>OX387372.1:5791200-11730305 GCA_947563465.1 Archips xylosteana
TATAGGCCGTGAATAAACCAGTGATTTCGTTTGACGAGTTTTGACAGATCGATGGATTGTTTGACATTGACATTTGATTGTGGTGTTACTAAACAAAAATGTTATTTTCTACGAAAAATTCAAACATAAAAAAGAAAATACAAGTTTTTGAAAAGTAAAATCACAGTTATACCAGGCCTCATGCATGCCATGTACTTACGCGCGATATTTACCTACCGCGGGGACGATCGCCTGCGATCGAAATTCCAGTAGGTTGTCACAAGCGCGTGCCGACGCACGTTCATTCGTGTTCCACGGAAAAAATATGCCGCCTGAACTTTAATAAGTGAATGGTGAAACAGGGGGCAAATTTTAATATGACTATGCTAGAATTAATAGCTAATATAACAATTTGGAAGTTCGTATCGTGCTGTCCCTCTTACTCTTCTATAAAAAGCTATAAGCGTGAGCGGGATGGCACGATGCGAAGTTCGAAAGTTAACCTTCGTATTTAGTATAACGCTAGGGTACTATGAGCATGGCAATGTGTTCTACGCATTACAATAAATATCCTTTTTTGTTAGGATTCCAGAGTTAAAATGGCAAAAACGGAACCCTTATAGTTTCGCCATGACCGTCTGTCTCTTTGTCCGTCCGTGGCTTAGCTTAAAGAATATTAGTGCTAGAAAGTTTGCATGGATATAATATATAGCAATTATCCCGACAAAATGGTAAAACAACATGTAGAAAAAAAAAATTTAATCCAAACTGCCAGCCCTTGTCACTGTCGGCACGCACACATTCTTAAGGAGACGGAGTAGTATAATCTGTGGCTACAATCGCGGTAAGTACCAAGATTTTGTACGGGATGCAGTATCTGTTACGAAGTAACTATTAAGTAATCTGTGGTTATACCTTGAAAGATAATAACAGTGCTTCATTTAAATCTTTACCTTAAACAGACGAGCGTGGTAATAAAATCGATTTATGTAACATTTGCGAAATTATTCAGTTTATATTTTTTTCGCCCTTATTTCCTATTAAGCTTTTTATGGAAGCTTGAAAACTTATCGTTTTGTTCTAAACATAATTGTTCAATAGTCAAAGCTGAACAAAATTTACATGATGTTCGGAATTATTTTGAATGCTGGCAACATTATTTACCAATGCTACCAACATAACAAATTACTCAAACTGTTCTAGCTTTAATTAAAACTGCCACAAATTTTAAATTTTGTATAGAAATTTTCTGTTCGAAAAAGGCAAAGGAATTCAAACCATACAATCTGATCATTGATTTATTTTAAGAGGCATTGAAATGGTGACTGGTTTTTAATCAACTTCAAATATTTTTGAACATAATTATAAATCATGATTACTACAGAAAACAACACATAAGATTTAACGCAAATAAATAAACAGAGCCTAGTACGCATATTAGTACATACAGTTGTGGCCATATAATTAAGAACGATTATTTATTGAGATGATTTTTTCAAAGTAACAAGTATAACTAATTGCCCGTATTTTTTTTATTTCTCTCGGTATTGCAAAACTTTTCCGTACTACCGGTACATTCATTTATGCAACATTGTTGGCTAAAAAATTAATAGAGAAACTTTATACATTCGATCTGAACCTAGTATTAGTACTTACTGGCTGGTCACGTAATTAAGAACGCTGAATAGTTTATTATTTTTTCAAATTTAAATAGAGAACACTGTGTGGCTCTGTGGTTGTAGATTATTATTCGTATAATTTTGGCGCCATTTCGTGCTGTTAAAGTCTTAAAAGTGATTACTTCGTATAAAAACAATGGGGAAAAATAAAAGTTGTGATAAATCTACAAGAGAAGTAATAATAAAACTTCGCGAGAAGAATTGGTCGTATAAAAAGATAGCCGACCATCTGCAATGTTCAAAAACAATGGTTTTCCATGCCGTAAAGCATTTTTCCACGTATCAAACTACTTCAAACGTTCCGCGTGGACCTAGACAGAGAAAGTCATCTCGTCGAGATGATCGAAATATCGTTCGTTTGGCAAAACAAAATCCTTTTAAAGGGTCTAATGAGTTGAGAAAAGAATATTTTGGCGAAAACAACCCTTCAGCAATCTCTGCACGCACTATTCGAAGGCGTTTGGTAGAAAATAAGTTGAACGGAAGGATAGCAAGGAAGGTGCCTATGTTGAAACGATGTCATAGGCAAGCCCGACTTGCATTTGCAAGAAGGTATGAAAACTGGACAGTCAGACAATGGAAAAACGTTCTTTTTTCTGACGAGACAAAAATAAATAGGGTATGTTCTGATGGAAAACGATATGTACGACGCCCTCCGAATAAAGCACAAAAGTGACATTAAAGCATGGCGGGGGAAATGTGAAAATTTGGGGGTGCTTTTCTGGACATGGCGTTGGACCTGTTAGGCTGATAGAAGGAAACATGGATCAATTCCAATACAAAAATATACTGCAAGAAACAATGTTACCATATGCCGAAGACGTGCTTCCGGTTATTTGGACATTCCAGCACGACAATGATCCAAAGCATACTGCACGCACCGTTAAGGAATTCCTCACATCACAATCAGTTTCAGTCTTAGATTGGCCAGCCAACAGCCCAGATCTTAACCCAATAGATCATCTTTGGTGCGAAGTCAAGAAAAAGGTTTCAAATCGACAGTGTGGCAATTTGAGAGAGCTGTACGACGTTTTCTTAGAAGAATGGAACTCTATTTCTCTTGCGAAATGTCAAAAATTGATACATTCAATGCCTCGCCGGTGTAAAGCCATAATTAGAAGCCGTGGACATGCTACTAACTATTAATTTTAGTTCAAATGTATTAAATTGCTTTTTTTTCTATACCAACTTCACATTAATATGATTTATTTAATCTAAGTTTCATATAAAACAACTCTCGGGCAGTTTAATAAATCGTTCTTAATTATTTGTCCAGCTTCATTACTATTTGAATTTATTAGTATAGAGAACAAATAAAATTTGTAAAAAAAAATGTTAGCAATTATACACTATTATTATTAATCCTGTTTGCTCTATCCATGTGGCTATTTTATAACATAACTTGTTACTTCTAAGAAGAAACACAACTAGACTTATGACATGATTTAGATAAAAAAAAATCGGAAACTTCAAATCGTTCTTAATTGTATGACCACCACTGTATAAAGTGAAGATAGTTTTTCTACTCCTGTAGAGCTTTCAATTATATGGTCAAAAACTATACAATAATAACTAACGTTATAAGTCTGTTCCAAGTTCAATACTCTATGGTGCAAATTCAGTAACATAATAACCCTTATAATTTTCATTATGTTACGGGAGTTACGGGTCTGAGTAATACATATAATAACGTTCAAAAAAGAATACTGAAATCGATTTTGATAATCGAGTTTCTTTAAATATGCGTGTGCCACGTGATAGGTTGCTTAAAAATGAGTAAGAACAGGTAAGACCAATCACAATCAAGGTTTATTTTTTCAAGCGAAATTTCCTAATTGAGAACACGCTGATCAAGCTCTATGGTACGAGTACGGTCGCAAATTAAAAAAAAAATAAAGCGGGTAATTAATATAAAGTCATTATACATTAATTAAAATATGTTTACATTAACAATTATTAAATAATGAATACTTAAATAACGGACAATAAATGAATTTTAAAGTCATTATTAAATATGAATATTTTAACATCATTCAATTTGGCTGTATGACCTAAAGTTCCCGGGTCCATTCTAAGGTTGTGAATAGTGAAAAAAAAAAGTTTTAAACAAAATAGCGGGAATTTGTTTTGCTTTTTCAAGTTGAAAGAAATAAAAGAGTTATCACTATTCAAGTGACTTTTTATCTGTGAGAATTTGTAACTTTGGTGAATTAAGTGATGCAGAAATGTTGACGCCGCCAGAAATAAAACAGGCGGCAATGGGAGTGAGCAATAATTTGCTACTTTTAAAATCGAAAAATTAATTTATGTCCGTTATGTAAGTATTCATTATTTAATAATTGTTTATTTTGAACTCGTTGAAAAAGTAATGTATGCAACTATTCATAATCGGCCATTAAGACACTCATGCGTATCTATTATGACATTCGGCTTCGCCTCATGTCATAAACTCGCATTCGTGTCTTAATGGCCCTTATTATGATACAGTTGCATAAAATACTATTGAGGCATGGTTTGAGGTAATGGGAATAAAACCTCGTTTCAGGTCCATACGGGCATACCACCATTATCTTACATTCCATAATTATAATAATGTACCATACCTACCATCATCTTATTCGCTAATCCTGCGACGACAAATCTGGTTATGATATCCTAAGGGGCCTATGCTAGGTTAAACGACCGCTTTAGCCTAGCTGGTAGTGACCCTGCCTACGAAGCAAGAGGTCCTGGGTTCAAATCCCGGTAAGGGCATTTATTTGTGTGATGAGCACAAATATTTGTTCCTGAGTTATGGATGTTTTCTATGTATTTAAGTATTTATTTATCTATATAAGTATGTTTATCGTCGTCTAGTACCCATAGTACAAGCTTTGCTTAGTTTGGGACTAGGTCGATTTGTGTAAGATTGTCCCCCTAATATTTATTTATTTATTTTATTTATTTAGGTTGACTGACATGATGAAAAGAACTATGATGCCTCTATATTGGTTTCATTGTGCGAAGTGGTTGCGCTAAGCTAAATCGTCATCATCATCATCCCAGCCTATGTAATACTTACGTTCCACTGTTGGGCACTGGCCTCCTTCAGAATGAAAGAGCTTGGCCGTAGTTCCCACGCGTGCACATTTCGGATTGGGAACTCGATCCACACTCACCATTGAATAACTTAATAACCCCTTTAATCTAGTTCTTTCGTTGGCCAGTAAGTAGTTACCTTTACTGAATAATAAAGAAACATTTCTTATTATACAATACACGGAGAAAGAATAGAAATCTCAAAAGAATCCTACAAGGGTTCCGTAACCAAAGGGTGCCAACGGTACCCTATTGACGACCAAATGGCCTAGTGGTTAGAGAACCTGACTACGAAGTTTGAGGTTCCGAGTTCGAATCCCGCGTCGGGCCAGATATTTGTATGAAAAATACGAATGTTTGTGCTCGAGTCTTGGATGTTTAATATGTATATACATATAAGTATGTATTTATCTATATAAGTATGTTTATCCGTTGTTTAGTACCCATAGTACAAGTTTTGCTTAGTTTGGGACTAGGTCAATTCGTGTGAATTGTCCCGTGATATTAATATTATTATTATGTTGGTACGGATTTCCGATCACGGGTCCATGGGGACCCGGTCATTTGAAAGGCATTTATGGGGCCGAAGCCAGCATGAAGAGGCCTTTGGTACCATATAATATAAATGAGATGGGCGCGACTATGGAGATCTATCCCCTAATACACCATGAGGATGTGCTAGCGGACAGTCCTCTACAGTTGCCAAACTATTGCCAGGTAGGAAGCGACATGGAATTGGCCATAGCCAATATGAACCCCATAGGGTTGGGATGTTGTGGACAGGATTACCGGGCTATGGAGTGAGATAACGGACACCTATATTATTATTATTGCTAAGACTCCTCTGTCTGTCCGTCTATCTGTCACAGGGTTCTATCTCTTGAACCGTAATAGCTAGACACTTGAAATTTTCACCAATTATGTAGTACTGTGGCCACCGCAACAATAAATACTAAAAATAAAATAAAGTTAAAAACTAAGGGGGGTCGTTTGTCATACAAGAAACTTATTTTTAGGGTTACGTACCCAAAGGGTAAAAACGGGACCCTATTACTGAGACTTCGCTGTCCGTCCGTCCGTCTGTCACCAGGCTGTATCTCATGAACCGTGATAGGTAGACAGTTGAAATTTTCACAGATGATGTATTTCGGTTGCCGCTATAACAATAAATACTAAAAAGCAGAATAAAAGAAGTATTATCATAAGAATAAATAATAACAGAGTAGAAGGGAATCTCTTTTGACTGCGTCCAAAACGCCGCCATTTATATACCTACTTCCCCCCGTTATACCCGTTATACCCCTCTGACGTCCAGGCGTGTTGCTAGGGTTGCTTACTGTTAAATATTACTTACTCTAAAGATAATATCGCTAAAATATTAAGTTATTATTTACTTTGAAATCATTATTTTATTCTAGTTTTACAAAATATGAGATTTATAAGTCATTAGATACAGTCAAGGATTTTAACTTTGCCACTTGCCACTGTTAGTATTTTAGCCGTGTAATGCAAATCAGCATATACCAGTATAAGCGGCTTCACCCGATTTGCATTATACGGCTAAAATGCGAACAGTGGCAAGTGGCCTAACAATTAAAATCCTTGACTGTACGTACCTACATATTATAGGTAGGTACTTCTAAGTAAGAATTTATTACAAGTGCCATACCAAAAGAAGCCATTTAAGGTGATTTGGCATCATTTTTGAATTGTTTATACACCCAAATACACCACAATAACTTGACGTCATTAATTGTTATTTGTTTCCAATAAAACGAACGCGCAAACAGTTAACAGCCAAACGCGCGTGCGGCGACGCCGGCCGTGACACCCTGACTGAGTTCTCTCTTAGGGTGTACTCTAATATCGTGACCTTGAGTCCGGCCGGAGCGGGAGTTTCCCTTCTACTCTGTTATTAATAAATAATAAGTATTTAAGGGGGCTCCCATACAACAAACGTGATTTTTTTTGCTCGTTTTTGATCGATATTGATAACGGCAAAGACGCTTGAAATAAATAATTAAATTGAAATAAAACAAATATTTAATAATAATATAAGGTAGGTATAGCGTGATTTCAAAAACCGACCGAGTGCGAGTCGGACTCGCGCATCGAGGGTTCCGTACAGACGAGGAAACTAAGTCGCGTACCAGCAGGCTTATTGTCTACCTAACGTTTCTGACGCTAGCCTTCACAATCACTATTTCTTTCTGTCAAACGGTAAAAAATGATGACTTGATGAGAAAGAGATGGTGAAAGCGAAGGCAAGCGTCAGAAACGTGAGACAATACCTACGGCCTCTGGGCGAAACCTCTTCACAGTCAATTGCCCGATGATTTCTTCGGCAGATGTAGGGAATGACAACATGGCATTTGCAACAAAAAGGTTCCATCCTGGCACGCAATTCAATTTCCTCGGCTGTACAAATTTCTAGGTAATTAGGTAAGTAGGTATGTATACGCCGTAAACAGCAGTAACTATAACACGCCAATGTTAGCAGAACTATGAAGTAAATGTACGCAGTCTGGGTATATATAATGTAACGCGACTCAGTTTCCTCGACTGTACGGAACCCTCGATGCGCGAGTCTGACTCGCACTTAATCGGTTTTTTGAAATCACGCTATACCGACTAAAGCGGCCACACATTGCGATCGCCGCATGCAACATATAGTGACCACATCTAAAAATTTCCAAGATTTAACCCATACTAACACGACAAATTAAATAAAACAAAATTCCTGGCTCAGATCCAGGAGGCCGATATACATATTTGCGGACAAGTGGCAAGTTGTCTTAGCGGCTCTATGTAGTTCGCTATTTGAACTCCAGTACCTCTACTATGAGTTACACTAGTTTACAGTGACCGTACTCGCTAGCGACGGCGTAAATTATTTGTATGGAGAATTGTACTTCCGTAAGTGACCGCTAGAGGCGCTGTACACAATTCTCCATACAAATCATTTACGCCGTCGCTAGCGAGTACGGTCACTGTAAACTAGTGTAATTCATGGTAGAGGTACAGTTCATAGGTTCGGACTTATAAACTATCTAACGCTACGATTTCCTTTATGTTTCTTTCTATAGTTTATATATACAGGGTTATCTTTAATTCACTGACATCCTCTTAACCCTGAATTCCTATCACTCAAACAAATGTTTTTTGTTTTACGACTTTTTAAAATGAAGCACTTTTTTTCCCATACAAATACACAGAGTATCGTAAAAATAAGAGGAAATCTCAAATTTTCAAAACGTTATTACACCAAAAATATTAAGTTATGACAAAAGCCGTACAACAAAAAACATTTGTTTAAGTGGTAGGAGTTTAGGGTTAAAAGGATGCTAGTGAATTACAAATAACCCTGTATTTATAAATTTTTTTAATTTATTTCTCATAGGTATTACATACACTGGCTTAATGTCTAAATCCACTCGCCAAACTGATATATGTAATCTGTTTTGTTTTGTTTTCCTCATTTATGTTATATTTGTAAATATCTGCTTGTTGGACGCGTTGGCTGATGCTGTAAGTCTAACAAGAAAAGTTTTTTTCTAAATAAATAAATAAATTATCAAAATAATTAGAACCACTCTCTGTCAAAAGACATTTAATTAAAACGCGTAAGATTGCTCCACCATGAGACAGATATTAGACGCGTTGTGTGCACAAGCAGTTTGCTTTAACTATCTGATAAGATACAGGGATCACGGGAAAACCTTGTTCGCGTTGGGAGCACTTTTATCAGTCACCTGTTTTGAAATTTGGTCCAACTTTGGGGTGAACCACCTTTTTTACAAGCTATTAGCTTTTGCCCGCTACTTCGTCCGAAAAAATAAATTTTATGGTTCACTCCTGCTGATTTCTATCACGCGCGGCCGCGGTAATACTAAAAGAACCTTTTTACTGCACGAATATGATCCTAAAGGAATTGAGTTCCATTGAATTGAATATATAAGTTCTGTTTTTAGGGTTCCGCACCTCGAAAGGAAAAAGCGGAACCCTTAAAGGATCACTTTGTTGTCCGTTTGTCCGTCCGTCCGTCTGTCAAGACCCTTTTTCTCAGGAACGCGTGGAGGTATCAAGCTGAAATTTATATCAAATACTCAGGTCTACTGTCCCTTGGAGCTGTGAAAAAAATCAAACTTCTAAGCCAACAGGTTCCGTACAAGTTCATAGGTACATATAAATTTGTACGGAACCCTCGGTGCGCGAGTCCAACTCGCACTTAGCCGGTTTTTTCCTTCTCCCGTGGGATTTTCCAAAAATACTAAAAATAGTTTTTTACTGATAAATTATTACCTATCCTATCACCTAGTCGCACGCCAAGTTTGAAGTTTCTAATAATTATATGCAGGTATTACACTTTTGTTAAACTGTGGTATTACTTAGGTACGTAGTTACGGAGATAGAAAGAAAGAAAGAAAGAAAAAAGAATAAATATAGAAAAGCGAAGTTATATTAATACAACTACATTCAATATAGTTATTTAGTCGATTCCATGTTCTAAAACAATTAAAATACAAAAATAAGAGTATTGTTCATTCACTAGACCTTGGAAACCAGTAAATGAACTAGCTATAAGTGACATAGTTCATTCACTGGAAAACTTGAAACAGTTAATGAACCTATATTTTACGTTTGTTCCAATACTGGCCTTTCGGTAGATAATATATTTGGATCAATGTCACTGAAAACGAAATCTTAATATGACTACTAGAAGGAAAGATATTGCACAAATAGAAAATCCTGCAGTCCCAGTGAATGAACACCCCCGTTCATTCACTGGATTTAGGCGATTTTGGGTTCCAGTAAAAAAACTCTGGATTATAGGGTATTGTTTGTAAATAAATTACATTAAACTATATATGAATAGCACTAACAGGTCTTTAAAGCTTAAAAAAACCATACCCAATGAATGATAGATGGCGGGGACAAATGCAGTAACACATCAAAAGTATAGTAGCTTTCGTTCTTCCTTAATACTGCTCCATAGAAAAAATGTACAACATTCGTACGTCCACTTTACATCGTCGCCATTTCAAAACTGTTGCTTAGGAGTCGAAGCAAATTTACCAGAACCTGACAAGTAAAAGTGCTAGTGGAAAAAAAAATACGAGGCGTGGTAGAAACGTACCAAATTCTTATTATTTCAAAAAATTATCGTTTTGTTCATTCACTGGTACTGTTCATTCACTGGTACGCTTACCTATGTATTGTTTTCAGATAGTCATAGTACTTTGCGAGCTCTACATTTTGGGCGTTCAGTGCCGACTGAATTGAATCAGTGCTTGATGTATTTTGCTGGTTCCCTTTTCTTTCTTTCTGTTTATATTATGTGCCTAAATGTTACTAATACCTAATATATGGAATTCATCGATTGAGTCTGAAATAAATGTTTTTTTTTTGAGATAAAAATATCAATTTTCAAAAAGGAGTCTAGACATGTTTTTTCCGTGGACCCTTCAACTTCACTCGACCAAACTAAAACTATTCATTACACTTTCGTTTAGCTTTGCCGTAGTCGTGAGTGTCGTGACGGACTTGTTGAAATTTCCACGGGATAAGGAAAAAACGGTATTTGTATATTCGATTGGGAGTGACTCTATCTCCGTAACTATGATCACTAGAATCTTCAAATTTGGCCTACCTACTTGTTTTATAAAAACCTTTTTGGGTAGTTTCCAAAAAATATGTACTTAATTAAGGGCTTAATAAAAACAAAATGGCTTATTATATCAGTAAAATTAAAAAATCATCTCATTTATTGAAACTTAGAATACAAATATTAAGAAAAAATACTTAACAAAGAATAAAACTTAACTATAAACTAAATATCTAACTTAAAACCGGTTGTCTGTAAAGTAAAAATTTAACAATTGGTTTTTACCCACCGTCATAACCCCTACCTATCTTTTAATCTTTGAAATATTTCCGAAATAAAATACGTTGGCGAAAGATACTACCTTAAATACTTAATTACGTCTAGCGCCCGTACAAAACGTTAGTACAAGAACATGCCCACGGATCACTAAAAAGCTCTAAACACACTAAACAACTGACTAACAGTTCAGTTGCAAGCTTAGTTCGTCTGGCAAGTTTACAAGAAACTTTATGTCTAGCATGTAAAGTTGTTTTTTCTGTGGCTGAAAGTGGCATACGTTGCTTCGTTCAGTAAGTCACACAGTGTTGCCGGGTAAGCGGGCCAAGATGTCGCTTTTTTTCGCCAAGAGCCAAAAGTCGCCAAGGTAGCCCCCTAAATTCAAAGTTGTCATGTGGTCCCTTTCACTCTTATGTTTCATTCTATCAGCGTGAACGGAACGGCACGATACGAAGTTCGAATTTCGTAGTAAAGACTAGGGATCAATATTCTGTCACTGAATCACCATCATTTTCACAATTCCCTTAGGCCAAACGGTACAAGATATGAGAATGAAATGGTGACGGCGATCGCAAGCGTCACGCGAACGAGAATACGGCTTTAGGGGACCCATTTTCGACATCCTGTAACAATACTATTCGAATATGACAGAAAATTTGTTTTGAATAAGAGTAGAGTAAGGTAGTAGAAGATATTGCTCTAATTAAGTAATTTACTGATCGAAAATTATATATGAGTGATAATTTTGGATTTTGGATTTTGGTGACTGGAAGAGATCCCTTTATGGGATAAGTTCGCCTTTGTACATCTGTTTTTCTTGTTAACTGTTATTTTTCATGTTTTACGTACAATAAAGAGTTTTACATACATACATACATACATACAATTTTGTAGTATCGCACAAACTTTTTTAGCAGTTTCGAATGGTCGCAGCCCTCACAACAGTATTTTGAAAACCAGTTTCCAGAACACATGTTTTCTGTTGGTGTTGTCTGGACATCTGCAAGGGAGACGGGGGTTCGCCCTTCGTGTGTTCCATCGAGTACAATAAGGACCGCTACGTGCAGTACAGCATAATGGCTTGGGGTATTGGCTGTGGAGTCCAGACCCCTGGCGTGTGTGTGGACGTCGCCAAGCTCCGCGGGTGGATCGACGATAAAAGTGGCAGGCCGGTAGGCTTATTGTCTAACGCTTCTGACGCTTACTTTCGCAATCACTATTTCTTTCTGCCAAACGGTATAAGATGATGACAGAAAGAGATGGTGAAAGCGAAGGCAAGCGTCAGAAGCGTTAGACAATACGGCCTCTGGGCTGGGGATCCCAGCGTCTACACCTGTGTAAATTAGAGAGAAGAGATATTGGATGAATTGTGGTTAAGTTACATTATTATCAAATTGAAATATTTTAGGTAGGTACGTACACATAACGAGTGAGTTTACTTGAAGGAATAAAAAATACTTAGGTCTTATTGTTTATTTGAAAATCATTCGCCTGGAATTTCAATGTGCAAGGTTTCAAGCGAAGAAAACTGAACATCTTTTTGAAGTCGCTTGATAGTTGGGTGGGTACAAACATAGTGTTTTATTAAAATATATCACACATTCATAATATATAATATATGTAGTGTAGGATATAGAAAAAACACGTGTCACTTTGTGAAATAAATATAAAAGCTCATATTTTTTAGATAGGAAAACAGTATTGTACGTTTCTTAATATTAATTTTATACCTATCCTCACAGCCTATCCTGCTGTGTGTGATGTGAAAGTGAATAAACATGTGGCTGAGATATTTCAATTTCGTGGTCAAAAAGGCCCAAAAAAGTGGCTAGTTTCAGCCCAAAAGTGTTTCGCTTGGCAACACTGGTCTTAAGGCCGATTTTCCAGCACTCTCGAAAACGATAAGAAAATATGAATAATGTTCTACAGGTGACGTAACAGGTGCACACGTATAAAACAACCGCCATCTTAGAATATCACGCCATTTTACCTGAGACGCCACCGCGCGCGTTCAAATTCAGTACTTCTTAAAACTAATTAACACGCAATCAATGCAAATACAGCGTTAAATTTAACTAAATAATTAAATTAAATTTTAGAGTCAGTTAAAACACTTATTTAGTACAATTACGTAAGTATGGATTTTGAAAGTGTCTCAATTGATAGCAAACGTCATCGCTTGTCAAATAAGAGCGGCAAATTATTGCGAAAATGTTTGAAAAAGATAAAAGTAAATTGTTATATTGGTTTTATCTTTAGTTGTTTGTTAAATACCGATTTTTCGGCGGCCTGTGATTGGTCACATGATGATGGAAGAAAATAAAGTAGCGACATGACTTAGGAGATAACATGTGATTCAAGATGGCGGACGTTTTCAAAGCTGAAATCTTCAGCGGTAAGAATTTTCATTTTACATAGCAATTATTGTTATTAATTTTTATAAATGTGTTTCATATTTCAATGACCATAATTACAATTTAGATAGTAACTTAATTTCATCGTCTCGCCCAAATGTAACGTATGTATGTATCTATCTACAAGGCGTTGACAAAATATATTTATCTAGATTTGACTAATTTTTTAAATTCTAGTGGTATTTTGATAATTTTATCATAAATTTAATTTTTATAGAAATGTCTCTTTGGTAAGTAACTACTACCTATTTTACCGCAACTAATTGTTTGTAAGTATTTGTTCTCATTCGCACTGAGCCCTCGTTGGGTTATAGCCTAAACCCTTTCATTTTGAGAGGAGGCCTGTGCCCTCGAGTAGAATGCGTATAAGATGGAGATGATATTATGATACCTACTATCGTAATCTAGAAAATATCGTGCAAATACAAGTAAGAATTTCTGTTACGGGGTCACATTGTGAGGAATAAATACAAATTCTTATCTTAGATTAAAGAGCAGTAAACCCTAGGTGATAACGCTTATCACGAGCATGTTCTATTTAGTTAGTTAAGTGCCACCTTAACAGCATGGTTACGTGGTTATGGTTACATAGGGAATTTTGTCTAAAAGCCATTTCAGATATGCGACGAAAATGGCGCTCATTGCGAGACCGTAAAGGAAACGAATAGTTCGAACGATAGAGCAAATTAGAGGAAAACAGTTCGATTTACCGTACTAGTTGGCAAGCTGGAGCTAATCTAAGTTTTCCTCTCCGATTTGCGCTACAATTTAATGAAATTAGTAGGAAGGAATGGCTCTAGCTTTCTAACTAGTTGGGCAAATCGTACTGTTTTCGTATAATTTGCGGCATCTCTAAAACTCGTAGAGAAAACTGGAGGAAAAGGTTCAATTTACTATACGATTACTTGTTAGTAGTTGGTTGGTTGATGCTGACTGTACTAGTTGGGAGCGATCCGTTTAGTGAACCACGCACGACTCTATACATACATATAGGCTATGTGTGTGAAACGAACAAAACGGTAGCTAGATGTTAGGAAAGATGGGATTGAAAACAAAATACATAGAACACTTCGGAATCCAGTCCAATGGTTTAACTTAATTTTAGTCCATGGTTGCTGGCATGCACCATGCATCCTAAAGTTTGTGAAGGTTAAGTATCTGGAAGAGATATTTTTAAGTGAAAAAATCGGCTTACTATACATCTGTTTCTATTACAATCTGTTCATTTATTTTTTTAATGTAGAGTACAGTAAAGAGTTACATACCTACGTACATAATCTGGGGCCTTAGTGAAAAAGAGGTTAACTCTGAAGAAGTTGAACAGCTGATTTCAACTTAACCCCCTTTACACATAAAATAGAAAATAGCTGTTTAATTTCTGCAGACTTCACCCCTTTTTCACTAGGGTCCCAGTATTTGGATGTTTGGATGTTTGTCACTCGATCAAGCTGTAACAGCTGAATGGATTTTACACGTAGACGTAGTTAACCACGAAACACAACAATTGTAACGCAAGCCTGACGCAGCTTTAATCTCATGTCAAGATTTACCGACAAATCTACAAATATATCGACTAGGAAAAATGATTCTCTCAACGTAGTCGTCATTAAATTTAGATACAAACAATTATTGTTCATAAAACTAACGTGAGAGTCACTCATAGTGAAAAATTACGGATAACTCAAGTTTAAGATCGTGTTTAGCTTGACATATTTCGGGCTAATCCGTAGCCCTTTATTTTGGAACACACGGCTGCGGCTGCTGCCAAAGACTCACCAAGATGAAGGGCAACGGCTTAGCCCGAAACATATCGAGCTAAACTTGATCATAGACGTGAGTTATCCCTATTTTTTCACTACAAACAGTTATAATAGCCCGTCATTTCTATAAGAGTGTAATACAAAATTATTTTCAAAATTGACACGTGTCACCAGGTCCCTATTCTACCAACCTGTTGCGGGTGTCCATGGGCGACGGTGATCGCTCTCCATCAGGTGACCTATCTGCTCGTTTGCCCCATCTTATATATATAAAAAAAACCTGACAATAGTCGCACCTATTTAATACACATAACATGCAAACTATATTATAAAATACACGCGTATGTCGACCACGACATACTAAAATTGTAACGCAAGACTGAAACAGCTTTGATCTCATGTCAAGATTTACCGACAAATCTACAAATATGACAACTTGAAAAAATTATTCTCGTTTCACAATATAATCGTTATTAACACATTCAGTACCAAGAACCCGCTGGTGGTACAATAGTTTTTCGACACATGTCACTGACAATTGTCACGTTGGTGAAATAGAAGCCACCCCTAAAATTAATGAACTTGAACCGACAAAATGTGTACAAGTTGGAAATAAGCAGTATACATACATGTTTTATGTACCTTTAAAATATCGGTAAATGTCACGAGATTTTATGTAACACATGAACGGTGTTAAGGCCTTCATTTTGTATAACAATAAGGTATTTTGTAATAATAAGTGAGGTTTGCACGGGTGTAGTAATTGGTTTTGCACACATTTGCCGGGACTGCGTAGCCTTTGAGAAGTGCCCGTTAGTTTGTGGTGAACTATCTAAAGCTAGAAGCAACCATTGAACTGACCTGAAACACTAGGTTTTGACGCAGTTAAATAAAATAAAATACCGGCAAAATCTTCAGCCACTTTTAAAAAAACCGGCCAAGTGCGAGTCGGACTCGCGCACGAAGGGTTCCGTACAATTATCTATAAAAATCACGTTTGTTGTATGGGAGCCCCCTTTTTTTTATTTTAATTTAATGATTTATTTTTAAAGTCAATACATAATTAAATATTCTGTGAATATTTCAAGCTTCTACCTGTTGCCGTTATCAATATCGAGCAAAAACGAGCAAAAAAATCACGTTTGTTGTATGGGAGCCCCCTTAAATATTTATTTTATTCCATTTTTTAGTATTTTTTGTTATAGCGGCAACCAAAATACATCATCTGTGAAAATTTCAACTCTCTAGCTATCACGATTCCCGAGATACAGCCTGGTGACAGACGGACAGACGGACGGACGGACGGACGGACAGCGGAGCCTCAGTAATAGGGTTTCCGTTTTTACCCTTTGGGTACGGAACCCTAAAAATGAGACCATGTCTATGTGAGGTAGTTAAAACGCTCCAATAATGACGACAGTAAAAGTAAAAATTATAGGAACAATTCCTACCTATACGCAAAGGCTTCATTTCACCCATGAAAAACCAGGTTAATTTTCAAAAGTACCTTCGTATGTATATTTTCTACAGTTCGCATTTCTCGACAGATTCTCGTGAAATTTTGTCATCAAAAATAGCGCGGATTTCATCATTTCTATAGATTACTAAGCTGACCCCGCAAACGTTTAATTGCCATTACCAAATAGGTACGTATAAAGAAAAAAAAATTATAAAAATCGGTCAAGCCGTTTCGGAGGAGTTCGATAACCAACACCGTGACACGAGATTTTATATATTATTAGACTAGTTGTCCCCGCAAACGTTGTTTTGCCATATCAAAATAGCCTACAACCTATTCTCAGACCTACCAAATGTGGAGCAAAAAATTTATAAAAATCGGTCAAGCCGTTTCGGAGGAGTTCGATAACAAACACCGTGACACGAGATTTTAATATATTAGATTAGAAGATTTAAAATAAAACAAATTGTCAATACACACAAAATACAATAAACTAAAAATAAAAATATAAAGTCAGTCAAATAAACCGCCCCGGATCGCAGCAGGCGCAAATGTGCCCAACACACAAGCCGCATTGCCTCTCTGAACCGCGATGGACAACCTTTGCACCAGAAACGACCCAGAGCGATGGTTAAGACTTAAGACCTCTCTCACGAAGACGGCGCCCCACTTTAAGACATTTGAAGAAGATTTATATATACAGATAAACATATTCGATAAACACACACAAACAAAGCCAGTTTTTAATTGAGAAAAGAGTGAAGATTCAAGCGTTTTGACCAGTCGATTAATTTTTAAACCTCATTTACCATCAAATGATTATTATTTATTACCACAACCGAAGGACGAGTCGCACGAAATCTGATGAAACTAGATTCAGCATCGGTACTGTTGTATTTTTCATAAAAAGTTAACCCTAAGCACCATCTTACTAATATTATAAACGCGAAAGTTTTTATGTGTGGATGTATGGATGTTTGTTACTCTTTCACGATAAAACGGTTCGACAGTTTTTTATGAAATTTGGCACATATGTAGTTTTTAATCTAGATTAATACATAGGATGCTCTTTATCCCCGAAAATTGCATAGATCCCGAGGGTTAGCGATAAACAAATTCTTCGCAGAAGGAGTTAGTCCTTTATAATATTCGCTGAGACGGTAATGAAAAAAAAAGTCGTAAAAACGCTGTATATTGACCTAAAACCTTTTGACAGTCGCAGCCACTTTATACTTTATATCTCTAATTATTCGAAGAACACAAAAATGTTAACAAATTATAGGTGTTTCAACTCCAGTTTCCAAATCGTCTGCCTCATGTTTGTTCAGCTGATTTGGCCGTGTGCTGCTCTAAACTAGCCTCTATAACCACGTGGTAGAGCCCAATATTTAACGGAGGGGATCAATTGTGATAAAACGCCGTGTGTACTCAAAAGATTCGGTTATGATTCAGTTTGGAATGTTACAAAACCTACTGCTACGATGATGTGGAAAAGAATATGTAGTTTGCTGTTTTTTTTTTCAATTTTGAGTAGGTCGTACTGAGAGCAAAACGTCCTGTGTTGCATTAGTCAGCTAGGCATAATGATCGTTTCATGTGAAGGACCGCAGGGAAGAAAATCCAGGGAGAAAATCGTCCTTAATTGAAAATGCCTTTGAAGCAAATCGTCATCAACAAAAAATGTCAAAAAAAAAAAACAAAACATCCCTAATGCATAATATACCGTACAGTACAGCCGTGGTAGCTTAACGGTTGACCTATGGGCTCTCAAGCAGAGGGTCGTGGGTTCAAAACCCGTCTCGCACCTCTGAGTTTTTCGGAATTTGTGCGAAATTGTATTTGAAATTTACCATGAGCTTTACGTTGAAGGAAAACATCGTGAGAAAACCTGCATAAGTACACCTGTAAAGAAATTCAATGGTGTGTGTGAATTTCCCAATCCGCACTGGGTCCGCGTGAGAACTACGGCCCGAGCCCTCTCATTCTGAGAGGAAGCCTGCAGTGTGACGTATTTACAGGCTGGGATGATGACGGCATAATACACTACTTTTAAAGAAGAAGAAATAGTATATTTTATAGATTAGTTAGTAGTGTGGATTACAATTTTAACTGCGGACGGTTTGCTCCCGTGGTCATTTAAATTGCGGTCGTTTGATCAATGTGACATTTTGATTAGTTGACACAGGGACTTTTAAATTGCGGACGTTTAGCACCCATGACTTTTTTTCCTGTCGCGGTAACATGGTTGAAGCCACAATATAAGCAGTTAACTAATAAATACAACACGAGGCGGGTACGAGAAGGTAAATTAATACAGCCTCCAGCAGTCAATTATTACGAGAAAAGATTAAATAAATATTTAGTGCCGAGGCTATTTAACGAAATGGGGTGGTTGAGAGAAAAACCTAAGTTTAGTAAACCGGTCCTTAAAAAGAGAATGAAAAAACACCTTTTAGAAAAATATGTAATAAGTGTAAGTAGGTAGTTGTGCATGTTAGTTTATTTAGTGGTTAATTGTTTTGTGTATTTGTATGTACCTCTACCATGAGATACACTAGTTTGCAGTGACCGTACCCGCTAGCGACGGTGTAAATGATTTGTATGGAGAATTGTACTTCCGTAAGTGACCGCTAGAGGCGCTGTACACAATTCTCCGTACAAATCATTTACGCCGTCGCTAGCGAGTACGGTCACTGTAAACTAGTGTAACTCATGGTAGAGGTACTGGTAACAGTTTGGCGATAACAGAATTTGTTGTAAAAGCATGTACCGTTTGATTAAATAAATAATAAAAAAAAAAAGTTATATCCCTAGGCATATTATATGTGTAAAGTGTAGGTACACATTTTTTTGTTTGCGTTTCTCCTGTAGACATGGCAAAAGTTAAGGGTCTTTAGGATCTATTCCCACGAGAACCCAGTGTGGATTGGGAACTTCCACACACTATTAAACTTCTTCGCTTGTGGATCTCACGGCTTTCAAACGTAATGTGAACGTAAAGCTGCGAACGGACTGCGCGCACATTCCGCGTACCCTACGCAAGCCCGGGTACGCGTGTCCTGGAACGCCATGTCCGTACTTGCAGCTACGCGTACAGTGTACGCGTACATAGTGTACTGTACGAATATGGCGTTCCAGGACACGCGTACCCGGGTACGCGTAGCCGGGCTCGCGTAGGGTACGCGTAATGTGCGCGCAGTCCGTACGCAGCTTAACGTCACCACGTTTGACATCATTGAGGCAATTGAGGCTTTATCAATACTTTTGACATCTAAATATGAACGTGATGTTTTGCAAATAAATAAATTTCATTTCATTTCAACGTAAGGGCTCCCAACGGGACCCTATTAATTACTGAGACTCCGCTGTCTGTCCGTCTCTGTCTGTCCGTTTGTCTCAGGGCTCTATATCTTAAACCGTAATCACATACGTAACTGTAGTCTAGACACTTGAAATTAACACCGATTATTGAAGAATTTATTGAATCAGGCGTTACTTTGCGGAGGTCCATATTAATGAACTGAAACAATTACTTTGCTCACCCGCGACCTAACGATAGCTACTTTTATGTAAAAAATGCGTGTTCATGCAGTTCCTCCATCTCCCCACTGTAAACACACACAAATCACTCAAACCCAACTACTTATCACCATCACCAAACTACACTGACGATTTTTTTGTGTGATTTGTATGTGTTCTTTTCGTACAGTGTGGAGATGGAGGAGCTGCATGAACACGCATTTCTTACATATGTAGCTATCGGCCTATCGTAGGGTCGCGGGTGAGCAAAGTAATTGTTTCAGTTCATTAATATGGACCTCCGCAAAGTAACGTCTGATTCAATAGAATATAGAGGTCATAAAAGGGATTTTTGGAATTTTCCCCGAGATAGAGATCGTAGATGACCATAAATTTTATTTGTACGCGGACGAAGTAAAAGCTATGTGATTTTGTCAAAAAAATACAAGGATGTACTTTCGTTACAACGCCCCCATCCAGTTAACAGTTACCAAACCATATTGTTTAGGCAATGGAAAACGAAAGCTCAGAAAATCCAACTAAAACTAAACTCGTAAATGCTGAATTAGAAAACCGTCGCCCCATTCAAACGCTAATTCCATATTCCATACAAATTCCAAGTCGTCACACACAATTTGTTCTAACCCGGACATTTGCATCTGTATTATGGCACCATTGTCTTCCAACTTATTTGTCTTAGTATGGAATAGTAATGCTGGCTGTTATGCAACTGACCCATTTTGTAGTCTGTGGTTTCGAGGAATTCGAATTTGGAATGCTTTGTAATCTGCGCCGTTATATTTTTTTTAAATAAGTAAGTATAATTGTTTAGTTGACAGCATTAATTCGATCTCGCCCGGAAAAAGAATATGATTACAGAATTTGATGTAAATTTGCATCAGTGGTAAGATTACAGGAAAAATAAGTCCAAAATGCAAGTTTGTACAGTCGCGGAATGAAAAGGTTAGTCACTTTTCGACTCTATGTCTATGTCAACGAGTTAAGGTCGAAAAGTAGTAGTAGTAGTAGTAGTAGTCTTTAAAGTGAACTTTATTTTCATTCCGCTACTATGCATATAATTAAAAAAAAAACGTGAAAAAAAAACCACCATTTTCGCTCTGATTAATTTTCATTCAATAAGTTTCTTGCGGCGCATTCTTCTGGACAATCTTATTATTTCCGTGAGCGCTGGTAAACTAAAAAAGAAGACATGTAAAAGAGCCCTTAACGACCTATTTGCAGAAATAAACTTTTAATTTTGATTTGTAATTTACTGCAAAAATTTTTTTTAGTGGACTCTATAAGACTTAAATTTGTTTTAGTTCACTTAAATTTGTTTTAAAAATTGACATTATTGATCAATAATTTTATTACAAGACATAAATCTAAGAAAAAATACGATATTTTAGTCATGATAGCCGAATAAAAAGTTATGTTAAGATTGTTAACCTCATTTCCATCGGTAAAAAACTGATCTCTAAAAAAAATTCAGAAATTAAGTAATTTTTAACACTTCAATAGTAATGCCTCTCAGAGCCGATTTTTCAATCCTGTGATAAAAGTATCCGTCAGCTAAAACCTAACTAAAACTATCACTGTCCTTTTCTCAAGTCATAGGAAAAAAAGGAGCTTATATTTATCTGACAGATACTGAACATTGAAAAACCAGTCCTAAAAATAACTAAAAAAACGTGTTTTGCTTATTAGTTCCTGCGTATGCGCCACATTTAAATTTATCAAACGACAAGCTTATTCTCACAGCCGGGAGTGGCGCCACTGTCAAAAAGGTACCATAAATTTGTATGCAAAAATATTAGTTCTAAGTTTTGCCACCATCAAAGTTAAGTTGGTGGTAATACCTATTGCTTTAATTTGCTTGCGAGTCACGCACTGAGATTAGAAACGACGAAACGTAAAGTGCTCCGTTTTGTATTGCAATAGGTGTTTTTAGTATTTTCTATGCTAATTGCAAACTACACTTTTGACAGAGTAACAGTTCAAAGTTGCAGATGATTTTAGTAAAAATATTTTTGGAAAACGAAAATAATGTTAATTATTTACGACTTTTTGTAAAAACGATGCGTGTTTCGAGGGCTGAAGTAAAAAAAAATTAGATTTTTATTAAATTTCGGTCTAAAATTGGAATTAGGTGTTCAAAAAGCAATGACCTTAATTGACCTTGTTTAATTTTAATAAAAAAGACATCAACGTCCGTATACTTCGACAAAGTCAAAACTTATCCAAAACCAATAAAAAAATGCCATTAAAAACTTTGGTGAAAAAATTTGCAGATGTGAAAATTTAGGTAGTATATGTTGATACACCTATATCTCTGGAATAACACACATTCTACCTTTTCCGAATCCAGAAGATTGATATTTAAGCATGTACCAAGGCCACTTGCACAGTCCAGGGTTAAAAAATTAAATCGTTAACCCTGGGTTAAGAACGACAGTTCCATACATTTTGACACTTCTTAACCCTGTGTTAGCAGTTAACTCGGAGTTAAGTAGCTAACCCAGGTCCGCGCAAGCCCGCCTAAGTATAGAAATTTGGCAAGATTTTCTTTGTCCAACATAAAATTAAGATATTTAAGTAATTTCCGGGGCTTCTAGTGGTAATTTAGTAAAATCCCGGGATTTCCTTCAGTTACGAAAACGAAAAAAATACACTTTTTTTGTGGTATATTTGAATATACTCGAATCAACTAAATCGTAACATCGTGGAACCTTTACACAGGAAATGTCACAATGACACTGCATTACTTTACAAGGAAAATCATTGACGCTTTGGGATTGGTCAGAAGGGCATATTCACTTTCATAGAAAACTTAAAAAAAGAACATAACGCTCCGGCAGTCGGGTAATGAGGACATTTTGGTGATTTGTTACTAAAAATTTAAAAAATAAAAAATATTTTTAAAGAGGAAGATGTCCTCATTTCTGAGTCAGTTTTGTAACTTTTTCATATGTATAAGTACTTAGTTTCTATGGCTCGTTACAAAACGGAGACAAAAAAATGGCATGCGAAATTAGGGACTTTTTTTTAATTATCAAAATAAACAGCGCTCTTGATTCTGAATAACATTCATCAAAATTTCGTCACTAAAAAAAATTTTTTTTCTCCATTTTCCATTATTTTTTATTTTTTCGCTTTAGTAAAAATGCACAGAAATCAAATGGTTCAACTGTAAAAAAATTTAAAGTCCATTTTTGTAAAATAGAGCAGCTTTCAAAACGCTTGTTGCCTATTGGTAGCGTTTTGCTCAGCCTCAGTGCAATTATCGTTTGGCCTCTAATGGTGTGAAACGTGTGTTCACGCGTTGCGTGGGAGCAGGACAAAACATATTCAATGAATAGCACAGTTATTTACTCGTACTATTTTAGATTTCGGTTCTCTTTTTAGTGATTGGAGAGACTATGAAGCTTGAGGTCCCGGGTTCTATTCCCGGTCGGGATAGCTATTTGTGTAAAAATGCGAATATCTGTGCTCGACTCTTGGATGTTTAATATGTATTTAAGTATGTATTTAACTATATAAGTATGGTTATCCGTTGTCTAGTACCTATAGTACAAGCTTTGCTTAGTTTGGGACTGGGTCAATTGGTGTCAATTGTGCTATGATTTTTTATTTATTTTTATGTCATTGTATGTCTTGTTTTCAATGTCATGTAATCAACTAACTGAAACAATTATTTTGCTCACCCGCGACCTTATGATAGCTACGTTTGTCGTTTATGCAAGAAATGCGTGTTCATGCAGAGCCTCCACCTCCACACTTTACGAACACACACAAATCACACAAACCCAACTATCACCACCACCAAACTACACTGACGCGTTGGGATCATCCTAAGCTTTGAGTTCGAAACGCGGGTGAGCAAAGTAATCCGCTTTTGAGCTCCGAAAAGTAACGTCTGATTCAGTAAATTGTACTGTTCCGATACTAATTGTCAGCCCATACAAGAACTGTCAAAATGAACGCGATGGCGATGTAATAACACAACTGTCAATCAAGTACCTATGACGTTTTGCACCTAACTGTAGAGCGACAAGGTACAAAAGTGACCAGCTTTTGATGCTGACTGTATAACTAAATTTTTTAACACTGTGGATATGCTTTTGAGACTAGGGATCACCATTGCGGGTCGGAATTATTTCCATATTTCTCTTAATCATCATCATCCCTACGTATATAATAATAATAATAATAAACATTTAATTCAGGCTGCATAGGCCCATAGATAAATACCTTACAGAGTAACATACATAATCAAATTTAAAACTTAAAACTACATAAAACTAAACATCACACATCAAACACTCAGGACACCCGCAGAGCCGGTGTCGCGTCAGTAGCACCGGAGACCCGAGGTCGCCCACGGAAACGCCGGAACACTACTCCTTTAGGCCAAAACTGCTCCATTGTCAAGGCTCGAATCCCCAGTCCTTCGTCGGAACCAACACCACGAACGAGTTAAACGTTCGTTCATGGCTCGATTCCAAAAGCTGGACCCTCACGGTGTACTGCTTGGCGCTCCGGATGTACTCCACCACATCTTTCGCCGTCACTGTGTAGTGCAGGCGAGACAGGTAGAGTGCCGTCGTCGGAGTCTCGACGCGCAGCCGGTGGCTGGGCCCGGAGACTGCGGTGCCGCACTGATTCGGAGTACCGCGACGCGTACTCTTCTTCTTTCTCTGGACTTCAATGAAGCCCTCTTCATCCTCAGCAAGAACCCTAGGAGCGTTCACAACAGCTGAAATGAAGCCCCCGTGTGGCGATACGTACCACTGCAAGGCACAGGCCTCCTCTCAACTGAGAGGGCTTGGGCTGTAGTTCCCACGCGAGTCCAGTATAAATCAGGAACATCACACACTAAATTTCTTTGTAGGTGTGTTGACGTTTCGTCACGTTTTTCTTCATCGTTAAGCTCATAGTAAATTTCAAATGTAAAAGTTTTGGTTACTCAATAGGAATCGAATTCTTGCGGCACCACGCCACTTGCAGGGTATGGAGTTGACGTTTGTTGCTAAGTATAAAGATATGCTAGCGAATATATCGTCTTCCGAACACTTCAAACAATAAAACCTCACTAAAACTTAAACCTTTAACATCGTATAGCTTGTAACTACCAATACTTAGTTAAATTCTTAACAAAACAATAACAAATTACTGTTAAAATTTATATGCGATTGTTAACAATGCGGCTATAGTACTTGGCGTCTCAGCCAATCAATTATCGACTCTATTGTTAATACGATAAGGGTTACATAAGTGGCTGTGCTATTGACGTGTAAGGTTACGGTTCATTAAAGGTACACTTCCATTAAAACGAAGCGAAGAAAAATCTCTTCTCACGGTGTTTGTTATCGAACTCCTCCGAGACGGCTTGACATTCGTATTTTTGACACAAAAATATCTGCCCTAACTGGGAATCGAACCCGGGACCTCAAGCTTCGTAGTCAGGTTCTCTAACCACTGAGCTATTCGGTCGTCAAAAGTGGTCCTATCTCCGTAACTACAGGGTGACAAAAAAATGGTGATACAGAGTTATTTACTCAGTTATTGCTGGACAATATAATGCTCTAACTTATTTGTTTTAATTAGTCTTAATAAATTTGAGGTGTACGGTCAAGTGCAAAACTAAGTATCGATTTAATCCTACCATCGTTATATACCTATACCTTAATTCGATGGCATAGAGCTATGGGGCATATTTATGAGCAAGTTGTGTGCACCCATATTTTTACACTTGACTGTACATACATTGAGTTCGTGTCGTGATTTTAATTCAGCTAAGTATGAAACATCCTAAATTTTTTCAGACTAATTTTAAAAATTGAGTTAATGCATTATGTTGTCCAATATTAACTGAGTAAGAAACACTAATTTTGTATCACCATTTTTGTGTCACCCTGTATAATGCATGTTTTTCTTAAAATGTTATTGTGATGCCTGTCACCAAAGTACCGTTAGAGCGGGACGCAAGACCAATTAACACGAGACAGCAAACAGTCGTGCCGCACCACTTCACACTCCTTACTGTCAAACGGTCAACAGACATGCCGGCCACTGGAGGCTGGTCACACGGGAACTTGCTGTACATATTTTAAATACTGTATATATGTAGACTAGTTTTTGCCCGCAACTTCGTCCGCGTAGAAGTCATAAATGGTTCTAATAGGAACTGTTGTACGGTGACTTTCGAGTCTACCCTATCTATACATCTAATATATAAAAATCTCGTGTGTCTGTTATCCACTTGTTATCGAACTCCTCCGAAACGGCTTGACCGATTCTTACACAACTTTTTTCTCCACATTCAGTAGTCGTAGGCTATTTTTTATTGTTGGCAGACGGAGTCACGGGCAACAGCTAGTGTATATATAAAACAAAGACGTGTGACCATTTTATAACTCAAGAATGGCTGGACCGATTTGAATAATTTGTTGGGTTCGTCTCCGCTCAGAGTAGCAGAAAAACTAATGAAATATCGGAAAAACATGGAATTCAAATCTTTACACTGTAAAGCTGTAAAGTTTACAGCTTTTAAACGCTAAAAAAACCGGCCAAGAGCGTGTCGGGCACGCCCAAGATAGGGTTCCGTAGCCATTACGAAAAAATCAAGTAATATTTTTCTAAGGATTTCGTATGTGTACGGAATCTTCCATGTTAGGTATCGTCAATACTTTGAAAAAAGCTCGTATCTCAAAATCGTTAATCTGGCAAAGTGAACTTTATTACGCGCGTATCAAGGTTCAGTTTTGTTTACGTGCTGATTTGAGATACGAGTTTTTCAAAGTAGTGACGGTATGTTTAATACCTTAGGCTACTATTTACTCTTAAACTACAAATAATTCCCAAGCAATCTTAGCCGCTATAATTTTCCTTGTAAATTTAATATATTTACTACCATTTTGATTTTTTTTTAATTTTTCCACCCAACAGTTTAGATTTTAGAGGGGGGGGGGACGGTCGATTTTAATTAAAATTTTCACTTTAAAGTTGAATATTTCGCAAACAAATTACTGAATACAAAAATCATGTAAGCAACCCCCCAATGGTTTTAAAAGACCTATCCAACGATACCCCACACTAAAGGGTTAGTCGAGAAAAAAAAAATCACCCCCACTTTACGTCTATGGGAGGTACCCTAAAAATTATTTTATTTTTTTTATTTAACCACTTTGTCGGCGTGACTAATATATATATTCATGCCAAATTACAGTTTTCTAGTACTAACAGTCTCTGAGCTTAGCCGCGGACAGACAGACAGACAGACAGACGGACAGACATGGCGAAACTATAAGGGTTCCTAGTTGACTACGGAACCCTAAAAAGAGAAAACTTGGTCGTAAAGATATAATTGAAATATATTTTATCGTACCACAGGAGACCGAAGAGCTGGCAGCATCCTCGCTCAAGATCAACGCATCAGCTTACGATGCAGTGAGGAAATGCTGCCAGCGTCTTCGGTACCTAACCTACCATGCCGCAGGGGCCACTAATTAGAATCATAAAATCTAAGATTTTTTATTTTAGCTGTTGTAAATTTTGAAATGTTGACTGTTAAGGCGGTAAGTACGAAGTTCGCCGGTATTTTGGATTGGAGAAACGCGTTATCCAATGCTAGTTAAGAAGATTTGCTCTGCCCCCAACGATATGGTTGGTATAGTTTAGCTGACCGCTCGTGTTTTTATGTTTTTCATTCAATATACCCTTCCATATGTGATTTTAGACGACCAGATGGCCTAGTGGTTAAAGACCCTGACTATGAAGCTTGAGGTCCCGGGTTCGATTCCCGTGTCGGGGCAGATATTTGTATGAAAAATACGAATGTTTGTTCTCGGGTCTTGGGTGTTTAAAATGTATTTAAGTATGTATCTATCTATATAAGTATGTTTATCCGTTGCCTAGTACCCATAACACAAGCTTTGCTAAGCTTACTTTGGGACTAGGTCAATTGGTGTGAATTGTCCCGTGATATTTATTTATTTATTTATTTCGTTTGGGTCTAAGTACTCCGACTTTATATCTGTCCTTGTTTTTCCTCTACAGTTAGAAGAGTGCAGACAGCCGGCAGCGCATATTCTGTTAATGAAGAGAGCTATCCGTCGACAGTATTGCCAGTAAACACTGTCATGGAGTTGCTCTCTTTATGAACGGATGCTTATTCAACGGATGACGAAGAGAAGAAAGAGAGGGCACACATCGACTATGTATTCTTCGCGCGAACTACAATAAAGTTCTAAACAGGATTTTTGTTAAATAATTAATTTTTACTACAAGCTTTATCGCTGACTGTACTTTTTGTTGAATGTACTTGCTGTCACCTAACCTACATAAATTAAGTAAGTATGTATAACAAATTTCAAACAAGTCAATCTGACCACTGGAAGTGGGTTAACAGGTACCCTGCCCCATGAGGCACATGTGCCTCATGGGCGACTTTACTAGTACATCTATGAGGCGCATGTGCCTCATGACTTTATGAGAGTTTAATGTCGATATTATTATTGGGGCGTGTCGAAAGAATGCTGTACATGGCTTCGGGATAGAAACCTGTTAAATTCGACGTCCAAGAGTTAACCCAAGAGGGCAACTTACACTCGGCGTCACGGAAATCGCACACCCACGGATTTCTGTGTCAAGCCGTTATAAACCTTATACAGTCTTAAAGGTAAAGTATGGGTGTGTGGATTCATATGAAAGGTAATTTAATCCTCGATTTAATAACAATGCAAAATCGGTAGAAAAGCAATAAGTAAAAGTTATAAAGATAAGAGTTATACTTATTCGCTTGAAAGCAAAATCCGTAAGATGTGTGATGGATGTGTGCGATTTCCGTGACGCCGAGTGTAGAATAAAAGCTTGTAAAATGACGGAGTTGTACAGACAAGAGTTAACAACTCCGACTTAAGTGTTAAAAGTAGCTAATCACTTTTGTACCTCATTGTAATCTATCTTTCTTATCTACCTTTTATGACATTACGTTCGTGTTTACGTATGTACAAAGTACAAAAATAGTCAGCTACTTTTGATACTGTACTGCAACTACAAAGGCGTCTCAAAATTAAACCGAGATATTTTTTGATGTTTGTATTTTACAAATGTGTGTTTTTTGATAATGAAAATTGAAAATGTTTTTCTGTATTTTTAATTCATTAAACAATTTATAAATTGTGAATTGCAAAAAAATTGTACGTAACACAAAGGAGTATTCACACAAATGAAGGCTGTTACACAAAAAAAATAATAAGGATAAATCTTGTGAGATCCCAGAATATAGTATTAACTGCCGGATTTAACCCCTTGTATGCTTAAGACACAAAAAGAATAACAAAATAGTTTATCTAATGAAGTACGTAGTAAGTATATCTAATTCTTTGTCCGAGGCAGCTGCCAGCTCTGCGGTCTCCTGTGACGTCGACTGACCTCTTTGATATTTCTTTATAGAGCTTTATTATTGCCCGACCAAGGGTCTCGATACCGAATGGGACAAATTGAAGTCATATTCCGTGCCTAGATTGCTGTATTTATGTAAAGATTATTAGCATACCTAATTAAATAACATTTAAGTATACTTTACAGGATTGTTGTAAAATACCAACGTTCACAACGTTTTAAGCTTGGAATGACCTGCATTATTCCAAGATAATGCAGTTTATTTGGCTTTATATTCGACGAAGAGAAGAACGTGAAGAATACAAGTACATCAGGATTCGCCATTTTGTCTTTTTATTTTCATGTATTATAAGTGTTAAAATGTTAAACAATATTAGGTATTAGTATTAGTGTCTATTAGAGTACTTACGACTGGGCACCATTGACGTACAATAAAACAACTAGACTCCCAATCGCTTAACAAAAGTTCCTCAAAAAAAGTCCGAGCGGCGTTGTGTGTACGTATACATCAATTTATACAGATAACATTAACAGCATTCATTCAAATTAACACCTTATTTCGTAGCAGTAATGTTTAATGTCAATTGTATACGATAGAAGAGTTCTTAGAAGTAGTGACATGACGTCACGCGCTGGAAACCGCCTAAAGAGTAAAGAATGCAGTGGAGTGGTCATGCGAAGCGGAAGCTACACTGTCTGTCTCTTTTGTTCTCGTGAGTTTGATTACGGTGCGAAAGAGACATATACGAATACGGGCCGAGAAGTGACGTTGTAATCAACACACGGTCGAAACACAACTGAACCAAAACTCTGCACAATAGACGCGTGTGCAGACTTTTGCTTCGGACAATTTTTGAGCGTGATTGGGAGTCTAGTTGTTTTATTGTACGTCAATGCTGGGCAAGTAGGTACTTGAATATCGAATGTATTAAAATATCGAATGCTTAATAATACTTACCGAAAAGTTTTTTTTCTGAAGCAGTAAACTTTTTAGGGTTCCGTAGCCAAATGGAAAAAAACAGAACCCTTATGGTTTCGTCATGTCTGTCTGTCTGTCTGTCCGTCCGTATGTCACAGCCACTTTTTTCCGAAACTATAAGAACTATGCTGTTGAAACTTGGTAAGTAGAACTAGGGTAGAATTTGGTGGTTCTGTGAATGGCATTAAGATTTTCACACAAAAATAGAAAAAAAAACAGTAAATTTTGGGGGTTCCCCATACTCAGAACTGAAACTCAAAAATTTTTTTTCATCAAGCCCATACGTGTGGGGTATCTATGGATAGGTCTTTATAAATTATATTGAGGTTTCTAATAAATAATTCATCTTAAACATAAATTTACACATTTTTTTTATTATTATTACATTGTAGTTATGGCACATTGACATATTTTATGGTTAGTTTCATTTAAGCTGACCGACCACGTTTTAATGCTTTTTACTAGACCTTTCTATATATGGTTTTCATATGGGACAAAGTTACCGTATTTTGGGTCAAAGTAACACAACTTTACGGTATTGAATCGTAAAAACTGACCACTGAAAAACCTTCAGAAAAGACGTGGGACGGGGGCGCGTCGCAGTCCGCGTCGTTTGTTCGCAGGCCGCGTCTCCGCCTCGTCTCTTCTGTCTGCTTTGGATCGCGACGCTTCCATACATTTGGTATGAAAACTGATTGAAAGGGCGGAGCGAGTGCGACGTACCCTAACCCCGTCCCAAGTCTTTTCTGTGTGGCTTGCCCCTTTGAGTCATATACTGTGGAGACAGTTTCTTCGCGCGATGGAATCAGACATATCAGATATTCACTAAAAAACTCAAGAATATGTGAGTTCACACACACACACACACACACACGTGCTGCGCTTATTAATTCTGCATGTTACTAATAATTTATTATCACTATCTTTTTAATTTTTTATCAATGTAAAACAAATCTACCTATCCTTTTAACTACACGACATACGTAAATCGCACTCGTGGACTTCCAAGATACAGGCTCAGCCTATAGTTTGGAGTCTGATAGAATAATTCAATCTATGTAAAAAAATCTGTTTTTGTGAAATAAACATTTATTATTTATTTATTTATTATTATTTAGTTGGAGCAGGGGCAGATCTATAGAAAGCCGAACCTTCATTGCACGGTCGATTAGACCCTCTTTTAACCGTGGTCCTACTGCTATGACCCACAACGGGTCCACGGGTATTCTTTCCCCGTGGACTCACTGCTCTAGAATGGGACTACGGGTAATTGAACATAAAGCCCGTGGACCCACTGGGGATCATAGCAGTGGATCACAGTTAAAACAGGGACCAGACGAGCCCCATCCAGGGCGGCCAGTGGGAATCACGGTGTCATTTCATGCTCCCGTGGCGTTCACAATGGCGACGAGAAAATCAACACAAAACCCGTGGACCCAAAGCGGATCATAGCAGTGGGATCACAGTTAAAACGGGGATCAGACGAGCCCCATCCCGGGGCGGCCAGTGGGGATCACGGTGTCATTTCATGCTCCCGTGGCGTTCACAATGGCGACGAGAAAATCGTGTGGTTTTCAGTAGGTTATAGGTACCTATGGCCCTCGTGAGAGAGCCCCACATAAGTACTGTAAGCACTGGCTATCGAGACCGTGTTCTGACTGCTGTTTGTTTTTTTATTAAAATTCTAGAGAAAAAAATTCAAATTTACGAATCAGCAACATGGTCTCTGTAGCCAGTGCTTACAGTACCTAACCTACCCTCTGTTTCACCGAACAGAGCTGGCTGCATAATATCGGTCGGATCTATACTTATACAAGGTGACCTTAGCCTCTGGACAAATAATGAAACCATGGATAAGACTGATACTTAGCAATATCGTAAAATAGTTACTTTACTTATTTGCTTAATTAGACAAGAAAACAAAAAAAAACTATGAAATCATATCATCCAAATAATCAGGCTCCTCCAAAGTTATACATTGAAAACCGTTAGTTTGTCGGTAAATATTGGACTGATTGTTATGATACTTTGCAGTTTGGTTTTAAATATCTTGCTAAACCAGTAGTAATAGTATCTGTCCGTCCAGAGGCTAAGGTCACCCAGTATTATAAGGGCTATTTGTGCTGCAGCTCAGAACCCCGTGGGTATAAAGGGCCCGCAACCCCCGATTGGAGACCTGTTATAGTATCAAAGGCAGTTTTTGAAAAATCTCATTAAGTTAATTAAGTAGACTTTAAAGTAGCATTAGTTCATGAGTTGGAGTGGTAATGGGTAGACCACATCGACAGATAACCATTGGTGGAGTTAGGTTTTTAGGTGCCGATCATTCGGGAGGGGTCAGCTTGTCAGAGTTTCCACTAGGTGGGCATGACATCGTGAGAGTTGCAGGCAACTGGCGGATGCAGGCGGTAAGTTGTCCTTCATTCAAGTGGCTTAGGCTCTTGAAACCGACTGTCTACCTTTCCTCGACAGTACACTTCCAAAACTTAAATTTTCCCAAATACTTTCTCGAAATGCACACTTTACCATACGTATAGGTATAGCCCAATAAGTGCATTTTCCCAAAAATGTCAGTTTCACAGAGCGCTCTCTTTCCTGAAATAATGTCTGTGACACTGTCAGTTATATATTACTAGCTGATTCCCGCGGCTTCGCCTCCGCTGAAAAAGATTAAAGCTTGTTTTCCCGTGGGAATGACATATTTTCCCGCGGGTATAAAGTAGCCTATATCTCTCTCTAGCCCTTCAACTATGTCCATACAAAAAATCATGGCAATCCGTTCCTTAGTTTCGACATTAAAGAAGGACAAACAAATATGGAGGTATGGATTTACAAATACGGGTCTTCTGGAAGATTTGGTAGATGGGTGCCACGAACGCATTTTGCATCGGTAGGATTTTTTCCCTAATCGCATTTTGCCACGATCGTGTTTTGTCAGGTGTGCTTTATTTTTAATCGATACACAGGGCAGAAAGACGTCGACGTTTTTCGATCGATGAATCAAACTTGATGCTGTTGATATTCATGGGCGATGGTGACCATTTTCTACCAGATGACCCGCTAGCTCATTTTCCTCTCTCATAATAAAAAAACTTGCTCAACCATCTGGTAAAAAAATATCCATACTAATATTATAAATGTGAAAGTGTGTTTGTTTGTTTGATAGTTTCACGTCGAAACTGAGCAACGGATAGTCGTGATTTTTTGGTATGGATATAGGTGAAGGGCTGGAGAGTGACATAGGCTACTAACCACGTGGTAATAACCACGGGAAAATATCTCATTCCAACGGGAAAAAACGTTTTAACCCGTCGCGCGATCGGCGACATTTTTGGGTAATTTTTTCTAAGTACCCTATGTTAAAAGTTGATCGAAACTAGAAACAAAAATTTGCAAATTTCGACAGCTAGTTTAGGCACACGGTGTGTGCCTAGGACGCTCGAGGGGTTAATTGACTTCAGCGACGAACCTTGCATTGCATGTTGATGCTGTTAGTAGGTACCTATGTTTGTTACAAAATCTAGACTATTTACACACAACTTAATTTGTCGACTAAGATAGTGTCAAATCTTTACTGATGTTTACAGTTCCAATTCAAACAATGTAATTAGGCAAGTTTTATGATGAAGGCTTATTTGTTAAATTAAAGGTGTTAAAAGTATAGTCGACCTACAAATTTCTTTACCACTCTTAGGTTCAAAATCAGTTAGGCTTTTGAAATTTTGAAAAATAGGTAGGTATTTTAATTAAATATCGCTGTCGCGCTGCAACCCCTCCGTATCGTACACCAAGAAAGGGACAACTGCAGCTTCGATCGTTAACGATACAAAGTTTCACCTCCCCCCTTTCACCCCTTAAAGGATGATTTCCGGGATAAAAGCTATCCTATGTCCTTTTCCGGGACTCAAACTATCTAAATTTCAGCGTTTTAAGCGTGAAGAGGTAACAGACAGACAGACACACTTTTGCATTTATAATATTAGTATGGATTAGTATGGATTTGGCATAATATAGTTAGAATAGTTTTTAGATAGTTAGGATAGTTTGACATAGGATAGTTTTTATCCCGGTAAATGGCATAGTTCCCGCCTAATAGCGGTAAAAATTCTTTGCAGACGGAGTCGCGGACAACAGCTAGTACAAAATATATGACCAACCGACAATGTTGTTGATACATAATGCGGGCTGCGGTCAATTTGACCTGACCGCAGACCGCAGAACGCATCCAGTGTGGTAAATCTTTTAATAGTTTCTGAAAAAAAAAGTTATTCGCAAAGATGAATGTGTAAAAAAATTATGGCACCAGTTTGAAAAACCTTTAGTTTCGCCTTTTGTTTAACACCGCGTACGACCCAGTGGCTGTTAATATTCCAAGCTATCTGTACGCTATCTATAATTCCTGTCCAAACCTCATCTTGCCTAACTGCTCAAACAGCGTTATCGTTATCTCGAGATGCCGGCGATAGCGGATAACAGAGCAAACAGTGCAGGTATGCGGCACAGAATCATGCATCATAATTGGAACAAATTTTAATCAAATATAGAGGCTGTACGCTCAAAACACCTATAAGACGTTTGTTGTATTAAAAAGTCTTTTTGAAAGATGATCGCAAGAAGCCACTTATCGTATTCAGGGGGCGATTTAAATTTGCAGCAACCAAGACCTATATTAGTAGCTTCGTATAAAATGTTCTGCCACTGGAATATCCGATTAAAATCCGGGCCCGACCATAAGAATAAATAAGAACATAGGTAAAAGGGAAACTCCCGCTCCGGCCAGACTCAAAGGTCACGATATCCGCCCACGGCCGGCCGTGACATCCTGAGTTCTCGCTTAGCGAGTACTCTAATTTAAGTCCGGCCGGAGCGGGAGTTTCCCTTCTACCTTATGTTCTTATTTATTCTTATGGCCCGACATCCGACATATGGGAACCAGCTCTAACTGAATGGATTCGAGCTGCAGCAATTCCCATGCTAAATAATGTACCGCTAATTATCGTATCTAAGTATAGAAGAGTTTGATAATAATCTTTAAACAACTGAAAAAATTACTTTGCTCACCCGTGACCTAACAAAAAAGGAAAGAAGCAAGGAAGGAAGGAAGGGTGAGCAAAGTACCTAATTGTTTCAGTTATTTAATATGGACCTCCACAAAGTAACGCCTGATTCAATAAATTAATAATCTAATCAACCAAGGTACTTTACGTACGCTAAATGAAAAAAATCGGCCAAGTGCGAGTCGGACTCGCGCACCGAGGGTTCCGTATGTATCTATGAATATCCAGTCTTAGCAGACCCCCGCTCCTGAGCAAAATGTGCGCAGTGTGGGATCATTGTAGATTGGTTACTGATATAGACAGACAGACAAAAAAATTTTGCTTTTCGCAATTTTTCCTTTATCTGTGCTATAAGACCTTGCTTCGTACCAAATTTCAAGATTCTGAGTTCACGGGAAGTACCCGTAGGTTTTGATTCCCTTGCGAGTTTCGAAAATTTGCGGAAATTTGCGGCATAAACGGCTGTATCTTTTGATTGCGTTGGTTTAGAAGTTTGATTTTTTCACAGCTTAAAGGAACAGTAAACTTGAGTATTTGATATAAATTTCAGCTTGATACCTCCACGCGTTCCTGAGAAAAAGGGTCTTGACAACGGACTACAAAGTAATCCTATAAGGGCTCCGTTTTTTCCTTTTGAGGTACGGAACCCTAAAAACAATACTATCATAGAAACAAAATTATAGAAAAGGCAAGAACATATCGGAAATTTTATATTCTAAGTACTTGATTTAAGTATCAACTACGTATCTACTCTACATGCGTATGTAAAGACATATCCATACAGTATCATAAATAATTATTCTTCGAAATTAATTCTTAGTACATTATTGAAGCAGGAAAGTAGATAAGATTAGCATCTCCCTATCAAGCATTCTTACAAGTAGGTTAGGTAGGTATTAAGTAAAGTATTCTGTGGTGAATTATATCTCATTGATACGTAAGCAATTAAGTTCCGACATTGATAGCAAAGATAATGCAAAACAAATCAGTACGAAACGGTCTGCGGCATACTAAACAAATAATGGCGGTTTCTTACGTGTTCCTTCTTTTGTTTATAAGTTTTGGAATAGTTAATGGTCAGATTTTGTGCGAAGACGGTTTTTGTAGGGTAAGTAAATCATGAACTATGAATATTATGAATTGTGACGCCGACATTACGAAGCAAACAGTGTGCAATTTAAATGCACGCTAATTAGGTAGGTACTTAGCATAAAATAAAGAGTATCAAGGCAAGTTAGCCTAAAAGAGAAATTTCGCAACAGAACAACAAAATATGCGACATAACCTCTGGACACAACAATAGTTATTTCATATACAAGGGGGGAAAGTTGTATTTTACCTGCGAGTGTCCATTTGAAACACAAGCTATTGAAAGGAGTCTATGATTGACCACGAGCGAAGCGAGAATCCTTTCGATAGCGAGTGTTTCAACACACGAGACGTAAAATAACTTTTCACCCGTGTATAACACAAAACTTTTCACCTCATTACAGCGAGGAAAATAAGAAAAAGGGTTTGTACTATCAATTATTATTTATTTATTCACTCAAAATAATTAATTGAAAAGTTTTGACTTAAGTTTTTTTTTATTATTTCGGATGCGTTTTGTTCGCACATCGACTTACTTGGACTGTCAGAACATTTTATCCGTTTTTGCAACAAGAATGAAGGTTAATGTTGAATGCTGATATTTATGAATTAAAATAAAGTTGTAAGACTGTATTTAGTGTTTTTTACTCGATGCAATTCATTAATTGTGATGTTAAAAATTCAGCACTTTTAACGTTTTACGTTTTGTTAGCTGTCAAATATCACGTAAGCTGCCTTCAAATGTCAAAACTCTTTCTTCACATGTGGATAAAAAGCGATTTTCTCAATAGATGTCAAACAAACAAAAAGGGCTTTCCGAGCTAGTGAGGTGAAAAATTACTTACCTAGTGGTCGCATGAAAGACGACTTTTCAAACTTGTATTAAAAGTTTAGGTAAGGTAAACGTCTTTGTGCTCGACACTGACCCAATACATGGCACCTTCAATCTTAGGTATGTCAAGAGAGGTGACAGTTAGGTGTCGTCTACTGGGCGTTGAGGTGTCGAGCATTGGTACGTTTACCTTACTGAAAGTAGTAGTTTAAACTTGCTACGCGAACGGGACGTCCCCAGCTTAAAAATCCATTATGTTCAAGTTTATGATTAAATCGGTTTCTTTGTTATTTTTTTTTTAATATAAAACTTTAAAATGTCTTTCCTCTACTTTTCTAGAGTGAAAATGTCGCAAAACCAAACGGAGTTTGAAATTCATAGTCATGAATTATGTTGTGACTCATGATTTTGCAATGATTTCAACCATTGGAGCTAGTGACTGGAAGAAGTGTTCGAAATTCCTTCGGGATGGGGAAGAAACCTATATTTTATATTCGGCGGCAGGGCCTGAGAGTCTACATCTCGATGTCTCACAGGATATTTCATAACCATTGAATTATTACTGTCTCCTGTCTTTGAACTCGGTTAAATATGTATGCCGTGCAAGAACTAAAGTACATACATAGCTCGGAGTATCGCCAGACTCAAGTGGCAGTGGGCAGGGCAGATGTAAAATCGTAGAACTGATGGCCGATGGGGCAAAAAGGTTCTCGAGTGGCGTCCACTGACCGGAAGACGCAGGGTAGGTACCTCCAATAAGATGGAGCGACGAACTGGTTAAGGTTGCGGGATTGTGTTGGATGCGGATGACGCGGGACCTGTGTGCGGGGCCGATCTGTTTGGCGAACCTTGGGGGAGGCCTATGTTCAGCAATGGACGTCTTTCGGCTGAAATGATGATGATGATGAAATATGCCGCGTTGTGTGTAAATGCCGCGTCACACTAATTACTATACCTATTGAAAAAAAAACGAAAAAATGACGTCCTAAATCGAGTTTAGTTGAACATGTTTCGGACTAATTCATAGCCCTTCCTCTCACTGATTCTCTTAGGCCCATACTACACGGGCGGTTCTCCCGCCACAGGAAACCACTTCTGAACCGCCACTAGACACAATTTTAAGTTTTATGGTGCAAACTACACTGCGCAGCTCCGTCGAGCGGGAAACCGCCCGTGTAGTATGGGCCTTACTGATCTCCTCGTTTCTGATTCGATCCCGTAGAGAAACTCCGAGCATAGCCCTCTCCATAGCTCGCTGAGCGTCTCTGAGTCTATTCATCAGGCCCATAGTGAAGCACCACGTCTCAGATCCATATGTCATTACTGGCAACACACATTGATTAAAGACATTTGTTGCTGGCAAGCACAGCGTGGGACGTCCACCAACGAGATGGATGGACGATTTGGTGAAGGCTGCAGGTTCAGGGTGGATGCAAGTCGCTTCCAACCGTAATGATTGGGCGTCAATGTGGGAGGCCTATGTCCAGCAGTGGACGCCCTGCGGCTGAAATGATGATGATGATGATGATCTTACCTTCTAGTCGTACAGCTTCGACGTCGGCTGCACGTCGCCGGCGCAACAATGCAGCATCAACAACGCCACGCACGCCGGCATATGGCTGCCTTCACCCACCATTTGTAACTGCTGCGAATACTGCCTGCCTTTCATTGGTGAGCCACTAAGCAAATTCCATTCCTACTACTTCCACGTGGGCTTACTAAGTACTAAAAAGAACTACACTCATCCAAAGTGCCTAAGGATATTTTTCACTTGTCATACTCTTAAAATGTTACTTTAGTCTCTGCATTTCCGGACTAAAGCTGCTTTTTAATCTCTAGCTAGGGACTAAAGTATTTTTTCACTTCTCATGCTCTTAAAATGTTACTTTAGTCTCTGCATATCGGGACTAAAGCTCTTTTTTGATCTCAAGGGATTAAAGTAAATTTTTTTTAATTGACTATGGAAACCCCTAAACTGCCAATCACGGTGTTTGTGAATGGAGGATTATCACCATTTTCAGTAACTGGGTATAGACAATTTTAAAGCTTTCCACAGACCGAAGCGCGCTGCGGACGCACTGTAGCGCCCTGCGCTTCGGTCTGTGGAAGCCTTTAGGGCGTGGACATAACCTCAAAATGACAACTGTATAAAAAATATTTAAAAAATAATAATTTCGTGAAACACATTGAATAATTACGAATAATAATCTATTTAATTATAAAATATTAAAGATGAATTCATTTTATTTTGCACGTAAAGAAAGATTTCCTTTAGCTTAGGTGTTTTTAATTTGTTTTTTTTTTAAAAACGCTGTCGGCAAAGCAGTTCCCTGCTCTGTCGATAAAATAGCAATCCGCACTGTCGGCAAAGCAGTGCTGGAGTGTACGGTAGATAGAGCAGTTACGTTTGAATGTTAATATGGCGTGACTTCAAAATAATGCGATGTCAGTTGCATTTAATAGTAAATAGAAAGTCTAATTAGATATAATTTAACAAAGAATTGGCATATAGTAAATAAACTTAAAAAGTCGTTTCTTTATTCACGGGTAAGTGCTTCAGTTAACAATATATTTTGTGTGTGAACTTAGATCAATTAGGTTAATTTATTTGCCAATTCTAATGAATGAACAATTATCATTCTTACATGCATAGTCCAATTAGTTTTAACATAGTCTTTAAGTTAGAATCTGTTGGCTAATTATGCAAGCATTTAATACAAAAAAATATAAAAGAAAAGAAAATACAGCGGCATTTTTTTTGCTATTTGAATTTTGAACAGATGTCCATTGCTCGTATTGAGCATACGTTGTAAAAAAGTAATTTTTTACGTCGTTTTTTCCTCGCATTTAAAGTGAAAAGTAGAGTGTTTAACGCGGGACTAAACTACCATAATGACAACTCGAATTATAGCCTCCCTCGCTATCGCTCGGGTGGCTAAATATCTCGTGTCATTATGGCTTGTTTTAGTCCCTTGTTGAACAATCTACTATTTTTAATTTACTTTGGAAACCCTAAATAGCCAATCACGCGGTACTTGTGAATGGACAATTATCGCCATTTTCAGTGATTGGTGTAAAAAGAAATTTTAGGGCGTAGAAATAACCTCAAAATGACAACTGGTAAACATATTAAAAAAAAAAGATTTAATTTCGTGAAACACAAATAATGACAACGAATAATCAGAACATAGGCTACTTTTTAATGCGGGAAAATACCTTGTCCTAGGGGAATAGTAGATTGTTCAACAAGGGAGGAAAACAACCAATATTACACGAGGTTACTTGGCACCCGAGCACAGCATTTTCATTTCGACTACAAGGAAAGTAAGAAAATAAAAGTATAAATAAATAAAAATGTCTAAACTGGTCAATTTGATCGTTGTAAAATATTTCATTGGAGTTTATTGTTAAGGAATAATTAATTTTACAAAATTTAGAATGTTCAATATAATAATCAATGAAAACAGTAGATAAAGTAGGTATTTTAGTAAATTTATTTATAAAATATGTAAGTAACCAATTTGAACCAAAAAGTTAAGCTGTATAGATAGAGATAGGCTGTGTGGATTATCGTTTACCGTGTTTTTTTCCTAACATTTTCTATCTTTTCTGGTTTAAGTCACTAAAGAAGAAACTAATCTAAATTAATAATTTAATTTAATAATATTTCAATGGTGAAAATAAACGGATCACTCACGTCTCAAAACGAGTTTAACTCGACATGTTTCGGGCTAATCCGTAGCCCTTCCTCTCGGAGTCGCACGTCACGGCGGCTGCCACACGTGCACGTGTGGCAGCCGCCGTGACGTGCGACTCCGAGAGGAAGGGCTACGGATTAGCCCGAAACATGTCGAGTTAAACTCGTTTTGAGACGTGAGTGATCCGTTTATTTTCACTATGAGTGAGTCTCACGGTAGTTTCATGTTTAAATATTTCAATGGCATTATAAAATTTGTAATATGACTAATTAAGAAAAAAAAACTCAATACTTAATTATCCCATGTATATGCCGTAATGCTTGGCTGAATGCGTATGTGTTCCATTGACAGCCAATACCTTTTTTTTTTTAATTCATTTCTACCCTAGGGAAGAAAATAATAGTTATCCTCCCGTATATCAGATATTATTTGCCTCACTTTCCGAGTATGAGAGATGAAAAATTAATTTATCGCTGTCGAAGCTGCGGACGGAAGGCTAGTATTTAATATGAGGCTCAACAATGTCACCGTATGATTCCAGTGGAAGGCGACCACTGCAGTTTGGGCGGGCCAGGTACAGGCACCACCGTGGGCCGTTGCGGGGACGGGCTGACCTGCGTAGCGGAGGACGACGGCAACTTTTGTCGGCGGAGTGAGTGCAACTAATCGTTTGCCAAAGATTATGGGTCATACAAATTGGGAATGTCTAAAAAAATTACCAGTGGTTTTTATATTTTTTTTGTATAGAAAAGTCAATTATAAGAAACTAATTTCAATATTTTGTCATTTAATTCTCTACTTTTTTCCAAATTAATTATTGAAACTATTTTAGTTGATGACGTCAGATTATAATTGAGGGCTCCCACAATGCCAAATTTCTAAATCTATCTAGATGCGTACGATAAGGCAACCCCTTTAATTATTTTTTGCGTAGTGGTACACTATACACTGTGTCACTTTACTGGCACTGACAAAGTGCTAGATATCAGACAGCGGGTCCAAATCAAACTCCGTAATATAAATCCACGCGTAAATTGTGAAGAATTCTAACCACACAGAATAAAGTACGACTTGGACCGGTCACGCAATTTACCCCAATGTCAAATGAAGGTCATTGCTTATTTGTTATATAATAAATTCATTACATAATATTAAAATGAAATAACTACAGAAAACGATTTAAAAAGCATTTATTTCGAAATGGTTTTCGATTTTCTATACATTGCAAAAAAATAGACATCCCCAATTGTTTTGTATGCGTCTCACCTGTGGACAGGACATGTTAAAAGTTAAGGGTCTATAGCGAATATTTGTTAGTCAAATTTACATCAGCGTGTGGAGCCCATTTAAATAAATCTAAAGTTTGTTAACTCGGAATCGCTAATTTTAAGTCCACGGGCAGAGAGAACAGAACAGAACAGAACTTTTGTTTCTTGCTGTGTGTATTACCCTTATGCACGTACACTAACGGCGAGCAGCGAGCAACTGCGTCCGAAGACATGCCCAACTCACGATCTCACTCTGGCGTGGCACGATACGACCTGGGGCCTGTTGCTTAACAAAGTGCAACTTATTTTACAAGCGGAAATCCCTTTCTAGTTACTTAATATAACTGAAGCGAGAGTTCCGCTTGTAATATTAGTTGTACTTTGTTAAGCAACAGGCCTGTGCCCGTGGTTAAGGTTACGGGAACGCGCTGGATGCGAGATGAGGATGGCGCAGGACCGGTCTGTTTGACGAACCTTAAAGGTCTATTTTTAGCAGTGGACTTCTTTCGGATGATATGATGACGATGATGAATGATGGTGACGAGTTCGACAAAAAGTTTAAAGATAATGATGAGACTAAAATACCATCTAGCGATCACATAATTCACTTACAAATCACATAGAATCCAAAGTCGAGCTTGCTCTATGAACAGTCTATGTCGTCTATGGTAGGGCCCCAAGTTGTGTGTGTATGTACAGTCAAGGAATTTAATTTCCAACCCATCTACCATAGACCATAAGAGCTAGCTATGTTATGTTGCTTTGACATGTTGCATTTGATGCATTGCGAATGTTTAACGACATTTTAATTACGAAATGGGCAGGGAATTAAATTCCTTGACTGTATGTATTATTATGCTGAGTACCTATGCTATGCTGTGTCACTTTCTTTAACTCAAAACGCACAGACAGCGGTGTGGCGGAGCGGTGGCGGCGACGGTTGTAATATTCTAACTTGTATGAACAGTTGTGCGGTACCGTACGGCGAACTCGTTCATACAAGTTAGAATATTACAACCATCTCCGCCACGCCTCCACTGTCAGGTGCGTTTGGAGCTTTAAAGTGTATAAAACTGTTTTCCAGTGGACTCCAAATGCCACTCCGCGCAGGATGAGTTCGACGCGCGCCACGAGCTCGGCCAGATCGGTGCCTTGGAGCAGAGGCCCACTTGCGATGCCAAGGGGCAGTACATGCCGTTCCATTGCGTGCCTACACAGACGTAAGCTTACCATAACGCCATCTATGGGCCCCATTGGAAAACAGCGTTGCAGCTTGCCGCAACATTATGGACCAGTACAGATGGACAGCATTTGAAGAGTCCACGGAAAGAACCGAGTAAATAATAATGCATGAATATAACTAATTAGATGTAAGACACAAGGTGTATCAAGAGCTTTCGAACTGCCAACAAACTGCTACGCAGTTTGGCAGTACAATTAATTTATGTAAAAATGTATGTGTCAATAATTCTGAAAATAAACGATAATAATAATAATAATAAGTAACTTTTTGAGTTATAGCGGTTTGAAAGTTAGTCGTTCCGAACAATTACTTTGGTAACTATTTATTTAAAAGTGAAAAAGTAATTGTTTTCAGATATCAATGCCATGTTTAAAATTCAATGGTAAGTCAGTACTTTGCGAGCTCTACGTTTTGAGATAAATATCTAAATTTTCAAAAAGGTGACCAGAATGTTGTTTCCGTGGACACTTCATTTGAACTGCATCCCAGCCGCAAAATGACAGTTCGAGTGCAGTTCTGATGCAGTTGACGTAACTTCATCAAAACTGCAGACTGACAGCGCTGTCCACTTCCATTTGTCGTTCAGTCCTGTCGACTGCACAACGACGTTGTAATGCAGTCCTGTTACATTGCAGTCAGAACAACTGCAATAAAACTTCATGGCAACTGCGCAGTCGGTTAGCAGTTTTGACGTCAACTGCATCAGAACTGCACTCGAACTGCCATTTTGCAGCTGGGATGCAGTTCAAATGCTGTACGTTTGTAGTGATCCTATGCAGAGTGGGACTCAACTTTATATACTTTTGTATTAATTTTATTTGAATCTTTTCCTGCCAAATGTATTTTTCCTGTGTATCGAATAAGTGTAAATATCTCTCTTTCTCATCTACTACCGAGTTGGTAAACTGTTACGCCTACGCCACTAGCGACATCTAGTATCGAGTAGATGAACTGTCACGAAAAAAAAAAACGATTTCTGGTCATAACCCCTGCCTATATACGTCCCACTGTAGACTGTAGGGCACAGAGATGGAGAGGGCTCATTCTGAGAGGAGGCCTTTACTAACCACCAATAAACTGACGTACTTTTTATGAGCTGTCAAAACACAATTCTCCCATAGAGTTTTAATGGCAATAGCTGCTCTACTTAAGACGACACATGTTCGCCAACTCTATCAACTAACTATTTTATTGTTTTAAAGCAACGAAAAATCTAATTTTGGAGTAATCGAAAATTTATCTGGTTTTCAGGGCTAAAATAAAGCGATTTTTACTGGAGTCGTGTCATCATTATTTTTTAATGGCGTCAACATCCCTATTGTGTTAGTTGGGTCAGGTTTGTCTTCACAGGGCGTGACTCTTCAACGGTTAATGGTATCAACTTGAAACTTGGTACAGACATGTAGCTTGAAAGACAATACAACTACAATCGAGGAAAAGTACAGTCAGTCTATTAAATTTTTGATAAAAGTTATTTTCAGGTGTTTCTGCCAATCGGAAGAGGGTGAACGCTTGTTTGGCGAAGTACTTCACATGGGAGCGGTGACTGAGCGCAACATGCATTGCGGTAAAGTTAGAAAATACCAGCACCTCTAAATAGTACGCCTATATGTATGCATGTATGTACTCAGAGGTTTGAGCCGGGATTTGAGCCCACAACCCTCTATTTGAGAGGCCATAGGTCAAACCGCTAGGCCACCACGGCTTTTTTGAGTGTTTCGGAATTTACATATATGCGTTTATAACTCTACACAATCAAAACGCTATAACAGTAATCCCTTAGTCTGGGATGATGATTATGATGATGTATTTACAAGAATTGCTTGTTAATTGAATTTTTCCCCCAGGTTGCTCCCGTCTTCATGATAAGGTCCGTCGTTCTATATCGCCCGGCGTTCCCCTCCCCGTGGTCGGCCTACGGTGCACGTCGGACGGCAACTTCAACCCTATACAATGTTTAAATAACGACTGTTATTGCGTGGACACGATCACGGGGGTTATAAAGGATGATGAGAAGGTTGACCTCAATGAGTACCCGATCTCGGAGTTATCTTGCTGTGAGTATCGTAACGATTACACTTGGAATTTAAACAAAGTTATTCAAAGGTGTGTATGTGGTTCCCAATATCCATTGGGCTCGCGTGGGAATTACAGGCCAAGGTCTCTTAAAAGTAAAAATGCCCTAGTATAAGGAAAGAAGTCGAAGCGCAAGAAATGTACTTATTGTCTATTCGACACTAGATGGCGCTAAACACAATATCAATAAACTTTTTTAAATTTCAGACGACGCAGACCTAGACCTGTTTCCATCCAATACTGGCGAACCCCCTTACAACTACACCTCACCTTGCTTTGAGAGCATGAAAGAGAGGATAGAGTTCCTGCTAGAGAGTGAGCGAGAGGGATGGAATGTGGACTTCTTCAGCGGAATACCGGAGTGTCTGCCTGATGGGACTTATGGAAGAGTAGCTAGGAGGAGTGACTCGTGAGTATTATGCAGCTCTTACTTTGATGCATTAGTAAATTTGGTAATTATTAATACGTTTTGTATGGTAACATTGGCTACCCTCTTTATTGAAACTTTGCTTTTTTTGCATTCGGTTTTGGTCGTCTCATCACTATTTTCAATATTTTTGCGCCATAGAAAAATGAATTCGAATATGAGGTTGGTAACACTGTTGTGCGTTTTGTTATTGCAGTAAAATATGCGTGGACGAGCGTGGGCAGCCGATTGAAGGTTACGAAGCAAGGCCGGGCACAGAAGAGTTCGATAAAATGAACTGCAGTAAGTAAAGAATATAAAAACACTATAGAAGCGTCACAGTTTCTCCATTACAATTTGGCTTTTAGTAAGCATACTAGTAAATTCTTGATCGAAATTATTTACCTTCAATTTCTAGGGTGCGAAAATATCAAGCAAAACACAAATGAAAAAAAAAATGTCACACAAATTGGTTGCATTAAACCTATTTGAAAAATGTAAACTTGTTTTACAGATTGTGCTCTAACTTCTCTTCTCATGGAATCAATGAGTGAGAAGCCAGTATGCTGCAAGAACGGTAACTTCAGAAACATACAATGCCGAAGAGGCGCGTGTCGTTGCATTGATAGCGACGGCCGACAGGTTGGAGTCGAATCTAGTGACGTCACTCAACTTCAATGCTACAACGGCAATCAGGATTGGAGAAGTTGTTAGTAGGATATGAGATTTAGAGTATGGCACGCGAAACTTAACCCCGAATTGTGTAAAAATTTTTAGATGGAGAGGATAAAGTCAGCTTTTAAAACTGCTCAAAGGCTTGGCTCACATGGTCATAAAAAAGAATAATATATTATACATTTACCTTACGTATTTATAGTAATTTAAATTTCTCTAACTTCTTGACTAACTTTAACTAAGTACTTCATGGCTGTTACCTTATAAGCAATTTTCTATCTCATTTGTTTGGGCTGAGTGTTGATTAGTCAGCAGTCAGTCAGGGCTTTCCTTTTTGTAAATTAAGGCTAAGCTTTGATGTATATAACAACTTTCATCTGGATATGATGATAATATAACATGTACCTACACAGAAATATTTGAAAACAAGTCAAGTATCAAAGTCGTTTTTCGCGATTGAATCAAGGTTGCCACCAACGTACGTACGAATTTACCGCAAATTTTACGGAATTGTCAGGGTTTCGTGTGCCAAACTCTCGATACTCAAGTATAACGTTAAAGAGGTGTGATAGTTAAAGGAGCTCTCTAATCTTTAGAATTGAGCTAAATAATAATAATTAGATAGGGCCCATGATGAATAGCAACAAAATAACTATTTCACCTGGCATAATCGCTCTTCGCTCTGAAAAGTGAAATAATGTACGTATGCAAACTCTTTATTGCACATAAAGAGGAGAACAAAGGCGAGCCTATCCCTAAAAATGGATCTCTTCCAGCTAACCTAGAAATACTTATCTTGTCACTGTTTTTTAACACAAACGTAAATTTTCATGTTTCTAAACCGGTGTAGCTACCAGCCACAAATATCAAGGGTGTAGCTTGAATTTGTAATGCCTACACTATTTATCTTGTTTGAAGTTATTGTATTTATTCAAATAGTTTCATGTATTCTCTTTTTGTACCAATACATTAATGAAAATATACCTATGTACAATGAACGAATAAATTTATTTTTTTATTTACAAATTAATCAAATTATCTTTTACACATTTCCAACATTAAATATAAAAAATAAACTCTCCTTTGTTAAAATTCCCTTACCTATCACCAAGGATGATATAGACTGGATTGGCAGTCGCCATAGTACGGATCGGCCGCGGTTTTTGTAGTTCGATTATTAAATCTAGATGGCGCTGAAATATAGCTAGATTACTACAAATGTATTATTATTCAAAAATATTGCATAATAATACATTTGCAGTGATATGAAACATCTGTAGTCTTATTGTTTTGCCTTCAAAGCCTCTGGCTATATTTCAGCGCCATCTAGATTTAATAATCGAACTACAAAAACCGCGGCCGATCCATACTATGGCGACTGCCAATCCAGTCTATATATATCATCTTTGCCTATCACAAAATATAGCAAGGGTCAAAGTATGGCAAACAACACTCTAATAAAGTCAAGTGCGATAGTAAGTATGTATTTTTTCAGTGACATAGATATAAGGATATAACATTAGAAATGAAAACCATATTTTCACATTTAACTGCTCATACTAGCTTAGGTGCAGTGGCCGGCCAAGACTCTTGATTGGACTTTGTGAAACTTGATACATTCTAAAAAATATATACTTAAAAGCTGCTACAGCTAAAAACTAAATTCATATGCCTCCGATAACTGGATCAGATAATGTTACTACTACGCCAGACGCCTGCAGATCAAATCAATACATACCAGTCAATGTGTGAATAATAGTTTAGTCTTTGACAGTACTGCGTTTTGTTTTTGCTCTGAGTGCAATGGCAAAAGCGCATGAATCCGCAAACGTCAACATGCAGTGCTGACTTAACAAAAAAAACAAACTTGACAACCATCTGTCAAGTGGCTAGAAAAGTGAATGTTTTTTCACGATTTAGCGTCTTTTTGTTTTAGTTAATGAGAAATGTATTTGATGGCATTGTTAAAAATAAGATTCACTGACATGTAGCCTGCTTTTCGAAGTGTAATTTACATTTAATTATAAATTCAGTCGGCATTCTAGGTTATAAATTGAACCTATCACTAATATCGTCGTCATTGGTTAGGCCGGACTTATTTTTAGATTGTTATAACGTTTAAACGAAGCCTGTGTTTCAAGTGTTAATTTGAATTATCGACGTCTGAGTAATCGAAGTGATTCGCCGGTGAAAATGGGTTTAATTATATCGAGATTTAGGGTGAGTACTTTGGACTTATTTGATTGGTTGTAATTTGTGTTTTGTAACTCAGCCAAAGCTATTTCGATGGTTGAACATATGTCTAATATTCTTCTGGCAGGAGTTCAAATGATAGACCGTGACCTAGTACATATAATTGTAGTTAGATTAGATAAAAAATGACTTTTTTTATTTCTTTTATCACTTTTCTGTCACCATGCCTGCCCACATATTGTAGCCCCTCCACTGGAACTTGCTCTCACTTTCATTTAGTTGTACTCTTACTTTAAGTTATTACTTAATACTTAATTTATACTACTTTTATGTCACTGTTTTGTGAATGAACTTGCATAGAAAACTTAATAAAGTAAAATTAGTAAAAGATTCACACTTCAGAGGTAATCATGAATATAACCCTTGTTTTTCTTGATATTAAGATTTTTATTCTATTTAGGACATTGTTATCATGGCATTAAATATCAAGTCCATTTTCCTGCTTCATTAAGAAAAAAAAAATTATATTATATTTCTGCACTAAGTAAATTTTCCAATGAGATTTATTTATCTAAAATTTATCTGGCCAATCGGATGAGCATATCACATACACTTTTTTATTTGTTTTTGTTAAGTAGTTAAAATTTAAAAAACTTGAGTAAAATTTTTGATTTAAAAAAAAAGTCATAATAATCATAACAAGTCTTATTGAACAATACTAAATACAATACTATATTGTTAAAAAAGAATAACTGTTCTTATGAAAGTTTAACAATGTTATAACTATCCCATTGTTATTTATTTTTTACTTGTTACTTGGGTTGATCAACTTTATCTTGACCTTTGATCAATTATAACTGAAGATACACATTGCCGAACAAAATTCCCTTCAAAAAATGTCCGAACTTTTTTATTTGTTTGCATAACAATTAAAATCATCACCTACACAGAAATTTAAACCTAGTCTTTTACATCATTACAGTCGAATTTCGGTTGACACTTGACAGCTAAACTTGACAATTTCATGCAACGTACTGAGAAAAAAGAAGGCCACTTTTATCAAAGTGGCGCTCATTTGGCTCGGACATTTTCGGGCGCGCGGCTGTAGATCTACAGTTATAATTGATCAAAGATCTTGACCTTTAAGTGTTTGTTATTTTTGAGGCACTGTATAATCAAGCCAGGTACAAATAGGGGAATAAACTTTTTTGTGTTGTTTACTCAGTCCTCGGTTGTTCAAGTGACATCTTCATACTGTTTCACAGAAAAATGCTTAGGTTGTCCAGGGGACCAAATTTGTGTAACCATAACAATGTTTGGCAAGAAAAAGTTGATTCACCCAAATGATGATCATTTCTTATAACTCGAAAAATAGTCCACTAACTGATACCGATGATGATGCTTTTTGGATGTTGCTTCGCCAGATCTTTGCTTTATTCAATGACAAAAATACAGACGTTTTACTACAAATTTGAATTCTACATGGACAAAGTCATTGGAAAAAACTAACCAGAAATATATATTTTTTTTATTATTTATTCTGTAATATGTCCTACTGCTGGGCAAAGGCCCCTTTCCTCCGCCATTCGTCCCTATCCTGAGTGTGCATCTGCCAATTGAACTGAAAAGCGCTCAGGTTGTCCAGCCATTTCCTCTACGGTCTGCCTCTGCTCCTTAGGCCATCCCTCGGAACCCATTTGGAAATGATTCGCGCCCATCGGTTTGGATGCATTCGGCAGACATGTCCGGCCCAGCCAATCCCACTTCAGCTTGGCAGTCTTCTGTAATACAAATTTTGGAGCGCAGTGTCATGTTTTTGATTCAAATATGAAAATAAAAAATAAATGTGCATTTTTATCTAAAGTAATACAATTAAAGCCACAAAAAGTATTTGTATTGAATTTAGTTCATATTAAAATGATGAAATAAAACCGTATTTTAGACAAGGCATCATGTTAGATAAAATCATATTTATTATTACATTTTACCCATGAAACTAATAAAGTGGCCCCCTTTTTCTTTCCACTACTTATTTAGTGTATCTATACATATAATAAATCTGTAACAAGTCGGTGTCTGTACATTGAAGATATTTGAGAAAAACTGTCTGTGTCTGTGTAGGACATGGTTGTATTTTTATATTAGATTTGTAATTAGTTTATATAATTTGTAATTAATATTAAGTTGACATTGTACACCTCATTGAGGTAGGATATGAAGGACATTGTTATTGTTAATAAGACCTGATTGACTCATAACCATGCAATAAATTAATTGATATTTGATATTTGATTTGATATTTGTCACTAGGGCTATTTAGTAGCGCAATAGAACCCAAAACAATGTTTGTCTGTTTGTCTGTGCGTTTGTGCGCGCTAATCTCAGAAACAACTTAACCTAGAAAGATGCGGTTTTCACTGATATGTTGGTATTTTCTTGGATTAACATTTAGTGTTTGTTTCATTTGAATCGGTTCACAAATAAGAAAGATACGTCTATTTTAAGAATTTATAGAACAGTTTTTAGAAGTAGTGACTTGGGAGTAGGTACGGTGGTGAATGTGAACGCGGGTGTGCGGGGGGGGAACGGTGGGGGGGTCGGTGAGGGGGAACGGTGGTGGGGTCGGTGAGGGGGGGGGGGGTTGCGGGGGGGGGGTAATTTTTTTTATATCGAGGAACTAAGGAGAGCCATAATTGATGAAAAAGAAAATTGGATAAAAAAAATAAGCTGCCCAAATTACTAATTCCACGCGGACGGAGTCGCGGGCAAAAGCTAGTTATGAATATTATTTACATTAGCAGTGTTTTAAAGGTCTAGAATAAAGATGGTTTGACATTGAGCAAGGTTCAATGATTCTGGTGAACAATAGAACTGGTGACTTAATCAAGTGATTAAATATTCTGTCACACCCATATTGTCTGGTACAAAACCCGGTAAATCAGTAACAGTGTCACTGACTTATTTGATTTCATATACAACTTTTGTGATTAAATCGCAATTATCAGGGCTTGGTAAGCACGGTATTCGACGAGCCCGGTCTCTAGCGTCCGCGGACCGGATGACGCAGTGTAGGAGGCCTCTAACAAGTTGGAGCAACTACTTTTATCTGAAATGATGATTGTGACTCGGAATCAAAATCATTTTCACTGCTTCTTTCTGCCCCACAGTATAGGATCAAGTTTTTTTAAATGAAAAATGAAATGAATGATGTAAAGGAAAAATGGTGAATGCGATCGCGAGTGACGTTTTAGCGTTTTATCCAGACGTTTTAGCGTTTTATCCAGACGTTTTAGCGTTTTATCCAGACGTTTTAGAGTTATATCCAGACGTTTTAGCGTTTTATCCAGACGTTTTAGCGTTTTATCCAGACGTTTTAGAGTTCTATCAAGACGTTTTAGCGTTTTATCCAGACGTTTTAGAGTTCTAACCAGACGTTTTAGCGTTTTATCCAGACGTTTTAGAGTTCTATCCAGACGTTTTAGCGTTTTATCCAGACGTTTTAGAGTTATATCCAGACGTTTTAGCGTTTTATCCAGATGTTTTAGCGTTTTATCCAGACGTTTTAGAGTTCTATCCAGACGTTTTAGCGTTTTATCCATACGTTTTACCATTTTATCCAGACGATATGCGTGAAGGAGTAACAAATGGGGCATACACATTGAGGAAGCAAGAGTTGTCTCTCCTGTGGACACAAAATAGCGACTACGAGTGAGCAAACTTAAAATTTATTTAAATTGACCGAAAGTTGGCCAGGCGTCCCACACGCCGATGAAGACTTCGATACCGGAAATCTCAAATGGCGTAAAGGACAAAAATGCGATAGGGAAAAAAAAGCTGTATACGATGACATTTAAGACTCATTTTCGCATTTTCCATTTTTGTCCTTTACGCCATTTGAGATTTCCGGTATCGACTTGACTGTAGCCATGTCTACAGGAGAGACGCTAGCAAAAAAATGTGTATGACACAAATACACGCGTACCAACGCTCAAACATACGCGAAACAATTTTTTTAATATTAGTAGTTTTATACCCCTTCTACACGGTCGGGACCAACCGCCGACCATCGTGTCCTTGGTCGGGTTGATTTAAAAATGGACAGTGTAGAAATCGGTGGACCCGACCGATACTTGGTTGATGTCATCGGCCTTGGTCGCGAGCGCATTGTCCGTGGTCGGCCCCAACCGTATGGAGCGCTGTCGGCCGACGCGAGCGCTTCAATCAACCCGACCAAGGACACGATGGTCGGCGGTTGGTCCCGACCGTGTAAAAGGGGTTTTAATTTATCTACATATGTAATGATCAAGTTAGCTATGAAGTATCTTTTTGTATTTATTTTTTCAACTTCATTTTTTATTACTTTTACAGTCATCCCGTGAAATCATATATTTCATACTAAATACAAACTGAAATATAGATGCACAGAAAAAACCCCAGAAAAAAGACCAATGCTGGGAATCGAACCCAGGTCCTCAGCATTCCGTGCTGCGTGCTAAACCCCTACACCACCACTGGTCTAGAGATTAGACACGAATCTTTCCTATACATCATACATTTCAGTCTGCTAAATCATCACCTTATGCAGTGACAAGCGCACATCTATGTTACACCCTCTATCGAGAGATTTCAACACTCCTTCGGAACTAACCGCTCACCTGGACAAGAGATGGCGCTACTGTGCAACTTTAAACAAGTTAGCTATGAAGTATCTTTTTTTATTTAAGATTCGTGTCTAATCTCTAGACCAGTGGTGGTGTAGGGGTTTAGCACGCAGCACGGAATGCTGAGGACCTGGATTCGATTCCCAGCATTGGTCTTTTTTCTGGGGTTTTTTCTGTGCATCTATATTTCAGTTTGTATTTAGTATGAAATATATGTAATGATGACTGTGTGAAGTGTAGAAATCTACTATTTCTTATTTTATCGAACTGATAACATTGTATTTGTAACTACTTTGCAATAGATCTATGTATTACGAAACAGAAATGCTGATAGATAAGTCATATTGCTCTATCGGTTGGTTTGTTCGGGAGGACCTATTTACTGTATTTACGTTGCTCCAGTTTTTTTTTCAGACAAAGCGTCATTCTTAAACCTTTTGAGTAAAAAAGCAGGATTCTTTCGTCGATAGCGGGACATGCTAAAATGAACTTTGTGATTTTTATTTGAATTCCATATTACGTTTAAAAAAATTAAATTATTTAGTTAGCTTTAGAAATTTGGCTGTGTGGGCGTTCAATTATAATCTGACGCCATCAACCAAAATAGTTACAATAATTAATTTTGAAAACAGTAGTGAACAAAATAAAAAAAATATTGAAATTAGTTTCTTATTATTTACTTTTCTATACAAAAAAACCGGCCAAGTGCGAATCGGACTCGCGCTCGAAGGGTTCCGTATAATTATCTATTAAAAATCACGTTTGTTGTATGGGAGCTCCCTTAAATATTTTTTTATTTTAATTTAATGATTTATTTTTAAAGTCAATACATAATTAAATATTCTGTGAATATTTCAAGCTTCTACCTGTTGCCGTTATCAATATCGAGCAAAAACGAGCAAAAAAATCACGTTTGTTGTATGGGAGCCCCCTTAAATATTTATTTTATTCCATTTTTTAGTATTTGTTGTTATAGCGGCAACCGAAATACATCATCTGTGAAAATTTCAACTCTCTAGCTATCACGGTTCCCGAGGTACAGCCTGGTGACAGACGGACAGACGGACGGACGGACGGACAGCGGAGCCTCAGTAATAGGGTCCCGTTTTTACCCTTTGGGTACGGTACCCTAAAAAAATAAATATGAATACAGTTGTTAATTTTTTAGACATATCTCTTAAATATGCCCAATTGCCGTTCAATGGACAGAACCATATTTAAAAAAAAACTTACTAGCGTTTTCTGATATTGTAGATAGTATGTGGCGAAAGATACAATAACGCATCGCTGGTGAATGTGTTACGGTAGCTGCTATACAATATGTTATGTAATGGAATACAAGCCAAAAACCTTCAACAACATATAAACTTACTAAGGCCACACGTTAAAATATACACATAAAAACTTTGTAACGATGTAACTTTTGCTAACGATGGGTCTTATAAGGAAGCTCAAGGTCACTCAGAGGGCGATAGAGAGGGCTATGCTTGGAGTTTCTCTGCGGGATCGTATTAGAAATGATGAAATCCGCGCAAGAACTAAAGTCACGGACATAGCTCGAAGAATCGCTAGACTTAAGTGGCAGTGGGCAGGGCACATCGCCCGTAGAACTGACGGCCGATGGGGCCGAAAGGTTCTCGAGTGGCGTCCGCGGACCGGAAGACGCAGTGTAGGTAGGCCTCCAACAAGATGGAGCGACGACCTGGTTAAGGTAGCTGGAACGCATTGGATGCGGATGGCGCAGGGCCGATCTGTTTGGCGAGCCTTGGGGGAGGCCTATGTTCAGCAGTGGACGTCTTTCGGCTGAAATGATGATGATGAATGATGAAAAACTTTGTGATTAATTGTATCGTACTGTTTGTTTGTTCGGTTGTGCCATAATGATGGGCTGAGTAAAGAAAAATGTAACTTTTTTTCTTCAGTGTTCCCTAATTAACAGAATCTGCACCTATCAAAGAGTAATCGTTAGGGGCCGGAATTCACGTAGTACTTTTGAGGCTGTCATAGCCATACTTTGATCAATTATAACTGAAGATACACATTGCCGAACAAAATCCCCTTCAAAGAATGTCCGAACTTTTTTATTTGGTTGCGTAACAAATAAAATCATCACCTACACAGAAATTTGAAGCTAGTCTTTACTTCATTACAGTCGAATTTCGGTAGCGGCAAAACTCCACTTGACAGCTAAACTTGACAATTTCACGCAACGTTCTGAGAAAAAAGAAGGCCACTTTTATCAAAGTGGCGCTCATTTGGCTCGGACATTTTCGGGCGCGCGACTGTGGATCTACAGTTATAATTGATCAAAGTAGCCATAGATAAAAATTGCGACTATTAAATTAATCTACTGGTAAAATAAGCGAAAAAAATAAACGCGAACGTTATAAAACGCTTTGTGAAAAATCGCTACATGAAAAAAAGACGAATAATAAAATTTGCGACCATGAAAGAACGCGATGTGAAAATTAGCTACTATGAAAAAATGCTTTTATGAAACTTGTCGAACAAATAACCGACCAATTCGGTTAAGCTTTTTAGGGTTCCGTACCCAAAGGGTAAAAACGGGACCCTATCACTGAGGCTCCGCTGTCCGTCTGTCTGTCCGTCCGTCTGTCACCAGGCTGTATCTCGAGAACCGTGATAGATAGACAATTGAAATTTTCACAGATGATGTATTTTGGTTGCCGCTATAACAACAAATACTAAAAACCAGAATAAAATAAATATTTAACAAACAAACGTGTTTTTTTTTCTCGTTTTTGCTCGATATTGATAACGGCAACAGGTAGACGCTTGAAATATTCACAGAATATTTAGTTATATATTCACTTTAAAAATAAATCATTAAATTAAAAAAAAAAATATTCAAGGGGGCTTGCCGTTTTTATAGATAATGGTATGGAACCCTTCGTGCGCGAGTCCGACTTGCACTTGGCCGGTTTTTATTTTAGAAATGTCCGCACACGATAACGCAGGAGTTAAATTACCGTAAAGTTTTACTAAGATAAACTTTTTTAGAAAAACCACATGTGATTACTAGTGTCAATAAATCCAAGTAATTGAATTAATTAATCAAAATCGCAGTATAGCTCTAAACTCAAAGGAATAAGGTTCTTTATACCGTTTCTTTTGTCGAAGTCGTCATGCTCTACTTACGGCAGACTGGCTTTCAAATTCTAACAAAAAGTTGGGCTAGCGCTCCAGTTTAATTATAAGCTTTATGTCCTTATCTTATGGTTAATTTTTGCGTATCAACCTGTCAGTCTATTTACCATCGCATCTAGGTATTCTGTACTGTTTTATATATTCTATAACTAAAAATGTGAAAGTGACTGTCTCTGTGTCTCTTTGTTACGTTACCATAACAAAAGCGCTTAGATCTTAGAGAATACCAAATATTCTCTGGTACCAAATTTCATCATAGAAGCCGTGGTGACTTAGTGGTTTGATTGACCTACGGCCTCTTAAGCAGAGAGTCGTGAGTTCAAATCCCGGCTCGCACGTCTGAGTTTATGTGCGAAATTAATTTGAAATTTACCATGAGCTTTACGGTGATTGAAATCATCGCGAGGAAACCTGCATACACCTGCGAAAAAATTCAATGGTGTGTGTGAAGTTCCCAATCCGCACTGGGCCCGCGTGGGAACTACGGCCCAAGCCCTCTCATTCTGAGAGGAGGCCTGTGCCCTGCAGTGAGACGTAGATGATGATGATCATGATGACGAGCCTTACTCAAAGTATTGACGATACGACGATCATGAATCATGAACGATCTATCTGAGCTTTGACGACCGGATAGCCTAGTAATTAGAGAGCTTGACTACGAAGCTTGGGGTTACGGATTCGATTCCCAGTCGGGGCAGATATTTGTGTCAAAAATACGAATGTTTGTGCTCGAGTTTTGGATGTTTAACACCTATGTATTTATCTATATAAATATGTTTGTCCGTTGTCTTGTTCCCATAGTACAAGCTTTGCTTATTTTGAGACTAGGTCAATAAAATTAGTGTCAATTGTCCTACGATTTATTTATTTATTTAACCTTTTATTTTTGTTTCAGCGCAAAAAAACGACGACAGAAATATTAGAAAAACTCGAAACGAACATAAAGCGTATTGAGCAAGATGGTCAAAGCAAGGAGCAGAAGCATAAGCGAGTCATAGGCTACGTCATGGCGTACTCTGTCGGGCTATATGTGTTGTTTGCTATATTATATTACTATATGTATGTGGGCAAGAGTCAGTACTGGCTGCACTCGGCGTTACACGCGTCACCGTTGCTGGTTCTGCCTGTGCTGTAAGTTTAACCCTTTAACCTTATTTTTCAATTTGCTGGATGTCTTTTTACAAGCTTTTTAACCTTTTCAAGGCTCTGTCAAATACAACAGCTCTCACTCATACGCCATGACATCGGAAATTAACCCTACAGAAATGCATGTTGGTAGATATCGTTCTGCACGCCGTGACTGATATATCAGTCGTTGGCGTAGAACCTGTGATGCTGATAGGGTGAAGTACCCACCCAGTTGTCAGTCAGGCATCAGTAGTTGGCCATATATGAGTGCGAGGAAAACGAAAGGTATATTATAAATCTTTCCCAGGTGAATTTTTCGCTTCGAGCCATTACATTAAATTTGAACCTTAATACTATGACGATACCGTTTGTTTTGAAAGATAAGGACTCGAAGCGAAAAATTCACCTGAGAAGATTTATACTATATCTCTCATGCTTTTCCCACTCGTGCGCATATTGACAGAGGCCGACTACCGGTGCCTGGCTGACTACTGGCTATTTTACCCTAGATATCGCTCTGCACGCCGTGACTGAAATATCCGTCTTTGGTGTCGAAAAGGTTAAACTTACCTTGTTAGTATGTGTGGATCAAATATTGGAAGCTAAATTTGACCCGCTTCTCGATTTTCGATTGAGCTGAAATTTTGCATGCATGTGTAAATAAGATGACAATGCAATATTATTGTGACATGGAGCTGATCTGATGATGGAGCTGGAATTGCCCATAGGAGCTCTGTAATGAAACGACATGTTCGTATCGAGTTTGGGCTCGTTTGATTCGTTTCGAAGAGTTCTTTGGTCCTCGGTGGTAAATGAAAATTTTAACAAAACTTATATATAGACAACTTAGTATTTGTGACGCTGTGTTTGGAAAGGTTAAAATGTTGTTACAGTGTGATCTTCATTCGCGCCGCAATATCGTGGTACTACAACTGGACGCTCAATAAGAACAGGATAAAGCTAAGCAAGATGAGAGACGAGAAAAAGAAGATACTAGAAGAGGTTATGAACACTGAAACGTATAAGGTAACATTAATGGTTCTCTATTGTTTGCCTGAATTTAATTTGCCGTAGTTTTCTGTAATTTTCATTTGTTATTAAGTTATATTTCTGAAACGGTATTTCATTAATTTTTATTAAACTAACATCACCTGCTGTATTCTTCTTCTCAAAGTACCACTCTATTACTGCAGGTTGGCTGTTAGCTCTAAAATGTTTACCATGTAAAAATTAAATGTAAATTATTTCCTTTTCTCCGAGTATAAGATGGCATTTCAAAAAATTCTGAAATCAGTACGGTTCCATATATTTTATGGTAGGTAAAATTATGGAAAAAATAATAATTTGAAAAATAATATTAACGTCGTATATCATAATATGCATGTACATACATATATGTCGTGTGTATTTGCCCCCGAATTGCTTTGCACAGCTCTAATGAATGCGCAGCCTAAAGAGTCAGTTGGACCATGAGAGAAATGTGCCAGTTTCGTTACATTTCAAGCTTGCAAGCTACTCACTAATTATAAGTCAATTTTGTTGTGTGAAATTTGAAATACTTATTGATAAGTATGAGTCGCTAATATTATCGCCACAGGAGAGACAACTTATGTTTCTTACGATTCGAGATTTAATTTTTTCCGGCGAGGGTAAGAAGTGTTATTTATTGAACATCAGGTTAAAAGGTTAAAATTTGTTTTTAGGTAGCGAAAGAGATCCTAGACAAATACGGAAGCCCAGAGGAGCAGTCAAAGGCTCTGAAGCCTTTCGTGCCTTCGCAGAACGTGCCTGGTAACCCTTGCTCGCCTCCCCCAGGTAGACCATTAATATAGCTGTCTCGCTCCTTGCTAATTTGCTTGCTTCTCCAAAAAACAAAGTTTACCTACTTATTGCACACCAGCTGTGTCCCGATTTTTTTAACTGATGTTAATGCTCAACGTATTCACTGCCGGAAACGCATATGTGCGTTTTCGTGACTTTCGCCTAGTGCCGCTGTACGACAGTCATTTGAACGCACATGTGCGTTTGTAGCACCTGAAGATGTCTGGAGTCTGGCAGCCGGCAGCGAGTGCGTTAAGACCTATACTTTAAACGTTTAGGTACTTTACTAAATGTAAACAAACTTCAGCTGCCATCACGACCAACAGTTATGGCGTCGGGTTAACCAGCCAAATGCAATATTTGTAATGTGTCACATTATCGACGTACTCTTTAGTTTAGTCGCATAATATGGAGTTTAAGGAAACATCGTGAACCTGCACACATCTGCGGAGAAATTCAATGGTGTATGTAAAGTTACCAATCCGCACTGGGCCCGCGTGGGAACTACCGCCGAAGCCCTCTCAAACGGAGTGGAGGTCTGTGTCCTGCAGTGGGACGTACAGTCGAGGAAACTGAATCACGTACCAGGGTGGAACCTTTTCGTAACCAATTTCGCTATGATTTGTTTGGCAGATGTATGGGATGTCAACATGACATTAGTAGCACAAAGGTTTCACCCTGGTACGTGATTCAGTTTCCTTGACCGTACATAGGCTGGGATGATGATGATGATGATGAAGCTTTGACCCGCGTCATCCGTGCACAAATATAATTTATATGGTCCCTTTTCAGTGCACCTCTATGAACCTAACTAAATAACTCACCGGCAGAAAAATTGGCCCACAGTCCACCTTGCATACAAACGAGGCTACTTTGATGCCTTATTTCTACACCAGGTTAGTGCCCCGGTTGAGATCTGATGATGGATATCCAGAGCATCGATAATGGAGGTCCGGTGTTCCCAATATACCCAACTGATTCAACAAGCAGTTCACACCACAGCGAGAGAATATGTACAGCAGCACTGAGATTTTCATTCATTTTATTGCCATTTTAGCTGTTTTTCTAAATGTGTATAATTTCCGTGTTAAACGGAGATTCAATCAGGTGGGTATCTTAGGAACTCTGAATGCCCTTTATCAATGCTCGGAGTAGCCATCATCAGATCACAGCCAAAGCACCGCCTAGTGGAGAACCAAGACATCAAAGTGACCTCGTTTGTATGAAAGGTGGACTGTGGGCCAAATTTTTTGCCGGTGAGTGTAGTTACGGAGATACAGTGGCGAAGGGTACTAACAACACGATTCCCCCCGGATTGACTATACTTTCGAAGATACCAAACGCTTCTCTTCCATTACTGCACTTTCAAGAAGAGGATACATGGGGTTTTTAGGTTTTTTTACTCCGGCTTTACTAGCAAATATTTTCACGCCCCGCCACTGGGAGATAGGGTGCCATTTTGATACAAAATTGTTCCCTCCTCACCCCATGGGATTTTCTGAAAGTCCCTAAAATTAGTTTTTTACTTAGTACTTGCATGCCAAATTTGAATTCTCTAATCTCTAATAATTATATTTACGGAGATTAAGTCATCTTTTCTTGATGTAAACGTCATTATTACATACTTAAAGTGCTCTTTAAAAATGAAGCAATACAATGAAGTAAAACAATAACAATGTTCACACCTTAGCATTGTTATTGGCGCTATATTGCAGCATAGTTGTATAATTTAAATTGGCAATGTTATCATTGAAGGATTTGTTTATTAAACATGTTTATGTACATAAATATTTTGGTACAGGCAACCTTTCGAATATGCAACAACAGGCAACCGGATAGCCCAGTGGTTAGAGTACCTGACTACTTAGCTTGAGGTCCCGGTTTCGATTCCCGGTTGGGGCAGATATTTGTTTGAAAAATACGAATGTTTGTACTCGCATGTTGGATGTTTGATTGATATGTAGTAGAGATGCGCCGAGTACAACTTTTACCGAGTAACCGAGTACCGAGTATGCTCGGTTCAAAGTTTCTCAAACCGAGTACTCGGCCGAGTTACTCGGTTCTGTTTTGAGGCGCGAAAACGGGTTTAGACAGGTTCGCGCGGCGCTACCAGCCACTGCGAGCGAACGTCGCGGGGATCCCCGCCTTCTTCCCGTAAATTAGTCAGTTTTTGTTTAACGAGAAATTCGCATTCGGTCCGCACATTAATTGCTTAAATATTTTAAAAACATTGGAAATAGATGATTGTGTACAGTGACTGTTGACACAATGAGTATACGCAAAAGATCGCGGATCTGGATGTTTTACAAGCCTGTTTTATTTTAATACGTATGATTAATAATGATTTTATTTAAACCGAGTATACTCGGCATTTGAACCGAGTTATTCGGCCGAGTACGAGTATCAAAAAAACTGCCGACTACACCGAGTACCGAGTAGTAAACGAGTACTCGGCCCATCTCTAATAATGCTATATTTATCTTAAACTACAAATTTTCTTACTATTTAATTTAATTTATTTACGTAGCCTGATACTATAAACTACAGGGTTATTTGTAATTCACTAGCATCCTTTTAACGCTAAACTCCTACCACTAAAACTAATGTTTTTTGTTTTACGGCTTTTGTCATAACTTAATATTTTGGGTGTAATAACGTTTTGAAAATTTGATTCTGCCTCTTATTTTTACGATACTCTGTGTATTTGTATGGGAAAAAAAGTGCTCAATTTAAAAAGTCGTAAAACAAAAAAAAATGAAGCACTTTTTTTCCCATACAAATACACAGAGTATCGTAAAAATAAGAGGAAATCTCAAATTTTCAAAACGTTATTACACCAAAAATATTAAGTTATGACAAAAGTCGTAAAACAAAAAACATTTGTTTAAGTGGTAGGAGTTTAGGGTTAAAAGGATGCTAGTGAATTACAAATAACCCTGTATATAGCGATAAATCTGAAAACTGTACATTTTTAATTTATTGAATCAGGCGTTACTTTGCGGAGGTCCATATTAATGAACTAAACTTCTACTACATTGTACATTTTTAATTTTGTAACCAGACTTACCAATATAAAATGATCCCACACTGCGTACATTTCACTTAAAAGCAGGGCTCTGCTTAAACTGGATTATAATTTATAACAGATACGGCTTTTTACGGTGTATATTTTGGCATACCTACTGTACGAAAACCTCGGTGGACGAGTCCGACTCGCACTTGGCCAGTTTTTTAAATGTTTTTAAAACTTTTTGGTTGTATCCATAGCCACGCCAGGACAGTTACGTCAGAGGCAGCTGGCTCTCACTTCCACGCCGATCAGCAACAACTTCAACAGGGAACTAGTGCCTCTGAACAACTCCATGTACAAGGGACCACGGCTGAGGGTGAGACCATTATGCAATACCACCGCCTTATAATGCTGGGGGCGTATTGTCATCGCAGCACCATCTCTTTCTGCCACCATCTTAGGAGACCCATATCTATCGACGCAAAATCGGCTTCAGCCGATCGGAGAAACCTTTGTGTCAACGCAATAATAATAATTGTAGTGGTTGAGCCATGTTGTAGCTAGCCGCCAGTGTTGCAGAACTATCGATAGTTTGACTATCGATCGTTGACCTCGCAAACTATTCAGGATATCGATATTACTATCGATAGTATCGCACATGTCAATACTATCGATAGTTAAGTATCGATAGTGATTTATAAGCAATACTATTGATAATGGCAATATTATCGATACTATAGTTTTATGTCCAAAACAATCGATAGTATCGATTGTTTTCGGTCAATATTGCCTTATTTTGCAATAATATCGATACTATTGATTGTATTGTACATAAAACTATCGATAGTATTGCCATTATCAATAGCATTGCTTATAAATCGATACTATCGATAGTATTGACATGGTGATACTATCGATAGACTATCGATACTATTGGTTTTGTCTTAACTATCTATAGTCTATCGATATTGGACTATCCATAGAGGCAACACTACTAGCCGCTGCATCACGAATGGGCCGGCTCGTCCGGGGCAGTACCACCCTCTCACAGAAACCGACGTGAAGCAGCAGTACTGCTGCGTTTCGTACGGTCAGTGAGAGCGCCGGGGGCCCAATACCTCCTCTATTCCCTTTACTTTTTCCTCTCCCTTCCTTTTTAGGGCCGACAACGCACTGGCATCGCGTAAAGTGCTGCGGGTGTCTATGGACAGTGGTGATCATTTAACATGAGGCCACCCACTAGTTCGTTTGTATGGCTTCTCTAACATAAAAAACCGGTTGTCTGTAAAGTCGGTTTACGGACGATAGTTTAACGTGACAACGTCATAACAAAACATTACCCCCCCCGCGCAAACACATCCCCCGTGCACCCCGCCCGCATTGAAAATTACCCGAGCGCTAGTACTAACATTGTATTATGTAATATTGCAACTGGCCTACACTGCTCTGTAGGTACATGTACGTTACATTGCGTCATCCTTTTTCGTGTAGGTATGCAGCCGGCGTTCATCGATTTATTAGACGTTATCACGTCAAAAAAAAAAAAGCGAAAAAGACGTTGATCGACTCTGCTACACGTGCCGAATTGAGCCAAGCCGATCGATGTCTTATTGCGTTGACATAAAGTTTTCTCCGATTCCGCGTCGATATATGTATAAGGGAGTTGAATAATTTTTAAATGTCTGTATCTATATTTAGATGTGTTCTGCGATAAAGGGTTTGATACACGAAAACCAATAAAAATATGATTTTCATCACACTTGCTCGTCAATGGTGTTATTCCATGCCTGTATACTAAATGTCAAAGGCCTAATTTGTTCTTAAGGGAGTTATGGATTTACGCTTTGATCAATTATAACTGAAGATACACATTGCCGAACAAAATCCCCTTCAAAGAATGTCCGAACTTTTTTATTTGTTTGCATAACAATTAAAATCATCACCTACACAGAAATATGAACCTAGTCTATACTTCATTACAGTCGAATTTCGGTTGACACTTGACAGCTAAACTTGACAATTTCACGCAACGTACTGAGAAAAAAGAAGGCCACTTTTATCTCGGACATTTTCGGGCGCGCGACTGTGGATCTACAGTTATAATTGATCAAAGGATTTACGTACAGTTTTACTTCCCAAGGGAGTTCTAACTTTAGTTTTAAAATTTTCAAACAGACCAAGGAAGTTTCAAGTCATCCAACGTTTTATTTATATGTTTAAAACTTAGCTATACTTAACCCAATTTTACTACACAAAACTTGTCTACGCTTCATGAAACTTCGTTATTTTTATGTTTTAAATTTATATCAAATAGTTTTGCAATAATTTTAGTAAGTATTTTTGTAACATGTTGGCAGAATGTGGCCGTATGGCCATTCGAATTCTAAACACAGTTTACATTATCTATGGTAGATGACTTGAAAAAAGTGACAATCTATATTGGCGGGTAGCAATTATTTATTTAATTTAAGTGCTTAGAGACAAAATAATTTCATTTTTGGATTTTTTCCCTCGCAGTGTGATGAAAATCATTGTGTGTATCACGGGCAGTAAGGGGATTACAAACTCGATTCATTAAAAGCCCTCCGCCTCCGGCGTCGGGCTTCTAATAGCCTCTCGTTAGTAATCCCCTACTTACGGCCCTTGATGCACAATGTACTATTACCTATTCTAAGTTTTGGATGTTTCAGTCGGACCAGCTCCCGCGGCCGCTGCTCGACAAGAACCGTTCTGCGCTCGACAAGGTGGTCGACTATTTGCTCAAGGACGGGCCCAACCACCGCATGGCGCTCATCTGCTCAGAGTGCTCGTCACACAACGGTAACATTATTCGTACATAGCACAAAATTAATCTATTCTATCTATCTATATCTTCTATCTATTCTATACATATAATAAATCTGTAACAAGTCGGTGTCTGTACATTGAAGATATTTGAGAAAAAACTGTCACTAGGGCTATTTATTAGCGCAATAGAACCCACAACAATGATTTTTAGAATTATTGTCTGTTTGTCTGTTCGTTTGTGCGCGCTAATCTCAGAAACGGCTTAACCTAGAAGGATGCGGATTTCACTGATATGTTGATATTTTGTTGGATTAACATTTAGTGTTTGTTTCATTTGAATCGGTTGACAAATAAGAAAGATACGATTATTTCAGTGTACGGCTATAGGCTATATATCATCACGCTGGGAGTACGGTGGTGAATGTGAACGCGGGTGTGCGGGAGGGGGGGGGGGGAGGGTTGGTAGGGGGGCTGGGGAGTGTGGGGGGTATTTTTTTTATCAAGGAACTAAGGAGAGCCATAATTGATGAAAAAGCAAATTGGATAAAAAAAATAAGCTGCCCAAATTACTAATTCCACGCGGACGGAGTCGCGGGCAAAAGCTATCTATACTAATATTATTAAGTTGAAGAGTTTTTTGTTTGTTTAGTCGGACGCGCTAATGTCAGGAACTACTGGTTAGAATTGAAACATTATTTTTGTGTCAAATGCTTCATTCATCGAGGAATATAGGCTATACAATGTGTCTTTACCCTCTGGAAATAGATGAATAGGACGTGTGTGTTGTGTTGTTCAGGCATGGCGATGGTGGAGGAGTTCGAGTACGTGTCGTACGCGTGCGCGTACTGCGGCCGGTTCAACGCGGCGCGCAAGCAGCGCCCCGCCGCGCCGCTGCTCGCGCGCGCCATCGCCGACGCGCCGCGACGGCTGGGTAACCTGCTTTACTATAGTAGGTCGTGGCGTACTGCGGCCGGTTCAACGCGGCGCGCAAGCAGCGCCCCGCCGCGCCGCTGCTCGCGCGCGCCATCGCCGACGCGCCGCGACGGCTGGGTAACCTGCTTTACTATAGTAGGTCGTGGCGTACTGCGGCCGGTTCAACGCGGCGCGCAAGCAGCGCCCCGCCGCGCCGCTGCTCGCGCGCGCCATCGCCGACGCGCCGCGACGGCTGGGTAACCTGCTTTACTATAGTAGGTCGTGGCGTACTGCGGCCGGTTCAACGCGGCGCGCAAGCAGCGCCCCGCCGCGCCGCTGCTCGCGCGCGCCATCGCCGACGCGCCGCGACGGCTGGGTAACCTGCTTTACTATAGTAGGTCGTGGCGTACTGCGGCCGGTTCAACGCGGCGCGCAAGCAGCGCCCCGCCGCGCCGCTGCTCGCGCGCGCCATCGCCGACGCGCCGCGACGGCTGGGTAACCTGCTTTACTATAGTAGGTCGTGGCGTACTGCGGCCGGTTCAACGCGGCGCGCAAGCAGCGCCCCGCCGCGCCGCTGCTCGCGCGCGCCATCGCCGACGCGCCGCGACGGCTGGGTAACCTGCTTTACTATAGTAGGTCGTGGCGTACTGCGGCCGGTTCAACGCGGCGCGCAAGCAGCGCCCCGCCGCGCCGCTGCTCGCGCGCGCCATCGCCGACGCGCCGCGACGGCTGGGTAACCTGCTTTACTATAGTAGGTCGTGGCGTACTGCGGCCGGTTCAACGCGGCGCGCAAGCAGCGCCCCGCCGCGCCGCTGCTCGCGCGCGCCATCGCCGACGCGCCGCGACGGCTGGGTAACCTGCTTTACTATAGTAGGTCGTGGCGTACTGCGGCCGGTTCAACGCGGCGCGCAAGCAGCGCCCCGCCGCGCCGCTGCTCGCGCGCGCCATCGCCGACGCGCCGCGACGGCTGGGTAACCTGCTTTACTATAGTAGGTCGTGGCGTACTGCGGCCGGTTCAACGCGGCGCGCAAGCAGCGCCCCGCCGCGCCGCTGCTCGCGCGCGCCATCGCCGACGCGCCGCGACGGCTGGGTAACCTGCTTTATTAACCCCCGACGCAAAAAGAGGGGTGTTAGCCTAGGATCAGCGTATACAACGACCTTCACCGAGCTGGTTAACGTCGACATTGGCAAAATACGCCTTGCTAAAAAAGCAAGGGTGAAAGCAAAAAAAAAAAAAAATATGTTGACTAAAAATGTATGTGTGTGTTGTATGTTTATCCGATGTCTAGTACCCATAGTACAAGCTTTGCTTAGTTTGGGACTAGGTCAATTGGTGTGAATTGTCCCATGATATTTTATTTTTTTTTATTTTTTTAAAAAAATTTCATTCCAGAATATGATTAATTTATTTTTTATTAAACATTTTACCGTTTCGGTTAATAGACAAATGAAGTACCAATCAAAAGTATAAAGCCTATAGAATATGCAAACGTTAGGTTGACTAACCAGACCAGTGTAAATATCGATTTACCTGTGTTTACCTGCAGTGGCGAACCTTACAAAGAAACCCAAAAGCCGGGCTTGCCTTATAAATCTCAAATCAAGATTAAAAATAAAAACCAAACATCGTCCAAACGAAAAAAGTTCTAATAAAATCACTTTCATAATAACGCGCTTTATTTTACGTAAAATACCAACAATTGCATAACAAATCCGCTGCGCGGCCCGGCGGCGCTGAACGGCGATAGTAGCGACGTTATAAATAGCATGACATCTCGCTCGCTCTTGTGGGCTTTTACGGGGCTTCCAGGCGCTCTCTTCATACTTAGGAAAACGTTAGTTTTGCAAATATCTATGTATAGCTGCATATATAGCACTTTCTTTGCAATTTTGAATCTGGCTTACGGTGTGAAGTTTGTTGCGTTTGGTTTGTTTGGAACGCGAGTGCGCGGGCGAGATGAATAACTTCACGATTGTTTATATCGAATCGTGGGCCATGCAAGGCGTTGTAAAATGCGTGATTTGATGCAATTACAAAATAAATAGGTATTCTTGTTTAGTGCGGTGTACAGTGCGGTGCGTGTGAGAATGAGTCTGTAAAATTCTGTCTAGTAATAGAATGTTTAATGTTTAATGATTAATGTTTATTACGACAAAAAACGGCACAATATAATGAGTGATCTTAAAAAAATAGAATGAAGTGTGCTTTGGTAAGCTTGTCCAAACTGAAGAGTAAAGCGGCAACAAGATGGATTTACCTACATTAAATTATAAAAAAATAATAAAACATCTCTCGGCTTGCCATAGCTTGATACCCTAGGCACGCCACTGTTTACCTGTTAAAGTTCAAAAGTTCCGTTCCGTTCCGGTCAAAAGTTATGACCGGAAAAATAGTCAACCTAACGTTTGCACATTCTGGCTTCATACTTTTGATTGGTAGGTATTGCATTTGTCTATTAACCGAAACGTTGAACTGTAAAAAAAAAAATTTACTGGACTGAAATTTTTTAGTTAACTGACTAATTTCCATACAAATGGCGGGGACATGCTTGTCCACTGCGTTACCTAATTTATAGATAATAATGATTGCTTTTTATACGTAGTGATAATTTGAAATGTAAGCTTAATTATGTGCCTATTTAAATGTTTATTGATAAAACAGAGCACTTTACCGTTTTTGCAAAAAAAAATATTTGAAGAGCACATTACAAAATATTACTGGTCAACGAAAAGTAGAATGACCCAACCAGTCGCAAAAAGTACAGTCAGCAAAAAATAAATAACAATAACTTATTATCATTTGTGTACAGGTAGTGGCGACGACTCCTCCATAGCTAGCTCTAGCGACAGTGACGACGACAAGAACACTAAGCTTTCAGAGAAGTCTGCTGGCGGTAAGTACAAGCAAAGATGAGCAGACTTGTAGAAACCGACCAGTCATATTATATTATTAGTTGACATGCACGTCTCGACCCACTTGTAATGTGACAATTTGACGCGGTGAAAAAATACGGATAACTCACGTCTATGATTGAATTTAGCTCGACATATTTCGGGCTCATCCGTAGCCCTTTTCATAGAGCGTTTTTTTAAACGTTTAACTTTGTTATTGTTTGTGGTAAAAGTTAGTATTTTATAGAAAATGTACTTGAATAATGATTAACACTAACATTGAAAACTTGTACTTTATTAGGTTCAGAAGCAGACTCGGATCGGCCCCCCTCCCCGGGGGAGGGGACACCGAAATCCCCCCTCGAAAAAAAAGAAGACTGAACAAACAGCAAAACCCTTCACATGTTCCTTACATCCTTATTACATATTTTAATAAGGATCGCGAAGTGTATGAGAAATCACAAATTTCGCAAACAGGGCCGAATGAAGTAGACAGGTTATCTGTCAGAATGGCAAAATTTTATTGAACGACAGGGTTGTGATTTTAACCTTTTAACCTTTTGTGAAATAACATTTTATTATAGAATAATAAAGATAGTAAGACACTAGATTTTATTCGGTAACCACTGATTTATGTTATAGATACCGAGATTCTTATAAACCCATTTGACAGCAGTCACACTCATACCCTGTCTGACATGTGACATTAAAATTTTAGTACCGAATAACGGTCAACCTTTATGTTGGTGAAATTATCAATAATGTCGAAAGAGCAAAAAAAATACAAACTTTTGCTGAGATGCCAGCTGTCAAATGGCATAACAATTATCTCGGTGTCTGAATTAGGTTAAAAGGTTAAAAAATATGCACCAAATTGTGCTGTTTGATGGCGGTGTTCGTAGCAAAGATGGCGATAAATAAAAAAGTCACGACGCTGTTTTACAAGTAGTTGTCGATTATAATGAGATACTGTCAGTTTTGTTCAGCGTTTTTTGTAAGATATTTATTTAGAGGCTAGCGCTGATATGTCTTATAAATTTAAAACCGAACTTTAGCATACGCTATGAGTGAACGGTTAAAACGTTAAATGAAAATATTTTTTTTTCCCGCCAAAGTTGGGTTTGATAACTGTCAACACACACCACAGATAACACCAACACTTTCGTTGGTTTTAAATCCTTAGCAATCAGTATCTTCTTTTATTTTCCAATGTTTCGACTCGAATTCGAAATAGAACTCTAAAAAGCATGAGACTAAGCCCATGTTACAATGACACAGGCGAATCAGATACGAGCTTGCTAAATTTCGGAGTGCTCTTGATGTTTTTCGACATTGTTTTAGTAAAATTGGAATGTTTTTACCTTATGTGAAGAATAGAAAATTATGTTTATTTATTTCGATATAAGTCAGCAGTTTAATACATTCGTGCCTTGTTAATCGAAATTTTACTATTAGAGGTAAACTATTTGCAATAAGTTTTTTTCAATAGCTATAAACGTAGAATTAGTGACTAGGCTCTTCTTATCTGGGGTCAGTGCTACCAGTAAAATAAAAAACTCCCAATGTTGCCAATTCAATAATTGCGTTTAGTTTATCTCCATTGCTGTATTTTATTTAACAAATGAATATTTATTCCAGTTTAATTTTGTCACTAATAAGTTATCAACATGAATCTTCATAGTTTTAGTGTAAGCTCTTCTAAATAATTTATTTTAATTTTTAATTTAATTTATTTCGGGCTCGCTACTTAAAATGTGTTTGGGGTTATAATAGGATAGACATATAATTTTAAATGGAAGAATATACTGAACTTTAATATTCAAGTCCGCGTATTAAAAGTAATTACTTTCTGTGGGCAATGTTGCCACATCTTTTTTTAAAGTTACATTTCTACATAGACTTTAAACGTGTTAAACAGTTGGCCTGTATAATCTCAAACACAGTTAATTTCTATCATGCAACACAAAATAATGAGGACTGTCAGTCGCCACACATATTAAATGTCATAAAAGGCTGTATTTGTGTGTAATTGCAACTAAATGGCGCTATTATCAATGTATATTTCCGAACGCGGCTGGATCGCCGAATATAGTTCAAACTTTGCCTTAACGTAAATCCATCCATTATTGGATAAAAACTTTTTTGTGTAACGTTACGCGACTTTGAGTTAGAAAAATTTGCCGATTGTAGTTACTGCACTTTAATAAGGGCGTCTAGAACCGGTTCTAACTGTATGGCAAGAACCGGTTTTTTTCAGTTCCCTCCTTACAATAAAAATCGGTTTTTGCTGCCCTGATTTTAATATAAAATAATATTTTTAACAAGTTTTGGCGATTGACAATAATACTATTTTGATTGTTATTGCTTTATATTCTTTCAGGTCCTAACCCGTAAACCTGCATTTGTTTACCAGTCAATATCTATTTAAAATCTATTTATAAATACTAACAAAATGGTTAGAAATTGTTGAGTAACAATATTTTGAAATGCATTTTGTTATTTGTGTTAAAACAAACCTTTTTTTGTAAATTCTTGACGGTGAAACTTTTCCATAAATAAATGAACATTAGTTGGTTGGTTCATGATGCAAGAAAGTAATTAGAATTATGAAAAAAATGCTAAAAATTACAAATAAATTCAAAATAAAGTTACTTCTCAAGTATCGCTTTTGTCTAGTCACTTAATAAATTGGTGGTTCAAATCGGCATTTATTAGTAAATGCTTTTCTTTATCCATGACTAATTAGCACGACTATTCTTCCGGGGAAGTTAGCGTTAGTTCGTTAGCGACGTTTGAATCACCATTAGTCAAAATAGAAATAAAACATTCTTAGATTCGCATGTTAAAAATCTTCTGTTCGTTTCATATGACTTGCTGTACTGTTTACTCGAATTATATAGTTCAAAGTGTGCTCTAATAGTCCATCTCACGTTAAGAGGTCTTTGAAACGAATTTAATGCAGTTTTTGGTAGCGGCATGTCATAGCAGTAAAGCGATTGGACTTCTATTGCTAAATTAATTTAAATTAAACCTTTTTAGACATATCTTATTAAAGCCTAACCAGGCTTGATAAGTATTTATGTTATTTTATTCTCTATTTTTAATACTTTGCAAGGCTTACTCTCCCCGGAGTTTACTTGCAAGACGTGTATTTTTGTCACTGTAGTACGAAAGTTGGCAAAAACCAGCACCTTGAACATCCAACGTTTATTGACAAATGCGCGTCAATTTAGCAATGCTGCGAGAAGAGCGAGCCTAAGAGGATCATTAATTTAAAATTTATATGCGTTATTATACCCTTAGATACCCTATTTTTAACATAAAGATATCTCCACTCAACTAAAAATGTTTGTATTGTTTTTATGGATATATTTAATTCCCTAGACATTCCCTAATGTTTTAATAGATAGCATTTGACTACACAAGCCCTGTACTGCCAATATTTTCCCGACTGTTTTGTACTGTTTTATTTCAATTTTGAACATAGTAAATAAATAATTAATTTACCACCATGCGTCAACTCTTATGAGCAAAAACTTGATATTTTGTATGTACTAATGGAAATAAAATAGTTGAAATATTTTTAACCATTCACAAGTTAATCAAACCTTAATACCTCGAACTAAGGTTTTCATTGGAATGACAAACAATTGATCAAAATAGTTGATATAATGTCCTCCACAGACTATTTGCTGTTCTGTACCCTAGGGTCTTGTAGCATCAAATACGTAGTAAAAAACCGATTTAAGACGTAAAAGAAGAAAAAAAAAAATAACGAGAACACAAAATCACCTTAGTTTGCGGCGAAATTGGTAACTTTGCCACCAGAAAAAAGTGACACTATACATCGGCAAAAGAAATTTTAGTTAAGTTTTTTTTTAATATGACTATCTATCTCTGGACAATTTTCCCAGTGCAGTGGCGTAGCGTAGGGGGGGGGGGGGATGGGGGCGACCCGCCCCGGGCGGCACGTTTAGGGGGCGGCAAATACTTTGTAAATATTTGGACAATTCCATATTGTAGTTTTTTAAATTGGCTAAGTAAATTTTTTTGAAGTAGGCAGGTATATAAGAGGGCGGCAAAATTTTCTTCCGCCCCGGGTGGCTGACACCCACGCTACGCCACTGTCCCAGTGTCTAGTGTATTTTGTAGTTATTAGGTATAAAATCTAGAAAATGAAGCATGAAAGATGACAGCCACAGCCCCAGTAGACATTTTGAAAACTGTTCAATTAGAATTTTAGTAAGCGCATCTGTCATTTTTGATACATGGGCAAAGTTGTTTAAAATGTGAATTACAGTGTCTTAGTGGCATAAATTGGTATTTTTGTTTCTTACCTTTTTACTGGTATTAACTATGGGGTGGGGATGGTTAATTCAGATGGTCTGTGGAGGTGACGAAAACTTATCCAGGATATAAAATAATTATGAATCTTCACTTTGTAAATAATCAAGTGAATAGTGTTGTTGATTTTGTTATTTATGCTTGTATTGTTTAGCCATTTTATATTAAACTAATATACAAGTACCCAGTTGATTAGAATTTTATTTTCTCCTTAGATTATTTATGCACTAGATGGAGCATAGGCGGCATGAAAACGTCCCATAAAAATATAAGCCAAGTTGGCTTATATGTCAATTGCGTCATTCCGAATGACAGGGTTGCCAATAGTAATATGCTAAAATCCCCAAACGCTTTGTCGAAATTCCCCACGGGTGGGGAATAAAAAATTATGTGGGCCGAGTGACTTAGTTTCGAGCTGTTGCGAATAGTGAATTGTAGGAAATTAATCAAGACTAGCAGAAATTTTATGTCAAATGTAGCGTATTTATGTTCATACTTAAAATCCCCTCATTTTCCCAGAATTGAAGCTCTCCCCACACATTCCCCAATCAGCTTCGCTTTCCCCGCAGTTTTGCCGCACACATTGGCAACACTCATTTGTCATTTTCCCTTCAGTCTGCATTGTGACAGCGCGAGAAACGTTATAAAAATGACTAAATGTGTAATAAATAAATGTAATGTAACCGTGTTTCATTATTATTTTTGGAAATAAATTCTTTTTCACCACTCAAGCTCTGAAAGTAGGTTGCATTCAGCTTGAAATCCGGGATGTAAATTCGATTTACATCCTTAGGGATGTAAGTAAATTTGAAAATCGAATGGTGCTCCTTTGTATTCACGAACCCCGTGGCCGCGTGCTGCGCCACGCCGCGCGCGTGGCGCGCGTGCGCTGCTGCACGTGCAGCTGCAGCGCCTCGCCGCCTGCGCACCGAGCTCAGCAAGGTGTGCAGGTAGCCGCGGCGACGTGACGCCGGTGCCGGCCGCAAGGGCGGCGCGACGCGCTCTCTTACAAATGGCGTTTATATTTTTAACATAACGGTTTTTCTTTATTTCCTCGCATTTATGATAAAAAGTAGTGTTCAACTCGAGTGTAAATGATCAATTACAACTAGAGATGCGCCGAGTACAACTTTTACCGAGTAACCGATTACCGAGTATACTCGGTTCAAAGTTTCTCAAACCGAGTACTCGGCCGAGTTACTCGGTTCTGTTTTGAGGCGCGAAAACGGGTTTAGACAGGTTCGCGCGGCGCTACCAGCCACCGCGAGCGAACGTCGCGGGGACCCCCGCCTTCTCCCCGCAAATTAGTCAGTTTTTGTTTAACGAGTAATACGCATTTGGTCCGCACATTAATTGCTTAAATATTTTAAAAACATTGGAAATAGATGATTGTGTACAGTGACTGTTGACACAATGAGTATACGCAAAATATTGCGAATCTGGTTGTTTTACAAGCCCGTTTTATTTTAATACGCATGATTAATAATAATTTTATTTAGACCGAGTATACTCGGCATTTGAACCGAGTTATTCGGCCGAGTACGAGTATCAAAAAAACTGCAGAGTACACCGAGTACCGAGTAGTAAACGAGTACTCAGCCCATCTCTACTTACAACCCTTATTTATCAATCTACTATCTATTTGTATTGTAGTTATGAAGGGGTCAAAAGTGGCTCCAATTGGTTCGTGTAATATTCACACAGCGCTGCTTTGCCAGTTTCATTTCCTTGAACTTAGCTTGACACACTACCGCGTGTTTAGATTTCCCCGCGGCCGCTCAAATTTCGATTTTGCCACAGAAAAAAATATATATAATCAGTTTTTAGTTTTATTTATTCATACTTTATTTAATTACCATTTACAGTCACTTTTACTCGCGTCTATCGGCCTCTAATATTTTTTCCCCACATTTTGGGGAATGTGAAATTAACTGGTATCATTAAGCACAACCGGAATGACGTAACGCGATCGTAATATGAAGCTGTCAAATGGATGGTGGACGTTTTGTATCGCGATGTTTGCTCCTGACGCTCCATCTAGTGCATAAATAATCTAAGATTTTCTCCAACAAAACTCTTTAAGCCTGCGCCTGCGCAAATTGTTATGTGACTGCCACCAAACTGCCACTCACAGAACTGCCACTGAATATTTTTCCAATCGTTATTTGGCGTTGCGACTTCTCCGCTTTTCGATGTAGTAACGAAACGCATTTGACATTCTAGAGGCGTATTTTCATTAAACAATTTTTGATGAAATTACAAAATACCATAGACGTACTATAGAATAGACACGTCATATTTAAGACGAAATATAACCATCGGTATTCTCTCTCGTTCTAAAAGAAAACATCATCTGCAAATAGAGATAGATATACGTTTGTCTGTATTGGCTTTCAATTCAATGAAGCCAGTTTACTATAGTGTATTTATAAATCGATATATATATATATATATATATTATATATATATATATATATATATATATATATATATATATATATATATATATCCTAGAGATGTGCCACTTTTATATCGATAAACTTTAGCTGTCAAAAATAATTATCGTGTCATAACCCCAAACCAAAATTACTCACAAGCCCAAATTGGATTCGAAAAATTACTCACAAGCATACTATTCAGCATTTTAATGATTCTTTTTATACTCTTTTCCTTTAGTTAAAAAATTACGAAAAGCTTTTTGATATTGGAATGAGTAAGTAGTAGTTGTAAGTTGTAAAATAGAAGTCTGCGAGTTTAATTAAAAATAAGCATACTGAGGCGCTCTTGGCAGGTGGCGGGGCGGTGTGGACTAGTCAAATGTAATAACGACAAACTCGAAAAACGATACAGAATTATTAACAAAAACAACAACAAAGACAAAACGCAAATTAACCTCCCCGAGCCTTACCGCCATCTGCCGATCGCCTAAAATGGCCCAAATAATACGTGCAACGTACAATTTTTTTAACGAGAACATACCTAGGTCCTGATAAGGCGTATCAATCTTCAATCTAATATATAAAAATCTCGTGTCACGGTGTTTGTTATCGAACTCCTCCGAAACGGCTTGACCGATTTTTATGAAACCTTTTGGTCTGTATTCGGTAGGTCTGAGAATAGGTCGTAGGCTATTTTTTTTATACCTACCCCTATTTTTCGCAGACGGAGTCACGGGAAACAGCTAGTTATTTATATTTATTTGTATATTTATGTACGAGTAGTATAATGGATATAAGGGGAAAAGCGAAACGACAATTATAAAATAATAATTATGATTGTATTTAACGAATGAACTTTTATCGTTTATTGACCACTAAATAAAACCATTTTTTATTTCTTTAATAAATAGAATACATTTTTGATTAATTATCTGCCAAACTTTCATAAATCAGGATCTTTAGGTAACCTGAGAACAATACACATCAACAATTAGAATTATATTAGCCATAATACAACTTACTTAGTTTTTCTTGTAGTGCTTCTCAGAGCCTATAAAAAGTTTAACTAAAACATTTTCTCTTCTCGTGCATAAATCAGTTCGTTCCTTTGAGAAACCGTGCTAGAATTAATTCCAAGTTCGTTTATCCGAAATGGTACACGTCTGAAATAATACGTAATATTAAGTCGAAATATTTCCATTTGAAGAGATTTAGACGAGATGGGAAGGATTTTAATTGGCAAATGTTCAAATTTTATAGAGCACATGTGAAGTGCCTCATAGATAATGCGTATAGCTTATATTTAGATAGGATTCAGGATAGCATTTTCAAGTGTCCACCAAAGTTTTGGGGTTATGTTAAAGATAAAAAAAGAGAAAGGCGACAACTGGACGGGTCCTTTCGGTATGAGGGTGAGCTGGTGAGCGGTCAGGGTGCTGCGGACGCCTTTGCCAAGTATTTCAGTTCAGTGTTTAAACAGAACAGGCCACATCTGGATGCTGCGGCTGCGGCACGTGTCGCCTATGCTTTGGATGACTCTAGATCAGTTTCGATCGCGTTTGTTTCCGAGCAGGACTATAGGGCAGCAATTCGTGCCCTCAAACCGCGTTCGGCGGCTGGTCCGGATGGGATCCCAGTGTTTTTAGTGAAAGATTGCGCTTCTGCCTTAATGACTCCCCTGTTGCACGTTTACAATCTTTCGATCACTCAAACCATTTATCCGGATTACTGGAAATTGTCTAGAGTTACACCTGTTCCTAAGGGAGACGCTGATAACGAGGTTACTTCTTGTAGACCTATTGCTGTTCTTGCTGTATTTGGTAAAGTTTTTGAGATGATTCTTGACCGGTGTATAGGCCTGCAGATATCTGACCGTTTGCACGATAGTCAACACGGCTTTCGTAGGGCTAGGTCGACCACTACAAATCTTGTTGCCTTCGCCGACTACGTTTGTAGTGAGATGGATGCTGGACGCCAAGTCGACGCTGCTTACTTTGATTTTAGGAAGGCTTTCGACTTGGTGGATAATGATATTCTGTTGGAAAAGCTAGCGATATTTGGGTTCACGCCGAAACTTTTAAATCTATTTGCAAGTTACTTGGCTGATCGGCAGCAATATGTAAGAGTGGGTGGTTTTGAATCTGTGAACTACTGTACTCTCTCTGGGGTGAGTCAGGGCAGTACCTTAGGGCCTACGCTGTTTCTGATCATGGTGAACGACCTTCCCGATGCGGTCCGTGATGCTGAGTGTCTTCTTTTTGCTGATGACCTTAAATTATTCCGAGGCATCAGTAGTGCGGTGGATAGCATGTCATTGCAGAGTGACATTGATGCTGTTATGGAATGGAGCATGTTAAATCAACTTCGTTTTAATATAGTAAAGTGCAAGATGATCACATTTTCACGCAAACGTTCTCCGCTTCGGGTCGACTACTGCTTGGCTGGTTCCACCTTGGAGAGAGTAGAGGAAGTTAGAGACCTTGGCTTAACTTTGGATGATAAATTTGACTTCCACAAGCACATAATAAATATTTGCAAGAAGGCAAGTAAAATCTTGGGATTTGTTATGAGGGTATCCAAGCAATTTCATGTTGGTGTCGCTAAGGTCCTCTACAGTGCTTATGTCCGTAGCAAGTTGGAGTATGGGGCTGTTGTGTGGGATCCTTATGAGGACAAATACGCAGACATTATTGAAAAACTGCAACGTAAATTTGCTCGCTGGTTATATAAAAAATCCTATGGATATTATCCCTATCTTTACCCCTCCGCATTTGTTTTGGGTATGGTTGGTCTTGAAACACTTGAGCTGAGAAGGAGGCTTCTTTTGCTCACCTTCTACCTATCAGTTGTACACCACCGAGTGAATAGTCCAACATTATTAGAGAAAATTGGGTTGATAGTGCCGAAGAGACTGCCTCGGGACGCGGCGGGGGCCGTGGCGCCGCGCCGCCGGCCGCGCCTGCTGAGCGTGCCATGCTGCCGCACGGTGTACGCGAAGCATGCGCCTACTATGCGTGCTCTTTCGCTACTTAATTCTATGCTCGCTCAGCACGCTGACGCTGACATGTTCGCTGATCGCTTTGCCTGCCTCTGTGGTATTGCAAGGCAATTTCTTTTTACCTAAACATTGTATTTTTTTTTTTTTTTGTTTCCCTTTAGATTGACATTAATTTAATTTCGTTTTATAAGTTTTTCTATTGTGCACTGACATTGTTTGTTATTTTAAGAATTTGAATCTAGTATGTAAGTGACTTGGTGTTAAACTGTAAACTTGCACTATTAATTGAATGAATAAATAAATAAATATATTAGGTAATTGTAAATAAAAGTGACAAAACTGAACCTGACATAAAATATCGATTTACTTTACCACATACCTATTATCAAATTTTAAGTACATGAACTGACATAACGGCCTGAACAGATGTTTTGTTGTTCATTATTTTAATAAATCTTCGGTCTTACGTGATCTTTATGACTTCACAATATTTAGAACGGCAATTTATTTATTGAGAACAGATCATATAATCTAAACATTGCGCAATAAGTTTATAATGATAGTCGATAACTTACTGATGGAAAGATATTCTTTGGTCACTTTCTGTTAATACACCCATTCTACTCTTGCAACCGATAGCCACACAATCCATGGTTATAGTGATATGAAATTAACTAAATTTCACTCTTCAAAATGGCATAAAACACATAAAAACAAGGGAAAACTTATAACAACGTTTGGTATCCAGCTGGCTACCACGGCAACTCAGTTTTTGACACACTGACGTTAAAGATGGTGGTGTTTGTCTATGCTTCACTATTTTTTCACAGTGAGACTTTGTATGTGCTAGAAAGAAACACATGACGGTTTTTTGTTCGTCTTAAATAGAGTTGGTCCATTCTATAGTACGTCCATGCAAAATACCATAACGTTCTTATACTACGTTCATGCAAAATACAAAGACGTGAAATTTTTCGTCGAACCACAAATAAAAGAACTTACGCGTACTTTTATCTAACACTTTACAGCCCTAAGTTTCTACTCATTATAAATTATAACTTATCTCTATGAAATTATAACACCATAAAATACCTCTTTGAACTGTCACTGTCACCGCCATTACCCGAGCCCGGCTGCTTGATTGAGCTACGGTTTGCTTGCCGTCAAGTTGACATCTATTTTCCCTTCGTGTCGATGAGCTCGTTTGAAATGCTTTCTTTTATCATAAGAAAACAACTTATCGTTTAACCTAGGTTGCTTTAATCGCAGCGCCACGCCTCTGTAAACGATAATTATTTTTATAAGCGCGTCACAATTAGTTGATAACCAAATTCCTCCCAACAAACAAGCGCCAAAACCCGAGTTCTAATCATATTTTTTATCATAATAATTGCATTTCACGTGTATCACGGGTGTGTGACACAGTAAGGACACAGTTACTATATCCTTGGTTGTTATATGTAATCAGTGATTTTTATTTAAGTATTAAAGTAAGATTAATTTTGATTTAAGTGCAATTTATCAGAACTTGTGTTTCCTTTAAGCTCTTTTAAAAGTTTTAAACATGTCAGTGCTAAATAACTTCAGTGTTTCTATAACTAAAGGATTGAGACGTAAGTATTCCTCTTTATTTTTCAATTTAGTTTTTGCTAATTTATGCTACTTGTTCCTCAAGGTGGATAAAGTTACTTACATATGTTTTTAAATTAACCATTTATGTAGTAAGTTTTGAGCTTTATTACGTAAAAAATAGGGAAACAACCCTAATATATATATTGTGGCAGTAGTAGAAAAAAAGACAAAAAAAAAAAGTTTTTTTATAATTGCCTAATATTTACCCTGATGAAGTAACTACAACTCATGTAGATTACTAATCCAATCTAATCATATCAACCATGTACCTAATCTAAATAAAAACTGCAATAAAAAAATCTAGAATGTTCCATTCATTAGAACATTAGAATGCTATACATAAAACATAAATTTCTTAATCCTTTGTATGCCATAAAGGCTTGTACGCTTGTAACCTTCATATTCCTTATTCCAGGCCACTTTTTCCCACTGGGGCCCTATGCTAATATTTCAGGCTTTAGTTCCATAAAACTAATATGGTAGTTGTTTTTATTGCATTGGATTTTTAAATATATATATATATATATTAGGGGACAATCTCACACAAATCGACCTAGTCCCAAACTAAGCAAAGCTTGTACTATGGGTACTAGACGGTGATAAACATACTTATATAAATAAATAAATACTTAAATACATAGAAAACATCCTTAACTCAGGAACAAATATTCGTGCTTATCACACAAATAAATGCCCTTACCGGGATTTGAACCCAGGACCTCTTGCTTCGTAGGCAGGGTCACTACCAACTAGGCTAAAGTGGTTGTTAAATTGAGATTTCTGAGGCAGGGGTGGATCCACCATTGTGGACACGATGGGCATGCCCACAACCCTAAAAGACTTGTGACAACACACTTTCACGGTCTATTGAGATTGATAGGCTGATTATAACTCCGACTCACTCTTGGCCGATTTTCAGGTGGCTGTGACCACAACCTTTTTTGAGGGCTGGATCCGCATTTGTTCGAAGATCAAAATTAATACAATAATTACATAATTTCTAAACCCTTGAACATAATTAATGAGGAAGTATTAAACAAGGAAGTTGTTTACTAGACTATTGACTTATAAACATCTTATCTATAATTGGTATAATTCATTAGATAGTGAAGTAAGTGGGAAGGACTAGTTCGGAAGTGTTTACTAATATTAACAACTAGCTGTACTTTGTCTGCTAATAAGCATGTATAACTATCCCAGTTAAAGTTTTTGTTTTCTTAGCAGGGACGGCCCAAGCATTCCAGGCACCCTATGCACAAAACTAAAATGGTGCCCTCTTAATAGACAAAATAAAACAATGTAAACAGACTGTGTAATTTTTAATAGAAAAATTAAAATACTTTGGTACTTATTCGTAAAAGACATATCTTTAGTTAATTTTTTATTTAAATAAAATAAAAAAAACTGTACTTTTTATTTTTGAATATCTATGCTGCCGATTGCCTGATACAAACGCCCTAGGCCATCGCCTAGCTCGCCTATATGAATGGCCCAGCCCTGTTTCCTAGATGTAGTACCTTGAACACAAAACGTTTGCGGAACACTGCCAATGAAAGGGGCAGCCAGCGCTGGCTTGTTATTGCCCTCGTTTCAACAGTTTTTACGATTTTTTATTGATATGTACCTTGAATAGGGAATTGAGTAAGCAACCATGAGGCTGAAATGATCACCTACCTCAAAGCCTCGACAAAAATAAGAGAAAAAAAAATATCAACAGTTTTTCAAGACAAGCCAGCACTGGCGTGAATAGAGTGCTAACCTATTTTTCAAGCCAGTGACCCGGATGAAATGACTTCAGTTGAGCTCATCTAAACAACATGGGCCCGGCCAGCACTGGCTTGTCTGAGGAAGACTATCTCCAATATTAAATTTTTCCTTTTTTATTTTTTGACGATGGAATCATTCTACACTTCCATTAAACGTAAATATATGGTATGGTATTGTATTAACGGGCTATTTTCCGCAACTCGACGTCTCTATGCGCCTATTTTGCGTAAATATAATTAAGATGTAAGTATAGTTTTAGTTTCTTAACATCCCTGTATTTTTTATATAATTTTCTTTAATTATGTAGTTTTAAAAAAAGTGACATAAGAGCCTTTTGGGCCTACTTGCAGAATAATCGTTTAGATTTTGATTTTTTTTTTATTTTGACTGGCACCAGCGTTACTGGGCTTGTCTAAACCTATCATATGTGTAGAATGAAAGTGGCAGAGCTGCCGGAGTCTTATTGCTATGTGCTCGGATTACTTTTATGAAGCTTTATTTTTACTATATAATTACTAAAATGTAACGAGTCATCCACTACATAACGCCGTGACTTCTACATGTTCTTTATCATCATCATTCATCAATATCAAATTGTTTTTTTAACATGTCATCAAATAATCTTATTTATTCTAATCTCTTAGGCTGCGTTTCCACCAGAGATGTGCGAGATAGCTAAGCGTTGCGAGGCTGCGTAACGAGGATGTCTAATGGTGTGAATGTTTCCACCAAAGATGTGCGAGGTAGCTGAGCGGTGCGAGGATGCGTAGCGAGGATATGTGGCGGGCTCTTTTCAAATAAGCGGGCGGGGTGCGGTGAGGCGGGAGCGGAGCAACATCCCTCGCACACATTCCTCGCACAATCTTTCCCTTCTTTTGTATGTACAAAAACCTCGCTCCGCTGAGCTGTTTCCACCAGCGCTGAGCTGAGCAAGGATAGGTAAATGAAGTGTTTCTATTGGTTCATGACAAACACATCCCTCGCAACGCATCCTCGCACAGCTCCGGTGGATATGCAGCCCAAATCAAATGTGGCAACTATTTACCTACCTACAAATTAAAAGCAAAGGTACATGTTTTTCTCTATATTCAGTAAGTCTGAGAATATGTCGTAGGCTATTTTTTATGCCCCTAGGGGCCTATAGGTGATATATGGCAAAACAACGTTTGCGGAGTCAGCTAGTCTTATTATATAAAAATCTTGTGTCACGGTGTTTGTTATCCAACTCCTCCGAAACGGCTCGACTTTTTCCTCTATATTCAGTAGGTCTGAGAATAGGTCGTAGGCTATTTTTTATACCCCTATTCTTCGCGGAAGGAGTCGCGGGCAACAGCTAGTTATTACATAAAATTATTAGCACGACTGAAACATTAGATAATTAGGTGCGTAGCTTATCAGGTTCGCGACCCGATGCTTATTAAATACTAATGTTTAATGTTTATTTGTGTGATCAAAATCGCATGAAATACTCAAAAAATTCTACTATATGAAACTGATAGCTCCCCGCTTCCAAGTGTTTCTTGCCACATCTTCCGGGTCGCGGTCGCCACTCACGAACGTTACTGTCCCATCGGGCGTTTATTTTTTTTAATTATCTTTAGCACACAAAACAAATTCTAAATGTGCTATGCATACAGTGATAAAAATAATTTAGATAAGAAATCGTTTAACTACAATCCAAAACTATGTGCACTCATCATTAATGTAATGAATGATACAAAGTATGGCTAAGGCTGTGTTCAGACCAAACCGACTGTGTCGGCCGCCGAAAGTGAGCGAGCGTTACGCAGTTTAATGTATTTCCACATATTCACTTTTTCGTTCACACCTAACCGACAATACGTCATTACGCTATGCGTAGTCGCCGACATAAAATACCGTACAAAATAACTTTCACACTGGGGCTCACAGTGAGCCTGCTCACATTCGGCGGCCGACAGTCGGTTTGGTTTGAACACAGCCTTAGGATTTTTCGTCCACAGTCCGTTTCGTCAGCTTCTTAAATCGTCCATAATGCCATGTCGTCAGCCTACAATTTCTGACATCGTCAATATCCCATTTTGTCTACATTCCTTTTCGACCACAGTGCCAACTCGCCCACTTTCTCTTAAGGCCTGTATTCACTTTGATTAGTGCGAGTGCAAGTGATTAGTAATTGAGGATGATTAGTGCAGGTGTGTAGTGCAATGCAAGTAGTGTCCAATTATTGTTATGTCTCTGTTAATTAAATTCCAAACCAGGGGGGTTACTACGAAGTTCGGATCGTGCGGTCCCTCTCACTCTCTTAATAAATACCATTAGCGTGAGCGGAACGGCATGAAACGAAGTTCGAATTTCGCGCTTCGTAGTATAGGGCCAGACGTGTTTAGTGGCAGGCACGCTGCGAGTGAGGGGAAGGGAGGGCGCGCGGGACGTGGCTACTCGCAGTTCACTCGCAAAAAAATAGAACACGCTACTAATCACGTTACTACGCATCCAACTAATCACCTGCACTAATCAGTCGCTGTCCACACTTGTTTTCTCCTAATCACTAATCACTTGCACTAATCACCTGCACTAATCACTAATCAAAGTGAATCCAGGCCTTTATCGACCGCAGTACTACTTGGTCACAAGTGCCAACTCGTCCACATCCCTTTATCGACCACAGTGCTGCTCGGTAGAAATAGGAATGTTGACGAGTTAGCACTGTAGTCAAAATAAGACTTGACGAGTTGGCATTGTGGTCGAAGTAGAAATGTTGACGAATTGGTACTGTGGCCCAAGTAGGAAAGCGGACAAGATTGGAAAGTGACGATATAGGAATGTTGGCGAATCAGAACAGAAGACCATTATAACAATTAATGTTGATGATTGAAGAAAGTGACGAAATGGGAATGTGGACGAAGTTGTCCTGAGCCATTTAAGTGAAGTTACACAGCGTTTAAGAACAAACGAAAGATTACTTTAATCGATCCTCCCTCAACCGTCGATGTCGAAGTCGTTGTATTTTTTTACATAACACTAACCGTGGTCTATAATTCGTTTTTTTAGCATTAGAAAGAAGGTACGCGATTAACGCGATCTTGACGTCTTTTTATTGAAATGCACTTTTGAAAAATTATTTAGTCACTAATATGTAACGATTTGAAAGGAAATAGGTAATTTACATTCATTTGGTTGAAACAATAATTACTATTTTTTTTAAAGTGTTTTTCAATAAAAAGACTCTTCAAGATTAAACTTACCTTATTTCTAATGCGAAAAAAAAACGAAGTAGGTATAGGTAACGCCACCAGAGTTGAGGTCACGCACACAACCACATCTCATGTAATGACAGCGGGATTTTGACGTTGTGTTGACGTTTAACGACAACACAACGTCAAAATCCCGCTGTCATTACATGAGATGTGGTTGTGTGCGTCGCCTCAACTCTGGTGGCGTTACCTATATAACCTGATGAAAAATGCAATTGAGGCCAAAAGTGTATCTCAAATTATGTATTCGCTATGTATGTATAGGATGTATTATTTTTAAAGACCTCGAGTATTTAATAAAGGAATATCTAACGCTACTAGTCCAGTTGTAATAGTTAGGTATTTCATTGGTGTGGTTGTCATGAGTACCTACTGTTATGTTTGAGGTAAACATAAACCTAGGTTACAATGCAAAATAAATTGCATGTTTTCCCACCGTATCAGTTATGTAAACATTCTCTATGAATAACACGAGATAATACAGCAATGTCAATAAAAAAAAACATATTTGCATGTGGAATGACAGCGTAGTTTTCAAAGTTATGACGGAATTCTTCAAAAAAAAAAACTCAGCTGTAATTGTCAAATTACTAAACTATAGCCGATGTCAATGTCAAGTCAAACTTCAAATTTCCTGCAAATGGGCGCGTTTTTGAATATCGTAAGTATATCGAACTAGCTGATGCCCGCGGCTTCGCCCCCACTGGAGTAGATTAAAACGTGTTTTCCCGTGGGAATACAATATTTTCCCGTGGTAAAAAGTAGCCTAATGTCACTCTGAAGCCATTTAACTATATCCATACAAAAAGTCACGACAATCTGTCGCTCAGTTTCAACGCAAAAGTAGGGCAAACAAACACACTTTCACATTAATAATATTAAATAGTATGGATGTATTGAATATCTAATGGGTTCTAACATCGAAAAGTTCGTTTTCTGGAACCGTAAACTTCTCAGGATTTACTATAACGGCACGTCGGTTGGGTTCGTTTTATAATAATCTTAAAAAGTTTCCGGTTATGGAAAAAAACCTTTTCGATATTACGTATTCCCTTCAAATTTTTGCAAGCCGAACTTTTATAAATAAATATATTAATAAATAAATAAATAAATATTAGGGGACTATCTTACACAAATCGACCTAGTCACAAACTAAGCAAAGCTTGTACTATGGGTACTAGACGACGATAAACATACTTATATAGATAAATAAATACTTAAATACATAGAAAACATCCATAACTCAGGAACAAATATTCGTGCTCATCACGGTAAAATAGATACGTAACTTAGTAAATTTCGGCTTACCTATTCTACGCTAATTTGCTTCAGTGCATACATTCTTTAACTTTAATTAATAATATACATACATGTGTATATCTTCAAATGATAACGATACGATAAGACCAAGGCCCTAATAACCCATTACTGAGCCACTTCCGATGCTACTTACAATAAACGATTATCGCGGATTGCTTGTAATGATAAAACATTGCAAAACATCTCGACTTATTGTTTTCGCTCGTCTTATTTTCTAATTATGTTATTGTATTTTTTGCGCAGTAATATATTATTACGTACCGATTAAGAAACGGACTGCCGTTCCTTTTGTCTTCTTATCATAGCGGTCAAACTTATAACACCTCTCTTTTTGTGTTGGGGGTTAAAAATGTGTGATGTCATCATTTCAGGGCTCCGAAAATCGAAGCAGTTGAACCCGGCGGTCCTGCCTTCCAGTTCGACCCACCGCCGCGGCAGCACCAGTTCCGAGAAGCCTCATCTGAACATGGACAAGTGCCTTATCGTCTCCAAGGTCACCAGATACGAGTATGAAAAGTAGGTGTCTCTATAACCTTATGGTTTAGGGTTGTGAGTGCTCGTTCACTAAGTGCCGATACAGACAGACTGCATTCTAATTCGTCCGTCCGTCTGTCACCAGGCTGTATCTCATGAACCGTGATAGCTAGACTGTTGAATTTTTCACAGATGATTGTATTTCGGTTGCCGCTATAATAAAAAATACTAAAAAACAGAATAAAATAATAGTAGATTGCTCAACAAGGGACTAAAACAAGCCATAATGACACGAGATATTTAGCCACCCGAGCGATAGCGAGGGAGGCTATAATTCGAGTTGTCATTATGGTAGTTTAGTCCCGCGTTAAACACTCTACTTTTCACTTTGAATGCGAGGAAAAAAACGACGTACAAAATTATTTTTTTACAACGTATGCTCAATACGAGCAATGGACATCTGTTCAAAATTCAAATAGCAAAAAAAATACCGCTGTCTTTTCTTTTATATTTTTTTGTAAAGTGACGCTTTAAATGCTTGCATAATTAGCCAACAGATTCTAACTTAAAGACTATGTTAAAACTAATTGGACTATGCATGTAAGAATGATAATTGTTCATTCATTAGAATCGGTAAATAAATTAACCTAATTGATCTAAGTTCACACACAAAATATATTGTTAACTGAAACACTTACCCGTGAATAAAGAAACGACTTTTTAAGTTTATTTTCTATATGCCAATTCTTTGTTAAATTATATCTAATTATATTTTCTATTTACTATTAAATGCAACTGACATCGCATTATTTTGAAGTCACGCCATATTAACATTCAAACGTAACTGCTCTATCTACCGTACAAAGAAGGAGCACTGCTTTGCCGACAGTGCGGATTGCTATTTTATCGACAGAGCAGGGAACTGCTTTGCCGACAGCGTTTTTTAAAAAAAAACAAATTAAAAACACCTAAGCTAAAGGAAATCTTTCTTTACGTGCAAAATAAAATGAATTCATCTATAATATTTTATAATTAAATAGATTAATATTCGTAATTATTCAATGTGTTTCACGAAATTATTATTTTTTAAATATTTTTTATACAGTTGTCATTTTGAGGTTATTTCCACGCCCTAAAGGCTTCCACAGTCCGAAGCGCAGGGCGCTACAGTGCGTCCGCAGCGCGCTTCGGTCTGTGGAAAGCTTTAAAATTGTCTATACCCAGTTACTGAAAATGGCGATAATCCTCCATTCACAAACACCGTGATTGGCAGTTTAGGGGTTTCCATAGTCAATTAAAAAAATTTTACTTTAATCCCTTGAGATCAAAAAAGAGCTTTAGTCCCGATATGCAGAGACTAAAGTAACATTTTAAGAGCATGAGAAGTGAAAATATTTAAACGGGCTCCCATACAACAAACGTGATTTTTTTTTGCCGTTTTTATAGATAATAATACGGAACCCTTCGTGCGCGAGTCTGACTCGCACTTGGTCGGTTTTTTTCTATTCTCCTAATTACCCAGGAAGTATTTTTATTATTATTATTTAATATTATATTTTTTCGATTAACATAATGTTTTCGATTAAAGCTGATAAAGCTGACCTCTTATTTCTGGGCGATTTGCGCTCGGGCCCAAGAAACTACCTAACCTACCTAGTATTCTAGGACAGGTATCCATTGAGATTAAAAAAGATTGACAGAGTATGCCAATAGAAAAAAAAACAATTTTGAGAAATAATGCCCACAGGGAATTAAATATTGGGAAAAAAATTGCCACTGCGAAAATATGGGAATGGAATAATTGCCACGAATAAAATAGTTATTTGTTATACAAGGGGGGAAAGTTGTATTTTACCTGCGAGTGTCCATTTGAAACACAAGCTTTCGAAAGGATTCTATGATTGACCACGAGCGAAGCGAGTGGTTCAAAAATAGAATCCTTTCGATAGCGAGTGTTTCAACACACGAGACATAAAATAACTTTTCACCCGTGTATAACACAAAACTTTTCACCTCACTACAGCGAGGAAAATAAGAATAAAAGGGTTTGTACTATCAATTATTATCAATTATTATTTATTTATTCACTCGAATCACTAATTACGCATAATGCTGAGTCAGCGACCGTTTCACTTTTGCGGGGACACACATGCTGAGCTGTGTATTGTACATGTTTATTTCTCCATTGTTTGTTATCTTAGTTTTTTTTTTTTTTTTTTTTGTGTGTACTTTCTTGTATATGTGTGTCTTGTGAAAGTGAATAAATGTCTTCTTTCTTTCTTTCTTTCTTTCTTTCTTTAATTTTTAATAACAAAATAAGTAGAAAAACAAGCAAATATTTAAAGTTGACGGCTTAATTGAAAAGTTTTGACTTAAGTTTTTCTTTATTATTTCGGATGCGTTTTGTTCGCACATCGACTTACTTGGACTGTCAGAACATTTTATCCGTTTTTACAACAAGAATGAAGGTTAATGTTGAATGCTGATACTTATGAATTAAAATAAAGTTGTAAGACTGTTTAGTGTTTTTTACTCGATGCAATTCATTAATTGTGATGTTAAAAATTCAGCACTTTTAACGTTTTACGTTTTGTTAGCTGTCAAATATCACTTAAGCTGCCTTCAAATGTCAAAACTCTTTCTTCACATGTGGATAAAAAGCGATTTTCTCAATAGTTGTCAAAAAAACAAAAAGGGCTTTCCGAGCTAGTGAGGTGAAAAATGATTTACAGAAAATAGGCACCTTCGGTCTGAGAATAGGTCGTAGGCTATTTTTTGTGCCCCCATTCTTCGCGGACGGAGTGGCGGGCAACAGCTAGTAAATAATATAAATCTTTGTTATATAAAGTGTTTATGTGTGAGCGCCCGCTGCGTTCAGAGAATGATTTTCGGTGGCTTCGTGAGCAATTTACACCAATTGACCTAGTTCCATAGTAAGCTAAGCAAAGCTTGTGTTATGGGTATTAGGCAATGGATAAACATAGGTACTTATATAGATAGATACATACTTAAATACATATCAAACACCCAAGACCCGAGACAAACATTCGTATTTTTCATACAAATATCTGCCCCGACACGGGATTCGAACCCGGGACCTCAAGCTTCGTAGTCAGGTTAACCACTAGGCCATCTGGTCGTCTAAAATGTTTCGTTATTTACAATAGAAGCAAGCGTCAATCAGCAAGTGTCCGTTTTTTATAGAACGTAATTGCCCTCTGAATCATAACATAAAACTTATAAATATCTTCTTATCTCAAAATGATCCAGAACTGGTAATAATTGGAAACACTATATCACGATAAAAGACATACTTATATGCGTAGTTGATTGTGCGTTGTATATTAATAATGTGCTACTTTCCACATGTTAAAGAGCAGGGGGCCGGATTTAGAGGTCTGGCGGCCTCGGGGTATAAAAGGAGTGAAGGCTCCCTGTCCACAAATTATTTTCCACATATCCAAATAATAAAAAAGCCGCGATGGCCTAGTGGTTTGACCTATGGTCTCTCAAGCGGTGGGTCGTGGGTTGAAATCCCGGCTCACACCTTTTTCCGAGTTTTTCGGAAATTTACCGTGAGCTTTACGGTGAAGGAAAACACCGTGAGGAAACCTGCATACACCTGCGAAGAAATTCAATGGAGTGTGTGACGTTCCCAATCCGCACTGGGCCCGCGTGGGAACTACGGCTCATGCCCTCTCATTCTGAGAGGAGACCTGTGCCCTATGGTTGGACTTATATAGGCTGGGATGATGATGATGATCCATAATTTCTCGTCGGAATTTGACAGTTTTTTTTCGAATTTTCTATTGTGGGGGCCCCGGGGCTGTTGCCTCGGTTGCCCTCGCCTAAAGCCCATCACACACAGCGCAGATGCGGTAAGATATCTGTATCTGAATAGATATCTGTCAATATCGCTCCCTATACAATTCAATGGAGGACCACACACAGCGCAGATGCGGTAAGATTTTTATCTGGGTATCTGTGAGCACCGACATATATCGACAGAATCCGACAGATGTGAAGATTATATCTGCAGATAAATACAGGTGGATGCGCAGAAGCACACTTTCATCATCATCATCATCATCCCAGTCTATATTACGTCCCACTGCAGGGCACAGGCTTCCTCTCAGAATAAGAGGGTTTGGGTCGTAGTTCCCACGCGGGCCCAGTGCGGATTGGGAACTTCAGTGTATAATAAAATAAATATAAAATTACGTACTACTTAAGCAAACAACAAGTCATCCTTGCGTAGAAATGCATTTTCGCATTTTTTTACATTTTGACGCGAAGAGAAATAAAGAAAGTGAAACGCGCTTTTATTCAAAATTCATTGTAGCCTATCTATCTCTCAAAGGGCCGGCAACGCACCGGTGACACCCTTAATGTTGCGGGTGTCCATGGGCGGCCGTGATTGCTCCCCATCAGGTGACCCGCATGCTCGTTTACCCCCTTTTATATAAAAAAAAACACCCTGTATAAGCCATCCGCACCACAAAACACGTCTACTCAGCTCCGAAATTTTAGAGTGAATGTATCACCTCGCATCTGCGCTGTGTGTGATACCTGCAGACGGATAAGTTTTTATACGCAGACAAAATCTTACCGCATCTGCGCTGTGTGTGACAGGCTTAAATCCGGCCCTGTTGAAGAGTCACATCTGCACGCTTAGTATAAGTTTTACTTCACCAAAATACTTCTCGATCGCGTTTTCATAAAAATTTCAATTCTATGGAAACATGGAGGCGCGCGCGCGGAGGCGCTGTCCATGTTTCCATAGTAATTGATTTTTTTTACGTAAACGCGATCGAGAAGTATTTGGTGAAGTAAAACTTATACTAAGCATACTGCATCCTACTCGTATCGGCGCGTAGTATGATCGCCATCTTTTTGTGTCCACACCAACGACCATGATATGCGTCGATGATACGCGACGGCGACGATACGATACAGCCAAATGATTCTTGGACCCAGCTTATGATGGGTTACGGTAACTTATTAAAGATTTTAGATGCCTTTCCAAACACACTTTTTGAAAGTAAGGATGTTTTAAACGGTCTGGTATCTATCTTCTCCTCGCTGACGTTCACTTTTAAAACTGGGGAATTGGCTTATATTGACTTTATTACTTTATCGATTTAGTACTCAATATTAAGTAAGCAGGGGCTTAGAAGTTCAGAAGCTCTGCTTTAGAGAATAAACGTTCAGCACAATTTTCTCGTGTCTTCCTTTATTTCAAATGCCTATTAACCCACATAAACCACTTAAACCAATCAGCTTGTACATACATAAATATTATCAAACCGCGTTTAGAAAGGGATTGAGCTCATATGTAATTTTTGAACTAATGCATGATATATGACATTGTCAGTGGTAGAGTGTGCAGATAAATTAAATTGTTATTTTAGTACAATGAAGTTCTAAATCATGGAAAAAACATCAAATTATATTACTTAAATAAAATACAAAATGTTGTAAACAATGACTTTTAGAAAGACCTCAAATATTTTATACATAAGTATTTTTTAACAGCTACGGCAATTTGATAACGCGAAGATGATGTGAATTGGGAATGTCTAAAAAAAATTACCAGTGGTTTTTATATTTTTTTTGTATAGAAAAGTCAATTATAAGAAACTAATTTCAATATTTTGTAATTTAGTTCTCTACTTTTTTCAAAATTAATTATTGAAACTATTTTAGTTGATGACGTCAGATTATAATTGAGGGCTCCCACAATGCCAAATTTCTAAATCTATCTAAATGCTTACGATAAGGCAACCCCTTTAATTATTTTTTGCGTAGTGGTACACTATACACTATGTTACTTTACTGGCACTGACAAAGTGCTAGATGTCAGACAGCGGGTCCAAATCAAACTCCGTAGTATAATCCACGCGTAAATTGTGAAGAATTCTAACCACACAGAATAAAGTACGACTTGAACCGGTCACGCAATTTACACCAATGTCAAATGAAGTTCATTGCTTATTTGTTATATAATAAATTAATGACATAATATTAAAATTTAAATAACTACAGAAAACGATTTAAAAAGCATTTATCTCGAAATGGTTTTCGATTTTCTATACATTGCAAAAAAATAGACATCCCCAATTAGTGACAGATTTGTCAGATATGATATTAATATAACGACCGCTTTAGCCTAGTTGGTAGTGACCCTGCCTACGAAGCAAGAGGTCCTGGGTTCAAATCCCGGTAAGGGCATTTATTTGTGTGATGAGCACGAATATTTGTTCCTGAGTTATGGATGTTTTCTATGTATTTAAGTATTTATTTATCTATATAAGTTATCGTCGTCTAGTACCCATAGTGCAAGCTTTGCTTAGTTTGGGACTAGGTCGATTTGTGTGAGATTGTCCCCTAAAACTATTTATTATTATTTATTTATTATTTATATTTTTTATAAAACAAATGACAACATTTACCGAGAATTGAGTCCAAATATGCAAAGCATACTCTGTAAATCTATTAATTGTATTATCAATAAGTGTCTGCACTTATGAAAATATCAAAGATTGACTTATGATTACATTTAATCATTTATAAGTACTGTTGTGCTAACGGTACTCTGGAATCCCTTTCTAAACGCGGTTTGATAATAACATATTATCAAGCCAATGGAATGTTTCCAATTCATACCAGTTCCCGCGACCTCTAGTGATAAATGCCGTAATGAGTTGTTTGTTTATCGATCGATATCTGTTTATAAATAGGAAAAGTTCACATGCATTGGTGCAAGAGTTAGGCTCCGGAACTGATTTAGTTGTTTATTTTATGATAGTGGTGCGGAAATAAGGCAGTTCTCTAACGAGTTTCCGTTATAGGTACTTATGTATGTACGGGTCAAATCTTGGAAGTTGAATTTGACCCACTTCCAGTGGTCGGATTCACTTGAAATTTTGTATACTTATGTGGGTTGGATGTCAATGCAAGTACAGTCAGCGAAAAAGCTTGCATTGAAAATGATTTTTTTAACAAAAACTTATTGATTAACGCATTCGCTGCCGGCTGTTAAATTTGAAACTTTGTCAGATGCCCCAAACGCACATGTGCGTTCAATTGCCTGCAAAATTATGATAGCGGCACTGGGTGAAAGCACAGTATAATAAAGAGTACTAGCGTGTGAAAGTCAAGAAAACGCATGTATGCGTTGCTGGCAGTGAATGTGATAAGAAACTTTTTGCCTGCAGTATTTGAGAGCCAACCAATGAATGAAACCAATAAATGAAATAAAGAGCTCTATAAAAAAATAACTTGGGGATCTTCGAAAAACGAGCCTACTCTTTTCTCAAAGGGCCGGCAACGCATCCGTAACTCAACCTGTGTTGTGGGCGCCCATAGGCGTGAGCACTATGAGTGAGACTCACGGTAGTTTCATGTTTAAAATGTTTTGTCTTTGTCTGACTATGAATGGAAATGTCAAAGTGACAAGTAAATATAAACGGGTGTTGAGTATAGTATAAATCTTCCCAGGAGAACTTTTCGCTTCAAGCCCTCATCTTTCAAAACAAACGGTATCGTCATAGTATTAAGGTTCAAATTTAATGTAATGGCTCAAAGCGAAAAATTCACCTGGGAAGATTTATACTTTAAACAGAAGATTCGATTTGTGGCATTCGAACATTGTGGATGTAGACAGTATCTAATTTTGGTATTTCTGTTTCTTTGGCTAGTTGTAGTATAATTTTGATAGTGTTTTATGCGGCGATTAACCTTAACTGTTGCAGTGATCACAAAATTCTATATTGCTCTCGTTTCTGACATTTTTTAATGCGCAAGTTGTCTCCACGTGGTTTCTGGAATTTTACTATCAAGTTGCAAAAACTAAATCACCGTACAACGTCGCTCCCAAAGAGAGCAATTAACTGACATTGGCACGAGCCTAGTGGCCGCTAGGAAGAAGACGTAGAGTAAACAGAAGCTTAACAAGTGTTTATGAATGCAAAAACTATAAACGAAATATTTGTTACAGACACAGCCTCGACAACATATCGGACAGCGAGCTAGAATCAGTGTTGCGCAAGCGCGGATCAGATTTCGACGCCATGTTGCAAAACCATAAAGAGCAGAAGCAGTTTGAGCATGGCGTCGCGCGCAGCTTGAAAGAGATGGGGCGAGAGGTCGAGATGGCGAGCAGGTGAGACAGATGGACTTATGGCTGTTATATGACTTTGACTTAATGTCCTATGCCCCCTGGAATCTCGAACGGTCTTGAGCCTCGCGTTTTACTTCGCTCCAAGTCATTCCTATTGCCTTCGCTTCAGCGGCGATCGTCCGCCGCCAGGATTGCTTAGGGCGGCCACGTTTCCGTTTCCCTTGCTGATTCCAGTCTAGGGCTTGCCTCGGTATGTGCTGGGGTCTTTCCGGAGCGTGTGACCGATCCAGTTCCACTTGCGACGTTTGATCTGCTGGTCGATCGGAGTCTCACCCACAGATCTACATTGGACATTTTCTCGGGCCAGTATACGCCGAGAATACGGCGAAGACAGCGGTTGACGAAAACCTGGAGCCGACCCGAGATGTCCTCAGTCCACTTCCACGTCTCACATCCGTACAACACGGTTTTTACGTTAGACCAGAAGATCTTGAGCTTAATTCTTCTGGTCAACTTCCGCGATTGCCTTACAGGACGGAGCTGTGCGAAGGCTGCTTTCCCTTTGGCGATCCTCGAAGCGATGTCCTCTTCGGTCCCTCCTGTCTCCAACACCACACTACCGAGGTAGGTAAATTTGTGGACTCTCCACCCCCTCTGTGCCGATGAGCAACGGCAACGAGCTTGTCGCTCCGCATCACATTTCCTGGGTCTTCCGGATGTTATGTTGAGGGAGCAGAAGCAATTTGAGCATGGCGTCGCCTACAGCTTGAAAGAGATGGAACGAGAGGTCGAGATGGCGGGCAGGCGAGACAGATATATGGACTTATGGGTGTTATATAAAGGTTGCAAAACCACAATGAGCAATGCAGTTTGAGCATGGCGTCGCGTGCAGTCTGAAGTGGCAGTGGCAGTTCTCGGGTGTTCCACGGAAGAAGCAGTGTAGGTAGGCCTCCAACAAGATGGAGCCACGACGTTAAGGCGGGAACGCGTTGGATGCGGATGGCGCAGGACCGATCTGTTTGGCGAACCTCGGGGGAGGTGTATGTTCAGCAGTGGACGTCTTTCGGCTGAAATGGCAATGCTCATTTTGCACTTTTATGGAAACTCCTTTAACTCTTTATTTATCATCCTTGTCTTCAGATTGACGTACAACGACGATCTCATTAAATGGTGCGACGTGGTGGTGCCTTGTGGTGGAGACGGCACGTTCCTACTCGCCGCCTCAAGAGTCAGGGACGCTGAGTGAGTTCTTTACGGGAATTACAATATTTTGAAAGAAAGATAAAATTTATTCGTGACATTTTACTAATGACATTTCTCGTGACACTCGAGACATTTCAAAAAAAGTTACTCAATTACCCTGCTGGACGATGTAACTCAACGCATTTTAAGAGGAAATATTTAAGCATCACTTAAAAAAATACTTGTAAGCTCACATTATTTGCTTGCTTGCATGCTTGATTTTTTTTTTTTGCAGGAAACCAGTGATAGGTTTCAATAGCGCGCCACACAAGTCGGTCGGGCGGCTTTGCCTGCCCACGTGGTGTTCAAACGACGTAAAGGGTGCGCTACACGCTCTAAAAGAGGTACGAACATACCTGCATAAACCAACAACCAGGGCTGGGCAAAATACATGCTTTGCTTTAATTAAAATACAAATTACAAAATACTATCTCGCATGTATTTAAAATACGAAATACAAAATACTTTTAAGTCGAGTATTTGAAATATAAAATACAAAATACAGTATTTCAGGTATTTTTATTTAAAATACAAAATACAAATTACAAAATACTAAGTAGAATTAAAACGAATCCAACCCGGCATGGGCAAGCAGAGTAAAAGAAAATTACTCTCTTTAAACATGAAACTACCGTGAGGTCGTGAGACTCACTCATAGTGAAACAATACAGATTATGGTCCGAGAGCAGGCACCAATTTTTGGGTAGGTGTTTGAGGCAAGATGAAAACTTGTCACATACTTCTCCTACTATACCCCAACACAAAACTGCAGACTTGGCTGGTGAGTAGCGGGGCTAAATGAAACCATGACTTTTTGGTTCCAAAAATATATTTAGGCAATAGGAAATTTATATATGTTGTAGTTAAATGTTTAAAGAATAAAAAAACTAATAAGATTTAGTCGGGGCTTTAATATTGCCAGGCGCGTGCAAACATATTTTTCAAAAAAATATAAAAAATGTATTTGATGCAACTTGAAATTTTAATAGATACATACATTATTTATAACTAAAAAATAAGATTCTCAAAAAGACTGGTCATTTTGGTGGGACTTTCTACCTGCCAGGTGATTTAACAAATATACTCACTCGCACGGATATATCATTTGTTAGATCACCTGGCAGGTAGAAAGTCCCACCAAAATGACCTGTCTTTTTGAGAATCTTATTTTTTAGTTATAAATAATACCCTATTAAAATTTCAAGTTGCCTCAAATAAATTTTTTATATTTTTTTGAAAAATGAAAATATGTTTGCACGCGCCAGGCAATATTAAAGCCCCGACTAAATCGTCTGGCTTATTTTTTTTTTATTCTTTAAACATTAAACTACAACATATAAAAATTGCATATTGCCTCAAATATATTTTTGGAACCAAAAAAAATTAAAATTAAAAATTCATAGGTTCATTTAGCCCCGCTACTCACCAGCCAGGTCTGTAGTCTTGTGTTGGGGTATAATAGGAGAAGTATGTGACAAGTTTTCAGCTTGCCTCAAACACCTACCCAAAAATTGGTGCCAGCTCTCCTACTATTACTCACGTTTCAAAACGAGTCGAGTTTAACTCGACAGTTTCGGGCTAATCCGTAACCCTTCCTCTCGGAAGAGTACGCTACGCTGTGCCAAACGTGCACTCAAGTACGCTACGGCCTGAAATACCTATGTCGACTTAAACTAGTTTTGAGACGTGGGTAATCAGTATTATTTTACTAAAAATTACTTTCACTAAAGGAAACTAGGTACTTTTACTGATTAAAAGCAGAGTTTCCTTTCCTAAACACCAGACTTAAGTGTTATCTGCCTCTCATAGGGGAATGAATAAAGTCATGTCTACACCGGTGCGTTTTCATGTTCAACTTAAGATCGCTAAATGAAATCTAAATGTATTTTGTTAAAATGTATTTTGAAGTCATAAGTATTTGAAATACTAACTACAAAATACCTTAGCGTCAGGTATTTGAAATACGAATTACAAATTACATTTTCAGCGAGTAATTGAAATACAAATACCAAATACGTATTTGTATTTCAATTACGTATTTCAATTACAAGTAATTCAAATACTGCCCAGCCCTGCCAACAACTAAATTGTTGTGTTGAATTGAATTTACTAACATAGCTCATGTTTAGCATATTTGACATACCTACAAAGAATTATGGGCAGACCTCCATATTCAATACAAATCTCATGCATATCACGTGAAAGCTAGTTACATAAGCTTAATTTTCTAATATGGGGAGAAAATTTAAAAGCCCCGGTGAAGCGAGTTATCAGCCCTCAAATATATGAGCTTACAGGTCATTATATTTGTATTTTTTTAAGTGCGTTTTTTTTAAAACTTGCACTGCACTATGTAAAATGTAAAGTTACGGTAGTTACAGTCAAAACCGTTTATAACGACATTCAAGGGACAGCAATATTTGGTCGTTAAACACGGTTGGTCATTGTCATTGTAACCAGTTTTACTTTGTATATAAGATCGTGTTGGGTTTTTTTCTTGGTCGTTACATCCAATATGTCGTTGTAATTGGTGTTGCTATACTTACACAACTGGTATCGATATCGATAAAAAAAATTCTAACACTTGTTTGATTGCGACAGTCTTTTGTTTTGCCTTAAGCCTAACTTGATATGAGTTAATTATTAATTGGAAGTCATCGATTGATTTTAGGGTCGGTTCCGTTGGATGAGGCGGTCGCGGATCCGTACGACGATAACTTGCGAACCGAAGTTTCTGGACACCATCACCCCCGTGGATCTACACACACTGCATTATAGCAGGTAAAAACTTTTTACAGAATAGGAATAAGGATAAAAAAGGGTATGATTTTGACTTGAAAATGATCTTTGCACATGGAACTACCGTGGTACTCATTAATAGTGAAAAAATACGGATAACTCACGTCTATGAACGAATTAGCTCGACATGTCAATGACTATAATACAGGGTGGAATTTTGTAATGCCACCTCTAGGGAAAGTTACTCTATGGGTGTTTTCAGAAAAAAATGTACCCGTTTTGCCTTAATTCTGGCTGCGTATCCACCGGAGCTGTGCGAGGATACGTTGCGAGGGATGTTTGTCATGAACCAATAAACACTTCATTGAAAAGGTCCTAAGTGAATGAAGTGTTTCTATTGGTTCATGACTAACGCATCCCTCGCAACGCATCCTCGCACAAATCTGGTGGAAACGCAGCCTTATCCCTGATTTTTCATACAAAATTTATTAGTCAGTTTTGTGACGGTCCATACAACATGTATGGTTAACTGTGTCGCAAAACTGACAATTAAAAGTGGGACACTTTTTTTATTGCTTACATCGATAGTGCTTGTGATTCTGAGTAGAAATAACCCAAAATTTGTTAGGTTTTTAAAAAAAGTACAAGGTACACTTTTTTCTGAAAATGTCCCTATGGGAACTAAAAATGGGAAAATTTACTCAAAGAACACATTCCATTATTTTCGAAAAGAAAGAAAACGGCATTCAAAGATTATCGAAACTTCGCTTACCGCACCCTGGAATCGAACTGGCTAAAATCTGAAAAATAGTATCCTGTATTTTTATTTCATTGATCGATAATCAATCATAAGGATCAAATCTCTCTAACAAACTTGGTAAATTAAATGAAGGAAAAACCATGACATCTGAGGCCGTATTGTCTAACGCTTCTGACGCTTGCCTTCGCTTTCACCGTCTCTTTCTGTCATCATTTTATACCGTTTGACAGAAAGAAATAGTGATTGCGAACGCAAGCGTCAGATACGTTAGACAATAAGCCTGCCGGACTTATTATAAATTTGTGTATCCAACAAAATGGAGCCCAATTCAAATAAGTTGTGATTTAATTTACTAATTTCCTAGAGAGATTTGATCCTTATGATTATGATTGACTCTATCGATCAATGAAAATAAAATACAGGGTGCTATTTTTTCTAAAAGTTTTTTTTTTTTAATGTTGTGTAGTTGTCTGAGTGAAATTGACTTGTTTTGATGAGTACGTTACGCTCAGGAAATATTGGTACCTAATTTATTAGGGTGGATCAACTATTTCTTGTTGTTATTCTGTCCCATCAGCGAGGGGACAAAAGTAGTACAGTTTGATCAATTGTAGAAGGGGTGTAAGACTACCACAAAAATGTATGTTTGGCAAATTTTAATCAGATAAACTTACGGTTTAAAGAGTTACTCAGGAGACCGTCACTATAGCAACGAGTGACAAAGGAAAGTTGATCGACCCATTAGCACCTTATATAGGATGATAATAGATGATTATCATTAGGTATCCAGCAGTAGTACATCCCCACGAAAACCCTGACACGCCGTCGCAGAGCAACGACCAGTTCACGAGCGAGGAGCGGAAGTCAGTGCTGCACACAAAAGTATTGCCCTTCCTGGCGCTCAACGAGGTAAGATTTACCCCACATCTCGACCATCATCAAACCTGGGATAACTCGGGGCATATATACGAAAGTGATGTAGCAAAATATTTTATCGACAAAAAATATATCGATAGTAACATCGATAGTAACAACATCTAAATGTTATTCGACACAAATAAATATTACTTAATTTTCTCCTCATTTTTAAATAAAAAAAAAAACAAATTAAAACGTGTATATATATATGTTTGTTCGGTTTTGACGCTTTGTACCAGATTCGAAAAACGCCAGATTCGCGGAACGCCAGATTCGCAGAATGCCAGATTTCGTAGAATGTCGTAGAAGATAAACAAATTGATTCATTTTGACATACATGACTACATACAAACAAACATACGAAAGATGCAAGTTAAATAAAAGCTTATAAAAAAATCTTTGCTGCTTCCTTGGCGCAGGCGGCACCATCGCTCATCTCTCTCGTACCTTTCAGGTGTTCATAGGAGAGAGTGTGACGTCGCGAGTATCGCTCCTCCGCCTCCAAATAGACAAGGGTGCGTGGACGCACACAAAGAGCTCAGGATTGTGTGTCACCACGGGTACTGGCAGCACTTCCTGGCATTTTAGGTGAGTAAATATCCATTTACCAAGAAGCCTTAGTAGCCTAGTGGCTTTCACTATTTCGGAATTCTACCACAAGCACACCATCGAACAACGTCAAAAACGACAACAATAATGACAGCGACATCAACCACAAAAACAACAACGTCAACAATAATGACAACGACAACAACAACGATAGCGACAACCACAACAACAGCGACAACGACAACAATTTTTAAACACGCACACGCCATTGAATTTCTTCGAAGGGGTGTGCTGGTTTCCTCGCGATATTTGCCTTTACCGTAAAGCTAATGGTAAATTTCAAATGTTATTTTGCACATTGAAAAACTCAGAATTGCGAGACCGGGCTAAAACCCACGATCCTCTGCTTAGCACTAGGCAACCACGGCTTTTTTTTGCCTGCTCGTTTGCCCCGTCAAAGCAATTCAATGGTGTGTGCAAGTTCCCAATCCGCACTGGGCGCGCGTGGGAACTGCAGCCCAAGAATTCTGAGAAAAGGCCTGTGCCCTGCAGTGGGACGTATATAGGCTAGGTTGATGATGATGATGATAATGATGATGTATGCCCCGTGTCAACTCTTATTCCGTTCCAGTATAAACTGTCTCCGTACCCACTCGGTCCTGGAGCTGATGAAGATATTGTCCGAGGAAGGAGTGAAGGTGGACACTACGCTAGAGAAAGCAAGGGAGATAGCGGAGAGGTACAACCAAAGGCTTATGTTCCCGCCAGGTTAGTAATAAATAATAGTACATTGTGCATTAAGGCCCGCGCGAAAGGGATTACTAACGAGAGTCTATTAGAAGCCCGACGCCGAAGGCGGAGGCCTTTTAATGAGTCGAGTTTGTAATCCCCTTACTCTACTCACTTACCCCTTCTTTTTAAGAATTGCTCGTTTATAAGTATTAGATTGCTATTACTTATTGTAGAAAAGTATTTTTTAATAATAGTACATTACTGCAGAGGCCGCGAAATTGTCGGCCATCTATAACAACTCGGCCGGCAATCCCTGTTCGCGGCAGAGGCTTGTATAGAGCTTTTCTCAAACATGCAATGAAATAAATAAAGAAAAACTCCAAAAAATCAATGATTTATTTCTAGGGAAATTATAAGTAAACTAGATAATAAAATATAACTAACACATTTATTACTATTTATATCATTTTATTTCCAACTCGAATTTAATAGAAATCAGAGATAATTCATAAATATTTATTTTTAAGAGCAAAGACACAGTTAATGACCAATGGCGTGAAATGTAAGGTATCGGTTGATGGGCAAGAGCTGCATTATGTTGACGAGTACATTTACTTGGGCCAGATAGCATCCTTCGAAAACAAGCAGTCTAGAGAAATCGATAGACGTGTCGATAATGCTTGGAAGAGCTTCTGGTCCATGAAGACGCTAATGAAGGGCAACCTTCCACTTTCACTAAAGCGTAATCTCGTCGATATGTGCATTCTGCCCATCCTAACTTACGGCGCTCAAACTTGGTCATTGACTGAAGCTCAAAAGTCCAGGCTCAAGGTTTGCCAACGGGCAATGGAGCGCAGTATTTTGGGTGTTCGTAGAACTGATCGCATCAGAAACACTGAACTGCGCTCCAAAACCCGCGTTGCAGTTGTGGGCGCTAAGACCGCTAAGCTCAAGTGGGACTGGGCTGGTCATGTCTGCCGCATGCACCCACAGCGATGGGCCCAAATTACCACCCATTGGGTTCCGCGGGATGGCCATCGAAACAGAGGCAGACCGAAGAGAAGATGGCGGGACGACTTGGACGCATATCAAGTAGGTTGGCAGGAGCACGCTCTCGATAGGGACGAATGGCGGAAAAAAGGGGAGGCCTTTGCCCGGCAGTGGGACACTTTAACAGGCTAAAAAAAAAAACCTAGTGGCAGAATGTCATAATGAACCATAAAGCAAATATAGCTTATAGTTTTTTTTAATGGCTGAACGCCATGATGCCGTGTCACTCCGTGCGAATTAGAAATTAAATAGATCATTTTGCCGGCCTTCAATGTTGTATGAAATTCCATTAACGACCTCTCGTCTAGCCGCATCTGAAACGTGATACTTCGCGGCCTATTATAAGGAACATAACATCAATATTTCATCGCATGTTTGAGAAAAGATACATACATAGAGATAAACTACGATAACATGGCCCGCCCCTCCACATTACTATTTCAATGTGTTTAGTCACATATTTACGAAAGAATTTTTATTTAGTAGTATCTGCTTTTGTTTGACGGCTTTCTCAACACGCACATATGCATTGAAAGTTTTGGTGTGCTTTATAAATACTTTCACAATACATTGAAGACATTTGAACTGTGGAGGGGCGGGCCATGTTATCGTAGATTATTTGTACATTTTTACAATACAATAAACTTGTTTGTGCAGAGTCGGACAAGCTCGCTTACTCCGTGCGGGAGTACATAACGTTCGAGGAGTGGCCCGCGCCGCGCGGACTGCGCGTGCGCGACCGCGCCGCCGCCGTGCGCGTCAGGTCGCACTGCGTCGACGCCGGTACGTACACAGCGCGAAGCTCCGCACAGCGGGGCTCCTGTTTCATTTGCTTTTTTATTTAAAACTGACCAGCCATCAACCTCTATCCTAGATTGTAAGTACAGATCAGGCTAAAGATGTAGCTTGTGGTTTAGTAACAGCCTATTCACATATAGCCCTTAGTCGTACTTCACTCCGCGCTTCGCTCCGTGAGGCGGAGCTTCTATGCCTGCATACTTTGGGCTATTTAGCTCCATACTTTACACACTACCACACACAAACACAAAAACACACGGACACAAATCCGCGACCAGGATTAATTCGCACTGTTTCGACAAATATTTGCCATCGAATTGAAATCGAATTTCGAATCGAATCGAATCGAATCGAATTGAATCGAATTTGCCTGGATTGAACCCGGAACTTTAAGCTTCGTAATCAGGTTAGGTTATGCTATTCGGCTTAGTAGTAGTAGTAGTTTTTTTAACGACCTCCTTAGCCTAGTTGGTAGTGACCCTGCCTACGAAGCAAGAGGTCCTGGGTTCGAATCCCGGTAAGGGCATTTATTTGTGTGATGAGCACGAATATTTGTTCCTGAGTTATGGATGTTTTCTATGTATTTAAGTATTTATTTATCTATATAAGTATGTTTATCGTCGTCTAGTACCCATAGTACAAGCTTTGCTTAGTTTGGGACTAGGTCGATTTGTGTAAGATTGTCCCCTAATATTTTTTTTTTTTTTTTTAGTGGTTAAGCTATTCGGTAATCAATGTATTTCTTTCTGTCTAACCATTCACAATAAGTTTTAATTAACTGAATACCAACTCCAAATTGTTCTGACAATTTCCAGGCCTAGTGATCGACGGCAGTGTCTCCTTCCCATTTAACGATGGCACCGAAGCGCTACTAGAAATACATCCCGAAGACGCTCTCATGACCGTACATATGGATGACGCTTTACCATACTGACACACTCATACGCTGAAATATGGGATGTTTTTATCAAGCTGTTGTATACTCTGCGCCAGGTAGGTTGAAAACTTGAGTTCATTGACCCATGACCTCTACCAAGTACACCACAAAGACGCTCTCATGGCCGTTCGTATGGGTGAGGCGTTACTATACTGACTCACTGGTATACTGAAATAGTTAGGGGATGTTTTTTATCAAGCTGTAGTATACTCTGCGCCAGGTAGGTTAACAACTAAGTGCATTGACCCCTGGCTTCAAAGTGTCTTAAATGAAGTCACTCTTTTGATTCTACATACTTTGAACATCGACCAATGTACGGAATCAAAAAAGGCTGAAAAACCTTTAACCCCTGTAAAATTAACCAAATCATCCGCTCAAATATTAAGGATTAATTTTAAGACAGTATGTAGGTTTTCGCCCACTGTGTATCACTAGTCTAGCAATAAAATTGAGTGTCCGAAGATTTTTCTAATTTCCCGTGGGTATTCTTAAAAAACTACGCCCCGGCATTTATTTGTGTTGTTTGAATAACATTTGTGCAAAATTTCATGTCTACACTTGTACGGTATTTGGTGGAGTGGGCGAAATTTACATGGTCAAGCCACAAGCGGTGAAAGTGGTCAGAATATCCACTTATCTACTACGGCACTGACAGTCACTAGTCAGGACTGGTTAGATCAATTTGCCAGAATCTTTATTTCTTAGTAGAAACATTTCCATTCGCATTTTTGTCCAGATGCTATTTGTCTCACTATGGTTTTTTACTGAAGCTTATTTTCACAATCGCGTTTTTTCCCAATTTCAATCGACACAGAAACATAGGTAGGTTTGGGTTATGTTAAGTTTGTATCGGACGGAAGAAGTGTCAATTCAAATTGAGAAAAAACGCTACTACGAGACTAAGGTTCAGTAAAAAACCACGGTGAGAAGAGAAGCATCTGGGAAAAATGCGAACGGAAATTTTGCTACTAAGAATTAACGTTTCTGGCTTCTGCCGGCTTATTGTCTAACGCTTCTGACGCTTGCCTTCGCAATCACTATCTCTTTCTCTCAAACGGTATAAGATGATGACAGAAAGAGATGGTGAAAGCGAAGGCAAGCGTCAGAAGCGTTAGACAATACGGCCTCTGGTCTGGATTGATCTAACCAGTCCTATGGCTTAAAGGTGTCACAAAATGGCTTTTTTCGTCATTTATTTAAGGAACTGGTCACAATAAGTAGATGATAGTTTCATTAATTCATTCATTAGTTCTCGAGACGGAAAGTTTCTGATTTGGCATGGTAACGTGCGCAATATAATGTTGATGTGGTTGTCTGTATTTTTGTCACGTCTTAATGATAAGTTGTAAACTTTTGTACGGTAAATCTGGATAAAATAATAAGCATAGTTTTAATGCATCACGTGAAATTTTGTAGACATTCTTAGTGTTAATAATTAGGCTAATAGTTTTTTTTATCAATTTCAAATGTATGTTCAAAATGACAAACAAGAGGTTCTAAAATCGAGATAACCTTACAGAATAATTATTTGTGTTACTTTTTAATTAAAAATATACTTTCATCCATGTCGTATAGAGTAGAAGGCACCCGCCTATACATATATATAGTCCTCCTCATCGGTTTCGATGACGGCGACCCCACTATTCTATAAATTAAGACGCCTATCATGGGCTCTGATATGGCTGGCTAGGCCGAATTTACTTTTAAATACTCTCCTACACGCGTGACAGTACAGTTGCCCAGCTGAGTTGTATGTATACGTGTAGGAGAACTTAGGTCTCTCTTTACGTAATTGGCGTTTTACGTCTAACGCCGTGAGGCGCTCTTCCTCAAATAATTTGATGCCTTTTGAGATGGTAGATCGCCAAGATGACCACTTTGCAGCAAGTTCCTCCCAACACTCAGGATCGATAGCACAGGCATTCAAATGTCGTTTGAGCACATCCTTAAAGCGCAGGTGCTGTCCGCCATGCCTCCGTTTGCCTTCCGCCAACTCAGAGTAGAATACAGCTTTAGGCAAGCGGCGGTCATCCATTCGAAGGACATGCCCGCTCCATCTAAGCTGCCGCTGCATCAAGAGAGCCTCTATGCCATGCATTCCAGAACGACGTAGGACCTCAGAGTTAGGAACGCGGTCCTGCCACTTAATCCTCAATATGTATCTTAGACATCTTAGGTGGTAAATGTCCAGCTTCTTTATGTCTGCTTTGTAAACGCACCATGTCTCTGCTCCATATAAAAGGACAGGAATGATAAGTGCCTTATAAACGCTTATCTTTGTTTCTAGCTTGAGATCATGGGACTTCCAGACGCGATCTATAAGCCGCCCAAAATTGGCAGCAGCGTTAGCGATCCGCGAAGGTATCTCCGAAGCCAAGGTGTTGTCATGACGAATAGTGCTTCCCAGATATTTAAAGTAAGATACCTCAACTAGAGGTTTCCCACCCAGGTTTAGCGCTGCCGGATCCACCACGCCTCCTCGTGGTGGTTGTTTGAGGATTTGTGTCTTGGAAGCACTTATAACCAGGCCGAATTGCTGACATGACTGATTTAATGCATCAACGTAGCTTTGGAGATCTGGCAAGCTGTGAGACATAAGGCATACGTCATCAGCGTAAAGTACCTCCAATATCTTTAGGACCTTGGATTTTGCTCTGAATCTTGATAAATCAAACACACCCCTCTCAGTTCTGACGTTAAGCTGAATCCGGTTGGCACAATGCTGCAGTGCGTCTCTCATGACTACTGAAAAATATAATGCAAAGAGCGTGGGCGCCAAAACACATCCTTGTTTAACCCCACTCGAAATCTGAATCTCCTCAGATAGTTCGTTTTCGTGCTGAACCTGCGCTTTCATACCAACGTGGAATTGGCGAATCAGGTTGACGAACTTCTTTGGATAACCAAATTTTCCAAGCTTGTTATTATATGTTATTATATGACGCAACCAAAAAATCTGTAATTTTTTCCTGTTAATAAGGAACGTTATTCCTACCGGTATAAAAATATTCAAGCACATTTAAAATTTTCATCGATTGCCAATTATTCTCTTTAAAGAGAGATAAATGCATAGCAGTTGTTGATCTTTTTGAACATATATTTTGGAATTAATTTTAGTCAAGAGCACACTATGTAAAATGATTATTTATAGGTTAGGATCGTATGAAATTTCTCCTGTGATTTGCTTTTGTATTTTTAGGATAAAATGGAATGCGAGACTGAAATTATTATTTTGCAATAGCACACACTACTTTCTTGGGTACAAGTCTTATTTGGCCCAAATTAAACACCCGAAATAAATTCCTTAAATTGCCCACTCATTCTAGTTTTCTTAGTTTAAATTTCTTTTGTGCGTATTAATAATGAGCCGCAATGGCTCTTATACACTACTAGCTGATGGCCGCGGCTTCGCCTGTCCATATTACTACGTAAACACTAATTGAACTTAAAATACTTAATAAATAAATTGCAAAAAAAAAATAATTATACAATATCAGTAAACAGGCGTGGAAAATAAAAATCACACAGTAAAACTGAAAAGTTTTGTTCGGTCTGTGCAAACAAAAAGAGTGGGCAATTGAGGATTCCTGTACGGTTTAAATTACCCACCTTTTTTTTGCGTTGCGTTTCATACTCAAAAAATAGTGTTGTGCGCATTGAAAGTACTGTGGGGGAAAATGCAACTATTTTTAGGTGTAATATTTTGTATCTGTACAAATAAATTCGATTGAATCGACGTTTTCATGTAAGGATCGAGGAATATTGTTTAGCGGTTTTTATGTTTCTAAATGTTTTTTGTTTGGAACGAAGTGCCATTAAAGTCCCTTTGGAAAAAATGCTGTGGAAATGTAAGTAAAAGTGTTAAAAGGAAATCATTATGGGAATTTTGTAATACCTCTGTACTAATTTAGCGGTAGATTGGGGGGGGCCACGCGGTGACCCTTGACGTAATTATACAAATTGCGTGCATAGTATAGTGACTTACATAAGTCCAGGGCCCGTACTTTCATACCGATGACATCAATTTGACGTCACGCTGTATTTAGGATGATCCCAAATAGTTTTATTGTAATTATTAATCATTAGTCGTCAATCATTTTAGTCATGTACAAATAAATTACTTCAAAAGTAATCTATTCACACGTGGAATAATAAATTAAATACATACTTGATACGTGAAACTTAAATTAAACTATTTGTTTCGTTTTTATACATACATTTTATTAAATGGTATTGTTACCACATTTCTATAATTACTTAGAAAATAGAATTCCTCTAAATTGAAGTACGTGCTTCTTACATTAATTCCTTCGCAGAGAAAATCTAAGTCATCCTCGTGTGCATACCGTAATGCAATATTCATAAAAATACCTACTTTTGTTTTGCAATCGCACTTTTGTTTGTTGTGTCGCACATTTGGTTAATTTTTTTGATTAATGATTGATTGTCCCAACTACTCAAATTGCAATCACCTGTAAGCGGCATGACGACATCTGGATCAAATGTACGGTCCCTGCACATAGCTTTGTACAGATCACAATGCTATCGCATCTAGCGAACGCCGCGTCCGCTGTTCAACGACAACCTTGTCTAAGGCGGGCTTGCGTGGACCTGGGTTAACTACATAACTCCGAGTTAATGGCTAACCCAAGGTTAAGAAGTGTCGAAATGTATAGAACTGTCATGCTTAACCCAGGGTTAACGATTTAATTTTTTAACCCCGGACCGTGCAAGTGGCCCTAAGCGGTAAAAATATACCGTCGCAGTCGTCGCTGATAATTTGAAAAAAAAAAAAGACATGTTTCGTTCTAAATTAGACGATGTTTTAATGATTACCACACCCCGATTATAAGCAAGATATCTTCGTGATTATGTGCTGGCCGAGAAAATGACGAAAATTTAAAACATTAAGGGGCTGTTTCACCACACATTGATTAATTTTAACTGATGGATAAATGTGATGCCGTCTCCGTCTATTCGAACAAAACAAACAGAGACGGCATCACATTTATCCGTCAAATAAATTTGATCAATGGATGGTGAAACAGGGGTAAATCGAACATTAAAATTTTCGGCCGTCATATTAATTAATAATACTTGTGGCACTTTATAATTTTAAAAAATTGTGACCTTAATTTATTACCTACTTTTTAATATTTTGTGATGTTAATAAAAATAGTGTAATGTCTTTATGTTTATATGATTCCATTTTTATGTATTTGATTCCTTTTTTAACGCCAATTGAATTGGCGTAATATACAACAGTTATTAAATAATACGCTAGTTTTATTTAAAGTGTAAAATAAAACCTTTGTTTAATTTACCGTGTTAAAAATTCAGTTTACCGAATATGATACACGAATTAGTTCTAAGATCACAGCGTACCTTATGTGATACACGAAGAAAGAGTTGTAAAAGTCCAATGTCCCATATATGGCACGCCAAGGATATGGTTTTTTAAGTCGAGTGTATCACATTATTCACGACACAGGAACGAAAAGAAGAAATGAAACAAAAACTTTTTATCAAGTCAGTATATTTGTTAAAAAAATATTGCATACATTCTTGTGTCGATATGGTTCCAGAACCCCATTGTCATTAAAAAAAAACTAGTAAAGATATTAATTAGTTACACAATGAGGTAATTATGAAACACATACCGAATTTGTTCGTTGCATACAATGAAAGCAAAGGCAACTTAAAATAACAAGCAAAAACTTTTAGCACCGATGAATTAAATGGCATAAAAGAAAGTCTTAACAATAACTTAAGGAATATGGCATCCACAAATTATTTAGAACAGCAGAAAAACCTAGTTTTTTTAATAATTTAATACAGATTTACAGAAGTAGCACGAAAATTCGAAAATGTCATCAAAATATACCATTAAATACTTTTTACTGGGATCAACTAAAAAAATTGTTATATTTTGAAAAAAAAAATCTTTTTTTTGTATTGGAAGTGAGAAATATCCATCAGAAAGAGATTAAGTTAATAAGTCTTTTAAGAAGAACTTCCCTCCACCTAAAAAGAAACTGATAGATCCTAAACTGAGCATTTTTAAGCACAGATCTATAGGACCTCTATCACCCCTAACTCATAAAATACCAAACAAGTTAATTATTCAATTCTGAATAGTTAAAAAATCTAAAAAAATCCAATATTTTTGAGTTCCTTAACCTCTTCGATATACCTAAGGCTTTTTAATTGAGATTTTTAAATTGTTGAATTGAATATTTAAAATGTTGAACATTCGAACACAATTTCCTTGAGGTGCTAGGTATTTAACATCTTTGATCTCATTAATTTGTCAGTATTAATATGAGACAAAAGATGTTAGTTTCAAAATTAATCGTTCAGTATAATCTAGTTGTAGGTACATATTTAATAAAGTATGTATATTATAATTACGTAGCTCAAGGCAACCTTTCACTTAAAAAGTACAATTTTATTGTAATAATTAATGTGTAAAAATATATTTGCAATTAAATAAAAATATTGCAAAAAGGACGGGTTCGATAGTATTATCACAAAATACATATAAATATGTAATTACATGGTACTGTCAATTCTTAAATACATATTCGTAAAACTAAAACTTAACCTAAATTTGACTGCATGGGTGTTCCTGCGAAAAGATAGATGTCGCTAGCGTCTTTGCTTGACACTTGCATTGCTTGTTTCTATCGCTCTCAAATGATTCGCTTATGAGAGAAAAAGACAGCAGGCATTCCGTTAAACATGCTAAGTATTCCCGTTGTTTTTTTTTCTATCGATATGCCAGCATTGATCTGTTAGACGTCTAGTGACATCTATCGACATTTTCCATACATTCCCACATAAAACATTGCGTTTTATACCCACTGGATCTTCGTTGTTTTTGACTACGTCAAAATGTTACAATATTACAAAGAGGAACACCTAATTTTTAATAAAAATTTTCAATATCTAATTCGATTTTTCCACCCGACACATTCGATGTTATAGAAACTTTTTTTTAGAAAACTCAAATACAGTTAACCTATCGTCATTCATCATTATTTGAAACATGATGCGCTTTTTATAGGTACCAAAATCGAGACCATTCGGTGCCTATCTCAAGAAAACTCACACATTTCACGATTTCACAGTACGAATCTTTCCATATAGCACAACGCTTCCTCCACTGAACCCGTTTCCTTGAGTGCTATGTGGACAAGTGAATATGATTGATGGATATCAAAGCCATCCACAGCAACCCAGCGTAGAAGATGGTGGTAAAGCACACAAGACGGATAAATAAAGATGGTCTCGTTCTTTTAGCTAGTATGGGAATACCCTGTGTTAGTATACGGTCCGCTGTACAGTGAGCTGCCGGAGTGGCTCTTGCCTCGTCTCCTTGCCAGGATACAAGCAATGGCGGCCAGCACACAGGCCATAAGGATCACGCCAGCTATGCAGATGCCGATCGCGAAGTTGCGCTGAGATATGCAGATCTCGTCGTCCTTCTGGAAATGATTAAAAATGTGCGTGAGTTACGGAATTTGTTGATACGGCTATATAGAATCGGATTATTAGGATTCGGGAAAGAAAAGTTCACTATTGTTGCTAACACAAAACCAAAACAGTATGGCACACACTGAAACCTTAGTACAGTAGTACACAAATATGGCTCACAGACAGGGCAGTACCGGTTCTTTTTGTATGGAAACCGAAAAAACAGGTTCTTCCCATACAGCAAGAACCGGTTCTAGATTCCCTACTCACTGATGTACCTGCGCAGAAGACGCGTTTTAGAAGCGCGGGAAACGCAAAAGACCAATCGGCATAGTCCATGCACGGCGCGTCTTTTTCCTGTGCCGTTATTGGTGGGTTGCGCGCTTCGTGTGGCGTGTTAGTCAGCCGCCATACTTCAGAGTTAGTTCGTGTGAGTGAGACGGATAATAGGTGCACTGTAATTTGCACCTTGTAACTATATATTATGACAAGACTGATTTAAGCTATGTATGAATCGTATCTTCGGCTATCATCGGAGTAGTTCGTGTCTACTCCTCCGAAAATGCACGACGCGCCATAAAAAGTGTGTACTACTGTAATATCATTATCATTATCACAATTCACATTGAGAAACTTCGATAGCGCGATGTGGAGTGTTGTTACTTTATTTGCTGACTAGATGGCGCTGTTTCATTAACACGTTCCCTGTCCAAGCCTTAAAGTAGAACCTTATTACAATGGAATAAGGGCTATTAAGTCCCCACATTGGGGCTACTGGACAGTGAATGTATTAATAGGGTAGTTTAGTACTAGGATTGTTACCTTTTCGCTGGTGACTTCATCGTTGTCCGGAGAGTCTTGTTCGTTGACGTAGAGGCCGGAGAACACCTCGACGGTGGCCGGCGTCGCTTCCTGCCGGCGCACGCGCCGCTTATGAGAACACGGCTCCTGTACACATAAATAATAAAATAAAATAAATAAATATCGCGGGACGATTCACACCAATTGACCTAGTCCCAAAGTAAACAAAGCTTGTGTGAAGTGCTCGAGGTTGTATTTAAATAAAATAAATAAATATCACGGGACAATTCACACCAATTGACCTAATCCCAAACTAAGCAAAGCTTGTACTATGGGTAGAGCTTGTCTAATTTAAAATGACGCGCGCCCAACCACTGCGTTTACGCACATCTGCCAAGAGAAATATTTCTCTATTGTAGCTTAAATAGAGTTTCAAATCCTGTGCGTAAATGCGGTGGTGGGGCGCGTCATTTTAAATTAGACAAGCTCTAGGTACTCTACAACGGATAAACTTACTTATAGATAAATACATACTTAAATACATATTAAACATCCAAGACACGAGCACAAACATTCTTATTTTTCACACAAATATCTGCCCTGACCGGGAATCGAACCCGGGACCTCAAGCTTCGTAGTCAGGTTCTCTAACAACTAGGCTATCCGGTCGGTGGTATTTATCTGGAAATAGGTGCCTACAGACGACGGAAGCTAAATTCCATTAAGTACTTACTTAGCAGTTCGCATTGGGAAACATGAAGCGAACCGCTTTGTGCGGGCCAATGGAATACTAACCACATAAGGATGAAGACGCTCCCCCGTCTGGATATCCGTTGGTAAAACGGAGATGGAGGTTTGGGGATAGGCTACAATAGGGATGTTGACACCACCAATCAACGGACGTACTTTTTATGAGCTGCCAAAACACAACTCTCCCATAGAGTTTGAATGGCAATAGCAACTTATGACGTCACTAGTTCGCCGACTCAATCAACTATTTATTTGTTTTAAAGCAACAAGAAATCTAATTTTGCAGTTTATCGAAAATGAATCCGGTTTTCAGGGCTAAAATAATGCGTTTTTTTACTTGTGTCGTGTTTTTGAATTATTTTTAATGGCGTCAACATCCCTATAGAGATATCTCTCCAGGCGGATGTTATGACTGGGGACCGAAGTCCGATGGATGAAAGTTGGAAGTGGTATTTATGTAGCTGAATTTAGAATATTCGATAGCGCGATATACATATTTTTTCACAACTCCCTCAATATGGGTATCTAGTATGATTAAATATCCAAGATGGCCGCCACAACAAAATGGCGAATTACTTACATATTTTTTTCAAACATATTGACTAAATTGCGTTGGTTTTTTTTGACCACAATCACGCCTGATGGAAAGCGAAGATGAGGCCTACGATGGAGCACGCTTGCCTAGTAAATGCTCATTCACCCTAGACTTGAAAGCGGCCAAATTGTAGTGTTCAGGGAACGCAGACGCGGGTAGGTTATTAGTTATTTTAAATTGTTAATTTTTACAATTCAAGAAACTTACGGAAGCCGTGGTGGTTTAGTGGTTTGACCTATGGTCTCTCAAGGGTCGATTTCAGAGCGTTTTGTCAGCGTTTTTTAAATTTCATTAGTGTCACTCGATTATTGCTGTAAAATAATGATAAACCGCGACAACTTTGGATAAAATCAGACTAAGCCTCGGTACCGCCACACATTTATATAAAAAGTTAACTCTGATCATCCCCCCTGCAATATTTACGTCGACACTAATGAAAAAAAACGCGGAAACAGAGGGTCGTGGGTTGGAGTCCGGGCTCGCACCTCTGAGTTTTTCGGAATTTATTTGCTACATTTGTAATTTACCATAAGCTTTACGATGAAAAACATCGTGAGGAAACCTGCATACACTTGAGAAGAAATTCAATGGTGTGTAGTTCCCTATCCGCCTGGGCCCGAGTGGGAACTACGGCCCAAGCCCTCATTCTGATTAGGCCTGAGCCTTGCAGTGGGACGTTTATAAGCTGGGATGATGATGATGATGATGAAGAAACTTACGCAGTCAGTAGGGTGGTTGAGGTCACACAGCTTGACCTCACACGTGTAGTACACACTCGCCGTGTACGGGAACTTGTGCGCAGGGAACGATACTCGAGCGTCTTGCTTCTCTGGCCCGTACTGGAACATGCCCATTATCTCCCCGTCTAGCGGGCATCTGAAAAAAACCGGTTGTCTGTAATGTCGGTTTACGGATATTAGTTTAACGTGACGACGTCATAACAAAACATCCAAAAAACAAAAATGAAACCAGGCGGTCACCCATCCAAGTACTGACCGCGCCCGACGTTGCTTAACCTCGGTGATCGGACGAGAACCGGTGTTTTGTCAAATATCTTGAAAACGGTGCATCCTCGGCAAAATCAATGAAATTTTCATTCCTCCTTGGGCGACGTCACGTGGGCGACGTGTATAGCGTGTCCGTGCGTAGCGTGCGCAGCAGTGGGGTTCCGGCCTAACATTTGGTGGCATAGCGTATGGTTGTGATCTGAGGATGAGCTCTGGTTGAGTTCGAAACGTGTCAGTGTAGTTTGGTGGGGTGATAGTTTGGTTTATGCGATTTGTGTGTGTTCGTAAAGTGTGAAGGTGGAGGCACTGCATGAACACGCATTTCTTACATACCTAAACGTACCTAACCTAACTATCGTAAGGTCGCGGGTGAGCAAAGTATCAGTTAATTAAAAAAAGTTTTTTTAGGATTACTCAAAAGGTTCGACCATACTGCTGAAAAAGCCATCACCCTAGTGACTTGACCTAATTCCTCTGAAGCAAAGGGTAGTGGGTTCGAATCCGGGCTCGCACCTCTTGAGTTTTTCGGGATCTATGTGGGTAAATTATATTTGATATTTACCATGAGCTTTACGGTGAAGGAAAATATCGTGAGGTAGCTTGCATCCGCAGTGGGCCCGCTTGGGAATTACAACCCAAGCCCTTACGTTCTGAGAGGAGGCCTGTGTTCTGCAGTAGGACGCATAGATACGATGATAATACTGCTGCTTAAAATACACTGACGCACCGTAAACGCAGTAACAGCGTCACGAGTCACGTTTTAAAGGCGTACCGTACCGTCCAAACTAGTGCCCAAAGTACGCTAACTTTACCTACTGTATACTTAGTATAAATCTTCCCAGGTGAATTTTACGCTTCGAGCCCTTATCTTTCAAAACAAACGGTATTGCCATAGTATTAAGGTTCAAATTTAATGTAATGGCTCGAAGCGAAAAATTCACCTGGGAAGATTATACTATAACAATATGGCAAATCTATTATATTTATAGCTAAATCGTTTGAATGGAGTCCTCCCCCGCGCGGTACAGGGGCTGGGGGTATTATGACAAAGGGGGCCGGGAGAGGTGCGGGCGGCAGGCAATCGAGGCGCGCTCGCCGCCCGCGCCTTTCTCGACCCCTTTGTCTTCATACCCTGTCAGGGGGGTTTCACTCCGCAGTTTAGGTATGTTCGGCCGGCGCTCCTCTCGGGAGGAGTATGGCAGTAGGTTGTCGCGCGGCCTTCGGTTCGCTCGCAAGCCGCGTCGCGCGTAGGTAATTGAGCATCTTTTTTTCTGTGTTTTTTGCAACAAACAATGACTTCTAAACGATATTATAAATAACTTTCTCAAAAATATCCGTTAAAGTTGTCATTATTCTTTACATATCAGAACGTGAAGTGTATAGTTTATGGTCAGTAAAAAAATTAAAAAGTTAAAAACATTGCAGGCTCGATAAACTCGACAACAATGTCAAATACAAATTCCATTATTGTCGAGTCTCAAACTTTTTAAAAAGTTAAAACGGCCATGGTAATAAGTTGGCACTATTCGTATACAGCCATCTCAAATGACCGGTATCAGTTGTTTTGTTGGAACTCCAGACTTTTTTATTGTGTTTGAAACAGCTTGTGGTGTTTTCGGTAGAAAAATACACCTGCAGTTTTTTTTTTAATGAAAAAAGGCGGGAAAGGGTTTAATGACATTTAATTTTAAGTGATTTGCAGTTATTTGTACCTATTTAAGCAATTGCTGGCTTCGTATTAGTTAAACGGACTCGCAAGCTCGTCTGTTTAAGACGCTGTCAACACCAACGTCGGCGCACACTGTCTATTTGTATCGGAGTAAACGAGATGCCGCTATTACTGGGCAGCCGGGCATATTGAAATTTATCGGGCAAATATTGAATTTAAAAAAAACTGTGGATTATTTGTGAAATATGACTCGTTAGCGGTTTAGGTATGAATATGTTGACTTCATGTTTTTAATTGCAGACGCATACGCCAAAAAATAAAGACATAGAACCGTTTAATGATGATTTTAAGACCTATCTTTGCAATTATTTTCTATCGAGCCGATTTCGTCCAATTATGTATCGAGTCCGTCCACGGTCTTTGAAATATGATGAATATTAACATATAATTTTTTTGATGTGCTAGAACAAACAGTTTTTCTTAAAAAACTGTTTAAATTACATCAATTTCAACAAAATTAGGTGTTGTCAGCCTCTTAATACTCATACTCAGCCAGCAATTGCCTACTTCCAGGCCACGACAATATTGTACTATACTTACATACTAAAGGTTGTTTACTGAATTAATACACACTGTTATCTTTCTTGATTTATATACCTACTAAATATCGGCGAGTGGGAACCCTGTGCTCAGGTTTCGGATCAGCGGTGCCCAACGGAATATGAACGCTCGTATCACACGATAAGTTTTAATTGCGCGTGCAAGCTGGATTAGGAAAGTTTTTATACCTAAAGTTGACCTTTGCTCGAGAGTGATCCTTCTGTACGTTAGTACTATTACTTATTCTGTGCCCCTGAACCGCGCGGGCGAGGACTCATTTAAACGGTCTAGCTATAGTACTATAGATGCACTTGTATTTTATTTTTCTTTTACAACCACGACTTCTTATTTATGCAGTGACGTGCTTCATACGTCACGTTTTAATGGTTACTGTCCCTGCCACACCAATGCCAACAAGACTCGAACCCACCGTAAACGACGTGATGTGCCTCGTACGCCACGTGTTTATTGTGCTCATGCTAATGAGCAAGGTTCGGATTTTTCATCGCACGGTAAGATGAAAGAAAACTATGGAGTCGATATTAAAGTTAAAATTTAAGTCATATTCATACTCATACTCATTCATGTAATTAATACCGTGAGTAAATTTTAAATGAAACAAACAATTGCTCCTTTCATCCACTCAAAGGTTGACTGGTAGAGATCCCTTAAAGGGATAAGTTCGCCTTTGTACATGCATTTCAACGGTTGTCAATAATGTATTTCTTTTTTCCTTATTTTTGTACAATAAAGAGTTTACATACATACATACATACATACAATTTGAATTCATTTAAATGATATTTTAAATAAAAAAACGAACTGCCGCACAATAAAAAATGTACATTTAGAAAGCTTCTATTTCGTAATATCCATAGGGCATGTAGATACAGGAATGGGCATCAAAATCTTGATAAGGTAGGTATGGCGTGTGTATTGTCCATTTCAAAATTACAATCGTAAAATGAGTATAATATCATGGCGACATTTTTCATATTTTCTAGAATAAAAGATGTTTTAAATTAGTTGGTAGTATATTCTAGTCTTCCCGCATCGTACTACAAAAATTCATTTCAATTACACGAAGTAAGTAAGATTAACTTTCGATTGACATTTTCGATCTGTCAGCCTGATAAAGGGATAAAAGTATTACTACGAGACTAAGAAAATAAGTGAGTATGAGTATGAATATGACTTAAATTTTAACTTTAATATCGACTCCATAGTTTTCTTTCATCTTACCGTGCGATGAAAAATCCTAACCTTGCGAATGAGCAAAGGGATTCAAGAAAGAGTGGATATCGTACCCGTCGTCAGCGATGAGGCTTTGCTCGGCCCAGCCCAATCCATCACGCACTGAGCACGCCGACACCAGCAGCCCGAGCCGCCGCTGTCGCTCCAGGGATACCACCAGCGTTAGAGTGTCCCCAATCCGAACGTTTGACGCCACCTGCAAAAGAAACAACTCTATTACGGTTCCTCGGGCACTAGACGGCCACGACCAATGGCCGCAACGATCAGATTAACAAAAGAAACCATATGAACGTCACGCATTTGGTCGAAAGAAAAAGAAAGAAATTCATTGATTTTACTCGTGTCCCATAACCCTCTGAAACGAGGAGCGTAAGGTGTACGAAATAACACAGGTGGGTGTTCTATCAAGCAATAGGTTTAAGTTATATTGTAGTGCCCTATTACAGGGTTTCATGTCTGGGAAATGTTCTAGTTTTTATGATCCAACGTACCTACCCATGAAAATAATTAATAAATGACTAATGACTAATAAATAATTTATTGAATCAGGCGTTACTTTGCGGAGGTCCATATTAATGAACTAAAACAATTACTTTGCTCACCCGCGACCTTACAATAGTTACGTTTATGCAAGAAATGTGTGTTCATGCAGTTCCTCCACCTCCACACTGTACGAACACACACAAATCACATAAACACAACTAACACCACCACCACTAGTATAGCTTGGTGGTGGTGATAGTTGTGTTTATGTGATTTGTGTGTGTTCGTACAGTGTGGAGGTGGAGGAACTGCATGAAGACACATTTTCTTGCATAAACGTAACTATTGTAAGGTCGCGGGTGAGCAAAGTAATTGTTTTAGTTCATTAATGACTAATAATCATTTGTTTAAAGAACAACTTGTTTTAAATTATAAAAAACGGCACTTTATTCATTGTCATGACATAATCTCATGACTATTCAAGAAATTAGCGTTATTAACCCACTTTTAATGTTTGCCAAGTAACCATACGGCCCGTAGAATTAATTATTAAAATTTCTGCTAATCATATTCTACTTAAATTCACATTCTCAACAACCGTTACATTACCGTTTTGCTACGGTATCATCTTAATTAAAAATCGAAATAATAAAATTCATGAATTAATATGACACAGGTAAGCTAATTCATAATATTATATCATAGAGAGACGAAGAGCGGCGTCAGCCGATGGTAACGTGAAGAGAGGCAGCATATAAATGATGAGAAAGGTATGAATTGTAGGTAGAATCAAAAGCAAATGATGCTATTTTGAATCTGAGAAGAGCAGGTGTCTCTCTCTGCCCTCGTGGCGATGTTCTTTAAACAGATGAACTATGGTATTTAAGTGAGAATATTTATAACCTGTTTATCTTTCGGGTCTCCTTTGTAAATCTTCATCGTGACCGAGGGCAGCTGGCCGGAATCCTCGTCAAAGTCCTCTCTGAAAAAATAAAATAATGTATGAAAGCAGCTTATTGTTTTTACTCCAGTTTCCCAGAATCCTCCAAAAGAAGGTGCATAAAGCGGAAGAAATAATGACATTGGTTTTCAACAACATATGTTCTTAATATTTTTGGAATCTAATGATCATAAAACTTTTCCCAAAATTGTGTTCTTTCTGATAATCCTGATGACTGTCACGTTGTGTTGGAGATAAAACAGTCTTAGTATAGCGGTGATTTAAGGTAGTATTGATTGCTTTCACTCCAGTTTCTAATAATCCTCCAATACAAGGAGCATAATGTGTAAAAAGACACCAAGTACCTACTCATCGTATTAGGAAACGACACTGAGCCTTTGTTGTGAGGCACTTTAAGAAGAAAAAGGTACCTAATCTTGATGACTTACTCGTTGAGTGCGTTGGAGCTGAGCGCGGAGGCTCGAGGGTAGATGTGGAAGTGGGCGAGGTCACGGCGGCGGTAGCGGCAGCGCACATGGTAGCCGCGACCCTGGCCGGTGACCAGGCGGAGGTGAGGCTGGACAATGATGTTGTTGAAGTATTCTACGGTGCCGTCATCCTGAAAAAGAAAATTGAAACGTTTATTCTGCAAGTATACCTAGTGCCATTCATGAAGAGGTGTGAATTTGTGAAATTAGACATTAATGACATTGCAATAAGAATCACGGCACGCGACAACATGAATGGCTCGATCTATACGCCACAAAGTTATTCTCTGTCTATTTTTTTATACTTTTAGTGCTTTTAGTAAAATGTGCCGCGAGAAACTTGATAGAAAGTCATATTCAAAACTAACACAATTGATAGACATACATAAAAGACACATAATTACATCTAAGAACTAAAGCGATGTATGGGATCCCTTAGGTATGGGTAATGGTAAATGGTAAATGGGTACTAAGGGTCTTTCTCTGAGGCAAGGCTTTTTTTGAAGAGATGGTGCTACGTTTGCCAGAGTATGGTTTGGACTTGTTCCGGGTCATTTCTGGCGCAAAGGTTGCCCATTGTCGCGTCGTTCAACGTGGCAACGCGGCCAGTGTGATGGGCACCTTTGTGGAATGATGTTGGCGAGGATTATTTATTTATAGTTGGTGTTCTTTTTATACATATTATGTCATAGTTCTCTTACTTGCATATCGTCAAATTATTATTGTTTCCAATTACATAGTTTAAAGTTTTAGTTTTTGTTGTTGTTCTAGTTTTTGTTCCACTTGCGCCTTGCGGTGGAGACGACTGGTTGCTGGGGTTCCTAGGCAATACTTTTTTTCAATTAAAGAAGTGGGGCGTTGTCTTCGTGAGAAAGGTCCTGACCATCGCTCTGGGTCGTTTTTGTTGGGCACCTTTGCGCCCAGTACGATCCGGGTGGTTTATTTGATTGCCTTTTTATTTTTATCATTGTTTAAAGTTACATTTTACTATGTTGATTGTTTTTGTAAAGTATTTTTGTACCGAAATAAACTGACTTTTGAAACGTTAGAGATACTATGGTCTCTACCGAAAGGTTAAGCTAACTTACATACCTACATAAATACATTGCACTTAAGACTTTACTAATTGCTGACTAGTGTCGTGTTTGAAGTCTCCCCGGCGGTCATAGGCCGGTTGTAGGACCCTCTTGCAAGTTTCGTCACTTGTAAAACTTAACTTGCTGACCCACCGTCAAGCGCGCTTACACTGTTGTGTTTCACTCCGACGGGGAGAAATACTAAGATAGAATCCAAAAGAATCACCGACTGCTACTACCTAGTTGCTGTACACGCCAAATAGCGTGACTGCGACCAAACGACGCTCACGGAATGTTAATTGCCAGATCTTTTACTATTTTGTTCGGCTACTGACGAAACGTGTGTGAGCTTCACACGGACCCCTGACCTTGGTGTTAGGTAATAATTGCATTCTTTCGTTACAATTTCTTTAAGGATAATTTGATTGTGAAATTAAACCAGTTGACAATATGGCTTCACCAGTAATTTGATCGCTATCAGTCTAACTTGAGATCTGTACCTAAAAATAAGAACAACTTATTGTTATTTACATAAGTTTATTTTTGTCAGTATGTCATTGTCAGGCCAATGTTAAAAATCGATAATACATAGTTGGATAGGCCGACATCTTCCTCTCTTCACCTCGATCTTTCCTTCTAAAAATGGTTTTCTGTCGTGTGGAATAAATTAATAAATATGTGCCTATAAATTTAGTACGTACTTACCTAAATGTCATGACATACTTTTTAATCAATTAATTGTGTAGTGCAATAAATGAATGGGTTTGATTAATTTAATTAAAGTTTATCTTCTTCTTTTTAGAGCATTTAAATAAAAGCTTTGTTTTTTTATTTTTTTTTTAGTTTTGATTTTGATCTTATAAAAAATATGTAGGTTTGGGTGAGTGACCATCTTAAATGGTGACTAACGCCTTTGAATATTCCGAAACGTTTCCGAATCGTGCGCAGGGTGCGTTGCGCCGGACGTGACGTCACTTCCCCTCATTGTGCGTGTGGGCACCCTAACAATATTACGTTAGACAGCAATATAAGTAGTTGTTAAGAATTGCTGGTTGGTAATTTAACAATGTAATTTAGTAATCCTAACCAATAGGATTCGCTCCCATCGTCTGTATTTCCAGATACAATCTAGCTCATTCATAAGCCCCAAACGCACAGACAGCGGAGGCGTGGCGGTGCGGTGGCGGCGACGGTTGTAATATTCTAACTTGTATGTACGAGTTCGCGGTACGGTGCCGGTGCCGCACAACCGTTTATAAAACAAAATAATAAAAAAAAATAAAAAATAAAAATCCATTTATTGCCACAACCATACAAAATAAAAAGAAACACAAAAAAGAAGAAGAAGAACAGAAACACACAAAACAAAAAAAAAACTTCGTGGCAATAGGCTCAGACTCAGCATAAATGCTGCCGGTTAGGAAGCCGGCGGCGCTGATTTTCAGCCTTCGCCCTCCCGCAGCGCGTTAAACACAGCAATAATACGGGAAGGGCAGAGCTCACAATATTACGTACAAGTATTATACAAGTTAGAATACTTATTACAACCGTCACCGCCACTGCACCGCCACGCTTCTGCTGTCTGTGCGTTTGGAGCTTTACAGGCTAGTGAAAAGGCTGTTACTGAACCAGTGAGATAAGTTAAATACAGCGTAAGAAACAAAACTTGTCTCTCCTATGGGCATAAAATTAGCGTAGCGACTCCGAATCAGCAAACTTAAGATTTATTCAAATTGGCCGATAATTGAGCAGGCGGCTCGGAAGCCGATGAAGAGTTGACTAAAAAATTAAAGACTATTAGAAACTTTTTTTCGGACACATGTCGTCGAGGAGACGTAGCTATGGAGCGACTTGTGATCCAGAGGAAAATCGAAGGCACTAGGCCACGAGGTAGATCATGACCAAGTCAAAGCTGCAATAGAAGGACCACTACACGCAAGCATAAGGAAGGCGGCTGTCAGGGAAGACTGGAGGCGAATTATTAAGCTTGCTACCAGCACCTAGAAAATGACCACGACCACTCTGTCAAGAGTGAAACGACGAAGAAGAAGAATTAGACCCTTATACTTTGCCATGACCACAGGAGTGATGTCCCTGCGTGCGTGCGTGTGTGCTTGCGTGCGTGCTAGCGTGCATGCGTGCATTCATGCGTGAGAGCATGGACCAGTTGACGAAGTTCCACTTCTATCAGTCGTCATTAATACACATCAAGAGGTCATACTAACGTGAAAATTTTCAAGCTATTAAAACTTATTTCACTTAAGAACTACAATCATCATCATAATCAGTCATTTCACGCGTTAATGTAAACTAGATACCTATTTAAATTAAGTCTAACATTAAAAAAACTATTTCAAGATTGAATTTCAAAAGTCGTTATCGTAAATCAAAAAAAACATCTTCACGAAGGAAACAATGCTAGAGTGGGTTAATGGTTTAAAGTCAATTAAGGTCAGCGAACTCTTGATTGAATGACATTTATTATTCCGCTCGACTGTACTTAGGATGGTCGTGACTGGCCAATGTATTGTTTGTCTGTACCGTTTTTTTATTGACCTTTTCCTTACCTTGTGGATTTTTGATTGTACAAATGAGTTTTTATGAATAAGTTTCAAACCATTTGAGCTCGACTCATCGTAGAACGTTTTTACAGTAAGCGTCATAATAATATTCATTGTCATATAATACGATGTCAGAGTGACATTTTCTATGAAACGGTTCCACACCGTCACGATTCAGTTGGTTCGATAGGGCATTTTCAATAATAATTCAAAATCACGAGTAACATTTTCACAAAGAAAAAAAGTGTCTTTATTTTTAAGTCATTTGCTCATGTGTGCTATAATTAAATCTAATTTTTCCTTCTGTTTGTTCCGTGTAATCATAAAGATTCATTGTTTGTATTTATGAAGAATACAAAATTGAATACACTGCGAGTATTATTTTAAGACCAACCACTGCCTCCGTTGACCCTGCTTCTACCTACGTACACTCAGTTCTCCAATCTGCACTTCAAATCCCAATAATCGACACCCTGCTTGTCGCCTTGCTACGAATTAAGATTGAAAGTGTCTGCTATTGGGGCAGCGTCGGGCACTGGGGTATTTACCTTAATTCTGAAGAAAAAAGGAGCACATACATTTTAAATTGAAAACGTTTGATAGTACTTACAAGAGACTAAGTCAATTTAGTGTCAATACTTCCATGATGTTTATGTATATGCCTACTCCATCATTTTGTGGTAAAAGTTTTAATTTTTTCCACCTTAACTGCCCTTGTCCCAACAAGGCCCAGTCGATACCAGTATGAGTTAACTTTCTGCAACTTTTGCCGACCACATGCGCACGCAAGGCCACTTGAAAGGTCGCTTGTCTTTCTCCCACTACCCGCCTATAATTGGTCTTGCCGAGCGCTGCCATTGTAGTTTGAAATTGGTATTTGGTCGATTCCATTGTTAACCAGACGCAAAAAAGGTGACACAATAAAAAAATGCGATCATCGTAGTAGGTGTGACATTGTGTAAAATAAAGTCGAAGTCAAAATATCTTTAGTTAATTTAGGATATATTTAACAAGCAGTTAGAAAATCCCCAAGCAGTTAAAAGCATGGTTGAGGTTACCGGAACGCGTTAGAGGCGGATGGCGCAGGACTGTTTCTCCCGGACACGCATTGCACGTGCCGTCCTGACCGAGCGCCCCTAAAACCCTAGGGGCGCAGCGCCCCAATACCATCTTGGGGCACAGAGAGAGAGCCCATCCCGGGCTGGCCTGCGGCGTCGCGGTGATATGTTCACGATCCCATGGCGTCCGCATAAGGGCCGAGAGGGTAAGGTCGTGTTATTTTTAGTCGGTATGCCCCCTCTTTGGGGAGAGCCCGACAGACCCCACCCGCTGTCTCGAGCGGGGGACATGCATAAGGCGCATTTTCAGCACGTTAAAAAAAAAGTACTGATCTGTTTGTAGAACCTTGGGGGAGGCCTATGGTCAGCAGTGGACGTCTTTCATGATGATGAAGCAGTTAAGTATGAATGTCAAAGAATCTACCATCAGTTCTGAAAAACCCTGTTGAGATTAATCCGGCAAGTAACTAACAATTCGGTATAAGTAGGTATACCTAGGTTAGACGACCAGATGGCCTAGTAGGTAGAGAACCTGACTACGAAGCTTGAGTTTCCGGGTTCGATTCCCGCGTCGGGGCAGATATTTGTATGAATAATACGAATATTTGTTCTCGGGTCTTGGGTGTTTAATATGTATTTAAGTATGTATCTATCTATATAAGTATGTTTATCCGTTTTCTTGTACCCATAACACAAGCTATGCTTAGCTTACTTTGGACTAGGTCAATTGGTGTGAACTGTCCCGTGATATTTTTTATTATTATTTTTTCAAAACATCTATCTTTTCATAGTATATTTTAGTTATTATTATTATATTTCTTAAGGTTTTTAGTTTTAGGTTAATTTCATTCATTATAAATAAACAGAAACAGTTTGGTGTGTGTGAAGTTTCCAATCGACACTGAGCCAGCGTTTGAACTACAGCCGAAGTCCAGCAGAGGGACGAAAATAGGCCGAAGATTATCAACAGATCGACAATGTTATTTGTAATTAGGTACTCAACCAAAGTGTTCCACACAACCTTTTTTAGTTTTTTTTTAACACAGTAAATAACTAAATACGTCATGTGAAGCTAGGGATTGCAATACGGATCGGAATTAGGTAAATCGCCAATAACTGGCCACTCTTCTTTGGTGTTATACAAAATACTACTACTTTGCACATTTTTCTACACCATGTTTCTAACAAAATCGTTTTTTTCTCAAAACATTCGTGTGTGGGTTGGTTCCGGTTTGCGGAAGTACGTCTAATTATTCTTATATATTGTCAAATACTCTTTAAAATAATTTCCTTAGAGCCCTTCTTTATTATTTATTTTCTAGTTGTAAAGAACTCTAGCTTAAAACACGTTTAGCCAAGTCTAAACCATTCCACGGCTAATTATAGGCGCCTTGCGCGGTCCAGGCATTAAAAAAAAACAAAATGGCGCAAACAGGTTGCGTAGGAGACGAGGCTGCGCGTGAGTGGCGAAGGTGAATCCGAGTATGGCGGGTGACGTCACGGCTGAGTAAGCAAGGTTGATGATAACATCGACTATATGGAAGGATCCGAGGATTAATCGTGAGTTACGTTTAAGGGCCTTTTAAATAAGAAGTGAGTAAAGTAATGACACCTCACACTTCAAAATCTATCGAGCCGTTTAGGCCGCAGGGCGTTCCAAAAAGAATAATACATACATAAATACATACGCTCGAAAAACATAGCCTTCCTTCAGCAGTCGGGTAAAAAGGAAAAGGTAGTGGTGGCCTAGTGGTTTGACCTATTGCCTCTTAAGCAGAGGGTCGTGGGTTCAAAACCTTTGAGTTTTTCGGAATTTATGTGCGAAATTACATTTGTAATTTACCATGAGCTTTACGGTGAAGGAAAACATTGTGAGGAAACAAGAAATTCAATGGTGTGTGTGAAGTTCCCAATCCGCACTGGCCCCGCGTGGGAACTACGGCCCAAGCGCTCTCATTCTGAGATTTGGCCTGTGGCTTACAGTGGGACGTTAATAGGATGATGATGAATAAAAACGAAATTCAGTTAATAGTAACTACACTTATTCTAAGTTATAATATTAACTAATGCTTGAGTTGCGTGTTGTCAAGCTACTTACCATTATAGAGGCTGTGTTATGGCTGTATTGCGGTCCCCGAGGTCGCTGTTACGTGACCAAAATGTAGGTTATGTGTTTTGAGGATTAAACCGGTCAAGTTTGAAACTGTTTCTTTTTTAACACGCTCTTATCTTTGATCAATTACTGAAGATACACATTGCCGAACAAAATCCCCTTTAAAGAATGTTCGAACTTTTTTATTTGGTTGCGTAACAAATAAAATCATCACCTACATAGAAATTTGAACCTAGTTTTTACTTCATTACAGTCGAATTTCGGTAACGGCAAAACTCCACTTGACAGCTAAACTTGACAATTTCACGCAACGTTCTGAGAAAAAAGAAGGCCACTTTTATCAAAGTGGCGCGCTCATTTGGCTCGGACATTTTCGGGCGCGCGACTGTGGATCTACAGTTATAATTGATCAAAGGCTCTTATTTACCTTCACTTGTAACTTTATTCCATATCCCAAAACTCAACGAGAAGCTGGTACCGTGCCTGTCAATTTATACCATTTATAATACCAGATGTAAAAAAAGTAATACAAGTTTGCACGTGAATTCTGAAGGTGAAATTGAACATGCAAGTACGGTCGGCCTCAGAAGTTGAAAACTTTAGTACTTTACTTTGTCACTTTCAAACTTCAAATACCTATTTCAAACTTCACAGTATAACTGGTTATTGCGCAAAAGTACTAAAGTGTTCAACAACTTCTGAGGCTGATTGTACCTAGTTAATTATAACAGCTAAAAAATGATTTCAGGTTTTTTCATAATCCCCACGGGTTAAGGAAAAACCGTGATTTAAATATTCAATTATTTCAATGATGGTTGTGGATGGATGTTGTTCTACAGGATTTTTGCTTTATTCAATGAAAAAGATGAAGAAGCTACAGCAGACTTATAACGTAAAAGGATTGGACTGTAATGAAAACGACGATGTGACTTAAAAATTGGTAAAAATCTTTTAATATCAAGCAAACAAACCATACAAATTCACTTACAGAACTTCAACCACAACGACATAAAAACTGACTGACAAGCACTTTTTTAAAAAAAGATATAAAAACAGTAAAAAGTATCAAAAATGCAAGGAGTTCGCAACAAGACTTTTGCTCAAACGAAGTCGCGGGAAAAAGCTAGTCAATAATAAAGAAGTCGAAGCAAACAGGATGCATCTCATCTCATTAACACCTAAACACAATCAAACACTTTACATAACCGTTCCTGAGTTACATAAAATGATTAGATAGACGGAAGGCTGTATCAATTGGCGACTAGCCCACGTTTTGTTAAAGGTCTCTACTTATGTAATTGGTCTTCCGTATTAAGGCCTATTCAAAACAACTGGATAGCTAAGTGCTTAGAGAATCTGAAACCTTATTATCAAATACTAGGTTTAGACGAAGCCAGGTCGGTTGCGGGAGCGTGTGTGGTGGCATAAAATTTTTAGTCATAATTTTGTTTGTCATAACTTTTACTCATCAAAATCCTAAATTTTTCAGAAATTTTCAAGTGTTTAGATTTGTTTTATACTTTGATCAATTACTGAAGATACACATTGCCGAACAAAATCCCCTTCAAAGAATGTCCGAACTTTTTTATTTGGTTGCGTAACAAATAAATTAAAAAAATTAATTAAAATAAATTAATTAATTTATTAATTTATTTAATATTAATTTTGCCGCTGATAGGAAGCGGGAAAAATATTCAGCCCTGGGCGGTGACTACTATTTTGTACCCCTTGCCTTTGAAACTACTGGGTGCTGGGGGTCGGAGGCTATTGCCTTTATTAGGGAAGTGGGACGTCGCATCAGGGAAAGGGGATCCGACGCCCGTGCGGGTTCGTACCTGGTGCAAAGGTTGTCCATCGCCATTCAACGTGGTAACGCGGCCAGTGTGATGGGTACCTTTGCGCCAGGGACAACTCGTGGGGGACTTTTTGACTAAACTTAGGCTAGTCTTAAGTTATAAATTTATTGTTTTATTTTTTGTATTTTTAAAATAAATTAATTAAATTAATAAATTAAATTTGTCTATGTTTCATGTTTTTTTTTGGATGTAATAAGTGGCAAGGGCAAAGGCGTTCGGTCTATGCAGACACCATTGTGCGTTTTGTTTTTTCTTGTATGCTTTTTATAGTTTCTTTTGTATTTTTTTTTTTTTATTTTTTTTTTTATTTTTTTTTGGTGTGCTTAGTGATTAATTTTCCAGTTGTCGGTTACACTGAAAAGTTTATGTTTTATTGTTGGTGAAATGGTTCCAACGGAAGACCAGCGTCGGCTTCACGGCCGACATCATGCTGAGTTGGGACCATTTCGTGACAATGTTTGTATCTTTTACTGTTTTTCTTTGTTAATTTTATTAATATTATGTCACGAATAAATATTTTTTCTTTCTTTTTCTTTCTTCTTTAAATAAAATCATCACCTACATAGAAATTTGAACCTAGTTTTTACTTCATTACAGTCGAATTTCGGTAGCGGCAAAACTCCACTTGACAGCTAAACTTGACAATTTCACGCATCGTTCTGAAAAAAAAGAAGGCCACTTTTATCAAAGTGGCGCTCATTTGGCTCGGACTTTTTCGGGCGCGCGACTGTGGATCTACAGTTATAATTGATCAAAGGTTTTATAACAATTCTGTACAACACCAGTTTTTAACTAGCGAACATTTTTTAACAACATCAATATGTACCTATGTCTATGTTTGTACTTTTACTTTTAGCCTGTGTACGTATTATTGTTGTTATAAATAAATGTTTTTCGTTCTTGCTTTATTTCAATTAATGGATTCAGAGTATAAAGAGTTATGAATACGTTACGATTATGAGTTTATGATAAACATTGCATTATGACCTTCAACAATTATGCAACCAGAGGCCGTATTGTCTAACGCTTCTGTCGCTTGCCTTCGCTTTCACCGTCTCTTTCTGTCATCCTTTTATACCGTTGGAGAGAAAGAGATAGTGATTGCGAAGGCAAGCGTCAGAAACGTTAGACAATAAGCCTGCCGATTTGGACCCGTTGGGTGGCAGTGAAACTGGCTTGTTTTTGACCTCGACTAACAGTTTTTCAAGACAAAGCAGCAGCGGCCGCGAGCAATGGCGGGAATAGCTTGACAAGCTCGTGCGCGGCGCTCGGCGGAACCCTGTCGCAGGGAGCCTCTGCTGTCCTTAAGAGGCTGACAACACCTAATTTTGTTGAAATTGATGTCATTTAAACAGTTTTTTAAGAAAAACTGTTTGTTCTAGCACATCAAAAAATTATATGTTAATAATTCATCATATTTCAAAGACCGTGGACGGACTCGATACATAATTGGACGAAATCGGCTTGATAGAAAATAATTGCAAAGATAGGTCTTAAATCATCATTAGGGTGAATTGCAAAAAAAGTGTACATTTCATAAAAATTAAATGTCCTCGAACTTCAAACGTGTATAAAAAAAATTTTTCTTAATTTATTTAAATTCTAGTAACTTTTTCTAATAGTGTACTTTATATTCTAATACGATCAGTACAGTTTTACCGTGTAACTTTGTTCCAGTACTTATAAAGTCACTTTAACGAAAAAATCGTATTTCTTCTCCCATACAAATTGCATGTGTCCTCTCTACACCACTCGATAAACAAGAAATCATAACTTTGTTTTTTGATTGGAACGGCTTATAAAAATTTTCAAGGTCTTTAAAATACGTAATGGAAATCCTCGTAAATATGGGTTTTAGGTGAATACGACATAATTTCATTAAGTAAATTTATTTTTAAAGTTCGGGGACAGATTTCGTGTTTTTGTGTAACACCACCTGTGTAACGCCATATCATGCTTTTAAACGTAGTTTTGAACGCATCCGTAATAATAATTAGGTCTGGCAACATTCATTCTATGCCGACGCGAATGAACGCGTCGGTAGCCATATTGGTTTCGTGGCAGCGAAGCAAACAAAGTTCGCTCCAGTATTTGGGAAAAAATAAATTTAATTTTGGAACCTGTTTAAAACCGTTAAGTATTTCTTTTTCTGCTGCCGTTTTAACAAAATCTGATAGTAAATTTACTCGGCTAAAGGCTTAATATCTGCGAATTCCAGAATTATTTTAAATTTCATTCTTACACGTGCTGAAAGTTTTTGCGACTTCATTTTTTGATACCTTTGTGTAACTTTGTGTAACGTTACACAGAAATTTTAAGGCTAAGGTTCGTTCACATTGGCAGATTAACCGACTTCAAAATAAGAGGGGGTTCTTCAGTTCTCAATTAATACAATGCCTTTTGTAGAGCTCCAAACAAAAATGTTAAAAAACCGGCCAAGTGCGAGTCGGACTCGCGCACCGAGAGTTCGGTACAAATTTATATGTATCTATTAACATCCAGTCTTAGCAGACCCCTGCTCCTAAGCAAAATGTGCGCAGTGTGGGATCATTGTGGATTGGTTAATGATATAGACAGACAGACAAACTAGATCTCATTCAAACCAATTTTCGGTGGAAGTTTACATGGTAATGTACATCATATATTGATTAACTATAGTTTTTGTCACCTAACTACATCATTGTTTATTACTATTAGAAGACTTTTATTTGATTGTTTTTGTTTTGACTGATTTATAACAGATTTTTTGAATAAGTATTGTTTAAAATGAATGTAGTTTTCACATTATTCTTTAGCCTGTCGTAGTGTCCCACTGCTGGGCAAAGGCCTCCACTCTCGAACTTCACAACTCCCGGTCTGGCGCAATGTCAGGCAGTTTTCACAGTCTTCTATAAAACTAAGTACGTAATACTGCAAAAACTTTCAAAAGAGTGGCTATCCTACCATTTTGAGCAAGCTATGGGTATGATAAAAATGGAAAACCTCAGAAGTACACAACTTTTTTCAACAAAATTTTTCATCGTTGAATAGTCGTACGACAGTGCCCAAAATAATAGAATTAAAATATGCAGATTTAATTTTCTTCTGTTATAGTAATAGTACAGTTGAAAACAACAATAATGTATACAGTCATCGTTTGTAAACATCAACCTTACAATTAATGACAGAGTTTTAAAGATATTTTTGACACCTTGTTAACTTGTTAATATATATATTTGCACTTGACCGTACCTTCTTAAATACTACCGAATATTCATAATTAATTATGAATAAACGCCAAAAGATTCAAAATTGTGAAAAAATATAAATTGGTATTTTTTTTTATTCTTCGAAATATATGTCGACTTTTTACTCATATGAACATCTCCTTATTGTTTTTTTTGTGTAACAGCCTTCATTTTTTTGTAACAAATGTGTGAATACTCCTTTGTGTTACGTACAATTTTTTTGCAATTCACCCATTAAACGGTTCTATATCTTTATTTTTTTGGCGTATGCGTCTGCAATTAAAAACATGAAGTGAACATATTCATACCTAAACCGCTAACGAGTCATATTTCACAAATAATCCACAGTTTTTTTTTAATTCAATTTTTGCCCGATAAATTTCAATATGCCCGGCTGCCCAGTAATAGCGGCATCTCGTTTACTCCGATACAAATAGACAGTGTGCGCCGACGTTGGTGTTGACAGCGTCTTAACAAGATTGTTTTTAATAAGTGCAGCAAATACTCACTGCGACAGGGTTCCGCGGAGGGTCGCGCACGAGTTTGTCGGACTATAATTATAGGAATTTATTAGGATTTATTTTAGGATTTTCGGAAAAAAAAATAAAAAAAAAATATTAGGGGACAATCTTACACAAATCGACCTAGTCCCAAACTAAGCAAAGCTTGTACTATGGGTACTAGACGACGACAAACATACTTATATAGATAAATAAATACTTAAATACATAGAAAACATCCATAACTCGGGAACAAATATTCGTGCTCATCACACAAATAAATGCCCTTACCGGGATTCGAATCCAGGACCTATTGCTTCGTAGGCAGGGTCACTACCAAATAGGCTAAAGCGGTCGTTATCCCACAGGATAAGGAAAAAACGGGATTTATTATATTCAATTCAATGGGACCCTATCTCTGTAACCATTGCTTTGGGATCATAGAGGTGTAGCAAAAAGGGATTTTTGGAATTCCCCGCAAGATAGAGATCGGGAGTTGAACATACATTTTATTTGTCGAACGAAGTCACGAGTAATTGCTAGTTTTTCTCATAACACCCCACCGAGGGAACGTGCAGAAACTATAGGCGGCAGCACTAATGCGACAGAAGAGACACTATGCGGACAGTAAAAGAAACTTATCAGGGTAAAACATTCAACTTGGTGGCACCAGTTGGCAGCACCATATATGTACAGGGAACGTGCAGAAACTATAGGCGGCAGCACTGATGTGACAGAAGAGACACTACGCGCACAGTAAAAGAAACTTATCAGGGTAAAACATTCAAATTGGTGGCACCAGTTGGCAGCACCGTCTATATGCACGTTCCCTATATTTAAGCGACCTAGCTCGTAAATATATCAAAGTCAACCTTCACACATCGAACAAGCTAAACTAAACCAAATACTAAATATTGACAATCCTAAACTAACTTCAGTTCATCAGTCTTACAAACATTACGAAAAACGAGTCAACACACAACAAAGGCGGACGGAACAAACAGAACGTTCTGACGAAATCAAAAACGTACAGTTTTTTGTATGTTTACATTCCTACCAAATTAGAGATAACTGAACTTGTAGGTATTTAATCATTAATTTTATAGTAGGTATGCCTTAGATATTAATGTTTTCTTGATAGTGGATTTGATTTTTAGGGTTCCGTAGTAAACTAGGAACTCTTATAGTTTCGCCATGTTCTGTCTGTCTGTCTGTCTGTCTGTCCGTCCGCGGCTAAGCTCAGAGACTGTTAGTACTAAAAAGCTGTAATTTGATATGAATATACATATCAGTCATGCCAACAAAGTGGTAAAATAAAAATTAAAAAAATATTTTTTTTAGGGTACTTCCCATAGACGTAGTGGGGGTGATTTTTTTTCTCGACTAACCCTATAGTGTGGGATATCGTTGGATAGGTCTTTTAAAACCATTGCGGGGTAGTTAACATGATTTTTGTATTCAGTGACCTGTTTGCGAAATATTCAACTTTAAAGTGAAAATTTTCATTAAAATCGACCGTCCCCCCCCCCCCCTCTAAAATCTAAACTGTTGGGAGGAAAAATTTGAAAAAAATCAGAACAGTAGTAAATATATTAAATTTACAAGGAAAATTATAGCGGCTAAGATTGCTTGGGAATTATTTGTAGTTTAAGAGTAAACAGTAGCCTAAGGTATAAAACATACCGTCACTACTTTGAAAAAGCTCGTATCTCAAATCAGCATGTAAACAAAACTGAACCTTGATACGCGCGTAATAAAGTTCACTTAGCCAGATTATCGATTGTGAAATACGAGCTTTTTTCAAAGTATTGACGATACCCAAACTTGGAAGATTCCGTACACATACGAAATCCTTAGAAAAATATTACTTGATTTTTTCGCAATGGCTACGGAACCCAATCTTGGGCGTGTCCGACACGCTCTTGGCCGGTTTTTTTTATTGGAATTTTGTTATAGAAACGTCTTTTCGGTTTTAGCTTTCCTTTTCTAGTAGCCTTTGGCTTATCGCCGTTGATGGGAAAATCCATATTCATAAGGTAAACGTTCTAAATCCTCGACACCTCAGCGCCCACAGTAGATGACACCCATCTGTCACCTCTCTTACTATGACATAAGATTTAAGGTGCCATGTATTGGGTCAGTGTCGAGCAGCACAGGGACGTTTACCTTACTAATATTATAAATGCAAAAGAGTGTCTGTCTGTCTATATATAGTTTGAATCCCGGGTAAGGAAATAATAATAATAATAATATTAGGGGATTTAATTACATACATGATTATTTAAAATATATAAAATGACTCTACGACACAGATAACTCCTCGACACACTCATACCATAACCGCATTCCAATGCAATCATTAACATGTCAACTTAAAGATGCATTGCACAGAATGGATTCCCAATACAAGTCGTTTAAGACGCATAGATGCGTATCACGCGCTTCCCGACGTTATGTAACGCGTGACCGACGCGGCGTAAAGCTCGGCGGACACCTAAGGCTTAGTCTAAGACGAGGTGTTCGAATTTATGGCAATTTTCTCCTCGATATTCTGCCGTGCTAAGCGTAAAAGTGGTATCTCAAAAAAAAACGTAAAGTTGATTTTTATGCTACGGGATAGCTTAAAAAATACGCAACGAATTAACTAAGCGAAATAGCGGTATCTTATTTAAAACGTAAAAATAAAAAGAATCGTAAAACGTAAAGATAAAAATCTCGTGTGTTTGTCATCGAACTCCTCCGAAACGACTTGACTGATTTTTACGAAATTTTTTGTCTTTATTTGGTAGGTTTGGGGATGGGTCGTAGGCTACTTTTTATACCCCTATTCTTCGCGAACGGAGTCGCGGGCAACAGCTAGTATTAGTATAGATATAGATTTAATTTCGAATTTCTCAGTAGCCCCTCTGCGCGCTGCGCTTTATCGCGACGTGCGCGGGCGCCTCTTCGTTCGGTGACAGGACAATGGCCGACGTAACTGTTCACGCATCTGCTGATAGTCGTCGGATAGAAGGAACGCAATAGGAATCAATTTGTTTCCCATAATTTCTTTTGCAAAATCAATGTTTGCCATAAATTAAACAAATATGTGTATAATAGTGCTGTTTTTAAGATTTTTTTTAAATAAAATACAATATAGTAAGAACGACCGCTTTAGCCTAGTTGGTAGTGACCCTGCCTACGAAGCAAGAGGTCCTGGGTTCAAATCCCTGTAAGGGCATTTATTTGTGTGATGAGATGAGCCCGAATATTTGTTCCTGAGTTATGGATGTTTTCTATGTATTTAAGTATTTATTTATCTATATAAGTATGTCTATCGTCATCTAGTACCCATACTACAAGCTTTGCATAGTTTGGGACTAGGTCGATTTGTGTGAGATTGTCCTCTAATATTATTATTATTAGTAAGGTAATAATAATAATATTAGTGCTCGACACTGACCCAATATATAACACCTTCAATCTTATGTCTAGTAGGAACTTGATATAAGATTGATAGTGCCATGACTGTATTTGGTTACTGTCGAGCACAGGGACGTCTACCTTACTATATTCTATTGTATTTAAAAAAGTCTTGTCATAGTAAGAGAGGTGACAGATGGGTGTCATCTACTGGGCGTTGAGGTGTCGAGCATGGTACGTTTACCTTAGAGTAGGTTAGGTTAGTAATAACAAATCTGGAGACAATTCTGCTTCAGAAATAAATCACACAACTGGTTATCTGTGAAGATTTGAAAAATACTAACTAGAGCCATTGAAATTTACCCATAGATAACTGTTGAAAGAACAGATTTATGCGAAGAAAATAAAACCCTTGGAAGTAACTAATTATCTCCGAGGAAAAAGCAGAGACAGCAAGGGGTGGATGTTTCATAGCAAAAATCAAACGTCAGGAGGGATTGACCATTATATGTATAATGTTTTATCGAATATTCCAATTATTATTTTATTAATCTTTATACACACAGATCTATTTTTTTGCTAGCCTATAGAGTGTCCCAATGCAGAGCAAAGGCCTCCCTCATTACAGGTCTAATTTCACTACCTAAAACATGTTGTGCCAACTAACAATTAACTATCGATAGTCGATAAAACACAACAGTCCATCCCTTTGGACGTTTTATTTTTGAGAATTAGTTAACTGGCCATAGTGGCCATGGTTATCTCCAAGAAACAAGAGCGAAAATTGTATACTATGTTGCCTGGAATTTAAGTGTGAGGAACACTTACGTTGTCAGTAGACATAGTGTTGCAGCCCTTGAGTGGCACAGTATATTGGAGGTCGCCTTTCGCCGCGACGTACTCGCGCAAGCAGGATGAGTTACTGCCCAGACCGGCTGGGTAGACTATGCCGTTGAAAGTGTCGTAGTCGCTGCAAGAAAGGAACAATTTGTATACATAGAGTCAATGGAATATTTTAACATTATGCTGTCTTATAATTTTGTTTAGTGAGTTTTAAGGGTACACGTAATAGTAGATTGATAACCAAGGGTGGAAAGTGACCCATTTAACCCGAGATGTGAGAGCGCCAATAGTTCGAGGGGAAATGGGTAATTCCACCCGAGTTAGACACTCTACTTTTCATTACGACTGTGAGGAAAGCAAAATACTACAATCAATCCATCCATCCGTCCTTCCGTCCGTCCGTCCGTCCGTCCGTCCGTCCATCCGTCCGTCCGTACGTACGTCCGTCCCTCCGTCTGTCCGTCCATCCAACCATCCATCCATCCATCCATCCATCCATCCATCCATCCATCCATCCATCCATCCATCCATCCATCAAAAGAAGATAGATTTTTTTTTATGTCGTAAGAATGCTTAGAGTTGGCTGTATGTAATTTTTCCTTTGTCAGTTTAATGTTAGTAAGCAAATTTAAAAAGTTCGTACAACCTCCAGTGTTGTATATAAGCTTCATGGTCACGACGTGCATCTAGGTGGCCATGCCGAAACGTCAAAAAAAGTGTCACTGACGTAACTGAATTATCTTCGACTCCAAGGCTGATCGTAAAACTTAAAAAAAAATATACTTTCCACCCTAGAGATGAAAACGCAATTTTCCACCCGGCTATCTACCCATGAAAATTTAACTTTCCAAACAGGAGAGATGAAAAGAACATTGTCTAGTCGCCTAAGCAACTATTTGAGTTCTAGCGGTTTAAAAGTTAGTCATCACAAACAATTAAAACGGTAACCATTTCTTTAAAAGTGAAAGAAATATTATATTGCTCGTTTGCCTCACTCTCATAATAAAAAAAAATGTATTTCTAGATATCCATATTGAATCCAATGATAAGTTATAGGACTTTGCAAGCTCTACATTTTGAGATTAAAATCTCATTTTTCAAAAAGGTGACTAGGCAACATAATAATGTTCTTACCGTCCTACCCCTGAATTTGTATATAATATATAGAGTCAATGGAATATTTACATTAAAGGCTTTTTGGTAAAAGGTGTTAAAGGGTGGCGACAATGTAAATTCGAATAATTTTTTTGCTATTTTCGATATGTTTTACTATCGATTTTATTAGTGATAGAACATTGATGGCGTGGAATGAAAAAAAAGCAAATGTCACCGTACCCAAGCTATTTGAAAAGGACTAAGGCTACTACGGCCATCGTCCCCTAAACCCTCACCTCTCGTCGAACACAGAGTTGCGCGTGAGTGTGATAGTGACATGCATGCTGTCTCTCTCGCACGCGACGGCGAGCGTGTCGAGCGGCGCAAGCGCACCCGGCCATGGTGTCGTGTCCTCTTCTGTCGCTGTTGCTATCGCTGTCGTGGATAGCTCTGAAAGAGAAGACACATGTATATAATTCGTTTACTTTGTTTATGACGTGACAACGTCTAATATGTAAATCGATGAACGCCGGCTGCACGCACGACAAAGGATGACGCAATGTAACGTACATGTACCTATAGAGCAGCGAACGCCAGCATGTATTTAATGTGGGGGGAGTTTGAGGTGGTGGGGGGGGGGGGGGGGTGAAAATTTCATTGATTTTGCCGTAGCAATTTGCACCGTTTTCAAGATATTTGACAAAACACCGGTTCTCGTCCGATCACCGAGGTTAAGCAACGTCGGGCGCGGTCAGTACTTGAATGGGTGACCGCCTGGTTTTGTTTTATGATGTTGTCACGTTAAACTATCGTCCGTAAACCGACTTTACAGACAACCGGTTTTTTTAGCATTAGAAAGAAGGTAAGAAGGTAATCTTGAAGTGTCTTTTTATTGAAAAACACTTTTGAAAAATAAATTATAGCAAATATGTAACAGTTAACGAGGACAAGATGTAATACTGAACAACAGGCTGCCTATTAACCTTAAGTCTATCACAAATAACTCACTGTTTCACAAAGAACTAAAAAGCTTTTTGTTAAGAAGTTGCTTTCACAGTGTAAATGAGATTTTTAACAATGTGTAAAAATTTGAAAACTATATACTACATAAATCAATCATCTCGGCTAATGTCCCACTGGAGGGCACAGGCCTACTTCCCACGTAGGCCCTGTGCGGATTGAGAACTTCACACACACCACTGAATTTCTGGATGCATATTTATTTTCACCCTAAAGCTCATGACCATGAGCTTACCATGAGCTTTACGGTGAAGGAAAACCTCGTGAGAAAACCTTCATACACCTGAAAATAAATTCGATGGTGTATGTGAAGTTCCCAATCCACACTGGGCCCGCGTAGGAACTACGGCCCAAGTCCTCTCATTCTGAGAGGAGGCCCGTGCCCTGCAGTGGATTATTATAGTTACGGCTGTTTAGTGTTTACGGCGTATTTTTGACATACCCAAAAATTTTTACGGAACCCTCGGTGCGCGAGTCCTTCTCGCACTTGGCCGGTTTTCTTTTCTTAGTTTACTTCTTTAGAACGAGGACGTAAAATAAAGCTATCTAATTCGATGATATTATTATGTCAATTCTACGAAAAATAGGGAGTTTCTAAGAGCGCTTGCAGACAGAGCGCGGTCTGGCGTTCCGCGTTCAGAGTTCTGCGTTCTTTCGAATGTACTGAGTCCCTTACGATAACGCACACAGCAGGCGGTCGGAACTCTCGAGCGGTCAATACACAGTATGCTTAGTATAAGTTTAACTTCACCTAAATACTTCTCGATCGCGTTTACGTAAAAAAATCAATTACTAGGGAAACATGGACAGCGCCTCCGCGCGCGCGCGTCCATGTTTCCATAGAATTGAAATTTTTACGTAAACGCGATCGAGAAGTATTTTGGTGAAGTAAAACTTATACTAAGCGTACAGTACGCTTAGTATAAGTTTTACTTCACCAAATTACTTCTCGATCGCGTTTACGTAAAAATTTCAATACTAGGGAAACATGGACAGCGCCTCCGCGGCCGCGCGTCCATGTTTCCATAGCATTGATATTTTTACGTAAACGCGATCGAGAAGTATTTTGGTGAAGTAAAACTTATACTAAGCGTACTGAACTCTGAACGCGGAACTCGGAACTCCAGACCGCTCTCTGTCTGCGCGCGCTCTTAAAACACATATGAATCAGTTCAACCACGGGAAAATAACAGTTTAGATTTGTAGACCATGAAGTATAACACACTTGGAAAGCATCACAAATTAAAAGGTACGGATACGTAGCAGTTATAAATACATTCGATAGAAAGCAATAGTGATGTTTGACAAAAACATCGATGTTTTATAACACCACTTGGATTGCCATCGCCCGCGTTAGAAATACCGATCAAATATCGATTAAAAATATCTATCTTAAAGTTTGTCCTGAAATAAGTTTTTGTAAAAAACATTTTTAAGCAAGCTTTTACGCTGACTGCGCTTTTTTTTTTTATTTATTTAAACAATTAAAAAAAATACAATTTCAAATATATCAGCCAGCAAAATCTTAATAGATTTAACTGCCGCTGAGCTCACTCATTTTTCTACTAAGTACTTATACTATGTAGGTATATTTATAGAATAACACATATAAGCCGCTTTCAAAATTCGGTTAAAATGATTCGTTTTCTGACAAGTACGAGTGGCGGCGGGTAGCTCATTAAGAATTTTAGCTAACAATAAAAAGTACTCGCAAGGGCGTTTTCCGTAAATACTTAATCTAATTAATCTTAATCTAATTTCCTAAGGTGTTGGGGTGTTGGTGTTGACTGTTATGTAGGTACTTGCATTATCATCCAACTTACATAAGTACACCAAATTTCCATACTTTTGATTGCAATTAAAATTAAAACAATAAACTAATTTATGATCAAACAATCAATCGGATGAATAATATAACTTGTCAAAAATGGTAAGCTAATGAATTACTCACGTTGATTCAATGATTAAGTTTGTATTGTATTGTCATGAAAGTGATATTTTGTAAGACTGCTATTACGTCCCAATGCAGTGCACAGGCCTCTCTCAGAATGAAAGAGTATGGGCCGTAGTTCCCACGCAGGCCATGTACGGTTTAGGAACTTCACACACCCATTGAACTTCTTCGCAGGTGTGTGCAGGTTTCCTCACGCTATTTGCCTTCAGCGTAAAGCTAAGTAAATACATTCCACTATAAAAATGACAATGTTTTAGGAAAGGGTCAGTTCATGCTTAAATACGGCAATAAATGCTTGTATACTATACATTTAATAGCTGTGCAGGGTTGATTGTATAGTATAAAGCAGATACATACTTAAAAAAAAAACAAAAGTATCTTGTCTAATAAGCAACTAAAAACGAGAGTTAGATTTGCCGGCAACAGATGGAGTAGGTGGCAAGTAATGCTTGAGGTGTTCTGTAAGAAAGGCCAGAAGGGAATTCATTCAACAGCTATTTTTTTTTATCGTGATCATCATCATGATATAAAACCACTGTCTAAAGCCCTCGACAGACCGTAGCGTGGGGCGCAGGGCGGCCGCGCTTCGGTTTGTATTGGCTTTAAGAATTATTAAACATTAAATATTAAGCGTTTCCCTCTTATACCTCGAAAAACATCGATGTTGCCGAACTATCGATAATTCGAACCTCCCTAGAGTAGAGGTAGGTGGAACGATACGAAGCGGAACAGATGGTTACGTTTAACGGAGATATATAAATAAGGAAACGTATAATAATGTAATGGTAAGCCGGGGAAGTATTTATCAGTTATGAAAGAACAAAAAACAAAGTGGTCGTAACAAAAAATCTGTTTGAGTAAGTTGGATATAGAGCTGGGCGTTTTTTCCTGAAACCGTTCCGAGCAACGGTTACTTATAAATTCACGGAGTAACAGTTTCGGTCCAAAACTAAAAACACTCTATTTAAATACTGCGACTTGGACTTGAGTGATACCTACTACAGTACAGATTAAATTTTCTCGCTAGAAAAAATAACCGATTCTTGTCTAAAACAGGCATTACAATTAAACGTTATATAAAAAACTGTTTCTTGAAGCAAACATTTAGTGAAATCAAATAACGACGTTACGAGTATCAATTCCTTTGAAACGAAACTAAGCCGCAGTAAAGACTAAAGACACTGTCTTTTAAGTACCTCGTCTCATCATCATCATCATCATTTCAGCCGAAAGACGTCCACTGCTGAGCATAAGCCTCCCCCAAGGCTTGCCAAAAAGATCGGTCCTGCACCATCCGCATCCAACGCGTTCCCGCACCCTTAACCAGGTCGTCGCTCCATCTTGTTGGAGACCTACCTACACTGCCTCGACATAGTGGGTTTTGACTAGTGGGTTTTCCAATAGTAGCATAATAACTCCAACCTTGTTTATTTGCATTCTTGTTCAAATAAAAAATAAAAAAAAAAAGTACTTAACTGATTTTCCAAACTTGTCAAAAAGAAATGGTTTCGTTACGTTTTAACGAAAACGCGTAACGAGGCAGCTCTAGTTGAAAGTGGCTCTCGTGCTTTAAATAGTTTGATCTTAATGTGCTATAGGTTCAAGTGCGAGTATAACTTGCTCTTGGCCAGGTTTTTATGTTCATACTTACTGATGCTCGCAGTTTCGCCCCGCTGAAGTTTTTTCTTATTAACCTTGTCCTGACAATTGCGCAAACAACAAAAAAAGATTTGTCTAATTTGGTGCAGTGGTTCTTGAATTTTTCGCATAGCAACACATTTGGCGCAGCAGCATTTGGCAGCTTCAGTACCAATTTTTGGAACCATATCATTTGAAAACACGGCGAGTAGCAGGCAATATGAACGCGAAACTTCAACTTCATTCTCTAGTCCCATGGTAAAATTATCAAAATTTGTTGTATACTGGCTAATCAAATTTTAAACTTATTATTCTTTTATACACATTGTATTCTATCTGATGTACTTATGTCACTTCAATAAACAAAGTCTAATACAACATTCGTTATCAGCACGAGACTCTATTTTAAACTGAGTATTACTTATAAAAACTGTATATTCTTTATTAAAAAGTGGAATCTACTAGTTTTTTCCTGTATGTGCATTTATAAATTATGAAAATCTGTGATAATTTTTAATAGTTCACGGAGATAATATTTTCATACTATTTTTGTTGTGACATCGAACAGCTGTGCGTGTAAATATGTCATGTACTAACTAAGCCATTGGCTCGTATCAAGCATCAGAATTGTATAAAAGGAATAGGTTTATGTTTAGAATCTTGTTTTGATGACGGGGGAGTATGTTGTATAACTGGCTAATCAAATTTTAAACTTATTATTCTTTTATACACATTGTATTCTATCTGATGTACTTATGTCACTTCAATAAACAAAGTCTAATTAATACAACAAAATTGTTATAAACCCGCAAGAAATAATGACCAATTAAATTAATGATTAATTATTTTCGGGCTTAATTCATTGATGACGTTAATAAATTTGGTTGTACCTAAGTAGTTATTTTCCAGCAGAATTACAGTTAACGACCGCTTTAGCCTAGTTGGTAGTGACCCTGCCTATGAAGCAAGAGGTCCTGGGTTCAAATCCCGGTAAGGGCATTTATTTGTGTGATGAGCACGAATATTTGTTCCTGAGTTATGGATGTTTTCTATGTGTTTAAGTATTTATTTATCTATATAAGTATGTTTATCGTCGACTAGTACCCATAGTACAAGCTTTGCTTAGTTTGGGACTATGTCGATTTGTGTAAGATTGTCCCCTAATATTTATTTATTTATTTGTTTTGTCAAAATTCATTTTTGAACGGTATTATTTTCCCATTGTAGGTAACTAGTGACAGTAAAGCACTTTCCCATTTACAATATTATTAAGATCAAGTAAATAATAGTAGATTGTTCAACAAGGGACTAAAACAAGCCATAATGACACGAGATATTTAGCCACCTGAGCGATAGCGAGGGAGGCTATAATTCGAGTTGTCATTATGGTAGTTTAGTCCCGCGTTAAACACTCTACTTTTCACTTTGAATGCGAGGAAAAAAACGACGTACAAAATTACTTTTTTACAACGTATGCTCAATACGAGCAATGGACATCTGTTCAAAATTCAAATAGCAAAAAAAATACCGCTGTCTTTTCTTTTCTTTTATATTTTTTTGTAAAGTGACGCTTTAAATGCTTGCATAATTAGCCAACAGATTCTAACTTAAAGACTATGTTAAAACTGATTGGACTATGCATGTAAGAATGATAATTGTTCATTCATTAGAATCGGCAAATAAATTAACCTCATTGATCTAAGTTCACACACAAAATATATTGTTAACTGGAACACTTACCCGTGAATAAAGAAACGACTTTTTAAGTTTATTTTCTATATGCCAATTCTTTGTTAAATTATATCTAATTATACTTTCTATTTACTATTAAATGCAACTGACATCGCATTATTTTGAAGTCACGCCATATTAACATTCAAACGTAACTGCTCTATCTACCGTACACTCCAGCACTGCTTTGCCGACAGTGCGGATTGCTATTTTATCGACAGAGCAGGGAACTGCTTTGCCGACAGCGTTTTTAAAAAAAAACAAATTAAAAACACCTAAGCTAAAGGAAATCTTTCTTTACGTGCAAAATAAAATGAATTCATCTTTAATATTTAATAATTAAATAGATTAATATTCGTAATTATTCAATGTGTTTCACGAAATTATTATTTTTTAAATATTTTTTATACAGTTGTCATTTTGAGGTTATTTCCACGCCCTAAAGGCTTCCACAGACCGAAGCGCAGGGCGCTACAGTGCGTCCGCAGCGCGCTTCGGTCTGTGGAAAGCTTTAAAATTGTCTATACCCAGTTACTGAAAATGGCGATAATCCTCCATTCACAAACACCGTGATTGGCAGTTTAGGGGTTTCCATAGTCAATTAAAAAAATTTTACTTTAATCCCTTGAGATCAAAAAAGAGCTTTAGTCCCGATATGCAGAGACTAAAGTAACATTTTAAGAGCATGAGAAGTGAAAAAGTAATTTCCGTTTCTGTAAAACTAAGTGCCGCCTACTTACCCATTTGCATCCGTTTTACCGACTTACACCGAAAAAGGAATGGTTATAGCATATTGTGACATTACATATCCGTGCGATATTTTTATCGACGTAACATAACTGACATATCCGTTAAATCACAACACTTTAGCGTTAAGTAAACGAGTATGTTTAACGGTGTTTCGTTTTAAGGTTTTTATTACAAGCATACTTAAGGACATTGGCCAGATTCTGATGGGCGTAATATTTAGTTTTTCGAAAGGAGCCAGACCGGAGGCTATAATTTTAAGTAGCACAGTAACAATGATGTTTACGGGTACGTATTAAAAAATATAAAAAATTGAAATTTTTTTAAGGATTGTTATAAAATAAACCTAATTCGTCTACTTAGTAGTTTCACCGAAAGTTATATTATATCAGATGACCCTTATGTATTTTGGCCACTATTATTGTTAGCATGTTTGGGTCCATGCCGCGGGGCCGTTTGTATTTTTTTCTAGTTTTGGTTTAGTTATTAGCTTAATTATACGTAGCTTTTAAATATACGTAGTTTAAACCACGTTTAAACTTAGTTTAAGTTTTATGTACTCTAATTAATTTCTAATTATGTTTGTGTGTGTAATTAGTTTATTTATTTATTTGGGGGATATCGGAAATGGCTTTTATGTTTTCGATGAGGTATGTGGGGTTTTGGGGGCGAACAGTCGATCTAGCTTCGTGTTATCTTTGGGAAAATGGTTATCGGGCTGCGCGAGCGCACCTTGGTCGTCTAGAAACTGGACTATAAAATTAAATCACAACATAGTGTGGTGTAAGCTGCGCCACACACACACTCTCCCATTATGTAGTATAAATATTAATTGTAACCTTATTAAATATAGACAGTATACGTATCTTCTCGACTCTAGTGGTTTCATTACTCCCATCCTTACAACATGTACATTAAATAAAAAATACAGTCAGCATCAATACGACCGGACGACTGACTGGACGGATAGTCTAAGTGGTAAGAGAACCTGACTATGAAGCTAGAGGTCCCGGTTTCGATTCCCAGTCGGGACAGACACTTATGTGAAAAATACGATTGTTTGTGCTCGAGTCTTGGATGTTTAATATAATTATATTTAAGTATGTTATTATCTATACAGGGTTATCTATCTAATACCTTTAAACGAGCAATTCTTGTATATATATGTATGTATATATATATATACATATATATAATCAGGATCTCGGAAACGGCTCCAACGATTTCGATGAAATTTGGTATGTGGGGGTTTTCGGGGATGAAAAACTGATCTAGCTATGTTTCATTTTCAGAAAATCGCTTTTACTCGTGTTTTCCGGCTATTTTTGTTTGCATTAGAATATAAAGCTAAATTTCGCCGACTTCGAGCAGATCATAATGGCACATTAGAAATCGGGTGGTCGCGGATCCAACCGACCTCGGTTCGATTCCACGTTTTTTTTTCAAGATTTTTTTGTTTTTTTTTTAAGTTTATTTTTCATGAGAAAACGTCAAGTTTCTTCTATTGTGAGAAAAAGTTACTTTTTTTTTGATAGGGAACGTGCAGTAACTATAGGCGGCAGCACTAATGCGACAGAAGAGACACTATGCGGACAGTAAAACAAACTCATCAAGGTAAAACATTCAAATTGATGGCACCCTTATGGCACCAGTTGGCAGCACCGTCTATGTGCACGTTCCCTATTGGGAGCACAGAACAGGAAAAGCCGGTTGTCTGTAAAGTCGGTTTACGGACGATAGTTTAACGTGACTCGGCGTTTTTGTCAAATATCTTGAAAACGGTGCATCCTACGGCAAAATCAATGAAATTTTCATCCCCCCTTTGAAACCTCCTGAACCCCTTCCCCCGCCCCCCCCCTCTCCCGCACATATATAATCAGGATCTCGGAAACGGCTCCAACGATTTCGATGAAATTTGGTATTTTTGGGGGTTTTCGGGGATGAAAAATTGATCTAGCTTGGTCTTATCTCTGGGAACACGCTTGGTACCGAGTTTCTGCCCGAGCAGAGCTCGGTCGCCCAGGTACTTTTTAATTCACTGACATCCTCTTAACCCTGAATTCCTATCACTCAAACAAATGTTTTTTTGTTTTACGACTTTTTAAAATGAAGCACTTTTTTTCCCATACAAATACACAGAGTATCGTAAAAATAAGAGGAAATCTCGAATTTTCAAAACGTTATTACACCAAAAATATTAAGTTATGACAAAAGCCGTAAAACAAAAAACATTTATTTAAGTGGTAGGAGTTTAGGGTTAAAAGGATGCTAGTGAATTACAAATAACCCTGTATAATATTTATCCGTTGTCTAGTACCCATTATTATAGTGGCGGAATGAAAAGGTTCGTCACTTTTCGACCTTAACTCGTTGACATAGAGTCGAAAAGTGACGAACCATTTCATTCCGCGACTGTACTTACAAGCTTTTCTTAGTTTGGGACTAAGGCAACTGGTGTCAATCGTACAACGATTTACTATTATAATAATAAAAAGTATTAAAATAAATTTGGAACAAAATCTTATTTTCAAAGTTGAATCCTTCCCGCATTGATACACCATTAAAAGCGTCGGACGGCGACTCCCGCGGCCGGGCGGCCGTTGACCCGGCGCGCGCGCCGAACGGCCAGGGATCCAGCCGGTTATTGAGAGACAATTCTTAATTTGTGTAGCGGGCATACTGCATACACGTTTTTTTGTTCGCGGTCTCACCTCTGGACATGGCAAAAGTTAAGGGTCTATAGCCAATATTTTTTAGTCAAGTCTTCATCGGCGTGCGGGACGCCTGGCCAACTTTCCGCCCATTTAAATAAATCTTAAGTTTGCTGACTCAGAGCGCTATTAATTATATGTCGACAGGAGAGACCACTTTTGTTTTTTACCCTGTGTATGACTCACAGGTTGTACTCAGAGACGACAATTGTTACAAGTTTACTAGAAGTGGAAACAAATTAGGCAATGTTATGTGGAAAATGGATTTAACAGGCGATTTTTACATAATTTTCTGAATAAATTAGGTACTTATAGTGAAAATTTAAAATTAGCCTCACAAATCATTGGACCTCAGTTCTTTATTTCTTTGTTTCCTTAGTTACTTATTATTTCCTTATTTCTCTATTTATCTGTCTATATTTCTCATTTTTTCTATTTCGCAATTTCTCAATTTCACTTCTCTATTTCTTTTTTTTTTTTTTATGTTAGATAGGCCAGACAAACGGACTAGTGGGTCACCTGATGTTAAATGAACACCACTGTCCATGACACCCGGAGCGCTTTACACGATGCCAGTGCGTTGTCAGCCCTAAAAAAGAGGGAGTAGGGGAATGGGGAGAGGGAAGGGATGAGGTATTGGGCCCCCGGCACTCTCACTGACCGTACGAAACGCAAGCAGTACGCTTAGTATAAGTTTTACTTCACCAAAATACTTCTCGATCGCGTTTACGTAAAAATTTCAATTCTATGGAAACATAGACGCGCGGCCGCGGAGGCGCTGTCCATGTTTTCCTAGTAATTGATTTTTTTACGAAAACGCGATCGAGAAGTATTTCGTGAAGTAAAAACTTATACTAATCATACAGTACGCTTAGTATAAGTTTTAATTCACCAAAATACTTCTCGATCGCGTTTACGTAAAAATTTCAATTCTATGGAAACATGGACGCGCGCGCGCGGAGGCGCTGTCCATGTTTCCCTAGTAATTGATTTTTTTACGTAAACGCGATCGAGAAGTATTGAAGTGAAGGAAAACTTATACTAAGCATACTGTACGCTTAGTATAAGTTTTCCTTCACTTCAATACTTCTCGATCGCGTTTACGTAAAAATTCAATTACTAGGGAAACATGGACAGCGTCTCTGCGCGCGCGCTTCCATGTTTCCATAGAATTGATTTATTTACGTAAACGCGATCGAGAAGTATTTTGGTGAAGTAAAACTTATACTAAGCATACTGGATTACTGCTGCTTCACGCCGGTGTTCTGTGAGAGGGTGGCACTGCCCCGGACGAGCCGGCCCATTCGTGATGCAGCGGCTAGCTACAACATGGCTCTACCACTACAAAAATTATTCGTTTCTTCTTGTTTATTTGCCACCCTATGCCATTGAAAAGTCAAATTGAAATGTGAGTGAGTGCATTTTAATTATAATATTCATTTCTCCTGTTTGTTTATTTCCGCTATTTGGGCCATTCTACTTTTAAGTAACCATTAATCTTTTGTGTAATATAAAGCATACCTGGTGATTTTTTTCAAGTGTAAATAACTTATATACAAACTGAAACACCTAAATTTAATGTTTTAAAGCAATAAAACTTTAAATTGAAAGAAATTTTGTGGAAAAAATTGGTAGCTCAGCGGAAAATACATCAATTTCCATACAAATGGCGGGGACATGCATGTCCACTGCGTTACCTACTTTATAGATAATAATGATTACTTTTTATACGTAGTGATAATTTTAAATGTAAGCTTATTTATGTGCCTATTTAAAATCTTAAATGATTTAAACCGAGCACTTTACCGTTTTTGCAAAAAAAATATTTGAAGAGCACAGTACAAAAAATTACTGGTCAACGAAAAGTAGAATGGCCCATTTACTTACTTAAGGCTATACGTGTTTGCTTGCAATTTGTATTTGATTCCGTATCTAAATGGTTATCCAGAAGATATCACTTTTAATAAGACCGCCTTGTTTGATAACAAATATTTTGTGTTGTATGCGATCTGTTTCTTTTATGCTGACAGTACCACATCGCGGTGAGTGAGTTTATCGGACCACCCAAGAAGCGGTTTTTTTTGTCCGTCTGTATATTGCGCCCATCCTCAATAATGATGGTTATTAAATAGCTAACTCCACTTATTTAAAACTTAGATTCCAGCAGGTTATTTCAAGCGACAAATATAGTATATGTAAGGCCAGATCCGCAAAACCATATCTTTTCGTCCAAAATAGCTCAGTGCCTTAAGACGAAAGACTTTAACCAGTGTGTGTTGTGTTGCCAGTGATGAAAAAATGGATCTGAGACGAGGTGCTTCACTATAGTGCTTTACTTTAGGCCTGACGAATAGGCTCAGAGTCGCTCAGCGAGCTATGGAGAGGGCTATGCTCGGAGTTTCTCAACGGGATCGAATCAGGAATGAGGGGATCCGTAGAAGAACAAGGGTCACCGACATAGCAAAGCGAATTAGCTCGTTGAAATGGCAATGGTCAGCGGTTATATAATGGGCCGGTTAAAAATGGCACTGACTGTGTGGTTTATTCAACCTTAATTGTAAACATGTATGATGATGTATCCTACTGATACTGTTAAATACTATTGATTTATCTGTATTGTATTATTGTAATCACTACTTAATTTGTTACCTACCGTTTTATTGTTTTTGGATTTCATGTTATTTTATATGCCTGTAGGTATACTTTTATAATACCTATTTGCTCTGTTAAGTTTAGATAATTATTTTTAATTTTAATTTATAATAAGTAGCTCGTTTAGCCTGCGACACATAGTTCCCTAGTAACCTTAGTGCAGGCACGCATGTTACATAGGCCTTTTGTAAAATTTGTAGTTATTTTGTACTGAAACTATTTAAATAAATTATCTTATCTATATAGCACGCAGAACAGATTGTCGTTGGGGCCGAAAAGTTCTCGAATGGAGAACACGGACTTGCAAGCGCAGCGTGGGACGTCCACTATCGAGATTTGGTGAAGGCCGCAGGTTCAAGGTGGATGCAAGTCGCTTCCAACCGTAATAATTGGGCATCATTGAGGGAGGCCTATGTCCAGCAGTGGACGTCCTACGGCTGAAATGACGATGATAATGAAAGCCAGATCGATTTGGCTAAATTTGTGAAATATTTAATTATTAACGAAAAATAAAAAGTGCAACACACGCTAATGATGGGTCATATAGCTAGGCTAGTGTCATTCACGAAGACGCGTGAATTTGTCAAAATTAGACATTAATGCCATTGCAATAAGAACCACGGCACGCGTCATCATGAATAACTTGATCTATACACGGCGTAAGAAACAAAAGTTGTATCTCCTGTGGATTTAAAATCAGCGCTCGTTCCCTAAATATCAGAATTGCAAAATACTGGATTGCCGACTTAGAGTATGCGCGCACGGACAACTTTTGTCTCCGGGCAACTTTTATCAAGTCTATAAGTTAGTATGGAAGTCCGCCGCGTCTCCCGGGATACAAATACAAATAACACAAAAAAAATCGCCCGGCGACTAAGTTGCTCGTGCGTACCCTTACACTATTTCTAAAATACCAAATTCCTGGAATACCAGACTTTCCTGTCACCGTGTTTTTCTCTATATCCGATTGCCAAAAAAGCTTGTTTTCAATACACCATGTTCCATTCAAAACCGAATTCCCATAATACCAGATAGTGAAATCACCAGGCTCGTAAAGCACCTGACGAGCCTGGTGATTTCACTATCTGGTATTTACCTATACAGGGTTATTTGTAATTCACTAGCATCCTTTTAACCCTAAACTCCTACCACTTAAACAAATGTTTTTTGTTATACGAATTTTTAAAATGGAGTACATTTTTTTTCCATACACGGCACAGAGTATCGTAAAAATACAGGTAATCTCAAATTTTCAATACATTATTACACCAAAAATATAAAGTTATGACAAAAGTCGTAAAACAAAAAAGATTTGTTTAAGTGGTAGGAGTTTAGGGTTAAAAGGATGCTAGTGAATTACAAATAACCCTGTAGTATGGGAATTCGGTTTTGAATGGAACATGGTGTATTGAAAAAAAGTTTTTTTGGCAATCCGATATAGAGAAAAACATGGTGACAGGAAAGTCTGGTATTCTGGGAATTTGGTATTTTAGAAATAGGGTAAGTCGGCAATCTAGTATAGTAGGTATAAATCTTCCCAGGTGAATTTTTCGCTTCGAGCCATTACCTACATTAAATTTGAACCTTAATACTATGATGATACCGTTTGTCTTGAAAGATAAGGGCTCGAAGCGAAAAATTCACCTGGGAAGATTTCTTAGATTAAGTATTTATACACTAGATAGAGTGTCAGTAGCAAACATTGCGATACAAAACGTCCAAAAATTCCATTTGACAGCTTCATATATTACGATCGCGTTACGCCATTCAAACTGAAGACAGGCAAATGACATATAAGCCAACAGTTGGCTTATATTTTTCGGGAAGTTTTCATGCCGCCTAAGCTCTATCTAGTGTATAAATAATCTAAGGAGGATTTATACTATATTTTGCAATTGGGGATGTCTATTTTCTTGCAATGTATAGAAAATCGAAAACCATTTCGAGATAAATGCTTTTTAAATCGTTTTCTGTAGTTATTTAATTTTAATATTATGTAATGAATTTATTATATAACAAATAAGCAATGAACTTCATTTGACATTGGTGTAAATTGCGTGACCGGTTCAAGTCGTACTTTATTCTGTGTGGTTAGAATTCTTCACAATTTACGCGTGGATTATACTACGGAGTTTGATTTGGACCCGCTGTCTGACATCTAGCACTTTGTCAGTGACATAGTGTATAGTGTACCACTACGCAAAAAAGAATTAAAGGGGTTGCCTTATCGTAAGCATTTAGATAGATTTAGAAATTTGGCATTGTGGGAGCCCTCAATTATAATCTGACGTCATCAACTAAAATAGTTTCAATAATTAATTTTGAAAAAAGTAGAGAACTAAATGACAAAATATTGAAATTAGTTTCTTATAATTGACTTTTCTATACAAAAAAAATATAAAAACCACTGGTAATTTTTTTAGACATTCCCAATTCTGATATTTAGAGAACGAGCGAAAATTAGCGACTCCGAGTCGGCAAACTTAAGATTTATTTCAATGGGCTGAAAGATGTAGACTTGATTTAAAAAATATTGGCTATGGACCCTTAACTTTTGCCATGTCTACAGGAAATACGCAAACAAAAAAATGTGTATGACTCTTATAATTATAAGCAACGTTGCCAATCAATCGTCGATTCAAATCGGTTGTCATCGTTTTTTTTTATGTTATAGAGGCCAGACAAACGAACTAGTGGGTCACCTGATGTTAAATGATCACCTCACCACTGTCCATAGACACCCGCAGCGCTTAACGCCGGTTCTCTTAATCTAACTGACAATAGAACTAGTAAACATGTGGATTTCAAGTTGGTTGCTGTACACGATCGCACATCGCCTCGCTTAAGCTAAGGCTAAGTCCTCACCAGTGGCGGAAGGTATCTGCTTCGCTCGCGCAGTCGCCAGCAAGGCCCAGACTAGTAGTATACTCCACATGGTTCAGTCTGTAACAAGCAAATAAACGTTAGGACAGACAAAATAAATAAAGTTCATTTTAATAGAATTTGGCAATCTCTTAAATTCCTATAGCCAATTGACACGGACACCTGCAGGCTTTCAAACAGTATAAGATGATGACAGAAAGAGATGGTGAAAGCGAAGGCAAGCGTCAGAAGCGTTAGACAATACGGCCTCTCTACGCTTATTGTCCAATGCGCTGACGCTTGCTATCTCATTCACTATTTCTTTCTGTCAAACGCTATTAGACGGTGATAGAAGATACTTCTTTGCGAGTTAGTTTCGTCAAATCACTGACGTCTTTCAGTGATTTTATCAAATTTTAATCACTAAAGAAATCTGGTGAAATGAAAAAAAAACGAGTTGCCATTTTTCGCTGATTTCACTAAACAGATTTAGGGATTTATCAAATAACTGATTAAATTCTAGGCAAACGATAAAATGGATTCACCATTTTAACATCCGGCGTGATTTGGTCATACATTGTGTTCCCTTAAAGACTTGTTCAAATCCCTGCGATATCTTTATGTTTTACATTAATATATGAAAATTTAAAGTATGAAACTTCCACCGATTGTCTTAGGACTATCGTCATTTGTCTTCATTCAAATGAAAGTACAAATTCGTGACTACAACATAAAGACGGTCTTATTTTTATTGCTATGGTTAACTATCGTTACAGTTATTGTTATGTAATGTTAATAGAACGGTTGGTTAAGTCATCAAGTTATCGTTTACTTTTTTCTTGCGGCATCGTATATTAGGTTTGGTGATCAAATAATCAGATTGTTTGTTTTTAGGTTTCCGTGCCGCAAAAGGAAAACCCGGAACCGGAAACCGGAAAGGTGCGATGTTTTATTTCAACATAAAGCCCAAGGTAAATTTCAAAATGTAATTTTGCACATAAATTTCGAAAAATTTAGAGGTTCGAGCTCGGATTTGAACCCACGACTAGTAAAGGTTAAAGAAGCTTTGAATCATCTTAAATCATCACTTGAGTATAATTTGAACTCGTTTTCTATCCAAACATACTGAATGAATTAGAAACAAAACTGACATACATAAACACTTGCGTTACCAAATAATACAAATACTTATTTAACCCAATTCTTTGCATTTGGACACAAGTAGAACACGTCTGTTTGACTGTTTAATCGACATTAATATTGCAACATTAGAAAAGGTGGTTTTATTAAAGGTGTTGTCGGGAGAAATGTTCAAACGCAATTTAACGAAATGGTTACTGACGAAGTGTTTTTATAGTGTCAAGGACTACTTAAATTATAGACAATATTATTGACACTGTTTTTGGACATTTATTATTATTATTATTTATTTTAATTAAATATTTGTACGCTCGCTTGTAAGCTGAATACAACGACAACAATTAAGTATAAATATGATAAGAAAAATGTATTTTTTACTGTATATAAATAAAGTTAATTTGAATTTAAATAATTCTACAGGGGGGTGGGGGGGGGGGGGGGAATTTAGCTTGACAATTAATGTTCCATAGAAGCGTTTATTTAATTTAAAATGTTCATCATTTCAGCCGAAAGACGTCCACTGCTGAACATTGGTCTCCCCCTAGGCTCGCCAAACAAATCGGTCCTGCGCCATCCGCATCCAACGCGATCCCGCAACCTTAACCAGATCGTCGCTCCATCTTGTTGGAGGCCTACCTACCTACACTGCGTCTTACGTTCCGTGGACGCCACTCGAGACACTTTTGACCCCATCGGCCATCAGTTCTTCGAGCGATGTGCCCTGCCCACTGTCACTTGAGTCTGGCAATTCTTTGAGCTATGTCGGTGACTTAAGTTCTTGCGCGGATTTCATCATGTCCGCTTTATGATAATTAATGTGTGGCAGATGGTTACAAATTATGTCAAACGATATACGCAATATAATTATGGCTACAATTGATTAAAAAAAGAGAATATAATTTAATTACCTTATAATATGTATTTAAGTATGTATTTATCAATGCCAATTTGAACTTAATAACATAACATTAAAGTAATTAACTAATTATCTAGCACTTGTTTATAGTTTTAATGGTTTAGGATAATGTTGTGGTAAGTATAGATTAAATAACACATGGATTTAGCAGTATTTGATGAGGGAAAATGGAAATTAAAGACTAATTACCTATACAGAAATAAAAAAATATATACATATACTAGAACAATTAACCTAAAACTAAAAACCTTAAAAAATATACACTGACGGACCAAGGGTCTCGACACCGAATGGGACAAAATCATATTTGGAGCCTAGACCCCTGAATTTGCATGCTTAAGCTTTTTCAGCCGTTTTATGTACGGGTTAAATCTTGGAAGTCGTATTTGACCCACATCCAGTGGTCGGATTTACATGAAATTTGGTATACTTGTGTAAGTTGGATGACAATGCAAGTACAATCAACAAAAAGTACAGTCAGTGAAAAAGCTTGCATTTAAAATGAAATTTTTAACAAAAACTTATTTCATACAAATTTCCTCTTTTCTATGAAGTCGTTTAAAAACGGTCGAAAGACGTTATAGAGTATTAAAATAATTTATTTTATTGCATTTAAAACAATTTAAGCGGAACTGGACAAACATATGGTAGATGTACATATAGTTTACTTAACCGACTTTGTCAATTAAATTGGTTCGCACTTGATCACATACGAACACGTTACTCCATTGTGTCTACAAGTTACGAAACGCATGATACTGACAGTGTCAACTTATATCGGGTGGATGACGACGGGGGACCTTCCCGAAAACAAATGATAGTGTTGCTTAAACTGAACAACATTCACAAAGGAACATAGCATAGGTCAAAAAACGAAAAAAAAATCAGACTCCCATACAAAATGTATTGGTTGCTAGCTACACACGTAACGATAAATCGTAACGATTAATCTGTGCAAACCAATTTGCGCACATTTATCGATCGTGTGTATGACAAATCGTTGCAGATTATTGTCATACACACGTCCGATAAGTCTGCGCAAATTGGTTTGCACAGATTAATCGTTACGATTTATCGTTACGTGTGTAGCTAGCATTAGCTGACCGATTTAGGGTGAGGCCACACGAGCGTAATTTTGTGAGTCGTGAGCGGCAGAATTTCGGTCCGCGCCATACAATATGCGCGCCATCACGTGACACTCATGTGACACAATGTATGGCGCAACGGAAATTCTGCCGCTCACAACTCACGAAATTACGCTCGTGTGGCCTCACGCTCACTATGGAAAGGCGAAAAAAAAAATCGTTTTTCGACCTATGTTCCTTGGAGAAAGTTGTTCAGTTTAAGAGGGTTTATACCTACTGAGCTGGCAACGTTGCATTTTTGTTAGTTTTTCTCGATTGTTCCATAAAAATTGAATGAAAATTTTAAATGTTTTGAATACAAATTGTTCTAATATACCTACAGGGTTATTTGTAATTCACTAGCATCCTTTTAACCCTAAACTCCTACCACTTAAACAAATGTTTTTTGTTTTACGGCTTTTGTCATAACTTAACTTTGGTGTAATAACGTTTTGAAAATTTGATTCTGCCTCTTATTTTTACGATACTCTGTGTATTTGTATGGAAAAAAAAGTGCTTCATTTTAAAAAGTCGTAAAACAAAAAACTTTTGTTTGAGTGATAGGAATTCAGGGTTAAGAGGATGTCAGTGAATTAAAAATAACCCTGTATAAGTTAATGTGTCTACTGCAATAATAATTCGTGACTTTTATTTTCTTTAAAAACGAACAAATTATTACCTAACGGTTTTTAAAGGAAATAAAAGTCTTATCACTAATAATTATTGCAGTAGACACATTAACTTATATATTAGAACAATTTGTATTCAAAACATTTTTAATTTTCATTCAATTTTTATGGAACAATCGAGAAAAACTAACAAAAATGCAACGTTGCCAGCTCAGCAGGTATAAACCCTCTTAAGCAACAATCACCTGTTTTCGGGAAGGTCCCCCGTCGTCATCCACCCGATATACTTCTTAGTATTACCGTACCTGAGAGATATTAGAACCAAAACTCCCACTAAAGCTAAAGATAAAAGTTATAGACTCTTGCTTACTGCCATGTCTATCTTATGGTGCGCAAACTTGGATTTACACCAATAAAACTAAGAACAAAATACGCTCGTGTCAGCGTGCTATGGAGCGAAGTATGCTAGGAATCAAGCTAAGAGATAAACAAAGTAGCGAAAACATAAGAAAAAACCGACCAAGTGCGAGTCACCAAGGGTTCCGTACAAATTTATATCTATGAACATCCAGTCTTAGCAGACCCCTACTCCTATGCAAAATGTGCGCAGTGTGGGATCATTGTAGATTGGTTACTGATATAGACAGACAGACAGAAAAACTTATGCTTTTCGCAATTTTTCCTTTATCTGTGCTAAGACCTTGCTTCGTACCAAATTTGAAGATTCTGAGTTCACGGAAAGTACCCTGTAGGTTTTGATTCCCTTGCGAGTGCCGAAAATTTGCGGCATAAATGGCTGTATCTTTTGATTGCGTTAGTTCAGAAGTTTGATTTTTTTACAGCTCTAAGGGACAGTAGATCTGAGTATTTGATATAAATTTCAGCTTGATACCTCCACGCGTTCCTGAGTAAAAGGGTCTTGACAGACGAACGGACGGACGGACAACAAAGGTGATCCTATAAGGGTTCCGCTTTTTCCTTTCGAGGTGCGGAACCCTAAAAAGACCAAAATAATCGACGCAGTACAATACGCGCAAAGGCTGAAATGGAAATGGGCGGACATATTGCCCGGACTGCAGAGAACAGATGAACAAAACGCGTCACCAAATGGAAGGGCCCTAGCAGCGAAAGAAGGCCAAAGACCGCTGACATGGGTTGACGACATTCAGATAATAGCCGGGAAAGATTAAATAAATAAATAAATAAATATTAGGGGACAATCTTACACAAATCGACCTAGTCCCAAACTAAGCAAACCTTGTACTATGGGTACTAGACGACGATAAAATTCAAAAACTACAAAATACAAATAATTTATTTGTCAAACATAGGTAAAATAGATGGTGCAATGATCAAAGACTTGTATCACTATGCTGCGCCCAAGGGCATACAAATATGAATTCACTGACGTCCTCTTAACCCTGAATTCCTACCACTCAATCAAATGTTTTTTGTTTTACGACTTTTTAAAATGAAGCACTTTTTTTCCCATACAAATACACAGAGTATCGTAAAAATAAGAGGAAATCTCAAATTTTCAAAACGTTATTACACCAAAAATATTAAGTTATGACAAAAGCCGTAAAACAAAAAACATTTGTTTAAGTGGTAGGAGTTTAGGGTTAAAAGGATGCTAGTGAATTACAAATAACCCTGTATAAATATTTAATTAAATGGAACCATTATATTGCTATCGTAATTAACGCCTCAGTCTGATTGGCAATTTAAGCAATTAATAAAAAAAAAACATTTCATCCATAATAGCAGGGATGTTGACGCCATTAAAAAATAATTCGAAAACATAACGCCAGTAAAAACACAGATTAATTTTCGATTAACTGCAAAATTTTGATTGCGTTGGCGAACAAGTGACGTCATAGTTGCTATTGCCATTCAAACTCTATGGGAGAATTGTGTTTTGACAGCTCATAAAAAGAACGTCAGTTGATTGGTGGCGTCAACATCCCTATTGTATTCAGCGCCATCTCTTGAGGGAATTCGTAATGTTTTCACCGTTGCATAATACGCGTTAGTCATAAGTAATGTAAATAAAACCGTTATGGATGAAAATCGAAAGTCAAAATCCCGTGGGTATATGAATGTGAATACCTAATTATTTGTGCTATTGTTTATGTTTTTTGTTAGACTATACTGGTTATTAATGAGCTGTTGCTTTTAATAGGTAATTTCAAGTTTGATAACAAGTCTTCGGTAGTATAGTGGTAAGTATCCCCGCCTGTCACGCGGGAGACCGGGGTTCGATTCCCCGCCGGAGAGATCTTTTTGTATTTTTTTTAATGTTGTCCGGCACTGACTGATTGATCGCAAAGCGCGAGCGAAGCGTCTCCGTTTTAGCTTTGGCAAAAATGCTTTCATGTGTAGTTCCGGCATATAGAATTTTTTGCCAATTCAGTTTTAGGAAATTTTTCAAAAAGTCGGATCCATGGGGTTGTAATAAACATAAAAGAAATACTCGTGAAGTCTGTGGCTAACAAATTCACTTATTCTATCTTTCTAAGTATGATACAGGTAGGTAGCTATTAATAATACTGATAAATGACGATAATTAGTCCTTGTAATACATCCAATAGGTATACCTAAACATAATGTTTATTCACAGTCGAACCATTTCACTCCTTACCCGCCGTAGAACTCTAGTAAGTAAGTAAGTAAGTAATCATTTATTACACATAAGTAGGGTTTACAGGAGAGCTGATACATGTGAAGAACATACAAACATTCATGCAAAAGAAAAAACAATAGCAAAAAACAAAAACAATGATATCAAGTTCATGAACGTACATTAACAGCTTTTCATACACAATACATTTTCATTGGCTCCTGCACTAGGCGAGGCCTGTCCCGTAGGTAGCCAATTCCGAGACAGTAAGTACATAGTGGGCGCGAGAAGTACAACAGCAATTTCATAATAACAAAAATAAAGACTACATATATACAAAAAACCACTGAAAAACTTTGTTGGCAATTAAATAAATTTTACATTTAGGTTTAGCAATAAATTAAAACAAAAAATAGTAACAAACCTATGACTATGGGTACGTGCGTGTGTGTGTGTGTTTGTGTGTGTGTGTGTGTGTGTGTATTTGTAGATGTGCTTGTGGATATGTATGTTAAGAATTTACTTTCAGAAGTTCCTGACAGTAACTCACAGTAACTCATCATCATCATCATCATTTCAGCCGAAAGACGTCCACCGCTGAACATAGGCATCCAAGGCTCGCCAAGGTCCCATGCCCCCCGCATCCAACGCGGTCCCGCAACCTTAACCAGATCGTCGCTCCATCTTATTGGAGGCCTACCTACACTGCGTCTTCCGGTCCGTGGACGCCACTCGAAAACCTTTTGCCCCACACTTTTTGTCACAGTAACTGTCATATTGATTTTCCTCGTTAGGCAATGCGACATTTTCTGTATAAAATCTGTGTTATTCCGAAGTTTCAAGAGCTTGGGATTTGACACTAAAATGCAGAATAAAAAAAATTTTTTGTACAAAAACTTTTTATTTCCTATTTTAAAATAATTGCACAATACACTCTGAAGACGTTTTGTAAACTGCATCAGTTTCCAAATGCATAATTATTATGACATTTTGCAACAATTTTAATGTTTGCGCTAAAAAAATACCGCGTGCCATATCATTTAATTGTGCTCTTACAAAAGAATGAGTTCCACTGCGTGCGAGTGAATGTCTTTAGCAGTAGCGTGTAGCGAACATTTTCGTAAGGCAATCCGGAGAGAGAGAGAGAAGCGTGAGTCTCAGATGGAACTTGACCGTTAGTATAGTCGACCGTGAAATTTAGTTACGGCTTAAAACATCAAAGGCTATTTTTACTCACAAGTCAATGTGACAATCAGCCTTATTGTTTTTATTTTGATGTAGGAATTGTCATAAAAAAATGGTAAAGCATTTACCAGGTTGACTATACACAAACTTTGCCCTACGTGTCATCACTGACATTAAAAAATCAAAGAAAGAAAAAAAATACACATACAATATTATTATTAGTGTCCGACCGAAGTTTCGGTTTCGGTTTCGGCCAGTTTCGGCCTAAAAATCATGTTTCGGCCAAACGTTCGGTTTCGGCCAAGAAACAGCAGAACTTTTCGGCCGTGCCGAAACTTACATCTTACTTGTTCTATTTTGTGTTTGTTATGAATTTATCATGTCCTAGTGTATTAACGATTATTTTCATAATTAATAAACAGATTGACGGAAAGCCTCTGTCTCTCTCGCACTCTCTCTTGCATATGTAAAAGGGCGGAAGCCCAACGTTATTCTAATTATATCTTAACAAAAAGTTTGCAAAAAATCTGCTGTTAAACTTTGTAGAAAATAAATAACAAAGGTTTGAGTTTAATACATTTTTTAATTATCAGACCCAACAAAAAGTACAACTAGAAGAGTATTTAAAGTCTCAATGTCTTAAATTGTCGTTGTCATCACCACTACTTGCTTCACTATCAGAACTGTCTTCACTAGATTCACTATAGTATTGTAGATTCCTATTCCTATTTTCAAATAAGTCATCATCATTGTCCTTCTCTTCCACATTTTTACTGTCATCGAATTCGTGTGGCCACAAATTGTTTTCTTTGTAAAATTGAATTGATTCCTTGTTGAATATTTTCACTATTTCTCCTTTCACTTTGTTGCCTTCTAGGATGGGTTCCGCTAATACATAATTCCCTCGTTTGACCCAAATATTTCGTCGGAATTTTACTGGCATCGTTACAAGGTAAATTTCTCCACTGGGTGATGTTACCTGTAGAAAAAGGCGTAATTAATTTAATGTTTAGAATTCACTATATCGTAGTTAACTCAACGAACACAGTAAAAATCGAAGAAAATTAATATTCTTAGGCTTATGCTGAATAAGTATTTGCTTCATCCTGAGAACATTTAACACGTAAAGTTTCAAGTAATAATAAAGAGGTTATTTAAACAACTCACCTGATGTAAATTGTTCCCCATGCTTTTGAGGACTTTTACGATGCTATGGTCTCTCTTGGGGAGCTCCAAATCATGCCAAAGTGCTTCGTTCATCAAATGCTTCCTTTTGGTTACTCTTGACATGTTTAAAAAACACTTGAACTAATTATAACACTTGAAGTACTGAGATGAAATATAACTATTGCTATTATAATTTTACAATATTTTTAATTTGGCTTTAGTTCAAATTTACTTGCAGTAAAAACTGAAACGTGTTAATTTGAAAAATATGTGTTAACCGGAATGGCGACAACACAACAACTGAATACTGATACTACACGACACCAGGTATTTATTCCATGCCCGCTCATTAAAAATATTACAGCAAATGTCGCTACTGTTAATAATATAGCGAATTATGACAAACTAATTAGACTCTAATGATGTTGTTTTTAAAATTCTTTCTGCTAATTAGACTCTTAAATTGAACCAACGATTAAGGTTGGCTATTGCATGGCTTTTAACAGGGGTATACAAATTAGAGCATTTTTTATGAATTTATCATGTCTTAGTGAAATGTCGCTACTGTTAATAATATAGCGAATTATGACAAACTAATTAAACTCTAATGATGTTGTTTTTAAAATTCTTTCTGCTAGTAATTAGACTCTTAAATTGAACTAACGATTAAGGTTGGCTATTGCACGGCTTTAACAGGGGTTTACAAGTTAAAGCATTTTTCATGAATTTGTCATGTCCTAGTGTAATTCTTAACGCTTATTTTCATAATTAATAAACAGGTTGACGGATATATTGGTTATTTAGGATTTAGGAGGTTATTTAGTGACTTTAGATTTCGTCCAACTCGATCTGGATTTTATTCAACATTTTAATCACGTTTATAAAAAATTCGGTTTCGGCCGAAACTATAAATAGAACCAAACCTTCGGTTTCGGCAAAAAAGCATGTTTCGGTCGGACACTATTATTATACAAGGTATATTTAAAGGTATATTTAGGTTATACCTTAGCCTCTGGACAAATATTGAAACCATGGATACTTACTTACACTGTTACTTAGCAATATCGTAAAATAGTCATTTTGCGTTTCCCTCTCACAGAACACCGGCGTGAAGCAGCAGTAATCCTGCTTGCGTTCAGTGAGAGTGCCGGGGGCCCTATACCTCATCCCTTCCCTCTCCCCCTTCCCCTATTCCCTCTCCTTTAGGGCCGACAACGCACTGGCATCGTGTAAAGCGCTGCGGGTGTCTATGGACAGTGGTGTTCATTTAACATCAGGTGACCCACTAGTTCGTTTGTCTGGCCTATCTAACATAAAAAAAAAATTAGACAAGAAGACAAAAAAAAATCTATCAAATCATATCATCCAAATAAACAGGCTCCTCCAAAGTGATAAATTGAAAACCGTTTGTTTTTCGGTAAATATAGGACTGATTGTTATGATACTTTGCAGTTTGGTTTTAAATAATCTTGCTAAACCAGTAGTATTAGTATTTGTCCAGAGGCTAAGGTCATCCAGTATATAGACAACCCGAATGATAAAGATAGAGTGTGTCATTGCGGTTGCGAATCGGATAAGGTAAAAGTCCCAATGCTCGACACCTCAACGCCCAGTAGATGACACCCATCTGTCACCACTCTTACTATGACATAAGATTGAAGGTGCCATGTATTGGGTCAGTGTCGAGCGCAGGGACGTTTACCTTACTGGCTCAACAATATACTGAAGTGGTTATAGCATAGCGCGACAGTGTTGATTTTCAGTCGGTGACACTCGGATCGCTGTACAGACTACACACAATAACTCGGTAGGGTCAACGTCATAAATAAGCCCCTCCATTATAGGCCTAAGGAAACTGGTATCAGTCTGTGAGAGTTATGTCAACTCCCATGGGCTGATGTATAATGTAGCTAAAACAGAACTGATGGTGTTTAGGGCGGGGAGGGGTCCGGAGAATGTGCCTGAAGTTAGATTAAATGGTGAGACGGTTCGGGTTGTACGGCAGTTCAAGTACCTGGGCCATATACTAACTGACGACATGAGGGACGACAGTGATATGGAAAGGGAGAGGAGAGCTTTGGCGGTTCGAGGGAACATGTTGGCCCGGAGATTTGCCAGGTGTAGCAAGCAAGTCAAGTGCACGTTATTCAACGCATATTGTCTTTCTTTCTACACTTGTCAACTCTGGGTGAGACACAACAGCAAGTCGTACAGCTCCATCAGGGTACAGTATAATAACATCTTCCGGACCCTGATGGGGCTGCCCAGGTTTTGCAGTGCCTCAACCATGTTTGCCGAGGCCGGGGTCCCTGACTTCTATGCTGTTATGCGGGCGCGCATGGCCTCTTTTTGGGAGGGTTTGCGTCGCTCGCGGAACGGCATCTTGACTGCGGTCTACCGAGATCTGGACAGTCCTATCTTTAGATACTGGCTTTCTGCCCACCAGAACGTGAACCGAAAGTAGTTGTAGGATGACGGAAACATTATTGTTGCATTTTGGTTTAGTCTAAGTAGGTACTTTGACTAAACTAAAATGTATTCTGTAATTTGATTTGTATTTGTTTAATTTTATTTTTTTATTTTTATTGTTACTTTATAATATGGGTGTACAGAACTGCCTGTAAATAAAACATTATTATTATTATTATTATTATTATAAGTGATTACTTTTGTACCTTATCACTTAAACGTCATGTTTGAAAAGCCATACGAAATTATGTAACGACTGAAAGCGATAAGGTACAAAAGTGATCACTTATTTATGACGTTGACTGTACATAACATTTAGGTAACTTGGTGAGGTCTCCAGTGTACCTACGTTTTTGATACAAAAAACTTTTGAAAGAGTTTGTATTAACAGTGTTCAAATTAGTATCGCCTCTTGTGGCGCGTACAGGCAAATTTTTTAGGGCACCTTATCTACAAGTAAAATAAATTGAATGTATCTCTTTGTAGTTGACTTATAAAGAAGAGGTAAGCAATAGGCGGCCTTATTACTTCAGAGCGATCTCTTCCGGGCAACCACCACAGTCACATTCACAATCTCTTTCGCCATATTTTACCGTGTGGTAAATATAAATTGCGATAGTAATTGCGTCGTTATACAACATGACTACAGGTGTAGACAAAATATATATAGTTTATCGCCTCTCATAGTCTAGCTTGCGATGTAGCACGAGCGTTATCGGCCGCGAACGAACTACATTCACACTCAGCGGCCGTGAATTTATAAATTGCATAACTATTAGAATATTCATACATTACATTTAAGTTTGACGATTTGTAGGTAATATTGTACATTCGGGTAAGAAATGGTTCGTTACCTCAAAGTTGACATTTGACTTTTGCTGCACCAAGACAATTGTCAGTCCGGTCAACATTTTATTTCAAACGAAACGGAATAACGCACTAGATGCCAACTGAACGTTTCCCATTTTTCCAAAGGTAGGTACTAAGAGTCTAGCAATAAACGACTTCTTCACAGATGGAGTCACGGGCAACATATTTACTTATAAGTTACTTTAAAGTCGAACTAAGCAAGACCTCTCGTTCTGACAAGAGACCTTTGCCCAGCAGTAGTGTAGTTATGTAAAAGAATAGATTCCTGTCTATGGAGTTGGGATTGTCTTAAAAAATTACCTATGGTCTTTATATTTTTTTGTATAGAAGTCAATTATAAGTAAATAATTTCAATATATTTCATTTAGTTCACTACTTTTTTAAAAAATAATTGTTTAAAATAATTATTTTGGTTGATGACGTCAGATTTTAATTGAGGGCTCCCACATAAATATCTACATTTCTAAATCTATCTAAATGCGTACGATAAGGTAATATGTAGGTGCGTAGGATGATTGTTTTTTGTCAAAAGTGTCAATTTACTGGCGCTGTCGAATTGCTATAAATTATTATGTCAAACTGGGGGTCCAAATCAAACTCCATAAATAATCCACACGTAAATTGCGAAGAATTCTAAATAATGCTTGCTATTCCACACAGAATAAAGTATAACTTGGACCCTCTACGACATCTATTTCAATATATAATTAAGGTAATTGCTTATTTGATGTGTATTTAATGCATTACATTAGGTATATTAAAATTAAATAACTACAGAAAACGATTAAAAAAGCATTTATCTCGAAATGTTTTTCGATTCACTATACGTTACAAAAAAATAGACATTCCCAATGTGTTAGTCTGTTAATATTTCAACATGCAAGTAGGTACAGTCGAAGTAAACAGTGAAAGTATTTGATCACCGAATGACGCAAGGCTGGGCTAGGGAGTTAGCTAGTACGATCTAGAATTGCGCTGCGCGTACGCTTACGCTGTGGCAATTTCCTCTTATACTCAGCTGATTGAGCAAATTATTTTCTATTAAAGGAGATACTTTCAAGGTGGTCATATTTAAATTTCGTCAACTGCAAAATGATACTAATAAAATCCAAAAATCTGCACCGAAATTGATTCAGTAGTTTTTGAGAAAAATGGTAACAGACATCAATTTTACTAACGAGAAGTGCGAAAGTTTATACGGCTAGACGTACGGATGTTTGTTATTCTTTCGCGCTAAAACGGTTCGACAGATTCTGATGAAATTTGACACACAGATAGCTTGGATAAGTACTTTTATCCCGGGGAAGTGCAGTTTCCATCGGATAAACGAATTCTTTGTCGACGGAGTCGCGGCCAATAGCTAGTGAAATAATATAATTATGCTGAAAGAGCATACATGTTATTGACGCGCTGAAAATGAAGAGTAGAAAAGGTGACAATTGTAGTCTCCAGCCTCACTCGACGTCGAAGAACCTTACGTCATTCTTGACGACAGCAAAAAATACATAAAGCGCAATGTATAAAAAAAAAAATATAAATATTAGGGGACAATCTTACACAAATCGATCTAGTCCCAAACTAAGCAAAGCTTGTACTATGGGTACTAGATGACGATAAACATACTTATATAGATAAATACATACTTAAATACATAGAAAACATCCATAACTCAGGAACAAATATTCGTGCTCATCACACAAATAAATGCCCTTACCGGGATTTGAACCCAGGACCTCTTGCTTCGTAGGCAGGGTCACTACCAACTAGGCTAAAGCGGTGAGCGGTGAGCGGCTAGGCAACTAGGCTAATGTTTTCGGTGGTTTTACTTATAAAATGATTTACAAACATAATCTTTTATACGCATACGACTACACTCTCCGTTTTGTAGCAACTAAAAAGAGTACACACCTCAAAAGTTCATTGAATGTAGGCCCTTTTTTCTTTGTATGAAGTTCCACAACCGCGAACTTTAAAAAACGCTTGCGCATCTTTATAATGTCACGCTCGGCGGCATTCGGTCGTTTCCGGGATTCCGACAACAACAAAACTACTACTCATGCGGTTGGTAATTAATTTTTTTTGTATGACATCTGCCTCTAAATTGTATATAATTTGCGACCAAATGGCATGAATATTACAAGATATATTACTATACAGCTTTAGCTTCCTGGTGGATCTTACTCAGCAAGGTTCTTTACTGTATTTTTTAATCGTCATTATACCCATTGGCTATTAGACTTGATACAAAAGGTAAGAATAAAAAACTTTCTGTTAAAACACCCATTTTTAAGACAAGGTTTTTGGCTGACTATACTTTTGCCTGCGATTACCATCTAGGACCAAAATACCCGTCAAGACACATCAAACTCGATGGGGTTAAGACGTTAAAACGGAGTTCCTAGAGCCTTCTAGCTCCATCATCAGACCCAGATTATTAATTTAGGATCAAAGAACTCGTCAAGACAAATCAAACGAACCTAAACTGGATATGTTCGTATCGATTTTTTAAGTAGTTTCTATGGCAACGTTTCATCTCCATCATCAGATCAGCTCCATGTTATAATAATATTGCATTGTCACTCATTTTACACATGCATGGAAAATTTCAGCTCAATCAGAAATCGGGAAATGAGTCTTTAGCTTCCAAGATTTGACCCACACATAGGTACTAACAGGGCAAGTTTTTTTTTTTTTTTTTTTTTTATGATAGATAGGCCAGACAAACGAACTAGTGGGTCACCTGATGTTAAATGAACACCACTGTCCATAGACACCCGCAGCGCTTTACACAATGCCAGTGCGTTGTCGGCCCTAAAGGAGAGGGAATAGGGGATGGGGGAGAGGGAAGGGGTGAGGTATTGGGCCCCCGGCACTCTCACTGACCGTACGAAACGCAAGCAGGATTACTGCTGCTTCACGCCGGTGTTCTGTGAGAGGGTGGTACTGCCCCGGACGAGCCGGCCCATTCGTGATGCAGCGGCTAGCTACAACATGGCTCTACCACTACTAAAAGTTAGTAAAAACTTGTAATCATCATCATCATCCCAGCCTATATACGTCCCACTGCAGGGCACAGGCCTCCTCTCAGAATAAGAGGGCTTGGGCCGTAGTTCCCACGCGGGCCCAGTGCGGATTGGGAACTTCACACACACAATTGAATTTCTTCGCAGGTGTATGCAGGTTCCCTCACGATGTTTCCTTCACCGTAAAGCTCATGGTAAATTACAAATATAATTTCGCACATAAATTCCGAAAAACTCAGCGGTGTGAGCCCGGACTCGTACCCACGACCCTCTGCTTGACAGACTATAGGTCAAACCACTAGGTCACCAATCGTTAATTATTAAATTTCGTTGTACATAATGTACCGTGCGTAATTAATTAAATTTAATTCTTGAATATCTCTTAATTAATACTATGACGCTAGTTTCTTAGAGCCCCTGACCTGTGACCTGGTGATCTGTTTATTATCCTCTTCAAGTTAATGGAATTAGAAAATAAACAAGGTGTGATTAACGGGTATGTATTACAATACCGAAGTACGAAAGACCGAATGTATTAAAACATCGAATGGGTCAAAAGACCGACACGATTTTTTTCTGAAACCTTCTTGACTAACAGACAAAGTACAGCCTAAACTACTGGAACTAGAAACTTGAAATTTGGCAAACATATTTCTTGAGAAGCATAAAGGTGTAGTACTAAAAACGATTTTTTCGATATCCTACATTCGCTAAGCTTAGATTTTTTTACTCTTCTACGGGCACAAAGCAACGAGATAAGCTAACATGATAAATAATTATACATACCTATAGACACAAAATCATAGCCGAGAGAGACAATTATATATTATTATAAAATTATTTGTGTTCGAACTCATCTTTAGTCATTTGACACCAACTTCCCAAAACCCACCCAAATGAGGAGTACGAGTCGAAAAAAATCTGCCATATCGACCTCAATACACTCATACCAACATACATTATATAACCAGTCTTATCATTGACATACTTAAGCGTTATTACTCATTATATCGAGTGTTACAGAGGATGAAAGCGTCTTTTAAAATTGTTTAAAGTGTTGTAACACTTGTAACTTGCGGTTGGCTATGAGGTTAAGGGATGTGACGAAATGGTGGCTGTTGGATGATTTCCAGTGCCCATATTTAGGGAGTTGTTGAACTAGTTTTAATTAAATTCCATTTATATCCATACTTATATTATAAATGCGAAAGTGTGTCTGTCTGTTTGCCTGTTACCTCTTCACGCTCAAACCGGTCAACCGATTTAGATGAGATAGTTTGAGATCCTGGGAAGGACACAGAATACTTTCAACCCAGAAAATTACATAATTCCTATTGGTTTTGGTAGTTTACAGTAACTGCTTTAGAAAATATATTGATACTATCTTCTATATATAAAAATCTCGTGTCACGGTGTTTGTTATCGAACTCCTCCGAAACGGTTTGACTGAAATTTTTGCCTTTATTTGGTAGGTCTGAGAATAGGTCGTAGGCTATTTTTTAGACCCTTATTCTTCGCAGAAGGTAGCGGCAGCTAGTAAATCTATAAAGTTGTAATTTAGGAAGGGATTTTTTTCATGAGACCGAAGCTGGACACATGCCAAACTCTAAGATTGAACATGTTTCTTCATTCATAAAGATAAATTTCTAACGCAGGCGAAGAAACACCAATAACAAATATATCAGTTTGCAATAACATAAACAAAACACCATCAAAAGTGAAGCACCTAGTTAAATATATTAAATTACGAAGTAAAATACGGAATTATGTAATATGTACAAAAGAACAATTTTGTCGCGGGCGTGCCGTCGCGACAAACGGGGTCAAGATTGCATATTCATGAGAGTGTCCCCTGTACACTCATGTTTTACTTGAATGGTACGTTTTTGGAGGGCGATGGAGAGGCCATGCTCGGAGTTTCTCTGCGGGATTACAGTGGAAATTAAATCCGCGCAATAATTAAAGTCACCGACATAGATCGAGGAGCCAGTCTCAAGTATATTGCATATTGCTCGTAGAAGTGATGGCTGATGAAAGAAAGGTTCTCGTGTGGCGTCCAGGGATCGGAAGACGCAGTGTAGGTCTCCAACAAGACGGAGCGGCGACCTAGTTAAGATTGCGGGAACACTTTTGGATGCAGATGGCGCTGGACCTGACTGTTTGGCGAAACTTGGGGGAAGCCTATGTTCAGCAGTGGATGTCTTCCAACTTAAGGATTTCTGGAAATTCCCATATTATACACTGACGAGCAAAAATAAAGGGTCGGTTACTAAAATTACGATAACTTCAAAACCCGCTGTGATAGCTTCTTCGAGTAAAATGAGTTTAGTAAAGAGTTTTATTCTTAACAAGAAAAAGTTTGATTGAGAATAAAACCCTTTATTAAACTCATTTTACTCGAAGAAGCTATCACAGCGGGTTTTGAAGTTATCGTAATTTTAGTAACCGACCCTTTATTTTTGCTCGTCAGTGTATAATATGGGAATTTCCAGAAATCCTTAAGTTGGAAGACATCCACTGCTGAACATAGGCTTCCCCCAAGTAGTAAAATGAGTTTAGTAAAGAGTTTTATTCTTAACAAGAAAAAGTTTGATTGAGAATAAAAGACTTTATTAAACTCATTTTACTCGAAGAAGCTATCACAGCCGGTTTTGTAGTTATCGTCATTTTTGTAACCGACCCTTTATCTTTGCTCGTCAGTGTATTCACTCACTAACTGATACTGATATGTTGATGTTTTTTGGTTGCTTTATTCAATGAAAGAGGTGATGGAGCTTTACTACAATTTGAACTCTGCGCAGATGAAATACAAAAGCTTGTTACGTAAACACAAGTACTTGATACAACAAAGAGTAAAAAGTAGCTATGTTTGTTTCTTGAAAACCTGTTAGTTGCGACCTTTCCTAATTCATTTAAAGCATGAAGGCTTAACTGCTGTCCATTAACTTTTTCACCAAGGCCAAATAAAGTTAAACTCAGGTTTCCTATTTAACAATCCGTTCAACTCTTACAAAAAACGCACTTACCACAATATGCATTGAGTTGAACATGCCAAATTATAGAAAATTACTTACGATCTTTTTGTTTTAGAGCTAACATTTACCATAAATTGCAAAGGTATCTATACAGTTGTTCTGGATTTTAAGTAATAAACACTAGGGTATGTTTTTCAATGGCAATCAAATTCAAATTTATGTTAATAGCTCAAATCACTAACTTTTAAAGCGGTTAGCTTGGACCTTAATTGAAGCGCATACAGTCTGTTTTCAAGAGTCATTATTCGAGTGATAAAATTGTTTGAAATAATACAGTTTCACACAGTCCTATTGTTCTATGGGAAAATTTAGAAATAGCTTGTTGTAACGATGTTCCGATAGCACTAAATCTCTGGATTGGTTACAATATAATTATATAACTCATTGTTGAAGTTTGTTACAAGTGAGTAGGTACTTTCGTCACGAATTCTATTGTATTGTTACGGTATTTATCAATGAAATTGAAGGTAATTCGTTTTATTTAGGCTTGATAGATCGGATAATAGGTTGTTATTTCTTAATACTTAATCAAAAAATTAACAGAGGGTATAAATGACTTAAAAAAACCCGTCAAGTGCAAGTTGGACTATTACATGAACGGTTCCGTAACTCCGTATATAACAAACACCGTGACACGAGATTTTTATAGGTACATTAGACTAGCTGTTGCCCGCGACTCCGTCCGCGAAGAATAGGGGTATAAAAAATAGCCTACGACCTATTTTCAGGCCTCTCAAATACAGAGAAAAAAAATCATGAAAATCGGTCGAGCCGTTTCGGAGGAGTTCGATAACAAACACCGTGACACGAGATTTTTATATAATACAAGAAAGATCATTATCATAATGATTCGCCTTATCTAGCAAAGCAATGTCACGATTCAGAGCGCGCGCAGACAGAGAGTGGTCTGGCGCTCCCCGTTCCGCGTTCAGGGGGGTTACCACGAAATCCGAAGTTCGAAGTTACGGGCTTCGAATCGAAGATTTGCTACCACGAAGTCACTTCGTTTCGTTGACGGATTCGAAGTTCGTTTCCATTCGTTCGATTCGAAGTTAGTCACGTGTTGTCTACTACGAAAAACGAACTTCGAGATTGATATCGAATTTGGCCTACCACGAAAGTCAAACTTCGTGAATGATTTCGGAGTTTGACGTAAAGTTTTTCGCGTAGAAACGTCAAAATCACACGATAACTAAATAGTTGTCGTTTTGCCTTCGTTTCGATGAATTTTGTAGGAAAAGCGACCTTGTGGACGATTTTGTTATTTTTGTTTGTTGTAACACTTGTGACGTATCATTGCTGATTGATATTGAGTAGGTATTGTGATTTGCCGTATTTATTCGTTAATTCGAAAGAGTTTCAGTGTTCAATTGATTTGGTTTTATGTTATTGTGCCATCCTACAGTTCGAGAGCCTGCTTTTTCAATGTAAGTATTTTTGTTTAATATCAATTTCAAATAGGTATCTTAAATCAAAAGTTACTAAGTAACATGCAGTTTTTACTTTTAACCTTTGATATTTTATTTTGAAAGTTTCTTAGTTAAAATAGTCATCTTAAGGCATGTTCTCATTAAGTTACAACCGTATATTTCTTTTGAGATATGTAATTAAGTACCCAAAAGTATATGAGAAGTTATCAAAATACCGCAAAATACTTTGAAAATGTACACTTCTAAAGAAAGCTAAGCAGTGAATTTGGTAAATTATGTCAGAGTGTTGGCTAGTCTACTAAAGCAAGGCAAAACTTTTTTTTCTTTGGGCAGTTGTGTAGAGAATAATATAACTGATAGAGGACTTACACTCTCTGCAAGCAAAGCAAGTCTTACAAGCATGAAATTTTGCACAGAAGTTGCCTGTTTGTAGCAGACATTTAGAAAGGATTTGAAAATTCGTTTATTTAATGGGTGAAACATTGTATGAAATTCCTATGTACTTACACTAGTTTTTTAATTTATATTAATTTGTTTTTTAGATTAGAACTAATTGCAAGATTTTAACTTGTAGAAGAGGCTTTAGCTGAAGAGCTAACAGGGCGTTAAAGTCAAAGACGCGGGACTCGTGAACTATTTATTTCCCTGTACCTCTGGACAGAGAGTTTTAAAATACCTTCCGACTGACTTTGGAGGTGTTTGAGGCCCTCTGCATGGAGGTGGTGCCCTTACTTCGTCCCAAACTAAATAACCGTGGAATTGACCCTGCCTTAAAGGTAAGCCCTTATTGTATCCATACTATATTATTGTAAAAGCAAAAGTGTGTCTGTCTGTCTGTTACTTCTTCAGCCTTAAACTGCCTAAGTGATTTAGATGAAATTTGGTATGGAGATAGTTTGAGTCTTTGTATAGGTCATAGGACAGTTTTTATGCACAAATATTGCAAAGTTCCTGCGGGATAGCAATAAATGAATTCTTTGCAGATGGAGTCAGGGGCAACAGCTAGTAGCTTATATAAATATCAACTAAGGAACAAAAATGGTTACAAATGTGAAAAATTACACAGAGAATTATACTCTGATGTCTCTGATGTACCATACAACACATAGATACTGTAAAAGATCCCCGGCAAAGAATCATTATACTTATTACATTGACCTGCAAATGGCCTGCAAACTGGCCATTCTACATACATACATACTTTGTCTTCATGGAATTTGTTTATCGTATTGCATTTGAATGGGTCTTGTCACAAAGAGGTAATAATTTGATACAGCTTGTAATTTAGTATTGCTGGTACCTATTTACTGGGTTAAGAAAATACCATCATCATCATGATCATCCTGGTACAGTTGGTATTTATTCACAAAACAATACCCCTGATTATAGTGATGTTTAAAAAAATAAATTGTTGATAGAAAAGTTGTTATTCACGAATTTGTATTAATTAATCACTGTAATGCATTGGCAAATTGGCAATATTCTGCCTATTTTCAATCCTCAACACAAAAATAGGGGTGTTAAGTTTTAATGCTATATATTATGTGCATTGAATGGTTGTGCATAAATTGTGGCCAGTGCGATGCATTGATAACTTAAAATAAGACCTTGTAGGTCAGTCATTAACATACTAGGTATATCAATAACAATTTATGTTGCATTTCAGCACTGTGATGGTACCATGAGCATAAAGAAATACTCACCATACCACTAGGGGAATGTACATGCAATTACTTTTTAATTTAACAAACTTTCTGAACTGACAACAAAACAAAGTGTGGAGATCAAAGTAATTATATAATTTCTTAGGTACTTTCATATTGATTTCAAACATTGCAAATCTGGGTTACAATACATTAATTTAGTGCCTTAGATGATCTGATGACGGAGCCAGATGATACACAGTGGAATTCCTTAGTGGTCAATAGTATAGCTGTTAGAGTTTAGGCTGCTTTCATAATATGTTGTGGAAAGTCCAATTTAAAGAAATCTTTAACAAATAGTTATTAGTTCTGTACTTTAAAGAGGCGGGGATTAATAAAGGCTTTTTATTTTTATTTATTAGTTCTTTTAAATCACTATTGACACCATTAACCTTTTCAACGCCAACAACACATATAGGTGTCACAAAGTACAGTGTCAAAGTGACCTTGACACAATGACATAAGATTCAAAGCAGGTTTACGTTTTGTCGAGGCGCGTCGGTGAAAGGGTTAAACATTCACTTGGAACTAACAATTAATTTATTGTGATTTTCAAAGAAACTTTAATGTTTAATGATTAATGTAGATTTAATTTAAACCACACTGTATAAATTTATCTGCTTTTCAGATATGTTGCCTCCAGCCGCTCGGCCTCACGGAGCAGGAGCCTGCTGAGGAGCGCCGCCCCGCCCCCCGGCCCCCGCCGCTCAGCGCGGACAGGCCCGCGCGCAACTCATATGCGATTTGAATCGCCGATAGCTGATAGCCCTGATGTATCACAAATTGTTATATTTATTTTGTTTGATTGATTGATTGTATTTCATACTACTAAAAAAGCCGTGGTGGCCTAGTTAGACCGGGGGGGGGGAACTACGCTGCGCACTACGAGGAGAGTCGCCGAACCAACATATAGTAGCCTGACATTAAGAATTAGCCTACGCCAGCTGCCACTACGTGAGGCGACACCTACCACTACGTGAGACAACGCATCAACGGGACGTGACTCGCGTTTACCTAGTTAAGACAATTGTAAACTGTATCACTTTAGTTTCTCACATCGGGCTATTGTCATTTAGTATTTAAGATGTAGGAATAGTTATTAATTTTAATTAAAGTAGTTTTAAGTCATTCTCCTGGTTTTCTTCGGACCTCTGGCTGCTGCTTACATATTTGGCGCAGTCGGTAGGATATTCGCGGGTTGCGAACGGGAACCGAAACCTTCAAAATCAAGATTTTGAGTTCCTGAGCCACCTGGGTCGCTTTCAAGCACCGCTGCCGAGTATCCAGAATCTACGAGCTGCAGTTCAAGAGGTGAATCGAGAAATCGATTCTAGAAGGAGACCAGAGATGAAACTTGGTAAGTACACTTGAATCGATCTTGTGTTGCTTCCTTCCCTTACCCTTAGTCTATTGATATTCCCAAAAATTTCCTTCCTGGAAATTCGGGTATTGGGAACCTGCATCGCGCCAGGCCCCCAGTAAAGAATAAATTAGGAATAAATTAATTTAGTAACTTAGGCGATTCGATTAGGTAATCTATTTATGTGGAATAGATAGAACTACGAATTTATAATTAAGAGAGTATGATTTAAGTGAGCCCAGTTTTTATTATAGAGATAGGCAGATTATGTAGTTAGTTAGTATTTTTCAGTAACGTTTTACGTTTACCACCCTTTAACAACCCTCCGCAATTTAATTCTGCCCCCAAGCCCATGAGCCGTATTCAAGCATTTACCCCTAAGGTGATGCCCAATCCGATTCAAGACTATTTTAGATCACAAGAAATGCACTTGAATGAATATACACCTTATGCCCCAGATCCATATTACGATTAAGTATTATTACAATGAACCGAAGTACGCGAACCATGCTGACTTTGTGAATTTTGTCGAGTATGATGACCCCGCACATTACGCGGAACCGACTACGGACGTTCAGCTGACTTGACAAGGCCGAACTAGTACTAACGATGGTGATGATTTCTTTTCGGTTAGGCCGGAAGTCACCTTATATCCAAATTTCCAACCCTCCTCTAAAATTTTTAATAGATACTGGCGCTAACTTGTCCTTTATTAGCCCTTGTGCAGTTAAACTATATTTCACCACACTAGACCTTGCTAGTGGATTTTACCAGGTTGAAATGGACCCCCAAGATATTCCTAAGACAGCGTTTAACGTCGAACATGGACATTTCGAGTTTCTACGAATGCCCATGGGGTTGAAAAATTCACCCTATACCTTTCAGCGCGTTATGGATAACATTCTGAAAGGTCTCCAAAACGAAATTTGCGTTACCTACTTGGACGATATAATAGTTTTCAGCACATCCCTTCAGGAATATATGACTAACCTTGAAAAGGTATTCCAGATATTAAGAGATTCCAATTTCAAGATCCAGATGGACAAGTTATGTAGTTAGTATTTTTCAGTTTCCTATAGTTTCAGCAGACACCTTTGACTTTTATAGGCTTTCAATAGTTCTTGATAAGACAAACCAAATCCTTATCCCTATAATCTATCCCGTATATAGCAACTCATAAGACCGCATTCGTGTACATGGAGGCTGAATGCCCGAAGTATGTCATCAATATCTCTACAGGAAGGATACAAATCTTCAACTTCGGACCACATCAAACTGCGTACTCACTATCTATTTGCTAGGCCGAAGATATCACTTAATGAAAAGTACTATGTCTAAAGACACTACGGAAGATACACGAGTCATGAGAAACCCCAGAATATCCGAGAGGGCCATCTTCAGAAGGAACTTCCAGCAACATTTTCACTAAGCGTTGGAAAATAGTTGCTGATCTACGGGTGGAGGTGTTACGTAACTACGCTGCGCACTACGAGGAGAGTCGCCGAACCAACATATAGTAGCCTGACATTAAGAATTAGCCTACGCCAGCTGCCACTACGTGAGGCGACACCTACCACTACGTGAGACAACGCATCAACGGGACGTGACTCGCGTTTACCTAGTTAAGACAATTGTAAACTGTATCACTTTAGTTTCTCACATCGGGCTATTGTCATTTAGTATTTAAGATGTAGGAATAGTTATTAATTTTAATTAAAGTAGTTTTAAGTCATTCTCCTGGTTTTCTTCGGACCTCTGGCTGCTGCTTACATATTTGGCGCAGTCGGTAGGATAGGTCTTAACTAGGTAAACGCGAGTCACGTCCCGTTGATGCGTTGTCTCACGTAGTGGTAGGTGTCGCCTCACGTAGTGGCAGCTGGCGTAGGCTAATTCTTAATGTCAGGCTACTATATGTTGGTTCGGCGACTCTCCTCGTAGTGCGCAGCGTAGTTACGTAACAAGCTCAAGCAGAATGTTTTGATATTAACACAACGAAATATATTGTTAAATGTAAAATTGTGGAAAGAAGTCATTACATGATTATAGAAAGAACTGCTTGATGTTAAAAATGTAGCCAAGGTCTACTATTAAGGTCTAGTATTATTTAAGAAAAAATATAGATATGAAATCTTGCGAAGTCAATAAGTACAGCATATTAATTTATTCAACAGTCTAGAGTTTAGTCTTATTTCGTTTGTTAGACGCGAGTTATCCGTATTTTTTTAATATGAGTTTGAATATCACTGCAAATAGGTTGCTGTTTTTGGCTGACTAATTTAAAAGGTAACTTTGCTTTGTGCACAACTAGGTATTATATTTTAAACAATTTTCAATAAAATGTCCAAGGTATTTGATGAGACCTTGGTATTTAAATAAACCACATTGATGGTTGATAATACTTCAGGGATGAAGTAACTTCTTCTATTCATAAAATCAAATTACCTATTAAGTAAAGCGGTAATTTTCTGCCTCGTCTTGCCAGCAGCACTACCGTGCACGCAGCTATGGTGGAAAATCTAAAACTGTTCTTTTTTCAAAGTGGGTTTTTAGTACTTTCCAATTCAAATGAAAAAGGTTGTTACAAATCATTCTTAAAATAAAAAATAACTTGATTTTGCCGTCAATATACTAACCAACTTATCTGTCAATCAGACCAAGCAATACTACACTTTATGCAGACGGCGTAAATAATACAAAACAAGTATATGTCATTCAGATCATGAAAGGGATAAAATGACTTGACAGTTCGGTACTCTTCTCAGTGATTGTCAAAATTCAAACTTCGAGAAGGTATTAGACCTACAACATATTGTTACGAGCCGTAGGGTTCGTTAGATAGATAATACGCCTTTAACGTAAAACTAATTTAATTGAACAAAAAGGAATCTCTTTCAACACTAAACTTATTCACTTAAATCACTTAGTAATCACTTTGATCTCTCTTCGATGTTTATCTCTCGGTATCTCTTCGAAAACTGACTCTGTCGGCACCTTGTCTGCCTTTATATAGGTCCAGTGAATCGGTCCACAAAGTTCGAGAACATTCCAGCTGGAACTCTCTGGCACATACGTCTAGAATATTCCGGAAACAGGATCATCTGTCTGTCTCTTTCACGAATACGCTATGCTATCCCGCTCGCACACTTTCTAGAATGTTCCGGAACAAGATCGTCTGTCTCTCTCACACATATAGGCTATCCTTGTCACACACCTTCTAGAATGTTCCAGAGACAGGTGGACTGTAACTTGGCCTGAAACGGCCTGAAAACGGGTTTTCAGGAAATGGTGTCATGTGACAGTTAGTGTCCTGAAACGGCCTGAAAACATGTTTCAGCCTGCTGAAAATAATGCTAACTTGGGGTAATTTCTGATTTACCGTTATGTGTTAGGACTTCTTCCAGAACGGCCTGAAAACAGATTTCAGCCTGCTGAAAACGACTGCAAGTGCTACTAATTTCATAAAAATGTTTTTACTGGTTTCCCGTTGACCCATCTCCGTAACACTGCCCCCTCCTTAGACATGCTCGTCCCGAGCATCATTAGATCCATTGAAACGTGCCAATCGATTCACATGCACAATCTTGGGCAGGTTCCTGACGTTACCCATTTTCTTTATGCGATAAGTTACATCATTAATCTTCGTAATTATTGTGTAAGGACCGTCCCAATCAGCTTGCAGTTTGGGAGATTTTCCTTTACGTCTTACAGGATTATGAAGCCAGACGAGTGAGCCTTCTTCAAAGTTTACGTGATGCATCTTCCTGTCATATCGACTTTTTGTCTTGTCACTTATTTTGCTTTGTAACATCCTGACATGTTCATGAATTTCGTACAGTTTTTCTCGTAATTCCGCGATCCTTTCCCAAGGAGCACCAACGTTGTATTGCTTCATCCCAGCTCTACTTCTGGTGTGCGGTCCTTTTACAGTTGCACAAGCTGTACATTTCCGGCACCAATCTTCTACATCCTCGCGGTAGTGTATCCAATAGAATCTTTCTTTTATTTTCATTAGGGTCCTTTTTATTCCTAAATGTCCACCCGATGAACTATCGTGAACTATTTCTAAGATATCACGGATCTTGGATCTCGGTACAACTAGCTGTAAATGGGATGCATCACCACGAGTATTTTCCCATTTTCGGCATAACACATTATTGTACAAAACCAGGCTATCCCATTGAGCCCAATAACTCTTAGTTATGGTGCTGGTGTTGGCGATGTCATTCCAACGGGGCTTAGTATCAGAAAATTTCTTCCAATTCAAAATTGGCTTAATGTCGCTATCTTTCTGTTGTGCCTTCTGTATCGCTTCCCCACACCAATCCGGACTAATGGTGTCTGTCCTGAGTAGCCTCACTTGAGCGAGTTCTTTTCCCTCGTAGACACCTTCCGACATTGCACCTTTTAGGACGATTTCCTCTAGGCCACATTTGAAGATGCCGCTTTCTAAGTCAATTTTGCAATTATGGGTTTTCATAAAGTCTAAACCAATGATGCAGTCATCTGCTATGTCTGCAACCACAACTTTGTGCCGGTAGAAGTTTCGACCAATTTTGAAAGTAGCGACACCCTCTCCTCGAACGGTTATTTGCTGGCCAGTAGCTGTCAGGAGCTGAAAATTGCCACGTGAGGTTGGGTATCTCTCGCCAAAAGGCTTCAGAAGCTGGTACCTGATTACCGTGCGCGATGCACCGGTATCTAAAGTTAACTCGCATTTAGTTCCATTGACTTCGCTTTCAATTACTAAAGTGTTCCCATCTTGAATCTGAGAGATCATGATCTTTGGGGCCGTCCTTACATTATCTACCAGCACCGGCCCCGCGGTCCTGGCGTTTATTCGTTTCCCTGCCGCGTTTCTGCGGCAGCACATGTTACCGCATCTGCAGCTCTTAAGATCACTGTGATGGATTTCCACATCACGTCTAGGGTCTTTCTTAGGGCATGAAAATCTCATATGCCCTACCTCCCCGCACGCATAACACGTAGGCCTGCTTCGAGGTTTCGCTTTGTCTGTCATACCTCGGACGCGATAAGAGCGATAATCCCTGCGAACTGCCTCTACTTCTAATGCGTGAGCGAGTGCATCTTTTAAGGTCTTGTGATGACCGAGACTCACAGTTGTCTTCACTTCACGGTCTCTAATGCCATCTATAAATGCCTGCACTAGCATGCTGTCCACTAGAGACGGTGAGGACAGGTACGCCTTCCTGACCAACTTCTCGATTTCCAGGCACCATTGCTGCAGGCTCTCATTAGCTAGCTGCATTCTGTCCTTCAACTGAGCCCGGTAAACGTGTTCCAAGTGGGAGTCACCATAACGCGACTCTAGGGCATCCTTCAGACGTTCTAAAGTCACTTCTCCCGTCATAGTGTCTAATACTGTCAGGGCTTGATCCCGCAGCCCTAACATAAGGGCGGTTACCGCTTGTTTATCGGTCCAACCGTTCGAATCGGCTACAGTCTCAAACTGGAGCTTGTAGGCCCCCCAAGAAGAAGTACCGTCGAATGGGGGTGCTTTTAGTTTGCCTGCAGGCGCACTAGAGGTCACAACTCCGTTAGACTTCAAACATTTTAGCTCCTTTTCCATACTTAAAATTTGCTTGTCGTGCTTTAAAAGTCTGTCGTCGTGCTCTTCTACCTCTGTTTTTAACTTCTCTATTTTCTCCTTGAATTGCACGCCGATTGCCTTCAAGTGCTCTTCTAAGAAAGCGCGAGTGTTCTCCTCTTGACGGTTAGCCAACTCCTCTTGACGGCGAGCCTGCTCCTCTTGACGTCGAGCCTGTTCCTCCATTAAGCTACGAGTTTCCTCTTTTTGACGGCGAGCTTGCTCCTCCATCATGCGTTGCATGGCCAGTAGCAGACTGGATTGGTCTGTATTTTCGCTTATGGCGCGGTTGTTGTCAAAACTTTGACGACGAGCGGCGTCACGTGCTGCTTGTGCCCGCGTCTGCATCGCTGGTGCTTCTCCGCCGGACTCCTCCTGTTCGTCCCTCGGTGTTACAGGCATTTCTCTATCCCACTTCTGACACCAAATGTTACGAGCCGTAGGGTTCGTTAGATAGATAATACGCCTTTAACGTAAAACTAATTTAATTGAACAAAAAGGAATCTCTTTCAACACTAAACTTATTCACTTAAATCACTTAGTAATCACTTTGATCTCTCTTCGATGTTTATCTCTCGGTATCTCTTCGAAAACTGACTCTGTCGGCACCTTGTCTGCCTTTATATAGGTCCAGTGAATCGGTCCACAAAGTTCGAGAACATTCCAGCTGGAACTCTCTGGCACATACGTCTAGAATATTCCGGAAACAGGATCATCTGTCTGTCTCTTTCACGAATACGCTATGCTATCCCGCTCGCACACTTTCTAGAATGTTCCGGAACAAGATCGTCTGTCTCTCTCACACATATAGGCTATCCTTGTCACACACCTTCTAGAATGTTCCAGAGACAGGTGGACTGTAACTTGGCCTGAAACGGCCTGAAAACGGGTTTTCAGGAAATGGTGTCATGTGACAGTTAGTGTCCTGAAACGGCCTGAAAACATGTTTCAGCCTGCTGAAAATAATGCTAACTTGGGGTAATTTCTGATTTACCGTTATGTGTTAGGACTTCTTCCAGAACGGCCTGAAAACAGATTTCAGCCTGCTGAAAACGACTGCAAGTGCTACTAATTTCATAAAAATGTTTTTACTGGTTTCCCGTTGACCCATCTCCGTAACAATATATTATATATTCCCGTATTAACCATGTTTGAGCTCTATAACATTGAAAATAAAGTTCATACTTGTAATGTGTTCCATATTTTTGGATACATTGGATGCTAGGATACCAATGGTGTTGTGGGTGTTACGGTATCAACGGCGACTTGACAGCTACCAAGTATTTGGCGCTTTGTGCGCTCCGGTGAATTTGAACACGGTGGATGACCTGAACAATTTGATCACATTGGATGAGTAGGTATTAATGGACATTTCGGATGTAGCGATATATTTGGAGACATTGACTGTCACTATCTATATGATGCTGACTGTACAAATCGTTTGAAATACGAATAAAAACTTAGAATTTTGAAAAAATATTGTACACATTCGCCACCTCCCGCAGGTAAGGCATTATCAGACTTCTATTTATAATCATACGGAGAACTGTTGAAAAAAGTTTTAGGGTGGTACAAATCGTTTTGCATAAAAAAAAATATTTCTTTGCGACGGTATGGCGCCCATTTGAAACCGTCAAAAGTATGGCATGGTGTTTTTCGCGAATGGCTACTCGACGATGATTAGCTGTGCAAAAATTAGCTTGGTACAAATGGTTGAAATGTTGTTTTTAAATTAATGTGTTTGCGTCGGTATGGCGGGCTGTAAGCCACACCGGAGAAGTATGGCATTACGCTACCGCCTTCTGATTTTTTATCGACTATTGGAAAATACAAGAATTTTTGTGGAACAAATCGTTCGACGCTCGTTATTTATCCGACACGTTCGATTAACGCCCACGCGATTGGGCCGCCGGTACCAGCGCTATGACCAATATTTTCCTTTTTGTCATTAGGTAATTAGACCCCTGAAGAACCGCCATACTGGTACAAATGACCTAGGTAATATTTTGTGTCACCATCCCCCGGTCTAAGTGGTTTGACCTATGGTCTCTCGAGCAGAGGGTCGTGGGTTGAAATCCCGGCTCGCAACTCTTGAGTTTTTCGGAATTTATGTGCGAAATGAAATTTACCATGAACCATGAGCTTTACGGTGAAGGAAAACATTGTGAGGAAACCTGCATACACCTGCGAAGAAATTCAATGGTATGTGTGAAGTTCCCGATCCGCACTTTGCCCGCGTAGGGTCTGTTACCTCGGCTCTTCACGCTTAAACCGCTGAACCGACTTAGATGGGTGAATCAACTTTTTTGCGTTGTTTACTCTATCCCCGGTTGTCCAAGTGACACTTCATACTGTTTCATAGACAGACAAATGCTTAGGTTATCAGAAGGACAAACTTTGTGTAACCATAGCAACAGTTGATACACCCAGATGATATTTGATATAGAGATAGTTTAACACTCTGGGAAGACACGTGAAAGAGAGTGCGGTAGAAAGTAGAAAATAAACATCTCATCTAGTTTTAATATTTAGTTTTTATTTTAACTTGTAAAGATGATTTACATATCATATATAGATATATATTTATCAACTGCATTGTTTGCTTGTAAGTGGTACCCATTAGTCGTTAGTGGTTAACTGAATTGTATTTTTAAATTATTTTTGTTAAAAAAAAATTTTTCAAAAGCGTTTTTCAATAAAACGACACATCAAGATCGCTTACCTTCTTTCTAATGCTAAAAAAAACGAAGTATCTCTGACTGGATAAATCCGCTGTTATGTATGTTCCTAATCACAACTTGCTGAACATGTGCTACTTACCTACTCATCTGATTTTTTGGATTATCAAACATTGGGTGAACCTTTCACACGTCGATATTTGTATCGGTAAGGCTCAGTATATTGGAATGATATTTAATGATAATTCTTTATTTAACTAGTATCCCATTTTAGTCACACTATATAAGTCTCGCTGGTGGGCACAGGCCTCATCTCATAGGCTAGAGGGAACGGGCTAAGCAGTAAGCACTCTAGCCCAAGATGGATTACGGACTTCATATACGGACGCCTTTGAATTTCTTCGCAGATGGCTGCAGGTTTTCTCACAATGCTGTTTCTTCATCGAGAAGCTCATAGTAACTAAACTATCTAATAGAACCATTTCGTAATGAATCGTTTAACAGTGATTATTGCGTGATGTACGTCATGATGACATCTCTATCTTTTCGAACACATGTTGTTGTGTTGTCAACAATAATGAATAGGAAGGAAAGGAGTTTGCTTGTGTATTAATAACTTGAATTGCCACTGTCCATCGTCAAAACTTCTTTTTTTTCCCTTATTTCATGGAGCGAAAACGTTTATTGCATGTTGTGTTCGGAAAATTGATAATCCTTTGACCCTCACTGAAGTTGTAATTATCTAGTAGTTAATGCGACAAGGTTCTATAGTGGCCTAGGAATTAAATTGTTTGACTGTACTGGGACTTGAGATGAAGTTGGTGAGTAGAAAATGACAATGTCAATGTTATGCAATGTGACTTGTATTTTATTACACCTCCAATCCTTAGATGTAGTATGTACCTAGTCTTATTAAAATATTTGTGCTAAAATTAAGCAGTTTTTTTTCTTAATGGACGTAAGTAAACGAAATTAGATCACGTGATTTTGTACCTTGTCATTTTAAATTGTCTGAAAAGTCATTCGAAAGTATGTAACGACTGAAAGCGGCAAGGTAGAAAAGTGATCACTGATTCATGACATGACGTTGACTGAACATGGATAAAGTGGATAACATTTGTTTCTTTTTTCTTTGGAACAAATAGATACGTTTTAAACATTAAACTGCCGTGAGACTCACTCATAGTGAAATATACGAATTAATCACGTAAAGTGACGGTAGCTCGTGGTGCATTTTAGGCAGCCGCCGTGACGTGTGGCTCCGGGAAGAAGGGCTACGGAAATTAGCCCGAAACATATCGAGTTAAACTCGTTTTAAGACGTGAGTACTTAATTCGTACGTCGTATTTCACTATGAAATAAATATGTAGTTTATCTCGTTTTGCTATACTTACTTATACTTAGTATTGAATAGTATAGTCTGGGTAAAATAAGGTTCGTCACTTTTCGATAGAGTCGAAAAGTGACGAACCTTTACTTACCCCGACTATACCTACCATTGGTAATGAGGTAATCCACGGGAGATTTCATAATATCCGTTTAATCAGCCAATTTGAATAGTAGTGTCACGGGAAATTAAAGTTTCCCTTCACTCTACTGGTAGTGCCTAAGTAAAAATATTATGTCATATAACATACGAGTACATATAGTTCCGCACGGGACCCGCGTAGGTAGGCTGGGATAGTGATGATGTGAAAGCTTGTCGGTGTGAGGGCTTGTTTTTTTACTTTCGCCCTAAAACGGCTTGACGTATTTATCTCTGGAATAACTCATACCTACTTGGGCTACTTTTTGTCCCCATGGATCCATGTTAAATTCCAAAATCTTAACTAAATTAAGTAAATGCAGAGACATGAAATCTTGCACAAGAGTATTCTTCCTACAAAATAATTATAAAAGTCGTAGACGACGATGTAAGTTTCGGAATTCCCATGGATATGTATTTTTTTTTTATCACATAAGACACTGTCTTAAATTGTCAGAGTTGCACAAGGGAGGGCCTCATCTGAATGGGTCACCACCGGGGAGTGCCACTGAGACATAGTGACATTTTATGTGCAGATGTTGTAATGAAACGATGTTTCTCAGTTAAATCTTTTTAATGACTGAAGTTGTCAATAGGACAAAATATATTTAAAAAAAATACAATTCTAAAATTAAATGTAATGTTGCCAGAGTTAGCGACATCCTCCCCCCTCGTGTGCAAACACATCTATATTCAAGGTGACATCACGCTGATGGGAAGCTCCTGAGGATCTACGTGTAGTCGGACTAGCTTTTTTGTAGGTCGACGTAGAACCCCATGAGCAGTGCTCACGTCGGCAATTCGGACTACACCGTCTGAGCCTGGTAGTACTCTTAGGATGCGACCTCGGGGCCACACTCCTCGTGGAAGATTCCCATCTGCGATGAGCACAAGGTCCCCAATGCTCAGATTCTTACTAGCTGGCGTTGCTGTCCTAGGAATAAGAGCTGGTAAATATTCTTTAAGCCAACGAGCCCAGAAGTGATCTGCTAATCGTAAGCCTTTACGCCAACGTATACGGCGGAGCAGATCAGCTTCGTTAACCTGAGCAAGGGGGGAATAGGTTGAAGGTGAACCCAAAATGAAATGGTATGGCGTTATGGGCAAATCGGAATCTGGGTCTGTGTCTACATGCGTTAACGGCCGAGAGTTAAGAATAGCTTCTACTTCTAACAGAAAGGTAGTGAACGTCTCTTCAGTAGTAGTACGTGTTTTAAGAGTCGTAAACAACGCGGTCTTCACGCTTTTGACAAGACGTTCCCAGCATCCTCCCATAAATGGGGAAGCAGGCGGTATAAACTTCCACCGAATCAAATGGTTTGTAGCAAACTCGTGGACTGGCTCCTCATATAGCTTGCGTAGTTCACGGTTGGCTCCAACAAATGCTGTCCCGTTGTCGGAATAAATGGTTTGCGGGGTACCTCGTCTTGCAATGAATCTTCTTAAACCCATGATGGCAGAATCTGTGCTTAAACTTCCAACGACCTCGAGATGAACAGCTCGGACTGACAGGCAAGTGAAAAGTGCCACATAACGTTTCTCTGATCGTCTTCCGACGGCGACAGTAACTGGGCCGAAGTAGTCCAGTCCCGTGTGAGTGAAGGGTCGGACATGATGAGCAAGGCGTTCTGGCGGGAGATCTCCGACTGAGGGACATGATGGTGCGTCTTTTCTTAGCCTGCATTGTAGGCACGCCTTAAGCACGGATTTCACAGCCAATCGGAGCCCAACAATGTAAAATCGCTGCCGCAACTCACTGATGACAATGCCTTCACCTGAATGCGCTGTTTTCTTGTGATGAAAGAATATTATAAGCTTTGTGATGTAGTTCTTGCCATGTAGGATGATAGAGTCTTTTTCTATGTTGACATCTTGAGCAGCAGTTATTCTGCCTCTGAGTCGAAGTAAGCCATTGTCGAGATATATCGTGAACTTTCTTATTTTACTCGTTTTATGGAGTGGGTTTTCTCCCATCAAAGCAGTGTACTCTTCTTCAAAGGACTCTATTTGGGAATAAATGAAGAGATTTCGTTCAGCCTGCTCTAGGGTGCCTACTTCAATTAACGGGAATTTTGGAGGGGACACAGACACAGATTGCCCACTATACCGAAAAGTCGGATTGGAATGATTTAAGACTGCCCGGAATTGTTTCGCGCATTGTATCACACGAGCAGTAGCGCGTAACAAACGTAGCCATTCACTGAAGTGGTCGGGCTTAGCAACTAGTGGCCATTTCAAATTGTGAACATTAGTATGACTTACTAGTTGTAAGTCTGATTGTTCAGTTTGGCATTTTACAAATTTAGTTTCATCTGAACTAAACGTATCACGCAGGTTGTTACTTGATGGTTCTTTGGGCCATTGAGACGGAGGGTCAGTTAGAAACGATGGCCCAGAGAACCATCTTGAGGACATATCGAACGGACGGTTGACTCGCGTAGCGTCGTCCGCCACGTTCAGGGCAGTTGGTACGTAGTGCCAGTCTTTTGCGTTGGTCAACTCTAAAATTTCACCGAGTCTATGGCCCACAAAAGCCTTAAATGAACGGACATCGCTACGTAACCACTTTAACACCGTTAAACTGTCTGACCAAAGATAAATCTTAGATGGTTTTCGATTATGCGCCTCTACAACATACGAAGCGAAACGTGCTGCCAATAATGCGGCTTGTAATTCAAGCCTAGGAATAGATATAAGTTTTGTTGGCGCAAGGCGGGATTTGCCACCTACCAAGCTCAGCAGCACACCTCCGCCAACGCAGCTAAAGCGCCAATATGCGACACAGGCATATGCTAGTTCGCTAGCGTCTGCGAAAACATGGAGCTGCGCTGATTCGGCCTGTCGCTGAGCTAGGTAGTGACGCGGAATAGATCCCGACGATAAATTAATTAGCTCTTGGAACCAAGCGTTCCACTTGGTCGTCACCGTCCAGGGTAATTCTTGGTCCCAGGTTATTTTTGATTTCCAAGTTTCTTGGAAAATTACCCTACCCTTGAGCACTATCGGCGTGAGGAACCCTAGGGGGTCAAATATACGCATTAAAAAGGCTAATATGGAACGCTTGGTTAATGTAGTCGGCCGGTCCCCAAACGATGAGCGTAAAAAACGAAGCTGGTCATCACCTGGAGACCAAGAGACACCCAATATACGGACAACTACAGAGGACGCGTTGGGCATGCACAAGTCTGACGGTATCGATGCAAGCGCTTCGGGCCGGTTTGAGATCCAGGACCTCATTTCCAGACACGCTTTAGCATGAACAGTCACGATGTCGGAGACTAATTGGGCCGCTTCTTCAACCGAATCAACGCTGCCTAAATAATCGTCCATATAATGGTCGTTGACTATGGCATCTGCTGCAGCAGGGTAGGTCGATCTATGTTCCTCAGCGTTGCGATTTTTCAAGTAAATCGCGGTAAACGGGCTGGAAGTGGCCCCGAAAATCATCGAGGACATTCGAAACTCCTTGAGCGGGAGGGAAGGATCGTCGCGCCATAGGAATCTTTGCGCATCACGATCTTCCAGCCTGATTTTAGTCTGAGGGAACATTTCACGAATGTCACCATTAAGACCCACTGCTCCCTCTCTAAATCTCATTAAGACCGCGAGAAGTGGCTGTAACAAATCTGGCCCAGAAAGAAGCAGTGAATTTAAACTCACGTTCGATGACGTTGCTGCAGCATCGTGCACTACTCTAAGTTTGCGCTTCTGGGGATGGAAAACTCCAAAATGAGGAAGGTACCATATTATGCTGGACTTTGACCGCTCGTAACATGGTTCTGCGTATCCCTTTTGGATTATGGAATTGATGTAGTCACGGTAAGCGTCAGTATAAACCTTGTCCTTTTTCATTTTATTCTCGAGACTGATAAAGCGAGAGTGAGCAAGATTGCGGCTCTCAGGCACGTTATTAATATTAGCGCGCCATAATAACCCAGTTTCAAATCTTCCGGAAGGTAGTCGGGAAGTTGTTTTGTCCAAAATAGCAACTGCTCGCTTATCATTCTCGGACATATATTCTTTTTTAGAAATGCCGATAGAGTCCACACGAAAATACTCTTTCAATTGGTGGTCTAATGAATCAGTCTCATTAATGACACTGCAGTGATTGACAAATTCTACCGGAGAAGACTTAGACTTCGTATATCCAAAAAGGACCCAACCAAGCGAAGTCAATGCTGCCACGGGTTGGGATTGACTACCTCGTCTAACGGAACAGGGCACTGTTAGGTGCCAGTTGTCAATCCCTATCAACAGCATTGGCTTTGCGTCATCATAGCTCACCTCATCAACTAAGTCGGTTAAATAATCGAAAGAACGCAAATCGTCTGATTTAATTGTCTGAGTAGACAGATTAAGATTTGAAATTGAACGAACGTTCTGCAACGTGAAAATAGATGAGCTACGACGACCTTGGATCTCAAGGGATACAAAGGTTGCCTCGGATTCTTGAGACATGCCTCCAACCCCGTTTACCCGAAGTAAAGTTCGCTTTCCGGTGGCACCAACAGCGTTTGCCACAGAAGAGTCAACCAGGGTAGCTGTGGAACCATCATCCAGTAAGGCGTAAGTCTTTACCGTCCCTTTGGGACCGGAGACACTAACTGGCAGCACTTTTAGAAGTGGACGTCGTGACACGGATGGAGTAACGCTGTGGGTAACGATGGCAGTAAGGTCGTTATTGGCAGCCTCAGCGCTAACTACGTCCGCATGATGAAGTGCGTTGACAGTTTGCGTTGGTTCCTTATGAAGTAATGAATGATGACTTCCCTTGTTACGACAATTTTCGTTTTCGCAACTAAACTTCTTACATTTGCGATAAAAGTGAGTGCCTTTAGTAAGACATTTATGGCATACCTTTTTTGAAGTTACCCACTCCCATCTGTCATCTATGGAAATAGTTTGAAAGTCTTTGCAATCGATTACTAAATGACCTATTTTACTACAGAATAGGCAAACTTTTTTATAGGCAACGATGACTCTATGGTTGCACGAGAGTTGGCCGGTTTGAATTCCGTAGTGACATGACACCTAACGGATTTGACATTCGTGTCACGTTTGGCAGGCTCGTGCACGAAATCATATTTTGATTTCAAATTGGCCTCATGCACAAGGAATTCCGACAACAACTCTAATCTGAAAACTTTTAATGGCTCTCTAACGTATGCAAAGTCCGTCCAACGAGATCGTAACGAAATAGTTAGTTTCCCTACGATTTCGTTTGTTAGTTCGGGTGAGGCCATGTACTCTGGTACATTGAGCAACCGAACTACCTCGACGCAATGACGAACTCTACACGCGAAGGCGTTAATTTCTGTCGAGCTCTCGAGGTTGGATATCTTAGGCAAAGCACGGACAGCAGATAGTTCTGCTAAAATAATGCGTTCCGGCCTGGCAAACTCAACCTCTAGGGCTCGCATAACTTCGAGAGGATCGCAAGCGGCTGCTAATAAAACTGCTACAGCGTTACGTGCCGCTCCTCTTAAAGCTGAACCAATTCTAATTAAGTTCTCCGTTGGCGAGTACGACGAACTGGTATTTTGATACATTCTTTTAAAAATAAGCCAATCCGTCGCCTGACCGTCGAAGATAGGTAAAGGGACACTCACCCTAGGGGCCCGCGACGCTCCGGAGGCGGCAACCTCGGCGATCGCTTCAGCAAGGCGTATAGTGTCTAAATTAGGACTATTATTCTTATTAATGTTACAACATTTGAACATGTGTGGTTGTGTACCTAACTGACAGTGATTGTTTAGTGTATCTTGAGCAGCTGGGTTGGTAGGCATCCGCTCGCGGTCATGCACTTCCGTACGCAGCCCTCTGGGGGCTGAATGTGGCACGGTGGCAGGGTGCATGCCAGCGCCGTTGGCGTGTGAATGCACACACGCGCCTCCAGCGGTCAAGGCTGGCGCGGTGACAGGGAGTGTGCCACCTCTGGGCGCCGTCGTTACTTTGGGTGCACTGTACACATAAGGCAAACAATTAATAACTGTAGGTAACGATTGAGGCAAGGCTGTGCTTACGTAGGGCAGTGAAGTGCTGTCACATAGGTTGTGAGTCTGATGCAGGTGAAATTCCAGTTCGCGTTGCTGTAGCGCAGACAAGGCGACGTCTAAGGGCGCCGCAACCATCACGTCCGTGTAAGGCTCTGAAGGCACGGGTAAGGTGACGGATGCGTGCGACGTCGTTTGGTCTTGCGACGTTGTGGCATGGAAGGGAATCTGATTAGCGATGGTACGTTCGTTACGATCTAACCACTCACCGACAACTGACCGGAAACTAGAACGCCGGCTGCCACTGGCCTCTGCCTCTAATGCAGCAATTCTGGCGCGGTGCTCTGCCTCCGCTACGGCTCGCTCTGCGACGAGCGCGCGCTCGCGTTCCTCGCGCTCCGCGGCCAGAGCGCGCTCGCGTTCGTCGCGCTCCGCAACCAGGGCGCGCTCGCGTTCCTCGCGCTCCGCGACAAGAGCTCGCTCACGTCCGGCATTCTCCAAATCTGTGACGCGTCGCAGATGCTCTGCCTCTGCGGCGAGGATGCGAGCTTGGATTGTAGACGATGACGAATTCGTAGATGCATTTTTTTTATCACTTGGTTCACTGCACTGCTTCTTAGCCTTACTTCTTGTAAACATTTTAAAATTCTTCACTTCTGACACCAAAAATGTAATGAAACGATGTTTCTCAGTTAAATCTTTTTAATGACTGAAGTTGTCAATAGGACAAAATATATTTAAAAAAAATACAATTCTAAAATTAAATGTAATGTTGCCAGAGTTAGCGACAGATGTGTTTAACACTAGGAATATGTGCATTCCCCCGCTAAAAGTGCCACACAGTTTTGTATTGCTAAAAATACTTCAGCATCTTTCCCGGTAACTGCAATTCTCCAAAACAATATAAATTATACTTACACCGGTATAATTAGATACATATACCTACCTATCTTACACAAGGTTTTTATTTGGAAATACTTAAAAGCTATAATAAAAAAAGATAATGAGTTTTCATTCTTTAATGTGTACACTATAATAATATAACTTGGACAAAATTACATAAAATCAGTTCCTTCTTTAAAACTTACAATTAAATACGTACTTATTATGTATTAAACCTAATCCTAAAACTAAAACGCTACATAAATTTTCGACTAGATTATAAAATCAATCATCTCGGCCTAATATGGCGACTGCAGAATGAGAAGGCTTGAGTTATAGTTCCATTATAGTACCTATACGGTAACTAAAATTGTATTTTAAAGTTGAATATTTTCCAAAATAATCACTATATCGAAAAATCGTCTTCACAACCTTGAAATGATTTTAAAAGACCCATCAAACGATACCCCACACTATAAGGTTAGAAGAGAAACTAGAGTAAATAAGTACACTACTTATAAAAATTATAAAATTGAGCTAATCAACGTAAATCACCTTTTCGTTTCATAACGCAACTTAGTGAAACGAAAAACTTTTTACTAACTTAAATAGTTGAATTAAAACTTTAATAAAAACAAGTGCCTACTTTCTTTTGTGATGGTGAAATCAAAAGTACCTACAAATATAAATTTAACTAATGTCAAGTCAAGATCGCTTTACCTTCTTTCTAATGCTAAAAAAGTATACTTAGTGCAAAAACATAAAGTTAGAGCTGTGTGTGCAACTAAACACGTTACGCGGCACTAACTTCTTTTCAGCTCCTCAGCGAGCAATGTGACGGCTCGAGTCATGTCTTGCAAGTCTGTCCGGAGCTCTGCCCCCTCCTCCCGAATGACTGCCAGCTCCGCCGGCTGCTGCCCCTCGCTGTCCAGCAGCCGGCTTCGCTAATCCAAGTGGCGGGGCCGCGGCGCTGTGAGCTCCACCACACGTCGGGCTCGACTGCCTGAAGGAAACGTTACAACATGTATTATTAACAGTAAATAAATAATATGTTAAGCCGTGCCCGCGACCTTAACACCTTCCCATTAACGTCGATAAGCCAAAGGCTACTAGAAACACAAGAAAGCTTAAAGTTCCATCTTACAGTCTGACAACAATTAAATCTCTTGCTGTGGGGCCGCAGCACGGACCCAAAACCCACTACGTATGTAAAGCAAAACAAGAGCGAACAAATTGCGTTCAAACATCCATCAAGCCCATAATTCGTCGGCTTACTGCAATAAAGAAAGAAATCACTAACTAACTAACAAAACCAAAATCTTGAGAAAACATTTACCTAATAAGTATAACTTTTGATTGTATTGAATAACATCACTAACTAACAAAACCAAAATCTTGAGAAAAGAGTTAATTGAGTGTATTGAATTTTAGCTTGACTAGCCATTAGGGGTTTAGGGGGTTATGTTATTGCCATAGTCGCCACGCTTGGCAGGCGGGTTGGCGACCGCAGTGGGATACCGAAAGATATCGAGGACGCTGCTGCCCGGCCTCTGGTATTATTGGCAACTTGTTTCAACTTCAAGAAGGAGGTCAATCGACGAATTAGACTCGGCTGGGCAGTGGGCAGCGTTCGGGAAGCTCCGCAATATCTTGTCATCCAATACTTATACCGCAAAACCGCAATGTCTCAAGTCAAAAGTCTTTTAACAGTGTGTATTACTAACGATGGGCCTCATAAGAAAGCTCAAAGTCACTCGGAGGGCGATGGAGTGGGCTATGCTCGGAGTTTCTCTGTGGGATCGCATTAGAAATTATGAAATCCGCTCGAGAACTAAACTCACCAACATAGCTCGAAGAATAGCTGGACTCAAGTGGCAGTAAGCAGGGCACATCGTCTTTAGAACTCATGGCCGATGGGCCAAAAAGGGTCTCGCGTGGCGTCCACGGACCGAAAGACGCAGTGTAGGTAGGCCTCCAACAAGATGGAGCGACGACCTGGTTAAGGTTGCGGGATCGCATTGAATGTGGATTGCACGGGACTGATCTGTTTGGCGAGCCTTGGAGGAGGCCTATGTTCAGCAGTGGACGTCTTTTGGCTGAAATGATGATGATGATGTATTGAATTACCGGTACATATGTACATACTTAAACATTCTTTATATTTCTAACAAAGTGATTTCTGGAAAAAAATATCCTATGTTCTTTTGTGGGATACAAAATATCTCTGTACCTAATTTTCGTCAAAATCGGTTCAGCGGTTTAAGCGTGAAGAAGTAACAGACAGACAAACACTTTCACATTTATAATAATTATTAGTATGGATGAATAGGTCAAAAAATACATAAACATTTTTTATTTCAAATGAAAAGTTAAATTATACATAAGTTTTTTTTTTCTAATTTTTGTTGAGTTGTAAGTTTTGATGAATAGGTCGAAAATACATAAACATTTTTTATTTCAAATGAAAAGTTAAATTATGAGTTTTTTTCTAATTTTTGTTGAGGCTTTGAACACTCCAGGTGATCATGTCAGCCTCATGAGAGCTTACTCACTTCCCTATTCAAGGGACAGATCAATGAAATGGTATAATGCTGACTGCCTCACACGATAACGGCTCTGTCAGCCAACAATTGACCTGGCCATTGTACATGGAACCCAATCCTCCAAGAACTCTTCTTCTCAATTCCAAATCCTGGACGCACTCCAACAATACATGGATCAAGTCCTCACACTTCTGACAATCATCACATATAAATTATAAAAGTTCTAGTTCTTTTTAATTGACTCCCTTTTCTAATTTTCACCCCCCTTAAGGGATGATTTCGGGGATAAAATCTATACTTTACCCCTTCTCACATCTCAAATTATCTCTATACCAAATTTAATTTACACTGGTTCAGCGGTTATTGATTCCCTACAAAAACTATCACTCCTTTGAAGGGTGATTTCTGGGATAAAAACCATCCTATACCCTTTCCGCAAACTCAAACTATCTGTAAATACAAATTTAATCAAAATTGTTTCAGCAGTTCAAGCGTGAAGAGGTAACAGACAGACAGACACACTTTCCCATTTATACTATTAGAGTATGGATATGGACAAAGTTTTAAAAACTAAATTAAAAATAGATATTGGTTACTTACTTCTCTCACTTCAATTTCAATTCAATTTATAAAAATACATATAGCTCTATCAATACTATCGATGATTCTGCCAATATTGAGGTTGAGAAAGACACTATTGGCTGTCCTTTGTTCAGTAGCTTCTAGTACTCGGCTGTGCACCTAAAATAGACAACACAAACATAAATTTTGTTAAAATACCACTACCTAGGTACATTGTTTTATGTTATTCTAGAACTGTACTATAGCTTAGTAGGCTCACTGTTTTCATTGAAACAAAGCCCGGAACTAATTTTGTGTATTTTTGATCTCTTAACAATGCTGATTTGATAACAAGTTCCTAATTAAGAAATAAATGTTTGTTTTATATATTAGAAGAAGAATATTAGATTCAAGAAAAATCTCATATGAATTAATTACTCCTCTTTACCTACATGTAACAATACTTGTTGCACTCAACTAGTTACTTGTTATTATATATAGACAAAGGTTTAAAGATGTATTATTATTATATTATAACAGAACTAAAATAAAATTTATTTTTATTACTGACTACTCTCACCTCAGTTTTTAAAAATATAGCTCTACCAATACTATTGATGATTCTGAAAGACAATATTGGTTGGCTAGTGTTTGGTAGCTTTGGTGTGTGATACTCGGCTGAGAACCTGAAATAGACAACAGAAACATAAATTTTATTAAACTAACAAACATAAATAAATTTTTATAAACTTACATAATACCTACATTTATAAGGTGGGTGTGTGTGCTAGTGCAAGAAGGAAGTTAAGTTTACAGTGAGAGGAAATTTGGAAGGGAGGCCATAACAATTTTTTGGCAGTATAAAAACATGTGTTCGAGGATATCCTCGTCCAAGCCACATTCACATATGGAATGGTCTCGGACCCATATTTCAGAAAGGAAGACTGGAGTGCAGACATGTGCTAATCATAAGTTGGATAATAGTGGTTGTGATGTTCTTGACGATATGAAGAACCCCGACTTAGTGGGCAGATCTGGCTGAACTTTCCCAGTGTTTGTTTCATATATAGACATAGTTATGCAGTAGCGTTCCAACCCACAAGTCACTCAAAATTGAGATAACATAGTCAGTATACACTTTTTGTCATAAAATATTAAAAGAAGATTAGATTGAAGAAAAGTCTCAAATGAATTAATTAATTACTCCTCATTACATGTAACAATACTCGTCGCACACAATTAGCTACTTGTTATTATACCTATATGGACAAAGTTTTAAAAATATTATGACTAAATAAAATAAAAATTTATTTTGATTACTTACTTCTCTCGCTAAAGTTTTTAAAGTACGCACACGCAGTTTGACGTTTGACAATTTAGTTTGACGTTTGTATCATTTGGATATGTATGACAATAACAAAAGCACAAAATTTCCTTGAATTCAGCATTAAAACTTGCTCAAAACTATGTTGTGATGAAGCGGAATGTTGGAAATGTATAATATTAATTATTTATTGGAATTTTAGGTCCATTTGAAGCTAATAATCCATTTACCGGTTTTTAAATGAAATTGTGCAAGACGCTTTATTTATCCATTCGGTCTTTCCCATTTATTTCCATTCACGAAGACTCACGAAGTTCGATCGAAAGTGGTCTATGGTTTCGACACGAAACTCACGAATCCGAAATTGCTTCGTAGTAGCGATCACCGACGAACTTCGTGCCATTTTCGTTGCGTGCTTCGTTTCGAACTTCGGATTTCGTGGTAACCCCCCAGAGTTCTGCGTTCTGACCGCTCGAGAGTTCCAACGCACACAAGAGGTGGTTAAATTCTTGCGTTCCATGTTTTTGTATGTGTAACATGTAGCTAGAAAGTTCATCTTTCGAAGAAGAAGCATTAATTTTGTGGAGCCTATCACCCCGAGATGTCCATGCACTTTTGCAGCCCACCGTACATGACTTAAATCATATAATAATTTCCTTTTTCTAACTAATTTGACCTGTTTTTCTTTATTTGTAACTTCAGACATCGCGGCGAATGCGGCGTTCTCTGTCTCGGCGACAAAAGAACGCAAGAACGCGGCGTTCCGCTTTGACCGCCGCGGTCTGACCGCGTGCTGTGTGCGTTGTCGTAAGAGACCTAGTACATTCGAAAGAACGCAGAACTCTGAACGCGGAACGCGGAACGCCAGACCGCTCTCTGTCTGCGCGCGCTCTAAGTTAGTTCGACCGTGCCCTAACCACACGCAGTAGGATACACAGCGAAGTCGTCATAGATCACAGGCGCAGTGGGCTGCGCGGACGCACCCGCGCGCAACGATAATGGCTCATGACCTTGATCCTCACTGAACCTCGCACTGTGCCCGCCTCCAGTTACATATGACTGAGCATTACCGCTTCTTGACTCGGTAAAGCTCCAAACGCACAAACAGCGGAGAAGTAGCGGTGACGGTTGTAATATTCTAACTTGTATGAACGGTTGTGCGGCACCGTACCGCGAAATTGTTCATACAAGTTAGAATATTACAACCGTCACCAACACCGCCAGTGCCGGCGTTACGAGACTTACGAGCACTGACACCCCGGGCTAGAATATTGTGGCGCCCACTTAAGGGCCAACCGAGTTTTTCGCGCTAATCGATTTTGGGTGGACGATTTCGGGCGTGGGGGAGGCACGATGGCTCAAGATAGCTTGGTTGGACTGCGCGTGTTTTTGGGTATTTTCATCATATTACTAAAACAAATACATATTTTAAAAATGTAGCAAAACTACGCCCTAGAAAACATCTTGTTTTATTGACATTCAAAAAGTCATGACCTGCCGTGCAGTATTAGCGTCGTACTACGAGTTTATTTTATTTTTTAGAGACGACTTTGGATTTTTTTCTATCGAGCGAACTACAAGTAATCGTGTTTCGATAAATACTTGTCACTAGGGTGAATCCTCAAATATCTTACATATGAATTTCAGGACTATAGCATTGCTAGTAATGATACAGCACGAGTTTAAATGAATGCAATAAATGCGCCAAAAACACGGTAGGGCCTTAAGGAAATCAAAATCGAGTGCCAGTTTGGCGGGGGAAGCATTCCACTCCCACCGATCGCCCCCTGAAATTTGGCGCCCTGGGCGTCCCCCCAACGTGCTCCCCTCTAACGCCGGCACTGGCCATCGCACCGCCAAGACACCGCTGTCAGTGTGTTTGGAAGTCCTACCGAGTTTTTGGCGCATTTATTGCATTCATTTAATCTCGTGCTGTATCATTACTAGCATAGCTATAGTCCTGAAAATCATGTGTAGGATATTTGAGGATTCACTCTAATGACCAGTGTTTAGCGAAACACGATTACTTGTAGTTCGCTCGATAGAAAAAAATCTAAAGTCATCTCTAAAAAATAATAAAACAAGATGTTTTGTAAGGCGTAGTGTTGCTACATTTTTAAATATGTATTTGTTTTAATAATACGATGAAAATACCTAAATACACGCGCAGTTTAACCTATCTTGAGCCATCGTGCTTCCCCCTTGTCCGATAGTCATTTGCGTTAGTTCTCCTTCGGCCATCGGACGGTCTTAAGGCGCAAGCCACACAGAAGAGAAGTGGGACGGGGGCGCGTCACAGTCGTGGCGCCCCTTCAATCAGATTTCATACTAAATGGGCAGGGCACATCGCTCGTACTCGTGGAACTGACGGCCGATGACGAAGGTACGGAACCCTTAATATGAGTCCTACTGCAGGGCACAAGCCTCCTCACAGAATGAAAGGGCTTGTGCTGTAGTTCCCACGAGAGCCCAGTGCGGATTAGAAACTTCACACACCATTCACTTCTCAAGTGTGTGCATGTTTTCCTTCACCGTAAAGCTCATGGTAAATTTAAAATGTAAATGCGAGCCCGGACTTGAACCCACTATCTGCTTGACAGGCCATAGGTGAAACCAGTAGGCCACCAGCTTTTTAAATAGTTTGTTATCTGCAAATAATTAAAGTACATTGGAACCAGGCCGCATGATTGCCAGTGGAGGCAATGTCAGAACGGAACGGGTTTGGTTCTGTAATGTCGGCCGATAAAAACGCTATCGCGAGATCGGGTGGGCTCCTCTTGGGCCTTGTTGCCCTACGGATTGGACCTTTAGTAAAGGCGGATTTACACGAGCTTAGTATTTGCCCAGTCACTCAAAATCGCAACATTGTTCAGTAAAAATACTTTAAACATGAAACTACCGTGAGACTCACTCATAGTGAAAATATACGGAGCACTCACGTCTTTAAACGAGTTTAACGTGTTTTACGGGGGATTAGCCCGAAACATATCGAGTTAAACTCGCTTTAAGACGTTTGTGATCCGTATATTTATTACGACCCTATTTTTGAAGCACTAAGAGTTATAGTACAATGTTTAACGAGTTTATCACTGGCTAACCGAATTCACCGCATTAATCACCTTGTTTGCGTTGAAGTGTATCGGCAGATATTTGTTACTTCTGTTAAATTACCCTCTTTGTTTTTGTTGTTTCTTTTGCTCATTCCATAAAATGTATTAAATAGCTTTAAGTTCTCATGTAAGTGAATTTTATAATTCTTAGTGGGAATAAAGAATCTTAAACCTTAAACCTTATATTTTCACTAAAAATACTTTGATGGAATAAAATATAAAACCTTGCTAATATTTAAGAAAAATCGTAATAACCTAGTGGTTTGAGACATAGCCTCTCAAGCAAAGAGTCGCGGGTTTGATTATATTCGAAATTTACCATGAGTTTATTGTGAACGGAAATATCGTGAAGAAATCTGCGCACACTTGCGAAAAAATTAAATGGTGCGTATGAATTTCTCAATCTGCACTGGGTGCAGGCTCTACGGCTTACGCCCATCATGCTGAGAGGAGGCCTGTGCTGGGACGTCTATAGACTAGCGTGGCGTGATTGCCAGTGGAGGCAATGTCAGAACGGAACGGGTTTGGTTCTGTAATGTCGGCCGATAAAAACGCTATCGCGAGATCGGGAGATCCTTTTGGGGCTTCTAGCCCTACGGATTGGACCTTTAGTATAAAGGCGGATTTACACGAGCTTAGTATTTGCCAAGTTAAGTAAGTCGTGGTAATCTACGACCTTATGGGCTAAAGCAGAGAGTCGTGGGTGAGTAGGTATTAACTTAGCCGGAGATTTGACGACCAGAAGGCCTAGTGGCTAGAGAACCTGACTATGAAGCTTCAGGTCCCGGGTTCGATTCCCGTTTCGGGGCAGATATTTGTATCAAATGTTTGTTCTCGGGTCTTGGGTGTTTAATATGTATTTAAGTGTATATGTCTAAGTGTATCTTTATCCGTTGCCTAGTACCCATAACACAAGATTTGCTTTGCTTAGCTTACTTTGGGACTAGGTCAAATGGGTGTGAATTGGGATGTACCAAAAAAATAACCTATAGTTTTTATATTTTTTTTGGAAAGAATAGGATATTTTAAGATACCATTTTCATCGGTTTTGAATTTGGTTGAGTATTTAGTTTTTTATATTTTTTTTAAGAAATACGTTGGATGACGTTACAGTGAGAGAGCCACGTTCCATTGCCTACAAAAATTCAAGTCGTACATAACACAATCTATGGCACTACTGATTTGTCTTGTCACTGTCAATAATACAAGCACGGCTTAGGGTCCTAAATGAACCATGACAAATAGTTTTATTTATTTATCTTCTTTTAGCTTCGATTATTCCTGTTTGTTTAATGGTGTGATAGTAAATAAATATTTTTTACTTAAATCTGATATTTAAATTCTTTCATATTTACTTGTAACGTAGTAATTTAATAATTAAATTTGTAAAAATACATTGCGAGTATTGTATACATTTCGGACTTTATGATAAATGACAACTGTTTAAAGCCAGGTGCACATCATGTGATTAAAGTTCTGTCTTTGTCACTCTTTGCTATTATAAGCAGGACAGCAACATTTCAAACTGTCAATTTGCTTTAGAGTGGAGTCCTGCTTTATATCTGCCTATGTGACGATACACTGCATGGGGGTCACATGAAGGTCATTACTTTTTTCTTTATTTAATTCAGTTTATCATGTTTCTGGAATCTGATTTCTGAAAACGATTCACAAAGCCTATTTCTCCAAACGGTTTTCGATTTATTATACGTTGTCAAAAATTGGGACATCCCAATTGTCCTGTGATATTTATTATTATTATTAGTTATCGTTGTAGAAATTGGTTCAACGCTTTAACCTATAACTCAGAGTTAACTGCTCACAGTTAAGTAGTGTCAAAATGTACGACTGTGGCTAATAACCCGACACGGGAGATTTATAAAATGACTAGCTGCTGCCCGCGACTCCGTTCGCGAAAAATTTGTTTATCGCTATCCCGCGGGAACTATGCAATTTTCCGGGATAAAACTATCCTATACTATTTCCTAAGGTCTCGAAATATCTCCATACCAATTTAATACAAATTGTTTCAGCGGCTTAAGCGTGAAGAGGTAACAGACAGACAGACTTTCGCTTTTATAATACTAGTACGTATATGGATTTTACCTTTATAAAAGTGTTTTCCACTTGAAAGAAAAATTGTCCTTCACTGAACAGAGATTTTTTTACCATAGACCATTTTTTTAACCTATATCGTGTAAGTGGCCCTTTATAACCTAAATAAATATTGGACGAGTAATGGTCCAGCGTGGAACGGACCAGAGCGGTCGTGTGGTGACGTAACCAGGATTGTGCAACTCGCGCGGTACCGGCGCGCGCGCAAGTGGTTCGACCAACATGCCAAACTACACAGGGCATGCCTAAGTACATGTTCAGTGCTGCCACCTTATTTTTTCGGAAGTCTTTTTAGGCCGTACCCAAAGGGTAAAAACGGTACCCTATTACTGAGGCTCCGCTGTCGTCCATCTGTCCGTCTGTCACCAGGCTGTATCTCATGAACCGTCATAGCTAGACAGTTGAAATTTTTACTGATAATGTATTTCGGTTGCCGCTATAACAACAAATACTAAAAAATAGAATGAAATTAATATTTAAGGGGGCTCCCATACAACAAAAGTGATTTTTTTGCTCGTTTATGCTCATTATTGATAACAGCAACAGGTAGACGCTTGTAATATTCACAGAAGATTTTGTTATAATATTCACTTTAAAAATAAATAAAACAAATATTTAAGGGGGGCACCTATACAACAAACGTGTTTTTTTTTGCCGTTTTTATAATGGTACGGAACCCTTCGTGCGCAAGTCCAACTCGCATTAAGCCGGTTTTTATACAATATAAGCTTGCGTTTGACCACAATCACGCCTGATGGAAAGCGAAGATGAGGCCTACGATGGAGCACGCTTGCCTAGTAAATGCTCATTCACCCTAGACTTGAAAACGGCCAGATTGTAGTGTTCAGGGAACGCAGACGCAGGTAGATGCCACTCCTTAGCTGTACGGTTAATAAAGGAAGAATGAGGTGGCCTAGTGGTTTGACCTATAAACTCTCAAGCAGAGGGTCGTGGGTTCGAACCTGGGCTCACACCTCTGAGATTTCTAATTTTATGTGCGAAATTTACAACATTTTATATTTGACATGAGCTTTACGGTGAAGGAGACCTGTACACACCTTAAAGAAATTTGATGGTTTGTTTGAAGTTCCCAATCTGCAGTGGGCTGCGTAGAAACTACTTCCCTAGCCCTCTCATTCGCAGAGGAAACCTGTGCCCTGCACTGCAGTGGTATGTATATAAGCCGAGATGATAAAAAAAAATCCACTTCGTTTTCTATTCCTCTCGTTCTGTACATTCTGGACCCCACGGTCCATTTTTTTTTTTGTTAGAAAGGCCAGACAAACGTACTAGTGTGTCACCTGATGTTATATGATCACCACTGTCCATAGACACCCGCAGTGCTTTACGCGATGCCAGTGCGTTGTCGGCCCTAAGGAAAAAGGAGAGGGAATAGGGGAGGGGGAGGGGTATTGGGCCCCCGGCGCTCTCTCTGACCGTACGAAACGCAGCAGGAGTACTGCTGCTTCACGCCAGTGTTGTGTGAGAGGGTGGTACTGCCCCGGACGAGCCGGCCCATTCGTGATGCAGCGGCTAGCTACAACATGGCTCTACCACTACAAAAACCATTTCCTCGAATGTCCATTTTCCTGGAATGTTGCATTTACATAGATAGCACTTTTCTCAACAACGGTACAATCCTCGCACCGAGTTGTCTTTCGATATTATTCACTAATACTTTGTGCACACATTGTCTGTGGACTTTCTACGTTTAGCTTTACGACGCTTTAAAACCAAAAGCTCGTAAGTTCACGATGGATTTGTTTGCTATTGTTATTATGTTGTTCTTGTAATAGTAACAATTTACAGACGCAATTCTACCATCCATACTAGGACCAATTTTAAACTTCTACACAAAAACGACGGTGTGTGTCTGTATGTATCATTATCATTTATTCATTTGTAAAATATAGGTATAAAGGTGTTACATTTCTTTTAGATCGCTATATTTTGCCGTGAGGCGTACAAATATATTAATATAAACTTAAAATTAAAAAAAAAAAAGAACATGCAACATCAAAATTAAATCAGACTACGCAAATCAAGTTTAGTCAAAATACATTAAAATAAATAAAATAAAATTAAATCAAATCAAATAATATTAAAAACAATTTAAATTAAACTAAATAAAAACAAATGAAATCAAACAAAATTAGGTACATTAAAATAAATAAATCAAATTAATACATGGTTTAAAATTTTCTACTCAAAATTGTCATTTAAATAATCGGAAATGGAATAGTATATAGTATATAGTATATAGGTGTAGCATCGTAGCTCCCGAATGGATGAACCGATTTTGTCAAGATTGTTTTTTGGAGTCTTTTTGTATTTTTTTCAATTTTTTCATCTCCAAATTTTTTACTTTCACATTTGTCCCGTAAAATCCATAGGTATATCATACTAAATACAAACTGAAACATGGAGGAGGTCTATTTAATACTCCTAGAGTTACTATTTTTCATCATCATAATCATTTCAGCTGAAAGACGTCCATTGCTGAACATAGGCCAAACAGATCGGTCCCGTGCCATCCGCATCCAATGCGTTCCCGCAACCTAAACCAGTTCGTCGCTCCATCTTATTGGAGGACTACCTACTAATAAATAAATAAATCATCTATCATCATCCCAGCCTATATACGTCCCACTGCAGGACACAGGCTTCCTCTCAGAATGAAACAAATAAATATCACGGGACAATTCACACCAATTGACCTAGTCCCAAAGTAAGCGAAGCTTGTGTTATGGATACTAGGCAACGGATAAACATACTTATACATATAGATAGATATATACTTAAATACATATTAAACATCCAAGACTCGAGAACAAACATTCGTATTTTTTTCATCTGCCCCGACGCGGGAATCGAACTCCGGACCTCATGCTTCGTAGTCAGGTTCTGTAACCACTAGGCCATCCGGTCGTCAAATACGTAAATGTTTCTACACACAAGCGATAAATTACTTTACAATAACTAAAGATATATAGATTACCAACATAATGAAAGACAGGAAGTTATAAAATTCGCATATAAAAAACTACAATAGAATTTGACATCTCTCTCATGCCAAATCTCCGTCTCATTGCCAAAGGTCGTATAATCAGTTTAAACCCCATTCGAAATTGAACCTTAATTTAGTAGGCATAGGGTTTAAAATGAAACAAACGTTTTGGAGTGAACGTAGGACTTTGTGATAGTGAGTCGATGTTTAATATTCATTCGTGAACACCCACAAGGAAGAATAAGCCAAGGTTTAGAAACAAAAGTAGTAAGAACTTTTATAATAATCTTTGTGATTCATATAGAAAAAACTGGCCATGATTGGTACAGTCGGCCAAAAATATGGTTACCACCTTACGGTTGAAGTTCATTTGCACGTCATGATACAACGAGGTCGATTTTCCCTTGCAAAAGAACGAGACAGTAAAATCACTGAAGAATTTTTTTTTCGAAAATCTATAAGTTTTACCAGAATCTAAAGAAGCGCGTTGAATTCATTTGTATTGAAATCGATCAAAGTCAAATAAAGGTCGTTAAAAAACTTAGTATAACTAAAAAACTAAAAGGTTATCTGCAAATTTAGCTATTAGGAGTCGTTACTGATGCCTTATTGCTTCTAGATGCAAAATCGCCATAGCTAAAAGCCTTCTATTTACGGATATATGAAGGTTTTTCTAAAGCAACCAGGAAAAATATATAAAAAATTATTATGATGATTTCATCGTTGATTCATTCATATTTCCAAGAGCTCAACGGTCATTGGTCAATACTTAGCCTCGCTTTGCGACCTCTCTTGTAGCGACTTATGTAACGCTTAGCGAGTGTATATAAAGTATTATGTTATTAAATGGTAACAAGTGACACGTCATTGAGAATTGACATTCTTATAGAGATGTTAAAGGTTACTTGTCTAAGCAAAGCTAGTGTCACGTGAAATGAATGCTGGAAGTGCATATATTATAACTAGCTGTTGCCCGCAACTCCATCTGCGAAGAATGGGCTATAAAAAATAGCCTATTCTTAAACATACAAAATATAGACAGAAAATTTCATAAAAATCGGTCAAGCCGTTTCGGAGGAGTTCGATAACAAACACTGACACGAGATTTTTATACATATATATTGATCATCATCATCATTATCCCAGCCTGTATTATGTCCCACTGCAGGGCACAGGCCTCCTCTCAGAATGAGAGGGCTTGAGCCGTAGTTCCCACGCGGGCCCAGTGCGGATTGGGAACTTCACACACACTATTGATTTTCTTCGCAGGTGTATGCAGGGTTTCCTCGTGATGTTTTCCTTCACGTACTCATGGTAAATTTCAAATTAATTTCGCACATAAATTTTGAAAAACTCAGAGGTGCGAGCCGGGATTTGAACCCACGACCCTCTGCTTGAGAGGCCGAAGGTCAAACCACCAGGCCACCACGGCTTTGAATAGCTATAAGCTAATTTTTTGTCCGAGGAAGCTGCCAGCTCTTCGGTCCCCTGTGACGTCGATTAACCTCTTAGAAATTTCCCTAAAGAGCTTCAAAGCGCTAGGACCCCACGGATGAAGGGTCTCGACACCGTATGGGACAAAGTCGTATTCGCTGCCTCCTAGACTACTGGGAGTCCTTTCGCTTAATTTTTAGGGCTCCGTACCCAAAGGGTAAAAACGGGACCCTATTACTGAGGCTCCGCTGTCCGTCCGTCTGTCTATCCGTCTGTCACCAGGTTATATCTCATGAACCGTGTTAGCTAGAGAGTTCAAATTTTCACAGATGATGTATTTCGGTGGCCGCTATAACAACAAATACTAAAAAATGGAATAAAACAAATATTTAAGCGGGCTCCCATACAACAAACGTGATTTTTTTGCTCGTTTTTGCTCGATATTGATAACGGCAACAGAACCTCTACCATGAGTTACACTAGTTTACAGTGATCGTACTTGCTAGCGACGGCGTAAATGATTTGTATGGAGAATTGTACTTCCGTAAGTGACCGCTAGAGGCGCTGTACACAATTCTCCATACAAATCATTTACGCCGTCGCTAGCGAGTACGGTCACTGTAAACTAGTGTAACTCATGGTAGAGGTACAGGTAGACTCTTGAAATATTCACAGAATAAATCATTAAATTAAAATAAAAAAAATATTTAAGGGGGCTCCCACACAACAAACGTGATTTTTGTATATGTAATTGTACGGAACCGTTCATGCGCGAGTCCGACTCACACTTGGCCGGTTTATATAAGAGGGGGCAAACGAGCAGACGGATCACCAACACGAAGGGACTCCCAGGTGCGTTGCCGACCCTTTTAGGAATTGGTAGGCTCGTTTTTTAAAGATCCCTAAGTTGTAACGCTCCGGGAATGTTGCCGCAGTAAGCTGATTCCAGATCTTCGTCGTGCGAGGAAAATAGTTAGTTATAAGTTCTGTTATATATAAGTTATGTTAGTTAGTTGGTTTAGTTGTAAGTTATAGTACTTTACGAGATCTACATTTTGAGATTAAAATCTCATTTTTCAAAAAAAGTGTCTATAAAGCTATAGACGGGAGCCGTTCAATCGTCATACAAACTTTTGCATAATTCATCATTTGTCCGAAATGATCATTTTGCATAATCGCTTTTTACTCTGAATCCATTAATTATTCAGTAATTTTGAAATGGTTATCCTGTAGGACTCTATAGGTTAGGTTAGGTTTGTTTTATAACAATTCTGAATAATTAATGGATTCTGAGTATAGTATAAATCTTCCCAGGTGAATTTTTCGCTTCGAGCCATTGCATTAAATTTGAACCTTAATACTATTAAGATACAGTTTGTTTGGAACGATAAGGGCTCGAAGCGAATAGTTCACCTGGGAAGATTTATACTATAAAAAGCGATAATGCAAAATGATCATTTCGGACAAAACGAACGACCTCTTTAACGACCTCTTTAGCCTAGTTGGTAGTGACCCTGCCTACGAAGCAAGAGGTCCTGGGTTCGAATCCCGGTAAGGGCATTTATTTGTGTGATGAGCACGAATATTTGTTCCCGAGTTATGGATGTTTTCTATGTATTTAAGTATGTATTTATCTATATAAGTATGTTTATCGTCGTCTAGTACCCATAGTACAAGCTTTGCTTAGTTTGGGACTAGGTCGATTTGTGTAAGATTGCCCCCTAATATTTATTTATTTATTTATAAATGATGAATTATGCAAAAGTTCTTATGAAGAACGTTACACACCCGCTATAGACATGTTCTTTCCGTGGAACCTTCATATTCGACTCGAACCCACGATATGATAGGCCATAGGTCAAACCACTGCACCACGGCAATCACAATACAAAAATTAAAAGTAATAAGGATTGTAATTACGATGTATCATTAAATCATTACATAAATCAAGGTAAATCAGAGCTGCGGGTGTTACTTGTATGGGTGACGTTATGGTGACATCATTGCTAGAGTAAGAACAACGCACACTGAAAGATATAAACTACAACATATGACGCATCAATATTTTTACAAAGAGGACAACACAGAAGATAAAGGTAGTTTCCTGCTTAGGTAAGTTGCCTAGAAGAGATCGCAACGAAGCACAAAAAAATAAGGTAAGCAATAGCTTACTTTTTTTCATGAACTTGTTTTTCTGTATTGTATTATTTGTGGTGTCATTGTATTGTATTGTAGTGTGACATTGCGGTTGCAAATCGGACACTGGCTCAGCATAATGCTGAGGCGTTTATCGCACCCCAGAGCTGATTTTCAGCCAGCACCGTCGGTGACACCCGGATCGCTATATAGGGGTATGTATTACAATACCGAAGTACGAAAGACCGAATGTATTAAAACATCGAATGGGTCAAAAGACCGACACGATTTTTTTGTGAAACCGTTAACTTTTTAAGATTGTTATAAAACTAACCTAACCTAATGGGTTCTGTATGATGCCGTTTTAATAAATTCTGAGAAGTTTACGGTTTCAGAAAAAAATCGTGTCGGTCTTTTGACCCATTCGATGTTTTAATACCTACACACTAATCTATACTTTAAAACACTAACGTGACTAACTGATTGACTGACTGACTGACAGACAACGCACAGCCTAAACTACTGGTGCTAGAGACCTGAAATTTGGCATCATGTAGGTATAGAAACGGAATAAAAAGGTTCGTTACTTTTTGACCTAAACTCGTTCACATAAAGTCGAAAAGTGACGCGGGAATCGAACCCGGAACCTCAAGCTTCGTAGTCTGGTTCTCTAACCACTATACTCCATTTAATTTAGAATTATATATGACAACAACATTATATTGCGGCTCGTGAACTGTAATCTCTTTACAATTTGTACTAGAGTAACAATTGACGACACGCAAATAAAGTGACATTAAAACAATTTTATTTTGCGGCTCCCAGACTATTGTACTGTAATATTTGCTATATAAGAAATAGTTGACGAGCCGCAATATAATTATGTTGTGGTTTTCAATTCTAAATTAAATGAAGTATAGGCCATTTTGGTCATCGTATATATACTTATAGTATAAATCTTCCTAGGTGAATTTTTTCGCTTCGAGCCCTTATCTTTCAAAACAAACGGTATCGTCATAGTATTAAGGTTCAAATTTAATGTAATGGCTCGAAGCGAAAAATTCACCTGGGAAGATTTATACTATACAAATTCATCCATTGCCCGCTGGCCCTTATATTCATATTACAGCAGAAGCCACAGGTGATTATATGCGACCTCCAAAGACCTCGCGCCGAGGTCGCACTAATCTACAGCCAATACCGACCTTATTACGTCACTTTAACGCCCATTATCACTTGAAAAAGCCGCACGGAAAAATTGTACACGTACCAATCACATTTGCACTTTATAAAAGATTTAGTACTTTGAAATAGAGTTGTTTTTTGCGTGGTTGGTAGATTTTTTGGAAGTTAAGTTTTTATTATGTGATTTTTAAAAGGTTTTCTCAGATAATGGATTGTTAAAAATATAAATTATTTGAAAATTGGTTTGGTGGGAATGATAGATAAATGGCGTTTGTGCGTCTCATTGTTCTAATATCAGTATCTTTAATAAACAAAGTAGAAGGGTACTTTAGGGCGGCCATTGTCGTATACTTTGATACCACAACTAAAAGAATTAAAAGTGTTCAGCCTAACTAACCCAGGCTGTTGAAATATTCTACATATATTAATTCAAAAATACCATGTTAAAACCGCCGTGGTAGTTTTGCTAGTGTTTTGAACTATGGCCTCTTAAGCAGAAGATCATGGGTTCATAGCAAAAAAAAAAAAAATTGTGGGTTCATATTCGGGTTCGCACCTCTGAGTTTTTCGAAACTCATGTGTGAAATCACATTTGAACTTACTACATTTTATGGTGAACGGCCACATCGTGAGAAAACCTGCGCACACCTACAAAGAAATTCAATGGTGTGTGTGAACTTCCAAATCCGCAATGGGGCCCGCTTGGGAACTACGCCCCAAGCACTCTCATTCTGAGAAGAGGCCTGTGCCCTGCACTGGGACGTATATAAGCTGGGATGACGATGATGATGATTGTTAAAATTAATCTATCTTCTAATATATAAAAAAATGTCGTGTCACGGTGTTTGTTATTTTATCGAACTCCTCCGAAACGACTTGACCGATTTTTATCAAATTTTTTCTCCATATTTGGTAGGTCTGAGAATAGGTCATAGGCTATTTTTTTTTATACCTATTCTTCGCAGATGGAGTCGCGGGTAACAGCTAGTATAAGTATAATTTGGTCATCAACACTTACCACTTATATTTGTGTGATACTTTCAAATGTCAGTGACTCTTGATAAATGTCAAACTCCAAATGAGACGACTTTAATTTATTTTGACCAAATCTGTTTTAATATTGCAAATGCGTATGAATCATGTTGCGAAACTAGATATGACCATAAATATACTAGCTTTGCGAGCTGTGGACCTGGCAAGTTTTTAAAAATGGCTTAAATATGATAGTTTTCCTTGTTTTCAACACCTATTTGACGACCGAATTTTCACCAACGTGACAATATAATGTTAAAAAATAATTCGAAGACACGTCTCAGTAAAAAAACGCTTCATTTTAGCCCTGAAAACCAGATCAATTTTTGATTAACTGCAAAATTAGATTTATTATTGCTTTAAAACAAATAAATAGTTGATTGAGTCGGCGAACAAGTGACGTCATAAGTTGCTATTGCCATTCAAACTCTATGGGAGAATGTGTTTAAGCTCATTTAAAAAGTAAGTCAGTTGATTGGTGTTGTCAACATACCTATTGTCGCACCTATTAATACACATTATTGCTAAAAATATACGCGTATGTTAACCACGAAATACTACAAATGTAACGCAAGACTGACATAGCTTTGATCCCATGTCAAGATTTACCGACAAATCTACAAACATGTCGACTAGAAAAAAACTTTCTCGTTTCACAAAATAATAGTCATTTAGTGTCAAGAACCTGCCAGTGGTACAATAGTTCCATAATGTCACTGACAATTGTCACATAAATGAAATAGGGCCCTGGTGGTTAGAGAAACTGACTACGAAGTTTGAGGTCCCGGGTTCAATTCCCGAGCGGGGCAGATATTTGTATTTGTATGAAAATATGAATGTTTGTTCTCGAGTCTTGGACGTTTAATATCAAATAATAATTTGGTATGTTGACTTATCCGTTGCCTAGTACCCATAACACAAGCTTTGCTTACTTTGGTACTAGGCCATTTAGTGTGAATTGTTCCGTGATTTTTATTTATTGATCCGCCATTTTGGCCATTTTCAATATAAAAAGTACCTGCTAGTTTAAGAATTCGAATAGTTTTTGGTAGGCACATTAATACCAGGAGAGGCGAAGAAGTGGTAAAAAAACACGATAACATTTCTACTATTCTTATTAATAGTTCTGGGGACGTATCACATAAACAAATCATAATCATCAGTTCAGCCGAAAGACGTCCACTGCTGAACATAGGCCTCCCCAAGGTTCGCCAAACAGATCGGTCCTGCGCCATCCGCATCCCACGCGCTCCCGCATTCTTAACCAGGCCCACCTACACCGCGTCTTCCGATTCCTGGACGCCACTCGAGAACCTTTTTGCCCCATCGACCATCAGTTCTACGAGCGATGTGCCCTGCCCACTGCCACTTGAGTCTGGCGATTCTTCGAGCAATATCGGTGACTTCAGTTCTTGCGCGGATGAACAAATAGGTACTTAATCAAAAATGTTTTCTTTCGCCATCATTTTGTGATCGGATTGAATCATGTTGCAAAACTTGATATGACCATAAAAATAGCTTATTCTGTGTAGGATCTGCGCCCACGCCGGTCTACGGTCAAGGAAATTGTGATTATTAGGGATATGTGATATTCACAAGTTTCATAATAAGTTTTTACATAAATTAGTATTTCAATTTAGATTACGCATTAGCGTTTTGGAGTTAAAATTATTGCAAGAGTCGCGAGACATAGACATAAATAATAATAAGATACACTTATTTTAACGACCGCTTTAGCCTAGTTGGTAGTGACCCTGCCTACGAAGCAAGAGGTCCTGGGTTCAAATCCCGGTAAGGGCATTTATTTGTGTGATGTATTTAAGTATTTATTTATTTATACAAGTGATGAGCACGAATATTTGTTCCTGAGTTATGGATGTTTTCTATGTATTTAAGCATTTATTTATCTGTATAAGTATGTTTATCGTCGTCTAGTACCCATAGTACAAGCTTTGCTTAGTTTGGGACTAGGTCGATTTGTGTAAGATTGTCCCCTAATATTTTTTTTTTTATTTTTTTTTTATTTTTTTTAACGTAATATTTGAGCTATGCCGAACATATTTCGAACCAATCCATAGTTTTTTCTCAAGGTTACCAATATTATGAAAATAGATAATATGTGAACAAGTTTTGAATCTATTAACTTCGTCTGCAATTGATGACGTTGTCTGAACGTTGTCGTGTAACTTTTTTTCGTGAATTTCATATAGGTACGAGCGAAGCCGCGAATCAAAACCAATAAATAAATAAATATAACTTAGGCCTCCAACAAGATGGAGCGACAAACTGGTTAAGGTTGCGGGAACGCGTTGGAAGCGGATGGCGCGGGCCGATCTATTTGGAGAGCCTTGGTAGAGGCCTATGTTGTATGTTATGATGATGACGAATAGAAGTTGTACCCATCAGCAATGGGGCTCAAAAATATGCAAGGAACTCGTTACTAAAAAAACAATGTTGCCCACTTTACAGTACTTTACACCTTATTGTCACCTGTACTAGTCTTCTATCTATCTATACATATAATAAATCTGTAACAATTCGGTGTCTGTACATTGAAGATATTTGAGAAAAACTGACACCAGGGCTATTTATTAGCGCAATAGAACCCAAAACAATGATTTTTAGAATTATTGTCTGTTTGTCTGTTTATCTGTTTGTCTGTTTGTCTGTGCGTTTGTGCGCGCTAATCTCAGAAACGGCTTAACCTAGAAGGATGCGGTTTTCACTGATATGTTGGTATTTTCTTGGATTAACATTAAGTGTTTGTTTCATTTGAATCGGTTGAAAAATAAGAAAGATACGATACTTTCAGTGTTAGATAGGCCGCATTTATCGAGGAAGGCTATTATCATCACGCTGGGAGTACGGTGGTGAATGTGAACGCGGGTGTGCGGGGGGGGTTTGGTGGGGGGTGGGGTGTGAAGGTGGGTGCGGGGGTGGGGGGTTGCGGGGGGATATTTTTTTATATCGAGGACTAAGGAGAGCCATAATAATTGATGAAAAAGCAAATTGGATAAAAAAAATAAGCTGCCCAAATTACTAATTCCACGCGGACGGAGTCGCGGGCAAAAGCTAGTATAACATATACATAATATGTATATCTCATAGAACATACAGAAGCGTGGGTTCCCGAGATTGCGTAAGACACATGCGCCCGCGCACGCCCTTGCGTGCAGGGTCCTCTGCCGATCCTTTGCTATTGAGCAATTAATCATGTGTAATTGAAATCGTATGTTTGCAAGTGTGGCTACCAGTCATCATCATCATTTCAGCCGAAAGACGTCCACTGCTGAGCGTGAGCATAGGCCTCACCCCAGGCTCGTCAAACAGATAGGTATCGTGCCATCCGCATCCAACGCGATCCCGCAACCTTAATCAGGTCGTCGCTCCATCTTCTTAGCCTACCTACACTGCGTCTTCCGGTCCGTGGACGCCACTCGAGAACCTTTCGGGCCCACCGGCCATCACCATGGATCGATTGGTGTAATAAAACTGTCGATGGACGTCGAATAACGATTCTAAAATTGATCAATTGATGTAGTAGAAAAAATCAAACTGGCGATTGATGTCGGCCAATCCATTCTACCATGGATACTCATTTATTCATTGCAACCATGGTATTTACAAGATGTTCTTAATTCTAGCCAGTACAAACATGGACCCTACTAGGGTGTAGCAACATTCATATATTTTTAAACTAAGTATCTATTGTTATTAAACACATTTATATTTAAGTATTACATTGTTATATTATTATGTCATTCAATAAGTGTGAATCCCATGAATTCACTATTCCATTAACTCCTGTAGAGAATATGGGGATTTGTCTAAGAGATAGATTGTATAGTTTTCTTCTTGCGATATACACTTAGGAATCTTATTAAAAAATCTTATAGCCATCGCATATGGGCCTTCGCATGGGATCGATTGGTGTAGTAAAACTGTCGATGGAACAATCCATTCTACCATCTATCGATGGCACCGATCGACGATCGATCAATTGATGTGGCAACACTCTTATGGCCTCTCAAACAGAGGGTTGTGGATTCAAGACTGGACTCGCTCTGAGTTTTTCGGAATTTATGTGCGGAATTTGAAATTTTACATGAAGAAACCGCTCTAGGCGTGCGAGTGAACTACAGCCTAAGTCCTCTCATTCTGAGGGCAGGCCTGTGCCCTGAAGTGAGACGTATCTAGGCCGAGACGATGTTGAACTATGATACATTTTAGTTTCACCAATTTTATTGCAACATGGAAAGCCCGACCTACCTAAAACGGAGACCATTCCAAAGTAACATATATGTCACAACTAACCAATGGTTACGACATCGATCCACGTGTGCCTTACCACGAACGGAATAACGTCGCTTTTAGCATTCGCAGCCTTAATATGGCATGCGGTTGCGCCTATCAATTTCCGCAGCGGTTTTTAACACTGACCTGTATTAAATCAGTTCATTTTTACTAGCTTTGATCCAAATCTGACCTCAACCCGACTGAGTTTCTTGTCGTTTCTTCTCAGTTGGGACTAACGTAATTTTTCGAAACGATGTAGCATAAAATCCGATTGCTTGCTTAGCCTCCAAAGTCCGAGGTCGGCTCAATAGGAGCACCCTTTGGCATGCTAAGAAAACCACCCTTTGCTGAGCTGCCCGTGTGGCGGCTCACCCTGGATCGCCGTGGTGATCATTTCCCATCAGACCTCCCTCTCATAAAAACAAAAAATAGTAAGCACCTAATATTAAGAGTATTAAATAAACAACTTTCACGATGCAACATAAACTTCTTGCTCCTCAACCTGTTATTTCCCAACACCTAATCCCTGTTAATACGTGAATGATAATTCTATTGCGCGTACGCATATAAACCCACGGCGTTGCTTCACCGATGCATCGACGGTTCAGGGGTTAACGTATAGACTTTAATTTATTAACGCCTACAATTACAAGTTTGGTATGAAGTATCTTTTTGTATTTTTATTTTTGAACTCCATTTTTTTTTACTTTTACGGTCATCCCGTGAAATCCGTATATTTCATACTAAATACGAACTGAAACATGGATGCACAGAAAAAACACAGAAAAGACCAGCTCCGGGAATAGAACCCGGGTCCTCAGCATACCGTGCTGCGTGCTTTAACCCCTACACCACAGCTGGTCGGGATATATGCATGAATTTTTCCTATGCATCACACGTCTCAGCTCGCTTAATCACTTATAGCAGTGAGAAAGCAACAGCTATGTTAATACTCTCAACGAGAGACATCAACACTGCTTCGGAACTAACCGCTCACCCGGACCAAGAGGGTTCGATTCCGGAGCTGGTTTTTTTCTGTGCATCCATGTTTCAGTTCGTATTAAGTATGAAATATATGTATAAATTTCACGGGGTAACCGTAAAAGTTAAATACCGGTTGTCTGTAAAGTCGGTTTACGGACGATAGTTTAACGTGACAACGTCTTAACAAAACATTCAAAAAACAAAAATGAAACCAGGCGGTCACCCATCCAAGTACTGACCGCGCCCGACGTTGATCGGACGAGAACCGGTGTCTTGTCAAATATCTTGAAAACGGTGCATCCTACGGCAAAATCAATGAAATTTTCATTCCCCCTTTAAACCCGTGCACCCCCTCCCCCGCACCCCCCGAACCCCCCTCAATTCCCCCCCTCAAGAAACGATACTTCATATCATACCAAACTTGATGAAAAGATTCGTCACTTTCAACTCTATGTGAACGAGTTAAGGTCGAAAAGTGACGAACCTTTTCATTCCGCCACTATACAGTTACACAATAAAAATATTCTGATTCTGACTTCTTCTCATAAAGTATATTTCAGAATTTTCGAGACGTACTTGAAGACATGTAGGTATATACGGGTAATATTTAAAATACCTCTAAGTACAAGCGGACATGTTAGCCAGTTATCTGTTAAACTCGCTGGAGTACCGTCAATCGGCAAAATGTGAAAAAATATATCAGTCAGTTGTCTCGTTCTTCGATGTGAGTCTACATGAAAGCACTAAAAAACGCTCTAAGAACTTTTTTAACCCCCGACACAAAAAGAGGGGTGTTATAAGTTTGACCGCTATATGTGTGTGTCTGTCTGTGGCATCATAGCTCTTTAACGGGTGCACCGATTTGGATGCGGTTCTTTTTAATAGAAAGCAGGTTTCTTGGCAATGGTTCTTAGATATGTTTTATCAACATCGGTTCAGCCGTTTCAAATTTATCAGCTCTTTTGTTAGCTGCGGAAGGGATTTTAGCGCATAACGGGCATTGACTTAATGTCAAACATACGAGTGACATATAACTGCGTTGCAGGTTTTAAATTTTTTTAATTTATAGTTATTAGACAGTACAGAAGGTTATGTATACAGGTTGTATATTTATTTTCAAATTGTAGCTTTTTTAGTTCCGCGTAGTGTAGGTAACGAAATTTGATTTCCTTCTGCATAACCGGATAAGTCGTAGAGTTATTAAATTTAACAAAATAAGTCCATCAGTTTAAAAAATATTAAGTTTTTTTCTTAATACAGCTGTACTGTATAATTACAATTTCGTAGATTTTTAATCTTTGCTGTCGTCGATTTATGAATTAAGTTTTTTTTTTAAATTACTGGTATTCAATTATAAATTAATATTTAGCTACACCCTGTGGGTAAAATTGTATCTTGCAATTTGAAGATGATAAAATTATACTTTCAAAGATCGGCAAGCTCTTAATTTGCAAAAGCCATTAGTGCTCGAGTGAAGGCGAGCGAAGGTTTGCGCAGTTCCGTCTGTGACGTCACTCCTGCGCAGTGGGCGGGGCCTTGACTTATGTACTTATGTATAACTGATGTATACTCGATCAAGTAAGTGCTTTACCAATTTTGTGACAGTTACTACATCAGAAAAAAAAACAAAAGTGAATTCAAAAGAGTTGTCTTACATATAATATGTTACGAACATTAATATAGCAATAATTGTTTAATTGGGTTATTAAGGGCCTTGTCTATCGCCTTAGGTTTTTATTCCTGTACCTAAGTGATGATAATGTATATAAATAAATAAAAGTGCTGAGGTCTCAATGACTTGAGTTAATGTTATTGAATTTGCTCACCCGCGACCTTACGATAGTTACGTTTATGTAAAAATGCGTGTACATGTAGTTCCTCCACCTCCACACTGTACGAACACACAAATCACACAAACCCAACTATCACCACCACCAAACTACACTGACGCGTTTCGAACTCGACCAGAGCTCATCTTCAGAGTTCGTACCACAAGCGTACGCTATGCTACCAAATCTGTGACCAAATGTAGATAATCCAATGAACGAGCATTGTTCAGCTGTATCATTCTATCGACCATGAAATATCTTCTTAGATAATTACTTTTAATAGTAGGTACGCTAACCGCGTTGAACTCAACAATAATATTTAGGGCCAGATTCATCTCCCTGATAAGATCCTGATATTTTATGCGGTAGATATCTGTTGTTCTTTTGTTAAAATATCGCGCGCAGAGTAGGGTTCCATACTAGGTATGTAACAGCGACAAATATTCTATTTTAAGTTTTGATTGAATTATTACTCGTAAAGTTATTATTACTTGTAAAGCCTGAGTAATAAGCTGTGATAAAGTTTCTTCTAAAAAATCTGAAAAAAAATACAATAGTTATGTACTCATATAGTACTATTGTAATTGTTTTCAGATTTTTCAAGCCATCGGTAATGAGTAGGACAATAGGTGGCTCTAAAAAACTTGCGCTTTAAAGCTTATTAACATGCAAACCGAGTTTTATATCAAAAATTATGCTAGCAGACCTACCTACTCAACGATATCCCACAATTTGGGTTTAGAAGAAAAAAAACTTAACGTGTAGTTAAGGGACAATTTTTTTTAATTTTTATTGTACCACTTTATCCGGATGGGTTGATGCGGACCAAGCAAAATTACAGTTTTCTAGCATTAACAGTATCTAAACTTAACCGCGAAGGGACAAACGTGAAAATATTGGGTTTATCGTAAGCTTACAGGACCCTAAAAGGAGACTCCGTCGGCCATCTGTCATAAAATATCAAGGACTTGTCAGAGGGTAGAGAAAAAAGCCCTTATAGTCCAAAACAAAGTTACAGTTTTAAATTAATTTGTGAAAAGGCTCCAAAAATACATCAAAAGCTTAGTTCTGGTAAAGGTTTTTATAAAGGGTGTAACATTTAGATCGGTCAGTATGGGAAAGTCTGAAACTATAAGACATACGAGAATCTGTTCTTAGGAACCATGTCATTGATTTCAGTAACAAGAAAAACTGCATTCATACATTTAAAAAAACTTTTACTTAGCTCGGGAATCAAATCCGGACGTTTTGAAGAATAAAACTAACACTATTTCTAACTACGAAACATAAAAAGTAAAGTAATGTTTACTTACCTACTGGTGTTCGAAATGACTAATTAATCTAATTAGAGTAAGAAGCGGTGTAAGAGTCGATCTTTGTTGATAACACATAATGTGTCGCACAAACGCAGCTCACGTGATTGTATCAGTAAAAAATAAACTACACATTTTTAACAGTATATGTTTTTTCTTGTCGTTTTTGTTCCAATAAAAGAACAATAGTAAGTTATTTCTTACGGACTTTATTAAGTACTTTACATTTTGATTCATAATTTCGCTCTATTTTAGCAAAAGAACAAAACCTCTATTCATTGATCTCTTAAACCTCTTAAGACTATTCAAAGGTCACTCCGCGACTTACCTTTTTTAACTTATTTTAATCCACAGCATTAAACGCACCAAACACAGCCTTACACTCATACACTTAAAAACCACATTACACTAATAAAAAACTCACATCCTTGGTCTCGATTTTCTGGACAGCTATTTTTGAAACGGCGGTTTCAAAAATACAAAGGGAAATTTTATTGTCGTTTGGGGAGTTTTGGAACGCGTTTGGCAGTGCTTTGGTTGTTTTGTTAGTCGTTGTCGTTCGTTGCGGGCATCGCGGCCTCACCGGCGGTGGTCGGGGTGGTACTAACTGAACGACTCGTGCGCCGGTGTTGCCATGCCAAAAGCTTAAATAAACATAAAAATAAAAATATAGATTATGAAAAAAACCGGTCGTCTGTAAAGTCAATTTACGGACGATAGTTTAACGTGACAACGTCATAAAAAAACATTCAAAAAACCAAAAAACAAAAATGAAACCAGGCGGTCACCCATCCAAGTACTGACCGCGCCCGACGTTTCTTAACCTCGGTGATCGGACGAGAACCGGTGTTTTGTCAAATATCTTGAAAACGGTGCATCCTACGGCAAAATCAATGAAATTTTCATCCCCTCTTTAAAACCACCGCACCCCCTCCCCCGCACCCCCCAGTAAAAATTACCCGAGCGCTAGTACTAAGATTGTACATGCTGGCGTTCGCCGCTCTCTTGTACATACTGGCCTTCGCTGCTCTGTAGAATGTAACGTTACATGTACGTTACATTGCGTCATCCTTTTTCGTGTATGCAGCCGGCTTTCATCGATTTATTAGACGTCGTCACGTCAAAAATACCGATTATGTAAAAATACGTTTTGTGTGAGGTGTAGAGGCAAGAGAAAAAGGACGCATTTGGTTTAACAACATAAATAATAGATGTGATAAAAGAAAAGTTTCAACAGTTTGTTCATTTTCGATGTACAATCATCATCATGTTCGGGTTGATCCCTGCCGCATCCTTCCGCCATCGCCTTACGCGACAACACTTCCATCCTCACCATCTGGATGGTTGGCAGTCTTCTACTGTGCGTTTTTCCAGAAATTTCCTGCCTCGCACAGCTAAGCTCTGGAACGAAGTACCTGCTGCGGTGTTCCCGGACCGATATGACCTTCAAGCTTTCAAAAAAAGAGCGTACTCCTACCTAAAAGGCCGGCAACGCACTTGTGACTCTTCTGGTGTCGCAGGTGTCCATGGGCGACGGTAATCGTTTATCATCAGGCGATCCGTCTGCTCGTTTGCCCCCTATTTCATAAAAGAAAAAAAAAATCATTACCATCATCGCGGCCTAAATACATCCCATCGTAGGGCACAGCCTCCTCTCAGAGGCTGGTTTGCTCACTATGTTTTCCTGCACTATAAACCTCATGGCAAATTTCAAATGTCACACATAAGTTTAGAACAACTCAGAGGTGCAAGCCCGGTTTGAACCTTCGACCCTCTGCTTCAGAAGCCATCGGTCAAACAACTGAGCTACCACGACTTTTTTACACTTACATTATATTTCTCCTAAATTAACTTTAATATTTTTTACAGAAGTATTTATTCAAGTTATAGAAGTCAGCAGTCAAACAGTCTGTACATATAAATTAAACAATAGTTTACATCGAATTAGACGACCAGATGGCCTAGTGGTTAGAGAACCAGACTACGAAGCTTGAGGTACCGGGTTCGATTCCCATGTCGGGGTAGATATTTGTATGAAAAATACGAATGATTGTTCTCGGGTCTTGGGTGTTTAATAATATGTATTTAAGTATATTTATCTATACATCTGTGTATAACACAAGCTTTGCTTAGCTTACTTTGGCACTACGTCAATTGTCCCGTAATATTTATTTTTTATTCATTTATTTAATTTACAAAATATGATTTATTATTTATAGACTAAAAGCCGCACGATTTGCCTTTGTTAGAAAATTTTACTTTTCCCTATTTAGGTACTTTATCATTACGCTATGAAGATTCTGCCCTCTAAAAATTATTTTTTAACCCCCGACACAAAAAGAGGGGTGTTACAAGTTTGACCGCTGTGTGTGCGTGTGTGTGTTTGTCTGTCTGTGGCATCATAGCTCCCAAACGGGTGAACCTATCCGGATGCGGTTTTTTTTATTTGAAAGCAGGTTTCTTGGCAATGGTTCTTAGGCATATTTTATCAAAATCGGTCCAGCCGTTTCAAAGTAATCAGCTCTTTTGTTAGCTGCGGAAGGGATCTTAGACGCAGAATAGGCATTTAATTTATTTTTAAAGTTTTTAATTTATTAATTTAGCTGTTATTGCATCGAGATCTAGATCCAAAATCAAAATTAACTTGTCTATGTTAACTCAACGTTGTCCAAATTTACCCCATAATCGGGATAATTTGTCACCTCTGGCCACACCGTCGCAGGCGCCGATCGAGCAAGTATCGGCCAGGCGACTCGCAGCCATAATAACAACAGGTGCTAGCATGCTTCGAAAGTTACGCAAGTTCTGTTAGACTAGTGAATTAATATTTGTAGTGCGTGTTGCACCAAAATCATCATCATTATCTCAGCCCATAAATAAATATCACGGGACAATTCACACCAATTGACCTAGTCCCAAAGTAAGCAAAGCAAAGCTTGTGTTATAGTATAAATCTTCTCAGGCCAATTTTTCGCTTCGAGCCCTTATCTTTCAAAACAAACGGTATCGTCATAGTATTAAGGTTCAAATTTAATGTAATGGCTCGAAGCGAAAAATTCACCTGGGAAGATTTATACTAGGTATATGGGTTGGTACAGTACGATTATTATTTTCCACTTTGGCACTCGGCAATTGGCTAAGTAAAGTTTTTTGAAGAGGTGCAAATTATATTTTTTTTCGACAGTCAACGTCTTACTATCGAGGAACTGCAGCTCTTTCATTTTTATTTCCTATTATTAATTAGAAATATTTTTAAGTGGTCGATATGATATTAATTTGTGAGATTTAATGGCTGATACAAGCTTCGTGCCTAGAACTAGCGTAGAATAAAAAAAAAACTACGCCAACTGTCACTTTTGACATTGTCAAAAAATAATATCGCGGTTCTGTTTATTTGCGTTTCCGTATAATCAGTGTTAGCAGTGTGTTTTTTAAGAATATTTCAACGACCTCAGCTCAACCTCCGAACTTTCGATATTGCCGCACTTCTCTTCGACCTTTGCACGATATTTGGACTACGATTTCAGCTACTTCCGACGACTCAGGCACTGCTTCTTTGACAACGTTTTTCAGCTAATGTCAAAAGTGATAGTTGACTTAGTTTTTTTTATTCTAAGCTAGTCCTAGGCACGAAGCTTATCAGCCATTAAATCTCACAAACGTTATATCGACGACTTAAAAAATATTTCTAATTAATAATAGGAAGTAAAAGAGGTTCCTCGATTATTGAGACGTCGACGGTCGAAATAAAATATAATTTGCACCTCTTTAAAAAACTTTATTTAGAATTTACATACATCGAGATAGATCGGAAGTGCAATACTTAGGCTGAAGTTTTGTTATAATTAAATTCTAGGATTTTATATAAGTACTCTATGAGAACACACGAACCTTTAAGGTTAAAACTGAGACGTCCCGAGTGTCAAAGTGCAAATAATGTTACTGTACTAGGCATCGAATAAACATACTTTTATAGACAGATACATACTTAAATACATATTAAACACCCATGACCCGAGAACAAACATTTCTATTTTTCATACAAATATCTGCCCCGACCGGGAATCGAACCCGGGACCTCAAGTTTCGTAGTCAGGTTCCCTAACCACTACGCCATCAAGCAGGTGAAACCGGGGATTAAATTTAGTTTACAATGGTTTACAATAACAATCATGCTAGCCCTTGTATGATGTCAGAAGGATATATAAAGGCACTAACGGGTTTTTTTGCAGAATTATGTCCTTGTATGTGCACCTTCGAGACCGGAATAAATACAAATATATGAAACTATTCTTGACCCGTGGCTTCTCGCGTAAACGATCTGGCAGCCAATTTAAAATTCCGGGATTTTATTATAATACTAGCTTTTGCCCGCGACTCCGTCCGCGTGGAATTAGTAATTTGGGCAGGTTATTTTTTTTATCCAATTTGCTTTTTCATCAATTATGATTCTCCTTAGTTTCTCGATATAAAAAAAATTACCCGCCCCCCCCGCACCCTACAACCCGCTCTCCCCCGACCCCCCCCCGCACGCCACCCCACTCGGCACCCCCCGCACACCCGCGTTTGTCCCAAGTCAAGCGTGCCTATCGAAGTTTTACTTCTAAAACCCCCGCACCTCCCCCCTCATCCCCCTATCACCACCCCCCCGGTGTTTTTGACAAATATCTTGAAAACGGTGCATCCTACGGCAAAATCAATGAAATTGTCATCCCTCATCAATAACCCCACACCCTCTCCCCGAACCCTCACCCGCCCCCCCTCAACCCCCACCACCCCCACCCCTCGGTGTTTTGTCAAATATCTTCAAAACGGTGCATCCTACGGCAAAATCAATGAAATTGTCATCCCTCATCAATAACCCCACACCCTCTCCCCGAACCCTCACCCGCCACCCCTCAACCCCCACCACCCCCACCCCTCGGTGTTTTTGTCAAATATCTTCAAAACGGTGCATCCTACGGCAAAATCAATGATATTTTCATCCCCCCTTTAACGCCCCTACACCCCCTCCCCCGCACCCTCACCCCACTTTCACCCCTTCCCCCTCAACCTCCCCCCACCCCCACCCCTCGGTGTTTTTGTCAAATATCTTGAAAACGGTGCATCCTACGGCAAAATCAATGAAATTTTCATCCCCCATTGAAACTCTCGCACCCCCTCCCCCGCACCTTAAGGCCTATAGCCTTCCTCGATAAATGGGCTATCTAACACTGAAAGAATTTTTCAAATCGGAGCAGTAGTTCCTGAGATTAGCGACTATAGATAAAAGTTTTACTTCAAAAACCCCCCATTTTGAAACATTCTTCGGCTCTGCTCCGCTCCTATTAGTGTTAGCGTGATGATATATAGCCTATAGCCTTTTCAATAAATGGGCTATCTAACACTGAAAGAATTTTTTAAATCGGAGCAGTAGTTTCTGAGATTAGCGCGTTCAAACAAACAAACAAACAAACTCTTCAGCTTTATAATATTAATATAGATAATGTTAATAGGATTAAAGATTTTTTTAAGTAATTATGAGGTGCATGTCCTAGTGTTCGACATGTTGACATAAAATAAAGGATGCCAATTACTGGTACAGTGACCAGCACTTGGACTTTTATCCGAACGGGTTCGCTAATAGTTATTTTATATGTATTTTTTAAATTGAATGTGTTATAAAAAAAGGAAAAATTAAATTTCTGAAATTACAATTATTGTAATACAAATTACAATTTTTAATTTTGAATTAAATTACAATTTTACTTTTAAACAAAAATAGATTCATTCAAATTTTAGTTAAAGAGTAGTTAACAATGGAAAGTGATGATATTTTATTCTTTGCCACATTTACGATTTTTTTTACAAATTTTCAGAGATTTTTTTGCCAGTAAAATAAGAATACGCTTCCATACTTATATTACAGGTAATAAAAATGATAATTCCAATGCAAAATTCACTCCTAAGAAAAGACATCAACGCGTCACAAGTTCAATGTTGTCGGTTCCAGGAAGTAATAAAATATGCAAAAGTACGGAGAAGACGTTATTGGCATTTGCATTCAAGGCTTGCAAAAGGTTTTTAACCGACTGCGGCGAGATGAAAGGAAGTTTGGACCGTAAATAAAGTCTCTTCTTCTTCTGACAGACAACACACAGCCTAAATCAGGATCCTGAATTCTGACCATAAATATTTTTCCCAAAAGGATATTTTCATTTTAACATAAAATAAATAAATATTAGGGGACAACCTTACACAAATCGACCTAGTCCCAAACTAAGCAAAGCTTGTACTATGGGTACTAGACGACGATAGACATACTTATATAGATAAATAAATACTTAAATACATAGAAAACATCCATAACTCAGGAACAAATATTCGTGCTCATCACACAAATAAATGCCCTTACCGGGATTTGAACCCAGGACCTCTTGCTTCGTAGGCAGGGTCACTACCAACTAGGCTAAAGCGGTCGTTTGGGTTTTCTAATTTAAAATCACGACCACAATTCATTTTCATAAAGAAAAAAACCGGCCAAGTGTGAGTCGGACTCGCGCACGGAGGGTTCCGGACCATTATCTATAAAAATGGCAAAAAAATCACGTTTTTTGTATGGGAGCCCCTTTAAATATTTGTTTTATTTTAATTTAATTAATTATTTTTAAAGCGAATATATATAACTAAATACTCTGTGAATACTTCAAGCGTCTACCTGTTGCCGTTATCAATATCGAGCAAAAACGAGCAAGAAATCACGTTTGTTGTATGGGAGCCACCTAAATATTTATTTGTATTTGTTGTTACAGCAATTGAAATACATCATCTGTGAAAATTTCAACAGTCTAGCTATCACAGTTCACGAGATACAGCCTGGTGACAGACGGACGGACGGACAGCGAAGTCTCAGTAATAGGGTCCCTTTGGGTACGGAACCCTAAAAAGAGTCCTTATTTTTAAGTCAGTTTTGTGACTTATTTTTCATGATTATAGTTTACTAGCTGCTGCCCGCGACTCCGTCTGCAAATAATTCGTTTGTCGCTATCCCGCGGGAACTATGCAATTTTCCGGGATAAAAAGTATTTTATATGTTAATCCGGATTATAAACTATCTGTGTGCCAAATTTCATCAGAATCCGTCAAACCGTTTTAGCGCGAAAGAGTAACAAACATCCATCCATCCATACTTACAAGCTTTCGCGTTTATAATATTAGTAGGACTAGCTGATGCCCACGGCTTCGCTCCCGCTGAAGTAGAATAAAACGTGTTTTCCCGTGAGAATGAGACATTTTCCCGCGGGTAAAAAGTAGCCTAGGTCACTCTCCAGCCCTTCAACTATGTCCATACAAAAAATCACGGCAATCCGTCGCTCAGTTTCGACGTGAAAGAAGAATAAACAAACAAACACACTTTCCCATTTATAATATAGTATGGCGGTGGTTTCAAGTGAATTTGGGCATTTTCATTTTAAAGTGTGCAATTTACTGCGAATAAATTCAAGTGTGTGATGTTCCCAATCCGCACTGCGCTCGCGTGGGAACTAGGGCCCAAGCTCTCTCATTCTGAGAGGAGGCCTGTGCCCTGGTGGGATAGGCTGGGACGATTTAGCTTCCAAGTAGTTCATATGAGTAACGACATCTAGCGGTTTAAGATGCAACTAAAATGGCAGTAGTTCTTTAGCGGCTTTAGCAGCGAAATCGTTTATAGTGAGAACTATAGATGGCGTTAGTGGTAGAGCGTTCTTGTCAACAATTGTGGTTCGACGCCGCTAGATGGCGACTTTCTATATATTTGTTTTAAAGCTGGTATCAAACCACCGTTAGATTTTATTGGAATATTCGCAGGAGTTAAATAATAATAATAATATGTTTATTTATTAAGATTTTTCAATCCATTATTGTTAGTAATACATAATCACTTATTAGGTAATGTTAGTAGTTCTCTATAATAATTAAACTTAGATGGGTTAAATGGGTTGTTATTTGTTTTATTAATTAATAAATTGAGTAAAATAACTGTAGCTTAGGACTTTGTATCTTATTTTGGTATAGTGCCATCTTGCTCATGCCAATAGTATTTAAAAGGAGAGTGAGAGAGAGGTACGACAGGAACTTCAAATTTTATTATATGTATATGTGTGATGTGTGAAGCCGTGGCTGTGGTAGCCTATACTTCATTTAATTTAGCATTGAAACCCACAACATCATTATATTGCGGCTCGTCAACTATTTCTTACCTAGCAGATAGTACAGTACAATAGTCTGGAAGCCGCAAAATAAAATTGTTTTAATGTCACTTTATTTGCGTGTCGTCAATTGTTACTCTAGTACAAATTGTAGAGAGATTACAGATCACGAGCCGCAATATAATGTTGTAGTGGTAAATATAATGGAGTATAGTGGCTTAGCCTATGGCCTCTCCAGCAGAGGGTCGTGGGTTCGAGACCGGGCTCGCACCTCTCAGTTTTTCGAAATTTACGTGTGAAATTACATTTAAAATTTACCATGAGCTTTACGGTGAAGGAAAACACTTCCGAAGAAATTCAGTGGTGTGTGTGGATTCTGTGTGTGTTTTTCATCCGTTCAAGACGTAAAGACGAAGATAGAAGTCAAGGGTAAAATTCAACCTCGATTGAAAATTGGGTAAAAAAAAATTGATTTAACGACCGCTTTAGCCTAGGTGGTAGTGACCCTACCTACGAAGCAATAGGTCCTGGGTTCAAATCCCGGTAAGGGCATTTATTTGTGTGATGAGCACGAATATTTGTTCCTGAGTTATGGATGTTTTCTATGTATTTAAGTATTTATTTATCTATATAAGTATGTCTATCGTCGTCTAGTACCCATAGTACAAGCTTTGCTTAGTTTGGGACTAGGTCGATTTGTGTAAGAGTGTCAACATTGCACATGTTAAAATTAAAATATTCTTTTGGGAAAAATATTTATGGTCAGAATTCAGGATCCTGATTTAGGCTGTGTGTTGTCTGTCAGAAGAAGAAGAGACTTTATTTACGGTCCAAACTTCCTTTCATCTCGCCGCAGTCGGTTAAAAACCATTTGCAAGCCTTGAATGCAAATGCCAATAACGTCTTCTCCGTACTTTTGCATATTTTATTACTTCCTGGAACCGACGACATTGAACTTGTGACGCGTTGATGTCTTTTCTTAGGAGTGAATTGTCTCTTCACCATTTTTTGTTTAATTGTTAAAAGAAAAAATACGTATACAATATGACATACACATTACATTTGATGATGTAACTGACATACCAATTATGTATATTTTTTATGATACTAGCCAATTATATGAAGGAAACACTCAAGAAACATTGTAACTATATAAATAGAAAGACAATTGTTATGATTTATAATATTTTATTTTGAAACGTAAAAAAAACTTAGAAAACTTTCTAACAATAAATAATAATTAAATCTATAACTAGCCTTCCTACTCAGAGACGCCAATTAATATTCAAGAGTTCGTAATGACGCAAGTATTTAAAAGCAGAATGGGTCTGGTAGTATCCATTATAGTTAATTGACATCTCTGGGTATGAAGAAAACTTAATAAAAGGACCACATAGTCTGGAATCCTAATTTAGGACTTTTTTAAAACAAAATTATCATATAAATAATCTTAATACTTAATTATACACGAAATGACCTATCCTAATTTCACATGACTTTTGCAAGGTATCTTACTTTATTTTTTACTTGCAAAATCAACTCTCTTTTCATTGTCACTGGGTTGAAATTGTAATGGGAAATTTATTTCTGAAATAACGGAAAAGAAAATAAAAAAAATTAAAATGAGAATGAAACTAAAGATTTTATGAAAGTAATTCGTTAAATTAAAAATGATGTTAGAAATTAAAAGAAAAAATATATTACGATTCAGATTACAACATCTAGTATGAGTAAAAGATAGGAAAATACTTTTTAATGAAAAACAAATAGAGGTAGATTCATCGAATTAAAATTAATATAACAGTGATAGATATACAAAATGTCAACATCAACAAAAAAAAAATCAAAAAAAATTTCGATGTACGCAACACCCGCCGAAAATAAATTATTTAAAAAATAAAAAAGAAATTAGAAATAACTAATTAAATCTAGAATCAAGCATGACTCTCTTTCTCCAGATAATCCATTTTACTCTTTCAAATTACTTGCTTTAATAAACTAACACGACATTATTAGCATGTTTTATTACTATCTAATAAGCTCCTGATATTTTTTCCTCAGATATCCGTGATACCTTATTTATTTCTTTCATTCAAATGATACTTTAATAGACTAAAAACACGCTTTAAAAATAAAGCAGATACTGTCACATAAAATACCAGGGACTTATTAGACAATCTTGAAACAAGCTTTAGATAAGTATTAACAAATACTTTTGAAACTTCACGAGATCATCATCATGATTATTTTTATAAACGTACAATTATTTAAAGACTGTATTGGTCTTTTAAGGCTTTTACTTTGTCAATCCAGGGCACCACGAATTTAGGTAAACAGGGTGTAATAGTGATAGTATAATTAGTATTCCTAGCTCAGCTAATACTTAACAATATAAAGCAGAGACTTTTTTTTATTCGCAGGTATTTTTTTTTAATCCGCGTTTTTTTGCGTCTGTGAAGTTTTGAAACTACGGTCCAAGCCCTCTTATTCAGAGAGGAGGCCTGTGCTCGGCAACAATAGGCTAGTGTGATGATGATTATTTCAAGAAGCCTGTACTTTAAGTTTTTAATTTAATTGAAACAAACAATTTATAAGACTAATTCAAACAACTGAGTTTGGAACACTAATTTAGTATCACGTAAAAATTCACTCTGAAAAAAAAACCCGACTACTTTTCGGGTTTTTTGACATCCTAATTCGTGCTAAGTTTGCCTATTCAGGGTATCGCCTCTTCACACAAAACCCGACTCTAAAAGCATTATTATCGAGTCGGGTTTTTTCAATCCTAAAGCGTCGATGCTTTCGTTAATCCAGAGATTTTTGTTTAACGCCCTCGAAATCACAATCGCGTTCGCCATTTCTTTCTATCTAACAGTGTAATGATAAAAAGAGATGGCAAACGCGCCACGCGTTTGAAAGCTCAAGTTTGTGACACTTAATAAAAACCCGACTCCAAAAGCATTCGGGTTTTTCAACCCTAAGGCATAATAAGCTTGTCTATCCACGGCACGAACTTCTGTATGTTGGTATAGACTCCGGGAAGGTGCTCCCGACCGCAGCCAATACCCCAGGATACCAGGCCTATGAGGGTACTCCGACCGTCCATTTTCATGGTCAGTGGGCCTCCAGAGTCGCCTTGGCAGGAGTCGCGACCGCCCTGGAAAAATATTAATATTAGTTAATGCCTCGTTTCATCTGCTAAGAGTTTGTTTATCGATATCACGAGGGAACTATGCATTTGTTTGGGTTTGCGAGCGGTAATGCGATCGTTTGCGAGAGGTTAGGGATGGGCTGAGCTTGGGATGAGCCTTATTTTCCTGTTAATTCGCTTTGTAAATAAATAAATAAATAAATAAAGCTCCCAAGCTCAGCCCAAACCTCTCGCGAACCAGTGATTTTTGGCGTTCCTGAATAGCAGTTCATCCCTATCCTCTCGCAAACGATTGAATTACCGCTCGCAAACCCTGTTGGGCCGTTCCTGTATTTAGCCCCTGATGTTTATATAGAACTTATTATATCTATACATATAATAAATCTGTAACAAGTCGGTGTCTGTACATTGAAGATATTTGAGAAAAACTGTCACTAGGGCTATTTACTAGCGCAATAGAACCCAAAACAATGTTTTTTAGAATTATTGTATGTTTGTCTGTGCGTTTGTGCGCGATAATCTCAGAAACGGCTTAACCTAGAAGGATGCGGTTTTCACTGATGTGTTGGTATTTTCTTGGATCACCATTTAGTGTTTGTTTCATTTGAATCGGTTCACAAATAAGAAAGATACGTCTATTTTAAGAATTTATAGAACAGTTTTTAGAAGTAGTGACTTGGGAGTAGGTACGGTGGTGAATGTGAACGCGGGTGTGCGGAGGGGGGGGGGGGGGGGTTCGGTGGGGGGCCGGTGAGGGGGGGGGGGGGTTGCGGGGGGGGGTAATTTTTTTTATATCGATGAACGAAGGAGAGCCATAATTCATGAAAAAGCCAATTGGATAAAAAAAAAAAAATGCCCAAATTACTAATTCCACGCGGACGGAGTCGCGGGCAAAAGCTAGTTAATAATAAATAAATCATGGGACACTCGACACCAATTGACCTAGTCCCAAACTAAGCAAAGCTTGTACTATGGCTACTAGACAACGGATAAACATGCTTATATAGATAAATACATACTTAAATACATATTAAACATCCAAGACTCGAGCACAAACATTCGTATTTTTGACACAAATCTGCCCCGACCGGGAATCGAACCCGGGACCTCAAGCTTCGTAGTCAGTTGCTCTAACAATATAAGCCCTATTGCAATTAAGCGATTTTTAAATTTTTCCTTTTAAAAACTGCTTTGCGTAGCCATGGTGGCATAGTGGTTTGACCTATGGTCTCTCAACCAAAGGGTAGTGGGTTCAAATCTCGGCTCGCACCTCTGAGTTTTTCGGAATTTGTGTGCGAAATTACATTTTAAATTTACCATGAGCTTTACGGTGAAGGAAAACTCTGTAAGGAAACCTGCACACACCTCAGAAGAAATTCAATGGTGTGTGTGGTTCCCAATCCCCACAGGGCCCGCGTAGAAACTACGGCAGCTCCGGATCTACGATTTTTTCGAACCAGAGCAAAAACTTGATAGTGGCGCCTAAAGGGAGGGCCCTTTACTTGTTCGATATTTCGAATTCTTGCCTCAAGGATTTGGCGCCCCCATGAAACTGCCGCCTGGGGCAAGTGCCCCGGTTTGCTCCCCTTAGATCCGGGGCTGAAGCCCTTTCATTCTGAGAGGAGGCCTGTGCCCTGCAGTGGGACATATATAGGCAGAATGATGACGATGATGATGTGCTTTGCTGTAATAGTGACCGGAGGGCTATGACAGTACTGGAATGTTTTAACATCCCGAGGCCCACGAAAATATTGTTTCAATGAAGTTTAAACTTTATATCACTTATGTGTGAGTTCGACGTCACATTAGAATAAGTTCTTTATATACGTATAGGTATAGGTGTACTGGAGTGGAGACCACGTTTAGGAAAGCGTAGTGTGGGACGCCCTGCAACACGTTGGACTGATGACCTTAGGAGGACAGCTGGCAGTGGGTGGATGAGGGAAGCCCAGGATCGCGAATTTTGGCGCAATATGAGGGAGGCCTACGACCAGCAGTGGACGGACAATGGCTGTAGATAGATAGATAGATACGTATAGGACTTACTTCTAATGTGATATCGAACTCACTCAAAGTGACATAAAGTTAAGTTAAGCATATTAAATAATGTTCTCTGTATTATACTAGTCTTCCTATTGAAAAGTATTGTACGATTGTGTTGTTGCTAGATTTCAGCACTTTTATTGCTTTCATGGAAGAGCTCTGACTTCTGAAATACAGGTTTTACACATATATTTGTATAAGATACCTGTACCTTCTTATGGAAATAAAGAATTATTATTAGTTTAAAGTTCATTGAAACAATATTTTCGTGAGCCTTGAGGATAGGATGATGATGAAGCAATGTATTGGAGTGGTTAAGGGTACCGTACCTCCTTGTAACCGGCGCACAGGAACACGTCATGGATGGTCTCGCGGCGGCCGGCGGCGCGGAACCAGCGCTGGCAACGCTCGTTGGGGATCACCTCCACATCCACCTCCTGGAAGGACCAATAAGTCATATACAGGGTGTCTTCTATATTCAGTAAGTTATAATTAATAATTATAATTTATTTCAAGTATCAAGGACACATTCGACGGTTAAATAAAAGGCAAAACGGTTTACTAATGTTTCGCAATTATATTTTTCCCAAATGATTCATTTGGCAAATGTATCATTTCCCAGATGTTTGTTTTTTCTAAAACTGTAAACTTTTCTGGATTGTTATAAAACAAACCTAACCTAACCTAACCTAACCTACAGGATAGTCCTGAAATATATCCTGAATAGTTTACAGTTTCAGAAAAAATAAACATTTGGGAAATGAAACATTTGCCAAATGAATCATTTGGGAAAAATATAGTTGCGAAACGGCAGTATCCGAGGTCTAAATGTTAGTAAAGAAATTATAAAATTAATTCACGGACTAGGAGCATGTAACCCCTGACAGTGAAGCAAGTAAGGGCAGTCAATTCTGTCCCCTATCATATTCAAAATGTTGTTGGGACTGCCGCGCACCCGGCGCACCAGGGATGCCGCCTTCTTGCGCATGGTGGCATAAAAACAGTCAACTCTATACTTCATTTAATTTAGAATTGAAAACCACAACATCTTTATATTGCGGCTCGTCAACTATTTCTTACCTAGCAAATAGTACAGCACAATAGTCTGGGAGCCGCAAAATAAAATTGGTTTAATGTCACTTTATTTGCGTGTCGTCAATTGTTACTCTAGTACAAATTGTAAAGAGATTACAGTTCACGAGCCGCAATATAATGTTGTTGTGGTTTACAATTCTAAATTAAATGGAGTATAGCGTCTGCGAACATTCCTGATGCGCTACATAAACGAGGCAGTCCCACCAACACCCGGAACGCGTTATTAAATTGGACCCGAAGAGCCCCGTAGGCCCGCTGCGTGTACCGCAATTATGATGATTATGATGATGATTTTACCAGGATCCGCCTTTTCGCGAATACCAAATATTAGAATCAAACATGAGAGAGAGAGTCTAACTTTTGGTAGCACAGTGAACGGTTGCGGTACTCTGAGGATGAGCTCTGGTTGTGTTGGAAATGCTTCAGTGTAGTTTGGTGGTGGTGATAATTGGGTTTGTGTAATATGTGTGTGTTCGTATAGTGTGGAGGTGGAGGGACTGCATGAACTCGCATTTTTTACATAAACTTAGCTATCGTAAGGTCGCAGGTGAGCAAAGTAATAGTTTCAGATCATTAATATGGACCTCCGCAAAGTAACGCCTGATTCAATAAATCACTGAAAACTATTCAGGATTATGAAACTACTGTGAGATTCACTTAGTTAAAAATACGGATAACTCACGCCTTTAAACGAGTTGAGCTCGCGTGACTTGTGCTCTAGGAGGAAGGGCTACGGATAAGCTCGAAACATGCAGAGAAAACTCATATAAGGACTATCCTGTAGAACCCTTTAGGTTTAGGGTGAGGCCACAGGAGCGTAATTACGCGGCAGAATTTCGGTCCGCGCCATACATTGTGTCACGTGACGGCGCGCATATTGCGCATATTGTATAGCGCGGACCGAAATTCTGCCGCGTAATTACGCTCGTGTGGCCTCACCCTTATAGGTTAAGACAAGATATGCCGAAGTTGCCCATCTTACAGACTGACTAAAATCAAAAAGTTGTTTTTGGGAAACTCGCACGTTTTTATAGTAAAATTTTAAGAACTTATAACTTCAATTTCATCACCAAGAAAAATAATTTCCATTCCCATTGGCGACAGCGCACAGTCTAAATACGTACTCGTATTTACTATGTTAAAAATATTTTGTAATGTTAAATAATTTAGATGTATGTAATAAATAATAACATTGCAGATCTGTTTGCAAAAATTACACTTATTCTTATATACTTACATGTAAACTGAACAAAAGAATGTTGACCTGTGTGAAGTACCCAGCGTAGTCAGCTAGGCACCGGTAGTCGGCCGTATATGAGTGCGAGGAGGACGAAAGATATCTCTCGAGCTTTTCCCACTCGTGCGAAAGATTGGCAGAGACTGACTACCGGTGCCTGGCTGGCTACTGGGTATTTTATCTTACGTCCATATTTTTTCCTAAGTTTGACATATAGACGTTTAAAAAAAATGTTACCTGCAGCACTGAAGGAACAGTACTCTGGCCGTGTCTCGTTCGCCCCCACCCCGCTACCGTCGCCATCTTGCCCGCTAACTTGATCTGCTTTTGGGGGAGGCACACCTGTAAACAATAAAACATAGAGTTAAATAGAACACTACCTCCTCACCTCTTTCTAGTTTGCTAAAGTCCGCGAACTCGTACAACTTATAAACCTCCTTGTGCCGCTATGCGAACTCCTCCTCCGCATCACGCTCACCAGAATCACGGTACAACATACCATACCGTATTATGACTGGAAAATCTTACTGCCAAAATATGCTCTCCAGCTGCACCAGCGCCACGTCGTTCCTGAAGTCCGCGGGCTCGTACGACAGAGGCATCTCCTTCCGCTGCACCGCGAATTCTTTGTGTACGTAACTCTTACCAGAATTACAGTATGCGGCCGTATAGAATATTATTGGTAAAATATACTGTTACCTTCTGCCTCCGTCTCCAGCTGCATCATCGCTACGTTATTCCTGAATTTGATAGACTTGTGTAATGGATGCACCTCCTTGCGCTGTTAACTCCTCAGCACGTAACTCTCATCAGAATCGCAATATGTAAAATCTTACCGGCAATATATTATGTCGTTTGAAGACCACTCCCCTCTCCAGCTGCACCAGCGCCACGTCGTTCCTGAAGTCCGCGGGCTCGTACGACGGATGCACTTCTTTCCGCTGCACTGCGAACTCTTCGTGCGCGTAACACTCACCAGAATCACGGTATATGGCAACAGAAAATCGTCATCGTCATCATTATTTCAGCTGGAAGGCGGCACTGCTGGACATAGGCCTCCCCTAAGATTCGCCAAACAGAACGGTGCTGTGCCACCCGCATCCAACGCATTCTTGCAACCTTAACCAGGTCGTCACTCCGCTTGTTGGATGCCTACCTACACTGCGTCTTCCGGTCCATGGACGCCTCTCGGGGATCTTTTGGCCCCATCGGTCATCAGTTTCACGAGCAGTGTTTCTAAACCTGCTGGAAGGAAAAATAGAAGGAAGACGAGGTAGAGGAAAGCCAAGATTGACCTATTTTGACCAAGTGAAGGAGAAAGTGGGTGTCGTGTCGTATCAGGAAGTCAAACGGCTGGCCGAAGACCGTGCGGAGTGGCGGTTACTCCACCAGCAAGAGCATAAGCTCTTAAATTTAACAAGACGTAGACTTAAGGAAAAGGTTTGTTAAATCTTACCGGCAATATATGCTGTTTGAAGACCACCCCTCTCTCCAGCTGCACCAGCGCTACATCCTTCCTGAAGTCCGCGGGATCGTACGACGGATGCACCTCTTTCCGCTGCACCGCGAACTCTTCGTGCGCGTAACCCTCGCCAGAATCACGGCATATGGCAGTGGAAAATCATCATCATCATCATCATTCCAGCCGAAAGATGTCTACTGCTGAACACAAGCCTCCCCCAAGGTGCGCCATACTGATCAGTCCGGCACCATCAGCATCGAACGCGTCACAACCTTAACCTGGTCCAAGTCGTCGCTCCATTTTACTGGCCTACCTATACTGCATCTTCTAGTTCGCGGACGTCACTCGAGAACTTTTTGGTCCTGCCATCAGTTCTACGAGTGACATGCCCTCCCTACCCACTGCCACTTGAGTCTGGCGATTCTTCGAGCTATGTCGGTGACTTTTGATCAAAACAAAGTCGGTTTACGGACGATAGTTTAACGTGACAACGTCATAACAAAACATTCAAACCCTCCCCCCCCTGTATTGAAAATTACCCGAGCGGTAGTACTAAGATTATACTATGTAATATTGCAACTGGCCTTCACTGCTCTGTAGGTACATGTAACGTTACGTAACGATACGTAACGTTACAGAGCAGTAAAGGCCAGTTGCAATATTCGTAGCGTTACATGTACGTTACATTGCGTCATCCTTTTTCGTGTATGCAGCCGGCGTTCATCGCTTTAATAGACGTTGTCTTACCGGCAATATATGCTGTTTGAAGACCACCCCTCTCTCCAGCTGCACCAGTGCCACGTCGTTCCTGAAGTCTGCTGGCTCGTACGACGGATGCACCTCTTTCCGCTGCACCGCGAACTCTTCGTGCGCGTAACGCTCGCCAGAGTCGCGGACGTCCCATTCCCCGAGGCGCACGCGCAGCTGCGAGTTTGGAGTGCTGGAAAGAAATAAAATCCATAATTCAAAAATTTTTTATTTCGGACTTTAAATTCATAGAGTTAGGTACTACAGTAACTTAAATATATAATTATTATTACTACAATTAATTAGACAAAACAAGACATTTAAAACTTTCACTGCGGTACAGTACAGCGACATAAGCATATAGTTGCACGTGCCGCTCGAGCAAGGACGAATCCCAACGCTGAGCCAACGTACTTAATAAAATATAATTATAAAAGTTATTTTTTTTTTGTTGGAAATAAACAGATAATTAAATAAAAATAAAATAAACTATATTAGCGTTTAACAAAGGTTGTTATTTTTACATGGGATTTTATAGATGTTACGTAACTAAGAATATAATAAGGTTGAGACCTCCCATAGTCGAAACCTGTGTTAGGAGGCCTCGCTCTTCCAAAAACTTAAACATTTTGAGTAGATAATTAATTTATGAAGGTAAGTTATAATAAAGATTATTACTAAGACTATAACTAAATAAACAAACTGAGTGTGTGTATGTTTATGTGTGTGTGTGTGTGTGTGTGAATGTGTGTGCATTCGTGCGTGCGTATGAGCGTGCATGTCGAGTGTGTCAGTGCTCGTGTGACTGTTAATGTGTGCCAGTGAATTTTTGGTGTTGCATTGTGTCTGCGTGTTCGAGAGTGTGTCCAGTATTTAAAACAGATACATACACTATTATGTAAGAAAGAACCTGATTCATTTAAATTAATGGAAAGACAGCAATTTCAAAAAGCAATTAAGTCATGGTTGTTGGACAAATGTTTTTATAGTTTGAAAGAGTTCATGGGTCATCAATGATTATAAATTGTAATATATTAAGTAGTAATTAAGTTTATACTAAATATTGAAAGTTTAAAACAGCTTATAAACATATTGCACTTGCATGCTGGACGACGGCTGATTGTGACGCACTTTTTATACCATATTGTACATGTAGAACACCTTTTGTGCAATAAACAATTTCATTCATTCATTCATTCATTGGAATATATATAAATAAGTCATAGTATGCAACCTAAGCCCCAAACCAACGCCCACTTCTTAGAGTTTATTGGAAGATGTGGCAATGGCTTTGACCTCTTGATTTTAATGGTTTGACCTCTGAATTAAATGCGAAATTAAATTTACCTAAGCCTTTACCATACATAAGTTTTACAGTGAAGGAAAACATAGTGAAGAAAGCTGCATAGACCGGCAAAGAAATTCAATTTTGTGTGAAATTCCCAATCTATGATGGGCCCGCGTGGGAACTACAGGGTCGAAGAATCGCCAGACTAAAGTGGTAGTGGGCAGGGCACATTGCTCGTAGAACTGGGACGATGGAGCAAAAAGGTTCTCAAGTGGAGTCCACGGACAGGAAGACGCAGGGTAGGTAGGTAGGCCTCCAACAAGGTGGAGCGACGACCTGGTTAAGGTTGCGGGATCGCGTTTGATGCGGATGGCACGGGACCGATCTGTTTGGCGAGCCTTGGGGGAGGCCTATGTTCAGCAGTGGACGTCTTTCGGCTGAAATGATGATGATGATTTATCCATCAATCTACAACCATTATTCGTCCACTGCTGGACGTAGGCCTCCCTCATATTGCGCCAACACTCGCGATCCTGGGCTTCCCTCATCCAGCCGCTGCCAGCTGTCCGAAGCTCATCAGTCCAACGTGCCGCAGGGCGTCCTACACTACGCTTTTCCATACGTGGTCTCCACTCTAGGACACGTCTGCTCCAATGGTAGTCAGTTCTGGGTAATTTCAGAAATAGGGCACAACTATTATATTTTTTCCCCGGTTTAAATTTTTTTGCATGGATCTGCTCATAATCAATTTATCGATTATAATGGAGTAAAAAATGTCCCCAGTTTTTCATACAAAAATAAATGTTGGTTTTGTTACCTTCAAACACGAATGTATAAAAATAAATAAATAAAATAAAATAAATATCACGTGACAATTCACACCAATTGACCCAGTCCCAAAGTAAGCTAAGGAAAGCTTGTGTTATGGGTACTAGGCAACGGATAAACATACTTATATAGATAGATACATACTTAAATACATATTAAACACCCAAGACCCGAGAACAAACATTTGTATTTTTCAAACAAATATCTGCCCCGACACGGGAATCGAACCCGGAAACTCAAGCTTCGTAGTCAGGTTCTCTAACCACTAGGCCATCTGGTCGTCTAAAAGTAACAAAACTGACCTCGGGACACTTTGTTTCTCTTGGTAGAATCGATAGTGGTACTGATTCTGAGTAGATCCATGCAAAAAATTTTAAAATCTGAGAAAAAAAATGTACCTATTGTATCCTATTTCTGAAATTCCCATTCTACGGCAACGTGACCAGCCCATTGCCACTTCAGCGTGCTAATCCTTCGGACTATGTCAACGACATTCGTGTCTTGCCTTATATGCACTTACGTGAAGTAAAAGTAATGCTAAAAGATATCGGCTAAAAAATGCAGAGTTAAAAACTTTTATTTTTAAGACCGTATTTTTTGCCTAAATTACATATTTCCTCGCATTAACATTACGAAGTCCATGACTAATGGAGAAAGCGATGTTTTACAATGCATTACCTAATCCAGCTGTAATGTGCAGTCGGCGAATGTGAAAGTGTGTAATGATAGGTTATTGCATCACAGAACGGTAACATTCGGACTTGGATATTGGATGCAATTTAACTACAAACTGGACTTAACTGGGACTAACTTAACTATTTACTGGAAGTGATCCCTTTTAGGCATAAGTTTGCCTTTGTAAACTCTCTTCTTATTTGTTTATTTTATGTGTTCTATTAACACATCATCATTATCTAAGCCTATATAGCCCTAGCCATAACCTACAACAGCCTAGGCTTGGGCCGTAGTTCCCACGCAGGCCCAGTACGGATTAGGAAGTTCACACATCATTGAATGTTTTCCTTCACCATAAAGCTCGTGGTAAATTACAGATGTAATTACGAATACATTACATTCCTAATTATAAGATACTATGGTGGCAAGACAAGCGCTTATACGCTCGGGTTTTACTCACGTGGCAACACAATGGGCTGCAGTAATGACCCATCGATCGGACACGAGCGCGCCTCCACAAGCAAGCTTCTTGCTCAGGAAACCCGACTTGATAAGCGCCGCCTGCCACGGGTGCGAGCCGAAGCCTGTCGAGTGACCGCCCACGATGCGATTCGAACGGGTAAAGTGCTCGCCGCAACCTGGAAATTAGTCGGGTTTCTTTTATTATGTCGGGCTTTTCTTGTCGGGTTTTTGCAGTAATCTTGTCCCGGATATAATCTGTGCATCCTTTTCTAAGCAAAAGATTGTGAAAAGGATGGATGTGGGTGGAGTTCAAATAGACAATAGTTCAAATATATTGACCACCGGCAGTTAAAAGTAGTATGAAAGTAACTTTTAAGTTATTTTCCTGCCATTTGCCAGTTAGTCGTTTTGTATGGTTAACTACCGGTTAAAATGGTATCGCTTTTTGAATTCCGCCCATAATTTGTGTCACACCAAAGGCTTGTCATAATCACGGCCAGTAAATGGGAACACATCAAAATACATAAAGTTTAAAAAGCATAATGATCATTTGACATAATAGAGCTTATTTGCTTGTGTAATCTACTGATTGTTTTAGATTAGGTTAGTTTTTGTAACAATCCTATTATGTTGTAAATTTATGAGTAAATTGCATTATATCAAATGCTCAATATGTATTTTGTTCATTATTATTTTCAAACTTCATGTTACTTGTTATGAACCCACAGTAGGTAAAGACAATTTTGAGCAAAGCCACAGTATAAATCAGTAAGATATCAGCGAATAACATCCTCGTGCGCTAAAACTGCATCCGAGTGACAATTTATACGATAAATCTGTGGCGGAGATTTGCACAAAGTCAGGACGTTGTTCGTAGATGACTTACTGAATTTACTGTACTAGTCTAGCCCGCTCATTGTGAAGATAAAAGCGTGCTGTACATACATAGGTGCGTGATGATTATGGAAACGCAGTGCTGAAGTAGAAGCGATAAAGAAAAATGGCGGATCGACTCAAGTTGTAACAAACAGCCCTAAAAAAGTTTAAAATTTAATACTGACTTGGTAAAAAATAAGTTCATATACCTCGTTGGGACTTTAAAATTAAATTATAAAATCAGCATTAGCTTGCGGCGTTTGATCGGTGGCTTACAACTTGATAGCTAACCGGCCCAGCAATGTAATGCCATATTTGCACAAAATTAGTTGTATAATGTAATTTGGGCTGAAAAAATCTAACATAGTAAAAAAAATTGCAAAATAAACAAAACAGATAATGAATAAATAATGTAACATTTAACTATCGCGCATTTAATTTAGGTACAATGTTAAAGATAATCTAAGGGATTTAGGTACCACACTTCAATCGATTGATCGGTGTAGTAGACGTAGAAAGTATCAATCAACATCGACCAATCTATTCTACTATCGATCGATCGGTGTGGTAACACCCCACATAAGTAAAAACTCTGACGTCGATCCATTCAACCAACGATCGAAAACTGTGGTAAAATTCTAAATAAACTCTTTGAGTCAACCCACCACCACCACAAAAAACCCACAAATTCTCACCGGGATAACCAGGTCTTTGCGGGTCGTGATCGTTCGTCATCACCGGGACATAATCATCATCACCATTAGCGTCGACATGACCGAAATGGTCGTACGGCTTAGTCGTACTCTCGTGATACGAAGGCTTGACATGGAAGTAGTGGTTTTGGTTGTAGTCTGTGTCGTCCCATGGTCTTTGATTTGTGTCCCACGGTTTTTGGTTGTGGTTAGTGTCCCATGGTTTTTGGCTGTGGTCGTCCCATGTGTCTGGCTTGGGTCTGTGGGGCCTCTCTGTGTACGCTGGGTCCTCGAATTGGTTTGTGTTGTAGTCAATTTCGTGTGGGAATGTGCCGATCAGTTCTATTAGGTCACCTGTGGTTAATATGTTAATTTATGTTGCGTTGTGTTTAGTATGAGTAATTATTATAAGTAAGTGTTGATGCTGTCAGCGGTCTAGCTTAAAAGGTCTATAAAGGATTTGCCACACTAGCGTTCTGCGGTCGCGGTCAGGTCAAATTGAACGCTGCCTGCATTATGTATGAACAACATTGTCGGTCTCTATATATTTTGTATAGATATACGACCTGACTGCGACCGCAGAACGCTAGTGTGGCAAATCCTTTAATGATAATTAAAACGGTTATAAGTTGCTTAATAAAACCCCTATGTTTATGTCCTTATGTTCATGTATGTGTCTTCATTCTCTGGCTACGCGTTTGCTAATTTCTAAGAAATGGAATTAGTTTCCACTGTCTACATATATTTATTTTTGAAATAGATATATACACTAGGGCTCTTCAAGGCTAGGGTGAATAGGCTGTTCCTGAACCAGTGAGATACATTTATGGCATCTGCACTTTCCATCAGGTGAGATAGGGTCTATTGACGAGTCAGCACCATGCATATAATATATATATACCTATAACATGCTTTATCACCTTATTAAGACGCTGTCAACACCAACGTTGGCGCACACTGTCTATTTGTATCGGAGTAAACGAGATGCCGCTATTACTGGGCAGCCGGGTATATTGAAATTTATCGGGCAAATATTGAATTAAAAAAAAACTGTGGATTATTTGTGAAATATGACTCGTTAGCGGTTTAGGTATGAATATGTTGACTTCATGTTTTTAATTGCAGACGCATACGCCAAAAAAATAAAGACATAGAACCGTTTAATGATGATTTTAAGACCTATCTTTGCAATTATTTTCTATCAAGCCGATTTCGTCCAATTATGTATCGAGTCCGTCCACGGTCTTTGAAATATGATGAATATTAACATATAATTTTTTTGATGTACTAGAACAAACAGTTTTTCTTAAAAAACTGTTTAAATGACATCAATTTCAACAAAATTAGGTGTTGTCAGCCTCTTAACTGTATTCAAGCAAATAAACATTTTTGATATCTGATTTCAGATTTATGTAAAAAAAAATGATCAAATTGTAGCCGCAGATGGTGACCAATTTTTTCTATCAAATCACTCTAAAAATATCATTCGATAATAGTAAAAATCGGTATATCGCTACAAAACTACATGTGAAATAGAATTTTTGTGTAGCAGACAAGACTAAGAAAAGCTGCAATTATCAACTGTATGAACTGAAACAATTACTTTGCTCACCCGCGACCTTAAAGCAAAGGTGAGCAAAGTAATTGTTTCAGTTCATTGATATTGATTTTCGCAAAGTAACGCCTCATTCAATAAATTATTTATCTACTGTATAAGTACATGCACATCTGTACATACCGAGCAAAAATAGTGGAGTGACTACAAAAAAAACCGGCCAAGTGCGAGTCAGACTAAAAGAATCTCGGGTTTTGTATGGGAGCCCCTCTTAAATATTGGTTTTATTTTAATTTATTTATTTATTTTTAAAGTGAATATAAAACTAAATATTCTGTGAATATTTCAAGCGTCTGTTGCCGTTATCACTATCGAGCAAAAACGAGCAAAAGAATCACGTTTGTTGTATGGGACCCTCTTTTTAAATATTTATTTTATTCTGATTTTTAGTATTTATTATTATAGCGGCAACCGAAATACATCATCTGTGAAAATTTCAACTGTCTTGCTATCACGGTTCCTAGCCTGCTGTTGCTGCTAGCCTGGTGACAGACGGACAGACGGACGGACCTACAGCGAAGTCTCAGTAATAGGGGGCCCTTTGGGTACGGAAACCTAAAAACACTAATACGCTACTGCCCAGTGGCGGCTTAGAACGCAAATTTTGTGTGTACAAGAGACATTTTGCGAGGACCTATGATGGATGCACCATACATTAATTGACAGATTGATTGCGCAAACAAAAGAGAACTTTTTGAGGCGGCACCCACGACACTGCTAGTATAATCAGGGCGAGTTTAGAAAGGGATTGGAGTTGACAGTAATTCTATATGCTTACATCAAAATCTAAGATCAAAATATGTATGAAATGACAGTTCTGACAGTCCCGTTCTGATTGCGGTTTGATAATACCCAATATAGTTTGAAATTGAACTAAGTAACTTTCTTTTGTTCGCGGACGATTTAAAAATATTTAAAACGATCACCTCTGAGGAGGACTGCAAAAATGTTCAAGATGATATTAACTTGTTTTTGGACTATTGTTCAATAAATAAGCTGCAACTTGCAGGTGATAAATGTATGCAAATTTCCTTTACAAAAAATAAAACAAAAATGATATATTCATTATATAGAATCGGTACATCACCAATCAAAAAAGTATTAAAGGTACGTGATTTGGGGATTCTTTATGACGATAAATTACATTTTACAGCCCATGTTGACCGTATTATCTCCAAAGCATATCAAATGTCGGGGTTTGTCTTGCGTACTGCTAAGGTTTTTAAAAGGAGTGCGACGTACTTGCTACTATACAAAGCCCTTGTGAGACCGCATTTAGAATATGTAACGGTGATTTGGAATCCACTTTACGAAAAGTATTCAAAATCAATTGAAATGGTCCAAAAAAAGTTCTTAAGGGCAATGCACTGGCGGCTTTCAAGGTCAAAAGAATCTTATAGGGGTCTGCTTAAGCGATATAAAATTCCATCGTTAGAAACTAGACGTAAGAGCTTTGATATTATGACCCTGTATAACATCTGCAGAGGTCACTACAACAGTGCAGAGCTCCTTGAGAGCATTCGATACAGGGTCCCCCGGGTATGTTCGCGCTCCCGCGCCTCTTTCGCTGTCCCGCTCTCGCGTACCAACGCCGGCGTTCGCGCACCCTTGCGACGAATATGCACCTTGTATAACCAGGCTTGTGTTTCGGTTGATATTTTTAATGAGTCAAGGTCCCAATTTAAATGTAAAACGTTAAAGTGCTTTGTCGACTAGTTTTGTAATACTAGGTGAGTTGATATGACTTGTGTAGTTACTTATATAAGTAGATGTGGAACGGTTATGTTCTAATTTGTATGTGGAAGAAATGTGTCTGCCTACTTATTTAGGAATAGCTGCTTGTTGAAGCGATATTATTGGATATATGAATAGATATTAATGTTTAGGTATAACAGAGGTACTAATGTGCTCAATAGGTGAGTTGTTGTTGTGAGTGGGCGGATACCTTTTTTTTTTTTTTTTTTTGCTACTCTGTTTCGCTTCGTCTGGGTTGCTTACCGGGAACTATGACCGGTTTAGTTTATTTTTTTTTAGTGTCACGTAATGTGGTTAAAATTATCATACATGTGTCTTAGTGAGACCTGCTAAGGGAGTAAGTGCATGTTAATTAGTAGTTATTTATCTGTATTATCTTCTGTACACTTATTTCTGTTTGTTCTCCAAATAAATAAATAAATAAATAAATAAGTCAGTGTAAAATAGCCTTTATCATCAGGAAACTCTTAACCGACGTAACAAAGCGTAATGATTACGTGTACTCGAGTAACGGAAGTTTACTGATCGTGCACGTGAACTGTTATACAGATTCGAGAATTAGGTATGAATTGAATAGTTATTTTTTTTATTTTGTGGTTAAATGATTCTTAAGAGGATACGATGCGCACCATTTCTCCATACAAACGTAATCCCCTGTTTCCTCCCTGGATAATGGCTTTAGAGCCAAATTTTTTTTACTGTGTAATCTGTATCTACCACAGCTATGCCCCTATGTTTCGTTTTTTTCCATACTTCAATTAACATAAGAAATATGAGCTTTCAAAAACTGAAAAAATTGCCCTATTTCAACGTCATTTTCAGACGCTCATCAGAAAAAAATCCCTCGTATAAACAAAAAAAGGAAAACATAGGGGCATAGCTAAATCTGTCCTCTAATTATTTTTGAAAAAAAATAATTTTATTGGTCCAGTTTTCGAGAAGAAAACAGGGGACTACGAAATGCTGTTTTGATCAATTTTACGCGCCTATTAACGGTCTGAGCTGCAGTTGTCCCGCTCTCGCTGTACTGACACGGAGGGGTTCGGGCGAGACAGCGACATTTCATTAAAATACCTATTTCTCAAAAGTCTCTCAGCCATCGTATCCTCTTAACAGGAAAATTAAATACAAAAATCAGGAAGTAAATTTCTGAAGCGAAATAGTAATTTCGATTCGTTATGGAGAAAATTTATAATTATTTGTAGGGTCTAGGCTCCGAATATGATTTTGTCCCATTCGGTGTCGAGACCCTTGGTCGGTGGGTCCTAGCGCTAGGTAAAAGGCTTTTTAAAGAAATAGCAAAAAGGTTAGTCAATTGGTTTAGCTATTCAAAGGGGGAATGCTGTCAGTATCTTCGGAACCTTGCCTAAAGGGACCCCTTTAATAATATATTTTAGTTATTATTATTATATTTTTAAGGTTAAAATTACTATACTAAACGGGGCTTATCAGTCTTATCACGCAATAAATATTTATTTATTTACCTCGACGTTTCGGTTTCGGCCACATTGCAGCTATTATGAGTGAAAATCACGAAAGTTTAAAACAGTATATTTGGATGGTTTTTAGTTTTAGGTTAATTGCTCTTGTATATAACATTTTTATTTGTGTATATCCTACTTCCTACTAATATTATAAACGCGAAAGTTTCTAAGTATGGATGGATGTATGTTACTCTTTCGCGCTAAAACGGTTTGACGGATTCTGATGAAATTTGGCACACAGATAGTTTATAATCCGGATTAACATATAGAATACTTTTTATCTCGGAAAATTGCATAGTTCCCGCGGGATAGCTATAAACGAATTCTTCGTAGACGGAGTCGCGGGCAGCAGCTCGTTTGATAAAAACCTTATACCTTAGTGCTAAGTACAGTCGAAGAAACTGAATCACGTACCATGGTGAACCTTTTTCATTTCAAATGTCATGTTGATATTCCATACATCTAACAAATAAATCATCGTGAAATTGGTTGTGAAATGGTTCCATCCTGGTACGCGATTCTGTTTCCTTGACTGTACAGCGAGGGGTATGTATTACAATACCGAAGTACGAAAGACCGAATGTATTAAAACATCGAATGGGTCAAAAGACCGACACGATTTTTTTCTGAAACCGTAAACTTCTCAGAATTTGTTAAAACGGCATCATACAGAACCCTTTAGGTTAGGTTAGGTTTGTTTTATAACAATCTTAAAAAGTTAACGGTTTCAGAAAAAAATCGTGTCGGTCTTTTGACCCATTCGATGTTTTAATACATTCGGTCTTTCGTACTTCGGTATTGTAATACATACCCACAACGAGCGGTCCGTCACTCGAAATCATACTAATATTATAGGTAACTACGCACCGTAAGAAACAAAGGTTGCCTCTCCTCATCATCATCCCAGCCTATTCCCTTCCCACTGCAGGGCACAGGCCTGCTCTCAGAATCAAAAGTTTCATAATTCCTGCGGGATAGTGAAAAGGAATTCTTCACAGACGGAATCATGGGCAACAGCTATAGGCTAATAAAAAAAATCTTCCCCGACATCGAACCCGGGACCTCAAGCTTAGATAAAAGTTATCTAAACACTAGGCTATCCGGTCGTAATTTACGTATAATTCAATAAGTGAAACTTAAGGTGAAAGTAAAGGCGGTTGTCCACTGAAGCGTTAACACAATAGCGATGGACGGACAGCTTTATTGCCTGTCGGCTTGGACGCATGCGTGCTTTGTTTCTTTTTTTTTTTAAGAAAAAGGTGAGATTCTCATCTTGTCATATCTTATGTTGCCACTATTTTAAAAAAAGGGTTCCGTACCATTATCTATAAAAATCGAAAAAAAAAACACGTTTTATGTATGGGAGCCCCTTCAAATATTTGTTTTATTTTATTTTTAATTATTTATTTTTAAAGTGAATAAGTATATAAGTAAATATTCCTCAGATCATACAAACAAGGAAATGTTCTGTGAATATTTCAAGCGTCTACCTCTCAGATCATATACTCCTTAAAAGTGATATTTACAACGCCATAATCAGAAGTGTAACGGATTATGGTACTTTCCTGTTGGAACTAGGCAATGTTTCTGCTTTTAAAAAATTGGATAGTATTCAGGCAAAAGCAATGAGAATAGTCCTAGGAGCTAATCATAAATCATAAATCATTTATTTGCATAAAACATGGTACATATTTTGTGGCATGGAAGAAAGAGTTTCACATGTTTTGTCACTATATGACGTACAAATTATATTTTACAAATAAGTATATATTTTAATCTTAATAAATTTAATTAATCTAATTATTTAAGTTACACTGTAAGTAGGTACAATTATATTAATATGTTCTAAATAAATAGTTAACTACGTATAATTCATATTATGCATGTCAAAATAGTAAAATAACAAAATAATAAAATAACAAAACAAATTTCAATAGACAATAAAATCAAAATTTTACAATTCTAGTAACCACGCCCAATTTGGTTACGTTTTAAAAATTCGTTTAACGAGTAAAAACATTCATTTTGGAGCCAGTGAGAGAGTTTACGTTTAAACTCCTTTATTTATTTAAAATCTTGTGGAAGAGCATTAAAAAAAGAAGCTATGAAGTCAAGTTCAAACAACTGTATGAGAGCCGAATGTGTAGAGGTCTAACTGTTGCCGTTATCAATATCGAGCAAAAACGAGCAAAAAAAATCACGTTTGTTGTAAGGAGCCCCTTAAATATTTTTTATTCTGGTTTTTAGTATTTGTTGTTATAGCGACAACTGAAATACATCATCTGTGTAAATTTCAACTGTCTAGCTATCACGGTTCGTGAGATACAGCCTGGTGACAGACGGACAGACGGACGGACAGCGGAGCCTTAGTAATAGGGTCCCATTTTTACCCTTTGGGTACAGAACCCTAAAAAGGTTGTCTTTTCTAAATTAATTAATAACTGCCAACTGCCTTCTTTCTGCTTATTCCCCTAAATTCAAGTCTAGGGTGAATGAGCATTTACCAGGCAATCGTGCTCCATCGTTGGCCTCATCTTCGCTTTCCATCAGGAGTGATTGTGGTCAAACGGAAGCTTATCTTCTAACATATAAAAATCTCGTGTCACGGTGTTTGTTATCGAACTCCTCCAAAACGGCTTGACCGATTTTTATGGAACTTTTTTGTCTATAATCGGTAGGTCTGAGAATAGGTTTTTATACCCCTATTCTTCGCAGACGGAATCGCGGGCAACAGCTAGTATTGTATAAAAAAAGAATGTCCTAAATGTGGCAGTGGCAGTGGGCAGGGCACATCACTCATAGAACTGACGGCCGATGGGGCCGAAAGGTTCTCGAGTGGCGTCCGCGGACCGGAAGATGCAATGTAGGTCTCCAACAAGATGGAGCGACGACCTGGTGAAGGTGGCGGGAACGCATTGGATGCGGATGGCGCAGAGCCGATCTATTTGGCGAGCCTTGGGGGAAGCCTATGTGTGGAAAGTACAGACCAAGCTCCCAATCTGAGAAGGCGGTGGTCAGTGGGACGTATATAGGCTGTAGAAGAGATATTATAGTCTCTCTCGCTTGCTTGTTTGTTTCGTTCATATTACGACACAGCCATGGCGGACACGGAAAGCGATGGCAACAAACAGCGCGTGAACTTGTTAGGTTGTGGCCCATGGGTTATACTTTAGCGGGTAATTTAGCCATATGTATTTTAACCCTATTCGTTTTGAATTTTTGCGATTCTCACTCATAAATATACCTAGAGATTTTCCTGGCACGAACGATGCAAACGCTAATAACTTCCTTCTGATAAATGAACTAAAACAATTACTTTGCTCACCCGCGACCTTACAATAGTTACGTTTATGCAAGAAATGTGTGTTCATGCAGTTCCTCCACCTCCACACTGTACGAACACACACAAATCACATAAACACAACTATCACCACCACCAAGCTACACTGACGCGTTTCGAACTCAACCAGAGCTCATCTTCGGAGTTACCACAACCGTATGCTATGCTACCAAATGTTAAACTCTGATATTTAGTTTCCTTCTGATATTTAGTTTATCGATATTTTTTAAGTGGCATTATATAATCGCCTGACACGCCGAAGAGCTTGTCCGACACTTCTTTTGTATACTTTTTTTGTGTCGGACGACCATGGGCACAAAGTTTCTATTGCAAGTCCTAACCGAATCGATGTTATTCTTTCGTGCCAGGTTAATATCTAGGTACCTATAATCATAAATAATATCAACGGCAGCAAAGAGTAAACGGTTATCTACGGAATTGAAATTTTACAGTACAGCTCTATTAAGAAAAAAGCTTAATATTTTTTAATCTAATGGAACGATTTCGTTAAAATTTGGAGCAGTGCTCATAAGACACTTTATTGTTATAGATACTTCATTTATACATTTACTGTAAAAGTTTACTTACATGTTTTCATCTACGTTTGGGCAAAAATAATCATAAATGAGATAACTACCACTTATCCGGTTATGTAGAGAGAAATCAAATTTCACAAATTTCATTATACATGGAACTAAAAAAGCTATCATTTGAAAATAAATTTACAACCTGCATATGTAACCTTCTGTATCTGTCTAAAAAACGATCTTAGAGCGTTTTTTGTGCTTTCATGTAGACTACTAGCACATCGAAGAACGAGACAACTGACTGATATTTTTTTCACATTTTGTCGATTGACGGCATTCCAACGAGTTAACGGACAAAAGTGAATTTTGTTATAATCGCAGTTGGTTTACTCTTTGCGGTTGATATTTACAAGTCAACTCGCGGCCACAGCCACTGCAATGTGCTCGAAACGTCAAGGTAATTTAGCAGTTAAATAGTTCGTGATTAAGTCCTGGAAAATATTAGCTATAACCCTATTTGGTTGTTGAGCTCCTTGCCGGCAGACTTAAGGCGCGGAATCTTTACCTAAGTATTTTTAAGTTTATGCTTAAAGGGGACGTGATAGCCTATTGGTTTGACCTATGGCCTCAAATCCAGGTTCGCACCTCTGACTTTTTCAGAATTCACCGCTTATAGTTTCAGACATTATTATTCGGTGATTAATTTTTTTCGCACATGAATTCTGACAAATTCAGAGGTGGAAGCCCGGGATTTGAGCCTACGACCCTCTATTCTACTTAAAAGGCCGTAGGTCAAACCGCTAGGGCGATTGTGCACTACAATGAATTTTACTGTCCGGCAGTCCGAGTTTTAACGGTCCATATCTCACGCCATTAAATGAAAAAACCCTCCTGTATATTTAATTCCCGTTCCCGTGGAAATTCCAGGAAAATATATATACCTACCCTATGTCACTTTCGGAATTGAGACGAATCCATTGAGCCGTTCAGGCTGCAGAGCGAGCTAAAGAATGATACATACACAAATACATACGCTCGAAAAACGTAACCCTCCATCGACAGTCGGATGAAAAGTTGATTTACCCAACTACAGTACCAACTAAAGATTGCACACGGTCTTTGAAAAAAGACTCGGCAAATGTCGGACATTTGCGGTCTTTTCCAAAGACCGATGTGTTTTTTTGTGTTTTTTTTGTGTGTTACGTAACACACAAAAAAACACAAAAGAACATATCTGACTTTTTTTTTTATAGTATAGGGGGCAAACGAGCAGACGGATCGCCTGATGGTAAACAATTACCGTCGCCCATGGACACCTGCGACACCAGAAGAGTCACAAGTGCGTTGCCGGCCTTTTAGGTAGGAGTACGCTCTTTTTTTGAAAGCTTGAAGGTCATATCGGTCCGGGAATACCGCAGCAGGTACTTCATTCCAGAGCTTTACTGTGCGAGGCAGGAAATTTCTGGAAAAACGCATGTAGAAGATTGCCAACCATCCAGATGGTGAGGATGGAAGTGTTGTCGCGTAGGGCGGTGGCGGAAGGATGCGGCAGGGATCAACCCGAATAACTCCTCGGAGCACTCTCCGTTGTACATGCGATAGCCATAGCCATGAAGCTACATCTCTACGCAGTGCCAAGGGGTCAAAAACTTGACCCTTGACTTTGAAAAAGACTCGGCAAATGTCCGATATTTGCAGAGTCTTTTTTCAAAGACCGTTTGCAATCTTCATGGCCGGATACTGTACACGCTTCCTGCTCTAACTTACACCACAGTAAGAAAGCACAGTCTTTACTCTTAGAGCTATTGTGTGCAAATAAATGCGTATAATTTCGTCACAACGGGACAATTTGTATCGCATAGTTACGTAATGTTCCGGTGTCATAATATTTGGTGAATCTGTGCGAGTTTTAATCTGTGACCTATTTTTAGAATACAGACTAAGAAAATTTTTCTATTTTTTTTTCTCCCGAGTCACTTTCATGAGTAACTAATTTTCTTTTCATCACTTGGCTCTGAAAGTAGGTTGAAATCCGTGTTGTTTTTTTTTTTTTTTTTTATGTTAGATATGCCAGACAAACGAACTAGTGGGTCACCTGATGTTAAATGAACACCACTGTCCATAGACACCCGCAGCGCTTTACACGATACCAGTGCGTTGTCGGCCCTAAAGGAGAGGGAATAGTGGAAGGGGAGAGGGAGAGGGAAGGGGTGAGGTATTGGGCCCCCGGCACTCTCACTGACCGTACGAAACGCAAGCAGGATTACTGCTGCTTCACGCCGGTGTTCTGTGAGAGGGTGGTACTGCCCCGGACGAGCCGGCCCATTCGTGATGCAGCGGCTAGCTACAACATGGCTCTACCACTACAAAAAAATAAAAATAAATTCGATTTACATCTTTAGGGTTGGTGACACCCGGATCGCTGTTTAGATTAGATAAGTAATAAACTGTACACTAATAAGACTACATGCGTTAATAAATAATTTTTGTAGATTAAGTGTTTGTAGATTTATAGATTATCTTAATATTAACTGTTTTTGTAACAAATAACCATTAATGCTGCCCTTGAGAATTCACTCAGAACGCAGAGAAACAAATCTGTTTCCTCGGCTATTTGGTTGAGCGTTATAGGTAGATTGTGTCAACATGAATGTTTGTGCTCGAGTATTTGGAAGTTTTATATGTATGTATTTATAGTATGTTTATGTGTTATCTAGTACCCTACCCATAGTACAAGCTTTGTTTAGTTTGGGACTAAGTCGATTGGTGTCTATTTTCCCGTGATTTATTTATGTGAGCGACCATAATGTTAATTTTGATTTAGCCCTATTCACAGGTTCCTAAAATTGTTCTGTAGTTATGTTTGTGTGTGTTTTTATACTAGTTGATGATGATACAGCTGACAGCACGTTGTTAGTTACATAAATACAGTTATTCACAAAAATATTATCACAACATGTCTAGTGTGAGCGTAATAACCATTGTTGAATTTTAACATACAGCGTGACATCGGAGATGTAAACAGAAGTGATACTTACGACTTAAGGCCACCACAGACGCTGACGGAGCGGTCCAGGGCGTTGTATAACTCTGAGGTATATACGCTGCGCCGCACTGCCAGTATGCCACCGTATATATGATTCAGTATTATACAACGCGCTAGGCCCGCTCTGTCGGCGTCAGTCTGTGGTGGCCTGTAATTAGTTTGTAGGTGATTAAATGCACTAATTATACTTAATCACAACAATGTTTGGAAGCCCTGGTAGCCTAGTGGTTTCAGCTATGGCCTCTCAAGCAGAGGGTCATGGGTTCGAGCGCGGCCTCGCACCTCTTAAGTTTTTATGAATCATGTACACGTCCTATTCTTGTAGCCTATCGGTTAATGATTACCTCGGCTGTGTTTTGTTATTTTTTTATTCCAGTTCTAGAATAAATATTTTGAAATTATAAATTATTGACATAGCCTTGGCAACAAACCTCAACACTACCTTAATAGTAGGGGAGCCCAAGTGGGGATTTGTGAAGTTACTCGAGCGCGCAGATTAATATACGGGGGATACCTTATACCCTCTAGAGTACCCCCATTGAATATGAGTACTTCATGTGGGGGGGGGTTTGCCTGGGGCACCCCGTCAAAATACTTAATAAAAAAATGATTCTTTAAAAAACTCGAATCAAATTGAACTCTCTACTGTAAATAATAAAGTCGTTATTTCAATGAGCTATTTTATCTTATATTTACGTTCATTTTAATCTGAGGGTTATTCACTTGAGCACATAATGAATACAATGGCTTTGTTCGTAAGATGCGCTCTTGACGAGATCAGGACACCTCAAAAAATTCGTACTATACTACTCTGTATTGTCCAGCATTAACATTAGATAAATCTTTTTCCAGACAGATGTTAAGCCTAAAATTTATTATGCGCCAAAATGTATCACATTCCATTACACCACACAAAATTATAACCCGTTTCTAACACATAGCGGTAGAAGTTCATTGACCTCATTATACCCAAATCAGTTATTATAAAAAATTCAACACTTACTAGCATTATGGACGACCGGCGCGACCTCGCTGGGTCTCTCAGTCGTGTCCCGGTCCACGCAGCAGGCCCATATCATCCCTCCCGAGCATAGGTCCATGGGTTTGCCTCCCCCCAGCACGCAGGATATGCTCAGGCCGCAGGGGTACCGCGCCCCCCGGTAGCGGCATGTTTGGGGGATCACTGGAAAAAATAAATTGGTTACATGAGAAAAAATAAATTTGCGGCAACAGACTTTATTTAATAAAAAAATAATGTCCAAAACTATAAATCAAAATCGAAAAAATATTTCTGTAAGTAAGCCGTTAGAGGCCCTTTTACATGTTATTTTTTAGTCTACCAGCGTTTTTGGTAAGAACATGGTTACCAAGAATAGGCACGTCGCAAGAAACTCGGCTCAAGTTTTTTTTTTAACAGATTACAATTTCACTAAAATTACAACAATACCTTACTCTAAGCGATCTGTATACTAAAAATGTTATTGATAATGTCTGGAATAAGAAATTTATTATTATTACAAGAGACAATAATGCGATGCGATCTCTCTGGGCTGCAGATTCTGGATCATATTTTAATTTTACACATGAATAGGGATGACGACTGGGTTATAAATATGTAATTATATTTAGTCCGTCAGTTAGATAATGGAAAAATATGGGACACGTATTTTTTGGTTTATCAAATTATTAAAAATCGACATAGGCATAGATCATCAAACTTCCGGAGTGGGGGCTTGTGACGTCACTCTTAGGTAAAAATTGTACCATATACATAGTGACGTCACTCGAATCTTCTAAGCACTGTATCCTCGTCATTTTTTGTTTGTCAAACAAAAGAAAAAATACGTGTACAATATTTTTTAATAATCTAAATGACGGACTAAACTGGTTTTTTAGTCGTCTAGCATATTCAGAAAAACTCAGAGGTACGAGTCCGGAATTGAACCCACGATCCTCTGCTTGAGAGGCTATAGGTAAAACTACTACGGTAGAACACGGATAGATTGAAGAATGGGTTGTCTATTTTTTTGCAATATTTAGTTTGTTTAAGGTGTAAGGATATTCGTATAGATAATTTGAACAAATTTGAATGTAAAAAGAAACTCAAGTGCTGGCTCAAAAATCTAGATTACGAAGAAACAGAAAATATGTTATTGGTGTGACTAACACTTGTTGGTATTAATAATACTAGGTACGACATTGTATTTTACTTTAGTTGTGTATAATGGTCAGCTGTCTACACATAATTTCTAACACACACGCATACGCACATGTACACACACACAACACACACACACACACACACACACACACACACACACACACACACACACACACACACACACACACACACACACACACATACAAATACACACACACATACACGCATAAAAACACACGGAATTTATTACTTTTTATAAACTTGTATATGTATTCTTTATTGTCAGTGAATATAAGATTAATAAAACTGAAATGCATCGTTGCGCAGGATTGAAGTGAAATTGTTACCTTAGTATTCCAATACCAAACCGCTGATCTTCATAACACAGGTTATCCTAGTATGAAGGTCAGAGGATCTATATTAATGTCTTTTACAAGCCTACTTATTGCATTATATTTTTAGTTGTTACGAGTGTTTTTAAGATGCTAACTATACATAAGACTTGCATTGTTTGTTGTTTGTTTATCTATGGCTTATTATTCAATAAATTATTATTATTATTTTGTTTTCAAAATAAATGCTTTTTAAATCGTTTCCTGTAGCTATTTTATCGATTTAATACATACCTAAGAAACAAGCAATGGCCTTACTTTGACTTTGGAAACTATGACATTGACGGTCCAAGTCGTACTTTATAAGGCGAGGAATAGAATTATCTAGAATTCCTCATGAGATACGCGAGAAATATACTACGGAGTTTGATTTGGACCCGCAAAACTCTGACGTCATCGAAGAAAATAGTTTCAATTATTAATTAAAAAAAATAGTGAACTAGATGAAATGATATTGAAATTAGACTGTATACAGGCTGTAACATTTAGATCGGTCAGTATGGGAAAGTCTGAAACTATAAGACAAGGAAGATCTCTTCTTAGGAACTATGTCATAGATTTTCGTAATAAGAAAAACTGCATTCATACATTTTAAAAAAAACTTGTACTCAGCTCGGGAATCGCACCCGGACGTTTTGAAAAATAAAACTAACACTATTTCTATTTAGAAACATGATGTCAAAAAAAAATCCAAAATTAATCCTTTCATTTATTTTAGTAGGTGTTCGAAATGACTACCATTTTTTTAGGGTTCCGTACCCAAAGGGTAAAAACGGAAACCCTATTACTGAGGCTCCGCTGTCCGTCTGTCACCAGGCTGTATCTCGGGAACCGTGATAGCTAGAGAGTTGAAATTTTCACAGATGATGTATTTCGATTGCCGCTATAACAACAAATACTAAAAATGGAATTAAATAAATATTTAAGGGGGCTCCCATACAAGAAACATGATTTTTTTGCTCGTTTTTGCTCGATATTGATAACGGCAACAGGTAGACACTTGAAATATTCCCAGAATATTTAATTATATATTGACTTTAAAAATAAATAATTAAATTAAAATAAAAAAAAAATTTCAGGGGCTCCCATACAACAAACGTGATTTTTATAGATAATTGTACGGAACCCTTCGTGCGCGAGTCCGACTCGCACTTGGCCGGTTTTTTTCAAAACAACACTTTTGTAGTTTCAGAATTTCCCATACTGACCGATCTAAATGTTACACCCTGTATACATCAAATAAAAGGCAAGCTTTACTGACTGACTGCTCTATTAACGCACGGCTCAAACCACTAAACATATTGTGCTGAAATTTGGCACACAGATAGCTATTGCGACGTATGCATACTACGCTAAGAAGGGATTTATCAAAATTTCCACGGGATAGGGAATGAGTGGGCTTTATATTTCCGGTTTAAAGTGCCGCTATCTCCGTAAGCCTAATTTTTAGAGACTTTAAAATAAATTTGCTATGCAAAGGTTGTTACAACAGTAAAACACTAATTTTGGGATTTTCGGAAAATCCCACGGGATAAGGAAAAAACGAGATTTATATATTTAATTCAATGGAACCCTATCTCCAGTAACCACTCCTTTAGGAACATTGAGGTGCAGTAAAAAGAGATTTCTAGAATTTCCCGCGGGATAAAGATCGGGAGTATATTATAAATTTTATTTGTCAGACGAAGTCGTGGGAAATAGTTCTTTCATATATAATAGTTACTTTTATTAATTTTTATTTTTATTTATTTAGTGTAAATTCCGATCCTTTTAGGATTAATTTAGTGTATATTGTTTGGTTTATGGTTTATAAGAGTTTTGTTTTTGCTACTAATTGACTTTTCCATACATCAAAATATAAAACCAATGGTTTTTTTAGAGTCCCGATTTGGTTCACATTCACAATTACATTTTTCACTTAAGAAATTAAGTTACGTAAGGAAATCGTAACTGTATAGAGTTAAATTGTTACTCAAAAGAATTACATTGTTCACTAGATGTACGTTGAAGAGTAATAATTACGATGCATCCGCTAAAAGGATTGTGAAAACTAGTAATCATATAAATCACAGATGACTCCCACTGAGTCGCGGGTGTCCATGAGCGGCGGAGATTGCATACCATCTAGTGACCTACATGCTCGTTTATCTACTACTAGCTGTCGCCCGTGACTCCGTCTGCAAAAAATTCGTTTATCCCGCAGGAACTAAGAAATTTTCCGGGATAAAACTATTCTGTGTCCTTTCCAGGATTTCAAACTATCTCCGCGGCAAATTTCATGTAAATCGGTTCAACGGTTTAATTGTGATGAGATAACAGACAGACAAACACACTTTCAGAAGCTTAAAGTGACACACGTTTTTATAATAAAATTAGATTTTTCCCGACTCCCGATCTTTATCCCGTGGGAACTTCCAATAATCCCTTTGTAATGCACCTCTATGATCCCAAAGGAATGGTTACGGATAAAGGGTCCTATTGAATTGAAGATATAAATCTCGTTTTTTCCTTATCCCATGGAATTTTCCGAAAATCTTATAATTAGTATACTGTTACTAACTGATGCGTGCGGCTTCGCCCCCGCTGAAGTAGATTAAAACGTGTTTTCCCGTGGGAATGACATATTTTCCCGCGGGTAAAAAGTAGCCTATATCACTCTTTAGCCCTTCAAATATGCCCATACAAAAAATTGATGGATTGCAATGATTTACTAATAAATAAATAATATTATTGATTTCATTCACTTAAAAGATAATTTTATATCAGTAATCTTCTTATAAAATAACCTTTTAAAATAAGGAAACTAAAACCTTTGTACTAATCTGGTGCTAAATGTATGGGAGTGCTTAATGTAACATTTTTGGATATTTCTCGTTTTAAACCGACTTCAAAAAAAAAGAGGTTCTATGTTCGACTGTATAAATCTTTTTTTTACTTTTTTTTTGTTTATAACGAGTTATTGATGTCACTTTACAATACAATACAATGACTCTTCACTGTCCACCACAAAGAAAACAATACAGATAAACAAGTACATGGAAAAAATATATAAGGTAAGCAATAAGCGAGCTTATCGCTCCGGAACGATCTCTTCCAGGCAACCTTTACTCCTTAGGTAACGTATTTTCGATATCAGTTTATAATTTTCTGATGTCTGTTATATTTACTGAATAATCGTCTGGCTACACTTAACGATTACACCCTGTATAATAAAGACGAGATCAATAGATCCATAGATCATCGTGCGATCTCGTGCCCGCGCGCAGTAACGCGTCCGATAGTGAAATTGATCGACGGTCGTTCACCGCCATATTGGATCTATAGATCGTGCGTGATGTTACGTGATTTAAGTAACAATTGCTTTGATTCCTGATTAATTTTAACAAAGTGTAAAACAGTAGGCTTTTTGTTGGATCATCGTCATAATTCCAGTCAAAATACGTCCCACTGCAGGGCACAGGCCTCCTCTCAAAATGAGAGGGCTTGGGGGAAGTTCCCACAGAACTTCACACACACCATTGAATTACTTCGCAGGTGTATGGAGGTTTCCTCACTATGTTTTCCTTCACCGTAAAGCTCGTGGTATATTTCAAATGTAATTTCGTTTCGCACATAAATTCCGAAAAACTCAGAGGTGCGAGCCGGGATTTGAACCCACGACCCTCTGCTTGAGAGGCCATAGGTAGGCCACCACGACTCCCATGGGATTAAAAAATATATAAATATCGTGGTTTTCTTTTACATTGTATGAATAATATCCCTGCAAGTAGAAAAGCATTGTTTTTGTAACACTCTAAGTTGCATTAAAAAAAAATGAGTAAACATCTGAACCGGTTTTGATATGGCACATTATACTTAGTTCAAATCCGGAATGAAGACATAAAATACTTTGTATCTCAGAAAATTACAGTTATCTTGGGATAACGATAAATTTTAATTATGTTTCGCAGAGGAAGTCACAAGTTACAGCCAGTAAAATTATAGTTGCTCAATCGAATTAGATAAAATTTTAAAGAACCAAGTTTAACAAAAATACTTGGCGAAGATATTGCCAAATATTAAAAAAATTCTCGTTGAACTAAAGAAAGTTAGTTAAAGATAAACTTTAACAGTAAAAAAAAATTCGAAACTTACAAAAACGGTCACCCATCCAAAAAACAGTTTGAGCAAACATTGCTTAACTTTTAAAATCGAACAAGATTACTGATAACGATTACTCTAATTCTTGCAATGTTAGTTAAGATCAAACAAAACTATATTTTTTTACGTTTTTTCTTGCGAAAACAGGCCGTTGAGCCTATTTTAGTTACTTTTACATAATCATTTTTTACTCCTGATTTGTAGTTTGAAAACACGAAGCGCGTTGATTTCTTTTGTAAGAAAATTAGGCAATGTCAAATGAAGGTTGCTGTTTGAACTTGATCATAATTTGTTTTATGGGTGTGTGTTATTATGGTTAAATTAGTATGTAAAATTGTTAGAGACTTCTTTTATTTAAGAAAAACGATAGTATTTTCATATACGTACCTAAAATTATATTTAAATCTATTTTTGTTTTTAATCAACTGCTAAACGTGAGTGTCAGACTCGCGCACTGAGGTTTCCGTTCAAATATAAAAACGCGCTAAATAAATTTCTAATAGGTACGAGGGCAGAGTGATAAGTCTGGTAAAAAATATGTTTATTTTTATTTTATTTCGATAAAAGTAAATTTATTTTTCAACGTAGTCTCCATGTAGCTCAATGCACTTAGTCCATCGTTTTTCTAGCTTTTCGATACCTTCCGTATAGTACGATTTCTCGAACCCTTCAAAATACGCATTGGTTTCTTCGATGACTTCCTGGTTGGAACCAAATCTTTTTCCGCCAAGCCATTTCTTTAAGTATGGGAAAAGAAAATAGTCGCAGGGTGCCAAATCCGGAGAGTAAGGCGGATGCGACAGCAATTCGTAACGCAACTCGTGAATTTTGGCCATAGCAACTGCACATGTGTGCACCCGTGCGTTGTCTTGGTGAAAAATGATTTTCTTTTTCGCCAAATGGGGTCGTTTTTCCATCAAAACTTCATGAAATTGCTGTAATAAATTGGCATAATATTCGCCGTTGATTGTTTTACCTTTCTGGAGGTAATCAATATTTATTTCACCGTGAGCATCCCAGAAGACAGTAGCCATAACTTTATTCGCAGATAAAACTGCTTTGGCCTTCTTCGGTGCTGGTTCACCCGAAGCAATCCATTGTTTTGACTGCTCCTTGGTTTCCGGTGTATGATGATGGATCCAGGTTTCGTTAACAGTTATGAAACGACGCACAAAGTCCTTTTTATTACGTTTAAACTTCGCCAAACATTCCTCTGAAATGGTCACCCTTGTGCGTTTTTGATCCACCGTGAGCAATCGCGGCACCCATCGGGCGGATAGCTTCTTCATATCCAAATAAGTGTGTAGAATATTACAGACGCGTTCGTCTGAAATGCTTACAATGGCAGCTATCTCACGGAGTTTTACTCTTCGGTCATTGAGTACGATATCATGGATTTTGGTGACCATCTCTGGTGTGGTGACCTCAACAGGGCGTCCAGGTCGGTCGGCGTCAATAGTGCTCGTACGACCGCAACGAAAATCCGTAAACCACTTGTGAATCATTTTGATTGACGGGGCAGACTCCCCGTAATATTTATCTAATTTTTTTTTTGTATCCGTAATAGTCTTTTTTCGCAAAAAATAATGTTTAATCAGAACACGAAACTCACTTTTCTCCATGTTTGCAAACATTGAAGCGATTGTTTTTTTTTCATAGCTGTAAAAAAAAAACTATCAAAGCGAACTGGCTGAAAATACACCTTAAATCTCCGAAAAGGTTCAACTACAATTTGACATTATTTGATTTGCGAAAAAACTACCGTGAATTTGATTTTTACCAGACTTATCACTCCGCCCAGGTATAAAAATCTCGTGTCACAGTGTTTGATATCGAACTCCTCCGAAACGGCTTGATCAATTTTTATTATCATTTATTATTTATTTATTGTGATTCAGTGATTTGTGTTTTTTTTGGCTTTGCTGTAAAGCCTTGTTCCAATTTCCATAGGCCTCCTCTCAGAACGAGAGGGCTGGCCGTAGTTCCCACGAGCGCCCAATGCGGATTTGGAACTTCTTGGGAACTTGTGAAATGTACTTACATAGGCTGGGTGGTGATGATCATTAAAAATATCGAAAAAATGCACGTAACGAATCTGGGAGTATCGTCTACGTACAAAATTTTGTTTGTAGATCACCTACTGTTTAACACTGTGGCGCGTCACCGGACGTCATTACCATCGTACGATCTGATTTGTTTTTAATTGTAAATACCATCACATAATTTCAATAATGGCATTATTGTGTGAAAGTCGTAATGATATTGTTCGCGATTTGAAGAAACTGGGTCGTTTAACGTATTTTAGGGTCTCGTATTGGTTCCGTTCAAAAGAAAAACTGGTCAAGTGTGAGCCGGACTCATCCGTGAATTTTTTATTTTCTAGTGTTGTAAATTCAAAAAAATACCAAAGTATTAATGAGACGATCGAATGGCCTAGTGGTTAGAGAACTTTACTATGAAGCTTGAGGTCTCAGGTTTGATTCCCGGTCGGGACAAATATTTGTATTCAAGATACGAATGTTTGGTCTCGAGTCTTGGTTGTTTTATATCTATTTAATTATGTTTATGCGTTGCCTTGTACCCATAATACAAGCTTGCTTACTTTGGGACTAGGTCAATTGTTATGGATTTCCCGCGATATTTATTATAATTTAATACACTCGGCGTCAAAAATATCGCCCCTCCTATTTGTGCACTATTTTTCCGAAACGCTCTGATTCACAAGCCATTATGTTTCGTTTAAATTAAACATTGTTAATTTAAAACACATTAAACGTGCTTTTAATTGATACTACATAATATTAATTAGGTAACATAATTATTTCGCTAAGGTCTAGATTAGTTTGAATCTGATTTTCGCGGAGGGCTATATTTTTGACGCCGAGTATATTTAAAAACCTTTTAACTTTGTAAAATATGTGTTGAAAGCTTTAAATATATTTTTTTTTAAATAAGACTTTAATAAGTTTTTGTAAAAAAAAACATTTTCAATGCAAGCTTTTTCGCTGACCGTACTTTTGGTTGACTTTACATGCATTGTCATCCAACCTACATAAGTATACCAAATTCCAATCCGACCACTGGAAGTGGGTCAAATTTGACTTCCAAGATTTAACCCGTACATACATAGATACATAGGTACATTGCAAGTTAAATAAAAGCTTGTAAAATACTCACTTTTTCCCAGTAAATCCATTATAGAGTCATCCTCCTGCGACGATCCATATGAACTTTGATACGATCCTTTTCTTCTCCCCAACGCGCCTAACCTAAGAATATCTTTCTCCTGATCATTCACTGGCCTTCTCCTCTCTAACATTTCCTCGTCATTTATTTTTAAATCCAAATCGTCTTGGAGAGTCAACACATCATTTTCTATCTGGCCACACACAACACCGGACACAATAAAAAAAACAAATAACCGAAACATACTGGCACACTGAATTTTTCTTCTAATTTTGAAATTTTGCTTCTTTTCCAATCCATTGGTTCCGTTTTGACACATCACTTAAAAAACTTTAGGTTGGCATTATTTACTTTTTTTAAATAAGGTCGGGCCTCATTTTTTTTTAATTTGGCCGCGATACGTCCGCGCGGCGGGCAAAGACAGTCGGAAGTAAGAGCTGCCTCGGCGCGTCTCGCCTTTTCACTTTCTGAATATTTTCCTTCTATGTTGCCATTCCGAATGCCATTATTTAATAACGCTCAATCTGCTGCCATTATCTGTAAAATGTTACGTCACTGTCTAAATTGCAATTTGTTTTGATGTCTGTGACGTACGTGCGTTGATTAACGTAATTACTAGTAATTAGCAAGCATTAATTGTGGTTATTTCTTGTCTTTAATAAATAAGTACCTGGGCGACCGAGCTCCACTCGGGCTGAAACTCGGTACCGAGCGTTTTCCCAGAGATAAGACCAAGATGGATCAATTATTCATCCCCGAAAACCCCTACTTACCAAATTTCATCGAAATCGTTGGAGCCATTTCCGAGATTCTGATACATATATACAAGAATTGCTTGTATAAAAGTGTTAGATTAGATAGATGTATCCAAAGAAACAAAATATTTCCTCGTGATAATATAAAAATAAAATAAGACAAGAATTAAATAAAAAAAATGCATATATCACTTCATATCACAGTTTATCATATCATTTTATATCATATCATATATGTATATTTTTGTGTTGAATGGTATTTTTTGTCTGAGGAAGCCTTGGGAGAGGCCTATGTTCAGAAGTGGACATCTTTCGACTGGTATTATACTTTATACCGTATTATTTTACAATGTGGAGTTTTTATTACACTGTTCTTGATGAAATCCTGCAAAGATGTTTGGATGTTTGTTAATCACGCAATAACGGCTGGAAGCATTTAGTTGAAGCTTAGCAATACAGATAAACAAAGATCTGAGGCGGTATTGCCTATCGCGCGGGTGCTCGCAATCGCAATTACCCTCTCACTCTGCCCTCATCCTTTATCATGTTACAGAAAGAAATAGCGAAAACGATTGTGATCATGAGTGTCTTAGACAATACACCTCTGAATTGAGACAGAGGACACAGGAATACTTATTATCCGGGTAATATTTTCCCGTGGGATGATATTTTAATTTTAGACATCAGAGGGCGCTGTCCTAAAATATCAAGTACTTCGACTATCAAGATGACGTATTTATTTACTTCCTATCGTTTCGTATCGACACAGATCGTTTATAGCCTGGATTAACATAATAATGTATAAGGTAAATACCCCAGTGCCCAACGCTGCGCCAATAGCCGACACTTTAAATCTTAATTCGTAGCAATAAACGCGATAGGCAGGGTGTCGATTATTGGAATTAAGGTGTCGAACACTGGGGTATTTACCTAAGGGTAGAATAGAATAACCGTGTTACAAAGATGGCATTAAATATTGCAAGTATTAGGTTCCAAGGGTTACCTATTTCGGGTGTACAATATTTACTTAAAATTATACATAATTTTAACCGAAAAATCAAAGCTCTTTTAAGGAATAGAACAGTTCTTAATCAACCATATTTTTAAATTGCGTTTAAATTTTACTGTCAACCCGCATTTTTAATTCTGAAGCTGATCAAAAACTCTAATGTTGTTATGCCAAAAATTTAATTTTTTACTAAATGCAATGTTAAACTGTATTTACGTACCTATATTAAATACTTGATATACTTTTTATCCCGAAGAATTGCATAGTTCTCGCGGGATAACGGTAAACGGATTCTTTGGAGACGGAGTCGCGGGGAACACCTAGTTTATAATATTAGTTGATATTCTACTAATATTGTAAATGAGAGTTTGTAAAGATTTTTGTATGTTTGTATGTTTGATAGTCAAAGAATATGGATGAAACTTGGCGTACAAATGGACAAAAATCTGTATTGAGATTATAGGACACAACTAAAAACCTTAAGGAAAAAAATACTAAAGCATAATTATTATAAAAAAAAACGATAAATTTTGAAATTTAGCACAATTTTTTATTTATTTTTTCATTCATAAGTCATGTTCATTACATGAGCTTTACGGTGAATAAAAACATTCAATGATATGTGTCTAGTTTCCAATCCGCACTGGGCCCGCGTGGGAACTAAGCCAAAGCCACTCATTCTGAGAGGAGGCCTGTGCCCTGCAGTGGGACGTATATATAGGCTAGTATGATGTAGTGTTGTAAGAAACTCGAGTCTTGGAGTCTTATTTAATAAAACTTGAGCTACTTTTGAAGACTCGAGTCTTATAAATAATACTTAATAGAGCTCAAGTCCTTCAGAATTTAGTCTTTTGTAAAAAGACTTGAGTCCTGCCAAAAAGGACTCAAAGACCGAGTCTTTTTAAAGGAACTAATGATTAGGTTATTTGCGTTTAATGCAATTAAATTTTTACCTACTAATTTTTATTGTGCGATTTATTTTCAATCAGATTAGTAGATTAATATGGATGACGATATAAAATCACGCAGTTTATTTATAATACATCAACTCAAGTTCATGACTCAGTCTAGCTAAAAGTACTTAAAAGACTCGAAAGGACTCAGAAGACTCAAAGGTCTCGGACTTATGTGACTAATGAGTCCTAGTCTTGAAAATTCTACTCGAGTCTCGAAATGAAGACTAACAGACTTGAGTGTTTTACAACACTAGTATGATGATTATGATTATGAAAAGGGGTCCCTTTAGGCAAGGTTCCGTAGATACTGGCAGCGTTCCACCTTTGAATAGCTAAAACAATTGTTTGTCCGAGGTAGCTGCCAGCTCTTCGGTCTCCTGTGATGTCGACTAACCTTTTTGCTATTTCCTTAAATAGCCTCATAGCGCTAGGACCTCACGGATCAACATTGTCTCGACACCAAATGCGACAATGTTTTATAAGATTACATTTACTTCAATTAGTAATGTTCAGTAGTTTTAATGTTCTCGTAATTTTTGTCAAAACGATTATATCAATTAATAATTTTAAAAATCCCCAACGCAACTTGATCGCACATTATGTTCGATAATAATGCGTCTAAGATCCCTTCCGCAGTATACAAAAGAGCTGATAACTTTGAAACGGCTAGACCAATTATGATAAAACATGTCTACGAACCATCGCCAAGAAACCTACTTTCAAATAAAAAACCTGCATCCAAATCGGTTTACCCGTTTAAGAGCTATGATACCACAGACGGACAGACACACGCATATAGCGGTCAAACTTATAACACCCCTCTTTTTGTGTCGGGGGTTAAAAATATCTAATTTGTTAAAACTGTGACGTTTACATAATTATATTGATCTTTTATTTATTAATCGTTAACTAGTATAAGCAGTGTTATTTCCTACGTAATATTATACAACTAGTTTTTAAAACCATTTTTTTCTAATCTTTTAATTTGTTTGTATCTTAACCTGTACTTAAAATTAATAAAACATGTTAGGTGCTTAATAAGAAGTAAAATGGCAGTTAATGGCCCTTCTAACCAGATCTGACTTGGTCCTGCGAACCAGATTTCACTTGGTCCTTCGAACCAGATTTTTAATTTTTTTATTCGTTTTTCAAATTAGCAGGAAACGGTTATCTTGATCGTATTGTCACTCTAGCATCAAGTCACACTCCAAGTATCGTAAGGCGTCAACTTTCGCCTTAGCTTTCCAAAACAAGCGCGCGGCCGCACGAAAAACGTAACAAACACCACTCTCCTCCAACCCAAATTGAACTCAAACTTAAACTGTTAAAGTCTAATTTTGCTAAGCGAAATTTTGACTATTACGATTTATTATTCAACCGTTTTGCTGGCTAGTGAGATTGCACTTATTTTGTACGGAATAGAATTGAATTTTGCCCGTACTTTTGCTTGAAGATAATGATATTTGTTAAGGTTATTTTCGTACTGAGTTGCGTAAAATTGTTCACTAATTGGTATTTGATAGGGCCAAAGAAATTGACAGGAAGGAGGCCAATTTCACAAAGGTACTTCATTATGGGTATTAGTGAAAACTTGAGTTTTGTTGTTTTTTTAGGTTCGCCGAAGTATGCCGCTTTTCTTAACACGCAAAGAAGAAAGGCCACAGTACAGTCTACAGAAATTTAGGTACCGTGTATCATCATCATCATCCCAGCTTATAAACAGGCCTCCTCTCAGAATGAGAGGGCTTGGGCCGTGTTCCCACGCGGGCCCAGTACGGATTGGGAACTTCACATACACCTTTGAATTTTTTCTCAGGTGTGTGCAGGTTTCCTCGCGATCTTTTCCTTCACCGAAAAGCTCATGGTAAATTACAAATGTAATTTCACACATAAATTCCGAAAAACTCAGAGGCGGGAGCCCGGACTTGAACCCACGACCCTCTGCTTGAGAGACCATATGTCAAACCACTAGGCCAACAAGGCTACAAGGGTACATAGTATAGCATGACCAAACTGTCTATCTACTAATTTTTTATAGGTATTAAGTGTACGCTAATACAAGCTTGTGCTCGCGGCTTTGTCTCTACAGCCAGTTCTTTATCCCGTGGGAATAAAAAAATCCCTTTTAGAAAACCTCTTGTGACCCGTAAATAATGTGTTTGTCAAATTTCAAATATGTAGCAATGGTTTAGGCTATGCGGTGTCCGTCAGTCAGCCATGTTACTGTAAGTTGAAATTTATTCATGAATAAAAATAGGTAAGAAAAAGCGCTTACTACCGAACAGCGCAAATTTTTTCATCATCATCATCATTTCAACGCGATCCCGCAACCTTCAGGTCGTCGCTCCATCTTGTTGGAGGCCTACCTACACTGCAGCTTCCGGTCCGTGGACGTGGATTGTCAGAGGGCAATGAAGAGGGCTATGCTCGGGGTGTCTCTGCGGGATCGCATTAGAAATGATGAAATCCGCGCAAGAACTAAAGTCACTGACTAGCTCGAAGAATCGCCAGACTCAAGTGGCATTGGCAGGGCACATCGCGAAATGTTTCATTACTAAAAATCTTTAACCTAAATCCTAAAATTTATTCTAATCCATAATTCATAACTTGCAATATATGTACTGTGATAACGGATATAAAATATAGTTATTATGGTTTATTAACAATCAGAACATGGCGTACAATATTTATGTTAACCCAAATGACCTTTAAATTTAAACTTTTACACGTTTTATTTATACTAAGTATTTCAATTACTACAAATACGTAATACCTACTTGAATATGTAACGTCCGTTCGAATCGAAAACGAAAGTGTTTTGAAATTGGAACGCGGCCAAAAATGGCGGACTGACAGCTCATCGTTCGCGCCATTTTACTTTCGCGTGCAAATCGCTTTTTGTAACATTAATGCAAATGCAATAACTTAAGACCAAGCTATTCGGTCGCAAATATGGGGATTTTCAGAAAAAAATGTACCCGCTTTGCCTTAATTATCCTTAATTTTCCATACAAAATTTATTAGTCAGTTTTGTGACGGTCCATACAACATGTATAACCATACATAACACGTAACATACATAACTGCGCTGCTGCTGCGTCACAAAACTGACAATTAAAAGTGGGACACTTTTTTTATTGCTTAAATCGATAGTGCTTGTGATTCTGAGTAGAAATAACCCAAAATATATATATTAGTGTGCAGTTTATTTATTTATTTATTTATTTATCTATCTATACTTACAGCGATCCGGGTGTCACCAACGGTGCTGGCTGAAAATCAGCGCTGGGGTGCTATAAACGCCTCAGCATTATGCTGAGCCAGTGTCCGATTTGCAACCGCAATGACACATTCTATCTTTAGCTTTCGTGTTGTCTTTTGTTTTGTAAATATTGATGATGTGTCTTGTGTTGTTGTAAATAAATGTATTTCTTTCTTTCTTTCTTTCTTTCTTTTCAAAATTTGTTAGTTTTTTAAAAAGTACAGAGTACACTTTTTTCTGAAAATGCCCATATACGCAGGGGCATCACCTCCACATCATACACATACTTTTTGAATATGTATTTATCTATATAAGTCCTAGCTGTTTAGCCCGCGAATCCGTCCGCGAAGAATAGGGGTATAAAAAATAGCCTACGACAAAAAGTATCATAAAAATCGGTCAAACCGTTTTGAAGGAGTTTGATATAAACTCCATACATTACTAATATTAGAAATGCTAAAGTTTGTATGGATGTTTGTCACCGTTTCACGCTAAAACGGTTTGACGGGTTCTGATGAAATTTGACACATAGATAGTTTATAACCTGGATTAATATATAGAACACAGTTTACCCGGAAAATTGCATAGTTCCCGCGGGATAATAAACGAATTCCTTGCAGACGAAGTTGCGGGCAGCAGCTAGTAAAATAAATAAATAAAAATATGGGACGATTTACACCAATTGACCTAGACCCAATTTTGTGTCAAAAACTTAAACCCAAACAGATTTAGACAACAAGAACAAAAACAAACTTAGCTAATGAGGACTATAATGTAGATAGCGATTATCCAATACACTTTTATTAACTAAATGATTGTTTGTTAATTAGTCTAATTAACTTTAATTTCCAAGTGAAAGTGACAATTAAAAATGACGCAAAGCATTTTACGAAATCAGTAAATATTTCTACGGCAATTTGGGATTTTTGAAGATAATTTATACTTATTAGAATTATTAGAATCATTTATTTCTGTTTAAGAGTTACATTTAGGTACAATTTGTATTAATTGTGCCAAACTACAGAGCAGTTTGTCGGCACTTTTCTTGGTTTATGAAATTACGAATTACAAGCAACGCTAAACATAGGTGTAGTTAGTATTAAGATTGAATATGGTTAGTGTTATGTTATAACTTATAACTTATGATAACTTATTAAACTAGCTGATGCCCGCGGCTTCGCTCCTGTTGTATTTTTTCAAATACTTCTTTAACAAGAACCTTCTCCTGGCAATAACAGAAACGCAACAAAAAAGAACTATCCAATTTGGTGCAGTCGATTGAAAGTTATACGCGTACATACATTCTGTGATTCATTTTTATTTATATAGATTATGGGCCAATTTTAATTTTATTGTATGTTTTGACTTTTTTTTAATTCGGAAAATTTTATGTGATTTCTGCTCAGAATTACGAGCTTTTTCGGTCCTACTAGGAGAACAAAAGTGTCCAAATTTTTATTTCCGTTGTGTTACCATTTTTCATAGACGTATTACCGTAATATAAATAATCGAAAATTATAAGGAAGTTTTGGGACACTTTTTTCTTTGGGACACATTTTGACGCGTCACATGCGCGTACGCACCCATAGCATCGAGGGCAAGCTTAAGATCTGGCGCTACTCCGTCACGATCATAAACAGAGTGTGACAATACTGGTGTTGTAATATTTTGCGAATGTTCGAGCGAGCGCACATGGTGTGGAGGTTCCGTACAAAAATGGGAAAGAGACGATGGATTATTTTGAACTAGCTGTTGCCGTCCGTCTGCAAAGAATTCGTTTATCGCTATCCCGCGGGAACTATGCAATTTTCTGGGATAAAAAGTAGCCTATATGTTATTCCAGGTTATAAACTATCTATGTGCCAAATTTTATCATAATCCGTCGTCCATCAAACCGTTTTAGCGTGAAAGAGTAACAAACATCCAAACAAACTTTCACGTTTATAATATTATAATAAGATGTAAGATAATCACTATCATCCCAGTCTATATATGTACGTCTCACTGCAGGGCACAGACTTTCTCTCAGAATGAGAGGGCCGTAGTTCCCACGCGGGCCCGATGTAGATTGGGTTTACACACCATTGAATATCTTCACGCGCGTGCAGGTTTCTCCACGATGATGTCCTTCACTGTAAATCTCATGGTAAATGACCCTCTGCTTGTTACCATAGCCTTCACATTACGAGCGGAGGTCTGTACCCTGCAGTGGCATGTATAATGACTGGGATGATGATGATGATGATTAAATGTAATTTTTAGGAATTTTAATGCAATGCCTGCTACTAGGTACGTGAAACCGGAGGTAAATGCTAGTAACTTGTAGCTTACAATGGATCTTGCTAACCTAGTGAACGCAGTAGGTAGTAAACAACTTGTATCACTAAGGAAACATCAATATAGAATGACAATAACATAATAATATCAACACAATCTGCTTCACGCTATAGCATAGTAAGATAGTATCGTACGCCAAAGAAAAGTTTCAATGACAATGAGGGTTTGTGTCACTGCTAGATGTCGCTAGTGTCGCGAGGTCCGTTTGACAAATTTGATGTTTGAGTGACATTTATTTGGGATTGTTTTATTATAACTAAACTAGGTGTTGCCCGCGACTCCGTCTCAAAATAATTCATTGGTCGCTATCCCGCGGTAGTTATGCAATTTTCCGGGATAAAATTATTAGTATGTTCTTTCCAAAATCTCAAACTATCTCCATATTAAACTTCATCTGAATCGGTTCAGGTTTAAGCGTGAAGAGGTAACAAACAGGGACAGACACAATTTCGCATTTATAACATTACATACGTATATGGATTAGTATGGATTAACCTGCCGTGCTAAGCCAAAAGGGTCTATGTCCGTTTTAACAGTTTCGGGTAAAACGTGTTTTTATGTTTTTGTTTCTTAGTATTTCAGTGAAAATAAGCCTTTCTTAGCTATTTTTAAGGCACTTCTAATAGTGTGTCTTCTAATAGTGTTTTTGTAGTGGTAGAGCCATGATGTAGCTAGCCGCTGCATCACGAATGGGCCGGCTCGCCCGGGGCAGTACCACCCTCTCACAGAACACCGGCGTGAAGCAGCAGTAATCCTGCTTGCGTTTCGTACGGTCAGTGAGAGTGCCGGGGGCCCAATACCTCACCCCTTCCCTCCCTCCTTCCTTCCCTCTCCCTTTCCCCTATTCCCTCTCCTCTAGGGCCGACAACAATCGTGTAAAGCGCTGCGGATGTCTATGGACAGTGGTGTTCATTTAACATCAGGTGACCCACTAGTTCGTTTGTCTGGCCTATCTAACATAAAAAAAAAAAAAACTTCTAATAAAAATACGACTTTTTCGTAATCAGAACTTTATTCCTTATAAGCTAAGTAATCCAATGCAAAAAAAAAAACAGAATTTGGTCATTTTCGGACATAGGCCCTTCTGGCTTAGCACGGCAGTATTGTACCGTAAACAAAGCACATGTTAAATTACAAATATAAATTCGCACATCAGTTCCGAAAAACACAGAGGTGCGAGCCGGGATTTGAACCCACGACCCTCTGCTTGAGAGGGCGTAGGTCAAACCACTAGGCCTCCACGGCTTTTTTAATTATAAAATAAAAACGATATTAGTTTTTTGGGACCGTTATAAGACTCAACAGAACCCTAATATCCGAATGGAGAGTTTTGCAAATGTATTACTATTGTACCGTATGCGCAGCTAGCATTGTTTTGAGTTGCGACACTATGCAAGCGACCGAGGAAGGTTGACTTTTCTTTGAGATGACGAATAAACATTGACGACCAGATGGCCTAGTGGTTAGAGAACCTGACTATGAAGCCCGGGACGGGTTCGATTCCCGTGTCGGGGCAGATATTTGTATGAAAAAATACGAATGTTTGTTCTCGGGTCTTGGGTGTTTAATATGTATTTAAGTATGTATCTATCTATATAAGTATGTTTATCCGTTGCCTAGTACCCATAACACAAGCTTTGCCTAGCTTACTTTGGGATTAGGTCAATTGGTGTGAATTGGCTAACTAAAGTTTTTTGAAGAGGTGCTAATTATATTTTTTTTCGACAGTCGGCGTTCTGGAGATCGAGAAACTGCAGCTGTTTTATTTTTATCTCCTGTTGTTTACTGGAAATATTTTTTTAAATGTTCGAGATGACATTTATGAGATTTTACGGCTGACAAGCGGTTCGTGCTCAGTACTAAGAAATAGAAAAAAAAAACGAAGTCAACTGTCAGTTCTGTCAATGTCAAATCGTTTGCGTTTCGTTTGCTTTGCGTTTTGGTGTGCTCAGTGTGATTTTTGGACTATTTTTATCGACCTCCGCATAAATCCGGACTTTCAATTTTACCGCATTTCTCCACGACCTAAGCACGTTAACTGGATCACGATTGAATACTTTCGATCACTATTTTGGAACTGCTTCTTGGGCAACGCAAAGCAAACGAAACGCAAACGGTTATATTTCATTTGACATTGACAGAAGAGACAGTTGACTTCGTTTTTTTTTTCTATTTCTTCTTAGTACTGAGCACGAACTGCTTGTCAGCCGTAAAATCTCACAAATGTCATCTCGAACACTTAAAAAATATTTCCAATAAATAAAAGGAGATAAAATAAAACACCTGCAGTTTCTTAGTGTTGAAGTCGACCACTGTCGAAAAAAAATATAATTAGCACCTCTTCAAAAAACTTTACTTAGCTAATTGTCCCGTGATATTTATTTATTTATTAGGTCAAATGGGTGGTTAGGTTTCAGAACTAATCACTCACTCAAAATCCCTGAAGGATGGTCCGCTGATGGATGAAGCAGTGGTGGCTTAGTGTTTTAATTTTAGCCCTCTCAAGGAGAGTCCAAACTTGTGTGGGTTCAAAACTGGGCTCGCACCTCGTAAGTTTTTTGCAATTTGTTTATATTTTTTTTTTCAAAAGTAACAACTAAATAAATGAAATTATAACAGATTAAATAAAATAATAAGTCATGGGACAATTTGACATAAATTGACCAAGTCCCAAACTAAGCAAAGCTTGTACTATGGGTACTAGACAACGGATAAACATACTTATATTAGACGACCGGATAGCCTAGTTGTTAGAGAACCTGACTACGAAGCTTGAGGTCCCGGGTTCGATTCCCGGTCAGGGCAGACATTTGTGTGAACAATACGAATGTTTGTTCTCGAGTCTTGGGTGTTTTCTATCTATATAAGTATGTTTATCCGTTGTCTAGTACCTACCCATAGTACAAGCTTTACTTAGTTTGGGACTAGGTCAATTGGTGTGAATTGTCCCGTTATATTATTATTATTATTATATAGAGAAATACATGCTTTAATCTATATTAAACACCCAAGATTTGAGAAAAAACATTCATATTCTTTATACAAATATCTATGATGATGATGATGACGTTTAGAAACAGATTGGAAAATGAACACTTTGGAAAGTGTTGCATTCGGAATATGAGCAAACAGCTAGATTCAAATAAATACTTATATAATCATGAGACAATTGACCCAGTGCCAAACTAAGCAGAGCTTGTACTCGTACTATGGATCGAATCTTGGGACCTCAAGCTTTGTAGTCAGGTTCTCTAACCACTAGGCTATCCGGTCGACAAACAAAAAACCGGCCAAGTGCGAGTCGGACTCGCGCACGAAGGGTTCTGTACCATTATCTATAAGAAGTCGGTTAAAAAAGGCAAAAAAATCACGTTTGTTCTATGGGAGCCCCCCTCAAATATTTGTTTTATTTTAATTAATTTATTTATTTTTAAAATGAATATATAACTAAATATTCTGTGAATAGTATCCTGTTGCCGTTATCGATATCGAGCAAAAACGAGCAAATAAATCACGTTTGTTGTATGGGAACCCCCTTAAATATTTATTTTATTCTGTTTTTAGTAGGTATTTTGTTGTTATAGTGGCAACCGAAATACATCATCTGTGAAAATTTCAACTGTCTAGCTGTCACGGTTCGTGAGATACAGCCTGGTGACTGACGGACAGACAGACAGCGGAGCCTCAGTAATTATAGGGTCCCGTTTTTACCCTTTGGGTACGGAACCCTAAAAAAATCCGCCTGCAGAAATACTGAAAAGGTGGAAACAAGATAAAATGTTCAATAACAATAAAATGAATTTAAAACACGTCGATGGCAGTCTTTCAAAATTTAACGCAACGATAAAATGCAGTCGGAGGCATGCATGAAGTGACATTAAATCCCATGCAGCCACTGACTTCGTCGTTTTAATGCATTGATTGCCAATTTACTATTCTAAATTAAATTTAAACACATGATTTGTATATATTTTTGTAATCTCTTTTAAAATCCCTTTATTTTGATACCCTACTCGATAGGTTTCAATAAAAAAATTTTTTGAAGACTCACAATTTGGTGCTAAAAAACCGCCACTTTGTTTTTTCAAGAATTTCATGTATCCAGTGTTACTCGCGTTATCAAGACGAATCCAATGACGTATCATTTATCAAAATCGGTTCAGCTGTTGTGTAGTTATGAGAGGACATAGGAATGGACATACATACATACTTACATACATACATACAGGTCAAACACATAACCCTTCCTTCTTCGCAGTCGGGTAAAAAGATTTAAAACCTCGTAGATGCATCGTTATGATGTGCTGTTGCCTAACAGCGAGCGTTATTCAAAACATGTCCCCACTTTCCACTGAATCTTAAAGAAAAGTCAACCTTCCGAGGTCGCGTGTCGCAAGCAGAGACAATGCAGCGCCGCATGCGCATCCGGTACAACATATTGCAAATGTTTAGTTAGAGCCTTAAAGAAAGAAAATACATTTATTTACAATATCAGAAGACACATCATCAATATAATATATAAAAATCTCGTGTCACGGTGTTTGTTATTGAACACCGTTTGGCTTGACCGATTTTTATGAAACTTTTTTCTCTGTATTTGGTAGGTCTGAGAATAGGTCGTAGGCTATTTTTTATACCCCTATTCTCCGCGGACGGAGTCGCGGGCAACAGCTAGTCTAAATATAAAAATCTCGTGTCACGGTGTTTGATACCGAACTAATCCGAAGCGGCTTGACCCATTTTTATGAAACTTTTTTCTCTTGATTCGGTAGGTCTGAGAATAGGTCGTAGGCTATTTTTTATACCTCTATTCTCCGCGGACGGAGTCACGGGTAACAGCTAGTATTTTTATAAAACAAAAGACAACACAAACGCTAATGATAGAATGTGTCATTGCCTTATCACTAGGGTTGCCAACCGTCCCGCTGTAGGGTCCTGTTTTTAGAGCCCTAGCAGAGATATTCAAACTGTAGGTCGCAACTCCTAGGCCAGGGGACCCGAAGACATACAAAGATCTGTTCCTAGGAACCATGTCACTGATTTAAGTGACAAGAAAAACTGCGTTCAGAAATTAAAAAAAAAAAGTTTTTTTTTAATATTTCATACTAAATATATAAACTGAAATATAGATGCACAGAAAAAACCCCAGAAAAAAGACCAATGCTGGGAATCGAACCCAGGTCCTCAGCATTCCGTGCCGTATGCCATACCCCTACACCACCACTGGTCTTAACCAGACCAGTGACCAGTTAGACCAATGGTGGTGTAGGGGTATGGCACACGGCAAGGAATGTTATGTCTTTTTTCTGGGGTTTTTTCTGTGCATCTATATTTTAGTTTGTATTTAGTATGAAATATATGGTTTCACGGGATGACCGTAAAAGTAATAAAAAATGAAGTTGAAAAAATAAATACAAAAGATACTTCATACCAAACTTGTTTTTTTTAAGTTCATTTTTAATACAATTTTTTTTGCTGCCTGTACTTTTGTTAACTGTATTTGTACTGTGTTCCTATCCTATCTATACATGTATACCAACTGGAACGTAAACATTTTTCCCCAACATGACCGGGTTCGATTTTTCAAATCTATGATATAGTTTTTCTTGTTACTTAAATCAATGACATTATGGTTCCTTAGAACAGATCTTTCTATGTGTTATAGATTCAGACTTGCACATACCGATTTAAAAATAAATAAATAAAATAAATAAATAAATATTAGGGGACAATCTTACACAAATCGACCTAGTCCCAAACTAAGCAAAGCTTGTACTATGGGTACCAAACGACGATAAACATACTTATATAGATAAATAAATACTTAAATACATAGAAAACATCCATAACTCAGGAACAAATATTCGAGCTCATCACACAAATAAATGCCCTTACCGGGATTCGAACCCAGGACCTCTTGCTTCGTAGGCAGGGTCACTTCCATCCAACTAGGCTAAAGAGGTCGTAATGATCGACTAATATTATAAATACGGAGATTTATGTTGTGCTTCCATCATCGTTATCATCCCAGCTTATATACGTCCCACTGGAGCGCACAGGCCTCCTCTCAGAATGAGAGGTGGACCATGGTTCGCGCGCGGACCCATTGTGGATTGAGAACTTCACATCCATGCATTGAATTTCACAGGTGCGTACAAATCCAACGTTGTTTTCCTTCACCGTAAAACTCATGGTAAATATCAAATGTAATTTTGCACGTAGATAAATTTAGAAAAACTCAGAGGTATAAACATAACAGATATATAAAATTGTTATAATTAATTAATTACATAATAATGTGTCTGTGGTAGCCTTGAATGTTTGAATGTTTAGTTTTTAGGGTTTCGTAGTCAGATAGTTTTTTGTTAGAATGATAAGTTTCTCTTTTTTTATAATAATTATATAATTTGTGTGTTTTGTGTGGCCTTCCGTGATGTTGCTGTACTGTGGCCCGGCGGAAGACCAGTGCTGGTTTTTAACTAGCGACATGCTGAGCCGGGTCCCTTTTTGTAGCAGCACTAATATGTACCTACATTCCTATGTCTATGTCTATGTTTGTACTCTTATTTTTGCCTGTGTATGTGTTATTGTTGTTATAAAATAAATGTTTTTCTTCCTTTTCTTTCTTTTTCTAAAGGGGGCGTTAGAATATTTTTTTCTTGCAAAGGGGGGTAGTCCACAGAAGGTTTTAAATCTATGGTTAAACAAATGTCAATTCTTCTCGTTTGACAATAAGTTTCAAAGTCTAATGAAATTTTGTAATTTACGAGATTAATTCTAATTCGTAGTTTATCTCTAATCAAAATTTGTATATTTGAGCTTAATTCATTTAATTCTTACACGAATTAATAAATTTCCTGCGTGGGAACTACGGCCCAAGCCCTCTAATTCTGAGAGAGGACCTGTGCCCAGCAGTGGGACGTATATAGGCTGGGATGATGACGATGGTGGATGATAGTAAATTTAATGATGATCTTTTCAATTATATTATTTTTGTTTGTTAGTAAAAAAGTATTTTTATAGTTTGGTAGGAACTATAAAGATCAATAAATAAATAAATAAATAAATAAATATTAGGGGACAATCTTACACAAATCGACCTAGTCCCAAACTAAGCAAAGCTTGTACTATGGGTACTAGACGACGATAAACATACTTATATAGATAAATAAATACTTAAATACATAGAAAACATCCATAACTCAGGAACAAATATTCGTGCTCATCACACAAATAAATGCCCTTACCGGGATTCGAACCCAGGACTTCTTGCTTCGTAGGCAGGGTCACTACCAACTAGGCTAAAGAGGTTCTTAATCGTTCGTATTGTTTGATAAGACAATGTATTATAAGTATTATAGTAGCGACCCGCCCCGGCTTCGCACGGGTGCAATTATGCATGTATTATACATAATAAACCTTACTCTTGAATCACTCTATCTATTAAAAACAACCGCATCAAAATCCGTTGCGTAGTTTTAAAGATCTAAGCATATTTACATAGGGACAGACAGACAGCGGGAAGCGACTTTGTTTTAGGTATACTATGTAGTGATAGTGATTATTAATCTTCTTTTTAAGACTTCAAACACTACATTTTTAACGTTTTTTTATAGCTTGCTTTGATATTTCATCACATTTAACACTTGCATTTTCCTTGTATTTTTATTTTCTTTTTGTTTTTATTTTTATATACGCACGTCACACACAACAAATCCAAACGCAAACTTACCACTAAAAACTACAAAGTTAAAAAAATACAGATGCACGAAACCTTTTTCCCAAAAAAAAATTATAAATTCAAATCACCGTTCCGAATTCGAACATTTTTTTCACGCGTGCTTAGGACATTGGTCTTAGCGCGACACTGTGCTGGTGTGCAAGAAAACGTCTGCGACACCTAAAAGTGAGGGGTGCTCAACACGCGACTTTCGTTTGTTTTAATTGGTTTTTATGAGCATTTTTTATGCGCAGCGTTGCTTATGCGGGTAATGACAGTGATTTTGTTATTAGTTATCGAGTTTGTGATTGAGAAGTTATCAAACAAAAGGCTGTATACATACATTATTGTATTATTTTTTATTTTATTTATTTATTACGGCCTAAATACCTTCACTTTTCCATAAGCTTAAAAGATACATGTCATATGTGTATTATGCTATATCTATCTAATAAAAAAAAAGTTTAAAAAACAACACTTTCTTTATTTGGGACTTTAGTAAAAACGCAAAAATTTAATACACATGGTCAATTTTATATCAGAATTAAAATATTTTTAACTTTTTAGTACTTTTTATTAAACCTTGTTATTAAAAAGTTTTTTTTTTTAATTTTATCGTACTTAGTTCATGGCGTGTAAAAGCGTTTTTCTGCTATGTAGCACATAGAAATTCGTAGTTATTACGCAATCATATGTGTTGTTTCGAGCACTTATAGTATTATTTATACTATCTAGGATCGAAGTACTCGTCAAGACGAATCAAACGAGCCCAAATTCGACGGGGTTGTGACTACCAAAAATAAAATAAATAATGTAATAGGGTATAAACTAGATATTTATCACGTGGGGTGCCAGGAGCTCGCGTTCGATAGGCAGGAGTTGTGAAAGAGAGGAGAGGCCTTGGCCTTGAGAAGCAGTGGGACACAAACAAACTAAATAAAAAAAAAATAGTGTGTAAAAGGTAAAAACGTTGGGTACCCCTGCCAGAGAGTGGCGAGAGCGGCTGGAAAGCTACCTCCGGTTTTACTTTTAATTTTTTATATTTAGAACGTTGTCGATATCTGGATTTGTGGATTAGGACGCTATTTACATATTCAGCCAAACCAATTGGCACCACGATACGACCTTGTCACAGTGAGCCAATGCCCATTTTACGTACTCATTGGAGGAAGTAACTGGGGATTTGATTGTGAAATGGTTCTTTGGTGGTTTGCGATCGGAGTGGTTAATATTAGTACTGGATTAAGTGGTATTGCCTTATTGGTAGTGAGATTATACTAAATGACGTCAACTGTCATATTTTCACTCAATTGCGATGCAAAATGAGGGTTATTTGTTTGCCCTGAATGAACCTGATTGAATGAAATGATTTTATTAAATAAAATGTCGGCAGTCTGAATTCGGGTAATTAGAAAAACTGGTCAAGTGCGACTCGGACTCGCGCACCGAGGGCTCTCTGCTTTGACGCACAATCGTACAATCTTGCCAAAAGTGGAATTTTTTATTCGAGTTGTAGCTTTTTTCACCAGTTTTAAGAATTTAGAGAGAGGGAGAAAGAGGGAGATTGTGTGTAAGAGAGAGAGAAAGGGGAGAGTGAGTGAGTGACAGAGAGAGATCTGCGGGAGTAAGACGGAAGAAACAGAAAAAGAAAGTGATAGAAAGAGAGAGGAAAGAGATAGTGAGAGAGAGGGAGAGAGAGAGAGGGGGGGAAAGAGATAGTGAGAGTGAGAGAGAGGGGGAGAGTGAGTGAGCGAGAGATCTGCAGGAGTGAGAGGGAAGAAAGAGAGAGTGAAAGTGAGAGAGAGAGAGAGACTAAGTAGCTATTGCCCGAGAATCCATCTGCGAAGAATGCATTAATCGCTATCCCACGGGAACTATGCATTTTTCCGGGATAAAAAGAATCCTATTATGTTAATTAAGGTTATAAGCAATTTTTAATGGTTTTTGAAGATCGTTCCCTAGTAAAGATACAGGCAAGCGAAGTCGTGGTTGGGAAATTAATTATTTTAACTGTCGATACGATGTTTATCGAATGACGTAAATATTAGGATGACAAGGTTGAAATCATATTGTTTGAGTGTAGTACCTACTCTACGCCTACATTTTTAATTAAAATGAAGATACTAAGATACAAATAAATATTCTTATTACTTATTACGAATTCTACTAATATAAATGAGAAAGTTTTTGTGCGCGCACGTGCGCGCGTGCGTGAGTGCGTGCGCGCGTGCCTGCGTGCGTGCGTGCGCGCGTGCGTGCTTGCGTGAGTGCGTGCGTTTGTGCGTGCGTGCGTGCGCGCGTGCGTGTTTGCGTGAGTGCGTGTGTTTGTGTGTGTGTGTGCTAGAATGGACGGACTTGGATGAAATTTACTATGTAACTGGACGACTGGAATATCACAGGCTACTTTTATCCCGATATTCCCACGAGATAAATGTAAAATCCCAAAATCTACCGCTAGGTCACCGCCTTTAAAGTCCGGCAAAATATTGGTGACCCTCTTTGAGTTGTTGATATTTATGGGCCGTGGTGATCATTTTCCATCAGTTGACCCGCTTGCTCGTTTGCCTCCCTCTCATATAAAAACAAAGTCTAGAGATAATAATATGAAATTTTGTACGGGTGCTCGTTATATAAAGTAAACAAAGACGATAATGTAATTTAAGAGAGTTCCCATAGGAATATATAAAAATCTAACTGTCAGATTTAATGGATTGCGCGTGTAAAGTCACGGGAAAAGACTATTACGTAAAAATAATTTCGCGACACGTCCACTTTAATAAAAAAGATAAGTAGAATATACGTAAAAGTCACACAGATAATTTATTTTACTAAGCGTACGAACATCCGTAAAAATATTTTATTAAATCTACTGAAGTGTATGACGCCGGCGTGAATAAATATAATGTTTTTTACGACTATGTAGGCTCAGAACATAATCTTTTCCTAATCTAATCTACTTAATATTTTTCTTTTACTATATAAAAATTTCGTATCTCAGTGTTTAATATCGAACTCCTCCGAAACGGTTTGACCGATTTTTATGAATTATTTTCTCTATATTTAGTAGGTCTTTTTTTATTATGAGAGGGAGGCATACGAGCAAGAGGGTCATCTGATGGAAAATAATCGATCACCACCGCCCATAAATATCAACAACTCAAAGAGAGTCACTGATCTGTTGCCGGCCTTTAAAAAGGAGAGGGAACAGGGGAGAGGGAGGGGGAGAGGTAGGTCTGAGAATAGGTTGTAGCAGAGGCGTAGCTGCCGCCGTATCAGCCGTATCAATGATAGCCCCGGGCTACAGAGGCCTCTAACTTGTGTAAGCAAAAATTAGTCAAATGTTATCCACAATGTCACATAATCTCGTGCTTTCCGGGAAAGCTCCCCAACTCATTTTGATACTGGGCCCCTCCAAGGCAAGCTACGCCACTGGGTCCTTGGCTATTTTTATACCTCTAATTAGGGGTATGGCATATTAATATGGCAAAACAACGTTTGCCGTATCTGCTAGTTTCACTAAAAGAAGAAGATAAAATATAAAAACATTTTAACAAAAAAATTAAACCGCCGAAAAAACTGAAAAGCAAACAATAATACCTTTTTTGTTTGACCTTAATCTAGGTACCAGTTTGAAGTCGGTGCCTCAGCACGAGCCAAGAGGAGTGATAGTTAGAAGCCAATCAGGTAGACGATTATAGGTCCACTCCTCCTGGCTGGTGCTGAGGCACCGACTTCAAACTGGTACCTAGATTAAGGTCAAACAAAAAAGGTATTATTGTTTGCTTTTCAGTTTATTCGGCAGTTTAATTTTTTTGTTAAAAAGTTTTTATTTTATACTTTTTTCCCATCCTTGGGGTAAATTTTTTTTCCAAATTTATGTAATACCAACTTCACGGTATATACTCTATCCAATAAAAAAGAATTATGAAAATCAGACAACTCTGTAAAAAGTTAGTCAATCATCCCCTGTTTTCCTACCCTTCGGGTAGGAATATTATTTCCAAATTTGAATGGGACCACCCTTGGGGTATACGCTTTAAAATAAAAAAAGAATCATCAAAATCCGACTACTCTGTAATATGTTATGCGTGATCATACATAAAAAAAAATATATATACACGTCGACTTGAGAACCTCCTCCTTTTGTTTTCGTCGGTTGAAAAATATAGTCAACAACACCTAAAAAATGTTACATAATAAAACTTGTACATTATAAATATTATAATAACAAAATTCCCACGAGTGGCCCAAACCCAAATATTGCGTAAGACCATTACCTACCGCACGTGTCAAGTGTGAAGGTTGGCTGGGGAAAGCTCGGCGGGCAATAAGGCCGCCGCCACAGTGAACAGTTCATTCTTTAAAATAACGCTTTAACTTGTTTCAATGCAGAAACATTACACTATTTAAAAACGTAAATAAAATTATTCATCATCATCTGCACCATACAGGATGTCCCGTAAATAGTACGACAAACTTAAATGGGAGCGAGGTGGGCAGGTCATCTACCAAATATCAAAAAATTACCTTAGTAAAAGTCTCACCGTTTTAGAGAATTTTCTATTTTTTTCTGATTTTTTCAAAAATTTACTTATACTCGCACTAAGATTTTGATTCGTGATATTCCGAATTAAAACAATTATTATTTGCATTTATTTTTATTGAAAAAAAAATTAATCTTGCAGTTTTTTATTTATTTTTATTTCAATTTAAATTTTGCCTCGTAGCTTAAAAACAATTAATGCAAAGTTCATATTTGAACCCTCGGATGTGGTTAAATAAACAAATAATAAACAATACTAGATTGTACAACAAGAGCATAAAACGAGCCACTTTAGCCACCCGAGCTGGTACGGCGAGGGTGTATAGACACGTCGAGAGGAAAATGGGTTTGATGCTTGAGTTTTACACTCTGCTTTTCATTTCGATTGCAAGGAAATTAACAGCAACATTTGAAATTAAATTTACCAGCTCTTATTTTTCATGCATTACAATTTGAATAATAATGGGCTAAATTTGTCTAGTTTTATTAATTCCGTAATATAAAACACCAGTCTTATAAAAAAAAGTGACATTCAGGTAAACGTCCCTGAGCTCGACACTGACCCAATACATCAAGGCAGGTTTAGACAGGGTCAGTAACTGACTTCGAATTCGAGACAAGTCAGCGGTCAGCGCTGACCCGAGAAATACTCAATGTAAATTGAAAGTCAGCGCTGACCTCCCACCGCTGTACTGACTTCAAATCAATTTACATTGGGTAGGTATTTCTCGGGTCAGCGCTGACTTGTCTCGAATTCGAAGTCAGCTACTGACCCTCTCTAAACCTGCCTTTATACATGGCACCTTCAATCTTCTGTCATAGTAAGAGAGGTGACAGATGGATGTCATCTACTGGGCGTTGAGGTGTCAAGTATTCACGTTTACCTCATATCAATGTGACACGTTTGAAAATATATGCACAATAATACCAAACCGTATCGATGTTATTAAGTATTATGTCAAACACTTACCACACGTCATTCATGCCAGGAAAATATCTAGGTAAGTTGATGTGTCTTGTGTTTCTTTCTATATTTTGACATACCTACCTAAAAATTTGTACGGAACCCTCGGTACACGAGTCCAGCTCGCACTTTAAAGAAAGAAAGTAATATTTTATTTGTGACAACAAATGGCTAACATAGATAACAAAGAAAAAAGAAAATTTTTAAAAAAGTAACAATAGAGAGAGAGAGAGAGAGAGAGAGAGATGTTTATTTACACATATTCGATACAAACACAGAAAAAAAAAAAATACATTTGACAGGAAATATACAAATAAATATCGAATAGTATAAATTGGGCCCCACTCAGCATGATGTTGAGGCAAGCCACAACGCTGTTACACAATGAAAAAATAACATGCTTGTGCTTTGATCAATTATAATTGTAGATCCACAGTCGCGCGCCTGAAAATGTCCGAGCCAAATGAGCGCCACTTTGATAAAAGTGGCCTTCTTTTTTCTCAGTACGTTGCGTGAAATTGTCGTTTAGTTGTCAAGTGTCAACCGAAATTCGACTGTAATGAAGTAAAGACTAGGTTCAAATTTCTGTGTAGGTGATGATTTTATTTGTTACGCAAACAAATAAAAAAGTTCGGACATTCTTTGAAGGGGATTTTGTTCGGAAATGTGTATCTTCAGTTATAATTGATCAAAGTGCTTGTGTCACAAAATGGTCCCAGATCAGCAAAAGATTGCCAGTCTTGCGAACGGCGCTGATCTTCCTTTGGGACCATGGCCATTTGGCCGGTATATTTCCGATTTGAATGTTTGAAGGACTCCATTATGGAAACAGCCTAACCGCTAACCGGATACTACTTTCACTGGCATTATGAAATATCTACCGCGACTTATTATAAGTTATAAGTTATCATGGGGATTTTATAACACATCATAATGGGGTTATAAGCCTATCGGTAGCGTTTAGGAGAAAGGTTATTACGTTTTATGGCTTTTGATTTCGTAATCATTATATGTAGTCTTTGCCTGTGGCATTACATCGTGGTCTTAGTTTATGGTGTACTAGATTTTGCCCGCAACTTTTTTCGCATGGAATTAGTAATTTATATTTTTTTTTTTTGTTCAACCTGCTTACTATTTAATTTTGGGGATAAAGCTGTACTATACCCCTTCTCACATCTGGGTCATTGTCATAACCCTAAAAAAAATTGTTATTACGTATCATATAAGACACTTTTAATGATTGCGTTTTAATAATAAATATCATAATAATAAAGTAAACGTAACGTACTAGACTAGCCTATACTATATTTGATTTACTATAAATGTATTTATTTTTTACTTTATATCACCACAATGTAACTGAAAGTCCACTTCGGTGGACTGTTCGGATTCCACCTTATTAATAGAATGTTGCTTTAAAAAAATAAATGTCTTTTATTATAGTACAAAATAGTACATTACTGCAGCGGCCGCGAAATAGGGGATTGCCGGCCGAATAGTTATAGATGGCCGAGTGTTAACGAGGCCATCTAGAGATACGAGGCCGGCAATCCCTGTTCGTGGCCAAGGCTTGTATAGAGTTTTTCTCAAACATGCATCACCATCACCACCATCATCATCATCATCACCATCATGATCATCATCATCATCACCATCATCATCATCATCATCAACATCATCATCATCATCTCATCATCAACATCATCATCACCATCTCATCATCACCATCATCATCATCATCATCTCATCATCACCATCATCATCATCGCATCATCATCATCATCACCATCATCATCATCATCATCATCATCACCATTATCATCACACCATCATCATCATCATCATCATCATCTTACCTTACCTTAAATAAGCGTAGTGGCAGAATGTCTTAATGAACCAAAACGCAAATATTGCTTATAGTTTTTTTTTTTAATGGCTAAATGCTATGATGCCATAGACCTATAAACGTCATGGTATGAAACAATAGACGATCACTTTGCTGGCCGTGGCCAGCAAAGTTGTATGAAATTCCATTATTGACCTCTCGTCTAGGCGGTCCCCCACCACCGGCTGCACCTGCACCTGCAACGTGACACTTCGTGGCGTATTATAAGGAACATAACGTCAATATTTCATAGCATGTTTGAGAAAATGTTTTTTCCCCTAATTTACGTATGTTTTCCATTTAAAATTAAAAGTATTAAAAAAATAGATGGAAATTAAACACACTTTTTGCATTATTGAATCTTGTCACAACATTTTTTGTCTTTCCGGTGGACATTAATTCAAATTCTGACTAAATTAAGGAAATGGCAAATGAATGGAACAGAACGTAAAATTGAACGCATCCACTATCGCACTATCCCTGTTAGCGGCCATTTTGCTGTGACTCGTGCGCTGAAGACATTATTGTTGTATTAAGAAAAATATTTAGTGGTGTCAAAGTTGAGTTGTCTTTCCGGTTACTGCTTTATTTTGGTAAATAAATCACTATGAATTCATCAAACATTTTTAATAACTAGTTAAACAATTAAACTTTATAAATATACCTTGGCTTTTGACGTAATCTATAAACGGAGGGTGGTGTGAATGATTTTGTGAAAAAAGTCCATTCGGTGGACGTCTTTTTGGTGGAACTTTTCCTTATAAATCGTGTTTTTAAATTATTGATCTCAGACTGATACACAGTTTTGTTGTAACGTAAAGTAAGAATCGTAATATACCTTTGATTTTACAAATCACGTGTTTCATTTTTTGGCGAAAAAACTCCAAGGCTTGACAATGACCCATCTCTAACCATCTCCATACCAATGAACTGAAACAATTACTTTTTCATCACACTTGCTCGTCAATGGTGTTATTCCATATCTGTATACTAAATGTCAAAGGCCTAAATTGTTCTTAAGGGAGTTATGGATTTACGTACAATTTTTCTACCCAAGGGAGTTCTAACTTTAGTTTTAAAATTTGCAAACAAGTAATTTCAGACTAAGGAGGTTTCAAGTCAGCCAACGTTTTATTTATTATCTTTAAAACTTAGCTATAACCCAAATTTTACAACACAAAACTTATCTACGCTTCATGAAAATTCGTTATTTTTATATTTTAAATTTATAACAAATAGTTTTGCAATAATTTTAGTAATATTTTTTTAAAATGTTGGTAGAATCTGGCCGTATGACCTTTCGAATTCTAAACTAAACACAGTTTACATTATCTATGGTAGGTGACTCGAAAAAGTGACAATCTGTATTGGCGGGTAGCCATTATTTTATTCAATTTAAGTGTTTAGAGACAAAATAATTTTATTTTTGGATTTTTTTTTCTCGCAATGTGATGAAAATCATTGTGTGTATCACATGCAGTAAGGGGATTACAAACTCGAGTCATTAAAAGCCCTCCGCCTTCGGCGTCGGGCTTCTAATAGACCCTCGTTAGTAATCCCCTACTTACGGCCCTAGATGCACAATGTACTATACTCACCCGCGACCTTACGATAGCTACGTTTACGTAAATAATGCGTGTTTATGCAGCTCCTCCACATCCACACTGGACGAACACACACAAATCATACAAAACCAACTATCACCACCACATAACTACACTGATGCGTTTTAAACTCAACCAGAGCTCATCTTCAAAGCACCGCACCGTTCGCTGTGCTACGAAATGTTAGACATCATTTCATTTAAATCGGTTGGTTTCCCATACAAACTTTCATCATTTTAACCCCCTTGAAGGGTGATTTCTCGGTTAAAAACTATCATATGCTTTTCCCCGGACTCAAACAGTCTTTAGTCTAAATTTGCCACAGACTGGATACTACAAGATGGATGTACGATGAACAATGGAAAAACCTGCCAACTAAAAACATCTACTCTGACTAAAAACAACTACTCTAACTAAAAACAACTACTGTAAATAAAAACAACTACTACATACTCTAACTAAAAACAAAACGAGCACTTATCTACCACAAACTAGCCTGTAAATTGACTTGAGAAGCAGATATTTTCTCAGCGAGCCAAAAATGTAGGTAGTGTGTCATGTGACGTCGAAGAAAACGATAACCGTATAAAATGACAATCAGTGCCTGTTCACGTCTCTAAAACCGCCTTTTATTTATATATTTCTATTGCTTAGTACCCATAGTACATATTACACATAGGCTCATTGCTCGTAGAGCCGATGGATGATGGGGGAGTAAGCTTCTAGAGTAGCGATCGCGGACAAGAAGACAAGGCGTAGGAAGGTCCCCAACAAGATGGAACGACGATCTGGTAAAGGCAGAAACCACTGATGCGGGCAGCACAGGACCGACCGTTGTGAAACTCTTTGAGGGAGGCTCTTGTCCAGGAGTGGACGTCAGGTCATTAGGTCAATAGTAGATTGATAAACAAGGGTCGTAAGTGATCAATTACACCTAAAATATAAAGGCGCACGAGCGAGCAAAGCAGGCGAGGGTGCTTATAGTTCGCGGGTGTAATTGATCATTTGCACTCGAGTTGAACACTCTACTTTTCAACACAAATGCGAGGAAATAAAGAAAATGTATACGCAATTTGTAACAGAGCGGAAGAAAATTTATCGTGTCATATCGTGTTTTTTTTTTAATGGCCTCGCGCTCTTTGGCTTTGGCACATTCAGCCAGCTCTGGCCAGCAGCATTATGCCAGCATGGAGGTTTGGAGGTAAGTATTACGCATTACAATCTCCTTGTTTACCAGTTCGTGAATACAAAGGAGCACCATTCGAATTTTAAATTTACTTACATCCCTAAAGAGTAAATCGAATTTACAATACGGATTCCAAGTTAAATGCAACCTACTTTCAGAGCTTAAGTGATGAAAAGATATTTGTTTAACTAAGTATACTTACATCCGATTTCATCGAAGAACTTCGACTTGTGACCACTAAGTTCATATTTAGCTTCGTCTATTTCACTCAGTTTCACTGGCACTTCAATTTGATTGTGTTTATCATCACTAAATACACTAGCATGGGCCTTATTGTCACTAGCCTCAACAACATGGGCCTTATTGTCATTAGCATTGATACCACTGGGCCTGTTGCTAGCCGATTTGTATTTCAAGTTTTTTAACTGTCCATTTTCATCTAAAATGGTAATGTCTTCATAATGATTTACTGTGTCAGTATCTTTACCGATACTTTTAAGAGTATCTGCGTTGAATCTACTTTCACTTAAAAGTCTTGTAATCACGTTGCTGTTTATATTTATTAAGTTCTTAGAGTCAAATAGGTTTTCATTCACAACGTCTATTGGTCCACTGCATTTCGCTAAAGCAATGAAATAAACAACAACAAGCCCCGATTTTTTTATTTTAATCATACTTTCTTCGTCTAGATCATCCGTGTCGACACTCGCTGACGCACTTTCTTTTCGAACTATTCTTTATTTGAAAATATTCAAAACTTTAACACTGGCCGTTGTTGGTCTAAATTTAAAAAGTACGCGGAACACTGGCCGCAAACACTTTTAAACTTGACTGAATGTTCCAAATACACTTGACTCGTTTTCAAAATCACTGTTCGATATTTAAAAAGCGAAAGTGCGCTTACGCTCCCGCCGGCCACTCGAGTGACGAAAATCGACCGGCAAAGTGTAAAGAGACGAGTTTGGAGAAATGTAGTTTACATAACTACTTATTGTAAGTGGGTACAGCACAATACTTCTATTTGACCGTAGGTACCATAATAACTTAGAGCAGTGGGCAACGTACGGCCCGTGGGCCAGCTCCGGCCCACGAAGGGTTTTAGGTATGTCCACTCCGTCACTGGTTCTTCGAAATAAGTAATTAGTATTTTGACGATCTAAACGTATAAAGTAGAATAATAGCATAAGTAAGGGATCTATCTGGACTATCCGCGTATTTCATGTGTCGCTGGATTCAAAGATTTGAAATAAAAAAATGTACTTATACTTTTATACGACGACCAAATGGCCAAGCGGTTAGTGAAGCTTGAGGTCCCGGGTTCGATACCCACGTCGGGGCAGATATTTGTTTCTAAAATACGTATGTTTGCTCTCGAGTTTTGGGTGTTTAATTTGTATTTAAGAATTTATCTAATATCTATCTATATAATTACTAGCTGACCCCGCAAAGGTTGTTTTGTAGTATATAAAAAATAGCCTACGATCTATTCTCAGACCTACCGAATATCGAGAAAAAACGTTTCATAAAAATCGGTCAAGCCGTTTCGGAGAAGTTCGATAACAAACACCGTGACACGAGATTTTTATATATAAGATTTATTTTGCATTCGCTGGCCGTCAAACCCTAAATACTTTATCAGGCGCCGCAAACGCCCATGTGCGTTCAAACGCCAAAATTATGATTGCGTCATTAGGCTAATGCGGTATAAGTCACGAAAACGCATATCGCACTCCCAGAAGCCAGAACAACAGAACGTCAACACAAAATAATAATAATAATCATCATCATCATCATCTCAGCCTATGCAGGTGTATGCAGACAATGTTTTCCTTCACTGTAAAGCTCATAGTAAATTTCAAATGTAATTTCGCACATAAATTCCGAAAAACTCAGAGGTGCGAGCCGGGATTTGAACCCACGACCCTCTGCTTGAGTGGCCATTGGTCAAACCGCTAGGCCACCACGGCTCATTATTTTATAAGTAAAAGTTACTAATTTTTTAAAGAGTTTTTCAATAAAAAAAAAGACTCATCAAGATTGTTTACCCTATTTCTAATGCTAAAAAAAGCGAAGTAGAATAAACGACCTTTGCTTTTTTTATCAATAAATACCTAATATTATATCAGAATGCGTTATCTTTTTTAGGTTTGCATTATTTCATTATCACCTTCATAAGCACCTTATCGTATAGTATATTTATCACGAGATTACAACTTATAATAATGCCCCCTTTAAATATTTAAAAAGCGTCCGACATTTAAACAAAGAATGGCGTAATATTATTTTTCTGGGTGCCCCTTTTCTCCCATAATCTTTTTTATCCGAATTTTGAAAGTCAGAAATTGATGTCCATAATATTCTTGCTCATAAATATCGATGGTCATAATTTTTTTAAAGCATATCGCTTAGTTCTAACTGCAATGATCCATAGTCCTATTGTTCATATCTTTAAAAAGTCATAATATTGATATCAATAACATTTAACGGAATATCGTTGATTATTCAGAAACATTGTCAGGCATATATCTTAAAGTAATAATTGTTTTTAGTCATAATTTTTCATTACCTAAAATGGACTAAGCATATACATCGAAATCTATAACATCCGAAGGAATATCGATAATTATTCAGAAACATGGTAAGGCATATTCCTGACAGCGAGCGAGCGAAGCGAGCGAGCAAGACCTTTCAGGGCCGAAGCGACTCGGACAGGTCAAGCTGCGTATGGACTGCGCGCACATTACGCGTAGGTACCCTACGGTGCGCGCAGCTTTAGGTTCAGAAGGCTAAGGCGGGAGCGAAGCGTAGCGTAGCTCCCGCCTTAGCATTCGATGTTAGGTATTTTTTTTATGATTGCACAAAAAAGGATTATTACCTTTAATATTATGATGAAATGTCATACAACCATGACATTGAATGTTATTACAAAGTAATATTATGCTTAAAAATAATTATGACCTGCGAAAAAAGACCTTGCAATAATTATTATGAGCGACTTTATTACCTTTTACTTTAGCGACCGCTTAGCCTAGTTGGTAGTGACCCTGCCTACGAAGCAAGAGGTCCTGGGTTCAAATCCCGGTAAGGGCATTTATTTGTGTGATGAGCACGAATATTTGTTCCTGAGTTATGGATGTTTTCTATGTATTTAAGTATTTATTTATCTATATAAGTATGTTTATCGTCGTCTAGTACCCATAGTACAAGCTTTGCTTAGTTTGGGACTAGATCGATTTGTGTAAGATTGTCCCCTAATATTTATTATTTATTTATTTAACATTATGAAGAGTGATGCATCCATAACACTGAATTATATGACTTTACTTGTTAGTCCTTACAATAATTATGACTTAAGAAAATCGTAAGCATGGCACGGCACGGCATTTTATTACTACCTATCAAGTTATTTTGAATCTTATATCAATGAGTTTAGAGTTCATGTTACTTTATTGATTATGCGTTGCGTCATCCCTCGGCACGCCGCGGCATCGTGGTATCGAAATAAAGTAACATGAATTCTAAACTCATTGAAATAAGATTCAAAATAACTTGATACTAATAAAATTCCATGCCGTGCCATGCCGTCAGTGAGCGCCGGCCCTAACTCCAATTTATGTTGTTTAATATTATGACTTTCGATAGTATGTCGAAGAAAAATTATGACAGGAAACGTTATGGGCTTGAAAATTCGGAACAAAAATTTTATGGGAGTCATTATAGACCCTATTTTTCTACTTCTGTACTTTTATTTGTTTTTTTTTACATGGTCACGAACAATTAAATAAGAACATAGATTAATATGACCTCAGAAAAGTCTATACTATACTCTATTCCCCATAACAGCACTTGTGTCGTAAAGTCGTTATAACGATACACCTAGCTGCCACAGTTATTAAAATGTAGGTTACACTTAACACTAAAGCCCAGTTTAGACCTGCAAGGATAACCGTGCAAGTTGCACTACACTTGCGCGATTTTTCTTACAGGTGAAAACTGCTTAAAACAAGCAACTAAATTCATGCGGTTTTTATTAAAAATTTAACTTTCCAAAATATTTTGTTGCTGCCAACATAAGAAAAATTACGTCTTAACATCGAACCTCAACACAAAACAAAGTTTACCATACACAATTAAATCTGTCAAATATAATTATGTCAAACATTTTTATATTTTTCACAAGCTTCGCTCGTTCGCTCGTTTGTTTTTGCCATAATTTGCCATTATTTTAATAACTTTAGTTAATAGAAGAAAACATGGATGAAGTAGAAAAAATATTGTATGTACGGTGTATAATTTGGTCTAAGCGGCTCGTGCCGTTTTCCTTTGCGATACTCACATTCGTTCTTATCGCAACTCACGTCACTCGCCTTTTAATATCTCACTTATACAAACGTTGCATAAAATACCATTGCTTTTATGATTTCGTTTGCTCAATGAAATCCAAGATTTAGGTATAAAAACGAAAATTATACAAAAAAACCAGCCAAGAGCGTGTCGGACACGCCCAAGATAGGGTTCCGTAACCATTACGAAAAAATCAAGTAATATTTTTCTAAGGATTTTGTATGTGTACGGAATCTTCCAAGTTTAGGTATGTTTTATACCTTAGGCTACTATTTACTCTTAAACTACAAATAATTCCCAAGCAATCTTAGCCGCTATAATTTTCCTTGTAAATTTAATATATTTACTACCATTCTGAATTTTTTCAAATTTTTCCACCCAACAGTTTAGATTTTAGAGGGGGGGGGGGGGACGGGACGGTCGATTTTAATGAAAATTTTCACTTTAAAGTTGAATATTTCACAAACAGATCACTGAATAGAAAAATCATGTTAGCAAACCCGTAATAGTTTTAAAAGACCTATCCAACGATACCCCGCACTATAGGGTTAATCAAGAAAAAAAAAAATCACCCCCACTTTACGTCTATGGGAGGTACCCTAAAAAAAAATATTTTTAATTTTTTTATTTTACCACTTTGTTGGCGTAACTGATATGTATATTCATGCCAAATTACAGCTTTTTAGTACTAACAGTCTCTGAGCTTAGCCGCGGACAGACAGACGGACAGACATGGCGAAACTATAAGGGTTCCTAGTTGACTACGGAACCCTAAAAAGCAGGTGGGTTCGTCGGGAGCCCATTAAGAGGGCGCCGAGCTTTTGGCGCTACTCGATTTTAGGTATTATTGTGCTCGGTGTCTCGGCGGAGTCGCGGACAGGAGGGAATCGTGGCGGCTCAAGTTAGGATGGGCGGAACGCGCGCGATTGTAGTTATTTCCTTCGTATTATTAAAACAATAGATATTTTGAAGATTGTAACGTTACAGAAAATAAGTAGTTTTGTTATTATAAAAAAACTCATTACGTTCCGTTAAGTATTTACGTTGTACTAAGGGAATCCATTCTGTTTTAGAGTTAACTTTGGATTTAATTTCTTTCGAGCAAAGTATAAGTAATCGTGTTCCTAAAGCGTACGACTTATAGAGTAAATCCTTAAATGTCTAACTTATGACCCACATAGACTAAGATAGAAATAACGACTTAGTAAGGAATCTAACAAACGCAATTATGTCGTTATTTCCTCGGCACAGCCTAATGCATTTGGTAGCACACATAGCCCGGAAGCACAGAATAAAAACAACAGAAATAAATCTACATACAAAGTGCGCTCGAGCAACGCACACATAGACACTGTTCACAGACACGATATCTCGGATCAGTTCGGATCAGTCCGAGCGCGATTGCCATCCGCGTGAGGCGCGCGCTGTGGTCGCGCGTCAGTGGAATTTTTCAAGGCGCGCGCTGTGGTCGCGCGTACTTATTTATTTTGTGTCGCGCGTCTGTGGAATTTTTCGAGTGCAATAATGGAGCAACAAAAAAAAGGTTATTATAGGTAACTGTTCAGTGGACGGTTGTTTAAATTCAAGCCTAAACGGTGAATGGTCGTTTTTTAAGCTACCAGTGGTTTCAGAGAGGTAAGTTTAGTAGGTATCTGCTTGTATTTCGATGGTTCATTTTAACGTTACATAGAATAGTTAGGAAGATAAGTAAGCACCTCGCCCCGACTCCCAAAGTAATAATAGTTTCCTATTTTGAATCAGTATAAATAAACGTTACCTTACAAAAAATGTGGTTAGGTACTTATACCTAACTACATTTTTGTAAGGTAAATTCATGCCACTAATATTACGTAAGTTGAAAACATGTTTTTTTGTTTGTATAGATATTGTGTTGTTTTTAGTGTCATTAGATAGGTTTAGGTCTAAAACCGATAGGACAATGGAAATTGTATAACTAGGATAATCCGTTTAGAAGTTATTAGGGATTTTCGATAGTGAAAATTGACAAACGCTAAATTTTGTAGGTAGGTATTTTAATTATTATTATTTTATATTTCCATTCTTCCCGTTTGAATATCAACAATAAATCAATCAACTAGAAACGAGTGCTACTTTCACGATAAGTTTTATGTGCATATGCCATAATTGACAACCCTAGAGCGACCGCCGAGCGTAGGTATGAAAAGTGAAGTACATACACTTGATTGACTTCTGTTGTTTTTATTCTGTGCCGGAAGTTTCGAAATCCATCCGGGGCATCCAAAAAACGTATGTACGTATTTGATTAGAAAAAGTATGTAGTCTAAAACAACTTACCATATATATTACCAAGGACGATAATCGTCCTTGATATTACTAACGAATTGAAACAATTACTTTGCTCACCCGTGTCCTTAAAGTAAATTTTCTCAAAAATATCCGTAAAAGTTGTCATTATTCTTTACATATCAGAACACGAAGTGCATAGTTTATGGTCAGTAAAAAAATTAAAAAGTTAAAAACATTGCAGGCTCGATAAACTCGACAACAATGTCGCATACAAATTCCATTATTGTCGAGTCTCAAACTTTTTAAAAAGTTAAAACGGCCATGGTAATAAGTTGGCACTATTCGTATACAGCCAATACAAATGACCGGTATCAGTTTTCGGTAGAAAAATACACCTGCAGTTTTTTTTTAATGCAAAAAGGCGGGAAAGGGTTTAATGACTTTTAATTTTAAGTGATTTGCAATTGTTTGTACCTATTTAAGTTAATGAAAGTTTATTCTATTTTTTTCCTTCACCATTTTTGAGAAAAGTTTTATATTAGTCTCGGCTGGAATAGCAATTGCTGGCTTCGTATTAGTTAAACGGACTCGCAAGCTCGTCCGTTTAATACTCATACTCAGCCAGCAATTGCCTACTTCCAGGCCACGACAATAATGTACTATAATATGGACCTCCACAAAGTGCCGTACAGGCACGTTTATATCATAAATTAACTAAGCAACATCGTTTAGCTGTTCAAAGTAATTATTGGTTCAGTCAACAATGTAAACATTTAAGTAAATGTTGTATCTATAATTATATTCAATTCCGTTGTTATACATACACTAAGTACCTAGTATAAAAAAATAATTAAGTAATTATTTCAATTCATTAATATGGACCTCCGCAAAGTAACATCTGAATCAATAAATTATATTACTAACAACTATGAATAAGAATAAGAATAAGAATAAGAAATCTTTATTTCGCATAAGTAACGGTACATGTTAAAAAGAAAAAAAAAATAAAAACAATAATTGAAAATAGAGATAAACTACTTATACGAAAAAGGAGTCCACTCAGCACTCGTCGGGTCACTAAGGGTGGCTCGACGCTGATATTATACTATGGTCATTGTGTTATGAAATAAATTATAATATTATAACAGCCCGCGACTCAATCTGCGAAGAATTCGTTTATCGCTATTCCGCGGGATCTATGCAAATTTTCTGGGATAAAAGCTATCCTATGTTATTCATAAGGTCTCAAACTATCTCCATACCAAATTTCATGTAAATCCGTTTAGCCGTCATTGCGTGATTGAGCAACAAACATCCAAACATTTTCACAAACTTTCAAGTCGGTCTTGAACCAAAATTATTGTTTCTAACGCAGTTGATGTTGGACAATATAATGCACTAACTCAATTGCTTTAATTAGTCTTATTAAATTTGAGGTGTCCATACATTATTGTGAACTCTGAAACCACTCAATATTTGGACACCTCAAATTTAATAAGTTTAATACAAACAAATGAGTCAGTGGAGACAATGGGTCCCTGGTCCGCTGACATGAAGGCCTTCACGGGGGCCTTGTCGTCCCGGCTGATAGAGACCTCAGGAGACCCCAGAGCTTGGCGCTTACCTCTCCCAGCGAATTTCTCTGGCTGTACAGAGAGGTAATGCCGCCAGTGTGTTGGGGTCTATGCCGCAGGAGGGCCTTCTTGATGGTGTTTTCTTTTTATAGTTAGGTATATTTGTGTAGTTTTTATTTATTTTGATTCCTCTTTTTTTCTATTCCTAGATTGTTAATTTTTACTATCGTTAAATACATGTCTTTGTATGTTAGTCATTAAACAATTAGTATCTATTATCAAATGAGTTAGAGCATTATATTGTCCAACATAAACTGAGTTAAAAACAATAATTTCAGTTCACGACTTAAGATTCATCCGGTATTTATTTATTACCTTGACGGTAGTAGGTACTCTAAAGACAAAGCGCTACAAACTAAGTACGTATACCTAACACCAACACCATCTACCTCGCCTGCATGTGTATAAATGGACACAGATTCTGGCACAAATCGGACACAACTCTTGCAATTTTTCTCATATATTATTTTAAATCCATCGTCAAGAAGTCACTATAAAATTAATGATTAAGTCATGTTCAGGGATATTCGGAAATTCGTGATTCTAATCTGCATTAGCCTAGCTTCAAACAGCGTAAATAATTTAGTTGTGTTATATACTTTAGATGTATGTAAATACCTTGTTAATTTTCTTACTGGATTCTCAACAGGGTTTTTCCGAACCGGTGGGGGACTCTTCGACATTCTGTGCTTGTTATACATAGGCTACATGTAGCCTTAACTGAATCACAGACTAAATAATGTTTGACTTTGACCTTCCTTCCTTTTCGTGAAACTACCTACCTAGTTCCGTATAAAAAAACTTGTTTACAATAATTCACACCTTAAGTTTACCTAGATAGAAGCAGTATAGGTCTCGCCATGACACTTGAGGCGAATTAAAACACACACACATACACAAGCACAGCTAATTAAAGTACTGATTGCAAAAAGAGTATTGAATGAATGAAATGAGTGAGTGAATGAAAACCTGAGTTATAATGATCTTATGATAAAATACCTACGCATTATTAAACATTTTATAACCTTTACTTGGCATTCGAACATGGCGGATGTAGACAGTAGGTATATAATTTTGGTATTTCTGTTTTTTTGGCTAGTTGAAGTATAATTTTGATAGTGTTTTGTGCGGCGATTAACCTTAATTAACAGTGATCACAAAATTCTATATTGCTCTCGTGTCTGACATTTTTTAATGCGCAAGTTGTCTCCACGTGGTTTCTGGAATTTTACTATCAAGTTGCAAAAACTACAATCACCGTACAACGTCGCTCCCAAAGAGATCTTACTTTGACACTGGCGAAATTGTCCTAAAATAGGACAGAAACCATTTAAAAAAAAAGAAGAAAATAACCTTTACTTTTGTCATAATAACCTATTTTTGAAATAAAACAATATGAAACTGATAAAAAATAATCGCAACAAAAGAATCGGTATTTTATAAATAGCGAAAAATATGATTTAAATAAAATAGATCATACTGTTTTATTTTCTGTTTTGTTTGAACTAGATTTATTTTCCTAGATAATTCTTAACGAATTTCTTCTTAAGGTTGAAGAAATTTTTAATCAATTTTGCAATTCACCGTTGAGTCTGTTGAACTTGCTATCGGTATGAATAAATGTCAAAATACCGCTGTCATTACAAGACATGTTGTTGTGTGCGTGATCTCAACTCTCGTAGCGGTGCCTATAACCATAATTACATTTTATAACCGCTTATCTCCCAGTGTTTCGCGCGATATCAACAAAACGACACGTAAAGTGTATTTAGTTCCAAAATGTTGAGGAATCCGTTATACCAATATGGTTCCCCGGACCTTCAGTTGCCAGTGAATTTGAATTTTAGTGAATTTATCTTGAACAAACTCATTGAATTTAAAGATAGGACCATTGTAAGTACTTAGGAATCGTACTAACATTATTAAAGGGTTTGTTTACATATTTAATGCTTACCTTTAAGTTATCTCAGTTCATGTAACCTTATATCTATAATGTTACGAGTGTGTATGTAAATTCTTTAGTTTACTAATGTTTCGCAACTACATAATATTTTTCCCAAATGATTCATTTTCCAAATGTTTCATTTGCCAACTGTTTATTTTTTCTGAAACTGTAAACTATTCAGGATTGTTATAAAACAAACCTAACCTCACCTACAGGATAGTCCTGAAATGTATCCTGAATAATTTACAGTTTCAGAAAAAATATACAGGATATGAAACAGTTGCAAATAAATAAAGTGAGGAAATGATTTTCAGCGAAACGGCAGTATTTAGTATCCCAAATTCTTTATTGTACGGTCAAGTGCAAAAATATGTATCGACTTATGTGAAAGCCACACAGAAGAGACGTGGGACGGGGGCGCGTCGCAGTTCGCGATTGTTCGCAGGCCGCGTCTCCGCCCCGTCTCTTCTGTCTGCTTTGGATCGCGACGCTTCTTATACATTTAGTATGAAAACTGATTCAATCATGACGTTAATACGGTCACACATAAATCTTTCTAACACCATTTCTCTGTTCGTTATTTGTAGTTTGAAATAAATGTACCTAGGTATGACCATTTGTTACCTAAAGATAGATAGGTAGTTATCTAATTATCTTACATTAAATAACATTAGGTAAGTATTTTATAATCAGACTGCAATTAAATTTCATGTTCTTATTAGATTGTAGCTCATAAATTACTTAAAATCATCATCATCATCATTTCAGCCGAAAGACGTCTACTGCTGAATATAGGCCTCCCCCAAGGCTCGCCAAATAGATCGGCCCTGCACCATCCGCATCCAACGCGTTCTCGCAACCTTAACCAGGACGTCGCTCCATCTTGTTATTTCGTTGTTCTTATTCTTGTCTTCCAATCCGATCGAAGTTACTTAAAATGCCATAAACTTATCTGATCCGATGGCCAAAATTGCCCTAGCGCTTGAAGCCATTACTGTTTTCTAGACACTGTATCTAAGTAGAAAAGTACTTACATTGGAAAGTACATTATATAAAAAGTGACAAGCATTTTCTTACTCCCACTGTCCTTTGTGACGCATATATCCACCGTTGGCTTTGATAATGTTAAATAAGTTGAGCGCCTACATAAAAACGAAAGCAAATTGTCTTTGCAGGTAAACGGTCTTACCAATGAAACGATAACATACGGCGAAATCGCGCAGAAGTCCATAAATCTAGCTGTCTCACTCAGCCAGCTAGGAGTAGGAAAGGGACAGACTGTGGCAATATGCTCCGAGAACAGGTCGGAATTCTGGAGCGCTGTGATTGGATCCATCAGTACAGGAGCTGTGTTTTCAACAATCAATATGATGTACACAAAACGTAAGTTTTAATAACTATATTTTAAGTGTTTTTTACTATAGCCAAATAAATGAGATATAAATATTTAAAGTATCTCAACATAATAAAAACTGCATTTATGGATTTTTGTAAAATCACTTGTTTTAGTCGGGACTCGAAGTGACCCTAAATTCAAGTCTATTAGGGTGAATGAGCATTTACTAGGCAAGTGTGCTCCATCGTAGGCCTCATATTCGCTTTCCATCAGGCGTGATTGTGGTGAAACGCTAACCTGCTTTCAATTATAATGGAGTTGTAAAAAATCGTACAGCCAACAAGGTTTCAACCTACAGATCGAAAGGGTCATTTTAGTGATCATTTTATAGCTAAACTACAACCACATACCTACTCCTTAAGGGTCACAGCACACATACCTACTCGGAAAGGGAACGTCACCGTATTAATCGAGCCTTTCAGTATTATTTGTATGAAACTCCCCACTGCAACGCACACTGATACAACCTTTAAACTAAATAAAGACCGTGAAAACTTAGAATTATTTGAGTTGTTGTTGTGTGTAATGACAATTCATTTATCTTTATTATCGTATTTCGCACGAGCGTGGTCACTGTTCATTGCGCAGCCGAGACGCTCGCCGCACAGCGGTTACCTGGCAGCATACGCAATGAACAGAGAGAATTCTTACCGAGCCATTGCCACGCATAGTCATGCTATTTCTCTACCCAAAGACTTCCATCCTCAGATGAAATCACCCACGTAGCCGACATATCGAAGCCAAAATACATCATCTGCTCCCCGCTGGCCTACAAAATGCACGAGAAAACCTTCAGGAGTCTGAAATACGTGAAAAAAATCATCGTGTTCGGTGAGGACCGGCCAGCCAACACGGTTTCGTTTAATGAGCTGGTCTCCCGCAATGTGAAGTTCGAGGAGTTCCTGGTGGCTGAAGTGGACGGGACCAGGGACACTCTGTTCGTGCTGTACTCCTCTGGCACCACTGGATTGCCGAAGGGAGTTATGCTGACGCATCTGAATGTACTGATTTCCAGTTGCTCGTAAGTTTTATTTATTAAATACAGGACATGATATCGAGGGTTGCCTGGTCAAATCCGATAAGTTGATCTAATGTTCTGTAGGATTTTCGAATTTAGATGTTTTACATATTGTTCTTTTTTCAACAATCAATTATTTCGGTTTATCGGGTTTGACCACGAAACCCTCGATATCTTTAAATAACTTAACACTATAATTAAAAATAAAATAAAACTAACTAAACACCCACTAGATAAAATTAATAAAAGGTTCCCAACGTGGCATGTACTCAAAAACACTGGCAGCATTACCTCGCTCCAAGGAAGCTTCCAGCTCTTCGGTTTTTAAGTAGTATTCAGAACCAAGTAAAGTAAGTTAGTTGTTGTAAAAGTTTTGGCTGGTAAATGTATTATAATTACCTATTCCGGTCTGCTCCCTGAGGAATCTTAAGATTCAATATGATGTCGATGATAACGCAGGTATAAATAGTTGAAATTTTCTGTTTTTTTTTTCAGAAAGGGCATAGAGTCCCCGGCACCCCCCAAATACCTGATCGTGACCCCATGGTTCCACACCATGGGACTCATGGGGACTTTACTGTATCTCAGCTGCGGGAGGAACATAGTCTACCTGCCTAAATTCGAGATGGAGCTGTACTTGAAATGCATTGAGAAATATAAGGTGAGACAGAAATATATTGATGTGAATCGTAGAACTGACGGCAGATGGGACAGTTAGGTTCTAGATTGGCAACTGCGACCCATAAGACGTGCATAGGAAGCAGCCCAACAAGACGGGCCGGTGATCTGGTGAAGGTTGGAGTATCCTCTTGGATGCGGGCAGTGCAGGGCCGACCGCTGTGACACTCTTTGGGCGTACCCTTTCTCCAAGTCTGACTGTGTTGACGTTTTTTGGCTGATATGATGATGAAGATGAATCATTGTCAGCCACATGGTGTTCACTGCTACACATAGGCCTCCGTCAAAGAGCGCCGCAGTGACCAGTCCGGTGCTGCTCACATCCAGGTCATCAGACCACCTTGTGGGGGGCATACCCACGATAAGTTTCACGGTACGTGGCCGCAATTCAAGAATGCATTGTCCCCAACGGCCAACACAAAATATTCTATCTTAGATTTTTGGCTTGCGGGTGTCCATTGGTAGTCACTCACCATCAGCCACACTTGCTGGTTTGTCAAGTGGAGTGGATCCTGTAGCCTGGTATAGACAAGCGGCAAACACTTTGGAGCCTTTCGATTTCAAGAATTTCTGGGTGAATCAACTTTTTTGTGTTGTTAAATCTGTCTCCGGTTGTTTAAGTGACATCTTCTTTATTTCATAGAAAAATGCTTAGGTTGTCCAGGAGACTCAATTTGTGTAATCATAGCAACAGACAGCAAGAAAAAGTTGATTCACCCTTTTAAACCCTGACCAAACTTAACTCTAAGGAAAATTCTGGCGTTTTTCAGATAACTCGTCTCCAAGTGGTGCCTCCGATGCTGGTGGCGCTAGTGAAATACCCTGGGCAGTATGACCTGAGCAGTGTAGACATGATCTACAGCGGAGCTGCCCCGGTCAGGAAAGATACCCTGGAAGCTGTGGGGAAGAAGTATGTATCAGAAGAGAAAGACCAAGATGTAATTTTGGGACTTAGTAAAATCCGGGAATTTCTGAGCATCAGCACCAGAATGTACTTGCTGGTTATTGAAGAAGGATGCGCGTAGAATGTCTGCGTTTTTGTGAGACGAATGGATGCACGTGTCGTCTTGTATTATATTTTTTTGCTATTTTGTGTTTTGCTGTTTTTTGTTTTATTTTCTTCTTTGTTTTTCTCTTGATTGTTTGTCTTGCGCAGTGCCTTACTGTAAAACTGTTATACTGTGTTAGGCGGGCTTGCACGGACCTGGGTTAACTACTTAACTCCGACCGAGTTAATGTAATGGCTAACCCAGGGTAAAGAAGTGTCAAAATGTACGGAACTGTCATTCTTAACCCAGGGTTAACGATTTAATTTTTTAATCCCGGACCGAGCAAGTGGCCCTAAGTGGTTTATAAATTAGCTTTTTCCCGCGAATTCATCTGTGCAGAATTTAAAATTGTGGTAAAGTTTCTTCATCTATTTCAATGAATAAAACAAAAATAGATAGATAGATAGATAGATACAAACTTTAATCACAACAAACACGTACAAAGCTCAAAAATAGATAATTTACACAGAAAATTCACAAAAACAGGAAACGAAATTAAATTTAGACAAATGAAATAAATTTTCTTACATAATCCCCAAATTAAGAGCCATGCGATGATGTTACGAATAGGCGCTGACTCAGCATGTACTGCAGTAACCTGCAGTGCTGATATTCTGTCAGAAACCTGAGGTGTTTGCTGTACAAGACAATCAGTCTGTGCCTCTTCGCTCATTTCCTTAATAATTTTATGAACAAAAAATTTAAAAACATTAAAAAATAATTACAAATAATCACAAATAATTACAAAATCACATTTATAAATATGGAGAATATACCTACGTAACAAATAATATTATTATTCATTGCTTAAAACAGTCTACCACCGACCACTCAACAAGGCGTCAATGCGACAATTGATAGAGAAGCACGAAATGGACAAAAAAAAAAAAAAAAGTAAGGTAAGGGGGGACAGAATCAGGCTCAGGACGATTGCAACTGGATGGATAGCAAGTGAACCTTATATTTGCTGCGAAAATTGGACCTCGATTCTAAACTACACCTCGATTCTAAAATGGCAACATCCAATCCAAATATCCAATATCCATTGGTAACAATTCATGAATACATAAAATCCTGTTTTCAAACTCAAACTCATCTATTGTTATTATAGGTAGGGTCAACGTCATATTTAAAGAAGTGATTAAGTACTTTTGTACCCTGACACGTTAACGCCATGTTTGAAAAGCCATACGAAATTGTATTATGTAACGACTAAAAGCGACAAGGTACATAAATGATCATTTGTTTATGACGTTGACTGTACATATATATATATAGTTATTATATATATATAGTTGTTTTTTATCCCAAGGAAATTACCGAAAATCCTGAAATTAGTTTTCTACTGTTATATTTACCTACTTGCAGACCAAATTTCAAAAGTCTAGTTGCATTTATAGATAAATAATAATTTATCTGCCATGCTTTTACGATGTGACGGATGCATTGTTTGCTTCAGGTTCCCGAATGCCAAGACAGTGTTGCAAGGCTACGGCATGACGGAAACCACGCTGGCGGCTACTCGGGACAACGACGAGTCTGGCCAGCCTAAACTAGGCGGAGTGGGGAGAGTAGTGTCAGGAGCAGTCATAAAGGTACAGTGTTGCCACACATTTTTTCAAAAGTGGCCAGTAAATCGCCGGTTAGTGTCAAATTGGCTCCAAATGTCGCTAATTATACGGACAACAAAAAAACTTTGAAAGACATAAAACGCTTAAAACATTTAGCTGACTTACGAGTAATATTAAAAGAAGATTGGTTTTTGGAGTCTTTTTGTATTTTTTATTTTTCAACTCCAAATTTTTACTTTTATGGTCATCTCGTGAAATCCATATATTTCATACTAAATAGTATCACTGCAAAAGTGTTTAAGCAAGCTTGGTTGTTGTGCGGTGCTTAGGAAAAATTTGTGTCTAAATTCCTGACCAGTGTTGGTGTAGGGGTTTAACACGCAGCACGAAGTACTGAGGACCTGGGTTTGTTTCCCAGCGCTGGTCTTTTTTCGGGTTTTTCTGTGCATCCATGATTTAGTTTGTATTTAGGATGAAATATAGTATTAAAAGATGCTAGATGATAAGTAGATTGCTCGGTCCCATTTCGTTCAATTGCACTGCATTTCACAACATAAATACAGTGAAACGTAAGTAAACACAAGACGCCTTCCAACCTTTTTAAAAAATCTCATGGTTGAAAAGTTTGCGCAGACTTAAGGCTATTGTGCCGCCGCACCGGACGGCGGCGTTTCGAGGGAGTTTTAGGTTTGCGGCGTCTAAGTGCTGGAATGACATCCCCCCTCCCATCCTAAGTGTGACTAGCAGGTACACCTTTGGTCGAAAGCTTAAAGGCTATTTGTTGTCATTGAAAAAACCTTAATTTCCTCTCCTTTCCAGCACTATTTCACAAAACTTCTTTGATTTTTATTGTCTCGGTTATTTCATTTTTCATTTTTCGTTTTAGTCCGCGCAGGGTTGTATACTTGGCAAGTGAGATATACTAATTATGTTCAAGAAATTTTGTTATTATTATTTGCTTTTACAATTTACAAATTATTTATTTACGCATGTAGTCTTATGTATGTAGCTATTAGTGTGCAGTTTATTTATTTATCTATCTAAACAGCGATCCAGGTGTCACCAACGGTACTGGCTGAAAATCAGCGCTGGGGTGTTTTAAACGCCTCAGCATTATGCTGAGCCAGTGTCCGATTTGCAACCGCAATGACACATTCTATCTTTAGCTTTAGTGTTGCCTTATGTTTTGTAAAATATTGATGATGTGTCTTGTGATGTTGTAAATAAATGTATTTTCTTTCTTTCTTTCTTTCTTTCTTTAATTACATACGAGCTGGATTCCGGGGACGTGGTCGTGATCAATCCAACTCCAAGTGTCATGCGCTATTGCCGTAAGGGTTTGATTGGCAGCTCTTGCATTATTGTTGTTCATTTCGGGTTGACAAATACGAGTTCGTACACTAACCACACCCCTTCCAGTAAATGCAGCTCAACAGGAGGAGCTTGATTATAGGAGGAAGAGGGTTTTGTTCTGGCGTTTAAATTATTCTTTCAATTTCAAGGTAATAGACCCCAAGACCCGAAAAGTCTTGGGTCCTGATCAACCCGGGGAGATCTGTGTGAAGGGTGGCATCGTTATGAAGGGCTACGTGGGCAAAGACCGGCGCGAAGACTTCGACGACGAGGGCTTCTTCAGGACCGGAGACATCGGGTACTACGACCAGGACGGATACTTCTTCATCGTGGACCGATTGAAGGAACTGATCAAGTATAAGGCCTATCAGGTAAGACACTGCTCAAAAGTAGTAGCTTAAAACTTAAGTCGTGGTATTATATTGATTTTTATTTTTGTAATGTCACTGTACTGCTTTTGGTGATCAATAAAGAATATTTGTATTGTATTGTATTGACCAAGGGCTTTTCAAACCAGTAGTGTGCCCGGGCTCGTACCTTTGTGTTTTTCGGAACTTATGTGCGAAATTACATTTAAAGTAATATCATTATGGCAAAGGAAAAAGCAACGCAATTTGTTTGTGGTCAAACGCAAGCCTATTGTATAAAAAAAAGGAAAACATCGTGAGGCAACTTGCAGACACCAGCGAAGAAATTCTATGGTGTCTACGAAGTTCCCAATCCGCACTGGGCCTTCGTGGGAATAATGGCCCAAGCCCTCTTATTCTAAAAGGATATTTGTGCCCTGCATTGGGATGATGACGATGAGTAGCTTAACACGTTCCCTGTCCGTGCCTTAAAGTAGAACCTTATTACAATGGAATAAGAGCTATTATGCCCCCACATATGGGTCACTTTACTGTGAATGTGCACTTATTATACTAGGTGCCAGATAACGCTGCCTAAAAGTTCATTACTCCTTATTATTAAAGTTTATTAAATACTTGAGTATTATGTTATCTCAAGTTTAAAAACGACTGTCGCTAAATGTATGAACATTATCGCTAAATCAACTGTACGCGGTTATCGTGGTACAGGGCAGGGTTGAGTTCACTTGCGGTCATTGCAGAAATTGTCAACCTTTTCTCACTAATAGATTACACATAAGTAAAACTTCTATAGCTCCATCTATATGATGTATATATACGTATATTCGCACATCTAGATCTAAAGAGGGTCAACTCAAAATAATATACCATTTTAATTCAGACCTTTTAGAAATTGACTGATGTCTAAATTAGAATGGTATATTATTTTGAGTTGACCCTCTTTAGATCTAGATGTGCGATATGTTCTACAGTAATATACCAAACGTAACTCTCTCTCTTTCTATCTTCACCCCCCTCAACCCTCCCCCCCCCCGAAAATACCACCATGTGCAAGCAGGGCGGGGGTGCGAGGGGCGGTCGTATTACATCAGTAATAATACAGCTCGACGAATTAACAAAATGTTAAATTAAAAATTAAGTTAAGTACGAAAATGGTTGCCAAAGGTTCTTTACCTTTTCGTAGCAATGAACTTTTAGGCAGCGTTATCTGGCACCTAGTATAGGCAAGCGTGCTCCATCGTAGGCCTCATCTTCGCTTTCCATCAGGCGTGATTGTGGCCAAGCGCCAGCCCGTATTGTATAAAAAAAGGAGAACTGAGGCTCCTTGCGAGACCCCAAGTCTCTTCAAAACACCAACAGTCACGATGACCTTGACACCCTTAAATCTGTTGTAACACTAAGATGTCTTGCAGGTCCCTCCAGCGGAGATAGAGGCAGTTCTGTTGCAGCATCCGGGAGTGAGGGATGCGGGCGTGGTGGGGGTGCCACATCCTGGCGCCGGCGAGGTGCCGCGCGCCTTCGTGGCGCTACAGCCGGGAGCCAGCGTCAGCGCCGAAGAATTGCAGAAGTTCGTGGCCGAAAGGGTGAGTGAAGCATAATGTCGAGTACAGGATTAGACCATCAGAATATGACGTAATCATCGTTATCATCATTTCAACTGTACATAGGATGACCACTGCTGGAACATAGGCCACCCTCATTGATACCCAATCATTACACATCTTTAACCTGCAGCCTTTACCAAATAGACGATAGGATTGATAGACGTCCCACACTGAGCTTGCCAGCCTGTAGTCTCTATTTGACAACTTTTTGGTCCCACCCAACGGCCATCTGTTCTGCGTGCTATTATGGCCTGCCCATTGCCATTTCAACGAGCTAATCCGTTTGGCTATGTCGGTGACCCCGGTTCTTCTACGGATCTCCTCATTCCTGATTCGATCCCGTAGAGAATTCCCGAGCATAGCCCTCTCCATTGCTCGTTCAGGGACTCTGAGCCTATTAAGCCTATGGTGAAGCACCACGTCTCGGATCAATATGTCATCACTGGCAACACACTGGTTCAAATCGTTCATTTACAACGTAAAATAACAATAGATATTTTTCTTTTAGACCTGATTTTGTAGAACTGATAAAATTACTTTGCTCACCCGCGACCTTACGATAGTTACGTTTTTGTAAGAAATGTGTAAATAGTTGGGTTTGTGTGTGTTCGTACAGTGTGGTGGGTGGTGGAGGAACTGCATGAACACGCATTTCTTACATAACCTAACTATCGTAAGGTCATCAAAATCGAATGAATACGTCCGTCAAATAAAAATCCTAGTGACCACCACGCGTGGTAGTGTGTGGTCGCATAATTGCAATTGGTTTCATTTCATGGACATTATCCTTAGATTTTCGTGACACTTCGGATATAGTGGTTAATGCTTCGCGGCCTCACCTGTTCATTGATAACGGCTAGTCTTGGAAGGAGAAGATCACTTTATTGTGAAGCATTTCGGATTTAGATGAAAACTGAAAACTGATAGCGTATCCCCTCGTTTCCCGGAGAGGCCTCTGGCTTTTGGGAGGCCTGTGCCCAACAGTGGAGCGTACATGGGCCGAGATGATGAACTCATAATCTGTTGTTTCTTCTTTCACAGTTGTCAAACCCAAAGCACCTGCGCGGCGGCGTGCGCTTTGTACCAGAAATACCCAAGAACCCGAGTGGCAAGATACTGCGACGACAACTCAAAGCCATGTCCAGCCAAAGCAAGCTCTAAGGTCCCGGAAAATATGCTGCATTAGTATAGAACTGGTTTCATACGGATACATACATAAGTATTGCATTTCCGATCTCTTTCGAAGTATGTCGAGAATTGCCGAGTGTCAAAGTGGAAATAATCTTACTGTAACCAAGGATTGATATGATATAGAATAGATTGGCTGTCGCCATAGAACGGATCGGCCGCGGTTTTTGTAGTTCGATTATTAAATCTAGATGGCGCTGAAATATCGATACCGGAAATCTCAAATGGCGTAAAGGACAAAAATGCGAAAATGAGTCTTAAATGCCATTCGATAGGGAAAAAAAGCTGTATACGATGGCATTTAAGACTCATTTTCGCATTTTTGTCCTTTACGCCATTTGAGATTTCCGATATCAATATAGCCAGAGGCTTTGAAGGCAAAACAATAAGACTACAAATATTTCATATCACTGCAAATGTATTATTATGCAATATTTTTGAAAAATAATACATTTGTAGTAATATGAAACATCTGTAGTCTTATTGTTTTGCCTTCAAAGCCTCTGGCTATATTTCAGCGCCATCTAGATTTAATTAATCGAACTACAAAAACCGCGGCCGATCCGTACTATGGCGACTGCCAATCCAGTCTATATCATCCTTGCTGTAACTTAATATATGTATTAAAGTCGTTTATCTCTGTATTTCGTGACAAATTAACATTTGCGTTTTTTAATCAACATTACTGGACTTTTACCTACATTTCAGCCAATCAGAAATATTTAGTTCGTGTTGTGTTAGAAATCGCTGCCCTTCTCCTTTCAACTTGTTTTCTTTCAACAATAATTCACTGCCATAATAATGACAGCACCAAAAGTTTGTCTGTCATTTTAGTTTAGTAGCGTGATTCAGTTCAGGTAAAGAATGATTTGGTTAAAGAATGAACCAAAACTGGTACAAAAAATGTATGGAAAATTATGGACTTTTTTTAGTCATCAAAATCAACGACGATCTTAATTCTGATTAAGAAAACCCCAAACTACTAATTAAAAAAGACGCAGATGCATTTTAAATTGAAAATTACCAAATATCCATCGATTGTGATCTATTGACTGTAAAAATTGTATTATTTTATGCAAATAAATTGAATTGAATTAACCTGAATTGATTCTCCCGAAAGTTTTGGACTTTGGGGCATTAAGCTATTTTAATTGTGTCTAAGAAATCGTCATTTAAATATATTGTTTCTATTACAGTCAACATTAGAAACTTATCACTGTCTCAGATCTATTATTAAATCAATATATTTACACGAATGTTGGTATTTTTATTCAACTCCCGTCATAAGGCACAAACTTGCTACTTACGTAACGCGGCACCAGCGACGCGGCGATTGTGTTCACTGTTCATTGCGCGGCCGAGACGCTCGCCGCACAGTGGTTACCTGGCAGCTCACGCAATGAACAGATAACACGCTTATCGGGCCGTCGATCGTTGGTCACCGAGGCCGGGGCGATTATGACGGGAGCAGGTCACCGATTTTAGTGTAAAAATTGTACTCAATTTGAAACACAATATTAGTAGTACGGTACAATGTGTCTCTACCATCTGTACGTAGACGAATAGGACGTGTATACAAAGCCTCGCATCAAACACCTCTGCATAAAACTGAGAAATGACAGATTTACGATTTAATACTGTGGAGCAATCTATATGTAGTTGCATGGAAATTAAAGAGTGCTTCAACTCGATCAACCTCTGAATCGCAAAACTCATTGTGGACAACTGATACAGTAAGTTTCTACTTATTGTTGATTTGTTTGTGGGTAATAAAAGTTATCTAAATTAATAAGAATAAAAGAATAAGAATTTTACTAAAGTAGATCATTCCTGAGAAGGAACTCTACTCAGGATTTTGGTCTTTGTCCAGAGAGTAGAGACACGTTTGTATAGTATGTACAAAGTTTATCGACCATGAAATTTTATATTTGCAAAAATACAGACGATACGTTAGCTATCCTATTATAGAACCCTGATAGCATACAACTATTTATGGTTGAGATAGCTTATCTTTAAAAACCAGCCAAGTGCGAGTCAGACTTGTCTTGTTCACATGGGTTCCGGAACAGTATAATTATCATTGACATTAGTAATGAATAACAATACATTATGTATGACCAAGGATGATATAGACTGGTTTGGCAGTCGCCATAGTACGGATCGGCCGCGGTTTTTGTAGTTCGATTATTAAATCTAGATGGCGCTGAAATATAGCCAGAGGTTTTGAAGGCAAAACAATAAGACTACAGACATTTCATATCACTGAAAATGTATTATTATGCAATATTTTTGAAAAATAATACTTTTGTAGTAACATGAAACATCTGTAGTCTTCTTGTGTTGCCTTCAAAGCCTCTGGCTATATTTCAGCGCCATCTAGATTTAATAATCGAACTACAAAACCGCGGCCGATCCGTACTATGGTGACTGCCAATCCAGTCTATTTCATCCTTGGTATGACAAACATTACACTATGTATGACCTTCAACAATTATGCAACCCGATTTGAACCATGACGTAAAACTAAAACAAAAGATCACTGTTATGAAACTATAACCTATAATTAGTTGAATTGATTGATTGTTCATCTGTGTCTTAAGCCTGTCACACACAGCGCAGATGCGGTAAGATTTTATCTGCGTATAAAAACTTATCCGTCTGCAGGTATCACACACAGCGCAGATGCGAGGTTTTACATTCACTCTAAAATTTCGGAGCTGAGGAGACGTGATTTGTGGTGCGGCTTATACAGGGTGTTTATTTTTTAATAAAAGGGGGTAAACGAGCATGCGGGTCACCTGATGGGGAGCAATCACCGCCGCCCATGGACACCCGCAACATTAAGGGTGTCACCGGTGCGTTGCCGGCCCTTTGAGAGATAGATAGGCTACAATGAATTTTCAATAAAAGCGCGTTACACTTTCTTTATTTCTCTTCACGACAAAATGTAAAAAATGCGAAAATGCATTTCTACGCAAGGATGACTTGTTGTTTGCTTAAGTAGTACGTAATTTTATATTTATTTTATTATACACTGAAATTCCCAATCCGCACTGGGCCCGCGTGGGAACTACGACCGAAACCCTCTTATTCTGAGAGGAAGCCTGTGCCCTGCAGTGGGACGTATGTAATATAGACTGGGATGATGATGATGATGATGAAAGTGTGCTTCTGCGCATCCACCTGTAATTATCTGCAGATATAACCTTCACATCTGTCGGATTCTGTCGATATAATGTCGGTGCTCACAGATACGCAGATAAAAATCTTACCGCATCTGCGCTGTGTGTGGTCCTCCATTGAATTGTATAGGGAGCGATATTGACAGATATCTGTTCAGATACAGATATCTTACCGCATCTGCTGGAATTTTGGAAAGTTCTCTCTCAATGCTCCTCTACACTTCCCAAGCAACCTCATGCCGAATTTCAGCTTTCTACGACCAGTAAAACGAAAAATCCCGTTTTTCCCGTTCCCGTGGGAATTTTGGAAAGTCCTCTCTTAATGCTCTTCTACACTCCCCAAGCAACCTACATGCCGAATTTCAGCTTTCACGACCAGTAAAACGAAAAATGCCGTTTTTTCCCGTTCCCGTGGGAATTTTGGAAAGTTCTTTCTCAATGTTCCTTTACACTCCCCAAGCAACCTACATGCCGAATTTCAGCTTTCTACGACCAGTAAAACGAAAAATCCCGTTTTTCCCGTTCCCGTGGGAATTTTGGAAAGTTTTCTCTCAATGCTCCTCTACACTCCCCAAGCAACCTACATGCCGAATTTCAGCTTTCTACGACCTGTAAAACGAAAAATCCCGTTTTTTCCCGTTCCCGTGGGAATTTTGGAAAGTTCTCTCTCAATGCTCCTCTACACTTCCCAAGCAACCTCATGCCAAATTTCAGCTTTCACGACCAGTAAAACAAAAATCCCGTTTTTTCCCGTTCCCGTGGGAATTTTGGAAAGTCCTCTCTCAATGCTCCTCTACACTCCCCAAGCAACCTATATGCCGAATTTCAGCTTTCTACGACCAGTAAAATGATAAATCCCGTTTTTTCTTTATCCCGTGGGAATTTCTGAAAATCCTTAAAACTGTTTTTCACTATTATAATTACCTACTTCTATGCCAAATTTGAAGAGTCTAGTAATTATAGTTCATAGGATTCCGTTGAACTGAATATATAAATCCGGTTTTTTTCTTATCCCGTGGGAATTTTGAAAAATCCTGAAATTAATATTTTAACTAATGTAATACCTATTTGTATATCAAATTTGAAGAGTCTAGTTATTATAGTTACTGAGATAGGGTCACTCGGAATCGAATATATAAATCCCGTTTTTTCCCGTTCCCGTGGGAATTTTGGAAATTCCTCTCACAATGCTCCTTTACACTCCCCAAGCAACCTTCATGCCGAATTTCAGCTTTCTACGACCAGTAAAACGAATAATCCCGTTTTTTCTTTATCCCGTGGGAATTTCCGAAAATCCTTAAAACTGTTTTTTACTATTATAATTACCTACTTCTGTGCCAAATTTGAAGAGTCTAGTAATTATAGTTCATAGGATTCCGTTGAACTGAATATATAAATCCCGTTTATTCCTTATCCCGTGAGAATTTTGAAAAATCCTGAAATTGATGTTTTCATTATTGTAATACCTACTTGTGAATCAAATTTGAAGAGTCTAGTTATTATAGTTACAGAGATACGGTCACTCGGAATCGAATATATAAATCCCGTTTTTTCCCGTCCCCGTGGGAATTCCCGAAAATCCTTCCTTAGTGGATGCCTACATTGTATAAGGAATCTATGTGCAAAATTTCAAGTCCCTAGGTCCAGTGGTTTGGGCTGTGCGTTGATATATCAACAGTTAGTCAGTTTAGAATTTTATTTATTTATTTATTTATTTATTTATTTATTTATTCATCAATAAAAATTACAGCATTACAGTATACACCAATGCGCTGTAAAATTCAAAAAATACAAACAAAACTTAAATAACTATTTAGGGATTTTTGAAAAACGTCTTCGTCGCTTCCCTAAAACGACGGAACACCACACCCTCTGGCCAAAAGTCAGAGCGCAGGAACACCTGCTGGTGCTTGGCAGGCACTTGGAGCCTAAATGAGCTGAAGTTGTTAGCCCTTTGAGACTCGAGCGGGTAGATGAACAGCTGGAGCTGGGATCCCTGTAACCGACCCCGTGCTGCCTCGCGGACATGCTCGAAGACCTTCTCCGTCGTCGTCTTCTTGTCCAACCGAGACAGGTAGATGTCCACTAACGGTACTGCAGCTTGGATACAGGACGACGCTGCAGGAATGGTCCCACGCTGATTGCGATTGCGCTTTAGACGGCGTTTCCGATTCACCACCGGAGTGAAACCATCACTATTCACAATCACGTTCAGCGCTGGTTGATCAGCGGCCGCCCGTTGCCCTTGCGTTTCCTTTGCAGCCAATGGGGGCCGGCGGCGCGGCGGGCGGCGAGACGCCTGCGCGTTGGAATCCTTTTGCACCCGAGACGAAGTGGGAGCAGCTGGACCCGGCGCAGGCGACCCGGAGCGGGGCGGCACGTTGACAATGTGCGCCCAAGTAGATGCGGGTTCATTAACCCGCGGCTGGTCAGTAGTAGTTGCCTTCGTGCCATTCGACGAGTCAACATTTTGCGCAATAGCTGGGGCGCGACGACGCGGCGTCACATTTCGCTGATGCGACCATGCCCGCGCCGCCTCGGCCGATGCATCGCGCAATGAGGTCAACGCTCCTCGCAGATCGGCATTCTCACGTTCCGACGTATCCAACCTCTTCTGGATGGCGGTCACATCCGCTCGCAGAAGCACGATGTCCTTAAGAAGCCGCGTGACGTCGACGTGCTCAAACGTCACTCGCGGCATCCTGCTGGGGACTTTCGGCACGTAAGTTGGGACGTCATCCGGATCCGTTTCAGTAAACACCCGAAAGATGTCCTGAATATGCTTCTTCACAGAGCCGCTTCTACGCGCCGCAAGACGCACAGAGGTCAAGCCAGAAGAGATACTAAGCAGCCCCTTGGCGGCGACCACCTCCTCCTCCGTATAATTAGAGGAGCAGATCTCCGCCAGGTTGGGCTCGTCGATGATACCACAGTGCCCCTGGACAAACGCCAGGATATTGTTAAGCACCTTAGTTTCAGAGCGCTTCGCCATAGTCAGTAGGTAATAACAATAACTAGGTCACACTTGTAAATAAATACTATACGTAAGCCGGCGACGGTCGCTATCGCTACACGAAGCGTCCGACCGCGCCGGAATCACAATTGCAATTATATATATAGATAATACAAGCTTTATCCTACAACTTTGTCCGTGTCAGAAACCCATGAAAAAAGGTTATGGCACAGAATAACTAATAGTACTAGCGTACAGAAGGATCCCCTCGAACAAAAGTCAACTTTAGGTAAGTATAAAAATTTGCCTACTCATACGACCGTCAACTGCTTGCACGCGAAATTGAAACTTATCGTGTGATACGAGCGCTCATATTCCGTTGGGCACCGCTGATCCGAAACCAAGAGCACAGGGTTCCCAATCGCCGATATTTAGATAGGTATATAAATCAAGAATGATAACAGTGTGAATTAATTCAGTAAACTACCTTTAGTAAGTAAGTAAGTTAATTACAAGATCGTTTAGAAGTCATGTTTGTTGCAAAAATCACAGAAAAAAAAACCGGCCAAGAGCGTGTCGGACACGCCCAAGATAGGGTTCCGTAGCCATTACGAAAAAATCAAGTAATATTTTTCAAAGGATTTCGTATGTGTACGGAATCTTCCAAGTTAGGTATCGTCAATACTTTGAAAAAAGCTCGTATCTCAAAATCGTTAACCTGGCAAAGTGAACTTTATTACGCGCGTATCAAGGTTCAGTTTTGTTTACATGCTGATTTGAGATACGAGGTTTTCAAAGTAGTGACGGTATGTTTAATACCTTAGGCTACTATTTACTCCTAAACTACAAATAATTCCCAAGCAATCTTAGCCGCTATAATTTTCCTTGTAAATTTAATATATTTACTACCATTTTGAATTTTTTTAAATTTTTCCACCCAACAGTTTAGATTTTAGAGGGGGGGGGGGACGGTCGATTTTAATGAAAATTTTCACTTTAAAGTTGAATATTTCGCAAACAAATCACTGAATACAAAAATCATGTAAGCAACCCCCCAATGGTTTTAAAAGACCTATCCAACGATTCCCCACACTATAGGGTTAGTCGAGAAAAAAAAAATCACCCCCACTTTACGTCTATGGGATGTACCCTAAAAAAAATTTTTTTAGTTTTTTTTATTTAACCAATTTGTCGGCGTGACTGATATATATATTCATGCCAAATTACAGTTTTCTAGTACTAACAGTCTCTGAGCTTAGCCGCGGACAGACAGACAGACAGACGGACAGACATGGCGACACTATAAGGGTTCCTAGTTGACTACGGAACCCAAAAAAGATGCTTAATTAATTACGCACTACGCGGCTAGAAAGCCAAGCGACAACCTACTGCCATACGCCTGCCCGAGAGGCGCGCCGGCCAAACATAGGTACTTACCTAAACTGCGGAGTGAAACCCCCCTGGTTATGGTAACATTTGCTTGGCAACGCCAAGGTCTTGAATTTTCTTATACACTCTGTTCTTATTCTTATTCTATTCTTGTTTAAAGTAGGTAATAACTTTAAATTAAAAAAATTTAAAAGCTCCCAACGCAATTAGGTCACACAAAACATATTATGTTTGAAAATAAAGTAAAAACACATTATGCGTCTAAGATCCCTACCGCAGCTAACAAAGGAACTGATAACTTTGAAACGGTTAAACCAATTTTGGTGAAACACGTCTAAGAGCCATCGCCAAGAAACCAGCTTTAAAAATAAAACACACACACACACACACACACACACACACACACACAGCGGTCAAACTTAATAACACCCGATACCCCTTTTTGTGTCGGGGGTTAAAAATATTATAGCATTAGATTAGAAAAATTCTTAGTATACCTCTATGACACTCAAGGTATATGAGTATCGAATTCAAATATTTAGCTTAAGCGGTTTGGGTTTTGCGTTGATATGTCAATCAGTTAGGACTTTGAATTTTATGTCTAAAGAACATTCTTAATAGATTGCCCTTTGTTACAATATACAATTCGGTACATACACCATTTGGTCGTTGTATATAGAAAGATTGCGTGACTAGATAACCCGTTATGTTAAGTCATAACATCCAGTGTGTATCCGACTTCGTAACAGCGTGAACGCATCAGTTTCTCATACTAGTTTTGTTGTTAAAAATGTTGAAAAACCCGAACTATGTTTACGGTCCTTTAGACAACGAAGTGCCATCCAATTTGAATCTTGGTGATTATTTGCTGAAAAAATTCTTCGAATACAAGGACGAGAAAATCGTAAGTTTTTTGTTCATGTTTATAAGATTTTTTCTGTATTGTTTTTGTGAAACGCCAATATGTTCTAATGGTGTAAAGATTGTTGACGGTTTTCGTAGTTGTCATCAATTATGTACATGCTAAGTAACATTGAACTGTATTTATGAAAAAAGGAGGAGGCAATTTGGTTGTATGATTTTACACATAATATGTTTGTTACCCCAGAAGTTCGTCTAAGTTTATCTACACTAATATTGTCTACCTACATCTACACTTCTACATCTACACTTAATAGGTATTATAAAGTGGAAAGATTTGTATTTCTGTATGTTTGTAACGAATGACTCAAAAACTACTGGACCGATTTCAAAAATTTTTATTGTGATCTAAGTTTGTGGAAATCTTTCCAATGTAGAGAATCTACTCTACATTTTTAATGAATTTTGTTGTGTTTATTAACTAGATAGTTTATTGTAATGAGGGTTTAATGTTTTGCCACGGTGGGCGGCATTTTTTAGTTACACATAAGGGGATTTATACAAAAATGAATTGTATTGTTATTATATGTTATGGTTTTGTATATTCTTTTAAATGTGTTTAAGTGATTTATGTCGGAATATTACTGTGTTGAAACCACATATCCATATCCATTAGTGAGAAACAGAACAATTTGTTATTGACGCTTTAATTTTGGTCTAATTTTGAAAGTATATATGTAATTTAAAGTTTTATGATGGTGTAAATTTGTAACAAAGTGTATTTTATCTAGTTATGGACATATTGTCCATGGTGGGCGGAATGTCTAGCAGTAATATTGTTTTGTTACTTTTTCTATCATGCGTTAGATGGCGCTGTACGGACAATCGGGCCAGCTGAATCGCGCTGTTAAGATTTTTCCTGGACAGTATATACAGGGTTATTTGTAATTCACTAGCATCCTTTTAACCCTAAACTCCTATCACTTAAACAAATCTTTTATGTTTTACGACTTTTGTCATAACTTTATATTTTTGGTGTAATCACGTTTTGAAAATTTGAGATTACCTATGATTGAGATTACAGTGTATGGAAAAAAAATGTACTCCATTTTAAAAAGTCGTATAACAAAAAACATTTGTTTAAGTGGTAGGAGTTTAGGGTTAAAAGGATGCTAGTGAATTACAAATAACCCTGTATAGTGTGTCAAAATTAAATAAATTGTCATTTGGAAAGCAACCGTCGTATGATCATACCAAACTGCAGTATAAAGATTTCACTATTTCAGAAATTGAAAATACAAAATTCTTAGGTTTAGTTTTAGATAACGCCTTGTCGTGGAAACTTCAAACTGAAAGTGTGTGTAAAAAACTGAGCAGGTTTTCCTACGCGCTATACATGCTGCGTAGAATAGTGGGCCAGTCTGCCGTGTTGACTTCATATCATGCATATGTATCTTCAACCCTCAGATATGGAGTTATTTTCTGGGGTAATGCTACTAATCGTGAGCAGGTGTTTCGAGCGCAAAAAACATGTGTCAGAGCTATATGTGGGCTACGGCCACCTGAATCATGTAAACCCCATTTCATCGAACAAAAGATTCTTACTTTTCCGTGCCTCTATATATTTGAGGTATGTCTATTTGTAAAGTGTAACTCTGAGCAATTTAGGTTCTTTTCGAGTGTAAGACTGCAAAATAAATTGTGTGCTGCCCCCTCTAAAACAGGTCTTATGTCTAAAAGTATAATTGGTATGGCCCCAAGAATATATAACCGACTACCAAATTCCATTAGAGACATGGAGGATATCTCACAATTCAAGCTGGCTCTAAGAGGATTATTGATGCAAAAAGCGTATTATTCCGTTACTGAATATCTAAATGATAAACAAGACGTCTAGTAGTTTTAATAATTATTAATATTGTTTAATTGTGACTGTAAATATTGCATACCCTAACAGGGTGCATGTTTCGAGACATTTGTTAATATTATAAGATCTATTTATTTGTAACACATGGGCAATGAATCACTTTGACATTGTTAACTAATATTAAAATGTATGTGCCTAATAATATTATTTGTAATTTATTTAGATTGTAATAATGACATTTTGTTTTAATGATTAATTTATGATAATTAGTAATTTGATATAACTGTAGAATCAAAATTGAACATTGTACGCCTCTCCGAGGTAGGACATGACGAACTATAATTAAATTGTAATATCTCTATAACTCATGACCAAGCAACAAATATATTTGAATTTGAATTTGAATGATTCATATCTAAGGCGGCGGTTGAACACCTTATTACAATGGAATAAGAGCTATCGTGCCCATAGGTCACTGGACTGTGAAAGTGTTAAACTGTCAATACTAATAACTTATAACCCTGTCTTAAAAGGTCAGTTAAGTTTTAATATTAGTTAGTTAAGTTTTAGACGACCGGATAGCCTATTTGTTAAAGATTCTGACTACGAAGCTTGAGGTCCCGGGTTCGATTCCCGGTCGGGGCAGATATTTGTGTGAAAAATACGAATGTTTGCGCTCGAGTCTTGGGTGTTTAATATGTATTAAATATGTATTTATCTATGTATAAGTATGTTTATCCGCTGTCTAGTACCCATAGTACAAGCTTTGCTTAGTTTGGGACTAGGTCAATTGGTGAGAATTGTCCCGTGATATTTATTTATTTTTATTTTTTTAATATAAAATTTATACCAATAACTGTTTGTCATGCTTCTTTGGACTTTGTTCGAATTGAATTATACATGCATCGCGTGTCGACGAAATGGTGTGTCACGATATGTATACCGTCTGTTGCTTGTATGATAGGTTGAAGAGGGACAGCATGCTTGTCTGTGTAACCTTCATGGGAGCGAGCGAGTGAAGAAACCTAGGGTTAAACGTTTGTACAAAGGTCAGAGGAAACTTGTTTATAAACGGATACTACGTAAGCTAATGATAATGAATGATTTACCTATTTTAATTAGAATATCCTTATGTAGAACTGGCGGCCGATGGGGCCGAAAGGTACTCGAGTGGCGTCCGCGGACTGGAAGACGCGTGTAGATAGGCCTCCAATAAGATGGAGCGACGACCTGGTGAAGGTGGCGGGAAAAGCCTGTGTCAGGAGGCACCGCTCCTCCTCCTTCTCGACATCTTAATTTGGTGTCTATCACTTAACTACTACGTTATATATATTTACAGTGGATTTTATTAAGATCAAATTACTGAATGAACTGAATAAACCAATTTAGTAGTGGTAGAGCCATGTCGTAGCTAGCCGCTGCATCACGAATGGGCCGGCTCGTCCGGGGCAGTACCACCCTCTCACAGAACACCGGCGTGAAGCAGCAGTAATCCTGCTTGCGTTTCGTACGGTCAGTGAGAGTGCCGGGGGCCCAATACCTCACCCCTTCCCTCTCCCCCTTCCCCTATTCCCTCTCCTTAAGGGCCGACAACGCACTGGCATCGCGTAAAGCGCTGTGTCTATGGACAGTGGTGATCATTTAACATCAGGTGACCCACTAGTTCGTTTGTCTGGCCTTTCTAACATAAAAAAAACTAGCTTTAGTTATAATAATAATAATAATAACAATAATTTTTATTTCAGACTTAGGTCCATACAATGGTGTTAGTAAACAATGAAAATCTTAAATACCTAAGTGTTAGTACTCAATCATAACAAAACTATACCTACATAAATAAATAAATAATCGAGCAGTTCATCACTGTAATACGTGCAAGGACGTCCACCAGTTATAATTGTTGTGCCACTTTTATCAAACTTTAAACCTAAAATTGCTAAAAGTAGCCCCGAAACGTAAATTTAACGTTTCGTGTGCCCTGCCTACCCCTTTCCCATACAGGCGTGATGTATTTATTATAGTAGCGGAATAAAAGGTTCGCCACTTTTCGACCTTAACTCGTTGACATAGAGTCGAAAAGTGACGAACCTTTTCATTCCGCGACTGTACCTGGGCCATTCTACTTTTAAGTAACCATTAAACTTTTGTGAAATATAAGGCATACCTGGTGACTTTTTTCAAGTGTAAATAACTTATATAAAAACTGAAACAACTAAATTTAATGTTTTAAAGCAAAAAACTTTAAATTCAAAGAAATTTTGTGGAAAAATTGGTAACTCAGAGGAAAATACATCAATTTCCATACAAATGGCGGGGACATGCATGTCCACTGCGTTACCTACTTTATAGATAATAATGATTACTTTTTTTAAGTAGTGATAATTTTAAATGTAAGCTTAATTATGTGCCTATTTAAATATTTAATGATAAAACCGAGCACTTTACCGTTTTTGTAAAAAAAAATATTTGAAGAGCACATTACAAAAAAATACTGGTCAACAAAAAGTAGAATGACCCACCTATGTATGTAGGTATAAATCACTTTGACTGCCAGATCTAATAACTTTTACGAGCAAAGTCACGAGCTACAGCTAGTGATAGCATAAATTGTACTATGTGTGCAAATATCAAAGGTTATCGCACTTTATCTGTCATTATAACAACCGATAAGAGTAAAGTAGAATGCATACTTTGATAACTTGATAAAACAGGTGATTTAATGGTTGTGTATGATGTAATACTATGGAATAGAAGCTGTGGCAGCCTAGTGGTTTGACCTATGGTCTCTCAATCAGAGGGACGTGGGTTCGCGCCCGGGCTCGCACCTCTGACTTTTTTTTTTTCTTTTACGTGTACACGTCGTGAAGAGACCTAACACTTGCGGAGGAATTCAATGGTGTGTGTTAAGTTTCCAATCGACCCTAAGCCCGCGTGGGAACTACGGCCCAAGCCCTCTCATTCTGCGCCAGTGCCTAAAATACCACGTTCCAAAAACACCATTTTTTTAAATACTACACTACCTATTTACCACATCTCTAGCTTACCAGGGGCTAAATTCAGGAACGGGCCTTCACGGGTTTGGTACAGTGGCGTAGCTAGTCAACCAAAGGCCCTGGGGCAAAAAATAAACTAAGGCCCCAACCCGTGTTTGTTTACATGATAAGACAAGTAAGGATGAATGCACTTTAAATTCACTAGACTCGCGCGCTTGTAAATTCACTAGTAGCGTTTTATAGCCGCGTTTCTCATAGGTCCGCGTTTATAGTTTGCAAGTCAGAGTCCGAGGGGCCCCCTGAGCTTGGGGGCCCCGGTGCACGGGTATGTATTACAATACCGAAGTACGAAAGACCGAATGTATTAAAACATCGAATGGGTCAAAAGACCGACACGATTTTTTTCTGAAACCGTATACTTTTCAGAATTTATTAAAACAGCATAATACAGAACCCATTAGGTTAGGTTAGGTTTGTTTTATAACAATCTTAAAAAGTTAACGGTTTCAGAAAAAAATCGTGTCGGTCTTTTGACCCATTCGATGTTTTAATACATTCGGTCTTTCGTACTTCGGTATTGTAATACATACCCTGGTACACTGCCCCGGCTTGCCCAACGGTAGCTACGGCACTGGTTTGGTAGCGGTAATTCAATCGTTTGGGTTGGGTTTGGTTTGAACTGCTATTCAGGAACGCCAAAAATCACTGGTTTGCGAGAGGTTTGGGCTGCGTTTGTGTTGAGCGTTATTTATTTGTTTGTTTATTTATTTACAAAGCGAATTAACAGGAAAATAAGACTCATCCCAAGCTCAACCCATTCCTATCCTCTCCCAAACGATTGAATTACCGCTCGCTAACCGTGTTGGGCACTTCCTGAATATAGCCCCAGATCGTTGCACCACACGTCTCGTTTACAAAATCGAAGATTATGTACGTATGTCCATATGTATGGTCTCTCAAGCGGAGGGTCGTGGGTTAGAGTCCGGGCTCGCACCTCTGAGTTTTTCGGAATTTATATGCGAAATTACATTTGCAATTTACCATGAGATTTACGGTGAAGGAAAACGTCGTGAGGAAACCTTTATACACCTGAGAAGAAATTCAGTGGTGTATGTGAAGTTTCCAATCCGCTCTGGGCCCGCGTGGGAACTACGGCCCAAACCCTCTCATTCTGAGAGGAGGCCTGTGCCCTGCAGTGGGACGTATATAGTCTGTGATGGTGGATGATGGTGGAAATATTATTTTACTGTTGATATGCTATAAATGTCTGTACCTATCAAAATAAGATAATTTTGACTTGCAGATCAATGGTCTCACCCACCAAGTCACGACCCTGGGGGAAGTGGCGCAGCAGTCGATGAATCTTGCCGTCGGCCTCACTCGCCTAGGAGTCAGAAAGGGAGAGAGAATAGCTCTATGCTCCGAGAACAGGATAGAGTTCTGGAGTTCTATCGTGGGTTCGATATTGACGGGCGCTGTGGTCACTACCATCAACGTCACTTATACTAAAGGTAGGTTAATTCCTTGTTAGATATTTTTTTATTAGCATCCCCTAATATTTACATATATATATGTTAGAGGATGGTCCATGATGGGAAGTCAAACACTGAATCTAACAATAAACGTTTTATTTCGATGCTTACACTTTGAAAGTTTCAACCATAATGCCCGTTTGACTGACTGCACCGCCTTTTTATATTACATTGAAAACAAGTCTGTACTTCTAATCAAATTACCGACTACTATTATTGATATAACAATACCTTAATAAATAAGCATAGCAACTATACAATCATTAAATAATCATAAAGTATTCTTTTCTTATTTTATTTTTATATAAAATCTTATTTTTTTTACATTGCAAATTGTTGATTACATTTTAATTCACCCAATAATACTTTCGTTAAATTGTTAAACAATTATAAAAAATATTGATTGAGTCCACCGCTATCACGGCCATTCTGATCTAAAGCTCGTGCTCTGAGCGTCGTTTCATTATCATGTCCTGAAAGGAATAACTTATTATGGTGGCATTTACTTGCTCTTTTCAGTGGCACATGATTTGTGCTCTTTTAAGTGGCACATGAGTCGTGCTCTTTTAAGTGGCACACAAGTTGTGCTCTTTTAAGTGGCACATGAGTCGTGTCGTGCTCTTTTAAGTGGCACATGAGTCGTGCTCTTTTAAGTGGCACACAAGTTGTGCTCTTTTAAGTGGCACATGAGTCGTGTCGTGCTCTTTTAAGTGGCACATGAGTCGTGCTCTTTTAAGTAGCACATAAATAGGTAGTGCTTTTGTTATTAAGCAGGTGGCAGAAATGTGTAGAAGCAAGGGATAGACCATTGTGGAGAATGCTGAAAAGGCTTATGCTGAATAGCGAGACCATCAAGAGATTGGTGTATAAAGAACATTATACACCAATCTCAATCATTTACCTTCATAAACCAATATTTATTGCTAGTACTTAAGGTTACTTACCTAATTAGATTATTAATAAAGGATTGTTAATAAGGCTATTTTACTTTTCTTTTATTAATAGTATTTTAAGTTGTGCATTTATAAATACCTAATCGCTATCACGGTCAATATCGATTATTTGCTATATTAAGTTAGGCGTTGGAATTTGCCTTATGTGTTCGTGTGACACGACTATGTTTTTAGTTTTTACTAAAGCCTGGCTTGACACTTTTATCTTCGTATCTATCACTGACAATAATTTTGTTTATATGATATGAACCAAGAAACTCAGGCCCTAATTTATTGCCAGACCATTTTGTGTCTTTACATAGAACGAAATCATTTATTATAAACTACACTTCGCCCCCGTTGTATTTTTTCTTTCATAAGAACCTTCTGCTGACAATAACAAACGCAACAAAAAAAGAATTATCCAATTTGGTGCAGTCGTTCGGAAGTTATGCGCGTACAAACATTTCGGTGATTAGTTTTTATTTACATAGATGGGGATATATATAGCGGCGGTTCTGGCATCTAATTAATTCTGATTCTGATTAATTCAATAAATAAATAAATAAATAAATCTAATCTAATCTTACTATTTCTACATTGTTCGACCATCAAGCCAGAGCTTAGGCTTCTTTTCGAATGTCGTCTCTACTCGAGTGATGTTCTCAAAGGGACGTCCTCGTGTGTTTACTCTGAAACAATAAAACCATAGCACAGTATACCGTTCGGTCATACCTGATCAAATTATTAGAACAAAGAAAAAAAAATGGTTAAGTATAATTATCGTTTACATGTTCGCGCATTATTTTACTCTCGGCAGGAGAAAATCTGTACGGTCGCTTTTGCACGGTACGACACGGATCAACTAAGAGACTTTCGCACTTTCCCGTTTTCACGCGGGTAGTTGGAAAACCTTGAGTAAAATAATCAAAGTACCAATTTAACAACTGTTCAAGTGCTCGCCTACCCTCGGGTGAACTGTCAATGTTACCTCCGCAAAATTAGTAACCGGGTTGTTTTGGTTTGGCGTAACGCAAGTTTTTACCTCACATGATTTTGTCAACGAGAACTCATATTCACGATAAAATCTTTGCTCAAGATTTCGCGGCATATCAACATCTCGCTACTAAGGTACGAGTCAGGTAAAACATGAAATATAAGATTTCGGTCGGGTAGTCACATATCACAACAAGGCACACCCCAGTAGTAAAATAATTGTCATAAGCTTTTTTTTTAACTTTACTAATTTTTAAACATTAAACTACCGTGAGTGAGTGAGTGAGTACTCATATTGAAAATAAACGGATCACTCACGTCTCAAAACGAGTTTATAAATTTCGAGGGTAAGTCAGTGTCGACAGAATCAAGATCTTTGTTGGATTTATTTAGTAGTTCTGAAAATATTGGCGATTTTAGTGCGAGAAAATAATAGTTTATCCGAAGTCATGCTCACCGCCAAGCCTAAGGATAACACCTCATGTCCTATCATAATGTAATGATGTAAGCAATGATCAGGTAATACGTGAAAAATAATTTCAACAGGGATGTCATCGATTTGAATTTGTGATAAAACTTGAACCGCACTACAAATTGAAGTTTTGCTCTATAACAGTTAATACAACGGAACTATGACAACGCTTTTCTCTAAATTTTCATGCAACTGACTCCCTAACAAGCGAACATTCAGTTCCTGAATCGTATGTACAATGAAACTGCTCACCGGCCTGATGTAGTGTCCCCGTAGGCGTGCTAACATTGCAGATGTTGACTCGTTTCTCCCGCGACGGTCCCGCCGCTTCGTTGGTGCTGCTCTCTCGAGTCCGCTGACTCGAATCCTGCGCCGTGGCTCGTTTAGACTGGTTCCAGGTTGGTGTTGTGAAGCGTGCTCGTGACGAATACCCGGCGGTTGGTTGTTGAATAACCGGCGAATATGACGGTTCGTAGCTGTTGTCGTGTTGATGGGCATCAGTTCCCCTCACTTCTGATGTTAGAGGATGGTCCATGATGGGAAGTCAAACACTGAATCTAACAATAAACGTTTTATTTCGATGCTTACACTTTGAAAGTTTCAACCATAATGCCCGTTTGACTGACTGCACCGCCTTTTTATATTACATTGAAAACAAGTCTGTACTTCTAATCAAATTACCGACTACTATTATTGATATAAAAATACCTTAATAAATAAGCATAGCAACTATACAATCATTAAATAATCATAAAGTATTCTTTTCTTATTTTATTTTTATATAAAATCTTATTTTTTTTACATTGCAAATTGTTGATTACATTTTAATTCACCCAATAATACTTTCGTTAAATTGTTAAACAATTATAAAAAATATTGATTGAGTCCACCGCTATCATATATTTTATTTGCCGTGATTTATTTTTCAAAAGTGTTTTTCAATAAAAAGACATGCACGTCAAGATTGCTTACTTTCTTTATAATGCTAAAAAAAACGAAGTATAGTTAGGGTTGGCGTTTTTATTTTGATCAATCGAGAAGTATACCTTCCAGGACTACCTAAATATTTTTTCAAAAATTCATAATAATTGCAGGCAGAGTCTTATCACGACGATTATGCTAAAGTAAGTAGGTATCTAGGATTTGTCACACTGGATGCGTTCTGCGGTCGCGGTCAGGTCAAATTGAACGCAGCCCCCATTGTGTATGAAGAACATTGTCGGTCTCTATCGCTGCTTATCGAGAATAGTGCCACAACACAACACAAAAATAATAAATGCTGTTGCATTTAATATTATATATTTTACTAATAAGATTGGAAATCGAATTGCATGCCATTTTGTTTTGTGTCACTTTTCATGAGAAGCAGCGCAGCTTTTCATGAGCAGCTTTTCATGAGAAGTATATTGCGCGTGCGTGCGATCTGACCGCGTGGACCGCACGGTCAGATCGCATATCTATACAATAGTAGATTGATAACCAAGGGTGGAAAGTGACCCATTAAACCCGAGATATTTCTGGCGCTCGAACGAAGTGAGAGCGCCAATAGTTCGAGGGGAAATGGGTAATTTCACCCGAGTTAGACACTCTACTTTTCATTTCGACTGTGAGGAAATAAAATACTACAAAAAACCATCACCATCGCCATCGCCATCGCCATCACCATCCATCCATCCATCCATCCATCCTCTATCACCAGTAGTTTAGGCGGTTTTATAGTGGTATAATAAAAGATAAGATTTTTTTATGTCGTAAGAATGCTTAGAGTTGGCTGTATGTAATTTTTTCTGTGACAATTTAATGTTAGTAAGCAAATTTAAAAAGTTAGACCAAATTTCTTGTTTCAAACGGATGTTCGACGTACAACCTCCAGTGTTGTAGGTATATAAGCTCCATGGTCACGACGTGCATCTAACCCTTGCTGAGCTGCCCGTCTGGCGGCTCGCCCTCTCTCCGGTAAGCTGTAAAAGCCGTCGAGGCTAACAGCAACAGTTCGTCCGAAAAAAAAAACGTGCATCTAGATGGTCATGCCGAAACGTGAAAAAAGTTTCACTGACGGAACTGAATTATCTTCGACTCCGAGGCTAATCGTAAAAATTAAAAAAAAATTACTTTCCACCCTAGAGATGAAAAATATAATAGAGACCGATAATGTTGTTCATGCATAATGCAGGCTGCGTTCAATTTGACCCTGACCATTCAGTGTGACAAATCCTTCTTTCGACTTAAATATTTCTCCGATAATTATTAGGCGAATTATGTTTCGACCAATCAATATTGTGCAAGATAGGGGGAATCCGTTTTCTGCATGTATTCATTGAAGTAAGTCTTATTTTCATTGCTTTTGTTGTTTTTCCTATGTGCATTCACAGTGTATCGATATACGAGAGAAAACTTTGCTGGATTTATGTTCTACCTGCTTGTATTACCTTTATGTATGATTGTTGCTGTGTTTTCCTCAATAAAGAAAATATAAATAAATAAAGTGCATTGCTGAAGGTCAGACTAAAATAAAAACGAAAACATTGTGTCGAATTCTCCAGCAATTTGCATACACATTTATTTCATTCATTGTTGTCTAATTTGTATCCGGTTACTTTACTAAGCCGATCAGAAAAATGTGAATTCGTGGTTATTAAAGAAAAGTATTGAGTGAAAATACACATTTTTTCCGCGTCTCTCCTGTGATCATGGCAAATGTTGCGGGTCTATCATCATCATCATCATCATCCCAGCCCGCACAGGCCTCTCAGAAAAGGGCTTGGGCCGTAGGGCCCAGCGCGGATTGGGAACTTCACACACACAATGTTGTGTGTGTATCTTCGCAGGTGTAGGTATGCAGGTGTTTCACGATGTTTTCCTTCACCGTAAAGCTCATTGTAAATTGCAAAATGTAATTTCGCACAAAAAACTCAGAGGTACGTGCCTGGATTTCAACCCACGACCCTCTGCTTGAGAGGCCATAGGTCAAACCGCGAACCTAAGTTTACATCGGCGTGTGGGCGTGGCCAACTTTTCGCCCATTTTAATAAATCTTAAGTTTGCTGACTCGCAGTCGCTAATTTTATGTCTTTTTTTTTTATACAATATAGGCTTGCGTTTGGCCACAATCACGAATGATGGAAAGCGAAGATGAGGCCTACGATGGAGCACGCTTGCCTAGTAAACACCCTAGACTCATTCACCCTAGACTTGAAAGCGACCAAATTGTAGTGTTCAGGGAACACAGTCGCAGGCAGGGAATTCCACTCCATAGCTACAGGAGGTTTTCAAACTCAAACTCAAACTCTTTATTGCATTTAAATGTTGTGGGTAAAGATCTTAAAAATAATGTACAGCTTCAACATTAACCCTGTGAGGGCACAGCAATATGTAGGTATACATAATGGTGGTAGTAACCAAACCACATAACAATATGTACCTTAGTGAAAAGTTACAGTTATACATAGTTTACCTATTAACAATATGGCACTAAAAAATTATATAAACTTAAAAATAAACTACATACTACTTAGAATATAAGCAAGGATGAAATGACTTTATACCTAATCTATTTTTACTGACTTTATATTTTTGTTTTTAGTTTATTGTATTTTGTGTGACTTGTAAATTTTACTAATAAATTTTCGTTTTATTTATGTTTTTATGTAAATTTATTTTTCGTTTAAAAAATCCTGTAAGGAGTAGTAAGATTTGTTGATTAGATGTTGTTTTAGGCGCCTTTTAAATCTGTCTAAATTGGTTTCATCTTGAAATGGTTTAGGAATTTTATTGCATATTGCAACTGACATTTCTTATTTCTTATTGTTTTGTTTCTTACCAATGTATGGTCATACACAATTGTATGACCCAATATGTATGGTAGAGGGTGGTGGTAATTCTCCCCATATCTGTAGAAGCGGAATCGTCTTCAGCCGATCGGAAACACCTTTGTGTCAACGCAATAAGAGCGAAAAAGACGTTGATCGGCTCGGCTACGCGGGCCGAATTGAGCCGAGCCGATCGACGTCTTTCAGCGTTGCCAGATCTACGGAAAAGTCCGTAGATCTACGGATTTTAGGCCTTGTGCCCAGACTTACGGAAATGCTTGGCTAATCTACGGAATTTCAGGCCAGCCTCAATTTTCATAAATTCACCTTAGTTTCGCTGATAACTAGCAAAAATGAACAAAACGGAACGGAATGAACGGGAAACCGAAGCGTATAAATAGAAGATTTCTTTCAGAATGGATCGCCAATTTTTTTTTTTTGGTATTTGTGCCGTTTTTCTATTGCCAATTTTCGTTAGACTCTAATCTACCGTCGTAGATCGTCGTAGTCGTCGTCCGTAGAACTACGGATATTTCTTCAGGTGATTTACGGAATTCTACGGATTTTTCGCCTGGAACTACGGATTCACATAAAATGGATGTGGCAACACTTTCACTCTTATTGCGTTGACGTAAAGGTTTCCCAGATCGACTGAAATCGATTCCGCGTCGATAGATTTTTTTTTTTAATAATAATTAAAATGTTTATTGTACTCAAAAACAAGTGTTACAAGTAACATAGGCTTAAGTTTGTACAAACAATATCTTTTTTTTTTTTTTTTTTTAATTTAAATAAGTGGTCGAGCTTTCGACCCCTAAACTAGGTTTGGACCCGTGCAATAGATGCAGTAGCGCGCAATAGGTGCGTAGATGTGGGCAGCCCCTAAGTCAAACACTGAATACTGAGATTATTTATACACTAGCGACCCGCCCCGGCTTCGCACGGGTACAACTATATTATACATTGGTTAGCATTTTCATTAATGTTTAAAATGAAAAAAGTTGTTGTAGTGACATAACTACAATAGTTGGACATATGCTACCGCGGAGTTTTTTGTAGACATTATGATGTTCTTCAATATTGTTGTACATTATTTTGTTCTATCGCTAATAGTTTCGGCAGCGCATTCGACGAAAGACATTTTAAGACTCATTTTTGTACACCTTCGGTTACATTGTTCAAATTTTACCAAGGATCCCTAATTTTTTCAAAATGAAATGTAGCCTATGTCAAATTGGAAGAATGTAGCATTCTATTGGTGAATGAATTTTTTAAATCGGCCCAGTACTTTTTGAGCCTATTCATTACAAACATACAAAAATAGGTACAAATTTTTCCTCTTTATAATATTAGTGTAGATGTAGATGTAGATGTAGATGTAGATTATAATATTAGTGTAGATGTAGACTAGCTAGAATAGAGTGTCAGTAGCAAACACTGCGATACTAAACGTCCAAAAACCCATTTGACAGCTTCATCTTACGATCGCGTTACGTCATTCCGGTTGAAGGGTGGCCAATGACATATAAGCCAACAATTGGCTTATATTTTTCGGGACGATTTTATGCCGCCTAAGCTCTATCTAGTGTATAAATAATCTAAGACTAAATCTAACAACAGACGTTTTATTTCGATGCTTACACTTTGAAAGTCTCAACCATAATGCCCGCTTGACTATTGCAGCGCCTTTTATATTACACCTAGCTGTTGCCCGCGACTACATCTTTGAAGAATTCGTTTCTCGCTATCCCGATCTAGTTTTTCGGAATATAAAGTATCCTATGTTAATCCAGGTTATAAACTACCTATGTGCCAAATTTCATCAGTATCCGTCAATGCGTTTTAGCGTGAAACAGTAAGAAACACTTATACATTTATCTATCCATACAAACTTTGGCGTTTATAATATTAGAAAGATTAAGTACAATAATAATCTTCATCCACACTATGATAACACAACTTTCTAAATTGCCTACAAATCCCGCTATAAATTTTATAACATTTATTGCTTGAAACGTTACAGACAATAGTCTTTTATTTGATGTAAATATACCTACTTGTACATTGCATAGGACCTGAGTAGTTCCTACACTCCATTTTAAACTGTAGATTATTCTTAAATTGTCATCATATCACTCGAAAAACCTTCACTGCTGGACATAGCCCCCCCTCAAAGAGTTCCACGATTGGTCCTGCGCTGTGATTCTTAAATTATACCACGACATTCATCATAATCATCAACTTTTTTATGGCGTGGAAAATGCACTTCACTTATACAGCTTTGTTCGGGGAAACAGACACAAGGGGCATACCCACTAAAAACCGCAAGGATTCCCTCGTTGCCATTATGAACGCCACGAGAGCATGAAGAGACACCGCGACGTCCACTGGCCGCCCTGGGATGGGGCTCCTCTGACCGACATCGTGAAATACGGGCTAGGTTTTAATCATCACGTATACATCTCTGCAGGACACACGCCTCCTCTCAAAATGAAAGGGGTTGGGCCGTAGTTCCCACGCGGGCCCAATGCGGATTGGGAACTTCACACACACCATTGAATTTCTTCTCGCGGTTACAGATTTCCTCATGATGTTCTCCTTTATCATAAAGCTCATGGTAAATTAAAAAAAATAATCGCACGTTAACTCTGAAAAACTCAGAGGCGCGTGCCCGGGCACTTTATGATGACTTTATGATGAATAAATAAATATTTTGTTTTTTAGGTGAAGTCACACACGCTTTGGGCATATCAAAACCGAAATACATCATCTGTTCAGAAGAAGCCTACAAACAGCATGAAAAAACGTTCCGTTCACTGAAATACATTGACAAACTAATAGTGTACGGAGAGAAAACCAATGCTGTATCGTTCAATGAACTGAAGAAGAATGATGTGAACCTTGATGACTTTGTAGCTGTTGATGTGGAAGGACAGAATGATTTGGCATTTATATTGTACTCTTCTGGGACCACGGGGCTGCCTAAAGGAGTTATGTTGACACATTTAAACTGCTTGAATACTTTATGTTTGTAAGTACACGGTTAACTATGCACAGTCAGTAGCAGGAGGGAGAATTCGAGCGATTCAACCGCCTGACTTCGTACTGATATTTTTTTACGAATTGGCGGTGGATTTTGATGGCACATATTTTGTATCAGGTTTAAATTTCGCCTTGTGCAGATAGTGTTATGTTGTGTATTTGGTAATTTATTAGAGATCCTGTACTACTTTCTATCCTCAAAAAGCAGCATTTTTACCTAAAACAGCTACTTTCTCGTAAATAAAGCTACTTACCAGAGTCAACCTTTATGATACCATATTAACTTTCTGTCTGGAATTGCTTTATTCTTCTAATATATAAAAATCTCGTGTCACGGTGTTTGTTATCGAACTCCTCCGAAACGGTTTGACCGATTTTTACGATTATTTTTTTATATGGAAGGTCTGAGGAGTCGCGGGCAAAAAATATAGCTTTTTTTAGCTAAAAATGATGCCTTTTGAGGTTAGAAAGTTGTTTGCTACTTAAGACACGTATGAATGAATGCAATATACATATTCTGCTATTTCTACAAAAATGTGTCCACGAAAGTGATTCAGAACAAACACTTGATCTGGAAACAAATGAGCGGTTATGGAGTTCAAAACGAAAAACAGACAGACATAGCGCAACTATAAGGGTTCCGTTTTGTCATTTTGACTTAGGAACCCTAAAAATTAAACGGACTCCACAAAAGCACAAATATGACAAAAAAAACGAAAACTAACTGTACCTATTTGACTTTGGCGTATTTGCCGTACTTCAGTGTATGCACTCTTACAACGAAATTAAATGATTTTTTTTGGCTTGAGACATACATCATTATCATCATCATCATTTCAACCGTAGGACGTCCACTGCTGGACATAGGCCTCCCTCATTGATGCCCAATCATTACGATTGGAAGCGATTTGCATCCACCCTGAACCTGCGGCCTACATCAAATCTTCCGTCCATCTCGTTGGTGGACGTCCCACGCTGCGCTTGCCAGTCCGTGGTCTCCATTCCAGAACTTTTGGGCCCCAAAGGCCATCTGTTCTGCGCGCTATATGGCATGCCCATTGCCATTTCAACGAGCTAATCCGTTTGGCTATGTCGGTGACCCCGGATCTTCTACGGATCTCCTCGTTTCTGATTCGATCCCGTAGAGAAACTCCAAGCAAAGCCCTCTCCATAGCTCGCTGAGCGACTCTGAGCCTATTCATCAGGCCCATAGTGAAGCACCACGTCTCGGATCCATATGTTCTTTTTTTTCATGTACTTGTTTTACTGTATTGTATTATTTGTGGTGTACAATAAAGAGTCATTGTATTGTATTGTCATCACTGGCAACACTGGCAACACGCCGCTTTTGGACGAAAAGATGTTGCAGAGCTTCCCGAACGCTGCCCATCCGAGACATACATGGTTAACAATAAGGTGGAACCACTTTACTAGGATCAACACATCTCGCCAACGTTTAAAAATGCACAACTATACAAACTTGTGACTTTTATTATACAATTTCTTGTTATTTTAATATAATGAATGTATTGCTTTTCCAGCCCCAAGATTGAGCCGCCATTCCATCCCATAGTCCTCAACGTGAACCCATGGTTTCATACCATGGGCCTCATGGGGGGCCTCCTAGCTCTATCTGGAGGACGAACCGTGGTCTATCTACCCAAGTTTGAACTGGACCTCTACTTGAGGACCATAGAAAAATATACGGTGGGTTCGCGACAAGCTTGATGAGAGAGAAAGAGAGAGAGACAAATTCAATGATGTGTGTAAAGTTCCAATCAGAGCTGGGCCCAAGCCATCTCATTTTAAGAGGAGGCCTGTGCCCTGCAGTGGGACGTAGGCATAATGGCCGAGATGTGTGATGTGAAACTGTTCTTTTTCCTGTCCCGTTGTCCGTATGTCATCAAATCTTCCAAGTTAAATTTAACCCACTTACCGCGGTAACCGATTGATCTATTGCAAGCAATGTTATGACATGGAGCTAATCTGATAATGGAGCTAAAAGGTGGCCATAGGATCTCTGTAATAAAACGACACGACTGCATTTAGCTTGGGCTTATTTGATTCGTCCTGTGAGTATTTTGGTTGTGATAATGATTTATTCAAAATGGAATTTTAACTAAAACTTATTAAGAAATCACACCTCATTAGGAAGCCTTTTTGCCTCATACTCATACTCCTAGCAAACGAGTAGAACTTTATCAATTTTGTAATTGATTCGCCAGGTCACAGTGCTACAAGTGGTGCCGCCCATCCTCGTGGCCCTCACAAAGATTCCCATCAAGTACGACATCAGCTCGGTCATGATGGTATTCAGTGGAGCCGCCTCGCTGAGGAGCGAGGTCTGCAACGCAGTACAGAAACTGTGAGTCCCGTCCTTTCAACAACTTCGTAAGCCGAAAGATGACGCACTAAGGGATCTAATGTGGGACAGCAAACTTAACCCTCTTTCCACTACAGCTTAATCATCAGCATCATTATTTCAGCTGAAAGACGTCCACTGCTGAACATAAGCCTCCCCCAAGGCTCGCCAAACAGATCGGTCCTGCGCCATCCGCATCCAACGCGCTCCAGCAACCTTAACCAGGTCGTCGCTCCGTTTTATTGAAGGCCTACCTAAACTGCGTTTTTCGGTCTGTAGGCCATTCGAGAACCTTTTGGGCTCCATCAGTTATCGGCGTTTGACTCTAGCGATTCTTCGAGCTATGTCGCTGACTTTAGTTCTTGCACGGGTTTTATTATTTTTAATGTGATCACGCAGAGAAACTCATAGCCCTCTCCATCACCCTCTGAGTGACCTTAAACTATCTAATGAACTAAAACAATTACTGTGCTCACCCGCGACCATTAAAAGTAATTGTTTTAGTTTATTAATATGGACCTCCGCAAAGTAACGCCTGATTCAATAAATTACTTAAACTATCTTATGAGGCCCATTGCTAGCGGCCACGTCTCAGTACCATAAGTTATCATCATCACTAGCGACACACACTGCCAAAGACTTTTGCCTTGAGACACTGCGGTTTATTGGATGCTAAGACATTGTCACTCAAACTCATCATCATCTTTTCGGCCGTAGGACGTCCACTGCTGGACATATGCCTTCCTCGTTGATATCCAATCATAACTATTGGAAGCGGCTTGCATCCACCTCGAACCTGCGGTCTTTACCAAATCACCCGTTCATCTCGTTGGTGGACGTCCCACGCTGCGCTTGCCAGTCCGTGGCCTCCATTCGAGAACTTTTAAGCACCAGTGACCATCTGTTCTGCGATCTATAGCCTGTCCATAGCCATAAACTACGAGTTGATCTGTTTGGCTATATCAGTGACCCGTCTTTCTTCCATGAACATCATTCCTGATTTAATCTCGTAGAGAAACCCAAAGCCTTCTAACTGCGTGTCTTGAATTTCCAGGTTCCCAAACGCCCTGCCAGTGCTACAAGGCTACGGAATGACGGAAAGCACGCTGGCAGTCACATCAAATACCAGTTTCATGGACCCCAGACCTGGCTGCGTGGGAACGGTGTCACACAATTCTATAGTTAAGGTATTTTTCATATTTCAAAGTCCAGTTTTTGTCGGTGGAGTATCGCCATTCCGTTCGGTTCTCAGTCAACATTTTCAGCTCCTGACACGACATGACATTGATTTGAAAACTAAATACGGACAGTATAATTAATAGTAAAATTAATAAGATATGCAAGGATTTTTTCGTAACGGCTGCGGAACCCTATCTTAAGAAAACCTAGTAAGAAAACCTCATTCTCTAATTAAAAAATAAATCAAATGGTTTACTTTAAAAATGATAATGGTACTTCTTATACCTAATACAGTAGGTAATTATGAAAATTTTTACAGATCATAGACCTAAAGACAAAAGAAGCCCTAGGCCCTAATAAGGAAGGAGAGATCTGCGTCAAAGGTGGCTCAGTGATGAAGGGATACGTAGGAAAAGACCGTAAGGAAGACTTCGACGAAGAAGGGTTCTTCAGGACAGGAGACATCGGGTACTACGACGAAGAGAGGTACTTCTACATCGTGGATCGATTGAAGGAGCTGATCAAATATAAAGCTTATCAAGTAAGTCAAAATCAAAACATCTTTGAATTTAAGTTATAATAAGCACTTTGAAAGTCGAAGTATCTACCACTGGTTGGGAAAGACCATGACCATGCATTCGGTGGATGGAGGAAGTTTTAACAATAACTATTATTTTAGTTAAACAGGGACTTAATTCTTGAGACCTCATATTTTAACTAGCTGATGCCCGCGGCTTCGCCCCCGTTGTATTTTTCCAAAAAAATTCAGAACCTTCTCCTGGCAATAATAAACGCAACAAAAAAAGAATTATCCAATTTGGTGCAGTCGATCGGAAGTTATGCGCGTATAGTACGAATTTTTTGAGGTGTAAATAATAAAGTCGTTGTTTCAATGAGCTATTTTATCTTATATTTCCGTTCATTTTAAACTGAGGATTATAATTAGAATGCACTTGAGGACATAATATAATGTACAATGGCTTTGTTCGAAAGGTGGGCTGCTAACGAGATCGGGACACCTCAAAAAATTCGTAGTATATGTCGGCGCTGGAGCTGGTGTCGGCGGCTCGCCCGGGGCGGGCGGGCAGCCGGAGGGCGTGACGTCAGGGTTCATGATTGAAACAACTTGTTAGGTCGAGATGCGCAGGAAAAGTGAACTTTATTTTAACAACACTTGCTTTTATACCCTCACAAAATCAATCAACACACTTTCCTATTTATTTTATATGATAACATTGTAAAACCAAATGTAATAGTAAAATCAGCTTATTAATTAAATTCATACATTTAAACATTGTAAATAAACATATTTTTAATTTAACTAGAAAAAAGGAAAAACAAATAGTCTAGATGTTACATTAGTAGCGAGCGCCCATACGGCCAGACTGACTCCAGCGCGCTCCCTGCGCTGCTATACATAATAAATAAGACCTACAATACAATTGTATTTATTGACATACAATACAATACAAATATTTTTTATTGATCACCAAAACAGTACAAAAAAAAATAATAATAAAAATTCAGGCAGACATTTATAACTAATTGTGATACAATGCAATCAATATGCTCATTAATTCAATGTTCTATGTATAAACAAAAATATAATTAACCAATATTTATATATTTTTCTTTAAATTAATATTACATATTTTATCAAAATGACAAATGTTTCCATTATTTACATTTCGGTTACCTAAAACGGTTTATAATTAATTATATATTAAACGAAAATCTAAGTTATCAGAGACATCCATATCCATAGAAGTAACTAAGTAATGCCATTATTTAAAAATAATATTAATAAAACACTTAAAGTATCACACATACTTTTTAGAATACAGTTTCATATTTTGATATACTCAACATATATCTAATTACTCACGGCATCACCCTTCCTGGGATCTAGCCAAATCAACAATGCATCACCCATCCTGGGATCTAGCAAACAAGACCGGGATTAGGGATACGCGTGGTGGCCAGCCAGCGTACAAGGAAGGAATGTTTGGATAGGAAACAAAAGTTTATAGTGACAAAATAGTTTCACGCGTCATGAGACCTAGTTCTAGAGGGTGAGGTGTCCACATTTACTGATAATCCCGTACCCTCATCATTAGCCCATACGGCCGGTTCTTCACCGTCACTTTGAAAGGGGTCAGCTTGGGCAAGGGGGGCAGGTCTTAAGGAATCGTGACTAGCGATCTTTTCTGAACTTCCCCTAAGATTAACATGTTTAACTTTGTAGCGTTCGTTTGGTAAAATTTCGAGAACCTCCATTGGTCCTTCAAATTTGGGGCCAAGTTTAGTGGTGTGCCGTTCGTGACGGCGCATTAAAACAAAATCGCCTACTTTAAATGGCTTAATAGTGGCTTTACCTTTGTCAAAACGTTTTTTATCAAGAGAAGATCGCTCGTCCATCCTTATTTTAGAAGTCGTCCGTAAGTCGTCAATGTCGCTTGTAACTTCGTCGTCATCAATTTGAATAAGTTTTATACCGGGAGGAGAGCACTTTTTACCAAATAGCATTTCCATGGGACTTTTGCCAGTGCTTTTGGACACAGTACTGTTTATTGCCAACTGTAAATCTTGTAAAGCTAAATGCCAAGGTCTGTCAAGTTCTACAACCGACATGTTATCCTTAATGACTTTCATAAGGCGCTCTACCTGCCCATTCGCTCTACTTGCACCTTTAGCTACCACGTGATGCTGAATGCCGTAATTTGCACAAAACTTTTTAAAATCCACTGAAGTCATGCTTTTGTCCTGATCGGAAATGAATCGTGTAGGCGTTCCAAATATAGTTATAAGATTTTGGAAACATTTAATTGCGGTTTCCGCGGAACGATTATTAGTATAAATCATATGCACATATTTGGTAAAACCGTCAATGTAAACAAAAGCATATTCAGTTTCGTTACGCTTGCCATTCATTCGACCTGTAATGTCACCGTGAACAGTATGGAAAGGAACCGACACTTTATCTATTGGATGTAGAGTAACCTGACGAGCTCCTGATAAACCTTTCCTTGTTCTACAACTGACGCAATTTTCAACGAAATTACGGACAAGACGAGACATGTTGGGGAACCAATATTGTTCGCGTAATTTTGAGAGAACCTTTTCCCAGCTGAAATGTTGTAATGTGTCATGGTAGTGAGAAATAAGATTCCACCGATAACAACGGGGAACGATAATTAGTTTTAGAGTTTTATTTTCAATTTGCACTTTACGCCTAAGTAATTTGTCCTTAGAAATTAAATAGGTATCTGCTATTGATTTAGGAATGGCATCACTGTTCAGTTGCTCTACAATTTTCATTAATTCGGGGTCCCGTTTCTGCTCTATGAGAAGCCAGTTGTGATCAAGTGACACTGCATTAATAGATAATCGCAACTGCTTATCTACTTTGTTAACTAAGGGTAGAGCAGTCTCTTTTAACGAATAGTGACTTATGGGATTGCGACTAAAAAAATCGGCATGGGCTAAGCGCTCTCCTTTTCGATATTCAATTTCAAATTGGAAATTTTGGAGATATGCCCACCATCTGTGAACTCGTGGTGTCAATTCTTGTTTATGACGAGAGGCCTTTAAAGAGTTGCAATCAGTTACAACCGTAAAAGATCGACCATATAAGAAATGTCGAAAATGTTTAATTGCCTTTACCACAGCAAGCGTCTCTAACTCATACGAGTGGTATCTACTTTCACATTCAGTTGTCCGCATGCTGAAGTAAGCGACAACTAAAGGGTTCCGATCTTGTTTTTGGATTAACACGGCACCATAACCAATAGAGCTGGCGTCCGTATGCAATTCGGTGGGCAAGTTTGGGTCGTAAATGGTTAAGAGCGGGGATGACGTTAGGTGATTAATAATAACCTGTCTAGCTTGCTCATGATCTTTAGTCCAGTTCCAAGGTACGTTAGTTTTTGTTAGCTCGTATAGAGGTGCCATAGTTTGAGAAAAGTTTGGGACAAATTTCCGAAAATAGCCAGCCAAGCCATTGAACTGGCGAACTTCTTTAGAATTCTTAGGAACTGGGGAAGCGGCTAGAGCTTGAACTTTACTAGGACTAGGCTTCACTGTGCCATTTTCGATTATATTTCCAAGATATTCAACACTTTTCTTAAGAAATGAACATTTAGCCACATTTAGAGAAAAACCCGCCTGAGTAAGTCGCTTCAGTACTAGCCTAAGATTATGCAAGCCTTCGTTAACAGTTTTAGATATAATTAAAATGTCATCTATGTAGACAAGCGCTATGTTGTCTTTATAATCACCTAGAGCGGTATTAATCGCGCGTTGGTAAACCGAGGGTGCATTGCATAACCCGAACGGCATGCGCAAATATTCATATTGGCCGTCGGGTGTTACGAATCCTGTTTTCTCTATTGAATCTTGCGCTATGGGAATACCGTGAAAGCCCGCAGCCATGTCTAAACATGTAAAGAAACGAGATTGACCTAGTTTATCAATTTGGTCCGAAATCAGTGGTAAAGGGTAATTATCTCTAACAGTGTTAGAGTTTAATTCGCGAAAGTCGACACAGAGTCTATCGGTTCCATTCTTTTTCTTTACTAATAATATTGGGCTACTAAATGGAGATGAACTGTCTCTAATAATCCCGTTATCTTTTAAATCTTTAATCATATCTTTAACTTTATCACGCTCCATAGGTGACAATCGGTACGGTCTTCGTTGTACGATTTTATCGGGGTTTTTTAGTCGTATTTTTAATTCTCCGGTTGTCACCTGTGAAACGCGGTTACCAGTAGTGAAGTTATCTCTAAATTCATCCAAAATTTTGTGGAGACTTTCAAGTTGGCTGCTGTCTGTTACATCGGTATTAATGTTCGAACACGGATCAATAGCGGTACATTCATTTATGAGGCAATCGCGCGTAATGTGAATCTCGTCTTTTTTCAATGTAACACTCAAGCCGGGTATTTTTAAAAGATCGAAACCAATAATGACATCGAACTGTGTTTGAGTATCACCAACGACATAAAATTCTAGATCGACAAACACATTTCCTATTTTTACGAGGGTAGATATGCTCAGATTTGATATAACTGGGGAACTACCTATACCAGAAAAAGTAACGTCAACAGTCCTACGTTTCCCTGGTATGGAACCAGCTATGCGTTCTCGAATTAACGAACAATCCGCGCCAGTGTCAAAAAGACAACAATAACTTTTGTCACCTATTTCTATGTTAGTCGTGCTACGATTAATTGATGTGAAAGTGTTTACAGACTGATTGTTGGTTAATTTGTTACGTTCGTCACTTTGACGACGAAAACAATTCTTTTCCAAATGACCCTTGCGGTGACAATAATTACATTCTACAATTTTAGGGTCTTTAGGGGCAACTGGGTCACTTTTACTAGGTGGCGGGGGTACTACAGTCGGTCTAGGTGTATTCCTTTCCTTACATTCACGTGATCGATGGCCAGGTTTATTACAGTTGTAACAAATAATAACGTTATCTTTTTTAAAAGTGGCAGGTTCAGCAACACGCGGTTTTTTACTATCGTTAGTTTTCAACGGTAAGTCAAATTTACGTTTGCGATACGTTTTTAGCACAGATACTAATTTTGGTAAAGAATCGGGGGTATTTCGCAATAATTCAGATCGGACAAATTCAGGATAAATACCAGTTATCAAAGCTTCCACACTTTCTGCATCCGTAGCTTCGGGCCTCACTCTCTTGAACAAGGTCCACGCAGTCGTGGCGTAGTCAGCATAGCTGGACGCCTGGTCGGAAGTGAAGCTTCGCCACTTCGCCACGTCATCAGAATACCGGAACTCCCTGCCAAAAGTTTGAATTAGTTCTGCTTTCACTTGATCCCACGTGGTTGATTGTAATGACCACGTGTCGGCCCATGTTTTTGCCCTGCCTTTCAGTTGCAAAATTGCTTTCATACGAGCTTCGTGGGACGATATGTTAAAATTTTTAATTGTCTCGTCAACATTGGCACACCAATCTCTAATGTCATGTGACCTAACATCTGGGTCAAAAGGGGGTAGATAAAAGTCAGAACGGTGCCGCGGCGACGGCAAATCCATACCCAGGGCGGCTGACACAGCGCTGGCTGCCGCCTGCTTAGTGATAGAATTAACTAAACTCATAACCTGGTCTAAGCTGAAGCTCGGCTCCGGAGGCACAGGCACGGGGTCTGCAGGGCGCGATCCCGCCGCTGCTGTCGGCGCTGGAGCTGGTGTCGGCGGCTCGCCCGGGGCGGGCGGGCAGCCGGAGGGCGTGACGTCAGGGTTCATGATTGAAACAACTTGTTAGGTCGAGATGCGCAGGAAAAGTGAACTTTATTTTAACAACACTTGCTTTTATACCCTCACAAAATCAATCAACACACTTTCCTATTTATTTTATATGATAACATTGTAAAACCAAATGTAATAGTAAAATCAGCTTATTAATTAAATTCATACATTTAAACATTGTAAATAAACATATTTTTAATTTAACTAGAAAAAAGGAAAAACAAATAGTCTAGATGTTACATTAGTAGCGAGCGCCCATATATACTTACATACATTTCGGTGATTCATTTTTATTCATATAGAAGATTCCAAAAAAATTAAACACTGACTATATACATACCGATTAGGTAACTTTCTGCTATCAACAAGAATCCATCCGCCAGGGATGAGAAGTTTGTTATTTTTGTGCCATCTTATCATCTACAGAAACCCATCATCTTTGGTGACACAACGTTGTTTACTTTACCTAGTTTATCTATTCCGATAACTATATTTAATTCGTGCAATTTCATATCACGACGATTCAGTCATATAATTTGCCCTACAGCTGATTAAGTACTTATCGTGGCTAGAAGGTCTGAACTCCAATTTCTGCCAAGATAAAGTCTTAATTAGTTGTACAATATAATCCGATTAATTTACATTTATCGGACTTAAAGTTTCACTAGATAGATGATAATAGAACAACAAAGTGGCATCAAAGGGATACGTATTGAAAGGGACAATTCAAAATAAAAGTCCATTTATGAAAGGGAAAATACAAGTTTTAAAGATGCGGAAATTAACAATTACTTATTGTATTTCGTTTCAATAGTTTAAATAATAAACGCTTCCTATATGAAGCTTCCTGAATTTGAATTGTCCCAATACATGTGCCATTCACGCCACCTCTCCCCTAAGATCACTGGTATCAGAGAAAGTTTAGGAACTGAAACAATTTCTTTGCATAAGCATAACCGCGACCTTTTTACTGGCACGTTGTTTATATCTAAAATTAACTAAGCAACATCGTTTAGATGTTCAAAATATTGGAAAATTTTACTAAATAAAGACTCCCGTGGTTGGTTTCGTATTGAAAAATTTGGTTAAATAAAGAGTCCCGTGATTGGTCTCGTGGTAGAAGTCACGGGTGAGCAAAGCAAAGGTGCGAGTGCGACCAAACCGCCGCTTAAAAACCGGTGACGTTACGGAATCGCAGTGACGCACCGTAAACGTCACAACTTTACTATGGAGAGCATGCGGTAAATTCTGACGTTTACGGCACGTCACTGCGATTCCGTAACGTTTCCGTATTTTAAGCAGCGGTATGGCCGAACCTTAATTGTTTCAGTTCATTGACATGGATCTCCGCAAGGTAACGCCGGATTCAAACAATGAGAAAGTTAGGTTCAAGTTTGGAGTTTGGTTTCAAGGTAGCCTAGTGGTTTGACCTATAGTCTCTCAAGCAGAGGGTAGTGGGTTCGAGCCCAGGCTCACAATTCTGAATTTTTCGGAATTTATGTGCAAAATTACATTTGAAATTCACCAAGAGCTTTTCGGCGGAAATTTGATGGTGTTTGTCATCATCATCTCAGCTGAAAGACGTCCGCTGTTGAACATAGGCCTCTCCCAAGGCTCGCCAAACAGCGATCTGTTCCCGCTACCTTCACCAGGTCGTTTCTCCATCTTGTTGGAGGCCTACCTAACCTACGCTGCGTCTTCCGGCTCGCGGACGCCACTCGAGAACCTTTCGGCCCCATCGGCCGTCAGTTCTATGAGCGATGTGCCCTGCCCACTGCCACTTAAGTCTAGCGATTCTTCGAGCTATGTCCGTGACTTTAGTTCTTGCGCGGATCTCATCATTTCTAATGCGATCCTGCAGAGAAACACCAAGCATATAGCCCTCTCCATCGCCCTCTGAGTGACTTTGAGCTTTTGAGGCTCATCGTTAGCGGCCACGTTTCAGTGCCATAAGTCATCACTGGCAACACACACTGGTCAAAGACTTTTGACTTGAGACACTGCGGACACTGCGGTATGCGGTTTAACGACCGCTTTAGCCTATTTGGTAGTGACCCTGCCCACGAAGCAAGAGGTCCTGGGTTCGAATCCCGGTAAGGGCATTTGTTTGTGTGATGAGCACGAATATTTGTTCCTGAGTTATGGATGTTTTCTATGTATTTAAGTATGTATTTATCTATATAAGTATGTTTATCGTCGTCTAGTACCCATAGTACAAGCTTTGCTTAGTTTGGGACTAGGTCGATTTGTGTAAGATTGTCCCCTAATATTTATTTATTTATATTTTATTTAATTATATGTATGTGAAGTTCCCAATCCGCACCTCTCAGGCCCTTCTGACCTGTCCCAATAGAGTCTGTCATAGTCAATTATCATTCTAGGCGACTAGGGAATGTAAAAGTGAAATCTGTACAGTAAAATTGAGGTTATGTTACGTCATCAGGTGCCCCCAGCTGAGATAGAGGCAGTATTGTTGGAGCATCCAGAAGTGCGGGACGCGGGGGTAGTGGGGGTGCCCCACCCGGGCGCCGGCGAGGTGCCGCGCGCCTTCGTGGCGCTACAGCCGGGCGCCAGCGTCAGCGCTGAAGACCTAAAGAAGTTCGTGGCCGAGCGGGTGAGTGGAGCCTTTGACAAAGACGACTCATGACCATTACCATCGAAAATAGAAGACCGTTCATGACATTGATTTGACATACGGTTAGCGTAATATTTCCGCTACTCCAGCACGTACTAAGACCAGTTCGTCACAGACAAAGCACGGTAGAACGTTTATTCGAGCATTACATGCGCTCTGGGAATCGAACCCCTACACCACCATTGGTTAGGAGTTTAGACACAATTTTTTCCTATATATCAACATTTTTCAGTTTGTTTTTCTAGTCACTTTAGCAGCGCACTAGCGACTTCTATGTTAATGTTCTCATCGAGAAACGTCAATGTAAAAGTAAAAAATTTGGATTTGAAAAATAAAAATACAAAAAGACTCCAAAAAACCAATCTTAATAACAATTATGTTGTGAAACGAGAATATTTTTTTCTAGTCTACATGTTTGTAGATTTGTCGGTAAATCTTGACATGATATCAAAGCTGTGTCAGTCTTGCGTTACATTTGTAGTATAATCTTATAATATTATTTTTTTTCTTTATTTTTTTTTTTTTTTATGTTAGATAGGCCAGACAAACGAACTAGTGGGTCACCTGATGTTAAATGAACACCACTGTCCATAGACACCCGCAGCGCTTTACACGATGCCAGTGTGTTGTCGGCCCTAAAGGAGAGGGAATAGGGGAAGGGGGAGAGGGAAGGGGTGAGGTATTGGGCCCCCGGCACTCTCACTGATTCGCATGTAATAACCGTTTAATGATGATTTTAAGACCTATCTTTGCAATTATTTTCTATCGAGCCGATTTCGTCCAATTATGTATCGAGTCCGTCCACGGTCTTTGAAATATGATGAATATTAACATATAATTTTTTTGATGTGCTAGAACAAGCAGTTTTTCTTAAAAAACTGTTTAAATGACATCAATTTCAACAAAATTAGGTGTTGTCAGCCTCTTAAGGCGCGACAATTATCACGTTGGTGAAATAGGGACCAGCTCTCTTCATACTTAGGCCCTACCGAGCTTTTGGCGCATTTATTGCATTCATTTAATCTCGTGCTGTATCATTACTAGCAAAGCTTTCTTCCTGAAATTCATGTGTAAGATATTTGAGGATTTACTTTTATGACCAGTGTTTATCGAATCAAGATTACTTGTAGGTAGTTCACTCGATAAAAAAAATTCAAAGTCGTCTCTAAAAAATAAAATAAGTTCTTAGTACGACGTAGGTAAATACTGCACGGGCAGGTCATTTCATGACTTTTTAAATGTTAATAAAACAAGATGTTTTCTAGGGCTTAGTGTTGCTACATTTTTAAAATACATATTTGTTTTAGTAATACGATGAAAATACCTTAATACACGCGCAGTCTACAACCTATCTTGAGCCATCGTGCTTCCCCCTTGTCCGATAGTTTGTTGTGTTAGTTCTCCTTTGGCCATCGGACGGGGTACTCGTGTGACTTGCGCTTACGCACGGCTTTGATTCTAGCCGCTCTCACGCACATACACGAGTGCACAGAATACCTAAAAATAGATTAGCGTCTAAAGCTTGGTAGGGTCTTACTCAGTAGAACTGTACTCCTAACCGATGACCCTTGTGTTTTCACAGTTATCGAACCCAAAGCACCTACGCGGCGGCGTCCGCTTCGTGCCAGAGATACCAAAGAACCCAAGCGGCAAGATCCTGCGACGAATGTTAAAAGAAATGTCTGACAAGAGCAAACTGTGAAGAAATATTCATCACAAAAAATTAAGGGTCCACGGAAAGAACATGTACAGTCAGCTTTTTGAAAATTGAGATTTTAATTTCAAAGGGTAAGGGGCTCATAATCCGTAGCCCTTCCTCTCGGAGTCGCATGTCACGGCGGCTGCCAAACGTGCACTGCGTGCTAACGCCCTGGTCGCGCGGCTACTCGACGCAACTGACAGCGACACACAACTACCCCCGTTTTCATCATCACTTTTATTGTCATTGTCAAATGTAGGGTGCCCTACACACCAACACGAAACATGTCGAGTTAAACTCGTTTTGAGACGTGAGTGATCCGTTTATTTTCACTATGAGTGAGTCTCACGGTAGTTTCATGTTTAAAGGGGTAAGGGGCTGTTTCACCACCCATTGATTAATTTTAACTGACGCATAAATGTGATGCCGTCTCCGTCTATTCGAACAAAACAAACTGTAGTGTATAAGAGAGCATCTTCCCATATATGTCTAACGGCTATGTATGTGTGCATTAGTATATAAGGAGTGTATCCCTATGTTACAGACAGATATTATAATAAATCTCTTCTTAACGTGCAGTCGTGTTTTCTCTACATCCCACATCAGATGGCGACCCTGCCAGGATCGCCATGTAAGGATGGCGTTTAGGGAAACAACCGATAGGTCTAAGATATGATTTATTACTACTTACTTATGCTAAGTTACATGATAATCAGATAGGGAGATGTAGGGAACATGTGTGAGTGCACACTACAAAACAGACGGCATCACATTTATCCGTCAAATAAATTTGATCAATTGATGGTGAAAGAGGGGGTAAAGCTCGCAAAGTACCTATTATATTAACATATTAACTTACCATTGGATTAAAACCGGCCAAGTGCGAGTCGGACTCGCGCATGAAGGATTCCGTACTATCTATAAAACTGGCCAAGTAAGAGTCGGACTCGCGCACGAAGGGTTCCGTACCATTATCTATAAAAACGGCAAAAAATCACATTTTTTGTCTCGGAGCCCCCCTAAATATTTATTTTATTCTGTTTTTTTAGTATCTGTTGTTATAGCGGCAACCGAAATACATCTTTTAGCTGACCGACAACGTTTTTTTAGACCCTGTGTGGTTTTCGTATGGGCAAAAGATACCTACCCATTGGGTCAAAGTACACCGTCTTTACGGTACTATATTTAATCATACTTACAATTTTTATTTTGCACAAGTTAGGTAACAAATATGATGCTGATCTATTTTATTTATTTTTATTTTACGAGTATTTAAGGCCTTATTTTTGGTCAAGTACCAATAAAATCGTAACTTGTTTTTTTAATAAATAAACTATTCTATAAGGTTTTTGTGACACATACTTTTCGGTAATGATGGTCTTTTTGAAAACGCTGATAGGCTCTAAACAATACATATGAAAAGCCCTTGTCATTTATAAAAACTAAAAAAAATTACAAATGATTATCACAAAAAAAATTCAGTAGGCGTTCTGTGCATATCGGGCTACTTTTGCCCTGAATGGTAACTTTGCCCACTAGGATTAACTCTGTCTATACTCCATTTAATTTAGAATTATAAACCACAACAACATTATATTGCGGCTCATGAACTGTAATCTCTTTACAATTTGTACTAGAGTAACAATTGACGACACGCAAATAAAGTGACATTAAAACAATTTTATTTTGCGGCTCCCAGACTATTGTACTGTACTATTTGCTAGGTAAGAAAGGGTTGACGAGCCGCAATATAATGATGTTGTGGTTTTCAATTCTAAATTAAATGAAGTATAGATTCTATTATTCCATTGAAATCATGGCACGTTGCCATATGGTTGGTTTTAGCTGACCACCCACGGTTTTGTCTTTTATTTAGACCCTGAGTGGTTTTCACTATGGGCAAAAGTTACCCACCATTGGGTCAAAGTACACCGTCTTTTCGATACTATCATCATCATCATTTCAGCCGAAAGACGTCCACTGCTGAACATAGGCCTCCCCAAGGCTCGCCAAACAGATCGACCCTGCGCCATCCGCATCCAATGCGTTCCCGCCACCTTCACCAGGTCGGCGCTCCATCTTGTTGGAGGCCTACCTACACTGCGTCTTCCGGTTCGCGGACGCCACTCGAGAACCTTTCGGCCCCATCAGCCGTCAGTTCTACGAGCGTTGTGCCCTGCCCACTGCCAAAGTCTAGCGATTCTTCGAGCTATGTCCGTGACTTTAGTCCTTGCACGAATTTCATCATTTCTAATGCGATCCCGCAGAGAAACTCCAAGCATAACCCTCTCCATCGCCCTCTGAGTGACTTTGAGCTTTCTTATGAGGCCCATTGTTAGCGGCCACGTCCCAGTGCCATAAGTCATCACTGGCAACACATACTGGACAAAGACTTTTGACTTGAGACACTGCGGTATATTGGATGACAAGATATTGTGATACTAAGTATAGGTACTTAATTACATTCAATTTTTATTTACTACAATTTCGGTAATTAACGAATATTGTCTCCTTTTTTTTGAAAAAAAGAAAGAAAGTAAGAAAATACTTTTATTTACAACAACACAAGACACATCAATCACATCATCAATATTTTTACAAAACAAAAGACAACTCGAAAGCTAAAGATAGAATGTGTCATTGCGGTTGCAAATCGGACACTGGCTCAGCATAATGCTGAGGCGTTTATGGCACCAGGGATCGCTGTTTAGATAGATAAATAAACTGCACACTAATAGCTATTTGTAGATTATAAAAGCAAATAATAATAACAAAATTACTTAAACATAATTAAATTACTATATCTCACTTGCCAAGTATACTTACGACCCTGCGCGCACTAAATCGAAAAATGAAATAACAGTACCCCTACCATGAGTTTACACTGGTTTACAGTGACTACTCGCTAGCGACGGCGTAAATGATTTGTATGGAGAAGTATACAGCGACCCTAGCGGTCACTTACGGAAGTACAATTCTCCATACAAATAATTTACGCCGTCGCTAGCGAGTACGGTCACTCTAAACTAGTGTAAACTCATGGTAGAGGTACAGAGAATAAAAATCAAAGCAGTTTTGTGAAATAGTGCTGGAAAGGAGAGGAAATTAAGGTTTTTGTAATGACAACCAATAGCCTTTCAGTTTTCGCCTAAAGGTGTAACGTACAGTCGACAAAAGCGAGGTCTGCCCTGTTTCAAAACAAATTTGCTTGCTGCCGTTGAAGTTCATTGGTATGGATTGGTATCAAAATCAAAATCAAAACGTTTATTCTGCCAGTAGGCCGCAAAGGGCTCTTTTACATGTCAATTTTTTTAAACTACCAGCGCTTTCGAAAGGACCATCATTGCCAAGAAGAATGCGCCGCAAGAAACTTGGCAGAAAGTCATCTTTTCAAATTAAAATATAATAAATTACAAATTAAAAAAATCATACAATTATATAGAATTAAGTAAATAAAAAATAAATAAAAAATTATATAAAAAAAACAATACAGGGATGTATTGGGTCCCTTAGTTAAAAAAAACTAAAACAATACCTACATCTTAACTATATCTACGTTAAGTGGAATTGTAGAATGCTTCCACCGTCAAAAACAAAAAAATTAAAAAGGAAAAAATAAAAATATTGGAGATGTCTTCCAATGTCACAATAATTAAAAATGATTGTGTTAAAAACACATTTCAGGTCAAGTAACCATTAAACTTTTGGATTCCAAAGGCAAACGCTTACGCCTGCCGCCCCCAAAGTTGGCTCACACGCACTCATGTCATGCTCTGAAAGCAGAGCGGTACCGAGCGGTATGGACAGACTGATATCTAGCCACTGCAAGCAAAATAGACATTTAAGGTGTCAAGGCGACCTTTTTGTCGATGGTACACTGCTAGTCACACCTAGGATGGGAGAGGAGAAGTCATTCCAGCACTAAGACGCCTCAAAATTAAAACTCCCTCGAAACGCCGCCGTCCGGTGCGGCGGCACAATAGCCTTAAGTCTGCGCACCATGAGATTTTTTTCAGAAAGTTAGGAAGGCGTCTTGTGTCGCACTACATCGAACAAAAGGGTTGCAAGATTGTGCATCTTAAGCAGGGGCCGTATTGTCTAACGCTTCTGACGCTTGCCTTCGCTTTCATCATCTCTTTCTGTCATCATCTTATACCGTTTGACAGAAAGAAATAGTGATTGCAAAGGCAAGCGTCAGAAACGTTAGACAATAAGCCTGCAGATCAGCCAGCGTTTAAGTACGGAGTGACATGGGACCGAGGAGGGACTTTGAAGCAAAAACGAGCACATGCGTTTTGAACTCGTTGGAGCAATCTCCTAGAACGACCTAGTACGTTACCTAGTAGGTTAATTTCATGTTTTTGTAAGCAATAAAGAGTTTTACATACATAAAAAACGGGTGCTTTCAAGTTTTAGCCCGAGCAAATCTAAACCCTACCCCCCCTAACAATAGTGACTCATCTTATAATTTACTCTTCTCCTTAACAAGAAGTCTCAGGTTTTTCCTTAATATTTTCCCGCTGGGATTTTTAGGTATCTCCTTCACGAACCTCACTCCGCCACGCAAGTGCTTTGGATTTGAAAGCTGAAATAGAAAAGGAAGTTCATTTTAAACTCTTACTCGTATAAGGGCATTTCTATTTTTCATTGTACCCAATTAAGAAATTGTTATCAGGGAGTTAAAATTAGTCCGTTTGGTTACGCACTTTTTCAAGTGAAAGAAATCAAAAAAATTAAAAAAAAAAAAATTATTAATTTAATTATTATTGTAACGGTGGGGCGCGCGTTAGGTGGGGACGAGTCAAACAACGGTCGACTTAGGATATCACCAAGTATATTGTTGAACTTTAACAAGAGATATCTATCTGACTATTAATTATAGCTAGACTGTGTTCGGGGAAGCGTCCTACAAACGTAGAAGCGCTAAACCAAATACCAAAAAACCAAAAAAACCAAAGCAGTATCTACCAATCTATCGGAATCGTTCGAGAGCGTCCTACGAGCGTGGGAGCACCCTCAAAGCAAGTCCAATGAGGTTGGAGGAAGAACTATGCTACTAGTGGCTAATTCTGGCTAATTAACAAGCATCAAACAATCGAATCTATTTAAGTGATCTCGGGCGACTAAACGATTGCGTGATCTAACTTAATTGCTAGCGCCATCTCTGATCGAACCGGAACATTAACACTTCATGCACCATAAAGTCTATAAATCAAACGTTAGCGACATCTAATTGTCGTACAGCGCCATCTCGGAGCGGATAGGAACATTAACGTTTCACGAAAAAGGTGTTTGGTGTTACATTATTATTTTAATTATTAATTTTTTTTTTATTAAAAATTAAGGCTAAGAGAAGGAAATCAGTGTACTATAAGGAAAGTTAAAAATACTCTCAAAAGGATTCTTTTGCAAAAACTGCCTTAGGGTACATTTTTGCAAAAGTATCCACATCTCTGTATTTATTTGTTGTAACTTTTATTTTGTTTTTAGATGCATGTTTAATTTAAATAGGTACTTACATATAACTAAATTGTAATGAGCGTGTTCTCGCCAACAAACTGTCATATCAGTTTGGCGAGTGGATTTAGACAGTAAGCCAGTATATGTAATACCGTTGAGAAATAAATAAAAAAAAAAAAAGTCTTTACAATAAAAAAAAACGTAAACCTTTTATCTATTAACCAATTCACACACACGCACACACACACACGCACACACACACACACACACACACACACACACACACACACACACACACACACACACACACACACACACACAACACACACACACACATCACATCACAACCATTCATTCGGTATTTGGGTGTGATGTTGGATGCCCGGCTCAATTTCAAGCAGCATGTGGTGCATGTGGATGCCAAGGCGTCAGTAGTGAGGACAAGCCTATCACGACTCATGCCAAATGTCGGAGGTCCCAAGCAGAGCAGGAGGATTTTACTATCATCAGTTGTCACTTCGGTGCTGACCTATGGAATTCCCATCTGGGCTGACGCTCTCGAAGTTCAACAAACAAGAAGAAAAGTCGCATCAATATATCGATTAAGTGCCCTGAGAGTAGCCAGTTCTTTCCGCACAGTATCCGAAGAAGCGGTTTGCGTTATTGCAGGAATGCTGCCTATCCGTGTGCTTGCTGAGGAACGACGAGCCCTCTATCAGCGACGAAGAACATCTACGTTGAGTCCGGATGAGCTCAGAACGGAGGAACGGCAGTGCAGTATACGTCGATGGCAAACGCAGTGGGATGCCGCAGAAAAGGGTAGGTGGACGCACCGCCTAATACCACATGTGGATGCCTGGCTAAACAGAAATCATGGCGAGATAAACTACTACTTGACACAGATGCTTTCAGGACATGGCTGCTTTAGGGCATATCTTTATCGCTTCAAACACGATAACTCTCCAGAGTGCCCGTCCTGTCCCGGAGTTACTGAAGACGCGGAACACGTGTTTTTTGCGTGCCCTCGATTCAACTCGTCGCGTAATGACCTGGAAATAGTTTTTAATAAGCGGATCCAACCAGAAGCATTAGTAAAAGCTATGCTATCATCGGAGGAGGTCTGGAACGCGACCAACATTTTTGCTACGGAAGTACTTAAGGAGCTGCGGTCCATTGAAAGACAAAGAGCAAGAGAAAAGCACGGATAGAGAAAAAGAAAATGTGACTTCAACAATCTGAGGGAAGAGCAACAGCTAGATCCTCTCCCCGCGAAGTAATGCCTAACGGCGGTTTCCGAGGGGGAAACAGAGGCTGGAGGCAGAGGGGGTTTTTTAGTGGGTGGAAATCCCACACTACCGATCATCTTACTCTCATATACACTCCACGCGGTGTCTTTGAAAGATTTTTCCTCCTCCAACGCAAAAAAAAAAAAAAAACACACACACACACACACATATACACACATCATCATCATTTCTGCCGAAAGACGTCCACTGCTGAACATAGGCCCAATTACACACAGTTAGTAGGAAGTGTCAGTTTAACTATAGGGCTAATGAATAGGCTCAGGGTCGCTCAGCGAGCTATGGAGAGGACTATGCTCGGGGCTTATCTACGGGATCGAATCGGGAATGAAGAGATCCGTAGAAGAACAAAAGGTCACCGACATAGCCAAAAAGATTAACTCGTTGAAATGGCAATGGGAAGGCGCAGACCACATACCACGCAGAAGAGATGGTCGTTGGGCCGTAAAGTTCTCGAATGGAGACCACGGACTGGCAAGCGCAGCGTGGAAAGTCAACCAACGAGACAGATGGATAATTTGGTAAAGACCGCAGGCTCACGGTGGATGCAAGTCGCTTCCAACCGTAATGATCTGGTAGCAATGAAGGAGGGGAATCAATCGATGTTTAGAATTTTTTTTTTCCGAAGGCTTAAAATCCTGAAAACTTCATTTGTCTGAAAGCATTTTTTCTGTAACTGTAAATATTTCAGGATTTATTTCGAGACCATATCGTGTAGAACCCTTTAGGTCAGGTTAGGGTTGTTTTATAAAAATCCTGAAATATTTACAGCTTCAGAAAAAAAATCATTCGTATAAATGAAGCATTCGGGATTTTAAATATTCGGAAAATAAAATTTCGAGGATATGATGGGTAACCATGAAGGAAGCCTATCTCCAGCAGTGGACGTCCTGCAGCAGAAATGATGAGGATGTGTCAACAGGTTATAGGAACCATCTTACCCTTTCCGCCACGAACTGCATCAGCTCTTTCTCCGTGACATCAGACCCTGGCTGCGCAACCACAAAGGCCAGCGGAAGCTCCCCGCTGGCGGCATGCGGTAGACCCACCACCCCCACGTCTCTCACTCCTGGATGCTGCAGCAGCACTGCTTCTATCTCCGCTGGGGCTACCTGAAGCGGAGAAAATCCAATCAACTTGGTGACCGATGGCCTACGAAGCTTGAGGTCCCGGGTTCGATTCCCGGTCTGAGCAGATATTTGTGTGTGAAAAATACGAATGTTTGTGCTCGAAGGGGTGTTTGTTTCGTATAATTTAATAAGTCATGATGCATCATTCGTCGTAACCAACGTTAGTCATAGGTACAGAGTTTTATTTCTGAAACGGTAATTTTTTCAAGACCTTTTTCAAATGCCATCTTATTGAATACAGTAGGTTAGGTTAGGTTTGTTTTATAACAATTCCGAAAAAAAAAATGTTTCAGAAATAAATCACTATATGACTAACGTTGATTATGAAGAAATTATGGGAGTCATTATAGACCCGTGCTCGAGTCTTGGATGTTTAATATGTACTTAAGTATGTATTTATTTTGTTGTTGGACTGATGACCTTAGGAGGACAGCAGGCAGTGGGTGGATGAGGGAAGCCCAGGATCGCGAATTTTGGCGCAATATGAGGGAGGCCTACGTCCAGCAGTGGACGGACAATGGCTGTAGATAGAAGTATGTATTTATCTATATAAGTATGTTTATCTGTTGTCTAGTAGCCATAATACAAGCTTTGCTTAGTTTGGAACTAGGTCAATTGTGTTCAATTGTCGCACGATTTATTTGTTTATTATTAAAACTCCAACAATATACCTCCCACTGCTTGACACAATAAGCCTGCTCTCAAATTGAAAGGAAAAAATAGGGCCTAGTGCGGATTAGTAGCTTCACTTACGCCGCAATTGAATCACTCCGCAAGTGTGCATGGTATATGTCCACACGTTTTCCTTCACCGATGACCACATGGTAAATTTCAAGTGAAAATGCATACATATTTTAAAAAACTCAAAGGTGTCGCAGGGTTCGAACCCACCCCCCCCCCCCCCCTGCTTGAGAGGCCATAACCAAACTACGAGGCTACCATTTTTTTTAGAATGACCAATAGTATTTTTATTTTTAAACCGGAAAATCGTAAAAATATGAACAAAAATCTGAAAGTGAATGCGATTTAGGTATGTGAAACAGAAGGAGGACGGGTTTTTGATCAGTTATGTTAAATTGTTTGTTGTTTAATTATGACTGAATTAATTAATTAATTGTTGTTTAATTATGACGTAGGTGTCAGAGTTATAAGGTAAAGGTAACTATTTTTAGTTTACACAGGGTTATTTTTAATTCACTGACATCCTCTTAACCCTGAATTCCAACCACTCAAACAAATGTTTTTTGTTTTACGACTTTTTAAAATGAAGCACTTTTTTTCCCATACAAATACACAGAGTATCGTAAAAATAAGAGGAAATCTCAAATTTTCAATACGTTATTACACCAAAAATATTAAGTTATGACAAAAGCCGTAAAACAAAAAACATTTGTTTAAGTGGTAGGAGTTTAGGGTTAAAAGGATGCTAGTGAATTACAAATAACCCTGTATACTTAGTATCTGACCTGATTTCCGTTGTACTTTATCAGTTCCTTCAGTCGATCCACTATGTAGATAAACCCATCTTCGTCATAGCACCCTACGTCTCCAGTTTTGAAGAACCCTTCTTCGTCGAAATCATCCTTCATATCCTTGCCGATGTAGCCTTTCATCAAAGTTACGCTTTTCACGCAAATTTCACCTTTCTCCCGAGGTCTTAAGGGCTGCCGGGTTTCTAGGTCTACGATCTAGAAATTAATTGAAGTCTAAGCACAATTTGCCAAAAACCTCGCCTGTAACGCTGTTTCCATTATTAGCAACACAATTGCCAAAATCAAGTCGTGTTTTGGCGTAGAAACAAACTTTGGTCGGATGTTTATTTTTATTTAAATATTATGTGAGTGACGAAAACGAGCAAGCGGGTCATCTGATGGAAAAGGAAACCCTTTAAACGTTACAAACCCGTTTCATGAAAGCCCCGATGTCACAAATGTCTGGAAACACTGCTCTAAAGTTGATTGCACAATTACTGTACTTGAAATAAATAAATTTCACAGTAAATTGAAGTTCCGGGGTAATGAATGACGCCAAAATGTGACGTAATTTTGGTAAATGTGTTGCTAGTAATTGAAATAGCGTAGCAGGCGTAATTACGCCGAATTTCTATCACGTAATTTCCTATCAGCCAAATACGTCTGAACGTAATTATAATCAACCGCGAAACTTCGACACGTGTTAAGGCACTAAGTAAGTGTTGAATTTAATGCTAGCTTCATGCTCCGACATTGGTGTCAGGCGTAAAAGTGATGTCGAGGCAAGTGAAATGAATTAATTACGTATTTGTCTTCAGGACTATCCGATTCGATACTGGAGATCGATGGGAAGTTAGTTAGCTACTAAAAACCGAACAAAGGCTAAATAAAATCTGATAGTATCTTCTTCAATTTCGACGGCGAGATCATCGCTCGTATCGATGGAGCCATATGAATTCGACTCCGATATCGGTGTAACTTGAAAACGCTCCAAGTCTTTAAGGCTGCACCGAGCTTTTGGCGTATTTATTGCATTCATTTAAACCCTTGCTGTATCATTACAAGCAAAGCTTTAGTTCTGAAAATCATGTGTTAGATATTTGTGGATTTACTCTAATGACCAGTTATTTTCGAAACACGAGTACTTGTAGTTTGCCCCATAAAAAAAAATCCAAAGTTGTCTCTAAAAAATGCAATATCTAATACCTTTAAACGAGCAATTCTTATATATATGTATATATAATCAGGATCTCGGAAACGGCTCCAACGATTTCGATGAAATTTGGTAAGTGGGTGTTTTTGGGGATGAAAATTTGATCTAGCTTGGTCTTATCTCTGGGAAAACGCTTGGTACCGAGTTTCAGCCCGAGCGGAGCTCGGTCACCCAGGTATAAATTCAATAAAACAAGATGTTTTCTAGGGCCTAGTGATGCTAAATTTTTAATTTTTTTTTTTTTAGTAATACGAAGAAAATATCCAAATATACGCGCGGTCTGTTTTGAGCGGTCGTGCTTCCCCCAAGTCCGTATAGTTAGTTGCGTTAGTTCTCCTTTGGCCATCGGACGGGGAACTTATGTCGCTTGCGCTTACGCACGGCTTTGATTCTAGCCGCTCTCAGCACGCACACAGTGTACAGAATACCTAAAATCGATTAGCGCAAGAAGCTCGGTGCGGCTTTAACCCTTAACAAGGCAGAAGCGATTTAGCGACCACAACCACATGCATTGACTTGGAAATTCAACCTTATTGTATTAGTAATTAAGTCACAATATCCATTGTAATTATTGAAAATACTACTAGTTTTTAAAATATCGTTTGTCAGGTGTGTATTCGATAACTGCTTTTGATTCTGTGGTAGTATGCTCCAGTAAATGGGGCCTTATAAGGGCCGACGCTCACTGACGGCATGGCACGGCACGGCATTTTATTACTATCAAGTTATTTTAAATCTTATTTCAATTAGTTTAGAATTCATGTTACTTTATTTCGATACCACGATGCCGCGACGTGCCGAGGGATGACGCAACGCATAACCAATAAAGTAACATGAATTCTAAACTCATTGAAATAAGATTCAAAATAACTTGACAGTTATAAAATGTCATGCCGTGCCATGCCGTCAGTGAGCGCCGGCCCTAAAGGGTTAAGCATCTCCACGGTAAAACAAGTTTCAACATACTTTGACGATGCAGCCACTGACGACCGGCCCCACGCTGCCCGGCTTCGCGGACCTCCCATGGTTGAAGTCCTTGGAAATGGCAAGAGTGTTCTCAGTCATACCATAGCCTTGAAGCACCGCTACCAAGCTAGGGAACCTGAAATTAATAAGTTTTTACTACATATTTAATTTTTAATGCAATTTTCCGCTGACTGTACTTTTTGCTGACTGTATTTTCATTGTCGTCCAATTGGGATGCACCAAAAAAAAACCTATAGTTTTTATATTTTTTATGGAAAGAATAGGATATTTTAAGAAACCATTTTCATAGATTTTGAATCTGGTTGAGTATTTAATTTTTTATATTTTTTTTAAAAAATACTTTGGATGACGTCACAGTGAGAGAGCCACGTTCCATTGCATAGAAAAATTCATGTCGTACATAGCATAATCTGTGGAACTACTGATTTGTCTTGTCACTGTCAATAATACAAGCACGGCTTAGGGTCCTAAATGAACCATGAAAAATAGTTTTATTTATTTCTCTTCTTTTAGCTTCGATTATTCCTATATGTTTTATTAATGGTGTGATAGTAAATAGATATTTTTTATTAAAATCTGATGTTTAAATTCTTTTATGTTTACTTGTATGTAACGTAGTAATTTAATAATTAAATTTGTAAAAATACATTGGAATTTACTCGTATACATTTCGGACTTTACGATAAATGACATCTGTTTAAAGCCAGGTGCGCATCATGTGAATAAAGTTCTGTCTTTGTCACTCTTTGCTATTATAAGCAGGACAGCAACATTTCAAACTGTCAATTTGCTTTAGAGTGTAGACATGCTTTATATCTGCCTTTGTGACGATTCACTGCAGGGGTCAAATGAAGGTCATTACTTAAATTTGTTTGTCATATTTTTGGAATCTGATTTCTGAAAACGCTTCACGAAGCCTATTTCTCCAAACGGTTTTCGATTGGAGAAATAGACGTTGTCAAAAATTGGGACATCCCAATTTACATAAGTATACCGAATTTCAAGTTAATTCGACGACTGGAAGTGGTTTAAATTCGACTTCCCAGATTTGACCCGTACCTACTTACATACATACACTGCAATTTAAATAAAGCTTGTTTAGCTAAACCGTTTAAATGAGTCCTCGCCTGCGGGGTAGGTACAGAGACGCGGGGGTAGACGACAAAGGGGGCCGGGAGAGGTGCGGGCGGTGAGAGCGCCTCGTGTGACTGTCGCCCGCACCTCTCTCGGCCCCCTTTGTCGTCTACCCCCGCGTCTCTGTACCTAACCCGCAGGCGAGGACTCATTTAAACGGTAGCTATAATAAAAGTTTTTTCCTAGGATCGCGTTTTGGTATTATTGTGTTATTTTAAACATGAAACTAACGTGAGACTCACTCATAGTGAAAATAAACTTTAACTAAACTTCGTTAGTATTGGGTTAAAAATTATATGTTTTACCAAATTAACAAAATTAAACCCGACGGACGTTACATCATTACAGACGCTTATTTTGATGTGACTTTCAATACATCAAGTAGTATAATATTGAAATGAAATGAGTTTAAAGGTACAAAATACGGGTACGTTTGGATTTTTTTTCTATCGAGCGAAGTTTGTCCAATTATGGTTACATAATGCCCGACGTACTTACAGAAAGGTCTCAAAAGCAACATATATTTTTTTCAGGTGTTTAATCATTACCGTTTCTAAATAAAATGAAATTAAAAATTACGTTTCTTAGAGGTACCTCGCCTTAAAACGAGTTTATCGAATCCGTAGCCCTCTCGGAGTCGCACGTCACGGCGGCTGCCAAACGCGCACACGAGTCGAGTTAAACTCGTTTTAAGACGTGAGTGATCCCTTTGTTTTCACTATTGAGTTATTTTATTGTATATGCTCTATTCAAGGCGTCGAGTTTTTGAATCGACAGTTTATAAGCTCTCGTGCATATTGGGCTTAGACCTAAGTACCTAGATTTGACAGCTGGCAAGATGTCCGCCGCCAAAGGAGCTGCCCCACAGGTCAGCGTCTTGACTGAAGAGAGGTCGTATTTAAGTTCCGACTTCGTCAGTGCGATCAGCATAGGTGGCACCACTAGAAGGGTAACAGCCTGGAAATAAATGTGGTCAGGTCATGGAATCTGGTGACAGCGTATTTGTGCTGGATATAGGATACAGAAAATGTTTTTTTAAGCTCTAACGCATAAAGTAAAATCGTCGTTAGCAAAAACCAAGGCAACCAGGCAGTCACGAACAATAAAAGTGTGTAAAGTAATAACTTACAAAAATAAACAAAATTTGTTTTTCTTTTCGAAGCCGCGTTTTATATCAATAAATTAATAAAACTAGGTAATCCATTAGGAGTTAATAAAGTAAGAGTAATTCATGAAAAATGTAGTAACTCGAAATCAAAGTGAAAAGCAGAGTTTATAACTAGTTTATCAAACACATTTTACCCTCAACTTAACTACCAACCCTCGCTAGCGGCTTCGATAGATATAAATGACTCGGGTAAAGTGACGCGTCGATCATTTTCTGCGTTACAATAAAGTTTCGGCCATACCGCTGCTTAAGAGGATACGATGGCTGAGAGACTTTTGAGAAATAGGTATTTTAATGAAATGTCGCTGTCTCGCCCGAACCCCTCCGTGTCAGTACAGCGAGAGCGGGACAACTGCAGCTCAGACCGTTAATAGGCGCGTAAAATTGATCAAAACAGCATTTCGTAGTCCCCTGTTTTCTTTTCGAAAACTGGACCAATAAAATTATTTTTTCAAAAATAATTAGAAGACAGATTTAGCTATGCCCCTATGTTTTCCTTTTTTTGTTTATATGAGGGATTCTTTTCTGGCGAGTGTCTGAAAATGACGTTGAAATTGGGCAATTTCTTCAGGTTTTGAAAGCTCATATTTCATATGTTAATTAAAATATGGAAAAAAAACGAAACATAGGGGCATAGCTGTGGTAGATACAGATTACACAGTAAAAAAAATTTGGCTCAAAAGCCATTATCCAGGGAGGAAACAGGGGACTACGTTTGTATGGAGAAATGGTGCGCATCGTATCCTCTTAAAATACGGAAACGTTACGGAATCGCAGTGACGTGCCGTAAACGTCAGAATTTACCGCATGCTCTCCATAGTATAGTTGTGACGTTTACGGTGCGTCACTGCGATTCCGTAACGTCACCGTTTTTTAAGCGGTGGTTTGGTCGCACCTTAATACCTACTGAAATGAAACAGCGAAAATATGAACATTACATGACGTTTAAGAATTTCCTTAACTAATAATAAATACAGTCATGATCTGATTATATAAAACGTCACAGTGAGTTTTATATTCGTTTTACTGATAATTTGATACTATGTAGGTACACAGACCACACCGATAGCAAAGTTTATGTTACCAGCCTAAGATATCACCGTAAAATACTACATGTATATATGTTATTTTAGGAAGTTACTCTTTCATATTAAGGCCGCACTGAGCTTCTTGCGCTAGTCGATTTTAGGTATTCTATGCAGTCGTGTATGTGTGCGTGAAAGCGGCTAGAATCAAAGCCATGGGTAAGCGCAAGCGACACAAGCTCCCCGTCCGATGGCCGATGGAGCACTAACGTACCTAACTATACGGACAAGAGGGAAGCACGACGGTTTAAGGTACGTTGGTCAAACCGCGGGTGTATTTAGGTATTTTCATCGTATTACTAAAAAAATACATATTTAAAAAAAACACTAGAAAAACACGCTTTTATAAATGCACGTAAAAACAAAAAATAAATTCCTGATGTCATAATTTGGCACAGTCTATAGATGCACTCAGTACTCACCTTATACTTCTCAAAAGTCCTCATGTACAAATCTACCTCGAATCTGTTAAGGGTGACAAGTCTTAGGCCCTGAGACAGATTGTTGAGGAAGAACATAAGCCCCATGGCGTGGAACCACGGCACTACGCTGATCATCGCAGGGTTATTGAATTCTGGATCCTCTTGCACCCCTGGCCTGAAATAATGAACTTTCTGTATCACCATCGTCGTTTCAGCCGAAAGACGTCCACTGCTGAACATAGGCCTCCCCCAAGGCTCACCAAACAGATCGGTCCTGCGCCACCCGCACCCAACGCATTCCCGCAACCTTAATCAGGTCGTCGCTCCAAATTGTTGGAGGTCTACTTTTCCGGTCAATGGACGCCATTCAAGAAGCTTTTGACTAGTTCTACGAGCGATGTGCCCTGCCCACTGCCACTTGAGTCTGGCGATTCTTCGAGCTACGACGGTCAGCTTAGTTCCTGCGCGGATTTCATCATTTCACTTTTTGAATAATAAGAAAAAATGAAATGGTCCGATAGCCGTATAGAAAAAAGCCGTGATGTGATCATTCAGTCTTAAAAAGTTTCATCATGTGTATATACGTCCCACTGCAGGGCCCAGGCCTCCTCAGAATGAGACGGCTCGTTCCGTAGTTCCCAAGCGTACCCATTGTAGATTGATAAGTTTATACACCATTGAATTTCCCTGCAGAATCGTGCAGGTTTCCTTACAACGTCTTCCTTAACAGTAAAGCTCACGGTAAATTTCAAATGTAATTTCGCACATAATATTCCCGGACTCGAACCCACAACCCTCTGCTTGAGAGACCATCGGTGAAACCACTAGGCCTCCACGGCTTCAACCTTGTAAAAAATAAATATTTAGGCAGTTAAAGCACTTACAGTAGCATGGTAACGATAACGTTCAGATGACTTAACACAACTCCCTTAGGTAGACCGGTAGTGCCACTGGAATACAGAATGAACAGTGTGTCCGTCTGTCCCTGCACCTCCGCCACTTCAAATTCTTCAATATTTACATGGTCTTTGACTAAGTCATCGAAGGCAATGGTATTTGGTAACTTATCGTTACCGAAAGTAATGATTTTCTTCATATTTTTCTGAGATCTAAACGTCTCTTCGTTGATTTTGAAGCAAGTTGGAGACGAGATTATGTAAGCCGGTTTTGAGATGTTCAGAGCGTGCTTGAGTTCACCTGCAATAAGAAAGATAAAAGTGCGGATCAAAATATTAATATTATCACGTGATACACAAAAGTATTGACGTTCTATCGGAGTATCGTAATAGAGAAGTGAATATTCAGATGTTTTGAAATCCGCGCCAATATTGTCAATAATAGTGTCACGATGATAAGGTAAACGTACCAATGCTCGACACGTCAATGCCCAGTTAATGATACCCATCTGTCACCTCAGTCTTACTATGACATAAGATTGAAGGTGCCAGGTCAGTGTCGAGCACACGGACGTTTACCTTATTGATAATCTAATCTGTGGCACAAAGATCACCTTGTACGTGAATAGAAGGTTAATAAAGGAAAGTTCAGGCTGATTAACTAACTCACAATCGCTCCAACCATTGGACCTCTCTTCTTTTTCATCTTAGCTTTTTTCTAGGTCTTGCACCACTTGCAACCAACTCGTCCCTCCAGCCAACTTGACGTCTTTTCCATTGCATTTGTGGTATTTCCCTAGGTCTCTTTTCTCCTTAAGACCCAATACTCACGCATCATACTGTCGGTGTATTACCCACTTACACCTACACTACAGCTGCCTGTTCACAAGAGCGGAGTGGAGCGAGGACGTAATGCAGAGAGGAGTTGCGGACTGTGTCTGTCCATAAACGTGGAGCTAGATAGCAGAGCTTTTAGGTTTGATATGATTTTTTAAACTAATTATTCAGCTTGCTGTCCACCGACGAGAAGCGGAAATTTTACGCAGTTCTTTTGGTGGATTTTTTATCTCGCTCACCGCTCCGCTGCCTCGCTCCACTCCAGAAGACCGGCAGTAGACCTAGAGAGCTGAAATTGACACATGACTATGGTATAATGGTATGGTATCAGAGGCAGCAGGTGTAACATTAGTATAACTTGATATTATGTGAGATCGGAAGTCTTAAAAGTCTTAAGCAGGAAGTTTTTGCCCAGTTGGTCACTTCAATAGACTAAGAAAAGTGGCATACCTTCCGTGTATCCCATATTTACGGGTGTCATAACCGCGCCTGTGCAAGCGACTCCAACAACTGCACTCCATACGTCTAAACGGTTTTCGGAACAGATCGCGACCACCTCTCCCTTTCGCACGCCAAGCCGCGCGAGAGAGACGGCGAAATTGACAGCCTTTTGACACAACTCGAGGTACGTCACAGAAGTGTTTGAGTTTTCGTTGATCTGAAAAATTGACCATTTGTAGCTCTCAACCTTGACGCTGGCAACACTTTCCAATTGAACAGAAGCCATTTATCAAAAAAAAATGAAAAGCAATTACTTTGCTCACCCGCGACCTTACGATAGTTACGTTTATTTAAGAAATGCCTGTTCATGCAGTTCCTACGAGTTTGTACGAACACACACAAACCCAACTATCACCACCACCAAACTATACTGACGCGTTTCGAACTCAACCAGAGCTCATGTTCAGAGTAGGTACCACAAGCGTACGCTATGCTACCAATAAATGTTAGACTAATATTAGATGTAATTTTTATGAACTGAAACAATTACTTTGCCCACCCGCGACCTTACGATAGTTACGTTTATGTAAGAAATGTGCGTGTGTGTGAGTCTAAAATTTAGTCTAGCATAGCGTACGGTTGTGATACCTACTCTGAAGATGAGCTCGTTGAGTTCGAAATGCGTCAGTGTAGTTTGGTGGTGGTGATACTTACTTGGGTTTGTGTGATTTGTGTGTGTTCGTACAGTGTGGAGGAGGAGGAACTGCATGGACACGCATTTTTTACATAAACGTAACTATCGTAAGGTCGCGGGTGAGCAAAGTAATTGTTTCAGTTCATTAATACGAACCTCCGTAAAGTGACGCCTGATTCAATAAATTATTGAAAATTTTGTTATTAACTGTTCAGGCGCCATTTTGCAGTCCACATCAATCCCACTAATATTAGGGTGTCTTTCTACCACAGATGTGCTATGCTGTACTATGGATACGTTTGGTATTCACCAATCACATTCATTGGTTCACGTAGCATAGCTCTTGTCTCAATGTACAAAATGCGATTGACTGAATGTGCTCATTAGTAGTGCTTAATATACTTTTCACCTCACTAGCCCGGAAAGCCCTTTTTGTTTGTTTGACATCTATTGAGAAAATCGCTTTTTATCCACATGTGAAGAAAGAGTTTTGACATATGAAGGCAGCTTGAGTGATATTTGACAGCTAACAAAACGTAAAACGTTAAAAGTGCTGAATTTTTAACATCACAATTAATGAATTGCATCGAGTAAAAAACACTAAATACAGTCTTACAACTTTATTTTACTTCATAAATATCAGCATTCAACATTAACCTTCATTCTTGTTGTAAAAACGGATAAAATGTTCTGACAGTCCAAGTAAGTCGATGTGCGAACAAAACGCATCCGAAATAATAAAAAAAAATCAAGTGAAAACTTTTCAATTAAGCCGTCAACGTTAAATACTCGCTTGTTTTTCTACTTATTTCGTTATTAAAAATGAGTGATTCGAGTGAATAAATAAATAATAATTGATAGTACAAACCTTTTTCTTATTTTCCTCGCTGTAGTGAGGTGAAAAGTTTTGTGTTATACACGGGTGAAAAGTTATTTTACTTCTCGTGTGTTGAAACACTCGCTTCGCTCGTGGTCAATCATAGACTCCTTTCGACAGCTTGTGTTTCAAATGGACACTCGCGGGTAAAATACAACTTTCCCCCCTTATATAACAAATAACTATTTTGACTTTAGTACAATTTGACAAAGGGATTTTTACCCATTGAGCATTTTCGGATCTTGGCCATTTATCTTCGGTTCGTTTTTTTTTCTATCATACAATTAGGCTCTTAGGTTTTTGTGTCATCTATTTTTTTATGTTCATTAAGGTAAACGATTGGTACGTTTGGTAAGGTAAACGTACCAATGCTCGGCAACTCAACGCCCAGTAGATGACACCCATCTGTCACCACTCTTGCATACGATTGAAGGTGCCATGTAATGGGTCAGTGTCGAGCACAGGGACTTTACCTTATAACATATTTACCTACATTTACACACTTTTTGACCGTTGTACATTTTGATAATGAGAAAATTTTATTGTATACTAGCTGTTAGCCGCGACTCCGTCCGCGAAGAATAGAGGTATAAAAAATAGCCTACGGCCTCAGACCTACCAAATACAGAGAAAAAAGTTTCATAAAGATCGGTCAAGCCGTTTCGGAGGAGTTCAATAACAAACATCGTGACACGAGATTTTCATAAATTAGATTTAGACATTTGACCAAAAGAACCTGTTATTGCCATTGTACCTAACTACTAAAATTAGTCTGTGAATTACTCACGATTGCAGTTTTATGCTTATGCTGCATAAACTTATTCATAATGAATTCACCAAAATTGATCCTCATAGGGATATCCACGTCGCGGGGCCCGTACACATATTTCGGATTTTTTAACATTATAAATAATTTATTAACAAATAAAAACTAACAACCACAAACTCTACTGTTGAAGAGATACAACCGAGTGGCGTGAATGTTGTAACGAATAGATAAGACTATATTATTTATGTTGTTTCAGCGTTATCAAGTTTCTTTACTTCACTACATTATCTATACATATAAAATCCTTTGTCCTGACTGACGGATCAACGCACAGCCTAAACCGCTGATCGTAGAGACCTGAAACTTGGAGGGTGTGTTCTTTGTATGACGTAGGCATCCGATAAGAAAGGATTTTCCGTAGTTTTACTTCTAAGGGGGTAAAAAAGGGGGGCAAAGTTTGTATGAGACATCGTGATTCCTTGGTCCAATCTACTTCAAATTTTGCATAAACATTCTTTAACAAAATTGATGGAAGACGTGTTTCGTATTTTATTGAAATTCATCCCTTGACGGGGTCAAAAAGTAGTAGAAAGTTATTTTGGGGGTGATTTGCTTCGAAGTTGATATCAATACTCCTTAGTGCTTTTGATTTAAATTACATTTTATTTTGACACATTGTAAACGAAACGAAACTTCAAATATTGCAAACCATTTTTGTCTACGTTTGTCAACCACGTCTTGATCTGATCTCTGATAATAGCTAATTATATGTATTAAGTATTTGCATTTCACCAAGCTTTTGCTTTTACAATCGCAGCGTGGGACGTCCACCAACGAGATGGACGGACGTTTTGGTGAAGGCCGCAGGTTCAGGGTGGATGCAAGTCGCTTCCAACCGTAATGATTGGACGTCAATGAGGGAGGCCTATGTCCAGCAGTGGACGTCCTACGGCTGAAATGATGATGATGATGAAGCTTTTATGCGAGTTCAACCTTTTTCGAATAAAATCGAATTGAGTATTCAAATATCATTGTTGAACTCGCATAAAAGCTTGGTGCAATGCAAATACATATAAAATGCTTTGTCCTGAAGTCCTAAATGACTGACTGCCGGATTAACGCACAGCCTAAACCGCTGTATGTAGAGACCTAAAACGTGGAGGGTGTGTTCTTTGTATGACGTAGGCATCCGATAAGAAAGGATTTTCCGGAATTTCCACGGGATAAGGAATAATCGGGATTTATATATTTCATCAAGAGTGACCCTATGCCCATAACGAAGATTACTAAACTGTACAAATTGGGCATGCAATTAGACTATTAGAATATAAAGCGAATATAAAGAATTTTGAAAATTTCCACGGGATAAAGTTAAATCAGGATTTATATATGTAGGTACTCAAATCAACTGGACCATATCTCCGTAACTACAATTACTAATCTTTTCAAATACAGTATTAACGAAAATGACCATAACAACAAAAAAACTTATTGCAGGATTTTTGGAAATTCCTGTGGGATAGATAATCTCTGAAACTTCCGAGCCGATTAAAAAAAAAAACTTTTACCAGTAAAAAGTTACACTATCCTTTATTGACATACGCTACTTTTTTCCGGGGAAATGCAAAATTCCCAAGGGATAGAAAAAAGAAAATTCAACTTCGGAGCTCATTTTAAAATGTCTTACACCAATAGAAAAGATGCACTGTCCTTGGTTAACATAGGATGCTTTTTTCCGGATAAATGCAAAATTCCCGCGGTATAGAAAATAGTAAAATTAACTTCGGGGCTGAGTTTAAAAAAAAATCACCAATAGAAAGCTTCACTATCCTTTATTGGTATAGGCTACCTACTATTTATTCGGTAAAATGCAAAATTCCCCTGGGATATTAAGAAGTGAATTTCACTTCAGGGCTGATTTGAAAATTTCTTTCACCTATTAGTGAGTAGCTACACTAACCCTTACTTACATAGACTATTTTCTCCGTGAAAAATCAAAATTCCCACGGGAAAAAAATAAGTGAACTCAACTACGCGGCTGATTTTAAAAGTTCTTTTATCGGTAGAAAGCTTTAAGGACATAGGCTACTTTTCTCGGGGAAAATGCAAAATACCCGCGGGATAAAAATAAGTGTAATTTTGCAAAGAATAAGGACAAATTTGTTGAAATTCCCGCGGGATAGGGAATAAACGGGATTTATAATATTCACTAACTGATACTCATGATGAAATGATAATAATGATGGATGTTGCCGGTGCCGGATTTTTGTTTTATACAATGAAAGAGATGAAGAAGCTTTACCACAAATTGGAATTCTACGCGGATGAAGTCGCGGGCAAAAGCTAGTAGTGTAATAAAAAATCAACTTTGTTTACCAGCAGGGGGTATTGAAATTTTTTGAGACTAAGGAAAGGGAATTCCAAGACATAGCTCTAATGTCGGTGACTTTAATTCTTGCGCGGATTTCATCATTTCTAATGCGAGCGATCCCGCAGAGAATCTCCGAGCATAGCCCCCTCCATCACCCTCTGAGTGACAGTGAGCTTCCTTACGAGGCCCATCGTTAGCGGCCACGTCTCACAATCAGTGTCATAAAGTCATCACTGGCAACACACACTAGTCAAAGACTTTGGACTTGAGACACTGCGGTATATTGGATCACAAGATATTGCGGAGCTGCCCGAACACTGCCCAGCCGAGTCGGATTCGTCGGTTGACCTCTTTCTTGAAGTTGGACTGTATGTTCCAGGTAGATATAGCCGTCAACAACTTCGAGAGCTCCAATTACCCACATACATACTTAGCTCGAAGAATCGCCAGACTCAAGTGGCAGTGGGCAGGGCACATTGCTCGTAGAACTGATGGCCGGTGGGGTCAAAAGGTTCTCGAGTGGCGTCCACGGACCGCAAGACGCAGTGTAGATATATAGGTGTGTGTAGTGTGCCTCCAACAAGATGGAGCGACGACTTGATTAAGGTTGCTGAGACGCTCTGGATACGGATGGCGCAGGACCGATCTGTTTGGCGAGCCCTGGGGTAGGCCTATGTTCAGCAGTGGACGACAGGGTACTTCCCGTGAACTCAGAATCTTGAAATTTGGTACGAAGGAAGGTCTTATAGCACAGATAAAGGAAAAATTGCAAAAATCATAATTTTTTTTGTCTGTCTGTCTATATCAGTAACCAATCTACAATGATCCCACACTGCGCACATTTTGCTTAGGAGCAGGGGTCTGCTAAGACTAGATGTTCATAGATACTACGGAACCCTCGGTGCGCGAGTCCGACTCGCACTTGGCCGGTTTTTTTTACTTAAACGCATAATATGCACAAAATGCTTTAATTTTTTTAAGTAGGTATGAAAAAACGCCACAGCATTAACTTTTTAAGCCTTCTGCACTGCACTGCACTGGCTGAACAGCCAGGCCGGACATGAAGAGGATGAGGTTTTTATTTTTTAATTATGTGGTTTTGGGTACCGGCCACTAAGAATGACCTCGCTCGTTTAAAAAAAATAATTATGTCACAAAAGAAAAAGTAAAATCGGCGGGTGCATCTCAATGTTTCGATTGTTTAATTGTTATTTCCTCGCATTAGTCGTGAAAAGCACAATGTTTAGTCTCGGCCAAAAGTGCAATAGATGGACTCGTACTTTCGAAGGCCTCCGCTACTCGTCCATCTATTGCTTACTTTCTAGCCTCTACAACAATGGAAGTAGGTACTATAAATTAACGTTTATTTCTAGCTCGTGACTCATAATATTATGTTAGTTACAATAAAACTTAAAAACTATGTTAATGATAAGCCAAGTATATTTTATGTTATAGTGAAAATATACGGGTCACTCACGTCTTAGAACGAGTTTAACTCGAAATGTTGTTTGTCGACGTGTGGCTCCGGGAAGAAGGCCTACGGATTAGCTCGAAACATGTCGAGTTAAACTCGTCTTAAGACGTGAGTGATCCGTATATTTTCACTATGAGTGAGTCTCACTGTAGTTTCATGTATTTAAAGTAAGTATATAAAATGTTTAAATTCAGGTTTAGCTATTGGTGATTTTTGTCAAAAATATTTTTTTTTTAAATTCTGCAGTGCATACATGCCCAGAGAAACATCTGCCTAGAGAAATATTTCTCTATTGTAGCTTAAGGTGGCAACAATCCTAGAAAGTTTTTTCAGACTAGCAGTTGCCCGCGACTCCGTCTGGGAAAAAATCATTTATCGCTATCCCGCGGGAACTCTTCAATTTTCTGGGATAAAATCTATCCTAAATCCTTTCCAGGGTCTTAAGTTTACTTGAAGAGGCAAAAAACAGACAGACAGAGATACTTTCATAATATTAGTACCTAAGTATTATTTGAAAACAATCATCATCATCATCATCTCTCATTCTGAGAGGAGGCCTGTGCCCTGCAGTGGGACGTATACAGGGTGGAAAAATAAATCGGGCCCTGGAGGGGAACTACCTTAAATCCTTTATTTAGCTCATTTTGCTTAAAGGAAACATTCCTTTATTTTTAAAAAGAAAAAACTGGATTCAAAGATTTTTAAAATTCGTTCGTCCCGCCCGGAAATCGAACCAGCTAAAAATAAGAAACAAACACTCGCTATTTTATTATACTAATCGATAGGATTATTATTCAGGATAAAATTTCTCTAACAAACATTTGGTCTTAAAAATAAAAATGATCGTAAAATCTAACATTAACTTTATTTAAAATACAACAACAAATTTAACAATAATTAAAACTATAAACTAAATATCTAACTTAAAAACTACTAGACTAAGTCTAAAAAAGGCCCCCGTGGCATCGTACCCAAAAGGCTGGCAGCATTCCCTCGTTGAATGGCGATGGCGATTCGTTGAGAGAGATAGCTGCCGGCCCTTTGGTCTCCAGTGGTGTCGACCAGACGCTTTTGTAGTTCTTTAATTAAGCTATGTGCGCCAGGACCCCAAGGACCCAGGGTCTCAAAACCGACAGCAACAAAATTGTAAGCTGAACCGAGACCCTGGTATTTCAATACTTTCCTGCTCTCGGCCGCTTCAGCCGCTGCGCCAGCTTTTTTTGTTGTACCCTGAAGGTGTGAAGGGGCTAGGGTTTCCGCGCAGGTTGCGTCCCAAACTAAAACCCGACCCATCCTCCAGGGAATCAGAGACATACCGTCCGGCCTTTTGCCATCATCCCGCGCAATGCCATTTGGTTCTAATATTGACGGCACATTTATGGTGGCAAGAGACCGGTGGATAATATCATTACGCGCAGCGTGTCGGGAAAAGCGGCCAGCACTTTTTTGGCAGGAAAGCCCATGGTGGCCCATTTGGTCGACATTGGCACCACAGGGGCAGCGGTGTGGAGAACACAAAGCAGCGCCCAACCTCAGCCCAACTGCAATTCGCAAGGTTTCAGGCTCCAGGAAGGTTCCATTATTAAAAGAAGGATAGGCTTGAAGCCACTCACCAGATTCTTTCTTTCCTACAGCGAGAAGCCTTGCATGATCTGGGCCTGAGCTGGAACTTAAAATTTCAGAATAAGTTAATTTGCAAAGTTTATACTTTACTTTAAAGTTTTACTTTATTTTATTATCAATTTATTACACTTAAATTATTTAACTGATAAATTGTTCGGAATGAGCCCCCTCGTTTCGGATACACAAATTTAGTCTGCGTTGAAATTCATTTCGTGTAGCCTTCAGCAAAGTGTTGTGGTGTATGCCCCTAATAACATTTTCTACCGCTACCCTTAGCTCCTACACGGTTTCATAACAGGTTTCATAAATAACATTTTTTACATGACCCCATAAAAAGAAGTCCATGGGCGTCAGGTCTGGACTTCTTGCAGGCCATCTAATCGTCCCGTTTGTACCTATCCAGACATTGAAATTTTCATTGAGTTAAGCCCTGGAAATTTTGTTGTTGTGGGCAAAGGTTAATTTAGATTTAATTAGCAGTTAATGTTACATTTTACGATCATTTTTATTTTTAAGACCAAATGTTTGTTGGCGAAATTTTATTCTGAATAATAATCCTATCGATTAGTATAATAAAATAGCGAGTGTTTTTTTTTATTTTTAGCTGGTTCGATTCCCGGGTGGAACAAGCGAATTTTAGAAAATCTTTGAATGCAGTTTTGTTTCTTTTTAAAAATAAAGGAATGTTTCCTTTAAGCAAAATGAGCTAACTAAAGGATTTATGGTAGTTCCCCTCCAGGGCCCGACTTATTTTTCCACTCCGTATAGGCTGGGATGATGATGCCTTGCCAGCGCGTTCTAAAGTCTTGTTATATACTAATATCAACTAATATATATTTTTTTTAAATAGCCTAATGGATGTCCCACTGCTGGGCAAAGGCCTCCCCTTTTTCTTTCCACCCGTCTCTTTCCCTCGCGAAATCCCGCCAAAATGGTTCAAAACGGTCCAAGTCATCCCGCGATCTCCGTTTTGGTCTGCCCCTGCTACGGTGCCCGTCGCTTGGAACCCAATCGGTGACGATTTTCGCCCAGCGATCCGGATGCATTCAGCAGACATGTCCCGCCCAGTCCCATTTGAGTTTGGCGGTCTTTGTCTCCACATCGACAATCTGAGTTCTGGAGCGCAGGTCGGTATTTCTGATTCTATCAGTTCTCCGAACACCTAGAATGCTGCGCTCCATGGCTCGCTGGCAAATTTTGAACTTGGACTTCTGGGCCTCGGTTAAAGACCAAGTCTGGGCTTCGTAGGTTAGGATAGGCAGTATACACATATCAACTAATATTATAAATTATAAATGTGAAAGTGTGTTTGTTTGTTTATTTGACCTTCTTTCACTTCGAAACTGAGGAACAGATTGCCGTGATTTTTTGTATGGACATAGGCGAAGGGCTGGAGAGATACATAGACTACTTTTATCACGGGAAAAATAAATATAGGTATCATTCCCACGGGAAAACACGTTTTTCTACTTCAGCGGAGACGAAGCCGCGGGCATCAGCTAGTTATTAATATATTGTTTGTAAAAAATAGGAAAGTTAAAATGGCCGGTTCCAACTCAGTTCACAATTTTTTTTATACTTCTGAGTCTCAGAAGCCTGTCTTATGACTCTGACGGATTATACCTACCCTATACCCACGGCGTATTATACCTGACGTAAATATGTATATAAATGTAGACTGGAACAGCTGACTACACAATATTAAATAAGTAAGTGCTTAGGTATGATTACCCAGATGTTACAAATATCTTCATATTCATACGCATCTGTAATAAACAGTTTTAAAACACATTATGCCGAATTTACGCGACCGAAGTTCCGCAACTAAGTTAGGTTCCGACTTACACGGCTGATATATGATCCATATAAGCGCAAAAATTACGCGACAGAAATGCGGCGTAATTACGCCTGCTATTAATTAATAGTAACTTATTTATTTAAAATTACGTCACAATACAAAATCAGTTAAACTTCGGTCGGTTGTTAGCGGCCTGCTGGCTGGCCAGCCTGGTGGCGTACAATTATTACTTTATTAATAATTAATAGTTAAAAGGGTTAAGTATGTCAAATTATTATTACTATGCCAAACTTTGATGAATTATGCGTAAAAAATATGCTATCTGACAGTGAACCATTTGGTTGATATGACACGTCATAAGGTTGGTAATTACGTGGCAGAAATTCGGCGTGATTACGGCTGCTTTGTTATTTCAATTATAAGCAACTCATTTATTTCAAAATTACAGCCGAACTTTAGTCGGTCGTGAGCCGACGTTCCGCTGCTGATCACGTCAAAACTTAATAGGTATACCTACACCATTTCGGCAACTGTATGTATGTACATATATATGTATGTAAACACTTTATTGTACATAAAACACAAAAATAAAAGAGTACAAAGGCGAACTTATCCCTAAAATGGATCTTTTCAAGCTAACCTGGCATGAAAGGAAAAACTATAAAAAAGATAGGCAAACAATAATTTATGTACAGAGAGAAGAAAGGAAAATGTAACATGTGTTCCCTGTATTTGGAATAGCATTGTACAATCACGCCGAAATTCGGTCGCATATATTCGGCATAGTACCTAAGCTAACATATTTTATCACTGGTGGAAAATCACACTTAAAGTTGCTATTGATTAGTGATCTGCCGTAAAGCCTTTAACTAAAAACTCGTTAAAAAAAACACTAATATGTAGATTGATTTGGTGTTTGACATAGGCTACTTTATATCCCGGGAAACTACAAACAAACGGGCAATACCTAACTTAAAAAAAGCGAATAATCCGCATACTCATCTTCAGTCCTACAAAAATTATTAGAGCGTAAAGTAAATAACAAAGTAAATAAATTTAAATATAACAATTACTTATGAATATCTTATTTAAGATGACATTGAAATGCTGTATAACGTGTTCGTTGTTAAAAAGAAGACGTATTGGCATTTCGTAAACATTTTGCATAAGTACTTGTATTTTTAAACATCAAAAAGGAGGCGGTGCTCAGTGCGTCAGTTTTTTCAACATAATTACATACTTCGTGTATCAACTTGCCTTTGATATTGACACAGAGGTCTTAGAGTAAGTTTTTGTCACAAATGACGTCATAATTTTTTTAGTGCCCGACTTTACATTTGGTTTCTGCGTTTTTGGGTTTCGGTCCATTCGGTCGGACCGAAACCGAAATTGGTGGAGCTACTACGGAAATCGAGATTCGAAGTTCGTTTCACTCCTCTTTTTTACTACCTAGTATATACAGAGTGATCAATCCAAGGGAGAAATCAGAAACTATGAGAGATAGCGGAATCTGTTCTTATGAACTATGGCTTCGATTATAGATTTAACAAAAATGCCATTCAATTTTTTTTAACTCTCATACATAGGTATCCAGGAATCGAGCCTTAAATAATAAATCGTATGGTATCGTTCTGTTCACGCTAATACCTATTATTATATTAGCGAACGGTACGATACGATAATATTTGAAAATCGAATTTCTCAGTAGGTATAAAGCTTGACTTTATATATCAAACAAAACAAGCCAAAAAAATTACGAGTAGAGAAATTTGCCACCCCCATAATGATGGCCGCTGTAGCCTCTAGCCTACTCCGTCTGCTGGTAAATCCGCCATCGGCGTGTGCCAAATCCATTTACCACGCTTGCCGTTCAAGAACATATGGAATTTCATTAGACACAGACAGCGTCAAATAGTTTGTGACGTCCAAAAAGTGGGCAAATAGTTCGCAACTCGTCTTTTTTGCAGTTAGAATAGACATGTTGCAAATTTTGGGAACGTATCAAAATATATAAAGTTTAAAACGAATAATGGACGAAATACAAAATGGTCATAATCTATACATATAAAATCCTTTGTCCTGACTGACGGATCAACGCACAGCCTAAACCGCTGATCGTAGAGACCTGAAACTTGGAGGGTGTGTTCTTTGTATGACGTAGGCATCCGATAAGAAAGGATTTTTCGTAGTTCTACTCCGAAGGGGGTAAAAAGGGGGAGCAAAGTTTGTATGGGACAACGTGATTCCTTGGTCCAATCTACTTCAAATTTTGCTTTAACATTCTTTAACAGAATTGATGGAAGACGTGTTTCGTATTTTATTGAAATTCATCACTTGACGGGGTTAAAAAGGAGTAGAAAGTTATTTTGGGGGTGATTTGCTTCGAAGTTGATATCAATACTCCTTAGTGCTTTTGATTTAAATTACATTTTATTTTGACACATGTTTGAATACTCGATCCGAAGACACGGCTTCATAGGAACGTAGAGTTCGAAATTTGAAATGGTAAGGACTAGACATCTTGGTTAAGCCGCGTTTTCACTTAGTGTTCTGAACAAACATTTGTTTAGAGCAAATATGATTGCGGTTTTGCCGATGTTCGCTCAAAATAGCATCAATGTAGCGTGCGTGCACAGTAGGTGTTAAAAAATAATAATTTTATTAAATACTTAAGATGTATGTAATTTAATAACAATGTAGATCTGATTGAAAAAAATATACCTTGTTGAGTTTCTTGCCGGTTTCTTCTCAACAGGGTTTTTTCCGAACCGGTGGTAGATTCTTCGACGTTCATAGGAGCATCAATCGATGCCTAAATTGAATAAAAAATTTTGACTTTGACTTTGACTTTGAATAGAAAATGTCCGTTTTCATTCAACGAGGAAAGAGAACAGTTGTTTATAACAAAATCGTAAACAAAGATTGGAGACCCACCGAACACGTACAATGTCGAGCGAATGGACAGGGCAACAGCTCGCTCGCCACAGACGTCGTTTTCACTGGATGAATGAGTGAGCGACCCGCGTCCAGCCGATTATCACTGAATAAACACGTTCGCTCGCTCAGAACTGTTCAGGACACTGGGCTGATTTTTCAATCATCGAATAAATATTATCTGACGGATAACGTGTAAAGCGGCTAAATTGTAGCGTCATGCATACAGTGCAACTGACGCAGTGCTGTCAGTCAACTTATTTAGTCAACTTATTCTATAATTTAACCAGTTGATGACATTTATGCGTTGATTGAAAAATCGGCCCTCAGTGAAAACGCAGCTTTATAAAACATACAAATCATTCCATATTCAAAAAAAACAATATTTAAATCGGTTTAGAATTCGAAATTTCAATTTTATTTGTTCTTGGATATTTGAATGAAAAACTTACCTTATACCTAGATTTTCTTTAGAAAATTCCTTGGAAATCTCTTAGATTACCTACTTAGCGAATATTTGCGAATATATACACGAATTACCGACATTGTAAACGAAACGAAACTTCAAATTTTGCAAACCATTTTGTCTACGTTTGTCAACCACTTCCTGATCTGATCTCTGATAATAACTAATTATATGTACATATAAGTATTTGCATTTCACCAAGCTTTTGCTTTTACAAGCGCAGCGTGGGACGTCCACCAACAAGATGGACGGACGTTTTGGTGAAGGCCGCAGGTTCAGGGTGGATGCAAGTCGCTTCCAACCGTAATGATTGGGGGTAAATGAGGGAGGCCTATGTCCAAAAATTCAAAAATGCAAAATTCCCAAGGGATAGAAAAAAAATCAACTTCGGAGCTCATTTTAAAATGTCTTTCACCAATAGAAAAGATACACTGTCCTTGATTAACATAGGATGCTATTTTCCGGATAAATGCAAACTCCCGCGGTATAGAAAATAGTAAATTTAACTTCGGGGCTGAGTTTAAAAAAAATTACCAATAGAAAGCTACACTATCCTTCATTGGTATAGGCTAGGCTACCTACTATTTATTCGGTAAAATGCGAAATTCCCGTGGGATAGAAAGAAGTCAATAAGTATCACTTGAGGGCTGATTTGAAAATTTCTTTCACCAATAGGAAGCTACACCAACCATTATTTACATAGACTACTTTTCTCCGTGAAAAAGCAAAATTCCCACGGGAAAAAAATAAGTGAATTCAACTACGGGGCTGATTTTAAAACTTCTTTTACCGGTACAAAGCTACACCTTTAAGGACATAGGCTATTTTTTCTCGGGGAAAATGCAAAATTCCCGCGGGACAAAAATAAGCGAAAATTTGCATAGAATAAGGACAAATTTGTTGAAATTCCCACGGGATAGAGAATAAACGGGATTTATAATATTCACTAACTGATACTGATGATGATGAAATGATAATAATGATGGATCTTGCCGTTGCCGGATTTTTGTTTTATACAATGAAAGAGATGAAGAAGCTTTACCACAAATTGGAATTCTACGCGGACGAAGTCGCGGGCAAAAGCTAGTATATACTAAAATTTTCCATGAAACTATTGATTAAACGAACTTTTTTAATCGTGTAATCTACAGATTGGTTTAGGTTAGGTTAGGTTTATTTTATGAAAATCCTGTAGAGTTGAGAATTTCCAAGAAAATTGCTTTGTATCAAATGACCATTATATTTCGTCCATTATTACTTTTAAACTTTATATATTTTGATACGTACCCCAAATTTTTTGGCTACTTTGGTTCTCACGAACTATTTGACGCCAACTGTACAACAAGAGGGGTCTCATTACCAACGAACAATGAAATTTTGCATCATCTTCTTCACTTTTCACTTGTTTCATACTAAGTCCTCCGTCATTGATACCAAATCATTACGGTAGGAACCGGCTTGCATCCACCTTCCACCACCACTTTACCAAATCGTCCAGCTCGTTGGTGGAAGTCCCACGCTGCGTTTGTCAGTCCGTGGTCTCCGTTCGAGAACATTTCGGCCCTAAAGGTCATCTGTTCTGCGTGCGATATGGCCTTCGCATTCAGTGGCGTAGCTAGTATAGGTAACCAAGGGCCCTGGGGCAAAAAATAAACTAGGGCCACAACCCGTGTTTGTTTACATGATAAGACAAGTAAGAGCTCGTTCCCACTATGTCGTGTGTCGTTACGTTTTTTAATCGGGCGTTCCAGTGGCAGAACATTTTATATGAAGCTGTTCACACTTTGTCGGACACGAAATCGTGAATGTACATTAAATTCACTAGACTCGCGCGATTGTAAATTCACTAATAGCATTGTATATGTAGTCACGCTGTTGAAGAGCGCCGCGTTCGCGCCCCTGTCGATACATCGCATAGCTCGAGCTGCGCAACTTCTTCGCACTGCTGCTTCGCGGCTGCTCATCTACATAGCGCAGATGCGCGGAAGATTCCTCGCACAGCTACATAGCTTAGCATTGGTGGAAACGGTCACACATTTTCGTAGCGTAACTTTCACATCTTCGCAGCATGTTGCATAGCACATCTCTGGTGGAAAGGCACCCTAAATAGGTTAGGTTAGGATAAAACTACGCCGCAACAGCGCGTGCGACGTTCTAGCGTTTTTACGGCTTATTTTTATCATTAGGTACCAGCTCACCAAATGAGTGAAACAAGCTGTCTCTTCAATGCAAGAACTGAAACAATTGGGATGCACCAAAAAAAATAACCTACAGTTTTTATATTTTTTTTTGGACAGAATAGGATATTTTAAGATACCATTTTCATCGATTTTGAATTTGGTTGAGTATTTAATTTTTAATAATTTTTTTTAAGAAATACGTTGGATGACGTCACAGTGAGAGAGCCACGTTCCATTGCCTACAAAAATTCAAGCCGTACATAACACAATCTGTGGCACTACTGATTTGTCTTGTCACTGTCAATAATACAAGCACGGCTTAGGGTCCTAAATGAACCATGACAAATAGTTTTATTTATTTATCTTCTTTTTTAGCTTCGATTATTCCTGTTTGTTTAATGGTGTGATAGTAAAAAGATATTTTTTACTTAAATCTGATATTTAAATTCTTTCATATTTACTTGTAATGTAGTAATTTAATAATTATATTTGTAAAAATACATTGCGAGTATTGTATACATTTCGGACTTTATGATAAATGACAACTGTTTAAAGCCAGGTGCACATCATGTGATTAAAGTTCTGTCTTTGTCACTCTTTGCTATTATAAGCAGGACAGCAACATTTCAAACTGTCAATATGCTTTAGAGTGTAGACCTGCTTTATATCTGCCTATGTGACGATTCACTGCAGGGGTCAAATGAAGGTCATTACTTAAATTTTCTTTATTTAATTCAGTTTAACATATTTCTGGAATCTGATTTCTGAAAACGATTCACAAAGCCTATTTCTCCAAACGGTTTTCGATTTATTATACGTTGCCAAAAATTGGGAAATCCCAATTACTTTGCTCACCCGCGACCTTCTTCTTTTTTCTGTTTTTTTCTTTTCCTTCTTTTTTTTAAGGTCGCGGTTGAGCAGAGTAATTGTTTCAGGTCATTAATATGGACCTCCGCCAAGTAACGCCTGATTCAATAAATTCTTCTGTGGACATAAAATTTACGACTCTAAGTCAGCAAACTTAACTAAAAAATATGGGCCCTTTAACTCTTACCATGGCCACAAGAGAGACGTCAGCAAAAAAATGTTTATTTATGACCCAAATATTGTTAAAAGAGATGATGTTCTGGGTGCTTTTTTATGAAAAGTTAATAGGAACAGTAGGTACCGATGTTAAGCCTTGTTTGGACGAAGTACCTACTTTCTTTGTAGTAATAATGTGGGATGGTAATGATTTTAACGGAGCTGTTAAAACTTTAGACTATTCAACTGTCGTTATTGTTTTATTAAAGCACAACATGTTGAAGAACCCCAATTATCAATACGGTCCAAGCGGCGTGATGGTGCCAATGCATTTGAATTATAGTCAATTTATACTGGAGAAGCTTTTAGAGAAGAAGGAGAGAAAATGGGTAAGTATTTATTGGTAATATTTATTTCCATCAATTTTGATACATATAAGGCCAATAACAGTTACTCCCTGTATTGTACAATTAATAGCTTGAGCTGGAAACTTACAATTAACTATCTTGTTAACAAACTTATTCTTATTTTACTTAATCTAATTAAGATCTAATTCCAACAAATTTGTTCAATTCACAATCTATTTAGTGAACAAATAAATGTGTGTGTGTGTATGTGTGTGAATTTGTGCGTCAATCAATCAATCTAATGATACATGTGCTGTAAACACAGTGACGTGATTTGTTACACTTTTTATTAACTTGTACTTAATGTACGGTCGCGTATTAATTTGGGACACATTTCGAAAAAAATATCCTTTGAATTCCTATACAATATGACAGGTCTGTCCACCTTAAGTGGGTCCCAAATTAAAGCTCGTGACTGTATGTTTGTTCGGGTGGAATCTATCAATTTAACCGATCTTCAACCGATTGAGCTGCGCATGTACCTATGTACAAATCCGATGACAATGCAATATTAATGTAATGCATGCATACTATCCTTCTGGACGTCTTAGCTTGTGCTGTAAGTCCACAGGATCATTATTTCATAAATAAATAATAAAAAATAATATGATTATGAAGCTGATCTGGTGATGGAGGGTGGCCATAGGAACTCTGCTAAAACGACACGACCGCATTGAGTGCTCGAGTGAGTGGGCTCGTTTAATTCGTCTTGAAGAGTATTTTGGTAACGAAGGACCTAAAATACGGGTATGTATTACAATACCGAAGTACGAAAGACCGAATGTATTAAAACATCCAATGGGTCAAAAGACCGACACGATTTTTTTCTGAAACCGTTAACTTTTTAAGATTGTTATAAAACAAACCTAACCTAACCTAATGGGTTCTGTATGATGCCGTTTTAATAAATTCTGAGAAGTTTACGGTTTCAGAAAAAAATCGTGTCGGTCTTTTGACCCATTCGATGTTTTAATACATTCGGTCTTTCGTACTTCGGTATTGTAATACATACCCTAAAATACAGTCAGCGAAAAAAGTTTGTACCTTTACTAGGTACAATTTTTTAACAAAATCTTATTTTTTCTTTTATCGTACGGAATCATAAACAGTCTCGTAGAACTGATGGCCTATGGGGCCAAAAGGTTCTCGAGTGGCGTCCTCGGACCGGAGGAGGACGCAGTGTAGGTAGGCCTCTAAAAATATGGAGCGACGACGGTTGCGTCCTTTCAGGTGAATGGTGCTACAGGAGAATCGATATCTTACGGCGAGATCGCCCAACAGTCGATGAGTGTTGCTCTCTCGCTCAGCCAGTTAGGGGCGCGAAAGGGACAGACTGTGGCAATATGCTCGGAGAACCGATTAGAATTTTGGGGTGCTGCGATTGGTTCGATCTGTACCGGTGCGACTTTGACCGTTTTTAGTGACCGATATGGCCAACGTGAGTATTTATAAGCGTTTATTTTATTTTATTTGCCTAGATTTGGATGGGATGATGATATCGATACCTTTAGGTTCAATTAGCGTAAAGGACAAAATGCCGGAAATGAGTTATATATACAGTTTTGTTCAGAATTTCAAGCTCTATCGATCTGTCTGGCGTACTATAAAATTAATGACTATATCATGGACAGGGATGTTTGGAAATAATTCCGATCCGCATTGGCGATCCCTAGTCTCAAATAGCGTATCTACTGTGTTAAAAAATTTAATTGTATTAAATACTTTAGATGTACCTATGTCATTTAATAACAATGTAGATCTGATTGAAAAAAATATACCTTGTTGAGTTTCTTGCCGGTTTCTTCTCAACAGGGTTTTTTCCGAACCGGTGGTAGATTTTTCGACGTTCATAGGAGCATCAATTTGATGCCTAAATTGAATAAAGAATTTTGACTTTTGACTTTTGTATAAGTACTTAAAATTTTGATATCTCGCAAAATTTGACCTTTACACCCCAGAATTTTTCATAGCTCAACATCAAAACTGCTTTGTGTAAATATCACACACGAAATCACATGGAATGTAAAGGATGTCATGAAATTTAGACCACGACGTAAAGTCCTGGTATTATACACGTTGCCCTTTAAGACCTACCATTTGGAACCTTATTTTATTATTCTGTCCTTTACGACCTTTACTGTTCTTCATTTACGTACTACATTTACTTCATAACGTAACTAAACTATGGGCGTAAAGGACGTATATTTTTTTCCTAGCATTATACAACGTGGTTTAAAGGACTGTGGTGAGACAGTGAAATATGGTGACAGAAAGAGATGGTTGCGCCCAAGCGCCCGTAAGCCAATATCATCATCTTCCCAGCCTATACGTCCCACTGCAGGGCACAGGCTTTCTCGCAGAATGGGAGGGCTTGGGCCGCAGTTCCCACGCGGGCCCAGTGAGGAACTTCACACGCACCATTAAATTTCTTAGCATGTGTATGCAGTTTTCCTCACGATGTTTTATAAATTCCGAAAAACTGGGCTTTTATAGCCACTGAAAAATAATAAATATCAACTATAATTATTAGTTATGGTCTTATCCCACTACTTCTAGGTGAGCTCATACATGTAGCGAATATATCGAAGCCACAGTACATCATCTGCTCCCTACTGGCCTACAAAATGCACGAGAAAACCTTCAGGAGTCTGAAAGACGTGAAAAAAATCATCGTGTTCGGTGAGGACCGGCCAGCCAATACAATTTCCTTCAACGAGCTGGTCTCCCGCAGCGTGAGGTTCGAGGAGTTCCGGGTGGCTGATGTGGACGGGGCTAGAGACACCCTGTTCGTGCTCTACTCCTCTGGCACCACGGGGTTGCCGAAAGGAGTTATGCTGACGCATCTGAATGTGCTCATCTGTAGTTGCTCGTAAGTTGCTCATAAACTTTCGTGATCTTCACTCATAGTTATTATAATTACCGGAACTTATCACGCAAAATAATATTTACCTCAACGTTTCGGCCACAATGCAGCAGCCGTGGTCACGAGTTGACTGACGTGTAGGGTTTCAAGTTCGTAGGAGTCTTTCGAACTACCCGCACTTGATTAAGATTTTTTAACGGCCCCCCCCCCCTCACACACAACTTGGCAACCTAGCTCAACCTATAGGGTGGACAGGGTGGTGACCAGCCACGGCCGAAACCTACCACCGGAGTTGTATCGCTTGTTTAGTACCACCCAGAGGTCGCGTTTCAACCCCTTTGTGACATGAAGCTGATCTGATAATGAAGCTGGATGGTGGCCTCATAAGAACTCAGTAATAAAACGACACGACCGCATCGAGTTTGGGCTCGTTTGATTTGTCTTGACGACTTTGGTAACCAGGGGCAAAAAGTAGTCAGCAAAAAAAGCTTGCATTAAAAATATAATTTTCAACGAAAACTTATTCTATTGGCGGAGCAAGCCCGCGCTCGTTTCTCTGCCCCGCTTCCCCGCCCCTGTTCTAAAAGAAAGAAAAGAAAAGAAAGAAAAACATTTATTTATAACAACAATAACACGTACACAGGCAAAAATAAGAATACAATAGACATAGACAGATAGATAGATAGAGCTATGTACACATTAATGCTGTCACAAAAGGGACCCGACTCAGCATGTCGCTAGTTAAAACCAGCGCTGGTCTTCCGCCGGGCCACAGCGCAGTAAACTCACGGAAGGCCATACACAAAACAACATAATACTAAAAACTAAACATGTTTGTACATTCAGGGCATCCACAGACCGAAGCGCAGGGCGCGCGCGTGACGGCAACGGAAACGCTTCGGTCTGCGGTGGCCCTAAAATAAACTAGGCTGCATGGTTCTGAGACCCTTGCCTTTTTTTTCTATCAGAACACAAACAAAAAAAAGAAAAGAAAATATAATAAAACTGAATAAAACCAACAATAACAACCCGCTCATAACCCAATTAATCCAATTCAAACCAGTTTTTCATTTTTCCTCTGACTAAACTGAGAAACAGATCACAAACTAAAACTAAAATTATCACAAACAAAGAAACATAGTTTAAATTATGAAAAACACAGATTAAGAAAAAGTTAAACTACAGTGGAAAAAGTGGAAAAGCAGTTACATCCACTACATCCGCTCCGATGCATATGGGACAAAAACTCAAGGTATGTATCGTCGTATCCTACGAAAAAGGGCGTAATTACGAAAAGTTGATTTTACAGGAGACGGTTTAAACTGTTTAAAAAAATCAGCGTAGAAGCTTATGAACTGAAACTAAAAACTAAGAATACTTAATACCTTACAATTGATATAGATAAATATTATTTTTATTATTCAAGTTATTTGTATAAAATATGTCCCTTAATTCTTTTTTCCACGCTAATTTAAACCAAACGTTTATTTTTTCACAAGGAATAAGGGCGTAAGCACCATAATGTCTTTGATCGTCGTGAAAAAGAGGGTCTTAAACGCATTTAGGGCTTTCTTCAATTATGTCTGATATGTTTTTAGTCGAATTTAATCCTATTACTATTACTAATATGAAAATTTAAGAAGATGTTTGGATGTTTGTTACTCAATCACGCAATAACGGCTGAACGGATTTACATGAAATTTGGAAAGGAGATAGTTTGAGGCCTTAGGATTAATGTTATCATAGGATAGTTTTTATACCGGAAAATTGCATACTTTCCATGGGATAGCGATAAACGTATTCTTCGCAGACGGAGTCGCGGGCAACAGCTAGTATAAAATATATGAGCTGACATAAATGCTAATACTTGTAAAATAAAATTTGCGTTGATCACTTTAATAAATATTAACATGATTTTCATCACCATCATCATTTTAGCCGAAAGACGTGCACAGCTAGACATAGGCCTCCCTCATTGATACCCGATCATTACAGTTGGAAGCGGCTTGCATCCACCGTGAACCTGCGGTCTTTACCAGATCATCCGTACATCTCGTTGGTGGACGTCCAACGCCGCGCTTGCTAGTTCATGGTTTCTATTCGTGAACTTTTCGATCCCAACGACTATCGGTTCTGCGTGCTATATGACCTGTCCATTGCCATTTCAACGAGCTAATCCGTTAGGTTATGTCGATGACCCTTGTCTTTCTACGAATCTCCTCATTCCTGATTCGATTACCTAGAGCAACCTCGCGCATATCCCTCTCCATAGCTCGTTGAGCGACTCTGATCTGAGCCTATTCACCCACACACTGGTTAAAGACTTTTATTCTTGAGCACTGTGGTAGTTCAGACGAAAAGACATTGCGGAGTTATCCGAAAGCTGTCCATCTGAGTTGAATTCGACGATTTTGTCCTCATTTTTGAAGTTTAACATTCCAAATTGGACAGTTTGTCTTAGGTCGAATCGAACTCTCAACCATAACGTGGTTAGGGGGCCACATGGACATAAAACATGACTTTCGTCGTGTTCATATTCATTCTGAGGCCTATCCGTAGGGAGACTCGGTTGAGGCCTTTGAGTATCATACTGACTTTCTCCATCAATATTGTCAGCAAATTGAAGTGAGTGATGTGTTCGCCGTTGACGTTGATATCTAGTCCTTTCTGTTCCAGGCACTTAAAGGCGATTTCTCGTATATATATTACTATTTTTTTTCCTTTTATATTCATAATTTCTTCGAGATAAATGTGGACTTTCAATGAACTAAAACAATTACTTTGCTCACCCGCGACCTTACAATAGTTACGTTTATGCAAGAAATGTGTGTTCATGCAGTTCCTCCACCTCCACACTGTACGAACACACACAAATCACATAAACACAACTATCACCACCACCAAGCTACACTGACGCGTTTCGAACTCAACCAGAGCTCATCCTCGGAGTTACCACAACCGTATGCTATGCTACCAAATGTTAAACTAAAACTGGCATCCAACTGAACTGTTTAAGGAACCGAAGAAATTAGAAAACTGAAATTACTTAGGGCTTTCAACGACAATGTATCATCAGAATAATTTTTCAGTATTTCGCTGCTGTCAACATTTGATGAATCAATGATAAAAGTGGTGGTCTTTTTGCTGGCGACACTTGTTTAACCCTTTCAACGCCACGTCTCGACAAAACGTAAACCTGCATTGAATCTTATGTCATTGTGTCAAGATCACTTTGACAATGTACTTTGTGACACCTATATGTGTCGTTGGCGTTGAAAAGGTTAATATGGCTTGTGGCCGAAAAATTTTACTCTATTAATTACTGCTTTATGGCTTTGTGCCTTCATATCTTTTTGTACCGATAAATCAAAAATTAATGGACAGCAACTTGAGAGACATGGTTGCTAGGCAAATTATCTTGCAATGCCAACGAAATATCCTGAAATTTCTGGATGGATTGTAAAGAAAATTGTTCTGGTAGTAATGGCTGCAAAGATCGTCGCAGATGCTGCGTCTGCAGATTGCAGAGCTTAATGAATCAGCATGAATTTGTGCTATAACGCCAGAAGTTCTCCCTAAGTATATTCCAATTTCCTTCCTCTCTCTCTTTGCCATAATTTCAAAAAATTGGTATATTTCCTTCCTGTACATTAAAATATAATATTAAAATGAAGTAAAAATAATTTTATAGTGAAACTAGCTGTTGCCCGCGACTCCGTCCGCGAAGAATAGGGGTACTTATAAAAAATAACCTACGACCTATTCTCAAACCTACCGAATACAGGAAAAAAAAGGTTTTATAAAAATCGGTCAAGCCGTTTCGGAGGAGTTCGATAACAAACACCGTGACACGAGATTTTTACGTATTAGAATAAAATAATTATGTTAGTAAAATGATTTAAAAATTACTGAAGCTATTTTTTAGGAATGAGTAGGTATAAACTTGTCATTATATCCACACATTCCATTAAATATGTAATTTCACTCTCCAACCCTTGTGGAATTGGTGAATCTGGTGGGGCTGAAAATAATTAGGCACATTCAATTACTATTAAAGTGACAAAATTTTGTAAAAGCTAATTATTTGTTCACTTTTTAAACGGGCATAAAGTCTGTTAAGCCTTTTTACGTGTACAAAGAACCGTAATGTATTTTAATGTGAGGCATTATTGACGGTATCATTTGATGTTATTCGTTTAATATTACATCTATAAAACTTGTTTTTTTGCTTTATACTCTTCTTTTTTACATATTTGACTAAATTATCTCGTTTTAAAATTATTTCCATCGAAAACAGCCGTAACGATCATAGCGACACCAGCCAAATGTCCGTGGAAGCGGGACCTAACGTTAACTTGTGGCTCGTTTCCACGGAGTCTGCTTATGTAATTTAAAATCTTGATTTAACCAATTTAACACACAATTTACGGCTAACACTATTAATTTTTGCTAAAACATACACCATTGCTATTGCGCAAACGCTCCGTGTGTAAAGGGCGTAATGGCGCCCGCGGCCGACGGCGTAAGCTCCCCGCGCTTCAACTCTCCGCGGAATACGGCTCTTACGGCTATAGCGGCGTTATTCGATGAAGGAATTGGAGCCACTGCAATTGTGGCTAATTTGAAAAACTTGAATAACTTTTCCAAATGAAATGATAGGGTCTTATTTTTTAGGTCAGTAGATGTAAAAAAAATCGTAGAATTCGAATATCAAAGAAGAGGAAAACAGTATTAATGGCGATTACGCCCCTTTTCCTAGGATACGACGGTATATCTATTTGAGACATGAATTTTGACAAACAAAGAAACACTCAAATTACGCTCGTATCATGGCTCAGCAGTTCTTGAGCCCTTTGATGCTCAAACATCATTTTTTTCATCTTTAATTTAAAATTCTACGCTCAGCGTCATCGCTCCGCTTCCCGGTTTTATATGAATTTTTAAACTACTTTTGCAACTCCCTGTCTACTGAAGAGGAGAGGAAATTTTATGCAGTTCTATTAGTGGATTGTTGTGTCCACTTAAAGCCTGTCACACACAGCGCAGATGCGGTAAGATTTTATCTGCGTATAAAAACTTATCCGTCTGCAGGTATCACACACAGCGCAGATGCGAGGTGATACATTCACTCTAAAATTTCGGAGCTGAGTAGACGTGTTTTGTGGTGCGGATGGCTTATACAGGGTGTTTTTTTTATATAAAAGGGGGTAACCGAGCATGCGGGTCACCTGATGGGGAGCAATCACCGCCGCCCATGGACACCCGCAACATTAAGGGTGTCACAAGTGCGTTGCCGGCCCTTTGAGAGATAGATAGGCTACAATGAATTTTCAATGAAAGCGCGTTACACTTTCTTTATTTCTCTTCACGACAAAATGTAAAAAAATGCGAAAATGCATTTCTACGCAAGGATGACTTGTTGTTTGCTTAAGTAGTACGTAATTTTATATTTATTTTATTATACACTGAAGTTCCCAATCCGCACTGGGCCCGCGTGGGAACTACGACCCAAACCCTCTTATTCTGAGAGGAAGCCTGTGCCCTGCAGTGGGACGTAATATAGACTGGGATGATGATGATGATGATGATGAAAGTGTGCTTCTGCGCATCCACCTGTATTTATCTGCAGATATAATATTCACATCTGTCGGATTCTGTCGATATATGTCGGTGCTCACAGATACGCAGATAAAAATCTTACCGCATCTGCGCTGTGTGTGGTCCTCCATTGAATTGTATAAGGAGCGATATTGACAGATATCTGTTCAGATACAGATATCTTACCGCATCTGCGCTGTGAGTGATGGGCTTAATCCGTTGCCGGCCGAAGTATGTTCGGGCGTCGTCGTTCGAACTCGGCCGATCGAATCAATCGTATGTGTAGCGTAGGCGCTCTCGTTGCTTTACTTACGTTTGATTCGATCGGCCGAGTTCGGACGACAACGCCCGAACATACCTACTTCGGCCGACAGCGGATTAGGTGGACACGTACCTTTATGAGCAGTGGCAAGTGGCTCAATAACCACATGTTTTGATTGTCCTTATGTTTCTGTTTTAGTCCTATATTAACGAGAACACATTTAGATAAAGTGTGTCAACTGATGCCCGTGCCGTGGTACCACGCCTTGGGATTTATTTTGAGCTTCACGATGATGTCAAAGGGTTTTAATATTGTTTTTCTACCTAAATTCGACACAGAACTCGCCTTAAAGTGTATTCAAAAATACAAGGTAAGAGTTTGATCACTACCAGGGTGCTTATCCACCATAGATGTGCTGTAGCTATGCTGCGAGAATGTGAAATTTTTGGGTATGTCAAAATATACGCCGTTAAGGCTGCGTATCCACCGGAGCTGTGCGAGGATGCGTTGCGAGGGATGTGTTTGTCATGAACCAATAGAAACACTTCATTTAAAAGATCCTAAGTGAATGAAGTGTTTCTATTGGTTCATGACAAACACATCCCTCGCAACGCATCCTCGCACATCTCTGGTGGAAACGCAGCCTAACAGCCGTAACTATAATAATCCAGTGTTAGTAGAACCCTGCTTCTAAGTAAAATGTACTCATTGTGAGATCATTTTATATTGGTTAGTCGATACCCCCTTAATTTTTAACCGACTTCAAAAAAAAAGAGGATGTTCTCAATTCGTCTGTATGTTTTTTTTTTGTATGTTTGTTACGCGATTACTCCCTCAATTGTGAACTTTTTTTTTGTAAGAGTATAATTCTGAGGTGGTCCCATTGGCACCAAGTCAAGATCTGATCATGGGATCCTATAGAGAAATCGGGGGCAACCGTCAAATTTTATAGGCAAACCTATGGTGATTTTTGCATTTTTAACATCAAGTGAAGTAGGTATTTGCATTCCGAAAGTAAGTATCATTTGGTAAACTGGACCTGATGAAGAAGACAGCACATGGCCAACGGAACTCCTCAACGGGTCAAATCTTGCAAGTTAAATTTGACCCACTTCCCGGTTTCCAATTGAGCTGAAATTTTGCTCGCATGTGTAAATTGGATGACAATGCAATATTATTATGACATGGAGCTGATCTGATGATGGAGCAGGAAGGTGGCCATAGGAACTCTGTAATAAAGCGATACGACCGCATTGAGTTTGGGCTCATTTGATTTGACTTGAACCCTTTGGGTACGGAACCCTAAAAACAGCTTAGTTGAACGCGTTTTCATACCTAAGCTATGTGGACCAACGAATATGATTGGTGGATATATATATAACGCATCCATAGCAACTTAGCATAGCACACCATTGGTGGAAGGCACCCTTAAAGTCAGAATATTTACTGTTGTAAACTTTCGTGATTTTCACTCATAATTACTAAACTAAACGGGACTTATCACGCGATAAATGTTTATTTATTTACCTCGACGTTTCGGCTGCATTGCAGCAACCGTGGTCACGAGTTAACTGAAGTGTAGTGTAGGGTGTCAAGTGTGTATAGGTAACGCCACCAGAGTTGAGGCCACGCACACAACCACATCTCATGTAATGACAGCGGGATTTTGTCGTTGTGTTGTGGTTTAACGACAACACAACGACAAAATCCCGCTGTCATTACATGAGATGTGGTTGTGTGCATGGCCTCAACTCTGGTGGCGTTACCTTTAGGGTGTGTGGTGTGATGGGGTGCCGTTAGAAAATCTTGATCAAGTGCGGGTAGTTCGAGATACAGGTGCTGATTCTAATCGGGATGAAGTGCGGGTAGTTCGAAAGACTCGTGCAGCTAAACGAACTTGACACCCTACACTTCAGTTAACTCGTGACCACGGTTGCTGCAATGTAGCCGAAACGTCGAGGTAAATAAATAAATATTTATCGCGTGATAAGTCCCGTTTAGTTTAGTAATTAAGAATATTTACTTTCCGATTTTGCATTTATTTTTGTTTACCTCATTATCATCATCATCATCTTCCCTAGCCTATATACCTCCCACTACAGGGCACAGGTCTCCTCTCAGAAAGAGAGGGCTTGGGCCTGTTGGGTCTGTTTACCTGCTCACTCGTAGTTAGCTCTGTAGACATTGTATTTCTAGAAATGATTTTGTATGTATGTATGTAAACTCTTTACTGTACAAAAAAAAAGAAAAGAACAAAACAATATTGATCACCGTTGAGATATATGTACAAAGGCGAACTTATCCCTTTAAGGGATCTACAAGTCAACCTTTGAGTGGATGAAAGGATGCTTTTGAATTTTTCAGATAACTAACATACAAGCAGTCCCTCCGATGCTGATTTCTTACATCAAGCACGCCAGTAAAGAGGACTTGAGCAGCGTAAATGTAATATACTGTGGAGCCGCCCCTATCACCAAGGACACCTTAGAAGCAGTGAAAAAAATGTAAGTATATGTTTACTTTTTTTATATAATTTACCACGTTTATCCACTACTAACAATATTCAACTGTCTAGCTATCACGGTTCATGAGATACAGCCTGGTGATAGACGGACAGCGAAGTATCAGTAATAGGTCCAGTTTTTACCTACAACCCTAAAAAAAACACTATTGACTACTGTTGAGATATGTACATGTAGGTACAAAGGCAAACTTATTCCTTTAAAGGATCTCTAGTACCAGTCAACCTTTGTGGATTATTTACAGATTCCCGAACGTTTCAACTGTGCATCAAGGATATGGCATGACGGAGTCCACCCTTGGAGTGATGCGAGATATCGGATTGTCTCCTTCACCTAAACTAGGAACCGTTGGCCCTGTGGCCGCAGGAAATATTGCAAAGGTAAATCTATATCATCATCATCCCAGCTTACAGATATATAATACTTCCCACTGCAGGGAACAAGCCTCCTCTCAGAATGAGAGGGGTTGGGCGGTAGCTCCCACGCGGGCCCAGTGCGGATTCAGAACTTCACACACACCATTGAATTTCGGCCGGTACTTCGTGTTTTCATCAACCAATTTTATAAAAAAGTAAATAACATATACTTGAATATTTTCAGAGTATTAGCGATTTTAGCAGACCTTTTAATTTTGTGACATCTATCCTACGTATGGGATAGTTGCTTGATCCATATCAATGCTGTATAGGATAGATGCCCTCCCCCGAAACGGGACAACTATCCCCTCAAAACTTTGATCGCATTTTGCCTTCCCATGCAATCACACAGAGACACGCGACTCGGTCAACTCAGTGGTAGCTGGAAAGTCTGCCGATAAATAATTGAAATAAAATACGATACATTCGCAAAACCAGAGTACCTAATTATAATCGGGGCAACCATACCCCTGGGGCAACTATCCTGGTTTTTCTTCTTCGTCGTTTCACTCTTGGCAGAGCTCAGTGGTCGTGGTCATCATTTTCTAGGTGCTGGTAGCAAGCCTAGCAATACGGCTCCATTCTTCCCTGACAGCCGCCTTCGTTATGCTTGCATGTAGTGGTCCTTCTATTGCAGCTTTGACCTGGTCTGTCCATCTCATAGGCGATCTACCTCGTGGCCTAGTGCCTTCGACTTTACCCTGGATCACAAGTTGCTCCATAGCTACGTCTCCTCGACGACATATGTGTCCGAAAAATAAGGATGCGAGACTGTACTATGGATGATAGACGCTGCTTGATGCCGAGTTCTTGGAGTTATCAGTTTTAAGAATGTGGAAAATTACTTTTGTTTTTTTTATGTGCTTTTGTTTTTGATTTTTGTGTAAGGGAGTTTTCAGAAAAAAATGTACCCTTTTTTTATGTTAGTGAAGCCAGACAAACGAACTAGTGGGTCACCTGATGTTAAATGAACACCACTGTCCATAGACACTCGCAGCGCTTTACGCGATACCAGTGCGTTGTCGGCCCTGCAGAAAATTGTACACTCGCCTCTTAAAGGCACCCAGGTCGTAACTCGATGGGAAGACCCCAGCGGGAAGCTCGTTCCAGATTTTGCAAGTTCGTGGCAAAAAAGACCGCTTAAAACGCACGTCACCGCCGTTTCCCTTAATTATCCTTAATTTTTCCGTACAAAATTTATTAGTCAGTTTTGTGACGGTCCATACAACATGTATGGTTAACTGCGTCACAAAACTGACAATTAAAAGAGGGACATTTTTTTTATTGCTTAAATCGATAGTGCTCGTGATTCTGAGTAGAAATAACCCAAAATTTGTTAGGTTTTTAAAAAAAGTACAGAGTACACTTTTTTCTGAAAATGCCCGTAATAATGAATTTGATCTAAAAAAAGTTTTTTGTGCACTCTAATGTGAATATGCCCATTGACGTTTGCAGGTAGTAGACCTAAGAACAAACCAACCACTGGGACCGAACCAATCCGGAGAGATCTGTGTGAAGGGCGGCGTCATGATGAAGGGCTATGTGGGCAAAGACCGGCGCGAAGACTTCGACGATGAGGGCTTCTTCAGGACCGGAGACATCGGCTACTATGACCAGGATGGCTACTTCTACATCGTGGAGCGGCTGAAGGAAATGATCAAGTACAATGCTAACCAGGTGAATTTATTCTGCAAGCAGGCAGCAAGCCGGCGCTCAATGACGGCATGGCACGGCGTGGCATTTTATTACTATCAAGTTATTTTGAATCTTATTTCAATGAGTTTAGAATTCATGTTACTTTGTTGGTTATGCGTTGCGTTATCCCTCGGCACGTCGCGGCATCGTGGTATCGAAATAAAGTAACATGAATTCTAAACTCATTGAAATAAGATTCGAAATAACTTGATAGTAATAAAATGCCATGCCGTGCCATGCCGTCAGTGAGCGCCGGCCCTTACATTACCTATAGCTTGTCTAATTTAAAATGATGCGCCCAACCACCGCATTTACTCACACGATTTGAAACTCAATTTAAGCTACAATAGAGAAATATTTCTCTTGGCAGATGTGCGTGAATGCGGTGGTTGGGCGCGCGTCATTTTAAATTAGACAAGCTCTACATGCAAATCAAATTAAAATCAAATCGTCTATTTTTGGTAAAACATACATGTTAGTTAGCCGCCCATACGGGGCTCGCGTGAGTGAGACGGATTACAGGCGTACTGTAATTTGCACCTTGTAACTATATAATATAAGACTGATTTAAAGTTTGAATCGTGCCTTAGGTTATCATTGGAATAGTTCGTGTCTGCGCGGCCGAAAATGCACGACGCGCCATATTGTTTAGGTATTATAGGTAACGCCAGGAAAGTTGAGGCGAATGATTATAGTATAAATCTTCCCAGGTGAATTTTTCGCTTCGAGCCATTACATTAAATTTGAACCTTAATACTATGACGATACAGTTTGTTTTGAAAGATAAGGGCTCGAAGCGAAAAGTTAACCTGGGAAGATTTATACTATACACAAGCAGCTACATAAAGTACCTACTGATTAAAAAAACAATAGTGAATGAATGAAATAAGTGAGTGAATGAAAATGTGAGTTATATTATCTTATGATGAAATACTTACGCAATACTAATTTAATTATAATTTTTATTTTTTCATATAACCTATTTTTGAAATAAAACAATTTGGAACTGATAAGAAATATTCGTAACAAAAAATCGGTCTTAATAAATAGCGAAAAATTTGCTTATCTGATTTAAATGAAATAGATCAAAATATTTTCTTTACTGTTTTGTTTGAAGTTGTATTTTCCTAAATAATTCTTAACGAAATAGGTTGAATCAATCTGATAATTCACTGTTGGCTCTGATGGACTTGTTATCGGAAACGAATAAATGTCAAAATCCCGCTGTCATTACATGACATGTTGTTGTGTGTGTGACCTCAACTCTCGTGGCTTTACCTATACTACTGACACTTTTTATTGAAAATGCCCGTTTGTCAATTTGTATGCAGGTAGCACCAGCTGAGATAGAGGCGGTGCTGTTGCTGCACCCAGGAGTGAGGGACGCGGGGGTAGTGGGGGTGCCACACCCGGGCGCCGGCGAGGTGCCGCGCGCCTTCGTGGCGCTACAGCCGGGCGCCAGCGTCAGCGCTGAAGAGCTGCAGAAGTTCGTGGCCGAGAGAGTAAGTGTGTAGCAACACTACCGCCACGCTACCTAGCGCCGGACAACGGAACTACATGTCGCGCAGCCGCACAAGCAGCCTGTCGAAGTTTTGTCTTCTGTTCAAATATCTCAACTGTCAATAGTCGACGCAAACGAATAAAAATTATTATTCACGATAATACTGTTTGACCCTTTCTAAACTGGTGACGCCCTAGAATGAAAAAAGACGCAGCATTTTTTGGAAGAATAATCAAGGATCGAACACAATTCGTAAGTCTACAAATCGTTTTCGAAAATGTTGACGAACAAAGACGAATTTTCCAACGCAATGTCAGATGACGAACATGAAAAAATTGAAAATAGTTTTCCATTTAGCAAAGTTTAGTTTAGTTTAGAAAGGGTCAAACAGTATTATCGTGAATAATAATTTCAATTCGTTTGCGTCGACTATTGACAGTTGAGATATTTGAACAGAACACAAAACTTAAATAAATAAATAAATAAATATTAGGGGACAATCTTACACAAATCGACCTAGTCCCAAACTAAGCAAAGCTTGTACTATGGGTACTAGACGACGATAAACATACTTATATAGATAAATAAATACTTAAGAGTGAGTTCCCTGACCTTGAGAATTTATTTTTCGTACGCACATTGACAGTTTTCACTTACACAGAACCATTTTGCGTGATACGCTATACAGCCGTCAGCTAAGGGTGGAGTCCCAGTGTAAGTACTTACAAGGGAACATTAAAGAGTCGCCTTCCGATTTTGTACAAATGTAATCTACATTATTTTGATGACTTTCGATATTCAAACTTGGTGTAAGTACAAATAAAACGATTTTACATTATTAAAGGATATTTTTATTAATAATCAGAACTTTAATAACATCAAAAAAATATAAACATCGAAAATGTCTTTATTCAAAATTACTATTATTGTTGACCTAAAAAAAACTGAAAGAATTACATTGCTGACCCGCGACCTTATGATACTTACGTTTATGCAAGAAAAGCAAAATAAATGTATATGCTCATGCAGCTTAGTAAACGGTTGCGATACTTACTCTGAAGATGAGCTCTGGTTGAGTTCGAAACTCAACTAGAGCTCGTGTAGTTTAGTGGTGGTGATAGTTGGGTTTATGTGATTTGTGTGTGTTCGTACAGTGTGGAGGTGGAGGAACTGCATGAACACGTATTTTTTGCATAAACGTAATTATTATAAAGTCGCGGGTGAGCAAAGAAGTTGTTTCAATTCATTGATATGGACCTCCGAAAGGTAACGCCTGATTCAATAAATTATTGTTGACCTGTCCGTGTATTTACAATTCCAATTCCAAATCTCGTAGAGGACATATAGTGCGCAGTTATTGTCAAGTCATCATCATCATCATCATTTCAGCCGAAAGACGTCCACTGCTAAACATAGGCCTCCCCAAGGTTCGCTAAACAGATTGGTCCCGTGCCATCCGCATCCAACCCAATCCCGCAACCATAACCAGGTCGTCTTCCATCTTGTTGAAGGCCTACCTCACTGCGTCTTCCGGTCCATGGACGCCACTTGTGAAACTTTTTTTTCCCATCGGCCATCAGTTCTACGAGTGATGTGCCCTGCCAATTGCCACTTGAGTCTGGAGATTCTTCGAGCTATGTCGGTGACTTTAGTTCTTGCGCGGATTTTATAATTTCTAATGCGATCCCGCAGAGAAACTCCGAGCATAGCCCTCTCCATTACCCTCAGAGTGACTTTGAGCTTTCTTATGAGGCCCATCATTAGCGGCCACGTCTCAGTGCCATAAGTCAGCACTGGCAACACAGACTGGTCAAAGACTTTTGACTTGAGACATTGCCGTGTATTAGCTGACAAGATATTGCAAAGCTTCCCTAACGCTGCCCAGCTGAGTCTAATTCGTCGATTGACCTCTTTCTCGAAGTTAAACCCACTAATTGGATTGTACTTATATCCCAAATAGTTATAGTCGTCAACAACTTCGAGCGTAGAGTCTTCAATTATGACGGGAAATGGTACAACATGGGCGTTCGACATGACCTTCGTCTTTTCTATGTTCAATTAAAGTCCAACTCGCTCGGAGATCGTCCCGAGGTTAGAAAGCATCGCACTTAGGTCGAAGGTGAGTGATGTATTTCACCATTTACATTGATGCCTCGCCCTTCCCTGTCAGGAGTCTTGAAAGCATCCTTCAGCTCCAGTGCAGCGGTGAACAGTTTTGGAAAAATAACATCTCCTTGTCTGACTCCCCGCTGCAATTGAATACGCTTCGACATCTGGTCCTGAAGTCGGACGAACATTGTGGCGCTATTATATAGACACTTCAACACTTCGATGTAATGTACTGTACCAGTAGTCTACTTGGCACCGTTGGAGGACTGCAGTGCAGCCGAAGTCTCGATCGAATCGAAGGTTTTCTCATAGTCTATAAATGTCAGGCGAAGGGGGCGTTTAAACTCCTCGGTTTTCTGTATAACCTGCTGCAACGCATGTATGTGGTCTACGGTGCTAAAGCCCTTTCAGAATCCTACTTGTTCAGGAGGCTGGAAGTCGTCTAACCTGCGTGCGAGACGATTCGATTGTTTATAAAGTACAACACGCAATTAATTAAAAAGTTGACATTGTCTTGAAACAGACATCAAATAAATAGTAAAAAGATAAGATTTAACAATATTCTTATAATCAATCAGGTGCAATGTGAGTTTGACAAAGACCAAAGAACTTTCCTATCGACAAAAAGGACATTAGTAAAGAAGATGGCACAAGACATTCTGTTACAAACTTATTTTTAATTTTTCGTTTTTTTACACATACCAAATTTCAAGTCGATCCGACCACTAGAAGCGGGTTAAATAAAGCTTACAAGATTTGGCCTAAACTAACAGGGCAATTTAAATAAAAGCTTGTAATTATTAAGAAAACTTACTTACCTTAGTAAAAGTCTGACCTCTTTGACAGCTGAAATCGAACAGTCGGGATCCACCCTTACCCTACCACAGGAGTAGTATTTTGTGCGAGTGTGTGCGTGCGTGGCTACAAACGGAGCGTGCTCTCTCGTTGGATTCCTTGACAGCACTGAATATTTTTCGGCCGCGATCGCTATTTAAAAATCGAATTACGGGAAATGTTCGCTCCATAGTAAAAAGTATGTAAAACGGCAAACATTTTTGCGTAAAAAATAGATAATGTTTAGATGCATATAATCATTATAGAGATTATATTTAGCCTAAAATGAAACGGTGATAATATTTTTCATACTTTTGTGTTACGATTCAACCAAAGAGATTTTCATGAATTTGTTTCATTATTATCTAAAAAGCGTAAATAGAAAATGACGATTTCGATGTTTTTGAAAGACTTTGGGATTTTATTTCTCGGAAATTAATTATTATTTTGCAAATGCAGCGCGGTGAAGCTGTAGATACATCTATTAAGTTTCTAAAATAATTTTTGTAGTATTAAATATACGGTGAATTTCGTGGCATTATTGCAAACCGCAAACATCTTTCAAGCGTTTTTCGGGGACTCACCCCTTAAATACATAGAAAACATCCATAACTCAGGAACAAATATTTGTGCTCATCACACAAATAAATGCCCTTACCGGGATTCGAACCCAGGACCTCTTGCTTCGTAGGCAGGGTCACTACCAACTAGGCTAAAGCGGTCGTTACTTCGACAGGCTGCTTGTGCGGCTGCGCGACATGTAGTTCCGCTGTCCGGCGCTAGGTAGCGTGGCGGTAGTGTTGCTACAAGTGGAGTGCGGGGTTACCTTGGGGGATGGCTTGATCACACTTACCGTGCAAACGGGCGAGACAGCAGAGGCGAAGGGTACTAACAACCCGATCCCCCCTGGGTTGCCTAAACTATCGAAGTTACCAAACGCTTCTCTTCCATTACTGTACTTTCAAGAAGAGGATAAATGGGCTTTTTGCTCTGGCTTTACTTGCAAAATTTTTCACGCCCCGCCACTGCGAGACAGTGCGGGTTTATATTAATTTGCATAGCGTAATGTTCTCCTAATTCAAATTGTAATAACGTGATTTCGCATAGTTAATTAATCCGCATAATGTAAATTGGCATAATGATGACTTGGCATAAATTTTATAAGCATAACGTTACTCTGCGTAGGTAAGTATTAAGCAGCATAAATAAAAAAGGTATTTAACGCATTCAGTGCCACCGACGCACATGTGCGTTCAAAATGTATGAATAATTATGACAGCGGCACTGGGCGAAGTCCCGAAAACGCATATATGCGTCGGTCGGTGGCAGTGAATGCGTTAAGGCAACACCCACACATCGTAATCCCATAATGCCAACAACAACAGTATTTATATAGAAGCAATTTTTAGATCTGAGAAGTGAACTACTATGTGAAAATATCTATATCGGGCTGTTATAAAACAAATACCCCACATAGAAGGCTAAGGCGGGAGCTTCTGAACCTAACCTAACCAAGTTGGTTTTGCCCTGACCCGTCTAATTCATTCGTTTCATAAAATAATGCAAATCAGTTTTATGACAATTAAAGTTATAGCTAATAACGGTTCAATTATGCGGATTCATTATTGTGCTAAATAAGTGTTATCCTTTTTAGGGTTCCGTAGTCAACTAGGAACCCTTATAGTTTCGCCATGTCTGTCCGTCTGTCTGTCTGTCTGTCTGTCCGTCCGCGGCTAAGCTAAGAGACTGTTAGTACTAGAAAGCTGTAATTTGGCATGAATATAAATATCAGTCACGCTGATTATTATCAGTGATTAAATAAAAAAAACTAAAAAAATTTTTTTTAGGGTACCTCCCATAGACGTAAAGTGGGAGTGATTGTTTTTTCTCGACTAACCCTATAGTGTGGGGTATCGTTGGATAGGTATTTGAAAACAAATAGGGGTTTTCTAAAACTATTTTTAAATTAAGTGAATATTTTTGGAGATATTCACTCCGAAAGTTCAAAATAATGTGTCCCCCCGCTCTAACTTTTGAACCGCACGTCTAAAAAATATGAAAAAAATCACGTAAGTTAAACTTAATAAAAACTTTCTAGGAAAATTATTTTCAACTTAATCAGTTGAGCAGTTTTTAAGTTTTTGTAAAAAAATATTTCTTAACTAAAATTGTAATTTAACCGCCATTGCCAGCATTTTTTTTCTTTAAGTACCTAATAAGATCACGCTAACAGTATCTTCTTTCAAATAAAAAATATATTACATCTGAAAAACAATTAACATACATACTAGTTCTAGTAGACTGTTAGATTAGTTACCCAATTCGCCAATAGATGGCGCTGTACCGCCGACGTTGGGACCAAAACAACCACATTAATAAATAAAGTATGCAAAGATTTTTTCGTACCTGCTACGGAACTCTATCTTGGGCGTGTCCGACACGCTCTTGAACGGTTTTTTACTATTATTCCAATTCGATGTTATGCTCAATTGTTATGCCTGCCCTGCATTGGAACGTATGTAGGCTGGGATGATAATAAGTAACTATTATTTCGTGCTTTCAGCTATCGAACCCAAAACATCTGCGTGGTGGAGTCCGTTTCGTAGAAGAAGTACCCAAAACCCCGAGTGGCAAGATTCTGCGGCGACAACTCAGAACCATGGTTGACAGCAAGCTATAAATAAACGTTTTGATTTATAATATAAGATTTAATTGATAATTAATATACTAAACGAGACTTATGTATAACGAAAACAATATTTACCTCGACGTTTCGGCCACATTGCAGCAGCCGTGGTCACGAGCTAACTGAAGTGTAGGGTGTCAAATTCGTTTAGCCGCTCGAGTCTTTCGAACTACCCGCACTTGATTCTGATTAGATTCAGCACCCGTATCTCGAACTACCCGCACTCAAGATCTTATAACGGCACCCCATCACACCGACACAACACTCACAACGTCCGACGATCCCTCCGAACAATAATAAATAATTTAGTATAATAATTATGAGTGAAAATCACGAAAGTTTAAAACAGTATGAGATTTAATTGTTAATTCTAACTCAGTTACCGCTTCCTTTTAACTTAACTTTTTCGTAAACGTAAATTCTGGATTCAAAACTTTCGGTCAACACATTCGGCGTTTCATTATTCGCACATCTTTTCGCAAATCTTGTGAGATTTTGTGACTATAAAAATGATTTGTTCAACTGATCAAGTCATGAAAGGAAAAATAAAATAGTATGTACATTATATTGTTATATTTATTAATTCATATACATTGGTTAGGAGCGAGTGAGATAGATCACGCCAAGTAGCTATAGGTGTCCTTTTCGCCCTCAGTGCGTTCCAAATATTCTTTCTCTATCAGGATGTCGATGCATTTCTGTAAACAAAAATTTTAAAATCAACATTTTTTTCTGTATGTCACAGTGGCAATCTAAACTAAAGGACGGCTTTTCGGTGTTTTCAAACGAAGTCTTCTTTGCTAATACTACCCAAATCATCACCACCCACTATCATCACCTCAACCATTCATTCATTCATCTGCACCTAATAGCATCACCGCCTACAATTATAACCTAAAATTATAATCATCATTATAAGCATGATCGCAGTATTACGGCCTACAATCATGATAATCGTCTCCTACAATGATCATCATCTCCTACAAACATCATCGCAGTATCACAGCCTAGAAACTGATCATCTGCGCCTATAGGTAACGCCATCAGAGTTGAAACCACGAACATGTGTAATGACAGCGGGACTTTGACATTTATTCGTACCGATAGCAAGTTCAACAGACTCAACATAGAATCACAAGATTGACTAAAAATTCCTTCAACCTATTTATTTAAGAATAATTTAGGAAAATACATCTAGTTCAAACAAAACAGAAAATAAAATATTTTGATCTATTTTATATAAATCAGATAAGCATATTTAAATACCGATTTTATACCGAAATAGGTTATAAGAAAAAAAGAAAAATTATAATATGCATAGTATTGCGTAAGTATTTCATCATAAGATCATATAACTCACATTTTCATTCACTCACTCATTTCATTATTCACTATCTTTTTTGCAATCAGTACTTTATGTAGCTGTGTGTGTAATCATTCGCCTCAACTCTCGTGGCGTTACCTATACAAGCATCACCGCATACAATCATGGACATCATGACCAAGCACCATCGCAGTATCACCGCTATCTATCATGGTCATCATGACCAAGCACCATCGCAGTATCACCGCTATCAATCATGGTCATCATGACCAAGCACCATCGCAGTATCATGGTCATCATCTCGTCTAAGCATCCTCGCAGTATCACCGCCTACGATCATCATCATCACCTACACTGATGTTATTCCCCTCATCACCTACCTTGATGACGGGCACGCGCGGCTTGAACCGCGAGGACAGCTGGTTGAGCACCTCCACCACGAGGTGCTGATGTTTCAAGGTCTTGCGGGTCTTCATTATCCTCACGATAGCAGCCTGAAGGAAGGGACAATAGTATTATGAAACCAAAATAAGAAACCGATTTTAAAGTACCAACATAAATACAGTATTTCGATACCTTGGCGCACAATCGTATTAATTACAATGCAGTGAACTAAATGAAAGAATATTGAAATTAGTTTCTTATAATTGACTTTTCTATATAAAAAAAAATCTAAAAACCATTGGTATTTTTTTTAGACATTCCCATTTATGTGCAGTGCTTTATAATCAGTGATCGTAGATTTTGTACCATTTTTGGTGCAGTGCTAGGGTTGTCAGTAGTGCCCAATATTAAATTGTTTGAACCAAGGATCAAATAAAATCAAAGGCATTTAGAACTAAGTAATAACTTAAAAATTAATAATGTAGAGATGGTTGGTAATTCAAAAAATAAAAAAAAAAAACGATGCAAATCTCGTCTTGAAGTCTCGTCTATATTCTGTATTCTGTATTGTTTGTGTTTTTTGAGGTGTGCAGTAGAAATCGAAAATACAGAAAATATTCTTAGAACATGTAAAGCCCAACCCAACATGCATAATGAAATGAAGGGTTAATTTACTATTATGAGAAAATGTGTTGCAATAAATCCTTGTCTGAGGTTATAGTTATTATTTATGATTAGAAATTGATATACTAACTTTTCTGCTGTATATTTGCATTAAATATAAATAAATATAAATATTAGGGGACAATCTTACACAAATCGACCTAGTCCCAAACTAAGCAAAGCTTGTACTATGGGTACTAGACGACGATAAACGTACTCATATAGATAAATAAATACTTAAATACATAGAAAACATCCATAACTCAGGAACAAATATTCGTGCTCATCAAACAAATAAATGCCCTTACCGGGATTCGAACCCAGGACCTCTTGCTTCGTAGGCAGGGTCACTACCAACTAGGCTAAAGCGGTCGTTAAAAAGCGGTCATTGACAGTATAAAGCGTAATGGCAGTCCATAAATACATATAGAAGTCATTTGATTTCTTCAATGACGTCCCATCAAGTGCTAAAAAACAGTTGCGTTGATTTTGTGTGTGAAAATAAGCAATAATTATTAACTGATTGCACACAATGGAGAAACTGTTAAGTAAAAGCACAGTTTTTTTATTAAGGAAAATTCTTCGAAATTTATTGTGTTAAAAAAACGACCCTATTGAAACATGTTTTGACGAGAAACATTAAAACATATATAATAAAAACGAAATGTTGTTAATCAAAAGATTAAGTAAAAAATTTTGCGTTTTATTTTCAACGACAACATAATATTACATTATTTTAAACGTCAATCATATTATACACGTCGACAACCACGAGAGTAATTCCTATGGAAGAAGAACCAACTCTTATCTAATACCCGCGACATTGAACAACCTCCCAAAGGAATTGCTAAACAAAGCTGTAAACACTGCCGCCAAACCCTTTGAATGTAAAAAAGTTCTCAAAAAATTCTACCTAGAGAGTGACAATAATGTACCTACCTAGTGGTACTTTAGTTTAGTTAATTAAAACTTGTACTGAACCGCTTTAACTCGCCTACTATTACATAAACCTCTAGTGGGTTTTCCAATAGTGGCATAATAATTTCAACCTTATTTATATGTGCTCTTGATTATATTAAATAAAAAAAAAAAAAAAAAAAAAAAAAACCCTAGGTCGCAGTCGTGTGTCATTTGACGTCATCGCACCAAAAATGCTACAAAATCTACGATCACAATTTATAATTAATACGATAAGACGATAAAATTAAACTCCCGCCCGCGACTCCGTCTGCGAAGAATAATAGGGGTATAAAAATAGCCTAAACCTATTCTCAGACCTACCGAATATGGAGAAAAAGGTTTCATAAAAATCGGTCAAGCCGTTTCGGAGGAGTTCGATAACAAACACCGTGACACGAGATTTTTGTATATTAGATCAATTAAATGAAAGACTTCAAGTCGGCTGACCAAGGCCCTAAGGTCTCAACAGCAAGCGCTGCAGACTCGTAATCCTTTAATAAGGATGAGTACTTGCGGCGCTTGAGGAGTTGGGCCTGATCAGCCGCAGCGCCGGCTTGTGAGCTAGTTGCCTTGATGTAGGACAGAGCGAAAGTATCAACGCATGTAGCGTCCCACACCAGAGCCCTACCGAGCTTCCACGGCACCAGTGTGACCCCGTCTGGACGCTTGCCATCGTCCCTTGCCATGCCAGCCGGCTCTAAAGCCGAAGGCACTGACGCGGTGGCAAGCGACCGAATCCATCTTATTTCTGCGCCATCTGTACGCTTAGTATAAGTTTTCCTTCACTTCAATACTTCTCGATCGCGTTTACGTAAAAATTTCAATTCTATGGAAACATAGACGCGCGCGCGCGGAGGCGCTGTCCATGTTTCCCTAGTAATTGAAATTTTTACGTAAACGCGATCGAGAAGTATTTTGGTGAAGTAAAACTTATACTAAGCGTACTGGATTTAATAATCGAACTATTTTTCTGCGGACGATCTGTATTATGGCGATTGCTAATCCAGTCTATATCATCCTTGATGTGTTTACCTGTATGAGCATCTTTCGATCCTCCTCGATGTGTTTGTGGGTGGCCTCTTGTTCAACTTTAAGTTCTGTCTTCAGCGGGATGTTGATGTTAACACGCAGTTTCTTACTGTAACAAATAAATAATCATCATCATTTCAGCCGTAGGACGTCCACTGCTGGACATAGGCCTCCCTCATTGATGCCCAATCATTACGATTGGAAGCGATTTGCATCCACCCAGAACCTACGGCCTTCACCAAATCGTCCGTCCATCTCGTTGGTGGACGTCCCACGCTGCGCTTGCCAGTCCGCGGTCTCCACTCCAGAACTTTTGGCCCCCAACGGCCATCTGTTCTACGTGCTATATGGCCTGCCCATTGCCATTTCAACGAGCTAATCCGTTTAAATAAATAATAGGTTCAGAAATACTTTGCCCGGTACAGTCAACCAATTTGATTCCTAGCCCACTATAGAACCATGTCATAACGAATCAATATAACATGTCTTCGACAGTGATTATCGAGTAATGTATGTCACATTCACGATAGTGAATAGGAAAGTTTTCTTGTGTTTCTTCTCATGTCTCAGAATGAGAGGGCTTGGGCCGTAGTACCCACGCGGGCCCAATGCGGATTGGGAACTTCACTTACATACATTACTTCGCAGGTGTGTCACGATGTTTTCCTTCTCTGTAAAGCTCATGGTTTAAATATATACAAAAATCTTACTTTTTATAACCTAGGTAGAGTTCGACCATGGACGACTCTGTCAGTTCCGATTCGTCTTCCTGGCACACCAGGAGTTTGGCCTTCAACAGGATTTGCAGAACCTGTAAATAAATAAGTTTTTATTAAAAAAAATTCAAGCTTTCTTGATGACTGTACTTTTCCCCTGATTATAATCTAGGACCAAAGTACTCGTCAAGACAAACCAAACTAGCCTAAACTCGATGCAGTCGTGTCGTTCTATTACAGAGTTCCTATGGCCACCTTCCATCTCCATCATCAGATCTGCTCCATGTCATAATACTATTGCTTTGTCATTATGATTTACACATTTTGCAAAATTTCAGCTCAATCGAAAACCAGGAAGTGGGTTAAAATTACCTTGCAAGATTTGACCCGTACAGTCAGCATCACAAATATGTATACATCAACAAGATTTCAGAAATATGTGGTCATACTTCGATTTCAGAAACATTTATCAATACCTGACACCATAAAATTGGATACATCAGCTGTTTCAGAATGGCGTAAACACAAAATACTTCATAAATATGTCTACTAAAACAAGTGTCATATACTTGTATACATGTAGCAGTCAAATATAAGGAAACGTGCGTTGGTTTCATTAATATAGTCACAACTCTGTTCCGAATATTTATAATCAATTTATTTCATAAATATGTAACCACACGGAGCAAAAAAAATGTAAACAAACAATTCCTGCGGTAACTGAGCATTAGTACATTACTGCAGAGGCCGGGATTTAAGGGGTTGCCGGCCGAGTATCTAAGTTGACGGCCGAGTGGTACACGAGGCCGGCATGATACGAGGCCGGCAACCCCTGTTCCGGCCGAGGCTTGTATAGTGCTTTTCTCAAACATGCACCATCATCATCATCATCATCATCATCATCATCATCACCATCACCATTATGATGACGACGACGATGATGATGATGATGATGATGATGGTGCATGTTTGAGAAAAGCACTATACAAGCCTCGGCCGGAACAGGGGTTGCCGGCCTCGTATCATGCCGGCCTCGTGTACCACTCGGGATCGCATTAGAAATGATGAAATCCGAGCAAGAACTAAAGTCACAGACATAGCTCGAAGAATCGCTTGACTTAAGTGGCAGTGGGCAAGGCACATCGCTCGTAGAACTGAGGGCCGATGGGGCCGAAAGGTTCTCGAGTGGTGTCCGCGGACTAGAAGACGCAGTGTAGGTAGGCCTCCAACAATATGGAGCGACGACCTGGTGAAAATGGCGGGAAAGCATTAAGGTAAATGTCCCATATTTCGGCATGTTAAGGCTCTTCAGAATTAGTTCTGTTTTCTGAATATTACTAAACATGATAGTACTCTGAAAGTTTTTAGTGATGGATATTGATACTTTGGCAGTAATTTAATGCATGAATTATATAATTTTAGTTTGAACTTTTTTTTATATAAATTTATTTGTGGACCTCTTATTTGGCTCCTATTTCGTGATAAAATTTGGCTCTGCTCTTAAGTTCGTGAATTCGTGGCCCCTGGTTCGGTATAAAGTTCTGCATAGTAAATTATGATAATTTCTTGATAAAATAAAAACAAATATTTAACGAGTTATTAGAGATTTAAGAAAGTAACTATTTAAATAAAAAAAGATTCACTTGAGAGTGAGATCGAGCTTTTATTGATACTTATAGCTTATAAGTAGGTACTTTATCATTAAAATTAAAAAAACAACTTTATTTAACTTTAACATTCAAAAAATAAAAATAATGTACCTACCTCTTTTTCACAAACAAAACAAAATCTTTTTTCATCATCATCATTCAGCGGAAAGACATCCACTGCTGAACATAGGCCTCCCCCAAGGCTCGCCAAACAGATCGATCCCGCGTGCCATCCGCATCCAACGCGATCCCGCAACCTTAACCAGGTCGTCGCTCCATCTTCTTGTATGGCATTATTGTATTTTATGGCATTCTGTACGTTGCATGCCCAAGAAAAAAAAAGAACCAATGGAATCAATGTTTGAGTAAATTCTTAACAACTTAAGATTCTTACCTACTTAATAAAATCAAAATAAATGTACCTGTTTAGGTATTTCACATCTATTGCATATTGTTTTACCTACCACTATCTATCACGAACTTAGGAAAAAGGGTCAAAAACCGGTTCCTTATTTCGTGTCACTGTTTTATTTTAAATTCCTGTCTTTAATTTTGTAGATGAAGCTTAAAGTATATAAATAACTATCCTTTACGTCACAAATATACCGAGAAATAATTAAAATTAACTTAATTATAAATAAAATTGTTCGGAGGGTACATATGCGCATTTACCTTAAAAATGTAAACTTGGGTCACGTTCCAACCCGATTTATGAGAATTGTAGTGAACAAAACATATAACGAATTTAGCTCATACGAAACTTCATTAACTACGTTATATGTTTTATAATGCACATTTAAATTATCTTAGTTATTTATATAAATATATAAGCAACCTAAATGTATCAATAAAATCCTTGATTCGGTAGTGACACGAAACAAGGGACACACGAAAAATAAAATGTCCGCTATTTCGTGAGTCGATTTATTGCAGTTTTAAGGGATTTCTATGCTTACATATGACCTTTTCCTATGTCAAATTAATTGTATAGGAACCCATACAAACACTGTCAAAATTTTTATTCAAATGGACTAACCTTTGCCTTTCCATATGCTTATGAAGTCGGAGAGTAAACCTTACGACAACAAGGAGTGTGCGCACACCGCACAGCTGATTGTAGCCGGCTGACAGTTTCGAGCGTCGTAGTAATTTCAGTTTTGACGATAAAATATAAGTACTTGGTTTTTTAAATAGATTAAAAGTCACAGATGTTATATTTATGTATTATTTAAATAAAAAATATCACAATTGCTTATATTTTGCGCTAGAAAAAAAACTCACGAAATAACGTACTAGCACGAAATAGGGTGCATTTACCTTAGATGCGGATGGCGCAGGGCGATCTGTTTGGCGAGCCTTGGGGAGGCCTATGTTCAGCAGTGGACGTCTTTCGGTTGAAATGATGATGAAATGATGATTATGATTTATTTTATCTCTTTGTCAAAACATCGTGGCTCATGGAAATGACTTCTTAAATGAATTTCCCACTGAGAGAATAATCATCCACAGTTACAAAAACAAAGAGTATAGTAAGTATATGGACAGTCAGCATCAGATATATCTACGCGCCCCAGGTGTTCATATAAACGTGTACATTCCAATCGTCACAAATTCACTGACAACTAAGTAAGTTATAATTTACACGTGGACGCTTAGTACGTCACAATTCTCTTAACAGCCCAGTTTTCATTAAGGGCTTACCGTGTTTTTGCCGTATTTATTGCATTCATTTAATCTCGTGCTGTATCATTACAAGTAAAGCTATAGTCTTGAAATTCATGTGTAAGATATTTGAGGATTCATTCTAGTGACAAGTGTTTATCGAAGCACGATTACTTATAGTTCGCTCTATAGAAAAAAATCCAAAGTCGTCTCTAAAATATAAAATAAATTCGTAGTACGACGCTAATACTGCACGGCAGGTCATGACTTTTTGAATATAAACAAAACAAGATGTTTTCTAGGGCGCGTAGTGTTGCTACATTTTTAAAATATATATTTGTTTTAGTGGTGGGATCCCTACGGGCTACTAAAAAAAAAAAAAAAAAAAATTGTTTTAGTAATGAGATGATAATACCCATAAACGCGCAGTCATATCAACCTATCTTGAGCCATCGTGCCTCCCCCACGCCCGAAATCGCCCACCCAAAATCGATTAGCGCGAAAAGCTCGGTGGGCCCTTAATACTTACACCACTTGAAAGTCATAAAGATAATAACAACTAGAAAATCAGTGTTTAGTTTCAATAGGTTTACTAAATATATTAATTTGTCAATAATTCAGAAAATTTTTAATAAGCAAGTGCTATGTCATGTTAAAGAAAATTGAGAAAAAACGTTAAAACGAATGCGATCCAAACTTAAAATAAAAAGCCAAAAAATAAAAAGAAAACAATAATAAAATAAAAATTGTGTGTCGTCTGAGATTTGAACCCGGGATCTCTGCTTTGAAAAGCATACCAATGTTACTGAGACCACGATGTGTCTTCACTAAGCGTTCGAAATTTACCTTCACTTAGTTTTTGCTATGTGTCAGACGTTTCGGCGATTCTACTGAAAAGTAAATAAGTTAGAGTAAGTTGACCGAAAGACATCTATCAAATTTGATTGAAGAGAAAACTTGAGACAGATGTATGTGATGACAAGTCTGTACTGTTTTCGATGATTGTCATATCGCTTACCTGAAATTAGCATAGCTACTTTTTATCAAAATTCGACCATAGTCATATGCTTAAAACGTCTATTTTTCCATGTTGTTCAGATATATTTTGATATGTAGACTGCTTAGATACCAGTGATTTTTTGAAAGCTAAGGTATCAATGACTTGTTAGGAGTGTAGAAATTAATGAATATCGACTGTTTAGGTATTTATGACAGGTTGAGCGCTCATAAGTAAATACTACCATGACATGACAGTCAACAACTTTTTGACAATTTAAACGTTTACCTCTCTTTGAGCACCTGAAGCGTATAGCGTCTTTTGATGCTGACTGGACAAAGATATTATGCTCAGTTACCGCAGGAATTGTTTGTTTACATTTTTTTGCTCCGTGTGGTTACATATTTATGAAATAAATTGATTATAAATATTCGGAACAGAGTTGTGACTATATTAATGAAACCAACGCACGTTTCCTTATATTTGACTGCTACATGTATACAAGTATATGACACTTGTTTTAGTAGACATATTTATGAAGTATTTTGTGTTTACGCCCTTCTGAAACAGCTGATGTATCCAATTTTATGGTGTCAGGTATTGATAAATGTTTCTGAAATCGAAGTATGACCACATATTTCTGAAATCTTGTTGATGTATACATATTTGTGATGCTGACTGTACATACATAGTTACATACATAAAATACGTTTACTTTTAGTTTACCACTGACAGATGGCTTGCCTTCATTTCGTTTCCAACTTTCATCATCATCATCATCATTTCAGCCGAAAGACGTCCACTGCTGAACATAGGCCTCCCCCAAGGCTCGCCAAACAGATCGGCCCTGTGCCATCCGCATCCAATGCGTTCCCGCTACCTTCACCAGGTCGTCGCTCCATCTTGTTGGAGGCCTACCTACACTGCGTCTTCCGGTCCGCGGACGCCACTCGAGAACCTTTCGGCCCCATCGGCCGTCAGTTCTACGGGCGATGTGCCCTGCCCACTGCCACTTAAGTCTAGCGATTCTTCGAGCTATGTCCGTGACTTTAGTTCTCGCGCGGATTTCATCATTTCAAACTTTAACACCATACAAATAAAGTAGCTATTATAAAATCTGCAAACGTGGGTAACGGCACTTTCACACGGGCAACGTCCCGTTTTCTGCGGGTTCGGTTTTTTGCAGGATCCCGTTTAGTAGCATACGTGCTACTGTGGTAACATTCACACGAGCATTCGGTTTGCGGGATCCTGCAAAAAACCGAACCCGCAAAAAACGGGACGTTGCCCGTGTGAAAGTGCCGTAACAGTATTCTAATATTGGCTTTATTTGTAGGTTGTTAAAGTTGAATATGAAATGAAGGCAAGCCATCTGTCAGTGGTAAACTAAAAGGAAACGTATTGTAATACGTTGTAAGTTAATAAAAATCTTGTAAAAACACAATTATTCTACACCACAATCAACCAATCAACTGACGTACTTTTTACGAGTTGTCAAAACACAATTCTCCCATAGATTTTGAATGGCAATAACAACTTACGACGTCACTTGTTCGCCAACTCAATCAACTATTTATTGGACCCCTGGACAACCTAAGCATTTTTAGGGTTCCGTACCCAAAAAGGGTAAAAACGGGACCCTATTACTGAGATTTCGCTGTCCGTCCTTTCGTCCGTCTGTCACCAGGCTGTATCTCATGAACCGTGATAGCTAGAGTTGAAATTTTCACAGATGATGTATTTCGGTTAAAATAAATATTTAAGGGGGCTCCCATACAACAAACGTGATTTTTTTGCCGTTTTTATAGATAATGGTACGGAACCCATCGTGCGCGAGTCGGACTCGTACTTGGCTGGTTTTTTTCTATGAAACACTATGTCATTTGGACAACCGGGGACACAGTAAACAACACAAAAAAGTTGATTCACTCAATTCTTTGGTTAAAAAATTGATTTGAATAATGGCCATCTCTTTTCATCAGCTGGTAAGTAATAGGGATGACGAGTGGATTATAAATATGTCATTCTAAGTCCGTCAGTTAGATAATGGAAGAATATGGGACACGTATTTTTTGGTTTATCAAATTATTAAAAATCGACAAAGGCACAGATCATCAAACTTCCGGAATGGGGGCTTGTGACGTCACTTTTCGGTAAAAATTGTACCAATAGTGACGTCACTCGAAACTTCGAAGCACTGTATCCTCGTCATTTTTTGTTTGTCAAAAGAAAAAATACGTGTGCAATATTTTTTAATAATCTAACTGACGGACTAAATAGTTTTTTTTAGTCGTCTAGCCTATTACTTGTATGAGGAAATCCCCCTTGATCCCGGTGTGATGTTCCAGCTGGCGTACACTCCACGCCGTATTTTCATTGTACTGCAGCAAAACTGCCATCTGGAATGTACTCGCTTGTAGCGTGTATCTGCAACGAGATATTTTTAATGTAATAATTTTTTGTAAATATTTTGTTTTTGAGACAAGCTTTTAGTGCTGACTGTACTTTCAAACGATTCCAAACACGATGGGATCATGTTGAGTTGTTAAAGAGTTGCTATGGGCACCTTCCGTTTCCATCATTAGATCAGTACCATGGTCACATACTAACTAATAGTACTAGCGTACAGAAGAATCACTCTCGAACAAAAGTCAACTTTAGGTATAAAAATTTGCCTACTATTACGACCGTTAACTGCTTGCACGCGAAATTGAAACTTATCGTGTAAGCAAGGACACAGGGTTCCCACTCGCCGATATCACAGAATAAGTAATAGTACTAACGTACAGAAGGATTTCTCTCGAACAAAAGTCAACTTTAGGTATAAAAACTTTCCAACTCTTACTGCTTGCACGCGAAATCGAAACTTATCGTGTGATACGAGCGTTCATATTCCGTTGGGCACCGCTGATCCGGAACCAAGGACACAGGGTTCCCACTCGCCGATATTTAGGTAGGTATATAAATCAAGAAGGATGTGTGTATTGTGATGTTTATTTTCTAACTTATGGAATTAAACAACAGTTTAAAAGCAAAAGGCTCCGATGCAGAGGGGTCCGATGCAGAGTGTAAAAGTTACACGATTACCCTGCTGGAAATTCTCATAGCAGAAATCAAAAGTCAATTTGGCAGTTTTACCCCGTTTCACCACCCATTGATCAAATTTATTTGACGGATAAATGTGATGCCGTCTCTGTTTGTTTTGTTCGAATAGACGGAGACGGCATCACATTTATCCGTCAGTTAAAATTAATCAATGGGTGGTGAAACAGCCTCTAAATCAACTTTTAATGTTGCATAATATTATAATCCGGTATCAACTAATGAGTGTCGTGGAAGTGAAAGATTTGTGTCATAGTTAGACATCGGTAACTCGTGGCATTTAGGTAGCATTTGACGTTTCTGACAGACTAGCGAAGTGACTATGTTTCTCTGTACGAGTCGAGCAAATGGAACCAATAAGACAAAATCTTTTCAACCATTTAATATGACTTTCGTATAGACAAAAAATATTTGTTCCAAATTTTTAGGAGCTATCCTACGTCTTTTATTTGAGAAAAACCACTTGGTGTAAGAAAATGATATTTCGATTTCGACTGATGCGATAGTTAAAAAAAAACATTCTTGCGTATTTCTGTTGGTGATCTCTTTGATTTCAACTTCTTTATTTTGTAATAACCTATTAAAAAATATTATTGTAAGATATCCTGGATTTTTTGATAATGCTATTTTTAGCTTTTGATAAACAAGTTTACCTTTTGGATGCAGTCGCGGTAGGTAATAAAAATAAATGTAACCTTTCAATTTTATAGACTTATTTTATCTTATCTGAAAAGACACTTGAAAACCGTGTCTCATCTCATCACTAGTGCCACCTAATTGCCACGAGTTACCGATGTCTAGTCATAGTACTAGCATGTGGAAACAAATAGTCTCTGCCTGCCCCTTTGGCGGGAAGGCGTCGTGATTGTATGTATGTTACCTGTTCTTGAAGCAGTTGGTGACAAGTTCGCCTTTGCTCATGTTGTAGAGCCAGTTCAGTTTGCGGCCCGAGTGCTGCGACGAATAGAACGTCGTGAACCGATGCACCGAGCGCTCCAACTGACAGACAAACATGCTTAATATTAATGCCAAGCAAAATCTGCCTACACTTATTTCAATCAATCACACCATTCAAAGTCAAAATCAAAATTCTTTATTCAATTTAGGCATCAATTGATGCTCCTATGAACGTCGAAAAATATACCACCGGTTCGGAAAAACCCTATTGAATGACCCCTTGAATTTCTACTCAAATTTTTATTGCTCTTCCACAATGTATGTTACAGGTGCTATATTACTAGGATACAATTTTGATAATCATGGATTTCGAAAATAAAATTATCGGGCGTATTATTTATTATAAGGCTGCCAATTGCTAACCTTATAAGTAAAACTATTTAGTGCTACCCGTTGCTATGGTTACACAAATTTTGTCCCTTGGACAACCTAAGCATTTTTCTATGAAACAGTATGAAGAGTCACTTGGACAACCAGGGACAGAGTAAACAACGCAAAAAAGTTGATTCACCATTATTATTTTTCCATGTACTTGTTTTTATGTATTGTTTTCATTGTGGTGGACAATAAAGAGTCATTGTATTGTATAGTGAATCGAATTGACAACATTTCATATTTCTAAGACTATAATTTGATTCGTTCTCTGTATGCTGTTTGGAAAAAGAAAGACGCTGATAGTTTTTAATTTTCACTAGGGTTATTAATTAATTAATTAAATTTTTTTAAAGATGTGCTTATTCTAAAAGAGCGTAACGATAGAATAGATCCATTACTTTTGTCTAGTCTCTATTAAAAAAAAGTGATGACGTAAATTTGACGTTAAGGTTGTTATCAAATTTAAAATGATGACAGCTCTTTTTTCTAGTGAAAAGGGTAAAGGAAACATATCTATTCTGTGGCAATATTTGTGAGTACGCATATGTTTTTTAAATTTGTTGCATTTTTTTAAATATGGAGAAATAAATTATAATAAATATTTTTCCGTGTTCAGGAGGCGAAACTCTTTCGATTCCTGTAGTAATTTTCAGGTGTTATAAAAATGAAAGGTTGTCAATTGGGGATGTCTATTTTTTTGCAATGTATAGAAAATCGAAAACCATTTCGAAATAAATGCTTTTTAAATCGTTTTCTGTAGTTATATCATTTTAATATTATGTAATGAATTTATTATATAACAAATAAGCAATGACCTTCATTTGACATTGGTGTAAATTGCGTGACCGGTCCAAGTCGTACTTTATTCTGTGTGGTTAGAATTCTTCATAATTTACGCGTGGATACATACTACGGAATATACTACGGAGTTTGATTTGGACCCGCTGTCTGACATCTAGCACTTTGTCAGTGCCAGTAAAGTGACACAGTGTATAGTGTACCACTACTTACGCAAAAAATAATTAAAGGGGTTGCCTTATCGTACGCATTTAGATAGATTTAGAAATTTGGCATTGTGGGAGCCCTCAGTTATAATCTGACGTCATCAACTAAAATAGTTTCAATAATTAATTTTGAAAAAAGTAGAGAACTAAATGACAAAATATTGAAATTAGTTTCTTATAATTGACTTTTCTATACAAAAAAAATATAAAAACCACTGGTAATTTTTTTTAGACATTCCCAATTGGGAAAGTCTCAAACATACCATTGAATTTCTCCGCAGGCGTGTGCACGATATTTTCCTTCACCGTAAAGCCCATGGTGAATTTCGCAGGTGAATTCCGAAATACTCGAGTTATGAGTCTGACGACCAGTGCCCAATTGCACAACGAAAGTACAACTTATATTACAAGCGTAACTCCCTTTCTAGTTAACATAACTGAAGCGAGAGTTCCGCTTGTAATATTAGTTGTAATTTGTTATGCAATTGGGCCCTGATGGCCTAGCTAGTGGTGAGAGAACCTAACTACGAAACATGAGGTCCCGGGTTCAATTCCCGCGTAGGGGCAGATATTTGTATGAAAAATAGGAATGTTTGTTCTCGAGTATTTAGGTATGTATCTATCTATATAAGTACGTTTATCCGTTGCCTAGTACCCATAATACAAGCTTTGCTTACTTTGGGATTAGGTTTTATTTACGTACGGGGGCATCAGTTTAAAAAAAACTCACCTCCGTCGGCAGCTGGAAGGACGAAGACTGCTGGAAGGGCCAGGATCCTGAAGACAGCACCTGGATGCTGAAGTCGATGTGGAGAGACGGCTCCGAACTGTTCGCCATGTGCTTACGGAAGTTCTCGTTCAGGTCCTTTGAAACGCCAATGTCCTAATAACAACAAAATGCTAAATGAGTTTTTGTAAAAACAAAATCATTTTTTTGCTGACTGTACTTTCATAAAGTTCAGGTTAGTACAGAGGTCGGCAACCACCGGTTTTTTTATGTAAAACTAGCTTTTGCCCGCGACTCCGTCCGCGTGCAATTAGTAATTTGGGCAGCTTATTTTTTTTATCCAATTTGCTTTTTCATCAATTATGGCTCTCCTTAGTTCCTCGATATAAAAAAATTACCCCCCCCCCGCACCCCCTTCCGCTTCGCTCCAATTGGTGTTAGCGTGATGATATATGTATAGCCTACGTCCTTTCTCAGGCTCTAGACTATCTGTGTACCAAATTTCATTTAAATCGGTTCAGTAGTTTTAGCGTGAACAGACAGACAGACAGAGTTATTTCGCATTTATAACATTAGTTAGGATTAGGATTATGCCTCTCCAGTTGTACGCGCGAAAATTAATAATTTTTAGTTTGATTTTATCGATCATTAAAAAAAAATCCTTGACGGGAAAATCGTAAAATTAAATACGAAAATCAGGAAATCAAATTTCTAAAGTTAGATAGTTATGTACTTGCTTGCATTGTCATCCAGCTTACATGTTTTTTAGTAAAACGTACCTGGAACATTCTTTGCAGCTTGCTTGTGTATTCGAAACCGCACGCCTGCTTTAGTTTTGAGATCATTGAAGCCTGAAAAAAAGGAATATTTATTTATTTATTTATTGAGAAGAGAAACAAACGGTCATATACAAGAATGTGTACAGAAATACTTATGATTAACATAAGACCTACAGTTTCCTTAAATCGTAAAAGTGCTAAATTCAATATAAAAAGGATTATAATTAAAGTTATTATAAAGTTAAAATTATTTTATGATTATTTTATGATGTCGGATGTTGATTTTAAACAACGCCCGAGACGAGACACAGATGTATCACTCAAGTGTTAAAACGGATTCAATCTTAACAAAACGCTAGATGACGCAATTGACGAGAGTTCTACTTGACGCTGTCTTGCTTGAGGTTGGCTTATTTAGTTATGATGGATGAATGTGTGTATAGCTAGACCGTTTAAACGAGTCGCCCGCGCGGTACAGCGGCTGGGGGGTGTGACGACAAAGGGGCCGAGAGAGGTGCGGGCGGCGAGCGCGCCTCGTGTGCCTGCCGCCCGCACCTCTCCCAGCCCCCTTTGTCATCATACCCCCAGCTTGAACTTTATTCTTTGGTGTCATGTCAAAATATGGTATAACACCTGAAAATTACTACAGGAATCGAAAGAGTTTCGCCTCCTGAACACGGAAAAATATTTATTATAATTTATTTCTCCATATTTAAATAAATACAACAAATTTAAAAAACATATGTGTCCTTACAAGTATTGCCACAGAATAGATATGTTTCCTTTACCCTTTTCACTAGAAAAAAGAGCTGTCATAATTTTAAATTTGATAACAACCTTAACGTCAAATTTACGTCATCACTTTTTTTTAATAGAGACTAGACAAAAGTAATGGCTCTATTCTATTTTATCGCTCTTTTAAAATAAGCACACCTTAAAAAAAATTAATTAATTAATTAATAATCCTAGTGAAAATTAAAAACTATCAGCGTCTTTCTCTTTCCAAACAGAATACAGAGAACGAATCAAATTATAGTCTTAGAAATATGAAATGTTGTCAATTGAGAGAGCACAACAAATGCGAACTTTTCCGATAAAATACGACGGAAAACCATTACGTATATGCACTACTACGTTTTATTAAGAACTAGGGTTATTATTTTGAGTTCAATGTTGATGGTGATAGGATAGATAATTGAGACCCACACGACGTAAGTGAACGGACTGTACACTCACTTCTGCGTCGTCGCTAGCCGACATATGCTGAACAAGCCGTTTGGCTAGCATCTTGCTGTAGAACTTCTGGAAGACATCTTTGTCTTCTATGTACTTGAACACGACCATCTGAAAAACAAAAGTTGAAAAATGTACAAAAGAACACGCAGTCCCATTTTACCTTGGTCGCTTATTTTATTGTAATGCATTGCATTAATCGTATTTTTTATTAATAACCTTTGATTCTTAATAGCAATTTACCACACAAGAGGTGTAGTGCTTTAATGAAATATCGCGTTATAAACAAATATATGATATCGGGGTGAAAGGCGACTAAGGTGAACAACTACACAAAAAATAAAATACTAAGAATTTAATACACCAAAACCCGTTTTGAAATTTTTAAGATCGCGGCTAAACGCGAACAAGTGAAAAGCCACAATGATTTCAATGATTTTCAATGATTTCGCCTAGGGACAGTCACAGTCCGCAAATCCGCTCCGCTCCAGCCGACAGACAGGCTAACATGTCCTCTTTCCCTGCTCACTGTTAACCGGATACCCATATCCTCGTTGCTCCTCCTCAGGGCTACATCTCACCGGGACACCACGGCGGCGCAACCAATCTCTGCCACCAACAAAATGTATACAGCTCTATGGAGGGTATCTCACCTGGCGTCCACTTGGTTGCGCAACGGATTTGGCGGCGCAACCAGCGTAAACGCGTGCATGCAACATTACTGGCCGCGCCGCCACGTTGGTTGCGCCACCACTTATTAGTATGGCGCTGTATGCTATCTCACTCACTCGGCTGCCAGTTGCGCCACCAGCGACGCTCCCTCAGCATCAGCATAAGGCTGCGTATCCACCGGAGCTCTGCGAGGATGCGTTGCGAGGGATGTGTTTGTCATGACATGAACCAATAGAAACACTTCATTTAAAAGGTCCTAAGTGAATGAAGTGCTTCTATTGGTTCATGACAAACACATCCCTCGCAACGCATCCTCGCACATCTCTGGTGGAAACGTAGCCTAACTATCTCATCGGCGTCCATTTTGAGACTGCGGCGAATCTGGTGTCTCTATTGGTGGCTCGGTTTGGAAGCTAGTTTGGTAGCTAGACACCACGGCTGCGCGACTGGTTGCGCCGCCGTGGTGTCCCGGTGAGATATAGTCCTTAAACTATTATCTTCACCAGGAACTCACCACTTGATTGAGGGTGTCTTCCAGCTCCGCCTCCTCGGGGTTCTTGCTGGATTTCTTCAGCAGCAGATCACAGTACTTGGCCAGAAGCTCGGGACTCTTGGACGAAGAGTTGGCTGCACGGGTCACTGCGTTGCCTGAAAAAAAAAAGTTATCAAATCAGTCTCAAACATGTACACGTACATAGGCGGTAACAGTGGGCATAGACAGAATGATGATAGCATGTAATGATTATAATGATATTTATGATTAAGATAATTGCAAGTATAATTTTTATGATCGAGATGATTAAGACAGAGAAGATAATGGTGGAGGCAATGATGATGAAGCTTATAACGCTGCTAGTGATGATGAATGTTGTGTTATACTTATTAATAGTCCTAATAGTAGAGTAATTAGTACAGCTTTGGCAAAGATAGTGAGTGACAACGATTATAATCAGGACGACGATGATGTTAAGAACGATGATAAAAATAATGTGGATTATGAAGGTGACGACAAGATTGAGGACTAAAAAATCGATAATAATTATGGTGTTGATGCAGATGGTGACGATGACACCAATAATAAAGATAATGATAATGTTAGTGTTAATGAATCGCCCGCATGACTTGTGGAGAGCGATCACGAAGCCAGAGTCATTGTTGAAAGCGACAAGTACTACCGCATTGTACTTCTTACGCACATGCTTGAGATTAATGATGTTACGGATGATAAGCAAAACAATGTCGAATAATAAGGTAACAATGACAATAAGGTTAATAACGACTAAGATGTTGATTATGCTGACGATGACAATGTTGCTGCTGATAATAATGATGACAATGTTAATCTTACTGTTAATGAACCGTCCGCAAGCCTTGTTGAGAGCGGCCACGAACCCAGGGCCGTTGTTAAAAGCGACAAGTACAATTGGGTCAATGAACTTTTCTTTGCTATAGTGACGGTCTCCTGGGTCACTCTTTAAACCGTAAGTTTATCTGATTGAAATTTGGGCCAATCAACTTTTAAACCGACACTTTGGGCGTCTCCTGCGTTACCAAAATTGTCTCTGGCATTACCAAAAAATCGTACTTCCAACAAGATATTTCACGGTTTAATAGGTTAAACTTACGTAGGATGGCACGTATTCATGTACAATTGTACACCATCTATTAAATTACAGAAAAAAACATGTTTACTTGCAAAAATCTGCAATTGTTTGAAAAATGTCGCGGACAGATTAGTATCGGTATAAAAGTTGATTGGCCCATTTGCCAAACATGCATTTTTGTGGTAGTTTTAAACCCCTTCTACAATTGGTCATCTAATAAGCATGTTAGTTAATGTGACACAACATTTCTTCTAATTAGAAGTTTAATTATAAACTGTACTACTTTTGTCCCCTCGCTGACGGGACAGAATAACAACAAGAAATACTTGATCCACCCAATTATACTTCTTATGCACATGATTGAGATGGTAATGGTGTTGATGACGACAAAGAGCATTAATGAAACAATGTCGATTAATAAGGTGACAAGGACAAGGTTGATAGTAATGATTCTGCTGATAGTAATGATGATAATAATGATCTTACTGTTAATGAATCGTCCGCAAGCCTTATCGAGAGCGGCCACGAAGCCAGAGTCGTTGTTGAAGGCGACGAGCACGAGCGCATTGTACTTCTTGTGCACCTCGAGAATCGTCGACACGTAGACTTTCGGGTCCTGAAAATACAGACGGAAATTGAATAACGAGAAGTCAAAAACAACAATGAATCGGTACTTGAGACTTTTAAAACACCAAAGACATTTATTCATACTTGCGGAGTAAAGTCTTATTCGGAATAGTACTTGACATTCAATTTGAAACACCTGACTGTGTCAACGAGTTTAATTTAATTACAATAGTGTCACCGAGTGTCACAGAATTTTCAATAGCCTCGCTCCGCTCTTTATCCTTATGGTCATAATAATAATAATAATAATAATTCATTTATTTACGACCAACTTGGATCATTTGGGTTAGTAACAAAAATTATACTTAAGTTAGTGTTAGTATTTTCACATTAACAAAAATTAAATTATTATTGGACCAATTAATTGAATTTGAATAATTAAATGTCATAGATCGCCGCATCAGTAAATGTCGATAAGTTGTCATTAAGTCCTACTTTGTGTCGACAAAGTGTCATGTGTTGCTCCAACAAGCGCCATAACTCGCAAAGCCCGTCTGCAGGGTGTGACTACAAATCCTAAAAAAAATCCCTGACTTTTCCCTGACTTTCCCTGACCACATTTCTAAATTTCCCCGACTAATCATGTACATTTCAAAGCATGTTCTTATGATTTTTTTTACTGCCCGAGATACTAAGCTAGACCCGATGATGGGAATTCACTGCAAATGTATTTGTCATAATGTAGATCACTCCAAACCTGAAAAAATTGCTTCAATAGTCTGGTTAAAGGGTCAAACTAGAGCATGAAATATTTCCCTCATTTTACATCATTGGGAAAGTACGAGTTTTTCCCTGACTTTTTGGATTTCTAGCAAATTTCCCTGATTTTCCCTGACTTTCCCTGACCACCTTGAGCTTCCCTGACTTTTCCCTGACTTTCCCTGACTTTCCAGAAAGTGGACACCCTGGTCTGGTATGCGGGCCAAAAGACTACATCCGACCGAGGTCAGTATTCTCGCCTTCTAGAACTTTCTTGAATAAAAGCAGCACCAAGTGTCACCGACCGTGTGCACCGACTCGCCGCACAGCCAGAAGACTATACATCCGACCGAGGACGGTTTTCTTCTCTCCGTCTAGAAGTTTCTGGAATAAAAGTATCACAGAGTGTTACTGACCGTGTGCGCCGGCTCGCCGCACGGCTAGAAGACTGTTCATCCGACCGAGGTCAGGGTTCTAACCATCTAGAAGTTTCTGGAATAAAGGTAGCACCAAGTGTCACTGACCGTGTGCGCCGGCTCGCCGCACGGCTAGAAGACTGTACATCCGACCTCGGTCGGTGTTCTTCTGAGGTCAGTGTTCTTCTCTCCGTCTAGAAGTTACTGGAATAAAGGTAGCACCAAGTGTCACTGACCGTGTGCGCCGGCTCGCCGCACGGCTAGAAGACTGTACATCCGACCTCGGTCGGTGTTCTTCTGAGGTCAGTGTTCTTCTCTCCGTCTAGAAGTTTCTGGAATAAAAGTATCACCACGTGTCACTGACCGTGTCGCCTGGTCACTGCACAGCCAGAAGACTGTACATCCGACCTCGGTCGGTGTTCTTCTGAGGTCAGTGTTCTTCTCTCCGTCTAGAAGCTTCTGGAATAAAAGTATCCCCGAGTGTCACTGACCGTGTGCGCCGGCTCGCCGCACTTGTCGACCGCGTGCAGCCCCTGCGCGTGTATGTGTTGCTCCAACAAGCGCCTCAGCTCGCAAAGCCCGTCCGGTATGCGGGCCAGAAGACTGTACATCCGACCGAGGTCGGTGTTCTTCTCGCCGTCTAGAAGTTTCTGGAATAAACAGTTGACGGTTAATAAATAATAAAATAATAATATTAGGGGACCTAATCCCAAACTAAGCAAAGCTTGTACTAAGGGTACTAGACGACGATAGACATACTTATATAGATAAATAAATACTTAAATACATAGAAAACATCCATAACTCAGGAACAAATATTCGTACTCATCACACAAATAAATGCCCTTACCGGGATTTGAACCCAGGACCTCTTGCTTCGTAGGCAGGGTCACTACCAACTAGGCTAAAGCAGTCGTTAAAATATCAAGCGCATTCTCGCAGCCAGCCGTAAATGTTCCTTGAATTATCTTTTTGTGATAAACATCGCAAGTCCTTCCAATCCATACTCTCCCCCCCCTCTCTCTCTTAGTACGAGTATCACGATATTCAAAAAGAGGCACCAGCACAGCTCTGCAACTGTCATTAGTTAACTAAGTTACCGAATCAATTATTTGAATTTCATACTAATATTTATTATGGTTCTCTAATTATTCGCCGAAATTATTTTCCCCATTTTTTTTATGAATTTGTATACTTCAGGATTGACATAAACCTAACTTAACCAATAGGATTCCACAGGATAGTACTGAAATATATTCTAAACAGTTTAGTTTCAGAAAAAAAAAACCGGTTGGGATAAATACTTACGGCGAAAAGGCAGGATCCCTTTCAGATGGATGTCAATAGTCTCAGGAACTATTGGAGTCCTTCGAACCGCATATTGGTCCTTCGAACCGGATATTGGCCCTTCGAACCGGATACCGACTCACCTGGAACTCGGCGTGGAATATCTCGAGATGCTTCTCAATGAGCACGCGGTCGCATGTTTTAGCGAGGCGCTCGGTGGTCGTCTCGTGCAGGTACACTTGCACGCGTCGCTGCTCCTCCTGCAGACGCTGCTCCGCCTGGTCGACAATTATAGGAAATTATAAATAAATAAATCAATCATGAGACGGTTGATACTCATTTTCATTTCAATTTAATAATGGTTTTGTTCTGATTTAATTGGATTATTCCTTTTTTTGTGATGCTGTTATTGTTAACATGCCTATAATTTGCATAATTGTTTATTTTATGATTATCATTTTACTGTTTGGGCGCCTAAATGTCAACTTGCCAAACAAAGTTTTAATTTCGCCTGCCAGATGCTGGAGATGTGTGAAACTACTCATGTGAAAGACCTTTTTATACATCACATTTTATGCAAAATTAAGTTACTTTATTTAAACATGTCATGTACGTTAATCAAGATATTATCAGTAAAATAAGTCAGTCCATGACGCCCTGTAAGGGCACACAATACTTAACCAATAATAATTACCTTGATCATGTATTCAGTAACCGGGTTGTTCCTAAGAAAGTCTGTGCTCTCCCTGGTATAGAATCTCTCCGTGTCCTCGAGGAAGACAGCCTCGAAAGTGTCCTTGTAGACCGCCAGGTTCTGGCCCCTGGCGCTGGGGTCTTCCTCATTCAGGCCCAGGGCCACATAGCAGTTGATTACCTGGAAATTGCAATGACTTTTAAAACAAACTTGATGCAGAATATCGGTGGGTATATAGGGTAAATCGCCAATAATTGGCCACCGTTCAATAACTGGCCACCTCATACTAAAAATGAACTCTATTCACCCGTAATAGAATTCATTTGCTTTGGGCTTAAAACAACTGAATTTCATAATACCCTATTCACTAATACCCCTAATTTTCAAATTGCCATGGGCTCATAATACCTAAAAATACCTAAAATTTCAAATTGTCTCATCTTAAAATTTGAAATTTTAGGTATTTTTAGGTATTACGAGCCCATGGTAATTTGAAATTTAGGGGTATTAGTGAATAAAGTATTGTGAAATTTAGTTGTTTTAAGCCCAAAGCATTCATTTTTAGTATAAGGTGTTAATTACTGGCCGCCCTTCAATAACTGGCCACGTTATACTAAATTGAATTCTGTTTGTAGGGGAACAGAGTTCATTTTCAGTATGAGGGGGCCAGTTATTGAAGGGTGGCCAGTTATTGGCGATTTACCTTATCCACTGTTTTCTTTTCACGCTTTTTTACAAATATATTTTTATCATACTATTCTTCATTTAAATTTATTAAAAAAACTAGCTGTTCCCTGCGGCTCTGTCCGCGAAGAATAGGAGTATAAACAATAGCCTACGACCTATTCTCAGACCTACAGAGTATAGAGAAAAAAGTTTCATAAGAATCGGTCAAGCCGTCGCGGAGGGAGGAGTTCGATAACAAACACCGTAGCACGAGATTTTTATATATTAGACTAGTTGTTGCCCGCGACTCCGTCTGCGAAGGATCCAGGAGTATAAAAAATAGGGAGGTGCGGCGGTATTAATGGGGGTTTCGTTTTTGTTTTTTGAATGTTTTTTAATCCTAATAAAAAATGTAACTTAATAAAATCCAAAATATGCTCATTTATTGCCTCTACTCTAAGGCGGAACAAAGTTCGCCAGGTCAGCTAGTTAATAGTATAATATATAATAATATGGATCCCAGATTAGTAATGGGCAGCCGACGGATGCAAAATACGTCAGTCATGTCAAACGATATACGTAATATGGATATGACTAAAAATGGTTTGAAAAAGAGAACATAATATTGCAAAATATTTATATAATTTTATTGTTTTAGTAACATTAATCGTATGTAATTAATAGGCTAGACGATTAAAAAAAACTGTTTAGTCCGTCAGTTAGATTATTAAAAAGTATTGTACACGTATTTTTTCTTTTGTTTGACAAACAAAAAATGACGAGGATACAGTGCTTAGAAGTTTCGAGTGACGTCACTATATGGTACAATTTTTACCTAAGAGTGACGTCACAAGCCCCCACTCCGGAAGTTTGATGATCTATGCCTTTGTTGATTTTTAATAATTTGATAAACCAAAAAATACGTGTCCCATATTCTTCCATTATCTAACTGACGGACTAAATAGAATTACATATTTATAACCCAGTCGTCATCCCTATTCAATATTACATTATTATCAGTATGATCCACTTATATAGGGAAAATTACCACTCTATGTCTGCAGATGTAAGTGGTGCGTACCTATTTGTAAAGTGATTATTCACCATTATTAGTAACATTTTTAGTACCATCACTCAAATTTCTTATAAAATCATAATCTGGAATTCTGTCTATAACCGACTCTATTTTACTGGAGGATAATTGGACATTTTATGTACAACAAAAACTGCATACATTTTTATTCATAAATATTACTCGAAATTTAATAAAGGTCTTATCCATCTTATGGTTTCGTCACCATATTGCATCCATTGTACGCCCTTTGCAGATTAGAGATCCCGGTGGGAATTCAATTGTTTCCCTCAACTCACCCCAGACACGAGGCGTGTGTTGATCGTCTCCCCGTTGCGCTCCCTCTCGATCAGCTTCAGCACGGCGTTGGTCACTTGCTTGTTCAGGAACTTGAACAGGTTGTCGCGCCACGTGACCAAAGCGAGCTGGTAGATCTCGTAGATACCCTGGCAAGTGGAATAGGGATGTCGAAGCCATTAAAAAACAATTCGGAGACACGGCTCCAGTAAAAAACGCTTTATTTTAGAAAAGTTTAGAAAAATATGTACCCACCACCAAACAGACAGCTCCCGTAGAATGTAACTGCGTTTAGTTACGCAAAAATTAACTTTTAAATGCGAGATTAAAAAATACGACATCTGCCTAATTTTGTTCCATGATCCCATATAAGATTCGTCTAAGACACATTGAGTCCATATATGCAGTATTTTTTTTTAAAGTACGATAAATAATAAACGTTTTAATAAAGTTACATTCTATGGCAATACAAATGTCATGTTATGATTGCCATAGAATGTAACTTTATTGAAACTTTTATTATGAACTGCAAAAAATTAGATTTTTGTTGCTTTAATACAAATAAATAGTTAGTTGATCGAGTTGGCGAACAAGTGACGTCAAGTGGCTATTGCCAATCAAACTCAATGGGAGGATTTTGGAACCTCATAAAAAGTACAGTCAGTTGATTGGACTCAAGTTCAGAACAGCTTAAAATTAGATCTTACAGTGTAAGATCTAATTTTAAAATTGCTTCTTAAATTGTCAGTAACCATAATATTGATGTTTGCGTATATTTGACGCGATGGCTTTATACAGGGGCTAGGAATATCTAGTAGCCTCACCCCCTGTTTCACCATCCATTGATCAAATTTATTTGACGGATAAATGTGATGCCGTCTCTGTTTGTTTTGTTCGAATAGACGGAGACGGCATCACATTTATCCGTCAGTTAAAATTAATCAATGGGTGGTGAAAAAGCCCCTTAGTGTGTTTAGTGTCGTTACCTTCCGTCCCTCTTCGCACTCGCGCTTGACCCAATGCCGGTTGAGATATGCGCAGACCCCGTTAAGAACCCGGGAACTGAACTGGTACTCCTCCCACTGAACCGTGTAGAATGCTAGGACGTCCTCGCCCATTAGATCTGCACCGTTCTGTTAGAAGAATTGCAAGTATACCCAAGTGCATGACAACTATAGGAGAAGCGAAGAGTCGACGTCATTAAAGCTCCAAACGCCCTGACCGCCCGGCCACGACTTCGCGCGTTTGGCGGCGCGGCAAGCGTTTTATCAGTTCATTGTGTGTGCCGCCAGGTAACCACTGTACGGCGAGCGTCTCGGCCGCGCAATGAACACAGAAAACGCTTGCCGCGCCGCCAAACGCGCGAAATCGTGGCTGGGCGGTGACAGCGGAGGCGTGGCGGTGCGGTGGCGATGACGGTTGTAATATTCTAACTTGTATTAACGGTTTTGCGGTACCGTACCGCGAACTCGTTCATACAGGTTAGAATATTACAACTGTCACCGCCACCGCACCCCGCCACGTCTCCGCTGTCTGTGCGTTTGGAGCTTAAGGTTACCTGTCCACTGGACTGTATCTAACCATAGACGCGGAGCTAGATAGGGGAACACCGAGAAATTAATGCAGAGTGGAGTTGCTGACTGTATTTTTCCATACGCGGAACTAGCCCACGCTCGTTTCTCCGCCCCGCTTTTGCGCTCCTCTTCCTTGCTCCGCTTCCCGGTTTATTATGTGTTTTAAGCTACTTTTGCAACTTCCTGTCCACTGAATCTCCTCGATTTTGATTATAATTGTGGATTTTTATCTTGCTTACCGTTCCGCTCCAATAAGGCTGCGTTTCCACCAGAGATGTGCGAGGTAGCTGAGCGGTGCGAGGATGCGTAGCGAGGATATGTGGCGGGCTCTTTTCAAATAAGCGGGCGGGGTGCGGTGAGGCGGGAGCGGAGCAACATCCCTCGCACACATTTCTCGCACACATCTTTTCCTTCTTTTGTATGTACAAAAACCTCGCTCCGCTGAGCTGTTTCCACCAGCGCTGAGCTGAGCAAGGATAGGTAAATGAAGCGTTTCTATTGGTTCATGACAAACACATCCCTCGCAACGCATCCTCGCACACACACGGCACAGTTGCGTCGACGCTGCGCGAATGTTGCGTGGCCGCTGCGGGCGCTAGCCAGACGACGCTCAAAAGCCTGTGTCTCCTGGAGCGATGAACTCACCTTCAGCAGGTTGATGAGGTAATTCCTGAGAAACTCCCGCAGACGCTTGTACAATTCCAAGCCGACTAGCTGCGCGCCGCCCGACACTTGCCCACCCTGTATAAAAGAGTAATCATCAGTCAGTAAGTAAGGGCTGGCGCTCACTGCCGGCACTTATATTACTAATCAAGTTATTTTGAATCTTATTTCAATTAGTTTAGAATTTATGTTGATTTATTTCGATACCACGATTCCACGGGTTGCCGCGGCGCGCCATTGCATCCCGCGAGACGTGTGGGTCACTTTGTGTCGAGGAATTATGATTGCTAAGCTAGTTGAAATAAGGTTGACGCCGCGGGATGCCGCAGCACACCCTGCCGTGCCATGCCGTGCCACGCCGTCAGTGAGCGCCGGCCCTTAATCGTCCGACCGAACTTTCTTTTGGTTTTTTTCGGTTGCGGCGTATTTCGGCGTTAGTATCAGTACGTAAATTAGCCTCCAACGTCCAACCTAAATTTATTTTGGAATTTTCGGTACGGGCTGACAATAAGCAACGAGATAGACGGACAATAGGGAGAAATATAAAACATAAAGGTATACCTGTTTCTTCCCAGCATAGCTACTGCGCGTGGCGTTGGCCGCGCCAGTACGCCCGCTGGTCGAACTGCCGAAGCTTTGCTGATGCACCGAAGTGCAGTAGTTGTACACATGGCTGTATACTATTAAGGAAATCAATTGACAAAAGCAAATGTCAAAAGGCCGCACGTAAGAAAAGGATTTAAAATTGAAGAAATAATTATAAACAAAAATCAAAATAATAGGGAAGTGCCGAAGACAGTGACGGTTAAGTTAGTGACAAATAGTGAACCTTAAGATTTAAAAGAAATTAACTTAACGCCAAATAAAGAGAATTCAAAGAGACGAATGGCAATCATAGTGAAGGAGCTATGAATTTATGAATGCAGAGCTTTGATCAATTATAACTGAAGATACACATTGCCGAACAAAATCCCCTTCAAAGAATGTCCGAACTTTTTTATTTGTTTGCATAACAATTAAAATCATCACCTACACAGAAATTTGAACCTAGTCTTTACTTCATTACAGTCGAATTTCGGTTGACACTTGACAGCTAAACTTGACAATTTCACGCAACGTACTGAGAAAAAAGAAGGCCACTTTTATCAAAGTGGCGCTCATTTGGCTCGGACATTTTCGGGCGCGCGAATGTGGATCTACAGTTATAATTGATCACAGATGCAGAGCAAAAAGAGACACGAGTACATGGTGGTAGAAAAGGATACGTGTACAGGTCCATGTATCTGGTCTTGACCATGTGCTGCCTCTTGTACACTTGCTCGATACCTTCGCGCAGGTCGCCCCATATCTGGAATTATAAATAAACTAACTTTAAACACCCATACGAAAACATTTAGCCACTAGGTACTTTTAAAAAAGCCGCATCTAAACTTAGATTACTTAAGGGCTCGGGAAGACCTCTTTCACAGTCCCACTTCGTTGCTTTTTTAAATCGCCCACATTGTCATATGGTCTACTTAACTGTTCTGATTCAACATTTCTACTTCGACCACAGTGCCAACTCGTGAAGTATTTATTGAATCAGGCGTTACTTTGCGGAGTCCATATTAATGAACTAAAACAATTACTTTGCTCACCCGCGACCTTACAATAGTTACGTTTATGCAAGAAATGTGTGTTCATGCAGTTCCTCCACCTCCACACTGTACGAACACACACAAATCACATAAACCCAACCATCACCACCACCAAGCTACACTGACGCGTTTCGAAATCAACCAGAGCTCATCTTCAGAGTTACCACAACCGTATGCTATGCTACCAAATGTTAAATACGGTTAATACGTTCGTGAAGTATTATTTCGACTACAGTGCTAACTCATCAACATTTCTTCTACCAAGCAGCACTATGGTTGATAAAGGAATGTAGACGTGTTGGCACTAGTGACCAAGCAGTACTGTGTTCGATAAAAGGAAGTTGGCACTGTGGTTGAAATAGGAATGTCGACAAAATAATAACGATAACAGAAAGATAATATTGACGATATCAGAAAGTTGACAAGTGAGGAAGGTGACGATTTAGGAATTGTAGGCTGACGAAATGGCACTGTGGACGATTTAAGGTGACGAAATGGGAATGTGGACGAAGTCGTCCTGAGCCTTACTAAGAACTTTACTCCGCAAGTTTTAAGGTTCAGTTTAGTTTGCACATTGATTTGAGATAAGGGTTTTTTTTTCAAAGTAGTGGAGTTACAATCTTAGAGTTTAACCTGAAAAAACGTTATGGTAAAATTTTTAAAAAACATTTTGTTCGCTCGGTCAACGCCATCTATTGATTGCAGAAGAAGTTAACCGCCCGGCCACGAATTCGCGCGTTTGGCGGCGCGGCAAGCGTTTTCTGTGTTCATTACGCGGCCGAGACGCTCGCCGAACAGTGGTTACCTGGCGGCACACGCAATGAACTGATAAAACGCTTGCCGTGCCGCCAAACTCGCGAAGTCGTGGCCGGGCGGTAACACGTCATCTTGAAAGCCTAAATACTTTAAGGTCACCACAAACCGGTACCACTACCATGAGTTTGCAGTGACCGTACACGATAGCGACTGCGTAAATGATTTGTATGGAGGATTGTGCAGCGCCTCTAGCGGTCACTTACGGAAGTAAAGATCGCTAGTATGAGCACAACGGTAAATTACCTATCGAAATCCAAGCGCTAGCGACTAACGTTTTGTAGCTGTCGCCATAGAAGATCGGTACCATGAGTCACAAATTTGACAGACGTTATCGAACAATACCGTATCGACTGTAGTTAACTTTCTCACTAGTAAGTTCAAGGGTGAAAACTTATAAGAACCATCGTTTAATAAATTATTTCAATTATTAGTTATCAAAATAATGTCGTGGAGACGTGGCCGCTAACGATGGGTCTTATAAGGAAGCTCAAGGTCACTCAGAGGGCGATGGAGAAGGCTATGCTTGGAGTTTCTCTGCGGGATCGCATTAGAAATGATGAAATCCGCGCGAGAACTAAAGTCACGGACATAGCTCGAAGAATCGCTAGACTTAAGTGGCAGTGGGCAGGGCACATCGCCCGTAGAACTGACGGCCGATGGGGCCGAAAGGTTCTCGAGTGGCGTCCGCGGACCGGAAGACGCAGTGTAGGTAGGCCTCCAACAAGATGGAGCGACGACCTGGTGAAGGTAGCGGGAACGCATTGGATGCGGATGGCGCAGGGCCGATCTGTTTGGCGAGCCTTGGGGGAGGCCTATGTTCAGCAGTGGACGTCTTTCGGCTGAAATGATGATGATGATGATGATGAAAATAATGTCGGCTAGGCATTATTAGGCGTGGAATATGCTAGCGAGGGCTGCATAATTATGAAGACGAACGACGAGAACACGGAAAATTTGAAGCTAATATGATAAATATAATATTAAGAAATCCACTTCAACATAAGTGAGAATAATTTTATTAGAGAACTAGCTTTTGCCCGCGACTTCGTCCGCGTAGAATTCCAATTTGTGGTAAAGCTTCTTCATCTCTTTCATTGTATAAAACAAAAATCCGGCAACGGCAAGATCCATCATTATTATCATTTCATCATCATCAGTATCAGTTAGTGAATATTATAAATCCCGTTTATTCTCTATCCCGTGGGAATTTCAACAAATTTGTCCTTATTCTATGCAAATTTTCGCTTATTTTTGTCCCGCGGGAATTTTGCATTTTCCCCGAGAAAAAGTAGCCTATGTCCTTAAAGGTGTAGCTTTGTACCGGTAAAAGAAGTTTTAAAATCAGCCCCGTAGTTGAATTCACTTATTTTTTTCCCGTGGGAATTTTGCTTTTTCACGGAGAAAAGTAGTCTATGTAAATAATGGTTGGTGTAGCTTCCTATTGGTGAAAGAAATTTTCAAATCAGCCCTCAAGTGATACTTATTGACTTCTTTCTATCCCACGGGAATTTCGCATTTTACCGAATAAATAGTAGGTAGCCTAGCCTATACCAATGAAGGATAGTGTAGCTTTCTATTGGTAATTTTTTTTAAACTCAGCCCCGAAGTTAAATTTACTATTTTCTATACCGCGGGAGTTTGCATTTATCCGGAAAATAGCATTTTATGTTAATCAAGGACAGTGTATCTTTTCTATTGGTGAAAGACATTTTAAAATGAGCTCCGAAGTTGATTTTTTTTCTATCCCTTGGGAATTTTGCATTTTTGAATTTTTGGACATAGGCCTCCCTCATTTACGCCCAATCATTACGGTTGGAAGCGACTTGCATCCACCCTGAACCTGCGGCCTTCACCAAAACGTCCGTCCATCTTGTTGGTGGACGTCCCACGCTGCGCTTGTAAAAGCAAAAGCTTGGTGAAATGCAAATACTTATATGTACATATAATTAGTTATTATCAGAGATCAGATCAGGAAGTGGTTGACAAACGTAGACAAAATGGTTTGCAAAATTTGAAGTTTCGTTTCGTTTACAATGTCGGTAATTCGTGTATATATTCGCAAATATTCGCTAAGTAGGTAATCTAAGAGATTTCCAAGGAATTTTCTAAAGAAAATCTAGGTATAAGGTAAGTTTTTCATTCAAATATCCAAGAACAAATAAAATTGAAATTTCGAATTCTAAACCGATTTAAATATTGTTTTTTTTGAATATGGAATGATTTGTATGTTTTATAAAGCTGCGTTTTCACTGAGGGCCGATTTTTCAATCAACGCATAAATGTCATCAACTGGTTAAATTATAGAATAAGTTGACTAAATAAGTTGACTGACAGCACTGCGTCAGTTGCACTGTATGCATGACGCTACAATTTAGCCGCTTTACACGTTATCCGTCAGATAATATTTATTCGATGATTGAAAAATCAGCCCAGTGTCCTGAACAGTTCTGAGCGAGCGAACGTGTTTATTCAGTGATAATCGGCTGGACGCGGGTCGCTCACTCATTCATCCAGTGAAAACGACGTCTGTGGCGAGCGAGCTGTTGCTCTGTGCATTCGCTCGACATTGTACGTGTTCGGTGGGTCTCCAATCTTTGTTTACGATTTTGTTATAAACAACTGTTCTCTTTCCTCGTTGAATGAAAACGGACATTTTCTATTCAAAGTCAAAGTCAAAATTTTTTATTCAATTTAGGCATCGATTGATGCTCCTATGAACGTCGAAGAATCTACCACCGGTTCGGAAAAAACCCTGTTGAGAAGAAACCGGCAAGAAACTCAACAAGGTATATTTTTTTCAATCAGATCTATATTGTTATTAAATTACATACATCTTAAGTATTTAATAAAATTAATTCGTCCCATAAGTGTGTTGCCACACCGCCGGTGTGGCCGCGCGGTGATACCATACCACACCCTAAACTGAAATGAAGTGGAGGCATTTGCATGTAGCGTATCTTTGTTTAGGCTACCGGATAGTTTGGTGTTTTTTTTGTTAAATTACCACAGATATTAATTTTTCTGTGATTTATCATTTGTTTCAAAATTATGCTAACTTCTCGAATGGTCCACGGACTCGAAGACGCAGTGCCGGTAGGCTTCCAACAAGATGGAGCGAGACCTGGTATAGTATAGTGAAGTATATTGTATATCACTTATCTATGTATGTTTTATGATGTGTATTATTGGATGTTTTCAGTTGTTTTATTAAAATATTTGTTTTTTTTTTGTTATTATTTATTAAATTTTATATTGCACCACCTGCTGAAATGCATTCCTTGCTTTCTTTCTTCTTTTTTAAAGGTTGCCTGGAAGAGATCGCTTCGAAGCGATAAGGCCGCCCATTGCTTACCTTATTTCTTTTTTTTCATGTACTTGTTTTACTGTATTGTATTATTTATGGTGTACAATAAAGAGTCATTGTATTGTTGTATTGTATTATTTTTTAACACAGTAGATACGCTACATTGATGCTATTTTGAGCGAACATCGGCAAAACCGCAATCATATTTGCTCTAAACAAATGTTTGTTCAGAACACTAAGTGAAAACGCGGCTTAACCAAGATGTCTAGTCCTTACCATTTCAAATTTCGAACTCTACGTTCCTATGAAGCCGTGTCTTCGGATCGAGTATTCAAACATGTGTCAAAATAAAATGTAATTTAAATCAAAAGCACTAAGGAGTATTGATATCAACTTCGAAGCAAATCACCCCCAAAATAACTTTCTACTCCTTTTTAACCCCGTCAAGTGATGAATTTCAATAAAATACGAAACACGTCTTCCATCAATTCTGTTAAAGAATGTTTATGCAAAATTTGAAGTAGATTGGACCAAGGAATCACGTTGTCCCATACAAACTTTGCCCCCCCTTTTTACCCCCTTCGGAGTAGAACTACGAAAAATCCTTTCTTATCGGATGCCTACGTCATACAAAGAACACACCCTCCAAGTTTCAGGTCTCTACGATCAGCGGTTTAGGCTGTGCGTTGATCCGTCAGTCAGGACAAAGGATTTTATATGTATAGATATAGACTCAGTAAAGAAGCTTTTGATTTATTAATGTTTTATACTGATTTGAAATCCACGCAAAGAGTGTCTCTAAAATGACCCGAGATGTCCATGCATTTTTGCAGCCCATCTTACATACATACATGATATATAAATTAGCTTTCACATTTCAGTTTCTACAGTAAAATAAATAATAACAAACAACAACAATTTATTTATTTAGGATGAGCTCTGGTTGAGTTCGAAACGCGTCAGTGTAGCTTGGTGGTGGTGATAGTTGTGTTTATGTGATTTGTGTGTGTTCGTACAGTGTGGAGGTGGAGGAACTGCATGAACACACATTTCTTGCATAAACGTAACTATTGTAAGGTCGCGGGTGAGCAAAGTAATTGTTTTAGTTCATTAAACAACAACAACTATGACGTCTGTGAATGCAGTCCATGAACACACACCGATGAAATAACCAAAACAAATTCAAGAATGGAAGGGCTTGGATACTTAGCTTTTTGCCCAATATCATGCTCACTCAGTCTTTTCAATATAGTTAGAAAGAGACAGCACAGTTCGGTGTGAAGTTAGGCACGTCAGTCAGTCACGTGGCGAAAACTACACGAAGGATCGAGTTAAGAGGGTTTATACCTGCTGAGCTGGCAACGTTGCATTTTTGTTAGTTTATCTCGATTATTCCATAAAAATTGAATGAAAATTAAAAATGTTTTGAATACAAATTGTTCTAATATATAAGTTGAACAATTTGTATTCAAAACATTTTTAATATTCATTCAATTTTTATGGAATAATCGAGAAAAACTAACAAAAATGCAACGTTGCCAGCTCAGCAGGTATAAACCCTCTTAACGTTAGCGAGTATAGTAAACGTTAACGTGACTCATGGTACGAGTTTAATAGAAAACTATTCGAAGCTCGTTTACTCGCTATCGACTGTAGTAACGTAATGTGTGTTTTCGATAGCAACTCATGGTAGAGGTAGGGAGCGCGGGGCGCAGACAGAGCGTGCCAAGCGCGATCAATAACACTGAATCAAATACGGTGTGCCGCGCTGCCGGTGTGTGTCACCGTATGTATGATTGTTATGTTATGCGCAATCGCGGCGCCCCTTGAATCAGCTTTCGTACTAAATGTATAGAAGCGTCGCGATCCAAAGCAGACAGAAGAGACGGGGCGGAGACGCGGCCTGCGAACAAACGACCCACGTCTCTTCTGTGTGGCTTGCGCCTTATTCGTGGGCCACGGACTACTAAGGGCGTAATTAATTAGTAAATTGGCATGCATCAGCGAAATCAAAAAGGAATTATCATAGAACGTGTCAATGTTTGGGAATGCTACTACATTATTATTGTACGTGACTTCGTTTACTCTACTGAGCTGCACTGCATCACTTATCATAATATCTATTCTGTTTTAGAATTCTGCTTATGATGCGGAGGCGCGGTTGGGTGTAAAATATGCCGTCCACAACCATTGTGATAGTGGATACTTGTAAATCGGAAGTAAAGTGAGGTCTCCGGCTTATATGCATCCAAAAGCTGAACATAGGCTTTCCCCAAGGCTCGCCAAACCATTGGAGCCTTACGTACAGGTCTTCTGGTCCATGAACGACATTCGAGAACCTTTTGGTCCCATCGGCCATCAACACTACGAGCGATAGGCCTCCTCTTAGATCGTAAATCAGCTAGCTTCTACTAATCGGTCTCTAATGTACCAAAATTATGTGAATATGTAATCAAAATTACGAACAAGGTGGCACCCGCTTAGTTTCAACTTCAAGTTTGACCATGAGGACCCGGCCGGTTGAGCGCGAGGCCCCCTGAGCGTGACGCCCCCTGAGTGTGAGAGCTCCTGAGCTCAACGGCGTCCTGAGCGAGAGGGATCCTGAGCTGGACGGCCCCCTGAGCGCGATGGCCCTTGAGCTCGACGGCCCCTTGAGTGATTTGACGACCAGATGGCCTAGTGGTTAGAGAACCTGACATGAAGCTTGGGGGCTCGGGTTCGATTCCCGTGTCGGGGCAGATATTTGTATGAAAAATACGAATGTTTGCTCTCGGGTCTTGGGTGTTTAATATGTATTTAAGTATGTATCTATCTATATAAGTTTGTTTATCCGTTGCCTAGTAGGTACCAAGGATGATATAGACTGGATTGGCAGTCGCTATAGTACGGATCGGCCGCGGTTTTTGTAGTTCGATTATTAAATCTAGATGGCGCTGAAATATAGTCAGAGGCTTTGAAGGCAAAACAATAAGACTACAGATATTTCATATCACTGCAAATGTATTATTATGCAATATTTTTGAAAAATAATACATTTGTAGTAATATAAAACATCTGTAATCTTATTGTTTTGCCTTCAAAGCCTCTGGCTATATTTCAGCGCCATCTACATTTAATAATCGAACTATAAAAACCGCGGCCGATCCGTACTATGGCACTGCCAATCCAGTCTATATCATCCTTGCTAGTACCCATAAGACAAGCTTGCCTAGCTTACTTTGGGACTAGGTCAATTGGTGTGAATTGTCCCGTGATATTTATTTTATTTAGTGTGAGGGCCCCTGAGCTCGACGGCCCTCTGAGCGCGAGGGCCCCCTGAGCGTGAAGGCTCCCGAGGTTGACAACCCCAATAGCTACGCCACTGGCCATAGACTAGCGGACTAAGACTATAGAAGCACACCCTTATATCAACGGAACCACAGTTTTCAATTGAAACTCAAATATACTGACCATGTTTTATAAGTCGTTTGTTTGTCTTTGAAATTTGGAATGACGCCAAAAATATGCAATAAAACATGAAACGTTGCTTAGTTGAGTGTCAGTCAATATCGCTCTAACAGAAATGGAATAAAGATCAAAATTCCATGACATTAATATTGTTAGTCATCATCAACTACCACTGATAAGTGTCTTCGAAGAAACGTACTTTATATTTTTAAAATGCCAAGTGTTCATTTTCCAGCGCCTAAAGATAAATAGGAAGTTAAAATACGTCTATTATGCGATGCGATTTATGTCATTTATGCGATTCAAACAACACTGAAATCGTTCACGGCGCCACCAGTCAAAAATTACAGTTACAAACTGGCAACATTTGACAGCGATTGAAGTTGTCAACAAATCCAATATTAATGTTCTTTGATACGCATAACTGCACTGCGAGTCTGTGCGGCGCAATGAACAGAAAATACAAACTCGATACAACTCCGAACCGTCACCACCCTATAGGTTGAGCCAGTCCGCCATGTGACTCTCGTCGTGTTCCGGCCTGTTGTCTATAGAAGCCATTCTGGAGTCGGGTCTGAGCAGTTGTGCAGCGCGCGTGTACCGGTTACAGTGCCCCGTATTTGTTGTACGGTTTGCACTGCGGGGACTCGCGCAAAACCGCGATCAACTGCCTTCATCCTGATTATTCCCCTAAATTCAAGTCTAGGGTGAATGAGCATTTACCAGGCAAGCGTGCTCCATCGTTGGCCTCATCTTCGCTTTCCATCAGGCGTGGTAGTGGTCAAACGCAAGCCTGTATTGTATAAAAAAAAATCGCTCGCCAGTTAAAATAAATGAAGAGCTACAAAAATGTAACTGGCAACATTTGACAGCGACTGATGTTGTCAGCAAATTCAATACTAATGTTCATTAAAATAAAACGCGTAGCCGTAGACGAGCCGTTACAGTTGCTGTGATGACGAAACGATGATGGCATTGTGCGAAACGGGGTCACCATCACAATGGTGTCTACGTAAATTGTAGGTTTGCACCAAATTGTGGAATTCAAACATACATTTAGTAAACGTTGAAAAATTTCTAGGACAATATTCTAAACCCAGGCATATATACCAAATTAAAATAAAATCGAAGTACTGAAAACTAGTGTCCTACCCTATCAAACTTTCTAGTGTTTCGGCGTTAAATTGGACTTTCAGTTTCGGCTGAGAAAAATATATTCTAGAATCGGCCTTGAATTCGTTTATTTCGCTTGTGGACGATATACATATTAAACATCCAAGACTCAAGCACAAACATAGTTACGTATTTTTCACACAAATATCTGCCTCGGCCGGTAATCGAACCCGAGACCTCGACCTTCGTAGTCAGAATCTCTAACCACTAGGCCATCCGGTCGGTCAATGCCGCACGGGCGCTGATAACACGACACTACTCCAAAGATGCTAGTGTGAGGGGCTCTTAAACTAACAAACACTGTGTGTCTATGCCATAGGTGTGCATTAGACTATCAATATAATTGACAACATTTCATTTTTGTGAGCCTTTCATTATATTGGTTCTCTGTACTGGGTGCGAAAAGACTAATACGGTGATAGTTTACTTTTTTTTATCACCAGGGTTTGTTTATAATTTATTATTGTTCACTTATTCTAAAATGGTGTAACTCCAGTTCTTTACCCATTACTTTAGTCTTACCTCTATCGAAAAATGTACCGTACTACAACATTCGATTTTCGGACTTCGCATCGTGCAGTGTCGGTCACGCTAATTAATAGTAGTATAAGTAGAGATGGCACGATACGAAGTTAGTTATGTAGAAAATATTGATAATCTAATCCACACCATAGGCATAAAGCTGTAGGTTTTGTATGAGCATGTATGAGCTTACCTGATCCAGGTCGATTTGCTTCAGGGGCGGCGGCGGTCTCATACTTATAGAACTCATCGTCGCTCACATAAACAAACAAACAAACAACGTAATTGCACTAAAACCGACGCATCCAAGTATAAAAATACGCTAGCCACATTAAATGACAACGCTAGTCGCATAAATTTAATATGCTAGTCGCAATTGTAACGCTAGTCACATAAAATGACTATGCTAGTCGCATAAATTGTAACGCTAGTCCGATAAACGACTATGCTAGTCACATAAACGAGATCACAGGTTTAAATTGTTATTTATAATAACATAATTTGCTGAGTTTTCTTCACTGGGTTTTGCTGAAACAAAGAAAAAAAAATTAAGGAAAATAATCTTATTACATAATTTCTTCTATACAAACAGAAACTGTACATTTATCTACAAATTTGTATGAATGGATGACACGGACTTGAATTTTTTGATCACATAGATGTTTTATGAATTCGTTTTATTATTGTTTTACTAGTTTTTGCCCGCGACTCAGTCCGCGAAGAATAGGCGTATTAAAAATAGAATAACAACCTGTTCTCAGACCTACCAAACACTGACAAAAAATTTCATAAAAATCGGTTATCCGTTTTGGACGAGTTTGATAACAAACACTGTGTATGATATGAGATTTTTATATATTATATACACAATTTAGACTAAGACATTATTTTGACAAAAAAAAACTGCATTTAATTAATTATTAATAATGGTATATCTTTTGTCACATTAATATAATGATGTAAAAAATTCAATTGAAAGGCATAATTAATAATGGAAATGTGAGAAAATAAAATAACTCATCCTTAAGATAAAACTAATGAGTTATAATTTATAACACTGAATGTCAGTCAATCTATACAGATAACTATATAACTATATGAGTATAATATAATTATAAGTTATTTTATCATTATCTGTGAGTTCCTGTAATTGGTTTTATGTTGCTATGTCCATTACTTAAATTGTATTTTAAGCTGTTAGTTCTCCTTAAATAAATATAGATTGACATTCAGCATCATATGCCTACCATCTTATAAAACTACTGCAAATGGAATATTGCAAAATTACATTTGAAATTTAGCCTTATACTAGTAAAGGAAAATATCATGACGCAACCATTACTTAGGTAAGTAACAATTTGACTGTTTGAACTTCCCAATCAGCACTGGAGCCATGAATAAACTAAAACCCAACCCTTACTTGTCTGTTAACCTTATCAACGCCAACGAAGGATATATGCGTCACAAAGTACAATGTCAAAGTTATCTTCACACAATGACATAAGGTTCAAAGTAGCTTTACGTTTTGGCTAGGTATGATGTTGAAAAAAAGGGATTATTTTTACCACATCTCTGTGCAATTACCATTGTAATTATAGTTGAAGACTGGAGAATGCGCCATAAGCATGACGAAATTCCAAGTGGTTTCTCATCAAACTTACAAAATGCCATCAAGGTTAACCGTTACAAATCTGTTAAGATGACTAAGGCAAAGTATTGATTTGCTGCAATTATATTATATAAAAGAATTAAAACTTTCCGTTCTACTCCGCTACCAAGTTTGCTTCTTGTGTATGTGGTTGCAGATAAGAGCATTTTTCAAAGGCTTTGTAAATTAAATTTTGTTTCCAACATGCATAGAAATTTATACAGGTATGTAGGAAAGAAAAGAAAGAAAGACAAACTACTTGTGACATTTTTATGAAAACAAAGAAAACGGAAACTGAAACAGATATTGTCACGAAATGGTCCCAACTCAGCATGATGTCAGTCAACCTCACAGCCGACGCTGGTGTTCCGTTGGAACCATTTAGGTTGAATGCCACTGAGCCTAAAGAGCCTCCCAAAATTTCCTGATTTTATGTAGGGAAATTTCCTTTTTTTGTTACGCACCACAACCAATGGTGAAAAGAAATTTTAAAAATCATGTTCACTCAACCCAATCTATCTATCTATCTGCAGCCATTGTCCGTCCACTGCTGGACGTAGGCCTCCCTCATATTGCGCCAAAATTCGCGATCCTGGGCTTCCCTCATCCACCCACTGCCAGCTGTCCTCCTAAGGTCATGAGTCCAACGTGTTGCAGAGCGTCCCACACTACGCTTTCCTAAACGTGGTCTCCACTCCAGGACACGTCTACTCCAACGATCGTCAGTTGTACGGCAAACATGACCAGCCCATTGCCACTTCAGCATGCTAATCTTTCGGGCTATGTCAACGACTTTCCTATCTTCTTTTCATTCATATCTTGACGTCATCCCTGCCACACTGCCTGAAGACTAAGGTTTTTAACCAGTGCGTCCTACCCGTTATGACTTACGCTGCAGAAACGAGGACACTCACAGGAGGACTAGTCCATAAGTTCAAAGTCGCTCAGCGTGCCATGGAGAGGGCTATGCTCGGTATCTCGTTGAGAGATAGGGTCCGCAACAAGCATATAAGACAAAAGACGAAAGTCGTTGACATAGCCCGACTCAACCCAATGATGTGTTACAATTCACAAAGTTTCAGCAAAGCTGAAGTTTTGGTTGACGTTCACAGTTGACCGAATCCTCAGTCGTCACTACATTATTTTTGTTTCAATACTAGCTGTTGCCCTCAGCTTGGTCTGTAAAGAATTCGTTAACTGCTATACCACAGAAACTATGCAATTTTCTGGGTTGAAACTAACGTATATGATAGTTCAGTAGGCTTATTGTCTAACGTTTTTGACGCTTGCCTTCGCAATCGCTATCTCTTTCTGTCAAACGGTATAAAACGTTGACAGAAAGAGATAGTGAAAGCGAAGGCAAGCGCCAAAAGCGTTAGACAATACGGCCTCAGGTTGTTAACAATCTGTATGCCAAATTCACGTAAAGAGTAACAAACATCCACACATTTATCTGTCCATCCATACATAAACTTTTACGTTTATAATAGTGCAACAAGCCATAGTGCGCAAATCCATCTGCATCCCACAGAAAATTAGTACTTTCTGGGATAAAAATTAGCCTGTTAATCAGGGATTAATCAGGGAACTCAAAAAATACCATTAAAAAATGGCACAACTGAGTTTCTAAAAAACTGCCGCCTACTAAACTACCTGTATATCTGGTTTTTCCCAGGTAAATATTGATAAATGAATCAAAGCTATTTAAGTTAACCCTTCATATGCGCAAAGAGAATAAGAACCCTGCATAGAATTTTGAGCATTTGCATATAGCAGAGAGCAGAACCTGATTTCTAGTCTCAACTGTTTCATATTATAAATCCAGTTTTACAGATAAAAATAAAATGGAAAAAGTATGCCTTAACTTTGGCATGGATTGTGTCTTAAGCATACAAGGAGTTAACACATTCACTGCCGGGAACGCATACATATACGCGTGTTTTGTGACTAGACTATCGCCTAGTGCCGCTGTCATAGTTTGGCAGTCATTTGAACGCACATGTTTGTTTCTGGCACCTGAAGAAGTTGTGAGCCTGATATCCTCCAGTAAAGTTAAATTTTGGTAGCTATCCCATTTGATCTCCTAAATTGATGGCAATAAGAATCGATACTCCCTTACTAAACTTTATGCTCCTACCCTCAAATTACTAATATTCTCATACTAATATTTCTTACTTTGAAATTACAATGCCTAAAATTAAGACACAGGTACAAAATGTAGTACATTTGCTACCAAAAACTACCTTACTTAGGTATAACAATGCATCACAATGATTTGATTACTTCATAATTTTATGTACTGTACTTTTAAGCAACTCTCTGTATTTTTCCAAATTATGATGTCACAAATGGAAAGATTACATTTAAGTTTTTGAGATTAATAATGATAATCATCACAAATAAAAAATATGGAAAACCTAAAAACATGAGAAAAAAGTAAACAGAATAAATCATTCAGTATATCTAGCCAGGATTAAAATTGATACAAGTGGTAAAATTTCCAAGTAAAAGTAGAATTCTGTAACACCATAACAACTATGTGCATCAGACTGTTACAGTTATATAAATAACAAAGTATATCAACCCAACAATATCATCAGTATGCTATACTGAACAAGAATCTGGTTGGATTGCTTTTTTTGAGAGCATACATAATGCACTGGCTGTTTACCATATTGTCATGGCTTAGAAAGGAATTGATTAAAAAAATGTTAGCAGCCTTAGAACAGGATGAAATTCAGTCCCAAACTACCTACATTAAAATAACTGTAAATCGTTAAAAATCATTGAATCAAAACTACTGGCAAAAAGTAAAAGTACATCTCACAAAGGATTCAAGATTTAGCAATCAGAGATGAGAATGAAAACATGTTTTTTACGTCTTCCTTACCTATTATGGGATCGAATTTGCTTCTTTGTATGTCGAAGTATAACATGGCACTACGAATATGCACTAAAGATTAGGCTAAAACAAAGACTTAAAACTAAAATAACTGTACAAATACGTCTGATTTCTTTTTACAAAGTAATAGTATCTGTACATTACAATGACAAGCTGATATTACACTACTAAACAAAATATCTGTCTAATAAGGAAGGCGGGATACATAAGGCATGGATGAATGTGAATGTTAACTTGGTCAGATTATACTTACATTAGCACCCAGTTTTACACTGTCATCGACCACATTTCACTTCACTTCAGATCTAGCACACACCACTAACCACAATTAAATGCGAGGTTTATATAACTATAAATATTTATGTATTAATTGATAGATTATTCGATATTGCAAATAAAGTTAAAATAGGCCTTTCGATTGACCATTTCACGCACGTAAAGAAAAAAGAAACAAGACGAGGGAGAGGAACAAAATTATTTTGCGTTTTGTTTATTATCCGCTAGATGACGCCGTAGCCGTACCAGGTGCGTTCAATAACATTCAAGGAAACTGAAAGTGTCTTGAAACCATCGTATGTTATAATTTATAATAAATACACCTTAGATACTTAATTGATTCTTATTAGTTTTTTTACGACGCTGGCAATGTTAATTGAACCACTCATTAATTTACCTTTATTTAAGGATCTTTGATCTCATTATCTATTTGATAATGGCAACACTATTTTCATATGTCATCTATTGCAATCATAGACCTAAACCGATGGACCGTGATACCTACAAATCATGCGTGAATACCTAAAGTTGTCACACAAAATGGCGCTCAAGGGTTGTGACATTGAAACCAAAATAGTCGATATCGATACTTGGACGGCTAGCAGACATTTCAAGCAGCAATGGTAATATTCGAGTTTCTAAGTGGAAAAGTTAGGTTGAACTTAGCTTTGTTCATAATTACTTCGATTATGGCATATTCGTTATACAGGAAAATTTATAATGTTATGTTCCTTTGGAAATTATAAGGGGGTCAAAATTAGTAGTTCAAAAGGTATCTAAAAAAAATAAATAAAAACACAACACAACAAACAAGTTTGCAATGTTTATTCAAAGAGTCTTTTAGGTATGGTCACAATACCCAAATCAGAAAACAAAATTTGAAAATCAACTGCATAATAAAACCGAACGCGCTTATTTCAAAAACTTGCAGGAATTAAGTAGCATGTGATTACTTTGTGCAGACTAAATAAAACAACAAGTATAACAAAGTATGAAATGCCCTTTATTTGTAAAACAACGAAAATAATACAAGAATTTTTCACAATTGGGCAGTTTGGATTGTATGTGTGCCATTTACTTTTTTTAAAAGGAGAAAATTTTGGGGTCCTTTTATTCAAAATCACAAATACTATTAATTTTCATAAAGAAAAACCGGCCAAGTGCGAGTCGGACTCGCGCACGAAGGGTTCAGTACCATTATCTATAAAACGGGAAAAAATCATGACTGTGTATGGAGTTTTTATTTAATTATTTATTTTTTAAGCGAATATATAACTAAATATTCTGTGAATATTTCAAGCGTCTACCTGTTGCCGTTATCAATATCGAGCAAAAACGAGCAAAAAAAAAACGCTTTTTTTATATGGGAGCCGGAGCCCCCTTAAATTTTTATTTTATTCTGTTTTTTAGTACTTGTTGTTATAGCAGCAACCAAAATACATCGTACAGTTTATAAGGCTCGTCACAAATTTAAAACAAAAAAAAATGTATGGAAAATTGGGGACATTTTTTTTAAGTCATCAAAGTCAATAGCGCTCTTGATTCTGAGCAAGAAAATTCTGGGGAATCTGTCAAATTAGAACAGACATCAGTCAGAAAACATGGAAGTTATTTCAGTTCTACTTATGTCGATATTCAGCACAACACTAACGAAAAATGTCAATTGTACTGAATTCAACAAAATCAAAAATACAACGATAAATGGAGAAAAATCTGTATTTCTATGATGGCAGCGACAAAAGCTTACCAAAATTGACTATCACTGAGTAAATATTACAATCTAATGACACTATTTCATGCAAAAACTGTTACTAACCTTTGAAGAGTTAAATTTGGTTGATTTTTCGTTTTTCACACCCTTTTATGGAACGCGGAGCCATATTGCGTTTTTATAAATAGATGTCCACAACACAAAACCAAATGGAATAGTATTTAAAAATCGCTGAAAAACACTAAAAACTGCGCAGTTATCGTTCACTTGCCAGCTCACGTACCACAGAGCCTCTGTCACAAATCATGGAACCGGCAGCCGGAAATGCTGTCTACTTGTTATGTCAAAATATTTCCGAGCATAGAATAAACAAATATCATGCCATCTCTTTCTTCATATCCCAAGTAACCTTAGAAAGAAAGAGACCATATGTGTTATTTGGTTTTTATGTCGATTTCACACATATTTGTAGAATAAATGTATCTATAGTAGAATATTGCCTGCCACTCCACTTCACTTATATACCTCTGTGATTGCAATAAATAAAGAATGCACTGGAACTAATGTTTAGGCGCATTTTTTGTGAAAACAAACGCTTATTTATTTAAATAATGTGTGTGACACAGACACGGGTAGAGGTAACGCCACCAGAGTTGAGGCCACGCACACAACCACATCTCATGTAATGACAGCGGAATTTTGACGTTGTGTTGACGTTTAACGACAACACAATGTCAAAATCCCGCTGTCATTACAAGAGATGTGGTTGTGTGCGTGGCCTCAACTCTGGTGGCGTTACCTATAGGATAATTTATGCTTGAACAAAATACGACAGTTCAAATGGTATAATATTATTATAAATGTAATAAACGAAACTACTACTCTACAAACTTTTCTTTTCTCTTTCCTTTTTCTTTTCTTTTCCTTTCTTTTTTGAAGTGAAACTTCTAATGCGACTTCCAACAAGGTCGCGTTAAACGTTTAACGCTACCATGGAGGGGGTATGAAAGCATTAGTATATGTACTGCCGAAGCAAGTAATCTTGCATTGTATATTATACTAACGGATGTTAAAAACTTCGACAGTGCGATGTAGAACTCATACTGTCTGTGCAAATTTGTATGAGACTTGATAAAAGCGCCATCTAGTGAGTAATTTAAACACATAGATGCATAAGTAAATTTAGTTCTTTTAGTTATTGCAATAAGGTTCATATTGATGTATAAGTGCCTTTTTCATTTCCACATTACGAAGTTTCACTTCTTCCGCGCGGAGGAACTGCACGCACGATTTTTTTCTTTACTTTTTTTACTGTAAACTTTTCTCGTGAATTCGTTTTCGAAGAATTACTTTATCGCATTATCGCTATTCTGCAGGAATTAAATTGTAGATCTAGCAAATTTTTTCCAATTCTATTCTATATTCGAATCCAGTTTTCATGCGCACCAACACACAAACACACACATCCCGCGCACGCAAACAGACTCACACACGCACACACATACATTTCTAGTAAGATTTATATATCCATGCTTTATCGCAATGTTTCTTCTCCAGTTGACTTCATTGTTCATTGCCAATGTTATTATTGCCATCCTAAAAAATACTACTGTCAAACTCATCATCTTATTGCATTCATTCTCATGCTCAAATTTCTCACAAGTTTAGTTTGCAGTTGTGCTAGACAATAGTACTTGTTGCCCTAATTATTTTTGTTTATTTCCATTTAAAAATAACTTAAAACTTTGCTTAGAACGATAAATTTAGCAACATGTGCTACGTTATTATAACGGGGCGCAGTTTAGCCTGGCTTTTGCTGAGTTTGGTAGCTTTTATGCTAATTCTTTCCGGTATAATGACACCGAAGTGGTTATTAGGGCAGCCTGTGGTGCTAAATGAAAATAATATCACAGGTTTCTTTGTTCCCAGCGTCGGTATTTATAATAGGTAAGTATTTGTGAGTTTTGTGACTAAACTAACTTGTTTAGCTATTTTTAACTTTGTGCTTTTGACCTCCTGTTTTCAACTAACATGTATATTTCAATGAAAATTATGGGAAATACATTGTATTTAAATTATTTAACTGTGTTACTGTGTAAGTTCTATATATTGGGTTTTTATTTCAGATTTATACTTTTAGAAAAAGTATTAGAATATTTATTTTCACACATAATATACAAAATTAACGGAAACTTTGTAAAAAAGAAAAAACCAGACGACCAGACGACCAGATGGCCTAGTGGTTAGTGACCCTGACTATGAAGCTTGAGGTCCCGGGTTCGATACCCATGTTGGGGCAGATATTTGTATGAAAAATACGAATGTCTGTTCTCGGGTCTTGGGTGTTTAATATGTATTTAAGTATGTATCTATCTATATTAGTATGTTTATCCGTTGCCTAGTACCCATAACACAAGCTTTGCTAAGCTTACTTTGGGACTAGGTCAATTGGTGTGAATTGTCCCGTGATATATATATATTTTTTTTTAAACTTTTTTCCTACTATTTTTAATTGGAATCATTCCGTTTCATAGTTTATTGACCACTATTCTAGTGTTGTAAATTTTTTTAAACTACACCAGCATCAGCAAAGTAGATAAAATAAAATTATGCAGGATATTTTAATGTTTTATAAGGGCCTACGCTAGCTGACGCGGACGCCCGCCGCGTGCGCCCGCTCGCGGGTGCCCGCTCCGGACACCCGCCGCGGGCCAGCGAGTCCGCGACGGGCGTCCGCGGCGGTCGCACGCCTAACTCAGCGCTGCTGCTAGTATACTTTTGGTTCCCAGCGTGTGCCCGCCGCGTGCGCACGGAGCGGACGCCCGCCGCCCGCCGCGCGGATTATAGTCCGTCGCACGCGCCCGCGCCAGTTAGCGCTATTCATACAATTTCATGTTAGACGGGCGTCCGTTCCGGGTAATCCGCGTCAGCTAGCGTAGGCCCTAATAGGGCGGCATTATGAGGGAAATACCATAGCCCCAGAAAATAAGTTTCAACAAAGCAGTGACATTCTTTCATAGAGTCTGTGCAAATTTCTATGACTTCCTACAACCCTTCAAATTCAAGACTTGGTCTTGAGGCCATATGAACTTAGCATTGAACCTTAGAATTGAATCCTTGGCTAAAACCGCTGCGAAAAATCTTGGTATCCTGGAGTCCAAGATTAGGCTATACTTCACTACGGAGCAGCTCATTGGTCTTTACCGAGCCCAAGTCCGATCCTGCATGGAGCATTGCTGCCACCTTTGGGACGGTTCTGCTGAATATCAGCTAGCTGCTTTGGATTCGGTAGAACGGCGAGCAAAAAGATTCATCGGCGTCGCCTGTTTTGCGGATTTTTGTCGCCAGAGCGTTTGTCATCGCAGAAGAGTGGCTTCCCTATCGGTATTCTACAGGCTACATTTCGGCGAATGCTTCGGAACTGCACAACCTTATTCCACCTGGCCCTATACTACGAAGCGCGAAATTCGAACTTCGTTTCATGCCGTTCCGCTCACGCTAATGATATTTATTACGAGAGTGAGAGGGACCGCACGATCCGAACTTCGAACTTCGAATTTCGTAGTAACCCCCCTGATCCTTTCTTCCACAGGTCGACCAGAAGTAGGCGGGGTCTCCACCCTTACGTTGTCAGTATTCCCAAAATTCATACAAAGCATTTTCGCTCTTCCTTCATCAACCGCACAGCTAAGGAGTGGAATTCCCTGCCAGCGACTGTGTTCCCTGAACACTACAATTTGGCCGCTTTCAAGTCTAGGGTGAATGAGCATTTACTAGGCAAGCGTGCTCCATCGTAGGCCTCATCTTCGCTTTCCATCAGGCGGGATTGTGGTCAAACGCAAGCCAAAAAAATATTGTCTAAAGTGCGGGCCCTCCTAATCACATTCACCGTTTCTTTCTACCCTCATCTCATCATATACTGTGTGATTAGAGTATACAACCGCTTTAGCGTAGTTGGTAGTGACCCTGTCTACGAAGCAAGAGGTCCTGGGTTTGAATCCCGGTTAGGGCATTTATTTGTGTGATGAGCACAAATTTTTGTTCCTGAGTTATGGATGTTTTATATGTATTTAAGTATTTATTTATCTATATAAGTATGTTTATCGTCGTCTAGTACCCATAGTACAAGCTTTGCTTAGTTTGGGACTAGGTCGATTTGTGTAAGATTTGTCCCCTAATATTTATTTATTGTTATTTTATTTCCGGTACCGTATTGTATGGAAATCCAGTACTGGGTGCTGGACTGAGACTTCCTCACAATGTTTTTCCTTTACCATTATAGCTCATGGTAAATTACAAATGTAATTTTGCACATAAATTCCGAAAAACTCACGCGCCTGGATTCAAACCCACGACCCTCTGCTCGAGAGACCATAGGTCAAACCACTAGGCCACCACGTCCAATAGTTATTTATTCCACAGCCACTAAACACATTTGCAGACTGTAAGGTTGCCGATGTTAATAATATACCTGTTCATTGTGTTGGACTTGCAGTCTATGAAGTTGCTAAATGACCAAGACTTATTTACAATGATCGGAAAAGGTAGTGAAATTTCACGAGACTTTGATGCGTAAGTTTAGTATGGATGGGCATTTAAAAAAAAAGTGTAACCTCTACTTTTTTTTTTAATAAGGAAATTTTGGGGTTATTCTTTATTTTAATTTTAATTTTAAGTTTTATTGTTACTAACTTATTTAATACCTATGGATGGATTGATTTAATCTAATCTGAAATAAATAATTTCAATTTTAATATTCTTACTCGGAATCAAGAGCACTATTGATTTTGATGATAAAAAAATGTGCTAAATTTTTTTGCCGCTCATATGACGTTTTTTTGATACTGTTTTATGGCTCATAACAAAACTGATACAAAAAAATTGTGTGGAAAATTTAGAATATCTTTTTACGAAAAGGGTACACTTTTTTAAAAACGCCCAGATAAGGCTTATTTACCCCAGTATTTCATTTGCAATGTTTTTATAGTTTTAGTTTTTTTTTTCTGTTTTATAGGTATTATGATTTTTTGATTGCAACTGAAACGAATTATGTAATATTAAAAGACAGAATATTTATTCGCTTAACATACATTTATTCATAGAAGACAAATATTAAGAAACAATAATTAAAACTATAAACTAAATAAAAGACGGATATATTTGAAATGACAAAAACTTTTATTTTTCGCGTTTTCCCATATAACTTCAATAATGTCATATCAAGAAACTATTCTGTTAAAAAAAATACGAGTCCCGGAATGCCGGGTCTTATCCATATTAATTCACCTGAAATTGCATACCTATTCTGATCACTGACTGACTGACTGTTATAATGTATAACTATGTATAATTGAAATAAATAATAATAAAAAATAACTAACTCCCACTATAATATATGTATCTTTTTATTTGTTTACACTTTTTATACAGAATTTGTTTGTGCTGATTCCGGTCCAACAAGTTTGACTGAAAATCAGCGCTGTAGCAGGCATCTACTGCAGCTTATGCTGAGTCAAATTCCTTTTCGACATCTATAATTATGTTTTTTGTTTTTATTGTTATTATTGTTCTTTTTATTTTTCTCAGTGTATTAGTCAGTGTATTTTCTTTTTTGATGTCGAATAAAGTTATGTCTATGTCTATGTCTATGTCTATTTCTATGATTATTAAGGCCTACCGAGCTTCTTGCGCTAATCGATTTTAGGTATTCTATGCAGTCGTGTATGTGTGCGTGTGAGCGGCTAGAATCAAAGCCGTGCGTAAGCGCAAGTGACACAAGTTCCCCGTCCGATGGCCGAAAGAGAACTAACTTACCCCATAATATAAGTTACTCTATGGAACTAACTCAACTAACTATAACGGACAAGGACAACGGATAGACCGAGCGTGTATCTAAATACACGCTCGGTCTATCCGGTATTTTCATCGTATTACTAAAACAAATACATATTTAAAAATGTAGCAACACTAGGCGCTAGAAAACATCTTGTTTTATTAACATTCACATGACATGCCGTGCAGTATGTACGCCGTACTAAGGATTTATTTTATTTTTTAGAGACGACTTTCGATTTTTTTCTCCGTGCAAACTACAAGTACTTAATCGTGTTTCGTAAAACACTGGTCACAAGAGTGAATCCTCAAATATATCTTACACATGAATTTCAGAACTAAAGCTTTGCAAGTAATGGTACAGCAAGGGATTAGATGAATGCAATAAATGCTCCAAAAGCTCGGTAGGGCTTTAAATACATGTGATTGTACACTTACAACTTAGCTCAAATCAGGGGCTAAATTGGGATGCACCAAAAAAAATAACCTCTAGTTTTTATATTTTTTTTGGAAAGAATAGGATATTTTAAGACACCATTTTCATCGATTTTGAATTTGGTTGAGTATTTAATTTTTTATATTTTTTTTTAGAAATACGTTGGATGACGTCACAGTGAGAGAGCCACGTTCTATAGCCTAGAAAAATTCAAGTCGTACATAACATAATCTGTGGCACTATCACGACACTACTGGTACCCTACTACGAAGTGCATAATTCAAACTTCGTTTCATGCCGTCCCGCTCACGCTAATATGATTTGACACGAGAGTGAGAGGGATGATACGATACGAACTTCGAATTTTGTAGTAGTGCCCCCAAAGTGCCCCTGATTTGTCTTGTCACTGTCAATATTACAAGCACGGCTTAGGGTCCTAAATGAACCATGACAAAATATTTTTATTTATTTCTCTTCTTTTAGCTTCGATTATTCCTGTTTGTTTAATGGTGTGATAGTAAATAGATATTTTTTATTAAAATCTGATATTTAAATTCTTTCATATTTACTTGTAACGTAGTAATTTAATAATTAAATTTGTAAAAATACATTGCGAGTATTGTATACATTTCGGACTTTATGTTAAATGACAACTGTTTAAAGCCAGGTGTGCATCATGTGATTAAAGTTCTGTCTTTGTCACTCTTTGCGATTATAAGCAGGACAGCAACATTTCAAACTGTCAATGTGCTTTAGAGTGTAGACCTGCTTTATATCTGCCTTTGTGACGATTCACTGCAGGGGTCAAATGAAGGTCATTACTTAAATTTTCTTTATTTAATTCAGATTATCATATTTTTGGAATCTGATTTCTGAAAACGCTTCACAAAGCCTATTTCTCCAAACGGTTTTCTATTTATTATACGTTGCCAAAAATTGGGACATCCCAATTCAGAGGGGCTACTACGAAATACGATTTTCGAAGTTCGTATCGTGCCATCCCTTACACTCTTATGTTTAGTACTATTAGCGTGAACGGAACGGCGCGATACGAAGTTCGAAAAACGGATTTCGTAGTATAAGGCCAGGAACGGCCCAACTCGGTTTGCGAGCGATAATTCAAACGTTTGGGAGAGGATAGGAATGGGTTGAGCTTGGGATGAGCCTTATTTTCCTGTTAATTCGCTTTGTAAATAAATATATAAATAAACAAATAAATAAGGCTCATCTCAAACTCAGCCCAATCCTCTCGCAAACCAGTGATTTTGGCGTTCCTGAATAGCAGTTCAAACCTAACCCAACCCAAACCGCTAATTGAATTACCGCTACCAAACCCGTGAATTTAGCCCCTGAAGTACGATCATTTGACCATTGTTTGCAGTGATCTTCCTAAACAGAGCCTCTTTTTATTTTTTCAACGTGACGACCAAGAAGAAGTAACTATATGTACAAATATTCCAAATATTTAACACATCACAACACAACATTTCAATTTCGAAAGCGCTAACCAGATTATGAAGACTTGATAACTTCTTAAATCCATACTGATTCCATTCTAATATTACAAATGCGAGAGTGCGTCTGCATGTCAGTCGGACTGTTATTCTGTCTGTTACCTCTTCACGCTTAAACCGCTGAACCGATTTTGATGAAATTTGGTATAGAGATAGTTTGAGTCCCAGAGTAGGACATAACATAGATTTTATCCCGAAAATCACCCTTTAAGGGGATGAAAAGAGGGGTAGAAGTTTGTGTGGGAAATCAATAATCGCTGAACTGATTGGCACACAGAAGTAAGGTGGGATGGGGGCGTTATACTCTAAATCAGCGTTTCCCAACCTTTTTCAGCCACGGACCCCTAGGAAATCAAGCACAGTTTTCACGGCCCCCTTAATAAAATAAACAGCGAAAAAAATTCGGATTAGGTATTTATTTTAGTTATCACAGATACAAAATAGGTACTTATAACTGTTTACCGCGGACCCCCATACATATACTCGCGGACCCCAGGTTGGGAAACACTGCTCTAAATATTAAATATTATAAATATTTAACGACCGCTTTAGCCTAGTTGGTAGTGACCCTGCCTACGAAGCAAGAGGTCCTGGGTTCAAATCCCGGTAAGGGCATTTATTTGTGTGATGAGCACGAATATTTGTTCCTGAGTTATGGATGTTTTCTATGTATTTAAGTATTTATTTATTTATATAAGTACGTTTATCGTCGTCTAGTACCCATAGTACAAGCTTTGCTTAGTTTGGGACTAGGTCGATTTGTGTAAGATTGTCCCCTAATATTTTTTTTTTTTTAAATGTATAGAAGCACCGCGATCCAAAGCAGACAGAAGAGACGGGGCGGAGACGCGGCCTGCGAACAAACGCGGACAGCGACGCGCCCCCGCCCCTCGTCTCTTCTATGTGGCTTTTTTGTCATAGAACTGACGTGAAGGCCTAAACCTTGGTGGCCTAGTGGTTTGACCTATGGCCTCTCAAGCAGAGGATCGTGGGTTCAAATCCCGGCTGGCACGTCTTGAGTTTTTCAGAATTTATGTGCGAAATTACATTTGAAATTTACCATGAGCTCGGTGAAGGAGAACATCACGAGGAAACCTGCATACACCTGCGAATAAATTCAATGGTGTGTGTGAAGTTCCCGATCCGTACTGGGCCCGAGTGGGAACTACGGCCCAGATCCTCTCATTCTGAAAGGAGGCCTGTGCCTTGCACTGGGACATATATAGGCTGGGATGATGATGATGTTATTATTACTTAGCCTCTAGCTTGGTACAATACGTTTACTTTTAGTTTACCACTGACAGATGGCTTGCCTTCATTTCATTTCCAACTTTAACACCATACAAATAAAGTAACTATTACAAAATCTGCAAACGTGGGTAACAGTATTCTAAAATTGGCTTTATTTGTAGGTCGTTAAAGTTGAATATGAAATGAAGGCAAACCATCTGTCAGTGGTAAACTTTATGTAATTTTACTGTACCAGGCCATCGTTGAGTTTTGAGGCAATCTTTAAGCTCCAAACGCACAGACAGAGCGGTGGCAGGTAGCGGTGACGGTTGTAATATTCTAACTTGTATGAATGGTTGTGCGTGTACCGCGAACTCGTTCATACAAGTTAGAATATTACAACCGTCACCCCCTCGCCTCCGCTGTCTGAGCGTTTGGTGCTGTAAGGGTCGGAGGTGTGACGTCATCGTTACTGTTTCAGATGTACCCGTATTCGCGATTATTCCAACGACTGCGGCTCGTTCTCCTTCTACGGTTTCGCTACGGACTCTAACTTCTACCCCACACCATGGAAGGCAGCCCTGTTCTTCTTATCTCTATGTAAGTGCAGACATACAATACGTTTACTTTTAGTTTACCACTGACAGATGGCTTGCCTTCATTTCATTTCCAACTTTAACACCATACAAATAAAGTAGCTATTACAAAACCTGCAAACGTGAGTAACAGTATTCTAAAATTGGCTTTATTTGTAGGTCGTTAAAGTTGAATATGAAATGAAGACAAACCATGTCAGTGGTAAACTTTATGTAATTTTACTGTACATACTCAGCCTCCTTCCCAGCAAAGGGATAGGCAGAAGGGTCCGTTGCCTCGTAGTGAATTGGAACCCGTCAAGCTGACCCAGATTGGTGGGCACTCAGATGACTTCTACAGGAAGTAAAAGACACGTGTGAAACAATAAAAAAACCGGCCAAGTGCGAATCGGACTCGCGCACAAAGGGTTCCGTACCATTATCTATAAAAAATTGCTGTTTACGATTTATGACGTATTAAAAAAAAAACTACTTACTAGATCTCGTTCAAACCAATTTTCGGTGGAAGTTTACATGGTGATGTACATCATATATTTTTTTAGTTTTATCATTCTCTTATTTTAGAACTTACAGGGGGGGGGGGGCACACATTTTACCACTTTGGAAGTGTCTCTCGTGCAAACTATTAAGTATCCTCAATATCATTTTTGAAGACCTATCCATAGACATCCCACACGTATGGGTTTGATGAAAAAATTTTTTTTTAGTTTCAGTTCTAAGTATGGGGAACCCCAAAATTTATTGTTTTTTTTTTTCTATTTTTGTGTGAAAATCTTAATGCGGTTCACAGAATACATCTACTTACCAAGTTTCAACAGCATAGTTCTTATAGTTTCGGAAAAAAGTGGCTGTGACACACGGACGGACAGACAGACATGACGAATTCATAAGGGTTCCGTTTTTTGCCATTTGGCTACGGAACCCTAAAAAGGATAGGCAGAGACTATTTGTTCCCATCTTCTACGATCCTGACATACATCTTGTGCTTCCATAACACTCATTAGTCTTTACATGCTCGCCAGTTTCGGGTAATCTTGACCTGACCTTTCTTCAAGACAACCCCAATCTAATCATGGAATGTTCTTCTTGGTCTCCCCCTTCCAACATTTCCTGTACACTCGCCTTATAAGATATGATTTTAACTATCTTTACAGCCTCGCTGCTGTTAATCCCGTGGGAATTTCGAATAATCCCTTGTTAGTGATTTCAGCCTATATACTTCCCTCGGCAAGGCGCAGGCCAGAATGAGAGGGCTTGGGCTAGTTCTTCAACTATATATGCGGCAGGAAGTGATCATCATCAAGTCAGCCGTAGGACGTCCACAGCTGGACCTATTCGTTACGGTTGGAAGCGGCTCGCATCCACCATGAACCTGCGGCCTTTGCCCTTTACCAAATCGTCCGTCCATCTCGTTGCTGGACGTCCCACGCTGCGCTTGCCAGTCCGTGGTCTCCATGAAACTTGTCGGCCACAGCAGCCATCTGTTCTGCGTGCTATATGGCCCATTGCCATTTCAAAAGCATTTCAACGAGCTATTCCGTTTGGTTATGTCGGTGGCTTGTTCTTCTACGAATCTCCTCATTCCTAATTCGATCCCATTGAGCGACTCTGAGCCTATTCATTAGCCTATAGTAACAAAGTACAGTTAGCAAAAAGCGTGTAAAAAAATGTTTTTTTTTTGCAAAAACTTTTATTAATCGCCTTTTTTCAATTTTAGGTGCTGCCATACAGTTCTCGACGGTGCTAGCTGGTATCATGGCGTGCTGTGTGCAGTCTGTTTTCAAGAAAAGCGTCATATCCTTGGCAGGAGCTACCCAGGCTTTAGGAGGTATTAAAGCATTATATTATGCCCCGATGGCTATAAATCCGTAATGGATAAAAAGTGTGTCCTAGTGGTTTGACCGGTGGCCTCTCAAGATGAGGGTCGTGGTTTCGAGTCTGGGCTCGCATCTCTGAGTTTTTCGCAATTTATGTGCGAAATTAGACGAAATTCAATGGCGTGTGTGTGTGAAGATCCCAATGTGCACTGGGCCTGCGTGGGAACTACTGCCCAAGCCCTCTTAATATGAGAGGAGTCCTGTGCCCTGTGCTGTGGCCTGGGCCCAGTGGGATGTAGGGTTAACGTCAGAAATTAGTGATCACTTTTGTACCTTGCCACTTTAGCGTCATGTTTGAAAGCCTAACGAAATTATGTAACGACTGAAAGTAGACTGGTAGAGTCAAGTGCAAAAATATGTATCGATTTAATCCGCTCGTAACTACTTATGTACCGATACGTTAACTCGACGACATAAGAGCTATGGGACATATTTATGAGCAAGTTGCTTGCACCCATATTTTTACACTTGACTGTACACAAGTGATCAGTTATTTATGATGATGATGGAGCATTAAAGTTCAAGAGTACCTCGAACGTAACGTGGCGTGGGAAGATCTCCAAGATAACCGACGATCTGGTAAAGGTTGGAACCACTTGGACGAGCAGATTGGAACTCTTTGGGGGAGGCCTGTCAGCCCCGCAACGACTGCGCGACCGGCGGCAGCGGCGAGCGTTTTATCAGTTCATTGCGTGTGCCGCCAGATAATGACTACGCGGTGAGCGTCTCGACCGCGCAATGAACGGAGAAAACGCTCGCCGCTGCCGCCGGTCGAGTGAAGTCGTGGTCGAGCCATTAAGTGGCAGTGGGCAGCACATTGCTCGTAGAACCGACGGCCGATGGGGCAATAAGGTTCTATACCCTGTCTATTTAACAAAGTTATCAAGGCGTTCTCTCTGTTGCACTTTTGTATGCAAATGAAAGGGACCAGAAACTGTCAGTGGGCGTCAACAATCGCACGTCGATGGCGGGCTCGGCTTACATGCCCTTTGTTGAAATATTCGTAATATTTCTCGTGATTTTTTGATTTTTCTCGTGGCACCTCAAATAATTACATCTCATGTTTATTCATCTATTAATCATAATTATGTAATTTAAAGTAGTAGATAATAATATTTAAATATGTGCCCTGCAGTGGGACGTATGTGCCGGTGCATCGTCCTTATCGCTGACCAATGACGTGCATTCTCTGTTTTCTAGTACTAACTCTGTTAAATAGACAGAGTATAGAGCGACCGCGATCCTTACGTGGCGTGGGAAGGCCCCAACAAGATGGACCGACGATCTGGTAAAGCCAGGAACCACTTGGACGGGGAGCGTAGGGCTGATCGTTGTGGAACTCTTTGGGGGGAGGCCTTGGCCAGTAGTGGTCGTATTTTGGCTGCTATGATGCCACCGTCTTTTTGAGATCTAGGAGTATTGTTAAAAAGAAGTAGACCCTTAATAAGGCCCCATTTATTGGAGCATACTACCACAGAAAAAGCAAAGCAGCAAAGAAAGCAGCTATCGAATACATATCGCTCATGCTAATGTAGAGGAACACTGACACAATTGGGATGCACCAAAAAAAATAACCTCTAGTTTTTATATTTTTTTTGGAAAGAATAGGATATTTTAAGACACCATTTTCATCGATTTTGAATTTGGTTGAGTATTTAATTTTTTATATTTTTTTTAGAAATACGTTGGATGACGTCACAGTGAGAGAGCCACGTTCCATAGCCTAGAAAAATTCAAGTCGTACATAACATAATCTGTGGCACTACCACGGCACTACTGAGACCCTACTACGAAGTGCATAATTCGAACTTCGTTTCATGCCGTCCCGCTCACGCTAATATGATTTGACACGAGAGTGAGAGGGATGATACGATACGGACTTCGAATTTTGTAGTAGTGCCCCTGATTTGTCTTGTCACTGTCAATATTACAAGCACGGCTTAGGGTCCTAAATGAACCATGACAAATAGTTTTATTTATTTATCTTCTTTTAGCTTCGATTATTCCTGTTTGTTTAATGGTGTGATAGTAAATAGATATTTTTTATTAAAATCTGATATTTAAATTCTTTCATATTTACTTGTAACGTAGTAATTTAATAATTAAATTTGTAAAAATACATTGCGAGTATTGTATACATTTCGGACTTTATGATAAATGACAACTGTTTAAAGCCAGGTGTGCATCATGTGATTAAAGTTCTCTCTTTGCTATTATAAGCAGGACAGCAACATTTCAAACTGTCAATTTGCTTTAGAGTGTAGACCTGCTTTATATCTGCCTTTGTGACGATGCACTGCAGGGGTCAAATGAAGGTCATTACTTAAATTTTCTTTATTTAATTCAGTTTATCATGTTTCTGGAATCTGATTTCTGAAAACGCTTCACAAAGCCTATTTCTCCAAACGGTTTTCTATTTATTATACGTTGCCAAAAATTGGGACATCCCAATTGCAAATTATTGTCATTTCAAAACTAAACTTTATATATATTACATAAAGTTTAGTTTAGTTTTGCAATTGTGTCAGTGTTCTTCTACATGAGCATGAGCGATATGTGCGGACAAGTGCAAATATAAGTATCGATTTAATCCTCCCATCGTTACTTACCTAGGTACACCTTAATTCAACGACATAAGAGCTATGGGACATATTTATGAGCAAGTTGTGTGCACCCATATTTTTACACTTGACTGTACCTGACAAAGCATTTTTTAAATATTTTTTATGATTTTTTTAATTTTTTTAAATTGTGACGTATTATGAAATCAATGAGGTTAAATTTCCAACTCAATGCATGTGGTCGCTAAATCGCGTGAATTCAAACCCAGTTCAAGGATATTTATTTATTTATTTATTTGTTGAAAGCAGGTGTACATAAATGATCTTAAAACTAGTCTGAATCTCCACTTTCTACCTAAAAATAGGCGTACAAAATTAAATTCTCTATAATAAATAAAAAAAAAAAAAATATAGGGGACAATCTTACACAAATCGACCTAGTCCCAAACTAAGCAAAGCTTGTACTATGGGTACTAGACGACGATAAACATACTTATATAGATAAATAAATACTTAAATACATAGAAAACATCCATAACTCAGGAACAAATATTCGTGCTCATCACACAAATAAATGCCCTTACCGGGATTCGAACCCAGGACCTCTTGCTTCATAGGCAGGGTCACTACCAACTAGGCTAAAGCGGTCGTTAATATAGCCAAAAAAATAAAACATGTCATGCATAGTAATAATAATAAAGAAGTCAGCTAGCAAATAGGTACAAAATGAGCTTATGAACTTAGTTTTCGCAAAACACCTTCGATTAATTAGAAGCTTGTGGTTTTCCTCTTTCAATAGTTTAAAATAACGTCATAATTTATATAAATAAAAATGAATCGCCAAATGTGTAGTTATTTTCAGGGTCCCGTACCCAAACGGTTAAAAACGGAAACCCTATTACTGAGGCTCCGCTGTCCGTCCGTCCGTCTGTCACCAGGCTTTATCTCGGGAACCGTGATAGCTAGAGAGTTGACATTTTCACAGATGATGTATTTCGGTTGCAAATATAACAACAAATACTAAAAAATGGTTAAAATAAATATTTAACGGGGCTCTCATACAACAAACATGATTTTTTTTGCTCGTTTTTGCTCGATATTGATAACGGCAACAGGCAGACGCTTGAAATATTCACAGAATATTTAATTATATATTGGCTTTAAAAATAAATCATTAAATTAAAATAAAAAAAATGTTTAAAGGGGGCTCCTATACGACAAACGTGATTTTTATAGATAATTGTACGGAACCCTTCGTGCGCGAGTCCGACTCGCACTTGGCCGGTTTTTTTTATTATGATATGGAGGCAAACGAGCAAGCGGGTCACCTGATGGAAAATATACATTTTGTTTTAATTCCCGTATGATAGTTGGGTAATCCATTGTACTATAAAAAAGTTACAGCAAAGAAGAAGAGAATTGAGACATTATTAAGTTTCATTTCATTTTTACAAACAACATTTGGAGCGATCACTAATATATTGATTTTTGTAGTGGTAGAGCCATGTTGTAGCTAGCCGCTGCATCACGAATGGGCCGGCTCGTCCGGGGCAGTACCACCCTCTCACAGAACACCGGCGTGAAGCGCAGTACTCCTGCTGCGTTTCGTACGGTCAGTGAGAGCGCCGGGGGCCCAATACCTCTCCCTCTCCTCTATACCCTTTCCTTTTTCCTCTCCCTTTTAGGGCCGACAACGCACTGGCATCGCGTAAAGCGCTGCAGGTGTCTATGGACAGTGGTGATCATTTAACATCAGGTGACCCACTAGTTCGTTTGTCTGGCCTTAATAATATATATACTACTAGCTTTTTTACCCGCGGCTTCGCTCGCGTGAACCATAAATATTTCAGAGAAGCATGCAATTAAGCAAGCAAGCTATTATGCAAGCAAGCATGCATGCAAGCAAGCAAGCAAGCATGCAAGTTAGCATTCATGCAAGCAAGCAAGCATGCAAGCAAGCATGTAAAAAAGCATGCAAGCGACAGTCCTAACGGATTCTAGCCAGCATGCAAGCAAGCATGCAAGCAAGCATGCAAGCAATCATGCAAGCAAGCATGCAAGCAAGCATGCAAGCAAGCATGCATGCAAGAAAGCAAGCATGCAATCAAGCACGCAAGCAAGCACGCAATCAAGCACGCAAGCAAGCACGCAAGCAAGCAAGCAAGCAGTCATGCAAGCAAGCATGCAAGCAAGCGTGCAAGCGGCATGCAAGTAAGCAAGCTTGCAAGAAAGCATGAAAGCAAGCATGCAAGCGAGAATCCAAGCAGGATTCTAGCGAGCATGCGAGCAAGCATCCAAGCAAGCATGCAAGCAAGCATGCAAGCAAGCAAGCATGCAAGCAAGCAAGCATGCAAGCAAGCAAGCATGCAAGCAGGCATGCTAGCGAGAATCCAAGTAGGAGGCCCAAATTTTCAAAATTAAAAACTGACATTTATTTATATTGACATTTTTAATTTCGTATTATCTTTTGAATGGAATGTCCGATTTCAATAATTCAAAAAACAAACAACAGGTATTGAATCAGTCTTGCATACGAAATAATTTATTTGGATAAGAATTAATACCAAGGTGTGGATAACATGGTCTGATTTTGATAGGCATTTCTATCATCTTTTAATGTAAAAAAGTAGTAATAGTGACATAACTACAATAGTTGGACATATGGTCTCGCGAAGTTTTATGTAGATATTGATACGTTCTATAATATAGTAGAACATTTTTTTGTTCTATCATCAATACTTTCTGCAGCGCATGCGATGAAAGACATTTTATGGCTAATTTTTTACACCTTGGGTTGGTTTTAGTAAGATTTTCTGAGGATCTCTAATTTTTTCTAGTAATAAATATAGCCTATGTTACTCAGTGATAATGTAGCTTTCTAACTGCAAAAGAATTTTTGAAATCGGTCCAGTAGTTTTTAAGTTTATTCATTACATACAAAAATACAAACATACAAAAATACAAATCTTTCCTCTTTATAATATTAGTGTAGATAACTTTCGATGAAACTTAATTAAACGAAATTTTTTCATCACTTAATCTACAGATTGGTTTAGTTAGGTTAGGTAAGGTTCATTGTATGAAAATCCTGTAAAGTAAAATTGCATTATATCAAATGACCATTATGTATTTCGTCCATTATTATTTTTAAACTTTATATATTTTTATACGTAGTACCCAGATACTTGAGTTTATCGATATGTCTGAAAATAAAGATACCTAATTCAAAGTGTTGTAAACTGTTCCAGGCTTGTTCGGGGTGCTAGGGCTCCTCCTGTACCCCTGGGGTTGGGGCTCCGCTCGCGTCCGGAAGCTCTGCGGGGAGACCTCGGAGCCCTACTTGCCAGGAGACTGTTCCATTGGTAAGTCATCACCAATGGGCGTTAATTCGAGCGTTTCAAGCGCCTCATTTAAGGCCCTACCGAGCTTTTGGCGCATTTATTGCATTCATTTCATCCCTTGCTGTATCATTACTTGCAAAGCTTTAGTTCTGAAATTCATGTGTAAGATATTTGAGGATTTTCTCTAATGACCAGTATTTATCGAAACACATTATAGTTGGAATTTTATAAGCTGGGGGTTTAGGACTGCAGACCTCATCTGGTAAAGATAACATTGTTCTCGTTTGTTCTATTATGGACGCACTACAACGCCGACGATCCACCTGAGTGCTTACAATGACGAAAGGCCTTTCTTAATGAGTTAAGCTTTTGTAATTTCAACCTTGTAACTTAGAGAACTCTGTCACAACACACACACATACTCACACACACACACACACACACACCCACACACACACACACAAACGGGTGGGTCACTTGATTCCTACGTATATTATTTATAGAAATAAAAATGAATTGTATTTAGATATTCAAATTAAGTGTAAACTTTAAATATTAAGCAAAAGTGTAACTATAATGCTTAAGTAGTTTAAATCAACGTTAGTACGGACTGTCTTAATTTTACGTTTTCATTTGTCAACTTTTCGCGCTTCGCAATGGTAAATCGTCTCTGGATTGGTTACCTACGAGACAGGCTTCGCCTAGTGTAGGAGCCACTGTAAGCTAAATTTGCAAATGTAGCTGATCTTTTAGTTCATAGCACTTAACTAGTTTTAATGTTACACCATATAATGTATAATATAATGTAAACTGTTATTAACTAAGAGAAATAAAACTTTATTATTATTATTATTAGAAGACGGTAGCTAATTGTTTGCATTTTTTGTTACTTGTTCATATTCATTTATTGATAAAATTAAAAATTTTACATGTCAAATTATTATACATATAAATTCATAAAATTGCAATTAATTACACTAAAATTACAATATGTATTAATTGATGATGATAATAATAATAATATTCATCATTCCATTTAAATAAAAAATAATAATTAATTCAATACAAGAAATAGTCAAAACAATCTAAAATCTGATTCTGATCTGATTTGTTATTATCTTTACCAGATGAGTTCTGCGGTCCTTACCCCCAGCTTATAAAATTCCAACTATACTTATAGTTAGCTCGATAGAAAAAAAACCAGTCTTCTCGTAAAAATAAAATAAATTCATAGTACGACGTAAATACTGCACGGCAAGTCATGATTTTTTGAATGTTAATAAAACGATGTTTTCTAGGGCGTAGTGTTGCTACATTATTAAAATATGTATTTGTTTTAGTAATACAATGAAAATACCTAAATACACGCGCGGTCTGACCAACCCATCTTGAGCCGTCGTGCTTCCCCCTTGTCCGATAGTTAGTTGCGTTAGTTCTCCTTCGGCCATCGGACGGGGAAGTCGTGTCGCTCGCGTTCACGCACAGCTTTGATTCTAGCCGCTCTCACGCACAAATACATGAGTGGATAGAATACCTAAAATCGATTAACGCAAGAAGCTCGGTAGGCCTTAAGGGGAGAAACTTTGAACGTTACACAGTTAGCGTTTGAAATTATAATTCGAAAAACGATGGCTAGAGAACTTTAAAAGGTAAAGCATAAGCGCTTAGGACATCGCAATATTTACCTAAGGCATCAACATGAAAGCTGCAACTGGCAAATTTCAAATGTGAACTAACAAACTATTAAATTGATCATACTTTAGTATTTGTACGTTGCTACGCGACGCGCGTCCGGACCGCTATGCGTTTCCAACCTCTTTTTTATTAGGGTTCCGTACCTAAAGGGTAGAAACGGGACCCTATTTCTGAGACTTCGCTGTCCTTTCGTCCGTCTGTCACCAGTGAATCTCATGACATGAAACGTAATAGCTAGACAGTTGAAATTTTCACAGATGATGTATTTCGGTTGCCGCTATAACAACAAATACTAATAAACAGAATAAAATAAATATTTAAGGGGTCTCCCATACAACAAACGTGATTTTTTGCTCGATATTGATAAACGGCAACAGGTTGCTTGAAATACTCACAGAATATTAAATTATATATTCACTTTAAAAATAAATAATTAAATAAAAATAAAACAAATATTTAAGGGGGGCACCTATACAACAAACGTGATTTTTTTGCCGTTTTTATAGATAGTGGTACGGAACCCTTCGTGCGACTTGGCCGGTTTTTATTCTGTTATCCTCCTAAAACCCGCCATTTTGTTTTACAGGATGGTCCTTATTCGTAACAGCAACAGGCGTGGCACAGATATTCCTCGCGAGCGCCCTCTCCAAGAGTGCGGACAGAGCGGCAAACTCAGACAAGGTGCAGTTCCAAATGGACGAGGGCAAACAGCTGATCTGCTTGGCCTGAACAAAGGGAGTAACTAAAGGGAAAGGGGGTAAAGAGAGGTTTTTAGTGGCCTTGATTATAGGCAGTCTACCACGATCCGCTTTAACCCTTAATAAGGACCCATTTATTGGAGCATACTACCACAATCAAAAGCAGCTATCGAATATCGGAGCCCCAACCTGACAAAGGATATTTTCAATAAAATGGATATTGTAACTTATTACTGAAACAATAAGGTTGAATTTTCAAGGCAATGCATGTGGTAGCTAAATCGAGTCTTCCTTATTAAGGGTTAAGAGGATACGAAATGTAATCCTCTTTTTCATCCCTGTAAAATCTACATCTACCACGGACATGCCCCTATGTTTTGTTTTTATTTTCATATTCCATTTATCATAAAAAGTAGAAGACTGCAAAAACTATGAAAAGCCAGTCTCAACATCATATTGGGACACTCCTATAAATAAATAACTCAATTAACAATAAAACAAAAACAAAGGGGCTTAGCTATAAAGTCTTTCTCTAATTATTTTTGTCCGGAATTTTGGTTGTGCTTTTTACGGTCCGGTGTCCAAAGTGTGCGGTCGGGACCCTAGCCTCCTGAGTCCCGGCCTTTTCTAATCAATGTAGAAGTTAAGACCTAGATAAGAGTCATACGTTTTCTAATTTTGGAACTTATTTAAAAGTCTTTGAAGTTCTTTATTCATTGAATAATTTCTACTTTATATAGGACGTTCGGCCGTTATTCTTGCTGATATTTTGTTCTTTATAAAGTACGCTAGGACTTAGGAGGCTAGAGACGATAAGATCCCGATATAGCGTCACTGTTTGTCCGTGCGTTCATCTTTCAAAACATAACAGACACTCTTAATAACCCCGCCGGACCACAATACAACACAATACAATGACGACTCTTCAATGACCACTTGTACCATTGGGCATTGATAGTACAAATGTCACCGATTTATCCCACTAGTACCATTAATTGTACAAATGATGCCGATGTGTCCCATTAGTACTATTGCACAAATAATTTCGTGTAACAAAGATAAAAACTCTTTCCTCTGGCGAGAAACAATTACATACACCATGTGCAAATGCAACTCGATGAGGGCGATATAAACGTCCCGCTTTTTCTAGGAAAAAAAAAGTTTTTTAGGGTTCCGCACCTCGAAAGGAAAAAGCGGAACCCTTTATAAGATCACTTTGTTGTCCGTCCGTCCGTCCGTCTGTCAAGACCCTTTTACTCAGGAACGCGTGGAGGTATCAAGCTGAAATTTATAGTTATCAAATACTCAGATCTACTGTCCCTTGGAGCTGTGAAAAAAATCAAACTTCTAAGCCAACGCAATCAAAAGATACAGCTATTTATACCGCAAATTTTCGACACTCGCTAGGGAATCTAAACCAACAGGGTACTTCCCGTGAACTCAGAATCTTGAAATTTGGTAAGAAGCAAGGTCTTATAGCACAGATAAAGGAGTGACTTTAGATTTTATATATTTCATACTAAATACAAACTGAAACATGGATGCACAGAAAAAACCCCAGAAAAAAGACCAGCGCTGGGAATCGAACCCAGGTCCACAGCATTCCGTGCTGCGTGCCATTCCCCTACACCACCACTGGCCAGGAGTTTTAGACACGAACTTTTCCCATACATCGCACATCTCAGTCTGTTAGATAATCAGAATCACTTTTTGCAGTAATACAGCGCCATCTATGTTATACCCTCATCGAGAGACTTCAACACTCCTTTGGAACTATCCTCTCACCCGGACAAGAAGATACAATACATTTTTTTGACCGGAAAAACATTTATAAATTATAATACTAGTGGGATATACATTTTTGTTTCACATTTTGGTTTTGGTTTTGTTATATAAAACTAGCTGTTGCCCGCGACTCTGTCTGCGAAGATAAAAAATAGCCTACGACCTATTCTCAGACCTACCGAATATGGAGAAAAAAGTTTCATAAAAACCGGTCAAGCCGTTTCGGAGGATTTCGATAAGGAACACCGTGACATGAGATTTTTATATATTAGATTTTGTGCAAGTGACGCCGGGTGTAATACTCGTAATTTTTCTTGGTACTAGTGGAATAAATCAGTGTCATTAGTACCATCAATGGTACTGTCCAATGGTACAGGTGGTCCGGCGGGTTAAAATTGCCAGTGTCCTATGGCCGCTATAACAGCAAATAAAAATAAAATGATGCAAACATTTTCTGCGCATCCCCTTCAATCGCATAAAATTTTTACGCATATTCATCGTTTGGCATAATTCATCATTTCGCATAAGTCGCATAACTCTATTTTCTCAGAAACCATTCATTACTCAGGAATTTTGAAATGGTTATCCTGTAGGACTCGATAGGTTAGGTTAGGTTTATTTTATAACAAGTCTGAATAATAAATGGATTCTGAGAATTTTCTGACATGGCTATTTTTTAATGTGAAACAATACAGACTGAATATAAACTTCCAATATATTTTATGCTCTAGTTTAAGAATATAAATACTTGATGAATGAAACAAAAAAGAATCTCTTAATACTCATGTAATTGTGTTATAATTAAGTTTAAGTGATTATAATAATAGGTTAGTAATTGAAATATACAAATAAAAATATTATTTTATAAAATTAGAGAATATGTGACAAGTGATAGTACAGTAGTGAAGTAAGGCTGCATGTACACTGAAGCGGAGGCAGCGGAGCGGAGCTAGGAGGTAACTCAGAGCGGAGTCGCGGACTGTGTCGTTTCTTAGTCGTGTTCCTCAAATTCATTAATTCCTTGAAGCTTTCCACCCGATCGCGTTTTGCCGCGATCTCTAAATTTCTGAACTGATTTTTTTATTGTAATCAATCACAATGGTGTATTAAATTCTTAGTATATGTATTATTATTTGTGAAGTTCTTCACCTAAGTCGCTTTTCACCGCGATATATATTTGTTTGTCCATCTTGTTGGAGGCCTACCTACCTACACTGCGTCTTCCGGTCCGTGGACGCCTCTCTAGAACCTTTTTGCCCCATCGGCCATCAGTTCTACGAGCGATGTGCCCTGCCCACTGCCACTTGAGTTTGACGATTCTTCGAGCTATGTCGGTGACTTAGTTCTTGCGTGGATTACATCATTTCTAATGCGATCCCGCAGAGAAACTCCGAGCATAGCCCTCTCCATTGCCCTCTGAGTGACTTTGAGCTTCCTTATGAAGCCCATCGTTCGTTAGCGGCCAGGCGGCCACGTCTCAGTGCCATAAGTCATCACTGGCAACACGCACTGGTCAAAGACTTTTGACTTGAGACATTAGCGTTGTGTAACTCTTGTTTTTTAAATGAGGATGAGGGAGTAACTCGTTTTGCCTCGCGAGGTACCCCTCATTTGAGGTGAGGTAAGGTGTGAGGAATTAAAACGATCGCAATTCGCAATGAGGTGAATAAGTAAGTGCGCAGCGAGGCGCGCGCATTGTTGCCGCTTCGTATAGTGAGTTATCTGTGCTCGCGCCTCGTGATAGAAAATGAGGAGCTAAATGAGGTGGTTTAAAGTTGCAATTCGAGTACTCCCTCATTTTGTCGCGATGAGGAACTCAAACGAGGTACCTCACCTCACGAGTGAGGGACTCATTACTATGAGAAATTGCTATATACAAACTGAAACATGGATACACAGAAAAAAACCAGAAAAAGAGACCAGCGCTGGAAATCGTACCCAGGTGCTCAGTATTCCGTGCGGCGTGCCAAACCCCTACACCACCACTGGTCAGGAGTTTAGACACCATTTTTTCCTGTATATCGACATTTTTTAGTTTGTTTTTCTATAGTCACTTAAGCAGCGACACTTTTATTTGTTTTAAAGCAACTATAAATCTTGTTTTGCGGATAATCAAAAATTAATCTGGTTTTCAGGGCTAAAGTAAAGCGTTTTTTTTACTGGAGTCGTGTCTTCGAATTATTTTTTAATGGCGTCAACATCCCTATTTTTGAACTTCTCTTGCAACCTGTCACAGTAGACAAGAAGTCTTCAGTATGAAGAGCGGAGATTTTATGCAATTTTATTGGTGGATTTTTATCTCGTTCTACGCTCCGCTGCCTCGCATCGCTTCAATGGACAGGCAGCCTAATGCGCGTGTCGCATCCATGGCAATCCATTTGTATCAATTTTAATTATGAAACCAATAATTGACAGTATGAAACCAAACCAAATTATACTTAATGAACTGAAACAATTACTTTGCTCACCCGCGACTTAAAAAAAAAGCTTAAGCTACGGGTTACGGGTGAGCAAAGTAATTGTTTCAGTTCATTAATTAATATGGACCTCCGCAAAGTAACGTCTGATTCAGTAAATTATTTAAGAACTATACTTCATTTTTTTTAAGAAATTAAATCAATGGTTTTAAAAGAGGCGTGTTATTAGCGCGCCGAAAAAAAAGCAAAAATAGGCGACAATTGTAGTTTCTGATTTACGTGACGTCGAAGACAAGGCCGTGTATGTATGCTGCCGCTGCGTTCGGAGCATGTTTTTCGTATATTTTGTGAACGACGTATCTTTAGTTATAAAAACTTTGATAGAAAGGAGGTGAACAATTTTGATCTGTATTTTTATTGGAAAAAACTATTAGAAAGTACTCGTACCTAACAATTTAATTAATCACTACTCCTACTAATTTGAAAAAGCTCGTATCTCAAATCAATGTTTAAGCCACATTGAACCTTAATTAGCACTCATTAAGGTTTACTTGGCCAGATTATCGATTTTGAGGTAAGAGCTTTTCAAAGTCCTGACGATTATATAAATCAATTTTTATAGGGGTTTTCGATAAAAAGATGGGTCGAGATTCTAAAAAAACGAAGCATAACGGTAGGCGTTTTTAAAATCAAAACTCACGATGATTGTCACTCATACGCGCTTTTGCTAAAGGCCACCACAGGCAGCAGCGCGGGGCGTGCGCGCGTCGCCGACGGAGCGGGCCCACAGCGCGTTGTAGAACACTGAATCATATATACGGTGACACACCGGCAGCTTAGCGCTCTATATGATTCAGTGTTATACAACGCGCTGGGCCCGCTCCATCGGCGTCGCGCGCACGCCCCGCGCTGCGCTCTGTGGTGACTTTTCGTCTTCGTACTAATTCCGAAATATTAATTCGGAAATATTAACGAAGCACATAATTATATTTTGTCATTATCATACTGCTGTACTGTCCTTTTTGATGGTGCCATTTTACAATGGCTTTATTTTTGCTATAAAAAAATCTTATCAAATTTATTAATATTCAGTATTAAATATTGTTCCTTGAATGTAAACATAATATGCTTAATGTACTAAAAATAAATTGAAATCTTACGAAATTAACAAGTCATTTTAGTCATGTCTTGTAATTGCAATTTTATATGGAAATATTGAAAAGTATGACATATTTATTAGGAAATTTTAAATTAATGTGTACCGTTTACTTTTAGAAATTGCGGGCTACCCTTGATCATGACGCGGGTAGATGAGTCTAAATATAGTGGCCATTATAGGTATATTGTTTATATCTGTAGAAAATATTATGTGTAATGTCCCGTGGAGCGTCCAGCTCTAAAAATCCTAACCGCTGTTGTGCGCACACCCGTGCGCACAGGACGCACGACGGGATATACATAATTATTTATTCACAAACTTTCGAAATGACAAGGCCTTTTGCGCATCAATAACAGAAGGACCAAAGAAGAGGCACGTTAATGCTGAACAGAAACGAATTATAAGGCCCTTCGCACATGGAGCTACTCAAAGAGAACTAGGTACGAACTTAAATTACTAACGAGTTGCTTTGAGTTGACTGACAGTAACTAAACTAATCGCGTCGTGTGCGAACTTCAATGCGAATGCATGGGCGGTAACGCTAAAGCAACTCGTTAATAATTTAAGTTCGTAACTTGATCTCTTTGAGTAGCTCCATGTGCGAACGGCCTAACTCTTATTTCTTGTTATATGTTCAGTGACCTATAACCTAAGTAGACTAAAACATGTGTTGGTGATTCGTTTAGACACGCATCACTACTATTATAGTGTAATACTACACTATCAATCAGGTCAGCTTGAAAAGATCCCTTGTAGAAATAAGTTCGCCTTTATACTTTTTTTATTTTTGTGTCTTATGTACAATTATATTTACATATATACTTCTGGGAGCTTAGTCTAAACGGTTCACCACTGGGAGCTTCGTCTCAACGGATCACCACTGGGAGCTTAGAGTAAACGGATCCCCATTGGGAGATTAGTAAAAACGAATCACCACTTGGAGCTTAGTCTAAACGGATCCCCATTGGAAGCTTAGTCTAAACAGATTTCCACTGGGAGTTTAGTCTAAACGGATCACCACTTGGAGCTTAGTCTAAACGGATCCCCACTGGGAGCTTAGTCTAAACGGATCCCCACTGGGAGCTTAGTCTAAACGGATCCCCACTGGGAGCTTAGTCTAAAGGGTTCACCACTGGGAGCTTAGTATTAACGGATCACCACTGGGAGCTTAGTCTAAATGGATCACCACGGATCCCTAAGAGCTTAGTCTAAACTGTCCTTTAGCTATGGCATGAATATTTATAAGTACCTAACTGGCTTGACTTTAAAACCATCCTAATGTTTTATTATACTTTACGATCTTTAAAAGCGTGACAAATATGAATCGTAAGTTAAATTAGACTATTGTAAGTAATGTAGTAAAAATATATATTTTTTTATGGATATTTATATAATCCAAACTATTGTCTTTGCATTTACAAAATATACATATTTTACTTCTGTGGACTGAACACTGTGTTTTATTTACTACTAGTCTACCAATTCTAAACTGATGGTCTAAGAGCCGTTGAAGATCGACCTTCACCGATCTGATAACTCGATGAGACATATTTTTAATAACATAACTACACATAATTTATAAACAAATATGCCTATGATAACTTGCCTATCGATAAGTGATCATAGCTATTATTTTTTTGTTTTTTGTTGTGGAGTTCCTTTAGCCATCTTCCAGCTCCATCATCAGACCCTGGTTACCATGTGGGATCAAAGTACTCGTCAAGACGAATCAAACGAGTCCAAACTCAAAAAAATTTTTTTATTCAAACCTATCGAGTAGGGTATCAAAATAAAGGGATTTTAAAAGAGATAACAAAATTATATACAAGTCATGTGTTTAAATTTCATTTGGAATAGTAAATTGGCAATCAGTGCATTAAAACGACGACGTACCTACTTACTAAGATATCTTTGAGCAATAATTTTCTCTATGAAACCCATGTGGAAAATTAAGTACCTAGGTACATATTTCAAAATTGGTTTTGAACTTTACCTAAATAGCAACGGATTTCTAATTCAAATACTCAATAAATTATCTGGGTCTCAGGAGGTTACACTAAAAAGCAAGAAATTAAAAAACTAAAAACCGGCCTGCGGTGTAAATAAAATAATAAATTAAAAAATCAAAAAACCCGCCTGCAGAAATACTGAAAAGGTGGAAACAAGATAAAATGTTCAATAACAATAAAACGAATTTAAAACACGTCGATGGCAGTCTTTCAAAATTTAATGCAACGATAAAATGCAGTCGGAGGCATGGGAGTCAGTGGCTGCATGGGATTTAATGTGACGTGTTTTAAATTCGTTTTATTGTTATTGAACATTTTATTTTGTTTCCACCTTTTCAGTATTTTTGAATCAGAAATACGGAAATCCCTTAATCCTTAATAAGGTAGAGGTATTTTTAACAGACTTCAAAAAAAGAGGAGGTTCTGAATTCGTCTGGTATGTTTTTTTTTTGTATGTTTGTTACGCGATTACTCCCTCAATAGTGAACCGATTTTCAAAATTCTTTTTTTGTTTGAAAGAGTATACCTACTCCTGAGGTGGTCCCATTGGCACCAAGTCAAGATCTGATCATAGGATCCTAGAGAAATCGAGGGCAACCTTCAAATTTTACAGGCAAACCTATGGTGATTTTAGCATTTTTAGCATTATGTAAAGTATTTGCATTCAGAAAGCATCATTTGGTAAAATGGACCTGATGAAGAAGACCGTAGATGGCCAACGGAACTCCTCAACGGGTCAAATCTTGCAAGTTAAATTTGACCCACTTCCCGGTTTCCAATTGAGCTGAAATTTTGCAGGCATGTGTAAATTGGATGACAATGCAATATTATTATGACATGGAGCTGATCTGACGATGGAGCTAAACGATGGCCGTAGAAACTCTGTAATAAAACAATACGACCGCATTGAGTTTGGGCTCATTTGATTTGTCTTGACGAGTACTTTGATCCTAGTAGATGGTAACCTAGGGTCTGAACATGGATTTGGAAGGTGACCATAAGAACTCCGTAATTAAACGACATAACCCCATCGACTTTGGGCTCGTTTGATTCGTCTTGACGAGTACTTTGGTAACTAGGGTCAAAAAGTACAGTCAGAAAAGAGTGCCTGTTGTATCGCATAATGTTGATTGTTCTAAAAATTTTTGGCCAAGAATGTTTGGCATACTGTTGAAAGTCCTAAAGCATATTTGTTCGTCCTTATATTGATAACAAGAACATCGAATTACCTACAACGTATTATACCTCTAACTAATATTAATTGGCCAAAGCAGTCCTAAGAATTGCGTAACTAATTCACCTAAACTATAGTAGGTATGACACCTACAAAATAAAAAAATACCTACGAACCACCTCCCGTTTAACATTGTTAGGTTCGTTAGTTATCTTGCGTAAGGGGAAAGGAAACCTAGCCACAGCAATAAAAAAATACTTTCAAACCATCCCCCGTTTAACCTGATTAGGTTCGTTAGTTACCTACCGTGTGCTCCTCAGTGGAAATGTAGGGGGGGCTCGGGGGGCGGAGCCCCCGCAATAAAAAAATACTGTGTCAAACCACCTCCCGTTTAACCTAACCAGATTTGTTAGTCATGTTCCAATTTAATTTAATTTACAATATAATTTATTCATAATATTCATTACATGTCATTCTTAAAATTATTTTAATATATTTATATATTTGTTAGTTATCTTGCGCCCCTCAGAGTGGAAATGCCTTGGTACTGGAAGAAGGGCTCGGGGGGCAGAGCCTCCCGTAATAAAAAAACACCTTCAAACCACCCCCTGTTTAACCTGGTTAGGTTCGTTAGTTATCTTAAGTCCCTCAGAGTGGAAATAGAAGCCTCGCTCTTGGAGGGGGGGCTCGGCGGGCGGAGCCCCCCGCAATAAAAAACACTCTTAAACCACCTCCCGTTTAACCTTGATAGATTCGTCAGTTATCTTGCGTCCCTCAGAGTGGAAATAGAAGCATCGGTACTGGAAAGGGGGCTCGGGGGGCGGAGCCCCCCGCAATAAAAAACACTCTTAAACCACCTCCCGTTTAACCTAGTTAGGTTCATCAGTAATTTTGCGTCCCTCAGAGTGGAAATAGAAGCATCGCAACTGGAAAAGGGAGGGGCGGAGCCCCCCGTGATAAAAAACACCTCCAAACCACCCACTGTTTAACCTGGTTAGGTTCGTAAGTTATCTTACGTCTCTGAGAGTGGAAATAGAAGCCGAGCTCTTGGAGGGGGAGCTCGGGGGCAGAGCCCCCTGCAATAAAGAAAACACTCTTTACCACCTCCCGTTTAACCTGGTTAGATTCGCCAGTTATCTTGCGTCCCTCAGAGTGGAAATAGAAGCATCTCTACTGGAAAGGGGCTTGGGGGGCGGAGCCCCCCGCAATAAAAAATGCTTTCAAACTAGTTAGCTACCTTGCAACCCTCAAAGCGGAAATAGAAGTCCCGCTCTTGGAGGGGGGGCTCGGGGGGCGGAGCCCCCCACTATCAAAAATACTGATAAATCAACTCCCGTTTAACCTGGTTAGATTCGTCAGTTATCTTGCGTCCCTCAGAGTGGAAATAGAAGCCTCGGTACCGGTTGAGGAGCTAAGCGGGACGCGGAGCCCCCGTAATAAAAAATACTTTTTCACTTCTCATTCTCTTAAAATGTTACTTTAGTCTCTGCATATATATCGAGACTAAAGCTCTTTTTTGATCTCTAGGGATTAAAGTAAAATTTTTTTAATTGACTATGGAAACCCCTAAACTGCCAATCACGGTGTTTGTGAATGAAGGATTATCGCCATTTTCAGTGACTGGGTATAGACAATTTTAAAGCTTTCCACAGACCGAAGCGCGCTGCGGACGCTCCGTAGCGCCCTGCGCTTCGGTCTGTGGAAGCCTTTAGGGCGTGGAAATAACCTCAAAATGACAACTGTATAAAAAATATTTAAAAAATAATAATTTCGTGAAACACGATGAATAATTACGAATATTAATCTATTTAATTATAAAATATTAAAGATGAATTCATTTTATTCTGCATGTAAAGAAAGATTTCCTTTAGCTTAGGTGTTTTTTAATTTGTTTTTTTTTTTAAAGCGCTGTCGGAAAAGCAGTTCCCTGCTCTGTCGATAAAATAGCAATCCGCACTGTCGGCAAAGCAGTGCAGTACCTCTACCATGAGTTACACTAGTTTACAGTGACCATACTCGCAAGCGACGGCGTAAATGATTTGTATGGAGAATTGTGTACAGCGCCTCTAGCGGTCACTTACGGAAGTACAATTCTCCATACAAATCATTTACGCCGTCGCTAGCGAGTACGGTCACTGTAAACTAGTGTAACTCATGGTAGAGGTGCTGGATGGAGTGTACGGTAGATAGAGCAGTTACGTTTGAAAGTTAATATGGCGTGACTTCAAAATAATGCGATGTCAGTTGCATTTAATAGTAAATAGAAAGTATAATTAGATATAATTTAACAAAGAATTATTGGCATATAGAAAATAAACTTAAAATGTCGTTTCTTTATTCACGGGTAAGTGTTTTTAACAATATATTATGTGTGTGAACTTAGTTAGATCAATTAGGTTAATTTATTAGCCGATTCTAATGAATGAACAATTATCATTCTTGCATGCATATATGTATAGTCCAATTAGTTTTAACATAGTCTTTAAGTTAGAATCTGTTGGCTAATTATGCAAGCATTTAAAGCGTCACTTTACAAAAAAATATAAAAGAAAAGAAAAGACAGCGGATTTTTTTTTTGCTATTTGAATTTTGAACAGATGTCTATTGCTCGTATTGAGCATACGTTGTAAAAAAGTAATTTTGTACGTCGTTTTTTTCCTCGCATTCAAAGTGAAAAGTAGAGTGTTTAACGCGAGACTAAACTACCATAATGACAACTCGAATTATAGCCTCCCTCGCTATCGCTCGGGTGGCTAAATATCTCGTGCCATTATGGCTTGTTTTAGTCCCTTGTTGAACAATCTTCTATTAAACTACCCCCCGTTTAACCTGTTAGGTTAGTTAGCTACCTTGCGTCCCTCAAAGTAGACATTAAAGCCCCACTGTTGGAGGGGGGGGGGCTCGGGGGCAAGCCCCCCGCAGTAAAATGTACTGACAAACTAACCTCAGGGTGAAAATAAAAGCCATGCACTTGGAGTGAAAGGGGGGGGGGCTCAGGGGGAAGAGCCCCCGCAATAAAAAATCTGTTAAGCGGTAGATGTTTCACTTGGTTAGATTCGTCAGTTATCTTGCGTCCTTGAGAGTGGTAACAGAAGCCTCGCTACTGGAACAGGGGGCTCGGGGGGCAGAGCCCCCCGCATTAGAAAATAACTTCAAACCACCTCCCGTTTAACCTGGTTGTGTTCGTTAGTTATCTCGTATCCCTCAAAGTGGAAATGGTAGCCTTGCTACTGGAGAGGGGGCTCGGGGGGGCGGAGCCTCCCGCAATAAAAAAATACTTTCAAACCATCCCACGTTTAACCTGGTTAGGTTCGTTAGTTACCTTGCGATCTTCAGAGCGGAAACAGAAGCGGGGCTTCGTCTACTAGCTACGCCTACGCATCTTTTTTATACCAAAACAACTAAAAGGCCAAAAATAAAAAAATTTAAATAAAAAATAGAACCGCCTTCAAAAACACCCAAAAAAATATTAAATAAAAATTTAGCCGACTATAATTAGCATTATAATATATTATCTTTCTACTAATCTGTTTGAAGTCGGGCCTCAGCTCGAGCCAGTAGGAGTGGAGCTAGGCAACGGATAAACATACGTATATAGATAGACACATACTTAAATACATATTAAACACCCAAGACCCGAGATCAAACATTCGTGTTTTTCATACAAATATCCGCCCCGACGCGGGAACCGAACCTGGGACCTCAAGCTTTATAGTAGTAATTTAACTTTCCTACATTGATACCTCTATCTATGGCTTCTACCACTCCTGCTATCTCGTGCTGAGGCCCGACTTCAAACAGATTAGTAGAAAGATAATATATTATAATGCTTAAAGATAATATATTATAGTCGGTTAAATTTTTATTTAATATTTTTTTGGGTGTTTTTGAAGGCGGTTCTATTTTTTATTTAAAATTTTTTTTCTGTACTGTTTTGGTGATCAATAAGAATATTTGTATTGTATTGTATTATTGTAGAGGTGATTTAGCAACCACATGCATTGACCTGGAAATTTAACCTCATCTATAGCTAGTTAGGCTATATACGTCCCACTGCAGGGCACAGGCCTCCTCTCACAATGAGAGGGCTTGGGCCGTAGTTCCCACGCGGGCCCAGTGTGGATTGGGATTTCACACACACCATTGAATTTCTTCTCAGGTGTATGTATAATTCCTCACGATGTTTTCTTTCACCGTAAAGTTCATGGTAAATTAGTTAGTAAACTAATCTGATGATGGACTTTCAAGGTGCACATAGGAACTCTGTAATAAAACTAAACAACCGCATCGAGCTTGGGTTTGTTTGATTCGTCTTGACGAGTACTTTGTTCGTAGATGGTGACCAGGTTGTGACGATGGAGCTGGGAGGTGGCCATAGGAACTTCTTAGTAAAACGATATAACCCCATCGAGTTTGATCTCGTTTGATTCGTCGTGAGAAGTACTTGATAACCAGGGGCAAAAAAGAAGTTAACAAAAAAAACCGTACTTAATTAAAAAAATATTTTTTATCAAAAACTTTTATTCGATATTATTTACAATGGTGTCACACAAACTTACACAGTTCCACATCAGCCTCTTGTTACCATTTTATTACCCAATAATATGCTTATGAAATATATATGTACTTTATCTTTCAAGTTTTGTATTAATTCCCTTCTCAGTTTCAACTGTTCGTTTCTAAAATTATATTCGAAATGTCTCAGATCGCGGATCATCATGTCTTGGGTTTCGAGTATATCCAGGTGAAATGCTTTATCTTTCAAGTTTCGTATTAATTCCCTTCTCAGTTTCAACTGTTCGTTTCTAAAATTATATTCGTAATGTCTCAGATCGCGGATCATCGTTTGTTGGGTTTCGAGTATATCCAGGTCTCCACAAGTGTCATCACCAGGTGTTTCAGTATGTTCAAAATTAAAATTAAAAACTGAACTGTCTGACTTTGGTCCAGTTTCATAATACGAACGAGCGTAATCAGACCAGTACTCTTCTCCTACTGCTTGCTTGGTCTTCATTGACACTCTTAACTCATATTTTCGGTCGAAACACGGTAGATCAATTTTAATGTGTACAATATTTGAATCAAAAAGCTTTTGCATTTCGGTTACGTTTACTTCATGTGGTCGACCTCTATCCTGTAAATATTGTACTCTATACTCAATGCCATCTAATAATTTATATATCTCACCAGGAATGTTCCATTCAAAATTGACAACATTTATTAACTGAGTAGTATAATAGAATGCTTCGTTCTTTGGTATTTTTGGAGGGTCGAGTTTGACAATCGAAAGGTGATTGAAGCCGTAAGTATTATTCAAGCATCGTGTGTTGTTACAGGATTCCATCACAAAATTAAGCTTAGGAGCTTCCGGGGTGTATCTTGGAGTTTTATTCTTATCCCACGTGCAAGATAGATCGTATTGGCTTCTGTTAACTACGTGTAAAGGAATATCGCAGATGATTGAAGGTTGATCATGATTATCAACCGCGTACAATTTAAAACCACAAAAAAAGCAAGTTGTTGTCCAATAGCAGTGAAGTGAGACAAAATTGTTTGATTGACACTGAAAATTTATGACGTTGGGTGGGCTATCGACAGTCAATGCAACAGAAGTTTCGGAAATACCCCGCGACGACGTTGCGAAGCGTTCGAAAAAATATCCAACACATGTGATCTTTCTTGGTTTGTCTATAATTATCAAAAAACTATATTCGAGAATGTCGCCCCTTTTTATTATTGAAAATACTAATTCAGATAGGGTATACAATGTCTTGTCACGAAACAATGCCACACGGTAATAAATTGTTGCGTTGAATGTGCAATTTATTAGCACAGCTTCTCCGAGTTTTCCAATTATAATTCCTTCCGAATATGTCGTTACGTTTCCTTTTATTGATATCACAGGAGGATCCACGTCCATTGCAGGGGATATATAAAAACATTGCACATATATTAGAAACACGCAAACCGCTAAAGACAGAAAATAAATGCAAGTTACACGCATTGCCACGATTACTTCACTTTAATTACTGTTTTAAACTGAATTTGAAATGTTTTATTATTATGGCTTTCCTTGTTTAATACTCCAAACTACGTCCTCAAGTATAATTCCACGAAATAATTTGTAGCATGAAGCTATTTATCATCATCATCATAACCTATCATCCGAGCCTGGGTCTATAATAATTCGCATAGCGTTTCTAATTCAAATTGGCAAAACATGATTTCGCATAATTTATTAATCCGCATAACATTAATTCGCATAACTGCATACGCATAATGTTAATGCGCATAATGTACATTGTCATAATGATGACTAGGCATAAATTTAATAAGCATATCATTACTTTGTATAAGTACCAAAACAGCATAAATATAATAGTAGATTGTTCAACAAGGGACTAAAACAAGCCATAATGGCACGAGATATTTAGCCACCCGAGCGATAGCGAGGAAGTCTATAATTCGAGTTGTCATTATGGTAGTTTAGTCTCGCGTTAAACACTCTACTTTTCACTTTGAATGCGAGGAAAAAAACGACGTACAAAATTACTTTTGTACAACGTATGCTCAATACGAGCAATGAACATCTGTTCAAAATTCAAATAGAAAAAAAAATCCGCTGTCTTTTCTTTTCTTTTATATTTTTTTGTAAAGTGATGCTTTAAATGCTTGCATAATTAGCCAACAGATTCTAACTTAAAGACTATGTTAAAACTAATTGGACTATGCATGTAAGAATGATAATTGTTCATTCATTAGAATCGGCAAATAAATGAACCTAAAACCTAATTGATCTCACTAAGTTCACACACAAAATATATTGTTAACTGAAACACTTACCCGTGAATAAAGAAACGACATTTTAAGTTTATTTTCTATATGCCAATTCTTTGTTAAATTATATCTGATTATACTTTCTAATTACTATTAATCTATTTAATTATTAAATATTAAAGATGAATTGATTTTATTCTGCATGTAAGGAAAGATTTCCTTTAGCTTAGGTGTTTTTTAATTTGTTTTTTTTAAAAGCGCTGTCGGCAAAGCAGTTCCCTGCTCTGTCGATAAAATAGCAATCCGCACTGTCGGCAAAGCAGTGCTGGATGGAGTGTACGGTAGATAGAGCAGTTACGTTTGAAAGTTAATATGGCGTGACTTCAAAATAATGCGATGTCAGTTGCATTTAACCCTTCGTATGCCTTGTACCGGATCCTTACCCAATTTAAGGCATTCTTTTTGTATTTTTTTTAAAATCTGTATGATTGGATTTATATGAAACTGTTGAGACTAGAATGCACGACTTTTTTTTTACTTCCGGCTTACGAAAGGTTAATATTCGCAATTATTCAATGTGTTTCACGAAATTATTATTTTTTAAATATTTTTTATACAGTTGTCATTTTGAGGTTATGTCCACGCCCTAAAGGCTTAAAAAGGCTGTAGAAAGCTTTAAAATTGTCTATACCCAGTTACTGAAAATGGCGATAATCCTCCATTCACAAACACCGTGATTGGCAGTTTAGGGGTTTCCATAGTCAATTAAAAAAAATTTTACTTTAATCCCTAGAGATTAAAAAAGAGCTTTAGTCCCGATATGCAGAGACTAAAGTAACATTTTAAGAGCATGAGAAGTGAAATAGTAGATTGTTCAACAAGGGACTAAAACAAGCCATAATGACACGAGATATTTAGCCACCCGAGCGATAGCGAGGGAGGCTATAATTCGAGTTGTCATTATGGTAGTTTAGTCCCGCGTTAAACACTCTACTTTTCACTTTGAATGCGAGGAAAAAAACGACGTACAAAATTACTTTTTTACAACGTATGCTCAATACGAGCAATGGACATCTGTTCAAAATTCAAATAGCAAAAAAATACCGCTGTCTTTTCTTTTCTTTTATATTTTTTTGTAAAGTGACGCTTTAAATGATTGCATAATTAGCCAACAGATTCTAACTTAAAGACTATGTTAAAACTAATTGGACTATGCATGTAAGAATGATAATTGTTCATTCATTAGAATCGGCAAATAAATTAACCTAATTGATCTAAGTTCAACACAAAATATATTGTTAACTGAAACACTTACCCGTGAATAAAGAAACGACTTTTTAAGTTTATTATATGCCAATTCTTTGTTAAATTTTATCTAATTATACTTTCTATTTACTATTAAATGCAACTGACATCGCATTATTTTGAAGTCACGCCATATTAACATTCAAACGTAACTGCTCTATCTACCGTACACTCCAGCACTGCTTTGCCGACAGTGCGGATTGCTATTTTATCGACAGAGCAGGGAACTGCTTTGCCGACAGCGTTTTTAAAAAAAAAACAAATTAAAAACACCTAAGCTAAAGGAAATCTTTCTTTACGTGCAAAATAAAATGAATTCATCTTTAATATTTTATAATTAAATAGATTAATATTCGTAATTATTCAACGTGTTTCACGAAATTATTATTTTTTAAATATTTTTTATACAATTGTCATTTTGAGGTTATTTCCACGCCCTAAAGGCTTCCACAGACCGAAGCGCAGGGCGCTACAGTGCGTCCGCAGCGCGCTTCGGTCTGTGGAAAGCTTTAAAATTGTCTATACCCAGTTACTGAAAATGGCGATAATCCTCCATTCACAAACACCGTGTTTGGCAGTTTAGGGGTTTCCATAGTCGATTAAAAAAATTTTACTTTAATCCCTTGAGATCAAAAAAGAGCTTTAGTCCCGATTTAGAGCTTCAGTGAAAAAGTTATTTTATCGGTAGAAAGCTTTAAGGACATAGGCTACTTTTCTCGGGGAAAATGCAAAATACCCGCGGGATAAAAATAAGTGTAATTTTGCAAAGAATAAGGACAAATTTGTTGAAATTCCCGCGGGATAGGGAATAAACGGGATTTATAATATTCACTAACTGATACTCATGATGAAATGATAATAATGATGGATGTTGCCGGTGCCGGATTTTTGTTTTATACAATGAAAGAGATGAAGAAGCTTTACCACAAATTGGAATTCTACGCGGACGAAGTCGCGGGCAAAAGCTAGTCTATACATATAATAAATCTGTAACAAGTCGGTGTCTGTACATTGAAGATATTTGAGAAAAACTGTCACTAGGGCTATTTATTAGCGCAATAGAACCCAAAATAATGATTAATGAAAATAATGATTTTTAGAATTACCTATTGTCTGTTTGTCTGTGCGTTTGTGCGCGCTAATCTCAGAAATGGCTTAACCTAGAAGGATGCGGTTTTCACTGATATGTTGGTATTTTCTTGGATTAACATTTAGTGTTTGAGTGTTCAAATGAATCGGTTCACAAATAAGAAAGATACGTCTAAGTATTTTAAGAATTTATCGAACAGGTTTTTTGTTTGAACACGCTAATCTCAGGAACTACTACTCCGATTTGAAAAATTCTTTCAGTGTTAGAAAGCACATTTATCGAGGAAGGCTATAGGCTATATAATCATCACGCTAACACCAATAGGAGCGGAGCGGAGCGGAAGAATGTTTCAAAATCGGGGGTTTTTGAAGTAAAACTTCTATAGGCACACTTGACTTGACTTGTGGTGAATGTGAACGCGGGTGCGTGGCGCGGTGGGCGGGTAATTTTTTATATCGATCGAGGAACTAAGGAGAGCTATAATTGATTGAATTGGATAAAAAAATAAGCTGCCCAAATTACTAATTCCACGCAGACGGAGTCGCGGGCAACAGCTAGTTTATAATAATTTGAAAACATTGACAGGAAGGAAAAATAAAATTACGAAAACAAATCGTAAAGTGCATGGAGGCAAAATATTTGACAAATTCACATTAATTTGATAATTTTGCTTGCTTGGATAATACCACGTATGACGCGATTGTCAGAAAATTCCATGTTATTTAGTCAGAGTTAAAATATTTATTCAATTTAGGCACTAAGAAGCACTTTTTAGGAAATAAAAAGCCGTGGTGGGTGGCCTAGCGGTTTGACTTATTATGTCCTCTCAAGCAGAGGGACGTGGGTTCGAATCCGGGCTCGCACCTCTGAGTTTTTAGCAATATGCGAAATTACATTTTAAATTTACCATGAGCTTACATCGCACACAGTGTTACCATATCCATTTTATGTAAATCCGTAGGTCCAGGCGAAAAAATCCGTAGAATTCCGTAAATCACCTGAAGAAAAATCCGTAGATCTACGGATTTTTTAAATTAGGTATATTCGACTGCACCTGAACCTTTAAATGCTATTCAAAATTAGATTAGAGTCTTGCTAAATTGGCAATAGAAAATAGACAAAAATTAAAAAAAAATGGCAATCTATTCTGACAAGGAAGTGTTCTATTCATACGCTTCGGTTCCCCGTTCATTCCGTTCCGTTTTGTTCATTTTTGATAGTTGTCAGCGAAACTAGTAGGAGAATTTAAAAAAAATAGGCTAAACTGAAATTCCGTAGATTAGCCAAGCATTTCCGTAGGTCTGGCATCGCTGATCGCACACACTTTAGAAGAAATTCGATGGTGTGTGTGTGAAGTTCCCAATCCACACTGGGCCCGCGTGGGAACTACGGCCCAAACACTTAAATTCTGAGAGGAGGCCTATGCCCTGCAGTGGGACGTATATAGATTGGGATGATGATGATTAATAGAAGCACTTATAACGAAAGTGTCGAAGAATCTAACACCGACACCAACCTCATCATCATCATCCTAGCAGCCTATAGACGGCTTGGGTATTCACGCTGGCCCAGTGAAGATTGGGAACTTCACACACACCATTGAATTTCTTCTCCGGCTTGTCCAGGTTTCCACACAAATTTTTCCTTCACCGTAAAGCAAATGGTAAATTTCAAATATACTAAAGTCTCTACCCATTAGGACCGTCATACCATGACCCTGCTATGAACGTATCACACACGGCAAGCAACACGATACATGCGACGCGACGATGTTAGTCGCTGATGGAACGGTCTAGTCGGCATAGTCTCATGTATTTCAATACGAAGAATATTTTTTTGCCTGACATGCTCCTATTACAGCCATGCAGGTATGATACGGTGTAGTGGGAAGATACATTTACTCGTAATTGGTTTCAAATAATATATATATTCTTATGCAAATGAAAAATGAAAAAAAAAATGAAAATATATTTATTGCTCATAAAAATTCAAATCAGTAGGTTAGGGACCTCCTAGTAGGTATGCGAGATACCCGTGACAGGAGACCCCGATCCTCTAAAAACTGTGCAACAATTACAATAAACTATATAATAGGTAAACATAAGAAAGTATTAGATTTAAATTCAAATTCTTAAATATTTTCAACTCAAACAAAAACTTAATTAAATTAATCCAATATAAACTAAATACTGTTATATTTTATGTATGTTAAAAATGTGTGAGTAAGTGAGTGTGTGTGTGTGTGTGTGTGTGTGTGTGTGTGTGTGTGTGTGTGTGTGTGTGTGTGTGTGTGTGTGTGTGTGTGTGTGTGTGAATGTGTTTGTGTGAGTGAGTGTATTAAACTCTTGTCGGTGTAGCCGATGAATGGCTCTCCACTTCTCTCTCCTCAAAGCTGCCTCCTTGACCTCCTTATACGACATGACGGCTACCTTCTCCTTTTATGAACTCATCATGTCTTATAAGATGACCAATCATTTTCCCTCTCCGATTCTCTATTGTTTTCATTAATGTTCTCACTCTTTCCAGAATCTCTTCATTGGTGACTCTTTCCGTCCAACTAATTTTGTCCATCCTTCTCCAGCACCACATTTCGAATGCCTCCAACCTTTGCCTATCCTTCTGTGTCATGGTCCAGGTCTCACATCCATATAAGGCTATACTCCATATAAATGCTCTTCAAATAATAAATGCTTTCAAATAATATGCTACACATATATATTATATACATATAGCAAATGCCCGCGTTGTTATTTGTGCGTTAATAGCGCCATCTAGTCATAATATAGGAAAAGATCGGCGCCGTTTCCCTGGACTATGCCAAACGATATAATTTGTGTTAACAGCGTCATCTAGCCCACCTGGACAAGAACCTCTTGAACGAACGAACTCAAGAACGGATCTTGTCCGGGTGAGCGGTTATGGTCTAAGAGCCGTTGAAGATCGACCTTCACCGATCTGATAACTCGATGAGACATATTTCTTATCAAATATCTAATATATAAAAATCTCGTGTCACGGTGTTTGTTACCGAACTCCTCCCAAACGGTTTGACCGATTCTCATGAAACTTTTTTCTCTGTATTCGGTAGGTCTGAGAATAGGTCGTAGGCTACTATTCTTCGCGGATGGAGTCGCGGGCAACAGCTAGTAATTTATAAACAAATATGCCTATGATATCTTGCCTATCGAAAAGTGTTCATAGGTTTTTTTTTTTATTGTGGAGTGCCTTTAGTTAGCCATCTTCCAGCTCCATCATCAGACCCTGGTTACCATCTGGGATCAAAGTACTCGTCAAGACGAATCAAACGAGTCCAAACTCGATGGGGTTGTATCGTTTTATTGTGGAGTGCCGTTGGCCATACTGAATTAATTAAATTACGAATTACCCCATTGAGTTTGGACTCGTTTAATTCGTCGTGACGAGTACTTTGATCCCATATGGTAACCAGGGTCTGATGATGGAGCTGGAAGATGGCTAAAGGCACTCCACAATAAAACAAAAAAAAATCTATGAACACTTTTCGATAGGTAGGCAAGTTAACATAGGCATATTTGTTTATAAATTATATTTAATAAAAAATATGTCTCATCGAGTTATCAGATCGGTGAAGGTCGATCTTCCACGTCTCCTCTACTATTAGTTCTGAAGGAGTGTTGATGTTTCTCGATGAGATGAGATGTTCCGGTGAACGCTTTTTACAAGCTTTTATTTAGCTCACCCCGTTTGTTTTATTCTTGGGTCAAATCTTAGAAGTCGAATTTGACCCACTTCCAGTGGTTGGATTCACCTGAAATTTGGTATACTTATGTAGGTTGGATGACAATGTAAGTACAGTCAACAAAAAGTATACAGTCAGCTAAAAAGCTTGCTTTAAAAATGTAATTTTTAACAAAACTTATTAGTATGGAGATCGACAGTCTAATTTAATTTCGCACAACAAAATAACAAAACACATCATAACAACATACGGATACCAAAATGTTTGATTGGCCTGACGAAGCCTGCGTTGCGAATCTGATGTTATTGTATCCTTTTTAGGGTTCCGTACCCAAAGGGTAAAAACGGAACCCTATTACTGAGACTTCGCTGTCCGTCCGTGATAGCTAGACAGTTGAAATTTTCACAAATGATGTATTTTGGTTGCCGCTATAACAACAAATACTGAGTAAAAATTTAAAGGGGCTCTAACAAACGTGATTTTATTGCTCGTTTTTGCTTGATATTGATAACGGCAACAGTTAGACGCTTGAAATATTTACAGAATATTTAGTTATGTATTCACTTTTAAAATAAATAATTAAATTAAAATAAAATAAAACAAATATTTAAGGGGGCTCCCATAAAACAAATGTGTTTTTTTGCCGTTTTTATAGATAAGGCCTAAGATAAGGGCTATTCGGTTATGGAACTCCCTACCAATAGACCTACGGCGTGCTAAATCTTTGCCTATTTTTAAATCTATGCTTAAGCAGCACTATTTATTATCCTGTGCTTGAAAATTGTATTATAGTCCTTTTATTTACAAGTATATTGTATATCACTTATCTATGTATGTTTTATGATGTGTATTATTGGATGTTTTCAGTTGTTTTATTAAAATGTTTGTTATTTTGTTATTATTTATTAAATTTTATATTGCACCACCTGCTGAAATGCATTCCTTGCTTTCTTTCTTTTTTTAAAGGTTGCCTGGAAGAGATCGCTTCGAAGCGATAAGGCCGCCCATTGCTTACCTTATTTCTTTTTTTTCATGTACTTGTTTTACTGTATTGTATTATTTGTGGTGTACAATCATTCATAGTCATTGTATTGTATTGTATTGTATAAGGGTACGGAACCCTTCGTGCGCGATTCCAACTCGCACTTGGCCGGTTTTTTATATTTGATTACAGTTAAGTATTACTCAAGTTCCTAATCCGCACTGGGCCCGCGGGGGAACTACGGCCCATTGATTTAAAATAGTTAGTTACATAAAGATTGCTATTACTACCTTTTTTTGTGGGATATCGACTAGCGCCATGACAAATGGCATTATCGCTCATTCGCGATAAAATCGGGAATTACTGGACCAATTACGATGCAAATTTGATCAGGTGGACGATTTGTCTGTGGCATCAGGTTAAGGTGACCAGAGAATAAGTGGGACTTTATCTCTACAATGAAAATCAACTCATCATCACAGGCCTCCTATCAGAATGAGAGGCCTTGTGCCGTAGTTTGCAGATTGATTTTTGTTGTTTGCTAAGCTTGGACCCAGTGCAGCTTGGACTGGACATTTCACTCACACCATTGAATTTAAGTTGTGTGTAGATTCTCATTTGCCTTAGCCATAAAGCTCATGGTAAATTTCAATAGTAGATTGTTCAACAAGGAAGGAAAAGAACCAATATCACACAGGTAGCTATGTTCGTTCGCTATGTTCGGGTGCCAATATTTCGAGCGTGATATTGGTGTTTTCCCGAGTTAAACACTCTGCTTTTCATTTCGTTTACAAGGAAAGTAAGAAAATATAAGAATAAATAAGTAAAAATATCTAAACTGGTCATTGTAAAATATTTCAATAGAATTTATAGTTAAGTAATAATTAATTTAAGAAAATTTAAAATGTTCAATATTATAATCAGATAAAACAGTAGATAAGTAAGTATTTTAGTAAATTTATTTGTAAATTCGTAAACTAAGTACCCGAATTGGCAATGTCTAAAAAAAAATACCACTAGTTTTTATATTTTTTTTGTATAGAAAAGTCAATTATAAGAAACTAATTTCAATATTTTGTCATTTAGTTCACTACTTTTTTCAAAATTAATTACTGAAACTATTTTGGTTGATGACGTCAGATTGTAATTGAGAGCTCCCACACTGCCAAATTTCTAAATGTATCTAAATGCGTACGATAAGGCAACCCCTTTAATTATTTTTTGCGTAGTGGTACACTTTCACTTCTGTCACTTTACTGGCGCTGTCAAAGTGCTAGACGACAGACAGCAGGTCCAAATCAAACTCCGTAGTATAATCCACGCGTAAAATTTTGAAGAATTCTAACCGCACAGAATAAAGTACGACTTGGACCAGTCACGCAATTTACACCAATGTCAATTGAAGGTCATTTCTTATTTGGTATGTAATAAAGTCATAACATAATATTAAAATTAAATAACTACAGAAAACGGGTCAGAAAGCATTTATCTCGAAATGGTTTTCGATTTACTACACATTGCAAAAAAATAGACATCCCCAATTGAATCAAGGAGCTAAGCTGTATAGAGATAGGCTTTGGGGACATAATGCTAAGTTGTAAAATATTATTAAATGATTTACATTAGATTCTTATACGCAGATTTAAACAAGAAAAATTAAAAAAAAATCTCAAGAAACATTAAAACATTTATGTAACATTGTGGTTCACATGTTATTTTTTTATTAAGATTTTTTTAACTTTTCTAGTATTAACTAAGTCTGTAAGAAAGTAATGCAAATAATTTAACAAAATTTTAGTAGCATTATTAAATTTGCAATTATGTCTAATTAAGAAAAAAAAACTCAATAATTATACCATAATATAACTGTAAAATACCGTAATGGCTGAATGCGTATTGTTCCATGGACAGCCAATACCTACCTTTATTTTTTAAATTTATTTCGTCCTTTGGGAAGAAAGTGTAGGGTTGCTTCCGTATGTCGGATATCATTTGCCTCATTTTCCAAGTATGTATTTTTGCACATGATTTCGGAAAAACTCAGAGGTGCGAATCCGGCCTCGAACCTACGGCCCTCTAATCTAGTCTATTCTGCTCAGTATCGGCTTATTGTGGCTGAAGGGACACTGCTATAAGACAGAAGGACGAAGGACGGACAGCAGAGCCTTGGTACTAGGGTCTCATTTCACTAGCTTTTGTCCGCGACTCCGTCTGCGAAGAATTAGGTTATCGCTATCCCTTGGGAACTATGCAATTTTCCGGGATAAAACTATCTTAGCCCTTTCCTGGGACTCAAACTATTACTATACAAAATCTCATCTAAATCGTTTCAGCGGTTATTGATTTCCCCTACAAATCTCCACCCCCTTTTAACCCCCTTACAAGACGATTTTTGGGATAAAAACTATCCTATATTCTTTTCCGGGATTCAAACTAACACTATACCAAATTACATCTAAATCAGTTCAGCGGTTGAAGCCTGAAGAGGTAACAGACAGACACACTTTCTAATTTATAATATTAAGTATGGAGTATGGATATTCAAGATCGAATTCGTAACGAAGTGATCCGACAGAGAACCAAAGTTATCGACATAGCCCACCGCATTAGCACGCTGAAGTGGCAATGGGCAGGCCATATAACCCGAAGAACCGATAACCGTTGGGGTAGACGAGTTCTTGAGTGGAGACCACGGATCGGCAAACGTAGCGTGGGACGTCCTCAGACTCGGTGGAGCGATGATTTTCGCAAGGCGGCTGGCAAGAGCTGGATGAGAGTGGCCGAGGATCGTGCTCAGTGGCGTGCCATGGAAGAGGCCTATGTCCAGCAGTGAACAAACATAGGCTGATGATAATGATGATGGATATTCATTGTCAAGTCATGTACTTACAGTATAATAAAGATGTTATTATTAGTTTATGTCAGTTAATGACGCCCTGTAAGGACATAACTAGTAACCACATAAATCTAGGATTACATAATGTCAAGTCTCGTTGTCACCTTTTGAGTAGAACTCTAAAATTTCGAGTCGTTTCGAGGCAGTTTTAGATTTGCGGCGTCGAAGTGCTGGAATGAAATCCCCCTCCCATCCTAGGAGTGACTAGCAGGTCCACCTTTGGGCGAAAGCTGTCATTACAAAAATCATAATTCCTCTCCTTTCCAGCACTATTTCACAAAACTTCTTTGTTTTTCTACTGTCTCGGTTGTTATATAATTTTATTTCATTATTCTTTTTAGTCCGCGCACGGTAGCGCCTGTTCTGCAATGTCAGCACGCTATATAAGGGCGCAGGCTGAAAACCAGCGCGGTGAAGAGTAATCCTCACCGCACAAGCTGAGTCTGAGCCTTTTGCCACATCATTTTGTGTATTTTTTATTTTCTTTTTCTTTTTTTATGGGCAATAAATGTTGTTTTATTTTATTTATTTTTATTTAATGCATGGCAAGTGAGTTGTTGTAATTATATTTCAGTAATTTTGCTATTTTTATTCGTTCGAGTCTATATATTATTATCTTAATATTCATGTAGTCTTATGTAGGGTATTAGTGTTTCGTCTATGTCCCCAACGGTGCTGGCTGCTGGTTTTCGGCTGCGGTGCTAAAAACGCCTCAGCATTAAGCTGAGCCAGTGTCCGATTTACAACCGCAATGACACTATCTTTATTCTTCATGCTGTCTAATTGTAATAATACAATATTGATGTGTCTTGTGGTATTGTAATACATTTATATGTAAGTATTTTATTTCTTTCTTTCTTTAAAAATTAGACTGTCCCTTAAATCCCTGCTTAAATTGACACCCTAGTCATTTAATATCGATAACGGGCACCTGTCTTTCACGAGATTTGATTAAAGGCAATGGTTTTGACTAATAATCATGCGAGTGCTATACACACCGGAGAGATCAATATTGATAAATGGGTTTTATGACTAACTGTCGCCCTCTACTTCGTCTGCGAAGAATAAAAAAAAATATATATTAGGGGACAATCTTACACAAATCAACCTAGTCCCAAATTAAGCAAAGCTTGTACTACTATGGGTACTAGACGACGATAAACATACTTATATAGATAAATAAATAACATAGAAAACATCCATAACTCAGGAACAAATATTCGTGCTCATCACACAAATAAATGCCCTTACCGGGATTCGAACCCAGGACCTCTTGCTTCGTAGGCAGGGTCACTACCAACTAGGCTAAAGCGGTCGTTATAAATCGTTTATCTATTTCTTACCTTATATATTTTTTTCACGTACTTACCATAAATTGGGGTGATTGGGGATTCCGGGGGCGGTTGGGTCATGAATACGGAGAGTAGGGAGGATAGGAGGGGTGAGTTGGTGTTTTAAGACCAGGATTGTCATATCGCTACGTAAATACGATATTCTGTTGACAAGTCGAGCTATTGTAATTTTCGTAGTCCGAAAGTGTCAATCCTAGTAATATATCTTATCCAATTGCTAATACCTCTTAACCCTAACTACGGGGTGAGCTAGGATTTCCTACTATTTTGTGTTTATCGTTAAAACAATGAAACTAAACGACAAAATTCAAAAAAACTAAAATTTATACAACAGAAACTCTTTTTATGTAAAAAAATCAACGTGCCACTTATATATTTTGTATCCGGTTTAAAATTTCGCCTTGTGTACATAGGTGTGGTTGTGGTCAACGAAGCATCTTCTGTGTGCATTTGGCCCTACGGGCCGATGCAAACTTAATATATCCTAAACCTACCTATGTTTCTGTGTCGATTAAAGTTGGGGAAAAACGCGATTGTGAAATTAAGCTTCAGTAAAGAACCATAAAAAAAGCATTTTGGAAAAAATGCGAATATTATGGAAATTTTGCTACTACAAAATAACGATTTTGGTAATTTTGATCTAACCCCTCAAGTAAGCCTACCCCTTTTGGGATACAGGGGTGTATATGTATATATGTAAAGTTATCACGAAGGACATGGTTGCTTCGATAAAAACCGTGGGAAGCGCAGGAGGTTCTTTTCTCCACAATTATAGCGTTAGTAAAACATGAGAGAGAATAATTGCGAGCTCTGATTGGTTGATTATACGTTCGATTGTACTCTCAGTGACGTATGAGGAATATTCGAATTTGCTCCTTTTTTACTTCAGTACGCGGAATTGCCATTTTTTGTATGTTTTTTAGTTTTCTTACTTATAGGCAACTATAAATTTAAAATATAAAAACCCCCAACGTAAAATTATTAGGTCACATATATGATTAAAAAAAAATAAATGCGAGCATCTCTTAAGCTCCAAACGAACAGACAGTGGAGGCGTGGCGGTGCGGTGGCGGTAATGGTTGTAATATTCTAACATGTATCAACGAGTTCGCGGTACGGTACCTACCGCACAACCGTTCATACAAGTTAGAATATTATAACCGTCACCGCCACCGCACCGCCATGCCTCCGCTGTCTGTGCGTTTGGAGCTTTTCTGTCAAGGGGTATAAGGTGTTGACAGAAAGAGATGGTAAAATCGATATCAATCGCCCGCGCATTACACAATATGGCTCCAGCTTGTTGGAAGTCTGCCTGCACTGCGTCCTCCGATCTGTGGACGTCATTCGAATCTTCTGGCTCCATCGGTCACCAGTTCTACGAGCGATGTGCCCTGCCCACTGCCACTTGAGTCTACATCAGGACTCACCGTCATTTATAAGCAGATTTGAGAAAATAGTAGAAAGTACAACGAGAGCATAAAATTAGCCATTTTACCCGAGCCGGTACGACGAGGGTGGCTAGACGCGTTGAGGGGAAAATGGGTGTAATGCTCGAGTTTTACACTCTGCTCTTCACTTCGATTGCAAGGAAACAGGAAAATTGGAAATAAATGTTCATTTACAAAGCTTTGATTTTTTTTTTATGATATTGTACCAGATTTGCGTAGTTTTATTAATTTCGTAATATAAAAAATCGGTTACAAAAAAAAAAACAAGAAACAAAACTGGTCAAACTTGGTCTTAGACAAAGATTTTACTTTATGCACTACTGCATAAAAATCCGTTTTATGCAGCATTTTCTCGACATAAATAACAACTTTACGAGCATGAGAAGTGAAAAAAAATGTTTTTGGTTATAATTACTAAACTAAACGGTACGTCGATGTAAATAAATAAATATTAATTGCGTGATAAGTCCCGTTTAGTTTAGTAATTATGAGTGAAAATCACGAAAGTTTAAAACAGTATATTGTTTTTGGTTAGCCAGGGAATGCTTTCAATTAGGTACACTTCGTTTTGTTAGCATTAGAAATAAGGTAGGTAAACAATCTTGATGAGTCTTTTAATTGAAAAACTTTTTTTTTTTAAATAATACTATTACTTATGAACCCAAAATAATGTAAATGACCATATTTACCTACTGTAATTTATTTTTCGAAAGTGTTTTTTAATAAAAAGACACTTCAAGATCGCTTACTTTTTTTCTAATGCTAAAAAAAAGAAGTACCTATAGGTCCCATTGTCACTAAAGTCAAAATTTGATGATGGAATACGACGAAATGGAGGGAACTCTTCAAATATTGTATGTACACTACAAAGGCAATCTTCCACGCATAGCCGCAGTAACAGTCTAGCTTTACATAAACTTTCTACCTTCAAAGTTGATTTACCTCATAAAAGTTAATGACATGTGACGGTACAAAAAGATCTAAAACGGTTAACCGAATTACAGTTGCATAGACAGACAGACACACCCACATCATGTTTTAATTGCTGGTTTTAGTTTACAGTCGCTACTGCTAGGGGCTAGATCGCTTAATATCACCGTTTCCCTTTCAAGAAAGAGAAAAAATATCGGTGACATTTTAGAATGACACCCTTAGCCCGGCTTACTACCCGCAAGTACTTAAGTACCTTATGTTAGTAGTAGGGTGAGTGGGGGTAAGATGAAAATAAGATGAAAGGCAGTGTAAGATGAAAAACTACACTTAGTACCGGGTGCTACGAGTGGTTTTTCATCTTACCCCCCACTCACCCTATGTATGTTCGGAGCATTGCTCAAAAGAAATGCCACTTTTTTTAGATTCCTACTCAGAATCACGAGCTCTTTCAATCTTAAAATGACGAAAAAATGTTCACATGTTTTTTTCCCTATTTTGTTACTGTTCCATACACTTTGTATGGCGTAACGAAAAGGAAGCACATAAAAAATGTATACAATACAATACAATACCATGACTCTTTATTGTCCACCACAAAGAAATCAATACAGAAAAACAGGTACATGGATGAATGGCTTGGCCGATTTTTATGAAACTTTTTTCTCTACACTCGGTAGGTCTGAGAATAGGTCGTAGGCTATTTTTTATCCCCCCCCCATTCTTCGCGGACGGAGTCGCGGGCAACAGCTAGTAATAATATAAAAACAACCTAATATATGGTTTATTGGTACCTATGTATTGTATGACATTTTCGGGACATATTTTCTCTCCTATAGGAACGGAAAGAACTCGTGATTATGAGTATTTTCAATGAGAAAGGAAATACAGTCAACAAAAAGACACAAAGAAAGTTGAAAAAACTTTACGTTAACTTTAAGAGTGGTCGAAACAAATTAAGTTAATTCCTCTAACTATCATAAAGAAAGTGGTGAATCGCCGGTCATCATTTTTTAAACAACTCTAATCGAACAAAAAACATGACACATTTAAACGATTAACCACAATTTATTAGAAATCAAAATCATACCGGAATACAAAATCCCTAACAATCCTTAATCCCAACTGTACATGGCGAATTGGGAGTCTTTATTTCTATCACGCTAAGGTTCAAAATTTCTTGGGGACTCTAGAACTTGAGTAAATCAATCAAGCGTCCAAACCGGTGATTATTGCGAGACAGGACCGCGGGGTAGTCCGTTCGATACCCAGAGCTGCATCAATCAAAAGTTCTCTATTTAGTATTTTGATTTACTAATATGTACTTGTTCCTTACTTCGGACTATTCTTGTAACCACAGAGTATGAAATATTTGACTTTACCCGTGGTTTTGCACGACTTCGTCAAGTCAAAGTTAAAAGAATTTAATCAGTTTAGGCAAAAAAATGAACTAAAACAATTACTTTGCTCACCCGCGACCTTACGATAGTTACGTTTATGTAAGAAATGCGTGTTCAAGCAGTTCCTCCACCTCCACACTGTACGAACACACACAAATCACACGAACCCAACCATCACCACCACCAAACTACACTGACGCGTTTCGAACTCAACCAGAGCTCATCTTCAGAGTTGGCACCACAACCGTACCTACGCTATGCTACCAAATGTTAAGCATTTAACAGTTAGTTAAACAATCTTCTGGATTCCTGTTAATCCTGGATATTCTGGGCAACATAATGCATGAACTTGATTAGTCAAATTGTGGTCAACAACGTTTGGTGGTGGTGATGGTTGGGTTTTTGTGATTTGTGTGTGTTCGTACAGTGTGGAGGTGGAGGAACTGCATGAACACGCATTTCTTACATAAACGTAACTATCGTAAGGTCGCGGGTGAGCAAAGTAATTGTTTCAGTTCATTAATATGGACCTCCGCAAAGTAATACCTGATTCAATAAGTTAAATCAGTTTAAGCTTCAATTGATGCTCTTTTGAATGTCGAAGAATCTACCACCGCTGCACCGGTTTGAGAAAACCCTGTAAGAAGAATCCGACAAGAAACTACAAACAGAGACGGCATCACATTTATCCGTCAAATAAATTTGATCAATGGATGGTGAAACAGGGGGTAAGGCTCGCCAGTGCGAATCGAAATTATTTCCATTAACGTACCAATGCTCGACACCTGAACGCCCAGCAGATGACACCCATCTGTCATCTCTCTTACTATGAGATAAGATTTGATGTGCCAAGCCATGTATTGGGTCAGTGTCTACCTTATAAGATTTATAAGTTATTTAGTTACCTATTCATAATCGCGTGCACTGTTCATTTTTATAAAGAAAAAAATTGTCTTTATTTTTTGAGTCATTTTTAAAAGTTTCTGTGTCTCGTCACAAAAGTGACAAAAAAAATGTACGGAAAATCAGGGACTTTTTTTTAATCATCACAATCAACAGCGCTCTTTACCCACAAAATTTCTTAATTTAAAAAAAGGAAACGGTACCTACCTAAGCCGTGGAGGGTAAATTCAATGGTGTATTGAAGTTCCCAATCCGCACTGGGCTCGCGTGGGAACTACGGCCCAAGCCCTTTCATTCTGATCGGAGGCCTGTGCCCTGTGTCGATGAAACCGTACCTAAATATAATATGATAACAATTGGTGCATGAATAGGTACTTACTCATATTTATTACATAACATACTATTTATTGTTGCCATGTACGACCCCTCCGAACACCATATACAACCTTAGCTGTCAGTTCGAAAAACGACCAAGTATTATTTTCAAATATGGAACCCGTCGAATCGTGACCAGCCGCGGGCGGGCGAGCACGCGATTGGTCGAGCCCTTTGGTATGTGCAGGCGCATGCGATTTGAAAGGGAAAATCTTTATTTTTGAAAGTATTGGCCGTGACTTCGATTCCCAGATTGTATGTGTGACTTGTAGGTATTCATCGTTATCAGTACTGCCAATATACCTATATGTACACTTGCAAAAATATGTATACACTTTAGTACCTTGTCTATTTTCGTCATATTTGAACTGCCATATATGGACTGTCACAGTGGTTAAAGTGACAAGGTACTAAAGTGTATACATATTTTTGCTCTTGACTGAGTCGAGGAAGCTGAATCGCTTACCAAGGTGGAACCTCTTCAAAATCGATTTCAAAATAATTTTTAGGGTTCCGTACCCAAAGGGTAAAAACGGGACCCTATTACTGAGGCTCCGCTGTCCGTCTGTCCGACTGTCACCAGGTTTGTATCCCATGAACCGTGATAGATAGACAGTTGAAATTTTCACAGATGATGTATTTCGATTGTCGCTATAACAACAAATACTAAAAACTAAAATAAAATAAATATTTAAGGGGGCTCCCATACAACAAACGTGATTTTTTGCCATTTTTATAGATAATGGTACGGAACCCTTCGTGCGCGAGTCCGACTCGCACTTGGTCGGTTTTAGTATTGGTTGTTATAGCGGCAACCAAAATACATCATCTGTGAAAATTTCAACTGTCTAGCTATTACGGTTCATAAGATACAGCCTGGTGACATACGGACAGACGGACGGACAATGGAACCTACGTAATAGGGTCCCGTTTTTACCCTTTGGGTACGGAATCCTAAAAACTACAGAAAACGATTTAAAAAGCATTTATCTCCAAATGGTTTTGATATAAGAAAGAAAGAAACAAAGAAAAACATTTATTTATTTACTATATGTACATTACAAAAATATAGACATCCCCAGTTGTTAACCTTTTTTGAAATCGGTTAAAAACCTTTTCTTTGGTCGGTTATACTAGCAAAAGACAACTAGATTCCCATTCAGTCGACTAGAACGAAATCCAATAATTTCCTATGCAAGGGGAATCGCATACTAATTTTCTAACTGCCATTTATGTCCCCAGTGCCTCCCCCTACCGGATAATAAGTAGGCATTCATGCTAAAGATATACCTATTTTTAATTTTCTAATTGAAGGTTTTAAAGTTTTTAGCTGACTTCAAAAAGGAAGCTATTTATGCATTTTTAACTGGCTCAATGTACGTTTTTTTTATGTACCTGTTCACCGATTTTTCGATCAAGTGTACCTAGATCGATTTACAAAATTGTTTTTTTTTCCAAAAGAGTATACTCCCTAAAAGCCACTGACACTAAGTTAGGATCTGATAAGACGATCCTAGAGAGAGTCCTAGAGTTAGAGGGTAGTTTTAAAAGATGGTAGGTACTATACAGGGTGTTTGGTAGCTACGTGCAAAGCTTTAAGGGGGTGATAGCCGAGGTATTTTTGAACATTTTTAGCCATATATATTTTAGCCGAAATTTAATATTTTTTTTAAATTGAAGGGTTCGAAATTTTAGGAAAATACCCAGAATTTGATAGTCAAGAGTCAATATTGCCCCAATGAGCGTTAATTTGGAAACCAAATCTTTTATTTCGAATAGTTTAATGTGTATTGGACCTAATAAATAATTTTTAAGTGTCTTTCTTGCCACAAAAACAAAATGGAGGCATTCGAAGTTACTAAAAATGTCTTAGGTTGGAACAGAGTCATTTTTCTGTGCCATAAAATAAAATAAAAAAAAATCCTTGACATGTTCAAACATTTTTAGAAACATGCCTGTTTATTTTTCTTTCTTTTAAGGTATCGCTCATTGACATTGCTTGCTAAATCTGAGATAAAAAGTAAAAACCAAACTTAGGGAGCACTCGCTAAGAATGCACTAGTCTCGAAATTTTACTAGTAAATAACATATGAAAAAGACCAGTCTACGTCATTTTTCTGTGCCATATTTAAATTTTCCAAATTAACGCTCACTGGGGCAATATTGACTCGTGACTATCAAATTCTGGGTATTTTCCTAAAATTCCTAAGTCTTCAATTTAAAAAAAAATATCAAATTTCGACTAAGACATATATGGCTAAAAATGTTCAAAAATACCTTGGCTATCACCCCCTTAAAGCTTTGTACGTAGAGGTAACGCCACCAGAGTTGAGGCCACGCACACAACCACATCTCATGTAATGACAGCGGGATTTTGACGTTGTGTTGACGTTTAACGACAAAATCCCGCTGTCATTACATGAGATCAGTGGCGTAGCTAGTCAACCAAAGGCCCTGGGGCAAAAATAAACTAGGGCCCCAACCCGTGTTTGTTTACATGATACAACAAGGATGATTGTACTTTAATTTCACTAGACATCGTGCGCTTGTAAATTCACTAGTAGCGTTTTATAGCTGCGTTTCTCATACGTCCGCGTTTATAGTTTGTAAGTCAGAGTCCGAGGGGCCCCCTGAGCTTGGAGGCCCCGGTGCACTGCCCCGCTTGCCCTACGGTAGCTACGCCACTGCATGAGATGTGGTTGTGTGCGTGGCCTCAACTCTGGTGGCGTTACCTCTAGCTACCAAACACCCTGTATATAAAACGGTAGTAGCATTACTCTTAAATTGAGACGTCATCATATATTTAAGAGCTGGGCTCTTGTCGGTGGAGTAATATCCAGCTTATTCTATAATCCTCTCTTTCCTTCACTTCTTTATAGGTATAATGAAACTTTTTAACGGAACATTTTTTTAATGGCCGCTTTAGCCTAGTTGGCAGTGACCCTGCCTACGAAGCAAGAGGTCCTGGGTTCGAATCCCGGTAAGGGCATTGTTTTGTGTGATGAGCACGAATATTTGTTCCTGAGTTATGGATGTTTTTTATGTATTTAAGTATTTATTTATCTACATAAGTATGTTTATCGTCGTCTAGTACCCATAGTACAAGCTTTGCTTAGTTTGGGACTAGGTCGATTTGTGTAAGATTGTCCCCTAATATTTATTTATTTATTTTAATTAAGACATAGAACTAAAATAATTCATTATTTATCTTTGACATTTAAATAATCATCTAATTTATAGAAACATTAAATAAAATAAATGTTAAATTCAGCTCGTGTTGTGTGTGTCCATGGGCGACAGTAATCGCTCTCCATCAGGTGACTCGTCTGCTCGTTTGCCCCCTCTTATATATAAAAAAAGAATGTTTTATTACTTACTAATTTTTACCATTCGATGTTTTTTATCACCTCATCTCATAATTGTAGCCGAAAGACGTCCACTGTTGAACATAAGCCTCCCCAAGGCTCACCGAATAGATCGGCCCTGCGCCATCCGCATCCAAAACGTTCAAACATTCGTATTTTTTCATACAAATATCTGCCCAGCGGAATCGAACCCAGAACCTCAACCTTCGCAGTCAGGTGCACTAACCACTATGCTATTGGCCGGCAGTTTAAACTACGTTGTTAGATTGTTTTTTTGTAGGTTCTTTTATTCTTCAACTCCATTTTTTTTAGTTTTACGGTTATCCCGTGAAATCCATATAATATCATACTAAATACAAACTGAACAATTGCACAGAAAAACCCAGAAAAAAGACCAGCGCTGGGAATCGAATCCAGGTCCTCAGCATTCCGTGCTGCGTGCTTACCCCTACACCACAACTGGTTAGGACATAGACACTATTTTCCTATGTATCACTCATCTCACGTTAATGAAGACGATATTGTAACTTTATAGACATCCACGGGGATTTCAAATAGCAGATGTAATGGTTGCCGCAAACAAAGCCATGTGTAAAAGCTAGTAAATAACGCATTACTCAATCTACAGAACGATAAATCACATACTGATGAATTATGATCCGGGATAGCAGGTTCGAATCCAGACATAACCACTGCCCCGGGACTGGAATTAGCCACAATTAAACTGCATTTCGAAGGGATTCGAAAAATCTACGGTTCGAAAATTGCTCTGAAATCAACATTCTTTTTATTAGGGTTGATGAGAGCCTTGAATGATGGACTGGACAATTAAATGTAGGTAAGAATGGTTTAACTGAAAACAACCTTAAAAACTCTCATTTCACATAACTTTATAAGTGTTTTTGTAAACAAACTGATATTATTAATAATTAATATCAGTTTCTAGGGTACTAGGATACAAATTAGTAATGTACTTAATTAAAAACTATTTGTTGTTTGTAGGTACATTTACTTATATACACTAGAAAAAACACATACGGATAATGTTGACACTGTCGAAAACCGCACTTTTTAAGCACTTCACGACTCGTGTTTATTTTACTTTACTCACGCCACAGTTATTTTATAGTTATATCCAGTATCATTCTTAGCGGATATCTATATAACTTGAATATTCTGAATATAACAAATACTCAAACCACTTTTTTAACAGGTTAGGTTTTATAATGTTCTTTAACAGTGTCTGTTCTTCTGCAAATTTTGTTCTGAATTCATTTATTTGGTACAACATAATTTCGGGCGATACTGGTACTTCGAGCTCACATGAATCATCAGGTATTTCAAGATTTTTTCTTGAAGTTACGTTAAAAGCAGGTGAATAATCCGACCAGTAGTCTTCTCCTATGGCTTGATTAGTCTTTATGGAGAGCTTGAACTCATATGGTGAGTACAGACACGCCGTGAATAATTTGAGTTCGTAAATATATTCATTCCTTGAGCCCTTCCGAAGCGACGCGTATTCAATGACTTCGTGATGTTTGTACGGACCGCCTTGTAATTTCATTTTAATTTCAATAATTTTTGCACCCTTAAATAATGTTATATTTTTTAATGTGAAATAAAATATATACATTTGTTGTTTATTACCACGAAGGTACACTTTTTCGTAATATAATAAGGCGGGGGGATCAAGTTTAACAATGTTAAGTAGGTCAATGGCGTAAAGTTTGTGTAAACAGTAGGTGTAGTTGCAATATTTCATATTAAGTCGAAGGGATGAGAAGGGATGGTAGTTCACAGTTTCATTTGTATTCCATGCACATGAAAAACTGTATATTTTATTTTCTTTCTTTTGTGCGGGAATATTACAAATAGCAGAAGATTTGCCAAAATAATAAAGACTAAAATTGGGTACTGAATTACTTGTAATCCACGTACAATTAACTTGCACTTGTTTTTTCAGCACACAATGAAAATTCTCCATGTTTGGAGCACCGTCTACATGTAAAGTAAAATTAGATTCAAGCAAAATGCCATGACTAGTATCATAACAATTAATATTCCCAACATAATCATTTTTTATGTCTTTATCGTTCTCAAATGTTCCGACAATCGTAGAGTCATTCAGGATGCTTGTAAGCAATAATTCATGGAAAAAAATAACAGAGCCTTCTCCATGTACTTTTATATTCATAGCACTCGCTTTTTCACCGGTACAATATACTTCCAGCTTTTCTCCAGGTTTCACGAGTATCTCGTTGTCCGATAATGGATAAAAGTTACCTCTTACCGATATTATAGGTGCGATATTATCTACCCCGCTAAAATCTTCGTAACATTCCGCACATTTAAGAAATATACAAAGCACAATAGAAAATTTATTTAAAATTATATTATTACACATTTTGTACGAGCAGCACGTCCGAGTTTTGTTACAAAATGTAATGGATAGGATTTTCCTGTCGAATAATATACAATCTTCCTCTTAGGTAAGTCAATGAGGTGATTCGTTCTCAGGGTTCAGTACCTAAAAAGGATCCCTATTAGTGTCGCTACACTGTCCGTCCGTCCATCTGTCTACCTCTCTGTCTGTTTAGACGACCAGATGGCCTAGTGGTTAGAGAACCTGACTACGAAGCTTGAGGTCCCGGGTTCGTTTCTCGTGTCGGGGCAGATATTTGCATCAAAATATGAATGTTTGTTCTCGGGTCTTGGGTGTTTAATATGTATTTAAGTATAAGTATGTTTATCCATTGCCTGCCTAGTACCCATAACACAAGCTTTGCTTAGCTTACTTTGGGACTAAGTCAATTGGTGTGAATTGTCCCGTGATAATTATTTATTTATTTATCTGTCTGTTACAGGAATATGACGTAGGTAGTAGACAGATCGACAAAAAACTTTTGAAATCCATTTTTTTTTATCGGTTGTGAAAATAATTAGTCCGAACGTCATGTAGTAACATGCTAGACATGTTTTATATGTACGTAAGTTGTAGTGTGTTAGACACATAAACTCGAACAAAGTCAAGCGCGTAACTAAAAACAGACAGTACATTTCCCAGGCTCCAGCACCGCCACATTCTTTTTACCTGACTGCCGCACCTGGGTTGTTTTTCGAGCGTATATATTAATGTATCTAAACCCTTTATTGTACAAAAATAAAAATAATGAACAGTATTGACAACCATTGAGATACATGTACAAAGGCAAACTTATCCCTTTAAGGGATCTCTACCAGTCAACCTTTGAGTGGATGAGAGGAGCATTTAGCAAGTGACCGACAAAGAATAATTTAAAAAGCAAAAAATAGTGAAAGCTACTGTATTTTTTTTAATAAATGAAATACCTACATAAACTCGTAGAAGTAGTATTAGGGCGTTTGTGCACTACAATGAATTTTTCTCAAACATGCTATGTAATGTTTACGTTGTGTTCGTTAAAACAGGCTTCAAAATACACCGTTGCAGGCCTAGGCCGGCAATGCGATCGTCTATTGTTTCATGTCACACAGCACCATGATGTTTATAGGTCTATGGCATCATAGCATTCAGCCATTTGAAAAAAAACTATAAGCAATATTTGCGTTTTGGTTCATTATGACATTCTGCCACTACGCTTATTTAAGGTAAGGTAAGATGGTGATGGTGATGGTAATGGTGATCTGCCTAGAGACATATTTCATCATCACCATCATCATCATCATTCATCATCATCATCATCATCACCATCATCATCATCATCATATTATTCATCACCATCATCATCATCATCATCACCACCATCACCACCATCATAATCATCATCATCATCACGATCATCATCGTCACCATCACCACCATCATCATCACCATCATGACGACGACGACGATGATGATGATGATGATGATGATGATGGTGATGGTGCATGTTTGAGAAAAGCACTATACAAGCCTCGGCCGGAACAGGGGTTGCCGGCCTCGTATCATGCCGGCCTCGTGTACCACTCGGCCGTCAACTTAGATACTCGGCCGGCAACCCCTTAAGTCCCGGCCTCTGCAGTAATGTACTATTACTGTCCGGCAGTCCGAGATTTTACCGGTCCGATATGGCACGCCATTAAATGTATAGGGCGCTTGTGCACTACAATGAATTTTACTGCCCGGCAGTCCTATACATTACATCATCATCTTAATCGCTCCCTCACTGCTGAGGATCGTGACTCTTAATTTTGTCCACTAGTTGTCGCCATCGGCTGCGTTCAGTCGCTTGATGAAGTGCAGCGCTGACCGTAAAGTCCAGTTGTTCGGAGATATGATCTGACCATCGTTTGGGACTTCGGCCTCGAGGTCTTTTACCCTCTATTTTTCCGGTCACCATTAACCTCTCCAAATTGTCCGCTCCCCTACGCGCTACATGACCAAAGTAACGCAATATGCGTTGTAGGCAGATCGAAGATAGACGCTGTGTTTTCTCCAATTTGAGCTCCTTCAGCACGGGTATGTATTACAATACCGAAGTACGAAAGACCGAATGTATTAAAATATCGAATGGGTCAAAAGACCGACACGTTTTTTTTCTGAAACCGTAAACTTCTCAGAATTTATTAAAACGGCATCATACAGAACCCATTAGGTTAGGTTAGGTTTGTTTTATAACAATCTTAAAAAGTTAACGGTTTCAGAAAAAAATCGTGTCGGTCTTTTGACCCATTCGATGTTTTAATACATTCGGTCTTTCGTACTTCGGTATTGTAATACATACCCTTCAGCACAGAGACGTTTGTACGGTGGGCAGTCCATGGTATCCTTAATAAACGACGCCAGCACCACATTTCAAAGGAATCCACTCTTTGTCTATCAGCAGCTTTGAGTGTCCATGTCTCTGCACCATAAAGCGCGATGGAGAAAACCAGTGTGCCTATACATTTAAGGCATGAAAAAAACCCTTCTATCTCTACGGACCATGAAAACTTAGACTGCCGGACAGTAAAACTCATTGTAGTGCACAAACGCCCTTAGGGGTCCTTGCGGATACTTTTCGATAAAAAAAAACTCGTAGAAAGAAACCTATTATAAAATATACCACTTAAATATATATGAATGTATCGTTATTTGTACGCCCTACAGCCAAAATTTTAAAGTGTGAGGTGTCATTAGAGTAATAAAAAAGGAAACGCTAGGTCAACGACACAACTGATTTATTTGTCTACCTTACAATGTAATAATACTAATAATATTAAAACTACCCATGTACCTTGTTCGATATAGGTATATCACAATTAGATTCGTCTCAATGGGTATGTATTACAATACCGAAGTACGATAGACCGAATGTATTAAAACATCGAATGGGTCAAAAGACCGACACGATTTTTTTCTGAAACCGTAAACTTCTTAGAATTTATTAAAACGGCATCACACAGAACCCATTAGGTTAGGTTAGGTTTGTTTTATAACAATCTTAAAAAGTTAACGGTTTCAGAAAAAAATCGAGTCGGTCTTTTGACCCATTCGATGTTTTAATACATTCGGTCTATCGTACTTCGGTATTGTAATACATACCCGTCTCAATTGTGAAAGTAACATAGGGTAGGTAGGTATAGGTATATATTTTCCAATGCTACATTGATTTTAAAACTTCCTATTGAGTTTGAGTTGAAATTTGGTGGTCAGTCAGTGTAACGTAAATAAATGAATTCTAAAAATGGGAGCCACTCCCGAACGCTTCTTCGTGTGGCTTTGGGTTTTTCCGACAAATCGTTATCAGATTTAAAAACGTTCAACGGACTTACGCCATTGCAAGTTTGTCACTCAGCTTGTGTTGTGGGTGTCCATGGGCGGGTGATTGCTTGCCAGGCGACTTGCCTGCTCATTTGCTCCCTATCTTATAAAAAAAATAGTTTCCTTATGTTACTGTGTTTACGTGTGTAATCGTGTAGGTAGTTTCAGTCCATTTGATTACTTCTCCTGGCAACCATCCTTTTCACTTATGTTAGAGAGGCCAGACAAACGAACTAGTGGGTCACCTGATGTTAAATGATCACCACTGTCCATAGACACCCGCAGCGCTTTACGCGATGCCAGTGCGTTGTCAGCCCTAAGGAAAAAGGAGAGGGAATAGGGGAGGGGGAGAGGTATTGGGCCCCCGGCGCTCTCACTGACCGTACGATACGCAGCAAGGAATACTGTTGCTTCACGCCGGTGTTCTGTGAGAGGGTGGTACTCTCTGAGGGAGGGTGGGAGGGCGGACAAGCCGGCCCATTCGTGATGCAGCGGCTAGCTACAACATGGCTCCCTTAAATCTATACTTATTAATGTAAAAAAAACTAGTTGTTGCCCATGACTCCGTGTGCGAAGAATAGTAGCCTACAACCTATTCTCAGACCTACTGGGAAAAAAGTTTCATAAGCAAAAATCAAGCCGTTTCGGAGGAGTTCGATAACAAACACTGAGACGAGATTGCTCACAACATTCTCTCAACATAATAGCTAATTCATTTTTTGTTGCGTTTTTTATTCATCATCATCATCATCATTTCAGCCGAAAGACGTCCACTGCTGAACATAGGCCTCCCCCAAGGCTCGCCAAACAGATCGGCCCTGCGCCATCCGCATCCAATGCGTTCCCGCTACCTTCACCAGGTCGTCGCTCCATCTTGTTGGAGGCCTACCTACACTGCGTCTTCCGGTCCGCGGACGCCACTCGAAAACCTTTCGGCCCCATCGGCCGTCAGTTCTACGGGCGATGTGCCCTGCCCACTGCCACTTAAGTCTAGCGATTCTTCGAGCTATGTCCGTGACTTTAGTTCTTGCGCGGATTTCATCATTTCAAATGCGATCCCGCAGAGAAACTCCAAGCATAGCCCTCTCCATCGCCCTCTGAGTGACCTTGAGCTTCCTTATAAGACCCATCGTTAGCGGCCACGTCTCAGTGCCATAAGTCATCACTGGCAACACACACTGGTCAAAGACTTTTGACTTGAGACACTGCGGTATATCGGATGACAAGATATTGCGGAGCTTCCCGAACGCTGCCCAGCCGAGTCTAATTCGTCGATTGACCTCTTTCTCGAAGTTGCACCTACCCAATTGGATTGTATGTCCCAGACAGATATAGTCGTCAACAACTTCGAGCAAAGTATCTCCGATTACGACGGGAGTTGGTACAACATGGGCGTTCGACATGACCTTCGTCTTGTCCATGTTCAATTTAAGACCAACTCTCTCGGAGACTCTTCCGAGGTCAGCGAGCGTTTTTTATTGTTAGGAGAAAATTCTTATGAAAGAAATTTTAGAAAAATGCAGGGAGGCAAAGCCGCGTGCAACAGCTAGTTTTATTATAAAAACATATGCGATTTCCCAGAAATTACTTTTTATACTGCCCTTCTACGCGTTGGATGCGGATGGCGCAGGACCGATCTGTTTGGCGAGCCTTGAGCGGTCTAAGTTCAGCAGTGGACGTCTTTCGGCTGTGATGCTGATGATGATGATGACTCCTTCTGCACTGTCCGTGTTTAGTCCGCCATTGCGTGTCCGCATGCGTGCGCGGGCGTCATTACGAGCAGTGAGGCGCCTCGGGCCGCCATATTTGTTTTTTGGTTTCTTTTATTCCACTGTCTTGGAGGGCTACTTTAATTTGTTACCCTTGAGGTTTTGAGGCTGACTATACAAAATCAAAATCAAAATGTTTATTCTACAAGTAGGCCGAAAAGGGCTTTTTAAAGGATTTGCCACACTGGATGCGTTCTGCGGTCGCGGTCAGGTCAACTTGAACGCAGCCCGCATTTTCCTATTTGATATGTAGGCTACTTTTATCCCGAAAAAGTGTTCCTGCGCGATAGAAATATATAATAGTTTCGACCTATTTAAAAAAACCGGCCAAATTCGAGTTGGACTCGCGCACCGAGGGTTCCGTACAAATTTATATGTATCTATGAACACCCAGTCTTAGCAGATCCCTAGGCTGCTCCTAAGCAAAATGTGCGCAGTGTGGGATCATTATAATCATAAACATAATTATAATCATTGTAGATATGTGACTGATATAGACATACAGACAAAAAAAATTATGCTTTTCGCAATTTTTCCTTTATCTGTGTTATTTGACCTTGCTTCGTACCAAATTTCAAGATTCTGAGTTCACGGGAAGTACCCTGTAGGTTTTGATTCCTTTGCGAGTGTCGAAAATTTGCGGCATAAATGGCTGTATCTTTTGATTGCGTTGGCTTAGAAGTTTGATTTTTTCACAGCTCTAAGGGACAGTAGTCCTGAGTATTTGACATAAATTTCAGCTTGATAACTCCACGCCTTTCTGAGAAAAAGGGTCTTGACAGACGGACGGACGGACGGACAACAAAGTGATCCTATAAGGGTTCCGCTTTTTCCTTTCGAGGTGCGGAACCCTAAAAATCTTAAATATCGATCAGAGACAGTGTAGCACGCATCCACAACACGCATCCAGGGCACGCATCTTTTCATATAAAAAAAAACCGGCCAAGAGCGTGTCGGACACGCCCAAGATAGGGTTCCATAGCCATTACGAAAAAATCAAGTAATATTTTTCTAAGGATTTCGTATGTGTACGGAATCTTCCAAGTTAGGTATCGTCAATACTTTGAAAAAAGCTCGTATCTCAAAATCGTTAATCTGGCAAAGTGAACTTTATTACGCGCGTATCAAAGTTCAGTTTTGTTTACATGCTGATTTGAGATACGAGTTTTTCAAAGTAGTGACGGTATGTTTAATACCTTAGGCTACTATTTACTCTTAAACTACAAATAATTCCCAAGCAATCTTAGCCGATGTAATTTTCCTTGTAAATTTAATATATTTACTACCATTTTGAATTTTTTCAAATTTTTCCACCCAACAGTTTAGATTTTAGAGGAGGGGGGGACGGTCGATTTTAATGAAATTATTCACTTTAAAGTTGAATATTTCGCAAACAAATCACTGAATACAAAAATCATGTGAGCAACCCCCCAATGGTTTTAAAAGACCTATCCAACGATACCCCATACTATAGGGTTAGTCGAGAAAAAAAAAATCACCCCCACTTTACGTCTATGGGAGGTACCCCAAAAAAAATTTTTTTAGTTTTTTTTATTTAACCACTTTGTCGACGTGACTAATATATGTATTCATGCCAAATTACAGTTTTCTAGTATTAACAGTCTCTGAGCTTAGCCGCGGACAGACAAACAGACAGACAGACAGACGGACAGACATGGCGAAACTATAAGGGTTCCTAGTTGACTACGGAACCCTAAAAACATACCTACGCCGAACTCGTTTCGGTGGAGCTGTCGTGTAGCTCAAATCTGGGCTCTACAGAAAACCAGCGTTGCTACACTCTCTGTGCAGCAACACATGCTGAGTGGAGACCCTTTTTCGGTGACAATTGGTGTCACTACCTTAACAAACTTGTGTTATTAGTTGTTAATGTTGTTTTCTACTGTTTGGTGGTGGTAGGTACTCTTGTAACCTTAAATAAAATATTTTTCTTTCTTTCTTTCTTTCGTTGCTGTGCTATGTGGACCAGTAAATATGATCGGTAGATATTAAACACACCTATAGAAATGTAGCATAGCACATCTCTAGTGTCTAGAGAGCCCTTATTGAAAGTGGGTGTTTTCGCATTTGTATTTTATTTGTATTTTTTTCTTTTTTCTTCAAAGGATGTACATGTACCTATTGAGTAATGCGAAATAACGATTTATTATTCTTATATTTATTCCTTATAGAGGTCGGCGTACATAACATTTTTTGTAGGTAGCTGCATATCCAAAACTGCATAGCACCAAATATTAATATGATGCTCTATCGGGCACTAGATCAATAGAATATAGCCCGTAATTATACGGTGTAAGTTGTTATTATATGTAATAATACAGTGTGAGCGGCTAATATATTGGTATCGTCCGTTTTTGATTGATCGGTGACGAATCCGTGATGAATTGAAGCAGTGGAGTCGACGTTATTATTTATTTTCGAAAAGTAATCAGTTCCATAGAGTCTAAAGACGAAAGTCTTCAACCAGTGCGTCCTACCCGTCATGACATACCGTGCCGAAACATGGACAGTCACGGTCCACAAATTTAAAGTCGCTCAACGTGCTATGGAAATTGCTATGCTCGGAGTTTCTCTGAAAGATTTTGTAACGAAGTGATCCGACAGAGAACCAAAGTTATAGACATAGCCCACCGCATTACATAGCACGCTGAAGTGGCAATGGACCGGCCATATCGCAGCGAGCCGCTGTCTGTCGGTTTTTGGTCGCGCTTCAAAGCGGTCGCGCACGCCCGGGTACGCTGTATTTAGACCATATTCAACGTTACGTAACGTACAATGAGCGTTGAACGATGAGTATGTACAATCTTAGTATACATGCTCATCGTCGCCGCTCGGGTAATTTTTGAATGTTTTGTTATGACGTTGACACGTTAAACTATCGTCCGACTTTACAGACAACCGGTTTTTTTACGCACATACCTAAGAACATTGTAAGTAAAAAAAAATCATCATCATCATTTCAGCCGAAAGATGCCCACTGCTGAACATAGGCCTCCCCCAAGGCTCGCCAAACAGACCGGCCCTGCGCCATCCTCATCCAATGCCTTTCCGCCACCTTAACCAGGTCGTCGCTCCATCTTGTTGGAGGCCTACCTACACAGCGTCTTCCGGTCACATCGGCCGTCAATTCTACGAGCTATGTGCCCTGCCCACTGCCACAATAAGAAAGCTCAAAGTCACTCAGAGGGCGATGGAGAGGGCTATGCTCGGAGTTTCTCTGCGGGATCGCATTAGAAATGACGAAATCCGCGCAAGAACTAAAGAACAGTCTGTAGTCTAAAAAATTGGAATAAAAAAATAGCAATGACTACTCCACAGATTTCTCGAACAAAATTTTAATTGATGCGTTGCCGTCTTATTTTTCGACAGATTAAATGTTTTTCGAATAAAAATTCAGGAATTCGTATAAGGATTGAAGCTTTTTGATTTAGTGCCTCGAGCAATTCGGTCCCGGGTTGAAACGTCGTGAGTGCGAAGGAAGAACTGTCGCTTACGCCATTCTAAATCAAGCGAAGATCAGATACATTGATAAAATGTTCGTTATTTTTTTGTATATCTGTTTTGACCTTGATCCGTGTGGGAGGTTCCCAGAATTTTAGAAGTTTGATTTATTTAACTGTTCGAGTTTGATCGGGAAATATTGAGGAGTCATTAATCAAAGATCCAGGTTGAACGGATTCAAATTATATTGAAGGCGTTTTTGGAAAAATTGGTTTATTTATTAGATCGTACAGTTGCATTAAAACTCCGGGATTTTACTAATTTCCCATTGAAAATCCCAAAAAAAAGAAAAAGCGTTTATTCCGATAGTTTTTTTTGGGAAAAAAGTTACAACTAAAGGTCCTGCGTTAGGATGCCTTGTGTTACAGGGTGATACACTATTAATCGCTACAAGTCATATAAAGAAGAATAAATAAATAACATCACGCGTACAAAACGAGTAGAGAAGTATTTACTCACTCATTAAATTAGGCATATTACACCATTTAAGATTGGTTTTTTGGAGCCTTTTTGTATTTTACCTTTTCAACTCCAATTTTTTTACTTTTACGGTTATCCCGTGAAATCCATACATATATCATACTAAATACGAACTGAAACATGGATGCACAGAAAAACCCAGAAAAAAGACTGGTCCAGGCCAGAAAAAGAAGTCAATGAAGAAACCTAAACATATGGGATACCGTCTAGAGCACTAAGAAGACTAAGGTACATATTGATTGGTATTTAGTGAAGTTTTTTCTGTAATTGCAAATAGAAGCAAAATCACATTTTATATGGAATTGATTGAACTTTTATAATTTGTTTCAGTAAAACATCCAGTACTAGGATTCTAAAATGAGAAGAGGCGCGTGGCTCATACTATTCAAACTAGGCGAATTTTCAATGAATATAAAAGACTGATAACTTTTATTTAACTTGTTTAATTTCAAAGGGCATCTATCCTCTGACGCATTTTTGCGACGACTCGTCTATCCCCCACGGTAGGCACCTATCCAATTTATAAAGGGTCAAAAAAGTACGATACAAAATCCATACGGTTTATATTAAAACAAGTACAGTAAAATAATAGATTAAGGACCATAGTTATCATACGCATTGAACGCAATGCTATAACTTATTAAGTTTTTGAATTATAAGTAAAGCTATTTCAAAAAGTGGGGCATCTATCCTGGAATTACCCTATATAGGCTGTTTTGACGAGAAAAATAATAATTTGAGACAATCAAATGTTCAACTTTATCTATACAGGGAAGGTGATAAATTTTGTTATTTATTTTATTCTGCGCAGTTACATGCATTATGTAAACTTTTCCTTGTTTTCAAAAGTATGTAGGTATAACTATATGAGTCAAATATTTTTACTTCTAAACGCCTGCATAAAATCAAAATTATCATTCATAAACAACATTTCATAAATGATCATTTTTAAACATCGATTCACAAACCTATCATCTCAAAATCACCATACTATAAATGACTATTTGACAAATATTAATTTTCCAAATAAATTACAGAACCCTTCATAAACTAGTCCGACTCGCGCATGACTGATTAAAAAAAATACAGGACAACAAGGTCCAATTTCGTATTTAAATCTCAATTTTTGAGTTTTTGTGTGTTGACAAATTATTGCCTAACAGCATCCTTTTGACGTAAGAAACCGATATCGTTCTGACATGTTTTTACAATAAGTAGGTAATATTGATAACGACATTCCGTGATTAGATTTTGGATGTCCTGAAGAACGGTCAAGTCAAGAGTAGGTACACGAAACTGGCGACTAGTGAGTGTTGTGGAAGCGAACGATATATATATGTCAGGATCAAATAGTCTCTGCCTATCCGTTTAGTGGGAAGGAGGCGTGATTGTTTGTATGTATTAACTAGCTTTTGCCCGCGGCTTCGCTCGCGTGTACCAAGAGTATTCCAAAGAACCATGATATCAAGCAAGCAAGTATACAAGCAAGCAAGCAAGCATGCAAGCATGCCAGCAAGCATGCAAGCAAGATGCAAGCAAGCATGCATGCACGCAAGCAAGCAAGCGTGCAAGAAAGCGTTCAAGTAAGCGTGCAAGCAAGCGTGCAAGCAAGCCCGACTACAGGTAGATACGGTCCTTTACAGTATTTCTTTATATTTTTGTACAATGTTTTTCGCTAATTCGGAAGCGGGCACTAAAATAACCAGGCTTGTTAATAATATAAAACCTATTATTACTATCCCCTGTCCTGCATTAGGTATAATTCAATGTTTTCTTTCCTTCTACGGAAACTTGAGTAACTGGAAGCGATATGTACCTACTTAGCATTGATATTATACATATTATATATAGTATTTTGTTAAAGTGTTGTGTGACCTAACCGTTAAAAAGTTATACCTTCCATCATCAGCTCATCTGAATAACCAGAAAGAATACATCTAAAGGTCTATACGTGCATATGATATTTAAAGAAACTTCCTATAACTCTTAACCGTTAAGGAGTTTAACCTTCCATCATCAGCTCACCTGGATAACCTGAAATAATAAAACTATCGGACTATACGTACCTGTAATATTTAAAAAAATATCCTCAACTCCTAACCGTTAAGGAGTTTTACCTTCCATCATCAGCTCATCAACATGAGATGATGTTTACCAGACGCAAACACTTAAAATATATGAAAAATGTAATGTGTGTCTACAAAATTTGAGGGTTGCCCACGATTTCCCTGAGATCCCGTCATCAGATCCTGATTTGGTGACAATGGGACCATCTTAGGAGTACCTATATTATATTCTTACGAATAAAAAAATAATTTTCATAATCGGTCCACAATTGACCGAGAAATCGGTGAACATATCTCCTCCTTTTTTTGAAGTCGGTTAAAGAGCCCTTTGCGGCCTACTCACAGTATAAACTTATGAATTTTGAAATTTTAGCTTTCTACAAACAGTACAACGCAAAATCCCGTTTTTTCCCGTTCCCGTAAGAATTTCGGGAAATGCTTTCTTAATGCTCCCCTACACTCCCCAAGGAACCCACTTCCCAAATTTCAGCTTTCTATGACCAGTAAAACGAAAAATCCCGTTTTTCCCGTTCCCGTGGGAATTTTGGAAAGCCCTCTCTCAATGCTCCTCTGCACTGTTCAAACAACCTACATGCCGAATTTCAGCTTTCTGCGACCAGTAAAACGAAAAATCCCGTTTTTCCCGTTCCCGTGGGAATTTTGGAAAGTCCTCTCTCAATGCTTCTCTACACTCCCCACGCAACCTACATGCTGAATTTCAGCTTTCTACGACCAGTAAAATGAAAGATCCCGTTTTCTCCCGTTCCCGTGGGAATTTTGGAAAGTCCTCTCTCAATCCTCTCCTACACTCTCCAAGCAACCTACATGCCGAATTTCAGCTTTCTACGACCAGTAAAACGAAAAATCCCGTGTTTTCCTTATCCCGTGGGAATTTCCGAAAATCCTTAAAACAGTTTTTTACTATTATAATTATCTACTTCTATGTCAAACTTGAAGAGTCTAATAATTATAGTTCATAGGATCCCGTTGAACTGAATATATAAATCCCGTTTTTTCCTTATCCCGTGGGAATTTTGAAAAATCCTGAAATTAATGTTTTTACTAATATAATACCTACTTGTGTATCAAATTTGAAGAGTCTAGTTATTATAGTTACTGAGATAGGGTCACTCGGAATCGAATTTATAAATCCCGTTTTTTCCCGTTCCCGTGGGAATTCCCAAAAATTCCTTGTTGATTGCTTACATTGTATATGGTCAGATATGAAGTATCTTTTTTATTTATTTTTTCAACTTCATTTTTTTTTTTTTTTTTTTTTTGAAAAAATGAAGTTGAAAAATAAATAAAAAAGATACTTCATATCTGACTTGTTTAAAGTTGCACAGTAGCGCCATCTCTTGGTCCTGGTGAGCGGGTAGCTCCGAAGGAGTGGTAAAGTCTCTCGGTAGAGGGCATAAACATAGATGAGTGCTTTATCACTGCATAACGTGATTATAACAGACTGAAATGTACGATGTATGGGAAAGATTCGTCGCTAACCTCTAGACCAGTGGTGGTGTAGGGGTAAAGCACACAGCACGGAACGCTGAGGACCTGGGTTCGATTCCCAGCATTGGTCTTTTTTCTGGGGTTTTTTCTGTGCATCTATATTTCAGTTTGTATTTAGTTTGAAATATATTGTATATGGTATCTATGTGCAAGATTTCAAGTCTCTAGATCCAGTGGTTTGGGCTGTGCGTTGATATATCAACAGTCATTTAGTTTATTTAGACATTTCAACCCCATCGCACCCCTTCCAGGGAGATGGCCACGTCGGATTTTAAAACCGTTGTTGTTTTCATAACCAGCGACCCGATAAACCATAGAAACAACATCCATGTTGATTTTCAGACTTTGTTACCCCTTTCCCCCCTTTTAGGGGTTGAATTCTCAAAAAACCTAAAACACGTGTTTACTCATTTATCATTAGGAGTACTTGTGTGAAGTTTCGAATAAAATAGTCGAACGAATCTTGTTTCCCCATACAAACTTTGGACCCCCGTTTCACCCCCTTAGAGGGTGAATTTTGAAAAATCCTTTCTTAGTGCACCCCTAGACCTTATAAGGAACCTACATGCTAAATTTGGAATCTCTAGGCCTAGTGGTTTGGGCTGTGCGTTGATATGTCAGTCAGTCAGTCAGTCAGTCAGTCAGTTTCTTCTTTTATATATATAGATTAATAAATACAATGTAAATGTGCTTAAATGTTTGTATGTGGCGTCGCAAATTACTAATACCTCTCCATTTCTTCCGTGGATGTCGTAAGAAGCGACTAAGGACACAGGTCAAGTTATATTCTCGGCGATATGCTAGCAACCTGTCACTATTAAAAAAAAAAAAAAAAAGGATGTTTATTCACAAACTTAAAATAAAACAAAAAACAATGAAAAAAGACAAATACAATTTTGTGAAAAGGTGAGGACTCAGCAAAGTTGCTGGTTTTCAGTCCTCACCCAATACGAGGAAAGTGGTAGTGTGGCTGTCAAACAAAGCAATGTCACACTACCCAAACAGATACATATACTAAAACTAAAGCTATAAGTCCAAAAATTCAGAAAATTCAGCTTCACTTTCATAATAGTACATTGTGACCACTAATGAGAGTCTATTAGAAGCCCGACGCCGAAGGCGGAGGGCTTCTAATGACTCGAGTTTGTAATCCCCTTACTGCCCGTGATACACACAATGATTTTCATCACATTGCGAGAAAAAAATCCAAAAATAAAATTAATTTGTCTCTAAACACTTAAATTGAATAAAATAATGGCTACCCGCCAATACAGATTGTCACTTTTTTCAAGTCACCTACCATAGATAATGTAAACTGTGTTTAGTTTAGAATTCGAAAGGTCATACGGCCTGATTCTGCCAATATGTTTAAAAAAATATTTTTACTAAAATTATTGCAAAACCATCTGATATAAATTAAGTATCTAGGTACCCCTTTTATCTTTAAACCTAATGTTGCTAGAGGCCTCGAAACGTTAATGTAACGTCCCGTGTGCTTTGCCTACTGCTTTTGGGTATACAGGCGAGATTTTGTGTATGTATGTAAAGGTAAAAGTTTGACATGGTAGTCATGGTAATACCCATACATGTAGATGACACCAAACATACCTCATCATCAAGCCGAAAGACGTCCACTGCTGAACATACGCCTCCCCCAAAGCTCGCCAAACAGATCGGTCCCGTGCCATCCGCATCCAACGCGATCCCGCAACCTTAACCAGGTCGTCGCTCTGTCTTGTTGGAGGCCTACCTACACTGCTTCTTCCGGTCCGTGGACGCCACTCGAGAAACTTTCTGTTTTCTATGCCCACTGCCACTTGAGTCTGGTGATTCCTCGAGCTATGTCGGTGACTTTAGTTCTTCCGCGGATTCCATCATCCAATTACGAGGTTCAACTTCGAGAAAGAGGTCAATCGACGAATTAGATTTGGCTGGGCAGCGTTCGGGAAATTCCGCAATATCTTGTCATCCAATATACCGCAGTGTCTCAAGTCAAAAGTCTTTGACCAGTGTGTGTTGCCAGTGATGACTTATGGCACTGAGACGTGGCCGCTAACGATGGGCCTCATAAAAAAGCTCACAGTCACTCAGAGGGCGATGTAGAGGGCTATGCTCGGAGTTTCTCTGCGGGATCGCGGGATTAGAAATGCCCATATAGATGACACCAAACATACTTATATTGATGAAATTAAAAATGGCAGTTCCTGGGATGGACGGGATGTTTACCTTAACATGCGTTGGAAACTGAACAATAGCGTCAAATTCCATGATAAAAAGAAGCCATCAGCTGCTTCAACAAACGATTTTTATGTTTTTGAATGAGAGCTTATTATTTATGTGAAAACAGTAGCGCAGTCTGTAATTACAAATTTTCGAAATTATAATAATCGTGACTTAACAAAAATTCCGTACCGACACCATGTACTAAATAGTACAGTTGGCAAACAAGAAAAGTTCGATCGAAACGAAAATTAATACTATGCAAACCCTTTATTGTAAGAGAATAAAGAAAAAAATTACTCACGTCTCAAAACGAATTTAACTCGACATGTTTCAGGCTGATCCGTAGCCCTTCCAAACGCTGCCAAACGCGTACTGCAAGCAAGACAGTGTTGAATAGTCATATTGCGTTAGTGTGATCGTACCTTTACATGGAGATGTTGTTAGTGTTGTGTGCTACCCTACATTTAACAATGACAATAAAAATGACGATGACAACGTGGGTAGTTGTGCGCCGGTATCAGTTTCGTCGAGCAGCCGCGCGAGCAGAGCGGTGGCGCGTAGTGCGCGTTTGGCAGCAGCCGTAACATGTTGCTACGAGAGGATGAGCTACGGATTAGCCTGAAACACGTCGAGTTAAACTCGTTTTGAGACGTGAGTAATCCGTATTATTACACTAGGAGTGAGTATCACGGTAGTTTCATGTGTAAAAAACTATTGAGAACCATGGAAATATATATTCAAAGGCAAACTTATCCCTTTAAGTGATCTCTACCTGTGAACCTTTGAGTAGATAATGTTTGTCTGTCATGTTACGGTATCGCGCTGAAACCGCTAAACCGATGTAGATGACGTTTTTTGCGAAGATAGTTGAAATTGTGAAAAGAATATAGAATAGTTTTTATTTTAGAAAATTGCATAGTTCTCGCGGGATCGCATTAGAAATGATGAAATCCGCGCAAGAACTAAAGCAACTAAAGTCACCGACATAGCTCGAAGAATCGCCAGACTCAAGTGGCAGTGGGCAGCACATCGCTCGTAGAACTGATGGCCGATGGGGCAAAAAGGTTCTCGAGTGGCGTCCACGGACCGGAAGACGTAGTGTTGGTGCCTCCAACAAGATGAAGTGACGACCTGGTTAAGGTTGCGGGATCGCGTTGGATGCGGATGGCGCGGGACCGCTCAGTTTGGCGATCCTTGGGGGTTTCCTATGTTCAGCAGTGAACGTCTTTCGCCTGAAATAATGATGATGATGAGAGTCATGGGCAACGTCTGTTGACACATTTGAAATTTACTAAGTATGAGCTTTACGGTGAAGGAAAAGATCGTGAGGAAACCTGCATACATCTGCGAAGAAATTCAATGGTGTGTGTGAAGTTCCTAATCCACACTGGGACCGCGTGGGAACTGCGGCCCGAGCCCTCTCATCTTGAGAGGAGGCCTGTGCCCTGCAGTGGGACGTATATAGGCTCGGATGATGATGATGATGATAAACAAACGCTCCGTTTTCTAAAAAAATATTTTTCTACTGACACTACTCTCAAACTGCCGACAGCCGCCGGCCATTTTCGGAACGTGATTTTTTAATAAAAAAATGTCGGTCGGTCTGTTTAGAGTCCATACTTTTTTTAGTATTTTTTTCCCCGGAGTTAGTGGAAATCGAGCCTTAACATTAAGTGAGCCGCATCCGCTAGTTTTTTATTTTTGCCTTCCGGTAATATATCTAACTGTAGACACCATTATCATCATCATTTCAGCCGAAAGACGCCACTGCTGAACATAGGTCTCCCCCAAGGCTTGCCAAACAGATCGGTCCTGCGCCATCCTCATCCAACGCGTTCCCGCAACCATCTTGTTGGAGGCCTACCCACACCGGGTCGCCTTCTAACAGTAATATATTTTGAATATGTTTTTGGTTCTAACATTATAATGATGAGACACGATTGCAAACGGGATAAAATAAATAAATATCACGGGACATTTCACACCAATTCACTTAGGCTGGATTTTACCAAAGTTTTATTCCGAGAATTACGCTTACTCTCATATAGTATTGGGACTATGCACGGCGGTGGCACCGCGCAGCGTTGACAACATTTCCTCCTCATTTACTTCCAATTTTTGCCAAGTTGTGCGCTGCGATCGTTTTCTGTACCCCACCACCCGCTTCTGGCTACGTGCACGATTTTGGATTCTAACCAAAGGGTTCCGTAATCCCGCCTTAGGGATCCCCAAAAACTAACCTTACTAAAAAACCATCTTCGGAAGCCAGCGCCGCTGCGCCCGCGCACCGATAGATTAATTTGATAAATGCACGTTGTAACCCGCAATTATGAATTTATCCGCAAGAAATTATCTTTTATGGGTATTTTTGGGGTTCATTGCCGTGGTAGGTAGGTACGTAAAAATGAAATTAAATGGATTTATTTTGCTGGAACATACTTAGTGTACTTATACATGTTAGTTGAATGCAGTTACAGAATGCATGCTCCGCCACCTTTGATCAATTATAACTGAAGATACACATTGCCGAACAAAATCCCCTTCAAAAAATGTCCGAACTTTTTTATTTGTTTGCATAACAATTAAAATCATCACCTACACAGAAATTTGAACCTAATCTCTACTTAATTACAGTCGAATTTCGGTTGACACTTGACAGCTAAACTTGACAATTTCACGCACGCATTTCTTTTATGAAAAGTGGCGCTCATTTGGCTCGGACATTTTCGGGCGCGCGACTGTGCATCTACAGTTATAATTGATCAAAGAACTAATGTCTATTTGTATAACTTATCAAAATATTCTTTCAGACTGTAAAATAGTCGTATAAGTAAAAAATATTTTAATTTATTCGAAAATTCAGTATTCATTCAAATAATTATGGATTTTTTATTCCATTACATACAATACTCTTTTCATAAATTTCTAGTTTTCGGTTCAGTATTTTATTTTTCTTATAAATATTTATAAATTGTACATAAATACCTTAAGATTATTTAAGTATCTGTAAATATGTATATTTTGTCTGAATAAATATTTTCGCTCATATTCAACAATATGATTATAATTAACAAGGAAAAATACTTATTTTCAATTGTACACAGCACAGTTCCCAGAATTCGGTAGCTTGATATCAAAGTTGCATTCCAGTCTACAAACGCATGAGGTACTAGTTTCTGCCCACGGCTTTGCTTGCGATAACATTAGCGCTAACAGTTGAGATTCCAGAATTATGGGCGTTTTTAATATAAAGTGTAGGTATATCTCACTTTTTTAAGATGAGGAAATTTGAATTTTTCGTACTCAGAATCAAGAGCGCTATTTTTTTTTAATATTGTATATACTTAGTTAAATTTAGTTTTCACCTCACTAGCTCGGAAAGCCCTTTTTGTTTGTTTGACATCTATTGAGAAAATCGCTTTTTATCCACATGTGAAGAAAGAGTTTTGACATTTGAAGGCAGCTTACGTGATATTTGACAGCTAACAAAACGTAAAACGTTAAAAGTGCTGAATTTTTAACATCACAATTAATGAATTGCATCGAGTAAAAAACACTAAATACAGTCATACAACTTTATTTTAATTCATAAATATCAGCATTCAACAATAACCTTCATTCTTGTTGCAAAAACGGATAAAATGTTCTGACAGTCCAAGTAAGTCGATGTGCGAACAAAACGCATCCGAAATAATAAAAAAAAACTTAAGTCAAAACTTTTCAATTAATTATTTTGAGTGAATAAATAAATAATAATTGATAGTACAAACCCTTTTGCTTATTTTCCTCGCTGTAGTGAGGTGAAAAGTTTTGTGTTATACACGGGTGAAAAGTTATTTTACGTCTCGTGTGTTGAAACACTCGCTATCGAAAGGATTCTATTTTTGAACCACTCGCTTCGCTCGTGGTCAATCATAGAATCCTTTCGATAGCTTGTGTTTCAAATGGACACTCGCAGGTAAAATACAACTTTCCCTCCTTGTATAACAAATAACTATTTCTTATTAGTTACCTTACCTAACCTAAAATATATTTAGTTTATTTCATGTTTTTGTGTACAATAAAGATCTTGATTAATATTATACAAAAAATTAAGAGGGGTCCAGAATAACCAAAATAAACAAATGTTCTTAATTTTCCATACAATTCTTTTGTTGCAGTTTTGTGACGACCCATATCATCATCATCATCATCATCATCATCATTTCAGCCGAAAGGCGTCCACTGCTGAACATAGGCCTCCCCCAAGGCTCGCCAAACAGACCGGCCCTGCGCCATCCAATCCACGATGTTTAATATGTATTTAAACATGTATGTATCTACAGGGTTATTTGTAATTCACAGACATCCTCTTAACCCTGAATTCCTATCACTCAAACAAATGTTTTTTGTTTTACGACTTTTTAAAATGAAGCACTTTTTTTCCCATATAAATACACAGAGTATCGTAAAAATAAGAGGTAATCTCAAATTTTCAAAATGTTATTACACCAAAAATATTAAGTTATGACAAAAGCCGTGAAACAAAAAACATTTGTTTAAGTGGTAGGAGTTTAGGGTTAAAAGGATGCTAGTGAATTACAAATAACCCTGTATATATAAGTATGTTTATCCGTTGTATAGTGCTTTGCTTAGTTTGGGACTGGATCAATTTGGTGTCAATCCTGAGGAAACCTATACACACTTGTGTAGAAATTTAATGATCTGTTTGAAGTTTTGTTGTTCCCATTCCGGACTTGGCCCGCATGAGAACTACGGCCTCAGTCCTATCATTCTGAGGGCCTGTACCCTGCAGTGGGACATAAGTAAGCAGGAATAATCAAAAAGTTGGTATATGAACATTTTTTGAAAAAAAGTGTAGGTACACTTTTTTTCAAATGTGGAAATTTAGGGCTTTTCTTACTCAGAAAAGTGAGCGCTATTGATTTTTTTGATTAAGAAATGACCCAAAATTTTTGACAGTTTTGTGACGTTTTTTTTCATACAGCTAGCTTCTGGCTAGTCACAAAATCGACACAAAAAAAAAAACGGAAAATTAGAATTTTTTTTTACAGAAAAGTGTACACTTTTTAAAAAAATGCCCATATATGAACATAACTGTTGCATTCTAAAATATTGGCGACTCAATTGTTCATTTTTTATTCCGTCCTACGTAAACTTTTATTTATTGCACCCCTTTTATAACGCTTCAAGTGTTAAAAATACCAGTTGACCAACAGCTGCATACAATTACCTATGGTTGTATAAGGCATTATAAAGACATATTTCGTGCAATAATTACTTCAAAGTAAGTCATATTTTATTCAATAGAAGTCAAAAGACTCAAAAAACCGCAAACCATTAATATATTCACATTTTTTGAAATATGGAAAATATCAATGTCACAATGCTTTATCGTTTTTTAAAAAATCCAATTTCAATAAAGACTTAAGGGTTTAAAAATAGAGTGTATTTTTGAATAACGTAATTTTCTTACTTAAGACACTTAGTACAATAACGCTTGCGGTCAAAGACAGACGTGTTTTATTCTTTGAAAAAAAAGTCGGAAAGTTACAATTACCGCAAACGAAATTCAACTCTAACGTGTTGATCCACAGTTCAAATTCAATTGCACTCGTTTTAAAATAAATTTCATGCCAGTCTTATCGGTACATCGTACGTGATGCTCCGAGGGCAGTAGGACTCAACTGCAAAATATACATTTTTAATTTTTCACTTTGCTGCCTAACATTTAAGGTTTATATTTGAATTTTATTTGTTTTCATGGTTTTGGCTACCAGAGTTATGGATAGAGGCGTAAGTACCAACCCCGCCTCAAGCGTTTTATGTATAAGTCAGTTCGTAAGACGTTATTGATGACATGAACTTTTAAACGTCATAAATTCAACTTTTAGACGAACCATGAATTTACAATTAGGTTATTATATTAGTACAGTTTCGCCCGTGTAAAATATCAAATCCGAGGCGAACTGAAATTCAAGGATTTTTTTTAAATTTCCATGGGAATTCTGACAAATTACTTGCAGTGTCCGGTTATGTCATGTAGTTTCGGTGACAAGAACAATAAAAAATTCAGCTGGCAAAAAAAAGTTTTTCCTCCTTGGCTATTTCGTTTAATTCCTTCAATGCAAGAGCCTCAAGGAATATACCAATTATCAAGTCTCCATTGCAGCTCTCTAGAGGTTAGGCTGTGCGTTGTGTGTCAGTCAGTCACGTCACTCTTTTTAACTGATTTCAAAAAAAGGAGGACGTAATCAATTCCGCTGTTTTTTATGTTTGATATTTCAGAACTTCGTTATTTATAATTTATAAATCGATTTTTTTTTTGGGTTCGACGAGGAATGTTTTTAATTAGGTACCCACTGTCACCAAAAACAAAGTCAAAGTCGAAGTTATTGACGACTATACCTGGGACACACAATCCAATCAGGTAGGTTCAACTTCGAGAAAGAGGTCAATCGACGAATCCGACTCGGCTGGGCAGCGTTCGGGAAGCTCCGCAATATCTTGTCATGCAATTAAAGATACCGCAATTGACCAGTGTATGCTGTTGCCAGTGATGACTTATGGCACTGAGACGTGGCCGTTAACGATGGGCCTCATAAGGAAGCTCAAAGTCACTCAGAGGGCAATGGAGAGAGCTATGCTCGGAGTTTATCTGCGGGATCGCATTAGAAATGATGAAATCCGCGCAAGAACTAAAGTCACCGACGTAGCTCGAAGAATCGCCAGACTCAAGTGGCAGTGGGCAGGGCACATCGCTCGTAGAACTGATGGGCGATGGGGCAAAAAAGTTCTCGAGTGGCGTCCACGGACCGGAAGACGCAGTGTAGGTAGGCTTCCAACAAGATGGAGCAATGACTTGGTTAAGGTTTCGGGATCGCGTTGGATGCGGATGGCACGGGACCGATCTGTTAGGCGAGCCTTGGGGGAGGCCTATGTTCAGCAGTGGACGTCTTTCGGCTGAAATGATAACCAAAGTCAGTAAAGCCTAGTCAATTTTATAAGCTTTTTACTTGCAGCGTAGCTATGTTTGTTCGGGTGAAAACTTTCGACTCAATTTTGAAGTAAGTAGATATCTTCAACTGATTGAGCTGAAATTTCGCATGCATGTATAAATCCGATGACAATGCAATATTAGAGCTGATCTGACGATGAAGCTGGAGGGTGGCCATAGGAACTCTGTAATAAAACGACACGACCGCATCGAGTTTCGGCTCGTTTGATTCGTCTTGACGAGTACTTTAGTAACCACGGGCGAAAGTAGGTACATTCAGCGAAAAAAGGTTGAATTTTTAGCAAAAACTTATTTAGTTTACATTTGTTTAAAGATGAAAATGGGGAACTAATTATCATTACTTGGCATGATGTATGACTGTTTGTGTTCCAATAATTAAATAAACTTTAGATTATTTTCAGCGTGATTATGTTTTGTAAACTTTGTCAGTAACATTCGTAGATGTCTCAAGTCTGGCGCAGGCGCAGGTATAACGAGAGTGTATCATTAAATTATAGTTAACGTTTCCCGAAACTTGAAGCGTGCGTGGGGAGCGCGGGTAAGGCTGCGCGGGAGTTCCATTGCTGTCGACACAGGGGACATGATTTTTAAATCTCTTATCTTCATTTCGTCGGTCGACAGTTCGATGAGTTCAGATGATAAGGTTGCTAATTACCTTCTGAAAAATTATACATTATACAAATAATATGTCAAATAATTACAGGTGAGTAACTCATAAAAAAGGATCGTCAGTGAATTAACGAAAATGCAATAAAATTTCAAATGATAAAACATTTTACTCTGAAATAAATTCGAAAATGAAATAAGAATGGAATAAAATGTATGTATTATGTACAATAGGGACAATACAATTACTCTTTATTTTTATCTAATATATAAAAATCTCGTGTCACGGTGTTTGTTATCGAACTCCTCCGAGACGGCTAGACCGATTTTCATGATTTTTTTTTGTCTGTATTCGGTAGGTCTGAGAATAGGTCGTAGGCTTATTTATACGGCAAAACAACGTTTGCCGGATCAGCTAGTTGTAGATAAAAAAGAAAACAATACAGAAAAACAAGTAAAGGAAAAACATATAAGGTAAGCAATTATGTATTGAACACTTTATATACTCTCATTTCACCGTGTGGTAGCCTAGTGGGTTCACCTAACCATACTAATTTTTAAATGCGAAAGTGTGTCTGTCTGTCTGTTACCTCTTCACGCTTAACCCGCTACACCGATTTTGGCAAAATTTGGTATGGAGATAGATTGAGACCTTGGGAAGGACATATAGCATAGATTATATCCCGGAATCCTGCATAATTTCCGCGGGATGGATAGCGAAAAACAAAACAACAACAGTCGCGGATGAGCAAAGTAATTGTTTCAGTTCATTAACCCATTATAGCCTAGCGGTGCCGTTTGGCACCCAATTTAAGCCGTTCATTCATATTTATATTCCCGCCACACGCGCGTCTCAAACAGTGAAGCCCGACGGTAGGCCGTCGATGTGGTGCTAGAGCAAGACAACAAACAGTTTTAATAGTTGGTTTCAACTGATGTACTTGCTGTGACCGGCACGAGCGTCACAATTGTCACAAAGTCAGTGTAGTGAAAAATAAGGAAAAAATTGATTTTACTTTAAACTAAGTGGCTAATAATTTATTTATTTCGTAAAATCTATAATTTAAATGCATCTTATTTTATTCCTTTATGTTTGTCTGACTAGATTATATTATAATATTAGAAAAATTTGTTTGTGTTTTTGGTTTACAGTACTTCAAAACTTACGGGTGCCGTATGGCACCTCTAGGCCGTTATGTTGTCTTTAAAATTGCGCGTGCCAATTATATGTATGTTTATTTTTTGTTGTTCAGTGGATAATAGTATTTATTTGTCTTGATAGGGGATGTACGCTCCATTAGGCATTTAGCCCTATAGAAAAAGACGAGGAGTTTGAGCTACTGTCACTTTACATTGCACCTTCAGTACCTCCCATCGATTCTGATCAAGATTTGGGTGACAAAGAAAGGGGTGGTCTTACATAATAACCTCACAGGTCGTCAACTCGATGCTGGGTGCGAAATAGTTTTGACGCCTAGTCTCTGTCACCACGTCGTACACGCACCAATAGTCGCAGAAAGACAGGCAGAACTTAGCATTACTTTACTATTTTAACAAAAAATTATAAAACTAATGCTGTTTTTTGTTCATTTACTTCTCTACTACTTTAAATCTGCATAATTTTATCAATAGAAAGTAAAAATAGTTAGCTAACGATAAGTTAATTCATATCTAAAAGCAGGATGTAAAGCCTACTCATTAGCCTAGCGGTGCCATACGGCACCCATTGTTTTTTCCTAAAGTAATAAATTAAATTAACTTTTAATAATTACAATTAATTTTAGGAGCCTTTAATAACGATATATCAAAAAATTACCCAATTCTGAGACCCTAAAATAATTCAGGTCATAATGGGTTAATATGGACCTCCGCAAAGTAACGCCTGATTCAATAAATTCTTTGCAGACGGAGTCGCGGGAAAAGCTACAACCGGCCTAATACTACGAAGATCATAATTCGAACTTCGTATCGTGCCGCCCCGCTCTCGCAAATGGCATTTAATACGAGTGAGCAAGACGCTACGATTCGAACATCAATTTTCTAATGTCGGAGTAGCCCCGCTGTCTTTACATCGATTGTCGACTGTGTGTCGGCGCACGTGGACAACCGTTTCGCCCGCGGCCGCGGCCGGCATAATTACGGCACGGTTTCGGGGAACGGCAGCATCCATTACGGCTACCGTGGTTAGATCGGATAAACGCTTTGTTTAGTGCCTGTCGCAAAACCGTGGTTTATATGACTAGTGCCTAGTGGTTTGACCTATTGCCTCTCAAGCGGAGGGCTGTGGGTTCGAATCCGGGCTCGCACCTGTAAATTTTCGAAATTTATGTCCTAAAAATATTTCAATTTTACCATAAGTTTTACGGTGAAGGAATAGATCGTGTGGAAGCCTTCACACACCTGAGAAGAAATTCAATGGTGCGCGTGAAGTTCCCAATTCGCACTGGGCCTGCGTGGGAACTACGGCCCAAGCCCTTTCATTCTAAGAGGAGGCTTGTGCCTTGCAGTGGGACGTATGCTGGGATGAAGAGGATGAAGATAATAGACGTTATGTTTCATGTAACTGCTATTTAAATGTGATCGCCACCGAATGATCTAGAAAAATTGGTTCCTGATCACCAATTAAAAATAACCGTGAATTGTGTATGGAATTTAGTCGACAGATCGATGGCCCAGACGAATAAACGTGCAAAGGCCCTTACACAAAAAAATTTTTTTTTCTTATGCTTTTATATACCCTAAGGCACGTTGTGAATTTTTTTTAAGCCAATCCGATTTACCTTTTATGAAAAATATGTATTTAATTTTTATTCGTTGGTAATTTTCTATATAAATTAACACGAATAAGATTCCAGGAGAGTGTTGCCGTTTTAACAATTTTGTTACTATACACGAATAAACGTGCAATGGTTTTCTACATTAACTTTTTTTATTTCAATTTTAGTAATACTACTTTGCACGTTTATTCGTATTAAACTTTGTTAGCAAGATTCGTGTAAACTAGCATTACACCTTTGATCGCCTTCCATCTTGTCAGCCAAATTTTAGTCATACTAGCTTTCACATACTACTCATTAACGTTTGAGTCAAGAATAAAAATCATTTTAATAAATTAACACGAACAAAATTGCAAACGCCGATTGCAAAATCAAATCAAATACGAAAATAGACGTTAATGTACATTGCGCTTAAAGCAATTACACTTTTTAACACGAATAACGGTGCAATGAGCCATAACTCAAAATGACCTGAAGATTTATGATTCGAATAAAAAAATAAAGAGGTTTTTCACTATTTACGGGAAAATGGTTAAAAATAAGGGTCAAATATTTACGCAGTTTTGTAGGTAATTTTGATATCTATCTAATGATATATTATAAGCATATATATTATTATAACGGCTGCCAGAACTGTCAGTTATCTTTGTTAAAGTTGATTTTATTTTTCCTGTAAAGTTGTCGTTTTACGATTACACGTTTATTCGTCTGGGCCATCGAGATGCCTTCACTCACAAATAGGGTATCTATCTTTATCACGGGACAATATATCACGGGACAATTCACACCAATTGACCTAGTCCCAAAGTAAGCTAAGGAAAGCTTGTGTTATGGGTACTAGGCAACGGATAAACATACTTATATAGATAGATACATACTTAAATACATATTAAACACCCAAGACCCGAGAACAAACATTCGTATTTATCATACAAATATCTGCCCCGACGCGGGAATCGAACCCGGGACCTCAAGCTTCGTAGTCAGGTTCTCTAACCACTAGGCCATCTGGTCGTCTAAAATCTTTGATCATAGTTTATTTAAACACTAGCTGTTACCCGCGATTCCGTCTGCAAAGAATTCGTTTATCTCTATCCCGCGCCATACAATTTTCTGGGATAAAAAGTATCCCATAAGTTCATCCAGGTTATAAACTATCTATGTGCCAAATTTCATCAGAATCCGTCAAATAGTTTTGGCGTGAAAGGGTAACAAACATCCATACATCCATCCATCCGTACAAACTTTCGCATACATTTAAAAAAATATTTATTATGAGGAAACCTGCATACACCTGAGTAGAAATTCAAGGTGTGTGTATGAAGTTCCCAATCCGCACTGGGCCCGCGTGGGAACTATGGCCCAAGCTCTCTCATTCTGAGAGGAGGCCTGTACCCCACAGTGGGACGTATATAGGCTTTGATGATGAGGTACTTATCAGCTTTGCTCCTCACTTAGTTAGGCTTATACCATTATGCTCTCACTCTCATGATTCCATTGAGATCATACAAAACTTTTGAGTTCATTAAGCTCCCACTAGGGACACTCAGCTTTCCATTATAATCCCACACACCCGGAAATAATGATGTGTTGTGATGGAACAGCCCTATGTAGCTAGAGTCAAAATGGAATAAAACCGGAGGAGTTTTTGAATCCCACAAATAGTGGGAGCTTAATGAACTTAAAAGTTTTATGATCCCGCTCAAATCAGTGGAATAAGCCTTCAGTTACATACTGTATAAACTAATGTTAACAAATGATTATCTATACATATAAAATCCTTTGTCCTGACTGACGGATCAACGCACAGCCTAAACCGCTGATCGTAGAGACCTGAAACTTGGAGGGTGTGTTCTTTGTATGACGTAGGCATCCGATAAGAAAGGATTTTTCGTAGTTCTACTCCGAAGGGGGTAAAAAGGGGGGGCAAAGTTTGTATGGGACAACGTGATTCCTTGGTCCAATCTACTTCAAATTTTGCATAAACATTCTTTAACAGAATTGATGGAAGACGTGTTTCGTATTTTATTGAAATTCATCACTTGACGGGGTTAAAAAGGAGTAGAAAGTTATTTTGGGGGTGATTTGCTTCGAAGTTGATATCAATACTCCTTAGTGCTTTTGATTTAAATTACATTTTATTTTGACACATGTTTGAATACTCGATCCGAAGACACGGCTTCATAGGAACGTAGAGTTCGAAATTTGAAATGGTAAGGACTAGACATCTTGGTTAAGCCGCGTTTTCACTTAGTGTTCTGAACAAACATTTGTTTAGAGCAAATATGATTGCGGTTTTGCCGATGTTCGCTCAAAATAGCATCAATGTAGCGTATCTACTGTGTTAAAAAATAATAATTTTATTAAATACTTAAGATGTATGTAATTTAATAACAATGTAGATCTGATTGAAAAAAATATACCTTGTTGAGTTTCTTGCCGGTTTCTTCTCAACAGGGTTTTTTCCGAACCGGTGGTAGATTCTTCGACGTTCATAGGAGCATCAATCGATGCCTAAATTGAATAAAAAATTTTAACTTTGACTTTGACTTTGAATAGAAAATGTCCGTTTTCATTCAACGAGGAAAGAGAACAGTTGTTTATAACAAAATCGTAAACAAAGATTGGAGACCCACCGAACACGTACAATGTCGAGCGAATGCACAGAGCAACAGCTCGCTCGCCACAGACGTCGTTTTCACTGGATGAATGAGTGAGCGACCCGCGTCCAGCCGATTATCACTGAATAAACACGTTCGCTCGCTCAGAACTGTTCAGGACACTGGGCTGATTTTTCAATCATCGAATAAATATTATCTGACGGATAACGTGTAAAGCGGCTAAATTGTAGCGTCATGCATACAGTGCAACTGACGCAGTGCTGTCAGTCAACTTATTTAGTCAACTTATTCTATAATTTAACCAGTTGATGACATTTATGCGTTGATTGAAAAATCGGCCCTCAGTGAAAACGCAGCTTTATAAAACATACAAATCATTCCATATTCAAAAAAAACAATATTTAAATCGGTTTAGAATTCGAAATTTCAATTTTATTTGTTCTTAGATATTTGAATGAAAAACTTACCTTATACCTAGATTTTCTTTAGAAAATTCCTTGGAAATCTCTTAGATTACCTACTTAGCGAATATTTGCGAATATATACACGAATTACCGACATTGTAAACGAAACGAAACTTCAAATTTTGCAAACCATTTTGTCTACGTTTGTCAACCACTTCCTGATCTGATCTCTGATAATAACTAATTATATGTACATATAAGTATTTGCATTTCACCAAGCTTTTGCTTTTACAAGCGCAGCGTGGGACGTCCACCAACAAGATGGACGGACGTTTTGGTGAAGGCCGCAGGTTCAGGGTGGATGCAAGTCGCTTCCAACCGTAATGATTGGGCGTAAAATGAGGGAGGCCTATGTCCAAAAATTCAAAAATGCAAAATTCCCAAGGGATAGAAAAAAAATCAACTTCGGAGCTCATTTTAAAATGTCTTTCACCAATAGAAAAGCTACACTGTCCTTGATTAACATAGGATGCTATTTTCCGGATAAATGCAAACTCCCGCGGTATAGAAAATAGTAAATTTAACTTCGGGGCTGAGTTTAAAAAAAATTACCAATAGAAAGCTACACTATCCTTCATTGGTATAGGCTAGGCTACCTACTATTTATTCGGTAAAATGCGAAATTCCCGTGGGATAGAAAGAAGTCAATAAGTATCACTTGAGGGCTGATTTGAAAATTTCTTTCACCAATAGGAAGCTACACCAACCATTATTTACATAGACTACTTTTCTCCGTGAAAAAGCAAAATTCCCACGGGAAAAAAATAAGTGAATTCAACTACGGGGCTGATTTTAAAACTTCTTTTACCGGTACAAAGCTACACCTTTAAGGACATAGGCTACTTTTTCTCGGGGAAAATGCAAAATTCCCGCGGGACAAAAATAAGCGAAAATTTGCATAGAATAAGGACAAATTTGTTGAAATTCCCACGGGATAGAGAATAAACGGGATTTATAATATTCACTAACTGATACTGATGATGATGAAATGATAATAATGATGGATCTTGCCGTTGCCGGATTTTTGTTTTATACAATGAAAGAGATGAAGAAGCTTTACCACAAATTGGAATTCTACGCGGACGAAGTCGCGGGCAAAAGCTAGTCTATACATATAAAATCCTTTGTCCTGACTGACGGATCAACGCACAGCCTAAACCGCTGATCGTAGAGACCTGAAACTTGGAGGGTGTGTTCTTTGTATGACGTAGGCATCCGATAAGAAAGGATTTTCCATAGTTCTACTTCCAAGGGGGTAAAAAAGGGGGGCAAAGTTTGTATGAGACATCGTGATTCCTTGGTCCAATCTACTTCAAATTTTGCATAAACATTCTTTAACAAAATTGATGGAAGACGTGTTTCATATTTTATTGAAATTCATCCCTTGACGGGGTCAAAAAGTAGTAGAAAGTTATTTTGGGGGTGATTTGCTTCGAAGTTGATATCAATACTCCTTAGTGCTTTTGATTTAAATTACATTTTATTTTGACACATTGTAAACGAAACGAAACTTCAAATATTGCAAACCATTTTTGTCTACGTTTGTCAACCACGTCTTGATCTGATCTCTGATAATAGCTAATTATATGTATTAAGTATTTGCATTTCACCAAGCTTTTGCTTTTACAAGCGCAGCGTGGGACGTCCACCAACGAGATGGACGGACGTTTTGGTGAAGGCCGCAGGTTCAGGGTGGATGCAAGTCGCTTCCAACCGTAATGATTGGACGTCAATGAGGGAGGCCTATGTCCAGCAGTGGACGTCCTACGGCTGAAATGATGATGATGATGAAGCTTTTATGCGAGTTCAACCTTTTTCGAATAAAATCGAATTGAGTATTCAAATATCATTGTTGAACTCGCATAAAAGCTTGGTGCAATGCAAATACATGCTTTGTCCTGAAGTCCTAAATGACTGACTGCCGGATTAACGCACAGCCTAAACCGCTGTATGTAGAGACCTAAAACGTGGAGGGTGTGTTCTTTGTATGACGTAGGCATCCGATAAGAAAGGATTTTCCGGAATTTCCACGGGATAAGGAATAATCGAGATTTATATATTTCATCAAGAGTGACCCTATGCCCATAACGAAGATTACTAAACTGTACAAATTGGGCATGCAATTAGACTATTAGAATATAAAGCGAATATAAAGAATTTTGAAAATTTCCACGGGATAAAGTTAAATCAGGATTTATATATGTAGGTACTCAAATCAACTGGACCATATCTCCGTAACTACAATTACTAATCTTTTCAAATACAGTATTAACGAAAATAACCATAACAACAAAAAAACTTATTGCAGGATTTTTGGAAATTCCTGTGGGATAGATAATCTCTGAAACTTCCGAGCCGATTAAAAAAAAAAACTTTTACCAGTAAAAAGTTACACTATCCTTTATTGACATAGGCTACTTTTTCCCGGGGAAATGCAAAATTCCCAAGGGATAGAAAAAAGAAAATTCAACTTCGGAGCTCATTTTAAAATGTCTTACACCAATAGAAAAGATGCACTGTCCTTGGTTAACATAGGATGCTTTTTTCCGGATAAATGCAAAATTCCCGCGGTATAGAAAATAGTAAAATTAACTTCGGGGCTGAGTTTAAAAAAAAATCACCAATAGAAAGCTTTACTATCCTTTATTGGTATAGGCTACCTACTATTTATTCGGTAAAATGCAAAATTCCCCTGGGATATTAAGAAGTGAATTTCACTTCAGGGCTGATTTGAAAATTTCTTTCACCTATTAGTGAGTAGCTACACTAACCCTTACTTACATAGACTATTTTCTCCGTGAAAAATCAAAATTCCCACGGGAAAAAAATAAGTGAACTCAACTACGCGGCTGATTTTAAAAGTTCTTTTATCGGTAGAAAGCTTTAAGGACATAGGCTACTTTTCTCGGGGAAAATGCAAAATACCCGCGGGATAAAAATAAGTGTAATTTTGCAAAGAATAAGGACAAATTTGTTGAAATTCCCGCGGGATAGGGAATAAACGGGATTTATAATATTCACTAACTGATACTCATGATGAAATGATAATAATGATGGATGTTGCCGGTGCCGGATTTTTGTTTTATACAATGAAAGAGATGAAGAAGCTTTACCACAAATTGGAATTCTACGCGGACGAAGTCGCGGGCAAAAGCTAGTCAAGAATAAAACCACTATTAATCAAATTAACTATACTTATCTAATATGGCCATAAAACTTTACCGTGAAATAGATAATAAAGCTATTAGAAACGCAGGTGATCCCAAAATAAATTAGAGTCATTTAGCTATTGTTAAATTATTTGATCTGTCCGTTTTTTGTGCTAATTATAATGATTAATAACTTAATTGGGCATTAATTATAAGTACATTTTTAACACCCAAGAAGCTGTTGAAAACATTTTTTCTAATTAATATTGTTATGTTATAATAACCACGAATTCGCCCCCGCAGAATTCTTTGGTAGAGTTTCTTCATCTGTTTCATTGAATAAAGCAAAAATCTTAAAATGCATCGTCATCATATCGATATCAGTTAGTTAATTGATATAGGTATATACCTTATTTGGGTTTCGGAGCCAAAATGGCAAAACGGAACCCTTATAGTTTCGTCATGTCTGTCTGTCCGTCCGTCAGTCTGTCTGTCTATCCGCGGCTTAGCGCAGTGGCTGTAAGTGCTAGAAAGATGTAATTTTGCATGGATATACTAGCAATTACCCCGACAAAGTGATAAAATAATATGTAAAAAACATTTTTTTTAGTGTACCTGGTAGGGGACGTAAAGTGGGGGGTGATTTTTTCTCGTCTAACTTTATAGTTTAGGGTATCGTTGGATAGGCCTTCTAAAATTATTACGGGGTAGTGAAGACAATTTTTCGATACAGTGATTCGTTTGCGAAATATTGAACTTTATAGTGATTTTTTTTTGTTAAAATCGAGCGTCTACCCTCTAAATTTTGAAAAAATCAGGATGGGAGGAAATATCTCAAATTAACAAGGAAAACTTATAACGGCTAAGTTTGCTTGAGAATTATTAGTAGTTTAAGAGTAAATAGTCTGACCTATAAAATATTGCTTGTTTAATACTGACAGTGTAATTAATAGTAAAATTAATAAGATTTGCAAAGATTTTTTCGTAACAGCTGCGGAACCCTATCCTGGGCGTGTTACAACAATTAACAGAAGCATTACAGGGGTTATATAACAAAAATAAATAAATAAAAAAGTATAGATTTGTAGCAACAGGAGCGAAAAGACTGTCACAGGGTGATGATGATTTATTTTAAATGCCTATAATTTGTTGAATTACTTAGATTTTTTTTTTATATTTTTCTAATGACCAATATAAACTGGCCTATCATCTGATTTCGGCTTGACGTCGACTTCTGGGACATCCTGTATAATAATGGTTTTATATAATGCCAGGAAAGTAGGTTAGGTTAGGTTAGAATTGCAACCCTTACACAAAACAAACTAGTGCTAGTGCGTCTCATAAAATGGAACAACAAAATATATAATTACGTTAGAACTTATAAAATTAGATATTTTGAAATTATATTTAAAAAAAATAAAAAGGAAAATGGTTTCCAGGAAGAGATCGCTTCGAAGCGATAAGGCCGCCTATAGCTTACCTTGTATGTTTTTTTCATGAACTTGTTTTTCTGTATTGTTTTCTTTGCGGTGTACAATAAAGAGTCATTGTATTGTATTGTATTTTTCGTTCATTATATCCAGTGAACGTTATACAAAGTGAGCGTACGTTTTATGACTATTGTATCATTCGTTCTTATATCTCTTCTTACTTACCCATACAACGCTTACTATGTAGAGGTATAGACATGTATGGTGACCCCATATTTGCATGGCCGCCCACGCGGCGAGGCGAGGTGTGGCGCCAAGCCGCACCCCTCCAAAGCTAATGTAGATCGGATTTAAACAAAACACCCACTGCACATGGCATGGCTAAAAAACTTGAGAAAGGGCCATCTTGCACGTAGAGAACTGGGGAACTTTGGTTTTTCTAACTTGTTAAAATGTTAATTTTATTGATGAATAAGTGCAAAAGCGTCTGGTCGACACCACTGGAGACCAAAAGGCTGGCAGCTATCTCTCTGAACGAATCGCCATCGCCATTCAACGAGGGAATGCTGCCAGCCTTTTGGGTACGATGCCACGGGAGCCTTTATTAGACTTACCCTCTGTTTCACCATCCATTGATCAAATTTATTTGACGGATAAATGTGATGGCGTCTCTGTTTGTTTTGTTCGAATAGACGGAGACGGCATCACATTTATCCGTCAGTTAAAATTAATCAATGGGTGGTGAAACAGCCCCTTAAGGCTTGTCCACGAAAAAAAGTAGCCATCGAAAACTAAGTCTCCACTGTCTCCCAGTAGATCTAGGTAGTTCAAACCGCAATTCGATTGCCAACTGAGTATTCTTTTTTATGTGTAAGAATCTAAAATCCATACATTTTTCCTAAAAAGTTGTGAAATCCTACATAATGCTAGTTAAGGCTTAGAGCTAAAATGATTAATCGAACCCGGGACCTCTAGCTTCGTAGTCAGGTTCTCTAACAACTAATTAAGCTATCTTATTGTCTAGTATTTCAAAATTCTCAATCCTTAATGCCCACTTATATTCCTTTAACAGGACACATCCAAAATAACGCATTAACGAAATGCCATCCAAGTATACGGAGTTATAATTTGATTAAAGATAACGCCAGAAATATATTATTTAATATCAATTTATTCCATTAGTAGAATGTTGTTTGTTCAAAAGGTACATTTGGTTATTAAATTCCTAATGTATGTTTTTGTGTCCTTAAAGTTATGTAGTTTTAATGTAATGGAATTAAGGTATAGGTTAGTTTTTAAGTGACACACTCGTGAAAATAACAATACAATACAAAACACTATTCTATTCTTTATTGAACACCAAAAACAGTACAGTGACATTATAAAAATAAAGATTCAATATAAACACAACATTCGAATGTGGTTGAAATTACAGCAAATTGTAATGAATGTATGTATGTAATTACATAAAACTTTTTTCACTTCTCATGCTCTTAAAATGTTACTTTAGTCTCTGCATATCGGGACTAAAGCTCTTTTTTGATCTCTAGGGATTAAAGTATTTTTTAAGGATTTTTTTTTAATTTACTTTGGAAACCCATAACTGCCAATCACGGTGTTTGTGGATGGAGGATTATTGCCATTTTCAGTGACTGGGCATAGACAATTTTAAAGCTTTCCACGGACCGCAGCGCGCTGCGGACGCTCCGAAGCGCTTCGTAGTGCCCGCTCCGTAGCCTCCGTAGCGCCCTGCACTTCGGTCTGTGGAAGCCTTTAGGGCGGAAATAACCTCAAAATGACAACTGTACCTATAAAAAATATTTTAAAAAATAATAATTTCGTGAAACGCCATGAATAATTACGAATATTAATCTATTTAATTATATTAAAGATGAATTCAATTTATTATGCATACTTAGTGCTTAGCTATTAGCTATTTCACACGCACACATACATACACACACACACACACACACACACACACACACACACACACACACACACACGCACGCACATGAACACACAAATTAGTAATTAAGAAGTTAGTAGTACTTTATAATTTAATGTATAAATCCTATTGGGTTTTTTTTTTCTGTTATCTCTGAGTAAAGGAAGAGCGGGACTTTCCGATACAAGCATTTATTTGCTTAATGGAAGGTTCCAACCTTGTTTTACCAGGAACCACAATCTTGTAAAACCAAATAAACTTTTTTGATTTTTTTGATTTTTGATTTGAGCTATGAAATAATTTTCAAGTTTGAATCTGTTGGCTAAAAATGCAAACATTTAAAGCGTCACTCAACAAAAAAAAACCGCGGAACAAATTTAAATTGCTATTTGAATTCTGAACAGACGTCCATTGCTCGTATGGAGCGTACGTTGTATAAAAGTAATATTGTAGATTAGTATACCTAAAACATCGTTTTTTTCCTCGCTTTCAAAGTGAAAGTAGAGTGTTTAACGCGAGACTAAACTGCCATAATGACACGCGAATTATAGCCACCCTCGCTCTGCTCGGGTGGCTAAATATCTTGTGTCATTATGGCTTGTTTTAGTCCCTTGTTGAACAATCTACTATTATTGTATAGTCGCAGAATAAAAAGGTTCGTCACATTTCGACCATTATGTCAACGAGTTAAGGTTGAAAACTGACAAACATTTTCATTCCGCTTCTACACACAATAACCCTCTTTCGGCAGTCGGGTAAAAAAAAGAAGTTAATTTAACAAGAGAAACAGATATAGGTTCTCGTAGGTACAGTCAGTACATATATATATATTATGTCTCACTGCAAATCACATGCCTCTCAGAATGAAAGAGCTTTGAGTCGTAGTTCTCACGCAGGCCCAGTAACTGTTGGGAACTTCACACACACTATTGAATTTCTTCGCAGGGATCTATCCCTTTAACTGTAGACACTTGAAAGCACCGATTATGTATTACTGTGGCCATTAACACCAATTAGTAGAGATAAAATAAAGTTTAAATTAAAGGGGGTCGTTTAATTTTCGTCATACAAGAAACGTGTTCTTTACAGCATTTTTAGGGTTCCGTACCCAAAGGGTAACGGAAACCCTATTACTGAGGCTCCGCTGTCCGTCCGTCCGTCCGTCTGTCACCAGGCTGTATCTCGGGAACCGTGATAGCTAGAGAGTTGAAATTTTCACAGATGATGTATTTTGGTTGCCGCTTTAGTTCTAATTTTGCACACATTTTGTGGTGGCGCTAGCTATTTTGCTCGTTTTGCTCGATATTGATATCGGCAACAGGTAGACACTTGAAATATTCACAGAATATTTAATTATATATTGACTTTAAAAATAAAACATTACATTAAAATAAAAAAATAATTAAGGGGGGCTCCCATACAACAAACGTGATTTTTATAGATAGGTAATTGTACGGAACCCTTCGTGCGCGAGTCCGACTCGCACTTGGCCGGTTTTTTAAGCTTGATCTTGATCTAGTTCTTATTTTTTTATTTTTAAAACATTGTACGGAGTTACGGAATCCTTCGTGTACGAGTACGACTTGCGTTTGATTGGTTTTACATTGTTTTTTTTTTTTTAGTTTATTTACTAAACAGAAAAAAGAAACAATATAAAATTTTACAATTATGCAACGAGCAAAACCATACTAAGGTTTAACTGCCTTTGAATTCACTCACAAAGATAAGTAGGTAATTTATAGTAACTAATTAATCAATCATGCACGATTTAACTTTAGGCTAGGTAGTTATTTAGATTGTCTTGCATGTACTAGGAGTAAATTAAAATGTTATATGACTTTTGTTTCGAACGAAATTATTTTCTGCCATGTTTCTTGCGGCGCATTCCTCTTGGCAAGGATGGGTTTTGGAAAGAGCTGGTGGTATAAAAAAGTCATTTAAAAACGCTCTTTCAGGTCTACTTGCGGAATATTCATGTTGAAATTTGTATTAGCAATTTACCGGGATAAAAAGTATCCTATAAGTTAATCCAGGTTATAAACTATCTCTGTGCCTAATTTCATAAGGATCCGCCGAACCATTTTAACGTGAAAGAGTAACAAACGTCCATCCATCAATCCGTCCATCCATACAGACTTTGACGTTTAGGTACCTATAATATTAGTCGAATTTAATGTAACTCTGTGTAACATTTAAAACGTGAAAATATATTTCAAGTAGGCACTGAGTTTTAAAACATTGTAAAACTAAGTTGTGATTGTTTTTTTTCATCAAACTGTGTACCTACCTACTATGGTTGCTTGGATAATATAGTTTTCATCATCATCATCATTAATTTAAGAGCTTAGCTCTTGTCGGTGGAGTAATCGCCACTCTTTTCGGTTCTCTGCCAGCGTTTTCAGCTCCTGATACGACATGACATTGACTTTTTCCTTGGCTTGATCTATAAATGACCGTCTCGGTCTTCCCCTGCCTCGCCTGCCTTCTATTTGCCCTTCCAAAATAGTTTGTATGTAACTGTCATGTCGTATCAGATGCCCCAGCCTATTCCCTCTCCTATTTTCAATCGTCCTTAACAGCCGCCTTTCCTCTTCCACCAACTCTAAAACCTCCTCATAAGTTCTCCTTTCAGTCCAGCTAATCCCCTCCATTCTCCGCCAGCACCACATCTCAAACGCACTCAATCTCTCTCGTAATATAGTTTTACTGTTTCTAATTTCCTTTTCAACTACAAAGTACCTAGATAAAAAATTAAATTCATAATTATGATCCATCCAAATTTAATTTATTTTTTATTTATTGGGTTTCGCATAAATCATTTAAATTATTACTAAAATTTATCTACTTTATCCTGTTTTATGTAACCCTATTAAAGCCTATGGAAAGATTTCTTGAATAATTTTTTGTCTGCATCAGCTGAAGAATGATTATACATAACCAGCAACTTATTTACGGCGGAATCATTTTATTTTTTAAAAGTGCTCTAATCAATCACCGAAATTAAACAAAAATCTGAATTTAAACGTCCTACTTATTCAACAAGATAGAAGTCGTAAGCTTGCCGCCGACGGCGGACATGTGGTCGCAAGTAAGTTTTACCTTCTATTAAAATCTTTTTAGACGTTTTTTCTTCTTTCTACTGAACCTCTAAAACAAATTCATACAAATAACAAAACTAACGCTCTATAAAGAAATATCAAAGTGGTTAGTCGACGTCATAGGAGACCGAAGAGCTGGCAGTACCTATCTTCGGAACTTTGCCTAAAGGGGCCACCTTTCATAATAATGTTTCAGTTAATAATAGAACCACGTATACATTAATGCACAAAATAACACAAATTCAAAACACCTAGATCAAGTATATTATTTTATATACCCTATAATATGTCCCACTACTGGGCAAAGGCCTCCCCTTTCCTCCGCCGCCATTCGCTCCTTCCCTTTCCTGGGCATGCACCTGCCAATCGGGCTGAAAAGCGCTCAGATCGTCCCGCCATCTCCTCTTGGGTCTGCCTCTGCTCCTTTGGCCGTCCCTCGGAACCCATTCGGTAACGATTCGTGCCCATCGGTCCGGATGATTTCGGCAGACATGTCCGGTCCAGTCCCGAGTATAATTTTAATTAAGGATAAAAGTTTTGTATGTTTTTTAAGCTAGTACTTATGTATACTAATTAGGTACTTCAAAAATACTCTTCAAAATCCTAATACTTACTTTTGATCTACAAATAAAATAAAATTATCTTTACACAAAACTTAGTACACTAAAAGTTCCGCTACTCACCAAGAGATGGCGCTAGTAAGGCAAACCGACCAATTGACACAGTGATTTTAATTGTATCAAACTGAAGTGTAATTGGCTAATGCAGTTATGTTTTTGCTTCGCTTAAATTGAACCATCGTTCAGAAATTGGCCTATTATGGAGTTAAGTGGTTTTGGCACGTGGCGAATACACAGTTGTAAGTACGGCCATCAATTTTGATGTAAGTGCAATTGTTTTAAGCTTTATGTGTTGCGATTATAAGTATGAATGTTCAATTTAGGCGAGTAAATTAAAAATGAATATATTATCCTGAAAGTAGTTCCGATTTTACCTATGCTGTTTTTTAGAATAATTATTCCTTAAAAAAATTTATGTACAGTAAGATTATTTTCTCAAAATTGGTATGAAATGTTGCCATTAGGTCATCAAAAACGTCGTAGAAAGTAACGCATCCTGGAGACTAGCTGCTAGTGTCCAGGAAGTAATCTCGGATTGTCCAGGAAATAAGTATGAAATTCCATTACATAATCAAGTGTTTAAATTTGGTACCCGTTTTCTACATCTGTGAACTGCTATTATAGTGTCCAGGAAGTAAGTAGGTACTTATGAAATTCCATTACAACAAGTGTTTAAATTTGGAACCCGTGCTCTACGTCTGTGAAAAACTTAAACTATTAAAAAAGTTCACACTTAAAAGGATGTATGCAAATGTGATAGTTCACTAATTAAATAACTGGAACATTTTTCACTAATTTATGTTGTTGTAATTACAATTTTTGTGTAGCAGATATCTACATCGCCACCCGGTACCTTTAAAAAAACAATCATACCATAGAATACAGACATGGGTTAGCGAGTAAGTAGCTAAAATGTCGGGTCGTAGATTTTCTTTTTTTCTTGATTTTTTTATTTTTTTAATGTGTGCTTTTATTTTATTTTTATCAACTTGTTTCATTCTTGAGAAAAGCACTATACCTACAAGCTTCGCCCAGTAATCGCCATCCTGGCCTCGTATCATTGCTGGCCTCTCCTAGCGGTTCGGCCATCAAACTATTACTCATCCAGGTTGGCTTACTTACTGGTCTCTGCAGTAATAAAAAAAAAATAAAATAAATAAATATCACGGGACAATTCACACCAATTGACCTAGTCCCAAAGTAAGCTTAGCAAAGCTTGTGTTATGGGTACTAGGCAACGGATAAACATACTTATATAGATAGATACATACTTAAATACATATTAAACACCCAAGACCCGAGAACAAACATTCGTATTTTTCATACAAATATCTGCCCCGACACGGGAATCGAACCCGGGACCTCAAGCTTCATAGTCAGGGTCTCTAACCACTAGGCCATCTGGTCGTCTAAAATAGTAATGTATACTATTCCACTTTTACACTCGGCAATTCTCGACATACTTACATCGAGAGAGATTGGAAGTGCAATACTTAGGCTGAGGTTTTGTTATTAATTATATTAAATGGGTTTGGATATTTTATGTGATTAAATTCTAGGATTGTATACAATAAGTACCTACTCTATAGGAAAACACGAACACGAGACGTCCTGAGTGTCGAAGTGGAAATAATCTTCCTTTACCTGCCTATACGTAGAATACTAGGTGAATCTTCTGATACCTACAGTAATACCTATGATAATTTAAAATGGCTTAGTGTAATTTAGCTAATTCTATTAATACATCCTTAGAATCTTTCTTTTTGTTACCACCAATCAAAGACATACTTAAATTTGCTAACGAAAAATGAAGTTTCCATACAAATAAATTAAGTAGGAAATTTTGTAAAACTATGTTAGTTAGGTATGCTCAGTTTCATTCTACCTGCCTGTAATTTATTTTTGCAAATCTAAGTCGAAAATGTAATCAGCTATTTTTTTGAAAAACGCTTATTTATCACCCGACTTTTCATCCATTCAAAAACATACAATTTAATTCGCAAGTATTTTTTTTCATCCACGTGTACCGTAATTGCCCCCTCCCCTAAAACTGGGGGTTGCACAATGGCCTGTAATCAGCAGGTCAAAGGAAGAACTGAAGCGTATGACGTCACGCGTTGACGTCACGCCGCCGGAGGGGGAAAGGGCGTAACTCACAAATTAAATATTTTGTTTCGAGGTAAAATGTGACCATAAACTAGAATAGATCAAATTCTTTCGGTGCCGCTTAGCCATGATAGCCTAGAGGGTCGTAAACATTTTTTTTGTTTGAGTCTCTCCTGTTGTTAAGAAAGAAGTTGAAGTTGTTGTTAAGTGTTGTTATGTTGTTATAGAAGCGATAAGGCCGCCTATTGCTTACCTTGTAACTTTATTTCTGTGTACCTGTTTTCTGTATTGCTTACTATTCCTGATGTACAATAAAGAGTCATTGTATTGTATTGTATTGTTTGTATTGTATTGTTGTTGTTGTTTAAATAAATCTTAAGTTTGCTAACTAGGAGTGGCTAATATTATACCCACAGACAGGCAACTTTTTTCTTACGCTATGTATGATTCAAACCTAAAAAACAAATGATGATGAAGATTTTGTGTGTGTGAGAAGGGTTTGTGTGATTTGTGTGTGTTCGTACAGTGTGGAGGTGGAGGAACTGCATGAGCACGCATTTCTTGCATAAGCGTAACTATCGTTAGGTCGCGGGTGAGCAAAATAATTGTTTCAGTTCATTAATATGGACCGCCGCAAAGTAACGCCTGGTTCATTAAATTACGAATCACAGGTACCTAATTATTGATTATAGAAACAGAGAGAAGATGCCTAGTATTTATGTAATATTTGTAACAATGCATGGTGACAGAGTGGTAGCTCTATATACAAATAGTAACAGAGTTCTGCGCAATATTTTGAATGAATCACATGGTCGAAAAGTGTGCGCAGATTTAAGGCTATAGTGGACGGTGGCGTTTTGGGGTACTTTCTGGTTTGCGGCGTCTAAGAGCTGGAATGATCCCATCCTAGTAGTGACTAGCAGTTTCACCTTTGGGCGAAAGCTTTAAGGCTATTGTCAATCCAAAAATCTTAATTTCTCTCCTTTCCAGCACTATTTCACAAGACTTTTTTGTATTTTATTGTCTAGTTTATTTAATTTTTCATTTTACTCTGCGCAGGGTTGTATACTTGGCAAGTGAGTAGGTCTAATAAATAATATGTTTAAGTAATTTTGTTATTGTTATTTGCTATTGTTATAGCTAGTAGTGTGCAGTTTATCTAAAGGTGGCGACTGACTTGTAACATTTCGGTGTAATGTAACAAGATCGCCGTGAACGATACATTACAAGCAAAGGTTACAAATCAGTCGCCACCTTAATATAGCGATCCGAGTGTCACCGACGGTGCTGGCTGAAAATCAGCGCTGGTGTGCTATAAACGCATCAGCATTATGCTGAGCCAGTGTCCAATTTACAACCGCAATGACACTTTATATTTAGCCTTCGTGTTGTCCTTCTTGATATTTCATGTGTCTTATGTTGTTGTAAATAAATTTATTTCCTTTCTTTTAATATTTGAAAATGATCCAATCACATTGTCAATGTCCACGTCTCTTTCAGTCTATTCACACTGAAAATCTCGATTTTCTCAGTTACACTTGTACACTATACGGTCGTAACGAGCGTCTTCATAACTAATCTATTTCTATTATGTTAGTTAAATTATAATAATATGAATATTATATTCTGTGTATTTTGACCCTAGAATTTGGTAGGTACGTTTCACAAATATTTCATTTGTCGACACTTTTCTAAGTTATGTTAACGTCTGTCCGTCATTTGTTAGTTATTTTTAAAAATCGACCAAGTGCGAGTCGGACTCGCACACCGAGGGTTCCGTAAAAATTTTTAGGAAAGTATGTATGCCAAAATATACGCCGTAAATAGGCGTAACTATAATCAGTGTTAGCAGACCACTCCTATGTACCTAAAGTGTACATAATGTTTTAGTCGTAAGTATTTTTATTATTAAGGTGAATCAAATTTTTGTTGCCACCCGTTGCTATGGTTACACAAATTATGTCTCCTGCAGGCTAATCTGTCTATCTCCCTAACAATCGCCATCGCGTTCATTTTGACAGTTCTTGTATGGGCTGACAATTGGTATCGGAAACAGCAATACAAAAACTGTCATTTCAATAATGCCGAGTGTCAAAAAAGCTACATAATTACCCTGCTGGACGACCTAAGCATTTTTCTACGAAACAGTATGAAGGTGTCACTTGGATAACCGGGGACCATAGACTTAATACCTAACCAGAGGCCGTATTGTCTAACGCTTCTGACGCTTGCTTTCACTATCACCATCTCTTTCTGTCATCATTTTATACCGTTTGACGGAAAGAAATAGTGATTGCGAAGGCAAGCGTCAGAAACGTTAGACAATAAGGCTACAGGACTGAGTACTAACTTTTATTAGTCGATCAAAAGTGACCCATATTACCAAGCCGTACAGTTTAATAATAGCAACTAGAGACAGCGGTCCGAGAGATTACATACAAGCTAGAGAAACTAGAGAATTGTGTCCCACTCGCACCAGTACTTGATCACGCTAATTAGAACGAGATGCAACTCTCTGGTTTGTTTTTTTTTGGGCCTCACTTTTTGTCGCAGTACTTAGTCCTAGTTAGGTATTAATTAAGTCCATGCCGGGGACAGAGTAAAGGATTTGTCACACTGGATGCGTTCTGCGGTCGCGGTCAGGTCAAATTGAACGCAGCCCGCATTATGTATGAACAACATTGTCGGTCTCTATATATTGCGCGTGCGTGCGATCTGACCGCGCGGACGGTATGGTCAGATCGCATATCTATAAAAAACATATAGAGACCGACAGTGTTGTTCACACATAAAGCGGGCTGCGTTCCATTTGACCTGACTGCGACCGCAGAACGCATCCAGTGTGACAAATCCTTAAACAACATAAAAAAGTTGATTCACACATTAGTAAAGTTGTCGTAGCGGCTACCTACTAGATACTACATAATCTATGAAAATTTCATTATAACGATCGAGTTAAAAACGCTGAAAAAAACACGTTTCTTCTATGACGGTCCCTTTTCATTTTTAAATTTATTTTATTTTCAGTATTTGTTGCTACAGCGGCCGCAGTGATACAGAATCATTTAAAATTGAAAATGTTCAGCTATTACCGTTCAATTGATAGAGCTCTATGACTGACGGACGGATAGACAGACAGAAAGACAGCGGAGTCTCAGTAGCAGGGTCCCACCCTTCAAGCACAGAACCCGAAATAATCATATCTATAATAATATTAATAATATGTTGGCTTCAGCCCCATGAATGCCTTTCAAATGACCGGGTCCCCATGGTGATCGGAAATCCGTACCAACTTAATAATAATAATAATATGGCTCTGCCCATTGGAAGACAATTTCGCCATTGTCAAGTAGAAGACAGTTTAAAAACATGACGGCCGTTGTAAAAAAAATCCAAGAATCGTAAAACTTGTTGTTCCATCACAAAAATATACTTTTTTTAAACGCAGCAGTTTGTACGGAACCCTCAATGCGCGAGTCCGACTCGCACTCCACCAGCTTTTTATTATTATTCATTAGCAACTGTCAAGCAAGGCTGCCAACTGTCATGACATGAAGATGTTTATTACGACTGCAAATCGACAGGGCAAAAATTGTAACAGCTATTTGAAAAGCCAAAAAAACTGCAGATAAATAAAATAAGCTGTGCATAACAAGCATCTTGGGCCGATTGATAAACTTAGTACGTGAAAAACTTCAAGCACGGCGCTGCGTAAAAAGCTTAGCGCGGCGCGTCTGGTGCGAGCGAGAGGCGTGCGAGCGGGACGCACGACAAAAAGCAGCGCGGGAGTGCCGGCATAGCATAACATAGTGTGCAGAGATTAAAGTTTCAGAAATTTAGAGACGGGTCAGTTCTCTGTTACAATTTTTTGCTACTGATGAAATATTAGATAGGTCATAGTGAAAATAAACGGATCACTCACGTCTTAAAACGAGTTTAACTCGACGTCTCGACTCAACGAGTTTAAGACGTGAGTGATCCGGTTATTTTCACTATGAGTGAGTCTCACGGTAGTTTCATGTTTAAAGTATTAGATAGGTTTACAACTACTGGAAGTTGAGAACACGAAAAAACGTACGATGAGAGAATGGCCCAAACATAATATTCATAATACAAATAAAAAAAAATACTATAACAATTAAACTGATAAAATAGAAAACATATAAGATACATCTATAAGTCTGTGTAGTCATCGTTCTAGCTTCTATACTACAGCAGGGTGTGCCCTCCTCACAGAATGAGAAACGGGTCATAGTTCCCACGCGAAACCAGTGCGGATTGGAAATTTCACACTCACCATTGAGTTTCTTTATATATTTAATGTTTACATAATACATATATTTGGCGCGATGACTGTATCGTTGATCGTGATCATTGAGTTTTGCGACACCCTACACACCCTGTATAGGGCAGAAATGATGACGAATATCCAACAAGTTATTAAAGACATCGCAGTTTTCAATACAATACAATTTTCAGTAGCTACAATTAATTGTACACCACAAAGAAAACGCAGAAAAACAAGTACATGGAATAAAATATATAAGGTAAGCCATAGGTATTGATAAATTACCGAGAGCGTAAAATTGCATATGTAGTGGTATTGTGTGTTTATATGCATTGGAGAGAGATATCTCTATATTGTTGTCTCTCTCTGTCACTAAAGTGGAACGCCTATAAACACACAATACCACCACATATGCAATTCCACGCTCTCGGTAATTTATCTATAGCTAGATGGCTAGGTGACAGGTAGTGCTAGGTAGTAACAAATACCTCATCATTTCAGCCGAAAGACGTCCACTGCTGAACATAGGCCTCCCCCAAGGCTCGCCAAACAGATCGGCCCTGTGCCATCCGCATCCAATGCGTTCCCGCTACCTTCACCAGGTCGTCGCTCCATCTTGTTGGAGGCCTACCTACACTGCGTCTTCCGGTCCGCGGACGCCACTCGAGAACCTTTCGGCCCCATCGGCCGTCAGTTCTACGGGCGATGTGCCCTGCCCACTGCCACTTAAGTCTAGCGATTCTTCGAGCTATGTCCGTGACTTTAGTTCTCGCGCGGATTTCATCATTTCTAATGCGATCCCGCAGAGAAACTCCAAGCATAGCCCTCTCCATCGCCCTCTGAGTGACCTTGAGCTTCCTTATAAGACCCATCGTTAGCGGCCACGTCTCAGCGCCATAAGTCATCACTGGCAACACACACTGGTCAAAGACTTTTGACTTGAGACACTGCGGTTTATCGGATGACAAGATATTGCGGAGCTTCCCGAACGCTGCCCAGCCGAGTCTAATTCGTCGATTGACCTCTTTCTCGAAGTTGCACCTACCCAATTGGATTGTGTCGTGTTTTAAAAAAAAAAAGATAGTCCATAATTTAATATTACCATAGTATTGTGTAATTTTTAATACTAGCAATTCCATATTTCGATGGCAACACTGTGGCTGGACTCAGATCCCCCACCTCTCAGGAGTGGGGTCTGAGCCCATGACCGTTGTGGAGGACGGGCGAGCAGGCATTCGAGATATGGAAGTCAACTTGATAACATCAAACCAAACTGATTGTATTAACTAGATAAGAGAATCAGAAATAAACCTATTGCAGTTATAAAGTCAGTGTTATATTTTATTACATCTCAGAAGTGGGATACAAATCCAAGAACTGTGAGTATTATTTGAAGTGTTTTGATTTAATTTCCACATACGTAATACGTGATTAATGCATGCATTTATTTTATTTTCAAAATACGTGGAATTAACGTTCGCTGGCTTGCGATCGGGTGATAATTAAAACATAAGTAGCATCTACCGTCAATGTCTGCCTGTTTAGTAGTTAGCATTGGAGAGGAACATTTGGCCGGGGTACTCCCCGGTATTGTTTTTCTAAATGATGCAACTACGGGAATATGTACCTACATTGGTTCTAGTCCCGTGGTAGTGCGAAAAACTGGGCGCCCTTGACGGTTGTTTTTTTTTTTTTTTGAAAATTTATTTATGTCTACCGCCCAATATTTTTTAAATTAGGACATGGATATACGGTCAGAGTATTTTCTTCGATAATAGCCTTTCCCGTTAGCCTAAAAGAGATAATCAAGTAGTATGGGAATTATTTGCAGAATAAGTTGAGTATTTTAGTTTTTGTCAGTGTACCTGCCCCTTGGTGTTTTCTCTGGCGGGAATAATCAATACTTTTACCCATACGCATATAATATATCAATACACATGTTTTTGGCAACTATGGTTGCCAATTTATTTATTTATTCCAATTAAATTCTGATCTACCCGCACGCAAGCCAAGTGAATAATACCACCTTGTAAATGGACTACAGCCTAGTTTTACAGCTTCAGCCAAGTGTGCTTTGCTAGACTGTCCGATTATGTATAAGAATTTTGAATCATTTTGGAATCAGACTCCGACTAGAGCTGGCAGGCTATGTATGCCTGATAGTTATGTGTACCACAACCAGGCTATGTATGCCTTGTGGTTACGTGTGCTAAGATGAAGCTAGGTATGCTTCTTAGGTAGGACCATGTGTGTCCTAGAGAGGCTATGTATGCCTTGTGGTTACGTGTGCTAAGATGAAGCTAGGTATGCTTCTTAGAAAGGACCATGTGTGTCCTAGAGAGGCTATGTATGCCTTGTGGTTACGTGTGCTAAGATGAAGCTAGGTATGCTTCTTAGGTAGGACCATGTGTGTCCTAGGAAGGCTATGTATGCCTTGTGGTTAATAGTGGTTATGTGTGCCAAGTCGAAGCTAGGTATGCTTCTTAGGTAGGACCAGGTGTGTCCTAGGAAGGCTATGTATGCCAATCATTGCAAGACACCACGAGTGAACTGAGTAAATTTGATAAATATACAAATCATTCTGATCTTTAGAATGCCTGATTGTCTTATTATCAGATCGCAATCGATCGATCCTAATCGTATTACTATTAATTTACGAACTGCTTTATAATTTTATTATTTTGAAAACTTGAGGGTAGACCTAACTTACCATCTTTACATGGTTATTTGAAACATTGTGATACCTCTAATTACTTAATTATTAACTATTTTACCGAATATATATTGAACTTAGGTTTTATACCTGACCTTACTTCTTTAGCAAGATACGATCATACTATACATAATATAAAAACTATTCATTCCTTTTATTACGTGGGTATATGACATGGTTGCTCGTAAATCATTCCAAGTTGTTCGCTTTAACGCTACTTTGATTCTCAGCTACTTATTTATAGTTCGAGATAAAAACGAATGTATTAAATTAATCTGCCTACCCACATTTTAAGGCTTTATACCCAGTATGAGACATTGGCAATTAAAAAGTAAAAATGAAAAACTGTTACAGTTAGAATATGGCATCTGATGACGATGATGGAGTTAGCACATCGCGAACTCCCCCACTCAGAGTGAATAAAAAGAAGAAAAGAAAAAGGCGCCGACGTCACAAATCATCGACGAGTTCGTCGTCCAGTAGCGAGAGTCCTCGGCGGAAGTCTAGGAGGACTTCACGCCGGCTCACGACTGAAGACGTCGTTAAAATGCTGACTACATTGAAAGGAGATTCAAGTAAGAACTTTGTTTTAAATAATAATACATTGAACAATGTTGTACCAGAATTTAATCCGTGTAACAAGGCTCAGAACATAGAAAATTGGATAAGAAAGGTGAACGAATGCGCTGTGATTTACGGGTGGGACGAGAAACAAACCATTCATTTCTCATTACAGAAGCTTGTCGGACTTACGAAGAAATGGTTTGAGTCTCTTCCCACCGTTGTCTTTACCTGGTCCGAATGGCAGGCAAAACTTAGGAAAGCATATCCTAGTGAAGATAATTACGGTCATTTGCTAGAAGAGATGTTAGCACGCAAGTTTCGTAACGACGAAAGCATGCGCGAATACTTTTATGACAAATTAGGACTTCTAAATAGGTGTAACATTACCGGAAAAAACGCGGTTGACTGTGTTGTACATGGTATTAGCGATCAATCTATCAGAAACAGTGCACAAGCACAAAACTGCTCTGAGCCTGAAGATTTACTCCACTTTCTGTGTTCTCTGCGCACGGTAGTTCAACCCACTACATATAAAGGGCGGGAGCGTAATATTTCCAGAAGTGTTCCTAGTGCCAGCAGTACTAACATTCAGTCAAATCTTAATGAAACGTCACTTGTTTGTTTCAATTGTAGAACGAAAGGTCATCCCTTCTATAAATGTCCCAAACCTATAACTAAGTGCAAAAAATGTAACAGGGTAGGACATGACAGCGAAAACTGTAAACTAGTCCCTTTGAAACCTGACAACAGACAGCGTAGTGATGCCAACAATGATAAGAGTATTTTGAAAATAGATATCGGAGGCAATAGCAACGAAAAGTTCTTTAAGTCAATTCTTGTGAATGACAAAACATTGTCCGCCTACATTGATTTTGGTAGTGAATGTAGTCTCATTCGGTGCACGGATGCAGATAAGTTAGGACTAGTAAAGAATTTTGAAGGCGTCCCGATCGTAAAAGGGTTTGGAGGTTCTGCTATTACACCTTTGTTCAAGTCCCTCATCAACATTAAGATTGACGAGGTTGAAGCGTCTATTGAAGTAATAGCTGTACAAGATAAATATTTGCAAACCCCTTTACTAATCGGACAAAATTTCACAGAACTCCCGTGTATAACAGTGTTGAAAGATAATACGAAATTAGTGTTTTACAATACACCGGTTGAGGATAATTCGAATGGAGTTAATGCGAACCTGAAACTGTTTGTCACCGAAACTACCGTCATAACCCAGAGCGGTATCGTACCGATTCATGTCAATGACGTGGCGTTTACCGGTGATATTTACGTAGACGGTTACAACAAAGTAGAACCTGGTAATGAATATCGCTTATTAACCGGCGCTTATCGCGTATCTGAAGGTAAAGGGGCAGTTGTCGTCACAAATTTATCGCCACAAAGCATACAAATTTCTGCTAATACCATGATCGCAAGGTCTATACCCTTTGTAGAAAAACAAGTCTGTCAGGTTAATCGAATTATCACTGACGTATCGAAGTTAGAACCACTGAATAAAGATGATATTAAGGTTGGGCATGATTTGAGTAAAGCACAAGTAGATAGGCTTTATACGTTATTGCAGGAATATCGTGACTGTTTTGCAAATAATTTGAGTGAGTTAGGATGTGCGGAGGGCGTAGAGATGAATATAGACCTCCTAGATGATAAACCCGTGATATACCGACCGTACCGGTTGTCATTTACCGAACGCGAAAAGGTTCGTGAAACTATTGACGAGTTATTGCGTAACGACATCATTGAAGAGTCTAATGCAGACTATGCCAGTCCCATATTAATGGTAAAGAAGAAGACAGGTGAGCACAGGTTATGCGTTGACTTCAGGGCCTTGAATAATAAAACTGTTAAAGACCGTTTCCCATTACCTTTAATAGAAGATCAAATCACTAACTTAAGCGGCAACCATTTCTTTACTTCGCTAGACCTCGCGTCCGGCTACTATCAAATACCTATGGCCCCTAGCAGTCGACATCTCACTGGTTTCGTGACCCCTGATGGTTATTACCAATTCAAAAGAATGCCTTTTGGGTTGGCCAACGCACCGGCTGTATTTCAGCGAATGATCAATAAGATCCTAGGTAATAAAAGATTTGAATACGCATTAGCATATTTAGATGACGTACTGATACCCTCAAGAAACGAGGAGGAAATGTTTGAGCGTTTAGAAGGCATCTTGAAACTTTTTAGGCAATATGGACTGACATTAAAATTATCAAAGTGTCGTTTCTTTGACACCTCTATCAGCTACCTAGGATACGAAATTTCATCCGCTGGAATACAGCCCGGTGAAGCTAAGATAGCCGCAGTTAGAAATTTTCCCACTCCGCAGAACATTCATGATATTCGACAATTCCTTGGCTCGACAGGTTACTTTCGTAAGTTTATCAAAGGTTATGGAGAAATTGCTCATCCTTTAACTAATCTACTTAAAAAGGATATGCCTTGGCAATGGACTGGAGAGCAAGAAAGGTCATTTTATTTATTAAAGGAAAAGCTCGCGAGTAGGCCAGTGTTAGCTCTTTACGATCCCAAGCTCGAGACCGAAGTGCACACGGACGCCAGCGCTCTGGGCATAGGAGGCATATTAATGCAATGGCAGATTAGTCCTCGGGTACTTAAGCCCGTGGCCTACTTTAGCAGGCAGACTACCCCGGAGGAAAAACATCTACACTCCTATGAGCTAGAGACTCTGGCGGTTGTGGGCTCTTTAAAGAAATTTAGAGTGTACCTTTTGGGCATTCATTTCAAAGTATTTACGGACTGTGCAGCATTAAGAACGACACTAACAAAAAGAGATTTAATTCCGCGGATAGCGAGATGGTGGCTCCTTATTAGTGAATATACGTTTGAAATTGAATACCGGCCGGGTGTGCGAATGGCTCACGTAGACGCACTAAGTCGTAATACTAACCTTCTTGTAGAATCCGATAGTAGCCCTTCAGTCACTGTTTATACGATAGAGAAGGAAAATTGGTTATTGACCCTCCAACTAGCAGATCCCGACATATCTCGTATTATTAAGATTCTAAAGCCCGAAATTGACGAAGAGTACAAAGATTTACAAAAGAATTACGTTGTCAAAAATCACGCATTGTACAAAAAGGTCGATGACCGTCTTTGTTTTGTTGTCCCTCGTAGTGCCCGATGGCAAATATGTAGGGCCAATCATGATGAAATAGGGCACCTAGGTTACGCTAAAACATTGGAAAGGATACAGGAACAATTTTGGTTTCCAAAGCTACGTAAGTTCATTAAAAAGTACGTCGGGGCGTGTATAGAATGTGCATATAATAAGGATAGCGCGAGTAAACAAAGGGCTGGGTACCTTCACCCTATAGAGAAGATCAACATACCATTCCACACAATTCATGTTGATCACCTCGGCCCATTTGTAAAGAGTAGAAATGGCAATGCTTACATATTCACAATAGTCGACGGGTTTTCAAAATATGTATTTGCTAGGGCTGTAAAAGACACCAAAACCAAAACTACCATCAAAACCCTTCAAAATATATTTTATGACTTTGGCATACCGGCTAGGATCATATCGGACCGAGGTACATCATTTACGTCAACGGCATTTAAAGCCTTTTGTGATCGTCACGGTATTAAACATGTCTTAAACGCAGTCGCTTGTCCCAGGGCCAACGGCCAGTGTGAGAGGTTCAATCAAACAATATTACACTCATTAGCAGCACAAAACTCAGGTGGCAACGAACGGGACTGGGACAAGTGCCTGGGGAAAATCCAGTGGGGAATTAACAATACTGTTAATGCGACCACGGGAAGAACTGCGACAGAAGCTTTGTTCGGGGTTAAAATGCGCGACGACTTAATTAATAAACTCGGCATTGATACAAACCCCTGTAATGTTGATATAGAGGAATTACGGGACGATATCAGTAACACGATAGCACAGAGTCAAGCAAAGCAAAAGCAAAAATATGATTCTAACAGAGTACCGGCTGATAAATATGAGGTCGGTAGCTTAGTCAAGATAGTTCGGAATAATTATAATAACGACGGAAAAAGTACAAAGCTCCTGTCTAAGTTCATAGGACCCTATAAAATTGTAGAGGTTCTAGGAAATGATCGTTATAAAATAAGTGATATTCCAGGATTTAATAAAAAGGGAAAACCCTATGATACTGTAATATCGGTAGATAGAATTAGACCATGGATAAATGTTAAGGCACTTGAAATTAATATTAGCGATAGTAGCAGTAACGAACCTAATTACCTATTTAATTACCTATTTTGATGCGTAACTACTTCAGACACAATTATGTAACTTAAAGGTACCGTAAGCATAATGACCAAACGAATGTCGTGTTAAGAATCATACATGTTTCTTATATTATTTAAGATTAATTAACAGCACACTGCATCCGTGAAGGAGTAAATACTCCATTTTGCCCGCGTTTTAATTGTGCTTGATAAGCAGACAACTTTTTCCCCGTTGATTTATCTTTAGTTTTATTTACTCCTGTCGCTGCTGTAAGTGATATAGTAGACATTAAGTCATATTAATTGTTAGCATATAAAAATGTTAAGTAGCCATAGCAGATCATTCTAGTTTACCATCATGCTTATTTTAATAACGTACTTTACCTTATGGCAATAACCTTGGTTACTGTAAAAACTTGAAATGCTCTGGCCGAAATTAAGTATGTAAGTATTGTATGTAGATTAATTAGATATTTGATATTAAGTAACATACAAGTCGTAACACCAATTCTTAAATTATATCCATATAATCAGCAATTTATTGTGATAGCGTACGCCAGAGGCAGTACGTTGTCTGATGGCCGAATGTCGTGTTTTAAAAAAAAAAGATAGTCCATAATTTAATATTACCATAGTATTGTGTAATTTTTAATACTAGCAATTCCATATTTCGATGGCAACACTGTGGCTGGACTCAGATCCCCCACCTCTCAGGAGTGGGGTCTGAGCCCATGACCGTTGTGGAGGACGGGCGAGCAGGCATTCGAGATATGGAAGTCAACTTGATAACATCAAACCAAACTGATTGTATTAACTAGATAAGAGAATCAGAAATAAACCTATTGCAGTTATAAAGTCAGTGTTATATTTTATTACAATTGTATGTCCCAGACAGATATAGTCGTCAACAACTTCGAGCAAAGTATCTCCGATTACGACGGGAGTACCAACTACCTACCTGGGGCTAAATTCAAAGTATCTCCGATTACGACGGGAGTACCAACTACCTACCTGGGGCTAAATTCAAAGTATCTCCGATTACGACGGGAGTACCAACTACCTACCTGGGGCTAAATTCAAAGTATCTCCGATTACGACGGGAGTACCAACTACCTACCTGGGGCTAAATTCAAAGTATCTCCGATTACGACGGGAGTACCAACTACCTACCTGGGGCTAAATTCAAAGTATCTCCGATTACGACGGGAGTACCAACTACCTACCTGGGGCTAAATTCAGGAACAGCCCAACACGGTTTGCGAGCGGTAACAGGCCTCATGCATGCCACGTACTTACGCGCGATATTTACCTACCGCGGGGACGATCTGCTAAGATCGAAATTCCAGTAGGTTGTCACAAGCGCGCGCCGACGCACGTTCATTCGTGTTCCACGGAAAAAATATGCCGCCTGGACTTTTATAAGTGAATGGTGAAACAGGGGGCAAATTTTAATATGACTATGCTAGAATTTAATAGCTAATATAACAATTTGGAAGTTCGTATCGTGCTGTCCCTCTTACTCTTCTATAAAAAGCTATAAGCGTGAGCGGGATGGCACGATGCGAAGTTCGAAAGTTGACCTTCGTATTTAGCATAACGCTAGGGTACTGTGAGCATGGCAATGTGTTCTGCGCATTACAATAAATATCCTTTTTTGTTAGGATTCCAGAGCTAAAATGGCAAAAACGGAACCCTTATAGTTTCGCCATGACCGTCTGTCTCTTTGTCCGTCCGTGGCTTAGCTCAAAGAATATTAGTGCTAGAAAGTTTGCATGGATATAATATATAGCAATTATCCCGACAAAATGGTAAAACAACATGTAGAATTTTTTTTTAATCCAAACTGCCAGCCCTTGTCACTGTCGGCACGCACACATTCTTAAGGAGACGGAGTAGTATAATCTGTGGCTAAAATCGCGGTAAGTACCAAGATTTTGTACGGGATGCAGTATCTGTTACGAAGTAACTATTAAGTAATCTGTGGCGGTAATTCAATCGTTTGCGAGAGGATAGGGACGGGCTGAGCTTGGGGGCTCATCCCAATCTCAGCCCGAACCTCTCGCAAACCAGTGATTTTTGGCGTTCCTGAATAGCAGTTCATCCCTATCCTCTCGCAAACGATTGAATTACCGCTCGCATACCGTATTGGGCCGTTCCTGACTTTAGCCCCTGGTGTTCAGTCTGTTTTTATTCGACTGTCTCTAATCTTTGGCATCAAAGTGCTCGCCGCGCGGTTTATTTTTAAAGTAGGTTCTGTATAAAAACAGACACATGGCCCTAGAATGTAGGAGGACCTAGATTTAATTAAATACTATTTTTTAAACCTGACCACATCCTGTTAGAAGTTTCCGGTTGCTTTAGTAATGAACTGAGGATTATCTTAGGATCGGTCACATTCTTCAAAATTCGACGGTTCAAAGGCGAAACGCATGAAGCGACGCTTTTTGTCATACATATTTGAAATCAGCGAATTTTTCTCCGTCGTTTGAGCCGGGTTTCATGCAAATGTCAAAAAATGTCGCTTGATGCGTTTTGCCTTTTAACCGTTGATCTCAAGTGGCTCCCTATCCGTTTTCGCCGTAATACTCATATTCTTACTCTTTTATACAGCATACTCTTTAACCCTGCAACTCCTCCATACCTTCAAGAGCGTTTTAAGTTCTTGTCCTCTCTTCGTTCTGCACAGAATTTTCTTCTTACCGTTCCTCCTTCTCCCTCTAAATTCTATCATAACTCGTTTACTATGACTGTCATTCGTCTCTGGAATTCTCTTCCTTTGGCGTTAAGGCAAGCTAAATCCCTACCCATTTTTAAAAACCTCCTCAAAGCTCACTATTTGTCACTAACTTAATCCTCAATCGTCGGTCCTTCCCTGTTCATTTGTTTACATTGTGTCTTTAAATCAGAGTTCCTTTTCTCACGTGCGGCCTTTTGACATTTTCTCATTGATATTCTGTATATTATGTAGTGTATGTAGTGTATAAGTATTATATTTTTATGTATATGTTTATTTATGTATATAAATATTGTATATTTGTATTGTTTTTAATATTTTATTGATTAATAAAACACAATCACACACAATCTTTTTCGGTGACAATTGGTGTCACTACCTTAACAAACTTGTGTTATTAGTTGTTAATGTTTTTTTCTACTGTTTGGTGGTGGTACTCTTGAAACCTGAAATAAAATATTTTTCTTTCTTTCTTTCTTTCTTTCTAATATCTCTTCATTTCTCCTGTCTGTTGTTTCCGCCACCTACATAAACCTGTTCATATTTGTATAAGTATCCAGTATTGGTTGTCTGGAAGAGATCGCTTTTGAGCGATAAGACCGCCTATTGTCTGCCTGATTTTTTATTGTTATTATTATTTTTCTGTACTTTTTTTTGGTGCTCAATAAAGAATATTTGTATTGTATTGTATTGTTGAAATGACGAAGTCATTAAAATTAAAATATGTGATCATTAATAATATTTTCTTTCATCATCATTTTCCCAGCCTATATACGTCCCACTGCAGGGCACAGGCCTCTCAGAATGCAAGCGCTTGGGCTGTAGTTCCCACGCGGGCCCAGTGCGGATTGGGAACTTCACACACACCATTGAATTTCCTTGTAGGTGTCCAGGTTTCCTCACGATGTTTTCCTTTAAAGATCATGGTAAAAATGCACGTTAACTCCGAAAAATCGGAGATGCGAGCCTGGGACCTGAACCTACGACCCTCTGCTTGAGAGATCATATAGATCAAACCACTAGGCTACTACGGCTTTTATATGCATAAAGAATGTGAATTAAATAAACTCTACTACACTATACCTTGACAAGCTCGGGCGTGGCGCTCGGCGGAACCCTGTCGCAGGGAGCCTCTGCTGTCCTTAACAAGATTGTTTTTAATAAGTGCGGCAAATACTCACTGCGACAGGGTTCCGCGGAGGGTCCCGCACAAGCTTGTCGGACTGTACTTTCGTAGTTTGGTTAGGTACTTGCCTAATTAAAAAAATATATACAGGGTTATTTGTAATTCACTAGCATCCTTTTAACCCTAAACTCCTACCACTTGAACAAATGTTTTTTGTTTTACGGCTTTTGTCATAACTTAATATTTTTGGTGTAATAACGTTTTGAAAATTTGAGATGTCCTCTTATTTTTACGATACTCTGTGTATTTGTATGGGAAAAAAAGTGCTTCATTTTGAAAAGTCGTAAAACAAAAAACATTTGTTTGAGTGATAGGAATTCAGGGTTAAGAGGATTTCAGTGAATTAAAAATAACCCTGTATAGTAAAATATGAGTGAGAGCGCCGGGGGCCCAATGCCTCTTCCTCTCGTCCTCCCTTTTCCCTCTCCTTTTTAGGGTTCCTTACCCAAAGGCTGTATCTCAGGAACCGTGATAGCTAGACAGTTGAAATTTTCACAGATGATGTATTTCGGTTGCCGCTATAACAACAAATACTAAAAACTAGAATAAAATAAATATTTAAGGGGGCTCCCATACAACAAACGTGATTTTTATGCTCGTTTTTGCTCGATATCGATAACGGCAACAAGTAGACGTAATAATAATAATGATAATGAAATTAAAATAAAACAAATATTTAAGGGGCCACCATAGAACAAACGTGATTTTTTTGCTATACAAATACAAATACAAATCATTTATTTTGCTTAAAATATGGTACAGAAGATGGAACACAGTATAGAGAGAGATCACATATTTCACCAAAATCTGGCATGCAAAATTTTACTACATACTAAGAAGCAAGATGAATTTAAATTTTTAATGCTCAAACATAACATAACATCATAACATAATGGTCATTGGTCAAAAGAGGAAAAATATTCAGCAACAGAGTAGAAGGCTTTTCCCACAAGCCATGCTTTGAGTTTCTGCTTAAATAACTTCAGAGGATTCCTTTTAATGTCATCATCTAATTGATTAAAAATTTTTATTGACATGTGAAAAGTGTTTTTGCCATACACAGCCGTTCTTTTGTGAGGTCAAGTCTATCTGGATATCTCGTATTAAAGTTGCATACATCTTTATGTATGCAACTTTATGTGTCTAAACGCGGCAAAAAGAACACATTTCAAAGACAAAATAGAGTAAGAAAAAATCTAGATCCGTTATGATGCCATAATGAACTTGTCCATACATGATTAGGGATGTCGTCACAATGGACTCGCCCGTCCCACGAGACCCACTGATTTGTGCTAAGCCTATTAGTCTGAATAGAATCTGGCGCGACGTGCGCAGGAGTGGATGCGGCAGTTTGCGAATAATGAAGGCCAAGATAAAATAGGTATTCAGGATCTATTTCTCTTTGTTTCTCCAAATAAAACTATATGTTAGGTAATGAATTTTACGATTGCTTTGGGGATGAGGATATCTTACTTCCCTCCTAATCTATACTAATATTATAAATGCGAAAGTGTGTCTGTCTGTCTTTCTGTCTGTCTATCTGTCTGTTACCCCTTAACGCTTAAACCGCTGAACCGATTTAGATGAAATTTGGTACAGTGATAGTTTGGGTCCCGGGAAAGGACATAGAATAGTTTCATCCTTTAAGGGGGTTAAAAGGGGGCCGGAAATTTGTATGGGAAATCAATAACCGCTGAACCGATTTAGATGAAATTTGGTATAGAGATAATTTGAGTGTCGGGAAAGGATATGGGATAGTTTTTATCCTGGAAAATTACATGGTATTCGCGAGATAGCGATAAACTAATTCATCGCAGATGGAGTCGCGGTAATATTATAAACGCTAAAGTTTGTGTGCCGTTGTGGCCGAGTGGTTTGACCTATTGTCTCTCAAGCAGAGGGTCGTAGGTTTGAGCCCGGGCTCGCACCTCTGAGTTTTTCAAAATTAATGTGCGAAATTACATTTGAAATTTACCATTAGCTTCACGGTGAAGGAAAACATCGTCAGGAAACCTGCTTCAACATGCGAAGAAATTCAATGGTGTGTGTGATGTTCCCAATCCGCACTGGGCTCGCGTGGGAACTACGGCCCAAGCCCTCTTATTCTGAGAGGAGGCCTGTGCCCTGCAGTGGGACGTATATAGGCTGGGATGATGATAATGATGAAAAGAAATAATAAACAATTCAATTAATGGTTCACTTCAATTCAGGCTTAATTAATTTATGACGAGTGTTTTGAAATAATTATTATGGGGAAATGGGGAAGTGCTGACCTCATACTACGAAATTCGATTTTCGAACATCGTATCATGCCGTCCTTTTCACGTTAATAGTATAAAACTGAAGAGTGCAAATGACGGCGCGATACGAACTTCGAATCTCTTAGCCCCCTGTTTTGTAGGGTATGTATTACAATACCGAAGTACGAAAGACCGAATGTATTAAAATATCGAATGGGTCAAAAGACCGACACGATTTTTTTCTGAAACCGTAAACTTCTCAGAATTTATTAAAACGGCATCATACAGAACCCATTAGGTTAGGTTAGGTTTGTTTTATAACAATCCTAAAAAGTTAACGGTTTTAGAAAAAAATCGTGTCGGTCTTTTGACCCATTCGATGTTTTAATACATTCGGTATTTCGTACTTCGGTATTGTAATACACACCCGTTTTGTATGGAGTGACTGAGTACTGTTAATGCGGCATCCATTATTTAATTCGCATCTAATCTTTGTCGTAAGGCAGATTGCACAATGAACAATATTGTGATCAGCCCCCCGCTGCGCGTGTGACACCGCCCTTATACTAACTTACATTACACCCTTACACGCAAATTACAATGCGTTTAGTAATGTATGCGCAATGTAATCTTTTCGCACGTTTTTTTGTAGTTGAAGTAATTTATTTGAGCGTTTTCAGTTGCCTCGTGATATTTTCATTCACCGTAATCTGACATCGTGCCATAAAAAGGGTTATTTATGAGTTTCTCTGAAAGATCGAATTCGTAACGAGGTGATCCGACAGAGAACCAAAGCTATCGACATAGCCCACCGCATTAGCACGCGGAAGTGGCAATGGGCCGGCCATATAACCCGAAGAACCGATAACCGTTGTGGTAGACGAGTTCTTGAGTGGAGACCACGGATCGGCAAACGTAGCGTGGGACGTCCTCAGACTCGGTGGAGCGATGATCTTCGCAAGGCGGCTGGCAAGAGCTGGATGAGAGTGGCCGAGGATCGTGCTCAGTGGCGTACCATGGGAGAGGCCTATGTCCAGCAGTGGACGAACATCGGCTGATGACGATGATGACTCGGACATTTTGAACAAAAAGTATTTTTTGTTTGAGGAAATTTTGTTGTTTTCTTACTCAAAATCACGACTCACGGGTACTGTTAATTTTCATAAAGAAAAAAAGTGTGTGTGTGTGTGTGTTTTTCTTATTTTTTAAGTCTGTTTTGTGATTTTTTTCATACAGTTTATATTATATTATGCCTCTTCACAAAACTGACACATTATTTTTATGAAAAATTAGGGACATTCTTTTATCATCAAAATCAATAGCGATCTTCATTCTGAGTAATAAAACCCCAAAACTACGTAATTCTGAAAAAAAGTAATAATAATAAATCGTGGTACGATTGACACCAATTGACCTAGTCCCAAACTAAGCAAAGCTTGTACTATGGGTACTAGCCAACGGATAAACATACTTACATAGATAAATACATACTTAAATACAAAATAAACATCCAAAACTCGAGCACAAACATTCGTATTTTTCAGACAAATATCTGCCCCGACCGGAAATCGAACCCGGGACCTCAAGCTTCGTAGTCAGGTGCTCTAACCTCTTGGCTATCTGCTCGCCTAAGTGGGTAGTATTTTTTTTCAGACGGATTGTTGCTGTTAGCCTCGACGGCTTTTACAGCTTACCGGAGAGAGAGCGAGCCGCCAGACGGGCAGCTCAGCAAAGGAATCTAAGTAGGTAGTAGTAAAGTAGCGAGTAGAAATACATTTTAAAGTGAAGCCTAAATAAAATGAAAAAGTAAAATATCACTACATTGTTCGACTAATCAGCATACCACGGAGGGTCAGCGTCCCTAATGCTAAGCCGTTTTTGATGCGGCTCAAGTCACTGAATAGGATAATATTGGGCATTGGCAAATATTCGCGCGGCGACAATGGGGTTCTCACCCACTGGCACGGAAAGAGACACGTGACCTTTATTAGATCATTCAGATCTATTTAAACCTATTTGTTAATCTTTTGTGAATGCAGCTCGTTTTGCTAAGGTAGGTAAATGTTGTGATTAGGACTTGGCTTTGATTTTGTTGATTCTCACTTCAGACAAACGAACAAAATAAGAAATTTATTTGGTGTACATATTACGGTTATGAAGCAGTTTTTTTTTTGTGAAATCATAAACTATCTGGATTTTTAAAACGGCATCGTATAGAAAGAGGTTGGATCTTAATAAGTTTACGGTTTAAGTTTAATTTAAGGATTCAATTAACGGTTAAATTGTAACACGTTTCTCGGTATTTCGAACACAAATGGACTAAAAATACCTACATGTAGGTACATTTATTAGCGGTATTTATTATGTTTTCATTATAGAAGTTAACGCAATTTTAAATAGTTTCGTTGTTTCATTTAAAAACGTGTGAAAATTTTACCGTTAAGTTTCAAATGTTAAAAATAAATAGAGTATAGGTATTCGAGATTTTAATACTTACATACGGTTTTTCGTGCTTCGGTATTATAATACCTTTATTGGGTTGGGAATAAGCGTTCTTTTATGCCCAGCTTGTATTTTTTGAACATTAAATATTAAGTCCTATAAAAAAATCTTAAATCTTAAGATTATTATTTCGTACGTAAATCTCGTAACCGAGGCCGTGAGAACCTAGTGGTTTGACCTAAGGCCTCTCTAGCAGAGGGTCGTGGGTTCGAGTCTGAGCTCACATCGCTGAGTTTTCAGAATATACGTACGAAATTACATTTAATTTTGCCATGTGCTTTATGTACGATGAAGGAAAATATCGTGACGAAACCTGCACACCTGCGAAGAAATTCAATGGTGTGTGTGAAGTTCGCAATCCGCACTAGGCTCGCGTGGGAACTACGCCGCAAGCCCTCTCGTTCTGATAGAAGTCCTGTGTCCTGCAGCGGGACGAATATAGGACAAATCTCGTAACTATTTTTCAAAAATAGCATCTGACTTTGACACTTTTTCCTTAGAACTAAGTTATTAAATTTACCTAAGTACTTACTTTTTCTTTTTAAAATTAACTTCCGAAAACAACAAAACGAATCTTGTAAATAAACATACAAATTTTCATAAATAATTCTACTGACGAAAACAACTTGTAACGAAATTCGAATCAATCCACAAATTAAGTACTTTTAATTGTGTGACCATTGTAAACCGCCACTCGTTGCTGCAATTACAAATCAAAGTGGGGTATTTGAATTATGAATCCTTTGTCGTTCCATGCCATTGGCCGCGCGTGGCGGGGACGTTTCATATTGACCGCAAAAGTATATTATTATGTATTAATAGTTATACCTACTTTGTAATAATATACTTACCGCAGTGCTTAGTTTATAACGTTGTCAATAGCATCGTTATTCCTTACATAGGCTTGAAAATGGAAATATATTTTAATGGAATTGAATGAACTTTGCGTAATCGAAATAAAAGACTTGAAAGCTTTTTTTTTTAAAAGTGACGAAAAAAAAGGGTGTACAAAAATACCACTTTGTTACTTACCATTTGAGGTGGTATTTTTTCTTCAAATTTAAATAGTACCGAACAGGAAATATATCTACCAATGAACTGTAACAATTACTTTGCTCACCCGCGATCTTGTGGTAGGGTATGTATTACAATACCGAAGTACGAAAGCCCGAATGTATTAAAACATCGAATGGGTCAAAAGACCGACAAAATTTTTTTCTGAAACCGTTAACTTTTTAAGATTGTTATAAAACAAACCTAACCTAACCTAATGGGTTCTGTATGATGCCATTTTAATAAATTCTGAGAAGTTTACGAGTTCAGAAAAAAATCGTGTCGGTCTTTTGACCCATTCGATATTTTAATACATTCGGTCTTTCGTACTTCGGTATTGTACTATGTGTACTAGACAACGGATAAACGCACTTATATAGATAAATACATACTTAAATACATATTAAACATCCAAAACTCGAGCACAAACATTCGTGTTTTTCGCAAAAATATCTGCCCCGACCGGGAATCGAACCCGAGACCTCAAGCTTCGTAGTCAGGTTCACTAACCACTAGGCCATCCGGTCGCCGAAGTAGTTCCAGTTTATTTGCGTTTTTATTACATATCTTAATAAAATCTCTCCGTGTGAAACTAAAACCAGTATATACATAATTTACAAAATAATTTACAACATGAAACTTCAATCAATACATACTGTAAAGTTAACTAAATACACCAATTAACTTTAATAACTGTTCTTAAGTGCCCAATTAAATGTGTCCCTTATTTATTTACTAGTGACAGTTATTGTTACTTTAAATGGGTAAATAATAAGTAAATGGGTTAAATATAGTTTTATGGCTTCATTTATGTCGTAATAAAATGCCGGGGGAATGTTAACAGGATTTTGATGAAGTATTCGTCAACCGGTTGCCAACGATTGACTGAACGGTAGAAAACGATTAATTTCGTTTTTAACCGGACGTTTCAGATTGTTCTAAAAATTGTTTCGCCGTTTTTCGATATTGTGAAGGTAAGTTTAACGACCGCTTTAGCCTAGTTGGTAGTGACCCTGCCTACGAAGCAAGAGGTCCTGGGTTCAAATCCCGGTAAGGGCATTTATTTGTGTGATGAGCATGAATATTTGTTCCTGAGTTATGGATGTTTTCTATGTATTTAAGTATTTATTTATCTATATACATACATAAGTATGTTTATCGTCGTCTAGTACCCATAGTACAAGCTTTGCTTAGTTTGGGACTAGGTCGATTTGTGTAAGATTGTCCTCTAATATTTATTTATTTATTTAAGTCACATAACTCGGTTTAATTCAACGTAGTGAATTGACAAAAAGTACAATTTCGTAGTCAAATCTTTATTTTAGAGTTTTTTTGGTTGACACGTATTGCTTATCAGCATTAAACTTTATTGCTTACCTAACAAGTGCTTATTGAACTACACTTGTGCATTTCTTCAGTGGATGTCGTAAGAAGCGACTAAGGACATTGCTAAAAGTACTTAGGCCCTAAACGCGTTGCGTGTGCTCTACCTGTGTGGAGTACAGGCGCGATGTGTCTATGAAGACAAAACAAAGAACAGCAGTCTCGTGACCAGCTAAAAATAAGCACATTGTCATCAAGCGCCGACCAAAAAAAGTCGGAAAACAAAAAAAAACCGGAAAGCATTCGGACCGCAATTATCCGCAAACAAACAAAACGACGGACGAATTATAGTTCGAAATTATAGCGCGCGGTTTTGGGGCCGTATAATTTTTCGAAATACCGACCGTCCGCATCGTGTCATTTTTGTTACGGAAAAAATCGGAAATCGTCCGCCGTGATAGGTTTTTGTGCGCTTCGGCTGCTCCGGCGCCGATTATGTTTCCTAGGCTTTTTTTTATCTGAAAATGTTGCGTGATATTAACATTATTAGTACATTACTGCAGAGGCCGTGAAGTAAGGGATTGACGGACGAGATTTGGGGTATACGGCCGAGTCGTAGACGAGGCCGGATAAAAAGAGTCCAGCAATCCCTCTTCCGGCCGAGGATTGTATAGAGCTTTTCTCAAACATGCATCATCATCATCATCATCATCATCCATCCATCCATCCATCCATCCGTCCATCCATCCGTCCATCCATACATCCATCCATACATCCATCCATACATCCATCCATACATCCACCCATACATCCATCCATACATCCATCCATACATCCATCCATACATCCATCCGTACATCCATCCATCCATACATCCATCCATCCATACATCCATCCATACATCCACCCATACATCCATCCATACATCCATCCATCTATCCTTACATCCAAACATCCATCCATCCATAGATCCATCCTACATCCATCCATCCATACATCCATCCATCCATACATCCATCCATCCATCCATACATCCATCCATACATCCATCCATCCATCCATCCATCCATCCATCCATCCATCCATCCATCCATCCATCCATCCATCCATCCATCCATCCATCCATCCATCCATCCATACATCCATCCATACATCTATACATCCATCCATACATCCATCCATCCATACATCCATCCATACATCCATACATCCATACATCCATACATCCATCCATACATCCATCCATCCATACATCCATCCATCCATCCATCCATACAATACATCCATACATCCATCCGTACATCCATACATCCATACATCCATCCATACATCCATATATCCATACATCCATCCATCCATCACCAGTAGTTTAGGCGGTTTTATAGTAATAAAAGAAGATAGATTTTTTTTAATGTCTTAAGTTGCCTGTATGTAATTTTTCCTTTGTCAGTTTAGTGTTAGTAAGCAAATTTAAAAAGTTACAGCAGCGGACAATAATGGTTTTTCATACTTACTTTTATGGCCTAGGCCAAGAAGTAATGTAGGGAGCCATAAACAACAAACTTCATGGCTCCATTTCGTGACATTAACGCATACATTTCAAAGCATGTTTGAGAAAAATAATAATATCTTGTTTGAAGCATCGCTTTAGTAATGAACAAGCATGACATTACTTAGTTTCTCAGGTACGCTGTATTTTTTCACAGAAAAACCAAAATATATTTTGTAAAATAATTTATTTTCGATTACTTTTCGTATTTAAGAAGATATTTATTTTAAGACTTTTTTTATTTTAATTCCGCATAACTGAACAAAAAGTGAACAAATTATTAAAATATACCTTTATTTGGGAATTGATTTGAATATAAAACCCTAGCGACCCGCCCCGGCTTTGCACGGGTGCAATGTTGGTACTAAATATGCATGTATTATCTATCTAATACCTTTAAACGAGCAAATCTTGTATATGTATGTATAATCAGAATCTCAGAAACGGCTGCAACGATTTCGATGAAATTTGGTATGTAGAGGTTTTCGGGGATGAAAAATTGATCTATCAGCCCGAGCGGAGTTCAGTCGCCCAGGTACTTACTACATATAAACCTTCTTGAATCACGCTATCTATTTTAAAAAAACCGCATCAAAATCCGTTGCGTAGTTTTAAAGATCTAAGCATACCTACATAGGGACAGACAGACAGCGGGAAGCGACTTTGTTTTATACTCGCGCTTATTTTGATTTTGATTTTAAAGGACATAGGATAGTTTTGATCCCGGAAAATTGCAAAGTTCCCGCGGGATAATAGGAAATTTTTAGTACCTTATTAGACAGTCAAACCGGGATAGACCTGATTTTACTGTTTAATAATAATAATCATCATTTATTTCGGACACAGTCATGTCCATAGATGGTTATAGTAAACATACATTATACACTAAATTAGTAATTTTTTATTTTTATTTTTTATTTAAATGTTCACTAAATTAAAAATCGATTGCAAACGATCAGAAACGAGTGCAGTGTATCATCTTATGTGGAATCGGGTAAACTAGCTATGTTACATCGCAGTATCCAGGATACACGTTTCCATTACATAGTATTCCGGCTTTACAATCCTATCTATCCTTTTTCCCTTTTTTTTTGACGGTGAAAGTAAGTAAGTAATATAATTAATATTGTTAAATATTAATAATTAATTAATGATTTTTAGACGACCAGATGGCCTAGTGGTTAGAGAACCTGACTACGAAGCTTGAGGTCCCGGGTTCGATTCCCGTGTCGGGGCAGATATTTGTATGAAAAATACGAATATTTGTTCTCGGGTCTTGGGTGTTTAATATGTACTTAAGTATGTATCTATCTATATAAGTATGTTTATCCGTTGCCTACTACCCATAACACAAGCTTTGCTTATATAGCTTACTTTGGGACTGGGTTAATTGGTGTGAATTGTCCCGTGATATTTATTTATTTTATTTATTTACAATCGTCTTATGAATACTAAAACACTAGGTATATGAAAAGTCTAAAATTTACAACATAAAACAATTATATACTTATGCAACTTGTATCCTTATAAAAGAAATACTTACCAATAAAATACATACACAAATTACTTTTATAAAAAGAACTTACAAACATCACTTGAGGGATACAGATAAAATCAAACTAATAAAGCATAGGACTGGATATGGAAAGAGGAACATTCTATCCGAGGGAGCACGGTTATATAATGACCTGCCTGTTGAAATTAAAAAGTGTAACACTTTAGGCATGTTTAAGAGTAAACTTAGAAATTATATTAGGTAGTGTTAAGATAAATTAAATGTTACGATTAGCTAGAAAATCTTGTTGAAGATATTATTGTCTAATTTTAAGCTCATTGTAAGTGAACATTGTTCTTTATGAGTAATAAAGTCTTTAAACCTATTTATTAGACAAATTAAAATATTAATATAAGCATTAATCCTAGAATAAGTTTTAGTTGTTTTAGTTTTTTCGCCCTAAGCAGGGACCATGTGGTACTGAAAATTTATTTGCCATCTTGTAATACCATGGTTGTAACGAATAAATGAATATGGTGTCTATGATATGATGCCGATGGGGCTGAAAGGTTCTCGAGTGGCGTCCGCGGACCGGAAGACGCAGTGTATGTAGGCCTCCAACATGATGGAGCGACGACCTGCTGAAGGTGGCGGGAACGCATTGGATGCGGATGGCGCAGGGCGGATCTGTTTGGCGAGCCTTGGTAGCCTATGTTCAGCAGTGGACGTCTTTCGGCTGAAATGATGATGATGATGATATGATCAAAATCGTACGACAGTGCAATGGACACAAGGTTCTATAATAGCTCTCTATTTGCATATTATAGCGGTTGAGCGGTTATTGGTGCTCTTTTTGCGACAAAGGCGTTTCCTAGACATTGGCCTACATACGTAACTACATGCGCTATTAAAAAAAACCGGTAAAATGTGAGTCGGACTCGCACACGAAGGGTTCCGTACCATTATCTATAAAAACGGCAAAAAAACACGGTTGCTGTATCAGAACCCCCTTTAAAATTTATTTTATTTTAATTTAACTATTTTTTTTATATAACTAAAATATCCTGTGAATATTTCAAGCGTCTACCTGTTGCCGTTATCAATATCGAGCAAAAACGAGCAAAAAAATCACGTTTGTTGTGTGGGAGCCGCCTTAAATATTTATTTTGTTCTGGTTTTTAGTATTTGTTAATAGGCAACCAAAATACATCATCTGTGAAAATTTCAACTGCCTAGCTATCATGGTTCGTGAGATACAGCCTGGTGACAGACGGACGGACTGACGAACAGCGAAGTGTCAGTAATAGGCTCCCGTTTTTACCATTTGGGTACAAAACCCTAAAAACTATATTACAACTGAAAAGGATACAGTCCCATATGCCATATCGACCCATATACAGTAGAATAAAAAAAAAAGAATAGAAATATACCTAGTAATGAAAAAATGCTTTAACATCATGATAGCAATTGTAGAATGTCAGTATACGTGTCAGTTTGTCCGTCTGTCGGTTATTCGAGTGAACATTGCGGTGGCAGCCATCTTGTCCTCAATGACATCTTGCAGGTAGGTACAATCGTGACAACAATTGTAGAGGAGTTTATTTAAATTTAACTGTTTGGAGCTTTGATCAATTATAACTGTAGATCCACAGTCGCGCGCCCGAAAATGTCCGAGCCAAATGAGCGCCACTTTGATAAAAGTGGCCTTCTTTTTTCTCAGTACGTTGCGTGAAATTGTCAAGTTTAGCTGTCAAGTGTCAACCGAAATTCGACTGTAATGAAGTAAAGGCTAGGTTCAAATTTCTGTGTAGGTGATGTTTTTAATTATTATGCAAACAAATAAAAAAGTTCGGACATTCTTTGAAGGGGATTTTGTTCGGCAATGTGTATCTTCAGTTATAATTGATCAAAGGTTTGGAGTAAACTTTGGTGCAACATTTTGAAGTCATGTGATAATGTTCCAATGCAACACATACCGGACAACTTAGTGGTTAGAGAACCTGACTATGAAGCTTGAGGACCCGGGTTCGATGCCCAGTTGGAGTAGATATTTGTATAAAGTATACAAATATTTGTAGCAGATACAAATATTTAAGTAAGTATTTATCTAATACTGGCAACATTGCTAGCGTAAACATTAGATCCGCATTTATTTTGTTTTAATATTTATTTTTACATATTAAACAGTTTTAAGGCAGTGGCGCGTGTAAAGTGTTGGTCAGTGGGGCGGGGGGCTAATGTTTTGTGTGAGACTTACGTTCTGTGTGGTGGGGGACTGATCCTTCTGACGACGTTCGCTCACATCTACTCAGAAGAGCACAGCACATAGCAATAACAGTGTGTACTTTTAAACCATCGTTCCGAGCGCCGCGAATCGAAGCAATCAATCTCGGTGTGTTTTCCACTATTGAGTACTACGAGGGAAATTATTTGGCACGCACACACGCCCGAAATTTGAATTTTTCGTACGTTATCATTACACACACAAGCAAGCAATACATCTGACCGTCAGTTGTCCGGTATTTGTTTTGACACTGACGGCCATCTTCAACTGTTTTGGCGGCGGTAGTTGCGGCGTGCGCGACGACTACCCTACTTTTTCATGCTACATTGGATGACTTGGGTTCCGCAGCGGCATGCACTGATCTCAGCCAGAATATTTATTAATTTAGTATTGCTGTATTTGTGATTATTATGATCTTTGATTCTTGTATTGATTTTGTTATAGGATTGTTCTTTATATGTCTTAACTATTTTGTTTTATTTGACAATTTGTTTAAGAACTTTTTTTTTTATGATTAATATGTAAGTTAAAAATTTTAATTTTAATTTATTAGATTTGAATGTTATAGTGTTGATGTTTTGCTTTTTTTTATTCATTTTGGATGATGTATTTCAGTTCGATTAATTAATTGCAATGATTTGGTAATTGGTTGTTAAATTTGATTGTTGACATTTTAAATATTTTACATGAATTGGTTTTTTTTTTGCCATACATTGTTTTCTTTAAATTATTATTTTTTTAATTCAGTTTTTGTATTGTAGAAAGCTCTTAGCTTGTTTTATAAATTGTAGATTTAGAAGTTTTAATGTTTTAGTATTGTAATGTAACAATTATTTTCTATATTGTTTTGTAGGTAGTAGTGGGTTTAATTGCAATTTGAATGTTTTTATTTGGATTATGAGCGGTTCGTCCAGAGTGTCTTGTCCCTATTGCCCGGGTTCGCCGAAGTTGTATCTTGCACCGCGAGGTCTCAATGTCCACATTGGGCGCGTTCACAAGGATCTTTTGGTTTCTGTCTCCTCGTCGGATCAGAGTTCGAGCGGTGCAGTTCCTCAAATAACTGTTACTCCGAGTCGGGGTGATGTGGTGCGGGGGGTTTCGAGCCCGGTGGATCTTGAGGGCTTGGCGCGTCTTAAGGCTGGGGTCAGAGTCTTAAAACATGTACCCAAGGGTGCCAGAAGTCTCGCTGCTGGGAAACTAAGCTCAGTTATTGAGGATTGCCTGCGTACAAATAGTGTTGGCGATTGGTACAGTCTGCTGTCCTTTTCATACACAGCATTGAAGGTCCCAGACAGTAGTCTGGGTCAATCGCTGACCTCTAAGGTCAAGAACAATATATGCAGCTCCGCGGCGCCATGTTGCCCTGACGTTGGTGGGTCTTGGAAGCCGGGTTCAATTTACCGCACAATAGAGGCCAAAGTTCACGATGGGGATTTGAGGGGAGCCGTTCGCCTCGTGGTGTCGGACTCTGCCTTGGCACCGTCAAATGAGGCAACGCTAAGATTGCTCAGGGAGAAGCATCCGTCCCCTTCAAGGTTCTTAGATTTTCCTCAGGAGCCGGATCAGGGTGGGCCTGTGGTGTCGGTTGTTCCGGCCGAGGTGGCGGAAGCTTTGGCCTCTTTCTACAGTGGTTCGGCTTCGGGATTGGATGGATTGCGCCCGCAGCACCTCAAAGAGTTGACGTCGGCTTCGGCGGGGGACAGTGGGGTGCGTTTGCTGGAGGTTCTTGCTAAGTTATGCAATTTTTTGTTAAGGGGTTCCGTCAATCCCGAGGTTTGTCCATTCATTTATGGAGCTTCTCTGTGTGCCTTATCGAAGAGTGATGGAGGAGTCAGGCCGATTGCTGTGGGTTCGACGTTTCGGCGATTGGCGGCGAAGTTGGGCTGTCGAGCGGTGCGTGATATGATGGCGGGATATCTACAACCAAAGCAGATGGGGTTTGGCACGGCTCAGGGGTGTGAGGCGGCTATACATGCCACGCGGTCCTTCGCAGTCGCAGGCGAGGCTGTCGGTGCTGTTGTGGTAAAGGTTGACATCAAAAATGCGTTCAACAGTGTTGAGAGGGGTATTATTTTAAAGGAGGTGCTAGGTAAAGTCCCTTCACTGTATCCTTTTCTGTACCAATGCTACCGCGAGCCAAGTCACCTTTATTTCAACAGTAATTCGGTGTCCTCGCAGGTGGGTGCTCAGCAGGGGGACCCGTTAGGGCCTTTGGTGTTTTGCCTCGCGATGCACGGAATTGTCACGGATTTGGTATCCCCGTTGAATGTGTGGTACTTGGACGATGGCACTTTGGGCGGTGGGCCGGATGAGGTGTTGGCTGACTTGGGCAAGCTTGTGCCTGCTTTAAGGGAGATAGGGCTAGAGGTTAATTCGGGTAAGTGTGAACTGTACGCTTGTGGGGCATTGAGCAGGGAATCTCTGGAGAAATTTCGGTCTTTGATCCCGAGGATAAAGGTTTTGGATAAGGCAGAGTTGAACTTGCTCGGTGCACCAATTTTTCCCGAAGGGATTACTTCAGCCCTTGAGGCCAAGAGGCAGGCACTAGTTTTGGCTCAGAGTCACCTCAAGCAGTTGTCTGCGCATGTTGCGTTGACTTTGTTGAGGAACTGCTTTGCCATGCCTCGGATGGTGTATTTGTTGAGAACGGCTCCGACCTGGCTCTTTCCGGATGAGGTTAAGTTGCTCGATGAGACAATTAGGGGCGCACTGGAAGGCGTCATTAATGTCCACATGAACGATTCACAGTGGTGTCAGGCTGCTCTTCCGGTTAGGTATGGCGGTTTAGGGGTGCGGCGCGTGCGCGATGTCGGTCTGATTGCTTTTTTGGCTTCGGCTCATGGGGTGGGGGACCTCGTTGCTCGCATTCTTCCCTGTAATGGCAGTGGGGTCCCTTTGCCTTTTTTGCCGGATGCTTTGGCGGTTTGGGCGTCATTGGGTGCGGGTGATCGGTGGCCGGATGATCGCGCTAGACAGAGGCAGTGGGATGATATCATTTGCGAGTGGACTAGTGGGGGGTTGGTGAGTGATGCTTCGGGATCCGATATGGCACGACTTAAGGCGTCTATTCGTCCTGAATCGGGAGCTTGGTTGCAGGCTTTACCGTCGCCCCAGCTTGGCACCTTGCTGGATAATGACTCACTCAGGATAGCAGTGGCACTGAGATTGGGGTGCAAGGTGTGCGAGCGGCACCGTTGTGTGTGTGGGGTGATGGTGGAGGAGGATGGCCACCATGGCCTTAGTTGTCAGCGGTGTGCTGGCCGGTTCTCGAGGCATCATTCTATTAACGGCCTCATTCATCGGGCTATGGTTGCGGCGAATGTGCCCAGCGTTTTGGAGCCTCTGGGGTTGAGCCGTAGTGACGGTAAGAGGCCTGATGGTCTTACGCTGGTTCCTTGGCAGAGAGGGCGCTGCCTCTTGTGGGATGCGACGTGCGTGAGTACCTTCGCACCATCTCACTTGAGTTGCACGTCGAGGTCTGCTGGATCCGCGGCTGAGAATGCCGCGAGGTCCAAGCACCTCAAGTACTCGGCTTTGGAGCCTTCGTATGACTTCGTGCCTTTTGCGGTTGAAACGGCTGGTCCTTGGGGTGCTGAGGCTAAGTCTTTAGTCTGGGAATTGGGCCGTCGGTTGCGGGACAGGGGCGGCGACCCCCGCTCCGGGTCATACCTGGTTCAACAGATTGCGCTGACCATACAGCGGGGCAATGCTGCCGGTATTATGGGCACTTTTGAGCCGGGTATTGCGCGGGGTGGTGGTACTTAGTTTTAGTGTTTTTTTTTTTTTTTTGTCTTTGTTATATTTTTGATTATTTGTTGTTATTGTTAGTTTAGTATTTTTTGCTGTAATTTAATTATTTATTGACCTGAAATTAATGTATAATTGTAACATAATTTTGTATTTAGTTAAATAATAAACTGTTGTATTTATCTAATTCTATTTCTATAATTATGTTCCTCCCTTATTTAGTGTAGTACAAGCTTTTCTTAGTTTGGGACTAAGTCAATTGTTGTCAATCGTGATTGTAATACTACATATCTAAAACAATATCTGTACCAGCATTATACAACAAACACTCATCATAATTTCAGCCGCAGGACGTCCACTGCTGGACATAGGTCACCATTGATACCCATCATTACGGTTAGAAACGACTTGCATCCACCGCGGACCTGCGGCCTTTCCCAAAAGACAGTGGACTATATTGAAATTTTAATATCTGTGTGAAATATAGCTTAAACTTAAATGGCTAAATTCTCCAAATTTTAGAACTTTGAAACATTTATATATTTTAACCAGCAGATGCCCGCGACTCCGTCTGCGAAGAATAGGGGTAGGTATAAAAAATAGCCTACGACTTATTCCCAGACCTACCTAGTACAGAGAAAAAAGTTTCATAAAAATCGGTCGAGCCTTCTCGGAGGAGTTCGATAACAAACAAGAACAAACACCGTAATACGAGTGTCTACGCCATCACTGCTCTTTGCCTGCGCAGCCGCCGCGCATGCGCGGTGGGAGCGCGGGGGGGCGGGAAGAAGACGCGGCCGCCGCGCCGCGCCGCCGCCGCCACTGTAGCGTTGTGTAACTCTTGCTTTTTAAATGAGGATGAGGGAGTAACTCGTTTTGCCTCGCGAGGTACTCACGAGGTACCCCTCATTTGAGGTGAGGTGAGGTGTGAGGAATTAAAACGATCGCAATTCGCAATGAGTTGAATGAGTAAGTGAGCAGCGAGGCGCGCGCATCGTTGCCGCTTCGTATAGTGAGTTATCTGTGCTCGCGCCTCGCGCCTCGTTATCTGTGCTCGCACCTCGCGTCTCGTAATCTGTGCTCGCGCCTCGTAATAGAAAATGAGGAGCTAAATGAGGTGGTTCAAAGTTGCAATTCGAGTACTCCCTCATTTTGTCGCGATGAGGAACTCAAACGAGGTACCTCACGAGTGAGGGACTCATCACTACGCCACTGGCCAAACTAACACTCGCGCGCGCGCACGCGTTCCTTTGATACATAGATATATCAATAATTAATGTAATTGCTCTTCTTTTGTATTATACAAGTAAATCCAGCATCTCGTTTTTCATTTAAATCGACAGTACAAGTAAAGTAATAAACATTTTTGGCGACCGTGACCGGACTCGATTCGCTCTCCTCGCGTTCTAGAAGCTTCGCGAACTCGCGCGGCCCGTACATAACTAACTACGCAGACGCCGATTGCGATCGCGAATCACCACTGACGGCGGGTTGCTGTGTGGCGTTCAAGACTCGTTGAAGATTTCACGAAGACATTCAGCTCCGCGTCTGCTGTGGGGTTGGCACGGAACTTTGAAGAAGTCCGAGGGCGTGGCAAGAAACATTTCATCGACGCTTTCATCGTGTGCTTCGCTTCCTTGCTAACCAGGAACGTGCCGTGAGCCCAGTCCTTTCTTACCTTACTTCCTAATCAGTATTATTGTGGCCAACATTTCTCTGACTTAGTTTTCAGCCTACCTATCTAGCTCTTCGAGTGGCGGGTGTGTGATTCCCATGCTTTGAAGAGGCTAAGCAGTACTTAAACTACAGAAAGATAGTCAGGCCAGTCACTTTTTGTGGTTTAATATTGTCTTTCGCACGACTTCTTTTTTTTTTAACGTCATACATAAGATAAATAATTTCCTGATTCTTAAGCTTATCTACTCGAATTTCGTTTTTTTTTTGGTTCTAGCCCACTCTAAATTTACTCTAAAGCTCTAACGCCATCTAACTCTTTGCTCGACTAAAAATTGCATTTGCCGTTAACGATTGCACAATTTCTCCGCCATCGTCTCGCTATTATTATTGCAATTCGTGTGTTCAACATCGTTAACGGGTTCTAGGTTTTGCGTTCGTTCGCCGCGACGCCGGCGCGGCCCGCGTTGCCACGTGCCACGCCCCGCCTGTGTGCCTGCGCGGCGCGGCGGCCGGCGCCATCTTGTCGAACGCGTTTGCCGCCGCTTCGCGCGGCAGCGGCACCGTGTCACACAAAGGAACCAAGGAGCGTAAGCCGTTGAGCCAATTTTAAATAGATATCACTTCTCTTTTTTTTGACTTCACTCAGGTTCGTCATATTGTTTTAGTCGACTGACTCATCTCTTATAAATAAACATGGATGATGAAAATTTAAAGTTTAAGATCGCGGAGCAGAAGACTAAACGCAGCTCCATAAAGGGGCAGATGACTAAGTTCACCAATTATTTAAATTCTTTAAATGTTGACGAGCCGCTGGGTGAGTTAAAGATTAGCGAATTGACTCTAAGGTTAAATAGAATGGTCGATTTATTCACCAAGTTTGATGAGCTGCAAACTCTCATAGAGATTTTAAATCCTAATGAGCTTGATAATGAGCTTTCGGAGCGCGAACGCATGGAAGACGGTTTCCACTTGGCTATTGCCACAGCACAATGCATCCTTGATAAAACCGCAGCTTCCGGGCGAAGGCCTATACAATCTGAAGCCGCATCTAGTGGTAGCTGCCATCATTCGGAGCATAACATGAGTTTTCAACTCCCACAAATACGTATTTCCAAGTTTGATGGCTCCTACTACAAATGGATGGAGTTCAGAGATACATTTGAATCCCTGATACATAGTAATGAGCGAATTAGGGCTGTCCATAAATTCCATTATTTGAATTCATACCTAGAAGGCGAAGCATCTCGAGTCATATCTAACTTGGAGGTCTCCGACTCCAATTATTCTGAAGCTTGGAATATTTTGTGCGAAAGATACAACAACAAACGACAACTAGTCACTAACCATCTGAATTCTTTATTAAATATAGGTCTTATGCAAAGGGAGTCTGACAAATCCCTGCGGTATTTGAGTGATCATCTCACCAAAAATCTAAGAGCGCTCAAAACCCTTGGTCTTCCTACTGAACATTGGGACGCTCTTCTCATACATTTATTTGCTAATAAACTAGATCCTAGTACTAGTACTAAATGGGAGGAGCACCGTGGAGAGCTGTCCGACTCACCTACTTTGGATGATTTCAGAAAATTCCTTAAAAACCGTGCTGACGTTTTAGAAACCTTGAATAGATCCAAAAGGGATAAAGATAAAAATTATTATAAAAACGAAACAATAAATAACAAAGGCCCAATTAAACATGATAAAAACATAAATACATTTGTAATTTCAGCTAAGCAAGCCGACAACAAAGGTCGGCCGTGCGTCGTATGTCGCGGCGACCACCGTGTGTACGACTGCTCACTGTTTCGGCACCTCTCCGTCGACGAGAGATGGGCGCGGGTTTCTAAACTCCAGCTGTGCCATGTCTGTCTGCGCGCGGATCACGAGACGCGACACTGTAAACTCAACGGCTGTCGTGTGTGTAAGAAACGCCACAACACATTTTTACACAAAGAACAAACACAAAACACAAACATACCTAACCCCCAAGCCGGCAGCGCTAGCATGGAACCGGGCGCCCCGTCCACATCCGCCGCTGCTCGGGCTTGTCTGACCCCTGGTGAGAACACTTCGACTGTGTCCACCTCTGCGCTGTCCAGTAGTGAAGTTCTATTGTCCACAGCATTAATAGAAATTTATAATCCGTGCAACAATCGTAAGGAAACCGTACGGGCGCTACTAGACTGTGGTAGCCAATCATCATATATAAGTGAGGATTTGAAGTCCCGCTTGGCATTGCCATCTCTTCCCCTAACTGCCACAACCATTTTAGGTATAGGTAACACTGAACTAAAATGTGTCCCTGGGCGCTGCACAGCCCAGATAAATTCGTTATTGGATAACTTTACTACTAAATTAGATTTCTTAGTAATTAAGGAAATAACTGATAACTTGCCAAAAAATTATTTAGATGTACGTCAATTGAAAATACCTTCAACGGTAAGACTGGCAGATCCTACCTTTAATATACCGTCTCAGGTACAGGTCCTCTTAGGAGCTGATATTTATTGGCACATTGTAGGAGGTAAACAGATGCCCCTAGCCAATAAACAAGCCATGCTTATTGATTCAAAATTAGGTTGGGTAATAGCAGGCTCTGTCATGAGCACTGATTGTGTCTCAAGAACAAAAACTATTAGAACCAATTTTTCTCTGACTGAAATTTCTAATCAAATGACTCGGTTTTGGGAAGCCGAGGAATTGCCCTCAGCACAAATTTCAAAGGACAGTCCTTCTGCCAGGCAACCCGTTGAAGATAATTTCATTGAAAATACCTATCGCTTAGATAATGGCCGCTTTGTAGTCCGACTTCCATTGGCAGATGCCTCAGACTGTTTAGGCAATTCATTTTTCATGGCAAAAAAGCGCTTGCTTAATTTAGAGAAACGCTTTCATAAACAACCTGAATTGAGAAATAGGTATAACGATTTTATAAGTGAATATAAACAGTTAGGGCACTTATCGGAATCTCATTCTCCACCTCATATTAATAATAATTATCTGCCTCATCACCCTGTATTGAAGGAAAAAAGTGAGTCCACAAGTTTGCGTGTAGTTTTTGATGCGTCATGTCCAACCTCCTCTGGTTATAGTATTAACGATATCCAAATGGTAGGTCCATGCATACAAGATTCTTTATTCAATATTCTTCTTAGATTTCGTCACTACAGATACGTATTATCAGGAGACATAGAAAAACAGTATAGACAAATTCTAGTGAACGAGTTAGATAGACATTTACAAACAATCTTGTGGCGCGAGAACGATCACTTGCCAATTCGTTCACTCACTTTAAACACTGTAACATACGGCTTCGCTAGCGCAAGCTTTCTTGCGGCAAGATGTTTGTGGCAGTTAGGAGATGAGTGCAGTGACCCCAGAATAAGAGATATTATACAGCGTGATTTTTATTGCGATGATCTTTTGACTGGTGCTGATACAGAATCAGATTTATTGCATATACAGGCAGCTGTGTCTAAGGCTTTAAACGCCGGCTGTTTTAATCTGCGTAAATATAGATCCAACTCAAGTGAACTATTAAATTCAATGACCATCAACACTCAAGACAACTTAGCCTTGAGTCAGTCGTGCCAAACTCTTGGCTTAGGATGGAATCCTAGCCAAGACACGCTGCACTTCTCTATTGATACAACTAATAAAGAGGAGAAGGCAGTCACTAAAAGATCAATCCTATCAGAAACATTCAAAATTTTTGACCCATTAGGGCTGTTATGTTTGTGTACAGTCAAGCCGAAATTATTAATACAAAAATTATGGGAGGCCAAGTTAGGCTGGGATGATCCAGCGCCTCCTGAAATCCAACGGATCTGGTCCCGTTTCATTAAAAATATTCATCATCTAAGAGAACTTTCAGTCCCAAGAAACATTTTAGTCAACTCACCATGTACAATAGAACTTCACTGCTTTAGCGACGCATCTCAATCAGCCTTTGCCGCATGTATCTATGTAAAATCCGTTTCAAACTCTGGTAAACAGTGTGTCAATTTATTGTGCGCAAAGGATAGGTTGGGCCCTATAAGACCCATCACCATTCCTCGAATGGAGTTGTGTGGAGCCCTACTAGCTGCCCAAGCATGGTCAGCTGTGATTGCAGCGTTAAGAAAACCCGTTTCACGTACGTTCTTTTGGACAGACTCTAGTGTAGTTCTAGCGTGGTTAAAAACTCCTCCATCCAAGTTAAATGTCTTTGTACGCAATAGAGTTACAGCTATTGTAGACCTTACTACTGCCTCTAATTGGAGGCATGTGCCCACGAAACAGAACCCCGCAGACTTAGCATCACGCGGTATTGACCCCCAGCATGTAGCTAAGACTTCATTATGGTGGCACGGACCCGACTTTTTACTCGAACCCGAGACAAATTGGCCCACCTTAGAGAAAATACCTCCACAAAACTTACCCGAACTAAAGGTAACTACTATGTTGACTCATGAAAATATAGACTTACCTCAAGATTGTGTCATAAATTTTATCAATTTTTCTAGATTAAAAACATTGCAGCGTGTTGTTGCATTCATGAGCCGCTTCCTAAACAATTGTAGACAGAAAAACCCCAAACTAACAGGCCCACTATCAGCGCAAGAATTGAATGACTCCTTTCACACTCTAACTAAACTTTCACAAGCTCAAACATTCAATAAAGAAATAACCACTTTACATAAAAACAAATACTTGCATACAAATTCTCACCTGGCTCCTCTCACTCCTTTTATCGACTCTCAAGGGATCTTGAGAGTAGGGGGGAGGCTGGATGCTTCTGAATATAACTATGATAAGAAGCATCCCATTGTACTAAGTTCAAAACACACACTTACTAAACTCATTTTTGAACAAGAACACAGGCGTCTCTTACACGCAGGACCGCAGCTTCTCTTAGCGTCGGTAAGAGAAACTATATGGCCTATTGGAGGTAGAAACCTGGCGCGACGCACGGCCCACAATTGTGCTAATTGTAGACGCGCCACTGGTAAAACTCTAGAAAACATAATGGGCAACTTACCACCTCAGCGCCTAACGCCTGGCTACCCTTTCATAGCCACAGCAGTTGACTTTGCGGGCCCATATCTAATTACTGACCGCCGCGGGCGCGGCTGCAAAATAACTAAATGCTATCTCTGTTTGTTTGTTTGTCTTAAATATAGATGCATTCACTTGGAGGCCGTGAGTGAGCTGTCTAAGGATGCATTTATTTTAGCTCTTAGAAGGTTCATTTCGAGACGGGGCAAGCCTAAAGATATTTTTTGTGATAACGGTCGAAATTTCGTAGCTGCTGCTAAGGAAATCGCAGAATTTGTAAAATTAAATAAAATTAATATTAAAGAGTTTGCAGCTGACGAAGGCATTAATTTTAACTTCTCACCGGCTTACGCTCCAAACCATAATGGCCTGGCCGAGGCCGGAATAAAGGGAGCCAAATTTCATTTAAAGCGAATTTTGGGAGACACACACTTGACATTCGAAGAGCTAGCCTCTGTCTTTAGTCAAGTAGAAGCTATTTTGAACAGTAGGCCACTTTGCCCCCTCTCCCCCAGTCCCAACGATTTTTCCCCGCTCACGCCAGGGCACTTTCTGGTTGGCAGGCCTCTGATGTCGCTGCCGTCGCCTCCGCTGCACGACGCCAGCCCCAACCAACTGGACCGCTACCGAAGACTTGAACAAATACGGCAGCACTTCTGGACGCGCTGGTCGAAAGAGTACGTGGCCGAGCTGCAACAGCGCTACAAGTGGCGAACCAGACATCAAGACTTACAGCTGGACACGCTAGTACTCATTAAGGACGAGAGCTTGCGCCCACTACATTGGCGCATGGGCCGGGTCTCGAAGCTGTTTCCTGGCCCCGACGGAGTTCCACGCGTGGCCGATATAGCCACTGCTCATGGCACCATCAGGCGGGCACTCAACAGGATCTGCCCCCTGCCTTCTTCACAAGACTCTTGAAGACCTGTCTTCAAGGGCCCCCAGTATGTCTACGCCATCACTGCTCTTTGCCTGCGCAGCCGCCGCGCATGCGCGGTGGGAGCGCGGGGGGGCGGGAAGAAGACGCGGCCGCCGCGCCGCGCCGCCGCCGCCACTGGCCAAACTAACACTCGCGCGCGCGCACGCGTTCCTTTGATACATAGATATATCAATAATTAATGTAATTGCTCTTCTTTTGTATTATACAAGTAAATCCAGCATCTCGTTTTTCATTTAAATCGACAGTACAAGTAAAGTAATAAACAACGAGATTTTTATATATCAGACTAGCTGTTGCCCGTGACTCCATCTGCGAAGAAAACGGGTACATAAAAAATAGCCTACGACCTACCGAGTATAGAAAAAAAAGTTTCATAAAAATTGGTCAAGCCGTTTCGGAGGAGTTCGATAGATAACAAACACCGTGACACGAGATTTTTATATATATGACTGGCTGACACCGCAAACGTTGTTTTGCCATATATCACCTAGGGATATAAAAAATAGCCTACGCCTATTCTCAGACCTACCGAGTATAGAGAAAAAAGTTTCATTAAAATCGGTCAAACCGTTTCGGAGGAGTTCGATAACAAACACCGTGATACGAGATTTTTATTTATTAGATAACCACGTATCTTGGTCACTTTAATTTATTGTTCCTATTACAGAGTTACAGACCACACCCGATATAATTATGTTTCACAGTAGCACTTTTGTTCGTGACTGTACATGGGCTTTGGTGACAGATGCGTCCACAGCGTAACTAATTATCGGCGAGCGATAATTACCGCCGCTAGTGATGTGCTCAGCATTCGTTTTAATTATAAATATAATAATAAAATTATTAATATATTTTTTTATTCACAACTAATTATTTTAATAATCACTAATTGAATGATGAAGTATGAGAAAATGGCCAGATTTATTATTACAGTTTCTGGACGGATTTGTCGTAATTATGCGATAGCAAAACAAAAAAATAAGAGATCCTTTAGGGGTGGTATTTTATCCACAAATTTATATAATACCAAACTCTCATAAAATAATCTAAATTTGTCGATAAATGATATAATGGTAAAAAAGTACGGTTTGATAAAGAAAAAATAAAAAGCTCATTTTTTGAAGTCGGTAAATATATCAACAAATAAATTTACTATACCTATATCGCATGCTTAAGAAAAAACTGACTCATTTCAGAAATAAACTTTATATAGAAAATATAAGGTTTAGTTTTGAAATGAGAATAATTCGAATTGAGTAAATTTTTTTCACCGTGGTCCAGTGTACTCGCTACGCCAGAAATGGAAGCAAATTGCTAAGAGGGCTGTCCTCGAAAAAGTCTGCGACCCACCGAACATCTCTCCGTGCACATCGTCTGCGCAACCACGACCACTCTGACAAGTGTCCGACTAAGAAGAAGAAATTTTTTTAAGCCAGCAATAGGCTAGACGACTAAAAAAAACTGTTTAGTCCGTCAGTTAGATTATCAAAAAATATTGTACACGTATTTTTTCTTTTGTTTGACAAACAAAAAATGAGGAGGATACAGTGCTTAGAAGTTTCGAGTGACGTCACTACAATTTTTACCTAAGGGTGACGTCACAAGCCCCCACTCCGGAAGTTTGATGATCTATATCTTTGTCGATTTTTAATAATTTGATAAACCAAAAAATACGTGTCCCATATTTTCCCATAATCTAACTGACGGACTAATTAGAATGACAAATTTTTAACCCAGTCGTCATCCCTATTTATGTATGAAAGTTACTATATTTATATATTTTGATAACCTTACATATTTTCTCCATTTACTTATTTTTCTGAATTATTGTCTAGGTATTTGGTGTAAAATAAAAAGTGATTGTGTGTCAAAATTATGTCTTATTTTTTATATTGTATTGTTAACATTATAATGTCAAATACTTTCCTTAATTCTAAAGGCAGCCTATCGTAGCATTAAGTAAGGGATTGCATTTTTTTACCTTTCAACGATTCCTGGCACAGCCCTAAGCAATTAATGAAAAAATGCTCGAAACAATACATGTAACGAAGCCGGGTAACAATGGATCACAATACGAGCGCATACGAGCACTTTTGAGGGTTTACGAGCACTCTCGAGCGTTCAAGTGGTTCGAGCGTACTCTGCTTGTCGAGTTCTGTTTTAGTTTTTGATCAGAACTAGATTTTATGATTAGGGAGGTTGACGCCATTAAAAAATAATTCGAAGACTCCAGTAAAAAACGCTTTATTTTAGCCCTGAAAACCAGATTAATTTTCGATTAACTGCAAAATTAGATTTTTTGTTGCTTTAAAACAAATAAATAGTTAGTTGATTGAGTTGGCGAACAAGACAAGTGATGTCATATGTTGCTATTATTATTATTTATTTAAAATATGGCTTCTGTCCCATTTTAAGACAATTTCGCCAGTGTCAAAGTAAGCTCTCTTTGGGAGCGACGTTGTACGGTGATTGTAGTTTTTGCAACTTGATAGTAAAATTCCAGAAACCACGTGGAGACAACTTGCGCATTAAAAAATGTCAGACACGAGAGCAATATAGAATTTTGTGATCACTGTTAAGGTTAATCACCGCATAAAACACTACCAAAATTATACTTCAACTAGCCAAAGGTACAGAAATACCAAAATTAGATACTGTCTACATCCGCCATGTTCGAATGCTACAAATCGAATCCTAAGTTGCTATTGTCATTCAAACTCTATGGGAGAATTGTGTTTTGACAGCTCATAAAAAGTACGTTGGAGGGTTGGAGGCCTACCTACACTGCGTCTTCCGGTCTGCGGACGCCACTCGAGAACGTTTCGGCCCCATCGGCACACTGCGACTTAAGTCTGGCGATTCTTTGAGCTATGTCCGTGACTTTAGTTCTTGCGCGGATTTTATCATTTCTAATGCGATCCCGCAGAGATACTCGGAGCATAGCCCTCTCCATCGCCCTCTGAGTGACTTTGAACTGTCCTATGAGGCCCATCGTTACCGGCCACGTCTCAGTGCCATAAGTCATCACTGGTCAAAGACTTCACTTCAGTCCAATTACACTTCATTTTTTTAGCATCAGAAATAAGGTAAACAATCTTGATGAGTTTTTTTTATTAAAAACGCTTTTTAAAAAATTATAACTGTTACTTTTGAAACCAAAATACCTAATGTAAATGACCATAGAGTTAGACCAAGCTAATTCTGCAACGATTTTGATAGCACACGCAGTGCATGTGTTAATTATACGTCATAATTTCATAGAATTTTGAAGTTTAATATAACACTTACCCTGCGCGTGCTGTCAAAATCGTTGCAGACTTATCTTGGTCTGACTCTATGTCCGTGTTAATTGTTACATATTTGCTGTAATTTATTTTGCAGAAGTGTTTTTCAATAAAAAGACACGTCAAGATCGCTTACCTTCTTTCTAATGCTGAAAAAAAAGAAGTATAGGTAGGTTCAATTTCGAGAAAGAGGTCAATCGACGAAAGACTCGGCTGGGCAGCGTTCGGGAAGCTCCGCAATATATTGTCATCCAACATACCACAGTGTCACAGAATATATAATAGTACTAACGTACAGAATGGACACGCTCCACCCCGCACCGATTCGAGTTACCCCACCCCTCAAGGCGCAGATTGCCGAACCCCGCCGGAATCCAGAAGAGTGCGCGCGCGATGTATGTAGGCGTACGCGTGTACAGACGTCGTCGTGCTTATGTAGATTCAAGAACGCGTATTTGTACGCCGTGTCCGCCGCGTGACAGTGTCCTGATTATAAATAGAACTAAATATTGCGAGTAATATTTTTCGGGACTTGATCAACGGAACTCGCATCTCTGACTTTTTCAATTCATGTGCTAAATTACATTTGGAATTAACGAGTTTTACGGTCAAGGACAACCGTGAAGAAACCTGCACATTCCAGCGAAGTAACTCAATGGTGTGTGTTAATCCATTATCAGACTGAATTTTGACAAATTTGATTTTTATAGATTTTATTAAGTATACTGTTTATTAGAGGATACTTGACAATAATTTGAATATTAAAAACTATGACCGCATTGTCCTAAAATTTGGCATACATAATTATTATGAAGAAGGAATTTTTCTAAATTCTCACGGGATAAGGAATAAATTGGATTTGTATTTACGCTTCAAAGTGGCCCTATCTCTTTAACTATAAATTAGAGACTTCAAATTTGGCATGCAAGCAGGTGATTGATTACAAAAGTAAAAAACAAATTTTAGAATTTTTGGAAAATCCCACGGGATAAGAAAAAATAGCCTACGACCTATTCTCCGACCTACCGAATATATAGAAAAAAGTTTCATAAAAATCAGTCAAGCCGTTTCGGAGGAGTTCGATAACAAACACCAAGATACGAGATTTTTATACGGTAAACGGATTAGCTATAGGCGTAGCGAAACTTGGCCGCCAAGGTACAGTATGCTTAGTATAAGTTTTCCTTCACTTCAATACTTCTCGATCGCGTTTACGTAAAAATTTCAATTCTATGGAAACATAGACGCGCGCGCGCGGAGGCGCTGTCCATGTTTCCCTAGTAATTGATTTTTTTACGTAAACGCGATCGAGAAGTATTGAAGTGAAGGAAAACTTATACTAAGCGTACAGTATGCTTAGTATAAGTTTTACTTCACCAAAATACTTCTTGATCGCGTTTACGTAAAAATTTCAATTCTATGGAAACATGGAAGCGCGCGCGCGGAGACGCTGTTCATGTTTCCCTAGTAATTGAATTTTTTACGTAAACGCGATCGAGAAGTATTTAGGTGAAGTTAAACTTATACTAAACGTACAGAAATATAACGTGACAGTAGAATGCTTCACGTAAAAATGTTGCTTAAACAGTGCTTCCGTAATCCACATTATTTTAAAGGGGGTTTCTTGGAGAATTTTACACGTTCCGATTGTTATGGCCGTTTCCGTTCTTCCTATTCATTAACTAGCTGTTGCACGCGAGTTCGTCTGCGAAGATTAGGGGTACAAAAAATAGCCTACGACCTATTCTCAGATCTGCCGAATATAGAGAAAAAAGTTGCATAAAAATCGGGCAAGCCGTTCCGGAGGAATTCGATAGCAAACACTGTGACACGAGATTTTTATGCATTAGATAGCTGTTGCCCGCGACTCCGTCTGCGAAGAATAGGGTAGGTATACCCTAGCCCTACCCTAGCTTACGACCAATTCTCAGACTTACCGGATACAGAGAAAAAAGCTTCATAAAAATCGGTCAAGCCGTTTCGGAGAAGTTCGATAACAAACACCGTGACACGAGATTTTTATATATTAAAAAGATAAGAGCCTAGGTCCTGTACGTCTACCAACTGGAAACTGTATCAGATTTTCTGTCATTTCTTTTTAAAAAATCATCATCATCATCCCAGCTTATTACGTGCCACTGAAGGGCACAGGCCTCCTCTCAGAATAAATAAATAAATAAATATCATGGGCCAATTCACACCAATTGACCTAGCCCCAAAGTAAGCAAAGCTTGTGTTATGGGTACAAGGCAAGGAATAAACATATTTAAATGGATATTAAACATCCAAGACTCGAGCACAAACATTCGTGTTTTTCACACAAATATCTGCCCCGATCGGGAATCGAACCCGGGACCTCCAGCTTCGTAGTCAGGTTCTCTAAGCACTAGGCTAGGCCATCCGGTTGTCTTGAATGAAAGGGAATTAAAAACTGTGACCAGATAAATGAGAAAGTTGTAACCCTCATATAAATGCCCAAAAATTTTAAGAATTCAATCGTCACGTTGTCGTATCGTAGGTTATAAGAGGTCGCCTCGACAGCGTCGCAGTTTGAAGCTTTTAGTGACTTTCAGAACGACTCGAATTTCTTGCAGCGTATTTTATGTACTTAGTGTAATTCTAGGTTTGATTAAACTTGTTTTTTCTTTCAGACGAATCCTTTTAACGTATATACCCCATTATAATGAGGTATGTTTAGGACATACTATTAAAACTAATGCTAAAACTCGTTTACCATGAGCTTTACGGTGAAAAAAACATCGTGAGGAAACCTGCACACACCTGAGAAGAAATTCAATGGTTTTTTAATTTAATTTAATTACACACATTAATTCTGAAAAATTTAGAGGTGCGAGCCGGGATTTGATTGTACCCACGACCCACTTGAGAGGCCATAGGTCAGACCACTAGGCTATCACGGCTTGAACAAACAAACATACATTGCAAGTTAAATAAAAGCTCGTATATAGCTTTGTATGTATGTAAACTATTGTATAGTCGGGGTAAGAAAAAGTTCGTCACTTTTCGACCTTAACTCGTTGACATAGAGTCGAACCGTGACGAACCTTTTCTTACCCCGACTATACAAAAATAAGGAAAGAAAAATTAGTACATTACTGCAGCGGCCGCGAAATAGGGGATCGCCGGCCGGGTTGTTATAGATGGCCGAGTGTCAACGAAATACGAGGCCGGCAATCCCTGTTCGTGGCCGAGGCTTGTATAGAGCTTTTCTCAAACATGCATCTTATCTTATCTTATCTTATCTTAAATAAGCGTAGTGGCAGAATGTCATAATGAACCAAAAAGCAAATATTGCTGATAATTTTTTTTTAATGGCTGAACTACATGATGCCGTGTCACTACGTGTGTAAAGGAAATTAAAAAAAGATCACTTTGCTGGCCAAGGCCAGCAATGTTGTATGAAATTCCATTATTGACCTCTCGTCTAGTTGCACCTGCAACATGACACTTCGTGGCATATTAACAGGAACATAACGTCAATATTTCATAGCATGTTTGAGAAAAATACATTATTGACAACTGTTGAAATGCTTTGTCTAGTTTTAAAACGCCTAAACAAAAAGCGTATCTAAAAAACTGGCAACATTTATTTGAACTCAAAATTCCAAAATAACCTCTAAAGTCACTACATTAAATAACCAAAGCCGGGATTAATTTAAAGCACCCCCATGTACAAAGGGGGTGGGTTGCCATGGCAACCGACGGGGCGGTGTACATACATACAGCTCTAAAGGGGAGGTTTCGTTGGGGAGGGCTTGTCATATCGCGAGGTATTTTAGGGGACGAATTTTACTTAGTAAAGTTAAAGGGATGAAAATAGTGTTTTGAATAAGTACGAGAGATGAATAAGTTTCTGTTCATCAAGCCTTCTTCCTACTGCAGGGCACAGGTGTCCTCTCACAATAAGAGGGCTTGGGCTGCAGTTCCCAAACCGGACCCTCACACAAATTGCATTTCTTTGCAGGTGTGTCCGGTTCCCCAAGATGTCTCATCCTGGGACGAGACCTGTTCCCTGCAGTGGGATATAGGGTATAGGCTGGGATGGTGAGACTTTAAATTTATTGAATCAGGCGTTACTTTGCGGAGGTCCATATTAATGAACTCAAACAATTACTTTGCTCACCCGCGACCTTACGGTCCTTAAGGTCGCGGGTGAGCAAAGTTGTTTCAGTTAATATCTAGTTAGAAGAGAGCATGTGACGTATCTAGAAAATTATATATTTGCATTATATTATAGCTACAGTTTTGGGCATTTATTTCAGCGCTCCAACCGCCTCATTCTGGTCACATTTTTTAAGAAATGGCAGAAGATTCTGATACAGTTTCCAGTTCTACGGTAGACGTATAGTCGGGGTAAGAAAAGGTTCGTCACTTTTCGACTCTATGTCAACGAGTTAAGGTCGAAAAGTGACGAACCTTTTCTTACCCCGACTATACAGGACCTTAAATATATAACCGAACGCCCCATCAAAATTTACATCCATTTCTTATAAAACGTGACCAGATAAATGAAGCAGTCGAAGCTTTTGAATAAATACCCTTTCAGTAAAGATAATATTAATTTACAAAGTTTATTGCCGTCTTCAATACTATTTTATTAACCCCCGATACAAAAAGAGGGGTGTTATAAGTTTGACCGCTATGTGTGTGTGTCTGTCTGTCTGTGTGTCTATAAAACTTAAACGGGCGAACCGATTTGGATGCGGTTTTTTTATTAGAAAGCAGGTTTTTTGGCAATGGTTCTTAGATATGTTTCATCAAAATCAGTTCGGCCGTTTCAAAGTTATCAGCTCTTTTGTCAGCTGCGGAAGGGATCTTAGACGCATAATCGGCATTGACTTAACGTTCAAACATATGAGCTTATACAACCATTCACCAACTCAGTACTGTTTGAAATTTACTTTACTGACTCAATCAATCAATCAAAAATGTTATCCACTAAGAACACGGTAGATAACAAGATATTACAGCAGGAGGTATCATATGTTCAGCTGCTATTGCAGCGTGTAAATACTAAATATTAAAAATACTGTTTTTTAATAAGTATGCAAAATTATCTCGAGGTGATTAGGTAAACTGTTGTATGTTTTGATAGCTATTAATAAAGCATTTTCGCCATAATTGTCTACTATGAAATGTCACTTTGGAATAATAAGTGTTTGAACATTTTGAACATTTCTTTCGATTATACTAACAGTGTTATAAATGTTTAAGGCAGTTCCTGCTAAAGGTAGGTAGCATTTCAGACGTTTAAGTAAATCATGTTAGTTAGTTTCGGATTTTAATCTGTGTGGTATCGGGTAGGCATAGAGAATAATACCACCCCTGTCTTCCCGTGGGTGTCATAAGAGTCGACTAAGGGATTCAGATTCATATTATGTGCATTCGTTGTGGGCGATGGGCTAGTATCTACTTAACCTGTCATTGCAACACTTTGATCAATTATAACTGTAGATACACATTGCCGAACAAAATCCCCTTCAAAGAATGTCCGAACTTTTTTATTTGTTTGCATAACAATTAAAATCATCACCTACACAGAAATTTGAACCTAGTCTTTACTTCATTACAGTCGAATTTCGGTTGACACTTGACAGCTAAACTTGACAATTTCACGCAACGTACTGAGAAAAAAGAAGGCCACTTTTATCAAAGTGGCGCTCATTTGGCTCGGACATTTTCGGGCGCGCGACTGTGGATCTACAGTTATAATTGATCAAAGCTGCAACATCACATTTTGTCAATCATACATTAGTTTCATAAGCTTTGTCTACCCCTTTTGGCCCCTTTTGGTCTTTAATACAGGCGTGAGAAAATATATCTGATTTTATAATTTTTCTACTTATTTGACTTACGAAAATCTATATTACAAATATCTCGGTTCCGATGCACTTTAGAGTATTACACGCTTTTACAAAAAATATTTATTTTGATTAGATCTGTCATAATTTACAACTATAGTAAGTGGGCGCTCACCTAAAAAATTATAACACTTTTACCTAAACCCTTTCCTTATTTAAAATAAGTAAATTGCGCATTTGAAATGAAATGAAATTTAATTAGCTTTGTTATAGTTTATTTATTTATTTATATGTGTCTGTTTATCCCACTGCTTATATTTGTTTTAGACGTATATATATGCATGAGTAGATGTACTATTTTTGTTGCGTTTTAATTTTCTGATCCACTGTTGATGCACCACCTGCTGTAAACTAGTCCTTCCTTCTTTCTGGTAAAGGGTTGCCTGGAAGAGATCGCTCTTAAGCGATAAGGCCGCCCATTGCTTACCTTGTATCTTTCTCTCTGTGTACCTGTTTTCTGTATTGCTTACTATTCCTGGTGTACAATAAAGAGTCATTGTGTTGTATTGTATTCCCAAAAATCAGTAAGTACAAAGATATATCGCAACTAAGTAGCTTCCTGTGTCGGGGAAATACCGATTTAGATAGATACTTGACATAGTTTCAGCTACAAGGGTTGTGGCCCCTAAGGGTTGTAGGGTCAGTAGGGGTGAAAAAATCAATGAAATTGAAAGAGTACGGGTTATGAAGACTTTGAGCTTCAAAATTGCGACATGTAACTCAATTTCCTGAAAATTTACAAGTAGAAGATTGGAAACCGGTCAAGTGCGAGTCGCACTCGTACATGAAGGGTTCCGTACCTCCGTATGTCAGAGCAGTTTCCAAAAATTGTACAAAAGCTAAAGGTTTAATGAAAACAAAATCACGATAGCTTCCTTTGTGTAACGAAAGTTAGTCATAGGTACAAATTATATGGGTAACTTTCGTTACACAAAGGAATCAATTAAGTTTTGTTTTAATTAACGCCCTTAATTGTGTACATTTTTTTAAAACTAATATTTTATTTAAATAGTTCAGTAAAAAAATACAGAGGTCCAGTTAAAACGCTGAATAAATGAAGTTTCTTGTATGACGACTCTCTTTAATTTTTAATTATGTTTTTAGTATTTGTTGTTATAGCGGCTACTAGCTACTAATACATAATCGGTGAAAATTTCAAATAATTTATTGAATCAGGCGTTACTTTGCGGAGGTCCATATTAAGAGGCTGACAACACCTAATTTTGTTGAAATTGATGTCATTTAAACAGTTTTTTAAGAAAAACTGTTTGCTCTAGCACATCAAAAAAATTATATGTTAATATTCATCATATTTCAAAGACCGTGGACGAACTCGATACATAATTGGACGAAATCGGCTTGATAGAAAATAATTGCAAAGATAGGTCTTATAATCATCATTAAACGGTTCTATGTCTTTATTTTTTTGGCGTATGCGTCTGCAATTAAAAACATGAAGTCAACATATTCATACCTAAACCGCTAACGAGTCATATTTTATAAATAATCCACAGTTTTTTTTTAATTCAATATTTGCCCGATAAATTTCAATATACCCGGCTGCCCAGTAATAGCGGCATCTCGTTTACTCCGATACAAATAGACAGTGTGCGCCGACGTTGGTGTTGACAGCGTCTTAATGAACTGAAACACTTACTTTGCTCACCCGCGACCTTCGAAGGTCAAGGTTCGAAAGTCGAGGGTGAGCAAAGTGATTGTTTCAGTTCATTCAAATTTCAAGTGTCTAGCTAGTACGGTTCAAGAGATAGAGCCCTGTGACAGACGGACGGACATAGGTACCTACGGATAGATAGTGGAGCTATGGTCTCGTTGACACTCTTTAAGTACCTACGGCACCCTAAAAAGGGTGTCTGTGTTTGATTTCATCTACGCTTATATTTAATTCCGGTAATTTACTGAATTTTATGTTGTACGAAGAAGATCCGTGACAAATTTCACGTCTCTAGATTTTATCCCGATCCCGTGGGAATATCAGAATAAAAAGTAGTTTAAGTATGTGTTATTCCAAACGTCTGGCTTTATGGTTACTAAATTTCATCCAAATCCGACGTTTTAGCGAGAAGGGGTGGTAACTAGCAAACATTCACATTTGTGATATTAGTGGGGTCAAGTAAAGTAACTTTTTTTTGTTACTATAGGGTAAAACCAGGATAGTCGCCCCAGGGGTATTGTTGCCACGATTATAATTGCTCTAGTTTTGCGAATGAATCGTATTTTATTTCAATTATTTATCGACAGACTTTCCAGCTACCACTGAGTTGACCGAGTCGCGTGTCTCTGTGTGATTGCATGGGAAGGCAAAATGCGATCAAAATTTTTAGCGGATAGTTGTCCCGTTACGGGGGAGGGCATCTATCCTATACGGCATTGATATGGACCAGCAGGCTTATTGTCTAACGTTTTTGACGGTTGCCTTCGCAATCACTATATCTTTCTATCAAACGGTATAAGATGATGACAGAAAGAGACGGTGAAAGCGAAGCGTAGCGTCAGAAACGTTAGACAATACGGCCTCAGGCGACTCTCCCATACGTAGGATAAATGTCACATAATGAAGAGGTCTGCTAAAATCGCTAATAAGTACTCTGAAAATGTTCAAGAAAATGTTTTTTAATTTTTATAAATTGGTCGATGAAAACACGAAGCACCGGCCGGTTTTATAAATAAAACATTTTTACTTTTTTACCAAGAGATATTATGGAGTGTTTTCAAAAAGTGGGGCAACTATCCAGTGCCTCTACCATGAGTTACACTAGTTTACAGTGACCGTACTCGCTAGCGACGGCGTAAATGATTTGTATGGAGAATTGTACTTCCGTAAGTGACCGCTAGAGGCGCTGTATGCTTAGTATAAGTTTTACTTCACCAAAATACTTCTCGATCGCGTTTACGTAAAAATTTCAATTCTATGGAAACATGGACGCGCGGCCGCGGAGGCGCTGTCCATGTTTCCCTAGTAATTGATTTTTTTACGTAAACGCGATCGAGAAGTATTTTGGTGAAGTAAAACTTATACTAAGCGTACTGTACGCTTAGTATAAGTTTTACTTCACCAAAATACTTCTCGATCGCGTTTACCTAAGTATATACATCAACCCAAATGTAACTGTTACATTTAAGTTTATTTAAGTTTTTTTTTTATTTTTGTGTTTTAAAATATGTTTCTGTAAATATGTATATTTTGTGTAAATAAATCAAATACTGTTACATTTGGGTTGATGTGTGTGTGCATATAATAAGCTGGACTTTGCTAGACTGTAGTAACACGAAAAGTAGCTATCCCAAAATTATCAGTTTCAAATCCAAATAAAAAAATATTGATTGGCTACGTTGTTAGAAAAGGACAGACAGACAGCAAAAGCATTAATAAATTACGCTAAGTATCCTTAAGTAGACACATAATTCTACCTCGTTTAATTCCCAATCTATCAATTAATAATTTTTAAACCACATTAAAATCAAGCCTACCAGTACTGCCATTATAAATTCTCTAAACCGTTTCGATGTTACCATAAATATTTTCTGAGACAGAAGTACATAATATCATATTTCATAACACCATATATCTATCCTCTTCACCCGTCCTACTTAGCTGTAGAAAAAAAAGAGACGACAGCATTCCGCGAGCTTGTGTAACTCTTAATGATATGCAATACGACCCTCTTTAAACGCTTGTCTCGTTTTAACACGTCCGTTATTACTGGAGTAAGCGAGACGATAATAGGGCTTGGAGTTCTTTACGTGCATATTAAAGTGTGGAATACTACCATTTTATTGTGATCTGTCACGATTCGTTTCGTATCCAAATTTCGTACACGTTTCAGTTTGCTAAAGGGGGAACGGTGGGCCAGTTTTTAATGGTTTTTTGTTTCTAAGTGACAAAAAGTTGATAACATTAATTTTATTTATGACAGTTGACAGGGCTATGTAAATGTGATTTTAAATGGCGTTATTCGTGTTAACTAATGGCGATTTTCTTTGATTTTAGTGGGTGTGAAAAATTACTTTGTTGACGTAAGAAATTTACCGTCGACGAAAGTAATTTTTATGCAAATTCCAAATCTATGACTTGTTTTTTAGTGATTAATTGGGAACGTGTTAAAAATTTATATTAAGTTTAAAAATCTGTACTATATAAATTACGGTTCTGAAAGTTCTGGAATGGAGACCACGGACTGGCAAGCGCAGCGTGGGACGTCCACCAACGAGATGGACGGACGATTTGGTGAAGGCCGCAGGTTCAGGGTGGATGCAAGTCACTTCCAACAGTAATGATTGGACATCAATGAGGAAGGCCGTTGTCCAGCAGTGAACGTCCTTCGGCTGAGATGATGATGATGAAATTACGGTGTTCTGAGGTAACAAAAAAAATACAACTGAACTGATAATCTCCTCCTTTTTAGAAGTCTGTTAAAAATATGGATGGATAATGGTCATTTGATATATATGTATTTTTAGTGGAATTACCTATTAATTACATATACGAACAAAGTCCTTTAATTAATGTTAGACCTTATTCAAGTGTTTCAACCGCCTCATTTTGGTGGCAACGTTTTTTACGACTTGGCTGTACAATTTGATAACATTTTCAGTTAGGTATAAAGCTATTGTAAGTCCCGCACTTCTACCAAAATAACTGGAAACTGTATCAAAATCTTCTGTATCTCTAAAAAAATGTGTCCACGAAAATGATACAGAACAATCGCTCTAGAATAATGATCAAAAAATGAGATTTTAGTGTTAAATATTATATCAACTACTAATGAACATACCTACCTAATCATAAAAATAGGAGTGTAAATAAAATTATAAAATCACTAGCTAATCAGTTGCCCGTGATTTCGTCCGCGTTTCGTCTCTTTCATTGAATAAAGCAAAAATCCTAAAATCATCATCCTAAAGTCATCATCATCGATATCACTTAGTTAATAAATAATTCCAATTTATCCTTATCCCGTAGGATTTCAAAACTATTGAAATTAGTGTTTTACTGTTATAACTACCTAATTTCTAAATCCCGTTTATTCCCTATCCCGTGGGAATTACAATAAATCCGTCCTTATTCCTTGACTATATTATAAAGGCAACCTGTATGAAATTTTTAGACTTCTAGGGTTAGGGATTTGGGCTGAGCGTTGATGAATCAGTCAGTCAGGTGTTCTTACAAAAAATACACGACTTTGACGACCGTATAGCCTAATGGTTAGAAAACCTGACTACGAAGCTTAAGGTTCCGGGTTCGATTCCTGGTCGGGGCAGGTATTTGTGTGAAAATACGAATGTTTGTGCTCGAGTCTTGGATGCTTAATTTTTATTTAAGTATGTATTTATCTAAGTATATAAATTATGTATGTTTATCCGTTGTCTAGTACCCATATAATGCTTGTAAGCGTTGCTTTGTTTGCGACAAGTCAATTGGTGTCAATTTGTGGTATAGGTCATATTCATATTCATTTATTAATAAAATTAAAAAAATTGTTATAAAAAATTCATTAATACAATTATAATAACACTCACTCAACACTAAAAAAAAACACTCACTCAATCACTAATTGAAGTAATTTATATTTTTTTACACCAAAGCGCAGCGAGTGAATGAGAAGACTGAGCACAGAGACCCGAGCATAGACAAATACTGTTTCTTTTTTTACTAAAAACAAAAATGTTGCTATTTTAGAATAACGTTAAAGTGCCTTCACACAAATTGTTTTTATATGTTCAGTCTAAGACTGAACAATTTATTTATTTCTTTTATTTTTAGCTGCGCTTTGTTAGAGTACAATTTATATCTCTTTTATTAGTTTCGTAGCAAAAATCATAGTCAACATGTACCCCTTGAAACTGTAGCCACCCCTCCTTTCGCGTCAGTGCTCCCACACAATACAATTGATTCCCTACTACCCTCTTTCGACGCCCAATTTAATCCAAATTGGGCCTTTTATGTGTTGAGAAAATTCAAGACAATTTTTCCGTTCAAACTAGTGGAAACTTTATTAAGCTCTTTGTTGGTTTACGGGGGGACGGATCATTGTTTTCTTTTGTAGTGAATTTAAAAAAAATGGGAACATTTTAGAGTTTATTACTGAACCAGTGAGATACACCTTTGGCCTAATCTACACTTTTCATCAGGTGAGATATGAGTCAATAACAAGCCAATTTTATGTAAAAAAAAAATCAACGGGAACGTGTCAAAATCTTACTAATATTAGGTCGTGGAAGCCGTGGTGGCCTAGTGGTTGGACCAAGCCTCTGAAGCAGAGGGCCGTGGGTTCGAGTCCCGGCTCGCACCTCTGAGTTTTTCGGAATTTATGTGCGAAATTACATTTGAAATTTACAATGAGCTTTACGGTAAAGGATAGAATATTGAAGATAGAATATAGAATTGTGAGGATAGCAGGAAAACACCTGTGTGAAGTTACACATTCGCACTGAGCCTGCGTGGGAACTACAGCCCAAACCAAACCAAATCAAATTTATTGAATCCGCCGTTACTTTGCGGAGGTCCATATTAATGAACCGAAACAATTACTTTGCTCACCCCCGACCTCACCTCACCTTACCCCATTTTACCTTACCTCAGGTTGCGGGTGAGCAAAGATTGTTTCAGTTCATTAAATTACAATTAATCGAAATTAATCTAGTTTTTAGCTGGAGTCGCATCTTAGAATTATTATTTTATACGATATCATCTAACCTATTAAGAGGGTACGATGGATGAGAGACTTTTGAGAAATAGGTATTTTAATGAAATGTCGCTGTCACGCCCGAACCCCTCCGTGTCAGTACAGCGAGAGCGGGACGACTGCAGCTCAGACCGTTAATAGGCACGTAAAATTGATCAAAACAGCATTTCGTAGTCCCCTGTTTTCTTCTCGAAAACTGAACCAATTAAATTATTTTTTTCAAAAATAATTAGAGGACAGATTTAGCTATGCCCCTATGTTTTCCTTTTTATGAATATATGAGGGATTTTTTTCTGATGAGTGTCTGAAAATGACGTTGAAAACGGGCAATTTTTTCAGTTTTAGAAAGCTCATCTTTCTTATGTTAATTGAAATATGGAAAAAAACGAAACATAATATATTAGCTGTGGTAGATACAGATTACACAGTAAAAAAAATTTGGCTCTAATGCCATTATCCAGGGAGGAAACAGGGGACTACGTTTGTATGGAGAAATGGTGCACATCGTACCCTCTTAAGTACAATGGTTCTTTCTTTGTAATTTTTACTAAACTTCGTTTTTTTAGCATTAGAAATAAGGTAAACAATCTTGATGAGTCTTTTTAATGAAAAATGCTTTTTAAAAAATAATAATATTACTTATGACACCAAAAGAATATAAATGACCACATTTCCTTGTTAATTGTTACATTTACCGTGATTTATTTTTCAAAAGTGTTTTTCAGTATAGTACGTTCCAGTTAAAATGACGAAAATGCACTTAACATGGGATTTTACAACTTCTTTTGTTGCTGAATATGAAAGGAAAAGATAACAAAGAGACGTAATAAAACTGACCGAAGTATGGCCTACCGACCGATACACCTGCATAATTGTTTTACAACCCCACTTGAAGATTACAATTAAACAATAGATGTTGGTTTTAAGTACTTTTCGTCATTTTAACTGGAACATACTATAAAAAAACTCGTCAAGATGGCTTACCATCTTTCTAATGCTAAAAGAACGAAGTGTTGGGTTTGATGATTGTATAATTGAAAACTGAAAATTAGGTTATTTGTTTTCTCCTAATTTACAATTATTTTTTATGAAACATATTTTTTAGATCGGTTAAGCTTCCTCCATATTCAAAGGAAGAAAGAGTGAGTTAGTTAGAGCATTTAGTGCGAGCGAGCAATCAGGCGTTTTACGTACCAAAACGCACACAGGGCTAAAAATTATAATTGACACAAAAAATCTTACAAATTCCTTAAGTTTATTCAAAGCAAGGCACGTAATTGTATGAATTAAGATTCCAGTGGTCATACCGCAAGCTTTTGCGGTCATTACTGCGTGTTAGTTTGTAAGCGAGTTAACTACTAAACTATACTCCGTTACAGGTAAAATAGACAACCTGAGCATGCTAGACACACCATCATCATCATCCCAGCCTATATGTATACATCCCACTGCAGGGCACAGGCCTCCTCTCAGAATGTGAGGGGTTGGGCCGTAGTTCCCACGCAGGCCCAGTGTGGATTGGGACTTCACACACACCATTGAATTTCATTGCAGGTGTATGCAGGTTTCCTCACGATGTTTTCCTTCACCGTAAAGCTCATGGTAAATTTCAAGCGAGCCGGGATTTGAACCCACGACCCTCTGCTTGAAAGACCATAGGTCAAACCACTAGGCCACTAGGGTTTTTTTTACGGCAGTATATTGATGTGTTGCAAATAAATGTACTCAGGTATTTTCTTTCTATCTTTCTTTTGCATGCTAGTGTCAACTATGTCTAACGCTGACTGAAATGGGATATAGTAAAAAATTGCTTCATTACAGCAGTACCTATAAGGTCAGTATCGTCATTAACTACGTAATAATCATGAGCATAATTCCTTCAATTATTATTTTTCATCGATGATCAAGTTAAGTTCATTAACTACAAGTTATTTATTAATATATTGAACAACTAAGTTATTATGGGTATGAACATCCCTCGGTAAATCTTGAAAAATATTTTAACGGTTAATTACCCTAAACTATTAGGTACGATCAAGGACTTTAATTCATGAGCCACCATGGAACCATTTCACAGTAAACGTCATAGTGACATCGCATTAATTAACAAGGAAAATCGTAATAACTTTTCCTTTGAAAAGGTTCCATGGTGGCTCATGAATTAAAGTCCTTGACTGTACAGTCACGAGCTTTAATTTGGAACCCACTTAAGGTTGACAGTCCTGTCATAGGCCCATACTACACGGGCGGTTTCCCGCCGCGGTTTCCCGCTCGACGGAGCTGCGCAGTGTAGTTTGCACCATACAACTTCCATATAAAATTGTGTCTAGTGGCGGTTCAGAAGCGGTTTCCCGCGGCGGGAGAACCGCCCGTGTAGTATGGGCCATATTGTATAGGAATCCGAAGGATATTTTTTTCAAAATGGGTCCCAAATTAAAGCACGCGACCGTACTCTAGCTATTCTCAAATCTTCTTTATCTTCTCTTCTTTATTTTTTCTACACTCTACACTAATATTATAAAGAGGAAAGATTTGTATTTTTGTATACTGTAACGAATAAACTTAAAAACTACTCGACCGATTTCAAAAATTCTTTTGCCGTTAGTAAGCTACATTATCACTGAGTGACACAGGCTACTTTTTACAGCGGGAAAATACCATGTTCGCTCAGATAGTTGAGCTCGTCAATCGAAAGATAACATTGTTTCCAAATGCGATTCTATCGGATGAGTGAAATAGAAGAATTAAAAATAACTTCTCTAACTCTGAAGTGTTTGGTGGTGGTGATGGTTGGGTTTTTGTGATTTGTGTGTGTTCGTAACAGTGTGGAGGTGGAAGCACTGCATGAACACGCATTTCTTACATAAACGCAACTATCGCGGGTGAACAAAGTAATTGTTTCAATTCATTAACATTAATTTGTAATGTATATTTGTTTGTTATGGATAAAATCTAAAACTTCACAACCGATTTAAAAAAATATACCTATTACAAAGCTATATTATTAGCGAGTAATATAGACTATATTTTATCTCAGGAACGTATAAAATTCCCACGGGATGCCGACGAAGTTGCGTGCAACAGCTAGTATTAATGTCGAAGGATAAATGGATTAACCTTAGCTAGCATATATATACATATAAGAGCACCTAAGCTAAAGAATCAACCATACCAAACCACAAAAAACTGATTATATACAAATTATTTCAAAGTAATCGCTTTAAAATTACAAGAAAAAAAGCACTAATATCAAACCTTTGTCTATGATCTATTTTTAATGATGGCCGTCAGCGCATTTTCAAATTCAAATTTCGAACGGCGCCGGCGCCGGGCCTATCGCTGCGGTTGCAATAAAAAATATAGTCATTTCTGTTTCCGTGTTTGGGAATAAGGGGTGAGTATTTAGGGTTCACTTGTGAGTTTAAAAGAATTTCAGTCATCGATGAGAAGTTTCCAAAGCTGAGATATTTCTAGAAGAAAAGTTCTCAGATTTTTTATCTAGCAAACAACGTAATCATGTCAAAAACCCACTGGATACATGATTTTACTCATTCCAATAACTTGCCTTATTAATATTTGACACATAATTATAATATTATTCATAATACTCGTACATTCTCTTCTAGAATCTAGAAAGCAATTGCTATACTTCGTTTTTTTTTGCATTAGAAAAAGAAAAACAATCTTGACGAATATTTTTAATGATAAAATATTTTAAAAAAAATAGTAACTATTACTTATGAAACTAAAATATTGTAAATTACCATATCTCCTTGCTAATTATTGCATATTTGCTGTGACTTATTTATCAAAATTCTTTTTCGATAAAAAGACACGTCAAGATTGTTTACCTTCTTTCTAATGCTAAAAAAAAGAAGTATAGCCAAGATCATTGATTGCACAAGCCGATGAGTTCCACTAACTTACTCGCTGCAAGGAGACCTTACATGCATACCATCTGGACAATTGGCGTTCCTCGAACAGTATTGGTAACTTGCTACTTGCCCTACGCTACTAACTTGTGGAACAAACTTCTTTCGACGGTGTTTCCGAAAGCCGAATGAATCTCGGAGCTAAGACATGGATTTTAAGAATTTAAAAAGTTGCCTTCATTAGTCTAACTGTTCTCATTTGTCTGCCACACAGCTGCATCTTTCGTTGCACTAAGTAAATAATAAATGTCTATTGTTTGACATGTTTATGCTCAAAAAGGGCCACTTGCGCGGTCTATACTCAACGCCGTATATAGATTCCAAAAAAGTTACCAAGATGGCCGAACGTCACTGACACAAGTGTCATTGTAACATTCCAGATGTAACCAACCCATGCGCATTAATAAAAAATAGTCATAAGAATATTTTGTTGTTATTTAAGTGTAAAGATTGTCCCAAGTTTTTGATGTTTACTACGTACCTACGCATACCGTATTGTATACAATGTTTGTTGCACATGAATACCTTGGTTTTGAACTATCATGTGCCAAAATTTATCACAATCAATTGACTTGAATTGACACTCATATGACATCTAGGACGCTTCCTTGGTAGAGAAGGAGGAAGATTCTCGTCCCTGTGAGAGAGACCTGGTACCGGTTCCATGTTACTTGAGTAAATGCAAAACCCACAAACAAAACATAATAAGAAAACTTAACAATTCAATTCAATTTATTTCCATAACAATTTACATTGTGTCGGATATTAAAGACTATGGAATATAGTCTCGTTCTAAAATCTTAATTAATCTAAATCTTAATCTAACAAAGATATCTTTTAACTAACAGGAACAGGAAACAAAAACTCAACAACGAAAATTATCACGGGTACAGAAAGCATTCGATTAATCCAAACGTCAGATGCCGAATGAAGTGACAATTGGAGATGTCATGGTGGCCCTGTGGCCGCCATGTTTACCATAAAGTTTGACATACGTGATTTGTTGTCAATATTTCTATGTGCATATCAAAAATATTTGTAAATAGTATATAGGTACGCAAATTATAACATTAATAGTATCCAAATGTTGTTTAAACCTGAAGTATTACCACTGTAATTATGAACTTTTCTTCTACAAAACAGTTTCAACCAAGGTATCTGTAGGTGAAATTAATATTAATATTAAATTATTTATTTATGCGGTTGCATTTAATTTTAACTTTACAATTACATATAAATAAATTACTTATCTATACCTATAAAACAGTACCGTGACTGACTGACTGACAGACAACGCACAGCCTAAACCACTGGGGCTAGAGACTTGAAATTTGGCACACATGTACCTTGAGTATTGTAGAGGTGCACTAAGGAAGGATTTTTCGAAATTCCCACGGGATAGGGAAATATCTCAACTTTCTTTGTTTATTTGTTTGTAGCGGAATCTCTGAAACTATTGAGCCGATTTTAAAAATTCATTCAGAATTAGAAAGCTACACTATCCTTGATTGACTAAGGATACTTTTTATCCGGGAAAATGCAAAATTCCCACGTGATAGAAATAAATTAACTCAATTTCGGGGCTGATTTTAAAAATTCTTACACACTATGTGATTATGACTATCCCCGATTGACACAGGCTACTTTTTATTTGGGAAAATTCAAAATTCCCACGGGATAGAAAAATTTGAAATCAACTTTGGGGCTGATTTTAAAAATTCTTTCACCAATAGTAAGCTACAGTATCCCTGTTTGACATAGGGTATTTTTTTCCGGGAAAATGCAAAATTCCCACGGGATAGAAATAAGTAAATTCAACTTCGGCACTGATTTTAAAAATCAGACTATCCCCAATTGACATAGGCTACTTTTTCTTCGGGAAAATTCAAAATTCCCGCGGGATAGAAAATCTTAATTCAGCTTAGGGGCTGATTTTAAAAAGTATTTAACAATTTGAAAGCTACAATATCCCTGATTGACATAGACTACTTTTCTACGGGAAAATGCAAAATTCCCACGGGATAAAAATAAGTGAATTGAACGTGGGGGGCTGATTTTTGAAATTATTTCGCTAATAAAAAGCTACACTGTCTCTGATTTTCAAAATGTTTTTTTTTTTTTTTTTTTATAAATTATCAATCAATCAATCAATCAATCAATAACTTTATTTGTCAAAACATAGGTAAATACATGTACAAAGATCTTAACTGTATAATTTAGCATCACTATGTTGCACCATGAGGCATACAAATATATAGGAAATATGAGGCATGCATGTTCTGTTATTAACCTAGAAGTACATAGTAATACATAACATGAGACACAACCTAATATTACCACCTTTCATTTAAATATTCCTGAATTGAGTAAAATGCCTTTTCAACTAAAAAATCAAATAACAGTTTTTTAAATTTAGGTTGATCAGACTGTCTTATTATTTTAGGCAAATGATTGTACACTCTAGGTATCATTCCATAAACACTTTTCCGAAGTAAAGCTGTTTTAAAGTGCTCTGCTTTAATTTTATCTCGTTGGCGAATGCTGTTAAAAGTAAGAAATTGGGCCATATTATCTTTAGCGTACCTGGCAATTTCAAATATATAGAGGCATGGCAGTGTTAATATTTTTAATTTCATAAAATGGGATCTACACGACTCAGTGGGTGGAATGCCGCAAACAGACCTTATGCATTTTTTTTGACTTTAAATGCTGATTCCCGGTCTGTGGCGTTTCCCCAAAACATAATACCGTACCTTAGCGTTGAGGTCACATACGCATGGTAGGCAATCAGCACCGCTTCATTATTTACTATTTTCTTTAATTTGTACAATGCATAGGAAAATTTATTTAATTTACTACATATTATGTCAATTTGGTGTCTCCATGTCAACTTATTATCAACGCTTAATCCTAAAAATTTAGTTACATTTGTTTCATCAATTTTATGGTTCTTATAAGCTACATTTAAATTCGGGATTTTATTAATTCTTTGCCTAAAGTTCATGAGTTTTGTTTTTTCTAAATTAATTTGCAAATTATTCTTATTCAGCCACTCAATTACTAACTGCAATGTTTCATTTATATCAGTTTCGTATGTTTATATTATTTTATTTAATTATATTATCCGCAATCAGTCGAAAGACTTTTATCGGATTTGGTGAGGGTGAGTTTAGACTTGTAAGGGAATAAGGCCTTTGCCCTATTCTCCTTTTATAAAACTTGGCGTCTTTTCAGCCTTTTGGTGCTATTGGTGGCATCCAGTAGATGCACTGCCAGTGGGTTAGGATGCCCGGCTAAGCGAGCTGCATGAGACTCTTTGTATCGCTCGATTTCTTCGGCAACTGTTGGCATGCCCAAATGCTCATGGATTTCATCGTTTCTCACAAACCACGGTCCATTCACTATTTGTCTGAGGATTGCATTCTGTACACGTTGCAAGCATGCTATGTTGGTTTTACTGGCCACACTCCAGAGTTGTATTCCGTAAGTCCAAATTGGTTTGAGAACAGATTTATAAATCAGTAATTTGTTGTCAGCTGATAGAGCAGAATTTCGTCGCATGAGCCAGTAGAGGGACTTGAACCGATGATTGATTTCATCTCTCTTGCATTTGATATGGTTTTTCCAGGTTAGTCGCCTGTCTAAATGGAAACCAAGGTACTTGACGGATTCAGAATGTGGTAGCACGTCGGCTCCAATTTGCACGGGTGGGCAGTCTCCTCTCTTTAGGCTAAAGGTGATATGGTTCGACTTCTGCGGGCTAGCACGAATACGCCATTTCTGTAGCCAATCGTAAGTTTTGTTTAAGAGTTGTTGCAAATAGGAGCTAGCTAAAACAGGATCCGCATGGCTGGCGATGTGAGCGACATCATCAGCATAAGTTGCGGTTGTGATTTCGTCCAAGGTAGGAAGGTCGTAAGTGAAAATATTCTACAGAACCGGTCCTAGGACTGAACCTTGGGGGACGCCAGCATGGATCGGGTGGAGTGACGAACGCGCATCATTTTGTTTAACTCTGAATGACCTGTCTGACGAGTACGATGCGATAATGAGAAAAATGTTTTGACAGTTATTTCTATCCCCCGGTATGCTGTACTTTGCACTTTCCCGGGATAAAATGTTGTTGTTTCAATCAGGCCTCCTCCCAGAACGAGAGCACTTGGGCCGTAGTTCCCACTTGGGCCCAGTGCGACTTGTACAGTGCGGGTGTGTACCATCGAATTTCTTTTCAGGTGTGTGCAGCTTTTCTCGCGATGTTTTCCTTCATTGTAAAGCTCATGGTAAACTTCAAACGTAATTTAGCACACGAATTCGGAATAACTCAAGAGGTCCAAGCCCGGGCTGGTTCAAACCCATGACCCTCTACTTAAGAGACCATAGGTCAAACCACTAGGCCACCGCGGCTTACCGGCTTTAGAATTCACTTATTCAAATTCCGCGGGAACTTTGCATTTTCCTGGCATTATCCTATGTGTTAATCCACGTAATAAACTACTTTTGTGCTAAATTTCATGCAAAAAACTAACGTTATTGTCTTCGCGTACGAAGTCGCGGGCAAAAGCTAGTGTATTATATTTAGAAAAGTTAAAACTTAACGATGCAAAACTTTTTCATTTTATTGGCAACACACGTGTAGTTTTTTTGGAATCTATATACGGCGTTGAGTTTAGGATTAAAAATTTAAATCGTTCACCTTGGGTTATGGATGACAGCTCCATAAATTTTGTCACTATTAAGCGGGTTAGCACTAAAAAGATAAAGATTATAATTGAGGGCTCCCACACTGCCAAATTTCTAAATCTATCTAAATGCGTACGATAAGGCAACCCCTTTAATTATTTTTTGCGTTGTGGTATACTGTAACTAGTGTCACTTTACTGGCGCTGTCAAAGTGCTAGATGTCTGACAGCGGGTCCAAATCAAACTCTGTAGTATAATCCACGCGTAAATTGTGAATAATTCTAACCACACAGAATAAAATACGACCGGTCACGCAATTTACACCAATGTCGAATGAAGGTTTACATAATATTAAAATAAAATAACTACAGAAAACGAGTTCAAAAGCATTTATCTCGAAATGGTTTTCGATTTACTATACATTGCAAAAAAATAGACATCCGCAATTAGGACAATTACCAGCACTCGGACGTCTTTAAGACGAATAAAAATGACAGACAGAAACGAATTTCTTTCAGTGTTTTTGATGAGTCTTCTAGCTATATTACAGGTGCTACAGAACCGTTGGTGTGAGGTTCGCCTCGCGCTTAGCCAGTTTTTGTATACAGCGGAGGGTTAAACCCTTATGTCAATGTTTATAATAATTATTGTTATGTGCTCAATCGATTTTGTGCAAAGAAAAGTATATATTTTTATAATTTATAATATTACAGGGATAGGTAGAGTCATATTAGATATTTTATGTAGTTACTGGTTACACAATGAATAGCCCAGCGCGATTGGATTCGAAGTGCTCAAAAATAACTAAATGCACGTGTCATACGCGATGTAAGTAGGTACAATACGGTTGTGTGTACCTACAAATATTATTGAGCACTAAGATAGTTCTGATTTTTACACGGGTAACTATTAAAAAAATGTGTTAAATACTTTTATGAAGCTGTGGTGGCCTAGTGGTTAGACCTATGGGGCTCTCAAGCTTCTGCTTGTCGTCGATCCCTCTGGCCGTGGTTTCAAATCCCGGCTCGCACCTCTGAGTTTTTCGGAATTTATGGGAATTACATTTGAAATTTACCATGAGCTTTACGGTGAAGGAAAACATCGTGAGGAAACCTGCATACAGCTGCGATGAAATTCAATGGTGTGAAGTTCCCAATCCCCACTGGGCCCGCGGGGGAACTAGGGCCCAAGCCCTCAAATTCTGAGAGGAGGCCTGTGCCCTGCAGTGGGACGTACTGAGTGGGTACAAAATTTTGGTTACCAAATGGTATTAAATCAAACGAACCAAAAGGCTGCAGTTAATTAATATGGACCTTCGCAAAATAACGTTTTGAATCAATCCATTATTAAAACGATCTAACGTTAAAATGTAATTAACTTATTATTACGAATTCAGGCCTAAACATTTCTTAAAACCTTATAGCCGTATATAATATTCAAGATAGGATAGACCATTATTACGACCTCCACAAAATTATGTTAATCCGTAATGTCAATTATGTTAATCTAATGACGGACCTTACATATCCTCTTAGTGATTCTTGGCGCCTAAGTTATAATGTTTCCTTTTTTTAAAATAGTGTATCAAACGGGCAAGCGGCTCGTCTGAATGGTAACTGAGCTTCCATAAGCATTCATAATACCTCTTGTACCAGTAATGCACCGACTGTCTAAAACTCCACGGCGGAATACTGAATTGGATTGCTGCTCGGCGGTAGGATCATCTGCCGAAGAACGTCCACTGCTGAAGATAGGTCTCTCCCAAGGTTCGGCAAACAGGCCGATCCAGCGCCATCCAACCAACGCCTTCCCGCAACCTTAACCAGGGGGTAAGATACTTCACAATTTTTCAATAACTATAAACTAAAAGTTTTAAAAACCCCCTACGGAATTTGGTCATATATATTCTTAAAATAAAGTAACTGCCTATTATGCGTCTAAGATCTCTTCCGCAGCTAGCAAAAGAGCTGATAACTTTAAAACGGCTACACCAATTTTGATGAAACATGTTTAAAAACCATCGCCAAGAAACCTGCTTTCAAATAAAACAAAGCGCATCCAGATCGGTTCACCTGTTTAAGAACTATGATGCCACAGACAGACACACGCACATATAGCGGTCAAACTTATAACACCCCTCTTTTTGTGTGGGTTGAAAATGGCACTGTGCGTTACCACTTTTGACACAATTTTTTTTCACTTTCACTAAATCACAGACACTAATTTTATACTTATTTTTTGTTAGGGTTGTCAGTTTTTATTTTTTTTCGGATTGTCACTTTTTTTTGGTTAGCTGTATATGTTTTTTACTGTCACTTTTATCCAGTGTCAAGTCTGCCCACCACCGCTCGTAGAAGCGTAATGATCAAAACCAAGTGCTATTACCACGTAACCCCAATTTGCAAGAAATGAACGGTAATTTTGTATCGATCATGATCATTTCTGTTTTGAATAATTTTAGTTTTTGTTGTTATGCGTTTTTGTCGCATCGGCGGGCTCGGTAAGTGGTCAGGGCAAACGAATGTTAGAACCACTTACATAGAGGGGTGTTCTGTGTTTCAAGTACCTATATATACCTACGTACGCATGTGTTAGTTTATGGGTTACTAGTCTTTATGGAATTCCTAAAAAATATATGGTGGCATACCTAATTACTTACATAAAGATCATTTGTGTGTAATTACATAGATATGTCCGGATAAAAACTTATAGGATTATAAGATTACGTATACGTAATCTCTTGAGAATATAAGAATAAATACTTAGTAGCCTATGTGTTATTTTAGATATTCAGCTAATTGTATAATTTTTTTTTTTAAACTAAGTCACAGAACAGTTCTAACTTTTAATTTGTGGGTGAAATGGTTCCATCGGAAGACTAGCGTCAGCTGCAAGGCCGACATCATGCTGAGTTGGGACCATTTCATCGTGACAATATAATGTTGTGTCTGTTACCGTTTTTCTTTTGCTAATTTAATATTATGTCACGCATAAATATTTTTCATTTGAATCCTTTTTTCCTTTTTAGCGTGATTGAGTAACAGCCGCGCATACGAACTTTCGTATTTATAATTCTCAATAGGTCTTGTTCTTTTTGTTGTTATTGTGTTGTCATATGTATCTGTAATTTATAAGTTCATTTGATTATGAAAATTTTGTGTTTTAATCGATTGAGGACTTGTTTCTGGAATAAACTATTTTTATTTAATTTTATTTTATTTACTTGGTGATATTTTCTCGTTGTCGCTAAACCTCATTTTCCGTGGCATCTCATAAACCATTTTAAAACGACAAGGTTCTACGCTGTTGAAAAGAAACTCCCAGCAACTCGGACGGCATTCGTATACCTGTACATTATAATTATGCAAGCAAAGCAGTCCGCGTTCACTAGCTATGTGGTGTCGACACGATCGAGCTGCACGAAATACGGGCACACAGAGTCATTATAAAACAGAGAGTAACAACTTTACTGTCCTCATATAAAGCTTTGTTGAAATAAGGTAAACGCCCATGTGCTCGACACTGACCCAATATATGGCACCTTCAATCTTATGTCGTAGTAAGACCGTTGACCGATGGGTGTCATCTACTAGGCGGTAAGGTGTCGAGCATTGGTACGTTTACCTGATCCCATTTTCATACTATATGTCAGGTATGAATTTTTTGTACATTTTCTTTCATGCTGCTAAAATTGGGGCATTGAACTGCATTCACCTAAAAATATTTTCTTCAAAAATGAATTATTGATTTTTGAGCTTATCCCAAAATATTTGTATGAATCATAATTATATCAACCATCGGTATCTCAAGCAGAGGGTCTTGGGTTCGAGTCCGGGCTCGCAACTCTGAGTTTTTCAAAATTTATGTGCGAAATTACATTTGTAATTTACCATGAGCTATACGGTGAAGGAAAACAGCATCGTGAGGAAACCTGCATACACCAGAGAAGATATTCAATGGCGTACTTACCTATGTGAAGTTCCCAAATACAAAATTCATAAAGGTACCAATGTTAACGAAAGGGAGTGGACTGTATAAGAAAAATGGGGATAGAGGTCGAAAAGAGACGAAAGGTGCTTAGGGCCGTTAGGAAGCAAAATATTGCGTCTCTCTACGATAAGGTATACACGGAAAATATAACGTAGTAGCAGTGACGGCTGAAAGCTCACCTGAGGGCTCCTCGTCTGCGGTGATGCAGAACCTTAGGGCGTCGGTAACAGGCACCGTTGGCTCGTAGTTATCAGCTCCTCCGGAATCACTGCTAACTCTTACCTCGGGTGTCGCACTTAGCCTTTCAGGTTTATTCGCAGGGCGGCGCACAAGGTGTCTTCAGCAGTGGCACTGACTTTTTAAAACTATTTTCAGGACAGACAGGCTCACACGCATGGCCCCGACTAAAATCTAAAGTCGTGTCTCGCGCCTTAAGACTAATCCAGTATAATTTTTTGTCTCTGTTTCTCCGTACTCTGCATTTACCCAACTTATGATTATGCTAATTCTGTATTAGTTAGACATGTACGGATTAGAATTTTAATGTCCGATACCCATCTGTCATGGAAACAATTTACTTCTGAATATAGGTTGGGTCCTGGGTTCGGATTTTAGTAAAATTATACTTAGGAGTTTTTATTGCCGTTCTTGGGAAAGGATGCATATTTATTTTTATATTCACATTAAAATCTCTGGCTTATTTACTTATGTATTATTACTGGGCACAAGTCTCCTCTCGAAATAAGAGGGCTTGGGCTGTAGTTCTTACGCAGGCCCAATGCGAATCGGTTACTTCGCACATCCATTGAGTTGTTTCCGAAAAGCGCATGGTAAAATTACGAATGTAATTTTGTACATTAAATTGGGGTGGAAGTCTAGGTTTGAACTCATTACCCTCTGGCTACAGCTCTTTTGCAATATGGGAGTACCTACCTAGTTTTGAAATTATAGGTTTCTTCTGGTCTAGTAAAATCCTGGAAGAATCGCCAGACTCAAGTGGCAGTGGACAGGGCACATCGCTCGCAAAAAGGTTCTCGAGTGGCGTCCACGGACCGAAAGACGCAGGCCTCCAACAAGATGGAGCGACGACCTGGTTAAGGTTGCGGGATCGCGTTGGATGCGGATGGCGCGGGACCAATCTGTTTGGGGAGCCTTGGGGGAGGCCTATGTTCAGCAGTGGATGTCTTTCGGCTGAAATGATGATGATGATGATGATAAAATCCTGGAACTGCGATTCAATTTCTTGCTAAGGCGCGCGAAAAACTAGTATTTAGTGATAACTATGTTAAGGTGGAACGGCACGCTCTATATAAAAGTTGTCAAACATTGAAATTCGGACTTTCAACGTTTTGACAACTTTTATTTCAAGCTAACAGTTTTATTCTTAAAAAACTTTACACAATAATATAAAGAACACTGTTTTACAAGCGCAAATACCATATGAAGTTAAACAGTTACACCGTTTACCCACAATAAATTAAAAACTGTAAAAAGTTTGAATTTCGCGCCTAGAGCGTGATCTTCCACCTTAAAGTTTATTGATTACGCCAATTATGTAGGTATTTTTAATTTCAATTGACTTGTGAGAATCCAATCTAATTGTTATATGTATAGCTCATTTGACAGACAATAAGAGCTCGTAATGAGCTTTACGGTAAGGAAAACATCGTGAGGAAACCTGCATACACCTGAGACGAAATTCAATGGTGTGTGTGATTTTCCCTATCCGTACTGAGCCCGCGCAGGAACTATGGCCCAAGTCTTTTCATTCTGAGAGGAGGCCTGTGCCCTGCAGTGGGACGTATAAAGGCTAGGATGATGATGATGATGATGGTTTCATTTGTGAGAATCCAATCTAATTATTATTATACTTACTTACATACTTACTCCGTTGGCGCAGCGACCCAAAGTGAGTCTTGGCCTCCGATACGAGACAGAGCCATATCTGTCGATCTTGCACAGTATTCCGCCAATTTGCGGCTTGCAGTCCATCAAGGTCGGACTCCACGGCGTCACTCCAGCGATACGGGCGGCCCACCGGACGACGGCCAGTCATACGACATACGACCCTCATATGCTCTCTTCGCACCACGATCTTCACCCATTCTTTCCAAATGGCCGAGCCATCGGAGTCTATGAGCTTTGCTCTCTCCAATGATATTAGGTTCGGCCATGAGCTCTTCGAGTTCAGAGTTTTTCAGGGCTCTCCAGCTTCCATCTGGTCTTTGCCGAGGGCCAAACATCTTTCTGAGGATCTTCCTTTCGGCAACCAACAGCTTGTTCTCCTCTCTGAGGGTCAGGGTCCAGGCCTCACATCCATAACATGAGTATTATTATGCATAATTATTATAATTATTATTATGCATAGCTAATTTGGCAGACGGTAAGAGTTCGCAAAAGTCCGTTTGGATGTTACAACTATCTTACTCTCTAATACTTTCGCCAAGCAGCAGTAAAGAGACCCTTTTAAATTACCTACTTAAATATGAAATCTATCATAGCTCTCTTCTGACAGTGCATTTTAAATCGTCTACCGATTCTATGGGCGGTTGGTACTCAATTTCATCAAATCCCATCCCATTAGATGGTTTGCCGAAATTTGTCATAAAAAAATTAGCAGGGAATAACTTGATATTAAAAACTGTAACCAATATAGTATCCGAGTAAACCACGGTCTAACCACCAGTTATTATGTCCATCGATTACGTTCCCATGTTCCTTCACCGCGCCGACAACATGCATGCTCATTTCCGAACTGATAGTTACCGAAAATATGGGCTATGTCACATTGAAAGCGGAGCGGATACTAATAAGTTTTTGTTAAAAACATTATTTAACCCGTGGTGATTATGAAGCCATGGTGGCCTAGCGGCTTGTCCTTTGGTTTGAAGCAGTTCGAGCAGAGGGTCGTGGGTTAAAATCCCGTCTCGTATCTCTGACTTTTTCGGAATTTATGTGCGAAATTACTTTTGAAATTTACCAATACGACGACGACGTTTAGACGACCAGATGGCCTAGTGGTTAGAGACCCTGACTATGAAGCTTGAGGTCCCGGGTTCGATTCCCGTGTCGGGGCAGATATTTGTATGAAAAATACGAATGTTTGTTCTCGGGTCTTGGGTGTTTAATATGTATTTAAGTATGTATCTATCTATATAAGTATGTTTATCCGTTGCCTAGTACCCATAACACAAGCTTTGCTAAGCTTACTTTGGGACTAAGTCACTTGGTGTGAATTGTCCAGTGTCCAGTGATATTTAATAGCTGAAGCATGATCATGAGCATGAAGTGAAGGAAATTCAATGGTGAATTTGAAGTTCCCAATCGTGGGAACTATGGCCCAAGCCCTCTCATTCTGAGAGGAGGCCTGTGCCCTGCAGCGGGACGTATATAGGCTGGGATGATGATGATGATTATATTTAACTGATTGTCTGGGTAGCGTAGTAGTTAGTTCTATGGCTTCTCAACCAGAGGGGTTTGGGTTCACCTCTAAGTTTTTCGGAATTTATGTTTCAAATTACATTCTGAAATTTGCCATGAGCTATGCGGTGAAGGGAACATCGTAAGGGAATTTGTATAAACCTGCGAAGAAATTCGATGGTCCACACCAGGAGGTATTCCTACTAGGAAGGCTTCTAGCAAGAGAAGGTTAGATCTTAACATGTTATTTATTGGTATAAATTAATTAAAACAATTAAGAAAAAATAACAAAGAATAAAACTTAACTATAAACTAAATATTACAAACTAAATTAAAAACTAAACTAGATCTAAACAAACAAAAATAATACTATTACAAACTAAATTAAAAACTAAACTATATCTAAAAAAAGGCCCCTGCGGCATTGTGCCGAAGATGCTGGCAGCATTTCCTCGTTGAATCGCTAGGCTAATTCTTTGAGCGAGGTAGCTGCCAGCTCTTCGGTCACCGGTAGCATCTATAAGCCTCTTCGAAAGGTTAGATTAGGTTAAGGATTGCTTACCTTATATTTTTTTCCATGTACTTCTTTTTTCTGTATTCTATTTTTTCTGTGTTTTCCCTTTATTGTGGTGAACAATAAAGGGTCATTGTATTGTATTGTATAGTTCTTAATTAGCACTGAGCCCGCGTGGGAACTACGGCCTAAGCAACCTAAAGAACCCGGGACCTTAAGATTTCGTATCAGGTTCTCTAACCACTAGGCCACCACTGCACTGAGAAGTTTCCAAAGTTTCGTAACAGTAGAAATATCTCAGAAACAAAACTTAGCAAACAACAAAATCAAATAAAGAGCCACATTAGTTAATTTAACAGCTTGATTTATTTATATCTGATACATAATCTATCTATCTATCTAATCTAATACGAGCAATTCTTGTATACATACTTACATATATATAATCAGAATCTCAGAAACGGCTCCAACGATTTCGATGAAATTTGGTATGAGGGGGTTTTCGGGGATGAAGAATTGATCTAGCTTGGTCTTATCTCTGGGAAAACGCTTGGTATCGAGTTTCAGCCCGAGCGGAGCTCGGTTGCCCAGGTACTAATAGAGGTAATATAATTCACAATACATCTATGAAAATTTCTAACAGGAAACTTGTTTTAAATTTTCGTGAAAGTTTCTAAAAGTTTCCTAGAATTTTCCGTTTTTTTTCTAGAATGTTTTGCCAGTTGTACATTGCTACATAAGGCTATTCGTTCATCAAATAAAATCACTTATTAGTTATAGCAACCATAGCTTTTTATACCCCACAAGCCTTAAACCCAAAAGACCTGAATATATACTAACAATGATTACCATTATAAGCCCCAGGTTTTGGGATCATATTTAATTTATGTAATTTTGTGTTCACTCTGCATAAACATAAAATTAGCTATTAAGTAGGTATATGACTCATGGACAATGTTAACAATTATTATATGTATGAGAAATATGATTACAGGGTGAAATAAAAGTAAATAAATATAGTCGATAGTCGGTTAATAATCTGACTTAGAAGAACGTCGTGGGTACAGATGACTTAATAGTTACTCCCTATGTAACAGATTCTTGAGTGGGGACCACGGATCAGCAAACGTAGCGTGGGACGTCCTCAGACTCGGTGGAGCGATGACCTTCGCAAGGCGGCTGGCAAGAGCTGGATGAGAGTGGCCGAGGATCGTGCTCAGTGGCGTGCCATGGGAGAGGCCTATGTCCAGCAGTGGACGCGCATGATGATGAACAGATACAACAGTTGCTTTTGACAGCGTAATTTGTCTACCAGTCGGCTCACTAGTAGCCCATACATACATACAATCACGCCTCCTTCCCAGCAAAGGGATAAGCAGAGACTATTTGTTTCCACCTCGATCCTGACAGTATACATCTTTCGCTTCAACAACACTCATTAGTCTTTTCATACATGCTCGCCGGTTTCGGGTACTCTTGACCTGACTCTTCAAGACATTCCCAAACTGATTATAGAATGTCCTTCTTGGTGTATCTCTTTTAACATTTCCATCTACACTCGCCTTGTATATCTCTTTCGTAATTCTTCGTTCGTCCATCCTCTCCACATACCCAAACTAAGCTAACATTCCTTTCTCTATACGAGTCACAACATCACTAGCCGCTAGTTTAGCGATTAACAGACTCTAGAAAAGTTGACGGAAGTAAAAGAGTCTAAATAATTTATTGCATCATGCGTTACTTTGCGGAGATCCACAAATATTAATAAACTGAAACAATTACTTTGCTCACCCGGGACGTTACGATAGCTACTACGTTTATGTAAAAAATGCGTGTCCATGCAGTTCCTCCACCTCCACACTTATGAACACACACAGATAACACAAACCTAACTATCACCACCACCAAACTGTACTGACGCGTTTCGAACTCAATGAGAGCTCATCTTTGGTGTGCTTTCTCATATTTTTGGTAAAAAATAGTCGGGTATGGAAAAAAACAGGTTTTACTCCAATAAGCTCGTAAATGTTTTACAGGCATTTGCTTCATTAGTACGTACTTATATATATCGCAACTGAAATTAAATACATAATGAGACAAGCTAATTGGCATTGATCACTTTTTTACAATGTGGTCTAATTCCAAAACCATTTCGAGGAATAGGTTTCTTAAATCATTTTATAACATTGTAGTAAAAAAATATTAAATGATCGTGTGTATTTTTGCAAAATAATGTTTGACCTTTGTTTGACCTTTCTGTGGGCATTAACTTTGAAATTCTTTGCAACAAGAAAAAAAAGCCGTCCGTTTAATTTCTCTATACTATTCTCTGTCACTTCGACGTAGTTATCATCTGTCAGTTTAAGGATACTATTTTGAAAAACATTCTTCGCGTTTTCCATATTTTAATAATGGATTTATACAGGAAGAGTTTCATTCCTACTTGTGGAAATGACTGTGTCAATAGCCCAAACAAATTAATTGTTCGCATTAGAGAAGATTTACTAGAGAAGTGGTGCCGCAAAGTTAATTCAAAGTTTACAAGATGTACTTATTGTTGCGAGGATCATTTTAATGTAAGTATGGATTAAATCCGCCAAAGAACTTTCAAGGGAACACTTCTAACCATTTTATTTTATACGTACAAAAAATACTATAGCCGTAAATCGTATTTTTTACCTATTCTCTTGGAAGAATCGGCTACTTTAGTGTTATTGTTATTGTAATGTAAAGTGACATTGTCAGATGACAACTAACCATCGATTGTGACACATTTTTTTTGTCATTATGTCTGTGGTTTATACACAGATTCTGCCGCGGCATGTAATTTACGAGAAGTCGTATCTCAAATTTTCAATAAGTTATAAAAAAATATTGGAGTGATGAATTGCTGAAATATTCAAATTAGTTTCTTAAAATGCTCTATATTTTCGATAAAAAAAATAAAAAGGGGGGGTTAAAAAAAATTAACAATCCCAATTCCCACATTTCATTGAAAACGATCGAATATCGATTTTGAGCGCCATCTAGCGTCGAGTAGCAAAACTATGGACAGCGCCGTCACACCGCGGCGGTTTCTGGAACTAACTCCTCGTAGATCAACCTCTAATTGAGCACAATTTGCCTCAAATTAAATAGATTTATTGCTATTTACATGACGTTTATGTGATATCTGTGTTAAGTAACACCCAGAGTCGTTTGTTAAATGTAAATTGGTATTTACAACTATTTTACACGCGCGTTGTAACAATTTTAGTATCGGAATTAGTACTTTGTAGTACTCAATTTGTTGAAGTCGTTTCCATGAGATAAGTTTTGAATAACTAGTTTTAGTGTATTCGCGTGACCATGGTTTGAAAGTTAAATTGAAATTGTAAACCTTTTTTCAAAGGGATTTAGGTATGTACTAACTGTCCCTTGTTTCATTAGATAGTTGATTTATTTACACACAAATAAAAAAATAGAAAAATAAAACCATAAATTAGCTTATTCTAAACCTATACTTCGTTTATTTTAGCATTAGAAAGAAGACAAGCAATTTTAACGTGTCTTTTTATTGAAAAACACTTTTGAAAAATAATTCACAGCAACAATTAGAAAGAACAAAATGGTAATTTGCGTTCTTTTGGTTTCGTAGTAATAGTTACTATTTTTTCATCACACTTGCTCGTCAATGGTGTTATTCCATGCCTGTATACTAAATGTCAAAGGCCTAATTTGTTCTTAAGGGAGTTATGGATTTACGTACAGTTTTTCTTCCCAAGGGAGTTCTAACTTTAGTTTTAAAATTTTCAAACAGACTAAGACGTTTTCAAGTCAGCCAACGTTTTATTTATATGTTTAAAACTTAGCTATAACCCAATTTTACTACACAAAACTTGTCTACGCTTCATGAAACTTCGTTATTTTTATATTTTAAATTTATATCAAATAGTTTTGTAATAATTTTAGTAAGTATTTTTGTAACATGTTGGGAGAATGTGGCCGTATGGCCATTCGAATTCTAAACACAGTTTACATTATCTATGGTAGATGACTTGAAAAAAGTGACAATCTATATTGGCGGGTAGCCATTATTTATTTAATTTAAGTGTTTGGAGACAAAATAATTTATTTTTGAATTTTTTTTCCTCGCAGTGTGATGAAAATCATTGTGTGTATCACGGGCAGTAAGGGGATTACAAACTCGAGCAATTAAAAGCCCTCCGCCTCCGGCGTCGGGCTTCTAATAGGCTCTCGTTAGTAATCCCCTACTTACGGCCCTTGATGCACAATGCACTATTTTAAAAGCGTTTTTCAATAAGAAGACTCGTCAAGATTGTTTACTTTTCCTGACGCTAAAATAAACGAAGTATAAAAAGCTATATTTCTGTCATACACACCATGCATGTCATGCATGTCAGTTTATTTGGTTAGATGTGTCACTTCACTATTTATAAAAATCAATTGTTAGGTTACTACGTCTAATGAACTGAAACAAACTCAAAAAACAACCTTAAACAACCAGAAACTACAACAACCAACCACAACCTCCACCAACCTCGCGTTTGAGCAAAGTAACGCCTGATTCAATAAAATACTAGGTACATCTAAAGTAAAATAAATTATTATTTCATTTAATTTAAACAATTGTGCCCTTTATTAGGTAATGTTGTGTCCTTTCAAGCCGAGGATCGTGGGTTCAAATCCCGGCTCGCACCTCTGAGATTTTCGGAATTTATGTTCGAAATTACATTTGTAATTTACCATGAGCTTTACGGTGAAGGAAAACATCGTTGAAAAATTCGATGGTGTGTGCGAAGTTCCCAATCCGCACTGGGCCTGCGTGGGAACTACGGCCCAAGCCTTCTCGTTCTGAGTGGAGGCCTGTGTCCTGCAGTGGGACGTATCTTATATATTTAGGCTGAGAATAGGTTGTGTGAAAATTACCCTTGCAAAATTTCAAGTCTCTGGTTAGACTTATCGGTTGATGAGATTTAACTTGTGTATATCCCAATCCCGCGGGAATTATTATTGCTATTACTTGGTCTGTATTTGTGTCCCCAAGGCCTCTCCTCTTAAGGCCCGCGCAGATAGAGCGCGGTCTGGAGTTCCGAGTTCTGCCTTCAGAGTTCTTCGTTTTGACCGCTGAGAGTTCCAACGCACACAAGAGGCGGTCAAATTCTTGCGTTCCATTTTCATCCATGTTTTTGTATGTGGAAAATGTCGCTAAAAAGTTCATCTTTCGATGAAGAAGCATTGATTTTGTGGAGCCTAAAAACTTCTAAAAAGGAAGAAAATATTGGGTGCACCTAATTAACACAACACGAGAAGAATCTATAACTGCGGCAATTTCAAGCCAAGTTTCTGCTTTTTTGTCACGATTTTTGTAGTGTACATGACTTAAATCATATAGTAATCTCCTTTTTCCAACTAATTTGATTAGTTTTTCTGTATTTCCAACCTCAGACATCGCGCTGAACGCGGCGTTCTCTGTCTCGGCGGCAAAATAACTCTAGAGCGCGGCGCGTTATCGTAAGGGACTCAGTACATTCGAAAGAACGCAGAACTCTGAACGCGGAACTCTGAACTCCAGACCACTCTCTGTCTTTGCGGGCTCTTAACCTTCGCATCTCAATTTCCAGAGCTATATTTGGCCGCTCCCGTTCCTCGTCCAGGTCGTCTCGCCATCTCCGCCTCGTCTGATGCCGTCGGTGCCTGTCGGTACCCACCATGTGGCTGAGTGACCATCTTTGTGGGTGCATCCGGCAGACATGTCCGACCCAGTCCCATTTAAGCTTGGCGGTCCTTCATGAACTCCTCCGAAACAAATTGACCGATTTTTATGAAATTTTTCGTCTATATTTTTTAGGTCTGACAATAGGTCGTAGGGTATTTCTTATACCTCTATTCTTTGCAGACGCAGTCGCGGGTAATAGCTAGTAAATAAATAAATACAGGACCTTACAATGAAATAAATAAATCAAAACAGTATCCTTTTAACCCCGGGAAAATATCGGGGTATAAAATAACCACTGCAAGTTGATTTTGAAGTTTTACCGTGGCAAAAAGCTTTGCGAGAACGAAATGAAATAGACTTAGCCTTTAAAGATAATCTATTCGAAGAAATCCCTAAAGTTCATTGTGATCTTTCTGATCTAGGTATATAAAAACATAAATTATTCTTGGAACATTTGTTTAGCTACAAACCATTTGAGACTGCACCGCGTAGCGTAACGAATTAAGTTTATTAGATGTACAATTACAAAGCATGCGTGTAGTATGTAATAGCTGGTTGTTGGGCCATTGATATATATCTGGAGCGTAATAGTCGCGAACATAGCGTTTTAGATGCGAGTATGACTTTCACTTGATTTTTTTTGGATGTGCTTTGGAATGACATTAGCAGGGAAGTAAGTGCTTCGGTCTGTGGTAGCCTTGAATGTTTGAATGTTTAGTTTTTAGGGTTCCGTAGTCAGGTAGTTTTTTGTTAGAATGATAAGTTTCTCTTTTTTTATAATAATTATATAATTTGTGTGTTTTGTGTGGCCTTCCGTGATGTTGCTGTACTGTGGCCCGGCGGAAGACCAGTGCTGGTTTTTAACTAGCGACATGCTGAGCCGGGTCCCTTTTTGTAGCAGCACTAATATGTACCTACATTCCTATGTCTATGTCTATGTTTGTACTCTTATTTTTGCCTGTGTATGTGTTATTGTTGTTATAAAATAAATGTTTTTCTTTCTTTCTTTCTTTCTTTCTTTCTTTATATTTATTTGAAAATAACAATAAAATATATCAAAATTGTCGCTTAAATTAATAAACAGTTACCTATGTAGTGTTACATATATAATGTAGGTATACTTTAACTTAGGTAGAGTTTTATATTATTTTTAGTAAACAAACGCAAGACTCTCAGACAAGCCTAAAATGACAGCACCGTGAACTGACATGTGTTAAACACATTGATTCGTGAGTCGATCGTGGGTTGATTTATGTTTACGATTAGGTAGGATAATCATTTGCTGATTATTTTTCAAAGGGCCCGCCTATCTAATAATCTTTTGTATTAATAAAAACGTTGAAATTACGAACAACTCAATAATTTAGTTCGGCAACTCACCAACAGATGGCGTCAGTAGTCGATCACTAACCTGATGTAGAGCATAATAGACCCAGAACCGGTATATCCACCCGTAGTACTAAATAAAATTACTAAAAGCGTCGGAAAACTGGTTTCCTTTATATATAGCGAAGTTTATGAGACACTTCTTAGTCTTCCTGCCCTGGTTTTTGTTTAACATAAAAAGTAGTTGGATAGAGTTTAAACTCAAGCTATATAAAATGACTGAATCGAAAAAGTTCCGTTGTGACACAGAGAAATGATCCAAACGATGTTGAATTGATTGTAGATAAAGGAATGTTTCATACTAATTCAGAAGCGTTTAGGTATTTGCTAGTTTTTACCCAACTGCCTGAAGGAAGGAAGAAGGAGGGTTATATATTTACTAGCCGTCTGCAAAGAATTAGTTTATCGCTATCCCGCGGGAACTACGCAATTTTCCGGGATAAAAAGTACCTTATATGTTAATCCAGGTTATAAACTATCTGTGTGCCAAATTTTATCAGAATCCGTCAAACCGTTTTAGCTGAAAGAGTAACAAACAACCATCCATCCATACATTCTCACAAACTTTCGCGTTTATAATATTAGTAGGATGTATATACTAGCTTTTGCTCGCAATTTTGCCCGCGCAATATTCTAATGTGTGGTAAAGCTTCTTCATCTATCTAATTGACTATAATACATTGTGCATCTAGGGCCGTAAGTAGGGGATTACTAATGAGCGTCTATTAGAAGCCCGACGCCGAAGGCGGAGGGCTTTTAATGACTCGAGTTTGTAATCCCCTTACTGCCCGTGATACACACAATGATTTTCATCACATTGCGAGAAAAAAAATCCAAAAATAAAATTAATTTGTCTTTAAACACTTAAATTGAATAAAATAATGGCTACCCGCCAATACAGATTGTCACTTTTTTCGAGTCACCTACCATAGATAATGTAAACTGTGTTTAGTTTAGAATTCGAAAGGTCATACGGCCAGATTCTGCCAACATGTTTAAAAAAATATTTTTTTAAAATTATTGCAAAACTATTTGATATAAATTTAAAATATAAAAATAACGAATTTTCATGAAGCGTAGATAAGTTTTCTGTTTTAAAATTTTGGTTATAGCTAAGTTTTATAGATAATAAATAAAACGTTGGCTGACTTGAAACCTCCTTGGTCTGAAATGACTTGTTTGCAAATTTTAATACTAAAGTTAGAACTCCCTTGGGTAGAAAAACTGTACGTAAATCTATAACTCCCTTAAGAACAATTTAGGCCATTGTCATTTAGTATACAAGCATGGAATAACACCATTGACGAGCAAGTGTGATGAAAAAGCAAATAACAGTCTATCAGTAAGTTAATAATATGCGGATGGCGCAGGGCCGGTCTGTTTGGCGAGCCGTAGGGGAGGCCTATGTTCTGCAGTTGACGTCTTACAGCTGAAATGATGATGATGAATAATTATTTGTCCCGTTTTTCTTTATCCCGCGGGAATATCAAAAATCCTGAAATAATTTTTTTGCTGTTATGATCACTTACATTTATATCAAATTTGAAGAGTCTAGGTATACCTACTCGTAATTACAGTTACGGAGATAGAGTCACTTTTAAGCAAAAATAATTATACATACCATTATTCCTTATATCCTGTTGGAATTTCTAAAAATCCCTTCTTAGCGGATGCCTGCGTCATAATAGCTATCTGTGTGCCAAATTTCAGCACAATCCGTTCAGCGGGTGTGTTTTACAATACCGAAGTACGAAAGACCGAATGTATTAAAACATCGAATGGGTCAAAAGACCGACACGACTTTTTTCTGAAACCGTAAACTTTTCAGAATTTATTAAAACGGCATCATACAGAACCCATTAGGTTAGGTTAGGTTTGTTTTATAACAATCTTAAAAAGTTAACGGTTTCAGAAAAAAATCGTGTCGGTCTTTTGACCCATTCGATGTTTTAATACATTCGGTCTTTCGTACTTCGGTATTGTAATACATACCCCGTTCAGCGGTTTGAGCTGCGCGTTGATAGATCACTCAGTAACGGTTGCCTTTTATTAACCCGCGACACTAAAAGAGGGGTGTTTTAAGTTTGACCGCTATGTGTGTGTGTGTGTGTGTCTGTCTGTGGCATCATAACTCTAAAACGGGTAAACCGATTCGAATACGGTTTTTTTTATTTGAAAGCTGGTTTCTTGGCGATGGTTCTTAGATATGTTTCATCAAAATCGGTTTCAAAGTTATAATCAAAACATAATGCACAAAATGCACATTTACTTTATTTTCAAATATATGAGCGACCAAATTGCGTTGGGGGTTTTTAATAATTTTAATTTATAGTTAAATATAATATATATATATATATACTAGGGGACCCGACAGACGTTGTCCTGCATGAACCTAGATACCGACTGCAGCGCCATCTGCCGGGCTGATTTGTGAATCTAAACCATCCTGGGCGCCACCCAAACGCATACAAAAAAATCATTCAAATCGGTCCAGCCGTTTAGGAGGAGTTCAGTGACTTACACACGTACAGTAGAATTATGTATATAAAGATTATAGGTATATAGAACAGAAGAAGAAGAGAAGAAGATTATGTGTGTCAATGTATATCATACTTTGGCGGCCCAAACGGTTCGATGGTTAAGTGTGAGGTGTCATTTAGATTCGTCTCTGTTGCTGAATGACTTAGGGTCAGAGATCGGAATTTTCACGGCAAAACAAAAGACTGCCGCAATGTAACTAGAGTTAGAAACGTGTTTTTATCGATTAGGTATCGAGTATTATCAGGTACACAAAAAAATAATGCCAATATATTTAGGTACCTACATTATAAAATCATTTGCGACAGTTAATTTGAAATTAAATTTCCCGTTAATTTGCTCCCTTGACGTCAAGTGAAGTTGAACGATCATTAAATTTAGTACCTATACGTAAAAGGCTTTATAGCGATAAACGAAACAGTTTACTCTTTGATCAATTATAACTGTAGATCCACAGTCGCGCGCCCGAAAATGTCCGAGTCAAATGAGCGCCACTTTGATAAAAGTGGCCTTCTTTTTATCAGTACGTTGCGTGAAATTGTCAAGTTTAGCTGTCAAGTGTCAACCGAAATTCGACTGTAATGAAGTAAAGGCTAGGTTCAAATTTCTGTGTAGGTGATGTTTTTAATTATTATGCAAACAAATAAAAAAGTTCGGACATTCTTTGAAGGGGATTTTGTTCGGCAATGTGTATCTTCAGTTATAATTGATCAAAGAGTTTACTCCCAGAGAATGTTGAGAAATTAATGGTTATTTACTCCTAACATTATCACAAACCAAATCAAAATGTTATGTGTTGCTGTGTGAACTGGCGTGGGTTTCGAAGAAGACATTGCATCTGTCTGTTTAATTTTACACGAACCCTATGTAATATTTTATATTATAGGTATATTTTTTTATTTGGTTAGAAAAAATAAAAAAAGAAAGAAGAGGTTGGCCGTTTTTTCTTTTAAAATACTGCTTGTTTAATACGGACAATATACCTTATTAATAAGATATGCAAGGTTTTTTTGTGACCGCTGCGGAATCCTATTCTGAGGGGTGCCCGACACGCTCTTGGCCGGTTTTATGTATGTAAAATGCTGTACTTACATATAATAAGTAAGCACGGTCCCCAATATTTTAAGGTGTGTTATCAGTCACTTATTCTTCAAGTTCCCTAAACGACACTACGGACGAAAGATTGCGTGATGGAGGATAGAAATAAATAAATAAATAATAAATAAATAAATATTAGGGGACAATCTTACACAAATCGGCCTAGTCCCAAACTAAGCAAAGCTTGTACTATGGGTACTAGACGACGATAAACATACTTATATAGATAAATAAATGCTTAAATACATAGAAAACATCCATGACTCAGGAACAAATATTCGTGCTCATCACACAAATGAATGCCCTTACCGGGATTCTAAACCAGGACCTCTTGCTTCGTAGGCAGGGTCACTACCAACTAGGCTAAAGCGGTCGTCAAATATGTATCTATTGAACAAAGAACAAAGTGTAGGACAAAATTGCATCTCAATATTAATCAAATTGAATTGTCATGCCCCCTCTTCCTAATTGAGACAACCTGAGGAGGTCAACCGAACATTTGAAGATGTCAACACCGCCCAAGCAAAACTCAACCAAAACCTCATAAGAACACGTCTTAAAATCGATATGGAGTAACACAAGGATTAAATTCGAAAAGGTCGTAAGTTCACTCAATTTTGTTAATTTAATTTGAGCGTTAATGCATTGGGATTGGTTTGTTGTTTGTGTGAAAGCGGATGAGAGCCAAGTGCAATGGAATTGAAAAGGAAGGACCAATTACCGTCAATTTAGCTGTGTTAGAGATTTTTGGGAACCCCATGCATAGGAAACTGTGCGAAACGTCTGCTGTAGGTTCAATAGGGGCCATAGTACAGAACTACTAAGTCGCGTTCTAAGTTTTCTCGCTTGGCTACCTGCGGGACAGGTCTCGCCTAGTACAGGAGCCAGTACCTATACACCTATTGTGTGTATAGGTACATTCATGAACTTGTTATCATTGTTTTTGTTTTTTTCTTTTGCATGAATGTTTGTATGTTCATGTATGTATCAGCCCTCATGTAAACCCTACTTATGTGCAATAAATGATTACTTACTTACTTACTTAATCCAGTCAATAAGCAGCAGTGCTTGCGATGCTGTGTTCTAGCGAGGAGAGTTTAGCCGCCAGCCGGTGAAATCACAGTCACATGCCATCATCATTTCAGCCGAAAGACGTCCAATGCTGAACATAGGCCTCCCCCAAGGTTCGCCAAACAGATCGGTCTTGCGCCATCCGCATCCGACGCGTTCCCGCAACGACTGGTTAGATCAATTTCCCAGAATCGATATTTCTTAGTAGCAAAATTTGATTTGAAAAGATGCTTTTTTCTCACTATGGTTCTTTACTGAAGCTTATTCTCATAGCGTTTTTTCTCAATTTGAATTGACACAGAAACAGTGGCGACGGAGCTCCGCTCGCGCGGGGCTCCTTCTTCTGTGTGGTTTTGGGCTTTCAAGCCGATGCAAACTTAACATAACCTAAACCTACTTAATGTTTCTGTGTCGATTAAAATCGGGAAAAAGCGCGATTGTGAAAACAAACTTCAAATAATTTATTGAATCAGGCGTTACTTTGCGGAGGTCCATATTAATGAACTAAAACAATTACTTTGCTCACCCGCGACCTTACAATAGTTACGTTTATGCAAGAAATGTGTGTTCATGCAGTTCCTCCACCTCCACACTGTACGAACACACACAAATCACATAAACACAACCATCACCACCACCAAGCTACACTGACGCGTTTCGAACTCAACCAGAGCTCATCTTCGGAGTTACCACAACCGTATGCTATGCTACCAAATGTTAAACTCTCTGCATGAACACACATTTCTTGCATAAACGTAACTATTGAAAGGTCGCGGGTGAGCAAAGTAATTGTTTTAGTTCATTAAAACAAACTTCAGTAAAAACCATATATAGTGAGACAAAAACCATCTGGGAAAAAATGCGAATTGAAAGTTTGCTATTAAGAAATAATGATTTTTGGCAAATTGATATACCAGTCCCCGCCACCTTAACCCGGTCGTCGCTCCATCTTGTTGGAGGCCTACACTGTGTCTTCTGGCCCGTGGACGCCATTCGAAAACCTTTTGGCCCCTCGGCCATCAGTTCTACGAGCGATGTGCCCTGCCCACTGCCACTTGAGCAATTTAAATAAATAAATAAAAAATAAATAAATATCACGGGACAATTCACACCAATTGACCTAGTCCCAAAGTAAGCTAAGTAAAGCTTGTGTTATGGGTACTAGGCAACGGATAAACATACTTATATAGATAGATACATACTTAAATACATATTAAACACCCAAGACCCGAGAACAAACATTCGTATTTTTCATACAAATATCTGCCCCGACACGGGAATCGAACCCGGGACCTCAAGCTTCGTAGTCAGGTTCTCTAACCACTAGGCCATCTGGTCGTCAAAAAAAAATTTGATTTCTAGACTACTATAGAACCATGTTGCATTAGCTACTAGACAATTACAACGTCAGCGCGGGTCAAAGGATTATCAACTTTCCGATCACAACATGCAATAAACATAAAGAGTTTATTAAGGTTTTTGCTCCAAGAGAATAAAAAGAAGTTTTTGACAGACGGACAGTGACAATTCAAGTAATTAATACACAATCAAACTCCTTTCCCATTCATTATCATTGACACATGTTCGCAAAAATCTAGATGTCATCATGACATAGGTACATCACGCAATAAAAACTGTCGTAGATGATAAACGAATTGATTTATTATGACATGGTTCTACAGTGGTCTAGGAATCAAATTGGTTGACCGTACCTTATCTAAAAAGCCGTGGTGGCCTAGTGGTTTGACCTATGGCCTCTCAAGAAGAGGGTCGTCGATTCGTATCCCGGCTCGCACATCTGAGTTTTTCGGAATTTAAGTGCGAAATTACATTTGTAATTTACCATGGTAAATGAGCTCATGAGCTTTACGGTGAAGGAAAACATAGCGGGGAAATCTGCATACACCTGCGAAGAAATTCAATGGTGTATGTGAAGTTCCCAATCCACACTGGGCCCGCGTGGGAACTACGGCCCAAGCCCTCTCATTCTGAAAGGAGGCCTGTGCCATGCAGTGGGACGTATATAGCCTGTGATGATGATGATGATGATGATGATGACCTTATCTAATCTCTCTGGCTGACAACGTTTCTGCCATCCTCTAGTGTGGCGGGTGTTCATGGCTCGGCTTGTTCACTACAAGATGACCCACTTGCTCGTTTTAAAGCATCTCAAACAAGAACCGAGTTAAAAATGAAGTGACAGCTCAGTTAATAATTAAATAGTGTTCCAATACGAGTCTAAAACATAATAGCTACTCCAAACACTCCACATCTGATATACTATTAACAATATCTTAAAAGCCATTGAAAACAACAATAAAAACTTCAAAAATACGACTTCAATATGAATAAGTTTAACCCTAAAAATCTCAGTTCTACCGGTGTTTGGGCTAGGGTTACCAGATTCAGGTATTTCATTTCCGGGACAGCTCGAAGGTCACAAATTCGGTCGCTAGGAAAATACACGAAAATAGATAAATATTTTAGTAAATCGCTCCACTTTTAGTGTTTTACAATCACTATTAGGGTAATTCCAGGATAGATGCCCCAGTGGGATAGATGCCTCGATTTCAATTTCTACTAGTAGCAAGGCTATGGGACCAAAATTCCAATAAATAATAGCAAGCCCCCTCCCCGCAAACCCCTGGGCCGCTGCTATCATGAGCAAGAGCGAACGCGTTTAGTCCATGAGTGCCAAAACCTTCCGCGGCGAGATCTCGCAGAGCGTGAAAATTATATTCGTAAGTATTTGTTTTTGAATAACTTTAGACTGGCTTATAATTTGCGCTTTTAACTAACTCATTTGGTTGCACTGATGTTTAGGCTGCATGGATTAGTATATTTTATAGTGATTTTATCATTACTTGATTTTTTATCGAAAAGGGCATCTATCCTCTGCGAAAAGTATAGTTGCCCCGTTTTCGATCGCTATAGATGCCCCTAAGGGCATCTATCCTCAACTTGTTTCAAATAATTTTTAGAGAGGGTCGAAATGCCTTGTAAATATGAGAGAAAACAGGGCGTAGTTCCGCGTAACGTCGCCTGGTCTGAAGAAAGCTTGCTAGCAGCCTTCGAGGAAATGAAGAAGGGAGAAAAAGGAGTCAATGAAGAAGCCTGAACATATGGAATACCGTCTATAACACTAAGACGACGTTTTGCCAAAAATGACGAAAAACAATTGACCCTAGCTAGTAGGTAGTTATGTAATTTAGGTACATATTGATTGGTATCTAGTGAAGTTTTTTCTGCATTTGTAAATAGAAGCAAAATCACATTTTATATGGAATTGATTGAGCTTTTATAACTTGTTTCAGTAAAACATCCAGTACTAGGATTCTAAAATGAGAAGAGGCTCGTGGCTCATACTGTTCAAACTAGGCGAATTTTCAATGAATATAAAAGACTGATAGGTAAATTTTATTTAACTTGTTTAATTTCAAAGGGCATCTATCCTCTGACGCATTTTTGCGATGAGTCGTCTATCCCCCACGGTAGGCACCTATCCCATTTATAAGGGGTCAAAAAAAGTACAATTTACACAAAATCCATACGATTTATATTAAAACAAGTACAGTAAAATAATAGATTAAGGACCATAGTTATCAAACGCATTGGACGCAATGCTATAATTTGTTAAGTTTTTGAATTATAAAGCTATTTCAAAAAGTGGGGCATCTATCCTGGACTTACCCTATATCTTTGGTCAAAAACTGACCTACCTACAATACAATACGTTTACTTTTAGTTTACCACTGACAGATGGCTTGCCTTCATTTCATTTCCAACTTTAAGACCATACAAATAAAGTAGCTATTACAAAATCTGCAAACGTGGGTAACAGTATTCTAAAATTGGCTTTATTTGTAGGTCAGTGGTAAACTTTATGTAATTTTACTGTACATTACTAATACATCGCAGTGTATTTTAAAACAGCAAAACTCAAACTGAGCACCATTCCTGCCTTTTCTTATTCATGAAATAAAACTTTGGCAAATATTGGACATAAGTGTTGTCGTGCAGCGACAACCTAACCTTGATTCAAAAACCATTTATTATAATAAATAAACAAAGAAGTATTTACAATTATATGGAAGGAGTGTGGAGTGGTGCGATGCAGAGGTGAATGGATGTGTGTGTGGGTGCGAGTGGAAGTGTTAGCGGATCCGACGACGTAGGAGGAGGCTTCGGTGAGGCGCCGTCAGCGCACAGCCAGGGTGCACTGACAGCGCACGGCGCAGCAACAGGCAGCAGATGGTCAGTCGCGACAACGCGCAGACCAGATGTGGCAGCACGTACGACAGCACCCGAAGTAAGTTGCGCCTGGGCCAAGCGCGGATCAGGCGTGGCCGCACACAATGCGGATGCGGTAGCGATCGATGAAGTTGGCGGCAATAACCGGCGTTGGTGGAGTCGGCAACTGGTGTAGGTGAGACAGCGCCTGGTGAAGGCGGAGGCGTCACTTGGTGAAGACGGAGACGGCGCCTGGTGAAGGCGGAGACAGCGCGTGGTGAAGGTGGAGGCAGCGCTTGGTGAAGGCAGAGACAGCGTTTGGTGAAGGCGGAGGTAGTACTTGACGAAGACAGAGACTTTGACAACTCGCGGGATCTTCTAGACGACTTTGACGTTAGACGCGAGCCTTGTAGAACCCCGGGACCAGCGCGGCTCCAGGGTAGGCCTTATCGATTTCCTTCTTATTAGAAAGTGGACGATAAACTGAACTGAACTGAACTGACTGTACTGATTTGTATGGCTTTTATAGGCCTCGTGACGTAGGTCCGCATCGAGGGCGTTTCGAGAATCAGAACATACGAAATTTTAAATTAAAAGTAAATTTGTACACGTGGCCAAATATCTAAAATATTGTTTTTCTGACATGAAAAACGTAAATGCTTGTCATGACAACCGAATAAACAAGCTTGTCATAACATGTCAGTTTTTGTATTGAAGAGAATAACAATTATAAGGAGCCATGAAAATAATTGTTATTAGATTAACACAGGAAAAAATGTCATGCATCAGCACGTGCGAAGCCCGAATCTCCAGCATAACCGCAACACATAGAAAAAGACCGAAAAAGTTAGTGTCCGTTTTCATCGAATCAAAAAGTGATTGTAACGTGAAAATACGTAGTGAAAACCAAGTGAAACTGTGTTATTTAGCTTTTGTGATTTCGCAGGACCCTGAAGAAATGAAGGTGACGCGATTCTAATGATATTAAGATCGACAACAGGACGTGAAAAAGATACGATAAGGGAGCTAAAACACGATATAACTGTAAGTATGAAGTAGAAACGCTACAGTGTTTGTCGATACAATGTTCATTTGGTATGAAAACAACAAAACAACATTGGCTCTTGTCATTGCACGTAAAAACAAAGGTAAACAATAACTATAAAATAAAAATTTAAAAATCCCCAACGCAATTAAATCTAAGATCCCTTCCACAGCATACAAAAGAGCTGATAACTTTGAAACGGCTGAAACTATTTGATGAAACATGTCTAAGTACCATTGCCAAGAAACCTGCTTTCAAATACAAAAAACCGCATCCAAATCGGTTCACCCATTTAAGAGTTATGATGCCACAAACAGACAGACACACACAAATAGCGGTCAAACTTATAACACCCCTCTTTTTGTGTCGTGGGTTCAAAATGCTTTCGACTTAAAAGCTTGACAAACGACAGACAGTCCGCACGAGAATATATTTGGCGAGACATGTCCGTAAAAATCCGAATACTTGGCAACCCTGGTGGTGTACAAAAAGTTAGCCCTATATCACTTTAAAGTACTTGATACAATTGTAAGATTCTATACACTGCGTTAAAGCGATATGGTGGTAAGTCTGTAGTGGGTACTTGAACATCTGTGGTTGATGTTTTGTATGACATTTTAATTCGATTGTTTCAATGGTTTTGATGTAATCGTGGTTTTGATTCAAATGGGAAGGAAGAGGTCAATGTAAAGTACGTGGGCTTCGAAGCGATAAGGCCGCCTATTGCTTACCTTATATATTTATTGTTTTTTTCCATGTACTTGTTTTTCTGTATTATTTTCTTTGTGGTGGACAATAAAGAGTCGTTGTATTGTATTTTTAACCCCCGACACAAAAGAGGGGTGCTATAAGTTGGACCGCTATGTGTGTGTCTGTCTGTGGCATCATAGCTCTTAAACGGGTGAACCAATTCGGATTCGTTTTTTTAAATTTGAAAGCTGGTTTTTTGCCGATGTTTCTTAAACATGTCTCATCAAAATTGGTTCAGCCGTTTAAGAGTTATTAGCTCTTTTGCTAGCTGCGGAAGGGATCTTAGACGCATAATAGGCATTTACTTTATTTTCAAAATGTGTGACCTAATTGCGCCGGGGGTTTTTAAAATTTTTAATTTATAGTTATGTAGGTACAAAGTAGGTACTTTATCTTATCCCATTTTTTATTTACTTTTTGTTGCGGTCCTAGCGCTATGAGGCTATTTAAGGAAATAGCGATAAGGTTAGTCGACGTCACAGGAGACCGAAGAGCTGGCAGCTACCTCGGACAAAGAATTGGTTTAGCTATTCAAAGGGGGAACGCTGCCAGTATCTACGGAACCTTACCTAAAGGGACTCCTTTTCATAATTTGTTTGCTTTATTTATTACTTCTAGCTGTTGCCCGCGACTCTGTCTGCGAAGAATATGGGTATTAAAAATAGCCTACGAGGCTACGACCTATTCTCAGACCTACCGAATATGGAGAAAAAAGTTTCATAAAAATCGGTCAAGCCGTTTCGGAGGAGTTCGATAACAAACACCGTGACACGAGATTTTTATATTATTAAATAATTTTTCGCCAAATCAACAATGATTCTTCCATAAACTGTTCGATGAAATTCTTTAAATAGACGTAGGTATCTTTTTTATTTGTGAACCGATTTAAATGAAACAAACACTAAATGTTAATCCAAGAAAATACCAACAAATCACTGAAAACCGCATCCGCAACGTTACGTATATAGGAGGGTAACTCGCATAAAATTAATAATATATGCAAGGATTTTTTTGTAACGGCTGCGGAATCCTATCTTAGGCGTGTCCGACACGCTCTTGGCCGGTTTTTTAGGTAGATTTAGTCATTTTACTATGGAGTGTCCACACACTGTGTATAAATAATTTTGACTTCGTTCTATCTACAGTTACTATTACAAAATCTCACACAATGTGTATAACAAACACATTGTGTGTGCGCAGGTACAGTGGGGCACAGAAGCGCAGTGGAGCCGATGCTATTGTGTGGGACGCGGACGTTGCAAGTACAGTGGTTTACGCAAGTGTTTAATAATATAAATGTCTGGTTCTCATAAATACACCAAATGAGCAATTTCAAGATAAGTTTGGATAAATTAAATGAAAATAAACTATATAAATAACAAGCTGACCCCGCAAACGTTGTTTTGCCATATATCATCTAGGGGCATAAAAAATAGCCTACTACCTACCTATTCCCAGACCTACCAAACATAATTTAATGTTTTTTTTCTTTCCTTATTTTTGTACAATAAAGAGTTTACATGCATTTTTTTATATAGCCTATAATATGTCCCACTGCTGGGCAAAGGCCTCCCCTTTCCTCCGCCATTCTTCCCTATCCTGGGCATGCACCTGCCAATCGAGCTGAAAAGCGCTCAGGTCGTCCCGCCATCTCCTCTTGGGTCTGCCTCTGCTCCATTACATACATAAAGAAAAAAATTAATAAAAATCGATCAAGCCTTTTCAGAGGAGTTCGATAACAAACACCGCGGTACGAGATATTTATATATTAGAAGAAGATACCTAAATCAGGTTTAGTCAAAACTTATGCGATCAGCTTGCATTTGGATATATGACAGCTAGTACCTACATCGGGAAAAAGGTAAAGCTTTTGAATTGGTAGAGGTTCTACATCCAGCATAAATAAGTGAAGTAGCTATACATACGTAAGATTGAAACGGGGGGGGGGGGGGGAGGAAGGGGTTCATTCAAATTTTTTCTTACTTAGAGGAGAGCATAATTTATAAAGTTTTCAAAAGATTATCACTTGTGTACGCAACTGTACCTCTACCCATTTATAAGTTTACGCTTATAATTTTGCTGTATGGATTATGACCTACAAACAAACTGACAAACCATTGTGGCATTACACGCATTATAACATTTATAACCCTTCTATGCATGTAGCAATCATGACAGGAGATGGTCGCGCGCAGTCCCCTCAACAACATAGATTCCAGGTTCGCATCTCTGAGTTTTTCGGAATTTATGTGCGAAATTACATTTAAAATTATGTGAGCTTTAGACGCAAGCCACAAAGAAGAGACCATAAGATTCAATGTGTTACAGAATTACGAATATAAAACCCCGCGGCTTTGATCAATTATAACTGAAGATACACATTGCCGAACAAAATCCCCTTCAAAAAATGTCCGAACCTTTTTATTTGTTTGCATAACAATTAAAATCATCACCTACACAGAAATTTGAACCTAATCTTTACTTCATTACAGTCGAATTTCGGTTGACACTTGACAGTTAAACTTGACTATTTCACGCAACGTACTGAGAAAAAGAAGGCCACTGGCGCTCATTTGGCTCGGACATTTTCGGGCGCGCGACTGTGGATCTACAGTTATAATTGATCAAAGCCCCGCGGTGAAATATTGCTGTGCGGACAGGCCCTAAGTTGTTTCGTCAAGTGTCATCTCATCGCTTTGGCGGGGAATTTGACAAATCTCGCGTCAAAGTTTGTTTAAGAAACTGACATGACATGTCAAAAGGTATTAAGCTCATTGACTAAATCATGGGTAGTGACAATGATTTTAATGAATAAAATTTAATAAAATATATACGTTTTGTTTTGTGACTTAAACGTGGTCGCCACCAAATTCTGATCTAGAAATTTTTTTGTTCCTGATCACCGATTAAAAATAATCTTATATCTAGGACGGAATGGAATAGAATAGATGGATGTTTTTCAGCAAAATTTGAATATTTCCTCCCTTCAAGCGATACGGGGGGAAGCTTAGAACACACCTTCACCCACCTATAATGTAATAACTATAAATTAAAAAAATAAAAACCCCAACGCAACGCAATTTGGCACACATATGTTTGAAAATAAAAAAATGCTCATTATCCCTTCCGCAGCTAACAAAAGAGCTGATAACTTTGAAACGGCTGCACCAATTTTGATGAAACATGTCCAACCATCGCCAAGAAACCTGCATTCAAATAAAAAAACCGCGTCCAAATTCACCCGTTTAAGAGTTGTAATGCCACGGACAGACACACATACAGCGGTCAAACTTATCCCACTCCAACCCTAACTGTCACTGCAACTGCACTGCACTGCTGTGTAACTGTCTCGACTTGGCCTCTCTTTTTGTGTAGGGATTTAAAAATATGCTTAAGCTTTAAGTTGCTTTAAAGCAACTCCTGTAATAAGTACTTCATGCTTACACAAAGCCTATCGCCATTTGAACATCGGCTTGACAACCTTTCAAACTCGGTTAAATACAGGGATTTTGCTCGGATTAACTATAATAACTATCATCTCATATCCATACCACATCAACTGCTGGGCACAGGGCTACTCTTACCATTAGAGGGCTTGGATTCTTTCTAACACAAACCCAATGACATGTTTTGTCACTTCGTTCGTTGGTCTCTTTCCGAGTTTTCTCGCAACGCATTGATTGAAAATGGAAAACCACGGACCACGTACCACCACATCAGTACTCGTGTCGAGGTAAATAAATATATATTTCTTAAACATGCTATGAAATATTGACGTTATGTTCCTTATAGTACGCCGCGAAGTGTCACGTTGCAGGTGCAGGTGCAGCCGGTGGTGGGGGACCGCCTAGACGAGAGGTCAATAATGGAATTTCATACAACATTGCTGGCCAAGGCCAGCAAAGTGATCGTCTATTGTTTCATACCATGACGTTTATAGGTCTATGGCATCATAGCATTTAGCCATTAAAAAAAACTATAAGCAATATTTGCGTTTTGGTTCATTAAGACATACTGCCACTACGCTTATTTAAGGTAAGGTAAGATGATGATGATGATGGTGTGATGATGATGGTGATGATGATGATGGTGATGATAATGATGATGAGATGATGATGATGATGATGATGAGATGGTGATGATGATGTTGATGATGATGATGATGGTGATGATGAGATGATGTTGATGATGATGATGATGGTAATGATGATGATGGTGGTGATGGTGATGATGATGATGATGATGCATGTTTGAGAAAAACTCTATACAAGCCTTGGCCACGAACAGGGATTGCCGGCCTCGTATCTCTAGATGGCCTCGTTCACACTCGGCCATCTATAACAACTCGGCCGGCAATCCCCTATTTCGCGGCCGCTGCAGTAATGTACTATTTCTCAAACATGCTATGAAATGTTGACGTTATGTTCCTTATAATACGCCACGAAGTGTCACAATGCAGGCGCGGCGTGGTGTGCGGCTAGACGAGAGGTCAATAATGGAATTTCATACAACATTGCTGGCCAAGGCCAGCACAGTGATCGTCCATTGTTTCATACCATGACGTTTATAGGTCTATGGCATCATAGCATTTAGCCATTAAAAAAAAAAACTATAAGCAATATTTGCGTTTTGGTTCATTATGACATTCTGCCACTACGCTTATTTAAGGTAAGGTAAAATGATGATGGTGATGTTGATGGTGGTGATGGTGTTGATGATGGCGGTGATGATGATGGTGATGGTGGTGATGATGATGATGGTGATGATGATGACGACGACGATGATGATGGTGATGATGATGCTGATGATGATGATGATGATGCATGTTTGAGAAAAACTCTATACAAGCCTTGGCCACGAACAGGGATTGCCGGCCTCGTATCTCGGCCGGCAATCCCCTATTTCGCGGCCACTGCAGTAATGTATTATTTATTGCGTGATAAGTCCCGTTTAGTTTAGTAATTATGACCTATAACATTATGTATGATAGGTGAGCATCGATGATACCAACCTCGAGTAGGTACATGATGATTTCGGATGCCTGTAAAAAAAACTAATTCATGTTTAAGTTGTAACCCAAGATTCAAAAGGACCTAATGTTTCGCGGCAAAAACAACAAACATACAAAAACAAAATGGCACTGCGTCCCAAAATTAATATTCGCGTTAAAAAAACTGGCCAAGTACGTGTAAGATCACGCGTGACGAAGGGTTCGATAGTCGAATTATTCGTGACAATGACAGTCTTGTCGAAAGCATTGGTAGCATTAAAAAAACCGGCCAAGTGCGAGTCGGACTCGCGCACGAAGGGTTCCGTACCATTATCTATAAAAACGGCAAAATAAATAACGTTTGTTGTATGGGAGCCCCCTTAAATATTTGTTTTATTTTAATTCAATCGTTTATTTTTAAATTGTATATATAGCTAAATATTCTGTGAATATTTCAAGCGTCTACCTGTTGCCGCTATCAATATCGAGCAAAAACGAGCAAAAAAATCACGTTTATTGTATGGGAGCCCCTTAAATATTTATTTTATTCTGGTTTTTAGTATTTGTTGTTATAGCGGCAACCAAAATACATCATCTTTAAAAATTTCAACTGTCTAGCTGTCACGGTTCATGAGGTACAGCCTGGTTTTTTGACGGAAAGCCGGACGGACAGCGAAGTCTCAGTAATAAGGTCCCGTTGTTACCCTTTGGGTACGGAACCCTAAACACCACTCAGGTACAACCAAAAAAAAATTACATAGGTAGGTACAGGTCTAAGTCAACAATCCTTATTAAATATCTCATCTACCTATAGCGTAAATAAATAAATAAATAAATAAATAAATAAATATTAGGGGACAATCTTACACAAATCGAACTAGTCCCAAACTAAGCAAAGCTTGTACTATGGGTACTAGACGACGATAAACATACTTATATAGATAAATAAATACTTAAATACATAGAAAACATCCATAACTCAGGAACAAATATTCATGCTCATCACACAAATAAATGCCCTTACCGGGATTTGAACCCAGGACCTCTTGCTTCGTAGGCAGGGTCACTACCAACTAGGCTAAAGCGGTCGTTAAAAAATACATCTTCTCAACAAAAATACTTATTTTTTTTCACCTCACTAGCTCGGAAAGCCCTTTTTGTTTGTTTGACATCTATTGAGAAAATCGCTTTTTATCCACATGTGAAGAAAGAGTTTTGACATTTGAAGGCAGCTTACGTGATATTTGACAGCTAACAAAACGTAAAACGTTAAAAGTGCTGAATTTTGAACATCACAATTAATGAATTGCATCGAGTAAAAAACACTAAATACAGTCTTACAACTTTATTTTAATTCATAAATATCAGCATTCAACATTAACCTTCATTCTTGTTGCAAAAACGGATAAAATGTTCTGACAGTCCAAGTAAGTCGATGTGCGAACAAAACGCATCCGAAATAATAAAAAAAACTTAAGTCATAACTTTTCAATTAATTATTTTGAGTGAATAAATAAATAATAATTGATAGTACAAACCCTTTTTCTTATTTTCCTCGCTGTAGTGAGGTGAAAAGTTTTGTGTTATACACGGGTGAAAACTTATTTTACGTCTCGTGTGTTGAAACACTCGCTATCGAAAGGATTCTATTTTTGAACCACTCGCTTCGCTCGTGGTCAATCATAGAATCCTTTCGATAGCTTGTGTTTCAAATGGACACTCGCAGGTAAAATACAACTTTCCCCCCTTGTATAAAAAATAACTATTAATAGCGTGGGGCGATATCGATGGACCTACGATCAAATCCTGTGACTTTTACCAGTGCCCAATTGCATAACAAAGTACAACTTATATTATAAGCGGAACTCCCTTTCTAGTTAATATAACTGAAGCGAGAGTTCCGCTTGTAATATTAGTTGTACTTTGTTATGCAATTGGGCGCTGGTAAAAGTCACAGGAACTACTATAATTCTTATAGTAACATTTTTGGGCATTGTCCAACGGATCCCTAACAATTGTATTCCAAATGAAGTAAAACAGTAGCGGGCAGACGTTCTGCCAACACCGCGGCCGGAATCGCGCGTTAGTCGAAAAACGCCTCAGCCTGGCGTTTTGTTCCTTTACTCTTAACACCTTGGAAATTTACACATATTGAATTTGTTGAAAAAACGTCCTTGCCGGTCTGTTCCCTTTGGCACTGGCGAGTCGTTGGTAAACAATCCAATACATAGGTACGATGTTTTTTTTTAAATAGCATATAGGTACAGTAAGTGAAGGTAGACTCCATTACTCCTAGCCATTACCCTAAGCAATACGGAAAACAAGTAGGTATATATAAGAAAATAACAAAGCAAGCATTAAGCGGCCTGATCGCTTCAAAGCGATCTCTTCGATAAAAGAATATATTTTAGATCAAAATCAAGAAAACACAATTTTATAAAATAATAGTCGTCACTCGCACACGTCTTCAGTCTTTCTCTTTTCTTTCATTCACTCTGACTGCTTCATTCTATCATCAGATTCGATCAATCATTCAACTAATCACTCAATCAATCCTACATGTATATGTAAAAAACAATCATATTTATCACTACTTCATAGTAATGTACAAATAAACAATAGTAGATTGTTCAACGAGGGACTAAAACAAGCCATAATGACACGAGATATTTAGCCTCCCGAGCGATAGCGAGGGAGGCTATAATTCGAGTTGTCATTATGGTAGTTTAGTCCCGCGTTAAACACTCTACTTTTCACTTTGAATGCGAGGAAAAAAACGACGTACAGAATTACTTTTTTACAACGTATGCTCAATACGAGCAATGGACATATGTTCAAAATTCAAATAGCAAAAAAAATACCTACCGCTGTCTTTTCTTTTCTTTTATATTTTGTTGTAAAGTGACGCTTTAAATGCTTGCATAATTAGCCAACAGATTCTAACTTAAAGACTATGTTAAAACTAATTGGACTATGCATGTAAGAATGATAATTGTTCATTCATTAGAATCGGCAAATAAATTAACCTAATTGATCTAAGTTCACACACAAAATATATTGTTATTAACTGAAACACTTACCCGTGAATAAACAAACGACTTTTTAAGTTTATTTTCTATATGCCAATTCTTTGTTAAATTATATCTAATTATACTTTCTATTTACTATTAAATGCAACTGACATCGCATTATTTTGAAGTCACGCCATATTAACTTTCAAACGTAACTGCTCTATCTACCGTACACTCCAGCACTGCTTTGCCGACAGTGCGGATTGCTATTTTATCGACAGAGCAGGGAACTGCTTTGCCGACAGCGTTTTTAAAAAAAAAAATCAAATTAAAAAACACCTAAGCTAAAGGAAATCTTTCTTTACATGCAAAATAAAATGAATTCATCTTTAATATTTTATAATTAAATAGATTAATATTCGTAATTAATCAATGTGTTTCACGAAATTATTATTTTTTAAATATTTTTATACAGTTGTCATTTTGAGGTTATTTCCACGCCCTAAAGGCTTCCACAGACCGAAGCGCAGGGCGCTACAGTGCGTCCGCAGCGCGCTTCGGTCTGTGGAAAGCTTTAAAATTGTCTATACCCAGTTACTGAAAATGGCGATAATCCTCCATTCACAAACACCGTGATTGGCAGTTTAGGGGTTTCCATAGTCAATTAAAAAAATTTTACTTTAATCCCTAGAGATCAAATTAGAGCTTTAGTCCCGATATGCAGAGACTAAAGTAACATTTTAAGAGCATGAGAAGTGAAAATATAAATATATACATATATATAGGCTGTTACAAATATTTTATAAGAAAATAAATGCAAAAAGATCCGCAGCATGTAGGATTCGAACCTACGCTTCCAGAGGGAATCTGATTTCGACCTACACATAAGAAAAATATCGAGAAAAATGTCAAGTAAAAATCTGCAAACACCAGCTTAAAAGTGTATGTCAACTTTCCCATTCTAAATGGGGCCTGCCCGGGAATTTCAGCCAAAACCCTCTCATTTTGATAGGAGCTTCAATTGTTTAAAACGATGACAATAATGATGAGATCCATGAGATAAAAAATAAAATTCATATTGTCAAAGTCCCAAGTGGCCAAAAGCAGCGAAAAGCGATGGTTTTCGTGAAGTCTGACGGACAAAAAAGACATTTCTATAATCAAAAGATCCATCAAAAGCAAATTAATGCGCGGCGACATGGCGGCAAAAACTCCCGCGCAGCTTTTTGAGTTAGGGGCCCGTGCGACGGAACCCTAATAGATAGGGATCTTTTTATACAATAGAAAATTGTCTTTACAAAAAATACATTTTTCACTTGTCATGCTCGTAAAGTTATTCTTTATGTCAAGAGAATGCTGAATAAAATGGCTTTTAATGCTCTTATGCATAAAGTAAAATCTTCGTCTAAGACCAAGGCAATCAGCCGCAAACAGCCACAAAACAGTAGAAAATAAATTTTTAGAATTTAAATTAAATTAATAAGTTTATTGTTTTTTTTTTTTAATTTTTATATTACGTAATTAATAAACTAGACAAATCTAGTACGTTATTATAGAAATGTAATGCATGAATAATTTAATCTCCTTGCAATCGAAGTGAAAAGCAGAGTGTAAAACTCTAGCATTAAACCCATTTTCCCCTCGTAGAGTCTATCCATCTAGGCTATTATGAACGGGTAAAATGGCTCGTTTTATGCTCTTGTTGTAGAATCTAAAATCTACAACAACACAAGACACATCGATGTTATTAAAAATAGACAACAAGATGGATAAAGATAGAGTATCATTGCGGTTGCAAATCGGACACTGGCTCAGCATAATGCTGAGGCGTTCGGGTCATATAAGGTGCTAATAAATTAGGTACGAATATTTCCGGGGTGTAACTTACTTGTCAAAACAAGTCATAGCCGCCAGTTGATACCAATTTTTTTAAATTTATTATTATTTATATTTATTTATTTTTTATTTTATTCATAGATTCTGTGGCTTCAGTTATAACTTGAATTTACTTAACCATACGGAACGTTCATAGTTTAGGGCGGTTCTCACTTACCGATAAGCTTGCGATTAGGTCGCGGCCACAATGAGACAGCGGGGCGCCGCAGCCGCTAATGCGCAGCGGGCGATGTGTGAACCTGGCTTTATACGTGTCAAGTTACGAGCGAGAGCGTTTTGGAGTGATCTTCGGGACAGCAGTCATACCGTGACGAAATTAAACATGTCTTAAGTCTTGGCATGCAGTGGGTAAATTTCAGGGTAGACATAAACATTAGCTAGTTTTGGTGGCTACCCTGGAATTGATCCACTGCATCTAATCATTGTAGAAATGCCACAAATTAGACTTTTGTGTTAAGTGACATGTGCTTAAAACACACCACCCATACGTATACACATTACACACACATACACATTAAGGACTACACCACATATACATTAAGGTTTACGTGGAGCTCAAAACTCGATAAAAAATATTTAGCTTTACTTGCATTTTCATTACACTGTAGCGGTCAGATATAACCATTACCCCCCTCACCGCAGTCGGTTCCGCGTGTCGGCAAAAGTGATGATTGAAACAACTGCATTGGAACTGCGCGGCTGATAAAAAATGGAGACCAGTCAGTCTTCAAACGGCGGCGCATTCCCTGCAGCGGCTCGGTCCTAAGCAGAGCTCTCCAAGTGTCCCTAATTACCCATTACGTACTTCGAATCTCTGAGTCCATTTATTGTAAATACTTTTGATATCTTTTCCTTATATTTTCATTATACGTTCGTGTGCCTTTTGATACAGTTCTTTTTCATTCATATCTTTACGAAGCCTCAGGAGGCGCACCTACACCCGTATAAGGTTCTCGAGAGACGTGACAAGACCTTTAGAATCGTCTTAAATGGGAAGCCGAACACCGTGACTATCGACCGCCTGAAGCCAGCTTTCATGACAAACGACACTATAGAAGGCCCATCCAGCAGCCAGCAAGCCTCATCAATGCCAGAGCCTGAACCGAGTACCGTCAGAACGACGCGAAGTAGGCGATATGTAAGATTTCCAGATCACTATCGACCATAGCAGGCAATGGTCTCGGCGGGGGAGTAGTGTAGCGGCCAGATATAACCATTACCCCCCTCGCCGCAGTCGGTTCTGCGTGTCGGCAAAAGTGATGAAACAACTGCGCACCTACAATACCAACCTAATTTTGGTCTTAAATTTAATTACCTGTCGAATATTTTACACAAAGTAGATAGGTAACTTATGTTAAATTGAAGCTTAAGATTTGACTTGGCTAGTTTTTACCAGCAAATCGAATGTAAAAGATAAGTTGATTAGCCAAATATAAGATTATTTGTATGTGAAAAGTAGCCAAGCCAAATGCTAAGGTTCACTTTAACGTAAGTTATCTACTTTGTTTAAAATATTCGATAGTTAAATTTAAGAATTTATATTTATCAATATAAAACACTGTTGCAGTAGAAAAACAAAATAAATAGAGTGTTATATTTGTTAAAATTGTTATTTGTTCTTACAAATAGATTTCTGTATTACCTGCAGAACTTGGCACCCATTTAGATCTCAATCCTTTTGTCGGTGAAGTCCACAACCAAGCATATTTTTAACACGCTTTTATTAGGTTGGTTCGTATGTATGTATCAATGTATGTATATGTAACGGAAACTTTGAACATGATTTTGACCCAGTTCCGCACGCTTTTTTAGTTCACGCTTTTTTACAATAAAGTATTTTATTATTTTATCAATATTTAGTACTGTTTACAAATTTTGATCTAGATATAACAATATAATAATTGCTTATTAAGAATTATTTTTTTACACTAAAAGAATAGTGAATCCAAATTTATTAAAATTTATTTTCTATTTTTTAGTTAGTTTTTTTATGAAAGCATGTTTTTTAGTTTTATAAACTATTATTAGTATTTATAACTTGGCTAACATTTTTCACATTTATGTTTTTGGTGGGTTCGTATTTCCTGAACTATACTAGCCTATTTACCCGCGGTTTCCTATGACTCGCGTCCAACCGTTGGTCTTTTTGTGCGCGCCTCATAATGCAGTGGCACTAATGTTTATTATGTGTCTGTGTGACGCCGCCTTTATGATGTCGTCACGGCCTTACCAAGTTGAGGTTAATCCACACTGGATTTGTGGGGCGTTCACACTAACAAAATATAAGGTGTAAATCAATACCTATATACTGCAAATCTCAGACACCAACTGTTTATTTATAACCCCCGGCACAAAAAGAGGGGTGTTATAAGTTTGACCGCTATGTGTGTGTATGTGTGTGTCTGTCTGTCTGTGGCATCATCATTTCAGCTGAAAGACGTCCACTACTGAACATAGGACTCCCCAAGGCTCGCCAAACAGATCGGCCCTGCGCCATCCGCATCCAATGCATTCCCGCCACCTTAACCAGGTCGTCGCTCCATCTTGTTGGAGGCCTACCTACACTGCGTCTTCGGGTCCGCGGATGCCACTCGAGAACGTTTCGGCCCCATCGGCCGTCAGTTCTACGAGCGATGTGCCCTGCCCGCTGCCACTTAAGTCTAGCGATTCTTCGACATCATAGCTCTTAAGCGGATGAAATGATTTGATGCGGTTTTTTGAAAGCAGGTTTCTTGGCGATGGTTCTTAGACATGTTTTATCAAAATTGGTTAAGCCAATTTTACTAACCTAAAACCCTAGATTATTTATACACTAGATAGAGCTTCGGCGGCATGAAAACGTCCCGAAAAATATAAGCCAACTGTTGGCTTATATGTCAGCTGTCCCCCTTCAGTCTGAATGACGTAACGTGATATTTAATATGAAGCTGTCAAATGGGTTTTTGGACGTTTTGTATGCCAGTGTTTGCTACGGACACTCTATCTAGTGTATAAGTAATCTAAGCCTAAAACTAGACATTCTGAGAGGTAATCGAGTGACTTATCAGCTGTCGACGGATTATCGTCGAATTCTGGGACACTGTATTAAACATCCAAGAATCGAGCACAAACATTTGTATTTTTCACACAAATATCTGTCCCGAGAATCGAACCCGGGATCTCAAGCTTTGTACGCGGGTTCTCTAACGACTGGACTATCCTATACAGGGTATTTTTTTAATAAGTGCACAAATTTTAATATGTGATCCAGTGTCGTTAAAATAACAAATTTCAGTATTTTTCGCTATAATATTATTAATATTTTTTTTTTGTTTTTCATAGTAACTCGACCAATTATTGGATGAATTACTATAAACAACCCAAATTTCAAAATTTATAAAAAAATCTTTAACAGATAATCGTGATCTATCAACGATGAATCACGTATCAAAATTTGTGCACTGATTAAAAATTTACCCTGTATATCGGTCGTGTTATAAATTCTTTAGCATTTTAATAAATCCACACCCGCCACAAGGAAAGTAAAGATAGAAGTACTTTTGCATTTTTAATCGACTGCATAAAACTAGGTTCCCGCATCGTTACAATCTTTTTTTGGCATCTCGGAAGTACGGTGTGACGTTACGTGGAGTGTCGTGTGACGTTAAAAAGTTGTGCCGTTTGGCAAGGTGCTGACTGTACGTTTTGTTGAGACTGGCAGTAAGATTCCAAGTGCGTAACTGACTCACACATTGAGGGTCCCGTACAAATTTAAAAGCCATCAAGTTTTAATGATAATATAGGTAAGGTCAGAAAATAGTAATTCAGGTATTTGAATAATCATTTAATTCAGATTGCATCCATAATGTGTTAGTAACAAAGACCCTTATTGACTATATTAGTAACAATATACCTTCAGACTAACTTAAACTAGAAGCCAGATGCCTGGCACTCCAACCCTGCTGGAATGGGCCATCTACTCTGTTGGCGATAGTTGCCAGGATGGTATTAGCGCTGCCACGCACTCGCTGCCACAGAGATGCTACGCGTTTACGCATAATGGCGTGAAAATCATCTGTACCTCTACCATGAGTTACACTAGTTTACAGCGACCGTACTCGCTAGCGACGGCGTAAATGATTTGTATAGAGAATTGTGTACAGCGCCTCTAGCGGTCACTTACGGAAGTACAATTCACCATACAAATCATTTACGCCGTCGCTAGAGAGTACGGTCACTGCAAACTAGTGTAACTCATGGTAGAGTACTGTCACAGAATATATAATAGTACTGACGTACAGAATGGAAACGGTCCGCCCCGCACCGATTCGAATTACCCCACCCCTCAAGGCGCAGATAGCCGGAAACCGCCAGAAACCAGAAGAGTACGCGCGCGATGTATGTAGGCGTACGCGTGTACAGACGTCGTCGTGCTTATGTAGATTCAAGAACGCGTATTTGTACGTCGTGTCCGCCGCGTGGTACTGTTCGCGCCTCCGCGAACATTCCTGAGGCGCTGCAATGGCGCGGCAACCCTAAGAACATCCTAAATGCATTGTTATACTATACTCGTAGGGCACCGAATGTTTTTGGAGTAGGTATAGTTGATCCATAGGCTGCAAGTGTAAAAGGACTGACAGTAAGCATTGAGAAGTGTTACTTTTACTTCCTTAGTACACCTAGAAAACCTACGAATCAACATATTACTTCTTACTGCCAGCGCCCTACGTTCTCTCTCCAAGTCTACGTTATCAGTTAGCGTCGCGGTGACCCAATGCCCCAGGTACGTGAACTTAGTTACCAAGTAGAGAGGATGTAGTTGTAGCCCAGTGATTTAACCTACGGGTTCTCAAGCTAGGTCGTGGGTTTGAGATTGCACCTCTGAGTTTTTCAAAATTTATGTGCTAAATTTGAAATTTACCTTGAAATTTACGATAAACGTTACACTCCTGCACACACCTGCGAAAAAATTCAAAGGTGTGTGAAGCTCGAAATCCACAATGGGCCCGCGTGGGAACTACAGCCCTCTCAGAAAGGAGGCCTATGTCCAGTATAGCTAGACCGTTTGAATGAGTCCTCGCCTGCCCGCACCTCTCTCGACCCCTTTGTCGTCATACCCCCCAGCCCCAGTACCGCGCGGGGGAGGACTCATTTAAACGGTTTATTTAAAGTGGGACGTACACGATGATTTTTAATCGGCGATCAGGAGTTTAAAAATATTATCCCAAGCCAAAAAGTAATTTAATAGATGAGGTCTCAAGCAGTTAATTTTCTGTTTAATTAAAAAGAAACGTTATTGCTAAAACTTCCTCCATCCACCGAATGCATGGTCATCCTACATTTGTTGAAGTTAAATAGTTTCGTCAAGTTTAGTGTCATCGCCTTGGCGGGAAATTTGATAAGTGTCACGTCAAAGTTTGCTTGAATCTGACTTGTCAAATAGATATTAGGCTCTTAGACTAAGGGCCTACGCTAGCTGACGCGGATTACCCGGAACGGACGCCCGTCGTGCGCGCGTCTAATAAGAAATTGTACGAACAGCGCTAAGTGGCGCGGGCGCGTGCGACGGATTTTCGGTCCATTTTAGACCCGCGAGCGGGCGCACGCGGCGGGCGTCCGCGTCAGCTAGCGTGCCCTAAACCATCCATGTGTAGGGTGACAATAATTTTAATTAAAAAGTGATTTTCCAAATAATCATTATTTAAAATAATATCCGTTTTGTTTCATGTAACTGCGACTTAACTATTAACATATTTATAACATATTTTTTTATATGTTTCCCTTAAGCTAGAGATCAATTAATATTATCCTGATTAATTTCACAAAAAAAAAACATGCAAAGAAGGATTAAATGTGATCGCCACCGAATACTGATCTAGAAAAATTGGTTTTTGATTGATGATTAATGATGGTAATATTTATTGACATCCCACTGTTGGGCATGAGCCTTTTAGAAAATCCCATCGATAGACCAAAACATCTCAATGCCATAGTAATATCAGTCTCAATATCCAAACAGAATTCCATACAAAAGACTACAATAGCCAAACCGACAAAAGGTACAGTCACCGGCGAAGCGGTTTCCGTAAGAGCGAATGGATTTTTTCTGCTGACCACACCCCTTCTGTACAGTCGACGACGCAAAGGAAGAGGGTGTATTGTTACGCTATTGTGTTTTGTTTGTTATTGTACTATTACGGATTAATATGGTTTGCATTTTATTTTGTGAATCGCATGAGATTATTTAAAATGTATATCTCACTTTGAGTGGAGGAACGCGTGAATGGTGGGTAAAAGAAAACTTCAGTTTTAAGTATCTAATTTTTTTATGGTTTATGTTGAAGCTGTGGTGGTCTAAGTTAGTCCTATGGCCTCTCAAGCAGAGGGTCGTGGGTTCTGGCCTGGGCTCGCAACTCGAAGTTTTTCGGAATTTATATGCGAAATTACATTTGAAAGGAAATCTTCGCTGCACACACTTGTGAAGAAATTCAATTATGAGTGTGAAGTTCCCAATCCGCACTGGGCCCACGTGGGAACTACGGTCTAAGCCTCAATCTGAGAAGAGGTCTGTGCCTCGCGGTGGGACGTATAAGCTGAAATGATAAAGAATTCGCATTAAGTACATTAATCCCTAATTACCTACTTACTTCGTTAGCCGTGGTGGCCTAGTAGTTTGATCTATTAGCTCTCAAGCAGAGGGTCATGGGTTCGTATCAGAGCTCGCACCTCTAAGGATTTCAGAATTTACGTGCGAAAAAATATTTGAAACGTTTTAATTGACCACTTTGTCGAGGTCATTGCTATATATATCCGTGCAAAATTACAGCTTTCTAGCACTAATAGGCTCTAAGCTAAGCCACGGACGGACAGACAGACGGTCAGACAGCGCGAAGCTATAAGGGTTCCGTTTTTGCTATGTTGGCTACGGAACCCTAAAAGTTGAATAAATCTAGGGTGAGGCTAGACGGGCCGTTCAGCAAGGGGAAAATCTTCTACAGCTAACATTTTGAATGCGTTTGCGCATTAAACGACGACGCGTGCGCCCGCTGGGCAAATTACAAGCGCCCTCTAGTTAATGTTTTAAATTTAATTTAAACTGCTATTAAGTTATTAAGCGAAACTAGCTATGTCATAATAGTATTGTGGTAATTGTGATGGCTATACATGACTTATTAAAAGAAAAAAGTTTCAACTTTTTCGAGCATTTTTCTGCAATGAAATTATCTATTATACATAGAAATAAACAAGATTGAGCAAAGGGTGGTAAAAAAATAATTTTCGTAAACTTTTGCTTTTTTTTTACTCATAGTTCAAGTAACAAGTAAGTAAGTATCGGTGAAAAATTTAATCAAATGACCTGTTGTATGTAGTAGTAACGTGTACGTATAAACAAATTGACGTTCCAAATTAAAAAAATGACTTCAGCTAAGTACAGCCAACGTCATAAATAAGTGATCACTTTTGTACCATGTCGCATTCGGTCGTTACATAATTTCGTATGGCTTTTCAAATATGAAATTAAAGTGACAAGGTACTAAAGTGATCACTTATTTATGACGTTGACCCTACATTATCGATTCTGCACACTACTACATCTACATAAGGTCCTTTACTTTAGTTTTTCACCAAAATATATCTAAGTAGTACATTTAACTTTTCCAAAACTTCAAGTCTGTGATAGACGGACAGATAGAAGGCGGTGGCTTAGTAATAAATAAGTACCACATTGACACGTTTTGAATTCTTACGGAATCCTAAAAAATATCAAGGTTTATGATGTAATGATGCATCTAATATATAAAAATCTCGTATCACGGTGTTTGTTATCGAACTCCGTCGAAACGGCTTGACCGATTTTTATGAAACCTTTTTCTCTATATCCGGTATAAGGTGTGAGAATAGGTCGTAGGCTATTTTTTATACCCCAATTCTCCGCAGACGGAGTCGCGGGCAACAGCTAGTTATAATATATTATTATTAATACTATACTTAACCATTATTTTGTTTAGTATAATATCTAGAGAGTCATTTTTTTTCTGATACACACAAAATTAACGTTCTTAACTCAACCCCCCAAATTAAATAAGATCTATTTAAACAATACAATTAATGTAATTTGTTGTCCAGCATTATGTAAGCTAGATATACACTGATGTACTAAAAAAAGTATAGCTTGTATACCTACCTAATCAAGGTCATTTGATTATTTTTAGATAATTTTATCCGTTATAAATAAAAAACTTGCCAGTATTTTTTCACCCGATACCTACCATAGCGCATTTTATTTTTTTACGTTCCAAAAATTCAAATAAAGAACCAAACGCATTCGAATAAACCAAACTGGCAGCCAGCAATTTAAGTATCAAGTTTGGCGCGTGCCATAGAGCTCGCTTTTTAATCTTAATTTCGGGCTATAGAATTACATCTAATGATTATATTTCAGTGTTGGTACTATTAAAGAAAATGTCAACGTTTTATGTTAGAAATACCTTTGTGTCGTGCTTTGAAATTGTACTTGCTTTTACTTAATACTTTGGGCTTGACAAATTCGAATTTTTAATGTTTTTATTGTAATTTGGTTAATACAGGGTTGTTTGTAATTCACTAGCATCCTTTTAACCCTAAACTCCTACTACTTAAACAAATCTTTTTTGTTTTACGACTTTTGTCATAACTTTATATTTTTGGTGTAATAACGTTTTGAAAATTTGAGATTACCTGTATTTTTACGATACTCTGTGCCGTGTATGGAAAAAAAATGCACTCCATTTTAAAAAGTTTAGGGTTAAAAGGATGCTAGTGAATTACAAATAACCCTGTATATTTTAAAACTAGTAAGGTAAACATACTTCCATCTGTCACCTCTCTTACTATGACATAAGATTGAAGGTGCCATGTATTGGGTCAGTGTCGAGCTCAGGGACGTTTACCTTAAGTATTTAATAAAATTAGTACATATTAAAAAAACTGCAGTTTTAAGACCATTATTAAATTATTATGATATTGCCATCTGATTCTATTTTTTTATTTAACTAGCAATGTATGTATTTTACTATTTCTTTCTTTCAAACGGTATAAGATGGTGAAAGAAAGAGACGATGAAAGCGACAGTATGTACAGTCAACAAAAAACATAGTTAGAACAAATTTTGCATTTTAATGAAATTATTAATGATAACTTTTTTGTTGTAACAAGTTGCGCTAATATGGCGTGCGCACGCGTCGACGGCATCGCAAACGCATATCAGCAGAAGATTAGTAGTATTAACTAAGTAATTAATAAATTGCATCGTTTTTAAATTAGACGCGACTTACTTTTGTTTAAAATTATAGTAGTACTATCTGTTGCCCGCGACTCCGTCCGCGATGAATAGGGGTATAAAAAGTAGTATTCTCAGACGTACAAAAAATGGACAAAAAAATCATTAAAATCGCCGTTTCTGAGTAGTTCCCAAACACCGTGACACGAGATTTTTATATATTAGATTAGAAGAAGAAGACTATCTGATCCCGCAAACGTTGTTTTGCCATTTATATCACCTAGGAGCATAAAAATAGCCTACGACCTATTCTCAGACCTACCGAGAAAAAAGTTTCATAAAAATCGGTCAAGCCGTTTCGGAGGAGATCGATAACAAACACCGTGACACGAGATTTTTATATATTATATTAGATTAGCTTTTACCCGCGACTTCGTCCGCGAATTAAAATTCGTGGTAGGTAAAGCTTCTTCATATCTTTGAATTGGACAAATCGAAAATCCGCCACAGCAACGTCCACAAATCCATCATCATTAGTATCATCAGTATTGGTTAGTGAATATAATCATGAATCCCGTGTTTTCTTCATCCCGCGGGAATTTCTAAGAATTCTGAAACTAGTTTTTTATTATGACAAACTACATGTAGGTATACTTAATTTGAAGAGTCTAGTCTAGTAATCATAATTACGGAGGTAGAGCCACTCTGAATCGAATATATAAATCCCGTTTTTTTTCTCGTGGGTGGGAATTTCTAAAAACCTGAAATAAGTTTTTCACTGTTATCATAACCTACAAATATGAAAGTATAGTAATCATAATTACGGTGATAGAGCCACTCTGAATCGAATATACATATTTTTTTCATTTTTTTTTCATAAGTTATAATCTGCAATCAGTGCAAACGCTTTTAGCAAATATGGTGCATGCTTCTCACATTCAGAGTGTGTCCCCCAGCGAGAACACCTACTCATAATTCATTGCATCATAGGATGTCTTTTCTTTTAAGGCGTTTAGCATAACGGGTAACTGTGAGCTGTCGTGCAAGGGTATTGGGGTGGATCTCAAGCCGTCCCCTGTATCTAATTTTAACACTAGTGATTTCTTCTCTCACTGTGAGCATTTCCAGATGTTCGTGGATCTCAGCATTAGTCACAAACCAAGGAACATTGCTGATTGTTCGGAGGACTACGTTTATTCTCTGAATTCGCATGATGGAGGAGTTACAAGCACTACCCCACAGTTGAAGGCCGTACATCCATACTGGTTTAGGATCGATTTCGTTTTGTTTCTTCTTGATGTGCTCATTTCATGTCATACGCCTGTCCAAATGCAGACCAAGGTATCTGACAGAGTTCCTGTGCGGAAGAGTGACATTTTCTAGTTTCACCGCAATTGCCTTTGCGTAGGGTGTAAGTAACCTGCACTGATTTCGAGCTACTATGACCCGCCAGTTTCGAAGCCATTTAGTTACATATACATATAGGTCCAACCAAACCAAGGTACAGGGTTAGGTAAAGGAACTCATCATCATCATCATCATCCCAGCCTATATACGTAGCCACTGCAGGGCACAGGCCTCCTCTCCGAATGAGAGTTGGGCCGTAGTTCCCACGAGGGCCCAGTGCGGATTAGGAACTTCACACACACCATTGAATTTTTTCGCAGGTTCAATGCAGGTTTCCTCACGATGTTTTCTGTCACCGTAAAGCTCATGGCAAATAACAAAATGTAATGTATGTTATATCTTATGAACGTTGAAATTATATATTTCGATTTTATACCTCGTGAGTATACCTTTAAGAGCGAAAGAGGACTGCCCGTACACCCTCCACATCACAGCCGCAGTCGGCTAAAAATAAAGCACCTTTGATGATCCCGCGCAATGCGCAGCTTTTTACTCGAATAGCACTCCTGCGCAGGCCGGACGAGTATGCCGTTTTTGCGCGAGCTTCCACTCTATTGTTTTTGGCCGGCCGTAGTTAAAAGTGATCCCTTTAAGGCATTAGGCTTACCTTTGGACTTGGTTTTTTCTCAAGTACTACGGGTTTTATGAGAAAATATATATATAGTAGCCACTCAAACCAGCTGGCAGGCTTACTGAACCTGACCAGATAAGACGTCTTAAGAGGCGCAGTATCCTGGAACTGATTCCCAGCGCTGGTCTTTTTTCTGGGGTTTTTCTACTGTGCATCCATGTTTCAGTTTGTATTTAGTATGAAATATATGGATTTCACGGAATGACCGTAAAAGTAATAAAAAATGAAGTTGAAAAATAAAAATACAAAAAGATACTTCATATCAAACTTGATAAAGTTGGCTTAGTAGCGACATCTCTTGTCCGGGTGAGCGGATAGTTCCGAAGGAGTGCTGAAGTCTCTCGATGAGGTTATAACATAGATGGCGCTGTATCACTGCAGAAAGTGATTATCGAACAGACTATTATGTGCGATGTGTGGGAAAAATTCGTGTCTAAACTCTTTTTCCAGTGTTGACAACGCACGCGGCACGGAATGCTGAGGACCTGGGTTCGATTCCCAGCGCTGGTCTTTTTTTCTGTGCATCCATGTTTCAGTTTGTAGGTACCTATTTAGTATGAAATATCCTAGAACTGGATCAACTAACTTGAAGATTCAGCCAGGAGAGGGAAGAGGGGCTCCCACGAGGAACGTTAGACTTAGGGGCTGTTTCACCACCTATTGATTAATTTTAACTGACGGATAAATGTGATGCCGTCTCTGTCTATTCGAACAAAACAAACAGAGACGGCATCACATTTATCCGTCAAATAAATTTGATCTATAGATGATGAAACAGGGGGTTAGACTAACATTTGGTAGCATAGCGTACGGTTGTGGTACCTAACTACTCTGAAGATGAGCTCTGGTTGAGTTCAAACGCGTCAGTGTAGTTTGGTGGTTATGATAGTTGGGTTTGTGTCATTTGTGTGTGTTCATACAGTGTGGAGCTGGAGGAACTGCATGAACACGCATTTCTTACATAAACGTAACTATCGTAAGGTCACGGGTGAGCAAAGTAATTGTTTCAGTTCATCCTTACTAATTTTATAAATACTAAAGTAACTCTGTCCGTCTTCTACCTCTTCTAGCATAAACCACTGAATCAATTTTAATCTAAATTTGGTATAGAGATAGTTTACGACCCTAGGAAACCAGGATAGTTTTTATCCCGGATAAATCATTATTATTCATAATACATAAAAAAAACCCACAAGAAACTTACAAAATGGAAACTTGCTTTAAATTTCGGTGAAAGTATCCGAAAACTTCCTGCGTTTTTGAGTATGTTCTATTACTTGTTTATTGCTTTAGGTATTTGTACCTATAATGTATTTGTGGTTGTGTCTTGTAAGAAAAATTGTACTTAATCTGCTTTTTTAGAAAAGTTACTTTGTCGAGTTTCTTGCGGTGGTCAATCATGGTCTTTCCCGAAAGTGTTGGACTAAAGAAAAGGTATGTAAGAGGGCCCTTAACTGTCGCCACCACCACACGCACCATTCGCAACCGACTTTCTTACCACTCTCACCACCTCGATAGCTGGTAGTCGACTACATTTATTGCGGAACTTTTTCAAATTCAAATTCAAAATATTTTTTTAGTTAGATGACAATTAAATTAATTAATTAGATGATGTCAATTAGGTATATAAACTCATTTGCAAAAAAAACGGGCACCCAAAACATTTCTGTACAACTATGGAAATCTTAAACAAAAGAGATTTTATATGCATTCAATTAAATAGAAACAATTGTCTACGTATTAAAAAGTTCTGGCAGGTAAAATAAAATGTTCCAAATTTGAAAATATGAAAGTTATTTAAAAATATTCTATTCGATTTGTGTATTTGCTCGCAGTTTGTGTTTAGATATTGTGCTATAAATAAATAAAAAAGCGTTTTACATAATTTTAATAAATTCATATTGATGTAAAATTGTTTAAATTGGTTTTTTGTGTCAAATTTTACACCGTAAAATGGCAGACAAGACAATTATCGCTGGTAATATAGTGACTCTTCTTCAAGAAGGCTGTACTCAATGTTATGTGTCGGAACGGTTTGGTGTAAGTCGTTCCACTGTTCAGAGGACCTGGACTAGGTTTCAAGAGACCGGTTGTTTGAAAAGAAGACCGGGATCAGGAAGAAAACGATGTACTGAGCCCAGAGACGATCGATATATTGTGAGCCAAGCTTTACGAAATCGGGAGTCTACGTACAATAACATCAAAAACAATCTTGAAGATGTTAGAAATGTGAGTGTTAGCGTATGGACCGTCAGGAGGAGACTTCTAGAAGTTGATATACACAGCCGAAGACCAGCTAGGGGTCCTAAATTACTCCGTGGGCACCGTATTGCAAGGTTAAGATTTTCCCAGAATTGTGCGATGTGGACCGATGTGGAATGGAGTAGGGTTTTGTTTTCTGATGAAGCTAGAATATCTTTATTTGGTGAGGACCGACGTTGTAAAGTGCTAAGAAGACCAGGAGAGCGTTATGCAGAGGTATGTTTTGAAGAAATTACGCCGTACGGTGGGGGCTCTGTCATGTTTTGGGCTGGCATAACTTCGGAAGATCGTACGGAGTTAGTTTTCGTAGAAAATGGCTCTCTAAATGCACAACGCTACATCACGGAAATTCTAATCCCTCATGCACAACCAGCGTTAGCTGTTACAGGAAGTGCTGCTGTGTTTATGGACGATAATGCTCGAGCACACCGAGCGGGCGATGTAGACGCTTACTTAAGTGAGGTCGGGATCCGCCGTTTAGATTGGCCAGCACGAAGTCCCGACCTCAATCCCATTGAGCATCTATGGGACGTTCTAAAACGACGTGTTAGAGCTGTACACCCAGCCCCACAGAACATCCGAGAGCTCAAAATTGCTATTACGACCGAATGGGAGCGTATTCCGCAAGAACTCATAAAAAACCTCGTCCAAAGCATGCCACGAAGAATAGCAGCAGTTATTTCAGCCAGAGGAGGCCACACTCGATATTAATTTTTCGCTTTATTGTTTGTAACTTTTACTAAACAAAGGAGAAAGTCATTTGAAGGTACCTTATTTTTTGCCAAAATGAGTAATTTCCTCAAAATCAAAATAAAACAAATTAAGAATGACTTAATTACCAATACCAACCAAAAGTGTTTTTACCTCAGTAAATAATATTTATTTTATTTTATTGCATCGAATCCTTTTTCCAACTATTAATACTTAAAATACTCGAATAAATCAAAAGTGCCCGTTTTTATTGCATTGGAGTGTATTTAGTTTGACGACCAGATGGCCTAGCGGTTAGAGAACCTGACTACGAAGCTTGAGGTCCCGGGTTCGATTCCCGTGTCGGGGCAGATATTTGTATCAAAAATACGAATGTTTGTTCTCAGGTCTTGGGTGTCTAATATGTATTTAAGTATGTATCTATCTATATAAGTATGTTTATCCGTTGCCTAGTACCCGTAACAAAAGCTTTGCTTAGCTTACTTACTTTAAGACTAGGTCAATTGGTATGAATTGTCCCGTGATATTTATTTATTTATCATGTCCTGCCTCTGAAAGGCGTTCAATATTATTTTTCTATGCCTCGCACGGTGAAACTTGGGAATTAGCAGAGCTTGCAGCGGTAATATTTGCGGACCGGTACAACTTGGGGATCTGCAAAAAATGCCCTTTTCTCAAAGGGCCGGCAACGCATCCGTAACTTTACTTATGTTACGGCTGTCCATGGGCCGCGGTGATTGCTTTCCAATGTAGTGTACACCCCACGTGGGCCCAGACCAGATTGGGAACTTCACACACACCATTGAATTTCTTCTCAGGCGTATGCAGGTTTTCTCACGATATTGTCCTTGCCGACTATCATTATTATTAATAAAAATAATGTTTTTGCTTTTTTTTTCTTTACATGAGTCGCTCCGACGCACACACCCACACTTTGGCTACACACGTTGGCTAGTGTACAGACGCGCGCGCATGTAACAACGCGTATTTACTAAGCGGTGTCTGCCTACCGCCGTCAAGTAAAGTGACAATAAATTTTATAGTTTTTACAATAACTATACGTTTCTTTGAATGTGCCGCCAAGCGTTATTTAAGGCCCGGCCTCGAGTATGCGCGAGTGTGGCGCGGCGAGCGTTTCTTTGTTTATTGCGTGCGCTGCTAGAGCTGTACTTGAGGAAATGAGGATTCAGTCGGAGGGTTTTGGGCCATTCTACTTTTAAGTAACCATTAATCTTTTGTGAAATATAAGGCATACCTGGTGATTTTTTTCAAGTGTAGATAACTTATATACAAACTGAAACACCTAAATTTAATGTTTTAAAGCAATAAAACTTTAAGTTCAAAGAAATTTTGTGGAAAAAATTGGTACTCAGCGGAAAATACATCAATTTTACAAATGGCGGGGACATGCATGTCCACTGCGTTACCTACTTTATAGATAATAATGATTACTTTTTATACGTAGTGATAATTTTAAATGTAAGCTTAATTATGTGCCTATTTAAATCTTAAATGATTTAAACTGATCACTTTACCGTTTTTGTAAAAAAAATATTTGAAGAGCACAGTACAAAAAATTACTGGTCAACGAAAAGTAGAATGGCCCTTTTACTTTACCTTGTTTATGAAAAAAACTGTGATGTTTTTAAATATTTCCGTATTATCCTAACTAATTGTTAGACAGCTTTTTATCATCATTTCAGCCGAAAGACGTCCACTGCTGAACATAGGCCTCCCCAAGGCTCGCCAAACAGATCGGTCCCGCGCCATCCGCATCCAACGCGAAATACCACCAGTGTAGGTAGGTCTCCATCTTGTTGGAGGCCTACCTACACTGCGCAATATACATAGACAAATGGCACTTTATGCAAGATGGTAATTAAATAACTGAAACCAAAAAGTAGCTTGTTCACAATCAAGTGCAGTTAATGTACAGTCAAACACTTTAATTGTTGAGCAACTTGCCAGTCTTCACAGAGCCGTGTAGTGCAAGTCAGGATATACGAGTAGGTATAAGCGTATCTTTTAAGTTTTTCCTTTCATACCTGGTTAGCTTGAAAAGATCCCTTTCAGGGATATGTTCGCCTTTGTTTTTCTCTCTTTTTGTTTTTTTTTTTTTTTTATGTTAGATAGGCCAGACAAACGAACTAGTGGGTCACCTGATGTTAAATGAACACCACTGTCCATAGACACCCGCAGCGCTTTACACGATGCCAGTGCGTTGTCGGCCCTAAAGGAGAGGAAATAGGGGAAGGGGGAGAGGGAAGGGGTGAGGTATTGGGCCCCCGGCACTCTCACTGACCGTACGAAACGCAAACATGATTACTGCTGCTTCACGCCCGTGTTCTGTGAGAGGGTGGTACTGCCCCGGATGAGCCGGCCCATTCGTGATGCAGCGGCTAGCTACAACATGGCTCCACCACTACAATTTGTTTTATTGTTTTGTATTATTTTTGTTTTATGTTCAATAAAGTATTTACATACATACATTTACATAAGCAGCTAAACTCGATATGTATTACGCAGCTAAAATACGAAGAGAGGCAAGTTGTTCAACAGTTAAAGAAGTTGCACACGTCTAACTTTTTAATTTTGTGTGTTTCTACGGCAAAAGTTACCATTGTTTGTATTGTTACACAGAAAATGTCTTTAAATAATGATTGACATTTAAACTTGAGGTGAACTTTTATTTTATTGCATTTTTAACATTAATTCCCGAAAGCAGTCTACCAGCTTCTCGCTCGCTCGGTTCCTCTCTCTCTCTCTCTACGACTACCAACCGGCCGAGCTGCACGCGCGCGTAGCCGTGTATCCGCTAATAACTTTTTTTCTTGAAATTAATCTTTGATATACACCAAGAAAACATTTTCATTCACCGTTCTCCTTGACATAGCTATTTTTATTTATCTAGGCCTTATAGTTACCTTACAAGCCTTTTGGCTTGGCCACGCACAACATCCCACGTTTTCTCCGTTCATTGCGTGGCGGCGAGCGCGCCGCACAGTGAATATCTGGCGGCGCGCGCAATGAACTGATAAAACCAATGATCTTATATGTTACTATCGTAACTAGATTGGCAGTTTACGGCACCGACGCGTTGCTACTTCGAAGGTGCCTGCAGGCTTATCTGGCGTCAGTTGGCTGTTTGACATTGAGTGAGCATGACGCACCCGTTAAAGTTTTTAAATATGGCGAAATGTGCTGTTATAAGTTGTGTATCACGGTCCGAAAAGAATCACAAAGCAAATGGCGTTACTTTTCACAAGAAAGTTTGCATAATTTTGATCATGCTGTGTAAAATAATATTATAAATAAAATAAATATATCGTACGTTGTTTTTGCCATCGGTGTTGCCAGTAAAGGGATTATGATTTTCCCACATTTTTGGGAGTTAAGTTAATGAAGGAATGAATGATGGAAGTGTGCGCCATTATTTGTTTTTTTTTTATATATACAGTGGATTTCATTTATTACGACCTTGGTTGTAGCGACTGTTTTTAATGAATCATTTGTAACAAATTCCTAGAAATCCCATGAAGATATTGCGACCGGAGTCGGCCGCCAAAGACACAAAGAGCTTTCTTATCTTTTACTAGCTTTTGCCCGCGGCTTCGCTCGCGTGTACCATGAGAATTCCAAAGCACCAAGATATCAAGCAAGCAAACATACAGGCAAGCAAGCAAGCATGCAAGCAAGATGCAAGCATGCATGCACGCTTACTTGCTTGCGTGACAATGGGACCATCTCAGTAGTATATTATATTCTTTCGAATAAAAAAATAATTTTTAAAATCGGTCCACAATTGACCGAGAAATCGGTGAACATACTTACATAAAAAAAATACATAAAGTGATTCCACTTTATGTATTTTTTTATGCATTCGCATAACCTCCTCCTTTTTTTGAAGTCGGTTAAAGAGCTCTTTGCGGCCTACTAACAGTATAAACTTATGAATTTTGAAATTTTAGCTAACAATCAGTAAAACGCAAAATCCCGTATTTTCCCGTTCCCGTAAGAATTTCGGGAAATTCTTTCTTAATACTCCCCTACACTCCCCAAGAAACCCACTTGCCAAATTTCAGCTTTCTACGACCAGTAAAATGAAAAATCCCGTTTTTCTCGTTCCCGTGGGAATTTTGTATAGTCCTCCCTTAATGCTCTTCTACACTTCCCAAGCAACCTTCATGCCAAATTTAAGCTTTCTACGACCAGTAAAACGAAAAATCCCGTTTTTTCCCGTTCCCGTGGGAGTTTTGGAAAGTCCTCTCTTAATTCTCCTCTACACTCTCCAAGCAACCTAGATGCCGAATTTCAGCTTTCTACGACCAGTAAAACGAAAAATCCCGTTTTTTCCCGTTCCCGTGGGAATTTTGGAAAGTCCTCTATTAATCCTCCTCTACACTCTCCAAGCAACCTAGATGCCAAATTTCAGCTTTCTACGACCAGTAAAGCGAAAAATCCCGTTTTTTCCTTATCCCGTGGGAATTTCCGAAAATCCTTCAAAGTGTTTTTTACTATTATAATTACCTACTTCTATGCCAAATTTCAAGAGTCTAGTAATTGTAGTTCATAGGATCCCGTTGAACTGAATATATAAATCCCGTTTTTTCCTTATCCCGTGGGAATTTTGAAAAATCCTGAAATCAATGTTTTTACTAATGTAATACCTACTTGTGTATCAAGATTCAAGAGTCTAGTTATTATAGTTAATGAGATAGGGTCACTCGGAATCGAATATATAAATCCCGTTTTTTCCCGTCCCCGTGGGAATTCCCAAAAATCCTGGATGCCTAAATTGTATAAGGTATCTATGTGCAAAATTTCAAGTCTCTAGGTCTAGTGGTTTGGGCTGTGCGTTGATATATCAACAGTCATTTAGTTTAATTAGACATTTCAACCCCATCCAGGGAGATGGTATTTTACGTCCGCCACATCGGATTTTAAAACCGTTGTTGTTTTCATAACCAGCGACCCGATAAACCATAGAAACAACACCCATGTTGATTTTCAGACTTTGTTACCCCTTTCCCCCCTTTTAAGGGTTGAATTCTCAAAAAACCTGAAACACGTGTTTACTCATTTACCATTAGGAGTACTTCTGTGAAGTTTCGAATAAAATAGTCGAACTAATCTTGTTTCCCCATACAAACTTTGGACCCCCTTTTCACCCCCTTAGGGAGTGAATTTTGAAAAATCCTTTCTTAGTGCACCCCTAGACCTTATAAGGAACCTACATGCCAAATTTGGAATCTCTTGGCCCAGTGGTTTGGGCTGTGCGTTGATATGTCAGTCAGTCAGTCAGTCAGTCAGTTTCTTCTTTTATATTTATATATCTTTTATTTACATCCACACAGATGGTCAGCAACTGTGGAGACCTTTACCTTTTGTTTATAGATATCAGCTAAAGTAGGTAGGTAAGCGTGTACATTTTTTTAATTTCTATCAACATACTTTGTCAGTGTCATAGATCTTTATTATTTACTAGCTTTTTAAATAAAATCCTCGGTCATTTTTTCATATTAAAATCCATTTACTACCCAAGTACTAATAGTTTTTTCTAAATATTTTCAATGTATAGACACGTTTCTATTACAGTTTTATAATAATAGTAAAGATTGAAAGTTGTATTAAATTCTTTTCAGAATATACACCATTAATCACGCTAAAGCAATTAAATACATTCATTCATTTTGGGGAAAATTTCTGACCACTGGCAACTCTGTCCGTTTTCAAGCTAGCAAAGTTTTATCTCACTTCAACGGTAATTAGTTGGGTATTGGAAGAAACGAGACAAATATAGTTTACTTTGGCAAATGTGTCGGTTTCAAAGCTACGTCTTTTGAAGTCTCAAGTGGTTACGCATTTTTGAGATTTGTTTGTAAGACGTTACTTCTCTAGTATTTGTAAGCTCACTGCGATAAAACGCTCGCCGCTGCCGCCGTCGCGCGAAGTCGTGGCCGGGCTATTATATTTGTGATTGCTTGCCTAACACAGCGAATTCCGAATCACTTTTCTGGACACATTTTTTATAGTAATGAAAGAAGATTCTGACACAATCTCACGTTATTTGGTGGAAGTAAAGAACCTCTAATAAATAAGAAAAAACGCCATTAAGATCTGCAGCCAATTCATAAAAAAGGACCACGAAAATGAGGTGATTGAAAAACTCGAATAACGACCCAGCAGTCATTCGGTAAAATGCTCGCGGAGTCGCTGCACGCTGGTCGCGTGTAGTCGGCTCATAGCCGTTGTTAAAATGACATAAAAAATCCATAAAAGTTATGTTTTTAAAAGTACTAAGTTTAACACAGTTACTTAGTTTTGAACTAGCCAGTGGTATACAAATAATAATCATAATTACAGAAATGAGTCACATATATAACGCAAAGGGACGTATTATTTGCTTCTTTTCTTCGATGCTTATTGTACTTAATATTTGTATTTAAAAAAAAGTCGTGTTAGTGGACCATTTTTAACCTCTGACACTAACCCCCGACACAAAAAGAGGGGTGTTATAAGTTTGACCGCTGTGTGTCTGTCTGTCTGTGGCATCATCATAACTATTAAACGGGTGAACCGATTTAGATGCGGTTTCTTTTATTTGAAAGCATGTTTCTTGACGATGGTTCTTAAACAAAATCGGTCGAGCCGTTTCAAAGTTATCAGCTCTTTTGTATGCTGCGGAAGTTATTTTAGACTTAATTTGGTTGGGGGTTTTTAAATTTTTAATTTATAGTTACTTAAAAGTAACTTAAAAGTAAGAACGGCTGAACCTATTTTAATTGATTCATGATACTTAATTGACTTTCCTGAGTGTGACAGTTATTCGTCACGGATTAAACATTAACTGTAATACCATCGACTAACAAAGACCAGATGTCTCGTTTTTTATGCCTTTTGTATCAAAAAGCCCCTGCGTTTTATTATTTTTTAAAAGGGTTCCGTGGGCGTCTACTTCCGTTTCCATTATGAGCTATTTGGGGTCCTTTTTGTACGTTTTTTAAGTAAAATGTGACACTCTTTGTGTCTAAACTCACTAAGCCGAATATACGCAACCGAAGTTTCGCGGTTGATTTTACGTTCTGACGTATTCGGCTAATATGATATTAACACATATGCACCGAAATTACGCGACTGAATTTCGTCGTGATTACGCTCGCAATGCTATTACAATTATTAGTTAACTATTTGCTGACATTACCTCCGCTGGTTTACGCCCGACCGAAGTTCGGTTGTACCTATGCCAAAACGTGATGTAATTTCGGCATGTGTTTCTAGTAATTGAAACAGTATTACGGGTGTAAACATCCCGAAATTAGGTTGCGTTATTTCGGCAATGTGTGCTTACTGTCATTTATTAACAAGTGATTTCAAACAATGTCATTAGATTCGATTTGTAGCATTCGAACATGGCGGATGTAGACAGTATCTAAATTTTGGTATTTCTGTTTCTTTGGCTAGTTGAAGTTTAATTTTGATAGTGTTTTATGCGGCGATTAACCTTAATTAACAGTGATCACAAAATTCTAAAGTGTTCTCGTGTCTGACATTTTTTAATGCGCAAGTTGTCTCCACGTGGTTTCTGGTATTTTACTATCAAGTTGTCGAAACTACAATCACCGTACAACGTCGCTCCCAAAGAGAGCTTACTTTGACACTGGCGAAATTGTCCTTAAATAGGACAGAAGCCATATTTTAAATAAATAAATAATAACAATGCCATTATTGTCGTAAGGAATTTTGATTGCAATAAATAAATAAATTGGGAACCATTGATTGGTTTAGGCATTATTTTCAAGTCCATAATCAATGAGCTATTCTCACCTTTCTTTCGGGCCGCTTTGACGCACGGTAAACCATAAAAAAACAGGTGATTGTAACCGTAGTTTAAATGTGAAACGAAGTATAGTTGTCGCAGACATATAAGTATATACACCGTAAAAACTGATTGAGAACACCAAACAACTTGTCAAAGTGACAATTGAATGTCATTGTTCTGTAAAAGGGATGGAATTTTGCGGAAAGCGTAACTAATTTTTGTGACCAAAAGGAGAATGGCAATTAAAATGGTTTTTAGGGGCCCGCATGTTGGTTTAAAAAATAGAGAATTGACAAGATTTCATATTTCTAAGGCTATAATTTGATTCATTCTCTGTATTCTGTTTGGACAAAAAAAGACGCTGATAGTTTCAAATTTTCACTAGGATTATTAATTAATTTATAACAAATTTTTTAAGATGTGCTTATTCTAAAAGGGCATAACTCCAAAACTACGACACAATAGATCCATTACTTTTGTCTAGTCTCTATTAAAAAAAAGTGATGACGTAAATCTGACGTTGAGGTTGTTATCAAATTTAAAATTATTATAGTTCTTTTTGCTGGTGAAAAGTGCAACGGGAACATATCTATTCTGTGTTAGTATTGGTAAATTTAGTTATATTTTTTAATTTCTTGTATTTATTTAAATATGGAGAAATAAATTATAATTAATATTTTCCGTGTTTAGGAGGCAAAACTCTTTTGATTCCTATAGTAATTTTCAGGTGTTATTAAATTGAAATCTCGTCAATTGTCTGTCTGTCACTGGTGATTTTGTACTCATTTTTTTGTTCTTTGTAATGCATGCCAAAAGTAAGTTTAGCTTGACATATAAATTAGTCTTCACTAAATAAAAAATATTTTTTTTGCTGAATATACTTATTCTTGACAGTACTTGCATTGTTACACATCATACTTCTGAATATTCTGAAGTAAGTGAGTGTAAGTGTTAGCAAAAAAAAATGTGGACCTGAAAATCAAATACTTATCAACTTTTGAAAATTGTTGCTCTTTTCTTATTTTAGTTCTTTTTTAACATAAAAGTGACCATGATTGACCTCTATTTCAGCTGATGAAAATTGCAAATGAAGCCAAAAGTATACCTCACTGGTTCAGTAACAGCCTATTCGCTCTATCCTTGAAGAGACCTAGGTTGTTTATCTGGAAACACAGACGACGGGAGCGAATTCCATTCCTTAGCAGATCGTACTAGGAAAGATGAAGCAATTAACAATGTAATGCAAATAGTATTTTCAGGGTTCCGTACCCAAAGGGCGTTTGTGCACTACAATGAATTTTACTGTCCGGCAGTCCGAGATTTTACCGGTCCGATATGGCACGCCATTAATTGTATAGGGCGATTGTGCACCACAATGAATTTTACTGCCCGGAAGTCCTATTTTTATGGCATGAAAAAAACGAACCATGAAAACTCAGACTTCCGGACAGTGAAATTCATTGTAGTGCACAAACGCCCAAAGGGTAACAACCGGACCCTATTACTGAGACTTCGCTGTCCGTCTGTCACCAGGCTGTATCTCATGAACCGTGATAGCTAGACAGTTGAAATTTTCACTGAGATGATTTGTATTTCGGTTGCTGCTATAATAGCAAATACTAAAAAACAGAATAAAATAAATATTAAAGGGGGCTCCCATACAACAAACGTGATTTTATTTACTCGTTTTTGCTCGATATTTATAACGGCAACAGGTACTGCTAGACGCTTGAAATATTCACAGTATATTTATATATAACAGATAATGGTACGGAGCCCTTCGTGCGCGAGTCCGACTTTTGGCTTGGCCGGTTTTTTTAATTTAGCATCTCATCGTCATTCTTGGCGACACGTCTCCCTGTGACGGGAACAGACCTTCTCTCAGAATGAGAGGGCTTGGTCTGGAGCTACCAAAATGGAGTTCCCTTTTTAAAATTAGACGAATGAACACTAAATAAAATAAGGCTAATTACTCGTAGTACAATTTCACGAGACTTCGATGCGTAGGCTTAGTATGGATATAGCTTTTAACCCCGGGATTTTATCAGAAAAGTTTTTAAAGTTTTCGATTAGTTCACTTTCGTGCTTTATTTTATGATTGTTTTATTATACACATTTCATATTACTATGTTTCACTAAGTGGTAAACACTCGCAACTTATAAACGAAATATGTCATGTTAAATTAATGTTAGTGTTTATTAACTGTATATGTGTCTATTAATTCGGAAAGTCACTGCAAGATAAGTCCAAACAAAGAATACTGATAATTATTATTTATTCCCAAAAAGACAAGTACACAGTCTTACGGGATCGAGACCACTAGCGAAACCCGTCAGTGTAGCTAACCTATATTGGTAGCTATGCAACTGTGTCGCTACGTATGAATTTAAAATGACAGAATCTTTTATAAAACTATTCTGTAAAAAAATGCGAGTCCCGGAATCCCGGTCTTATCCATATTAAATATAATGTTTAAGATCATTCACCCCAAATTGTACTACCTGTTCCGATTACTGCTAATTAAGCATTTTGCGACCCAACTCGCTCTTGGCTTCGTACTAGGCTTTATTATTGTTCTCTAAAGAGTAAAGATCTCCATATTTGGAGTATGTGCATATTTTATATTGGACCAAGTAAGCGTTTTATCTTTTTTTCTGACAGCTCCTAAGAATATGGCTGATTGACACAATGATTTGTGAGTAAAAGTGTCATTTGTTTTTTTAAGTACAGCGCTTTACGTCTTAAGTTTGTATTTTTTAGGGTTCCGTACCCAAAGGGTAAAACGGGACCCTATTACTAAGACTCCACTGTCCGTCTTTCTGTCTGTCTGTCCGTTTGTTCCCAGCCTGTATCTCATGAACCGTGATAGCTAGATAGTTGAAATTTTCACACAGATGATGTATTTTTGTTGCCGCTATAATAACAAATACTAAAAAACAGAATAAAACAAATGTTTAAGGGGGCTCCCATACAACAATCGTGATTTTTAAGAACGATATTGATAACGGCAACAGGTAGACGCTTGAAATATTCACAGAATATTTAGTTTTATATTCACTTTAAAAATAAATAATTAAATTAAAATAAAACAAATTTTTAAGGGGGCTCCCATACAACAAACGTGTTTTTTTTTGCCGTTTTTATAGAAAATGGCTTGGGACCCTTCGTACTCGAGTCCGACTCGCACTTGGCTGGTTTTTTAAACTAGCTTTATTATAGTTTATTTATTTACCTATTTATTCATTTATATGTGGCTGTTTATCCCACTGCCTATATTTATTTTAGACGTATATTTTTATGTAAGATATATGTATGAGTAGATATACTATTTTTATTGCGTTTTAATATTCTGATCCACTGTTGATGCACCACCTGCTGTAATCTAAATCCATCAGGTCTATCTTGACATAACATCGACTGTAGAATTTCATCAATTTAAAATTTCAACCAATACCTATATCACGGCAGAATGTTTTAGAATGTTTTAGCGACCTTATTCCACCTGCTCCTTACTTCCACAGGTCGACCAGAAGTAGGCGGGGTCTCCACCCTTATGTTGTCAGTATTCCCAAAATACATTATGCACAAGGCGTTTTCGCTGGTTTTCGCTCTTCCTTCGTCTACCGTACCTACAGCTGAGTGGAATTCCCTACCTGCGACTGTGTTCCCTGAACACTAAAATCTGGCCATTCAAGTATAGGGTGAATGAGCATTCACTAGGCAAGCGTGCTCCATCGTAGGCTTCATTTTCACTTTCCATCAGGCGTGATTGTGCTAAACATAAAAAATTTAAAACCCCCAACGCAATTTGGTCGCACATATTTTATGCTTGAAAATAATGTGCGTGCGTAATTATGCGTCTAATGTCCTTTCTGCACCTAACAAAAGAGCTTATATTTGATGAAACATGACTAAGAACCATCTCCAAAAAACCTGCTTTCAAATAAAAAACCACATCCAAATTGGCTCACCCGCTTAAGAGCTATGATGCCACAGACAGACAGAAGACAGATACACACACACATAGCGGTTTTGTGTCGGGAATTAAAAACTTAAACACACCCCACTTTTTGTGTCGGGGGTTAAAAATCCGTAAACTCAGGCTGATCGCTAGTCAGTTTTAAATTAAAAAGAAAATCTGTAATTTCTCACGGTACTTATACTAACACTGAGTTTAGAGTTAAACTAATTAACAATTCGAATGCGCACGCGCAAAAAGAAGCATCTCTTTGTGCTCGCCGCGACATCTGCTGGACGTTTCAATACACGTAATTGGATGCCATCTTGAATGCAGTTAGCAAGTTAGACTCGTTATAGAAGGACTGCATTGTAACTGCAACGAAATTGTAACTGCATCTGCTGACTCAATATCATCATCATTTCTGCCGAAAGACGTCCACTGCTGAACGTAGGACTCCCCCAAGGCTCGCCAAACAGATCGGTCCCGTGCCGTCCGCATCCAACGCGTTCCCGCAACCTCAACCAGGTCGTCACTCCACCTTGTTGGAGGCCTACCTACACTGCGTCTTCCGGTCCGTGGACGCCACTCGAGAACCTTTTTGCCCCATTGACCATTATTTCCACTTACGCCACTTAAGTCTGGCGATTGTTCGAGCTACGTCGGTGACTTTAGTTCTCGCGCGGATTTCATCATTTTTAATGCGATCCCGCAGATAAACTCCGAGCATAGCCCTCTCCATCGCCCTATTTTTTTTTATATATATAAGAGGGGGCAAACGAGGAGACGGGTCACCTGTACCTCTACCATGAGTTACACTAGTTCACAGTGACCGTACTCGCTAGCGACGGCGTAAATGATTTGTATGAAGAATTGTGTACAGCGCCTCTAGCGGTCACTTACGGAAGTACAATTCTCCATACAAATCATTTACGCCGTCGCTAGCGAGTACGGTCACTGTAAACTAGTGTAACTCATGGTAGAGGTCCTGATGGAGAGCGATCACCGTCGCCCATGGACACCCGCAACACGAGGGGAATTACAGGTGCGTTGCCGACCCTTTTAGGAATTGGTACGCTCGTTTTTAGGGTTCCGTACCCAAAGGGTAAAAACGGAAACCCTATTACTGAGGCTCCGCTGTCCGTCCGTCTGTCCGTCTGTCACCAGGCTGTATCTCGGGATCCGTGATAGCTAGAGAGTTGAAATTTTCACAGATGATGTAGGTATTTCGGTTGCCGCTATAACAAAAAATACTAAAAAATGGAATAAAATTAATATTTAAGGGGGCTCCCATACAACAAACATGATTTTTTTGCTCGTTTTTGCTCGATATTGATAACGGCAATAGTTAGACACTTGAAATATTCACAGAATATTTAATTATAATAATATATTAACTTTAAAAATAAATCATTAAATTAAAATAAAAAAATATTTAAGGGGGCTCCCATACAACAAACGTGATTTTTATAGATAACTAGCTTTTGCCCGCGGCTTCGCTCGCGTGTACCATGAGAATTCCAAAGCACCAAGATATCAAGCAAGCAAGCATACAGGCAAGCAAGCAAGCATGCAAGCAAGATGCAAGCATGTATGCACGCTTGCTTGCTTGCGTGACAATGGGACCATCTCAGTAGTATATTATATGCTTTCGAATAAAAAAATAATTTTTAAAATCGGTCCACAATTGACCGAGAAATCAGTGAACATACTTACATAAAAAAAATACATTAAGTGGAATGCATAACCTCCTCCTTTTTTTGAAGTCGGTTAAAGAGCCCTTTGCGGCCTACTTACAGTATAAACTTATGAATTTTGAAATTTTAGCTTACAATCAGTAAAACGCAAAATCCCTTATTTTCCCGTTCCCGTAAGAATTTCGGGAAATAGTTTCTTAATACTCCCCTACACTCCCCAGGAAACCCACTTGCCAAATTTCAGCTTTCTACGGCCAGTAAAACGAAAAATCCCGTTTTTTCCCGTTCCCGTGGGAATTTTGGAAAGTCCTCTCTCAATGCTCCTCTACACTCCCCAAGCAAACTCATGCCGAATTTCAGCTTTTTACGACCAGTAAAATGAAAAATCCCGTTTTTCTCATTCCCGTGGGAATTTTGTATAGTCCTCCCTTAATGCTCTTCTACACTTCCCAAGCAACCTACATGCCAAATTTCAGCTTTCTGCGACCAGTAAAACGAAAAATCCCGTTTTTCCCGTTCCCGTGGGAATTTTGGAAAGTCCTCTCTTAATCCTCCTCTACACTCTCAAAGCAACCTAGATGCCGAATTTCAGCTTTCTACGATCAGTAAAACGAAAAATCCCGTTTTTTCCCGTTCCCGTAGGAATTTTGGAAAGTCCTATCTCAATGCTCCTCTACACTCCCCAAGCAACCTACATGCCGAATTTTAGCTTTCTACGACCAGTAAAACGATAAATCCCGTTTTTTTTTTTTATCCCGTGGGAATTTCTGAAAATCCTTAAAACTGTTTTTCACTATTATAATTACCTACTTCTATGCCAAATTTGAAGAGTCTAGTAATTATAGTTCATAGGATTCCGTTGAACTGAATATATAAATCCCGTTTATTCCTTATCCCGTGGGAATTTTGAAAAATCCTGTAATTAATGTTTTAATTATTGTAATACCTACTTGTGTATCAAATTTGAAGAGTCTAGTTATTATAGTTACTGAGATACGGTTACTCGGAATCGAATCTATAAATCCCTTTTTTTCCCGTTCCCGTGGGAATTTTGGATAGTCCTCTTTTAATGCTCTTCTACACTTCCCAAGCAACCTACATGCCGAATTTCAGCTTTCTACGACCAGTAAAACGAAAAATCCCGTTTTTCACGTTCCCGTGGGAAATTTGGAAAATCCTCTCTCAATGCTCCTCTACACTTCCCAAGCAACCTTTATGCCGAATTTCAGCTTTCTACGACCAGTAAAACGATAAATCCCGTTTTTTCTTTATCCCGTGGGAATTTCTGAAAATCCTTAAATCTGTTTTTCACTATTATAATTACCTACTTCTATGCAAAATTTGAAGAGTCTAGTAATTATAGTTCATAGGATTCCGTTGAACTGAATATATAAATCCCGTTTATTCCTTATCCCGTGGGAATTTTGAAAAATCCTGAAATTAATATTTTAACTAATGTAATACCTATTTGTGTATCAAATTTGAAGAGTCTAGTTATTATAGTTACTGAGATAGGGTCACTCGGAATCGAATATATAAATCCCGTTTTTTCCCGTTCCCGTGGGAATTTTAGAAATTCCTCTCACAATGCTCCTCTACACTCCCCAAGCAACCTTCATTGCGAATTTCAGCTTTCTACGACCAGTAAAACGAAAAATCCCGTTTTTTCCTTATCCCTTGGGAATTTCCGAAAATCCTTAAAATTGTTTTTTACTATTATAATTACCTACTTCTGTGCCAAATTTGAAGATTCTAGTAATTATAGTTCATAGGATTCCGTTGAACTGAATATATAAATCCCGTTTTTTTCCTTATCCCGTGAGAATTTTGGAAAATCCTGAAATTGATGTTTTCATTTTTGTAATACCTACTTGTGTATCAAATTTGAAGAGTCTAGTTATTATAGTTACTGAGATACGGTCACTCGGAATCGAATGTATAAATCCCGTTTTTTCCCGTTCCCGTAAGAATTCCCGAAAATCCTTCCTTAGTGGATGCCTACATTGTATAAGGAATCTATGTGCAAAATTTCAAGTCTCTAGGTCCAGTGGTTTGGGCTGTGCGTTGATATATCAACAGTCAGTCAGTCAGTCAGTCAGTCAGTTTAGAATTTTATATATATAGATTGTACGGAACCCTTCGTGCGCGAGTCCGACTCGCACTTGGCCGGTTTTTTAAAGTTCTCTAATTTGTAACGATCCGGGAATGTTGCCGCACTAAGCTGATTCCAGATCTGCGTCGTTTGAAGAAAGAAGTTTCGCTTAAAACGCACGGTAAAACACAGCCAATCATCAAGATGGTGAGGATGGAAAGAAAAAAGGTTCCTCGAAGTGCGGTAGTGGAATTTAGCTGCAGGCAGCAATTCGAACAGTTCGTCAGAACACTCCCCATGATAAATACGGTATAATATGCAGAGAGACGCCACATCCCTCCGCAAAGCCAAAGGATCGAGTAGGCCAGAGAGTGCCTGATTATCAGTAAATCGAACAGCTCTACGTTGGATGCCCTATGAGTGACTTTGAGCTTTCTTACGAAGCCCATCGTTAGCGGCCACGTCTCAGTGCGATCTGCCGACTACCCGTACATTTTTAATTCCAGTTGATAAAACTTCTTATATAAAAAAAACTGCACCCAAACTGCAAACTAGCTGCGACTGGTATATATTCATCATTATCATCATCATTTCAGCCGCAGGACGTCCACTGCCGGACGTAGGCCTCCCACATCATCATCATCATCAGCCTATTGCAGTCCACTGCTGGACAAAAGCCTCTTCAAAGGCGCGCCACAACACTCTGTCTTCGGCATGTTCCATCCACCGCCAGCGACCCTCTAAATTCAGGGTAAGGATAAAATCCGCAATCACATTATCCGACAAAGGACGGAAGTCACCGACATTGCTCAAAGAATTAGTTCGCTGAAGTGGCGTTGGGCTGGCCACGTCTGCCGCAGGGCTGATGAGCGGTGGAGCAGACGAGTCCTCGAATGGAGACCACGGACGGGGACACATAGTGTAGGGCGTCCTGAGGCACGGTGGACGGATGACCTTAAGAGGCCTCCCTCATTGATACCCAATCATTACGGTTGGAAGCAGGTTGGGTCCACCTTGAACCTGCGGCCTTTACCAAATCGTCGTCATGTATCGCCTTTACATAAAAATAATTTTATGGTTAACTCCGATCTCTGTTTCAAGGAAAATTTAAAAAATCCCTTTTAATGACCCTCTATGATCATAAAGTGTGTGACTTTGAGGCTAGTCGCTGTACCGGATTAGACGCTAAACGCAACGAGCTGAAGGCCAGACCACCTGTGGCCATAAAGTATAACTACGTCGGAGGGGTGCTGACCTGTGGCGAGTGTGGCAGAACATTCGTTGCAAAAATCGGCTACGTCAGCCACCTGAGAGCGCATCAGCGACGCTCTGAATTATAGGGAACAGTCGCTGTGGCCGAATACGGCTAGGAGAGGATGATGATGATCATAAAGGAATGGTTACGGAAATAGGCTCCTATTTAATTGAATATATAAGTCCTGTTTTTTCTTAATCCGTGGAGTTTTTCGAAAATCCTGAAATTATTTTTTTACTGTTATTAATCGCCTACTTGCATCACAAATTTGAAGTCTCTTATAATTATAGTTGCGGAGATGGGCCACTTTGAAGCGAAAATATAAATCCCATTTATTCCCTTTCCAATGGGAATTTCTAAAACCCCCTTTTTAGCGCGTGATATTTATTTTATTTTTTATTTTCAACTTTGGCGATGACGGGATAGCACAGTGGTTAGAGCATCTTTAATTCTGTTAAGAGGCCTATTAGCCAAGATTAACGATTATCAAGATCAAGAATACAGTGGGACGCACTGTTGAAGTTTTGCTCGTATTAGTTTAATTTTTCACTTTGCGTCTGATGCGTCTCACATTGACGAAGGCCCAAGTTCGATACCGGTCTCGGCATTCAGCAGTATTATTGAAATAACAACTGTAGGTTGAAGTTGATGATAATTTGAAATAATAAAACAAAATGGTGTCTTTTACTCTTTTTATTTTGACAAAAGAAATTAATTCACTTTTTTTTTTCTTATTCCACTTTCCTTATAATACAATAGTTATAAAGTAATTATACTATCTACTTAAATTTATATGTATACTTCATTTCTCTATATAATACAAAATATATTTACATTATCTTTTCGTATCGACCCATATAAAATAAAAGTTTTAGTCCATTCAAAATATAAAAAAAATTACAAATTTATATTTTCAAAGTCCAAGAACACATCGATTGTTTATGTACATTTTTTACGAAATACAATTGCCTAACATGCAGACTGAAAATATAAATTTGTCATTGAAAATAAAATGAAAATCGACTTGAGCAATTGAAATTACCTACTTTTTGTTTTAAATACAGTTAAAAATGTACTCTAGCTTGTTGCTTTCATTTTCAATAGTTCGTATTTTGAAAAGACCAAAGAAAATAATTTGTAGATAAAAAAGATAGATTTTATATTTTATAGCTTAAACAAAACAAAGGCTGTATTCAGAACACATTCTTCCAAAACAAAATGAAATAAATATAGTACATCAAAACAATATTGTTCTATAAAAATCTTAAAATTATTTATCACAACAGACTGGTTTGTGCTACCGTTTGTTTATTGAAAATATTCTAAATAAATAAAAGAAAACGGATTAAAGCTTATTGATTTTTATTTCAAGTCCAAGAAGTTTTACCGCTCTTCGAAAAAAAAGAGTTTAAATTTTTTAATAACTTATATACATTTCTCTAGGAAGTCATCAAGCTTCGAATAGTTTTGTTATGTTAAATTTCTGAAGTTCTGGAGAATACTAAATATTTATAGGGAAACCACCGTAAGCTCAATCTGCAGTACCTTTTCTCAATGAATTTCCTAATGACTCACTTGGTGAATACAGTATTGAATTACCGAGACAGGGTTGTACTGCATGTCTAACTTATGGTGGTTAGTATAAAAAATGTACTATTCTGCCTATAAACTTCCTAAGAGATCAGTTAGAAATTAAGTGAAATCGAATATATTATTGAATATACATTATTATATTGAAAGCGTTTCAGTCCACTTCATCTGTGTGCAGCGCTTAAAATAATTCTTGGAAACAATTTGGATGGAATTAAATAAATTGAAATAGTTCAATAGACACATAAAGATCTGTCATACGATCTTACACAATTCGCTGTTGCATTTCTCCTACAATTTTTCAATGTTTTTTGCAAACGTCAAATACGAAAATAAATATTTAGCATCGAAAATGTCGAACACTTGATTGATTTTTTATTTATTTCCAAAATAAATGGCATTTGATAATAGGAACTATTATTTCTTATATTTGACGAGACGCAAAAATAATAATAGTTACAAAATTGTAGGAAAAATACAAACACCCTCATAACATGTACAAATACCTTTTTAAACAATTATACCTTATTTGTAGTTAATTATAAAAAATGTACAATGATTTTAGTTAATTTTATTAAATAATTTCCTTATGAATAAAGTTGGTTGTGCCGATAAAAGTTACTTTTTTTCACATTAAAATGTCCCTATTCCTTTCCAGCGGTTGGTAGAACGCGTCAGCCATCTTGTCAATCGCCGCCATTTTGTGTTGCACCTTTATAGTGAGTTGACACTTACATTGCAATGCTGTCAACGCTGTTACACTGCAGGCCATACTCTGTAGACAAAGAAATATAAAATAATTATTTATGTAAAATGAATTTAAAAAATTTTAAAAAAGTTTATAATATTTTTTTTAAGGTTTATTTATACTAAAAATTTGTGGGATAGTAACTCACTTGTATTATCCTATATCGGCACCGTATCGAGACCCTGTGGTACTGTGGCAAAGTACTGGTTTGTACTACTGTCAGCAATAGTTCGAATAATACTGCAACTGCATGGGGCTGTGGAAGAAAATGGAAAAAAATGTATACTTGCCATATCCCGGGTACAGTATAATGGTACAATACGTGCGTGGAAAGCTACATATATAGGTATATACAAATGTTATTGTATATAATAATTTAATAATATTATGTTATAGAAAAATAGGTTTAAATTTGCGAATTTTTTATTTAATTCTTGAACATCAGGAACAAAATGCTACATGTAATTAAAAAAACTTGAGAATATGTGTTAATTACTCTTTCACACTTAAAAATCTGGACAGATTTGTATGAAATTTAGTATATCTACATGCCAAACAGCAGCAACAGCTATTTAGCTGGATTTTGGGAATGTCAGGCTTTTGACTCAGATATTCCTAACTCTAGAGACATGATATTTTGCATGGGTGTGTGGGAGCAAGCTTATTGTCTAACGCGATGACGCTTGCTTTCGCAATCACTATTAGACGTTGACAGAAAGAGATGGTGAAAGCGAAGGCAAGCGCCCGCGCGTTTGACAATACGGCCTCTGAATGGGGTATAATTTATTTGCAAATATATCTATACACATAAAATTTTTGTGACTCAAACAAATACAAATTTAGGGACAAATAGACATTGTTAAAACTATATTAGTGTGCGAGGCATATTGTTAATCAATAACAAAAAAAAAAGCCAAATTTCATCTCTAAAAGAGACTTCATAAAAATTTATATGACTAGCACGTACCGAAATTTACAAGCGTCCCTTTCTAACAAACCCAATATGATAGAGACGCACTGAGCTCAAAAGAGATAGAATTTCTTTGCAGTTGGCATTGTGCCCAGCAGAGGGGTGGTAGCTTTCGACGCATGAATTGTACAACAGGACACGGCGATCTGGTGGTTTTGAAGTGAAAAGGTAAGATTAATACTTACATGTCCCAGAAACTGACAGCTGACGTGGTAATTACATCAGCAGGTACCACTGTAGGTGAAATAGGGTGGCAGGTTTACTAGTGAGTGATGTAAAAGTGGCACTTACGTCAGTAGTCTAGGGTTTGCGTCAGTATGTTAGCAGTTGTAGCTGTTTACTAGTGACGTGGCATTTACGTCAGTAGTGCGGGTAGTACGCAATATAGCCTGTAGGTGAGGTGAGACTACAGTGGTAGATAACTAGTGAGTGTTATAAAATTGGTGCCACGTCAGTAGTCTGGGGTTTTTGTCAGTTTGATAGCAGCAATCGCTGTAAGTGTATGTATAATGTTAGATATATTGATGATTTATCAATGTGTAGTACTCACATAGTAGTAGTCTGGAGTTAGCGTCAGTCTGACACCACGAATAATTCAGCACAATATTTAGGTGTTACTAAAGTGAGTGCTATAAATTTATACTCACAGTCCGGGGTTTTCGTCAGCCTGTTACTAGAAATAACTGTGGTACAGCTAGGTGAGACTAGAGTGTTAGATTTACCGTAGATTTATAAAAATGGTACTTACGTCAGTAGTCCGGGGTTTGCGTCAGTCTGGTACCACGAGTACTGCGGCACGTAGGGCGGGTGCGGCTGTGGCGCCCCCTGGTGGTGTAACGCATGCGCAGCGTGGGCGCCCTTCATATCCCAAGGGCCAGGCGGCGCACCCTGTATAACAAATTTAGATGTAATTAGATAGTTAAATTTTTGGGAAGGTAATTTGCATAACCTGTATAAAAAGGGTTTGGTTTTCCTTCGTTGAATTTTGAGTTGGTAATTTACTATATGTGAATTAATGTTCATCATTTCAGCCGAAAGACGTCCACTGCTGAACATAGGCCTCCCCCAAGGCTCGCCAAACAGATCGGCCCTGCGCTATCCGCATCCAATGCGTTCCCGCTACCTTAACCAGGTCGTCGCTCCATCTTGTTGGAGGCCTACCTACACTGCGTCTTCCGGTCCGCGGACGCCACTCGAGAACCTTTCGGCCCCATCGGCCGTCAGTTCTACGGGCGATGTGCCCTGCCCACTGCCACTTAAGTCTAGCGATTGCGCGGATTTCATCATTTCTAATGCGATCCTGCAGAGAAACTCCAAGCATAGCTCTCTCCATCGCCCTCTGAGTGACCTTGAGCTTCCTTATAAGACCCATCGTTAGCGGCCACGTCTCAGTGCCATAAGTCATCACTGGCAACACACACTGGTCAAAGACTTTTGACTTGAGACACTGCGGTATATCGGATGACAAGATATTGCGGAGCTTCCCGAACGCTGCCCAGCCGAGCAACTAATGTTATTAATAAACTAAGCCTCTTCTAAATTAGCGCTATGATTTTAGTACTATTAAAATTGAAATTTAAGCAAAATCCTACTGTTATTAAAGAAGCGACAGTTTACGAGTACGTCTAAGATTTGAATGGTATATAGATAACACTGCACTGACTACTTTATATCCCGATTTTTATCTTTTTAAATAGGCCGATTATTGGCCATGCGTCCCATAGCTACGCAGATGTAGACTTGACCAAAAAATATTGACTATAGACCCTTAACTTTTACCATGTCCCAGGAGAGACGCAAAAAAAAAAAAAGTGTACCTAAAGTGTGTAGTTAACTACTTTTCTTATTAAATGTTCTTAATTTTCCATACAACTTTTTTGTGTCAGTTTTATGACCAGCCATATAAACTTTACGAAAAAAGTCACAAAACGGCCAAAAAAAAGGAACATTTTTTTATCATCAAAATCAACAGGATTCTTGTGGCGCCCAGAAAACGCCAAAATTTCACTTTTTAAAAAAATGCTTATGACCCATCTACCTAACCATAAAAACTTTCACGTCAAAAATAGGTATTAGTAAGTTTAGTATCCAATTAATTTCACCTAAAATAATAAATACAATTTAATTTATAAAGCAACAAACAATTAAAAAACAATCAAATCCTATCTCCTGTTATATATAATTATCCTTTTCCATTTATGTGGAATTTAATTCATTTGATGCAAGGAGTGGCTACCACTCCTTGCCTATATAATATTAATATCGTAAAAAGCAGTATGTTGCACGCAATATTAGGCTAAGCATTGTCATGCGTAGATGGTTGTAGGTATGTGAGTGCAATCACTGTTTTATACATAATATAGTATATACTATCTCTTGCCCGTGACTTTGACTGCGAATGATTCGTTTATCGCTATTCCGCGGAAATTTTGCAATTTTCCGGGGTAAAAAGTATCATCATCCAAGCCTATATACGTCCCACTGTAGGGCACAGGCCTCCTCTCAGAATGAGAGGGCACGCGGGCCCAGTGCGGATTGGGAACTTCACATACACCATTGATTTTCTTCTCTGGTGTATGAAGATTTCCTCACGATGTTTTCCTTCACCGTAAAGCATACAAATGTAGATGGCGTGGTGGCCTAGTGGTTTGACCTATGGCCTCTCAAGCAGAGGGTCGTGGGTTCAAATCCCGGCTCGCACCTCTGAGCTTTACGGAATTTATGTGCGAAATTACATTTGTAATTTACATTTGTAAAAAGTATCATATATGTTAATTTAGGTTATAAAGTATCTGTGTGCGAAATTTCATCAGAATCCGTTAAACAGTTTCAGCGTGAAAGAGTAACAAACATCCACACATCCATCCGTACAAACTTTTGCGTTTACAATATTAAGTAAATGCTTTTAATCGTTTTCTGTAGTTATTAATTTTTAATAATGTTATGCATTTATTACATCTATATATATAAAAGAAGAAACTGACTGACTGACTGACTGACTGACTGACATATCAACGCACAGCCCAAACCACTGGGCCTAGAGATTCCAAATTTGGCATGTAGGTTCCTTATAAGGTCTAGGGGTGCACTAAGAAAGGATTTTTCAAAATTCACTCCCTAAGGGGGTGAAAAGGGGGTCCAAAGTTTGTATGGGGAAACAAGATTAGTTCGACTATTTTATTCGAAACTTCACAGAAGTACTCCTAATGGTAAATGAGTAAACACGTGTTTCAGGTTTTTTGAGAATTCAACCCCTAAAAGGGGGGAAAGGGGTAACAAAGTCTGAAAATCAACTTGGGTGTTGTTTCTATGGTTTATCGGGTCGCTGGTTATGAAAACAACAACGGTTTTAAAACTTGACGTGGCGGACGTAAAATACCATCTCCCTGGATGGGGTGCGATGGGGTTGAAATGTCTAATTAAACTAAATGACTGTTGATATATCAACGCACAGCCCAAACCACTAGACCAAGAGACTTGAAATTTTGCACATAGATACCTTATACAATGTAGGCATCCACTAAGGAAGGATTTTTGGGAATTCCCACGGGGACGGGAAAAAACGGGATTTATATATTCGATTCCGAGTGACCCTATCTCAGTAACTATAATAACTACACTCTTCAAACTTGATACACAAGTAGGTTAGTTAAAACATTAATTTCAGGATTTTTCATAATTCGCACGGGATAAGGAAAAAACGGGATTTATATATTCAGTTCAACGGGATCCTATGAACTATAATTACTAGACTCTTGAAATTTGGCATAGAAGTAGGTAATTATAATAGTAAAAAACAGTTTTAAGGATTTTTGGAAATTCCCACGGGATAAGGAAAAAACCGGGATTTTTCGTTTTACTGGTCGTAGAAAGCTGAAATTCGGCATCTAGGTTGCTTGGAAAGTGTAGAGGATTGTGAGAGGACTTTCCAAAATTCCCACGGGAACGGGAAAAAACGGGATTTTTCGTTTTACTGGTCGTAGAAAGCTGAAATTCGGCATCTAGGTTGCATGGAGAGTGTAGAGGAGGATTAAGAGAGGACTTTCCAAAATTCCTATGGGAACGGGAAAAAACGGGATTTTTCGTTGTACTGGTCGTAGAAAGCTGAAATTCGGCATGTTGGTTGCTTGGGGAGTGTAAAGGAGCATTGAGAGAGAACTTTCCAAAATTCCCACGGGAACGGGAAAAACGGGATTTTTCGTTTTACTGGTTATGACCAAAAGCTGAAATTTGGCAAGTGGGTTCCTTGGGGAGTGTAGAGGAGCATTAAGAAAGCATTTCCCGAAATTCTTACGGGAACGGGAAAAAACGGGATTTTGCGTTTTACTGGTTTGGTTTTAGACGACCAGATGGCCTAGTGGTTAGAGACCCTGACTATGAAGCTTGAGGTCCCGGGTTCGATTCCCGTGTCGGGGCAGATATTTGTATGAAAAATACGAATGTTTGTTCTCGGGTCTTGGGTGTTGAATATGTATTTAAGTATGTATCTATCTATATAAGTATGTTTATCCGTTGCCTAGTACCCATAACACAAGCTTTGCTAAGCTTACTTTGGGACTAGGTCAATTGGTGTGAATTGTCCTGTGATATTTATTTTTATTTTTACTGGTTGTAGAAAGCTAAAATTTCAAAATTCATAAGTTTATACTGTAAGTAGGCCGCAAAGGGCTCTTTAACCGACTTCAAAAAGGAGGTTATACATTCCACTTTATGTATTTTTTTTATGTAGGTATGTTCACCGTTTTCTCGGTCAATTGTGGACCGATTATAAAAATTATTTTTTTATTCGAAAGAATACAATATACTCCTGAGATGGTCCCATTGTCACCAAATTAGGATCTGATGACGGGATCTCAAGTAAGTAAGTTAAGTTTTTGCGTCTGGTTGACATCATCTCATGTTGATGAGCTGATGATGGAAGGTAAATCTCCTTAACGGTTAGGTGTTGAGGATAATTTTTCAAATATTATAGGTACGTATAGACCGATTGTTGTATTCTTTCAGGTTATCCGGGTGAGCTGATGATGGAAGGTTAAACTCCTTAACGGTTAGGAGTTATAGGAAGTTTCTTTAAATATCATATGCACGTATAGATCTTCTGTTGTATTCTTTCTGGTTATTCAGATGAGATGATGATGGAAGGTATAACTCCTTAGCGGTTAAGTCACGCAACACCTTTACAAAATACTATAATATGTATAATATCAATGCTAAGTAGGTACACAGCGCTTCCAGTTACTCAAGTTTCCGTAGAAGGTAAGAAAACATTGAATTATACCTAATGCAGGACAGGGGAAAGTGATAATAGGTTTTATGTTATTAACAAGCCTGGTTATTTGAGTGCCCGCTTCCGAATTAGTGAAAAACATTGTATATAAAGAAATACTGTAAAGGACCGTATCTACCTGAAGTTTAGTCGGGCTTGCTTGCACGCTTACTTGCACGCTTACTTGCACGCTTACTTGCACGCTTTCTTGCACGCTTGCTTGCTTGCGTGCATGCTTGCTTGCTTGATATCTTAGTTCTTTGGAATACTCATGGTACACGCGAGCGAAGCCGCGGGCAAAAGCTAGTGTCAAATAAGCAATGACTGTCATTTGACATTGAAATACATATATGTTGTAGACGGTCCAAGTTGGACTTTATTGTGCGGAATAAGTAGAATTTTTATACTTTAGATGCAAAATAAACTTGTATGAAAAATGGCTTTATTTTTGCTCGCCACTGTAGTATTTGAAGTTATACTTACATATCCGACCCTAGGATCCCACGACTGTTGATGCGGCGGTTTGACGTCGCATGACGTACCGTCCGGCGACCTTCCGGCAGACGGCTACAACAAAAACAACCTTTAACATTCTGATGATGATGATGATGATTTCTTCATGAAGTATTTTAAACTCACATTATTTTAAACCTCACTTAAAACTAACTTCATCTAAGCTTAGCTAACTTAGACTAAAGCTAACTTAGACCAAGACTGACTATGCTAAGGTAATTTAGACTTACACCAATACTAACTTAAATATATTCTTACTTAACAGAGTATCTTCTATATTCAATCAGATTTAGACGACCAGATGGCCTAGTGGTTAGAGACCCTGACTATGAAGCTTGAGGTCCCGGGTTCGATTTCCGTGTCGGGGCAGATATTTGTATGAAAAATACGAATGTTTGTTCTCGGGTCTTGGGTGTTTAATATGTATTTAAGTATGTATCTATCTATATAAGTATGTTTATCCGTTGCCTAGTACCCATAACACAAGCTTTGCTAAGCTTACTTTGGGACTAGGTCAATTGGTGTGAATTGTCCCGTGATATTTATATTATTTATTTTTATTTTAATCTTGACACCCCAGAGGGGCTGGTTTTGGCTTGAACGAGTGCATTTGCACGTGTGGTGTAAGCAGTAAGCTGCGACACCAAGTTCATAATTTAGGTAAGTTAAGTAACGCTACACTAAGATTAATTTACACTAGAACTGACTAAAACTAACATAATTTACAGGAAAACTAACTTAAACTAAAACTAACTTACGCTAAGCTGGCTTGCGCTACAACTAACATAGACTAAAACCGACTAACGCTAAACTAACATACACTAACACTAACTTATAACATCTTACATAGCCAACCTTGACATCCCAGGCGGGCTGGGGCGGCTGCTTCACGTCCCAGGGTGTCCCGGTGGGGGACAGACCCGGGGACAGCTCCGATACGGGGGTCGAGCTAGGCGTGGGCGAGTGCGCCTGCGCGGGGCCCTGATACGCCGACGGGGAGTGCTGGGAGCCACTCGAGCTGCCACCACCACCTGAGAGTAAAAAGAAACTGTATAAAAATGTACAAAACTCGGACATAAGGTTTTCAAACGTCCTAGTGCACTTCTTAGTGCACTCAGATGATACTTAAAGTTTGTTTGCTCAAGACTCTAGCTCCAGTGATTTAAGATGAACGTTATATTTTGACCGAATAACCAAGCTAGTGGTTTGACGATTGACACCAATTGACCTAGTCCCAAACTAAAAAAAGCTTGTATAGGTAACGCCACCAGAGTTGAGGCCACGCACACAACCACATCTCATGTAATGACAGCGGGATTTTGACGTTGTGTTGACGTTTAACGACGTTTTGACGTGGTTGTGTGCGTGGCCTCAACTCTGGTGGCGTTACCTATACTATGGGTACTAGACAACGAGTAAACACACTTATATTGATAAATACTTACTTAAATACATATTGTTTAGTATTACTAAATCACGCTTGATTAGATATAGCCTGGTGACAGACGGACGGAGAGACAGACAGACGGACAGCGAAGTCTCGGTAATAGGATCCCGTTTTTACCCTTTGGCATAAGAATAAATAATACCTTTGAGTCCGGCCGGATCGGGAGTTTCCCTTCTACCTATGTTCTTATTTATTCTTATGCTTTGGGTACGGAACCCTATAAAAAGCTTTGCCTCGTAACCCCAACAACCAGTAGGATTACAGTAGGATTTATTTGAGTGCTGTTTCTTACCATGTAATAGCTGGTTATTGCTGGGGGGACTACCGGGGGGCAATCCTAGTCCGGGGGGCGGTGCGCCCACCTGCGCGGCTTTCATCATCTTCTTGTACTTGCTCCGGCGATTCTGGAACCAGATCTTGACCTGGGGAGGAAAAAGGTAATTAGATATTGATCGACGACAAGATTAAAATCAAAATCAAAACGTTTATTCTGCAAGTAGGCCGCAAAGGGCTCTTTTGCATGTCAATTTTTTTAAACTACCAGCGCTGTCGTAAGGACCATCATTGCCAAGAAGAATGCGCCGCAAGAAACTTGGCAGAAAGTCATCTTTTCAAATTAAAATATAATAAATTACAAATTAAAAAAATCATACAAATATAGAATTAAGCAAATAAAAATAAAAAAAAATTATATAAAAAAACAATACAGGGATGTATTGGGTCCCTTAGTTAAAAAAAACTAAAACAATACCTACATCTTAACTATATCAACGTTAAGTGGAATTGTAGAATGCTTCCACCGTAAAAAAAAAAAGTTAAAAAGGAAAAAATAAAAATATTGGAGATGTCTTCCAATGTCACAATAATTAAAAATGATTGTGTTAAAAACACATTTCAGGTCAAGTAAAGTTTAGGTTAGTGATCTGGGTCAGTGCTTCGACACTTCATACTTTAGAGTGCTATAGACCTCATGACCTCGATGGGCCTCATAAGAAAGCGCAAAGTCGCTCAGAGGGCGATGGAGAGGGCTACGCTCGGAGTTTCTCTGCGGGATCGCATTAGACATGATGAAATCCGCGCAAGAACTATTCACAGACTTAGGTCAAAGAATCGCCAGACTCAAGTGGCAGTGGGCAGGGCGCATCGCTCGTACAACTTGCAAAAGCTCGCTTTTCGTCTACATATATTTTGGCTTAAATTAGGCTTTGAATTGCATTCAAAACTCTGGAAAATATACAGAGACATACCTACTCCACATATAGCGTGCGTATATATGTAGGGGTTGTAGCGTGAATGGGGGCGTGGCCTGGGGTGCCAGCCGTTAGTACACCGTTACTGTAGGGATGGGGTGGTGTCGATAAGAACGTTAAGATTTTGTCAATGAATTTTTATCGATATTCCAATTTAAATGGGTGTATACAGTTGTGGCCATATAATTAAGAACGATTATTTATTGAGATGATTTTTTCAAAGTAACAAGTATAACTAATTGCCCGTATTTTTTTTATTTCTCTCGGTATTGCGAAACTTTTCCGTACTACCGGTACATTCATTTATGCAACATAGTTGGTTAAAAAATTAATAGAGAAACTTTATACATTCGATCTGAACCTAGTATTAGTACTTACTGGCTGGTCACGTAATTAAGAACGCTGAATAGTTTATTATTTTTTCAAATTTAAATAGAGAACACTGTGTGGCTCTGTGGTTGTAGATTATTATTCGTATAATTTTGGCGCCATTTCGTGCTGTTAAAGTCTTAAAAGTGATTACTTCGTATAAAAACAATGGGGAAAAATAAAAGTTGTGATAAATCTACAAGAGAAGTAATAATAAAACTTCGCGAGAAGAATTGGTCGTATAAAAAGATCTGCAATGTTCAAAAACAATGGTTTTCCATGCCGTGAAGCATTTTTCCACGTATCAAACTACTTCAAACGTTCCACGTGGACCTAGACAGAGAAAGTCATCTCGTCGAGATGATCGAAATATCGTTCGTTTGGCAAAACAAAATCCTTTTAAAGGGTCTAATGAGTTGAGAAAAGAATATTTTGGCGAAAACAACCCTTCAGCAATCTCTGCACGCACTATTCGAAGGCGTTTGGTAGAAAATAAGTTGAACGGAAGGATAGCAAGGAAGGTGCCTATGTTGAAACGATGTCATAGGCAAGCCCGACTTGCATTTGCAAGAAGGTATGAAAACTGGACAGTCAGACAGTAGAAAAACGTTCGTTTTTCTGACGAGACAAAAATAAATAGGGTATGTTCTGATGGAAAACGATATGTACGACGCCCTCCGAATAAAGCATTCGACCCAAAGTACACAAAAGTGACATTAAAGCATGGCGGGGGAAATGTGAAAATTTGGGGGTGCTTTTCTGGACATGGCGTTGGACCTGTTAGGCTGATAGAAGGAAACATGGATCAATTCCAATACAAAAATATACTGCAAGAAACAATGTTACCATATGCCGAAGACGTGCTTCCGGTTATTTGGACATTCCAGCACGACAATGATCCAAAGCATACTGCACGCACCGTTAAGGAATTCCTCACATCACAATCAGTTTCTGTCTTAGATTGGCCAGCCAACAGCCCAGATCTTAACCCAATAGAGCATCTTTGGTGCGAAGTCAAGAAAAAGGTTTCATATCGACAGTGTGGCAATTTGAGAGAGCTGTACGACGTTTTCTTAGAAGAATGGAACTCTATTTCTGTTGCGAAATGTCAAAAATTGATAGATTCAATGCCTCGCCGGTGTAAAGCCGTAATTAAAAGCCGTGGACATGCTACTAACTATTAATTTTAATTCAAATGTATTAAATTGCTTTTTTTTCTATACCAACTTCACATTAATATGATTTATTTAATCTAAGTTTCATATAAAACAACTCTCGAGCAGTTTAATAAATCGATCTTAATTATTTGTCCAGCTTCATTACTATTTGAATTTATTAGTATAGAGAACAAATAAAATTTGTAAAAAAAATGTTAGCAATTATACACTATTATTCTTAATCCCGTTTGCTCTATCCATGTGGCTATTTTATAACATAACTTGTTACTTCTAAGAAGGAACACAACTAGACATATGACATGATTTAGATAAAAAAAAATCGGAAACTTCAAATCGTTCTTAATTGTATGACCACCACTGTAAGCCCCTGTGTGACACAGACAAAGGTCTTGGAATCACTTTGTTTTGCATAATTTCACTTGGCATGCCAACGTTTGTCATAATATTTATGGAACGACGCTGTTCTGGATTTTTGAAATGTCATCTTATTTATAATATTCTTACTGTTTCAGAAAAAAAAATAACCTTTTATTTAACTAATGAAAATCATACAAAGCGATACAGTATGGCATATAAAATTCGGCTAAACGACAGAGAACCAAAGTTCCTTTATAAAACCAATGTAGCAGTAGTAGCATTAAGCCTACCTATTTAAAGACAGATAAGATAAAACACTAAGTTAGTGAAATAATTTTAAATTTAAAACATACACTTTAAATTCACATTCCAAAAACTAGTAATGATAATGAATGAATATGAATATTAAAACTTATAATGTCTAGACGTGATACAGGATACATAGTATAATTTGCGATGAAAATAATAATTTTAATGTCACATCGATAATAATACGTTAACACTTAGTGTTAATACATCGGTAGAATGACGTGATACAAGATCTGTTAAGAGATATTACGTGTAATTGATCATAATTTATCTTGGGATATAATAGCTTTATTACAAACTGGTTTTGTTTGTGAATTATTGAACAGCTGAGCGCTTCTGGCTACACTGTCTGAAATTAATACTCTCTCTAAATTAATAATCTCTAACACACTGAATTTGCTGCTTCATAGTTTTCTAGTATTAAAAAAAAACACATTAATTGAAAATTGAGAAATACATTTAGTAAAGTTTATCACCAAAAAACAAACTAGCCGGGTTTTGAACATCTCATTAAAAACCGGCCAAGTTTTTTGTATGGAAGCCTCCCTTAAATATTTGTTTTATTTTAATTTAATTATTTATTTTTAAAGTGAATAAACTAAATACTCTGAGAATATTTCAAGCGTCTAACTGTTGCCGTTTGATATATCGAGCAAAAACGAGCAAAAAAATCACGTTTGTTGTATGGGAGCCCCTTAAATATTTATTTTATTCTATTTTTTAGTATTTGTTGTTAAAGCGGCAACCGAAATACATCATCAGTGAAAATTTCAACTATCGAGCTATCACAGTTCATGAGATACAACCTGGTGACAGACGGATTGACGGACGGACAGCGAAGTCTCAGTAATAGGGTCCCGTTTTTACCCCTTGGGTACGGAACCCTAAAAATGATCTTAAATTTAGATTTATGAAAACTGTACTTTTGAAAACGAAATATCGATATCGATGCCATCGATATTAATTTCCTCCTCCCTTACTCGCCCCCACCCGATTACTCAGGTCACGATATAACTTAACCCTAGCTTGTATTGGTATTCAATTCCATTTTAACACTACCACTGTCGGGGATGGAATTATTTATCTGTTAGAGTTTGACCTGCCAGTTATTAGGTAATAAGGTAAGGTAAGGTAAGGGCATTGTGGATACGACAATGCATTTTAACTTTGTGTTTTTTTTTGATCGTTTTTAGAGGTAAGTGAATGAATTTGGAATTACTTTTTGTTCTTCATGTAATGGAACGTGACAGGTGAGAAATACTGTAAATAGACACAGGGAACAATAGATGGTATATAAATAGATGGGCGTCTGGTAATAACACATAAGTAACTTTTATCCCGATGTTTCCGCGGGAATAAATCGGGAATAGACGTTTCACTGTGAGTGAAAACGTGCCTTTACAAATGGTGATGTTGTTGGTGTTGTGTGCTGCCCTACATTTGACAGTGACAGTAAAAATGACGATGAAAACGAGGGTAGTGGTTCGCTGGTATCAGTTTCTTCGAGCAGCCGTGCGAGCAGAGCGGTGGCGCGTAGTGAACGTTTGGCAGCAGCCGTAGCGGATTAGCCCGAATTATGTCAAGTAAGTAAGTAAGTTTATTATTTTGAGGCATGAGTAGGTAATCCGTATTATTTCACCATAAAGTTGGTGTTTACCTACATATATTTGACGCGATGGTTGTATAGATATTTATACCTTCAACTATACCGTTTAGCTGGTATGACATAATAAACTTAGAAATGCATGGGTTCTAGGACATATAGGTAGGTACCTATTTTAATACTGCTATCATAGGGAAAAAGTCGCACCTGACTTTTTTTCGAAGTTGAGTTACATACACACTCGGATCAGTAAAAGCCAGCGCATCTGAATACATATGTAACTTAGTTTCGGGAAAAAATTGCAGATGAGCTTTTCCCGCTGACGGGAAAATACTGCATCAACGTGGTCACTGCTTGCCATGTGTTTCGTAGGCTAGGCAAATAAGCTGTGCAGTTGAAGTGTTAGGTCAATTCTAACACACAATAGATCCAACAGAATGGTCCCCCGCATTAATATATTTCGTAACGTCCGAAATATTGTCATATTTCATAATTAGTCCCATTGAATTTGGAAAAAATTCACGAAGTGTATGGAAGGAAATCAGTTATTTTGAATGGTCTGCTGGCCACCGTAATATGTTGTAAATAAATATATATTTTATTCGCTTACAAATATGACGTAAGAGCGATTATTTTGTACTTAGGCAGTGCGATAGTTAATTTTTAACCGACACTGCAACAGGTTGACAACTCTTTTTTAGGGTTCCGTAGTCAACTAGGAACCCTTATAGTTTCGCCATGTCTGTCTGTCTGTCTGTCCGTCCGCGGCTAAGCTCAGAGACTGTTAGTACTAAAAAGCTGTAATTTGGCATAAATATACATATCAGTCATGCCAACAAAGTGGTAAAATAAAAAATAAAAAAAATATTTTTTTTAGGGTACCTCCGATAGACGTAAAGTGGGGGTGATTTTTTTTTCTCGACTAACCCTTATGTGTGGGATATCGTTGGATAGGTCTTTTTAAACCATTGGGGGGTTGCTAACATGATTTTTGTATTTAGTGATCTGTTTGCGAAATATTCGACTTTAAAGTGAAAATTTTCATTAAAATCGACAGTCCCCCCCTCTAAAATCTAAACTGTTAAGAGGAAAAATCTGAAAAAAAATCAGAATGGTAGTAAATATATTAAATTTACAAGGAAAGTTATAGCGGCTAAGATTGCTTGGGAATTATTTGTAGTTTAAGAGTAAATAGTAGCCTAAGATATAAAACATACCGTCACTACTTTGAAAAAGCTCGTATCTCAAATCAGCATGTAAACAAAACTGAACCTTGATTCGCGCGTAATAAAGTTCACTTAGCCAGATTATCGATTGTGAAATACGAGCTTTTTTCAAAGTATTGACGATACCTAAACTTGGAAGATTCCGTACACATACGAAATCCTTAGAAAAATATTATTTGATTTTTCGCAATGGCTACGGAACCCTATCTTGGGCGTGTCCGACACGCTCTTGGCCGGTTTTTTAGTCTATTATCTCTGAATTAAAAAAAAGCGATTCAGATAAATTTACCTTGTATTTATGTTTTATACGAAGTAAGTAGGTATTATGAGTGTGAAAGTTTCAATGTTTAGATGGTTTGGTTGTTTGTTACACTATGCAAAAACGGCTTGACGAATTCAGATGAAATTTATCATACACGTAGTTTATAATATGGATTAACAGATAGGACACTTTTTATACTTAACGGAAAATTACAAAGTTCCAACGGGATAATTAGCCTATAAAATATATCAATTACTAGGTAGCTGTTGTCCGCGACTCCGTCCGCGAAGAATAGGGACTACGTATAAAAAATAGCCTACGACCTATTCTCAGACCTACCGAATACGGAGAAAAAAGTTTCATAAGAATCGGTCAAGCCGTCTCGGAGGAGTTTGAGAACAAACACCGTGACACGAGATTTTTACATATTAGATTTAGCATGTACGAAAAAATTACATTTCAACTGACATATAGAAAGTAGAAACGATTCAGGGAATAATCTCGCGTGACTGTAACAATATTTAAAAGCCAAAATAATATGCGGTCACATATGGCGGCCATATTGGATACCGTGTCACGGAAGTTCTTTAGAATTGAGGAATAGTGGTTTTGTTACAGCGCCTTTTTATTTTAAAATAACATTTGCAATTGAATTCAAAAGGGAAGGAAGTGCTGTTGTTTGGGTTTAAAAATCGGTCAAGTGCGAGTGGGACTAGTACATGATGGGTTCCGTACCTCGATACAATATTTAAAAGAAGTTCAGTAACAAATAAAGATATAGTTAAAAACGCTGATAAAACACGTATTTAATGTGAATTTTTAACTTTATTTTTTTTTCTTTATTTAGTTTTTGTTGTTATACCGATCACAGCAAGTAATACATAATTGGTGAAAATTTCAAGTATCTAGCTAGATGACGGTTCAAGACAAAGACCCCTGGGACAGACGGACAGATGGAAGACAGCGGAGTCTCAGTAATAGGGCCCCACCTTTAGGTAGGGAACCCTGAATACCGGGTAAGGGCGAATCGACATGGTGAGTACGTAGTTTCTGCGCCATTGTAGCGAAAAAACAAGTATCTTAGGCACCCCTTTTAGTTTAGTTTTTATTGGGTAAGTACAAGCTTTAACCGGGACTTCGTCCACGTAAAACATTTCGATTTGGCCACCCTCTCACAGAACACCGGCGTGAAGCAGCAGTAGGTACTCCTGCTGCGTTTCGTACGGTCAGTGAGAGCGCCCGGGTCCAATACCTAGGGTTCTCAACTATACATATACCGCTAAAAACCGTATATTAGGTATACTGTTATTCACTACATTATACTTTTTACTGTTGAAGAAAAATAAAGTATACAAAATACTGTTTTCAGCATCAAAATGCCTAAAACTAAGCAAAACCTAAATTGCCTCATTTATTTTCATTGTGGGAAGATGAGGGTTTTAAAAAAATAAAACCTCCTTCAAGAAACATCCAAAAAACTATGAAATAATAATTGAACCGAACCGACCACAATAAGCATGAAAATATCTTTCTTCTAATCTGTTTGAAGTCGGTGCCTCAGCTCGAGCCAGCAGGAGTGGACCTAGTAATCTAACTTACCTACATAGCTACCTACTATCTACCTATAGGGCTTCTACATCCCTGCTGGCTCGTGCTGAGGCACCAACTTCAAACAGATTAGAAGAAAGATATTTTCATGCTTATTGTGGGCGGTTCGGTTCAATTATTATTTCATAGTTTTTTGGATGTTTTTTGAAGGAGGTTTTATTTTTTATTTAAAATTTTTATTTTTTGCTTTTTAGTTGTTTCTGTATAAAATAGATGCGTAGGATAAAATCATCAGTTTGACTTCGAAATAAGTTTATGTTAAAAATTCTATTTTTAATGATCGACGGGGTTGTGTCGTTTTATTACATAGTTCTATGATACTTTTTGAATGCAAATGTTCGACTTGTCACCGAAAATACTAAAATCGCTATACATTTCTCTTGAATTTTTGAGGAGTTTCGTCAATTCCTCATGGATCACATCATCAGAACTGGATTCTGGTAACAACGGGACCAACCTTGAAGCATGTGCTTTCAAACAACGAAAAAAATTTCCAAATCGGTTCATAAATGACGGAGTTCTGAGGTAACACACGTTAAAAAAAAAAAGAACATACAACCAAATTGAGAACCTCCTCCTTTTTTTGAAGTCGGTTAAAAAATAACACTAAATTGATAAGTTTTGCGAGAAACACCAAAACAGGTCTTTAAAACATTAAAAATATAAAACACTTGCAATTTTTAGGGTTCCGTACCTCAAAAGGAAAAAACGGAACCCTTATAGGATCACTTTGTTGTCCGTCCGTCCGTCCGTCCGTCCGTCTATCTGTCAAGACCCTTTTTCTCAGGAACGCGTGGAGGTATCAAGCTGAAATTTATATCAAATACTCAAGTCTACTGTCCCTTGGAGCTGTGAAAAAATCAAACATCTAAGCTTACGCAATCAAAAGGGGTATGTATTACAATACCGAAGTACGAAAGACCGAATGTATTAAAACATCGAATGGGTCAAAAGACCGACACGATTTTTTTCTGAAACCGTTAACTTTTTAAGATTGTTATAAAACAAACCTAACCTAACATAATGGGTTCTGTATGATGCCGTTTTAACAAATTCTGAAAAGTTTACGGTTTCAGAAAAAAATCGTGTCGGTCTTTTGACCCATTCGATGTTTTAATACATTCGGTCTTTCGTACTTCGGTATTGTAAAACACACCCATCAAAAGATACAGCCGTTTATGACGCAAATTTCCGCATATTTTCGAAACTCGCAAGGGAGTCAAAACCTAAAGGGTACTTCCCGTGAACTCAGAATCTTGAAATTTGGTACGAAGCAAGGTCTTATAGCACAGATAAAGGAAAAATTGCGAAAAGCATAAATTTTTTTGTCTGTCTGTCTATATCAGTAAACAACGCACATTTTCGACACTCGCAAGGGAATCAAAACCTAAAGGGTACTTCCCGTGAACTCAGAACCTTGAAATTTGGTACGAAGCAAGGTCTTATAGCACAGATAAAGGAAAAATTGCGAAAAGCATAATTTTTTCTGTCTGTCTGTCTATATCAGTAACCAATCTACAATGATCCCACACTGCGCACATTTTGCTTAGGAGCAGGGGTCTGCTAAGACTGGATGTTCATAGATACATTGAAATTGTACGGAACCCGCGGTGCGCGAGTCCGACTCGCACTTGGCCGGTTTTTCTAAAATACTGTTTGTTTTCCTTCTCAGACCTAAATATTATATTATAATTTATATTTAGGTATATTTACTGGAGTCGTGTCTTCGAATTATTTTTTAATGGCGTCAACATCCCTATTTTGGCAAAACATTCGTGACAAGACAATGTGTCAAAAAAAAATGAGTACCTATACCTAATAGGTACTTACCTATTAGTAACACCTGCATTATGTTCTTACGAAATAAATGATCCTTACTGTCTGTCTAAACCTCTGAATCCGTTAAAAAAAAGTAGTTGTAAGCGTGGAAAATAAATATATAAAATAAAATTAATTAAATTTAGGATGAATTTTGAAACCCTGGGAAGGACATAGGTCAGTTTTTATCCCGAAAACTAGCGTAGTTCCCGCGGGATAGCGATAAACGAATTTTTTACAAACGGACTCCCACACAACAGCTAGTTTCAAACAATTTCAATTTCAAAGTTCACCCTACAACCTTTGCCTAAAAATGAATAACATCGCACAACTTCTCCGCAGTCGGCTAAAAAGCAGCATTCTCAGTGCCTAACCATAAGTCTTTCCATAAAGCAAACATTTTTTTATTTTTCCAACTTACTTCCATTGCATTTCGTCAACCGAGGACGGCGGTATGCAATACATTCAGCATGCTTATACGGCCGGCATCCTACATATATATAAGGATGGCACGCAACATATATCGGGCGGCAAGTACAAAGAAATGTCGGACATACACTGCATAACACTGGGAACTTGGTGCCCTCGCATATACAACTATTCCGCCACTTCCATGGACGGCTTTATGTAGTATGCTGCCTATGCGTGAATGGCCGATTGTTTGTGAGACGGTTTTGAGGACTGTTTTATTTTGAGTTTATTTGAATTGAAAATATTTGGTGAAATAGTCGATTATTTTGTCATTCAGTTTCATTACAATTTAGCATGGCTCGAACAGATAATCACTCATCAAGGATATAGTGAACAGGCTGTTATTGAAACAGTGAGATACCTACTTAGTGGCCAATCACAGATACGCAAATAGAACAAGATTCGAGAAGTCATAATAGTATACCAAGGACCATGATTGTCCAGAACGGATACTATCGCAATTAACAAATTACGTTTTTTAGTTTTTTTTTTGGGAAATACAAACTTTAATTCATTCTTGTTTACAATTTCAAATAAAATATTAATATACTGTTTGAAACTTTCGTGATTTTCACTCATAATTATTATCTAAACGAGACTTATCACGCAAACAATATTTACCTCGACGTTTCGGCCACATTGCAGCAGCCGTGGTCACGAGTTGACTGAAGTGTAGGGTGTCAAGTTCATTTAGCCACTCGAGTCTTTCGAATCACCCACGTTTGATCAAGATCCAACTCGTGACCACGGCTGCTGCAATGTGCCCGAGGTAAATGTTTTTTGCGTGATAAGTCCCGTTTAGTATAACAATTATAAGTGAATATCACGAAATGTTAAAAATTTAACTGTATTATTAATTTATTATGATTATTATACTTTAGATGTAATGTTATTTAATAACAATGTCGCAATCTGTTCGAAAAAATATACCTTGTTGAGTTTCTTGCCGGATTCTTTTCAACAGGGTTGTATGGTTCGTGGGGGGTATCAAAAAATTAAATTTCCATACAAATTAATTAGGATATTCAGCAACTAAAGCCGTGGTGGCCTAGTGGTTTGACCTTTAAAGCCTCTCAAGCAGAAGGACGTGGGTTCAAATCCCGGCTCGCACCTCTGAGTTTTTCGGAATTTATGTGCGAAATTACCTTTACGTTTGAATTTTTTTTATATGTTAGAGAGGCCAGACAACCTAACCTGATGTTAAATGATCACCACTGTCTATAGACACCCGCAGCGCTTTACGCGATGCCAGTGCGTTGTTGGCCATGCAGAAAATTGTACACTCGCCTCTTAAAGGCACCCAAGTGGTAACTCGATGGGAAGACCCCAGGGGAAGCTCGTTCCAGATTTTGCAAGTTCGAGGCAAAAAAGACCGCTTAAAACGCACCGTCGAAGACTGCCATTCATCAACATGATGTCGATGAAATGAACGCTTACGACAGGTGGGTGAATTTATCATAAGTTTTACGGTGAAGGAAAAAAATCGTGAGGAAACCTGCATCCACCTGCGGAGAAATTCAATGGTGTGAAGTTTTCAATCCGCACTGGGCCAGCGTGGGAACTACGGCCCAAGCCCTCTCATTCTGAGAGGAGGCCTGTGTCTCGCAGTGGGGCGTATATAGGCCGGGATGATGATGATTATGATTCAGTTACTTACCTATAAGTTTATATGCAAATTGCAGTCCAAAATTAAGTGTACAAAGTTTTTGAGAAATGCTCACCTATTGTTTGATTCGCTCAAGTATCGGGGACACCTAACTTTATAAATCAATACAACGGCTTAATTTGTCAATGTTTAATAATTAAAATGTATAAATATTAATGTGACTGGCTGGTGGCGAATAAAACCGTCCCGCAAAAAAGAACGGTAGCACAAAACTGCATACCGAGGGTGGACAGGGAATGGCGTGGAGAGGCTTGGTCGACCATGGGTTTTTTTTAATTAGCCTGCTTTGGTGTCCCACTGCTGGGCAAAGGCTTTCTTGCTCCACTCTCGCCTATCGAAATTAGTAATTATTAATTTTTTATTTAGTATTAATCTAATTGTTGTTGAATTTATGCTATATTTAATTACTATTATGTCAAAATTTTTAAATATCAGTATATCCTAGTTTAATATAATTGATTATTGGTCAGCATGTGCCTTAAGAATTAATAATATATGACATGTTTTTCTCATTACTATAGGACTAACATAGGCTAAAGGCCGATTTTTCAATCCCCAGATAAAAGTATCTGTCAGATCAGATAAATGTAAGCTCTGTGATTTTTTTCCTATGACTTGAGAAAAGGAAAGCGATAGTTTTAACTGACGGATACTTTAATCTGGGGATTGAAAAATCGGCCCTAAGCAAAGTGCTATCAATTGTGTACAGGGCTTGAAAATAAACAAATTTATAAGATTATTTAAAAGCGAAAAAGTTTTTCGGGTGCGCCGGTGGGGTTCGAACCCACGTCTCCTGGGTATGCGCCCCAACGGGTGTTCTACCAATTGAACCACGTCGCATCCAACCGACTCCCCCGAAATTCTTAATCGCTTACATACGCCAACAGTGGCGTGTGGTAACATCCATCGCAACTATTAGAAGCTACGACTCCTACGTTCCAAATTACATTGGAAATGCGTAAGAAATGATGTACCACATCTATTTATTCAAATATTATTTATTTTATTAGCAGTACGGCTGCTCACCGAATCTAAGGTTATTTAAAAGCGAAAAAGTTTTTCGGCTGCGCCGGTGGGATTCGAACCCACGTCTCCTGGGTATGCGCCCCAACGGGTGTTCTACCAATTGAACCACGTCGCATCCAACCGACTCCCCCGAAATTCTTAATCGCTTACAAAAAAACTTTTTCGCTTTTAAATAATCTTAGATTCGGCGAGCAGCCGTACTGCTAATAAAATAAATAATATTTAAACAAATTTATAGTTCGGAGGAACTATGACTACTTGACTGTCTTGATTTGATATACTTACACAAGTACGTGATTACAACAGTAAAAAACCAATTTCAGCATATTTGTAATTCCCAAGGGATAAGAAAAAAAAAACAGATTATTATATTGACTATCTGATACCGATGACGATTTCTCTTTTTGGAAGGAAATACACTTCTGTCTGTTTTATGTAAAAGCAAATGATAAAATGATACATAAAGACATAAAAAAGGAATTAATCTTGCGGCGCATTCTTCTTGGCAATGATGGTCCTTACGAAAGCGCTGGTAGTTTAAAAAAATGACATGTAAAAGAGCCCTTTGCGGCCTACTTGCAGAATAAACGTTTTGATTTTTGATTTTGATTTTGATTCGGTGTGCTGAGAACGGACAGAGGAAGTAATAGAGGCACTTGCTGATGGTCTAATGTGAAGAGATTAGAAAATAAAAGTCAACGTGTAAAGTATAAATGTTCGAGGGTAAGTCAGGCACCTTGACAAGCTCGTGCACGGCGCTCGGCGCAACCCTGTCGCAGGGAGTCTCTGCTGTCCTTAACAAGATTGTTTTTAATAATTGGGGATGTCTATTTTTTTGCAATGTATAGAAAATCGAAAACCATTTCGAGATAAATGCTTTTTAAATCGTTTTCTGTAGTTATTTAATTTTAATATTATGGAATGAATTTATTATATAACAAATAAGCAATGAACTTCATTTGACATTGGTGTAAATTGCGTGACCGGTTCAAGTCGTACTTTATTCTGTGTGGTTAGAATTCTTCACAATTTACGCGTGGATTATACTACGGAGTTTGATTTGGACCCGCTGTCTGACATCTAGCACTTTGTCAGTGCCAGTAAAGTGACACAGTGAATAGTGTACCACTACGCAAAAAATAATTAAAGGGGTTGCCTTATCGTAAGCATTTAGATAGATTTAGAAATTTGGCATTGTGGGAGCCCTCAATTATAATCTGACGTCATCAACTAAAATAGTTTCAATAATTAATTTTGAAAAGAGTAGAGAACTAAATGACAAAATATTGAAATTAGTTTCTTATAATTGTCTTTTCTATACAAAAAAAAATATAAAAACCACTGGTAATTTTTTTTAGACATTCCCAATTGCGGCAAATACTGACTACGACAGGGTTCCGCGGAGGGTCGCACACGAGCTTCTCGGACTATAACTCACGTACGCCTTTTATCGACCTGTAACTCATTACTTTTAAGATTCTAAGTAAGTACAGGTTTATACCACTGTTATTTTTTGTACTAGTTCTTTTTTGCTATAGATGTTATATTGATGTAACTTTACATGCCTATTTTTTTTTCAATACGAAGATCTCCATATTATTATCTAGTTTAAACCCGAACAAGTTTTGTACAACAAAGACATTAAAATGTTAATGTTACAAAAAATATGTAATTTGTTACACTTCCCCCGATTACCATAAGATGACATTGTTAGGGTTCCGTTGTTAAAATGGAAAAACAGAACCTTTTAGTTTCACTTAACCGAAACCAAATTAGAGGACATGGCGTGTTACCCCCAACAAGATAGACCGACGATCTGGTAAACGGCTGCCCCATTTCAAAACCTAGTAACTCTCAAAGATCAATTTTGCGATTTTTCCATAAAACGTGGTTTCTAGTGCCCCTAGAAGATACAAAAACATTTAGAGGCCTATCTCGCTCAATCTCACAGATACGAGTACCTCCACACTAAGTAAACAAAAACGAGCTTGACCATTTCAAAACCTAGTACGGCACAAAACTTATTTCAAAAACCTAGTACGTGGCATGCTTTAAGTACTAGGTTTTGAAAAAGTCAGAGAGGCTTTTTAAAGTTTGATGTGGTCAAACAATAATCAATTCGCTCATTTGAAAAGCCAGTATGGTACATCATATCAGATAAAACATGTAACATAAGAAATTAAACACCACCCAGGATAAACTGCTAATTGGCTTAATAAAGTAAACGAGTAACAGTCGATAAAAACATTTTATTGGACATTTGCCACGTATTACGGAACCCTACACTGCGCGTAGCCCGTCTCGCACTTGACCGGTTTTCTAAAATCTCAAGACAGGTAGTAAAACGAAAAAAATATATAATTATCATGATTTGCATGTAACAATATATTGCTGACACACCATGCAATTATCATTTCAAATTGAACCCTATTACGTTGATAAAAAGTTGAAATTCTTTATTCGTGATTGCTATCTCGTCGTGTTCTGATAATTAGTGATGCATGTATGCAATTTGAATATTTATCGATAAACAAGTGTTCTAGTTTAAATATCGAAGGTCAGAACTTGACAGGTGCGTGAGTTAGTTGCTTGATTTTTTTCTATAATGAAAACAATTTTTTAATGTCACGTATCTATGAAAAAACAGCACAGTCTTATAAATATAGTCTAGTTTCAATCTAATTAGGCAGGCACGACGAAGTTATGAAACCAGCTTCCTTGGACAGCATTTCCGGAGCGATACAGCTTGGAGATATTTAAAAAACGAGCTTATCTATCTCTCAAAGGGCCAGCAACCCACCTACGACACCCTTAATGTTGCGGGTGCCCATGGGTGGCGGTGATTGCTTCCCATCAGGTGACCCGCATGCTCGTTTGACCCCTTTCATATAAAAAAATAACTACCTACGTAAATTTCTTTTAAAAAAAAAACCGGTTGTCTGTGAAGTCGGTTTACGGACGATAGTTTTACGTGACAACGTCATAACAAAACATTAAAAAAAATTAAACCAGGCGGTCACCCATCCAAGTACTGACCGCGCCTGACGTTGCTTAACCTCGGTGATCGGACGAGAAGCGGTGTTTTGTCAAATATCTTGAAAACGGTGCATCCTATGGCACTCCTCTCCCGCACTCTCCAACCCCCGCACCCCCCTCAACCCATAATCCGTATTATTTCACTACGAGTGAGTCTCATGCTAGTATCAATAGCTGCTTCTAAATAATTCTAAAACAACACCACTCCATAGCTTCTGTCCCGTTGGCCCACTTTCGGCGGTCGCGGAGACTGTCTCACGCCGCTTGGTGCCCCGTGATTTGTCCCACACGTCCTCCCATGACAAGCAAGTCAGTTAGTGATAGGCTTGTATAGTATACGTACTAAAAACTATAAAGTACTAGCTCCTGACGCTGCACTAGAATGAACTATTCCAATCTCCTTTCTGCTCTTAGTGCATTATCATCCCAGCACACGTCTCACTGCAGGGCACAGACTTCCACCTAAAATGAGAGGGCTCCAGCCGTAGTTCCCACGCGGGTCCAGTGCGGATTAGGAACTTCACACACACCCTTGAATTTCTTCTCAGGTTTGTGTATATACGATGTGATATAAATTCCAAAAAACTCATAGATCAAATTACTAGGCCACCACGGTTTCTTAGTGCATGCAGCGCAATAAATATCTCGAGAGCGAGCGACAACAGAATCGCTCCGAAGTAGGTACTCCTAATAGCTCAGGGGGGGGCACACTTACATATATCATCACTTTTCATGCGACTACAGCGATCTCTGGTGTTTGCCGAAGAACTAAATTAGCGGCCATCTTGGTTGACTTGTCAAACTTGTCAGTTGTCATTCATCGGCCATGGCCATGGCGTACCAAATTGTACGGTCAAGGACTTTAATTGATAGGCCACTTGCCAATGTTCGTATTTTAGCCGTATAATGCAAATCGGGTTTAGCCGCTTATACTTCGTATATGCTGATTTGAATTAGACGGCTAAAATACGAATAGTGGCAATTAGGCTATCAATTAAAATCCTTGACTGTACATTGCTATAGGTACGCGTATCTATAGCTGTACATCACTACCAACATAAATATAGATAGGTATATATCTATAGATACGTCACATTAGTTCTTGAGCTGCCGTAGGGCGGCAGCACCGTCCATACATGCATTTTTGACCATAGAGTTGCCACTCTTGTTCATATAATATTACAATACTCTTTGTAATAGCTCCGATTGAATGACCAGCCAAGCGCCTACTAATTCAAACTGAACGGTTTGGACTTAATGAACGATTCCATGAATGTACTAGTTTGAGTGGAAGTGAGACAGCAAATAGAAACGGAACGGGAGCAAACTATCTATAGACTCGGCTACGTACCTATTGCTGTACTAAAAGAACTAAAAGATCGAATTTGCATGATTGTACTAAATAAGCCGTGGAAGCCTAGTGGTTGTTTTTGCTATGATTGTCACTTATTTATATCATTATTTGACATTATGTGGTCCTGGATTTTATTTTAGTTGGGCGTCATGAACTGACTTTAACTAATAACGACATCTTTATTATAATGTGCATGACTTGACAATGAATATGAATATGGTTTGACCTATTGCCTCTCATGCAGAGGGTCGTGGGTTCGAATATGGGCTCGCACCTATAAGTTTTCGGAATTTATGCGCGAAATTATATTTGGAATTTACCATGAGCTTTACGATGAACGAAAACATTATGAGGAAACCTGCACGCACCTGAAATTCTCAATACGTACTGGGCCCGCGTGGGTACTACGACCCAAGCCCTTTCATTCTGAGAGGAAGCATATATTGCCTGGGATCATGATGATGACAAGACAGAAATTATACACGTATATCTAGATTGGATAACAAGGCTAAAACAATTGGCAAGAAGAAAAAATATCTGGCTTTAACACTTAGCTACGACAGTAAAAAATAATTATATACCTACCATTACTTGTCTTTATTTAATGGTCGATTAGCGACAAGTAGAACAAACTTTTTGAGACCAAAGTACATTATAGATTGCTAATTACTTTTATGGCATATCGATGTCGATGAAAGAGGTTTTTATCGATAACAGCGTTTTTATCGAGACGCGCGACACTTTTGACATACTGCATAATTAATGCATATGCTGAGTTATCTATTTTCTATTTTTCATTGATCTCGACTATAATTATAAAAATATGTTTTCTAAAGAGTTGTTTCGCATATTTTGATATATTTTCAACTATTGGACCGATTTCGATGCGGTTTTGTATACAAGTTTTTGTTGATGTTTTTTATAATTTTACACATTTTCCAATTTTCTACAATATTGTTGCTCTTTTTTTTAATTAAATAGTCACAAAACAAGCTGAACATATAAAACATACTTTAAAATCCCGTGGGAATTTTACAGTTTCCCTGGGAAAAAAGTAGCCTATGTCTCTCTATTTATTGCCTAAGTCGGGATGATTTTTGAGAATCAGTTCAGGAGTTCTAAAGATTGTCCCCTACATGAGCATTTCTCAAAAACTTAGTACCTACATTTAATTTTGGACTCTAAATTGTATAGAAATTTACAGGTATTTGAATGCAATTGCACGCTGCACCTAAATAACACAGCCTTACAAAATGCCCTGATTCATTTACATATATGAAAATTTCCTTTGCCACATAAAATACATAAGACCACATACGTGTGGTTCTGTGGGACAAATTTTTGCTGATATTTTCCTCCAGATTATTTAATTCATCGAGTTGACATTTCAATTATTATTAAACACTGTATAATTGTAGTTCCAATGATTTAAAAATAATACTTTTTCAACTACCAACATACCAACCTACATACCAACATTATGTAGTTCGTAAGTGCTCGTAAGGATTGGGAACTTCAGACGCACTTCATAGGTGTGTGCAGGTTTTCTCACGATGTTCTTCTTTACATTACATAAATTCCGAAATACAGAAGTGCTTGACCAGGCTCAAACCCACAATCCTCTACTTGACAGGGCATACCTCAAACTACCTAGGCCTCCACGGCAAAACCTGTAGTCACTAACGATCTATGGATTTTACTATCTGAAAATAAATGAATTGAAACAATTATTTTGCTCACCCAAGGTCAAGGTCGTGGGTGAGCAAAGTAACTGTTTCGGTTCATTGATATGGACCTCCGCAAAGTAACGCTTGATTCAATAAATTATCTGAAAATAAACAATTTTTGATTAGGTAGTTGGATGAAGCGATTAAGAGGATACGATGCGCACCATTTCAATACAAACGTAGTCCCCTGTCTCCTCCTCCCTGGATAATGGCTTTAGAGCCATTTTTTTTACTATGTAATCTGTATCTACCACAGCTATGCCCCTATGTTTCGTTTTTTTTTCATATTTCAATTAACATAAGAAATATGAGCTTTCAAAAACTGAAAAAATTTCCCAATTTCAACGTCATTTTCAGACACTCATCAGAAAAGAATCCCTCTTATAAACAAAAAAAGGAAAACATAGGGGCATAGCTAAATCTGTCCTCTAATTATTTTTGAAAAAAATAATTTTATTGGGCCAGTTTTCGAGAAGAAAACAGGGGACTACGAAATGCTGTTTTGATCAATTTTACGCGCCTATTAACGGTCTGAGCTGCAGTTGTCCCGCTCTCACTGTACCGACACGGAGGGGTTCGGGCGAGACAGCGATATTTCATTAAAAGACCTATTTCTCAAAAGTCTCTCTCAGCCATCATATCATCTTAATGCTAAAATGACAACAGGAAAGTTTTATATGACACAGCCCTCTGGTTCGGAGTCAGTTGAGGTTTATAACCTACAAAGACATCGTTTTTTGCAGCTGAATGCTTTGGCACTTTGAAATGTCTTTATGTGCGCCGACGATGCGCAGGCGGCGTTTTTGCAGCAGCTGCAAATTGATACAATATTTCGATATATACAGGGTGTTACATTTAGGTCGGTCAGTCTGTAACTATAAGACATATGTACGAAGATCAGTACGCTTAGTATAAGTTTTACTTCACCAAAATACTTCTCGATCGCGTTTACGTAAAAAATTTAATTACTAGGGAAACATGGACAGCGTCTCCGCGCGCGCGCTTCCATGTTTCCATAGAATTGAAATTTTTACGTAAACGCGATCGAGAAGTATTGAAGTGAAGGAAAACTTATACTAAGCATACAGATCTTAGGAACCAGGTCACCGATTTTGGTGACAAAAAAAAACTGTTTATAAAAAAAAAAACAAAAAAAGATTTTTTGAAAAATTTCATAATCATCCCAGACAATATAAGTCCCACTGCAGGGCACAGGCCCCCTCTCGGAATGAAAGGGCTTGGTCCTTGGGACTTGGGAAATTCACAAACACCATTGAATTTCTTCTCAGGTGTGTGCAGGTTTCCTCACGATGTTTTCCTTCACCGTAAAGCTCATGGTAAATTTCAAATATAATTTCGCACATAAATTTCGAAAAACTCAGAGGTGTGTGCCGGGATTCGAGCCCACGACCCTCTGCTTGAGAGGTAATAGGTCAAACCACTAGGCACCACGGCTGGTTGATTTAGTTACCGACAGACGGGTACCTAACAGGGAAAATAAAACAATAAAATTACACTATGACAGAGTTCGATTCCCGAACCAAGTAAGATTTTTTTGGAATCTATGAATGCAGTTTTTCTTATCACTAAAATCGATGACATGTGTCCTTCGAAGAGATCTTTGTATGTCTTATATTACAGACTTGGCCATGCTGACCGATCTAAATGTATCACCCTGTATATTTTGGTACTAGCTTTTACACGCGACTTCGTTTGTTTCGACTGCATAAAAATATAAAATGTGTTCTAATTTAACCCCCGATAGTGGCCCTATGTTTAAAATTCATTTATTGACGGCACACATCTTTGGATTACCACACCGATTATTATTATGAGTACCTACTTTCTACTCTATTTCAATAGGAAGTCTTGGAATTCTTGTTTCCTGTTTAATTCCCGTTCCTACGGGAGTTCCGGCAGAATATAATTGTATGTACTATGTCACTCTCGCAACTGAAACGAATCTAATGACATCTCACACCTTTGATCAATTATAACTGTAGATCCACAGTCGCGCGCCCGAAAATGTCCGAGCCAAATGAGCGCCACTTTGATAAAAGTGGCCTTCTTTTTTCTCAGTACGTTGCGTGAAATTGTCAAGTTTAGCTGTCAAGTGTCAACCGAAATTCGACTGTAATGAAGTAAAGACTACGTTCAAATTTCTGTGTAGGTGATGATTTTAATTGTTATGCAAACAAATAAAAAAGTTCGGACATTTTTTGAAGGGGATTTTGTTCGGCAATGTGTATCTTCAGTTATAATTGATCAAAGTCTCACACCTTAAAATCCATCGAGCCATTTAGGCGCAAGCCACACAGAAGGGACACATAATCCTCTTTCGACAATTGGGTAAAAAAGGTACATATTATTGGTGATTAGATACCACTGAAAATTAAAAGAACGAAATAACGTGTGCCCATTGACAGCGGGAGATGCGAAAAACTAGTAACATCGATTGCGGCATTGAAAACACACAATAACGTTTTTATTATTGAAATAGGTCTTTAAACAGAATAGATATAATTAATATTAACAAGTTATAAAATCTCATCCTCGTAAAAAACGCTAATAAAATAGCTAATCCCATCTCAAATACAATGACGAATTGATTGCCCCCAATAATTAGGGTTGCGCCAAACGCAAAGTGGGGCTAATTGGGACGACCGCTCGCGCTGTGATTTTGGCATCCCTACCGAGAAGGGTGTTGCTAAGCGTGCCACTAATTTAGACATATGTTTGGTAACTGAGTTTGGAGAGGAAAGTTGTGTATTGATGTATAGATATATACCTAGTATCTGGGCAAAAAGGGATAGACACTCACGATAGTTATTTTATTTTAATAATCTTCTGATATAAATGAAAAACTTAAGTAAAAGATCTGTTGTATGTAGTAGTAACGTGTCAGTATAAACAATGTGACGTTCGGAATTTGAAAAGCTCCATATAGATTCTGTTCACTACTTAAATTTTTCACCTATACCGCAAGGGTAATTTTAAAATAGTATCTTTTATGGTAGGTCGAGACAGTGGTTTCGTAAAAATAAATTTTATGTCAACGTCCAAAATGACGGTGGGTGTCTTAACGAAACCGTTGTCAGTAGACAAACATAATAGTCTGCTTCATAAGTTCAAAATCGTGAAAAATAGAGGAAAAGCTCCTAAAAATACATATAGTTCATTGGATTCGCAATGACCTCAAGAAAAAAATTATTGAATCAGGCGTTACTTTGCGGAGGTCCATATTATTATTAATGAACTGAAACAATTACTTTGCTCACCCGCGACCTAAGCAAGGTCGCTTAAGGTGCTTAAGGTTGCTAAGGTCGCGGGTGAGCAAAGTAATTGTTTCAATTCATCAAGAAAAAATGTTTTTCACGATTTTACTGCATACAAAAAATAGCAATTGTGGTAAACAAATTAAGTTGTAAAAAAAAGTATTTTTCGTTTTTTTTTCTACAACTGAAAAGTTATTCAAAAATACTTAAGAAATTATCCAAAAAGATTCTTCAAAAGGAGGATATTTCCAATAAAAAAAATCTAACTCCCAGAGTTGAAGCTCTACTTCAGATTTATGTACGAAGTATTCAGTGCTTTCAACACACATAATGCGTTTCTGTGAATTTGCCCAGCGCCACTGTCATAATTTTGGAATTATTTGAACGCACATGTGTACGTTTGCGGCTTTTAAAGAAGTGTAGAGTTTAATAGCCGACAGTGGCATAGAAATCAAATTGGTTGATTTGCATTACTGGAATAAGATAAAGGCTTCTTTTTAACCCGATATTTCCATCAATCAATTCCATCATCATGCAAATACAAAGATATATACTCCACAATTCAATTTGATTTACGTCTCGTCCCACAGAAAAGTACAGCCGTCTACAAATCCGAATAAATTCGAAGTGAAGCAATCCCCATTAAAATTAACAGAGTATTATCGAATAACAATAATTAAGTGGATCATAAATCGCTGAACCCTACCATTAGGGGTCGTATGGCAGAGTAATGATGGAAACCCTACCCTTCGGACAAGCATTGGATATTTATTGGCATTTTCCTTTGTAAGACATAGTATGAAAGGGTTTTAGTTTACTATGTTAAAATGTTTCATTTAAGTTCCTACCGAGCTTTTGGCGCATTTATTGCATTCATTTAATCCCTTGCTGCATCATTACTAGCAAAGCTTTAGTTGTGAAATTCATGTGTAAGATATTGGAGGATTCATTGTAGTGACCAGTGTTTTTCGAAACAATAGTCCGACAAGCTTGTGCGCGGCGCTCGGCGGAACCCTGTCGCAGGGAGTCTCTGCTGTCCTTAACGAGATTGTTTTTAAGAAGTGCGGCAAATGCTGACTGCGACAGGGTTCCGCAGAGAGCCGCGCGCTTGTTATAGCTTGCTATAGTTGTAGTTAGCTCGATAGAAAAAAATTCCAAAAATGTCTCTAAATAATAAAATAAATCCTTATTACGGCGTAGTAGCTGGCTCAAGATCGCAAAGCGTGGCGTAATCTGGTGTTGGAGGCCAAGACACACTTTGGGTCACTACTCACTGCGCCCTGGTAGTAAGTAAGTTATTGTGGCGTAAATACTGCACGGCACTGCACTTTTTGAATGTTAATAAAACAAGATGTCTTCTAGTTGGTAGTGACCCTGCCTACGAAGCAAGAGGTCCTGGGTTCAAATCCCGGTAAGGGCATTTATTTGTGTGATGAGCACGAATATTTGTTCCTGAGTTATGGATGTTTTCTATGTATTTAAGTATTTATTTATCTATATAAGTCTTTGATCAATTATAACTGAAGATACACATTACCGAACAAAATCCCCTTCAAAGAATGTCCGAACTATTTATTTGTTTGCGTAACAAATAAAATCATCACCTACACAGAAATTTGAACCTAGTCTTTACTTCATTACAGTCGAATTTCGGTAGCGGCAAAACTCCACAACGCTTGACACTTGACAGCTAAACTTGACAATTTCATGCACGTTTGCGCAACGTACTGAGAAAAAAAGAAGGCCACTTTTATCAAAGTGGCGCTCATTTGGCTCGGACATTTTCGGGCGCGCGACTGTTGATCTACAGTTATAATTGATCAAAGATATAAGTATGTTTATCGTCGTTTAGTACCCATAGTACAAGCTTTGTTAAGTTTGGGACTAGGTCGATTTGTGTAAGATTGTCCCCCTAATATTTATTTATTTATATGTATTTGTTTAATTAGTAATACGATGAAAATACCTAAATATATTGTCTTGTGTGGATTATACTTTTACCCACATTTTGAACTTCTAGTGTTGAAAAAGTACCTTCGTGCCTGTTATTTTTCTAACAAGTAGCTTGTAAACGTTTCTGATTCTTAGATAAATCTTAGGTCCTTGTAGTTACCAGTTTTGTTTTTTTAACTGTAGGTACATGTACAAACATTATATTATATTTAGGTAGAACTTAGTTTATTTTTCGGTGCTCGCTGATACTAAGTTTAAATTATTATGTTTTAGCATTTTCTCGATAAGTGAAATGTAAATTTCTTTGAGAAATAAAGTTCTTTAACCACAAATACACGCGCGATCTGACCAACCTATCTTGAGCCGTTGTGCTTCCCCCTTGTCCGTGTAGTTAGTTGCGTTAGTTCTCCTTCGGCCATCGGACGGGGAACTTGTGTCGCTTGCGCTTACGTAAGGCTTTGATTCTAGCCGCTCTACACGAGTGCATAGAACACCTCAAATCGATTAGCGCAAGAAGCTCGGTTGGCCTTTGATCAATTATAACTGAAGATACACATTGCCGAACAAAATCCCCTTCAAAAAATGTCCGAACTTTTTTATTTGTTTGCATAACAATTAAAATCATCACCTACACAGAAATTTGAACCTAGTCTTAACTTCATTACAGTCGAATTTCGGTTGACACTTGACAGCTAAACTTGACAATTTCACGCAACGTACTGAGAAAAAAGAAGGCCACTTTTATCAAAGTGGCGCTCATTTGGCTCGGACATTTTCGGGCGCGCGACTGTGGATCAACAGTTATAATTGATCAAAGCGGTTGGCCTTAACTTGCAACGTACCTACTACGCTTGTAAGCCGTGGTCTAGTGGTGTCGTGGGTTCGCGCCCGGGCTAGCACCTCGAGTTTTTCGGAATTTATGTGCGAAATTACATTTAAAATTAACCACGGTGAAGAACATCGTGAAGAAACCTGCACACAGAAAAGAAATTCAATGCTGTGCGTGAAGTTCCCAATCCGCACTGGGCTGGCGTAGGGAACTACGGCCCTTGCCCTCTCATTCTGAGAGGCGCGTCAGTGGACCTATATAGGCTGGGGTGATGGTGCGACGATGCTTTTGCGAGCAAACCAGCAGGTAAAAGCTAGTAGGCTCATAAACTTTAATACAATGGTGTAAGAAGTCTGTCAAGGTGTCTGTACATGCATTATGCAGCGGCGTTTGCGCACCGAATCGAGTGGAAGAACTTTTTTTTATCAAAAACGTGTTGACAAAACGGCATCAAATTTATGTGTGACAGGTGACAGGTCGAAGTCGCTCATTGACTGATATACTTGTCATGGTTGTTAATTTAACAGTGCTATGCTTTTTAGGGTTCCGTACCCAAAGGGTAAAAAAGGGACCCTATTACTGAGACTTCGCTGTCCATCCGTCTGTCACCAGGCTGTATCTCATGAACCGTAATAGTTAGACAGTTGAAAAACAAGTACATGGAAAAATATACAAGGTAAGCAATAGGCGGCCTTATCACTTCGAAGCGACTCTTCCAGGCAACCATTTTACAAAGGAAAACAACAAGTAATGGATTTCAGCAGCAGTATCTTAAATGTTAAATATTAATGCGTACATTTTACTTAGAAGCAGGGTTCTAGGTACTAGCACTGGATTATTATAGTTACGGCTGTTCACGGCGTATTATTTTGACATAGGTACTCAAAATATATACGGAACCCTCGGTGCACGAGTCCGTCTCGCATTTGGCCGGTTTTTTTATTGACATCGAAAAAAATGCTCTGGTATTGAAATGCTCGAAAAAGCTCGTAAAAACTTCACGAATTGAAAACCGCCATTCTTTTTGGAATCGACTAAATCAGACAAATTACTACCACAGGATGATTGAATTTTAGTATGATCCACAACTCATCCTCAAGTCAAAAGGTCGCAACTTAAAAATTTGATTAACTTAAACCACCATCAATCAAAGAAGCGAGTCAACCTGAGATTTCCAAAAAACGCGATTCGTTTCAACTCCCACGCTGACAGCTAACAAAAACTTTCAAATCCCAATCAAATATCACCTCAATCCGCATGTAAATAAGAATTACATGTTTTCCTGTATACCTACATTGTTTTTTTCTCGGCATTGTTTCTGTGTGTCACGCAACACAGCAATTGTGGTTTTTCTTCGAAGACGGAAGTCCACCCATAATTATTTTCGTATTACAGCAATTGTTGGATTTTGGAGTTAGCGGGTTTTGTGAGAATGCAATATGTGACAGTTTGGTTTGTCTGTCAAATTTCGTGTGAATACGGTCATTGTTAGAGTCAAATTTTCGACAATTACAACATCAGAAACTTACTGTTCTTTTCTGTTCTAGTGTTTTCACGATTCGGCCGTGGCTGGTCACCACTCTTTAGGTTGAGCCTTCCTTCCTTCCATTCCACCATTATTTTTTTATATTCCAACAATTTTACGTTATTCCTACTCAGAATCCAGAGCTCAGTCAAAGTCAAAGTAAAAATTCTTTATTCAATTTGGGCATCAATTGATGCTCCTATGAACGATAAATAATAAATATCCCGAAAATGACACCTACATTTTTTATATTCTTCCTTTACGCCATACAAAATATGTATACATATGTATGAAATAGGAACAAAATAGGAAAAAAAACTTAGGAACATTTTTTTGTCATATTAAGATTGAAAGAGCTCGTGATTCTGAGTAGGAATAACATAAAATTATTAGAATATAAAAAAGTAGCATTTTTTGAGAAATGCAATAAATAAATAAATATTAGGGGGTCAAATCTCACACAAATCGACCTAGTCCCAAACTAAGCAAAGCTTGTACTATGGGTACTAGACGACGATAAACATACTTATATAGATAAATAAATACTTAAATACATAGAAAACATCCATAACTCAGGAACAAATATTCGTGCTCATCACACAAATAAATGCCCTTACCGGGATTCGAACCCAGCCAGGACCTCTTGCTTCGAAGGCAGGGTCACCAACTAGGCTAAAGCGGTCGTGTAATATGACACAAACTGGATTTTGAACTTAGGGCCTAAGTCCTTGACTCTGCGCCCAGTACTTTGGCCCCTCGAGTGTAGTATATTCTCAAGATTAACTAACTACAAACCTGCTGGCCTTTTGAATCATTCTCGCTTTATCATTACGAATAAACGTCAACGTCAAAGTCTGTTTTTATAACGAATAGGTAAAATAACCAGTCTCTGGGACAGACAGCTCCAAGGTTCTATTATACTTCGTTCTACGTTAACTCATACTAACGGTTTCATGCAATGCTAGTCACTGTTAATAACTTTATATAAATAAATCGTGGGACGATTGGCACCAATTGACCTAGTCCCAAACTAAGCAAAGCTAGTAGGTACTATGGGTTACTAGACAACAGATAAACATATTTATATAGACATATACATACTTAAATATATTAAATATCCAAGACTCGAGAACAAACATTCGTAATTTTCACACAAATATCAAAACCAAAGCAAAAAACCGGCCAAGTGCGAGTCGGACTCGCGCACGAAGAGTTCCGAACCATTATCTATTAAAACGGCAAAAAAACACGTTTTTTGTATGGGTGCCCCCTCAAATATTTGTTTTATTTTTAATTAATTATTTATTTTTAAAGTAAATATTCTGTGAATATTTCAAGCGCCTACCTGTTGCCGTTATCAATATCGAGCAAAACCGAGCAAAAAAATCACGTTTCTTTTATGGGAGCCCCCTTAAATATTTATTTTATTCTGGTTTTTAGTATTTGTTGTTATAGCGGCAACCGAAATACACCACCTGTGAAAATTTCAACTGTCTAGCTATCACGGTTCGTGAGATACAGCCTGATGACAGACGGACAGACGGACAACGGAGCCTCAGTAATAGGTTCCCGTTTTATTCTATGGGTACGGAACCCTAAAAACACCAAATTGTGGAAAACTGGGAACAAGTGTGTTATGCTTAATCGATCTGTAGATTATATGCCTTTGTTCTAGTTTTTAATTTCGAAGGTTCTGTACCTACCGCAAAAAGGAAAAAAAAACAACAACCATATCTGACAATATCTGCTCATTATACTTTCCTAATATCGTCGTATCCTACGATAAGAGCCACTATCACCATAGGGGCTTTTAGTTTTTATTGTAAAATTGAATTCTACACCTCAAGATACATATTTATAACTTTATATAATAATTTTAATATTTTTTTATTAAATAGTAAAAAAATATTTTTAATAAGCCACAATTACGTATGTCTCACTTCTAACGTGGAGTAAAGCCACAAGTATGCTGCTGTCCTTATTCGCCGTGCAAAAAGGATCGACGCGGGCGCGAGGAGGGGGCGCAAGCGCCGTTTCTACTGTATTCGGCGGACAGCGGCGGAAGAGTGGCATGCATTCGTAATGGTTATTTAATTTGTAAGATCATCTTTGTTTTCGTTAATTGTTAATGAAAACAACAAAATGAATCGTCGAAGACATAGATTAGTGAAAATAGTTGCAAAAGACGACGCTGAACGAAAGAGGATAACACCAAGTAAATTACGCTAAATTTATTTATAAAGTTTTTCCATTATTCAGATCCTATTTATTACTTCTTTTAGGTTTACTTTCTTAGTATATATTTTTAAATTCACTTATTTATATATTTACATAGTTTAATGAAGAAATTTAAAGAATTTAATGAAGTGGTTAGTATTGCCGAGAATAAAGCCCGAACGGCAACTGCGGCCTTTTTCCGCGGAATAGCTCAATTTTATTTGTATAGCGAATGTGTGGCCACAATTGCGGTAGTGTCCTTTTTCTATGTACGAATTATATTTTATTGAATTAATGCTTAAATATTCACTTTTTAAAGATATATTTGGTAGGCTTATTAACAATGCGGCTCCATGGAATGAACATAATTGTTTTTTGATAACAATAATTATTTTGAACGTCTGATTTTGCACGTCTCCTTTTTGGGTTCTTATGGCACTTGTGGCCTTTTTCGCCATATACAGGGTGGAATTTTGTAATGCCATCTCCAGGAAAAGTACTCTAAATACTGAAAATAGGAAAATTTACTCAAAGGAAACATTCCTTTATTTTTGAAAAGAAAGAAAACTGCATTCAAATATTTTTGAAAATTCGCTCACCTGACCCGGGAACCGAACCGGGTGCCCGATTTTAGCCGATTCGATTCCCGGGTGCGGCAAGCGGATATCCGAAAATATTTGAATGCAGTTTTCTTTCTTTTCAAAAATTAAGGAATGTTTCTTTTGAGTAAATTTTTTTATTTTCAATATTTTGAGTACTTTCTCTGGAGGTCGCATTACAAAATTGGGTACATATTGAAAAAAATCATGTGATTTTGGTATTATTATATCTATTTACCTTCTAATTTGTTGTCAGTCTGACAACAATAGGCACGAATATTATAATTCCTGAAGAATTTCATGAATGACTTATTATTTATTACAATTACAAGCTTTTATCTACCTTCACCTGGGCCACTTCCCGATTGCCGATTAAACTGAAATTTTGCATGCATGTGTAAATCGGATGACAATGCAATATTATTATGACATTATGCTGATCTGATGATGGAGCTGGAAGATTTAATCTCGACTTTTAGAATTTAATGCCGTAGAATTTGGACTCGTTAGATTCGTCTTGACGAGTACTTTGATCCTAAATGGTAACCAGGGTGTGATGATGGAGCTGAAAGGTGGCAATAGGCACTCCATAATGAGACGAACCTAAGCATTTGTGGTAAATAGTTTAGTTAAATTAACACTATAATTAAATGTAAAATAAACTAACTTAACTAAAAAATTGAAAGACGCAACTCCGTCGAGTTTAGGCTCGTTTAATTCATCTTGGTGGGTACGTTGGTCCTAAATAAACTCTAAAAAGTTAAAAATATATTAAAAAAGAAAAAATATTTTTTAAAAACAAGCTTTTATTAGGTACCTACATGCTAATAAAAAGAACTAAAAAGTTGAAAACAATTTATGCCACATATCAAATCTTTGCGTTTTTATCACAGTCCCAATTATTTTTAATAAAAGCGTGTTACATTTTGTCAATAGAAATAAAGAAAGTTGTAACATGCTTTTACCAAAAAATAGAGCCTGTGATAAAAACGCAAAAATTTAATACGTGGTATAAATTATTTTCAACTTTGTAGTTCTTTTTATTAACATGTACCTTATAATTTATTTATATCGTTACCTCACGAGGTAGGAGGTGTTTCTACTGCGGGTGATACAGACGATAAGGATGCATTATGAAAGTTCTCTAATGAATACTGAAGAGTGATTAAATAATATGTGCAATTCTATTTATTTTTTAAGTTTATGAAAAACTAAGAAGTTTTTAGTTTCACTTGTTTCCATAAAAGAGACTTGTTTTGTGTTAGAAAATTACTGTGGGTACCTACGCTTTATAATTTAAAAAATCTTAAAAAATAAAAAAATATTGTTGTTATTTGCCACTTCTTTCTGCATTACGAGAAATATACTTTTTGAAATTAAAAATATGTACTTTATTTTAGCCCTCTCATTCTGAGAGGAGGCCTGTGCCCTGCAGTGGGACGTTTATAAGCTGGGATGATGATGACTTTATTTTAAAAATAAAAAAATGTTGACACTCAAATATTTTAACAGCTACAATTTTGGTCCTAATGGTAGTTGTGGCCTCGTATTTTTCGACGATAAAAGGCACAATGTAGCTTATGGCCCCTTAAAACTCATTTAGTCCGACGAAAAAGGATTTAAAGGACAAAATCGATATATAATATACTATTTAAAACATAAATTTTATTTTAGCAGAACCCTAGAACACTAATACACATTATTTAATTACAAAATTATCAATTTGTTAGTTATCTTTTAAAAGAAACACAAAAACGCTTCTCCTGAAAAGTAAGCATTTTGTAATTGTGGCTCTTATCGTAGGATACGACGATATTTGACCAATACTAACCAATAACCAATTTTTTTAACACTTTAAAGCCATTCCTTTTCTCCGTATTACTTCTGTGCCCACTGCAGTGTTCCTTTTTAAGTAGTTATTCGTGTTATATGGAATGAACTATAGATTATTAGTAATGCTAAGATTTTCCTTGTTAATTGACTTTATGATTGATTAAAGTCATAAACATACTGATGATAAAAAAATACGGGACCTAGATGAAGGTCCTAGATATAACGCCAGGAACTTTGAATGATTTCTTTTAATATTTATTTATTATGGAACTTTGATCAATAAAATGAACATGCCAGTTCCAACAGGCCTCAACTGTGAAATTTGTAATTTGAATTAAGAATTAAGAATTTACATTCTAAACGGCCGTATCTATAAAGGTCCAGTGTTAGCAGAGCCCTGCTTCTAGGGACAATGTACGAAGTGCGGGGTCATTTTATATTGGATGGTCTTATTAAATAAAAAAAAAAAAAAAAAAAAATAAATATTAGGGGACAATCTTACACAAATCGACCTAGTCCCAAACTAAGCAAAGCTTGTACTATGGGTACTAGACGACGATAAACATACTTATATAAATAAATAAATACTTAAATACATAGAAAACATCCATAACTCAGGAACAAATATTCGTGCTCATCACACAAATAAATGCCCTTACCGGGATTTGAACCCAGGACCTCTTGCTTCGTAGGCAGGGTCACTACCAACTAGGCTAAAGCGGTCGTTATTTTATATTATTACTCTTTGTTGCAGTGGTAATTAAAATAAATATTATGTATAATTTCAGCTGTCTATCTATTACGCTTCTGAAGATAGACAGAATGAAAGAAAGAAGAAATTTACCATCATCTTAAGTATGTGAAACTCGCACGCATTTACGTAGAAAAACAATAGTGTTTGTGAAGTTCCCAATCCGCGCGTGCCCCGCGTGAGACTGCAGCCCAAGCCTTCTGAGAGGAGTCATGTGCCCAGCAGTAGGTCGTAAATAGGCCGAGGTATTTTATGAAAGAACAACGGGCAAGAACTAAAGTCACCGACATAGCTCGAAGAATCGCCAGACTCAAGTGGCAGTGGGCAGGGCACATCGCTCGTAGAACTGATGGCCGATGGGGCAAAAAGGTTCTCGAGTGGCATCCACGGACCGAAACACGCAGTGTAGGTAGGCCTCCAACAAGATGGAGCGACGACCTAGTTGAGGTTGCGGGATCGCGTTGGATGCGGATGGCACGGGACCGATCTGTTTGGCGAGCCTTGGGGGAGGCCTATGTTCAGCAGTGGACGTCTTTCGGCTGAAATGATGATGATGATGATGATCTATGAAATCTTATCCAATTTCCCAGAAACACCTTTTTGATTTCAGCTATAAAAAAACCGGCCAAGTGCGAGCCGGACTCGCGCACGAAGGGTTCCGTAAAAAAATCACGTTTGTTGTATGGGAGGGGAGCCCCCTTAATTTTTTTTTATTTTAATTTAATGATTTATTTTTAAAGTCTATACATAATTAAATTTTCTGTGAATATTTCAAGCTTCTACCTGTTGCCGTTATCAATATCGAGTAAAAACTAGCAAAAAAAATCACGTTTGTTGTATGGGAGCCCACTTAAATATTTATTTTATTCCATTTTTTAGTATTTGTTGTTTTAGCGGCAGCCGAAATACATCATCTGTGAAAATTTCAACTCTCTAGCTATCACGGTTCCCGAGATACAGCCTGGTGACAGACGGACGGACGGACGGACGGACAGCGGAGCCTCAGTAATAGGGTTTCCGTTTTTACCCTTTGGGTACGGAACCCTAAAAACTAAGCTTTTCTGTGATTTTAATAGCAACTTTTTTTTTTATACGAATGTTTGTTTTCGGGTCTTGGGTGTTTAATATGTATTTAAGTATGTATCTATCTATATAAGTATGTTTATCCGTTGCCTAGTGCCCATAACACAAGCTTTGCTAAGCTTACTTTGGGACTAGGTCAATTGGTGTGAATTGTCCCGTGATATTTATTTATTTATTATTATTTATTTTAATAGCCGTTTATTAACGTTAGTGGAAAAATAACAACACGGTAACATTTCAAGATATGACCAGTATATATGACCACGCCCATCTACCATTTCACTCTAACAAAACTGCATAAAAATCTCATCAATCCCATAGAATAAACATAAAGCACTTTAATAAAACCAAGATTTTCCACTAGATGGCGTTAGGTACATCATAAAATATACGACCGATGTAACTAGACCCCTCAAGTTTCTTACTGAGTTTAATTAGTACGGAGATTTCAAAGGTAAGTCAAGTGAAGGGGGTCTTGGTACGTTGGTGGGTTGTAGGTAATTTAATGTGATGATCCCAAGGCCGTTTGATGGTATCTTTAAGAACCTCTTGCTGTGTTCTGTTGCCTTGGTACTTGATTGTATGAGTGATTGATGAATGTCGAGATAACATTGAATTTTGTTTGGCTTTCCTAGTTTATTGCGTGGAAAATGTATGGTGTAATAATTTGTCTTATGGTGCGATGAACTGCTTTTTTAAAGAAAGCTTTAATGCCACAGTGTTAGATGTCAATTGGCAGTCGAATTTGTTAATTTTTGTCTCACATTTTTAAAAATAAAATGTAACTTAATGTCACATTAGGATTTTTTTTTACTTAAAACTGGCCCATTTTTGATACTATCTCACCTGATGAAAAGCGTAGATAAGGCCAAAGGTGTATCTCACTGGTTCACTCTTGGCTTATAGAGCCGTAGGTTGTAACAGAGCTACCTATTAACCTTTATATTAAAAAGTATTTTTTTTGGAAATACATAAGTCACATAAGCCGTAGTGAGTGGCCTACAGCAAAGTAATAATAATCTATCATCAATTCATCATCATCGGTACAGCTACTGAATATAAAAACCCCTTTTTTGTCGTTATATCGTTGGAATTTCCGAATATCCTAAAATCAGTTTTTTACTGTTCTAAGTAGTTATAACCGCTTGCACCTATGCCAATTTTGAAGAATCTAGTAATCATAGTTACGGAAATAAAGTCACTGAATAGAACATATAAATCCTGTTTTTTCCCTATCCCGTGGGAATTTTGACAAATCTGTTCTTCTTCCTTACTTTAAAGGAAACCTCTAAGTATGAAATTTGTTAGGCCTCTGGGGTTAAGAGTTTGGACTGGGCGTTGATGATTCATTCAATCAATCAATGAGGATTTTTACTATGTATAGATAAAAAGCGTTATACGGTAATTTTACTTTGCTAAAAAAACGCCAAACTAAAAACTCGCGGCAGCAAGATCCAACAACCTTGACCATCTTTTTTAAAATAAAAATAAAAATTCGAACACCGCTATTCGAAATTCAAAACTCACTGTCAAGTCAACGCCAGAACGTTCTTGCAACCAAAAATTATACCGCCCCATTCCAATAGCAACTATAACCCTGTAATTTCAAAGATGATTTTTGTGTAAGCGGAGCTAGTTCGTAAATTTTTAAATTGTCATTGAAACTTGAGTCTTTTGGTCTATTGGTAGAGTTGAGTTTTGTTTTTAAGTTGGAGTGTCATTGTGAATGGTTACTTGTTAGGGTTGCCAGACGTTCGAATTTTTCCCGACTTTCCAGGTTTTTTACAGTCTCGTCGATACAAAATATTTTACATTATGAGATGTCACACCAAATGATAGCGGGATTAATGTCAGTATTTGTTGATTTTGTATTGTAAATATGCATGAAAACTATTTATTGTACCAAAATAACACAATAGGTACACATTAAATTAGGATCTTTAACAGTAACTTCATGTAAGTATTTAATGTATTTTGTAAATGTATTTGTAACCGATTTAATATTGTACATATATTTGCATGTATACTTGTGTAGGTACACTTATGGCAAATAAATGATTTGATTTGATTTGATTTGATTTATCAGTCAATCTTTGAGTGGATAAGAAGAGCATCTGATTAGGAACTGACAAAGTTTTTATAATCAATTTAATCCAGTGGTTTTGGCTGTACATTTTCTCTTAGCCAGTCAGGTGACTGTTATGGTTTTATGGGTCTAGATAATAAGGATAACGGTATTAGCTCCACTCTTGGCCACGTTCATCACGAGTAACAGAATATAATGCTGACTCAGTCTTTTTAAAGTTTTCCCCTGGCAACCCTGCTTGCGGTATTTTCGCGTCACGTACCGCGGTCGGGCTTGAGATCTGTCATTATTCTGATAACGGCTACGTGCTGGCAACGTCCGAGCTAGGGATGGGACGTGGCTATCGATAAAAAATTATCTCGTTTTTTTGTCGATAACTTGAGGTATTTTTTTTAGTTTAATACTAAGACCCATAAGGTTTGTACCTGGGGTTCTCGTTGTAAAACAGTTCTGTCAGAATTTTTTAAGATTCTAAACGTATTTTTAAAACACTCGCTTACGTAGTATTTGTGTGAATAGTGGAAACGCATTATATTAGTTTGTTTCATTTTATTTTAGTGGAATGAGTATTAAGTTAGGTGCCACTTTTGGTACAACTATGGTAAGAGTTACATTCAATAGATATGCAGTTTAGGAATTGTTCTCCTAAGCTCAATAACCAACGGTGATATATTTTAAACCTTCTATTATCAACTTAAAATAAATTAAGTATCAGATTTATTATTTAAAACCACGTTTCTCGACCTGTGCTAAGTACTAAAATCACATAAAATATCTTTATTGTAATTAGATATGGTAGGTAATCAACATAGAAAAACATCATTCTATTCATATTTCTTGAAAGTATACCAAAAAATTCACGCTTCAAAATTTCACTTTCCGACTCAAAGAATTAGCGAATGATACTGTAATTATTAAAAACCAAGAGTTTTAATTTAACAATTTTAATTACAGCCTGCAACACTAGAATTAAGCAGACAGGTTTTCTTCATTGTTTTAATCTCTCACGCTTGTTCTTTTTTTAGCTCATTAGGTTCTAACTGACATGCATGACATTCGATTATGTCAGGGCTTGACAGTTTTAGTAATACTATGTCATTGGCTTTATTGGCTAGAATGTGGTAACTCTGTTTTTAAGTTCAGTTTTAGGTTAACTTAACTTATTATCTGTGAGAAAATTTTTAAGTAAAAGAACACTAAGAAGCGACTTTTTTAGTACCTAATAATAACTTTAATTTCAATACTAGATAAAAACACTATTTCAGCTCTGAAAACTAGATTAATTCTCAATTTACAACAAAATTAGATTTTTAACTGCTTTAAAACAAATAAATAGTTAGTCGATTACGCTGGCAGAAGAGGCGTTATTGCTAGCAATTGCCATACTAAAATTAACCTCCTCTTCCCTCCTCCTCGTAACCTACCGCCTACCTCGTCTCCTTGTAACTAACAAAATAAAATATGGACTTAGTCTGAAATCAATTTGTTATTATTATTATTATTATTATTAAAAGTATGGGAGAGTCATGATTTGATAGCTCATAAAAACTATGTCAGTTGATGGTGTCATCATCCCTATCACAAAAACTTAGAAAAGTTAAAAAGAACAGACTGTAAATTTTTAAAATTTTCGGAATCTTCTTCAAACTACTTAAAGTTTCTGAGTCCTATAATAGGAGTGATCCCCATACGAAAATTTATGGAAATGTCAGCTGTCACAAAGTTACGTACTTGTGTAAACTACTTGTAATTGTTAAATAGGATTTATTCACAAATCTAGCTCACTGTTATCACAGATTATTTTGGTTGGTTTGCCATAAATAGCGATAAATTTTTGGCCACATCGAGCATCAGTTCTACGAGCAATGTGCCCTGCCCGCTGTCACTTGAGCTTGACAATTCTTCGAGCTACGTCGGTGATTTTAGTTCTTGCGTGTATTTCATCATCTCTATGTCATCGCGCAGAGAAACTCCGAGCATAGCCCTCTCTATCCCCCTTTTAGTGACCTTGAGATTTTACGAGGTCACGTCTCAGACTGTACCGGTCTTTTAGGCAAACTTTGAGGGAGGCTTATGTTCAGCAGTGGACGTCTTTTGGCTGAAATGATGATGATGATAACTTTGGACATAAAGTTTTTTGGGCCGAGCGAAGAAAAAGTCTACCAAAAAAACTAAAACAATCGATAACTATGAGTAACATCACTATACTGTCATGCATACATATAAACATAGAGGCAGTGTTTGTAAACATATAATTACTTGGTAGGTCGATGCATATCAGCCACGCGTGTGTGTGTGTGTCATGACAGTGTGTGTAAACTAGTTTTGCGAGAGCTTAAGTGATTAAGCGACCACACAAGGAATTAAAAAATATTCATCATCATCATCATTTTACCCTGTATGTGTCCCAATGCTGGGCTTTGGCTTTCTATCAAAATGAGAGGGCTTGCGCCGTAGTTCCGCGGTTACAATGCGGATTGGGAACTTCACAGACACCATGAAATTTCTTGGCAGATGTATGAGGTTTACGTTTTCTGTATACAACGATTATGAAGAATACTGTGCTTACATAACTAATAAGTACGACTCTTATATTAATCTCGTTCTACTCGTATTACTTTGTCGCGTTTGTTTTTACGATGACCTATCCTACCTAGCTATGCTTATTTTAAGCTATCAGATCAAGCGAATATGATCTGAATGAAAAGTTCATAGTTTTCGATACAATTTTCTTCATATAAGATTAAAACTTTCTTGATTTTCACTCATTATTGCTAAAATTTCCTCAAATTCCGTATTTCAAATTTTAGTTTCTTTTCATCCGCTCGCCACTGTTTTATATCTTACTCTATGTCTAAATACCAGTAATAAAAGTGCAAATTTAATTGCCACAATAAAACTAAGAACCGTATTAAACCATTTAGCCGGTAAATTAGAAATAATACAATGAATAAACAAAAGTTATTTCACGGTTTGTTTACTACGCTAAAAGTTCGCTAAACCGTCATTTAAACAGTCATACATTAACTATTTAAATGATATAAATCTTAGGAACTTATCATGGCTGTTTTGTGTATGACCTTCTGTCTAAAATGTATGAAGTTATTGTTTAACATACGCATAGATCCCACAAGCCAAAACGCAAGCCACACAGAAGAGACGTGGGACGGGGGCGCGTCGCAGTCCGCGTCTCCCCGTCTCTTCTGTCTGCTTTGGACCGCGACGCTTCTATAAATTTAGTATGAAAACTGATTAGGAGCGCCGCTCTTGCGACGCGCCCCCGTCTCACGTCTCTTCTGTGTGGCTTGCACCTTGCCTCCTTTTTTATTATGAGAGGGAGGCAAACAAAAAACAATTGATGGGATACTATCACCACCGCCCATATCAAGAACTAAAGAAGATTCTGTGATTTGTTGCCGCCTTTTAAAGGAAATATAAGGCGCAAGCCACACAGAAGAGACGTAGGACGGAGGCACGTCGTCGCAGTCGCGATGCCACTTGAATCAGTTTTCATACTAAATGTACCTATAGTAGCGTCGCGATCTAAAGCAGACAGAAGAGACGGGTCGGAGACGCGGCCTGCGAAAAAAACGACGCGGACAGCGATGCGCCCCCGTCCCACGTCTCTTCTGTGTGGCTTGCACCTAAGCCTTTACTTGAAAGCCCCGATATGAAATGTCTGGTTACACTGCTGCCACACAATTTCACTGACGGGGCAGGAAATGTCGACGATAACGTACAGTGGTTGACCGCTCATCGAGGAGACCATGGAATTTAGACTTTTCCGAGCGATGCAATGATGGAATTTCGCTGCAATTTTTCGGAGCTCTCGCCTTGGTAAGCCTATAGGACACACAAAGAGAACCTACGTACCTTCCCATGGTTAACGAATCCAAACTTTACGTTACCAACAAGTCGCCCTGCTCTACGTTGAATGCGGTCATATGGATGAAGGTATTGGGGTCTTCGAATGACATAATTTTAGATGTAGTTCCCATGCGAGCCCAAAGCAAGTTGGGAAATTAGCATACATCATTGCTTTGCAGGCGTACATACCTATACAGGTTCAAGGTAAATAATTATAGTTTTCTAATGCTTCAATCAATTTAGCAAATGGAGGATATCTGTTAATAAAGGTTTAAAGGATATTGCAAAATTATTGATTCAACTGTGCGTGTGTAGTGCAGTTGTAATTGAATTTATTGATTACCTTCAAATGATTCATTATTTATTGATTGAGTTATTATTGTAGCTCAGTAGCTTTACTAACAGAGGGTTGTGGGTTTGAGCCCGGGTTTGTAAGTAGGTACTTCTGATTTTTTGGAGTGAAAATAAAATGAAATTTGTGAAGTGAGTCATGAGAAGTCGAGGTAACCTAGTGCCTATGGCCTCTCAAGAAAAGGGTCGTGGGTTTGAGTCCGAGCTCGTACTACTAAATTTTTCTAAAATGTGCGAAATTACATTTGATTTTAACCATGAGCTTACGGTAAAGGCAAACATCGAAACCTGCACACACTTGCGAATAAATTCAATGGTGTGTGTGAAGTTCCCAATGCGCACTTGGGCCCCGTGGGAACTACAGACCAAGCCTTTCCATACTTAGAGGAGGCGTGTGCTTGAGATATGTAACGTAACGGTATTAAAAAAAAAAATGCAGTTTTTTTTACCGTGGCATGGACAGAACCCGCAGCCCACTCGTTAGCAGCGCCCCCTAGTGACCGTTCCGGTTGCCGGTTTTATAATTGATGTGCATAAACACGCTGCCTATATAGGATGATGCGAGATTGTTCACGTTAATATTTATTAATAATACATTAATTAATTGATTGACTGATTGTAATTACTAATTTGCATTTATCTGTCTATACTAATATTATAAAGCTGAAGAGTTAGTCTCAGACTCGGTGGAGCGATGATCTTCGTAGGGCGGCTGGCAAGAGCCGGATGAGAGTGGCCGAGGATCGTGCTCAGTGGCGTGCCATGGGAGAGGCCTATGTCCAGCAGTGGACGAACATAGGCTGATGATGATGATGATGATGATGATGATGATGATGATGATGATGATGATGATGATGATGATGATGATAAAGAGTTAGTTTGTTTGTTTGTTTGGCAACAAAAAATTAAGCGCTGACAGCGCCACAAACAGTCCGCCATTTTGCATCATCGCTTCATTTTTTGTTGCCAGTGTAAATCAATAGTGTAATTTGGTAGAAATACGGAAGTGGTCCAATTTAAGCGCTGGTTCAATATAGGCTACTCTCCCCTATAGGCGAAAAATTAATTCCAGGGAGCTAATCTAAGGTCATCCTGGTCTAAAGTCAGTACAAATATGTCTAACAAAACTATATCTTACATCGCATTGACGCGGAATCGCCATAGGCCGATCAAAAAAAGCCATGACAGCCTATGGTTTCTCAAGCAGAGGGTCGTGGTTTCAAACCTGGGCTTGCACCTCGTAAGTTTTCAGAATTTATGTGCGAAATTACATCGTCACTTCCATGGCAAAGTCGCGAATTTTGCAATTTTAGCAAAAGGAATTTTGAAGTCTATCTAATTAGTAATAAAGAATAAAATTTAAAAAATATTTTATGCAGATTCGCGACTTTGCCATGGAAGTGACGACATTTGAATTGTGCACTACGCCCTTCACACGCTGGCCCATCATAGTGGACCATCGTGTATTGCCAGTATAAAGTTGACGAAAAACAAGAAGTCTTCAAAGACATAGGAAAACAGAGGTAAGATACAATTTGCAATAAGAGCGACAGAGATAGACATCTTTTTGTCTGTGTCGTAATAGTTTAATTTACCCACAAACTAGTTTGTGGTAAACAACCGTTATTTGATGCATTTTATGTCTGGCCATGAAGTCAAAAAAAAGAAAAAAGTACGTACTCTATTGTTTACTCCTTGCATATCCCTACAAGGTATGCTAATGAGGATTTCTCTGACAGGATAATTGACGCCTGTTTGAGGTCTGTTTGACATCTTTGACACTTTTGTTACGTTTGGGATGGGTTTATAACTAAACGAGCCAATCGCAAGCAAGTCGTTACTAGCTCCACCTAGTGATATTCCAACTGTCAGAAAACCTGACCAGCGCAAACTCTAATAGGGATGTTGACACCACCAATCAACTGGCGTACTTTTTATGAGCTGTCAAAACAATTCTCCCATAGAGTTTGAATATAGCAATAGCAACATATGATGTCACTTGTTCGCCAACTCAATCAACTAACTATTTATTGGTTTTAAAGCAACAAAAAATCTAATTTTGCAGTTAATCGAAAATTAATCTGTTTTTCAGGGCTAAAATGTAACGTTTTTTTACTGGAGTCGTTCGTCAGTCGTCGTCGATTCAGTTTCCTTGACTGTATGTACAATCGTCAAAAACCTTGCCTTGACACATTAAAGGCCCATTTTGCGTGCAATGAAATTTGTGGGCGGGCTCACATAGATTTTTTTGTCATTTTTGTTGAAGTAAGACCCGTTCCACATTGTTCAAGCAACTAGACAGAACATGTGCAAGTAATTAACAGAAAGAAAGATTTTTTGTCTCATTTTTTTGAAGTAAGACCCGTTCCTCATTGGTCAAGCAACTAGACAAAACATGTACAAGTAATTAACAGACAGAAATATTTTTGTGCCATTTTTTTTGAAGTAAGACCCGTTCCTCATTCATTGGTCTAGCAACTAGACAAAACATGTGCAAATAATTAACAAAAACATATTATTTTTTTTTCATTGGTCAAACTAAAACTTCGACGGTTGCAACCAAATTTGTTTTGAAACTGGCTTTTTGTTTTGAGACGTGGCTTTTGCCGACTGTACATCATGGCGTCCAAGCCCTATAGACGTGACGAACTCGACCGGCCGGCCATGACTTCGCGCGTTTATTTTTTTTTTTATGTTAGATAGGCCAGACAAACGAACTAGTGGGTCACCTGATGTTAAATGAACACCACTGTCCATAGACACCCGCAGCGCTTTACACGATGCCAGTGCGTTGTCGGCCCTAAGGGAGAGGGAATAGGGGAAGGGGGAGAGGGAGGGGGAGGGGAAGGGGGAGAGGGAAGGGGTGAGGTATTGGCCCCCCGGCACTCTCACTGTCCGTACGAAACACAAGCAGGATTACTGCTGCTTCACGCCGGTGTTCTGTGAGAGGGTGGTACTGCCCCGGACGAGCCGGCCCATTCGTGATGCAGCGGCTAGCTACAACATGGCTCTACCACTACTAAAAAGCAAGCGTTTTATCAGTTCATTGCGTGTGCCGCCAGGTAACCACTGTACGGCGAGCGTCTCGGCCGCGCAATGAACACAGAAAACGCTTGCCGCGCCGCCAAACGCGCGAAGTCGTGGCTGGGCAGTAACGTGGTTGTGGCGAACATGCTGCGCGTACGCTCCGCTTCTAATACGTTTGCAAATCACCAGTTTGAAATGGCTCTATATTTAAGCCAATCACATGTAAAACTTTAACGTCGAACGGATCACACGATACTAACACCATCTAGCGATATTCCACCTTATAAAACCTGACCAACGCAAACTCTAATTATGTACTAGGTGACATGTGGCGGTTGTTAAGTTAAAAAAAACTTATACCGTGACGTAAACATGATGTTTTAGTAATTATAAACAAGTAGATAACCTTTGACAGCTGTCAGAAATGGCGGCAAGCTATTTTTTTTCGACACCTGAAAGGCAAAGGTACTAAGACCGTGCTGCCAAGTCCGTTTGAAATTTACAATCTGCAAGGTGGTCCGTTAAAAAAAAAGAGTGAAGAATTTTTATTTAATTACGTACAGTTATTAATTAATTTACAGCTTCAAACTTTCTTGTGTAAAACTTGTATTTCTTGTATTTTTTAGTTTTTAACGCCGTTTTTATCGCTATTTACACCTTGCAATTAATTATGGATTCGCAATGGTTTTTAAGAATTTGCATCGCTTTGTCAGTTACGGTGAAAACTTGATTATTAGAATTTGGGAATTTATTTGTAGGATTCATTTTGAAATTTAGGTGGCTACATGTCGTATCTTGAGGCGTTTTGAAGGAGGAAGCGCTGGTCAAATAGTGGTGATAATAAGTACCATCATTATCATATTATGTCAATGATAATACTTCCAGCAGATGAGGATGATAATTTGATGAATGACATGCACTAGCTCATTTGCGAAGAATCCACTTAAACCGCCATCTGCGGGAATCGCGTGATTTTTTCGGGATTATTAAATTCCGTGCAGCCCTTTTAGTGTGTCAAATTATCAAACATACAAACAGACACAAAATCTAATATATAAAATTCTCGTGTCGCAGTGTTTGTTACCGAACTCCTCCGAAATGGCTCGACCGATTCTCATGAAATTTTGTGTGCATATCGGGTAGGTATGAGAATCGGCCAACATCTATTTTTCATACCCCTAAATGTTAAGGGTGGTTGACCCCTTATTTTTTTCTAATAAATCTATGAACGCCGCTGCATACACGAAAAAGGATGACGCAATGTATGTACATGAGCGGCGACGGTCAGGATGTACTATCCCCCCAAGCGCCAGATAACCACCTTAAAGGCCCAGTTTGCGTGCAGTGGCTAGACATCTGTTCATAACAATCCATAGCAATAAACATCAACGGCTGCAAGCAAATTTGTTTTGAAAATGGGTATCTGACGTCTGGGGCGATGGTACAATGCGGGGTGCGGGGGGGGGGGTTACTCTAAGGCGGAACAAAGTTTGCCGGGACAGCTAGTTTCAATATAAATTAGATAAAACACTATTTTCATTTCGTTAAAAAAAAATCTCCCCAGAAGATCAAAACGATCGGATCTACTTCCGATTGCAATAAGACTTCAAACAAATTGTTTATAGTCAATGGCCGTTTTTGAAGTAAATTCTGACACTTTGCACAGCTATGAAGTTTCTAAATATTGACAATCTGACCCATAGGAAAGAAATGCTATACTATTCTGTCATACGAAACAAGTATGTATAGCATTTACTTTCCTATAGTTGACATTACCTAAATAAACTTGTTCGTATTTCTACATGTATCCAACATTAGATGTCTGGAAGAGATCGCTTTTGAGCGATAAGACTGCCTATGTCTGCCTATGTTTTTATTTTTTTGTTATTTTTTTTTTCTATACTGTTTTTGGTGTTCAATAAAGAATATTTGTATTGTATTGCCAATATTCAGAGACTTTGTAGTTGTGCCATTTGTTAGGTTATACTAAACTTCATAGCAACCGTTAACTGTTTGTCGATTAATATTGTCAAAAACTTTAAAAAAAATCAACCTCTACAAAAATTAATCAAAAAAATAATCAATCATTTTAGCCTGAACATCCTCTATGGCATAGAGTCTATGCCAACACACGGGCCGGTGACCAGCGATGCGTAAATATATTTTGTACGGACAAAACTGTTATTTAAAAAAATAATAATTGATGCTCACATTGTCTGTCATATCCAATTGTCAATGGTATTTTTTTGTGGCACAATGCATCATTATCTTTGCCGACCTCAGATAGTAAATATAGGGGGCGGAAAAAAATTGCCAGTCGCTGCAAGGTAGTGGGTACACTAGGCACATGACAGGTATAGGTATCCATACTAATATTATAAGTGAGAAAGACAAGGTGTGTGTCTGCCTGCCTGTTTATTTATTATTTATTTATTAAGTATACCTCTTTATGCTTAAACCGCTGAACCGATTTAGATGAAATTTGGTATGGAGATAGTTTGAGGCCCTGTGAAGGAAGATAGGATAGTTTTTATTCCGGAAAAATGGATAGTTCCCGCGGGATAGCGATAAGCGAACTCTGTGCTTTATATGGAGTAGTGATAAAAGTGATAAGGAATTTATGTCCTAGTGTGAAGATATTCTATGGTGTGTGTGAAGTTCCCAATCTGCACTGGACCCGCATGGAAACTACAGCCCAAGCCCTCTCATTCTGAGAGGAGTCCTGTCAGACGTAAATAGGCTGTGATAATGATGATGATGTATTTAATGTTAAATGTGTAATGTGTGTCGATTTAATAACTAAAAAAATACTAGTGAAGTTGCCAGTCAGATTATAAATTCATTTAAAAACACAATTAGTCAAAAAAGACTGTCGTAGCGATCAAAATGAAATGAAAGCTAGCTTTTTGCTACTAATATTGACACTGACATTTGTCAGTTGCGTTTGTAGCTCATTAAGAACTGCCAATTAATTTAATACTTTATTAATAGTTACTTACCTATGTGGCTAGTGCATGAGAGGCATAAAAACACGAGTGTGGTTTTATGAAACGAACCGAAGGTGAGTTTCATAGTAAGATCACACGAGTGTTTTAATGCTTATCTACAGTTATCTATTACAGTTTACTCATTTAGATAAAACAACTTTAAGTTTTTCCAGGCAACGTACGTTTCTAATAAACCTTTTTCGCTGTTGAGACATGGAGTACTTACGACAAGACTTGACTGTTACTTTGCTTTGTACTTTACATATGTATTTTTATGAAACTTTTTTCTGTATTCGTCTGGTCTGATTCTTCGCAGACGGAGTCGCGGGCAACAGCTAGTAAAAATATAATAATAATTAAACTACTTATACAGAAAACTACATAGTCCGTACAATATCTAATATCTGTAATACATAATCAGTGAAAATTTCATTTCAATTTCAATTTCGTTTCTATTACGGTTCTAGAGATAGACCCCTGTGACAGACAGACGAACAAACTGCAGAGTTTTAGTAATAGGGTCTCGTTGGCACACTTTGGTTACGGAACCCTAAAAAGCTCCAGCCCCTTAAAAAGTGATGTCCTACATTTACTAAAAAAGGTACAGTTTACATTTAAATGCGATTGAGGTAATTTTTATTGCACGATTAACTTTTTTGGCTAATTCAATTAAAAGCTTGCAGATGCGGCATTCTTTGTAGTTAAAAAGTTCTGGCACAGTATAAAACTAGTAAGTAATCTACGAACAACGCAACTCAACTCAAACACACGGTGTCCTTACGCAGTTGCGTAATTTTTTTAGACACGTGTTTTTTACTCTCTCTTTCTCTCTCTCTCTTTATCACCTAATGACAATTACAAATGAGGACATAGGTGTATCTCACTGGTTCAGTAACAAAACAAATTAATGCAAATGTAAAAAATAAAAACACCAAACATATATCTATCTATCTGAAGCCATTGCCCATCCACTGCTGGACGTAGGTCTTCCTCATCATCATTTCAGCCGAAAGACGTCCACTGCTAAACATAGGCCTCCCCCAAGGCCGCCAAACAGATCGGTCCCGTGCCATCCGCATCCAACGCGATCCCGCAACCTTAACCAGGTCGCCGCTCCATCTTGTTGGAGGCCTACCTACACTGCATCTTCCGGTCTGTGGACTCGAGAACCTATTTGCCTCACAGGCCGTCAGTTCTACGAGCGATGCGCCCTGCCCACTGTCACTTTAGTCTGGCGATTCTTCGAGCTTGTCGGTGACTTTGGTTCATGCTCATAACAGATGAAGGTAGAGTGCTAGTGGTCATCGCTCGCGTTGTCCGTCGATTACTTACCGATTTATACTGTGGCACTGTTAAAAGGGGGAGAAATAAATATACAATGTATTTAACTACAATTTAACCTTTATCGCTGTTTAATTCCAATTTATAATGTCTCGTGTCGATACTATAGGCAGGTACAGTCAAACACAATGTTAGATAAAAGTTTTTGTAAAAAAAACAACGGCTCTTTTATTGCACCGTAAATCATAAGGTCTTGCAGGTGAACAAAAATTTCCGAATTTTATTGAATTCCTACAGGAATTACCAAAGATTAATACGCAAAATTTTATAACTCTATACTCAGCTGTTAAGGTTTTGGGATTTTAGGTTTCATCATCGTCATCCCAGCTTATATCCCACTGCAGAGCACAGGCCTCCTCTCAGAAGGAGAGGGCTTAAAACGTAGTTCTCACGCGGACCCAGCTCGGATTGGGAACTTCACACACACCATCGAATTACTTTTCATGTGTGTGCAGGTTTCCTCACGATGTTTCCCTTCACCGTAAAGCTCATGGTAAATTTCAAATGTAATTTCGCACATAAATTCCGAAAAACTCAGAGGTGCGAGCCGGGATTTGAACCCACGACCCTTGCTTGAGAGGCCATAGGTCAAACTATTAAGCCACCACGGCTGTTTAAGTTTTAGGTTTACCGTGGGAATATCGGGATGAAAAACCCCAGATGTGGGGGAAGTAACCTATGTGACGCAGACGTCTAGCTATCTACATACCAAATTTCATGCAAAGCAAATATCATGCGCGCGCCCTGCGCTTCGGTCTGTGGATGCCCTGAATGTACAAACATGTTTAGTTTTTAGTATTATGTTGTTTTGTGTGTGGCCTTCCGTGAGTTTACTGCACTGTGGCCCGGCGGAAGACCAGCGCTGGTTTTAACTAGCGACATGCTGAGTCGGGTCCCTTTTGTGACAGCATTAATGTGTACATAGCTCTATCTATCTATCTGTCTATGTCTATTGTATTCTTATTTTTGCCTGTGTACGTGTTATTGTTGTTATAAATAAATGTTTTTCCTTCTTTTTCTTTTCTTTTCAAATCTGTCATGCCATTTTAGGCGCAAGCCACACAGAAGAGACGTGGGACGGGGGTGCGTTGCAGTCGCGGCGCTCCTTGCTTTAGTTTTCATACTAAATGTATAGAAGCGTCGCGATCCAAAGCAGACAGAAGAGACGGGGCGGAGACGCGGCCTGCGAACAAACGCGGACTGCGACGCGCCCCCGTCCCACGTCTCATCTGTGTGGCCTTATCGCTACAAAGCGTTGTCTTCCAGACCTCACCGAATCTCCATTTTATAATCTTAGTAAAATACTATAATAATATACACGCTATGTAACAGCAAAATGTAAAACACCATAACTTGGAAATTTTAAAAAAAGCTTGCTGTACATTTTTCACAAAAAGTTTTGCTTGTGCAATAAGTCTTGTGCTAGCAAGTATTTATCACATAGATGCAGGTTATATATCAAAGTAATTAAGTGCAAAAGATAGATATACAGAATGCCGATAACATGTTAAATGGACCGTTGAGATATGTTACAGGTTTTTGCATTTTTTAACTCGTCTTTACTCGTTGTGGGTGTTGTTTGAACTGTATTTTTTTATTGTTGAGATGCACTATTTATTGAATTATATGACGTATGAAGTACGAAAGGCCGAATGTATTAAAACATCGAATGGGTCAAAAGACCGACACGATTTTTTTCTGAAACCGTAAGTTTTTCAGAATTTATTAAAACGGCATCATACAGAACCCATTAGGTTAGGTTAGGTTTGTTTTATAACAATCTTAAAAAGTTAACGGTTTCAGAAAAAAATCGTGTCGGTCTTTTGACCCATTCGATGTTTTAATACATTCGGTCTTTCGTACTTCGGTATTGTAATACATACCCGACATAGTTCGATGTGTTAATTAAAATAAGTGAGTCATATATTATGTTTTAAATTTTATCGACATAATGGTTAAATAACAAGGCCATTAAAGTTAAAGTTAGAATCTCCGGCCTGGCAGACATTACTATACGAAAATACGAATGTATGCTCTAGAGTTTTCTATGTTTCACATACACCGTGTTTTTTAGGGTACCGTACCCAAAGGGTGCTAACGGGGCCCTATTATTGAGACGCCACAGTCTGTCTTTAACCAATTATCATTTTTTTAATTATTCGCGGTACATTATATTCAACTAAGCTGAGCTGTCAAAGTTAAAACACTGTCATATTATTATATGACACTAACTTTTGAATACTCTAAAGAACTTTTTACAGTGACTGCGAACTCAATATATCATTGTAAGTATCATTTGTTGCTAAAAAATCTTATGAAAACCAAACTGCATAACTTCAGAAACGAAATTTCAGGACAGTATTTTATAAGGTTTTTTAATCCTTGTGTGGTAAACAGTACTTCCTCGTAAACTGGCTGCTACCGCTAGTCATTAAATTCCCATAAATTAGCTGAGTTCGAGTCCGGATGACATCTGGCGCTCGGTGTTTCGGGGGAATAGAGAGGCACTATAAAACAGTTTGCGAAACGAAGGTGTCGGTATTTTTTTTCTGTTCTTATTTTGAAATAATTGCAGTTTGTTTTTTTATTTGTTTGTTCGTCCAATGTGTCCTAAGTGACAAGTAAAATGGCATACGAGAAAAATAAGCAAAGAAAGAAGTAGGATGTAGATTAAGGGTGTCAAGGTAAAATTAATATCGAAAATATCAAACTACTCAAGTGAACAATACCTTGGAGCTATATAAAATTAAGTGTCTAAATTTAGGCGATCAATAATGACCTTTTGAATAATACAAAACTGTGGCAATCAAAACTAGTAATGCAACGAAACTCATCAACGAATGACCGTAATCGTATTTTTTTTTATCACCACATATTCGCTGCCCCTTTTAGATTTTGCGTGAAGATTCACATTTTTTATTCGTTAAAAATATTTTTTGAAAAATGTTTTTATATAATTTACTGGCGTTATGCTTGTACAGTCGGGGTAAGAAAAGGTTCGTCACTTTTCGACTCTATGTCAACGAGTTAAGGTCGAAAAGTGACGAACCTTTTCTTACCCCGACTATACAAAACCCTCAGTGCGCGGATCCAAGTCGCGAATAGAGAGTTTTATTAATTACCTGTTATTAAGCTTGCTTGGCTTCCATTACTACGAAAAGACACATATTTCATTTATTACCGTAAATGAAAATACCATTCTTACATTGGAAATACCTGATGTCAATTAAGTACTGTATATTGTCAATTCATCCAGTTTGTGGAAGGTAACACCAACAAGTATAAATTATACTTATTTAACTGACAATTCTAACGTTTATTATAGTCGCGATAATTGGAAACTGTCGATGCCAAGGTGCGAACGCATAAGGGAGTTGAAAATAAAACTCAATTTGAATTATGGCAAAAAGTGGGATACGGCCTTTTGCTCGTTGGGGTATTAATTGTTAGTGCTCTTGCTTATTTAGGGCAGTTGTTATTTCAATGTTGTTTTAATTTTATCTCTGTTTTTTATACGTCGGCTCATAAAAAGTACTGGAAAGTCGGGGTACTTTGAACCAGTGTACGACTTTGGTCCATAAGAAAACCACATATAAAAGGGCCTAATAAAAAATATAAAGACGTATGGGCATTCAAATGAAACCAACCATGACCACAACCACAATGTGCCAAAATTTCAATATAATAATATTTGGCCGTGATCCTAGCGGTGTGAAGATCCCAATCTGCAATTGGCCCGCGTGGGAACTACAGCCCATGCCCTTTCATTCTGAGTGACCTAGCCTAGCATTGGAACGTATAATTAATAAATAGGCTAAAATTAATAGGGGCGATGACCTGAAAAATCGGAACTTCAAATTTTATAAGTATTTTTGAATTTTATGACTTTTGACTTATACAAAATTTGACGGTAACCGTTATGGACTATAAAATAACGATGTAAAAAATCAGAACTTGAATATACTGACTTGAATATATCTGTGGGAAGCCACAGATACTCAATTACTGCCCGTCATTTTGACTGCCGGATTAATAAAATCTGAACAGAGTTAGAGTTTGTCAAGAGAGTCGTGTACCTCGAAAAAGGCGGCATTTTCAATAATCTTTTGTATTCAACACTAATAACACTGAAAACTATGACTGATACTCGAATTTATGTAGCAGTAAGTAGTTAAAGAGGCAGCTACATAAATACAAGTATAAATCATGGTTTTCAAAGTCTTATTAGTGTTGATAGGTATATAAAAGATTTTTGAAAATGCCGCCTGCTTTCAACGGACACGACTCGCTTGACAAACTCTAGCCAAGGGCCTAAGTTATACTTCAGGGCCGAAGTCACCGACTATACGGCATGTCATCATCTCTATTCTGTTCGAAATAGAATCTAATTTGAAATCCGTCACATCGACATCCCGTCATGACATAAAAGAACTAAAATGTGCCATCAATTTACTTGTTTCGCCACACTTTTCCCACTATTACGCTGGGTGGTTTAGTTAATAGTCAAGATGGCGGCGTTACGGGCGACACACACGGTAATGGGTTTTGGTTTTATCTTAACTGTGGAATCGGCCTTAAGCGCATCCGTATGCACTTGGCCTTAGGAAAATGTACAATAGGCTTTAAAGTGTTTCCCGGAGTATTGTTTTGTTGTTTGGTTTATTGTTTTTTGGTCATAGCTCACTCACTTATGTCAATCAAAATACGTCCACTGATGGATAATCTGGATATGAGTGTTTTTCCTTCAATGTGTTTTAAGTTTACAGCTTTGCTGCGAGGATGTAGGTATAGCTAGACTATTGAGTCCTCACCCGCGTATGCCTGCCACCCGCACCTCTCTCGCCCCTTTGTCGTCATACGACGACCGCTTTAGCCTAGTTGGTAGTGACCCTGCCTACGAAGCAAGAGGTCCTGGGTATCTGGGTGGATACATCGACTCCTCGTCACGCGTATGCCGCTGTTGTCCAGAAGCCGAAGGTGAAGCAGAGTCGCTGTGAACCTGCTCACATAGATCCGCCACAGCCGATTTCGAAGAGGGGCAGTCGCCGTTGCGACAAGGATGGCTTCATCAAGGTGGAAAGGAAGAAGAAGCCCGATTGTCGCAATCAGTGAGGCACCGCCCTGACCGGACCGAACCATCTGCTGCGTCCCGCGACACCGACGACGCAGCTGTACGTGTCCCGCCTGCATCACTCCACGAAGGTCACGAGTGTTCCTGAGTTATGGATGTTTTCTATGTATTTAAGTATTTATTTATCTATATAAGTATGTTTATCGTCGTCTAGTACCCATAGTACAAGCTTTGCTTAGTTTGGGACTAGGTCGATTTGTGTAAGATTGTCCCCCTAATAGTTATTTATTTATGTTATTATACCCCCTAGCCCCTCTACCGTGCGGGCGAGAACTCAGTTAAACGGCTTAGCTATATATTCTTTTACTTATATATTTTTCTGACACGAACGACATGTGATTAGTGTTTGACGTAATAATAACATCGACAATCCCTTTAAGGGATCTAGATCCCTTTAAGGGATAAGTTCGCCTTTGTACATCTGTTTCTCTTGTTAACTGTTAATTTTATGTTTTTATGTCCAATAAAGAGTTTACATACATACATACAATCCAGTTATCGGGAAGTACCACTTCAACGTCATAGAGGAATACATAATATGACATTTTCACAATGTCCGACAAGTCGTCGGTGTAGTAAGAAGGTGGCAAAATAGTATGTATATATATATATATATATATATTGGTCATTTATAGATAAAGCCAAGGAAAAAGTCAATGTCATGTGGTATTAGGAGCTGAAAACGCTGGCAGAGAACCGAAAAGAGTGGCAATTACTCCACCGACAAGAGCTAAGCTCTTAAATTAATGATGATGATATATATATAGTCCTCCTCGCCGTATCCGGCGACAGCGACTCCGTCAATTTTCCTTGTCCTGTATGCTTAGTATAAGTTTTCCTTCACTTCAATACTTCTCGATCGCGTTTACGTAAATAATTCAATTACTAGGGAAACATAGACAGCGCCTCCGCGCGCGCGCGTCTATGTTTCCATAGAATTGAAATTTTTACGTAAACACGACCGAGAAGTATTGAAGTGAAGGAAAACTTATACTAAGCATTCGGTACGCTTAGTATAAGTTTAACTTCACCAAAATACTTCTCGATCGCGTTTACGTAAAAATTTCAATCCTATGGAAACATGGAAGCGCGCGCGCGGAGACGCTGTCCATGTTTCCCTAGTAATTGATTTTTTTTACGTAAACGCGATCGAGAAGTATTTGTTGAAGTAAAACTTATACTAAGCGTACGGGTTGTGGAAAGCTCGAATGTGACTCGCGAAGCCGAACTTGGTTCGGAAAATTCGATCACACGAAGCGCAGTGAAGTTGTCGGGAACTGTTGTATGTGTAAGTGTAGGAGCACCTTGGTCAAAATGGTATCACGAGTTTCATTTCATTTCTCTAATTAATACAACGTTAAGTAAGTAAATAAATATTTTTAACCTGCAGACTTCTGTAGGTACCTATTGGCTTTGCTTAATGTGCAATGCGAAAGAATTGACAGTGATTTATGTATTTTTTTGTTCTTCAATGAATATGGAATAAAATGCGCCCACTGCTAATCATAGGCTTCCCCCAAGGCTCGCCAAAAAGATCGGTCCAGCGCCATCCGCATCCAACGCGTTCCCGCAACCTTAACCAGGTCGTCGCTTTTTCTTGTTGAAGGCCTAACTACATTGCGTCTTCCGGTCCGTGGATGCATTTAAGAACCTGGCCCCATCGCCCTGCCCACTGCCACTTTGAGTCTGGCGTTTCTTCGAGCTATGTCGGTGACTTTAGGTCTTGCGCGGATTTCATCACATCCAATGGGATCCTGTAGAGAAACTCCGAGCTCTCTCCATCGCCCTTTGATTGACCTAGAGCTTTCTCATGTGGCCCACCGTTAGCGGCCACGTCTCAGTGCCATAAGTCATCACTCGCAACATGCTTACACTGGTCAAAGACGTTCTGTACACACTGTAGTATAGATAAAGTGTTACTTACCGTTTCCAATTTCACATTTGCAAATGAATTATAATGAAAGCTGAGTGTATTACCTTGTTCGTGTTTATATCTTCTTAATCTATCGCTGTACGTACCTGCAAAAAAGATAGTCATTTTAATAATTTATTACCATATTTATCTTGTAACCATCTAGAAAGATGTATGTAAAATATATCACTATTAAACTCAGAAACTTTCATCATCTCGGCTTATGCGCAGCAGGGCACAGCCGGCCTCCTCTCAGAATCAGAGGGCTTGGGCTATAGTTCCCACGAGGGCCCAGTGTGGATCAGGAACTTCACACACACACCATTGAATTTCTCCGCAAGTATGGAAGTTTCCTCATGATATTTCCTTCACCGTAAAGCTCATGGTTTTTGACCAGTGTGTGTTGCCAGTGATGACTTACACTTATGGCACAGAGACTTGGCCGCTAACGATGGGTCTCATAAGGAAGCTCAAAGTCACTCAGAGGGCAATGGAGAGGGCGTTGCTCGGAGTGTCTCTGCGAGATCGCATTAGAAATGATGAAGGTCGCAAGAATTAAAGTCACCGACATAGCTCGAAGAATCGCCAGACTCAAGTGGCAGTGGGCAGGGCACATCGCTCGTAGAACTGACGGCCGATGGGGCAAAAAGGTTCTCGAGTGGCGTCCACGGACCGGAAGACGCAGTGTGGGTAGGCCTCCAACAAGATGGAGCGACGACCTGGTTAAGGTTGCGGGAGCGCGTTGGATGCAGAGGGCACGGGACCGATCTGTTTAGGGGAGGCCTGTGTTCAGCAGTGGACGTCTTTCGGCTGAAATGATGATGATGATGATGAAAACTCATGGTAAATTTCAAATCTAATTTCGCACATAAATTCCGAAATACTCAGAGGTGCGAGCCGGGATTTGAACCCACGAACCTCTGCTTGAGGCCACCACGGCTACACGGCGGGCCCAGTGCGGATTGGGAACTTCACATCGAATAATCACACGAATTGCAATTTTCCAGTGCCAACAACAATCAACGACCGCTTAATAATTTACCGTGTTTTAACCAGCCTATTACCATAAAACCAACATATAAATAAGCATTTTTAAAATTCCACGTTAAATTATTCATTGAAATCCAAACGCCGCCGCTGTTTTAAAAGTCGTGCAGTCACCATTATTCACTGACCCGTTAGTTGCGCGCGCGCACCCCCTGTTTCTTTGTGGTTCTTAGACGCGAGGGGGGAGGGGGGGTCTCGGTTAATTTGACACCGGGATCACAGAGCATGACGTCATCGTTGAGATAACACGGTACAGTTTACAAATGAGTTCAGAATAAAGGTAAGAGTTGCAAAATAATTTGTTCAGAGACTACATAATAACGTTGGCATGGTACGGTACTTGTTCATCCTACTATAGCAAGACCGTTTAAATGAGTCGTCGCCCGCGCGGTACAGGGGTTGGGGGGTAAGACGACAAAGGGGACCGAGAGAGGTGCGGGCGGCAGGCAAGGCACACGAGGCGCGCTCGCGTGCAGTTTGAGTGCAGTTTTGTTTACTGCAACGGAATTGCAATCGAATATGTATGGGCAGTTCTTTGGCAGTTACATTCCGTCTGTAATAATTTATCTTTCACTCCATCAATGAATTTATTATAATTACATATTATGTATTGCATTTTTTGGGGGCAAGGGAGTGCCTCCGCCAAGACGAGACAAGCGGAGCGCAAGGGCACTACCTACCTTTTCTCGAAACGTTTCGTCGTTTTTTTGAACTCTTATAACTTTGTTTGGGATGATGTTAAATAGTTGAAAATTTCAAGATATAATGACACTAGTATACAAACATGAAACATACAATGTCTAAAAACCCCTGATTTCGTCATTGATCACTGATCATCAAAATTCAAAAGGTACTTTCTGAAGTCCTAGAAAGCTGAAATTTGGTATGTAAGCTAGTAATATACAAGCAACGAAAAAATCTTAAAACTTGAAACTTTTACCCCCCTAACCCCTTAAACTAGGGGGTGAAAGCTTGTATGAGACTTCCGCAAATTTTGATGCTAGAGGTCTGAAAATTGATTTAGAGGGTCCTTGTTATCCTTGTTATAAATAATAAGATAGGTATGTATTTCAGGATTTTTAGTAAATCATCCCCTACCAAAAAGAAATGAAATCCCATAAAAACATTTCATGTTAAATGTTGCCAAGACGAGATCATGTAGCTCGCACTGTCAAAAAGTAATCAGATCTCTTGTAGAGCCAAGTTTCTAACCCTACGTGCCCAGCTCTAAATCTATAAGTCCTAATTTTACACTAATTAATTTCGTAGGCGTGCAAACCGTGGACTAAACTGGCGAGTCGGCCGCACGGAAAGAGTTTAAAAGATTGAATACATTTTTAAGTTCAAGCCCATATTATGCCAAATTGCAAAAGGTTCGTGCGGCCGACTTGCCAGTTTAGTCCACGGTTTGCACGCCTACAAGATTAATTAGTGTAAAATTAGGGCTTATAGATTTAGAGCTGGGCACGTAGGGTTAGAAACTTGGCTCTACAAGAGATCTGATTACTTTTTGACAGTGCGAGCTACATGGTCTCGTCTTGGCAACATTTAACATGAAATGTTTTTGTGGGATTCATACTTAAGGTAGAAGTTGGCAGCCGACTGCACGCAGCAACAGCAGACGACGTATCGCTAGCTACGCGAACTTATACCTTATTTCTATGAAATTCCCTCCGTAGCTAGCGACACGGCGTCCGCTGCTGCTGCGTGGAGTCGGCTGCCAACTTATACCTTTACTTGTTTTATTAAAAAACCGTGGTGGCCTAGCGGTTTGACCAATGGCCTCTCAAGTAGATGGTCGTGAGTTCAAATCCCGGCTCGCACCTCTGAGTTTTTTGGAATTTATATGCAAAATTCCATTTGAATTTTACGATGAGCTTTACGGTGAAGGAAAACATCGTGAGGAAACTTGCATACACCTGCGAAGAAATTCAATGTTGTGTGTGAAGTTCTTAATCCGCACTGGGCTCACGTGGGAGCTGCGGCCCAAGCCCTCTCATTCTGAGAGGAGGCACAGGCCCTGCAGTGGGACGTATATAGGCTGGGATGATGACACTTGTCTTATTTAGTTGGTAAACAACTTTCTAACTTCAAAAGGCATCATTTTAGCTAAAACAACTACTTTTTCATAAATAAAGCTACCAGATTTAACATTACGTATACCATGTTATCTTTAATTCTGCCTACATGCACACATTACTATCTGAGTGAGAGTAAGGGTTATTCTCGAAATAAAAGTTTGTTAAAATCCAGCCTGAATAAGATAAGTAAGAATGGATTCAATATACAATAAAGACAACCATAAAGAAGAAATTATATTTTTAAACCGCTATTTGTTTGAACGCGTTCTTAATTCAAATTAAACGTCTCTGAGTCATCACGCGATGTTCAGAAACTACGTTCGTTTTGACGTTTCCGGTTCCTAAAAAAAAAGTAGACAGACTATCAAAATAACAACGGTAACTTCACACAAGGAAAAATTTGAAGAGCTCTATTTCTTGACGAATAAAGTTTACATTTGGATTAGTTTTGTTCTGACAGCGGAATGTATAACTTCGTAATTTTCATAAGGCGCCTTTTTATTTTGATTTGGGTTCTGTTATTTTACGAAAGTTTAAAAAAATGCTTGACTGTTACAAGTAACAGTTGTTTGAATTATAATTCTTTTTGGAGGATTAAATAAACATCTGAAGCTTGCTTTAACGTTTTTAACTAGTTGCTGTCGGAGTATATTTTTGTAACAAAAGAGTTAACGCGAACTCAGAGACGCCAATTAACATACCGATTAACTAGTAAATGTGACACTTCTGGAGACCTGTTTTAACACTCTGATAAGTACGTGATATTTTATCTGACATACTTATAGGTATATCATTTATGCGCCGTATTGTTGTATTCGTTTGAGTAAAAGAGAGATTTATGTGCGAAATTACATTTGAAATTTACCATGAGCTTTACCCTGCGAAGAAATTCAATAGTGTGTGTGTAGTTCCCAATCCGCACTGGGCCCGCGAGGGAACTACGGCCGAAGCCCTCTGATTCTGAGAGGAGGCCTGTGCCCTGCAGTGGGACGTATAAAGGCTGGGATTTTGTTTGAGTAAAAGAAAGACGGCATCATAAATATCAAGCATCCCGTCATTTAAATTTTACTAACAGTTGCCCGCAATTCCCTACCCTAATCCCTATTCCTTAATCGCTACCCCGCACTAACTGTGCAATTTTTCAGGATAAAAAGTATTCTATATGTTAATCCAGGTTATAAAGTATATGTGTGCCAAATTTCACTAGAATCCTTCAAACTGTTTTAGCGTGAAAGAGTAACAAACATCTACTCATCAGACAATCTATCCATACATCAATTTATGCATACAAACTTTCACGTTTATAATATTCGTGAGATGGGATGGGATAATAGATACCAACTACAGTACTTCCTGTTCCTGGCTGAAATTGGAAAAGACTCTTGCCTGTTCATCCCGAAAAAAAAGTTATTTCTTCTGGCAACCCTAAAAGAAATGTCAAACGTTATTCGTTTCCTGTGTTAACGAAGTACAAATGATCGAATTCACAAGTAATTATGAACTAATGACCGCACAACAAAAAAGACATCAACTCTACAATCAATCATTCTCTATTTAAAAAAAAGGAAAAGAAAAAACCGCTGACCATTCATAATTCCAAATTTGAATACTGTGGGGGTCATAGACAAGCTTTTGTTTTTCGAAGCGCGGGTGCGTTCGGGGAGATTTTGTGATAAAAAATGCAATTAACAATTGTGTCTATGGGTTTAGACTTTTTTTTTTGTTTTTTTTTAGAAGCTGCATTGTTGCGTTACGAAATACGATGGGGCTTTTTAATTAATGTGAATTTATTGGGCAAATAAAAAAGAAGCTGGATGATTTTAGTCATTTTATGATGATTACGGTGACATTTGCAATACCGCTTCTAGAGTACAAACTAACCAACTTAGGTATCTGTAAATTGAAAAAGTTTTTACGCCGTTCACATAAAGTATACACTGACGAGCAAAAATAAAGGGTCGGTTACAAAAATTACGATAACTACAAAACCCGCTGTGATAGCTTCTTCGAGTAAAATGAGTTTAGAAAAGAGTTTTATTCTTAACAAGAAAAAGTTTAATTGAGAATAAAACTCTTTACTAAACTCGTTTTACTCGAAGAAGCTATCACAGCGGGTTTTGTAGTTATCGTCATTTTTGTAACCGACCGATTTTTGCTCGTCAGTGTAGTTGCTTGGTCTGGTTCACAGATAAGTTGGTTAGTCTGTAATAAGTTTTAATTTTATGAAGTTTTACATGCTGTTTGGTCCATGGTCGTGGGTTCAAGACTTTATCTCAACCTTTATTGTGAGGAAAAAAATCGCGAGGGAACCTGCACATACCAGCGAAGACATTTAATGGTGTACATGAAGTTCTTAATCCATACTGAGCCCGCGTGGGAACTACGGTCCACTCTTCTAAAAGGAGGCCTTTGCCATTTATTGGGACGTATCAGCAGTGTTGCCAACTCCGTGTCAGGTTTTCGGGCTAAATCGAATTTAAAAAGGGCTAGATTAGGGCCAAAATCTTAAAATAGGGCTAAACTGTAAATATAGCGATAAAGTTTATAATAAAGCAGACGTATAAAATAAAAGTAGGTATTTATTTATCTGATTATATAGTAGCTAATTGTGAAATTACAAAATTCTGATCAGAATATATCACATTTAAAAAACCTGCACAATAAAAAAATATAACAAAACAATTGGATTAGAAAGTATTGGCTGTATTTAAAAAAAATAGCATATGAAAATTAGCTTAAATTAGCATATTAAAATTAATTACAATAAAAATTCTATGATTGAGACCTTGAGTGATTGCGTTTAGTTTTTGCTGTTGTTGCTGTTGTTGCTGATATGGTTTCGTGGGTCCGTGATTTTGGGCTTAATTTGGGGCTAGGGGCTAAATCATTAAGTTCGGGGCTAAACAAGCAAAAAAAGGGCCCCGAAAGGGCAAAATTGGCAACACTGTATCAGGCCGAGACGGCTCTATAAAATTATGCAACTTTACCAAAACTACATAAAATAAAAATAAAAACATGTTAAGTACGTGAACAGCTCGCTATCTTAATTCGAATTTATTATGATTAATGGGAACACCAAAACAAATCGATCGGCGTAATTGGATCGATTCCGAGTCGATTGCTCAATCGATTGTAAAGGTTAGCGTGAATGGTAATCGAGTCGAATAAAAAACTATTGCATTTAAAAGTATACTAAGACTTCTACGTATTTTTTCTATCCGTACGACTTGTATTCGATCAAGTAAGAGCTTTATATTTTTTATGACAGTTCGTACATCAGAAAAAAAAATAATAAAAGCTGACTGTCACATTGACTTATGAGTGAAAATAGCCCTTGATGTTTTTGGCCGTGCAAATGACACCTTAGTGTGATGTAGAAATTGTAGGTTTATGGGCTGTTTCACCACCTTATTGTCAAACTACTGGTTACGTAACCAATGAATAAACTAAGTACTGCACAAATCTGTCGGCCAGTTTTTTTTCAGTTTCACCACTCCGGTCCTGTGCAAACTAAGTACCACTTAACTAATCGTCGGTTTAACAAAAAGTCAGAATAGCAACGTCCCATTTCACGACCACGGGTTCCTGTTCGCATATTTTCGTTCAAAGAGTCGCTCATTATTAAAGCAAAATAATTCGTAAACTATGTAATTTTTAAACACATCTATTTTTTTGCATAAACAAATGTGTAACATTATAATTAATCCAAAAACGGTATTTATTTACGATACTTTGGTTAACAATAACAAAGAAAAATAAAATCACGTAAAACGAATCGAAAAGTGGCGCCAAACCCTTTGACAGATTAACTTTTTTTTTTAATGGCGATGTACAAGTTCAGGTAGAACAAACGATTGTGCCACTGAAAAAGTCTGTAATTAAAAAATATTACGAAATTTTGGATTTATTTTTAAATACTAAAAGCTTACCTATATTTTTTATTCAAATCTTGATATTTAAATTCTCGTTTGCAATTTAGCATGACTTCTTTCTTTAAAAAATAAAAAATACTTTGATTTATTTTTCTGAAACCGGCTGAAGGGCTCTCCAACCATGGCCACAAAAAAATAAACTAACTAATTAAAAAGATATGTGACGGATAAAAATGCTAAATGCCACCTGATCTGATGGTCAAATTAAGAAATAGTTTGTCCGTCCCTTAGCGCTAATCAAGACTGGTGAAACAGAATTTTTTATTCCATGTGACAAATAAGGTTATGATCAAGCTAATCCGATCTTTAAAAAAAGTGGTGAAACAGCCCCTTAATGTCTTATATTTTAATGCTTTACCAAACCAATACCAAATAACCATTCAACCAAACAATAATTAGGACAAAAATCATTCGACCAATAGACCCAGAAACAAAATCAAACACAGTTTACCAGGTTATTACAAAAGACTTACCGACATAGGGACCTACGTACCATCTTGAGCAAGCATCCGTTAGTTCAATAGAAGCTAATATAACCACCACTGTACATAGACCCCAGATACTACTCCCGCCGTTCCTTCTCTCGTCACATTTGCTCTAGTTACAAGGGGGGTCAGAGATCGCGTTACGTTGGATGGTGGTCATGTCACTTGAGCGTATTAGTACCTAATTCGGACTTCCTACTTACAGAGCTGGAACGATGAGTACCGAGATTTGTACCAATTCCATGCGATCAAGTCGATTTTGGAAGTTTACAGTCCAGTGCAATGAGAACGGACTGATCCGTTTTAATTGCAACACCGGATCTGCGATGTTTTCGAACTGGTGCAGAAACTCGATAGTGGCGCCACTATCTACAGCGTTTTCGAACCGAGACAATACTTGATAACTTGGCGCCCCTCTCTCCACCGTCTTCGACCCGCGGCAGAAATTTTATAGTGGCGCTCCTCTCTCCACCGTTTTGAACCCCGGCAGATACTTGATAGTGGCGTCCCTCTCTCCAGCGTCACAGAATAACTAATAGTACTAGCGTACAGAAGGATCACTCTCGAACAAAGTCAAGTTTAGGTATAAAGATTTGCCTACTCTTACGAGCGTTAACTGCTTGCACGCGAATTTGAAACTTATCGTGTGATACGAGCGTCCATATTCCGTTGGGCACCACTGATCCGAAACCAAGAGCAGAGGGTTCCCACTCGCCGATATTTACGTAGATATAAATCAAGAAAGATAACAGTGTGTATTAATTTATAAACTAAAAGTGAGCAAGTTAATTATAAGATCGTTTAGAAGTCATTGTTTGTTGCAAAAATCACAGAAAAAAAGACGCTTAATTACGCGCGACGCGGCTAGCGTGCGAACCGATAGCCGAGCGACAACCTACTGCCATACGCCTGCCCGGGAGGCGCGCCGGCCGAACATACCTAAACTGCGGAGTGAAATCCCCCTGCTAGCGTTTTCAAACCGGGACAGAAACTTGATAGTGGCGCCCTCTACGGCGTTTTCAAACCGATGTAGATATATATACTTACAATACGTTTACTTTTAGTTTACCACTGACAGATGGCTTGCCTTCATTTCATTTCCAACTTTAACTCCATACAAATAAAGTAGCTATTACAAAATCTGCAAACGTGGGTAACAGTATTCTAAAATTGGCTTTATTTGTAGGTCGTTAAAGTTGAATATGAAATGAAGGCAAACCATCTGTCAGTGGTAAACTTTATGTAATTTTACTGTAATAATAAATTATGATTAGGGCGTCTCCTAAAAGTGCCGTCTGGGCCTGGTAATTTCGCACATAAATTCAGAAAAACTCAGAGGTGCGAACTCGGACTCGAAACCATGATCCTCTGCTTGAGAGACCATACCCATATAGTAGGTCAAACCACTAGGCCATCACGGCTTTTTTTACTTGTGGAACTCTTCGGAGGAAAGAAGCAAGTGCTTAATGGGCACTGTTTGACCGTTGCATCATGTTCTTATTGCAATGCATTTTGATGGACAGTGCATTGCGTGAGGATAAGCTTTATAAAATTATTCATTTAAGTCACGCAATAGACAACACGCGAAATTAACAAATTTTGCCAAATATAGCATAGTATTTCATCACATCATAGCTATTGCTGAGTTCTTGGTGGCTACTGGTAACCGGTGAGCACCGGTAACTTGGCTTAGTTTGGCTATGGTCCTCTGCACTAAACACAAGCTTGGCTTACCATGGGATGACCTCATCGTCATCATCATCAACAGCCTATGCTCGTCCACTGCTGGGCTGGACATAGGCCTCTCCCATGGCACGTCACTAAGCACGATCCTCGGCCACTCTCATCCAGCTCTTGCCCGCCGCCTTGCGAAGATCATCGCTCCACCGAGTCTGTGGACGTGTCGTCCTACGCTACGTTTGCCGATCCGTGGTCTCCACTCAAGAACTCGTCTACCCCAACGGTTATTAGTTCTTCGGGTTATATGATCGGCCCATTGCCACTTCAATTGGGACTAGGTCAAGTGGTGTCAATTGTCCCGTGATATTTATTTATTATTTTTCATTATTTCAGCCATAGGACCTCCGTTGCTGGACATAGGCCTCCCTCATTGATACCCAATCATAGAGAGATGAATGCGATACACAATACGGCCTTTGGCCTGTTTGTTAGCACTATACAATAAAAGCATAAATTCGGTGTAGCGTTTCACTGAATCGCATTTGACTTTAAATTAACAAAATCTCAGTTGAATTTGTTTACTTGAAGCAACTTTCCGCGTGGATTTTTACATTAGTGTAATTTATTTGTAGCATTTAATTTTCAATCTAACCAGTGTGTGTTGCCAATGATGACATATGGATCCGAGACGTGGTGCTTCCCTGTGGGCCTGATGAATAGGCTCAGAGTCGCTCAACGAGCTATGGAGAGGGCTATGCTCGGGATTTCTCTACGGGAACTACTAGGAATGAGAAGATCCGTAGAAGAACAAGGGTCACCGACATAGCAAAGTGGATTAGCTCGTTGAAATGACAATGGTCAGGTCATATAGCACGCAGAACAGGATGGCCGTTGGGGCCAAAAAGTTGTCGAATGGAGACCACGGACTGGCAAGCGCAGCGTGAGACATCCACCAACGAGATGGACGGACGATGTGGTAAAGGTCGCAGGTTCAAGTTGGATGCAAGTCGCTTCCAACCATAATGATGGGGTATCAATGAGGAAGGCCTATGTATGTCTAGCAGTGGCCGTCTTGCGGCTGAAATGATGATGATGATTTAATTTTCTGTGTAATATTTTACCCTAGACCTTTTTGCCGCGATCAGTTTGCATGAAAATTCTGTAAGCTTTTACTAACGTTTTTTTCCTAGTTTCATTATTCTTAAGTACCTACACCTACTACTAAACTCATTGAAACACTTATTATCTTTGTGAACAATAAATAAGTCAATATCTCTGTCACTGCGACATTGAACTACAGTGACTTTAAGGAACACAGCGAAAATATAATATACGAAGGGTGAAACCAACTAAAACTAATAGCGACTAGAAAAATAGACGATTAAGACACATCGCGATGGTTAAATGCACGGTCGAGGTGAAATGCGACTGAAACTAACAGTAAAAAAATTGACGATTGAATTACAAAGCGATAATTAAAATGATGGAGGAGAAATGCGATTCGGCGAAATGCTACAAGGAATTTATGCTTTTAAGGTTAAACTAACAAATGCCCTGGACCTGAACCAGTTCTAGTATTCTCTAAGTATCAAGTTGAACTCGAGTCCTGTCATACAAAATTAACTGTCATAACCTGCACCTAGTAAACCGAACAGTTAGGTTACCGTTGTTAATATGCCTGCAAAAAGGTGGAAGGACAAAAACTAGCGTAATAACTTAAGGGGACTCCTACTACTGGGCTACGCAAAATATAATCAATACATTAAAAAATGACAGGATAAAGTAATTAGTTGCTGCCCGCGACTCTGTAAAGAAGTCGTTATCGCTATCCCGCGGGAACTATGCAATCTCGCGGGATTAAATTATTATGCACAATGATTTTTAATCGGTAATCAGGAACCAACTTTTCTAATCATTATTCGAAGGCAACCACGTTTAAGTTACAGTTACATGAAACAAAATGTTTATTTTTTAAATAATGATTATTTGGATTTTTTTTTAATTTAATATCATTGTCACCCCACGCATGGCTTAGTCTATGAGCGTGAAACCTTTTTGACGATTCAGTTTCTTATTAAGCAAACTTTGACGTGAGACCTGTTAAAATCCCCGCCAAAGCGATGGCACTTGACGAAACAACTTAAATTCAACAAATTTAGGATGCCCATGGATCCGGAGGATGGAGGAAGTTTTAACAATAGCGTTTTTTTAAATTAAACAGAGACTTAAATTGCTTGAGACCTCATCTACTAAATTCTATTTAGGCTAGGGGGTTAATATTTTTCAACTCGTGTTCACCAGTTAAAAATCACTGTGTATTTATAATCTAGTTTATAAACTATCTATGTGCCAAATTTCCAAGCCATCTGATAGTAAGTGAGCGGACCCATAGACACCTGCAACACCAGAATATCATCAATGCGTTGCCAGCTTAGAAGGCTAACCAACAATACATTGCATGCCCGTAATTTTATTGGCTGTCTTACTCTCAACTTCGGAATACAGCAGCATGAACAAGAACAAGACACAAAAGGTACTTAATAAAAACTATTAAAATTTAAAACAAATCCCATTCGCGGAAAAAATTGTAAAGAAAATATTTTCTTGGCAGAAGACACTCGCCCTTAAGCCCCCACGTAAAGTTGATTAAAAAGCAATAATACTATTATCTGTGGTGCATAAAAAACTCATTACAGCTCACGTAATTAGAGCATAGACATTATGTATGGTTCGCGAAGGGCAAAGGGTGACATAAAAAGTTTATAATACCATTCTTCTGTCTTGGAATTTTTAATCTTGGCAGTTTTTTGGAGATGGCCACTTAAAATTTAGTCGTTCGAAATTTTGATATTTTTTAAAATATTGATGAGGTAAATTTTAATAATATTAAGTCAATATAGCTGACTATAATAATAACTGAACAGTGATTTTGACTTGCAAGTTTTTTTTAATTTTGTTTTAAAATCGTTTAACATTTATAACAATCATGTTGTTTATTTCAAAATTCAACTATCTACTAAAAATTATAATACAGAAACTAGACTTGCTAACAAGATTACACCATTACACATAGTCGTAATAATTAAATCAGTAAAAAATATGTACTCATATCAGTAGTCAATGAAATTTGCAGAACCATACATATTTATGAAGCTGTCATGTCATACAGGTAATTTTCATACGCAAGTCATGTATGAATGCGTCCTACGTATGTAGGTATGTACTATGCCGGATTAAGCCAACGCGGGGCCTGTAGAAAATTATATCAAGGGGCCCTAAAAAAAGGTCGGAAAACAGCAAAAAAAAAGAAAAGGTCAGAAATGATGGAGCGCGAGCCCCCTTATGCGGGGGGCCCGTATAATTTGCTACTCTTACTACGTGGCTACTCCAAATACCTTGATTCCAATAACTTGATTCGTAAAATAAATGTTGTTAAGTCGTATACCGACAAGAAATAAAATACCTCTTAAGAGAATCTTTTCCGAAATCAGTCTCGCAACTGAGATGTAAAAAAAAACTGTAACATGTACGACTGCTAAAATTATAAATCTTCCTTTTAGCTTCGCTGTAGTTCGATAAAAACAATAAAAAAGGACAAAACAGCGTACGGCCGAGGCTAGACTCGAACTCAGGAGCATAGAGCTATATGCCCTGCGTTGCGAATTACTAACTCGACCACCACGCTGGTATTCGTCGGACCGAATTTAAGCTTCAGTTTGCAAAATTGCAGTGTCAAAAATTCATGACGCTATAGGGAACGTGCCATAACCATAGGCGGCAGCACTAATGCGACAGAAGAGACACTATGCGGACAGTAAAAGAAACTTATCAGGGTAAAACAGTCAAATTGATGGCACCAGTTGGCAGCACCGTCTATGTGCACGTTCCCTATAAGATTGAGATTAATTAATATAGAAATAGGCCGTATTATCTACACGGGGGCGCTTGCCATAGCTTTCACCAGATGGTGAAATTCTTCCTTGCTTCCTTCCTTGCTTTCTATCACCATCTTGTGAATGAATGAATACGGCCTCTGATCCTCACTCATTACACGGCCATTCGTATTAATGACCAATGTTCAATCAATGATAGGTATAAATAGTATCGTTGATGACTATATAGCCTAAAGATTTGTTCAACGTTATATTTAATTAATAAAAAAAATCCACATCTTCACCGATCAGGTAAGCAAAACTATTGAAATAAATCTCATATACCTTAGCGCATAATCGTAATAATTTAATCGTATTTTTTTTTTTTATTATATTCGTATACAAACACAGGGTTGCTTTTTTCTAGTCAAGGGCTTAAGAGCCTACCGAGCTTTTCGCGCTAATCTATTTTCGGTGGGCGATTTCGGGCATGGGGGAGGCACGATGGCTCAAGATAGGTTGGTTGGACTGCGCGTGTTTTTGGATATTTTCATCTTATTACTAAAACAATTACATTATTTTAAAAATGTAGTAACACTACAACATCTTGTTTTATAAAAAGTCATGACCTGCCGTGCAGTATTAGCGTCGTACTACGAATTTATTTTATTTTTTACACACGACTTTGGTTTTTTCCATCGAGCGAACTATAAGTAACCGTGTTTCGATAAACACTTGTCATTAGAGTGAATCCTTAAATATCTTACACATGAATTTCAAGACTATAGCTTTACTTGTAATGATACAGCACGAGATATGAATGCAATAAATGCGCCAAAAACACGGTAGGCCCACCCGTTGAGCGTCCCGCTTTAAATCCTACCCACTGTTGTGTGCACACCCGTGCGCACAGGACGCTCGACGGGTTAATGTAATTTTGCACATAAATTCCAAAAAAGTCAGCGATGCGATCCCGGGCTCGATCCCACGACCACGACACGACTTGTGAGAAGTCAAACCACTTTACCACGACTTGCATAAAAAAAATTAATCAGTTACATAATCGATGCAGGTGGACAGAAATATCTTATCTTTTGCTATAAAATAATATATTATACTGCGTACAAACAGACAATCGTATATAGTACATTATCTACTGCAGAGGCCGCGAAATATAGCGGATTGCCGACCGAGTAGAACACTCGGCCATTTAGATATACGAGGCCGACAATCCCTGTTCTAGGCAGATGCGTCTATAGAGGCAAACTAAGTTGATAAAAAAATATAACTAACACATTTATTACTATTTATTCAGATTCAGATTCATTTATTGCCAGATTGTCGATAATTATACAGATGTTACATAATTCAGTAGTGCCTCATAATCAACCGATAAATAAAAATAATAATATAATAATAATAGTTAAAGTAGTTAGTTAGTTTAATAATAAGTAGTTTTATTTCATTTTATTTGTAACTCGGATTTAATAGAAAACAGAGATAATTCATAAATATTTATTTTTAATAAGCGTAGTGGCAGAATGTCATAATGAACCAAAAAGCAAATATTGCTTATAGTTTTTTTTTAATGGCTGAACGCCATGATGCCGTGTCACTCTGTGTTGAATGGAAATTAAAATCAATGTTGTAAGATATTCCATTATCGACCTCTCGTCATAAGAATAAATAATAACAGAGTAGAAGGGAAACTCCCGCTCCGGCCGGACTCAAGGTCACGATATTAGAGTACTCTCTAAGAGAGAACTCAGTCAGGGTGTCACGGCCGGCGTCACCGCACGCGCATTTGTCTGTTAATTGTTTGCGCGTTCGTTTTATTGGAAACAAAAATAACAATGACGTCAAGTTATTGTGGTGTATTTGGGTGTATAAACAATTCAAAAACGATGCCAAATCACCTTAAATGGCTTCATTTGGTATGGCACTTGTAATAACTTCTTACTTAGAAGTACCTACCTACAATATGTAGGTACGTACAGGCAAGGATTTTAATTGTTAGGCCACTTGCCACTGTTCGTATTTTAGCCGTGTAATGCAAATCAGCAAATACGAGTAAGTATAAGCGGCTTCACCCGATTTGCATTACACGGCTAAGATACGAACAGTGGCAAGTGGCCTAACAATTAAAATCCTTGACTGTACAGTCAACAGCATAAATAAGTGATCATTATGTACCTTGTCACTTTAATGTCATGTTTGAAATGTCATACAAAATTGTCAAACGATTGAAAACGACAAGGTACAGAAATGACCACTTGTTTATGCTGTTGACTGTACCTAATGATTTATAAATCTCATTATTTGTAAAACTAGAATAAAATAATGATTTCAAAGTAAATAAAAACTTATATTTTAGCGATATTATCTTTAGACGTAAGTAATATTTAACAGTAAGCAACCCTAGCAACACGCCTGGGCGACAGAGGGGTGTAACAACGTGAGGGGGGAAGTAGGTATATAAATGGCGGCGTTTTGGACGCGGTCAAAAGAGATTCCCTTCTACTCTGTTATTATTCATTCTTATGCTATCGTCTAGCCACATCTGCAACGTGACACTTCGCGGCCTATTATAAGGAATATAACATCAATATTTCATTGCATGTTTGAGAAAAAAAATATAATCTCTCAGCAATTGTAGCGAATGTCTTGAGACGTGACTAACGTTTATGTATGTATGTCTTATTCCATACATGGTATCGTTATGTAATGGACAGTCACACAACACGCCACGTGCATTGTCTAAAAATAAAAGGTCGTAAGTGCAAACTGTCGCAAGTGCTCTTACGCCCTCCTACCTCGGATGAATTGAATGCGGGTTTCCGAGAAAACGAACGTCACACATTTTTTTATAATTATTGTATGTTTATTTCTAGTAGAGCTGCACGAAAGGTTTATTTTTCCTTTTAGATGATTGCACTGCATTGCGCTCCAAAACCAAGTCGCCCGCATGCCCGCTGCAAAACTGGTGGTTTGATCACCTATCAACTTCATCATTAGACGACCGGATGGCCCAGTGGTTGAAGAACCTGACTACGAAGCTTGAAGTCCCGGGTTCGATTCCCGATCGGGGTAGATACTGTGAAAATTACGAATGGTTGTGCTCTTGGACGTTTTATATACTGTTTTTAAGTAAGTATGTATTTTATCTATACAAAGACAGTTTTTTATCCGTTTATTAGTACATACCCATAGTACAAGCTTTGCTTAGTTTATCATTTTAATTAATTTCAAGTAATAAGTTTAGATTAATTTAGGCATCAATAAGTAGGTACTTACGAATCTCGAAGAACCTACCACTGGTTCGGAAAAACTCTTTTGAGAAAAATTCGGCAAGAACCTCAACAAGGTATATTTTTTTCAAATAGTTCTACAATGTTATTAAATTACATAGTAGGTAATACACCAAGTTTTTTTTACCACAGTAGATACGCTGTACAATCTAACACCTGACGCAATCTCGTGGCCTCCGAAATGGCTTGAGCTATTTTTATGAAATTTTTTCTCTATATTTGATAGGTCTGAGAATAGGTCGTAGACTATTTTTTATACCCTAATATTGCAAAACAACTTTTGCCGGATCAGCTAGTCTTCTAATGTATAAAAATCTCGTGTCACGGTGTTTGTTATCGAACTCCTCCGAAACGGCTTGACAGTTTTTTTTTCTCCACATTTGGTAGGTCTGAGAATAGATTGTAGGCTATTTTTTATACCTATCTCTATTCTTCGCAGACGGAGTATCGGGCAACAGCTACTTAGTTTTAATATAATTTGCATGTAATCAGCCAATCAGGTGCGACAATAATTGTCACGTTGGAGAAATAGTAGGGGACTGGTCGTAGTGGTCGTATATTTATCACTTTATCGCTTCGGCAGATACGATGACATCCAAACTAAGATTCCTGGCGCTATGTTTAAAAACGCAGTTATTCCGAAGGCTATCGTAAGATATACTTAGTTATAATTCTATAGCAGCTAGTAAATCACTAGCCTTGCCTGAGCACTGAGCTATAGTTTGTATGTATGTATAAGCAGTGTGAATGAAGCGGGTGGGTCTCCTGCCCTCGATACGAACAGGTACACTCGCAGCTGCAAGTGTACAGAGGTTTAATAATTATAAAGATTTAATTTGCGTTTTGAAAAATTTGCATTCAAATAGTTTAAACAAACGATGTTAATTTCAGTTAAAGATATTATAAAATACTAATAAAATAGTCTTAAAACTTCCCTGTCGAAGGAGTCATATATACATACATACATAAAATCACACCTGTATTTCCAAAAGGGGTAGGTAGAGCACACGAAACGTTACATGTACGTTTCGTGGCCACTATTGGCAAGTTTAGGTTTGAAGGTAAGAGTCAAATATAATGCATACCTCCATATAAATAATAATAAATATTACTTGACACTTGACACCTCTATTGACCTAGTCAGAAGCTAGTATCTTCGGAACCTTACCGAAAGCACAGAATATATAATAGTACTAACGTACAGAATGGACACGCTCCACCCCGCACCGATTCGAGTTACCCCACCCCTCAAGGCGCAGATTGCCGGACCCCGCCGGAATCCAGAAGAGTGCGCGCGCGATGTATGTAGGCGTACGCGTGTACAGACGTCGTCGTGCTTATGTAGATTCAAGAACACGTATTTGTACGTCGTGTCCGCCGCGTGCCGAAAGGAACTCATTTTTATATATATATTTTTTAATTAACATATAATACAATACAATACAAATACAAATATTCTTCATTAATCACCAAAAACAGTACAGTGCCATTACAAAAATAAAAATTCAGGTAGACAATAGGCGATCTTATCGCTAAAAAGCGATCTCTTCCAGACAACCAATTACTCAGAAATTAACAAATATCAACAGACTAATGTAGGTGGCAGAAATAACAGACAAGAGAAACGTAATAACGTAATACTTTATTGAATCAGGCGTTACTTTGCTGAGGTCCATATTAATGAACTGAAACAATTACTTTGCTCACCCGCGACCTTATTATAGTTACATTCTAACATTTGGTAGCATATAGCTAGTAAACGGTTGCGTTGGTCCGAGGATGAGCTCTGGTTGAGTTCGAAACGCGTTAGTGTAGTTTGGTGGTGGTAATAGTTGGGTTTGTGTGTGTTCGTAATGTGTGGAGGTGGAGGAACTGCATGAACACACATTTCTTGCTTAAACGTAACTATCATAAGGTCGCGGGTGAGCAAAGTAATTGTTTCAGTTCATTAACATATACTTACCTACCTTATTTTACATCTTAAGGATAGTTGCGTATAAATAATAATGACATTTATTATTTATTAATTACGTACGGAAGCGCTTTTTTCTCCAATTGTACAAACAAAAATATACGATTAATGAGCTTGCCTTACTTCGACAGGCCAAAAAAACAGGTAAACCCCAAAGCTGGGGAAAGGTTCCGTCAGCTATAAGGTTCCTTAACTTGTTACCTTTGATTATTTATAAACTAGATAAAGCTCAGGCGGTATGAAAACTTCCCGAAAAATATAAGCCAATGCGGAACAGTTATGCGGTGTGCGCGATTCATAAGTACCTTAAAATGACGAAATTTGACATAAAAGTATGCAGAAATTACAACGGGAAGTTCAAAACCAACAACAAAATTACTTTAAATCGGTACTTAAGTATTTCAGAATTTATAATACGAGTACCTATTTCGTAAGAAAAGATTTAATTTTGTAGGTTAGTATTGTTTGACATTTTCTATTAGTGATACCAGTTCTTAGTGCAAAATTTTCCACAATTCAGATCAAATCGTATTAAAAAGTTTATATTGGGCACAAAGCCGAAAAGTGTCGATTTTACGCATCAATCTGAACCATAAATTTTTCTGGCGTCTATTGAGCTTCTTTTAATTATCTCTAGTTCTTTTCACTAGCTAAAATCTGTTTTTTTTTACCACATTTTGGGGAATTTACCATTAACTGGTATAATTTTGCACGCGCACAGTGACAACCGGAATGACGTAACGCGAGCGTAAAATGAAGCTGTCAAATGGTCGTCACGCACACAAGCGAGAAGAGTCGGGACGTTTTGTATTGCAGTGTTTGCTAGTGGCACTCTATCTAGTGTAAAAATAATCATAGCTTGTTACATACAATGGTGTTTTATGTACCAAAAAACGATATGGCATTTGCGCACCGAAAATAAATACATCATCATCATCATCATCATCATTTCAGCCATAGGACGTCCACTGCTGGACATAGGCCTCCCTCATTGATGCCCAATCATTACGATTGGAAGCGATTTGCATCCACCCTGAACCTGCGGCCTTCACCAAATCGTCCGTCCATCTCGTTGGTGGACGTCCCACGCTGCGCTTGCCAGTCCGTGGTCTCCATTCCAGGACTTTTGGCCCCCAACGGCCATCTGTTCTACGTGCTATATGGCCTGCCCATTGCCATTTCAACGAGCTAATCCGTTTGGCTAAGTCGGTTACCCCGGTTCTTCTACGGATCTCCTCGTTTCTGATTCGATCCCGTAGAGAAACTCCAAGCATAGCCCTCTCCATAGCTCGCTGAGCGACTCTGAGCCTATTCATCAGGCCCATAGTGAAGCACCACGTCTCGGATCCATATGTCATCACTGGCAACACACACTGATTAAAGACTTTTGTTTTGAGGCACTGAGGTATTTTGGACGAAAAGATGTTGCGGAGCTTCCCGAACGCTGCCCATCCGAGTTGGATTCGCCGATTGACCTCCTTCTCGAAGTTGGACCTACCTAGCTGGACGGTCTGTCCTAGGTATACATATGCGTCAACAACTTCAAGAACCGAGTTCTCGACCACAATGGGGGCAGGGACAACATGAACATTAGACATAACTTTCGTCTTGTCCATGTTGAAAATAAATACAAAAGGTGACAATTGTAGCCTTTGCTGTGGTGACGTGACGGCGAAGAAAAGGGCAACCGTATACAATTCATACTCCAGCTCAATTCTGATACCTATATCGCACAAACTATTTAAGATTAGATAAAGACCTGTACAAAGTAACCCCTGAATGTATCACTAGAATCTAATTCTTATACAGACCTTTAAAAGATCGCGAGGAAACTCAATGGTGGATGTGAAGTTCCCGATCAACACAGGGCCCGCAAGGGAACTACAGCCCAAGCTCTCTCATTCTCAGAGGCCTGCCTGTGCCGTGCTGGGAGGTATTTTTAGGGTTCCGTACCCAAAGGGTAAAAACGGAAACCCTATACTGAGGCTCCGCTGTCCGTCCGTCCGTCCGTCTGTCACCAGGCTGTATCTCGCGAACTGTGATAGCTAGAGAGTTGAAATTTTCACAGATGATGTATTTCGGTTGCCGCTATAACAGCAAATACTAAAAAATGGAATTAAATAAATATTTAAGGGGGCTCACATACAACAAACATGATTTTTTTTGCTCGTTTTTGCTCGATATTGATAACGGCAACAGGTAGACACTTGAAATATTCACAGAATATTTAATTATAATTATATTGACTTTAAAAATAAATCATTAAATTAAAAGAAAAAAATATTTAAGGGGGCTCCCATACAACAAACGTGATTTTTATAGATCGGAACCCTTCGTGCGCGAGTCCGACTCGCACTTGGCCGGTTTTTTATTTATAATATAGGCTGTGATGTAGGGTCGGTTCCCTAACTTAAGTATCCACTTTTCCATAGTAACTGCATAGAAAAGTGGATACTTATGTTAGGGAACCGACTGTACAAAAATCATGAAGTCACATTTCTGAGTTTTATTGACACAGTATTACGTTAATTTACTGGATTTCTACATGTTACTTTATTTTATAAAGTTAACCCTAAAACCTTTACATTTACCTGAATGATCAATGTCAATAAAAAGTCAATGCCGCCATGTTGTCACTTTCCCTGCGCGCGCGCCGATTTCTTTGATGTTTTACTTCACGTACTCATACGCATTTTTAAGAATTACCTACTTATAAAATTTTTAATAAATGCACTTATACTTTCAGAGCAATGGTCTTTTAAAAAATAGTACATCTTAACTGAAACTTATACCTAATGTTGTAAAATTGTTTTGAAAAAAATAACAGACTGCGTAAAAAGATTTGAGGTACCTCCAAAAGTATAAAATAGAACGTAAAAAAATACTCAAAAATCCTACTGAGAGTGACAATAAAGTACTTTAGTTTAGTTAATTAAAACTTGTACGGAACCGCTGTGACTTGTCTACTACACAAACCCCTAGTGGGTTTTCCAATAGTGGAATAATAACTCCAACCTTGTTTATTTGTGTTCTTGATTATATTAAATAAATAATTAAAAAATAAAAAGTAGCCATGCTTAAAATTAATTTATTTAAGGTAAATAAATACCCCAGTGCCAGACGGTGCTCCAATAGTCGACACTTTCAATCTTAATTCGTAGCAATAAAGGCGACAAGCAGAGTGTCGATTATTGGAATTAGAGTGATAACCACTGGGGTATTTACCTTACGTTAGATGTCCGTCTTTGGGTCACACAAACACAAATGTGTAGGTACCAAATTTCAAGTCAAATTCAACATAAAATCATAATGAGCTCCTTCGTACAAGGTTCAACGGAAAGCGTCACGCTTCAGTTCCACTTTCCGTTTGAACCAACCTTGAATAAGAACAACGGATTGGTTCGAAACATGTCAAGCATACCTCGAGTTATAATACGAAAGGTTTTGTAAAATTTCGTGTTAACCGTAGCTCATTTCTTCAATATTATGCGGTAGAAAACGCCAGTACAACAGAACTTTCCATTATAAAAATGTTTTATATTTGTATCTATTCTTGCCAAATGAATTTTTTCCTGTGTATTTTATATTTTGTAAAGAAATCTTTCTCTCTCTCTCTGTCTCTCTCACTAATATAAGGAAAACTAAAACCCACGAACCACGGACTGTCAAGCGTAGCGTGGGACGTCCACCAATTAAGAGTATGCGCGCACGAGCAACTTTGTCTCCGCGACTATTTAATCAAGTCTATGGGTTAGTATGGAAGTGCGCACACGTAGCGCTGCAAATCCCAGGGTACAAATACACAGACTTGATAAAATAGTCGCGGAGACAAAGTTGCTCGTGCGCGCATACCCTAACGAGATGGATGATTTGGTGAAGGTCGCAGGTTCACGGTGGATGCAAGCCATTTGCAACCGTAGTGATTGGGTAGGCCTATGTCTACCAGTGGACATCCTATGGCTGACAGACGATGATAATGATGAAAACCCCCAAATCCCCATTCCTGGGGCTTATTGTTTGTATCCCGCAGTGACTGCGACGCAGCTCCGTCGCACGCTCAAACTATACTCCATTTAATTTAGCATTGAAACCCACAACATCATTATATTGCGGCTCGTCAACTATTTCTTACCTAGCAAATAGTACAGTACAATAGTCTGCGAGCCGCAAAATAAAATTGTTTTAATGTCACTTTATTTGCGTGTCGTCAATTGTTACGCTAGTACAAATTGTAAAGAGATTACAGTTCACGAGCTGCAATATAATGTTGTTGTGGTTTATAATTCTAAATTAAATGGAGTATAGGTATGAATAATCAAATGTTGCCATGTAGCCGTAACGCATGAGCAAAAACCCACAAAATTAATCTACATCAAGCTAAGCTTACTAACCCAAATAACGTGAAATTAATCACTTTTTTTAATAAAGTAATAAGCAAAATTTCGCTGAAAAAAAGAAATCGCCACGGTCGGCGGCGTGTTGCGTTGCACGCGGCTTGGAGCTGTTTCCATTGACACCGACGGTTTTATAAGTAGGTAAAGTAACGTTCTCGATTGACTGGCTGTACAGTGCAGACAGGACGAGTTGGGAGTCCAAGCCTTTGCCCTGCAGTGGGTACAAGCTAGTAAAGAAAAGATACGTCATTTTATAGGTTGTTCCAAAACTTAACAATAACCTAGTACCGGGTGAGAGGCGAAATTGTAAGTAACAGTTCTGGTAAAAAATAAGAAGAAAAATCAATGTCACTTAGTTTAAGAGATAATAGAGTCACATAACATTAAACGTCCGTGGACGCCACTCGAGAACCATCGGCCATCAGTTCTACGAGCAATGTGGTCTGCCCACTGCCACTTGAGTCTGGCGACTCTTCGAGCTATGTCAGTGACTTTGGTTCTTGTGTGGATTTCATCATTTCTAATGCGAACTCGCAGATAAACTCCGAGCATAGCGCCCGCTCCCTAGTGACCTTGAGCTGAGAGTGACGTCTCAGTGCCATTAATCATCACTGGCAACACACACTAGTCAAACATGATCGTTGAGGAACTCTTCGGAGAAGGCTTTTGTCCAGCAATAATCTTTTGGCTGATATGATGACTATAAACAATGGGGTCAATGGGCTCGGTTACACCTCATTACCATTCCACGATTATAAGCACAACCGAAGGACGAGTCGCACGAAATTTGATCAAACTAAATTCAGTATCGGTAATAGTCTTAAGTTTTCATAAAAAATAACCTTAAGCATCATCCTTTTTAATAATATTTGCTCAAAGGGTAATAAGAAAAAAAACGCCCTAAAAGCGCTGAATATTACCATCAATGACGTTTCGCCGTATGGCAGTGGAAACAGACACACCACAAGAGCGGTAAAAACCGCTACAACTGATATGAAAGAGAAAAACGGTATAGTTATACAACGAGCAACAAAGGTCGCGACTAAACACCACGACAAGCCACGTAACATTGTGCATAACACTGTGCTACATTGTACGCACGGATATCGCATAGTCATCTACAACTTTAACTTTATATCTATAAGGTTCAGAAATGAATGATACAGTATTCAGAATTACGTTTTATAAATTTCGTTGAAATATAAGGAAAAATCGGCAAGTATACAATACAATGACTCTTCATTATAGACTATATATAGAAAACAATACTTACAGAAAAATAAGTACATGGATAATATATTTTATGTAAGGTAAAGGTAAGCAATAGGCGGCCTTTGGAGCGATCTCTTCCAAACAGCTTTAACAACAGAAAGAAAAGTAAGAAATGGATTTAGAGATGGTGCAATTTTAAACAAATAATATTAATAACATAAACAAACATACGTACTGGATCTGTCACACATTTATTTACCTCAACGTTTCGGCCACTGCAATGTGGCCGTGGTCACGAGTGAGTGAAAATTACGAAAGTTTAAAACACCATAGATACACGGAAATATAAATAAATAGACTATAACCCTTGCTCGCAAGATGACGGGTAGTATTCCTGAATAGTATAATTAAATATAAATATTTAAGTATACATAGCATATTTTGAAAATAATAAGTTTAATTTAAAAACCTCCAAATGAAAAAGACGAGTTTTGTGGTCCCAAGACTCTTCGGATAAGAAAATTTTATTTTTTCTCATCAATGAAGAGGTTTTAATAAAATACCGACCACACCCAGTGAGAGCTGCGCGGGCGCATCTTACACCGAACGAACACGAATCTTATTATTAAACTTCGTGTGATTCTTTATAGTATTTGATGGACCAACGTTAAAGTATTTGCTGGACCAAAACATACACTGTGATAAATTTATGAAATGATTATGTGAATAATTGTATCACCTTTTCTTTTAGCTTCAACCAGCGTCGTCTCCTGCATTAGAAATACCTTACATAGCACGTAATAACTCAGTTATAGATACAAATTTTAGTACGATCGCAAAAGCTCATGATTCTGAGCAGAAATCACATAAAATTTTCCGAATTTAAAAAAGTCAAAAGTTTAAAAAAAAAAAAAATATGGCTCATATATGTCCCACTGCAGGGCACAACCCTCCTCTTAGAATAGGAAGGCTCGGGCAGAGTCCTCACAAAGGCCCAATGCAGATTGGGAACTTCACACACACAATGGTGTGAAATTCAATGGATTTCTCTGCAGAAGTGTACAGGTTTTTTCTTCACCACAAAGCTTATGGTAATTATGGCTACCACGACTGAAGAAAATCATCATCATCATCATCATTACAGCCGTAGGACGTCCACCGCTGGACATAGGTCTCCCTCATTGACGCCCAATCATTACGGTTGGAAGCGACTTGCATCCACCCTAAACCTGCGGCCTTCACCAAATCGTCCGTCCATCTCGTTGGTGGACGTCCCACGCTGCACTTGCCAGTCTGTGGTCTCCATTCCAGAACTTTTGGTCCTAATACTGTTGTAGAATTAGGTTACTTTGTGACAAATGGAAGTTATAGGAAACAATATGGCATGTGAAATTCGGACAGACGTTAGAGAAACGTTCGCGCCGGTGTAACAACACACCGAATGGGTGTGAATACGTCTGTAAGTATCTCTCGTAAGATGCGAAAATTAATAAATAAACGGGGCCCGCCCTGCCGACAACATTGGCCTTACTCGATTTATCGTGCCGTAATCCGACGTGCTTGATCAGAACGACATAGTTTCGTCGGGTTTATTATCTACTAGCTGATTCCTGCGGCTTCGCTACCGCTGAAGTAGGTTAAAACGTGTTTTCCCGTGGGAATAACATATTTTCCCGTGGGTAAAAATTAGCCTATGTCACTCTCCAGCCCTTCAACTATCTCCAAATAAAAAATCACGGCAATCCGCCGCTCAGGTTCGACGCGAAAGACGAACAAACATACAAACACACCTTCACATTTATAATATTAAAGTATGGAAGTATGGCGTCAGCGTATCAGCGTCTTCACTCGCTTTACTCAAATGGTAGCTTCATTGGTGTAATACGAATGTTAACTTTGTTTATGTATAAGAATAACTAGCTATGTCCCACGGTTTTGCTCTACTTAGAAATATTTTTACGAGTAACATTTAGAATCCGAGAGTTTGTCCGGAAAATTTAAAACATGATTAAAGTAGGTATACAAAGTTCGCTCGAACAATGCTATATATATAGTTTATATATATATATACAGTGGTGGTCATACAATTAAGAACGATTTGAAGTTTCCGATTTTTTTTTATCTAAATCATGTCATATGTCTAGTTGTGTTCCTTCTTAGAAGTAACAAGTTATGTTATAAAATAGCCACATGGATAGAGCAAACGGGATTAAGAATAATAGTGTATAATTGCTAACATTTTTTTTTACAAATTTTATTTGTTCTCTATACTAATAAATTCAAATAGTAATGAAGCTGGACAAATAATTAAGAACGATTTATTAAACTGCTCGAGAGTTGTTTTATATGAAACTTAGATTAAATAAATCATATTAATGTGAAGTTGGTATAGAAAAAAAAAGCAATTTAATACATTTGAATTAAAATTAATAGTTAGTAGCATGTCCACGGCTTTTAATTACGGCTTTACACCGGCGAGGCATTGAATCTATCAATTTTTGACATTTCGCAAGAGAAATAGAGTTCCATTCTTCTAAGAAAACGTCGTACAGCTCTCTCAAATTGCCACACTGTCGATATGAAACCTTTTTCTTGACTTCGCACCAAAGATGCTCTATTGGGTTAAGATCTGGGCTGTTGGCTGGCCAATCTAAGACAGAAACTGATTGTGATGTGAGGAATTCCTTAACGGTGCGTGCAGTATGCTTTGGATCATTGTCGTGCTGGAATGTCCAAATAACCGGAAGCACGTCTTCGGCATATGGTAACATTGTTTCTTGCAGTATATTTTTGTATTGGAATTGATCCATGTTTCCTTCTATCAGCCTAACAGGTCCAACGCCATGTCCAGAAAAGCACCCCCAAATTTTCACATTTCCCCCGCCATGCTTTAATGTCACTTTTGTGTACTTTGGGTCGAATGCTTTATTCGGAGGGCGTCGTACATATCGTTTTCCATCAGAACATACCCTATTTATTTTTGTCTCGTCAGAAAAAAGAACGTTTTTCCACTGTCTGACTGTCCAGTTTTCATACCTTCTTGCAAATGCAAGTCGGGCTTGCCTATGACATCGTTTCAACAAAGGCACCTTCCTTGCTATCCTTCCGTTCAACTTATTTTCTACCAAACGCCTTCGAATAGTGCGTGCAGAGATTGCTGAAGGGTTTTTTTCGCCAAAATATTCTTTTCTCAACTCATTAGACCCTTTAAAAGGATTTTGTTTTGCCAAACGAACGATATTTCGATCATCTCGACGAGATGACTTTCTCTGTCTAGGTCCACGTGGAACGTTTGAAGTAGTTTGATACGTGGAAAAATGCTTTACGGCATGGAAAACCATTGTTTTTGGACATTGCAGATAGTCGGCTATCTTTTTATACGACCAATTCTTCTCGCGAAGTTTTATTATTACTTCTCTTGTAGATTTATCACAACTTTTATTTTTCCCCATTGTTTTTATACGAAGTAATCACTTTTAAGACTTTAACAGCACGAAATGGCGCCAAAATTATACGAATAATAATCTACAACCACAGAGCCACACACTGTTCTCTATTTAAATTTGAAAAAATAATAAACTATTCAGCGTTCTTAATTACGTGACCAGCCAGTAAGTACTAATACTAGGTTCAGATCGAATGTATTAAGTTTCTCTATTAATTTTTTAACCAACTATGTTGCATAAATGAATGTACCGGTAGTACGGAAAAGTTTCGCAATACCGAGAGAAATAAAAAAAATACGGGCAATTAGTTATACTTGTTACTTTGAAAAAATCATCTCAATAAATAATCGTTCTTAATTATATGGCCACAACTGTATAGTTTGAAAATAAAGTAAATGTCCATTATGCGTCCAAATCGGTTCACCCGTTTAATAGCTATGATGCCACAGACAGACACACACATAGCGGCCAAACTATGCTATTAAATCTAGATTACGAAGAAACAGAAAATATGTTATTGGTGTGACTAACACTTGTTGGTATTAATAACACTAGGTACGACATTGTATTTTACTTTAGTTGTGTATAATGGTCAGCTGTCTACACATAATTTCAAACACACACGCATACGCACATGTACACACACACAAACACACACACACACACACACACACACACACACACACACACACACACACACACACACACACACACACACATACAAATACACACACACAAACACGCATAAAAACACACGGAATTTATTACTTTTTATAAACTTGTATATGTATTCTTTATTGTCAGTGACTATAAGATTAATAAAACTGAAATGCATCGTTGCGCAGGATTGAAGTGAAATTGTTACCTTAGTATTCCAATACCAAACCGCTGATCTTCATAACACAGGTTATCCTAGTATGAAGGTCAGAGGATCTATATTAATGTCTTTTACAAGCCTACTAAAAAAAAAAAAAAAAAAAAAAAAAAAAAAAAAAAAAAAAAAAAAAAAAAAAAAAAAAAAAACTTTTAACACCCGCCACAAACTAGCCTGTGTGAGCTAGAAACATTGTGTAACAATTTTCATCCAAATACTTTAGCAGTTTTAGCGTGAAAGACAAAAAAACACACGCATTGAATTAGCTAACGATAAAGCTTCCTAAGGTCGCCATTGACCGGATTTGTATAATGCATTTTCCCATGTCACAATAACCGCGATGATCACCACACCGGAACTCTAAGGTCTTTAGGTTTTACCAACATACTTAACACAAAAAATTGCTACGTAGATATTATGAATGTCAAAAAAAGCTGTGGTGGCCTAATGGTTCCACTTTACCGATAGCAGTTCGTTTCTGTGCGGGGTCGCAGTTCTAACCTAAATTACTTTAATGGTAGTAGTTCGTTTCTGTGTGGGGTCGCAGTTCTAACCTAACCTACTTTATTAGTAGCAGTTCATTTCTGTGTGGGGTCACAGTTCTAACCTAACCTACTTTACTAGTAGCAGTTCGTTTCTTTGTGGGGTACCTAACCTAATTCACTAGTAGCAGTTCGTTTCTGTGTGGCTTCGCAGTTCTAGCCTAACCTACGTTACTGGTAGCAATTCGCTTCTCTGTGGGGTCGCAGTTCTAACCTATAATTTACTAGTAGGAGTTCGTTTCTGTGCGGGGTCACAGTTCTAACCTAACCTACTTTACTGCTAGCAGTTCGTTTCTGTGTGGGGTCGCAGTTCTAACCTAACCTACTTTACTGATAGCAGTTCGTTTCTGTGCGGGGTCACAGTTCTAACCTAACCTAATTTACTGGTAACAGTTCGTTTCTGTGCGGGGTCGCAGTTCTAACCAGTTGCAGGGGGGGGGGGGGTAATTTTTTATATCGAGGAACTAAGGAGAGCCATAATTGATGAAAAAGCAAATTGGATAAAAAAAATAAGCTGCCCAAATTACTACCTAATTCCACGCGAACGGAGTCGCGGGCAAATATTTGTTAAACAATATTTTATGAACCAACTAATTTGTTGGTCGTTAGTTTGCTAAACGTTAATTAAAATTTATGAGACGTTTTTTATGAAATGATTGAATACCAAGTCGCACAGATGTAGATGTCTTACACGAATGGATCTCCGCAAAGTACCTGAAACAATTACAAAAAATTATAGCAATGGGCTTTACGAGGCTAAATAATGTCAAAGGATAACGCTACAAGGATTAAAGTTGAATCAATGTACCAGGGCACCATGAAGATGAACATCACGTGTTTAGATACCAAGGAAACAACTCGTTTCGGCTCAAAACACCCGATGCCGTCGCCGCGCACTGTGTTTAAAAAAACAAACTGTCACTTTTAAAATGGCGCGAAAGAAAACTAAGGTTAGTTTGAAAAAATGATCAATATAAAAACTGTTTATTTAATTATGTTGATTTTTAATTCAAAATGCTTCAAATTTTACTGGTTAGAAATTCAATGAAGACACTCAATGTTATTGGAAAACAGTTTGTGAGGTAAACGTTGATTACCTTGAAGTATCGCCGACGCGTATAGCCGTCTCTCTTTGACTTGTACATGGTGTTATGTCCGTCCTTCTCTGCCGTTACGCAAGGCGTTTGAAAGAAAACGTAAGAACTTGTTTTAAGTTTGATATAAAATGCGAGGTTTGTTTAAAAATGCATTCTTGTTTTTTTTTTCAGTTCCAATAAAGGAATTAGCTACTTAAAAATATATTTCGCTTATGGCAATTTGTCCTTAATTATTTAAATTTAACGGAATTTTCAATTAAAGTTCGAATTATTCGAGAAAGAAAACATTTACTTTTCTTATAGGTACTAGGAGGTCATAAAAAAAATAGTAGGCTACGTAATTAAAAAAAAAAATACTGATCGATCGATTTAATATTATTAATTTCAGGAGTTATTGTAGCCTAAGTAAATTTTATTTTCAAAAAATATCACTTAAAAAACTACCTCTTTGTTATGAAAAAGTACGGACAAATAGAGCCCTGCGTAACAAACCCCTAAATACAGAATGATATGTGTGTGTGTCAAGTCACGCACACGCACCGGATGTAATAAATGAAACTGAAAGAAAGATGGCGCACTAGATGCTTGCCATCTTTCTTACAGTTTCATTTATTACAACTGGTGCGTGACACGCAGACACATCTAGTCTGTGCCGGCCTTTAGAGCAAACGAATAAAATATATAAATACGCGTAAACATAACAAATTACAACATAAAGATATATTTAAATCATCAAGCTAGTAGGAACAGCAAGAAACTATTATATATACAGTGTATAATTACAGGAAGCACACACTGACAGCTTACGCACACAAGCATACAGCGTGGACAGGTAGGGATAGCAAAGAGAAACTATTAGGTAAAAAATGTTACATTGTGTCTCATTTATTTATGTATTTTACTATGTGTAATGTATGTTACTTAATATTATAAATGGAAGTGTACCTCTCAATCTGTTTGTCTGTCTGTCTTTTACCTCTTCACGCTTCTTTGACCACTGAACCAATTATTTAAAAATTTGGTACGTAGATGTAGTTAGAGACCCTAAAAATCCCGCAACTGATATAAAAAATCACAGAAGGAGTCGGGGGCAACAACTATACTAAATAAAAACGTCGACCTTTTGGACGGTATTTTTTTATATTTTTTTTAAGTTAGTTCATTTTTTTTTTTCTTATAGATACTAAAATTTTATAATTTCCTTTATCGAAGTAGTTAAATAATTACGATTTTAAAATGAATTGTTATTAAATAAAACAGCAGTAGGTATAGGTAGGTAAGTTTCTGATTGTTCCCCTTAATTCAAGTCTAAGGTGGTTCCATCGTAGGCCTCATTTTCGCTTTCCATTGCGTGATTGTGGTTAAACGCAAGCCTACATGTAAAAAAAAATTTTTTTCAAACACTATTTTAATCACAATAAAAACGTATTTAACACCTTACGATGCCGACGCTACTGTTTCCCCCCTTTAATGAAATGCATCTAGAATCAAATGCAGTTGCAAGATGCAGTGAGTCAGCGATAGAGGTACGCAACATAAAATAAATATATGTTATTTACATTTAAATTCAATACAGTTTCGTAACATATTTATTTTGGTACAAGGTCGGTATACCAAGGACTATAAATATAACACCAGAAGTGTCACTCAAGCGTTGTCGAGCGTATGGACGGCCAGTAATAGAGTTTTTGTCTAAACTTAAACTTTTTTTTTATATATATAATAAAGATTAAGGCGCACGCCACACAGAAGAGACGTGGGACGGGGACGCAACGCAGTCGCGGCGCCCCGTAATCAGTTTTCATACTAATGTATAGATGCGTCGCGATCCAAAGCAGACAGAAGAGACGGGGCGGAGACACCACGCTTTTATACATTTAGTATGCAAACTGATTTATAGGCGCTGCGACTGCAACGCGCCCCCGTCCCACGTCTCTTCTGTGTACAGCTTACACCAACACGTCTCTATTACTAGCTAAGACATAGAAAACACCACCATATCTGACCATCTATTTATTTATATTATGAATTTATGACCGGTATTTACGGTGAAGAAAAACTGTTACGGAAGGTGATAGATTTTTGAATGTTGCTTTACTGGATTTTTACTTCAATGAACGTGATGAATTTTTTTATTCTGCGATCCCTTGGTTTCGCATAATTTAATAAGTCATAATGCATCATTCTAACCACGGTTAGTCATACAATGATTTAATTCTGGAACAGTGTTTATCTCAGGACTTTTTTAAATGACATCTTATAGAATGCAGTAGATTAGGTTAGGTTTGGATTAAACAATTCCAAAAAAAAAATTGTTTCAGAAATAAATCACTTTATAACTAAAAGAACGATACATTGACTTGTTAAATTACGCGAAACCATTGAGACCAACTATTTCAACTTTCAGGGGGATTACTACGAAATTCAAAGTTAGTATCAAGCCATCCCTTTCATTCTTCTGCGCGTGAGCGGAACGGCCAGATGTAATCTTCGAAAATCGAATTTCGTAGTACAAGGCCTGGGCTGCCAGCACACGCAATCCTGGTGTGATCACCTATAAAAACTTAATGGAATAAAATGCTAAATTTACTAAACAATTTTCCAATTAATATTACAAATGAAAGCAATAAATAATGCATATAATTGCAGAAAAAACGTAAATATTTCCATTTTTATTGGAAACGAAAGCGCTTTCAACATTTTCTGAATGCAAATTGATGATTAGTACCTAAGTAGTCATTGGTATTGATACAGAATGAAATGTATAACATAACATGAGTAGGTAGGTACGTATTAAAAAAAAAGAAGACCCAACACGCAAGTAGGTATCCATTTCTTTTAATTCTATTTTTTTTACGTACATATTTTAAAAAGGGGAAATTTAATCATTCTGTTCTGTTCTTTATGGTTCAATTACCTTTTTTTAATTTGAAAGACTTTGAAAATAGACCAGAATTTTCCGTTTTCGAAATCAATTTTAAAACGCGAAAAATGTGTAGGACAAGATCCCTTTCCTAATGCGAGAAGAAATAGTTATGCGAATTCGAAGATTTTGTAAGTTAATACGTCCCATTGCCTGCACAGGGCTCCTTTCAGATAGAGAGGGCTTGGGTTGTAGTTCCACCGTGAAAATTAAGAACTTTACATAAGTATAATACTTAATAATAATTTATTGAATTTCTTACCAAGTGCTACTCACGATGTTTGTTCTTTGCTCGTGGGAAATTTCAAATGACATATTATATCGCACATCAATTCTAAAAAACTCAGCTAGCTAAACGTACCAATGCTCGATACCTCAAGACCCAGAAAATGACACCCATCTGTCATCTCTCGCACTATCACATAAGATTGAACATGCCATGTATTGGGCCAGTGTGGAGCACATGGACGTTTACCTTATGTTTTGAGTTTTTTAATTTGGAAAATTTTGTGATTTCTGCTCACAATCACAAGCTTTTCCATCCTACTAGGAGAACAAAAGTGTCCTTAGTTTTTTCCATTGAGCTACCATTTTTTATAGACTTCATATGTAAATGGATGAATTGAAAATTGTATGGAAGTTTTGGGACACTTTTTTCTCTTAGTAAGATCGAAAAATCACATACAAATTTCGAAATAAAAAAAAACAACAAAATTAAAATTGGCGCACCTCACTGCTTGAGAGATCAAACAGTAGCTACCACAGGATTTTTTAAATAAAATAAAGTTACTGTCAGCAAAAAAATATTTTTTTTAAACGACAATGAACTTGCACTCAATCCTTTAGCCCTGGTATTGTTTCGACTCCCGCGCAGCGGAGCGCGTCAGTTTTTGCGCCGACGCCGACATTTCCGGACTAGTAATGATATGACTAAAGACAACGGGTCAGTTCGAAGATAGGTCTGAAGATATATACAAACCGTTACAAAGATATCATAAAAAAAAAGAAAATTAATTTCTTTACAACAACATAAGACATCAATATTTTTACAAAAAACCGGTCAAGTGCGAGTAGGACGCGTACATGGAGGGTTCCGTACATCCTTACAATGATTTAAAAACAGTTCAGTAAAAAATTGCCGAAATGAAAGCACTAAAATCGCAAACTTACAGGTAGATTTTCCAAAAACATCCAAAAAGCATAGAGTTCACATTTGTACGACTTGTACGTCTGTTTCTCTCATTATCATCATCATCCCAGCCTATATGCGTCCCACTGCAGGGCACAGGCCTCCTCTCAGAATGAGAAGGCTTGGGCCGTAGTTCCCACACGGGCCCAGTGCGGGTCGGGAACTTCACACACACCATTGAATTTCTTCGCAGGTGTATGCAGGTTTCTTCACGATGTTTTCCTTCACCGTAAAGCTCATGGTAAATTACAAATGTAATTTCGCACATAAATTCCGAAAACCTCAGAGGTGCGAGCCGGGATTTGAACCCACGACCCTTGCTTGAGAGGCCATAGGTCAAACCATTAGGCCACCACGGCTGTTTAAATAAACTCCAAGCATAGCCATCATCATCGCCCTCTGAGTGACTTTGAGCTTCCTTATGAGGCCCATCGTTAGCGGCCACGTCTCAGTGCCATAAGTCATCACTGGCTACACACACTGGTCAAAGACTTTTGACTTTAGACATTTCCCCTACTTTTAATCAAAATAAATAGCAATTTTATCATAAGATATATCTCAGGTATGATCACACGTGCATAGCAAACGCAGTACACACCGTCCAAAATAACCTGACCCCCAAGACGTTGCAAATTAGCCCTTCCCCCTTTGTGATACGACGCTTGACACGGACCTCGGCAACATGAATAAGTTTGACTGACATATCTGATAAACTTTGCCTTTTTTTAAAGGTTCCCTACATGTACGCGTAACAGTAAAATAATAAATTGTTTGAAAAATGCAAAGTAATGAAATTCCTGTTCATAGGGGCCCTTTAGGGTTCGCTAGGCAAAATGGCTAGAACGGGACCATAGTCACAGAATATATAATAGTACTAACGTACAGAATGGACACGCTCCGCCCCGCACCGATTCGAGTTACCCCACCCCTCAAGGCGCAGATTGCCGGACACCGCCCGAATCCAGAAGAGTGCGCGCGCCATGTATGTTAGGCGTACGCGTGTACAGACGTCGTCGTGCTTATGTAGATTCAAGAACGCGTATTTTATACGTCGTGTCCGCCGTGTGCCATAGTTTCGCCATGTCTGTCTATCCTTAGCAGGGCTCGACCTCTTAGTGCCGGTGACGTTGAATCACACGGGTGATTTCAAATAGTCTTTCTGTAAACAATGCTCGACACCTCAACACCCAGACTGACACCCATCTGTCACCCCTCTCACTATGGCATAAGATTGAAGGTGCCATGTATTGGGTCAGTGTCGAGTACAGGGACTTTTATCTTACCAAGTGGTTGGTGGGTTGATAAGCATCAACCTCTTCATCACTACATAGTATAAAACAAAGTCGCTTCCCGCTGTCTGTCTGTCCCTATGTATGCTTAGATCTTTAAAACTACGCAACGGATTTTGATGCGGTTTTTTATAATAAATAGAGTGATAGAAGAGGATGATGTATGGTTTATACATGCATTGCACCCGTGCGAAGCCAGGGAGGGTCGCTAGTTCATTATATATAGCAACTTGAAATAAGCAGTAGGTACCATAATTTCTTTGACTCGACGACGGTAACTGAATTACGTCATAACGGGAAATAAGGTTGTTGTAACGTTTTTTTATCTAGCTTCTCCGTTACCCACTAATCAAAAAAGGCTGTATGGCACAAATGCCTTTGCCTAGTTTTTTTTTGTCATTATATAAGCAGTGGTCTTATCTCAGTTTATCCCGGGTCTTGAGGAGGCTAGCAGTCAAGGACGCTCGAGGTGTCGCCCATTGTATGGTAATATTGCATGTCATGGGTGGGGTGACCGTGAAGCGGGATTTCGTGAGACATTTTTAAGACGATGATTTTCTTCAATCTTCATTACACCTTTATCATTTCAGCCGGATGACGTCCACTGCTGAATATGGCAAAATATGTTGATTAGAAACAGCATAATGTAATGTTGAATGGCACGTTTGTTTGTGATCGTGTATGAATATATTATCAGTGCAAAAACTGTAACAAACAAACTGAAACTCATGATTGACTTCAGTTAAATTTTAATTAAGACATAAAGCCTTTTTTCTTTTTATTATTATTATTTTTTATTATGAGAGGGAGGCAAACGAGCAAGCGGGTCATCTGATGGAAAATGATCACCACCGCCCGTAAATATCAGCAACTCAAAGGGAGTCACCAATCTGTTACCGGCCTTTAAAGTAGGTAAGTATAAACCCTTATCTTGAAAGCCCCGATGTCACAGTTGTCTGGAAAGACTACTGCCGGAAGCTGGTTCCGCAGTTTCACTTTTCACAGTTTCAGTTTTTTTTCTTTTTAAAATCCGCGTACCATCAGTGGCATATATTACTGTTTTAAACTTTCGTGATTTTCACACATAACTACATATTATTATACCGAACGGGACTTATTACGCAAACAATATTTACCTCGACGTTTCGGCCACATTGCAGCAGCCGTGGTCACGAGTTGACTGAAGTAAGGGTATAATAGTTAACAGTGCCATATATCATTAATAAAGCTTAAATTTTAAACCATAGACTTTATACACGTAATAAAAAAATCAAAACAAAAAGTTGGCTCTGCAATACCATAGCATTTTGTAGTACCAAAGTTTTTGAAAATTAACATTTTGCTGTTCAGATTGAAATAAAAAAAATACATGTAAAGACAAGTCTTGCATCATACCAGAATCATGGTCACTCCTCGTTTCGCTGCGTGACTTAGTAGGTAGGAAAGCTTGTAAAATCATCATGCTAAGGGAAATGCAATCTTGTACTTAGACATTTACACATTTTTTATGGTACAACGATGACACACAAGCAAGCGGGTCATTAAATGGTAAGTTGTTAGAAAACTCTCAGACCTTGGTTTAGTTTTTAGGTATAATTTAAACTTATTTTACGATCTGCTGAATATTGTTTTTACATAGAAACTTTCAAAAAAGATCTCTTAAAAAGTCGGCAAGCGTTGTCTCCCACGGTGTTGCGAGAGCTCATAGGCGGCGGAGATTGCTTCATAATGGCCGCCATCATTTGTCTATGCTATATAAATATAGCGCAGTTCCACCGTTAGTGTTTATATTACTTCATTAGTTATTTATTAAAGGCTGTTGTAAATATGAATGCAGGCAATGAGTCATACAAACAGGTCGGACAGGATGCTAATCTAGTATTATAACTATGTTCCACTTATCGCTTGCAGTATGTTTTTTAATTCCCGTTAACTTCGATGTGCTTAGTGAACTGTGTCATCATCATCATCCCAGACTTTAGTTCCACTGAGCACTGGACTCTCCGAATGATCAGATTTAGTTACGATGTTTTTCTTCACGTTAAAGGTATAAGTTAGACGACCAGATGGCCTAGTGGTTAGAGAACCGGACTACGAAGCTTGAGGTCCCGGGTTCGATTCCCGTGTCGGAGCAGATATTTGTATGAAAAATACGAAGGTTTGTTCTTGGGTCTTGGGTGTTTAATATGTATTTAAGTATGTATCCATCTATATAAGTATGTTTATCCGTTGCCTAGTATCCATAACACAAGCTTTACTTAGCTTACTTTGGGACTAGGTCAATTGGTGTGAATTGTCCCGTGATATTTATTTATTTATTTATTTAAGTTGGCAGCCGACTCCACGCAGCAACAGCAGACGACGTGTCGCTAGCTACGCTAGCTACGGAGGTAATTTTATAGAAATAAGGTATAAGTTGGCGTAGCTAGCGACACGTCGTCTGCTGCTGCTGCGTGGAGTCGGCTGCCAACTTATACCAAGGTGCAAACCAAGAAGAGACGTGGGTCGGGAGCGTAGCAGTCGCGGCGCCCCTTGAATCAGTTTTCATACTAAATGTATAGAAGCGTCGCGATCCAAAGCAGACAGAAGAGACGGGTCGGAGACGCGGCCTGTGAACAAACGACGCGGACTGCGACGCGCCCCCGTCCCTCGTCTCTTCTCTGTAGCTTGCGCCAAGGTCCTGGTAAATTTCAAATTTAATTTCGCATCTAAATTCCGAAAAACTCAGAGGTGCGAGCCCTGACTCAAACCCATGACCCTCCACTTGAGAGGCCATTGGTCAAACTAGGCTCCCACGGCTTATCGAAGGTACTTATAATAGATACTATTATAAACATCCTCGTTCCAGCTTATCAACTTATTTATTGACGTGAAAAGCAGAATGTAAAACAAAACTCGAGGATTAAACCCATTTTTCCCTCGACGTGTCTATACACCCTCGCCGTACCGGCTCAGGTGGGTATGAACGTCTCCGGTAAAATGGCTCGTTTTATGTTCTTGTTGTACAATCTACTATTAATGTGGACCCATAAGGAGTCAGTCAGATGAACTATCGATATACCGCAATATCCCTTTTAATAACATAACTCAACGGGTTTGGGGCTCCGTCACAGTATAATCCAGTAACTGATCTACTATGACGAGTAAAAATAAATGGGTCACTGTCCACACAAAGTGCTATGGGACTCATCATGATATCAGCCAAAAGACGTCCTCTGCTGGACAAAGAGTTCCACATTCAAGTGGGTTCTGCGACCTTTATTTAGGTACCAGATCAACGGTCCATCTTGTTGGGGGCCTTCCTACGTCAAGCCTTCCGGTTTGCACTCATCAATTCAGCCGAAAGACGTCCACTGCTGAACATAGGCCTCCCCCAAGGCTCGCCAAATAGATCGGCCCTGCGCCATCCGCATCCAATGCGTTCCCGCTACCATCACCAGGTCGTCGCTCCATTTTGTTGGAGGCCTACCTACACTGCGTCTTCCGGTCCGCGGACGCCACTCGAGAACCTTTCGGCCCCATCGGCCGTCAGTTCTACGGGCGATGTGCCCTGCCCACTGCCACTTAAGTCTAGCGATTCTTCGAGCTATGTCCGTGACTTTAGTTCTCGCGCGGATTTCATCATTTCTAATGCGATCGCACTAATCCGGTTCGCACTAATTTATTAAAATACAAAGATTTTTTTCACCTTTTTTAGGACCATAATACGTTCTTTGTGACTCGTTATTTTTGTTCGTCAGTGTACTAACTTGAAAGTGGTTAAAGCGTGAACTGGAAACAGACAATCAGTCTGTTAGGATAGTGGCCGGCACGTTAGTATAACCCAGAATTAAATTTACCTCTCGCTTACTTACTTACTTACTCCGTTGACGCAGCGACCCAAAGTGAATCTTGGCCTCCGATACGAGACAGCGCCACATCTGTCGATCTTGCACAGTATTCCGCCAATTGGCGGCTAGCAGTCCATCCAGGTCAGACTCCACGGCGTCACTCCAGCGATACCTAGGGCGGCCCACCGGACGACGGCCAGTCATACGACCTCATATGCTCTCTTCGCGCCACGATCTTCACCCATTCTTTCCAAATAGCCGAGCCAACGGAGTCTATGAGCTTTGCTCTCTCCAATGATATTAGGTTCGGCCATGAGCTCTTCGAGTTCAGAGTTTTACCTCTCGCTTGCTCAACACAAATATGAGCAAGAGGTAAATAATAATAATGATGGTAGGTTTACTTACGTGCCGGCTACTATACGAAGCTGATTTACTGGATTTATACTATGGTCTAGTGCCGGGCTGATACCATTTCCTGTGTCGCCAAGATCTACGATAGCAATAGTTAATTAATAATGATTTTCTCTAGATTCTATCTATAATGTGAAAAAAATGTTTATAAACCATGTTGTAATCACTTTTTTTATCACAGTACACCCAAAACTCAACAAAACTTTGAGTGTCCCCCTATGTTAGCTTTATAGGTCGGCAACTCGTCGGTAATACTCTGATGTTGCGGCTGCCCGTGGTAAATCACGCCAGGTGTGTTATCCATTCTATGGCATAAAAACTAAGTGAGACGCTTTGTAAAGTCGACTGTACCTATTATTTTATGACATATTTAACTAGTAGTAATTAAAAGTTTGTTAAGTTAGCAAAGTTCCAAACTAAGCTAGTTAAAACGGGAGTAATTAAAGTTAAAGTTGCTAAGTTAAAGTTCGTAAATAAATGTTTCAAAGTAGGTACTTCTCTTGTTATTGTGTGTTATTTTTTGAAAAATAATAATAAATACAATAGCTTCCTGCGACTCCGTCTTTGAAGAATTCGTTTATCGGTATCGCACAGTAACTGCAATTTCCCGGGATAAAAATTATTCTATATGTTAATCCAGGCTATAAACTACGTGTGTGCCAAATTTCATCAGAATCTATCAAACCGTTTTAGCGTGAAAGACTGACAAACATCCACATCCATGCATCTATCCATCCAAGCTAACATTCATGTTTATAATATCGAATGGTGCAGTTACTATCATTCATCATTCAAACTTAAGAGTTACACTCTTGTCGGTGGAGTATCTTCCACTCATCCCTCTCATGACGACCAGATGGCCTAGTGGTTAGAGAACCTGACTGACTATGAAGCTTGAGGTCACGGGTTCGATTCCCGTGTCGGGGCAGATATTTGTATGAAAAATACGAATGTTTGTTCTCGGGTCTATCTATAGAAGTATGTTTATCCGTTGCCTGGTAACCATAACACAAGCTTTGCTAAGCTTACTTTGGGACTAGGTCAATTGGTGTGAATTGTCCCGTGATATTTATTATTATTATTAGTATATTTCATACTAAATACAAACGGAAACATATGAATTAAATGCACAGAAAAAACCCAGAAAAAAGATCAGCGCTGGGAATCGAACACGGTCCTCAGTATTCCATGCCGTGTGCCATTCCCCTACACCACCACTGGTCAGGAATCTAGACACGAATTTTTCATATACATCTATATCTCAATCTGTTAAATCATCACTTGCGTGATACAGCGCCATCTATGTTATACCCTCATCGAGAGATTTCAACACTCCTTCGGAACTACCTGCTCACCCGGACAAGAGATGTCGCTACTAATCCAAACTTTAACAAGTTTGATACGAAGTATCTTTTTGTATTTTTATTTTTCAACTTCATTTTTATTACTTTTACGGCCATCCCGTGAAAACCATAATAATATATTTCATATTAAATACAAACCAAATAAAATAGTCCTAATTTACGGGAAAACACGTTTCAATCTACTTCAGCTGGGGAGAAGCCGCGAGCATCAGCTAGTATTACAATAACCTCGTTAGCACCTGCCGTCGCTCGTTATTATTTAAGTACTAAATAAACCGGATCACGGAATTTAATAACTGGCGTGAACTAAAGTCATACGAAAACCTTGCAATAGTTATGACATACACATATTTTAAACTTGCTTTTAACCGCGGCGTTGACCGTTAGATTTGACTAGCTGCTGCCCGCGACTTTGTCTGGGAAGAATTCGTTTATCGCTGTCCCGCGGGACTATGCAATTTTTCCGGGATAAAAAGTATCTTATATATTAATACAGGTTATAAACTATCTGTGTGCCAAATTTCATCAGAATCCGTCAAGCCGTTTTAGTGTGAAAAAGTAACAAACATCCACACATCCAGCCATACAAACTTTCGCGTTTATAATGTTTGTATGTAAGAAGATTGGAATAAAATATTTTACGCCATTTGCAGATCGGTTATTTTAGGAAGAGTATCCTTTAAGTTTCAAGCCCAGGGTTTTCGTATATTAAAAAATTGCACCTTTCGCTTGCCTAAACAAAACGACACTAATTAAAAATTCAAAACACAACCCTAGAATTACGTAACTCACACGCGCGCATTCCTCCGTGTTTGTACATGACTTACGTATGTGTACATTGACATTTCAGGAAGCGCGATTGGTGCAAAAAACCATGACAGGTATTAGGGGTGTGCTAATTTTTTTAAGTAATTATTTACGTTTAAAGTTCAATCGATGGAGAGAAGTCTATATTTACTGGAATTGGAGCAACGGTTTCTTGATAAGGGTTAATTGTTTACAATTGGACACTATTTTTCAATTTGTCAACTGTTTTAATCAATTGTTACGCTAGAAGAGTTTAATTGCCTTATTGAACGGTTCTTGAAGGAATAGTTGAGTTATCCGAACTATTTTTAACTATTCAATTGAATAATGTTAAATATCAACCTAAATTCGCTTCGAATAAAACAATGAACGCCTTGAAAATGTCCTTTGGCATTTTTATCTTCTAAATTTAATAATAATAAGTTTAGAGTTGCCGGACTTTGAAATTGAATATATTTTTTTGTCCAATCATTATTCTTAAAACTTAGGTCATACCGAGGTTTCGCTGAGGTCATTTTTAAGTAAGGTTAGGTAAGCTATACTTATGTCATTATAGTAAACACATAATGTTAGAAACCGTATTTATTCTAATCATCTTTTATAACACAGAAAGAGTCGTAATAATAAAAATAGAAAATATTTTTAAAAGTACCTATGTTTTTGGTATCGTAGCGCTCAAAGGACTAAACAGATTTTAATGCGGTTTTTCGAAAAGAAAAGCTGTTTTTAGCTTTCTTTATTAAAATTATCTGAGTAGTTTACAACCAAAGACAAACAAAAAATAACAAACCCTTACGGTAAAACGCAAAGCGTAATATCGTCACTACTTTTTTTTTAACTTGTTTGTTACTGTGTTGTGTTTGTTTGTTTGTTTGTTATCTCAAATAAACATGTAAACCAAACTGAATCTTAATGCACACTTAATAAAGTTCACTTGGCCAGAGTACCGATTTTGAGATACTAGCTTTTTTAAAAGAATTACAGATACGTGAAAACCTTATCAAATTATGTTTTCTCTTTATTTGGTACAAACTTATTTTTAAATATTTTTATTTTTGTCACCCATCCATAGTAATCCGTACTAATATTATAAATGCCAAAGTTTGTCTATTCTATCTGTTACCATTTCGCGCTTGAACCGCTAAACCGATTTAGATGAAATTTGCTAAAGAAATAGTTTGAGTACCGAAAAAGGACAAAGGATAGTTTTATCCCGGAAAATCGCATAGTTCCCGAGACAACGATAAATTAATTTTTTGCCGACGGAGTCGCAATCAACAGCTAGTAAGTCCTATGACATCCCCTTGACATCCCGATATTTTTTTATTAGGCGACAGAGCCGCAGGCGTTAGCTAGTGTATCAAAACGCCTGACCTCACCGGCGGCCTTACAAAGCCACAGAACAAAACCCAGGAGCTAACGGAAGCCCATTTTTTAAGCCCATCTTGTCCAAAGACAATTGTTCAAAAACCACAGAGTCATGACATCTGACGAGCGTCCATTGGTTGACGGGCCGCGTTTGACAGCCAATCAGAGATGTGATTTCAAAATTCGAAAGTCATGTTCTTTATTTGAAACGGTGACGGTGCGTTTGTTATCGAGCTTCGCTTTCAAAAGGGCGTATAGGCTTTATTGAAAATGTGACATAGGTCGTTTTGAAATCGCATAGGCTATTGCTCTGGTGTGTACATAGGCGTTCTTTTCTTTTTTTCTATAGGTAGCCAAGATATTGTTACTGGCAACCGTTTTGTCTATTTATAGGTGTTCGATTTTGAAGAATATTTTCAGGGTTGTCACATTATAATATCTTTATACGCGCTCATATCATACGATACATGAGATACATCCATTAGGTAGGACATTGGAAGCATATCCTCTGATTTGGATCAAGTCAATGATACCATTATTTATTAAGATCAAATTCTGGGTAAGTACTGAGGTAACTAAAAACCAGATGTGGTTGACCCAGTTTTGAATTACAGTTAACCGGTTAAATGACATTCTTATGGCCCTTTTATACCACGAACTTTATGAGAACGTTTCTTAAAATTTTCAAAGGCAAAGCTCATAATTGGGTAGAAGTTCAAAGAATCTTTAGGCTTCGATTATAAAAGCTACATCGAAATAATCGTAGAAATCAACTTCAAAATACGGTTCCAAACTACGTCAAAGTCTATTTCGTACTTGAAACAAATTTTGTTACTCCTTGAAAGATAATAAACTACTATTAATCTTCAAAGGCGCTCCATTTTTTTTCTAAAATAATGATTTATTCACAAGCTTCTGTGTGGCGGTAATCCAGCGATGACAAATGCTATAGAAATCCATCATTACTGATTTGCCACGGTTAAAACTAACACAGCGGTTTGTTATTATGCTATGTGACTTCTAGTTATATCATAATGGTTTTATGTACCTAGGACAACCATGAACTTTGTACTTTAGTAGTAAACAAGGTAACTATTATAAGTAGGTATATATTTCTACGCAATTTTTATTGGTTCAAAGTTCTTTTTACTCATATAATTTTAAAGATTGCCAAACCTATGTTTATGTTCAATAAAAAATACTAATCCAGAATTTCAAATTGTACAACCCTAGCCAATTTGCAACGCAAAATACTGGTGAGTTTTAGATTCAAAACGCGAGCACCCTTACATTCTATTTCCAACAAATAAAAATACCTTTAGCAAAAAAGTACTGGCCACTAAAAGGCATTGATTTTAAAAACAGAAAACGAGTGCAGAATATCAGATTCGTAACGTTCCAGATTCAAAGTTGCGTTTTTAATTCGAACCAGCACCAAAACAGCTACCGGCCAGTATCGATTATAAACACAATACTTGTACAGACGTGAGTACATTTGTTCGTCACACTCGCTCGAATTAAAGCGAACATCCATCATAATTTAGTGGCTTTAGTGGCAGCAATCACAAATGAGTTTTTTTTTATAACACTTCAGCGTTCAATCGTGGTCTTTTTGAGTTAACATCTATGATTTATTGGGCTGAATGTGGGCTGGATGCAACTGAACTTTATTTTTAAATAACAGATTTTAAAAAGTTTTGTCCATAAAGTAGGTATCATACTTTAGAAACATTACACACGTAGAGTTGCTGTAATTATAGCGTTAGATATTTCAACGCCTTTTCGTCTCTAAGTTGTTATTTAAGCAACTAAAGTTGCATTTTCATTTGATAACCAATAAAACTCCAAAAAAGGTTCGCATTTACCATAAAACGACAACAAACATCAAAAACATCAAATTCCGTACAAGTAACATTTCGTAACGAAATGACGTTGCTATAGACAAAAAATAGAAAAAACGTGTTTTAAGTTTCTTTAATTACTGAACGAAGAGGCGTATCCGATGTTTTAAGGAATTTGTGAGAATATTCGATACGCTCATCATCGATTCTAATAATCGAATCGAGTGTTGCCTGTTGAGAAATTGACACTGGCTTCGAGTTGTCAGGAGTTGGATTTAAAAAAAAACCTAATTTAAGATGTTAAATTATGCAATAAAATAATATGCTATGAAGCTTGAGGTCCCGGGTTCGATTCCCGTGTCAGGGCAGATATTTGTATGAAAAATACGAATGTTTGTTCTCGGGTCTTGGGTGTTTAATATGTATTTAAGTATGTGTATCTATCTATATAAGTATGTTTATCCGTTGCCTAGTACCCATAACACAAGCTTTGCTAAGCTTACTTTGGGACTAGGTCAATTGGTGTGTATTGTCCCGTGATATTTATTATTTATTTATTTATGCAATAAATTATTATAAAGCATTGATATTAGATGATTATGGTCTTATTAAAAAGCCATGGGCACGTTATGGAGGCCGATTAAAGAAGAATTTAGTCAGGCGAGCTAATATAGTTGAAAATCTTATTTACTTAACTCAAGTTATTGTCTAAATTTGCTAATCTGTTCAATCTCTTTTCCAAGATGGTGTAAGGAGTACTTACTTACCTACTCTAGCGACCTGTAATTCTAGTACATCTTTTTGGCAGAACATAACGTTTCAAACAAGTTAGTATCTAGAATCTACTATAAGCAAATTGACACCAACGCTCAAGCGACGCGCGACGCGTAATGAAAAAATGACAGCAAATTATTGTCATAATTTTTGCCATTTTTACGCGAACTTTTGCGAGGTGAATTGTGAGCGTGACCCACTTTGAAAATTTTTCATAGAAAAAACCAAAGATATATAGCGTTATTTGACTGGGGAATTCACGAATGAAATGATTAGAATATAATAGATTCACGCGCTGATATATTTCCATTTTATTTGTGGAGCTGAAATAAGCTGTGAAATACTAACTTATTCAGTTTGGCATACAAAATAGGTAGTAAAGTATTATAATGTTCATCAATTACTACAGCTTTCATTCTTAATTAAAAGTAAAAGCATTTGCAAGCAATAATCACAGTCACTCAACGTGAAGGCATTATCTTAAATCTACCAGTGTTACCAGCCGCAAAAAATCGAGTCCGATCGATGCATTGTTCTAATCAATACAATACAGAATACACCATAAGCAGCACCTTAATACAAATGCTCTATTATTTTACAATCTGTAGCAAAAAAAATACCAATAGACACCGTTTTTATTGCGTACTACAATTCTTTACGGCGCTCGGGTTAAAGTTTCGTTTTGATTGACTTAATTGTTGCGTTTAGTTGGTAGCCCGGATTAGATTGTCTGTTTTTTAGAAAGAGACCGGAATAGTCGATTCCGCCTTTTTTGTTGTTTAATGAGAATCGAATCAAGGAGTATTGCGGTAGGGTTGGAGTCAAGTTATCGATGATTTCAATAAGTTATAAATCCTTGCGTAGGTACTTTAAATAGAACAAATATACAGCAATAATAATGGCTGAATGTATGTACTTACTATATTATAAAAAACAAATTGTTCAATAAATGAAAATTAGTATGCTAAAGATCATAATTGGCGACTCTCTTTCGGGTCTTAATCGCTACGTCTGTTAAAAAAGTCAGGAATCAGGAAGATATAGTTTAATTTTGGCCGTAATTGCGAAATTAATATGTAATGACAGAAAACAAGCAGTATACCTATAAATATACTTAACACATGCATATGCAGTTTTGTTAACTACAAAATAATATCAAAAATATGAGGTGCAAAATGCATGTTGAGGTAGGGGTTCCGTGGCAAGCGTTGAGATGAACAAAGACAAGGTTCCAGTTTGCAATGAATGTTTAATGTAAAACGGGCGTACTTATATACTATAGGAAACAAAGAATTATGAGACAGAAATAAAAACTATTGCTATTTCGTACAACATGCGAAATCATAAATTGTGGGTGGATTGAACTCTGTCGTTTTCAGTTTACCCACCGAGAAATTTAAGATGATGACACAAATATAATATAATACATATATGTGCGGTCGCCACATTACTCCCCCCTCAAGCGAAGCGTACAACGGGTTTGATTTGTCTCCCAGATCGTGAGACTCTTACGCGGCCGTCAGCGCCGGAGGGACCCGGGGTGTCGTCATTGATGACGTAAGCGGGCTTTAGCCGGTCGATTGATACATTTGCTTCACGGCCCGGCATTTGCAGCTTAAATACTTTATTGTCTCGATGCAGTACAGGATATGGGCCTTCGTATGGCGGCGTTAGGGCTTTATGTCCAGTGTCGACTCGAAGAAATACATTTTTGCATGTATGCAAGTCTTTATGCACGTAGGTGTTAGGGTTTTTTCTTGCATAACCGGCTACTCTATATTCGTTGATTGTACGACGTAGCTTATCGACGTAATTGTAATCCATTTTTGTGCCAGTGTCAGTCGCGTCGAAGAAATCCCCGGGCAGTCTAACACCACAGCCGTATGTCAATTGCGCTGCGCTAACTCCGGTGTCGCTTCTAGTTGCCGCTCGGAGTCCTAATAGTACGGTTGGCAACACTTCGAGCCATTTTGTATTTTTTTCGACTAGACAAGCTGTTAGTGCTGATTTTAATGATCTGTGCCAACGTTCCAGAATCCCGTTACACTGGGGATGATACGAAGTGGTTCTTGTTTTTTTTATACCTAGTAGTTTGGTTAGCGATGAAAAAAGGTGGCTCTCGAACTGCCGTCCTTGATCGGATGTAAGAGTGAGTGGGCATCCGAATCTTGCTATCCACGCTTCATATATCTGTTTGGCCACTATTTCCGCCGTTATATCATGTAACGGTACAGCTTCCGGCCACCGTGTTTTTCTGTCGATGATAGTAAGGAGATAGCGATGTCCATAACGTGACGGCGGCAGGGGCCCAACGATATCGACGTGGATATGTTGAAACCGTTCGGCGTGTTGATATAAGCCATAGTCGCTACTCGTATGACGGTGAATCTTCGACTGCTGGCATGGAATACATTCTCTTGTCCAGTTAGCGACGTCGGCGTTCATTGATGGCCAAAAAAATCTCTCCGTTGTTAGTTTGCGAGTTGTTCTCACACCTGGATGGCTGTGATTATGCACGGCGTTGAAAGCTATGCGTCGAAAATTAATGGGTAAATATGGTCTTATATTTGGAGTTGAAACTTCGCAATATATTTTAGTATTTGTGTTTGGTAGTGTGATTGTTTTTAATTTTAAATTGTCTTGTCGCATTAGTTTCTGTATCTCTCCGTCTTTGTCTTGTTCGGCCGCTAACTGTGCATAGTCGATCGTAGTGGGGCAGGATATGGTCTCGATGCGTGAGAGTGAGTCGGCAACAATGTTGTTTTTTCCGCTTATGTGACGTATGTCGTTAGTAAACTCGCTGATAAATAGTAACTGGCGGGTACGTCTAGGCGTTTCGCTGTCTGATACCGTCTTATTGAGGACAAATGTGAGCGGTTTGTGGTCTGTGTAAATTATCAGCGATCTTCCTTCAAACATTTTTCGGAAGTATTTGACAGCCATGTATATAGATAATAATTCACGATCAAACGTGGAGTAATTTTGCTGCGCAGTAGAAAATTTTTTCGAAAAATATCCTAGCGGCTGCCATTTGTCGTCGACGTATTGTTGTAATACCGCTCCCGCGGACAGATTCGATGCGTCGCACATTAGAGCAATCGGTGCGTCGTGCGATGGGTGCGCGAGTAGGGCTGCGCTCTCGAGGCTGGTTTTACATTGGACAAACGCTTTATCTGCTTCTTCAGTCCATATGATCTGGGTTTTGTCTTTCCTTTTGCTGTTGTGCATATATGCGTTTAGTGGTGCTTGGAGATGTGCAGCGTGCGGTATGGCGTCTCTGTAGAAATTAAGCATACCCAGGAATCTCCTTAATTCTTCGATTGTGTCAGGCTTCGGGAAAGTTGTGATAGCTGCCACTTTGTCTGCCGGTGGTTTGATGCCGGCTGGTGACACCATGTATCCCAGGAACTTTACTTCTTGTGCGCCGAATGTGCATTTGGATGGATTTATTGTAACACCGTAGTCGTTGAATCTTTCCAGGACCATGCGTAGGTGTTTGGTGTGTTCATCTTCATCTCGCGAACTAATTATTACGTCATCGATGAAAGGGTAGCAGAAATCTAACCCTTTCAGTACTTGATGAATAAATCGCTGAAAAGTCTGTCCTGCATTTTTCAGCCCTGGGCACATCCGTGGGAATTCGAACAAGCCGAACGGTGTTATAATGGCTGTTTTTTCTATATGTTCGGTGAATACCGGTAATTGTTGGTATGCTCTGTTTAGGTCAAGTGTCGAAAATATTTTTTTTCCATTTAGTTGGTAGGTGAAATCTTTAAGTCGTGGTACAGGATATCGATCTGGTTTGGTGACAGTGTTTAATCTTCTGTAGTCGCCGCATACCCTTATGTCGCCATTTTTCTTTGATACGACGTGCAGCGGACTCGCCCATGGGCTCATACTTGGACGGCAGAGCCCCTGCGACATCATGACTTCGAATTCATTTTTTACAGCTGCGTAGCGATGTGGTGGAATGGGCCGGGCTTTGCAGTACAGAGGTGGTCCAGTCGTCTCAATGTAGTGTTGAACAGAGTGTTTTGGTGCTTCTTTCATTGATGATAAACGGGTGACGTCAGGAAAATCGCGGAGTATATGGTGATACTTCTGTTTAACATCTATACTTCTCACAGTGGGTTCTGTGCTCTTACTAATGGATGCTTGTATGGATAAGTTTGTTTGCTTGTCAATTAGCGCTCGGCCGGCGACATCGACTAGTATGTTATAGTGATTTAAAAAATCTGCGCCAATAATGGGTTTGCTTACTGCAGCTACGACGAATTTCCACCGAAGTGAGCGCTGCAAGTTAAAATCCAGGTCCATAGTTTTTTCACCGTAGGTTGGTATGATAGTATTATTTGCTGCGTACAATTTAAACGTTGTCGGTCGTGATTGTACGTTCTGTTTTTTCGGGATAACGGAGATATTTGCCCCGGTATCGATGAGGAAGGTTAATCGTGACTTCTTATCCGTGATAAAGAGACGGTGTGATTTATTTTTGGCGCTGGGTCCCGTCTCATCCAACGCTGTTTTTAGTTTTCCTGCGGCAGGTTTGAAGATCTTTGTGAAAATGAACAGGGTTTTTCGCACCTATATGCCTGTCGGCCGAACTTTCGGTGATAAAAACAAAACACCGAACTGGATGGAGTTGCGCTACGGTGTGAGCGGCGGCCGCGAGGCTCCTGCGACTGCGATCGTGAACGGGCTCGATACCATTCCCGGCCGCGGCCGCGCTCGCGCCAGTTGCGCTGCGGTGAGCGACCGCGCTGGTTGTGCGTCTGCGCGGTAACGAGCTGCGTAACTGCCTCCGTTAATTTATCTATCTTATCTTCGAGTATGCTTTGTTTTGTAGGTGCGGACGACGGTGAGTAAGGCTGGTTAACGGCGCAAGCTTCTTGCTGTGATGTGGTTGCAGTCTGAGAGTGATATTTCTGCTGGATTGCTGTGACTTCGTGTTGGGCTTGTTGTTCCATCATTTTATCTGCTTTTTGTGCTAATTCGCGTAGGCTGGCCGAGTCACTGAGTGCTAATACGGTGCTGATGTTACTTGGAAGTTGTTTTAACCATAAGCCGCGCAATGTTTCTTCCGAAAGATGTTTTCCGGACAAATTTTGCATTCTTCTTATTAGCTGCGACGGCTTTAAATCACCTAGTTCGATACCGGCGAGAACGCGCTGCACATTTTGCTGTTCGGTTTCCTCGTAGACGTCAAGTAATCTCTGCTTGATGGCTTCGTATTTGGCTGAATCTGGTGGATCTAGTAGAATGTCGTATATTTCGTCGATATCTTGACGTTCGAGTTGCCCCAATACAAGCTCGTACATAGCCTGGTCTCCCTTTTTTTGTGCCGACATAATTGCCTCGAAGTGCGCGAACCAGGCTCGTAGCTTGTCGCGCCATATAGGCGGGATTCGGAGCCCGACAGAAACGCCGGATACTTCAGCATGACTGAGGTGTTCGTTCTTCGTGGAAGTTTGCGAGGTGCTCGCAGAGCCTAATGCGGAGCCAGAAGGTTGCTCTGTATCGTTACCCATCACTTCGAGGTCACCACTGTTGAGGTAGGGGTTCCGTGGCAAGCGTTGAGATGAACAAAGACAAGGTTCCAGTTTGCAATGAATGTTTAATGTAAAACGGGCGTACTTATATACTATAGGAAACAAAGAATTATGAGACAGAAATAAAAACTATTGCTATTTCGTACAACATGCGAAATCATAAATTGTGGGTGGATTGAACTCTGTCGTTTTCAGTTTACCCACCGAGAAATTTAAGATGATGACACAAATATAATATAATACATATATGTGCGGTCGCCACAATGCAAATTTACTCAGATTCGGTCTTAGTACTGACAACGATATGCAGAAAAAAATATTGCCATTGAATTGAAATTATCTATTTATTTTTTTTAAAAACGGAAAAGATTTTTGACCACACCCTTTGCCTTTAAATTTTTCGATAAACTATCGACATCTATCGATAAGACGTCAACAAGACTCCACCCCTACGTTGCGGGCGCATCAAAGTGTAGTACAGACAATAACTGAGAAATATTAAATTATAATAAAATTAACTTGCTCTTGCTTTTTCATACCGTTACCGACGTAGCCCTGGAAATTACTAGAAGGGCAAGAAGTTTAATTAAATATTAAAAAAACTTGAACAGGAAAATTAACTTTGGCTAAAGTTACCCACAAGTAATCTAATTACTACTAGTAAGTTTTATCCGCAATTCTTGCTACACAATTCGTAGTAATAATAAATGTCGCGCTCAAGTATGTCAATTAACATAATAATGAACATTTGAATAATCCCTGATTATGACAGAACTGTCAATGCAGCTGTTACCAAGTTTCATCATAATGAGGGTTTTCTATGAGAGGCTATTTGGCGCTAGTATCGTCAGGTCCGTTTGACAACTTTGACATTAAAATTTGTTGTATGGGTGTAACGTCAAATAGACCTTACGATACTAACGCCATCTAGCGATATTCCACCTGTCAGAAAACCCTCATTAAGTATCACTTGAAAATAACTTAATAATAACTTGCCTACTTAGACATTCATGTTTAGAAATTTCTGCTACCTATCAACATTCTCTTCTTCTGTCTTATTTTTACTTACTCTTTGTCGGTCCCTTACTAAATGCTCCTTTCATCCACTCAAAGGTTGACTGGTAGAGATCCCTTAAAGGGATAAGTTCGCCTTTGTACATGCATTTCAACGGTTGTCAATAATGTATTTCTTTTTTTTTTCCTTATTTTTGTACAATAAAGAGTTTACATACATACATACATACATTCTTTAAATACGATTGCAATTATGTATAGCTATCTGCACACAATAAATTTAATTTATTGTATTTTAAATATATTATCAAAATTAAACTCATAATTGCGATATACAATTTTTCCTAACAGTAAAGTGCGATCAAACAGCTACCAACTACGCTGCATTAAATTAAATTAACTATAATAACTTTTTTAAGCCCCTCTACCAACCTTCCGCACTCTACCATCCCATCATTTGATAACGATTATTCATTCTCAACGGAGACACATGACGAATCAATCGACGCGAATCGAATCGAGTCGTATGTGGCTGGCCGGTTAGAAAAACTGTTGGGAAAAAGGCGGGAGTTCTGACGTTTGACGTATCGTGATGCTATGTTTTGAATTTGGAAGGTCGATGACGACAGTAAATCGAATGGAATTGTAAAAATATGTAGCTGGCCGATTAGAATTTTAGATATATCCAATAATTATCTAATTATGCAAAAATTGTCGACGAAGGTCATGGTAAAGTCCTATTTCCAGAACAATTATTATTTGCTGATTAAGACACTTAAAATCATTTTCTAACGAAAACATAAAGAAGAAATACATATTTTAAGTAGTACTCCGATAAAGTCTTATATTTTAAAAAAGAAAATCAACGCCGCCTCAAATGACTATTTCGAACCGCTATCTGTGACAGAATTCAAAAAAGAATACGTTTAATTGTACGTTGCTGTATCAGTACAGATAAGTGAAACTTAAGGAGTTGTGAGACGTATTGTTGTAAAATAAAGGTTCCTTTACCTTTGTAAGTTAGTTGGTTTTAAAAAATGGAGCGGTCGTTTAATTACTAGGTGTGTGACATAATTACTGGTGTATAAAAGTCTATGGCTTTTTTGGGTAGACTAAAGAATTGAAAATATGAAAGTGGCCAAGGGTGTTATTATTTTTTAATTTGTTTATTAGAAAAGAACTATAAAAAGTTGTGTCAATTTATTTATTTGCGGTGGTTTTGCTTTAGAAAAAAAATGTTTATGTCGATGTTTTCATGCTATTACGTTGTCTATATGACGTCGCAATCTTTGTAAAACACGTCATCACGTGCGCATTTTTTTTTATATAAGTGCGGCCAAACGAGCATGCGGGACACCTGATGGGAATCAATCACCGCCGCCCACGGGTACCGCCAACCTTTTGAGAGATAGATAGGCTCGTTTTTTAAGGACCCTTAGTAATACCGCATCAAGAATGTCGTCTTAGAAATCTGGTTCCATAACTTCGTCGTGCTTTGTCGTAATTTTGCCGTGTTAGTTCAACTTTTCGACAACAGATGGCTGGTCCTCGTACACATTAGGCTTACCTGTGTCTGCGTTAGACCCAAACTGGCAGCTAATTCGGCTCGTTCTGGTAACGCCAAATACTGCGTCCTTTGGAACCGTCGGTTCAACTGCTGTAGCTGCAGACTGCTGTATATCGTGCGAGGTTTCCGCATCTTCTTGCCTTTACCGTTGACACGGAGGCCTGGGTCGTCGGAAAGGCCGCATTTTTCTGGAAAAAAAAATTTAGCGGTTGGAAAATGAAATCGAAAATGCCGTGAACAGCCCCTTTAAAGCTCTCATTCGCTTACAAAATGAAGGATGGGATTTAAATCTTGTTTATGGTTAACCTATGTTAGTGAATTGCGTTTTTGTAAAATGAAATAAATTCACGGTCGCCTTTGAATCGGCTATTTTTGCATATATATACGATTAAGAAAATAACGTATGTAATTTTTAAACAAACGTTCAGGCGAGATATTTAAATCGTGACCCACAATTGTAAGTTGTCACAGAAACCATAAAAGAGAATTTTCCTGTTGCAGTATCATTGTGACATTTATTGCAAAAAGGTCGGGTCGCGATACAATTAGTTCGATTGTGCATTTTGTAAATTTTTTCTTCTGTTCTAATAATAAGACTAGCTCAAGGCTCAAGTCGTTTGCACAAAAGACTTACTGCCACGCACATAACTCCAGAAAAAAAACCCGTTCGAATTTCAAATGCAAAAACAAATGCATTCGCGTTCGCATTTCAAAATGTTAAATTGAGACCGTTTATTCCGGTGTGTGTTACGATGAGCGATATGCAAAACTGTTGCCGGCCGTATGTCAAAACGGTAAGAAAACCACTTTTTGAAAGCATTTATAGTAACTCTTACACTGCAGTCATAGAGTTAGATTTATTTTAACTTGTGTAGCATGTTTACTTGGTTCTGTGTACACAGATAAATGCCTACCATGATATTTATTAGGCGTTTTCTGTTTAAATTTTTTAGTGATTTTAAGTGTTTTCAAGTGTTGTTGCATGTTTGTCTGTGCCATGGACTCTGGTTGTTTAGAAATAATTAAAAATTGTCAATGACATTGCTCAAAGCCAACCAAGTTCGAGTCGGATTCCGCCACAATTTTTTTCTTGTTACAGTGGTGGTCATACAATTAAGAACGATTTGAAGTTTCCGATTTTTTTTTATCTAAATCATGTCATATGTCTAGTTGTGTTCCTTCTTAGAAGTAACAAATTATGTTATAAAATAGCCACATGGATAGAGCAAACGGGATTAAGAATAATAGTGTATAATTGCTAACATTTTTTTTTACAAATTTTATTTGTTCTCTATACTAATAAATTCAAATAGTAATGAAGCTGGACAAATAATTAAGAACGATTTATTAAACTGCTCGAGAGTTGTTTTATATGAAACTTAGATTAAATAAATCATATTAATGTGAAGTTGGTATAGAAAAAAAAAGCAATTTAATACATTTGAATTAAAATTAATAGTTAGTAGCATGTCCACGGCTTTTAATTACGGCTTTACACCGGCGAGGCATTGAATCTATCAATTTTTGACATTTCGCAAGAGAAATAGAGTTCCATTCTTCTAAGAAAACGTCGTACAGCTCTCTCAAATTGCCACACTGTCGATATGAAACCTTTTTCTTGACTTCGCACCAAAGATGCTCTATTGGGTTAAGATCTGGGCTGTTGGCTGGCCAATCTAAGACAGAAACTGATTGTGATGTGAGGAATTCCTTAACGGTGCGTGCAGTATGCTTTGGATCATTGTCGTGCTGGAATGTCCAAATAACCGGAAGCACGTCTTCGGCATATGGTAACATTGTTTCTTGCAGTATATTTTTGTATTGGAATTGATCCATGTTTCCTTCTATCAGCCTAACAGGTCCAACGCCATGTCCAGAAAAGCACCCCCAAATTTTCACATTTCCCCCGCCATGCTTTAATGTCACTTTTGTGTACTTTGGGTCGAATGCTTTATTCGGAGGGCGTCGTACATATCGTTTTCCATCAGAACATACCCTATTTATTTTTGTCTCGTCAGAAAAAAGAACGTTTTTCCACTGTCTGACTGTCCAGTTTTCATACCTTCTTGCAAATGCAAGTCGGGCTTGCCTATGACATCGTTTCAACATAGGCACCTTCCTTGCTATCCTTCCGTTCAACTTATTTTCTACCAAACGCCTTCGAATAGTGCGTGCAGAGATTGCTGAAGGGTTGTTTTCGCCAAAATATTCTTTTCTCAACTCATTAGACCCTTTAAAAGGATTTTGTTTTGCCAAACGAACGATATTTCGATCATCTCGACGAGATGACTTTCTTTGTCTAGGTCCACGTGGAACGTTTGAAGTAGTTTGATACGTGGAAAAATGCTTTACGGCATGGAAAACCATTGTTTTTGAACATTGCAGATAGTCGGCTATCTTTTTATACGACCAATTCTTCTCGCGAAGTTTTATTATTACTTCTCTTGTAGATTTATCACAACTTTTATTTTTCCCCATTGTTTTTATACGAAGTAATCACTTTTAAGACTTTAACAGCACGAAATGGCGCCAAAATTATACGAATAATAATCTACAACCACAGAGCCACACACTGTTCTCTATTTAAATTTGAAAAAATAATAAACTATTCCAGCGTTCTTAATTACGTGACCAGCCAGTAAGTACTAATACTAGGTTCAGATCGAATGTATAAAGTTTCTCTATTAATTTTTTAACCAACTATGTTGCACAAATGAATGTACCGGTAGTACGGAAAAGTTTCGCAATACCGAGAGAAATAAAAAAAATACGGGCAATTAGTTATACTTGTTACTTTGAAAAAATCATCTCAATAAATAATCGTTCTTAATTATATGGCCACCACGTATATCGGCCACATACAATTAAAATTCTGGTTTCAAACGAACAAACGATTCAAAAACACAATCCTGTGACAGAAAAATGACACGGCGGACAGATAGCGGAACCATATTTATAGTAAATAATAAGCTCCAGTGGGGAACCATTGATCACGGAACTCCAAAAGCTTTTTTTTTATTGAAACTAAATTCTGTCATCAACCTTAAAAACTCCGACCAGGCCGCTAACAAAACTGGCTACCAAATTTAAAAAATCACAAAAATTAAAAACTTAAAAACCCCGCGTTCGAAAACGGTTACCGATCCCACTCGAGGCGATGCGATGGCAGATACCCGATAATTACAAGTTACCGACTATTATCAAGTAGCGAGTGCCTTTCATATATTTTACAAAATGGATGGCCTTCAGAGCGCATCGTATGTTGAATATTTATATTGTGGATTTATTGCGCGCAAGATTTAGTGCTGGTCGAAAATGTGGAGGTTAGAAAAAGTTTGTGGCGTGACGTTTGAATTTTGAATATGGAATAAAGATGGACCATAGGCTATCGTAGTTTTGATGCTGGCCGTATCGAATTTGGAATAGAAAAATTTATTGCATTGCAGCGCGTGATGTTTTTGTTTTGGATTTCAAATAACTATACTATAACTCATGTTTTAAAACTAGAACTGACTTTTTTTTACTTAGATTACTGGCCGAAATAAACTTGATTTTTTCATTACATTTTTTTAATTACAATAATAATTACGTACAATACGTATGCAGGTACGTTTTAAAAAGTGTTTTGTAACAGAAGAACAGTGTATTTTTCCTCAAAATGATAAGAATTTATAATCATGATGAATGTCGTGAAAATTACTAGTAATTTATTTATGAGCATAACAAAAAATGTAGAAAACAAAGGGTATAATAATAACTTGACTTCAAATACTATGGTTTTAGTACCGTATGTACTAATGCATTACAAAACGAAAACGACAATTGTGACATTGTAGCTTCCCATGGCTCCCATCATACAAATTAAATACATACATACATACATACATTCAGTTGTCGGCATGGACAGACGGACGGACGAAACAATGGCGTATGCCGTGAGGCGGGCACACCCCTATAGTGATGTGGTCGAACCACGTAGAGATGGGGCAGTGTCGACAAATAGTAATCGACATCGATTAAAACATAATTTTCATTATTTTTCTTCATACATATGTGTGAATTTCATTAAAATATGAAACAAAATCGAAAACATGCATTTTTTCAGAGGTCAAATTAAGTTTGATTGTTCGACCCCGAAATCGCATAGCAAATTTCACCGAAATACACAAGAATTGCTCGTTAAAACGTATAAAATAGAAAAGGCGGCCTTAAATATTGATTTTATTTTATTTAATACTAGCTGTTGCCCGCGCATCCGTATGAAAAGAATTCATTTATCGCTATCCCGCGGGAATTGTGCCATTATCCGGAATAAATTCTATCCCATGTCCATACCAGGACTTCAAACTATCTCCATACCAAATTGTTCCAAATCGGTTCAGGCGGTTTAAGCGTGAAGAGGTAACAGACAGACAGACAAAATTACTTTCGCATTTCCACTAACTACTTTAACATGTGTATTAGTTTCTATATCTATGGTCATCTGGAAAAGCCCGCTTTTAAGCGACAAGACCGTCTATTGTCTATGTACTGATTTTTTATAAGTCATTGTACTGATTTTGTGGTTTTTATACAACATTTGTATTGTATTTGCATGACTCTATCGAAAAGCTTACGCTTACAGAATGATATGTTCATAAACAGCGATCGTTTTCTTACTAACCAATAAACACATTCATAAAACTGAACTATTTACAATTCACAAGATCATTAAAATACTATTAATCATTAATAAGCAATTAATTTAAGAGTTTAGTCGTTATTCAGTGTTTATTAGCTAGTTACGATGAAAAGAATTGGCACGATTATTGAAGCATAGTGGGAAAGAGAGGAATGCCATTGTTGCGTTTTATTTCGATTTATTTATTTATTATTAAGGATCACCAACAGATAATAATCGTACAAAAACTTAAGTAACTAGTAGGTAAACAGTTCTGGTAGATGGTTATCCAATTACAGGTAAGTACAACTTAATAAATAATAATAATTATAAATTTAATAAGCAATTGGTGAAGTATGCGAATGAAACGTAATCTGTTATTTGTCAACTTACATTCTACTGAATTGGGGTACAAAGTCATGATCAGTGATTTTTTCAACAGATAATAATAATAATTTATTTTCGAGCAACTACGTCATGACTCATTTATAACTGTGTTAGTAAGTGGCTTATTTCCTAGATGTTAGTTAAAAATAATCTCAATAATAATAATTTGAGAGCTCTAAAGGCCTCACGTAGTTTCATCTGCACGATTAGCTAGCACCATTGCGGTATATAGCATGTATATCTAAAGTAGCGTACAATATTATTTTTCTCAAACATGCTTTGAAATGTATGCGTTAATGTCACGAAATGAAGCCATGAAGTTTGTTGTATATGGCTCCCTACATTACTTCTTGGCCTAGGCCATAAAAGTAAGTATGAAAAACCATTATTGTCCGCTGCTGTAACTTTTTAAATTTGCTTACTAACATTAAACTGACAAAGGAAAAATTACATACAGTCAACTTACGACATTAAAAAAAATCTATCTTCTTTTATTTCTATAAAACCGCTTAAACTACTGGTGATGGATGGATGGATGTATGGATGTATGGATGGATGTATGGATATATGGATGGATGTATGGATGGATGGATGTATGGATGTATGGATGGATGTATGGATGGATGTATGGATGTATGGATGTATGGATGGATGTATGGATGGATGGATGGATGGATGGATGGATGGATGGATGGATGGATGTATGGATGGATGGATGGATGTATGGATGGATGTATGGATGGATGGATGGATGGATGTATGGATGGATGGATGTATGGATGGATGGATGTATGGATGGATGGATGTATGGATGTATGGATAGATGGATGGATGGATGGATGTATGGATGGATGTATGAGTGGATGTATGAATGGATGTATGGATGGATGTATGGATGGATGTATGGATGTATGGATGGATGGATGGATGGATGGATGGATGGATGTATGGATGGATGGATGTATGGATGGATGTATGAATGGATGTATGGATGGATGTATGGGTGGATGTATGGATGGATGTATGGATGGATGTATGGATGGATGGATGGATGGACGGATGGATGGATGGTTGGATGGATGGATGATGATGATGATGATGATGCATGTTTGAGAAAAGCTCTATACAATCCTCGGCCGGAAGAGGGATTGCTGGACTCGTTTTATCCGGCCTCGTCTACGACTCGGCCGTATACCCCAAATCTCGTCCATCAATCCCTTACTTCACGGCCTCTGCAGTAATGTACTATTATTTAATATTATTATTTTATCACTACTTATTAAAACTTTAGTGGTCAAACTCGCGCATGTTTTTCAATAATACAATATCGGAAGTGAAAAATATTTAGTAAGGTAACTAAGGTTACTTACAGTTAAATAATCCAAATGAAATGAAATATATTTATTTGCGTAACATTATGTCATAATAGATGGTGATCAATTTAAAATTTCAAAAAGTATCAATAATGTCCAATTACCTTATAAAAGTAGGCATGCAAACATTTTCTTAGTCTAAATAAAGCTACAAATGGAATAAAGTTCATAAAGTCCAAGTTTTAAATGTAGAAGTAGTTACACAATTTTCAGTAACACCTTCATTTTATTAAAGCCTTGGCGAATGTAACCGTTACATTTGAAACGAAGTATATGAATTTAATAAGTGATCAGCAGGGTAATTGTGAAACTTTCTTGACAAATGGCATCGGATTGAAATGACAGTTTTTGTATGGCTGTGACAGCTGGCTGTTTCCGATATCAATTGTCAGCCCATACAAGAACTGTCAAAATTAACGCGATGGCGATTGCAAGGGAGTTAGACAATTAGCCTGCCGGAATGGGGTTCTATACTTCTCATTTTTAGGAACGATTCTTATGTTAAAAAACTGGGGTATTAGATGACACTAGTATTAAAATTAATATTGAGGTCTTCGTCATAACAAACTTAGCAATGTTGACTAATTAGTAAAACAAATCGAAAGCGTCTGTCATTCATTAAATCATTATTACTACAGAATATCCAATAGCGCTGTGTAGTGAAAAGTAGCTTTCCCCGCCCCCGCCATTATTGGTTTCCCCCCGCAGACGACGGTTGACTATATCGTGAGTGCTCGTGCTCGAAATTTTGAAAAATTACTTCTAAGAGCTTCCCTATGATACTCAAGGTATGTGTCTGTCAAATTTTCGGCTTTAGCTTCACTGGTTTAGGCGGTGCATTGTCTGTCAGTCAGTCTTGAGTGGTGGCAAAATTGTGTTATCTTACTAATATCACAAACGCAAAAGTTCATATGGATGGTTGTATGTATGTTTGTTACTCTTTCACGCCAAAACGGTTTGACGGATTCTGATGAAATTTGGCACACGGATATTTATGACATATATTTAACATATAGGATTTTTTTTATCCCGGAAAATTGTGTAGTTCTCCCGGGATAGCGTTAAACGAATTCTTCGCAGACGGAGTCGCGGGCAACAGATACCATCATCATCATTATCATTATAATTTCAGCGGCTTTACGTCCACTGCTGAACAAAGGCCTCCCCCAAGGTTTACCAAACAGCAGTCCTGCGCCATCGACATCCAGTACGCAACGCGGCAAAAGCTAGTATAAGCACAATTTTAAGTCTTTTTCTGTCAAGTATGCAAAGTTTTGAGCCACGAACTAAACTGCGGTCATATCCAGCGATATCTCACAAAAGTGTCGTTCGAGCGCGGATATAAAAATCAAAGATGGAAATATAATATATTTAAGTGGAGCCACTTTCTATGCTGGCCGTGTCCCGCCCACCGTAACGCCTACCGAAAACCGAATAAGAGCCGACCGGCAAAAAACAATAAAATCTTTTTCCTTCAACAAAGAGCGTTTTTTAAAAAACCTCGGACAGCGCGGACGGGCGGGTGGAACGCTGACGTTTGATTTTTTTCAGAAAAGTTAGTAGTGGTAGAGCCATGTTGTAGCTAGCCGCTGCATCACGAATGGGCCGGCTTGTCCGGGGCAGTACCACCCTCTCACAGAAAACCGGCGTGAAGCAGCAGTAATCCTGCTTGCGTTTCGTACGGTCAGTGAGAGTGCCGGGGGCCCAATACCTCACCCCTTCCCTCTCCCCCTCCCTCTCCCCCTTCCCCTATTCCCTCTCCTTAAGGGCCGACAACGCACTGGCATCGCGTAAAGCGCTGCAGGTGTCTATGGACAGTGGTGATCATTTAACATCAGGTGACCCACTAGTTCGTTTGTCTGGCCTTTCTTACATAAAAAAAAAAAAAAAAAAAAAGTTAAATGTGTTAAGTTTTCTAAAAGTTTTGTCTTTCGATTGCGATTCATAATATAGAGCCATGTCCAGATGGGCAGATCTTTCCCCACTCTTTATTGTACACGACAAACAATACAAAGAAAAAAAAGTAAAATGAGCGGCCTTATCGCTTCGAAGCGATCTCTTCCAGGCAACCTTTAAAAAGAAAGCAAAGAATGGATTTCAGCTGGTGGTGCAATATAAAATCTTTTGCACCCTCTTGAGTATTTTTTTTGCAAATTCAAAGGTTGTCACTTTTTCTTTAGTTAGTAGCTTTTGTGTCCCACTGCTGGGCAAAGGCCTCTCCTCACTTGCTCCACTATCGCTTATCAAACGCGAACTCCCGCCATCCCACATGATAAATATCTAGGTTGTCCGCCATTTACTCTTCGTTTTGCCACTATGTCCGATATAATTATCGATCTTGTCCCATTGCAATAAAGACAATAGTTATTCTAAAGGTAGTGACGACCTACGGTTAGTTAAATACAATTACCTACTATACTTGACTAATTCATTGTAATCAGGATACGAGTAAGTTAGAGCAGACGCCGTATTGTGTAACGCGTAGACGCTTGCGATTGCATTCAACATCTCTTTCCATCCTCATTCTATACCGTTTGACAGAAAGAAACGGAGAATGCGATTTTGCTGTGTTCTGGCAAATAAATACATTCATCATCATCTTTTTAACCGTAAGACGTCAAATGCTGGTCATAGGCAACCCTCATTGATCCGATCATTACGGTTGGAAGCAGCTTGCATCAATCTGCGGCTTGCATGCAAAAGTGGAACCTTTCTTGTTAATGACATGATGACATTCCATATTGTAACTGCTAAAAAAATATCAGAAAAGATTTTCCACTTTGGCACGGGGCTCAGTTTTCTCGAACGTGTTTGTTGCAACTTTCATCATCCGTCTATTTTTTTTTGGTCTGAGATTTAAAATGCTTTTTTTCATAATTTATTCGAAACGCCCGTCTAGCCTGCCAGTAAGAAAGTAAAACCAGCCAGTTCTGTCGGGTTAAAATAATAAAAAAATCCATAAAGAGGTGCGCATACCTTAAGCATGTATTAAAGAGTATGGGAATCAAATTATTATTTTTAATTACATTTTACCGCTAAAATTAAGTTGCTATGATATCATGACTTGTTTAGAAAATACACCATAGTAAAGTATATTTTTATAGCCACTTTGTGGTTTGTGTTAATAGCCTATTAAAAAGAATTTAAACATATAAGTTTAACTTAAATGACTCCGTCGAGTCCGTCGTTGCATGTGGTGATAACTATATTGCAGATGTGCTTCGTCTTTTTTTCTATGTCAATGCCTATGTAAGATTGTCACTCACCTATCTAAACCACGCAAGAACTAAAGTCACCGACATAGCTCGAAGAATCACACTCAAGTGGAAGTGGGCAGGGCACATCGCTCGTGGCACTGATGGCTGGTGGGACAAGGTGCTTGAATAGCGTCTACAGCCCGAAAGACGCGATGTAGATGGACAAGATGAAGCGACATCCTGGTTATGGTTGCGGGAAAGCGTTGGATGGCGCAGGATCGGTGCGTTTGGCGAACCTTGGGGAGGCTTATGTTCAGCAGTGGAAGTCTTTAAGCTGAAATGATGGGGAATTTTTTGGTCAGCACCCAAATGTTTTTTTCCGGCCGTTTCCTTAAAATGTTCCTTTCCATCAGAGACGTGCTATGCTATGGATGCGTTTGATATCCACCAATCATATTACTCGATGACACCCGGTTAAAAACGGCACTGACAATGTGGTTTATTCGACCTTAATAATAAACATGATGTATACCTACTTAGACTGTTAAATTCTATTGATTTATCTGTACTATTGTACCTAATCACTATACATAATTTGTTACTGTTTTATTGTTTTTGAATTTCATGTTATTTTATGTCTGTATACTTTTATAATACTTGCTCTGTTAAGTTTAGATAATTATTTTTAATTTTAATTTATAATAGCTCGTTAAGCCTGCGACACAGAGTTCCCCAGTAACCTTAGTGCAGGCACGCGTGTTAAATAGGTCTTTTGTAAAATAATCGTATTTCTAGTTATTTGTACTGAAATTATTTGAATAAATTATCTTATCTTATATTATATTCACTGGTCCGCCTTAGCATTGGTAGAAACGGATTCAATTATGCTATGTTTTTAATGCTGCGGATGCTTGCTGTGGATACTTTGGATCTCCGAACGATTGATTCTTTTTTCGTCGTATTCCTGATTGGACATATTCTTGTTTCGACATATTTTAGTAAATAAATTATACTATGAAATACTTGTGATTTTGTTTGCGTAGTAAAATAAAATAATGATTGATTCCTTTTTTATTTTATTACGCAAGCAAAATTTATTTACTACAATGTGTCGAAGCAAGAATATCCCGAAAACGGAATACGTCCAAACAGGAATGTGCTGGAACAAAAATATGTCCAATCAGGAATACGACGAAAAAAGAATCAATACTTCGAACGGCTACATAGTGTAGCATTAGTGGAAACGGTCACATAGTTTCCTTTAGCTTCGACATCCCTGCAACATGGCTGCATAGCATCTCTGTAAACTTTAGGTGTACAGTGTAAAGGCACCCTTTAGCCGGATTCACATATATGCGTTGTGTCGTGTGCCTCGGTACAGTATCGGTATCGGTAATGTATGAATACATTTGATACGGTTGCGTTCATATTTCTCTGATGCAGCGTGTTGTGACGGCTTGTGTTAAATGTATCAAAAAAAAAAAAAAAAATCAAAAATCAAATGTATGAAACCAATACTGTTCTGATGTGTCACGTCACGACACAACAAGTCAGATTTAATGTGATTCCCTATCGGTATTCAATAGGCTACATTTCGGTGAATGTGCTTCGGAACTGCACAACCTTATTCCATCTGCTCCTTTCTTCTACAGGTCGACCAGAAGTAGGCGGGGTCTCCAACGATAACGTTGTCAACTTGTCAGTATTCCCAAAATCCGCACATAGCGTTTTCGCTCCTCCTTCATCAACCGCACAGCTAATGAGTGGAATTCCCTGCTTGTGACTGTGTTCCCTGTACACTACAATTTGGCCGCTTTCAAGTCTAGGGTAAATGAGCATTTACTAGGCAAGCGTGCTGCGTCGTAGGCCTTATTTTCGCTTTCTATCAGGCGTGATTGTGGTCAAACGCAAGCCTATATTGCATGAAAAAAAATCGACTTTATGTGCTATAGTTTACAAACCCAGGTGGTAAACATTAAGGACCCACGTTATGGAACCCCGGGGGCGACACTAGCGTGGGCGGGGTCCCAAAAATCGTAGAGTAGGGGTGTGTCGCGTAGCCTAAGGAACACGCTAATCGTCAGATCTAAACTCGGGGTAATCGGGCGGAGAAGTGTTGGGCCCGAAGGATTAAGTTTATATTTGTGGGCGAATCCGACTCGGCTAGGCAGCGTTCGGGAAGCTCCGCAATATCTTGTCATCCAATATATCACAATGTCTCAAATCAAAAGTCTTTGACCAGTGTGTGTTGCCAGTGATGACTTATGGCACTGAGACGTGGTAGCTAACGATGGGAATCATAAGAAAGCTCAAAGTCACTCAGAGGACAATAGAAAGACAATATGTTCGGATATTTTCTGCGGGATTGCATTAGAAATAATGAAAGCCGCACAAGAACTAAAGTCACCGACACAGCTCGAAGAATCGCCAGAATCAAGTGGCAGTGGGCAGGGCACATCGCTCGTAGAACTGATGGCCGATGGGGCAAAAAGGTTCTTGAGTGGTGTCCACGGACCGGAAGACGCAGTGTAAGTAGGCCTCCAACAAGCTTTTTTTTAAATTTATTTTTCTAACAAACAGAATACATTTTTGATTAATTATCTACCAAACTGCATGACAGTTTGTTGGCAGAAAAATTTTGCTTTCTGACACACTGCTCTTAATCTAAATCCTTTACAAAAAGAAATTAAGAAAAAAAACTACATACTAAGCTATAATACCTACTAGATGGAGCGATGACCTGATTAAGGTTGCAGGAACGTGTTGGATGCGGATGGCAAGGGACCGATCTGTTTGGCGAACCTTGGGCTAAGTTTGGGCTTGGCTATTTTTCGAGCTATTTTGGTGACTTAAGCGCTTTAAAACAAAGGCGGGAGCGCGCCATAAGCACATAATCATGCTGCAAACGAAATAAAAAAAAAGATATTTCATAAACTTTTTAAAAACTTAGTAATCACAACCGTTCATCGACATCTACAACACTGAAACGCGTATCGAAATAACAACTTTCATATCCATATCAGTAACCTTAATTTGACTTAATCAATTAACCACTTGTTTCCCCGCCAGTACTACATGCGTACGCGCCGCGGGCAAAAGTTTTACGAAAACTTAAAAAAAAAATACTTTTATAACCTGCAATTAAAAATGCTTTGACGCTGTTATTATAGTTTTTGTTAGTCACGCCGTAGCGGGTTCGAGTCCGGGCAGCTGCTAGAGTTGTAGGGAAATGAGGTTTTGTGACGCTTTTCTAATTTAAAACGACTAAGGTCTGGGACATTGGTGGCTGAGCGGTTTGACCTTTAGCCTCTCGGCAAGGCAGGCAGGTAAAGCAGGATTTTTCACCCGACTGTCGAAGGAGGGTTATGTTTATATATGTATGTTATGTATGTATCATTCTTTGGCACGCCCTGCAGCCTAAACGGCTCAATGGAAAACGATAGATACCCAGTGTCCGGTTTTATATACAATGTTTATGAAAATGTTGTAATTTACGAAAATTCCCGTAGGAAACTTAAAAAACTTAAAACCCAACGAATCTCAACTCGACTCTCAAATTAAAACAACGTGAGCGAAGTCGTGAATGAACGCTAGTGTACTACAATTTACTTGTAAATTCATGTAGAAATTTGTATATTATTAAATGGACATCAAGTTAATATCAAAGGTTAGTATAACTGGTTATAGACTCGGCTTTACGAGCAGGTTAATATTAAGGTCATGTGTCAGTTAACTGCGTTAAAAATTAAATTAAATAACTACATGAAAAGGCAGTTTTTTTAATTGCTTCAAAGAGCCGTGGTTAATTTATAAACTACTAGCCTTCCGTCCGCAGCTTCGCCCGCGATAAATTAATTTTCCCGTAGGAAAAGGTATTTTCCCGTGATAAAAAGTAGCCTTTGTCACTCAGTGATAATGTAGCTTTCTAACGGCATAAGAATTTTGAAATCGGTCCAGTAGTTTTTAAGTTTTTTCGTTACATACAAGAATACAAATCTTTCCTCTTTATAATATTTTCATCACACTTGCTCGTCAATGGTCTTATTCCATGCCTGTATACTAATAAATGACAATGGCCTAAATTGTTCTTAAGGGAGTTATGGATTTACGTACAGTTTTTCTACCCAAGGGAGTTCTAACTTTAGTTTTAAAATTTGCAAACAAGTCATTTCAGACTAAGGAGGTTTCAAGTCAGCCAACGTTTTTTTGTATTATCTTTAAAACTTAGCTATAACCCAAATTTTACAACACAAAACTTATCTTATCTACGCTTCATGAAAATTCGTTATTTTTATATTTTAAATTTATATCAAATAGTTTTGCAATCATTTTAGTAAAAATATTTTTAAACATGATGGCAGAATCTGGCCTAAACTAAACACAGTTTACATTATCTATGGTAGATGACTTGAAAAAAGTGACAATCTGTATTAGCGGGCAGCCATAATTTTATTCAATTTAAGTGTTTTTTAGAGACAAAATAATTTTATTTTTGGATTTTTTTTTTCGCATTGTGATGAAAATCATTGTGTGTATCACGGGCAGTAAGGGAATTACAAACTCGAGTCATTAAAAGCCCTCCGCCTTCGGCGTCGGGCTTCTAATAGACTCTCGTTAGTAATCCCCTACTTACGGCCCTAGATGCACAATGTACTATAGTGTAGACTAGTTTATGCTCGTGACTTCGTCCACGCTGAATTCAGATTTGTGGTACCTAATGCTTCGTCTTTTTCATTGAATAAAGCAAAAATCTAAAAAATACATCATTCATTTTCATCGTCGGTATCAGTTGGTTAATAAGTGCATACATTTTTTTCTTACTTATCCCGTGCGCACTTTCAAAAAACCTGAATTTACTTTTTTACTTGTATGCCTAATTTGAAGAGTCTGAATAATTATAGTAACAAAGATAGGGTCCCATTGAATCGAATATATAAATCCTGTTTTTTTTCAAAAATCCTAATAAAAGTTTTTTTACTGTATATCATAAATATATACCTACGGTGTTATAACCCACACATTGAATTTAAAAAAGGCAAAAGTTTTTTTTGAAAAATGAAATTTTGAATACTAGGTTTTTTTGCGGACTGTACTTTTGTTAACTGTATTTTTATAGATACATCGTATCTACGTAAATGTGTACCATATTTAAAGTCAATCCGACCACAACAACTGGGTCAGATTTTATTTTTTTGATTTGGTTACCGAAAGACATACAAGGACTGGAATGTACTTAAATATTTTTTTTTTTTTTGTTTCTCCAATATGACCGGCTTCGATTCCCGAACCAAGTAAGTTTTTTAAATCTATGAACGCAGTTTTAATTGTCAATAAAATTGATGGCATAATTCCTCAGAACAGATCTTTGTATATCTTATAGTTACAGATTTTCCTATACTGACTGATCTAAATGTACCATCGACAAAAAGGTCGCCTTGACACCTTAAATGTTCATTTTGCTTGCAGTGGCTAGACATCTGTCCATACCAATTCATACCAATGAACTTCAACGGCTGCAGGCAAATTTGTTTTGAAACTGGGTAGGCCTCGGTTTTGTCCATTGTACATACCTCCCTGCATAGTAACTGTTATGTAATCTGTGGCTTTGGTAAAATCAAAACTCTTTGGCTTTCATCAAAATCGGTGTATGTAGTATTAGTCAAAAAAAAACAATTAAGTTAAATAATTATAGGGGTTAAACTAACGTAAACAAACGACCTAGGGTTGTCAACAAATAAATTCCAACTTAATTGCATTTAACTATAACTCGTTTGTAACCATATCAACTCATTACACACTTAACAGTTATTTACACACAGCCTGTTAATTTGCCTTGTTTTTTCTAGTAAGATTTATTGACAAACCAACTTATAACTGAACCGAGTTAAACAAAAAACTACTTTAACACAACTGCATAAAGTCCTAACAAGTTGCTCTACTAAAAATGTACCATTTAATACTAATTAAAAAAAAACATAAAATCATCCTTATGCTGACTCATTAAAGTCCTTGTTGGTTGCTTTTGTTATTGTGGTAATTGCCGAACCGACCAGTATAATAAGAGCCATGGCTTTCTGTACTAAGACTTTTTATTGGTAATTTTTTGTCCATTTGTATGGAGTGTGAAGACCAAAGGTTTTTGGTCTTTCTGAATTTTATAGTTTTTGAGTCTGACTTGGAATATTTTAACCAATTGTTGTTAATACGTTGATGATATGTTGAAGTAAATTTAATATTATGATCAATGGTTAGTATGTATGGTATTATGTATGTTTGTTAATGTAACTAGGTAAACATTTTATTTACTTTGTCAGTTCACAAGTCAGAAACTTTTTATTTAACTTGCAATGTTTTTTTGTGTTTGTTAAATCAATTTAGAAAAAAGATTTGGTACGGAAGTGTACTTTTAGTGGCACACACACATAATTATTTAAATTGGCTTGGATTGGTTTTCCGTTCGAACGCTCTTTAACAACGATCCGCGAATGGTTCAGAACATCTCGGCATACCTTGACTGTTAAAACGTGAAAAATTAATAGTTAAAAATATTAGCGTAAGTTTTTGTGTAATTCATTTGTAATACACCCTTTTCGTTGTTACTTATTACATTGTTATTTAAACTCTATCTTTATAATGAAACAAATTGGAAAAAAAATAGTTAAAAGATTAGTTTATATTGTCACTTACTTATCTTACTTGTTATTATTGTAACTGTCAGAAAAAATCAATAGGTGTTAAAATAAAAAATACTTTTTCACTTCTCATGCTCTTAAAATGTTACTTTAGTCTCTGCATATCGGGACTAAAGCTCTTTTTTTAAAGTAATTTTTTTTTAATTTACTTTGGAAACCCCTAAACTGCCAATCACGGTGTTTGTGGATGGAGGATTATTGCCATTTTCAGTGACAGGGCATAGACAATTTTAAAGCTTTCCACAGACCGCAGCGCGCTGTGGACGCTCCGAAGCGCTCCGTAGCGCCCGCTCCATAGCGCTCCGTAGCGCCCTGCGCTTCGGTCTGTGGAAGCCTTTAGTGCGTGGAAATACCTAACCTCAAAATGACAACTGTATAAAAATATTTAAAAAAATAATAATTTCGTGAAACACCATGAACAATTACGAATATTAATCTATTTAATTATATTAAAGATGAATTCATTTTATTATGCATACCTACTTAGTCCAATTAGCTATGAAATAATTTTCAAGTTTGAATCTGTTGGCTAAATATGCAAACATTTATAGCGTCACACAACAAAAAAAAAACCGCGGAACAAATTTTTGCTATTTGAATTCTGAACAGACGTCCATTGCTCGTATTGAGCGTACGTTTCATAAAAGTAATATTGTAGATTAGTATACCTAAAACATCGTTTTTTCCTCGCATTAAAAGTGAAAAGTAGAGTGTTTAACGCGAGACTAAACTGCCATAATGACACGCGAATTATAGCCACCCTCGCTCTGCTCGGGTGGCTAAATATCTTGTATCATTATCGCTTGTTTTAGTCCCTTGTTGAACAATCTACTATTATATAGGTATACTATGTTTACTAAATAGTTGAAATTTTCTGTGTGCTGTAACGCATCCTCCTAAAATTCTGGGCTTTACGAGGTAAGGGCGTTGGGTGCAGGCAGGTATGATCTTACATAACTCTCAATGGTGAAGACTCCAACCTTCATATTCCGAAAGTGGATTAGAAATCATTTCGTGGAGCGTGTTGTAAAATCGACCTTGGAGCATTGACCGGCCTAAAGGAAAACGTACGTCGGAAAATTATAATTTACGGTTCAATTTCCTTCGCATGTAACGCGAGGAAGACCGTTTTTTGCCGTTGCGTGTTCCGATTTAGAACGCGATTTGAAATTTTTCTTTTTATTCCAATTGGGTCTTTTTTGTGGAAATATCATTTTTAACAAATTGTGCTAAGGAATAAAAATACTGACTGGAAGTACAAATATGATACGTATGAATGAAGAGACTGCTCAATATCTTAAGCTAACTACTATGTCACCAATTATAGCAAAACTTTCTTTTGCTCCACAATTTTATACATTATACACTTGACAATATCTCAATAATTATAATCATCACCATCATCTATCGACTATATGCGACCAACTACTAGGTATAGGAACAGACCCTATCATAAAAATGGAGAGCTCGGCTGTATTTCCCTTGCGGGCTCAATGCGGATCGAGAATTGCACACAAACCCTTGAACTGCTTCACTGGGATAAGCAAGTTCCCACTTGCTATTTTCCTTCACCGAAAAACTAATGGTAAATTTCAATTTTGATTTTGAACACTTACGAAAAACTCAAAATACGAACTCGGCCTTGAACCTACGATCTTCACCTTGAGAGGCCACAGATCAAACCATTAAGTTATTACGACTTTTCTTAATAATTCATTTCACAAAAAATAAACAAATTACTTATATTGGCATAATAAATTTCCAAAAAAAAAAACAAATGATAAATCTCGACCAAATTCAAAATGCGCAGTCCATTCTGAATTTCCCTGAACGTAAAAGTTTGATGCTTCGCTGGGTTGCCGCGCTAAAAAATTCACTCCGGGCTAAATTGTAGTGCTGCGAAGACTGATTAAATATTTAACGCTGGTATAACTGGCAGTGTTTTGACGTCGATTTGTATTTCGAATCGAATAGGGATTTTCAGTGTGAAAATTAGCGTTCACAAGCTAAGTACCATTTTTATTTTTTTCATCGGTGTATTTTAATCGCGTAGTTTTTACAATTTCTCGTACGATTAAATACTGTCGAGGTTTGCAGCTTTTAAAAAACATATGAAAAGATTTCGAACTGTTGGTAAAAATATTTCGTAAATCTTGGGAAAACCAGTAATTTCAGTTACTCTGCACATTTTCCTCTTAGTAATTTTATTCATAGTTTAAGAACAAGTTTTAAACACCCAAACCTACTAAAGCTGCCATACCATAAGAACATTTTCTACTTAACAATTTGACGCCTCTTTGTGACATTAAACGTTTTTAAGTGGCTCACACTATTTTATGATAATGATGGCTCGACAAAAAAAAGTTAACCGTTATTTCGTAAGAAAATTACCGGGTGTCACCGCTGTGGTGTAATAATTTTATTATACGGCAATTTGAGTTTAATTTTGTCGTATTTTGATCGGTTAATTTAGTGATAAAGTTTTGTCACTAAGTTGAAGGACGAACAAATTTACATTCTTTTGAAACTATGAGCATTGCTGGAATATTAAAGACCTACCTACTTAATTTAATATATCGTTAGATTACTTGTATGTGCGATAATACTAATTCTTGGTGGTAAAATAAAATATTACATGAAAGGAAAAAAGATGAAGAATGAAAGATATGTATGTATGTAGAATATATTGATGTGGTACAGAATATTAGCTTGTTTTGTAAATTTCGTCTAATATTATATTGTAACGAAATAAATTCGGATATTTATTGTAATGTTACAAACTTTCGTGATTTTCGCCAAAACCAAGTCAAGCCCAAGCTATTTAAGTCACAAAAAGGTATTGTTTATTAGGTTTAGTAATATATATATATCGTCGTGATTTAGTGCCGGGGTGTGGGTATTAGTTACATTTATGAATGCTTACCATCTTTAGGCGGACTGGAGCATTGCGGCGCATACGACCCCAAATGGTACCCGTAAGTGTTCTGATGCATAGGAGGGAAAGGATACCCCAACGACCGCGGACTGGGGAACCCAGATGCCTCATGGGGGTTCTGCTGGCCCCCCGGACTGCCAAAGTGATGGGGGTGCTGATACCCCCCCTTAAACCCATACCCGTGTTGCTGGAGTTCAATAAAAGCCGATTTTGATGATACGTTAGTCGGGGTAGAATTCGCCGAGTTTGGGTCATGAGGGGTTTGGGACCCCAAATGGTGATGGTGGTCTAGGTTGTCCTGGGTCGTCATGGCGGGCTGTGGGGTCGACGGGCCCCCCCCGTCTGCGGACGTGGGAGGCCCGAAGGGATCTGAGAAACTCAGGGTGGGTTTTGGGGACTGGATTCGGGTAATTTTGAGGGCTGGGGGGGGCTCGGGTTGTATTGCGCCGCTGGTTTAGCCTGGAACAGAAAAGAAATGGTAAGTCGATGGCGAGACCTTGGTCTGAATGACACTGCTATCTTATATTTTATAGGTGCAGATTTGTGGGTAGTTTTTGATCTTGGGCCTATATAGGTCCCAATGCTGAGCACAAGCCACTGAGAATGAGAGGGCTTGAGCTGCAGTTCCCACGTGGACCGAGTACGTATTGGGAACTTCACACACACACATTGCTAAATTGATTTACTAGTGTACCTATGTATGATTCCTGATAATGTTTTCTTTGACAGATAAGCTCATGGTTAATAAGAAAAGTATTTTTGCAATTGTAAATTCCAAAAAACTCAGAACTGGGGCTCAAACCTGCGAACCTCTGTTTGAAAGACCATAAGTCAAACCACTAGGCTACTATCAGTTGTCAAACATTCTAGTTTGTCTTCTAAGCTATAAAAAGCCCTAAAATTGATCACAAATCAAAATCAAAATCCTGGCAACATTCACTAACAAATCGCGCGTAAACTTAAAATTCGAACGAAAATACAAATTCGAACGCCTCCCACGGGGTCAGTGGAGGTCGTAGGAGTTTTCTGGAAACAATTTAAGAGCCGTCACGGCCAATTGAACGAATGAACGAGTCGAGCCGTTCACAGGGCTGGCCAGTAAGTGAATTAAGATGCATTGGATTAAAAAAAAGTTTGGATACTGAAATGTAAGGCTCCAGACTCACTAGCAGTTTGGTGACATTTTAAAATGGGCATCACACCTTTCGTTTTTGAAGAAACGTACATCAAAGATGTCTTAAGTGACTAGCGACTTGGTCCAGTTCACGCTTGACTACCATCAGGAAATACCAGTGATTCACCAAACGCAACCGCAAAACGTAGAATTTGTAATTTTGTACGGAATGAGTTCTCTGTCCATGACTGCTGGAGTGTGACAAGGTTCTAAATGTGACCATAGTCACTGCAGCAGATGTACATCTGGACATACATACTTAAAACTCAAAACACAGTCACAAATCTCAGGTTTCTCATTGGTTGTTATTGTTATTTGAGAACTGTAAGTCTTTGAATTGCTCCATTCTTGTTATGTATAATTATTTTGGTAGGTTAGGTACTTGCATTGTATGGCGTTGTGCCTTTAGCTTTTCCTCCTTAAAGAACAACAGGTTTATGTTTGTCAAAACGACTTCTTAATTTGAACGTGATATTCACAGATGAATAAACGTTCGATGTTTTAAGGGTCATTGATTGACCACACTAGCGAATAAACGAATAAAACACAATCTGTTTTACAGCTCTCTTCCTAGAAAAAACTAATTGGTTGCCCAATCTATGGTCCATATACCGTTTAATTTCTTACAAAACACAAGAGAAAACGTTCTGCCTCTAAAACAAATGACCTAAAGAATTAGTGATAAAAAAATACCCTTTCGGCAAGCTCTTTGAGTTAATTACCACGACACGTCGTCCCTTTCACGCCCAGCTCAATTTGTATAAGCCTATCCTTTTTTCTCATAAGGTTCTTTATTGGACTCTCATCTCGCCGGCGCCTCAAAAGGTCGGGTCAAAACGTTTTGTTTTTTTTTTACGTTTGTTTGTTTGTGTGTTGATTACTCATGACCGTAATAATAATGTTTAGAACAAACTAATTGGTGTAAATTTTTATTGAAAAATATTACCCGTTTGTATTAATTGCGTTGAAGTCTTCATATTTCTGAATAATGGTTATAATTAAGTGTAGAAGCATGCGTTAATGATGATTTTATTAAGTTTTTATGCATGGTTTATTGTTCTAAACCTTTTTTTCGGGAGTTGTGACAAATTGTGTTTGTGTCTCATAGGTAGAGTCGACTATAGTATGGTCGCGGATTGGGAAGAGTTGGGTTAATTAAGATGGGCCTCTTTTTAATAACAACTTGAACCATTTTGGATAAAAATCAGATTTATTATCTCATTTTTCGCCCCTAAAAATATCGCGAAATCCGTTTAATGCAAATTTATTTTTAACTAGCTTTTGCTAGTGACTTCATCCGCGCTTGGAGAAAATTTATTGGCAACACCCGCGTTTATGTGTATTGTATATGACATTTTGTATCTACTGATTAATTTCTCTATGAATAGGGTTCATTAGTAACTGTAGGTAGGTACGTGACTATAGATAACTTGTAATAGCAAAACTTCAACAATGTCTTAACCTGTCATTACTCCAGTAAATCTAATTACCTTTTTACAGTTGCCCTCGGATCGTGTTTGCCTACTGAACCGAATCCAAGGGGTCCATGGGAACATATGAAAAAGCCATAAATATTGGACCCTATAAAATACTATTGAGTATTCATTAAAGACAGACACGCTTCAGTTAGTACCTTGTGCGTAAAGTAGAACGAAATGTAGATATTAAAATTATACGACAGATATATTGAATGGAGGTTGAATTATCTTTTCGGTGTTTAATTTTCATTTTATTGGTTAAAAAATGTTTGATACCCCTGCTTGATTTTAGCAAAGTCCATAGAACAGAGATTTGAACGCATCTAATCAGCCAATCGAATGATTGATCAGCGATAGTGAACATTTTTTTAAACAAAATTAACAAGTTGCAAATAGTAGTGAGTTTTTAATGCAATTACAAGTTTAGAATTAAAAAACCGGCCAAGTGCGAGTCGGACTCGCGCACGAAGGGTTCCGTACAATTATCTATAAAAATCAAGTTTGTTGTATGGGAGCCCCCTTCAAATATTTTTTTATTTTGATTTAATGATTTATTTTTAAATTCAATACATAATTAAATATTCTGTGAATATTTCAAGCTTCTACCTGTTGCCGTTATCAATATCGAGCAAAAACGAGCAAAAAATCACGTTTGTTGTATCGGAGCCCCCTTAAATATTTAATTTATTCCTTTTTTTAGTATTTGTTGTTATAGCGGCAACCAAAATACATCATCTGTGAAAATTTCCACTCTCTAGCTATCACGGTTCGGGTATCTCGGCAGATACAGCCTGGTGACAGACGGACAGACGGACAGACGGACGGACGGACGGACGGACAGCGGAGCCTCAGTAATAGGTTCCCGTTTTTACCCTTTGGGTACGGAACCCTAAAAAGAAGAAGACATTAGTAATTTATTATTGTACTAAGTACGTCTCGTTATAAAAGTAGTGTCTCTGTCTTCCTTCATATCGTAATATGACAATGTGTAATAAAGAGTGAATGAAGAAAAGTTACAATCATGAAGCCCATCTTATCATCATTACATTGATTGATGATTGAAATAGCATCAGTTGTGTATGAATAACAATTAATGGCTTTATTGTTAGTTGTGGGCGACGTAAAAAGTAAATAGAAAACATTAGTCAATGAAATGTTTTTTTTTTTTAGTAAGTACCTAATTACCTATGATGCTTCGAGTAATGGCAATGATGTTGTATGTTGTATGTATGGTGCAAGAAGAGATATTGTTTGATAGTTGATTGATTTTACCTCCTTGGAATTGCAGAAAGAGAGCAACGCTCTTGAAGATTGTAGTTTGTTGTTGAAAGAAACAAAGTTTTAGGCATTTAAGGTATGTCCTTTCGTGCATTACATTACATTATTAGATGATATAGTACTTATTACAAAATTGTAGGTAGGTACGTGACACCTTATAAGTATAGAATGCATCTGTAACTAATTATTTATGTATGACACATTATTATACGTTATGGGATGAAATATTTCATGTCAATACAAGCTATATGCGTTATAGTTATATGTTAATATTTAATGTAAATATTCTTAAATTATTATTTTTAAGTACTTACTATACAATTTGGCCTTTACAGTTCAACTTGGAAAAAAACAATATTAATTTAATTACATAATATGTACGGGAAATTTTAAGGAAAATGAAAGACAAATTTAAAAGCCTTTAAAGTTGAGGACTTTCTAATGTTTTTCCTATTCTGCGTATCTTCCGGTACTTTGCTAGCTATCTGTAGGTATGCATCGATAATAAAGACCATTTCTAAACATCGCTATAGACTAGACATCAGCTTTGTACATACGTCGCCTACATAGAGTCAGTGGGCATTAGATTCTAATAAACATAAGCACCGTATTTATTTCCCAACATGCGAGAAAAAACAAGTAAAACCAGCTCTCGCGCTAGCGGTACCAATAAGCGTCGTAACCATGTCGAATCCACTATTTTTGATCATAAAACCGCTGGCACGCGATCATTTCTTAACATTTTATTGTCTTTTATTAATTAATATGCCTGTTTTTTGTCCAGTTGTCCGGTCACGCGACATTTCAACACACCAGCACGCTAATATCTGTCACTATCCTATCACCGTGGCGTCGCACGCGCAAATCTGCCAGTTCAAATTTCGGGTTATTCTCGGGATCTCCAAGTATAGTCGGGGTAAGAAAAGGTTCGTTACTTTTTGAACCTATGTCAACGAATTAAGGTCGAAAAGCGACGAACCTTTTTTTACCCCGACTATACTTATCATCAACATTATCGTTATCATTCCCAGCCTATATATGATGTATATGCAGCAAACGTATGCAGGCCACAGGGCTTCTCTCAGAAAGAGAGTAGTTCCCACGTGGGCCCAGTGCGGATTGCGAACTTCACAGACATCATTGAATTTCTTCGCAGGTGTACGCAGGCACCGTAAAGCTCATGGTAAATTTCTAATGTAATTTCGCACAAATTCTGAAAAACTTAGAAGTGCGAGCCGGGATTTGAAACCACGACCCTCTGCTTGAGAGGCCATAAGTCAAACCGGTAGGCCACCACGGCTACAAAGTAAGTAAGTACTTATCAAAAAAAACCGGTTGTCTGTATAGTCGGTTTATGGACGATAGTTTAACATGACAACGTCATAACAAAACATTCAACCCCCCGCCATCAGTTCTCAGTGATCTCCCCACTGCCGCTTGAGTCTGACGATTCTTCTACTACAGGGTTATTTGTAATTCACTGACATCCTCTTAACCCTGAATTCCTATCACTCAAACAAATGTTTTTTGTTCTACGACTTTTTAAAATGAAGCACTTTTTTTCCCATACAAATACACAGAGTATCGTAAAAATAAGAGGAAATCTCAAATTTTCAAAACGTTATTACACCAAAAATATTAAGTTAAGACAAAAGCCGTAAAACAAAAAACGTTTGTATAAGTGGTAGGAGTTTAGGGTTAAAAGGATGCTAGTGAATTACAAATAACCCTGTATATCAGTGATCAAATCTTGCGCGGATTTCATCATTTCTCCGAGCATAGCCCTCTCTATCGCCCTATGAGCATGTGCTCGTAAAGTATTAAGTCAAAGCATTTGAAAACTAAAGAACGTTCCGAGATTGTCAAACTGTTGAAGAGAACCATTAGTGTCAATGACAGCGGGGAAGTACACTAGGTATTGTATGAAATGACAAAGTACTGCGTGCACTTAGATGACTATAGACAAACCATGATTGATTAAAAAAACTATGAATAAAATATGAAGACACGAATCTGCAAACCTTGAACCTAATCATAAAAACGAGTACTTATTTGTTTAAAAAAAAAACATTAATTACATAGACACTGCAACTCTTGGAAATGCAGTGTCGTGACTGCATTTTTTCAAATAATCGATCTTACGTACATTCTTATTGCTTCTGACACTTATTGCGATCTGGAGATACTTAATGCACTAGCCAATCGTATTTTTTTACTGTACGCATCTTTGGTTTGAGATGATCGTAATTGGAGTTAGCACGCGATGGTAAGAAAACATCAGATGGTACTCTACCACGTAATAAGAACTGGCCAAGTGCGTGCGGATCACCCATAACGAAGGGTTCCATTCACAGCTAGAAGTGCGAGCCTAAGGCGCATTAGGACCATCAATTCCAAGCATGGAACCCTACAAAGCACCCTCTATGATTTTTTTTCCTAAGCCTGTATCAGTGTCCTTCAACCAGCAGCCCAGGCAAAGTCCTCTCCCCTGGATTTCCAACTCCCCCTGTCTGCACTTATGCTTGGACTGTCTCTCGAAAATGTATCTAGGTCATCCTGCCATCTTCGCCTTGGGCTGCCGCGATCCCTGTAACCATCCTGAGGCATCCATAGAGTGGTACCTCTCTGGGTGTATACGGCAGACGTACCCTAGTTCCCTTTGAGCCTGACGTTTGTTTTGAGTACATCTGCGATGTGAGTTTTGGAGCGCAGTTCAGTGATGCGTACTCGATTGGTCCTCTTTACGTCTGAAATGCTGCGCTCTATGGCTCTTTGGCAGTCCTTCAATTTAGACTTCTGAATATATTTACTAAATAAACTATTCAGGACATATTTCAGGACTATCCTGGACTATCCTGTAGGTTAGGTTAGGTTAAAGGGGATTATCGACATTACTAGTTAACTTTTATGGATTTCAATAAATATGCCGTTACCATACCAAAAAATTGTAACCATGCACCGGCGTTGGCTGCCTTTACAACTTTTATAGAACCACTGGTGCTAATTGCTCACCTGGCGTACCGCATGCCAGTTTATTTGCTACTGACATAAAATTTCGTGCGGACTCAGAATTATGACTAATTTGTCGCCGATGTTACATATGTATGTGTGATTAACATTGTAAAAACACGCGCATGCGCCTGACGGCGGCGACGGCTGCGTGTGATTCGTGGCGCAGCGCGACGAGCTTTTCTGTTCATTGCGCGGCAGAAACGCTTGCTGCACAGTGATTATGAAGCAATGCACGCAATGAACTGGCAAAACACAAAATTGTGGCCAAATTATGAGCGCAATAAAAACTGGGACTTCTATGTATCGTATTGAAATTAATTTGCGAATGTTTGTTGTGCCGCCTACTTCTAAAACCGGCCAAGAGGGTATCGGCCCACGTAGTGTAGTGTTCCGAAGTAAGGCCCTAGCTCCTTGTACTAATCGATTTTAGGTATTCTAAACGCACGTGTATGTGTGCGTAAGAGGGGCTAGAATCAAAGCCCCCCCCCCCCCCCGTCAAGTTCACAAGTTCCCCCGTCCGACAGTCGAAGAAGAGCAAACACAACTAACTATACGGACAAGGGGAAGCACGACGGCTGAAGATAGGTAGATCAGACCGCGCGTGTTTAGGTATTTTCATCGTATTAGGTAGGTACTAAAAAAAATACATATTTTAAAAAATAAATGTAGCAACACTAGGCCTATAAAGAATCTTGTTTTATTAACATTCAAAAGTCATGACCGCCGTGCAGTAATATTTACGTCGTGCTAAGGATTTTATTTTTTAGAGACGACTTTGGATTTTTTTCTATCGAGCAAACACTGGTCACTCGAGTGAATCTTCAAATATCTTACAAATGAATTTCAGAATTAAAGCTTTACTAATGAGGATACAGCAATTGATTAGATGAATGCAATAAATGTGCCAAATGCCCGGTAGGGCCTTAACATGCGTCAAAAAGTTCAACATTAAGTTTTCAATGAATCAATCATCCCACCCACCAATCCAATCCAATCAATCCAACTAATCAATCACCCAGTATACGTTAAAAAAAAAATCAAAACGTTTAATTCTGCAAGTAGGCCGCAAAGGGCTCTTTTACATGTCACTTTTTTTTAAAACTACCAGCGCTTTCGTAAGGACCATCATTGCCAAGAAGAATGCGCCGCAAGAAACTTGGCAGGAAGTCATCTTTTCAAATTACAATATAATAAATTACAAACTCTTAAAAATTACAAACTAAAAAAAAACCAAAATAAAAAAGGAAAAAAATAAAAAATAATAATATTGGAGATAGTCTTCCAATGTCACAATAATTAAAAATGATTCTGTTAAAACACATTTCAGGTCAAGTAACCATTAAACTTTTGGGTTCCAAAGGCAAGCTTACGCCTGCCGCCCCCAAAGTTGGCTCACACGTTGCAGGTGTTAGCAGGTTTGCTCACGATGTATACCTTTCAACATCATCATCCCAGGCTATATATACGTTCCACTGCGAGTGCTTGGGCCGTAGTTCCAACGCGGGCCCAGTGCGGATAGGGAACTTCATACACAAGGAATTTCTTCGCAGGCGTGTGCAGGTTTCCTCACGATGTATATATTACCTTTGCCGTAAAGCAATTCCGAAATACTCAAGAGGTGCCCGGGGTCGAACTCACGATCCTCTGCTTAAGAGGCCATAGGTCTACCTATTACGGTTAAAGAGATAGAGCGCTGCGAGAGACGGACAGACGGACAGTAACTCTACCATGAGTTACACTAATTTACAGTGACCGTACTCGCTAGCGACGGCGTAAATGATTTGTATGGAGAATTGTACTTCCGTAAGTGACCGCTAGAGGCGCTGTACACGATATCCATACAAATCATTTACGCCGTCGCTAGCGAGTACGGTCACTGTAAACTAGTGTAACTCATGGTAGAGGTACAGATAGTGGAGTCTCAGTAATAGGGTCCCTTTGGGTACGGAACCCTAAAAGTTAGGAAACTCACTAAGAAACGAGTTATTACAGAGCCCAAGTATTACAGTCACCAAGGTAAGGCGGTGTTACCTTATCATCATCATCATCATTTCAGCCGAAAGACGTCCACTGCTGAACATAGGCCTACCCCAAGGCTCGCCAAACGCATCCAATGCATTCCCGAAACCTTAACCAGGTCGTCGCTCCATCTTGTTGGAGGTCTATCTACACTGCTTCCAGTCCGCGGACGCCACTCGAGAACCTTTCGGCCCCATCGGCCGTCATTTATACCTACGAGCGATGTACCCTGCCCACTGCCACTTGAGTCTGGCGATACTTCGAGCTACGTCAGTGACTTTAGTTCTTGCGTGGCTTTCATCATTAATACTACCTTACCTTATTGTCCCAGTTTATTTCTCAAAGTTTATTTTTGAAATCTGGAGCTATTCCTAGATTTATGTTGTGCGTAACTATTCAGGTTTCTAAAACTGGCTTCTAATCTAAACCTGATTTATGTATTCTTATAATCAAGTAACAGGTTGAACTAGAATTTACGTAAAATATTGGCTTAGATATACTTGCCGTGTTTTCTTTGATCGCTGTTAAGAGGGTACGATGGCTGAGAGACTTTTGAGAAATAGGTATTTTAATGAAATGTCGCTGTCTCGCCCGAACCCCTCCGTGTCAGTACAGCGAGAGCGGGACAACTGCAGCTCAGACCGTTAATAGGCGCGTAAAATTGATCAAAACAGCATTTCGTAATCCCCTACTACTAGATGTAGTTTCTGTAATTCTTAACGAAATAGGATAAAGGAATTTTTAGTCAATCTTATAATTTACTGTTTAGCCTGTTGAATTTGCTATCGGTTCGAATAAATGTCAAAATCCCGCTGTCATTACACGCCATTTTGTTGTGTGCATGACCTCAGCTCTCGTGGCGATACCTTTGTGTGCTTACAAACAACAATTTCAATTATTAAAACTACATGATTACTATTATGTTACCTGGCTAATTTCTTCAATATTATGCGAATGGACATGGTTAAAATGCTAGTAAAATAAATAAATAAATAAATAAATATTAGGGGACAATCTTACACAAATCGACCTAGTCCCAAACTAAGCAAAGCTTGTACTATGGGTACTAGACGACGATAAACATACTTATATAGATAAATAAATACTTAAATACATAGAAAACATCCATAACTCAGGAACAAATATTCGTGCTCATCACACAAATAAATGCCCTTACCGGGATTTGAACCCAGGACCTCTTGCTTCGAAGGCAGGGTCACTACCAACTAGGCTAAAGCGGTCGTTAAACTATCCTTATCTCTTACTTATCCCTTTTAAATGACAAGAATAACAATAAAACTCTAAATAGGGCATAAACATGCAAGAATGCTTAGAGATGCTGTTAACATGTTTTAATTTTATTGTCAATTGTTTGTTAATGGCTGCTGGTGAGAAAAAGTTGAGAATTTTGTCCCCCGTTGATTGATGGGTAGTAAACACCTTTTGGTAGTTTTTAGAGCCTTAGAGCATTAAAGCAACAGGAGACGTCAGGTAAGTTGCGATAGAAAAAAAACCGTCCAAGTGCGAGTCGCACTCGCGCAGGAAGGGTTCCGTACCATTATCTGTAAAAACGGCAAAAAATCAGGTTTTTTGTATGGGATCCCCTTAAATATTTGTTTTATTTTTTATTTAATTATTTATTTTTAAAGTAAATATATGTATGACTAATATTCTGTGAATATTTCAAGCTTCTACCTGTTGCCGTTATCAACGTCGAGCAAAAACGAGCAAAAAAATCACTTTCGCTGTATGGGAGCCCCTTAAATATTTATTTTATTCTGGTTTTTAGTATTTGTTGTAATAGCGGCAACCGAAATACATCAGCTGTGAAAAATTCAACTGTCTAGCTATCACGTTTCTGTTTTTTTTTTTTAAATTACTGTGCCTAGTTTCTTGCGGCACATTCTATTTGGCAATCATAGTGTTTCGTTTTCTTTGTTTTCGCAGATCTTTGTAACTACTAATACCATTCTCAAACACTAATGCTAGGTTTACACGGAGCTTAGTAGCTAATGCTTAGTACTTGTCACTTACACTTGTCAGATTTGAGTAAACATATTGTACAAGTGCTTAGTATTGTACAATACACGCATCTGACAAGTGTAAGTGACAAGTACTAAGCATTAGCTATTAAGCTCCGTGTAAACCTAGCAATGTCACTTTTCACTCTGCAGATAAGTCCCTAATAATGACTAGTAATGACAAATACTAAGACCGTTTAAACCTAGCATTATGAATAGGCTCAGAGTCACTCAACGAGCTATGAAGAGGTCTATGTTCGGGGGTTTCTTTACGGGATCGAATAAGTAACGAAGAGCCTTGGCTAGGGCTCGATCCTACGACCCTCTGCATGAAACACAATAAGTCAAAGCACTAGGATGCCACTAGGCTATGGCACTGAGACGTGACCGCTAACGATGGGCCTCATAAGAAAGCTCAAAGTTACTCCGAGGGCGATGGAAAGGGCTATGCTTGGAGTTTCTCTGCGGAATCGCATTAGAAATGATGAAACCCGCGCAAGAACTAAAGACACAGATGTAGCTCGAAGAATCGCCAGACTCTAATGGCAGTGGGCAGGGCACATAGCTCGTAGAACTGATGGCCGATGGGACAAAAAGGTTCTTGAGTGGCGTCCACGGACCGGAAGACGCAGTGTAGGTAGGCCTCCATCTAGATAGAGCAACGACCTGGTTAAGGTTGCGGGACCGCGTTGGATGCGGATGGCTCGGGACTGATCTGTTTGGCGAGCCTTGAGGGAGGCCTATGTTCAACAGTAGACGCCTTTCGGCTGAAATGATGATGATGCTAGGATACCAAGGCTTTTCGGTTGGCATTCCATGCCAAAGAAATCATCGAAAAGAAAAAGTTTAACGCCCGTACGCAATTCAGTCTCTTCGACGGTAAATAACCCAAAAAAGTTATTTTCATTACTTTTTATACCCAAGTTCGAAGCGAATCCCAGCTCCTTGTGTTACCACCTCAATTTTATCAACAACTCGAAAATGTTGCCACAATCACGCTACGACTTAGACAAAGAAAAAAGATTACAATCATCTCGCAAGTAGTAACTGGCGTGTTTTGATTCGCGTGCGTTAGCTGTCCTGATGGTGATAAAAACTGTTTCTTCATTGTAATTATACTTATCGGCTTAATGCGGCAGACCTTTGCCTGTCCTTGGTAAAAAAAAAACAGCCATAGACACTTCTAGAAACTATTAGTCAACGAAACGCTGTCACACTGATTCAAGAGAGCGCAATCAGCACTAATTTATACCTACTTACAGAAAGAAAAGTGTTGACTGACTGACTAACTCATCAACGCCAAGCCCAAATCTTTGGCTCTAGAAAGTTGAAATTTTGCATAGATTTTGCCTTGACGTAGGTTAGGCATAAAAACGGATTTGTTGAAATTTAAACAGGGAATAATTAAACACAAAAGAAAAGTAAGTATAACATATAATTAAACAAAAGATCCTGGCAACATTTCCTCGCCGTATAAAACTAAGTACTGCTACTTTAAATTCCAAAAAAAATTTTTAAGTAAAATTTAAGTTGTAACTTCGAATGGGCACACAGTTATCGTGAAACGTTAGCGCACACACTCATGTCAAGATACGAACCAATAAAAAGATCTTTAAAAGAGGAACACGATATTTAATTTGTCATACTCGACGTTATGAATAAGCCATTAAATTTCACATTTCACCGGCAAAAAAATAAAAAGGACATTCAATTGAATCGAATAAAAAATATAAAAACGCAGTCTATGGCTTCAAAATGGCGGGAGATATGACATTTGACGCAGCCATTCATCACGCATCAAACAGCGCCGCCATCTTGTTTTGCCTTTTAAAGCGAGATAATTATTTTAATTATTAACGGGTGCATGCGGATTGAGATGTCTTTTCATAATCCGGTAATAAAATTAGTAATATACTGTACTCTGACGTAAAATGAGGTTAGAGGCATTTTGTTTATTGCCAAGCGGGGGACTAAGACAGCAGGTGGTTAGGGGATTAGCATAAACACTATAAGTATGACAAGATATTCTTTTTCTACTCGTGTATTTAATGCGCGAAATATAATTACACAAGCAAAATCACAAAGTCGCTCTTTTTAGTGCTAACCGAAAAGTCTATTATCTATGGTACTGGCTACGTATCGAAACAAATAATTAAAGATCTGTACAGAGTACTTAAGACTTTCAAAAAACGAACGTCGTAATTCAAACTCGCTTTTCACTGAATCTGTCAATTATGTCGTGACGCAAATGCTCTGCTGCTTCCTGATTGGTTGAAATTAGTTGGTACCTGCTTTGTGATTCGTTAAAATTGATCAGTACCTTGATCACAGATAATTAATACGGGCCATGTTTATTTTACTTTTGTGTTTTTGTTAGCGTTTATTGTTTATTTAGAATTCACGTGGCATTTTTGAGGTTGTCTTAGGAATTTCTGATTTATCGACTTCCGATATACATGCATAATTATATCGATACATTGTATACCTTAACATATTAAAGAAGATTAAAAGTAGAGTAGTTTTATCGCCAAAGAGCTATTTTATTCAGATAGGTAACATTTGTGTACTTATATGGAAAGAATGATGGCATATGAAAGCTGCAGTTTTGACCCCTTAACATGGGAGTCATCTGCTGCAAATCGCCCGGAATGGAGACGTCTTTTAAGGCAGAACATCGAAGCCTTTGAAAAGCTACGAAAAGACGAGCTCGACGCAAAAAGAGACGAGCTAAAAGCCAGACCACCAACGACTTTAACTTACAATTATAGTGGCGGCGTTCTCACCTGTCCGATATGCTCAAGAACATTTAAGGACAAAATTGGCTACAACAGTCACATGCGAGCACACCAACGCGCGCACCAATGAGGCACCAGCTGCTGAGCCTGTCCAGCAGTCGCTGTAGCCGAAATGGCTCGGACAGTATTATTATTATTATTTTCATCACACTTGCTCGTCAATGGTGTTATTCCATGCTTGTATACTAAATGGCAATGGCCTAAATTGTTCTTAAGGGAGTTATAGATTTACGTACAATTTTTCTACCCAAGGGAGTTCTAACTTTAGTTTTAAAATTTGCAAACAAGTCATTTCAGACTAAACTCCTAAACTACTAAACCGATTTTAATAAAATTTGCACACCGTGTGCAGTTTGATCCAACTTGAAAGATAGGATATATAGGTATATAATACATGCATAATATAGTTGCACCCGTGCGAAGCCGGGGCAGATCGCTAGTATTGTATATAAGTATATTATGTGTGAATGAGAATCCCAATGACAGCCTCAAAAGTGCCACAAGAATTCCGGTATCTATTAATCACAATGTTTCTCGGAAACCTTTCCAAACACAGCAAGTACCATTGAACCAATCCACAATAACACAACCTAATCATGCCTGAACAAGATGTCAAGTATAATTTGTAATGATCGATATCTATTTGTCACTCAAACACCATTGTTGATAAATAAAATATTTTGCTTGGAATCATAGTTTTTCGGTGTGTTTGCGTTGATTTTCAGGGTTCCGTACCCAAAGGATGTCAACGGGACCCTATTACTGAGACTCCGGTGTCTATCTGTCCGTCTGTCTGTTACAGGACTCTATCTTTTGAACCGTAATAGCTAGACGCTTCAAATTTTTACCTATTATATATTACTGTGGCCGCTATAGCAACAAATACTAAAAATAAAATAAAGTTTGAAATTAAAGGGGTCATCATTCAAAAAACCGGCCAAGTGCGAGTCGGGCTCGCGCACTGAGGTGTGTGTGTGTGTGTGTGTGTGTGTGTGTGTGTGTGTGTGTGTGTGTGTGTGTGTGTGTGCGTGCGTGCGTGCGTGTTTGTGTGTGTGTGTGTGTGTGTGTGTACGAGTCAGACTCGCGCACGAATGGTTCCGTACCATTATATATAAAAACGGCAAAAAAAACACGTTTCAGTTTGTATTTAGTATGACATATAAAAACACGTTTGTTGTATGGGAGCCCCCCAAAAATATTTATTTTATTTTAATTTAACTATTTATTTTTAAAGTGACTAAATATTTTGTGAATATTTCAAGCGTCTACCTGTTGCCGTTATCAATATCGAGCAAAAACGAGCAAAAAAAACGTTTGTTGTATGGGAGCCCCCTTAAATATTTATTTTATTCTGTTTTTTAGTATTTTATGTTATAGCAGCAACCAAAATACATTATCTTTGAAAATTTCAACTATCTAGCTATCACGGTTCATGAGATACAGCCTGGTGACAGACGGACAGACGGACGGACGGACGGACAGAGATGTTTCAGCACTAGGGTCCCTTTGGGTACGGAACCCTAAAAATGATCACTGATTTCGATCTCTACTAGGAGCAACTACTAAAAACTTTGGTTTTCATGGAACTAATCGCACAACTTGTATGAAAGTTTCGGTGAAAAGTCTTTGCAGGGACGTTTATTTGGTTGCTTGATGATGTATTCGTGATTAACTTCGTGATACATTGTAACCAAAAATAACGAAAGCTATTTTTGATACATAAACCTTTCAAATAGACAAAACAAACAATATTGAACAACGTGACACCACCACGTGGTACCAACCTAATTCTAGCAATACAATAGTTAATTATATCGTCGAGACTGAAACGATTGACTTGACATTTGACACTACTCTTGTTTATGTCAATTGACACTAATATACCTAATACATCATTAGATGAAATAAGGCCTAATATATTTAATATTCCGTCGTACGGAAGGGCTGCTAAACGAATGCATAAATAATTACTATCGATTTGTGTTCCTACTTCACTCTTTTGTGGAAAACCTGTATTTTACTGCGTAATAGCTGTTATGGAAAGATTATTGTTGGTTACTAAAACGGATGGGTTTGCGTTTTGAAGTTTTCTTCGATTTTGTACGATTGAGCTTCCATTTTTGTTTTTAATCACAGTCTATTTTACAAGTCATTTCTTTATTTAATTTGAATTGAGATTGTTAGAGAGTAAATGAGCAGGCGGGTAGCGTGATGGATCATGGAACCTATAACATAGGGCAAATTACAGGTCCTTTTAAACTAGTGGTTCTTTAAGTCTGTACTTCTCGAGGTTTTCAAATTTCATAATATTTTTTATGTTTTTGACCCCTATGGCGATGGAGTCGGTTCCCTAACATAAGTATCCACTTTTCTATGCAGTAAGTATCGAAAAGTGGATACTTAAGTTAGGGAACCGACCCTACAATCCCAAAAATTTAATCGACAAAAAGTCCAAATAATTATCGAACGTGCCCACAAAATATCTGGAAAAACGGTTGAGAAACGTGACTTCTAGCGGAGAACAACCGGACATCCGCCGGACGGACATACGAAAGCGTTTTTGTCCAAGCTGAAATGGAGATACTTCGCGCTCGCTCGTCCTTAAATTGACTGAATTGATTGATTGAAGATCCCTAAGTTGTATCGGCCGCAAAATATTGGTACATACTGCAAACTGATCGCAAAATTTTATCATGAAAAAGTTCCACAAGAACTGCACTGTGGCGGGCAACCAACGCCTGAGATGTGAGGATAGAAAGAAATTTGGTTACAAGTGATACAATGAAGAATCTTAGCTTCAGGCAATCAAATTCCCGACATTTCCATAACAATTCTTCTTGACACTCCTGGTTAGTCATAGTCAGCGCCAGGCCAATCTATACTGGGTTATCTATCAGGTTGGAAAAATTCTCCGTCTTCAACAGCTTCGTCGTCTTGCTGGTAGCAGACAGTCTTTGAACATTTTTACGCTCAGATAGACAATGTACTATGGCTATCTTCTCTCTGCATTACACAATCATACAATGGAAATAGCTGTCAGCGAGTTTTACATACATAGGGGCCATTTTAAAACAGCCACGTACGTATTAGCATTCTGCATTTCGTCAGAACCATTGTCAGATTTGCCACTACTGTTGAACAGTGGCTTGTCTATCGGCATTCTAAAGGTGCATCAGAACCCGGTTTCATTCTTCCACAGGATGACCAGAAATGATGTGGTCTTCACCCTTATCCTGTTAGTATCCCGGCAATTCGCACAAAGCTGTTTCGCTTATTCTTTGCTATCCAATCTGCTATGCATTGGAATTCCCTGCCAGCATCCTTAATCTCACATCATTAATCTAGGGTAATTTGGTATTTATTGGGCTAGTGTGCTCCAAGGCCACATAATTAGTTAACCATCAGGCTTGATCGTGGTCAAATGCATGCCTACTATAATAAAAAAAAATATACCCTTCCTGACCATCAAAGCATTTCTTTTGTAGAGGTGTAGGTTTTGCATGCGTCTTATTTACTTAATTTATTGAATCAGGCGTTACTTTGAGGAGGTATCATCATCATAATCATCAGCCTATGTTCGTCCACTGCTGGACATAGGCCTCTCCCATGGCACGCCACTGAGCACGATCCTCGGCCACTCTCATCCAGCTCTTGCCAGCCGCCTTGCGAAGATCATCGCTCCACCGAGTCTGTTGACGTCCCACGCTACGTTTGCCGATCCGTGGTCTCCACTCGAGAACTCGTCTACCCCAACGGTTATCGGTTCTTCGGGTTATATGGCCTGCCCATTGCCACTTCAGCGTGCTAATGCGGTGGGCTATGTCGATAACTTTGGTTCTCTGTCGGATCACTTCGTTACGAATTCGATCTTTTAGAGAAACTCCGAGCATAGCCCTTTCCATAGCACGTTGAGCAACTTTAAATTTGTGGACCAGCCCTACAGTGAGTGTCCATGTTTCGGCACCGTATGTCATGACGGGTAGGACGCACTGATTGAAGACTTTCGTCTTTAGACTCTGTGGAATTGGCGACCGACGTGAAGACTCGACGCAGTTTCCCATACGCTGCCCATCCCAGCTATCATTGAACTAAAACAATCACTTTTCTCACCCGCGACCTTAAATTAAGGTCTTGAAGGTCGCGGGTGAGCAAAGTAATTATTTCAGTTCATTCTTAGTTACTTGTCTGAAATGTTTGTCTAGTTTGAGACTGGGCACAATTTTGAGAAAGGTGGTACTACTTGCTTTGTCGTTTTTGAGACAGTTAATACACAAAAAAAAAAGCAATAAGACTGCTTGAGACAGACTAAAATGTGATTGTAGTCTTTAACGTTTTAAGACTAAAAATGACTCTAATTGTATTTCTTGGTCGTTTGTTTCTAACTGTATTTAACTTGTGTTTGAATGGATTTTTTTATCTACCTCCTGCTGAAAATAAAACCTAAATGTTCAATAAATACGTCTTTTTCATAAATCATAGCTTTCTTTTACGCATCCTAAATTTTACTTTAAGTTACCTATATCTAATTAAATGTTGATACAGGTATGTACTTTGGGAAAACAATAACAAAGTAGGTATTTAATTTAAGAAGTACTAATAAGCAATTAGTGCTTTAAATTTTGCTTTCTCTTGTTTTTAAACTGTTTTATTATCGCTTCAAATAATATCAATTGCAATAGAGAAACAAGAAACAGGCTTTCTATTCTTATTTCAAGATGCTCAGATTATTTTATTTATTTTTCAATTTACGAAAAACTCAATGTTGACATATTAAAATGTGTTTTAATTTAGGCTTTTTTAAGTGTATTATATTTAATGTAACTAAGAGTATTTTGATCACTACCATCAAATTAAAAGCTCCAACGTGCATTTACAGAAAATAAAGAATTTTTGTCTTAAATCAGAACTGTACGACAAAAAATTCAAATGAGACAATTGAGCTATGTTTGATTCCATGCATTGCATGTATGCATCTCAGAAACTGGAGATTTTTGTGTGTGATAAGTGATAATATATTATCAAGTTAATAACTCGGCAACTATTTTAATAGATATTAGCATCACTTATGGACATGGATATGCACGGGACTATAAAAATGCTGGTGATATAAATGGTAATGGAAATGGAAATGTAGTGAAGGTGACGAATGGCAATGAATTTATAAACTACCGATGTAACTAATTTAGTATTGAATCAGTTGTGTATGAAGGTAGTGTACTTAGGTGATCGGTTAAAGATCGTATGAAGCCAATAGCTGCAGTAGTGCAGAACTGATCATCATGAATTTGTTTTAGGAAGACCGCCTAGCAGTGGTAATCTTCGAGTAGATAAAATAGTTCTTTAAAGTTGTGTTTATCGAACGAAGGACTTTTCCTTTATCACACAAGGTGTTTAAAAATTAATCAGGCACATACAGAGATGAGTTATTTTGAATGAACAGGCGTGCGTCGATATTTTTTCGAAAATTTTGAACAGAACGCTTTTGAGGCGGTATACTCACAATGTCTATTAGTTTGTAAAACGTTGCTCAATCACAATAAAATAACCTGTAAAATATCTTCAGGAGTGTTCAATCAAACTAAACTAAACACCGGCTGAAATATTACGAAATATTTTTAACCTCGGACACAAGAAGAGGGATATGTTTGTGATATCATAACTCTTTAACGAGTGAACCGAAAGGAATGCGGTTTTTTTATTCAAAAGCAGGTTCCTTGGCATGTTTTCAAACATAATTGTGTAACCAAATTACGTTGCGGTTTTTTTAATTTTTATTTCAAATTTTGAAGCAAATCCAATATTTTTTAAGAACTTTCAACGACTGTTGAATGCATAGGCAATTCTTTTTCATGACCTGACTTGTTCGTCTGTATCCTGTAAGTAAATTGATCCAATTAAAATCTATAGGGCCCTAGTTCATCAGTATTATTTACTCGTTCATAATCAAGTTTGACGTCTATTGTGTTTTTTTAATCGACTGTTCTTCACGAACGTGCCAACGCACCCATATATTTGTTTCTACATCAATTTATCCTTATCCATCCATTTTTTGTATTGCTTCCATTTTTTGCCTCTGAGTTCAAACGCGGCAAAGATATTGTTAATGTCCTTACATATGTTTTGTTTTATCAATTATACATAGGTGTCTAATTAGTTTTGTTGACAAATATTTTGATTCCTACAGCGTTTTATCGTGTCGTATCGTTGTATCGAATTAAATAGCTTAGATTCGGTTTTAAAAGTATTTACCTTAATTTTGAACCTCTATAAAAAAGTAAATTATTGGTTTCAGAAAACTTGGAAGTTTTCATTCATTTTTAATCCTAATGATAAACCTTTCAATCGTGATTCTTCTGAAGGCACAGTGCTAATATGTTTAATTATTATTAGAATTTCTTCAGCTCACGTTTTCTTGAGCTGATTTGTTTTTGTAAGCAAATCATCTGATAAAATTTTTCATTCAATATTCAAACGCTTGGTAATATTTCACAAATTATCTGTTTCGTGTAACACCTTAGTATAATTTTGCATTAATCAACGTGATAATTATTCCCTACTAAAAGGTTAAGCATATTTTAATTCATTATCATGGCAAACTATGATAATTTCTTTCAAATAAATGTTAATACCTACTGTGCCCTCTCCTGTCTTCATTTTTACAAATATAAACTGCCTTTAACATATACACTCACGAAACTGTTTGCATCTACTTACTGTTTCAACACACGAGCCTAGGGCATTTTCCACGGTAGCGTACTGCACTATCTATTTACTAAAACACTAGTATTCTAGATTGGTGTCAGCTTAAGCTCAAATTCCTCAGTGTATTTCTATGCAATATTAAGTAAAAAAGCGTGGATTTCTAGACTGTCTATGCTCAACGTCCGATGAAAATCGGCCAAGTTGTGTTTGAGATATCTTAGCATTTAGTACATCAATTAGTTTATTTTGTTAAACAACAACTGCTGCAACTACTTGATAGCCAGCATTTGGCAAATTGTTTATGACTCGTGATATATCTTAGGCAAATCATACTTCTATTTGTATTCAACTGTTCATCAATTTTGATTCGGAGATTATTTAATCCCACATCGGTTTAAAGAGTTAATTCAAGGCCTGATTAGTATTAGCAAGTGACCTCTGCCTTTGTTCTACATATATGGCTGACTTGATAAGTTTAGTATGTATACTAATCAGCATTGCAATTTAAATCTAGGTTTCCTTACAAAACTAATATTTGGCAAAAGTTAAAGAGTTTCAAGACTATTTAGATACTACTACGTTTAAAACTTTTGTGTAAATGATAAAAATAGAGACATTTGGATTTGTATTCATTCTTAAATCGTTCCTAACCAATTTTGATAACAGTCAGGCGATGATTCAAAATCTAGATTTTTAAAAACATTCATTTATCTTGCAATATTCTAACGTAGGTATGTAATATCTAAGTAAATCAGTGCTACTGGTCTCATGGGCTTGAAATTTGGTAGGTACTCGTACAAAGCTCCAATGAAAATACAGCAATCAAATACCGTTAGCTAAAAAACTTGTTACGTGTTCAGTTAACATTCTAGCATCTTGAAATGTCTGGGATCCATTACTTCTATTTTAGAAGCTTTTATCTAACTTCTCTTTTTGAGTAGATTTTAGCTAGTTTAAATTTGCCCACTTTTAGTAATTGAATTGACTTGTTTGATACCGATATGTAGATCGGGTGAAAATGCATGTACGGGTAGGTACAATCAATAAAGTGTAAAAAAGCTTAACATTTTCCAGTTTGGCATCAGTGTAGTCACAGTAAAGTTACCTGTAGGTTACCAGTTATTTTATTTTCATTATCAGTCAAACTAAATAGTACTTTTGTCGGTGGAGTATCTTCCACTTATCCCTCCTATGAGTCTCTTGACCTCCTGATACGTCACGACACCGGCCTTTTCCCTTACTTGATCCACGCTGCATCAGTTTAATTAGCAAGATAAGTATATTCTACCCGGATGTCAAGCTAAACCTTTTTACTACATTTGATTGGTCATCCGAGTTTATAACAAGCATAAAGAATATGGAAGTTGGTAATGTAACTCTAGGTTCAATTAGTCATTCTGGAGAAGCATTTATTCCGCTGATAGCAGAAGTAGACATTTACAATGTATTAATTAATTAAAAAATGGTCTCATCAACTAGTTAAATAGCTTTCGTAAGTAAAGCCATTTACTTACGGACCGTTACTGCTAATTAACTTGTGAAATTAACTTATTAGTATCTTATTGGAATAAATGTAAGCAAGGCGTGAATAAAATACTATAATAATCCGGTTTTTTCTTTAAAAAGGTAATGAACCATTAGGGCCGCTATAATAAATGATGTAGGTACTTTTATTTTAGCGATAAATTTGTCTTTTTCATGTATAGGTAGGTAACCCATACCTAGAATTTCGATTTTGAAACTTTATTTTTCTTTAGACTGGTTAGGTAAGTATAGGTATCAATTGTTTTTTTGTTGTTTAATATTTGAGTAATTACCGCAAAATTTGTAAATTTGATTTTTTTATAATTTTTAGCAACTCCTAAAGTAGGTGGATTGGAAGTTTAATTCAAAATTTTAATTTACCACGTAACATTAAAAAACTGGTTTAAAATAATAGAACTAGGTACTCACGGTTAAATCTCAAGTCAGACAATACACAGCATCACTTTTTCACAATTTTGAACACAAAACAGTTACACAAACGTGTGTTAGTTTAAATTCGGAACGCACTTTGTTTCTGAACACAAAAAACCGTTGATAATCCGATTCAGGAAAAAGAGAAACCAAAAAAAAAACACGCTCGGAAATTGGAAGATTCGATTTAAAAAAGCAGGTGATTAGAAAGGGGTAATCGATTAGGCTAACGAGTGGCACGTGGTATCATTTTTGTTGATTTTCGTCGGTTTTAGGGCAACACTGAAAAATCGTCACGTCACTGAAGTCATTTTTGTACACTTAACGTCACCAACCACCCGCGTTAGGTTTCCGTACCACAGCACTAAACAAAACTGATAACAGTCATCAAGTTTCGAAAAAACCGAACAGTCACTGGATTAAAAAAAAAGCGCGCGCACACAAGCGCAAAAATCTGTCCAATTAAAGATAATGTTTGTAGATATTTTAATAGCGATGCCCCTCCGAGGTAACCCGACACAACCAACTCCCGTTGAATTTAAACACTTAATGATCGGTTGGATGAAATTGTGCGAGAGGCGACGCGCCCAACGTATCGCGCTCCCGCTCTAATTAGTACAGATCTACGCCACTTGTATGGGAGTCGTGGCGCTGGCGTCGCGCGTGGGGCGTGGCTTATTTAAAGGTGGAATGATCAATGGGCGGAGCTTGGGTGTCATTGGTGGATGGTTGGAATAGGATTTTTTGTGCTAGTACGTGCGGAGCGGTTCGGTTGGTACTATTCCATCGATCGTGCGCTAGGGTAACCATTATGTGTTTTTTATGGCATTTTTTGGCGGTGTTCGCCTTTGCTAACCTGTTATGGAGGCCACGCCCAGTTTTAGTCTGTACGTGATGCAGAGAGTAAGAGAAGTCGAAGCTGTAGGCTTTAGTTTTTTTAAGTGTTTTTTTTTTTTAGTGACTGTTTATTTGATTTTGGTGTTTGAGATGACTGTGGTGACCTATTGGAGTGTACCGTCAAGTGCCAAAAATATGTTTTTTTTTTTGTTATGTTGTAGGTCAATTGGTCATTTAAAAAAAACTGTATCCTTATTTATCAACTTGGAACGTACGTTTATCTTAAGTTTGTTGCAAGGAACTTTATTGTATTAGTATGTATTTGAATTAATTAGCCAAATTAATAATTATTTGAGTAAGTAGTTGTTACTAAACCAGTGTCAACTTTAGCTTCGTGCTCTTTCCAACAGATGAGTGAGATAGCTAGTGATCGATCGGTGCTAAGTTTAAAAAAACCGGTCAAGTACAAGTCGGACTCGCGCCGATTTGATAACTATTCATAGAATATTTTTGTAAAAAATGTTTTTTTTTTTGCGTTTGAGTGACTATCGGTATTTTTTCGTCATTTGTGCTGTGAGGTCTTACTTCTTTCTTACCAAATTTCGTTAATACCTAATTTTACGTCAATGGGAAGTCTATAGGTAGGAACTATAAAATTAGATTCCCATGTTTTTGGTATGAGAATACACTTTCAAAAGTTGTATTTTTTCATCACATGAAATGAGAAACTATTTTTTTTTAAATGTATAAGCCTGCCCTTAGTTTTTAATATTAATTCAACTTCATAACTTCAAGCATTTCTTAAGGATCTTGGGAGACAGACGGACGGCAAAGTAATTCTATATGGGTTTCCTTATGGGTTACCTACGAAACCCAAAAAAATAAAAAAATTCAGCTAATTTTCGAGGAAAAAAACCTTTCCAAGGGTTATCGTCATCACATCAGTTTCTGAAATTATACTTAGACATAGATATAAACATAACTTTATTCGATATCAAAAAAAAGAAAATACACTGAGAAGAAAAATAAAAAAAAACAATAATAATAATTAAAACAAAAAACATAGATATTAGTGTGTAGTGTGTCGTAGTGGAGATGTCGAAAAAGAATTTGACTCAGCATTAAGCTGCAGTAGGTGCCTGCTGCAGCGCTGATTTTCAGTCAAACCCTTCCTATCAGTGCATCAAATTTGTTGGACCCCGATTCCCGATTTTTTTTCTACGGTTTACCGCTAGGAATTTTCTTTTTTATTTTTTATTTTTTTAAAGACCTAGTCCCAAACTAAGCAAAGCTTGTACTATGGGTACTAGACGACGATAAACATACTTATATAGATAAATAAATACTTAAATACATAGAAAACATCCATAACTCAGGAACAAATATTCGTGCTCATCACACAAATAAATGCCCTTACCGGGATTCGAACCCAGGACCTCTTGCTTCGTAGGCAGGGTCACTACCAACTAAGCTAAACGGTAAAGCGGTCGTTTCTTTTTAACTAGATATAAGTAGATACTAAATAACAATAAATATCATGGGTCACTTGACACCAATGGAGGTAGTCCCAAAGTAAGCAAAACTCGTGTTAGGTAGGTATACCTACCAACTTGGCAACCGATAAACAAACATACCCACTTAAATAGAGATAGGTAGGTACCTTTTTGCATATGAAACTACCGTGAAACTCGAATCACGGCCGGGGCCGCACTGGTAAGGCAACCGGCGACGCGACGCGACGGCGACTAAATCAAACATAGTTCGAGTTATGTGAGCGGCCATTGATCGATCATTGGCCGCTCACATAACTTGAACTATGTTTGATTTAGTCGCCGTCGCGTCGCGTCACCGGTCGCCTTACCAGTGCGGTCCCGGCCTTATAGTGAAATATATACGGATAACTCGAGTAAGTAGGTACGCGTTCAGCAGCAGCCGTCCTGGCGTGAGCTCCGGGAAGAAAGGCTACGGATTAGTCCAAAATATGTCAAGCTAAACTCGAATTAATACTCGGTTATATTTCACTACTAGCTTTTTCCCGCGACTTCGTAAGCGCACACAAAAGTTTTAAAGTCAACCCAACCCACCCCACCAGGGGAGATGGTATTTTACACCCGCCACGTTGGATTTTAAAATCGTTGTTTTTTTCGTAACCAGCGACCCGATAAACCATAGAAAATATACCAATTTTCAGACTTTGTCACCCCATTACCCTCTTTTAGGGGTTAAATTCTCAAAAACCTGAAACATGTTATATTCATTTATTGTTAGGAGTACTGTTTCAGTTCGTATTTAGTATGAAATATACTCCTGTAAAGTTTCGAATAAAATAGTCTAACTAATCTTGTTTCCCCATACAAACTTTGGACCCCCGTTTCACCCCATTAAGGGGTGAATTTTGAAAAATCCTTTCTTAATACACCCCTAGACCTTATAAGGAACCTACGTGCCAAATTTGACATCTCTAGAACCAGCGGTTTAGGCTGTGCGTGGATATGTCATTCAGTCAGTCAGTCAGTCAGTCAGTTTCTTCATTTATATAATTTACATGAGATAGTACATAAAGACCATCGACAAGACAGCCTTAGCCTACCTCATGTTAGCCGAGCCGTACCTATCTATGTGTGTAGTTCCCAATCAGCATTGGGCCCGTATGGAAACTACAGCTCTAAATATCTGAGAAGCCTGCACAACAGTAGGTAGGTCGGTTCTAGACATACTGACTAACGAAGCTAAAAAAAATTGCTTTCGAACACATTGTCTATATAGCCTGTTGTTCTTGTGTGTGTTGTTGTTGTTGCTAAAAATGGGTATTATAAGTTTTTTACGCTTCTATACGATACAAGAATTTTTACCTCCAAGTGTATGTAGGTACAGAGAGGGGTAATAAAAAAAATACAGAGTTGTATGAGTCACTTAGTTAAATAACTAAAAATAAACATAATTATTTAACTATATGTTCAGGAGAAGTGTAGAATGCTTCCACCATAAAAAAAAGGAATATTGAAGTTGTACCTATAGTCTTCCATTCTTGTCGATGTACCTATATTGATAGGAAAGAAATACAATTATTGCCACAGCAAATAAAATTTATAAGCTGAACGCAGTAACTCGATTTAATATCTAATACCCCATAACCGGGGAGTTAAGGTCAAAGAGAAAATTACCCCGCAAATTAACCCGCTCTAATCAATTAATTAGAAATAAGATATAGTTCAACTGCAGGGAAGGAAACGAGGAAGGGGAAACAGACATTATATTATTGGGATATTAAATGGGTTAAAAAACGTCTAAGTGTGTGTTGGGTACCTAGCTACGCACAGTGGCCCCCTTTCATCATCATCATTTCAGCCGAGAGACGTCCACTGCTGAACATAGGCCTCCCAAGGCTCGCCAAACAGACCGGCCCCGTGCCATCCGCATCCAACGCGTTCCAGCAACCTTAACTAGGTCTTCCAGTCCGTGGATGCTATTCAAGAACCTTGCCCCATCGCCCATCAGTTCTACGAGCGATAACTCCAAGCATAGCCCTCTCCACCGCCCCCTGAGTGACTTTGAGCTTTCTTATGAAGCCCATCTTAGCGACCCCCTTTAATTTCTAATAATTATCCCAATTCAGTCAACTAACTAATTTTGCAGTAATTTGAAGTGTTTTTACTATAATTGCGTTTTGAAACTGTTGTTTTATGATATAATATCCTATTTGCAGCGTTTATTCGAATTAGAATCGATTCATATCATCACTACTGGCAACATTTGAAGACATTTCTAAAACTGTGAAAATTAGATCCGTCATTAGAAAACAAACTTTATACAGAGAATAATGTGTCAGTCTTAAAACCTCTTCAAAATACACCCAAAATATAAGCGCCATTTGACAAAAGTATAGCGTAACCTAAATGAACAAGTGATCACATTATACCTTATTATATCCATTGTATGAACGTACGTCATTTTTTACCTACACAGTGACAAAGACGGCCCCTTTGCAATTTTTTTTACCCCATAATAGGGTATTCTTCTATTGTTACGGGGGGTCCGAAGTATTGTTGCGATTTTTTTTGCTCTGGCAACACAGGTGAAGCGTGGTTCAAAAGGGGTGCCGGTGCTTAGATACCATTCATGATCATCATCACCATCATCATCATTTGAGACGAAAGACTGCTGAGAATAGGCCTCCTTCAAGGCTCACCAAACATGCTCATGATGGTCCTGCGCCAACCGCATCCATCGCGTTCTCGCCTTAAATTCAAATTCAAATATTTTTTTATTTCGGACTTTAAATCCATAGAGTTAAATACCTACTACAATAACTTATACAGGGTTATTTGTAATTCACTAGCATCCTTTTAACCCTAAACTCCTACCACTTAAACAAATGTTTTTTGTTTTACGGCTTTTGTGATAACTTAATATTTTTGGTGTAATAACGTTTTGAAAATTTGATTCTGCCTCTTATTTTTACGATACTCTGTGTATTTGTATGGGAAAAAAAGTGCTTCATTTTAAAAAGTCGTAAAACAAAAAACATTTGTTTGAGTGATAGGAATTCAGGGTTAAGAGGATGTCAGTGAATTAAAAATAACCCTGTATATGTATCTAATTTTATTACTACAATTAATAAATAAATAATAAATAAATAAATATCACGGGACAATTCACACCAATTGACCTAGTAAGAAAGAAAGAAAGAAAATACATTTATTTACAACAACACAAAGATGGCCCAAACGAATAAAAGTGCAAAGGCCCTTACACAAAAAATTTTTTTTGCTTCTTATGCTTTTATATACCCTAAGGCACGTTGTGAATTTTTTTTAAGCCAATCCGATTTACCGTTTATGTAAAATACAGTGAAACCTGGTTAAGTGAGACATCAAGGGACCTTCAATGTCGTTTCACTTATAGAGGTATTCCACTTACCCAGTGTCTCAGATATACAAGTATAAATAAATATCTGTCTCATTTACAGAGGGTTCCATTAATAGAGGTGAGAATACAGGTTATTTCAGTTATACAGGTGCGATCATTAAATAAAATAAAGTGTTATGTATGTAAATGAGTTTTAATAAAAAAAATTAGTACTTAAAGGTAATCATACAAATGTAATCAACAAAAATCACTTACGCTCAAAATTACTTACGTACTTGGAATTACGTGTGGAATTTGTGGGTAGAATAAGAATGAGTAAACAAACAATGTTATCTCAGTTACAGAGGTTTATGCATATAAAATTTACTCGCTGTCTCAGTTATAGAGGTAACTATGATGATAAATCGAAAGAACAAATCCCAGATATAGAGGCTTACCTCGTCCCACTAACAGAGGTAATTCAGTGCCAAAGTGTTGGGACCTCAGCATGAGTTCCAGTTATGGAGGTTTCTCACTTATCCAGGTCCCACTTAACCAAGTTTCACTGTATATATTTAATTTTTATTCGTTGGTAATTTTCCATATAAATTAACACGAATAAGATTCCAAGAGAGTGTTGTCGTTTTAACAATTTTGTTACTATACACGAATAAACGTGCAATGGTTTTCTACATTAACTTTTTTTTATTTCAATTTTAGTAATACTACTTTGCACGTTTATTCGTATTATACTTTGTTAGCAAGATTCGTGTAAACTAGCATTACACCTTTGATCGCCTTCCATCTTGTCAGCCAAATTTTAGTCATACTAGCTTTCACATACTACTCATTAACGTTTGAGTCAAGAATTAAAATCATTTTAATAAATTAACACGAACAAAATTGCAAACGCCGATTGCAAAATCAAATAAAATACAAAAATAGACGTTAATGTACATTGCGCTTAAAGCAATTACACTTTTTAACACGAATAACGGTGCAATGAGCCATAACACAAAATGACCTGAAGATTTATGATTCGAATAAAAAAATAAAGAGGTTTTTCACTATTTACGGGAAAATGGTTAAAAATAAGGATCAAATATTTACGCAGTTTTGTAGGTAATTTTGATATCTATCTAATGATATATTATAAGCATATATATTATTATAACGGCTGCCAGAACTGTCAGATATCTTTGTTAAAGTTGATTTTATTTTTCCTGTAAAGTTGTCGTTTTACGATTACACGTTTATTCGTCTGGGCCATCGACAAGACACATAAATATACTTTTACAAAAAGAACAGCACGAAGGCTAAAGACAGAGTGTGTCATTGCGGTTGGTAATTGGACACTGGCTCAGCATAATGCTGAGGCATTTATAGTAAGCACCCCAGCGCTGATTTTCAGCCAGCACCGTTGGTGCTGATACCCGGATCGCTATATAGATTATCTATAACAACGGCAAAAAAAATCACGTTTGTTGTATGGGAGCCCCCCTTAAATATTTGTTTTATTTTAATTTAATTATTTATTTTTAAATTGAATATATAGTAACCTAATATTCTGTGAATATTTCAAGCGGACCTACCTGTTGCCGTTAACAATATCGAGCAAAAACGAGCAAGAAAATCACATTTATTGTATGGGAGTCCCCTTAAAAAATTATTTTATTCTGTTTTTTAGTATTTGTTGTTATAGCGGCAATCAAAATACATCATCTGTGAAAATTTCAACTGTCTAGCTATCACGGTTCATGAGATACAGCCTGTGACAGAGGGACGGACAGACGGACGGACAGACGGACGGACAGGGGAGCCTCAGTAATAGGGTTCCGTTTTCACCCTTTGGGTACGGAACCCTAAAACACGTACATTCTAGTCCTAATTGTTTTATATAAAACCAATTTTACAGATTAAAATAAAATTACAAAAATAATAGTTAAGAAGAGTTAACTCGAACTTTGAACATTAATTCATGTTATATGTGTGATACAGTTAATTTGCTTAGTTTTTAGGGTTCCGTAGTCAACTAGGAACCCTTATAGTTTCGCCATGTCTGTCCGTCTGTCTGTCTGTCTGTCCGTCCGCGGCTAAGCTCAGAGACTGTTACTCGTAGAAAGCTGTAATTTGGCATGAATATAATTATCAGTAACGACGACAAAGTGATTATATAAAGCAAACTAAAAAAAATTTTTTTAGGGTACCTCCCATAGACGTAAAGTGGGGGTGATTTTTTTTTTCTCGACCATGTCTATAGTGTGGGGTATCATTGGATAGGTATTTGAAAATAAATAGGGGTTTACTAAAACCATTTTTTGATAAAGTGAATATTTTCGGAGATATTCACTCCGAAGGTCAAAATAATGTATCCCCCCTCTAACTTTTGAACAGCAAGTCTATAGAATATGAAAAAAATCACGTAAGATAAACTCAATAAAAACTTTCTAGGAAAATTATTTTCAACTTAATCAGTTGAGCAGTTTTTAAGTTTTTGTAAAAAAATATTTCAAAATTAAGATTGTACTTTAACCGCCATTGCAAACATTTTTTTTTCTTTAAGTGCCTATAAGATCACGCTAATAGTATCTTCTTTCAAATAAAAAAAATAAAATTGAAATCGGTTCATATGACAAAGAATTACATCTGAAAAACCATCAACATACAATACTAAAGCTAGTAGACTGCAGATTAGATTAGGTAGTTACCCAATTCGCCGATAGATGGCGCTGTACCGCTGACGTTGAAATTCTGCGCGCGGTGGGAGTTGTGACCAAAACAACCACATTAATAAAGTATGCAAAGATTTTTTCGTACCTGCTACGGAACCCTATCTTGGGCGTGTCCGACACGCTCTTGGCCGGTTTTTTTTAATGGCGTCTGTCCAATGGGACCATTTTGCCAGCGTCAAGCTACAGATGTTTGCTTAGTTCATCTGATGCAGAATTTTTTCAGCTATAGAATTATATAAATAACTCAATAGTGACTTTTCTCGAGTTACCGCCATTTGCCTTATGAGGGCAGAGCTGCCCATACTACATTTAAATCGCAGCTAGCGAGCCATTTGCGTGCAGTTTCATATTCATATCCATTTATTTATAGCATATCACATTACAAACATGGATGCAATTATAAACAGGCATAGGGTAAAACCGGGATAATTGCCCCACTTTTTGAAATCACACTCCAAATGTCTTAGTAAAAAAAAATGTTTTATTTATAAAACCGTATTTTTCATCGACCAATTTATAAAATGTAAAAAACGTTTTCCTTAATATTATCAGAGTATTAGCGATTTTAGCAAACCTCTTCATTTTGTGACATCTATCCCACGTATGGGATAGTTGCTTGATTCTTATCAACGCCATATAGGATAGATGCCCTCCCCCAAAACGGGACTATCCCCTAAAAACTTTGATCGCATTTTGCCTTCCCATGCAATCACACAGAGACATGCGACTCGGTCAACTTAGTGGTAGCTGAAAGTCTGTCGATAAATAATTGAAATAAAATACGATTCATTCGCAAAACTAAAGTACCTAATTATAATCGGGGCAACTAAATTGGTTTTACCCTACGAGTAATGCCCTGTTTGGATACAACAACATCAGAGGGCCTAATGAGCATTTTATTTCACAATTATACTCAGTACATTGATTCCTTGAATACAATTATCCAATATAAATATTTATTATTATTAATTAATAACGATATAAGTATTTACACTTTGTAGGTTAGTTTAGTATCTGATTCAAATTCGATTCGAAAGAAACAAAAAAACGTTCATCAAAAGGTTAGTTTTTTTTACTTACTGACATTGTTGAAGTACTCAGTTAAACTACTTTAAAATAACATCTGTTCACAAAAAACAATTTTAGGTGTTTACAAACAAATGTGGGCTATCCAAGTTTCTAGAGTTCATAAAGTGATCGTAGATTTTAAATAGAGTTTTAATTTAGGAAATGGGCTTTTAAGTTGACTTAGATTAAAGAGAAAGAAGAAAAGAAAACATTTATTCGTGAAATCAAACAACTTCAAAAATAAGACAACAATAAAAAAAGGCGTAATCACTAAAATGGTCCCAAATCAGCAAAGTGACGATTATTTCTTGCCGATTACGATTATTTCTTTTAATTTTACTTGTTGCTTTTGGTGAGGAAAAATCTGAGTATTTTCTGACAAATTTACCTATTTGATGCAAGAATGTAGGTTATTTAAAAGCGAAAAAATACCCAGTCAGTAGGAGTCGTAGCTTCTAATAGTTGCGATGGATGTTACCACACGCCACTGTTGGCGTATGTAAGCGATTAAGAATTTCGGAGAGTCGGTTGGATGCGACGTGGTTCAATTGGTAGAACACCCGTGTTGGGGCGCATACCCAGGAGACGTGGGTTCGAATCCCACCGGCGCACCCGAAAAACTTTTTCGCTTTTAAATAATCTTAGATTCGGTGAGCAGCCGTACTGCTAATAAAAAATATATAATATAAGAATGTAGGTGACATGGAGTTTTACCGACTGCATTGAAAAATTTAGGTACCTAGGTACTTATATTCAGTCCGATTGGAAGTAGCCCGTTAGTAACAGCTCTAAATATTTAATTAGTAAATTCTATTATTCAAAGTCGGATTTTTTGAATGATAATTTCAATTAAATGGTTAGTTTTATGATCGTAGACATTCCTAGAATTATTATTTTGTTATTTTTTTTATATTATTTCTGAATTTAATAATACAAACGTTAAAAATTTAATAAAAACAGTAATACAATAAAACTAAATACTAATTACAAATTAAATTTAAATAAATTAACAGTATAATTAAAAATAAAGCAAAACTAACTAAACTAAAAACTAAATAAAATTCATAAATGGTTCCCCCGCGGCATGGACCCAAAGATACTGGCAGCATTACCTCGCTGTACAGCAATGCTGATACGATGAGCGAGGAAGCTGCCAGCTCTTCGGTCCCCTGTGGTATCACAGAGCCTTTTCGAAAGTTCTTTGTATATTTAAATTTAATCCTAGTTTTAATTTTAATTTTAATTATATCTATGATTGTTGTACGCCTATCGGCAAAACATAATTGTTGCATGCCAAACTTTTCTACCACTGTAATAGGTACCTATGTTTACAATTAAATCACTTTGACTTTGACTTTGACTTAGGCCCAATCTATGAAATAGTAAGCCGTGGTAATCCAGTGATTTGACGTTACATGTGACCCCCAGGGTGGTGCTAAACGAGCGATACAACTCTGGTGGTAGGCTTCGGCCGTGGCTGGTCCCCACCCTATAGGTTGAGCCAGGCAGCCAAGCGACTCGTCCAGTTCCGGCCTGTTGCCTATAGAAGCCATTCTGGAGGAAGGGTCTGAGCAGTTGTGCAGCGCGCGTACCGGTTACAGTGCCCCGTATATGTTGTATGGTTTGCACTGCTTAGTACTGGTTAGTACGAAAGACCGAATGTATTAAAACATCGAATGGGTCAAAAGACCGATACGATTTTTTTCTGAAACCGTTAACTATTTAAGATTGTTATAAAACAAACCTAACCTAACCTAATGGGTTCTGTATGATGCCGTTTTAATAAATTCTGAGAAGTATACAGTTTCAGAAAAAAATCGTTTCGGTCTTTTGACCCATTCGACGTTTTAATACTCTACGTCTAAGTCTTTCGTACTTCGGTATTGTAATACATACCCCGCGCAACACCGCGCTCAACTGCCTTCTTTCTGCTTATTATATTCCCCTAAATTCAAGTCTAGGTTAATTGAGCATTTACTAGGGAATCGTGCTCCATCGTAGACCTCGCTTCGCTTTCCATCAGGCGTGATTGTGGTCAAACGCAAGCCTATATTGTATAAAAAAATGGCCTCTTAACCAGAGAGTTGTGGAACAGCCAAGGCTTCTATGAGTTTATCAAAATTCATGTGCGAAATTACATTTCAAATTTACCATGCGCTTCATGGTGTAGGAAATCATCATCATCATAGGGATCTGCGCAAGTCACAACTGTGCTCTTGTGGGGCTCCAGTGGACCGACTCGGCCACCATGGCCTCTCCTGCTCCTCGGGCGCCGGCCGCCTGTCCCGCCACGCCGCTCTCAACGACATTCTCACACGGGCGCTCGTTAGTGCCAACGTTCCCGCTGCTCTGGAGCCCCAGATTGTGCGGAGCGATGGCAAGCGCCCTGATGGAATGTCGTTGATACCTTGGAAGACTGGCCGTGCGCTGGTGTGGGACGCCACCTGTACAGACACCCTGGCGGCGTCCTACCTTCCAGCAACTACCAAACGTGCTGGGGCGGTGGCAGACGCCCGGGAACGCCTCAAGGTCACCAAATATAGCTGTCTCGGCGCCCAATATCATTTCTTTCCTTTCGGCGTCGAGACTCTAGGTCCTTGGGGTAAGGGTGCACTGGAGCTACACTGGGAGCTCAGCAATAGGTTGAGAGAGGCAACTGGCAACCCTCGCGCCGGCAGCTTTCTCGCGCAAAGAATCGCAATCGCTGTTCAGCGCGGGAATGCTGCCTGCGTGATGGGCACCATGCCAAGAGGCCCACCTCTCTTTTTTAATTAAGTTTAGTTTTAGTTATTTTAATTTAATAGTAGTTTTAAACTTGTATTTACACCTTTAAGTATATGTTTTTATTAATTTAGTATAATAAATGCTATTTACATCATCATAGACCTGCGAGGGAATTCAATTGTGTGTGTGAAGGTCCCTCCGCACTGGGTACACGTGGGAACTACGGTGCAATCCCTCTCATTGCGAGGAGGCCTGGGCCCTGCAGTGGAACGTATATAGGCTGGATGATGAACATCATTATTTTATACAAATACCCATTTTATACTAGTTCGTTGAAAATAAGTAGTGTCCGACCGAAGTTTCGGTTTCGGCCAATTTCGGTCAAAAAAGTGATTTCGGCCGAAGTTTCGGTTTCGGCCGGGCCGAAATTACTTCGCGGCCTCTCGCGGCTCTCGCATCGGGAGCGCTCGGCTTAATCCGGCCACGCTCGGCAACGCAACGTCAAAATCCCGCTGTCATTACATGAGATGTGGTTGTGTGCGTGGCCTCAACTTTGGTGGCGTTACCTTTAGGTATAGGTAATGCGTCGGCGGCCGGCCCAGCTGGGACCAGCGATAGTAGTATGCATGCAGTTTGTGACGTTTGTTTGTAAACCACATGGCGCGCGACAAAATATGGTGAATGTTGTTTATTTATTAAATCATTATTTACTTTTTATTAGAATCTGTTACTGCATTTTATGCTGTGATTAATGAACAATACGTTTGATATTAGGATTGTGAATTTAGTTTAGACGTGATAAGAATAGGTTGTTTGTTTTGAATAATATAATACCTATGCCAAGTCATTATCCATTAAAAATAAACGTTTTTTATTTTGTTTAACAAAAAAAGTAACTGTTCTCATATAAGAAATCCTTGCAATAACCTTTTCCTTACGATTTGTACAGTAATTTTGAATGTTTTGTTTGATATGATACGTCTTCAAAAATTTCGGTTTCGGTTTCGGCCGAAATCAGAAAAAAACCGAATATTCGGTTTCGGTTTCGGTTTCGGCTAAAAATCGTGTTTCGGTCGGACACTAAAAATAAGGCAATGGGCAGGCCATAGCACGCAGAACTGATGGTCGTTGGGGCTGAAAAGTTCTCGAATGGAGACCAGGGCCTGGCAAGCGCAGCGTGGGACCTCCTCCAACGAGATAGACGGACGATTTGGCAAAGGCTGCAGTAATTAAATGACGCTTCCAACCATAATGATTGGGTATCAATGAGGGAGACCTATGTCCAGCAAAGGACGTCCTACGGCTGAAATGATAATGATGATGACCCGTTTTTCAATCAGATTTCCTCTTAGCACCATGTGTGTACGCTTCCATCACTCAAAATAAAAGACAACTGAAAAAATATGTTTAACTTTCTGACACTCAAACAACATTTATAAAGCTCTAACGCAGCTACCTGCGCCTGCGTCCTTTCGATTGGTTCCGCTTCACGCAGAAGTATTTATTGTAAAGTGACATTTATCGTTTGTTGGCCCCAGTTATGGAGTGTGGACATTCAAACTTGTTTATTAGCTGTTAAGAAGGTATTTAATTGCATTATATGGGTGGTATAAGGATTTATTCTTTTTGTTTAGTAATTAAGTACTTTACAGCTTTGTAAAAAAAATTATGATAGTTTTCGTCAATAGTTTTTGTGACTTTCTATTTATTGTGTTGAGATAAATTATATTTTAGAACAAAATAACATGTGAGGGGTTTTTAGATTACTTAGTTGTTTTAATTTTGTGAAGAACACTTTTCTTTGTTGAATTTCTTAACGCAGAACCAAATTTCTCGAGTACATTTTTTCCCAGATATAAGACCAAGGTATTTCGAATGTTTGCCCCCGAAAATTCCCACAGCAAATCTCATCAACATCGTTAGAGCAGTTAGCAGAAATAAAAAAAAATACAAAATTGCTCGTTCAAAAATATCATTTTACCTCCGGTTGTCAATTCTAAGACTTTTAAATTGTATTACTAACAAAATTGGATTGAAAAGTCTGAATAAATAATCATATTATTATAAATGGTTGCAAAATTGTATGAATTTCAAAAACGCGTAAAAGGTATGCGTTTTTGACACTGAATGTACATGTACAAATCTCCAACCCACCGGTAGCAGCAATAAATATAATATACCTACTGACTCTATGGTCCAATAAAAATACATCCGTAGTCTATGTATCAAACGCTTCGTGCAAAAGCGCGGTAAAAATAAGGTTCTTTATCATCCCAACTACAACCCTTCGGAAAAAATCAAAACGCACCCACAGCGTAAACACTACAAACTTATGAGCTGCATGTGCCATAATTTGGAACTAAGTTAGGCGCATAGCAAAAGTAAGTGCATGAATAGACGGTAGCGCCACTATTATACGCACGGGTAAGTTTGTAACGCTATAATAATCGTAATAGCGCTTGAACCGCTTTATAGCACTATAAAGAACTTTGCGCGAGACGGCTTCCCTTTTCGAAATTTAAATTTGAAATTCGTTCCTAGAACCGTTAATAGGGTAAAATGGAGTAAGCGTATTTTATCATTTTATTGTTTATTTATTTTACTTGGAAACGCGGTTTTTGATGTTTTATAACATTTGTTATTTTGTGCAATTAAAAAGGTTTAATGCTGTTTTAGGACCAAATGCCAGTTAATTCTATCAAATGGGATCATTGACGTCGTCAATTACATAATTAAGACAGTAAAGATTTAAATAAAACGCATTAGTATTTCAAATGACTATTATTATGCACCAAATTACTTGCCTAATAATTGCAAAGAATATTCTACTACATACCAAGTAAAATTGCGTTAGATATAGCTATTTATGTAAATTATTATTATTTTTGAAAAATGATGCAATACAATGTAAGAAAAGAACCACATGGACACGTAAAACCTAAAGCCAAGACAGCTGGCACTTTTTTACGTTTCAATTAAAATACAGACAAAGGTACAGACACCATACTTCCTCTTGCATGACATAAAAGGCTGTATAATTTGAAACCTTCGTACACAAACTTCAACTGGCTTGTGAAACGCCGATTCTCTATGTCATCGAGATCAATATCTAATCTACCGTAACATTGTATGGTCAATCGAATGTACATCTACGTAAAATATCACAATTTAAATTTATCTCGATAATACTGAGAATAGTCGGTTATATTTTGATCAACGAATTTGTGATAGATGGTAATTATTTAATTAAGACAATATCTATTATGAGAGTTATCTGTTGGAATCTCTAGCAAATTATAGCTACTGTGTATCGTAAAAACTATTATTAAGTAGTATTGTGTTGCGTATGTTCTTTCAATTGTTTTGTAAAATGCGTTAATTTATCGTAATGTTGCTAGCTTTCACACTTCACGAATAATATTTGAATGAAAGTAAAAGTGGGTCTGCAAAGTAACCTCTGAAGTAATGTTGCCTATTGATAGTATCACCACGTGTCAGTACTATCGATAGTGCTTTATAAGCAATTCTATTGATAATGGCAATACAATCGATAGGTAGTTTTATGTCCAGTAGAATCGATAGTATTGCTAAATCATGCAGTATAACCAAAAACTATCGATAGTATTGATTGTTTTTGGTCACTGCAAGATTGCACAACTTTTTGGAGTTAGTATTTTAGTTTTTAAAGCCTTTATTGTCTATGGTTTCTTGATGGATGATTATGATTATACTTTTGTTTCTAACCGTACACCAGTGCCTACTTATTTAATCTTAAAGAGTCACTTTTGGCTGATATTTAGGGTTTCTTACCTAAAAAGGAAAAAACGGAACCCTTATAGGATCACTTTGTTGTCCGTCCGTCCGTGTGTCCGTCCGTCCGTCTGTCTGTCAAGACCCTTTTTCTCAAGAACGCGTGGAGGTATCAAGCTGAAATTTATATCAAATACTCAAGTCTACTGTCCCTTGGAGCTGTGAAAAAATCAAACATCTAAGCCAACGCAATCAAAAGATACAGCCGTTTATGACGCAAATTTCCGCATATTTTCGAAACTCGCAAGGGAATCAAAACCTACAGGGTACTTCCCGTGAACTCAGAATCTTGAAATTTGGTACGAAGCTAGGTCTTATAGCACAGATAAAGGAAAAATTCATTTCAGCCGAAAGACGTCCACTGCTGAACATAGGCCTCCCCCAAGGCTCTCCAAACAGATCGGCCCTGTGCCATCCGCATCCAATGCGTTCCCGCTACCTTTACCAGGTCGTCGCTCCATCTTGTTGGAGGCCTACCTACACTGCGTCTTCCGGTCCGCGGACGCCACTCGAGAACCTTTCGGCCCCATCGGCCGTCAGTTCTACGGGCGATGTGCCCTGCCCACTACCACTTAAGTCTAGCGATTCTTCGAGCTATGTCCGTGACTTTAGTTCTCGCGCGGATTTCATCATTCAAGGAAAAATTGCGAAAAGCATAAATTTTTTTGTCTGTCTGTCTATATCAGTAAGCAACGCACATTATTTTCGACACTCGCAAGAGAATCAAAACCTACAGGGTACTTCCCGTGAACTCAGAATCTTGAAATTTGGTACAAAGCAAGGCCTAAACAGATAAAGGAAAAATTGCGAAAAGCATAAATTTTTTTGTCTGTCTGTCTATATCAGTAACCATTCTACAATGATCCACACTGCGCACATTTTGCTTAGGAGCAGGGGTCTGCTAAGACTGGATGTTCATAGATCTAGACACGCGGCAGCGTGTCAAGCCAAGTTCAAGCAAAGGAACTGGCTAGCCAGCGCCGAGTGTAATATTACACGAACCACTTGGTGCCACTTTTGACCCTTCTATAACTCAAAACCTCTTTAACGTAAACACATAAAACTACGTGTGTTTAATTATATCCATAAGGACATCTAGAAGCCCAAATTTCATGAAGCTAGCTCAAACGGTTATAAAGATATGAAGGTCAAAAAGTCGTAAATTTTAGCACTGACTGACTCACTTATAGTACCTAAACCTAACCTACTTCTAGATGTCCTAGGAAGTTCAAATCTGGCGTCCAGACAGGGAATTACGTGTATACAAAGGAAAAAATCTGAAAACAGCCAATTTTTAACTAAAATTTGAAATTTTTCCAAAAAATGTGATTAACCCGTCAAAACCCGCTGGCTCCATAAGGCGTCGAGTACGCCTATAATGTTTGAAGTACGGGCGTTTGCAGTTTAAATAGCACCTAACGCCTATCACAATAAAATTATAAAGCAAAATTTAATGGGCGGGGTGCGGGGTGTGAGGGGAAGGTGAGGTGAAGGGGAGGAGGGGGCTGAGGGGTAAAGGGGGGTGAGGTGGGTTTAAGTACACCGGGTAGTGGGATGCACCGTTTTCAAGATATTTGACAAAAACACCGGTTCTTGCCCGATCACTGAAGTTAAGCAACGTCGGGCGCAGTCAGTACTTGGATGGGTGACCGCCTGGTTTTTTGTAGTGACTTGGGGAGTAAAAGTAAGTCAAGCGTGCCTAGAGAAGTTTTACTACAAAAACACAAAATGAATCCAGGCGGTCACCCATCCAAGTACTGACCGCGCCCGACGTTGCTTAACTTCGGTGATTAATTTCTTTACAAAAAGTAATGATATCCCACCAAAAACATAAATGTAAAAAATGTTAGCCAAGTTCTATACTAAAAATATACTTGATTATGGACTTCACCGACAAAAGGATTGAGATCTAAATGGGTGCCAAGTTCTGCAGGTAATACTGAAATCTATTTGTAAGAACAAATAACATCCTACACAAGTATAATAACACTCTATTTCTTTGGTTTTTCTACTCCAACAGTATTTTATATTTATAAATATAAATTCCTAAATTTAACTATCTAATAATTTACACAAAGTAGATAACTTATGTTAAATTGAACTTTGACTTTTGACTTGGCTACTTTTCACATACACATCATCTTATATTTGGCTAATCAACTTATCTTCTACATTCAATTTGCTGGTAAAAACTAGCCAAGTCAAATTAACATAAGTTATGTACTTTGTGTAAATTATTAGATAGTTAAATTTAGGAGTTTATATTTATAAATATAAAACACTGTTGGAGTAGAAAAACCAAAGAATAGACTGTTATACTTGTTTAGGATGTTATTTGTTCTTACAAATAGATTTCAGTATTACCTGCAGAACTTGGCACCCATTTAGATCTCAATCCCTTTGTCGGTGAAGTATAATCAAGTATATTTTTAGTATTGAACTTGGCTAATATTTTTTACATTTATGTTTTTGGTGGGATACATATAAATTTGTATGGAACCCTGGTGCGCGAGTCCAACTCGCACTTGGCCGGTTTTTTAGGTCATCTAGCTGAAATGGTACTTAAGAGATAAAGTAAATTTGATAGAACCCCTTTGACCTCATCTGCTTTATACAGTGTGATAAGAGTCATTTTATGTAAAACAAAAAATATTATCTTCATGATTCTAAAAGTAGGTACCTATTCAGCCAGCAGTACGGTCATGCGGCGAAGACATGCCGAGAGGTTGCTAACACCTGCGGTCATTGCGGTGAAATAGGTCATATGTTGAAGGAGTGTGCGAAGAAGTCTGATCCACCTAAGTGTGCTACTTGCCTGCACTTTAAGAAGCCGTGTAATCACACAACTGGCGATTCCGACTGTCCCGCTAAGAAATCTGCAGAATTACGGTACATTAATTCAATAGACTATGAAGAAGCCTAAGAACGCCATTTCCAAGTTTACTTTCAGAACTTTTCTTTTACTTATTTTATGTTCATTTTATTTGTATGAATGATAACTTAATCGATGACCTAGATCTTTTCTGTGTATCTGAGTCAGTATATGTGAGGTTGAAAATTTACTCCTACGCTATAATTATTCTTAAGTTTAGACTTTACAGTTCGCAATACTTGATTGTCGTACCTAATAAAAAAATGTATAACAAGCAATATTGGAAAACACATCATACACGGATTTATAAGTATCTAATATATGTTTAAATTATTGACCTTGTTTAAATAAACATTGTTTTGATAATAGGTACTTATTATGTTATTGTTAATAATGTTTCCTAATTTACCTTAGTACTAAGATTACCTACATAGCGGTTTATTTTTTCTGCAAGTGTTAATTTAATTAAAAACTTAATTCATATAGTTATGTCTAGTTGTGTAAGTCCTTTTTTCGCCTGAGACACAAGATCTTCCTAGTTCAGGCATGTGTCATTCTTCACTTTTAATTTGTTTAGACTTAAGTTTTATATTGTAAAAACCTATTTTGAATAAAGATTTATTATTTATTATTATTATTATTTATTATTCAAATTGATGTTTTGTTTGTTGTGATAACAATGTCTGTATTTTGTGTAATATATTGTAGTTACTGCAATAAAGATTTATAATTACAGTTGTTTATTGTTTTATTTTACTTATACTTACCTAAAATTAGTGTTTTATTTCCATACATTTTTACCCGTTGCCGAACTTTGAAAGAGGTGAACTTTTTTCATATGTATGTGGGTTACATACGAGTACAGCATAGGACACAAAAGTTGTCTCTCCAGTGGACCTAAAAATGACTCCGAGTCAGCAAACTTAAAATTTATTTAAATGGGCGGAAAGCTGGACAGGCGTCCCGCACGCCGATGTAGACTTGGCTAAAAAATATTGGCTGTAGTCCCTTTAACTCTTACCATCTCCACAGGAGAGACGCCAACAAAAAAATTTGTATGTCTCATTTCTGAAAGTACTGAATTGTTTTTTAAAAATTCTTACACTAATGGAAAGCTACAATATTCTTGTTTAACAAAAACTACTTATTATGATATAAAGTTAGCATTTTTTTATTATTTTGATAGTAGGTATATATATTGTTAGAAAAGATTTATTTATGTGTGATTTTTTCGATATGGAACGTTGACGCCGCGAACCGTGGGTTGTCAAGTGACAGCTCGAGCTTTTGCCGCCGAATGTGACAGCCGCTGCCATGGCATCGTGTTCGAGGAGCGCGTTCCGAATAGGTGTGATCTAACAATATATATATTGCATTCATTCATACTTACCTACTTGTCTTATTCCAAAGAACAAACAACTTTTTAACCTCAAAAGCCATCATTTTTAGCTAAAACAGCTACATACTTTCTCTTAAATAAAGCTACCAGATTCAACATTTTGGATACCATGTTTAAATTTGTGTCTGGAATTGCTTTATTAACGATAAAATAGCTATTTTAACGAAAAAAAGCGCATTTTACGGTTATAAACTTGTTAGACAAGTAAGATTGAAAGCAATATAAACCTACGGATAGCGTTGGAATAATGAAACATTCTTATACAGTCATCTTTTTGAGATGCGACTAATATTATAATACAAAAGTCTGTGCCGTGTGTGTGTGTGTGTGTGTGTGCGTGTGTGTGTACTAGCCGCGGTGGCCTAGTGGTTTCACCTAGTGGTGGAACTATGGCCTCTATATATATACAGGATACAAGTATATAGAAGGAAATATATTATAGGCATGATGATTTGGCTACCCGTAAAGCAGACTAAAATTTTTATTTGAAACATACCTATTATCAATCAAGAAAGTAGACATTTGCTTTGAAGTAAGTACTAAATTTGTTACGGTGGGCCTTATGAGGTTATAAAAACAGTTCAGAGAGAGAGAGAGAGAGAGAGATCAACAAACAAACAAGAAAGAAACGAAGCATTTTCGCTCTAGATTCCTTCGTCAACTGTACAGTTAAAAGAGTGGAATTCCCTGCCTGCGTCTGTGTTCTCTGAACTCTACAAACCTGGGGCGAAATTCAGGAATGGCTCAGCACGGTTTGCGATCGGTAATTCAATCGTTTGGAAGAGGATAGGAATGGATTGAGCTTGGGATATGCCTTATTTTCCTGTTAATTCGCTTTGTAAATAAATAAATAAACAAAGAAATAAGGCTCATCCCAAACTCAGCCCAAATCTCTCGCAAACCAGTGATTATTGGCGTTCCTGAATAGCAGTTCAAACCAAACCCAACCCAAACGATTGAATAACCGCCAAGAAACCCGTGAAGGCCCGTTCCTGAATTTAGCCCCTGGCCGTTCTCAAGTCTAGTGTGAATGAGCATTTACTAGGCAAGCGTGATCCATCGTAGGCCTCATCTTCGCTTTCCATCAGTCGTTTTTGTGGTCAAACGCAAGTCTATACAGGGTTATTTGTAATTCACTAGCATCCTTTTAACCCTAAACTCCTACCACTTAAACAAATGTTTTTTGTTTTACGGCTTTTGTCATAACTTAATATTTTTGGTGTAATAAAGTTTTGAAAATTTGAGATTTCCTCTTATTTTTACGATACTCTGTGTATTTGTGTGGGAAAAAAAGTGCTTCATTTTAAAAAGTCGTAAAACAAAAAACATTTGTTTGAGTGATAGGAATTCAGGGTTAAGAGGATGTCAGTGAATTAAAATTAACCCTGTATTGTATAAAAAAAGTTACATAAAAAAATTCGCCATTTTTGACCTAATTCCCCAACCTTGACTCGACATGCACATGCAATTTCAACTAATAATGATCATGTCAATTTATGTCAATTTGTTCATATTTCTACTTATATCATTATACGCACGAGACTATAATGGTCTGTAAGTACCTGCTGTTTGTATTCGCGTTCTGAACTTCTGACTTAGGTAGGTACACTAAACACCTCAACGGAAATTCCAATCATAAGTCTTTTAGCTGACGATGATCAGACTTAATGTACCTATGGCAAGCAGGACAGAAATAGCTAGAGTCCTCTATCCCTTTCGAACCGAACTGAGTATGAATAGTGTTACAATAATGGACTTTGTGAAATATACCTATGTATTAATATTGTTTTTAAATTTAGAATCCCCAATATGATAATAAAGTTCATATTCGGGCCAATTTATAATTTGGAAAATTTTATATGACAAAAGTGTTCCAAGTTTTTTTTCCGCTGATAGACATTATATGACCGTAACTAAATGTTAGAACCGAACATTATATGGAAATTATGGGACATTTTTTTTCTCATAGTATTATCGAAAAAGCTCCTGATTCTAAGCTGATATCACATAAAATTTTTCAAATAAAAAAAAATCAAAACGGACAACAAAATAAAAATTAAGTTTAATTGCCATTAAACCTCACGACCGTATCAACCCAATTCGAAAGGGCTATTTCATGAACACAGCCTTCTATGACAATAAATAAACAATAAATGACATGACCTAAATATAACTCGTAGCGATGACTGGGTGGTCTCTCAGTAAAATATGGCATTTAAAAAATAAAAACAGAGACCTAGTACTAGAAATCCATAGATTCCATCCTATAAACGGGTTTAAGCGTTTAATGAAATTTAATTAAAAACCATTGCAATCAGACTAGTTTTTTATTTAAAAAAATCACAAGAGCTTTTTTTCAGACTGGCACAACTATCTATATCTACTTATATATAAAAGGCTAACGTGCGGACTGACAGACAACTTACACCCTACACCATAGAGGTAGATTTTTGAAATTTGGCCATTTATGCATTGAATACCATAGAGGCATCCTTAGAGAAGGAATTTTTTGAAGTTCCCACGGCATAGAGAGCTAGGCAACTATTTTTTTTCATAGCGACAAAGCCGCGGGCATAAGCTAGTATGTATAAGACATAGACGAGACTCTTTTGATTCAGTTACAGTTATAAACAAAAAACTAAGCGACCTAAGACCTAATTCCACTCGTCATACTAAATTGAGGCATAATAAAAACATGGCCCAAGTCCACGCATTTCAAATTTAAAAGTAAAACTTGCCAAAATAAAGTAGCACTCAGTGCTGTCACGAAAACGCGACGTCATTCCTTAATGCATTTTTAGAAAAAAAAAAACGCATTTTGTCGCGTCATCACTCTACCAAATGGACTTGGTAGCGTATTATCACTCAGGTCTTTATTAACTCATGTCAAAATATGTTGAAATATTGATTTTACGGCTTAATTCCTTAGAGGCAGAACTTGTGACACAACCCTTGCCTTTAAAAAAAAGTTTATGGATGTTCCTTTTTTTTCGGTGCAACAACACGATTTGATTTTGGAAAGTACTAGGCGGGAAATTGACGAAATTAAATCGTACCTACTCAATTGATTTTTTTCTGTTTTGTTGTACAATAAATAAATAAATAAATAAATAAATATCACGGGACAATTCACACCAATTGACCTAGTCCCAAAGTAAGCTAGGCAAATCTTGTGTTAAGGGTACTAGACAAACGGATAAACATATTTATATAGATAGATACAAACTTAAATACATATTAAACACCCAAGACCCGAGAACAAACATTCGTATTTTTCATACAAATACCTGCCCCGACACGGGAGTCGAACTCGGGACCTCAAGCTTCGTAGTCAGGTTCTCTAACCACTAACTAGGCCATCTGGTCGTCAACACCTAAAGTTTATTATTAAGAGATAGTACCCAGTAAATGACTAATTGAAAACGCAAGTGAAATAGCGTATTCCCTGCGTTTTTTTTTAACCTCAATTAATCACCGGGTGCTCAATCATCATAGCTCGCCGAAAATCATACTATCGCTTTACTGAAGAAATGTGGAGATGACATGACTCTGACTAGTCTGACTGTGACATGACTTTCTAATTTAAAAATGTAATTACCTAATTACACCAGACTTGCGACTGTATAAGCTTAGTTCCTTTACCCATCGCTGAAGGGATGAAATTAAAAAAAGGATTTAAGCATGGAACTTCTTGCCGCTAATTAAAACAAAGGCAGCGCTACCAACATTCGGGGTGATTAAAACGTCTGAAGGATATTAAAAATTACAGTAGGTAGTACGAATAAAAAGATATCGGATCCGAATGAATGGACTTCAATAATTACAAACAGTAAAATCAAATACTTTTACGTATCTGATTTTGCTGAAAAACTGGTAGTCCTTTATATTTCTCCAAGACAATCAAATAAACGATAAAATGTGAAATGCAATTTACTTTGCCACATTTCGCGGTAACTAACTACGTCGCCATTTTCCCGCTAAAGCTGCAATATTTTTAAATATCATCCTTAAGTGTCTGACTTACGCACCAAGTTCTTACAGCCACGGATTTTAAAACGTCAAACAATAAATTGGTAAAGAGATAAAAACGTCGAAGCCCCTACTAACAAGGTGGGTTTTAATTATTTTAAAGTCAGTGTTAATTTAGTTTTTTTTTCGTCGGCGCGGCAGCGGCGTCTTTGGTTTGGTGCCTTTGTGTGTGTTTTTTTCCTTTGTACAATTTGTAAAATGGCATGTTAGCGCCGCCGTGTTTGAGGTCTTTTTAAATTATTATTGATATTCGTTTGTTTCCGGAGGATTTGAAATTAGAATGCCACCCGCGGCCTTTATGGGTTCATTAGATGATGGATAGAGATGGGTTGGTGCGGTTTTTGTCGCCAATGCTTTCGGCGCAAAATATAAAGCTAATTCATGAATGTTTGTGTGTTTTTAATAATCATTCACCACTAAGTAGCTTCTTCGCAATTTTTTTTCGTGTAATCTTGAAACTTTACTGAATATCGAAATTTAATACATCGAAAAGTTTATTTTTTGAAACCCTAAACTTTTCAGTGTTTATTAAAACGATATATAACAGAAACCATTAAGTCAGATTAGTTTTATAATAATCTTAAAAAATTTACGTTTTCAGAAAAAAATCTTTTCGATATAACCCATTTGATATATTAAATCATGCCCGTCTAATAATATTATGAATAGAATGTTATAAATAAACTAGCTGTTGCCCGCGACTCCGTCTGCGAAGAATAGGGGTAGGTATAAAAAAATAGCCTACGACCTATTCTCAGACCTACCGAATGTAGAGAAAAAAGATTCATAAAAATCGGTCAAGCCGTTTCGGAGGAGTTCGGTAACAAACACCGTGACACGAGATTTTTATATATTAGAAGATTATCGTAATAAAATAGACAATGGCAATATTTGACAATTTTATTAACAATAGTTTAATTAGTTACACAAACAATGAAAATTACTCTTTTCTAATCGATGTGCGTCGTCAAATCTGCGCCATCTTAAATTATTACATTCAAATTTATAAGTATCAAAATTTTCATAAATTTTTCCCATCTCTCCAAATCGCAAGTTTTACAAAATATGGCCCGTCATAGGTAATCCAAAAAAGCTTTTAAATAATTATTTATGTCAACTACCTGCACTTGAAACCCGATTAAGCACGCCAACGCAAGATTCAAACAAAACGGTACTTTTGTCCGAATTCGCTAAAATCCTACACATCCATCATAATAAGTCGGTGTCCTTTGATACGGCATTTCTTTTAGAAAGCGGAAAAAAGTTTGAGTTCGGTTTCTTTTTTTTAAATTGTTCAAGTATTGGCAACTGATCAGCGGTCATAGATATCTATGCCAGTAAACCAGAGACGAGTAGAGTTTTAAAAATTGGACCATGTTAACTGGAAGTTAACGGACGGATAGCCAAGTGGTTAGAGAACCTGACTATGAAGCTTTAAGTCTCAGATTCGATCCAGGTCGGGGCTGATATGAAAAGAACGAGTAAGTATTTATTGTCGAGTCTTACGAGGAAAGGTAGTGATGAATTCGGCATTTGTATTCATCATCATTATAATTTCAGCCGTAGGACGTCCACTGCTAGACAAAGGCTTCCCTCACCAATCATTAAGGCAGGTTTAGACAGGGTCAGTAGCTGACTTCGAATTCGAGATAAGTCAGCGCTGACCCGAGAAATACCTACCCAATGTAAATTAATTTGAAGTCAGTACAGCGGTGGGAGGTCAGCGCTGGCTTTCAATTTACATTGGGTATTTCTCGGGTCAGCGCTGACTTGTCTCGAATTCGAAGTCAGTTTCTAAACCTGCCTTAACGGTTGGAAGTGGCTAATAAGTCAATAGTGTTTTTTTTTCTTAATTTTGTACAATAACGGGTTTAGACATACACACATATTCTGGTAGAGTCATATATTTTACTATTATCATAACAATAATGACTTTTGGACTCCACTCTATGGGCAATTACTGGCAGACTCAACATCATCATCATTTCAGCCGTAGGCCGTCCACTGCTGGTTCTGGTCTGGGTTGGAAGCGGCTCGCATCCACCTTGAACCAGTGGCCTTTACCAAATTGTCCGTCCATCTCGTTGGTGGACGTCCCACACTACGCTTGCCAGTCCATGGTCTCCATTCTAGAACTTTTCAGCCCCAACGGCCTTCTGCTTTGCGTGCTACTCGTATATGGCATGCCCAATGCCATTTCAACGACCTAATCCGTTTGGCTATGTCGTTGACCCATTTTTCTTCTAATTCTCGTTGCTAATTCAGTCCCGCAGAGAAACCCCGAGCATAGCCCTCTCCATAGCTATCGATGAGCGACTATAAGTCTCGTTTTTCTATTAATTAGGTGTACCTGAGTTTTGTTTTAATCACCTTCATTCTTTCTCGGACCTTAATTTTTAACCCCCGACACAAAAAGAGGGGTGTTATAAGTTAGACCGCTATGTGTGTGTCTGTCTGTCTGTCTGTGGCATCATAGCTCTTAAACGGGTGAACCGATTGTTTTTTTAATAGAAAGCAGGTTTCTTGGCGATAGATCTTAGATATGTTTCATCAAAATCGGTTCAGCGGTTTTAAAGTTATCAGCTCTTTTGTTAGCTGCGGAAGGGATCTTAGACGTATAATGGGCATTGACTTAATGTTCAAACATACGAGTGACAATTATATTGGGGGTTTTTAAAAATTTTAATTTATAGTTATATTCAATCAAAGGCACTGTTTGCATGTCTAACGTCAACGGTATTTTATTTCATCCCTTAGGTACAATACTAATGCTTCTAATCACATCACACGCTCGGCTGCCCTCTACAGGGTTGAGTGGTTGTCTATGGTACAAAAAAAAAGACAAAGGATCTGATGTCTATGCTACTGTATTTGGGAACATTGAAGACCGTCTTTGACATGTTTTGTGCAAAGTTTAAGATGTCTTAAATTGTAATTTAAACGTATTATTGACTGTAAAATGGAATTAAAGCAAAACAACTATGTAATATCATACTAATTTTATAAATTTAATAATTTGTATTGATGAATGTATGAGTGTTTGCCAGTTTTTCCACTCTTTCACTCCAAATCGGTTTGACAGATTCTGAGAAATTTGGCACACAGATATTTTTTATCCTGGAAAATTGCACAGTTCCCGCGGGATAGCGATAAGAGAATACTTCGGAGAGGGAATCGCGGGCAACAGCTAGTCTAATATATAATAAAAATAAATTTAAAAATTTAAAAATCCCCAACGCAATTATGTCAGTCGTATGTTTGAACATTAAGTCAATGCCCGTTATGCGTCTAAGATCCCTTCCGCAGCTAACAAAAGAGCTGATAACTTTGAAACGGCTGAACCGATTTTGATGAAACATATCTAAGAACCATTGCCAAAAAAACCAGCTATCTATTAAAAAAAACCGCATCCAAATCGGTCGATCCGCTTAAGAGCTATGATGCCACAGACAGACACACACACATAGCGGTCAAACTTATAACACCCCTCTTTTTGTGTCGGGGGTTAAAAATCTCGTGTCACAGTGTTTGTTATCGAACTCCTCCGAAACGGCTCGACCGATTTTTATGAAACTTTTTTTTCTGGTAGTGTTTCTGGTGGTGGTGGTGGTGTCAAAATTCTTTTTTTCTTACGACCCTAACAACGACACCAATTTTTTAGCTAGACAAGAGCGCACCATTTTTCTATATAATTGTACATTGTGTTTTGAAAATCTGAGCAAATAAATATTTTTGCTGAAGAAAAATTAAGAATCCTTCATTGAAATCGCCTCTGCCGAACCACCCAAGAGATTGCCAAAGCACAGCCGCAACATTGGGTTATACCCCTATTCTTCGCAGACGGAGTCGCGGGCAACTGCTAGTATATGTATATAACATGTGACATTCCATGATCACATTGGGGTTTTCTTGAAGAAAGGTCAGGTCAAAATTACCCGAAACTGGCGAGCATGTATGAAAAGATTAATGATTGTTGTGGAAGCGAAAGATGTATGTCAGGATCGTAGAAGATGGGAACAAATAGTCTCTGCCTATCCCTTTGCTGGGAAGGAGGCGTGATTGTATGTATGTATTTGACGACCAAATGACCTAGTGGTTAGAGAACCTGAGTACCCAGCTTGAGGTCCCGGGTTCTTTTCCTGCGTCGGGGTAGATATTTGTATGAAAAATACGAACGTTAGTTCTCGAGTAATGGGTGTTCAATATGTATTTAAGTATGTATCTACCTATATAAGTATTATCCGTTATCTGGTATCCCTAACACAAGCTTTGCTTACTTTGGAACTAGATCATTTATTATTATTTTATGTATGTATATTTAGAAGTAAGTTGCCGGTCATGGCGTCCATGAGAAAAGAGGACTCCGTCCTTTTCTAATACCTGATTTACACTCTCGCCTCGTCACCTCGCCTCGTCGTCTCGCTCCGGACGCGAGCCTCAAAATCAAGGTAAATCACGAGACGAGGCGCGAGGCGCGCCTGTTCACACTCTCGTCTCGTGGCTCGTCCCGCAGTTCGTCTCGCCACTCGCACGCGAGTGTAAACCAGGTATAAAGCGGGCACGGCGCAAAAAATCACACACGAATATCTAATACCTTTTTTTTCATTCACCTCCGAATCAATAATTATTTCTTCCTTTTCGAAACCTTCCCCAACAAAAACAAGACTGCTCGCGTGTCTGTACGCAGCATAATTGTATATAATCCTTATGTACCGAAGGATAATATAATTTGCCTCTGCGCTGTGGTAATAACAGGGAGCGTAGCACGCATGCGCGTCGGGGCCACACTACGCGGGTTCTACAATGTTTTTAGATTTCGCGATTGGGCGTTTTCAACAAAATGAACGACTGATTGCGTGTTTTGATCGCTTACACCTCTACTGGACAGTATAATGTTATCTTAAATTATTACGATTATCTGTGTCAATTTTTTTATTGAATAAGTTTTTGTTAACAATTTATTTTTTAAAGCAAGCTTTTTAGCTGACTGTACTTTTTGTTGACTGTAAGTACTTGTATTAATTGTCATCCATCCAACCTACAAAATTATACCAAATTTCAAGTGAATCCGACCACTGGAAGTGGGTCAAATTCGACTTCCAAGATTTGATCCGTACATACTTACATAGATACATAGCAAGTGAAATAAAAGCTTGTAAAATCTCCTTCAAAAAACACCCAATGAAACCATGAAATAATAATTGAACCGACCACAATAAGCATGAAAATATCTTTCTACTAATCTGTTTGAAGTCGGTGCCTCAGCACGAGCTAGCAGGGGTGTAGAGCTCTTTAGATAGTAGGTAGGTATGTGGGTAAGTTAGATTACTAGGTCCACTCCTGCTAGCTCGAGCTGAGGCACTGACTTCAATCAGATTAGTAGAACGATATTTTCATGCTTATTGTGGTCGGTTCAATACAATACAATACAATACAATGACTCTTTATTGTACACCACAAAGAAAACAATACAGAAAAACAAGTACATGGAAAAAATATACAAGGTAAGCAATAGGCGGCCTTATCGCTTCGAAGCGATCTCTTCCAGGCAACCATTTAACGCAGGAAAAACAACAAGGAATGTATTTCAGCAGGTGGTGCAATATAAGAATAGAAAATAAAAATAAATAGTAATATAAACATTATACAAGAACTACCTAATATACAATATATACATCATAAAACACACATAGATAAATTATACACAACAATAAACTTGTAAATATATAAACGGGCTATAATTTTCACACACAGGACAGCAAATAGTGTTTCTTAAGCAAGGATTTGAAAATAGGCAAAGACTGCGCGCCTGAGGTCTATTGGCAGGGAGTTCCACAGCCGAATAGCCTGGACAGTAAAATAGTACACGTAGAATTTGGAATTGGAAAAGGGGACAGTAAGGAGAAAGTTCTGAGAACATCGAACAGAGGTCACATAGCTAAATCGCTCTTTGAGGTAGCAGGGAGTTGCAGGATTAAAAAGAATGCCGTAGAGAAGGTGTAGAATGTGTGAATTTCGGCGAGAGCGGATTGGGAGCCACTTGAGCTGTGATCGAAATTAAGAAACATGATCGTACTTGCGTAGACCAAATATGAACCGAACCGTTCAATTATTATTTCATGGTTTTTTTGGGTGCTTTTTGAAGGAGGTTTTATATTTTTATTTATAAAATTTTTCTCTAAAAGTTTAGGAATCCCGCTTTTACCCGAAAAAATCTGAAAACGCTGGCCTGAATCAACATTTTTTTATGTAAGATTGTGAACACGAGCATGCGGATTACCCTTACCCCCTTTCTTGCCTTTGAGGGCCTTTTTTATTAAATTAATATTCTTCAACTGGTAACAAAAACCGCCTAATGTGCGCCGGCGTCGTTCGGAGACGTAAAAACAATCGCGTTTCCTCCCGCAGACGTGATTGAAGCCGTCTATTGAAGTACAGTCAGCTTCGTTAGTAAATGGAATGTTTTTCTCAGGTAATAGGTACATTTAGTGAAAATTCATTTTCGGGCATTTTCACTTTAAATGGCGATGAAAACTTTTTTAAATGAGGAACTTCAGTGTTTTCTTCAAAAAGTGTCCTTGTTTAAGAGACAGTTTAGTGTCTTTTTCATAAATTTCATATAGTTTGTATGGTAATAAATTGTATAGAACATTAGGGACACTTTATTTGATCATCAAAATCAATAGCGATCATGATTCTGAGTAAGAAAACACCAAAATTTCCGCATTTAACATAAAAAAGTTTTATGCGTCATTTAAAGTGAAATTGCCCTTTCAATAGATTTTTTTAAATAGATACAGCGTGTTAGTTTGAGGGGTTCCATTTTGAAATAAGTTATATATCTACTCCTGTCCTGTCCTCTGTTGCTCCTCTGCTAAGTAGTGAGGCAAAGTCGTCGAAAATAGTGATGTTTGCATTGAAAATAATAATATTATATAGAAATATTTTTTTAAGTCCTCCCTCTCCATCCTCTCCCGTCCCTCTAATATTATATATAAACGTGAAAGTTTGTATGTGATGATAATGTGTATATGTTTGTTACTCTTTTGTGCTAAAATAGTTTGACGGAATCTGTTGAAATGTCACACTGATAGTTTATACCCTGAATTAACTTAAATAGTAGTAGTAACGACCGCTTTAGCCTAGTTGGTAGTGACCCTGCCTACGAAGCAAGAGATCTTGGGTTCAAATCCCGGTAAGGGCATTTATTTGTGTGATGAGCACGAATATTTGTTCCTGAGTTATGGATGTTTTCTATGTATTTAAGTATTTATTTATTTATATAAGTATGTTTATCGTCGTTTAGTACCCATAGTACAAGCTTTGCTTAGTTTGGGACTAGGTTGATTTGTGTAAGATTGTCCCGTAATATTTATTTTATATTTATTTATTTATTTAGTGTTTCGCCTCTCTCCTTATGGTCCCATAGGAAGATCAGCGCCGTTCGCAAGACTGGCAATATTATGCTGATTTGGGACCATTTTGTGACACAAGCATGATATTTTTTCATTGTGTTGTTTTTACTTTTGTTGTTTATTCTTTTTTAATTGTCTTTTGTCTATGTTAGTTGTCACAAATAAATATTTCTTTCTTTCTTTCTTTCTCCGAAGCATCATCAACGGTACTTTTGTCACTGATCTGTTGCCGGCCTTAAAATCCATATCCATACTAACATTATAATTGCGAATGTGTGTCCATCCGTCTGTTACTTCTTCACGCATAAACCGCTGAACTGATTTAGATGAAATTTGTTATGAAGATAGCCCGAGTCCTGGAATAGGACATATGATTGTTTTTATCCCGGAAAACTACATAGTTGCCGTGGGATAACCATAAAACTAATTCTTCGCAGATGGAGTAGCGAGCAACAGTTAGTGAAGTACCTAGGTACAGTAAAATTACAGTAAATTACATGGGTACTTAAGCCATATAACCAGGCCATGCCTGTTTTTAGTTGAATTGACAACATTTCATATTTCTAAGACTATAAATTTGATTCGTTCTCTGTATTCTGTTTGGATGGAGAAAGACGCTGATAATTTTAAATTTTCACTAGGATTATTAATTAATTTGTTTAAATTTTTTAAAGATGTGCTTTTTCTAAAAGAGCATAACGATGGAATACATCCATTACTTTTGTCTAGTCTCTATTTAAAAAAAGTGATGACGTAAATTTGACGTTAAGGTTGTTATCAAATTTAAAATTATGACAGCTCTTTTTTCTAGTGAAAAGGGTAAAGGAAACATATCTATTCTGAAGAAGTATTTGTAAGTATATATATATGGTTTTAAATTTGTTGTATTTTTTTTTTGAATGTGGAGAAATATATTATAATAGATATTTTCCGTGTTCAGGAGGCGAAACTCTTTCGATTCCTGCAGTAATTGTCAGGTGTTGGAAAGATGAAAGGTTGTCAATTGTAACAATTGTAATAATTAGGTTCCTTCTATAATTTTAATTAAATTTTTATTTTTAAAAAAATCAGGTGTTGGAAAGATGAAAGGTTGTCAATTGTAACAATTGTAATAATTAGGTTCCTTCTATAATTTTAATTTAATTTTTATTTTTAATTTAATTTTTTTTTATTTTATTATACTACTTTATATTATTGTATGTATGTATGTATGTATGTAATATATTTATTCATAAAAAGTTACACTTTCATTTAAACCATGCCCCGCAAAACTGCTTACAACTAGCCTCCGCTAAAGGGGTCAATCTGAAAATCAGTGCTGGGGCATACTGTCATGTGTCCTAGCACTTGCTGAGATTGAGACCCATTGCCGGAACGTAGCTGATTTATTTCCATTTGTTGTTATTTATGTTGTGGCAATAAATGATTTTTTTATTTTTTTTTTATTTTATAAAGTTTACCACTGACAGATGGTGGTGGTTGTTTGACCTACAAGTATAGCCAATTTTAGAATAGCTACTGTTACCCACGTTTGCATATTTTGTAATAGCTACTTTATTTGTATGGTTTTAAAGTTGGAAATGAAATGAAGGCAAGCCATCTGTCAGTAGTAAACTAAAAGTAAACGTATTGTATAAACCCGACGTCATAATTGTCTAAAAATTGTTAGAATGTAATGAAATTGTTTCGTGTAGTGGTTTAAATTTACTAAAGCACCCAAAACTATTCTGCCGACTGTACATAGCTCAGTGGCGCCACAGCTTTCAGCGCGCGCCGCATCTTGCGTCCCGCTCGTACCCCTACCACCCATCTCGCCTCTCGCTCTGCCACTCCCGCGCAATGACATAGGCTTTCACTTTTTAATGTAATTTAGAATTTCTTTTTTTTTAGTCTCACGCTTTTGTGGGATTCTAGTATTGTTGCGTGTAATAGGTACTTGTGTATAAGGAGCCAATTTGGGGTGGGTGAGATAGCCAGCTCAGCTTACCTAGGTAGGTAGGGTAGGTAGGTATTTGGTATTTAGGTATGCACCACAAATTAGATTATAATTTTCTATGGATTTTGTCCGAAATAAAGATATTATTATTATTATTACTATTTAGCAATTTTGAGCAGCAGGGTTATTGTCTAACGTTTCTGACGCTTGCACTACTCACTACTTCTTTCTATCAAACGGTATAAGATGATGACAGAAAGAGATGGTGAAAACGAAGGCAAGCGCCAGAAACGCTTCAGGTCGTACTGAGAGCAAAACGTCCTGTGTTGCATTTAGTCTGCTAGGCATAGTGTCCATTTAATAAGAAGGACCGCAGGGAAGAAAACCCAGGGAGCAATCGTCCGCAATTAAAAATGCCCTTGAAGCAAATCGTCATTAACGAAAAATGTCAAAAAAAAACAAAACTCCTAATTCATAATACACTATTTTTAAAGAATAAGAAGAACTAGTATATTTTATAGATTAGTTAGTAGTGTGGACTAAGGCGATCTTGTGCGCTCTCCTTCCAGTTTTTTGCGTGTAGAGCGCGGAGGTCTTTCTCTACTTCATTCATGAGCATTTACTAGGCAAGCGTGCTCCATCGTAGACCTCATCTTCGCTTTCCATCAGGCGGGATTGTGGCCATACGCAAGCCTATATTGTATGAAACAAAAAACTTCATCTAATCAGCGGTACCTACTTAGGGCGACCAACCAGACGCCTTCGTATGACCTGTTTATCTGCTAACCGACATGCTTTCGAGGTGTCAGAGTCAATGGAGTCTAGCAAACTTGATCTCTCCGATGATAGGTATCAATAATCAGTCATTACCTGATCCTGATTTTTGCGGATCCTCCACCCTACCTCCCCCCTTGACTTTTTTCATACCAGCTAGACCGATTTAGATCCATTTTGGTATAGAGATAGTTTGATCCCCGGGAAAGGATATAGAATAGTTTTTGTCCCGGAAAATAGGACAGATTCCGCGAATGAATAAATGAAAATGAATGAATGATTATTTAATTCACAGAAACATATGGCAGCTTACGATCTTAGATTACAATAATAATTAGATATAGCGACAAACGAATTCTTCGCAGACGGAGTCGCGGGTAACAGCTAGTAGTGAAGTAATTTAGTGATGAATTCTTGGGAGTCGCTATCGCTATTCTAAAGTTTGGGAACCGCTGTGTTATATACTATTTAATGACCAGTCTTAGAAGGTGTGACGAGACCTTCCCAGAATCGAACCTTGGTCGTGTATTAGCTTTATATTAGTCATATACCGCGGATTTACTGCTAAATCGGAACTCTTTACTTTTAGATTTATGATTTATTGTTTATTTATTCGTTTCATCGATTTTTTTTGCTTTAAGTAAAGTTTCGCCGAATTTTCATTTTCGTAGAATTTATTTTGTGACTGAAACCGTATTGTTTATTTTTTTCCCCAACCTAGTATTTTTTGGACCTTTTCTGTATGCTGCTTAATACGAATTGGAATATTTAAGGAAGTGGTGATCATTTTTGAATGGATTTTGAGAGGAGCATTTAGTTAGTTTATTCGCCCCCATAAACCCCACGTAGCAAATTTCATCGAAATCATTAGAGCCGTTTCCGATATCTCCCAATCTATATATATAAAAGAAGAAACTGACTGACTGACTGACATATCAACGCACAGCCCAAACCGCTGGGCCTAGAGATTCCAAATTTGGCACGTAGGTTCCTTATAAGGTCTAGGGGTGCACTAAGAAAGGATTTTTCAAAATTCACTCCCTAAGGGGGTAAAATGGGGGTCCAAAGTTTGTATGGGGAAACAAGATTAGTTTGACTATTTTAATCGAAACTTCATAGGAGTACTCCTAACGATAAATGATTAAACACGTGTTTCAGGTTTTTTGGGAATTCAACCCCTAAAAGGGGGAAATGGGGTGACAAAGTCTGAAAATCATTATGTGTATTGTTTCTATGGTTTATCGGGTCGCTGGTTACGAAAACAACAACGGTTTTAAAATCCGACGTGGCGGACGTAAAATACCATCTCCCTGGATGGGGTGCGATGGGGTTGAAATGTCTAAATAAACTAAATGACTGTTCATATATCAACGCACATCCCAAACCACTGGACCTAGAGACTTGAAATTTTGCTTATACAATTTAGGCATCCACCAAGGAAGGATTTTTGGGAATTTTCACAGGAACGGGAAAAAACGGGATTTATATATTCGATTCCAAGTGACCCTATCTCAGTAAATATAATAACTAGACTCTTCAAATTTGATACACAAGTAGGTATTACATTAGTTAAAACAGAAATTTCAGGATTTTTCAAAATTCCTACGGGATAAGGAAAAAACGGGATTTTTCGTTTTACTGGTCGTAGAAAGCTAAAATTCGGCATGTAGGTTGCTTGGGGAGTGTAGAGGAGCATTAAGAGAGGACTTACCAAAATTCCCACGGGAACGGGAAAAAAACGGGATTTTTCGTTTTAATGGTCGTAGAAAGCTGAAATTCGGCATGTAGGTTGCTTGGGGAGTGTAGAGGAGCAATGAGAGAGGACTTTTCAAAATTCCCACGGGAACGGGAAAAACGGGGCTTTTCGTTTTACTGGTTGTAGAAAGCTGAAATTCGGCATGTAGGTTGTTTGGGGAGTGTAGAGGAGCACTGAGAGAGGACATTCCAAAATTCCCACGGGAACGGGAAAAACGGGATTTTTCATTTCACTGGTCATAGAAAGCTGAAATTTGGCAAGAGGGTTCCTTGGGGAGTGTAGGGGAGCATTAAGAAAGCATTTCTTGAAATTCTTACGGGAACGGGAAAAAATGAGATTTTGCGTTTTACTGGTTGTAGAAAGCTAAAATTTCAAAATTCATAAGTTTATACTGTAAGTAGGCCGCAAAGGGCTCTTTAACCGACTTTAAAAAAAGGAGGTGGTTATGCATTCCACTTTATGTATTTTTTTATGTAGGTATGTTCACCGATTTCTCGGTCAATTGTGTACCTATTATATTTTTTTTTTTATTCGAAAGAATACAATATACTCCTGAGATGGTCCCATTGTCACCAAATCAGGATCTGATGACGGGATCTCAGGGAAATCGATGGCAACCCACAAATTTTGTAGGCACGCATTACGTTTTTCATATATTTTCTCAAGCTATTTAAGTGTTTGCGTCTGGTAGACATCATGTCATGTTGATGAGCTGATGATGGAAGGTAAAACTCCTTAACGGTTAGGAGTTGAGGATATTTTTTCAAATATTATAGATACGTATAGACCGATAGTTGTATTCTTTCAAGTTATCCAGGTGAGCTGATGATGGAAGGTTAAACTCCTTAACGGTTAGGAGTTATAGAAAGTTTCTTTAAATACCATAAGCACGTATAGACCTTTAGTTGTATTCTCTCTGGTTATTCAGATGAGCTGATGATGTAAGGTATAACTCCTTAACGGTTAGGTCACACAACACCTTTTTTTTTTTTTTTGAATGAGTCGCCAGAGGGGCCAAAGACGCGAAGTCTTTGCTGTTTTTTACTTTCACACAACACTTTAACAAGATACTATAATATTATGTATAATATCAATGCTAAGTAGGTACACAGCGCTTCCAGTTACTCAAGTTTCCGTAGAAGGTAAGAAAACATTGAATTAAATACCTAATGCAGGACAGGGGAAAGTAATATTAGGTTTTATATTATCTTGATTCTTTGGAATACTCATGGTACACGCGAGCGAAGCCGCGGGCAAAAGCTAGTTACATTATATAATGTAAGTACAATAATTGCTCGTTTAAAAATGTTAAATATAGCTGATGCCCGCAACTTAGTCTGCGAAGGATTCATTTTTTTAAATCGCTGTTCCTATGCTGTCCAATTTTTCGGGATAATAAACGTCCTCCTAAGGCCCAAGGTCCTACCCTTATTACTTATTAACTTTGTTATTCAGACCCACCTCCTTCATCAGTTGTGTAGTCATATCGTACCACGGTCCTACCAATAGGACTTAATAGAAAACCCGCCATTTTGGTTTCAAAGTTCTGGTCCTGCATAAGTACAATTACATTTAAAAAAAAATCTTCTAAGTACTTGGGTCTGAATGAGTATAAAACAATAGTGCTACTGGTAGGACTACGGGCTGTAGTGACTACATGCCGAATTTTTCGTTGGGCCTTAGGAGGATAATTCAGGTTGTAAGTTACAAACTGTCTGTGTGACCATCACAATTCGTCAAAATGTTTTAACGTGAAAGAGTAAAAAACATCCATGCAACTTTTGCGTTTACATATAATATTTTGTAAGAGATAATGAATTGATTAGTGGCTAATTTGGTCCTCCTAGCAAAACGTCCTCGTTGAACAAAAGTCCGTAACATAAGGGCCGGCGCTCACTGACGGCATGGCATGGTATGGCATTATATTACTATCAAGTTATTTTGAATCTTATTTCAATTTGTTTAGAATTCATGTTACTTTATTTCGATACCACGATGCCGCGGCGTGCGCGGCGTGCGACGCATAACCAATAAAGTAACATGAATTCTAACCTTATTGAAATAAGATTCGAAATATCTTGATAGTAATAAAATGCCATGCCGTGCCATGCCGTCAGTGAGCGCCGGCCCTAATATGTAAAAGGCCCTGTGTCAACAAATCAAAATGTCGCAATGATCAAATGATCGCAATTTAAAAACCACGAGAGCAAAACATCCGCAGTTAAAAATCGTATCGGAGGCCAAGATCAGTGGATCAGTCGCTGAGCCAGCCCAATAAGTAAGTCGCAGTTTGAGAACTGATGGCATTCGGCATGATACGCTCATGTTAAATGAAAATACAGTATTTTTATTAGCCTGTTGTAGTGTCCCACTGCTGGGCAAAGGCCTCCCCTCTCGACTTCCATAACTCCCGGTCAGTCATTGCGTACACGTCCTAAATCATTCCGCCATCTCCTTTTTGGTCTGCCTCGTCGTCGCTGGCCGCTCTCCGGCACCCACCAAGTGACTGTGTGAGCCCATCTTTGCGGGTGCATGCGACAGACGTGTCCAGCCCAGACCCATTTCAGCTTAGCAGTCTTTTCCCAACGTCGACTCTGCGCGTTTTTGAGCGCAGCGTGGTGTTCCGGATTCTATCTATCCTTTTCACACCTAATATTATTATTATTAGCCTATTCTGTCCCACTGCTGAGCAAAGGCCTCCCCCAACATTTCCACTGCTCCCTGTCCGCTGCATACGAGGGCCAGTCCTCCAAGAAGAAATCCAGTTCATCCCGCCATCGCCGTCTGGGTCTGCCAGGTCGCCTTTACGAGTTGTTGGGTTTCCACTCGGTGGATCCTGGCCCACAACTCGTCTGGCATGCGGCAGATATGGGCAGCTCAGTCCCACTTCAGCTTAGACGCCGTTCGACCTACATCGGTGATCTGAGTGATCTAAGTCATGGAGCGCAGGTCGGTGTTCCGGATCCAATCCACTAATTGCATGCTGCGCTCCATGGCCCGCCTAATATATACACCTATATTTTTATCTATTTGCTACTCAAACAATAGTGATCTGATCTACTCCTTAGTCAGTTAATTACCACCGCGCTAGATGGCGCTAAAATCAATCTCACCATTTCATTGTTCTCGGTAAAATCCACTAATACTAAAAAAGGAATAAATCACAAAATGTTTACAGCAGTGGCAGGGTTAATGAATTGCATTAGTGCGAGCGAGTCAGCGTGACTGTGCGGGGCGCCTGCGCAGGGCAATGGCGGACAGTGAAAAGTGTGCACTATCAGTAAAATGTATGAAAATTCTTTATTGTACATAAGACACAAAAAAAATCCAAAAAACAGACAACAAAACAAAAAAATACAAATAAGAACTAATCCCTATAAAAGTAATCTTTTCAATCTAACCGGGTTCTGATAGGAAAAATTAAAAAGTTAGGCCAGTCACTTATGCACAATGATAAATGAGAAAAGAGGAGCTAATAATTAGGTACGTAAATAAATACACAAAATAGACAACAACTTCATTGTAGATATTAATTTAATGCAACATAGCTTATACGAAGGATGATATAGACTGGATTAGCAATCGCCATAGTATTCAATATTTTTGAAAAATAATACATTTGTAGTAATTTCAAACATCTGTAGTCTTATTGTTTTGCTTTCAAAGCCTCGGGCTATATTTCAGCGCCATCTAGATTTATTAATCGAACTATATTTCTGCGGACGATCTGTACTATGGCGATTGCTAATCCAGTCTATATATCATCCTTGCTTATACCCAATGCTTTGCCGAAAACTAGAAAACAACTGACGCCCTATCATTATCATATCATAAATGAAATGAAAAGACGGCTACTGGATAAATGCCTCCCCCAAAAAGTACCACAATGATCAGTCCCATGTTGCCTACATCCAAATTGGGCCCATAACCTTTAGCAGGGGCTAAATTCAGGAACGGGCCAACACGGTTTGCGAGCGGTAACTCAATCGGTTGCGAGAGGATAGGAATGGGCTGAGCTTGGGATGAGCCTTATTTTCCTGTTACTTCGTTTTGTAAATAAATAAGGCTCATCCCAATCTCAGCCCAAACCTCTCGCAAACCAGTGATTTTTGACGTTCCTGAATAGCAGTTCATCCCTATCCTCTCTCAAACGATTGAATTGGGAATGTCTAAAAAAAATTACCAGTGGTTTTTATATTTTTTTGTATAGAAAAGTCAATTATAAGAAACTAATTTCAATATTTTGTCATTTAGTTCTCTACTTTTTTCAAAATTAATTATTGAAACTATTTTAGTTGATGACGTCAGATTATAATTGAGGGCTCCCACAATGCCAAATTTCTAAATCTATCTAAATGCTTACGATAAGGCAACCCCTTTAATTATTTTTTGCGTAGTGGTACACTATACACTATGTCACTTTACTGGCACTGACAAAGTGCTAGATGTCAGACAGCGGGTCCAAATCAAACTCCGTAGTATAATCCACGCGTAAATTGTGAAGAATTCTAACCACACAGAATAAAGTACGACTTGAACCGGTCACGCAATTTACACCAATGTCAAATGAAGTTCATTGCTTATTTGTTATATAATAAATTCATTACATAATATTAAAATTAAATAACTACAGAAAACGATTTAAAAAGCATTTATCTCGAAATGGTTTTCGATTTTCTATACATTGCAAAAAAATAGACATCCCCAATTACCGCTACCAAACCGTGATGGGCCGTTCCTGAATTTAGCCCCTGACCGTCGGTTTATCTTATTGGGGAACTTCCTACGCCAAGTCTTTCGGTTAGCGCCTTATACCGTGGGAATAGAGATGTTTCCTAGGTAAAAAAAAAACAATTCTTATTAGTCCGTGTTTTACATTATCAAAAAATATTAGACACGTAATTTTTCTTTTGTCAATTAAACAAAAAACGACGAAGATACGGCGCGTTGAAGTTCCGCGTGACGAGGCGTGACGTCACTTGTTCCTAAAACGCTCATACAAAGTGTAAGAACAAGTGACGTCACGCGAAACTTCTACGCGCCATATCTTCGTAATTTTTTGTTTAATTGACAAAATAAAAAATACGTGTCCAATATTATAGTGAAAATAAACGGATCACTCACGCACGTTTGGCTGCCGCCGTGACGTGCGACTCCGAGAGGAAGGGCTACGGATGAGCCCGGAACATGTCGAGTTAAACTCGTTTTGAGACGTGAGTGATCCGTTTATTTTCACTATGAGTGAGTCTCACGGTAGTTTCATGTTTAAAGTGTCCAATATTTTTTGATAATCTAAAAGACTGACTAGTTAGGAAAGTAGCCAATTCCGAAAAATCCCATCTTAGTACACTTCTATGATCTCCAAGAATTTTGTCTGCGGAAGAAGAGATGTGGGACGGGGGTGTGTCGCAGTCGTCGTTTGTTCGCAGGCCGCGTCTTCGCCCCGTCCCTTCTGTCTCCTTTGGATCGTGACGTGACGCTTCTATACATTTAGTATGAATTTTAAGGGGGGCTGCGACGCGCCCTTCCCATGTCCTTTCTGTGTGGTTTGCGCCTAAATCTATAGCTAAACCATTTATTAAACAAAGTTCTAAGTAATTTACAAGGAACAGCCCAACACGGTTTGTTTACGGTAATTCAATCGTTAGGGAGAGGATAGGAATGGGTTGAGCTTGGGATGAGCCTTATTTTCCTGTTAATTCGCTTTCTAAATAAATAAATATATAAACAAATAAATAAGGAACTAAAACAATTACTTTGCTCACCCGCGACCTTACAATAGTCACGTTTATGCAAGAAATGTGTGTTCATGCAGTTCCTCCACCTCCACACTGTACGAACACACACAAATCACATAAACACAACTATCACCACCACCAAGCTACACTGACGCGTTTCGAACTCAACCAGAGCTCATCCTCGGAGTTACCACAACCGTATGCTATGCTACCAAATGTTTAAGCTACAACAGAGAAATATTTCTCTTGGCAGATGTTATGCCGGTGGTAGCATAGCATACGGTTGTGGTAACTCCGAGGATGAGCTCTGGTTGAGTTCGAAACGCGTCAGTGTAGCTTGGTGGTGGTGATAGTTGTGTTTATGTGATTTGTGTGTGTTCGTACAGTGTGGAGGTGGAGGAACTGCATGAACACACATTTCTTGCATAAACGTGACTATTGTAAGGTCGCGGGTGAGCAAAGTAATTGTTTTAGTTCATTAATATGGACCTCCGCAAAGTAACGCCTGATTCAATAAATTAAATAAATAAGGCTCATCCCAAACTCGGCCCAAACCACTCGTAAACCAGTGATTTTTGGCGTTTCTGAATAGCAGTTCAAACCAAACCCAACCCAAACGATTGAATTACCGCTACCATACCCGTGAAGGCCCATTCCTGAATTTAGCCCCTGGACCTCTCTAGCAAAAAACCTAGTAAAACATTGTGCATCTTTTTTCAAATAATCCTGCACGCCACTGCACACAAATTCGCTGACTCATTACAATTCTTACAAGTAACTTATCCGCTATCGTTCCATCTACTTGAACGTCACGCGATATCTCTTACGGCTTATACAATAAAGACTAATTTACAACAACTTTTATATGTTATTTCCATTGAATGAGGCAGTAATTAGTGATTTAGTATCTTTATTCGACTACCTGTGCTTTTATTTTTACTTTTGAACGGCTTTTTAAATGGTTGCATGAGTGGTGACAGGTCAAGGTTGCTAGAAGCTTTGTGTATTCTTTAATGTATCTAAGTCACGTTAATCTTGAGTCATTATCAAGGATGATATAGACTGGATTGGCAGTCGCCATAGTACAGAACGGATCGACCGCGGTTTCTGTAGTTCGATTATTAAATCTTGATGGCGCTGAAATATAGCCAGAGGCTTTGAAGGCAAAACAATAAGACTACAGATGTTTCATATTACTACAAATGTATTATTTTTCAAAAATATTGCATAATAATACATTTGCGGTGATATGAAATATCTGTAGTCTTATTGTTTTGCCTTCAAAGCCTCTGGCTATATTTCAGCGCCATCTAGATTTAATAATCGAACTACTAAAACCGCGGCCGATCTATACTATGGCGACTGCCAATCCAGTCTATATCATCCTTGGTCATTATGGACTAAACTTTTCAATGTTTTACAGGAGTTTTTAATAGGTAAACACCATGACCCGATGAACGAGCTATGGAGAGGGCTAAGCTCGGGGTTACTCTATAGGGTCGAATCAGGAATGAAATTCGTAGAAGAACAAGGGTCACCGACATAGCCAAACGGATTAGCTCGTTGAAATTACAATGGGCAGGCCATATAGCACGCAAAGCAGATGGTCATTGGGGCTAAAAGTTCTCGAATGGAGACCACGGACCAGCAAAAGCAGGCGTGGGACGTCCATCAACGACGACGGATGATTTGGTAAAAGCCGCATGTTCACGGTTGATGCAAGCCAAGCCGCTTCCAACCATAATAATTGGCAATGTCTAAAAAAAATACCACTAGTTTTTATATTTTTTTTGTATAGAAAAGTCAATTATAAGAAACTAATTTCAATATTTTGTCATTTAGTTCACTACTTTTTTCAAAATTAATTACTGAAACTATTTTGGTTGATGACGTCAGATTGTAATTGAGAGCTCCCACACTGCCAAATTTCTAAATGTATCTAAATGCGTACGATAAGGCAACCCCTTTAATTATTTTTTGCGTAGTGGTACACTTTCACTTCTGTCACTTTACTGGCGCTGTCAAAGTGCTAGATGTCAGACAGCAGGTCCAAATCAAACTCCGTAGTATAATCCACGCGTAAAATGTTGAAGAATTCTAACCGCACAGAATAAAGTACGACTTGGACCAGTCACGCAATTTACACCAATGTCAATTGAAGGTCATTTCTTATTTGGTATGTAATAAAGTCATAACATAATATTAAAATTAAATAACTACAGAAAACGGGTTAGAAAGCATTTATCTCGAAATGGTTTTCGATTTACTACACATTGCAAAAAAAATAGACATCCCCAATTGGGTACCAATGAGGGAGGCCTATGTCCAGCAGTGGACGTCCTACAGCTGAAATGATGACGATGACAATGACTTCTAACGTAGTTCCCGTTTTATCATCGCATATCAAAGAATCGATTCCAAAGATAAATCAATCGTTCCGCAACACTTGAACAAGTCACAGACAAAAAACTTTGACAAATGGCTTCCCTTGAGAAATTATGTTGTTGCGATTCTAGTCTAGTTGTCTATGCTCATTTAAAAAAAAATTAACATCGCGACGTGATATGTCAAGATGTTTTATGGTTTTTGTAAGTTTGTTTCGTAATGATGGATAGTGAACAACGTTTATATAATCTACTTAGCATGAAAACAATGACTCAGGGAGTCCTAATTTACATTGGTCTCGCTTGAGAAAGTATCAAATATTGTTAGGGACTTATTATTTTAGGGTTCCGTACCCAATGGGTAAAAACGGGACCCTATTACTGTCCGTCCGTCTGTCACCAGGCTGTATCTCATGAACCGTGACAGGTAGGCAGTTGAAATTTTCACAGATGATGTATTTCGGTTGCCGCTATAACAACAAATACTAAAATAAAAAAATATATAAATAAATTAAATAATAATTAATATATAAATTAAAATAAAACAAATATTTAAGGGGGGCTCCCGTACACGTGGTTTTTTTGCCGTTTTTATAGATAATGGTACGGAACCCTTCGTGCGCGAGTCCAACTCGTACTTGGCCGTTTTTTTTAATTTTCAATTAACGTGTTTAATTATTATTTCGCCTAATTTACATTACTTATTACTAATTTAAATTCACGATGCAATTTACGTTGTATACATATAAAACTCTTAATAATATATGTACATATAAGCATAGAGTCAAACATGAACCCTGTAAGGGCACTAAAATGGCTCAGTAATGATAGTGAAGTATTTAGTCTTATTTTGTTCTGGTGCATCAGTGGCAAGGGGCCATCCATAAATTATGTCACACATTTAAGGGGGGGAGGGTCAAGCGATCTGTGACACTAGAACAAAATAATGGCGATTTTCATAGTAATAAATGTGACAAGGTGTCCAAATTGATCGAAATTGGTGTGTCGTAATTTATGGATGGCCCCCAAGTAAACTCGGGTATTTTAACACTAGTAGGGTAAATCGCCAACATCTGGCCACAGTTCAATAACTGTCCACCTCATACTAAAAATGAACTCTATTCACCCATAATAGAATTCATTTTTAGTAGGTAGAATTTATGTGCGAAATTACATTTGAAATTTACCTTGAGCTTTACGGTGAAGGAAAACATCGTGAGGAAACCTGCATACACCTGCGAAGAAATTCAATGGTTTGTGCGAAGTTCCCAATCCCTGAGAGGAGGCCTGTGCCCTGCAGTGGGACGTATAGGTATAGGCTGGGATGATGATGATGATGATGACATCAAGCGAGCGAGCATTCTTAGAATATTCTGTAGAATCTGTGCGAAATCAGACAGAACAACGAAAGAATGTTCTAATTCTGTTTAATAGAATGAGCATTCGCTCGTCTTAAATCGGCCTTTAGAGAAAATAAATTCTATTTGTACCATGAAGATGAAGTCACTGTCCCATAGAATAAACCAATCGCTCCAATTGCGGCTTGTCCACGAAACAAAGTAGCCACTATTGTATAATTAAGGTATTACTATTCAATATGAAATGACATTTTTTAAAGAATTTAATGAGAAAGAAGGACTCTTCACCTTTCGTTTTGAGTGCTATTATGGATATTTATATCAGATGCTATCCATTTTTGGGCTTACTTTCGAAATCTCTGGATTTTAATCTTAGATTTCGTATTTTTCACGTTTGGGTCACAGGGGTTCTTTTTTTTCTTTACTCAAATAGATTATCGACGCTATAATGTTCCGCGAATATCTTTCCAGACTCTTAATTACCGTATGCAGGTCATAAATTGTTTATCATGCCAGAAGTAGGTACACACATTTGTATGTAATCATTTTCGCTCAAAATTGTCTTATGACACCTATCCAAATAGACGAAGTGGTCTTGCAGGTAATTAAATAGGGGAATGACGAGACACGATCGCATTCACCGTCTCTTTTCACCTTCTTCCTAAACCGTGTGACAGATAGAAGTGTTGAAAACGATTGTGATTATCAGTCATTTTCATCATTTCAGCCGAAAGACGTCCACTGCGGAACATAGCCCTCCCAAGGCTCGGCAAACAGATCGGGCCTGCGCCATCTGCATCCAACGCGTTCGCACGACCTTAACCAGGTCGTCGCTCCATCTCGTTGGAGGCCTACCGACACTGCGTCTTCCCGTCCGTAGGCAAGAACCTTTCGGCCCCATCGGCCGTCAGTTTACGAGCGATGTGCCCTGCCCACAGCCACTAGAGTCTGCGATTCTTCGAGCTACATCGGTGACTTTAGTTCTTGCGTGGATTTCATCATTTCTAATGCGATCCCGTTTGGCGCAGTCTTTATAGCGAAGCAATGGCCTCCTCAATGGTCTAGTTCAAGACACTTGCTGACAAGAGACAGAAACAACATCAAGGTGCCTCGGTAGCAACCACCGCAAACTTCTCTTGTCAAGCCTGCGGTAGAGTGTGTGGCTCTCGCATTGGTTTGCACAGCCATAGAAGACGTTGTATCCCACACGGTACGCCTTAAATCGTCTGTAACAGACGCAAAGGCCTATAAATATATATATAATACGATCCCGCAGAGAAACTCCAAGCATAACCCTCTCCTTCGCCCTCTGAGTGACATTTCGCTTTCTTATGTATGAGGCCCAACGTTAACGGCCACGTCTCAGTACTTACTTGCCATAAGTCATCACTGGCAACACACACTGTCCAAAAGTTTTGACTATGAGACACTGCGGTATACTTATTGGATGAGAAGATATTGCGGTTAAGTGAATTCTGATTCTGAAGAAGTGATTCTGAGTGCGTTAGAAAATATGGCCTAAAAGGCCTTAGGATGATGGTAGAAAATGACGAACGTCCGCGCGTGAGACGATATATAGCCTACGAAGTCTCAAACAAAAGCTGTAGAATAGAAAACAAATGAGTAGTAAGTTAATACAATGCAAATAAGATCATTCTCAGAACAAACAATTGCCCATTCATCAAACGCAAAGCTTAATGCCGAAGTGATTTATTTAATATTAACTTGAGCTACTTTCACACGCACTTAAACGAAAAGTCCGAACGGAAGAGATTAATTACTTTTTAATTCGCCATTTTGGTTGCGTCATCGTGAGTGACGTTTGCCGTTTGCGCGGGAATGGCGTGGGTTGCCAGTCTGAATATTTAATTCTGGAAGTTTTTTTTACGCATGACTGTTGGCATATTTTTAAGAACTTCCGCCAGGTCCACTTTGCTGTGCATCGAACGATATAAGCTTTTATTTAAATTGCACCTAATGGCTTAAACACATGTAAGCGTTTAAACAGGTTATCGCAAAACTCAATGGGGTGAGAGGTCAAGTTATTCCATTTCTGGGCAAATAACAAGTGCGAGAAGTATATTTTTAAAAGTTTAATTAAAGAAGTAACGTGTAAAAATTAAAGGCCATATTCCATTATTAAGTATCAAAGTTCGCTGAAGTGGCGTTGGGCTGGCCACGTCCGTCGCAGAGCTGATGAGCGGTGGAGCAGACGAGTCCTCGAAAGGAGACCACGGACGGGGAAACGTAGTGTAGGGCGTCCTGAGGCACGGTGGACGGATGACCTTAAGAGGGTCGCTGGCGACGGATGGATGCGAGGGGCCGAAGACAGAGTGTTGTGGCGCGCCATGGAAGAGGCTTATGTCCAGCAGTGGACTGCGATGGGCTGATGCTGATGATGATGATGAAATATAATAATGTATTTTAATCCGATTCATTTAAATCACTATTACTCCCTTAAAAACAATCTTCACTGCTATCATCTGCTACGTTAATTATGATTTCATTGTGTAAAATATTGTCTACGTTTTATTTAGTCTAGTTTCATAGTCTTGATAGTCTTCTCTTATTCGTCGCACGGTACTGTTTACCACCCTTTCCTAATCTGTTTTAGTGGCATGTGCACACAAGCTTCCTTAATAATTTTAACATTAACAATTTAATTGCTTTTTGTTAGTTATAAATTACGGAAACGACGAAGGTAAGTAAGTGTGAGCAAATAAAGACAATCTCAAGATGAAGCTAAAAAGCAAGTTTTTAATTAAAGTAACAATTTCTAACCTGGAAACCCATTCGACGTACGCGCGCGTTTTTTTTTTTCAATGCAAGTGAGATCTGTCGTTGACCGCGCGGCATCCAGCCTTTAGTCAGTGCCGCCAACATACCGCCGAAATAGTCTGAATAATAACATTTCTCATGTCTTTTTATTTAGATTTTGCGAATATAACGTTTGAAACAATTAAAAGGACATAAAGATTTATTTAATCATTCAATTATGTTTAGGGTTATAATTATAACATAACAATTTTAATTTAGTTTTTTAAAGAATGAATCATCATCATCATTCCAGCCTATAGATATATACGTCCCATTGCAGGGTACAGGCCTTCTCTCAAAATGAGAGGACTTGGGCTGTAGCTCCCACGCGGGCCCAGTGCGAATTTGGAACTCCGCACACACTTGAATTTCTTCGCTAATGTGTGCATGTTTCCTCACGATGTTTTTTCATCGTAAAGCTAATAGTGAATGATGTATCATCATTTCAGCAGAACTGTCCACTGCTGAACAGAGGCCTCCACCAGGGTTCGCCAAACAGATCGCTCCCGTGCCATCCGCATCCAACGCGATCCCGCAACCTTAACCAGGGTCGCTCAATCTTGTTAGAGGCCTACCTACACTGCGTCTTCCGGTCCGTGGACGCCACTCGAGAACCTTTTTGACCCCATCGGCCATCAGTTCTACGAGCGATGTGCCCTGCACATTGCCATTTGAGTCTGGCAATTCTTCGAGCTATGTCATTATGATAATAATACAAACATCTATACTATAATATTATAAAGCTGAAGAGTTTGTTTGTTTGTTTGCTTGAACGCGCTAATCTCAGGAACTACTGGTTCGATTTGAAAAATTCTTTCAGTGTTAGATAGCCCATTTATCGAGGAAGGCTATAGGCTATACATCATCACGCTAACACCAATAGGAGCGGAGCACCAATGAAGAATGTTTCAAAATCGAGTGTTTTTGAAGTAAAACTTCTATAGGCACGCTTGACTTGGGAGTACGGTGGTGAATGTGAACGCGGGTGTGCGGGAGGGTGCGGGGGGTAACTATTTCACGCGGACGAAGTCGCTGGCAGAAGCTAGTAAGTATATGATATTATGTCATATTCATTCATCATCATCATCATCATTTCAGCCGCAGGACGTCCACTGCTGGACATAGGCCTCCCTCATTGATGCCCAATCATTACGATTGGAAGCGATTTGCATCCACCCTGAACCTGCGGCCTTCACCAAATCGTCTGTCCATCTCGTTGGTGGACGTCCCACGCTGCGCTTGCCAGTCCGTGGTCTCCATTCCAGAACTTTTGGCCCCCAACGGCCATCTGTTCTACGTGCTATATGGCCTGCCCATTGCCATTTCAACGAGCTAATCCGTTTGGCTATGTCGGTGACCCCGGTTCTTCTACGGATCTCCTCGTTTCTGATTCGATCCCGTAGAGAAACTCCAAGCATAGCCCTCTCCATAGCTCATATTCATTGGTATGCATAAATTATTTGATCATTTAATTTACATCTGAAATTCACCATGAGCTTACGGTGAAGGAAAACTACACTTGCGATGAAATTCAATGGTGTGTGTGAAGTTCCGAATCCGCATTGGTCCCGCGTGAGAACTACGGGCAAATCCCTCTCATTCTAAGAGGCCTATGCGCTGCAGTGGTATTTAGAGGATGACTTAAAAATGGCATAAATTTTTATGCAATATTTTACTTCGCTTTTCTTCTGTTTTCTACAGTTTTTTGTCGATTTCAATCCATTGGAACGCTTTCCCGCTCACTTGGTCTGTCAAAGACAGCTAAAGAGAATAAGACGAATAAGACGTGTCAGTTGATTGCAATAATTAAAGGAAAATGCATTAAACAATAGACAATCGATAACTTTTTCACGGCTAAAAACTGTACCACTCAACATTTTTTAACGTAACAACTTGTTCAACAATATTCAAAATCAAACCTTCTATTCTAGTCGTTAAGGTTGCCATTTTAATGTGTGAAATTGGCATTTGTTACTTTTATGAAGTCATTAGAGTCGGAACAATGTATTTATACAAACCAAACGATGTTAAAAGTAATTAATCGGAATTGCTTTTAATCGTTGTAATTCCAGAAAAACAAAGTTAAGGTTATTTAATTTTAGCTTTGGAATCGTGTTGTGGCCTAGTGGTTAGACCTATGGCCTCTCAAGTAGAGGGTCGTGGGTTCGAGTCCAGGCTCGCACTCTGAGTTTTTCGGAATTCATGTGCGAAATTGTATTTCAAATTTACCATGAGCTTTTTACGGTGAAGGAAAACATCGTGAAGAAACCTGCACCTGAGAAGAAATTCATTGGTGTAAGTGAAGTTTCTAATCCGCAGTGGGCCCGCGTGGGAACTACGGCCCAAGCCCTCTCATTCTGAGAGGACGCCTGTGTCCTGCAGTGGGACGTATCTAGGCTGGGATGATGATGAATCGTGTCCCAGCGAGAAAATTAAAATTTTGTTCAATAATCATCATCATTATGAGCGGAAAGACGTCCACTGCATAGCGAACATAGGTTCGCCACCGCATCGAAAGCGCTCCCGCAACTTCAATCAGTGGCCTACCTACACCGCTTCCAATCCATAGCCGCCAGTAGGTAGATATTAGGGTATCTAGATACAAATGAGATATCTAGATCCCCTAATATCCACTATTCAAGAAGTGAATTACCTACATCTATTCAAAAACTGATTTTACAGTTACCTATTCAAATGCCCAATATCCACTATTCAAAAATTCATTACAAATTCTCATCTTCAAAGCGGTCTGGCAAATGAATAGATATTCATAAGAGATATCTTGTTAATTTAAAGACTCACTCTAAATCCCTTTAATTATAAGCAGTTCAAACGGCTCTATTCATAGTGAACTAAGTTGTTCTGTAAGAGTATGAGGGGAAGTAGCAACGTACGATTTTGTTACCTGATTATAATAAAACAATAATTATTTTAGTCTTAAATTTATTATTATTATTAAAATAACACTTCAGAGAAAGACATTAAAATCACAGAGACTAGTTCCATGCTTTCTTTAACTGTTCTAGACGAATTTTATGATCCCGCATCTTATCCAAATATTCAAAGCAGTAATCATCAAATTTTCGTTTCATGCTCCTAAACTTTTCCATTTCATTTTCGATTTTGATGTAGCCTTCGTTCTCTGCCATATATGTCACACATCGACAGTGACAATAGATAAACGCATGGCAACGAAGACACGCAACGCCATCGACATGAGTATCTGGGGACTCGAAGCATTTGAGCGGGCAGCAGAAATTAACCATTTTGATTTGTTTGTATATAACGATGCAGATGACCTGATACACGTATTGCTACTATGTGAATGAATCAATTTTATAACGAATACAGTATTTATACTGTGGGCTGTATATTAGGTATTTTATATTTTGTTCTTCATAAATATGTTAATTTTCTGTCATAAGGCACCAAGTCTACAAAACATTTATCTTTTCTAATTACTTGCGCAGTTACTTGTAAGCCTGTATAATAAATTTGCAAACGCCTAGTTTGAAAATAACTTGGTGTTATTAACATACCACTATAGTGTTCACCATTTATTATTTTGACTTCATGACAACCATTTAGCTGCCATTTATGAATGAAAACTTGGACGATACTCCCAATTTTGATATCCATTTTAACTGTTTACCATCAATTAAAGGTTCTTAGCCTCACTATTTTCCCAAAAAAGTCGTCATGAAGGATATCAATCCTCAACTGAGGACCACGACCATTCTGTCAAGAGTGTATCGACTTAAAAGAGAAGAAGAAGCTTATCGATGAAAATAAAGCAATATTATTATTATGGATTGAATTTGTTTATTACATAAAAACATTATTATCTATACACCACTTATTTAAATACGATACATTTTTAAAAGCACATATATTTGCATGGTAAATACAATTGTGAATATCCGATGACATTGAATATTTGTCACTAAGTATTTCTAAATTAGGACAATTTGTATCTTCTAAATTATAAACATCATCACATTCTGTTATCTCCTTTACCCACAGTACTTTTTCACATCCTTTTGTATAAATACGCTTATTTTTACAGAAGTCTAATAACAAGCTCTTATAACTACAGTACGGCACATATCCCTCATTCCATAATATTCCCCTATTTTTTTCTAGCCATGAAACTTGTAAACGTTCTTTCTTTGTTAAATAATAAAATGGGTATGGTGGTTTAATCAACAACACAAGCACACTGTTCTTGCAAATAATTGCTATTTCTTTCGGTATAAATTTATTGCTTTCGTTTTTAAAACCTTGAACATCCATAATCATGTTCATGATAATTTTCGAACGATGTTACTTAATGGTCGATACTCTATAAGACGATCGTTTATGATCAAACAGTAGGCTGTTGTATTATCGGGTATATCTTTTGAAGATTCGATTTCTAAACGAACGTCCACTGGCCCGGTTTTCAGTGTATCATTTTGTCTTGAACAGTCAATAACGAAAAGTGGAGCTTTTTTCCCGAATGTATCCAACTTAAGCAAGGGATCGATGCTCGTGTTGTAATACGACTGACGAAAATTAGCATACATTTCGTATAATATACTATACTTATCTTGATCAAATTTCAAATTAAGTGAATCATAAGGAAAGTACTGTGAATTTAAAAACAATTTGACATTTGTTATATTACAATGATCAAACACGGATGAACTCTCTAATTTGTTCAGTTTTCTATTAGTCTGCAGACCAAATATAACATATCTTGGTTTTTCTAACTGAGAAGCGGTTTTTACTGACCATGAGTGCTTTGTTGTTTTAGGTAAAAGAGGATATTCATATAAATCCCAATTTCGGAAAGCTAGTTGTATGGATTTATCTTTTTCTAGATTCTTAAGTAGTAATAATCTATTACGATCTGAAACTCTTACATGTGGCACACGCCATTGAATTTTTTGTATGTCTATCGAAACATTATTATTTTTGTCAGTTATAACACTATTTAAAACTGAATTACTTCGGTGAAGTATAAGTTCATGTCTACAATTGATGAGAATTTTATTGTAATCTTCCGCAAATCCTAGTATTTTATTTAGGGGTATAACAGCAGAGAAATGACCATCTTTTTGCTTGGACCCATTTAAATCCCAACCCCACAATTTCGCACTTTTACTTTCTCCTTCATTCATTGAGATGAGAGATTTAATGGTCGTTGTGATTCCAGTATTTTTAATATGATCTATTTCAACACCATTTAGTTCGTATCTTATGTCTTGAAATAAAAACAATATTGGATTATTCGAAAAATTGATTTCTTTTTCTTTTTTGTTTCCGGCTGCATCTACTTCAAATACACTTGCATACCCTTCAATATAAATGGAACTCGCAGATGGTAATACGTAAACGTCTTGCTGATGAATAGGTATTCTGATTTCATCGTTTTCTTTAAAGCTATCATTGTAGGGATTGTAAGTATGGATTTCATAGCTTTCAATAGAATTATCTTGTTGTGGTGGGTCGGATATTTGCAGCATTTTGTTTAGGTATTACTTCAAAACCGAGAGAATAAAGGAAGTTTTTATTAGTTTTACTTATTTTCTTTGTTGTTCTGAAGCGTCTTCTTCCTTTGAATGCTGGAAGTTGAATACTGTTTTTTTGTGCATTCGCGAAGCTTTTATTAAAAACGTACATATTGTTTTAATATTAGACAAAGAGCTTTACTTTATTATATATTTTACACCCAATTCTGTACAATGATCGTGAAGGAATGTGCCTCACAGGTTTAACATTTCATTTTATTAATATGTGGCTATTGCATAATAAAGTTATTGTTTATTTATTTATATTGTAACTATTTACTTTTCCAAAATGATTTTAGAAATTTTAAACATAAATGTCCACAGTTATATAAATGGTTTCCTTGCAAATTGCCATAATTATAATGAATGTGTGGTCCCACATAATTTATAAATTCTTTCGGTGGTTTTAAGTTACCGTAACTATCAAAATATTCAATATAATCTTTAATTTTTCCATAAGCTACCCAGTGAGTGCCTGAATTTTTAGAAGAATCTAAATTGATCACACCACATTCTATCGACCATGGTGCGTCTGGTAATTCATCTCTCATAAATACACCACGAAAATGGGGAATTCTTTTCGAGTGCTTTGTAATATCGATATTAGTTAATGCTCTATTGGGTAGCCCGCTATCTAGTTTTTTTTATTTGAAACATAAATTCCCAAACCACTCTTGTACGGTTTAAGATGTAATCCTTTTCCAATACACATTGGCTCTATTTTCATATTACGTCTTTTTAATTGTGCTAGTCGGTTTTTGGCTGACTTGTAATTATTGATAACTTTGGTAATACCAGCAATACCTCCGGCTAGACTTCCTGTGGCAGACAATCCAGCAAAAATAGGAATCAATGGCAGAAATCCGCCGGTTTTAGGTACAGGTATCACTCTCGGTAATGGTACGGGTAACTCAGAAGCCAATTCTTGAGCAGCTGCGTATGCTAATTCAATTAACATTTTCTTGCATTTTGGTTTCAGATTACGGATTTGTTTTTTAGTATGCGAAATAATATTGCTGAAGGTTTTTTTCAAACCAGCTCCGCTTTTCTGAACGGTTGGTAATTCGCCTTTTCTCTTCGCACTGGCCTTGCCGGCATGATCTTGTGTGTGTTTCATTTTCAGTAATATTGGTGAAGCAAATACTTTATTAAAAGCGGTCTTTGTTGGGTAAACATCTAAATGCAAATGATGACATGAAATGTAAATAGCTTATTTATAGGCACAGTATCTTACGATTACAAACGATTTGATTTATCAATCCAGCTGTTTTCACTTGACGGAAGACCTAGCCACTTAACATATACTCTGTTGCCTTTGCTTTTTAAAACTTTTTCAACAAGATATACCTCAGGGTGTGCAGGTTTCTGAATTTCTTGCCCATAGAATGCTCCTAAAATTGGTCTTGACTTTGCGTCTTCTAATAAATATGTAGTAGGGTTAGTATGCTGAACTTTTGTTATTTTGAATATTTCAGTAGACCAATTAGGTGTAAACCCTTTTTCAAAACATCCTTTAAATTTACTTATTCTTACAAAATCTCCAACTACAAATCTGTTGCGAGTCAATACTTTCTTACATAGTGAATTGTTAACGTATCTTTGTAATATAATTTTTTTATTGTTATGATTAATTGCTGCCGGGGGTTTTCCTACTGTTCTATGAAAGGTGTGATTATATTTAAAAACTTTATCTTCAAGGGTTCCATCAATCCATTTATAATTCCCTTTTAAACTAAACTCTTTGTATAAGCTAGTTTTGAGAGTTCTTATAAGTCTTTCTACAATTGAGGCTTTTTTTGTAGAATATGTAGAGTAATGATTAATTTTATACTTTTCAATTTCTTTTTTAAATACATTATTATAAAATTCTTTACCCATATCTGTTTGTAAATTCTTCGGATAACGCCCCTTCGTGAACAATGTTTGAAATTCTTTACAAACGATTTCTTTAGTTTTTTGTTTGAGTGGAAATGCCCAAGCATATTTTGAGAAACAATCGATAATCACCAATATGTATTTGTATCCCGCGTTAAATTTAGATAAAGCCTGCATATCTATCAAATCTGCTTGCCAAAGGTCATCTATATCTTTTAACAATACACTTCTCCGGGGGAAGTTCAGTCTAACGTTCTTATGAATTTCATTAACGACGTCGGCTTTGCTCATAATGCTTGTTCAAATTTCCTTCGAGTTCCTTTAAAGCAATTATTTTTTCAATAATTTTTATACGATTAATTAAGGTTAGAAACAGCTTTTCTAAATCTACTAGTTTGTCAGAATTCTTCTGAACATTTTTATCAACATACTCTCTACTAAAAAGTTCAAATAACTCTGGTTTACCTGTGACTTTGTTTGCTCCTACTTTACAACTATCAATATTAGTATTTTCTTTTTTCTCGAGATTCATGTCTTACGTTTCTTACATTACAAAGAATAATGATTATATTACACGGATTTCATTATTTTATAATACCAGCTTCCTTTAACTCTTCAATAATTGATATAATTTCATTATCATGATTGTTGTTGCCAGCGTTTTTAGATGCAATTAAGAGTTTCAGTCTTTCAATCAGTTCATTTGGATCGTCCCAATAAATATAATCAGTGTTTTTTTTATACTGTTTTAACTCAGGCAAGTGTCCCCCGATTTTTAGTTCCGGTAACTGTTGCAGCACATCTTTGTTATTGTTATTTATTTGCGAAAAGAAAGGTTTGATGATTGTGCAGTATTTTAATCCTTTGTCACCTTTTAATTGCCCGTTCGGGTCAAAATCCCGTTTGTGTGCATTAGTGTCCATTAACATTTCTTTGTAATCAGTTTTGTCTTTTTCAGTTACAATGTTAAGATTGGGTTTGTTGCGCATTAAAAGCTCTTTCAACCCAGCGGTTAATTCATATGTTTTATTGTTAATGGTAATCATGTATTTTTTTCCTGTTTGAGAAGCATTATTTGTCGAAGATAAACATACAACACTATTTCCCATCATGAGTTTATTATTTTTACTATGAATCCCGAATGGTACATTAAAATCTTCATATATGTTCATCATGTCTTCCTTTTGCAGAGATAAAAGAGTATCGCGACTGTCAATTTCATTTAGAGAACTTTTACGGTTATCATTTGCATATTCATAATATTCTGAATGCAGATTAGAATCTGCGTTAATTATGTCTATAAAATTTTCATAGTCTTTAGAGGAGTTCAAGTCAGCATTAGTTTTATCTGTTTTGGCTGTCATGTTAAAAGCAGGGATAGCCTTTTGCGGTTTAGAATCTGCGTTAATAATTAAATCTTTAAATTGTTTATCGTCTTTAGAGGAGTTCAAGTCATCATTTGCATTAGTTTTATCCGTTTTGGTTGTCATGTTAAAATCCATGTTAATAGCCTTTCGATTGTTGATCAATGTTTCTAGAGGATCTGTAATAGGTTTAAATACTTTTTTGTATTTAAGATTAGCTTCATCTTCATCACATTGAATCATTTTTATTTTTTTCTTTATATTATTCACTGATTTAATGAGTTGTTCTTTTAAATCCATTTCCATTGTACTAACGTATTGCAACGTCCACCGTTTGATGTGAACACTCGACTTCAAGTGAGATATTGAAAATAGTAATTTGCTTTAAATATAAAAATTAAAAGTGAATAAATGTGTCAAATCCTCGTCTATATCTTCCATTATTTATCGCACAATCTTTATTAATTAATAAAAAACTGAATTGATCTCGCCATATACCAGCACAAAGCTGCTTAAATTTAAGCCAATCTAAATCTGTGTTTACATGTTCATTGTATATATGTCTTAAATTTGTGTCATCTTGTTTGAAAATAATTAACACATTGACATTATCTCTGAGCAATTGTTTCGGTATTTTCGAATAAGTTTGTGATAAATAAAAACAGTCTATCTGCCTATGTCTCCCCATTGCAAAATAATTACGAATATTAATTTGGTTTTCACATGCGACATCATCGAAAATCATAACGGAATTTGTCAAAGCTTCGTTCGGATGAAGAACTTCTTTGCTTTCATTAAATAAAAACAGTCCTCCTCCCGGAACACCTTCCATAACTTGTCTTAAAAAAATATACTTTGGTTGAAATGCTGTCTTAGAGTACAAATAAATATATTTAAACTTTAAACCATTTTCATGTAACAATAAATTTAACATAACGTTTGTTTTACCGCAATTAGAAGGACCGCATATTATGCAGCGGATTGTATTTGGCAACAGCAAGCTATGCTTTACTTTTTCAGTGTCGTTGTTTACTTTAATATTATTTACTTCTAAAGTTTGAGTTTGTTTAACGAACTTCATCGTGAACTGAGAAGGAGTGGCATATTTCTAGCCTTTATATAGTCGTCTATCTGACAGGAACTTAAAACGATTAACACAAAACAAAGAAGATTACATAAGTGTAGAAATTTCTTTATTTGCTTTAGTACAAATTATAATATTAATCATCTTAGAAATAACGCAAACACACTTTACATATAAGAATAATTAAATGTATTAATACATATTATTTTTTTGAATAATAATAATGATGCTCACACTGGCAATAATGTATAAATACCGCAAAGATGCGATTAACAACTAATTAAAACATTGTTTTGTAATGGCCCCAAGGTAATGTATTGATTTTATTTTGAAGAATCTGCCTTTTATCATCAGCACTATTTAATACAGTCTTATTAAGCTCCTGAGAGTATAGTACATGTTTGATTGACTTAATTAAATTCATTTTACATTTTAAATGTTTGGCATTGAATAATGAGTCTTTATATTGTGTTAAAGTAAGGTTCTTAGTTATGCATTTAGAAACACCTTTAGCTTTATTGAGTCGTGTTTTAACACTATTCAAGGAATACAGCTTTGCTCTAAGACCTGCAAATTCTGTAATGATGTCACCTCCAAGTTCGTCTTTAAATAAGCCGGGGATTTTTGCATTCACCCTTTCAATGCTGTAAGGATTATTTAAATCAAAGTTACTAGTATCAAATTCACTCAAATTATTTTTAATATCTCGGTAAACATCCTCCGTGAATATTAAATAAAGAAGGCTATCAGTGTCTGTGTAACAAAGTTTTGCATTCTGACTATATATCTTTTTCATAGAGTCGTAATGAAATTTGTATAGATGCTCTTTTGCGTATTCTAAAACTGAAAATCCAATATAGATAGGTCTGTCGAGCACAATCTTTTCTGGAGTAAATTGAGCAGCTAGAAAATTCTCGGAGAACACTGAAATATTTTTTAGATTAGGGCGAGAGATAAGTGTTTCGGCACCAATTCTCTTTTTTGTAGCATTATCTGTATCGTTCCAAATTGTGATCAGTTTAACATCTACTTGTTTGCGTCGGTTTTCAATAGTTTTACCAAAAATAGCATTATTCATGAGCTTAAAAAAGTCTTTTTCAAAAACAGACACGGAGGCTTGCCGAAGATTCGTATTCAAATCGATGTATTTCTGTAGAAAATTCGACTGTCTAAAGCTTAGTATACGATGAATTTTTCTTAAGATTAAGCCGTTTCTCAAAATTTCTTTCAAGTGAACAAAGTGAATAACATAGTTATATTTATCATACAAACTTGCTATTAATTTCGGAGATTTCCCTCCAGGAGGAATAAATTTCTCCGGAGCGAAGGGTAAATCACAGTGTAAGTCGTGCAAGTTTTCAGGATATTCTAGATCTACTTCCAAAATAAAACCAGTGTCTCCATTTTCAGATACTGTGAAAATATTAAACTTTTCAATTTCATATTCATTTAAAAATTTAAATTCTGAATAAGGTAAGCTTTTAGTCATCGCATGCCCGTACAAATTATTACAATCTAAATATATCAAATACGATGACGGCTTGAAATCATCAAATTCTGGTAAATATTTGTTATTGGCTTTAGCATATCGCTGTGAACACTGAACTAACCCTCCACGTATTCCTCTTTCTAACATTTGATATATTTCCAAATCATCTATTAAGTCAAGTTTAATGCCTGTCGAAAGTAACATAGCGTCCCAACTCAAGCTGGGTGATGTTATGTAATAGGCCGGATCTAGTTTGTAAAATTTTAAGCTCAAGTTTCTGAAATTTTCAAATACATCACATAGCAATAAAACATCACATTTAAGGTACAAGTCGGTATATTCACCGAGATTATTAATATTAAATGTATTCCAAACCGATTGCGCATGATGAAATTCCGCATCACTTATGTCCTCCATTTTCAAATTATTGAAAAAATGTTTTTTAAAAGGTAGTGCAGTTTCTCCGTATTTTTCCCAAGAGTCCATGTAATCATACGGATAAATACCTTTAGATTTTAATAAATGCAGGTGCGTGTTTTCAAAATTCTCAGATAAATGTATAAAATCTCTATCAGACAAATTTTTACTTAACAAGTCTAAACTTGTGCTCAAAAACTGAAATGAATCTATAAATTTAATTTGCAGTGGACGTGTACAGCCTTTTATGTCTATGTATTTGGTAATTGTGAGGTATTTTTCTTTAGTTTTTGGTATAATTGTAACTGGACCATTGTATTTCGCTAATTCTCTAATAAACAAGTGCGAGTCATAGTTAGTTAAATTATGAAAGACCACAGGTATGAATGGACACACTCGTAGCGTTAAATTACAATGCGAATGAGCGGGGCCTCTATATTCTGAAGAAACGTGGTCGTGATCGCGAACCTTGTCATCGAATAATAGATGACCACAAATATGACACATTGTGGCATTCTGATAACTAATTTCTTGTTCTTTGGTTAAAGGCATCATAGGATTCTTGACATTTAATATCTTATGAATACATTTTGCATCTTCAATCAATCTTTCAATAAACACTTCAACACAATCCGAACCCCTGTAGGAAACGAACTTGTTTAAGCTCGGGTCATGTGAACAGCAAACATAATATGCAAAACATGAAGGTTGATGAACTTTTAATTTTCGAGTATTTCCAGTACTATTCTCTGTACAATTAACTAATAAGCTTTCGAAATCAGCGTATATAACGAAATTGATTTTTTGTCGTCTCTCAAAATGCTTAAATCCGATTGTACTATTTTTTTCAGGTAAGACTGTCAAAACTTGGGAGCAATCATGTGCTGTATATTTAATTTCGGAAGAGAAAAACCGAAGACATTTCTCGCACATGTACATTTTTCCTTTAGATTTACTAATCTGTCGTCGTACTAATCTTAAGAGATCTTTAATGAGGCAGTAATGACCTTTAATCCCATTTTCAAAGTATAATAAATTGATGTGATTATTTTTCTGATTTTTAGATAAATATAATGGACCAGTTACTGTACTCTGTTTGCTTAATCCATAAATGTTAATACTGATATCATTAGAAGCCTCAAACAATTGAATATCTTTGCACGATGGAGGAAAAGTCATACCGTCTGTTTTAAGGACAGTTGAATAGTGAGGATATGAACTTGTTTTGCATACATTACTCTTGGCAGGAAACAATGCTGCAACAATACTCCATAAAAAGCAGTGCTCGTCTTTATTCTGTATATTCAAACAACTTTTACTATTTTTGACAACTGATGGCAGCTCTATGAATGTACCACCTCTCATGGGGCAATATTTATTTATATTTAATTCTAAATGGCTTACTGAAAGCAGAGACCACCCAGATTCGCAATGTTCAAATTCTGAAAGTTTTTGTTTAAATGTTTCTAAAGCATTCAAATATAACTCATTAATATCAGTATTGTTAAAGATACAATCAAACTTTGTACTGAACGATTTTAACTGTTGTGTTTCTGACTGCGGTAACACAAAATAAGCAAACAGTTCCAAATTCAATTTTAAGCAGGTGTGTTTTTGTAATGATAAATTTATAACTTTAAAAACATCACTTTTGCAGTGGCACAGGAACGCCTCGGGTGTGAGGTTCTCGACTTCCTGTTCGGGGTTTATGCGATAAGCCACAATTCTGTTCTTAAATGCAGTTGCAATAATGTCAATATTTCTAAATTCAGTCTTTAACAAACAATTCTTTTTATGTATATTTGTTCTCATATGATATTGATACTTTTTTTCTGGAACTTCAACATTACATGTTTCACACCGAATCACCTGGGGCTCACAGGATATAGCTGTAAAGTAAAATGAAGGCAAATAAAGTTATAAGTACTTATTTATTTATTCATATACTTTGGTATGCGGTTACAGTTTAACATTAAATATGTATTCAGTTATTAAAACATTTTTTAATAATTATACCAAGAAACTCAAATACTTACTAAACGTTTACTAAACTGAATTAAATGTAGGTAATAAGAATAAGTAATACATTTTGGAATGGCTCAATAATAATTACTAGTAAAAGTTGGTGGGCAAAGCTTGAACTCTTTTCGCGTGGCAGCAATAAACTCAGTGAGATGGGACCAAGCCTCAGTACCAGTGTTAGTTCTATTTTTAATAGTCACGATGCTATGCCGCCACCTATTCATGGGTTGTACATTTTGAATCTCATTACACGAATAGACTTTAAGCTCTATGTAATGAGATCCTGTTTTGGTTTCGTTTGATTGACGAGAAGTACCGTTTGCTAGCCTTCTTGTCATATAAGAGTAAATAGGTGTACCCTTCTTTGGTTCGGATGGAACCGTGCCGTCGTCTTCGTCACTATCACTTCCAAACAAGTCTGACATCGATGGCTTCATAACATCAGAGATGGGTTTGATAACGGTGGTCTTATTTTTCTTGGGGGCACGTGCCTCGCTGGTCTTCCCGCCTGAAGTCGAAGCCGTAGGCGCGCAACGCTCAGTACTCACGGCCCTCATACGCTTGCTGGATGATTTCTTGGGCTTGGGCTGCACTGCTTCAAACTCGCTGTCAGAAGCGAAAAGCTCAGCATTCGACCTGAAAATGAAATATTTATTAAATTAGCACACATACAAAAGAAACTTTACAAGCTACATTTTAATTAATAATAAAAAAATAGGTAGGATGCTTTTGAACTAACCAAAACGTTTTAATGACTTATCGGCTATCTGAGATGTCATACTTAATCACTAAATTCAATCACCTCGAGTAAATGACGAGACGACCAATTACAATACAATACAATAACACTTTATTGTACGCCATATAGTAAGTAACACAGAAAACAAGTACCTACATAGAGAACATTTTTCAAGGAAAACAATCGGTGGCCTTATCGCTTCAGACCGATCTCTTCCAGGCAACTTTTTAAGACCATTATAAGAATATGATCGCTAGCTTATATTTTAAGCTAAATGGTGATTACAGTTAAAGTACTTATTAATCAATCGAAGATCTATTTGAGTGGGAAAAGTTCTAAATTGCTGAATAAAACACATAGTTATCCGTAAGACTGCTCGTAGTTAGTGCAAATAGGATTATATATATATATATATATATACCCTTTATTATGAATGAGTGCAACGTGAGACTACGACATAATACAGATCATAAACATCTGTGATTCGGGTAACAAACATTTGTATAGGTTCTCTACTGCGGGGTAATACTTACATACATACATACATTAATTGAATGAATAGATGATTATTAATTTAAATACATGTTTAATATAGAATAAAGCCTGGATGAGGGCGGTTGAGGCCCTGTGCTCCACGAGGAGTTAAAGGATCAATCATCATCATCATCATCATCATCATCATCATCATCATCATCATCATCATAGAATGAATAATTTCACTCAACACAAACTAATTGTCTGAACTAAATGAAATAATGTATTAATCGAATAAAACATTAATTGAATTTATAGATGATCATTATTGTTAATAGATGTTCAATATAGAATAAATGATCAGTAATTTAAAAAAGAGTCAGCATTTATCACTAATGTCTTGAAGTAAAGGATCTATTCGAATCGATCAGTGGTTTCAAATCAAAGAATAAGATAAATTTACTTACATGTCAGTAGAATGGGTTTTCCTGGGTAGATTCTGGAGTTAGCTTATTAGTGTCCCGTAGGATGGAGATCTGTGTAATGGTGTTGAATCCCGAATGCTAGTTTATATAGAGCCCAATCCACGTCACGAACTTCCATATTTGTGTTGAAGGTACAATGCGAAGAAGCACTGTCAGCATACATCCAGAAAAGAAACGCTGTGTAATGAAAATTCATAACACTATTTTGTGTTATTTTCAAATCTATTTCCTAGTGCATAAGACATCACATATACGCCAGAGCCATATTTATTACTTTGTGCTTCAAGTAAGAGCCCGTTCACACAGAGACATTCGATTCTTTACGGGAACCGTTCTGTAGGATCCGATTTAGTGGTAACAGTATTTCAATGCACGCGTTCACACAAGCATACGGTTAGATCCGGCAATAAAACGGATCCTAAAAATGCGTCATCCGATTTGCGGTCACAAATCGGTCCGGTCGTTCGATAAAATTGCGGATCCGATTTAGTGGTAACAGTATTTTAATACTTGTGTCCGGGGCGAAGGATCCTACAAACCGGACAGTCATGTGAACACGCTATCCGGTTTTGCAGTCCGATAGTTAGTAGATCCGACAAAACTTGAAGCTGTGTGTACGGGCTCTAAGCATACTAGCATTTTCCTGTGTCTCCGCTTAGTAATATTATTTAACACTTAGTATCGGGCTTATTTGTTATGGAATAAGACCCACTCGTATACATATGTACGCCCTAATATTTTATTGAACGGACAGACAAACCTTATAATTTTATGTGTGAATGTAAACACAGACGGAATCAACTTACTACTGTCGCGCAACGCTCCATATGACTTTCCTTATTTGAATTATTGACTTCATATCCCATAAATAATCTATTTTGAACTTTAACAACACAATTCTGGTCAAATATATAAACCCCTGATTTAAGGGTCAAATCAGTCTTAAAATCATTTTAAAAGTGAGCAGTCTTCTTACGAAATGTCGGTAAGTACCTAAATAATTTCTGTTTAAAATTATACGTGTTTAAATTCAATAGTTTATAAATTGCTCCAAGTAAATATATAATTCTATTTATTAAAGTGTTTATAATTATAATTTTAATTCTATTAGAATACACATAGAAGCAATAAGCCACTAGCGTAGCTTATGCGCGCGGCTTCGCCTCGTGAAATAAAATGCTAGTTCTCTAGTTAGTAGGGTATTTACCTCAATGATACGCGAGGTATATGTCTACCAAATTTCAAGTATCTATCTAGCTCCAGTGGTTTAGGATGTGCGTTGTCAGTGAGTCAGTCAGGCACGGTGCTGTTTTAGAGGAATAAATAGATTCTTATTAGGTTATCCCCAACTGACGAATTAATGGACATTTCCTAACCATTATTTTATCAGAGATTTCATTAAAGAAAGGTGTTTATTAATTAAAATGATTTCTTTCCATTTTAGGATACATCGGAACATCTTTTCAACTTTATACCGGACGCTGCAGCACAAAGAAAACCTGCAGCTGAACGCCGCCTGGGACTTAAAAGAAGAGCAGAGCCCCCAGTCTACTCATTTATCAAAAAACCGCATCGGGATGGTGCCTCAAAAATAATAAAAATCGAGATATTTAATGGTGACCGAATAGAAAATGGGGACCAAATGTGTAATTGTAATGCAGAGCTATGCGCACAATACGTCGTGAAAAATATGCTTTTAGACAATGTGTACGAGGCAACACGTGACGTTTTAGATAAGATTGAGAGCTCCATATCGGCGGGCTCGACCAATAATTATACAATATTGTAATAGTAAATTGTATTAGTTTGCCGTACCTAATCAATAGAACCTATGATTGTATAAATAGATTACAGTAAGGTAATTATTTGTATACCTAATATATTTACTATGCATAAATTTGATAACTTTTAACTATTTTTCTTTCTGTAAATAAATAATATCTGACATATAATTTTTGTTCATTTATTCATATCCTTAACCACAGAAGCTCATAATTAATTAATATGTCATATCATATTCAGCCATATCAAATTTGGGTGCCGGCCGGAATCGAACCGGGACTCATAGGCACAGGCACTCGTTAAACATGCGTAGTTAATCTATCGCTGTATCAATAGCTCAACAAAACCTTTTAACATACTGGCTCTATAGGTACCTACAATGGTGCTATACCTAATTAAACAATGATAAGGAATGCAGCACGCTTCCAAACGTGGAATGCTTACATTGCATTTTATACCTACATAACAACAAGACTTTAGTCTCTGATGTGTATTTATCATCAAGTGCTGATGTGAAACACAAGCAATACGATTTCTTATTGCGATGCATTACAATTTACAATTTTAATAATTGTTGATTAAGATTCTTAAATAGATAATATGAAAGAAGAGTTGTACAAATATATTCTTTATAATTCATTAACATCAATATCATCATCATGTCAGTCGAGAGACGTCCACTGCTGGACATAGGCCTCACCCAAGGCTCTCCACTTAATTATACTTAAGTAGGTAACTGTAATAAAATTAATAGATAACACGAACATACTAATCAAATTCTCTAAACGTATTTAGTATAAAGTTAAGTTGGTAATGACTTTTCGCATAGATATGGAATTACTTTTCAATATAAAAAAATGAGATGAATAATCGAATAAAATATAAGTTTTCGCATTTGAATACATGTAAGATCAGTTTTTAAATAGATGTAATTGACTTCTTTAATGGTAGATATTGGGCATTTGAATGACTGTAAAATCAGTGTTTGAATAGATACTTATAGGTAATTCACTTCTTGAATAGTGGATATTAGGGGATCTAGATATCTCATTTGTATCTAGATACCCTAATATCTACCTACTGCCGCCACTCGAGAAGCTTTTTGCCCATCGGCCATCAGTTCTACGAGCGATGTGCCCAGCCCACTGGCACTTGAGTCTGGCGATTCTTAGTGCTATGTCGGAGTTGCGCGGATTTGATTTCTAATGCGATCTCGTAGAGAAACTTCGAGCATGGTCCTCTCCTTCGCCCTCTGAGCGATCTTAAGTTTTCCTATGAGGCCCGTCGTTAGGCTGCGTATCCACCGGAGCTGTGCGAGGATGCGTTGCGAGGGATGTGTTTGTCATGAACCAATAGAAACTCTAAACTTCATTTAAAAGGTCCTAAGTGAATGAAGTGTTTCTATTGGTTCATGACAAACACATCCCTCGCAACGCATCCTCGCACATCTCTCGTGGAAACGCAGCCTTAGCGGCCACGTCTCGTCTCAAGTTCACGGACCGGAAGACGTAGTACAGCTAGGCCTCCAACAAGATGGTGCGACGACCTGGTTAAGGTTGCGGGATCGCGTTGGATGCGGATGGCGCGGCCGCGCGGGACCAACCTGTTTGGCAAGCCTTGGGGAGGCCTTTGTTCAGCAGTGGACGTCTTTCGGCTGAAATGATGATGATGACAAAAAGTTTGAGTGTGTGTGTGTGTGTGTGTTTATTTATTTATTTTGTGTTTGTTTATTTGTTGTGTGTCTTTATTTTCATACATATATGTGTGACCTAATTGCGTAAATTCAATGGTGCGTGTGAAGTTCCCAATACGCACTGGGCCCGCGTGGGAACTACGGCCCAACCCTTCTCATTCTGAGAGGAGGCCTGTGCCTTGCAATGGGACATATATAGGCTGGGATGATGAAGATGAATTGCGTTGGGGGTTTTTTAAATTTTTAATTTACAATTTTAGTATTAAAAACATTTAAAAACACTGTCCATGTATAAAATTTACCTACTTTACCATTATTTGGTTTGAAATACTGAATGCACCTTTTTAAAAAGCCTCGGCTTAGTCTACTTCGGACCCGTGCCTCGGCGCCATGGGCGTGTCTTCTATAAAACTCAAAGTGTCAGTGGCGCCCGGACTTTCTGGCCAGTTTTTTTTTTTATTCAAAAGGCGCCCGCAGCACAGGCGTTAGGCTGTTCGGTATAATTTAATTAATAGATTGTGACATGGATTTTGGCGCGCGTAGCCATCTTTGATTTCATGTTTGTTGTTTGATTTCTTTGACCGCTTTTTTGCTGTCAATTATAACCTCATTTGAAGTAATAGAGTAAAATTAATGCTTTTATAATATTAACTCAACAAATGGTTAGGAAATCAATTATAAATTGACTACAATTAAAAAGCTGTTGTTAAAAAAAGATTGGAAACTTTACACGGAGGCATTTTGCTTCTATACTTTTTACTTTTAACTGGTACCTATATAGTAAACCTGGCGAACCAGGAAAAAAAAAGGTACCTATTAAAAAAAACGTCTATACATGTAATTTTTTTTCTAAAACACGCACGAATTTCGCGCCAAAAGTGACATTGACATTGACAGTTTACTTTTAAAAGCATTTTATAAAACTTCCTAAGCTGCCAGCTACAATTAATCCATGGTTTTGTTACGTGAACACCTAATGGCGGTGATTATGAAGTTTTTATTAAAAACAAAAGATTATCAAAGGGCGCCGTCGCCCGCGGTCGTAGGTGGCGCCACCGGTCTAAGTTTCGTCGCAGTTTAGGGCACCCATAAGATTTCGCAGTTAATTGTGCGTTGGTAGATGTAATACAGTGAGTTTATTATACAGGTTATGATAGTAATTATACTGGTACCCAATCGAAGTACTCTGAATCTAGATCTCGAACTTTTGGCCCGACTACGGCAGAATAGCTAGGGTTTTTTTGGCAAATGACGCCTTACGTCATTTGTGCAATAAAGAGTTACTTAACTAAAATAGTTTCTTAGTCTATTAAACAATTATTGAAATTCAAAATATCTTTAATCAATCTAATCTATTTCTAATATATAAAAATCTCGTGTCACGGTGTTTGTTATCGAACTCCTCAGAAACGGCTTGACCGATTTTTATGATTTTTTTTTCTCTGCATTCGGTACCTAGGTCTGAGAATAGTTCGTAGGCTACCTTTTTTCTTCGCAGACGACGTCGCGGGCAACAGCTAGTAAAATATAAAAATCTCGTGTCACGGTGTTAATTATCGAACTCTTCCGGAACGGCTTGACCGATTTTTATTAAACTTTTTTCTCTGCATTCGGTAGGTCTGACTGAAATAGGTCGTAGGCTATGTTATATACCCCTATTCTTCGCAGACGGAGTCGCGGGCAACAGCTAGTCTAATATATAAAAATCTCGTGTCACGGTGTTTGTTATTGAACTCCTCCGAAACGGCTTGACCGATTTTTATGAAAAATTTTCTCCACATTCGGTAGGCTGCCAAACGAGCACTCAACACAACACGACGCACGAGACGACGACGACGGCGAACGACTTGTGGCTCCAAACAGTATGCTTAGTATAAGTTTTCCTTCACTTCAATACTTCTCGATCGCGTTTACGTAAAAATTTCAATTCTATGGAAACATAGACGCGCGCGCGCGGTGGCGCTGTCCACGTTTCCCTAGTAATTGAATTTTTTACGTAAACGCGATCGAGAAGTATTGAAGTGAAGGAAAACTTATACTAAGCGTACAGTATGCTTAGTGATTTATTCCTACCTACTACTTTTTCGCTATGAAATAATGATGTTGATGATAAATCCGTTAAGTACTCTTTTTACAAGTTTCCACGTGGATACTAGGTCAATAGTGCAAAAAGATGAATCACCCAACTGATCATATAAATGTAATAACTAATATTTTATGGGTTAACTGCTTACATAAAATACTTAACTATGTAATTTTTATGACACCGGTATAACTGGTATATAATCATGACATGACTCCTCTTTACTTTTAATTACAGTCAATGTCGTTATCCAGTGTTTTATACGGCTATTAAAAAAACTAAGAAAATTTCCTTTTTTTTATCGGGGAGAAAACATTTAGTTTCTAAGTGTCTTCCTGTATCGTAAGAAGTAGGTATAAAAAAAATAGGTAAGTTTGGTACCTAAATAAAAACACGCATTAAATTTCTAGGTTAGTGTAAGGACTATTTTGAAAAATAACTTGTAATAAAAAGGTCTAATTTGCATCAGGTCATTGTGGTAAAATGTCCAAGCATGTAAAATGCCATAATATTAAAATGATTGTAAATTAAATTTATCGTCCAGTTATAACTTGGTTGCTATGCAATTATGACTTTGCTACCTAGACATTTTAAATCTAAGACTATACTATCTAGACAAAATAAATACATAATGTGACATATTTAAACGGAACCTAAGACATTATTAATTGAAAAATGTTATTACTCAATAGATCAATTCTTAAATGAAATATGTCACTACGGAATTGAAAGTGTATTTGTTTTTGCATTTTTTAATTTGTGTTTTTAATAGTTGTAGCAGTATTTTGTTATATCTTTTGAGATTTAGTTAGACATTGAAAATTGCTGTGCCCTATCAGGGTTCATGTCTGAAATCAGTATTTATTTGTAAGACCTAAATGTACGACATGATTATAATGCAATAAATGAATTATGAATTATGTGTCATGTAATGAAATGTGTGTAATGTGTAATGTGTCATGTTAAGGCATAATAGAATATGACCACAAATCTATCTTGTCTTTGTGCAACTACTCCATTCTGTTTTAATTGACGATCGTGCAACCAAGACATGTCATTGTGTTTACTGAGGTTACAATAATGACTCTTCATTTATTTACTAGCTGTTGCCCGTGACACAATCTGCGAAGACTTCGTTTACCGCTATGCCGCGGGAAAAACTACCTAAGTAAGTATATACTTTTCGGGCTCCTAAAACTATCACAGGTAAGTACCTACTAAATTTCATCTAAATCTAGAGCCTAGCTTTAAAACATCACATAGTATTAGTAAGTAATACGCAGCCTTATCGCTTTAAAGAGCTCTCTTCCAGACAAACTTTTACACCAGAAAGAAGTAAGGAATAGATTAGATACAGCACGCTTTAGGTGGGCTTTTTTCGTTCATAAAATACGCTCAAAATTATTTTATAAATAATAACTATGGACATTTCCAGCCATGCACAATAAAAACGAGACCAATCTGAAAACCGCAGACGTATTATTACACCAGCACGCAATTTCTCCTAAAACCTCCCAAATCTTTAATTTGCCCAAAAAACTGTATCATTCACGAACCTTTTTCTATATTTTTTCTTTTTCGACGCGTGACTTTTGACTGACTGTTTGCCCCGCGGCCTTATCCTATCCAGAACGCAACCGCATTAAAAAAAATAAACAAAAGATGGCGCCGAACGCTCGCGTGCGCGCCTTTTCGGTGCGAGCTTTTAAAAAAAAACTATAGACTTTTACCTGTCTATGACGTGGCGGCTAAAACAAAGTGGAATATAATTTTAATAATTTAATTGTGGCGGAAATAGGCATTAGAAAATGTCAGGTTAGAAAGTGGTTTGACGTGCGAGCAGGTACTTAATGACAGAGTGCGGATTGCATGGGAAATTGATGGCTGTTTAGCGTCGTGGTCAAAGGAAATGTGCTACAGCCTAGGTATCTAGTTATGTTCTGTTAATTTGCCCTCCTTAGACGACAAATTAGCGGCATCTTATTAAAGGTAACGCCACCAGAGTTGAGGCCACGCACACAACCACATCTCATGTAATGACAGCGGGATTTTGACGTTGTGTTGACGTTTAACGACAACACAACGTCAAAATCCCGCTGTCATTACATGAGATGTGGTTGTGTGCATGGCCTCAACTCTAGTGGCGTTACCTATACAACCTTTTATTTAATTTTACCGACCGATCCCTGTGTCTGTTCGTCTGTGTATCTGTATGTGCTGTTCATCTACCCGCCTAGGGTGTGGTGTTCCGCCGTTTTAGGAAAGCGAAAATAGGATTTTTTTACTATTTATACCTAGTTATTAATTAGTTTAATTACCGTTGTATGTTTATTTTCTGTGTTTATGTATGCATTTTTTAATTTTACAGCGCATTGGTTTTCTACTGAAATTCTGTAATTTTTTTATTTGATAAATACTAAATACTTAAATGTCAGATATCAAATATTTATACCTATTTGAAATTTAGGAAGAGCTTTACGGTGAAGGAAAACATCGTAAGGAAACCTACACACATCATCATCATCATTCATCATTTCAGCCGAAAGACGTCCACTGCTGAACATAGGCCTCCCCCAAGGCTCGCCAAACAGATCGGCCCTGCGCCATCCGCATCCAACGCAACCTTAACCATGAAATGATGAAATCCGCGCAAGAACTAAAGTCACCTACATAGCTCGAAGAATCGCCAGACTCAAGTGGCAGTGGGCAGGGCACATCGCTCGTAGAACTGATGGCCGATGGGGCAAAAAGGTTCTCGAGTGGCGTCCACGGACCGGAAGACGCAGTGTAGGTAGGAATCCAACAAGATAGAGCGACGACCTGCAGACACCTGAGAAGAAATTCAATGGTGTGTGTGAAGTTCCCAATTCGCATTGGGACCGCGTGGGAACTGTGCCCTGCAGTGGGATGTAGGTATACCTTTATGATGGGATGACGATGAATGATGATAAAATCTTTCAAGTACCTATGACTATTTCTATTAGTGGCCGGATTGACTTTAAATTTGGTATTAAGTACTCGTACTTACACGAAAAGTCAGGTAGCCTAGTGGTTTGACCAATGACCTGTCAAGCAGAGGGTCGTGGGGTCGAGCCCCGGCTTGCACTTCCCAATCTTTTGGAATTTACCATAAGCGTTACGATGAAGGAAAAATTAGTAAATAAATAAATAATAAATATCACTGGACAATTCACACCAATTGACCTAGTCCCAAACTAAGCAAAGCTTAGTACTTACTATGGGTACTAGTCAACGGATAAACTTACTTATATGTATAGATAAACACATACCTACTTAAATACTTAGTATACCTATTAAACACCCAAGACTCGAGCTCAAACATTCGTACCTTTCACACAAATATCTGCTTCGACCGGGAACCGAACCCGGGACCTCAAGCTTCGTAGTCTGGTTCTCTAACAACTAGGCTATCCGGTCGTCCAAATTGCAAGCAGTGTTGCTAGGTCTCCTGTATCTAGCTAGATACTGCTATTTAGGAAAAATTTACTGTTTTAGTTCCGAAGATACTGGCAGCATTCTTTACATTTTAGTTATTATTATTATATTTCATAGGTTTTAAGTTTTAGGCTAAAATTGTTCTTGTAAATAAAAATTGAATCTATTATATAAAAATCTCGTGTCACGGTGTTTGTTATCGAACTCCTCAGAAACGGCTTGACTGATTTGTATGAAATTTTTTGTCTGTAGGTAGGTCGTAGGCTATTTTTATACCCCTATTCGCCGCAGACGGAGTCGTGGGCAACAGCTAGTATGTCTTATAAATATCAAACTTTAAATATTAGTAGTATTTCTGTATTTTATTTCGTTGGAGAACATGCGCCTGTTCAAAATAAAGCAGCAAATGAAAGTTCAACCAACTTTGCTGCTATTTAAATGGTAGGCGTTCTAAAACACTTTATTATCGTACCTAATTTATTCAATAAACGACTGTACTTGTGTATTCAAATTAGACTTTCATGGTTAAATTAATTTAGTCTCATAGAGTCATACAAAATTAAATCTATAGTTGTCTGTGACATAGATAGGAAGGTTCTTTAGCGGAAAGGAAATCGCTAATTTGCCAGTTTTAATTGCAAGAATATACCGAAATCTTTGATAGAGTAAGTACGACAAAACATTACCTCCAGAAAACTGAGGCTCAAGCCACACAGAAGAGTCGTGGGACGGGGGCGCGTCGCAGTCCGCGTCTCCGCCCCGTCTCTTGTCTGCGTTGGATCGCGACGCTTCTATACATTTAGTATGAAAACTGATTCAAGGGGCGCCGCGACTGCTACGCGCCCCCGTCCCACACCTCTTCTGTGGCTTGCGCCTGATGTAAAACGAACTTTTTTCTAGATCATGTTCAAGCATTTTTAGTCATAAATGTGGCAGTTAGATATAAAAAGTTCTTATTTAGTTTCTACTGTTATCATGTCGTATTCTGCGTTATCTTCTTTATTACAAGCTTTTAACTTACCTGTTCGTATGTGAATATCTTCAAACATTGTTGTAAGTTTCCTTCGTGATTTTTGAAGTCTCTTAAAGGTGATCGAAGGGAAAGATCAATAGAGATGTTGAAGCCATTAAAAAATGAGTCGAAGAAACGACTCCAGTAAAAAAACGCTTTAGTTTAGCCCTGAAAACCAGATTACTTTTCGATTAACTGCAAAATAAGATATTTGTTGCTTTAAAACAAATAGTTTTAGTTGATTGAGTATGCGAACCAGTGACGTCGTATGTTGCTATTGCCATTCAAACTCTATGGGAGGATTGTTTTGACAGCCCATAAATAGTACATTACTGCAGCGGCCGCGAAATAGGGGATTGCCGGCCGAGTAGTTATAGATGGCCGAGTGTTAACGAGGCCATCTAGAGATACGAGGCCGGCAATCCCTGTTCGTGGCCAAGGCTTGTATAGAGTTTTTCTCAAACATGCATCACCATCACCACCATCATCATCATCACCATCATGATCAACATCATCATCAACATCATCGTCATCACCATCACCATCATCATCATCATCACCATCATCATCATCACCATCATCATCATCATCATCATCACCATCATCATCACACCATCATCATCATCTCATCATCACCATCATCATCATCATCATCATCGCCATCATCATCATCATCATCATCACCATCATCATCATTACCATCATCATCACTATCATCATCACACCATCATCATCATCATCATCATCTTACCTTACCTTAAATAAGCGTAGTGGCAGAATGTCTTAATGAACCAAAACGCAAATATTGCTTATAGTTTTTTTTAATGGCTAAATGCTATGATGCCATAGACCTATAAACGTCATGGTATGAAACAATAGACGATCACTTTGCTGGCCTTGGCCAGCAAAGCTGTATGAAATTCCATTATTGACCTCTCGTCTCGTCGTCCTCCACCACCGGCTGCACCTGCACCTGCAACGTGACACTTCGTGGCGTATTATAAGGAACATAACGTCAATATTTCATAGCATGTTTGAGAAAAAGTACATACGTCAGTTGATTGGTGGTGTCAACATCCGTATTGAAATAGTCGCCATTTAAATGAAAAACAAGCAACATTATTTTAAATTTATTTCAACAATGTACAGTAACCATAAATTAAAACAAAATATTGTTACAAAACACCTAAAGATTTTGTGCTTAAATATTTCATTCTACAAACCCTGAATGTCAAAGTGGAGTTAACGCGTGCAGTTAATTTGCCGACCCGAAATGAATTGCAGTATCCATTTCACTATCCACTTATGTAGGGAAAATGGCCTTTCTGCGTATATAGATACTACATACTTTTTAGGGTTCCGTACCCAAAGGGTAAAAACGGGACCCTATTACTGAGGCTCCGCTGTCCGTCCGTCTGTCACCAGGCTGTATCTCATGAACCGCGATAGCTAGACAGTTGAAATTTTCACAGATGATTTATTTCGTTTGCCGCTTTAACAACAAATACAAAAAAAAACAAATAAAATAAATATTTAAGGTGGCTCCAATACAACAAACGTGACTTCTTTGCTTGTTTTTGCTCGATATTGATAACGGCAACAGGTAGACGCTTGAAATATTCACAGAACCCATCGGAACCCTTCGTGCTCGCATTTAGCCAGTTTATTATTAACTTTTAGTACTTTTTTTTTGTTAGACTTGAAAACGGTCAGATTGTAGTGTTCAGTAGTAGTGTAGTGTGAGTATCTTAGCAGCCCCCTATTTTTGTTTCTAATGCAGTTTATTTTCAAGAGTTTTAGCGCCGAATTCGTCCGGTGTCGGAGCAACATTCAATTTGGATATTTGTTTGAACGCGGGATTGTTTTTGTCCTTCAGTAGCTTGAACAAGACGTTCTCCGACGTGCCCACGAAACAGCCGATCGTTTGGAAACGCTGGAAAATAAAACAGTTTTATTTTTACAATTTTATTAGAAATATAGAAAAATACAGAGATAATATAAACTAGCTGATACCCGCGAGGCTGCCGCCTATAGTTTCTGCACTCGTCACTGCCATAGATTTTACGAATAGGGCTCATTACGGCTCAATTTCATTTTACCCTTTTGCCAATACTTTCTAGATATCAAAAGTACTTAGTGCCAAAATTCCAGGATGCCTAATTTTTTTTTTCTTATAACACCGTATTCTTAAAATGGCTGAATTTTATAATGTCTGTGTCTTATACTGAACAGACTTCACAACACCTTTATCGCTGAACACAGTCTATTCAAAACAACCAAGTGCCAGAATACCTACCTATTTTTTTTTTTTTTTTTTTTTAGTTAACCTTCATGTAGGTATAATTTGCTTTATTATATTTTTGAGTGCTGGCCACTTACATTGAAGTAGGTACCAATATTATAAAAAAGGTTATGTATAGGTTTGTAAAAAATTAATTTAAACATTTTGAAATGTTGTCATATAAAAAAAAAAAAAATATGTACATTTTAATAAGTATTTAGGCATATCGGACATGAGAGATTTTAGTTCAGTTATTATGCTTTGGGCTTAAAACCACTAAATTTCATAATACCTTATTCACTAATACTCCTAATTTTCAAATTACCATGGCCTCATAATACCTAAAATTTAAAATTTTAAGATGAGACAATTTGAGATTTTAGGTATTTTTAGGTATTATGAGCCCGTGGTAATTTGAAAATTAGGGGTATTAGTGAATAAGGTATTATGAAATTTAGTGGTTTTAAGCCCAAAGCGTTATTAACATTTGTTCATTTTAGGAATGAGTCAACTTGATATTCAAGTATTATGAGAACATGGCGATTTGAAATTTAATCATTCTAGTGAATTAGGCATTATGCAAATTAGGTGGAATAAGCCCTACTCGATTTTACTAAGTTACGGTACTCGTCAGTGAAATGTACTTTTTAAACCCCAGTCTCCAGAGTAACCAATTTTTGAGCAATTACCTCGAACAGCACAAAATGTTCAGGATTTATTTTGTGATAACGTAAAAATGTGTCTATAGTTTTGACAGTGTATATCCCAACGTATCGACGGTGGGTTCCTTGTTAAGTTTCGATATGTGCTTGAAGGCTGGATGGTTCTTGTCTCGCATTAGCTTGAAGAGTACATTCTCTGATGTGGTTATGAAAGAGCCTATCGATTGCATGCGCTGTAAGAGAAAATGTGGGTTAGTATGTGACTTAGGGAAGCTCCGCAATATCTTGTCATCCAATATACCGCAATGTCTCCAGTCAAAAGTCTTTGACCAGTGTGTGTTACCAGTGATGACTTATGGCACTGAGACGTGGCCGCTAACGATGGGCCTCATAAGGAAGCTCAAAGTCACTCAGAGGGCTATGCTCGGAGTATCTCTGCGGGATCGCATTAGAAATGATGAAATCCGCGCAAGAACTAAGTCACCGACATTTTAGCACCGTAATAGACGGCTGAAATTTTTCGCTCGTGAAACTAGAATAGCGAAGTACCAGATTGCCGAATACATCAGATTTATTTAATATAGCATTCCCATAGTAGAGCATTTTCAAAAAAGTGTACCCTTTTTACAAGCTTAGTTTCATTAGTTTTAGTGGTGAAGGCCGCAGGTTCAGGGTGGATGCAAGTCACTTCCAACCGTAATGATTGGGCGTCAATGAGGGAGGCCTATGTCCAGCAGTGGACGTCCTACGGTTGAAATGATGATGATGATTTAGTTTCATTACAGTATGTGGTGTGATGTGCACAGTGAATGGTTGCGGTACTCTGAAGATGAGCTCTAGATAGTTGAATTCGAAAGGCGTCAGTGTAGTTTGGTAGTGGTGATAGCTGGGTTTGTGTGTGTTCATACAGAGGTGGAGGAACTGCATGAACACGCATTTTTATACATAAACGTAGCTATCGTAAGGTCGTGGGTGAGCAAAAGTAATTGCTTTCAGTTCATTCATTCATTCTTTCTTGATCTTTTGCTGTGATTACGAGCTTTTTTCGAGCTATTTCTAAAAAAAAAAGATACTTCATATCAAACTTGTTAAAGTTTGGCTTAGTAGCGACATCTCTTGTCCGGCTGAGCGGATAGTTCCGTAGGAGTGTTGAAGTCTCTCGAGTAGGGTATAAACATAGGTGGCGCTGTATCACTGCAAGTGATTATCTAACAGATTGAGATATGGATGTATAGGAAAAATTTGTGCACGCGGCATGGAATGCTGAGGACCTGGGTTTGATTCCCAGCACTGGTCTTTTTTCCGGGGTTTTTCCTGTGCATCCATGTTTCAGTTTGTATTTAGTATGAAATATTATGGATTTCACGGGATGACCGTAAAGTAATAAAAAATTAAGTTGAAAAATAAAAAATAAAAAATACAAATAGATACTTCATATCAAACTTGTTACACTAAAAAATCAAGAAAGAATGCTCTTGTTCTAGCACTTGCTCTTTGTTTGTCTGGTGTAAATCTACCTTTAAGCTAGTTAAGAATATTTACCTGTAATGCCAACCCTCTGTCCATCAAAGATCTGGATGAGACTCCATCAGCCAACACATGAACGGAGATATCTTCATTCAGCAAGTCTATGACGGTTTGCTCTATGCACACATGGGCCTGGAACAGACAAATATACATACTAATACTAATATTATAAATGCGAAGGTGTACCAGTCTGTCTGTAACCTTTTCACGCTTAAACCACTGAACCAATTGAGATACCAAAATTGGTATAGGGATAGTTTGAGACCTTGGGAAGGGCATGGTATAGTTATTTTATTTTATTTTATTTTTATTTTATTTTATTTAGTTGGGGCATCAACAGCAATACAATACATTATAATGAGACTTACCTAAGTACTAGACAAAAAGCCAATAACAGATGTCCACAGGCATACAGTTAAGCGAAACATACTTTATACTAACACAGATACAACAAGTATACAAATCAAGCTATCAAGCTAAAATATACATAAGTACATAGGTATATATATATTTATATTCACGAAAATTGCATAGTTCTCGCGGGATTGCAATAAACGAATTCTTTCTTTCTTCTTATTATTTATTTTTATTTTTATTATCTGTTACCCGCATCTTTGTCTACAAAGTATTTCTTTTATCCTGTGAGAACTACTATTCCCATGGGGGAATAACGGACTAATAAATAGCCTATGTGTAATTCCACAGTTGCACCTATTTACACACCAAATTTCACTCAAATCCTTTCAGCCGTTTTAGCGTGAAAGACTAACATAGTGGGGCCCACTCCCTTCACTTGTTCGATATTTCGAATTTGCCTCAAGGATTTGGCGCCCCCATGAAACTGTCGCCCGGGGAAAGTGCCACGGTTTGCCCCCCTTAGATCCGGGGCTGTATTAGTAAAGTATCTCACCTCAATACCGAATAGCACCACAGAATTCAACCCGGGCACATCTTTCTTCAGCTTCTCCTGGAGCTCCGGAGTGTACATGGAGAACTTGGTCTTCTCATACACCAGGGCTGCGTCGGCCACATTGATATCTTTGGTAGTGTGGCCGAGACCTTTGGGGTACTGCTCGGAGACATAGACTGGGATCTTGAAGTGTTTGGCTGCTTCCATCTGGAATGTTTAAGTAGAATTGACTGGATAGCCTAGTAGTTAGAGAACCTAGTTGTGAAGCTTGAGGTCACGGGTTTGATTACCAGTTGGCAATGGCAGATTCTGTTATTAATTATGGCATCTCTAGTTATGGCAGGACATATAAAACTTACTTACAGAAAATATATAATATACAAGTAAGAATACTGAAAACCATTGTACCACTTAAAATTAAACTTAAGTATAGAAATAATTATGATAAGTTGTTTCAGCACTGCAGAATTTTGAATGTATTTAATAAAGTCAAATTAGCCATGGCTTTAGAATATAAGGATAGACTGGGAGAATTAGTTAGATATGACAGATCAAAAAGACTCCGAAGCCTAGATAATATTAATCATTTCTTTGTTCCAAAATGTCAAAATATTTATGGCATAAGGATCTGGTACTACTACCTTCCTCAAATACTAAATAATTTTCCCAGGACTACAATTGATAAAATAACTCAGTGGCGATCCTTACATAGAAGCCCAAAAGCCGGGCTTGCCTTATAAATCTCAAATCAAGATTAAAAATAAAACCTCGTCCAAACGAAAAAAATTCTAATAAAATCACTTTCATAATAACGCGCATTATTTTACGTAAAATACCAAGAATTGCATAACAAATCCGCTGCGCGGCCCAGCGGCGCAGTACGGCGGCCGACGCGGCGATAGGCGATAGTAGCGACGTTATAAATAGCATGACATCTCGCTCGCTCTTGTGGGCTTTTACGGGGCTTCGAAACGCTCTCTTCATACTTAGGAAAACGTTAGTTTTGCAAATATCTATGTATAGCTGCATATATAGATAGCGCTTTCTTTGCAATTTTGAATCTGGCTTACGGTGTGAAGTTTGCTGCGTTTGGTTTAGAACGCGAGTGCGCGGGCGAGATGAATAACTTCACGATTGTTTATATTGAATCGTGGGCCATACCATGCAAGGCGTTGTAAAATGCGTGAATTTATGTAATTACAAAATAAATAGGTATTCTTGTTTTAGTGCGTTGCGTGTGAGAATGAGTCTGTAAAATTTAAAATTCTGTCTAGTAATAGAATGAAGTGTGCTTTGGTAAGCTTGCCCAAACTGAGTAAAGCGGCAACAAAATGGATTTACCTACATTAAATTATAAAAAAATACTAAAACATATCTCTCGGCTTGCCATAGCCTGATACCCTAGGCACGCCACTGAAATAACTAGTAATCCTAAGAACATTTAAAATATAATTAAGAATTTATTAATTAAGGGCAACTCATAGCCTAGCAATTAGAATCTTTTAAAATAAAGATTGGCTAGGTATGTCATTATTGTAAAATTGTTATGAAAAAAACAGATATAATTTTAAATTTTTTTTTTTTTAGTTGGGGCTGGTACAGTCAAGGGCAAAGATATATATACACCACAAAATCTCAAAAAATGGCGTCATCATTAAGATCATAAATTATGGAACATGGAAAGGTGCATAAATATGTATACGTTGTGTGAAAGATAAGTATATAAGCAGCAGGTGCAATATTATGTCCTCATCAATCAACGCATAAATTTAGACACACCATAATATTCATAAATATAGGTACACACTTAGGGCAAAATATGTTGCCATACAAAGTTTCAAAAAATGTATACACTACTTTATTAACTTAACATTTAGGTCGTGTATACATATTTTTGAAACTTTGAACGGCTACATGTTTTTGCCCTTGACTGTACGTACGGCAATCCTTCATTTCTAAGTGGCGGAAGAGTCTACTTTTACGAAGGTATACAATCATTGATAATATCGAGTCATATTGATTACTGGCATTTTAAATACTGTTCCTAAACACTAAAAATATTTTGAAAATAGAATTTTTTGATTGACGGATTCTGTTGTGGATTAGTGGGTTGGTGGGTATCAGAATGCACTTTGGTTAAAGCAGCTACGCAAAACTAAATAAATTAAAAAAACGCGCGTGTTTTATTAAAAAAAAAAGACAATTAAAACTCATTCATATTTGAATCCAATCTTACCGTTAATTTGGGTATGGTTAAATAATGGTTAAATAAACAAAAGATAAAGCAAATTATTTTTAAATTTCGAATTTAAATTTAGCGGCGTTTAATAAAACGCGAAATTTAGATTTTTTATTTATTTATTTAGTTTTGCATAGCTGCTGAATTGAACCAGAATGCATTATGATCCATCTTGATCGTCAACTTAGATAAGGTGGTAGTACTGGCTTAACGAGATTTGTTGGGTACTTAATGCTTTGTATGAAGATTTTTTTTCCTGAAAATTTTTTTTGATAACCTATTTATCATTTTTGAATGTCCATTAAACGGACATGTTCTAAGCTAGTAAGCTAAATAGTGGTCATGTAATTTTTTTCACTGTGATAAATCAAATCTTGACCAAAGTTTAGGAGAAGAGGCAAAATTTAAATTGAAATGAAAATAAATAAAACATTGTAATAGTTTTTAAAAGGGTTTTTTTTTCATCTGATAACAAAACTATTCAAGATTATTTTTTAATAAAAATAAATTCAAAAAATAATTAATTCGGAATATCACAATTCAAAATATTCGTGCGGGTGTTACATTTTTCAAAAAATCAGAAAAATCAATATTTCTCGAAAACGGTGCGACTTTTACTGAGGTCATTTTTTGATATTTAGTAGATGACCTGCCCACCTATCTTCCATTTCTATTTGTCGTACTACTTACGGAACACCCTGTATATAGATACCTAGTTTAAGTTGGCAATTTCAATATTATTAGTATTATTACAAAATCCGTAGAAGGTCAAAAATATGTATCCGCTCAAAGTTGCAAAATATGTACGCAATGCACCAACCTTATTGCACCGGTTATACATCGCAGTCACGCATCAGTGACAGATCCAAACGTGAGACAGACATACGCAATGACATTTATGGTACCGTTTTCGTGAATTGTCAAAACATTCCATTCAAATTTGTTTCGTGTAACAAGAACATAAAGTTGCTTTTCGCAGATTTATATTTTGTATACTTATTTTGTAGCAGATACTGAATCTATATTTAGTGATATAAATATGACTACAATATTTTGCGTCTTTTGCAGAATACAAATTTATGCCATTTTGATCGTATACAAGTTTTTGAACTTGCCATATACATATTTATGGGCTCATTGACATTTGCATATTTTTGAGCATTTAAATGAGTATATATCTTTTTATCTTTATATGATTACTTATTTTCTTTCACATTACTTGCATATATATCTTTGCCCTTGACTGTATTTGCATGAAAATATAAAAAAAGTAAACAAAAGAAAACAATTTTATTATACTATAAAGGTTTAGGTACTTTACTAAACGTAAACAAACATTAGCTGCCAACACAAACAAAAGTTACGGCTTTGGGTTAACCAGACAAAAGCAATATGTGAAAATGAATTTCACACGTCACATTTTCGACAAACTCTTTAGTTTAGTCGCATAATATGGAATTTGTTTACATTTAGAAAAGTACCTAAACCTTTATAGTATAAGTATAGTTTACACTGAAGCATAAGCAGTCATTTGAGAAAATATTGTGCCTTGTAGGCTATAAATAAAGTACTGAATAAATCTCTTTTATTTACTGTTCATTTCATTCATATTAAATCAGTACTTTGTACCGGCCATCTGATAAGTCTTTATAATTGGTGCCCCTTTTCTCCCATAAAATTTTAAGCCATAATGTATCATTAGTCATAATCAACGTTAGTCAGACAGTGATTTATTTCTGAAATGGTATTTTTTTCAGGACTTTTTTAAATGCCATCTTATAGAATGCAGTAGGTTAGGTTAGGTTTGTTTTATAACAATTCCGAAAAATAAATTGGAAATTTCTAAGAGGTTAGTCGACGTCACAGGTGACCGAAGAGCTGGCAGCTTCCTCGGACAAAGAATTAGCTTAGCTATTCAAAGAAGAACCGCTGCCAGCATGTTCGGCACCTTGCCTAAGGGGCCTAGCTTTCAGAATATGTTTTAGTTATATTTTATATTTTTGTTTTCTTTTTTCTTATTGTACATATTTTTTTTTTTAGTCTAGGATAGTTGTACATATGTAATATATAAGTATTGTGTTATTTTATTGTAATTAAACAATTGTTTGAGAAATAAATCACTGTATGACTAACGTTGATTATGACTAATGATACATTATGACTTAAAATTTTATGGGAGTCATTATAGACCCCTTTATAACATTTCATTAATTTAAAAAGGAATCCAAGAAAATTAATCGCCGGCTCATCTTCGCCTTTCTTGTTTTAAGTTTAATTCATCTATTTTAACATTCCGTTCAAAGTTTTCAGATAAAAATATGTTCTTAAATAACTAAATACATTATCTGTTACGTAACTTTTACCTTGTTATCGATGCTTACCATTTTATTCGCCACTTTAACAACTTCGCCGAAATGCTTGACGTGAGGTCTGAATGTTTCTTGAATATCGCAGAGCAGGAACGCAGTTTTAGGCGCCTCTAGGGCTCCTAATTTCACGATATTACGGGCCATTGTTTAATTAAATTGTTTATTTACAGGTGAACGTGAAAACACCGAACCAGCTGGAATTATTTTGCGATCTGTTGTGACTTGTGTGATGTGATTGTGACGTTTTGATAAAAACCATGATCAAGATAACCTGTGATGTATTATGTATGTTACTTTATTTTGCTCTTTAATATTCTGCGTTTAGGGTTCTTATACGTATCTACCAACGCAAACTAAATTTTTTTTTTTTTCCTGTTACGCAAACTCACTAAATGAAAAGTAATAACGAAACACCAAGCGTAGTATTTTGACAGATCCCTAGAACGGAACGTAAACGTAGGTAACCAAAAAAAAAACAGAAAAGTTAATTTTCAAACGCCCATCATTATTATGTTATGCATAACAGTAATTTTGGGCTGGAAGTGGAAATTTTATATCAACAAGCTTTTTTATAGATTAACGCAATAAAACTACGAAACGAAACTTCACTCGCTCATGTAAAAAAGGTTGTGTTCCCGTTCTAAGCTAAATAACTTTGAGAATTCAGCTAAAATAAGAATGTATCAAAGAATGCACCTAAATTCATAAGAAAATCAAAATCTTTAGCGGTAATCTCATGCTAAAGAAACTACTTTTTGATTAAGTTTCTTAGTTTCCCTTTGCGTAAAATTTGGTTACCAACGTTCCGTTACAATGATATCTGTCAAAAATATTGCGCTCGATGCAACTTTCGTTATTGTCTTGTTATTATTTACATAATATATGTTCCAGAACATTTACAGAATGTTCATTCATCCATCTGTTTTAGCGTGAAAGAACAAAAACTTAACGCAATGTATTAGGTTTTGCCATTGCCATACATAAAGCTTTTAGAATTTAACTGTTTTTTTACTTTCTAGTAGGTACCTTGTAATCAATGATCTTACTAATCCCACTAACGTGAAAGTTTGTATGGACGTTTGAATGTGTAGATGTTTATTAAGGCCACAACAAACAGGGAGCGCGGGGCGCCGACGGAGCGTGCCCAGCGCGTTCAATAACACTGAATCAAATACGGTGTGCCGCGCTGCCGGTCTGTGACGCCGTATATTTGATTGAGAGCGCGCTGGCCACGCTCCCGGTTTGTGGTAGCCTTTACTCTAGCTTAGATGATAAATTAGGTAAGTAATTAAAAACATTGGTTGTAAATATAATTTATTTTAAGTAATAATTATGGAACTTACATTTTTAGAATAAAATTATATAATGATGCTCGTTTTTTTATTTCAATAGCGACCATTTCAGTTGCTCCTTCGCGGATTGTATCACCTGTGAATTGAAATATTAAAAAATTACACTATTTTAATAATAACTCTGTGTAAGCGAAGATTAGGTCTACGAAGTCGGTTAATGTTAGGACGAACATCCTTTAGGAAATTTAAATGTGTATGCGCAAAAATGATTAGGATAAATGAGTAGTATGCCATTCAACATTATGCCAAACATTCTCGGCCAAAATATTTTAGGACAATAAACATTATGCGATACGACAGCCACCCATTTAAACTACCACCATTATCTATGTATACTTAGGTGTTATAAAACTTATAAAGATAAACGTAGTTTATTGGATATTGATAAAATTCAGTCCATTGTTAATCTTCTATAAACGCAGACGTATTTTTTTTAATTCATGAAATAAAAAGGCTATTAGTCTTTGATCTATACACACTATTACACGCGTGCCACTGTTGGACCCAGGCCTCCTCTCAGATTGAGAGGGTCCAGCTGTTGCCCCCACGCGATCCAGTATGGATTTGGAACTTCATACAAACACCATTGAATTGCTTGGCTGGTGCATTTCGCGATGTTTCCTTCACTGGTACAGCACTATCATCATCATCATCAGCTCAACATAAACAAACAGTAAAGTTTCGATAGGTACTAATGTCATTTATGTCTTCTACATGTTTACGATATACTTGACTTGCTTGTATTAATAATGAAATGTATTGTAACTTTTGTTTGGAAAACAAATACTTTTAGGCGCAGTTTTCTTAGAATTGACGGTCTTTCCAAAAGCTCTGGTAGTATTAATAAAAAAAAAAATTTAAATGAGCTCTTTGCAACCTGCTTACATAATAAACTTCACGATGATTCAGTGCAAATGAAGCAAGGAACAGGAGTAATCGAGTAGAAACCTGTGTTTAAATTTTTATTGCAGTCGACAAATTTGTCGATTTGTCGTAGATAAAATTTCTACATAAGAAGGAGAATATTGTATGTATGTAAACTCTTTATTGTACAAAAATAAGGACAAAAAAGAAAAACATTATTGACAACCGTTGAAATGCATGTACGATGGCGAATTGTTTATCTAATAAAGACGGAGGATAGTGTTTATCTAATGAAATAGACTTTAAAGACATCAATTGTATTGTAGTCAGTCGCTTTAAAAATGTAAGCTCAAAATCACATATAATTCGTATTGTGTGCGATAAAATGTATCCACTCTAGAGCAAATATCATAATATCATCATTAGTTATGTTCTTATGTCATTTATTTGCACTCGATCAACCGATCCCTACTAATTACTATCCTTTTTTTGAGCTAGGAATAAATATTTGGCTTTTAAGCCACTTATATAGTCGGTTCGCGCTTTTGGCTCACTTGACGTTTCTATTCTTCTTATTGTTAGTTCTGTGACCGATGGTGTTGCCATTTGATTTATTTATACAAATGTTACTACTAGCAAATATCTACTAAAGAATAAGGGGTGTTAAAAGAAAAAAATATCTAAGCAAAAACAAATGTATATTATAATAAAATAACTAGTTACAAAAAAAGCGTTTTTAGAAGCCATTCCGTAGTTCTTAATAATTATTATTCATTATGTTGAAGAGCACCTGAAACGGGTAATAATAGCCTGCTTTTATAATAATAATACATAAATAAAATAATAATTAAAATACATTATCGTTAGGATGAAACTAAAATGTTGTACTCAATAATTGTTAGTAGTGATTATTAAGACGAGACACCCGAAAATATTTCCCACTCTAAAGCATCGACGCTATCGATCCCATGTAAATATACGACGTCTCGCTCGCACACAACAATTTGTACGAATGCGACAGGAACATTATGCGCGAGTGAAAGAGACAAGTATTGAATTGTACGTGATTCTCCGTGCTCCGCTCCGCGACCGTACCCTCTCCTATCGCCCATCAACAACACCCGCATCCAACTTATTTTTCTCAAAGATGCAATGAAATGTTAACCTTACGTTCCTAATAATAGGCCGGGACGCTTTGATCAATTATAACTGTAGATACACATTGCCGAACAAAATCCCCTTCAAAGAATGTCAGAACTTTTATATTTGGTTGCGTAACAAATAAAATCATCACCTACACAGAAATTTGAACCTAGTCTTTACTTTATTACAGTCGAATTTCAGTAGCGGCAAAACTCCACTTGACAGCTAAACTTGACAATTTCGCGCAACGTTCTGAGAAAAAAGAAGGCCACTTTTATCAAAGTGGCGCTCATTTGGCTCGGACATTTTCGGGCGCGCGACTGTGGATCTACAGTTATAATTGATCAAAGCCGGGACGTATCACGTTGCGGGCGCGGTTAGACGCACGTCACGTTGCTATGTAATGGATTTTCATACAGAATTGCAGGCCTAGGCCGAGAAAGCGATCGTCTATAGTTTCATGTGACACAGCATCATGACGTTTATTTTGAGAAAAGCACTATACAAGCCTCGGCCGGAACAGGGGTTGCCGGCCTCGTATCATGCCGGCCTCGTGCCACTCGGCCGGCAACCCCTTACTTCCCGGCCTCTGTAGTAATGTACTATTATTTAGTCGCATAGTTTACATATTCTTATTCATTTTACACTTTGCTGGTGAATATCGGAAATTGACACCCATTGCTGGGCCATTGGGCACACATAAGCTGCAATTTCCGATATTCACCAGCATAGTGTAAAATGAATAAGAATAAGTAAACTAAGCGACTAAATAAAATAATTTACCCCAGTTCGCTAGACAATAGTACATTACTACAGAGCCCGGGAAGTAAGGGGTTGCCGGCCGAACATTTTTATATAGTTTATGAGGCTGGCAACTCCATTTCCCGCCGAGCTATGTATAGTGCTTTTCTCAAACATGCAAAGAAATAAATTTAAAAAAAAATATCCAATACTTAAAGGTTTATTTCTAGAGCAATACAAATACAAGTAAACTAGATAAAAATAACATATTTATTACTATTTACTTCGTTCCATTTCCAACTCGGATTTAATATTTATTTTTAATAAGCGTAGTGGCAGAATGTCACAATGAATCAGAAAGCAAGTATTGCTTATAGTTTTTTCTTTTAATGGCTGCATGCCGGGTCACAAATTTATGTGGAATGGAAATTAGAAAAGAGCACATTGCAGGCCTAGGCATCTCCAACAATTTTGTACGAAGTAGCTCTTGTCTAGCCGCGCCTGTAACGCGTTACTTCGCGGCCTATTATAAGGAACATAACGTCAATATTTCATAGCATGTGTGAGAAAATAAAATCACTACATTTTCTGAAAATGTTGTATAGTGATAATTCCCGGTATGATGAGGGTTTTGTGACAGGCTGAGGTTAAGCCATTTGTGTCACGTTTGGGATTGGTTATAATATATTACATTATTAGCTATAATATCGAAATTAAAATTGGGATTAAAATCGAATGCATCGTCTCCAGAGATTATTTTTATTTTCCACATTACAAATAACAAAAGCTTTTTGAGGTAGAAAAAGAAAAAAAGAGAAGAGAGCTACATTAGGAATTTTAGTACAATAATCACATCTAGCTACAAGAAATGATTTTAGGTTATTATTTCAAACAATGACATGTAGTTATCTGGCAGACATTAAACAGGTAATTATTTAAATAATTAATTGTACAACCACTCACGTACATAAAACATTGTTAACTTTTGCGGGGACACACATGCAAAATTCTGTATGTACATTTTTATTACTCCATTGTTTATGATCATCTTTTGTATGAAATTGTGTGTACTTTATTGTATTTGTGTGTTTTAGTGTCCTGTAAAAGTGAATAGATATCTTCTTTCTTTCTTTAAGTTTTATGGTTCTTTTTACAAGCTTTTATTTAATTTGCAATGTGTGCGTGTAAATACGTATGCATGTAAGTTTCTTAAAAACTTTCAAGACGAATTTCACGCACTTCTAGTAAACGGATTGAGTTGTAATTTTGTATAGATGTGCAGATAGGATGTAAGGATCGGACGATTCAGTGCAACTGACGGTAAGGAACAGGTCCAATGGAGTAAAAATCTGTGTCACATTATTTTCGCAGGCGACAAACAAATGTAAAAGCGTTTTTCAATAATAAGACTCGTCAAGATTGTTTACCTTATTCCTAATGCTAAAAAAACGAAGTAAAGGTTATGTCTCAGCATCTATCTGAACAGAGCTTTCACTTGCGCCATTGAAAATAACTAAAAGGTTAGGTTATGTCACAGAATAGTTATGTGAACAGAGCTTTCACGTGCACTATTGAAAAGAAGTAAAAGGTTAGGTTAGGTTAGGTTATGTGACAGCATAGTTATCTGAACAGCGTTTTCACGTGCGCCATTACCTGTGCGACTGTCTGTTCGCCTATGGGCACGTCTTCTGTGCGGAGCGCTGCTCTGCCCACTATAGACATGGGATCAGCGTCTAGGATCACACTGAAAAAAAAAAAGAAAAAAACATGACGATTTTTGATACAAACTGTTGTTGCCAACACAAAATTGCACGTAGATTTAAGTTGGCATATTTTATTCCACTTCCGCTTCTATTTGGCGATGAATTTTTATTTATGTAGATTTATGAATAAGATAAAAATCGATAAGTTTAAAATTAACATAACTAAAACTAACTTAAAATAGCTAAACAAAAATTAAAACTAAAAATTACTATCTAAATTTGGACCCTTAGGCAGGGTGCCCATCACGCTAGCAGCATTCCCACATTGAATTGCTATAGCAAGTCTTTGTGCGAGAAAAATTTTATACCTACTTTTATGACTTAAAGACATTAAAAGAATTAGATTTACCACTTTTTAAAAGAAAATTGTTCAATTGGTGCATGGACAAACTTTATTATTGTTGTTCTGAACATTTTGATAAAAGGCAGAGTTAATTTTTTTTTTTTTTTTTGGGACATTTGATGTATTGTAATCTAATTGTAATTCATTTTAATTAATTTATTTATTCACCTTGACATATTTTGTACCTATTTGCTAGCTGACTTTTTTATTATTATTACTATGCATGGCATGTTTTATTGTTTCAGTTCATTAATATGGATCTCCGCAAAGTAAGGCCTAAACAGTAAATTACAGAAGACAGAAAACACCCCTGGTGGCCTAGTGGTTTGACCTATTGCCTCTCCAGCAGAGGGTCGTGGGTTCAAATCCCGGCTCGCACCTCTGAGTTTTTCGGAATTTATGTGCAAAATCACATTTGAAATTTACCATGAGCTTTACGGTGAAGGAAAACATCGTGTGGAATCCCTGCTGCACACACCTGCGAAGAAATTCAATGGTGTGTGTGAAGTTCCCAATCCGCATTGGGCTCGCGTGGGAACCACGGCCCAATTCTCATTCTGAGAGGAGGCTTGTGCCCTGCAGTGGGATGATGATTATGATTAATACGAACCTCCGCAAAGTAACGCCTGATTCAGTAAATTACAGAAGAATGATTCAGACGACCAGATGGCCTAGTGGTTAGAGAACCTGACTATGAAGCTTGAGGTCCCGGGTTCGATTCCCGCGTCGGGGCAGATATTTGTATGAATAATACGAATGTTTGTTCTCGGGTCTTGGGTGTTTAATATGTATTTAAGTATGTATCTATCTATATAAGTATGTTTATCCGTTGCCTAATACCCATAACACAAGCTTTGCCTAGCTTACTTTGGGACTATACTCCATTTAATTTAGAATTATAAACCACAACAACATTATATTGCGGCTCGTGAACTGTAATCTCTTTACAATTTGTACTAGAGTAACAATTTATGACACGCAAATAAAGTGAGATTAAAACAATTTTATTTTGCGGCTCGCAGACTATTGTACTGTACTATTTGCTAGGTAAGAAATAGTTGACGAGCCGCAATATAATGATGTTGTGGTTTTCAATTCTAAATTAAATGAAGTATAGGTGTCAATTGGTGTGAATTGTCCCGTGATATTTATGTATTACTAGCTTTTGCCCGCGACTCCGTCCGCGTGGAATTAGTAATTTGGGCAGCTTATTTTTTTTATCAATTTGCTTTTTCATCAATTATGGCTCTCCTTAGTTCCTCGATATAAAAAAAAAATACCCCCCCCCCCGCAACCCCCCCCCCCCTCGTCACCGTCCCCCCACCGAACCCCCCCCCCCCCCCCGCACACCCGCGTTCACATTCACCACCGTACCTACTCCCAAGTCACTACTTCTAAAAACTGTTCTATAAATTCTTAAAATAGATGTATCTTTCTTATTTGTGAACCGATTCAAATGAAACAAACACTAAATGTTAATCCAAGAAAATACCAACATATCAGTGAAAACCGCATCCTTCTAGGTTAAGCCGTTTCTGAGATTAGCGCGCACAAACGCACAGACAAACAGAAAATAATTCTAAAAAACATTGTTTTGGGTTCTATTGCGCTAGTAAATAGCCCTAGTGACAGTTTTTCTCAAATATCTTCAATGTACAGACACCGACTTGTTACAGATTTATTATATGTATAGATTTATGATCAAAAGGCACTAACCCGCCGTCGCAGATTTCATCGAAAGCGAGCATAACAGCATCCAAGTTGTCCAGCAGCACCCTTCGTTCCACGTTGCGGCGTAACAGGATGCTTACCGACTCGTAGAGGGCATTTAGTACTGACAACAGAATGAGCTGAAAAAAAAAAATATGTGAAAAAAAAGACGGGCAAGATCAATTTACCAAAATCGTTGTTTCCTAGTGGCAAAATTTCCATTCGCAATCCCTAATGCTTTTTTGCTCACTATACCTAGTTTTTTTACTGAAGCTTATTTTCACTGTAGCGTTTTTCCCAATTTGAATTGACAACATTTCATTTTTTTCAACACCTGGAAATTACTGCAGGAATCAAAAGAGTTTCGCCTCCTGAACACGGAAAAATATTAATTATAATTTATTTCTCCATATTTAAAAAAATACAACAAATTTAAAAAACATATATGTATAGTCGGGGTAAGAAACAGGGAGTGACAGGTAATGAGAAAGCTGACGAGCTTGCAAGGGAGGCAGCGGATACGGGATTTATAGGTCCTGAGCCGGTACTTCCAATATCTGCAGACGTCACCAAGGGGGTAATAGAAAAAAAAAAAAAAAAAAAGAAAAGGAAGATGATGCTGGATGGTATCAACCACAGAAGAACTAGGTATCTCCTAAATCTAGGTAAGAGTAGCTTAAGAACTATAACTGGCATAAATCCTGGCCATAATTTGTTAAATAGACACTTAAGCATAATAGGTATAAAAAGTGACCCCTCCTGTCCACATTGTGGGAAGGAGGAAACGAGTAAGCACATCCTAGCCAAGTGTGTCATGTACGCGGCAGCGCGGCGTGATGTATTCGGGAGTGACGAGCTGAGGGAGGAGGAGCTGAAGGATGTCAGTCTCAAAGATGTCCTTATGTTCAGCAGGAGAACGAGAAGATTCGAGGAGAGATGCTGTGTGGGAGCGCTGCTGGGACAGTAACCGTCGGCTCCAACCACAGGGAACTGGGCTGAATGACTGTGCAAAATGGTCGACAGCCCGCCTGGCTCAGCGAGGCGTCCCCATACATCATCATACATCATCATCGGGGTAAGAAAAGGTTCGTCACTTTTCGACTCTATGTCAACGAGTTAAGGTCGAAAAGTGACGAATCTTTTCTTACCCCGACTATACTTACCAGTACTACCACAGAATAGATATGTTTCCTTTACCTTTTTCACCAGAAAAAAGAGCTGTCATAATACATTGATACTGACACTTGACAGATACGTATAACTTGTGCGTAGCTCTTTTTTCTGGTGAAAAAGGTAAAGGACACATATCTATTCTGTGGTAGTACTGGTAAGTACATACAGTTGTGGCCATATAATTAAGAACGATTATTTATTGAGATGATTTTTTCAAAGTAACAAGTATAACTAATTGCCCGTATTTTTTTTATTTCTCTCGGTATTGCAAAACTTTTCCGTACTACCGGTACATTCATTTATGCAACATTGTTGGCTAAAAAATTAATAGAGAAACTTTATACATTCGATCTGAACCTAGTATTAGTACTTACTGGCTGGTCACGTAATTAAGAACGCTGAATAGTTTATTATTTTTTCAAATTTAAATAGAGAACACTGTGTGGCTCTGTGGTTGTAGATTATTATTCGTATAATTTTGGCGCCATTTCGTGCTGTTAAAGTCTTAAAAGTGATTACTTCGTATAAAAACAATGGGGAAAAATAAAAGTTGTGATAAATCTACAAGAGAAGTAATAATAAAACTTCGCGAGAAGAATTGGTCGTATAAAATGATAGCCGACCATCTGCAATGTTCAAAAACAATGGTTTTCCATGCCGTAAAGCATTTTTCCACGTACCAAACTACTTCAAACGTTCCGCGTGGACCTAGACAGAGAAAGTCATCTCGTCGAGATGATCGAAATATCGTTCGTTTGGCAAAACAAAATCCTTTTAAAGGGTCTAATGAGTTGAGAAAAGAATATTTTGGTGAAAACAACCCTTCAGCAATCTCTGCACGCACTATTCGAAGGCGTTTGGTAGAAAATAAGTTGAACGGAAGGATAGCAAGGAAGGTGCCTATGTTGAAACGATGTCATAGGCAAGCCCGACTTGCATTTGCAAGAAGGTATGAAAACTGGACAGTCAGACAGTGGAAAAACGTTCTTTTTTCTGACGAGACAAAAATAAATAGGGTACGTTCTGATGGAAAACGATATGTACGACGCCCTCCGAATAAAGCATTCGACCCAAAGTACACAAAAGTGACATTAAAGCATGGCGGGGGAAATGTGAAAATTTGGGGGTGCTTTTCTGGACATGGCGTTGGACCTGTTAGGCTGATAGAAGGAAACATGGATCAATTCCAATACAAAAATATACTGCAAGAAACAATGTTACCATATGCCGAAGACGTGCTTCCGGTTATTTGGACATTCCAGCACGACAATGATCCAAAGCATACTGCACGCACCGTTAAGGAATTCCTCACATCACAATCAGTTTCAGTCTTAGATTGGCCAGCCAACAGCCCAGATCTTAACCCAATAGAGCATCTTTGGTGCGAAGTCAAGAAAAAGGTTTCAAATCGACAGTGTGGCAATTTGAGAGAGCTGTACGACGTTTTCTTAGAAGAATGGAACTCTTATTTCTCTTGCGAAATGTCAAAAATTGATAGATTCAATGCCTCGCCGGTGTAAAGCCGTAATTAAAAGCCGTGGACATGCTACTAACTATTAATTTTAGTTCAAATGTATTAATTTGCTTTTTTTTCTATACCAACTTCACATTAATATGATTTATTTAATCTAAGTTTCATATAAAACAACTCTCGAGCAGTTTAATAAATCGTTCTTAATTATTTGTCCAGCTTCATTACTATTTGAATTTATTAGTATAGAGAACAAATAAAATTTGTAAAAAAAATGTTAGCAATTATACACTATTATTATTAATCCCGTTTGCTCTATCCATGTGGTTATTTTATAACATAACTTGTTACTTCTAAGAAGGAACACAACTAGACATATGACATGATGTAGATAAAAAAAAATCGGAAACTTCAAATCGTTCTTAATTGTATGACCACCACTGTACATGTTTTTTAAATTGTTATATTTTTTTAATATGGAGAAATAAATTATAATAAATATTTTTCCGTGTTCAGGAGGCGAAACTCTTTCGATTCCTGTAGTAATTTTCAGGTGTTATAAAAATGAAATGTTGTCAATTCAGATTGGGAAAAAAGCTACAGTGTAAATAAGCTTCAGTAAAAAAACTAGGTATAGTGAGCAAAAAAGCATTATGGATTGCGAATGGAAATATTGCCACTAGGAAACAACGATTTTGGTAAATTGATCTAATCAGTCGAAAGAAATTGTTAGTGTAATCAAATGGGTTAAAAAATATACTGTTTTAACGCTTTATAAGGCATAAGCAAAACATACTTTTTTTTTTAATTTGTCGCAATGGATAAAGAAGCGATCACTTGATTCATATCCGAAAGAGAGAAAAAAAAGTATGGTGGGAAATATATTTCCGTTGCCTTATAAAGGGTTAAACGGGACTTATCTATAATATTTACCTCGACGTTTCGGCGACATTGCAGCAGCCGTGGTCACGTGTTAACTGGAGTGTAGGGTGTCAAGTTCGTCGAGGTAAATATTAGCGTGATAAGTCCCGTTTAGTATAGTAATTAAGGGGTTAAAAAATGTCATAGTTAACTTTGGGCATAGAATATATAATAGTACTGACGTACAGAATGGAAACGGTCCGCCCCGCACCGATTCGAATTACCCCACCCCTCAAGGCGCAGATTGCCGGACACCGCCCGAATCCAGAAGAGTGCGCGCGCGATGTATGTAGGCGTACGCGTGTACAGACGTCGTCGTGCTTATGTAGATTCAAGAACGCGTATTTGTACGTCGTGTCCGCCGCGTGCTCTGGTTTAGTAGTGGTAGCCTAGTGGTTTGACCCATAGCCTTTTAAGCAGAGGATTGTGGGTTCAAAACAGGGCTCGCATTTCTGAGTTTTTCAAAATTCATGTCAAAACATTCATATCAGATTTCTACTTTATTACGAGCTTTACAGCGAAGGCAAACATCGTGAGTAAACATGTGAAACAATTCCATGGTACGTGTGAAATTCCGAATCCGCATTGCGCCCGCGTGGGAACTACGACCAAAGCTCTTTTATAATGTGGGGGCCATATTATGTAGGTTGTGATGTTGAACCCATTTTTGAAGACGTCCACTGCTGAACATAGGCCTCCCCCAAGGTTCACCAAATAGATCGGGTCTGCGCCATCCGCATCCAACGTATCCCGCAACCTTAACCGGGCCCAATTGCATAACAAAGTACAACTTATTATTACAAGCGGAACTCCCTTTCTAGTTAATATAACTGAAGCAAGAGTTCCGCTTGTAATATTAGTTGTACTTTGTTATGCAAATGGGCCCAGGACGTCGCTCCATCTTGATGGGGGCGTACCTATACTGTGTTTTACGGCCCTATCGGCCGTCAGTTCTACGAGCGATGTGCCCTGCCACTTGAGTCTGGCAATACTTCGAGCTATGTCGGTGACTTTAGTTCCTCTGTGGACTTCATTTGTAATGTGATCCCGCAAAGAAACTCCGAGCTTAGACCTCTCCATCGCCTTTGGGTGAAGTAAAAAACATAATGATGGGTAAATAAAATAAATACCTCATTTTCATGTGAACTGCCCATGACATAGAAGAACAGATCTACGTTGCTTTTGTAAACGCATGTGAGCCCTTCCAGCATGATGATCTCTGCGTTGGCTCTGGAATCAATTTCAATATCAAAGTCAGTATATTTGGGTGAATCAACTTTTTCTTGTCACCCGTTGCTATGGTTACACAAATTTTGTCTCACGGAAAACCTAAGCCCTTTCCTATGAAACAGTATGAAGATGTCACTTGAACAACCGGAGACAGAGTAGTAAGCAAAAATTGCTTCACCTACTTAATCAATTTAGGCTATAACAACCAGATATTTAGACAACCAGATGGCTGGATGGATGGATGACTATGAAGCTTGAGGTCCCGGGTTTGATTCCCGTGCCGGGGCAGATATTTGTATGAAAAACATGAATGTTTGTTCTCGGGTCTTGGTTGTTTAATATGTATTTAAGTATGTATCTATCTATATAAATAAGTATGTTTATCCGTTGCCTAGTACCCATAACACAAGCTTTGCCTAGCTTACTTTGGGACTAGGTCAATTGGTGTGAATTGTCCTGTGATATTTATTTATAACAAGCATTTATGAATGTCATAGAATCTACCACTGGTTAGGAAAAACCCTGTTAACACATCTCATTCATTTTTAGCTGAATTTGATGTCTTCACAGCAAGCACCAACACAAAAAATACGTGGTCCAAGGACACTTTTTATCATCAAAATCAACAGCACTTTTGATTCTGAGTAAGAATTTCCCAAAACCCCAAAATTTCCTAGTAAATTGCACAGTTTAAAATGAAAATGCCTGTTTACCTGTGCGTCTTGTTAAACAGGTTCTTTTCAAAGGCCTTCTGCTCCTTGGTGGTGGGCAGTGTGTTCTTATCATAGTACTTGGCAAGGATCCTGTTACCCTCGTTGTCCAGGATGCACATGCCCTTCACGATGTACAGGGTTGGTTCCTGGAATCGGTATACAAGTTTTTGTTAGAGAAGTAAAAGCAACGGCTGTGAATGCAATAGCATATGGGATCATCGAGTCTTCCAATAAGGCTGGCATAGTCACACAAGTACACTTAAGTCACGGAAAAAAAATATATGCATATGGGATGATTTGTTGACCTTTTGAATGCCTCACATTGTTTTTGTTACAAAAAAAGGGCCCGAGGGGAATGAAGCTGTTGTTATATTATGTAAGATTTTGAGTTAGTAATGTGTGATTTCAAACATGAAGTAATGCATTTTGAGAAAATTATTCTGGGTTAACAAATAATTCTTTTAGTTTAGTACCTAGTTAAAATCAGATTATACCTTACTAGCTGTCGCCTGCGACTCTATCTGCCAAGAATTCATTTATTGCTGTCCCACATAACTATGAAATTTTTGAGGATATAAACTATCTCAAATTTAATCTAATTTGATTTGGTTGAAGTGTTACGTGATAACAGCAGAGTTCCTTTCACATTTATAATATTAGCAAGGATGTATAAAGCGTGAGGTTAATCGAAGAAATCTTGTTGGGGGTCAAAAGTGGGAAAAATCTTTGTTACAAAATTAACCTTTTGACCGCCACAAATCTTTTTTGTTAGGAACAAAATTGATTCTTATCCGGATGCAGGTAGGTTTAATTTTGTATTACCGGACTGTCGTCTATAGCCGACGCTGGGGTTCAAAAGGTTAATTAATGGTTGCAATGGAAAGTGTTAGGGATTAGGTGGGAAAAGTTGATATACTGCCAGTAGTCAGTGGAAGAAAACATTCCTGCAGAGTAACAGGAAAGAATAAACTCCACTCTACTGCATTCCACTGGTTTTAATATTTACATTATTAACCAGAGCGGTTATAGAAACTCGGAACGATTTATATTAACTTGATAATCAACATTATTTTACAGCGCATGTTCTATCACTAAACCGGTAACAATAGTACCTATTTAGAACTACATAATCAATTTCATGCCTGAAGATTAAGAAATAGCTTTTAAACCCAATAATATGACGAAAACATGCTGCAATTCTCACTCGAAACACGGCGTACTATTGACTTAGTTTTATAGATATTTTAGTGATTTATGACTAGTACTTACAAATAGTGCTCCTTCCATTGTTGTGTGGACCATACTTTGGGGAACTTATTATTTTAAATATCTATTTTTCTAGCGAAAAAAAGCTAAGTTTATTTATTTTACTCGCGTTGACGTGTAGTGTAGTAGTGATTTTGACGTTTTAACGTGTCTGTAAGAGTTGCAAGAGGAATTCTTAGTGAAATCTACCATAATGATTCTAACTTGCTCTTGTAACATTACCTCTCATACTATCTCATTTTTAATTTTTTTCACCGAATACATTCATTAGACAGTGGCAAAATTGTCTTTGATAGACAGAGCCATTTTTCTTGAAAAACTTACCAACTATAGGTAACGCCACCAGAGTTGAGGCCACGCACACAACCACATCTCATGTAATGACAGCGGGATTTTGACGTTGTGTTGTCGTTAAACGTCAACACAACGTCAAAATCCCGCTGTCATTACAAGAGATGTGGTTGTGTGCGTGGCCTCAACTCTGGTGGCGTTACCTATACTTGGTGATAATGTTTGCGTTTAAGTTTAACTTCTGTGAAAAGGTCTGACCTGAGTACATCAAGAAATAATTATTATAATTTATTTTAATTTAGGTCATAAAATGTACAATTGAAATGGGTGATTTTTTTAACTTATTTATGTTCCTTATTACAAATAGGGCCCTTTTATTTTTCTACCACTTAACTATTTTTTAATTTATGGCAGCTCCAAAACCATATCAGTGTTGTAATGCCAAAAAAACATAAGGCCCTCAGCTCACAGTTTCTTCTTGAATTATTGAAATTAATTAAGTACCTAAATAAGGTGTTTATTTATTTATTTATTTTATTTATTTATTTCAAAAAACAATTTTACAGCATAACAGTATTACCCAAAGCGCTATAAAATTTACAAAAAACAAAAGCAAGAGAACAATAAAAAAAATAAAAAATACAATATATAATAATAAGATAAATAACATCACCTTAAAAACAAACAAAAGCTGGGGAACTTCAAGTAGGAACCGTAGTCAGCCTGTCATCCATCTTCTCGCAAAAAATCAATAGTGCTGCCATGTAATAATTTAACCAACATTGACAAGTCCTACGTTCATGTTGTCAACTTTGCTACTCTATTATACAGAGCAGATTACGTTACTTCTTCGATAGATGGCAGTAAGATGCATTTGCATCATTATTAAAGTTTCCATGAAGTTAATTTTGGTTTATTATTTAACTTTTATTTAAATTGTTATATTGTTTAGTTTGGGCAAATTTGTGAATGTTGGTCTGATTGGCATGTTATTATTCAGTAGTTCTTTAAGTGCACCTAAGGGATGGGTGTAGGTCTAGGTAGGTACCAAATTTACCTACAATCAAATCTGGCAAAACATAATATTTTGATAATAATTAACAGTTCATCATTATTAATGATTCATTAAAAGCCGTACTTACATAAAAGCTATAAGTAGAATCGATGTCCGATGACTATAAAATATTAATTTGACCTTCTGAAGACACTGAAGTGCTGTTCTGACACTGTTCCGTGATTCGAATAGACAGATCGTTTAAAAAAAAAATTAAGTACTTACATAATTAGGGCTTAATGAAAACAAAATAACGATCGCTTCCTTTGTGTAACGAAAGTTAGTCATACAAACTATGTGGGCAACTTTCGTTACTATGTACACAAAGGAATCAATTAAGTTTTTTTTTAATTAAATCCCTTATCCTCCTGAGGTCCAAACTACTTATTTGTAGGACTCTTGTAATAACGACCCAGTTTCCTATTTATAGGCACTTATACTGGTAGCCCAGGACTTCAATTATTACAAAATCATTATATACTTTAATATCCATTAGTATATACAATGCGAGATTACTTGCTTCGGCAGTACATATACTAATGCTTTCATACCCCTCCATGGTAGCGTTAAACGTTTAACGCGACCTTGATAGAAGTCGCATTAGAAGTTTCACTTCAATAAAGAAATAACACCAAAGGCTAATGAGCTTCGCTGCGCTTCGCTCCCGCATTAGCCTTTGAACCTAACCATACAGAGTCGCTTACGCTCCGAATAAATGGAAATTATTATTTATCATGTCTTGTATGTATTCATCCCCTGTATGAATAAATAATTGCAGTTATAATTATCAAGTACTGTTTCTAAACACTTATTTAATAATAAAAAAAGTATTTTATAATGCAGTCTAATGACTTGAAATAGGTTTCTTAAGACGATCGTAAGTTAGAAACCGGACACGCAAGTTTGAGATAGTAAAATTTTATATGAAATTTGTCGTTTTTCATTGAAAAAAAAAATATAGTGCGTTTCACTTATAATGCATAAAAGACTGCTGAAATTACTAGTCGTCTTTTTAATTCGACTATAATCGGATAAAAACAATAAAAAAGAACAAAACAAGTGCGGCCGAGCATTCCGGACTCGAACTCAAGAGCACTGTGCTACTGTACGCTTAGTATAAGTTTTCCTTCACTTCAATACTTCTCGATCGCGTTTACGTAAAAAAATCAATTACTATGGTAACATGGACAGCGCCTCCGCGCGCGCGCGTCCATCACGTCCATGTTTCCATAGAATTGAAATTTTTACGTAAACGCAATCGAGAAGTATTTTGGTGAAGTAAAACTTATACTAAGCATACTGTACGCTTAGTATAAGTTTTACTTCACCAAAATACTTCTCGATCGCGTTTACGTAAAAATTTCAATTCTATGGAAATATGGACGCGTGCGCGCGGAGGCGCTGTCCATGTTTCCCTAGTAATTGATTTTTTTACGTAAACGCGATCGAGAAGTATTGAAGTGAAGGAAAACTTATACTAAGCATACTGTACGCTTAGTATAAGTTTTACTTCACCAAAATACTTCTCGATCGCGTTTACGTAAAAAAATCAATTACTATGGAAACATGGGCAGCGTCTCCGCGCACGCGCGTCTATGTTTCCATAGAATTGTAATTTTTACGTAAACGCGATCGAGAAGTATTTTGGTGAAGTAAAACTTATACTAAGCGTACTGCACGCTTAGTATAAGTTTTACTTCACCAAAATACTTCTCGATCGCGTTTACGTAAAAATATCAATGCTATGGAAACATGGACGCGCGGCCGCGGAGGCGCTGTCCATGTTTCCCTAGTAATTGATTTTTTTACGTAAACGCGATCGAGAAGTATTTAGGTGAAGTTAAACTTATACTAAGCATACTGTACGCTTAGTATAAGTTTTCCTTCACTTCAATACTTCTCGATCGCGTTTACGTAAAAAAATCAATTACTATGGAAACATGGACAGCGCCTCCGCGGCCGCGCGTCCATGTTTCCATAGAATTGAAATTTTTACGTAAACGCGATCGAGAAGTATTTTGGTGAAGTAAAACTTATACTAAGCATACTGGTCCTGCGTTGCGAGGTCCCAACTCGACCGCGACAATGTGTACGATATCGTTTGAATTTTAGGTTCAGTTACTAAATATTTGAGTACCTACTTATCAAAACTTCATCTGTAATTAGTAGATCCCCATGAAATACAGTAAGATCTAACGAGGGCGACACTATAATAAGTAACTCACACATTTTAGACAATATTGTGCGTGTTGCAAATTAGTGCGTGTCCTTATTTTGGGACATTGGGACGCAATTTGATAATTTTTAACTAATACGTGGGTCGTGGGCTAAAAGGATTAAATTTTACTGTCCTAAAAATAGGAAGTTGGGCCTCATGAGGTTAAAAGTGTACAATTTATTTGAAAACTACTTAGGTAGGTACTTATTAAAAAAAATACAAGATTACTGTCGTCAAAATACAAAAATACCTAAATACTTAGGTACCTTAGTATTTAGTATTTTTTATTTTGGCTTCTCTAAAGCGACGGACGGAACACACATTTCGGCCAAAAGTTTAAATACCTTTATTTAATTTAGACAAGCACGAAACTTATGAATGTCGATGAATCTACCATCGGTTCGAAAAAAAACCCTGTTGAGAAGAATCCGGCAAGAAACTCATCATCAACATCATTTCAGCCGAAAGACGTCCACTGCTGAACATAGGCCTCCCCAAGGCTCGCCAAACAGATCGGCGCTGCGCCATCCGCATCCAATAGAACTGACGGCCGATGGGGCCGAAAGGTTCTCGAGTGGCGTCCGCGGACCAGAAGGCGCAGTGTAGGTAGGCCTCCAACAAGATGGAGCGACGACCTGGTGAAGGAAGCGGGAACGCATTGGATGCGGATGGCATAAAAAACCCATAAGACATTAATTAGGTAGTTGAGTTGAGATTTGTAAATATACGCAGTGCAAGCTCAATTATGGTCCATAAAATTCATTCATCGCTTGTGGCCAGCAGAAGTTAGTAGGTAAATGATTTACTGTCATTAAGTCATCATCATAATATGTACATTCCTATGTCTATGTCTATGTTTGTACTCTTATTTTTGCCTGTGTATGTATTATTGTTGTTATAAAATAAATGTTTTTCTTTCTTTTCTTTCTTTTATCATTTCAGCCGAAAGATGTCCACTGCTGAACATAGGCCTCCCCCAAAGGTCGCCATCAGGGGGGGCACACTTACATATATCATCACTTTTCATGCGTCTACAGCGATCTCTGGTGTTTGCCGAAGAACTAAATTAGCGGCCATCTTGGTTGACTTGTCAAACTTGTCAGTTGTCATTCATCGGCCATGGCCATGGCGTACCAAATTGTACGGTCAAGGACTTTAATTGATAGGCTACTTGCCAATGTTCGTATTTTAGCCGTATAATGCAAATCGAGTTTAGCCGCTTATACTTCGTATATGCTGATTTGAATTAGACGGCTAAAATACGAATAGTGGCAATAAGCCTATCAATTAAAATCCTTGACTATACATTGCTATAGGTATGCGTATCTATAGCTGTACATCACTACCAACATATACATATAGATAGGTATACAGCTATAGAAACGTCACATTAGTTCTTGAGCAGCCGTAGGGCGGCAGCACCTTCCATACATGCATATTTGACCATAGAGTTGCCACTCTTGTTCATATAATATTACAATACTCTTTGGTCGCCATACAGATCAGTCCTGGCCCTATACTACGAAGCGCGAAATTCGAACTTCGTTTCATGCCGTTCCGCTCACGCTAATGGTATTTATTACGAGAGTGAGAGGGACCACACGATCCGAACTTCGAACTTCGGATTTCGTAGTAACCCCCCTGCGCAACTTGAGTCTGGCGATTCTTCGAGTTAATCTTGTTCGCCAACTCAATCAACTAACTATTTATTTAATTTCGTTTTAAAGCAACAAAAAAAATAATATTGCATTTAATAGAAAATTAATCTGGTTCTCAGGGGTGAAATAAAGCGTTTTTTACTGGAGTCGTGTCTTCGAATTATTTTTTAATAGCGTCAACATCCCTATAGGCTTAAAAAAGCGCTCGATCAACGGGTCACAAAAATATAATAAGATTTTTTCTATTGATTAATAGTGAAAATACCTATCGCTGCCAGTCGTTTCTGTACCGATTTTTCAACATCCACATCCGTATAAGCTCGGATCTGGATGCGAATATTCATAATATTACTACTAATATTTCGAAAATCGAAGTTCGTATCGTATCATCCCTCTCACTCTCGTGTCAAATCATATTAGCGTGAGCGGGACGGCATGAAACAAAGTTCGAATTATGCACTTCGCGGTAGGGCCTCTGTCTGCACGCTACTCTGTGACACCACAGATAACGCCCACGGTTTTCCCGCCAATTCTCGACACACGTCGATCAAAGATGGCGCCCAGAATAGAGTCTTTGATGTCTCCGAATCGAATTACAAAAGTAAAACTTCCTCCAGACGGAAGACGAAATAAACATGTCACGGCACTGGTTTATTCTAATTATAATGGAAATTGGTAATTTGTTAGTTGCTTTCGGTTTGAATTTAGCAATGAATATTTTGGAGTTGGACACTCTGACAACTGAGGCGAGGTTGCATGTACTTACATTTTTTTTATATGTTACTATAGGTAACGCCACCAGAGTTGAGGCCACGCACACAACCGCATCTCATGTAATGACAGCGGGATTTTGACGTTGTGTTTTGGAAATTTTCTGCTACTAAGTTAACTGGAGGTGATCTCTTATTAGGGATAAATTTCGCCTGTATACTTTTTCTTGTTATGTGTACCTAACCTAGTACTTTTATTTTTGAATTTTTATATGCAATAAAGAGTTTAGCTACATATTATTATAGTTATACTTAGTTACTAGGTACTTACATACATACATACAAACTTAATTTTTGTTAATTTTTTTTGTTATTACTCGGGTTGGTTATTGTACTTATTGTATATGTTTTAGCGCGGACCGCCTTTCTGATTATCTCAATGTGTTCCAGGTAATTTCGAAAAAAAAACATTAAAATAATTTTGTACAAAAAGTAGTTTTTTAGAAAGACAGATTTTTATCACTTCCGAATAATATTTTCACGTGGCATAGTTGTAAAACTCCATCCATAAAAGATAGCACTTGAAAAAAGAGTAAGTAGTTGCGCAAAATTACATTTTAGCTTTTCTTCGTAAAACATTTACCCCCCAAAGTAAATTCTCTTTAAAAAAAAGCAATTAACAGTAAATCTCAAAACATAAAAAGTAACAGAATACCGGTTAATTGATACTTTTCCCTTCTCTAATATCAAATTAATTGCCACGAAAATAGATACTAAAGTAAGATCACAAAAAAAAACATGAAACAGTCACAAATTTAACTTTACCGTTTTCGTGGCGCCATTATCGCAGAAAAGAGTAAGCATTTGTATGAAAACTCCTTTAGTTCTTCATTTCACTGCCCGCAAATACAAAATTGTTCGGCAAGAAAATACCGAAATACTTGTTGAACTGTGACGACCTGCTTAAACTACGTACTTAAAAAAAGAATCCAAGTAAATGACACCTCACCATCATCAAAGACCCCTTTCAAATATGAACCACCTTAATCCTAACAGCTCTTGGTATAGTGGACGTCAAAACCAGAGAGTTTGACCTTCTTGAGGTATGCGTAGTGGTAGTTAAGTGGGGTCAGGATTGGTTGGGTCTTATTTCGGGCGACTCACTCATAAATTTCAGTGGTCGGTCGTGTCGTCTAAATCATTTTAACGCCAAAACTGAGTTTAGATGATGTTTCGGTGCGTTTTAGATTGTACGACACGACTGCGTTACGGTTTCAGTATGTGTGCAAGTTTTGGACATCGAATAACGTTTTTCAATACTACTTACAATAAGTTCATCATCAACATCCCAGCCCACACGTCCAACTTCAAGCATAGGCCTCCTCTCAGACTCTGTAGTAAGCGCGCGCGTCATAAGAATAAATAATAACAGAGTAGAAGGGAAACTCCCACTCCGGCCGGACTCAAGGTCACGATATTAGAGTACTCGCTAAGCGAGAACTCAGTCAACTCAGTCAGGGTGTCACGGCCGGCGTCGCCGCACGCGCGTTTGGCTGTGAACTGTTTGCGCGTTCGTTTTATTGGAAACTAAAAATAACAATGACGTCAAGTTATTGTGGTGTATTTGGGTGTATAAACAATTCAAAAACGATGCCAAATCACCTTAAATGGCTTCATTTGGTATGGCACTTGTAATAACTTCTTACTTAGAAGTACCTACCTATAATATGTACGTACAGTCAAGGATTTTAATTGCTAAGCCACTTGCCACTCTAATGCAAATCAGCATATACGAGTATAAGCGGCTTCATCCGATTTGCATTACTCGGCTAAAATACGAACAGTGGCAAGAGGCCTAACAATTAAAATCCTTGACTGTATGTACCTAATGATTTATAAATCTCATATTTTGTAAAACTAGAATAAAATAATGATTTCAAAGTAAATAAAAACTTAATATTGTAGCGATATTATCTTTAGACGTAACAGTTAGCAACCCTAGCAACACGCCTGAACGACAGAGGGGTGTAACGACGTGAGGGGGGAAGTAGGTATATAAATGGCGGCGTTTTGGACGCGGTCAAAAGAGATTCCCTTCTACTCTGTTATTATTTATTCTTATGCGCGTGTACCGGTTACAGTGCCCCGTATTTGTTGTACGGTTTGCAGCTTGGGGGCGCGTGCGACACCGCGCTCAACTGCCTTCTTTCTGCTTATCCCCCTAAATTCAAGTACCTATAGCTAGGGTAAATGAGCATTTACTAGGCAAGCGTGCTCCATCGTAGGCCTCATCTTCGCTTTCCATCAGGCGTGATTGTGGTCAAACGCAAGCCTATACAGGGTTATTTTTAATTCACTGACATCCTCTTAACCCTGAATTCCTATCACTCAAACAAATACTTTTTGTTTTACGACTTTTTAAAATGAAGCACTTTTTTCCCATACAAATACACAGAGTATCGTAAAAATAAAAGGAAAACTCAAATTTTCAAAACGTTATTACACCAAAAATATTAAGTTATGACAAAAGCCGTAAAACAAAAAACATTTGTTTAAGCGGTAGGAGTTAAGGGTTAAAAGGATGCTAGTGAATTACAAATAACCCTGTATTATTAAAAAAAGGTATAATTTTATTATAGTATAAATCTTCTCAGGTGAATTTTGCGCTTCGAGCCCTTATCTTTCAAAACAAACGGTATCGTCATAGTATTAAGGTTCAAATTTAATGTAATGGCTCGAAGCGAAAAATTCACCTGGGAAGATTTATACTATAACCGGTCAATTAGCTTATCAAAAAATATCGGATATGAACTCCTACTTGAACGAATTTCTTATAAAATACTAGCGGTTTCCCGCGAATCCGTCAGCGAAGAATAGGGGTAGGTACAAAAAATAGTCTACAACCTATTCTCAGACCTACCAAATACAGAAAAAAAGCTTTATAAAAATCGGTCAAGCCGTTTCGGAGGAGTTCGATAACAAACACCGTGACACGAGATTTTTATATATTAGTAAGAAGATTTAATAGTCAATTGAAACAGCCGTAACGTATAAATAACTTAATGTCTAGAGCCAGGCAACTTCCAAACCACAAACTGACAGATGTCCCGTCCACCACGACGCAAATACGCCGCCGAAATTACAGCACTAATTTAGATTTCAAACGTTTAATTTTAGTGAGTTTTGAAGTTATTAGCTTTCGCTCTCACTATTCACAGGTTTTCTATATGAAGGATATGGAAAGAAAATGTCTAGTCACCTTTTTTGAAAAATGTGCTTTTAATCTCATAATTTAGAGCTCACAAATAAATAAATAAAGATATCCATATCTAGTCCAATGGTAAGTTACTACTAAGTTATCATTGGAATAAATATGGATATCTTTATCTATTTATTTATTCATTTGGAAGTCAAAACATTCCGTACCGTTTTTAGGCCACTCGACAAAGCTTCGTAGCGTCATAGTTCTTATCCTTATGAAGCCAAGCAGGCTTATTGTCTAACGCTTCTGACGCTTGCATTCGCAATCACTATTAAAATTTTCTTCCTTACAAACGGTATAAAATGATGATAGAAAGAGATGGTGAAAGCGAGGGCAAGCGTCAGAAGCGTGAAAATACGCTCAGAAACGATAGACAATAAGCCTCCTGGCCTCTGTCAGCAACTCCGCAGTTTAGGTAGGTATAGTATAAATCTTCCCAGGTGAATTTTTCGCTTCGAGCCATTACATTAAATTTGAACCTTAATACTATGACGATACCGTTTGTTTTGAAAGATAAGGGCTCGAAGCGAAAAATTCACCTGGGAAGATTTATACTATATGTCCCGGGCAGGCGTGTGGCAGTAGGTTGTCGCTCGGCCATCGCTTTGCATGCTAGCCGCGTCGCGCGTAATTAAGCATCTTTTTTTTCTGTGATTTTTGCAACAAACAATGACATCTAAACGATATTATAATTAACTTACTTACTTAATAAGGGTAGTTTACTGAATTAATACACACTGTTATCTTTCTTGATTTTTATCTACCTAAATATCGGCGAGTGGGAACCCTGTGCTCTTAGAATGCGTATCCACCGGAGCTGTGCGAGGATGCGTTGTGAGGGATGTGTTTGTCATGAACCAATAGAAACACTTCATTTAAAAGGTCCTAAGTGAATGAAGTGTTTCTATTGGTTTATGACAAACACATCCCTCGCAACGCATCCTCGCACATCTCTGGCCGAAACACAGCCTTAGTTTCGGATCACTAGTGCCCAACGGAATATGAATGCTCGTATCACAAGATAAGTTTCAATTTCGCTTGCAAGCAGTTAACGGTCGTAAGAGTAGGCAAATTTTTATACCTAAAGTTGACTTTTGTTCGACAGTAGTCCTTCTGTACGTTAGTTAGTAATATTAGTTATTCTGTGGCTCTGTCATGAAAAGAGTGTATAAAATAATATGAGGAATCCGGTAAGAATAGAGTGTCTATATTGGCTACGTGCACGACGGTGGCGCCGCGTAGCGTTGACAACATTTCCTCCCCATTTACTTTCAATTTTTGCCATGTTGTGCGCTGCGATCGTTTCCTATACCCCCACCACCCGCTTCTGGCTACGTGCATGACGGAGGCGACGCGTAGTGTGACAACATTTCCTCCCCATTTACTTCCAATTTTTGCCATGTAGTGCGCTGCGATCGTTTTCTATACCCCACCACCCGCTTCTGGCTACGTGCATGACGGAGGCGACGCGTAGTGTTGACAACATTTCCTCCCCATTTACTTCCAATTTTTGCCATGTTGTGCGCTGCGATCGTTTCCTATACCCCCACCACCCGCTTCTGGCTACGTGCATGACGGAGGCGACGCGTAGTGTTGACAACATTTCCTCCCCATTTACTTCCAATTTTTGCCATGTTGTGCGCTGCGATCGTTTTCTATACCCCCACCACCCGCTTCTGACTACATGCACGACGGAGGCGCCGCGTAGCGTTGACAACATTTCCTCCCCATTTACTTCCAATTTTTGCCATGTTGTGCGCTGCGATCGTTTTCTGTACCCCCACCACCCGCTTCGTACATAGCCAATAGCACTGCATCACTGACATGGAATGTCCCTCCTATGTCTAATGTCAGTCGGCAAACTTCAAAACTTAAAGCTTTTAATAAGTTTGTCACAGGCACTCGCACCGAATAGGAAATATTTGGAGATAGACAAAAGATTCCGAGCGTGTTTAATTGAGATGCTCCGAGAATAGGTATTAAGAATAAAAGAACAGTCGCTTTGTCGGCGTATAGTTTTGGTCGAGTACCGTTTACATGGCCGGCTGTTACACCGTAGCGTATTAAAGGCTTAGGCTCAAATAACTTACTTTCCCGAAATGTGCACTTTCTCTAAAAGTGCACTTTCCACAAAATGTACACTCCCAAAATGTACACTTGACCATTAAGGGCACTTTCCATGCAGGTGCATTTTCCCAAAAAGTACATTTTCTCAAAACGCACACTACCAAAATGTACACTAGTCAAAAATGTCATCTTCACCACAAAGTTTTGCTTATCATCATCATCATCATCATTTATTTATTTGCGATAAAACATACTTAAATGCATGCAAAAACAATTTTAGATGAGACACAGAAAATATTTTATAGTGCGAACGAAATTAGAAAATTAATTCTATTTAAATACAATGACAAAGATAAAATTACATTAATAAACTCAATTCAATTAAATTAAAGAACAATAAAGTCAAATTAAAAGAAAGAAATTAAACTAAAATTAATTTAGAGATGTATTGTCAGCGTTCAAGAAACAGTTAGAAAATAATCTAGAATAAATGAATAAAATTGAGCATTTGAATGAAAATTAAATACAGAAATGTCAAACGGAATAATTGATAAACAAATAAAAATTTGATATGCTACGGTTAAATAATTTAGTCTAACGCATTAGCGTAATATTCTTTAATGGAGTAATAGGGTCTAGTCACAAAATAATCTTTTAGTTTTCGTTCAAATGTTCTCAGATCACTGCACCCCCTTATGCTATTATCCAATTTATTAGATGAAGATCCTAAGCTATGATGGCGATGTTAACATTTTTACCTGTTTCAATCCTTCGTGCTCGTGCATTTTTACCGTTTATCGAATAGTCTATATGTATAAGTACATATAGGTAATATATAGGTACAGTAGGGTGAGTGGGGGTAAGATGAAAAACACAGTTACACTGTTTTTCATCTTATTTTCATCTTACCCCCACTCACCTACGTACTTTTCCAAATCTAGTGTTCTATTTGAGAATGTTCTCTATCTGAGAAAGTGTACCTACCAATTGGGAAGTGCACTTTTTGAGACAATGCACCTTCCGAGAAAGTGATCCATCTAAACAAGTGTACCTTTAGAAAATTTGCACATTTCGTACCTATTCCTGTCAAGTCAGATACGCGTCTTCAATAATTTATTTAATAAAAAGTTGGAAAGTCTGGATTTGATCAGTGATCCTGGGTAAATCGAGGGAACTCTTCACATGTTGTTGCAGTGATAGTGAAATCGGTATATTTTGTTGTAATTCATACATTTGCTCTTGAAAATCAACATTTGGTAAAGTGGAACTGATGTAGAAGACCACAACTGGTTACAGGAAAAATGGTTGGCAATTGGTGCGATTCGATTAATATCATAATTGTGAAGCTATTTATGGTCATCCAAAAGCATGAAGTGGTGAAGTACCTACCTAACTGATGGTGAAGATGCCTCCTAAACAATAAAAGTATATTTTGTAAAGATGATGGCAGTTTACATTAAGCCTAATATTTTCTCTTCGTGTATTTGACGGTATTCCGAGACGGTGCAACCACGGGCTCTTTAATAAAACCCATCAATTACTCGCTCATTGTGTCGCCGCATTGTATCGCGGGAGAGCGAGACGCCTGATTCATTAATATCTTTTTACTGCGTGCGATCTGGTATGGTGGTGATGGGTTCCGGAGAATAATAGAGATATTGTTATTCTATAAAAGACATCACATACTCCATTGAATATCTGTGCGTGCAGGTTCCTTTGCGAGACCCATCCACTTACGACCTTTTATAAAGCAATATCTTTGGGTGCAAGTCACACAGAAGAGACGCGGGACGGGGGCGCGTCGTAGGCACGGCCGCGGTGTCTGTACATTGAAGATATTTGAGAAAAACTGTCACTAGGGCTATTTACTAGCGCAATAGAACCCAAAACAATGTTTTTTAGAATTATTGTCTGTTTGTCTGTTTATCTGTTTGTCTGTGCGTTTGTGCGCGCTAATCTCAGAAACGGCTCAACCTAGAAGGATGCGGTTTTCACTGATATGTTGGTCGGTTCACAAATAAGAAAGATACGTCTATTTTAAGAATTTATAGAACAGTTTTTAGAAGTAGTGACTTGGGAGTAGGTACGGTGGTGAATGTGAACGCGGGTGAGGGGGGGGGGGGGGGGGGGGGGGTTGCGGGGGGGGGGGGGGTGCGGGTAATTTTTTTTATATCGAGGAACTAAGGAGCTGCCCAAATTACTAATTCCACGCGGACGGAGTCGCGGGCAAAAGCTAGTCTGTAATATCTTCTAAAATATTCATTTAAATTACATGCTGTAATTGATCTATATTACATGCACAATGTATTTAAGTTACTTAATTGGATAAGGACTTATGCTGTTTTGCTTAAAATCACTTCGTAAATAAGCCAATATTTATCGTAAAAAGTAAAGGATAAAAAATGGTTATTGTGGGTTATCAATAAGAGATAGACATATACCATCGCGGATTTTTTTGTAGAACTTTTTAAGGTGTATAATACTGTAGTACATTATTTTGATCTATCTCGTAGGGTTCAGCTAGCGTTTGCAATGTAAGCGCAGAAAAATGTGTTTATTTACGATATCACATTAGAAACCTCTAAAATTATCAGTGTTTCTCTACTATATTATGCATGCATTATACATATAAACCTTCCTCTTGAAACATTCTATCTATTAAAAAAAAACCGCATCTAAATCTGTTGCGTAGCTTTAAAGATCTAAGCATAAGCGAAGCGACTTTGTTTTATACTATGTAGTGATGATGTACAGAACCGTCGCGATCCAAAGCAGACAGAAGAGACGGGGCGGAGACGCGGCCTGCGAACAAACGACGACTGCGACGCGCCCCCGTCCCACGTCTCTTCTGTGTGGCTCGCGCCTTGGGTGTAGTTCTCATTGAAAAACTCTACATCAGAATAACAAAGCCAGTCTTGAAAGGTTTTTTGATTTGCCCACGGACTTCTAGAGCTGGCAAATTGACTAGCATTTCTAATCGATTTGTATCACAAAGAGCGCTTAATTGCAGCGGTTTATAGTTATTCTGTTATTACACGCGCCCTGATTGGGTACAGCCGAGCGCAGCGGTGTTACGGCAATAACAGATTTTTCTAACATTTCTATTACTTACTTAATAGTTTTTTCTGACTGTATTTGCACTGTTATCCAAAAAAAATCACAAAATCAAAAATCAAAACGTTTATTCTGCAAGTAAGCCGCAAAGGGCTCTTTTACATGTCATTTTTTTAAACTACCAGCGCTTTCGTAAGGACCATCATTGGCAAGAAGAATGCGCCGCAAGAAACTTGGCAGAAAGTCATCTTTTCAAATTAAAATATAATAAATTACAAATTAAAAATCACGGCTTTGTGACACTACAGGAGACCAAAGAGCTGGCAGCTACCTCGCACAACGTATCAGCATTGCTATACAGCGAGGTAATGCTGCCAGTGTCTTTGGGTCCATGCCGCGGGGGGAACCTTTTGTTAATTTTATTTAGTTTTAGTTTAAGTTAGTTTTATTTTATTTATAGTTATAGTATCAATTTAATGATTACAAATTAAAAAAAATCATACAGATATAGAATTAAGTAAATAAAAAAAATAATTATATAAAAAAAACAATACAGGGATGTATTGGGTCCCTTAGTTAAAAAACTAAAACAATACCTACACCTTAACTATATCTACGTTATGTGGAAGTGTAGAATGCTTCCACCGTCAAAAAAAAAAAAAATATTGGAGGTGTCTTCCAATGTCACATTTCAGGTCAAGTAACCATTAAACTTTTGGATTCCAAAGGCAAACGCTTACGCCTGCCGCCCCCAAAGTTGGCTCACACGCACTCATGTCATGCTCTGAAAGCAGAGCGGTACCGAGGGCATGTATCGCTTCCGTTCCCATAAGCCTTATGGGACCGTCTTAGGAACTTCGACGTCGCGGGCCAATGACTAGTTAATAAAGTATTAATTAAAAAATAAGAGTTTAAATCCATAAGCTTAACAATATACAGCCTTAAATATAGCAAAGGGATATATAAAGTCCCTGAGTTAATAATAAATAGAAAATACAAAAATGCAAAATGTACAGTCGCCATCATAAGTATCGAAGCATTTAAGCTGATCAAAAATATCTGAACACGTCTATATCTGCGTTAAATGGTTGCCTGGAAGAGATCGCTTCGAAGCGATAAGGCCGCCTATTGCTTACCTTGTATATTTTTTTCCATGTACTTTTTTTTCTGTATTGTTTTCTTTGTGGTGTACAATAAAGAGTCATTGTTGTTGTATTGTTGTATATTTTATCACTGCTTCGTCCTCCCAGCCTACATACATCCCACTGCGGGGCACAAGGGCAGAATGAGTGAGAGGGCTTGGTCCATAGTTCCCACGCGGGCCCAGTGCGGATTGGGAACTTCACACACACATTGAATTTCTTCGCAGGTGTATGCAGGTTTCCTCACGATGTTTACCTTCACCGTAAAGCTCATGGTAAATTACAAATGTAATTTCGCATTTAAATTTCGAAAAACTCAGAGATGCGAGCCGTGATTTGAACCCACTACCCTCTGTTTGAGAGGCCATAAGTCAAACCTCTAGGCCCTACGGCTTCCCTTCTCCTCTTTATGACTGCTTAGGTATATTTAATGATGTCGCAACTCAAAAATGCATAATTGTAGGAGACCTCATTCTTAAAACTAAGATAAATTTATCTTAGTTTTACCCCCTGTTTCACCATCCATTGATCAAATTTATTTGACGGATAAATGTGATGCCGTCTCTGTTTGTTATGAACTAAAACAATTACTTTGCTCACCCGCGACCTTCAACCTTACGTAACGCGACCTTAATTAATTGTTTTAGTTCATTAATATGGACCTCCGCAAAGTAACGCCTGATTCAATAAATTCTTTTTGTTCTGTTCGAATAGACGGAGACGGCATCACATTTATCCTTTAGTTAAAATTAATCAATGGGTGGTGAAGCAGCCCCTTAAGCTACTAAATTTATATGTGTAAAGATTTTTAGAGTCGCTCTCTTGAGGTCCTTATGGAATTAATTAATACCCCCTTACCGCTTAAAAGCGATTTCTTCCAGACAGCCATTTAAATACTGAAATTACTGAATGCAAACGATTTGAAGAAGGTAACATTTCTATTTGTACAGTTATTCATTCTGTAAGTCATGACGCTAGATGTAAAGCCAACGCTTTTATCAACGACAGTACTTTGTAATTTGGCCATGGCAAATAAAATCCTAACTGTTAGTTAGTCTTTACTCAGCTAATCGTCGGTTAACGGGGCGGAGCGTGGTTAAACGGCGTCTAAACGCGTGTATCGTTAAAATGACCCTAATCAACTCTCGTTATCGTCTTAAGGACGCAAAAGACGTGATAGAGGTGATACCGGCTTACGCAGCTTATAGACGCTGCAACATTAGATGTATCGCTCGTGTGTTGCCGACCCTGCAAAAAGAGCTATCTAATGTGTTACATATCAAAATAATTTACTTACTTTAAATACGAAGTAAGAAAACTTTTATTTAAAATTTTTGATTTTTATGCGATCATCACTGCAGGACACGGCCTCCTCTCAGAATGAGAGGGGTTGGACCGTAGTTCCCACGCGGGCCCAGTGTGGATTAGGAACTTCACACACACCATTGAATTTATACGCAGGTGTATACAGGTTAAGGTAGCGGGAACGCATTGGATGCGGATGGCGCAGGGCCGATCTGTTTGGCGAGCCTTGGGGGAGGCCTATGTTCAGCAGTGGACGTCTTTCGGCTGAAATGATGTATACAGGTTAGCTCACGATGTTTTCCTTCACCGTAAAACTCGTGGTATATTTCAAATGAATTTCGCACATAAATTCCGAATAACTCAGAGGTGCGAGCCGGGATTTGAACCCACGACCCTCTGATTGTCCGATCAAAATAATTAAATTAAAATTCTGCACAAACAGTTATTGCTTACGTGGCACATTCGTTTTCTAATTATCTCCAAAAACTATCATAGACTATAAATTAGTTTTATACATAAGTCTACTTCTAAGGACGAGTTGTACTATCAGCTCTAAAAGTCCAAGGGGAAGACCAAGAAGGACATATATGGAGCAAATAAAACAAAACGTAAATGTTTCATTATTATAAAGAAGTGAAAAAAAAGCGGAATGCAATTGAACTTCAAAGTTGTCTGAAATGATATGCCTTTATTTAGGCCAAACTCTAAGATTTTAAATATATTTTCATGAAGATTTCTAACGCTAGCTAAAGCTAGTGTGCAATAAAGCATATAATCGCAGGTTCTACGACAACGACGAATATATCCGTCACGACGTGCAGGGCGATATCTACCTACATGCATTTCTGTAGGGTTCAACTTCGCGTTTGACATTCCGATGTCATGGCGTATGAGTGAGAGCTTTTTGACAGAGCGAAGAAAAGGTTAAATCTATAAGAATATTTTTTTTACTAAAACTTACATTATTATAAGCACTCGTACTTCATCTACATATAATGGAGACGAAAACTTTTCATCCCAAAAAAATTGGATAGATGACTCATTGATAACGTGAGTAACGATTAAAGAATTCTGGCGTAATTGGTACGTAATTACGCGGAACCGGCGTTACCAAACGTAACTACGCTCGTTACGTCATGGACCACCGGTCCCGAATACTATTATACCGATTGGATGGCAATAACGATAACAATAAGTTTTTTACCAATTAAAAAGACAGGTTAAAGTTTTAGCTTTTAAGAGGATATTATCCGAACCATTTCTCCATAAAAATGTCCCTATTATTAGTGTTATTTCGTCCCTGGATAATGCCATTAGAGCAAACATTTTTTTACTGTAAAATCTATATCTACCAGGGCCGTCCATGTCATATTCTAATTATCATAAGAAGTCTTAGTAGCCTTCAAAAATTATAAAAATGGCCCAATCTCAACGTCATTTAAAGACACTCATAAAAAAAAACTCATATTACGTACTACATTATTCAGGTAAACTTACCAATGCTCGACACCTCAACGCCCAGTAGATGACCCCGTCTGTCAACTATTTTACTTTGGACATGAGATTGAAGGTGCCATGTATTGGGTAAATGTCGAGCACAGGGACGTTTTACCTTACTTAAAATTAATGTTTTAATGTTTATTTGGGCACAAACTGTACATTATTCTTCAACCTAAACATAGTTACAATTCACATAAACCAATGAAGCTGCCACCAGTTAAATTATTAATACAATTATACGTATAAACAAACAAACGGGAAAATATGACCCGAAAAACAGTCTGCTGACTGACAAATACATTTAACTATATTTAATACATAATTATATAATTTTGGATGAAGGAAAAGAGATGTTATCCATCCATAAGGAACTTAATGTTACACTTTAAACCCATTGAAAGATAAATGAAATATTATCAACCTGACTATATTTAGTATTGTGGGCTTTACAGGCTCTATTAACAAAGGAGTTAGATTTATATTTTTTACGTGTGAGAGGGACAAGAAACAGTTTGCTGACATTGCGTGTGTTCAAACGAGGGGTTTTCAATCCTAATCTACTTAAAATATAAGGGGAGTCAATGCGGTTTCTTAAAATTCTATATAAAAATATCTTAGGCGCTACTACGAAATTCGAAAATCGAAGTTCGTATGGTATTATCCCTCTCACTCTCGTGTCAAATCATATTAGCGTGAGCGGGACGGCACGAAACGAAGTTCGAATTATGCACTTCGTGGTAGGGCCTCTGATCCTTCAATGCACGTCGGCACTCGAGCGAAACCATTTTGCTTGTATCAAATTTGGATTGTTTATAATTTAGATGTTTTAAGAGTTTAAGAGGCTGACAACACCTAATTTTGTTGAAATTGATGTCATTTAAACAGTTTTTTAATAAAAACTGCTTGTTCTAGCACATCAATAGTACATTGTTGTAGAGGCTGGAAAGTAAGCAATAGATGGACGAGTTTGTTTGAGGGCCGACGCGTAGCGGAGGCCCTCGAAAGTACGAGTCCATCTATTGCACTTTTGGCCGAGACTAAACATTGTGCTTTTCACGACTAATGCGAGGAAATCATCATCATCATCATCATCATAATCATCCATCCCGTACATCCCGTTCATCCGTCCATCCCGTCCATGCGTCCATCCGTCCATCCCGTCCATCCCGTCCATTCCGTCCATCCGTCCATCCCGTCCATCCCGTCCATCCGTCCATCCCGTCCATCCGTCCATCTTTCCATCCGTCCATCCCGTCCATTCCGTCCATCCCGTCCATCCCGTCCATCCCGTCCACTCCGTCCATCCGTCCATCCCGTCCATCCAGTTCATCCCGTCCATCCCGTCCATCCGTCCATCCATCCATCCATCCCGTCCATCCGTCCATCTTTCCATCCGTCCATCCCGTCCATCCCGTCCATTCCGTCCATTCCGTCCATCCGTCCATCCCGTCTATTCCGTCCATCCGTCCATCCGTCCATCTTTTCATCCGTCCATCCCGTCCATCCCGTCCATTCCGTCCATCCCGTCCATCCCGTCCATCCCGTCCATCCCGCCCATTCCGTCCATCCATCCATCACATGCAACAGACGATTACTTTTGATTGGTCCAATAGTGTCGTTTCAGCACGCCAGGAATGAAATTCATAAATTATCTTGCAAAAAGTCGTATCGTATTATGAAATACATATACTGATACGTCCTGTTTTCGATTAGTGTAACATTGTTGTCGTGTTTGCGCGCCATAAATGAGTCAGCTGTTAAATGTACATATATAGGCAGTTTTGAGTACTGGATTTAGGTTATCTATGGCCACATTTTCGAGCAGTGTCGTGAAAAAAAATTATATGTTAATATTCATCATATTTCAAAGACCGTGGACGGACTCGATACATAGTTGGACGAAATCGGCTCGATAGAAAATAATTGCAAAGATAGGTCTTAAAATCATCATTAAACGGTTCTATGTCTTTATTTTTTTGGCGTATGCGTCTGCAATTAAAAACATGAAGTCAACATATTCATACCTAAACCGCTAACGAGTCATATTTCACAGATAATCCACAGTTTTTTTTTAATTAAATATTTGCCCGATAAATTTCAATATACCCGGCTGCCCAGTAATAGCGGCATCTCGTTTTACTCCGATACAATAGACAGTGTGCGCCGACGTTAGTGTTGACAGCGTCTTAATTTGAATTTTTTCAATCGAATTTATGTAGATATGAACATGGATTCCATATAGACGATGCATTTTCCAGAATCGGCCGAACCAGGGAGCAGAAAAGCGTTTACAAGGTACTGGCCTCCCTAAACTCTCTACCCACTCTCAAGACAAATCCTAGTAGGCGGAACGCTCTCTTTGCTATATTGTCAATATTATTAACTCTTTTCACTAATTCATTGTTTAACTGATAAGTAGTCGAAATTAATAATTTGTTTTTTTTTTCTACTGAAAGTTATAACATTACACTTTTTAACATATAGATGCAAACCATTTGTATTGCAATATATATACGTATATAGATATATAATCAAAACAACAATATTTTAGACTGCTCTCTAACATGATTATATCAAAATAAATCAAAGGATGCTCCTATTAAGCCGACCCCGGACTTTGGACGCTAAATTAAATTAAAAATTAAAATTAAATTATAATTCATTTATTTCAAGTACAAAGACTCATACACATTTCAATTATAAAATAAAATAAAATAAAATAACACTTACACACACACAATAACTCTTACACACACACACAATAAGCAATCTCAATAAGCTTACATTACTAAAACATTATTAAGTATTATTAAGAGAGAGTTATGCAAACAATCAAATTTTTATGCTATCGTCGTATCGTATGCGCCAGAGTCATAAACACGAATTTCTGAATCTCCAAGTAATAACTATAAATAAACAATTTAAAAACCCCCCCAACGCAATTAGGTCACATATAGGTATGAAAATAAAGTAAATGCCCATTATGCGTAAGATACCGCAGCTAACAAAAGAGCTGATAACTTTGAAACGGCAAAACCAATTTTGATAAAACACGTCTCAGAACCATCACCAAGAAACCGTCTTTCCAATAAAAACAAACCGCATCCAAATCGGTTCACCCGTTTAGGAGCTATGATGGCACAGACAGACACACAAACACGCACCCACACATAGCGGTCAAACTAACAACACCCCTCTTTTTGTGTCGGGGGTTAAAAAGTAACCTGGGATCAAATTTTCAGATGACCTTTTCATTTAGTGACTGTATATCTCTAAAACTTTAAAAACAGGCTTCACTATAGCCATTTTGTCAAGTCCCCCATAAATATTTCACGTACAACAATAACATAGTATAGCATAACCTATGACATTAGATTTATGTTTTCTTGGACTGCGACTCGCATTCTTGCTAGCTCGAGGTAAGATCAGGTGGGGAATTGCATAGGGAAGATAGTTCTTTGGCGGAAAAAAGCGCTCACCTTTCTATTAACACAATATTTTTTAATTTACGAAACGAAGTAAATTAAAAGTAAAAAAATATAAAAGTACTAGCTTTTGCCCGCGGCTTCGCTCGCGTGTACCAAGAGTATTCCAAAGAACCAAGATATCAAGCAAGCAAGCATACAGGCAAGCAAGCAAGCATGCAAGCATGCCAGCAAGCATGCAAGCAAGATGCAAGCAAGCATGCATGCACGCAAGCAAGCAAGCGTGCAGGAAAGCGTTCAAGTAAGCGTGCAAGCAAGCGTGCAAGCAAGCCCGACTACAGGTAGATACGGTCCTTTACAGTATTTCTTTATATTTTTGTACAATGTTTTTCGCTAATTCGGAAGCGGGCACTAAAATAACCAGGCTTGTTAATAATATAAAACCTATTATTACTATCCCCTGTCCTGCATTAGGTATAATTCAATGTTTTCTTACCTTCTACGGAAACTTGAGTAACTGGAAGCGATATGTACCTACTTAGCATTGATATTATACATATAGTATTTTGTTAAAGTGTTGTGTGACCTAACCGTTAAAAAGTTATACCTTCCATCATCAGCTCATGTGAATAACCAGAAAGAATACATCTAAAGGTCTATACGTGCATATGATATTTAAAGAAACTTCCTATAACTCCTAACCGTTAAGGAGTTTAACCTTCCATCATCAGCTCACCTGGATAACCTGAAATAATACAACTATCGGACTATACGTACCTGTAATATTTAAAAAAATATCCTCAACTCCTAACCGTTAAGGAGTTTTACCTTCCATCATCAGCTCATCAACATGAGATGATGTCTACCAGACGCAAACACTTAAATAGCTTGAGAAAATATATGAAAAACGTAATGTGTCTACAAAATTTGAGGGTTGCCCTCGATTTCCCTGAGATCCCGTCATCAGATCCTGATTTGGTGACAATGGGACCATCTTAGGAGTACCTATATTATATTCTTACGAATAAAAAAATAATTTTCATAATCGGTCCACAATTGACCGAGAAATCGGTGAACATACCTCCTCCTTTTTTTGAAGTCGGTTAAAGAGCCCTTTGCGGCCTACTCACAGTACATATAAACTTAATTTTGAAATTTTAGCTTTCTACAACCAGTACAACGCAAAATCCCGTTTTTTCCCGTTCCCGTAAGAATTTCGGGAAATGCTTTCTTAATGCTCCCCTACACTCCCCAAGGAACCCACTTGCCAAATTTCAGCTTTCTATGACCAGTAAAACGAAAAATCCCGTTTTTCCCGTTCCCGTGGGAATTTTAGAAAGTCCTCTCTCAATGCTCCTCTGCACTGTTCAAACAACCTACATGCCGAATTTCAGCTTTCTGCGACCAGTAAAATGAAAGATCCCGTTTTCTCCCGTTCCCGTGGGAATTTTGGAAAGTCCTCTCTCAATCCTCTTCTACACTCTCCAAGCAACCTACATGCCGAATTTCAGCTTTCTACGACCAGTAAAATGAAAAATCCCGTGTTTTCCTTATCCCGTGAGAATTTCCGAAAATCCTTAAAACAGTTTTTTACTATTATAATTATCTACTTCTATGTCAAACTTGAAGAGTCTAGTAATTATAGTTCATAGGATCCCGTTGAACTGAATATATAAATCCCGTTTTTTCCTTATCCCGTGGGAATTTTGAAAAATCCTGAAATTAATGTCTTTACTAATATAATCCCTACTTGTGTATCAAATTTGAAGAGTCTAGTTATTATAGTTACTGAGATAGGGTCACTCGGAATCGAATTTATAAATCCCGTTTTTTCCCGTTCCCGTGGGAATTCCCAAAAATCCTTCCTTAGTGGATGCCTACATTGTATAAGGTATCTATGTGCAAAATTTCAAGTCTCTAGATTTAGTGGTTTGGGCTGTGCGTTGATATATCAACAGTCATTTAGTTTATTTAGACATTTCAACCCCATCGCACCCCATCCAGGGAGATGGTATTTTACGTCCGCCACGTCGGATTTTAAAACCGTTGTTGTTTTCATAACCAGCGACCCGATAAACCATAGAAACAACACCCATGTTGATTTTCAGACTTTGTTACCCCTTTCCCCCCTTTTAGGGGTTGAATTCTCAAAAAACCTGAAACACGTGTTTACTCATTTATCATTAGGAGTACTTCTGTGAAGTTTCGAATAAAATAGTCGAACTAATCTTGTTTCCCCATACAAACTTTGGACCCCCTTTTCAACCCCTTAGGGAGTGAATTTTAAAAAATCCTTTCTTAGTGCACCTCTAGACCTTATAAGAAACCTACATGCCAAATTTGGAATCTCTAGGCCCAGTGGTTTGGGCTGTGCGTTGATATGTCAGTCAGTCAGTCAGTCAGTCAGTCAGTCAGTTTCTTCTTTTATATATATAGATAGATATAAAAGACCAGCTGTTGCCTGCGACTCCGTCCCCGAAGAATAGTGGTATAAAAATAACCTACGACCTATTCTTAGCCCTACCAAATGTGGTCAAAGAAGTTTCATAAAAATCGGTCAAGCCGTTTCGGAGGAGTTCGATAACAAACACCGTGACATACGAGATTTTTATATATTAAACTAGCTGTTGCCTGCGACTCCGTCCGCGAAGAATAGGGATATGAAACGACCTATTCTTAGATCTACCAAATATAGACAAAAAACTTAATAAAAATCGGCCAATCCGTTTCGGAGGTGTTCGATAAATTCGATAACAAACACCGTGACATGAGATTTTCATATATTAGAGACCAGCTGTTGCCCGCGACTCCGTCTGCAAAGAATTCGTTTATCGCTATCCCGCAGGAAATACGCAATTTTCCGGGATAAAAAGTATTCTATATGTTAATCCAGGTTATAAACTATCTGTGTGCCAAATTTCATCAGAATCCGTCAAACCGTTTTAGCGTGAAGAAGTATGATAACCCAAGCGACACGTTGAATAACAAAGACACGATTCGCTTGACTAGCTTTCAATTTGCCTCAAATGATGACAATGATGTGATGGTCCCAAAGGAAGATCAGCGCCTTCCGCAAGATCGGCACTTTGCTGATATGGGACAATTTCGTGATATGCGCATTTTTTTATATGTTTTATTCCTGCGTTAACTACTGGAACTGCCCTGCCAACTATAGACCCCACGGTTAAACCAGATGGTTTCAGTCTACCACGCAAGCTCTGGTGTCGCTTAAACAGACTGAGAACAGGGCACGGACGCTGTAACTACTTCCGACACAAGTGGGGTTGGCGGGACTCGGCCCTCTGCGAATGCGGCGAGGAGGCTCAAACTATGGAGCACATTGTACAGCGCTGCCCTCTACACTCATACTCGGGCTCCCCTGGAGATCTGTACAATCTGACACCTGGCGCAATCTCGTGGCTAGGGACCCTGAATGTGGATTTATAGCTACTATGTAGTTTCTTTCTTTAGTGTAATTGTTTAATGTTTTACGCCATACGATTAAATAAATAATTCCTGCGTTATGTTTGATATCACGAATAATTTTTTTCTTTCTTTTTCTTTTGGCTTTGTGCGTTTATTGTAGAGTGGCCAGACTGCGCTAAGCTGCGGCGCAGGTCAACATAACTTCATATTTCACGCAGGAAAGCGAGTGATATTTCATTATAGATCATTTGGTAACGCGGATGTAGATACGGGGTGCTTGAGTTGTTGAAATAATAACTTACTTACTCGTACTTGCTTGCTGGGCGCGATGAGCAAAAGAATCAGTATTCAGTATTTATTTAATTACTAGCTGTTGCCCGCGACTCCGTCCGCGGAGAATAGTATTGGTTTGTAGTACGTGCTATGTATCAGAGATGGCGCTGTATATTGGTTTGTAGTACATGCTATGTATCAGAGATGGCGCTGTATGTGAAAAAAGATTTTCCCGCTTTTCTGTTGAAATTTTTCCTGAATTTTCTTGCTATAAACCTCACGGAGCCCGAGACCTTTCCAACGAATGCAAAACCGTGGAAATCGGTTGGTGAGTTCTGGAGTTATAGCGTCAGGAAGGAAAACCCGACTTATTTTTATATAGTAGATGATGTCTCTTACAATCTTTTCTAATATATAAAAATCTCGTGTCACGGTGATTGTTATCGAACTCCTCCGAAACGGCTTATGCTATTTACTACTTCTTATATCTTACTTACTTATTTTAGACATTGCGTCTACTCGTGTCCACAGTCGCTGCAATGTGGTCAAAACTTCAAGGTAATTTTACTAATTAATTGTCACGTTTTAGTCATCATCATCCGACTGCAGGGCACATGCCTCCTCTCAGAATGAAAGGGCTCGGGCCGTAGTTCCCACGCGGGCCCAGTGCGGATTGGGAACTTCACACACACCACTGAATTTCTTCGCAGTTGTACACTAGGTTTCCTTAAGATGTTTTCCATCACCGTAAAGCTCATGATAAATTTCAAATGTAATTTCGCAAACAAATTCCGAAAAACTCAGAGGTGCGAGCCGGGATTTGAACCCACGACCTTCTGCTTGAGAGGCCATAAGTCAAACCGATAGGCGACCACGGCGTTACAGTCACCAGAATAAAAATAACTTTCTATCTAACTAACAATAGAGAAAGCTTAAAACAATAATCATTAGGGTCGTAAAGTAATTTCTTGATCGACGATCCTTATGAACGGCATCATCCTGTATCTATACTTTGCGCAACATCAATAACTATAGTGCGATCCATCAACTCTTACAACATAGTCGGCGCCCGCTAATGTGGTTTTTGTATGAAACCCATTCAAAATGTATGTATGAAAAAATGTTACTTTGCATTTTACAAGCTTTTATTGAGCTTATATACATTGTTTGTTGGTGTCGCACAAAAAGAAAAATAATTCTTGTTTCACAACGTAATTGTCATTTAATTTAGATGCAAACAATAGCAACCAAATGGCTGTTGTTTTAAGGCCGGCGGAGACCAGATGGGTGTCCAAGTCACGCACCAGTTGTAATGAAAGAAACTGTAAGGAAGATGGCACACTATGCGCACGTATCTAGTGTGCCATCTTTCTTACAGTTTCATTAATTACTACTAATACGATGTCTGTATAGATATTAATTTATGCCTTCGACCGACTGTATATTGCTTTAGCCACAATTACAAAAAATAACACTAATAAATTGTACTGAAATACGGAACCCTCCGTGCAAGAGTCAGACTCGCACTTGACCGATTTTTCTACTTTTTAGGGTTCCGTAGTCACCTAGGAACCCTTATAGTTTCGCCATGTCTGTCCGTCTGTCCGTCCGCGGCTATGCTCAGAGACTGTTAGTACATACTAGAAAGCTGTAATTTGGCATGAATATTAGTTACACCGACAAAGTGATTAAATAAAAAAAACAAAGAAAGTGCGAAGGTAGAAGGTAGAAGTTAAGTGAACATCAACTCCGGTACGATTTATTATTAAAAATAGAACTTCTTTACGGCGGCATCTGGGTTTTGTACTAAAGTGAAGATAAAGTCCGAATCTAGTTGTTAGTTAAATAAATTGCGCTAAATAATCAGTAATAAGTGAAATTATCAGTGTTTAAAGTGAAGACTATAATTAATTGTGTTTTATATCCACCGTCCATAACACAAACAAATAATTATGTGCATAACCGGCATAACAAGGTCCCTGATGTACGGCTATAGAGTTTAGTGAACAGGTCTAAGTGAATTGGATGCCCTTGGTTAACGTGCCCAGCCATCAAGACCTGCTGCTTACGGCGAAAACACAGTGAGCCGGTATCTTGCACGACTGGTTTTTCTACTGTTTACCCGAACCGCAAAATTGCAGTATTAGGTATTTAGTGCGAATGACTTTACGTTATTTATATGATAGTCGCTGGGTCTATTGATTGATAAGTACTTGCGCATTTATTTATAATATCAAGACACTATGCCTCAAAAAACAAGGGAGAAAGTCTGCAAAAAGTGCAATAAATACATTAAAACAAGAGAATATTTGAAATGCTCGCAATGTCTGGAGGTCTATCATGTGTTATGCACATCTAATGTGACCTTGGCACGGTTCAATCTAATGACTATTGACAGTCGAAGTACTTGGAAGTGTTACTTATGTTATGAACAAAACCGCTCAAAAACCCAATGTCAATCAAGCAAAGCTCATGAGTTGAGTACACCTAAGCCTAAACCCATGCTTAATAAAGTAGCAGTCAAAAAAACCACATTACAACGGCTTTCCTTGGATAATATCAGCGTATCTGACTCTGAATCAGAGGAGAACGGTAGTGTGTCTACTTTCTTGGATAGCACTTCCAAAAGCCTGCCAAGCTTATCGAATGCTGAGGATCCGCAAGTAACACAGCTTAAACTGGAGATTAATGACCTTACCTGTCAGCTTGGCAGCGCACATGCTGAAATTGACCGCCTTAACTGTGAAATAGTGGACTTCAAGAAACTACTCGCTGACAAACAAAAAAAGCTTGATATTTACGCAACTTTGCTGAGCGAAAGTGGTTCGATATTGCCACGTAAATCAACTCCTTCAAAGAGAACGATGAAAAGATGTAACTCAGTTCCATTTCCTCAGGGATCTTGCAACCTTAACCATGCCGCATCTCAAACAATTGTCCGGTCCAGGGTGAAAGTAATGAGTACTCCCCTCATATCAGCGTCACCAGGTAAAAACACAGAATCAGTGCCAGAGCCAAACCCAGGACCAGAGTCCAACCAAGGGGCAGAGCCGAACCAAGGGCCAGAGCCGAACCCAGAGGTGAGCCCTAAGGTATCGATAATTTCGCACGCTAAGAATAAACTGGTAATATTAAGTAGCAACAACAGAAATAAGATCTCTAATATCATAGAAAGTGAATCTTTACTGAATAGATTTGAATGCTGCCATTTTGTAACTCCCGGAGGAGGTATAAGAGAAAGCTTGCGTCTATTAGGAAAAATTGTAGCTCAGTTTACGCAAAATGACTATTGTGTAGTACTGATCGGTGAAGAAGACTTTCACCAAAATGAAAACAACTCAAACTTAATACGGTATATTATCGACACCGTTACTCCTATTGTTCACACTAACATAATCATAGCATGTCCTACCTATATTTGTGGAAAACCTATTTATAATTATAGAGTTGAAAGTTTTAACACCCTGTTGCGGAGCGATATACCCTTACATAAAAAACACTTTTCGTTCGACGCTAACCTCGACTTATCTTTCGACATGTTCTCGAGCATAACAGGGCGATTAAACAATCGTGGGATATCTAATATAATTCACCACATAGGAATGTTTATTACCTCTACTCAAGATGATATACACACGAGGTCACAGTCAATCACCGCCGAAATAAATACGAGAAGTTTACAGAAAAAAATATCAGATTATTTTCATATAAGGTCAGAAAACCCAGCATTTTTTCGAGAACCGGATCAAAACCATCAGAAAATCTGATAATTCTTCATCAAAATATAGCCGGATTGCTCAACAAAAAAGAAACCTTGGAAGTGGCATTGGATGAGATATCAACTAATGGAAATGAAGTCGATGTTATCTGCTTAACTGAACATTTTATAAAAAAGGGAGAAGAAAATAATTTGTCCATCTTAAATTTCAAGCAGTCTTCTATTTATTGTCGGAATAAAAAAAGAGGTGGTGCTTGCATATTGACAAGAAAAGGCATAGAATGTAAAGAACTCTTAGATATAAATAAAATGTCTGTCAGTCTTGTATTTGAATGTTGTGCTGTATATATACCAAAAGAAAATATTGCTATTGTTTGTGTATATAGAGTGCCAAATGATGCTAATCTAAATGAATTTATGAATATTATGGAATTAATGTTAATAAAGCTATGTAACTCAAATAAGAAAAAAGTTATAATTTGCGGTGACTTTAATATAAATATGATGCTTGATACTAGAATAACCAGAAACTTTGAAAATCTTTTATCAAATTTTAATTTAAGAATTGAGTTCAAACAAATTACAAGACTGGCAAGTAGGACATGTGTGGACAACATATTACACAATGTTAATGGTCATCAAAGCAAAATTTTACACTTGAATTTATCTGATCATTCAGCGGAAATTATAAAAATTCCTATAAATAATAAGCATACTCCTGATTCATGGACTATGAAAAAACGTGATTACAGTATGGAAAATATAGCTAAATTTAGAAATTGTTTAGGCGCACTCTCGTTTTCTAATGTTTATGAGTCAAATGATTGTCATTTGAAATTCTCAGCAATCCAATACATATTGCAAATGCCTTTAATAATACGTTTATTGATTTAACTAAACCCTACCTAAATCGAGACGCATTGCATAAACATAAAAAAGATCAGAACGGAACAGGCTGTGTGGTGAATTCCATTTTTATGCAACCTGCCTCGCCAGATGAAATTTCAAAAATAATAAAACATTTAAAAAACTCTAGTAGTGTTGGGCTTGACGAAATATGTACAAAAGTGATAAAAAGTTGTTCTAATGAAATAGTAAAGCCACTCTCCTATTTAATTAACTTAAGCATGCTTACAGGTATATTCCCAGAAAAGCTGAAAGTAACTGTAGTTAAACCTATATTTAAAAAAGGTGATAAGGAAGAGTGCGAAAAATATCGTCCTATAGCTCTAACGTCTATAATATCTAAAATATTTGAACGAATTATTTATAATCGACTGAACAATTTCTTTGAGAAATATAATATTTTAACTAAAGAACAATTTGGCTTTAGAAAAAATAAATCTACTACTAAAGCTATTTCAGACCTTATGAGTACAATTTCTGAATGCCTAAATTCTCGTACACCTGTAACAGCTATCTTTATGGACATGACGAAAGCATTTGACTTTGTATGTCACAAAAGGCTCTTAGATAAGTTATATGGATATGGTGTGCGAGGTACTGCATTTGATCTTATTAAGTCATATTTAGATAATCGAAAGCAGTATACGGCAATCACTCAAATTAATAAGATAAATAAAACTGAATTTACTTTTAATTCGTGTATGAGAACTGTTGAGCGAGGAGTGCCTCAAGGTAGCATATTGGGGCCATTACTTTTTTTGTTGTTTATTAATGACTTGCCTAGTGTAACGGATAATCATACTGTTCTGTTTGCTGATGACACCACCATCTTAGTTAAAGACAATGTTGATGGTTGCTATCAAAATAGAATTAACCTGACACTAAACAACATAATGGAATGGTTCAAGACCAATCAACTAATTGTAAACCTCGAGAAAACAAAGTATATGCAATTCTACTTACCACAGTCTAAGCCCAAAGATATAATAATAAAATACGATGATATTACTCTCCAACAAGTAAATGATATTAAATTTCTTGGCCTGATGTTAGACTGTCATGGAAACTGGAAGACACATACAAATTATCTTTAAAAGCCTTAGCAAATATGTTTTTGCCTTAAGGAAAATATCATTGATATCATCTCGGGATACTGCTCTTTGTGCTTATCATGGTCATGTTGCCAGCAATTTGAGGTATGGTCTGCTGCATTGGGGAAATTCTACAAATAAAATGGATGTGTTTCGTTTACAGAAAAAATGTGTTAGGTCCATAGCAAGAATAAAGAATACCGAAAGTTGTAAACCACTGTTTAAACGTTATAAAATATTAACACTTCCCTCAATGTTCATATTAGAGGCGTGCATGTTTGTTAAGGAGCATATTCACTTATTTAGAATAATTGAGAAAAAGCGGCCAAGGAAAATTTACAACAAGTTTAATGTACTGCCAATTAATTGTGTCAAGACTACCTACTATAAAAAGAGCATATTTGTAATGGCCGCAAAGCTATATAATAAACTGCCAGATACCATAAAAAACCAAAATATAAAATTATTTAAAAGAACTTTATTAAAAATTTTGAAGGATAATATATTTTATGATGTAAATGAATTCTTAGAACATGATTTTATGGTACCTGATATTAGTTAATAAAATTTTCTATTTTTTTTTTTTAATTTTAAGAAATCTAATATTGTATGCCTAAGGGGCAAATTATAGCGGTTCTTTCAATATGATTTTCCAACTACACATGTACCTATAATTAACAATAAATTATTTGAATTTGAATTTTGAATTTGAATTTGGAAAAAAATTTTTTTAGGGTACCTCCCACAGACGTAAAGTGGGGGTGATTTTTTTTATCGACTAACCCTATAGTGTGGGGTATCTTTGGATAGGTATTTGAAAATAAATAGGGGTTTTCTAAAACCATTTTTTGATAAATTGAATATTTTCGGAGATATCCACTCCGAAAGTTCAAAATAATGTGTCCCCCCCTCTAACTTTTGAACCGGACGTCTAAAAAATATGAAAAAAATCACTTAAGTTAAACTTAATAAAAACTTTCTAGGAAAATTATTAACAACTTAATTAGTTGAGCAGTTTTAAAGTTTTTGTAAAACAACCACATTAATAAAGTATGCAAAGATTTTTTCGTATGTACCTGCTACGGAACCCTATCTTGGGCGCGTCCGACATGCCCTTGGCCGGTTTTTTTATTTAGCGAAATACTAAAGTAAGTCAGACATCAGGTTGTCCAATCCGATATCGGGTCCAACGTAAAAACTGCTGTAACTCAGCGCAATAAAATCCATTTTAGCTTATCTCATCACACCTTGCGAAGTCTAAAGACATTTTATTTTATTATTAACAAACATCTCACCAATTTCCGATACAATACAGTCATACATACATACAATGATCACTGATTGATGGCGTGACGCGGGTCGTGTGAATGATAAGGTCATCGGAAAGGCTGGCTGCTCGCGGGCAGACATGGTGCGATTTTGCGACAGTCGCATGTAGTAAGTTAAATAGGGCGTTTATTCGAGCGTTTCAACCGTCTCATTTAGTGGTGGGTCGTCGACGATTTTACAGTCGACGGAACGAGACCGTTTACCGTCGACGATAAACTAGTTTAAAAAACAGTCTAATTTTCGACTAGTTTACGTCGTCGTCGAAAAGACAAACAAGCGAGCGTGAAGAAAGCGGTCTATTCTGTTGGCGTCGCGACTCCTCGCTCGCGTCGGCAATGTTCGGGTTCACTCGGTCGGTATCGGCCAGACGCTCGCGACACGACGCGACGGAACGGATTCGACTTGCGTCTCGTAACCAGTCGACGAATAAACTAGTTTATCTGTGAACTATAAACTAGTTGAATCGTTCACGTACGAAAAACAGTTTATGTAAACGGTTCGTTCATACAACGCCCACCACTAGTCTCATTTATATGGTTACATTGTTTTAAGCTGTGTTGGCCTAGTGGTTTGACCTATGGCCTCTCAAGCAGAGGGTCGTGGGTTCGAATCCCGGCTGGCAACTCTGAGTTTTTCAGAATTTATGTGCGAAATTACATTTGTAATTATCAAGAGTTTTACGGTGAAGGAAAACATCGTGAGGAAGTGAAGTTCCCAATCCGCACTGGGCCCGCGTGAGAACTACGGCCCAAGCCCTCACATTCTGCAGTGGGCATATATAGGCTGGGATGATGATGATGATGATTTTTTTAAGAAATGTCAGAAGAAGATTGTGATACGGTTTCTAGATATATGGTAGACGTATAACACTTTTCATTTATAACCGAAAGCCGCATCAAACTACGGCCATTTCGTAAAAAATGTGACCAGATAAAATGATGCGGTTGATACGCTCGAATAAATACCTTTAATATCTAAATATATAAACGAGTAGTGCTGACTGGCTGACTCGTCTACGCACAACACAAACCAGTAAACGGATTGTGCGGAAATTTAGCACACAGATAGTTATTATGACGTAGGCATCCGCTTAGAAAGGTGTTTTCGAAATTGCCACGGAATATGGAATAGTCGGATAGGCCTGTGCACTGCATTGGGACGTATATTGACTGGATGATGATGATTCTTATCAGCTTATCATCTTATAGGTCAAACCACTAAAGCTGCCACGATTTTTGAAGTGAAACTTCTAATGCGACTTCCAACAAGGTTGCGTTAAACGTTTAACGCTACCATGGAGGAGGTTGAAAGCATTAGTATATGTTCTGCCGTAGCAAGTACACTTGGCACACATTTCGCATTGTATATATACTTACGGATGTTAAAAACTTCGATAGTGCGATGCAGAACTCATACTGTCTGTGCAAATGTATGAGACTTGATAAAAGCGCCATCTAGTGAGTAATTTAAACACGTAGATGCACAAGTAAATTTAGTTCTTTAAGTTATTGCAATTGCATATTGATGTATAAGTGCCATTTTCATTTCCACATTACGAAGTATCACTTCTTCCGCCCGGAGGAACCGCACGCACTATTTTTTTTCACTGTTAGGCCTCACCGTATAACTGTCAATTCATATTATTGAATAAATCGCATCAGCGCCAATAATGTCCACGAATAGCGACCCTTACGGTATCAATAAGACTTTACAAAAGGGACGGTTCATACAAAAGCGAAGAAGTGTTAAAAGATGGTCCGCATTATGCAGTTGAATGAACGACTGATTGCGTGTTTTGATCGCTTACACCTCTGCTGGACGGCATTATGCAAACTTAAACTTATTATGATTATCTGTGTCATTTTTTTTATTTAAAAAGGGGTTTGGGATAGCCAAAAACTAGCTGTTGTCCGCGACTCCATCCGTGAAGTATAGGGATATAAAAATAGCCTAAGACCAAGGATGATATAGACTGGATTGGCAGTCGTCATAGTACGGATCGGCTGCGGTTTTTGTAGTTCGATTATTAAATCTAGATGGCGCTGAAATATAGCCAGAGGCTTTGAAGGCAAAACAATAAGACTAAGTCTTTGATCAATTATAACTGTAGATCCACAGTCGCGCGCCCGAAAATGTCCGAGCCAAATGAGCGCCACTTTGATAAAGTGGCCTTCTTTTTCTCAGAACGTTGCGTGAAATTGTCAAGTTTAGCTGTCAAGTGGAGTTTTGCCGCTACCGAAATTCGACTGTAATGAAGTAAAGACTAGGTTCAAATTACTGTGTAGGTGATGATTTTATTTGTTACGCAACCAAATAAAAAAGTTCGGACATTCTTTGAAGGGGATTTAGTTCGGCAATGTGTATCTTTAGTTATAATTGATCAAAGGACTAAGTACAGATATTTCATATCACTGCAAATGTATTATTATGCAATATTTTTGAAAAATAATAGGTACATTTGTAGTAATATGAAACATCTGTAGTCTTATTGTTTTGCCTTCAAAGCCTCTGGCTTTTCAGCGCCATCTTGATTTAATAATCGAACTACCCCTTTCGAACCCATGTGAGTATGAAAAGTGTTACAATAATGGACTTTGTGAAATGTACTAATATTATCTTTAAATTTGGAATCCCCAAAATGATGTAACGTTCAAATTTCAAAATGATGTAAAGTTCAATTTTAATTGCAATTAAACGTCACAATTGTATCAGCCGGGTCCGAAAGGGCTACAAAAACCGCGGCCGATCCGTACTATGGCGACTGCCAATCCAGTCTATGGGCCTACGCTAGCTGAGGCGGACGCCCGCCGCGTGGGCACGCTCGCGGGTCTCGCTCCGTAAGAAATCTACCTAAAATCCGTCGCATGCGCCCGCGCCACTTAGAGCTGTTCATACAATTTCTTATTAGACGCGCGCACGACGGGCGTCCGTTCCGGGTAATCCACGTCAGCTAGCGTAGGCCCTATATCATCCTTGCTAAGACCTACACTGAGATCTACCGAATATGGAGAAAAAAAATCATAAAAATCGGTCAAGCCGTCTCGGAGGAGTTCGATAACCCGTGATGCGAGATTTTTATACAATAGAAAGAAAGAACATTTTTAATACAAGGGCGAATTAACTTTTTCTTACCACCCGTTGCTATGGTAACACAAATTTTGTCTCATGGAAACAGTATGAAGGAACCACGGACAGAGTAAACAAAAACAATACGAAAAAGTTGATTCACACACAACCTTTTTTTGCTGACTGTACTTTTTATTGATTGAACTTGCATTGTCATCCAACATAGGGCGAATATTTGAGCGCTTGAACCGTCTCATCCATCTGGGGCTAAATCCAGTACCTCTACCATGAGTTACACTAGTTCACAGTGACCGTACTCGCTAGCGACGGCGTAAATGATTTGTATGGAAAATCGTGTACAGCGCCTCTAGCGGTCACTTACGGAAGTACAATTCTCCATACAAATCATTTACGCCGTCGCTAGCGAGTACGGTCACTGTAAACTAGTGTAACTCATGGTAAAGGTACAGGAACGGCCCAATACGGTTTGCGAGTGGTAATTCAATCGTTTACGAGAGATAGGGATGAACTGCTATTTAGGAACACCAAAAATCACTGGTTTGCGAGAGGTTTAGGCTGAGCTTGGGATGAACCTTATTTATTTATTGTTATATTTATTTATTAACAAAGCGAATTAACAGGAAAATAAGGCTCATCCCAAACTCAGCCCATCCCAGGGGAGGCACACTTACATATATCACACTTTTCATGCTACTGCAGCGACCTTTGGTGTTAGGTGTTTGACGAAGAACTAAATTAGCGGCCATCTTGGTTGACTTGTCAAACTTGTCAGTTGTCATTCATCGGCCATGGCCATGGCGTACCAAATTGTACGGTCAAGTACTTTAATTGATAGGCCACTTGCCAATGTTCGTATTTTAGCCGTATAATGCAAATCGGGTTTAGCCGCTTATACTTCGTATATGCTGATTTGAATTAGACGGCTAAAATACGAATATTGGCAATTAGCCTATCAATTAAAATTACGCGTATCTATAGCTGTACATCACTACCAACAAATACATATAGATAGGTATACATCTATAGATACGTCACATTAGTTCTTGAGTAGCCAGCCGTAGGGCGGCAGCACCTTCCATACATGCATATTTGACCATAGAGTTGCCACTCTTGTTCATATAATATTACAATACTCTTTGGCCCATCCCTATCCTCTCGCAAACGATTGAATTACCGCAAACAAACCATGTTGGGCTGTTCCTGAATTTAGCCCCTGGTCATATTTTTTTAAGAAATGGCAGAAGATTCTGATACAGTTACCTGTTATACTTAATGGTGCGGTAAAGTACCTCTAATATACAGTGGCGTGCCTAGGGTTCAAGCTATGGCAAGCCGAGAGATATGTTTTATTATTTTTTTATAATTTAATGTAGGTAAATCCATCTTGTTGCCGCTTTACTCTTCAGTTTGGACAATCTTACCAAAGCACACTTCATTCTATTACTAGACAAAATTTTACAGACTCATTCTCACACGCAACGCACTAAAATAAGAATACCTATTTATTTAGTAATTATATAAAATCACGCATTTTACAACGCCTTGCATGGCCCACGATTCGATATAAACAATCGTGAAGTTATTCATCTCGCCCGCGCACTCGCGTTCCAAACCAAACGCAACAAACTTCACACCGTAAGCCAGATTCAAAATTGCAAAGAAAGCGCTATATATGCAGCTATACATAGATATTTGCAAAACTAACGTTTTCCTAAGTATGAAGAGAGCGTTTGGAAGCCCCGTAAAAGCCCACAAGAGCGAGCGAGATGTCATGCTATTTATAACATCGTTACTATCGCCGTTCAGCGCCGCTGGGCCGCGCAGCGGATTTCTTATGCATTTCTTGGTATTTTACGTAAAATAAAGCGCGTTATTATGAAAGTGATTTTATTAGAACTTTTTTCGTTTGGACGATGTTGGGTTAATATTTTTAATCTTGATTTGAGATTTATAAGGCAAGCCCGGCTTTTGGGCTTCTATGTAAGGATCGCCACTGCTAATATATAACCGAAAGCCCCATCATTATATCAGTTTTTACATAGATGTTAATGTTAATGTTTGTTTGCAGGCCACGTCTCCGCCCCGTCTCTTCTGTCTGCTTTGGATCGCGACGCTTCTATACATTTAGTACTCAAGGGGCGCTGAGACTGCGACGCGCCCCCGTCCCACGTCTCTTCTGTGTGGCTTGTGCCTTAGAAGATAGCGGATAAACAGGCAGACGCGGAAAGCATATTATCTCTTTCTTTTTAATATAAACTATGCAGAGATAAAAAAACACTCTATTGCATAACCCCATCCACGAAAGTACAGTCAGCCAACAAGGTGTACGTAATTTCCGCTGCACTCATTTGTGCACCGTACTTTTGTGGCTTTCCATTGTGCCACATAATGGAGCTTTTGTCTGTTGATTTATTTAGTGATGGTACTTGATTGGATTTTTATGGGGTCTCGAGACGTTGACCTGTTATGCTATCCGTACCTTTTGTGCGTTGAAGACTGGTGTGAGGTGTGAGTTACGAATTTGTGTACCTTTGACGACCAAATGGCCTAGCAGTTAGAAGACCTAACTATAAAAAAAAAAAATAAAAAATAAAATAAATAAATAAATATTAGGGGACAATCTTACACAAATCGACCTAGTCCCAAACTAAGCAAAGCTTGTACTATGGGTACTAGACGACGATAAACATACTTATATAAATAAATAAATACTTAAATACATAGAAAACATCCATAACTCAGGAACAAATATTCGTGCTCATCACACAAATAAATGCCCTTACCGGGTTTTGAACCCAGGACCTCTTGCTTCGTAGGCAGGGTCACTACCAACTAGGCTAAAGCGGTCGTTAAACTACTACTATGTACTATGAAGCATAAGGTCCCGGGTTCCATTCGCGCGTCGGGCCAGATGTTTGTATGAATACAAGTGTTTGTTCTCGAGTCTTGAGTGTTTAATATCTGTTTAACTTAGATTATTTATGCACTAGATAGAGTGTCAGTAGCAAACATTGCGATAGAAAACGTCCACAAATTTCTTTTGACAGCTTCATATTACGATCGCGTTACGTCATTCAAACTGAAGGGAGGCAAATGGCATATAAGCCAAGTTGGCTTATATTTTTCGGGACGTTTTCATGCCGCCGAAGCTCTATCTAGTGTATAAATAATCTAAGCTGTTTAAGTACAGTCGACCAAAAATATGGTCTACCACCCTACGGTTGAAATTCATTTGCAAGTCATGCATGATCATGATACAACGAGGTTGATTTTCCCTTGCAATAATATGATGACAGTGACTAAAGACTTCACTCGGAAAAGTCAACCTTAGCGATATTTTGATCTCACAGAAACTTTTGTCAAAACTGGTACTGACCAGTGGTGGTGTAGGGGTTTAGCACACGGCACGGAATGCTGAGGACCTGGGTTCGATTCCCAGCGCCGGTCTTTTTTCTGGGGTTTTTACCACTGAATTTTTACCATTGAATTTCTTCGCAGGTGTGTGCAGGTTTCCTCACGATGTTTTCATTCACCGTAAACCTCATGGTAAATTTCAAATGTAATTTCGCACATAAATTCCGAAAAACTCAAAGGTGCGTGCCGAGATTTGAACCTACGACCCTCTGCTTGGGAGGCCATAGGTCAAACCACTAGGCCACCACGGCTAACCATCCATCCATCCAGATCCATACTAACTATCATGGGATACAGTTTGGATGGAGTGTCGTGTGTGAAGTGCTGTCATGATTATGATATTTCAAATCCCCCTGCTGACATTTAACGTCGCGGTGACTGGAACACGAACGCTCCTGAAAAACTGACAGCTGGCAATATTGTGAAAGCACCACGCCTCTTCCGATGGACTGCAGTCGCCCAGAGCTTACAACCTTTAGAGGCGGCAAAAGTAAATAAATCTGTATTGCAATGTTTGACATAGTTTTTAACCCCCGACTCAAAAAGAGGGGTGTTATAAGGTGACCGCTATGTGCGTGTATATCTATCTGTCTGTGGCATCACAGCTCTTTAAACGGGTCAACCGATTCGGATGCGGTTTTTTCATTTGAAAGCTGGTTTCTTGGCGGTAGTTCTTAGATAGGTTTCATCAAAATTGGTTTAGCCGTTTCAAAATTATCAGCTCTTTTGTTCTTTTCTTTTGATCTTATTTACTTTATTTTTAAAATATGTGTGACCAAATTGCTTCAGGATTTTTTTTTTTAATTTATTGTTATGTACTACGTGCATCGCGCTGGATCGATGTGGCCTACTTATACAGTATGCGTCGCATTTTAGTACTTTCGGATTGCAGTGAATCGAAATTTTGAACTTCGAAATTCAGTATGATAGTCAATTGTAGGTATTCCCTATCCACCAAAAAAAATCCAATCGGTTTACAAATGACGGAGTTCTGAAGTAACAAACATAAAAAACGGATAACTGAATTGATAAAAAATATTTTTTTAAAGTCTGTTAAAAACATATAATGAAGAGGTACCTCAATTCAATTCAATTCAATTCAATTCATTTATTGCACATAATGGTATTTAGGTACCTCAACTAATTCTACAAAAAATATTGCACTAATAGAAACTATACTACCCTTAACATTGACCGCCTTTTATTCCGAAACTGGATCACTTCATATTCTCAGCCTGGCGCAACGCTGCTTTTCTATTGGTGGTTTTTCTTCCCCCATCGCTTCGCTTCCTCGCACATCTCTGGTTGACGCGCAGCCAGCGAAACATCTTTATGTTTATCAGTAGAGCCCAGAATATTGGTGGCACTTTTGACCTCATATTAGTGACTTCACACTTATCGAGAATTGATACCAAAGCAAAAAAAGAAGCATTGTATCGATCGAATGGGCGCGTCATGAAATATGGTGTCCCACAGGGTACAGTACTTGGTCCGTTATTATTTGTAATTTATATTAATGTTCTGCCTAGGGCTGTGGTTCATCCTATGACACTTTTTGCTGATGATAGTTCTGTTATGATTAATTGTGAAAATGAAATGATTTATGAAAATGAGATTAATTCAACATTATCTAATATTATAACTTGGCTTACAAGCAATAATCTTAAAATTAACTTGACTAAAACAAAAATAATGCATTATTATCAGCGTAAGTGTAATGTACCGGGTATGAAGATAATATATCAGGGTTCTGAAATTGATGAAGTAGCAGTTACGTCCTTTTTGGGAGTTAACATTGACAAGTCACTGACTTGGAAGTCGCATGTTGATATTTTATGTACTAAATTATCGAAATCTTCATATGCACTTCATAAACTAAGACCAATAGTTAATAAGGAAACTGTTCTGTCGGCTTACCATGCTTTAGTGGCGTCTAATTTGAGATATGGAATAATTTTTTGGGGTAATTCTACTGATCGGGAAAGAGTTTTTAAAAGCCAAAAAGCATGTATTAGGGCAATGTATGGATTAAAACCAATCGATAGTTGCAAGTCGTTTTTTATTAAATATAAAATATTGACATTTTATTCAATTTATATCTATGAGGTCGCATTATTTGTCAAATGTAATTCTGAATTATTTCAACGAAAAGAAATCACGACTTTTCATAATTTACGACCACGCGATAACGACCAGGTACTGACACAGAGGGCTAATACTGCACTACTAAAGAAAAGCATATTTGGTATGGCCCCTGTCATCTATAATGTAATTCCGAAAGATATAAGGGACAGTAACTTAAGTGGTTTCAAGCGGAAATTATTCATATTGCTCGTAGGGAAATGTTATTATTCTATTAATGATTTTTTAAATGATAATTGTAATGATATATAATAATGCATGTTTTTGACTTTTTACTTTTTTAATTTTTGTGAAATAGGTTTTAATTACAACTTTTGACATATTATTTGATTTTTGTGGATTCTTCTTTTGTGATTTTTATTTCGTTTTATTAGCAATCAATGCAATAAAAAAAAAAGAAAAAATTTGTACGCCGCAAGGTAAAGCATGAAGGACTTAATGTTTTATGTGATCACCTGTATTTAATGATACTCATGTTTAAACAAATAAAATATCTTTATCTTTATCTTTATCTTTATCGAGTTCCGATATACATTATCGCCGAATGACAAGCAAAACTCACTGGTCGCTGCTCTTCAAAAAGTCGTACCTAGTTAGTAATTTCATACTGAGATACGAGCTTTGTTTTAAGTACCTAGGTATTTGGTACTTAGTGGCTTTTGCTTGTCACCCGACTTTATGTCGATTAATAACATAATATTAAAGAAGATTAAAAGTAGAGGTAAAATTAATAAGTTAAAATTTGTGCATCCATTAAATAGGATCCAATGTAAATCTGAGATAAAAAAATTGCTACAAAAATTTACTTATGAGGAAACTGAGGAACTTCTTATTATTCTTCGATAATGTAACGATAAATATAACAGATATGTACTCGACTCGAACATGCATACACTCACGCACTCATGCACATGTTCTCTGTATTATACTCGTATTCCTATTGGCAAGTATTGTAGGATTGTGTTGTTGCTAGATTTCAGCACTTTTATTGCTTTCATGGAAGAGCTCCGACTGCTGAAATACAGGTTTTTCACCTAGTTTGGCAGCTGTGGCCCACTTTATTTATGATTTTATCTAGTTTCCACATATATTTGTATAAGATACCTGTACATTATTATGGAAATAAAGAATTATTATTATTATTATAAACAATAGGCGACCTTGTCGTTCTTCTTTATTACCAGGTGCACTTTTCTTGACACGATGTGAATCGCTTGACACAATACATGTCATTCGCCATTATTTTGAACTGTTACAAATTAATATCACACACAGAACGTATGATCACGGAAATTTGGTCTAAGTATATAAATCAGTTGCAGGTAATTTTCTACCCATTTTCCAATGGCAGATTTCTTATTTCGGGGCATTTTCAATTAATACTCGACGGAAATTGCATCAATAATTTGTCAACGACAGTAGTGACTGAGGTAGTAGTAGGTAGTCTCCATAAAACTACTAATCAAAGGTCGTCAGATTAATGACCAATACCTTCATAATATAATAAGTTTACGACAATCTAAATTAAACGAGGGAATGCTGCCAGCCTTTAGGGTACGATGCCACGGGGGGCTTTTTTAGACTTAGTCTAGTAGTTTTTAAGTTAGATATTTAGTTTATAGTTTTAATTATTTTTAAGTATTGTTTCTTAATATTTGTCTTCTTTTAAAATAGATTGTAGCTATTATGTAATTAAAGTCAAATATATCGATATTATTTCGGGAGAGTCGATAAGTGAGAAGTCACTATAACAGGTCAAATGTGCCACCAAAATCCCGGGCTCTTCGTCAGTACTAGACGTGCCAAAGTGCCAGGTCTATCCCTCCATAGAGCTGCAAGCAGTCGCCGCCGCCTCGAAATGGCCGCTTCCGGTCGCGGCAAGATGGCGTACTTCCGGCAAACGTCAAACCGTCCGATACCGAATGTTTTACACCGATTTATTGCTCGCAAATGGATTCCTTTTAGTTCTGTTTAATCAATGGCAGTTATATTAATTTTTCTTAGTCTAATGTTAGAGTAGAATGACGAATAGGCATATTTTTAAGTGGTTGTGGATGGTGGATGGGACTTGCATGAATGTCGCAGGGAAATGGCCAAAGTAGGGATTTGAACAAATCTCTAACGAATGTAACTAAATCCATTTTGTCATTTGCTTTGAAAAAATCAGTCATTTGATCATTCCCAAATCTGATTAGTGAAATGGCAAAATCAGAATAAAAGGCAACTCGTTTTTTCATTTCACCAGATTTGTCTAGTGATTTGATAAAATCCCTGAAACTCATTTATATGGTAATTTTTTTTTAAGAAATGGGTATCAAACCCAATCATTAGGTACGGTTGGAAGTGGCCTGCATCTTGAACCTGCGGCCTTTACCAAATTGTCCGTCCAACAACGTCAAAGTTTGATAATGATTAGTATCGAACCAATTCTCCGCTTATTTCCTTTTGAAGTAGAACCTTAGAAGAACCCACTTTAATAACAACACAAGATAAGTACTACAACGTACCCAACAACCTTATCTCTTTTACAATCGCTATTGTTAATCCGAAACACGGCGAATATTTTTCTCCGCCGTACCGTATCTGTCCCTGTCTATTTAATACACGCGAATAGAGACGTCAACGACTCGTATAACTTATGGTAATATGGCGATATGTTAGTTTAATAGCATCAGGATTAAGCGGTATGAACTTGTTTGGGTGCGGGTCCATTGTCACACGACACGAAAATTTTATTAAAAAACGTCCAGGAATTAGTGTTCTGGTTTTGATGTGCTGTTTTCACTTGTTAGCAAAATGATGTCTTATTTATAAAAAAATTCAAACATGTTATAGCAAAAATATATAATTTGTCTGTTTATGTATGTTCGGCCGGCGCTCCTTCCGGGGAGGAGTATGGCAGTAGGTTGTCGCTCGGCCTTCAGTTCGCACGCTAGCGGCTTCGCGTGTAATTAACCCTTTATTTGGCAAGGATATAAAAAATGAAAATATTATACTTTGTTAAGTTTTCTATCAATGTAGGTGCAAAATATGTTCAGGAAAATTAAAAAAAAAAATGTAGTTTCGGTAGTTTTCCGGAAAACCAATGTATATTACAGTATACGTTGCCAAAGAAGCGGAGTTCAGTGTCTATAAGGTCTTGTATACTGTGATAGACAATGCCAAATATGATGAAAAGTATTTTTTACGAAAAAATAACAAATAACTAGGATTTTTTTATTATACTTCTAAACGTTTAGTATGAAAGTCTAAAAAAACAAGTAACTGAGCATATACCCATGTACAGTCGCCATCATAAACACCGGAGCAGTCAAGGTGCTCTAAAATATCTAAACATGCACGCAAGCGATTGATAACACGGTCGTGTTCAGATATTTATGACTACTTTGAATGCTCTGATGTTTATGATAGCGACTGTACCACCTTTTTTACAGTCCTAAACAAAGGTAGAATCGTCACAAGAAATGTCTTCGTACTCGTCATCTTTTTCTTCAACAGTGGCTGCATGTTTGCCAAACCAAACTTTTTTAGCTTCTTTGCTCTCTTGGCAAAGGAAACAATCTGTTTATTGACCCTTGTTTTTCCTATAGATAGTTTTGATGATGCCCGACTCTCAATAAGTTCAATACCAGAAGGTAGAGATGGTAACGATGAAATTTGGGGGATGCTGAAGTAGATGGGTTCCCTGGTCGGTGAAGGACACAGGTAGAAGTCAAACAGGCATTTTCTTCGGGATTACAAGTTGGTATTTTGTGGTCTAATTTGTTTATTAATTTATTTACAGTATTTTCATGATCTAGGATTTAAGTTAGTTGAGTTTTTCGAAAGGAGAGTCAAGAGACGGTGTTGCAGAAGAACATTCAGGCGATGAATGTAGTCTATGATAGTCAAGCTGTATTTTGTCACCGGACTTATCACTCGTTTCAAAAGGAGCATTTGTATTAGGTATTAGAGCAAATATTATACTGTACTGCACAACATGCTGTTAAAAAGCAAAAAAAAACACAAAATCAACCAAAAAACTCCAAAACTAAAATTAATGAGTACTTGGCAATGTATACCACGGTATACATACAAATCTAAAAGTTATCTTGCTTGTTATTGGCATTGTCTACTGTGATATACAAACAAGTTTAGACGAGCACAGATGACACAAAATTATGCATTTCAATCTAAAAACTAGTAATAGTCTACAAACATATACCTTTGAGCATATCAGAACCATCTTTAACCTTAAACATTGCCATAAATGTAAAAAAAAACAATAAATACTTTGGGAAGTGTAGTCGACTTCCGACCCTCGGCCATTTTGGTATAAGATACACATAATATAGTGGTGCTAGGACTAAAACCTATTTTTTTAATAATTTACGGAAGATTATGTGACCACTTTCCGAAAACAAAATGTCTTTTGTAAAAGTTTAAAAGTAGTTAGATTTTTTTTTGGCAGTGTATATCACAATATACAAAGTCAAATAAAGGGTTCATCTTTTTTCTGTGATTTATGCAACAAACAATGACTTACTTACTTACTAAAGGTAGTTTACTGCATTAATACACACACACACTGTTTCTTTCTTGATTTATATACCTACCAAATATCGGCGAGTGAGAACCCTGTGCCCTTGGTTTTGATTCAGCGGAATATGAACGTTCGTATCACACGATAAGTTTCAATTTCGCGTGCAAGCAGTAGGCAAGTTTTTATACCTAAAGATGACTTTTGTTCGAGAGTGATCCTTCTGTACGTTAGCACTATTACTTATTCTGTGGTAAAGATGAATGGACACCTGCGCCCGCGCACTACGTGATTTTTCCCCTGTCACCACGACGTACATACCCAGCATTATTAAAACAAAAAGCCGGTAACGTTAAAATACCATCGAGATGGTCGTGATTAACATAAATGATAATGGTGAGTGTATATCATCTGTGTTCGTACCTTAATTATTGTTAATTTGACAATGACGATCAATATGGTCGTTTATTGATGTTGTAATGTGTTGTTTAGTTTCTGGCCTAAAATCCAAACCCCAAGCTTAAGGTTTCTCAAATAGCGATAGAGCGCAGCTCATCACGGCTGCACATTTTAAAACCTAACGCTCATAAAATCAGTTTCGAGATTTTTGCGTAAAACGTGGTTTCTAGCAACTACCTACAGGATACAAAAACATTTAGAGGCCTATCTCGCTCAAGTTCACAGATACGAGTACCTCCAAACCTAGTAAGCACACGCAAAAACGGTCTTGACCATTTCAAAACCTAGTATGGCACAAAACTAGTTCAAAAACCTAGTAAGTAGGTATGTAGCATCAAGGTAGCATGCACTTACTACTTAGGTTTTGAAAAATCAGAGAGGATTTAATGTGATCAAACGCTAATAAATACGCCAATGTCAAAAGCCAGTATGGCACATATATAATTATACAAAAATTATACAGGAATTATATAGGCGGGTTTTTCATCTCGTATTTTTTTTTTTTTATGTCAGATAGGCCAGACAAACGAACTAGAGGGTCACCTGATGTTAAATGATCACCACTGTCCATAGACACCCGCAGCGCTTTACACGATGCCAGTGCGTTGTCGGCCCTAAAGGAGAGGGAATAGGGAAAGGGGGAGAGGGAGGGGGAGAGGGAAGGGGTGAGGTATTGGGCCCCCGGAACTCTCACTGACTGTACGAAACGCAAGCAGGATTACTGCTGCTTCACGCCGGTGTTCTGTGAGAGGGTGGTACTGCCCCGGACGAGCCGGCCCATTCGTGATGCAGCGGGTAGCTACAACATGGCTCTACCACTACTAAAAAATTGAAATTAAAGTTATTTTTAAAGTGGATTAGTTCGCGCGGGATAACGATAAGCGTACCTATTCTTCGCAGAAGAGTCACGGGCCCCGGCTAGTATCAAATAAGCCCACAAAATACAATGATAGTGACATTAAAATATATCCCTCATTTGTCTCTAATAGTTTTGTGAACAGGGAAATACCTATCTACAAGCTTGTTAATGTGATAATCTGACAATATCATTAATATAAATAAAGATTTGGTTATGCCCATTTTATAATGATAATTGAGTTTTGAAATACTTACCTGTTTGATTATGGTTAGACGTGGAGATAAGAATAAATAAAGCGTGTAATAACTACTTATTTTCTTACTAGGTAATATCATAAATGTAAGAAGTCGTGCTAGTATAGTGGTTTGAATTATGGTTTTTCAAGCAGAGGGTCGTGGGCTAGAGTCCGGGCTTACACCTCTGATTTTTTTATGTGCGAAATTATATTAGTTAAAGGAAAACATAGCACACCTGCGAAGATATTCAATGGTGTGTAGTGGGTGAAGTTTCCAATCTGCACTCAGTCCGCATGGGAACTAGATCCTTTTATTATATCATAATGTAATACTGCGGTTGCTGTAACAACAAATAGGTACTAACAATAAATTAAAGTAAAAAATTAAAGGGGTTCGTCCGTCATACAAGGAAAGTGTTTTTTTCAGTGTTTTTAACTAGATCTTTATGAAAAAAATCTGAACTCTTTTTAAAACATTGTATATACATAAGTACGGACCGGTTTACTAATGTTTCGGCGAAAAACTTTTCGCAAAATGATTAATTTGGCAAATGTTTAATTTCCCAAATGTTTATTTTTTCTGAAACTGTAAACTTTTCAGGAGCGTTATAAAACAAACCTAACCTAACCTAACCTACTGGATAGTCCTGAATTATATCCTGAGTAGTTTAGAGTTTCAGAAAGAATTAACATTTGGGAAATGAAACATTTGCCAAATGAATCAGTTTGCGAAAAATAATTCGCCGAAAAGGCTGCTGACTCGGACTTAACCGGTTTTATTTTCTAAAGCATGAGTAGGTATTTCACGATAGAGCTGTGGTATTTTAGTACGGGCACATAGCTCGTAGAACTGATGGCCGGTGGGGCCAAAAGGCTCTCAAGTGGCGTCAAAGGCGTCATGACCTGGTTAAGGTTGCGGTAACGCGTTAGATGCGAATGACGCAGGACCGATCTATTTGACGAGCCTTGAGGGACGCCTATTTTCAGCAGTAGACATCTTTCGGCTAAAATGATGATGATGTTAGTACGTAACCATACACTGCATGCCCGAGTTCGTGTATGAGAATTTATTTGCGATATATTTTCGTGTTTTTTTTTTATGTTAAATAGGCCAGACAAACGATCTAGTGGGTCACTTGATGTTAAATGAACACCACTGTCCATAGACACCCACAGCGCTTTACACGATGCCAGTGCGTTGTCGGCCCTAAAGGAGAGGGAATAGGGGAAGGGGGAGAAGGAGGGGGAGAGGGAAGGGGTGAGGTATTGGGCCCCCGGCACTCTCGCTGACCGTACGAAACGCAAGCAGGATTACTGCTGCTTCACGCCGGTGTTCTGTGAGAGGGTGGTACTGCCCCGGACGAGCCGGCCCATTCGTGATGCAGCGGCTAGCTACAACATGGCTCTACCACTACAAAATTAGATTAGATTAGATTATATCCTACTTATTACCCGCATTTAAGTGTAATGATCCGATTGACTAACCTTAATCGAATCGAGAACCAACAGATCTCTCAAATCACCAAATCATCATCCTTTGATGCTGACCACTTGACCTCTTACCCTTTAACATGCCTTTCAAGCCGCCCGAAACCCAAAAACCTCAACCACCAAAATGAAACCTTTTGGCAACGCAATAAGGCATATTTAATATTTCAAATGTGAATATCTAAGTTGGGATCACAGCGAAACCTGTCACTGCGCAGCTTAGATCGTATCGATCTATAGATCGTTGGGATCTACAATAATTGCTATTGTTCCGCTGTGATCGCCTCTCAACAGGCGTTTGGCTGTAGTCTTTGGAATGTTTTTAATTGACATTGATTTTCCAACTGACTTAATAATAACTATAAATTGAAAATTTAAAAATAACAGAAAGATCCCTTCCGCTCCATACAAAAGAGCTGATAACTTTGAAACGGCTGGACCAATTTTGTTGAAACATGTCTAAGAACCATCGCCAAGAAACCTGCTTTCAAATAAAAAAAACGCATCCAAATCGGTTCTCCCGTTTAAGAGTTATGATGCCACAGACAGACAGACACACACACACACATAGCGGTCATTCTTATAACACCTTCTTTTTGTGTAGGGGGTTAAAAAAGAGATTTCAATCGGCCGCGGCTTGTATTTAAAAAAAATTCAACGAACTATTTTTTGTCGTAAATTTGGTTTGGTTATGGCGTTATTTTGAGCTTGGAAGTATCATAAAACTGTTCTTATGCATGTTATTTGTTTCAAGCATACATATAATACTTATTTGGAGTGACATTATATGGTATTAAAAAAATGTAATAAGAAATAGGACTATGCAATTTGAATACCTAGTAACAAATAATTTGGATTAGCCAGTATCTAGTAACTTAACCATTTTTTAAATTAATTTATATTTGTACTGTCATCCAAACCATCCGTACCTAAATTCAAGCCTTCCGATCACTAGAATTAACTAGGTGAAATTTATCTTGCACGATTAATTATATATGCTCGAAAAACAACTACTGTGTGTTTTTAGTTGCACGCTTGACTTTGTACGAGTTTAGATGCAAGATGCAAAGCCGAGGCTTTTGCAACAAAACGTAAGTAATGGGCATAATGACTTTTTATCAATGATATCAATCCATTCTATTCTTTGAAAGGATCAGATGTATGTATGTGATCAAGCTTTAAAACCGCACATAATGCGAGCTGAAACGCTCCATACCTACGAAATGACATTGAAATTAGTAATTTGGAATTTGCATGTTTTTTTCCTTACGTGATTCCAATAGTTCGGATGACAAATACTTAAATTAAATATGTCTCTTTTTAGGGTTCCGGAATGAAATGGCAAAACGGAACCCTTATAGTTTCGTCATGTCTGTCTGTCTGTCTGTCTGTCCGTCCGTGGCTTAGCGCAGTGGCTATTAGTGCTAGAAAGCTGTCATTTTGCGTGGATGTATATAGCGATTATCCCAACAAAAAGATAAAATAAAATGTAATAAAAAAATATTTAGTGTTTTTTAGGATATACGTAAAGTGGGGGTGATTTTTTTCTCGTCTTACTTTACATTTAGTGTAGGGGATCGTTGGATAATACATACATTATTTCTAAATATTTTATATGAAAATCACACACCGTATACGCATCTTAACTATTTTGCGTTACCGATTTGCGTCACCCTGCGTGACCGACTCGTTGAATATTCAGTATGCTTAGTATAAGTTTTACTTCACCAAATAAGTACTTCTCGATCGCGTTTACGTAAAAATTTCAATTCTATGGAAACATGGACGCTCGAGCGCGGAGGCGCTGTCCATGTTTCCATAGTAATTGATTTTTTTACGTAAACGTGATCGAGAAGTATTTGATGAAGTAAAACTTATACTAAGCATACTGCGTCACCGTTTGCGCTATTTGTGGCAAAAACCTCGGCTTCACCCATGTGTCTAACACTCTATAACTTATGTAACATATAAAACATGTCCAGCATGTTACTACATTACATGACGTTCGAACTAGTTTTTTCACCACCGATAGTAAAATATAAATTTTAAAAGTATTTTGTCGGTCTGTCTACTACGAAAGGCTAAGGTTATAGGGTTCCTTTTGTCGCTCTTTAGGTACGGAACCCTGACAACGAATCACCTCTTTGACTTACCTGATAGGAAGATTGTATATTATTCGGCAGGAAAATCGAGTACATTTTGTAATTTGTAACAAAACTCGTACGTGCTGCTCGTACAAAATGTGTAATATAATTTTAATTTATTTTTCTATTGTGCTTTGTCTATTACTTAAATGTGCGCAATGTCACGAAGATTTCAGCGAGGTAGATAATGTCGGACTTATAATATCGGTGAGAGGTAACTTTTATCCATTATCGGAGAACGAAGTACTCATGAAACCTGGAGAAAAGCTGGAAGTATATTGTACCGGTCAAAAAGCGAGTGCTTTGAATATGTACGTACCTAAATTTTACATATATCAAGGATGGATCTCTACAATAAGGATCCTGAATGACACTACAAGGGTCGTATCATTTATGAATGATGAAAACATGGAAGATAATTTTGTTTGGAATGTTCATTGTTATGATATTTATGACAGTTTGTCTGAATCAATTTTTACTTTACATGTAGGCGGTGCTCCAAACATCACAAATTTTCATTGTGTGCTGGAAAAACAAGTGCACGTTAATTGTACGTGGATTACAAGAAATACAGTGGCCAATTTTAGTCTTTACTATTTTGGCGAATCTTCTGCTATTTGTAATATTCCCGTACATAGTAAAAATAATGGAAGACGCAGTTATTCATGTGCATGGATTACAAATGAAACTGTGGACTACCATCATATCTCAGCGCTTCGACTTCATATGAAATATTGCAACTACATTTACTGTTTAAATGAATCATACGAATTTGAGCCTAATGCCATTGTCAAACTTGATCCACCCGCCTTGGTATATTATAAAAAATTATATTCTCCTAGGAATGAACAATATTTTTATAAATTTCGTTTCATGCTAACAGATGCAAGATTATATGAGATGGTAAAACTCATTAAGATTAAAGTGAGCAATTGGCTCGGGAATATTAGTCGTGAAATCATTGAATACGCGACGGTTCGGAGGGACATAGGGAATATTTATACCTACGATGTCAATTTAGATATATCGTGTTTTCTCTCACCATATATGTTCAAACTCTCCGTAAAGACTAATGAAGCCATAGGAGAAGATTACTGGTCAGATTATTCGCCTTTTTTTAAGGTAAATAGACGAATCAATCTTAATATACTAGCTATGGATGATGATGTTGATACGTCATGTGAGCTCAAAGTACCAAAATCGGCTGAAATGATGCTGTACCAAATAAATAAATTCAGAACAAATTTTATAGAAGAACAGTCGCTGTTGAAACGTATTATAAGACGATTAAAAACGTGGCTTGCGGATCTGATATCAGAATATTCAAGCGATATTACAGAAATCCGCTAAAAATGATACTGGATTGGAAGTACCTTACAAAGCCTTATGAAAACTAATATTCCTATAATATAAGTACCCCTTCACACCGTGGCGTGGGCGAAGTGAAATGAAAGTTATTTAAAGAAAAATAAAGAAAATGCATATATGTTCAACACAAGACAATCAATATCATCAATATTTTACAATACAAAAGACAACACGAAAGCTAAAGATAGAATGTGTCATTGCGGTTTTTAAAGTGAATAATTTACAGTGCGTGTAAAGTGCTTGAAAAGTGCAGTTTTGACAATGACATCATTATCATTATGCATTTTTCATTGTTTCATGTACAGTCGAGGAAAATGAATTGCGCACCAGGATGGAACCACTTTGTTTAAGCTGTCATTTTTACATCCTCTACAGGGTTATTTGTAATTCACTGACATCCTCTTAACCCTGAATTCCTATCACTCAAACAAATGTTTTTTGTTTTACGACTTTTTAAAATGAAGCACTTTTTTCCATACAAATACACAGAGTATCGTAAAAATAAGAGGTAATCTCAAATTTTCAAAACGTTATTAGATTACACTAAAAATATTAAGTTATGACAAAAACCGTAAAACAAAAAACATTTGTTTAAGTGGTAGGAGTTTAGGGTTAAAAGGATGCTAGTGAATTACAAATAACCCTGTATATCAGCCAAAGAAATCATCGGCAAATTGAGTGTGAAGAGGTTCCATCCTGGTACGCGATTCACTTTCCTTGACTACACCTACAAACAAGCAGATAAGCAAAGTTTGCTTCTTTTATAAGGTTTTCTGTACGTGCGTCATTGTTATGATATTTGTTTCCTGCAACTAAGTATGTTGGTTACAGTTATCTATCGTTATGCCGTAGGGACAAATTTAATTTTCCGGGATAAATGTATTCGGGTCATAAATGACTTGAACAAACAATCATTACAATTTAATAATAAAATTATAAGATTGTAAAATTAATTAGGTTAATTTTCGATTTTGAAGTGTAATCTTAAATTTTAATTTCCAATTTTATTTTTATTTATTTTATTTATAGTTTAGAATTTGAATTTTATTTTATTTGTGACATTGTTAATGTAATGGTATGATTTTAATGTAAACTAGTCTCCTATTTTTACTAACTGTAGTCCTAAGCAACCTTGTTACTAACAACTATGGACATGTTTTCCGAAATAAATTATTATTATTATTATAAAATAACCAGGGATTGTAAAATACGAGCAAAAGTACATTACTGCAGCGGCCGCGAAATAGGGGATTGCCGGCCGAGTAGTTATAGATCTAGAGATACGAAGCCGGCAATCCCTGTTCGTGGCCGAGGCTTGTATAGTGCTTTTCTCAAAGAAATCCAAGGAAATAATACGATTGTTCAATTTGTAATACTTACTACCTATTCTTTGGATTTGGGAGGCGGCAAGTTCGACATCCGCTCCACTTTCGCACTTAGATATAATGTTTTTTTTTTTAGAAATTTGCAGAGCTAATTGTACTGTTTGCATTGCTTTGCCATCGAACTTGCGAAAATTATAACTTACTTATTATCCCAAGTGAAAATAATAAATATATTAAATAAATATACCATGTAATAACAATAAACTGAGTTTCGGATTTTTTTAAAATCATTTCTTCATTTATTGTTCGTATTATTTTAGTACCTAATATTTTAGCACGTTCACGGACACAAAACCTCATCCAATAATTTGTGCTGTGGCACGGATTTTTTCCATACAAATTGATATTACGTCTGGGGACGGATTGTCACATTGTTCAGTTTTGGAAGTAAATATCGACGGTGGAAAGCATAAACGCTGTAACCCACACCTTGACCAAAAATTTTTTATTGCATATTTAGATTCAGTTTTTTTTCTGCGTCGAATGCTGTAACCCACGTTGCTCTACGACAATTGGAAGTTTCTGGACAGCGTAGTAATTTTTATGATACATAAAATACTGTAACCGACATAAAAAACAAAGAAAATAGAGTTCTTTATCTTACTTCATACACGCGGAACAATATTCAGCCGCCCGATGTCACTTACAGCGTTTACGCGGAATGATAATTATAATATCATTACGTGGGTTACAGTATTTAAGCTGATCAAGAATATATTGCAGGTGAGTGTTAAAGCATTCACTCTTAATCAAAATAAGTAGTTACTTGGGGTTATAGCTTTCTATCAAAGTTTTAAGATAAGAATCATGACGTTACAGCATTTGAAAATTTATGATAATATTGTTAGCAATAAGTTTACATCATTTTTTTAAGTATGTAACTAAGAGACTGTGACTTCAAAGCATACCCGCGTCTTGTTCGCTATCCGTCACTATCTTTTTTGGTCAAATTCTGAAACTTGTCTATCTCTTAATACGTCTTATTCGTTTTTCGTCACGGTTTTCCTTGGACTCATTCGTCGTTCTTTCCTTTCGTTTTTGTTTCATTTACTTATTGGCCAAAAGTTTTTCGTTACGTTCGTTGCTGGTAAATAAATGTTCGTAAATAAATGAGACAAAAAACGAAAGGGAAAAACGACGAATGAGCCCAAGGAAAACCGTGACGAAAAACGAATAAGACTTATTAAGAGAGAGACAAGTTACAGATTTTGACTAAATAAGATAATGACGGTTAGCGAATAAAACGAATAAAGATTGAGTGACGAATACAGAATAAGACGAAATAAGATTAAACGAAAAACGAATGAGGCGAGATAATAGGATACCGAGAATATCACTCCAATTTTCAGAAAGCCAGATCACGTTTTGGGTGATACAAAACTAATACTTGACAAAATCTCGCCACTATAAGTTCAAATTATACTGATAATTCAGAAAATACAATAAACTCTACGGACCAATCTCTACAAAGTATCCTTTGATAGACACAAACCTTAAAGAATCCAAGGTTTTGGAAATTGATTCTACTTTGAGCGATCTCGGCAGTTCAAAGAAAGAGTCAAAAAGAATAAGTGATTAAGATCCGTATTTTATTGAAGTTACTCCTGAAATTGAAAAGAAAAAACAAAAATCGAAGAGAAAGCTTGATTTTGGCGCCGATGGCATTAGGTACTAACAATAAGCTGTTGATAGTGGGACAAAAAAAGGATCCTCACATATACTACTAATCTTACGGTTGTTTATAATCTCAATTTTATAAGCTATATCTTTCATTCTTACTTACTTTTTACTCTTTTTTTTTAGACAGCATAAAGTTGGTAGCAGTGTAAAGTCTGATTTTGAGCCGATTTTAAAGCCAGAAATTGATAGTGACGATGAAAAAGAGTAATGTGTCCAAAGGTGAGTCGAAGAGCGATAAAAAATTTTAAGGAAGAGAATGATAGAAACATATCAGCTCAAGATCAAACAGTAGTTCATCATAATTTTATTGGAGATGGAATCGAACTGTTGCCTGAAGAAGTTGACTTCATTGTATTAAGTTAATAGCAATATTTACAAAATTATTTAATAATTATTATGTTCTGATGTTTTACTACATTTTATATTATAACTAGCTGTTTCCCGCGACTCTGTCGTCGTCGTCGTCGTGCGAAGAATAGGGGTATCAAAATAGCCTAAGACCTATTCTCAGACGTACCGAATACAGAGAAAAAATTTCATAAATATCGGTGAAGCCGTTTCTGAGGAGTTCGATAGCAAACACCGTGACACGAGATTTTTATATAATAGGATGGTTGATTTTGTCTAGCCATAATGAATCCAAAAACGATTCCAATGGGAATTTTAAAGAAGTAAAAGGAAATCGAAGCGAAAAGCAGCTGTCAACAAAAGCTATCTTTATTTTTTAGAGGAAGAGGATGAGATTCAAATGATGTTAAATAAAGATTTTCCCTCCGAGCTAGGTTGATTTATTTCTGTTGCCGCTATGACAACAAATGCTAAAGAACAGAATAAAATAAATATTTAAGGGAGCTCCCATACAACAGACATGATTTTTTTGCCGTTTTTAAAGAGCACGGAACCCTTCGTGCGCGAGTCCGACTCGCACTTGGCCGGTTTTTATGATTAATAAAAATAATTCTAAATAAAATAATTGTTTGACATTTTAAAGTCCCTTAATATTTTTATCAGTTACTAATTACGCTAACTTATTTTACATGGATTGGATTGATGTAAGCTATTACCTACTTCAATTTAATTTTTCATTTTAAGAACCTAAACAAGTTTACAACAGTTTGTATGTTTAAAAATATTGTAAATTGTCAAATTACGACATTTATGCTTTCCCAAAAAAAAATCACTGTCTTCTATTTCATACATTAGTATATTGACGTTACAGCGTTTTCGCGGAGTGAAAAAAAAATTCAAATGCTGTAACCCACCAAAACTTCTTTGCAGACTACTTAAGACAAGATTTTTGTTAAGTGGTTAATAGCCTAGCCTAGTTAATACATAATTTCCCAAAGAATTGTTACTTTACGCAAAAAGGATCATGAGTTCTGATTTTTTTAATAAATTTTAAAATTTTTTTTGGGTCTGGTGTAAAGTTTATACATTGTGGGTTACAGCGTTTATGCTTTTCACCGTCGATATTGCGGCAGTAACGGCCACAGACGAAGACCTTGTATGGACATTGTCCGCCTACAGACGTAGTGCCACAACGCGGGGTCTTTTTTTGTATGGTGACGGAGACAAACTTGTGTGCACCATTATGAGTGCTTGCTGTGGCACTGGCGGGTTTGTGTTACATCCAAAAACGGCACAGAGTCATAAACTCCCTATAAATACTATGACAAATATTCGGCTGTGGACGGAGCGCCACTTTTAATCAAAATTAAATTCCCGTCTACAGACGTAGTGCCATATTACGGGGGTTTTAGTTTACGTCTCTCGACGTACTGTCTGTGAACGTATTAGTACATCAATTTAGGTCCATCGGCAACCCTAACTGGTTGTTATACGTCATTTCAATGGATTTTGCTCTCATTTTACGATCCCAGAATATAACACTAAGTAAGGCATCTTATCTGTCTGAGAAGCCGCGGTGGCCTAGTGGTTTGACCTATCGCCTGTCAAGCAGAGGTCGTTCGCCTTGGTTCAAACCCCGGCTCGCACCTCTGAGTTTTTCGGAATTTATGCGCGAAATTACATTTGAAATTTACCATGATCTTCGTGAAAACATCGTGAGGAAACCTGCATACGCCTGCGAAGAAATTCAATGGTATGTGTGAAGTTCCCAATCCGCAGTGGGCCCGCGTGGGAACTACGGCCCGAGCCCTCTCAGTGGGACGTGTATAGGTTGGGATGATGATGATGATCTTGTCTAAGGCTCCTTGAAATTTCTAAGTTGGTCGTTCTGTTGGTTCGTAAGTCTGTAGGAACTGTTCTAAGATGACGCAGCGTTAGCGTACCATTCGCGACTGGACAGTCGGCACCAGGAGTTCGGAAACTTCGGACAAGCACAATATTAACCCTTTCGTTCCGGCAAAGTCGTACATAAAGTCTAGACAGACAGAGAGGGTGTTACTGCCCCGGACGAGCCGGCCCATTCGTGATGCAGCGGCTAGCTACAACATGGCTCTACCACTCCAGAAAAAAAAAATTTTCACTTCTCATGCTCTAAAAGTAGGTCAATATAGCCTTACGAGGCGGGAGTAAAGTGAGTGCTTTAGTCCCTAGGGAGTAAAAGTAATTAATTTTTTAATTCATTTCGAGTGACTTAGATAAACTCAAACAGCCAGTACTTGCTTAGTGGCAAAACAAAAATTATATAAAAAAATAAGATTGTGTAGATCATTTTCATGACGAAAATGTTACGTTCTTATTCTACGTGGTCTTAGTTCTATACTTTTTCCGCATAGAAGGTGGCGCCATTTTATTTTTTCCAGTTTGTGTATGGACCATTTTCGCCGATGCGATTTTGTTATATCTGTGTCTAGTTGGAAAAAACACTTACCGCAAAAACATTGAAATTGTTGTAGGGCGTAAATCGTAAACAATTAAAATAAATTGATTATTCTCACAATCTCGTCAAGTGATTGTATAGTGATTTTTATTTTTTGATTAAATCTTTTTGTATTAAACTGACTATTTTTTTCTCGCAATTGAAGTGAAAAATAGAGTTTTCACCTGGAGACTAAAAGTCAATATAAACCCTCAGATAAATAGACACCCTCGCTAAAGCTCGGGTGGCTAACCACCTCGGGTATAATATTGGCTTCTTTTAGTTCCTCAATAAAAAATATACTATGTTACGTCCTCCCTCGCACACGTCTTCAGTCTTTTCCCTCCTTCATTCACTCTCTTGTTCCTTCGCCTCATTCGATCAATCATTCAAAATAATACTCATTCCTAAATAAATACCCAATCCAAAAATTCGACGTTTCTATGGCTGTCATTTTTTCATCGAGACACAGATGGACAAAGAATCGCTTGTAATGACGTTGTACGAGTATTTATGCCAATACAAAAGCTTTTACAACTATGCGTATCTATTGTTCACAGTTATTTTTATTAGTCATACTTATTATGATACCTAATTCTAATATTATAAATGCGAAGGTTTGGCATAATATGTGCGCGAGTGCCTGTGTTTCTTACTCTTTCACACTAAGGGTGTTTTTCCAGCAGAGATGTGCTATGTAGCGGGTACTGCCGTTTCGGCGAAAATTATTTCGCAAAATGATTCATTCGGCAAAATGTTTCATTTGGCAACTGTTCATTTTTTCAGAAACTTTTATTCAGGATATATTTCAGGACTATCCTGTAGGGTAGGTTAGGTTAGGTTTGTTTTATAACAATCCCGAAAGTTTACAGTATAAGAAAAAATAAACAGTTGCCAAATTAATCATTTTGCGAAAATTTTTTCGCCGAAACATTAGTAAACCGCTATGTAACTAACCCGGGACTGTACTAAGGGAATAACCAAATTCCGAAACCAGTTCTTAAATTAATTCTTCTTTCAAAATTGGTTTCGGTAAAAGAATAATATTTCTTATCTCGAAATTAGTTTCGATATAAGAATATGATTTCGTCTTTCGAAACTCTCAAATGAAAATCTTAGATGTGTAAGGAAAAATTTACTAAACACATTATGATTTTTAAATTACATAATATTGTCACTATCATGAATGATAGACGTCAAGTGCTGATAAAATTGAACTTTAAATCCCACGCTGCGCTCGCCAGCCCGTCGTCTCCATTCGAGAACTTTTGGGCCACGTTCATCTGTTTTGCGTGCTATACGGCCTGCCCATTGCCATTTCAACGAGTTTATCCGTTTGGCTATGTCGGTGACCCCTGTTCTTCTACGGGTCTCCTTGTTCCTGATTCGATCCCGTAGAGAAACTCCGAGCATAGCCCTCTCCATAGCTCGTTGAGCGTCTCTGAGCCACCAAGGAGATGGACGGACGATTTAGTGAAGGCCGCAGGTTCAGGGTGGATGCAAGTCGCTTCCAACCGTAATGATTGGGCATCAATGAGGGAGGCCTATGTCCAGCAGTGGACGTCCTACGGCTGAAATGATGATGATGATGAACTTTAAATAATTTATTGAATCAGGGGTTACTTTGCGGAGGTCCATATTAATGAACTAAAACAATTACTTTGCTCACCCGTGACCTTACGATAGTTACATTTATGTAAGAAATGCGTGTTCATGCAGTTCCTCCACCTCTACACTGTAACGATCACACACAAATCACACAAACCCAACTATCACCACCACCAAACTACACTGACGCGCTTCGAACAGTCAACCGATTTGATTTCTTTTCCACTATAGAGCCTTGACGCATTACCCACTAGATAATTACAACGTCAGTGCAGGTCGAAGGATTATCAACTTTCCGATCACAACATGCAATAAACATACCTAAAGATTATAGGAAACGTGCAGAAACTATAGGCGGCAGCACTAATGCGACAGAACAGACACTATGCGGACAGTAAAAGAAACTTATCAAGGTAAAACAGTCAAATTGATAGCACCAGTTGGCAGCACCGTCTATGTGCACGTTCCCTATAAACGTTTTTGTTCTATGACATGAGAAGAGAAATAAGTTTTGACAGACGGACAGTGACAAATCAAGTTATTAGTAGTGGTAGAATCATATTGTAGCTAGCTGCTGCATCACGAATGCGCCGGCTCCGGGGCAGTACCACCCTCTCACAGAACACCGGCGTGAAGCAGCAGTACTCCTGCTGCATTTCGTATGGTCAATGAGTCAATGAGAGCGCCGGGGGCCCAATACCTCTCCCCCTCCCTCTCCCCTATTCCCTACCCTTTTTTAAGGCCGGCAACAGATCAGTTACTCTCTTCGAGTTGTTGATATTTATGGGAGGTGGTGATTTTTTTCCGTCAGATGGTCCCACTGGCTTGTTTGCCTCCCTCTCATAATAAAAAATAAAATATATTAATACATAAGCAAACTCATTTTCTATTTTATATCGTTGACACAATACATGTTCGCAAAGTTCGAGACGTCATCATTACAAACATCACCCAATAATCACTGTCGTAGGACATCGGTCGGTCGGTCGGTCGTTACGACATGGTTCCATAGTGACCTAGGAATCAAATTGGTTGACTGATAGGCTGGAATAACAACTGCCATCATCATCATCATCATCAGCCTATGTTCGTCCACTGCTGGACATAGGCCTCTCCCATGGCACGCCACTGAGCACGATCCTCGGCCACTCTCATCCAGTTCTTGCCAGCCGCCTTGCGAAGATCATCCATCGAAGATCGTCCAGGACGTCCCACGCTACGTTTGCCGATCCGTGGTCTCCACTCAAGAACTCGTCTACCCCAACGGTATCGGTGGCCTGCCCATTGCCACTTCAGCGTGCTAATGCGGTGGGCTATGTTGATAACTTTGGTTCTCTGTCGGATCACTTCGTTACGAATGCGATCTTCACACAACAACAACACCATAACAACAGTATTCAATACATATAAAACGCACGCTGGTGTTCTTTGTTTGTCTGTCTGTAAACGCGTGAATTCAAAGGTTGTGTTAATTTTCCACTGCCTTTTGTGTTTTACTAAAACTGATTTTACGAACTGACGGTGTCTGCTTCACTGTCGTTAGGCTCGTGGTGCACTGAGAGCGAAATATTTTATGACTGTTTATATTTCACTAGCTGCTGCCCCGACTCCGTCTGCCAAGAATTCGTTTACCGCCATCCTGCGGGGACTACGCAATTTTCCGGGATAAAAGTGTCCCATATGTTAATCCAAGTTATAAACTATCTGTGTGCCAAATTGCAACAGAATCCGCCAAAGCGTTTTAAAGTGAAACGTAGTTACTTTCACGTTTATAATAATAGTTAATCATCATCATCATCCCAGCCTTTATAAGTCCCACTGTAAGGCACAGGCCTCCTCTCGAATTGGGAACTTCACACACACCATTGAATTTCTCTCAGGTGATGCAGGATTCCTCTCGATGTTTTCCTTCACCGTAAAGCTCATGGTAAATTACAAATGTAATTTCGCACATAAATTCCTAAAAACTCAGAGGTGCGAGCCTGGATTCGAACCCACGACCCTCTGCTTGAGAGGCAACCGGTTAAACTGGCCACCACGGCTTTTTATTAATTAACGTTTATAAACAACGCCTCTCTCTGCGCACCTAAAACGCCGACGCCGAGCCACAGAGGTCTTCACGAAGTCTACAGTCTTCTTCAGTGATGATGACCAGTTCCTTTCGGCCCTGAAGGAGCATCTTACATGCCTACCATAGACAAAATGTAAAGTAAATAAATTTAGGGATTTGGCTCTTTGATGTCTTCAGTTCTACATAGATAGTGGCAGATTAAATCGTTTTGTGTTTGCCTTAAAGAGAGTGAGAGAGACTGTTAGTACAGAAGCTGCATTGATGGCGTACCATGGTTACGTGTCCTCAGTGCTCAGTTAAGGCTTGATACTGTGGGGAAACTCTGTAGAGGTTGGTAGAGTATTTAAAGTACAAAAAAAATGCATAAGGGTATTATGTAATGCTTGGATCACTGACAGTTGTGCTCCATTATTTAGGAAATTAAATATATTACCATTGCCATGTTTGTATATTAGGGACGTATGTGTTTTTGTCAACTCGCACCCAGAGTACTATAAAAAACGCGGAGAAACTTTATCAAGAAAGACACGAGCACATGTTATGTCTCTTTTATGCAAACCTCCTTGTCGCAAGGATGTGTATAAGAGAAATATATATAATATGAGCATTGTAATTTTTAATCATTTACCACAAAATTTAAAAACTCTGTCAGGAAACATGTTTAAATGTAAATTAACAAAATGGCTATTGGAAAAATGTTTCTATAGTGTCAAGGATTTCTTGAGTCACAAGGGGTTGTAATTTATTTATTTGTCTGCTATTGTTTTATATTTCTTTTTTTTTTTCTCTCTTAATAATGATTGAGTATACCTAATATAATAATAACCCAAGATTTAATTTAATAATGTTGCAAGTGCTTTAAATTATAATAACTCGTTTATTAATTATTAATAATAATATAATATAAAATAGTGAATATTGACGAAACTTGTAAATTAATCTTAGTGACCTAAAACTAAATATTTGTACGCTTGCTTGCTTGCTGAATACATGTGCTAAACTTATTTTAAGATCTTTCTACCTACTGTATTTGAATTTGAATTTGAATTTGCATAAACATAATGAAAGCGTGTCTGGCAACCCATTTTAAATGATTTAACCAATTGGCAACGACTTTTACATACCATAAAAAATAATTGTAAAAAACGACTCTTTACGATGTCTTTAATCAATAATCAGTATTTGTATGGATTACAGTTTAAAAGTTGAATCTGTGGCTCCCAGTGCACTCCCGCCGCCGTATAGGTGCGCCGTCTGTATCCGTAGTAACAGACGGGCTTTGGATATCGATCCAGCCGCTAGTGGCGTGCCCACGCGCAGCTATCGATAAAAAATATCGACAAAGTAATCCCACCAAAAACCGGTTGTCTGTAATGTCGGTTTACGGACGATAGTTTAACGTGACAACGTCATAACAAAACATTCAACCCCCCTCCCCCCCTCCCCCTCCCCCTCCCCCTCCCCCTCCCCCCCTCCCCGCTGCTCTCTTGCAACTGGCCTTCGCTGCTATCCTTCAACTGGCCTTCGCCGCTCTCTTGCAACTGGCCTGCTTCGCTGCTCTGTAGAATGTAACGTTACGTAACGTTACATGTACCTACGTTATATGAGTCATGTTTTTTTCGTGTATGCTGCCGGCGTTCATCGATTTATTAGACGTTGTGACGTCAAAAACAAATTCTAAAACTAGAATACTGTTTAAGAATTCGTACATTAAGTCGTAAATATACAATCCTAAATTTTATGTTTTTTATAAATCGTAGCCAATTGGTTAATAATAAACTAGCGACCCGCCCCGGCTTCGCACGGGTGCAGTTATGCATGTGTTATGTACATATAAACCATCCTCTTGAATACTCGTACTTTTAAAGATCTATGTAGTGATGATAGTAATAATAAATATTATTTATTTATTTATTTATTCAGGATAACAACAGCCTTAAATTAATAAAAGAAACATACTAAAGGTTACATCATATGAGGCCAATAACAGCTATCCATTAAGAGTCTTAATCTAAGTCATCATAGTAAAAATGTCTGCAACAGCAGATACACCAACTCATGCTAATGTCTAGAGCGTTATATAGTTATATGAAATTGTATTTCATGAGTTCATGAGTAATGTATGAGGTGTAATGCTAAAGAGTAACTACCACAATAATATTCTAATATTTAATGTTACTGAACTAAAACAATTACTTTGCTCACCCGCGACCTTAAACCTTAAGGTCGCGGGTGAGCAAAGTAATTGTTTTAGTTCATTAATATGAACCTCCGCAAAGTAACGCCTGATTCAATAAATTATTTAATGTTACTGAACAATTCACACACTAAATTGACCTAGTCCCAAAGTAAGCAAAGCTATAGGTACTAGGCAACGGATAAACATACTTATATAGGCAGATACATTACATGCTTAAATTAGTCTTACTAGTTTAGTTTTAAGGTGAAAGAAAACATCTTCAAGTTACTTATCTGCGAAACAATTCAATGGAGTGTGTGAATTTTCCAATCCACACTGAGCCTGGGGGGGAAATACGGCCTAAGTTCTCTCATTCTGAGAGGACTCCTGTGCCCATCTGTGGAACGTGTATGTAAATTAAAGGGGGATGAAAATTTAATTGATTTTGCCGTAGGATGCACCGTTTTCAAGATATTTGACAAAACACCGACCGGTTCTCGTCCGATCACTGAGGTTAAGCAACGTCGGGCGCGGTCAGTACTTGGATGGGTGACCGCCTGGTTTCATTTTTGTTTTTTGAATGTTGTGTTAGGACATTGTCACGATAAACTATCATCCGTAAACCGACTTTACAGGCAACCAGTTTTTCTTCGTTTATGGATATCGATACACGAGCACATCACTATGCACTCTGCGCGCTATTTTTATAATTAAGCGTCCGCCGGACAGCCCGCCGCTTTGTCCAACTTATGTCCAATATGAATTATTACTTCAATACTTACTATAACTTACTAAATAAATCTATATATTACATACTAAATACAAACTGAAACATAGATGCAAAAAAAAAAACAGAATAAAGACCAATGCTGGGAATCGAACCCAGGTCCTCGGCATTCCGTGCCGCGTGGCATAATATTCCCCTACACCACCACTGGTCTAACAGGTGGTGGTGGTGGTGGTGTGTGTGGTGTGTGGTGTGGTGGTGGTGGTGGTAACAGGTGGTCTTGACCAGTGGTGGTGTAGGGGAATGGCACGTGGCACGTAATACCGAGGACCTGGATTCGATTCCCAGCATTGGTCTTTTTTTGAAGATTGTCCCCTAATATTTTTTTTTTTTTGTTTTTTTTTTCTGGGGTTTTCTCTGTGCATCTATGTTTCAGTTTGTATTTAGTATGAAATATATATATATTTTTTTATTTTTTTTTTAAATATATGGATTTCACACGATGACCGTAAAAGTACAAAAATGAAGCTGAAAAAATAAAAATACCAAAAGATACTTCAAACCAAACTTGTTAAATAAATCTATAAAAATCTCGTGTCACGGTGTTTGTTATCGAACTCCTCCGAAACGGCGGGACCGATTTTTACGAAACTTTCTGTTCCATATTCGGTAGGTCTGAGAATAGGTCGTAGGCTATTTTGTATACTCTTATTTTTCGCGACGGAGTCGCTGGCAACAGCTAGTAATATATAAAAATCTCGTGTCACGGTGTTTGTTATAGAAATCCTCCGAAACGGTTCGACCGATTTTTATGAAACTTTTTCTCTGTATTCGGTAGGTCTGAGAACAGGTCATAGGCTATTTATTATTGTATTTAATTGATTTTGCCGTAGGATGCACCGTTTTCAAGATATTTGACAAAACATCGGTTCTCGTTCGATCACCGAGGTTAAGCAACATCGGGCGCGGTCAGTACTTGGATGGGTGACCGCCTGGTTTTTGAATGCGTTGTCACGTTAAACTATCGTCCGTAAACCGAATTTACAGACAACCGCTTTTTTTTGCCGTTTTTATAGATAATGGTACGGAACCCCTCGTCCGCGAGTCCGACTCGCACTTGCTTTCCTTACCACTACCAAACCATTAGCATTCTTTTTAGATATTCTCTTATTCTCCTTTCACGACATCCGGGTAAAAAATGCAACATTAAATTTGCAATTTTACAGCATACTTTTAGAAAATCCTATGGTAAAGGTACGGCAAAAAATTACGTAATTAGGTAAAAAAAGCAACAATTTGTATTGTAACTTTGAGCTAGAATTTATTAAAGACCTGGTTATTAAAGCTTGTGGCACAGCTTTTGAGCTTTATTATAGAAATAGAGCAAGTTTCCTTTCGACATTTGCAGTAGATATCTTGTCAATTAGACTTTATCCGTTTGTGTATTTGAAATGGCTAGATTATTCTAACTGCTTCAATTTCATGAAAGAAATTAATCCCGTTAAAAATACGACCCCGTATTTTGTTGACTCAGAATGTCAACTTTCATTTAAATTTGAGATGATGTCTACTTGCTTTTTATGGTTCCGTAGCCAATTGGCATAAAACGGAACCCTTATGGATTCGTCATGTCTGTCTGCCCGACCGTATGTCACAGCCACTTTTATCCGAAACTATAAGAACTATGCAGTTGAAACTTGGTAAGTAGATGTATTCTGTGAACCGCAGTAAGATTTTCACACAAAAATAGAAAAAAAAAACAATAAATTTTGGGAGTTCCCCATACTTCGAACTGAAACTCAAAATTTTTTTTTCATCAAACCCATACGTGTGGGGTATCTATGGAAAGACCTTCAAAAATGATATTGAGGTTTCCTATATCATTTTTTCTTAACTGAATAGTTTGCGCGAGAGACACTTCCAAAGTGGTAAAATGTGTGTCCCCCCCTGTAACTTCTAAAATAAGAGAATGATAAAACTAAAAAAAATATATGATGTACCATGTAAACCTCCACCGAAAATTGGTTTGAACGAGATCTAGTTTGTCTGTCTGTCTATATCAGTATCCAATCTACAATGATCCCACACTGCGCACATTTTGCTTGGGAGCTGGGGTCTGATAAGACTGGATGTTTATAGATAAAACATATAAATTTGTACGGAACCCTCGGTGCGCGAGTCCGACTCGCACATGGCCGGTTTTTTTTCATTAACTTAGCCAAAAATAACCATTTAACTCGGTGAAGGCGGGACACTTGTCTTTGTCTCTTACAAAAATTTGCACTCGGATCTCAGAACCGAATAATGATTTTCTCAAACCTGCAATATTTTTTTAAACGTTGAACTGTCCAACGACATCTTACACCATAAATTAGATAAGAAAAAAATAGACAATTATAATTTTCCTCACTGCAGCAAGAATACCTTAAAATAGGGGTAAAATATTTAGCTGGCAACATCGCTCTCAAAGGCTGTTTCTCAACGCAAATAAAGTAACAAATTACTGAAAGGATCGCTTCATGTTTCAGTTTTGCAGCTTCTTAGGGTTGCCACACTGAATTTTAATTTGCCGAATAACGCGCACAAACGACGTGGATTGCGACGCGCCCCGTCCCACGTCTCTTCTGTATGGATTGCGCTTTTTGTTTTAAAACAAAAAAGACAAGATTCAAATTAAGATTTTTGTAGGGGTACTATAGTATTTCCAATCATTTATTTTCTCGATGACAGGTAACGTAGAATGTAACTGCGTTTTTTACGCAAAAATTAACTTTTAAATGCGAGGTATAAAAAATACGACAACTGTCTAATTGTGTTCCTTGATCCCATATAATATTCATATAAGACGAATTGAGTACATATATGCAGTATATTTTTTTTAAAGTACGATACATTCTATGGCAATACAAATAGTGATGTTATGATTGAAATATGAATATTGTATCGGTATTGTAGATATTCAACTAGATGTGTTCCCGCGACTTTGTACGCGTTTTAATTTTTCCCGGGATAAAAAATAGCCTATATTTACTCAGGAATAATGTAGCATTCAGTCCTGAATTCGTTTTATATACACCCAACTGATGCCCATGAGGTGGACAAAATTATTTCCCAGAATGACATTTTAATGTCTGAAACATGCCTAAAATGGACAGTGCACCTGGACCAGATAAAGTGAAGCCGCTTCTAGTTAAACAGTTAAGAGGGGTCTTAATGGAACCACTGACTTTTATATTTAACCTTAGCATGCAAAGCGGCTGTTTTCCTGATTGTTGGAAGGTGGCTTCGGTCTCACCTATACATAAAAAGGGCCCCAAAAACACTCCTACGAATTTTAGACCAATCTCTCTTTTATCTGTATTCTCTAAAATTCTTGAGAAAAATGTAAAGGTGAGGCTGGCCAGTTTCATTGAGAAGAACCAACTAATCTCGGATCACCAGTTTGGCTTCAGAACAGGCAAGTCAACGGAGGATGCAGCTATCCTTCTTAATAATCTCATATCTGGTAACTTGGACGATGGGAATAAGAGCATAGGTTTTTTTATCGATCTTGCCAAGGGCTTTGACACCGTCTCGGTCCCCATACCGCTAAGGAAACTGGAAATTATGGGTGTCAGGGGCGTGGCTTTTGACTGGTTTGTTAGTTACCTGATGGATCGCTCCCAAGCGGTAAAAATAGGCGAACTTGTTAGTGATCAGATCTCTGTCAGTTTTGGTGTTCCCCAGGGAAGCGTACTCGGCCCGTCGCTGTTTACCCTGTATATTAATGATATTTTTGACATTGCTCTGCCGAATGCTAGCCTTGTCTGCTACGCGGACGATACCGTTATACTTGTAAATGGCAAGTCATGGGATGAGGCGTTTTCTGGAGCTGAGGTTGCGCTGGCTGGAGTTGCTTCGTGGTTGAACAATAATCTGCTGACACTCAACCTTGACAAAACCAACTTTGTGGCTTTCTCAAAAACCTCTGCAACATCACCCTCAATAGAAAGAACCATCAAATTCCATACTTGCGCTTATAACGATATCATGAGGCAGTCTGGTGCAGCCCCTGCTTGCTCTTGTCAGGTAATTGGGAGGCAAGGCTTTGTTAGGTACCTTGGGATTATCTTCGATCAACATCTCTCTTTTGCACAGCACATCACTACTATTGCTTCTAGAGTAAGGAAACTAATATTCGTAATGAAGAGACTTCGGAACTTTGCTGGCCCTGATATACTTTGCCTTGTCAACCAGGCACTAGCTCAATCTATTTTGGACTACGGGGTGGCAGTCTGGGGCTGTGCTGCAAAAAGCCACCTGCTTCCCCTGGAACGTGCTCAGAGAGCAGTAATAAAGACGATGATGAGGAAGCCTTATCGGTTCCCTACAGACTTACTGTACTCCGAGACGAAGCTACTTAGGGTAAGGCAGCTTTTTATCATCAAAGCCGTCACTCGTACTCATGGCGTCGTACTCAACTCTGCTGGTATGTTGCGAAGGCGCATCTATAGGGTCCCGCTCCCCCGGTGCAGATCCGCTTTAGCTAGGCGTTCACCGGCCTACTCACACTGTTGCATATAATATAACCACATCTGTAATTTCTGTGACATTAAACTTCTATCAGTTCCCAGAGCTAAAAGGATGGTGAAACATTGGTTACTGACGTTGTCATACAATGATACTGAAGAAATAATTAAATGCACAAGAATAAAGTTAATCCATTTTATGAGGACATATTACATACATACACACACACACACACTCTCTCTCTCACACACACACACACACACGTGCGCGCGCGCGCGCGCATTCCCCAACCTTCTTTACCCTGCTGTTTAGGATCGTAAATATAGTATAGTTATATAGTATAATTTTATTGAAAGCGTAAAACCCGTGATTTATAAAACACTTATGTAATATTTTTTTCTTTTTTCTGTTTAATGCACTCGCAGATGGCCAAGATACAGGCTCTGCCTAGTTTGGCCCCTGATGGATACCTTCAAAAATGTAAATATGTAGTTTTTGTCAAATAAACGATTTTGTATTTTTTTTGTATTCTAGTGGTGAAATATTTTTTGTTTGTCCAGTAGTTTTTAGTTTATTCATTACAAACATACAAATCTATCGTCTTTATAATATAAGTAATATAAGTATAGATAGGTAGTGCTATTCATCATCTCTAATTTTTAAATCAGCCAGTAGTACTATTCGTATATATAAAATTGGATTAATATCGTATCTACTGATCACTTATTTGGTCACAACACTAAACTATCAAACTAGATCTGTCATCGAGAAAATAAATGATTGGAACTACTATAACGTGTCGTGCGTATTGGCGGCAAGCCGGCAAAATGACGTGATTGTCTGTGAACAATCAAACGTCAGCTGTCAAAATATATGTCAAAGAACCGACCATTTAACCTCTCGGCGAATTTCACTTTAGCGCGAAAATTTAAGTGACATTTGATAAATGTTTACGTACAGTGTAATGTACACTGGGCACTTAGCTCAAAATTTTATGGCTGAACTCTGGGCGGTTATGCTGAGTGCTACTTTGTACAATGTAATGTACATTAGGCGGCAGGAGGTTAAGAAAAACTACGTGAGTTTCATTACATTGCGAAGTCGTGAACCGAACGAATTAGAAGTAGTCGTCTTGACTACTGCAGTAACAATTTTTTAACCCCCGACACAAAAAGAGCGGTGTTATAAGTTTGACCGCTATGTGTGTGTGTGTGTGTCTGCTGTCTGTCTGTGGCATCATAGCTCTTAAGCGGGTGAACCGATTTGGATGCGATTTTTTTATTTGAAAGCAGGGTTCTTGACGATGGTTCTAAGATATGTTTCATCAAAATCGGTTCAGCCGTTTTAAAGTTGTAACCTCTTTTGCTAGCTGCAGAAGGAATCTTAGCCGCGTAATGGGCATTTACTTTATTTTCATACATGTGCGACCAAATTGCGTTGGGGGTTTTTAAAATTTTTAATTTAAGTAATAGTTATTTTACTAGGTATGTGCGGGTTTAAGCTCGCCTGATATTCTTTCTATTCCCCGAATTAATTAGTGTTCTGTGGTGACCCTAGCGAAAGATATCGCAAACTAATTTTATTTGCACTTTTTCAATTTACTTTCATACTTTTGGAAGAGTCAACGCTTTTGAATACGAATTTATAACGAACTCTTTTCCTTTAAGCTTAACGTAAGAAAATTATTTAGCAAAACAAGCCAGTTATGATCAACTAACGGCATGGGGCTAAATTCAGGAATAACCCAACATGGTATGTGAGCGGTAATTCAACCGTTTGGGAGAGGATAGGAATGGGCTGAGCTTGGGATGAACCTTATTTTCCTGTTAATTCACTTTGTAAATATTTAAATAAATAAGGCTCATCCCAATCTCAGCCCAAACCTCTCGCAGACCAGTGATTTTTGGCGTTCCTGAATAGCAGTCCATCCCTATCCTCTTGCAAACGATTAAATTACCGCTCGCAAACCGTTTTCTCTGTTCATTGCGTATTGCCTGGTAAATATTGAGCGGCGAGCGTCTCGGCCGCGCAATGAACAGGGAAAATTTCGAAATAACTAAGACTACAGAAGAAAAACATGATAACTAGGTATGTGGGACACATTTTGGTAATTCTCGGAGCTCTTTAAATATTCTTTTAAATAAAAAAATAAGAAATCCACTAATTTTTGAAGACCTCTGCCGCATTGTCATAAACAGCGCACAATAATTTATTTGGTTACTAGATCGGCGAAGGTAACACTTTAGATTCACCTACCAACTATACCTATAGCCCTAGAGCCTTGAATGGGAAATGGTGACCTCGCGTATGCATATACTTGAGGTCTCTTACTCTATGAGCTTTACGATGAAGGGAAACATACTGAGAAAACCTGTATACAACTACAGCATTTCAATAGTGTACACGCCTGTAGTGCGTATACTTCGTTTCTTGGTTGGATGTAGGAGACAAATTACACTCCAAGTACAAATATGCAGATTATAAGAGTCATGTGAGGTAACTGTGCGCAGCGGGTAAGTGTGCGCAACTCCTTTATTTAGGAATAGGAAGGGAGAAGTTTGTGATATGTGCAGACAAATTATAGTTATTTTAATGAACTAAAACAATTACTTTGCTCACCCGCGACCAATGGTCGCAGTGGGTTATTCGGTTATGGAACTCCCTACCAATAGACCTACGGCGTGCTAAATCTTTGCCTATTTTTAAATCTATGCTTAAGCAGCACTATTTATTATCCTGTGCTTGAAAATTGTATTATAGTCCTTTTATTTACAAGTATATTGTATATCACTTATCTATGTATGTTTTATGATGTGTATTATTGGATGTTTTCAGTTGTTTTATTAAAATGTTTGTTTTTTTTGTTATTATTTATTAAATTTTATATTGCACCACCTGCTGAAATGCATTCCTTGCTTTCTTTCTTCTTTTTTAAAGGTTGCCTGGAAGAGATCGCTTCGAAGCGATAAGGCCGCCCATTGCTTACCTTATTTCTTTTTTTTCATGTACTTGTTTTACTGTATTGTATTATTTGTGGTGTACAATAAAGAGTCATTGTATTGTATTGTATTGTATTGTGGTCGCGGGTGAGCAAAGTAATTGTTTTAGTTCATTAATATGGACCTCCGCAAAGTAACGCCTGATTCAATAAATTATAGTTATTTTGGTAGAGAATTAGTTTATGCAAGAAAAACCCAGATGGTATCATTCGTTTACTTGAAAAAGAAAATATTCAGAATCCGGTGCTGTAAAAGTAAAATTTTATTTCTGTTAGAAATGTATTTAAGCCTTTTATTTTGCATAATATTTGAAGCTATGTTATGTCACAATAAAATGAGGTACCTAAGTTTGGTAAAAATCAGTCTGCTTAAAATAATGATAAATCCACAAACTTCTCTTAACTGCGCACACACGAGCAGTATGGGGTAAGTGCGCATTTCGAGCTGGTTGAATTAAGGTAATTTTTCTTCGACGTGACGAAGTTTTATTGATAATTTCTCGATTTAATCAATACCTGAATAAATGCTTTGCCAGATAAATATTTTCATATTTCTTTCATGCTTATCGTTTAATTTTGATACTAGTTTGAAAAAAAAGTGCTCACACTTGCCCCACATGACTAATCAAAACTTGAGTCTTACAAAATAACAATGAATGGTTTGTATATGACAACGACTCTGCGCAGGCGACTATATCCGAAGATTGCCGAAGATGCCCGATTGTAAGCGTTAACAAATGGTGTGCGTGCGGTTCCAGGTTCACAGGTCTCATGTTCCAGCAGTAGGTAGGACGTATAATGTAAGTTGGAGACGAAAGAATTACGATGATCGCGTCAACATGGAGATGAAACGGTTGTGTTGATAACCAGCTTTATCTAAAGACCCATGACATTATTCCATTCCGATATTTATTCCGCTTTATCTTTTATACATTCTGCGTATGCGCACCGCGCTATATCATACTGTCAAGTGTTCGTCACGGTACAGTCAGATATACTAGAGAGTGACAATTAAAGAGGGAGCTGAGAAAAATTTACGATTTAAGTACTGTCATTAAGTACAAATAGAAAATCGTCCACTTGAATTGACTCTTTTGAATATAAAATAAATAAATAAATAAATAATATTAGGGGACAATCTCACACAAATCGACCTAGTCCCAAACTAAGCAAAGCTTGTACTATGGGTACTAGACGACGATAAACATACTTATATAGATAAATAAATACTTAAATACATAAAAAACATCCATAACTTAGGAACAAATATTCGTGCTCATCACACAAATAAATGCCCTTACCGGGATTTGAACCCAGGACCTCTTGCTTCGTAGGCAGGGTCACTACCAACTAGGTTAAAGCGGTCGTTAAAACAAAATCATCATTCATATTTCAGCCGAAATACGTCCACTGCTGAACATAGGCAACCAAGGCTCGCCAAACAGACCGGCCCCGCGCCATCCGCGTCCAATGCCCAAAAATAATACCGACTAAATGAATTTTGAAAAAAAAAACAAAATGAATCAGGCGCTGTGATCAGGCGTTACTTTGCAGAGGTCCTTATTAAGAGACTATGGTTAGATCAATTTATCAAAATCGTTATTTTCTAATAGCAGAATTTCTCAATGCTTTTATTCTCACTATAGTACAGAAGCTTATTTTCACACTAGCGTTTTTTTTTCCCAATTTGAATTGACACAGAAACAGTGTCGACGCGTGAGCGTGCTTTTCTGTGTGCTTTTGGCCCTTCGGACCGATGCAAACTTATCATAACCACAGAATATATAATAGTACTGACGTACAGAATGGAAACGGCCCGCCCCGCACAGATTCGAATTACCCCACCCCTCAAGGCGCAGATAGCCGGAAACCGCCAGAAACCAGAAGAGTGCGCGCGCGATGTATGTAGGCGTACGCGTGTACAGACGTCGTCGTGCTTATGTAGATTCAAGAACGCGTATTTGTACGTCGTGTCCGCCGCGTGACAGTACTTAATCACGTACTTACCTTTTCGTTGCAAATGTCATGTTGTCATTCCATACATCTGCCAAAGAAATCGTGAAATTGGTTGTGAAAAGGTACCATCCTGGTATGTACGCGATTCAGTTTCTTTAACTGCACATCCCGATCTCGTGGAAATATCATTATGAAAAGTACAGTACGATTGCACATACACCGACATTTGCCGAGTCTTTTTTCAAAGACCGTGTGCAATCTTTATGGCCGAGTACTGTCGCTTATGTCATATGTGCTCTAGAGACTGGACCGAATGACCGCCGATGGAGCGGTAAGTTCAAGAGTGGCGAATGCTAACCGAAAGACGTGGCGCATGAAGGCCCCAAGAAGATGGACCGACGATCTGGTAAAGGACGTATCCACTTGGATGTGGGCAGCGCAGAACCGATCGTTGCGGAACACTTTGGGGAGACCTTTGACGCAAGCCACATATCTAGAAGAGACGTGGGGCGGGGGCGCGTCGCAGACGCGGCGCTCGTTGGTGCAGTTTTCATACTAATAAATGTATAGAAGTGTCGCGTCTCCGCCTCGTCTCCTCTTTCATCTTTCAATGATTTTTGGTTTGATGGATTCGCCTTGGCTCAGAATAGCAGAAGAATTATTAAAATGGCGGAAAAATCACGGAATTTAAATTCTTACAGATTTTAAGCGTTGAAAGAGGGAAAACTTGTTGCCTATGGTTACGGAAATTTATTTAACTTTGTTGCCAAGGTGACGGTTGCCAAGGCCACAAAAATTTGTTTATGTGGTGAAGCTACCGGTTGATTGTTATCACAAAATCTAAAAAAGGTTTTTTTTGGCTGTTGTAAATTTCGATAGGTATGTTGTGAATTTACCGTTTAGGACTTTAGGCGGTACGAAGTTCGCCGGGACAACTAATTTAGTATGAAAATTGATTGAAGGGGCGCCGCGTCTGCGACGCGCCCCCGTCCCACGTCTCTTCTATACGGCTAGCGCCTTTGTCTTACAGCGTACGACTTTTGGCTGATATTATTATGATGATGATATCACATAACAATTCTTGTCCGGACCGTTTTAGGTAACAAAAACTCACGAACTTTTGCATAAGTAATATTAGTAGAATTAGTACCCCATTCCCATGGCACCAACCCCATAAAAACAAACCAATCCTGGTGACGAATCACCATTAAACTCGATGCAAATGTGACATACCAGGTCATTCACCCCGCTTAAAATGGCGGAGCGACATCGTTAACCAAGAAAATGTGGTTTATTCATATAAATAAATAAAAAAAGCTTCAGCATAAACGTAGGGTTTTACATTCGAAACAAGTATATGTAAATGTTGACAGGCAGCGCGGACGAGACTGATTTGAATTTTGAGGCTGCGCGGGCGCATTCAATGCTGAGTTGGTAGGGTGGCCACGTGTTAGAATAACAGCAGGTACATTTTATGTTTCGGTATATTAAATGCCCAAAGCAGTGCAGTTTTGCGGTATATTAAAGGACCGGCTTTCGTCGACTGTGCAATTGCGGATACTGAAGTTCTTTGGTCACATCTCCAGGAATGTGAACTCAATGGAGAGGATGGTGGTCCAGGGTCAGGTGGAAGGCAAGAGGGCACGCGGCCGTTCACCAACTCGCTTATGGCAGAAAGTGTAGAACTCACATTAATTAATTTTTTTTTAGGGTTCCGACTCGACTTACAGATATACTACTTACGATATACTTACTTAGAGATTTCTTACTTATGAGATACAGCCTGGTGACAGACGGACAGACAGACAGACGGACAGACGGACAGCGAAGTCTCAGTAATGGGGTCCCGTTTTACCCTTTGGGTACAGAACCCTAAAAAACGATACATTATGGCATAAGAAATTCGTGCAAATGATAGAAACTTCTGAAAAGTAAAAAAAGCAAAAATATATCTAGAAAATTCTCTAAATCATGTACACCCTACTTCAGTGCCCGCAATATAGCCAACATCGCGGATCTAACTATCAGGGATCATGTATTAGTCCTCATTCCGAGACATATTGTGGCTATCGCAGGTTCGAATCTAGCCGCAACCATAATGAATCGGGCTGCCTTATAATGTAATACGCAAATAGTTTGAGTAATTGTATTTAGTATAAAATCGATAGTGATCCTATTATTATCATCTTCCAGCCTATTATATATTACCGTAGTTCTTACGCGGGCCCAGTGCGGATTGGGAACTTCAAACACACCATTGAATTTCTTCTTAGGTGTGTGCAGGTTTCCTCACGATATTTTCCTTCACCGTAAAGCTCATGATAATGATAATGATAATATATTTATTTACATAGAACATGGTACAAAATAACAGTTCTGAAAATATAAATAAAAGGCTCTCACATTCTGCCGCGATTGCGACGTGTAAAATTAACACATTAATTAATTCTTGTTAAATAATTCATACTAAACATACATAACATACATGGTAAATTTAAAATGTAACTTCGCACAACTGTTCGGACGATTCAGGTCGCGCTCGACTCCTAGCTGTCTCTGCACCCGAGTCAGGCCACTGGCTAAACGCGTTACCGTCGAGGAACATAGGCACAGTCCTGGAACCAAATTCTCTACGGATTTCAATTTGTTTAAGACTTGGAGCCAGGATTTGTGTTCCTCACACGTGCGTTTGCGGCAAAGGAGTGGATCAGCTAGGACGACATGGTCTTTCTTGTGTTAGGAGCGCCGGCCGTATGTACCGTCACGGCACCATTAACGACCTAATACGTCGTTCACTTGCCACCGCCTCAGTGCCTTCCACGTTAGAGCCAGCTGGAATGGCGAGGGACGATGGCAACACTGGTGTAACACTGGTGCCGTGGAAATTAGGTAGGGCTCTGGTGTGGGACGCTACATGCGTTGACACTTTCGCTGTGTCCCACATCCAGGCAACTAGCTTGCAAGCCGGCGCTGCAGCTGATCAGGCCCAAATCCTCAAGCGCCGCAAATATTTGTCTTTAATAAAAGACTATGAGTTTGCAGCGCTTGCGGTTGAAACATTGGGTCCATGGTCAGCCGACATGAAAGAATTTATGAGGGCTCTGTCGTCCCGGCTGATCGACGCCTCAGGGGATCCAAGAGCTGGCGCGTACTTAGCCCAGCGGATCGCGCTTGCGATCCAAAGGGGTAATGCCGCCAGCATCATGGGAACCCTGCCGCAGTCAAATATATTAGACGGGGTTTTCTTTTTATAATTTTTTTTTTCTGTTGTAAATAATTATTTTTATTTTTCTCTTGTAAATACTGTTTTTTTTTGCTCTTCTATATATTAGTTTAATTTAAAATTATATTCTTATAATTGACTTTACTTCGCACATAAATTTCGAAAATGTCTGAGGAGCGAGCCCAGGCTCAAACCCACGACCCTCTGCTTGAGAGATCATAGGTCAAACCACCCATAGTACAAGCTTTGATTAGTTTCGGACTAGATCGATTGGAGTCCCAGTATTATTTATTTGTGGTTACTACACAACGGATAAACATACATCATCATCTTCATCATTTCATCCGTAGGACGTCCACTGCTGGACATAGGCCTCCCTCAATCCCTCATTGATACCCTATTATTACGCTTGGAAGCGGCTTGCATCCACCTCGAACCTGCCGCCTTTGCAAGTCGTCCGTCCATCTCGTTGGTGGACGTCCCACGCTGCGCTTGCCAGTCCGTGGTCTCCTGGAGTCATGGTCTCGTGAATAAACATACTTGTTTAGATATACATACTTAAATACTGACTCGAGTAAAGCCAAAGTCAAAGTCAAAAACCTTTATTCAATTTAGGCATCAATTGATGCTCCTATTAACGTCGAATAATCTACCACCGGTTCGGAAAAACCCTCTTGAGAAGAAACCGGCAAGAAACTCAACAAGGCATATTTTTTTCAAAAAGATCTTACATTGTTATTAAATTACACATATCTAAAGTATTTAATACAATTAAATTTTTTAACACAGTAGATACGCTATTTGAGACTAGGGATCGCCAATGCGGATCGGAATTATTTCCAAACATCCCTGTCCATTACATAGACGACGATTGACGATTGTCAGTACAAACACAAACATTAGTATTTTTCACACAAATATCTGCCCAGACCGGGAATCGAACCCGGGACCTCAAGCTTCGTAGTCTCTAACCACTAGACACTAGACTAACCGGTTGTCGTTCGCTGGTGAGTTTAAAATAAAATAAAATATCGGCAAAACTCAAAGCGGACGTGCTCGCGAGGACCATCTCCAAATAACCATGCCATTGTGACGGATCGAAACGACAGGCGCTAAAGACGCGCAGACAGTGCGTGTGCGCACCTCGTTAGTGCGGCTAATGGCGTTAGCGGAAGGGGGGAAGAAACAGGAGCAGGGAAGCCACAGAGAAGATTTATGGGCATTTAAAAAAACCTTTTTTTTCAAATGAGCGCAAAAGCCTTGGTGGCCTAATGGTATAACCTATGGGCTCTCAAGCAGACGGTCGTGGGTTCAAATCCCGGCTTGCACCTCTGAGTTTTTCGGAATTTATGTGCGAAATTACATTTGAAATTTACCATGAGCTTTACGGTGAAGGAAAACATCGTGAGGAAACCTGCATACACCTGCGAAGAAATTCAATGTTTTTTTTTATTGTGAGAGGGAGGAAAACGAGCAAGCGGGTCATCTGATGGAAAATGATCACCACCACCCATAAATAAGTATCAACAGCTCAAAGACTCGTCAATCTGTTGCCGGCCTTTAAAGTAAGTATAACCCTTTATTTGAAAGCCCCGATGTCATAGTTGTCTGGAAACACTGCTGCCGGAAGCTGGTTCCACAGTTTCATGGTGTGTGTGAAGTTTCCAATCCAAACTGGGCGCGTGGGAACTACGGCCCAAGCCCTCTTATTCCGAGTGGAGGCCTGTGCCCTGCAGTGGGACGTATATTATAGGCTAGGATGATGATGAATCAAGAGCGATATTGATTTTGATTATAAAAAATGTGCCAAATTTTTGTATCAGTTTTGTGATGTTTTTTTCATACAGTTTATATGGCTCGTCACAAATCTGATACAAAAAATTGTATGGAAAATTAGGAATATTTTTTGAGAAAAGTGGTGGGGGTCACTGTTACACTTCATTTATTAACCATGCAATATAAATTATTAAAACACTCCCGAGGCACGGCCTAACCAAGTATAGGTAGTCGGGGTAAGAAAAGGTTCGTCACTTTTCGACCTTAACTCGTTGACATAGAGTCGAAAAGTGACGAACCTTTTCTTACCCCGACTATACCTATGGCTGCCCAGACCGTCCGCTGTCCGTCGTTCATTTCTTGATTCGAATTCCAGAAACCGTAAATTCAAATATTCGAAACAGCAACACGGTCTCGGTGGCCATCAGTGTCTACAGTACACAGGTGAATAGGTTTTTTTTTTATGTTAGAGAGGCCAGACAAACGAACTGGTGGGTCACCTGATGTTAAATGAACACCACTATTCATAGACACTGGCAGCGCTTTACGCGATGCCAGTGCGTTGTCGGCCCTAGGAAAAAGGAGAGGGAATAGGGGAGGGGGAGAGGTATTGGGCCCCCGGCGCTCTCACTGACCGAACGAAACGCAGCAGGAGTACTGCTGCTTCACGCCGGTGTTCAGTGAGATGGCGGTACTGCCCCGGACGAGCCGGCCCATTCGTGATGCAGCGGCTAGCTACAACATGGTTCTACCACTACCAAAAGCGTTTCGACTGTTTCGAGCGTTTTGACCGTTTTTCTAGATTCGAATGCATTTCCTATTACAAACGCACTTTACCAAGGCTCTAATTGTATGTAATTTGATATAATTATACCATCCTGAAGTATTCTCTCACTGGTTACCGTGGCTCTCTCCGGGCGTCTCCAATCTTTTCTCTTTCCCCTGTTTTTCTAGTTTCGAATGCATTTCCTATTACAAACGCATTTTACCAAGGCTCTAATTACTGTGAACACAGACAAACATAATTCGAAATGGTTATAGAGACGTCAACAAGAAAATTACTACGATGTACTTGGTTTTTGATTCAACTTTACACAAAGTTGGAGAAGCTGTCGTAAAACTATGATCGAACAACAGATTTTTTTATTATGAGAGGGAGTCAAACTAGTAAGCGGGTCATCTGATGGGTAAAGGTCACCACCGCCCATAAATACCAACAACTCAAAGAGAGCCACTAATCTGTTACCAGCCTTTATAAGGAATATAGGCGCAAGCCACACAGAAGAGACGTGGGACGGGAGCGCGTCGCAGTCGCGGCGCCCCTTGATTCAGTTTTCATACTAAATGTATAGAAGCGTCGCGATCCAAAGCAGACAGAAGAGACGGGGCGGAGACGCGGCCTGCGAACAAACGCGGACTGCGACGCGCCCCCGTCCCACGTCCCTTCTGTGTGGCTTACGACTTAAGTACAGTAAGCAAAAAACTATTGTTATTTTTTTAACAACTTATTCTTGTTCTCTACATTTCGTACGCTTATTTACTTTGGTTGTTTCTGGACAGTAGACAAAACTTTTTCATACATTTTATAAAAACAAAAAAATCGAATCTAAGAATTAAACTTTTTCACAAAACCGGCGCCGTTCAAGTGACAAGAAAGGGCAAACAGTGCCTTTAAAAGGGTGCGCGAGAGCACACACGTTAAGGTGTTAAAACAGCCGTCGCTAACAGACAGACAAACACACGGCCACTTATGTCGGACGTGATCACAGAATATCTAATAGTATCTTCGGAACCTTGTCTAAAGGGGCTCGTTTTCATAATATATAATACTAGCTTTTGCCCGCGACTTCGTACGCGAAGACAATAACGTTAGTTGTTTGCTTTGATCAATTATAACTGTAGATACACATTGCCGAACAAAATCCCCTTCAAATAATGTCCGAACTTTTTTATTTGGTTGCATAACAAAACAGAAATTTGAACCTAGTCTTTACTTCATTACAGTGGAATTTCGGTAGCGGCAAAACTCCACTTGACAGCTAAACTTGACAATTTCACGCAACGTTCTGAGAAAAAAGAAGGCCACTTTTATCAAAGTGGCGCTCATTTGGCTCGGACATTTTCGGGCGCGCGACTGTGGATCTACAGTTATAATTGATCAAAGGTTGTTTGCATGAAATTTGGCACACAGGTAGTTTATTACGTGGATTAACACATAGGATAATGCCAGGAAAATGCAAAGTTCCCGCGGAATTTGAATAAGTGAATTCTAAAGCCGGTAAGCCGCGGTGGCCTAGTGGTTTGACCTATGGTCTCTTAAGCAGAGGGTCATGGGATTGAGCCCGGGCTTGGACCTCTGTGTTATTCCAAATTCGTGTGCTAAATTAAGTTTGAAGTTTACCATGAGCTTTACAATGAAGGAAAACGTCGCGAGAAAAGCTGCACACACCTAAGAAGAAATTCAATGGAACACACCCGCACTGTACAAATCGCACTGGGCCCAAATGGGAACTACAGCCCAAGTATTCTCGTTCTGGGAGGAGGCCTGATTTAAACAACAACATTTTATCCCGGGAAAGTGCAAAGTACTGCATACCGCGGGATAGAAATAACTGTTTTGACCTATTTTGAAAATCAAAGACAGTGTAGCTTTTTTTTTGTTATTCTGGCATAGTGTCCCACTGCTGGGCAAAGGCCTCCACTCTTGACCTCCATAACTCCCGTTCTAGCGCAATATCAGGCCAGTTCTCACATCCAAGTCGTCCCGCCATCTCCTTGGTCTGCCTCGTCGTCGCTGGCCGCTCTCCGGCACCCACCAAGTGACTGTATGAGCCCATCTTTGTGGGTGCATGCGACAGACGTGTCCAGCCCAGACCCATTTTAACTTAGCAGTCTTAGCAGCTTTTTATTAGTGAAATAATTTTAAAAATCAGCCCCCACGTTCAATTCACTTATTTCTATCCCGTGGGAATTTTGCATTTTTCCGGAGAAAAAGTAGTATGTCAATCAGGGATAATGTAGCCTTCAAATGGTAAAATATTTTATAAAATCAGCCACAAAGTTGAATTTACTTACTTATTTCGATCCCGCGGGATTTTTGCATTTTCCCGTAGAAAATGTAGCTTTCAAATTGTAAAATATTTTTAAAAATCAGCCCCTAAGTTGAATTTACTTATTTTTATCCCGCGGGAATTTTGCATTTTCCCGGAAAAAGTACCTTATGTCAATTAGGGATCTGTAGCTTACTACAGGTGAAAGAATTTTCAAAATCAGCCCCGAAGTTGAATTCAGTTTTTTCTATCCCGTGGGAATTGTGCATCATTCCAAAGAAAGAGAAAGCCTATGTCAATTGGGAATAGACATATCATATCATATGAAAGAATTTTTAAAATGAGCGCCGAAGTTGAATTTACTTATTTCTATCCCGTGGGAATTTTGTATTTTCCCAGAAATAAGTACCCTATGTCAATCACGGATGCTGAAGCTTAAAAGAATTTTTAAAATCAGTCCCAAAGTTGAATTCACTTATTTCTATCCCGCGGGAGTTTTGCATTTTCCCGAAGAAAGAGTAGCCTATGTCAATTGGGGATAGTCATATCATATCATATTAAAGGATTTTTAAAATCAGTGCCGAAGTTGAATTTACTTATTTCTATCCCGTGGGAATTAGGTAATTTCCCGGAAAAAAGTACCCTTTGTCAAACAAGGATACTGTAGCTTACTATTGGTGAAAGAATTTTGAAAATCAGCCCCAAAGTTAAATTAAATTTTTTCTATCCCGTGGGAATTTTGAATTTTCCCGAAGAAAATGTAGCCTATGTCAATTGGGGATAGTCATATAATATCATATGAAAGAATTTTTAACATCAGTGCCAAAGTTGAATTTACTTATTTCTATCCCGTGGGAATTTTGCATTTTTTCGTAAAAAAGTACCCTGTGTCAATCAAGGATACTGTAGCTTACTATTGGTGAAAGAATTTTTAAAATCAACCCCAAAGTTGATGTCAAATTTTTCTATCCCGTGGGAATTTTGTATTATCCTGAATAAAAAGTAGCCTTTGTCAATCGGGGATAGTCATAATCACATAATATGTAAGAATTTTTAAAATCAGCCTGAAATTGAATTAATTTATTTCTATCCCGTGAGAATTTTGTATTTTCCCGGATAAAAAGTAACCTATGTCAATTAGGGATAGCGTAGCTTTCTAATACCAAAAGAATTTTTTAAATCGGCTCAATAGTTTCAGAGATTCCGCTACAAACAAATAAACAAAGAAAGTTTAGATATTTCCCTATCCCGTGGGAATTTCGAAAAATCCCTCCTTAGTGCACCTTTAAAATACTCAAGGTACTTGTATGCCAAATTTCAAGTCTCTAGCTCCAGTAGTTTAGGCTGAGCGTTGTCTGTCAGTCAGTCACCAATCAGTCAGTCACGGTACTGTTTCATAGGTATAGATATATTTTAGTTATTACTATTATTATAGACACTGCGGTATATTGGATGAGAAGATAATCGGGAAAAGCCCCATGTAAAAGCTAGTATGACCACGACCAAAAGTAAGTAATTCTCACATACTTCAGCTAGTATAGGTGCATTAATACATGGCCTAAGTAACATCAATGTGACGAAAAGGTTCAAATAGGCTCTTATACACATAATTTGATAATGTACGATCAAAGCATTCTCTTTAAAAGCCTTCGGGAGCATCATGTAAAAGACATTCATCTCATTATTGTTAAAGGCACATTTTAACCAATTTAGAGTAAATAAAATCATCCGTAATGCTCCGTCAGTAAATGCAGCACCCAGAGACGTCGATTAATATTTACATCGCACTAACAACCTTCTGGGGACAAATCCAAACTTAAGATAAGTCTTTGGACGATTGACACCAATTGGGATGTCTATTTTTTGCAATTTATATGTTAATTTATAGGTAATCGAAAACCATTTCGAGATAAATGCTTTTTAACTCGTTTTCTGTAGTTATTTAATTGTAATATTATGTAATGTATTTATTACATAACAAATAAGCAATGACCTTCATTTGACATTGGTGTAAATTGCGTGACCAGTCCAAGTCGTACTTTATTCTGTGTGGTTAGAATTCTTCACAATTTAAGGGTATTCCCTTGACTTGTCTAAACTTTTTTTGCCTAATTTCACTTTGTCTACCAACTTTTACTATAATGAATAGTTTGTCTAAAGTCAATTTGTGTAATTTCATTATATATAATTTTTATTTTGTCGAATTTTCATTCATAATGATCATTTGCATAACTCTTGTTTTGTCGAGATATTATTTTATCGAAAACTCACTTTGTCGATTCTTATTTTAACTAATCATCATACAGCCGAATAACGTTTTAACTAACATCATTTGCATATGTCTTGTTTTGTCTAATATTATTTTATCAAAAACTCACTTTGTCGATTCTTATTTTAACTAATCATCTTATAGCCGAACAAAGTTTTAACTAACATCATTTGCATAAGCCTGGTTTTGTCTAATATTATTTTATCGAAAACTCACTTTGTCGATTCTTATTTTAACTAATCATCATATACAACGTTGTCGATGAGAATGAGACACTTCACAACTATGCGCTGCGCTACGCTCCCGCATTAGCCTTTGAACCTAACCATGCCGAGTCGCTTCTGCTTCGACAGGTCTTGATCGCTCGCTGGCTTCAATCGCTATCATTGGAGTCAGCGAGCGAGCGAAGCGAGCGAGCAAGACCTATCTGGGCGGAAGCGACTCGGTATGGTTAAGTTCAAAGGCTAATGCGGGAGCGTAGCGTAGCGCAGCTCCCGCATTAGCCTTTGGTGTTAGTTTTTTTTTATGACCACCCGGAAAATCATTATCATCAAAATTAGTTTATTTTTGAACTATAACTTCTATAGGCACGCTTGACTTTGGGACCGCGCACAGCGCGGGATGTACATTTTTCCTTATTTCTTAATTCATAACACCAATAATACTTATTATTGACATCCCGATCATCCACTCTCCCGCTAGCATTATACCAAATAAGTTTATACAAAATTAAATTATGCAAAATGTACGTTAGGTAAAATACAATTATATCAGTCAAACATTATACGAAATAAGTTTATACAAAATGAAATTATGCAACATGTACGTTAGGCAAAATATAATTATGTCAGTCAAACATTATACGTAATAAGTTTATACAAAATGAAAATTATGCAACATGTACGTTAGGCAAAATATAATTATGTCAGTCAAACATTATACGAAATAAGTTTATACAAAATGAAAATTAGGTCATTTAAAATTAGATGAGACAAAATTATATAAAGTTAGTTGTATGTAAAATGACTTTCACTAAAATGAAAATTAGGTAAAATGAAACATTAGGTTAAGTAATATTAGTTTATCTAAAATTAGGCAAACTGATAATAGGCAAACAGTTGTTAGGCAAAACAAGGTACAACCCAATTTAAACGTGGATTTATACTACGGAGTTTGATTTGGACCCGCTGTCTGTCATCAAGCACTTTGACAGCGCCAATAAAGTGACACTAGTTACAGTGTACCCACAAAAAATAATTAAAGGGGTTGCCTTATCGTACGCATTTAGATAGATTTAGAAATTTGGCTGTGGGGAGCCCTCTATTACAATCTGACGTCATCAACCAAAATAGTTTCAATAATTAATTTTGAAAAAGTAGAGAACTAAATGACAAAATATTGAAATTAGTTAAATACTTAAACTACTTAATACTTAAATCAATCCTCCGTCCTTATCTTACTAAACAATAATTTTCCTTGACTTATAATAATAGATAAAGAGTAGTTTCCGGCACAGATCGAGGACCTCTCCGGGAAACAAATCTTCGTTTTCCGATAATTTTCCGGAATTCTCGAAAAGACGCGAATTTTTGAGGAAAAATGTTCCGAATTACGAAACGGAATCCGTTGAGAGCACTTGACTCTGATCCGAATGCGATAAGCTGGGGCGCACTGGGAGTAAATCCTACTATACTCCATTTATTTTAAGATTTGAAACTTAACGGTAAAATTTGGACACGTTTTTAAATTAAACAACGAATCTATTTAAAATTGTGTTAGGTTCTATAATGAAAACATAATAGCTACAGCTAATAAATGTATATGTAGAAATTTTTAGTCCATTTGTGTTCGAAATACCGAGAAACGTGTGTTACAGTTGGACCGTTAATTCAAACCTTAAATTGAACGAAGTATAATTCATAGTAATAAGTACAGTACCCGATCATAAAGATTGCACATCGGTCTTTGGAAAAATACTCGGCAAATGTCGGCTTCGTAGAGCGATGTCGCACGCTACTTACAAGTAATGTGTGACAACGCTCTACGAAGCCGACATTTTGCCGAGTCTTGTTCCAAAGACCGATGTGCAAATCTTTATAGCCGAGTACTGTACTAATATACTAATACTAATCTTCAAATATAAAAATCTCGTGTCACGGAGTTTTTTATCGAACTCCTTCGAATCGGCTTGACCGATTTTTACGAAATTGTTTGTCTATATTTGGTAGGTCGTAGGCTATTTGTTACACCCGTATTCTTCGCAGACGGAGTCGCGGGCAACAGCTAGTCTAATATGTAAAAATCTCGTGTCACGGTGTTTGTTATCGAACTCCTCCGAAACGGCTTGACCGATTCTTATGAAATTTTTTGTCTGTATTCGGTAGGTCTGAGAATAGGTCGTAGGCTATTTTTTATACCCATATTCTTCGCAGACGAAGTCGCGGGCAACAGCTAATAATGAAGTCAAATTTGATAAGTTGATTCTTGTGTAAAAGGTAATTCGAGCAAATGTATGAGCGATCTAACGAAGCTCGATGACTGATTCTTAAGTAATAATAAAATTCTGCGAATACCTAGTGTCATGGAAAACGATAATCGATGAAATGATTTTCGTTAAAATGATGGATTACCTCCCACTGTATCTCCGCCTGTCAATCTAGAAAAATATGTCAAGTGCGATTCATCCTCCCTGAGATATCCGACATGGATGCGGAATGAGTAATCCTCACGACTAGCATTCCAGATGGGGTGGCCAGAGAAGGAATCTATAAGCCATTATGAAAGCAGGATCTGGAACTGAAGGCCGATGGGACCAGTGTACAAGATGTACCCAATATACACTATTCCCGCGTGGGAATTACAGTCCAAATATGTCATACTAACATAAAATAATATACTTCAATCTAACTATAACAAACTACATTGAGTATTAAAAAAAAAAAAAAAAATTTTTTAGTTTTTTTATTAAGTATTTAACATGTTTTTAACCCTTTATGAATTTATTCAAAGGAAGATCAACGCCATTCGCAAGAGTTTGCTGATTTGGGGCCATTTGCGCATGTTTAGGGTTCCGTACCCTGAGCGCTTGCAGACAGAGCGCGGTCTGGCGTTCCGCGTTCAGAGTTCTGCGTTCTTTCGAATGTACTGAGTCCCTTACGATAACGCACACAGCAGGCGGTCGGTGCCTCTACAATGAGTTACACTAGTTTACAGTGACCGTACTCGCTAGCGACGACGTAAATGATTTGTATGGAGAATTGTACTTCCGCAAGTGACCGCTAGAGGCGCTGTACACAATTCTCCATACAAATCATTTACGCCGTCGCTAGCGAGTACGGTCACTGTAAACTAGTGTAACTCATGGTAGAGGTACAGAACTCTCGAGCGGTCAATACACAGTATGCTTAGTATAAGTTTTACTTCACCAAATACTTCTCGATCGCGTTTACGTAAAAAAATCAATTACTATGGAAACATGGACAGCGTCTCCGCGCGCGCGCGTCCATGTTTCTATAGAATTGAATTTTTTACGTAAACGCGATCGAGAAGTATTTTGGTGAAGTAAAACTTGTACTAAGCATACTGAACTCTGAACGCGGAACTCGGAACTCCAGACCGCTCTCTGTCTGCGCGCGCTCTTAGGTTATCAACGGGACCCTATTACTGAGACTCCGCTGTCTGTCCGTCTGTCCGTCCGTCTGTCACAGGACTATCTTTTGAACGTTAATAGACTTGAAATTGTCACCAATTGTGTATTACTGCGCGTGGACCGGAAGACGTAGTGTAGGTAGGCCTCCAACAAGATGGAGCGACGACCTGGTGAAGGTAGCGGGAACGCATTGGATGCGGATGGCGCAGGGCCGATCTGTTTGGCGAGCCTTGGGGGAGGCCTATGTTCAGCAGTGGACGTCTTTCGGCTGAAATGATGATGATGATGATGATGATGATGTGTATTACTGTGGCCGCTATAGGTACCATAGGTAAAAATAAAGTAAAGGTAAAAATTAAAGGGGATCGTCATACAATCATCATCATCATCATTTCAGCCGAAAGACGTCCACTGCTGAACATAGGCCTCCCCCAAGGCTCGTACAACAGATCGGCACTGCGCCATCCGCATCCAATGCATGAATTCCCGCCACCTTAAACAGGTCGACGCTCCATCTTCATACAAGAAACATGCCTTTTTCAGCGTTTTTAACTGCGGCGCTGGTTGCTACGCAACAACTGACAGTTGCTAGGCAACGATTAACAGCCATAGCTATACCGTACGCGCGAGCAACCCTATGCTATTTGGCTGTTTATTCGAAAACCTACCTATAAGTTTGCGATTTTAGTGTTTACATTTTGGTGATTCTTTACTGAAATGTTTTTAATTGTGTTTTGTTTGTAGTGGTAGAGCCATGTTGTAGCTAGCCGCTGCATCACGAATGGGCCGGCTCATCCGGGGCAGTACCACCCTCTCACAGAACACCGGCGTGAAGCAGCAGTAATCCTGCTTGCGTTTCGTACGGTCAGTGAGAGTGCCGGGGGCCCAATACTTCACCCCTTCCCTCTCCCCCTCCCTCTCCCCCTTCCCCTATTCCCTCTCCTTTAGGGCCGACAACGCACTGGCATCGCGTAAAGCGCTGCGGGTGTCTATGGACAGTGGTGTTCATTTAACATCAGGTGACCCACTAGTTCGTTTGTCTAGCCTATCTAACATAAAAAAAAAAAAAAAAACATAAAAAAAAAAAACGTTGTACGGAGGCACGGAACCCGCCTTGTACTAGCCCTAACTCGCACTTGACCGGTTTTTTATTTCATTTTTGTTTTTTCTTTTTTTTTTCTTCATGTTGTCACCGATAAATTGTTTTCTTTCTTTATTTTTTCATTCGTTCTCCATGCTACACAGTTACTAAACAAAATGAGTGTTGTACAGTCAAGGAGTTTAATTCCCTACCCATTTCGTAAAAATGCCGTGTAATATTCGCAATGCATTAATTAAGGTGGAACGGCACGCTCTAGGCGCGAAATTCAAAATTTTTACAGGTTTTAATTTATTTCGAGGTAACGGTGTAACTATTTAACTTCATATGGTACTTGCGCTTGTAAAACAGTGTTCTTTATATTATTGTGTTAAGATTTTTAAGAATAAAACTGTTAGCTTGATATAAAAGTTGTCAAATATAGAAATTCGGACTTTCAAAGTTCTGACAACTTTTATTTCAAGCCAATAGTTTTATTCTTAAAAAACTTTACACAGTAATATAAAGAAAACAGTTACACCGTTTACAAAAATTAAATTAAAACCTGTAAAAATTTTGAATTTCGCGCCTAGAGCGTACGCTTCCACCTTAAGAGGCTGACAACACCTAATTTTGTTGAAATTGATGTCATTTAAACAGTTTTTTAAGAAAAACTGCTTGTTCTAGCACATCAAAAAATTATATGTTAATAATTCATCATATTTCAAAGACCGTGGACGGACTCGATACATAATTGGACGAAATCGGCTCGATAGAAAATAATTGCAAAGATAGGTCTTAAAATCATCATTAAACGGTTCTATGTCTTTATTTTTTTGGCGTATGCGTCTGCAATTAAAACCATGAAGTGAACATATTCATACCTAAACCGCTAACGAGTCATATTTCACAAATAATCCACAGTTTCTTTTTAATTCAATATTTGCCCGATAAATTTCAATATACCCGGCTGCCCAGTAATAGCGGCATCTCGTTTACTCCGATACAAATAGACAGTGTGCGCCGACGTTGGTGTTGACAGCGTCTTAAGGTCGAAATGTCAATGGGAACACGTCACAACAACATCGTTGCTAGCTCTTATGGTGACAGTTTGCCGTACGATATTCAAACTTAGGTGGGTTGGAAATTAAATTCCTTGACTGTACACAATTGGGATGTACCAAAAAAAATAACCTATAGTTTTTATAGGGCAGCGTTCGGGAAGCTCCGCAATATCTTGTCATCCGATATACCGCAGTGTCTCAAGTCAAAAGTCTTTGACCAGTGTGTTGCCAGTGATGACTTATGGCACTGAGACGTGGCCGCTAACGATGGGTCTTATAAGGAAGCTCTAGGTCACTCAGAGGGCGATGGAGCGGGCTATGCTTGGAGTTTCTCTGCGGGATCGCATTAGAAATGATGAAATCCGCGCGAGAACTAAAGTCACGGACATAGCTCGAAGAATCGCTAGACTTAAGTGGCAGTGGGCAGGGCACATCGCCCGTAGAACTGACGGCCGATGGGGCCGAAAGGTTCTCGAGTGGCGTCCGCGGACCGGAAGACGCAGTGTAGGTAGGCCTCCAACAAGATGGAGCGACGACCTGGTGAAGGTAGCGGGAACGCATTGGATGCGGATGGCGCAGGGCCGATCTGTTTGGCGAGCCTTGGGGGAGGCCTATGTTCAGCAGTGGACGTCTTTCGGCTGAAATGATGATAGTTTTTATATTTTTTTTTGGAAAGAATAGGATATTTTAAGATACCATTTTCATCGATTTTGAATTTGGTTGAGTATTTAATTTTTTATAATTTTTTTAAGAAATACGTTGGATGACGTCACAGTGAGAGAGCCACGTTCCATTGCCTACAAAAATTCAAGCCGTACATAACATAATCTGTGGCACTACTGATTTGTCTTGTCACTGTCAATAATACAAGCACGGCTTAGGGTCCTAAATGAACCATGACAAATAGTTTTATTTATTTATCTTCTTTTAGCTTCGATTATTCCTGTTTGTTTAATGGTGTGATAGTAAATAGATATTTTTTACTTAAATCTGATATTTAAATTCTTTCATATTTACTTGTAACGTAATAATTAAATTTGTAAAAATACATTGCGAGTATTGTATACATTTCGGACTATAAATGACAACCGTTTAAAGCCAGGTGCACATCATGTGATTAAAGTTCTGTCTTTGTCACTCTTTGCTATTATAAGCAGGACAGCAACATTTCAAACTGTCAATTTGCTTTAGAGTGTAGATCTGCTTTATATCTGCCTATGTGACGATTCACTGCAGGGGTCAAATGAAGGTCATTATGTAAATTTTCTTTATTTAATTCAGTTTATCATATTTCTGGAATCTGATTTCTGAAAACGATTCACAAAGCCTATTTCTCCAAACGGTTTTCGATTTATTATACGTTGTCAAAATTTGGGACATCCCAATTATTGCATAGCACCATTTAGCTTTTTAAAACGAGAACGTCAGACACATTTTGTGTTTTATAAAAATTAAAACGTTTCAAGTGCATTTAAGAATATAATTTATTACCAAGAAGTTAAAAGGTTCGAATAGAACCCCATTTTTTGCAGCTCAAGGGGTTGAAATGGTTTAAAGTAGCGCGGTTGACTCTGAGTTACTTAAGTTTTTGATAAGATAACTATATAACCAGTAAGTAAGCCTAACGAATAGGCTCAGAGTGGCTCAACGTGCTATAGAGAAGGCTATGCTCGGGGTTTTTCAACGGGATCGAATTAGAAATGAGGAGATTCGTAAAAGAACCAGGGTCACCGACACAGCTAAACGGATTAGCTCGTTGAAATGGCAATGGGCAGACCGTATAGCACGCAGAACAGATGGCCGTTGGGGCCCAAAAGTTCTCGAGTGGCACGGACTGGGCAAGCGCAGCGTGGGACGTCCACCACAAGATGGACAGACGATTTGGTAAAGGCCACTGTCACGCGGCGGACACGACGTACAAATACGCGTTCTTGAATCTAGATAAGCATGACGACGTCTGTACACGCGTACGCCTACATACATCGCGCGCGCACTCTTCTGGATTCGGGCGGTTTCCGGCTATCTGCGCCTTGAGGGGTGGGGTAATTCGAATCGGTGCGGGGCGGACCGTTTCCATTCTGTACGTATATATTCTGTCATATATTCTGTGCCACAGTTTCAAAGTGGATGCAAGCCGCTTCCAACTGTAATAATTGGGCATCAATGAGGGATGCCAATGCCCAGCAGTGGACATCCGACAGCTGAAATGAATGGATGAATGAACTACCTAACTCGACTCATCTTCTTAAACGTAGTCGTTTTTTTGTAGTGGTAGAGCCATGTTGTAGTTAGCCGCTGCATCACGAATGGGCCGGCTCGTCCGGGGCAGTACCACCCTCTCACAGAACACCGGCGTGAAGCAGCAGTAATCCTGCTTGCGTTTCGTACGGTCAGTGAGAGTGCCGGGGGCCCAATACCTCGCCCCTTCCCTCTCCCCCTCCCTCTCCCTCTTCCCCTATTCCCTTTCCTTTAGGGCCGACAACGCACTGGCGTCGTGTAAAGCGCTGCGGGTGTCTATGGACAGTGGTGTTCATTTAACATCAGGTGACCCACTAGTTCGTTTGTCTGGCCTATCTAACATAAAAAAAAAAAAAAAACGACTCACTACATAGTATAAAACAAAGTCGCTTCCCGCTGTCTGTCTGTCCCTATGTATGCTTAGATCATTAAAACTTCGCAACGGATTTTGGTGCGGTTTTTTTTTAATAGAATAGATAGAGTGATTCAAGACCAAGGTTTATATGTATAATACATGCATAATTGCAGAAAAAAGCATTTGGGAAAAAATTGGAATGGAAGTTTTGCTACTATACTTCATTTAATTTAGAATTGAAAACCACAACATAATTATATCGCTGCTCGGCAACTATGTCTTACCTAGCAAATAGTACAGTACAATAGTCTGGGAGCCGCAAAATAAAATTGTTTTAATATCACTTTATTTGCGTGTCGTCAATTGTTACTCTAGTACAAATTGTAAAGAGATTACAGTTCACGAGCCGCAATATAATGTTGTTGTGGTTTATAATTTTAAATTAAATGGAGTATAGGAAATAAAGATTTTGGTAAATTGATCTAAACAGTCAAGTATTCATACAAAATTGTACGTAAAACCCGATATTAACGTAAATAGAGTTAAAGATAAATAAATAACACACAAAAGCTAGCAATTACTATTACCCACACAAAGTACTTCCTTTTTAAAACAAAATAAATGAATTGCAACCTTTGGCTACACTTTATAAGGTTTAATTCACATTACGTTGTAAAAAACATCATAAACATTTTAAGGGTCCTTATGATCAATTATGGGTCCATTAGTTTTATTTTTATTGAGGGTAGGTAATGGGAGTTTAACTCAATTTGTTGTTAAACGCCGCACTCACATACAGCTGTTATAATTGTGTGGCCGACGGGTCCCTGATCCTAGTCGTTCGTAGGCCAGGCACTCGTCGCACAGCCTCGGGTTCACAGCTGTGTGCGTTGCAGCTTTCCTCTCGGTGACGTCGGTGGGAGAAAAGTGAAACGCACGGTTCGGTTTTAGTGGACTGTATTCGGTTTCGAGGTTCGCAATCGACCGAGTTAACCGAGTCAGTATTGCGCAGCCAATGTCGTCGGAGTTAGCGGGATCGGAGTCAGGTAAGCAAAGCCGGGTCGTATTCGTAGTCTCGGAAATCGGAGTCCGGGGTACGTAGCAGGGGTCGTGGGTTCGTGGGCGAATGTTCGGTCCGAATTCGGTGCTGGGGTCGAATGTTCGCGGTCGGGGGTTCGGTGTCCAATTCGCTGCTGGGTCGGTAGTCGGCTTGTAGTCACGTTCACTTTTTAGGCTTGCTTGCTGACTGTTTCGGAAGGCTGCTGGCTGCTAACTGACTATCGGGCGAAGGCACCTCCTTTTATAGTCGATCGAAGGAGGCTGCCCTCGCCCTATTGGCTATAATTCCCGACGCGTTTCTGCTCGACGCGCCGGGAATTTTCGCTATGGGTGGCTCGGTCAAATCGGTGTCGCTTCGGAGTTAATTGACATATTTTAATTATTCTAATCGCTATCGGTCGGGCTCGAAGTTCCCCAGCCCATGTATATCGGGATTTTCATCTTTATTTGTATACATGGGCTAGGGTCGCAAAAATGTCGTAATAATTTCGATTTATTTTAAAAACTTATTTTAACTAAATCTAATTATAGACTATATACATCGTTCGCAACTTATTTACTAAATGGCGGGTGGCTGTCCGCAACAATCTCCCCCCGCCGCATCCGTAGGGAAGGCCTCCTCTGTAGTGGGGAGGACAGCTAGCCGCGTCGTCGGCCGCCGGAACACGCCGCCCTTGGTGCGCACGTCCGCGCTTCGTATGCCGCCATCAGGTCCAGGGAAGACAGTCTCGATGACGCCGCGGGGCCACACGTTCCGGGGAAGGCTCGCGTCGACGACCACAACTAGGTCGCCGACTTGTATCGGTCGCTCGCCCCCGCTCGGAGAGCGGCGGGGGGCAAGCATCGGGAGGTACTCCCGGACCCAGCGGGCCCAGAAGTGGTCAGCCAGGGCCTGGCTCGCGCGCCAGGCCCGGCGATCGCTGTCGTCGCAGGGGCCAGTGATGGGGGCCCCCGCTGGTCCACCGAGCAGGAAGTGGCTTGGTGCGAGTGCTTCTTCGTCGCTTGGGTCGACTGACACGTGCGTCAGAGGCCGCGCATTGACTGTTTGCTCGGCCTCCGCCAGCAACGTTGTCAGCACCTCTTCTTTGGGGGCCCGAGAAGACAGGGTGGCGGCCAGTGCGACTTTGACTGAACGCACCAGCCGTTCCCAAGCCCCTCCCTGGTTCGGAGCGCCAGGGGGTATGAAGCGCCACTCCATCCGGTGGCGCAGCGCATAGTCGCGCAGCGCTGGCAGCCACTCGGTGTAAGCGGCTCGTAGTTCGGTGTCGGCCCCGCGGAAGCATGTAGCATTGTCGCTATACATGAGGCGGGGCCATCCGCGTCGCGCCGCCAGGCGCCTCAGCGCCATGATTGCAGAGTCGGTTGACAGGCTGGCCACTGTCTCGAGGTGGACGGCGCGCGTCGTCAGGCATGTGAATAGCGCCACCCAGCGCTTTTCGTGCCGCCGCCCGATGGTGACGGTGAGCGGGCCGAAATAATCGACTCCGCAGTTGGTGAAGGGCCGGCAGTATGGCTCGATACGGGCCCGCGGCAGGTCGCCCATGGCCGGCGGGCGCGGCGTCGCGCGTCGCACGGCGCACGTGCGGCAGGTGCGCGCGACCTTCTTCACCGTGGGGCGAAGGTGCAGCACCCACAGTCGCTGCCGCAGGTCGTTCACCACCCGCTCGTTTGATGAGTGGGCGGCGTCGCGGTGCGCCTTCTCGATCAGAAGGCGGACGAAGGCGTGGCGGCCGTCCAGGATGACGGGCCGCTTCGTTAGCCCCGGCACCGGCGCGGCGTCGATCCGCCCGCGCAGGCGCAGTAGGCCGTCCTCCAGGACGGGGTCGAGTGGGTAGAGGCGGCTCTTCTTCGGCAGCCTCCCCCCGCTTCGGAGGAGGCGGATTTCCTCCGCAAAGTCGTCGCTTTGGCACCTCTGATACCAGAGGTGCTCCGCTCGCCGCACTAGCTCTACCGAGAGCTCACCCGCACTAGCGCGATCCCGGCACTTCGCGACGAACACTAGAACTCGCGCCGTAGCTCTAATGAGCCTTTCGAAACTCGAGAATCGTTCTATTTTCGGTAAGTGTCCACTCGCGGTTTTATTGTTTTTATTATCGGACACTTCACTAAGATTTATCGCGTTATCGGAGCCGTCACTGACTTTAAACACGTTTTCGCGCACTATTTTCGGAGGTTCCTGCGGCCACCGGTCCTCCGGCAGTCGCAGGAAATCGGGCCCGGTGAACCACCGGTCGGTGGCGGCGATCGCGCGGGCGCTGTCCGCTCGCGTCGCGTCGTCCGCTGGGTTCGCCGTCGCATCGAGTTCGCGGGCGCTGTCCGCCCGCGTCGCTTCGTTCGCTTTTCGTTTCGTCGTCGCATCGCTATTCTTATAAACGTAGAGCACGTTCTGTGTGCCCCCGCTCGCTTGGATGGCCCGGGGGACTGAGCCGTATATGACCCAGCCCAGTGCCGTCCGGACCGCTGCTGGCTGCCGTCGCTTGCCCGTCCGCGCCTCGCGGACGACCATCAGGTGCCAGTTGTCCGCGCCAATGAGAAGGCGCGGAGTCGCTGTGGCGTAGCACGCCTCTTCGAGCCCCCGTAGGTGGGGGAAGCGGGTCACGTCCCTGCCCAGCTGCTGCTCGTGGATCACCAGGCGCTCCACCGTGCGCGCGGTGACCCTGTGTGCGTCGCCGCGTCCTTGCACTGTGATGGACACGCGGCGACTGTGTGGCAGGTTGGTGGTGGCGCTTATGCCCCGCATTTGCATCGGTACTGCAGGGCCGGTAGCGCCGATGGTGCGTGCTAGCTCTTCGTCGATGAGAGTCACAGTTGACCCGTCGTCCAGCAGCGCAAATGTATCGACCGCGCCACTGGGACCGCTGACTCGGACGCGACACATCTTCAGCAGGACCTTGGCCCCGCCGGTAGTGTCGCGCACCGTTGTCACTGATTGCTTGTCGGTGATCGGCGCCTGCCCGTCCCTGGGCGGCGACGCCGATTTCGGAGCAGCGGGCGGCGCCCGCCCTCGGGGCGGCGCACGCTCGCTGTTGTCGTCGGAGTGGCGCGGCGCTGTTGCTGCGCTCGCGTGTAATAGCGGGTGGTGCACGTGGCGGCACCCCTCTACTTCGCAGGTGCGGGCACGGCACGTCTCCCGTCGGTGCTGCTGGTCCAGGCACCGGAAGCAGACCCTATTGTCGCGGGCCCACTCCCAGCGCTCGTTGACCGTCATCTGGGCGATCCGTCTGCACCTCGGCGTCGGGTGATTGCCCCCACAGCTGAGGCAATTGCGTGCGTCCTGCGTCTCGGTCGCGTAGACCGCCCGCGGCGCGCCCCACGTAGCGGGCTTCGTTGGCGGGCGGGGTGTCGGTGCTGCCGGCCGGGTCGTCTCCCTTCGGGGCGGCAGCGTCGCAGCGGCGGCGGCGGACGTCGTGCCCACCGAAGTGTAGGCGTATCGGAGGGCACGGTCCGCCTCGCGCATCAGGAATCGCGACAGCGTCACGATTTGCGGCTCCAGGGACATTTGCTCGGCCGCAAAATCCCCGAAGCGCGCTCGAAGATGCGGGCTCAGCTTCTCCATGACGTCGCGTGCCAGTAGGGGGCTGGAGAGGTAGCCCTGTTGTTCGAGTGACCCCAGCACGGTCACTATGTTCTGTAGCTTCACCGCGAACGTGTTGATTTCCGTTGCGGTGGAGCCCAGACGCGGTAGCTTCTTGAGGTCGTCGAGGGCCTTGGACGCCAGGACCTCTGGGCGCCCATAGCACTGCCGGAGAGTCTGCATCACGGCATCGGGGTTGGCAGCGGTGTGCAGAAGCGATTCGACGGCTTCTCGGGCGGCGCCGCGCAAACACGAGCGCAGCCGCGCCATGTTGTCGTTGGGCGTAAAGTTGTACGCCCGCGTCGACTCGGTGTAGGCCGCATGGAATGGCAGCCAATCGCCCGCCGTACCGGAGAAGGCAGGCAGCTCGTACACTTGGCGCGGTGGTGGGCGCACCCGCGCCATCTTCTCCAGTGCCTCGGCGAGCTTCTCGATTCCTCTGTTCCCGCTCGCGCTGCGTTCGCGAGCGGGTGTCGTTGGCGGCGAACGGCGCCGCCTCGTATCGTGGGCGGGTGTCGTTTGCGGCGAACGGCGCCGCCTCGTATCGTGGGCGGGCGGCGGCGAGCGCCGCGTCAGTTCCACCTTGGGCGCCTGTGGAGGCGCCTCAGACGGGTTCGCTGCGGTGCGCCGGAGCCAATCATCCACCTTGGCATGTGGTGCGATGATGCTGCCGGCCTGAGATGCCTCGGCCTCGATCGTGCCGATCCGCTTCCTCAGCTTGGCACGAACCTGCTCCTTCTGCAGGTCCAGCTCCTGCTGCTTGATACGCAGCAACTCCTCCTCGGCTTCTTCCTCCGCCATTCGGATGCGGTTGGCCGTCGCATTCGATACGTGGGATGGGGCCGGCGACCTCGCATAGGCTCGTTCTGCCTGCGTCGCCGGGTCGTCGTAGAAAGCGACGGCTCGCTGCGGTCGCTCCCTGTTGGCAGCCCAGTCGGGCTGTTCCGCTGCTCCCACGTTCAGAAGTGGTCGGTTGTGGACCTCGAGTTCCCCTCCCCCCGCTTGGGTGAGGGGGTGATACTCCCCTCCCCCCGCTGCGGTGAGGGGCGGATACTCCCCTCCCCCCGTTTGGTCGAGGGGGGGGTAGTAGCTGGCTTCGGGTAGGGGGGGGGTTGGATGCCCCACCACCCCTTCCCCCGCTCGGCTGAGCGGAAGGAAGTATGCGGCGTGAGGTGGGGGCGTAACCTGCTGCCCCACCTCCCCTCCCCCCACGCGGGTCAGCGGGGGGAAGTACACGGCGTCGCGTCGCGTCGCTCCGGTGGTGGCATCACGCGGCGGCTCGCGTGTTGCCATCCTTGTCTCGCCGCGGGGTAACATCGCGGGCGAGACGTCGCGGTGGACCATCCGCTCGAGTTGACGCTGCCAGACGTCCTCGGATGTCGTCGTGGCAGCCGTCGCAGCAGCGGTCGTCGTCGGGGGTCGTTCGGCGGCAGCTTGTTCGTCGGCGTTCGGCGAAAGTCGCCGCTCCTCACGGTCACCCTGAGAACGGGTCACGACCATGGTCGAAACACGTCGGGTCAATCCAATCCGAAGTACCAAACACTGGGGTCGTTTGGGTCGGTTGGGTCAGTTGGGTCGATTGGGTCGATCGGGTCGATCGGGTCGATTGGGTCGATCGGGTCGATTGGGTCGATTGGGTCGATCCGGCTCGAAGGACCAAACACTGGGGTCGTTCGAGTCGGGATCGCTGTCGTCGTTCGGGTCGGAGTCGCTGGTTCAATCCGGCTCGAAGGACCAAACACTGGGGTCGTTCGAGTCGGGATCGCTGTCGTCGTTCGGGTCGGAGTCGCTGGTTCAATCCGGCTCGAAGGACCAAACACTGTGGCCGACGGGTCCCTGATCCTAGTCGTTCGTAGGCCAGGCACTCGTCGCACAGCCTCGGGTTCACAGCTGTGTGCGTTGCAGCTTTCCTCTCGGTGACGTCGGTGGGAGAAAAGTGAAACGCACGGTTCGGTTTTAGTGGACTGTATTCGGTTTCGAGGTTCGCAATCGACCGAGTTAACCGAGTCAGTATTGCGCAGCCAATGTCGTCGGAGTTAGCGGGATCGGAGTCAGGTAAGCAAAGCCGGGTCGTATTCGTAGTCTCGGAAATCGGAGTCCGGGGTACGTAGCAGGGGTCGTGGGTTCGTGGGCGAATGTTCGGTCCGAATTCGGTGCTGGGGTCGAATGTTCGCGGTCGGGGGTTCGGTGTCCAATTCGCTGCTGGGTCGGTAGTCGGCTTGTAGTCACGTTCACTTTTTAGGCTTGCTTGCTGACTGTTTCGGAAGGCTGCTGGCTGCTAACTGACTATCGGGCGAAGGCACCTCCTTTTATAGTCGATCGAAGGAGGCTGCCCTCGCCCTATTGGCTATAATTCCCGACGCGTTTCTGCTCGACGCGCCGGGAATTTTCGCTATGGGTGGCTCGGTCAAATCGGTGTCGCTTCGGAGTTAATTGACATATTTTAATTATTCTAATCGCTATCGGTCGGGCTCGAAGTTCCCCAGCCCATGTATATCGGGATTTTCATCTTTATTTGTATACATGGGCTAGGGTCGCAAAAATGTCGTAATAATTTCGATTTATTTTAAAAACTTATTTTAACTAAATCTAATTATAGACTATATACATCGTTCGCAACTTATTTACTAAATGGCGGGTGGCTGTCCGCAACAAATTGTCTGTGTTTAAACATGGATTTTTCTCTGGAGTTGTCTTGCAAATCACGAAGGCGAGCGGTTTTACTCGTGATTAAACGAGTATCATCATAATCATCATGCCAGCCTATATAACGTACCGCTGCAGGGCACAGACCTCCTCTTAGAATAAAGGGCTTCGGCCGTAGTTTCTTGGGCTCAGTGCGGAGGAACTTCGCACACACCATTGAATTTCTTCTCAGGTGTGTGCAGGTTTCCTCGCAATGTTTTCCTTCACCGTAAAGCTCATGGCAAATTTGTAATGTAATTTTGCACATAAATTTCGAAAAATTCTAAGGTGCGAGCCGGGATTTAAACCCATGACCCTTGAGAAGCCATAGGTCAAACCGCTAGGCCACCACGAGCTGGTACTGCTGTACTCACTTACTAATCCTACTAGGTAATATTATAAACGCGAAAGTTTGTAAGTATGGATGGATGGATGGATGGATGTTTGTTACTCTTTCACGCTAAAACGGTTTAACGGATTCTGGTGAAATTTAGCACACAAATAGTTTATAATCCGGATTAACATATAGGATACTTTTTATCCCGGAAAATTGCATGTTTCCTGCGGGATAGCGATAATCGAATTCTTCGCAGAAAGAGTCGCGGGCAGCAGCTCGTAAATAAATAATATTGATTTAATTCACTTACAAGATAGTTTTATTACTTTATTAGGTCAATAACAGTTTCCTTAAATATCAGTACTTATATTTACGGAATAATCGCCTGGTTACTCTTAACTATTACACCCTGTATAGAGATGAAGTTTATAAGTTTATAGCACGGTGTATTCATGCTCACCACCAGTTGAACCAAATGTGTTACTCAGACAAAATGGCAACCGTCATTTGTAAAACCGGATAAACTCTCGCAGCCTTATCACAACAAAATGCGTAATACATAGGGGCAAGTATATACATAAGTAGCCTTAATGAGGACAGGTAAATGACACCGGGCGACGTCCTGGTTGCGAGGGGTTGCTCCACTTGGGCCCACATAGCCCTTAGAGGCGGCGTTCAAAGAGGGAGGCCTTTAAAGTGAAAAATATGGATAACTCACGTCTATTGATCGAGTTTAGCTTGACATGTTTCGGGCTAATTCTGCCAAACGCGCACTGCGCGCTACCGCTCTGGTCGCGCGACTGCTCGACGCAATTGACAGCGACACACAACTACCTGGGTCATTATCCAAGCGTTTCAACCGCCTAATTTTGGTGGTCACATTTTCTACGAATCGGCTGTAGATTTTGATGGCGTCTTCGGTTATTTATTAGAGGACCTGTACTTCTACCACAAAATTAAAAACTGTACCAGAATATTTTGCCATTTCTACAAAAAAAATGCCACCAAAATTGGGCGGTTGAAACGCTCGGATAATGATCCACCTCCGTTTTCATCGTCACTTTTATTGCCATTGCCAAATGTAGGGTAGCACATACATAACCCTAACAACATAACTTTGTTATGGTTCGCTCACACTCACCGTTGACGCAGTGCGAATATTCAACACTGTTTTCCATCTGTTTCTATTATTATTTTACTTAAATTATTTTACTCTTATTATTTGTTCACTATAAGTACGATTTAGATATTTACCTCTGCCATTATATTTTTTTCATAATCTAATTATTTTACGAGAACTTTACTTTGCTTTACATTAGGTACTTTATTTAGTGGAGACCACGGACTGGCCTGCGCAGCGTGGGACGTCCACCAACGAGACGGACGGACGTTTTGGTGAAGGCCGCAGGTTCAGGGAGGATGCAAGTCGCTTCCAACCAGTGGACGTCCTACGGCTGAAATGATGATGATGATTATTTTACGAACACGAGACCTTCGAAAAGACCTTCCAAAAAATTACAACTACTACAATTAGTAGATTAGTACTTATTTTAAATGAAAGGTTAATAACGAAATATAGCCGCAATAACGCTGAATACTGTCGTAACTACACATACATATTTTACATTTTAGAGCGGTGCATAGCAAATTGTCCGCTTAAAATACTTTGCAGACGGCGCCAAGCGGCCTGCACCGTTCATCCCCGTCCTCCTCCGGATATTGATTTTGGTTGTTAGGGATTTATTTATGACTATTAGCTGAGGGGAGTAATGAGTTGAGATAAGGGGGGGGGGATAAGATCAACGGCCCCTACGAAAACAGTCGTATCTCCAAAGCAGTTTCAGTGGGAACAACGACAGACATTTTCAAGCATATTTTTTTTAAGGGTTTTTGTACTTACTTAAATTTGATTCAAACATAGCTTTTTATATTGTTTACACAATCCTGTAACATTTATCTAAAATTCTCAGGAAAAATACCAAAATAGGTGACATAATAATTGCCTGGAAGCGATAAGGCCGCCTATTACTTAGTGATTCTTTCGTGTGCTTACTTGTTTTCTGTTTTTAACCCCGACACAAAAAGAGTTGACCGCTATCACGCGGCGGACACGACGTACAAATACGCGTTCTTGAATCTACATAAGCACGACGACGTCTGTACACGCGTACGCCTACATACATCGCGCGCGCACTCTTCTGGTTTCTGGCAGTTTCCGGCTATCAGTACGCTTAGTATAAGTTTTACTTCACCAAAATACTTCTCGATCGCGTTTACGTAAAAATTTCAATTCTATGGAAACATGGACGCGCGCGCGCGGAGGCGCTGTCCATGTTTCCATAGTAATTGATTTTTTTACGTAAACGCGATCGAGAAGTATTGAAGTGAAGGAAAACTTATACTAAGCGTACTGCGCCTTGAGGGGTGGGGTAATTCGAATCGGTGCGGGGCGGACCGTTTCCATTCTGTACGTCAGTACTATTATATATTCTGTGCCGCTATGTGTGAGTGTGTGTCTGTCTGTGGCATCATAGCTCTTAAACGGGTGAACCGATTTGAATGCGGTTTTTTTTATTAGAAAGCAGGTTTCTTGGCAATTGTTCTTAGATTTTATTAAAATCGGTTCAGCCGTTCCAAAGTTATCAGCTCTTTTGTTAGCTGCGGAAGGGATCTTAGACGCATAATGGGCATTTACCTACTTTATTTTGAAACATACTTATGAATTTTATTATGATTATGAAATAATTGCGTTCGGGTTTTTAATTTTTTTAATTTATAGTTATGCTTACTACATATAATATGGTGGTCAATAAAAAGTTATTGTACTGTATTGTGTTGTAGGATAAAGTACAGTCGCGGAATGATAAGGTTCGTCACTTTTCGACTCTATGTCAACGAGTTAAGATCGAAAAGTGACGAACCTTATCATTCCGCGACCAGGGTAAAACCGGGATAGATGCCCCACTTTTTGGAATCACTCCATATCTCTTAATAAAAAAAGTAAAACGTTTTATTTATAAAACCGCCGTACATTGATTTTTATCGGCCATTTTTTTAAAAGAAAAAAAAAATCTTGATTATTCTCAGAGTAAGTATTAACAATTTTAGCAGACTTCTTCATTTTGTGACATCTATGCCACGTATGGGATAGTTGCCTGATCCATATCAATTCAATAGGATAGATGCCTTCCCCCGCAACGAGGCCGATGGGGCAAAAAGGTTTTCGAGTAGCGTCCACGGACCGGAAGACGCAGTGTAGGTAGGCCTCCAACAAGAAGGAGCGACGACCTGAAGGTTGCGGGAACGCGTTGGATGCGGATGGCACGTGACCGACCTGTTTGGCGAGCCTTGGGGGAGGTCTATGTTCAGCAGTGGACGTCTTTCGGCTGAAATGATGCTGATGATGTTTCACACCCTCGCAGCATAACTGCATAGCATTGGCATAGGCACATCTCTAGTGAAAAGGTAACCTAAGTCTGTAAAAGCGCAGAATTTGCACGCGATCGATCGTGAAGTGAGCGAGCGAAAGCCGTGAACTGAGCGATATCTTTCTTGCTCGCTGATCACTGAATGCGACATGACTTCGCCTGCCTCTACTAACGGTTCTGGGCACAGATCGGAAAACGCATTTAAAAAAACTCCCTATTTCTTATTAGGTCAGTAGAGATCAAGGATGATATAGACTGGATTAGCAATCGCCATAGTAAAGATCGGCCGCGGAAAAATAGTTCGATTATTAAATCTAGATGACGCTGACATATAGCCCGAGGGTTTGAAAACAAAACAATAAGACTACAGATTTTTCAAATTACCGCAAATGTATTTTATGCAATATTTTTGAAAAATAATATATTTGTAGTACCTAATATGAAACATCTGTAGCCTTATTGTTTTGCTTTCCAAGCCTCTGGATATATTTCAGCGCCATCTAGATTTAATAATCGAACTATTTTTCTGCGGACGATCTGTACTATGGCGATTGCTAATCCAGTCTATATCATCCTTGGTAGGGATAAACCATCATTCATCATCATCATCATCATTCCAGTCTATATACGTCCCACTGTAGGGCACAGGCCTTCTCTCAGAATGAGAGGGCTTGGCCATAGTTCCCACTTGGGCCCGTGCGGATTAGGAACTTAGGAACAAGATGGAGCGACGACCTGGTGAAGAATCTGGAATGCGGATGGCGCAGAGCCGATCTGTTTGGCGAGCCTTGGGGGAGGCCTATGTTCAGCAGTGGACGTCTTTCGGCTGAAATGATGATGATATACGAGTCTAAGCGGCTAAAGGGGCAAGTTGCTCAACAATTACGTTAGACGACCAGATGGCCTAGTGGTTAGAGACCCTGACTATGAAGCTTGAGGTCCCGGGTTCGATTCCCGTGTCGGGGCAGATATTTGTATGAAAAATACGAATGTTTGTTCTCGGGTCTTGGGTGTTTGATATGTATTTAAGTATGTATCTATCTATATAAGTAAGTTTATCCGTTGCCTAGTACCCATAACACAAGCTTTGCTAAGCTTACTTTGGGACTAGGTCAATTGGTGTGAATTGTCCCGTGATATTTATTTATTTATTTATTTATTTAATTACAGCTGTTGACCGTACCTATTGTGTTTTTACACGCAGAATTTGTGATAAAAACAAACTCATTTTGCATTAAGTACCTATCTATTTGCGATTGGGAAACCCTCGAGTGGGGTGGGTCTGACTCCAACTTGGCTGGTTTTAGAGTGCTTGTGAAAAATGAAAAATGGTTGAATGAATTTTGTTTAATCATCTTAAAATTAGATATTACACATAAATTAAATTAACAAAACATTCAGAATAATAAAATATGAGCTAGGAATAAATAATAAAGTAATTTCCATTTTTTTAAACTCGTCAGAAATGAGTGAGTTACTGAGTTACGTACACAGTGGCGCCCTCGTTTGATCTTAATGTATTTTATTGGAATCAAGGATGATATAGACTGGATTGGCAGTCGCCAATATTTCAGCGCCATCTAGATTTAATAATCGAGCTACAAAAATCGCGGCCGATCCGTACTATAGCGACTGCCAATCCAGTCTATATCATCATTGATTGGAATCTACTAAATAGATGACGTTTTGAAGTACTCAAATATTTAGGAAATGAACCTAAAATTCAATCGGGAACTTGGGAACTCGCAAACTCACAACGCAGGACCAATAGCACTGAGCACCTGAGATCGAGTCCGGAACGCTCGGCTGCTACATTTTATTCTTTTTTATTGTTTTTATCCGATTAAAGTGGAATTAAAAGCATGGGTAGTAATTTCAGCTGTCTTTTATGCATAATCAGTGATACGCACTACATTTTTTTTCAATGAAAAACTGCAAATTTCATGTAAAATTTTTCTATCTTAAACTTGTCAAGTCATTAGAATGCATTATAAAATACTTTTTTTTTAAGTAAGTGTTTGGAAACAGTACTTGATAACTGCACTTATTTATTCATACAACAAGGGATACAAGGGATGAATACATATAAATAAGACATCATAAATAATAATTTCCATTTTTTTTGAAACACGTCAGAAATGTGTGAGTTACTTATATAGTGTCGCCCTCGTTGGATCTTACTTGTAGGTACTCAAATATTTAGTAACTGAACCTAAAATTCAAACCGTATCGTACACATTGTCGCGGTCGAGTTAGAAACTCGCAACGCAGGACCAATAGCACTGTGCTCCTGAGTTCGAGTCCGGAAGCTCGGCCGCACTTGTTTTCCTTTTTATTGTTTTTGTCCGATTATAGTCGAATTAAAAGGTAAACTAGTAATTTCGGCAGTCTTTTATGCATTATATTTTTATTTTCAATGAAAAATGGCAAATTTCGTATAAAAATTTTCTATCATCAACTTGTCAAGTCATTAGACTGCATTATAAAATACTTTTTCACCTCAGCACCTCAAACAGGCAGGTTTTGCTACTAAAAAACAGTGAGCAAAATCCGATTTTGCTCACTGCGTGAGACAAAGTAGCTTTTTAAATATTTATAAGATCAAATCGATTCTAAGTTCGATTTCAAATTCTATACCTAGTAGGCCTAAAAAATAAACGAACGATTGAACGTTCGGATACTCATAATACGTACTTAACCTTAAAATTGTAATTCGTCTGTTAAGGTTTTAAATTTTATTATGGTACTTTATTAATAATTAGATTATATTTTTATATAAGTAATCAAATAGCAAAAATGTTGTAGAAAAATACAATGTTTAACATGTATCTATACAATTATTAATAATTTTAACAATCTTGAACATCGTGATAAATATCGGGTGCAGTATCGGAATGCATCTTTAAAAAATAGCGGGATTCAAATTTTAATTCTTTTCTTCTTCTGTTTCGCTAGCTGCTGAGTTCGATATCTAGAGTTTGATACACGATAATGGCAATTTGGAAATTATAAGAATAGTAAATAAGTACTTATTTAATAAATTTTTGAATATGATAATACAAAATGCAGATTTAAGTTTCTTACTTGAAAAGTCTCGCGAAAAATATTTAAAAGCTTATGATATTTTTAAGCAATGGAGACTAGCAAAGGTTGCAAACACTTTTACGGATACTGTATTGTTATATAGGTACAATTATGGAGTATTTACTCAATGTTGAAAACCACAACAAAGACAAAAAGGCGACGTTTATATACCTTTAACAATTTATTATGTCCTCGCTGCTGAGGTGAAAAGTTGTATGTGTCACACGAGACCAAAGTTTTTTTGCATCTCGTGTATTTGAATCACTCGCGCACTCAGGATTCTAACTTAGAATCACTCGCTCACGCTCGTGATTCAACTATAGAATCCTTCGCTGACTCGTGATTCAAAATCAACACTCGCAGTAAAAACTAACTTTGCTCTCTTGTTGCACAAATAACTATTTTTTATTAAATAAGTGTTTGGAAACAGTACTTGATAACTGCACTTATTTATTCATACAAGGGATAAATACATACAAGACATCATAAATAATAATTTCCACTTTTTTTTTAAACATGTCAGAAATGTGTGAGTTACATACATAGTGGCGCCCTCGTTAGATCTTACTAATGCTTTCATACCCCCTCCATGGTAGCGTTAAACGTTTAACGCGACCTTGTTAGAAGTCGCATTAGAAGTTTCACTTCAATAACTAACACCAAAGGCTAATGAGCTTCGCTGCGCTTCGCTCCCGCATTAGCCTTTGAACCTAACCATACAGAGTCGCTTACGCTCCGAATAAATGGAAATTATTATTTATCATGTCTTGTATGTATTCATCCCCTGTATGAATAAATAATTGCAGTTATAATTATCAAGTACTGTTTCTAAACACTTATTTAATAAAAAAAAAGTATTTATAATGCAGTCTAATGACTTGAAATAGGTTTCTTAAGACGATCGTAAGTTAGAAACCGGACATGCAAGTTTGAAATAGTAAAATTTTATATGAAATTTGTCGTTTTTCATTGAAAAAAAATATAGTGCGTTTCACTTATAATGCATAAAAGACTGCTGAAATTACTAGTCGTCCTTTTAATTCGACTATAATCGGATAAAAACAATAAAAAAGAACAAAACAAGTACGGCCGAGCATTCCGGACTCGAACTCAGGAGCACAGTGCTATTGGTCCTGCGTTGCGAGGTCCCAACTCGACCGCGACAATGTGTACGTTAAATTTACACATTGTCGCGGTCGAGTTGGGACCTCGCAACGCAGGACCAATAGCACTGTGCTCCTGAGTTCGAGTCCGGAATGCTCGGCCGTACTTGTTTTGTTCTTTTTTATTGTTTTTATCCGATTATAGTCGAATTAAAAGGACGACTAGTAATTTCAGCAGTCTTTTATGCATTATAAGTGAAACGCACTATATTTTTTTTCAATGAAAAACGACAAATTTCATATAAAATTTTACTATTTCAAACTTGCATGTCCGGTTTCTAACTTACGATCGTCTTAAGAAACCTATTTCAAGTCATTAGACTGCATTATAAATACTTTTTTTTTATTAAATAAGTGTTTAGAAACAGTACTTGATAATTATAACTGCAATTATTTATTCATACAGGGGATGAATACATACAAGACATGATAAATAATAATTTCCATTTATTCGGAGCGTAAGCGACTCTGTATGGTTAGGTTCAAAGGCTAATGCGGGAGCGAAGCGCAGCGAAGCTCATTAGCCTTTGGTGTTAGTTATTGAAGTGAAACTTCTAATGCGACTTCTAACAAGGTCGCGTTAAACGTTTAACGCTACCATGGAGGGGGTATGAAAGCATTAGTATATGTACTGCCGAAGCAAATAATCTCGCATTCTATATGCTAATGGATGTTAAAAACTTCGACAGTGCGATGCAGAACTCATACTGTCTGTGCAAATTTGTATGACACTTGATAAAAGCGCCATCTAGTGAGTAGTTTAAACACATTGATGCATAAGTAAATTTAGTTCTTTAAGTTATTGCACCAAGGTTCATATTGAAGCAGAAGTCTTTTTCTTTTTCACATTACGAAGTTTCACTTCTTCCGCGCGGAGGAGCTGCACGCACAATTTCTGCGTTCTGAGTTCTGATAAAAGGTAGGTAAAGATGGTAAAGGTAAAGGTGGAAATGAAAAATTTTCCATCGTACACCCAGGTCAGGTGGTCAATGGTGACGTTAGTAAAAAAAAATTTCAACGGATCACCTAGGCGGTTTCGGGAAGTGGACGGTGGGAAAGAAGGGGAAACGCACTACAGGGTGTTTGGTAGCTACGTACAAAGCTTTAAGGGGGTGATAGCCGAGGTATTTTTGAACATTTTTAGCCATATATATGTCTTAGCCGAATTTTGATATTTTTTTTTAAATTGAAGACTTAGGAATTTTAGGAAAATACCCAGAATTTGATAGTCACGAGTCAATATTGCCCCAATGAGCGTTAATTTGGAAACCAAATCTTTTGTTTCGGATAGTTTAATGTGTATTAGACCAAATGAAATAATTTTTAAGTGTCTTTCTTGCCACAAAAACAAAATGGAGGCATTCGAAATTACTAAAAATGTCTTAGGTTGGAACAGAGTCATTTTTCTGTGCCATAAAAAAAAATCCTTGAAATGTTCAAACATTTTTAGAAACATGCCTGTTTATTGTTCTTTCTTTTAAGGTATCACTCATTGACATTGCTTGCTAAATCTGAGATAAAAAGTAAAAACCAAACTCAGGGAGCACTCGCTAAGAATGCACTAGTCTTGAAATTAATCTAGTAAATAGCATGTGAAAAGGACAAGTCTGCGTCATTTTTCTGTGCCATATTTAAAATTTCCAAATTAACGCTCATTGGCTCGTGACAATCAAATTCTGGGTATTTTCCTAAAATTTCCAAGTCTTCAATTTAAAAAAAAAAACAATTTTCGGCTAAGACATATATTATGGCTAAAAATGTTTAAAAATACCTCGGCTACCACCCCCTTAAAGCTTTGCACGTAGCTACCAAACACCCTGTATATTTTTTTCAACGAAAAACGATAATTTACTAATAAAATATTACCGTGTTAAAATTGCGAGCCCGGTTTCTAACTTATGATCCTCCTAAAAAAATATGTCAAGTTATTAAAATTGGTTCAGCCGCTTCCCAGTTATCTTGTTAGCTGCGGAAGGGATCTTAGACGCATAATAGGCATTTATTTTATTTTCAAACATATTGACCTAATTGCGTTTGAGGTTTTAATTTTTTTAAATTTATAGATCGGTATAGTTTATTGTGTATTTCTGCGTCCGAAACAGTTGTTCGTGGTTCTTCTAAGCGAGTTACTATCGAGACACCATAGTTACGTTTTCCCTCTTTCACCCATTTCACCTCTGACGGCTAATTAGCCCAAAATTACCCCAAAAGGTACATCGATTTGGGGGATTAAAATTTAAAACGTTAAATACAGATTTACCTTTTAAAGTGCAGTTGATACCCTGTGGCTGCACATGCGGTACCGGTTTGCATGGACGGGAAACGATTGTGTCAAACATGGTAATTTGACAAGGTTGCAAATTGTGTATTGGGGTGTTTTGAAAGCTGAAGAGGGCTGGGGACGTTATCAAAGGTTGGTGAATATGTATTCATAGAGTTTGATGAAGAGGAGATTAAAAATTTTAAATGCCAATACGGGTTACATTGGCTGTAACAAAAAGTATATGATGGTGAAATAAAGTTTTTTGAAATTAGTTGCATTGCATTCAGTCTATATAAGCAAGGATGATATAGACTGGATTAGCAGTCGCCATAGTACGGGTCGGCCGCGGTTTTTGTAGTTCGATTATTAAATCTAGATGGCGCTGAAATATAGCCAGAGGCATTGAAGGCAAAACAATAAGACTACAGATATTTCATATCACTGCAAATGTATTTTATTAGGTATGTAATATTTTTCAAAAATAATACATTTGTAATAATATAAAACATCTGTAGTCTTATTGTTTTGCCTTCAAAGCCTCTGGCTATATTTCAGCGCCATCTAGATTTAATAATCGAACTACAAAAACCGCGGCCGATCCGTACTATGGCGACTGCCAAACCAGTCTATATCATCCTCGATATAAGTCAGAATGAGAGGGCACGCTGGCCTAATCAGGATTAGGAACTTGACACACATCACAGATTCACACCACACAAGGAGGTCAATCGGAGAATCCAACCGGATGGGCAGCGTTCGGGAAACTAAGTAATATCTTTTCGTCCAAAATACCTCAGTGCCTCAAAACAAAAGTCGTTAATCAGTGTGTGTTGTCAGTGATGTGATGACATTAAATTAAAAAAAAATATATATTTTCTTGATTTTCAACAAAGGTTTTGACATGTGGTGTCGAATCCTCCTTTTAAGTAAAGCACTTGTATGAGGAGTAATTCGCTCCTTCAAACAGGTTGTAACTTATGCTAAAAATAATAACTAAGACATAATTTTGAGTCGCTTTCAAATGAAAATGACTCTTGATAAGAAGCTATTGAAAATTGGAAAAATTTGCTTGGATTTTTGCTTATTTGGTTACTATCTATAATAAAGTGTGCATAAGAGGTGACAAGCATTTTTCAAAAAACATGAGATGAGAAGGGTAAAGTGTGCAAATATTATATATATCATTATTATTATTTAAACAACCCCATTGGTTTGGTTTGTGGTTTTGGTTGGTTTTTTTACTAACCAATTTTGTTGACATTTTGATTAATTATGTAATAAGTATGATTAAATGGTTTAAGGTCAGATGACTTAATTGAATGACTTCGTAACTGGTTTAGTGGCTTCTGATCGGGAAAGATTAAGGCAGTTCTTACTAGATAATAATATGTAAATATTTGTACTATTAATAAACAGTTAAGTTATCATAACAAAACGTTAGTTGTCTGCGTCTTGCAAAGGTACTACAAAGTGACAGATAAACAAATTGTTAAATTAAATATTTGTTATTTTAAACAATGAGTAACAAACATGTTGAGAAAGGTAAGTCTGTAAGTATTATTATTATTCTTATTTTATTTTTATCCCTTAGTCTTAACCATCAGTAATTGTATATCGTCATAACTTTTAGATTTTAGCCATGTTGTAATTAGACTTTTACATTCTCTATAAGTTAAATGGTAAATTTTCGTTGTTCTATTTATTTTGTTATAAAGATGTGCAGATGCTATATTAAATTGCCTTGCAGCAAAATTTGTTCTAGTTTTAGATATTTTTATCACTGAATAAGGACTACGTTTTTTCAATATACTTTGATCACGTTTTAAATTTTTATGGATTTTTAAAATACAATTTAAGACATAGGCACAACTGTCTAACTGAAAGAAGACATATGGATCTGAGACGTGGTGCTTCACTAATGGGTCAGATGAATTGGTTCAGAGTCGCTCAACGAGCTATGGAGAGGGCTATGCTTGGAGTTTCTCTACGGGATCGAATCAGAAACAAGGAGATCTGTAGAAGAACCGGGGTCACCGACATAGCCAAACGGATTAGCTCGTAGAAATGGCAATGGGCAGGCCCTATAGCATGCAGAACAGATGGCCGTTGGGGCCAAAAAGTTCTCGAATGGAGACCTCGGACTGGCAAGCGCAGCGTGGGACGTCCACCAACGACCACCACCAACGAGATGGGCGGTATCCGTTGTCTAGTACTCATAGTACAAGCTTTGCTTAGTCTGAGACTAGGTCAATTTAATAAAAATAAAAAATAAATATCACGGGACAATTCACACCAATTGACCTAGTCCCAAACTAAGCAAAGCTTGTACTATGGGTACTAGACAACGGATAAACATACTTATATACAGGGTTATTTTTAGTTCACTGACATCCTCTTAACCCTGAATTCCTATCACTCAAACAAATGTTTTTTGTTTTACGACTTTTTAAAATGAAGCACTTTTTTTCCCATACAAATACACAGAGTATCGTAAAAATAAGAGGAAATCTCAAATTTTCAAAACGTTATTACACCAAAAATATTAAGTTATGACAAAAGCCGTAAAACAAAAAACATTTGTTTAAGTGGTAGGAGTTTAGGGTTAAAAGGATGCTAGTGAATTACAAATAACCCTGTAGATAAATACATACTTAAATACATTATTAAACATCCAAGACTTGAGCACAAACATTCGTATTTATCACACAAATATCTGCCCCGACCGGGAATCGAACCCGGGACCTCAAGCTTCGTAGTCAGGTTCTCTAACAACTAGGCTATCCGGCCGTCCTAATTTGTGTCAATTGTTCCATGATTTATTTATTTATTTGGATGGAAAATACACAAATGAAAAACATCGAATTGTATAAAATGCGTGCGAAACCGCAGGCTGCTGCCAGTCAAAAGCGACACGAAGGCAAAGTTCATGTCGTTAACAATTCCTGATGGAAAAAATCATAGAAAACGGGGAGGTAGTGGCATTTTCAGACATTGATTTTAAGTTGACAAATAATAATAATAAACCGGTCAAGGACGTAGGTATCTTGCATGACTGACTTAAGGTCCTATGTCCCCTAGATGGGGCAGAAGGCGTCTACAGTGCATCGCCATCCCGTTCTGTCTTGAGCGTCTCGCTTGATTTCGCTCCAGGTTTTGCCAATGGCCTTCGCTTCGCCAATGATTGTCCGCCGCCAGGTTTGTTTTGGACGACCACGTTTGCGTTTTCCTTGGGGATTCCAGTCTAGGGCTTGCCTCGGGATGTGGTTGGGATCCCTTCGGAGGGTGTGGCCTATCCAGCTCCATTTGCGTCGTTTGATCTGCTGATCGATTGGGACTTCATCGCAGCGATCCCACAGGTGAGCGTTATCTTGCATGACGTCGCCCTTTAATTTTAACTTTACTTTATTAGTATTTGTTGTTATAGCGGTCGCAGTAATACATAGCCGGTGAAAATTTCAAGTAAGTAGCTATTACGGTTCAAGAGATAAAGCCCTGTAACATGCGGACGGACAGACAGACAGACGGCGGAGTCTCAGTAACAGGGTCCCGTTGGCACCCTAACAACTGCCACCGGCTCGGGAAAACCTCTCTTAAGAAGAATCCGACAAGAAATTTAACAAAGTATATTTTTTTACAGCAGAGGCCGTATTGTCTAACGCTTCTGTCGCTTGCCTTCGCTTTCACCATCTCTTTCTGTCGTCATAATTATATCGTTTGACAGAAAGAAATAGTGATTGCGAAGGCAAGCGTCAGAAGCCTTAGACAATAAGCCTGCAGATCTACACTGTTACTTTCGTCCCATTCCTGGCCACAAGTCTCTCTCTCTCTTTTTCACGATTTTGAACAATAGACGTGTATTACTCGTATTTCTTATTCATCAAGATATCCGGGAGTACTCATCTAATAAATTAAAATTATAAAAACCCTCAACGCAATTTGGCCAAGTAAATAATGCCCGTTATGCGTCTGAGTTCCCTTCCACAGCTAGCAAAAGAGCTGATAACTTTGAAACGGCTGAACCAATTTTGATAAAACATGTCTAAGACCCATCACCAAGAAACCCGCTTTCAAATAAAAAAAACCGCATTAAAATCGATTCAGCCGTTTAAGAGCTATAATGACATAGACACACACACACACACACAGCGGTCAAACTTATAACACCCCTCTTTTTGTGTCTGGGGTGTAAGGTAAAGGCGATTTAGCGACCACATGCATTGACTTGAAAATTCAACCTTATTGGTTAAGTAATAAGTTACAATATCCATTATAGTTATTGAAAATACAACTAGTTTTAAAAATATCTTTTGTCAGGTACGTATTCGATAGCTGCTTTTGATTCTGTGGTAGTATGCTCCAGTAAAAGGGGCCTTATTATGGTTGTTATGAAGTATCTTTTTGTATTTGTATGTTTCAACTCTACTTTTTTACTTTTACAGTTATCCCGTGAAATCCATATATTTCATACTAAATACGAACTGAAACATGGATGTACAGAAAAAACCCGGGAATCGAACCCGGGACCTTAGCATACCGTGCTGCGTGCTTTTACCCCTACACCACAACTGGTCGGGATATAATATGTAGACTCGAATTTATTCTATGCATAACACGTCTCATATCAGCTCGCTTAATCACTTATAGCAGTGATATAACCTTAAGTGCCTTATTAAGGGTTAAAAACTGCCACCACCTCCCGCCCCGTAATAACCGTCCCGCAATTTAGTCGTCTGAGCATGCCGGCCGTTTACCTCGCATTAGTCACCCGGCAAATTGCCTTATCGATGGCAAAAACTACCAAGCCTTTTGGAAGCAAAAAGGGTTGCATGGAAGGGTAAATTCCTTCCCTATCTTACCTTTTGTTACCTTTTGTAATAATTAGAACTAGCTGTTTTTTTTTTATGTTAGAAAGGCCAGACAAACGAACTAGTGGGTCACCTGATGTTAAATGATCACCACTGTCCATAGACACCTGCAGCGCTTTACGCGATGCCCAGAGCGTTGTCGGCCCTTAAGGAGAGGGAATAGGGGAAGGGGGAGAGGGAGGGGGAGAGGGAAGGGGTGAGGTATTAGGCCCCCGGTACTCCCACTGACCGTACGAAACGCAAGCAGGATTACTGCTGCTTCACGCCGGTTTTCTGTGAGAGGGTGGTACTGCCCCGGACGAGCCGGCCCATTCGTGATGCAGCGGCTAGCTACAACATGGCTCTACCACTACTAACCCCGCAATTCTGTCTGCGAAGATTAGAGTATGGATAAAAAGTAGCCTAGGACCTATTCTCAGACCTATCAGATATAGAAAAAAAATTAAAAAAATGCGTCAAGCCATTTCAGAGGAGTTCGATAACAAACACCGTGACACAAGATTTTTATACATTGGAATAGCTGTTGTCCGCGACTCCGTCTGCGTTGAATAGGGGTATAAAAAAATAACCTGCGACCTATGTTTCGGAGGAGTTCGATAATAACAGCCTAGGATCCGCGTATACAACGACCTTCACCGATCTGGTTAATGGATGAAAAGTATTTTATATTATAGTAGATTGTTCAACAAGGGACTATATAAAACCAGCCATAATGACACAAGAGTTTTAGCCACCCGAGCAGAGCGAGGGTGGCTATAATTCGCGTGTCATTATGGCAGTTTAGTCTCGCGTTAAACACTCTACTTTTCACTTTGAATGCGAGGAAAAAACGATGTTTTAGGTATACTAATCTACAATATTACTTTTCTCAAACATGCTATGTAATGTTTACGTTGTGTTCGTTAAAACAGGCTTCAAAATACACCGTTGCAGGCCTAGGCCGGCAATGCGATCGTCTATTGTTTCATGTCACACAGCACCATGATGTTTATAGGTCTACTAGCTTTTGCCCGCGGCTTCGCTCGCGTGTACCATGAGAATTCCAAAGCACCAAGATATCAAGCAAACAAGCATACAGGCAAGCAAGCAAGCATGCAAGCAAGATGCAAGCATGCATGCACGCTTGCTTGCTTGCGTGACAATGGGACCATCTCAGTAGTATATTATATTCTTTCGAATAAAAAAATAATTTTTAAAATCGTTCCACAATTGACCGAGAAATCGGTGAACATACTTACATAAAAAAATGCATAAAGTGGAATGCATAACCTCCTCCTTTTTTTGAAGTCGGTTAAAGAGCTCTTTGCGGCCTACTTACAGTATAAACTTATAAATTTTGAAATTTTAGCTTACAATCAGTAAAACGCAAAATCCCGTATTTTCCCGTTCCCGTAAGAATTTCGGGAAATTCTTTCTTAATACTCCTCTACACTCCCCAAGAAACCCACTTGCCAAATTTCAGCTTTCTGCGGCCAGTAAAACGAAAAATCCCGTTTTTTCCCGTTCCCGTAGGAATTTTGGAAAGTCCTTTCTCAATGCTCCTCTACACTCCCCAAGCAACCTCATGCCGAATTTCAGATTTCTACGACCAGTAAAATGAAAAATCCCGTATTTCTCGTTCCCGTGGGAATTTTGTATAGTCCTCCCTTAATGCTCTTCTACACTTCCCAAGCAACCTTCATGCCAAATTTAAGCTTTCTACGACCAGTAAAACGAAAAATCCCGTTTTTTCCCGTTCCCGTGGGAATTTTGGAAAGTCCTCTCTTAATCCTCCTCTACACTCTCCAAGCAACCTAGATGCCGAATTTCAGCTTTCTACGACCAGTAAAGCGAAAAATCCCGTTTTTTCCTTATCCCGTGGGAATTTCCAAAAAACCTTCAAACTGTTTTTTACTATTATAATTACCTACTTCTATGCCAAATTTCAAGAGTCTAGTAATTATAGTTCATAGGATCCCGTTGAACTGAATATATAAATCCCGTTTTTTCCTTATCCCGTGGGAATTTTGAAAAATCCTGAAATCAATGTTTTAACCTACTTGTGTATCAAGTTTGAAGAGTCTAGTTATTATAGTTAATGAGATAGGGTCACTCGGAATCGAATATATAAATCCCGTTTTTTCCCGTCCCCGTGGGAATTCCCAAAAATCCTGGATGCCTAAATTGTATAAGGTATCTCTGTGCAAAATTTCAAGTCTCTAGGTCCAGTGGTTTGGGCCGTGCGTTGATATATCAACAGTCATTTAGTTTAATTAGACATTTCAACCCCATCCAGGGAGATGGTATTTTACGTCCGCCACATCGGATTTTAAAACCGTTGTTGTTTTCATAACCAGCGACCCGATAAACCATAGAAACAACACCCATGTTGATTTTCAGACTTTGTTACCCCTTTCCCCCCTTTTAGGGGTTGAATTCTCAAAAAACCTGAAACACGTGTTTACTCATTTACCATTAGGAGTACTTCTGTGAAGTTTCGAATAAAATAGTCGAACTAATCTTGTTTCCCCATACAAACTTTGGACCCCCTTTTCACCCCCTTAGGGAGTAAATTTTGAAAAATACTTTCTTAGTGCACCCCTAGACCTTATATGGAACCTACATGCCAAATTTGGAATCTCTAGGCCCAGTGGTTTGGGCTGTGCGTTGATATGTCAGTCAGTCAGTCAGTCAGTCAGTCAGTCAGTTTCTTCTTTTATATATATACTAGCTTTTGCCCGCGGCTTCGCTCGCGTGTACCACGAGTATTCCAAAGATCTAAGATATCAAGCAAGCAAGCATGCACGCAAGCAAGCAAGCGTGCATGAAAGCGTGCAAGTAAGCGTGCAAGCAAGCCAGCAAGCAAGCCCGACTATACTTCAGGTAGATACGGTCCTTTACAGTATTTCTTTATATACAATGTTTTTCACTAATTCGGAAGCGGGCACTAAAATAACCAGGCTGGTTAATAATATAAAACCTATTATTACTTTCCCCTGTCCTGCATTAGGTATAATTCAATGTTTTCTTACCTTCTACGGAAACTTGAGTAACTGGAAGCGCTGTGTACCTACTTAGCATTGATATTATACATATTATAGTATTTTGTAAAGGTGTTGTGTGACCTAACCGCTAAGGAGTTATACCCTCCATCATCAGCTCATCTGAATAACCAGAAAGAATACAACAATTAAGTTCTATAATATGTGCATGTGATATTTAAAGAAACTTCCTAAATCTTCTAACCGTTAAGGAGTTTAACCTTCCATCATCAGCTCACCCGGATAACCTGAAAGAATACAACAATCGGTCTATACGTACTTATAATATTTGAAAAAATATCCTCAACTCCTAACCGTTAAGGAGATTTACCTTCCATCATCAGCTCATCAACATGAGATGATGTCTACCAGACGCAAACACTTAAATAGCTTGAGAAAATATATGAAAAACGTAATGCGTGCCTACAAAATTTGAGGGTTGCCCTCGATTTCCTTGAGATCCCGTCATCAGATCCTGATTTGGTGAATATGGGACCATCTCAGGGTATATTGTATTCTTTCGGATAAAAAAATAATTTTTATAATCGGTCCACAATTGACCGAGAAATCGGTGAACATACCTACATAAAAAAATACATAATGTGGAATGCATAACCTCCTCCTTTGTAAGTCGGTTAAAGAACCCTTTGCGGCCTACTTACAGCATAAACTTATGAATTTTGAAATTTTAGCTTACAACCAGTAAAACGCATAATCCCGTTTTTTCCCGTTCCCGTTAGAATTTCGGGAAATGCTTTCTTATTGCTCCTCTGCACTCCCCAAGGAACCCACTTGCCAAATTTCAGCTTTCTATGACCAGTAAAAAGAAAAATCCCGTTTTTCCCGTTCCCGTGGGAATTTTGGAAAGTCCTCTCTTAATGCTCCTCTACACTCCCCAAACAACCTACATGCCGAATTTCAGCTTTCTACGACCAGTAAAACGAAAAATCCCGTTTTTTCCCGTTCCCGTAGGAACTTTGGAAAGTCCTCTCTCAATACTCCTCTACACTACCCAAGCAACCTAAATGCCGAATTTCAGCTTTCTACGACCAGTAAAACGAAAAATCCCGTTTTTCCCCTTCCCATGGGAATTTTGAAAAGTCCCCTCCTAATCCTCCTGTAAACTCTCCAAGCAACCTAGATGCCGAATTTCAGCTTTCTACGACCAGTAAAACGAAAAATCCTGTTTTTTCCTCATCCCGTGGGAATTTCCAAAAATCCTTAAAACTATTTTTTACTATTATAATTACCTACTTTTATGCCAAATTTGAAGAGTCTAGTAGTATAGTTCATAGGATCCCGTTTAACTGAATATATAAATCCCGTTTTTTCCTTATCCCGTGGGAATTTTGAAAAATCCTGAATAATGTGTTTTAAATAATGTAATACCTACTTGTTTATCAAGTTTGAAGATTCTAGTTATTATAGTTACTGAGATAGGGTCACTCGGAATCGAATATATAAATCCCGTTTTTTCCCGTCCCCGTGGGAATTCCCAAAAATCCTTCCTTAGTGGATGCCTACATTGTATAAGGTATCTATGTGCAAAATTTCAAGCCTCTAGGTCCATTGGTTTGGGCTGTGCGTTGATATATCAACAGTCATTTAGTTTATTTAGACATTTCAACCCCATCGCACCCCATCCAGGGAGATGGTATTTTACGTCCGCCACGTCGGATTTTAAAACCGTTGTTGTTTTCATAACCAGCAACCCGATAAACCATAGAAACAACACCCATGTTGATTTTCAGACTTTGTTACCCCTTTTCCCCCTTTTAGGGGTTGAATTCTCAAAAAACCTGAAACACGTGTTTACTCATTTATCATTAGGAGTAATTCTGTGAAGTTTCGAATAAAATAGTCGAACGAATCTTGTTTCCCCATACAAACTTTGGACCCCCGTTTCACCCCCTTAGGGAGTGAATTTTGAAAAATCCTTTCTTAGTGCACCCCTGGACCTTATAAGGAACCTACATGCTAAATTTGGAATCTCTAGGCCCAGTGGTTTGGGCTGTGCGTTGATATGTCAGTCAGTCAGTCAGTCAGTCAGTCAGTCAGTCAGTCAGTTTCTTCTTTTATATATATAGATAGATGGCATCATAGCATTCAGCCATTTAAAGAAAAACTATAAGCAATATTTGCGTTTTGGTTCATTATGACATTCTGCCACTACGCTTATTTAAGGTAAGGTAAGATGGTGATGGTGATGGTAATGGTGATCTGCCTAGAGAAATATTTCACCATCAACATCATCATCACTATCATCACCATTATCATCATCTCATCATCATCGTCATCATCATCATCATCATCATCATCATCATCATCATCATCATCATCATCATCATCATCACATCATCATCATCATCATCATCATCATTCATCACCACCATCATCATCATCATCATCATCATCATCATCACCATCACCATAATCATCATCATCATCATCATCATTCATCATCATCATTCATCACCATCATCATCGTCATCATCATCAATCACCATCATCACCATCATCATCATCATCATCATCATCATCATCATCATCATCATCATTCATCACCATCATCACCACCATCATCATCATCATCACCACCATCACCACCATCATAATCATCATCATCATCACCACCATCACCACCATCATAATCATCATCATCATCACCATCATCATCGTCACCATCATCACCATCACCACCATCATCATCATCATCATCATCATCATCATCATCACCATCACCATCATGATGACGACGACGATGATGATGATGATGATGATGATGGTGATGGTGCATGTTTGAGAAAAGCACTATACAAGCCTCGGCCGGAACAGGGGTTGCCGGCCTCGTATCATGCCGGCCTCGTGTACCACTCGGCCGTCAACTTAGATACTCGGCCGGCAACCCCTTAAATCCCGGCCTCTGCAGTAATGTACTATTTATACAACGTACGCTCAATACGAGCAATGGACGTCTGTTCAGAATTCAAATAGCAATTTAAATTACTTCCGCGGTTTTTTTTTGTTGTGTGACGCTATAAATGTTTGCATATTTAGCCAACAGATTCAAACTTGAAAATTATTTCATAGCTAATTGGACTAAGTATGAATAATAAAATTAATTCATCTCTAATATAATTAAATAGATTAATATTCGTAATTATTCATGGTGTTTCACGAAATTATCAATTTTTAAAATATTTTTTATACAGTTGTCATTTTGAGGTTATTTCCACGCCCTAAAGGATTCCACAGACCGAAGCGCAGGGCGCTACGGAGCGGGCGCTACGGAGCGCTTCGGAGCGTCCGCAGCGCGCTGCGGTCTATTGGAAAGCTTTAAAATTGTCTATGCCCAGTCACTGAAAATGGCAATAATCCTCCATCCACAAACACCGTGATTGGCAGTTTAGGGGTTTCCAAAGAAAATTAAAAAAAAATTACTTTAATCCCTAGAGATCAAAAAAGAGCTTTAGTCCCGATATGCAGAAACAAATATAAGGGACTCCCATACAAAAAACGTGATTTTTTGCCGTTTTTATTGATAATGGTAAGGAACACCTCGTGCGCGAGTCCGACTCACACTTGTTACTGTTATAATCTACTTGCATGCCAAATTTGAAGTATCTAATAATTATAGTTACGGAGATAAGGCCGCTTTAAAGCGAAAATATAAATCCTATTTACTTACTCCTCATTTTTTTTATACAATGTAGGCATGCGTTTGACCACAATCACGCCTGATGGAAAGCGAAGATGAGGCCTGCGATGGAGCACGCTTGCCTAGTAAATGCTCATTCACCTAGATTTCATTTTGATTTTGTGTGCCTAATTTCAAGTCTTTAGTTTAGGCGGTTTGGGTTGTGTGTTGATGTTGGTATATCAGGCAGTCAGGTAGTCAGGACTTTTAATTTTATACATATACATTTGCCACATAGGTACCTATTATTAGTACGGAACGGAATCCCACAGTGATCCTGGTCCGACACACTCTTGGCCGCTTTTTGTTAATGTTGTGGCGAAAGCCTTGCTTTTAATGCAAATTAAAATGAAATATAACTGCATAAGTAATCGTTAAGCCACCCTGGATTAACTGAACCGCGGTTACTGGCTTAATCTCGATTTAAACTAAACCTTGTTTTCTTTAAATCTGGGCCAAGCTCGGATACGGCAAATTGGTTTATGATGTTGCAGAGGTTTTCACAAATTGTGGAATAGTTGATTCTTTTATATCATCATCCCAGCTTATATGCATCCCACTGCAGGGCACGTGCCTCTTCTCAAAATGAGAGGGTTTGGGCAGTGATGTCACTCTCACGCGGGCCCAGTGTGGAATGGGAACTTCGCACGAACCATTAAATTCCTTCGAAGGTGCGTGCACTGTGCAGGTACTCGCAATGTTTTCCTTCATCATAAAGCTCATGGTAAGTTTCAAATATAATAGCTACTACAGGGTGCTAACAAATTGGAGCGATTGTGCACTACAAGACCGGACCGGGAAAAAACGGCCCGGAATGGGGAAAAGTCTACAAAAGTGTCCGATTTTTTACGGTGTGATATGGAAAACTCTTTTCTCAAACATGCTATGAAATATTGACGTTATGTTCCTTATAATACGCCACGAAGTGTCACAATGCAGGCGCGGCGTGGTGTGCGGCTAGACGAGAGGTCAATAATGGAATTTCATACAACATTGCTGGCCAAGGCCAGCAAAGTGATCGTCTATTGTTTCATACCATGACGTTTATAGGTCTATGGCATCATAGCATTTAGCCATTAAAAAAAAACTATAAGCAATATTTGCGTTTTGGTTCATTAAGACATTCTGCCACTACGCTTATTTAAGGTAAGGTAAGATGATGATGGTGATGTTAATGGTGGTGATGGTGTTGATGATGGTGGTGATGGTGTTGATGATGGTGGTGATGATGATGATGGTGTGATGATGATGGTGATGATGATGATGATGATGGCGATGGTGATGATGATGGTGATGATGAGATGATGATGATGATGTTGATGATGATGATGATGACTGATGGTGATGATGGGTGATGATGATGATGATGATGATGATAATGATGATGATGGTGATGATGATGATGGTGATGATGATGGTGATGGTGGTGATGATGATGATGGTGTGATGATGATGGTGATGATGATGATGATGATGGTGGTGATGGTGTTAATGATGGCGGTGAAGATGATGGTGATGGTGGTGATGATGATGATGGTGTGATGATGACGATGGTGTGATGATGATGGTTATGATGATGATGGTGATGATGATTATGGTGATGATGAGATGATGATGATGATGATGGTGATGATGAGATGGTGATGATGATGTTGATGATGATGATGATGATGATGATAGTGATGATGATTATGTTGATGATGATGATGGTGATGGTGATGACGATGATGTTGATGATGATGATGATGTTGATGATGATGATGATGATGGTGATGATGATGATGATGGTGATGGTGATGCATGTTTGAGAAAAACTCTATACAAGCCTTGGCCACGAACAGGGATTGCCGGCCTCGTATCTCTAGATGGCCTCGTTAACACTCGGCCATCTATAACTACTCGGTCGGCAATCCCCTATTTCGCGGCCGCTGCAGTAATGTACTATTATTGTACATAAAAACACGTGAAAATCACCAACACCAGCAAGGGTTGGTTGTGGGTAAATCGGACACTTTTGTAGACTTTTCCCCATTCCGGGCCGTTTTTTTTCGGTCCTGTCTTGTAGTGCACAATGATGGCTAGGTACCAATATTCATATGGCTTAATCTATTCATCAAAACAAGTTAGTTTTAAACTAACAACTTTTTAAAATTTGGAAAAAGCAGTAATCCGTTTGGATGGGTATGTATGAAAAGTTAGAGTTTCTTTTTAATTTTAAAAAGTTGTCTCAGTGAAAGTGACTTGTTTTGACGAGTAAGATACGCCCTGGAAATATTGGTAGGTACAGTAAAATTACATAAAGTTTACCACTGACAGATGGTTTTCCTACAAATAAAGCCAATTTTAGAATACTGTTACCCACGTTTGCAGATTTTGTAATAAATACTTTATTTGTATGGCGTTAAAGTTGTAAATGAAATGAAGGCAAGCAATCTGTCAGTGGCAAACTAAAAGCAAACGTGTTGTAATACCTAATTTATTAGCAACTTATAAACGCACGTGGCTGGGACGATAATGATGATGATAACACCAATATTTTTACTACTCTCGAATGGTTTTTTCGAGTATATTGGTTTTGAAAATCGATAGTTACCCAGCGCTTCTGTGGCAGTCAAATTGCACGTTATCTCAACCGAGTTACACTAAGAAGCTACCGATAAATAAAAACACAAGAAACCTGGATTATTACATTCATTGGCTTGAATGGTGGTGGTAGTAGACCACCACTACGGTGGCGGTATTGGTCTGGTGGTCTGTACGCTTAGTATAAGTTTTACTTCACCAAATACTTCTCGATCGCGTTTACGTAAAAAAATCAATTACTAGGGAAACATGGACAGCGTCTCCGCGCGCGCGCTTTCATGTTTCCATAGAATTGAAATTTTTACGTAAACGCGATCGAGAAGTATTTTGGTGAAGTAAAACCTATACTAAGCGTACTGTATGCTTAGTATAAGTTTTTACTTCACGAAATACTTCTCGATCGCGTTTTCGTAAAAAAATCAATTACTAGGGAAACATGGACAGCGCCTCCGCGCGCACGCGTCCATGTTTCCATAGAATTGAAATTTTTACGTAAACGCGATCGAGAAGTATTTTGGTGAAGTAAAACTTATACTAAGCGTACAGTACGCTTAGTATAAGTTTTCCTTCACTTCAATACTTCTCGATCGCGTTTACGTAAAAAAATCAATTCTATGGAAACATGGACGCGCGCGCGCGGAGACGCTGTCCATGTTTCCCTAGTAATTGATTTTTTTACGTAAACGCGATCGAGAAGTAAATACTTACCAAATGGTGAGGTAAAACTTATACTAAGCATACTGTATGCTTAGTATAAGTTTTTACTTCACCAAATACTTCTCGATCGCGTTTACGTAAAAAAATCAAATACTAGGGAAACATGGACAGCGTCTCCGCGCGCGCCCTTCCACGTTTCCATAGAATGGATTTATTTACGTAAACGCGATCGAGAAGTATTTTGGTGAAGTAAAACTTATACTAAGCGTACTGTATGCTTAGTATAAGTTTTACTTCACCAAAATACTTCTCGATCGCGTTTACGTAAAAAAATCAATTACTAGGGAAACATGGACAGCGCCGACGCGCGCGCGCGTCTATGTTTCCATAGAATTGAAATTTTTACGTAAACGCGATCGAGAAGTATTGAAGTGAAGGAAAACTTATACTAAGCATACTGGTGGTGATTCACGTACTTACGTGAAAGGGCCAGGCCGGGATGCCATAGTAAAATCGCCCCTGGCTAAATATGAAATATTATTATCTACGTTTATTTGTCTTATTGTAAGATATAACTGTACTGAATATTAGGCCTTAAATGATTACGGTTTACAAAAAAAAACAATTAATAGAACAAATTTTTTAGCAAAAAAATTAAACTAAATTATTTTTTATTTTTTTGCAAACCGTAACCATTTAAAAAAAAAAAAAAAAAATGAAAAAAAAAAATGAAAATATTTATTTCCTTCAAAAGATTAACCATACAGAGACAAGGTTGGGTCTTCCTATTAAGTATAGGGATACCTGTGTCAGGAAGACCCGCTCCTCTATAACTACTGTTATCATTAGTTTTACAAAATAAAACAAAAAAAACAATAATAATAATTTAGTCTAAATATAAATATTTGGAAGTTTTGTTTGCTTGTGTGAATGGATGTAGATCTGGGTGTCTGTGTGTGTGTGTGTGTGTGTGTGTGTGGGGATGTGTGTGTGCGTGTGAATGCGTGGATGTGTGTGTGTAATGTGTGGGAGTTTGTACGTGTTATTATATATTAGTGTACACAATAATTCTATTTTTGCCAGCACATAATTACTGTACTCTTAGGATATTAGGAACAAAGACTCATTACAATTTACATTATACAATACTCGTATAATTTTATTTCTTTTTTAGGATGGATCTTAGGACTAGGATGTTACTTTATACAATAATAATTCAGTCTCATCATAACCAAGCTGTTTTAAAAAATCAGTAATGGCTTTCTTACATTTAAAGTGCTGTAGATCATAAATGCCAATTTCAGTGTTTAATGCATTGTACAGATATGCCGATTGTGAGGTGTACTGTCTTTTTGCGAACCTGGATTTGTATTTAGGGAGGGGGGCAACATTAGCTTTCCTTCTACGAGTTTGGAGTATCGGTTTATATTCTAGTGTTTTATGTACTTTTAGAGTTGCACTTAGAATGTACAATTTTCTCATTGATAATTGGTCACTAATGTCGTAAAGTTCTTTTGTCGGAAATCTGAATGGTTTAAAATGCATTACCTTTAACAGGCAGCGCTGTCCTCTCTCAACCTCAAGAAACTTACTTTTATTAGCCCCTCCCCAAACACCAATACAGTAGCTCATAATAGACTGCGCAAGTGTCACATAGAGTTGATTGAGTAGTTTCTTTGCAGCAATATGCCTAAGTATTTTAAATAACCAGATTAATTTCCTTATTCTAGTGTTGACATATTCAATGTGTGTGCTCCATGACAGACGCTGATCGATCATGACACCGAGATATTTAGTGAAATGCACCTTCTCAATTTTCTTACAATCACATTGCCCATTTCTTTGACTACAGGAATGTATTTTTAACTCTAAACTATTATCAGGTTGGTTTCTGTTATATTTACTGAAGCATATATAATTAGTTTTATTAATGTTAAGAGTTAGAAGGTTACGTTTAAGCCAGGCCAAAACCCTACTGAGCTCCCTTTCTGCAGTTTCAAAAACCGATTTCCACGACTGTCCCTCGAGGATTAAGACAGTGTCGTCGGCGTAGGAAATAATGTGTCCTTGATTTATTTTAAGATTAGTTAAGTCGTTTATATAAATTAAAAACAATGTGGGCCCGAGAACACTCCCCTGAGGCACGCCAAATGTAACATCAGCTTCATCACTAGTGTAGTCCCCTATTTTCACTTTTTGTGACCTTCCCTGCAAGTAGTCACTCATCAGCCTCAGCGGAAGTCCTCTTATGCCTATCCTATCCATTTTGTGTACGAGTATGGGGAGAGAGACGGTGTCAAATGCCTTTTTTAGATCTAAAAAGACAGCTAAACATTTTTTCCCACAATCCAGTTTGTCAGTAATCAAATCAGTCAATGTAAGTATGGCATCTTCAGTCGACTTGTTTTGTCGAAAGCCAAATTGGTAGTCGGAGAGGATATTAAATTTGTTTAAATAAGATATCAGTCGTTTATTTATCAGTTTTTCAATCACTTTAGAAATTACTGGGAGGACAGAAATTGGTCTGTAATTATTTACATCACCTCTCTCCCCACTCTTGTACACAGGGATAACAGTTGATTGTTTAAGAGGTGCGGGAAAAACTCCCATGCTGAAACAGAGATTAGCCAAGTGACTTATAACAGGGGCAATATCCGTTATGACCATCTTTAAGAACTTAGTTGGTATTTTATCCCAACCAGGAGCACTATCAGACTTAAGGCCCATGACAACGTCTCGAACCTCCTTGGCATCAGTATTGAGGAGGACAAACGATGAGGCAGCCCCGTCAGGCGGATCCTCAATGAACACATCATTGAATCCATCAGACAGGACACCCTCAGCTAGTGCTCTACCTATACCAGCAAAGTAGTTATTAACATGATTTAAAGAGTCAGATGGAGATGTTTTACTATTTAAAAGTTCAGTATTAGTTGTTTTATTAGTTTTATAATGAGTAATTTTTTTAATCGTCTTCCATAGAGCCTTAGAGTCTTTAGCTGAGCTTGCTAGTTGATCTCTTTCATATTTGTGTTTTAGTTTTTTTACCAAGCCATTACAAAAATTGCGATATCTTTTGTAAGTAACATTAAGAACCTTATTGTGTGGTTCCGCACGCGATTTTAGTTGCAATTTATTTCGATTTTTTATGCAGCGCAAAATACCAGGGGTTATCCATGGTTTTATATTACGGCTACTCTTAGGGGTAGGTTTAAAAGCTTTACTTTCCTCAAGTGACTGATTCATTATAGTTATTAATTGGTGTATTAAATGGTAAGGGTCATCACATAGAAGAAGTAATTCTATGTTTTTATTCAAAAGTTTTTTTACAGCGTCATCATAATTTATTGTTACATCGTTTTTAGCGACTTTAGTATGTACTATTACATTATTTAAGGTTAAAAAAGTGGTAAGATGGTCTGTGATTGAAGTATTAAGAATGGCAGTATAAGCAACTGTTTTATGGATTTTAATTTTTAACATTATATGGTCGAGACAGTTTTCTTCCCTAGTCGGTATCAGGTGACCAGGTAGGATCCCATGTGTAGAGAGCATATTTAGGTAGTGCTGTCTATTAATGTTTTCATGTGTAGGTTCATGGGATCGGGGGATAAGGTTGATATTAATGTCACCTAAGGCCTAATATTCGGTACAGATAAATCTAACAATAAGAAAAATAAATGAATACATATAAGAATATTTCATATTCAGCCAGGGGCGATTTTACTATGGAATTCCGGCCAGGCCCTTTCGCACGGATTTCAAAGACCACGATGTATTATTTGGATATTTCTATGGGAATTTATCAAAGTCCTGAGATTTAAATTCAATTCCCAGACCAAATGGTTCACGAGTGACGCTGTGTGTATGTATATAACAATAAAATTTCATAAAAGATAAATTTAAGTGATTTTTCCGCTAAAGCTTTGAGTTTGGGGATTCAGTGCTGTTTGCCAAAGCGTTAAAAATAAATTGATAAAAGCATCTCGACCCAATTTTCCTACTTTTAGAGTACTGTACGTCAAAAGGAAAGAAGCACTCCATACAGGATTACTGTTGTCCTTCTGTCCGTCTGTCTGTATGTTAAAAACCTTTTTCAACAATGCATACCTAAAAGTATCAAGTTGGTATTAGTACTACTAGGTCTGCAATCCTACGGTTATTTGAAAAAAAAATAACGAGATCAAAAGATATTCTTTTGAAAGTATTATTGAGTCTTAGTCTGAGTTTGAGTTTTAGACCATCTCTGAGTCTAAGCCAGTGTCCAAGTCTAGCCCGAGTTTGAGTCTGAGCGCCTGAGTCCGAATCCGTGTCTGAAATTGAGTCTGAGTTTGAGTCTGAATTTGAGCCTGAGTTTGAGTCTGAGTTTAAGTCTGAGTCTGAGTTTGAGTCTGAGTCTGAGCCCGAGTCTAAGCTCGAGTTTGAGCCTGAGCCTTAGTCCGAGTCTGAGTCCCAGGACGAATTTGAGTCTGAGCCCGACTCTGAGTCTGAGTACGAGTTTGAATTTGAATAAACAACTTCCTCGTCGACGGAATCGTGGGACAAAACTAGTATACTGACACTTTCGTCCCATTTTAGAAATACCTACAACCGATACGATATCAGCGAAGTTTTCGAATTAAAACTTGAATCTCTAGGTAACGTTATTAAACTCCATTGAACTTGTTATGAATGTAAATTGACTCACCATAAACCGGCTTCTGGAGTATGCAAAATGTGAGAATAATTTATCATTATCTGATCATATCAGCGAAAAGACGTCCCAATGCTGGACAACCGTCTCGTCCAAAGAGTAACAAAACAATAACAAAGAAGAAAAATAAACCAAAATAATAGAAAAGTGAGTAAGAAAATAGTCAAAACATTAATAAAATCTTGATAGCCTCTTTGGAATCCTATCCTAATCCTAACTAATATTATAAATGCGAAAGTAACTCTGTATGTCTGTCTGTCTGTGTGTCTCGCTTTGACGCTAAAACTACTGAACCGATTTAAATGAAATTTGGTACACAGATAGTCTAGAGCCTGAGAAAGGACATAGGCTATATATCATCACGCTAACACCAATAGGAGCGGAGCGGACCGAAATAATGTTTCAAAATGGGGGGTTTTTAACTTCTATAGGCACGCTTTACTTGGGAGTACGGTGGTGGTGGTGAAGGGTGTGCGGGGCGGTGGGGGGGGGGCGGGTATTTTTTTTAAATCGTGGAACTAACGAGAGCCATAATTGATGAAAAAGCAAATTGGATAAAAAAATAAGCTGCCCAAATTACTAATTCCACGCGGACGGAGTCGCGGGCAAAAGCTAGTTTTTAATAATTTTTTAATTTACGCAAAAGCGTGCGTGTTTTAGGCCGTGGTCACGAGTTAACAGAGAGAGTTTTGTTCGTGATAAGTCCCGTTTAGTGTAATGATTTGGAGATGATATATATGTAGTTTAAGACTATAGAAAGGACATATAGGATAGTTTTTATCCGGAAAAATTTTAGCGCTTTTTATGACTAAAAAGTTGGCCGACGTTAAATCAAAGTTAACCATACAAAACGACTGACTGGAAAAAGTTTCCGGTCTTCATCAATATCATCATCATTTCAGCCGAAAGACGTCCACTGCTGAACATAGGCCTCCCCCAAGGCCAAACAGATCGGTCCTGCGCCATCCGATCTAACGCCTGCCTAAGGGCCTACCAAGCTTTTCGCGCTAATCGATTTTGAGTGGGCGATTTCGGGCGGGGGGACGCACGATGGCTCAAGAGAGGTTGGTTGGACTGCGCGTGTTTTTGGGTATTTTCATCTTATTACTCAAACAAATACAATTATTTTAAAAATGCAGCAACACTACGTCCTAGAAAACGTCTTGTCTTATTATAACATTCAAAAAGTCATGACCTGCCGTGCAGTATTAGCGTCGTAGATACTAAGATTTCATTTTATTTTTTAGACACGACTTTGTTTTTTTTCTATCGAGCGAACTATAAGTAATCGTGTTTCGATAAACACTTGTCATTAGAGTGAATCCTCAAATATCTTACAGATGAATTTCAAGACTATAGCTTTACTTGTAATGATACAGCACGAGATCACAAACACCTTAGCTCCATCTCGTTGGAGGCCTTCCGGTTCGTTGACGCCACTCGAGAACCTTTTTCCCCCCATCGGCCACCATTTCTTCGAGCGATGTGCCCTGCCCACTGCCACTGGACTTAAAAGTTCCGCTGTGACACAAAAATGGCCCATACATGGTTAATTTTCGTTAAAGTCCAACTTTTTGAATTCTATTCATATAGTACAATAGGTAAGAGGATTGTCGCTAGTGAGTTATAAATAGTGAAATCTCTGAGTTCTACATTATGTTGTCTACTAATAATTTATTTTATGAGTAAAGTCCGTTCCCGGACTAAAGTTCTCCAAATATTAACACCTTGGAATGGGACAATCGACACATTAAGACCGACTCACTTAGCGATAAGCACCGAGACACTATCACAGCTCACGTATAGTAAAGATGGTCCACTTAGCTTTAAAACGCTGGCAGACTGAAGCTCTTTTTTATTACAAGTATTGATGTATAACTTTATTCTTCGGTGCTAGGATTTTCATTCCGATGTTCTGATTCTGAAAATTTTAACATCTGTATGGATCTGCGCTAGGCAGAGTTGGACAGGGATAAATACATAGATATAATACTGTGAAGAAAGTGTACCTGGCTTTCACTGCGTCGCTTCTCGCAGGGCCCTGCTTGCATCCACGGCGCTCTTCAGCTCGATCCACTTTGAGTTGGTGTATGGGTGTGTGTGTGTGTATGTTTATAAGGTATATAAAGCCCGAAAACCGTACTTTTAATCTTTTATATGCGCACAAGCACTCGGCGCGTACCGACCGACTTCACGAGAGCTTTAGAACTGTCACCTTGACAGGTCAGAAGAGTATTTCTGAAGGATACACTGAGAGGTGTATTTTCCTATCAAGGTTGAAAACCGAACAACATCTTTTCTTAATAGTCGTTTTAAAAGTAGTTTTAGTAGTTCTAGAGATTGCCGCCTACGTACAAAACGATGAAAACAAATTATGTATAATTACCCATTCTCTTTATTATACAGTTTTTAACTGAACGAAGGCCAAAGCTGATTCCTGGGGCTAAACTCAGGAACGGCCTAACACGGTTTGCGAGCGGTAATTCAATCGTTTGTGAGAGGGTAGGGATGGACTGAGCTTGGGATGAGCCTTATTTTCCTGTTAATTCGCTTTGTTAGACGCTGACAACTGAGATACAGGTTTATACCTAGTTCAGTAGTCAGAGACTTCATAAAATTATGTTCATCTCTGTTTGGTTAATAAAGTATGGATTTCCGATCACGGGCCCATGGGGACCCGGTCATTTGAAAGGCATTCATGGGGCCGAAGCCAACATGAAGAGGCCTTTGGTACCATATAATATAAATGAGATGGGCGCAACTATGGAGGTCTATCCCCTAATACACCATGAGGATGTGCTAGCGGACAGTCCTCCACAGTTGCCAAACTATTGCCAGGTAGGAAGCGACATGGAATTGGCTATGGGGTTGGGATGTTGTGGACAGGATTACCGGACTATGGAGTGAGATAACGGACACCTACCATTTCAATATCTCATAAACTGAACTTTTGGTAGGCGGTGACTCGCCATTCACTAAATGGGCCCCTCAAACTATTGCCCGCTCGGGGCAACGAGGCGGCAACATTGGTGTGAACGGCTAAGGATGGAGAGGTGTCCCTGGACTTTAAACTTCAATATTATTATTATTATTATTTGTAAATAAATAAATGAATAAATAAATAAACAAAGCTCATACCAATAAACCAGTGGTTTTTGGCGTTCCTGAATAGCAGTTCATCCCTATCAAACCGTTGTGGGCCGTTCCTGAATTTAGCCCCTGGTTTATGGCAAAATGGAGTATGATGGAAATGGTCAATCTGAAATTAGATTATATAATCAATAACTTTTGCGTTTTAAAACTGAGTGTTCTTTCTGTAACGATCTAAGCTGGCTTACTTTCCATCACATTTTTATCTAAATTTTAGAGATTTCTGCCGTTCTTATGTTAATTTATTATATTTTGTGTGTGGTCGCCGGAGTGGGTATTTTATTTATATGTTGATAAATAAATCTGTCACCTTGTATGTCAATTGGACAGTGTTTACTGATTATTTTAAGTTCTTGTCACATTTTTAACGCATTCGCCGACGGGAACTCGCGACTTTCGTCTAGCGCCACTGTCATAGTATGGTGGTCGTTTGAACGCACATGTGCGTTTGTGGCGCTCGAAGAAGTATCAATTCTGACAGCCAGCAGCGAATGCGTAATGGTGGCACTTCACTTGGCGTTGCGTGTTCGCGATGCGCTATTGCCATCTCCGTCTTTCACGCTAGAATCGGCATATTGCTCCTCTCTCGCACACGCAACTATTTCGTGAAATACGCCTAGTGAAGTGCCAGCATAAGAGCCATATCACACACACACATTATGACGACAAAGGGGGCCGGGAGAGGTGCGGGCGGCAGGCACACGAGGCGCGCTCGCCGCCCGCACCTCTCCCGGCCCCCTTTGTCGTCATACCCCCCAGCCCCTGTATCACGCAGGAGAGGACTCATTTAAACGGTTTAAGTAGTTATAGAAGCGGAGCGCGCGCGCAACAGATTCGCTGCGAACGCCCAACATATTTATTTAGACACAAGCTGTTGCCCGCGACTCGGTCTGCACAGAATTTGTTTATCGCTATCCCGCGGGAACATGCTATTTACCGGGATGGAAACTATCCTATGTCCCAGGGTCTCAATCTATTTCCATACCAAATTTCATCTAAATCGGTTCAGCGGTTTAAGCGTGAAGGAGTAACAGACAGACCGACAGACAGACAGACAGACACACTTTCGCATTTATAATATTAAAAATTACCGTGGCGGTGACGGTTGTAATATCCTAACTTGTATGAACGTTTGTGCGGTACCGCGGTAGTGCGGTTTGGCAGCCGCCGTGACGGGTGACTCCAAGAAGAAGGGCTACGGATTAGCCCGAAACATGTCGAGTTAAACTCGTTTTAAGACGTAAGTGATCCTGATCAGTTTATTTTCACTATGAGTGAGTCTCACGATAGTTTCATGTTTAAAGTGTGTAAATCCCTCTCACTCTATCCCTCTTTCTCCCTTCCTCACTCTCAAAATTTCACATGAATTCCGAAAAACTTAGAGACTATTATGTGTCTTGAGAGGTCAAAGGTTAAACCCCTAGGACATTTAGGTAAATGAAACTAATTATTTTGATTATTCGCCGATGACTTACCAATACGGCTTTCTTGTGTTCCCGGTTTTTGTACGCAAATTACTAAACCGCATTCATTGGCAATTTACGGTATTGCCTGAATTAAACTCTTTCCTTCTAGTAATTAACACGTTTTTACTGTGTTTCCTTGGAGTATGAAACCTAACGGAGTTTCCATTTGGATACAATTCCACTTTATTAATCATCATCATCATCCCAGCCTATATACGTCCCACTGCAGGGCACAGGCCTCCTCTCAGAACACAAATCAACACACAATACAGCTCATTAACCGCAAACTAAAGCTAACCTAACTACTCCTTCTCCTAGGCCTAGGACATAGGTTCCCAACCTTATACAGGGTTATTTGTAATTCACTAGCATCTTTTAACCCTAAACTCAATACCACTTAAACAAATGTTTTTTGTTTTACGGCTTCTGTCATAACTTAATATTTATGGTGTAATAACGTTTTGAAAATTAGAGATTACCTCTTATTTTTACGATACTCTGTGTATTTGTATGGGAAAAAAGTGCTTCATTTTAAAAAGTCGTAAAACAAAAAACATTTGTTTGAGTGATAGGAATTCAGGGTTAAGAGGATGTCAGTGAATTAAAAATAACCCTGTGTATAAGGACTACCGCCCACTTTAAAAGAAAAAAACCCAACACCTCCTTTACATAATAGTTATTAATTATACCAATTTTATGTTTGTCTAATAAATTACTAATAATCACAAATTAAAAATGAATTCTCTCTCTCTCTGGTGCTACTCATGACCCGCTATTGCCCCCACTAAAAGCTTAAGCGCCCCCTAGGGGGCGGTACCGTCCCCGTTGGGAACGTATGTCCTAGGATGTTAGCCAATGGGTTACAAAGAATGAGTTGCACTGCAGTCGACGGCTACTATGAAACAAATCCTGATACACAGCACAACTATAAGTTTTTGAATATTGACAATGTCAAACATATGAAAATAAGTGCTATATATACCTATACTTGTTGCGTGTGACAGCATAGTAAGTATAGCATTTTTCCCTATGGGTTAAATCGCTAATACACAGAAACTTCATGGTTGTGTAATGTGCCAGGATTTACTTGATAACGATCGTTGACTATAGGTTGTAGTACAAGCCGTCAGATCTTTGGTTCAACCGGATATTGAATTGGTTTAATATTTTAACAACTGGATTTACATTGGTTATAGTTACAAAAAAAACTCTCAGTTAGCCAATTTAAAATGATCTCACACTACGTACATTTTACTTAGAAGCAGGGTTCTGCTAACAGTGGATATTATAGTTGCGGCTGTTTACGGAGTATAATTTGATATATATATTTGTACGAAATCTCGGTGCGTCCGACTCGCACTTGAGCGGTTTTTATTTATTGTAATACGTAATAACTTAGCATTAAGCAACACTGTATTTATGTAATAAACAATTTGAATTGACACCTAACTTTTCTGAATTTTCCACAGAGGCGTTGGCTCATCGTTGACATCTCCTTAGCTTAGTGCTCTAAGGTTTTGCTGTTTTGATACGGGAGGGCATAGCTTGTAATTATTGAACAAGGAGCCCTATAAGTAAACTTGTTTAAGTGTTTTTCTTATGCTTGTAGTACAGTGTATAGGATACGTTGACAGAATATCAAATGCTATTAAATGCTATACTCCATTTAATTTAGAATTATAAACCACAACATCATTATATTGCGGCTCGTGAACTGTAATCTCTTTACAATTTGTACTAGAGTAACAATTGACGACACGCAAATAAAGTGACATCAAAACAATTTTATTTTGCGGCTCCCAGACTATTGTACTGTACTATTTGCTAGGTAAGAAATAGTTGACGAGCCGCAATATAATGATGTTGTGGTTTTTAATTCTTAATTAAATGAAGTATAGGGTGACGGCACCAGTAATGGACAAGGACCAATAAAATTATGGTAATTTTTTCTGTAACTCCAATTTTTAAGAAACAGCCACACTACATTTTTAAACTATCAACACTATGCTCAGGACATAGCTCGAAGAATCGCTAGACTTAAGTGGCAGTGGGCAGGGCACATCGCCCGTAGAACTGACGGCCGATGCGGCCGAAAGGTTCTCGAGTGGCGTCCGCGGACCGGAAGACGCAGTGTAGGTAGGCCTCCAACAAGATGGAGCGACGACCTGGTGAAGGTAGCGGGAACGCATTGGATGCGGATGGCGCAGGGCTGATCTGTTTGGCGAGCCTTGGGGGAGGCCTATGTTCAGCAGTGGACGTCATTCGGCTGAAATGATGATGATGATGACTATGCTCAGATAACTGATGATCGTAACTGGCAAAGTCCACGAATGATAGGCTATAAAGGCATTGAATATTTGCTGTCCATTAATGGGTAACTACTGTGCTTAACATGTCCATGGTTGGCGCCGTCACCCAGTGGCGATCCTTACATAGAAGCCCAAAAGCCGGGCTTGCCTTATAAATCTCAAATCAAGATTAAAAATAAAAACCAAACCTCGTCCAAACGAAAAAAGTTCTAATAAAATCACTTTCATAATAACGCGCTTTATTTTACGTAAAATACCAAGAATTGCATAACAAATCCGCTGCGCGGCCCAGCGGCGCTGTACGGCGGCCGACGCGGCGATAGGCGATAGTAGCGACGTTATAAATAGCATGACATCTCGCTCGCTCTTGTGGGCTTTTACGGGGCTTCCAAGCGCTCTCTTCATACTTAGGAAAACGTTAGTTTTGCAAGTATCTATGTATAGCTGCATATATAGCGCTTTCTTTGCAATTTTGAATCTGGCTTACGGTGTGAAGTTTGCTGCGTTTGGTTTAGAACGCGAGTGCGCGGCGCGGGCGAGATGAATAACTTCACGATTGTTTATATCGAATCGTGCGCCATGCAAGGCGTTGTAAAATGCGTGAATTTATGTAATTACAAAATAAATAGGTATTCTTGTTTTAGTGCGTTGCGTGTGAGAATGAGTCTGTAAAGTTTAAAATTCTGTCTAGTAATAGAATGAAGTGTGCTTTGGTAAGCTTGACAAACTGAGTAAAGTGGCAACAAGATGGATTTACCTACATTAAATTATAAAAAAATACTAAAACATATTTCTCGGCTTGCCATAGCTTGATACCCTAGGCACGCCACTGCCGTCACCCTATTTGGTGTGTAGAAAATGCTGCAAATTTCTGAAATAGGTATATCTATCCTAAAAAAAGCCGTGGTGTCCTAGTGGTCTGACCTATGGCCTCTCCAGAGGGTCGTGGGTTCGAATCCGGGCTCGCACCTCTGAGTTTTTCGGAATTTATGTGCAAAATTATATTTGAAATTTACCATGAGAGGAAACCTGAGAGGAAATTTAATGTTCGCGGAGTCACGATGTAGTAGCGCGACTGATGGCTAGAGTTTTCTGCCTCAAAATATAGCTTTGGAGGTGTGCAACATGACTAACATACAAGATAATTAGAAGTGCAAAAAACACCAATTAGCCATCTCAGCTAACCATCCCTTTTCTCTGTCACTCATGGCTTGTCGTTTATAACTATATTTTTTTAAAACCAATACATCAACCAACTTCAAACTTGAATGGCATTATAATTGGTTGAAATAAATGATCACTAGAAGTGTGTGAAATGAGACTTGTAAGAAAAAAAAATCATCATCATCATTCCAGCCTATAATATACGCCCACTACAAGGCACAAGCGTCCTCTCAGATTTAAGAGGGCTTGGGCCGTAGCTCCCGCGCAGGTCTAGTGCGGATTGGGAACTTCACACACCCCATTGAATTTCTTCTCAGGTGTCTGAAGATTTCCTCACGACGTTTTCCTTCACCGGAAAGCTCATGGTAAATTTAAAATGCAATTTCGCATATAAATTCCGATAAATGCATATGTGGGCGCCCGGGTTTGAACCCACTACTGTCTGCTTGAGAGGCCACCACGGCTTGTAATACTTAATAAAATATATCATCATTTCGGGGCTCCGTGAGGTCGGGGGCCTTAGGTACTACGGACCCATGTGCCCTATGGTAAAGATAGTAATGCATGCAACAGAATAGAAAACCTCACACCTATTAAAAAAACATCCATCCGAAATTAACTGAAGCATTGAAACAATGTGTTAGTGATAAAAAAATATAATACGATCTGACAGCTCAGCCGCCATGTTGGTATTTAAACTAAACAAGCTCGCTTCAGTGGACGCATGTTAATACGAGGCAAAACAGGGGTGGCACAAAAGAACTAATAAGTGCATAAAAAACGTAATTTCACCCGAGTCTTTGTATCCACCAGAGACGCAGGCGAAGTTTGGTACAGCCGACTTTACATTCTGGTCTTCACTTTGATTGCGAAAAATAAAGCACAATTTTTTTTGACAATCTAACCAAAAAATACAAGAGAATGCGTGTCAAAGTTCGAGAGTGGGGGAGGAGGGGGGGGGGGGGCTTTGACGTCACGTCTAGTTAAAATGTGTACCACGGTGTGACATCTGACTACATTTTGATGGACTAATAAATCTTCATAATTTTTTGTTCCATTGTAAAAAGAAAATATAGGTATTCCATTGCAGTGTGGCATAAACGTCCAAGTAATTTTAGCAATGAATCGTCGACATTGTTTTGTTTAGCGTAGTCAGCCAAACAGAGTTAGTTAGTTAGTCAGTTAGCCAAACTATTATAATAAAAGAATAATAATTAAATGATTTCTACGACGTTCTACTTTCGTCTCGATTTTAGGATCAGTTCCCAAAGGATCAAATCAAGGAGGAATTCAATCCAGTTCAATTTACAGTATTCTATGTTCTATTTATAATTTTTTCCTGTGAATCGAATATATATAATATCAATCTCCCTCTCTCAAATGGGATGCACTACTAAGTTTAAATAGTTTGTTCCTATTAGGTACTTAGTTTTTATGATTTGCAACTGTCGGAATTTCCTTATTAGAATTAGGTAGGTATAATACGAATGCATTAATTATTTATTAATTTGATAAAGTATTTACTGACGAGTACAAAAACATTTTAAATATAGCTCTAGCTATAGGAAAACCACAAACCTAAATGTTTTCCTGGATTATTATACACATGTATACAATAGACATATACAGGATGTGAGAATTAGTTGAGCATTTCTCAAAAAAAGCTACTTTTTATATTCTAATAATTTTTTGTTATTCCTACCCAGAATCACAAGCTCTTTCAATCTTAATATGACAAAAATGTCCCTAGGTTTTTTTTCCTATTTTTTACTATTCCATACACTTTGTATGGCGTAACGAAAAGGAAGAACATAAAACATAGCGAAACATAGCGATCTATAAAAAAAAATTGAAACACCTTTATACCTTTATGTTTTACAAATAAATTGAAAAAATGTATGACATTTTCGGGTCATTTTTTCCCTCCTACAGGAATGAAAAGAGCTCTTGATTCTGAGTAGGAAAAACATAAAATTAAATAAATAAATAAATATCACGGGACAATTCACAACAATCGACCTAGTCCCAAACTAAGCAAAGCTACTACTACTATGGGTAGTAGACAACGGATAAACATACTTATATAGATAAATACATACTTAAATACATATTAAACATCCAAGACTCGAGCACAAACACACGTATTTTCACACTAATATCTGCCCCGACCGGGAATCGAACTCAAAATGGTTGGGAACATAAAAAAAAGTGGCATTTTTTGAGTAATGCTCAGTTAAGTAGGTAGTAAATTATTATGAAATTTGTGAAATATTCATCATCAAATCATTTCAGCCATAGGACGTCCACTGCTTCATAGAGGTCTTTGTTGATATCCAATCATTACCTGTGAACCTGCGGCCTATCTCGTTGGTGGACGTCCCACGCTACGTAGTCTGTGGTTTCCATTCGAGAACTTTTCGGCCCCAAAAAAATAAGTAGACCGAAATTCATAACCTTTTCCTTTTTTTTAAGTGAATCAAAAAGCAATATTTTTAGACTGAAAACTCGACGTCATTTCATCGACGTTAAGAGGGTACGATGCGCACCATTTCTCCATACAAACGTAGTCCCCTGTTTCCTCCCTGGATAATGGCTTTAGAGGCAAATTTTTTTTACTGTGTAATCTGTATCTACCACAGCTATGCCCCTATGTTCAATCACCTAACATAAGAAATAATAATATGAGCTTTCAAAAACTGAAAAAATTGCCCAATTACAACGTCATTTTCAGAAACTCATCAGACAAGAATCCCACATATAAACAAAAAAAGGAAAACATAGGGGCATAGTTAAATCTGTCCTCTAATTATTTTTGAAAAAAATAATTTTATTGGTCCAGTTTTCGAGAAGGAAACAGGGGACTACAAAATGCTGCTTTGATCAATTTTACGCGCCTTTTAGCGGTCTGAGCTGCAGCTGTCCCGCTCTCGCTGTACTGATACGGAGGGGGGAGGGAGGGGTTCGGGCGAGACATTTCATTAAAATACCCATTTCTCAAAAGTCTCTCAGCCATCGTATCCTCTTAATTCCCCTTCACCAGCCCTCTTACATTAGTCACCCTGTGTTTAAAAACTATATAATGATATACCTAATAGGTCCATTACTCATTTACTTTGCATACTTCGATTGTCACCACATCGTGGCATAAATCATGAAGAAGTAAATTGAAAATAAATAAATTAATTTAAATAAATTTTCCAAATTTCATCTCTAAAATTAACAAGCAAAAGACAATATCCACCGCCCCAGTGAAAATGTTTTTATTGCTCCTGTTTTTGGCACATCGAAATGAGTGTGTTGAAGGTCTACGTCTGTCGCTTGCAAACGGTTATGTTGTGAAGGAATCTGAACAAATTAATATTGTTTATGGAGACCCATTGGATATTTTCTGTACAGGAGAAGATAACAAAATTTTAATAACAAAAGATGACGACGACGAGTTTTACATGCTAACAACTACAATAAACAGGACAACTATAAGATACTTCGAAGAAAAACCGCTACCAGCACAATCAGTTTACTATTGCGATGATAGAGACCGTATGGAGACAGAATTCGTAAAAATAGTGGTAGACATACCCCCAGAAGCAGCAAATTTCCGTTGTGTGTTAAAAAACTTCGATTATCTCAACTGTACTTGGACATCAGCGAATATATTCCGCAACTTTTCATTGTATCACGTAAATTCAGGATCGTCTTCACTGGTATGCAATTTGGACCACTATGAACCTATGATCTGTATATGGGATAAAAAAAACCCCTCAATACCATATCAAGCAGATGCACCATTGCTCACATTTTTAATGAAGACATGCAACCACATGAAATGTGTGACTCAAACGTTTATCATCCACCAGGATAAAGTCTTAAAGCTTGACCCTCCAGAAATAATTTCATTACCTGGTCCACGCTATACCAATCTGCTGTGGATGATACCAAACAAAAACTACGAACACAACTTAAAAATTGATCACAGAATTAAGTACTGGTATTCCGGAATTGAAGCAAATGTATCATTTCGATTAGATGCAAAGAACTGTCATAAATTAAGTAGATTGGAAAGGGAAAGGACGTGTGAGTATAAGTTGAAACTGCCATGTCCTGATACTTTCTATGAAATCATGATGTCTACTAAGTCTCTAGCAGCTGTAGGAGAAGAATACTGGTCAGATGACGCTGTTTTATCGTTTGTGACGACTCCAGAACCCGAGAACGAGAACGTTAATACCAAAGTTCACCAGACATGCAACCACCAAAGGGTGAAAATAACTCGAGAGGTAATGCTGTTTGAATTAGATAAGATGAAAAACAAAATGAATTACGAGTATACAGAATTAAAGGAAAAAATCAAGTTATTGAAATTGAAACGGGATAGGTACTTTTAAATAAACCAGCAATGAAAACTGATTTGAAGTAATATATCAGATTTTGTTTCAATTTTTGTTTTTCATTTAATGGTTTTTCGGTTGGAAATTACTGAAATTAGAACGCGTGATAAAACCTGAAAAGAATAAATGGTGCTGTATTGGATCCAGCACTAAAGAGGCATGTATTTGTAATTCATTTTTACAGAAATATAGTTAGCAAAAAGTTAGTGTCAATGTTAGTGTCAAAACGAAGTGTCTAGAACAAACTATGGAAAAAAGAATATTACCTTTGAAGGAGTTCTATAATAAATTACCCAAAGATATTAAAGAATCCAAATCAATGGCTACTTTAAAAAAAAAAATTATATCACATATTTAGTTAAAAACTTAAATCTCTCTCACACACACACACACACACACACACGCACGCCAGACCTACATTTGCATGCCCATTGCCTAATTATTATTTCTTGAATATGGCTATAATTATGTCAATTATCATTATTTGTTAATTATTATTTTAATTGAGTTAATTATTATTATAATTTAATCATTACTAATATTTAATTTTGGTTTACTAACATAGCAAGTATTGAACTATAAATTAACTAGCTTTGTATTCCGAATTGCCGCATCAACGCAGATTTGTTTACGCATCTATGATGCCAACTTTTGCCTACCAAGCTTAAGTTTATTTAAATAAGTCACCCACTTTTATTTAAATAAGTCAATGTTTCTTATAATTTTCTATAATTTACTGTTCTCATGTAAGTGAATTTGTTTATGATTCTTAATGAAAAATAAAGTTCTAAACCTAAATGTGACAGTGGTTTACCTTTGACATCATGTAAGAGCATGCATAAATATTCAAATTTAACTCTTAGTCATCTCTTTTACAAGAACAGCGTACACCAATGTCTTTCAGAAATTAAGTTCATTTGACGTTGTGAATGCCTGCTTGTCAGTTAAAAAGGAAATTAAAAAATAAATCGACATACATAAAACTTCTTATTTAACTGATGGTAATAACCGCATTAAAGCGCTTAGGAGTTAACAGACAGAAAGACCCGGAAAGCGATTTCGTTACATACTATGTAAAGATACCTACAAATTGCACGTTTAGTAGCATAATTTATGTAGAACTGGGTAGGGTCGTGAAGAGTCTCAATCGCCGTCTCTAATATGTTACCACATTGATTAATAATATTAGTATCCGTTAAAATCTCTGTCAATCTTTAAATCTATGCTTAAGGTGTACTATCTGTCATCTTGTAATAATTAGCTTTGTTATAGTTTATTTATTTATTTATATGTGGCTGTTTATCCCACTGCTTATATTTGTTTTAGACGTGTACCTATTATAATGTAAGTACTATGTATGCATGAGTAGATGTATGTACTATTTTTGTTGCGTTTTAATTTTCTGATCCACTGTTGATGCACCACCTGCTGTAAACCAGTCCTTCCTTCTTTCTGTTAAAGGGTTGCCTGGAAGAGATCGCTCTTAAGCGATACGGCCGCCTATTGCTTACCTTGTAACTTTCTCTCTGTGTACCTGTTTTCTGTATTGCTTACTATTCCTGGTGTACAATAAAGAGTCATTGTATTGTATTGTATTGTATTGTATTGTATTGTATTAATAATCCTATAGTAACCACCCAATTAATTTAAGATATGCCAGCGTTAGAATGCAGGGTAACATTTAAATTAATTCACTGAGCTAACAGACAATTTTTAACCGTTGACAGCCCTGTCTAGCTTACAAAATCCTACTAGACCCGTTTCCACGCGTTTCGGTGGCATGAAGGAATTTGATATATGCGATACGGTTCCAGGTCCGGTAGCCGTGAGGTGGTCCGGCCGGGACACGCTATTTTACTTTATTACAACAGTTTAATAATTTCAACACATATGTCTTGATGACTTGTTTGAGACGGGGCCGCTAACGATGGGCCTCATAAGAAAGCTCAAAGTCACTCAGAGGGCGATGGAGAGGGCTATGCTCGGAGTGTCTGTGCGGGATCGCATTAGAAATGATGAAATCCGTGCAGAACTAAAGTCACCGACATAGCTCGAGGAATTGCCAGACTCAAGTGACAGTGGGCAGGGCACATCGCTCGTAGAACTGATAGCCGATGGGGTAAAAAGATTCTCGAGTGGCGTCCACGGACCGGAAGACGCAGTATGGGTAGGCTTCTTAAAAGATGGCGCGACAACCTGGTTAAAGGAAGGAACGCATTGGATGCGGACGACGTAGGACGAGTCTGTTTGTCTAACCTTGGGGAAGCCTATGTTCAGGAATGGACGTTGAAATGATAAGTTTTTTTTATTTAATTTATTTATCTCAACAAAAAAAAAATATTTAATTTATGACAAATACTTCGCCAAACTGCAAAGCAGTTTGTTGGCGAATACTACATTCCTTATTATGTTTCTATGTATACCTATACTCATGCTACCACTACCTACACCCTATAATATTTAGCAATAGGTACCTACTATTAATTCAGTTACATCACGTAGTTTATTATATAATTTTTTCTAGTGACAAAAACTATATAATTTTATTTAACTATAAAATAAGGTATAAAAACAGGGACTAAGTATAAAATTAACATAACTAAAACTAACTTAAAATAGCTAAACAGAAATTAAAAACTATCTAAATTTGGACCCTTAGGTAGGGTGCCCATCACGCAGGCAGCATTCCCACGTTGAATTGCTATAGCAAGTCTTTGTCTTATATAATTTAGTTATATGATAGTTAATTATTTTCTTCAAGGAAAGCATCTATCAAATACGCTTTGACTATGGTTTTAAATGCTCCTTTACTAATACACTTTGTTTCAGGGAAAAGTTTATTGAAAATTCGCGGGATTAGATACGCTCTCGTTCTTTGTCCGTAGTAATTACAAGATCTTGGTTACAAAAATCTTGAAAGAAATCTTGGTGATTAAAAATCATGGAAAATTCTGGATTTTGAATTTAACAGCCAAGAAAAAATTAAAGCTAGTCTACATCTACATCTACATCTACACTTCTACACTATCTACATCTACATCTACATCTACACTAATATTATATTATTATATTATAAATTATAAAGAGGAAAGATTTGTACCTATTTTTGTATGTTTGTAATGAATAGGCTCAAAAAGTACTGGGCCGATTTAAAAAATTCTTTCACCAATAGAATGCTACATTCTTCCAATTTGACATAGGCTACATTTCATTTTGAAAAAATTAGGGATCCTTGGTAAAATTTGAACAATGTAACCGAAGGTGTAGAAAAATGAGTCTTAAAATGTCTTTCGTCGAATGCGCTGCCGAAACTATTAGCGATAGAACAAAATAATGTACAACAATATTGAAGAACATCATAATGTCTACAAAAAACTCCGCGGTAGCATATGTCCAACTATTGTAGTTATGTCACTACAACAACTTTTTTCATTTTAAACATTAATGAAAATGCTAACCAAATTCAAACCATGCTATTTATGTGTTTATATTAATCCTTATCCAAATAAATTATTTTATGGTCAAGACCATTTAACTACCTATAAAATAGTTTTTAAATTATTTAAATTGGACTTTCCATTCAAAAGATATTACGAATTAAAAATTCAAACAGTAAACAAAACCGCCATAGCGCTGTGGCCGTTGTTTGCGATGCAGTCTGAAAAGCGCGCCGGGCATCGCCACTTAAACCATCAAAGAAATTGAACATAAATAGACTTACATACAAATATAACTGTGGGATTTTTTTTAATATATAATTAATAAATAAATAATAAATAATAATTTTTTAATAAATAAAAATATTTGTGAAAAAAAGTGTTTTATTTCCAAATTTCCAAAAATAAATAATTGTCTACCCCGTGCGAAGCCGGGACGGGCTGCTAGTAATGAATAAAATTATAAGCGTAATTCCAAAGAGATGTTAACGTCTCAGTTTCCGAACAGTTATGCCCCAAAAAGAGGAATTTTGCGAAAGCTCGTTTTAAGACGCTGTCAACACTAACGTCGGCGCACACTGTCTATTTGTATCGGAGTAAACGAGATGCCGCTATTACTGGGCAGCCGGGTATATTGAAATTTATCGGGCAAATATTTAATTAAAAAAAAACTGTGGATTATTTGTGAAATATGACTCGTTAGCGGTTTAGGTATGAATATGTTGACTTCATGTTTTTATTTGCAGACCCATACGCCAAAAAAATAAAGACATAGAACCGTTTAATGATGATTTTAAGACCTATCTTTGCAATTATTTTCTATCGAGCCGATTTCGTCCAATTATGTATCGAGTTCGTCCACGGTCTTTGAAATATGATGAATATTAACATATAATTTTTTTGATGTGCTAGAACAAGCAGTTTTTCTTAAAAAACTGTTTAAATGACATCAATTTCAACAAAATTAGGTGTTGTCAGCCTCTTAAGCGGTCGAGAAAAAAAGAGGTAAAAACGAAAAACGAAGTTTTCGCTAAATAAACATTGTTAGATAACATCGGGGCAGTAATGACGGGTTTCGCGTGTTTTCGGCGTTTTGTATGAAATATGCGCAAGCGCTTATCGGCTTAAGACATCCGAGAGTGGGGTGGCCATGATGTGGTCAAAGTAAATAATTTTGCAGGAAGATATTTGGATGTTTGGATGTCCGCCGCCTAATGCTTTATCATTGCAGTCTATATACGTCCCGCTACAGGGTACAGGCCTCCTCTCAAAAGTGAGGTTGGCCGTGATTCTCACGCACACCCAGTGTGGATTGGCAACTTAACACACTATTGAATTTCTTCGCAGAGGTATGCACGTCTCCTCACGATGTGTTCCTCGTCGTAACAATCGTGATACAAATGGTAAATTTCGCACACAAATTCCGAAAAACTCAGAGGTGCGAGCGCAGGCTCGAACCCGCGACTCTATGCATGAAAGGCCATAGGTCAAACCATCAGCAGGCTATTATCTAACGTTTCTGACGATTGCCATCGCAATCACTATTTCTTTCTGTCAAACGGTATTTTTTATTATTTTGGTATTTTTTTTGCAAGGCAAGCGTCAGAAGCGTTAAACAATACGGCCTCAGACCACCAAGGTTTTCCAGTTATCAAATTGACCTGAAATTTGTTGTGATATGGTGATAAGTTGATAGTGCAACAGTCACTATAAAATACAGTCAGCAAAAAAATACATTTATTTCAGACTCAAGGAATCCATATCGTGTTAGTATAAAACTAATGAACTAGGTGTTAGTAACATATTGTTTATTTTAGGCACATATACATATACATAATTAAAGAAAAGTGAAAAAAGTACTTGCTAGCCTGATAAGGACTATCCCAAAATCACTTTAATGACCATGGTCACAGAATTGCAGAATTTTGAATTATTCACCATGGCAACATTCTCGCTCCGCAAAAGTGTTATCAGTTCAATAAAAATAATAATAAACATAAATGTTTAAGTTTTGCTGCATTTTACAAACATCAAGCGCGATTTTTATAGCTTTTTAAACAATAAGTTATAAATTATGGCGCATTATTTTTATTTCAAACGGATGTTTGGTAGCTTGGTTTATTTTCATAGTTTGCAAAGCTCGTTTGATTTACATAGAAAGAAAGGGAAAAGGAAGAAAACATTTGTTTGTGAAAACGGGGAGAAAAACAATAAAATAAATAAAACCATAATGAAAAAAAAAATGTACATGTCTTGCGAACGGCGCTGAGTTTCTTTTGGCACCATCGGTATTACAATTATTATTGATAGTGTTATTCATCATACGAATCCAATTTGCTTACTCATTTGTATTACAAATACGAAAGAATTTGGTATCTAGACCAAGATCCTTTAATGTAAGAAGGTTGCATTCACGCTTCAACAACAAAAGTAAACAAAGATTTACAACTAAATTTAAACGGTATCCTATTATCTCGCCTCATTTGTTTTTCGTTTAATTCTTATTTCGTCTCATTCTGTATTCGACACTTCGTCTTGTTCGCTATCCGTCATTAATCATTATCTTATTTGGTCAAATTCTGTAACTTGTCTCTCTCTTATAAGTCTTATTCGTTTTTCGTCACGGTCTTCCTTGGACTTATTCGTCGTTCTTCCCTTTCGTTTCTCATTTACTTACGAACATTTATTTACCAGCACCGAACGTATCGAAATAATTTTGGCGAATAAGTAAATGAGACAAAAAACGAAAGGGAAGAGCGGCGAATGAGTCCAAGAAAGACCGTGACAAAAAACGAATAAGACGTATTAGGAGATAGACAAGTTGCAGAATTTGACCAAAAAGATAGTGACGGATTGCGAACAAGACGAAGACGAATACAGAATGAGACGAAATAAGAATGAAACGAAAAACGAATGAGCCGAGATAATAGGATACCCGACGAACGTGTCCCTTGCCGCTGTCGGTTCTGTCAGTCACGCGCACTACAACATCTTGTAAGCACAAGGGTAACTCATACAATACACAACACATCGATATTTGGGTAGAATTGCCAATATCTATATTGCTTTTCTTATGTATTTAACAAGAGTCATTAAAAATCAAGTTTTACGAGGATATAATCTTACAACCGTATGCTTTGTTCTCAAATTACTCGCACAAATGTCATCATTCCTTTCATGTCAATAAAAATTGAAATTAATGTGGGCTGTGCAATTGGCTGAATGGCTTGGTTTTAAAATTTCTTGCGCCTTTTTGTGGGTCAAGCCTTGGAAGCTTTGTTACTCTCTAACGCTAAAACGGTTTGACAAATTGTAATGAAATTGGGCACAAATATAGTTTATAACCCGGATTAACATATAGAATACATTTTATCCCGGGAAATTGCATAGTTCCCGCGGGATGCTTTAAATGAATTCTTTGCAGACGGAGTCGGAGGTCGCAAAAAGTTCTGAAATGGAGACCACGGACTGGCAAGCGCAGCGTGGGACGTCCACCAACGAGATGGACGGACGATTTGGTGAAGGCCGCAGGTTCAGGGTGGATGCAAGTCACTTCCAACTGTAATGATTGGGCGTCAATGAGGGAGGCCTATGTCCAGCAGTGGACGTCCTACGGCTGAAATGATGATGATGGTAATATACCAGACCAGTGTCGGACCAATCCGTACCGAAACAGATATAATTTAAACTGATCTAAATAAAAATAGTCACTCACCTGCCTTACATAAATAATAATGTCAATAGCTTTTGAATAACAATCCAACGACAACCGCATTTTTTTTTTAATTTTGTCAAGACGGAAGACACCTTTACTTGGCTAAAAAAAATATTTTTTGTTTGAGGGTTCTGCAGGCAGGTATCTAACTTTGTTTCTTAGATTTTAAATTATATAGCAAAAGCAATTGCGGCCGTGAATTAACCTATGGCCTCTCAAGCAGAGGGTCATGGGTTCAAATCCCGGCTCGCACCTCTGAGTTTTTCGGAATTTGTGTGCGGAATTACATTTGAAATTTACCTTGAGCTTTACGGTGAAGGAAAACATCGTGAGGAAACCTGCACACAACTGCGAAGAAATTCAATGGTATATGTGAAGTTCCCAATCCGCACTGGGCCCGCATGGGAACTACGGCCCAAGCCCTCTCATTCTGAGAGGTCTGTGCCCTGCAGTGGGACGTATATAGGCTGATGACGAGGAGTCAAAAATATCTCCAAATGTGGCTTGACACGCTAATACTGTGTTCGGTTCTCACGGCCATATTCAAAATCCCTTTGACATATTCTGTCAATGACCCATTGTATCGCGGGCCCCTAAAGTCTCCGAAATCACAAGGACACTTCATTTAATGTCAATTATTATCTACTCGACTTTGCCTCTTGTGCCACAAAAGGTATTTGCGAACATCTGCTTGCAAAAAATATCATTCAAGTACATCACAAAGGAGTGCGTTGAAAATCCTTGAGGCGTTAAATTTTTCTTCGATCGCTACAAAAACTTGTTGCATTGTGGAAGTTACCAATCTAAAATTACGGCTCAAAAAATACGTTACTACTTTCTTCAAGTACCATTAAAGTCTATTTCGAAACGATATTTAGTTAAAAAACTACATTGTTAAATTTGCTTTTCGGTTTTTTGACAACTTTAAAATTGACATTCGAAAAACGTACTGGCAACTCTATTTTTTATTAGTTATTACGGCAATATTAGAGACTTTTTTGTTAACAAAATGCAAACTTAATTTTGTTTTTCGGTTTCAAAGTGAAGTTTGTCTATTAATACTTATTTTAAAACTTAATTTTAAATTTGCGTTTAGTTCAGCCGAATTATAAAGTATTGCGTTTCGTTGTGCCACTAAGGGTTTTGTTAATTGCTTTGGAATTTGATATTTGTATTGGTTTAATTACTGTTACAGCGGAAAGTGTCATTCGATACTTTAGTTTAGTTAATTGATCATCGTGGATAGTAAAGGTGGACTTCCAATGAAGCGGATCTGATGGGAATGTGCAGAATTCGACCAATCGCACTACTTCATCATCATCTTCCCAGCCTATATACGTTCTACTGCAGAGCACATGCCTCCTCTCAGAATGAGAGTGCTTGGGCCCGTAGTTCCCAGGCGGGACCAAGGCGGATTGGGAACTTCACACACGCCATTGAATTGCTCCGCAAGTGTATGCAGGTTTCCTCAAAAGGTTAAAGCTCAAGGTAAATTTCAAATGTAATTCCGCAGATAAAATCCGAAAAACTCAGAAGTGCGAGCCGGGATTTGAACCCAAGACACTCTGCTTGAAAAGCCATAGGATAAACCACTAGGCCACCACGGATCTCATTCATCATCATCATTCATTCATCGCATTACTTACTTGGTTGAAATACATGAGTTACACGATATAATGTATTTCCTAGTATTTACTTGAAAGAAACTTAATCCCCATAGCCAGGGGAATCTCCAAAACTAATTTGATGGTCAAATAGAATAGTGCGGATTTGACCATCAAAATATCATCATCATCTGTGAAAATTTCAATGTCTAGCCTGACAGACTGACGGATGGACAGCGAAGTCGCAGTAATCGGGTCCCGTTTTTACCCTTTGGATACAGAATACTAAAAATTACAAACGTATTTCGCATTATAATCCTACAACCATAGAGATTTTTCTTAAGAGATTTCGATGAAATTTGGAACACAAAAAAAAAAAAAAATACAAAATTCTTTATTTTCAAAAATTTTAACGTACATTTATGGTAAGGGATGGAGCTGACTATCGCATGGAATACTATTATTATGGCAGTTACTTGCATAATTCTTGCGGGATCCGATAAACGTAATCAGCTATAGTATAGTATAAATCTTCTCAGGTGAATTTTTCGCTTCGAGCCATTACATTAAATTTGAACCTTAATACTATGACGATACCGTTTGTTTTGAAAGATAAGGGCTCGAAGCGAAAAATTCACTTGGGAAAATTTATACTATATCCAAGTAAATAAATATTCCGGGATAGTTTCCATTTTTGAACGACAAGCGTATCAGACGTCGCGTGTAGCCTACTATTCATTCACTCAGTCTGTCTGTCTGTCTTTTACGGTGTCATTGAATTTGTTGCTAGTTAGATCCTGGAATGATTTGCTGGTTTTCTACGAAGTGTTAGCTTTTAACCCGACTTAATGGACTATTAAATTCACGCTTAAACCGACAACATTTGGCAGGGATAAAGTTTAAGGCCCTGAGAGGGACATTGGATAGATTTTATCCCTGAAAATTACATTCTTCCCGCGGGATAGCCATATACGAATTCGTTCGTGGTCGTGGATATTAGCTACCTACCTATACTTCATTTAATTTAGAATTGAAAACCACAACATCATTATATTGCGGCTCGTCAACTATTTCTTACCTAGCAAATAGTACAGTATAATAGTCTGGGGCCGCAAAATAAAATTGTTTTATTGTCTCTTTATTTGCATGTCGTCAATTGTTACTCTAGTACAAATTGTAAAGAGATTACAGTTCACGAGCCGCAATATAATGTTGTTGTGGTTTATAATTCTAAATTAAATAGAGTATAGTTGTTTAAATTAAAGCTTATGGTATAATTAACGACCGCTTTAGCCTAGTTGGTAGTGACCCTGCCTACGAAGCAAGAGGTCCTGGGTTCAAATCCCGGTAGGTAAGGGCATTTATTTGTGTGATGAGCACGAATATTTGTTCCTGAGTTATAGATGTTTTCTATGTATTTAAGTATTTATTTATCTATATAAGTATGTTTATCGTCGTCTAGTACCCATAGTACAAGCTTTGCTTAGTTTGGGACTAGGTCGATTTGTGTAAGATTGTCCCCTAATATTTATTTATTATCTATTTAAAAAATAGGCCACGGCACTGCAGGGCCTCCTCTCAGAATAAAAGGGTTTGGGCCGTCGTTCCCACGCGGGCCCAATGCGGATTGGGAACTTCACACACACCATTGAATTTCTTCGCAGGTGTGTACAGGTTTCCTCACGATGTTTTCCTTCGCCGTAAAGCTCGGTAAATTTCAAATGTAATTTCGCACATAAATATCGTAAAACTCAGAGGTGCGAGCCGGGATTTGAACCCACGATCATCTACTTGAGAGGCCATGTCAAACCGCAAGGCCACCACGGTTTCTTACCTACCTACTTATGTACCAACTATACCTACTTATATGAAAATCATAGTGTTCGAGTATGCGACATTTTAAAGGAGGTTGGTTGCGTCAGACAGACATACAGACGACGTGAGTGGCGCACAGTAGGCGCTGGGCGACAGATGGTAGATACGGTAGGGAGTTTTTTTAGTACAGTCGGCCTACATAGTTCATTAAAATCGAATTTGGATTTCTTATTTCATAGTTAGTTTGGTAGGTACCTCTAAGGTAAACGTCCCTGTGCTCGACAATGATAACCAAACACCGGATTGACGGGTGCAAATCTGTACTGACGTTTAATAGTGCGAGCACACATTAAACTAATTTTATTAGTTGTTATCGATAAAAATGACGTACAACCGTTGTCTAATTTTAATAATTTGAATTAAGAAGAAAACGTCATACACAAAAATAAACGTTTTGAGGAATTAACTTCTTTAATATTTTATATGTATAATTTTCATTTCACATTTTCAGACTTCAATCTTCGTCGCCTGGGCGACAATATCCATTTTAGCCAGCTAAATGACCTTTCTAGGTCAACTGTAGTAACTGGAGCAAATTCAAACAATTTATAGTGTTGATGAATTTCTTCTGTGCGACTCAGTTCTACTTCTTTTCCGGATACCAAATAATTTAATGTTTTTAAAGTTGAAATGCCGACGTTCAAATTTAGCCATTAGTTATGATAATGATGGTTAAAAATTGTTTTTTATCGATGTCGATAAACTTAGTCGATTTTGAATGAATCACTAGCACTGGTACATTTTTGCCCCCGTCAATCCGGTGTTTGCTGATAACATACATGGCACCTTCAATCTCTATGTCATAGTGAGAGTGGTGACAGATGGGTGTCATCTACAGGGCGTTGAGGTGTCGAGCATTGGTACGTTTACCTTATGTACTGTTAATACAACAACATTGTATGGTTTTGACGACCGCTTTAGCCTAGTTGGTAGTGACCCTGCTTACGAAGCAAGACTGCTACAAGAGGTCCTGGGTTGGGTTCAAATCTCGGTAAGGCCCTTTATTTGTGTGATGAGCACGAATATTTGTTCCTGAGTTATGGATGTTTTCAATGTATTTAAGTATTTATTTATCTGTTTAAGAATGTTTATCGTCGTCTAGTACCCATAGTACAAGCTTTGCTTTGTTTGGGATTAGGTCGATTTGCGTAAGATTGTCCCCTAATATTTATTTATTTATTGTTAGTACAACTAGGAAGTTGTAACTTTATTTCTCGCTAGCTTTTTTTACGTTGGATAATTAACACTAAATATTAATTTACATACTTTTTTTTTGAGCTGCCAAAACACAATTCTCCCACCATTTTGTATTGCTATTAGTAGGTACGTTAAGATTAGGTACTAGTTTATATCTGTATATGTCAATATCATTATCATCATTCCAGCCTAATACGTCGCACCGCAGGGCATAGACCTCCTATCGAACGGTAGGGCTTGAGTTGTAGTTCCCACGCAAGCCCAGTGCGGATTGCGAACTTCACACAAACCAATGAATTTCTTCTCAGGTGTCTGCAGGTTTCCTCACGACTAACTCACTTGTGACTTTTATGTATATGTACATTAAAAAAAATTACAAGATTTTCAAAAATCAACTTAATGTAGGTATTTATTTCATTCAAGGTTTTTACCTTATCTTTAATCTGGCTTTCTGTGCTAAAATAAAGTGTTTTTTTAATTTTTGTATCATAAAATTACTAGTCAATAATATCTTAGATCATAAAATTTTATAATACCTACCGTATTATTATTTTCGACTCAAAATTTGTAAATACAATAGCATGTAAATTGAAGCCGACTGTACTTGAACAAAAAATCAATCTGTGACAGCATAACACGACACCCATAGCTTATTAACTCGACACAAAACAAGTTTTTTTCAAACCTTTTTTTAACTTTTTTGCTCCGTCACGGGAGAAAGATAGGTAAGTACATAATTTTTTGTCAAATAACTCAATATGGTTAAATATTTATGTTTCTTAACAGCCGCGGCAGCCCAGTGGTTTGCCCTATGGCCTCTCAAGAAGATCGTGGGTTCAAAGCCGAGCTCGTATGTTGAGTTTTTCGGAATTCATTTGCGAAATTACATTTGGAAGGAGGGTGGGCAAATATGGCCAATAAGGACAAGCGCTATGTCACTGAATAGATCATTCTAAGTTCTAAAACTTTTACTATGGCAGGTAGTCCGTAGTTTTGTGTGAAAAAGTTATCGATGCATAAAAGTAGTTTGAGTTGAAACTATTATTATGTAACCTATAGGTTTTTCGATACTATGTATGTTCCTGTATCGCTTTACAGATTATGATGATTTTGTAACTGTTGATGATTTTGTGACACTACAGGAGACCGAAGAGTTGGCAGCTTCATCGCACAACGTATCAGCATTGCTATACAGCGAGGTAATGCTGCCAGTGTCTTTGGGTTCATGCCGCGGGGGGAACCTTTTGTTAATTTTATTTAGTTTTATTTTATTTATAGTTATAGTGTTAATTTATTTTAAGATATTATGTTTTGTACGTATAATAAATAGTTTTTTGTGCCATAAATTTGATTTTAAGAGTTTTCATATGTTTTTGAAGAGAATGAGAGGGCTTGGGCCGTAGTTCCCACGCGGGCCCAGTGCTGATTAGGAACTTCACACACACCATTGAACTTCTTCGCTGGTGTATAGGTTTCCTCACGATCTTTTCCTTCACCGTAAAGCTCATGGTAAACTTCAAATGTAATTTCGCACATAAATTCTGAAAAACTCGGAGGTGCGAGCCAGGATTTGAACCCACGACACCCTCTGCTAGAGAAGTCATTGGTCGAGCCACTTGGCCACCACGGCTCTAAGTATCTAATACCTAATACTAAAAGTGATAATAATATATGATGTGACTTCGTTATAGGGTTTAGGATCCTGACATGTCAGGATTTTTGACCCGTTGCCAGGATCGCATTTTTAACCCCCGACACAAAAAGATGGGTGTTATAAGTTTGAACGCTAAGTGTGTGTGTCTGTCTGTCTGTCTGTGTGTATGTCTAGTGGCATCATAGCTCTTAAACGGGTGCACCGATTTGGATGCGGTTTATTTTAATAGAAAGCAGGTTTCTTAGCGATGGTTCTTAGATATATTTCATCAAAATCGGTTCAGACGTTTCAAAGTTATCAGCTCTTTTGTTAGCTGCGGAAGGGATCTTAGACGGATAATGGGCTTGTTCAAACGTCATACGAGTGACATAATTGCGTTGGGGGTTTTTAAAATTTTTAATTTATAGTTAGGTATATTATTCATGATACATTTATTGCAAAGTTTACATGCTTAGTTTTGATGTATGAAATGATAGATGTAAGTAGCAAACTAAGTAATCAACAAAATCAATAATATTTCTTTCAAACTTATTTAAGATAGGATAAATTACAGGTAAAGAGATTTCAGTCATTTTTTTCCCTTAGAACTCTACATAGTTACAATGTACTTACTATTGTTACGTTATAAGAAACGTTAGGACTTTTAGGGTGTTGTCAGGATTTTTATCTGGACATTTTATTTTAGCATATGGCTGCTCTAATATCGCTTAATTAAGTGACATATTTTTATTTTTAATTTTCTACAACGGTTATAACTTAACTTCCCGCCCGGTAGGTATCAGTTCATCGTTGAATTTTGGGACAAAGCAGTCTATGGTTTTGCTCAACAACTTAAGTGGTGCATTTAAAACCACTTGAGTTTTTTCCGGTCCCATCGCCACCTGTCTTTGATACACAAATCTTGTTCAACAAGGATGACAAAAAACAAATGACATGTTTTGACATAAAAACCGTCACTCAATATCGTGTGAAAATTCCAGAACCAATGGGTGCACAATCTATATCTATCTATACATATAATAAATCTGTAACAAGTCGGTGTCTGTACATTGAAGATATTTGAGAAACTGGCACAATATGTTGATCTCTTGTTGATTATATATTGTAATATCTGTACCTACCATATTCTAAGAAATAAACCATTTCTATTCTATTCTATTCTAAAAACTGTCACTAGGGCTATTTACTAGCGCAATAGAACCCAAAACAATGTTTTTTAGAATTATTGTCTGTTTGTCTGTGCGTTTGTGCGCGCTAATCTCAGAAACGGCTTAACCTAGAAGGATGCGGTTTTCACTGATATGTTGGTATTTTCTTGGATTAACATTTAGTGTTTGTTTCATTTGAATCGGTTCACAAATAAGAAAGATACGTCTATTTTAAGAATTTATAGAACAGTTTTTAGAAGTAGTGACTTGGGAGTAGGTACGGTGGTGAATGTGAACGCTGGTGTGCGGGGGGGGGTGGTGGTTCGGTGGGGGGTCAGTGAGGGGGGGTTGCGGGGGGTGCAGTGGGGGGGGTAATTTTTTTTATATCGAGGAACTAAGGAGAGCCATAATTGATGAAAAAGCAAATTAGATAAAAAAAATAAGCTGCCCAAATTACTAATTCCACGCGGACGGAGTCGCGGGCAAAAGCTAGTATTTAATATGAAGTAGCTATTTGGAAGTTTTCACAATTTCCTAAAAGAAAGGGAAGACGATGCACTCTATACTCTTTTTTGAGGAGTTCAATATCAGCAAACAATTTTAAAGTCAACATACACTTTTAAATTAAAAGCGCAAGTAGACGGCGACTAATTTACAGAAAACAAGCGGCACGTCCGTAACGTCTACATACACCAATACATACACTGGCATCAATGACCGCTCTTTCTTACACGGTGTCCGTCGCGCCGAGGGGCAACGGCGATGCATCCCGCGAAATTTGGTCGCCGCCGGCCGATGGCAGAATGGTTCACGCAAGTACAGCCGCAGGCAAAAACTAGTGTTATACAAGCTCGAAAACATCGTGACAGGAGTCCCGCTTGATATTCAAATACGTTAGCGGGATATGAACCCACGACCCCTAGCTTCACAAAAGGAAGTGGATTTTATACTATCTTATTTTATTCGTGACACTACAAGAAAATGGGCAATAGTTACACAATAGGTTCGACACTCGTGCTTGATAGCCGCCATATTCTATGGGCCGGGTTACCGCCAACAGTGATAGCAACAGTCACCAAGAACATTTTCGAATGACAACTGAAGAAGAGTGGTAAAGCACCAAAGATTCACCGACAATTTTTCGTTTCGTCGAATAAAGGTACGCCGAATAATTAGTTCGTAGATGTATTGTTTCCCAGACTATTTAGTTGGCTAGTGAGTCAGTAAGCCGAATAACCGTTGATAGAAATTAGTTACTGATTAGCTAATCAGTACACATTTTGAACGTTTGCTCGAACAACCTCCTTCCATCTCCATGGAACTTGCAACAGACCTGGTGCAGCAAAAGTACAGGGTCTAAGCACCGAATACGACTTTCTCCCATACGGTGTCGAGACCCTTGGTTCGTGGGGTCCTAGCGCTATGAATAGAGAAATAGCAAAGAGGTTAGTCGACGTCACAGAAGACCAAAGAGCTGGCAACTTCCTCGAACAAAAAATTAGTTTAGCTATTCAAAGAGGGAACGCTGCTAGTATCTTCAGAACCTTGCCTAAGGGGATCCCTTTTCATAATGTGTTTTAATTATTTTTTCTTTTTCTTAATATTAGTAGTTCTAGTCTAGGATAGTTGTAGTATATTACATGATGATCTCGGAGTCCTAAATTCGGAAGCTGTCATCTGCGCAGGAACATTTTTTAGTGCGTAAGTGGGCGCGCTACCACAGACGCCCTCTCTCGTCCTTACTCCCCGTGACCCAGTGGAACGGAGACCGCTACAACCGGAGGAAGGTTTGGATGCAGGTTTAGTCTCAAGTTTTCCTTCTCTGATATACATATCGACGCCGGAAAACAATAAAGGCGTAACCCTGAAAACCCAACTTTACACCAGAGCCAAAAAACCGAAAAAAAAACGGAAAAAAAATCATAACTTTGTAACGGCTTGTCGTATGAACGTAATTTTTAGATCATAACTATAAAATATAAATCTGCATTATATTGTTTACAAACTGTTATCGTGGTATTGCTAGGATCACGAGAAATCGATTTACGCCCTATGTCTACAGAAATTACAGACCTCAAAAATGGCGTAACTTGACATGATGTTTGTACTGAAACAGAAAATGATAGCTAATTAGCTGACTACAAAAAGGTAATAACTGCTTTTTGTTTTAATTTCACGTAAGGAACGGGGGTGTAAGCACGTTCGTAATGCATGACAATGGCTAGAAAAAATGTCGTAACCTCTTCAAATTCAGTGATATTAATGAAACGTCATAAGCTTTTGTTAACACAAATTTATTAAACTTAAAAAAAAAACTAGCAATAAAACTTATTTTAACTTTGTTAAATATGAATATGTTAACATTGAAACATTAAAAAAATGTGTTTTAAATAATCAATCATCGTAATAACAATTTTTAATTCGTGATTCAGGTTGTTTATCCATTTTTTTCGCTGCCATCTAAAAAAAAATGTAAAATTAACAATTTATATCCCAACGTTAGGACTACTCTATCCTTATCTTAATGCAGCTTAAAACTTAATTGAGATACCTGTCCAACAGTGTAACTATTATTCTTTTCTTAACATCAGTATTTGACCACACCGCTAGGTAGATAGACTTTGATCAATTTACTACATCTATTAATTGGTGTGGTATTTGTTTCTTAGTGTATACTTGCTTTATTAAAGTTACAGCAATCTGCTAGATAAAACTTCTTTAGTACCTACTTAGGTCTAATAAGGATAAGTCCAGGATTTGATTCCCGGCTGAAGTAATTTAAAAATAAATTTTCATGTTCATTTTGTAACATATTTATTATTATTTGTAAGGTACTTATACAGAGTGAAAAAAAAAACGAACGAATGAAGGGCAACTACCTTTAATATTTAAAAAAGTATAATCTATGTTAAGGACTCTTTCCGTTTAAAAAAAAAATACTGCAGTTATGCATTTTTTAAAATTCGCTTGTCTTTGTCGGGATTCAAACCGGTCAAATACGCCCGGTTAATAAAAAATAACATAAACATAATAAATAACATGTGTTGTTGCGTTGTGGTTTAATGATGTAGAGTTTTATCTTTAAATAACATACACAATCAATATAACAGAAGGTCACGAATACTAACAATTAAGTTTCGTTTTTTTCGTTTTGTTTTTATTCGACTCGGGAAATGGACCGCAGCTACCTTAGAATACTAGTAATTTTTATTTTTCAGGTTTTTATTCAGTTTAAACGACGTGTTGTAGCAATAAATGATCACTATGAATGACGCTTTCGATCGGTAATATAAAGTACGACTTTATGTTATGTCATTATTTAATTTTGACCTGTTCGAGTTTCGGTTAAGGCAGACGATTTTTCAAAAATCCATAAAATCAGTATTTATTATTTTCAAAGATAAAAGTAAGTGTCCGTTCCTTAGGTGAAAATTTGTTATTTCCAATATTTAAGATATTTTTCACTTCTCATGCTCTTAAAATGTTACTTTAGTCTCTGCATATCGGGACTAAAGCTCTTTTTTGATCTCTTGGGATTAAAGTAAAATTTTTTTAATTGACTATGGAAACCCCTATACTGCCAATCACGGTGTTTGTGAATGGAGGATTATCGCCATTTTCAGTAACTGGGTATAGACAATTTTAAAGCTTTCCACAGACCGAAGCGCGCTGCGGACGCACTGTAGCGCCCTGCGCTTCGGTCTGTGGAAGCCTTTAGGGCGTGGAAATAACCTCGAAATGACAACTGTATAAAAAATATTTAAAAAATAATAATTTCGTGAAACACATTGTATAATTACGAATATTAATCTATTTAATTATAAAATATTAAAGATGAATTCATTTTATTTTGCATGTAAAGAAAGATTTCCTTTAGCTTAGGTGTTTTTTAATATGTTTTTTTTCTAAAGCGCTGTCGGCAAAGCAGTTCCCTGCTCTGTCGATAAAATAGCAATCCGCACTGTCGGCAAAGCAGTGCTGGAGTGTACGGTAGTTAGAGCAGTTACGTTTGAAAGTTAATATGGCGTGACTTCAAAATAATGCGATGTCAGTTGCAATAATAGTAAATAGAAAGTATAATTAGATATAATTTAACAAAAAATTGGCGTATAGAAAATAAACTTAAAAAGTCGTTTCTCTATTCACGGGTAAGTGTTTCAGTTAATAATATATTTTGTGTGTGAACTTAGATCAATTAGGTTAATTTATTTGCCGATTCTAATTAATGAACAATTATCATTCTTACATGCATAGTCCAATTAGTTTTAACATTGTCTTTAAGTTAGAATCTGTTGGCTAATTATGCAAGCATTTAAAGCGTCACTTTACAAAAAAATATAAAAGAAAAGAAAAGACAGCGGTATTTTTTTTTGCTATTTGAATTTTGAACAGATGTCCATTGCTCGTATTGAGCATACGTTGTAAAAAAGTAATTTTGTAAGTCGTTTTTTTCCTCGCATTCAAAGTGAAAAGTAGAGTGTTTAACGCGGGACTAAACTACCATAATGACAACTCGAATTATAGCCTCCCTCGCTATCGCTCGGGTGGCTAAATATCTCGTGTCATTATGGCTTGTTTTAGTCCCTTGTTGAACAATCTACTATTATGCAGCTGCGATCAATTTCTCGCGACGGGTGAAAACAAAACGAAACTTAATTGCTAGTTTACATGACCTTCTGTTTTATTGATCGTGTATGTTATTTTAAGATAAATGAACCTTAATTAATTGACTAAACGCCGTGCTCACCAAGTACAACTGTCAAACTGACGTTTAAATGATCAGTCGTGTACATAATACCTCACTATTTTGAACAGTGGTTTAGGTACGTCAGTTTAACGGTAAATGACCTCAGCCCTTAAGTATCATGAAATTCACTAGTTGGTACGAGTAATCCAAGATTTATGTACATACATACCTTGATATAGATAATCCTTTATGATTTTGTCGAGGAAAAACAAACACAACCTTTCAGTCGCGTCCACGCAGGTATTACAGTAGTTTGTGCCTGTGGCGTAAGCCGGGAAAAACCGAAATGTTCCAAAATATTCATTCTGATAATATTGTTATAACTAGGCTTAGATTGATTTCGGGTAACCACGAAATTGCAGTATCTCAGAGGTTATTCGCTGTCCGTAGAAAAAACACGAACTGCAAGAATGTTGTAAGCAATGAAGTTTGAAAAGTGTATCCCGCAAAAAGGTCGTAACTACTATCGTGAGTAGAAACTCGAACGGCTTAGCTATTTTTTTTATGAAAAACACAAACTTCTACACGTCGTATCTCTAAAAAGTTTAAATTCATCATTTTATGGGCAGTTACGACCAAAAAAATTACACCCATTTTCCAAAGTACTGTCCGATTTTGAAAATTTTTGTCGTCGTAGAGAAACGAGACCCGGACCATTCGATGCAGAAAAAAAAGCTGATTATAGCCATGTAATAATCAATTTACGACCTTTTTATGGGATACGCCCATTATTGTTTTCGAGCGTCGATATAGAGAGCTTAGATGTTTCCTCTATCTTAGCAGAAGCGGTTGGTGCTATTCTACTCTGGTCACCACACACCACACTACACAGAATACAGATTACATATTGCATATTTAATCGTCTGAAATCGTCGTCATAACTTAACTTATACTTATATGCCATGACAATGTGATCTAACTCTGCTCATCGTGTTTGGACCAACAGTTGTTGAACAGTCGGAAAACAGGTAGTTCTATGCCCATCAACAACATCTGATACTCCATTTTCTGGAACAAACCAATATAATTACTTAATTTGACTAATTTTAGTTATTATTATTATATTTCATCGACGATAATATCTGCTTTTGATTATCATATGTTAGGTTTTACGACTCTATTATCATCATCATCTTTTCAGCCGCAAGATACTGCTGGACATAGGCCTCCCCATTGATACCCAATCATTACTGTTGGACGCGACTTGCATCCCACTTGAACCTGCAGCCTTCACCAAATATCGTCCGTCCATCTCGTTCGTGGACGTCCCAAGCTGCGCTTGCCAGTCTGTGGTCTCCATTCGAGAACTTTTCGGCCCCAACGGCCATCGGTTCTGCGTTATTATGATCTGCCCATTGCCATTTCAACGAGCTAATCCGCTTTGCTATGTCGGTGACCCTTGTTCTTCTACGGATCTCCTCATTCGTAGAGAAACCCCGAGCATAGCCTATAGCTCGATAAGTGACTCTGAGCCTATTCATCAGGCCCATAGTGAAGCACCACGTCTCCGATCCATAATGTCATCACTGGCAACACACACTGGTCAAAGACTTAAGGCACTCAGGTATTTTGGACGAAAAGATATTGCGGAGTTTCCCGAACGCTGCACATCCGGGTTGGATTCGACGACTGTCTTCCCTTCTCGAAGATGGACTTATCTAGTTGGACAGTTTGCCCTCTATATTTAGTTTGCCGACTCTATTGTATCTTGTTTTATTTCTGTATCTGTTTTTGCGATGACCTGTTAGAGTGAGAGCTATGCTAATAAAACACTTACTATAATACTTTTAATTGGTTACACTTTTTTTTGCATTTCATGGCCTGGTTTCAGAAATCTTTAAGCCAGCTAGATATACCAAAACAAAAAAAAAAAAAACAAAACATAACACAACGCACCCCGAACAAAGGCGTTTCGAATTCATTCGAAAATGGAACAAAGAATCATAGATAATGAAACGGTCTGAATGACGTCTGTTAAAAAGTGTTTGACAGCCAAATTATGGGTTGGGATGCGCCGGAGTCGGTTCGGTAACTCTTTAACGGGATTATAGGCTAGGAGAAGGATGCTTTTTGGAAAGCTTTTTCCAACTCATTTTGTATTTTGTTTATTGAAATACGACGAGAAACATTTTTAGCATCGAGATTTCTTGCCAATTAGAATCGCTATTAGCGACAAGGAAATATAGGTTTTTTAGGGTTGGATTAAGTAAAGTTATATTTTTTTCTTCACTGTATTGTAGACTTATTTATTCGAAGTATATTTTAAACTTCTTTTAATGGGTAAATTTGCTTTAAATTTGGTAGATATACGCGCATAGAGATTTGATAACAATACAATAACATAAATAATCACACACACACACACACACACACCAAAAAAAAACACATCGGTCTTTGGAAAAAGACTGCAAATGTCCGGCATTTGCCGACTCTTTTTTCAAAGACCGTGTGCATTCTTTATGGCCGGGTACCTTACAATAACACACCAGCAAAGAAATAAGAGAAACATCAATTTAAAATAATTTAAATTAATTTCCAAGAAATGATCCTGTGGCATGGCATCGAAACAGCTGGCTGGCTCCTTTAGTTATTCCGTTTTTTATGCATTTTTATGTAAGAGAGGTACTTAAAATCTGAAGGTACTGAATTGTTTTAAAAATTATTTTACTGACATGAATTTACACTATACCTAACAAACATAGGTGCTTGCGCCAATGTAGGTGGTTTGACTTATTTTTAATAAAACTGCATGAGAGTGTTCTATCCCATCCTTTTCTAACATGCGCACCCGTGTACATAGACGATCTCGCTCTCGTTCGATGTGAAGAATTGGACGAATCGTGTGTTGATGTTCGCTAACCGCCGCCGTGGCAGCAGCTATTGGTTTTAAGTCTACGAAAAACTCTAAAAGTACTATCCATCCGTTAAAATTTGGATAAATATATATATCAGAACGCTTCTGTGTTTGTGTGAGTGACTGTATTTGTTGGACAATCTTAATTACGGCAGAGATCAGGGGGCTTACCATGATCTCTTAATACGATTCAGATTAGGCTCTAAACTGAACTGCATCGCTATTTCGTACCACGACGTTACTTTTGCGATTCAGTTCAAGTGCGGTTCAGCGGTAGCGATACAGACATTTTTATTCACTCACTTCAAGTGATTTTCGTACCATGACGCTTAACTTGAGTAGGAATTGAATAGCTTCAGTGTCAAATTTAGCGATTCATTATAAGTTACTCATTACGCCTGTCAAAGTTTGTTATTACGGGTGCCAAAAAAAATTGACATTTAATATTTAACTATTAATTTCATATTTAATACAATAGAAACGTTTTGGCCATGCCACAGTGTTGCGCAGTCCCGTTTTGCTCGGAAAAGGAAGGCGGACATAAGTTTCCGAAAGATAAAAGTGTCTCAAAGCAGTGGTAGTAGCGATTCGCAGGGTCAACTATGTCCCTCCAAAACATTCACGTGTTTGTAAAAAACATTTAAACCTTGACGATTATGCATTAGGTACCTAAAGAATCAAATACAGAAAATCGTAAGTACCTAATGATTTTTCTTATTCCTAAGAGCGCTTGCAGACAGAGCACGGTCTGGCGTTCCGCGTTCCGCGTTCAGAGTTCTGCATTCTTTCGATTGTACTGAGTCCCTTACGATAACGCACACAGCAGGCGGTCGGAACTCTCGAGCGGTCAATACACAGAACTCTGAACGCGGAACTCGGAACTCCAGACCGCTTTCTGTCTGCGCGCGCTCTAAATACCGTGCTTGCATCAGACATTTGATTTACCCCAACCTTGAAACTGAGCAAGTTTTGCATACTTTCATCTTTTGTTAAAAAATTTCAGCTATTCCTACTAAAACCAAAAGCGGTGCCTAGTCGATTTTCCTGGAACCATGAAAGTGAAGAGAGAAAGGAAATTAAAAGAAAACGTACCGAGAGAGCTCTTCAACGTCAAAAGAAACGTGAAACTGCAACACTTGCTTCAAATAAAGAAGAAAATCAATGTGAACAACATTTTGTAAGTAAATGAAAAACTTTCTTCATACACATTTATCACAGCAGCCTTTGTCGACATAAACTGCGTATCGTATCTAATAATAATAGTGTTGTTAGGAGTACCTATTTCAATGTAACAAATAAACAATTTTTTTAATTTCCAGTTTTTTGAAGAAACATTTGAAGAAATAAGTATAGAAAATTCAAATAAAGATGTCTCAGTACAATGCTCTTTATGCAAATGTGAATAGAGCTTAACTAATACTGCTAAGTTGTCAGAACATGGAAGTAATAGAAAAATCACATCAAACATGTATCGAATTGTAAATCTTAAAGAGAAGCCTGATGTGATGTCATACTATTTTACACTGGTTTTGAGAATTATAACCATTTAATGTTCGTGTTCAACCTTTCTGGTGATGAAGTAAAGAATTTAAAGGATCCATCAATGCAGCCAGCTCGAGTAAAACATGCAGTGACATCAACAGATCAGTTTTATTTAACACTATTAATATTGCGAAGAAATATGTGTAACCAAGAGCTATCTTTCCATTTTGAAATAAGCAAAACTTCTGTGAGCAAGTACTTCATAACATGGATTAATTATCTTTTCTGTAAGTTCAAGGATCGGAATGTATGGGTACCGAAGGAAACAATTGATCAAAATGTATTGTATCAAAGGAAGATTAATAATAACTGTACAAGTAATAAAATAATAGATTGCACAGAAACAAAAATTGAAAAACCACAAAACCCAGTATCACAACTAGCTACATATTCTAAATACAAATCAGCGAACACATTAAAAGTATTGGTAGGAATTTCTGGCTCTGGATGTGTGACCTTTGTTTCAGATGCATATGATAGATCTGTCAGTGACAGAAACTTATTCGAAAAGTGTGGCATAATAAATCTACTTCAAAAAGGGGACAAAGGGGACATTATTCTTGGTGATCGTGGCTTTAATATTCAAGATCTTGTTTCACATATGAATGTTACAGTAAACATGCCACAGTTTCTGAAAAAAGGGTGTAATCAGTTTGAAGCACACCAACTCAGACAATCAAATAAATTGTCATCTGAACCTATCAATGTTCAGCATGTCATTGGTTTAGGAAAAACATTTAAGATTCTTAGTAATAAGTTATCATCTAATTTAGTACCACTTGGAGGAACAATCATATTTGTATGCTTTATGCTCACTAATTTCAGGAAAAATATAATGTAAATAAGTATTTTGGACAGTTAATTATAGGTACTTAAATAAAAGTAAAAATAAATCAATCATCTAAACTTTTTATTTATCCTTTCAATACATAATCATCCCTATTATCTACTATAATAATTAACAAAAGGTTAAAAGAAAAAAGAAGAAAGAAGAAGAGAAGGTTATCGAAAGGTTTAGGTAATTAACTAAATGTAAATATGTGTGATAATATAATATGTCTTAAATACTGTAACTCTCCCATTAAACTATATAAACATTTACATTTCTGTATTAAAATACGTTAGTCTAGTTTGTATTACAATGATAGATAAACAAAATGTTTTGAATCCTTGAATGTGCCAAATTTGGAAACTGAAGTTTGTTTACATTTAGTTAACTACCTAAACCTTTCAAGTATAAATAACACATGAGATAGACACATATAACATAGTAGAAGAAGAGTAGGTAGGGTTTTGTTGTACTAATTTAAGGTAATTATGGTCATTAGATATTCCATGTAAGAAAGCAACTTCAAACACACCACTTTATGCCCAGCCGTATTTTCTCTAAAGAGCAATAGTTTATTACATTGTTCCTAACATAATCATACCATTGTACAGTGCTGCAAGTGTTATCAGGATGTGGATCAAAACACATATTATTTCGTTTTGGTTTGGTGACATTATATTTTTGTATTTCAAATGTAAGATTTTCAGCTTTTTTAGGAGACAAGTTCATTTTCTTTTTTTTCGGCTCATGCCATATCTGTTTGTTTTCTGTGGGTGTTTTCTTAATACGCCATTCAGACAACTTTGCTTTTTGCTTTGCCTTTGGTCCCAAACCAGCAGCACACTCACACATGGATTGAACAATTTTTCCATCTTATTCAAAGGCAATGCTCATAAAATATGATAACTTAGGTGATAAGTACACTTCTCGATGTTACACTGCTGTACGAACTGTTTGAAGGCCACTCAACAGTATGCACGCCAAATCGGTTTTTAGTATTTCATCTCCTATGTTTCCAACAAAATTATTATTCCTTTCACAGTCTTAAAGCCTGCAAAAAGAAAAAAACAGCTGTAATCTAGGTAAACAAGCAAATTTTAGACAAAAAATTGTTTGTTTATATAGTAAAAAACTAACCTCTGAATTGCTGTTCTTTCAGACCGTTTAATTTTGAACCACTTTTTCTTAACTCCGCTTTTAAAGCAATCACATTCATTGATCCGTAACTTATGTTTGCCATAATTAATCTAACGTATTGCTAAATATCGCAATATTAATATAAATAGAAATAAACCCGCGAAGCCAAACCGTAAACAGTGACATTTGACATTTCGAAGACCTCAAGCTACACTAGCGCCTCCTGGCCCTATACTACGAAACGCGAAATTCGAACTTCGTTTCATGCCGTTCCCCTCACGCTAATAGTATTTATTACGAGAGTGAGAGGGACCACACGATCCGAACTTCGAACTTCGAATTTCGTAGTAACCCCCCAGAGGCGAATTCATACGCGATAGCCCTCGCGTTCCGAATCATAGCTGCAGATTATAACCACTGCATTTTGTACAAAGGTTTCATAACCACTGTGTTAAAAATTATATTTGGTTCTAAAAAAAGCCATATTTTATGACAAAGAAACATTATTTAAGAAAATGAGTTTTTTTTTTAAGTTTTCAGTACTTTAAAAATGAAGAAAAAATCAAACCGTAAGCTAACTTTAAAAGAAAAAAAAAAAAACTGATTGACAAGCAAGATCACATATTTATAACAATAATTCATTTTCAGTTCATAAAATTCGCTGGTGCCCCTAAAACTTAAACAAAAAGATATTTAAGTCGCGCCACAGCAGTGTACATGGGGGTTTAATTTATCTCCCCACCACTGAGCTTTTATTGACGGCAAATATTTCTGTAATTTTCATTCAATGTGACAAGACGCGGTTGCTAAGGCCGCCATCCGTTGTCCTAGTGACGATATGCGTCGCTAGGTCTCTCCGGCTGCAGCATCCAATAAGGATTCAAATTAATGTGACGTTCCCGACAGCGCATGCGTTTTAAACAAGACGCAGCCTCAGAGCTGTCATACATTGTTATGACTTTGTGTTATGTTTTCAGTTTTTCTTTGAATTTTTATGTTTAAGTGTGTTTTTTTTTTATTGTTTTAAGGTGTAATTTATTGTAAATAGTGTTTTTGTAGCGTTGAATGCAGACCGTGACCCAATCTGGCGATGGCACGTCGATTACCAGCCGTACTTGCCCACAATGTAATAAGTCATTTCAAAAATCTAAAGGTCTTAACATACATATTGCCAAAGTACATAAAAAATGTATAAGCCAAAATAGTTTTGCACCACATATCCATCCCAGTACTCCGGCACCAACTTCCTCAGTCAACAACTCAACCCCTCCTTTTCACATCCATCTCAGCCGGTTGAAAAATAGCATCTCCATAGTGAAAAGGATCCCTCGAGGAGCTAGAATTACCGTTGCAACACATTTGTCTCAACTAATACAGAAATGTTATCAAAGCAATGGTACTCAAGACTGGCAGAACCTATTTTTATTTTCTTACAGCACACTACACGCAAAAACTGATGAATCGAATTGTTTCCTTTACACAAAAGATAAAAAATAACTGTGCTGTAAACTCCTCGCCTTCACCCGCTCCTGTAAGTAAACATGTCACCCCTCATAACCGCCGCAAACTGATTGAGAACAAAATTAGTGATGGAGACCTTAAAGGTGCCGCACGTCTTTTGTTCTCCAACGACGAGCTATCGCCAGACACCCCTGACACACTTCAGGCCCTACGGACGAAACATCCTCCAGCTCCAATCAACCCATATTTTCTCGATCCACCAACAGCAGGGCAATCATGCCTCCAAATTCAAAACAAGGATGTAATGGATGCCATTTTATCTTTTAAACCAGGTTCGGCCGCAGGTTTGGATGGAATCTCACCCCAGCATTTGAAAGATTTAACATCTCATTCTGTGGGTGATGCAGGTGATCAACTTTTAAATTCTATCACTAAATTAATTAACTTTATGTATTCAGGCAATATCAATTCAGAAATCGTTCCCATTCTTTTCGGTGCAAACCTCATCGCCCTCACCAAAAAGGACGGAGGGGTGAGACCAATTGCTGTTGGATCAACTTTACGCCGTTTGGCTTCCAAAATTGCTGTTCGACATATTTCATCAAAATTAAATTCGGAATTTGAACCCGTACAGTTAGGTTTCGGTATAAAAGGAGGATGTGAGGCAGCCGTCCATGCCCTACGCTCCTTTCTAACTTACGGACAACCTGAAGTAGTGATCAAAATTGATGTTAAAAACGCTTTCAATTCGGTAAATAGGGATACCCTGCTGACGGAAATAAAACAGCACGTACCGGAAATATATAATTATCTTCTTCTCAGCTACGCTGACCCAACTAAATTGTTATATCGTTCTAATGAACTTTCCTCAGAAGTAGGTTGTCAACAGGGTGATCCCCTTGGGCCTGCAATTTTTAGTTTAGCTATAAATCCAATAATTAAAAATTTAAATTCTAAATTTAACGTATGGTATTTGGACGACGGAACCCTAGGAGGTGATGTGGATACTGTGTTTTCAGACCTTTTTTCAATCAAAAATAAGTTTCAGTCCATTGGTTTGGAACTTAATTTTGGCAAATGCGAACTCTTTATAAATAATTCCAACTTAAATATAAATGACGTAAAGCAAAAATTCAATATTCTTGCTCCAAATATTAAAATTGTAAGCAGTAATTCCCTTTGCCTCTTAGGGTCCCCAATATTTGAAGCGTCTATTCCTGAATACATTAATAATTCTATTACTAAATTTCAAAATTCCGCTGACCGTCTTCTTGAAATTAGTTCGCATTATGCACTTTGCATCTTAAAATTCTGTCTTTTCGTCCCAAAATTTACATATGTGCTCCGCTGCTGTCCCTTTTGGAACCACCCAAATCTTTTAACTCAATTTGACGACTTAATTAAAATTAGCTTAGAATCGATCCTAAATATGCAGCTGAACGAGCAATCTTGGACCCAAGCATCCCTGCCCATCCGTTATGGTGGGTTAGACTCGCAAAATTTCCAGTGTCGCTTTGCCAGCCTTCCTATCTTCTGCCTATAGTTCAGCAAATCTCATAAGTAAAATTTTAAGGGCCAACCCTTCAAACTTTGAGATTGCTGGCTTGGAAGAAGCTAGAAAGGCTTTCTTAATTGCATGCCCAGGTCAAAATTTTCCAGTTTCTACAAATTCACAGAGGAGCTGGGACGACATACACTGCAAAATTACCTATGACCATCTCTTGAGCTGTAGTACAGGTTCGGCACGAGCTAGGCTATTGGCTGTGGGAACGCATGAGGCCGGCTACTGGCTTCACGCGTTTCCATCGTCTAATACTGGAACCTTTCTTGAGCCTGACACGCTCAGAATTGCAACCTGTCTACGGCTCGGGGTTCCGGTTTGCGCTCCTCACGTGTGTCCCTGTGGCAGTGACGTCGACCGGCTAGGACATCACGGACTGTCATGTCAAAAAAGCGCCGGCCGCTTCTCAAGACATGCTGCACTAAACGACATTATACGCCGGTCCCTTGCCACCGTCAACGTGCCAACGTTGCTTGAGCCCACAGGCATTGCAAGAGACGATGGCAAGAGACCGGATGGTATGAGTCTGATTCCATGGAAGATGGGTCGGGTGCTGGTATGGGATGCCACTTGTTCAGACACGCTGGCCCCTTCCCATCTCCATGGTACTTGCAACAGACCTGGTGCAGCTTCAGAAGCGGCTGAAAAGGCGAAAAGACTGAAATACAGGGGTCTAGGCAGCGAATACGATTTTGTCCCATTCGGTGTCGAGACCCTTGGTCCGTGGGGTCCTAGCGCCTTAAAGCTCTTTAAGGATATTTCTAAGAGGTTAGTCGACGTCACAGGTGACCGAAGAGCTGGCAGCTTCCTCGGACAAAGAATTAGCTTAGCTATTCAAAGAGGAAACGCTGCCAGCATCTTCGGCACCTTGCCTAAGGGGACTAGCTTTCAGAATATGTTTTAGTTATATTTTATATTTTTGTTTTCTTTTTTCTTATTGTACATACATTTTTTTTTAGTCTAGGATAGTTGTACATATGTTATATATTAGTATAAATGGTCAATAAACTTCGGTTTAATTTATAGTTATTATAGGGATGATGACGCTACCAATCAACTGATCAACTTTTTATAAACTATCAAAACACGATTCTCCCATGGATTTTATTATTCAAAAAAAAACCCTTTACTATTTTTGTGGGCGCATTTTTATTCAATATCACGAGTAAAATTCACTTTAAAAGTACTTTGGGTTTCGAACGTCCAAACGTCAGTCGACACTAAAAGAGATAGATATATTTGGTTTGCATATAGCAGCATCCCTTTCGCGACTTAGCGTTTCAGTTTCGGACCAGAGACAATATCTGTCTTTCATTCACTTGTAAGCGATTGAGACTCAGCTCTGAGACATAGACGTCGTGGTACCAATTTCACGATTCAGTTTAGGTGCCTAAATTGAACTGCTCTGCGTTTGGATCGTTTATTGAAAGATCATGGTAAGCCCCCAGTGCCCTTTGATCCCATCACGTGCTGTTGGAGTGAGTCAAGCCTCCCCTTGGGCTGCCGATGGACTATCAGCCAAGGTCCTAGCGCTGGAGTAGTGGAAAGAAGCCGAACCTGTAAGTGCGCATGTGTTTTACTCCAATTTTCCTTACTCTCACGCAGTTCAGTAGGTCTCTGTAACCGTGGTTCTTGATTACCGTTCAATTTCCTATGGATCTTCGTCATCAGGGGTATTTTTGGTTGTCCCGTACTAAAGTGGCATAGTTTGTAAGAAAAAGCCTCACCAATAGGCTTATTTTTTTATTCTAGACAAATTAAAAGTTCATACGAGATGCAAGCAATTTCATGGAGTCACAGGGCATAATTTACTACAAGAAAAAGAAATCGACTCTTTGACTATTTCTTTGATTAATAAAAAATCTTTTGACAGCATTTGCTTTCCCTTTCTCCAAAGTTATTTCTATTGATATCCAAAAAGGGTTAACACCGTGTTTTCATACTAATTCATTTTAATAATTTTAATTCGTAGTTCGAACAATTATATTTCATTCGATTCAAATTTTATAATAAACATGGTGGTTATAATGATACGTTGTATCTTTTTACTATCCTTTGATATTTATCGCTGCATGTCACTCATAAAAATGTATAACATATAATTAAGAAATTATCGTACAAACAGCCTCTTAAGCAGAGGACCGTGCGTTCAAGCCCGGGCTGGTACTTCTGAGTTTTTCGGAATTTATGTGCGAAATTACATTCAAAATTTTACTATGAGCTTTTCGGTAAAGTAAAACATCGTGACCAAACTTGCACATAAATCTGAAATGATGGTTGGAGAACCTGATTGCCTATGTACCTGCGCAAACGCTATGTATAAGGCCGCCTATTGCTTACCTAGTATATTTTTTCCATTCGACCGTATCCAACGTAGAGTTGCTCGATTTGTCGGTAATCAGGCACTCTTTGGCCTCCTCGATCCTTTGGCTTTGCGGAGGGATGTGGCGTCTCTCTGCATATTATACCGTATTTATCATGGGGAGTGTTCTGACGAACTGTTCGAATTGCTGCCTGCGGCTAAATTCCACTACTGCACTTCGAGGAACCGTTTGTCATTACATCGTCACCATCTTGATGATTGGCAGTCTAGTACCGTGCGTTTTAAGCGAAACTTCTTTCCTCGCACGACGAATATCTGGAATCAGCTTGCTGCGGCAGTATTTCTGGAGCGTTACAACTTAGGGATCTTTAAAAAACGAGCCTACCAATTCCTAAAAGGGTCGGCAACGCACCTGTGATTCCCCCCGTGTTGCGGGTGTCCATGGGCGACGGTGATGGCTTTCCATCAGGTGACCCGTCTGCTCGTTTGCCCCCTCTTATATATAAAAAAAATATATAAAAAAACTTGTTTTTCTGTATTGTTTTCTTTGACAACGTAAGGGTGGAGACCCCGCCTACTTCTGGTTGACCTGTGGAAGAAAGGAGCAGATGGTATTAAGGTCGTTGAGGTCTGAGGTGGAGTTATTTATTTATTTATCCGCATCTTAGTATACCGCGCACTTTGTTAAACTTTAAGCCAAATTAATCTCTTTTTGTCCCAAAATACCACCTTGTCACATCGCCAACGTCGCAGACCTTAAAAGCGAAAAGTCTCAAAATAATCTAGATTCTTGGTTAATTCTCTAAAGAAATTCTTGATCATTACGTTGAGATTTTATGAGACCGGTGAGCTTTGTAATTGTGGTGAGTTTTATGTTTCATTCCATACATCGAACACTAGTCTTTGCCCGCGGCGTTACTTCGCATTAATCATTGGATTCCCATTACAACTGCCATGAGAATTCTCAAATTCCGTCCCCAATTGGGGTTGTCTATTTTTTAAACTCAGAGGTGCGAGCCCGGATTCGAACTCACGACCGTCTGCTTGAGAGGCAATAAGTAATAGGACAGATTATGTGTGTAGATAAAGTTATTTTAGAGATCTTAGTTTGCAGGTTAGGTCTGTGGTTGAGGAATCAGATAACATAGCCATATATAACAGGCACAGATAGTTATATGTAATTGTAACGCCCTGCTCCCGCCCATACAAAATTTGGTGCAGCACAAGAACAGGGAGAGGTATGGAGTTGGCATTTTTTACAAGCTTTTATTTACCTTCATCTGTCCCCCTTTGTTACGACATATACTTACATACATATAATCACGCCTCTTTCCCGTAGGGGTAGGCATAGACTACACCTTCCCACTTGCTACGATCCTTACATACTTGTTTCGCTTCGTCCACTTTTATTATTCCCTTCATACATGCTCTTACCCCTTCCCCCTTTGTTCCTCACAGATAACCAAGGTTATGGCTAACTTCATTACAACATCATAAAGTACAAAGTCAAAGTGATCTTCACGCAATGTCATAAGGTTCAAATCAAAATACTAGGTTAACTAGGCTTGGCGTTAAAAAGGTTAAAATGACTTTTTGTCGTTCCCTATCTAAATACTCCTTTTATCAACTCAAAGATTGACCGTCAGAGATCTTAAAAAATAAGGCGGCTGAATATTTTTGACATTCGGGCACAAAAATCTCAGACTATTATTTAATAATAATAACTTATAATTAACAAAATCAATAAAACGATAGTCAAAACTCAAACTTACTTTACAATCTTTGATCAATTATAACTGTAGATCCACAGTCGCGCGCCCGAAAATGTCCGAGCCAAATGAGCGCCACTTTGATAAAAGTGGCCTTCTTTTTCTTAGTACGTTGCGTGAAATAGTCAAGTTTAGCTGTCAAGTGTCAACCGAAATTCGACTGTAATGAAGTAAAGACTAGGTTAAAATTTCTGTGTAGGTGATGATTTTAATTGTTATGCAAACAAATAAAAAAGTTCGGACATTCTTTGAAGGGGATTTTGTTCGGCAATGTGTATCTTCAGTTATAATTGATCATTTGGTTTACAATATATAAAAATTCACGTCATAAAGAAAAAATAATGAAGCGCATAACAAAACGCCGTCTCTATTCAACCCATTGTGCCATAGTTATGCCGTCCCATTCCCACGTCCCAAGCATTCAGACCACTAATTATTGACTTATACTTTCCAACTTAAACTAAATGTATCACTTCAGTTAATTGTCTTACGAAATATAAACTTAAACTGTTCCTATTCAAATGTCATTCATGATTATAGCTTCATTTTAATAAGAATCGAGTCCATGAGTTGGAAGACGTCTACTGTTAAACAAAGGAATCCCCCTTTGAACGCCCCAGTGAACAACTTGCTGCCTTTCTTCACTTACTGCCCGTAGCTGTCGTGATGGCAGTACATCTAGTGGGAGGCCTGCCAACTATGAGGCCTTCAATCTCAGTAGATCCATTGACCAGATCCATTATGAATCTAGTGAGATACTTTTTTCTTGGTAGATCTATTTTTCACGCTACTGGATCTGATGTGACTTTTTTATTGGCCTAAATTTTTTTAATTTTTTTTATTGATCTTAATATTTTCAAAAATATGTAACAGGGGCTAAATCCAGGAGCGGCCCAACACGGTATGCGAGGGGTAATTCAATCGTTTGCGAGATGATAGGGATGAACTGCTATTCAGGAACGCCAAAAATCACTGGTTTGCGAGAGGTTTGGGCTGAGCTTGCGATGAGGTAGAAAAATATAATAATAATATAAGCTCGTTCCTGAATTTAGCCCCCGATCTAATGATTATGTCTAGTGTAATTACATAGAAAGTAAAAAAAAATCACTTCAGGCTCACCTTTTCGTCCACCAGAATAAATATTTTACAAGCTTTTATTTACCTTACAATGTACCTAAGTATGTACGGGTCAAACCTTGGAAGTCGAATTTGACCCACTTCCATTGGTCGGGTTCACTTGAAATTTGGTATACTTATGTAGGTTGGATGACAATGCCAGTACAGTCAACAAAAAGTACAGTCAGCTAAATAGCTTGCTTTAATAATGAAATTTTGAACAAAAACTTATTAAAATTATAAATTATTAACACATAGTCTCGGCAGTCAGTCTACAATACCAACACAGACCAGACACAATGTATTGTAACAAAACTAACTAATAACTTGGTTTTTGTGCCGTCGCCATCTTGGAATTTTTGTCCCCAGACTCAGGCGAAGGTGAGATATTATCTGTATTTAATTGTGCTGGCATTCATCTTTGAAGAAAGTTTTTTCAGTGTAGCTACGTCAGGAGTTGTCTTTAGCAGGTTTTTGCTTCTTGTTTCTGCCATTTTCCACAGGAGAGCGAGGTTAATAGGTAGCTGTTGCCCGCGGCTCCGTCTGCGAGAATAGGGGTATAAAAATACCCTACTATTAAAATAAAAAAAATGCTCAGTGCGGACTGGAAATTTCACACACACCATTGAATTTCTTCTCAGGTGTGTGCAGTTTCCTCACAATGTTTTCCTTCACCGTAAAGCTCATGGTATTCAAATATAATTTCGCACATAGATGCCAAAAAACTAAGAGGTGCGAGCCCGGATTTGAAACGACGGCCCTCTGCTTGCGAGACAATAGGTCAAACCACAAGGCCACCACAAATTCCTTGTATAATACACTAACTGAAAAGGAAAAGCCACAACATAACTTCTAGTGAGACAGGTTCGACACTCAGAAGTAGGAAACATATTGGAAAATGCCATGAAAGAGGTACAAACAAAACGTATGCGTGTACAGATGAGGGGTTTTTCTTTTTTAACAGATGACGGCAACATAACTTCATCGTCATCATACCAGAATATACGACCCACTGTGGGCACATGCCTCCTCTTACAATGAGATGGCTTGGACCGTAGTTCCCACGCGGGTCTAATGCGATTTGAAACTTACACACACCATTTACCTACTTAATTCTTAGTAGGTGTGTGTATGCAGGTTGTATGAAATGATGGAATTTTTGGAAATTTTTCAGAAAATAACTATTTTTTTTTGTAAATCTATCTATTTGTTCCTAAGAACATGTCTTTATTGTCTTAGTAAATAAATAAAATAAAAATAAATATCACGGGACAATTCACACCAATTGACCTAGTCCCAAAGTAAGCTAAGCAAAGCTTGTGTTATGGGTACTAAGTAACGGATAAACATAGGTACTTATATGTATAGATAGATACATACTTAAATACATATTAAAACACCCAAGACCCGAGAGCAAGCATTCGTATTTTTCATACAAATATCTGCCCCGACACGGGAATCGAACCCGGGACCTCAAGCTTCGTAGTCAGGTTCTCTAACCACTAGGCCATCTGGTCGTCTAATAGTACCTATAGTTAGAGACATGCCCATACTGACAGATCTAAAATAAAATCTAAATGTACCTAGTCAAGGAAAATGAATCTCGTACCAGGTTGGAACCTTTTCACAACCAATTTCAAGATGATTTCTTTGGCAGATGTATGAAATGTCAACATGATATTTGCAGCGATTCGGTTTCTTCGACCGTCATCATCTGTGTGGAGGGAGGGAGTGTGAGGTTTTTGCCACAAATAGCGCAAACGGTGACGCAGAATATTCAACGAGTCGGTCACGCAGAGTGACGCAAACCGGTAACGCAAAATAGTTGATGCGTATACGGTGTGTGATTTTCATATAAAATATTTAGAAATAATCTATAATAGTAGTTTGTTATAACCAAGTGATGAAAAAAACTCATTACAGCAAAGATATTTATCGCTTGAAGTTTTTAAGCACTCTACTACTTATTTCAAATGTGTTAGGAAATAAGTATCCTACATTATAAAAAAAATCCCTAAGTTTATACCAAATTTGTAAAATAGGCATGATGCCTCAAGTCTAAGGTCAGTGTAAAAGGTACATCAGTTTGGTAGTTAGGTGCCATAATACAGACGTACACCGCGTCTCGACGTTGACATGGGTCGGCGCCGGATAAGATGCGACGAGCGTGACAGACGGACGGACACCAAATCTTAAAATGGGGCTGACAATGAGGGTACACTTCCGTTGCGGAGCAGCGGCGACTAGTCGCATTAGTGGCAATCCACATTTCGCCCTCATTGTAATGTGACCTAAAGGGTGTTAAAAGCGTTTATACCTGCTGAGCTGGCAACGTTGCATTTTTGTTAGTTTTTCTCGATTATTCCATAAAAATTTAATGAAAATTAAAAATGTTTTGTATACAAATTGTTCTAACATATATGTTAATGTGTCTACTGCAATAATAACTCATGATAGATTTTTATTTTCTTTAAAAACGAACAAATTATTACCTAACGGTTTTTAAAGAAAATAAAAGTCTTATCACGAATAATTATTACAGTAGACACTTTAACTTATATATTAGAACAATTTGTATACAATTTTTAATTTTCATTCAACTTATATGGAATAATCGAGAAAAACTAACAAAAATGCAACGTTGCCAGCTCAGCAGGTATAAACGCTCTTAACGCGAGTCTATTACTAAGTTTTTCGGTTTGTCCGTATATTTTGACCATAATATGTGAAAAATCAAGAAGCGAGCCTAAATTATTATTATTTTTTTTATTATTAGAGGGAGGCAAACGAGCAAGCGGGTCATCTGATGGAAAATGATCACCGCCACCAATAAATATCAGCAACTCAAAGAGAGTCAATGATTTGTTGCCGGCCTGTAAAAAAGGAGAAGGAATAGGGAAGGGGGACGGGGGAGAGGTATTGGGCCCCCAGCGCTCTCACTGACCGTACGAAACGCAGCAGGAGTACTGCTGCTTCACGCCGGCGTTCTATGAGAGGGTGGTACTGCCCCGGACGATGGCTCTACCACTACTAAAAAAAAGCTTAAATGAAATATAGTTAAGAAAAATCTGTTCAATCTTAATAATGACAATTTTTTATACAGTGGCGTAGGCAGTGCATGTCTCCTCGTTTTTAGGGTTCCGTACCTCAAAAGGAAAAAATGGAACCCTTATAGGATCACTTTGTTGTCCGTCCGTCCGTGTGTCCGTCCGTCCGTCTGCCTGTCAAGACCCTTTTTCTCAGGAACGCGTGGAGGTATCAAGCTGAAATTTATATCAAATACTCAAATCTACTGTCCCTTGGAGCTGTGAAAACATCAAACATCTAAGCCAACGCAATCAAAAGATACAGCCGTTTATGACGCAAATTTCCGCATATTTTCGAAACTCGCAAGGTAATCAAAACCTACAGGGTACTTCCCGTGAACTCAGAATCTTGAAATTTGGTACGAAGCAAGGTCTTATAGCACAGATAAAGGAAAAATTGCGAAAAGCATAAATTTCTTATCTGTCTGTCTATATCAGTAACCAATCTACAATGATCCCACACTGCGCACATTTTGCTTAGGAGCAGGGGTCTGCTAAGACTGGATGTTCATAGATAAATATAAATTTGTATGGAACCCTCGGTGCGCGAGTCCGACTCGCACTTGGCCGGTTTTTTTAATTTACCATGAGGTTTAGGTAAATTGCAAAAATCATCATCACAACTCACATCGGAACTTCACACACACCATTGAATTTCTTTTCAGGTGCATGCAGCTTTTCTCTCGATGTTTTCTTTCACCGTAAAGCTCGTGGTAAATTTCAAATTAATTTCAACATAAATTCCGAAAAACTCAGAGGTGCGAGCCCGGACTCGAACCCACGACCCTCTTGAGAGGCCATAGGTCTAACCACTAGGCCACCACGTCTTCAGACCAGACTGCAGACTATCTACATACTAAATTTCATTTGAACTGGTTCAGCGGTTTTAATATTAGTTAATTTTAAAAGCGTTTTTAAAAACGCCCGTCTGTCCCGCACCTGTCAAAACACACGGTAAATAAAACGTCACTCGTACCCCGGACAGTAATTCGGAGGCGCGTCACTTAAGCCACTTTTTAGGGTTCCTCGTCCGAAAAACGTACACATAATTGGGTCACTACGTTGTCCGGCAAAACCCCTTTTCACTGTCCGAAGAAATTAATGTGTGTATTGTTTTTCTGCAACTTGAGTCAAATCCATACGGGTGCGTATCAAAATATATAAAGTTTAAAAGTAATAATGGACGAAATACATAATGGTCATTTGATAGACAGCAATTTTCTTGGAAATTCTCAACTCTACAGGATTTTCATAAAATAAACCTAACCTAACCTAAACCAATCTGTAGATTACACGATTAAAAAAGTATGTTTAATCAATAGTTTCATGGAAAATTTTATTATGTATTATGACCATATTTCGTCCATTATTCGGTTTAAACTTTATATATTTTGATACATTCCCATCTATACTAAAAGTAGGTATATACCTATGCTTACTAATATTGTTACTATTAGTTTTTTTATGACGTCGCCGGCAACAGTTAGTTTCCCATAATTTTGAGACTAATGCTGGGTTTACACCAGCTTAGTTGCTAATGCTTAGTAGGTACTTGTCATTTACAGTTGTCAGATGTGTTTAAACATTGTACAAGTACTTAGTATTAGTGAACCTGCAAGAGCAAGTAAATAAATAAATAAAATAAATATCACGGGACAATTCACATGACCTAGTGTCCCAAACTAAGCAAAGCTTGTACTATGAGTACTAGACAACGGATAAACTTACTTTTATAGATAAATACATATCGGATCACTCACGTCTTAAACGTCACGTCTTGGTCGTCATCCAAATTTCGAGCGGGATAGTGGTTGATCAGTACCCCTGAGTTGGAAAACAGTGTTGAATATTCGTACTGCGTCAACGGTGAGTGTGAGCGAACCTTTACAAAGTGATGTAATTAGTTGTGTGCTATCCTAAATTTGACAATGACAATAAAAGTGATGATGAAAACGGGGGTAGTTGTGTGTCGCTGTCAGTTGCGTCGAGTAGCTGCGCGACCAGGCGGTAGCACGCAGTGCGCGTTTGGCAGCCGCCGTGACGTGTGACTTCGAGAAGAAGGGCTACAGATTAGCCCGAAACATGTCAAGTTAAACTCATTTTAAGTCGTGAGTGATCCTTTTATTTTCACTATGTTTTGTTTCCGTTGTTTTCCCAGATCTTTGTAACTACTAATACCATTCTCAAACACCCATGTGTACGGCTAATTGTCACTTTTCACACTGCAGATAAGTCCCTATCCTATAGTCACTTACACTAATGACAAATATGTACTAAGCCCGTGTAAACCTAGCCTAATAGTTAATGCTTAGTACTTGTCAAAAGTGTGTAAACATATTGTACAAGTGCTTAGTATTATACAATACACGCATCTGACAAGTGTAAGTGACAAGTACTAAGCATTAGTTACTAAGCTCCGTGTAAACCTAGCATAACACTTTTATGGACCATCACGGAACTATCAAACTTCGGGGCGTCTCGAACTTGACAGTTTTTTTCTGTTTTTTCCCGATAACGTATCGACTGTCACGTGTTTAAATATCTCAAACAATGTTTTAATGAGATGCCCTTACGCATAGTTAAGATTGAAATGGGTTACTGATTACAGATAAAATGGGATGGTAATGTGTTTTAAGAAAAATAATTAGTGATTGACTCGAAGACTTCTTGCCAGCACCTTTTGGTAATCAAAAATCTGGATTGATTTAGGCGTTATAGTCTAAGATAAGCCAGCGATAAGATTTCATCCTAAAGACGTCATCTGCTGAACATAGGCCTCCCCCAAGACTCGCCAAACTGATCGGTCCCGTGCCATCCGCATCCAACGCGTACCTGCAACCGTAACCAGGTCGTCGCTCTATCTTGTTGGTATAGCCTAAGATACAAATCCCAAATTAAAATCCCGGCTCGCACCTCGGCTTCATAAGGTTAAGGAAAACATCGCAAGGAAACCTGCATACATCTGCAAAGAAATTTAGTGGTGTGTGAGAAGTTCCCAATCCGCACTGGGCCAATGTGGGAACTACGACCCAACTTCTCTCATTCTGAGAGGAGGCCCGTATCGTGCTGTGGGACGTATAATAGGCTGGATATTTAATTTGTATTTACGTATGTATTGATCTACATAAGTATGTTTATTTGTTGTCTAGTACCCATAGTACGAGCTTTGCTTAGTTTTGGGACTAAGTCAATTGGTGTCCATCATCCTATGATTAATCATACTCACAAACACGTACATCACGAACATCGCATAAAGTATTGGATTACTTAGCAGGTGATGCAGATTTACTCACGATGTTTTTCTTTGCAAAAACAAGATATGTCAAGAAAAAAATATCACTTAATTAACACATTTATCAGATTACATTACACCAATGGTGCTACAACACCACAATATTTAATATCTCGCGCCTCCAGACAAAAGCGAGAAAGTCAATAAAACAAAAATCCGGACCGGTCGCCGCCGCGGCAAAGGCGTCTAACCAAACTTTTTTATTTTTACTGCAATACTTTTATATTATTTTTACTATTCGCGGAGCGACACCGGCTATGCTTTTTGTTTAAAATGTTGTCTCTGTTTTTGAAGTTTAAACTTTTTGTCATACATTTCCAGTCAGACGTATCTAATAGTTATAGTTTATCTATAAGTAGTTACCATATTTGCTGTGATTTTTTTCAAATGTGTTTTTCCATAAAAATACACGTCAAGATCACGAACCTTCTTTTTAATGCTAAATAAACCGGCCAAGGGCGAGTCGGACTCGCGCACGAAGGGGATGAAAACGGCAAAAAAATCACGTTTGTTGTATGGGAGCCCCCGTAAATGTTTATTTTATTCTGTTTTTTAGTATTTGTTGTTATAACGGCTACAGAAATACATCATCTGTGAAAATTTCAACTGTCTAACCTAACTATCACGTTTCATAAGATACAGCCTTGTGACAGACGGACAGACAGACCTTTGGATATTTATTTATTTTTATTTATTATCTATAATAATTATGTATTGTCTAACATTTGGTAGCAAAGCGTACGGTTGTGGTACCTACTCTGAAGATGAGCTCTGGTTCGAAACTCGAACTCAAGTCACAGAATATATAATAGTACCTACTAACGTACAGAATGGACACGCTCCGCCCCGCACCGATTCGAGTTACCCCACCCCTCAAGGCGCAGATTGCCGGACCCCGCCGGAATCCAGAAGAGTGCGCGCGCGATGTATGTAGGCGTACGCGTGTACAGACGTCGTCGTGATTATGTAGATTCAAGAACGCGTATTTGTACGTCGTGTCCGCCGCGTGCTCAAGTTCAAAATGCTTCAATGTAAGTGTAGTTTAGTGGTGGTGATAGTTGTTGGGTTTGTGTGATTTGTGTGTGTTCGTACAGTGTGGAGGTGGAGGGCATGAACACGCATTTCTTACATAAGCTTAACTATCGTAAGGTCGTGGGTGAGCAAAGTAATTGTTTCAGTTCATTAAGTATATTCCTTTATTTATTACTGTGTCTATATTTTACGTAGAGACAGGTACCTTAGGCTATAAATAGCTTTTTAAAACGATGGCCTCTAAATATTCCCATACTAAAATAGGGTAGCATTCCTTACACCAAAACAAAAGACGCCAACTAATGTTTTTTTGTTTTTCTAACACGGTCGCGACATCCGAGAACGCGTCGCGAATTGTAAGAAAAAACAAGATTAAGAACAACTTTATTTGCGGAGGGTTCTGTATGTATTTTCAATATTTACCCGCTTGCAAAGGCATCCTGTAAGAGGGCTCTTACTGAATGGCTTCTTGCTCTTGATTATAAAAGCACTGAAAAATTATTGATCCCTATCGAATAAGCTATAAACAATAAAACTATTATTTTAGAAAACTATTTTATAAGTATAATAATAATAACAATATGATTGTTTTGGGTATCGTGTTGAAATGAAATTTGCACACACACACACACACACACACACACACACACACACACACACACACACACACACACACACACACACACACACACACACACACACACACACACACACACACACACACACACACACACACACACACACACACACACACACACACACACACATACACACACACACACACACGCAAATTTACTATTTTTCCCCATTATCAAAAATTGTTATAGGTAACTAAATAATTATAATAATATACTTACCTATGTTGTAATTAAGCTATTTTTCACCTCAATTCAATAGTAATTTGTATTGAATAGTAAACCCCTATTGGTTATGGTTATCTGAGAGTCGGAGACCTGGTGACCTGACATATAAGTACTTCTCCTAGTTCGGGCACCAGTCTCCGCCACACGGGTTCTGTATCTACTTTTATTATACAGTGAAACTTGGTTAAGTGGGACCTGGATAAGTGAGAAACCTCCATAACTGGAACTCATGCTGAGGTCCCAACACTTTGGCACTGAATTACCTCTGTTAGTGGGACGAGGTAAGCCTCTATATCTGGGATTTGTTCTTTCGATTTATCATCATAGTTACCTCTATAACTGAGACAGCGAGTAAATTTTATATGCATAAACCTCTGTAACTGAGATAACATTGTTTGTTTACACGTTATTTTATTTAATGATCGCACCTGTATAACTGAAATAACCTGTATTCTCACCTCTATTAATGGAACCCTCTGTAAATGGACAGATATTTATTTATACCTGTATATCTGAGACACTGGGTAAGTGGAATACCTCTATAAGTGAAACGACATTGCAGGTCCCTTGATGTCTCACTTAACCAGGTTTCACTGTATTAGTTTCATTTCACTGTATGTATTGTAAACTTTGTGGTGGAGAAAATAAATACTTTTTTACTTTTACTTTTTGTATAAGTATTATTCTTTTTGAATGGCGGGCTCAGCCGGGCGGGCAATGGCGTGGTGGTCTAGTGGTTTGACCTATTTCTCAAGCAGAGTGTCGGGTTCAAAACCGAGCTCGCACCATAAGAATAAATAATAACAGAGTAGAAGGGAAACTCCCGCTCCGGCCGGACTCAAGGTCACGATATTAGAGTACTCCCTAAGAGAGATCTCAGTCAGGGTGTCACGGCCGGCGTCGCCGCACGCGCGTTTGGCTGTTAACTGTTTGCGCGTTCGTTTTATTGGAAACAAATAACAATTAATGACGTCAAGTTATTGTCGTGTATTTGGGTGTTTAAACAATTCAAAAACGATGCCAAATCACCTTAAATGGCTTCTTTTGGTATGGCACTTGTAATAAATTCTTACTTAGAAGTACCTACCTATAATATGTAGGTACGATCAGTAAGGATTTTAAAATAAAATGAATTCATCTTTAATATTTTATAGTTAAATAGATTAATATTCGTAATTATTCAATGTGTTTCACGATATTATTATTTTTTAAATATTTTTTATACAGTTGTCATTTTGAGGTTAATTCCACGCCCTACAGGCTTCCACAGACCGAAGCGCAGGGCGCTACAGTGCGTCCGCAGCGCGCTTCGGTCTGTGGAAACCTTAAAAATTGTCTATACCCAGTTACTGAAAATGGCGATAATCCTCCATTCACAAACACCGTGATTGGCAGTTTAGGGGTTTCCATAGTCAATTAAAAAAATTTTACTTTAATCCCTAGAGATCAAAAAAGAGCTTTAGTCCCGATATGCAGAGACTAAAGTAACATTTTAAGAGCATGAGAAGTGAAAAAACTTATATTTTAGCGATATTATCTTTAGACGTAAGTAATATTTAACAGTAAGCAACCCTGGCAACACGCCTGGACGTCAGAGGGGTGTAACGACGTGAGGGGGGAAGTAGGTATATAAATGGCGGCGTTTTGGACACGGTCAAAAGAGATTCCCTTCTACTCTGTTATTATTTATTCTTATGGTATTATTCTTTTTGAATGGCGGGCTCAGCCGGGCGGGCGATGGCGTGGTGGGCTAGTGGCAAACCACTACCACCACCGCCACTGGTCAAAACCCATTGCCTCACAAGCAGAGTGTCGGGTTCAAAACCAAGCTTGCACCTCTGAGTTTTTCGGAATTCATGAGCGAAATTATATTTTCCCAAATTATACATGCACAAGCCTTTTCATTATAAGTTCATTCATTATTTTCACTTAACGTTATAGCGGAGAATGTAGATGTGTTTTCGTGATCTCCGAGTGAATTTACTAGGTCTGCAATGATTAGTTATTATTGTTAATTAATTTTTGCCTACAGGTTCAGTTGCACTATTGTTTTAGGCTAAGATCCTGTAAAGATAGTTGTAAGTGTGGTTATAAAATAAAATAATAGTAGATTGTTCAACAAGGGACTAAAACAAGCCATAATGACACAAGATATTTAGCCACCCGAGTAGAGCGAGGGTGGCTATAATTCGCGTGTCATTATGGCAGTTTAGTCTCGCGTTAAACACTCTACTTTTCACTTTGAATGCGAAGAAAAAAACGATGTTTTAGGTATACTAATCTACAATATTACTTTTATACAACGTACGCTCAATACGAGCAATGGACGTCTGTTCAGAATTCAAATAGCAATTTAAATTTTTGCTGCGGTTTTTTTTTGTTGAGTGACGCTTTAAATGTTTGCATATTTAGCCAACAGATTCAAACTTGAAAATTATTTCATAGCTAATTGGACTTAGTATGCATAATAAAATGAATTCATCTTTAATATAATTAAATAGATTAATATTCGTTATTATTCATGGTGTTTCACGAAATTATTATTTTTTTAAATATTTTTTATACAGTTGTCATTTTGAGGTTATTTCCACGCCCTAAAGGTTTCCACAGACCGAAGCGCAGGGCGCTACGGAGCGCTACGGAGCGCTTCGGAGCGTCCGCAGCGCGCTGCGGTCTGTGGAAAGCTTTAAAATTGTCTATGCCCAGTCACTGAAAATGGAAACAATCCTCCATCCACAAACACCGCGATTGTCAGTTTAGGGGTTTCCAAAGTAAATTAAAAAAAAATTACTTTAATCCCTAGAGATCAAAAAAGAGCTTTAGTCCCGATATGCAGAGACTAAAGTAACATTTTAAGAGCATGAGGAGTGAAAAATAAATTATGAGAGGAGGCCTGTGGCCTGCAGAGGGACGTACCTACTACATGGCCACCTTCCAGATCCATCATCAGATCAGCTACATGGCATAATAATATTGCATTGTCATCTGATTTACACATGCAAGCAAAAATTCAGCCAGGTCTGAAATCGGAAAGTGGGTCAAATTTAACTAGCAAGATTTGATGACCAGTGATCGGAACTCTGGGTGCAAAACTTTAACAAAACTTGCCAAGCGGGCATGAAACAGTGCTTACAGACATGAAAATATTATTAAACTACTGAAAACCTGAGATTTCGATATAGAGTTAAATTTAACACTAATCTGCCAATAATATTCTTATTTCACTTGGTTGTAAATTCTCCTTAAAATGTCAGCTTTACAAGTTTTGTTAAAGTTTTGCACCCAGAGTTCCGATCACTGTGATGACACACAGACCACTGGACAGGTGATGGTAAATAAAAGCTTGTAGCAAATTAAAAAATAAAAACCCCCAACGTAATTACCTAGGGTGACCTACATATGATTGAAAATAAAGTAAAAGCCCATTATGCGTCTAAGATCCCTTCCGCAGCTAACAAATTTGCTGATAACTTTGAAACGGCTGAACCAATTTTGCTAAAACATGTCTAAGAGCCATCACCAAGAAACCTGCTTTCAAATAAAAAAACCGCATCCAAATCGGTTTACCCGTTAAGGAGCTAAGATGCCACAGACAGACACACACAAACACACACATAGTGATCAAACTTATAACACCGCCAGTGGTGGTGTAGGGGAATGGCACGCGGCACGGAATGCCGATGACCTGGGTTCGATTCCCAGCATTGGTCTTTTTTTCTGGGTAATTTATTGAATCAGGCGTTACTTTGCGGAGGTCCATATTAATGAACTAAAACAATTACTTTGCTCACCCGCGACCTTACAATAGTTACGTTTATGCAAGAAATGTGTGCTCATGCAGTTCCTCCACCTCCACACTGTACGAACACACACAAATCACATAAACCTAACCATCACCACCACCAAGCTACACTAAGTGTAGCTTATGTAGGTGATGGTTGGGTTTATGTGATTTGTGTGTGTTCGTACAGTGTGGAGGTGGAGGAACTGTATGAGCACACATTTCTTGCATAAACGTAACTATTGTAAGGTCGCGGGTGAGCAAAGTAATTGTTTTAGTTCATTTTTTTCTGGGGGTTTTCTGTGCAACTATGTTTCAGTTTGTATTTAGTATGAAATTTATAACACCGCTCATTTTGTGTCGGGGGTTAAAAAAGCGTTTGAGCTTGGCAAAAGCGTCATCATCCATCATTTCAGCCGAAAGACGTCCACTGCTGAACAGAGGTCTCCCCCAAGGCTCGCCAAACAGATCGGTCCCGTGCCATCCGCATCCAACGCGATCCCGCGACCTTAACCAGCAAAAGCAAATAAAAATGCTAAGTCACCAGAATTTTACACGTTTATCATATCGTATCGTTTACCGTTGAACCCTAAAATCTTCAAAAAACAACTTACTCAAGTTTACCAACGGAACACCTAACAAGACATGCAGTGTAGGGTGTCGGTTTACACATGAACCACCAACTTAACCATACAGACATGCAGCCTTAAAACCCATTAGCATAAAGTCGTAAATGCTCTAACTCAACCATTGTGTTGTTGTTTTTTTTTTGTCGAATTTCGTCGCTATGTTGTTATATCGATTCTGTCGTTTTTGCGAAAGTTTGTATATTTAAAATGTGGTCGCCGTTCCCTTACTACATCTTAGCCGTGTTTTTAAGTACAAAAAACTAGCAAGCGGGTATCATTATGGCAAGTAATCACTGTCATGGATCACAGTTAAATTAAAAGGGACATGTTTGCTGAAATACAAACGAGGGAAACCTTGAAGAACATCTGTGAAGTAGCTCGCACACAACTGTTGGGAATTCAGTGGTGTGTGTGAAGTTCCCACTACGCACTGGGCCCGCGTGATCTAAACTCATTCATTGTTAGAGGACCCTGGATTGGAAAGTATATACTATATAAAATGAAAAAATAAAATAAATATTAGGGGACAATCTTACACAAATCGACCTAGTCCCAAACTAAGCAAAGCTTGTACTATGGGTACTAGACGGCGATAAACATACTTATATAGATAAATAAATACTTAAATACATAGAAAACATCCATAACTCAGGAACAAATATTCGTGCTCATCACACAAATAAATGCCCTTACCGGGATTTGAACCCAGGACCTCTTGCTTCGTAGGCAGGGTCACTACTAACTAGGCTAAAGCGGTCGTAGATATAGGTTGGTGTGATGATGATGATTATACCTTTTGGAATATTTAAAAGCACTATTCGGTAAAAAAAATCCACATACAAAAACGTCTAAGTGCAAAACATGAAATTTACATCCAAAACGTTGGCACAAACGAATCAAGAAATTAATTATTTTAGCATTAAGCTGAGCGCTTGACGCCTCTTCAATTATTTGGATTTAATTTTGAGTGGTTTCAGACTTACCCTGCTTTGGCGCCGCCGCAGCTAACTGGGGCAAAGATGGTTCACTTATGGATATAAAAAGTGAAAAACGAAAAAATCGCTTCGAAAAACTCGCTTGTTATTTGTCATGACATTTGAAGCGGAGCGATGGCAAGCGCCCTGATGGAATGTCGTTGATACCCTGGAAGACTGGCCGTGCGCTGGTGTGGGACGCCACCTGTATAGACACCCTGGCGGCATACTACCTTCCAGCAACTACCAAACGTGCTGGGGCGGCGGCAGACGCCCGGGAACACCTCAAGGTCACAAAATATAGCTGTCTCGGCGCCCAATATCATTTCTTTCCTTTCGGCATCGAGACTCTAGGTCCTTGGGGTAAGGGTGCACTGGAGCTACACAGGGAGCTCAGCAATAGGTTAAGAGAGGCAACAGGCAACCCTCGCGCCGGCAGCTTTCTCGCGCAAAGAATCGCAATCGCAGTTCAGCGCGGGAATGCTGCCTGCGTGATGGGCACCATGCCAAGAGGCCCACCTCTCTTTTTTAATTAAATAGGTTTAGTTTTAGTTATTTTAATTTAATAGGTTGTTTTAGTCTTTAACTTTAAGTATATGTTTTTTTTTCTTTTATGAATAATGTTTTACTATGACATTTGATATTTGCAACGCAGCTTCGTGTCAAGCGTCATGCCAAGATATTTGGCTGTGTTTGCGTACGGTATGGGTACTCATGTCAAGAAAAAACGTGAAGAATTAGGAATAAGATACAAAAGGATGTACTGGCTACTCGGTAGACACTCCTCGTTGTCAGTGCACAATAAATTACTGTTGTATAAGAAAGTCCTGATGCCAGTATGGACTTATGGTATACAGCTCTGGGGCTGTACCAAACAAAGTCATCATCATCATTTCAGCCGAAAGACGTCCACTGCTGAACATAGGCCTCCCCCAAGGCTCGCCAAACAGATCGGCCCTGTGCCATCCGCATCCAATGCGTTCCCGCTACCTTCACCAGGTCGTCGCTCCATCTTGTTGGAGGCCTACCTACACCGCGTCTTCCGGTCCGCGGATGCCACTCGAGAACCTTTCGGCCCCATCGGCCGTCAGTTCTACGGGCGATGTGCCCTGCCCACTGCCACTTAAGTCTAGCGATTCTTCGAGCTATGTCCGTGACTTTAGTTCTCGCGCGGATTTCATCATTTCTAATGCGATCCCGCAGAGAAACTCCAAGCATAGCCCTCTCCATCGCCCTCTGAGTGACCTTGAGCTTCCTTATAAGACCCATCGTTAGCGGCCACGTCTCAGTGCCATAAGTCATCACTGGCAACACACACTGGTCAAAGACTTTTGACTTGAGACACTGCGGTATATCGGATGACAAGATATTGCGGAGCTACAAACCAAACAAAGTAATATACAAATAATACAATGTTTTCAAAATAAGGTGCTCAGGGACATAGTAAACGCGCTCTGGTACATAAGAAACGACGATCTCCATCGGGACCTTAATGTTGAGTTCGTCCACGAGGTAATATCTAAATACGCCGAAGCTCATGAACGCAGACTTCATCATCATGTGAACGTTGAGGCAATCCAACTCCTTGACAACACGGACCTAGTGAGAAGACTGAAAAGGACTAAACCCTTTGAGTTAGTGTAGTGTTAATCATACTCGAAATAGTGTTACAGTGATAGTGACGTAAATGAAGAACACATGAACAAAGTGCTTCGCCTTAATAGACACTAAGAAAAGTCATTGGACGTTATTCTTAGAGACTTTAAACAAAATAGTCGATTAAGTTAAATGAATATTGCTATTAGCCTTTGTGAGGTAGATTGTAATTTAATTAAAAAAAAAAAAAAATTGATATTTGTATGCCAACAGGCAAAACATAGTGATACACATTGTACCTTCTTTTTCCAACTGTAACTTCAACCTATGTTTTACAAATAAGTATTTCTGATTTCTGAAAAAAAAATCTGTGCTTAAGGACCGCTATTTGCCATCTTGTGCATATTAATTAAAAGCGAATAAATTACTTGGTTATTTTTAAAATACTTATTTGTAACTATTGATGTTGCTGCAAGCCGTGGGGGCCTAGTGGTTTGACCTATGCCCTCTCAAGCAGATGGTCGTGGGTTCAAATCCCGGCTCACACCGCTGAATTTTTCGGAATTTATGTACGAAATTACATTTGTAATTTACCATGAGCTTTACGGTGAAGGAAAAGCTGAAATTTGAAACCTGAATACACCTGCAAAAAAATTTCTTTGGTGTGTGTGAAGCTCCCAATCCGCACTGGGCTTGCGTGGGAACTACGGCCCAAGCCCTCTCAGTAGGAGAAGAGGCCTGTGACCTGCAGTGGGACGTATATAGGCTGGGATGATGATGATGATGATTGATATTGCTAAATTATGAAATAATGATTTCTTAATCTTATTCTTAACTAGCGACCGGCCCCGGCTTCACACGAGAGCAAATGCTGCATATACCTACTAATGTGGTGTCGTTTCGAGCGATTGATATACTAATAAAATGTTCCAATTTTCTGCACGATTATCTTCTTTTTAAAAAGCTTTTATTTAACTTGCAATGTACCTATAAATCAACGGGTAATGGGTACAGGTGCGTGTACAGGTACGGCTCAAATCTTGCAAGTCGAATTTGACCCACTTGCAGTGGTCGGATCCACTTGAAATTTGGTATACCTATGTAGATTAGATGACAATGCAAGTACAGCCAACAAAAAGTACAGTCAGCAAAAATGAAATTTTTAACAAAGACTTAGAACCTTTTACAACGTAATAGAAAAAAGATGAATGAAATAAAATATAAAGTAACCAAGGGAAATAGAGATTAGTTTTCAGAAATTCACCTAAATCAATAAGTGTATAAATAAGTGAACAATCTTACACTGCGTACTCTGCGTCATATCCTCATTAAGGTGTAGGACAGACTGAGGGCGGTCATACATAAGGGCGAGTCAAGTGCTTCCATACATGACTAATGCTCGGCCTTTCATACACACATACAAAGCTTTACGTTATTTAGACTGCCTTGTTTTAGAAGTGGGAAAAGGGTTTGAGTAAGTAATATTAATAAACCAAAATCAATGTTTTTTTTTTATTTAAGAGGCACGCATCTTTGCATATTCCTTTTTGCTGGAGGAGGAAAAATTAAAAAAAAGGAGTTTAAAAAATAAATTGAAAAAGATACAAAATGTATCTACTTAATCAATTTGGTTTTGCATCTAAAAAATATCATTGTGCACCTGTAATATTTAGGTTAGTAATAGGGTAGTACCAGCGAAGACTTCAGTCACTATCGAATGGTAAACAGATATACATAAACCTTATAGCCCTGTAATAAAAACTGCATGGGTATGGTGACTGAGTCTTCGTTTGTATACTTTATCTTTTTATCTTTAATAAAGTTATGTAGTTAGTAAGCATCACTTTGCACAAGAATCTTATTGTCAGAACGTGACGCCAACCAACTGTTTCACAGTTTGGCGTACTTAAATATATTGTAATGTATGTGCTAATATTAAAAAATAAATCAAAAAAATATATATAAAAATCATAGCTTAGTTGAACCCGTTTCCACAGTGCTATGCTATGTGGACCAATGAACATGATTGGTGGATATCAGACACATCCATAGCAACGTAGCGTAGCACATCTTTGGTGGAAAGGCACCCTTAAACGGTCTAGCTATCATTTTGTTGGGTCTTCAACTATCTCCATATGTACAAAAAACCGGCCAAGTGCGAGTCGGACTCGCGCACCGAGGGTTCCGTACTTTATATGTAACTATGAACATCCAGTCTTTGCAGACCCCTGCTCCTAAGCAAAATGTGCGCAGTGTGGGATCATTGTAGATTGGTTACTGATATAGACAGACAGTCAAAAAAAAATATGCTTTTCGCAATTTTTCCTTTATCTGTGCTATAAGACCTTGCTTCGTACCAAATTTTAAGGTTCTGAGTTCACGGGAAGTACCCTGTAGGTTTTGATTCCCTTGCGAGTGTCGAAAATGTGCGTTGTTTACTGATATAGACAGACAGACAAAAAAATTTATGCTTTTCGCAATTTTTCCTTTATCTCTGCTATAAGACCTTGCTTCGTACCAAATTTCAAGATTCTGAGTTCACGGGAAGTACCCTTTAGGTTTTGAGTCCCTTGCGAGTTTCGAAAATATGCGGAAATTTGCGTCATAAACGGCTGTATCTTTTGATTGCGTTGGCTTAGAAGTTTGATTTTTTCACAGCTCCAAAGGACAGTAGACTTGAGTATTTGATATAAATTTCAGCTTGATACCTCCACGCGTTCCTGAGAAAAAGGGTCTTGACAGACAGACGGACGGACGGACAACAAAGTGATCCTATAAGGGTTCCGTTTTTTCCTTTTGAGGTACGGAACCCTAAAAATCATCGAAATCGATTGAGAGGTTTAAGCGTAAATAGGTAACAGACAGAGAGGCAAAGTTACTTTCGCATTTATAAAATGAATAAGGATTATTTTAAGTATGTAGGTAGAGTTAATAACAATAACGCTAACGATGGGCCTCATAAGAAAGCTCAAAGTCACTCAGAGAACGAAGGAGAGGGATGCTCGGAGTTTTTCTGCGGGATCGCATTAGATATGATGAAATTCTTGCAAGAACTACAAAGTACCCGACATAGCTCGAAGAATCGCCAGACTCAAGTGATAGCGGTCAGGACACATCGCTCGTAGAAGTGATGGCCGATGGGGCAAAAGGGTTTTCGAGTGGCGTCCACGGACCGGAAGACGCAGTGTAGGTAGGCCTCCAACAAGATGGCGCGACGACCTGTTTAAGATTGCGGGATCGCGATGGATGAGGATGGCGCGGGACCTATCTGTTTGGCGAGCCTTGGGGGAGGCCTATGTTCAGCAGTGGACGTCTTTCGGCTGAAATGATAATGATGATGAATTAAGGCAGTTGGAACGCTCGAATAAGCAATTACAACGTTAATAGAACTACCCAAGGTTTCCATTATTTCAATTCAATATCCAGAACCTGAAAGTTTAAGTGAACGAAGCCGGTGGTAAAGCTAGTCTTTCTAAAAACCTCTCCGTTGAGTTTACTTGGTGACAGTGGCAGTGATGGTAATGACAGTCTAAGCAGTTAATGAAGCCACTAATCGCGTCGCGTGCGAGCGAGACAGCATACATCCACATCCGCCGATCTGTTTGATTCATTAGTCATAAATAATTTCGCCGAGTTAGGGTGCGTTTGTACGTGACTACAAAGTTTATTAAATCCAGAATGAAATTATAAGTCACAATGAACTGAAACAATTACTTTGCTCACCTGCGACCCGTCACGCAAAGCGTCGTGGGTGAGCAAAGTTACTGTTTCAAGTCATTAATATGGACCTCCGCAAAGTAACGCCTGATTCAATAAATAATAAGTCATGACTCATGATGACTGTCATGAGTCTTTTATTGCATCGTCATCACTACATAGTATAAATCAAAGTCGCTTCCCGCTGTCTGTCTGTCTGTCCCTATGTAATAAATAAATAAATATTAGGGGACAATCTTACACAAATCGACCTAATCCCAAACTAAGCAAAGCTTGTACTATGGGTACTAGACGACGATAAACATACTTATATAGATAAATAAATACTTAAATACATAGAAAACATCCATAACTCAGGAACAAATATTCGAGCTCATCACACAAATAAATGCCCTTACCGGGATTTGAACCCAGGACCTCTTGCTTCGTAGGCAGGGTCACTACCAACCAACTAGGCTAAAGCGGTCGTTAAAGCTAAAGCGGTCGTTATGTATGCTTAGATCTTTAAAACTGCGCAACGGATTTTGATGCGGTTTCCTTTAATAGGTAGATTGATTCAAGAGAAAGGTTTATACGTATAATACTTGGATAATATAGTAGAAAACACTGATAATTTTGGAGGTTTCTAAGTGTGGGGGGCGGCGGCGCGTGCCTATAAGTTCTAATGACAAACAAGGATGTGAACGTTGCAATAAAGACTTTCTGTAGTAAATATATTTTAGTATCAGCATTGCACCCGTGCGAAGCCGGGGCGGGTCGCTAGTAAGATAATTATACAAAAGGGCTTAATTTAACATTTAACAGTTCATTAATTAATTAGCTAACGCCTTCCCTGCTGTGAACGCGTATGTTCGTTTTTGGCTTTCGCCTAGTGCCACTGTCATAGTTTGACAGGCATTTGAACGCATTCAGGCGTTTTTGGCAGCTGAAAAGTCTCAAGTTTGGCAGCTGGCAACGAATTCGTTAATTTCAATCTCCATAGTACTCTTGTAATCTTATGCTGGCACTTCACTTGGCGTATTTGACGAAATAGTTGCGTGTGCGAGAGAGGAGCACTATGCCGATTCAGCGTTAAAGACGGAGATGGCAATACGCAACGCGAACACGCAACGCTAAGTGAAGTGCCACCATAATAGTACCTACATTATTACACAGGCCGGGAAGGAAAGTGGCTGGCTGAATACATATCGTCGGGGATAGTGCAATACCGCGTAACTAGCACTGGTAAATACTGCGTATCTACACAATACCCAACTTTACAGGAGAAGCTTTTTTAAAACTTTTTTTTTTTTTATTTTACGTTCGTTGGCGGGAAATCTTAATTTGGCTACATTTTTAGATACGCGGTATTAACAAATGTTTTGTGTAGATACTCAGTTTTTACCAGTGCTAGTTACGCGGTATTGCACTATCCCCGACGATATAAGAAGACCGGATAGTTATGAGCTGATCACGCTAACCGCCGCCGTAGTACTTCGACCTCATACATACAATCTTGTCTTATCTTATACAGGGTGGAATTTTGTAATGCCACCTCCAGGGAAAGTAAGTAGGTATTCTAAATACTGAAAATAGGAAAATTTACTCAAAGGAAACATGTATTTTTTAAAAGAAAGAAAACTATATTTGAATGTTTGAAGATTTTTAAAATTCATTGCCGCACCCGGGAATAAAACCGGCTAAAATCTGAAAAGAATAGCAAGCATCCTGTATTTTTATTTCATTGATCGATAGGGTCAATCATAAGGGTCCAATCTCTGTATAAAACTTGGTAAATTAAATGAAGGAAAAACCATGACATCTGGACTTATACATTTGTGTAGGTATCCAACAAAATAAAGCCCAATTAAAATAAATTGTGATTTCATAGTTTTCCTTTATTTAAATTTACTAAGTTTGTTAGAGAGTTTAGATCAATGAGATAAAAATACAGGATGCTATTTTATCAAATTTTAGCCGGTTCGATTCCCGGGTGAGGCAAGCGAATTTTTGAAAATCTTTGAATGCAGATTTTATTCTTTTCAAAATAAGAGGAATGTTTCCTTTGAGTAAATTTTCATATTTCCAGTATTTAGAGTATTTTCTCAGTAGGTGGCTTTACAAAATTCCATCCTGTATTATAAACGCGAAAGTTTGTATGGATGGATGTGTGGCTGGATGTGTGGACGTTTCTAACTCTTTCACCCTAAAACAGTTTGACGGAATTTGATGAAATTTGGCACACATATAGTTTACAACCTCGATTAAAATATAGAATACTTTTATCCCCAAAAATCACATAGTTCCCGCGGGATAGGGACAACCGAATTCTTCGCATAAATACATACGCTCGTAAAAGATAACCCTCCTTCGGCAGTCGGGTATAAACGAAATAAAACGAAGCTAACTTTGTGCAAACTTTTCTGGCAGATCTATTCTGGATTGTGAACACGCCCTAATTCTGCAAATAACTGCAAAGGAAATGTCGGCAGACAGGCTGGCACATCTGCTCACCCCGATTTGTTGCCGGTGACCAAAATACCTGACGTCATTAATGTTAAGGCCCTTAGTATACTCCCCAATGCTGGGCAAGGAGACAAACAAGACTTCCTGAATTTACTCGTTGTAAAAAGTAAAAAGTACACTTTAAATCAAAAACCGGCCAAGTGCGAGTCGGACTCGCGCACGAAGGGTTCCTTACCATTATCTATACCTGGGCGACCGAGCTCCGCTCGGGCTGAAACTCGGTACCAAGCGTTTTCCCAGAGATAAGACCAAGCTAGATCAATTTTTCATCCCCGAAAACCCCCACATACCAAATTTCATCGAAATCGTTGGAGCCGTTTCTGAGATTCTGATTATATATATAGCTGTTGCCCGCGACTCCGTCTGCGAAGAATAAATAATAATTTAGCCTACGACCTATTCTCAGACCTACCGAATACGGAGAAAAAGTTTCATAAAAATCGGTCTAGCCGTTTCGGAGGAGTTCGATAACAAACACCGTGACACGAGATTTTTATATATTAGATATATACAAGAATTGCTCGTTTAAAGGTATTAGATAGATAGATTAGATAAAAACGGCAAAAAAAATCACGTTTGCTGTATGGGAGCCCCCTTAAATATCTGTTTTATTTTAATTTAATTATTTATTTTTAAAGTGAATATATAACTTAATATTCTGTGAATATTTAAAGCGTCTACCTGTTGCCGTTCTCAATATCGAGCAAAAACGAGCAAAATAATCACGTTTGTTGAATGGGAGCCCTCTTAAATATTAATTTTATTCTGTTTTTTAGTACCTAAGTGTTTGTTGTTATAGCGGCAACATCATCTGTGAAAATTTTAACTATCTAGCTATCACGGTTCCCGAGATACAGCCTGGTAACGAACGGACGGACGGACGGACGGACATCGAAGTCTCAGTAATAGGGTCCCGTTTTACCCTTGGGGTACCTACGGAACCCTAAAAAATGCCAAACTACTACTGTCTGATACCACATTATGATAAGAAAATTATAAATAAAGGACTGAAGACCTACAACAATTTTATACAAAGATACGTGAATTCCTCTGTTTTTGAGTTTAACTACGACTTTTACAAGAAAATATTACGGTTTTTTTATTCTTTACACCGTGGGAAAGTTTAAAATTGTCACCGTCAAAATTCAAGTTAAATAAGATAAACATAACAGTCAATTATCGTCACCTGAACTTCACTGGCAATATAATTAGTCAAATGAGCAAAACACTCCGACCAATTACTGCTAAAAAAACAGAGTTATTTCGCACATAGTCCTCCAAAAATACACTTTACCACACAGACTTAAAGTTCTCAAGGAAACCGTAAATAACCTTGTTTCTTCGTTTGAGTCGTATCGCAAAACACGCATGAGACAATTTGAGAAAAAATAAAAAGTATTTTTCGTTCAATTTGCCAATGAAAATTAGATTGAAATTATAAAGGTATAGAGTTCAGTTTTAGTAAGGGAATGAGTTATCTCTAAAAAGCAAACACATCGTCCAGAAAACCGAAAGAAATTTGTCCCTGCTTTTTTTAAGTTAAATGTTTAAAATGTTTAACGCAAAAGTATTTGACATTGTTGCGGTACTACTGGCTTGCATTTGGCGCCAATTAATTATTTAAATAAAGCACATAGAGTATTGAAGTACAGAGAGCTATTATAAAACCAAAATATGAACCCCGATTAAAAAGTCCCGTTAGCACAACATTATTTATAATGAATATAACCAAGTCAATTTATGATACAGCTTCATAGTTAACGTATAGATAATAGATTATACTTACAAAGTATGCTTTATATCAGTCACTCGCTACATATTACAACTATATTCTTGGTAAATGCTGTAATTTTTTTTAGCCTGTTTGTAGTGTCCCACTGCTGGGCAAAGACCTCCCCTCTTGTCCTCCACAACTCCCGTTCTGGCGCAATTTCCGGCTAGTCCTTTGCGTACACGTCCCAATCGTCCCGCCATCTCCTTCTTGGTCTGCCTCGTCATCGCTGACCGTTGTGACCTTTGTGGGTGCATGCGATAGACGTAACCAGCCCAGTCCCATTTTAGCTTAGCAGTCTTTTTCCCAACATCGGCTTTTAAGTGTTTTTGAGCGCTGCGTGGTGTAACACGGCAAACCTCCGTGGTGCGCAACTGGCCGCTTACAGAAAAACAAAATTCTAAATTCTGAACTATTGATTTTCTTTTGTTTTTTTTTTTCACGTGATTGGCTCCACAATTTGGCAAGGCTTATGCCAAAATTTGATTTCCTCAATATATAATTATAATTTATACTCGGTAATAATACTAATTTACCGAGTTGCTTGTATTTTAAAGGGCTGCCGCTATTGCAGGTACTGTAAATATTATTTGTTAAGTTCTTTCTCTATATTTTCTTATACATAAATTGTGAAACCTAATCCAAGTCTCGTTTAGTTTTCTTTCACTGACCTAGGCACTAAAACGAGACTTGGATGGGTGCTTCAAGCAAGCAGTAAAGCAGGGTATTTCTTCCAGCCCTTCCTTTTCCGCTTCTACCTACGAACTTTCTGCTCTACTGCCTCGGAGCAGACCGCCGGTGAAGCCTGAACCCCCTATTGGACGCTCCGAGGCTACTCGAATACCCTGCCCTGCCTTCCCACCTGTCCAGAAAACCTAGGCCAGTGTTTTTTATTATTTTATTAAAGAGCTGTGCTGACTGGAACAATTTGTACATACATATTTTATATTGTATTATATTTTATTTACCTACTACATAGTCTCTTATTTCTCCGACCGGCTAGCCGGTTACAGTGGTATTCCGGATTCTATCTATCCTTTTCACACCTAAAATGCTGCGCTCTATCGCTCTTTGGCAAATCTTAAGCTTGGACTTTTGACTTTTAGTTAGAGACCATGTTTGGCACATTTATTTTATAAAAAATATTTAAATTTTTGTCAAATCTATCATTATTTTTCACATCATTCAAAAATAATATTTCATAATAAAGATGAAGAATGCATTATGACTCATTAAATTATGCGAAACCAAGGGATCCTTATTACGATACAAGAATTTTTTGACGTGAGAACGTCTAATAAATTCGATGAACGCCAGCTGCATACACGAAAAAACATGATTCATTGTAACGTACATGCAACGTTACGTAACGTTACATTCTACAGAGCAGCGAAGCAGGCCAGTTGCAAGAGAGCGGCGAGGGCCAGTTGTAATTGTAAGAGAGCGGCGAGGGCCAGTTGCAAGAGAGCGGCAAACGGCGGCGAGTGGCGAGCGGCGGCGGGGGGGGGGGTTTGAATGTTTTGTTATGACGTTGTCACGTTAAACTATCGTCCGTAAACCGACTTTACAGACAACCGGTTTTTAATACGGTGGTATGTAATTCTATCCGTGTAACCTCGCTTTACACTTAACTGGTTTATATTTTTATCCAGTATTCATAGTATGAATACTGGATAAAAATATAAACCAGTTAAGTGAGATGTGGTTGTGTGCGTGGCCTCAACTCTGGTGGCGTTACCTCTATTTATTCAACTTAAACATTTCTAACAAAAAATATAAAAATATGATGCCCTGTTGGGGCGTAGCAAGTAAGGTAGTTACACTAACTTGGTACTTAGTACGTATTATAGTAAGTAGGTAGATATTATTGCAATTACTACAATTATATATTGTCAGACGCCATTAGACAGCATATTCAAGTCTACATTTCTATTCTAGTCTAGAAATCGTCATTAATCTACCAAATGCACTGACTCCTGTAGGCTTATTGTCTAACGTTTTTGACGCTTGCCTTCGCAATCGCTATCTCTTTCTGTCAAACGGTATAAAACGTTGACAGAAAGAGATAGTGAAAGCGAAGGCAAGCGCCAGAAGCGTTAGACTATACGGCCTCTGGTATTCAATTGACATTTACTTACCGCCTCTGTATGCTCTCTACTCTGCTAAGATTCCGCGGCGGCCATCTTATGTGCCAGCGCCATTTTGTTCACGATCCTTATCTCGCTTGATAAATTATTGAATATATCAAATTGATTATTCAACATCACCTGATTTTAATCGTTTCCCGCTTTAATTGGTAATTATTTAGTTTAAAAACCCGAGTTTTGTGATGTTTATCTAGAAGTTAAATTTATAGCCGAATGATAATTTATTTGGTAGCTGATGCTTGCCACTTCATTTGTAACGATTTTGGGCATTTTCACTTTAAATTGGGCAGAAAACTTTTGAAAACTTTTGTGGGATAATGCTCTGTAGGTCTGAGAAAAGGTCGTAAGCTATTTTTTACACCCCAATTCTCCGCAGACGGAGTCGCGGGTAACAGCTAGTATTATTAGAAAATTAAAAGTATGTACTCCATTTCCTTCGAAAATATACTTATTTTGCTACTACCGTAAATATATTTTCTAAGGAAATGGAATAGGAAACGGAAATAGCGTCTGCAAAAAATTCGTTTGTTCCTATCCCGCGGGAACTATGGAATTTTCCGGGATAAAAACTAACCTGTGTCCTTTCCAGGGTCTCAAATTATCTCCATACCAAATTTCATCTAAATCGGTTCAGCGGTTTAAGCGTGACTCTTCACACAGACATACATACACATACACTTTGTAACAGACAGACAGACCGTTAGACAGACATACACACTTTCGCATTTATAATATTAAGTATGGAAGTTTTTTTTTATTATTATGAAAGGGAGGAAAACGAGCAAGCGGGTCATCTGATGGAAAATGATCACCAGCGCCCATAAATATCAGCAACTCAAAGATAGTCACCAATCTGTTGCCGGCCTTTATACCGGCCGAAGTATGGATTATGTTCTTTAAAAGCGGTTTAAATTAGCATATTCCTACGTGATTATTCTTCTTGGTCGGACAGTACTGTAATAAAAGGGGAAATCAATATTGAACCTTAGAACTAGCGGCATAAGGCTCCAAATGTTCTTTCTTTTGTAACCGGTAGCATTTTTTTTATTTATTCTAGGTATCATTAATTACCAATTACAAATTTTAATGACGCAAAAAGTTAACAAGATTTGAATAATATATTTTTTGTTCAAATTTTTCGTGTTATTTGATATCCAGGAAGGGGGTATGTATTACAATACCGAAGTACGAAATACCGAATGTATTAAAACATCGAATGGGTCAAAAGACCGACACGATTTTTTTCTGAAACCGTAAACTTCTCAGAATTTATTAAAACTGCATCCTACAGAACCCATTAGGTTAGAAAGGTTAGTTTCATAACAATCTTAAAACGTTAACGGTTTCAGAAAAGAATCGTGTCGGTTTTTTGACCCATTCGATGTTACATTCGGTCTTTCGTACTTCGGTATTGTAATACATACCCCAGGAAGGAGAGACGTTACTGACAGACAGACAATGCACAGCGTAAACCGGTGCTAGACTTAAAATTTGGCAGGCAGGGATTTTTAGAAATTCTCACGGGATTACATAGCTACCAGTGGCGAAGGGTACTAACAACCCGATTCCCCTCGGGTTGACTAAATTTTCGAAGTTACCAAATGCTTCTCTTTCATTACTGCACTTTGAAGAAGAGGATAATGTGTTTTAGATTTTTTTGCTCCGGCTTTAGATGCAAAAATTTTCACGCCCCGCCACTGAGCTTGCCATTTTTATTCTTCCTCGGATAAAGATATCACTATGTATTATTTATATTTTCTCAAGCGAGAAAATAAATAAATAAATATTAAATAAAAAAATAAATATTTAATAAATAAATAAATATTTATGCAAGCGATTTATTTTACTCTTATAAAAAACTTTAAAAACTGTCCCTTGCAAGACAGGAAATCCTTAATGGAGCAGAATCTTTTCTGTAGTAAGTAACCAATTATTTTCTCAAACATGTAATGAAATGTTGACGTTATGTTCCTTATATAATAATAAATTGCAGGCCTAGGCATTATGATTTTTTTTAATTTCCATTCCACATAAATTTTTGACGCGGCATCATGGCGTTTAAGCATTAATAAACAACTATAAGCAATATTTGCTTTTTAGTTCATTATGACATTCTGCCACTACGAAAATTAAAAATAAATTTTGTAAAATAGGTAAAATAACTAAATTATTTTAGCGACGACGTGGTTAAGGTAGCGGGATCGCGTTGGATGCGGATGGCACGGGACCGATCTGTTTAGTGAGCCTTGGGGGAGGCCTAGTTCAGCAGTGGACGTCTTTCGGCTGAAATGATGATGATGATTTAAAATGTTACACAAGCAGATAGAGCACTAAAATATAAGATAATAGGTCTAAAAAAATCTAAGAAAGGTTTATTAGAAAAAAAGGTATGAGTGATTTAATTAAAAAAAAAAACTGTCCGTCTCTCCTGAAAAATCGCATTTTGTCCCTTACCTCAATTGAACCTACGGTTAACGATATGAAGTTCGAAAATCGAATTTTGTATTATAGCGCCTGGGCCGGCTTACCCGACCGCGCGCAGGGAGGTAATGTCCGTTGTCGAGTTACCAGCACCTCGGATGCTTTAAGAAGCCATAACTGCGTAGACACGCGATGTGGAAGCCAAGAGGTTGTGGAAGAGGCTTCTTTTAACGACCCGAATTTTCATATCTACATAATTTATTTATTTACTAGCTGTTGCCCGTGACTCCGTCTGCGAAGAATACGGGGTATAAAAATAGCCTACGATCTATTCTCAGGTCTACCAAAGTTAGACAAAAAAGTTTCATAAAAATCGGTCAAGCCGTTTCGGAGGAGTTCGATAACAAACACCGTGACACGAGATTTTCATATATTAGATTTCTCATGGAGAATCAACAGAGTTAGAAATGAGACAAAACAATTATTATAATGAAGTTAACAAAAAAAGTAAATCTAACTCCTAGACAATTCTCACCAAAACATACTGTGATAACGATAACTAGAGGTAACTTGCTTAATTAAAATAACACTTACTTACTCATTCAAATGTGACAAAAGAAAACAATAGTGATGCAAAGAACAAAAACAAAACAAAAGACTATCTTAGATAAATAATGCAAGAGCTTGTCTAAGCTAAAAATGACGCGTGCCCTCTACTCAAATATGCGTGTGTGTGCAAATATTAACAACTCTTCATCTATTTGCGAGCGTCAACTTTACTATTCCGTGAACTATGATCAGTGTGCAACATCACGATCGACAAATCGCATGAAAAATCCTGTGCGTTGTGGGGCACGTCCTTTTAAATTAAACAAATCCAAAATATTTTAAATCTATGAAGTCCTAGAGTCAATGGATAACAATAAACTAAAGTAAAAATCTATCTTTCCATGTAAATAAAAATCAATTGCAGAAGAGAGAAAGAGAGAGAGATTGTTTCCTCCTAGTGTTTATTTTTAATAAGAATCCATCGCCATGTTAAGTTGGCCATGGCGTCTTGGCCTTTCGCCGCAACCCCAGGGTACGGTGCCACATTCTGTGCACAGGGTGATGCCAAAACTGTAATCGTGCAATCGAGCAACACCGATACTCTCTAACGACTTGCATATGACTATTAATTCTGAGCGAAATAATCCCAGTTCTTGGCGAACAGGCATTTTAAATGGGTCACGGGGTAGACTCTTAGTTCAAGTTTTAAACTTTGCAACGTCATGCCTAGCCAACGTAAAGCTACTTTGAATCTTATGTCGTTGTGTGAAGATCACTTTGACGTTGTCCTTTGTGACGTTTATATCCGTCGTTGGCGTTAAAAAGGTTAAATCAAAGTAAGGCCTCCGCGGGTTTGCATGAGCTTTGCAAGAAAACATCCTGTTCTCAGACCTACCGAATACGGAAAAAAATGTTTCATACTTAGTAATCGGTCGAGCCGTTTCGGAGGAGTTCGATAACAAACACCGTGACACGAGATTTTTATATATTAGAAGATGTGATGGGGTGCCGTTTAAAAAAATCTTGATCAAGTGCGGGTAGTTCGAGATACGGGTGCTGATTCTAATCGGAACCAAGTGCGGGTAGTTTGAATGACTCGAGCGGCTTAACGAACTTGACATCTTACATTTCAGTCAACTCGAGACGACGGCTGCTGCAATGTGGCCGAAACGTCGAGGTAAATATTGTTTGCGTGATAAGTCCCGTTTAGTATAAAACTTAAATTGAGATTATAATAAAGTTAAGCATCAGCCTGTAGAGCATACTATCGTGTTACAGAGTATTTTGACAGGCGCTTAAAGAAGCCATACGGTTTATTAGAACATCATTAACGGCTGTATAGTTGGGACAAATCACGCTATAATATTGCCAGATAGCTTGAGGTCCCAGGTTCGAATCCCGGTCGGGGCAGATATTTGTGTGAAAAATACGAATGTTTGTGCTTGAGGTTTGGATGTTGAATATCGTTTTAAGTATACATATTTATCCGTTGTCTAGTACCCATAACACAAGCTTTGCTTACTTTGGGGCTAGCTAGGTCAATTGGTGTGAATTGTCCCGTGATATTTATTTATATATCCTACTTACCTATACCTACATGTAACTGAGGCGTTCAGAATTCTGTCTTATAACCAGTCATCGAAATAGATACTGCAATTTCGGATGAATGACCTTAAAACATTACTTAATATGGATAAGACCTGGAATTCCGTGACTGACATTAATTGAAGTTATATGGAAAACACGAAAAACAAAAGTTTTGTCATTGTAGTTGTAGTTGGGATGATGATAATATTAGTATGGATTAATATTGGCATAGATATCAAACTAAACTTACGTACTAAGTCTCACGAAATTGCACTACCTATTTCGATCACTACTTATGACTCTGGCGCATTTGCAATCATCATCATCCAGACTATATACGTCCCACTGCAGGGCACAAGCCTCCTCTCAGAATGAGAGGGCTTGGTTCCCACGCTGGCCCAGTGCGGATTGAGAACTTCACACACACCATTGAATTTCCTCGCAGGTGTATACAGGTTTCCTCACGATGCTTTCCTTCACCGTAAACCTCGTGGTAAATTTCAAATGTAATTTCGCACATAAATACACCGAAAAACTCAGAGGTGCGAGCCGGGATTTGAACCCACGACCCTCTGCTTGAGAGGCACGGTGTAAAGCAGACTTTAGATATTCTAAACTCCATAGAAAAGGTCGAAGCTACTGTAAAAGTGACATGCATTTAAGGCATCGGCAAACACGAAAGCGACGGACCAACTCTAATAATGTCAACAATATAACATAGACTTTCTATGATTTAGAAGTGTCTATTTAATATTAAGATATAGAATCCATACTAATATTATAGTTGGTCTTTTTGGAGACCACGGATCGGCAATCGTAGCGTGGGACGTCCTCAGACTCGGTGGAGCGATGATCTTCGCAGGGCGGCTGGCAAGAGCTGGATGAGAGTGGCCGAGGATCGTGCTCAGGGGCGTGCCATGGGAGAGGCCTATGTCCAACAGTGGACGAACCTAGGCTGATGATGATGATGATGATGACTAATATTATAAAAAATGGTGATACAAAATTAGTGTTTCTTACTTAGTTAATGCTGGACAACATAATGCTCAAAACTCTTTGACCAGTGTGTGTTGCCAGTGATGACTTATGGCACTGAGGGGTACGTATCAAAATATCTAAAGTTTAAAATTAATTATGGACGAAATACATAATGGTCATTTGATATAATGCAATTTTCTTGGAAATTTTCAACTTTACAGGATTTTCATAAAATAAACCTAACCTAACCTAAACCAATCTGTAGATTACATGATTAAAAAAGTTCGTTTTATCAATAGCTTCATAGAAAATTTTAGTATGTATTATGACCATTATGTATTTCGTCCATTATTCGTTTTAAACTTTATATATTTTGATACGTTCCCGGCACTGAGATGTGGCCGCTAACGATGGGCCTCATAAGGAAGCTCAAAGTCACTCAGAGGGCGATGGAGAGGGCTATGCTCGGAGTGTCTCTGCGGGATCGCATTAGAAATGATGAAATCTGCGCAAGAACTAAAGTCACCGACATAGACTCAAGTGGCAGTGGGCAGGGCACATCGCTCGTAGAACTGACGGCCGATGGGGCTGAAAGGTTCTCGAGTGGCGTCTGCGGACCGGAAGACGCAGTGTAGGTAAGCTAGGTAAGATGGAGTGACGACCAGGGCCCAATTGCATAACTAACTACAACTTTATATTACAAGCGGAACTCCCTTTCTAGTTAATATAACTGATTTATTGAATCAGGCGTTACTTTGCGGAGGACCATATTAATGAACTAAAACAATTACTTTGCTCACCCACGACCTTACAATAGTTACGTTTATGCAAGAAATGTGTGTTCATGCAGTTCCTCCACCTCCACACTGTACGAACACACACAAATCACATAAACACAACCATCACCACCACCAAGCTACACTGACGCGTTTCGAACTCAACCAGAGCTCATCTTCAGAGTTACCTAGAGCTCTGGTTGAGTTCGAAACGCGTCAGTGTAGCTTGGTGGTGGTGATGGTTGTGTTTATGTGATTTGTGTGTGTTCGTACAGTGTGGAGGTGGAGGAACTGCATGAACACACATTTCTTGCATAAACGTAACTATTGTAAGGTCGCGGGTGAGCAAAGTAATTGTTTTAGTTCATTAATATAAATAATAATAAATAATAAATATTATGGGACAATTCACACCAATTGACCTAGTCCCAAAGTAAGCTTAGCAAAGCTTGTGTTATGGGTACTAAGCAACGGATAAACATACTTATATAGATAAATAAATACTTAAATACATAGAAAACATCCATAACTCAGGAACAAATATTCGTGCTCATCACACAAATAAATGCCCTTACCGGGATTTGAACCCAGGACCTCTTGCTTCGTAGGCAGGGTCACTACCAACTAGGCTAAAGCGGTCGTTGAATATAACTGAAGCGAGAGTTCCGCTTGTAATATTAGTTGTACTTTGTTATGCAATTGGGCCCTGGTGAAGGTGGCGGGAACGCATTGGATGGAAAACTATCGATATTATCGATCGTATAATATTGGCGTTATCAATACGATAAGCACTATCGATACTATAGACAGTATTGACACGTGGCGATACTATCGGCAGACTATCGATACTATGTATTTGGTTATGTTTTAATACTGGACTGTCAATAGGCAACACTTTTTCCAGCAAATGGTCCTAAGAGTCCGACGCCGTATTGTCTAACGCTTCTGACGTTTACCTTCGCTTTCACCATCTCTTTCTGTCATCATCTTATACCATGTTGACACAAAGAAATAGAGATTGCGAAGGGAAGCGTCAGAAGCGTTAGACAATAAGCCTGCAGGTCTGTGTGTTTTTAACTCTTCAAGCGTCAACATACAACTATTGACTCGGTCTCTGGGTGGTCTGTCAAAAAAATGTTGACATTATTATATTTAAACGTACTAATTTTCTGTCACGCGGAGTTGCGTTGTTAAAAGCGTTTGCTCACTGCGTTACGCATTCTTGTTAAAGGCAGTTCTGTGTTTAGGTGCCGAGGCCCCATTTTCTGGGGTTCCGTATCCATAGGGTTCTACATTAGGTACCTTAAAACTAAGCAATTTATCAAAATTATTTTACTCCATTAGTTTTAAAGATTTTTAAATAAATTATTTTATTTCCGAAACTTGATCCAAAATAATTGTACCTTTCCCTTGACGTTTTTTGCGATCTGCGAAAAAATTCAATGGTGTGAACACAGACCAAGCTCTCTAAATCTGAGAGAAGGCTTGTGTCCAAATATTGGACCATAAGGTCCTAATTAACTTGCAATATTTATTTCTCTGTTTGTATGGCAATTAAGTTCAAATCTTGTACGTAGAATTATGTTACCCTACTTCTAATGATTGGATAACAATTGCCAGGAAAACAAAATCTGTGCAAAAGTTGATTAAGAACTTATTTTTCATTTTCGTTTGTAAGAACTCGAGGCCGAAGTTTCGAACGATGGTTAGACCAGATCTTGGAACAACTGGACTTAACGGTCAGCGCTGCACTTCATCAAGCGAATGAACGCAGCCGATGGCGACAGCTAGTGGTCAAAATTGAGAGTCACCAGTGAGGGAGCGATTAAGAAGATAATATTGTTTGTAAATATATTTTCGTCTCTATCAAATCTGTGTCACTTTTACTTTTCTTTTGATACCTTTTGGAAAAATCCAGTATTTTTTTATGAAAAAATAGAAAATTCAAAACAACCAGAATATAAAAGGACGTAACCCACAAATTTGTACAAACGAGGATAATCTGACGGCGCTAAGTGGAAACCCGCATAACGCCGCGGAACGGTAAACTGTTTGTTTGTACGTCAACATAAATATACTGGATATGACCTATCTCTTTGTTATTCCTAGCAATTCCTTCTTTTTTAGGGTTCCGGAGCCAAAATGGCAAAAGGAACCCTTATAGTTTCGTCACGTCTGTCTGTCTGTCTGTCCGCGGCTTAGTGCAGTGGCTACTAGTGCTAGAAAGCTGTAATTTTGCATGGATATTATTACCTACAAAGTGAAAAAATAAAATGTAAAAAAAAAACAAAATTTTTTTGGGTACCTCCCATAGACGTAAAGTGGAGGTGTTTTTTTTTTCTTTTCTAACTTTATAGTGTGGTGTATCGTTGGATAGGTCTTTTAAAATCATTTTGCTGTTGTGAGGACGATTTGCAGTGATTCGTTTGCGAAATTTTCAAGTTTAAAATTTTTTTTTATAAAAATTTTTGAATAAAATCAGGATGGGAGGAAATATTTCAAATTAACAAGGAAAACTATAACGGCTAAGTTTTCTTGAGAATTATAAGTAGTTTAAGAGTAAATAGCAGCGTGACCTATAAAATATTGCATGTTTTTTTCCATTTTTCAACCGACTTAAAAAAGTGGACCGAATATTTGGTCGGGCTCTAACTTATACATCATCACACATCGCACATCTAGTAGCTCTATCTCTGTCCACCATAACAGCGAGTGCCTCGTCATTACACGAAATGACTACACTTTCTATGACTAAATTATGTACGACATCAATCTAGACGCATCATCAACCGTTGGGATCATGTATCACTCATATTCATAAAACTAACTTTTTAGGTCCTAACGACACCCGTCAAAATGCCGTGACCAGACAAAATCTGTCACCATCTTGCGAAAAGTTGAATTCCAGCTGTTGTATTATTAAAGCGCGTTTAGAAAGGGATTCAGTTCATATGTCATTTTTGAACTAATGCATGATATGACATTGTCAGTGGTAGAGTGTGCAGACAAATGAAATTGTTATTTTAGTACAATGAAGTTCTAAAGCAAGGAAAAAACGAAAAAACAAGTAATATTACTGAAATAAAATACAAATGATGTAAATAATCGCTTATAATGGCCATCAAAGTTTTCAGAAGAACCTTCGTTATCTTTTTCTTTATTGAAATATGTTAGTACATTGCAGATAATTTCTCGGCACCGACCGTTTAATACTTTACCTCGATTCATATTTTATACATACGTATTTTTTAACAGCTACGGCAATTTGACAACGCGAAAATGATGTGAATTAGTGACAGATTTGTCAGATATGATATTAATATTTTTTTAAAAACGAATGACAACATTTACCGAGAATAGAGTCCAAATATGCAAAGGATACTCTGTAAATGTATTAATTCTATTATCAATAAGTGTCTGCACTTATGAAGATATCAAAGATTGACTTATGATTATATTTAATCATTTATACAAGTACTGTTGTGCTAACGGTACTCTCGAATCCCGTTGTTATTTTGATATTATAATATAGCTTCAGGGGTTTGAACTGTTCGTTGATGTATCAGTCAGTCAGTCAGGACTTTAAATTTTCTGTAGGTATGTAGATATTTCCACAGTATTATTTCCACAGTATTTTGAAATCTCGAATGCTAAGTCTAGAAATTTTGCAATGTAAATAATAACAAATTATTTTTTGAAAATTCCCATGGCAATTTACTGGTTCGATTTCGAAAAATGTTATTTATAGGTACTAACGCTTATTTTAAGTAAATCCAGTAAATTAGTGAAACCGACAACATTAATTGTACGGCCTCTAGGTTTTACAAGGCATTTCATTAGTTTATGAACGCGTGCGTGATTGTATAATAACTATATATATTAGCTATTAAATTTTAAATTACCTATATATAACTGGCGGAAACTATTAAACAGATTAGCGTTATTAAATACAACGTGCAATGGAATTCATAACCTTCCCCTATTTATTAAGTCAGCTAGTATTATTCTGTTCTTTGCACATACAAATGTGCATGGGAAGGCAAAGGTATAAATTTATAATTGCACCAACTGTTGCAAATCCTCATACACATGGTGGAATTTTGCAATCCTACCTTCAAGGAAAGTATCTACTCTAAATACTGAAAATAGGAAAATTTACCCATAGGAAACGTCCTTTATTTTTGAAAAGAATAAAAATTGCGTTCAAAGATTTTCGAAAATTCGTTTGCCTCTCCCGGGAATCGAATAGATTAAGACCTGAAAAAATAGCACTCTGTATTTTTATCTCATTGATCGTTAGAGTCAATCCTAGGGATCAAATCTTTCCGTTCGATTCGATTCCAGGGTGCGGCAAGCGAATTATCAAAAATCTTTGAATGCAGTTTTCTTTCTTTTCAAAAATAAAGGAATGTTTCCTTTGAGTAAATTTTCCTATTTTCGGGATTTAGAATAGTTCCCTGGTGGTGGCATTACAAAATTCCACCTTGTATACAGGAGCATGCGTCAAAGTATAAAATTATTTTCAAAACGGATCTTCAATATTTTTTCAATTAACTTCCGACCGGCGTATTAAACACAACATTTTCTTATTCAGGAGATAGCTAGAGTTCGTCAATGCGCATCGAAATTATTTCCAAATTTTTTACTAACGCCGCGTTTTTAATATCTAAATATGAGGTCGTCTGACAAAGGACTTACAAACTTATCTCATAAAACTAGCAGGCTTATTGCTATCAAATGCATATTAGCATGATAAAGTAGAACATGTCATAAAGCGTTATTTAAACAACTGAAAACTTCAGAATTCCTAGAACCCTAAATCACATAGGTATTTGAAACAACACAGCTTTTTTTTCATACAATATAGACTTGCGTTTGACCACAACCACGCCTGATGGAAAGCGAAGATGAGGTCTACGGTGGAGCACGCTTGCCTAGTAAATGCTCATTCACCCTATTTTTAAATTCAGGGGAATAAGTAGGAAGAAGGCAGTTGAGCGCGGTGTCGCGCGGGCCCCCAAGCAGTGCAAACCGTACAACAAATACGGGGCACTGCAACTCCACCACCGAAGTTACAAATCTTATCACTAGCTAGCAAACTACTTTTTGCCCGTATGTAAAAGTATAAGGCAATATATGAGAGCTAAAATTTTAAGAAAACCGGCCAAGTGCGAGTCACTCGCGCACGAAGGGTTCCGTAATTATCTATAAAAATCACGTTTGCTGTATGGGAGCCCCCTTAAATATTTTTTTTATTTTAATTTAATGATTTATTTTTAAAGTCAATACATAATTAAATATTCTGTGAATTTTCCAAGCGTCTACCTGTTGCCGTTATCAATATCGAGCAAAAACGAGCAAAAAATCACGTTTTTTGTATAGGAGCCCCCTTAAATATTTATTTTATTCCATTTTTTATATTTGTTGTTATAGCGGCAACCGAAATACATCAAAATGTGAAGATTTCAACTGTCTAGCTATCACGGTTCCCGAGATACAGCCTGGTGACAGACGGACAGACGGACGGACGGACAGCGGAGCCTCAGTAATAGGGTTTCCGTTTTTACCCTTTGGGTACGGAACCCTGAAAACGAAAAAATACTAACTGATCTTAAGTCCCGCACGTAATAAGGCCAAATGGACGAATAAATATTAAATAAGTGGTCAAGTGCGAAAGTTTTAATATTTTTTTGTTTAAAAAGAAATGAAAGTTAAAATTGTTGTTTATACCCCAGGTTCATACAACGTTGTTAGGGTTCCGTACCCAACGGGTAAAAACGAGACGTATTACTGATGCTCCGCTGTACGTCTGTCCGTCTGTCACCAGGCTGTATCTTACGAACCGTGATAGCTAGACAGTTGAAATTTTCACAGATGATGTATTTTGGTTGCCGCTATAACAACAAATACTAAAAAAAGACTAAACTAAATATTTAAGGGGGCTCCCATACGACCAATGTGATTTTTTTGCTCGTTTTTGCTCGATATTGATAACGGCAACAGGTAGACGCTTGAAATATTCACAGAATATTTAGTTATACTATATTAACTTTAAAAATAAATTATTTAATAAAATAAAACAAATATTTACGGAGGCTCCCATACAACAAACGTGATTTTTTTTGCTGTTTTTTTTTTTATAGATAATGGTACGGAACTCTTCGTGCGTGAGTCTGCCTCGCACTAGGCCAGTTTTTTACTTCTGAAGGGATATCTGTCTTATGATATGACTCAGACACATTTGCCATTCTTATAGTGTAGATAGTGTTCCGTTTTTTCATTTGACGTACGGATCTCTAAAAACTGAACAGCCCAAAATGGACGCCAAATTATTATTTACTGGTCTTTATAGCTCGGCCATGTTTACGACGTGTCCATATCGGCTTTATTTAACTTAATAATGCGTATTTTTCTTTTATTTGCAGGTTATTTTTATAAACGAAGGAATTCGGAAAGTAACATACCGCGTGAAGTTGAGAGTAAAGTATTATTTGTTAGGTAAGTTTTTAATATTTTACCTTTTAATTCCGAAAAACTCAGAGATGCGAGCCCGGACTCGAACTCACGACCTGCTTGAGAGACTGTAAGTCAAATTATAGGCCACCACGGCTTCCAGCAAATAATGTCATATACGTGGAATTTTTCAGAATTCCTGTGGGATAAGGAACTAGAGTTTTATACTCTTCATATTTTGCATAAGAATTAAGATAATGTCAATTAAGTTGCCTGAGTCACTCCAACCGTAGTAACGGCGTCATCGGAAGCTATAAACCTCCCGCACTGGCTTTGTCCGAATTTTGGGAGCCACTGCCATGCATGCTTAATGTTACAGTAAGGTCGCGCTGCTTTGGTCACTGCACTTTATTTTCGACGTAATTTCTGCTAACATTATAAATTGAATGTGTGTGAAGATGTTTGGATACCTATAACGGCTGATATTTATGTGGCCGCAAACGATAGGCTTCATAAGAAAGCTCAAAGTCTCTCAGAGGGCAATGGAAAGAGCCATGCATTGTTGTTTCTCTGCGGGATCTCATTAGAAACGATGAAATCCGCGCAAGGTCTAAAGTCAATATAGCTCGAAGAATCACCAGACTCAAGTGGCAGTGTGCAGGGCACATTGCTCATACAACTGACGGCCGGGGGGATCGAAAGGTTCTCGAGTGGCGTCCTCGGATTGGAAAACGCAGTGTCGGTAGGCCACCAACAAGATGGAGCTAAGACCTGGTAAGGGTGGCGGCAACGCGTTGGATGCGGATGGCCAGGACCGATCTGTTTGGCGAGCCTTGGGGAGGCTTATGTTCAGCAGTGGACGTCTTTCGGCTGAAATGATAATAATGATGATGATGATGGATTTATATGGAACTCTGCATTCAGATGGACATAGATCTGGATTGAGACACTGAAGATACCTACATAATATCCCGGTAGTGAGTTTCCGAGGGTTAATATTTTTATTTTAAAAACAAGAATAGAGAACGTTGTCGTTTAAAGTACTCAGCTTTTAAGATGACGTGTTAATTTTGTCTACAATTCATAGATGGCGTTATCCAAACGAAAGTTGTCCTTTATAATTTTACCGAAACCTTCATCATTTCAGGCGAAACGCTTCCACTGCTGATCATAGGCCTCTCCCAAGGCTCGCAAAAGTTTGTGGACAGAAAATTAGCGACTTTGATTCAGCTAACTTAAGATTAATTTAAATAGACTGAAAGTCGGACAGGCGTCCCACACGCCGATGTAAACTTGACTTAAGAATATTAGCTATAGACCCCTTTCCTTTTGCTATGGCCAAAGGTGAGATGCAAACATAAAACCTTTTTAACAAAAAAATTAAACCGCCGAAAAAACTGAAAAGCAAAAATAATACCTTTTTTGTTTGACCTTAATCTAGGTACCAGTTTGAAGTCGGTGCCTCAGCACGAGCCAGGAGGAGTGATAGAAGCCCATCAGGTAGCCGATTATAGGTCCACTCCTCCTGGCTCGTGCTGAGGCACCGACTTCAAACTGGTACCTAGATTAAGGTCAAACAAAAAAGGTATTATTTTTTGCTTTTCAGTTTTTACGGCGGTTTAATTTTTTTGTTAAAAAGTTTTTATTTTATACTTTTTCCCATCCTTGGGGTAAATTTTTTTTTTTAAATTTATATAATACCAAGTTCAAGGTATACACTGTCCAATAAAAAAAGAATTACGAAAATCAGACTACTCAGTTATGCCTGGTCATACAGCAATCAGTGACTGAACAATCAATCATCCTACCCTAAGGGTAGGAATATTATTTCCAAATTTAAATGGGACCACCCTCGGGGTATACGCTTTCCAATAAAAAAATAATCATAAAAATCGGACTACTCTGTAAAAACTTATGCGTGGTCATACTTAAAAAAAAATATATACACGTCGACTTGAGAACGTCCTTCGTTTTTTTCTTCGGCTGAAAAGTGTTCGAACCGGCTATCAAACGCAAAGGTCGAATCTAAATTTATAAAGCTGTGACAGTCCCCGCCAGGAACCAATCCACAAGATCCCTACTGAACTCTCGCAAGGCACAATCTGTTTTGCATATTAACTCGCCAGCTTCCTACTGGCGGGGGTCGCGGCATATCGATGGGCCTTAATAGGAATAGATTATATTCTCTAGGAATAGGAATACTCACTGTAACTATATGGCGAATAATGTACATTTTTTTGGAGTCAGATTAGGGTGACCAGATGTCCCGTATTTTACGGGTGTCTCGTATTTCAGGCAAAAATTTTCCTTTGAAAAATAGGTTGTTCGAATAGGTATTTTTGACATTAAATGCCATTGAATCATAAAATTACGGGACAATGTGTCACGTCGTCGTCGTAGCACTAACATTTGTTATTGACAGCTTTTTATTGTAACAATACATATAGATTAGGGTCCGAATAGTAAATTTAACGGTGTTACCACAAAACACTGTAACTCGAGTTACAGTGTTCTGTCATGACACGGCAGAGTGGACGTCTTTCGGCTGAAGTGATGATGATGATTTTGATGTCTTTTGACTGTTGATAATATATTTACGATAGCTACTGAATTGCATACAATATACATACAATAAACCTTAATATCCATAACAATAAACGCGCCTACAACTAGGGCTCTCTCGCTCCTAAACAATATGCTAGTTCAGGTCCCGGATGCTGATATAAAATATTAGGGGAATAAATAAATATTAGGGGACAATCTTACACAAATCGACCTAGTCCCAAACTAAGCAAAGCTTGTACTATGGGTACTAGACGACGATAAATATACTTATATAGATAAATAAATACTTAAATACATAGAAAACATCCATAACTCAGGAACAAATATTCGTGCTCATCACACAAATAAATGCCCTTACCGGGATTTGAACCCAGGACCTCTTGCTTCGTAGGCAGGGTCACTACCAACTAGGCTAAAGCGGTCGTTTAATTTAGTTTAGTTATATTTGCCGATAATTTGGGTGTGTTCATGAGGAAGGTCATTGTATTTTTATGTAACTGAATTTTTATGTAAGTACCTGAATTATTGTATAACTTGTACCTGAATTATTATATAACTTGTACCTGAATTTTATTTTATAAATGTTTAAGTAAGAAGCTATTTTTAAAGTTTGACATTTAATTTATTTAAAAGGACATGATATTTTATCGAGTTTTTTTTTATTGGACATAATAATTTCATTTGTATTTTGTGGCATGCATGATATGATATTGCTTTATTTTCTATTTTCTATTGTAATGTAATCTTGACATTTGTTTTAAGTTACTTATATTACTATTATTATTTTTGATATTACATCTTGTCAAATGTTTAGGCTTAAGACCATTTAATTTTGTTCTCCTTTTCTTTTTTTAATTAATGTGTGAGTATTTTGGTTGTGTACTGTAAGCTAGCATGTGATTAATTCAATAAATAAATAAATGTCATTCGGAGCTACTAGCCAATACCTGTACAGTACATACAAAATCAAAAAATCTTAAGTAGGTATAGCAAAATTATACTTTTAAATGGGACGCTCGTAGTTGAAAAGACAAAAGAATTTAAGTACAATCGAAAAATACTGAATGAAAATGTACGGCTGGTAAATCATGCGTTTACGTTGTACTGGTGAGAAGGAAAGTGTTAAAAATACTGTTCCGTATAGGAACAAGGAAGTAAAAAAATAATACTTTTTTCGATAGAATTTAATTTTTGAGAAAATAGCTCAGTATACAATGGTTTCTAGTTTCGATGTTAGACGCAAGTGAGTGGCGGTAGGCTACCTTGTATGACGACATATTTAAGAAAACGGCTGTGATTGGACATTAACAAATATCACGCGATATGCCAGCATTTTGATTGGACGCGACTCGATACAATGCAAAATGTGTCTTGTGCAGTTCTCTTTACTACGGTTGTTATGTGGAACGCAGCGGCGTGAACAAATACGTTTAAAAATAACGGTATTGATTTCGACGGCAATCAAAATATTTAAGTAGGTCTGTATTTATCTACATAAGTATGTTTATCCGTTGTCTAGTACTCCTAGTAAAAGCTTTGCTTAATTTGGGACTAGATCAATTGGTGTCAATTTTCCCATGATTTATTATTATTATTATTAAATCATGGAACGATTGAACTAGTCCCAAACTTACGTACTAGACAACGGATAAACATACTTAAATACATATTAAACATCCAAGACTCGAGCACAAACATTCGTATTTTTTACGTCGATACCTGCCTCGTCCGGGAATCGAACCCGGGACCTCCAAGTTTGTAATCAGGTTCTCTAACCACTAGGTTATCCGGTTGTCATTTATTTATTTATTTTTAATTAAGTTTTCATTTATAGTTACTTCTTTTACTTGAATGTATTATCTCAGTTTATTATTTTTAGGTTTAGATTTCAATCAAACAATAAAATTATGCCTTAGTAATCCTTGCTTTCTTTCTGTTTTAAATGTTGCCTGAAAGAGACCGTCTCGAAGCAATAAGGCCGCCCATTGATTTCCTTATATTTAAGTGGTTTCATGTAATTGTTTTTCTGTATTATATTATTTGTGGCTTACAAGAAAGAGTCATTGTATTGTATTGTGTGTTAGTATTACGGAAAACGATTAGGTGCACACACTAGGCAAGAAATTAAACTCGATTTCCCATATTTTTTACGTATTTACCTAATTTTTGATTAATTTGTATGTGAATATATAGAGAAAGAAAATTATTTACACATGTTCGATACGACAAGAAAAATATTATTTTATTGTATTATGTGTAACGTTTGTGTTCATAACCGTACAGCCACGTCTCCCACACTTACCCAGCGATCAATCATATCATTATCACGCATGCCGCATATATTATATATTATAATTATATTGTTAAACTATGTTAACATAGTGTGGGTGGATAGAGTCGCTGCGCTGTACTTTTTTCTTTTACAGTTATTATTCCTAACATAGTAGGTAGTGGCCGTTTATAATGCTGAAATTATCTCGAGGTTTTGGCCATTTTGCAGTAACCGTGATCACGAAGAGATTACGAGTAAGAGAGTGAAGTTAGGGTATCAAGCGCAGTGAGAGTTGTTTTAATTATCCGCACTTGATCTTGATTATTTATTACTAGCCTTCCGTCCGCAGCTTCGCCCGCGATATATTAATTTTCCCGTAGGAAAAGGTATTTTCCAGCGGTAAAAAGTAGCCTATGCCACTCAGTGATAATGTAGCTTTCTAACGGCAAAAGAATTTTTGAAATCGGTCCAGTAGTTTCGGAGCCTATTCAATGCAAACAAACAAACAAACAAACAATCAAATCTTTCCTCTTTATAATATTAGTATAGATATTCTTATCCAACCAGCCAGCCCTCGGCGTCACTGTTGCTGTCGGCTGCGAAGCGATAGTAACTTTACACTCGCGCAATTAGGTACATTTTAGCACGCAACCATTCCTACCGAGAAGGTTATAATCGCGATAGGTTTCCAAGATTTTGTACGGGATGTGGAATCTGTTCCGCACCGAGTTTTGGCGCATTTATTGCATTCATTCAATCCCTTGCTATATCATTCATTCATCATTCATTCATTCATTCATTTCATTTTAGTTCTGGAATTCATGTCTAACATATTTGAGGGTCCACTTTGATGAACAGTGATATTCGAAATACGATTACTTGTGGAAAAAAATCCAAAGTCGTCTCTAAAAAACAAAATAAATCCTTAGTACGGCGTATAAATACTGCGCGGCTCATGACTCTTTGAATGTCATTAGTCATTTTAGTCATTTATAAATAAAACAAGATGTTTTCTACGGCCTAGTGATGCTACGTTTTTAAAATTGTATTCGTTTTAGTGATGATAAAATTAAGCAAAATTAAAAATTTTGAAAAAACCCACGACGGTAAAAATCTCATCGAAAAAGAAAAAAAATCTCATCGAAAAAGAATAACTCAAAACCCCAGACTTAACTCAATTATTATGTAACGAAATATTATAATAGACGTAAAAATACTTTCTAAAAAAGAGTTGATATCTCGAGAAATCGGTAATAGATATACTTAAGTACCTAAACAATGAATATCGATGTTTACAGTTTTTCCCTAACGTATCTGTTTCTCGAAGATGTACTTAGATGTAGCGATAATAATTTTACCATAATACATAACCGAGGAATATCCGTCGGGGGCTGCCATTAAACCAGCTAAAGTTTTTCTAGTGACGTGAATACAATTATTGAAGAATTGTAGATGTTTAACGACGACATAATATACACTTATGAATATTATGATTAATTTTTTGTTGAAATTTCATATAGTTTCCTACGGCTATATAGCTCCCGACGGATATTCCTCGGTTATGTATTATTGTAAAATTATTATCGCTACATCTAAGTAAGTACATCTTCGAGAAACAGAATTGTTCAGAATTTTTGTTTGTTGTTTTGTTCAGAATTGGTGTCAATACTCTTGAGACTATAATATTTGTGTTTGAACTCTGAATTCAATGCTGCAAACAGAATTGTAATCGGACATTTCGTTTTGATTATATTGCAACATTGTTTTGCACTAATATTGTGGCGCCCCCTTGTGAGTTACAGCCATGACACCTGTCTGAGAACATGAACTCATCAAACACAAACCCGTTATTGAAAACCGCATCAAAATCGGATCATTAGTTTAGAAGATAGGTGGGAACATTACTTTGCACAAACGCACACACAAACATCTCTCACCCTAAACGCATATACCTACCTGCTCATCGAGGCTTGGTGGGGCCTTAAGTAATCTGTGCTACGGAAAAAGTCACCTATAGCAACCATCGAAAGCAATATAAGGTAAACGTACCAACGCTAGACACCTCAACGCCCAGTAGACGATCCCGTCTGTCACCTCTCTTACCATGACATAAGATTGAAGTTGCCATGTATTGGGTCAGTGTCGAGTACAGGGAAGTTTACCTTACTGCAACGCACACATTTCTCGCGCTCTAAGTAACGCTTAATAGAAGTCGTTTCCACTGCGTAGGCGCAGCCAAGTTTTTTGTTGAAGCAAGTTTTGAATCATTAATTAACTAGTGTTATACCAGATGTCTGTTTGGCGTGTCTTTACCAGATTGTGGCTGAAAAGAACCGGCATTTTATTTTTTTAAATATGAGAGGGAGGCAAACGAGCCAGTGGATCATCTGATGGAAAATGATCAGCACCGCCCATACATATCAACAACTCAAAGAGAATATTATTTATTTTATTAGCAGTACGGCTGCTCACCGAATCTAAGATTATTTAAAAGCGAAAAAGTTTTTAGGGTGCGCCGGTGGGATTCGAACCCACGTCTCCTGGGTATGCGCCCCAACGGGTGTTCTACCAATTGAACCACGTCGCATCCAACCGACTCCCCCGAAATTCTTAATCGCTTACATACGCCAACAGTGGCGTGTGGTAACATCCATCGCAACTATTAGAAGCTACGACTCCTACGTTCAAAATTACATTGGAAATGCGTAAGAAATGATGTACCACATCTATTTATTCAAATATTATTTATTTTATTAGCAGTACGGTTGCTCACCGAATCTAAGATTATTTAAAAGCGAAAAAGTTTTTCGGGTGCGCCGGTGGGATTCGAACCCACGTCTCCTGGGTATGCGCCCCAACGGGTGTTCTACCAATTGAACCACGTCGCATCCAACCGACTCCCCCGAAATTCTTAATCGCTTACATACGCCAACAGTGGCGTGTGGTAACATCCATCGCAACTATTAGAAGCTACGACTCCTACGTTCCAAATTACATTGGAAATGCGTAAGAAATGATGTACCACATCTATTTATTTTATTCGGGGGAGTCGGTTCGATGCGACGTGGTTCAATTGGTAGAACACCCGTTGGGGCGCATACCCAGGAGACGTGGGTTCGAATCCCACCGGCGCACCCGAAAAACTTTTTCGCTTTTAAATAAACTCAAAGAGAGTCACTGATCTGTTGCCGGCCTTTAAAGGAAGTATAAACCCTTTACTTAAAAGCCCCGATGTCATAGTTGTATGGAAACACTGCTGCCGGAAGTTGATTCCACATTATCACTGTACCTACTGTACGTGGCTGGAAATGCCGACGAAAACGTACAGTGATAGACTGGTGGCGGTGTATGAAACCAAGAATCCTTTCATTCATTATCAATTGAGGATTTCCACGTTTCATTTTTAGTGATCTTACAGATCAGAAACTCTCTTTGCGTTGTTGATATTTCTGGGCGGTGGTGATCATTTTTCCATCAGATGACACGCTTGCTCGTTTGCCTCTCTCTCAAGATAAAAAAAAATTTTAGTGACATGTGTTCAATTTTATTTTTTAATATTATTTGTTTAGGTATATCAGCAGTAAGTTTGTTCCACGAAAATTAAAATAATTTAACTTTGGGCCAGAAATCGGGACGTCGGGCAACGCTGACACGCATACACGCACGGGCACACGCACACTTAGGTATAATGTTTGTAGGACTATGACTTTGCCGTAAGACCAACAAAACGAATCAACATACAAACCAATTTACTATTGGTTGGTATTGAAACAGGTTTTTATAGGTGTGCGAAAACACATTAGCATGGGACATTATTTTGAATTTATTGACCGTTATAATGAAGTTGTACTAAGGAACTCAGTAATCTATTACTTGAGTTTTTTTAGGGTTCAGTTCCTGCAAAACTAAAATAAGTTTTTGCCGTCATCATCATCATTTCAGCCAAAACACGTCCATTGCTGAACATAGGCCTCCCCTAGATCGGTCCTGCGCCATCCGCATCCAACGCGTTCCCGCAACCAAAACCAGGTCGTCGCATCTTGTTGGTATACCTACACAGCGTCTTCCGATCCATGGACAACAATCGAGAATCTTTTGCCCCATTGCCCACTGCCACTTGAGTTTTGCGATTCTTCGAGCTATATCGGCTACTTTATTTATTGCGTGGATTTCACCAATTCTAATGCGATCCCGCAGAGAAATTCCGAGAATAGCCTTCTCCATCGCCCTCTGATTAACCTTAGCAAAAGAATAATTGTACCTATCGTATTACAATCCGAATTCAATCACTAAAATAATAAAAACAATCTTCTAATATATAAAAATCTCGTGTCACGGTGTTTGTTATCGAACAAAAAACAATCACTAAAATAATAAAAACAATCTTCTAGTATATAAAAATCTCGTGTCTCGGGTGTTTGCTATTGAACTCCTCTGAAACGGCTTGACCGATTTTTATGACACTATTTTCTCCATATTTGGTAGGTCTAAGAATAGGTCGTAGGCAATTTTTTATACCCCTATTCTTCGCAGACAGAGTCGCGTGCAACAGCTAGTTATTTTTATATTTTTTATTTTGATAACGTTGAACGGTATCCTGTCCTCAAATTTCTTTCGCACTTGACCGTATTTTTTCATAGATTGATTCATCATGTTGTCACATTGATTGGGCCGACTATTACTTGTCGGTATTTAAATCAAGCTTAAAAACACAATAAGTTTTTTTTCTGTTTGTCATTTCATTACATCACGTAATATTATAAAGAAAAAAAAATTACTTGTTTTTTAGCGACCGGTTGAGCAGGATTAAAGGCCGGTGCAGACCATGCGTGTGCGTATCGCGCACCAGTTGTAATGAATGAAACTGTATGAAAGATGGCACAGCATGTGCACGCATCTAGTGCGCCAACTTTCTTACAGTTTCATTTATTATTATTAAGTACAGCTGGTGCTTGTGCATGATATGCGCATTTGAAACTAAAGCCGTTGACATAGCGCACAGGTTTAGAAACACCTTATTCACTCTAACCGAGAAAAGTCCTAGATTATACCGACCTATGTCCTAGATTTTTAACGACCGCTTTAGCCTAGTTGGTAGTGACCCTGCCTACGAAGCAATAGGCCCTGGGTTCAAATCCCGGTAAGGGCATTTATTTGTGTGATGAGCACGAATATTTGTTCCTGAGTTATGGATGTTTTCTATGTATTTAAGTATTTATTTATCTATATAAGTATGTTTATCGTCGTCTAGTACCCATAGTACAAGCTTTGCTTAGTTTGGGACTAGGTCGATTTGTGTTAGATTGTCCCCTAATATTTATTTTTATTTATTTTTATTTATACAATTGTACTTATACGGAAAAAGGACGACAGTAAATTCCCTGATTTGACAGTCCGCATTCAAATTCAAATTCAAATATTTTTTTTCAAGTACCTAACATGATGACTCACTGTATGTATTAGTGGACAAATTTATTTCTAGAGTTAGTAAAATAATAAAAATAATAATAACTATAGGTATAGGTAACGCCACCAAAGTTGAGGCCACGCACACAACCACATCTCATGTAATGACAGCGGGATTTTGACGTTGTGTTGATGTTTAACGACAACACAACGTCAAAATCCCGCTGTCATTACAAGAGATGTGGTTGTGTGCGTGGCCTCAACTCTGGTGGCGTTACCTGTACTACTAAGAAGATGTATGGAGTTTCATCCACTTCTTCTCCAGTGGAGAATCCCACCGGTCAGTCAGTGCGCTTAGGATTCTGTTAGGGCTGACGCGGTTACGTCATTATAAACATCGCTCGTAGAACTGATGGCCGATGGGGCCAAAAGGTTCTCAAGTGGCGTCTGCGGAACGGAAGACGCAGTGTAGGTAGGTCTCCAACAAGATGGAGCAACGACCTGGTTAAGGTTGAGTAAGAAAACACAAGATTTCCCCATTTTAAAAAGTTATCTTTGCACTTTAATGTGAAATGCCCAGATGCTTCTGGCTACACCTAAATCCTTCAATAATGTTATGATTTCATTACGCGGCTAATGTACCTTATCTCAGTAGAACGTGATCAATCACGACGTACAGTCAACACACAAGAGCGATCGCATACAGTTATCTGTTGACTGTACTTGATAAGGCTTTTGTAGTGCCGCTGCTTTTAAGGATCAAGTAAAAAATAAGATTACATTTGGTCGAAATTTATAAGTTTTTGTAAATATTCATTTTTAGTTGGCTGTATTTGCTTTGTTATCTCAAATAATCCATCACCACCTTCATAATCATCATCACCATCATCATCATCAACAACAACATCATCATCATCAACATCAGCAGCAGCAGGATAACGTCCAGCCGGAAGTGTTGGATTTTTTTCTGAGACTTGGCCAAGATAAACATAATGGTCAACAACCTCAAGTGTATCGTTCCTCGTTAAGAACGTTAAGAACTTTTACCTTTACCTTTACCTTACCGTAAAACGGGGTGAATAGAAATCGCGGGGTGATTAGAAATATTCTCGAGATTTTTTTTGCATGGCTACAAAAAACACCATGATCACTAAAGCCAATTACTTTGGTTTTTAGTATTAAGTTCAATATTTGTTTATTTTGCTTGCAACACTCAATAGTCGTGAAGTTAGTTAGAAGTATTAAATATTTTAGTGCAATGAGAGACGTCACCAAGGTAAGAAATAACAGTTCCAAAAACTTTGTTATAATAGTGATTTTAGTGATAACTAGCTTTTGCCCGCGACTTCGTCCGCGTAGAATTCCAATTTGTGGTAAAGCTTCTTCATCTCTTTCATTGTATAAAACAAAAATCCGGCAACGGCAAGATCCATCATTATTATCATTTCATCATCATCAGTATCAGTTAGTGAATATTATAAATCCCGTTTATTCTCTATCCCGTGGGAATTTCAACAAATTTGTCCTTATTCTATGCAAATTTTCGCTTATTTTTGTCCCGCGGGAATTTTGCATTTTCCCCGAGAAAAAGTAGCCTATGTCCTTAAAGGTGTAGCTTTGTACCGGTAAAAGAAGTTTTAAAATCAGCCCCGTAGTTGAATTCACTTATTTTTTTCCCGTGGGAATTTTGCTTTTTCACGGAGAAAAGTAGTCTATGTAAATAATGGTTGGTGTAGCTTCCTATTGGTGAAAGAAATTTTCAAATCAGCCCTCAAGTGATACTTATTGACTTCTTTCTATCCCACGGGAATTTCGCATTTTACCGAATATATTTATTATATTATTTAATATATTTATAGTAGGTAGCCTAGCCTATACCAATGAAGGATAGTGTAGCTTTCTATTGGTAATTTTTTTTAAACTCAGCCCCGAAGTTAAATTTACTATTTTCTATACCGCGGGAGTTTGCATTTATCCGGAAAATAGCATCCTATGTTAATCAAGGACAGTGTATCTTTTCTATTGGTGAAAGACATTTTAAAATGAGCTCCGAAGTTGATTTTTTTTCTATCCCTTGGGAATTTTGCATTTTTGAATTTTTGGACATAGGCCTCCCTCATTTACGCCCAATCATTACGGTTGGAAGCGACTTGCATCCACCCTGAACCTGCGGCCTTCACCAAAACGTCCGTCCATCTTGTTGGTGGACGTCCCACGCTGCGCTTGTAAAAGCAAAAGCTTGGTGAAATGCAAATACTTATATGTACATACATATAATTAGTTATTATCAGAGATCAGATCAGGAAGTGGTTGACAAACGTAGACAAAATGGTTTGCAAAATTTGAAGTTTCGTTTCGTTTACAATGTCGGTAATTGGTGTATATATTCGCAAATATTCGCTAAGTAGGTAATCTAAGAGATTTCCAAGGAATTTTCTAAAGAAAATCTAGGTATAAGGTAAGTTTTTCATTCAAATATCCAAGAACAAATAAAATTGAAATTTCGAATTCTAAACCGATTTATATATTGTTTTTTTTGAATATGGAATGATTTGTATGTTTTATAAAGCTGCGTTTTCACTGAGGGCCGATTTTTCAATCAACGCATAAATGTCATCAACTGGTTAAATTATAGAATAAGTTGACTAAGTTGACTGACAGCACTGCGTCAGTTGCACTGTATGCATGACGCTACAATTTAGCCGCTTTACACGTTATCCGTCAGATAATATTTATTCGATGATTGAAAAATCAGCCCAGTGTCCTGAACAGTTCTGAGCGAGCGAACGTGTTTATTCAGTGATAATCGGCTGGACGCGGGTCGCTCACTCATTCATCCAGTGAAAACGACGTCTGTGGCGAGCGAGCTGTTGCTCTGTGCATTCGCTCGACATTGTACGTGTTCGGTGGGTCTCCAATCTTTGTTTACGATTTTGTTATAAACAACTGTTCTCTTTCCTCGTTGAATGAAAACGGACATTTTCTATTCAAAGTCAAAGTCAAAGTCAAAATTTTTTATTCAATTTAGGCATCGATTGATGCTCCTATGAACGTCGAAGAATCTACCACCGGTTCGGAAAAAACCCTGTTGAGAAGAAACCGGCAAGAAACTCAACAAGGTATATTTTTTTCAATCAGATCTACATTGTTATTAAATTACATACATCTTAAGTATTTAATAAAATTATTATTTTTTAACACAGTAGATACGCTACATTGATGCTATTTTGAGCGAACATCGGCAAAACCGCAATCATATTTGCTCTAAACAAATGTTTGTTCAGAACACTATGTGAAAACGCGGCTTAACCAAGATGTCTAGTCCTTACCATTTCAAATTTCGAACTCTACGTTCCTATGAAGCCGTGTCTTCGGATCGAGTATTCAAACATGTGTCAAAATAAAATGTAATTTAAATCAAAAGCACTAAGGAGTATTGATATCAAATTCGAAGCAAATCACCCCCAAAATAACTTTCTACTCCTTTTTAACCCCGTCAAGTGATGAATTTCAATAAAATACGAAACACGTCTTCCATCAATTCTGTTAAAGAAAGTTTATGCAAAATTTGAAGTAGATTGGACCAAGGAATCACGATGTCTCATACAAACTTTGCCCCCCTTTTTTACCCCCTTAGAAGTAGAACTACGGAAAATCCTTTCTTATCGGATGCCTACGTCATACAAAGAACACACCCTCCAAGTTTCAGGTCTCTACGATCAGCGGTTTAGGCTGTGCGTTGATCCGTCAGTCAGGACAAAGGATTTTATATGTATAGATTACAGTGTAGTGGCGTTTTTATCTAGTTACCCGGTGACTGCAGTGTCTAAATAATAAAACGTTTGACCGAGTTTATTCATAATCAGGTGTAATTTGTACAAAAGTAATTTCATAACCGTTTCGATTAGAAACTGAGGTGAATAGACACGGATACGGGGTGACTAGATACGCTATATGGGGTGATTAGGCACGCTGTTTGGGGTGAGAAGACACGACAGTGGGGGTGAAAAATAACGAAGGGAGGGGTTAATAGAAATGAAAAGAGTTTTTTTTACATGTATATTCTTTGTATACTTATAAAAATATTTTATTTTATTATTCCCTTGACAAGGTCCTATCACCCGCATAATTTTTTTTCACAATTGTGACAACCCTGACTGAATTCTCCATTCACCCCATATGTCGTGCCTACTGGCCCCGTTTTACGGATTTGAAGAAAACTTGTGTTTTTTTTAATTTTCGCTATACCAAGAGCAATAAGGCTTATTTTTCTGATGCAAACTCGGAGAGCTTGTTAGGACTCACAAAAGAAAAACAATCTTATGTCCTTTAATATTTAAATTCATTCTTAAAAATGGGTTGGAAGTTCAAAATCGTGTCTACTCACCCCGTTTTACGGTACCTTACTTTACCTTTACTTTTACCTTACCCGACTGCGTTAGATCATGTAACGGCATGATCATTCGACATGATCTGTCCTTGAAAAATTAATTTTTATTTTTCTTCTCGTGATCACGGTTGCTGCAATGTAGCCGAAACGTCGAGGTAAATAAATAAATATTTATTGCGTGATAAGTCCCGTTTAGTTTAAATGAGTGAAAATTACGAAAGTTTAAAACAGTATTTTCTAACGCAGTCGGGTAAAAGTGTACAAGCACCATTATACATATATACTTAAGAGCTATCTTGGTGATTATACATATAATATTATATCAGAGCTATCTGAATTCACCATTATTGTCAATACAATAGTGTTATTGCGTGCTCTGATTTTTTTACACGCTTTTATTATTAAGCTCTAGACAGCTCCAACATTTATAATTATAATAAATAGCAATTGTACCTACTCATTACCAACTTAACAATTTTAAAACTAAGAGATGAGTTTATCTTAACCAACGGACTACCAATTTGATGCTAGCATGAAGTAGGGATTTGAAAAAGACAAAAAGTTATATAAATTTTTGCAAATGTTTGTTAATTTTTAAATTGAAATGAACATAACCGTAAAACCTTGCGTAAAACCACCATTCAATCGCATTCGTTTTATGATTAAAATGTATTAAAGCAGCCAGGAACGGGCGAAGCCCTTATTGGGTAGAAATTGGTTTTTTATCATCATCATCATCCCAGCCTGTATATTACGTCCCACTGCAGGGCACAGGCCTCCTCTCAGAATGTGAAGGCTTGGGCCGTAGTTCCCACGCGGGCCTAGTGCGGATTGGGAACTTCACACACACCATTGAATTTCTTCGCAGTTGTATGCAGGTTTCCGCACGATGTTTTCCTTCACGGTAAAGCTCATGGTAAATTTCAAATGTAATTTTGCACAATAATTCCGGAAAACTCAGAGGTGTGAGCCGGGATTTGAACCCACGTGCTTGAGAGGCTAGACCACTACGGCTTCTATGACTTTTATGCGAACCTCTAAATTAAAAAACTTTACAATAGCTACCTACGTTATGTAACTATAAATTAAAACTTTTAAAAACCCCCAACGCTAATTGGTCGCACTTAGTGTATGAAATTTTATAAAGTAAATGCCCGTTATGCGTCTAAGATCCCTTCTGCAACAAAAGAGCTTATAAATTTGAAACGGCTGAACCGATTTTGATGAAATATATCTAAGAACCATCGCCAAGAAACCTGCTTTCTAATAAAAAAAACCGCATCCAAATCGGTTCACTCATTTAAGAGCTATGGTGCCACAGATAGACACACAGACAGACACACACACACACACACACACACACACATAGCGGTCAAACTTATAACACCCCTCTTTTTGTGTCGGGGGTTGATAAGAATATTGATAAGGACAGCAGAGGCTCCCTGCGACAAGGTTCTACCGAATGTCACACATGAATTTATCAACGTATAGAGACTAGCAGTTTAGTCGCTGTCTGTTTGTCAATCAGTGATACATAAATTTGTAGCTTCCGTCATCAAGTTTTTTTTTGTAAATAACTAATAACGTCTTCAGATCCTTTTTTAAAAACACATTAGTAGCACATCCCACTCACAAACCTCTAAACTTATCTAATATCACACAAACAAACATACAGAAACCAAGTTTTATTAACCATTCGGCAAAAGAGAGTTAATCGAAAAGAGACCTTATGACCTTAATAAAATGTTTGTCCTGCCTGTTATGTGAATGTATTCGTAATTTGGTTTTGGGTAGTAAAAGTTTTATTGTTAGGTCTTTTATAGGAGTTTGATTGGCGTTCTGTCATCTTATCGGGTAGGGTGACCATGAGATAAACGTAAAAGGGAAAATATAGGAAAAAACACGGTATATTTAAAAAATAATCCTCGATACCTACACATTAGTGATATTCTTCTTTTTGATCTAGCTTACTACAGTTACTTTCATTGACTTTTATAACGTCTTCGAATATAGGTGCTTATACTTATATTATCACTATGTATAAAGCACCTATATTATTGACGACCGGATAGCCTAGTTGTTAGAGAACCTGGCTACGAGATTGAGGTCCCGGGTTCGATTCCCGGTTGGGGCAGATATTTGTGTGAAAAATACGAATGCTTGTGCCTGAGTCTTAGATGTTTAATATGTATTTAAATATGTATTTGTTTATATAAGCATGTTTATCTGTTGTCTAGTACCCATAGTACAAGCTTTGCTTAAGTAGTTTGGGACTACATAAGTCATTTAGTGTTTTTTGTTTTTTTTTTTTGAGTGTCAATAAAATTGTCCCACGATTTATTTATTACGTAAAAGTACGTAAAAGTTGTTATTCTTTCACGCTTAAACGGAATGACAGATTCTGATGAAATTTGGTGCACAGATAGTTTATAATTTGCATTAGCATTATAAGAAACTTTTTATCCCGGAAAATCGCATAGTTCCCGCGGGACAGCGAAAGCGATAAACGAATTCTACGCAGAAGACGGAGTCGCGGGCAACAGCTAGCTATATCCTCTTAGGTACTACTAGTAGCTTTTGCCTTCGACTCGGTCTGCAAAGAATTCCTTTATCGCTATTCCGCGGAAACTATGCAATTTCCCGTGAAAAAAACTATCCCATGTGCTGGTCTTAAACTACATATTAGGTATCTTCATACCAAATTTGATCTAAATGAGTTCAGCTGTTTAAGCGTGAAAAGATTTAATAACACAGACAGACAGACTTTTGCGTTTATAATATTAGTAGGTATACTTAGATTACAGACGGACAATGCAGGGACTTTAATAGGGGTTAGGGGTTCGGTTTATCACCCTCCGGCTACGGAATCCTGAAAATAGCAGTCACCAAAAAAGTTTCTATTAAAAATGGCATTTTCAGGTTAATTTAATACTTGTCCTGTCCGCATAATGGTCACTCTACACGTCGGAGATAACCTCAAACCGCCGTGGACCTGTCAAAATAAATTACTGCATTAAAATAGATACTGCAATTTACACCTCTCTCACGCGGCAATATCGACTTTAAGCCTCGTGAATACGGGCGAAAATTCACAGGCAAAGTTAATATAAAGTGTTGAATTTTTATTAGTATCCAGTAAAATTTATTTGTGAATCGGATATTTGAAAAGGTTGGTCACACTTTATGGGGACCACGCTTGAGACATTGTGTGGACAGTCGCTACACACTAACATGTACGTGTGTGAGTGCCATCTGCATAGTGTGTCTCTCAAGCAGAGGGTCGTGGGTTTAAATCCCGGCTCGCACCTCTGAGTTTTTCGGAATTTATGTGCGAAATTGCGTTAGTAATTTACCATGAGCTTTACGGTGAAAGAAACATCGTGATGAAACCTACATACACCTGAAGAAATTCAATGGTGTGTGTGAAGTTTCCAATCCGCACTGGGCCCGCGAGAGAACTGTCCAAGCCCTCTCATTCTGAGAGGAGGCCTGTGCCCTGCAGTGGGACGTATCTAGGCTGGGATGATGATAATCTGAAAATACCAACGTTGGGAACGAATTCCATTCCGAAACAGTTCTAATATTTATACTTCATTTAATTTAGAATTGAAAACCACAACAACATTATATTGCGGCTCGTCAACTATTTCTTACCTAGCAAATAGTACAGTACAATAGTCTGGGAGCCGCAAAATAAAATTGTTTTAATGTCACTTTATTTGCGTGTCGTCAATTGTTACTCTAGTACAAATTGTAAAGAGATTACAGTTCACGAGCCGCAATATAATGTTGTTGTGGTTTATAATTCTAAATTAAATGGAGTATAGGTTTAAAACGGCGGATAATTTCTGGTTATACTTTCAAATTGTATTCTACGTTTTCAATTAGGCTTGCGTCGGATGTGAACCGGCGACCACCTGGTTGAACGGTGGCTGTATGAATATGCCGAGTAATCTGGCTGGTATGTAAAACATTAGGATGCTGCTAGAGACACAAGCGACAGCTATAGCATAAATCTTCCCAGCTGAACTTTTCGCTTTGAGCCCTTATCTTTAAAAACAAACGGTATCGTCATAGTATTAAGGTTCAAATCTAATCATAGAGTACCTTAAAATGCATGGAAATATTAAATATTATAACTTTTAAGTAAGCTAATTTGCGTACAATTAATTCGGTATACTATCGCATTGGGTGTCTATATTGTTAGTTTTTTGTAAAACCAACTAAATAAATAAAATAAACCAACGAAGTAAGTTAAACGTTATTTAAAAACCGCTCCCGCTTCCGCTACGCCTACCTCCCCCCCTTTATAACACGTTGTTATTACGACAAAACAATTGGTAATTAAGTCACCGAGCTTAAACTGTATTTTAATTACTTAACACTGTTTTATGTTATGCATATTACCATGTAGATTAGCAGTTATTACAAAGCTACAATAGTACATTATACATCAAGGGCCGTAAGTAGGGGATTACTAACGAGAGCCTATTAGAAGCCCGACGCCGGAGGCGGAGGGCTTTTAATGACTCGAGTTTGTAATCCCCTTACTGCCCGTGATACACACAATGATTTTCATCACACTGCGAGGAAAAAAAATCCAAAATGAAATTATTTTGTCTCAACACTTAAATTAAATAAATAATGGCTACCCGCCAATACAGATTGTCACTTTTTTCTAGTCATCTACCACAGATAAAGTAAACTGTGTTTAGAATTCGAATGGCCATACGGCCACATTCTGCCAACATGTTAAAAAAATACTTACTAAAATTATTGCAAAACTATTTGATATAAATTTAAAATATAAAAATAACGAAGTTTCATGAAGCGTAGACAAGTTTTGTGTAGTAAAATTGGGTTATAGCTAAGTTTTAAACATATAAATAAAACGTTGTCTGACTTGAAATCTCCTTAGTCTGTTTGAAAATTTTAAAATTAAAGTTTGAACTCCCTTGGGAAGAAAAACTACGTAAATCCATAACTCCCTTAAGAACAAATTAGGCCTTTGACATTTAGTATACAGGCATGGAATAACACCATTGACGAGCAAGTGTGATGAAATGGTTATTTCGATATCACGTTTTTGGAGTACGCAGGATAAAATAAAATGTATTATTGTTTCTATTTTTGCAAAGGACACCGAAAAAGTGGTTAGGAAAATGTGGTTTCAGTTAATTTTGGTGAAATTTTGATATGATATAGATTTAAATGGCCTGATCAAAAGCCCCTTCAAGTGCTACCACGGTTCCCGAATCCGTTCCCGAGATACGATCGATTTTGTAAAGTCCATCCCTACTGTACTTCTGAGACTTTACTTTAATTCTGTATTAAACTGATGATCGATTTGTCGTTTGTTAAATAAATAAACAAATATCAAAATTTCACCAAAATTAACTGAAACCGCATTTTCCTAACAACTTCTTTGGTGTCGTTTACCTTTTACATGGTTTATGTTACAATTTTCAGAAATGGTACCACATTTATCAGAGAGAGATTTTCCTGACACGAACGACGTGTGGTAAGTGTTTGGCATCGATTTGGTTTGGTATTATTGTTCATAATTATCTGTAACATAAAATCTTTAAAAAATAGTTAAACCGCCGAAAAAAAGTAAAAAGCGAAAAATAATAAACCTTTTTTATTTTACCTTAAACTAAGTAAGTATGCCTAACTAATTTAGAGCCTGTGCTAAACAATCACGTGTCACATGTATGCCTGTTCGGGTTGCTGTCTCGAAAATGACCCACTTAGAACCAAACAACTAACTAGGCGCAGTTAACGGCAATAAATAATATCTGACGGTACAAACATACATACATACATTCATCAGCGTCGAGCCACCTTTAGTGACCCGACGACTGCTGTGTGGACTCCTTTTGCGCATATGTATATCTTATGTTTCTGCCAACCTGTTGTTTTTACAGGGTTATGTTTTCGCATTTTACTTTTTCTTTATTGTATTTATTTATTTACATATTATGCTACGCAATAATAAATCTAAATTATTTATTAATTCACTAGCTGTTGCCCGCGACTCCGTCCGCGGAGAATAGTATTGGTTTGTAGTACATGCTATGTATCAGAGATGGCGCTGTATGTGAAAAAAGATTTTCCCGCTTTTCTGTTGAAATTTTTCCTGAATTTTCTTTGCTATTTAACCTCACGGAGCCCGAGACCTTTCCAACGAATGTAAAACCGTGGAAATCGGTTCGTGCGTTCTGGAGTTATAGCGTCAGGAAGGAAAACCCGACTTATTTTTATATAGTAGATTATCATTTTATTAAGTAGTTTATATAGTATACTAGCTGACCCGGCAAACGTTGTTTTGCCATATTACGGGTATAAGAAATAGCCTAGACCTATTCTCAGACCTACCGAATACAAAGAAAAAAGTTTCATAAAAATCGGTCAAGCCGTCTCGGAGGAGTTCGGTAACAAACACCGTGACATGAGATTTTTTTATATTAGATTTGTGTATCGTTCCGTGAGTCACAGACGGTTCTGGCAGAAAATCAGCGCTACAGGCGTCTAACGCCTCAGCATAATGCTGAGTCAGCGACCGTTTCACTTTTGCATGGACACACATGCAGATCTGTGTATTTATTACTTCGTTGTTTTGTGAAATTTGTTTATTTGTATGAATTTGTGTGTACTTTCTTGTATTTGTGTGTCTTGTAAAAGTGAATAAATGTCTTCTTTCTTTCTTTCTTTATTTCTATTTTTAATTATTATTTTTATTCTTCTTTTTATCATGTAGGTACATGTTGATTATGCGAAATAAAGATTTCTTATTCATTCTAAATTCGAGAGTGGAGTTGCAATTAACATGGCACCTTAATTGGCTCACGCAGCTATGACCATTAAAATCATAATTAGCACTTATTTAAAATTTATGACGCGATATATTATATTTTTATGCCTACATTTGATATAGGATGTGTCTGGTTACAAAAGAAACGATTCGTGTCAAATCCTCCAATCTAAATATAATATATGATATACTTACTAGCTTTTTCCCGCGGCGACATTCGAGTAAACTTGGTAGGTAGGTATTAACTACTAGGTAGTAGGTTTATGTGCGGAATTACATATTATGTAATTTACCATGAGCTTTACGGTGAAAGAAAGCATCGTGAGGGAACCTGCATACACCTGAAGAAATTCAATGGTGTGTGTGAAGTTTCCAATCCGCGCTGCGCCCGCGTGGGAACTACGGCCCAAGGCCTCTTATTCTGAGAGGAGGCCTGTGCCCTGCAGTGGGACGTATATAGGCTGGGATGATGAAGATGATGAGGTAGGTATTAAATCTGGCAAAACATAGTGACTACATTTAGCGTTTCAAGTGAGTCTTCGACCAGTGTGTGTTGTCAGTGATGACCGGACAGGAATTTAGGGGGCAAAACTTAATGACAGGTAGGGAGTTCCTTTATCGATAAACTCAACTATCGTATCGACGCTTTTCCTATATACAAGTGATCGCCCCCAGCTTTGCTTGCAAGTTTGTATCATTTTGTAAGTCTATTTCTGAGACAAATATGATAAAGTTTACCCAGGGAGGAGACAGGGGACTACGTTTGTATGTAGAAATAGAGAGAGAGAGAGAGAGAGAGAGAAAGAGAGAGAGAGATGTTTATTTACACATATTCGATACAAACACAGAAAAAAAATACATTTGACAGGAAATATACAAATAAAAAATATCGAATAGTATAAAAAATAAAAATTAAATAAATGAAAATAAAATAGTTTGCATCGTAAGTGCCAGAACTTAGTGATACACGCGAGAAAACGCTAACTAGATATTTTTTAATGTGTTCCGAGATATAGACCTCACACGTGTACCATCCACGTTAACGTGTCCCATTTTGTTTACATATCGTGAACGGGACAATGGTACGCATTGTAATGAGGGCGCCTACGCTGGTACGGTGTGGTACGAGCTTTAGGCGATAGCGGGGTTCTAAGCTGCGCACGGATAGCGCGTCCAAACATCTTCAAAAACTTTTTTTTTATTGTTTGTTATTAGTGTTTACTTTTTCTTCTTCATCATCATCATCATCATCATCATCATCAGCCTATGCTCGTCCACTGCTTGGCATAGGCCTCTCCAATGGCACGCCACTGAGCATGATCCTCGGCCACTCTCATCCAGTTCTTGCCAGCCGCCTTGCGAAGATCATCGCTCCACCGAGTCTGAGGGCGTCCCACGCTACGTTTGCCGATCCGTGGTCTCCACTCAACAACTCGTCTACCCCAACGGTTATCGGTTTTTCGGGTTATATGGCCGGCCCATTGCTACTACAGCGTGGCTCTTTTTCTTCATATTGTGCAACAAAGGGTTTACATACATACATAATACTTTCTCACCTATATAAATAAAACTGGCCAGCCTCACACACCAAGGTAATTTTTTTTAGGTATGTCAAAATACACGCTGTAAACATCAAACATCCGTAAGTATTAAGATCCAGTGTCAGCAGAGCCCTGCATTTAAGTGGAATGTACGCAGTGTGGAATCATTTTATATTGGTAAGTCGGGACGTTCCTTAATACTTAATTTAACTATATTTTTATTATTTGCTACTGAAACAGCCACAGTAATACCGTTGAAAATTTCAAGTGTCTTCTTAACGCTATTACGGGTATGAAGGTGGAGTTAAAAACGCTGAAAAAAAACACGTTTCTTGTATGACGACGACCTAGAATTTTTATCTTTATTTTATTTTTAGTATTTGTTGTTATAGAACCGATAACCGATAACCGTAAGCCGTAACCGCCATTGCACCGTTGGGGTAGACGGGTTCTTGAGTGGAGACCACGGATTGGCAAACGTAGCGTGGGACGTCCTCAGACTCGGTGGAGCGATGATCTTCGCAAGGCGGCTGGCGAGAGCTGGATGAGAGTGGCCGTGGATCGTGCTCAGTGGCGTGCCATGGGAGAGGTCTATGTCCAGCAGTGGACGAATATAGGCTAATGATGATGATGATTTGTTGTTATAGCGGCCAAAGTCAGTCCTCATCTAATAGGGTTCAAGAAATAGAGCCATGTGACAGACAGTCTTAGTAATAGGGTCCCGTGGACACCCTTTGTGTTGGAACGCTCAAAAATAACCTAAATTACTCGTTCGCATATATAGAGAGCGAGACAAAATCCTCTTTTGGGTTCTCTGCTTTTTCACAACTATATTTTTACCCAACTGATTCATTTGCCATTTAAGAGGGTTTATACCTGCTGAGCTGGCAACGTTGCATTTTTGTTAGTTTTTCTCGATTATTCCATAAAAATTGAATGAAAATTAAAAATGTTTTGTTTTCATTCAATTTTTATGGAATAATCGAGAAAAACTAACAAAAATGCAACGTTGCCAGCTCAGTAGGTACAAACCCTCACGTCCCACTTACCAATATAAAATGATTCCACACTGCGTACATTTCGCTTAAATTCAGGACTCTGCTGACACTGGATCTTACTTAATACTTGCGGATGTTTACAGCGTGTAATTTGACAAACCTAAATATTACCTTGGTAAATAAATAAATAAATAAAATCCATTTATTGCCACAACCATACAAAATAAAAAGAAACACAAAGAAACACAAAAAAAAAAGAAGAACAGAAACACAAAAAAAAAAAAAAAAAACTTCGTGGCAATAGGCTCAGGCTCAGCATAAATGCTGCCGGTTAGGAAGCCGGCGGCGCTGGTTTTCAGCCTGCGCCCTCCCACGGCGCGTAAAAACACAGCAATAACGGGAAGGGCAGAGCTCACAATATTACGTAAAGAAAGAAGATAGGGAAATCTGGCAGTTCTTTTCTAAGGTGTGTGAGGCTGGCCTCTGAAAGTATTGCTAACTATTTATTTTTTCTGAAACTGTAAAATTTTCAATATTGTTAATAAACAATACTTAACCTAACCTAACCTACAGGATATTTCTGAAATGTATCCTGAATAGTTTACAGTTAGACGGCCGGATAGCCTAGTTGCTAGAGAACCTGACTACGAAGCTTGAGGTCCCGGGTTCGATTCCCTTTCGGGGCAGATATTTGTGTGAAAAGTACGAATGTTTGTGCTCGAGTCTTGGATGTTTAATATGTATTTAAGTATGTATTTATCTATATAAGTATGTTTATCCGTTGTCTAGTACCCATAGTACAAGCTTTGCTTAGTTTGGGAATACGTCAATTGGTGTGAACTGTCCCGTGATATTTATTTATTTTACAGTTTCAGAAAAAATAAACAGTTGGCAATAAAATTAATTGGGAAAATAATTTTCGGCGAAAAGGCAGGATCCCCTCTTTTGACTTAAACCATACATCCACCATCAACTTAAGTCCAGTGAGTTCATAAAGCGGTCGTATTGGGTGATTCTTAAACTCGTTCTCACTCAAACATTCCGCCATTTTGGTCGTAGGCCGCTAATGTTGTTAATATCGTGTTTATTTAATGGTTTTTACTTTAAATGCTAAGCCTACGACGTGGGCTGCTGCTAAGAACAAATGAAATGTCAAACATCTGACTAATAAAATAACACCAATTATGGAACTAGCGTACTTGACGCGACAAGGACGGGACGAACATGCTGCGTGTTCGTGACGAAAACGTTACGTATTCGCAGCGCAGGGCCAGATTTAGAGGTCTGGAGGCCTGGGGGCATAAAAGGAATGGAGCCCCCCGTCTACAAATTATTTTCTACTTACTACCAGGGCGCAGTGACCCAAAGTGGGTCTTGGCCTCCAACACCAGATTACGCCACGCTTTGCGATCTTGAGCCAGCTCTTGCCAGTCTTCGACCCCGAGATCCAAAAGGTCTTTCAGGACCTCGTCCCTCCAGCGGTACCTGGGACGACCAACCGGCCTACGTCCACTCGGTCGTCCCAAGTACGCTCTCTTCACGGCTCGATCCCCAAACTTTCTACGTGTCCGAGCCATCGGAGTCTGGACGCCTTGGTCTCTCCTATAACATTGGGCTCAGATACCAGGTCCTCATTTTCTACATAATATCCAAATAATAAAAAAAGCCGTGGTGTCCTAGTGGTTTGACCTATGGTGTCAAGCAGAGGGTCGTGGGACGCACTTCTGAGTTTTTCGGAATTTATGTGCGAAATTAGGTACATTTGAAATTTACCATGAGCTTTACGGCGATGGATAACATCGTGAGGAAACCTGCATACACCTGCGGAGAAATTCAATGGTGTGTGAAGTTCCCAATCCGCACTGGATCCGCGTGGGAACTACGGCCCAAGCCCTCTCATTCTGAGAGGAGGCCTGTGCCCTGCAGTGGGACGTATATGATGATCCAAATAATTACTCGTTGGAATTTGAAAATTTTTTTTCGAAGTCTCTATTGTGGGAAGCCCTCTATATACTTCATTTAATTTAGAATTGAAAACCACAACATCATTATATTGCGGCTCGTCAACTATTTCTTACCTAGCAAATAGTACAGTACAATAGTCTGGGAGCCGCAAAATAAAATTGTTTTAATGTCACTTTATTTGCGTGTCGTCAGTTGTTAATCTAGTACAAATTGTAAAGAGATTACAGTTCAAGAGCTGCAATATCATGTTGTTGTAGTTTATAATTCTAAATTTAGAATTTTAAACACTAAACATTTTTCACACATATATAAATTTTATATAGACATTACTCAATTACCGCGCGAGGCGTATATTACTGTTTGGCATTTATGCGAACAGTATACTGTTAAGGAATGAAATGTCAAATTTATACATACGGTACGATGAGTATTTAGTTCGGTGGAAAGTTTGGCTACCACTGGAACTCGGATTTACCAATAAAATCCATACTAACCCGATTTAGATAAAATTATATTATCTTATATATAAACATCTCGTATCATGGAGTTTGTTATCGAACTCTTCCGAAACGGCTAAACCGATTTTTATGAAACTTTTTTCTCTGTTTTTGGTTTGTCTGAAAATAAGTCTTAGGCTATTTTTTATACGCCTATTCTTCGTGGACGGAATTGCGGGCAACAGCTAGTAATTACATAAAATCTCGGAAAAGGACATACAATAGTATACTGGAAAATTGCATAATTCCCGCGAGAAGTCTAGGGTGAATGAGCATTTACTAAGCAAGCGTGTTCCATCGTAGGCCTCATCTTCGCTTTCTATCAGGCGCGATTGTGGTCAAAAGCAAGCCTATTATTGTACAGTCAAGTGTAAAAATATGGGTGCACACAACTTGCTCATAAATATGTCCCATAGCTCTTTTGTCGTCAAATTAAGGTATAGGTATATAACGATGGGAGGATTAAATCGATACTTATTTTTGCACTTGACCGTACCTATAAAAAAAAGATGGCGATAAAATTCATGCAGACGGAGTCGCGGATAGCCCAGTGGTTAGAGAACCTGACTACGAAGCTTGAGGTGCCGGGTTCGATCCCCAGTCGGGCAGATATTTGTATGAAAAGTACAAATCTTTGTGCTCGAGTCTTGGATGTTTAAGAGGATACGATGCGCACCATTTCTCCATACAAACGTAGTCCCCTGTTTCCTCCCTGGATAATGGCTTTAGAGCCAAATTTTTTTTACTGTGTAATCTGTATCTACCACAGCTATGCCCCTATGTTTCGTTTTTTTCCATATTTCAATTAACAAAAGAAATATGAGCTTTCAAAAACTGAAAAAATTGCCCAATTTCAACGTCATTTTCAGACACTCATCAGAAAATAATCCCTCATATAAACAAAAAAAGAAAAACATAGGGGCATAGCTAAATCTGTCCTTTAATTATTTTTGAAAAAAATATTTTTATTGGTCCAGTTTTCGAGAAGAAAACAGGGGACTACGAAATGCTGTTTTGATCAATTTTACGCGCCTATTAACGGTCTGAGCTGCAGTTGTCCCGCTCTCGCTGTACTGGCGAGGCAGCGACATTTCATTAAAATACCTATTTTTCAAAAGTCTCTCAGCCATCGTATCTTCTTAATCAAATTCAAATTCAAATTCAAAGTATTTATTTGCTGGAACTATGGTATTTTACAGGTGTTACATTTTAAAAAAATAATGAATGATCATCACAGTTCACCATAACAGTGGTATGCAAATATTCAACTTAAATATCTAGTAACATGAAAATTATAAATATGAGGTAATACATTCGGATACATTAAATTATACATTCTACTAACAAAATAAATTACGTGTCAAAAAAAAATCATTCAAATTATAAAAACATTTATCTATAAGCCATTTTTTAAGTCTAATTAAAAATAATTTCGTAGTGAGAGTTCTTAGCTCGATCGGAATATTATTGTAAACTTTACCAGACATTTTATAACAGTTTTTGTTACAAAGGGCAGTCTTAGAAATGGGTTGGCGAACCTTACTCAAATCTCGGGGTCTTAATATAGGATTTTGGGTAGGTCTAGCAAACAATTCAGGAATGTATATTAAGTATGTATTTATCTACATAATTATGTTTATCCGTTGTCTATTATCCATAGTACAAGCTTTGCTTAGTTTGGGACTAGGTCAATTGGTGTCAATAGTTCTACAATTTATTATTTATTATTATTATTAACTCTGGACCACGGCCGCTGCAATGTGGCTGAAACCTCGAGACTAATATTAAATGTTATTTGCGTAAAGATTTTAACTTATACACCAGGGCATAAAAAGTCATTTTATGCTGCCTAAATCCAGCCGAAATACGAAGTGTACGAAAAAGAGAAGTGAAAACTCTTTTTAAAGTGAGTTTTGTATGAGTTTTCGTAGTACCACACCCGTCTCAAGTAATTTACGATGAGAGATATAAATATCTTGAAAATATAATTGTAGGTGTCGAGGTGGAGTGGCGGTTACGTTTCTGCCTTTACCTTAGCCGGCTCCACACCAACGGTACACTCCCATGTTAAGATGCTACGATGCCTGAAAGACTTTAGAAAAATAGATATTTTAATTAATAATCGCATCGAATGGGGCTCTGCCGCTACTGTAGACTTAAACGATATTCACTTACTTACGCTGGCTCAGCGACCCGAAGTCGATCTTGGCCTCCGACATCAAAGTGCGCCATTCCTTCCTGCTCTGTGCCAAGTCTGACCAATCGGACACGTCCAGCTCTTTCAGATCTTTAGCAACTTCATCCTTCCACCGGTATCTTGGTCGACCCACCGGAAGGTCGCCCAAGATACGCTCTTTTGGCAGCTCGATCCTCTCTCAATCTTTCCACATGCCTTTACGAAAACGCTATTCAACGAGCACAAAATAAACTACTTAAAACACTTTTTAATTACCATTACCTCACGCCTTCTACTACATTATACAAAAAACAAAAATAATTAATATAAAATAAAGCCTGAATAATATAAATATAATTTGTACATATGTATATTTAAAAGTATATTGTTTTTATCTATGTGCGTTTGATGTTGTATAGTAGGTTGCTTTTGTAGAATGTTTGTTTATATTACTATTTATTTTTATATATTTGCACCACCTGCTGTAATGTATTCCTTGCTGGCATTCTTTTGTAAAAAGGTTGCCTCAATACGGATCACTCACGTCTATGAACGGTATTCACTTGACATGATTCGAGCTAATCCGTAGCCTTTCGTCTCCGAGCACACGCCACGGCGGTTACCAAACGCGCTCCTTCACCGTAAAGCCCATGGTAAACTTCAAATGTGATTTCGCACATAAATTCCGAAAAACTCAGAGGTGCGAGCCGGGACTTGAACTCACGACCCACTGCTTGAGAGGCACGGCTTCAAGGAGTGCCCTCATAAAATTATAATGATAGTTTTTTAACTATCATTATAATTTGGATTGTTAATAAGCTTTGAAAAGCATTATTCCATCCATCCATTTATTTACTAGGTATTTAAAGCAGCCCGTAGGTGAGGTATACGAAGCGAGCTACAATGCCCTGAGAGTGCAGTATAATAACATAAGCAGAATGCTGTTGGGTTAGCCTTGGAGATGTAGTGCATCCGGAATGTATTATGAGAAGCGCACGGATGATTTTCAAGTAATTATCCGCAAAAAAATGTATCATTAATGAACAGGGTGAGGCTAAGTACCTACAACATTATGAGCGTAATTGCTGACTGATATGACTGTACAATATTGATACACTGAATAGGACAAATCAAAGGGTTAGCACAATATTTGATATTAAAAACAACATTTCTAGTCATATAAGCAACTTTTCGAGTTATAGCGGTTTGAAAGTTAGTCATCAGTCATCACGAACAATTACTATGGTAACCATTTCTTTAAAAGTAAAAAAAAACAGATAATTACTATAGGTACTAAACGGGACTTATCACGCAAATAATATTTACCTCGACGTTTCGACCACATTGCAGCAGCAAGGCAGCAGCCGTTATCACAAGTTAACTGAAGTGTAGGGTGTCAAGTTCGTTTAGCTACTCGATTCTTTCGAACTACCCGCACTTGATCAAAAATTTTTAACGGCACCCCAAAACAGTATATTAGTACAGTGTAGTAGTAGTAGTGTATTAGTATATTTTTATTTCGAACTAAATACAAACTGAAATATATGTACATGCACAGAAAACTACTACTTGGTACTTGGATACTTTATCGTATTCAAAAATCTTTCAACGACTTAGACTTAGCAAATCACTTCAAATTTGACATCTTTCAGAACTCTGTACGTTCGATTAGGCGTAGGATGCTGGATCCATTGCACACCTCAGATAATTAGTGTTTTTTTTTACTTTTCTTGTGTATTTTAATTAATGTTGTTATGTTTATATTGTATCATCTATTGTATTTTTATTTGTAGTGTACGTCCCTGAACATGATTAATGCTGTCGCACGCCTGTTATTGGTGCATGAACGGGAGCCAAAACTTGTAATTCTTGATTTGAAATGTTTTGTTTATGTACGTTGGCATGTCTAAATAAATAAATAAAAAACCCCAAAAAAAAACCAATGCTGGGAATCGAACCCAGGTCCTCAGCATTCCGTGCCGTGTGCCATACCCCTACACCATCATTGGTCTAGAGGTTATGGTTTCACGGGATGACCGTAAAAGTAATAAAAAATGAAGTTGAAAAATAAATACAAAAAAGATACTTCATACCTAACTTGTTAGTAAGTAGGTATATTGTTTTCATAATATATCCATATTTAATTCAGTGGCAAGTTATACTACTTTGCGAGCTCTACATTTTGAGCGTAAAATGTCAAGTTTCAAAAAAGGTAGCTGGAAACGTTTTTTCCGTTGACCCTTCAGTTGTAGTAATTTATTTGTTTAGATTTTGTACTTTCATTGATATTTTTGTTATTAAATATTATAATTTAATGTCGTTAATATCTCGTTGGGGCACACTTTTTTGTATCTACTAACATAGTCCGTAGGAATTGTGGTCATCTATGAATTTTACTATCTGAAAATAAATTATTATAATTTAATTTAATAATACTCGTAGAAATACAATATCTATGCTTATTGCAGTAATTACAATGCAATACAATACAGTGACCCTTTATTGTCCACCACAAAGAAAACAATACAGAAAAACAAGTACATGGAAAAAAATATGCGGTAAGCAAAAGGCGGCCTTATCCCTTCAGAGCGATCTCTTCCAGACAATTTTTTTACAAAAGAATGACAGCAAGGAATATACTACAGCAGGTGGTGCAAATATATAAAAATAGATAGTAATATAAACAAACATTAGGTATACAAAAACAACCTAATATACAACATCAAACACACATAGATAAAAACAATATACTTTTAAATATATAAACAGGCTATAATTTTTATATACAAGATAGTTCATTCTTAGGATTGTTGCTTAATAGTATTACCAATCTGGTCATAACTAGAGATATGGCGCTCTTTGTTAATATACCTATCTTAATTCACTGTCTTAGAAATTACAGTTTTACTTAAAAGAAATGTGTTACAACTACGAGATATGTAAGTACTATCTAAGAAAAAAATATCTAGAACTCGTTTTTTGCTGATCAGGAATATGTATATAACTCAAATTGTACCAAAACTCGAGTTATTGCACTTTAAGTTAGGAGAGCAGTATAAGCGGCGAATTTGGGAGTAACCACTCGATGATTCACGACCCTATACGGTTGGTGTGGACCAGTTTCTTAAAATGTAATAAATCGTTTTGCGTATGCCAGCTGTATCCTTTTTTTTGAGAGAAAGGGGCGTGTTTTAAAACCGATATTAAAAATTTGAATCTTTAAATGTTGGGTCAAAATTGGGTTGAGTTGCATAAAGTTTTTTTTTAACGTGGGGTGTTATAAAAATTAGTGATGAAACAAATATATTCTTCTTATATGTAAAAATCTCGTGTCACGGTGTTTGTTATCGAACTCCTTCGAAACGGCTTGACCCATATATTTTTATGATTTTTTTTTCTCTATACGGTACTACTCGCGAAAAACTAACAAAAATGCAACGTTGCCAGCTCAGCAGGTATAAACCCTCTTACTGCGGTTCACAGAATACATCTACTTACGAAGTTTCAACAGCATAGTTCTTATAGTTTCGGAAAGTGGCTGTGACATACGGACGGACCTAGACAGAAGACATGACGAATCTATAAGGGTGGCTACGGAACCCTAAAAACGGGATTTATTACAATTCAACGGGACTTTATTTCTTTTATTTATTAAAAGGGATTTTTGGAATTTTCCGCGGTATAGATATCGGGATTTGACTATACTTAAATTTTATTTGTGGGCGGACGAAGTCGCGGGCAAATCTAGTAGCCAATAATTTAACATATTACTAAGTATGAAACTGTGACGGGAAGTATTTATTTTCAGCAATTGATTCATTGTAATGAAGCATATAAATAGAAGATTGGCCTCATTAACTCTTAGTGGCAATCTGACCATGAAGTATACAGTTTGGTTGATTTTCTCTATTATCTTAATAGAAAATGTTTATGGAATTAGTTATAGTAATTCCACTCTCGATCCGGGTTCGAGACAACTTCTGGATTTTAAACTGAAACATCCTGTGAGTTTTTAACCCGACGCAAAAAGGGGGATGTTATAAGTTTGACCGCTATGTGTGTGTATGTGTATGTATGTTAGGGTGAAGCGTCTATGTATAAAAAAAAAGTTGTGTAATCGATCTTGAAAACTTGCGTATGAACTGGTTACTTACATAAATATTTTAAATGTATTTTTTCGATATATATATGTTTTAGCCCTCTACCTTAGCTCGAAGATTTGGTTTTTGAACCATTTTTTATTTAAATAGTTTTTTAAGCAATCATTATTATTTTACAAAGGGTAACAAGTCAACTTCAATCAAAAATTGCATCATAGCTCTTAACCGGGTGAACCGATTCAGATGCGGTTTTTTTATTTGAAAGCAGGTTTCTTGGCAATGGTTCTTAGACATGTTCGATCAAAATTGGTTCAGCCATTTCAAAGTTATCAGCTCTTTTGTTAGCTGCGGAACGGAACTTAGACGCAGAATGGGCATTTACTTTATTTTCAAAATAAGTGTGACCAAATTGCGTCGGGGGTTTTTAAAATTTTTAATTTTGTAGTTAATACGTATTTGGATTTTCGTTTTACTTAACGATTTTCAATTTTTTGAAAGAGTGTAGAGGGCTAAGAGTGGGTTCAAATGATTTAATTTTTTCATGAATGTTTTGTTTAAATCTCTAGCTATACATACATTATATACATACAAAATTACAAATTTCTACCACTTAAATAAAGACTAAGCTCAGACAGAAAGACATGGCAAAACTATAAGGGCTACGTTTTTGCCATTTTGGCTACGGAAATCTAAAAACTGGTCAATTCCTAAGCTCTGTACAACATTTTAAAAATAAATCAGTAAAAACTTATAAAGATCGAGTAAAAAATGCTGAAAAAAAACACTTTTCTTTTCTCGTACACGACGACCCCCTTTCACTTTTAATATTTAACGGCCACACAATACATAATCGGTGAAAATTTTAAGTGCCTAGCTATTACTAGGTTGAAGAGATAGAGCCCTGAGATAGATAGACAGACAGACAGCGGAGACTTAGTAATAGGGTCACGTTAGCACCCTTTGGGTACGGAACTCTAAAATGAAATTAAAACAACAAAAAAACATATGAAAACGTTTATTTGATGACTGTAAAATAAAGTCATCAAAGAACATGACGTCATTGCTTAGAGTACTGTGACAGACAAGCGGACGGGCAGACGAGCTGACAGCGACAGAGACAGCGGTATCTTGTTGGGACCCATTGGGTACGGAATCCTTAAAAATGATAACAAGTACTTAAGTACTAATCATTCTAATTATTTTCAGAAACCCATAGGCGTCCTGACCACATCCGCGGGAAAGCCAGTAGAAGTGCGAGAGACCGTCCCTCTTAACACAGATGTTTTCAACAACGCATACTTCTACGATCTGCAGACGTCCATCGACCTCGAGCGAATTCCGGAACGGGTAGTCCACGCCAAGGGAACAGGTGCTTTCGGCTACTTCGAAGTCACTCATGACGTCTCCAAATACACCAGTGCCGACGTCTTCAACGGAATCGGGAAGAAAACACCAGTCGCAACTCGATTTTCCATTCAAATTCAAAACATGGGCGGTTCAGATCTAGTGCGAGAAACATTGTCTTTAGTCGTAAAATTTTACACACAAGAAGGCAATTTAGATCTATTATGTTTAAATTTTCCGATTTTCCTTTATAGGGATCCAAATGGCTTCGGTCCTCTTGTGCATGCGTTCAAAAGAAACCCTCAGACGAACATGTTTGATCCCACATCGCGTGTTGACGGTGTTGCTCTTACACCTGATTATTTACATACTGTGCTTTGGCTAACGTCTGATTACGGTATTCCTAATGGTTATAGGAAGTTTGATGCCTTTCCTATTCACACGTATGAGCTTAGCAATAAGCACGGTGTGAGCCATTTTGCCAGATTCAACTTCAGGACTGAACAAGGACTAGAATTCCTCACAGAAGAAGCCGCCAGCTCATTGAGGTCGCGAGACCCTGATTACAGTGTGAGGGATCTTTTTAATGCAATAGCCACTGGCAATTTCCCTTCGTGGAGACTGGATATCGATATCATGTCAGAACATCAGATCAAGAACCTTGACTACAATCCTTTCGACGTGACGAGACAGTGGGAAAACGGGACTTATGATACGGTAACCATTGGCCGTTTAGTTCTGAACAAAAATCCAGATAACTTTTTCAAGGATGTAGAGCAAGCTGCCTACAATCCGGGTAACTTGGTCCCTGGTATCCCTGGACCACATGATGTTATGTACCGGGCGAGAAGGCTTTCATACAGAGACACACAAAACCATCGCCTGGGTATCAATCACAACAACATAAAAGTAAATTGTCCGTTAAAAAGAAATGTTTACAATCGAAATGGTGTACCGCCGGTGCTGGACAATATGGGAAGCGCGCCGAATTATTACCAGAACTCCTTCAATGGACCTGTTCCGTTCGTGGATGTGGCAAGACCTAAGAACTCTTTTCTGATATATGACAGAAATGCTGTAGATTTCCAACCACTTGCTGATTTTTATAACACTTATGTAAAAACTGAAGGGCAGAAGAATAGAATGGCTGAGAATCTTTCAAGGATTATTGTAAATGCTGTTGAGTCGGTGCAAAACCGTCTTTTAAAGATGTTTACGTTGATAGACAGGGATTTGGGGCAACGTCTGAGGAGTGCGCTGGTAGCGACTCGCGCGGCGCTAGTGACGCAGCGGCCCACACTCACCGTCGTCGAGGAGAATCCAAGGACTCTCGACTTAGTTCCGCCTACCCCATCTCCTCCTAGACCCTTTACTCTTGTTCCATCTCCTGAACTAAAAGAATATTCACAACTATCGACCATTAACATGGAAGAGTAATAAAAAAGTATCAGACTTATTGAGAATGCGATTCATGCGGTGTATTTATATAATAAAACTGATCCTTCTCTGATTAGGCTTTTATTCAGTCCATAAAAGTAAAAAAGACTCCATGCAGAATTGCAGAACTCATACCTAGTATAAGTTTTTGTCTGAACCACTGAACGATTCAGATGAAATTGGGTATAGATATACTTAGTTTGGGTTCCGGGAATTAAAGGATATACGACAGTTTTTTCAGCAAATTATAACGGTTCTTTAAATTATTTTTTCAAACTTCACATGTACCTGTAATGAACAATCATCATCATTATCATTTCAGCCGAAAGACATCCACTGCTGAACAGAGGCCTCCAAGGCTCGCGAAACAGATCGGTCCCGTGCCATCCGCACCTAACGCGATCCTTAACCTTTTTATCTTGTTGGGGCCTACCTGGGTCATTATCCGAGCGTTTCAAACGCCTAATTTTGGTGGTCACGTTTACTACGAATCGGCTGTAGATTTTGATTGCGTTTTCAGTTATTTATTACAGGAACTGTACTTCAACCACATAATTAAAAACTGTATCAGAATCTTTTGCCATTTCCACAAAAAAGTGTACACCAAAATTAGACGGTTGAAACGCTCGAATAATGACCCACCTACACTGCGTCTTCCGGTCCGTGGACGCCACTCGAGAACCTTTTGTCCCATCGGCCATCAGTTCTACGAGCGATGTACCCTGCCCACTGCCACTTGAGTCGGGCAATTCTTCAAGCTATATCGGTGACTTTAGTTATTTCACGGGTTTCATCATTTCTAAGGCGATCCCACAGAGAAACTCCGAGCATAGCACTCTTCATTGCCCTCTGAGTGACTTTGAGCTTCTTTATGAGGCCCGTCGTTAGCGGCGACCTCTCAGTGCCAACACACTGGCAACACACACTGGTCAAAGACTTTTGACTTGAGACATTGCGGTATATTGGATGACATGATATTGCGGAGCTTCCCGAACGCTGCCCATTCGAGTCTAATTCGTCGATTGACCTCTTTCTCGAAGTTTAACCTACCTAATTGGATTGTGTGTCCCAGGTAGATATAGTCGTCATCAACTTCGAGCGGAGAGTCAAAGTCTCTGAGGCGCGATATAAGCCAATTTAATACTAATACTTAGTATTAAGTGGGGATAGAGCGCAACAAAGACTCTAACTAAGGTTTTTGCAAAGAATCTGTCTGTTAGGTAAAGCCAATTGGCAATGCTATAGACCGATAAAGGTAGGATCGTGACCTCTAAACCGGAGCTATTGTTAGAAGTTGAGAAGTTCTATGTGTTGGGGAATATTCTTCGATAGCAAAAGAGAGAAATGCAGACACTTACCTAGGCTTCAGGAACGCAGCTCCTGGGGGCCCCCGGTGATTTGTCGTCCACAGGCGTATATCTGGATTTGATGGACGCTTACGTCTGCTTTGCGCTAGTTTTTTTGAATTTTTCAAATTAGAAATTGGATTTTGAGCGGAGCGGCGACGCTGCACGCACACGGCGGTAAGAGGTTTTTTTTCGAAGAGATTAATTTTACGTTGGCAGCACTGTCTTAGAGGTGCTGCGTTTCGTTGTTCCTTTTTTGGAAAGCGTTTGGTTCGCATCTGCGTTCCATCTTGCTATCGACTTGTATGGATTAAAAATTAGTTAGAAAACAAATGATCGCCTTGTGCTAGCTAGACGATAAACTCTAGAAATACGGAACACTATGGACAGCTATTATACACCATCAACGAGAAAACCCGTCATGGATCTAGCTAAGACCCGCATCAAAAACAACTTTCAAACCACCTCTAGTTAAACATGGTTAGGTTCGTTAGTTACCTTGTGTCCCTCAGAGCGGAAATAGAAGCCCCGCTTCGCTGGGCTTCGTCTACTGGCTCACATCCCCCCGTGAGCCAGTAGACGAAGCTCAGCGAATTAAAAGAATACCTTAAAGCCATCTTGACACTATCCTGGTTAGGTTCGTTAGTTACCTAGTGTCCCTTAAATCTGATGCTTCCTCTCACATCTCTAACTTTATAAAAACCTTTCTAACGAATATTCTTTAGCCTGGACCCATCAAATAATATAAAACCGGCCAAGTTCGAGTCGGACTCGCGCACCGAGGGTTTCGTACAAATTCTTAGGTATGTCAAAACATACGCCGTAAACAACCGTAACTATAATAATCCAGTGTTAGTAGAACCCAGCTTCTAAGTAAAACGTCACCTTAGATCCACTAAAAGGAAATTATTGTTGCAGCCGGTTGCCAAAAATTATTACGCAAAAAGAACCAAAGAATACCTAATTCCTAAAATATATAATAAGTACCCCTTTTTGCTGGAGGAGGAAAAATTCAAAATAGGGAGTTTAAAAATTAAATTGAAAAAGATTCTAAATGATAATGATAACTAAATGTATCTACTTGTTCAATTTGTTTGGTTTTGCATCTTAAAAATATCATTGTGCACCTGTAATATTAAAGTTAGTACTTAATAGGGTTGTACCAGCGAAGACTTCAGTCACTATCGAATGGTAAACAGATATCTATATGGTATACAGATAGCCCTGTAATAAAAACTGCATGGGTATGGTGACTGAGTCTTCGTTTGTATATTTTATCTTTTTATTTTTAGTAAAGTTATGTACCTAGTTAGTAAGCATCACTTGGCACAATAATCTTATTGTCAGAACGTGACGCCAACAAACTGTTTCACAGTTTGGCGTTTTTTAAATATATTGTTATGTATGTGCTAATATTAAAAATAAAAAAAAAAATAAAAAAAAGTAAAATGTCCGCAGTGTGAGATCATTTTATATTGGTTAGTCAGAACCCCCCTTAATATTTAATATAATTATATTTTTATTGTTTGATGTTGTATCGGCCACAGTAATACATACCGGTGAAAATTTCAAATGTCTAATTAAACCCATTATAGAGTTAGAATTAAAAACGCTGAAAAAACACGTTTCTTGTACGAATTACGAATTTTTAGCTTTATTTTATTTTTGGTATTTTTTGTTATAGCGGCGACCGAAATACATCATCCGTGAAAATTTTAACTGTCCAGCTATCAATGTTCATGTGATACAGCCTGGTGACAGACGGACGAACAGCGGAGTCTCAGTAAGAGGGTCCCGTTTTTACCCTTTGGGTACAGAACCCAAAAATACCTGTGTCTTTAAATCTACTAATATAATTAAAAATAAAATAAAACTAACTAAACAAAAAACTAAATAAAATTAATAAATGGTTCCCCCGCGGCATCGACCGGAAGATACTGGCATTTCGTTGTATAGCAATGCTGATACGTTGAGCGAGGAAGCTGCCAGCTCTTCGGTCCCCTGTGATATCACAAAGCCGTTTTGAAAGGTCTTTGTAGAGTATTTTTGCGCTGGGGCCCCACGGACCTAAGGTCTCAACCCCGAATGGAAGAAAGTTGTATTCAGAGCCGAGACCTTTGTATTTGTTTGCCTTGAGTTACTCCGCCGCTTCTGCTGCTGCACCAGCTTGATTTGCTGTTCCGCGGACGTGGGACGGAGCTAGTGTGTCTACGCAAGTAGCGTCCCACACTAGCACACGACCCAATTTTCCACGGAATCAGTGACATTCGTCTGGTCTCAACAATGGAGTAAAATTGAATAACCTGTGCTTTTAAAGTCAGCAATAACGCAGTCCAAACAAAATCTCGTCCCATTTAAAATTAAAACGGCCATATTAATAAACAAAAATCCAACATTTCGCCCCGTTTGCATAGTTTCCAATAAAGCAATCAATTCTTGTTATCAGAACAAACATTAATTCACGTTTGTGCAAACGTAAAAAAAGACGCCATATTGAAAATTTTCGGTAGCCAAATGACTACTGAAACGGTTTGCTTTAGGTATGTCCGCCAAAATAGTTTTGATTGTTTTTTAGAATATAAAACCTGCTGTTTCTGATATATTGGAAATATAGTGAATGATTGATTTGTATTCCATACTAATCAATACTAATACTTAATATTATAAATGCAAAAGTGTGTCTGTCTGTTAGTCTGTCACCTCCTCACGCTTAAACTGCTGGACCGATTTAGATGAAATTTGGTATAGAAATAGTTCAGAACCCTGGGAAGAACATAGCATAGTTTTTATCCCGGAAAATTGCATAGTTTCTAATTCTTTGCAGACGGAGTCGCGGGCAACAGCTAGTATAATAAATGCGAAAGGGTGTCTGTCTGTCTGTTACCTCTTCACGCTTAAACTGATAAACCGATTTTGATGAAATTTGATATGGTGATAGTTTGAGGCTCTGAGAAGGACATAGGATAGATTTTATCCCGGCAAATTGCGCAGTTCCCGCGGGATAGCGAATAAACGAATTCTTTGCAGATGGAGTCACGGGCAACAGCTAGTAAATTGTAATAGCTATTTTAGTCTTAACTATGCAATTATTTTACTATATGTGTTAACCCAGGTTATAAACTATCTCTGTGTTAAAATTAATCCTAATCCGTTGAGCACTTTTTGTGTGATAGAGTAACGAAATATACCATGAGCAGACGGGTCACCTGATGGAGAGCGATCTCCGTCGCCCATATACACCCGCAACACGAGGGGAATCACAGTATGCGTTGCCGACCCTTTTAGGGATTGGTAGGCTCGTTTTTTAAAGATCCCTAAGTTGTAACGCTCCGGGAATGTTGCCGCAGTAAGCTGATTCCAGATCTTCGTCGTGCGAGGAAAGAAGATTCGCTTAAAACGCACGGTAATAGACTGCCAATCATCAAGATGGTGAGGATGGAAAGACAAACTCGTATGATATAAAATATCAGAAAGATATAAGATTATCTTCCCTAATATATAAAATCTCGTGTCACGGTGTGTGTTATCGAACTCCTCCGAAACGGCTTGACCGATTTTTATCAATTTTTTTCTCTACATTTGGTAGGTCTGAGAATAGGTCATAACCTATTTTCTAAACCCCTATTCTTCGCAGAAGGAGTAGCGGGCAACAGCTAGTTATGTTTACAACATTTTTACCTGCAAATTCAATTAAAATTTCGCCATCAACTATCGAATAACATTTAATAACACATCCCAATATTTGCTATCAAGATTAAACTTAATAAAAATTCACAAAGTATAACCACCCCCGTACGTCATTTGTGTTTATTTTCGCTACTTCGCATTTAATATTTTTTAAATGCAAAAGCGACTCTATTGCCTGGTAACTGGGGCGGAGATTGCGATGAAATCGAACTGTGCAATCTAAATTTTGGGCGTGCCCGCTCATATGAAATATATGTTGCTATCAGGAATAGACCGGGAGGTAATGGCTAAAACATGAGCTAAAATAACGGGATTTTAGGTTTCAGTATATGGTTTGTATATGGCGTGCGCTAAAAATAAGGGGTATACCAGGTAAGATCATAAACATCATCCAAAATCTTTATACGGGTTCCTCTTGCCGAGTAATGCATAAGGGGCAGTTGTCAGACCAGGTACCGGTGGCGGCGGGTGTGAAGCAGGGTTGTTTGTTGTCGCCATTGCTTTTCCTCATTGTCTTGGATGACGTGATATGCAAGGTAACAAGTCAAGAGAGGAGAGGATTGCCTTGGGTAGATGCGGGAGGCCTCGAGGACATAGACTTCGCAGATGATCGTTGTTTATTCGCAACATCACGAGAACATATGCAATCCAAGACCAACGACCTCGCTGCATTCGCTGAGAGGGAGGGCCTGCGCATAAACTGTGAGAAGACGAAGGACATGCGGCTTAACACCTTGGATGCGGTGCCGATGTACATTAACGGTGGGGCGGTTGAGCAAGTTGGCCGATTCGCATATCTGGGAAGTGTGGTCGACCCGACCGGGGGAACGGATAGCGATGTCGAGGTGCGCATCAACAAGGCGCGGGCGGCGTACGCGATGCTCAAACCTGTGTGGACGTCCACCGTGATAACCCGACGCACGAAGATTAGAGTGTTTAACGCCAACGTCAAGTCAGTCCTACTGTACGGATGCGAGACATGGTTCGTGAGGAAGGACATCACCGATCGGTTGCAGGTGTTTGTTAACAAATGCTTGAGGCGCATCCTGGGAATTTATTGGCCGCGAACTGTCTCAAACGCAAGACTGTGGACTGACCAGAAGCCAGTAAGCCGAGAAGTTCTGACAAGGAAGTGGCGATGGATTGGACACACGCTTCGAGGGTCAGATACCCACCTGCCCAATCAGGGTCTCCGCTGGCAATCTACTAGCACAAGACGGCCAGGACGTCCTCGGACCACGTGGAGGCGATCAGTTGAGAAGGAGGCTGGCTCAATTGGTCTCTGCTGGGAAGAGCTGGAAGAAGCCGCGCAAGATCGAGCCAAATGGAAAACTCTTCTACGAGCCCTATGTCCCTAATGAGGGATAACAGGAATGCATCATCATCATCATCATCATCACATTAAAATGTACGTATGTATGTTAACTCTTTACAGTACAAAAATAAGGAATAAAGTTCCTTGTCAATGGATATGGTAATGTTACTTATTTAAAACATTGATTGACAGTTCGGGTGTAGTCGTATTTCGATTGTGATCCGACTTTACTTTAGTAGGTACATACTGTAAGGAAATACAGTACCTCACTAAATATAATCTTTATAAGTCAATTTACTTTCACGAATTAATTGAAAACTTTACGTCATCACGTCGTCAAATGCATGCTCTCGACGTACCTATCTAAAGTACCTTAAACAATACAATATTTCACATATTCTGCCCACGTTTGTTTATTTCCTGCAATGTTATGTACTGAGACATAACATTGCATTACAAATTAGATAGCACCACAAAAGGAAAAACCGGCCAAGTGCGAGTCGGACCCGCGCACGAAGGGTTCCGTACCATTATCTATAAAAACGGCAAAAAAAACACGAGGCCTTAAATATTTGTTTTATTTTAATTTAATTATTTATTTTTAAAGTAAATATTCTGTGAATATTTCAAAGGTCTACCTGTTGCGGTTATCAATATTGAGCAAAAAAACACGTTTGTTATATGGGAGTCCCCTTAAATATTTATTTTATTCTGTATTTTTTGTTATAGTGGCAACCAAAATACATCATCTGTCAATTCTCTGAAATTTGAACTGTCTAGCTATCACGGTTCCTGAGATATAGCCTAGTGAGAGACGGACGGACAGACGGACAGACGGGCAGACGGACGGACAGCGAAGTCTCAGTAATAGGGTCCCATTTTTACCCTTTGGGTACGGAACCCTAAAAAGTAACACTATTGACAACCGTCTTTTTGTAATTTTTAACACACTTAAAAAAAGGAGGAAGTTATCAATTCGATTTAAAAAAGTCCTTTTTTGTATTTTTCATGGGAATAAATACAATTAGATGCGATTGTCATTGTACAATATTATGAAATTGATAATGTACATTATATTTTTTTTTTTTTTTTTTTTTTTTTTATTTATTTCTCAACGGTATTACATATACTGGCTTACTTTCTAAATCCACTCGCCAAACTGATATGCCAGTTTGTTGGCGAGAACACGCTCATTACAAATTAGTTATATGTAAGTACCTATTTAAATTAAACATGCATCTAAAAACAAAACAAAAGTTACAACAAATAAATACAGAGATGTGGATACTTTTGCAAAAATGTACCCTAAGGCAGTTTTTGCAAAAGAATCCTTTTGAGAGTATTTTTAACTTTCCTTATAGTACACTGATTTCCTTCTCTTAGCCACTCAATCTTGTTATAAATTTTTGGAACTAGGAACCCATTTGTTCGTTTACCATAATAATTTTTAGCACGACTTTGCACATATAGTTTTAATCTAACACTTTTTGTATTGTACTTGTTATTCTTAAGCGTCTTATAATCACTTACAAAATAATTTTCTAAGGCAATTAAGTACTGCACTCTTATGTGTACTGGAAGAATTTTACATAATGTATATAACTTATTGTAATCCCCTTTACAATTATTTTTGCTTTTTTTAGTTACTAGGTATTTAATTAATCTTAATTGCAATTTTTTAATTTCCTCCAGGTATGTTTGGAAAGTCCTACCGTATACACTAAGTCCATAATTAATCACTGATTCCGCTAATGCATAATAAACAACCAGCATTGTTTGCTTACTGACGATTCTATTTAAGTGGTAGAATTTACTTAGCACTGATCGAAGTTTTGTACAGACTACAATTGTGTGGGCTTTCCAATTAAAGTTTTGATCTACAACCAATCCTAGGTATTTATATTTATCCACATATTCGAGCCGCTCGCAGTTGCAGTTATTTTTATAGTTATGTAAGCAATCATAGCTGTGGCCGACCACGCCGTAGTCATCATAGTTAACACTTTTGGCCTTTCGATTGTAGGGGGAGTATATATGCATACATTTTGTTTTCGACAAGTTAATTATAATTCCGTTATCATGGGCCCACTTTACTACATTATCAAGATCAGACTGAATGTTACTGTGAGCTTGGGATATATCTGTTGCAGAATACAATAAACACATATCATCCGCATACATAAAAAACCTACACTTCTCAATAACGTTTACTACACTGTTAACCAACATTACATAGCCGACAGGACCATACACCGAGCCGGTAGGTACTCCCAGCGCATACGCATATATTAATACATATATACCAAGTAACATTATTTTTAAGTTAGCTTTTTGACTTATTTATGTTAAGTGATAAAAAAATTATCTATCACAAAAATTATGCTGATTTCAGATCATTTCATGATAACTTGGTTTGCCTCTCTTCAGTTTTTGTTGTAATCTTTATAATGACACGAATAAAATATGTGTTCTTTTTTCTATAATGAAAATTACTTTAAACATTTTGCCACCACCTCCCAAACTACAAAAGGGCAGTACCAATAGCATGGTGATTCCTCCTGACGTATATCACGTCGCTTTTATATATGCTGCCTTAACTGTCTGGTTGCATTTCGACAACCTGCAGCCATGTTTTTAATTGTGCGGATTCTTGGTATGTTTTAATCTTGAACGTTACTTTGGTTTTATGAGGTGATGATTGTTCAGTAATCAAACTACCAGCTATTCGATATTTTTTTATATAAAATAGGCTTCCGTTTGACCACAATCACGCCCTGATGGAAAGCGAAGATGAGGCCGACGATGGAGCACGCTTACCTAGTAAATGCTCATCAATGCTCATTCACCCCAGACTTCAGTAGAAAGAAGGCAGTTGCGCGCGCCCCCAAGCTGCAAACCGTACAACAAATACGGGGCACTGTAACCGCTACGCGTGCGCTGCACAACTGTTCAGACCCTTCCTCCAGAATGGCTTCTATGGGCAACAGGCCTATAGGTCAATATTGTGATATTTATGGTGACTTACCCGTATAGGCTGGGATGAGATTTAAATGATCTGTCTGTAATTATCTGTGGACACAAAGCTTGTAATTCTAATATATAAAAATCTAGTGTCATAATGGGGTGCGCAACGATGGCTATAAAAACTTTTGATATAACTTCAGGCGCTTTAACGCTCATTTGATATAATTATTGAATCTTATAACAACACTTAATATATTATCATTTGATATAGTCAACTTTTCATATAACGTTCATAAGATATAATGATGGTTATATTTAATGCCAGAAAAGTAGGTTAGGTTAGGTTAGAACTGCAACCCCCTACACAAAACAAATGGTTGCATCTCACGAGATGTAACAATAAAATATATAATAACGTTATACCATATAAAATTATATATTTTAAAATTATACAAAACGTTATTTACCTATATCAAATGAGTGATTATACCATTTGAAAATATATCAAATGTTGTTATATGAAAAGAGGATTAGGTATATCAAAATGTTGTTATATCGATCATTACACACCCGTCATAATGTCAATCAAGTGTTTGTTATCGAACTCCTCCGAAACGGCTTGACCGATTTTTATATATTTTTTCTCTATACAATTTGGTTGGTCTGAGAATAGGTCGTAGGCTATTTTTTTACCCCTATTCTAAGCAGACGGAGTTGCGGGAACAACTAGTATCATCTTATATATAAAAAATCTTGTGTCACGGTGTTTGTTATCGAACTCCACCGAAGCGGCTTGACCGATTTTTATAATTTTTTTTTCTCTGTACAATTTGGTAGGCCTGACCGACAATAGGTCGTAGGCTATAATTTTATTTATAATAATAATAATAATAATATCACGGGACAATTCACACCAATTGACCTAGTCCCAAAGTAAGCTCAGCAAAGCTTGTGTTATGGGTACTAGGCAACGGATAAACATACTTATATAGATAGATACATACTTAAATACGTATTAAGCACCCAAGACCCGAGAACAAACATTCGTATTTTTCATACAAATATCTGCCCCGACACGGGAATCGAACCCGGGACCTCAAGCTTCGTAGTCAGGTTCTCTAACCACTAGGCCATCTGGGGGCTTACCATGATCTCTTAATACGATTCAGATTAGGCTCTAAACTGAACTGCATCGCTATTTCGTACCACGACGTTACTTTTGCGATTCAGTTCAAGTGCGGTTCAGCGATAGCGATGCAGACGTTTTCATTCACTCACTTCAGTGGTTTTCGTACCATGACGCTTAACTTGAGTGGGAATTGAATCGTTTTAGTGTCAAATGGTGTCAAATTTAGCGATTGAGTATAAGTTAGTCATTACGCCTGTCAAAGTTTGTTATTACGGGTGCCAAAAAAAAATTACATTTAATATTTAACTATTAATTTCATATTTAATACAATAGAAACGTATTGGCCATGCCACAGTGTTGCGCAGTCCCGTTTTGCTCGGAAAAGGAAGGCGGACATAAGTTTCCGAAAGATAAAAGTGTCTCAAAGCAGTGGTAGTAGCGATTCGCAGGGTCAACTATGTCCCTCCAAAACATTCACGTGTTTGTAAAAAACATTTAAACCTTGACGATTATGCATTAGGTACCTAAAGAATCAAATACAGAAAATCGTAAGTAATGATTTTTCTTATTCCTAAATACCGTGCTTGCATCAGACATTTGATTTACCCCAACCTTGAAACTGAGCAAGTTTTGCATACATTCATCTTTTGTTAAAAATTTTCAGCTATTCCTACTAAAACCAAAAGCGGTGCCTAGTCGATTTTCCTGGAACCATGAAAGTGAAGAGAGAAAGGAAATTAAAAGAAAACGTACCGAGGAAGCTCTTTAACGTCAAAAGAAACGTGAAACTGCAACACTTGCTTCAAATAAAGAAGAAAATCAATGTGAACAGCAACATTTTGTAAGTAAATGAAAAACTTCCTTCATACACATTTATCACAGCAGCTTTTGTCGTCATAAACTGCGTATCGTATCTTAATAATAATAGTGTTGTTAGGAGTACCTATTTCAATGTAACAAATAAACAATTTTTTTAATTTCCAGTTTTTTGAAGAAACATTTGAAGAAATAAGTATAGAAAATTCAAATAAAGATGTCTCAGTACAATGCTCTTTATGCAAATGTGAAGAGAGCTTAACTAATACTGCTAAATTGTCAGAACATGGAAGTAATAGAAAAAGCACATCAAACATGTTTCGCATTGTAAATCTTATTGAGAAGCCTGATGTGATGTCATACAATTTTACACTGGTTTTTGAATTATAACCATTTAATGTTCGTGTTCAACCTTTCTGGTGATGAAGTAAACAATTTAAAGGATCCATCAATGCAGCCAGCTCGAGTAAAACATGCAGTGACATCAACAGATCAGTTTTATTTAACACTATTAAAATTGCGAAGAAATATGTGTAACCAAGAGCTATCTTTCCATTTTGAAATAAGCAAAACTTCTGTGAGCAAGTACTTCATAACATGGATTTATTATCTTTACTGTAAGTTCAAGGATCTGAATGTATGGGTACCGAAGGAAACAATTGATCAAAATGTATTGTATCAAAGGAAGATTAATAATAACTGTACAAGTAATAAAATAATAGATTGCACAGAAACAAAAATTGAAAAACCACAAAACCCAGTATCACAACTAGCTACATTATTCTAAATACAAATCAGCGAACACATTAAAAGTATTGGTAAAAATTTCTGGCTCTGGATGTGTGACCTTTGTTTCAGATGCATAATATGGTGGATCTGTCAGTGACAGAGACTTATTCGAAAAGTGTGGCATAATAAATTTACTTCAAAAAGGGGACAAAGGGGACATTATTCTTGGTGATCGTGGCTTTAATATTCATGATCTTGTTTCACATATGGATGTTACAGTAAACATGCCACAGTTTCTGAAAAAAAGGTGTAATCAGTTTGAAGCACACCAACTCAGACAATCAAATAATTTATCATCTGAACCTATCAATGTTCAGCATGTCATTGGTTTAGGAAAAACATTTAAGATTCTTAGTAATAAGTTATCATCTAATTTAGTACCACTTGGAGGAACAATCATATTTGTATGCTTTATGCTCACTAATTTCAGGAAAAATATAAATGAACTAATACAATTACTTTGCTCCCCCGCGACCTATACCTATGGTCGCGGGTGAGCAAAGTAATTGTTTTAGTTCATTAATATGGACCTCCGCAAAGTAACGCCTGATTCAATAAATTATGGAAAAATATAATGTAAATAAGTATTTTGGACAGTTAATTATAGGTACTTAAATAAAAGCAAAAATAAATCATCTAAACTTTTTATTTATCCTTTCAATACATAATCATCCCTATTATCTACTATAATAATTAACTATACTTGAAAGTTTTAGGTAATTAACTAAATGTAAATATGTGTGATAATATAATATGTCTTAAATACTGTAATTCTCCCATTAAACTATATAAACATTTACATTTCTGTATTAAAATACGTCAGTCTAGTTTGTATTACAATGATAGATAAATAAAATGTTTTGAATCCTTGAATGTGCCAAATTTGGAAACTGAAGTTTGTTTACATTTAGTTAACTACCTAAACCTTTCAAGTATAAATAACACATGAAATAGACACATATAACATAGTAGAAGAAGAGTAGGTAGGGTTTCATTGTACTAATTTAAGGTAATTATGGTCATTAGATATTCCATGCAGGGAAGCAACTTCAAACACACCACTTTATGCCCAGCCGTATTTTCTCTAAAGAGCAATGAAAATGAAAAAAATGAAAATGAAAATATTTATTTTCGTTAACAATTGTGCATAAATAGTGACATGCAGGGAAGCAACTTCAAACACACCACTTTATGCCCAGCCGTATTTTCTCTAAAGAGCAATAGTTTATTACATTGTTCCTAATATTATCATACCATTGTACAGTGCTGCAAGTGTTATCAGGATGTGGATCAAAACACATATTATTTCGTTTTGGTTTGGTGACATTATATTTTTGTATTTCAAATGTAAGATTTTCAGCTTTTTTAGGAGACAAGTTAATTTTCTTTTTTTTCGGCTCATGCCATATCTGTTTGTTTTCTGTGGGTGTTTTCTTAATACGCCATTCAGACTACTTTGCTTTTTGCTTTGCCTTTGGTCCCATACCAGCAGCACACTCACACATGGATTGAACAATTTTTCCATCTTATTCAAAGGCAATGCTCATAAAATATGATAAGTCAGGTGATAAGTACACTTCTCGATGTTACACTGCTGTACGAACTGTTTGAAGGCCACTCAACAGTATGTACGCCAAATCGGTTTTTAGTATTTCATCTCCTATGTTTCCAACAAAATTATTATTCCTATCATAGTCTTGAAGCCTGCAAAAAGAAAAAAACAGCTGTAATCTAGGTAAACAAGCAAATTTTAGACAAAAAAATAGTTTGTTTATAATAGTAAAAAACTAACCTCTGAATTGCTGTTCTTTCAGACCGTTTAATTTTGAACCTCTTTTTCTTAACTCCGCTTTTAAAGCAATCACATTCATTGATCCGTAACTTATGTTTGCCATAATTAATCTAACGTATTACTAAATATCGCAATATTAATATAAATAAAAAACAGTGACATTTGACATTTCGAAGACCTCAAGCTACACTAGCGCCTCCAGCGGCGAATTCATACGCGATAGCCCTCGCGTTCCGAATCTTAGCTGCAGATTGCTTAAAATGTAAAGCAAAGAGAATATAACCACTACATTTTGTACAAAGGTTTCACAACCACTGTGTTAAAAATTATATTTGGTTATAAAAAAAGCCATATTTTATGACAAAGAAACATTATATAAGGAAGTGAGTTTTTTTTTAAGTTTTCAGTACTTTAAAAATGAAGAAAAAATCAAACCGTAAGCTAACTTTAGAAGTACTTTGGGTTTCGAACGTCCAAACGTCAGTCGAGACTAAAAGAGATAGATATATTTGGTTTGCATATAGCAGCATCCCTTTCGCGACTTAGCGTTTCAGTTTCGGACCAGAGACAATATCTGTCTTTCATTCACTTGTAAGCGATGGAGACTCAGCTCTGAGACATAGACGTCGTGGTACCAATTTCACGATTCAGTTTAGGTGCCTAAATTGAACTGCTCTGCGTTTGGATCGTTTATTTAAAGATCATGGTAAGCCCCCTGGTCGTCTAAAACAACGTAGTTCAAAACAACGTTTTCTGTCTCAGCTAGTCTAATATATAAAAATCTCGTGTCACGGTGTTCGTTATCGAACTCCACCGAAACAGCTTGACCGATTTTTATATTCTTTTTCTCTGTACAGTTTTGGTCGGTGTGAGAATAGGTCATAGGCTATTTTATACCCCAATTCTTCGCAAAAGGAGTAGCGGGAAACAGCTAGTAACATAATAATATAAATAACTCCATGAATGGTCAGAAGCGGACCTGTCATCGCGTAACCGCAGGTCTCGTTGAACAACTTAATTCACTCCAAACCACAGCCCAATGCAATGAGTCACCCCGCAACAATGCACGTCATACACGCAGTGACCTTAAACTATGGCATTCATAAACACAGTAAAAATGTTTCTTGAATCCAATAGACACGTTAGTCAGTGACTTCTAAATAAATCACCATCGTCATTTCAGCCGAAAGACGTCCACTGCTGAACAAATTCGGCAAACAGATCGGTCCTGTGCCATCCGCATCCAACAAATCTCCGCAACTTGAATCAGGTCGTAGCTCCTTCTTGTTCTTGTTCCTAGGTCAAACTAACTAGGTAAAAATAACAATGAATATAACTTAACTATAAGCTAAATATTACAAACTAAATTAGAACCTAAACTAGATCTAAACGAACAAAAATAATACTATTACAAACTAAATTAAAAACTAAACTAGACACTACTGGCAGCATTTCCTCGTTGAATCGCTGGGCTAATTCTTTGAGCGAGGTAGCTGCCAGCTCTTCGGTCACCGGTAGCATCTATAAGCCTCTTCAAAATCTCTTTGAAGAGGCTTAGTGCTCTTGTGCTCCACGGACCAAGGGTCTCGACACCGTAACGGTAATTATTTTTATCTTTTCGCTGCCTGTCATAGGGCCCTCGCCCACGGCGACTTTTTGTAGCGATGCTGTCGCGCGTTTACGAAACGCGCTACAGCATCGCTACTAACGCGCGTTAGTCGCATTTGTAACGCGCTATAGAAGCGATGCCGACGCGCTACTAACGCGCTACAGCATCGCGACTGTATCGATGCAAACGCGCGACCGTGTCGGACGACATCGGGGAGGGAACGGAGGGAGGGTGGCGCGTTAGTAGAGAGCCACGCGTTTGCATCGCGACAGAAGCGCGACGGTATCGCGTTTGTATCGCGACTGAATCGTGTTATGTGGGCGAGGGTACACAGCTAGCGACCGCATCGCGATTGTATCGATGCAAACGCGCGACATCATCGCTACTGCAGCGCTACAAAAAGTCGCCGTGGGCGAGGGCCCATAGAGTTTCTAGCACCCACACCCTGTCGAATTTAATTCCAATCAAGAAACCAAGTTGGTGGGTTCTTTTCGGCTACATTTGCACCTTTTCCAAGCTTTGACAACAGTGCGGGTGCCATCTATTTAGCATAATTTTTGATGTCCGAAACGTGTTAGGCGTAACATTGTTTCGCATAATTTATTTATGCCGAATCTTAGATTATTTATTTATTTGGCATAAATAAATGTAGTTCAAATGGTTGTTTACACGAATAAAGTTAGTTAGTTTCTTAGCATAATATTGACATGGCAGAAAATCATTACGCATAATAAAACTTAGGCTTAGGTTAGGTTAGAGTTAAACGTGTAATTTGTGGGTACGCGCTAGCCAGAGAGAAAGGAAACTAACACGTTCCACATATACTAATTATAATTTTCAATAGAAATCAGACGGAAGATTTACAGAAGAAATAAGCGTTAAGAACACAAATTGAAGATACAGATGAAGAATAAGCACAGTACTAGAAAAGCTTAGCAAAAGCAACAAAAGTCTTAACTAAAAACACTCAAACTAATATTACTACTAAGGCGGCACTAAAGCAAACCAAAATAAAGCGATCGTAGCGCAGCGAGTAAACCGTTAGGTCGAGAGGCGCGCGAGCGCGGCGTCCTGCATCGACAGTGGTAAAAACGCAACTCCCTGGCCAAACCGAAAACACGAAGGCGCGCTCGGCGCCTGCGCAGTGCGCGGCAGACGCCGATGATAGCCGAACGTAAGGACCGGTCGAAATGACTGCGCGCGCGCATCGCGCCGAACGGCTTACTTAATATTATAAATAATAACATAACAGCAGAGGGCTCGAACTACGATTGCACTACGTTCAAAATAAACAATTAATGTTTAAATACAATCTACATAATATAAGGTCGCCACAAATTAAAGGACGATTTTTTGAAGTTAAAAGGAAAAAGTTTAAAGAGTAAGTACCGTAAAATTGACTTACTTTGGGCCTGAAGTTTAACTTTGGCTTTTCGGATTAACTTGGTTCAGATTTTAGGTATTATTAAAATTATGGCGCATTGCGATATGGTTATAATAGTTGACCACCCACGTAAGTACCTATGTTTTGGCACACCTTAGTTTCCCATAATTTAATAAGTCATAATGTATAATTTCTCATAATTATCCTTAGTCATACAGTGATTTATTTCGGAAACAGTATTTTCTTTAGTAATTTTCGAAATGCCATCTTATAGAATGCTTATGTTAGGTTAATTTAATAACCATCCCGACGAAAATACTGTTTCCGAAATAAATCACTTCCTGAATAATGATAATTATGGAAAATTATACATTGTGACTTTTTAAATTATAATAATTAAATTATAGGAAACTTTACGGGATATATAAAAGACGATTTCAACGATTCACCACCCTTCTGTTTTTATAATACATCGCCATGTCAACATGTTCCCTGTCCGTGCCTTAAAGTAGAACCTTATTACAATGGAATAACAGCTATCGTATGGGTCACTGGACTGTGAACGTGTTAGGGTCTATAATGACTCCCATAAAATTTAAAGTCATAATGTATCATTTAGTCATAATCAACGTTAGTCATACAGTGATTTATTTCTGAAACAATTTATTTTTCGGAATTGTTATAAAACAAACCTAACCTAACCTACTGCATTCTATAAGATGGCATTTAAAAAAGTCCTGGGAAAAATACCGTTTCAGAAATAAATCACTGTATGGTATGACTAACGTTGATTATGACTAATGATACATTATCACATAAAATTTTATGGGAGAAAAGGGGCACCGGAACGTGTTAATATAGTTTTTTATTGTTTTTTTTAACAAACATGTATTTATGGCTACGTGGCGCCATATTTCCGTTCGGTATAACACAAAAACATAATAAACAGAGTGTATTTCGCATACTAAATGAGGTTTATGGTGTGAAATACCATAAGGTACTGGCAGTCTCAAAAGAAGCTGGATAAAATAAACTATTTTAAAAAGTTCTTGACCTACACAAATACATAAAAATAAAAAGTCTTGACTGACTCATTCGCTCACTTACTTATTTACTGACTGGCAAATCGACCTGACTTTATATTAAACTAGCTGTTGCCCGCGACTCCGTCTCAAATAATTCGTTTATCGCTATCAAGGATACGTTATTATTTTCCCGCATAAAAACTATCCCATGTCCTTTCTTGGGTGTTAAACTATCTCCATACCAAATTTAATCTAAATCGGTTGAGCAATTATTGATTCCTCACACAACCATTGGTTCCACCCCCCCTCTTCATCGCCTTAAAGGATAATTTCTGGGATAAAAACTATTCTATGTTCTTTCTCGAGACTCAAACTATCTCTATACCAAATTTCATCTAAAACGGTTTAGCAGTTTAAGCGTGAAGACACACTTTCGCATTTTTTAATAATGTTCTTTCTAATCTAATATATAAAAATCTTGTGTCGCGGTGTTTGTTATGGAACTCCTCCGAGACGGCTCGACCGATTTTTAGAAACTTATTTTCCACATTCGGTAGGTCTGAGAATAGGTCGTAGGCTATTTTTTATACATCTATTCTTCGCGGACGGAGTCGCGGGCAACAGCTAGTCCAATATATAATAATCTCGTGTCACGGTGTTTGCTATAGAACTCCTCCGGAACGGCTTTCTGACTGATTTTTATTAAACTTTTTTCTCTGTATTCGATAGGTCTGAGAGGTCAAAAGCTATTTTTATGTCCCTATTCTTCCCAAGGAATCTATGTTTTAAATCCATTTGTTTACTTGTTGGCGACGATGTAGGTAATACTTGTATTGACCGCATAATATGACGGCGGCTTATCTCTGGGTTTTAAACTATTCCATAGCTATAATTTTACAGTTATCCTAGCCATAACTCATTAAAAATACCACCATAATGTTTATCGATCATCACTTCGTCCCTATCTTAATTAAAATCTTTTAATTTCGCCAAGGTCGCATATAAATCATACGGTGTGGCGAAAAAATCATGTTGGCATATTTTATCGCTAAATGATCTTGCTGTGTGGTGCGAGTAAAAAACGCGTGACTGCAAGTTTAATTAGATATATTATTTTGTAAAAAGCACTAGCTGTTGCCCGCGACTCTATCTGCAAATTTCGTTTATCTATCCCGCGAGAACTATGCAATTTTCCGGGATAAACACCAAATTTCATCGAAATCGGTTCAGCGGTTAAATAGAGAAGAGATAGAGCTAAAAATTCTCGTATTGTCTGACAATGGACTCGCGCACCGTAAAGGCTACTTTACTGTAAGTAGCATGATGTAGATTTATTACGGGTATGTAAAACGTAGGTACTTATCGTCAATTATCTCCTAATATTTTACCCGTCTATTCTTCTCTATAGATCGCGTTGCATGCAATTGCAAATATTGGAAACTTTAAAGGTAAACGACCTAAATACCGTAGCAATAAAACAATCCGACTAATAGTATATTAGCGATCGTTTGTAAACGTGCGTGTGCGCATGTTACTTTTTTACGTAGAAACGGGTGGACGGATTAGATTAAAATTCAAATTCAAAAATTTATTTAATTCGGGCTCTTTTACATGTATTTATTTTGAGACTACCAGCGCTTTCGGAAATACCATGATTGTGCCACAATATGGGTTTCCAGTGTGTGTTGCCAGTGATGACTTATGGCACTGAGACGTGGCCGCTAACGATGGGCCTCATAAGATAGCTCAAAGTCACTCAGAGGGCGATGGGAGGGCTATGCTTGGAGTTTCTCTGCGGGATCGCATTAGAAATGATGAAATCCGCGCAAGAACTAAAGTCACGGACATAGCTCGAAGAAAGAATCGCTAGACTTAAGTGGCAATGGGCTGGGCACATCTCTCGTAGAACTGACGGCCTATGGGGCCGAAAGGTTCTCGAGTGGCGTCCGCGGACCGGAAGACGCCGTATAGGTAGGCCTCCAACAGGATGGAGTGACGACCTGTTTAAGGTTGCGGGAACGCGTTGGATGCGGATGGCGCAGGACCGATCTGTTTGGTGAGCCTTGGGGGAGTCCTATTTTCAACAATAGACGTCTTTCGGCTTAAATACCGATGATGCATAAGAAGAAATATTATAAAGTGGTAGCGTTCCAATTTGGACCACACATACAAAGTGGTTATACGAGAGATCTTTCATACAAAAACTTATTAACGACGTGAACTTTCATAAGTCACTCGACAACCGTAAATAAAGCAGACAGACGGACATACAGACATGAGCTGGATTAATTTGACATGGCATTTAAATCTGGAAAGTTTAAGGAACCAATTCGATTTTAATGCTCTTGACTATATTTTACAGATTTTGTTTTGCCGTTTTATAATAGGGATCCAATCATATCATATTTTATGAGCTGTCAAAACACAATTCTCCCATAGAGTTTGAATGGCAATAGCAACTTATGACGTCACTTGTTCGGCAACTCAATCAACTAACTATTTATTTGTTTTAAAGCAACAAAACATCTAATTTTGCAGTTAAAATCGAAAATTAATCTAGTTTTCAGGGCTAAAATGTAAAATGTAAATGACTGCAATAATAAAAAATATAGTAATAAAATATGTTTGTATTAGGTACTCTGCCAAAAAGATGATGGGCATTAGGTATAATGCCAAGTCAATTTGATTATTGCTGGCTTGGAAGAAGCTAGAAACGCTTTCTTAATTGCATGCCCAGGTCAAAATTTTCCAGTTTCTCCAAATTCACAGAGGAGCTGGGACGACATAAACTGCAAATTGACTTATGACAATCTTTTGAGCTGTAGTACAGGTTCAGCGCGTGCTAGGCTTTTGGCCGTGGGTACGCATGAGGCCGGCTACTGGCTTCACGCGTACCCATCATCAAATACAGGAACATTTCTTGAGCCTGGCACATTGCGAATCGCAACCTGTCTACGGCTTGGGGTTCCGGTCTGCGCTCCTCATAAATGTCCCTGTGGCAGTGATGTCGACAAGCTAGGACATCACGGATTGTCATGCCAAAAAAGTGCAGGCCGCTTCTCGAGACATGCCGCTCTAAACGATATCATACGCCGGTCCCTTGCCACCGTCAACGTGCCAAGTCTACTTGAGCCGACTGGAATTGCAAGAGACGATGGCAAGAGACCGGACGGTATGAGTTTGATTCCATGGAAGATGGGCCGGGTGCTGGTATGGGATGCAACCTGTTCAGACACCCTGGCCCCCTCCCATCTACATGGAACCAATAACAGAGCTGGTGCGGCTTGTGAAGCGGCTGAAAAAGCTAAAGCATGCAAATATAGGGGTCTAGGCTCCGAATATGATTTTGTCCCATTCGGTGTCGAGACCCTTGGTCCGTGGGGTCCTAGCGCCATAAGGCTTTTTAAGGAAATTACAAAAAGGTTAGTCGACATCACAGGAGACCGAAGAGCTGGCAGCTACCTCGGACAAAGAATTAGTCTAGCTGTTCAAAGGGGGAACGCTGCCAGTATCTTCGGAACCTTGCCTAAAGGGACTCCTTTTAATAATGTATTATAGTTATTTACTATATTATATTTTTTAAGGTTTTTAGTTTTAGGTTAATTGTTCTAGTATATATATATATTTTTTTATTTCTGTATAATTAGTTAATTACTTTAATGTTATGTTATTAATAAAGACAATTTTGTATATCGATAAAATATCTAAAAAAAAAAAAAAAAGATTTGATTATTTGAATAATTATTATCAAATTGCCCTCTCGTATTGGGCATTTTTCATAGTGCCCGGTCATTATGAAAAATGCCCGATTTATCATTTGGTCCATAACATAATCTAATGTGATCCCGCAGAAAAAACTCCGAGTATAAAATTTTTGTATGCGCATACGGTGCACATTTTGATGCGTTTTTCACGGATTAAGTGTTATTAGGGCCAATGTTGAAATTGCTGTGTAATGTATTGACGAGTTTAATGTGTTACTGTGAGTGCGAAGGGTTCCGCGAATATGTTCAGCTACATGGCTACCTCTTACATGATAGAGCGAGGACTTGGTTAAGGCGGGAACATGCTGATGGCTTTGGACCAGAGCTGATATGATGATGAAATTCAAACTCATCACAACTGAACGTTCAACACTCCACTGAAAGTAATTATTATAAAATGGCGGGTTTAGGACGTCTTTCGGGTGAAATGATGATGATGATGATATCATGGCTGCCATCAGCCGGCATCGTTAAGGTACGGTCCAGTGCCAGTCTCCTCAAAGGTTGACTGGTAAAGATCCTGTAAAGACATAAGTTCGCCTTTGTACATTTATCTCAGTGTTTTCAATTACCGCATGGCCGATTGGTTAGAGAACCCGACTTGGAAGCTTGAGGTCCCGGGTTCGATTCCCGGTCGGGGCAGTTAATTGTATGAAAAATTAATTGTGCTTGAGTCTTGGATGTTTAATACAATTGCAGTTCATGTGTTCACGTATGTAGCATTTATCTAAAGTATGTTTAACCATTGTCTAGTATCCATAGTACAAGCTTTGCTTAGTTTGGGACTAGGTCAATTTGGTGTCAATTGCCCTATACCCAATTTATTTATTTTTTATGTTTGTTTCTTTATTTTCACAGTAAATAGTTTACAATACGGTGAAGGAAAACATAGTGAGGAAACCTACATACGCCTGAGAAGAAATTCAATGGTGTATGTGAAGTTCACGATCCGCACTGGGCCCGCGTGGGAACTACGGCCCAAGCCTTCTCATTCTGAGAGGAGGCCTGTGCCCTGCAATGGGACGTAAATAGGCTGGGATGGGATGATAATACATAATATTACGTTCATTTGTTTGCATACCACTGAACCCTAAACGTCAAAATAATCCGCAAAAAATCGGGGTTAAAATACCTTGAGTACAAAGCTAACACACGTCATAACATATTTTTACACTTAATGTGATTGTAAATGGCCTCCCACGGTGGCGAATATACAAATAAGTGTTAATTTGATACAATTTTGGTAAAAAACAATTATTTGTTAAGCTTGTAAAAGTGAGTAGGTATAATAATCTTATTATGGGACAAACAAAACATAGCTTATAATTACTAAACTAACGAGACTTATCACGCAATAAATATTTATTTATTTACCTCGACGTTTCGGCTACATTGCAGCAACCGTGGTCACGAGTTAACTTTAATGTTTTTAAAATGAAATGTCAATTGTAACGTTTGGTTGCGGGATCGCGTTGGATGCGGATGGCGCAGTATCGGTCTATTTTGCAAACCTTCGGGAAGCCTATTTTCAACAGTTGCCATCTTTTGGCTGAAATGATGATGATGAAGCTTAAAGGCCGCTTTTTCAATATCGTTTAACACACAAATGCATTGTCCATTAGAACTCTGTCACCTTGACAGTCAACGACCGACCTGTACCACAAAAGACTACACGGTGTCAACTGTTGGACTGCGCTAGAGCGAGACCGCATGAGCGAGATAGAGTATGAAGGTGTAAAGATGAAACACGTAAGTGACGCGCGCTTTAGTGATGTTCGCCTGTCTAGTGATGAGGATATCGATAGAAGATTGGTATGAAGTATCTTTTTGTATTTTTATTTTTCAATTCCATTTTTCCCGATCCCCGGAGGAGGGAGGGCGGATAAGGGGAGGGTGGGAGGGGGAGGGGGTTTCGATTCCCGGAGCTGGTCTTTTTCTGTGTTTTTCTGTGCATCCATGTTTTATTTCGTATTTCGTATGAAAGATATCGATAGATCTTGAAGTTGGTATTATCTCCAACACATAATTTTTTTTTGCCAAAATTCCGTAGAGCAAGAAAAATATAAGTAGTAAAACTAAAAACAATGGCGGATAAAACACAAAAGTCGGTGCCAAACAAAATGCCAAGCGGTCACGAAGTTAATGTCAGCGAGACAGCAACCCGAATGAACACACACGTGACACGTGAATTACTTACGTTTAGTTTAATAATTTAGTTATTAGTGTACGGTCAGCGTACATTTAAGTTACTAGGCTCACTACGCGTGTAACCCCAATTATCGACACTGCTGTCATTGCACATCTAATTTACCTCAATATTGCTTAAGATGATTTCAATTAGTCACGTCTTAGTACTCTAACCGCGAACAGTAACATTTTGTATAGACATTAGTACCTAGATCAGTGATTCAACTAACATTTAACATTTGTAACATTATTATTTAACATTATTAATTAAACAGTTTTATACTTAAACAATTTCTTTTCACATCTCACATCAACCAAGAAGGGTACTCGTAGTATATCGGTTCGTCGCGTGCTACGGGTATAATTTAAGGGTCGCTACCCTTACAATTAGGTTACATAAAAAAGATTTATTATTTTTTGCTTTTCAGTTTTTAATAATTTTGTTAAAAAAAGATTTTTACTTTACAATTTCATTTTATTTACTGCAATGAACATTCGTCGCTGTTTTAAAAGTTTCGATGGTATAAAATATACGGATATTCACCTACGTATATTGATATAGCTCTTATTTACTTCAGATAAAACTGAAGGAGGGAAACCTTTCTTAAGTGTATGGTCACATTTTTTGAATAAAATACCGCTATTTGGCTTAGTCGTTTGTATGAGTATTTTTTGAGCCATCTGAGGTCATAAAAGTCAACTTAACCTATTTTTATGAGATACCACTTTTAGACTTAGCACGGCAGTATAAGTGAGTTTTTTTTATATTTATTATTTTCCTATTGTAATTGTCATTTTAAATTGGTCTAAAAACTAAACTGTGATACTGACGTATTATAATTTTAAACATCGATAGTCGATAATCCGATCAGGCAGCCCCACAACCCTAAAGGTCGCGGCCCGCCGTCTAGAAACGGGTTCCTTGGTACATCGCCGCTAAATTTTATTCTCGCACAGAAAAATAAAGTGTCTGGCATAAAAGGAATCAACTCACTTGCTTTTAAAACAAGCGCGAGTTGATTCGGGCGCACAGGGGTCCGTACAATATTGTCTGATCGAACTTTACGTTCCGGTTTCGGCGAATTTCAACGTTAAATTGGAGTTTCGGTTTTTTTTTATTATTAGGGAGGCAAACGAGTAAGGTTCCAGGCAACATCTGCCTTGAGAAATATTTCTCTATTCAGGCCGGACGCCCGGCGACCAGACAACCGACGACCGGATAGCCCAGTTGTTAGAGAACCTGACTACGAAGCTTAAAGTTCGGTTCGATCTCCGGTCGGGGCAGATATTTGTGTGGAAAATACGAATGTTTGTGCTCGAGTCTTGAATGTTTAATATCTATATAAGTTAGTATGTTTATCCGTTGCCTAGTAGCCATAACACAAGCTTTGCTTACTTTGGAACAAGGTCAATTGAAGTGAATTGTCCTGTGATATTTATTTTTATTTATTTATTAAATTTAAGAATCGCCAGACTCAAGTGGCACTGGGTAGGGCAGATCGCTCGTAGAAATGATGGCCGATGGGGCAAAAAGGTTCTTGAGTGGTGTCCACGGACCAGAAGACGCAGTGTAGGTAGGCCTCCAACAAGATGGACCGACGACCTGGTTAAATTGGGGGATCGCGTTGGATGCGGATGGCACGGGACCAATCTGTTTGGGAAGCCTATGTTCAGCAGTGGATGTCTTTCGGCTGAAATGATGATAATGATTTATTGAATAATCTTTATTTCGACCAACATAGGATCATAGTGTTAGTAATACATAAAGCTTACGTAATAAGTGATGCTACATCTTATTCAATACATGAACCATACTGCAATGACAACCTCTGCGCAAATGTATGAAACATCTTTTTATGTGAATTACAGAACTAATAAGAATAAAAAACCGGCCAAGAGCGTATCGGACACGCCCAGCATAGGGTTCCGCAGCCGTTCCGACGTTTACTATCTGTATTCAAAGTATTCTGTACGGAACTTCCAAGTAGGTATTATATTTTATAGGTCAGGCTGCTATTTTGTCTTAAACTACTAATAATTCTCAAGCCAACATAGCCGTTATAATTTTCCTTGTTAATTTGATACATTTTCTCCCATCATGAATTTTTTCAAAATTTTCAAACCAACAATTAGGTTAGGTTAGTTAGACTAACAGACAAAATAGAAACGAGTGATTCTTCAAGGGTTCATCTTGAGCTCAGTACCCTAAAAAATAAAAATAAAACGTCTACCATAAAAGAAATCTCACATGCTTTTAAAAAACACAGGATTCGCTCAATGGAAGGAATTTTGATAGAATGAATTTTGAATTTGAAAAGAGCTTCAAAACAAATAGCATAGGTGTGTTTTTAAATTTTATGAATCATGCCTTGGTATTCGGTATTTTGAAGTTATGCGCTTTGTCTACGGTGTGGTTTGAGAAGGGTTTTATTCATTGCTATGATTTTTTAGCTTTATTTTGTTTTGTACATTTAAAGCTATGATATTGTTCGGTGTGAGCGGTAACTTAAAGTTTAGTTTTTTGTATTAAGTAAGTACTTTAAAAATTCTATATTTTGTTTGTTGTAAAAAATATATTATGTTTAACATAATCAAAAATTATGGTCTGATTGGAAATGATGTCTTTCGTGTTTTAATCGATAGCAAACCTGCCCGTTAGTTGTGTGTTTTTACAAGCTTTTATTTAAGTTGCAATGTATGTAAGTACCTATGTAGTATGTTACGGGTCAAATCTTGGAAGTCGAATTTGACCCACTCCCATTGATCGGATTCACTTGATTTTTGGTATACTTATGTAAGTTGGATGACTATGCAAGTACAGTGAACAAAAAGTACAGTCAGCGAAAAATCTTCCTTTAAGAATGTTTTTTTTTAAACAAAAGCTTATTACATGCTAGGTATGTTGTACAGGTAAGTATGTTGTGGTTTTAAAATTGGCAAACCGTTTTTCGACCACTTATTGGTATCTGATTGAACTGGAATTTAGTATAGGTACTTGTATAAAAAAGCCTAGGTTAGACCTATGGCCTTTCAAGCTGAGGGTCGTGGGTTCGAATCCGGGCCCGCACCTCTACGTTTTTCTGAATTCATGTGCGAAATTGTATTTGAAATTAAATAATAAAAATGGGCTAAATATGCAAGTGCATATGCAAATATGAAATTGCACATAATCCGATCTCTACTTATATCATTGCTAGTATCACTGGGATTATTGTATAATGACTACGATAATGTCACTGTCTTACCCTTCAGTTTAGTTTGGAATAACTGTATCATTATACCGTCTAATCTCATACAAAGTAACGTTTATTGACAAAACCCTGACAATCTCGAGCGAACACGCGCATATTAAATTAAAATACTAGTCTTGAAGACAACTTTGTATCCACAAATGTCGTGACCTCTACAGTCCCGACTTTTTCTATGAGAGCGCTAAGACCTATACTTCATTTAATTTAGAATTGAAAACCACAACATCATTATATTGTGGCTCGTCAACTATTTCTTACCTAGCAAATAGTACAGTACAAGAGTCTGGGAGCCGCAAAATAAAATTGTTTTAATGCCACTTTATTTGCGTGTCGTCAATTGTTACTCTAGTACAAATTGTAAATAGATTACAGTTCACGAGCCGCAATATAATATTGTTGTGGTTTATAATTCTAAATAAATGGAGTATAGATGAGAGTTATATATTATACTAGCTGATGCCCGCGGCTTCGCCTCCGCTGAAGTAGATTCAAACGTGTTTCTCCGTAGGAATGAGATATTATCCCATGGTAAAAAGTAGCCTACATTCTCCAACCCTTCCATACAAAAAAAATTTCGAACAGATTGTTCAGAATGCTTTCTTCAAAAAATGTCTTTGTTTCCTTATTAAAAGTTCTTTTCTTAATTTTTCCGGAATTGTTGTAACTTGGCCCCTGACACTGTGGTTTTTGATTTGTTGATTGTTGTTCATTTTTAGGACACTCTCTATGTATTTATTTTGTAAATGAAACGACAAGGATCCTACTAAATGTGTGCAGATGTTTATGTCATTAAAACCATGCTCGCATCACGAAAAGAAAAATGCGTATTAAAAATGCTTGTAACCGATAAGAATTCGAAAGAGAAAAAAATTATGGAAAATAAAACAAAAATGGAACAAGCCCTACACTGGTAGTGACCGCAGAAAGATAGGGTTGCCACCTTCATAAAATATTTTTGAAGTGAAAACAGACAGATTACCTAAATCTTCTATCTATACATATAATAAATCTGTAACAAGTCGGTGTCTGTACATTGAAGATATTTGAGAAAAACTGTCACTAGGGCTATTTACTAGCGCAATAGAACCCAAAACGATGTTTTTTAGAATTATTGTCTGTTTGTCTGTGCGTTTGTGCGCGCTAATCTCAGAAACGGCTTAACCTATAAGAATGCGGTTTTCACTGATATGTTGGTATTTTCTTGGATTAACATTTAGTGTTTGTTTCATTTGAATCGGTTCACAAATAAGAAAGATACGTCTATTTTAAGAATTTATAGAACAGTTTTTAGAAGTAGTGACTTGGGAGTAGGTACGGTGGTGAATGTGAACGCGGGTATGCGGGGAGGGGAGGGGGAGGTTCGGTGGGGGGTCGGTGAGGGGGGGGGGGGGTGCGGGGGGGTATTTTTTTTATATCGAGGAACTAAGGAGAGCCATAATTGAAAAAAAGCAAATTGGACAAAAAAAATAAGCTGCCCAAATTACTAATTCCACGCGGACGGAGTCGCGGGCAAAAGCTAGTATAATAATATAAATGCATATGACAGGAAATCCCACCAACCCAACCAATAGCACTAAGTAATTGTACAGAAACGGGCGAGGGTCGGTCAAGGAAGTAACCAACGGGTAAAAACATAAAAGACCGACCTAAGCACCCCCAGTGCCCAGCGGGAGAATGCATGCTCCTCTCCCGGCCTTCCAGCAAATGGCTGAGGCAGGACACTGTGGGTAGATTAAGTCCCCTCCCTACCCCTCCCCTCCTCAAAATTTAAACACACGTTTTTGTTTTGATAACCAATAGAGAAGGGGACTTGTGACCGGGTTTTTTAGTCCGTGCAAGTCGGACACTCTCTGGGCCCTCCATTCCCAGTTCGTCCGAAGGGATTTTTCCCGAGCACAAGTCACCCTTCCAATCCTTAAAGTAAAAAACAGCAAAGACTTCGCGTCTTTGGCCCCTCTGGCGACTCATTTAAAAAATATATATATAATAATATAGCGTGTGACAGGGATGACACGGTTTCTGCCAGGCTCCCTCCTAGGGCAAACCGAGGTAGACCTCCGGCTCGCTTCTTGACGGACTGAGCCGCAGGTCTACAATGGCTGGTCACTTGCGCGCGCGCCATGTTGGCAGTCCGCGCGTAGATGGCCGGCAGTCGGCTTTAGCGCGAGCAGGCGAACGGACACGCTTTTGATTATATTTTTTGTTTAAAGCTTACGACTTACTACTTACTTACGCATCTTACCCCTGCCTGTCGCTACAATAATTATATAATGTATGTATCATCATCATCATCATTTCAGCCGAAAGACGTCCACTGCTGAACATAGGCCTCCCCCAAGGCTCGCCAAACAGATCGGTCCCGTGCCATCCACGTCCAACGCGATCATGCAATCCTACCAGGTCGTCACTCCATCTTAATATGTACCTATGTATGTAGTCAAAACCGTTTATAACGACATTCAAGGGACAGCAATATTTGGTCGTTAAACACGGTTGGTCATTGTAACCAGTGTTACTTTGGTATAAAAGATTGTGTTGGGTTTTTTTCTTGGTTGTTACATCAGTTAAAAAAATGAAAACCCCAACGACCCCATTATGCGTCTAAGATCCCTTCCGCAGCTAGCAAAAGGGCTGATAACTTTGAAACGACTGAACCAATTTTGATGAAACTTGTCTAAGAACTACCGCCAAGAGACCTGCTTTCAAATAAAAAATCCGCATCCATTTCGGTTCACGCGTATAAGAGCTATGATGCCACAGACACAAATAGCTGTCAAACTTATAATAACACCCCTCTTTTTGTGTCGGGGGTCAAAAAGAGAAGACCTGACTCACTGAATCATCTACGCCCAGCCCAAACCCTTTGCCCTAGAAAGTTGAAGGAGTAAGGACGGATTTGTTAAAATTCTTACGGGATAAAAGGGATTTATATTTTCGCTTTAAAGTGAACAGACCTATCTCCATATCTATAATTTTAATTATAGAAATTTGCCATGAAAGTTGATGACACTAAAAATGTATAAACACAGGTTGCCAGCCCTAGCATGCACGCGGCTTTCATATTCCACCACGCATGCGCTACCAGATGCGGCGAACATGTTTAGGTATTATTTAATACCTTAAACAGGTCGATGCCTCCCTTAATCCCAGGCTGGGAGATACCTTTTACTGATCAGGTGAGTCAAATCGTGTTCCTGTGGTCCTGATGGATTAAAGGCCAATTTTGGGTGCGGTTAAAATATCTATACTTCATTTTATTTAGAATTAAAAACCACAATAACGTTGTATTGCGGCTCGTCAACTATTTCTTACCTAACAAATAGTACAGTACAATAGTCTAGGTGCCGCAAAATAAAATTGTTTTGATGTCACTTTATTTGCGTGTCGTCAATTGTCACTCTAGTACAAATTGTAAAGAGATTACAGTTCACGAGCCGCAATATAATGTTGTTGTGGTTTCTAATTCTAAATTAAATGAAGTATATATATGTTGTGATGGCCTAGTGGTTTGAGCTATGGTCTCTCAAGCAGAGGATCGTGGGTTCGAGCACGGTCTGGCACCTCTGAGTAGAGAGTCAAGCTCATGGGAAATTTCAAATGTAATTTTGCACATAAATTCCGATTTTTTTGTAGTAGTAGAGCCATGTTGTAGCTAGCCGCTGCATCACGAATGGGCCGGCTCGTCCGGGGCAGTACCACCCTCTCACAGAACACCGGCGTGAAGCAGCAGTATACTCCCTGCTGCGTTTCGTACGATCAGTGAGAGCGCCGGGGGCCCAATACCTCTCCCCCTCCCCTATTCCCTCTCCTTTTTTCTTAGGGCTGACAACGCACTGGCATCGCGTAAAGCGCTGCGGGTGTCTATGGACAGTGGTGATCATTTAACATCAGGTGACCCACTAGTTCGTTTGTCTGGCCTCTCTAACATAAATTAAAAAAAAACAGAGGTGCGAACCAAGATTTAAACCCAGACCCTCTGCTGGAGAGGCAATAAGTCAAACCACTAGGCCACGGCTTTTTTTACCTTCATCAGATCGATACTCACCATCAAGCAAGCTAATTGCTTGTTTCCCTCCCTGTATCGGTAAAAAAGTCAACGCATGCTCACAGAAGCTTTATCGAGCAAAAAACGAAAAGCCTAAAGAAAAGTAATTAATTTATTCATTAAACAGTCTTTCAACGCCGTTTACGTTTAACAAATGCAAAATCAATTCGAACAAGCAATTTTAAACTTTATCGCTTTACACTAAGGCCCTTAGTGAACGTAAATTTAAAATTGCTTTCCTGGTTGTTATTAAAACATAATTCGGAGTGAAACAAGCGGTTTTAAACTTAATAGTTTTAACAATAAGGTGGGATGTGATGGTAAAATAAAGTTGGTGATTTTGATTGTTCCATTCAAAATAGGCGCTGAGACAATAACTAATTAATTATATTTTTTTATAAGCGATGATGAGAATTTTAGAGTTCTATGAACTAAGTACAAAAACTGGGGTAGCCTAGTGGTTTGACCTACAGCCTTTCAAGCAGAGGGACGTAGGTTCGAGCTCGGGCTCGCACTTCTGTTTTCCGAAAGTTAAGTGCAAAATTACATTTGAAAACCAATAATGCTTTACGGAGAAGGCAAACATGAAAACCTACCACAACTCCACATAAGAAATTCTATGTGTGTGAAGTTCCCGATCCGCTCTGGGCCCGCGTGGGAACTACAGCCCAGCCCCTCTCGTTCGAGAGGTGGCCTGTGCTCTCAAGTTGCCGTATACATATAAACTTAGATGATGATGATGATGATACTGAAACTTTTTCCATGGATTTCTAACGCTAGCTAGTAGGTATACCTTGATAAGCTCGTGCGCGGCGCTCGGCGGAACCCTGTCGCAGGGAGTCTCTGCTGTCCTTAACAAGATTGTTTTTAATAAGTGCGGCAAATGCTCACTGCAACAGGGTTCCGCGGAGGGTCGCGCACGAGCTTTTCGGACTATATTATGCATGGTACCTAATACACTCGGCGTCAAAAATATCGCCCCTCTTATTTGTGCACTTTTTTTCCGAAACGGTCTGATTCACAAACCATTATGTTTCGTTTAAATTAAACATTGTTAATTTAATAGTACATTACTGCAGAGGCCGGGACTTAGGGGTTGCCGGCCGAGTATCTAAGTTGACGGCCGAGTGGTACACGAGGCCGGCATGATACGAGGCCGGCATGACACGAGGCCGGCAACCCCTGTTCCGGCCGAGGCTTGTATAGTGCTTTTCTCAAACATGCACCATCACCATCATCATCATCATCATCATCGTCGTCGTCATCATGATGGTGATGATGATGATGGTGGTGATGATGATGATGTTGATGATGATGATGTTGATGATGATGGTGGTGGTGATGATGATGGTGATGATGATGGTGATGATGATGATCAGGATGATGGCGATGATAATGATGATGATGATGGTGATGATGATGATGATGATGATGATGATGGTGATGATGATGATGATTATATGACGATAGCGATGATGATGATGATGATGATGGTGATGATGATGATGATGATGATGATGATGATGATGATGATGGTGGTGGTGATGATGATGGTGATGATGATGATGATGATGATGGTGATGATGATGATGATTATATGACGATAGCGATGATGATGATGATGATGATGGTGATGATGATGACGATGATGATGATGATGATGATGGTGGTGATGGTGATGATGATGATGATGGTGAAATATTTCTCTAGGCAGATCACCATTACCATCACCATCACCATCTTACCTTAAATAAGCGTAATGGCAGAATGTCATAATAAACCAAAAACGCAAATATTGTTTATAGTTTTTTTTTAAATGGCTAAATGCTATGATGCCATAGACCTATTTATAAACATCATGGTGCTGTGTGACATGAAACAATAGACGATCGCATTGCCGGCCTAGGCCTGCAACGGTGTATTTTGAAGCCTGTTTTAAAGAACACAACGTAAACATTACATAGCATGTTTGAGAAAAACACATTAAACGTGGTTTTAATAGATACTAGTTAATATTAATTAGGTAACATAATTTCGCTAAGGTCTAGGATTAGCTTGAATCTAATTTTCGCGGAGGGCGATATTTTTGACGCCGAGTATATAATAGGACTAGCTGTTGCCCGCGACTCCGTCTGCGAAGAATTCGTTTATCGCTATCCCGTAGGCACTATGCAATTTTCCGGGATTAAAACTATTCTATGTCCATTTCAGGATCTTAAAATATCTCCATACCAAATTTCATCTAAATCGGTTCAGCGGTTTAAGTGTGAAGAGGTAACAGACAGACCGACACACTTTCACATTTAATATATAAAAATCTCATGTCACGGTGTTTGTTATCATAGGTACTCCTCCGAAACGGCTTGACCGATTCTCATCAATTTTTTTTAATTTATTGAATCAGGCGTTACTTTGCGGAGGTCCATATTAATAAACTAAAACAATTACTTTGCTCACCCGCGACGCGACCCATCGCGGGTGAGCAAAGTAATTGTTTTAGTTCATTGATTTTTTTTTCTTTATATTTGGTAGTTCTGGGAATAGGTCGTAGCCTATTTTTCATACCCCTAATCCTCGCAGATGGAGTATTAGTGCGTGTCTTTACTACTCTTGGAAACACTAATCTTTCTACAGAACCATTAAAATCTAATTACGCCCTTTTAAACCCAAACTTTGACAAATTCCCCTTTAACCTCTTTACACAAAAAATCTCGACAATAATCAATCTTATGCCGTTGTAATAAGAGCCGCTAAAGCGAGGTCCACACCCTACGGCACAATAACGTGGGCCCGTTGTTTTTAGTGTAAAGTGTAAAGCTTCCCTTACGAGACTTGTCGGTTGTTATATGAATTTACCTCTTATGAAATTGTCTGTGTCCACTGCACTAGATATATTTTCATCATCATCATCATGGTGAAATAATACGGATTACTCACGTCTCAAAACGAGTTTAACTTGACATGTTTCGGGCTAATCCGTAACCCTTCCTCTTGGCCCGGCGGTGTACCCAGTATAAAAAAAAACCAGGATGTTCCACTTCATCGCCGACATGCTACCGAGTTATAAGGGGATGAACCCATTTTTTTTTGTCTTCTACCGTCTTCCCACGTCAAGCAAGTAACTACCGACATTCCAGGAAGCTTCGTTCCTAGCGTAGTTAGACATATTTTTAATATCCAGTGCCACTTTAGCGTAGTTATTTTTTTTAGCCATGCAGGACCAAAGTTACGGGATGAAACAGTAAAATATCTGAAAACTGTCTCTTAAGTCGTTTTTCATCCAAGTTTGACTAAATATTAAAATAAATAATATCACGTTTAAAAGCCCATCTTTTCTGCAATATTTATCAGTAATCAGATTTACTAAATTCGGTCATTTGAGGCTGTGGCAGACGAAAAACTCAACTGAGGGAGAAAAATCGAGATAATTGCAAAAATGTCAATATCTCGAAAACTTAAAGATTTTTACAAAACCTAAAATGTTATATTCTGGTAGGTAATTAGTAGGCCTATCAGCCCTTAACGGATTATCGTCGGTTTCTGGGACACCCTGTATATCGCGGTATACAGGGTGTTTGGTAGCTACGTGCAAAGCTTTAAGGGGGTGATAGCCGAGATATTTTTGAATATTTTTAGCCATATATGTCTTAACCGAAATTTGATATATTTTTTTAAATTGATGACTTAGAAATTTTAGGAAAATACCTAGAATTTGACAGTCACGAGTCAATATTGCCCCAATGAGCGTTAATTTGGAAACCAAATCTTTTATTTCGGATAGTTTAATGTGAATTGGACCAAATTAAATAATTTTTAAGTGTCTTTCTTGCCACAAAAACAAAATGGAGGCATTCGAAATTACTAAAAATGTCTTAGGTTTTAACAGAGTCATTTTTCTGTGCCATAAAAAAAATTAAAAAAAAATCCTTGAAATGTTCAAACATTTTTAGAAACATGCCTGTTTATTGTTCTTTCTTTTAAGGTATCACTCATTGGCATTGCTTGCTAAATCTGAGATAAAAAGTAAAAACCAAACTCAGGGAGCACTCGCTAAGAATGCACTAGTCATGAAATTTTACTAGTAAATAACATGTGAAAAAGACAAGTCTACGTCATTTTTCTGTGCCATATTTAAAATTTCCAAATTAACACTTATTGGGGTAATATTGACTCGTGACTATCAAATTCTGGGTATTTTCCTAAAATTTCTAAGTCTTCAATTTTAAAAAAAAAAACAAATTTCGGCTAAGACATATACGGCTAAAAATGTTCAAAAATACCTCAGCTATCACCTTCTTAAAGCTTTGCACGTAGCTACCAAACACCCTGTATATTTTGGTTCCAGAACTATTGTCGTGCCGTCCATAACGACAGTGGCAACTCGCCCCCCGCCGTGATTTATGAGAACAGCGCCCAGTGTTGCCGTGTTATGAAAATATTTAATTATTTCGTCCACATTCGGCCGAGTCACGCCGCGAATTTGTTGCCAGCTCAAGACAAAAGCTCGGGTTTTGTCATGTTATTATGTTACACTAGCTGTATGTCGCGGTATTACACGCGGTAAATAGATCGGCGGTTCAATTAAAATTCCGGGATTTTAATAAATTCCCGTGGAAAATCCCGAATGTTACGCCGTGGTCTTTATTTACGCGGTATGAAGAACTCATCATCTTCCCAGCCTATATACGTCCCACTGCAGGGCACAGGCCTCCTAAGGGCTTGGGCCGTAGTTCCCACGCGAGCCCAGTGCGGATCGGGAACTTCACACACAGCATTGAATTTCTCCGCCAGTGTATACAGGTTTCTTCGCGATGTTTTCCGTCACGGTAAAGCTCATGGTATAGTAGATTGTTCAACAAGGGACTAAAACAAGCCATAATGACACAAGATATTTAGCCACCCGAGCAGAGCGAGGGTGGCTATAATTCCCGGGGTCATTATAGCAGTTTAGTCTCGCGTTAAACACTTTACTTTTCACTTTGAATGCGAGGAAAAAAACGATGTTTTAGGTATACTAATCTACAATATTACTTTTATAAAACGTACGCTCAATACGAGCAATGGACGTCTGTTCAAAATTCAAACAGCAATTTAAATTTGTTTCGCGGTTTTTTTTTACTGAGTGACGCTTTAAATGTTTGCATAATTAAGCCAACAGATTCAAACTTGAAAATTATTTCATAGCTAATTGGACTAAGTATGCATAATAAAATGAATTCATCTTTAATATAATTAAAAAGATTAATATTCGTAATTATTCATGGTGTTTCACGAAATTATTATTTTTTAAAATATTTTTATACAGTTGTCATTTTGAGGTTAGGTATTTCCACGCACTAAAAGCTTCCACAGACCGAAGCGCAGGGCACTACGGATCGGGCGCTACGGAGCGCTTCGGAGCGTCCGCAGCGCACTGCGGTCTGTGGAAAGCTTTAAAATTGTCTATGCCCAGTCACTGAAAATGACAATTATCCTCCATCCACAAACACCGTGATTGGCAGTTTAGGGGTTTCCAAAGTAAATTAAAAAAAAATACTTTAATCCCTAGAGATCAAAAAAGAGCTTTAGTCCCGATATGCAGAGATAGGATAAGTTAGATAAGATTAGGAGTTATAGGATGAGTTTAACAGGTTAATTATATGTATAGAAACTGAGCGCGTCTCGCCCTCAAACGTAACAGTTTGGCGAGAATATATATATGTAATGCTACTTAAGTTGTAATTAAATATATAAATAAACTAAAAAAAAAAAAGTAACATTTTAAGAGCATGAGAAGTGAAAAATAATTTACTGAATCAGGCGTTACTTTGCGAAAGTCTATATTAATGAACTGAAACAATTACTTTCCTCACCCGACCTTACGATAGTTACGTTTATGCAAGAAATTTGTGTTCATGTAGTTCCTCCACCTCCACACTGTACGAACACACACAAATCACACAAACCCAACCATCACCACCACCAAACTACACTGACGCGTTTCGAACTCAACCAGAGATCATCTTCAGAGCCAGCACCACAACCGTATGCTATGCTACCAAATGTTAAACTCCATGCCCATGCTGCTCATGGTAAATTTCAAATTTAATTTCGCACATAAATTCCGAAAAACTCAGAGGTGCGAGATTTGAAGCCCTCTGAGTGACTTTGAGCTTTCTTATGAGGCCCATCGTTAGCGGCCACGTCTCAGTGTCATAAGTCATCACTGGCAACACACACTGGTCAAAGACGAGGTTGTAGATATATGGCAACTTAGTAAAATCCAGGAATTTCAATTTAACAGCTATATCTCAATTTAAAATCTTTTCATTTTACTTTGCAGCTCGTGTCTACAAAATATATTATGTTTGGTTTCACATGGCAACTCTACGTATTCCCAAACTCATATGGACACAGCAAAATAATTAATATTATTATACAAATATGACCGCAGACTGTGGCCAGCGAACAAACAAAAATAATATTTAAATTGATATTTTATTGCGCTATCCATCACGGTAAGGATGTAGTGTTCCATACGCTGAGCGTTTGAAAATCGCTACAAAGTAATAGCTTAGCGTGGGGGCCGTTCAATATCATACGAACTTTTAGCATAATTCATCATTTGTCAGAAATTATCATTTCGCATAACTCTTTTTTTCTCAAAAACCATTGATTATTTAGGAATTTTGAAATAAGTATCCAGTAGGACTCTATAGGTTAGGTTAGGTTTGTTTTATAACAATTCTGTACAATTAATGGAATCAGAGCAAAAAGAGTTATGCGAAATGATAATTTCTGACAAATAATAAATTCGGACAATAGTTCTTATGACGATTATTACACACCCCTTTCGGCTAAAATGATGATGATAGCTCATTCAGAATTTTTTTTGTTACCTAAAATTGTCGAGTTCGGTTTCACTTTATGTTTGTTGTTTTTTCAATGTATGATGGATGACGTGATGGTCCCGAAGAAAGATCAGCGCCGTTTGAAAGTTCGGCACATTGCTGATTTGGGGCCATTTTGATTTCGTAGTCTTATTAAAGTGGTTATATATCACGAATAAATGTTCCCTTTCTTTCTTTCTTTCATTTATACTACTTACTATACTGGCTCAGCGATCCTAAGTAGATCTTGGCTCCAACACCATAGGTTTTATTGTCAAACGTACTCGGAATCATAGTCGTTTTCACCACTCGTTTCTGTCACACATTATAGTATGAGGGTAAAAGAAATGGCACATGCGTGTAGCTTGCATGCTTGTATCAACTTGCATGAAGTTTGACTTTCGCATGCCAGCTACTTGCACAAAAATGTGCAAGCTACAGGCATGTGTAACACAGGCTATAATACGGCCTCAGTTTCCGTCATTCGTCCCTAACCTGTGCAAGTGTCGAGGGCACACTTTCACATAAGTTTTTTATTTTGAAATAATGTAATTTATTACAATTTGACATTTCATGAATGGTAAGGAAGGATGTAAGTATAAAGACGGGTGGAAAAAAAAGACCTTCACCCAGCAATGGGACGTTAATAAATAAACAAAAAACTTGCATGAGTTAAATGTGACATGTTTACATATTAATTGTTTTTAATCGACAACACAGGGGACCGAAAAGCTACCAGTTTCTTCGGTAAAAGAATCAGCGCAGATATTCAAAGAGGAAACGTTCCCAGTATCTTCGGAATTCCTTTTATTAAGTTTTAGATAATTGTTTATAATTAGTTACATTTTTTTTCTTGTATGACGTAGAAGGTAAAAAAAACTTAGTGTTATTTTCCCGCTCGTCGCTCCGCTAGCATCCCCGCTGCCTCCAGAGCCCCAACTCTTGATAGTCAAAGGGTGTTTTATAAAATACAATCCATACAAACCACCCCTGACGGATGACATATTCGGACATCTGTCATTATTAATTATTTGACTACAGTTTAATGATATTGCTTAATTTGTCAGGGTAAATGGTGATTTCAATAAAGGATTGATGTAATTTTTTTATGTATGTTTACTTTAAAGTGACCGAAAAATAACATCGAGTTTTAATCGCACGACACTAACTTCGAAAACTATGTGGACGTTTTGGGACACTTTTTTTCTCCTAGTAGGATCGGAAAAGCTCGTGATTCTGAGCAGAAATCACATACAATTATTCAAATTGAAAAAAGCCAAAACATACAACGAAACAAAAATTGGCCCATTAATAGATTTACAGAAAAAAATAGTTGTAGCAATTAGCGACCCGCCCCGGCTTCGCACGTATGCATATGCATGTATTATAGGTATATAATATATAAGCCTTTCTCTTGAATCATAATTAAAAAAACCGCGTCAAAATCCGTTGCGGAGTTTTAAAGACAGACAGCGACTTTGTTTTTGTACTATATGTAGTGATGACCATTATTATTAGGTACATTATGACTTTCATATTAATGGGTCTCAGCAGACCCGACTTCGGATGAGGCCGAAATTACAGTAGCTTCCATTTTTAACTAATCCCACAAATTAAGTTTTTAAAGCCGTAACTTTTGAATTGATGTTTCAAATCCTGACGTTTATACCATTTTCCAAAATGGCGGACGACGAGGATACTAAAATTTGGGATCGAAACGGCATAAAACGCTAATACGGATAAAAGACGTCCAAAAAATTAAGTATTATTTAAATATATCAAAAAGCTTAATCGAATTCGCTAAATATAACAATTTGGGGTTAAATCTGCGCTTAGTTCTGCAGATTTTAGACGAGACGACTTTTTTAAAGTAAGTCTTTAGTCTTGATTTTATTTCACTGTTTTATTTCATTGTAGAATAACTATAACTTAAAAAAATTAAAACCCCCAACGCAATTAAGTCACACATATTATTATGTTTTAAAATAAAGTAGATAAATGCCATAGTGAAAATAAACGGATCACTCACGTCTCAAAACGAGTTTAACTCGACATGTTTCGGGCTAATCCGTAGCCCTTCCTCTCGGAGTCGCACGTCACGGCGGCTGCCAAACGTGCACTGCGTGCTAACGCCCTGGTCGCGCGGCTACTCGACGCAACTAACAGCGACACACAACTACCCCCGTTTTCATCATCACTTTTATTGTCATTGTCAAATGTAGGGTAGCACACAACACTAACCACATCACTTTGTAAAGGTTCGCTCACACTCACCGTTGACGCAGTACGAACATTCAACACTGTTTTCCAACTCGGGGGTACTGACCAACCACTATCCCGGTTAAAATTTGGATGACGACCAATCTCGATGGCTTCACGCACCTTCCGCGGAATGAAAAACTTTTCTCTCGCAAGTACGGAAGCCTTATCAAAACGGATGTAGTGCGTCGAGCCCGAGTCCATTGAGTGTTCGGCCACCGCAGACCCCTTGCTGTCTTGCTTTTTCATACTGCGTATGTGCTCCGATAACCTTGTGGAAACATTACGTCCAGTCTCTCCGATATAATCCTTGCCACAGGCTTGTCATATGCAGCTCAGGCAGTTGGTACGTTCGCCGAAGGATAGGGAGCCCTTTAGTGGTCCCGGAGTATATAAAATTCCATGTTCCTGTGGCAAGGATTATATCGGAGAGACTGGACGTAATGTTTCCACAAGGTTATCGGAGCACATACGCAGTATGAAAAAGCAAGACAGCAAGGGGTCTGCGGTGGCCGAACATTCAATGGACTCGGGCTCGACGCACTACATCCGTTTTGATAAGGCTTCCGTACTTGCGAGAGAAAAGTTTTTCATTCCGCGGAAGGTGCGTGAAGCCATCGAGATTGGTCGTCATCCAAATTTTAACCGGGATAGTGGTTGGTCAGTACCCCCGATTTGGAAAACAGTGTTGAATGTTCGTACTGCGTCAACGGTGAGTGTGAGCGAACCTTTACAAAGTGATGTGGTTAGTGTTGTGTGCTACCCTACATTTGACAATGACAATAAAAGTGATGATGAAAACGGGGGTAGTTGTGTGTCGCTGTCAGTTGCGTCGAGTAGCCGCGCGACCAGGGCTTTAGCACGCAGTGCACGTTTGGCAGCCGCCGTGACGTGCGACTCCGAGAGGAAGGGCTACGGATTAGCCCGAAACATGTCGAGTTAAATTCGTTTTGAGACGTGAGTGATCCGTTTATTTCCACTATGAGTGAGTCTCACGGTAAAGGGCTCCCTATCCTTCGGCGAACGTACCAACTGCCTGAGCTGCATATGACAAGCCTGTGGCAAGGATTATATCGGAGAGACTGGACGTAATGTTTCCACAAGGTTATCGGAGCACATACGCAGTATGAAAAAGCAAGACAGCAAGGGGTCTGCGGTGGCCGAACACTCAATGGACTCGGGCTCGACGCACTACATCCGTTTTGATAAGGCTTCCGTACTTGCGAGAGAAAAGTTTTTCATTCCGCGGAAGGTGCGTGAAGCCATCGAGATTGGTCGTCATCCAAATTTTAACCGGGATAGTGGTTGGTCAGTACCCCCGAGTTGGAAAACAGTGTTGAATGTTCGTACTGCGTCAACGGTGAGTGTGAGCGAACCTTTACAAAGAGATGTGGTTAGTGTTGTGTGCTACCCTACATTTGACAATGACAATAAAAGTGATAATGAAAACGGGGGTAGTTGTGTGTCGCTGTCAGTTGCGTCGAGTAGCCGCGCGACCAGGGCGTTAGCACGCAGTGCACGTTTGGCAGCCGCCGTGACGTGCGACTCCGAGAGGAAGGGCTACGGATTAGCCCGAAACATGTCGAGTTAAACTCGTTTTGAGACGTGATTGATCCGTTTATTTTCACTATGAGTGAGTCTCACGGTAGTTTCATGTTTAAAGTAGATAAATGCCCATATGCGTCTAAGATCTCATCTGCAGCTAGCAAAGTAGCTGATAACTTTGAACCAATTTTGATGAAACATGTCTAAGAATCTCCAAGAAACCTGCTTTCAAATAAAAAAACCGCATCCAAATCGGGTCACCCGTTTAAGAGCTATAGACAGACAATAATATACTGTTTTAAACTTTCGTGATTTTCACTCATAATAACTGTACTAAACGGGACTTATACTTATCACGCAATTAATATTTATTTACCTCGACGTTTCGGCCACATTGCAGCAGCTGTGGTCACAAGTATGAGATAGACAGACAGTCAGACCGACACACACACACACATTGCGGTCAAACTTATGACACCCCTCTTTTTGTGTCGGGGGTTAAAAATGAGACTGGTCTATCCTAATATGAAGCAGTAGGAAATAAACCTTAGACTCCTGAATAAATGTGTGAAGTTCCTAATTATACGTATTACATCAGCGTGGAACTACAAGATTACAGGGCTTCATCATGACCTATCCGTAGTCACACCTATTTGCTACACTGGTGTGACTATGGTTAATTTTATTTATCCGTAGTCAAACCACTATAGACCAACACACCCTTGACTAAGTAAATATAAATATTTAATCTGAGCCAACTCGACGGAGCCCGGCAATCACGGTTATCCTATTTCTGGGCAGTTTACCCTTCGGGCAGAAGAAACTAGGTACCTAACTAATCTAAACCACCTATTTTCTGAACTGAATTATGGTTGGGGGGTGACCATGGGTCGGATAAAATAAACGGTAGTCACACCAGTGTGACTACGGATAAATAAAATGAATCATAGTCACACCAGTGTAGTAAATTGGTGTGACTACGGGGTCGCTCAGGGTTTGGGCACACGCCCAACAGTGGGAGAACAGGCTGGAGATAAAGACGCAGCGAAATGGACCGTGCATCTACCACAAACGATTATCAGAGCTTCTATCAATTAATAGCAGTTTTTTGGCAAGCGTCCTAATAGAGGGCATAAAACTTAGCGGTAAACAGTGCGGGTTCGATGGAAATCTTTCGGCGGAGTTCGTATTATTTTCTTTGCTATCTGGGTTATCAAATTACTTGATTGTATACGTAATACTATGCATAATTATTCATTATATTTGACACTGATAAGAAATAAAGGCAACAAAAAAATCGGTATTTTATAAATAGCGAAAAATATGTTTATCTGATTTAAATAAAACACATCAAAACATTTCATTTTCTGTTTTGTTTGAACTAGATTTATTTTCGTAAATAATTCTTAACGAAATAGTTTGAGGAAATTTTTAGTTAACCTGTAGGTAATTCACTGTTGAGTCTGTTGAACGTACGGTACGAAAAAATGACAAAATCTCGCTGTCATTACATGACATGTTGATATCTATACCAGCTGTTCTCAAGGTACCGGTATCATGTAGGATCTATTGGTACTGGTATCCCGGTGCAGGTACTAAGAATAATACCGGTTCTATTTTTTTTATTTATTATTTTTTATATAAGAGGGGCAAAACGAGCAGACGGATCACCTGATTGAAAGCGATCACCGTCACCCATAGACACCCGCAACACGGGGGGAATCACAGGTGCGTTGCCAACCCTTTTAGGAATTGGTAGGCTCGTTTTTTAAAGATCCCTAAGTTGTAACGCTCCGGGAATGCTGCGATTCCAGCTCGTCGTGTGAGGAAAGAAGTTTCGCTTAAAACGCACGGTACTAGACTGCCAATCATCAAGATGGTGAGGAAAAAGCCACGATAATTCAAGCCCTATACTTTCCCCTGATAAGTTTCCCGCATCGTAATCGTGTCGAAACCCCACTTTGTAAATACACGACGTCATAACGACGTTTAGACGCAAAGCCGTCGTGACACGGGTCACTCGCAAATTATTATCAATGTCACTCCGAAGCTCACATCAAATTGCCGTGGGACTGGATAGCTTCTTATTTTTAATACTAATAAGGATTAAGGATCAAATTAAAATTAAAATCAAAAATTTATTTCTGTAAGAACGCAAGGGCTCTTTTACGTATCTTAAAGAAAAAAATTCAAACAAATCAACGACAACAATCTCGACGACCAGCAGGCTTATTGTCTAACGCTGCTGACGCTTGCCTTCGCAATCACTATTTCTTTTTGTCAAACGGTATAAAATGATGGATGACAGAAAGAGATGGTGAAAGCGAAGGCAAGCGTCAGAAGCGTTAGACAATACGGCCTCAGATAGCCTATAGCTGAAGAGCTAGTGAACCCTCCGAGTAACGGTCTGGTTCAATGGTGTGTGTGAAGTTCCCAATCCGCACAGGGACCGCGTGGGAACTACGGCAATATTTATACAATAGCAATAATGTAGCCTAGTTGTTAGAGAACCTGACTACGAAGCTCGAGGTCCCGGGTTCAATTCCCGGTCGGGCCAGATATTTGTGTGAAAAATACGAATGTTTGTGCCCGAGTTTTAGATGTCTAATAATTATGTATTTTAGCATGTATTTATCTACAGGGTTATTTGTAATTTACTGACATCCTCTTAACCCTGAATTCCTGTAACTTAAACATTTTTTTTTGTTTTACGACTTTTTAAAATGGAGCAAATTTTTATTCCATACAAATAAATAATAATAAATAAATACCTCTAACACAACATCGTACTCTATGATTTTTACGCGCCGCGGTCGTAGCGGGCAATGAATGAATGACTTGCACGGCACAGAGTATCGTAAAAGTAAGAGTGAGTCTCAAATTTTCAAATCGTTATTACACCAAAAATATTAAGTTATGACAAAAGCCGTAAAACAAAAAACATTTGTTTAAGTAGTAGGAGTTTAGGGTTAAAAGGATGCTAGTGAATTACAAATAACCCTGTATAGAAGTAAGTTTATGAGCTGCTTAGTTTGGGACTAGGTCAAATTGTCCCATGATTCATTTATTACAATTTAAATTACTAGTTATTACTGATTCGATTATATTATGTTTGAGAGCTTGAAAAGACAATGAGCACAATCATGTTTCGTTATTGTTACAAGTGCTTATTTTTTTTTCAATTAAAACAGTTGGGTAACTTTTTAGGGTTCCGTACCTCAAACGGAAAACACGGAACCCTTAGGTATAGGATCACTTTGTTGTCCGTCCGTCCGTTCGTCTGTCAAGACCCTTTTTCTCAGGATCGCGTGGAGGTATCAAGCTGAAATTTATATCAAATAGTCAAGTCTACTGTCCCTTGGAGCTGTAAAAAAATCAAACTTCTAAGCCAACGCAATCAAAAGATACAGCCGTTTATGCCGAAAATTTCCGCATATTTTCGAAATTCGCAAGGGACTCAAAACCTACAGGGTACTTCCCGTGAACTCAGAATCTTAAAATTTGGTACGAAGCAAGGTCTTATAGCACAGATAAAGGAAAAATTACGAAAAGCATAATTTTTTTTGTCTGTCTGTCTATATCAGTAACCAATCTATAATTTTCGACACTCGCAAGGGAATCAAAACCTACAGGGTACTTCCCGTGAACTCAGAATCTTGAAATTTGGTACGAAGCAAGGTGAAAGCAAGTGAAGCAATAATGAAAAAATTGCGAAAAGCATAAATTTTTTTGTCTGTCTGTCTATATCAGTAACCAATCTACAATGATCCCACACTGCGCACATTTTGCTTAGGAGCAGGGGTCTGCTAAGACTGGATGTTCATAGATACATATAAATTTGTACGGAACCCTCGGTGCGCGAGTCCGACTCGCACTTGGCCGGTTTTTTATTATTATTATTTAAGTTTTTACTGATTTCTGTATTTAATGCTAATCTGTATGTGTGTGCTTGCAGTAGTACCAAATAAACGTCTTTATCTATCTATCTTTTCTTGTCAGCATAATGCTGAAGCACCCCAGCGCTGATTTTCAACGCAGATAGAGGCGTATACCTACAGGATAAGATGATGATGAAACCTTCGCTTCGGCTAAAATTTGGCCGAAGACGAAACAATGTGATACCTCCCGTTACAGTATTCAAAATTAAGTTTAAACGTCTTCACAAAGTCACCACAATTTCACCCGTAAATTCAATTACGTTGTAATAATTGAATCCGGTTCAACCTATAACCGGATGGCGTGTCACGGTGCCGTACGGGGTATGAACCGGGTCAATTGTCCGGCTTAATACCCGGACGCCACGCACTTTTAACTAGTGTTGCCAATTGATAGTTAAATATCGATAGTCTATCGATAACTGTGCGATAGCAAAAACATCGATAGCCATATCGGTAATATCGATACAATTTTTAACTGTAGCATTCCATCTGTGAGACAAGGTTTGGTGACGGGGTGTTTTGATTGAACGCACTGTTGCTGCACTGGATAATTAGGTAATTTGTTTTTTGATTAGTGTGTTATTTGACATATTGCGTGTCACATTGTTTAAAATTATTGTTAGCTTAAACTTTTGTAATTTATTTTATCAATATTTGTGAGTTCCTGTAATTGGCTTTGTGTTACTATGTCGATTACATAGCTGTTGGTTCTCCTTAAATAAATAAATAAATACCCTTTTAAGACGGTATAAGAGAGATGGCTTCATTAAGACGATATGAAGAAAAAAGACAAAGATAGTGTAAGCAAACGTCATAGGAGTTCCGACTGATTCCAATGGTCACAATGAGGACCATTTCGCGGCACACGTTTTGGTGCGTTGCTGGCGTATCTACCTCTTTTTTGTTATATAATATCATTGTTCGTAGTCAGGTTCTCGAACGACTAGGCTCTTTGGTCATCAGGCCATGCTATCGATAGAGTCAGACCAAGATTAGTCTGCAACGATTTCGATAGCACACGCAGTGCAAGTGATTTATTGAACGTCAAACTTCTATAAAGCTAGTGCGTGTGCTATAAATCTTTGCAGATTTATCTTGGTCTGACTCTATGAATAATCGACCAAATAACTGCTTAACCATTTTTTATGACAGTTATTATACCAGAATTAAAAGAATGAAGCTCATTGTCACATTGACTTGCACTTGAAAATTTAATAGTCTTTGATGTCTTCAATCGTACCAGGTGACATTGGACTTTAGGATGGTAAACGAATTTTTTTGTCGACAATACTATCGATAGGCTTATCGATAATGTGGTTTGTTGTAATTGAAAACTATCGATTGAAACTATCGATAGTGTAGCAACACTACTTTGAACTGTGGTTCTGATAAAAAGTCAACTAAAGCTTGCTGTGGCACAAAAGTGAATTTTTTGTTAATATTTCATTTTCAGTAGAAGCTTTTTCCTGGCTATTGACATTGTCATGTTATTTATTCATCAGTAAAAAAATTACAACATTACAGTAAAACACCAATGCGCTGTAAAATTCAAAAATACGAATAAAAAGACTAAAAAACTTAATATTTAGGAATTTTTGAAAGTAGTCTTCGTCGCTTCCCTATAATGATAGAACACCACACCAATATAAAAATATATGTGTCTGTGTACCTTCTTATTTCAATAGTACGTATCACTAATATAATAAATCTTTATTCACAGAGCAACACATACATACATAGAATACCAGGTTCTCGAGTGGCGTCCACAGACCGAAAGACGCAGTGTAGGTAGGCCTCCAACAAGATGGAGCGACGACCTGGTTAAGGTCGCGGGATCGCGTTGGATGCGAATGGCGCGGGACCGATCTGTTTGGCGAGCCATGGGGAGGCCTATGTTCAGGCAGTGGACGTCTTTCGGCTGAAATGATGATGATGATGACTATAGGAATACACCATTTAGTTAATTTTAAAAGCTATTGAAAGCTTCCGCAAATAAACGCAGCGGGAATGTTAACCTTTTAAGATTTAATTTATTACAATTATGTTATTTATGTGAAGATAAAACGCGATGCCATCGCGGGGTCGCCGGTTCAAGTCCCGCCGCATGAATATTGTACGTACACGAGTATTTTTTAGAAAGTATTTTAAACGTTGGATGGAAGAGATTGCTTTTGGGCGATAAAACTAGAATAGCGTGTAAAACAATGGGTACTTCTACTTGTGTTATTTATTTTCTTTAAAGAAAATCTATAAATAAATACATAAATATCACGGGACAATTTACACCAATTGACCTAGTACCAAAGTAAGCAAAGCTTGTGTTATGGGAGGTACTTAAAGCCCGACCAGATAAATAAAAACCCTGCTCTGGGGGCGTTAAATTAGCAATAATTATAGCAACACTGTACCTACCAGTCATGGTGACCACAAGGTTGGTGATGTTATTTAGAGGAATAGACTCCAATCCTTCAGACTTTCTCTCCGACAAATACTTCGTCATATTGAATATAACTTTGCGTAAGTGATTTTTAATAAGTAGTTTTCGGCATTTTAACGCACAAATAACCCACAATATCCAAGAAACGCACCACGAGCATTCGACACCTCACTTAGACAGCAATTGGCAGATGACATTAATGACGTCTTCAAAGTTACTGTTGCCAGTTGAAGAAATTAGTTCGTTTAGTTTACCGCAATATGGCGAGGGTTTTTATTTTCCTGGTCGGGCTTTACATTTATATTATCACTATAAAGCACCTATGTATATTGTTAAAAGTACGCCAGTGGCGGGGCGTGAAAATTTTTACAAGTAAAAGTGGAGCGAATAATCCTAAAATCCCCATTTATCCTCTTCTTGAAAGTGCAGTAATGGATGGGAAGCGTTTGGTATCTTCGAAAATTTAATCAACACGGGGGGAATCGGGTTGTTGGTACCCTATGCCACTGACATACGTAAAACATTGTGGATGTTTGTTACTCTTTCACGGTACAACGGTTTGACGGATTCTGATGAAGTTAGGCACACAGTTATAACCTAGATTAACATATAGGATACTTTTTATCCCGGAAAATGGCATAGTTCCCGCGGGATAGCGATAAATTCTTCGCAGACGGAGTCGCGGGCAACAGCTAGTAATAGAATAAATTAATCTTAACGCCACCTGGTCGAAATCATAACAACACAAGTTTATTATAAAAGTACGAACTCGACCATAGGGCACATATGACGACAGTTGACCTAACTTTAATCTCGTTAGTCCTAGCTTAGTACTAACATATACTAGTGTAAAAAAACAAATCATCGTATGAGTAAGAAAGGGTCGGAAATTTTTGTGCCAAGTTCTTTGCGGCGCAATCTTCTTTAGCAATCATGATCTTTCCGAAATTGCTCGTATAATAAAAAAGACATTTCAGGCGCAAGCCACACAGAAGAGACGTGGGACGCAGACGCGCACCCCCTCCCCACGCGCCCGCGCCCTTTGAGTCAGTTTTCATACTGAATGTATAGAAGCGACGCAGCATCCAAAGCACACACAAGAGACGGGGCGGAGACGCGGACTGCGACGCGTCCCCGTCCCACGTACTTTCTGTGTGGCTTGCGCCTAATAGAGCCCTTAACGGCCTACTTACAGAAATATTTTATTGATTTTCATTTTGATTTTGAAAGCCAAAGAGGCCAATAGACAGAGGGCACCGCGCGCATTGCCTGGGGGGCTACTCCGAAATTCGAAAATCGAAGTTCGCATCGCATCGTCTTGCTTGCGCTCTTGTATTAAATACTATATAGCGTGAGAGGAATGGCACGATACGAAGTTCGAATTTTGCACTTCCTAGTATAAGGCCAGCTCCCGTCGTCATTGCTTCATGGTCTAGGTACACTTGGCTAAAGTTTGTTAATCTGTCACAATCAATCATCGGCTAAGTAGGTACAGTCCGCGGAAGGTAAGTAAAGGGTTGTGTTTTTGTTTGTAATTATTCAGATAATAATACTAATATTATACAAAGAAGTGAACTTTGTTTGTGTAGTAACTTCTGGAACTAGTGAACCAATTCTAAAAACTACACTACTTAGTAGACAAGGTGAGCCCGACGTGTTTCGAACCAACCCGTGGTTCTTTTTCAAAGACGATATAATCTAAATGGTACTTTATGCTGTCACCACTGCATTCAACGACCTACTGGAATTAATGTTTCAACTCTTTAAAACTAAGAATAGGTTTTACGAGTGTCGTTTGGCATTAAAACTCTAATTTTCTAGTTCTTAAGAAACACCTTAAACATAAGTATAAAACCAAGATATTTCTTTTATACATAATAACATCATTATTATAATTATGGAAAATTAAACTCACTAGCTACTTGGGTTCAGTGATACTGGGCGTTAAACTACGTTTAATACATACCTACCTGTTGATTAATAATTAGATTAGGTACTGAGGTTGCCATATAGTTTTTCGGAGTGACTAATTATAAAAATTATGTACAATAAAAAAAAAAAACACTAAAATAATATTTATCTTTTTTTATTTTTTATTTGTTGAAATATCTACTGGATTCCTAATATACGGGATTAATATGTTCGATTTTAAGTGACCCTATCTCTGTAACTATGAAAAGTAGAGTCTTAAAATTTGACATTCTTTAAATTTCATTTGAAGGTATGTGATTATAACAGTAAACAAACCAGTTAAGTGCGAGTTGGACTCGCAGACGAAGGGTTCCGTACCATCTATAAAAACGGCAAAAAAATTACGTTTGTCGACCCTTTTAAATATTTGTTTTATTTTGTTTTAATTTAATTATTTATTTTAAAAGTGAATATATAACTAAATATTATGTGAATATTTCAAGCGTCTACCTATTGTTGTTATCAATATAGAGCAAAAATATATATTTTATTGTAATTTTTAGTATTTTTTGTTATAGAAGCAATAGAAATACATCATCTGTGAAAATTTAAACTCTCTAACTATCACGGTTCATGAGATACAGCCTGGTGACCGACGGACAGACAGACGGACGGACAGCGGAGTCTCAGTAATAGGGTTCCAGTTCCGTTGTAACCCTTTGGGTACGGAACCCTAAAACTAATAAATTCAGGAAAGCCGGTAGGTATCGAGTGGTTAAGGTGCCACGCTACTACTACCTACTAACATATTATCTTTTGTTTATTTAAACTGATAATTCATCATTATCATCCCAGCCTATATAGCATTATGAAAGCGCTTGAGCCGTAGTTCCCACGCCGGCCCAGAACGGATTGGGAACTTCACACACACCATTGAATTTCTTCGCAGGAGTATGCAGGTTTCCTCACGAAGTTTTCATTCACCGCAAAGCTCATGGTAAATTTCAAATATAATTTCGCACATAGGTAAATTCCGAAAAACTCAAGAGGCGTGCGCCCGGATTCGAACCCACGACCCTCTGCCACTAGGCCACCACGGCGTCATCATACTTACCCGCAGGCTTACTGTCTAACGTTTCTGACGCTTGCCTCCACAATCACCATTTCTTTCTGTCGATAATGGTACAAAATGATGACAGAAAGAGATGGTGAAACGAAGGCAAGCGTTAGAAGCGTAACCGCCCGGCCACGACTTCGCGCGTTTTGCGGCGCGGCAACCGTTTTATCAGTTCATTGCGTGTGCCGCCCGCCAGGTAGGTAACCACTGTACGGCGAGCGTCTCGGCCGCGCAATGAACACAGAAAACGCTTGCCGCGCCGCCAAACGCGCGAAGTCGTGGCCGGGGTTAGACAATAGTACGGCATCTGGAGTAGGGGACACCGTGTACAAACCGATAATTAAACGTCGTTTAAACTTCAAACAACCGGCTCTCAATGTTCGTATTAATTAGTTTTATGTTTAACTTGGCTTTTAGTAGCGATATAAAATATAATAAGTTATATTGGTGATTAAAGTAAGTACATTATTATGTGAAAATATATGTAACTACATAAAACGATTATAAAAGGGCATAAGCATTTTACAACGTACGTACGTACATGGTGCAATGATATCTCTACTTATGTATAAATAAATAAATAAATATTAGGGGACAATCTCACACAAATCGAACTAGTCCCAAACTAAGCAAAGCTTGTACTATGGGTACTAGACGACGATAAACATACTTATATAGATAAATAAATACTTAAGACGCTGTCAACACCAACGTCGGCGCACACTGTCTATTTGTATCGGAGTAAACGAGATGCCGCTATGACTGGGCAGCCGGGCATATTGAAATTTATCGGGCAAATATTGAATTTAAAAAAAACTGTGGATTATTTGTGAAATATGACTCGTTAGCGGTTTAGGTATGAATATGTTGACTTCATGTTTTTAATTGCAGACGCCTACGCCACAAAAATAAAGACATAGAACCGTTTAATGATGATTTTAAGACCTATCTTTGCAATTTTTTTCTATCGAGCCGATTTCGTCCAATTATGTATCGAGTCCGTCCACGGTCTTTGAAATATGATGAATATTAACATATAATTTTTTTGATGTGCTAGAACAAGCAGTTTTTCTTAAAAAACTGTTTAAATTACATCAATTTCAATAAAATTAGGTGTTGTCAGCCTCTTAAATACATAGAAAACATCCATAACTCAGGAACAAATATTCGTGCTCATCACACAAATAAATGCCCTTACCGGGATTTGAACCCAGGACCTCTTGCTTCGTAGGCAGGGTCACTACCAACTAGGCTAAGCGGTCGTTAAAAAGTTTTATGTATGTGTATAAAACTTTTTAATGTACTTTGCGGACCGGAAGACGCAGTGTAGGTAGGCCTCCAACAAGATGGAGCGACGCAATGGTTAAGATAGCGGGAACGCGTTGAATGCGGATTACGCAGGGCCGATCTGTTTGGCGAGCCTTGGGGAGGTCTTTGTTCAGCAGTGGACGTCTTTCGGCTGAAATGATGATGATGATGATGATGACAGTCAAGGTCATTAATATACGTTACCAAGGCGTCAAAAATGTTTATATGTATACTTACACCTCTATGCTACTAATCATAAGGTTGCTGTATACATATAGGTACATGACGCGACGGCTGTATATATATTTATGCCTTCAACTGTACAACAATTGAACATTTCAGTCTCACGTCCCACTGCAGGGCATAGGCGTCCTCTCAGAATGAGAGGGCTATGGCTTTTTTATTGTACATAAAAACATGAAATTACCAGATAACAACAGAAACAGATGTACAAAGACGAACTTATCCCTTACAAGGATCTCATACAGTTAACCTTTGAACGATTGTATTGTGACAAATATTAAAAATAAAATAATGTCAAAAATTAAAGGGCGTCGTTATAAGAAACGTGTTTTTGTTTTATGTTAGGTAGGCCAGACAAACGAACTAGTGGGTCACCTGATGTTAAATGAACACCACTGTCCATAGACACCCGCAGCGCTTTACACGATGCCAGTGCGTTGTCGGCCCTAAAGGAGAGGTAATAGGGGAAGGGGGAGAGGGAGGGGGAGAGGGAAGGGGTGAGGTATTGGGCCCCCGGCACTCTCACTGACCGTACGAAACGCAAGCAGGATTACTGCTGCTTCACGCCGGTGTTCTGTGAGAGGGTGGTACTGCCCCGGACGAGCCGGCCCATTCGATTTTTTTTAACTCGATCTTTATAATAGCATTAACTAGACACTTTAAATTTCCACCGATTATGTATTACAGTGGCCGCAATAACAACAAATAATAGAAATATAATTAAATCAAACATTAAGGGGGTCCCGAATTACAATATAAAATGATCCCACACTGCGTACAATTTACTTAGAAGCAGCTTAGGGCTCTGCTAACACTGGATCATTATAGTTAGGGCCGTTCACGACGTATATTTTGACATATCTAAAAATTTGTACGGAACCCTCGGTGCGCGAATCCAACTCGCACTTGGCCGGTTTTTTGAAGTTCCCCAAGTTGTACCGGTTTCCATAAGCAACCGCGCGAGCAAAAGCTATCGCCTTTAAAAATGGCACGAAAATTACCATAAACGTTACCACAAGCAATAAATTGTTTGTTATAGTTAAAATTATTAATAATATTATTAATAACGACAGCTGACGTTATTAGATAAACATCGGATAAAGATATTGTTAAATTATTTAAATGATTATCGATAGTTTATGATCACGCGTTTATGTCACGAATGGGGATATGATTTTGGTTATATTAATATTAGAAGTCATCACCTTGATTTTATAATTACAGTAAAATACAGTCACTTCTTTACGGCATTCTCTTTAACCCTGCAACTCCTCGCTACCTCAAAGAGCGGTTTAGCTATTCTATTCGATGCTCTCAGAACTTTCTCCTTACCGTGCCTCTCTCTAACTCCAAATTCTATGTCTATTCTTATACTATCCAGGCTATTCGGTTGTGGAAAGCCTTACCGATTGACTTACGACGGGCAAAATCTCTGTCAATCTTTAAATCTATGCTTAAGGTGTACTATCTGTCATCTTGTAATAACTAGCTTTGTTATAGTTTATTTATTTATTTATATGTGGCTGTTTATCCCACTGCTTATATTTGTTTTAGATGTGTACCTATTATAATGTAAGTACTATATATGCATGAGTAGATGTACTATTTTTGTTGCGTTTTAATTTTCTGATCCACTGTTGATGCACCACCTGCTGTAAACTAGTCCTTCCTTCTTTCTGTTAAAGGGTTGCCTGGAAGAGATCGCTCTTAAGTGATAAGGCCACCTATTGCTTACCTTGTAACTTTCTCTCTGTGTACCTGTTTTCTGTATTGCTTACTATTCCTGGTGTACAACAAAGAGTCATTGTATTGTATTGTATTGTTGTCACTTTGGCCCAGGTAGGTATAATTTTGGCATACGTAAAGCACATACGTAATACCCAGTTAGTCAGCCAGTCACTGGAAGTCATCGTCATCATCATCATTTCAGCCAAAAGACGTCCACTGCTGAACATAGACCTCCCTCAGGCTCCCCCTTGTTCCATCTAGGACGAAAGTATACTCGTCAAGACGAATCAAACGAGCTCAAACTCGTTGAGGTCGTGTCGTTTTATCTTAGAATTCCTATGGCTACCGTCCAGCTCCATCATCAGATCAGCTCCATGTCATAATAGTATTATATTATCACCTGATTTACATGTGCATGCAAAATTTCAGCTCAATCGGAAATCGGGAAGTGGGTCAAATTTAACTTGCAAGATTTGATTACAGACAGACATCGGGACCGGTGAAACTAAATAAAAGGCTGTAATAGTTATTTATGATACAAGTGCGGAAAGTAGGCTATTCCCAACGAATGGCGGAGATCTAAACAAACGAGCGAAGCGAGTTTGGTTTAGCCGACATGAGTTGGGAATTTCCTACTTTCGACACGTATATCATACAACATTTTACAATGCATTAAGCGAGGAAAAAAATTGGGGCTAAGAGCGCGCGCAGACAGAGAGCGGTCTGGAGTACCGAGTTCTGCGTTCAGAGTTCTGTGTTTTCATCGCTCGAGGGTTCCAGTCGCCTGCTGTGTGCGTTATCGTAAGAGACTCAGTACATTCGAAAGAACGCAGAACTCTGAACTCGGAACTCCAGACCGCTCTCTGTCTGCGCGCGCTCATAAACATTTTCGGAAAAAGATGTTGCGTTCTTATTTACCTTTCATTGAGGGAAAGTCTCGTAGATGTTTACATATTTCAGCATCGGTTTAGTCAGCAGGAGGTTATCACATTTAATTTTGTGCTTGGTCTAGGACGTCAGGCGGCGTTAAGTCCTATGGAAATTCATCACTTGAACTCTCCATTTTAATTTATTAAACTTAAATTAATTCTCCGGACTGAATTCATGAACATTACTGTGGCGGGTTTTCATGACAGGCGCGAACGTAACGAACGATGATTGGTTCGTGTTACGCCATGCGCGCGCACTGAAAACTCATTGGTTGACAGGCGCGAACGGGTAACCGTGATTGGTTCGTGTTACGCCAAGCGCTCAAACTGAAAGCTCATTGGTTGACAGGCGCGAACGGGTAAACATGATTGGTTCGTGTTACGCCATGCGCGCGCACTGAAAGCGCAGATGTCGTACGGTCCGAAATGGACTCAAGGAATTATTTTAGTACTAAATTTTTTATTTCAAAACTTTTGACGAAATTTAAATTTGTGTGTTTTAATATTAAAACAATCTGTTTTATTATTTTATCAGTAAATATTCATTTGGTTGCATCAATCATTTTCTTATTTGTGCAAAGCTGAATTATGAAGACACAACTCTCTAGTCTTATTTTTTAAACACTAGTTTGGACACAACTTTTTGAGAATAGGCAATTTAACAAGTTACTTTTCCGCACGCGTGTGGAAAGTAAAATCCATACAATTTTTTTTCACACTTGCGGAAGTGTGCTGGGATGATTAGCTTTCTATAGATATGTTGACTCGCGTCAAGAGGCACTTTCCGAGCATATGCATTGTAAAAATATAAATAAAACAGCCTTAAAACTGCCACAAGAATTCCGGCCTCTAATCAAATAAATGGCGCCTAATAGGGTTCCGCTGTCCTTCGCTACGGAACCCGAAAACCCCTAGCGTGCAGTTCACCAACATTTCAGAAGCAAAAAGCGCGTGGGTTTTTTTATTCCACCTAAACATGTAACCGTAGTAATATCGGTCGTAAATATGGATTAAAGGTCGGATTAGAATAACTTACGGGTTTTATATGTTATGGCTATTTGATAATTTTAGTTTCGGCCTATTGGTGGAGACTATTTTGTGGGACACCGGCCAAGTGCGAGTTGGTGTCGTGCAATGGGTTCAATACAATCAATACAATAAATAAAGAGATCCTTTAAAATAAAGGGTTGAATTCGCCTCTGTACATATTATGTACACATGTTTACGTGATAAATTATCTGAAAATATTCAATAACTATGATCTACATAAATGTAAAATAAGTTAAGTTTAGATTTATTTTTGTTACTATAAATAAAACAAGTAAGAAAAAATAACAATGAATAAAACTAAACTATAAACTAAATATTACAAACTAAATTTAAAACTATAAACTAAATATCTAACTTAAAAACTACTAAACTAAGTCTAAAAAAGGCCCCCGTGGCATCGTACCCAAAAGGCTGGCAGCATTCCCTCGTTGAATGGCGATGGCGATTCGTTGAGAGAGATAGCTGCCAGTCCTTTGGTCTCCAGTGGTGTCGATCAGACGCTTTTGTATTTCCTTAATTAAGTTGTGTGCGCCAGGACCCCAAGGACCCAGGGTCTCAAAACCGACAGCAACAAAATTGTAAGCTGAACCGAGACCCTGGTAGTTAAGTTATGCTTAAGAAAAGCAGGATATTGTTTTTTATTAGGGTTCCGTACCCAGGGGCAAAAACGAGACCCTATTACTGAGACTTCGCTGTCCGCCCGTCTGTCCGTCTGTCACCAGACTGTATCTCATGAACCGTGATAGCTAGACAGTTGAAATTTTCACAGATGATGTATTTCGGTTGCCGCTATAACAACAAATACTAAAAACCAGAATTAAATAAATATTTAAGGGGTTTTCATATTGGGCTCGATATTGATAACGGCAACAGGTAGACGCTTGAAATATTGACAGAATATTTAGTTATACATATATTTACTTTAAAAATAAATGATTAAATTAAAATAAAACAAATATTACAAGGGCCTCCCATAGAAAAAACGTGATTTTTTTGCCGTTTTTATAGATATAAGTCCGACTCGCACTTGGCCGGTTTTTAGTACTTGACAAACCCTTATGTTATTACTGGATTTTATTTATAAGTAACTAGCTGTTGCCCGCGACTCCGTCCGCGAAGAATAGGGGTAGTTATACAAAAAATATAAAAATATTCTCAGACCTACCGAATAGAGATACATAAGTTTTATAAAAATCAGGCAAGCCGTCTCGGAGGTGTTCAATAACAAACACCGCGACACGAGATTTTTATATTATATTAGAGATTGCAATGAATCGTGCGCATTTACTTTATATCAGCGTTGTGATGACTATTGTGTCAAATGTTGGAAGTTAGATCTTACAAACTATAGTTAGTAAATTTGTCATTTTTGACCCCCCCCCCCCCCTTGTGTTCCGCCTGCGCCACCCTAGCTACGCCCATGTTTTTTCCGGCTAAACTTATTGGTACTCAATTAACTATCAGTACCTGGGCGACCGAGCTCTGCTCGGGCAGAAACTCGGTACCAAGCGTTTTCCCAGAGATAAGACCAAGCTAGATCAATTTTTCATCCCCGAAAACCCCCAAATACCAAATTTCATCGAAATCGTTGGAACCGTTTCCGAGATCCTGATTATATACACCGGAGGGTGGGGGGGGGGGGGGTTGAGAGGGGGGGGAGGGGATGCGGGGGAGGGAGCGCGGGGGAATTAAAGGGGGGATGAAAATTTCATTGATTTTGCCGTAGGATGCACCGTTTTCAAGATATTTGACAAAAACACCGGAGGGGGTGGGGGGGGTGAGTCACGTTAAACTATCGTCCGTAAGCCCGTAAACCGACTTTACAGACAACCGGCTTTTCCTGTTCTGTGCTCCCAATAGGGAACGTGCACATAGACGGTGCTGCCAACTGGTGCCATAAGGGTGCCATCAATTTGAATGTTTTACCTTGATAAGTTTGTTTTACTGTCCGCATAGTGTCTCTTCTGTCGCATTAGTGCTGCCGCCTATAGTTACTGCACGTTCCCTATAATACTTTTTCTAACAAAAAAGTAATTTTTTCTCGCAAAAAAATAACTTTTTCTCACAAAAAAGTAACTTTTTCTCACAAAAGAAGAAACTTGACGTTTTCTCATAAAAAATAAACTTAAAATCTTGAAAAAAAACGTGGTATCGAACCGAGGTCGGCTGGATCCGCGACCACCCGATTTCAAATGTGCCATTATGATCTGCTCGAAGTCGGCGAAATTTAGCTTTATATTCTAATGCAAACAAAAATAGCCGGAAAACACGAGTAAAAGCGATTTTCTGAAAATGAAACATAGCTAGATCAGTTTTTCATCCCCGAAAACCCCCACATACCAAATTTCATCGAAATCGTTGGAGCCGTTTCCGAGATCCTGATTATATATATACATATATACATATATACAAGAATTGCTCGTTTAAAGGTATTAGATTTATGTAGGGCTCTGTTTCGTTTAACAGGATGGTAATTATAATAACAGAACATCAAGTTATCTTGCTGGTAGTTGGAACATAGAACAAACGCTTCTGTATACTTGATCGACTCTGTAAGATATAAAATGACGCTTTCATCATAACTTCACGGGGCTTTTATTTTTAGTATTTCGTACCTAAACAGGAAAAAAAGTATTGGACCCTCTGCGCAAGAGACCATAGGTCGAACCAGGTGTCCTGCCGTTTGACCAAAAGTCATTTGGCAAAATTCCACTTGACAAACAACGTTTTACAAAAAAATGTTTCGCCAATTGATCATTTTACTAGTAGTCATTTTACAAATAAATAAATAAATATAAAATAAATATCACGGGACAATTCACACCAATTGACCTAGTCCCAAAGTAAGCTTAGCAAAGCTTGTGTTATGGGTACTAGGCAACGGATAAACATACTTATATAGATAGATACATACTTAAATACATATTAAACACCCAAGACCCGAGAACAAACATTCGTATTTTTCATACAAATATCTGCCCCGACACGGGAATCGAACCCGGGACCTCAAGCTTCATAGTCAGGGTCTCTAACCACTAGGCCATCTGGTCGTCTAAAACCAAATGACTCACTTATTCAAATGATCAACAGTTAAATTTACATTTTATAAATAATTATTTGACAAAATGAACATTTAGCAACTGAGTTATCAGACAAAACTACTATTGGTCTAAAAACGTTTGGTACCTACAATGTTTTAGAATTGTTTATTAGAAATCTCATTTTATTACAGCGAGCAAGACGGCTCGAAGCGGAAGGGTCTCGGATAGGTTAGGTGTTAGGTATTTTTTTATGGCCACCCAAAAAAGTCTTGCTATTTAAAAAGCAGCTGCAATTATTAGTGTTTCATTGATTACTAAACAAATTAGTTACGTATTAATACAGATGTGAATAACTTTCTATGAATCATATGCTTAATTTGCGAAACATATCATTTGGTGAAATGGAAAACGGTCAATTGACATTTTATTATTTAACACATTTACCAAGTGTAGTGTTTGCTAATTGATCGTTTGCTAAGTGAGTTTTTGTAAAATGATACATTTGTCGAATGTCGCGTTTGCCAAATGATATTTTTTTTTTTTTTATTATAATAAAATATATTTATTTCAGAAACAGTAATACAATAAAACTAAATACTAATTACAAATTAAATTTAAATAAATTAACAGTATAATTAAAAATAAAGCAAAACTAACTAAACTAAAAACTAAATAAAATTAATAAATGGTTCCCCCCGCGGCATGGACCCAAAGATACTGGCAGCATTACCTCGCTGTACAGCAATGCTGATACGTTGAGCGAGGAAGCTGCCAGCTCTTCGGTCCCCTGTGGTATCACAGAGCCTTTTCGAAAGTTCTTTATAGAGTATTTTTGCGCTGGGGCCCCACGGACCTAAGGTCTCAACCCCGAATGGTAGAAAGTAGTATTCAGAGCCGAGACCTTTGTATTTATTTGCCTTGAGTTTCTCCGCCGCCTCTGCTGCTGCACCAGCTTGATTTGAATGATAATTTGGTGAAACGTTGTTTGTCAAATGATCATTTGTCAATAATTTTTCGGTCAAACATTAGTAAACCGTCGAACCAATAGGCTACCAAATTTTTTCTTTTTCCATCATATTCTTTTCAGCTGAAAGACGTCCACTGCTGAACATAGGCCTCCCCCAAGGCTCGCCAAACAGTTTCACTCGCTCGGTAAACTGAACAGTCTGTTTGGCCTCCTCTGAGTTTTTCGGAATTTATATGCGAAATTACATTTGAAATTTACCAAAAAAAAACAGGAAATCATCGAAAAAACTTGCACACAACTGAGAAGAAATCCAATGGTGTTAGTGAAGTTCCTAATTCGCACTGGGACCGCGTGGGAACTGCAGCCCAAGCCCTCTCATTCTGAGAGGAGGCTCGTGCCTTGTAGGACGTATGTATATAGGCTGGGATGATGATGATGACCTTAAAAGAAAAAATAACTTTGAGAGTCACTTTGCAACTTTGGTGTTTGTCTGTTAAAAAACCGGCCAAGTGCGAGTCGGACTCGCGCACGAAGGGTTCCGTACCATTATCTATAAAAAATTGCGGTTTACGATTTATGACGTTAAAAAAAACTACTTACTAGATCCCGTCCAAACCAATTTTCGGTGGAAGTGTACATCGTATATTTTTTTTAGTTTTGTCATTCTCTTATTTTAGAAGTTACAGGGGGGACACACATTTTACCACTTTGGAAGTGTCTCTCGCGCAAACTGTTCAGTTTAGAAAAAAATGATATTAAAAACCTAACCTCAATATCATTTTTGAAGACCTATCCTATACCCCACACGTATGAGTTTGATGAAAAAATTTTTGAGTTTCAGTTCTAAATATGGGGAACCCCCATTTATTGTTTTTTTTTCTATTTTTGTATGAAAATCTTAATGCGGTTCACGGAATACAATATCTACTTACCAAGTTTCAACAGCATAGTTCTTATAGTTTCGGAAAAAAGTGGCTGTGAAATACGGACGGACAGACAGACATGACGAATCCATAAGGGTTCCGTTTTTTGCCTTTTGGCTACGATATCCTAAAAAGTGGTATTTTTAAAGAAAGAAAGAAAGAAAACATTTATTTTATAACAACAATAACACAAACACAGGCAAAAATAAGAGTACAAACATAGACATAGACATAGGAATGTACATATTAGTGCTGCTACAAAAAGGGACCCGGCTCAGCATGTCGCTAGTTAAAAACCAGCACTGGTCTTCCGCCGGGCCACAGTACAGCAACATCACGGAAGGCCACACAAAACAGACACAAATTATATAATTATTATAAAAAAAAGAAAACCTTATCATTCTAACATAAAACTATCTGACTACGGAACCCTAAAAACTAAACATTCAAACATTCAAGGCCACCACAGACCGAAGCGCGGGGCGCGCGCGCGACCGGCAACGAAAACGCTTCGGTTTGTGGTGGCCCTAAAAGAATTGGCTGCATTTTTAAGTGAAATTATTAAATAATCGTCCCACCGTAGCTAACATTGCAGACACAAACTTATTTGATGAAAATTTTAAATACCTTTATAAGGTGCTAATTAGCATACATATAACGCAACTTACTCATCAAAACAAGTCGCTTTCACTCCGACAACTTTTGAAAATTTAAAAAAAATCGTTAACTTTTCATACATATCCATTCAAACGGATTACTGCTTTAGTATGGAAAAGTTGTTAGCATAAAAGTGACTGGTTTTGATGAGTAGATTTAGCCATACAAATATTACCTAATTTGTTAGCACCCCGTATATTTCAGATGAGCGTCATTTTATCGGTCCTTCCCTTGCTATGAGTCATACGTAAATATTTACGGATCGCGAACGTTGCACGCTGAATGTACAGACACACAGACAGACGAACAAACAGACATGTCAAGCGTTAAGATACGGAGAAAGCATTCATTTTCTAACAAGTTTTATACACTGATGAGCAAAAATAAAGGGTCGGTAACAAAAATGACGATAACACTACAAAACCCGCTGTGATAGCTTCTTCGAGTAAAACGAGTTTAGTAAAGAGTTTTATTCTCAATTAAACTTTTTCTTGTTAAGAATAAAACTCTTTACTAAACTCATTTTACTTGAAGAAGTAATCACAGCGGGTTCTGTAGTTATCGTCATTTTTGTAACCGACCCTTTATTTTTGCTCATCAGTGTATAAAAACTTGCTATTACCCGTGACTGTCTGCGAATAATAGGGGCATAAAGCAAAAAACCAGCCAAGTGCGAGACAGACACGCGCACTTAGGGTTCCGTAAAAATTTTTGGTTATGTCAAAATATACGCCGTGGATAGCCGTAACTATAATAATCCAGTGTTAGCAGAGCCCTGCTTCTAAGTTCTAAGTAAAATGTACACCATGTGGGATCATTTTATGTTCGTTAATTGGGACCAGAATATTGTTGTAACGGCCACAGTAATACATAATCAATGAAAATTTTAACTACCTAGTTAGTGTCATTATAAAGATATAGTTAAAAACGCTGAAAAAAACACTTTTCTACCCTTTGGGTACGGAACCCTATAAATGACGATTATCGCATCAGAGTGAGAATTTAAACACTATTAAGGGGGTAGGTACCGAGTTTTTCACGCTAATCGATTTTGGGTGGGCGATTTCGGGCGTGGGGCCGCTTGGAGGAGGCACGATGGCTCAAGATAGGTTGGTTGGACTGCGCGTGTTTTTAGGTATTTTCATCATATTACTAAAACAAATACATATTTTAAAAATGTAGCAACACTACGCCCTAGAAAACATCTTGTTTTATTAACATTCAAAAAGTCATGACCTTCCGTGCAGTATTAGCGTCGTACTACGAGTTTAATTTATTTTGTAGAGACGACATTGGATTTCTTTTCTATCGAGCGAACTACATAATCGTGTTTTGAAAAAAACTGGTCGCTAGAGTGTTTCCTCAAATATCTTACATAATGATGTTCAGGACGAGTTTAAATAAATGCAATAAATGCGCCAAAAACACGGTAGCCCCTTAAGAGATTAAATGCTGTTTAAATGTCAGTTCCATATCCGCTTAACTCTACGCAAAGCATGAAGGTGTCTAAATTAGCTCAGGTTCAACTCCTGCTAAACACACGTTAACGACGCGTTTAACGACGCCCCGTTTAATCGTGTCATGTGAAATCTTTGTTCAAACTAATAAGACTTGTTTCTTTGCAGAAAAACCGAAGCCATTGAAGCCCGAAGTTGCGATGGATGGTGGTGGGAGTGCCACCAATCGATGGGACCAAAAGTCACGGACATAGCTCGAAGAATCGCCAGACTCAAGTGGCAGTGGCAGGGCACATCGCTCGTAGAACTGATGGCCGGTGGGGTCAAAAGGTTCTCGAGTGGCGTCCACGGACCGGAAGACGCGGGGTAGGTAGGCCTCCAACAAGATGGAACGACGACCTGGTTAAGACGCTGTCAACACAAACGTCGGCGCACACTGTCTATTTGTATCGGAGTAAACGAGATGCCGCTATTACTGGGCAGCCGGGTATATTGAAATTTATCGGGCAAATATTGAATTAAAAAAAAAACTGTGGATTATTTGTGAAATATGACTCGTTAGCGGTTTAGGTATGAATATGTTCACTTCATATTTTTAATTGCAGACGCATACGCCAAAAAAATAAAGACATAGAACCGTTTAATGATGATTTTAAGACCTATCTTTGCAATTATTTTCTATCGAGCCGATTTCGTCCAATTATGTATCAAGTCCGTCCACGGTCTTTGAATTATGATGAATTATTAACATATAATTTTTTGATGTGCTAGAACAAACAGTTTTTCTTAAAAAACTGTTTAAATGACATCAATTTCAACAAAATTAGGTGTTGTCAGCCTCTTAAAGTGGCAGGAACGCATTGGATGCGGATGGCGCAGGACTAATCTGTTTGGCGAGCCTTAGGGGAGGCCTATGTTCAGCAGTGGACGTCTTTCGGCTGAAATGATGAAGATGAATCGTTGGGACAAAAGTCATACACAGACAGAAACAAAAATAGTCTCTCCTGTGGACATAAAATTAGCGACTCCGGGTCAGAAAACTACAGATTTATTTAAAAGGGTTGAAAGTTGGACAGGCGTCCAACACGCCGATGTAGACTTACCTAAAACATATTGGCTGTGGACCCTTAACCTTTGCCATGTCCACAAGAGAGACACGAATAAAAAAAAATGTGTACGACCCGAACATAATGTGTTATTTTTTTATTTTTTTATGTTAGAAAGGCCTGTTAACCCTACCTTCATTATATATATTTGAAGTATGTGTACATGTAAAGAAAAACTTGGCTGATTACGAAATTGCAAAGGTAAATCCGAGAAAAACAGCAAAAAATCACGGCATTTTTCTCGTCTTGCCTACTTCTAACACCACACACTTCAGGAAAAGTGTACTGTATATGTCAGTAAAAATCTTTAATTACCTGCCTGAAGATCTTAACAGATTTGAGTTCCCAGAATTCAAAACCAAACTATATAAATGGTGTTTGGAGAAAGCGTATTATAAAATTGATGACCACTTTGTAGATACAAGAAACTATTAACATGATGTACTTATAGGGAAAATGATAATAATGTAACGAATGTCGCGAGTATAATTAATATTATGAATTTAGTAAGTATAGGATATTGTAATTTAATTAACCTTATGTGTAAATACGAGCATATAAGACAAAAGACGAAAGTCGTTGACATAGCCCGAAGGATTAGCACGCTGAAGTGGTAATGGGCTGGTCACGTTTGCCGTACAACTGACGATCGTTGGAGCAGACGTGTCCTGGAGTGGAGACCACGTTTAGGAAAGCGTAGTGTGGGACGCCCTGCAACACGTTGGACTGATGACCTTAGGAGGACAGCTGGCAGTGGGTGGATGAGGGAAGCCCAGGATCGCGAATTTTGGCGCAATATGAGGGAGGCCTACGTCCAGCAGTGGACGGACAATGGCTGTAGATAGATAGATAGATAGATGTGTAAATGATATGGATGTAATTTAAATGAATCACTAATATCGTATCTGTAATAATAACTCATATTTTTGAATAATTATATTTAATAGATAATAATCAATATATTTGGTGTACTTAGGGCACTGACATAACTCGCAATATAAATGTATCTTGGCGAGCTTAATTTATTATTAAATATTGTATGCCAAAACTGGCTGATTGTGGCGGCACGTCTCTAATAAGTTTAACAACTGCTGTATATACAGGGTGTTACATTGAACGTAATACAACTCATGTTTTTTAATTTCGTCTCCCTGATGCTAAACGCCTCTACTAGGTCTCGTGTTGTTAAAGTCATCTTAATTAATTAATATTGCTGTTTAAATTTTTCCTATTTTTTGGTCTCATCGTGGTTACCCTAATTAGAGAGTTAAAAGAAAAAAGTTTGAATCTAGTTTTGTAGTGAACACTTACCTTTTTGCTTTCCTATGTTGATAATTTATGAGTAAAATTCATTCTGACACATTACTGAAGTTATTTGTCATAACAAACCAGCATTTCGTTTGATTCTTTATTGTCGCAGTTTAATTTTAAACAGAAGTCATGCCTCCTGCTTATCCGTTTACTAATATTCAGCGATCAGTGATGGTAGAACTTTATTTCACATCGCAGAGTACGATGAGGGCACAAGAACTATTTCACGAGCGATACCCGGAGAGTCCAATCCCCACTCGTCAATTGATCAACACAAGTGTACAGAATTTGAGAGACTATGGACAGTTTACGGTCCCAGCTCGTGCCCAAGGTAGAGGTCAACGTCCAAGGTACTCAGGGGTTTTTAGAACAAGAGTACTTAGGTATTTTATCCGCCACCCAGAAGCCAGCACCAGAGAAGCCGCGGCACGATTTGGTACAACCCACATTTTTATTTGGAGACTTTTGAATGCCGAAGGATTACACCCGTTTCACTTTCAACGGGTGCAAGATATTGTCTTAGCAGATTATTCCAGGAGAGTACGGTTTTGTCGTTGGCTATTACAAAACCAACACCTTAACATTTTATGGTCAGATGAAGCTACCTTCACCAGAGTAGGACTGTTTAACATACACAACGAGCACTGGTGGAGTGATGTCAATCCTCATGTGACACGGCGAGACTCGTTTCAAACACGCTTCTCAGTTAATGTTTGGACGGGTATTCTCAATAATTATGTCATAGGACCTTATTTCATTGAAGGTAATTTAAATGGAATTAAGTACGAAGCCTTTTTAAGAAACGAGTTGCCAATGCTGTTGCAACAAATTCCCGAACAAAATTTGCAAAACATGCACTATCAACAAGATGGAGCTCCAGCACATTTTTCCCTGCGGGTTCGGAGTTACCTGGACCAAGAATTCCCTGGACGTTGGATAGGACGCAGTGGTCCAGTGGAATGGCCGCCTCGTAGCCCGGATCTAACTCCACTGGATTATTTTTTGTGGGGTGAGCTCAAAAGACTGGTATACAAACGAGAGTCTGATACTGTTCTGGAGCTCCGCCAAAAAATAATCCAGGCGTTTGAGGTAGTAAAAACCAACGAGTTCGAACTCGGCAGAGTGCAAAGAAATCTTCGACGACGTGCAGAGCTATGTGTTCAGGAAGGAGGTGGACATTTCGAACACTTGCTGAAGTACGTTTGAACTTAACAGTTAATTTTACTTTCTAATAAAAAAATATTTTTAACAGATATCACTTGTTGCTCCTTATCATTTGTTTTGATGTTTTGACACACTGATAACTGATAACAAAGCTTGAGGAATAGATACGTCAAGTAAACGTGACGTCATGATGGGTGACAACACTAGGAGATTTTAATTTCTTTATTCTGTTAGCAAATAAGCAAAAGTTAATTACGAAGTATTTTAATTACTCAATTCGTGCATTTTGTTCTCTATCGTTAACTGAGCCGGAATTACTTAATTTGTACTACGTTCAATGTAACACCCTGTATGTACCCACAGTCTACAATAAAAAGATTTGACTTTGACTTTGACAAACGAACTAGTGGGTCACCTGATGTTAAATGAACACCACTGTCCATGGGCACCCGCAGCACTTCACGCGATGCCAGTGCGTTGTCGGCCCTAAAAGGGAGAGGAAAAAGGAAAGAGAATAGAGGAGGGGGAGTGGTATTGGGCCCCCGGCGCTCTCACTGACCGTACGAAACGCAGCAGTACTGCTGCTTCACACCGGTGTTCTGTGAGAGGGTGGTACTGCCCCGAACGAACCGGCCCATTCGTGATGCAGCGGCTAGCTACAACATGGCTCTACCACTACAAAAATTAAGTAATGAAAATTACTTTTGTGCCTACATCAAAGTATTTGACACAGCAAATTTTTTAACACAATGGAACATATTAAACATCCAAGACTGGACCCACAGAATAACTAATAGACATATTCCCATTGATACAAATATCTGCCCCGACCAGGATCGAACCCGAGATCTGAAGCTTAGCAGTCAGATTCTCTAACCACTATATTTGGGTAAGGCCGCGGAGCGTTTCAACCACTGCACTTATATGTAACGATTGTTGTCCATTGTAAGTAAAAATATTCATAAAGTACGAAAGAAAATACGGAAATATGCATTCCATCTAACTTAATTGTAAAACTCAGTGGCATTTTTCACTTTATTTACCAGTAATTTGTTACATAAAAGTACTGGTGGTCGCGACGCTCCGCGGTCAAACCAAAGCGCTCAGACATCGATGTTTGCGTATCGACTGCAAAAAAAACATTTTATTTTCTTACAACCACTTGTCTGTTAGAAGAATCTTTATAGAAAACAATAAATAATAAAATGGCTGAGCCAATTTGTAAAATGGGCGAAAACGCAACCTTGAGATGCTAAGCAAAACCATTTTATAACTGCACACATAAATTACCAGCACTACTACACCCTCAATTTTTAACTAGCAATCATTTCTAACCCCCGACACAAAAAGAGGGGTGTTATAATTTTAACCGCTATGTGTGTGTTTGTGTGTGTATGAGTCTCTGACTGTCTATCTGTGTATCTGTGTGTCTGTCTGTGGCATCATAACTATTAAATGGGTAAGCTGATTTGGATGCTTTTTTATTCGAAAGCAGGTTTCTTCGCGATGGCTCTTAAACATGTTTCATCAAATGGTCCAGCCGATTTAAAGGTAACGTCAATTTGTACTTAAGTTTTACTAAAGTTTTCACCTACAATATAAGGTGTATATATACACTGTCTGTCTGTTTGTCACAGGGTTGTATGTCAAGAACTGTAATGGATAGGCAGCTGAAATTTATGTATGTATTGTGTATTTCTATGACTACTACAACAGTAAAATAGTAGCATTATATTAATCTAGTTTTGAAAAGCAAATACACATAGTTACGTATTTATTTTACAGAAATACATACTTCTGCAGTTTTAAATAAAAACTTTATCTAATCTTGTTTCCCCGTACGCTAGCTAGTCTTAATCTTTTCTGAAAGGACCGGCAACGCATCCGTAACTCAATTGGTGTTGTGGGCGTTCATGGGTGGCGGTTAATGCTTTCCATCGGGTGATTCGCCTGATCGTTTTCCCCCTATTATGTAAACAAAATAAATGTGGACTCCCATGTCCTCTTAAGGCATGAATTTTTGAAATTTATTTCTTAGGCATTCTACGTATTAAATAGCTCTGTGCCAAATTTCAGCACAATCCGTTCAGTAGTTTGAGCTATACGTTGGTAAATAATACAATTACCTTTACCTTTTATATACATGAATTGGCTACTTTCCTAACTAGTCAGTCTTTTAGATTATCAAAAAATATTGGACACGTATTTTTTATTTTGTCAATTAAACAAAAAATTACGAAGATATGGCGCGTTGAAGTTTCGCGTGACGTCACTTGTTCCTACACTTTGTATGAGCGTTTTAGGAACAAGTGACGTCACGCGGAACTTCAACGCGCCATATCTTCGTCATTTTTTGTTTAATTGTCAAAAGAAAAATGACGTGTCTAATATTTTTTGATAATGTAAAATACGGACTAATAAGAATTATTATTTTTTTACCTAGGAAACATCCCTATTAAGAAATAAAAAATTAAAGGGTAAATGTATACAATTCATTAAACACTCGACACACTCGGACACCCGGAGCGACCAAATTCAAGTAGTCGCGTTATATCAAACACATTAAAAACCGAAAATTATTACTTCATAACAGCGAATCGCCGGCATTCATTTTTGAGGCTTTCTTTACGATTGTACAGTTGTTAATTTTTATCGTTTTAATTACAAAAATGACTGTTAACATTTTTTCGTGGCACGTTTTGATGACAGTATAAGATATTATTTTTTAATTGAATCATTTGGAATGCGTTTAATTATTTATTTATTGCGATTGTCGTTTGAAATGTGGGTTAATTATGTTTCATCATCATAATCATCATCATTCATTCATTCATTGAATGATCTTTTTTTCTAACCCTGTCATATTTTTATGTGCTTGAAACAATGTATTACTTATGAATGAAACCAAACGAATTTAAATGACCATAATAATCTCGCTAAATGTTACATGTTTGCTGTTACTAATTTTTCAAAACTGTTTTTCAATAATAAGACTCGTGAAGATTGTTTACCCTTTTTCTAATGCTAAAATAAACAAAGTAAAGAACAAATCACAAACTAGTTTTGACACCAATAAATTACCTATTTCATCTAAAAATTTCACTAAACTTGGCTTACAAGAAAAACTTATAGCCTTTTAAACTTCCCGCCTTAAAGGCATTTCTTTATCTTGAGCTTAAGCGAACTTTCTTAAGGCGCTAACATATTAGGGCTATCTCATCGCGATACAACCCCGCCACCCGACTGTGCGCGCTGTATGCAAACAGCCGGGGGCCATACAAGGCTGCCTTTCAACGTACATACTTTATTCATGCGTGACGCGATGGGAACAGAATGGGTTGGTAAAGCTGGCTGTGGATTAGCGGATGATCGATTTAAAGTCGCAGTGGTTTTTATAAAATTAGGATTACTCGCTGTTAAGACGCTGTCAACACCAACGTCGGCGCACACTGTCTATTTGTATCGGAGTAAACGAGATGCCGCTATTACTGGGCAGCCGGGTATATTGAAATTTATCGGGAAAATATTTAATTAAAAAAAAACTGTGGATTATTTGTGAAATATGACTCATTAGCGGTTTAGGTATGAATATGTTGACTTCATGTTTTTAATTGCAGACGCATACGCCAAAAAAATAAAGACATAGAACCGTTTAATGATGATTTAAAGACCTATCTTTGCAATTATTTTCTATCGAGTCGATTTCGTCCAATTATGTATCGAGTCCGTCCACGGTCTTTGAAATATGATGAATATTAACATATAATTTTTTTGATGTGCTTGTTCTAACAAGCAGTTTTTCTTAAAAAACTGTTTAAATGACATCAATTTCAACAAAATTAGGTGTTGTCAGCCTCTTAATCGAGACTCCGTGTGGTAGGAATTTGTTTATAGCAATCCCGCTAGAAATATTCAATTTTCCGGGATAAATATAAAAATAAACTGTGTTTTGAATTTCATCAGGATCCGTCAAAGCGTTTTAGCGTGAAACAGTAACAAATTTAATATTCATACATCCATCCCTACAGCAACCGGATAGCCTAGTTGTTACAGAACCTGACTACGTAGGTCCCGGGTTCGATTCCCGATCGGGGCAGATATTTCTGAGAAAAATACGAATGTTTGTGCTCGAGGCTTGGATAATTAATATGTATTTAAGTATGTATCTGTACATAATAAGTATGTTTCTTCGTTGCCTAGTACCCATAGCTTTGCTTACTTTGGGACTAGGTCAATTGGTGTCAATAGTCAAGCTTTGTAGTGAGGTTTCTAACCACTAGGCCATTTGGCCGTCATTCACAAGTATTATTATTCATTATTTTTAATAATAATGATTGATTTTGTCCTATATCTCCCAGGTGGAGCTAAGGGCCGCTGATGTCCGTCTCCACGCCTCCCTATCCTGCGCCGCCTCCCTCACGTGATCCCACGTGGAACCCACACGCCTCAGCTCAGCGTCCACAGATCGCCTCCAACTATGCGTGGGCCGCCCCGGCCTTCTTCTACCACCGGGCCGCCATTCAAAAGCAACTTGTGCGGCGTTGCCTTCCTGCCTTCTCATGGTGTGGCCAATCCATCGCCAGCGCCGCACAGCAATCTCTTTGCCTATTGGGACTTGGTGACACTTTTCCCAGAGGTCCACGTTGGATATTGTGTTTGGCCAATGGATACGGAGTATGGACCTGAGGCATTTGTTGACAGCCACCTGGAGTCTGCTGATGAGCGTTTTGGTGATCCTCCAAGTTTCGCAGCCATACAACAGGACAGACTTTACATTGCTCTCAAAGACAGACAGCTTCAGACGCCGCGGCAGTATGCCAGACTTCCAGACAGGTGTCAACTGGGCAAAGGCCGCTTTAGCCTTCTTAATGCGGTTGTCAATATCAGTGTCAGCACCACCATTGTTGGCCAGCATGCAGCCGAGGTAACAAAAGGAGTCAACCAAGTCTAGGTGCAAGTCTCCCAAAACTAGCGATTTTTAATAATAATAATAATAATAATGTATAATAATATGTACCTATAATAATATGACATGTAAAATTTTTAATTTTATCAATAAATAAATATGAATATGAATATTATATGAAGCTTATTTGACTTTGATTCTTCTCAACACGGTTTTACCGAACCGGTTGTTAACTTCGATATTCGTGTTTGTTAAAGTTATAGCCTAAATTAAATAAAGATATTTTGATTTTGACTTTGAATGGAAAACTTTAATAACACTAAGCTGTTTAGTTGCCTCGTGAATGGCGTGCTTTAGCGAACGGGGACCCAGTAGTTGCCTGATGGCGGGTGATAGTGACACACCCATACCTTTGCGACCCGGCACTATAGGTCCGAAGGCACCAATCATAGATCTAATAAGAGAGTCTGTAGGTACCTTAACTAGTCATACTAGGGTACGTACAATACAATCATCATCATCATCCCAGCCTATATACGTCCCAATGCAGGGCACAGGCCTCCTCTCAGCATGAAAGTCTTGGGCCGTAGTTCTCACGCGGGACCAGTGCAGATTGGGAACTTCACATACACCATTGAATTTCTTCGCAGGTGTATGCAGGTTTCCTCACGATGTTTTCCTTCAGCTCATGGTAAATTTCAATTGTAAAACAACCTAAAAATGCTGAAAAACACGTTTCTTTTACGACGACATTCTTTAATTTTTAACTTTAGTTTATTTTTAGTATTTGTTGTTAGTTCTACGAACTCGTACGAGCTCGCAGAACTGATGGCCGATGGGGCAAAAAGGTTCCCGAGTGGCGTCCACGGACCGGAAGACGCAGGTAGGCCTCCAACAAGATGGAGCGACAACCTGATTAAGGGTACGGGAACGCGTTGGATGCGGATGGCACGGGACCGATCTGTTTAGTGAGCCTTGGGGGAGGCCTATGTTCAGCAGTGGACGTCTTTCGGCTGAAATGATGACGATGGTGATTTGTTGGTATGTCTATAAGCCATATTTCATAATCGGTGGAAATTTCAAGCTATTACAGTTCAAGAGATACCTCCTGTGACAGACGGAGAGGCAGAAAGACAGACACATAGCGGAGTCTCGGTAATAGGGTCCCCTATGCACCCTAAAGGTTCGGCCATACCGCTGCTTAAAATACGGAAACGTTACGGAATCGCAGTGACGCATCGTAAACGTCAGAATTTACCGCATGCTCTCCATAGTAAAGTTGTGACGTTTAGAGCGCGCGCACACAGAGAGCGGTCTGGAGTTCCGCGTTCTTTCAAATGTACTGAGTCCCTTACGATAACAAACACAGCAATTTTTGTAGTGGTAGAGCCATGTTGTAGCTAGCCGCTGCATCACGAATGGGCCGGCTCGTCCGGGGCAGCACCACCCTCTCACAGAACACTGGCGTGAAGCAGCAGTAATCCTGCTTGCGTTTCGTACGGTCAGTGAGAGTGCCGGGGGCCCAATACCTCACTCCTTCCCTCTCCCCCTCCCTCTCCCCCTCCCCTATTCCCTCTCCTTTAGGGCCGACAACGCACTGGCATCGTGTAAAGCGCTGCGGGTGTCTATGGACAGTGGTGTTCATTTAACATCAGGTGACCCACTAGTTCGTTTGTCTGGCCTATCTACATAAAAAAAAAAAAAAAAAAAAAATCGTAAGCGACTCAGTACATTTGAAAGAACGTGGAACTCCAGACCACTCTCTGTGTGCGCGCGCTCTTACGGTGCGTCACTGCGATTCCGTAACGTCACCGTTTTTTAAGCGGCTGTTTGGTCGGACCTTAAAAACGACTCAAATTCTAAACGCATAGAAAATTACAAACAGAGTATTCATAGATATCAAGTGTAGTTAAGTTTGCTCTACTTTTTTTTGTTGGATAGAGACATTAACGCCAAAAGCAACAAGTACAATAAAACAGACTTATCTATTTGAGGAATCTCTTCCAATCGCCTCACTAGAGCAGTAGCCATTCATTGTCCAAAATTAAATTTCTAAACAAAAGTCATAATCTAGAGGCAGTGGTCGGCAACATTTGGTTTCGTTTTAAAAATGCTTTAGGTCGAAAAAATATGGGTTTTGCAAAGATAAATGTACCTAATTTCGCACATAAATTCCGAAAAACTCAGAGTTGATTCCGTATACGTTAGATAATAATGGCTTCAGCTTGCTATGAAAATTGATCCGTTGATAGCCGTCGCAAAGTAACGCTTGAACCGATTACCATTTATCTCTTCTCATCATCCCAGCTTTATATACGTCCCATTTCAGGGCACAGGCTTCCTCTCAGAATGAGAGGGCTTGGGCCGTAGTTCCCACGCGGGCCCAGTGCGGATTGGGAACTTCATATACACCATTGAATTTCTTCGCCAACCAGAAAACCAGAAATTCAATACAATACAGTTCTTACATATCATCTGTAACGAATAATAGAAGATTATTCATTTATTTTTAACCCATTTTGTATTTTCTGAATTTATCTAAGTGCTTTATCGAATGAATATTTTAAGAAGTAATATCTTAAAAGACATCGTTTCCCCTGAGCGCAGTTTTTATTGTGAATGCCCAAATAAAGTCAGGATACGTTGTCTGAGCAATATTTAAACAGTGACAGAAAATATTCATGTCCATGCATATTATCTTACTTAATAGGCGTTTTAGTCGCTACCATAAGCCTGTTATTCACAGGTAGGCAGGGCACAGGCCTCGTCTCAGAAGAAGAAGGCATATAAGCCGTGGTACTCCAATGGTTTGACCTATGGCCTCTCAAGCAGAGGGTCGTGGAATCAAGTCTGGGCTCGCACCTGGGAAGTTTTAGAAAATTTATGTGCTAAATTATATGAAAGTTACCATGTTTACGTTGATGGGAAAACATCGTGAGGGAACCTGTACACTGCGGAGAAATTCAGTGGTGTTTGAAGTTCCCAATCCGCACTAGGCCCGCGTGAGAACTACGGCCCAAGCCCTCTCATTCAGATAGAAGGCATGTGCCCTGCAGTAGGACGTATTTAGGATGATGATTACCTTATTACGTAATAATGATGTACGTTTGGCAAGCAAACAGACGCATTCTCGCATAAAAACCGCTAGTACGTTTTTGCACGAAAACAAAGACGTTTTTTCCCCCATTAACCTAATTAGAAGTTAGGTTGGCGACCCCTGCGAGTTAAGGGTCCGTTATAATTGAGTTACCAATAATTAAAACGTATAACGATTCTGGCTGTTAAGGCGAATGCACAGCGAAATGTGAAATAGTTTTTTTTTAGTTTTAAATTAATTTTTATGGTTTAATGTCGTTTGAAAAAATAACTTTCTTTAGAACTATGAATTTATGTAGTTTAATGTTATGAACGGCATAAAAGAGTTGAAACTAGACTACAGAGGTAATACTTTTTTTTAATTTTTGTGCCATTTTGTTACGGAAAATATAAAGTGTAAAAAAAGTAATTAAAGCTCGTATTTATTATATGTACTTAACATTTATAAAAAAAGTTATGCCTGGGTGACTGATTGACTCATCAACGGCACATCCAAACTTATGGAGCTAGAAACCTGAAACTTTGCAAAGAGTTTCCCATTGAATATAATAAAGACAAGGCGAAAGGGTGTATTTACCAATTTATAAAATTACAAACATAAATAAACAAGTAAAACAGGGTAATAATGAAATTGCAGCAAAGATATGTGTTTATTAAATACGGCTCCCTTTGTTTCTCATAATTTCATTTGTCATATGTTTGTTACTTTGACTTTCGTTTGACACGTGTCTTATACTTCCTGTAGAAATCATCTGAGTGTCCACCAATCTGAGTCAGTTTGGTAGGTTCTGATTCCCTACGAGGCAACGGACCCTAATCATAATTTCACTTGGCATACATTATAAAGAAGCGTGCTGTTTTCAAGATTTTTTTAAAGTTATCTTATAGAATACAGTATCTTAGGTTAGGTTACTTTAATAACAATTCTGAAGAAAATACTGTTACAAAAATAAATTACTTTATTAGAAACGAAAATTATAGAAAATATTAATTATGGAAATTGAAATTCTGGCCTTTAAAGACCCGTTCAAATATTGCGCCTAATTTTTTTTTCTTAACAATAAAAAAGTGTAAATGGTGATTTAAATAAATTTCCTGAACAGCTATTTTCCAATAACTGCCGTGCTGCTGCAATGTGGCCGAAACGTCGAGGTAAATATTGTCCCGTTTAGTATAATAATTATAAGTGAAAATCACGAAAGTTTAAAACAGTATATTTTCCAACATTCCAAATTACCTTCGAACTATTAAAATAAGATGCAAATTTCACACAAATCTGCTAACCCGGCGTTACGTGGCCCCGCCTTAACGCGCGTCAGTGATATTGATTGATGATGCACACCGCCTTAACGAGTTGTTTTAAATTATAGCTTACCAAATTACAACTATTCAACTTTTTGTATTTTTTAATCGCTAACAAATTGTTAGGTATTGTTGTTGTAATGTATTTATTTGGGGGGCCGCGGGTTCAAAAATTTAAACTAGCTTTTCCCGCGTCTTCTCGCGTAAACGATCTGGCAGTCGAGTTGAAATGCCGGGTCTTTACTGGAAGAGATTCCTTTAAGAAATAAGTTCGCCTTCGTACATCTGTTTCTCTTATTCATTCATCATTCATTTCAGCCGAAAGAACGTAGGCCTCATGTCTATCTCTATGTTTGTACTTTTACTTTTAGCCTGTGCACGTGTTATTGTTGTTATAAATAAATGTTTTTCTTTCTTTCTTTCTTCCTAGATGCGTACGCAAGGTGTGACATCTTTCTTACAGTTTCATTCATTACAACTGGTGCGAGACACGCACACGTATTTGATCTGCGCCAGCCTTTACGTTTCGGGGCTACTTTTAGCAATTTTAATTTTTTTCTAGCCTAAAATAGTGCCCCACTGCTGGGCAAAGGCCTCCCCTCTGATCCTCCATGGCTCCCTGTCTTAATCCAAATTGGGCCAATCGTTTGAATTTCGCTTTAATTTTTTAAATGTGCATACGCAACAATTAATAGGATAAACGCAGGCTATTCAACATTATGCCAAACATTATCGGCCAAAAAATTTTAGGACAATCAACATTATGCGATACAACAAGCACCCATTTTTTAGTTTTTCATTCCGGGTCGTAAATCGGTCGTATTTTAAGCGCACCCAAGATCTTAACACGTCGATAATACAAAAACTTGGGAGGTTTATTCTTATTTTACTAAATAAAAAGGGCTTTTACGGTCAAAAAGCACATATTCACAATTTGTAAAGGTTCCTGCTAAAACCGAGAACGCTGCCACGCCCCTGTAAAAATGGAAGAAAAAACAGACAAGCGTGAAACGGATGCATAAATTGGGGTTCTTGACTAAAGACATGGCGCCTGATATTGTTGTTTTTTAACTATAAAAAAGTGCAAGATTTTAGAGCTTGTTTGATTATGAAAATTGAGGCGGTTTAACTGTCCTCAAGTTTACACTAGTAATTGACAACACTGACAGCGAAGTTTTAACTTAATTACTTTGATAAAATCAGTAGCTAGTACGTTTTCTTACTAAAGTTTTTAAATTAAATTATAAATTAAATAGCTAAGTAATTTAACTTTTATTTGTGTAAGGTTTAGCACCTCTGCTTTTCAAAACAAAAGAGAATTTGGAACAGTAAAAAATGATCATGGAACTCAAACTCGAAATTCAAATTTCAACGAGCCCTTCTATCAACAAACTATCGAATGCGGGCTCAAAAGTCGTTCCAAATTCAAAACTGTTAAACTAACCGACCGTGTATTCTGAAATAAATTCGCGTTCGATTTTTAAACTTACTTTTTTTATTGGCCGTTGAAAATTGACTTAGGGTTGCCAGTATTTTATCGTCTTTTGTTCGGTTGTAAATATGGCTTTTAAGAGTCGAGTGTTGTTGAGAGTGATTTATCTTTTAGAAATGACGTGTGATTTTGCAGTGTCTTTGTAATATTTTGTTATGTTGCTGTATCTTTCTGTTTAATAATTGAATTATTTTGCACCACAGGATCTTGTGACTGTAACAATTACAAAGATAAATATAATATAAAGTTACATTGACTAGCTGAATAACTCTTCAATCCTCAGCTCAAACCATTGGATCTAAAGGCTGAAATTTTGCATAGACGAATGGACGACAATTCAAAACCAGCAGCCATGAAGATTCTAAGGGAAGGCTTATGAGCAGTGGCTGTCCTATGTGTGATGATTTGATGTAAGTATAATAAAAATAATAAAGAGAAATAGCAACTGCACTAAAAGCTCGAGTCGCTTATATGGCTAAAAAGCCATGTATTTCGTTTTTCAACTCAATCCGTAGCGAAGTTAATAGATCAAAACTAGATTATTTCAGGGTTTGTGGTTCAAAAAGGATTAACTTTCACCGAAGAGTGTACTGTAATTTACTGAAACCTGTGAAAACATAAAAAACCAGGAGAATCAAAAAGTGGCGACAAAAAACTCAAGCCGTTCTTTCATGGTAACATCGTCATCTCGGTTAATATACTACCCACTACAGGTCACGGGCCTCCTCTTAGAACGAGAGCGCGTGGGTTGTAGTTCTCACGCAGGCTCAGTGGAAATTAGGAAGTTCACACACACCATTGTTTTTTTACGCAGGTGTGAGCAGTATTCACGATTTTTGGCTTCATCGTAAAGCACATGGCAAATTCCAAATGTAATTTCGCACTTAATGCCCGGTTCACATTATTCCAGTCCAGTAATCCAGCAGGCCAATCCAGTCCAGTCCAAGTGCTGCAGTGCAAGTGGTGCAGTGCATTGCAGTGCAAGTGCTGGACTGGATCATATCGTTTACATTATTCCAGTCATTTAAGAGTTGTTGGAGTGGTTAACACTATTGTTTTTTTTTTTTTTTTTTTTATGATAGATAGGCCAGACAAACGAACTAGTGGGTCACCTGATGTTAAATGAACACCACTGTCCATAGACACCCGCAGCGCTTTACACAATGCCAGTGCGTTGTCGGCCCTAAAGGAGAGGGAATAGGGGATGGGGGAGAGGGAAGGGGTGAGGTATTGGGCCCCCGGCACTCTCACTGACCGTACGAAACGCAAGCAGGATTACTGCTGCTTCACGCCGGTGTTCTGTGAGAGGGTGGTACTGCCCCGGACGAGCCGGCCCATTCGTGATGCAGCGGCTAGCTACAACATGGCTCTACCACTACAAATGATTGACATTTTTTTTTGTGACAATTATTTCTAGAAAGAAACTCAAAAATTGTTTAAAAACTGCTCATTTACTACTGTTACAAGAAGTAAATGATTTAGTAGAAGAACTATACTTACTGCAAGTATACTTCTCCGAAAAACTCAGACATGCGAGCTCGGGCTCAAACCAACTTGTTGCCTGAGAGTCCATAGTTCAAACCGCGCAAACCACACAGAAGAGACGTAGAACGGCGGCGCGTCGCAGTCCGCGTCTCCGCCCCGTCTCTTCTGTCTGCTTTGGATCGCGTCGCTCCTATACATTTAGTATGAAAACTGATAGGGGGCGCTGCGACTGCGACACGCCCCTGTCCCACGTCTCTTCTGTGTGGCTTGCGACTTCGACTTCTAGTGACAACCCTAGCTAATAGTTATACACTTTACGCATCATAGAGCAGGCAATAAAAGTGATCCCAAATATTGCGCCCTCCACCTTTACAGTTGCATTCTGCTGACATTCTGACACAGGTAGCAGCAGACCCATTATTGTATATTATTTACTAGCTTTTTTTCGTGATTCATTCCCGCAGAGTTCAAAAATGTGGTACAGCTTCATCATCTCTTTTCAAAGTGCTAGATGTCAGACAGCGGGTCCAAATCAAACTCCGTACGTAGTTAAAACCACGCGAAAATTGTGTAGAATTCTAAATAATGCTATACCACACCGACTAAAGTAGTACAACTTGGACCGTCTACGATTTTCACTTCAATGCCAAATGAAGGTCATTGCTTATTTGATATGTAATAAATAACATTACATTACATTGTATTAAAATTAAATAACTACAGAAAACGATTTAAAAAGCATTTATCTCGAAATGATTTTCGATTTACAATACTTGCATTACAAAAAAATAGACAACCCCAATCCCTTGTCGGGTTATTAGGTATCAGCTAGTAAATATCCTTCATTGGCCGAACAGATGGCCTAGTGGTAAGAGAACCTGACTACGAAGCTTGAGGTCCTGGGTTCAATTCCCGAGTCGGGGCAGTTATTTGTATGAAAAATACGAATGTTTGTTCTCGGGTCTTGGTTGTTTAATATGTATTTAAGTATGTATCTATCTATATAAGTATGTTTGTCCGTTGCTAGTACCCATAACACAAGCTTTGCTTAGCTTACTTTGGGACTAGATCAATTATATTGGTGTGAATTGTCCCATGATATTTATTTTATTTTATTCAGGGTTATTTGTAATTCACTGACATCCTCATAACCCTGAATTCCTATCACTCAAACAAATGTTTTTTGTTTTACGACATTTAAAATGAATCACTTTTTTTCCCATACATACACAGAGTAGCGTAAAAATAAGAGGTAATCTCAAATTTTCAAAACGTTGCTACACCAAAAATATTAAGTTATGACAAAAGCCGTAAAACAAAAAACATTTGTTTAAGTGGTAGGAGTTTAGGGTTAAAAGGATGCTAGTGAATTACAAATAACCCTGTTTATTTATTGGGTAGGACATCTTTGACCGATGGCCAGCGCCCGGTCCAAGCAATGCTCCTCCCGAACGGATCCGCTCTTGGGCACACGAGGTTACCAACAGCAACACGCACCTAAAAAGGAATTTCTGTATAGAAATTTGAATATTAACATGGATATCAGTAGTGCGACAGAAACATATCGGTCTCGATAACCTCGAAACGTGTTGAACCTCGAAAGACATGACAAATTGGTTGCATTAAGTTTTAAAACCAAGCCAGTTACTTTTCACAAAGCTTTTTATAACTGTATTATCTTCATTGTGTCATCTGCACTGAGCGAGTGCCGCTTACAAAATGTACACTCGTATATGTACAGCCTAGAATGTATGACCTAATGATACACGCCCTGATAAATCGCGTGCTCTACACAAATTACATACTTAAAGGATTTGCCAAACTGCAGGATGCGTTCTACGGATGTATAGATATGCGATTTGACCGTGCGGCCCGTGCGGTCAGATCGCATATCTATACATCCGTAGAACGCATCCAGTGTGGCAAATCCTTAAAAGCACGTATTGTCACGGCTTGCATTATTAGGTCGTAATTCCGGGGCAACAATTACTTGCCAGTACAATAAACAAACCCCTGCGCCTCATCTCATTACAAAGGTCGTAAAATTGGTAACTTCGCTGATATTTTTTTTGTAAATGTCTTTTAAGAACACAGTGACTCAATAAAAACTTCTACTCACCACTAATTACTAATTCCGAAAGGTCGTCGCCCCCAACAAAAACCCAATAAGATTCACACTTACTTATTACATCCACCATTTTGAATATCCAAATGTCATTAGCAATAAATGGCGTTTCGCGCCAACGAAAGAGTGTTACCACAATGGAAAATCATAAATCAAGACGTCCTTTTGACACTGGCTGAATGGACTTCAATGCATCGATGCAAAGTTTTTTTTTTCTTAAAAGACCGTGCCGTTTTGATTAATTGTTAAAAAGTTTTTGCTTTGCGTTTTGTTTTCAAGGTTGTCAGTGACTTGGGATTTTTGATCGTTTTGAATTCGGAAGTTTTCTTATGATGGTGTTTTTATCAGCTCAATATAATAAAGTTTTTTCTCTTTTTGTAAGCAACTTTTAAAATAAGAAGGATTATGTTTTTCGTCATTATGTTTTTATGTTATGACACTTACGACCTTAAGAACATTAACGTACCTAAAGTAAGTATTGAAGTCTATGATAAAGTTATTGACAAAAACGTAACAGGATTTTTTTTTCTTTAAGTTAATTTTCATGGTGATACTAGAATAATTTTCAAGTAACTAAAAAAAATTCGTTGTAAACTGGGTTTCATTACAAAAAAAAATCCCCACAATTTATGGAACAGTCTAGCAAACTCATACCAATTTGAAATACTCATTGAATGCACCAATTTTTTAAGTTACTTGAGCAGCTGCCGTGGCGTGTGTATTCCGAGACGAAGGGCTACGGACTAGCTCGAAACATGTCGAGTTAAGCTCGTTCATAGACGTGAGTGATCCACTATACTCCTCTTCTTTTTCGACATCGTCTGTTCTTAGAATATAACTACTCTTTGACTCCCATTATATCTTATAACTATAGTCATTGTATCTATGGTTATTGGCCTAAGGATTTACAGTGAAATAACCCTCCATCCAGAATTGTTTACTCTGGCATCCCCAGGTGATAAATTTAGCGTGCTCTTTATAGACATTATAAAATCTTTATACCTGGACAAAGATTATTCGTGCAGATGCGACAACAACGCTCTGATACTGTCTGAGCGGGGAGGGGCATTAAAGGGGATGAAAATTTAATTGATTTTGTCGTAGGATGCACCGTTTTCAAGATATTTGACAAAACACGGGTGTGGTCTGTGCTTGGATGGGTGACCACCTGGTTTCATTTTTGTTTTTTGAATGTTTTGTTATGAGAGCGAGAGAGAGAGAGAGATGTTTATTTACACATATTCGATACACAGGAAATACAGTTCACAGGAAAAGACTATACTGTCTAGACTAAGCTGTTATGACTTTGTCACGTTAAACTATCGTCCGTAAACCAACTTTACAGACAACCGGTTTTATTAATAAGTACAATTGTTTGTCGGAATTACTGTTTTATTGTCATCGTTTTTATTGTAATTTCGTACGAATCCTATCTGTTTTAAAATAATCTTTGCCGCGGTCAACGTAGATACCGCCATATAACCGACGCACACGCACCGAGCTACAGGATTGCCAAATTAACTGCCCGTTTAACTGTCGAACGACTCAGATTAACCGACAGTTAATCGTTAACTGTTAATTATTAGGAGCGGTGGTATAGGGAAACTAAAGGCCACCACAGACCGGGAGCGCGGGGCGGCGACGGAGCGTGCCCAGCGCTTTATTACACTCTTTGATCAATTGGGATGCACCAAAAAAAATAACTTATAGTTTTTATATTTTTTTTGGAAAGAATAGGATATTTTAAGACACCATTTTCATCGATTTTGAATTTGGTTGAGTATTTAATTTTTTATATCTTTTTTTAGAAATACGTTGGATGACGTCACAGTGAGAGAGCCACGTTCCATAGCCTAGAAAAATTCAAGTCGTACATAACATAATCTGTGGCACTACCACGGCACTACTGAGACCCTACTACGAAGTGCATAATTCGAACTTCGTTTCATGCCGTCCCGCTCACGCTAATATGATTTGACACGAGAGTGAGAGGGATGATACGATACGAACTTCGATTTTTGTAGTAGTGCCCCTGATTTGTCTTGTCACTGTCAATATTACAAGCACGGCTTAGGGTCCTAAATGAACCATGACAAAATAGTTTTATTTATTTCTCTTCTTTTAGCTTCGATTATTCCTGTTTGTTTAATGGTGTGATAGTAAATAGATATTTTTTATTAAAATCTGATATTTAAATTCTTTCATATTTACTTGTAACGTAGTAATTTAATAATTAAATTTGTAAAAATACATTGCGAGTATTGTATACATTTCGGACTTTATGATAAATGACAACTGTTTAAAGCCAGGTGTGCATCATGTGATTAAAGTTCTGTCTTTGTCACTCTTTGCTATTATAAGCAGGACAGCAACATTTCAAACTGTCAATTTGCTTTAGAGTGTAGACCTGCTTTATATCTGCCTTTGTGACGATTCACTGCAGGGGTCAAATGAAGGGATTAATCGTATTTGGGCAGAAACGTAATTCACCTGATTCGCATTTGGCCACTATCGCTTTTGGACAGCTCTCATGTGGCCAGAATAGCACATTGCCTGTAACGCACTTGTAAAGAAAAGTAAAAGGACAGACTCGCATCTGGCCATTATCGCAATTGGACAGCTCTCATGTGGCCAGAATCGCACATTGCCTGTAACGCACTTGTAAAGAAAAGTAAAAGGACAGACTCGCATCTGGCCATTATCGCAATTGGACAGCTCTCATGTGGCCAGAATCGCACATTGCCTGTAACGCACTTGTAAAGAAAAGTAAAAGGACGCAGGGTCGCAGCTCTAACCTAACCTACTGTTCTGTCAGCCGTTTATCTTCTAAGGGGTCGCAGTTCTAACCTAACCTAACCTACTGTTCTGTCAGCCGTTTATCTTCTAAGGGGTCGCAGTTCTAACCTAACCTAACCTACTGTTCTGTCAGCCGTTTATCTTCTAAGGGGTCGCAGTTCTAACCTAACCTAACCTACTGTTCTGTCAGCCGTTTATCTTCTAAGGGGTCACAGTTTTAACCTAACCTAACCTACCTAAGGTCTGACGAGTTCTGTTTCTGTCGTAATGCGTTCTGGCTAAATTCTTATATGACCAATTGAGTTTATGGTGTACAGCGTTTATGGTCAACTGCGTTTTAGGAGTGATGAGTTTCTGTCGTAATGCGTTCTGGCCAAATTCTTATATGACCAATTGAGTTTATGGTGTACTGCGTTTATGGTCAATTGCGTGTTAGGAGTGATGAGTTTTTGTCGTAATGCGTTCTGGCTAAGTGCGAATCAGGTAAAACGCTTTTCAGGTCAAATCCGAACCAGGTGAATTAAGTTTCTGCCCAAATGCGATTAATCTAAATGAAGGACATTACTTAAATTTTCTTTATTTAATTCAGATTATCATATTTTTGGAATCTGATTTCTGAAAACGCTTCACAAAGCCTATTTCTCCAAACGGTTTTCGATTTATTATACGTTGCCAAAAATTGGGACATCCCAATTATAACCTTTGATCAATTATAACTGTAGATCCACAGTCGCGCGCCCGAAAATGTCCGAGCCAAATGAGCGCCACTTTGATAAAAGTGGCCTTCTTTTTTCTCAGTACGTTGCGTGAAATTGTCAAGTTTAGCTGTCAAGTGTCAACCGAAATTCGACTGTAATGAAGTAAAGGCTAGGTTCAAATTTTTGTGTAGGTGATGTTTTTAATTATTATGCAAACTAATAAAAAAGTTCGGACATTATTTGAAGGGGATTTTGTTCGGCAATGTGTATCTTCAGTTATAATTGATCAAAGATTATAACTGAAGATACACATTGCCGAACAAAATCCCCTTCAAAGAATGTCCGAACTATTTTATTTGTTTGCATAACAATTAAAATCATCACCTACACAGAAATTTGAACCTAGTCTTTACTTCATTACAGTCGAATTTCGGTTGACACTTGACAGCTAAACTTGACAATTTCACGCAACGTACTGAGAAAAAAGAAGGCCACTTTTATCAAAGTGGCGCTCATTTGGCTCGGACATTTTTGGGCGCGCGACTGTGGATCTACAGTTATAATTGATCAAAGATTACACTGAATCAAAGGCTTAGGCTCAAAAAACTCACTTTCCCGAAATGTGCACTTTTTCTAAGGGTACACTTGTTTAGAAGTATCACCTTCTCGGAAGGCGCACTGTCTCAAAAAGTGCACTTCCCAATTGGTACACTTCCTCAGATAGAGCACATTCTCAGAAGGTGCACTTTCCCAAGAAATGCACTTTCTCAAATAGATTTATATCTAGGTACATAGGTAAAAATGTTAACATCGCTATCATAGCTTAGGATCTTCAACTAAGGAAAACTTTGTGGTGAAGATGACATTTTTGACTAGTGTACATTTTGAGAAAGTGTGCGTTTTGAGAAAATGTACATTAGAAAGTGTGCGTTTTGAGAAAATGTACTTTTTGGGAAAATGCGCTTACGGGGAAAGTGCCCTTAATGGGAAAGTGTACATTTTGGGAGTGTACATTTTGCAATTTTTGCAGAAAGTGCACATTTCGGGAAAGTGAGTTTTTTGAGCCTAAGCCGAATCAATATACGGTGACACACCGGCAGCGCGGCACACCGTATTTGATTCAGTGTTATTGACCGCGCTGGGCGCTCCGTCGACGCCCCGCGCTCCCGGTTTGTAGTGGCCTTAAAAGTTAACATTGTTATATTGAAGTTGAATTAGGATAGCGAGTCCGACTTCAACATCATCATCATCATTTCAGGCTACACACGTCCTACTGTAGGGCCCAGGCCTCCTCTCAGATTAAGGGGGCTTGGCCCGTAGTTCCCACGCGGGCCCAGTGTGGATTGGGAACTTCACACACACCATTGAATTTCCTCGCGTACAGGTTCACGATGTTTTCCTTTTCCATAAAGTTCAGGGTAAATTTCAATTATAATTTCGCACGTAAATAAATTCCGGGAAACTCGGAGGTGCGAGCCTGGATTGAACCCACGACCCTCTGCTTGAGAGGTCATAGGTCAAACCAAGCTACCAGCACTCGCACTTGGTCGTTTTTGAGCTAATTTTTATTTCGTTGTATGTTTTGACTTTTTTTTTAATTTGAAATTTGACAACTCAATGGGACTCAGAGGGCGATGGAGAGGGCTATGCTTGGAGTTTCTCTGCGGGATCGCATTAGAAATGATGAAATCCGTGCAAGAACTAAAGTCACGGACATAGCTCGAAGAATCGCTAGACTTAAGTGGCAGTGGGCAGGGCACATCGCCCGTAGAACTGACGGCCGATGGGGCCGAAAGGTTCTTGAATGGCGTCCGCGGACCGGAAGACGCAGTGTAGGTAGGCCTTTAACAAGATGGAGCGACGACCTGGTGAAGGTAGCGGGAACGCATTGGATGCGGATGGCGCAGGGCCGATCTGTTTGGCGAGCCTTGGGGGAGGCCTATGTTCAGCAGTGGACGTCTTTCGGCTGAAATGATGATGATGATGATGGGACTAGTGGGATAGATGGCAAACCTCTTTTTTTAAATAAAGAGTATTTATTTATTTTCTGAAAATGCCATTATACATATAAAATCATGTAGGTACAGTAAAGTCTGGTTACTTTGGCCCTGAAGGGTAACTTTGACCATTGGGATTAACTCTGTCCAGATTTTATTATTGCATCAAATTTAGGGCAAATTGCCATATGGTTTGTTTTAGCTGACTGCTCACGTTTTTATGTTTTTTACTAGACTCTTCTTTATTTAGTTTTATATAGGCCAAAGTTACCCTTTATTGGGTCAAAATACCCCGACTTTACGGTATATGGACCGGAGATGATATTTTTTTTTTATATAATAAGAGGTGGCAAACGAGCAGACGGGTCACCTGATAGAGAGCGATCACCGTCGCCCATGGACACCCGCAACACGGGGCATTACAGGTGCGTTGCCGACCCTTTTAGGAATTGGTAGGCTCGTTTTTTAAAGATGCCTAAGTTGTAACGCTCCGGGAATGCTGCCGCAGTAAGCTGATTCCAGATCTTTGTCGTGCGAGGAAAGAAGTTTTGCTTAAAACGATGTTGATGATATATCTTAATTAAAGTTGTTATTATGAAGAATTTATCTGGAACATGGTGTCAAGTGTCAACAGGAAAATAAAACGAATAATATTTTGCAAAACTAAACGAATATCAAATTAAAAACAAAATTCACTATCACTTGAAGACATGATAAGCGAATGGATACCTAAAATTTGTTAGCTAAAAGACCACTAGGCTGGAGCAAAATGACACGTATGACGCAGTTAATAAGGACGTTGGCACGGGCCTAAGTTTCTCAAGGTGACCGCTATGTACTCTATGATTTGATTAGGAATAATTAGGTAAAATTACAATCCTACTTAAGTATATTTTAAACATGAAAGTTTGTATGTTTGTAAGTATGGATGTCTGTTAAAATCAAAACGTTTATTCTGCACGGAGGCAACAAAGGGCTCTTCTACGTGGGGCATACTGAAAGTTTCTGGAACTGGCCACTTATAAAAAGAAAATTAAAAAAGCAATAATAGGATTTGAAAAAATAACTCTCTGGCAGTATATTACTTTTTAATTTACGAGACTGTCATTTGTTTTTTCATCGTGGTGTTGGATTGTTTGTGTGTCGCTGTTGCAATGAATTTAAGTCGTGAAAATTTTTGATCCATGATTTTTTATGATTTCCGATGTGGATTAAGTCAGCAAGAGAAATGTCAAAGACTTCTATTAGCATTTGGTGATGAAGCCCCATGTCGTAGCTCTGTCTATTCGTTGTTTAGTGAGTTTAGACGAGGACGTGACCATCTCCATGACGATGAACGTGAAGGCCGGCCAGCAACTGCGGTTACCGATATTAATATTAATACTGTACGACAACTAATTGAAACTGACAAAAAAATTACATGTCAGCAAATTCGTACTACCTTAGGAATTGGAATGAGCCAGGTCCAAAAGATATTGCATTTGCATCTGAAGATTCGGAAACTTTGCACCCGATGGATACCGCATGATTTATCGGAAGACCAGAAACGACTGCGTGTAGAGTGGTGCCGCAAAATGATAAAAAAAATTGACAGAGGACAATCAATGGCTGTATAATAACATCGTGACAGGTGACGAAACCTGGGTATACTGCTTTGAACCGGAAAGAAAAAGTCAATCGGCTGAATGGGTCTTTCCTTTTGAAGAGATACCGACGAAAGTAAAAAAGAGTCGAAGCACAGGTAAGAAAATGGTTGCTTCGTTTTTCGGCAAATCGGGACATTACACCACTGTGTCACTTGAAAACCAAAAGACAGTAACTGCAGATTGGTATGTGAACACGTGCTTGCTCAAAGTATATGAAAAAATTCGTGAAAAGCGTCCCCGTAGCAAAATACACGTAGCATCACGACAACGCGTTGGCACATTCCGCTAAAGCAACGTATGCGTATTTGGAGGCCTCAAATGTAGAATTATGGACTCATCCGCCATACAGCCCTGATCTTGCACCATGCGATTTCTTTTTGTTCCCAAAGATTAAAGATAAACTTAGAGGTTTACGGTTTACAAGTCCGGAAATGGCAGTGAATGCTTTCCACGAGGCCATCGAAGAAGTCCCTAAGGAAGACTGGACCCACTGCTTTTCACAATGGTTCCAGCGAATGCAAAAGTGTGTAAATAGGGAGGGTATATACTTTGAAAAACAATAAATGTGTCATAACGATAATGCGTAGTCTTATTTTTTAGAATCCAGAAACTTTCAGTATGACCTAAGTACTTAAATGAAACATTAATCTTCATCATTTATATTATTATGACCATGGTAAAATAAGGAATGACAAAAATTTGGAGCCCTGCTATGTATAAAAAAGATTTACAACTATGCCCTTACCTTACAAATAAAGTACATAATTATTTTAATAAAATTACAGCATTCGTAAGGACCATCATTGCCAAGAAGAATGCGCCGCAAGAAACTTGGCAGAAAGTCATCTTTTCAAACAAAAATAAAATAAATAATTACAAACAAAATAAAAATATAAACTACATTGTAAAATTAAAAAGAATTTTAAAAATAAATAATTAAATTAAATATATAACTAAATATTCTGTGAATATTTCAAGCGTCTACCTGTTGCCGTTATCAATATCGAGCAAAAAAATCACGTTTATCGTACGGGAGCCCCCTTAAATATTTATTTTATTCTGTTTTTAGTACTTGTTGTTATAGCGGCAACCGAAATACATTATTTAGAGCCTATTGTATAGGTATGACATTCTATACGAGCAGCCTGTGGGTTAATTATAGCAAGAAAGCCTACAGCGCTCTCCGCGTTCAGTACAATAACGTGCTTAGAGCTTTGTTGCGGCTGCCCCGGTTCTGCAGTGCGTCGGGCATGTTCGCCGGGGCGCGCGTGGACTGCTTCCACGCCACGATGCGCAAGCGCCGCCTCGATGGCGCGCAGAGCTCGGGACAGCGGCAACAGGCTGCTGGCGGTGGTGGCCGAGAGGCTTGACGGCCCTTTCATGAGGCACTGGCATTCGTTGCACTCTCCAGTGCCTCCTTTTAGACGTGACATGTGACACGTGACAAATGAATTGAATTGATTTTATTATATTGTGTTGTTATTATTATTATGATTATTCTAAGTTAAATTATTATAGAGAACTACTAACATTACCTAATAAGTGATTATGTATTACTAACAATAATGGATTGAAAAGTCTAAATAAATAAACATATTATTATTATTATTATCTGTGAAAATTTCAACTGTCTACCTATCACGGTTCGTTAGATACAGCCCGGTGAGAGACGGACACACGGACGGACGACAGCGAAATCTCAGTAATAGGGTCCCGTTTTCACCCTTTGGGTACATAAACCTAAAGACTGTGTAGCGGTAGAGCCATGTTGTAGCTAGCCGCTGCATCACGAATGGGCCAGCTCGTCCGGGGCAGTACCACCCTCTCACAGAACACCGGCGTGAAGCAGTAGTACGCCTGCTGCGTTTCGTACGGTCAGTGAGAGCGCCGGGGGCCCAATACCTCTCCCCCTCCCCAATACCCTCTCCTTTTTCCTTTAGGGCTGACAACGCACTGGCATCGCGTAAAGCGCTGCGGGTGTCTATGGACAGTGGTGATCATTTAACATCAGGTGACCCACTAGGTAGTTCGTTTGTCTGGCCTCTATAACTTAAAAAAAAACTGTCAGAAAAAATCACAAAACTGATAAAAAGTTTGGGACATTTTTTTATCATCAAAATCAGTGCTTTTGATTCGGAGTAAGAAATACCCAAAAATTTCCTCATTTTACATAAAGGTCAGACACATTTTCTTGTTCTCGTCTCTCCTGTGGACACGGCGAAAGTTAAGTGTTTATAGGGTTTGCCACAGTAGGTGTAATTCCGTTAGGCAAATTATTTTTCCCAAACTGATTCATTTGGCAAATGTTTCATTTCCCAAATGTTTATTTTTTCTGAAACTGCAAACTATTCAGGACATTTTTCTGGAATATTCTGTAGGTTACATTAGGTTAGGTTAGGTTTGTTTTATAACATCCTGAAAAGATTACAGTTTCAGAAAAAATAAACAGTTGGGAAATGAAACATTTGCCAAATGAATCAGTTTGGGAAAAATAAGTTTACTAATGTTTCGCAAATTATTTTTCCCAAACTGATTCATTTGGCAAGTGTTTCATTTCCCAACTGTTTATTTTTTCTGAAACTGTAATCTTTTCAGGATTGTTATAAAACTACTACCACTATACTATTAGATTGCTTCAAATACGTCAATGGTGATATAGAGGTCAAAATGTCATTCGATAAAAAGTAAAAATGGCTTGTTTTGTGCTTTTGTTGTAAGTGTAATCTGCTTTTTATTGTCGGTATTAATGATGCTTAGCACTGTTTGTTTTGTTTTTCTTTTGTTGTATAATTATTTTGAATAAGTAAGTAATATTTTGTTCTCGATCCTCTTGGTTGTGGCAGAATATCAGTGTTTTGCTCCTATGAGCAATGTTGACCACTGAGCCACGGCCCTTTTGCACTACTGCAGCGCATACAGACAATATATAATGTTTTACTTTTAAGTTTGTACTGACTTTTGTATTTTTGTTAATCTTGATTGTGTGTGCTTGCAGTACCAAATAAACGTCTTTATCTATCTATCTATCTAAAAAACAATTTTTTATGTACTTAATTTGATCAAAAATAATTACCGATTTTAAAATCCTGCATGAAAGTTTGTGAGCATCTATACAGTCAAGGAAACTGAATTGCGTAACAGGGTGGAACCTTTTCACAACCAGTTTCACGATAATTTCTTCGGCAGATGTATGGAATGTCAACATGGCATTTGCAGTGAAAAGGGTTCAGCCTGGTAGGTACGTGATTCAGTTTCTTTGGCTGTCTTTGTGAATTTTTCGCTAAAAGGACTATCTCACTCAAGTACACATCTACACTTTGGCTTAGGCATAAGTACAACCGTATGTAAGCCGTGGTGGCCTAGTCGTTTGACCTAGGGCCTATCAAGCAAAGGGTCGTGGGTTCAAATCTCGGCGCGCACCTCTGAGTTTTTCGGAATTTAAGTGCGAAATTACATTTGTAATTTAGCATGAGCTTTACGGTGAAAGAAAACATCGTGAGGAAACCTGCATACACCTGCGAAGAAATTCAATGGTGAGTGTGAAGTTCCCATTCTGCACTGGGCCCGCGTGGGAACTACGGCCCAAGCCCTCTCTTCGGAGACGAGGCCTGTGTCCTGCAGTGGGACTTATATAAGCTGGGATGATGATGATGATGATAAGTACAACTAGGTTAGCTAGACGAGATCCTTTAGTAGGGATAAGTTCGTCTTTGAACTTTTCTATTTGTTTGTGGAAGAGCGATTTAGCTATGTTACTTCTGTTCGATGCTCTCAGAACTTTCTTCTTACTGTTCCTCTTTCCAATTCTAAATTCTATGTGTACTCTTTTACTGTCCAGGCTATTCGGTTATGGAACTCCCTACCAATAGGCCTACGGCGTGCTAAATCTTTGCCTATTTTTAAATCTATGCTTAAGCAACACTATCTATTATCCTGTGCTTGAAAATTGTATTATAGTCCTTTTATTTACAAGTATATTGTATATCACTTATCTATGTATGTTTTATGATGTGTATTATTGGATTTTTTCAGTTGTTTTATTAAAATGTTTGTTTTTTTATTATTATTTATTAAATAAAAAAAAAATAAAAAATATTAGGGGACAATCTTACACAAATCGACCTAGTCCCAAACTAAGCAAAGCTTGTACTATGGGTACTAAACGACGATAAATATACTTATATAAATAAATAAATACATAAATACATAGAAAACATCCATAACTCAGGAACAAATATTCGTGCTCATCACACAAATAAATGCCCTTACCGGGATTTGAACCCAGGACCTCTTGCTTCGTAGGCAGGGTCACTACCAACTAGGCTAAAGCGGTCGTTATATTGCACCACCTGCTGAAATGCATTCCTTGCTTTCTTTCTTTTTTTAAAGGTTGCCTGGAAGAGTTCGCTTCGCAGCGATAAGGCCGCCCATTGCAACTGCAATTGAACTATGCATTGCAATTGAACTATGCAATTTTTCGGGATATTTTTCCAGGTTATAAACTATTAGTGTACAAAAATTTTATCAGAATCCGTCAAATTGTTTTAGCGCGAAAATTTAATAAACATCCAGACATCCATCCATCATCCATACAAACTTTCACGTTTGTAATTAATTAGTAAGATTTTAAGTTAGATAGTGGTAGGTATGTGGATTATGAATATGTGGATCCAGCTAATATTAAGATTTATAATATCTATTGATTAAATCGCAGGTGTTTCACTAACTTAACATTAACCTTTACGTATAACCCCTAGTCACCCCTGATTACCCCTAGAGGGATTATAGTCGTGAACATATGTACGTTAGGGGCGTTATCAGATTTGGACGTATCATGTTTGGGGCTGAATCTCTTTATGCCCGTCCTGGGGTCGACAGGGTTGGCACTATACTTCATTTAATTTAGAATTGAAAACCACAACATCATTATACTGCGGCTCGTCAACTATTTCTTACCTAGCAAACAGTACAGTACAATAGTCTGGGAGCCGCATAATAAAATTGTTTTAGTGTCACTTTATTTGCGTATCGTCAATTGTTACTCTAGTACAAATTGTAAAGAGATTACAGTTCACGAGCCGCAGTATAATGTTGTTGTGGTTTATAATTCTAAATTAAATGGAGTATAGTTATGTTTTATATTACTACTAAATACTTATACCTCCAAGACGTTCAATGTTCATATAGCCACGTCGATAGATACGTCGAGGGGAAAATGGGTTTAATGCTCAAGTTTTACACTCTGCTTTTCACTTCGATTGCAAGGAAATTAAACAGAAAGAAGGAAAGAAAGAAAGAGAAAAATAAAGAAAATACATTTATTACAACAACACAAGACACATATACCTACATATTTTTACAAATAGGACAATCATCATCATCATCATCGTCATTTCAGCCATAGGACGTCCACTGCTGGACATAGGCCTCCCTCATTGATGCCCAATCATTACGATTGGAAGCGAATTGCATCCACCCCGAACCTGCGGCCTTCACCAAATCGTCCGTCCATCTCGTTGGTGGACGTCCCACGCTGCGCTTGCCAGTCCGTGGTCTCCATTCCAGAACTTTTGGCCCCCAACGGCCATCTGTTCTACGTGCTATATGGCCTGCCCATCGCCATTTCAACGAGCTAAAAAGGACAATACTAAGGCTAAATATAGTGTTACATTGCGGTTCTAAATTGCACATATGCTAATGAACAGCAATATTTGAAAATAAATTTGCAAGCTCTTATTTTTCATGCATTGCAATTTCTATAATAATGTACTAGATTTGTCTAGTTTTATTAATTTCGTAATATAAAACACCAGTTTTATAAAAAAAACAATAAATAAAAAATAAATAAATAAATATCACGGGACAATTCACACCAATTGACCCAGTCCCAAAGTAAGCTCAGCAAAGCTTGTGTTATGGGTACTAGGCAACGGATAAACATACTTATATAGATAGATACATACTTAAGTACATATTAAACACCCAAGACCCGAGAACAAACATTCGTATTTTTCATACAAATATCTGCCCCGACACGGGAATCGAACCCGGGACCTCAAGCTTCGTAGTCAGGTTCTCTAACCACTAGGCCATCTGGTCGTCAAAAAACTCATAAAAATTTAATTTCTGCTTTTATTGGCTGTTTGCGGAATGCCTTGATCTTAGACGAAGATTTTGCTTTTGCACAAGCGTTTTCTCGGTATAAAGAAGTTGTTCTTACGAGCGAGCCAGTTTTTTCTTTATGAGCATGAGAAGTGAAAAAATTATCTTTGTGTTGAATAGTCTATTTATAGCTATAGGCATAACATCATGCTACGACACAGTAACCATAAACGCGGGCGACGCCACAAGGACAGCTAGTGGAAAAAATCGTGCGTGCAGTTCCTCAGCGCGGAAGAAGTGAAACTTCGTAATGTGGAAATGAAAAAGGCACTTATAGGTACATCAATATGATCCTTATTGCAATAACTTAAAGAACTAAATTTACTTGTGCATCTATGTGTTTAAATTACTCACTAGATAGCGCTTTTATCAAGTCTCATACATTTGCACAGACAGTATGAGTTCTGCATCGCACTATCGAAGTTTTTAACATCCGTTAGTATATACATATACAATGCGAGATTACCTACTTGCTTCTGCAGTACATATACTAATGCTTTCATACCCCCTCCATGGTAGCGTTAAACGTTTAACGCAACCTTGGAAGTCGCATTAGAAGTTTCACTTCAAAAATAAAATCAAAGTATTAAAACGAATTGACAACCCTACATTCAGTATAAATCGAATAACAGTTTTGAGCAAATCCTTCCCAATGATACTCGATTAAGTAAATTTTACGGGTCGACGAGTATTTTCGAGCTCCAACTACCTATTAGTGACGTCACGTTCTATTAAACGATTACAGAGCGAGACAGAGAATAATCTATACCTTTGAAAGAGTAACGACGAAGGAACGATGATGACGAACGACGTAAAATGAGCACACGTAGAACCGGCACTGAAAATACCTGTAACATACCGGTATTGATAGGTTTTCTTCGTTTCGGTTCCAGTGAACCGGGTAAAGAAAAATACCGGTATTAGCACTATTAGCACCGCAAAATACCGGTTCTTTATATAGTTCTTACACGTGTAGGCTTTGATCAATTATAACTGTAGATCCACAGTCGCGCGCCCGAAAATGTCCGAGCCAAATGAGCGCCACTTTGATAAAAGTGGCCTTCTTTTTTCTCAGAACGTTGCGTGAAATTGTCAAGTTTAGCTGTCAAGTGGAGTTTTGCCGCTACCGAAATTCGACTGTAATGAAGTAAAGACTAGGTTCAAATTTCTGTGTAGGTGATGATTTTATTTGTTACGCAACCAAATAAAAAAGTTCGGACATTCTTTGAAGGGGATTTTGTTCGGCAATGTGTATCTTCAGTTATAATTGATCAAAGTGTAACATACCGGTATTGATAGGTTTTCTTCGTTTCGGTTCCAGAGAACCGGGTAAAGAAAAATACCGGTATTAGCACTATTAGCACCGCAAAATACCGGTTCTTTATATAGTTCTTACACGTGTATAGGTAAAGCCACCAGAGTTGAGGCCACGCACACAACCACATCTCTTGTAATGACAGCGGGATTTTGACGTTGTGTTGTCGTTAAACGTCAACACAACATCAAAATCCCGCTGTCATTACATGAGATGTTGTTGTGTGCGTGGCCTCAACTCTGGTGGCGTTACCTATAGGCGTCGTTGCTGCTTTGTGCGGAAAACTCGCGATGGGAGTAGGTAGATAACTTGTTGTGTTCTCTTTCTTTAATGAACTGAAACAATTACAATTGGGTACATAATTAAGGGTAAGATAGAATGGGTATATGTAGTTGGTATACATTTTTGTTAGTGTGAGTGTTTTACATGAGAATTGCGGCAACGGTTATACTACATTGCTCATATTATGTTTTGGAAACTATAGGTCTATATTTAAGCATATTTTATAAGATATTTGTAACTACCTTTGTATGACAGTTTGTTTCACAATAAATATAAATAAACTACTTTGCTCACCCGCGTCCTCGCGACCCGCGGTCGCGGGTGAGCAAAATAATTGTTCCAGTTCATTAATACGGACCTCCGCAAAGTAACGCCTGATTCAATAAATTATTCTACCGGTATTTTAATTTCTTAAAACTGGTAAATTCTATCAGCTTACCGGTTCTCAAGGTAACATCACCATCACCATCGTCATCGACATAGTTGTCGTCTATGTCGTCGCCATCATCATCATCATCATCATCATCATCATGTAAATAGTAATAGAGGTTATTCAGTATGGAGTGACGACCCATTGGTTGCGTAATTTAGCAATGACAGGTTTGACATGTCGCTTGTCGTTGTCGATAGCAAATTGGGTCAAGACTCATTATTATTCACCTCTATTATTGACCTATCACCGGACCTGGGCTACACATTGACGGATAGATTGACAAACATCTTACTAATCTTAATAATATAAACGTGTAAGTTTGTATTAATGGATGGATGTATGTGGGCGAATCAACTTTTTAACGACCGCTTTAGCCTAGTTGGTAGTGACCCTGCCTACGAAGCAAGTGGTCCTGGGTTCGAATCCCGGTAAGGGCATTTATTTGTGTGATGAGCACGAATATTTGTTCCTGAGTTATGGATGTTTTATTTAAAAGCGAAAAAGTTTTTCAGGTGCGCCGATAGGATTCGAACCCACGTCTCCTGGGTATGCGCCCCAACGGGTGTTCTACCAATTGAACCATGTCGCATCCAACCGACTCCCCCGAAATTCTTAATCGCTTACATACGCCAACAGTGGCGTGTGGTAACATCCATCGCAACTATTAGAAGCATCATTTCTTACGCATTTCCAATGTAATTTGGAACGTAGGAGTCGTAGGTTCGAATCCCACCGGCGCACCCGAAAAACTTTTTCGCTTTTAAATAATCTAAGATTCGGTGAGCAGCCGCACTTCTAATAAAATAAATAATATATGGATGTTTTCTATGTATTTAAGTATTTATACCCATAGTAGGTACAAGCTTTGCTTAGTTCGGGACTAGGTCGCTTTGTGTGAGATTGTCCCCCCTAATATATTATTTATTATTTAGTGCCACCCGTTGCTATGGTTACACAAATTTTGTCCCTTGGACAACACACAGACAACTCCTCTTATAATACGTTCGCAAATCGCCAGTGTGACATATTAAGGCTCTTAATCATATTAATCAAGCACATTGGGCATGACGAAGATGTAGCCTCAGTTCTTAATCTTAAGTTCCAAATGCACAAACAACGGAGGCGTAGCTGTGGTGGCGGTGACGGTTGTAATATTCTAACTTGTATGAACGGTTGTGCGGTACTGTACCAAGAACTCGTTCATACAAGTTAGAATATTACAACCGTCACCGCCACTGCACCGCCACGCCTCCGCTGTCTGTGCTTTTGGAGCTTTATAACCTAGTCTAGGTACATCATAAACTTCAAAATTCATTCAGCTTAGTAAGTCCAACTAGGGCTAAAGGTGAGCGTTGATGAGCAGAGCTCGGCGGGGGTGAGCTGTTTCACATGTTGACATGCCTTGTCATTCAATGGTATATGTGGTGTAATTTAATAACTAAAGAAATTATTTTAATTAGGCTGCCTTTCCGCTACGATCTTAAACAAATGAATTTTATAGTAAGTTTTTTTAGCAAACGTCTAAAAATAATATGTATAGTATACACATTGTACACCCATATGATACTATTAAAGTTAATAAAGTGATATGAATGATATCAAACCTCTTTAGATAGGCAATAAATCTGTTTAAGGATGCCATATTCAACTGAGTGAAATATTATGACAACGTCATTTCATTATTCTATTATTGTGTTGTGTTATTTTGTAAGTAGCCCCTCAATTTGAAGTAAGCGAATAAATAATTAATAATATAATTAAAAGAAAGATTATTCCGACTTTATGTATGCCGAAAATTAAAGCAATAACAGTCTTAAAGTGGAATCTATATTTATATCTACACTTGACATAAGTGACGTCAAAACTCAAAATGGCTCACCCCTGCCGAGCTCTGTTGATGAGTCAATCAGTCAATTTGAATTTAATAGAAATACATCCAAGGATGGTCAGCTGCAGAAAAATGGTACGCCCCCCTTCCGGTGAAGTTACCGCCGTTACAGGGTGGTTCTTTTTCTCTAGAGCTGACTGTACATTTAACAAATACAATCAGAAACAAAAGCTTAATTATTTGTGCCTGGTAAACTATTTGCGACACGATGTTATTCCCAACAACCCAACATGCTCTCCAAACAACAAGCCCGTGTGTCTATTATACCTTACACTGTAAAGAAATAATAACAGCGACCTTACTTTCTAATTGTAGTTTTATTTCGTTGTCCATATTGTTATTGACTCTATTATTATCTGTCTGTGTAACTTGAAGCAGATATTACATTCAAAGAGTATTTAATAGTAATGCGTACAGAGCAGATACTCTACCCCCGGCACAGAATAACTAATAATACTAGCGTACAGAAGGATCACTCTCGAACAAAAGTCAACTTTAGGTATAAAAATTTGCCTACTCTTACGACCTTTAACTGCTTGCACGCGAAATTGAAACTTATCGTGTGATACGAGCGTTCATATTCCGATGGGCACCGCTGATCCGAAACCAAGAGCACAGGGTTCCCACTCGCCCATATTAAGTAGGTATATAAATCAAGACAGATAACAGTGTGTATTAATGCAGTACACTACTTTAGTAAGTAAGTAAGTTAATTATAAGATAGTTTAGAAGTCATTGTTTGTTGCAAATATCTCAGAAAAAAGATGCTTAATTAGCGACGCGGCTAGCGTGCGAACTGGAGGCCGAGCGACAACCTACTGCCATACGCCTGCCCGGGAGGCGCGTCGGCCGAACATACCTAAACTGCGGAGTGAAACCCAGATCTACAGGGCGTCCCAAAGTTCAATAATAACCGGGTACAATCAAGTGTAAAAATATGGGTTCATCATCATCATCATCATCATCATCCCAGCCTATATGTATATATTTTTTTATTTTTTTTATTTATCTCAACCAAAAAAAATACATTAAATTTATGACAAAAACTTCGCCAAACTGCAAAACAGTTTGTTGGCGAATACTACACCTCTTATTTTTAACATTATGTTTCTATACCTATACTCATACCACCACTACCTATACCCTATGTTATTTAGCAATAGGTACCTACTATTAATTCAGTTACATCACGTATATGTCCCACTGCAGGCCACAGGCCAATCAGAATGAGAGGGGTCGGGCCGTAGTTCCCACGCGGGCCAGTGCAGATTGGGAACTTCACACTCACCATTGAATTTCTTCGCAGGTGTATGCAGGTTTCCTCACGATGTTTTCCTTCACCGTAAAGCTCATGGTAAATTACAAATGTAATTTCGCACATAAATTCCGAAAAACTCAGATGTGCGCGCCGGGATTTGAACCCACGACCCTCTGCTTGAGAGCCCATAGGTCAAACGACTTGGCCACCACGGCTTACATACGGTTGTACTTATGCCTAAGCCAAAGTGTAGATGTGTACTTGAGGGAGACAGACCTTTTAGTGAAAAATTCACAAAGACAGCCAAAGAAACTGGATCACGTACCTACCAGGCTGAACCCTTTTCACTGCAAATGCCATGTTGACATTGCATACATCTGCCGAAGAAATCATCGTGAAATTGGTTGTGAAAAGGTTCCACCCTGTTACGCAATTCAGTTTCCTTGACTGTATAGATGCTCACAAACTTTCATGCAAGAAGAACGAAGAACCTGAACGTGTCGTGCCTTTCCTGTGCCACACGGCGGACACGACGTACAAATACGCGTTCTTGAATCTACATAAGCACGACGACGTCTGTACACGCGTACGCCGACATACATCGCGCGCGCACTCTTCTGGATTCCGGCGGGGTCCGGCAATCTGCGCCTTGAGGGGTGGGGTAACTCGAATCGGTGCGGGGTGGAGCGTGTCCATTCTGTACGTTAGTACTATTATATATTCTGTGGTTAGGGGGTCTATAGCCAATATTATTAAGTCAAGTCTACATCAGCGTATGGGACGGCTGGCCAACTTACCGTGTTTTTGGCGCATTTATTGCATTAATTTAAACTCGTGCTGTATCATTACTAGCAATGCTATAGTCCTGAAATTCGTATTAAGATATTTGAGGATTCACCCTAGTGACAAGAATTTGTCGAAACAAGATTACTTATTCGCTGAAAAAAAATCCAAAGTCGTCTCTAAAAAGTAAATTAAACTCGTAATACGACGCTAATACTGCACGGAAGGTGATGATGATGACTTTTTGAATGTTAATAAAACAAGATGTTTTCTAGGGCGTAGTTTTGCTACATTTTTAAAATATGTACTTATTTGTTTTAGTAATAAGATGAAAATACCCAAAAACACGTGCAGTCCAACCAACCTATCTTGAGCCATCGTGCCTCCCCCACGCGGCTTCACGCCCGAAATCGCCCGCCCAAAATCGATTAGCGCGAAAAACTCAGTAGGCCCTTAAAATAATAATTTTATGTCCACAGAAGAGACAACTTTTGTTTCTTATTCTGTGTATGACCCTAATCCAATATCGTAATAACAACTTGAAAAACTAATAAAACAATGACACAGTATGATCGGAAACTTTGTAACTATTAATAATTTCGTTGTTTCATACGGCATGTGTCAGCTATCCTCTGGCTATATGCCCGGTGAATAGACTTAGGAATGTTGTAGAGTTGTTGTACAGTCGTTAAAAATAAATATCATACGACAAATAGAAAAGAAAAATAAACATTTGTTCGCGAAATTGTCACGAAATGGTCCCAACTAATAATCTAGATAAATGCATAACTAATTAATTACATAAATACTTAATGTCCAAGACTCGAGAACAAACATTCGTGTTTTTCAAAGAAATATCTGCCCTATGTGTGTGTGAAGTTCCTAATCCGCTTTGTTATTGTATTGTAAATAATCGACTTTTGTATTTTGTTGGCCAATTGGCGTTAATAATTGTCTCTTACTTAATATTCTAATGTTTAAAAATCTCATGTCACAATGTTTGTTATCAAACTCCTCCTATACGGCTTGACCGATATTATTTTATTTCTTTTTTTATCTATATTCGGTAGGTCTGAGAATAGGTCGTAGGCTATTTTTAAATCCCTACTAGCTGTTGCGTGCGACTCCGTCCGCGAAGAACAGGGATATATAAAAATAGCCTACGACCTATTCTCAGACCTACCGAATGTGGAGAAAACATTTCACAAAAATCGTTCTAGCCGTCTCGGAGGAGTTCGATAACAAACACCGTGACACGAGATTTTTATATATTAGAGATATCCCTATTCTTATTAGGACTCCTGAGTCCTTACTTTTTTAACCGATGTTGTCCTTGACCTACATGAGAATCATAAGTTTTGTGACTTTAGGACTTATTTAACCATATTTAAATTTCTTTCTTCACAATTTGTACTTTATGTACAGTCAGCATCAAAAGTAGGTGGTCACTTTTGTACCTTGTCGCTCTACGATTACATGCAAAAAGTCATACTTGATTGACAATTGTGTTATTACGTCAAAGTACGAAAGTAACCAGCTACTTTTGATGCTGACCGTAGTACAGTTATTCTTTGTTCTTTATAAAGGATTTAGGAGGTTAATATAATACCGGATAATGCTGTTTTATATGTAACCATGTGGTGATGTCTTTTTTAATAAGCCGATTTTATTCCATTATATTCTATTCCATATTTTTTTACAAGGCCAGTTCTTGCTTTATCTAACTCTATCTGAATCCGTCCTAAACCCACTATTACCGGCTAAACAGCCGACTCCAAAAAACCGGTAAACATACCTTATGATAACTTTGATTGTTCTAACTGGTCATTATACCACAAATACGGTATCTATTCCGTTCGGTCCGTTTTTATTTTTATTTTAATGTAAAGATGATTCAAATGCTTGATAGCATCAAAAAATGCTAATTCTGAGCAAATGCTATGTAATATTTTTTCACTTCTCATGCTCGTAAAGTTGTTCTTTAAATAGAAATGCTGCACAAAATGGCTTTTTATATATTTCATAGTAAATACAAACTGAAACATAGATGCACAGAAAAACCCCAGAAAAAAGACCCGCTGGGAATTGAACCCAGGTCCTTGGCATTCCGCGCCTCGTGCTAAACCCCTACACCACCACTGGTCAGGAGTTTAGACACAAATTTTTCATATGCATCATACGTTTCAGCCAGCTATAATCACTTCTGCAGTGGTACAGCGCCATCTATGTTCAGTTCTCATCGAGAAACGTCAACACTCCTTCTAACCGCTCACCCGGACTAAGAGATGTGCTTGTGTTGTGTGGCTTTTCATGTGCATAAAGTAAAATCTTCTTCTAAAACCAAGGCAATCACGTGCAAACAGCTACAGATAGTAGAAATTAATAAAATATAAATTTCTTGTGTTTTTTGTATGTAACTGATGTTTTGTATTACGTAATTATTAAAAAAAGGCAAATCTAGTACATTAATAATGAAATTAATAAATTACTACATTTTTCATAATTACTTAGGTAGTGATAATTTAAACTATTGTTCTCATGAAAGTGAGTAATGTCTTATATGAGAATAAATGTCTTTAAACCTAAACCTAATTGCAATGCACGAAAAATAAGAGCATGGTGTATTTAATTTCCAATGTTTCTGTTTAATTTCCATGCAATCGAAGTAAAAAGCAGAGTGTAAAACGCGAGCATTAATTAATTATACGAACATCTCGGGTAAAATAACTCGTTTTTCTCAAACATGCTATGAAATATTGACGTTATGTTCCTTATAATACGCCACGAAGTGTCACGTTGCAGGTGCAGGTGCAGCCGGTGGTGGGGGACCGCCTAGACGAGAGGTCAATAATGGAATTTCATACAACATTGCTGGCCAAGGCCAGCAAAGTGATCGTCTATTGTTTCATACCATGACGTTTATAGGTCTGTCTATGGCATCATAGCATTTAGCCATTAAAAAAAACTATAAGCAATATTTGCGTTTTGGTTCATTAAGACATTCTGCCACTACGCTTATTTAAGGTAAGGTAAGATGATGATGATGATGATGATGGTGGTGATGATGATGGTGATGATGATGATGATGATGGTGGTGATGGTGTTGATGATGGCGGTGAAGATGATGGTGATGGTGGTGATGATGATGATGGTGATGACGATGATGTTGATGATGATGATGATGTTGATGATGATGATGATGGTGATGATGATGATGGTGGTGATGGTGATGCATGTTTGGGAAAAACTCTATACAAGCCTTGGCCACGAACAGGGATTGCCGGCCTCGTATCTCTAGATGGCCTCGTTAACACTCGGCCATCTATAACTACTCGGCCGGCAATCCCCTATTTCGCGGCCGCTGCAGTAATGTACTTTTATGCTCTCGTTGTACAATTTACTATTGGAATAGCACAGACCAAATTTAAACAATAATTGAGGAAAATTGTCCGTCTAGACAAGACAATCGATATCCTACGGGATCGCCATTTTGTGGGACAAAAGTATTATTATCCCTGGTCATAAGCAATCCGTACCTCAAATTTTTGTCAAATGCAAACAATAAAAATACAATACAATTCAAATATTCTTTATTGAGCACCAAAAACTGTAGGGAAACATTATAAAAATAATAACTATAAATTAAAAATTTTAAAAACCCCCAACGCAATTATGTCACTCGTATGTTTTAATGTTATGCGTCTAAGATCCCTTCCGCAGCTAACAAAAGAGCTGATAACTTTGAAACGGCTGAACCGATTTTGATAAAACATATCTAAGAACCATGGCCAAGAAACCTGCTTTCTATTAAAAAAACCGCATCCAAATCCGTGCACCCGTTTAAGAGCTATGGCCACAGACAGACACACACACATAGCGGTCAAACTTATAACACCCCTCTTTTTGTGTCGGGGGTTAAAAATAATAGGCTGTCTTATCGCTAAGAAGATATCTCTTTCAGACAACCATCGTCATCATCATTTCAGCCGAAAGACGGACACTGCAGAACATAGACCTACCCCAAGGCTCGCGAAACAGATCGGGTCCTGTGCCATCCGGATCTAGCGCACCAGACAACCTATTTGCAGAAATTAATATATAAACAAGATGGAGCGACGACCTGATTAAGGTTGTTGGAACGCGTTGGAACGCTCGATATTCACCCGACTCGCACTTGGCTGGTTTTTAGCGTTCCGTACCCAAAGGGTAAAAACGGGACCCTATTACTGAGGCTCCGCTGTCCGTCCGTCTGTCCGTCCGTCTGTCACCAGGCTGTATCTCATGAACCGTGATAGCTAGATAGTTGAAATTTTCACAGATGATGTATATCGGTTGCCGCTATAACAACAAATACTAAAAAACAGAATAAAATAAATATTTAAGGGGGCTCCCATACAACAAACGTGATTTTCTCGCTCGTTTTTGCTCGATATTTATAACGGCAACAGGTAGACGCTTTAAATATTCACAGAATATTTAGTTACATATTCACTTTAAAGATAAATAACTAATTTAAAATATAACAAATATTTAAGGGGGGCTCATATACAACAAACGTGGTTTTTTTTGCCGTTTTTATAGATAATGGTACGGAACCCTTCGTGCGCGAGTCCGTCGCACTTGGCCGGTTTTTTCTATTCTTTGAGCGTCGCAGTGTAAAGCAAATTGCTCAAATCGTTGCTTATCTGAAACAACGGCCTAATCCAAAATACTACGGTGTGCAACTTAATACTTTAATTATTGCAAATAAGGTGTATAATTACACAGCGTATCATTTCGAATTAGGCCGTTCTTTTAGATAAGCAGCGAAATTTTCTTGAAGGTCCAGTGTGCTTTAAAGAACCACAAGACAGGGTTTTATGTTAATTTGGCCGTATTAAATTAAGATGGTCGATAAATGTGTAATGGCGAGTGGTGGCGCGAGGCGTTCGTAATTTAGTCGGGTTATTCGTGTTTTTGAAATTCGCAGGATGCCACGTTACTGGAAAAGCGGGTGGCGGGAAGCGATTACTAGAATTGAATCATCATCATCATCAACCCAGCTGATAAACGTCACACTGCAGGGCACAGGTCTTCTCTCAGAACAAAGGGCTTGGGCTGTAGTTCCCACGCGGGCCCAGTACGGATTGGTAACTTCACAGACACCATTGAATTTCTTGATTTTTCGATGTTTTCCTTCGCCGTAAAGCTCATGGTTAAACGTAATTTCACACAAATTCCGAAAAACTCAGAGGTGCGAGCTCGAACCCATGACCCTCCGCTTGAGAGGCCATCTATACTTCATATAATTTAGAATTGGAAACCACAACAACGTTATATTGCGGCTCGTGAACTTTAATCTCTTTACAATTTGTGCTAGAGTAACAATGGACGACACGCAAATAAAGTGGCATTAAAACAATTTTATTTTGCGGCTCCCAGACTATTGCACTGTACTATTTGCTAGGTAAGAAATAGTTGACCAGACGCAATATCATGTTATTGTGGTTTCTAATTCTAAATTAAATGAAGTATAGGTCAAAGGACTATAGTCCGACAAGCTCCTGCGCGACCTTCCGCGGAACCCTGTCGCAGTCAGTATTTGCCGCACTTATTAAAAAACAATCTTGTTGGATAGCAGAGGCTCCCTGCGACAGGGTTCCGCCGAGCGCCACGCACAATCTTGTCAAGGTATAGGCCACCGCGGCTTTTGAATACGGTGAATTGAATATTAGACACTATTCTAGTCCGTTTTATGCTTATTATTAGTTCTGTAGGATAAGAATAATATAGTACATTGTGCATCTAGGGCCGTAAGTAGGGGATTACTAATGAGAGTCTATTAGAAGCCCGACGCCGAAGGCGGAGGGCTTTTAATGACTCGAGTTTGTAATCCCCTTACTGCCCGTGATACACACAATGATTTTCATCACATTGCGAGAAAAAAAATCCAAAAATAAAATTAATTTGTCTCTAAACACTTAAATTGATAAAATAATGGCTACCCGCCAATACAGATTGTCACTTTTTTCGAGTCACCTACCATAGATAATGTAAACTGTGTTTAGTTTAGAATTCGAAAGGTCATACGGCCAGATTCTGCCAACATGTTTAAAAAAATATTTTTACTGAAATTATTGCAAAACTATTTGATATAAATTTAAAATATAAAAATAACGAATTTTCATGAAGCGTAGATAAGTTTTGTGTTGTAAAATTTGGGTTATAGCTAAGTTTTAAAGATAATAAATAAAACGTTGGCTGACATGAAACCTCCTTAGTCTGAAATGACTTGTTTGCAAATTTTAAAACTAAAGTTAGAACTCCCTTGGGTAGAAAAACTGTACGTAAATCTATAATTCCCTTAAGAACAACTTAGGCCATTGTCGTTTAGTATACAAGCATGGAATAACACCATTGACGAGCAAGTGTGATGAAAAATAAATAAAATACAAAAATTTGCGACTCTGATTTTTTTCCATAAAGATTGAAGATAGCCGAGCGCTGAGGGAATACCGCTAGTATGCTAGGCATGCTGCCCTGGATAGGCGAGGGGTACGTATCAAAATATTATAAAGTTTAAAACAAATAATGGACGAAATACATAATGGTCATTTGATATAATGCAATTTTCTTGGAAATTCTCAACTTTACAGGATTTTCATAAAATAAACCTAACCTAACCTAAACCAATCTGTAGATTACACTATTAAAAAAATTCGTTTAATCAATAGTTTCATAGAAAATTTTAGTATGTATTATGACCATTATGTATTTCGTCCATTATTTGTTTTAAACTTTATATATTTTGATACGTACCCATAGGTGAGATAGGTTTAGATATTTTTTAAATACATACCTACCTTCTATTAATTTTACTTATTTGTTACTCTTTTACGCTAAAACGGTTTAACGGATTCTAACGAATTTTGAAACCTAAACTAGATTAACATATACTTTTTATCCCGGAAAATCGCATAGTTCCCGCGGAACGATAAACGAATTCTTCGCAGACGGAATCGCAGGCAACAGCTAGTAAACTATAATTTACTGCCCCTTTTCTCCCATAAAATTTTAAGTCATAATGTATCATTAGTCATAATGAACGTTAATCATACAGTGATTTATTTCTGAAACGGTATTTTTTTCAGGACTTTTTTAAATGCCATCTTATAGAATGCAGTAGGTTAGGTTAGGTTTGTTTTATAACTTTTATAACAATTCCGAAAAATAAATTGTTTCAGAAATAAATCACTGTATGACTAACGTTTTACGTTAAAAAAAAAAAAAAAAAAAAAAAAAAAAAAAAACGAAACAAACTCACGATGGTCGAACCGTTATGTCGAAGCCGGAGATTTTTGCGGAGATCGAGGATTTCTATGGCCGACTATACGCTGCACATGCCCCTTGCCCCCAGCGGGAACACCACGATTCGAGAGCCACCCTAACCCGTCACTACACCGACGAACTGCCAGAGATCAGCCAAGACGAGATCGTGCTGGCTCTGAGACAGCTTAAGAATGGAAAAGCCCCCGGTGAAGATGGAATTACATCAGAGTTGCTGAAGGCAGGAGGAGCTCCCCTCATACAGGAGCTGCAGAGCCTTTTCAACTCCGCTCTTCACTGCGGGAGAACTCCAAAGGCGTGGAACGAGAGCTTGGTTGTTCTGTTTTTTAAGAAGGGAGACAAAACCCTTCTTAAAAATTACAGACCTATCTCGCTCTTAAGCCATGTATATAAGCTGTTCTCTAGAGTTATTACGAATCGTCTCGCCAGGAAACTTGACGAGTTTCAGCCACCGGAACAGGCCGGGTTTCGAGGAGGATTTGGCACCATGGACCACATACACACAGTACGGCAGATTATACAGAAGTCCGAAGAGTATAATCAGCCTCTATGTCTGGCATTTGTGGACTATGAGAAGGCTTTTGACTCTGTTGAAACCTGGGCTGTCCTGGAGTCCTTACAGCGATGCCAAGTTGACTATCGTTATATCGAAGTGTTGAGATGTCTGTACGAAGCCGCCTCAATGAGTGTCCAAGTACAGGATCAGAAGTCCAAACCCATCCAACTGCGCAGAGGAGTGAGACAAGGCGATGTCATATCACCGAAATTGTTCTCAAGCGCGTTGGAGGATATGTTTAAGACGCTGAACTGGAAAGGTATGGGCATAAACATAAACGGCGAGTACATCTCACACTTACGATTCGCAGATGACATAGTCTTAATGGCGGAGTCGTTGGAGGAGCTGAAACAAATGTTGGACGACCTAGCATCAGCCTCACGTCGGATAGGCCTCGGTATGAATGTGGATAAGACCAAAGTTATGGTCAATGACCGCATTGATCCAGGGCCCGTCATCGTCAATGGAAACCTTCTTGAAGTTGTTTCCGAGTACACATACCTCGGGCAGATTTTGCAGCTAGGTAGAAACAATTTTGAGAAGGAAGCCAAGCGGAGGATTCAGCTGGGCTGGGCAGCATTCGGAAAATTGCGTCAAGTTTTCTCGTCATCCATACCGCAATGTCTGAAAACGAAAGTTTTCAACCAGTGCGTCCTACCCGTCATGACATACGGAGCTGAAACGTGGACACTCACAGTACGGCTAATTCACCAGTTCAAGGTCGCTCAGCGAGCTATGGAACGAGCTATGCTCGGAGTTTCTCTGAAAGATAGAATCCGCAACGAGGATATCCGACACAGAACTAAGGTCATCGACATAGCTCAGAGAATTAGCAAGTTGAAGTGGCAGTGGGCTGGTCATATCTGTCGAAGAACCGACAACCGTTGGAGTAAACGAGTTCTTGAGTGGAGACCGCGTCTTGGCAAACGTAGTGTAGGACGCCCTCCGGCCAGGTGGAGTGACGATCTGCGAAAGGCTGCTGGTGGAAGCTGGATGCGTCTAGCCGAGGACAGGGCGCAATGGCGCTCATTGGGGGAGGCCTATGTCCAGCAGTGGACTGTTATAGGCTGATGATGATGATGATGATGATGACTAACGTTGATTATGACTAATGTAAAATTTTATGGGAGTCATTATAGACCCTAACTGTTTTTACTAGTTTGAAATTTAACCGCAAAATAGAATATTACGGGACAGTTGACGCCAATGAGAATTCTAAATCGTTCATGCTTAAAATACCACGTTCCCAAAATACCAGATTTTTCAAAATACTACATAACCTATTTGGGCCAATCAACTTTTAAACCGACACTTTGAGCGTCTCCTGCGTTACCAAAATTGTCTCTGGCGTTACCAAAAAATCGTACTTCCAACAAGATATTTCACGGTTTAATAGGTTGAACTTACGTAGGATGGCATGTATTCATGTACACCATCTATAAAATTGCAGAAAAAACATGTTTACTTACAAAAATCTGCAATTGTTTGAAAAAAATCGCGGACAGATTAGCGTCGGTATAAAAGTTGATTGGCCCATTTACCACATTTCCAGCTTACCAGATTCTCGTTGCGCCACATTACAAAATCGATGATTACTCAAGGAAGTGATTTTTTTGGTGGAATGTCTTATTTTGGACACCTGGAGGCTTATTGTCTAACGCTTCTGACGCTTGCCTTCGCAATCACTATCTCTTTCTGTCAAACGGTATAAGATGATGGCAGAAAGAGATGGTGAAAGCGAAGGCAAGCGCCAGAAGCGTTAGACAATACGGCCTCTGGTATAATGGGAATGTAATAAACAAAATAAATGGATAATAATTTTGAAAAGTCTGGTATTTCGGGAACGTGGTATTTTAGGCACGAACGTCTTAAAGTAAGCAAAGATAAACGTTTACTAGGCAACAGATTAACATTTTGAGCAGTCTTGGAAAAACTCAAAGTTTGCTGACCACAGCCTTACGAAAAAAAAAGGTCAGTAACAGCGGGATGCCCGCGCAGGAGGACGCCTTACAATCTAACATAATGACTGGTAATGGACGTTGATAGGGCACAATAAAAAATACCACGGCCAAAAAAACATGTGAGACAACGTGAAACGGAACGCAAACGTACAAATAAAAGAGTGCGGCGTACGAATAGACATTAAGAAAGGATTCCAAATTCAAAAATTCGCGGAAAACGTTCCGTTTATTGTAATGTGCGGTCCGTTTCGCCTTTTTAAACGAGTGTAGAATCGGATCCGATTAACTATTTATGCTAATTCGATTAACTATACGATTCTTTCTGATATTAATGCCGTATCATTTTTAGGGTATCGTACCCGAGAAATTCTACAAAAAAGGTTCCGCTGTTCAAATAATTACCTAATTTTCATCATCCCAGCCTATATACATACGTCCCACTGCAGAGCACAGGCGTCCTCTCAGAATGAGAGGGCTAGAGCCGTAGTTGCGACGCGGGTCCAGTACGGACTAAGAACTACACGCACCATTGAATTTCTTCACAGCTGTGTGCAGGTTTCCTCACGATGTTTTCCTTCACCGTAAAGCTCATGGTAAATTTCAAATGTAATTCCGCACGTCAATTTGAAAAAAAAATCTGAGGTGCTCGCCCGGGGTCGAACCCACGACCCAATGCTTGAGAAACCAACCAGAAAGCCACCACGAGCAATAATTAATTACAATGGTATATGTTTTTCAAAACTGTGAACGGAACCCTTCGTGCGTGTGTTCTACATAAACTTGCCCATTTTTAGAGACGTATTAGGAATCGTTAACTTAATGACAGACTACTGTTCAGTATAAATCGATATATAGTTATTTATTGCTCGTTTTGCAATTAATCGTTTCGGAATTGGAATGCCATTTTGTTTTAAGAAATCCGTTGTATTCTACACATTATAATAATTATTTATATTAGCTTTTACGTAGGTAAGGCGTAGGCAGGTAGGTAAGGCAGGTAGGTTTTGCTCTTCTAAACCATTAGATCGGTCAAGGTTTCTGAACAACAAAAGTTATTATATCGAATGGGTTATGATATCGAAAAGTTTTCTTCTGAAACTGTAAACTTCTCTGGATTTGTTAAAACGGCATTATATAGAACCCATTAGGTTAGGTTTTAAGAATCGGTCACACTACATTTTTCTACTATCAACACTATGCTCAGATAACTGATGGTCATGAATGGTGGGCTGTGAACCTTTGCTGTCAATTACTGGGTAACTGTACTTATCACGCTAACAATATTTACCTAGACGTTTCGGCCACATTGCAGCAGCCGTGCTCACGAGTTAAGTTTGCGTGATAAATCCCGTTTAGTATAATAATTATGAGTGAAAATCACGAAAGTTTAAAACAGTATATTGTGCTTAACATGTCCACGATTGGTGCCGTCACTAAATCACTTTATGACTAACGCTAATTATGAAGAATGTTTGTTAAACCATAAAGTCCCGACTAGACATGGTATCGCAACTTAAAATTATGGACAACGAAGCGATCCCTTATAAAATCAAAGGTAATATAGATTCTCAATTCCTCTGAGCTTGTTAATAAACACATTTAGGTATGCCTTATCATTATCAGCGTCTGTAGATAGCGATTAATAACGCTACATTAGCCGCCAATGCGAACATTGTGCGAACCCGTAATTTTGCCGTTTCATCTTCTATCTGATGAAAATGAAGGGAAAATGAACGCGTAATTTAAACTTCGGTTTCTTACCTTAGAAGTGTCGATTTGCAATTATCAAAACGTATTATATTATTATTATTATTCGTTATTTATTTTTAGCTATACTTCATTTAATTTAGAATTCTAAATTAAATGGAGTATAGCTCAGATTAGTGCGACTTAGACAGAATTCAAATTTGTGATAACGCTTTCTTCTCTCTCATAGATTAAAGCCAAAACCCTAATTCCATCATCATCATCATCAATATCAGTTAGTTAATATACATATAAATTCCGTAAGGAACATACATGCCATTGAATTTAGACGGCCGGATAGCCTAGTTGTTAGAGAACCTGACTACTAAACTTGAGGTCCCGGGTTCGATTCCCGGTCGGGGCTGATATTTGTGTGAAAAATACGAATGTTTGTGCTCGAGTCTTTGATGTTTAATATGTATTTAAGTATGTGTGGCGTTAAGCCACATGGCTCAAGAAGTGTGCCTAGGGACGTGCCATAAACTCAATAGGTTTATGGCACAATCTTAAGAGATTAAGTTGATAGCGGCGTGAAGATAGTTGTACCTTTAGAAGGAACCCAGAGAGATTTCCCAGAGAGTTTATGGCACGTCCCTAGGCACACTTCTTGAGCCATGTGGCTTAACGCCACAGTATGTATTTATCTATATAAGTATGTTTATCCGTTGTCTAGCACCCACAGTACAAGCTTTGCTTAGTTTGGGACTAGGTCAATTGTTGTGAATTGTCCCGTGATATTGAAATTATATTAGACGATGTTTTCCTTTACCTTAAATTCCAAATGAAAATCCAAAAAACTTAGAGATACGAGCCCAGGCGCTAACCCACGACCCTCTGCTTCATAGGGCCATGAGTCAAACCACTAGGCTATTTTAAAACGTATGTACTATTAAAAATGAATTTGGGCCTATAAAGACTATTAACTTTTTAAAGCTTGTTAAACAAACAAAATGACTAAGGCGATTCCCAAACAGCCTATTTAGTGGCTCTGACAATCTTTTCTCACGATAAAACACTGGCCATGTTGTGTTCGAATTTCAAATATCGATTTACAACGTCATCCGAATCTATGCTTTCCGTACGGTCACGATCCAAACACACGACTCGATGTACCAAATTTAAATATTACGGTACCACGGCGATCTTTCTTCTAAATCAACAATACATTGACTTTTTAGTGCACAGCTTGATTAAACCGCTTCATATTAAAGCGGTAATGTACTTTTTGCGGCGATGTAGTGGAATGAGTCAAGGTTATAGTGGTACAGGTAAGGCTTTTTTTAAATATGGCCGTTTGTGAAGTGTAACAAATGATGAGAGGTTTCTCTAACCACTTTTACTTTTGAGTTATGTTTTTATTGATATGGGCACGTGTCGCAAAAAATAGTGGTCGAACGGAATGTTTTTGCAGTGTCTTACTGGCTGGCTGAAATGGAACTTTGTCGTCGTAAAACTATAGTGCGATTATTTCTAGACTAGACCAACACTTACCAAGAATTGACAATATTAATGTGACTTATGCCTAAGTACTTCTTTAATTTATCCTTAATCTTCTTCTAATATGTAAAAATCTCGTGTCATGGTGTTTGTTATCGTTGAACTCCTCCGAGACGGCTCGACCGATTTTTATGAAACTCTTTTCTCCATATTCGGCAGGTCTGAGAATAGGTCGTAGGCTATTTTTTATACCTACCCCTATTCTTCGCGGACGGCTAGTATTATTATAAATACGGGAGTAACTCTATCTGTCTGTCTGTTACCTCTTTATTTCTGAACTGAACTGATTTAGATGAAATTAAGACAAAGTATGGAGATGGTTTTTGTAATACCCTGGGAAAGACACAGCATAATTTTTACTGCATCCAAATCGGTTCACCCGTTTAAGAGCTATGATGCCACAAACAGACAGACACACAAACACATAGCGGTCAAACTATATTTATTTATTCTATTCTATTACTTATAACACCCCTCTTTTTGTGTCGGGGGTTAAAAAAGTAACCCGGTCGGACCTTGTGGAAGGACCACACAATTTTTTTCTGAACTCGCTTAATATCAATCTGAATACCCCTATGAACATTAACTCAATGTAAATCCAATATTTGTTAGTTATAATAATCCAATTTGGGTAAAAAATAATCTTATGAAACCATAGGGGTATGGGAGCGTGACATAATCATTTTAGGCATTCACTATTTCTTTCTGTCAAACGGTATAAGATGGTGACAGGCAGAGATAGGTACAAACAATTTGTGTGCAAAATTTAATCAGAATCCGTCAAACCGTTTTAGGGTGAAAGAATGACAAAGATCCATACAAACTTTCACGTTTATAATATTAGTAAGGGGATGCTTTTTTGCTCAAAATTTTCTCAACTGATTAATTTCCCAACTGTTTTTTTTTGCCTGAAACTAAAAAAATCAGGATATATTTCAGTACTATACTGTAGAACTCAGTATAGGTTAGATTAGGTTAATTTTAAAACATCCTGCAGTATAGGTACTTTCAGAAAAAGACAGATATATATAGTTACAGAAAAAAGCAGTCGTCGAAAATAAATAGAACCATGAAGATTTGCCAAAGAGCAATAGGGCGCAGTATGTGGTGTTATGTTGTGTTAGCGGCAACTGAAATACATCATCTGTGAAAATTTCAACTGTCTAGCTATCACGGTTCATGAAATAGAGCCCGTTTTTACCCTTTGGGTACGGAACCCTAATAAGAATAATAATAATGAGTTAGATTTAATCGAAAACCAATGGAGTGTAAATGTTCAAAATATGTGGAGATTGCTCGTTCCCTCGAAAAGAAAGAAGTGGGAAGGACTTACTTACTTACGTATACTTCATTTAATTTAGAATTGCAAACCACAACAACATTATATTGCGGCTCGTCAACTATTTCTTACCTAGCAAATAGTACAGTACAATAGTCTGGAAGCCGCAAAATAAAATTGTTTTAATGTCTCTTTATTTGCGTGTCGTCAATTGTTACTCTAGTACAAATTGTAAAGAGATTACAGTTCACGAGCCGCAATATAATGTTGTTGTGGTTTATAATTCTAAATTAAATGGAGTATATTTGACATATTTGTAAATTGTGCGCGGGTCGAGCGGGCAGCTAAACACCGTGACGGTTAGGGTAGGCAGTGGTGACAAAACGGTGAGCGCTTAACGCGCAGCTTGCTTTAAAAACAAATATTAAAAAAATCGGCCAAAACCGTGTCCAGCACGCTCAGAATACTTAGGGTTTCACAGCCGTTACGAAAATATCCTTGCATTGCCTTATTAATTATACTGTCCGTATTAAGCAAGCAATATTTTACAGATCAGGCTGCTATACAACAATACAATACAATGACTCTTTATACACCACAAATAATACAATACAGTAAAACAAGTTACATGAAAAAAGAAATAAGGTAAGCAATGGGCGGCCTTATCGCTTCGAAGCGATCTCTTCCAGGCAACCTACCTATATACCTACTCTTAAAAATAATTCTCTAGCAAACTTAGCCGTTATAGTTCTCCTTGTTAGTTTAACAAAAAATTGATTTTTAAAGTTGAATATTTCGAATCACTATCGAAAAATCGTCTTCACAGCCTTATAATGATTTTGAAAGACCTATCCAACAAAACCCATACTATAAGGTTATACGAGAAAAAAAACATTAACATTGTAGGTACTCCAACAAGGTGGTGCGACGACGTGATTAAGGTTTCGGAAACGCGTTGGATGCATGGCGCAGGACCGATCTATTAGGCGAGCCTTGGGGGAGGCCTATGTTCAGCAGTGGACGTCTTTCAGCTGAGATGATGATGGTAATGATGATAGGAGGTTGAACCACCTCTCCCTTAAACTGCGTGACTCACGCGGTTCCTCTTGAGCGCTCTCGCGGCTGCGTATGCGCACCCACCGAATTACAGCGCAACAAACATTAATGTCTCATTTAATGCAACTATTTATATTGAGTTGTTAATATCAAACTATGATTCTTGATTTTTTAGATAGAATAAAATAATGACAATAAGGATCATATCTTCATGTCATTTATTGCGGACATATTGGTTTTCATATTTATTAACACAATGTGTAATGAGGTTTTCGGTGAAGAACAGCGTAGAAACTTGCATAAACCTACGAAAGAATTGACCCTATCTCAGTAACATACTTTTAGGATCGTAGAGTTTCAGTAAGTAAAAAGGATTTTTTAGAATTTCCCACGGGATAGTTTGGGAGTAGACTATAAATTTTATTTGTGCCAGACCACCATCACTTCACATCACTTTTTAACCATCACTCTTTTGTATTGGAATGTCATCCGTGGGCTACCCTCTTGACTGTCTGACAGCCGTGCCGTGTAAAAAATGCTTTCCACTCAATAATAAACTACAAAGTTGGAAATGACGCGTAAGTGAGCGTAACTCACAATGAGCAGTAAAGGTAATCGTCCATTGTCTGTTATGTATCGACGTCATTGTTGTACGTCCATGGACGCACAGCAGCTGGAAGCGACTGTTTTCTTAAGAGATTGGTCTGAATATCCAATACGAACCATACTTATACATCGAAAGTGAAAACTACTTATTAACAGTACGCTTAGTATACGTTTTACCTCACCAAAATACTTCTCGATCGCGTTTACGTAAAAAAATCAATTACTACAACATGGACAGCGTCTCCGCGCGCGCGCTTCCATGTTTCCATAGAATTGAAATTTTTACGTAAACGCGATCGAGAAGTATTTTAGTGAAGTAAAACTTATACTAAGCGTACAGATTCCCTGTCCCGAAGTACTTAATGTGTGGCGTTCTTTCGACACGTCCCCATAGTAAATATGACATTAAGCGCTCATAGAGTCATGAGGCACATGTGCCTCATAGGACAGGGAACTTGTTAAGATTGATTTTCTAAAATGGACGCAAACTTAAATAAAAACCGGCCAAGTGCGAAACGGACTCGCGCACGAAGGGTTCCGTATCTATAAAAACGGCAAAAAAAATCACGTTTGTTGTATTGGGAGCCCCCTTGAAATATTTATTTTATTATATTTTATTATTTATTTTTAAAGTAAATATATAACTAAATATTCTGTGAATATTTCAAGCGTCTACCTGTTGCCGTTATCAATATCGAGCAAAAACGAGCAAAAAAACACGTTTTTTGTATGGGAGCCCCCTTAAATATTTATTTTATTCTGTTTTTTAGTATTTGTTGTTAAAGCGGCCACCGAAATACATCATCTGTGAAAATTTCAATTGTCTGGCTATCACGGTTCATGAGATACAGCCTGGTGATAGACGGACGGACGAACGGACGGACAGACGGACAGACGGACGGACAGCGGAGCCTCAGTAATAGGGTCCCGTTTTTAACTTTTGGGTACGGAACCCTAAAAACCCCGGATGAGCGAGTTATGAGCCGTCAAATATGTGAGCTTACAAGTCATAGGTAGTTTTTTTTGAGTGTGCCGTCCTAAAACTATGTATGTCGATTCCCCCAGCCTTCACAGTCTGGTCGTCTTCATCCCATCATCATCACTCTAGCCTATATAGGCCTCCTCTCAGAATGATAGGGCTTGGGCCGTAGTTCCCACGCGGGCCCAATGAGAATTGGGAACTTCACACACACCATTGAATTTCTTCTCAGGTTCCACGATGTTTCCTTCACCTTGAAGCTCATGGTAAATTACAAATGCAATTTCGCACATAAATTCCGAAAAACTCAGTGGCGAGCCCGGCTTAAACCCATGACCCTCTGCTTGAGAGACCATACGTCGAACCACTAGGCCACCACGGCTGGTCGTCTTAATAACAATTATAGCAAACGGTAGGATCGATAAGTCTGCATACATTATAATTATTTCGGTGATAAGTACCTCTACCATGAGTTACACTATTTTACAGTGACCGTACTCGCTAGCGACGGCGTAAATGATTTGTATGGAGAATTGTGTACTGTACGCTTAGTATAAGATTTCCTTCACTTCAATACTTCTCGATCGCGTTTACGTAAAAAATTCAATTACTAGGGAAACATGGACAGCGCCTCCGCGCGCGCGCGTCTATGTTTCCATAGAATTGAAATTTTTACGTAAACGCGATCGAGAAGTATTGAAGTGAAGGAAAACTTATACTAAGCGTACAGTAGGCTTAGTATAACTTTTACTTCACCAAAATACTTCTCGATCGCGTTTACGTAAAAATTTCAATTCTATGGAAACATGGACAGCGTCTCCGCGCGCGCGCTTCCATGTTTCCATAGAATTGAAATTTTTACGTAAACGCGATCGAGAAGTATTTTGGTGAAGTAAAACTTATACTAAGCGTACTGTACGCTTAGTATAAGATTTCCTTCACTTCAATACTTCTCGATCGCGTTTACGTAAAAAATTCAATTACTAGGGAAACATGGACAGCGCCTCCGCGCGCGCGCTTCCATGTTTCCATAGAATTGAAATTTTTACGTAAACGCGATCGAGAAGTATTTGGTGAAGTAAAAACTTATACTAAGCACTCTGTACGCTTAGTATAAGTTTTACTTCACCAAAACACTTCTCGATCGCGTTTACGTAAAAATTTCAATTCTATGGAAACATGGACACGCGCGCACGGAGGCGCTGTCCATGTTTCCGTAGTAATTGATTTTTTTTACGTAAACGCGATCGAGAAGAATTTTATACTAAGCGTACAGCGCCTCTAGCGGTCACTTACGGAAGTACAATTCTCCATACAAATCATTTACGCCGTCGCTAGCGAGTACGGTCACTGTAAACTAGAACTCATGGTAGAGGAACAGGCTGGGTTCCATACATATCTGCTCATCATTTTTTTAACCCACTAATATTACAAACGTGAAAGTGTCTGTGGATGAATGGATGTGTGGATGTTTGCTACTCTTTCGCAATAAATCGGTTTCACGGATTCAGATGAAAAGCACCAAGAGTTTATAACCTAGATTAACATATAGAATACCTTTTATCCTGGAAAATTGAAGGTGCCGCGTGTAATTCCTTAGATTCCACATTTCATGATAAAAGTCCAAGAATACTTAAACGATATTGTCGATTATAACATGCATGTCCTTGTGATAGATAAAACATGTGAAACTATTTAACTTGTCTGTACATCAACTTATTGTACTATGTTTAAGCAAATAAATGATTGATTGTCTGAACGTGAACAGTCTTGATTTAGTACGCTTGATGTCACGAGGAAGCTCTTTCAGTTCCCTAAATCCGTGTAAAACCTGATAAAGCAAGCACTATTGTGAAAAACAATGCGATAATATAAACATATGCCTTACAGCTCCTAAGATGTTCATCCCAGTCCAAACATTCTTGAGTGTATACATATAGTCTTCCTCTTAAAATGCCACTCCATTCGATTTTTCGCTTTCTGTGTTTAACTACAGTAGTTAAATCAATAGTAATCTTCTTCTTCTGTATATAAAAAACTGGCCAAGTGCGAGTCGGACTGGCGCACGAAGGGTTCCATCTATAAAAACGTCAAAAAATCACGTTTGTTGCATGGAAGCCCCCCCATAAACAATTGTTTTATTTTAATTTTATTATTTATTTTTAAAGTGAATATTCCAGGTGGAACACACACACACACACACACGCACGCACGCACGCACCCACAACGCACGCACGCATTCACGCACGCACGTCTGCTCCGTCTCTTCTGTCTGCTTTGGATCGCGACGCTTCTACGCCGCGACTGGGACGCGCCCCCGTCCCACGTCTCTTCTGTGCCGCTTGCGCCTTAAACCAGAAAGTCCAAACGTGACATACAATATAAAGTTAGCTGATAAACATACCCTTTGTTCGTCGAACAATATTATCGTATTGCCTGAAGCGTTCATTGTGCGGATATGCACTCTGATTATACTCGTACTCTGCTATTGTGCCTACTACCTAGGGCCTATGTTAACTTAATACTATACAAATACGTCAAATTTTTATAAAGAAAATAAATAAATATCACGGACTACTATGGACTCTCAAGAAGATGGTCCTGGATTCGAGTCCAGGCTCTATGTTTTTCGGAATTTATGAGCGAAATTACATTTGAAATTTACCATGAGCTTTACGGTGAAGGAAAATATCGTGAGGAAACCTGCATACACCTGAGAAGAAATTCAATAGTGTGTGTGAAGTTTATAATCCGCACTGGGCCCCCGTGGGAGCTATGGTCCAACCCCTCTCATTCTGAGAGGAGGCCTATGCCCTGCAGTGGGAGGTACAAAGGCTGAGATGATGATAATGATGATGATGACTCTATGTTAATTTATCAAAAACTATAAAATAAAACCCAAGCATTATAAAAAATTGTTTACTGTTACGCTGTTCTACAATGTTTTGAAACGTGTTATTCTTATTCTTTACTTCTTCGGACAGTTCGGCAGGGGCTTCGTCGGGGGTGGCATCTTCGGAAGATCCCTTGTACAACCAACGCGCTCTCGGAACGCGAAGCTCTTGCCACAGAACGAATTGTAAAAGGCCACTAGACCCTTCCCAACGTAATAAACGAACGTACGGAACCCCTCGTCAGTTTCTTTAGGGTAACAAATGGAGCCAGCCGCACAAGTTCCCGCCGCAGTAGCAAAAAACTTTCTAGGTATCCCCCCTCCTGATCCCAAATAGAAACCTGTAGCCACTCCTATAGTCATGCAAGCGTTCCTCAATGTATCATTCTTAGGGTCTCTCATGTAATTCAAAATCCTCTTTTCGGCGGCCCTGTAGTCGGTCTTTACCTCTTTGTAAGTGTCAACTAGTTCATTCTTCGCGAAACAAAGCGTTTTTTCAACTTCTTTCCTGTACACTGACACGTGGGGCAGTAAGATCGTTTGAACAATTTTCTGGTCCATGTTTTTACACCTCAGCTTGTCAGCGTTGTGGTCCTTGTATTCGTAATGAGGGCTATCGTAGAGAGGCAAGTCCTTGTACTTCATTGGTTTTGGTCTTTCGGGAACTTTGGGAGGGTATGCGGCTTTTACGCTTGGTATGAAACACATCTTGGCGCCGAGGAGGACGGCTCTCAAAGCCACCACCCATAGCTTCCCGACCGTACAAAGACTAACGTAATCAAAATTCAATGTTTTTTCTACATCAGCCGTTTCATCGTTTTCGGTTGCCTGTATGTTGTCTGTGTCTTCATTGTATTCGATGCCGTTTTGCATTTTTATTTTGCTAATATTTGGATGTTGATTCACTAGAATTTTGAGGCATGTCGTAATGTAATCACGTCTGACAGTAACCTGTCATTATTTCTTTTCACGACGTGCCTTGACAACTTCGTGTAAGAAGTTTTGAACGCTCACAAAAAAACTTCAAACTTTTTTATTTTTTCGGGGGGCACACATCTATTTTGACCGGCGGGGGTGGGGGCTTTACACATTCAGGGGGAGGGCAGGGTATTTTATCTCTCAAGTCACAACAGTCCCTATTTAAAACGTTTTTACATAAAGCCACCCAAGCTTTACCTGCACACCAACAGACCTCTCTAATAGCCTCATCGGTCTCCTTAGGGAAGCAAAGCATACCTGGAACGGCCGCTCCGAAGCTGGTCCAGAACAGTCTTCTTGGTAAACCTTTTCCTGATCCAAAGTAGTATCCTAGCCCAGCTCCTAAAGCTACTAAACCAGTCCTTAGTTCAACGTTCTGAGGATCCCGCAAATAGTCTCTTACTTGTTTCTTAGCATGCCTGAAATCACAGCGGATTTCATTGCAAGTGCTTCGCAACTCGCATCTTGCTTCGTTTAAAACTTTTTGAGCTTTCTTTCTATAACATCTCACATGTGGCAACAATAGTGTCTGTAAAACTTTTTTATGTGACTGAGGACAGTCATTCTTATCTTCTAAAAGATCCTTATAATTCTTATGCGGGGAATCGTAGAGAGGTAGTTCTGTGTATTTCATATCTGGTGGTTTCTTTGGCTTGGGTTCAGTGAGTGTAGCGGCTTGGACACAGGCTGCGTCAACTTTGGATACCAAACAGAATTTCTCACCTACTAGTACAGTTTTCAGTGCTGCTATCCATATTCTTCCAATCAAAAAGAAGTCTCCACGGCAAAATCGGGCTAGAGATCTCTTCATTTCCTCTTCAGTCCCGAAAATTTCGTCACATTCATCTTTTTCACATCTACAAGGTACATGTTTAGGTTTTATGTTGTGGCAGTCACTTTCATTTTTAAATGCGTTTAGTTTAACTTCGTATATGTTTTTTGTGGCGGCTGGCATGGTTTTTGAGGGTGATTTTGTATGTTGCGGGAATATTGATTTTGTGATCTTGTTGGCTATGTTATTGCATGGCTGGGGATGGTTTTGAAGTTGTCATTTTGACTAGACATTCGCCCATTTTCGTTAAAAAAAAAACATTGCTTTAAGGTTGTCTGTGTGTAGTTTAAAGTCCAGTTTAGACATGCGAGAAAAATCATCATCATCCCAGCCTATATACGTCCCACTGCAGGGCACAGGCCTCCTCTCAGAATGAGAGGACTTAGGCCGTAGTTCCCACGTACTTCACACACACCATTGAATTTCTTCTCAGGTGTAATATAGGTTTCCTCACGATGATTACTTCATCGTAAAGGTCATGGTAAATTACAAATGCAAGAAGATTATAGAGGGTCGTGGGTTCGAACCCGGGCTCATACCTCTGATTTTTTCAGAATCTATGTGTGAAATTGCAATAATAATTTCAAAAATTATATGTCTGTTGCATTTACATTACGATGCTCGATTAACCACTTCAAACTCGTTCGGCTTATAGCCGTAATGTAATGCAACTGGCACTATATTTCTTGTACGTCCAAACTAGGTTTTAGACGTATCGACAGAAACGAGAGGATAGAACGTTTCAATTGTGCAATGAATGAAACAGTTAATCTTTCTCTCTCATATGCCAACAAAACTATGGCGACGGCAAATGAAAACCCATCCGCATATATGAAACAGTAAACATAAAGTCAGTAGCGTTGCCAACGTGCTTTTTCACTCCATACAATGCACGCTTGACACGGTCACCCCAGAAACCCAGGTTCAAATCCCGGCTAGCTAAGATCTTTTTTTATGTTTTTTTTTATCTAAAATTTAGTTTATCAAATGATCTGCTAATAAAAACAAAAATATGTAAAAATAAGGGTTCTGATGTTGCTATTTTGGCTACGCAATGTGTGGCAATGGGCCGGTCATATAACCCGAAGAACCCGATAACCGTTGGGGTAGACGAGTTCTTGAGTGGAGACCACGGATCGGCAAACGTAGCTTAGGACGTCCTCAGTCTCGGTGGAGCGATGATCTTCGCAAGGCGGCTGGCAAGATCTGGATGAGAATGGCCGAGCATCGTGCTCAGTGACGTGACATGGGAGAGGCCTATGTCCAGCAGTGGACGAGCATAGGCTGATGATGACGACCTTCTCTTTCTATTCCCATACTGGTATCTCACTCCTACGTGAAAACCCGAATCTCTTCAAGTACTATTCGATTAAATCGCCAGAACACTCAATCTCGGACAAAAAAAAACAAAAAATCTTGTGCCAGCCCTATTGCAAGCAATGTTTGCGCTCAGTAACGACTATTGCAAGTCTTAAGACCGGGGGATAAGGTTGAATTTTGAATAAGTTGTTGTTTCCAAGTACGTAGCTTAGATTGGTGTTTCATGTTTTAGGTTAGGTATGTTGGATTGCATCTTAGTCTTTGAAAAAATGATATTTCGAAATCTATAATTTTCTATAATAAATAACTAGCATTCTCCCGCGGCTTCCCTAGCCTGAACCATTAATAAATATATTGAGTTCTTCATACATTAAAGGAAATACTTATGTAAAATATACGCTATTATGTACCGTATTTCTAAAGATCCAGTGTTAACAGAGCTCTGCATCTAAGCTAAATGAACGCAATGTGGGATCATTTTGTATTGGTTAGTGGGAACTCCCTTCACTTTTTTTTGTTCTTGCAGCGGCAATACATAGAAATACACTCTTACGGTTCATGAGATACAGCCCTATGATAGACAGACGGACGGCGACATTGACTTGAGGGTTCTGTTAGTCACCCTTAGGGTTTTAGAACCCTAAAAACTGTCAAGATACCAGATTTAACCAGTTTTCCAGCAAATGACCATTGAAATAATAGTCATTATACCTACTCATTATAATAGCCTATATATAAGGTTTGGCATATAATATAAGCCTATGATATCTCAAGCAGAAGGTCGTGAGTTCGATTCGAGCCTTGACTCTCTGAGTGTACGATGTGTTTGTTTTAAAACCATGAGCTTTTCGGTGACAAACATCGTGAGGAAGCCTGGAAAGAAATTCAATTATCATCATCATCATCCCAGCCCACGTCCCACTGCAGGGCACAGGCTTCCTCTCAGAATGAGAGGGCTTGGGTCGTAGTTCCCACGCGGACCCAGTGTGGATTGGCAAAGAAATTCAATGGTGTGTGTGAAGTTCCCAATCCGCACTGGGCCCGAGTGGGAACTACGGCGCAAGCCCTCTGATTCTGAAATGCTTATGTCCCGCAGTGGATCGTGTACAGGATGATAATGATGATGATGATAATGAGTCTTATCAACCGAAGGTGCCATGCAACACGGCGCCATCAATTTGTGACGGACGGTTCGAGTGAGATAGCACCAATAACAATTCATTCAGTTATCTCTGGACGTGGGATGCATTAGAAATCCAAAATGGCGGCGTGAGGCATGCACTTATCACTGTTAGTTTTTATCCCACTAATATTATACGCTAAAAATTGTGCTTGCGTGCATGCATGCATTCGTGTGACTTCGTGCGTGTGTGGGTGAGTGCGCACGTGTTTGTGAGTGCGTGCGTGCGTGCTTGCGTGCGTGCTTGCGTGCATGCGTGCGTGTGCGTACATGCGTGCGTGGGTATTGTCAGTAGAACTTATTTATGTTCAGCGTGTCTGATTGACTTGTCGTTTCCTCTTGTTTCTAGTGTTCCGCACCCAAAGGGTGTTAACAGAACCCTATTAATATGACTCCTCTGTCTGTGTCTGTCTGTCCAACCGTCTGTCATCTCTCTATCTCACGAACCGCAATAGCTAGACTCGTTCACCGATTATGTATTACTGTGTGTACCAACAAATATTAAAAGTAAAATATAGTTATAAATTAAAGGGGATCGTCATACAAGAAACGTGTCATTTTCGCCGTTTTGGCAATGATGGTCCTTCCGAAAGCACTGGTAGTTTTAAAAAAGTGGCATGTAAAAGAGCCCTTTGCGGCCTACTTGCAGAATAAACGTTTTGATTTTTTTATGCTGATCGGATGTTTTAAAAACCTACCTATAGTTTGCGATTTTATTGTTTACACTAGCTTTTGCCCGCGGCTTCGCTCGCGTGTACAATGAGAATTCCAAAAAACCAAGATATCAAGCAAGCAAGCATACAGGCAAGCAAGCAAGCATGCAAGCAAGCATGCATGCACGCAAGCAAGCAAGCGTGCAAGTAAGCGAGCAAGCAAGCCCGACTAAACTTCAGGTAGATACGGTCCTTTACAGTATTTCTTTAGATACAATGTTTTTCACTATTCGAAAGCGGGCACTAAAATAACCAGGTTTGTTAATATATAAAACCTATTATTAATTTCCCCTGTCCTGCATTAGGTATAATTCAATGTTTTCTTACCTTCTACGGAAACTTGAGTAACTGGAAGCGCTGTGTACCTACTTAGCATTGATATTATACATATTATAGTATTTTGTTATGGTGTTGTGTGACCTAACCGTTAAGGAGTTATACCTTTCATCATCAGCTCATCTGAATAACCAGAAAGAATACAACTAAAGGTCTATACGTGCATATGATATTTAAAGAAACTTCCTATAACTCCTAACCGTTAAGGAGTTTAACCTTCCATCATCAGCTCACCCGGATAACCTGAAAGAATACAACTATCGGTCTATACGTACCTATAATATTTGAAAAGATATCCTTAACTCCTAACCGTTAAGGAGTTTTACCTTCCATCATCAGCTCATCTACATGAGATGATGTCTACCAGACGCAAACACTTAAATAGCTTGAGAAAATATATGAAAAACGTAATGCGTGCCTACAAAATTTGAGGGTTGCCCTCGATTTCCCTAAGATCCCGTCATCAGATCCTGATTTGGTGACAATGGAACCATCTCAGGAGTACATTGTATTCATTCGAATAAAAAAATAATTTTTATAATCGGTCCACAATTGATCAAGAAATCGGCGAACATACCTACATAAAAAAATACATAAAGTGGAATGCATAATCTCCGCCTTTTTTTGAACTCGGTTAAAGAGCCCTTTGCGGCCTATTTACAGTGTGAACTTATGAATTTTGAAATTTTAGCTTTCTACAACATGTAAAACGCAAAATCCCGTTTTTTCCCGTTCCCGTAAGAATTTCGGGAAATGCTTTCTTAGTGCTCCCCTACACTCCCCAAGGAACCCACTTGCCAAATTTCGTCTTTCTACGACCAGTAAAACGAAAAATCCCGTTTTTTTCCGTTCCTGTGGGAATTTTGGAAAGTCCTCTCACAATGCTCCTCTAAACTCTCCAAGCAACCTACATGCCGAATTCAGCTTTCTACAACCAGTAAAACGAAAAATCCCGTTTTTTCCCGTTCCCGTGGGATTTTTGGAAATTCCTCTCTCAATGCTCCTCTACACTCCCTAAGCAACCTACATGCCGAATTTCAGCTTTCTATGACCAGTAAAACGAAAAATTCTGTTTTTCCCGTTCCCGTGGGAATTTTGGAAAGTCCTCTCTCAATGCTCCTCTACTCTCCCCAAACAAACTACATGCCGAATTCCAGCTTTCTATGACCAGTAAAACGAAAAATCCAGTTTTTTCCCGTTCCCGTAAGAATTTTGGAAAGTCCTCTCTTAATGCTCCGCTACACTCTCCAAGCAACCTACATGCCGAATTTCAGCTTTCTACGATCACCAAAACGAAAAATCCCGTTTTTTCCCGTTCCCGTGGGAATTTTGGAATGTCCTCTCTTAATGCTCCGCTACACTCCCCAAGCAACCTACATGCCGAATTTCAGCTTTCTACGACCAGTAAAACGAAAAATCCCGTGTTTTCCTTATCCCGTGGGAATTTCCGAAAATCCTTAAAACAGTTTTTTACTATTATAATTACCTACTTCTATGTCAAACTTGAAGAGTCTAGTAATTATAGTTCATAGGATCCCGTTGAACTGAATATATAAATCTCGTTTTTTCCTTATCCCGTGGGAATTTGGAAAAAATCCTGAAATGAATGTTTTAACTAATATAATACCTACTTGGGTATCAAATTTGAAGAGTCTAGTTATTATAGTTACTGAGATAGGATCACTCGGAATCGAATTTATAAATCCCGTTTTTTCCCGTTCCCGTGGGAATTCCCAAAAATCCTTCCTTAGTGGATGCCTACATTGTATAAGGTATCTATGTGCAAAATTTCAAGTCTAGATCCAGTGGTTTGGGCTGTGCGTTGATATATCAACAGTCATTTAGTTTATTTAGACATTTCAACCCCATCCAGGGAGATGGTATATTACGTCCGCCACGTCGGATTTTAAAACCGTTATTGTTTTCATAACCAGCGACCCGATAAACCATAGAAACAACACCATGTTGATTTTCAGACTTTGTTAACCCTTTCCCCCCTTTTAGGAGTTGAATTCTCAAAAAACCTGAAACACGTGTTTACTCATTTACCATTAGGAGTACTTCTGTGAAGTTTCGAATAAAATAGTCGAACTAATCTTGTTTCCCCATACAAACTTTGGACCCCCTTTTCACCCCCTTAGGGAGTGAATTTTGAAAAATCCTTTCTTAGTGCACCCCTAGACCTTATAAGGAACCTACATGCCAAATTTGGAATCTCTAGGCCCAGTGGTTTGGGCTGTGCGTTGATATGTCAGTCAGTCAGTCAGTCAGTCAGTCAGTCAGTCAGTTTCTTCTTTTATATATATAGATTTCGGCGATTTTTTACTGAACTGTTTTTAAAACATTGTGTGGAGGTACGGAACCCTTGGTGTACCTATGGAGTGACGCAGCTCTGCCCAACCATTTAAATCACGGCCGCATATCCCTACAGATGTAGTGCAAAATGATTTTCCTTCGTACTTTATCGGAAAAGTTCGTATTTATCGTGCTCTCTAAATTAGCTTCAGTGCCCCTCTTACAGCCGTGTAGCCATCTTACATTTTTCACTTTGACATTTGACACTAAACAATAAACTTCCATATTAATGGATATGAAAACGTCACTCATTTAATACAATCGCCATCGTATTCCGATTGAGACGAGTTTTCCCGCTGGAAAATCATTTTGCACTACATCTGTACTTCAAACGCTACCACTTATACCTTACGCCATACAACCATATGCGATCTCCGATATGGGACTGAACTGGGATATAGTAAATTTTCGTAGAAGAATTAACCAATAGAGATTTGTTTTAAAAAAGCATGCTTCAGTACTGGTTTTTTGCCGAATCCTTCACACATATTATTATATGTTATTTTCACATCATTTTGTATCAGGTTTAAAATTTCGCCATGTGTAGATAGTTTTATGAACGGTTCGTACGAATAAATGCTTAAAGCCTGAATTTAATAAAGATAAATAAAATAAATAATAATGCCACTCAAAAGAAAGACCTTCAACACATGCATACTGCCATGTCTAACTTACTTATGACCAAATCTCTCAGAGTAAAGCTGGCTATCTGTCAAAGAGCAATGGAAAGGAGTATGACAAGCACACGAAGACAAGACCAAATTAGGAACACTGTGCTTAGATCGAAAACTAAACTCACTGATATCTTGGCAAGAATAGACCAGCAAAAGTGGCGTTGGGCTGGTCACATGATGCGAGACACAAGAGGGAAATGGACCAAGGCAATAACCGAGTGGTACCCTAGAGATGGGAAGAGAAAACGGGGAAGACAAACCATTAAATGGCAAGATGACTTGAAGATGACCGTAGGTCCAAACTGAAAAAGGGTTGCGAATGACAGATGTCAGTGGAAGGCGTTGGAGGAGGCCTATGCCAAAAGGCATACTGAAATTAGGGATATTTTATAAACAATCTTTTTATTTAGTACCTGCATTATATATGTTAATTTAATTTCAGAATAAAGGGCTTTATTATTATTTTAAACAAAATAAATATAAAAATCATGGGACGTTTGAAACCAACTGACTTAGTCCCAAACTAAGCAAAGCTTGTACTATGGGTACTAGACAACGGATAAATATACTTATGTAGATAAATAGATGCTTTAATACATACCTACTCAAAGTTAAATACATATTAAACATTCAAGATTGTCACAAACATTCGTATTTTTCACACAAATATCTGCCTCGACCGGGAATCGAATCCAGGACCTCAAGCTTCGTAGACAAGTTCCCTAACCACGAGGCTATCCCGTCGTACCTAATTTTTTTTAATATATTGGGACAAAATTACACCAATTGACCTAGTATCAATCTAAGACAAGTGTATGCGATGGGTACTAAGACAACGGATACATACATAATAAGTAAAACGTCCCTAATTTTCCATAAAAAAATTGTGTCAGTTTTGCGACGAACCAAATCTAATATATAAAAATCTCGTGTGTTACCGAACTCCTCCGAAACGGCTTGACTAATTTTTATGAAACTTTTTTTTTCGTATTCGGTAGGCCTGAGAATAGGTCGTAGGCTATTTTTATTTTATACCCCTAAGTATGATATATGGCAAAACAACGTTTGCGGGGTCAGCTAGTAAACTATATAAAAAAGTCTTACCCAAAAAATAATGACACTTTTTTCTTTCTCAAAATGAATATTACTCGTGATTTTGATTTAAAACACCGCAAAGAAAAAGCAAAGGGTAGACTTTTTGAAAATGCTCATTTATCAGTATTTTTAGTACCGGTTTTAGGCCCTAATTACCACTCTATTGCTCAATTTATCTACGATACAACCGTATGTGATATCGGTTAGGCGGAGCAGAGATATAATATTATTATGTTTATTGTTGCTATAGTAAACAAAGCTTGAAATCTTGGAAATTAAATACCCAAACGAGGATTATTATGTTTTGTTAGTATCCTTTAGAGTACTTGCGACTGAAAGCCTTGGTGGCCTAGTGGTTTGACATACGGTCTCTCAAGCAGAGGGTCGTGGGTTTGAACCCGGGCTCGCATCTCTGACTTTGTCTGAATTAATGTGTGTAATTACATTTGAAATTTACCATGAGCTTTACGGCGAAGGAAAACATCGTGAGCCTGCACACACATGAGAAGAGAATCAATGGTGTGTGCGAAGTTCCCAATCCGCACTGAGCCCGCGTAGGAACTAAGGCCCAAGCGCTCTTAATCCAAGAGGAGGTCTTTAAAAAATAATTCTAAAACACGACTCCAGTAAAAAAAACGCTTTATTTTAACCCTGAAAACCAGATTAATTTTTGATTAACTGCAAAATTAGATTTTTTGTTGCTTTAAACCAAATAAATACTTAGGTAGTTGATTGAGTTGGCGAACAAGTGATGTCATAAGTTGCTATTGCCATTCCAAGTCTCTGGGAGGATTATGGTTTGACAGCTCATAAAAAGTACGTCACTTGATTGGTGGTGTCAATATCCCTATTGAATGCAAACATTAATCATTAACATTTGTAAATATTTTCGAGCAAGTTGACAGCGAAATTCATTTTCAAATATTACAATTTTTTCAATAGAGCTTAGGCTAAATCAGCGCCAAGTATGAAAGCTTTTAATCTTAATCGTACATCATAATGCGCACTACTTGCGAATGAACTTACAAAATTTCCCGCCAAAAATAGCCCAAATGACTTTAATACTAAAGGCCAACTCACACAAACCCATAAAAGTAAAAATCTCAAAAAAACTACTCCATTTTTGGTGTATCAACAACTTAACAAACTTACTTTTGCAGCTAACAATATCGTTTTAATCGCACTTTGGGAACAAGTTACTATAAAGTGGCGTAGTCCGTATATTTAGCCACTAGCATTTATAACTTTGTAATACCACACTAAAAAACTTATCGCAAGATTAAGACGTATGATACTCTAACGTGACGTCACATAATTTGTTTACAGTTCACGCGAACCAATTTGAACTCTAACATAAGCATATAAAGGTTATCTGAAACGCACAAAGATTGCGCTATATTTTTTAAATGTACGTTTTTATTGCCGGCCAGTTTTATATTGTTGTCTTACGAGTTCTTACTTTGAGAATGGAACTAATAACTATGCAGTTGAGAAAATTCTAGCCATTTAAAATTAATTCGTATTCCTTTAAAATACGAATATAGATGAAATTATAAGAGTGTTTTGTAAAAGTTTGTATTCACACATGTTTTTTTTATTGTAGTGTACAGGACTTCTTGTCGCATAATGACATTCTTGACTCCTCAAAATGTTTTTTTTAGAAAATGTCAAAGGCCGTGGGTACACACAGTCTATGGTCAGTTTGGACATAAATTTAAAAAGTAAACTGTTAACGGTGAACTGTATTTCTCAGGCGCGCTGTGAATCATCATATTTAAGACATTATCACTGTCGAATTTAAATTAAATTCATTTTGCAATAAACTGTAAAACTTAAAATTAACAGCAATTTTGAATATGTTTTGAAAATGAAATACCTAACAAAACTGGCTTGGGACATTTCGATAGATACATCAGTCTTACTTTTGTTTTAAATAGGTACCCTTAATTTTATCAAATTCATAATATGTAGGTTAAATTTTTTTCTAGCTCTAGAATGTCTTCTGGTCCCACTCTTATCTATCACTTCCAATATCTAAGACAAAGTCATCAAATTAGATCATTCAAATTTTCAATTTTTATGATTAATTTTCATCAGTAGGAAGAATCCTATCCAAATTTAATAAAGCATTTTTTGGTCCTTTTTAATTATAGGTACCTATACGTTCTTATAATTCAAAGCAAAAAAATTCAACGTAATGATTTGCCTTGATACCTTAAAAATGCGTTCAATGTTAACTAATTACCGAAAAGTTTGAAAGAAATTCCAAAGCCTCTTCGGTTTAGAAAAAAGGTAATTTTTCGAATTTGGAACTGCGTTCCCAATGTGATATTTTATAAAAGACCCGCGGTCGTGACAGTGACCTCGTTACGTGTGACCTCTGGCGTTTGACTGGATCGCTAGTCTTGGAAATAATCAATGGAAGATAACTATCTTTTACGAAAAGCATTAAAATTCTAGTGTCAGGATGAAAACTTATCGAAAACAGGTTCAGGACTGTCGATCGGTTCCTTATTTTATAAGAGCACCTATACTGTACGTACCTACCTACAAAAACACAATACCCAATTTGACATGTCAGTTACTTAAACGGCATTGCTTAGTTAATTTATAATATTTACTCCTTTAAATAACTTATCTTTAAATATTATCAGTCACAATCAATATATTAAGTTTGTGTTCAAATACCGCCTATTTTTTGGAATTTTGATAATATCTAATTAGAGATCCAATTCTATTATTATTTTAAAAACTTACTTTTATACCTTTCATAAATAAATTCACTTACAAAATAAACATTGCCAACTCTTTCTCTCCTAGTTCACAACAAGACTAGACTAGCAATCCAACAAAAACTATTATCAACTGACCCGTGTGAATCTTTGACATCGTGACGTTCGATCCAAGTTCGAAATTCAAAAAATCGAACGTCATGGGCCGCAACGGAATGCGCGGTCACGAACGAATAAAAAAAACTTTGTCTTTGGTATTGAAAAGTAAGAACGGTTTAAAAATGTCGATGGTTAATAAAAAGTTTGAATTACTTTTAAAATAAAGAAAGTACTCTTAGTGATGAGTAAATAATAGTATTAGGAGTAGTTATTTTCAAACCAATCACGATTTAAAATCATTTATGACATGTTATAAACATGACCTACTTAACCTCTATTTTGCTCATGAATGTAATGACGATGATACGACAAAAAATTATAGAAATCAAATGTGCACATGTCACACTTTCTAAATATATGACAACTATTATTTCTATAATCGTCTTTCAACTCTTTTTAGTCTGAGAACTATTTACTATTTGCTCTGACATGCGGCTTCACTTGTATTAAAAATCCGTGAAAAAAGGTAGCGATAACATTTTATCACTTCTCATGCTCAATGTTACTTTAGTCTCTGCATATCGGGACTAAAGCTCCTTTTTAATCTTTAGGGATTAAAGTACTTATTATTTTTTTAATTTACTTTGGAAACCCCTAAACTGCCAATTACGGTGTTTGTGAATGGAGGATTACCGCGTTTTCGTTGACTGTGTATAGACAATTTTAAAGCCTTCCACAGACCGAAGCGCGCTGCGCACGCTCCGTGGCGTCGCGCGCTAGCCCCGCGCTTCGGTGTGTGGAAGTCCTTAGAGCATTGAAATGACCTCAAAAAATGACAACTGTGTGAAAATATAAAAAGTATATACTTATATGTATATAATTTCGTGAAACACGATTAATGATGATTACGAATACTAATCTACGTAATTTTATTAAATTTTATTAAGGATTGATTAAATAACAAATACAATCACCCCTGATGGAAAGCGAAGATGAGGCCTATGACTCTATGACTAACAAATACATGTACTTTCGCATTCATAGTAGTAGTATAAAATATGTCGGTAAAAGAAGTTCCTTTTAACAATGAGTAATACTGGTTGAGTTTTTTCTAAGGAACAATGACATGTATATTTATGTTTGTCTTGTGGTTAATATTTGCATAAACCGGAGTTAAAATAGGTAGGTACTTAGTTATCAATGCAGTCATCCTGGCTAATAAGTAGGTATTTATAAAAAAAAGTTAAAAAAACACATACCTACAGTCGAACATAGAACCTTCTCCTTTTTTTGAAGTCGGTTAAAAATACCAACTAGTTTTTCCTAGTTCTCCCTTGTGGTCCCATTAATGGAACTATTTCTCGCAGTCCCATGATTATTTATCTACTTCCATATATAAAAATAAGGATATGTGGTTTGCTAAAAATGTAAATTTTGAAAGCAAAAATACCAACTTTATTCAACCAAAAAATTACAGGTAGGTGCACTGCAATAAAACTCAATATAATAAGGGTATATCGGACGTTATCTTGATTTTTCCAAGTTTTGGCATTCAAGTCTTCGTGAGAGAGGTCTTGACCATCGCTCTGGGTCGTTCCTGCAGGCTTATTGTCTAACGTTTCTGATGCTTGCCTTCGCAATTACTATTTCATTCTGTCAAACGGTATAAAATGATGACAGAAAGAGATGGTGAAAGCGAAGGCAAGCGTCAGAAGCGTTAGACAATTCGGCCTCTGGTGCAAAGGTTGTCCATCGCGGTTCAGAGAGGCAATGCGGCTAGTGCGTTGGGCACCTCTGCGCCTAGCACGATCCGGGGCGGTTTATTTGACTGACTTTTTATTTTATTGTAATTTGTGTGTATTGACAACTTGCAAATTATTCCATAATAAATGAATATTAAAGTCATCATCATCACTGCTGGACAAAGGCCTCTCCCATGTCACGCCACTGAGCACGATCCTCAGCCACTCTCATCCAGCACTTGCCAGCCGCCTTGCGAAGATCATCGCTCCACAGAGTCTGAGGACGTCCTTCGCTACGTTTGCCGATCCGTGGTCTCCACTCAAGAACTCGTCTACCCCAACGGTTATCGGTTCTTCGGGTTATATGGCCTGCCCATTGCCACTTCAGCGTGCTAATGCGGTGGGCTATGTCGATAACTTTGGTTCTCATTCGGATCACTTCGTTACGAATTCGATCTTTTAGAGACACTCCGAGCATAGCCCTTTCCATAACACGTTGAGCAACCTTAAATTTGTGGATTAGCTCTACAGTGAGTGACCATGTTTCCATCAGGAAAAAGCGGGATTATATATTCAGTTCAATGGGGTCCTATCTCAGTAACTATTCCTTTAGAATCATAAAGGTGGAATAAAAGAGATTTTTGTAATTTCTCGCGGGGTAGATATCGGTACGTTTATTGTCTAACGCGCTGACGCTTGCATTCGCATTCACTATTTCTTTCTATCAAACGGTATAAGATGGTGAGAGAAAGAGACGGGGAATGCGTAGGCCTTGGTAGTCGACCATCAAGGTATAAGCTGGCAGCCGACTCCACGCAGCAGCAGCAGACGACGTGTCGCTAGCTACGGAGGGAATTTCATAGAAATAAGGTATACGTTCGCGTAGCTAGCGACACGTCGTCTGCTGCTGCTGCGTGGAGTCGGCTGCCAACTTATACCTTAAATTTTCTATGAGCGCGGACAAAGTCGCGAGAAAAGCTAGTGGATCATCACTATCCCAGCTTCATACATACCTACTTGAATTTCTTCTAAGGTGTGTGCAGTTTCACGATGTTTCCCTTCACCGTAAAGTTCATGGTAAATTTGAAATGAAATGAAACGAAAGAAGTTTATTTCACACACAAAACAAAACACATAAAATTACAAAAGAAAGAAGAAAAAAAAACATTAAAATGTGTGTGAAAAAGGTCCCGCCTCAGCATAAATGCGGACTCCTGAGGTGGAGCCAGCGCTGGTCTTCCGGCGGGACCCTAATTTCAAATACCAATACCTCTCCTCCCCATCCCCTATTCCCTCTCTTTTTAAAGACCGGCAATAGATCAGTGACTCTCTTTGAGTTTTTGATATTTATGGGCGGTGGTGATCATATTCCATCAGATAAAAACAAAATAAAATAAACATAAATTCCGAAAAACTCAGAGGCGCAAGCCCGGATTCAAACCCATGACCCTCTGCTTGAGAGCCAATTGGTCAAACCACTAGACCACGGTACGGCTAGTGGATAATACTCTAGGATCCAACCTCTTTGAACAAGGGAAACTCTCCCATCCTCTTTTGCATTAAAAAATCAATATTGATACATTGAACATTTATTTGTGAAGGCGGGCCTTTGAGTCTGTAACGTGTAAGACAAATAACTAATATTTGACGGGATATAGCTTGAAGACACGCGCCGGCGCAGTCGCGGTGAGGACGCCGCTGTAGATCCATTCTTAATGTCGAAACAAGAGAAAGAAATAAGTTTTTGCTAAAAATTTCATTTTCAACGCAAGCTTTTTCGCTGACTGTACTTGCATTGTCATCCAACCTACATAAGCATACCAAATTTCAAGTTGATCCAACCACTGGAAGTCGGTCAAATTAAAATTCTAAGATTTCGCATATCTATACAAAATAATAAAATATTATAGAGACCGACAATGTTGTTCATACATAATGCGGGCTGCGTTCAATTTGACCTGACCGCGACCGCAGAACGCATCCAGTGTGGCAAATCCTTACTTTGCTACGAAAACTGCAATTTGATAATGATCACTATGTATTAAGGGTAAATATTTATTTTGCAGCTTACTTACATCTCTGGCGCATTGACCCGCAGTATGTCTTGACCTTCAATAGTTACGAGTGCACGGCAATGATCCTTGTCCTATGAGTTCTGAGGTCATGAGGTCCTGATATTCATTAAATTCGTATGGACTTACGGACAGAATAGTATACCACAGCGTCCAGTAAGAAAACAAACTAACAATTAAAACTTATTACTATCGTAACACAATAGGTAGGTACACAAAATAATTCTGAACACAAAACTCAACAATACAATTTACAAAGGGTGTAATAATTAAGTACCTAGATTTTATGGAAAAAAAAAAACAAATTAAAATAAACGTAAATTTCATAGCTATGCCTAAAATTGATAATAATAAAAATCCACGCCTGCCTGAATCAATTAGGTATATTAAGCCTGTCAATGACGTTGAAAGTTTTAGACGTAAGGTCATTTGGGTTTAATGCACCGACCACAACTAAAATCCGTTTGTATGACACACGCTGTTCGGCACGCTTGTTCGTGGAACTCCGAGCCTTCGATTACTAACACAAGGCCCAGATAACGTCTTTGCAAAAAGACATACTAACATACACTCCCACTATACCTACCTACATACCATACCTACGGCTTAGATCAGGGATAATCAATGACTTAGTTTCTTCCGGGGTCCGGTTTTTAAAATTAAATTACCATCGCAATCCGTTTCTTCTTGAGTTTATTAAATAAGCAAATGTAATTTATAAAAGTTATCAATGTTTCCACGCCACACTTTTCAAACCAATTCTCTTGAACCGTAATAGTTCGGCGATTATAGTTATAAATCGTGCAAATGGCTCTCGCCGTCGTGTGTATAAATTGGATGACAATGCAATATTATTATGACATAAAGCGATACGACCGCATCGAGTTTTGGCTCATTTGATTCGTCTTGACGATTACTTTGTTCCAATATGGTAACTAGGGTCTTATGATGCAGTTGGAATGTGACCATAAAACTCCCTAATAAAACGACCTAACCCCACCAAGTCTAGTCTCGTTTGATTCGTCCGATTCTGCGCTCTGATTCTGAAACTATAACACATAGAACAATCTATTTTAAGGAACCATGCCATCGATTTTAGTGACAAGAAAAACTGCATTCATAGATTTCAAAATAAATCTTACTTGGTTCGGGAATCGAACCCGGTCATGTTGAAGAAACATATTTACATTCCAGTCCCAGTACCCGTCTGTCGACAACCAAATCAAGAAACTTAAATTTGACCCATTTCTCGTGGTCGGATTAATTGACTTCGAATTTTTACAAATACAGTTAACAAAAGTACAGTCAGCAAAAAACTTTGTAATAAAATTGAAATTTTTCAAAAAAAAATAGTTTTTTTTTATATTTCTGAGCGCAGTTTTTTTGTCACTAAAATCAGTGACATGGTTTCTAAGGACAGATCTTTTTGTGTCTTATACTTTACCACCCGGTATTTGGTATTTCTAACGCAAGCGAAGCAGCAGTTTAAAGTTAGTCTTAAAGATAAATTTGAACTGTCATTCAGTCCAAGCTGTCAGTGGCTACAGTAGGTACTTACTATACATATAATTATATACATATAGTTATATGTCCGTGACTAAATTCAATATTGAGCCGAAACCAGCAGGTGTCTCAACCAAACATGTTTAATTTTATTGTTTATTTGTCTTTATTGTATCTCCGGAACATTATGTAGGCGGATAAAGAACGCCGTTGATTTAATGATAAAATTAGTTTAATTATTATGAGGAATTTTTTGAGAGATTTAAATACAGTATGATTCGAAAGATGTGATCTGTACCAAACTAACACCCACAGTAAATGATAATGGATAGTTCCCCATCATCATCATCATCATTCCAGCCTATTTAAGTCCCACTGCATGACACAAACGTCCTCTCAGAATTAGAGAGCTTGTATCGTAGTTCCCACGCGGGCCCAGTGCGGGTTGGAATCTTCACGCACCATTGAATTTATTCGCAAGTAAATTAAAAATGTGAATTCGCAAATAAATTCCAAAAATCTTAAATCCAGAACTCGAACCCACGACCCTCTGCTTAATTAGCCGCTTGACGGGCACATTCTACTACAGTATCTTGGTGATAATATTTGATGGTTACTTCCGACGAAAACAACAATAATAAAAACCGCAAGCAACACCGCGGGGCGACATAAATATTCATGCTGACAATGTTATCAGTAATACAATAAATTATATTGACATTGAGCGGCGGTTAATGATCATTGCTTTCACTAATGACTGACAGTTTAGGGTTCCGCAACCAAAATTAAATGTCAATGTGGCTTCTGTGTGAGTGAACCATCGAAAATGACAGCAGTCCATTAAAAAAAATGTAGGTACATAAGGATTTAAAAACAAAACTTAATTTATTCCTGTGTTACGAAAGTTAGGCACCATTTGTACAGTTTTTAGACTTCGAATTTTAACTCATGGCCTTATTAGTGTAAGATCAGAATTAATTATCAATCTATTACATAAATGTTTAGCTTCTTTATAAAAAAAAATAAAAGTGACTAGTTCTTATCCTAACTGCACAAAATTATCTTGGGCGTGTCCGACACGCTCTTGGCCGGTTTTTAGCATTAGAAAGAAGATAACCGATCTTGACATACGTCTTTTTATTGAAAAACACGTTTGTTAAAGTCACAGCAAATAAGTAAGAATTAGCACGGACGTATGACCACTTACATTATTTTGGTTTCAGTAGTAAAAGCTATCACTAAAAAGACTCGTCAATATTGTTTACCTTTTTTCTAATGCTAAAAAAAATCAAAGTATATAGGGTTTAATCAAAATGGTGATCCGAAAGTAGTGTTCTTACTCAGTTCATGCTGGTCAACATAATGCATTAACTCGATTGCTAAAATGAGTCTGATAAAATTTGGGATGTCACCTGTCACCTGTCTTTTGAGATGACACCTCAAATTTTATAAGAGTAATTAAAACAAATGCCCAGCATTAACTGAGTAAGGAACACTACTTTTGGATCACCATTTCGATTACTCCCTGTAGTCGATCGCAGCTGTCAAAAGCTGCCAACGATAGCACTCGCTCAGCGATACTCGCTCTAATCGTTTCTCGCTCATCGTCGGCGGTGGGACCAGTGCCTTAAGTTTGACAGTTACATACTTTGACGCAACTAAACCGAGCTAAGTGCCTAAGCACACGGCGTTTTTTTAACGCGCCGTCGACGCGCGTTTTAGGAACGCGCGTTTACAGCGCGTTTTTCATTCCATTCGAACAGCCTTAAGGTTAAAGCCCCTAGCACACGGAGTTTTTTAAATAACGCGCCGTGTACTTAGGCCCTTTAGCACTGAATCAAGATTATAGATTTTGTAAGTACGGAACCCGTAGTTTTGTACGCGTTTGAACGCACTAAAATTTAATCTTATCTGTACTTAACCGGTTCGTAGCTTATTGGAATTTATAACCTTGTGCCACTAAGTTAAATCTGAGGAGTAACTGTTTGAGCGATATACCGTCAGTTTTGTGTTCCGGTCACTAATATGGAGAAAGATGAAAATTATCCGTGAAAAATCTTTGCTTTGTTTCGCGGTATTTTTACTTTAAATGGCACAGAAAACTTTTTTGATCAGGATATTTTGGTGTTCACTTACTTATAATCACGAGCAGGACGAGTCACGGACATAGCTCGAAGAATCGCCATACTCAAGTGGCAGTGGGCAGGGCACATCGCTCGTAGAACTGATGGCCGATGGGGCAAAAAGGTTCTCGAGTGGCGTCCGTGGACCGGAAGACGCAGTGTAAGTAGATGGAGATGGAGCGATGATGACCTGGTTAAGGATGCGGATGGCGTAAGGCCGATCTTTTGGCGAGCCTTGGGGGAGGCCTACGTTTAGCAGCGGACGTCCTTCGGCTGAATGATGATAATGAAACACGAGCACTATTCATTTTCATAAAGAAAAAAAGTAAATAATAAATAAATAAATAAATATCACGGGACAATTTTACACAAATCGACCTAGTCCCAAACTAAGCAAAGCTTGTACTATGGGTACTAGACGACGATAAACATACTTATATAGATAAATAAATACTTAAATACATAGAATACATCCATAACTCAGGAACAAATATTCGTGCTCATCACACAAATAGATGCCCTTACCGGGATTCGAACCCAGGACCTCTTGCTTCGTAGGCAGGGTCACTACCAACTAGGCTAAAGCGGTCGTTTAAAGTGTCTTTATTTTGGAGTCAATTTTGGAACTTTTACGTTTCAAAACTGACGTTACGTTACTCGTTACGAAACGAACACAAAAAAAAAATGGAAAATTAGGGAAACTTTTTTTATCATCAATGGCTAAAATGAAAATGCCCTTGGACTCACGTAATGGTAGGTATAAATCTTCCCAGGTGAATTTTTCGCTTCGAGCCCTTATCTTTCAAAACAAACGGTATCGTCATAGTATTAAGGTTCAAATTTAATGTAATGGCTCGAAGCGAAAAATTCACCTGGGAAGATTTATACTATAATATGTAAGTACATACAACACTTTATCTATACTAATAATACAAATGCGAAAGTGTGCCTGCCTGTCTGTTACCTGTGCACCCTTAAACCGCTGAACCGATTTAGATAAAATTTGGTATGGAGAAGATAGTTTGAGACCCTGGGAAAGACACAGAATACTTTTTATCCCGGAAAATTGCATAGTTCCTGCGGGATAGTAATAAACAAATTCTTCGCAGAGAAGTCGCGTGCAACAGCCAATACAAATTTCAAATACCTCCGTGCCAGTTGTATGACAAACTCTATTTCCATGCAACTAGTTATACCAGTCACAAAACAATCAGAGTATTGTTGCTTAACCCAGCGGTTAGCGTACACTGCGTCCGTCTAAAAATATAGCAGTACGTCTTAAATACTTTTGAGGAGTGTTTACTGAAGAATCTAGGCGAGGGGAATTCAGGTTCCAAGAATTCGAAGGAAATTAATCAGGTATGTAATATGCTGATCGTTTAGTACAAGACAACCATGGAGATTAATCATTATCAATTTAAAGAGCACAATTTATTTATTTTTTTAAATGAGGAAATGTTTGTATTTTTTTTATTCAAAATCACGAATACCTAAGTAGGTACTATAAAACAAAAAATTGTCTTTATTTTGGATTCAGTTTTTGACTTTTTTTCATACAGTTTATATGGCCGCAGATGGCCGTTGGGGCCCAAAAGTTCTCGAATGGAGACCACGGACTGGCAAGCGCAGCATGGGACGTCCACCAACGAGATGGACGAACGATTTGGTGAAGGCTACAGGTCCGCAGGTTCAGGGTGGATGCAAGTCGCTTTCAACCGTAATGATTGGGCGTCAATGAGTGAAGATTAGGCAATACTATTGAATCTGGTCGATAGTATCGACCAAGTTCAATAGTATCGCCTAATTGGTATCGATAGTAACTTTAGTATCGTTAATGGTCAGTAGTTTCGACAGGACTATCGATAGTATGACTGAATTTCAAGGCCACGTTAGTATCACGATACTATCGTTAGACTATCGCTATCGCAACACAGCACTGCTTAGGGGCTAAATTCAGGAACGGCCCAACACGGTTTGCGAGCGGTAATTCGATCGTTTGCGAGAGGATAGGGATGAACTGCTGTTCAGGAACGCCAAAAATCACTGGTTTGCGAGAGGTTTGGGCTGAGCTTAGAAAGAGCCTTATTTCACTGTTAATTCGCTTTATAAATAAACTAGCCTTCCGTCCGCAGCGTCGCCCGTGATAATAGTACATTACTGCAGCGGCCGCGAAATAGGGGATTGCCGGCCGAGTTGTTATAGATGGCCGAGTGTTAACGAGGCCACAAAATAAAAAGGTACAGAAATAAATCTACATACAAAGTGCGCTCGAGCAACGCACACATAGACACTGTTCACAGACACGATATCTCGGATCAATTCGGATCAGTTCGAGCGCGATTACCATCCGCGTGAGGCGCGCGCTGTGGTCGCGCGTACTTATTTATTTTGTGTCGCGCGTCTGTGGAATTTTTCGAGTGCAATAATGGAGCAACAAAAAAAAAGGTTATTTTAGGTAACTGTTCAGTGGACGGTTGTTTAAATTCAACCCTAAACGGTGAATGGTCGTTTTTTAAGCTACCAGTGGTTTCAGAGAGGTAAGTTTAGTAGGTATCTGCTTGTATTTCGATGGTTCATTTTAACGTTACAAAGAATAGTTAGGTAGATAGGTAAGCACCTCGCCCCGACTCCCAAAGTAATAATAGTTTCCTATTTTGAATTACTATAAATAAACGTTACCTTACAAAAAATGTGGTTAGGTACTTATACCTAACTACATTTTTGTAAGGTAAATTCATGCCACATACGTACGTAATATTACGTAAGTTGAAAACATGTTTTTTTGTTTGTATAGATATTGTGTTTTTTTTAGTGTCATTAAATAGGTTTAGGTCTAAAACCGATAGGACAATGGAAATTGTATACGCCTGTAGTTGTACGCCTGAATCTATACAGTATTTAACTAGGAGAATCCGTTTAGAAGTTATTAGGGATTTTCGATAGTGAAAATTGACAAACGCTAAATTTTGTAGGTAGGTATTTTAATTATTATTATTTTATATTTCCGTTCTTCCCGTTTGAATATCAACAATAAATCAAACAACTAGAAACGAGTGCCACTTTCACGATAAGTTTTATGTGCATATGCCATAATTGACAACCCTAGAGCGACCGCCGAGCGTAGGTATGAAAAGTGAAGTACATACACTTGATTGACTTCTGTACCTTTTTATTTTGTGACGAGGCCATCTAGAGATACGAGGCCGGCAATCCCTGTTCGTGGCCAAGGCTTGTATAGAGTTTTTCTCAAACATGCATCATCGTCATCATCGTCGCCGTCGTCGTCATCATCACCATCACCACCACCACCATCATCATCATCATCATCATCATCATCATCATCATCATCACCCACCATCTTCATCATCATCACCCATCATCACCATCATCATCACCATCATCACCATCATCATCATCATCTCATCATCACCATCATCATCATCATCATCATCATCATCTTCATCATCATCACCATCATCATCACACCATCATCATCATCACACCATCATCATCATCACCAGCATCACCATCATCATCACCGCCATCATCAACACCATCACCACCATCAACATCATCATCATCATCATCATCATCATCATCATCTTACCTTACTTAAAATAAGCGTAGAGGCAGAATGTCATAATGAACCAAAACGCAAATATTGCTTATAGTTTTTTTTTAATGCTATGCTATGCCTATGATGATGATGATGATGTCGATGACGGACAATGAAGATGATGGTGGTGATGATGATGATGATGATGATGATGACAATGACGATGATAATGATGATGATGATGTTGATGTTGATGATGATGATGATGATGATGATGATGATGATGATGATGATGATGATGATGATGATGGTGATGGTGATGATGATGATGACAATGACGATGATGATGATGATGATAATGATGATGATGGTGATGGTGATGATGATGATGAAAATGACGATGATGATGATGATAATGATGATGTTGATGATGATGATGATTATGTTATGGTGATGATGATGACGATTTTGGTGATGGTGGGTGATGATGATGATGATGATGATGATGGTGATGATGATGATGATGATGATGATGATGATGGTGATGTTGATGATGATGATGACAATGACGATGATGATGATAATGATGATGATGGTGATGATGATGATGATGACAATGACGATGATGATGATAATGATGATGATGATGATGATGATGGTGATGATGACGATGACGATGATGATGATAATGATGATGATGATGATGATGTTGATGATGATGATGTTGATGATGATGATGGTGATGATGATGATGATTATGGTGATGGTGGGTGATGATGATGATGATGATGGTGATGGTGATGATGACAATGACGATGACGATGATGATGATAATGATGATGATGGTGATGTTGATGGTGAAATATTTCTCTAGGCAGATCACAATTGCCATCACCATCACCATCTTACCTTACCTTAAATAAGCGTAGTGGCAGAATGTCATAATGAACCAAAACGCAAATATTGCTTTTAGTTTTTTTTTTGAAATGGCTAAATGCTATGATGCCATAGACCTATAAATGTCATGGTGCTGTGTCACATGAAACAATAGACGATCACTTTGCTGGCCAAGGCCAGCAATTTTGTATGAAATTCCATTACTGACCCCTCTTCTAGCCGCACACCACGCCGCGCCTGCGTCGTGACACTTCGTGGCGTATTATAAGGAACATAACGTCAATATTTCATAGCATGTTAGAGAAAATTAATTTTCCCGTAGGAAAAGGTATTTTCCCGCGGTAAAAAGTAGCCTATGTCACTCAGTGATACTGTAGCTCTCTAACGGCAAAAGAATTTTTGAAATCGGTCCAGTAGTTTTGGAGCCTATTCAATGCAAACAATCAAACAAACAAACAAACAATCAAATCTTTCCTCTTTATAATATTAGTATAGATAAAAAAAATAAGGCTCATCCCAAGATCAGCCCAAACCTCTCGCAAACCAGTGATTTTTGGCGTTCCCGAATAGCAGTTCATCCCTATCCTCTCGTAAACGATTGAATTACCACTCACAAACCGTATTGGGCCGTTTCTGAATTCAGCCCCAGCAGTGTACGCTAACAATAACGAGCAATTCGCGAACTCATTGCTGCGCCGGCGGCTATTGCCCCATTGTTCTACTTTTAATAGTTTTAATTACTTTCAAACTAAACGCTTTTTGCTGAGCTAAACGATTGTCTTTGCCAGTTTTTGAATGTTTGGATCTCTTGATTGTGGAATTATTGCAATGCATTGTTAAAATGAAAGTGGGGCGCGTTAGTAATGCTTCAGATTCAGAGTAAGTTTTTGTCACATTTGCACGTAAAAAGTGTCTTCGTGCAGGCTGTTATTTGACTAGACTCATCATCATCATCATCATTTCAGCCGAAAGACGTCCACTGCTGAACATAGGACTCCCCCAAGGCTCGCCAAACATATCGATCCCGTGCCATCCGCATCCAACGCGATCCCACAACCTTAACCAGGTCGTCGCTCCATTTTGTTGAAGGGCTAACCTACATTGCATCTTCCGGTCCATGGACGCCACTTGAGAAAATTTTTGCTCCATCGGCCATCAGTTCTACGAGCGATGTGCCCTGCCCACTGCCACTTGAGTTTAGCGATTCTTCGAGCTATGTTGACTTTAGTTCTTGCGCGGATTACATCATTTCTAATGCGATCCCGCAGAGAAACTCCGAGCATAGCCCTCTCCATCGCCCTCTGAGTTACATTGAGCTTTCTTATGAGGCCCATCGTTAGCGGCCACGTCTCAGTGTCATACATACTAATATATATTTGGGGTGACTTATTTATCAAAAGTGTTTTTCAAGAAAAAGACACGTCAAGATCGCTTACCTTCTTTCTAATGCTAAAAAAAAACTAAGTATAGGCAACTGGTATTAATACAAATATGTACCTAGGTATATAGTAAAAAATAATACCTACTTAATTAAATTTTTCCGAAAAATTTCAAAACAAAAAGATGGCGCATTTTTAAGTGAAAAATGATTTAGATTCTTCTACAGTATTCAACAATAATGCACTCGCTCAAAAATAATGCCATTACCAAATATAAATATATCATTGATAGTAAATTGGTAAATTCAAATACGTTCCCGAAACTACGTTTTCCACATTCAATTTCTCTTGAAGGTCTATCGTTGACGAGCAAAGTCTGCGATGAGAACCACAGACATACTAACGGGATAGACTCATAAAGTAGTCAAAGTCAACTATATTCCAATTTCGGCTATAAGACGCACTTATGAATGTCGAAGAATCTACCACCGGTTCGGACATACCCTGTTGAAAAGAATACGGCAAAAAATTCAACAAGGTATATTTTTTCAAAAAGATCTACAATGTTAATAAATAACGTACTTAAATCCAAAGTATTTAATTTAATACTTACAACAATTATTTTAACACATACATACGCTATTAACAGATGCTAATGTATACTGTCGCCATGATTAAATTCCTCCATCTCCATTTTACCAACGGACGTCCAGGCAGGAGCGTCTTCATCCATGTGTGGTTAATATTTCATTGGCACGCACGCTTCGCTTCGTCTTTCCTAATACTTAGGTCATACTGAAAGTTTCTGGATTCTTATAAATAAGACTACGCATTATCGTTATGACACATTTATTGTTTTTAAAAGTATATACGCTCCCTATTTACACACTTTTGCATTCGCTGGAACCTTTGTGAAAAGCAGTGGGTCCAGTCTTCCTTAGGGACTTCTTCGATGGCCTCGTGGCACACCATTCACTGCCATTTCCGGACTTGTAAACCGTAAACCTCTAAGTTTATCTTTAATCTTTGGGAACAAAAAGAAATCGCATGGTGCAAGATCAGGGCTGTATGGCGGATGAGTCATTAATTCTACATTTGAGGCCTCAAAATACGCATTCGTTGCTTTAGCGGAATGTGCCGACGCGTTGTCGTGATGAAGGACTATTTTGCTTCTGGGAAGCTTTTCACGAATTTTTTCAAACACTTTGGGCAAGCACGTGTTCACATACCAATCTGCAGTTACTGTCTTTTGGTTTTCAAGTGACACAGTGGTGTAATGTCCCGATTTGCCGAAAAACGAAGCAACCATTTTCTTACCTGTGCTTCGACTCTTTTTTACTTTCGTCGGCAAGTCTTCAAAAGGAAAGACCCATTCAGCCGATTGACTTTTTCTCTCCGGTTCAAAGCAGTATACCCAGGTTTCGTCACCTGTCACGATGTTATATACAGCCATTGATTGTCCTCCGTCAAATTTTTTTATCATTTTGCGGCATCACTCTACACGCAGTCGTTTCTGGTCTTCCGATAAATCATGCGGTATCCATCGAGTGCAAAGTTTCCGAACCTTCAGATGCAAATGCAACCTGGCTCATTCCAATTCCTAAGGTAGTACGAATTTGCTGACATATAATTTTTTTGTCAGTTTCAATTAGTTGTCGTACAGTATAATATTAATATCGGTAACCGCAGTTGCTGGCCGGCCTTCACGTTCATCGTCATAGAGATGGTCACGTCCTCCTCTAAACTCACTAAACCACGAATAGACAGAGCTACGACATGGGGCTTCATCACCAAATGCTAAAAGAAGTCGTTGCTGACTTAATCCACATCGGAAATCGTAAAAAATCATGGATCGAAAATTTTCACGACTTAAATTCATTGCAACAGCGACACCCAAATTTCAATCCAACACCACGATGAAAAAACAAATGACAGTCTCAATTAAAAAGTAATACACTGCCAGAGGGGTGCGTCCCACGAGATATAACTACAAAATATCTATTTTCATTTTAATAACGTTCAGAAGATATAATGAACGTTAGCTATAACAACAAAAAGTATAATTTTTAAACCTATAACGCTTAAATTATATAACGTTATTTTTATATAACTTCAATTTGTATAAGAGTAATATGGACTAATTTCTTTTAACATAACAAACATTAGGTATAACAGTCATGATATATAATAATATGTGTAAATGTAAAATTAAGTGGCGCGAGCGAGCGAAGCGAGCGAGCAAGACTTTTCGGGGAAGAAGCGACTTGGATAGGTTAGGTTCAGTATGCTTAGTATAAGTTTTCCTTCACTTCAATACTTCTCGATCGCGTTTACGTAAAAATTTCAATTCTATGGAAACATAGACGCGCGCGCGCGGAGGCGCTGTCCATGTTTCCGTAGTAATTGAATTTTTTACGTAAACGCGATCGAGAAGTATTTGGTAAAGTAAAAACTTATACTAAGCACTCAGAAGGCTAAGGCGGGAGCGAAGCGTAGCGTAGCTCCCGCCTTAGCCTTCGATGTTAGGTTTTTTTTTTGTAACAGAGCGGAAGAAATGAATGGATTGCTTGATTGTTTGCTTGCATTAAAGTTTTTAATGAATTTATACGTTTTAAATCTTAGGTGTTATGAACATTATACGCTTTGATCGTTATATCAATTGATATTATATATAAACAACGTTATACATTACAAAATTAGATATTTTATAATTATACTTTTCGTTCATTATATCCAGTGAACGTTATACTAAACGAGTTTATATAAAGTGAGCGTATATATTATGAATATTAGATAATAAGTTGTTATATCTCGTATTACACACCCCTGCCAGAGAGTTACTTTTTCAAATCCTATTATTGATTTTTTAATTTTCTTTTTATAAGTAGCCAGTTCCAGAAACTTTCAGTATGCCCCACGTACAACTGCTAAGGAATGGAATTCGCTCCCGTCGTCTGTATTTTCAGATACATCCTAGCACTCTTCCAGGCTAAAGTGAATAGGCTGATATTGAACCAGTGAAAATAATTTATTGAATCAGGCGTTACTTTGCGGAGGTCCATATTAATGAACTAAAACAATTACTTTGCTCACCCGCGACCTTACAATAGTTACGTTTATGCAAGAAATGTGTGTTCATGCAGTTCCTCCACCTCCACACTGTACGAACACACACAAATCACATAAACACAACTATCACCACCACCAAGCTACACTGACGCGTTTCGAACTCAACCAGAGCTCATCTTCGGAGTTACCACAACCATATGCTATGCTACCTCCGCAAAGTAACGCCTGATTCAATAAATTATGTATTGACTTTAAAAATTAATCATTAAATTAAAATAAATAAATATTTAAAGGGGGCTCCCATACAACAAACGTGATTTTTATAGATAACTAGCTTTTGCCCGCGGCTTCGCTCGCGTGTACCATGAGAATTCCAAAGAACCAAGATAAAGCAAGCAAGCATACAGGCAAGCAAGCAAGCATGCAAGCAAGATTGCTTGCGTGACAATGGGACCATCTCAGGAGTATATTATATTCTTTCGAATAAAAAAAGAATTTTTAAAATCGGTCCACAATTGACCAAGAAATCGGTGAACATACCTACATAAAAAAATACATAAAATGGAATGCATAACCTCCTCCTTTTTTTGAAGTCAGTTAAAGAGCCCTTTGCGGCCTACTTACAGTATAAACTTATGAATTTTGAAATTTTAGCTTACAACCGGTAAAACGCAAAATCCCGTTTTTTCCCGTTCCCGTAAGAATTTCGGAAAATACTTCCTTAATACGGGGAAAGTCCTCTCTCAATGCTCCTCTACACTCCCCAAGCAACTCATGCCGAATTTCAGCTTTCTACGACCAGTAAAACGAAAAATCCCGTTTTTTCCCGTTCCCGTGGGAAATTTGGAAAGTCCTCTCTCAATGCTCCTCTACACTCCCCAAGCAACCTCATGCCGAATTTCAGCTTTCTACGACCAGTAAAACGAAAAATCCCGTTTTTTCCCGTTCCCGTGGGAAATTTGGAAAGTCCTCTCTCAATGCTCCTCTACACTCCCCAAGCAACCTCATGCCGAATTTCAGCTTTCTACGACCAGTAAAATGAAAAATCCCGTTTTTCCCGTTCCCGTAGGAATTTTGGATAGTCCTCTCTTAATGCTCTTCTACACTCCCCAAGGAACCTACCTACTTGCCAAATTTCAGCTTTCTACGTCCAGTAAAACGAAAAATCCCGTTTTTTCCCGTTCCCGTGGGAAATTTGGAAAGTCCTCTCTCAATGCTCCTCTACACTCCCCAAGCAACTCATGCCGAATTTCAGCTTTCTACGACCAGTAAAACGAAAAATCCCGTTTTTTCCCGTTCCCGTGGGAAATTTGGAAAGTCCTCTCTCAATGCTCCTCTACACTCCCCAAGCAACCTCATGCCGAATTTCAGCTTTCTACGACCAGTAAAATGAAAAATCCCGTTTTTCCCGTTCCCGTAGGAATTTTGGATAGTCCTCTCTTAATGCTCTTCTACACTCCCCAAGGAACCTACCTACTTGCCAAATTTCAGCTTTCTACGACCAGTAAAACGAAAAATCCCGTTTTTTCCCGTTCCCGTGGGAAATTTGGAAAGTCCTCTCTCAATGCTCCTCTACACTCCCCAAGCAACCTCATGCCGAATTCCAGCTTTCTACGACCAGTAAAATGAAAAATCCCGTTTTTCCCGTTCCCGTGGGAATTTTGGATGGTCCTCTCTTAATGCTCTTCTAAACTCCCCTAGGAACCTACCTATTTGCCAAATTTCAGCTTTCTACGACCAGTAAAACGAAAAATCCCGTTTTTTCCCGATCCCGTGGGAATTTTGGATAGTCCTCTCTCAATGCTCCTCTACACTCCCCAAGCAACCTCATGCCGAATTTCAGCTTTCTACGACCAGAAAAACGAAAAATCCCGTTTTTTCCCGTTCCCGTGGGAATTTTGGAAAGTCCTCTCTCAATGCTCCTCTACACTCATCAACCAACCTCATGCCGAATTTCAGCTTTCTACGACCAGTAAAACGAAAAATCCCGTTTTTTCCCGATCCCGTGGGAATTTTGAAAAGTCTTCTCTCAATGCTCCTCTACACTCCCCAAGCAACCTACATGCCGAATTTCAACTTTCTACGACCAGTAAAACGAAAAATCCCGTTTTTTCACGTTCCCGTGGGAATTTTGGAAAGTCCTCTCTCAATGCTCCTCTACACTCCCCAAGCAACCTCATGCCGAATTCCAGCTTTCTACGACCAGTAAAATGAAAAATCCCGTTTTTCCCGTTCCCGTGGGAATTTTGGATGGTCCTCTCTTAATGCTCTTCTACACTCCCCTAGGAACCTACCTACTTGCCAAATTTCAGCTTTCTACGACCAGTAAAACGAAAAATCCCGTTTTTTCCCGTTCCCGTGGGAATTTTTGATAGTCCTCTCTTAATGCTCTTCTACACTCCCCAAGGAACCCACTTGCCAAATTTCAGCTTTCTAAGACCAGTAAAACGAAAAATCCCGTTTTTTCCCGTTCCCGTGGGAATTTTAAAAAGTCCTCTCTCAATGCTCTTCTACACTTTCCAAGCAACCTACATGTCGAATTTCAGCTTTCTACGACCAGTAAAACGAAAAATCCCGTTTTTTCACGTTCCCGTGGGAATTTTGGAAAGTCCTCTCTCAATGCTCCTCTACACTCCCCAAGCAACCTATATGCCGAATTTCAGCTTTCTACGACCAGTAAAACGATAAATCCCGTTTTTCCTTTATCCCGTGGGAATTTCTGAAAATCCTTAAAACTGTTTTTCACTATTATAATTACCTACTTCTATGCCAAATTTGAAGAGTCTAGTAATTATGTTTCATAGGATTCCGTTGAACTGAATATATAAATCCGGTTTTTTTCTTATCCCGTGGGAATTTTGAAAAATCCTGAAATTAATATTTTAACTAATGTAATACCTATTTGTGTATCAAATTTGAAGAGTCTAGTTATTATAGTTACTGAGATAGGGTCACTCGGAATCGAATATATAAATCCCGTTTTTTCCCGTTCCCGTGGGAATTTTGGAAATTCCTCTCACAATGCTCCTCTGCACTCCCCAAGCAACCTTCATGCCGAATTTCAGCTTTCTACGACCAGTAAAACGAAAAATCCCGTTTTTTCTTTATCCCGTGGGAATTTCCGAAAATCCTTAAAACTGTTTTTTACTATTATAATTACCTACTTCTATGCCAAATTTGAAGAGTCTATTAATTATAGTTCATAGGATTCCGTTGAACTGAATATATAAATCCCGTTTATTCCTTATCCCGTGAGAATTTTGAAAAATCCTGAAATTGATGTTTTCATTATTGTAATACCTACTTGTGTATCAAATTTGAAGAGTCTAGTTATTATAGTTACTGAGATACGGTCACTCGGAATCGAATCTATAATTCCCGTTTTTTCCCGTTCCCGTGGGAATTCCCGAAAATCCTTCCTTAGTGGATGCCTACATTGTATAAGGAATCTATGTGCAAAATTTCAAGTCTCTAGGTCCAGTGGTTTGGGCTGTGCGTTGATATATCAACAGTCAGTCAGTCAGTCAGTCAGTCAGTTTAGAATTTTATATATATAGATTGTACGGAACCCGGTATTTAAATATCATTTGTTTGCGAAAGGAATGTTGATCACAAATCGAAAACGCAGATGCAGTAGACCTTTCCAACCGAACTGAGTATGAAAAGTATTACAATTATGAACCTTGTGGAATAACTAATCTCATTTTAAAATTTAGAATCCTCAAAATGATAATAAAGTTCAATTTTAATTGCCGTTAAACCTAACGATCGTATCAACTGAGTTGGAAAGGGGTAGATGTACCGACATTTATCGCAAGATTTACGTTCAACCGCTGGAGGGAGGGTGAGAGAGAGAGGTTTATTTATACATATTCGATACACAGGAAAAAATACATTTGGCAGGAAAAGATACAAAAAAAATAAAACCGTCTTCAAAAAACATCCAAAAACTAAAAAGAAAAAAAAAGAAAAAAATTAAACTGACTACAAATATCTTTCTATCTACTAATCTGTTTGAAGTCGGTGACTCAGCACGAGCCAGCAGGAGAGGTAGAAACCCAATAGATAGTTTGTAATGTAGGTAAGGTAGATGATTAGGTCCACTACTGGGCCCAATTGCATAACAAAGTACAACTAATATTACAAACGGAACTCTCGCTTCAGTTATATTAACTAGAAAGGGAGTTCCGTTTGTAATATAAGTTGTACTTTGTTATGTAATTGGGCCCTGCTGGCTCGTGCTGAGTCACCGACTTTAAAAAAAACATACAGTTGAACATACTTAGAACCTTCTCCTTTTTTTGAAGTCGGTTAAAAAAGGTGGCAAATTGTCGAATCGTAGTATGCTAGGAGGACTGTTTCCTGTCCTTGCTCAGTCCGTAGTAAATCATGTGTATCTATCTGGTCAATGTGAACCATACTTCCTACTATAAAAGGGTCATTATTCGAGCGTTTCAACCGCCTCACTTTCGTGGTCACGTTTTCTACGAATTGGCTGTAGATTTTGATGCCGTTTTTGGTTATTTATTAGAAGACCTGTACTTCTACCACATAATTAAAAACTGTATCATAATCTTTTACCAATTCCACAAAAAAGTGTCCACGAAAGTGAGGCGGTTGAAACGCTCGAATAATGACCCAAAAATAAAATTGTATTATTTAATCCAACTCACCGGATCCCAAGATACAGGTTGAGCCTAGTTTGGGGTCCACCGGATACTGCTTCATGTAAACTTTTATTATGTATAATAAATATTTCCTTTCTTTCTTTCAACAGTGCGAATTTCCGATGATGACGATGATACTCTAACAGATAGTCTATCTCTGGTACGTCTATGCCCAAACACGAGATGTAATGCGGTACGATACGTCTGTGGAGCAATTCACTCTAACAGCCAGACAATATGGAAGTTCTTTTATTAGATGGGGTTCTGTATTATTTTTTTAGTTCCTTTAACTTCAGGAGTACATTTAACAGGTCAAATGAAGTTAATTTCTCTAAGAGACTATAGCTAAACCGTTTAAATGAGTCTTCGCCCGCGCGGCAGAGGGGCTGGGGGGGTATGACGACAAAGGGGGCCGGGAGAGGTGCGGGCGGCAGGCTATAGACACCTAACTCTTGTTATTAAAATGATAATCAAATTCATCATCATAACCAAAGTCTACATACGTCCCGCTGGATGGAACAGGCCTTCTGTGAGAATGAGAGGGGTTGGATAGTAGATCCAAGCAGGTCCATTGTTTTGCAACTTTCAATGACCTTTTACAATGACTGTGAACTTAATAGGGATGTTGACACCACCAACTGACGTATTTTTTATGATCTGTCAAAACAGAGTTCTCCCATAGTTTGAATGGCAATAGCAACTTATGACGTCACTTGTTCGGCAACTCAATCAACTAACTATTTATTTGTTTTAAAGCAACAAAAAATCTAATATTGCAGTTAATCGAAAATTAATCTGGCTTTCAGGGCTAAAATAAAGCGTTTTTTATCCATCCATATCCGTACTAATATTATAAATGTGAAAGTGTGTCTGTTTGTCGGTCTGTCTGTCTGTTACCTCTTCACGCTTAAACCGCTGAACCGATTGAGATGAAATTCGGTATAGAGATAGTTTGAGTCCCGGGAAAGGACCTATGATAGTTTTTATCCCGGAAAATCGAATTATTTGCAGACGGAGTCGCCAGCAACAGCTAGTAATTTATATTCCTTTTATGATTACTTCTGTGCTTGTCGGCCTTGACCAGGTATCGTATTTTCCTAAGGATCCCCAAAAGAAATTCGTCTGCAGATGGGGTCTTCAGATCTTGAAATGAATAAGTATAAGATGGAAATTTACATGCCAAGGATTCGACTATTGTACGGAACCCACGAAATAGCACCAACAAAAGTGTACGGAGTAAAACAAAAAGTGAATAATATAACCGTGTTCAAAAGTTTCTCGATTTTTCGGTCTAAAATAAATACTTACTAGCTGTTGCTTACTAAGTAGTTGTTATTGTTGTTGCGACTAGAAGAGATCCCTTTAAGGGATAAGTTCCTTTTTTACTTAAATCTGTTTCTTGTGTTTTTATGTACAATAGAAAGTTTTACATACTTACATACATACTCCGTCTGCGTAGAACTCGTTTTTCGCTATCCCGCGGGAATTATGCGATTTTCCGGGATAAAATGTATCCTATATGTTAATCCAGGTTATAAAATATCTGTGTGCCAAATTTCATCACAATCTGTCAAACCGTTTTAACGTGAAAGGGTAACAAACATCCACACATCCATCCATACAAACCTTCAACTTTATAAATATTAGTGGGATATTTCGTCAAACCCTGAAAAAAGCTCGTATCTCGTATCAGGCTAGTTCTACTAGCGTTTCAACCGCTAATCACTCTCCTGTCGCATTTGTGTCGCATATAATAAGTAAATGAGCGACATCTAGCGGAAGGTTTTTATATAACGATACAGCGTGCTTGTGGTATAATTTCAATTCGTTGAAATTTAACTCTAGCTGTAGCTTATTTCTTACGTATATGCGACAGGAGAGTGATAGCGGTTGAAACGCTAGTACTAGTAGAACTACCCATCAACGTGTAATAACCGAACTGAACCTTGATGCATACTTAATAAAGTTCACTTATGCAGATATTATCGATTTTGGCGATTTTTTTTCATTATAAACTAGCCTTTACCGACTGTTTTGCACGCATAAACCTTTTGTGGTGGCCCTAATGGAATGGTTCCTGAGATAGGGTCCCATTGAGTTGAATATATACTAAATACCGTATTTTTCTTACAATTAGTTTTTTACTCTTATAACTGCCTACTTGCATGCCAAATTTGAATTATCTAATAATTATAGTTACTTAACGCCACTTTGAAGCGTAAATATAAATCTCATTTATTCCCTATCCCATGGAAATTTCGAAAAAGCCCTTCTTAGCGGATGTCTACGTCTAATTTCATTCTCTTTTATACTTATTAATATTTTATGTTTAAACTAACCACATAGACAGAGACGAAGTGATTCCTCCCCAAAGAATTCAATTGAAATCTGCGTTTCTCTTTATCAGTAGACCTAGTCTCATCCCATTCTTCAAGCTATATCGATGACTAGTTCTCAGAAGTCATGTTCGTGTTATGTTAATCAATTCACTTTCTACCTTCAGCTTATTAACTGACAGTACTGATACAGATCAGATGAACAAGCTTTTGTATCATCATGATGCAACAGACCTCCTTGTTCGAGTTTAATGATTCTTGTATACGTTGCATAACATTTGCAATGAAGACAGACACACAGTTATTACAAGGTTTCTTGTGCCATCACAAAGGGTTGCTTGGGATAATCTTAGTAGTAATATTATAACCGCGAAAGTTTGTTTAAAAAATTTAATTGTCTTAAATACTATAGATATATGTATGTAATTAACTTAGTATAAAAATGGTTATAAGTCTCTTTTGTAACTAACATTGTTATAGGTCAACCTGGCCTGAAATAAAGATATTTTATAAGTAATTTAATAACAATGTAGATCTGATTGAAAAATATACCGTGTTGAGTTTCTTGCCGGTTTCTTCTCAACAGGGTTTTTCCGAACCGGTGCTAGATAGATTCTTCGACGTTCATAGGAGCATCAATTGATGCCTAAATTGAATCAAGGATGATATAGACTGGATTGGCAGTCGCCATAGTACGGATCGGCCGCGGTTTTTGTAGTTCTGTTATTAAATATGCTCTAAATATGGCGCTGAAATATAGCCAGAGGCTTTGAAGGCAAAACAATAAGACTACAGATATTTCATATCACTGCAAATGTATTATTATGCAATATTTTTGAAAAATAATACATTTGTAGTAATATGAAACAACTGTAGTCGTATTGTTTTGCCTTCAAAGCCTCTGGCTATATTTCAGCGCCATCTAGATTTAATAATCGAACTACAAAAACCGCGGCCGATCCGTACTATGGCGACTGCCAATCCAGTCTATATCATCCTTGATGGAATAAAGAATTTTGACTTTGATTTTGAAAGTTTGTATGAATGGGCGGAATTTTGTTACTAAAACACGTTCACGCTAAAACGGTTCGACGGATTCTGACGAAATTTGGTATAAAGCTAGTTTATAACGTGGATTAACAAATAGAAAACTTTATATCCCAAAAAATTGCGTAGTTCCCGCGATATGATTTTCTTTGCAGAGTCGCGGGCAACAGCTAGTTGTCAAAATACTAGCTTGGGCCTGCGACTTCTTCAACGTAGAGATGAAATTTTATGGACAACTCTTGACTTGCGGAAAATTTTAACATTTTCACGGACACAAGACCTCATCGAATAATTTGTGCTGTGGCACAGATTTTTTCCATACAAATTGATATTACGTCTGGGGACGGATTGTCACATTGTTCAGTTTTGGAAGTAAATGTTGCGGCAGTAACGGCCACAGACGATGACCTTGTATCACAACTTGTATGAACATTGTCCGCCTACAGACGTAGTGCCACAACGCGGGGTCTTTTTTTGTATGTGTGACGGAGACAAACTTGTGTGCACCATTATGAGTGCTTGCTGTGGCACTGGCGGGTTTGTGTTACATCCAAAAACGGCACAGAGTCATAAACTCCCTATAAATACTATGACAAATATTCGGCTGTGGACGGAGCGCCACACACAAAATGTTAAAAAAAAAAATTATCATAGTCTGAACTGAAATTTTTTAATAAATAAATAAAAATAAAATATCTTTATTCTCAGACAACTTTTAGGTCCATAGAGTGTTAGTAACAAAAATGACTTAAGAACTATATTAGTACCTTGTGTTAGAGTGTTAGTTAACAAGAGCAATCTAAGAACTATGTTAGTATAGGTGAGTGTTAGATAAAATAAATAACAAGGTTGTCACCGAGATGCAAGTACGGCGTGCAGCGTGTTGAACCTGCCTAGCACAGCACTGTCTTGCCTCTCCGCCACAACCTTCAGAAGACTGTTGGAGCATCCTCTCACTCTGCGTATCAGTGAAGCGACTTTGTTACGCATAAGCGCATAAAAATCGTCTACATGCGCGTCGGCAAACATGCCTGACGCGCTGCAGTAGCGAGGAAGCCCCACCATCGTACGGAACAAATTATTGTACAACACCCGCAAGGTATTATAAGATTTTTGGGAGTAGCTAGTCCATAAACTGCTGGTGTAAAAAGTTTGGCAGAACGCCTTAAAAAGTGTGATCTTGACTTCAAGTGTACTACCAGCAAATCTACGAGCCAACATATTCCCTCTTACAGCCAAAGCCCTGCGTTCCCTTTCTATATCGCAATCATCTTTCAATTCTTCGTTCACGATATGCCCTAAGTATTTAAACTGTGTGACTCTCTGCAAAGGCGCGCCGTTGAGGTAAACCGATGGAACAGAAGCTGGCGATCTATTTCTGCCTTTAAATACCAGAAGCTCACTCTTTTTGGAGTTATACCTCAGCCCATGCGTTTCAGCATACGCCTCACAAACAGCCACCAGCCTTCGCACTCCACCGATCGTGGGCCCCAGCAGCACCATGTCATCAGCGTAACTTATATTGTTAAAACATACACCATCCACGTGACATCCGACATAGGTACTGCTGAGTTCCACAATCAGTTGGTTTACATAAATATTAAAAAGCTTAGGAGAAGTTAGGCCCCCCTGCCTTACCCCGCACTCTAGTCTATACTGATCAGATAACGTATTGGCCCATTTAACATAATTCGTCTGATTTTGGTACCAATATGACAAAATACTAACTAGCTCGACAGGGACCCCCAACCTCTCAAGCTTTTCCCATAGGACATCATACGACACAAGGTCGAATGCCTTAGAAAGGTCCAGGAAACAAGCGTACACGGGCGTTTTCCTATCTAGATAGTATTTGACAGTGTGCTTTAACGCCAGTATAGCACTCTCAGTAGACAACCCAGCCCGGAAACCAAACTGGGCATCGTGCAGCTTCGTGTGTTCACTGAGGTGCCTGTCCAGCACACTGTCAAAGACCTTGGCGATGACCGTAGCTAGAGAGATAGGCCTGTAATTGCTCTTGTCCGCTATATCTCCCGTCGCATTCTTGACAATAGGCACAACTATGGTTTGCATTAAGTCTTGCGGTAAATATTTTTAGTCAACCCACTTGCAATATATTTATTAACATTTTTAATTTAATATAAAATACGTTTCATCCATTAACCAGATCGGTGAAGGTCGGTAGATACTCGGATCCTAGGCTAAAAGTACCTAAACCTTTATAGTATATAGTATAGAGATAAATTTACTTTGAATCGAATATTATCATTTCAGCCGAAAGACATCCACTACTGAACATAAGCCTCCCGCAGAATTCGCCATACAGACCGGTCCTACGCCCTCCGGTGTTTAATACTTTAATACCGTTTGGTAACCAAAATTTCGTAACTGCCTACAGCCACAGCTGGCGTACTGGGTGGTTACGAAATTTTGGGGGGTTACTATGAAAATTCCCTTTTCGCCAAAGGACAATATAGCTCAAATGTCTGGATTGTGTAATGTCTTTGTTGCTATATGCGCGATCGTACACAATAATTCACCAAACTTAACGGATAAACATACTTTTACAAGATGACTGAGGAATAATTTCATCAGCTAGGTAGCTTACGTTTACCAACATCATCCCAGCCTATACACGTCCCACTGCAGGGCACAGGCCTCCTGTCAGAATGAGAGGGTTGAACCGTGGTTCCTTCGCGGGCCCAGTGCCGATTGGGAAATTCACACACACCACTCAATTTCTTCGCAGGTGTCTGCCAGATTCCCCACGATGTTTTCCTTCATCGTAAAGCTCATGATAAATTTCAAATGTTATTTCGCACATAAATTCCGAAAAACCCAGATGTGCAAACCAGTATCTGAACCCACGACCCTCTGTTTGAGAGGCCATAGGTCAAACCGCTAGGCCATCATGGCTGTTTTACCAACCAGGTTATGTTAGTAGTCATATAACCCCTTGATAACGTAGAATTGAGTTACCCTGTAGAGTAACTTTGCCCATTGGAATTAACTCTGTCAAGAATTTAATATTACATTCCAAGTATGGTTTATGGCTCAAAGAATCGCCAGATTCAAGTGGCTGTGGGCAGTGCACATCGCGTGTAGAACTGATGGCCGATGGGGCAAAAAGTGAGCTATTTAAGACAACGAAAATAAAATCACCAAATAGTTCTCTCCAACATTTATTGGTCGAAAAATAAATTAAAAACTTTGGATTTTAACAAAGGCCCAAAATCGTACAAATAAATACTACAGGGTCTACCTTAGTTTAACAACATATTTACATCGCCTTACCAATAATTAGTAGGTACAGTTATTTTTAACCCCCCAAATCTATTTTACATTTTTTTCAATCTTAAACCAATTTTCAGTAACGATATTTCAATTGCTTTTTGTACTGAATGGCAGAGACATTTTCTTTCATTTACAAAAACTTTGAATTTCTTTACAGCGTTTTAGTGTTACAATAAAATATATATGACTTAAATGTACCTTAAGCTAAGTATGGCGTTTACGCCAATTCGCCAGTTTTATACTAAAAGGGTGTGTGGACCTTTTTATTTTAAGTGCAGAACTTTTTGAACACAAGACTAGCTGTTCTCAGAGACGTAAAGTAACGTTAGCAAATACTAAGCGTTCTCGAAATACTTCACTAATACATTGATGTCTGAGTTAATTAAAATTTCAAAACGTCTTAATTTATTATTATTTAAACTCACAACATATCAAAAAGCGGGCTTGCGTGGACCAGAATTAACTACATAACTCAAAGATAACCGCTAAACCGGAGTTAAAGTAGTGTCAAAATTAATGGAATTTTCAATCCTAACCCAGACTTATTGATTTTTTTTTAACCCTTAGACTGTACAAGCCCATATGAATAATTATTAATTATTCTAACTGCTTTTCAAGTTCAAAACAACGTTGACCAAGAAATTTCTTTATCAGCCTAAGGTTCAGTGTAATTTGCGGTTTAAAACATTAAATGCTATTTTCACTTACAAGTCAATGTGACAAATTAACCTTTTTGTTTTTATTTTCATGGAGGAATTGTCATAAAAAATGGTGAATCATTTACTTGGTCGACTAAGTATAAGCACATGCTAATCAATGTTCAAGGAAATTACAATTGCACTAAAATATTGCAAGTTTAGTAAAAACGTCTCCACAGTATGTGATACTCAAAATATCAAATAACGTAAAGTAAAAAAAATCATATGCACACATTTGAAGTTTTTGCAGTTTTTGTATCTAACGTTACTTATTACTTTCAGTATAAGATATAACCTTTTTGTGACAAAACAACTGTACACCCGGCGTTTACACAATCCTGGTACAAATATTCTCATATACAAATCATATTGGTATATAAACATAAGCGCCTCATAGCTATTATCAATTGTGGAATAAAGTACTGACAGATTTTTTTATTCATTTATTTTAGTTCATGTACATATTATTATTTCACTAATTTTGTTCTTACAAAATGTAACTATATACAATTTCATATAAATGTCTCTGCCTTCAGCATGATCAAATAATATCAGAAATTATGGCCGCGATTTTGTTTAGCAATACATAATATAGCTGCAAAAAATATATAGTCTTAAACTGCTGCCTACCTAAGTACATTAACGATGGAATACCGTTGTCATTCAATAGTAATATTAATAAAATCCAATTAAAACTAAGTGTTTGTGAACTGTAACATTTGATGAACATGTTTCCATTTGAAAATATTCTAGAGTGATTGTCAAACATAAATAAGTTAAGCACTTTTTCAAACGTGTACAATAATACATTAACATTTATTATCATTATGGCCATTATTAAATATCTATGTATTATTTTACACGTTGTATTACATTTATCTCACTTTTCGTCATGGATATTGCGAATCTGCATATCTACCATACGTAAATACCGCGTAACTGCACTACATCTAGTTTTAAGGGGATGGTTTTAAGTTCATATTTGTTTTATTATAACAAATTTGGAGTAAAAATTGGTAGTCGGCTAAATTTGTCAGATACGCAGAATCTAATGACAGTTAAGCGGATTTACAACATCCCTCGACGATTTCCCGTACTTGCCAAGTACATTTATCTCTTAGACTGTATTTCCAATAACTATTATTATAGCTTAATTTCTAAAATCAGTTTAATTTAAAAAGACAAGTATCTACATGTAATTCTGTTCTAGAAACATAACATATGAGTTAAGCAATCAGAAATTAATATTGAGATTTATCGCTAGAACAGTGGGATTTAGATTTACAGTTTTTAAGGTCTAAATATTTTTAATATCTTGAATGACAATGGTAATCACAACGTCAACTCAATTTAAATATCCAACATTTCTATTAGGAAAAATGTGAAAAATCTTTTTTTTAGGATAATTTCAACCGTTTCTAGTAATATAAGATAGTTACGAGTTCATTAATATTAAGATTAGTTATTTCATACAAAAATACCTTTAGAACATTTGAAAGAGGTAGCTCAAGCTATTTTAAATTCTAATTTTGCACTAATTCACAAACTTAAGTACACGTCATTAAAGCAGAATTAAGTAGGATATAAAAAAACTCATCAACGTTGACTACTTTTTTTTATTCTGTGAATATTTCCTTTCCGCCGAAAGTCATTGCAAAAAACTTATTGCAAAGGTGAAATACAGAATGAAAAAAAGTCCAATCAACGTCTTGAGTCAAAAAGTAACCATAAAATAAGGTAAGTACTTAAAAACACAAATAATTGTACTATTTTAGCCATTGTTATTAGCACCAATGTGAATATTGAATGAACAATTTCAAACAAATTTATAGGATTTGATATTAAAATTATCAAAACTTATTTTACACCCACACTTTTTATAAGCACTATTCAGTCCTGAGTATCTTAAAAACAATCTAATTGTATTGATCATTGTTTAATTCATGAAAATTATTTTATCGAAACTTGTATTTCACAATCCAGATCAGTTCAGGACTGAATAGCACTAGAAATTGAAAAACGGTGGATGGATTAGTTTTAAATTTCACTCAGAGTACAATAGTTAAATAATGGAATGGGATATTAAATGTTAATTACAACCACTACTGAGCAAATAAACCGTTTTATCAAGTTATTTTAAGCTTCACTTTAAATATTTTTTATACATTTTCAAAGAAACTGATGCCATAAAACTTGTCGCTTACGCATTCTTGATACTTATGCTGTTTATGATCAAAGATTTAACTAAAGTTTCATTGTTACCGTCGATTGTTCTGTCTCCGGTTACTGTAAGATTTATTCGTCACTCAATAAATTTTACTACTGTATTTGACTACGAAGTTTATGTTTAATTTTCTTTGTTCGTCAATAACATTTGCAGCCACTGTGCATTTGAAGACAAATTTAACTGACTATTGAAAATGGAAATGTGAAAAACGACAAACAGAGACAGACGAACGTCATTATCTGTCTTTTTAAGAACTGAAGTTTCTCACAGCTTCGTTTTTAATGATCAGCTGACTATACAATCATTGCACAACAACTGAAGCCGATTATCAAACAATGATGGTCTTCTTAAGTATTAGTACGTTAATACACATTCAAAAATCAACCCTAAAAACTTTAGATGCATACTCTTGGTTCGAGGTAAGAGTAAAGCTCCAAAGTATCTTCAGTAGTAATTGGTGAAAATTACACACGGTATGAATTAGCAAAAACGCGTAAGTGACGTTGTTCCTCCTTTATGTGGCATTATTTTTAATGATTTTAATGACCAACCAGAGCGATCTCACATCATAAATGTCGTAAGTGAAGCTTAAACGAAAACCGTTGATAAAACCAGGCACATTCATAGGAGTAACTCTTTTATCTTAAATTACTAAAACGGTTTCATCAATTCAGTATAAATATTCATGTCAAATTAAATGACAAACTATTTTAGGTTATCGATCGGGTCGTTTCCAATCAGAACTGGATTTATTATTTTTTAATAGCCATACCCATTACATGTAAGATAATTGAAGTATGCAGTTCACAGTAAAATATATTAGTCATAAGTGTCGTAACTGTTGTAAAGGACAATATTTCCCGTTGGCATTTTGAACTTTACGACATTTTACATTATGACTGTTAAATCAGAGTAAATAAAAATAACATTAAATCATACGAGTAGTTCCCGTTAAAAGCAACCACAAAAATAATTTACACGAATTTTATGCTTTGAGTATTTGCGTACAATTCTAAGAAAATAAATACTTTCAATAAAAATCAAATTCATTTATTCAATGCACTTCAACAGATAAAGCCATTAAGGACTTTTACCATAGAAATTAAATCAACTAAACTGCACTTTTAAGAAATAACGCTTTAGGTTCATTCGTCACTTACATGCCAGTTTCATTTACCTACATTAATGTGTACGAAAGGATTTAAAAGTCGTTAAAAAATCATAAATCTCGTAAATATTCCTGTTAAGAAACCACCCAATCATTTAATTATATAATTATTATGCCTTTAATTAAAACTAGCGGACTGATTTTTCTTTCATTAGAGATTCAAAATGAGGTCTTTTATTTAGGCAAATATTTTAATCTAAATACACAGCACAACTAATCGAAAACTAAGATGAGAGAGTATACTATAAAAATGCATTATACTGTTGGATTTTATACTGTACTAAGACTGAAAAAAGTAATGCAACCGCATAATTACGTAACGCAAATGATAATTGTGTAAAAATCAATATAAATGTCACTTTAAACTTTTTACTTAAGTTTTACGTAGTTATTTGTAAATAAAAATAGCAAGTATCATTGCGCAAGTATACTTGGATTGTATCGAAGAAAACTTTTTAACAATATTTTATTAGTGTAAATCGATAAAAAAGACGTAAGCGACACGATAATTAGCCCTACATATTTCGTAGATGGTTTTTTTCTATTGTAGATTTTACGTGTATTTTAACACATACACCTAAATCACGTCGTTATATTATTACATGTTTGCTCTGAATGAAAATCTTACTGAAAGAAGTGTCCTGACTAACTGACTCGTCTTCGATCAAACCCTTGGACGCAACCATCTTAATTTTGAATAGAAGTTCCCTTTGTGATGTAGAAAAGGAATAGACGCATTTGCAGAATTCCCACGGTACCTACAGAGCAACGCTACGGGCCCTAAGTCGCAGGTGTTATCTTATTCATCATCATCATCAGCCTATGTTCGTCCACTGCTGGACATAGGCCTCTCCCATGGCACGCCACTGAGTACGATCCTCGGCCACTCTCATCCAGCTCTTGCCAGCCGCCTTGCGAATATCATCGCTCCACCGAATCTGAGGACGCCCCACGCTACGTTTGCCAATCCGTGGTCTCCACTCAAGAACTCGCCTACCCCAACGGTTATCTTATTACGAATTATATTTTACTAATTGGAGTGATATCCATAATCGGAGTGACTAGAGCTCATAGGCTTCGGTGGCTTGGCCACCTCAAGCGCATGGAAAACGGTCGTGCAGTGAAGAGGGTCTACCAGGGTAGGCCAACAGGGCGGCATCCCATTTGTCGCCCTAGATACCGTTGGGCAGATGTGGTGGAGGTGGATCTGCGCGAGATTGAGGCTTGTGACTGGCGAGAGTCGCCACAAGACCGGGATCTTTGCCATGCACTTGTATTGGAGACCAAGACACACTTTGGATCGTTGCGCCAGAGGAGTAAGTAAGTATTTTACTAAACCATCTCCTGTCTATTGTACCCCCGCTGCTTGGCACAGGCCTCCTCTAAGGAGAGAGCATGGGCTAAGTGCGAATTGTTAACTTTACACACACCATTGATTTGCTTTGCAGGTGTGCAAGTTTCCTCCCAATGTTTTCTTGCACCGAAAACCTCCTGGTAAATTGCAAATGTAATTTAGCTCACAAATCTCAGAAGTACGAGCCCTTACTTGAGAGAGCATAAGTCTAACCACACTACCACGTCTTTTTTTAAGTAATTGCTTTTAATTCTAACTCTATTGCCGGCGCCGTGTCAATGTAATATTAATAATGCCTTAAACCAGTCTAATTTTAGCATAAGTTAATAGTTAAGTTGAATAACTCCGAAACCTGATCTTAACGGACCGGTTGACTCAGTAGCTACAATGTTGATTACAAAGCAGGCGGAGGCCAGTTCGATTTCTGGAATCAATGACCATATTGTATTCTAAGGTATCATTGTTTAAATATACAGAACACGTTGGGACTTGGTTTCAACGACTTTTGTACAATTTACTTTTATTTTGTCTGATATATACAGGGTTATTTTTAATTCACTGACATCCTCTTAACCCTGAATTCCTATCACTCAAACAAATGTTTTTTGTTTTACGACTTTTTAAAATGAAGCACTTTTTTCCCATACAAATACACAGAGTATCGTAAAAATAAGAGGAAATCTCAAATTTTCAACACGTTATTACACCAAAAATATTAAGTTATGACAAAAGCTGTAAAACAAAAAACATTTGTTTAAGTGGTAGGAGTTTAGGGTTAAAAGGATGCTAGTGAATTACAAATAACCCTGTATACTTATACTTCATTTAATTTAGAATTGAAAACCACAACATCATTATATTGCGGCTCGTCAACTATTTCTTACCTAGCAAATAGTACAGTACAATAGTCTGGGAGCCGCAAAATAAAATTGTTTTAATGTCACTTTATTTGCATGTCGTCAATTGTTACTCTAGTACAAATTGTAAAGAGATTACAGTTCACGAGCCGCAATATAATGTTGTTGTGGTTTATAATTGTAAATTAACTGGAGTATAGGTGTACGCAGCGTAAGAAACTAAAATTGTCTCTCATGTGGACATAAAATTAGCGACTTCGACCCAGCAAAGTTAGGATTTATTAAAACGGGCCAAAAGTTGGCCAGGCGACACACGCCGATGTTGATTTGACTAAAAAATATATGGATGTGTATGGCCCATCTAATATATAAAAATCTCGTGTCACGGTGTTTGTTATCGAACTCCTCCGAAACGGCTTCACCGATTTTTATTAATTTTTTTGTCTATATTTGGTAGGTCTGAGAATAGGTCGTAGGCCATTTTTCACCCTCCTACCCCTACCCCCCATTTCTTAATCACAATATTTGTACGGCAGAACAACGTTTGCCGGGTCAGCTAGTATATATACCAACCTGAGCATTTGACATGCAATGTTTTGTTTGATAATATACGTGGCATAATACTTGTGACAATACCAACGTGAAAGATGTAATACTAAAATTTCTGTCGTACCTAACTCAGAGTCACCAGACTTAAGTGGCAGTGGGTAGGAACTCTCTACTCGTAGGGTCGTAGGTTGGAGCCCGGGCTCACACCTATAGAATTTTCGGAATTTACGATACGAAATTACATCTGGGACATTGTAATATATAAACTTGAGATAAAAATGAACAAGGACATTATAATGGGTTATTATGTTTACGCCCTTTTTGTTGGTTATTGTTTTTACGCCCTTTTTGTTGATTTTTTGTGACACTAGGAATGACAAAGGATAGATTTTATCCCAGCAAACTTCATAGTTCCCGCGCGTTAGCGTTAAGGGCCTAAGCACACGGCGTTTTTTGAACGCGCCGTCGACGCGCGTTTTAGGAACGCGCGTTTACAGCGCGTTTTTCATTCCATTAGAGCAGCCTTAAGGCCCTAGCATAAGGCGTTTTTTAAAAAACGCGCCGTCGACAAGCGTTTGAATCGATAAAAACGCGCGTCGACGGCGCGTTAAAAATACGCCGTGTGCTTAGGGCCTAAACGAATTCTTTGCAGACGGATAGCTGTTGCTAGTTTCAAAACATTTGAGGAACATAAATTATTGGGACGTAATTTTTACACTAGCAAGTGAAGTGACTAACTGACAGAGAAATCACAGTCTAGAGCTAAAGACTTCAAACTCAGCTTGCATATTCCTTGAGGATTATAGAGGTAAGTAGTAAGAAGAAAACTTTCAAAATTCGCACAGGCTAGAGAGCTAGGCAATGTCTTATTCTTCTACAGACATGAGGCCACGCGATAAACTTAGTGATTTATTAACTAGTAAAGTAAACTAATCGTTTGGAGAAATAAGGCCCTTATGATGTCAAGTATATAATTGCTAGGTACGCCCAGAGTTCCATTTTCTACGTTAATTGCGATTAAATAAATACTGAATTTAAACTAATATTATAGAAAGAAAAGATTTTATTACATGTTTGTTCGTTTGTAATGGATAAACTTAAAAACTACTAACATATTTTATTCCAAAAACTTGTAAATTTACTACGGGACATAGGTGAAACTGCGAGCATTTAAATCTTGTACTGAATAAGTATTAGTGTAATGTTTGGGTCGTATAGGCACATATCTTTAATATTAATAACTCAGAATCGCATAGAAATGTATCTCCAATGGCTATTTCTATACGATACACTATGCCCCACATCCTGAAGGAAAAATAACATTAAGCCATCAATAATAAATCTCGGTTTAAATTCTTTGATGTCACATTTAACTTCGCCGCGTCATTTCTTAGGAAAATTGCGTTTGATAAATAGCCTGTGTCGCCAGACATTTTATAAACGCAAACTGACATATTTAATTTAAAGTGAATTATGGACCAATTTATTTTCTAGTGTTTCATGGATTTCTGTGGCAATATTTAATTAAATATCGAATTTTATGATCAAACGTTTTAGAGTGAGACATTGGCGTATAAAAATGTTTTAAAATTACAGATACTCTGTAATACAACACAAAAGTATTAGAAAAGATAACAGAAAATGTAAATTTGCTCAAAGCTTTTATGTCATGGATTGAACTTTTGTCAATAATTACCAGTCTTTTAAAGATATTGCTTATGGCAAAATTTATGAGTATTATACGAGTAGATAGAAAATGGTGTGCTCAATTTGTGAGCATAGATTAAGGTATAATCGCATCGTCGAAATAGATAGCACGTTTTTCAAGTTGTTCATCATAATTGTAATCCGAAGCTTAAGCTTGGCTTTAAAATTATAACCAACAGGTTCTCATTATCCCTTCCCGACTCACAATCCTTCGCTGTACAAAAATAACTGGAACTCTAAACAAATGAACCCGTTTGGGATATTTTAACCACTAGCATGACTTATCAGTTTTTATGCTTCTCACAATCATACTTAAGGAGTTTATTCAACATTCTTAAAACTGCGTTGTCTTTTACACCCCAAAGACACATAATTTTTGCAATTCTTAGCTAAAATTCGTAAATTTTCGGAGTTTTTGAAATTGAAGCTAGCTTTTGAGATTGTTTTTACTGCGAATCTTTTAGATATCCAGCTTTAAACAGTAGCAAATTCTAATGCTATTTTTATTGTGTTACGCCGAGGTTTGTTTCATTGTCGCTTACGCCCCACATCGAGATGGTAGCATCATGCTTGTCCGTGTTTAGTTTAGAAATAAAAATAGAACCACTCCGAACAGGAGGTAAGCAAGGCAGCTTAATAGCTTCGGGCCATAAAAGAGTATTAAATCTCTGTTTAGAATACAATGCATTAGAACAATTGTCAGCTGCCATTCTTTTTTGTATCAACAAAGACTGTTTTAGTTTGGAAGAAGCAAATTATGGATATCATCATCATCATCCCAGCTTATACGTCTCACCACAGGGCGCAGACCTCCTCTCAGATCGAGAGGGCTTGGGCTGTTAGTTCCTACACGGGCCCAGTGCAGATCGGAAACTTCAAACACACATTGAATTTCTTTGCAAGTGTGTGCCGGCTTCCCCACGCACGATATTATCCTTCACCGTAAAGCTTATGGTAAATTTCGAATGTAATTTCGCACCTAAATTCCTAAATACTCAGTTGCAAGCCCGGGGTCAAACTCATGACCCTTGGCTTATTCTGTTTTCTACTTTTATTCTTTTCTATTGTTTAATTGGTATGAGACTTAGACAATTTTCTAATTTGGATTGTCAATTTGTTTATAAAACGTTACTCTTACGAGCCGTGCTAATTTTTTTAGCCATAGCATTACCATGTGTATTTTAGCCATAGCATTATCATATACTTTATTTAGACAATAAATAGGTAGATCACAATGTAATATCTCAGTAATGCTCCGCATAAAGCATTTCCGCTCTTCCTTCATCAACCGTACAGCTCAGGGGTAGAATTCCCTCCCTGCAACTGTGTTCCCTGAACACTACAATTTGGCCATTTTCAAGCCTGATGTGAATGAGCATTACTAGGCAAGAGTGCTTCATCGTCGATTGAGATCAAACGCAAGCCTATATTGTATAAAAAAAAACTACCCATACCCTATACGTCATACAGCTAGTAACACTCCCTTCTAAATTCCTTATTTTCTCATCTCGTTGGAATCCTAATTGTAATGATAAATTTAAACTAGCATCAAAGAAAAATGTTCGTTTTTATAAGATTCCTTTTAAGACCTCCTTTTCACATTTAAAATGCTTTTGTACGCTTAAGCTTAGTCCATTAGCGTGAAATCTGCTAAGTTTTACAAGATTTTATCTCACTTGCATGTTCATTATGTTAGCAACAATGTCTTTAGTTTCAAATTTTGCAACTCATTTTTGTACACTTCTAGTAGTATGTAGATGCAAGTGTAGCTAGCAAAATTCAGTCAGTAAAAAAGAAAGCTAAATTGAAATCTTTATCTAGCTACATTATGAAACGAATTTCTATCAAATTTCAGCTTTCCAGATCTGTCTACAAACGGTGTTGTAACTACATCATCACCATCATCATCATCATCCCAGCCTACATACGTCCCACTGCAGGGCACAGCCTCCTCTCAGAATGAGAGGGCTTGGGCCATAGTTTCCACGCGGGCCCAGTGCGTTTTGGGAACTTCACACACACCATTGAATTTCTTCGCAGGTGTATGCAGGTTTCCTCACGATGTTTTCCTTCACCGTAAAGCTCATGGTAAATTACAAATGTAATTTCGCACATAAATTCCGAAAAACTCAGAGGTGCGAGCCGGGATTTGAACCCAAGCCCCTTTTTTTGAGAGGCCATAGGTCGAACCACTAGGCCACCACGGCTTTTATCATATACTCTGCGTCAAAAATTTCGCCCCTCCTATTTGTGCACTTTTTTCTCTGCTGCTGTGCTCTGATTCACAAGCCATTATGATTCGTTTAAATTAAACAATGTTAATTTAAAACACATTAAACGTGCTTTTAATTGATACTACATAATATTAATTAGGTTACATAATTTCGTTAAGATCTAGATTCGCTTAAATCTGATTTTCGCGGAGGGGCGATATTTTTGACGCCGAGTATATTTTGTTGTAACTACAGCCTAACCCATCTCAGGCTGGAGATCATGATATCTATCTATAAGAGTACAGGCTACGCGATGATGACTCAGTCAGTAAAGCCAGGGGTTATTGTAGGTATAGATGATGTCAGACTAACACCATTGGCAAGCTGCAAACATTTACTTTCGCAAGGGTAACAAATGGTTTCTAATTAACTCGCACACCTTTACTTTTCAAGACAAATGTACCGTTTTTAGCGTTCTCACTTCGTTTCAGTGGTTTAACGCAAATTTACGTCAAATTTGGTCGTTACGCCAATTTGCTTTTACTTTTAAATTGGAATAATGAAGCCCCCAAGTATTGAGATGCTCCCAATTCTCGGAGTTTTCTACCTGAGTTCATTACAGTCATTTTGTCGGAACTTGGATCTATTGTCAATGAATGTTTAAAAAAATACGAGGGTTTAAGAACTCGTATATCATTCTTTTGTCGATTCTGCTGTCTCACAGTTGAAATTTCGAAACTGTTTTTGATCTTATTTGAAGTGTGACCATATTTTATGTAATTAAAAGTTTTTTTTTTAATATTATGAGTTGAAATCGGGTTTTGTTCCGCGTACCTTGTTTTTTTTTTAATTTTTGGGGTCTGTAGAGGTGGTTATTATGCTAGTGTTTATGTGATAAATTTGATCAACTCTATCATTTTAAATATTACAACGTATTGGTGTCAGATAATACCTAGACACTAAACATAGCAATTTAGAAAGTAATTTGTAAATTTATTCTTCAAAGTTCACTCAAATTCTAGTTGTTATCAAATCTTGAAGCTTAGTCAATTGGACTTCAACTAATGCAATAACTATTGACCTAAAATTAGAAAGACAACGTTTTGATATTACATATTACTAATATTTCAACGTTTGTGTACTCTAAAGCTTTCTTCTAGTTAAGTATGTCTTATAAATTTTGAGTTGGCAAATTGTGAAAAAATTACGATTTCTATTACCATTCAACACTGGTACATTTGCATGTTCAGCCATATGTTTATAAATACTACAAAAATACAACGAAATAATATCGTATCGAACGAAGTGTGTTCTCTATGCACATGTTGCTTTGAGACAACTATCAAAATTCTTCAATATTTAGAAGCAATAATTTTTGATACTTAATTGCAATTTGTATGAATATAATCCTAGTCGCGTTAATGTTTTTTCGTACAAAATATGATTATTGTGATTCTAAATTAATCAGTATTACATGGGCAATTAAGATAGTGGCTTAGGAGATGAGTGTTGTATCTACAGAATTCATCAAAAATGCATTTTTAGTTAGGCCCAGAATCGTAAGCAAGACGTTAAAGTTTTTTTATTAGTTTTATCAGTTCGCATGTATCGTAGTATAGTATAAAATCCAACAGTTCCGTTCTTAAACACTACCTAAATTATCGACTGTCTAATTGCGTATGGCTAAAAGAAAACCGGACTATTTGAACTACTATTCATCTATTTGACTAATTCACCTGTCTGTCTGTCACACATAAAAATGGCACGGTGTGCTGTAAATGCTGTGATCGATAATGATGATTGTTGATATTCTTTGAGTTTTAAATTTAATAATTTCAACGTAACATAAACTCTAGATTGTTCTTCATATTACGTATGATATAGCTTTGAAATGTATCAAAAATCTTAGCTTTAATATATAGTAAGTGGTAAAAAAAGATAATTTAATAGTTGTTCTCTTGGACAGGTAAAACTTAATCTACAAACTCTGATATGATTCAGAGAGTATATCCTTCAATGTTAATTTAAAAATCAAGAATATCAACATTTCAATCAACGATTAATTCATATATCTAGTTGTAGAAATAAAGTCTTGAAACAATATTGTACGAAATGTAGTTGTACTCACTATTATTATTGACTATTCACTTGATAGTGCCTTTTGACAGTTGTCTCTTACGCCCCAAAATACGGTAAGACTTTTAAAAAGCTCATATCTATAAATAATACCCTTTAAGCTTTTGTTTAGTTTACATAATTAATCCGAGATACGAGCTTTTCTGAGTGTCGATTTGTCGTATAGCATCTATCATGTGGGTAGTTTTAATTTTACTTGAAAAACCTGAGTTCAAGTACATTTCGATCTAAAAAAGTTTCTGTAGGCTCGTTTAAAAATTATCTAGAAAACAAGCTAAAATGCGAATTCAGTCAACATGAAAAAGAATCAAAAAGTTTCAGAGGCGAAAATATGCATTTTTTTAATATAATTATGTAGACTTATATCACATAATAAAAGCATAAAGAGTTAATTACAATCTAAATAAAACCAAAATCACAGTGTTTTCGGACAATTTCATAACTTGCCCCGTATTTTTCGTATAAATAATTTCTAAGATAGGAAAAAAACTGTCTTTTCAACTAAAAGAAACTATCTAATTTCGTTCTATCAAGATTTCCCCCTAAAGTATCAATATTCAATCGTCCTTCATTGCATTTAATGAAAAATATAAAAAAAATGTTACACCTAGTGGTTTAAGAAACCTATTTTACCATATGCGTTAACATTTTATATATATATAACTGAGTTCGTAACCGTAACTATGTTCGCAGAACATCTGCTATGAAATTAATCACTGTATATTATTTCGATTAGTAGTAGGCCCGATATACTTAATTACATAGTAAAAATTAGGCTCGTTCCTTACGCTAAAACTTGGAACTTCACATCGGCGTACTTACGTCCACGCAAATCCATGGTTCGTTTCGTCACTACACTAATTGTCACTTCACGAGAAGACTAGAGAGTCGGGGCGTAAATGGAGCGTATGAAGCTGTGTCGTATGGGCCGGGCAGGGTTTGGCCAGCAAGTCAGGGCGCGGTGCACGCGTCCGGGCACACATTCACCGAGCCAACGGTGCCAGAACCGCACTGGCAGCCAAAGCCAGAGCCAACGATGAAGCCAGAGCCGCGCCCCGCGAGTAAGAGAGCTCCTCGCTCTTTACAACCTCGTTAGGAGCCTTGTCGTACTTGTGCGTTTTCTTGGTCACCGGCTTGATTGTTGTAGTCGTTGTTGTTGTTGTAGTAGTGGTGGGTGGCGGAGGCGGAGGAGGGGGTGAGGGCTGCGGGGGTGGAGCTGGCGACTGCTCCTCCGGTTTACAGCAAACACGGAACACTAGCTTCATGTTATGGCTTAAGCAGCGCCCTCCGATGCGTCTATGCAAGTCGTCTTTGCTAGACGTAGATATAAAGTAATAGTCCTTGCCAGGAAGGAACTCTAGCCCGCCCGGCTGAGGAGTGAACGGCCGGAACGTTATGGTGAAAAACATGAGCTTGTGCGGCTTGTCGCATATAGCTATTATACGAGGATTTGGATTGGTTATCCTACACGTATCGTATTCTTCTTTACTCACATTATAAATTATATATTTCTCAGTGTCCTCGTCGAACGTCCCTGGTGTATACACGGGGCATATTATATTGACTTGGTCGTATTCGAACTGCGCGTTGCCTTTATTTAAATCGAATACGTGATCAGTGTTGTCTATTCTAAATATGCTGTTGGTTGTATTCCAATGTATGTAGAAGGACTTTGCGTAGTTGCCCATCACGCTTTCGATGAAAAATATGAGCACTAGGACAGTCCAAGGCGTCTGCCGCAAACTTAAGTAGGCTAGGGACACCATTCTGCAGGCTCGATCGTTCACCGAAGCATTAGCCGATCGAAAACCGCCCCAACGGGATATCTAGCTTGCTTCTCCAGTAACGCTACCACACCAATCCATATTTCGTGCACACCTACACTATCTTCCTTCCACCATGTTAAAAACACAGCACTTTACACACAAAACACAATCAAATCCGTTTTCAACGCAGCGAGTCCACCATATTTCTTGTCCGCGGGCGAGATTCTATTCATCGATAAAACGAAATTCCATGGTACGTGGCTGCCCGTAAAACGTTTATAAAACGCCACGTAAACCTAGCAAACAGAACTAATAACACTTTAGAGGTAACGCGCATAGGTTTGGAAAGCTCCGAAACGTTGAAATTAATCAATACATCACAGATTTTTTACAATACTGAGGTGTTCTTTGTATTGGGGGAGCGGTCGAAACGGGCGTGGACGCGTGTAGACCTCTCGGCGGCGGCCAGAGTACTGGCAGGAATGCCGTCGGTACGCATGCGGCTCCCGCCCCTCCCCGCGCCCCGCGCCGCCGCGTCCCGCGCTACGGTCGCGTTCGTGGTAGAGCTTTTTAAAGCGTCGCCATTTTGTATACTAAAGGGTATGAATTTTGGGGCGCGAGCGAAGTGAACGCGTCCGTAAGACGGAAAGAGGTTTTGTTCTGTGACGCTTCTTTAAAATAAAAGTAGAGTAGCGTAGAGTTTAGAAAGAAAAGTATTTAGAGCTTTTAAACACTGCTAGATTTTTTTGTGTATGATTTCTATAGAGTATGCGGAGTCTTCACCTGTAGTATGTTGTCAGCATTCCTAAATTTCACGCGAAGCGGTTTCGTTCGTACTTTATCTTATCATACGAATTTTAATTCCCTGACTGCGTCTGTTTCCTGTATATTAAAATCTGACTGCATTATCTAGGGTGATTGAACAAGGCAAGTTGCTCCATTTTAGACCACATTGCATTGGGAAGCAAAGACTTGCGATCAAGTGTGATTGGGGTTGCCAGTTCCAAAAACCAGACTCGGCGCTTATTTCGACCGGACAATGCCTTTTTTGATTGCTAAATAGTTTTTTTAAAAGCTGGACATACCTTCTTAAAGACAGATAATATTTAATTTTAATTAAAAACAATCAGTTGCCAATTTTCGACTGGCGTGGCGGCCAGAGAAAAAGCCTTTGTTTTTTAATCTCTACCTCTCTATGTTAGAGATAGAGTGTCAGAGATTACAAAAATAGATAGTTTCAGAGCTTTGAAAAACCTTTGGTACGTAATATAAAATATATAGTCGACCATGGAAGTGCTTTACCAGTTTTTATGACTAATTGAATCAAGCGTTACTTTGCGGAGGTCCACATTAATGAACTGAAACAATTACTTTGCTCACCCGCGACCTTACGATAGCTACGTTTATGTAAAAAAAACATGAAAAATTTAACAACACCTAACATCTAACACATTACCATTAACATTTGGACAGTGAACGGTTGCGGTACTCTGAAGACGAGGTCTGGTTGAGTTCAAAACGCATCAGTGTAGTTTGGTGGTGGTGATAGTTGGGTTTGTGTGATTTGTGTGTGTTCATATCATTATATCATACAGTGTGAAGGTGAAGGAACTGCAAGAACGCGCATTTTTTACATAAACGTATCTATCTAGAGCAAGATAATTGTATCAGTTCATTAGTTTTTATGACACTTCGTACATCTGAATAAATACAATAAGGTTGTCATATTGACTTGCAAGTGAAAATAGACTTTGATTGTTTTAAGCCATACAATTAATACTGATCCTTAGGGTAGGAAAGAAATTGCTTGGTCGACTATACCATCTGTAAATCATGTTTCGATAAAATTTATATTATGAATAATTAATAATAATCTATGACAGATGAATTCGATGAATCATTACACGCAGAGTTGAGACAAATTGGAAACTGTAAACGATGTGTTGTTCGATTATAAAAACAACAAATGAATTGATGATGAAAAAAAAGAGTAATGAAATTCGTGGAATGAGGGTTTTCTGACAGGTGGAATATCGCTAGATGGCGTTAGTATCGTAAGGTCTATTTGACGTTACACCCATACAACAAATGTCAAAGTTGTCAAACGGACCTGACGATACTAGTGCCAAATAGCCTTTCATAGAAAACCCTCATTATCTTCGGCGATATAAAAATCGACGTAAGAAGTTTCGATAAAATGATAGACGCTTCACAGTTTCAAATTCTGGTGAAGGTCTTAGACGACCAGATGGCCTAGCGGTTAGAAAACCTTACTACGAAGCTTGGTGTCCCGGGTTCGATTCCCGCGTCGGGGCAGATATTTGTATGAAAAATACGAATGTTTGTCCTAGGGTCTTGGGTGTTTAATATGTTTTTATCTATAATAATAACGAGATAACCGCCATGTGGGATGTTGATTCGACGATCATTGTCCCGATAGTCGTTTCTGCGAACGGTCTGATAGCGAAGAGTCTCGACCAACACCTCAAGAGACTCTCGCTAGATGGCTGGATCAAGGGTCAGATACAGAAGGCGGTACTCCTGGACACTGCGCGGATAGTCAGGAGGTTCCTCTCTCTGTCGCCCTGACCACCGATAGCTTAGGCCCCGCCTCGCTGCCGGTGACACCCTAGGTTAGGTTTTTATAATGATTGTACGTTTTGTATGTATAGTTTTATATTTTACTTTTTGTATAATTATTGTAAAAATCTAACCTAAGAGAAAAAAATATAAATAAAGAGAATAATAATAATAATCGTTTATTAGGTAAAAACAAATCAGTAAATTACATGGTGTTTGAGTCCTCCTAGTAGGTATAAAATACCTGTATCAGGAGGTCCCGCTCTTCTATTCACAAGAAATAAAATCAAAATCAAAGTCGGAGACATGTTAAAATCTATATAAGTATGTTTATCCGTTGTCCAGCACCCATAACACAATCTTTGCTGAGCTTACTTTGGGACTAGGTCAATTGGTGTGAATTGTCACGTGATATTTATTATTATTGGTTTACTAATGTTTCGGCGAAAAACTTTTCGCAAAATGATTCATTTGGCAAATGTTTCATTTCCCAAATGTTTATTTTTTCTGAAACTGTAAACTTTTCAGGATTGTTATAAAACAAACCTAACCTAACCTAACCCTAACAGGATAGTCCTGAAATATATCCTGAATAGTTTACAGTTTCAGAAAAAATTAACATTTGGGAAATGAAACATTTGCCAAATGAATCAGTGTGCGAAAAGTAATTCGCCGAAAAGACAGTACACAGTTATTATTATTATGTAGTATATTAATATGGTATAGTACAGTGGGCGAACCTTAACGCTATACCAAATGGAGGCCCAAACTTGGTGGAATTAGTCTCAATTATCTACTTAGTACGCTCTATTTCCCGAGTCCCCTTAATACCAGTAAAACGTATTATTTTAATCTCATTATGATAAACCAGCCATATAGACAAATGGCGGAATATGTATTATATTTTACTATACAGTCATCATCATCATTTCAGCCAAAAGAGGTCCACTGTTGAAAATTAGGCCTCCCCCAAGGCTCGCCAAACAGATCGGTCCCGTGCCATCCGCATCCAACGCGTTCCCGCAACTTTGACCAGGTTGTCGCTCCATCTTGTTGGAGTTCACCTAAACTGCGTCTTTCGGTCCGTGGACGCCATTCGAGAGCCTTTTTGCCCCATCGGCCATCAGTTCTACGAGCGATGTGCCCTGCCCTCTGCCACTTGAGTCTGGCGATTCTTCGAACTCGGTGACTTTAGTTGATAACTTTGAAACAGCTGAACCAATTTTGATGACACATGTCTTAGAATCATCGCCAACAAACCTGCTTTCAAATAAAAAACCGCATCTAAATCGGGTCACCCGTTTAAGAGCTATGATGCCACAGACAGACAAACATACAGACAGACAGTGGCAGACACACGCACACACACACACATAGCGGTCAAACTTATAACACCCCTCTTTTTGTGTTGGGGGTTGAAAATAAAAACTTGTAAAGCTAGTTTTAAAGTGCTAAAACACAATGTCACTTTTCGAAAATGACAATATTCTTTAAAACCGCGAACCATTGTAACCATTAGTTGCCAAGCCGGTTCTGGTGGATTTAAAATTTCACAATGCATTAGTAACATGAGACTGCTGTTTGTTTGTTTGTTTTATTGATAGCCTCTACGTGTTGTAAAGGCTACTGCACATTGACTGGCAAACATACAATTTTTACTTATATAAATAAAAATAAATAAATAATAAATTAAATAATATTAGGGGACAATCTCACACAAATCGACCTAGTCCCAAACTAAGCAAAGCTTGTACTATGGGTACTAGACGACGATAGACATACTTATATAGATAAATGAATACTTAAATACACAGAAAACATCCATAACTCAGGAACAAATATTTGTGCTCATCACACAAATAAATGCCCTTACCGGGATTTGAACCCAAGACCTCTTTGCTTCGTAGGCAGGGTCACTACCAACTAGGCTATGGAAAATATGTGTCTATATTTTTGACGTGACTCGAAGACTTTGAAGCCGTGGTAGGGATCTGACTTTATGGCCTCTCAAGCAGAGGTTCGTGTGTTCAAATCCGGGCTCGCATCTCTTGAGTTTTTTGGAATTTATGTGGGATTACATTTGAAATTTACCATGAGCATTCCGGTGAAGGAAGTCATCGTGAGGAAACCTGCATACACCTGCGAAGAAATTCAATGGTGTGTGTGAAGTTCCTAAACCGCAGAGAGCCCTGAGAGGAGGCGAGTGCCATGCAGTGGGACGTATAATAGGCTGTGATGATGATGATGATGTTTTTGACTAAAGAAGTATGGCGAACGGCACATAATATAACGGTGATTGTAGATTAGTACTAACTTACACTTATAGTGCTTTGACTGTACTTACTCGCGTGTAGAATCACCTTTACGTAGAGCTTTTAGCACTTTTTAGCGTCTGTTTGCTGATAGCTACATACGTCGTAACTTTATCGCTATAATTTTATAACCGTTGCTTAATTTCATTTTTATTTTTCGGACTATATTATTATATATCAGGTTCGGCCAAGGATGGAGTATTGCTCTCATCTCTGGGCTGGCGCACCCCAATATCAGCTGCTTTCACTTGATCGCATACAGCGCAGGGCGTGCCGAGTTGTCGGCAACCCCTCACTCTCCGTTAAACTCGATCCTCTTGCTCTCCGCAGAGACGTTAGCTCCCCTTGCGTGTTCTATAAGATCTACAACGGGGAATGCTCTGAGGAACTCTTTGACCTCATTCCAGCTGCGGGGTTCCATTACAGATCCTCCCGTCGTAAGCGTTCATTTCATCGACATCATGTTGATGAATGGCAGTCTTCGACGGTGCGTTTTAAGCGGTCTTTTTTGCCACGAACTTGCAAAATCTGGAACGAGCTTCCCGCTGGGGTCTTCCCATCGAGTTACGACCTGGGTGCCTTTAAGAGGCGAGTGTACAATTTTCTGCAGGGCCGACAACGCACTGGTATCGCGTAAAGCGCTGCGAGTGTCTATGGACAGTGGTGTTCATTTAAGATCAGGTGACCCACTAGTTCGTTTGTCTGGCTTCACTAACATAAAAAAAATATATATATATATATAAAATATCGTAGTCAGGTTCTCCATCCGGTAGTCACAGACGTTTAAAATCACGCGCAAATAATTTTGATAATTGGATCATACACATTTTGATCGCGTCTCTCTGTGGGCATGGTAAAAGTTAAGCGTCTGTAGCCAATATTTTTTAGCCAAGTCTACATCGGCATGTGGGACGCCTGTCCAACATTCGGCCCGTTTAAAATACCGACCTACCGAGCTTTTGGCCCAAATCTATTTTAGGTGTTCTATGCACTCGTGTATGTGTGCGTGAGAGCGGCTAGAATCAAAGCCGTGCGTAAGCGCAAGCGACACAAGTTCCCCGTCCGATGGCCGAAAGAGAACTACCGCAAATAAATATACGGACAAGGGGGAAGCACGACGGCTCAAGATAGGTTGTGTATTTAGGTATTTTCATCATATTACTAAAACAAATACATATTTTAAAAATGTAGCAATACTAAGCCCTTAAAAACATCTTGTTTTACTAACCAAAAAATCATGACCTGCCGTGCAGTATTTAGTCTCTGAGGCGCGATATACAGTTTAATACTAATAGTATTGAAGTGGCGATAGAGCGCAACAGAGGCTCTAAAGTTTGCGCAAGAAGTCTGTCTGTCGGGCAAAGCCAATTGGTAAAGTTAAAGACCGATGACGGTAGGATCGTGTTCTCTAAACCGGAACTATTGTTAGAAGTCGAAAAGTTCTATGGATAGCTATGTATACATCAACAAGGAAACCCGTCATGGATCTAGTTAAAGACCCGAGAGCTGGATTAACCCGACACTTATTTACGCCATACTAAGGATTTATTTTATTTTTTAATAATAATAATAATAATAATTCATTTATTTGCCAGAATACACAGAATATAAATACAAGGTGTTGAAGTATATCTAGTACAGTATTCAGTCGTATGATAACGACATGCAAATCAAATTAAAATATGTATGTCAAGGTCAATTTCATTCAATATAAATAATAAAGTACAATGTTACAAAATTACAAATACGTGTATGTCATGCAAACCAAATTACATTACTTCAATGTCAACTTCATTTAAAATAAATAGTATTATAATACATTATTACAATAATTATTAAGTAATTATAAAATGAATAATACGACTAACCATTACAAGAGGATTATTTAAAAATAAATAAATATTTAATCAATTATGACTCCAAAAATTCCTTAACACTGTAAAAACATTGCTCATGTAACCATGTAGTAATTTTGGACTTGAAAACATTTCCCTGCAATAGTTTCAACTCCTCCGGAATCCTATTATACAAGACAATACACATATAATAGCAATTCTTCCTATATATAGCACTACGACAGCGAGGTAAATATAAAGACCCCTGTACTGTGCTCTCTGTGTTCTTACCATAACATCTTAGAGACGACTTTGACATTTTTTTCTGTCTAGCGAACTACAAGTAATCGTGTTTAGAAAAACACGGGTCACTACAATGAATCCTCAAATATCTTACACATGAATTCCAGAACTAAAGTTTTGCTAGTAATGATACAGCAAGGGATGAAATGAATGCAATAAATGCGCCAAAACTCGGTGAGGCCTTAATTTTTCCGACTCGTAGTCGCTAATTTTATGTCCACAGGAAACACAACTTTGTTATTGATTGATTGATTCCGACCGGTTTCGGCCATGGCGACCACTTCGACTCCTACTTTGTTATTACGCTGTGTATGACTTAATTATTATACCGTCGAAGGAATTGGGATGTCCCAATTTTTGGCAACGTATAATAAATAGAAAACCGTTTGGAGAAATAGGCTTTGTGAAGCGTTTTCAGAAATCAGATTCCAAAAATATGATAATCTGAATTAAATAAAGAAAATTTAAGTAATGACCTTCATTTGACCCCTGCAGTGAATCGTCACAAAGGCAGATATAAAGCAGGTCTACACTCTAAAGCAAATTGACAGTTTGAAATGTTGCTGTCCTGCTTATAATAGCAAAGAGTGACAAAGACAGAACTTTAATCACATGATGCACATCTGGCTTTAAACAGTTGTCATTTATCATAAAGTCCGAAATGTATACAATACTCGCAATGTATTTTTACAAATTTAATTATTAAATTACTCCGTTACAAGTAAATATGAAAGAATTTAAATATCAGATTTTAATAAAAAATATCTATTTACTATCACACCATTAAACAAACAGGAATAATCGAAGCTAAAAGAAGAGAAATAAATAAAACTATTTTGTCATGGTTCATTTAGGACCCTAAGCCGTGCTTGTAATATTGACAGTGACAAGACAAATCAGGGGCACTACTACAAAATTCGAAGTTCGTATCGTATCATCCCTCTCACTCTCGTGTCAAATCATATTAGCGTGAGCGGGACGGCATGAAACGAAGTTCGAATTATGCACTTCGTAGTAGGGTCTCAGTAGTGCCGTGGTAGTGCCACAGATTATGTTATGTACGACTTGAATTTTTCTAGGCTATGGAACGTGGCTCTCTCACTGTGACGTCATCCAACGTATTTCTAAAAAAAAATATAAAAAATTAAATACTCAACCAAATTCAAAATCGATGAAAATGGTGTCTTAAAATATCCTATTCTTTCCAAAAAAAATATAAAAACTAGAGGTTATTTTTTTTGGTGCATCCCAATTGCGTCAATGCGCTTGTTTATGAAATCTTGTGGGAAACATGCGCTGGAGTATTTCGGTGAATACAACGTTTGTAAACAATGACGTCGTGTCCCTTGACGACTTTGTTTTGCAGTCATTAAACAAACATTTTTATAAAGTTTTTTAAATCTGTTTTTAGGGTTCCGTACCCAAATGGTGCTAATCGGACTCTCTGAGACTCAGCTGTCTGTCTGTCTGTCTGTCGCAGGGCTCTATCTCTTAAACCGTAATAGCTACACACTTGAAATATTCATCGATTGTGTTACTGTGGCCGCTAGGTATTACAAAAAAAAATGTAAAAATAAAATTAAAAGGGGTCATACATACAAGTAACTTTTTTGCGTTCTTGACTCGATCTTTATAATGGCATTAACTAGATACTTGTTCAGCGATTATGCAGACTGTGGCCGCTACGACAGCAAATAATAAAAACTATTAAACTAAACATTAAGTAGGATCCCGACTAATCAATATAAAATGATCCCACACTGGACACTGGCCACCGAGACCATGTCGCTGTTTCGAAAAATTTGAATTTGTGACTTCTAGAATTTCAATAAAGAAACGAACAGAGGACAGCAGACGGTCTAGGGAGCCATTCTTCGATAGGCGTGCTAATGTGATGTTGTAATTTACAGTGATTCTTGTTATTAAACACCAATTCCTAAAGTCCGTCGCTTTAATTCAGTTAGGGAACAGTTTTATAGTGAATCCTAGTAGTAGGCTTAGCTAGGCTTATTAAAGTACACTTTACTAGAAGTAGGGCTCTGCTAACACTGGATTATTATAGTTACGGCTGTTTACGGCGTATATTTTGACTTACCTAAATTTTTTTACGAAAATCTCGATGGCGACTCCGACTGGGACTAAACCGGCTGTTTTTTGTAATTATTATGATGTGTGTGAAGTTCTCAATCCGCCCTGGGCCCGCGTGGGAAGCACAGCCCAAACCCTCTAATTCTGTGAGGAGGCTTGTGCCCTGCCAGTGGGAAGTATAAAGACCGAGATGAAGAAATAAAACAAAAAAAGACCGCACTAAAAAGTTTTATTACACTAACTTTTGAAGAGAAAGTGCATCAAAGTACATCACATTTTAACCAAAAACGACTCTTTATCACCTTCAACTAACGGTACATAAACAATAGAGTTACTAACAATGATTTTATTACTTTATTACGCTCGACGAGCTAAAAAGAAAGCTATCTTTTTTTTTAAAGGCGCATGTTTACTTTTCCGTGAGGTAGATATATGGCAAAAGCATTATTTTCAAACAGCCTAACTAACCAACAATATTTTAGATTCAATCCGTCAAATGTTTTTTTCATGAAATGAAACAAATGAAATGATGAATGAAATGTTTATTTGCCATACCTAATAGTCTAAGATCCGAGTGTAAAAGACATAGTAAAAGTTTTAATGCTTAGAATAAGCTATTCAGTGTCGTCATAAGAATAAATAATAACAGAGTAGAAGGGAAACTCCCGCTCCGGCCGGACTCAAGGTCACGATATTAGAGTACTCTCTAAGAGAGAACTCAGTCAGGGTGTCACGGCCGGCGTTGCCGCACGCGCGTTTGGCTGTTAATTGTTTGCGCGTTCGTTTTATTGGAAACAAAAATAACAATGACGTCAAGTTATTGTGGTGTATTTGGGTGTATAAACAATTCAAAAACGATGCCAAATCACCTTAAATGGCTTCATTTGGTATAGCACTTGTAATAACTTTTTACTTAGAAGTACCTACCTACAATATGTAGGTACGTACAGGCAAGGATTTTAATTGTTAGGCCACTTGCCACTGTTCGTATTTTAGCCGTGTAATGCAAATCGGGTGAAGCCGCTTATACTTACTCGTATTTGCTGATTTGCATTACACGGCTAAAATACGAACAGTGGCAAGTGGCCTAACAATTAAAATCCTTGACTGTATAGTCAACAGCATAAATAAGTGATCATTATGTACCTTGTCACTTTAACGTCATGTTTGAAATGTCATACAAAATTGTCAAACGATTGAAAACGACAAAGTACAGAAATGACCACTTATTTATGTTGTTGACTGTACCTAATGATTTATAAATCTCATATTTTGTAAAACTAGAATAAAATAATGATTTCAAAGTAAATAAAAACTTATATTTTAGCGATATTATCTTTAGACGTAAGTAATATTTAACAGTAAGCAACCCTAGCAACACGCCTGGGCGACAGAGGGGTGTAACGACGTGAGGGGGGAAGTAGGTATATAAATGGCGGCGTTTTGGACGCAGTCAAAAGAGATTTCCTTCTACTCTGTTATTATTTATTCTTATGGTGTCGTATGGATTGTCCTTATTAGGTCAATAGGGAAGTTGACGCCATTAAAAAATAATTCGAAGACACGACTCCAGTAAAAAACGCTTTATTTTAGCTCTGAAAACCAGATTAATTTTAGATTAACTGCAAAATTAGATTTTTTGTTGCTTTAAAACAAATAGTTAGTTGATTGAGTTGGCGAACAAGTGACGCCATAAGTTGCTATTGCCATTCAAACTCTATGGGAGAATTGTGTTTTAACAGCTTATAAAAAGTACGTCAGTTGATTGGTGGTGTCAACATACCTATAATATTCACCTTCCTTTCGAGATAAAAAAATCGAATTTCGAATTCTTACTAAGGCTGGATTTTACCAAACTTTTATTCCGAGAATAACGCTTATACTCTCAGATAGCTTTTTTACCCGTGGCTTCGCTCGCGTGAACCATAAATATTTCAGAGAAGCATGCAATTAAGCAAGCAAGCTATTATGCAAGCAAGCCTGAAGCAAGCATGCAGACAGCATGAAAGTAAGCATGTAAGCTTGCAAGAAAGCATGCAAGGAAGCATTTAAGCTTGCAAGAAAGCATGCAAACGAGAATCCAAGCAGGATTCTAGCAAGCATCCAAGCAAGCATGCAAGCAAGCATGCAAGCAAGCATGTAAGCAAGCAAGCAAGCATGCAAGCAAGCAAGCATGCAAGCAAGCAAGCAAGCATGCAAGCAGGCATGCTAGCGAGAATCCAAGCAGGAGGCCCAAATTTTCAAAATTAAAAACTGATATTTAGTTTATATTGACATTTTTAATTTCGTATTATCTTTTGAATGGAATGTCCGATTTCAATAATTCAAAAAACAATCAACATGTATTGAACCAGTCTTGCATACGAAATAATTTATTTGGATAAGAATTAATACAAAGGTGTGGATAACATGGTCTGATTTTGATAGGCATTTCTATCATCTTTTAAAATGTAAAAAAGTAGTAATAGTGACATAACTAAAATAGTTGCACGTATGGTCTCGCAATGTTTTTGGTAGTGGTAGAGCCATGTTGTAGCTAGCCGCTGCATCACGAATGGGCCGGCTCGTCCGGGGCAGTACCACCCTCTCACAGAACACCGGCGTGAAGCAGCAGTAATCCTGCTTGCGTTTCGTACGGTCAGTGAGAGTGCCGGGGGCCCAATACCTCACCCCTTCCCTCTGCCCCTCCCTCTCCCCTTTCCCCTATTCCCTCTCCTTTAAGGCCGACAACGCACTGGCATCGTGTAAAGCGCTGCGGGTGTCTATGGACAGTGGTGTTCACTTAACATCAGGTGACCCACTAGTTCGTTTGTCTGGCCTATCTAACATAAAAAAAAAAAAAAAAAAAAAAAAAAAAAAAAAAAAAAAAAAAAAAAGATATTGATACGTTCTATAATATTGTAGAACATTTTTTTTGTTCTATCATCAATACTTTCTGCAGCGCATGCGGTGAAAGACATTTTATGGCTAATTTTTTTACACCTTGGGTTGTTTTTAGTAAGATTTTCTGAGGATCTCTAATTTTTTCTAGTAATAAATATAGCCTATGTTACTCAGCGATAATGTAGCTTTCTAACGGCAAAAGAATTTTTGAAATCGGTCCAGTAGTTTTTAAGTTTATTCATTACACACAAAAATACAAAAATACAAATCTTTCCTCTATATAATATTAGTGTAGATGTAGATGTAAATGTAGATGTAGATGTAGATGTAGTTAGTGTAGAAGTGTAGATGTAGATAGTAATGTCAAACAGCCATAGTGATTTGACATTACTATCTAAGAGTAAGGGTTATTCTCGGAATAAAAGTTTGGTAAAATCCAGCCTTAATGAAATAATCTGTGCCCAAATTTTCAACTTGCTCTATGAGTAAGATTAAAACAATCTTGATTGAAAAGAAACCGTGATTTTTTTTAAAGACCATATCAATGACAATGTTTTGAATACAAACAGCTAATTATTTTTAAAGGATCTTTACTAATTAAGGGTCACAGGTAAATTGATGAAAGGAAAACCCTTGATGTTCTGTAAACAGCCTTTAATTGGGTCCTTTTTGTATGGCGTACTTGAAGGCATTTTTTAAATGTCTCATCGTCCTGTTCGTATTCAAGATTTTGGAGTATTCAATTATACAAGTTAGCTATGAAGTATCTTTTTGTATTTATTTTTTCAACTTCATTCTTCACTTTTACGGTCATCCCGTGAAATCATATATTTCATACTAAATACAAACTGAAATATAGATGCACAGAAAAAACCCCAGAAAAAAGACCAATGCTGGGAATCGAACCCAGGTCCTCAGCATTCCGTGCTGCGTGCTAAACCCCTACACCACCACTGGTCTAGAGATTAGACACTTGACCTGGCTGAGAACCTGGGTTCGATTCCCAGCATTGGTCTTTATTCTGGGGTTTTTTCTGTGCATCTATATTTCAGTTTGTATTTAGTATGAAATATATTCAATTTATGACAAGAATATTTAGTTGGTTTGAAGTCTTCATTCCTGGTTTCGCTCATGTGAACCATTCGTTTCAGCCACAGAAAGAAATTTACTTGCACAAGATTATTATGGATCCCTAGCGATGGATATCGTAATAGAGACAGACCAAAGCGGAGATGGAGGGACGACCTAGATGTTTATCACGTGGGATGGCAGGAGCTCGCGTTGAATAGGCAAGAATGGAGCAAGAGAGGAGAGGCCTTTGCCCAGCAGTGGGACACCAAAACAGGCTATTAAAAAAAAAAGATTATTATAACTATGTATGTACTTAATGTAGAACGAGTGCCTGTCGTATCGTATTATGATGATTGTCCTAAAAATTTTTGACCGAAATGTTGGGCCTAATGTTGAATGGCATACACTCGTTTATGCTATTCATTTTTGCTCATATTTACACATTTAAAAGTCCTTTGGGGGTAGTTGCAATAGAGAGATCTCTCTCCAGGCAGATGTTATGTCTGAGGACCGAAGTCCAATGGATGAAAGTTGGAAGTTGTATTTATGCAGCCGAGTTGAGAAACTTCGATAGCGTGATGTAGGATTGTAGTATTTAGTTCCTTATGTGATGACTAGATGGCGCTAGTAGTCGCTACAGTCCTAAAAAGCATGATCGTCCTAATACTACAATTACAGCACCTAAACTATGGAAGATATGGTGGTTATAAAGGAGAGAAGGGGGCTCGAGGGGCACGCTCATGGCCGGTTTTTTTTTATTGCCTCATTGCAACCATATTTACGCAACTCCTTTGTATGTCACGTCTCCTCAGGTATAAGTACAGGAAGAGATTAAGTGAAAAAAGGCATTATCTATGCTACCCCTGAGATATACCTAGAACTGACAAAGAAACTGAGCAGGACGTCCTTTGATACCTTGTCCAAATAGCAATTTAAGTCGGTCAGTTTATTTACAAATTGCATTGAATAGTAAGTTTCCACAAGAACTTAGGAGGCTTATAAAAAGAAGGCCAATACCAGTAGAGACTAAAATTAATAAATAAAATAAAAATTATTTATTTCAGAGATTTTCGGATGGATAAAAAGAATCAAATGACTATGTCAGTACCTACCTTAAATGGACAGAGTAGGTACCATCGCCCCAGACGTCAGATACCCATTTTCATAACAAATTTGCTTGCAGCCGTTGATGTTTATTGCTATGGATTGTTATAGACAGATGTCTAGCCACTGCACGCAAACTGGGCCTTTAAGGTGGTTATCTGGCGCTTGGGGCGATAGTACAACTGAATACCCCTGTCGGTCTGTTGAAGAATTGGTTCTAGCTGACTGTCCACTTTTTAACCCCCGACACAAAAAGAGGGGTGTTATAAGTTTGACCGCTATGTTTGTGTGTGTGTCTGTCTGTGGCATCATAGCTCTTAAACGGGTGAACCGGTTCGGATGCGATTTTTTTTATTTGAAAGCTGGTTTCTTGGCGATGGTTCTTAGATATGTTTCATCAAAATTGGTTATGCCGTTTCAAAGTTATCAGCTCTTTTGCTAGCTGCGGAAGGGATCTTAGATGCATAATAGGCATTTACTTTATTTTCAAAATATGTGTGAACAAATTGCGTCGGCGGTTTTTAAAATTTTTAATTTATAGTTCTTATGTTTAACCTACGGCGCGCAAACGTGGTCACTTACAGAGGCTCAAAAGTCCAGACTCAAGGTTTGCCAACGAGCAATGGAGCGAAGCATTGTGGGAGTCCGAAGAACCGACCGGATTAGAAATACTGAGCTGCGCTCTATGACTCGTATTGCTGATGTGGGCGTAAAGACGGCCAAGTTGAAGTGGGACTGGGCTGGACATGTATGTCGAATGAACTCGGAACGTTGGGCCAAACTTATCACGGAATGGATCCCTAGCGATGGATATCGTAATAGAGGCAGACCAAAGCGGAGATGGAGGGACGACCTAGATGTTTATCACGTGGGATGGCAGGAGCTCGCGTTGAATAGGTAAGAGTGGAGTGAGAGAGGAGAGGCCTTTGTCCAGCAGTGGGACACCAAAACAGGCTAATAAAAAAAATAAAAAATGTTTTTTAATACTTAGACCCCTTCTACGTCGCATTGTTAGTAAAATAAAAACGTGCTAGCCTAGGCTAGTAGCTTGACCTATGGCTTCTCATACAGAGGGTTGTGGGTTCGAGCTCAGGCTCCCTCTGAGTTATTAGGAATTTAGGTACGAAATGACATTTGAAATTTACCATGAGCTTTACGGTGAAGGTAAACATCGTGTGTAAACCTACTCACACCTGCGAATAAATTTAATGGTATCTTTGAAGTTCAATCCGCAATGGGCCCGCATGGGAACTACGGCCCCAGCCGTCTCGTTCTAATGAGAAAGCATGTGCTCTGCAATGGGACGAATTATAGGTTGGAATGATGACATTAGTCATCATCATCATCATCATCATTTCAGCCGAAAGACGTCCACTGCTGCACCTAGGCCTCCCTCAAGGCTCGCCAAACAGATCGGCCCTGCGCCATCCGCATCCAATGCGTTCCCGCTACCCTCACCAGGTCGTCGCTCCATCTTGTTGGAGGCCTACCTACACTGCGTCTTCCGGTCCGCGGAGGGCACTCGAGAACCTTTCGGCCCCATTGGCCGTCAATTCTACGAGCAATGTGCCCTGCCCACTGCCACTTGAGTCTGGCGATTCTTCGAGCTATGTGCGTGACTTTAGTTCTTGCGCGGATTTCGATCCCGCAGAGAAACTCCAAGCATAGCCCTCTCCATCGCCCTCTGAATGACCTAGAGCTTCCTTATGAGGCCCATCGTTAGCGGCCACGCCACAGTGCCATAAGTCATCACTGGCAACTGTCAAAGACTTTTGACTTTTTTAGCTATAGTAGTATTAAGTTATAAATAAGTAAACATATTTAAATAAGAATTTACAATGTTTGACAAGCTTACAGCGGATTTTGGCGTTATCAGACGCAGATAAGGCTATCTTTGTTGGTGTTATCTTGTAAATCCCTTGTAATCCACGTGCAAACATTTACTTAAGGATTAAACGCACTTTTTGATTGTACACATGTCTTAGAAGTCCGGAACCTTTTAGCAAATGGCTAGATTAGATTACGTAGTTTGACTGTTCTCAGTGTCGATCAACGGGCTATGGAGAGGGCTATGCTCGGAGTTTCTCTTCGGGATCGAATCAGAAACGAGGAGATCCGTAGAAGAACCGGGGTCACCGACATAGCCAGATGGATTAGCTCGTTGAAACGGCAATGGGCAGGCCATATTATTATAGCATGCAGAACAGATGGCCGTTGGGGCCCAAAGATTCTGGAATGGAGACCACGGACTGGCAAGCGCAGCGTGGGACGTTCACCAACGAGATGGACGGACGATTTGGTGAAGGCCGCAGGTTCAGGGTAGATGCAAATCGCTTCCAACCGTAATGATTGGGCGTCAATGAGGGAGGCCTATGTCCAGCAGTGGACGTCCTACACGGCTGAATTGATGATGATGATGATGAGTTTGACTGAAACACTCGTCAAACACTGCCATTTCCCTGCGATTACTAACACCGTTAAATAAAAGCTAGTAAAATACAGAGATAAATTAGTAAAAGTCTTATTAATAAAAAATCTATTCACGTACAGAAATCTTTTATTCACAGGCCTTAAAAATGATTAAGAACACTTTACCCATTTTCGGGGTAAATATGACAATGCTTACCCCGTTCGCCATAAAAGAACGTCCAATAATAAAAAAGGCATAGAAAGAAAGTTGTCGAAGAATTGACAAAGGCACACAAAATATTGAACTCATTGTTGTTAAGGAGATTGGGCAATTTCTTTTGTTGACGTAAAAGAGTGGCTAGTGATGCGAATTGATGATATCGATAACTTCGATGACATTTGCGTATCGATATTGCAATGTACTAAAAATTTCCTTTAGTGTCTACTAATGCTTGTGATACTACACAGGGGTAAATTTTGTTTGTATATTATGTCGCACATTCAGTTGGATTAGGATCCGCCACGTCGTGTTTTCTGAAACGTTCTGAAACGATATTTTCTCCAAAAATTAACCTAACGTAACTTATTGCATTCTATAAAAATGTCATTAAAAAATCCTGTAAACTGAACACTTCTACACACACACACGATTTTATACACGATGGAATTTAGTAATGCCACATCCAGGGAAAGTACTCTAAATACTGAAAAAAGGAAAATTTACTCAAAGGAAACATTTCTTTATTTTCTAAAAGAAAGAAAACTACATTCAAAGATTTTCGAATATTCGCTTGCCGCACCCAGGAATCGAACCGGCTAAAACCTAAACAAATAGAACCCTGTATTTTTATTTCATTGATCGATAGGGATTTTGTTTTCGATAGGGTTATTTATTTATTATTTATTATATTTCTTTGTAAACCTAACGGCAAACCTATGTTTGGCAAATAAATCTATCATTCATCATTTATTTATGTATCGCCTTTCAGAGCCAAAGTACCCCGACTTGAGGGTAAACTAGTTTATCGATATATCGATGCGTGTCCCAGCACTACCCACAGGCCATTAGTGACGCTATATCGCGTCGAGTGACATCAATCATAATAAGCTGGCAATCGGAAAATATCAGCGGCACCGGGTCCACTTAAATAATAAAAATGCCATGATATCTTATAGGTATGAAGAATACATGACATACTAACCTTTCCCGCGGCTTCGCTCTCGTGAATCAACAGCATCATACTTAGTGTTCCGCAAAGTGTGTACCGTGGTTATTAGTTGGCGTGCCTCGGAAATAAGGTTATCTCGTAAAGCTAAATAGACGGACGGAATGAAAATACTTACACAGATGTAAATCACGCTGATTCACATTTTTTTTATGGTATAGGGGGAAAACGAGCAAACGGATCGCCTGATGGTAAATGATTACCGTCGCCCATGGACACCTGCGACACCAAAAGAGTCACAAGTGCGCTAGCGGCCTTTTAGGTAGGAGTACGCTTTTTTATTGAAAGCTTGAAGGTCATATCTTGACGACCAGATGGCCTAGTGGTTAGAGACCCTGACTATGAAGCTTGAGGTCCCGGGTTCGATTCCCGTGTCGGGGCAGATATTTGTATGAAAAATACGAATGTTTGTTCTCGGGTCTTGGGTGTTTAATATGTATTTAAGTATGTATCTATCTATATAAGTATGTTTATCCGTTGCCTAGTACCCATAACACAAGCTTTGCTAAGCTTACTTTGGGACTAGGTCAATTGGTGTGAATTATCCCGTGATATTTATTTATTTTTTTTATTTATTTTATATCTGTCCGGGAATACCGCAGCAGATACCATTCCAGAGCTTTGCTGTGCGAGGCAGGAAATTTCTGGAAAAACGCACAGTAGAAGACTGCCAACCATCCAGATGGTGAGGATGGAAGTGTTGCCGCGTAGGGCGGTGGCAGAAGGATGCGATAGGAATCAACCCGAATAGCTCCCCCGTGATTTTCCGTACCGTAAAACCACTGTAGTGTGTGCTGCGCCACACACACACACTCTCCCATTCGTATGTATAGTATATAATAGTCCTAAGTCTTAACGCAACACACAGTGGTTTCAATACTTGCATCCTTACACCACATTACTATAGTCCTAGCCTGCAGCAGTAGTCCAATTTTCGTCCTTATATTATCCTTAAAATATTATAGCTTACTGAGAGAGAGAGAGAGAGAGAGAGAGATGTTTATTTACACATATTCGATACAAACACAGAAAAAAAATACATTTGACAGGAAATATACAAATAAATATCGAATAGTATAAATTGGGCCCCACTCAGCATGATGTTGAGGCAAGCCACAACGCTGTTTTTCAGTGGGACCCATTTAAAACTAAACACAAAAACATACACACTGTAACGACACGAACGCCGGTGAACAGTTCGCAACAAAAACCTAATTGGGTGGGAACACAGCCCGACCTTGTGAAAACCCGTAAGTACATAAAAAATTAAAAATAACTACCGCCATTTGCTTGTAAAAGAGAGAAAAAAAAAATATATATATATATTTTAACAGAAACAAAACGAACAAACAAAGAGTCAATGTGCCAATCTCAGATGCGCCCAATTTACTTGTCACCTATGAGTGCTACGAATACCTCAGCCAGCACGCTTAGTATAAGTTTTCCTTCACTTCAATACTTCTCGATCGCGTTTACGTAAAAATTTCAATTCTATGGAAACATGGAAGCGCGCGCGCGGAGACGCTGTCCATGTTTCCCTAGTAATTGAATTTTTTACGTAAACGCGATCGAGAAGTATTTGGTGAAGTAAAACTTATACTAAGCGTACAGTACGCTTAGTATAAGTTTAACTTCACCAAAATACTTCTCGATCGCGTTTACGTAAAAATTTCAATCCTATGGAAACATGGAAGCGCGCGCGCGGAGACGCTGTCCATGTTTCCCTAGTAATTGATTTTTTTTACGTAAACGCGATCGAGAAGTATTTGTTGAAGTAAAACTTATACTAAGCGTACTGAATGCTTAGTATAAGTTTTACTTCACCAAAATACTTCTCGATCGCGTTTACGTAAAAAAATCAATTACTAAGGAAACATGGACAGCGCCTCCGCGCGCGCGCGTCCATATTTCCATAGAATTGAAATTTTTACGTAAACGCGATCGAGAAGTATTGAAGTGAAGGAAAACTTATACTAAGCATACTGAAGTCTTGTTGGAGCGAGGTAAGTACAAACATGTTGTATCTAGGTTGCACTTAGTGCGAGAAAGTAACTTTTACATTTCAATTTAAAATTATTACTGCTATTATTTCTGGGTATATAATTATGTTGTTACGCCTAAAATAATTTGCTTTAGTCTAGCCATGTAGCTATCATATTTTAAGGATAATGTAAGGATGAAAATTGGACTATTGTTGCAGGCTAGGACTATAGTTATGTGGTTTTAAGGTACCTCCAAAATTTTCGTCTTCCTAGATGTACCTTGAACACAAAAAGTTTGCGGAAGGCTGCTCTAAGGCATCATCATATCAGCCGAAAGACGTCCACTGCTGAACATGGACTTTCCCAATGTTCGTTCGTTGGTTCCATTCGAATTTTAATTCACTGATACCGATGATGATGATGTATTTTGCTTTATTCGCAAGTGGGCCCAGTGCGGAGTCGAGTGGTTTGACATATGGTCTCTTAACTAGAGAATCGTGGGTTCAAGTCCTGGCTCGCACCTCTGAGTGATTCGAAATCTATATGTGCGATGAAATTTTCCATGAGCTTTATGTTGAGGAAACCTGCACACTCCTACGAAGGAATTCAATGGTGTGTGTGAAGCCCAAGCCCTCTCATTCTAAGAGGATGCTTGTGCTCTGAAGTAGGATGTATACAGGTCGGGATGATGATGATGATTTCAGGAACTCCGAAGGTCAATAATAAAAACAACGGCTAAAAACTTTCTATTTCGTACCGACAAAAGCCTGCAGGCAATCAAGTCATAAAAACTCTTTTCGAAGCGGTACCTTAATAAACTTTTAATAAATAATGGCAATATTAACAGTTAATGAAAGAAAGCAAGATAACAATATCCGAAAACAGTCGGCAACGACACAAAACATCCTTTTGTGCACCGTCATAAAGTTTTTAAAGGGTTTAGAGTGAAAGTGCGGTAGGTACTTTACGGAAATAATAATAAAACTTGGAATAATTTGACACCAATCGACTTAGTCCGAAACTATGTACTATTTATGTACTACTAGCTTTTACCCGCGACTCCGTCCGCGTGGAATTAGTAATTTGGGCAGCTTATTTTTTTTTATCCAATTTGCTTTTTCATCAACTATGGATCTCCTTAGTTCCTCGATATAAAAAAAATTACCCCCCCCCCCCGCACCCCCCCCAGACCACCCCACCACAGAAACAACTGCTACTGGTACTACAGGTACTGCTGCTTTTTCAGAATCAGGTAGTTTTGCGTTTTAGGGTTCCGTAGCCAAATAGCAAAAAACGGAACCCTTATGGATTCGTCATGTCTGTCTGTCTGTCCGTCCGTATGTCACAGCCACTTTTTTCCGAAACTATAAGGACTATGCTGTTGAAACTTGGTAAGTAGATGTATTCTGTGAACAGCATTAAGATTTTCACACAAAAATAGAAAAAAAACAGTAAATTTTGGGGGTTCCCCATACTTAGAACTGAAACTCGATTTTTTTTTTCACCAAACCCATACGTGTGGGGTATTTATGGATAGGTCTTCAAAAATGATATTGAGGTTTCTTATATCAGTTTTTTCTAAACTGAATAGTTTGCGCGAGAAACACTTCCAAAGTGGTAAAATGTGTGTCCCCCCTGTAACTTCTAAAATAAGAGAATGATAAAACTAAAAGAAATATATGATGTACTCATTACCATGTAAACTTCCACCGAAAATTGGTTTGAATGAGATCTAGTATTTTCAATACGTCATAAATCGTAAACCGCAATTTTTTATAGAGACTTAATGGTACGGAACCCTTCGTGCGCGAGTCCGACTCCTTGGCCGGTTTTTTTCATTCAGAATTAAATTTTGATGATAAAAATATATTCTTAATTTTCCATACAATTTTTTGCCACAGTTTTGTGCCAAGCCATTATAAACTGTATAGGTAAGCCGTGGTGGCCTAGCGTTTTGACCTATGGCCTCACAAGCAGAGGGTCGTGTGTTCAAATCCCGGCTCGCACCTCTGAGTTTTTCGGAATTTATATGCGAAATCACATTTGAAATTTACCATGAGCTTTACGGTGGAGGTAAAAATCGTGAGGACACCTGTATACACCTGCAAAGAAGTTCAATGGTGTATGTGAAGTTCCCAATCCACACCGGGCCCGCGTGGGAACTGCGGACCAAGCCCTCTCATTCCGAGAGGAGGCCTGTGCCTTGCAGTGGGACGTATATAGGCTGGGATGATGATTATAAACTGTAAGAAATAAATCACAAAACTAACTCAAAAAAATTCAAAGCTTTGATGTGTTATACAGGTTTCTTCACGGAGTTTTCCTTCATCGTGAAACTTTTGGGACATATCAAATTTCATTAAACAGTTTTAACATAAAATAACACACAAATATATGACACACAACTTTGGAATTTTTATTAAAATAGAACAACTTACAAGGAAGTCAAAATCATGTTTTATCAAATTTGTTTGTGTAGACGAACTTAAGTAGAGGGTAGCTTATCGTAGTTTGTATATCATTAAACATACATGTAGAACATGTTGACATAACGATTTTACATCGATTCACTAGTCCCTTAAAAATGGGGAATAATGCACAGATTGTAATATTACGTATGTAGCAGAATAACTATGTTGTAAAAAGCTAGCTTTGTTCAAACGTCGATCGCAAAATATTTCATATTATGGCGCCATATTGGACTGGATGCGTCATAATTTGAAACAGATGGAAAACAAAAAGACGAAGAAAATTCAAACTTAAATCCATTGGCAGAAAGACGCAAGCAAAAATAATGAAGATCTTTTGGTAACATTGGCTGAATGCTACACACTTTCAATTCGAAATTTGAATTTCATTGCTTCACTGGCTGGTTTTAAGACTCAATCAATTTAAAAGAAAGTGCAGTAAAACTTTGCAGAAAACAAACGGCCTATTGTTTTTGTAAACGGAACTCATTGTGTCAAATGACGTCTTTGGCGGTAAAGGCTCGCGATTTTATTACACTTTTGACGTTTCGTTTATTTGAATAATGTTTTTTTTAACGCCATGCATGGTGTAGAGTTGCCAGTAACTTTGTTTGGCGCGAGTTGTTTTTGCTTTTGTTTTTAATAATTTCTCAATGTATTGTTTTGCGTTTTATTTATTAGCAAAATGTAGACGAAGTGATTGTATTTTTATGGTTTCAATAATAAAGTAGGGAACTGATTCCATTTATTTTTTTATTGAGCTGGACCATTCAATTGTTACGAGTATACTGCTTTATTCGTATTTCAAAAAAGTATTGAAGGTTAAAATTTTAGTGGTCAGGATTTGCAAGCGTCTCTCTCTACTGACAAATAATTCATCATCATCATCATCATCATCATCATCACCACCACCATCTTATTCTGCACAACGTGTTATTGCTGATTTGGTTTAACTGCAAATGTAAGATACCGTACATTGTAACGATGTAAGTATGATGTACCTATATGGAAGTTTGTGTGTAATGTAAGGACCTATACTTCATTTAATTTAGAATTGAAAACCACAGCATCATTATATTGCGGCTCGTCAACTATTTCTTACCTAGCAAATAGTACAATACAATAGTCTGAGAGCCGCAAAATAAAATTGTTTTAATGTCACTTTATTTGCGTATCGTCAATTGTTACTCTAGTACAACTTGTAAAGAGATTACAGTTCACGAGCCGCAATATAATGTTGTTGTGGTTTATAATTCTAAATTAAATGGAGTATAGTTTTGAACCTACAATCCTCTGCTAGAGACCACAGATCAAATCACTAAGCTTCTACAGCTAACATTGTCTCAGTATCTTTTTAGTGATCCACTGAATCAAAATATGGAAATTTTTAAACAGTAACCCAGTTTTTACAACTTTTTTTAAAAAAATAATCTTTGATAAAAAATCAATAATAATAAATAAAAAAAAACATTATAGCAGAAAACATAGTTGAGAGAGAGAGAGAGAGAGAGATGTTTATTTACACAAATTCGATACAAGCACAGAAAAATAAATATATTTGACAGGAAATTTACAAAAATAATAAATATCGAATAGTATAAATTGGGCCCCACTCAGCATAATGTTGTGGCAAGACACAACGCTGTTTTTCAGTGGGACCCATTTAAAACTAAAACACAAAACGTGCATACACACTGTGACGACACGAACGCCAGCGGAAAGAATAGTTCGCAACAAAAACCTAATTAGAAGCCGGAAGTATGTATGGCAACACTTGATCGGCTTAATCGCATTTCAACTATTAAACCGTAACAAATTAAGCCATGATTTGTTATGACTATTGCAGTGAATTATCAAATATTTCAATAATACCTACTGATACTGTAATACACAACCTTTGAAAAAAAAACTTAAAACAATAAAACATTCTTTTGACCTACACTCCATTTAATTTAGAATTATAAACCACAACAACATTATATTGCGGCCCGTGAACTGTAATCTCTTTACAATTTGTACTAGAGTAACGATTGACGACACGCAAATAAAGTGACATTAACCCTTCGTATGCCTTGTACCGGATCCGTACCCAATTTAAGGCATTCTTTTTGTATTTTTTTTAAATCTGTATCATTGGATTTAAATATGAAACTGTTGAGACTAGAATGCACGACTTTTTTTTTTACTTCCGGTTTGAAAGGTTAATTTTGCGGCTCCCAGACTATTGTACTGTACTATTTGCTAGGTAAGAAATAGTTGACGAGCCGCAATGTAATGATGTTATGGTTTTCAATTCTAAATTAAATGAAGTATAAGGCTGGGTGGGAACCCAGGCCCGGCCATAGTTATCATGGTTATGAATACCTTATTGACTATACGTCCCACTGCAGGGTACATGCCCCCTCTCGTAAGGAGAGAGCTTGACCCATAATTCCCCAGTGCGAATTGAGAACTTCACACCATCGACTTTCTTCGCAGACGTGTCCAGATTTCCTCGTGACGTTTTCCTTTATCGTAAAGCTCGTGCTAAATTACAAACTTTTTATAAACTTGCAATGTCGGGTCAAATCTTGTAAGTTAAATTTAACCCTGTTTCAGGTTTTCAATTGAGCTGAAATTTTGCATGCATGTGTAAATCGGATGACAATGTAATATTTAATACTAGCGACCCGCCCCGGCTTCGCACGGGTGCAATTATGCATGTATATAACCACCCATATAAACCTTCCTCTTGAATCACTCTAAGTATCTATTAAAAAAACCTCATTAAAATCCGTTGCGTAGTTTTAAAGATCAAAGCATACATAGGGACAGACAGCGGGAAGCGACTTTATTTTATACTATGTAGTACCTAATAACCCTTAACCAGGCAACGAGGGTTTTCTTGTCTATGAGTGTTTGATATAATATGGTACTCGGGATACTTTTCCCAATGAAAAAAACGAATCTAATGTGGTCCTATATAGTACATTGCCTGGTTAAGGGATAATTATGGCATGGAGCTGATCTGATGATGGAACTGGAAGCTCCGTAATAGAATGACAAATGAATTTTATCGACTTTAGTCTCGTTTGGTTTGTCTTAACGAGTACTTTGCTAACCAGGGGCAAAACGTACAGTCAGCAAAAAATCTTGTATTAAAAATAGAATTTTTAACACTAACTTACTATTTACTGTATTTAAAGATTAAAACATTAAAGTTAAATATCGGGGGATTGGCTGTATGATCCCCAAAGACCGGTAGTGCGTGAACGCGACCTTAATCCAAGGGATCCTGGACCACGCTGACACGATTCAGCTTTTACTGTCATACTGCTAAAAACTCGTTATTTTCGGCAGTTCATTTACATACTGATTTCACACACAGCACAGGCCTCCTCTCAGAATGAGAGGGCTTGGGACATAGTTCCACGCGGGGCCAGTGCGGACTGCGAACTTCACACAAATCGTTGAATTTCTTCTCAGGTGTATGCAGGTTTCCGTTAAACTCATGGTAGGTAAATTACAAATGTTAATTTCGCACATAAATTCCGAAAAACTCAGAGGCACGAACCTGGTTTTGAACCCACTGCCCTCTGCCTGAGAGGCCATAGGTCTAACCACTAGACCACCCCGGTTTACCACACACACACGCACACACACAGATGTCTATAGTTAGTTGGGCCAAACAACTTTTACTTATACCGACACTTTGGGCGTCTCCTGCGTTACCAAAATTGTCTCTGGCGTTACCAAAAAATCGTACTTCCAACAAGATATTTCGCGGTTTAATAGGTTAAACTTACGTAGGATGGCATGTATTCATGTACACCATCTATTAAATTACAGAAAAAACATGTTTACCTACTTACAAAAATCTGCAATTGTTTGAAAAATGTCGCGGACAGATTAGTCATCATCATCATCATCATTTCAGCCGAAAGACGTCCACTGCTGAACATAGGCCTCCCCCAAGGCTCGCCAAACAGATCGGCCCTGCGCCATCCGCATCCAATGCGTTCCCGCTACCTTCACCAGGTCGTCGCTTCATATTGTTGGAGGCCTACCTACACTGCGTCTTCCGGTCCGCGGACGCCACTCGAGAACCTTTCGGCCCCATCGGCCGTCAGTTCTACGGGCGATGTGCCCTGCCCACTGCCACTTAAGTCTAGCGATTCTTCGAGCTATGTCCGTGACTTTAGTTCTCGCGCGGATTTCATCATTTCTAATGCGATCCCGCAGAGAAACTCCAAGCATAGCCCTCTCCATCGCCCTCTGAGTGACCTTGAGCTTCCTTATAAGACCCATCGTTAGCGGCCACGTCTCAGTGCCATAAGTCATCACTGGCAACACACACTGGTCAAAGACTTTTGACTTGAGACACTGCGGTATATCGGATGACAAGATATTGCGGAGCTTCCCGAACGCTGCCCAACCGAGTCTAATTCGTCGATTACAGACAGATTAGTGTCGGTATAAAAAGGTGATTGGCCCAGTTATAATAATACTCGTAGGTACTAAAAAAACCTGCACAATAAAAGTGATGTAACAATATAGCTGTAATAGCATTTGCGATAAATTAGGCGTGGATGCATTGCTGGCATTTTTGGCAGCAAACCCTGGCGGGCAAACCTTGGATACATGCATTGTATTAAGAAATCACGGACAAATCTCAAGGTTTCTAGAAGCTTCTATTTAACTTGCTCAACTCGACTCAATTGACAGCTAGAGGTGCGTGAAATGTGTCACTTGATTGAAAACAGCGATTATGTATATTCAGCTCTCGATATATGTATCGCTTATTTAGTTCAATAGATCATTTAGCTCAGTAACTCCTACGTAATCGACATTACAATCGCAAACGTGGTCACTTACAGAAGCTCAAAAGTCCAAACTCAAGGTTTGCTAACGGGCGTTTGCTAACCGAATTAAAAACACTGAGCTGCGCTCAAAGGCTAAAGATGTCTCATTTTATTCTATTTTTAACCCCCGACACAAAAAGAGGGGTGTTATAAGTTTGACCGCTATGTGTGTGTGTCTGACTGTCTGTGTATCTGTCTGTGGCATCATAGCTCTTAAACGAGTGAACCGATTTGGATGCGGTGTTTTTTAATAGAAAGCAGGTTTCTTGGCGATGGTTCTTAGATAAGTTTCCTCAAAAACGGTTCAGCGGTTTTAAAGTTATCAGCTCTTTTGTTAGCTGCGAAAGGGATCTTAGACGTATACTTAGGTCATACTAAAAGTTTCTGGATTCTAAAAAATAAGACTACGCATTATCGTTATGACACATTTATTGTTTTTCAAAGTATATACCCTCCCTATTTACACACTTTTGCATTCGCTGGAACCTTTGTGAAAAGCAGTGGGTCCAGTCTTCCTTAGGGACTTCTTCGATGGCCTCGTGGAAAGCATTCACTGCCATTTCCGGACTTGTAAACCGTAAACTTCTAAGTTTATCTTTAATCTTTGGGAACAAAAAGAAATCGCATGGTGCAAGATCAGGGCTGTATGGCGGATGAGTCATTAATTCTACATTTGAGGCCTCCAAATACGCATTCGTTGCTTTAGCGGAATGTGCCGACGCGTTGTCGTGATGAAGGACTATTTTGCTTTTTTGGGCAAGCACGTGTTCACATACCAATCTGCAGTTACTGTCTTTTGGTTTTCAAGTGACACAGTGGTGTAATGTCCCGATTTGCCGAAAAACGAAGCAACCATTTTCTTACCTGTGCTTCGACTCTTTTTTACTTTCGTCGGCAAGTCTTCAAAAGGAAAGACCCATTCAGCCGATTGACTTTTTCTCTCCGGTTCAAAGCAGTATACCCAGGTTTCGTCACCTGTCACGATGTTATATACAGCCATTGATTGTCCTCCGTCAAATTTTTTTATCATTTTGCGGCACCACTCTACACGCAGTCGTTTCTGGTCTTCCGATAAATCATGCGGTAACCATCGGGTGCAAAGTTTCCGAACCTTCAGATGCAAATGCAATATCTTTTGGACCTGGCTCATTCCAATTCCTAAGGTAGTACGAATTTGCTGACATGTAATTTTTTGTCAGTTTCAATTAGTTGTCGTACAGTATTAATATTAATATCGGTAACCGCAGTTGCTGGCCGGCCTTCACGTTCATCGTCATGGAGATGGTCACGTCCTCGTCTAAACTCACTAAACCACGAATAGACAGAGCTACGACATGGGGCTTCATCACCTAATGCTAATAGAAGTCTTTGACAACTCTCTTGCTGACTTAATCCACATCGGAAATCGTAAAAAATCATGGATCGAAAACTTTCACGACTTAAATTCATTGCAACAGCGACACATAAATTTCAATCCAACACCACGATGAAAAAACAAATGACAGTCTCGTAAATTAAAAATTAATATACTGCCAGAGAGTTATTTTTTCAAATCCTATTATTGCTTTTTTAATTTTCTTTTTATAAGTGGCCAGTTCCAGAAACTTTCAGTATGCCCCACGTAATGGCCATTGACTGAATGTTCAAACATACGAGTGACATAATTGCGTTGGGGGTTTTTTAAATTTTTAATTTATAAGTTATATTTTATTCGAATCTCTGACATTTCTTTTGTTTAATTTTAAATTATTTATTGACATTGTATTATTATTACAGTTTATAGTAATTTAATTAATTGTAACTGTAATTGTATTTCGTCATAATGGGATCATTGCCTAAATAAACATTTTATTAAATTATTATTTATATTTATATCATGAAAGTTTATTCAACGTTTATCTTGCAATACATCCTAAGATATGCAATCCCGTGTGTACCCATTGTCTGGCGTAAGTGTTACTACGCGCGTTTGTCCGTCTGTGGCTACAAATAGACTAAACTACAGAGACGGGGCGGGGCTAAGGAACGTACTGGACTAACAATAAGTTAAGGTTGTCTGGTAGATATCGTTCGGGAGCATTCTGGCCACTTCATACCTTGTAACTGTCGAGGTCAATATAATAATATAATTCTCTAGCACCTTGTACTGTATTTTTTACATAATTTCTCTGTAGTTTTATATTGTAATTTATATATTTTTTTTGTTCGTAAGTATTCATCATTATTATTATGTTTGAAAATGACTTCCTGCCAAGTTTCTTGCGGCGCATTCTTCTTGGCAATGATGGTCCTTCCGAACACGCTGGTAGTTTAAAAAAACCGGCCAAGTGCGAATCGGACTCGCGCACGAAGGGTTCCGTTCCTTTATCTATAAAAACGGCAAAAAAGATCACGTTTAATGTATGGGAGCCCTTCTTAAATATTTGTTTTATTTTAATTTAATTATTTATTTTTTAAACCGATTAAAATATATTTATTACAATCATACATTAAAAACAGGTCCATAAATAATTACATTACAGCAAATAATACTAAACTAAAATTCAAAATTAAATTAAATTAAATATTTAAAGGGTCTACCTGTTGCCGTGATCAATATCGTGCAAAAACGAGCAAAAAAATCACGTTTGTTGTATGGGAGCCCCCTTAAATATTTATTTTATTCTAGATTTTAGTATTTTTTGTTGTAGCGGCAACCGAAATACATCATCTGTGAAAATTTCAACTGTCTAGCTATCACGGTTCATGAGATACAGCCTGGTGACAGACGGACGGACGGACAGCGGAGCCTCAGTAATAGGGTCCCGTTTTTACCCTTTCGCTACGGAACCCTTAAAAAATATACATTTGACATCTGAATTTGTATGTATTTTTATTCTTTTTGTTTTTATTGTTATTATTTATTGATTATTTGGTCTTATGACATCTTCACATTATGTGAATTAATATTATTCATTTAATATTTTTATGTTGTAGTTTTATTTTGTATTTCTTTGACATTCACACATTATGTGATTTAAAATTTTATTGACATTTTTGTTTTATCTCACTTTTATTGTTTTTAATATTATTATCTTTGTGACATTTTAAATTAATATATTATCCATTTATGTTTTTCAAATTCTGTTGACGATCTTTTTGTGATTTCTTAAATTTGTGACATTTCGAATGCTGAATATAATTGTAATTTTCAATCAGAAATAAATGAATCTATCTATCTAATCTATCTACCGAACTAAGATAAGCATTTTTTTCGCATAAAACTGACCCCTGATTAACCGCTATCTGATGTATCTTAAATCCTTTTGTAATGTTAGAGCCATGTACTAGCCGCTGCATCATGTCCGAGGCAGTAGCACCCTCTCACAGAGCACCAGTATGAAGCAGCAGTACTCCTGCTGCGTTTCGTACGGTTAGTGAGAGCGCGCCCAATACCTTACCGCCCCCCTCCCCTTCCTTATTACCTCTCCTTTTTTAAAGGTCGGCAAAGAATCAGTGACTCTCTTTGAGTTGTTGATATTTTGTGGGCGGTGGTGATCATTTCCCATCAGATGACCCGCTTGCTCGTTTGCCTCTCATAATAAAAAATATGATAATGAAAAGTGCAGATGAGGACAAAGGTGTACCTCACTGGTTTAGTAACAGCCTATTCACTCTAGCTTTGAAGAGCCCTAAGTTGTGTACCTATCTGTAAATAAAGACGACGGGAGCGAATCCCATTCCTTAGCAGTTTGTTTTAGGAAAGATGAAGCAAACCGCTTCTTGCGGGCCAGTGGAATACTTGCCACATATAGATGAAGACGCTCCCCCCGCCTGGATGTCCGTTAGTAAAATGAAGATGGAGGTTAAATCATATACCTAATTGGGAATGTCTAAAAAAAAATACCAATGGTTTTTATTTTTTTTTTTGGATAGAAAAGTCAATTATAAGAAACTAATTTCAATATTTTGTCATTTAGTTCTCTACTTTTTCAAAATTAATTTAAACTATTTTGGTTGATGACGTCAGATTATAATTGAGGGCTCCGACACTATCAAATTTCTAAATCTATCTAAATGCGTACGATAAGGCAACCCCTTTAATTATTTTTTGCGTAGTGGTACCTACACTGTAACTAGTGTCACTTTACTGGCGCTGTCAAAGTGCTAGATGTCAGACAGCGGGTCCAAATCAAACTCCGTAGTATAATCCACGTGTAAATTGTGAAGAATTTATTTGTTATTTAATAAATTCATTACACAATATTAAAATTAAATAACTACAGAAAAAGAGTTAACACGTTAACTGCGAAGCGAGGCCTAAATCACCCCTGATGCAACTTCCCTGTGGTGCGGCAAGCAAAAAAGTGAATTTCTCTGTCGTGCGAATGGCATAGCTTTGGTTTGGTCCAGTGTAGGAAAGAGATAAATATATATTTGAGATCACTAAATGGTTCCGGACTCGGTGGTGTACCTACCTTGGTACCGGATGTCTTAGGCCTCGTGCCGCACTGAATTAATATAATTTTAATGCAGTGCGGAACGAGGCTAAAACGTCCCATATCCCCCCTGACCTCGTACCGCACTGAACGCGAGCTTCCCGCGACCAGTGTTGTGCATCACGTCGATTGAACCGCATTAAGATTTTCATATACAAATAGAAAGATAAACCTTATGCATAAACCGTAATCCATTATTTTCCAATAATAAGTCTGTAATAGGTGCCTGTTAATGGTATAGAATGGAACGCTTCGTGCGCGAGTCCGACTCGCACTTGGCCGGTTTTTTTTTCTTTATGGCGCCTTCAAGCACAATTTAGATTATTTAAAAAAAAATGTATCCTTTGATAGCTTTGTGTTGTTTTGCCAGGTTTTGCCCTTAAAACGATCTAATGAGATATAATTGATCAAAATCGATCAAGTCGTTGCGTAGTTAAGACAGTTTAAAAACGTCGATATTATTTTTCCCATCACTAATCGCAGCGAAAATTTGCCCTATTTCAGTGCGTTACGAGGTGTATAAGATCCCATATTTTGTTTTGCTAATAATTCCTAAACTAGCCATCAGATCCCGGGGCGACGGTGGATTAGGGTTCATCAATTCACTGTCTATATCAATAAGGACCAAAATTCTCATTTATCTTTGATTTCGCGCCAGAAAATGGATTTTAGTCTGTAAAAGGAGGTGGGGTCTAATAGACCGCGTGTCGCCCTAACGTCTGGTCACGGTACGGGCCGATTATACCTCGTGCCGCAGGAACGGAAAGTATGCAAAAATTGGTGCCGCAGCTAACGTGTTAAAAAGCGTTTATCTCGAAATGGTTTTTGATTTACTATACATTGCAAAAAAATAGACATCCCCAATTCCTGCGCACACTCAGCAAAATGTATCCGATATAAAGCAGACAAACAAGCAACTCTACGGCGTTGTTCGAGGTACTGTAGCCATATAGGATGTCTGAAAGAGATTATTTCAAAACATTCTGACCACTTAATCCTTTCCTCGCTTTTATCTATGCACGTTTTATAATCTTCTATATAACTTAAAATGTACTTTATATGTTTATTTGCTAATCGAAGACATAAAAAATAAAATAATTGCATATGCTTAAAACTTTGTCTGACCAATTTGAATCTTATGCTCGTAATGCAAGGTTGATATCACTTCGGCACGCTTTGTACAGTCGGACACAAAGCTAATAACGTCTAGACTTCACGCTACAACTGTAACTTTTAATACCGCAGGCGTTACCGTGTTACAGCCAGTCCGATGAGAATTGGTCAGTGTCGAGAACTAACAAGAGGAAAAAAGAATGGACATATTTATAAAAACTGTTTACATACATTTCACATCATTTTATAAACTACGGTTCACAAACTATTAATTTCACAAACCTGTAAACCAGACCTTTAAAATGCTTATACTGTAAATAATAATTTAGTAAAATGTATTCATTCATCAAATGTTACACTTTAAACAATATTTAATGTTAAATTGTCATTTTAAAAATGATCATTTCCCAAATAAATCGTTTGTAATTTGTTTCTGTGTGAGGTCGCAATTTTAACCTAACCTACTTTTCAATCTTTCCTGCCACGTATAGTGAAACTATGGACTCACTTCCGGCGCAGTGTTTCCAGACAATAGGGATGTTGACGCCATTAAAGTATAATTCGAAGACACGACTCCAGTAAAAAAACGCTTTATTTTAGCCCTGGAAACCAGATTAATCTCGATCAACTGCAAAAGTACATTTTTTGTTGCTTTAAAACAAATAAATTGTTAGTTGATTGAGTTGGCGAACAAGTGACGTCGTAAGTTGCTATTGCTATTCAAACTTTACGGGAGAATTGGGTTTGGCAGCTCATAAAAAGTACGACAGTCGATTGGTACTGGTGTCAACATCCCTATTAGTTGAGGAGACGTGGAAGATCGACCTTCACCGATCTGATAACTCGATGAGACATATTTTTTATCAAATATAATTTATAAACAAAGATGCCTATGATAACTTGCCTATCGAAAAGAGTTCATAGCTATTTTTTTTTGTTTTTTTTTGTGGAGTGCCTTTAGCCATCTTCCAGCTCCATCACCAGACCCTGGTTACCATTTGGGATCAAAGTACTCGTCAAGACGAATCAAACGAGTCCAAACTCAATGGGGTAATTCATAATTTCATTAATTCAGTATGGCCAAAGGCACTCCACAATAAAACGACACAAACCCATCGAGTTTGGACTCGTTTGATTCGTCTTGACGAATACTTTGATCCCAGATGGTAACCAGGGTCTGATAATGGAGCTGGAAGATGGCTAAAGGCACTCCACAAAAAACAAAAAAAAAAATAGCTATGAACACTTTTCGATAGGCAAGTTATCAGGCATATTTGTTTATAAATTTTATTTGATAAAAAATATGTCTCATCGAGTTATCAGATCGGTGAAGGTCGATTTTCAACGGCTCTTAGACCATATTTTTATATACCTATTAGCTTTAGCCTAGTTGGTAGTGACCCTGCCTACGAAGCAAGAGGTCCTGGGTTCAAATCCCGGTAAGGGCATTTATTTGTGTGATGAGCACGAATATTTTCTTCCTGAGTTATGGATGTTTTCTATGTATTTATGTATTTATTTATCTATATAAGTATGTCTATCGTCGTCTAGTACCCATAGTACAAGCTTTGCTTAGTTTGGGACTAGGTAGATTTGTGTGAGATTGTCCCGTAATATTATTATTATTATTAGAAGAAAGAAGAAGAAGGTAATTAGTAAATAATAAAGTAGTGACCAATCCACAGTTGCGTTTCAGCAACAACTTGGCGAACATGTACATCTCAAGTACTCCTTAAAACATATTGTATTAAATGTTCACACATTTTAATATACGCCGTAAAGCGCAGATATAAAATAATGAGTTTTATGCCCAAGGCCTATAAACTGTTGAGTCAGTTCCGTACCTAACATGCCAACTACATCGGCATCTCTCGTATATACGTCCCACGGGCTGCTTCCTCTTAGATATAGAGAGCTCCAGCTGTAGTTTCCTCGCGGGCTCAGTGCCGATTGGGAACTTCACACAATACAATAATTCACTACAATACAATGACTCTTTATTGTACACCACAAAGAAAACAATACAGAAAAATCAAGTATGTACCTACCATCAGCCAAATATGTGGTCTACCACCCTAAAGTTGATAATCGTTTGGATGTCATAAAACAATAATGCCAATAGATATGTTTGTCAACTTGAAAGTTCGACTGTTATGTAGCGACATATTCATTTGATAGGAACTTGTTTGTATTATAGTCCTTTTATTTACAAGTATATCACTTATCTATGTATGTTTTATGATGTGTATTATTGGATGTTTTCAGTTGTTTTATTAAAATGTTTGTTTTTTTTATTATTATTTATTAAATTTTATATTGCACCACCTGCTGAAATGCATTCCTTGCTTTCTTTCTTTTTTTAAAGGTTGCCTGGAAGAGATCGCTTCGAAGCGATAAGGCCGCCCATTGCTTACCTTATTTCTTTTTTTTCATGTACTTGTTTTACTGTATTGTATTATTTGTGGTGTACAATAAAGAGTCATTGTATTGTATTGTTTAAAAATTGATAGACCACTTATTTGGCTGATCCTACATGGAAAAATATACAAGGTTAGCAACAGGCGGCCTTATCGCTTCAAAGCGATCTCTTCCATGCAGCCATTTTACAAAAAGAAAAACAGCAAGGTATGGATACACACACGGTATAATTTGACATTGCCAATCAATTATAGCGAGTCTCACGGTAATTTTATGGTCAAAGTTGCCAATCAATTGATATCGTTTTATAGTATCAAATACCGTGGTGCTTCTGTGTGCAGCTTTCCTCGCAATGTATTCCTTTGCTAAAAAGATTTATTTCATCATCATTTCAGCCGTAGGACGTCCACTGCTGGACATAGGCCTTTCTCATTGATACCCAATCATTACGGTTGGAAGCGACTTGCATCCACCTTGAACCTGCGGCCTTTACCAAATCGTCCGTCCATGTTGTTAATGGACGTCCCACGCTGCGCTTGCCAGTCCCGTGGTCTGGTCTGCATTCTAGAACGGCCATCTGTTCTGCGTGCACTGCTATATGGCCTGCCCATTGCCATTTCAACGAGACTTATTTACTATTTAAGCTTTATTATTATTTACGAAAATTCCTAAAAACTCATAAGCTGGAGCGAACGATCTTTTTCTCGAGAGGCTTTCGGCTATCGCGACCTATAAGCAATTATCAGTACTTCATATTTATATACCTTAGATTAATTAGGGTAAACCGAAGTACGAAAAACCGGATTTTTCAAAACCTATGAATGGAAGGCCGAAAATTAAAACGTCGAATGTTTGTATGTCCGAAAGTTCAAAATCCCGAAAATACTTTTGACCGAAAGCCTAAAAGCCCAAAGACTGCAATCCCGAAGAATAATGTAAGTACCTCACCTACACACGAAAGGCCGAAAAATGATAAAATCACCTTTTAGGCAGCGAGCAAGACGTTTTGCGGCCAAAGCAACTCGGATAGGTTAGGTTCAGAAGGCTAAGGCGGGAGCGAAGTGTAGCGTACAGAACTACTACTAAGATTTTCAACATTTTGTCAAAAAAATCTGAATCTGAAGTATATCATCGGACAAAATAGAAGTTTTCGGGATTCCGTACTTTCGGTCATTTGAAAATATGTACCTACTAGATATTTAGCTCAAAAGCTTCAGTAATATCTGTTATCGGTATTTTGTACTTTCGGTATTCTGAATTTCGACGTGTTAAGCGTCGATATTTCAACTGTATGTATTATGACTTTTCTGTATATACATACCCATTAATTACCTACAGATATAAAGCTAACGTTTCCAAGAAGCTCCGAGCCAACAGGAAATTAAGTTTTCCAAAGTTGAAGATTCAACTGCAGACTTGTTTCGCAGAACTTGAAATTATCGATTAATTATGTTATTAAGGTATTACTGTCAACGTTTTTTAGCTAATTTAAATATCGCAAACATGGTATCCAGCCACGCGGGCTGCGCAGGACCTTTCGTTGTTGTACTTTTTGGGGGGAGGGTTTATGTCCAGGCGACATCTTTCGATTTATATGATGGTATATTTCAAACTAAATATAAACTGAAACATGGATGCATAGAAAAAAACCCAGAAAAAAGACCAGCGCTGGGAATCGAACCCAGGTCCTCAGCATTCCGTGCCGCGCGCCATTCCCCTACACCACCACTGGTCAGGAGTTTAGACACAACTTTTTCCCATACATCTCACATCTCAGTTCATTAACTAATCTCTTTACGCAGTGATACAGCGCCATCTATGTTACACCCTCATCGATATATGGTTTTCACGGGATGACCGTAAAAGTAAAAAAAAAATGAAGTTGAAAAAATAAAAATACAAAAGATACTTCATAGCAAACTTGTTATACGATGGCAGTGGCGAAGGGTGCTAACAACCCGATTCCTTCCAGGTTGCCTAAAATTTTGAAGTAATCAAACGCTTACTTGTTTGTAATGCAGGCATACTCTTCCCTAAAAAACTTATCTTTTTTTCAACACGATGCAGAAACAAAACGCAACGTAATACTCTCACGAAATACGATTCATTCCGTTCTCTAATAGTAAATGCCGGTCGGTAAGATCAGAATTTGTACATTCACACATTTAAATAATTCATTGACAAAGACCCACACCACTCCAGGCAAACTTCGCGTGTATACGCTACTTAGACAACACGGGATTAAGCGGCTTATTACATTTAAAAAAAGACTTTGTGTGTTGCGCGTAAGACTCATTTTCACTTTGCTTGCCGCAGCCGAGCGTGAGCGGCTTCTTGGAACATTTTTGGCGCTACGATCGCGTTTAGACTTATACAAAATTACTGCAGCGAAATGGAACGTAAAATATCGATGTTTTAGTGTAAAACAGAAACAATTATATTTTATCTGCTTTTATTATTAAGGTTTATAACCTGGCGAAATTAATATTAGATTAGAATTTTATAAAATAACACCGTCACTTATTGGAAATAATTGTAATGGCAACATTACGATTGATTTGTCATTGATTACAAACTTCATATTTCATTTCTTCTGGAGTCAAAGAGTATTGTAATATTATATGAACAAGAGTGGCAACTCTATGGTCAAATATGCATGTATGGAAGGTGCTGCCGCCCTACGGCTGCTCAAGAACTAATGTGACGTTTCTATAGATGTATACCTATCTATATCTATATGTTGGTAGTGATGTACAGCTATAGATACGCGTACCTATAGCAATGTACAGTCAAGGATTTTAATTGATAGGCTAATTGCCACTATTCGTATTTTAGCCGTCTAATTAAATCAGCATATACGAAGTATAAGCGGCTAAACCCGATTTGCATTATACGGCTAAAATACGAACATTGGCAAGTGGCCTATCAATTAAAGTCCTTGACCGTACAATTTGGTACGCCATGGCCATGGCCGATGAATGACAACTGACAAGTTTGACAAGTCAACCAAGATGGCCGCTAATTTAGTTCTTCGGCAAACACCAGAGATCGCTGTAGTCGCATGAAAAGTGATGATATATGTAAGTGTGCCCCCCCGTCTGGAGTATTATTTTATTAATTATTGTTTGTTTGTAGTACGTATATTGTTTTAATTTAATAAAAAATACATAGCCAGATTAGTGTTGATACTCAAAACCAGTGAAATTTCGTAATATCGGATTGTGCAAACTTATAGTGTCAAGTGGTCAGTTTAGTTTATATTTTTATCTTCGGTCGGACTCGCTAGATAAATTATTTTGTATTTACTAGCCTTAATAAAAGTAGAAAAGGCTCCTTTAATTAAATTTGATTGTGGATGCTAATTTGTTGAATGACGATTTTAGAAGTTATGTCCTAATTTTCAAGAAGAGAATAAATAAAAAGGTTAAGATAAAGGTTAGTAGTTTCCGCAAGAGGCGGCCTTGCGCCTCGAAAGTTTCCCGTTTTTTGCTCATTTAAACATCCGTAATCTAATGTGTGGCGCGCCATCACAGGGCCTCGCAAAATGTGCTTGCCCACACCAAAATTAGGTCCTGCGCCGCCACTAGTTTTCGCTACGGCTTTACCTGAAAAAATTTTCACGCTTCGCCACTGTACGATGGTGATGATAAAACATAACAGTTTTGAACTGAAACAATTACTTTGCTCACCCGCGACCTTAAACCTAACTTACTTACTCGACTTAAGGTCGTGGGTGAGCTAAGTAATTGTATCAGTTCATTAATATGGACCTCCGCAAAGTAACGCCTGATTCAATACATTTTTTAACTCTTCATTTCTTCATTGCTCTACTTAAGTTTCCTACTAAGTGATCATTTTCTCATAGAATTCATAATTCTTCAACCCTTGTCCGTCTTGCCGTGCGCGGTATATCGACCGTCGATATAATATTCATGCTGGCGGCGCCCAGATTGTCGAGTCAAACAGAATCGAGTGATCGGCCGATTAAGCTAGTGCTGTGGCTACGAGACGACGGCGACACGATTTATCTTTTTGATGATTTATTTTGTATTTTATCGGAAAAGTTCGTAATTATCGTGCTCTCTCAATTAGCTTCAGTACCCATCGTACAGCCATTAACCTTTTCAACGCCAACGACACATATAGGTGTCACAAAGTACATTGTCAAAGTGATCTTGACACAATGACATAAGATTAAAAGCAGGTTTACGTTTTGTCGAGGCGTGGCGTTGACCCAATACATGGCACCTTCAAACTTATGTCACAGTAAGAAAGGTGGCACATGGGTGTCATCTACTGGGCGTTGAGGTGTCGAGCATTAGGTACGTTTACTTACCTATTTGTCAATCAAAAATCAAACAGATTTGGCATGCTCAGCGAGGCGTATATCTGTAGAGTAGAGTCAGCCAGTCAAATTTATTATTTAGTCTCCTGAGGCCCAAACTATTTTTAGGTCATTTGTAATAATGACCTAGTGTCCTATTTATGGGCACTTGTACTGGTAGGCCAGGACTTGAATTATAACTAAATAATTATGTGTACTTTAATATATGTATTTTAGACAAGATTGAAATTGCAAATTAGTGCGTGTGTTATTTTGGGACGTTGGGACGCTATTTGATTTTAACATTTAGGTACTTGGGCTGAAACGATTATATTTTACAGTCCTAAAAATAGGATGTTGGGTCTTAGGAGGCTAGCAGATCATCATTTCAGCCGAAAGACGTCCACTGCTGAACATAGGCCTCCCCCAAGGCTCGCCAAACAGATCGGTCCCGTGCCATCCGCATCCAACGTGATCCCGCAACCTTAACCGGGTCGTCGCACCATCTTGTTGGAGGCCTATATACCTACACTGCGTCTTCCGGTCCGTGGACGCCACTCGAGGACCTTTTTGCCCCATCGGCCATCAGTTCTACGAGCGATGTGCCCTGCCCACTGCCATTTGAGTCTGGCGATTCTTCGAGCTATGTCGGTGACTTTGGTTCTTGCGCGGATTTCATCATTTCTAATGCGACCCCGCAGAGAAACTCCGAGCATAGCCCTCTCCATCGCCCTCTGGGTGACTTTGAGCTTTCTTATGAAGCCCATCGTTAGCGGCCACGTCTCAGTGCCATAAGTAATCACTGGCAACACACACTGGTCAGACACTTTTGACTTGAGACATTAGCAGATCGTAAGCACTAAATGTCTTTAGACGTGGGAGCCGGCGACGGCTCGCATACATTATGCACTCACGTCGCTCGGACAGAGGTCTAACTCCACTTAATAACTTTCATTGCTGTAATTAGGTTTAAAGTTTAAGCTAATTCTGATGTATTGGCTAGTAAGAAAAGGGTTATACTGAAGGTCGTTGACATTTAGAAGCTAAAGAAGACAGTCAATAAACTAAAATAAATAAATTATGGAACAATAGACACCAATTGACCTAGTCCCGCGGACCGGAAGTAGGTAGGCCTCCAACAAGACGGAGCGACGACCTGGTTAAGGTTGCGGGAACGCGTTGGATGCGGATGGCGCAGGACAGATCTGTTTGGCGAGCCTTTGAGGAGGCCTGTGTTCAGCAGTGGACGTATTTCGGCTGAAATGATGATGATGACTTAGAACCAAACTAAGGAAAGCTTGTTCTATGGGTACCTACGATTCTTTACTTAAATTCCGCTTCTACTAAGTTTTAATCTAAATTTTTTGTTAAAAAAATAATTTTCAATGCAAGCTTTTTCGCTGACTGTACTTTTTGTTGGCTGTTCCTGTATTGACATCCAACCTACATAAGTATGCTAAATTTCAAGTAAATCCGACCACTGGAACAGGGTCAAATTCAACTTCCAAGATTTGACCCGTACATACATACTTACATACATTGCATTTAGACGACCAGATGGCCTAGTGGTTAGAGACCCTGACTATGAAGCTTGAGTTCCCGGGTTCAATTCCCGTGTCGGGGCAGATATTTGTATAAAAAATACGAATGTTTGTTCTCGGGTCTTGGGTGTTTAATATGTATTTAAGTATGTATCTATCTATATAAGTATGTTTATCCGTTCCCTAGTACCCTAGTAGTAATTAGCTTTGCTAAGCTTACTTTGGGACTAGGTCAATTGGTGTGAATTGTCCCATGATATTTATTTATTTATTTATTTATTGCAAGTTAATAAAAAGCTTTAAAAAACACGGTGTTTATCCTAAGGATGACACAAATGCTGTTGAAATTCCATCACCCCCCTCCCCCCACTCAGCCCCCTTAAATCCAGAAACTTCTATAATTAAGCATTCTTTCATCATTATCTTTATGAAGACGCACCGCCGCCCAGGCCGCGTCGCCCCGCCCCCGTCTTATTTATGAAGCTCTGTTTACCCTTAATCGACGCCATTTTGTTTTTGCATTATCTGTGGGAGAAATTGGAATCGGTATTTTTTAAGTGTCTTGGTCTATACTTCGTTTAATTTAAGGTTTGAATTATTAGCGGTATTTATTATGTTTTCATTAACACAATTTTAAATAGTTTCGTTGTTTCATTTAAAAACGTGTGCAAATTTTACCGTTAACCCTTTCAACGCCAACAACACTTATAGGTGTCACAAAGTGCAGTGTCAAAGTGATCTTGACACAATAACATAAGATTCAAAGCAGGTTTACGTTTTGTCGAGGCGCGGCGGTGAAAGGGTTAAGTTTCAAGTGTTAAAATAAATGGAGCACAGATATTTCACCCTACTTAGATTATATATAAGCGAACGTTTGCGAGTATGTGTGCATGCGTGCGTGTGTGTTTATGTATGTAAAGAAAGAAAGAAAGAAAGAAAAAACATTTATTCGTGACAGTTACAACAGGCATATGAGATAACAATATGTACCTAAGGCAACTACAACTATCACGAAACGGACCCACTTCAGCATATGCTGGCTCAAGGAGCCAGCGCTGGTCTTCCGGTGGGACCGTGAGGCCGTTATTTGCTCGCTGCACGTACGACCGGACCGTGTCTAAATTGTGAACGCGACCATTTTAAGCTCAGCGCTACCACTACCAACACAAGGGCATTATATTTGACATGGCGGCGTTGACTTGACATTGACAACTGACACGGCCAACCACACGCGCAGCAAGCAAAACGATGTATGTTTAATTATTCTAATTATTGTAACATGCACAAATTAATAAAGAGTGACAATGTGAAAAGGAAATGAAAATGAAAATGATAGCAGTGATATTTATAAAATGGATTGGAACAATACAAATGAATGAATGAAAGAATGAAATGTGTGTTTATTACTCTTTTACGTCAAAACGACAAGACGGATTTGGAACGTAGCTGAATCTTTGATTGTACATTCGAGGTCGAAGATTATCTTTACACTTTAGAAATACAAAATACAAAAAAATACAAACCTTTACTACCTTGTCGCAGTCACTTCGTGGTTGAACTTTTATATTAAATTATCAGAAAGCGTATTAGTGACAAGGCACTAAAGTGTAAAGATATCGTTGACCTCGACTGTACAACAAGTGCATGAAATGAGCCATTTTATTCGAGACATTCATATAGCCACCCGAGCTGGTATGGCGAGGGTAGATAGACACGTCGAGGGGAATATGGGTTTAATGCGCGAGTTTTAAAAAGCAACATTGGAAATAAAATTCAGGCCCAAGCTTTTATTTTTCATCCATTGCAATTTTTATTATAATGTACTTAGATTTCCCTAGTTTTATTAATTTCGTTATATAAAACACCAGTTATATTAAAAAACAAGAAACTTTATTTCATTTATTTCTACTGTTTGTGACAGTTTACGCCTGATTGCCCTGGTCTTAGAAGATTTTACTTTATGCACTCTAGTTTCTATGCTCTAGCAAAAAAAAAGCCATTATAAGCAGCATTCTTTCGACATAAAGAGCTACTTTATGAGCATGGATGTCAATGGGCACTTGGGGCCGAAATGTTCTCGAGAAGAGACTACGGACTGGCAAGCGCAGCGTGGGACGTTCACCAACGAGATGGACAGGCAATTTGGTAAAGGTGGATGCAAGCCGCCTCCAACTGTAATGATTGGGTATCAATGAGGGAGGCCTATGTCCAGCAGTGGACGTCCTACGGCTGAAATGATGATGAACATGAGAAACTTAACTTCCCAAGTGAAGCAGGCAAAGCTGCAAGCAAGAGACAGTATGTATTAATTAATGAAGACTTAAGCGTATTATTGATAGTTTGAGTTCTCAAAACAAAACGATATAAATGGCGCTTGAGTACTTCGATAAAGATGTTTTCGTATTTTTGCCTAAAGTGCTCGATAATCTAAAACAGTGAAAAGCGTTTAAAACAGCTATAAATCAGGCTGCGGCTGCGGCTGATTCCACTTATAAATAACACTTCGGTCCCGATTCGAAAAACGACACGAGAATTCTTAAAATTTCTTCCAACCACCGAATGCAAAGGTAATACTTTTTAGTGTCATCGACCATCGTTTTGGCGGGAAATTCGACAAATCTCATGTCAAAGTTCAAAACTGACTTGTCAAAGAAGTTTTGGTCTCATAGACTAAACTAATGTGTAGGGGTGACAACTGGTGACAATGATTTTAATTATAAAGTGAGTTTTCAAATAACCATCATTAAAAAAATAGATGTTTTGTTACATGTAATTGCGACTTAAACGTGATCGCTACCGAACACTGATCTAGAAAAATTGGTACCTTATCACCGATGAAAAATCAGCACGACCGTTCGTGCGATTTACTTAATCTGTACTAAGAGTGAGTTTTTATCATATCACTAAACTTGTCTTGTAAAATAATAAAACGAATCGACTTTGCTAGTTCGTTCCGTCAACTCACTGACGTGTAACAGGGATTTTATCAAATTGCTAAACAAATCTAGTGAAATGAAATAAATACAAACATACATAGATAGACTAAAGAACAAGAACAAGAACAAGAAAGAAAGGACAAGAACTTAAGTCACGGACATAGCTCAAAGAATCGCTAGACAAGTGGCAGTGGGCAGGGCACATCGCCCGTAGAACTGACGGCCGATGGGGCGGAAAGGTTCTCGAGTGGCGTCCGCGGACCGGAATACGGCAGTGTAGGTAGGCCTCCAACAATATGAAGCGGCGACCTGGTGAAGGTGGCGGGAAGGCATTGGATGCGGATGGCGCAGGGCCGATCTGTTGGCGAGCCTTGGAGGAGGCCTAAGTTCAGTAGTGGACGTCTTTCGGCTGAAATGATGATGATGATGACTAAAATCATTACACTTCCTTTTGGCTTTGCCGTAGTCGTGTAAAAAACGAGTTACCTTTAATCCGATTTTGTCATTTCACTACATACAAGCAGGTTTAGGTTTTTGATCAAATGACTGACTTTTTCTGGAGAAATGGTAAAATGAAATTCTCTATTTGATTTGATCATATCCCTTAAGCTCCAAACGCACAGACAGCGGAGGCGTGGCGGTGGCGTGGCGGTGACGGTTGTAATATTCTAACTTGTATGAACAGTTGTGCGCAGGGCTTGTTAACGTTACCAAATTCACATTAACGACCGCTTTAGCCTAGTTGGTAGTGACCCTGCCTACGAAGCAAGAGGTCCTGGGTTCAAATCCCGGTAAGGGCATTTATTTGTGTGATGAGCACGAATATTTGTTCCTGAGTTATGGATGTTTTCTATGTATTTAAGTATTTATTTATCTATATAAGTATGTTTATCGTCGTCTAGTACCCATAGTACAAGCTTTGCTTAGTTTGGGACTAGGTCGATTTGTGTAAGATTGTCCCCTAATATTTATTTATTTTATTATTTATTTTTTTATTTAGTTGTGCGCAGGGCTTGTTAACGTTACCAAATTCACATTATGAGTAACGTTAGGAAACGGCAAAATCATAAAATACCTTAGTAACGGTAGTCAATTATAACGTTACTTGATAACATGTCATTATTATAACTTTACCCAATTAATAATTAATAAGCGTAATTCCACCTTCATATTAAAAATAGTAATCAATAACAAAGGGCCGTGGCGCGCTGTGCCTACGCAGCCGGCACCGGGTTTGAATTTTTAATATAACCGGACCAAGTGAGTGTCGGAACCTTTATAGTAAGTAGTGAGAGTTATAAACTTTCTGCCAACAAACTGCTATGCAGTTTGGCAGATGTATTTTAGCATAAGTATTTCTGTACTTCTTTTGTTTGTTTTTGTGTAAATAAATTATAAAAAAAAAAACGTTATTTTTATCGGTAATTTTACATTTCATTGCAGGGCTTGTTAACGTTACCCAATTCACATTATTTTAACGTTACCATAGTAACACTATTTTAATCGGTAATGCTACGTTTCAGCACCGCGCTACCGATAGACCTGCTGGTTGATTGGCGTTGTTGCCATGGCTACGGTGAGCGTGCATGAAGTGAAGGAAGAGCCTCCATCCATCAGTGAATCAAAAATAATTAAACTGCTATTAACGTTACCTAATAACGTTAAAAATGATTTAACGATACCTTTGACTTAACGTTAGCTCAAAAAGTAGTATAAGTAACGGTACATTACAACTTAACGTTAAATCTGTCTCACAGTGGTAACGATGCCAACTTTTTAACGGTATTTCAAGCCCTGGTGTATGAACGAGTTCGCGGTATGGTACCGCACAAATTGTACGGTACCGTACCGCGAACTCGTTCATACAAGTTAGAATATTACAACCGTCACCGCCACTGCACGGCCACGCCTCCACTGTGCGTTTGGAGCTTCAGAGATTTGTTCAATTTCTGTTTTCGTTATTTCTCTACGACATTTACAGTCGAGGAAACTGAATCACGTACCAGGGTGGAACCTTTTCGTAACCAATTTCGCTATGATTTGTTTGGCAGATGTATGGGATGTCAACATGACATTAGTAGCACAAAGGTTCCGCCCTGGTACGTGATTCAGTTTCCTTGACTGTACCTACTCCGATAATGGTGACAATACAATACAATACAATACAAAATAAATATTCTTTATTGATCATCAGGTAGACAATAGGTGACCTTCTGTACTTTGTAATAAGTTGTGTAGCAAAACTACTCAAAGGGGGAATCCTTTCCTCTCGACTTCAGACATCAGACAGAGATTTAGAGACTACCCACAATTATACGGTAATATGATTCTAATTGAGATCAAAGATTTTCATCGTTTTGCTTTTATCTGCTAAATGTTGGGGGCCTTTTCATAACAATCTTAACGTGGATAGTTAACTTATCAATGAGAGAAACAGCTACATATTATCGCACTATCGAATTTAGAAGACTGATTAGCCTAGTTGTTAGAGAACCTGACTACAAACTTTGAGATCCCGGGTTCGATTCCCGGTCGGGGCAGATATTTGTGTGAGAAATACGAATGTTCAATGCTCGAGTCTTGGATGTTTAATATGTATTTATCTAAGCAAATATATTTATCCGTTGTCTAGTACACCCATTGTACAAGCTTTGCTTAGTTAGGGACTGGGTCAATCGTCAATAGTCCCATGGTTTATTTATATTTATTATTTATCGAAGTTTCTTAACTCAGATGCATAAATATAACGTCTAAGTATCTTCCTTTGGTCTTCCGTCCCCAGGCATAACATCGGCCTGAAGAATCGCCCTATCATAGCCCTATGCTGATATTATGTAGAGTCTCTATGACGTAGACAGTTAATAAGGGTGAATTTTGCAAAACTCGATAGGGGGTAGCGACGACGAAGAAGCATTTAATTTCGAAATTTATCTACTATACTCCATTTAATTTAGAATTATAAACCACAACAACATTATATTGCGGCTCGTGAACTGTAATCTCTTTACAATTTGTACTAGAGTAACAATTGACGACACGCAAATAAAGTGACATTAAAACAATTTCATTTTGCGGCTCCCAGACTATTGTACTGTACTATTTGCTAGGTAAGAAATAGTTGACGAGCCGCAATATAATGATGTTGTGGTTTCCAATTCTAAATTAAATGAACTATAGATAGCAAATATCCGGAGGTTTGTGATAACGGGCTTCCACAACTCTTCTAAGAAAACCGTTAATTAGGTTTAAATTAAGACTCGGTTTGTTATTTGAAATGATTTCGTTAGCGTTAAATTGAATCGGTTAATTAGATTTTAGAACTTATAATAACACCTAAAACGTCTAGACAAGCTAACTTGGATAGTTCACTGAATAGTTGATTTAAATGAATTCAAAGTCAAAAGGTTTTAAAACAGCGTAAATCAATACTAATATAAGAGTGTATGTCTATCTGTTATCTCTTCACGCTTCACGCTTTAAATTAAATTTCTTTACTATTACTGACTTTTTAACTTACTTTTTGTCTGTTCCTTGCTAAATGCTCCACTCATCCACTCTAAGGTTGAATGGTAGAGATCCCTTATATTGATAAGATAAGTTCGCCTCTGTGTATATATATATACACATATGTATATATATATATATACAGGGTAATTTTTTAATATAGGTGCACAAATTTTAGAGAATAATTCTACTCCTTAATACGAACAACTTTTACTATGGGGCCAACTTCGAAATCAATCCAAAAATTTTGTCCTCTCCATAAAAATTGACAAATCAGCTGATCACTTTTAGTATGGAGATGTCGAAAATTTTTGGTCGATTTCGAAGTTGGCCCCATAGTAAAAGTTGTTCGTATTAAGGAGTAGAATCATTCCCTAAAATTTGTGCACCTATTAAAAAATTACCCTGTATATCTGCGTTGTGTTGACTCTACAGTGCAGTCAAAAGGGATTTTTGATATTTCCCGAGGTATAGGTACTGATCGGGAGTTGATTTTAGATATTATTTGTGCGCGGACGAAGTCGCGGGCATAAGCTAGTTGATACATATAGGTAGATGCAACAATAAGATAAAATAAGATAAGATAAGATAATTTTATTTAAATTTTGAAATGAATGAATGAATGAAATGATTTGAATTAATGAATTTGAATTTGAATTAAAGAATTTGAATTTGAATGAATTGTCATTTGAATTTGTTTGTTTTGAAGGTGTTGTGGTGTCCTAGTGGTTTGACCTATTGCCTCTCAAGCAGAGGGTCGTGGGTTCGAAACCGGGCTCGCATCTCTGAGTTTGTTTCTCAAGTTATATTTGAAGGAAAACACCTGAGAAGAAATTCAATGGTGCGTGTGAAGTTCCAAATCCGCACTGAGCCCGCGTGGGAACTATATGGCCCAAGCCCTCTCATTCTGAGAGGAGGCCTGTGTCCTGCAGGGGGACGTATATTTGATGGAATGATGATGATGATGATGATGATGAACAATGTTTACACAGACTACCCTCTGACGATATATGTATACGTACGCTAAGCGGCGTAATTGGCATCCTCATAATTACCCGAATTCCCGGCGTGACAAGTCAGCGTAAAATCACGGCTGGTGCGACACAACGGCGCCTGCGCAAGTCACAAGCGCGAGCGATTATATACCGTGTTTCCTTGATAATAAAGTTGCGCACGCTCGGTATTTAACAGATTCCCTGTCCCTGTGCGGCTTTCTTTCGACACGTCACCATAGTAACAATGACATTAAACGCTCATAGAGTCATGAGGCACATGTGCCTCATGGACGTACCAGTAAAGTCACACATGAGGCGCATGTGACTCATAGGACAGGGAACCTGTTAAAGAGAGCGCTCCGGTCTTGGTCAATCGATCAAATGAACTAGTTCGGTCTTTAAGATCCTTTAGCTACGATCGAAACAAAGTTTGAGATCTGGGAACGAATAGGCTTCCCTTGGGTCGGTCTTGACTCATGAACTAAGAAAGAACTAAAAAGAAAATTGCTTGAATCTATTTCTGTGGTCTGGAGATCGTATTTTGTTTAGTACAAGCGCTAGAGGGGTCGTGAGCCTTATTCAGGGGGTCCCAGGTAAAAAAATAGTATCTAAATTTAAGTCCTACACCACAAGTAAAATATAAAATTATAATCCGAAGGATGGGCTTATTTATTTTTCAAAATGAGGTGTTCAATCAAAGTAAATAAAAAAAGTGAATTGCTATTTCGTTAGCTTGCATTATGTTATTGTACACAAGTTTTAAAAATAAAATAAATAAATAAAGGGATGTATGGGATCCCTTAAAGGTATAAATTCGCCTTTGCACATGTATCTGAAGGGTTGTCTATAGTTTCTAGGAATACAAACATTAAGAAAAAATAAAACATAAACATAACATAAAATAAAAAGTAAGTAGGTTTTAAGTTAGATATTTAGTATATAGAAGTTTTATTCATTGTTATTTTTTCTTAATATTTGTATTCCTATAAATAAATTCATTTTTAAGTGGCAATGTAAGTATATTTCTTTTCAGTTTTACTATCTAGATAATATATTAGCGTGCTAGAACCACTATGTTTTTTTTGTTACAAGCAAACGCGAAAGCCTGTAGCTTGAGGCATATTGCCAAACCGTCAGGTGCTCATCAGCTCGTCTGTCTGTAACGCGACACCTCGGGAACCGGCCGAATTGCGATTTGTATTACTAATAAACAGGATAGCTTCCAGGTCACCTAGGTCGATCCTGGGCATAGGGTAATCAACCAATAGAGTGGTAATGAACATTTCTCCGCCGTGCTGTGAAAAACAGCGTTGTGGCTTGGCGCAACATTATGCTGAGTGGGGCCCAACTCACTTATAAATACTATTCGATGTTTTTTTTATTTGGATTTTAAGTTTGCTTGAGAATTATTAGCAGTATAAGAGTAAGAGACCAGCCTGACCTATAAAATATACCTACTTGGGAATTCCGTACAAAATACAAAATCATTAAAAAATATTACTACATAGTTTAATACGGATAGTATAATTAAAAGTACGTTTTTTTCGTAACGCCTACGGAACCCTATCCTGGGCGTGCCCGATGCGCTCTTGGCCGGGATTTTATATTTTTTAATGTAGCGGTAATAGAAATATTTGCACATGTTCTCAATTTCAACTGTCCATTTATTACTACGGTTCTTGAGATGGGCATTTTCTTTTATTTTTTAAATGCCCAGATACAGCCCTTTGACCAACAGACAGACAGACAAACGGACAGTGTAGCAGCATTTATAGGGTTCTGGGACGATACCTTAAAAACGAAGCATAGAGACTCTTTGTCATTATTTATTTAAATCGACCCCCAGACGATCGGCAAATATTAGTTTTTGATGACAAATATTTGCAAATTAAAAATCCTAGGACAACAAATATCATTTCGGGAGAACTGTTTGCTGTCTAGATTCGAAATATATTCTTGGATCTTTTTCATATTGTTAGATCTTGACAATAGTTCAATAGTATGTAGTTCTCAGCATGTAGTTCGTAGCAGCAATCGCTCTAGAAGATAAGATAAGATAAATATAAGATAAATTTATTCAAAATTTGATTTTTACAGAATAACTTAAATAGCTAAAGTTTCCTTATAAATCTAAGTAACCAACTCATGAGCCCGAACTAGGGTATCCTGTGTTTTGGGCTGAAACAGCTAAAATATAAGCTTTAAATAACACACTGTGAAAAATAAAAGTCAAAAATTCTGTCCATTGGGCATTTCTATTTTTCGTTGTACCCAATTGGGATGCACCAAAAAAAATAACCCATAGTTTTTATATTTTTTTTGGAAAGAATAGGATATTTTAAGACACCATTTTCATCGATATTGAATTTGGTTGAGTATTTAATTTTTTATATTTTTTTTTAGAAATACATTGGATGACGTCACAGTGAGAGAGCCACGTTCCATAGCCTAGAAAAATTCAAGTCGTACATAACATAATCAGTGGCACTACCACGGCACTACTGAGACCCTACTACGAAGTGCATAATTCGAACTTCGTTTCATGCCGTCCCGCTCACGCTAATATGATTTGACACGAGAGTGAGAGGGATGATACGATACGAACTTCAAATTTTGTAGTAGTGCCCCTGATTTGTCTTGTCACTGTCAATATTACAAGCACGGCTTAGGGTCCTAAATGAACCATGACAAAATTAATGTTTGTTTAATGTTGTGATAGTAAATAGATATTTTTTATTAAAATCTGATATTTAAATTCTTTCATATTTACTTGTAACGTAGTAATTTAATAATTAAATTTGTAAAAATACATTGCGAGTATTGTATACATTTCGGACTTTATCATAAATGACAACTGTTTAAAGCCAGGTGTGCATCATGTGATTAAAGTTCTGTCTTTGTCACTCTTTGCTATTATAAGCAGGACAGCGACATTTCAAACTGTCAATTTGCTTTAGAGTGTAGACCTGCTTTATATCTGCCTTTGTGACGATTCACTGCAGGGGTCAAATGAAGGTCATTACTTAAATTTTCTTTATTTAATTCAGATTATCATATTTTTGGAATCTGATTTCTGAAAACGCTTCACAAAGCCTATTTCTCCAAACGGTTTTCGATTTATTATACGTTGCCAAAAATTGGGACATCCCAATTAAGAAATTGTTAACCGGGAGTTAAAATTACTCCATTTGGTTACGCACTTTTTTAAGCCTAAATAAACGTAACAAATCGGAAAAGTTAAACAATGTTTAACAAGAAGTGAAGAATGGTCCGGTTTGTTATGTTTTGTTTATTGTAAACTTGTAAAGGCTTGAAAAAGTGCGTAACCAAACGGACTAATTTTAACTCCGTGTTAACAATTTCTTAATTGGGTACAACGAATAATAGAAATGCCCAATTACAATAATATAAATATAATTTAACTAAAATAGTAACCTAAAACTAAAATCTAACAAAAGAAAGGTAGCAAATACTATCTATTTTACTTCGATCAACAATACAATTGTTGATCGAAGCTACTTTACATAGAAATCTAGTGCTGGACGAGAATGCTGGGAGTTTCGTGGACTGAATTCACCAATGAGTCCATACTCCAAGAACTCGACATCAAGCAGCGTCTATCATCCATAGTACAGTCTCGCATCCATGCTTTTTTCGGACACATAATGTCGTCGAGAGATAGACGTAGCTATGGAGCGACTTGTGATCTAGGGGAAAGTCGAAGGCACTAGGCCACGAGGAAGATCGCCTATGAGATGGACAGACCAAGTCTAAGCTGCAATAGAAGGACCACTACACGCAAGCATAAGGAAGGCGGCTGTCAGGGAAGAATGGAGGCGTATTGTTATTGTTAAGCTTGCTACCAGCACCTAGAAAATGATGACCACGACCACTCTGTGAAGAGTGAAACGACGAAGAAGAAGATGTAGTTCTCTGCTGATGATATCCGTGCAAGAACTAAAGTCACTGGTATGGCTCGAAGAATCGCCAGACTGAAGTGGCAGTGGGTGCACATCTGTATTAATATTATAATGCTGAAGAGTTGGTTTGTTTGGTTGAACGTGCCAATCTCAGGAACTACTGGTTCGAATTGTTTTTTTTTTGTGTTGAATAAGTAGTTTATTTATGGAGGAAGGCTATAGGTTATACAATAACATCACGCTACGACCAGTAGGAGCGGAACATCAATGATTAACGCTCGTAGAACTGATGGCCGATTGGGCAAAAAGGTTCTCGAATGGCGTCCACGGACCGGAAGCAGTTTAGGTAGGCCTCAACAAGATGGGCGATCGAATTAAGATTGCGGAAAGTGTTGGATGCGGATGGCGCAGGACCGATCTGTTTGGCGAAACTTAAGAGGCTGACAACACCTAATTTTGTTGAAATTGATGTAATTTAAACAGTTTTTTAAGAAAAACTGTTTGTTCTAGCACATCAAAAAAATTATATGTTAATATTCATCATATTTCAAAGACCGTGGACGGACTCGATACATAATTGGACGAAGTCGGCTCGATAGAAAATAATTGCAAAGATAGGTCTTAAAATCATCATTAAACGGTTCTATGTCTTTATTTTTTTGGCGTATGCGTCTGCAATTAAAAACATGAAGTTAACATATTCATACCTAAACCGCTAACGAGTCATATTTCACAAATAATCCACAGTTTTTTTTTAATTCAATATTTGCCGGATAAATTTCAATATACCCGGCTGCCCAGTAATAGCGGCATCTCATTTACTCCGATACAAATAGACAGTGTGCGCCGACGTTGGTGTTGACAGCGTCTTAAGGGAGGCTTATGTTCAGCAATCAAATGGACGTCTTTCGGCTGAAATATTGATGATGATTATGAAACACATAACAACGAGCGAGCGAAGCGAGTAAGATGGGTCGGAGCGAAATCGACTGGTCACAAGTTCAAGTTCGTACAGGGAAGCCTACTATGGAAACCCCTGGCAAATCTTGCCATACATTGTATTTGTTCAAATAAACACTTTTTTTTAACTCAAGCCGTCAGAACACCGAGAGCTCACTCCATATTTCACGATTGACTTGTTGATGAGTCACTCAGCCGCGTCGCGTTACGATGGTAACCCGATGCTTGTAGTTAAGAAGTTTATAATTTTATAAGACACGCAATTGTTATTTGGTTACTAGTTTTCGAGATTGGATAGGGATAATCATGGTTAATATAATATAATAAACGATACCTATTATAAACGATAGGACTTTTTAATTAAATTTAGGAATAATCACCATCCAACCTATATACGTCCCACTGGCATTTATTCCGTTGTATGCCAATGGATCTGCCACTTATGGCATAAAACGGAAAAAACTTCCGTCTGGCGGCACAGTAAATTTTTAACTTCACACACACAATGGTGCAATGGTGGTGTGGAATTTCTTCGCAGATATGCAGGTTTTCTCGCGATGTTTTCTTTCACCGTAAAGCTCCAAGATGAATGGCTCATGGAACCCTCCCCGTGAGTTCGAGTCCGAGCTCACGCCTCGGGTTTTCGGTATTTATGTGCGAAATTACATTTGGAATTGAAAATGGCAAAACATACATATAAAGATTTATTACTATTCCAAAAGCACTGAACCCTCATTGCGCAAGGCCAACAGTCTTGTTTTCTCTTAAACTGTCTTAACACTAACTACAGACAGCCTATCGTGTGTCAACACGCCATCTGTCAAGACGCCATGACAGTGACGTAATGAGTAGTGACAGACGCGTTGACTGGCCGACACACGCGAAGGCGGGCACTCGGCCGTGATGTTACCTGTCTTTACTATTTGTCAAGCGAGTTCCGAGTGAGGTGAGATTAAAGTGAGTCTCACCAAAAAACATTAACAGATTAAATAATTTATTGAATCAGGCGTTACTTTGCGGAGGTCCATATTAATGAACTAAAACAATTACTTTGCTCACCCGCGACCTGTAAGGTCGCGGGTGAGCAAAGTAATTGTTTTAGTTCATTAACAGATTACCTGTCCCGAAGCAGTGTACGGCATTCTTTCGATACGTCCCCATAGTACAATGGCATTAAACGCTTATATAATCACGAGGCACATATGCCTCATGGACATACCAGTAAAGTCACACATGAGGCACGTGTGCCTCATAGGCCCAAAACTTTATACATTAACATAATTGCTGCTAAGCCCGCCTACTAGCCGAACAAATCCAACTCAACGGCGCAACATGGCCTCTTTTTTGCATTAATATGTTCCCTGTCCTATGAGGCACATGTGCCCCATGTGTGACTTTACTGGTACGTTCATGAGGCACATGTGTCTCATAGGTCAGGGAACCTATTAATGCTAAAAGAGGCCATGTAGTGCCGTTGAGTTGAATTTGTTTGGCTATTAGGCGGGATTAGCTTCAATTATACAATACAATACAATGACTCTGTATTGTACACCACAAATAATACAATACAGAAAAACAAGTATATGAAAAAAAAAAAAAATAATAATAATATTATGTTAATGTATAAATTTTGAGACACCTGTCGTAAGTATAGTATCCGTTGTCTAATACCCATAGTACAAGCAGTATAATAAAAGTACTCTGTGGTACAAGCATTACAATGAGGTTTTCTATGAGAGGCTATTTGGCGCTAGTATCGTCAGGTCCGTTTGACAACTTTGGCATTTGTTGTATGGGTGTAACGTCAAATAGACCTTACGATACTAGCGCCATCTATAGCGATATTCCACCTGTCAGAAAACCCTCACTGATGTCAGTCGTCCTATGATTTATTTAAGAAGGTGTTTGCTGTCAAAAAAAATATGAAATTTCGCTGCCAAATAACTTGGCCAATTCATGACAATTAATTCTGTTGGTAATGTTTGAGAGTTATAATGCACATTTTTTTGCTCGCGTCTCACATATGGCCATGGCAAAATTTAAGGGTATGCGCGCACGAGCAACTTTGTTTCCGCGACTGTTTTATCAAGTCTGTGTATTTGTACCCTGGGAGTCGCGGCGCTACGTGTGCGCACTTCCATACTAACCCATAGACTTGATAAAACAGTCGCGGAAACAAAGTTGCTCGTGCGCGCATACTCTAAGGGTCTATAGCCAGTATGTTTTAGTCAAGTCTACATCGGCGTCTGGGACGCCTGGCTTGCTTTCGGCCCATTTAAATAAATCTTACGTTTGCTGAGTCGCTAATTTTATGTCCACAGGAGAGACCACTTTTATTTCTTACGGTGTGTATGATAACCGCGAAATGGCCAAGTCATGTTTTACCAATGAATCTACGAGAAACCTAAATTGTTGTTTTTTTTTAATTTTTGCTACTAACGGAAAAGGTAAAGGTTTCAAACCATACAGCCAAGTCTTCGTGAAATACTAAGGCTATGATATAGTATGTCTTCACGCCATCTTGCAAGACAGCGTGACAGTGACGTAATGAGTAGTGACAGACGCGTTGACTGGTCGACTCGCACACACGAAGGAGAGCAATTGACAGTGATCTTAACAGAGTTATGGTCTAGCGAGTTTTGTATGAGATTTTAACCCATTGTTTATTTATAATAAACAAGGTTCTAAAACAACATGCTGCCCTTCCATGTAATATTGAAACTATCTCTACCAGTGGACCTTTGAGTGGATGAAAAGACCATTTAAGAAGAGACCGACAATTAAGTTAAAAGTCAGAAATAGTGAAAGGTAAAATACATCTTTTTATAACAAATAGGTATAGGTAACGCCACCAGAGTTGAGGCCACGCACACAATCACATCTCATGTAATGACAGCGGGATTTTGACGTTGTGTTGACGTTTAACGACAGCACAACGTCAAAATCCCGCTGTCATTACATGAGATGTGGTTGTGTGCGTGGCCTCAACTCTGGTGGCGTTACCTTTAGTTATTATAGTTACAATACATAAACCCATAGAAAGAAACTTAAAATACATATAATATGCAAAATATATACTTACTTATAATAAATAAGCAGTATTTAGTTTAGTTATACTTAGGTTTTTAGCATTAGAAAGAAGGTAAGCGATCTTGACGTGTCTTTTTACTAAAAAACACTTTTGAAAAATAAATTACAGCAAATAATATGTAACAACTAAAAAGGACATATGGTCATTTAAATTCTTTTGGTTTAATAAGTAATATTTATTATTTTATAAAAAGCGTTTTTCAATAAAAAGACTCGTCAAGATTGCTTACAATACGTTTCCTTTTAGTTTACCACTGACAGATGGCTTGCCTTCATTTCATTTCCAACTTTAACACCATACAAATAAAGTAGCTATTACAAAATCTTCAAACGTGGGTAACAGTATTCTAAAATTGGCTTTATTTGTAGGTCGTTAAAGTTGAATATGAAATGAAGGCAAACCATCTGTCAGTGGTAAACTTTATGTAATTTTACTGTACCTTATTTCTACTGCTATAAAAACACGAACTATAGAATTAAGTTTGTCTTAGTGAAATTATATAAATTACGCCATCTTGTATACCTAACATACCTACTAAATAAAACCAAAGTCTTGAAAGCTCATTCTCAGTTTTTTTCGGGTTTTTGAATACTTTACTAGCCAATATGGTACTCGATCGGGCAACAATACCCATGTCGGTAGGATAAAAAGGGTAAACTTTAACACGGGAGGATTAGATTTCCGCCCCTGTCAAATGCAGACCTTGACGTTTCCTCGCGGTCTGATGGCAATAACCGACCGCTATTTCTCGCCCTACAACTGGTAAAAGCATCGACATTATGTCAAAACATATTAGAGAGAATTTTGAAGATTGAATCAACCATATTTCGTATCCTCATCATCATCATCCCAGCTTATACAGGGTTATTTGTAATTCACTGCATCCTCTTAACCCTGAATTCCTATCACTTAAACAAATGTTTTTTGATTTACGACTTTTTAAAATGGAGCACTTTTTTTCCATACAAATAAATAATAATAAATAAATACTTCTAACACAACTTCCTACTCTATGAAATTCGAGGGCGGGGCCACGCGCCACGGTCGCGGCGGGCAATGAATGCGGCACAGAGTATCGTAAAAGTAAGAGTTAGTCTCAAATTTTCAAAACGTTATTACACCAAAAAATATTAAGTTATGACAAAAGTCGTAAAACAAAAAACATTTGTTTAAATGGTAGGAGTTTAGGGTTAAAAGGATGCTAGTGAATTACAAATAACCCTGTATACGTCCCACTGCAGAGCACAGGCCTCCTCTCAGAATGGAAGGGCTTGGGCCGTAGTTTCCACGCGGACCCAGTGCGAATTGGGAACTTCACACACACCATTGAATTTCTTCTCAGGTATGTGCAAGTTATCCTCACGATGTTTTCCTTCACCGTAAAGCTCATGGTAAATGTCAAATATAATTTCGCACATAAATTCCGAAAAACTCAGAGGTGCGAGCCCGGATTCGAACCCACGCCCCTCTGCTTGAGAGCCCATAGGTCAAACCACTAGGCCACCACGGCTTTTGGTCGGTATTTCGTATGTATTCTTTTTTTTCATTCAAGTTCATGTTCATTACATTATTAGATGGTAGTTTTACAAGATAGGTAGTATATTATGATATATTATGACACCCTGTTAGGGTATAATAAATAATGTAAATGTATCATAATATCTGTGTACTTATAATTATTTAACACATTAGCATATCGGCTACACCATTTCAAAATATAGTAAATTTATAAGGGTCATTTAGCTAATTTTACAGGAGAGCGAAATAACATGTTTTGTCTCAGCCGTACAAAATTTTGTAATACTTACCTACTTACTTTGTTTACTTATTTTGTTATACTTTCTTGGTTATATATATTATTAAGACGAATATCCAGATACTTATATTTATGTTTAATTTCTTATATTACATGTTTTATCAGAAATTATGTACCATACTGGCATTTGAAATGAGCGTATTGATTATCGTTTGACCACATCAAACCTATACGTATAGGTATAATAAGATTAATAAGCCTCTCTGACTTTTTCAAAATCTCGTAAGTGCACGCCACATACTAGGTTTTTGAAATAGTTTTGTGCCATACTAGGTTTTGAAATGGTCAAGCCTTTTTTTGTGTAGGTAATTACTAGGTATGGAGGTACTCGTTAATCTGTGAAATTGAGCGAGATAGTCCTCTAAATGTTTTTGTATCCTGTACCAGTAACAGTAACAGTAGTAGTAGTATCTGCGTACAGTAGTCGATTTAGAACATGAAACTACCGTGAGACTCACTCATAGTAAAAACTACGGTTAACTAACGTCTTTAAACGAGCTAAGCAGGACATGTTTTGGGCTAATCCGTAGCCCAGCAGCCGCCGTAGCGTGTGCTCTAGGAGGAAGGCCCCGAAATGTCTTGAGTTACCCATTTAAAGACGTGAGCTTTCCGTATTTTTTTCTATAACAATAGTTGATTTTAACTTTAATTTGTTTATTCAATTGCACGCCAATTTTTTAGGCAAAAGTCACCATGAATTTTCCAATCCTGTTACGCGACTCATTTTCTTCAACTCATTTTTCGTAGACCTCATCTTTGCATCAACATAGTACGAATTATACAGGGTGTTTGGTAGCTACGTACAAAGCTTTAAGGGGGTGATAGCCGAGGTATTTTTTGAACATTTTTAGCCAAAATTTGTTTTCTTTTTTAAATTGAAGACTTAGAAATTTTAGGAAAATACCCAGATTTTTTTTAGTCACTAGTCAATATTGCCCCAATGAGCGTTAATTTGGAAATTTTAAATATGGCACAGAAAAATGACGTAGACTTGTCTTTTTCACATGTTATTTACTAGTAAAATTTCAAGACTAGTGCATTCTTAGCGAGTGCTCCCTGAGTTTGGTTTTTACTTTTTATCTCAGATTCAGCAAGCAATGTCAATGAGTGATATCTTAAAATAATGAACAATAAACAGGCATGTTTCTAAAAATGTTTGAACATTTCAAGGATTTTTTTTTATGGCACAGAAAAATGACTCTGTTCCAACCTAAGACCTTTTTAGTAATTTCGAATGCCTCCATTTTGTTTTTGTGGCAAGAAAGGCACTTATAAATTATTTCATTTGGTCCAATACACATTAAACTATTCGATATAAAAGATTTGGTTTCCAAATTAACGCTCATTGGGGCAATATTGACTTGTGACTATCAAATTCTGGGTATTTTCCTAAAATTTCTAAGTCTTCAATTTAAAAAAAAATGACAAATTTCGGCTAAGACATATATGGCTAAAAATGTTCAAAAATACCTCGGCTATCACCCCCTTATAGCTTTGTACGTAGCTACCAAACACCCTGTATAACACCTACAATTTACCTAAGTTGGACAAATCTTTGAATCTTTCGCTTTCCATCAGGCGTGATGAGTATAAAAAAAACTCTGCGTAACTATTTTGCGTACTGAAGCAACATAAAGTTGTGAGAAAACCCTTAACTCTTGGAAAAGTACAATGATTTGATGTTTATGTTATGACGCAGAATATTTTTGAAGAGGTATAAATAGCCTCTTGAATAAGGTAAACTGACGTCTTTCGGACTCATTATTTTGGTACGATTTTGTTTCAGATGCTATTTCAGATGATTGACGCAAGCCTTTTACTTCGTTATATTGTTGTTATTAATATAAATGCAGAGGAATTTTTGTTTTTCTTCGTTTTGAACTAAAAATATACGCGATTGTTTTTAAAGTGAAAGTAGCTCTGTTTTTTCATCATCATCCCAGATTATATACGTCCCACTGCAGGGCACAGGCCTCCTCTCAGAATGAGAGGGCTTGGGCCGTAGTTCCCACGCGGGCCCAGTGCGGATGGGGAACTCGGTTTGTTATGATTACGTAATTATTGATACAATTTTGATAAATTTTGGTACAAGAAGAGAGGGAGATTATGTGTCTTTCTCCAAAAATACTTATTAGGCACTAAAAATATCTCAAGTTTAATCTCAAATTTTAAAATAGAATAGAATAGAATAATTTTATTTGCAAAAATGTAGTGGTGAAAACAGTTGGAGAAGCGTTTTTGAGTGTACATTTCACTTGAACAAGCATGCAAATATTACTTATAAACTATGTCAAACTTAGAAATACATTGTTTCATTATTGCTTTAGTAAAATTATTTGCAAATTTATTCATTTATTGAATCAGACGTTACTTTGCGGAGATCCATATTGAATGACCCGCTCGTGCTTGAAATACCACGTTTCCAAAATACTAGATTTTTCAAAATAATACATTAAGTAGATAGTTATCATTTTATTAATTTATCTTTTTATTAAGTAGTTTATATAGTATATTTGTGTATCGTTCCGTGAGTCACAGACGGTTCTGGCAGAAAATCAGCGCTGCAGGCGTCTAACGCCTCAGCATAATGCTGAGTCAGCGACCGTTTCACTTTTGCATGGACACACATGCAGATCTGTGTATTTATTACTTCGTTGTTTTGTGAACTTTGTTTATTTGTATGAATTTGTGTGTACTTTCTTGTATTTGTGTGTCTTGTAAAAGTGAATAAATGTCTTCTTTCTTTCTATACCTATTTATTACATTCCCATTATACCAGGTGTCCAACATAAGACATTCCACCAAAAAAATCACTTCCTTGAGTAATCTTCGATTTTGCAATATGGTGCAACGAGAATCTGGGGCTAAATTCAGGAACGGGCCTTCACGGATTTGGTAGCAGTAATTCAATCGTTTGGGTTGGGTTTGATTTGAACTGTTATTCAGGAACGCCAAAAATCACTGGTTTGCAAGAGGTTTGAGCTGTGTTTGGGATGAGCCTTATTTATTTTCACCTCACTAGCTCGGAAAGCCCTTTTTTTTTGTTTGACATCTATTCAATTCAATTCAATTTTTGGGATAATTATGGCCCCATCAAACGGTGCGATGATTCCGCCAATGTCGAGGTTGGATAAGACACTGCCAGACGACCTTTGGTCATGTACGGTAGAGCTGTCCGTGTTCGGTAGAATACCAGCCACAACCGATCTAGAACAAACAAGTTGACATCTATTGAGAAAATCGCTTTTTATCCACATGTGAAGAAAGAGTTTTGACATTTGAAGGCAGCTTACGTGATATTTGACAGCTAAAAAAACGTAAAACGTTAAAAGTGCTGAATTTTTAACATCACAATTAATGAATTGCATCGAGTAAAAAACACTAAATACAGTCTTACAACTTTATTTTAATTCATAAATATCAGCATTCAACATTAACCTTCATTCTTGTTGCAAAAACGGATAAAATGTTCTGACAGTCCAAGTAAGTCGATGTGCGAACAAAACGCATCCGAAATAATAAAAAAAAACTTAAGTTAAAACTTTTCAATTAATTATTTTGAGTGAATAAATAAATAATAATTGATAGTACAAACCCTTTTTCTTATTTTCCTCGCTGTAGTGAGGTGAAAAGTTTTGTGTTATACACGGGTGAAAAGTTATTTTACGTCTCGTGTGTTGAAACACTCGCTATCGAAAGGATTCTATTTTTGAACCACTCGCTTCGCTCGTGGTCAATCATAGAATCCTTTCGATAGCTTGTGTTTCAAATGGACACTCGCAGGTAAAATACAACTTTCCCCCTTGTATAACAAATAACTATTGTTTATTTATTTACTTAGGAAAATAAGGCTCATCCCAAACTCAACCCATTCCTATCCTTTCCCAAACGATTGAATTACTGCTCGCAAACCTTGTTGGGCCGGCCGTTCCCAAATTTAGACCCCGGTAAGCTAGAAATTATGGTAAATAATAAAGTAATATTTTGAAAAATCCGGTATTTTCGGAACGTGGTATTTTAGACAAGAGCATAATGACCTGAAACAATTACTTTACTCACCCGTCTAAGCTACTGCAGCGCGTCAGGCATGTGTGCTGAGACTCGCGTAAATACAGTAGGAGTACCCAGCTCAGGCCGGGCACACTTACATATATCATCACTTTTCATGCGACTACAGCGATCTCTGGTATTTTTTGCAGAACTAAATTAGCGGCCATCTTGGTTGACTTGTCAAACTTGTCAGTTGTCATTCATCGGCCATGGCCATGGCGTACCAAATTGTACGGTCAAGGACTTTAATTGATAGGCCACTTGCCAATGTTCGTTTTTTAGCCGTATAATGCAAATCGGCTTTAGCCGCTTAAACTTCGTATATTGCTGATTTGAATTAGACGGCTAAAATACGAATAGTGGCAATTAGCCTATCAATTAAAATTACGCGTATCTATAGCTGTACATCACTACCAACATATACATATAGATAGGTATACATCTATAGACACGTCACATTAGTTCTTGAGTAGCCAGCCCAGCCGTAGGGCGGCAGCACCTTCCATACATGCATATTTGACCATAGAGTTGCCACTCTTGTTCATATAATATTACAATACTCTTTGACCCAGCTATAAAGATTGCACATCGGTTTTTGGAAAAAGACTCGGCAAATGTCGGCTTCGTAGAGCGTTGTGTGAGACAACGCTCTACGAAGCCGACATTTGCCGAGTTTTTTTTTCCAAAGACCGATGTGCAATCTTTATGTCGGGTACCGTAAAACGGGGTTACTTTAAAATGCAGGGGCTACTTTGGAAAACAGTTTTTACACCGTGTCCTTATTTTTTTAGACCATCTGTGGCAGTGAAATAACTACCTTGATAAATTACCTAACTTTTTACGTCATTTGCTCAATCGAGGTATGAATATTTGCGTTTTTATAACAATTTTAAATCTATCAAAGTAGCCCCAAAATTTCCTAAAGTAACCCCAGTTTACTGTACTGTGCTTCCAGGCTATATTACGCAAACGGGTTGCCTCCCTGATGCAGCGCGTGCGGGGTAGCCCGAACAGCCCCCTCATTGCTATTCTGGATCGGGTGGACTGCCCTATTGTACGATGCTGGAATTCTGTCCATAAAGGTTCAAGACCGGTGTTATTTGGGCCAATCAACTTTTAAACCGACGTTTTTGGCGTCTCCTGCGTTACCAAAATTGTCTCTGGCGTTACCAAAAAATCGTATTTCCAACAAGATATTTCACGGTTTAATAGGTTAAACTTACGTAGGATGGCATGTATTCATGCTATTCATCTATTAAATTACAGAAAAAACATGTTTACTTACAAAAATCTGCAATTGTTTGAAAAATGTCGCGGACAGATTAGTGTCGGTTTAAAAGTTGATTGGCCCATTTAACAATAGATGAATAAATTAGGTTATGTGCAGTAAAATAAACAATATGTATATGTAATAATAATATAATTGTTACATATAATATTTGTAATGTGTAATTTAATTTAAATGATGTATTGTCATATTTTTTGTTATGGAATTGAATTTACTAACATATATGTAGTTGTACTACATATTTAATATTACTAACATTACTAATCATCTATGGACACGTGTTTGAAATAAATGAATTATTATTATTATTATTAAGCGCTTGGTCGCGGGTAAGCAAAGTGATTGTTTCAGTTTCTCAAATTTGAGATCTAAATCAGATACCAGACCAGTCGAACACAATAATTACTTCAATACATGACAATTGCCAACTAATAATAGAAAGGCATGCTATTGTCGGTCAGTTCGTGACAAAAGCAAGCCTTATTAAAGTCTTGGGCAATGTGGCCTTGCAGACTCATGATCATACTATAATCAGGTTTATGTGACCGGCGAGATCTTACGAAACGTATGGTTATTTCATCAAATTACTAGTTTCCATTAAAACTTACTTCCGAGCAGTGGAGGTATTTTAACTTCACCGTATGATGATTGACAAGCCATGATGGCCTATACTTCATTTAATTTAGAATTGAAAACCACAACATCATTATATTGCGGCTCGTGAACTGTAATCTCTTTACAATTTGTACTAGAGTAACAATTGACGACACGCAAATAAAGTGACATTAAAACAATTTTATTTTGCGGCTCCCAGACTATTGTACTGTACTATTTGCTAGCTAAGAAATAGTTGACGAGCCGCAATATAATGATGTTGTGTTTTCAATTCTAAATTAAATGAAGTATAGTCGTTTGCGCTCGTTCCCTAATATCAGAATTGCAAAATACTTGATTGCCGACTTACCCTATTTCTAAAATACCAAATTCCCAGAATACCAGACTTTCCCGTCACCGTGTTTTTCTCTATACTATCGGATTGCCAAAAAAGCTTGTTTTCAATACACCATGTTCCATTCAAAACCGAATTCCAATAATACCAGATAGTGAATCTTGTTAAAAAATCTTATAGCTATCGCATGTGGGTCTTTGTTAGTTATTTTAAATTTAACAGGAACGGCCATAGCTAATTTGTACCTATGGCGTAAGTAACGCTCATCTTAGTAAAGAAAAAAATGGTAAGAAAGTAAAAATTCTTTGATGAATCACCATCCATTAGCTCACTCCCAGTTCATAAGACTTCAAATGAACCTTTCTAATTTAGGCCTTAGATACGTTCAAGTGCTGACTCATTTGCGATGTGGTTTTGCCTAAAATACAATGTTAACACAATAAACGTACCAGCAAATTATTAGATAGTTATTTTTATTTAATTAGACAGCTACACCCTGTCTATTTAACAGAGTAAGCAAGGAGTTCTCTCTGTTGCACTTTTGTATGCAAATGAAAGGGACAAGAAACTGTCAGTGGGCGTCAACAATCGCACGACGATGGCGGGCTCGGCTTACATGCCGTTTGTTGGAATATTCGTAATATTTCTCGTGATTTTTTGATTTTTCTCGTGGCAACCGGGGACAGAGCAAACAACACAAAAAAGTTGATTCACCCATAAACATAAATATCACGGGACAATTCACACCAATTGACCTAGTCCCAAAGTAAGCTAGCAAAGCTTGTGTTATGGGTACTAGGCAACGGATAAACATACTTATATAGATAGATACATACTTCAATATATATTAAACACCCAAGACCCGAGAACAAACATTCGTATTTTTCAAACAAATATCTGCCCCGACACGGGAATCGAACCCGGGACCTCAAGCTTCGTAGTCAGGTTCTCTAACCACAAGGCCATTTGGTCGTCTGGTCGTGTAAGATAAGTGTAAGGTAAGTAGTCTTGGGTATCGACGTTAGTGGGAAAATCAAGTCTATTTTTTCTTACACTTGTAAAATCAAAATAGCAACGTTTATTCTGCAAGTAGGCCGCAAAAAGCACTTTTACATGTCACTATTTATAACTACCAGCGCTTTCGGAAAGACCATCATTGCCAAGAAGAATGCGCCGCAAGAAACTTGGCAGAAAGTCATTTTTTCGAAACAAAATTACAATTACAAACAAAGACAATTACAATATAAAATTAAAGAAAAATAATATATAATAAAAAATACAGGGTGTATATGGGGTAGTTAAATAACTAAAACTAAAGTTAAGTAACTAAAATATTTATATTGCACCACCTGCTGAAATGCATTTCTTGCTTTCTTTCTTTTTTTAAAGGTTGCCTGGAAGGGATCGCTTCGAAGCGATAAGGCCGCCCATTGCTTGCCTTATTTCTTTTTTCCATGTACTTGTTTTTCTGTATTGTATTATTTGTGGTGTACAATAAAGAGTCATTGTATTGTATTATATTGTAAAACATTGTATGAACATGATTAATTCTAATATGTAAAACGACGCGACGGCAGGGTCAGAATACTTACCTATATTTTCTTCTTCTTTTGATATATAAAAATCTCGTGTCACGGTGTTTGTTATCGAACTCCTCCGAAACGGCTTGACCGATTTTTATGAAACCATTTTGTCCATATTCGGTAGATCTGAGAATAAATCGTGGGCAATATACTCATATTCTTCTCAGACGGAGTCGCGGGCAACAGCTAGACTTTAAAAAAAGATCTTAAAGATTCACGTGTCCCTAACTAACGTGTAACCAGCGTGTAACTATCGTAGATATATGTACAAAGCAATGTAAGAGCAACAAGCCAAGAAATTTAATAAAAACACCAAGCAAGCGAATTGATTAGGTACACCAGACGCAGCCGTACATACAGCTGTTTTATTGTTACATCATAAACGACCCCAACATCTCTTCTTCTTGATACATTACGAGCGTTACAAATTGACCGTTGTTTGGCGACCGTGTTCAACCAGCAATGGATGTAAAACAACGTAGTATAGTCGTTGCTGGATTGTTATTGGTGTAGCGGGTGGTGTGTGAGCGAGATGGGGCAAGGAATGCCCCGCGTGACGTCACGTCGCGTACTATCATGGCGGATTGCCAGCTGCTAGGGTTCCTGATACTTCAAGATGTTAAAAATATAATTTTACAAAATCTGACACAGTTTTGTAATGAGGGCCAATTTATATTATTTTGTTGTCCGTTTTGACTTTTTTTTTTGGAAAATTTTATGTGATTTCTGCTCAGAATCAAGAGCTTTTTCTATTCTACTAGAAGACAAAAATGTCCCATTATTTCCATATAATTTTCGGTTCTTCTATTTAATAGTTACGGTCACATAAAAATTTGTGAAAAATGTTAATTCAACGGAAAAAAAAGTTGGTACACCTTTGTTCTACTAGTAGGATCGAAAAAGCTCATGAGTCTGAGGATAAATCACATTTTCCAAATTTAAAGAAAAGTCAAAGCGGGCAAAAAAATTATAAAAAATGGCCCATGACATTTTGCTGACAGTTGGCATAATGGCTAGTTGACGTATCAGTCCGTTTGACGTTAGGTTACGGTCTTGCTTGCGATTGGCTCATTCACTTAGTTTTGACTCTGATGTTCTACGAATCTGGCATCCTACGAATCTGTTATTTTGCGATTCTGGTACTTGACGAGTCTGATATCAGGGTCGTTTTAAAAAAAATGTACATAGTTAAGGGCTTAATAAAAACAAAATCACGATCGCTTCCTTTGTGTAACGAAAGTTAGTCATACAAACTATATGTGTAACTTTTGTTACACATAGGAATCAATTTAGTTTTGTTTTAATTAAATCCCTTAAGTACATTTTTTTTAAACGACTCATTATACGACTCTGGGATTCTGCTCTGGAATGGAAGGAAAAAAATGCCCGTAGTACCTACTAAGTATTAGTGTTCATAGTTTAAAAATTAAATGTCCGTTTCTTAAAATTTGGGTTTACGGAAAAAATTACCATAAGGAATTAGTTCTTGTCCATTACTGGTGCTGTCAGCCACCCTAAGTTTAGTTTTAATTAAACTTAATAAATAAATAAATAAATAAATAAATAAATAAATAAATAAATAACGCCCTTAACACGTTGGCTGGCGAGCATCACCGGTGGGATCACGTAATCTTCTCTGTGTGGCCATGAAATGAAATGAAATGAAATGAAATGAAATGAAATGAAATGAAATGAAATGAATAGAAATGAAATGAAATGAATAGAAATGAAATGAAATGAATAGAAATGAAATGAAATGAAATGAAATGAAATGAAATGAAATGAAATGAAATGAAATGAAATGAAATGAAATGAAATGAAATGAAATGAAATGAAATGAAATGAAATGAAATGAAATGAAATGAAATGAAATGAAATGAAATGAAATGAAATGAAATGAAATGAAATCGTAACCCATATTCCGCAAATAAAATCATTTCATTTCATTTCATGAGCATACCGGTGGGATCAAAACCTCACTTTTCAGGTTTTTTTTTAAGGATTATTTTGGGGGCCAAAGTTAAACTGTAAATGCTATTTTGTAGACTCTATAGTTATTTACAAAACTTAACTAGGTATTTCGGATTTTTAGATACCTAATACTGTCTTAAATTATCTAAGCTAAAAATAAAAAAATAAAAAAATAAATATTAGTGGACAATCTTACACAAATCGACCTAGTCCCAAACTAAGCAAAGCTTGTACTATGGGTACTAGACGACGATAAACATACTTATATAGATAAATAAATACTTAAATACATAGAAAACAACCATAACTCAGGAACAAATTTTCGTGCTCATCACACAAATAAATGCCCTTACCGGGATTTGAACCCAGGACCTCTTGCTTCGTAGGCAGGGTCACTACCAACTAGGCTAAAGCGGTCGTTAATAATACTAATACTAGCTATCTTTCTATATGGAGCTGAGACGTGGACGTTGAGGAAACAGGACCGTCGCAAAATTGACGCTCTGGAAATGTGGTGTTGGAGACGCCTGCTCAGAATCCCGTGGACAGCGCACCGCACCAACGTTTCAATTCTTAAAGAACTTAAAATTCAAGAGAGATTACCGTCAACTGTGCAAATACGAATCCTCAAGTTCTTTGGACACGTCACCCGTAATGAGGACTCCATGGAACTCCTCTTAATAAACATTTATTTACTTAATTAATTAGTTATTGGCATTGGCATCCTTAGCCGCGCCGTTCGAGCGCCAGCGTGCGACGGCCGCGCCGCGAAGCTATTCGGGCGGTTGTTTTAGCCGCTAATTATTGCGTCGCTGCCAACGATTACAGGAATGCTTTGTTCGGGTCATTTGTCTAGACGGAATAGTAAGGATGTCTGATAATAATATAAAACGCTACGAATTTTTAGGTACGCTAAATAGACGCTAACGGCCGTATCTATAAAAATCCAGTGTTAGCAAAATGTATGCAGGTGAGGTCATTTTATATCGGTTAGTTGGGATCCCTTTTTTTATTTAATTTTAAGCATATACATTACATTTGCATTGGTTCACACCCGACCCATGGTCACCCATGAGTCGGGTAAAATAAACGGTAGTCACACCAGTGTGACTACGGATTGATAAAATTAACTATAATCACATCATCAGAGTTGTAAATTGGTGTGACTACGGATCGGTCGCTGTTTGTTTGGCAGTTCCTTCGAAGGAACTATTGCGGTTTTTCGCACTAGTTCTGAAACTGAGTTTATTTTTTAACCTTTGTTCCTTTGCTAGAACTGGAAGTGCTACCTACTGCGATAAGGAACAAAGCGAAAAATAAACACAGATCTTACGAGGATAACGTATTCATTAAAAGAAGACTTGGTGTAAAACATCATTTAATTCAGCGTACATTTCATAAAATAATCAAAACAGTGATTTTCACTACATTACTAGGTGGTGCTAAGGGTTTCAATCGCCGTTTCCTGTGTGTTACAAATCGACTAATATGTCCGTTAACTAAAAATGCCAATGATACACACGTGAATGATTATCCTTAGGTTTCGTAACACACGACATATGGCTGTTGAAACGCAGCAGAGCCCCATACTACTATTTACGGAGTATCATTATCATTTTGCTGGGGCGTTTCGTTTTCCGTATTTTCACTAGGATCATCAGTGTGGCTATAATTGAAAACAGAATTATTTTGGGAAAAACACACTTCTCTGCTGAAACTAGGATCTGTTCCTGCCAATGACAAGCATTGGCGAATTTTGGGACTAGCCAATGCAGGATTTTTTCCAGTATTACCTTCAGATTTAGACTTTCTGCAAAAACCAAGTCTGTTCTGATCCATGCCAGTGTACAATATGAGTCTAACTTTACTATCGTCATCTTTACAACATTTACTACTTTTACTGGGCTTAGCACTCGGCGCTTCACTACAACAAGTTTGTTGATCATCTTGACCATCTTCATCTTCTTGGTCAGTTTCCGTTATAAGCGATTCGTACGACATGTCATTAAGATATTCGTCGTCATCGTCATCGTCTAAAGTGTTTTCATTATCAGGATCGTGCATATCCTGTGTAATTATAATGGTTTCTTTCTCCTCCTTTACCGTGCCATCTGGATTTTTCGTGCGCGTTACACGCACTATTTTTCGTACTTTTTTCTCAAAGTAACCTAAATCTATGTCTTTTGAGGATGCAGCGTCACAAGGTTCACAAGTAAAGTCGTTGTGATCTGCACAGCAACTGTCGCAAATGTCATCATCTGGTTCTTCTCCAATTTTGTGTCCACAAGGATAAGTTTCGCCTTCTGAAGTGGGGGTTGGTTCCGGCTCTTCGATAGCACTTTGACACGTTGAACATATTTGCCGAGGCGCACAATTACAAATCTCACTGCATACTATCTGATTGGCAGCTGCTGCTGCAACATCTGCATCAATTTTAGCTTTTGCTTTCTCACAGTACTCAAGAAACTTCTCAACACTTGGTGTTATCGTACCCTCCTTTCTGAATTTTTTTATTAAATCAATTATGACGTTTATATTTGATTTCAAATCTTTAAGAACGCCCGGTGGAGTTGGTGGTGATACATTTTCCTTAGCGCCAGACTTACCTTTTGAAATGTGCTTTTTGACGTCTTCGCAAGATTTAATGAATTTATCTATGCTGCAAGATACTAAGCCTTCATCTTTTGCTTCCTTACTCAATCCTATAGCAGTATCAATTTGTTCAATCATCTTCAGCATGGTACCTTCATTGGACGGTTTCTGATTTTTGTATTGATCTAATTTAGTTTTGAATTGCTTGCAAGACTTCATGAAATCCTCGAAACTCTTTGAAGCCAAGTCTTCTTTATTTAATTCGGCAGTTAGTCCTTCGAGTTCAGCTATATGCCCTTTCAAGTGGTCTATTTCAGCTCCATGTCCTGCCGGAGCAGGAGCTGCTTGTTCATTGTACTCATCAATCTTTCGCTTGATTGTCGCGCAGTCTTCAATGAACTTCTCAACACTTGGTATTTCCAGACCCAAACTCTTGTAGCTTTCCGTAAGCTGTACAACATCGTCGATGTGATCTTTAAGAACTTCGAGACGTTTTTTATTGTCTTTTGAATCTTTCTTCGATTTCTGGTTTTCCAGTTTTGTTTCTACTGCTTGGCAGGTTTCTAAAAATTTCTCAACACTGGGTGTGTAAGCGTTATCTGATTTTAAATCTTTAGCGACATCGATAACATGACGAACGCAACATTGCAATTTCTCGTAATCCTGAGAGTCACCTGAGACACCTATTCCGGGCTCGTCATCAAAAAATGTTTGCATTTGACATTTAGTAGCTTCACATGTATTGACGAAGTCAGTTAAGCTAAACGTTTCAAGCCCTCTTGCTATAAAGTCTTTTCCATATATTATTAGATCACCTATACGATCGACTAAGAAATGAAGCGAGCCAGTTTCGCTTCGTGTAGAATGTCTACTGCACACAGTTGTTATACCTTCTGGCATACTGCAAGGTATGCTTGTAGTGCCTCTTTGTCGACTACAAGGTACAGAATCTTCTCTTATCACAACTCTACAGCTGGATTTCTTTTCTACTACAGCTTGTTTGTCATTTAGACGTTTGTTACAAGATACACAAAGCATTCTTGGATCAACGCCGTCCGGAATGCTTGGTAGAGACGGTGCTGCTTTTAATTTCTCCTGCAATTGTTCAGCAATTGACTTAAACTCAGCAATGCTGGATGATTCTATGCCCTTTTGTTCATATTCTCTTGTTATCTTAAGTATTGAATTGAGTTGTTCTCTTACTTCAACTCTCTTATCTACTTTTTGCTGTCCTGGTCCATCTTGAAGAGAAGCATTACAAACAACGCAATTTTTAGGCAGTGATTTTGTGAAGGATTCACAAACAGGACAAGGATCTATCGATTTTTTCTCAACTAATACCGGAGGAGGAGGAGGAGGAGGCTTAGGTGTAAGTTTAGATTTACTATTACAAGATGGACAAATTTGACTCTGACTTGCGTTTGGACAAACGACTGCAGAACTGGACGACGCTTTTAGTTTAGTTTGTAACTGGTCAGCGATATTCTTAAAATCTGCAACGCTGGCCGACTCTATACCATCCTTTTCGTATTTGCATTTTATATCCATTATAGCATTAAGTTCTTTACCTACCTCAATTTTCGTTGGTTGAGTAGGAGCTTCCGCCTTACAGCCAACGCATACTTTAGTTTTTTCTGCAGCTTGCGCTTGACAAACGGGACAGGCATCTCCTGGATCTTTTTTAGATTTTACTCGTCTCCTGCATGCTTTGCAAAGCTTACTTACGTCAACATCTTCAGGTATGGGTAACTGATTTATAGATGGTGCCTTTAGTTTCTCACTTAGCTGTTCAGCGGTTTTCTTGAATTCTGAAACGGAAGCCGCTTGCCCCTTTTGCTCGTATTCCTTTATTATTTCGAGTATACTGTTAAGTTGTTCCTTAATTTTGGCTTTCTTCGCTTCCTCCGCTTTGATTTCTTCAGGTGTTTTGTCTTTACGATCTGAATGCAAAGGTCTCTTACAAACAATGCAGTTCATTGATGGACTTCCCTTTTGTTCTTCTTTAGCTTTGCATATAGGACAAACTAGCTTCTTCACATCTTTCTTCTTGTTTCTCTTCTTCTTGACTTCTTGTACTTTCTTCAATCTAAAGAACTCTTCCCTCTCTAACTCTTCTAGCTCTGACAATATATAGTGAATTGTTACTTCTGTTCTCGGTATAATTATTTTGCCTAAGACATTGGATTTCCTGTTGACAAAGTGTTATTATTGTAACTTAATTTAAAAATGATTTTGAGCTCATGCTGCCGATTACTACATCTGTTTAACATAAGTTATTTTAAATCAGATCATCAAATGTACCTTAAACATTATTTCCGCCTCTGATGTCAAACAACGGTCAAAAAATGTGTCAAAAATGTGTCAAACGCGGATTCAAAGAAATTTAAAAGTCTTTCTACATTTCATGTTTTCTATTATATTGTATTCTAATTTATGATATTGTTACTAACCTTACTACCGTTATACTATCGAAAAATATTTACGCATTTTTTAGTTCCAGTAAAGCTTCTTGTCTTCAATGCCAAATTCAAAATCAAAGACAATTTGTTATTATATTTTTTTGAAATTTAAATTTGACATCCGCGAAAGTTTTTTCGGTAAGTCATTAGTGACTCATGAAATAGACGAGTAGATTCAACTACGATACTCGACGATCAGTCATTGCAATAAATGCATAATTTATTTATGTACGAAGACAACGAAAAATAACCCAAACTGGTCCAGCCATACTCGAATTTTATTTTTACTGACATATTTAGTAATTTATTTGACACAGATGATTTTCTACCAAGGTTCTCTACAAGAAGTTAAAGCAGGTAATTAAAAGACAACAATAAATCCAAGTATTTTATTACAAAATTTTAACAATCGCATTCAGCAAACCGACACGTAGGCGCAGATTCTGCTTTAGGTATGGGTTTGGTGCAGCTATGAAAACTTGGCGAAGGTGATTTGATATTCCGCTGCCCACTTTGTCTGAATCCAGGCTTACCACACGGCTTACCACAGTACAGGCAAGAATCAGACTGAGTCTCGGTTATCACCCTAGTGAAAATCAATTTGCTCAAAGGTCTGACGTCGTATCTAACGTTATTTTTAGTACTAGTTGAAGCATCAGCTCTTTGTAGTGTAGCTCTACATTTCGCGCATTTTGGTAACTCAACAGGAACAGAACAAGTTGATTTGCACGCGGAGTCCTCGAAATCCACTTTACGCTTCGGTTTATCTCTTTCAAATGTGCTGACAGCCACGTCAACTTTCTCTTGAGGTATTGCAGGTTCAGGTTTTTTTTCGGGTTTGGGTATACAGCACATTTTCTTCACCGGACATTCAGGATTTGGACACGATGTCATCGAATTGCATGAGGATGCCTTTATTTCAGCCTCACTGATCATCGGAGTGACAGCACACACTATGTGAGGTCTCGGAAAATTCGTGTCGGCGGGCACTTTCGTTAACACTTTCACAGTAGGATGAATAATTTTCTCGAAATCTTCAACCTTGTTGTTTTTAAGTAGTTTTTTTAAACGTTCTACAGTTAGTTCAGTGTCCTGGGAAGCTAAAGTGTCGTAGTTAAAGTTTTTGGATACAATTTTGATTTCGCATATACTGTTTGATTCGAGACCTCTTTGGTTTGGAGGTGGAGTGACACTGGGAATTTTAGGCAACTCATTGTTTAGTACATTCTGAGTCAAAGTTAACTGACTGCTAGTAGATATAACAGGGAGTTTAGCGAGTGAGAGTTCTGGACTAGTAGCAACGGTAACTCTTTGTGGTGGTTCACCATAATTCTTTGGCACGATTTCATGTATTTTCAGAGGGATAAGAGGAAACGATCCCACAGGGCTTGTACCTCTGCTTTCTGTTACCGGCATTTTTATATTAGTTATTTTCATGTCTGTTTCAATCATTGCATCAGATTTGCTTAGATATTTCGATTCTTTGATCCCTTTTGTGGCTTTGTTGCATTTTCGGACAAGTTTGGGATCCAAGTGAGAATAAATAATTTCACCTGACACTCTTGGACTTTCATTGTGCATTCTTGTTCTGATTGGTATATCATGGGAAAGACGGGACATAGAGTCAGATTGTAATTTGTCTTTTGTTTCTCTTTTGGCTCTCGGAAAAGCAGCTGATGGTTTAGAACTATCGTTAACACATTCGTTCTGTCTATTTTTAATTTTCCTGTACATTTCTTCCAACCGTTTCATTTCATTTGATTTGTAGTCAAAACTTTTAACAGCTGGTCGATCAGTATTATGATTATTGGATATATTTTTACTTGTCATCGTTTCAGGAAAATTAATAAACATTTTAGAAGTAGGCAGTTGAAAACCAAATTCATCGATTAATTTAGGACTTCTGTCTGTACTTTGACAGGCGATTGGAAAACTGGACTCTGTAGTTTGTGTAGCATTCGATGCATGTGCGTTTGTATCAGAAGTATCGTGCTGTTCAATTTTTAATACATTAGCTTTGTTTTCAAAAGCACGGTCATGAACACCATAATTAGTAGAAAATAGTTTTGTAGAAAGTTTTGTATAGCTTGGTATACTGGAAATACGGTTTTTATTGGATGTAGCTGCGCCAGCATCTCTCCAACGTGCTTTTGTGCTCACGATTTTAGTTTTTTCATCATCATCGATGCCAATTTGTCTTATAAAAGATGCCGAACAAACTGTATCTTTTTCTAATTTATTATCAGAGACATCAGTGCAAATAGTTTTATCCTCACTCAGTTCAGATTTTAAGACGTCTTGTGCAGACATTTGAATAGATCTTTCATCAAGAGAATAAGAGGTAGCAAAGGACACCAAACTAACATTTTCACTATCGACCGGCGACTTCAGTTTCTGACTATTAGTTAGTTCCATTAATGTCCGTGCAGGGCGTAAAGCGTGAATACTGCAAACATCCTTAATACGCACTTTAGATGTCTTTTCAGGAACATCACACACACACGGCTCATCAGTTTTCTCTTCTATATTAATATGCGTAAAGCTTTCATTTTCTTTAAGAGTGGTCATGCGATCTGGTTCTTTCGTATTAGTTGAATCAATTGATATGATTTGTATTGTATCATCAGATAAACTTGTTTTTAATCTAGGAGCTGCCAACGTATCATTTAAAGCTATCTTTTCAGACCGAGTTTGTCTAGCTCTCGATTGTAGCTTTGAAGTATTTTGGCCATTTTTGTCTTTTTTTGAGCTAGATTCCTTGAAACTGCTTGTAACATTAGTATTTTTTCTAACACTACTAGAACTATGAGCACTAGTAGCTTGTGAACAGGAAGGTTTTGTCTTTTCTGTCTTAATAGTGATCGTCTTTTTTTCCTCACTAACGGAACCGTCGCTATTCTTTGATCTCACTACTTTGACAATTTGCCTAAACTTGTTTTCAAATGTCCCCAATTCTTTGGAATTACTTTTACTCTTTTTTTTACTTGGTACTTTATTCTGCATATTCATACATGTGACTGCTTTGGCATATGGCAAAGCATATTGTTTAACTTTTGCAAAAATGCTATTTTCTTTATTTTCTTCTACTCTTTTTGAACAATTATCAAGTACTAGATTAGAAATGGTCGTTTTAACTTCGGCAGAGATACTCATGTCAGATTCAGTCTTGTTTTCTTTTTTATGGTAGGTAAATTGTTCTGAGCGTTTACATTTTCTTATCCTGGTTGAGGTTTCAACTTTGGTACTATCTGCACACAAAGCACCTCTAACGTCTTTACTATATGATTCAAACATGGCAAGACAATTCTTACAAATATGCAAACTACCAGCAATTTTCTTCTCTGCAACTTTTATCTCTTCAAGTCCAAAACCAAAATTTCCCTGTTTCTTTTCATTATTCTTTAATGACGTGACGTTTATAGCATAGTCCCAGTATGGCATAGTTGAATCGTCTAGGTTAGGACCCCTGCGAACAACAGCTATACTTGTATCCTTGTCTCTTTCGTGTTCTTCAGAATTAATGTAAATGCCACCGATAAACTCTCCCTTTCTCGCATTCTGAGTAGTCATTATTTCTTCAACTTTTAATCATTTACTTAATGAATAACTAAGCAATGCGGTTTCGTTCATTTAAATCGAAGGCTTCTTTTTTAAAACTACGGTTTCCGGTTTACTGGTACGCCAGTATCAGATCAGTTTGAATTTGAACGTTATTATTATTATTCAAGTTTTATTTAATAAATCACACTTTCGTAACGGACAGATGAAATCCATAATTATCCGCTCTTATGGAAGACAGTTTTAAAATAAATAGCAAAATTTAGGATACATAGCAGGCTGTGCAAGTCTCAAAATGTACTGTGGTGCAAATCACAAAAAGTGTAGATCGCAATGGTTTTTTACTGAAGCTTATTTTCACAATCGCGTTTTTCTCATTTAAATTAACACAGAAACAGTGTCGACGGAGCTCCGTTCACGCGAAGCTCCTTCTTCTGTGTGCTTTTGGCCCTTCGGGCCGATGCAAACTTAACATAATCTAAACCTACTATAAGATCTGCTTGCACATTTTAAGATCTGCTCAATATGAAATCTACACATTTTGCGATCTGCTCAATATGAGATCTGCACATTTTGCGATCTGCTCATTATGAGATCTGCACATTTTACGATTTACTCATTTTACGTAGCCTGCACATTTTGCGACTTGCACATCCTGCTATGAATCGAAAATTTATTTGACAAGGCAGAGATGAAAAGGAGTTAAAAAAACCCTTGACTCGAACTAAATCTTATGAACCGACTTCAAAAAAGGAGAAGATCCTCAACTGGATGTTTTTTATGTTTCTTACCTCATTTATGAACCGTTTTGGAAAATTCCGTTTTTGGAAGGTCCCAGTTAGATTCAAATTAAATTTCAAAAAACAAAGACAGGAGTCGGAATCCACTTCATAAACAAATAAAAAAGCGTTAAGGTCTGAAAAAATTTATTAGAAGCTGTTAAAATGACAATAAAGATACTATGAGGGTTTATTTGGAGCAAATACGGTAACAAGACAATCAGCCATTTGTAATCTGAAAATTATAAAGGCGTTTGACGTACAGCTTGTTTTTATAGAACAGATGATGTCCAATTTTTTTCCTAGAAGATTTAGATTTACTGTCACGAGCAGTCTACGATTTCGCTTTTCATCTTTTACATAAAAGATAGAAAAGTGTAAACGTGCTGCTCGTGACAGTATTAAGATGTAAATTCTAATGTTATTTTACTGTTTTACTACTGCATGTTTGTCTTAAGTCCTAATCTTTGTTTCACCTGTCTTTCATCATTTGTTCGTAATTTAACTTTTACTTAAATTTATTTATGTAACGCATCGAAGTGTTACTTCATTTGAACCATGTCTTTCGTGTCGATAGTGATAGTTTCTTTTTCTTCCTTAACCGTGCCGTCTGGATTTCGCGTGCGTACTATTTTCCTGACTTTTCGTATTTGTGTTCCGATGTAATTTTGATCCGTAGCTTCTGCACAAGTCATGCTATTATGTTTATTAGACACGCTACTTTTGTTATGTTTGTGTGAGCAAACTGCGTTGAACTCCTCGGATCCACATATCACTTTGCGTTTTCTTCTATGTCCACATACCTCCCTTTCTACTTGTGTGTTCATATTTGATTCCCTACCATCTTCTGTATCGTCAATATTACCACAAACAAGACAAACACATATTTTTTCATCGTCTGTTATGTACGTGTTCAATTTACTTTTAAATTTCTCACAAATTCCTAGAAATTCTTCAACGCTTGGCGTAAGCGTATTTTTAGCTTTAGATTTATTTATAAGGTCTACCATAACATTTATGCTTGAATTAAGGCATTTTAGAACATCCGGTGGAGATTCCGAAAGTCCAGTAATCTCCTGTTCCACTTCATTTGATGCTTCTTTTTTTTCATTTCTCATGTGACATTTACTATTTCCACAGGATTCTAGATACTTGTCGATACTATAAGATATTAAGCCTTTTTGTTTATCAATCATGCAACCATCACAAACTGATTTGCTGTCTGCATTTTTACGCTGATCTAATCTATTTTTAAATTCTTTGCAGGATTCCACGAATTCGTTAAAACTTTTAGAAGCTACATTGTCATTTTTGTACACTTCTGCAGTTAAGCCTTCTAACTCTGCTACATGGTCTTTTAAATGGTTTATTTTCTCTTCTCCGCTATGCTTGTCGATTTTTCTCTTAATAGCTTCGCAATCGTGCATAAATTTTTCAGAGTTAGGGATGACTAGCCCTTCTTTTTCGTATTCTTTAGTAAGTTGTTCTACGTTCGTTATTCTTGTTTTGAGATCCTGTAGCCGTTCTTTAGTGCTTTTTGATGACTCTGACAGAATCATACTGCCAGCTAATCTCTTTTCCTCTTCTGTGTGTTTGCAAGTTGTTTGATTACTCGAGTCTGCCATTTTTCTAACGTTGTTAGCTTAAATTCAGTAGTTTAATAACTGTTATAAAGTTTTAGGTATCTAAATGAAGTCGCTTATTTATTGTACTAATTGTTCAAATTTGCTTTTTATTTAAAAGCAGGTACATAACAATCTAAACTTCGAAACAGCTTTGACAAGTCCTTTTGGCACTAACTTTTGAAATATTGTTGTAATCTTTATTATTTGCTGACTGTTCCACTTTTTCCTTTTGCACATCACCTAAGTAATTTCAATCTAGATTATGCTTTTTCTGCTTTATAGTAATAGTTTCTTTAACTTCTTTTATTGTGCCATCTGGGTTTCGAACGCGCGATATTTTTATAATTTTACGTACTTGTTTCTCGATGTGACCTAAACATTTATTGTACATGGCAACAGTTTTACTACTCTTCCTAGGAACAAAAGAGCTTGAAGGACAATCATTGTCACTCGCTCGCTTCAACCGACGAAGTATAAAAGATTTTTTAGATGAATTCTTGGGTGTTACTTCTTTTTTGATTATCTTTCCATACATTTCTCCTCCAGACATTGTCATGTTTTCACTGAGACCACAAGTTTCACATTTTTTATCAGAAGTGTCTGCTGATACTAAATTATTTACTGAATCCGTAATTATATTTGATATCACTTTACGAATCATTTCTCCTTTTGATAGTAGATTACATGAGTCACATGATTTGGATACTTCTACTGGTTTGTCAGGTTGACAAGAACACTTTACACAACCACAGGCATTACTGTGTTTAGAACGAATAGAAATTGCATCTTCTGTTACACGTCCATAAGAATGAAATGATTTACTTTCGCCTATTTTTTTGTCGCATGTTTCGTTTATGTTATCAGAGTGAACGCAGCATGTGTTATTACTTGTGTCTTTATGCGGAGCAAATACTTCTCCTCCAGACTTTCGTCTAACAGAATGGAATGATTCGATTGTAGTGACTTTTTTGTCTGATTCACAACAGGTTGCTTTTAAATTCGAAGATTCGTTTTTACCAACACGAACGGCGCACACGGTTGCTTTAGGGATAAAAATTTCTCCTCCAGGCATTTGGCTAACAGATTGGAATGACTTATTTGCTTTTATATCAGAGTCACAATCACATTCCACGCAGTTACACGTCACAAGGGATTTCGCTGAAAATGCATCGCTAGCAACTTCTTTCTTGCTTTTATTAGCAGGACAACATTCTCCACACTTCACTTGGCTTTGAGAATGACATGATTGACTAGTTTTCTCTTTCGTATCTTCTTTGCGCCTCATACTACATATATGTAAAGGACAGAGAGAATTACTTTTGACATTATTGCCTGGTTTTTCACACTTACATATAATTCCAATATTTTGTTTAGAATTACCAAATACTTCCCCTTCTGGTATTCGGGCAAGTGAAGGAAATGATTTTGATGCTTTCGTATCAATAGCACAATTACATTCAATGCAACTACATGAATTTCTGGATTGGACAAAATGGATAGGACACGTATCTTCATTTTTATCTTTAAGCGGAGCAAATATTTCACCCCCCGGCATCCGGCAAGCAGAATTGAATGGTTTATTTTCTTCAACGTTATTGGATTTACAAATATCACATTGGCATGGGTCTGATTGACTACCAGCGTGCGCTAATTTAGCGTTTAATCTTGACTTAAAGCTTTCACACATTTTAAGAAATTCATTGACATTTGTCTTTATTGCTCCTTTACTTTTCGATTTAGTCATTAGATCCATCATGTTGTTGATATTACATCTAAGATTTTTTATGACATCCACTGTTGATGATTGTACTTGTAGAGCTGGTTTAGTTTCTTTCTTATGGTCTTTAATAATGTGTTTAACTTGTTCACAGGATTTTATAAAATTGTCTATACTACAAGATATCAACCCTTCTTCTTTAGCTTCCTTACTCAGTTCTATAGCGGTATCAATTTTGTTAATCATAGTCATGTCACCTTCATTTGGTTTCTTTTCATTTTCGGTTTTTCCATTATCTAATGTTTGTTTAAATTCTACGCATGATTTCAAAAAATCATCAAAACTCTTCGAAGCTAGGTTGTCTTTGTATACTTCTGCAGTTAAATCTTCTAATTCTGCTACATGGTCTTTTAAATGGTTTATCTTTTCTTCTCCATTGTGCTTATCTATTTTTTTCTTGATTTCTTCGCATGATTGTATGAATTTTTCAGCATTGGGAATGACTAGCCCTTCTTTTTCATATTCTTTTGTAAGTTGTTCTACATTCATAATGTGTGATTTGAGATGTTCGAGGCGCTCTTTAGTACTTTTTGATGACTGTGCCTGCATGTTCGCGGCCAATCGTTTTTCTTCTTCTGTGTGCTCACAAGTTTGACTGCCTGCGTCCGACATTGTTACTTTTTTAAATTAAAAAGTTCACTATTAATATTGTGCCAATGATTAGTAACAATTAGTCTTATGTAATATTACTATTGAAAATCATCTAACTTATTGAATGTATTTAATTGTAACTGCCTGTTGATGATTCCCTTAATAACTTCTGAACTAGTTCAACATTGAAATTTTCTAAGCTTTGAAGACTCACATTTCTTTTAACATTATTAACACGTTTATTTATATTATGATCGGATTTAGATCTTTCTTTTCGTTTTTTTTTATCATAAATAGAAAGTTTTGATACTAACGTCTGATTTGAACTCGTTAATGCACTTTGATAAATACTGACGTCGCTATTTCTGGACGTAATTGCCTGATCCCACGACACGGGCTCAAAATATTCCTTAATTTTCTTAACTTCCATATTGGATGAAATAAATTCGTTTAATTCGTTTTTTATATCAGTACTACCTGTAGAAACGTTTAATAAACTTGCACATACTTCTTCGAAGTCAACATCAACGTTTAACATGCTACCCGATGAGACACAATTTCTAAGTTTAGGATCTGCCATCGCTAAGGGCTGCTTTGTATAATATGATTGTACATTTCTCGGTATAATGTCAAACCGCCGCCTTTTAGGATTACAGATAGTGACTATCCCGCAAGTTTTTTTACAGCAATAAGCATTTGAACTATCGGAAAGGTTTGAAGTGTCTGATGACTGATACATAGTTTTGCTACTTTGAGTAGAAGCAGCTTGACTCGCAGCTATACTGGGATTTTTTACTTCTCTCTTTATCCTGATGACTTTTCTTTCTTCAATTACGTTACCATCCAAACCTCTTCTTCTTATTATTTTAGTTATAGTTTTGTAGTCGGTTTCAAATACACCGAGTTCCGCATCAACAGAGGATGCTCTGGAGTGTTGTTCGCATAATGTGCTCGCATCGCTTTCTTTCGTATCAGGTGTTATATTACTTACACTATATTCATCACATATGGGCTGAGATTTACAAATTTGTTCTATATCACTTTGATCAGTTCCTTGCAGTTGTTCTAAAATCTGTTGACAACATGACCTTACGGGAACAATATCTGGCTCTTCTTCTATAGTTACTGACTTTTTACTAACTTTATCAACTTTAGTTTCCTCATATCGAGCGTTACACTCTGTACATAGTTTATCTAGGTCCACATCATCAGGTATATCTGGCAAAACTGGAGATTGACTTAACTTTACTTTCAAATCTTCAGCGACCTTCTTAAATTCTGCGACGCTGGTCGACTCTAAGCCCATACATTCATATTCTTTTGTCAAAGACAGTATTAAATCAAGTTGTTCTTTCAAATCGCCTATTACAGAAACTTTGGATTCAGGTGTTTTTTCTCCAGCTGCTAATTGTTTTCTTTTCAAGGGTGTTCTACAAACAACGCAAACGTCTGATTTATTCTTGTTCTTCTCTTCAGTTAAACACACAGGACAAGTAATGGCCTTCTTCGCTGGCTTTTTCTCTGGCTTCTTGGCTCTCTTCTTTTTAACTTCTTGCACCTTCTTAAGTCTAAAAAACTCTTCGCGCTCCAATTCCTCCAATTCAGATAAAATATACCGGATCGTCTTTTCCGTTCTTGGTATAATGATCTTACCCAGAACATTAGATTTCCTGTCAACAATTTAATTTCGTTCTTTACTGTCTCTTTGATAACTGGTCGCAAGCTGCCGATTCTAGTTGCCGTCTTCCGTTTACTTAAGGACTGTAGTTCTTAACTTTGATTATTTGTTCTATTTACGTGTCTTCCATTTGATATAGTGAAATCAGTACTAGCAATTACTTGTTTTTGTTTAATTTTCGTCTTGAAATGGGAGCGCTGGATCCTTTTGCCTTTTGTTTATTTGCAGCCCGGCTGGCGATGAACTCTTTATTAAAAAAGCAAAGGTCAGTTCTCGATTTATCATAAAAACAAATAGCTTATCTTTTGTTTTTTTTTTTTCTACAACACTGTGAATTTATCAGTTGTATCCAGAATTAGCGCTGTCGTTTTTTTAAGAATTCGAATTAAGTACATCAAAAATGTAATTTTCTGTCTTAATCTTATTTAAGTTTGACCATTTATTTTTTTACTTCACTTTTTTGAGAATTTTTAAACAGCAAATTCATTGCAAATGTTATACGAAAGGTACATAAATAATGCTGAAGATTTTTTCTTTTTAATTTTACTATCTTTTTAACAGAATTAATTATCGTCATTTAAATTGAATATTACATAAGTAGGATCATTAAACTTATTTAAAAAGTAATAGAAAGCGCAGCTCGGTATCCTATTATCTCGCCTCATTCGTTTACCGTTTAATTATTATTTCGTTCCATTCTGTATTCGTCGCTCATTCTTCTTCGTCGTTCGTCATTTCATTATCTTATGTGGTCAAATTCTGTAACTTGTATCTATCTTTTTATTTTTATATAAAAGGGGGCAAACGAGCAGACGGGTCACCTGATGGAGAGCGATCACCGTCGCCCATGGACACCCGCAACACGAAGAGGAATCACAGTTGCGTTGCCGACCCTTTTAAGAATTGGTAGGCTCGTTTTTTAAAGATCCCTAAGTTGTAACGCCCCGGGAATGTTGCTGCAGTAAGCTGATCCCAGATCTTCGTCGTACGAGGAAAGAAGTTTCGCTTAAAACGCACGGTACTAGACTGCCAATCATCAAGATGGTGACGATGGAAAAACAGACGGTTCCTCGAAGTGCAGTAGTGTAATTTATCTTAATAAGTCTTATTCGTTTTTCGTCACGGTTTTCCTTGGACTCATGCGACATTCTTCCCTTTCGTTTTTTGTCTCATTTACTTAAGAACATTTATTTACCAGCACCGAACGTATCGAAATAATTTTGGCGACAATAAATAATTTTTAAGTAAATGAGACAAAGAACGAAAAGGAAGAACGACGAATGAGTCCAAGGAAGAACGTGACGAAAAACGAATAAGGCGTGTGAAGAGATAGACAAGTTGCAGAGTTTGATCAAAAAAGATAGTGACGGATAGCGAACAAGACGAATACAGAACGAGACGAAGTAAGAATTGAACGAAAAACGATTGAGGCGAGATAAAAGGATACCGAAAGCTGCATTACCCCTCGTTAATGTTAACGTGGTGCCAGGCGCGAGGTCAAGTTCAGGGAAAAATAAGAAAAAAATCTATGTCACTTAATTAGCGATAATAAAGTCATATAATATAACATTACACTGATATAGCTAGACTCTTTAACTGAGGCCCATACTACACGGGCGGTTTCCCGCCGCGGGAAACCGCTCGACGGAGCTGCGCAGTGTAGTTTGCACCATACAACTTCCATATAAAATTGTGTCTAGTGGCGGTTCAGAGGGGGTTTCCCGCGGCGGGAGAACCGCCCGTGTAGTATGGGCCTAAGTCCTCGCCCGCGCGGTACAGGTGCTGGGGCGTATGACGACAAAGGGGCCGAGAGAGGTGCGGGCGGCGAGCGTGCCTCGTGTGCCTGCCGGCCGCACCTCTCTCGGCTCCCTTTGGCGTCATACCCCCCAGCCCCTGTACCGCGCAGGCGAGGGCTCATTCAAAAGGTTTAGCTATAACTATAACAGACATGGATTTTTTCCTTATTTTCCGTCGGTTATACACTGACCGAGCTTCCCGCTGGGGTCTTCCCATCGAGTTACGACCTGGGTGCCTTTAAGAGGCGAGTGTACAATTTTCTGCAGGGCTGACAACGCACTGGTATCGCGTAAAGCGCTGCGAGTGTCTATGGACAGTGGTGTTCATTTAACATCAGGTGACCCACTAGATCGTTTGTCTGGCTTCACTAACATAAAAAAAAAAACACTGATGAGCAAAAATAAAGGGTCGGTTACAAAAATGAGGATAACTACAAAACCCGCTGTGATAGCTTCTACGAGTAAAATGAGTTTAGTAAAGAGTTTTATTCTCAATTAAACTTTGTCTTGTTAAGAATAAAACTCTTTACTAAACTCATTTTACTCGTAGAAGCTATCACAGCGGGTTTTGTAGTTATCCTCATTTTTGTAACCGACCCTTTATTTTTGCTCGTCAGTATATATAGTAACTTGGCTTTTCGCCCGGTACCTGGCGTGTGTTAGAGAAATTTAACCATTTTTCTGTACACGTTAGGCTGGATTTGTTTTATAAAGCAATCTTTTAAAGATAAGTCCTTGGAGAAATTGAGTTATGTTATGTAGCAATTATACCAACTACGCACGTCTTAATGAAATTTAACATAATAACTAAGTACCTATTTTTTTTTATAAATATGTCAAAGTCAGTATAATATCTTTAATCAATTTAGGCTCTAACAAGCACTTATGAATGTCGAAGAATCTACCACCGGTTCGTAAAAACCCTGTTGAGAAGAAACCGGCAAGAAACATAACGAGGTACCTAAGTATATTTTTTTTCAAAGCAAATCTACAATGTTATTTAATTACATACGTTATCTAAAGTATGAAACTAGGTATCGCCAATGCAGATCGGTATTTCCAAAAATCCCTGTCCTAGATATAATTATTAATTTTATAACCTTACTATCACATTAGCTGCTATCAAAAACGTGTAGTCCAATGAGAAATTAGATGCGCCTACAATTTTTATCTTAGCAACTATCGTCAGCTATTATTTTTATTTTAAGCAAAAACAACCCTTAAGTAGTTAGACGGAAGGGCGAGTTCATCGGCAGCTTGGCCCTTTTAAAAGGACTTTATAAAAGAAATAAAATTACAATACAAAAAACACGGTACAATACGTTTACTTTTAGTTTACCACTGACAGATGGCTTGCCTTCATTTCATTTCCAACTTTAACACCATACAAATAAAGTAGCTATTACAAAATCTGCAACCCACGTAGGTCGTTAAAGTTGAATATGAAATGAAGGCAAACCATCTGTCAGTGGAAAACTGTAATTTTACTGTAGCGTCGAGGCTTGTCTCGTTCAGTTTTCGTTCAATCTTTGGTCATATTATGCTGTGAATGTCTCTTTATTTATTAAGTCTTATTCGTTTATAGAGAATGAGTTGAAAGAAGAATTAAACGAAAAACGAGGGACACGAGCTAAGACGATACCAAAAATACAGTGTGGGTCATATTCATATATGAGCGTTAGTTTCGAATCACTTTCCTGCAGGCTTATTGTCTAACGCTTCTGACGCTTGGCTTCGCAATCACTATTTCTTTCTGTCAAATGGTATTAGATGATAACAGAAAGAGACGGTGAAAGCGAAACGAAGCGTCAGAAGCGTTAGACAATACGGCCTCGGGACACATTTTTGTAGAAACTGCAGAAGATTCTGATACAGTTTCTAGTTACCCGATAGAAGTACGTGACCTCCGATAAATATCCGGCAACGGCATCAAAATCTACAACTAATTCGTAAAATTTTTACCACGAAAGTGAGACGGTGAGAACGCTCGAATAATGACCAATGACTTTGGGGCGTTTCAAAAGGTCTTCAACAGCGCTTTAATCCATACATTAAGCGATAAAGCTCATGAAGAAATCATGGTAATCCTTTTTGAGGGCACAAAAAGCATTTAAAATTCCCAAAAGTCACACAGAGTTGAGCATCTGCAAGAAAAATCGTGCAAGTTGCGTCACATTACGCTGCTGCAAAGCAAACTAGTTTGAAGTGGTCAATTAAACGCCGCAATGTAATGCAGATTGCAAGGTTTTTCTTGCATGTCTATTCGGCTTTAGGCATTTGCTAAAAAGTTGAGGCTACTTGCACTTGCTTATACTCAAGTTTTGTATGATAATTGATAATCGTAAGGACCTCTAAACCAAATGTATAGAAAATCGTCTGAACTGCTTATCCTAACTCCTTGTTATGTTTGCAATCCAACGGGTCAATTTATGCATGTCGGTTAAACGCAGCGATGACTCCACAAGGTCTCAAAGAGCACCTAAAAGTACATCAGTAGCCTCAACTTTCACTCTGAACCTATAGTGCTAAGACCGACCGACTCTGAGTCGATCGTGTTCTTTATGACAAAACTTACCTTAGCAACAGCGGGAGCGGCGGGAAGACCCAATACCATAAGCTAGATTCGCAATGCCACGCAGTTACGCGTAATATTTGGCAACAAACTGTCTTGAACGCGTTTATGTTAAGTCTATTGAACTAGTGGCAAATTAATATGAATCGGGGCTGAGTAATTGTACTATGAGCAAAATAACAGCGCCTCTGGCAATGTGTATTGGCTAGGTACAAACTGTTAAGTAATTCAACGCTTATGCGAACGCGTTCAACAGAATATTACAACCAAAAACTTCCTTAACTTCCAATACTCATTGCATTGTGAATCAAGCTTAGTGACTTACTTTCAGCTGTCCAACCGAATAATCTACTTACACAATTAAATAAGAAGCTAAGCGCAATGTACACACATTTTTTTAATAATAATAATAATATCATTTATTCCAGATTAAAAATCCATAGTTTGTTAGTTACAAAGTCTTATTTCTATGTTAGTACTAGCTAGCTTATGAATTAATCGCTACATGCAAGCGATTCCAGTAGTAATGGAACGGGCCATCCAGACGCTCTGCCACCGTGCGCAGGAGGCTGTTGGAGCTGGCCCCGAGGCGGCGCAGCAGGGACGCGGCGCGCTTGCGCATGGTCGCGTGGAAGCCGTCCGTGCGCGCCTCAAGAACATTCCTGACGCGCTGCAGCGCCTGTCCAGCCCCAACAGCATCCTGAATGCGTTGTTGTATTGGACCCGTATGGCGCTGTAAGCCTTTTGAGTATAGCTGATCCATAGGGTGCCGGTGTAAAATGACTGGCAGTATGCCTTGAACAAAGTGATCTTTACGTTCTTAGTACACCGCGCAAACCTACGGATCAACATATTACTCCTGACTGCCAGCTGCTCCCTTTCAACGTCCTTGTTATCAGAGAGTGAGAGTTTTTATCATATAATTAATTATAACAGGAATAGAGACGGGAAACGAGCTGAAAGCGCAATTCAAGAAAGTCGTGTTTTTTAACCGGCTCAAGTATACGATTTTTGAAAGCATCGTTCAAAAATCTTCTTCTTTTAGTGCCCTCTCCTACCGGAGGTCGGCGATCATTAGGGCTATCTTTACTTTAGAGACTGCCGCCCGAAAGAGGGATCTGGTACTCATCCCGAACCAGTCTCTAAGGTTTCTTAACCAGGAGGTACGTCTTCTGCCAGGTGGTCTGCGGCCTTGTATCTTCCCCTGGATAATAAGCTGAAGCAGACCATACTTTTCGCTACGCATTATATGCCCCAAATACAACAGTTTCCTCTGTTTTATAATACGTATCACTTCCAAGTTTTTATTCAAAAATACCATTCAAAAATAATGAAAATCTGAAAAACTACAGCTTAAGTATATGCTGGAAATGCCTCCGGGGTGTATTGACCCAAGTGTCAATATGTCCAAATGCTAGAACGTCCGAATGTCACAACGTCCAAGAACACAAAACCCAGTTGCCAAAAAGTCCAGTGACAATAACTTACAGTTGTCAAAATTCCAAAGTGCCGAATCGCCTAGTTGTCATAATGTCAAGCGAATATCACGTCCAGTTGCCAAAACGTCCAACTGCCGAATCGTCCAACTGCCGAATCGTCCAATTACCAAGAAGGGTAATGGGTGGAACGTACGGTTACCAAAATGCCGAATGGCCAACACCCCCAGTAGTCAAAATGTCCAAGTGTCAAAACGTCCAGTGCTCAAAACCTTATTTGTTGAGCCACTAAAGCGAGGTCATTATGGTCTTTATGACATCTGGACATTATGACGCCCCGGACAATTTAACACTCGGGCCAAATTGACCAGTGGTCTTTGTGGCATCTGGACATTATGACCTCCCGACAATTCAATACTCGGGCCAGATTGACCAGTGGTCGTTGTGGTGTCTGGACATTATGACGTCCTGGACAATTTAACACTCTGGCCAAATTTACCTGTGGTGTTTATGGCATCTGGACATCTGACCCCTTGGACATTTTGACACTTGGGCCAATACACCCCGGAGCCCTGGAAATTATGATGATTAAGGTGATGAAGACGATTGCTTTCAAAAATCGGCTGCCAGGAAGATAAATAAAAAAGATAGCCTTTCTATTCCTCTTATTGCAGTATTTATCTACTGTGGATACCTACGTGTCAAATTATATAAAGCTTGAAGTGACTAATGGACAAAATAAATAACAAATGACCATTATGTATTTTGTCGATTATTCTTTTCAACGCATTCGCTGCTGGCTGTCAGATACAAGACTTCTTCAGGCGCCACAAACGCAAATCTGCGTTCAAATTAGGTACTGCCAAACTTCAGCAGCGGCACTAGGTGAAAGTCACGAAAACGCACATATGCGTTACCGGCAGTGAATGCGTGAAATTATATTTTTTTCCCTGCGATACTTACTTTTGGGCGTTGTTATGCGCAATGTCCAACATCATAAAACTCCTGCGCAGCTCCAGCATGTTAATCAGCCGTTTGAGCAGCTCTAGCCACGCCTTCTTCGTTTCCAGAACCGTCTCGCCCCCCCTCTCAATGCCGAGGTGGGGGTAAGGGTCCAGGCCAGACTGTCGGAAAAGTATCAAATGTGAGGGTCTTAGCACGTTTTGCCAAAATTACGCGAAAGAATTTCGATATAAATGCTTTTTGACTCGTTTTCTGTAGTATTTAATTTTAATATTATGTAATGAATTTATTAAATAACAAATAAGCAATGACCTTCATTGGACATTGGTGTGAATTGCGTGACCGGTCCAAGTCGAACTTTATTCTGTGTGGCTAGAATTATTCACAATTTACGCGTGGATTTATACTACGGAGTTTGATTTGGACCCGCTGTCTGACACGCTGTCTGGCTTGTATAGCGCTTTGACAGCGCCAATAAAGTGACACTAGTTACAGTGTACCACTACCTACGCAAAAAAAATTAACCCTTCGTATGCCTTGTACCGGATCCGTACCCAATTTAAGGCTTTCTTTTTGTATTTTTTTTAAAATCTGTATCATTGGATTTATATGAAACTGTTGAGGCTAGAATGCACGACTTTTTTTTTTTTAAATTCCGGCATAGGTACGAAAGGTTAAAGAGGTTGCCTTATCGTACGCATTTAGACAGATTTAGAAATTTGGCAGGGTGGGAGCCTTAAATTATAATCTGACGTCATCAACCAAAATAGTTTCAATAATTAATTTTGAAACAAGTAGTGAAGTAAATAACAAAATATTGAAATTACTTTCTTATAATTGACTTTTCTATACAAAAAAAAATAAAAACCACTGTTATTTTTTTTAGACATTCCCAATTTCTGCTGTATTCTCTTTTATACAATCTGTGTGATCCCGAACGCTGTCGAGCTGAGTCGGATTTGTCATTATTCGTAGTGAATGATAGCTAACTCAGTACGCTTAGTATAAGTTTTACTTCACCAAAATACTTCTCGATCGCGTTTACGTAAAAATTTCAATTCTATGGAAACATGGACGCGTGTGAGCGGAGGCGCTGTCCATGTTTCCCTAGTAATTGAATTTTTTACGTAAACGCGATCGAGAAGTATTGAAGTGAAGGAAAACTTATACTAAGCATACAGTACGCTTAGTATAAGTTTTACTTCACCAAAATACTTCTCGATCGCGTTTACGTAAAAAAATCAAATACTAGGGAAACATGGACAGCGCCTCCGCGGCCGCGCGTCCATAGAATTGGAATTTTTACGTAAACGCGATCGAGAAGTATTTTGGTGAGGTATAACGTATACTAAGCACTCAGTATGCTTAGTATAAGTTTTACTTCACCAAAATACTTCTCGATCGCGTTTACGTAAAAATTTCAATTCTATGGAAACATTGACGCGCGCGCGCGGAGGCGCTGTCCATGTTTCCATAGTAATTGATTTTTTTACGTAAACGCGATCGAGAAGTATTTTGGTGAAGTAAAACTTATACTAAGCGTACTGTATGCTTAGTATAAGTTTTACTTCACCAAAATACTTCTCGATCGCGTTTACGTAAAAAAATCAATTACTATGGAAATATGGACAGCGTCTCCGCGCGCGCGCGTCCATGTTTCCATAGAATTGAAATTTTTACGTAAACGCGATCGAGAAGTATTTTGGTGAAGTAAAACTTATACTAAGCGTACTGTACGCTTAGTATAAGTTTTACTTCACCAAAATACTTCTCGATCGCGTTTACGTAAAAATTTCAATTCTATGGAAACATGGACGCGCGGCCGCGGAGGCGCTGTCCATGTTACCCTAGTAATTGGTTTTTTTACGTAAACGCGATCGAGAAGTATTTCGTGAAGTAAAAACTTATACTAAGCATACTGTACGCTTAGTATAAGTTTTACTTCACCAAAATACTTCTCGATCGCGTTTACGTAAAAAATTCAATTACTAGGGAAACATGGACAGCGTCTCCGCGCGCGCGCTTCCATGTTTCTATAGAATTGAAATTTTTACGTAAACGCGATCGAGAAGTATTGAAGTGAAGGAAAACTTATACTAAGCGTACTGGCTTTATACTACGAAATTCGATTTTCGAACATCGCATTGTGCCGTTCCGTTCACGCTAATATTTCTTTTTTTTTCGAACGGACTGTTGCTGTTAGCCTCGACGGCTTTTACAGCTTACCGGAGAGAGGGCGAGCCGCCAGACAGGCAGCTCAGCAAAGCGTGGTTTTCTTAGCATGCCAAAGAGTGCTCCTATTGAGCCGACCTCGGACTTTGGAAACACCACGCTAATAGTATTTAACAGAAGTGTGAAACGAGTGGCACGATACGATGTCCAAAAATTTCGTAAACCCCCAGGCTCGTGCAAGTCCGCCAATAGCAAATACTGTACCTCAACAACCTCGTAGAGGGTTATCCTGACACCTGTTACGCTTTTCGTGCTGGTGTTGACTGTCACGCATGCCTGTAAAAAGAAAACATGTGTAATATTAATATAGGTACTGTTCAAATTAAGCATCTCAGGTGCCTTGCCCCCCATTACCCGCTCACCCCTCTTTCTTTCTCAAGTAATGCATTGACTAAGACAGACAAATGATACGTGACCGCGTGTGGTTGTGTTTGCTGTAAATTTGTGCCCTGTGACCCTAAAAGTAACTATCCCATGGGAACATCCTTGCCGCAGCAGTAGTCGAACCCAGGAACGTGCACGTTGACTTCCACTGACTGTAACTTTCTCCCTTTCATAATTTCTTCCCTTCATTAAGCAGGAACTTTTTATATAAATTTCGCTTCTCTTTACTTTTCATTGCCTACCTATCTCTTGTTTCTGAGGTCATGCTAATCAGTCTCAGAATGAGAGTGCTGGGGCCGTAGTACCCACGCGGGTCCAGTGCGGATTGAAAACTTCACACACACCATTGAATTTCTTCGCAGGTGTATGCAGGTGTTCCTTCAGCGTAAAGCTCATGGTAAATTTCAAATGTAATTTCGCACATATATTCCGAAAAACTCAGAGGTACGAACCGGGATTTGAACCCACAACCCTCTGCTTGAGAGGCTATAGGTCAAACCGCTAGGCCACCATGGCTTCTGTCGCGCAATGTCAATGGTTCAAAGTTAACTGGAAGAGATATTACGAGTACAAACTCGATGAAAATTGCCATGCGGGCGTTTTAGGCTGCGTTTCCACCAGAGATGTGCGAGGATGCGCTGCGAGGGATGTGTTTGTCATGAACCAATAGAAACACTTCATTCACTTAGGACCTTTTAAATGAAGTGTTTCTATTGGTTCATGACAGACACATCCCTCGCAACGCATCCTCGCACAGCTCCGGTGGATACGCAGCCTTAGGGGGCGAAAAATCAATCTAGCTTAGCTTGGTTTTATATCTGAAAAAGTCGTATTTTCGAGTTTATCACAAGCGAATCTCGATCACCAAGGTGTTAACTATTTAAAAGTAATTTTACAAAAATATCGAACGGTGTCCACCGACCGGAAGACGTAGTATAATAGTTGTTAGGCGTAAGCCACATAGAAGAGACGTGGGACGGGGGCGCGTCGCAGTCCGAGTCGTTTGTTCGCAGGCCGCGTCTCCGCCCCGTCTCTTCTATCTGCTTAGGATCGCGACGAGTCTATACCTACATTTAGTATGAAAACTGATACAAGGGGCGCCGCGACAGCGACGCGCCCCCGTCCCACGTCTCTTCTGTGTGGCTTACGCCTTAGGCCTGCAGCAAGACGATTAGAGGCCATTATTGTCTAAGACGCGGACAGTTGCTATCGCATTAACTGTTTCTTTCTGTCAAACGGTATGAGACGGTGACAGAAAGAGATAGCAAGCGCCCGCGCATTAAGCATTATGGCCTCTTGTTAAGAATGCGGGAAAACGTTGGATGCGGATGGCACAGGACCGGTATCTTTGGTGAACTTTGGGGAAGGAATATTTTCAGCAGTAAACGTCTTTCGGCTGAAATGATGATAATGATTGTATAAAAAAACCGGCCAAGTGCGAGTCGGACTCGCGCACGAAGTGTTCCGTACCATTATCTATAAAAAATTGCGGTTTACGATTTAAGACGTATTAAAAAAAACTACTTACTAGATCTCGTTCAAACCAATTTTCGGTGGAAGTTTACATGGCAATGTACATCATATATTTTTTTAGTTTTATAATTCTCTTATTTTAGAAGTTACAGGGGGGGGACATACATTTTACCACTTTGGAAGTGTCTCTCGCGCAAACTATTCATTTTAGAAAAAAATGATATTAGAAACCTCAATATCATTTTTGAAGACCTATCCATGATAACCCACACGTATGAGTTTGATGAAAAAAAAAATTTGAGTTTTAGTTCTAAGTATGGGGAACCCCCAAAATTTATTGTTTTTTTTTCTATTTTTGTGTGAAAATTTTTATAGCGGTTCTCAGAATACATCTACTTACCAAGTTTCAACAGCATAGTTCTTATAGTTTCGGAAAAAAGTGGCCGTGACATACGGACGGACAGACAGGCATGACGAATCCATAAGGGTTCCGTTTTTTGCCTATTGGCTACGGAACCCTAAAAACGTGCAACATTGAAACAGATGTCTAAATCTGAATAATAAAATCACATTTAATATTCGTTAATTAAAATTTGGATAACGATAAAATTGGCTGCTTGTAACTGATAGTGACATTGACTTGTGTAATTACAATAGGTATGTTTGCTATCGTAATCCAAGATGATAGTGTAATCAATAAAAATGTTTATAAGTGCGTGCGTTTCTAGGGTTCCACGTCCAAAAGGTCACAAACGGAACCAGGGAGCGTAACTTTGGTGTCGACACAGAATATATAATAGTACTAACGCACAGAATGGACACGCTCCGCCCCGCACCGATTCGAGTTACCCCACCCCTCAAGGCGCAAATTGCCGAACCACGCCGGAATCCAGAAGAGTGCGCGCGCGATGTATGTAGGCGTACGCGTGTACAGACGTCGTCGTGCTTATGTAGATTCAAGAACGCGTATTTGTACGTCGTGTCCGCCGCGCGGTGTCGATGACAGACGTATGACGTAAAGCTACATACAGTGTTTTTAAACCCCGACACAAAAAGAAGGGTGCTATAAGTTTGATCGCTATGTGTGTCTATCTGCGGCATCATAGCTCTTAAACGGGTGAAACGATTTGGATTTTTTTTTATTTGAAAGCAGGTTTCTTACCTAATCGTTGGGGGTTTTTAATTTTTTGATTTATGTATAGTTGTTATTTAGACCTCTCTGTTTACTAATAAATAAAATAAATAAATAAATATTAGGGACAATCTTACACAAATCGATCGAAGCTTGTACTATGGGTACTAGACGAAGATAAACATACTTATATAGATTAATAAATACTTAAATACATAGAAAACATCCATAACTCAGGAACAAATATTCGTGCTCATCACACAAATAAATGCCCTTACCGGGATTTGAACCCAGGACCTCTTGCTTCGTAGGCAGGGTCACTACCAACTAGGCTAAAGCGGTCGTTAATATAATCAATGTCAAATACACCGCACTCAATTTTCATGGATAGGTTTAGGATTTGAAATTGCCAGAAGTTTTACGCAAACTATTTTCATCCGACTGCCGAAGGAGGGTTATGTTCTGCGAGCATGAGCGTAAGCCTGAACGGCTCAATGGATTTTGAAGTGTGAGGCGTCATTAGATGCGTCTCAGTTCCGAGAGTGACATATGGTATACAATTTTCCTGGAATTCCCATGGGAACGAGAATTATACAGGCGGGTTTTTTTCACCTAGTATTAAAATTAAAATTATTACAGTCATTGCCATCAATAGAAATTGATTTAGATGAAGAAAGGTTGACTTTTACAGTATTTGCTCCAGAGCCCGAATTTTAACGCGCGGGTGCTTTATTATTTCGCCATCTTTTTCTGTCACTATTTCATACAGTTTTTCAGAAAGAAATAGTGAATCCGACAGCAAGCATCCGCGTGTTAGAAAATATGGCCTCAGGTGTGGAGGATTAGGTATGACCAGTCATCATCGTTTTAGCCGAAAGACGTCCACTGCTGAACATAGGCCTCCCCCAAGGCTCGCCAAACAGATCGGTCCCGCACCATCCGCATCCAGTGCGATCCCGCAACCTTAACCAGGTCGTCGCTCCATCTTGTTGGAGGCCTACCTACACTGCGTCTTCTGATCCGTGGACTCCGTGGACGCCACTCGAGAACCTTTTTGCCCCATCGGCCATCAGCTCTACGAGCGATGTGCCCTGCCCACTGCTACTTGAGTCCGGCGATTACTTGAGTCTGGTCTGGTATGACCAGTGCGACGCTCATTTTATAAATGGCAGGAGATTTGAGCGTTATATTTCCCTGAGTGTATACGTGAAATGTATAATTATATACGGATACATAGCAGGATGTGCAAGTCGCAAAATGTGCAGTGGTGCAAATCGCAAAAAGTGTTTGTGAAGCTTTTTTCACAATTGCGTTTTTTCCCAATTTAAATTGACACAGAAACAGTGTCGACGGAGCTCCTTCTTCTGTGTGCTTTTGGCCCTTCGGGCCGATGCAAACTTAATATAACCTAAACCTACTATAAGATCTGCTTGCACATTTTGCGATCTGCTCATTACGAGATTTGCACATTTTACGATTTCTTCATTTTACGTAGCCTGCACATTTTGCGACTTGCACATCCTGCTATGTATCGATATATACTATAACTATAGGCACAAATGTACCTAAATAAATTACATTTGTAATTTACCATGAGCTTTGCGGTGAAGAAAAAAGCATCGTGAGGAAACCTATATACTCCTGCGAAGAAACTCAATGGTGTAGGTATGTGAAGTTCCCGCGTGGGAACTACGACCCAAGCCCTCTCATTCTGAGAGGAGGCCTGTGCCCTGCAGTGGGACGTATATAGGCTGGGATGATGATTCTATAAATATTGACATTTTTAAGCGGTTATTTATTTTTACCCTTGATTATACCTACCTACATCGTCGCTCTTCATGGAAAGAGCAAAGTATTCAATTTCCAACCTTGTTACAAAAGACACTGCGCTCAATTTTGTCAAGAAGTAAAAATGATCCACAATATTTTCCTGATAGAACAAAAAATAGGTGACATACCTATATATTTAAATAAACTATTTCGAGCAGTCGTATACATGCCTTCGTGGCGCAATTGGTTAGCGCGTTCGGCTGTTAACCGAAAGGTTGGTGGTTCGAGTCCACCCGGGGGCGTTCTTTTTGTATTTTAAATTTGTAAATTCAGTAATATCATAATCTATTTAAAAATTCGAGTTATTATTTATTAGAAGTAATAAAAACTGAATTTGTTTTTTTTTTGTTACAAAAAATGATTCTTTATGAACTAAGTCTAACTAAGAAAAATGAAATATCGTCACTACTTTGAAAAAATCTCGTATCTCAAATCAATATGTAAACCAAACTGAATTTTATTGCACACTCAGTAAAGGTCAATTAGCCAGATTATCCATTTTGAGATACGAGCTTTTTTCAAAGTTGTGACTATAGGTATGTACCTTAGCTCTAATAGATAAGCTATAAATTGACGACACTGCAATAACTGGGTACATCAAACAAATAAAGCAAAGGATTGGAAAAAGTAACAAATCTTAAATAGGTAGGTGGTATATATTTATTAAAAAAAATACTGTTTCATTTAAGATATGATAGAATCTTATCTCAAACGTAGGTAACATTATTTTTAAACTTACCCTACTAGAAAAGGCAAAAAAAAAACAGTTCTTTAATAAGTTTAATTTCAATACTAGATGAAAAAAACCGCCTGTATAATTCTCGTTCCCATGGAAATTCCGGGAAAATATATACCTACCATATGTCACTCTCGGAACTGAGACGAATCTAATGAGACCTCACACTTCAAAATCCATTGAGCCATTTAGGCTGCAGGGCGTGCCAAAGAATGGTACATACATAAATCCATACGCTCGAAAAACATCGACAGTCGGGTGAAAAGAGCGCAACACAAAAAAAACTGCATTTCAATCAGTTCAGTAGTTTTTTTTTTTTTTTTTTTATGTTAGATAGGCCAGACAAACGAACTAGTGGGTCACCTGATGTTAAATGAACACCACTGTCCATAGACACCCGCAGCGCTTTACACGATGCCAGTGCGTTGTCGGCCCTAAAGGAGAGGGAATAGGGGAAGGGGGAGAGGGAGGGGGAGAGGGAAGGGGTGAGGTATTGGGCCCCCGGCACTCTCACTGACCGTACGAAACGCAAGCAGGATTACTGCTGCTTCACGCCGGTGTTCTGTGAGAGGGTGGTACTGCCCCGGACGAGCCGGCCCATTCGTGATGCAGCGGCTAGCTACAACATGGCTCTACCACTACAAAAAGAAGAGAAGTTTATAGACATATAGATTAAAAACTGCATCCTGGCGGCCCAAGCGCAAAAATGTATACGTGAAACAGATCATGTCGAATGAAGCATTGTTAAAGAAAAATGATAACAGACATACACACAACGTATTTTAACATAAGTGTAGACGTGTACTGTACGTGGTCAGCAACAAAAATATGAATACACTTAAAGTACCAAAAATTATGTATACACGCCTTTATGCCCTGGTAATAGAGTCGTGGATGCATATTTTTGTTACTTTGGGTGTATTCATATTTTTGTTGCTGACTGTACCTATACCTCACCCCCCCCCCCCCCCCCCGCGAATAGGGGCAGCAGTCCAATGCCAAGACAAACTAGGTAAGTGTCTAAGCACATAATGCCTGACGAGCTAGCAAGGGAGGGAGCGGATACGGGATTTATAGGTCCTGAGCCGGTACTTCCAATATCTGCAGACGTCACCAAGGGGGTAATAGATAGATTGAAGGAACAGGAAGCAAACAGTGATTGGAGACAGGCTGTTGGGTGGGTGCAGACAATCGAAGATGATGCTGGATGGTATCAACTACAGAAGAACTAGGTATCTCCTAAATCTAGGTAAGAGTAGCTTAAGAACTATAACTGGCATAATTACTGGCCATAATTTGTTAAATAGACACTTAAGCATAATAGGTATAAGAAGTGACCCCTCCTGTCCACATTGTGGGAAGGAGGAAACGAGTGAGCACTTCCTAGCCGAGTGTGTCATGTACGCGGCAGCGCGGCGTGATGTATTCGGGAGTGACGAGCTGAGGGAGGAGGAGCTAAAGGATGTCAGTCTCAAAGATGTCCTTATGTTCAGCAGGAGAACGAGAAGATTCGAGGAGAGATGCTGTGTGGGAGCGCTGCTGGGACAGTAACCGTCGGCTCCAACCACGGGGAACTAGGCTGAATGACTGTGCAAAACGGTCGACAGCCCGCCTGGCTCAGCGAGGCGTCCCCATACATCATCATCATCATCATCATCAAGCACATTATGCCGAAAAAACCCAACCGTCGTTACGCGACCGAAGAAAGACGACCGAAGTTTCGTGACCATTTCTATTTTTAACCCCCGACGCAAAAATAAGGTTGTCATAAGTTTGACCGCTATGTGTGTGTGGTGTGTGTGTGTGTGTGTGTGTGTGTGTGTGTGTGTGTGTGTGTGTGTGTGTGTGTGTGTGTGTGTGTGTGTGTTTGTGGCATCATAGTTCTTAAACGGGTGAACCGATTTGGTTGCGGTTTTTTATTTGAAAGCAGGCTTCTGAGCGTTGGTTCTTACACAATTTTCATTAAAATTGGTTCAGCCGTTTCAAGGTTATCAGCTTTTTTCTTATCTGCGGAAGGGATATTAAACGCATAATAGGCATTACTTTAATTTTAAGCAGACGTGTGACCTAATTACGTTGAGTGTTTTGTTTTTTTTTAATTTATAATTATTTTTATTGTTCTTAGATTTCGGCAAAGGCGCTGCTGATAAAAACAAATGATATTAAATGCGTCGCTAGTAATTCAATCACGCCGAAATTCGGCCGCGTAATTTCGGCAAACTGTGCTTTGGCACATAATTACATAACATAATACATACTTACATTTGAAATTTACCATGAGCTTTACGGTGAAGGAAAACATCGTGAGGAAACCTGCATACACCTGCGAAGAAATTCGATGGTATGTGTGAAGTTCCCAAACCGCACTGAGCCGGCGTGAAAACTGTGAAACAGGAGGCCTGTGCCCTGCAGCGGGACGTTTATAGACTGTGATGATGATGATGATGATGATGATGATGATGATGTGATTAGGCCCGGCAACTCCCGGTAGTTCGTGAACACGTACCTCACGAGCAACACTCTCCAAGACCATCCTGTTGAAGTTGTGGAAGAAGTAGCGGCACCTCGCCAGGAGTATGAAGCAGTTCCTCACGTCTTCGTGGAATTTGTGGTACACCCTGTTAATAATTAGTCATAAGCAGGGCTCGAAATTTTAGTGCTGATGACGTCGTTGAACCGCACATAGGATGATTTAAAATTTGGGGGCACGGCAGTGCCCCCGCCGAGTCGAGCAAAACAAAGGCACGGCCGTACTATCCTTTTCTCGTAGCCATTCAGGCTATTTTCGATATAGTATTTTCGTAAACAATTACCTACCACTTATCAACCTCTTTTATCAAATGATATGGTTACTTGAAATGTCTTGACTGACATAGTCATCCAGATTAACAATAAATTGACTGATGATAAATTTGACAATATATTTTAATACATATTCTCAAATGCATTTTACTATCACAATATCTACTTTTATTATAATTACAAAGACAGTGTATAAACTAAATATTATCCCACAAATATCTGCCCAGACCGGGAATCGAACCCGGGACCTCAAGCTTCGTAGTCAGGTTCTCTAACAACTAGGCTGTCCGGGCCCAATTGCATAACAAAGTACAACTAATATTACAAGCGGAACTCTCGCTTCAGTTATATTAACTAGAAAGGGAGTTCCGCTTGTAATATAAGTTGTACTTTGTTATGCAATTGAGCCCCGGTCGTAAAATGTAAGCTTAATTATGTGTCTAATTTAAATTTTAAATTACAATACCAAACACTTCACCGATTTAAAAAAAAAAAATTTGAAGAGCACATGAATCAAATTACTGGTCTTAGAAAAGTAGAATCAGCCGGCCAGGGTCTACGAGACAACAATTTGGTGATCTCTGGTCTAAAGTGTCTCTAGCTCCCTCACCCGTCAATGTCCTCAGCAATCCGCCTCAGCTCCCTCCCGGTGGCCATTGCGCTCCACTTCATGAGCCGCTTGCCGTCGTGCGCCATGTGGAGACGGTTCCTCATCTGCTGAAGTGCCACCAACGAGGGCAGGCAAGGGTAGCGGCTCACGCCGATGGTTACATCATCATCGTCTGGTGGAACCAAGAACAAAATTAAAAAAAAATCACTAACGTATATTTCAACGCCAAGCCTAGCCAAACAAAAATTTTAAATAAAAAATAAAACCTCCTTCAAAAAACATCCAAAAACTAAGAAATAATAATTGAACCGAACCGACCACAATAAGCATGAAAATATATTTCTTCTAATCTGTTTGAAGTCGGTGCCTCAGCTCGAGTCAGCAGGAGTGGACCTAGTAATCTAACTTACCTACATACCTACTATCTATAGGGCTTCTACACTCCTGCTGGCTTTTTATTTTTTGCTTTTTAGTTGTTTCGGTATAAAATAGATGCGTAGGATAAAATCATCAGTTTGACTTCGAAATAAGTTTATGTTGAAAATTCTATTTTTAAAACTCGACAGGGTTATGTCGTTTTATTACAGAGTTCCATGATACTTTCTGAATGCAAATGCTCGACTTGTCACCGAAAATACTAAAATCGCTATACGTTTCTCTTGAATTTTTGAGGAGTTTCTTCAATTCCTCATGGATCCCATCATCAGAACTGGATTTTGGTAACAACCAACCTTGAAGCATGTGCTTTCAAACAACGAAAAAATTTTCCAAATCGGTTCATAAATGACGGAGTTCTGAGGTAAAACACGTTAAAAAAAAAAAAAAGAACATACAACCGAATTGAGAACCTCCTCCTTTTTTTGAAGTCGGTTAAAAACGTAAAGCTACTTTGAAGTAATTGCGTAAAGCTCATTTTGACGTATTTTGTGACGCATATAATATCCGTCGTTGGAGATGCAAAGGTTAGGTATACGTGATACTCGTGCTAAGAGAACACCGCTCCTCCACGTTATGCAAATTAAAATTACTTATAGAAACTAGGTACATAGGTACAGTTTTAAACATTCGTGATTTTCACTCATAATTACCTACTAAACTAAACGGGACTTATCACGCAATAAATATTTATTTACGAGCTGCTGCCCGCGACTCCGTCTGCGAAGTATTCGTTTATCGCTATCCCGCGGGAACTATGCAATTTTCCGGGATAAATAGTATCCTATATGTTAATCCGGATTATAAACTATCTTGGTGCCAAATTTCATCAGAATCCGTCAATTCGTTTTAGCGTGAAAGAGTAACAAACATCCATCCATCCATCCATACTTACAAACTTTCGCGTTTATAATATTACTAGGATTTACCTCGACGTTTCGGCCACATTGCAGCAGCCATGGTCACGAGTTGTGGCCGAAACGTCGAGGTAAATACCTATTGTGCCAACGGGGGTTTGTTGTTATAGCGGCTACAATAACGCATAATCGGTGAAAATTTCAAGTGTCTACTTATCTATTACGGTTCAACAGCTAAAGCCCTGTGACAGACAGACAGTGGAGTCTCAGTAATAGGGTCCCGCTCCCGCTAGTACCTTTAAGCTGGGTCCACATTTGTATCATTTTGTCGTATCGTATCTACGTCGCGTTGCACCGACGCGTATCAAAAAAATAATAATAATTTATTGAATAATAAGCCACACATAAACAAACAATGCGAGTCTTATGTATAGTTAGCATCTTAAAAACACTCGTAACAACTAAAAATATAATGCAATAAGTAATAGGCTTGTAAAAGACATTAAGATAGATCCTCTGACCTTCATGCTAGGATAACCTGTGTTATGAAGATCAGCGGTTTGGTATTGGAATACTAAGGTATCAAGATCGCTAGTGTGGACGCAAAAACAGCGCGATCATGCGGCGCGCCGTATCTGATCGCTCGGGATCGATGTTGATTCGCGTATATATACCCAGCACACTCGCGAACGGATACGCGTATCAAGATCGGTAAGTATGGACGTGTTTTGATACTGTATCACGATACGAAGTGATGATTTGATACGCGATACGCCGTGATCGCTCTCGAGGCGGTTTTTCCCCGATCATCAAAGGGGCTACGGACGACTCCACACAGAACGATGTGAGCGTCCACACATAATGATACGGCGTTATGATACGATACGCTGCTACGCTACGGTTAGTATGGACGCATTTATTCACGTGACACTAGTGATACGTTTTGCCCAAAGTGAGCGTCCATACTTAGGGTACGCGAGCTCGATACGATACGCGTGATCGTGATCGGCAAAATGATACAAATGTGGACCCAGCTTTAGAGTTTAGACGCAAGCCACCCATAAGAGACGTGGGACGGGGGCGCGTCGCAGTCGGCGTCGTTTGTTCGCAGGCCGCGTCTCCGCCCCGTCTCTTCTGTTTGCTTTGGATCGCGACGCTTCTATACATTTAGTATGAAAACTGATACAAGGGGCGCCGCGACTGCGACGCGCCCCGGCCCACGTCTCTTCTGTGTGGCTTACGCCTTAGTATACGGAACCCAAATAAGTTTTTGTTAAAATTTTCATTTTTACCACAAGCTTTTTCGCCGACTGTACTTTTCGATGACTGTATTTGCATTGTCATCCAACTTACATAAGTATACCAAATTTCAAGTAAATCCGAACACTGGAAGGTTCAATTTGACCCCTACATACATACACTGCAAGTTAAAAAAACCGGTCAAGTGCGAGTCGGACTCGCGCACGAAGGGTTCCGTACCATTTATAAAAATGGCAAAAAAATCACGTTTTTTGTATGGGAGCCCCCTTAAATATTTGTTTTATTTTAATTTAATTATTTTTTTTTAAAGTGAATATATAACTAAATATTCTGTGAATATTTCAAGCGTCTACGTACTGCCGTTATCACAATATCGAGCAAAAAAAATCACGTTTGCTGTATGAGAGCCCCTTAAATATTTATTTTATTCTATTTTTTAGTATTTGTTGTTATAGCGGCAACCAAAATACATCATCTGTGAAAATTTCAACTGTCTAGCTACCACGGTTTATGAGATACAGCCTGGTGACAGACGGACAGACGGACAGACGGACGGACAGCGGAGCCTCAGTAATAGGGTCCCGTTTTTACCCTTTGGGTAAGGAACCCTAAAAAGGCTTGTAAATAAAAATAGAACTTACCTTCTTCTTCGGTCTTCATCTTGCTGGATTAGAGTTGAAAAAAAAAAACACCGAATTTAGCTCAAATCTTCATAAGTTTCTGTGCATTATATTTCCTGTGGTTCCGTTTGCATTTGAGTTTTTTTGGTTTGTGTGGATGGATTATTTTCTATGATTTATTTCATGGTATTTCTATGGTTATTGCCGTGGTTTGTAACGTTTCATTTTGTTGGATTTTTCTATATGATTTTTCTGCTTGACGTCGGGGATGCCATTTTGATCGTGTTTTCATTTGAATGTCAATGCTTTAGAAGAATTTTGTTCTACTTTGACAATTGGGCAGGTTGCGAAAAGTTTGTACGTATAGGACAGGTCTAGCAACTTTTATAAAGTTCCATTGAGGCTTTGATCAATTATAACTGTAGATCCACAGTCGCGCGCCCGAAAATGTCCGAGCCAAATGAGCGCCACTTTGATAAAAGTGGCCTTCTTTTTTCTCAGTACGTTGCGTGAAATTATCAAGTTTAGCTGTAAAGTGTCAACCGAAATACGACTGTAATAAAGTAAAGATTAGGTTCAAATTTCTGTGTAGGTGATGATTTTAATTGTTATGCAAACAAATAAAAAAGTTCGGACATTTTTTGAAGGGGATATTGTTCGGCAATGTGTATCTTCAGTTATAATTGATCAAAGCATTGAGGCTTTTGTTTGGAGTTTCTTTACGAGATGGAATATCGTCGATGAAACTGCAATACCGTAACCAACAATGGCTAACGCCACGTAACTAACAATATGTGTCAAATTTTAGTATGTCTGGTATCGATAAATACGAAGATGCTCAATTTTAATAATAATAATCATTTATTACAGTTAGTTACAATGACCCTTATTGACTACCTACAGATTAACTTATACTGAACGGCAGATGCCTGGCACTCCACTCCTAATGATCTCCTATAAAAATTGCCACAAGTCAGTTAAGGTAAATACCCCAGTGCCAGACGCTGCCCCAATAGCCGGCACTTTAAATCTTAGTTCTTAGCAATAAAGGCGACAAGCAGGGTGTCGATTATTGGAATTGGTTACATGGAATACAACACAATAGCAGTTTCAAAGACGATACGAAAAATTTATAAAATAAAAAATAACCTACTCCAAAAAAATTCAACGTTTTGACTGAGCCAGCAGGAGTGGCCCTGGTCGTCTACCTTACATATACCTATAGTATAAATCTTCCCAGGTGAATTTTTCGCTTCGAGCCCTTATCTTTCAAAACAAACGGTATCGTCATAGTATTAAGGTTCAAATTTAATGTAATGGCTCGAAGCGAAAAATTCACCTGGGAAGATTTATACTATACTTACTATCTATTGGGCTTCTACCATAGCACTCCTGCTGGCTCGTGCTGATTCACCGACTTCAAACAGATCAGGATTTTATTTTAGATTTTTTTTGAGTCGGTTAACATGACAAACAAAACTTATATTATTTATTTTTTATTAGCAGTGCGGCTGCTCACCGAATCTAAGATTATTTAAAAGCGAAAAAGTTTTTCGGGTGCGCCGGTGGGATTCGAACCCACGTCTCCTGGGTATGCGCCCCAACGGGTGTTCTACCAATTGAACCACGTCGCATCCAACCACTGTTGGCGTATGTAAGCGATTAAGAATTTCGGGGGAGTCGGTTGGATGCGACGTGGTTCAATTGGTAGAACACCCGTTGGGGCGCATACCCAGGAGACGTGGGTTCGAATCCCACCGGCGCACACGAAAAACTTTTTCGCTTTTAAATAATCTTAGATTCGGTGAGCAGCCGTACTGCTAATAAAAAATAAATAATATTTGAATAAATAGATGTGGTACATCATTTCTTACGCATTTCCAATGTAATTTGGAACGTAGGAGTCGTAGCTTCTAATAGTTGCGATGGATGTTACCACACGCCACTGTTGGCGTATGTAAGCGATTAAGAATTTCGGGGGAGTCGGTTGGATGCGACGTGGTTCAATTGGTAGAACACCCGTTGGGGCGCATACCCAGGAGACGTGGGTTCGAATCCCACCGGCGCACCCGAAAAACTTTTTCGCTTTTAAATAATCTTAAACAAAACTTAATTGATTCCTTTGTGTAACGAAAGCCTTTAGTGTAAATACAATACATTTTTTTTAAACGACCCTACTATGTAACTCAGAGTTCGGTGCTAAACCAGGGTTAAGTAGCGTCAAGATATATAGAACTGTCATCCATAACCCAAGGTCAACGATTTATTTTTTAACCTAACCATGCAAACGTCCCTTCCAGGTAAAAGTGCTAAAGTTAAACTAAGTCTGCCACAATATCAAGCAAAGGTGTTGGCAACTTAAGTGTATTAAATTTCCAATTTGGAGCAATTACGTCTGACGGCGCCTAATCCGAAGAAGGGCCTTAAGTGGTTAAGAGCAGAGAACCGCGTCTTAATTATTGTATAGTTGGATTCATCGATACGTATACTCCATTTACTTTAGAATTATAAACCACAACAACATTATATTTCGGCTCGTGAACTGTAATCTCTTTACAATTGGGAATGTCTAAAAAAAATTACCAGTGGTTTTTATATTTTTTTTGTATAGAAAAGTCAATTATAAGGAACTAATTTCAATACTTTGTCATTTAGTTCTCTACTTTTTTCAAAATTAATTATTGAAACTATTTTAGTTGATGACGTCAGATTATAATTGAGGGCTCCCACAATGCCAAATTTCAAAATCTATCTAAATGCGTACGATAAGGCAACCCCTTTAATTATTTTTTGCGTAGTGGTACACTATACACTGTGTCACTTTACTGGCACTGTCAAAGTGCTAGATGTCAGACAGCGGGTCCAAATCAAACTCCGTAGTATAATCCACGCGTAAATTGTGAAGAATTCTAACCACATAGAATAAAGTACGACTTGAACCGGTCACGCAATTTACACCAATGTCAAATGAAGGTCATTGCTTATTTGTTATATAATAAATTCATTACATAATATTAAAATTAAATAACTACAGAAAACGAGTTAAAAAGCATTTATCTCAAAATGGTTTTCGATTTACTATACATTGCAAAAAAATAGACATCCCCAATTTGTACTAGAGTACCAATTGACGACACGCAAATAAAGTGACATTAAAACAATTTTATTTTGCGGCTCCCAGTCTATTGTACTGTACTATTTGCTAGGTAAGAAATAGTTGACGAGCCGCAATATAATGATGTTGTGGTTTTCAATTCTAAATTAAATGAAGTATAGACATTCAGTACCTCTACCATGAGTTACACTAGTTTACAGTGACCGTACTCGCTAGCGACGGCGTAAATGATTTGTATGGAGAATTGTACTTCCGTAAGTGACCGCTAGAGGCGCTGTACACAATTCTCCATACAAATCATTTACGCCGTCGCTAGCGAGTACGGTCACTGTAAACTAGTGTAACTCATGGTAGAGGCACAGAAGGAGGTATGTACGTCTTTTGGCGTATTCTAAAAGGCTGCTGTGTTGGAGATATCGAAATAATTAGGTATATTAATTGACGACCGGATAGCCCAGTGGTTAGAAAATCTGACTGAAGCTGAGGTCCCGGGTTCGATTCCCGGTCAGGGCAGACATTTACTTTGTGTGAATAATACGAATGTTTGTGCTCAAGTCTTGGGCGTTTAATATGAATTTAAGTATGTATCTATCTACATAAGTATGATTATCCGTTGTCTAGTACGGTCGACCAAGAAAGTGGTCTACCAGTTTTGACAAAAGTCTCTGTGGCATCTAAATATCCCTAAGTCACTGTCATCATGTTATTGCAAGGGAAAATCGACCTCGTTGTATCATGACGTGCAAATGAACTTCGACCGTAGGGGGGTAGACCATATTTTTGGCCAACTGTACCCATAGTACAAGCTTGCTTAGTTTGGGACTAGGTCAATTGGTGTGAATTGTCCCGTGATCTTTATTTATTATTTATTTATAAAGGTGCTATGTTGAGTTAATCTGTAAGTAGAAGATCGAGAAGTAGGAGATTGGTGTAGAACCGCCTTGATATCATTTCTGACTCTTGTCAGCACAGAAATATATCCTTGTCAGCAAGCGCCTTGAACCAGCCATCATCGCAATACTTGCGACCCTCCACAGGTTTGCGCCAATCAACGCGTTTTTCCGCTAGCTTTTGCCAGTCGTAGCGTTCAATCCTAAAGGTGATAATAACTTACCGCAGTCCTTAAATCAAATCAAGACTACTTAATACCATTTAATGCTTACTCTATTTCATTCCTCAGCATTTCAGCAATCAATCCCACAAGCAACCCCACCACTTGACAAAAGCTTTAACTCAGAAAACTATGAAATGTGAAATATAAGCCATCAGCCAGCGTAACCTGACCCCCCTCCTTTCCCCTTACTCTGACAATCGCAACCACCAGGGGCCTCGGAAAGGGGGATTCAAGGCTCATTCATAATTGGTTTTTGACGTGTCAAACATTCACAATGCCATTATATTTGAACAAAGAGTTGTACCCTCGTTCACACCTCTGCTGCATTGATTTAGGATATTGTGATTTGTAGAAGCGTGTCAATTATTCTTCACTAGCTTCTACACGTGGCTTTGCACCTTTGCTATATTAGCAGAGGTCAAAATTTTCACGTCAAAATAAAAGACTGTCGCGATTAAAGTAATGTCAGAAACTTTTTATCGATATCGATAGTTGTGTGCCTGTATAGCGACAGACGGAAATTCTTATTTGACATCCACGTCAGTACACAGCAGAACATTACATTTTTTTTGACCGAGAGTTAGGGGTAGCTAATCATTAATTTCTCAATATTTTCTGCGAGTAGACTGTTTCGTTGATCACTGTAAAACCATTTACGTACAACTTTATCCAACTTTTCTATGCAACTTGTATGAATAAGTGGATACTTAAGTTAGGGAACCGACCGTACTCGCATACTCAACTTTACTCGACGCCAATACCTCGAGTCTATACTACGTTTTGCATATTTTAATTATTAATTAAAGAAATTAATCTACATCTACATCTACACTAATATTAAAAGAGGAAAGATTTGTATTTTTGTATGTAATGAATAAACTTAAAAACTACTGGGCCGATTTCAAAAATTCTTTTGCCGTTAGAAAGCTACATTATCACTGAGTAACATAGTTTATATTTATTACTAGAAAAAATTAGAGATCCTCAGAAAAAATTACTAAAACCAACCCAAGGTGTAAAAAAATTAGCCATAAAATGTCTTTCATCGCATACGCTGCAGAAAGTATTGATGATAGAACAAAAAAATGATCTACAATATTATAGAACGTATCAATATCTACAAAAAACTTCACGAGACTATACGTCCAACTATTGTAGTTATGTCACTATTACTACTTTTCTACATTTTAAAAGATGATAGAAATGCCTATCAAAATCAGACCATGTTATCCACACCTTTGTATTAATTCTTATCCAAATAAATTATTTCGTATGCAAGACTGGTTCAATACCTGTTGATTGTTTTTTGAATTACAGAAATCGGACATTCCATTCAAAAGATAATACGAAATTAAAAATGTCAATAAAAATTAATGTCAGTTTTTAATTTTGAAAATTTGGGCCTTCTGCTTGGATTCTCGCTAGCATGCCTTGCTTGCATTCTTGCTTCCTTGCATGCTTGCTTTCATGCTTTCTTGGATGCTTGCTCGCATGCTCGCTAAAATCCTGCTTGGATTCTCGCTTGCATGCTTTCTTGTATGCTTAAATGCTTCCTTGCATGCTTTCTTGCAAGCTTGCATGCTTTCTTGCATAATAGCTTGCTTGCTTAATTGCATGCTTCTCTGAAATATTTATGGTTCACGCGAGCGAAGCCGCGGGTAAAAAAGCTAGTTAATTATAAAATAATACAAAATATAACATTATGATTTTTTATGTACTTAGGTACTCGATAGGTAGGTAGGAGTACTCGATATCGATAAAGGCACGTTCCTAACACTAGCTAGATTGTGTTGCCTAGATCCTTTTGTTTTGCCGTGAAAATTCGACCTCAGCTCTGCTCATAACTAATATTTTTAGGTACTTGATTATAATCACGAACTATTTCTTGCTAAAAGTACCTCAACGTTTCGACGTTTTATAGTACACTCGTGACGACGGCCGCTGCATTGTGGTTGAAACGTCGAGTTTGTTTCAGCAACAAATACCTAGTTCGTCTTAATCATAAAGTCCCGAAAATTACTAGTTTTTTTTCGCTTTTAATTCTAAACTATTTAGACACTTACATATCATATTATGCGGACTGTGAAGATAATAATTATATAACGCAGTTTCTGGCTTATTCTATATGCTAAGATAGCAAATTGCTATGTATATAATGTATTTAAGTTATGTAAACTTAAAACAGGAATTTAACAAAGCGTTTTGATGTAGCATACCTTATCGATCTCTCTATTAGTAGGTAATAAACATTTCTCGTGTTTGTTAGGCAAATACTTGCTAATATTAGATTCTTAGGGAAAAATATGGTAGGTACTGTGGCGGGGGTCCCTATGCTCTGAAAGGGAAAATACTTCCTAAGATCCTAACTTGACCTTATTCAAAAGAAAACTTGGATTTTCATTGTAACACTTCATTAATTCAATATTAGTACATTAGTACATTGTTGTAGGTAGAGGCTAGAAAGTAAGCAATCACAGTCCCAGAGCTAGTGAACCCTCCGAGTAACGGTCTTCCTGTAAGGCTAGAAATTTGTAGAATGATGATTTATAGCACCCTAGGGGCAATAACCATGACCTGGCAGGCATCAGCCCTGCACGTCATCAACCCTTTTATTTTTAAGATGTAATAATTTAATATGATTGAGTTTATTCATTGTAAATTATGAATAAAAATTGCCAGGCGATTACAGTAAGCATAAGTACCTGCCAGGTGAAGAATGGAAAGGTGCACAGTTTAGGAAGTAAAATAAACTTTCTTCTGTATAGTTGAAATTTGGATATGTTTTTTAGTAAGCGTTTTAGTAAAAACCTGTACAATGACAGGCGGTTTTTAATAGCATAAGACTTGACAGGCGAGGGGAAAGATGCTAAGGGCGTGCGATTAAGAGGTGTAACATGGAAGCATTTAGTGCGAGTGATATTAAATAAAAATGATAGATACAATATATTTTATTGAAGTGATACTTCTATTGCGACTTCCAACAAGGTTGCGTTAAACGTTTAACGCTACCATGGAGGGGGTATGAAAGCACTGTTGTGTTAATTTTTGAAGTAATACTTCTAATGCGACTTCCAACATGGTTGCCTTAAACGTTTAACGCTACCATGGAGGGGGTATGAAAGCACTGTCGCGTTAATTTTTTTTTATTATTATATTATATTTTTTATATTATATAATATATTGTAAGCAATGTTAATAAAGTTTGTCTTAAAGAAACAATATGATTTCACTAAAAATCAATTTCTACCCCTTCCTATTTTCATTTCCACGTTATGAAGTTTCACTTCGTCCGCGCGGAGGGACTCCACGCACTATTTTAATTGTAGTATAATTAATTTACATTAATTTTCACATTAATTTTCCTCACGTTACGCCTCTTACTCGCACGCCCTTAGCATCTTTCCCGTCGCTTGTCAAGGTCTATTTGGTTGGAGGCCTACCTACATTGCGTCTTCCGGTCCGTAGACGCCACTCGACGGTCAGTAGAATTAATAGTAAAATTAATAAACCTGAACCCTATCCTGGGCATGTCCGACACGCTCTTGGCCGGTTTTTTATATACAGATTATATGCACTATGACTAACAACCCTTTTGAATATCTTAAAGCCAGTAACTAAGCTTGGTACCTAGGTCGCCTAGGGTGGAACCCCTATGTAACGTAAGGATCTTTTGATCTGCCTGAATAGAAATGTGTCAAGACGCCATCTTGCCTGACAATCGCGGGGGGAGGGATCCCTACTGAGCTTGGAATCGCGAAGTGTTAAACTGCATCTAATATAATACCTTTAATAAACTAAAGCAATTACTTTGCTCACCCGCGACCTTAAACCTTAACTTAAGTACTTGACTTTAAGATCGCGGGTGAGCAAAGAAATTGCTTTAGTTCATTAATATGGACCTTCGCAAATTCGAATTTCTTTATTGCATAAAATGTGGTTATTTAATTGGTTTCATAGATATTTTAAAGGCGCACACATTTTATCAGTAGTTGGCATGCAACATGGGGAGCAGAGGAGATTACTTACGACAGGCTAAAAATATGTATAAATTACGACGGCTTTAGCCTAGTTGGTAGTGACCCTGCCTACGAAGCAAGAGGTCCTGGGTTCAAATCCCGGTAAGGGCATTTATTTGTGTGATGAGCACGAATATTTGTTCCTGAGTTATGGATGTTTTCTATGTATTTAAGTATTTATTTATCTATATAAGTATGTTTATCGTCGTCTAGTACCCATAGTACAAGCTTTGCTTAGTTTGGGACTAAATCCATTTGTGTAAGAGTGTCCCCTAATATTTATTATTATTATCTTTATTTATATTTTTCTCTTAGGTTAGATTTTTACAATAATTATACAAAAAGTAAAATATAAAACTATACATACAAAACGTAAAGTCATTATAAAAACCTAACCTAACCTAATAAAGTGTCGGTTTATTATTATTATTATTAATTTTGACAAAATAATAGAAAAAATAGTAGGTAATATAATAATAGTAATAACAGCTTTCTCAATCACACACAGGTAATTCACTAAATGTCAAGTACAATAATTAAAAACAATTAAAATTTACATCCACAGATACTTCGATCAACTGTTGATCGAAGAACAGATACTTCAAAAAATATTTTCAGATTTACCTTAAACCACAGTAACGCCTGATTCGATAAATTATCTAATACCTTTAAACGAGCAATTCTTATACAGGGTAATTTTTTAGTCAGTGCACAAATTATGATATTAGATTCAGTATCGTTGATAGATCACGATTATCAGATCGAGAATTTTTTTTTTTACATTTTGAAATTTGGTTTGGATAATAGTAATTCATCCAATAATTGTTCTAGTTACTATGAAAAACAAAAAATTAAGTAGTTAATAAATATTATAATGAAAAATTCTGAAATTTGTTATTTTAACGATACTGGATGGCATTATTAAAATTTGTGCACTTATTAAAAAATTACCTTGTACTTATATACCTACCCCGTGTTTTTTTATTTACGTTAACTTCGGCATATTACTAGATATGTATGTACATCCATAGAAACAAAGAGTGGTAGACTAGATTTTTAACAGAACAGTGTCGGTTTCATACATTTAACACATGCATCAGAGAAACATGAACGCAACCATATTAAATGTATGGATTGATAGATGGTGGATAGATTGAAGGATGGATGGATGGATAGATGGATGTGTAGATGTTTGTTCTCTTTCACGCTAACCAGTTTGAAGGACTCTGACGAAATTTGGCACACAGATAGTTTATAACACGGATTAACGTATAGGATATTTTTTATCCCGAAAAATTGCATAATTCCCGAGGGATAACGAAAAACGAATTCTTCGCAGAAGGAGTCGCGGGCAACAGCTAGTTCTTTATAAAATCTTTTACCCATGCTCAACCCAGAGGTAGTTGGTTTTTGTATAAATATCCTATTAAATAAATATCTTTCCTTATACCAACTTCTCCAGAGGTTCTCGCGAAGTTATAAAGAAAGTTTATGCTTGAATATTACGTTTGTATTTATGTATATACTGCATACGTAGATCATAAACGACGCGCTTTTGTTCTCATTCGGGATTTAGCATTTTATAGCACACTCCCAAAATATAGAAGAAAATATTTTGGTTGAACGCAATCACTACCGGCTTTAACCGACTGCGACTACGACTGCGACTTCACAAGTATTGTAGTTCATTTTCATAAAGAACATTGCCCATATTCGGTCAGTTTTGTGACGACAGTGTCCGGTCAGTTTTGTGACGTTTTTTTACATAGGTACAGTTTATTTACTCAGTAATTGCGGGCATCTGAGGGCTGGAGACCAGGTGACCTGACATACAGGATCTTCCTAGTTCAGGCACCAGTCTCCCCCACTCAAGTCTCCCAATTACAACTTTAGTACCTACATTGTAGTTGGTGGTGGAGAATTCAAATCTTATTCTTATTATATGGGGTGTCCAAAAGCGACACAAAAAAATTGTATAGAAAACTATTTTCGGGACGTTTTCTTTTAATCATCAAAATGAATAGCACTCTTGGTTCTGATTAAGAAAAACCCAAAACTTCCCCATTTAAAAAAAGTAAAGGTACAGGTCGATTCACAAGAGTTGGCAGGAATGGATTGAACGAAAGCAATGTCACTTTGACATTTTAGTAGGAATATGACATTTTCATATTTGTGTGAAGTGTATTTAAATAGGTAACACATAGATACTTTCATTCACTCATTCGATCCATTCGTGCCAACTCTTGTGAATCGACCTGTACACTTTTTATTGTACTTATGTACTATTAAGGCCTATTATCACTTAACTACATAAATGACATGGATTTTTTTGCGTCGCGTCCGATACCAGGATATCGTTGACTTTTGGGACAACCTGTATATACAATTACAAAGGCGCGGGCAACAGCTAGTAGGTAACACATAAAAGTGTATCCTGTTTTCATAATTTTCAGAAATGTCTGCACAAGCTGGACTAAAAAACTCTGGACACTCAGTAGGAAACAACTCCGACACATCGTCGGGGCTTTTACAGGTCACTTCGATACTAAACACGTACTAGTAAAGATGGGACTACAGGACAATGAAGATTGTAGAATATGTGGTGAGGAAGACGAAAAAATGGAACATATTATGTGTGAATATGACGCCTTTGCCAGATTAAGAATGAGACTCTTTGGTGACGGATACCCCGCGCCAGGAGACTTTAAGGCACTACCGCTACGTCATATTTATTATCATCCAATTTATGGACGAGGTGACAAAAGCAAAGGAGTAAGTGCGAAGGAGGGGTAATTACACAAAAGATCCCTACAGGTCGAAGTGTATCTCCAAGGACCCCTAATACTAAGATAAGATAAGACAAGACAAGATCTTGTTTTCATAATTTTCAGAAACTTTCGTACCCTATACACTCTTAGTTACCTGCCGCTGATATCGAACTCAGAACCTCTAGCTACATAGGGTCAGTAACCACTATCCGGTCAAGTGAACCCTTAAAAAAATATTGTATTTACCCACCCCTAATTGCCTAGTGTGGGGCAGCTGCGTCCAGCGGTGCTTCAGGATTGCCATTGAATGGGAACTTTAATAATTGATTTGTTTACCCTCTCAAAGCGATGGAGGTCCGGTTGGACAATGAATAGTCGGCGGTTATACCTACTAGCTATTAAGTTAAACATTTGCCGTGTAACCATAAAACTTAGACTGCCCTTGAACATGTTTAACTTATATTATCTAGATTATTTTTTATTTAAGTAAGTATACAAACGTTTTTCGTTTATTAGTACCTACTGTACCTTTAAAGCATAAAAGTTTTTACATACCAAAAAATTTGTACGGAACCCTCGGTGCGCGAACCCGACTCGCACTTGGGCAGTTTTTTAATTTCCATTCCACAAGGAGTGACATCGCATCATGGCGTTCAGCCATTAAAAAAAAACTCTACGCAATATTTGCTTTTTGGTTCATTATAACATACTGCCACTACGCTTATTAAAAATAAATATTTATGAATTATCTCTGTTTTCTATTAAATCCGAATTGGAAATAGAACGAAATATATAGTAATAAATGTGTTAGATAATATATATTTTATCTAGTTTCCTTATATTTCTCAAGAAATATACCTTTGTTTTTTTTTGGGAGTTTTTTATTTATTTCATTGCATGTTTGAGAAAAGCACTATACATACCTCGGCGGGAAAAGAAATTGCCATCCTCAAAAACTACATAAAAATGTTGGGCTGGCAACCCCTTGCTTCCCGGCTTCTGTAGTTATAATAATGTTCATTTTACGTGAAACCACACAAGAAATATCGTCAAACAAAAATAATAGTTCACTTCCCCAGAATTAGCATCAAAGGAGCATTTTTAAAATGCTTAAGTATGTTTGTTTGACCCCTTGTTTGACCGCAGTAATGGTCAAGCTAGAATAAAACATGACATTTATTACCGCCTTAAAACGGCACATTACAAAACCGGAAACATTCAATTCGTAACTCTATTTTGATACGTTTAAGTTTAAAGTGTATTTTTTAGGGTAAAGCAGCTATATCCTTAAAAACCGGCCAAGTGCGAGTCGGACTCGCGCACGAAGGGTTCCGTACCATAATGTATAAAAACGGCAATAAAAACACATTTTTTGTATGGGAGATTGGGAGCCCCTTTAAATATATTTTTATTTTAATTTAAGTTTTTCTTTTAAAGTGAATATACCTATAACTAAATATTCTGTGAATATTTTAAGCGGTTACCTGTAGCCGTTATCTATATCGAGCAAAAACGAGCAAAAAAATCACGTTTGTTGTATGGGAGCGCTCTTAAATATTTATTTTATTCGGTTTTTTAGTATTTGTTGATATAGCGGCAACCGAAATACATCATCTGTGAAAATTTCAAATGTCTAACTATCACCATTCATGAGATACAGCCTGGTGACAGACGGAGGGACGTACAGACGGACGGACAGCGTAGTCTCAGTAATAGGGTCCCGTTGTTACCCTTTGGGTACAGAACCCTAAAAATACGGTTTAATGCTAAGGGGTTGTTAATAAGAAATGTCTTCAATTCTCCCTCTCTATTGGCGTAGAGTTGTAGTCAGTCAAAGCTTTTTAGGGTTCTGTATTCCTAACAAGAAACCTTTATTGAAACCCCTGACGACCGGATAGCCTAGTGGTTAGAGCACCTGACTACGAAGCTTGAGGTCCCGGGTTTGATACTCGGTCGGGCAGATATTTGTGTGAAAAATACGAATGTTTGTGCTCGAGTCTTAGATGCTTAATATGTATTTAAGTATGTATTTATTATCCACTTAAGTAGGTACGTTTATCCGTTGTCTACAACCCATAGTACAAGCTTTGCTTAATTTGTGACTAGGTCAATTGGTATCAATCGTCCCATTATGAGATTTAAAATTCAAAATGTAGAGCTCGCAAAGTAGGTACTAAGTATAAGTTAACATTGGATTATTAAATTATGGATAACAATAAATAAAATATTTTTTTTTCATTTTTTAATGTACCTAACTATACTTGAAAGGTTTAGTTAGTTAACTAAACAAACTTCAGTCAAAGGCACATTCAAGGATTCAAAACATTTTATTTATCTATCATTGTAATACAAACTAGACTAACATATTTTAATACAAAAATGTATATGTTTAGATAGTTTAATGGGAGAATTACAGTATTTAAGACATCAGTTGACATTTTTTAGTTTACATTTAGTTAATTACCTAAACATTTCAAGTATAAGTATAGTAATTGACAACATTTCATATTTCTAAGACTATAATTTGATTCGTTCTGTGTATTCTGTTTGGTAAGAGAAAGACGCTGATAGTTTTAAATTTTCACTAGGATTATTAATTAATTTGTTACAATTTTTTAAAGATGTGCTTATTCTAAAAGAGCGCAACGATAGAATAGATCCATTACTTTTGTCTACCTAGTCTCTATTAAAAAAAAAGTGATGACGTAAATTTGACGTTAAGGTTGTTATCTAATTTAAAATTATGACAGCTCTTTTTTCTAGTGAAAAGGGTAAAGGAAACATATCTATTCTGTGGATGTATTTGTAAGTACATATATGTTTTTAAATTTGTTGTATTTTTTTAAATATAGAGAAATAAATTATAATAAATATTTTTCCGTGTTCAGGAGGCGGAACTCTTTCGATTCCTGCAGTAATTTTCAGGTGTTAAAAAAATGAAAGGTTGTCAATTGTTCGTGATGGCTAACTTTTAAACCGCTATAACTCAAAAAATTGCTTAACCCCTCGTATGCGAAAATCGTGCATTCTATTTTCAACTGTTTCATATAAATCCAATTATACAGATAAAAAAAATACAAAAAAAAGCCCTTCAGTTGGACACGGATCCGTGTCTTACGCATACAAGGGGTTAAGTGACTATGTTAGACCATTGATTCCCAAAGTGGTCCACGTGGACCCCCAAGGGTCCACGGGAGACTCGACGGGATTTAGATTTAGATCCAATCTTCACATTTTTGTCGAGTTTTGGGAATATGGTACAATGTAGCTGCAAGGGGTCCACCGGAACCAGCTAAATTTTGAAAGTGGTCTATGAGAAAAAAAGTTTGGGAACTAATGAGTTAGACCCTTTGATCAATTATAACTGAAGATACACATTGCCGAACAAAATCCCCTTCAAATAATGTCCGAACTTTTTTATTTGTTTGCGTAACAATTAAAATCATCACCTACACAGAAATTTGAACCTAGTTTTTACTTCATTACAGTCGAATTTCGGTTGACACTTGACAGCTAAACTTTACAATTTCACGCAACGTACTGAGAAAAAAGAAGGCCACTTTTATCAAAGTGGCGCTCATTTGGCTCGGACATTTTCGGGCGCGCGACTGTGGATCTACAGTTATAATTGATCAAACGTTAGACCGTTATTAAATGAGAGCTCGCCCGCGATAAAGGGGGCCGAGAGAGGTGCGGGCGGCGAGCGCGACTCGTGTGCTCGCCGCCCGCACCTCTCCCGGCCCCCTTTGTCATCATACCCCCCAACTCCTGCACCGCGCAGGAGAAAACTCATTTAAACGGTTTAGTTTTATTAATATTTTATTATGAGAGCGAGGCAAACGAGCAAGCGGGTCATCTGATGGAAAATTATAACCTTTATAATTAAATTATCACCCTTATATCAACAACTCAAAGAGAGTCACATTTGTTGCCGGCCTTTTAAGAAGGAGAGGAAATAGGGGAGGAGGAGGGGGGTATCGTGCATTCTATACCCACCTGTACGAAATACGCTTGCCTGAATTCGATTGGGTATAGGTTCGTATGGACGATAAATACCACTATTATATAATATACACATAGCTACGTGAATGTAAAAGAAGGAGTCACCCTCGACCGTGTATAGCTATTTAGTATTACCGATAGTGGCTTCATATTGCATGAGGGCCTGGTCTACCCAGAGTTACCCTCTCCGTACGGTCGATTACGCCTCCAGTCTAGACACTGCGTGAGTGTGTCTTGGTGTCCTACGTATCCTCAGTTGCCACCTGTGATTAAGGGAGACTTATTATACAGAGATTATGGGGGTCGTAAAACCCATAATACCCTGAACCTGACACCAGCTGGACATGGCGGCGCTGCCGCCACGGGGCCCTCCTTCCAACCCCTTCAGGCCCGACCCGTGTGCTCCAACTCATAATCGACCGTATTACAATAGCTTGCCTGTATGTTTCCGATACATACTCATAGTAGCCCCGGGCTACCTAGTCCAACGTCCCTGCGAGATACAGGGTGGACTCCGTTAGAGTGGAATCAATTGAGGTCCGTCAGTTGGCTCATTATTCCACATTCACGTAGCTAGTTATATCGATTATAAAGGCTTATAATATACATGAGCACTTACCAGGTTCATCTCTGGCGGCCGTGTGGAGTCAGGTTATACGATAGCACTCTCATCCACACACCTTTCATTCCACTGCTCAAGTACCTTCCGTCTCGCATTACGTACGGCGCCGTTTTCCTGTTCTCCGACAGAAGTGTCATCACACAAATACCCACATTAGTCAAAACATAGATAAAGCTGAGGTTACCTCATCGCAAAATAGATTGACTTAAAGCAGGGTTGACACTTACCGTTTGTTCTACGACTCGTGCATGGAATGCGCGCCAGGGGGAGAGGTATTGGACCTCCGGCGCTCTCACTGACTGGTTTAGCTATACACAGCTTAATCTTTCCGTGTATATATATATAGTCCTCCTCATCGGTTTCGATGACGGCAACCCCACTATTCTATAAATTAAGACGCCTATCATGGGCTCTGATATGGCTGGCTAGGCCGAATTTACTTTTAAATACTCTCCTACACGCGTGACAGTACAGTTGCCCAGCTGAGTTGTATGTATACGAGTAGGAGAAATTATTATTTGAGGAAGAGCGCCTCACGGCGTTAGACGTAAAACGCCAATTACGTAAAGAGAGACCTAAGTTCTCTTTCCGAGTACCTTTCATTTGGAAAGATGCGTATTCTGGATGGGTGCTCTGGATTTTCATCGGGCGGCTACAAAGCTCAGCATTAGTGGAAACGGTCACATAGTTTCGTAGCGTAGCTTCCACATCCTCGCCGCATAGCTTTAAAGCACGTCACTGGTGGAGAAGCACCCTTAAGTACAAAAAAATAGTATTTTTCTGAAAATGAAATGCTAGTTGGATTGTGGGAATAAATGGCAGCTTCATGAGTTTTTTTTGCTCGATCAATGCCCGGTCTGGCGTAGGTACTTTAATGTATCGCCACTTGATTCTTTAACCGTGGTGTAAGTAAAAGCATTAAATGACAGTTAGAGGTTGATGATTAAATATTAAAATAATTAGAGAATAATAATGAAACTTCAGCGCAGCGTGGGTGGATGCATGTCGCTTCCAACCGTAATGATTGGGCGTCAATGAGGGTGCCTATGTCCAGCGGTGGACGTCCTACGACTGAAATGATGATGATGATGATGAATGAAACTTTAAATACTTATAAAAAAAATAATGCAAAACGAAAAGTTAAAAGCATTACTTAAATACTTAGTGTATAATATTTATTTTTAAGTAGTAGTTGGGCGTTAATTTCAGCGTTTCAACCGCCTCATTTATCTGGTCGCATTTTTTAAGAAATGGCTGAAGATTCTGATACAGTTTCCAGTTATATGGTAAACGCACAGGACCTCTAATACAGGGTTATTTGTAATTCACTGACATCCTCTTAACCCGGAATTCCTATCACTCAAACAAATGCTTTTTGTTTTAAGACTTTTTAAAATGAAGCACTGTTTTTCTCATACAAATAAATAATATAAATAAATACTTCTAACACAACTTCGTATTCTATGATTTTTATGCGCCGCGGTCGTGGCGGGCAATGAATGAATGACTTACACGGCACAGAGTATCGTAAAAGGAAGAGTTAGTCTCAAATTTTCAAAACGTTATTACACCAAAAATATTAAGTTATGACAAAAGCCGTAAAACAAAAAACATTTGTTTAAGTGGTAGGAGTTTAGGGTTAAAAGGATGGGGTGCGAAGTGGGAAACCTCCTCGAGTGCCCGGGCGTTACCACTCCCTTCTGTCGGAGGCGTACGTAGGCCTCATGGGGTGGGGAAGGGTAACGCCTGGGACGGTGCACCCTGGGCAACAACGGTTAATTAATTCCTTAGGGATTTAGTTAACCGTTTGCTAATATCCGACTGTGGGGGTGGGGGTCAGCAATCTCCACATGTGCCCGGGCCACCAGGCCTACGACTAGATGGTCTGGGCTGCACGACCGTTACGGTTCTCCCCTGTTAAACCTGGTGGTTAAGGGGGAGAAGAGTAGCGGATGGGCCCATGGCCTGTGGTGGTTTGCTGACACACTGGGGGTGTAGGGGTGGCGAGGTGAACCCGCAACTTGATGCGAGGGATCCGAGCCTAGAGAGGACGGCGTCTCGTCCTTGGGCGGACGCCTTTGACGGAGGCGAACCCAAACCGAGTACCTGTTTTGCCACGGCGGACAAGGAAAGGCGAGGGGGAGCCTGGTGGGCGGAAGCGACCGTGCCCTCGGTACCGCTCTGCTTCCAGAGCAGGACATGAGGGCGCGGAAGCTAACGTGAGGGCACGTAACCCCGGCTTGCCGGGAACGTGGGCATCTGCGGAAGCCACGAGGAGTAAACAATCCTTCACCAGCGGGGGAGGCCGGGGAGTGCCGAGCCCGCATTGCACGGTGTCGACAGAGGAGCCCCATCCCGGGGCGGCCAGTGGGCGTTGCGGTGACTCCTTGTGCTCCCGTGGCGTTCACAATGGCAAACGAGGGAATCCGTGTGGTTTTTAGTGGGTAGGCCCCTTGGGGAGAGCCCCACATACCTCTTTTTCCCCGAACGGAGACGATGCATAAGGTGTATTTTCCACACCAAAAAAAAAAAAGGGTTAAAAGGATGCTAGTGAATTACAAATAACCCTGTATAAAACCGAAAGCCCTATCAAAATCTACAGCCAAATGTGACCAGATAAAGCTAAGTTCACCTAAGTTCAGTGGGTCACCGCGCCGCGCCGCCCCGCTACCGCTTTCAGTGTGTTTGGTTTTAACCTTTTCGACGCCAACGACGCATATATCAGCACCGCAGCTTCTACGCCAACGACTTATATATCAGTCATGGCGTGCAGAGCGATATCTACCTACATGCATTTCTGTAGGGTTCAACTTCGCGTTTGACATTCCGATGTCATGGCGTATGAGTGAGAGCTCTGTTTTATTTGACAGAGCGTTGAAAAGGGTAATGAGAGTTGAAATGCCCGGCAGATCATTTTCGCGAGTTCCTTCGAGTCTGGACTCCAAGGGCCTAGAGCTTCTACCTCAAATGATACAAATAACCTATTATTTATTTGTTGGAAAGTGTAGCTTTTTGTATTTTTCTTTTTGTATTTTCTTTTTGTATTCTTTGTGTATTTTTGTATTTTATTATACAAAAAAATACTTCATAGCAAACTTGTTAAAGTGGGCTTAGTAGCGACATCTCTTGTCCGGGTGAGTGGGTAGTTCCGAAGGAGTGTTGACGTTTCTCGATGAGGGTGTAACATAGGTGGCGCTGTATCACGGCTTAAATGTGATTAGTTAACGAACTGAGATGTGCGATGTATGGGAAAAAATTTGTGTCTAAACTCCTGACCAGTGGCGGTGTAGGGGGTATGGCACGTGGCACGGAATGCTGACTGGGTTCGATTCCCAGCGCTGGTCTTTTTTCTGGGGTTTTTTCTATGCATCCATGTTTCAGTTTGTATTTAGTATGAAATATAGCTAGTCTCCTGCAATTTGCGCCGCGGAGCTCTTCCAGCTAATTAATTGCCGCCACAGCAGCACTCAGCGCTGACTTCGCTAACCGATCGTCCGCTGTGAAACCATTCTATAGGTATATTTAAACCTCTAGTTGGACCTTAGACAAGTTGAAAAACATCCTCATATCTAAGTCTAATTTTTATACAAGTGTCCCAAAACTTGCACTACATTGCGGCCCTTGATGGACTACTTCAAACTCGTTCGCTTTACGGCCGCGCAATGTAATACAACGAGCGATTTTTCTTGCTGGTCTAAACTCTGCTTAATGACAATCTGGGCCCAATTGCATAACAAAATACAAGCAAATAGTATTAGTGAATTTCAATACAAAATAGCTAATACTATCTTACTTCTTACTTAATATTATAAACGCGAAAGTTTGTAAGTATGGATGGATGGATGGATGGATGTTTGTTACTCTTTCACGTAAAAACGGTTTGACGGATTCTGAAGAAATTTGGCACACAGATAGTTTATAATCCGGATTAACATATAAAATATTTTTTATACCGGAAAATTGCATAGTTCCCGCGGGATAGCGATAAACGAATTCTTCGCAGACGGAGTCTCGGGCAGCAGCTAGTTAATTAATAGTTCTGGAGAAAATAAGAAAACAAATCCCTGTCACTTAATTTAGTAGCTGGTTTTGTGTCCCACTGCTGGGCAAAGGCCTCTCCTCTTGCTCGACTCTCGCCTATAAAACGCGAGCTCCCGCCATCCCACGTGGTAAACATCTAGGTCGTCCTTCCATCTCCGCTTTGGTCTACCTCTATCACGATATCCATCGCTAGAGACCTCTAGAGACTTATTCCGTGGCAACTTTGACCCAACCTTCAGGGTTTATTCGGCATTTCGAAAGAACAGACAAAAAGTACAGTCAAGGAAACTGAATCACGTACCAGGGTGAGCCCATTTCATTGTAAATGTCATGTTGACATTACATACACCTGCCAAATTAATTATCGTGAAATTTATTGTGAAAAGGTTCCACCCTGATACGCGATTCAGTTTTCTTGGCTGTACAACTGAAAAATATTTAGTAAAATTTCACCTCGCTCACAACAGCATGGTCTTATTTATTTGATTTGGGTAGTGGTTGGCCGGTACCCCCGAGTTGGAAGACAGTGTTGGATAGTCGTACTGCGTCAACGGTGAGTGTGAACCGGTGTGTGTGCCTTTACAGGGTGATGTCGTTAGTGTTTCGTGCTACCCTACATTTAACAAGGACAATAAAAAGGACGATGAAAACGTGGGTAGTTGTGCGCCGGTACTAGTTTCGTCGAGACGCCGCGCAAGCAGAGCGGTGGCGCGTAGTGCGCGTTGGGCAACCACCGCCGTGGCGTGTTGCTCGAAATATCAAATAATTTATTGTATGGTTATGAGTCAAACAGTTCTTATTAACAATATCAATGTCCTTCAATGTCCAAGAAGAAGTGCTGCGGATTAGCCCGAAACTAGCTACTTCGTAGGCGTGAGTAATCCGTATTTTTTCACTATTATTTATTTAAATCAACAAAACAGAGTTCCATGTTTTCAAAGCTTTAAATTATTATAACTCACAAACAAACAGAAAAAAAAAACGTTTTTAAAATAAATTTACTAACCCATATCAACCCTAGCAAATTAATTACCTACAGCCTTTTGAACAGTCAAAGCAACATTTTTACACTGGCAATACTACACTTTATGCGGCAACACAGAAAATCTTTTACGCATTCCCATGCGAGTTTTTTCTTTAGGTTGGCATGAATGACTTTATACGAAGCTCTTACGTTTTATATAATTTTGCATAGTTTATGACGAGGAGAGGAGGATGAATGCCTACGCCTTTGCCTAGCCAAGTCGGCATTATGATTTTTTTTCTTGTCTATGGTCTTATTTTCTTGGCGGTTTAGTTTGTTATGGTGTGAATTAAAGCGGATGGTATTTCTATGATGTGCGGACCGTTTTTTTTATTTTTTTACATGCTAGAGATGTATTATTATGCTCAAAGTTAATGTCTTTGCTTAGGATTCAGTGTGCTTGATACGAAACGCCATCTCCATACGCTATAATACTTACATTCTATCTTAAGCTCGGTAAGTAAGGAATTAGGAACGTCCGAATTCGACGACATTGAGGCCTCTCTCCACGTTAATCTACTGTACTACTCGCCTGCTACGGTTCCGGTAACGGTATAGCTATAGTAATTGGGGATGTCTATTTTTTTGCAATGTATAGTAAATCGAAAACCATTTCGAGATAAAGGCTTTTTAACTCGTTTTCTGTAGTTATTTAATTTTAATATAATGTAATGAATTCATTACGTATAACAAATAAGCAATGACCATCATTTGACATTGGTGTAAATTGCGTGACGGTCCAAGTCGTACTTTATTCTGTGTGGTTAGAATTCTTCACATTCTGCATGGATTAAACTACGAAGTTTGATTTGGACCCACTGTCTGATATGTAGCACTTTGACAGCGCCAGTAAAGTGACAGTAGTTACAGTGTACCACTAAACAAAAAATAATTAAAGGGGTTGCCTTATTATCGTACGCATTTAGATAGATTAAGAAATTTGGCAGTGCGGGAGCCCTCAATTATAATCTGACGTCATCAACCAAAATAGTTTCAATAATTAATTTTAAAAAAGTAGTGAACTAAGTGAAAAAATATTGAAATTAGTTTGTTATAATTGACTTTTCTATACAAAAAAAATATATAAAAACCAGTGGTATTTTTTTTAGACATTGCCAATTGCCTATGACTACAGTGCTGCGCGAAACAAAAGCGTTCACACATTATTTATCAATCAATCCGAGACAATAGTCCGGTTGCTGTTGGTTCTGGCTAGGCCACATACAAAGCATAGTCTACGGTTCAACGCCTCTGGAATAGTGCGCCCCCATGCACTAAGCCCTTTATTCGCCCTTGGTTAGTAATTAAAGTGGACTTCCTACACAATTGTGGAGTCATTGAACGATTTCGAATACGTTTTACAAAAAAATACAGGGGTCTAGGCACCAAATGTGACTTTGTCCCATTCGGTGTCGAGTCCCTTGGGTGCAAGCCACACAGAAGAGACGTGGGACGGGGGCGCGTCGCAGTCGCGGCGCCCCTTGAATCAGTTTTCATACTAAATGTATAGAAGCGTCGCGATCCAAACAAGACAGAAGAGACAGGGCGGAGACGCGGCCAGCGAACAAACGACGCGGACTGCGACGCGCCCCCGACCCACGTCTCTACTGTGTGGCTTGCGCCTTGGCACGTGGGGTTTTAGCGCTATGAGGTTCTATAACATTGATTCCCAAAGTGGTCCACGTGGACCCCCAGGGGTCCACGGGAGACTCGACGAGATTTAGATTTAGATCCAATCTTCACATTTTTGTCGAGTTTTGGGAATATGGTACAATGTAGCTGCAAGGGGTCCACCGGAACCAGCTAAATTTTGAAAGTGGTTTAAAAGAAAAAAAAATTGGGAACTAATGCTCTATAAGGAAATAGCAAAGAGATTAGTCGACGTCACAGAAGACCGAAGAGCTGGCAGCTACCTCGGACGAATTATTTAAAGGGGGAACCCTGCCAGTATCTTCGGAACCTTGCCTTAAGGGACTCCTCTTCATTATCATTATCATAATTTCAACCGAAATACGTCCACTGCTGAACATAGGCCTCCCCCAAGGCTCACACCAAATAGGTCGGTTCTGCGCCATCCGCATCCGAATTTTCAAACCAACTGTTTAGCTTTTAGAGGGTGGGGGCCTTGTGGGGGCGCTTGTTTTAACAAAAAATTGCACTATACAGTTGAATGTTTGGCAAATTAATCACTTTAAACATGAAACTACCGTGAGACTCACTCATAGTGAAAATAAACGGATCACTCACGTCTCAAAACGAGTTTAACTCGACATGTTTCGGGCTAATCCGTAGCCCTTCCTCTCGGAGTCGCACGTTAGTGTTGTGTGCTACCCTACATTTGACAATGACAATAAAAGTGATGATGAAAACGGGGGTAGTTGTGTGTCGCTGTCAGTTGCGTCGAGTAGCCGCGCGACCAGGGCGTTAGCACGCAGTGCACGTGTGGCAGCCGCCGTGACGTGCGACTCCGAGAGGAAGGGCTACGGATTAGCCCGAAACATGTCGAGTTAAACTCGTTTTGAGACGTGAGTGATCCGTTTATTTTCACTATGAAATTAATCACTGTATCGAAAAATCCAACTTTACGTTACGTTTGTGCCCCTTCGCTTTCACCATCTCTTTCTGTCACTATCTTATACGGTTTCGTGCGGAAAGCGTACTGTTTTTCTTTTTAAGGTTATTTTAGAAATGAGAATAATTCTAATGAGGGTTTTCTGACAGGTGGAATATCGCTAGATGGCGTTAGTATCGTAAGGTCTATTTGACGTTACACCCATACAACAAATGTCAAAGTTGTCAAACGGACCTGACGATACTAGCGCCAAATAGCCTCTCATAGAAAACCCTCATTGTGTCAATCACGTTCTGAAGTTGCGTTCTGTCTAACTCATTTACTGTTAATCTAAAATATTAAATTTCCCACGATATAAAAAAAAAGCTTGTAACAACTTGCTTTTGCTAGTTTTTATTTTTTTCTGATATTTGAATTGTAAAAAACCGGTAAAACACTAACTTCCTCGACTATGCTCGCTTATAGAGTATAGATGCCTTACTTAGGGTGTAACCGCGGCGCACTAGGCTGAGCCCTAGATCCGCGCATTATGCCGCCGCGCGACTAAACACCTATTACCGACGCACTCGCGCGCATACGCACAGACAGACACGGCAAACACGAACAGAGACAAATGCACAAGTAAGTCGGTTCTCCTATTGTTTGCAGCCGCATTTTTTCTTTATCCTTCGTGTTTGTTTGTACCTTATGGCTCGTCTACAGTCTACACAATGGCCCATGATGGGCGATTAAAAAAGTGGCCATCATCGCCGTGATTATGGGTTGCTATCTGCACAATCGTGACTGTTCATTTACTCACTGTCGCCTGTTGGTCATTGGCGCGCATTCCTTTGATGTACCGACAATTCTCCGATTATTCCCGATTACAGGCAACGATGACCACTCACAGACGATTATGCTCTCTTCACAATCGTGCATGCCCGTACTCGCCCGTCATGGGTCATTGTGTAGACGAGCCGTTAAAAGCATTAAAGTCCTTGTAGCTTTTCACCGAATCGCATTTCACCTCGATCATGTATTTAACTATCGCTTTGCAACTCGAAATCGTCAATTTTCGGCTCAGGCTCGTTCGGTCCGTTTCCTAACATGTCTGCTTCCTAAAGTGGCCTTCTTCCCACATTGACCGTTTCCTATGATGTCTACTTTTGAAAATGTCTGTTTCCTAAAATGTCTGCTTCTCAAAATAACCTTCTTCCCACATTGTCGCGGCTCAGGCTCATTCGGTCCGGTCCGTTTCCCAAAATTGTCTTCTTCCCCCAGTGTCAGTTTCCTATGTTGTCTACTTCTCAAGATGTCTGATTCTCAATTCTTTTCCCGGAAGGTTCCGGAGCCAAAATGGCAAAAATAGTTTAGTTTCAGTCTTCTGTCCGTCAGTTCGTATTTGGTGTTTTTTGGGACTCTGGTGTTTAGAGATTAGGCTATCTTAAATTTATGTTTATGTGACAATATGAGTTTTTGACATTGGGTTGTACTGAGTATAAGGGTAATTTGAGCTTAGGTGCTAATGTACCGGAAGCGATATATTTTTTGTCGATAATATTTTGCTACATCACTTTCGTATAAAATACATACATCACTTTTCATGTAACAGTATCCCAGGCATGCTTATTTCAAGTACTTCCGGAAACTACTTCTTGAATTCAGGGACAAAAAAGAAAACATTGGGAAAAGCAGACATTGTAGGAAACGGGCTTTAGAACACAAATAGTGGGCATTATAGGAAGCATACATCGTAGGAATAGGACATCACAAGAAACGGAGATTATAGGAAGCAGGTCAATTTTCGAAACGGACATAATAGGAAACGATCATTCTAGGACAGTGGCATGATAGGAAACTATTTGCTGATATTATAGGAAAGAGTCATTTCTTGGAAGAAGACCAGTTTGAGAAGCAGACATGTTAGGAAACGGACCGAACGAGCTTGAGCCCAATTTCCTTTGTCGCTGTCAGTTTTAGGGTCATTCTACTTTTCAGTAACCATTAATCATTTGTGAAATATAAGGCATACCTGGTGATTTTATTCAAGTGTAAATAACTTATATACAAACTGAAACACCTAAATTTAATGTTTTAAAGCAATAAAATTTTAAGTTCAAAGAAATTTTGTGGAAAAAATTGGTAAATCAGCGGAAAATACATCAATTTCCATACAAATGGCGGGGACATGCATGTCCACTGCGTTACCTACTTTATAGATAATAATGATTACTTTTTATACGTAGTGATAATTTTAAATGTAAGCTTAATTATGTGCCTATTTAAATCTTAAATGATTTAAACCGAGCACTTTACCGTTATTGTAAAAAAAATATTTGAAGATCACAGTACAAAAAATTACTGGTCAACGAAAAGTAGAATGGCCCTTTAGTCGCATTACGTCGTATTTCATCTCGACCATGCATTTAACTGTCGCGTTGTGTGACAATCGTCTATTTCTCTAGTCGCCCGTGAAATCATATATTTCATACTAAATACAAACTGAAATATAGATGCACAGAAAAAACCCCAGAAAAAAGACCAATGCTGGGAATCGAACCCATGTCCTCAGCATTCCGTGCCGTGTGCCATACCCCTACACCACCACTGGTCTAGAGATTAGACACGAATCTTTCCTATACATCATACATTTCAGTCTGCTAAATCATCACCTTATGCAGTGACAAGCGCTCATCTATGTTACACCCTCTATCGAGAGATTTTAACACTCCTTCGGAACTAACCGCTCACCTGGACAAGAGATGGCGCTACTGTGCAACTTTAAACAAGTTAGCTTAGCTATGAAGTATCTTTTTGTATTTTATTTTTTCAATGAATGATATGAAATATATGATTTCACGGGATGACCGTAAAAGTAATAAAAAATGAAGTTGAAAAAATAAAATACAAAAAGATACTTCATAGCTAAGCTAACTTGTTTAAAGTTGCACAGTAGCGCCATCTCTTGTCCAGGTGAGCGGTTAGTTCCGAAGGAGTGTTAAAATCTCTCGATAGAGGGTGTAACATAGATGAGCGCTTGTCACTGCATAAGGTGATGATTTAGCAGACTGAAATGTATGATGTATAGGAAAGATTCGTGTCTAATCTCTAGACCAGTGGTGGTGTAGGGGTATGGCACACGGCACGGAATGCTGAGAACCTGGGTTCGATTCCCAGCATTGGTCTTTTTTCTGGGGTTTTTTCTGTGCATCTATATTTCAGTTTGTATTTAGTAGGAACTACTAAGTCTTATAAAAAAGTTCAAATCAATATTGGGAGCTATTCTAGTACTTTCGTGAGTCTATGGGGCCTTTGATCACGGGAGGGAGCGAGCCGAGTACTTTCCTGTTTAAATTAGAACACACCATGCATTAATGTGCAAAGGTACTACATCCTTAGCTTTAAGACGAGGCATTCGATTTTTTGCCTTTTTTATATTAAGGTAGATAAAGTACGAGTCACCATCATCATCACCCAGCCTATTACATCATCATCATCTTCATTTCAGCCGAAAGACGTCCACTGCTGAACATAGGCCTCCCCCAAGGCTCGCCAAACAGATCGGCCCTGCGCCATCCGCATCCAATGCGTTCCCGCTACCTTCACCAGGCCGTCGCTCCATCTTGTTGGAGGCCTACCTACACGAGGCCTGCCGGAGGTTTTCGCTAGACTTAAGTGGCAGTGGGCAGGGCACATCGCCCGTAGAACTGACGGCCGATGGGGCCGAAAGGTTCTCGAGTGGCGTCCGCGGACCGGAAGACTCAGTGTAGGTAGGCCTCCAACAAGATGGAGCGACGACCTGGTGAAGGTAGCCTATGTACGTCCCATCCCATTGCAATCAGAGGGCTTAGGTCGTAGTTCTCACGCGGACTCAGTGCGGATTGGCAACTTCACATACACTATTGAATTTCTTCTCAGGTGCCTGCAGGTTTCCTCGCTATGTTTTCCTTCACGGTAAAGCTCCAAACGCCAGGCTGCGGAGGCTGGCAGTGCGGTGGCAGTGACGGTTGTAATATTCTAACTTGTATGAACGAGTTCCTACAACCGTTCTTGCTTAGAGTCATGTGGTGCAAGTGTGCGCACTATTTTTTTCAAACCAGTATCAAAATTAAACGATAATCATGAAAGAAAAATTAAAATATGTATCTGGCAAAGCATTTATTAAGGTAATGATTAAATCGAGAAACGTAAAACAATTAAGAAAAAATAACAATGAATAAAACTTGACTATAAACTAAATATTACAAACTAAATTAAAAACTAGAAAGAGAAATTATCAATAAAATTTCGTCACTTAGAAGGAAACTCACCTTAATTCAACCAGCTCGAAATGCGCACACTTACCCCATACTGCGGGTAAGTGTGCGTAGTTAAGAGAAGTTTATGGATTTTTCATTATTTTAAGCAGACTGATTTTTATCAAACTTACCTCATTTTTTTGTGACATAACATAGCTTCAAATTTTATGCAAAATAAAAGGCTTAAATACATTTCTAACAGAAATAAAATTCATTTACTCGTGTAAATTTTCGCCATGACAGCAAATTTTACTTTTACAGCACCGGATTCTGAATATTTTCTTTTTCAAGTTTCTGGGTTTTTCTTGCATAAACTAATTCCGCCAACATTACTTTAATTTGTCTACACATTCACAAACTTCTCCCTTCCTATTCCTAAATAAAGCCGTTGCGCACACTTACCCGCTGCGCACAATTACCCCACATGACTCTACTTGTTATTGTTACTTACTTTACTATGTTTATCCGTTGTTAATTACTTTGCTTAGTTTGAGACTGGTGTGAATAGGGATGACGACTGGGTTAAAAATTTGTCATTCTAATTAGTCCGTCAGTTAGATTATGGGAAAACATGGGACACGTATTTTTTGGTTTATCAAATTATTAAAAATCGACAAAGATATAGATCATCAAACTTCCGGAGTGGGGGCTTGTGACGTCACCCTTAGGTAAAAATTGTACCATATAGTGGCGTCACTCGAAACTTCTAAGCACTGTATCCTCCTCATTTTTTGTTTGTCAAACAAAAGAAAAAATACGTGTACAATATTTTTTGATAATCTAACTGACGGACTAAACAGTTTTTTTTAGTCGTCTAGCCTATTGTCCCGTGATATTTATTTATTATTATTTATTTAAATCAGTACAGTCAGTCAGATGATGATGGTGACGAGTACAGGTAAACCGAATTACCTGGAAATGGAGCGCAAATGAGCAGGACGCATAGCTGTAATGTAACGTAACTATAATATCTAATACAACACGATCGCCGTGAGCGATACAATACAAACAAAGGTTACAATGAACTGAAACACTTGGGGATGTCTATGTTTTTGCAATGTACCTAGTAAACCGAAAACCATTTCGAGATAAATTGCTTTTTAACTCATTTTCTGTATTATTTAATTTTAATATTATGTAATGAATTTATTACGTAACAAATAAGCGATGACCTTCATTTGACATTGGTGTAAATTGCGTGACCGGTCCAAGTCGTACTTTATTCTGTGTGGTTAGAATTCTTCAAAATTTACGCGTGGATTATACTACGGAGTTTGATTTGAACGCACTGCCTGATAGGGTCATAATGACTTTCATAAAATTTTAAGTCATAATGACTGTATCATTAGTCATAATCAACGTTAGTCATACAGTGATTTATTTCTGAAACAATTTATTTTTCGGAATTGTTATAAAACAAACCTAACCTAACCTACTGCATTCTATAAGATGGCATTTAAAAAAGTCCTGAAAAAATACCGTTTCAGAAATAAATCACTGTATGACTAACGGAAAAGGGGCACCGCTGTCTGATATCTAGCACTTTGACAGCGCCAGTAAAGTGACTGTAGACAGTGTACCACTAAACAGAAAATAATTAAAGGGGTTGCCTTATCATACGCATTTAGATAGATTTAGAAATTTGGCAGTGTGCCCTCAATTATAATCTGACGTCATCAACCAAAATAGTTTCAATAATTAATTTTGAAAAAAGTAGAGAACTAAATGACAAAATATTGAAATTAGTTTCTTATAATTGACTTTTTTATACAAAAAAAATATAAAAACAACTAGTAATTTTTTTTAGACATTCCCAATTACTTTGCTCACCCGCGACCTAGTAAGGTAATGTAAGGTAGGTAAGGTGAGGTTTAAGATCACGGGTGAGTAAAGTAATTGTTTCAGTTCATTGATATGAACCTCCGTAAGGTAATGCCTGATTCAATCGATTATTAAAAGGTTACAATTCAGTCGCCACCTTTACGGAACCTGCGAGTGTCGACACACACTTGACCAGTTTCTGTCCAAGTGCAGCTAAAGTCACGTTTTTCAATAAAACATTCCAACGATATGTATGTAATTACCGTAAAAGACATATAAAAAAGCGGTTAAGTGCGTATCGGACTCATGAAGGGTCCCGTTTTACAAAACAGTTCAGTAAAAAACCGCCGAAATGTAAGTAAGCACTAACATCATCTCCGAAGAGCATAGAGTCGCTCGCGTTGCCTAGCAACCGTGGCTGGAGTTAATAACGTTAAAAATAACATATTTCTTGTATAACGACTCTCTTTAATTTTTAACTTTAATTTATTTTTAGTATTTGTTGTTATAGCGGCTACAGTGGGTTCGGTTCCGGAGATAGAGCCCAGTGACAGACAGACAAATAGACAGAAAGACAGCGGACCCTCTGGGTACGGAATCCTAAAAATCGCTATTGTATGACGTCGTAAAAATACCTGTGGTAATTAAACAAGATTAATTGCTTTGTTTTTTTTTAAATTAAGGGAAAGTTTTTTTATGTTAGTGAGGCCAGACAAACGAACTAGTGGGTCACCTGATGTTAAATGATCACCACTGTCCATAGACACCCACAGCGCTTGACGGGATGCCAGTGCGTTGTCGGCCCTAAGGAAAAAGGAGAGGGAATAGGAGAGTGGGAGAGGTATTGGGCCCCTGGCGCTCTCACTGACCGTACGAAGCGCAGCAGGAGTAGGTACTGCTGCTTCACGCCGGTGTTCTGTGAGAGGGTGGTACTGCCCCGGACGAGCCGGCCCATTCGTGATGCAGCGGCTAGCTACAACATGGCTCTACCACTACAAAATGAGTTAATAGTGAAAAGATTTTTTAACAGATTTCAAAAAGGTGGTTCTCGATTCGGTTGTTTTGTCTATTTATAACCTAACATTTCTTAACTCCTCCCCCCTAACGACTAACGAGTTAAGTACCTATGCCCGTGTTCTCATTGTTGCTGTTTCTTTCTGCGCACTTTTGGTTAAATGGAGCAGCCGACAAGGCACTGAATGATCATTTTCCTTGTCTTAGGTACAATGCGACGGCACAGTGACATTTTCTGTGAAAAGATTCCACACAGTGTAACGATTCAGTTGGTACGACTGTACAGTGGGCTGCAAAAGTGCATGGACATCTCGGGGCGATAATCGATCAAACACTGCTCACGCGATTATCGCCCCGAAATATCCATGCACTTTTGCAGCCCATCGTACATAATCAAAGAGCATCTCCTTAATAAATAACAATTAAACAGATGCCCAATATTTGCCGTACACGATAAATACAAGAAGCAAATATAAAACAGCTGGCCGATTATCGCTAGCTGATATACTCACAGTAGTGTGCTCAAACTTCATCATGTATAAACTAGTATTCTTCTTCTTCCTAATTGCCTTGATCTTCAAAACTAGCTTAGCAGCTGGTAAGTTTTATAATTTATTGAATCAGGCGTTACTTTGCGGAGGTCCATATTATTGAACTGAAACAATTACTTTGCTCACCCGCGACCTTATGATAGTTACGTTTATCGTTTTTGTGAGAAATGCGCGTTCACGCAATTGGGGATGTCTATTTTTTTGCAATGTATAGTAAATCGAAAACCATTTCGAGATAAATGCTTTTTAACTCGTTTTCTGTAGTTATTTAATTTTAATATTATGTAATGAATTTATTATATAACAAATAAGCAATGACCTTCATTTGACATTGGTGTAAATTGCGTGACCGGTTCAAGTCTTACTTTATTCTATGTGGTTAGAATTCTTCACAAGTTACGCGTGGATTATACTACGGAGTTTGATTTGGACCCGCTGTCTGACATCTAGCACTTTGACAGTGCCAGTAAAGTGACACAGTGTATAGTGTACCACTACGCAAAAAATAATTAAAGGGGTTGCCTTATCGTACGCATTTAGATAGATTTAGAAATTTGGCATTGTGGGAGCCCCAATTATAATCTGACGTCATCAACTAAAATAGTTTCAATAATTAATTTTGAAAAAAGTAGAGAACTAAATGACAAAATATTGAAATTAGTTCCTTATAATTGACTTTTCTATACAAAAAAAAATATAAAAACCACTGGTAATTTTTTTTAGACATTCCCAATTCCTCCACCTCCACAATGTACAAATACACAAATCACACAAACCCTACTATCACCACCACCACCAAACTACACTGACGCGTTTCGAATTCAACCAGAGCTCATCTTTAAAGTAGGTACCACAAACGTTCGCTTTGCTCTCAAATGATAGACTTGAACTGCATCAACCGCATTTTTTTCTTACATAAACGTAACTATCGTAAGGTCGCGGGTGAGTAAAGTAATTGTTTCAGTTCATTGGTAAGTTGTATCCTACCAAAAACATTTTCATGCATAACTAGTTGTCTTGGCAAACTTCATACCGCCTAAACAGTCAATTCACAACATTTTGGAACTAACATCAGCCCAAAATTAAAAAATCTTTTTTGCATTTTATGATAACAATCGACCGGTAACACCACAACATAAACAAATTTCGGTAACCTTGGCAATCAAGTTAAACAAATTTCCGTAACCTTGGCAACCAAGTTAAACAAATTTCCGTAATATTGGCACCCAAGTTAAACAAATTTCCGTAACCTTTTTAACGCTTGAAAACTGTAAGACTTTCAATTCCGTGATTTTTTCCAATATTTTAATATGTATGTAGTTATGTTATTCCGAACGGAAACAAATCCAACAATCCTAATACCTGATTTACACTCTCGCCTCGTCACCTCGCCTCGCGCCTCGCCTCGTCGTCTCGCTCCGGACGCGAGCCTCAAAATCAAGGCAAATCACGAGACGAGGCGCGAGGCGTCACTCTTGTCTCGTGGCTCGTCCCGCAGTACGTCTCGCCACTCGTACGCGAGTGTAAACCAGGTATAAAATCTTTGAAATCGGTCTAGCCGTTCTTGAGTTATAAATTGTGTATCTAACATGACTTTTTTTGTATATACATATAAGAAGTTGCCAAGACGAGACCATATACTTCGCATTGTCAAAAAGTAATCAGATCTCATGTAGAACCAAGCCTCTAACTCTACTCGCCCTAAGTCACAAGCCGTAACTTAACAACTCTATACCTTACGTATACTCGCACTGCAGGGCACAGGCCTCCTATCAGAATGAGAGGGCTCAGGCCTTACTACTCACGCGGGCCCAGTGCGGGTTGGAAATTTCACACACTCCATTGAATTTCGCAGGTGTGTGCAGGTTTCCCCACGGTTTTTTCCTTCACCATAAAGCTGACAGTAAATTTCAAATGCAATTTGTTAGAGATGCGAGCCCGGGTTAAACCCACGGCCCTCTGCTTAAGAGGCCATAAGTCAAACCACTAGGTTACTACTCCTTTTTAGTAAGATAGGTATGCTAAAAACCCCCTTTCTTCCAGATTCAGCCTGCAGTGAGCCATTGGAAACAGGTCTATGCAGAGGATATTTTCCAAGGTATCAAATTCGTTATCCTTACTAACATTATAAACTACCTTTAGCCAGAGAAGGGGACTTGTGACCGGGTTTTTTAGTCCGTGCAAGTCGGACACTGTCTGGGCCCTCCATTCCCAGTTCGTCCGAAGGGATTTTTCCCGAGCACAAGTCCCCTTCCAATCCTTAAAGTAAAAAACAGCAAAGACTTCGCGTCTTTGGCCCCTCTGGCGACTCATTAAAAAAAAAAAACTACCTTTAGCCCGTGACTTCATCCGCACGGTATCCGTGGTAAAGATTTTTCACATATTTAATTTTGAACTAGCTGTGTTGCCCGCGACTCCATCAGCGAAGAGTTTGTGTCTAAATCCCGAACATTGGTGGTGTAGGGGTTTAGCACGCAGCACGGAATGCTAAGGACCTGGGTTCGATTCCCAGCGCTGGTCTTTCTTCTCGGGTTTTTTCTGTGCGTCCATGTTTCAGATTGTTTTTAGTATGAAACATTGGAGTTCATTGATCGCTATCCCGCAGGAACTGCACCATTTTCCGGGATAAAAACTATGCTATGTCCTTCCTAGGGTCTCAAATTTTTTTTTTACATAAGATAGGATTGTGTTTGACTACAATCATGCCTGATGAAAAGCGAAGATGAGGCCTACGATGGAGCACGCTTGCCTAGTAAATGCTCATTCACCCTAGACTTGAATTTAGGGGAATAAGCAGGAAGAAGGCAGCTGAGCGCGGTGCTGCGCGAGTCCCCAAGCAGTGCAAACCGTACAACAAATACGGGGCAATGTACACTGCAAAACTGCTCAGACCCTTTCTAAAGAATGGCTTCCATACCAAATCTCATCTAAATCGGTTCAGCGGTTCAAACGCAAAGAGATAACAGACAAACAGAAAAACAGACAGACAGACACGCTTTCGCATTTATTATATTAGCATGAATTAGTATGAATACGGATGGATAGAGCAAAAATCCGGCAAAGCATATCCAAATGTACATCATCATCATCGATATCAGTTGCTGAATGTATAGATCCCGTTTTCCTTATCCCTTTTGAATTACCAAAAATCCTGAAATCACTAATCACTATTTTTTACTATTATGATCACCGCTTGTATGTCAAATTTGATTTGCTCTAAGCGATACTTCACTCCGAAGCAGCGGCTTCAGATATATAAAGCCCAGGTTCGGCCAAGGATGGAGTATTGCTCTCATCTCTGGGCTGGCGCACCCCAATATCAGCTGCTTTCACTTGATCGCATACAGCGCAGAGTGTGCCGAGTTGTCGGCAACCCCTCACTCTCCGTTAAACTCGATCCTCTTGCTCTCCGCAGAGACGTTAGCTCCCTTTGCGTGTTCTATAAGATCTACAACGGGGAATGCTCTGAGGAACTCTTTGACCTCATTCCAGCTGCGGGGTTCCATTACAGATCCTCCCGTCGTAAGCGTTCATTTCATCGACATCATGTTGATGAATGGCAGTCTTCGACGGTGCGTTTTAAGCGGTCTTTTTTGCCACGAACTTGCAAAATCTGGAACGAGCTTCCCGCTGGGGTCTTCCCATCGAGTTACGACCTGGGTGCCTTTAAGAGGCGAGTGTACAATTTTCTGCAGGGCCGACAACGCACTGGTATCGCGTAAAGCGCTGCGAGTGTCTATGGACAGTGGTGTTCATTTAACATCAGGTGACCCACTAGTTCGTCTGTCTGGCTTCACTAACATAAAAAAAGTCTAATAATCATATCATAGTAACGGAGAGAGGTCCCTCTGAATCGAACTTAATATAAATCCTATCTCGTGGAAATTTCAACAAATCCGTCCTTATTGCTTCACATCATAAAGGTCATAATTTCAGCTTTCTATGGCCAGGGGTTTAGGCTGGGCGTTGATGAATCAATGAATGAGTGAGTTAACCAGTCCGGACTGTTTTTTTTTACACACATCAACATCACGCTCCTAAAGGGGGTAGGCAGAGCACACAAAATGCTACATTGAGATTTCGGGGCTACTTTTAGCAATGTTCGACTTAAAGTTAGATAAAAGTAGTACAATGGTGACAATGGTGACAATGGTAACAATGGTGACAATGGTAACAATAGTGACAATAGTGTTAGGTTTAAAGTTAGATAGAAGTAGTACAATAGTGACAGGTTGCTAGCCTATCGCCTACAATGTACCTTTACCTATTTTCTTAGTCGCTTCTTTTGACATCCACGGAAGAAATGGTGTGGTGGTAAATCGAAACCCGACACGGGTTGTTTTCATGTGTATTAATTTTTAAGTCTTTTTTTTCAGATTCGGTTTTGACACAGATTTAAACAAGTGTAGATCTTTCATATATGGCGGATGCGGCGGCAACTCTAACAGATTCGAAACAATCGAAGATTGTCAAAATGCTTGCGAAAACTAAACCTCGAACAATACGAATGACAATTGTGCAATAAATCAGTTTAAAAATACCTGGCACTGTTTAACTGTATCGTCACTAGGTATAGTCGTGGTAATAAAAGGTTCTTCACTTTTCGACTCTATGTCAACGAATTAAGGTCGAAAAGTGACGAACCTTTTTTTACCCTGACTATACTTTGAAAAAGCTCGTATCTCAAATCCATATGCAAACTTAAAAGGAACTTTAAGACGACGGAGTTAAGTTAATTTTGTAAGATTATTGATTTTGAAATCCGAGTTTTTTCAGCCGTGTAGCCTTAACCTGCGACTTCGCTCGTGTAAACCTTTAGTCCTGGCAGGCAAATTGAAAGCTGGGATTCTCAAAAGTTCCATAAAACGTTGCATAAAAAATACTAGGCTGAGCGTTGATGAGTCAGTCAGTCAATCAGTCAGGTTTTTTCTTTTTATAAGTAATATAGATATCATTGGGCAGCATTTCGTTTTTGAATAGCTAAGTTAATTCTTTTCCCCAAAGAAATTGCCATCTCTTCAGTCCCCTGCGACGTAGACTAAGTACACAATTTAGTACACACTTTATATGGCGCGTCGTGCATTTTCGGCCGCGCAGACGCGAACAAACTATTCCAATTATAGCCGAAGGTACGATTCAAACTTTAAATCAGTCTTATTGTGTCGTAAAGTGATAAGGTGCAAATTACAGTGCACCTGTCATCCGCCTTATGCACTCGGAAGTATGGCGGTTGACTAATATCAGTTGTCTACTTAACTACTACTGTAGCTTCGCAATTACCTTATAAAGCCTTACAGCGCTAGGATTCATCTCATAGAATTAATAGGTGTTTATGAGTGGTTCAATTTGTGTAACGAAAGCTACCCATATAGTTTGGACTTGTGTATAACTATCGTTACACAAAGGACGCGTCGTGATTTTGTTTTCATAAAACCTTACAATTTTTTTGAAAACGACCATCCCGTCCATTCCGTCCATCCGTCCATCCCGTCCATCCACTCCATCCCGTCTATCCCGTCCATCCCGTCCATCCGTCCATCCCGTCCATCCCGTCCATCCATCCATCCCGTCCATCCCGTCTATCCCATCCATCCCGTCCATCCCGTCCATCCAGTCCATCCCGTCCATCCCGTCCATCCGTCCATCCGTCCATCTTTCCATCCGTCCATCCCGTCCATCCCGTCCATTCTGTCCATCCGTCCATCCCGTCCATTCCGTCCATCCGTCCATCCCGTCCATCCCGTCCATCCAGTCTATCCCGTCCATTCCGTCCATCCGTCCATCCCATCCATCCCGTGCAATCCGTCCATCCCGTCCATCCCGTCCAACCCGTCCATCCCGTCTATCCAGTCCATCCCGTCCATCCCGTCCATCCCGTCCATCCGTCCATCCGTCCATCCCGTCCATCCCGTCCATCCCGTCCATTCCGTCCATCCGTCCATCCCGTCTATCCCACCTATCCAGTCCATCTTGTCCAACCCGTCCATCCCGTCCATCCCGTCCATTCCGTCCATCCGTCCATCCGGTCCGTCCGTCCGTCCGTCCGTTCGTCCGTCCATCCATCCATCCATCCATCACATGCAGCAGACGATTACTTTTGATTGGTCCAATAGTGTCGTTTCAGCACGCCAGGAATGAAATTCAGAAATTATCTTTCAAAAAGTCGTATCGTATTATGAAATACATATACTGATACGTCCTGTTTTCGATTAGTGTAACATTGTTGTCGTGTTTGCGCGCCATAAATGAGTCAGCTGTTAAATGTACATATATAGGCAGTTTTGAGTACTGGATTTAGGTTATCTATGGCCACATTTTCGAGCAGTGTCGTGAAAAACAAATTTCCGTAACCTTGGCAACCAATTCAAACATATTTCTCTAAGCCTTTGCAACCAAGTTAGAAAATCCGTAACCTTGGCAACCAAATTAAACAAATTTCCGTAACCTTGGCAATCAAGTTAAACAAATTTCCATTACCTTGGCAACCAATTTAACGCTTGAAATCTGTAAGACTTTAAATTCGGTTATTTTCCGACATTTTAATCGTTCTGCTATTCTAAGCGGAGATGAAACCAACAAACCAAAAATCATTGAAATCGGTCCAGCCATTCTGTAGTTATAAATGGTATAACTAGCACGTCAACAATACTTATACTTCATTTAATTTAGAATTAGAAACCACAATAACATTATATTGCGTCTGGTCAACTATTTCTTACCTAGCAAATAGTACAGTACAATATTAGTCTGAGAGCCGCAAAATAAAATTGTTTTAATGTCACTTTATTTGCGTGTCGTCAATTGTTACAGTTGTTGCATCTCACGAATGCGAGTGAGCTATACGTGTAGTTGTAACGCGTAAAGACACGCGCTTTTGTGTGCGTAACTACAGGAAGCGTCAGCAGGCTCATCGTTCATGAACAAAATAATAAAGTTACATATTACGAAATAGTAAAATGAAAAATAACTACTTTCGGTTTAAGATCATTTATTTTTACACGACGCGCACAGTAAATTATATACTATATACACAGCGACATCTCTTTCTTTTTTAATAATTCTTTTTCTTCCTTTAATATCTCTTGTACTGTTCGATCACTTGCTCCCGTCGCATCTGCAGTGCGCTTTTTGTAATGTTACGCAAAAATGTGATATATCACCTATATCACAATTCGGTTCTCGAAACTTTTCTGTGAATTCATATTAATCTTTGAGAAAATGATAAACATTTGCTATCATTAGACGACCCTAAAAATAAACAAAACATTAATTAATTACACACAACAATACGCAACAAACATGAGCACACGCAACACACAATTAAACATTAATATCCCTAACCTCACTGCGAATAACTTTTCTCTTTTTACTCGTACTTGCCATGCTGACGGTACACCACAATTCTATTTGACGCGAACTTATTAGCACTACTGTCCCGACCGGCGACTCGGCCGGCACTGAGCGCTCCCGAGGTTACGCACACAGAGACAACGTGCATGTGTATCTACTCACACAAGTATGGCTCACCCGCATTCGTGAGATGCAACAACTGTACAGTTCCGAGCCGCAATATAACATTGTTGAGGTTTCTAATTCTAAATTAAATGAAGTATAGTAAGAGTTAGAGCTGCGTGGGCGACACATCGGTGTGAAATACGGACTCTTGTAAAAATGCATATGTCTGAAACAGTTGTTTTGTGCGCTCCCTTATATTGGTAGCTGGTTGCATGCAGGTGACGCGGGAGACAAATGATCCTGGCTAACTCTACGTCCACAGTCATCATCATCAGACGACCGGATAGCCCAGTGGTTCAAGAGACTATGATACTTGAGGTCCTCGGTTCGATTCTCGGTCGGGGGAAATATTTGTGTGAAAATTACGAATGTTTGTTCTCGAGTTTTGGTTGTTTAATACGTATTTAAGTATCATCATCATCATCTCAGACGATATACGTCCCACTGCGGGGCACAGGCCTCCTCTCAGAATGAAAGGACTTGGGCTGTAGTTCCCACGCAGGCCCAGTGCGGATTGAGAACTTCACACACACCATTGGATTTCTTCGCAGGTTTTCCTCCACCGTAAAGCTCATGGTAAATTTCAAATTTAATTTCGCACATCAATTCCGAAAAACTCGGAGGTGCGAGCCGGGATTTGAACCCACGGCCCTCTGCTGGAGAGGCCATAGGTCAAACCCCTAAGCCACCACGGCTCTTTCAACGCGTGCACGTTTGGCAGCCGCCGTGACGTGTGGCTCCGGGAAGAAGGGCTACGAATTAGCCCGAAACATGTCGAGTTAAACTCGTTTTAAGACGTGGGCGTGAGTGATCCGTATATTTTCACTATGAGTGAGTTTCACGGTAGGTAGTTTCATGTTGAGTGCAACCTACATTTTAATAATCTGTGGCAGCTAGGATCGTTATAATGAATGACATTACGACACAAGTGCTGATATGGGTTATGGAGAATAGGGTTTAGACTTTTCTGAAGTCATGTTATCTTATCTATGTTCTTATTTAATTGTTCGTATGACCATGTAAAAAACAGATAAAAGTAAAAAACTTTAAACATGAAACTACCGTGAGACTCACTCATAGTGAAAATAAACGGATCACTCACGTCTTATCACGAGTTTAACTCGACATGTTTCGGGCTAATTCGTAGCCCTTGAGATTGGTCGTCATCCGAATTTCAACCGGGACAGTGGTTGGACCACTGGGTTGGAAAACAGTGTTGAATGTTCGTACTGCATCAACGGTGAGTGTGAGCGAACCTTTACTAAGTGATGTTGTTAGTGTTGTGTGCTACCCTACATTTGACAATGACAATAAAAGTGATGATGAAAACGGGGGTAGTTGTGTTTCGCTGTCAGTTGCGTCGAGTAGCCGCGCGACCAGGGCGGTAGCACGCAGTGCGCGTTTGGCAGCCGCCGTGACGCGCGACTCCGAGAGGAAGGGCTACGAAGTAGCCCGAAACATGTCGAGTTAAACGCGTTTTAAGACGTGAGTGATCCGTTTATTTTAACTAAAAGTAAAAAGTAGAAAAAAATATAAACAACACGTGCTAAGGAGTGAAGAGGTGATGATGAAAACATCGATTTTGCGTCGATCTATCTATCAAGCTTGTATGTATTCTATAGATATTATGTACTTCTGAGACCCTCTAAATACGCTTCGTCTGAATAGGCAAAAATTTTGTTAGGAAACGCAAGTCAGGCCCTCAATTTGTAAAAGCTTAATCAGCGCAGTCACTCATTATAACCGCTCGATTTGGAGTCCGAAAAAAGCCAACAGAGTGAGGCCAAACGAAAGTAATTTTTAATAAAGTTTTGTGTTGTGAGCCGCTTTCAGTCGCGTAATTTTTGGTTTCATACAAGTTACTAAGTATTTGTAAGTTATTTGATTTACTTTGCCCGGCACATAATGAATTGAAACAATTTTAATTTTAACAATTTTTGCTTTGTTCGCGGGTGAGCAAAGTAATTGTTTCAGTTCATTAATCATGGACCTCCGCAAAGTAACGCCTGATTCAATAAATTACTTATCGAAGTTATAGTTATCTTTGCATTAAACTTCCTACTGCCACAGCGTCTTCAGTGGTGGTTAATAGTGACCATACCATTCATTAAAAGTATTCATAGTCTCCAGCCCGTTGAAAAAATGTCTAATGCAACCATGAATAGGTATACTGTTTTAAATTTTCGTGATTTTCTCCCATAACGGATACACTTGCTGATTCTAATCGGAAACAAGTGCGGGTAGTTTGGAACACTCGCGCGGCTAAACGAACGTGACACTCTACACTTCAGTCAACTCGTGACCACGGCGGTAATGTGGCTGAAACTCCGAGGAAAACATGTTTGTGTGATGTCTCGTTTAGAGTAATAGTGAACTGAAACAATTACTTTGCTCACCCGCGACCTTATTTTAAAAATGCGTGTTCATGCAGTTCCTCTACCTCCACACTGTATGAACGCACACAAATCACACAAACCCAACTATCACCACCACCAAACTACACTGACGCGTTTCAACCAGAGCTCATCCGAGTACCGCAACTGCTCACTGTGCTACCAAATGGTAAACCAAAGCAGTAACGCCTGATTCTATAAACTAGAGTAATAGTAACTAAGTGCTGACTTATTTGAAGCGTTTAAATTCACAGTGTTGAAGCTGTTTTGGTCTTCACAACTCATTTTTGATCGCGCCCTTTGCCGCCTGTAGCGAAATTGATGCGCTGTCCAAGATTGAATAGAAAGCGATTTCGGAGCGCCGCGTGTGGTGGGGTAGCCAGTCTCCAAAATTGAAAGTTTTTGTTATTATATAAGTACTAGCTTTTACCCGCGATTTCATCTACGCGGATGTCGTTTATCAAATTATCACCCGACTGTCGAGAAGGGTTATGTTTTTCTAGCGTATGTATTTATGTATACCTACTGTATGTATCATTTTTGGCAAGCCATGCAGCCTAAACGGCTCAATGGATTTGAAGTCTGAGGTTTCACTACTTTACTACTACTGCTACTTTACGTAAATTATTTCAAAAAATATATATTTTTTACAACGTTATATGATTTTTATTTCAGTCATGCAACAAACACTACAGTGCAACCTGCAAAGTTAATACTACATCAAATTCCTAGAAATCAAACAAAATTCTACTTTATACCTACTACATTAAGAACTTTGACACATGCAATTTTTTCAAGAGGCTGGGCGCGTGCATTGCGTTACAAACGTAACTTGAACATTGACAAACTTAGGAACTAAAGTTTTTCAAACGATTTTGACTTTGGCGGTGACAAGCAGCGCCACTGCCAACGGTAAAGTAACTTTGTCGTTGTACGTGTGTGTGTGTTAAGTCACTAGAAATTGTAAAACCTACGCACACTTGCATCGACTACGCACTTTTCGAGAAGTGGGTATGTTTCCATTTTCCTGTATACAAATTCTGGAGACGTGATTGATTAGGCCCAACCATAACCAACGTAGTCCAGCGTGTAACCTTTTTTCCTAACAGGAATGAGAGAGATTAGCGTGTGTTTTTTCATCGTGTGAGAGGTTTTCGAGTGATGATATGAGATGAAATGTCTTCATTAAAAAATGAAAATGTGAATGACTGAATGTTTTACTTAAATACAATGTTAAACGACTTACAACATCATGATCACGTTTCCAGAATTATTCCGTTTATAAACGTACATCATCATTTCAGCGGAAAGGCGTCCACTGCTGAACATAGGCCTCCCCTAAGGCTCGCGAAACAGATCGGCCCTGCGCCATCCGCAGCGCGGATTGTATGCGGAAACGTACCTACATATTTGTGTATAAATATGGACAAAAATGTACGTTGTTAGACATTTTTTCTAGGGCGTCTTCATCAACATCATATCAGCCAAAAGACTTCCACTGCTGAACATAGGCCGCCCCCAAAGAGCTCCACACCAAGTTCCTGCTACCCTTACCAGATCGCTGGACCCAGAAGTCGCAGGCAACAGTACCACTACCATGAGTTTACAATGACCGTACTCGATAGCGACTGCGTAAATGATTTGTATGAAGACTCCATACAAATCATTTACGCAGTCGCTATCGATTACCGTCACTGTAAACTCATTGGTAGTGGTACAGCTAGTATTTAAAATGACAGTGGAAACGCGTATTCGCTAACGACCCCTACGCCCCTCACGCACACACGCGCAAGCTACGCACGACGCCATTTTATGCTAGTTTCAGGAACATATCTAAATTAAAACGAGTTTTTTTCTATCACTTTGGGTTCGCTTGGTCTATGGAATTAAAAATACGTCCATCTTGTTTTTTTAATATCCCTTGTAGGTATGTAGCCCTTATTAATACGACCAGGGCCCAATTGGGATGCACCAAAAAAAATAACCTCTAGTTTTTATATTTTTTTTGGAAAGAATAGGATATTTTAAGACACCATTTTCATCGATTTTGAATTTGGTTGAGTATTTAATTTTTTATATATTTTTTTAGAAATACGTTGGATGACGTCACAGTGAGAGAGCCACGTTCCATAGCCTAGAAAAATTCAAGTCGTACATAACATAATCTGTGGCACTACCACGGCACTACTGAGACCCTACTACGAAGTGCATAATTCGAACTTCGTTTCAAGCCGTCCCGCTCACGCTAATATGATTTGACACGAGAGTGAGAGGGATGATACGATACGAACTTCGAATTTTGTTAGGTCACTGTCAATATTACAAGCACGGCTTAGGGTCCTAAATGAACCATGACAAAATAGTTTTATTTATTTCTCTTCTTTTAGCTTCGATTATTCCCGTTTGTTTAATGGTGTGATAGTAAATAGATATTTTTTATTAAAATCTGATATTTAAATTCTTTCATATATACTTGTAACATAGTAATTTAATAATTTAATTAGTAAAAATACATTGCGAGTATTGTATACATTTCGGACTTTATGATAAATGACAACTGTTTAAAGCCAGGTGTGCATCATGTGATTAAAGTTCTGTCTTTGTCACTCTTTGCTATTATAAGCAGGACAGCAACATTTCAAACTGTCAATTTGCTTTAGAGTGTAGACCTGCTTTATATCTGCCTTTGTGACGATTCACTGCAGGGGTCAAATGAAGGTCATTACTTAAATTTTCTTTATTTAATTCAGATTATCATATTTTTGGAATCTGATTTCTGAAAACGCTTCACAAAGCCTATTTCTCCAAACGGTTTTCTATTTATTATACGTTGCCAAAAATTGGGACATCCCAATTGCATAACAAAGTACAACTTATATTACAAGCGGAACTCCCTTTCTAGTTAATATAACTGAAGCGAGAGTTCCGCTTGTAATATTAGTTGTAATTTGTTATGCAATTGGGCCCAGATTTAATAAATTGCATATAAAACAACACGAAATTTAAAATTATAAAAGTATTTTTTTTTAATTTGCTTTTAAAGTAAGGTGAAAATATTGTAGTACTCAACATAAAGTTTTAATTCCACTTGTACTTAGTTTAGTTATTATTATTCTTACTTACGTTTCTTTTATTTTTAATAAACTTTAAGTATATTTATTTGTGTGTGCTAGTTTATATTCTAACATACAAAAATCAAAAAATAAAATCTCGTGTCACGATGTTTGTCGAACTCCTTCAAAATAGCTCCGATTGTTATGAAATTTTTTCTTTATATTTGTTAGGTCTGAAAATAGGTCGTAGCGTAGGCTATTTTTTATACCCCATTACTAAATATTATAAATGGGTGAACCAACTTTTTCATGCCACCCGTTGCTGGTTACAGAAGTTTTGTCTCCTGAACAACCTAAGTATTTTTCTATGAATCAGTATGAAGATGTCACTTGGACAAGTTGGACAACAGGGGACTGAGTAAAAACACAAAAAAGTCGATTCACACAAATGCGAAAGCATGACTGTCTGTTTATCTGTCTGTTACCTCTTCACGCTTAAACCGCTGAACCGATTTAGATAAAATTTAGTATAGAGATATTTTAGATCCTGGGAAAGGGCATAGGATAGTTTTAATCCCGGAAAATTGCATAGTTCCCACGGGATAGCGATTAACAAATTCTTCTCAGGTTGAGTCGCGGGCATCGGCTAGTTATAAATAAATCAACAAATTGCTATTATTTAAACACCACAAATATACCTATTAGCCGAAAGTTCTCATAGGTAATTTTTCTTTCCTATTGCGGCGCGGGATCTTAAAAAAATATAGATATAATAAGTATTGCAAGTGCACACAAAATACAATAAAATAATAAAGATAAATATCAAATAAAACGCCCCGGATCGCACCAGGCGCCAAGGAGCCCAAGATATTGAACACGCTGAACCGCGATGGACAACCTTTGCACCAGAAACGACCCGAGCGATGGTCAAGACCTCTCTCACGGAAGTCACGGAGACGGCGTCACACGGCGGACACGACGTACGAAATACGCGTTCATGAATCTACATAAGCACGACGACGTCTGTACACGCGTACGCCTACATACATCGCGCGCGCACTCTTCTGGATTCCGGCGGTGTCCGGCAATTTGCGCCTTGAGGGGTGGGGTAACTCGAATCGGTGCGGGGCGGAGCGTGTCCATTCTGTACGTTAGTACTATTAATATTCTGTGAAGGCGTCCCACTTCTTTCAAAAAAATTGCCTCGGAACCTCAACAACCAGTCGTCTCCACCGCAAGAGGAACATTTATTTGGGTTATTAAAACAAGCAAAGCCAGGCCCATCAGCTAGCTCTCCCAACCCTCTAGGGGACATATATTTATACGCATATACGTAACGCATTGAAAAAGAAGCGTGAATTTTCACGCCCCAGCCTGGTCTCGCTTTTTTTTAATTACGACCCCCGCGCTATTGTAGTGCATGGAGGGATCTAGTTTTAGGGTTGCCAGAGTTGATTAGAAATGAGTTATAGTTTTAGTAATATAATTAATGCTTCTAATGTTATAAATCTAACAAGCTGTTGCCCACGAATCCGTCTGCGAAAAATATGGCCATAAAAAATAGCCTACGACCTTTTTTTATTATGAGAGGGTGGCAAACGAGCAAGCGGGTCATCTGATGGAAAATGATCACCACCGCCCATAAATATCAAAAACTCAAAGAGAGTCACTGATCTGTTGCCAGCCTTTAAAAAGGAGAGGGAATAGGGGATAGGGAGAGGTATTGGGCCCCCGGCGCTCTCACTGACCATACGATACGCAGCAGGAGTACTGCTGCTTCACGCCGGTGTTCTGTGAGAGGATGGTACCTACTGCCCTGGATGAGCCGGAAAACGGACCTATTCTTAGACCTACCAAATAAATCTGTTTCTTCTCAACAGGGTTTTTCCGAACCGGTGGTAGTAGATTCACCCCTTATTCCCATACATTCGAGTTTGCTTAGAAGAATGGTCACTGAGACAGTGTCAAAGGCTTTGACAAGGTCCAAAAACACGCCTATGCACCTGTTCTACTGTCCAGGTGACCAGAGATAACGAGATACGTTGGTGAAAAGAGCAGCTGCATCCTCCGTTGAACTTCCCTCCCTGAAACCGAATTGACTGTCAGAAATCAGTTGGTTTTTGTTAATAAATGCTATGCTATGCTTTACAATTTTATATTTTCGAGGATTTTGGAGAAAATACTCAGGATATAACTTTCGAGATATTTTTTTACTGCCAACATAAGAAAAATGTATTTTTTAATATCGAACGTCAATTAAAAACAAAGTTTACCAAGACCATCACATTTGTCAAATAGAATGTCAAACATTTTTATAATTTTCACTGGCTCCGCTCGTTTGCTTTTGCCATGCTTTGCCGTAATTAAAGTTAATAGAAAAAAACATGCATGAAGTAGAAAAAAGAGGTATTGTATGCAACGTTGTATAATTTGGTCTAAACGGCTTGTGCCGTCTTTTATTGGGTGAATCAACTTTTTTGGGTTGTTTACTCTGTCCCCGGTTGTGCAAGTGACATCTTCCATCTTCTTCTTTGTGTAACCATGCAACGAGCGGTACAAAAAAGCTGATTCACCCTATTGCGATATTCACTTCGTTCATATCTCACTCAACTCTCGTCACTCGCCTTTTAAGATCTCTCTTGTACAACCGCTGCATAAAATACTATAAAATTACCGTAAAACGGGTTTATTTTTTTAAAAAAATAGCACGCACACACACACACACATCATACACACACATTCAATCCAAATTTTCTTTCAATCCTTCTCCTGGACTTAGGCACTGTTTTTTAGTATTATATAAAAATTGTCAAACCTTTTGAATGATTAAATTGTATACTGGTTTCTGTATAATATTGATAAGTATGTAATTAGATCTAAGAATTCATCTAATGATCTAAGAATATGTGATGATATGCATCTCCTGCCCATACGACAGGTGAGCTCCGGACGGAGGACGCACCCGGTAGTCCCAGCGGGGACCTCGTGGGAGCAACGGCGGAAGCCTAAACAGAGAATCGAGACTAAAAGTTTCTTCTCTGGCCCTTCAGCATTGGCTGGGGTAAGGATCTGCCGAGCTCCGCATGATCCCTTTAAAAGAGGGTACGATGCGCACCATTTCTCCATACAAACGTAGTCCCCTGTTTCCTCCCTGGATAATGGCTTTAGAGCCAAATTTTTTTTACTGTGTAATCTGTATCTACCACAGCTATGCCCCTATGTTTCGTTTTTTTCCATATTTCAATTAACATAAGAAATATGAGCTTTCAAAAACTGAAAAAATTGCCATTTTCAATGTCATTTTCAGACACTCATCAGAAACGAATCCCTCATATAAACAAAAAAAGGAAAACATAGGGGCATAGCTAAATCAGTCCTCTAATTATTTTTGAAAAAAATAAATTTATTGGTACAGTTTTCGAGAAGAAAACAGGGGATTACGAAATGCTGTTTTGATCAATTTTACGCGCCTATTAACGGTCTGAGCTGCAGTTGTCCCGCTCTCGCTGTACTGACACGTAGGGGTTCGGGTGAGACAGCGACATTTCATTGAAATACCAATTTCTCAAAAGTCTCTCAGCCATCGTACCCTCTTAAGACACTGGGGCGTCCAGCCGTCCGGGGGACACTCCTCGTCCCTCCGCATTATTATAGCAGAAAAACTATCGATGGAAGCGGAAACGAAAAGAGGGTAGCGCTAGGAGACAAGCGCAAAAAAGCACACAGCATGCCAAAAAACCACCAGGAATAAAGGGTAGCCCCACCCAAAAGATGGCATCCAAAGCCACACAATGGGTGGTGGACAGGAAATCCCACCAACCCAACCAATAGTACTAAGTAATTGTACAGAAACGGGCGAGGGTCGGTCAAGGAAGTAACCAACGGGTAAAAACATAAAAGACCGACCTAAGCACCCCCAGTGCCCAGCGGGAGAATGCATGCTCCTCTCCCGGCCTTCCAGCAAATGGCTGAGGCAGGACACTGTGGGTAGATTAAGTCCCCTCTCTCCCCCTCCCCTCCTCAAAATTTAAAGCACACGTTTTTTGTTTTGATAACCAATAGAGAAGGGGACTTGTGACCGGGTTTTTTAGTCCGTGCAAGTCGGACACTGTCTGGGCCCTCCATTCCCAGTTCGTCCGAAGGGATTTTTCCCGAGCACAAGTCACCCTTCCAATCCTTAAAGTATAAAACAGCAAAGACTTCGCGACTTTGGCCCCTCTGGCGACTCATTAAAAAAAAATACTATAAAATATAATGTACAAGCAATAGGTAGCTTAACAGCTTAAACACTTAAACTATAAGGTCTTGTTACTTCGGTCCTTAAAGGTCAATTTAGCTATTGGTATCAACTTGGTCCAGCTTTTAATATTCATCATCATCATCCCAGCCTATATACGTCTCACTGCAGGGCACCGGCCTCCTCTCGGAATGAGAGAGCTTGGACCATAGTTCCCAAGAGGGCCCAGTGTGGATTGGGAATTTCACATACCTACACCATTGAATTTCTTCTCAGGTGTATGCAGTTTCAAGGTTTTCAAGCTCATGGTAAATTACAAATGTAATTTCGCACATAAATTCCGAAAAACTGAGAGGTGCGAGCCCGGACTCGAACCCGCGACCCTCTGCTTGAGAGACCATAGATCAAACCACTAGGCCACCACGGCTTTAATATTGCATTGACTTTATAACAAAAAGTACCGTAAAACGGGGTTACTTTAAGAGGGTACGATGCGCACCATTTCTCCATACAAACGTAGTCCCCTGTTTCCTCCCTGGATAATGGCTTTAGAGCCAAATTTTTTTTACTGTGTAATCTGTATCTACCACAGCTATGCCCCTATGTTTCGTTTTTTTCCATATTTCAATTAACATAAGAAATATGAGCTTTCAAAAACTGAAAAAATTGCCATTTTCAATGTCATTTTCAGACACTCATCAGAAACGAATCCCTCATATAAACAAAAAAAGGAAAACATAGGGGCATAGCTAAATCAGTCCTCTAATTATTTTTGAAAAAAATAAATTTATTGGTACAGTTTTCGAGAAGAAAACAGGGGATTACGAAATGCTGTTTTGATCAATTTTACGCGCCTATTAACGGTCTGAGCTGCAGTTGTCCCGCTCTCGCTGTACTGACACGTAGGGGTTCGGGTGAGACAGCGACATTTCATTGAAATACCAATTTCTCAAAAGTCTCTCAGCCATCGTACCCTCTTAAGATGCAGGGGCTTTTTATGTTTGAAAGGCCAGACAAACGAACTAGTGGGTCACCTGATGTTAAATGATCACCACTGTCCATAGACACCTGCAGCGCTTTACGCGATGCCAGTGCGTTGTCGGCCCTTAAGGAGAGGGAATAGGGGAAGGGGGAGAAGGAGGGGGAGAGGGAAGGGGTGAGGTATTGGGCCCCCGGCACTCTCACTGACCGTACGAAACGCAAGCAGGATTACTGCTGCTTCACGCCGGTTTTCTGTGAGAGGGTGGTACTGCCCCGGACGAGCCGGCCCATTCGTGATGCAGCGAGCGAGTGATGCTACTTTGGAAAACAGTTTTTACGCCATATCCTTATTTTTTAAACCATCTGTGGCAGTGAAATAAAGAACTACCTTGATAAATTACCTAACTTTTTACGTCATTTGCTCAATCGAGCTATGAATATTTGCGTTTTTATAACCATTTTAAATCTATCAATAAAGTAACACCAAATTTTCCTAAAGTAACCCCAGTTTACCGGTAGTATGTTAAAGCACGGTCGCGAAGCACGAATAATTAGTGTCACTGTCGCTTGTACGTAAATATTCGCCATTGCACTCGCACATTTGAAATTGTAAGTCCGAGGGACAGAGACAAGTAGTGAAGGTCATTGTGCGAAATTCTTTGTGTTCCGCGACCGTACTTTATTTAAAAATATTTTTAGCAAAAACAGGTTTTGATATGTAACCGTCGTTTTCCACACTGAATTATTTAATTTTTATTTTTTTGCGTTTTTTAAGCAAGTGGCAGCCCTGACGGTGCGTTATCGAACTGGGGGACCGTCAAAGCTCAGCCCTACTACCACGGTAATATAAAAATACACGTGCAAACCCCATTCATAGTCCAAGCTAGGAGCTATTTTCCCAGCCCAAACTGCTGAACGTTTTTTACACACTCATTATTTTTTTTTTTTTTATGTTAGATTAGATAGGCCAGACAAACGAACTAGTGGGTCACCTGATGTTAAATGAACACCACTGTCCATAGACACCCGAAGCGCTTTACACGATGCCAGTGCGTTGTCGACCCTAAAGGAGAGGGAATAGGGGAAGGGGGAGAGGGAAGGGGTGAGGTATTGGGCCCCCGGCACTCTCACTGACCGTACGAAACGCAAGCAGGATTACTGCTGCTTCACGCCGGTGTTCTGTGAGAGGGTGGTACTGCCCCGGACGAGCCGGCCCATTCGTGATGCAGCGGCTAGCTACAACATGGCTCTACCACTACTATTATGTCGTATTCCTGTTATTTTCCGATACCTACATGCTATAAGTATAAATCTTCCCAGGTGAATTTTTCGCTTCGTGCCATTACATTAAATTTGAACCGTAATACTATGACGATACCGTTTGTTTTGAAAGATAAAGGCTCGAAGCGAAAAATTCACCTGGGAAGATTTATACTATACCAGTTGAACTGATTTGACTTCTTGAAAAATGCGGTTGATATTTGGAAGAAAGGGGGCTCTGAAAATTGCGTTGCCCGGGGGCCCCGACAAAGTAAAATGAATGATTAACTTACCATAAAATGTTATACAATACGTTTACTTTTAGTTTACCACTGACAGATGGCTTGCCTTCATTTAATCTCCAACTTTAACACCATACAAATAAAGTAGCTATTACAAAATCTGCAAACGTGGGTATAGCTTGTCTAATTTAAAATGACGCGCCCCACCACCGCATTTACGCACAGGATTTGAAATCTACAATAGAAGAATTTAAGCTACAATAGAGGAATATTTCTCTTGGCAGATGTGCGTGAATGCGGTGGTTGGGCGCGCGTCATTTTAAATTAGACAAGCTCTAATCTAACAGTATTCTAAAATTGGCTTTATTTGTAGGTCGTTAAAGTTGAATATGAAATGAAGGCAAACCATCTGTCAGTGGAAAACTTTATGTAATTTTACTGTACGAATTGGACACACTTCACACCATTGAATTTCATCACAAGTGTCTCAAGCCCATGATCCACTGCTTGAGAGCTCATCCAAAACGAAAAGTTCATCATCATCATCCCAGTCTATATGCAGCCCACTGCAGGGCACAGGCCTCCTCTCAGAATGAGAGGGCTTGGTCCGTAGTTCCCACGCGGGCCCAGTGCGGATTGGGAACTTTACATGCACGATTGAATTTCTTCTCAGGTTTATGCAGGTTACGCTTAAAGCTCATGGTAAATTATAAATGTAATTTCGCGCATAATTTCCGATAAAAACTCGGAGGTGTGAGCCCGGACTCGAACCCAGGACCCTCTGATTGAGATACCGTAAGTCAAACCACTAGGCCACACGGCTTTTTTAACGCAACAAAAAGTTATTTTTGTAAAAAACATTTTAAAGTCCGCTCTATGAATATGCGGCAGCGGCTCGCGTAGTGTGACTGCAAATCGCATAATTAGACGGGAATAGTCTTCGCAGCCACTCACTCATTACCGAAGATACGTGGACACTCTACTGGTTCCCTTTTGACTTAGTAAATGTACAAGCAAATTTTCCAAAAAAAAAAACTGTTTGTAATCTTCTTCTAATATACAGGGTTATTTGTAATTCACTAGCATCCTTTTAACCCTAAACTCCTACCACTTAAACAAACGTTTTTTGTTTTACGGCTTTTGTCATAACTTAATATTTTTGGTGTAATAACGTTTTGAAAATTTGAGATTTCCTCTTATTTTTACGATACTCTGTGTATTTGTATGGGAAAAAAAGTGCTTCATTTTAAAAAGTCGTAAAACAAAAAACATTTGTTTGAGTGATAGGAATTCAGGGTTAAGAGGATGTCAGTGAATTACAAATAACCCTGTATAAAAATCTCGTGTCACGGTGTTTGTAATCAAACTCCTCCGAAACGGCTTTACCGATTTTAGGCTTAAAACTTAGTTTAGTTTGTACTTTAGTGTTTATAATTATTGCGTATAATTTTTGTAAACAAATAATGATTTTTACTTTACTAAAAACTAAGCTTTCACTAAGCCGTGGTGGCCTAGTGTTTGAACTATGGCGTCTCAAGCAGAGGGTCGTGGGCTCAAATCCCGGCTCGCACCTCTGAGTATTTCGGAATTTATGTGCGAAATTTTCAATGGTGTCTGTGAAGTTCCCAATCCGCACTGGGCCCGCGTGGGAACTACGGTCCAAGCCCTCTCATTCTGAGAGGAGGCCTGAGCCCTGCAGCGGGACGTGGGATGATGATGGTGATGATGACTTTACTTACTTTACTCAATGAAATTTTTTCTCTATGTTTGGTAGGTCTGAGAATAGGTCGTAGGCTACTTGGCATACCTACCCCTATTCTTCGCAGACGGAGTCACGGGCAACAGCTACTTACGTATAACTAGCTGTTGCCCGCGACTCTACCCGCGAAGGGTTCGCTTAATGCTGTCCTGCGGAATCTACAATTTCCCGGGATAATACTATCCTATGGCATGCCAAACTATCTCCATATCAAATTTAATCTTTGTTGTAGCGGTTTGAGCGTAGGTACAGTCTGGCAAAAAAGAGTAGAAATTAAAAAGTGGCAACACTGGAGTGTCGTCCCTCTTTTTTCGTACACAAGAAAAGAGGGATGACACTACAGTGTTGCCACTTTTTAATTTCTATTCTTTTTTGCCAGTCTATAAGGAGGTAAACAGACAGATAGCAACACTTTCACACTTAAGTATAACATTACTAGCTGTTGGACGCGACTCTATCTGCAAAGAATTCGTTTAACGCTATCAAGACGCTATCCCACGGGAACTATGCAATTTTTCTGGATGAAAACTATCCTGTGTCCTTCCCAAGAGTCAAACTATCTCCACATCAAATTTCATCTAAATCGGTCGAGATGAATTCCAAAAACTCAGAGGTACGGGTTCGGATTTGAACCCACGATCCTCTGCTTGAGAGTCAGGTCAAACCACTCTACCACAGCTGTTTACTGTAACTCATCATCATATCAGTTAGAGTATGCGTGCACGAGCAACTTTGTCTCCGCGACTATTTTATCAAGTCTATGGGTTAGTATGGAAGTGCGCACACGTAGCGCCGCGACTCCCAGGATACAAATACACAGAGTTGATAAAATAGTCGCGGAGACAAAGTTGCTCGTGCGCGCATAGGCTTAAAATACGTCCAGTGCTGGTCAAAGACAAGACCTCCCCCAAAGAGTTCCACAACGATCTTGTTGGGGGCTTTCCACGCCGTCCTCCGATTCGCGGTCGGCACTCTAGTTAGAACCTTACTGCTCCATCTGCCGTCAGTTCTACGAGCAATGTGCTACCCACTGCCACTTATGCTACGGCTACACACATCACGATAACGCGAATATTCGCATTATCGCGATGTAGCCGAATATTCGCGAATACTTCGGCACTTCGCCCGAAGCCGCAGACCCTTCGCCCCGCTGTCGGTAAATTTGCGCACATCAAAGGCTTTTATCGCGATGAACTTCGCTTGCGCGGCCACATTTCACTCGGCTCAACTTCATCGTGCGTATTGGACGTACTGTCAACTGCAAGCGGCGACGTATTGTTTAGGATTTGATGGTTGTTTACGATGGATTGGAGTAATGATAGAATCTTGGAATTTATTTCTAATTACGAGGATGAGCCTATTTAAGTAAAAAGTATGCCGCCTTTTCTTCACTTTTTTTCTATTTTTTATTTAGCACAAAGTCAAAAAATAATTGTTGTGCGCCATAAAGTACAGAGCGACAGCTTCGTCCATTTTTCCGCGATAAACTCTGCGGCATTGCTCTCTATAGCAGTGTGGCCATGCACATTCGCCGTAGGCCGAATACGAAGTTTTATCGCGATAATTCTATCGCGATGTGTGTAGCCCTAGGGTAACATCAGGCAACTCTCCGAACTGTCAGTATCTTTGGATTCACTACGTTACTCCTACTACTATTAAGGCCAAAACAAACCGGGAGCGCGGGGCGCCAACGGTGCGTGCCCAGCGCGGTCAATAACACTGAATCACATACGGTGTGCCGCGCTGCCGGTGTGTGTCACCATATATTTGATTCAGTGTTATAGAGCTCGCTGGGCACGCTTTGTTGGCGCCCCACGCTCCCGGTTTGTGGTGGCCTTTGGGCACTTTTATTGCATTCATTTAATCTCGTGCTGTATCATTACAAATAAAGCTATAGTCTTGAAATTCATGTGTAAGATATTTGAGGATTCGCTCTAATTACAAGTATTTATCGATACACGATTACTTATAGTTCGCTCGATAGAAAAAAAATCCAAAGTCGTCTCTAAGAAATAAAATAAATTCGTTGTACGACGCTAATAAGTACTGCAAGGCAGGTCATGACTTTTTTAATGTTAATAAAACAAGATATTTTCTAGGGCGTAGTGTTGCTTGCTACATTTTTAAAATATGTATTTGTTTTAGTAATAAGATGAAAATACCCAAAAACACGCGCGGTCCAACCAATCTATCTTGGGCCAACGTGCCTCCCCCACGCCCGAAATCGCCCACCCAAAATCAATTAGCGCGAAAAAATCGGTATTCCCTTAAAAAGAAATCGTCCTGTCTACGTTGCCAGTTAATAAAATCCAAATTCGAGCAGAAATATTACGACGCACTAACGGCCAAATTTATTTTTATTCACAAAAAAATACTGGCCGTTGATTGTCACTCCATAGCGAGGAAAAAGAAATAAAAAGAAAGATGGCCGCCTTCCGCCAAGCTTTATATTCTACTGAATATGCAATACATAATATTGTCGGCAGTTCGAGTGCGCTGCGAAGAAATGGAGAAGGCATTTTTTATGAAAATTTTGCTTTCTTTTTAGGGTTCCGTACACAAAGGGTAAAAATGGGACCCTATTAATGAGATTTCGCTGTCCGTCCGTCTGTCTTGTCTGTCTGTCTGTCACCAAGCTGTATCTCATGAACCATGATAAGTAGTTAGACAGTTGAAATTTTCACAGATTATGTATTTTCTGTTGCCTCTATAACAACAAATAATTACTAAAAAACAGAATAAAATAAATATTAAAGGGGGCTCCCATACGACAGACATGATTTGTTTGCCGTTTTTATAGAACCCTTCGTGCGCGAGTCCGACTTGCACTTGGCCAATTTTTATCATAGTTGTATTCATTATGAGAGGACGTCTGTGCTTTTCACTGGGATGTATATATAAATAAACTAGTATGATGATGATGACGCTAGCAAAATTGAAATAACATTTTAAATACTCAGGCATTAATTATTTCTAAATTGGGTCTTGTTATTGGTTGTATTTACAGCCAGCGTCAGAGAAAAGGAACAGTTTTAAAACATTAACTTGCATACCGGACATTACGTGCCAAGTATCAAATCTAACCAAAACTGGTCCTGCGCCGTCACTATTGCTGGAATGCCTCCTCCACAATTTCTCGAACGCGGGCGGCAATCGTCAAGTATTTTCCAAGAACTCTTTATATTTTTAATGTCTGCGGAGGGAGGCCCTAATGTAGGAAAAGGTCAACGGGGCCCTTTACGTAACACAACTTCGGGCTTTCATTGGTTTCATGAAAAAAGTTTGAAAACCACTTGGCTGGGTATTCTTTTTGAATTTCGAGTTGTCGTGTTGAACTCATATTTGTGATACGCGAGTCTTTTTCGTTGACTTTGCTTGTTTTTTTCAATGTATTCAATTGCTTCAGTTGCTTGATGCCTCGAATAGGGGGGAAAATCATTTCGCTCTTGTTTAAAATAGGTACTTCCTAGGTGTTTTGGCGTGGATCAGTATACCCGTACCGTACTAAATATACCCGTATTTTAAAAAAAAATGGATCTGTTCGCTATAACAGCAAAATAGGTGACGGCATCAATCATGGACATGCATCATTTTTATCATCATTTCAGCCAATTCAGGCCTATCTCTCTACTGTGTATTTTTTCAAAATTATTAGAAAAAGTTGTGAATGTCAGGCTGATTAATTTCATTGAAAAACACAAGTTAATTGCAGACCATCAATTCGGGTTTAGAGCGGGAGTGTCGACGGAGGATGCGGCTATTTTGCTCACAAATCAGATTTCTGAGCACCTGGATCGTGGCAATAAGTGTGTTGGTATCTTCTTAGATCTAGCTAAAGCTTTTGACACGGTCTCGGTCACTATACTCCTGGAAAAGCTGGAGCATATGGGGATCAGGGGAGCGGCTTTGAGTTGGTTTGCCGATTATCTTACTGACAGAGGTCAAAGGGTGAAAATAGGAGAATGTGTGAGCGAGCGGCTGCCCATCGGCTACGGCGTCCCCCAGGGAAGCGTACTTGGGCCAACACTATTTACCTTGTATATAAATGACATCTTAAATACAAATATCCCTAATGCAAAGCTTATCTGCTATGCAGACGATACAGTCATAATAGTACACGGTAAAACCTGGGAAGAAGCCTACAATCGATCTGATAGTGCGCTTGCCTGTGTAGTCTCGTGGCTGAACAGTAATCTGCTCACGCTAAATGTTGGTAAGACTAACTATGTGGCCTTCTCAAAAACAGCAGCATCGTCCCCACCTGCAAATAACTCCATTAAAATTCACTCTTGTGTACATTACACTTCAGCTGTATCCTTCAGTCCGGCACATGCATGTACTTGTCAAGAAATTGAGAGGCGCCAATGTGTAAAGTACCTGGGCCTTCTCTTTGATCAGCATCTCTCCTTTAAGCAACACACTAAGATGCTGGCATCAAGAGTTAGGAAGCTGATTTACATAATGAAACGACTCCGTGACTGCGCTGCCTCAAATATACTTCGTATCTTTGATCAATTATAACTGTAGATGCACAGTCGCGCGCCCGAATATGTCCGAGCCAAATGAGCTCCACTTTGATAAAAGTGGTCGACTTTTTTCTCAGTACGTTGTTGTCAATGCAAGCGTAACGATGCCCACGTGCGTCTTTAAAAAGTGCAAAAATCACTCGAAAAAACGGAACAAATCTAATGGAATATCATACTTTCGGTGAGTATCTGTTGTTTTTTCTATTAAATTCTAAGAATCAGAGAGAAATATTGATTTAAATTAATTTTAAAGCCATTTCTAAATTGCTAATTAAAAGATTAACGTTGTCAGAATTCCACAACATTGACATATGCCTTGTCTTTGTCACACGCACAGGAAAGCTTATCAGTAAAACGAAACAGATAAACAACAGAACATAGAACAAAAGTGTAGTGAAGTTGCCATCACCCTATTTTTTTATTTCTAGAATTTTATGTGTTTTTGTGTGAAGTTTTGATTTCCTGGATGTGTATACGTATGTCATGTATGTGTGTATGTGTTACTGGTAAACGTGTACGATAGTTTGACAAATTGAAAATAAAAATTAATAAAGTTATTATATTAAAAACAAATTTTATTCATAAATAATGAAATTTGTTTGATTTTTTTTTGTTTTATTATAATACTACCCACCATTACAAAAAAAATATACAATGTGACTTCAAATACATAATATTAGGGAGAAAATTATACTACAATATTTTAGACTATCGCGGTCATTACTAATTTCACGAGTTAAAATCGGGTTTTGTTCCGCGTACCTTGATTTTGAAGAAGCCCGATATTTCGGAACAGTTGCATGCGCCATGATCACGAGACGACACTGTGTCAAGGTACGCGGAACAAAACCCGATTTTAACTCATGAAAATTATACTTTCTGGATCTTCTCATGATTACGAACAACTTTAAGTACTCCCCTACACTCCCCAAGGAACCTAAATGGCAAATTTCAGCTTTCTACGACCAGTAAAACAAATAATCGATCCTGTTGAACTGAATAATATAAATCCCGTTTTTCCATATCCCGTGGGAATATCCAAAAATCCTATAAATATTTTTTCACTATTATAATTACCTACTTTTATGCCCAATTTGAAGAGTAGTAATTATAATATACATAGTTACGGAGATACATAGGAATCCCGTTGAACTGAATATATAAATCCCGTATTTTCCTTATCCCGTGGGAATTTCCAAAAATCCTTCCTTGTTGGATGCCTACATTGTATAAGGTACACATTTGCAAAATTTCAAGTCTCTAGATGCAGCGTTTTGGGCTGTGCGTTATATACAACAGTCAGTTAGTCAGTTTATCATTTTATACTTATATCTCGAAAACGGTAAACATTTGGAGTAAAAAAAAATTAGCTTCAAAATTATCTAAATGACGTCCCCATTCATCCTGTAAAGTGTTGGCGTTAACCTTAATTTCACCCTGTTTTTTATTGCATTAATTGACAGAAACTTTTTATAAAGAAAGTCCTCTCCTAAAGTCGGAATGCATTCTTTGTTCTACAACATCATTTCGTCCGCCAAACAAACGTCAAACTCGTCAAAGCAATCTTACAACGTCGCCTTCAATGTAGCAAGTGAAATTAATCACTCTGCCGTTTCTGATAAGGCTTACATTCATATCCGACCAAACGTGTGGAAATTGTGGAGTTTAGCTGTCAAGTGTCAAGCGTTGTGGAGTTTTGCCGCTACCGAAATTCGACTGTAATGAAGTATAGACTAGGTTCAAATTTCGTCACGTATTCACGTATTTGGGATCAGTTTTCTCTACGCACACGTAAATAAATTTTTAACTGTGAAGTAGCGAAATTCAATTGTAATTAAGTAAAGACTAGGTTCAAATTTCGTCACTTATTCTTTTCACACAAAGTAATTACTTTGTGTAGGTGATGATTTTATTTGTTACGCAAACAAATAAATAGTTCGGACATTTTTTCAAGGGGATTTTGTTCGGCAATGTGTATCTTCAGTTATAATTGATCAAAGCTTCGTATGGTTTATTACTCTTTATATAAGTCAATCTATCCTTCAATACGGTGTGGCCGTTTGGGGAAGTGCTGCGAAGAGTCACATTATAGGCGTCGAGCGTGCGCAGAGGGCTGTAATAAAGGTGATGCTGAGGAAACCTTTTCGGTATCCTACTGATACACTTTTCTCTGAATGTAGGTTGCTGAGGGTGAGGCAGCTTTTTATTATGAAGGCAGTCACACGGACCCACAGCGCCTTGATTATTTCTGCAGGGTATGATGAAATCTTAAGGAAGCGTATTTACAAGGCACCCCTGCCACCTTTTAAATCAAAACTAGCTAGGAAATCTCCAGCGTACTCTCATCCGCACACATATAACAACGTCTGCAAGAATCTGGTTATTAAACAGTTATCAGTTCGGAAAGCTAAGCGTGTGGTGAACGATTGCTTGCTAACAATGTCATACGACGAAACTGAACAACTAGTCGGCACTCCTTATAGATAACTGAAACTTTAACGAGGGCGTGTAACACCACACAAACACAAACACACACACTACACACACACACACACACACACACACACACACACACACACACACACACACACACACACACACACACACACACACACACACACACACACACACACACACACACGTGCGCTTATTAATTCTGCATGTTACTAATAATTTATTATCACTATCTTTTTTATTATTTTTTTATCGATGTAAAACATATCTACCTATTCTTTTAGCGGTAATTCAATCGTTTGGGAGAGGATAGGAATGGGTTGAGCTTGGGATGAGCCTTATTTTCCTGCTAATTCGCTTTGTAAATAAATAAACAAATAAATAAGGCTCATCCCAAATTCAGCCCAAACCTCTCGCAAACCAGAGATTTTTGGCGTTCCTGAATAGTAGCACGCGGCGGACACGACGTACAAATACGCGTTCTTGAATCTACATAAGCACGACGACGTCTGTACACGCGTACGCCTACATACATCGCGCGCGCACTCTTCTGGTTTCTGGCGGTTTCCGGCTATCTGCGCCTTGAGGGGTGGGGTAATTCGAATCGGTGCGGGGCGGACCGTTTCCATTCTGTACGTCAGTACTATTATATATTCTGTGATAGTAGTTCAAACCAAACCCAACCCAAACGTTTGAATTACCGCTACCAAACCCGTGAAGGCCCGTTCCTGAATTTAGCCCCTGAGCATACTTACTTAGTGTTGATAGTTTAAAAATGTAGTGTTCGTTTCTTAAAATTTAGGTTTAGGCTGCGTATCCACCGGAGCTGTGCGAGGATGCGTTGCGAGGGATGTGTTTGTCATGAACCAATAGACACTTCATTCGCTTAGTACCTTTTAAACAAACATGTTATCATGAAAACAAGTATTATTTTAATTGCAAGTAGAAATAGAAGATTTTAGTGAATTTCACAGAAAAAAAAATTCCCTTACGTCACAGAACTTTTTTTTGAAAACGCTCAAACACATCCCTCACAACGCATCCTCGCACATCTCTGGTGGAAACGCAGCCTAACGGAAAAAAAATGTTTATAATAGTTCTTGTCTATTACTGGTGCTGTAAACCTAGTAAAAATGGAAGTAATTCCATTTAATTAAAAATTAAAGAGACCACTCATTAATTCATACAAAAAAAAAACACTGTTCTTCCGTCTGTCTGTTACAGAGCTCTACAGATAAAGTGCATAAAATATTGTATTTCCATCGAGAAAAGTCGGCTCTCAGTCGGAATACGACGGGATCCGAAGTGTCACTCAATTATTGTATTAAATGAGTGACATTTTCAAATCCATTAACATGGAACTTCAGGTATTATTAAGGCGCAAGCCAAACAGAAGAGACGTGGGACGGGGCGCGTCGCGGCCGCGGCGCCCCTTGAATCAGTTTTCGTACTAAATGTATAGAAGCGTCGCGATCCAAAGCAGAGAGAAGAGACGGGGCGGAGACGCGGCCTGCGGACAAACGACGAGGTCTGCGACGCGGGTACTGAAGCTAATTGGGAGAGCACGATAAATACGAACTTTTCCGATAAAATACGATGGAAAACCATTATGCGCTACATCTGTATAACAACACCACTATAACAACAAATACTAAAAATAAGACACGTAATGAAAAAACACGAACACACGTAAAAATTAAAGGGAGTCGTCATTTTTGACTTCGCTTAGGATATGAGTAATTTTTTTTATATTCTTCGTCAAGTGCCACTCCTTTACTGAAGGTTGGCAGTCAGCTCCTTGTAGGTACTTTTTCTTGTCAAGCGCCAATCTGAACAGTTGCTCGACGGTCTTGATCCCTGTCCCCTTAGATTATTTATGCACTAGATAGAGCTTAGGTGGCATGGAAACGTCCCGTAAAAATATAAGCCAATCGTTGGCTTATATGTCATTTGCAGGGTTGCCAATAGTAATATGCTAAAATCCCCAAACCCATTGTCGAAATTACCCACGTGTGGGGATTGAAAGATTATGTGGGCCTAGTGACTTAGTTTAGAGCTGTTGCGAATAATGAATTGTAGGAAATTAATCAAGACAAGCAGAAATTTGATGTCAAATGTCGCGTATTTGTGTTCATAATTAAAATCCCCTCATTTTCCCCGAATTGAAGCTCTCCCCACACATTCCCCAATCAGCTTCACTTTCACCACATTTTGGGGAATGTGAAATTAACTGGTATCATTAAGCACGCACACAGTGACAACCGGAATGACGTAACGCGATCGTAATATGAAGCTGTCAAATGCATTTGTGGACGTTTTGTATCGCAATGTTTGCTACTGACGCTCCATCTAGTGCATAAATAATCTAAGCCTGTCCCCTCCCTGATATTACGGAGCCAAGACATGTTACGTCTACCTGGTTTTCGCTTCCCGGGCACATTCCCCATCATGATGGTCTGCAGGAGGGAATACCGATCATGCCGCAGTACATGCCCGAGGTAGGCAATCTTTCTCTGCTTGACTGTCCGGACAACTTTGTCCGGAAAAAAAAAAAAAAAAAAAAAAAAAAAAAAAATCAGCGCTGCAGGCGTCTAACGCCTCAGCATAATGCTGAGTCAGCGACCGTTTCACTTTTGCATGGACACACATGCAGATCTGTGTATTTATTACTTCGTTGTTTTGTGAACTTTGTTTATTTGTATGAATTTGTGTGTACTTTCTTGTATTTGTGTGTCTTGTAAAAGTGAATAAATGTCTTCTTTCTTTCTTTCTTTCTTTCTTTATTTTAATTTTATTTTTGGCTGACATGGTGAAATTTAAATCGTGATACAAAATTAGTATGTCTAAATCAGTTAATGCTGGGCAACATAAAATTAGCACCATGTATTTTTAATAAAGTTTCGGCATAATTTAAAAAAAAAAACCGGCCAAGAGCGTGTCGGACACGCCCAAGATAGGGTTCCGTAGCCATTACGAAAAAATCAAGTAATATTTTTCTAAGGATTTCGTATGTGTACGGAATCTTCCAAGTTAGGTATCGTCAATACTTTGAAAAAAGCTCGTATCTCAAAATCGATAATCTGGCAAAGTGAACTTTATTACGCGCATATCAAGGTTCAGTTTTGTTTACATGCTGATTTGAGATACGAGTTTTTCAAAGTAGTGACGGTATGTTTTATATCTTAGGCTACTGTTTACTCTTAAACTACAAATAATTCCCAAGCAATCTTAGCCGCTATAATTTTCCTTGTAAATTTAATATATTTACTACCATTTTGAATTTTTTCAAATTTTTCCACCCAACAGTTTAGATTTTAGAGGGGGGGGGGGGGGGGGACGGTCGATTTAAATGAAAATTTTCACTTTAAAGTTGAATATTTCACAAACAAATCACTGAATACAAAAATCATGTTAGCAACCCCCCAATGGTTTTAAAAGACCTATCCAACGATACCCCACACTATGGGTTTAGTCGAGAAAAAAAAAATCACCCCCAATTTACGTCTATGGGAGGTACCCTAAAAAAAATTTTTTAGTTTTTTTTATTTAACCACTTTGTCGGCGTGACTAATATATATATTCATGCCAAATTACAGTTTTCTAGTACTAACAGTCTCTGAGCTTAGCCGCGGACAGACAGACAGACGGACAGACATGGCGAAACTATAAGGGTTCATAGTTGACTACGGAACCCTAAAAACGGGTAAGTAAACAAAAATCCGGAAATAAAACTTCTGAATAAATTAGTGACTGTTTATTAAATTATTCCGCACACTGAATTGCACTGAGCAAAGGTCCTAAATTGGTTTCGGTTTCCCCCGCACCCTCCGTAATAGAACAGAATGCACTTCTGCTTCTCCGTATCGAAAGCGTATCTGTAATAATATATTATGCTATAGCTTCTTTCTATACATGATGAGCCATTAAATGGTTGGTGCGATGGCCCCAGCGATGGCTGCAACGCATCTACATGATGGCGACGTTCCTTTGATTCTTTTGATGTGCGGCCAAACTGAAACCGACGCCATCCCTCGACCATCGCACGCGCCATAAGCCATCCACACGCTAACGCTGGCCCATCGTGTAGTACCACCGCCCGGCCACTACTTCGCGCGTTTGGCGGCGCGGCAAGCGTTTTTTCAGTTCATTGCGTGTGCCGCCAGGTAACCACTGTACGGCGAGCGTCTCGGCCGCGCAATGAACACAGAAAACGCTTGCCACGCCGCCAAACGCGCGAAGTCGTGGCCGGGCGGTTACTCCTCTACACGATGGGCCATTAAAGGACACAACAAACCGAGGGCGCAGGGCGCCGGTGGAGCGTGCCCAGCGCGGTCAATAACGCTGAATCAAATACGGTGTGCCGCGCTGCCGGTGTGTGTCACCGTATATTTGGTTCAGTGTTATAGAGCGCGCTGAGTACGCCTCGTCGGCACCCGCGCTCCCGGTTTGTGTTGGCCTTTATTGTATGATAGAAAAACGAACAGAAGATAAATGCCCAAGACCCGAAAATGCTCAATAGGTTCGAAAATCCCTTTGTCAAATTGTACAAAAGATAAAAAGTATACAAGGGCCGGCGCTCACTGGCGGCATGGCACGACATGGCATTTTATTACTATCAAGTTATTTTGAATCTTATTTCAATGAGATTAGAATTCATGTTACTTTATTTCGATACCACGATGCCGCGGCGTGCCGAGGGATGACGCAACGCATAACCAATAAAGTAACATGAATTCTAAACTCATTGAAATAAGATTCAAAATAACTTGATAGTAATAAAATGCCATGCCGTGCCTTGCCGTCAGTGAGCGCCGGCCCTTAACGTCAATGAGCACATTCAGTCAATCGCTTTTTGTACATTTTGACCCAGAGTATTCTGTCGTAAATACTTCCAGACACAAGGACATTAAGACCACAGTGAATGCTGCCTTGGAAACATTCTGACTTAAAGAACCTGTTAGCCAAAGCATGTTCTGCCCCTAAAATATTCAGACAAAATGACTTGGTGACACAAACATTTTTTTGCTTTTTGACAATGTTCGTGCCCTTATTAATTAGTCGAGAGGGAGATCTAGACGACGGATTAAATATATAAAACACTGGTACTATGATATAGGATATAATTCGAAAACCGTTACAAAAGCCAAGTTATCAATTATCGCGACGCGCACAGTCCGGGTCGTCCCGTCGTAACAGTGTTGCCATATTCATTTTATGTAAATCCGTAGGTCCAGGCGAAAAAATCCGTAGAATTCCGCAAATAACCTGAATAAAAATCCGTAGATCTACGGATTTTTTAAATTAGGTATATTCGACTGTACCTGAACCTTTAAATGCTATTCAAAATTAGATTAGAGTCTGGCTAAAGTAAATTGGCAATAGAAAAACGACAAAAATTAAAAAAAAATTGGCAATCTATTCTGGCAAGGAAGAAATTTTTTATTCATACGCTCCGGTTTCCCGTTCATTCCGTTCCGTTTTGTTCATTTTTGATAGTTGTCAGCGAAACTAGTAGGTAAATTTAAAAAAATGAGGCTGGTCTGAAATTCCGTAGATTAGCCAAGCATTTCCGTAGGTCTGGGCACAAGGTCTAAAATCCATCGCGTGCATCGCTGGCTGGTGGCATCGCTGCGACGTAAGAAGTGAAAGGTCACGTCCCGCGCTCGCCGTCCCCGCGCGGCCGATTCACCCCAACACGGGCGAATCCGTTGTATCACAACAGACAATGTTCCATCTAAGGGCCTACGCTAGCTGACGCGGACGTCCGCTGCGTGCGCCCGCACGCGGGTCTAAAATGTACCGAAAATCCGTCGCACGCGCCCGCGCCACTTAGCGCTGTTCATACAATTTCTTATTAGACGCGCGCACGACGGGCGTCCGTTCCGGGTAATCCGCATCAGCTAGCGTAGGCCCTAAACATTTTATCTATTTTGGCTTTTGTACCTACATTTCCACGCTTGCCGTCTACTAGCGTCTTCAAGCTCACAACAACAAACGCTTGAATGGCACACTCTTCCAAGTGCAAAAAAAGGCGTGTTGGCCTAGTGGTTTGACATATTGGCTATGTGCAAAGCGGGTGGTCGGGGGGTACAGAAAACGATCGCAGCGCACAACATGGCCAAAATTGGAAGTAAATGAGGAGGAAATGTTGTCAACGCTACGCGGCGCCACCGTCGTGCTCGGTCCCACTAGCCTCTCACGCAGCTCGTGGGTTCGAGTCTGAGCTCGCCCCTCTGACTTTTTCGGAATTTATGTGCAAAATTACATATTTTATAGGTACTTACCATGAACTTTCAACGACCGCTTTAGCCTAGTTGGTAGTGACCCTGCCTAAGAAGCAAGAGGTCCTGGGTTCAAATCCCGGTAAGGGCATTTATTTGTGTGATGAGCTCGAAAATTTGTTCCTGAGTTATGGATGTTTTCTATGTATTTAAGTATTTATTTATCTATATAAGTATGTTTATCGTCGTCTAGTACCCATAGTAGCTTTGCTTAGTTTGGGACTAGGTCGATTTGTGTAAGATTGTCCACTTAATATTTATTTATTTTATTTTTATTTACTTTACGAAGAAGGAAAATATCGTGAGAAATCCTGCTCACTCCTGTTAAGAAATTCAATGGTTTGTGTGTGTGTGAAGTTCCCAATCCGCACTGGTGACATCACTTACCTAACAAATGAGGCTCGGCATGTGCCGACCACTATCGGTTCATGGCACACATCTCTCGGTACTGTTCTATTAACGTTTGCTAAAAAAAAAAAAACTTGGCTCAAAAATTTCTAATGTTTATCCGTTGTCTGGTAGCCATAGGTACAAGCTTTGTTTAGTTTGGGACTAGGTCAATTGGTGTCAATCATCATTTCAGCCGAAAAACGTCCACTGCTGAACATAGGCCTCCCCCAAGGCTCGCCAAACAGATCGGCCCTGAGCCATCCGCATCCAATGCCACCATCCATATTTATTTATCTATTTATAATTAAAAACCTATACTCCATTTAATTTAGAATTATAAACCACGACAACATTATATTGCGGCTCGTGAACTGTAATCTCTTTACAATTTGTACTAGAGTAACAATTGACGACACGCAAATAAAGTGACATTAAAACAATTTTATTTTGCGGCTCCCAGACTATTGTACTGTACTATTTGCTAGGTAAAAATAGTTGACGAGCCGCAATATAATGATGTTGTTGTTTTAAAAAGAAAAAAAGAAGGTTGAAGTATAGTGGTTTGACATTATCGTATCTCAAGCAGAGGGTTGTATTGTAGGTTCGAACCCGGGCTCGCACATCAGAGTTTTTCAAGATTTATGTGCGAAATTACATACATTTGAAATTTACCATGAAAATTACGGTGAAGGAAAACAGCGTGAGGAAATCTGTACCCTCCTGCTACGAAATTCAAACGTATGTGTGAAGTTCCCATTCCGCATTCCGCACTGACGACTGAGAGGCAAGTGCCCTACAGAGAGACGTATAGGTAACGCCACCAGAGTTGAGGCCACGCACACAACCACATCTCATCTCAACTAGGCTGATAATGGTGTTGTAGAATTAAAAACTTACTTGAAGCCACGTGTTTTAGCAAAGCTGAATGGATTAAAACAAATAACAAAGTTAACATCTTCATGTTTTTCTTTCTTTTTTCTTCACAAAGAAACAACAACGATCAATGCTCGTGTTTTTCTGAAGTTACTTTTTGCGTATAATTTAATATAGTTAGGTAACTGTATCACTTAATTTGCGCAATGAGCCGTGATGCGAATAAAAATGTATTTTACCTTTAGATTTAATTGACGGAAGAATAATAAAAATAGCAGAAAACCGGTCAAGTGCGAGTCGGGCGGCACCAGAGGTTCCGTAAACTTGTAGCTATGTCAAAATACACGTAAACAGCCGTATCTACAATAATTCAGTGTTAGAAGACGCCTGTTTCTAAGTAGGTACAGTGAAAGGCCTCCCCCAAAGAGTTCCACAACGATCGACCCAGCGCTGTCCGCATCCAACTGGCACCTGCATTTACCAGATCGTCGTTCAATCTTGTTGAGGGCCTTGCCACGCCATCTTCCGGCTTGCGCGCCACTCTAAAACCTTACTGCCTCATTCGGCCGTCGATTCTACGAGCAATTAACCACTTTCAATTTACTCATTTTTTTCAATTCAATATTCATCGTTCATATAAAAAATAATATTTATTACTATGTAACGTAAATGTAATACATAAAGCGCGTGACTAACTATATAGCCTCTACATATAGCCGAACGATTCTAATTGTAGGTACGTGACCCGCAGTAGTTAGAACTTTTCAGTTATTCAATATCGAGCCTTTTAATAAAATTGTAACACGGCAAACCTCCGTGGTGCGCAACTGGCCGCTTACAGAAAAACAAAATTCTAAATTCTGAACTATTGATTTTCTTTTGTTTTTTTTTTCCTGTCATCGGCTCTACAATTTGGCAAGGCTTATGCCGAAATTTGATTTTCTGAATATATAATTATAATTATACTCGGTAAAATTACTAATTTACCGAGTTGCTTGTATTATAAAGGGCTGCCGCTATTGCAGGTACTGTAAATATTATTTTTTACGTTCTTTCTCTGTATTTTCTTGTACATAAATTGTGAAACCTAATCCAACTCTCGTTTAGTTTTCTTTCACTGACCTAAGCACTAAAACGAGACTTGGATGGGTGCTTCAAGCAAGCATTAAAGCAGGGTATCTCTTCCAGCCCTTCCTTTTCCGCTTCTACCTACGAACGTTCTGCTCTACTGCCTCGGAGCAGACCGCCGGTGAAGCCTGAACCCCCTATTGGACGCTCCGAGGCTACTCGAATACCCTGCCCTGCCTTCCCATCTGTCCAGAAAACCTAGGCCAGTGTTTTTTTATTATTTTATTAAAGAGCAGTGCTGACTGGAACAATTTGTACATACATATTTTATACTGTATTATATTTTATTTACCTACTACATAGTCTCTTATTTCTCCGACCGGCTAGCCGGTTACAAAATACAGCGATGATACTCGAACAATATCATAAAGTTAGATGAAACTCAGGCGGAAAGTACATAAATTACAGTGCGACGCTATTATCAGTGTCCTGAACAACCCAGAAGATACAATCACGAGTCTTAGAACCTTCTACCTATAAGGTGAGAGTTAAGATGTTTCAAGATCAATGTTTTCAAATAGCTCATATCACATTATTCTACGTATAAATTTACTTCAGAATTAATAAGCAATCCTAATAAAGAATAATTAACAGCAAATATTGTTGTAAAGATAACATTTCCTTTGTCTATGGGAAAAGCGACACATGAAAAAAAAAGTAAGGTGAGCTATGTATGACTATGAGCTATTAAAAAAAAAACATCGCAAGTGGCAAGTGCGTAATTATCTATCACTATCATTGCTTTAGTTCTTTTGCAATATCTATCGAATTACCTCTGTTTTCTCCAACCAACCACCAAATAGAAACGTAAGTAACAAAGACTCCTTTTCCTCGAAATTCTGTTGAAATATCACTGTGACTTCGTTATTTTAGGCTCTGAAATCGAAGTTGAGGTTATATCGATGAAATGGCTAGAAGGTTTTTGCCTAATTTCTTATGAATTTGCACTTGTTCAGAGCTAAGAACTGTAAGAATCGTTCTTTGTTTAAAGCCGAGTGCGACATTAGGTTTGAAGAACATCGACTTGTCGAATTTACTTATAACACTAAGTGTATTAACCAGTGATGGCTTCATACATCTTTTTGACGTGGTACCTGCTAAAAAGTGATGCACTGTTCTCTGAACCTTTGAATTTGTATGTATGTTATTTAAAAGTTTTTTTTTTTAATTGTATAGATTGAGATTACATTTTTTATTACTCTGCCAAGTTTAACAGCGATTTTAGCCTGGGTGATGGAATGGTCTTTCCGAAAGCGTTAATAAACACTTTTGTTTAATAAAGAGACATTTAAAAGACCTCAATTTTAGTGTGTATACAGAATATTTGTATGGAAACATGATTTTGATTTTCAAAAGTTATTAGTATAATGGGTAACTATGATGATTAGTGTAACCACATATTTGTTGACTCAGAATGAACATTATGACAATAACATGAGAATTTGAATATGTATAAGCCATAAATTATTGTAATTAACCTTTACAATGTCAACAATGGATATGTGTCACTAAATATAACATCAAAATGAACTTCACGCAATGAAGTAAGGTTCAAAGTAGCTTTACCTTTTGGCTAGGCTTGGCGTTGAAAAGGTTACATATGGATCAATAATAACAGGTTTTATTTTAGCCGCACCTAGTTATGTGACAGTCAGGTGATACTTATTCACACTTTTGTCACTTATTGCACATCCTAATTACTTCCAAGGCCAAAAAACATAGAGGAAGGTCAAGAACAGTAATTATCACCATTAAAATACAATTTTAAACTCAGAAAAAGCAATAACAGACTAAATTGCCTAATTATTAGAACTGTCTGCGTATTACGGGGTATTGTTTGAGATTCATATAATTTTGGGTTTGTTTAAAATTTTGGTTAGTCGCATTTTTGTAGTGGTTGGTTACAGTTCTGTGGTTCTAGAGTTTATAATGGAGCATGATGATGTAAGTTATGTAGCTTTATTTTTTCTCAAGCTTAGTGCACTTGTGTGATTATGCCAGTCGTATTTGTGAACTCTAGATTATAGTGCCAAATTTAAAAACAGACGAAAGGAAATTCCATTAAAGAATTGAAATTCCATTATGAAATGTGCCAAATCTCTATTAACCTTTTGTATACCTAGTGCTGTATCCGTACCTATACCTGTCATATGCTGGAATTTAATTTTGACGTGAACTAAATGAAAAATATTGAAATTAGTTTCTTGCAATTGACTTTTCGGCTAATTATACGAGCGTCTCAACCGCCATCGTTTCCGGTCCTAAATAGTGAAGAAATAAGTCGCACCAAACGGAAGGTTTTTGAAAAACGATACAGTGCGCTGTAAAATAAAAATTCATTGAAATCCATGCAAACAATAGCTCATTTCTTTAATATATGGGTCCTGGTAATGATAGCGGTAGAAACGCTTGAATAATTAGCCTTTCTATGCCAAAAAATATAAAAATCATGGGTATTTTTTTAGACATTCCCATTTGTACCAACATCATTGGCGGATATGAAAAGTTAAAATATTTTTTACATAAACAGTACATAGTTAAGTCTCACAAACATAAGCTTGGCGGTTCAAAAGCAAATCGTTGGCTGTTTCCAGATGTCTGGTCGGGAGGGTGGTAAGAAAAAGCCCCTGAAGGCGCCCAAGAAGGAAAGCAAGGAGCTGGACGATGATGACCTAGCCCACAAGGCCAAGCTAAAGGAGCAACAGAAGGCCCTAGCCGTAAGTATTGTCAATCTACACTGACGAGCAAAAATAAAGGGTTGGTTACAAAAATGACAATAACTACAGAACCCGCTGTGATAGCTTCTTCGAGTAAAATGAGTTTAGTAAAGAGTTTTATTCTTAACAAGAAAAAGTTTAATTGAGAATAAAACTCTTTACTAAACTCATTTTACTCGAAGAAGCTATCACAGCAGGTTTTGTAATTATCGTCATTTTTGTAACCAACCCTTTGTTTTTGCTCGTCAGTGTATACTTAATTTAATTTAGAATTGAAAACCACAACATCATTATATTGCGGCTCGTCAACTATTTCTTACCTAGCAAATAGTACAGTACATTAGTCTGGGAGCCGCAAAATAAAATTGTTTTAATGTCACTTTATTTGCGTGTCGTCAATTGTTACTCTAGTACAAATTGTAAAGAGATTACAGTTCACGAGCCGCAATATAATGTTGTGGTTAGAATTATCTAAATTAAATGGAGTATATGTATAGTTGACCAAGTAATTTGACAACCAGGGCCCAATTGCATAACAAAGTACAACTAATATTACAAGCGGAACTCTCGCGTCAGTTATATTAACTAGAAAGGGAGTTTTATAATATAAGTTGTACTTTGTTATGCAATTGGGCCCTGATGACCTGACTACGAAGCTTGAGGTCCCGGGTTTGATTCCCAGTTAAGGCAGATATTTGTGTGACAAATACAAATGTCTGTGCTCGAGTCTTGGATGTTTAATATGTATTTATCTATATAAGTATGTTTATCCGTTATCTAGTACCCATAGTACAAGCTTTGCTTAGTTTGGGACTAAGTCAATTGGTGTGAATTGTCCCGTGATATTTAATTATTTTATTTAATTCCTTTACCACCCTAATGTCTAGACCACGACATCGCGCGACAGGCGGCAGCGGCGAGCGTTTTCTCCGTTCATTGCGCGGCCGAGACGCTCGCCGCACAGTGATTACCTGGCGGCACACGCAATGAACTGATAAAACGCTCGGCTCTGCCGCCTGTCGCGCGAAGTCGTGGTCGGGCTGTAAGGTTCAATGTCAGTTGTGCAGCTTAAAACATCAAAGGCTATTTTCCCTTCCGGGTCAATGTGGCAATCGGCCTTATTGTTTTTTTTTTTTTTTTTTTTTTTATTAAATGGCGTCTATCCAATTGGACAATTTTACCAGCGTCAAGGTTGAGAGCTACAGATGTTTATAGATTACTCCATGGATTACTCAGGTTGTCAGGCGCTGTGGATGTCAAATGACCGGTAGGGTTAGTTCAGGATACCTACAATAACAAAAATTGACAATTTTACAATACCTACTTAAACCGGTTAGGACAAATACAAAAAGCACATATACTTAGTGGGATGATAAGAGAGGTTATAGCTTGATGTTAAAATGCGTAATAAATCTTGTTAAGACGTCAATAAAGTTAGTGTTTACAAAGGAAAGCGTGGTCCTAAAACTTGCTGGGCGGGGAATAAAGTCAGGAAGATGATCATACAAGGAAATAGGGATATTGGGGCAGTTGAAGAACTTATTGTTTTTATTCTGATGTAGGAACTAGGAACTGTCATTAATGCCTTGCAGACTCTAAAACGCAGTAAGAGGGTTTTTACGTTTGTTGAATATTAAACTATAACAAGCACAGCATAAGGAACATCTTCTATTATATAAAAATCTCGTGTCACGGTGTTTGTTATTGAACTCCTCTGAAACGGCTTGAACAATCTTTATCAAACAGTGGAGGTGTGGCGGTGACGATTGTAATATTCTAACTTGTATGAACGAGTTCGCGGTACAGTACCGCACAACCGTTATACAAGTTAGAATATTACAATCGTCACCGCCACCGCACCGCCATGCCTCCGCTGTCTGTGCGTTTGGAGCTTGGGCTAGATCGCAAAACGACCACAGATGCAGATAGTCTATTACAATACGTTTACTTTTAGTTTACCACTGACAGATGGCTTGCCTTCATTTCATTTCCAACTTTAACACCATACAAATAAAGTAGCTATTACAAAATCTGCAAACGTGGGTAACAGTATTCTAAAATTGGCTTTATTTGTAGGTTGTTAAAGTTGAATACGAAATGAAGGCAAACCATCTGTCAGTGGTAAACTTTATCTAATTTTACTGTATCTCAAAATGGCATGGTAGCAACACGACCACTCGGTTGACGGCCTTCATCTCAGAATGGCTTAGTATCAAAACGACTACTTAGTTCGCAGAACGACGCACAAAGTTATTTCAAATGTTGTTTTTTTTTTCAGGACGCGAAAGCCAAGGCCACCCAAAAGGGTCCCCTCGCGCAAGGTGGCATCAAAAAATCTGGCAAAAAGTGACACAACTGTAATACGATATTTTTTAATTTATATTTTAAATTCTTATGTAAGGACAAAGATCTTTTCCATGTATTGTCAAACAAAAATGTAGTGATATAAATTTTTCATTTTTGATTGACAACAGAAAAAAAGTATTTGGCTAATAGGTGCAGTGTCGGGTCGCCGTTTCTACTTCTATAATATCGAGCATTGTATAACTTGGTACAGACATATTGTTGGTATTATGTATTTCCAAAAAAATGCCAATGCCGTTTTAACCTAGTAATTTCTCTTTGTAAAGTGTTATTTGCATTTAATACGTAATAAATTTGTGTATATCAAAAAGTTACATTTTATTTTTAATTTAAATGACTTGTATCGTGACTTAAATGGGTGAATATTCAACGTTCTTACGGCGTTTTCTTTTCGTTATTACCGACAGACTAAACAGTATGCTTAGTATAAGTTTTACTTCACCAAAAAATTCTCGATCGCGTTTACCTACGTAAAAATTTCAATTCTATGGAAACATGGACGCGCGCGCGCCATGGCGCTGTCCATGTTTCCATAGTAATTGATTTTTTTACGTAAACGCGATCGAGAAGACAAGTATTTGGTGAAGTAAAACAAAGTAAAACTTATATTAAGCATACTGTTTGACCAAAGATTTTGCGAGTTGTCCTGCCGTTGTGGTAATTGCGCCATGGTAATGATATCTAGTATAACGAGCGGTCAAAACGCTTGAATATTCACCGAATAGTAAGTTTTATATTTTGGCTGATAGAAGCCAACTGTGGTCTAATTTTTGTGAATTGACACTGACAGATGCGATTTTAAAAAAAATAAGCCCGCCATAAAGTGACAGGTGCGTGCGTGCTGCGAAAGAAATCCGAAATGAAAAAATTTTCTAGTTTTGATTTCGACAACAAACTTACTTTTGTTTAAACACAAACGGTTAAATAATCGTAATAGACATTTTTAAACCTCGTGACAGTGGTAAGTGTTAATGTTAATGAACTTTTAAACAAAACTACACATAGATAATGGCCTACTATTTGTTCTGCGATGAAAATAAAAACTTATTTTTCAATATACGCATAGAAAAATTAGAAAAATACGTTTTTATTTTCATGACCAATCAAAAGTTGAACATTACTAATCACTGGTTATGTGGATGCGGTTACTTAGTGCAAGTATATCTTGATTTAGAAAATCATTCATCATTTCAGCTGAAAGACGTCCACTGAAGAACATAGGCCCCCCAGGGTTCGCCAAATAGATCTACTTGTGTTCTGACTTTAGAAGCTTCTTCAACACAACAGAACAGTCAAAATAGTTTAAGTCTTAGACCTATCCAGATACTTAAGACTAAGTAAACTGCTTTTGGCTGTTCTATTCTGTTGTATGTCATGGGAACGCTCCTAACAAGATGGACCAATCCAGTGGCGTAGCTACCGTAGGGCAAGCGGGGCAGTGCACAGGGGCCTCCAAGCTCAGGGGCCCCTCGGACTCTGACTTACAACTATAAACGCGGACCTATGAGAAACGCGGCTATAAAACGCTACTAAGTAGTGAATTTACAAGCGCGTGAGTCTAGTGAATTTAAAGTGCATTCATCCTTACTTGTCTTATCATGTAAACAAACACGGGTTGGGGGCCTAGTTTATTTTTTGCCCCAGGGCCTTTGGATAACTAGCTACGCCACTGGACCAATCTGGTAAAGGTTGCAGGAACACTTGTAAGCGGGTAGTGCTGTACCTATAGTTGTGGAATTCTTTATATTTCCCTTGATTAGGGAGTTGAGTAAGCACCCATGAGGCTGACATGATCATCTGGACCGTTCAAAGCCTAGCAAAAATAAGAAAAAAAAAAACTCTTTGGGAAACGCTTTTGTCTAGCATTGGATGTCTTTTGGCTGTTATTATGATGTATAAATATGCTATCTATAGTCTTCTAAGTAAGAGGACATAGTTGCTTATCTATAACTATAGGGCAAATTAATCAGATAGAGATTAGTCCACGTAAAAATAGCGTTGATACGGTACTGCATACTATTTAATGCATACTTACAAAGTAAATAAAACAAAAGGAAAGTAAATCTAACTTTACCTAAAGCCAATGCAATTTTCGGGGCCCCCTTTCCTTTTTCAGCCAAATATCAACGGCACTTTTCAAGAGGTCACATCAAATCAACTGGAAACATGCATCGAAGAACAGCAGGAATACTTATTGTCATAGAGGATACAAATTTTCCAATTTAATTTTCACTTTGAAAACTTTTTAATTTCTTTGTTGCACGCGGGAGGGGGGGGGCTTTGGCGATGCGGGGCCCCTAGGCAGTTCCTACTTTGCCTAATGGTAAGGATGATATAGACTGGAACAGCAATCGCAATAGTACATACAGATCGTCCGCAGAAAAATAGTTTGATTATTAAGTCTAGATGGCGCTGAAATATAGCCCGAGGCTTTGAAAGCAAAACAATAAGACTACAGATGTTTCATATTACTACAAATGTATCATTTTTCTAAAATATTGCATAATAATACATTTGCATTAATATGAAATATCTGTAGTCTTATTGTTTTGCTTTCAAAGCCTCGGGCTATATTTCAGTGCCATCTAGATTTAATAATCAAACTATTTTTCTGCGGACATTCTGTACTATGGCGATTGCTAATCCAGTCATTATCATATCATCCTTGCTAATGGTTAATCCGGCCCTGCTTGTGTGTTTAAAGTACTAACACTTTTTGGTTATTGAATAGAACTGGAATTATACATTGGGATTTTGTTGCAGTTTTCATTCAGGTACAGTTGAACCAGCTTAAATGTGACACAAACACTTCACATTACCTTTTAGGATTTGGTAGGTACATGACAGGTGACAAACAAGGTTATATTAATACTGCTACATTGTCCTTCCGTCTGTCCATTACAGGGCTGTATCTCATGAACCTGTTCATATTTATTATCTCTGTATATAATTGGTTGTTTGGAAGAGATCGCTTTAGAGCGATAAGACCGCCTATTGTCTGCCTGAATTTCTATTTTTGCAATGTCATTGTACTGTTTTTGGTGTTCAATAAAGTATATTTGTATTGTATTGGAGACAGACAGCTGGAAGTCATAAATAACATATATTTCTACAGCCGCTACAACAAAAAGTTAAATTAAAGATTAAGAGGTTCCCAAACAACTAATGTATAAAATGATCCCATATTGCATACATTTTGCTTAGAAGTACGGCCCTACTTAACTGGATTCTATTTGTAGCTTATTTGTAGATACTTTTAGTTATTTATTTGGCAAAAAAATATAAAATAACATAAAACCTTATTCTCGATCTTAGCCTAATATGTCCTTATATTCTTAAATTCTAAATTAATTAACGAATTAGTTATTAAAATTATGTTAGCTTCTTTAATTTAAGGGCCTATCGAGCTTTTCGCACTAATCGATTTTGAGTGGGCGATTTCGGGCGTGGGAGGAGGCACGATGGCTCAAGATAGGTTGGTTGGACTGCGCGTTTTTGGATATTTTCATCTTATTACTAAAACAAATACATAATTTAAAAATGTAGCAACACTACGCCCTTGAAAACGTCTTGTTTTATTAACATTCAAAAGTCATGACCTGCCGTGCAGTATTAGCGTCGTCTTTGATCAATTATAACTGAAGATACACATTGCCGAACAAAATCCCCTTCAAAGAATGTCCGAACTTTTTTATTTGTTTGCGTAACAATTAAAATCATCACCTACACAGAAATTTGAACCTAGTCTTTACTTCATTACAGTCGAATTTCGGTTGACACTTGACAGCTAAACTTGACAATTTCACGCAACGTACTGAGAAAAAAGAAGGCCACTTTTATCAAAGTGGCGCTCATTTGGCTCGGACATTTTCGGGCGCGCGACTGTAGATCTACAGTTATAATTGATCAAAGAGCGTCGTACTAGGTACGAATTTATTTAATTTTTTAGAGACGACTGGATTTTTTTCTATCGAGCGAACTATAAGTAATTGTGTTTCAATAAACACTTGTCATTAGAGTGAATCCTCAAATATCTTACACATGAATTTCAAGACTATAAGGTACCTAGCTTTACTTGTACCTAATGATACAGCACGAGATTAAATGAATGCAATAAATGCGCCAAAAACACGGTAGGCCCTTAAATTGAAATTTTAAGACAAGCCATTAATAGCATATATTTTATTTTAACATACCTACCTACACACGGAACATATCCTTATACTGTACGGAACCCTAGGTGCGCTAGTGGGAAACGCATTTGACCGGTTTCTTAACTCAGATTGAATTTAAAGCGTAGGTATCTACTTTTGAACTAGAGGATGACAATATTTCGTCAGACTTCAATTGACATGACACTTTATCTTTCAATTAGGATTCTTCACCTTCAATGCAATAACGTCATGGAAGTCTGCTAAATTAGCCATTAGCAAAAATGACGAATAAGTAGTTCAGTGCCTACAGTGAAATTTGTATCATGTTGCTAAACACATAAAGTTCATTATAAGTAATAGTACTATGTGATCGAAAAATCACCTCTGCCTTGATTAAAACTCACTGGTTCGACTGTACCTAATACACTCAAAATTATGATTAAATATTGTTTGAAAAATCTCTGTCCACAAAAACCTATTCTAACTTTTTGGTGGTTTTCTCAGATTCAGAATAAAAATGAATAATTTAATCGATTTTGAAGCATTAATAGACATAAATGAAGTCCTAGTTTCAATGGAGAAAATAGAAGGAGAAATCCAAAATATATCACATAATTTTCTTATTGATGCTTTTGATAAAATGTGCGACGAAGACGATAGTAACAATACTGAAGTACCCACTATAAATACAGATAATAAACTGATTGTTGAAGGAAATACTGATTCTCCAGATGATGTCATAAATTTAGATGATTTCGGAGATATTTTTAACGAAATGCAACTGTCTGTTGACACACTTGAGAAATTGGGACAGAGAGAATTTAGCATAACTGACATAAACAATGAAAATTTTAAAGAAAAAAATAACGAACCTGCAGATGAAATTCTACAAACTACTGATGTAATTTCTGAAAACAATTCCGTGGTCAATTTAGATGAATTTGAAATGATGTTTAATGATATATTCGTTTCTAACGATAAAATAGAAAATGAAAGCATTTTGAGTGATACTAAGACACAAAAAGAGGAAACTGTAACTTCACATAACGTGATTGATTTAGATGGAATTGAAGATACGGCCAATGATGATAGAATTAAAATTGATAGGAAGCCAACTGTAACTGACAGTTTCAAACTAAGTAATTCTGAATGTTCGTTAGAAAACCAAGCCACAGGTACTTTAAAACTGAATAAAAATATGGATTGTAATAATTTAAACAAAGATGAAATTAAAAAAGGAGATAGTAGTTTAAATACAGACGTGATATCTTTAAGCTCCGATTCAGAAGATGACGGATACAATTCGTCTGATTTCGAATTCATTAGCGAAACCGAAGCCAAAAAGAACTGCTTGGCTAAAACTAATATACAGGATTACACCTACTACAATGCAGATTATAAGAAATATCGCAAAAGTAAATACTTCCCTTGCGAAGTTATATCTTCTAAAGCTAAAAGGGAGTCTCATGTTATACCCCAAGGGGAAACCTATTTGAATCTCTTTAGGGGCATGTATGCCCCAGCAGTACTGAATAACTTGCACTATGCTAGTAGAAAACGTGTTTTACCAGTAACGTCTATGACCATACAAATTGGCGGTGGAATTGACGTGTATGAGAACAAGTTTGAAGAAAACCAGGAATGTAAGTATCTCAGAGACATTTAACGGAACGTTTTCGAAAGTCGCATGTAGGTAGGTAGAGTATACTCGAACCAATTGAACGTTTTCACAGAAAATGACACTGATACTGCATTGCTTGACAAGGAGAATTACTTATTAAGACGGTTAGGTACTGTGAAAATGTTCTATGATGGGTCAGAAATCAAATGGTGACGTCATTCGTGTTCTACATCGCGCCCAGAAGTCTACGTCAAGTAACATCAAATAATGACTTTTTTTATTTTATTTCTTTGCAATCGAAGTGAAATCAGACTGTAAAACTCGAGCATTAAATAAACCCATTTCCCCCTCGACGTGTCTATTCACTCTCGCTGTACCGGCTCGGGTGGCTACATGAACGTCTCGAGTAAAATAGCTCGTTTTTCTTGTTGTACCTATAATCGACTATTATTGTGATATCAGACTTGAGAAGGTTGAAAATTTTGTGCTTATTTCAGATAAAGACGAAGCAAATGAAAGTCTAAAACGGATAAGGTCTTTGTATCCCGAAGAAAATAGGAAGAGGAGGCGAAGTCGTAGATTTTAATGCTAATGAATTTATGAAACACCTCCTTTGTTACTTTTTTTAGATTAAATATTTTTGTCTTGTAGTATGTCTGCTTTGATTTGTCTGACTAGCTTTTACCCGCGACTTTCAAAGGCTATAGTCGGGTTTCCATAGTAAGTCGGCCCTTACATCAAATGGGTTCGGGTTTTTTTTTTCTGAGTACCTCTTGTAATGAATAATATTTCAGCCGAGTATGAACATCCTACTTGTAAAAGTTTTTGACTTATGATTTTTTCAAGTTTTTTTTTAATGTTTAATTTTTCAGGATGTATTCAAGCGATTTGCTTCAAATTTTGAAATGATGTTCTTTAGATAGATTTGCATCGCCACCCAAAAAACTAATACTTGCATACTTGCTTGAATACATCCTGAAAAATTAAACATTAAAAAAAAACTTGAAAAAATCATAAGTCAAAAACTATTAGAAGTAGGATGTTCATACTCGGCTGAAATATTCTTCATTACCTACAAGAGGTACTCAGAAAAAAAACCCGAGCCCATTTGATGTAAGGGCCGACTTACTATGGAAACCCGACTATAGCCTTTGTGGTAATGCTTCATCACATCACCAAAATTATCAATACCAAGCAACATCAAAAAAAAACCATCATCATAATCATCATCGGTATCACTTAGTGAATCTATAAAACCCGTGAATTTCCAAAATTCCTGCATATTTTTTTACTGTTATGACTACTTGCAGTCCTCATTTGAATCTAACATGCAAATCCAGTTTATTCCCTATCCCATGGGAATTTCATCAAGCCTGGCTTCATTCTTGCCTACATCAAAAAGCAACCTCTATCCAAAATTTCAGCAATCTTGGGCCAAAGCACAGAATATATAATAGTACTAACGTACAGAATGGCCACGCTCCGCCCCGCACCGATTCGAGTTACCCCTCCCCCCAAGGCGCCATTGCTTGTCGCCGCTGTTCACCAGTTGCGTATCTTCGCCTAAGCTACCTATGTTCGCCTAGTTTGACATACTTAAGTTGACACTGACGAAATGTTTCTAGTGCTTGCCTTACATAAATGCTAAATACAATGTATTTTTTACGGCTGTCAACATTCTTCGTACGATCTGCGGCTAACTTCACACAGTTGACGTTCAGTGAGATTTTTTCGCGACACCGAATACAGGTTTTTTTAAGCCAGTGTTTTAACTTCAGTTTTAAGCAGTGATTACAACCCAGGTAATGTTAATCTCTTTACATGATTATACCCTATAACTACTTCTTTTTCATATGGAACTATTATTTAATGGCTAGCTTACGTTTAGAAGTCACAATTGGATAAAACATTGGTGAGGGTATTTGGCGTCCACCTTGTTGCCAAAATGCGCCTACCTCTAGGGTTGTCAAATTTGTTTTACCACATTAATTGGCGGAAGACATTATTTGTTTCCAAATTTAAATATTTTCTTGTGTTTGGTTTGTCGAAAATGGCTTTAACAATTTGGGGGAAAGTTAATAAGTAGATTAAGCTATGCCTTAAAGATATGACATGTGTAGGTACATATAAATGTACCTACACAAGTCATATATCAAATAATTGATCCCAGTATATAGTATGAAACGTGGTACAATCAGTGGCGTAGCGTTTTGTTTAAATTAAAAACAATCTTGTTAATATATTTTTTTACTTATAAACCATTACTCCCCTTTTTGGTATGTTGGTTAATTTTAGGCAACCCTAGCATCATTATAGAAAATGTATGGAAACAGCTTCAGACTGTAGCCCATCTTCGCCTACTACACATTTTTATAAAAATATGTCTAGTATGGTGAAGTTAAGGTTCATATTTTATTAGCACATTTCAAGGAGATAAGACTTAACATGTGTAAGTCACAGAAAGTTTGTTATTGGCGGTAATGCTTGCCATAGGCGAAGATAGGGAAAAATACCCATACTTCGTCTATTGCCTTTGGGGCCATTTATTACTAAGTTAACCAATGTAATTCAAAGCTTTAATGGTCTGTACTGATAGCCAGGAGTACTTAAAAACGTTTTTTTGCCACAACAGACTAAAATGATTTCAAATTTGAAAGATTTTTTGGGAAAGGTATCAAAATCCAGGCGAAGATACGCAACTCGACGGTATGTAGGCGTACGCTACGCGTGTACAGACAGACGTCGTCGTGCTTATTTAGATTCAAGAACGCGTATTTTGTGCGTTGTGTCCGCCGTGTGGCCAAAGGTTTGGGCTTGGTGTTGTTGTGTCAGGCGTAAGTCACACAGTAGAGACGTCGGACGGGGGCGCGTCGCCACGCGTCGCAGTCCGCGTCGTTTGTTCGCAGGCCGCGTCTCCGCCCCGTCTCTTCTGTCTGCTTGGGTTCGCAACGCTTATATACATCTATCTATATACCTAAATAAAAATGAATCACCGAAATGTATGTATAGTCGGGGTAAGAAAAGGTTCGTCACTTTTCGACTCTACCGTGACGTAGTGACGAACCTTTTTTACCCCGACTATACGCGCATAGCTAGCTTCCGATCGACTGCACCAAATTAGATAATTCTTTTTTAATTCTTTTTTATCAGGACAAAGTAGTTTGTGTGAAAAAAGGGGGAGGGGGGGGGGGGGCGAAGCCGCGGGCATCGGCTAGTTTAGTATGAAAACTGATTCAAGGGGAGCGACTGCGACACCCCCTCCCACGTCTCTTTTGTGTGGCTTGCGCCTCAGTCGGTCAGTTCAGTACTTAGGGATCATTTGTTTTTATATGTACTTACTTATAGATTAAAGATTTTTAGACGTTTCACTGATGCGGAGCGGCGATGCCCACCATCCATCATCAGATGGACTTCATCCTTATGTTGTTCGTACTAGGCTGCACTGAAAGTTTCGGGAATCGATTATTTAATGGTACAATAGTGTTTCAAATTTAACCTTTTTATAACCATAGAGGTCTTGTCAACTCATTACAGCAGGCAGTTTGAAAAAAAAAGTTGTCAATTTTTAGTAATTGTTTTTTAAAACGGAGTTGTTGCCGCCAAAATTGAAGTAACGCGAGAAATTTTAAGAGCTATGAATTTTTATGATTTTAAGAGTGGTTTATATCAAAAATAATGCCTTGATCGGACGACTTATGCATTTGGGGAGGGAGTTGCATGAAAGACGACTGTGTATCGCTGGTTTTCCGAATTTTACCGCGATCATGTGAAACTCAGTGATGATTTTCGTGAAGGGCGGCCCAAATCTGGGGTTACTCAAGAAAATGTCGATGCAGTGCGGGACCTGATCAACAAAGATCGTCATGTCACATATCGTGAAATTCAGTCATGTTTAGGGATTGCAATGAGTCAAATCCAAACTATCTTGCAAACAGAACTGATCGTGAGAAAGCTATTTTCCCGTTGGGTCCCACACCAACTTTCTGATGAACAAAAGGGGGCCTGGGTCAATTGGTGCCGAATAAATTTAGAAAGGTTTAACACAGGAACTTCCAACGCAGTATATAAAATCGTGTTGGGTGATGAAACGTGGATACATGCTTACGAACTTGAAAATAAAAACCAATCACGAGTTTGGGTGTTCGAAAACGAACTGCGACCGACCAAGATTGTTCGCTCCCGAAGCACGGCGAAAAAGATGGTCGCCACTTTTGTCTCGAAATCAGGGCAAGTTGCGACTATTGCATTTGAGGATCGCAAAACAGTTAATGCAGACTGATATACTACAAATAGTCTGCCTGAAATCTTTGATATACTCAAAATAGAAAACTCCAACCGATGCATCATTCTCATCACGACAACGCTAGCGACTTCACTGCTCATCAAACAAATGAGTATTTGGGCTATTATAACGCCGAATTAATGACCCATCCACCATACAGCCGTGACTTGGAGTTTTAATAATTTCTATACATACCCTAAAATTAAAGATAAGCTACGCCTTCAGCGATTTCTGTCACTTGAAGCAGCAGTGGACACCTTCATAAGTGCCATTTCGGGGACTACATCTTTGGAGTGGAATAACTGTTTCAATATTTGGTCTAAGCGAATGAAAAAATGTATAAATATGCTTGGAGAATACTTTAAAAAACAGTAAAAGTACATTTAACTCTTTACGCTGGTCCATTTTTTGTATTCCCGAAACTTTCAGTGTGACCCACGTATTCCGACCATTCGCACACAGCACAGAGCGCTTCATTATTCCGCCGTGCTGCCGTGTGAAGTGCGCAAGCCGGCTAACGTAGGCCAGAAGCCTCTGATGCCCCGTGCTTTTGTCCTTCTCAGGGTCACAAACTATCTGCATACTAATATAATATTATATTTGGTTTAGCGGTTATTGATTCCCCATGCAAACTTTCTGGTATAAAAAACTATCCTATGTCCTCTCCCGGGACTCGAAATTCTCTATACTTACCAAATTTCATCTAAATCTGAGCAAAAATCAAAACGTTTTGTTCTGGAAGTAGCCTTCAAAAGGGCTCTTTTACATGTCACTTTTTTAAACTGACTTGCTTTCGGAAGGACCATCATTGCCAAGAAGAATGCTCCGCAAGAAACTTGCCAGAAAGTCATTTTCAATCCATAGTAATATTATAAATGCGAAAGTGTGTCTGTCTGACTGTTACCTCTTTACGTTTAAACCACTCAGATGTAGATGAAATTTGGTGTATAAAATGTTGAGTCCTGGGAAAAGACATTGGATAGTTTTTATCCCAGAAATCATCCTTTAAAGGGGTGGAAGTGCATGGGGAGACAATAACCGTTCAACCGATTCAGATGAAATTTAGCATGGACCCCGAGAAGGAAATAAGTAGGATAATTTTTAGCGATTTAACGAATTCTTTGCAGGCGGAGTCGCGGGCAATAGCTAGTCCTTCATAAATTAAATGTCTCGCTGTTTATGAAAATTTTACACAATAATATAGTTACTTAATGCTTTTGTAACCACATAAACCGATTCCTTCTTAAGTGCTCATTCATCAATCCACAGCCGTGGCCAGTCAGCGAGTCACTCTTTCTCTGTAACGTCTGTAAGTAGGTACCTAGGTGGTTAAGTATTTACTTAAATATTATATTCAATGACTTGTAATATAAGTATTTACTAAAACAGCGTGAAGATTAAAATGGTTATAGCTAAAATGCGGGCTATTCTATTTTTACAAGTTTTTTATTAACTTGTATTTACGGGCCAAATATTGCGAGTTAAATTTGACCCCTTCCCGATTTCCAATTGAGCTGAAATTTTGCATGCATGTTTAAATCGGGTGACAATGCAATATTATTAAGACGCGGAGCTGGAAGGTGACCATAAGAACTCTGTAATAAAACTATACGACCGCATCGTGTTTGGGATCATTTGATTCGCCTTGACGAGTACCTATTTTTAGTAACCAGGGAGGGCCAAAAGGTAAAGTCAGCAAAAAGCTTGTATTCAAAATATAATTTTTAACAAACTTTTAAACTGAAACATTGTATAAATTTGGAGCGGAATGTGGTGTTCTGGATTCGATAAAAATAAATCACAAAATTAAATAGGTTTAAAAATGAGTTCCAATACCATCCTGTTTCGGACATTCAATAGGTATCATCTGCTTCGTTTTTAAAGTACACCTTTGGGAGTAGTTGCAATAGAGAGATCTCTCTCCAGGCAGATGTTACGCCTGGGGACCGAAGTCCAATGGATGAAAGTTGGAAGTTGTGTTTATGCAGCCGAGTTGAGAAACTTCGACAGTGCGATTCAGAATGTAGTAATTAGTTTCTCATGCGATGACTAGATGGCGCTAGTAGTCGCTACACACCTAAGACTCAATAACTAATAGTAGGTACCTACCTACTAACGTACAGTAGGATCACTCTCGAACAAAAGTCAACTTTAGGTATACTTACATCATTTCAGCCGAAAGACGCCCACTGCTGAACATAGGCCTCCCCCAAGGCTCGCCAAACAGATCGGCCCTGCGCCATCCGCATCCAATGCGTTCCCGCTACCTTCACCAGGTCGTCGCTCCATCTTGTTGGAGGCCTAGTCCGCAGTGTACGGCAGTTATACGTTGCCAGGGCCAGGGATCGTTGCTGATGGTAGCCGGATCGCTTCCGGGGATTCTTAGCACCCCTTGCCCCGCCGCTACCCAGGCCGCTACCGTAGCCTGGAACAGCGGGGCTACCGGAGACTAGGGGCCGTTTTCTTTTGGACTCAGCCATAGGGGGGTATTTGCCGTAGTCGCCACGCTTGGCAGGCGGGTTGGCGACCGCAGTGGAAAAAACCGTACATATTAGGGACGCTGCTGCCCATCCTCCGGTATTACTGGCCGCAGTTTTAGGACATACCCGGGTCCAATACTTACATTACAGGGTAATTTTTTAATAAGTGCACAAATTTTAATATGTGATACTGTCGTTAAAATAACAAATTTCAGTATTTTTCATTAATCACTTATTTTTTTTATTTTTCATGGTAAGTCGACCAATTTATTGGATGAATTACTATGAACAACCCAAATTTGAAAATGTAAAAAAAAATCTTAAACAGATAATCGTGATCTATTAACGATACTGAATCACGTAAGTATCAAAATTTGTGCACTGATTAAAAAATTACCCTGTATAAATAAATTTGGCTACTCTTATGTATGACCGTTAACTGCTTGCACGCGAAATTGAAACTTATCGTGTGATACGAGTGTTCAATATTCCGTTGGGCACCGCTGACCCGAAACTCGAAACCAAGAGCACAGGGTTCCCACTCGCCGATATTTAGGTAGGTAAGTACTTACCTAAGTATATAAATCAAGAAAGATAACATAGTATGTATTAATTCAGTAAACTACCTTTAAATGCAACAGTATCTTTTATACGGATTATAAGATCGTTTAGAAGTCATTGTTTGTTGCAAAAATCACAGAATAAAAGGTGCTTAATTACGCACGACGCGGCTACTGCCATACGCCTGCCCGGGAGGCGCGCCAGCCGAACATACCTAAACTGCGGAGTGAACCCCCTGCCTATTTAAAAGTAGAATGGCCCTGCTTATCGTAAAGTCGATTTATATGAATCGGTTCCAGATTTCGTCAAAATTATTAATAACACCATATTAATTTAAACGATGATAAAGCAAGCACACTTTTATATTAGACACAGCTACACAGCAGTCATTGGTATATATAGCTAATAAATGTGTCATTAAATTTTTATAATAATCAGATCGTTTTTCTTAGTGACCAAAAAAAGCTTTCGTACTGGTTCAAAAGACGATGGCAGTTTACCACCTCATTGGAAGTGTTTTATTGTTATGCCACAAATTCGGAGGTAAGGGATTTTATTGTTTTTTCCCGCGACTTTGCGTTGTACTAATTCCATTACTAAACCATTAACTTTCTGTAAGTTAAGTACCTAGCTTATTTTTTACCCAATGTTATTTTTTCAGCAATCTGCTTACTATAATTTCGGAGATAAAAAACTATTTATTATCCTTCCCCGCAACTCAAACTATTTCCATACCAAATTTCATCTTAATCGGTTCAGCGGTTATTGATTCCCCATACAAACTTCCACCCCCCTTTTCACACCCTTAAAGGATAATTACTGGGATAAAAACTATCCTATTTCCGATTAAACCCATAAAATTAAATCATGATCTTCAAAATTTTGTCTCTGAACTATAAGCTCTAGATTTCCGGAATTTACATTCGTAGATCCATTTACATGGTTATATAAGGAAGGAAAGCCAATATAGTGCAAGGGATCTAGTTAAGATCGTACCAAATTTCATCAACATCTATCCAACCGTTTTTGTGTGGAAGAGTTAAGTAGCAAACATGTACTCGCAAATTTTCGCATTTATATAGTAGGACCCATTCTTTGACAGAATCAGCGCTTCAACCAGATCCCTCAACTCCTGGAGAGTCGCTGGAACTAGCTACATCATTCCCTGATCAACCTTCAAAACCTGAATTTGCTCTTGGGACTCCGGGCCTTCATTTATCACTGGGTTCTGAAAAACCAATAAAGAATGTTTCATCAGTTTTTGAAAAACCACCAGTAGAGCGACCGGGAAATGTTTCAGTGATCAATTCTGAACAAACAACAGCTACTGTTTCATCACTAGTCTCTGAAGAATCGCTAGACAATGCATCATCACTGAGCTCTACACAAGCACCAGTTAATATGTCATCACTGGATTCTACAGTGCCAATGGCTAATGGGTCATCACTGGAGTCTACGCAACCAATAGCTAATGTGTCAACACTGGACTTTACACAACCGTCAGCTAATGTATTATTATCGGACTCTACGCAACCACTAGCTGATGTGTCATCACTGGACTCGACACAAACGTTAGGTAATATGTCATTACTGGACTCAACGCAACCTATACCTGATTCGTCATCACTGGATTCTACACTACCATTAACCAATGTGTCATCACTGGACTCTACGCAACCACTAACTGATGTGTCATTATTGGAGTCTCCACAACCACTGGGTAATGTGTCGTCACTGGATTCTACACAACTTCCAGTTAATGTGTCATTGCCGGACTCTACGCAACCAATATCTAATGTGTCATCATTGGACTCTTCACAACCGCTAACTAATGTGTCATCACTGGACTCTATGCAATCACTAGCTGATGAGTCATCTCTGAGTTCTACACAAAAATTAGCTAATGTGTCATCACTGAAATCTACTCTACTAGCCAATATGTTATCATTAGACTCTACACAAATACCAGTTAATGTGTTATTGCCGGACTCTACCCAACCACTAGCTAATGTATCATCATTGTACTCTATACAACCGCCCGCTAATGTGTCATCACTGAATTCTTCACAACTGCTAGCTAATGTGTCATCACTGGACTCTTCACAACCGCTAGCTAATGTGTCATCATTGCTCTCTTTACTACATCCAGATAATGTGTCATCACTAGATTCAGCTACATCAGCCAATGTGATATTATTAGATTCTAGACAACTACTGGATAATGTGTCATTACCGGACTCTACACAACCACCAACTAATGTATCATCACTCAACTCTACACAACCACTAGCTAATATGTCATCGCTGAGCCCTTCACAACCGCTAGTTAAAGTGTCATCACTGGGCTCTACAGTTCCACTAGACAATGTGGTATTATTAGACTCTACACAACTACCAGTTAATGTTTCATTGCCGGACTCTACACAACCACTAGTTAATGAGTCGTTGCCGGACTCTACGCAACCACTAGCTAACGAGTCATCATTGTATTCTTTACAATCGCTGGCCAATGTGTCATCACTGGACTCTTCACAAACATTAGCTAATGCGTCATCACTGAACTCTACTGTTCCACTAGCCAATGTGTTATTGTTAGATTCTACACAACTACCAGTTAATATGTCATTGCCGAACTCTAAGCAACCACTAGGTGATGTCTCATCTCTGGACTCTTCACAGCCGCTAGCTAATGTGACATCACTGAGCTCTTCACAATCGCCAGCTAATATGTCATTAATGGATTCTACACAAACATTAGCTAATGCATCATCACCGGACGTTCCACTGGCCAATGTGTTATTATTAGACTCTACACAAATACCAGATAACGTGTCATTGCCGGACTCTATGCAACCACTAGCTAATGTGTCATCACTGGATTCTACACTACCTCTAGCTAATGTGTCATCACTGAACTCAGCATTTCCATTAGCCAATGTGTTATTATTAGACCCTACACAACTACCAGTTAATGTATCATTGTCGGATTCTACGACACCAATAGCTAATTTGTCATCACTGGATTCTACACTATCACTAGCCAAAGTGTCATCACTAGACTCTACACAACCATCAGCTAATGTGTCATTACTGGACTCTACAGTCCCATCAGCCAATGTGTTATTATTAGATTCTAGACAACTACCAGATATTGTGTCATTATTGAAATCTACACAACCACCAGCTAATTTGTCATCACTCGACTCTACACAACCACCAGCTACCGTATCATCATTCGACTCTTCCCAACCGTTAGTTAATGTGTCATCACTGAACTCTACACAACTACCAGCTAATGTTTCATCACTTGACTCTACACAACTACCAGGTAATGTGTCATCACTGGATTTTTCCCAAGCGCTAGCTACTATGTCATCACTGAACTCTTCACAACCGCTGGCTAATGCGTCACCACTGAATTCTACACTACTACTATCTAATGTATCCACACTACACTCTATGCAACCACTAGCTGTTGTGTCATCACTGAGCTCTACACAAACATTAGCTAATGCATCATCACCGAACTCAAGAGTTCCACTAGACAATGCGGTGTTGTTAGACTCTACACAACTACCAGTTAATGTGTCATCGCAGAACTCTTCGCAAATGCTAGCTAGTGTGTCATCACTGGGCTCTACACAAACATTAGCTAATGCGTCATCACCGAACTCTACAGTTCCACTAGAAAATGTGGTGTTATTAGACCCTACACAACTACCAGTTAATGTGTCATTGTCGAACTTTTCGCAAACGCTAGCTAATATGTCATCACTGGGCTCTACACAAACATTAGCTAATGCGTCATCACCGAACTCCACAGTTCCACTAGAAAATGTGGTGTTGTTAGACTCTACACAACTATCAGTTAATGTGTCATCGCAAAACTCTTCGCAAATGCTAGCTAGTGTGTCATCACTGGGCTCTAAACAAACATTAGCTAATGCGTCATCACTGAACTCTACAGTTCCTCTAGAAAATGTGGTGTTATTAGACCCTACACAACTACCAGTTAATGTGTCATCGCCGAACTCTTCGCAAATGCTAGCTAATGTGTCATCATTGGGCTCTACACAAACATTAGCTAATGCGTCATCACCGAACTCTACAGTTCCACTAGAAAATGTGGTGTTATTAGACCCTACACAACTACCAGTTAATGTGTCATCGCCGAACTTTTCGCAAACGCTAGCTAATGTGTCATCACTGGACCCTACACAAACATTAGCTAATGCGTCATCACCGAACTCTACAGTTCCACTAGAAAATGTGGTGTTATTAGACCCTACACAACTACCAGTTAATGTGCCATCGCCGAACTCTTCGCAAATGCTAGCTAATGTGTCATCATTGGGCTCTACACAAACATTAGCTAATGCGTCATCACCGAACTCTACAGTTCCACTAGAAAATGTGGTGTTATTAGACCCTACACAACTACCAGTTAATGTGTCATCGCCGAACTTTTCGCAAACGCTAGCTAATATGTCATCACTGGGCTCTACACAAACATTAGCTAATGGGTCATCACCGAACTCCACAGTTCCACTAGAAAATGTGGTGTTGTTAGACTCTACACAACTATCAGTTAATGTGTCATCGCAAAACTCTTCGCAAATGCTAGCTAGTGTGTCATCACTGGGCTCTACACAAACATTAGCTAATGCGTCATCACTGAACTCTACAGTTCCTCTAGAAAATGTGGTGTTATTAGACCCTACACAACTACCAGTTAATGTGTCATCGCCGAACTCTTCGCAAATGCTAGCTAATATGTCATCATTGGGCTCTACACAAACATTAGCTAATGCGTCATCACCGAACTCTACAGTTCCACTAGAAAATGTGGTGTTATTAGACCCTACACAACTACCAGTTAATGTGTCATCGCCGAACTTTTCGCAAACGCTAGCTAATGTGTCATCACTGGACCCTACACAAACATTAGCTAATGCGTCATCACCGAACTCTACAGTTCCACTAGAAAATGTGGTGTTATTAGACCCTACACAACTACCAGTTAATGTGACATTGCCCGACTCTTCGCAACCACTAGCTAATGAGTCATCATTGGATTCTTCACAATCGCCAATCAATGTGTCATCACTAGACTCTTCACAACCGCTAGTTAATGTGGCATCATTGGATTCTTCACAATGGCTAACCAATGTGTCATCACTGAACTCTTCTCAACCACTAGCTAATGAGTCATCTATGGACTCTTCACAACCGCCAACTAATGTGTCATCATTGCACTTTTTGCATCCGCTAGCTAATGAATCATTATTGGATACTTCACAATCGCTAACCAATGTGTCATCACTGGACTCTTCACAACCGCTAGCTAATGTGCCATCACTGGGCTATACACAAACATTATCTAATGCGTCCTCACCGAACTCTGCAGTTCCACTAGCAAATGTGGTATTATTAAACTCTACACAACTACCAATTAATATGTCATTGCCGAACTTCAAGCAACCACTAGCTGATGTATCATCACTGGACTCTTCACAACCGCTAGATCGTGAGTCATCATTGGATTCTTCACAATTGCTAGCTAATGTATTACTGGACTCTTCACAACCGCTGGCTATTGTATCATCACTCCACTCTTCCCAACCGCTAGTGTCATCATTGGATTCTTCACAACCGCTAGCTAATGTGTCATCACTGGGCTCTTCACAAGCACTAGCTAATGTGTCATCACTTGATTCTACATTGCCACCAGTTAATGTATCATCACTGGGCTCTACACAAACATTAGCAAATGCGTCATCACCGAACTCTTCACAACCACTAGCTGATGAGTCATCATTGGATTCTTCACAACCGCTGCCTAATGTGTCATCACTGGGCTCTTCACAACCGCTTCTTGATGAGTCATCATTGGATTCTTCACAGCCGCTAGTTAATGTCTCATCACTGTATTCTACACTACCTCTTGCTAATGTTTCATCCTTAGTCTCTGAGAAACCACTGGTTAATGTGTCATTAACGCGCTTTAGGCAACCACGAGCTTTAACGACACCCCTGGACTATACACAACCGCTAAGTAATGCATCATCACTAGGCATTACACAACCATTAGCAAGTGCGTCATCAATGAGCTCTGCACAACCGTCAGCTAATGTACCAACCCTTGCCTCTGAACAGCCACTATTTAGTGTGTCATCAGTAAACTCGACACAACCATTAGCTGATATGTCGTCACTGGACTCTATACAATCACTAGCTAAGGTATCATCCATAGCTTTTGCACAACCACTAGGCAATGTATTGTCACTAGACTCTACACGACCAGTGGCTAATGTGTCAACTCTGGACTCTACAAAACTACTCACCTACGAAGACCGATTAGCAAATGACTCACCAATTGAACAATCTTTAGGTAACGTTTCATCGATAATCTCTGAAGGACCACAAGCTAATGTTTCATCATTATCTCCTGAAGAATCAATATCAAATGTTTCATCACTTGAACAACCTTTAGGTAATGTTTTATCGATACCCGCTCAAGGATCACTAATTAATGTTTCATCATCATCAACTGAAGAACCAATTTCATCACTAGCCTCTGAATTATCACCATCAAATGTTTCATCACTAGCATCTGAAGAGGCACTAGTAAATGTTTCGTCCCATGAAAAACCATTAGGTAAAAATTCATCGCTACTCTCTGAAGGCCCACTTGGAAATGCTTCATCATTTACACAACCTTTAGGTGCTGTTTCACCGCTAAGCTCAGAAGTATCACCAGCAAATGTTTCATCACTAGCTTCTGAAGATCCACCGTTAAATGTTTCATCACTTGAACAACATTTAAATAATATTTCATCTTTAGTCTCTGAAAGACCACATACTAACTTTTCGTCACTTGAACGCCCTTTAAATACTACTTTATTGCTGGCTACCGAAAAATCACTAGCTAATGTTGAAGAAGCACTAGCAAATAGTTCATCACTACCTCCCAAAGTATCGCTAGTAAATAGTTCATCACTCGTTAACCTTTCATCAATAGCCACTGAACCACTAGCTAATGTTACATCACTAACCTCTGAAGTACCACTTGAAAATGATTTGTTACCGGTCTCTGAAGAACCATCAGCAAATGATTCATCACTAGTTACTGAAAGTCTTCAATCTAATATTTTATCATTAGCCTCTGATGAACCACAAGTAAATATTTCATCAATGGCTAATGTTTCACCAATAGCAAATGAGTCATCATTAGTTTCTGAAGCATCATTAGCAAATATTTCATCACTAGCTTTTGGAAAACTTCCAAAAAATATTTCATCTCAAGTTTCTGAACAACCATTACCAAATAGTTCAGCATTACAACAATCTTTACAATTAAAATTACCAGAAGTTTCTGTATTAGAACAATCAGCGATTGATGCACCATTAACCTCTATTACACCAGATGAGTCCCCAGTGTTTGCTTTATCACAAGTTGAATCATCATCAACTCCTGTATCACCAGCAGTTAATTCGTCACAATTACCTAGACCATCATCAGTCTCTAAATTACCAGTATTTAATTATTCACAAGCTGACTTTCCATCTTACCCTGATTCACCATTATTTGTTTCTTCTCGAACACCTGAATTATCAATGTTTGATCCACCTCAAGCTGAAACATCATCAGCGCCTGAATTACCATTATTTGCTTTATCACGATCACCCAAATCATCCGATTTATCACGACCTGCATCATCATTGGCACCTCCACAACCAGTATTTGCACAATCACAATCATCTGAATCTTCAGAGTTTGCTTTGTCAAAAGCTAAAGCATTATTAGCCTCTGTATCACCAGTATTTGATTCGCCACAAGAAACTGAAACACCAGAACTTGTTTTACCACAAGCACTTGAATCAAAATTGCCCCAAGAATCACCTGTATTTTCTTCTTCACAAAAACCTAAGTTATCGTTGGTATCTGAATCACTAGTGTTAGCTTTACCACCAACAACTGAATCACCAATATTCGTATTACCTGAAGCTGAATCACCTTCTTATGCAGAAACTACCTCATCATTAGTCTTAGGACCATCAACATTTGAACCATCACTAGCTTTATCACCATCTTATTTATCATCAGTACCTGAACCAAAAAGACATTCACATTTAGAAGCTTCTATGCCTTTAGAAACTTCTTCAGTAAGAAATGAATCAAAAGTAGAACCACCATTTGTATTGTATCCACAAGCTCCTACAAATTCACCAGAACGTATTTTATCGCTGTCCTCTAATCAAACATCTGCAGCAGAATCACCATCGCTTGTGCCAACTTTATTTTCTAGAATATTACGAGCTACTTCAACAGCAGCAATTTCTTTGCAAGCCCCAGAATCATCAGCACTTGTATCAGCACCAGTTTCTGAGCAATCATCAGAACAAACATCACATGAATCATCATTATCGGCTAAACAATCATTCAAGCGTCCAAGATTTAGTTTAAGGCAATTAATCCATAGACTTTTGCATAGATTTCCATCTAAATTACTATCGCCACACGTTTTATCGCCCCAATCAACTTTATCGCCTATTTCACCAATATCATCTGACGATTCTGAACCACTGCTTATACCTCTGTCTCACTCTGTAAATAGGATAGGAATTAGCGGGCCATCTCACTTGTTCGGAGATTTGATATCCCATGTACCTGATTTTGCTAAATTGTGGTAAGCTTAGTGACAATAGGATGCATATATGCAACAACGTAACCCACATAAACTCGATACGAACAGATTTGAATACGAAATTGTACCTTGTCGAACTCTACATTTTATAAAAACGGCTTTTGTGACGTTCCCACCTTTATAGATTTAAAAGCCTTATACCATAATTTGCAATAAAGTTAAATGCAATTAAAGCAAAAAATCACGCATGAACTTGCACATAATAATAAAAAAACCTGTCGTTTTATTACTTTTTTATCGAATGACGAATGAATGATAAAAGCAAAACTTTTCATATCCACCGCGGAATGAAAAGGTTCGTCACTTTTCGATCTTAATTCGTTGACATCACATAATATTATTTCTGTGGCCACACTCGATATTTTTCTGGCTCGAACGATATGTGGGTTAGTGTTTGATATAATAATAACATCGACAATCCAGTTATCGATAGGTACAGTCGAAGAAACTGAATCACGTACAGTCGACCAAGAAAGTGGTCTACCAGTTTTGACAAAAGTTTCTGTAAGATCTAAATATCGCTAAGGTTGACTTTTCTGAGTGAAGTCATTAGTCACTGTCATCATATTATTATTGCAAGGGAAAATCGACCTCGTTGTATCATGACATGCAAATGAACTTTAACCATAGGGTATGGTAGACCATATTTTTGGCCCACAGGACCAGGGTAAACCCCTAACATTGCAAATATGTTGACATTCCATACACCTGCTAAAGAAATCATCGTGGAATTGGTTGTGAAAAGGTTCCACCCAGATACGCGATTCAGTTTCCTTGACTTGACCACTTCAACGTCATAGCGGAATACATAAGGGCCCTCGCCCACGGCGACTTTTTGTAGCGATGCTGTCGCGCGGTTACGAAACGCGCTACAGGATCGCTACTAACGCGCGTTAATCGCATTTGTAACGCGCTATAGAAGCGATGCCAACGCGCTACTTACGCGCTACATACAGCATCGCGATTGTATCGATGCAAACGCGCGACCGTGTCGGACGACATCGGGGAGGGAACGGAGGGAGGGTGGCGCGTTAGTAGAGAACCGCGCGTTTGCATCGCGACAGAAGCGCGACGGTATCGCGTTTGCATCGCGACAGAAGCGCGACGGTATCGCTTTTGCATCGCGACTAAATCGTGTTATGTGGCCGAGGGTACACAGCTAGCGACCGCATCGCGACTGTATCTATGCGAACGCGCGACAGCATCGCTACTGCATCGCCACAAAATGACGCCGTGGGCGAGGGCCCTGACATGTACTTAGTAGCTATTCGGAAATTTTCACAATGTCCTAGAACTTATTTTTGCAGTATGACAAAGCAGTTTCTTCTTGTTTTCTCTGAGACCTAACTCATCATCATCTCAGCCTACATACGTCCCACTGCAGGGCACAGGCCTCCTCTCAGAAGAAAAGGGCTTGGGCCGTAGTTCCCACGCGGACCCGGTGCGGATTGTGACCTAAGTAGGTATTCATGCATAATATAGTCGAACCGTTGGGGTAGACGAGTTCTTGAGTGGAGACCACGGATCGGCAAACGTAGCGTGGGACGTCCTCAGACTCGGTGGAGCGATGATCTTCGCAATGCGGCTGACAAGAGCTGGATGAGAGTGGCCGACGATCCTGCTCAGTGGCGTGCCATGGGAGAGGCCTATGTCCAGCAGTGGACGAACATAGGCTGATGATGATAGTCGAACCAGTTGAATAGTAACGTAACGTAGTTTTCTGTAGAACTTTATCATAATTAAGTTTCATAGTGTCATCGTAGCGCTGGAGCTGGATAATGAAAATCATTATATTCTCACGATTACTAAGCAGTGGCGTAGCTAGGTAACCAAAGGCCCAGGGGCAAAAAATAAACTAGGGCCCCAACCCGTGTTTGTTTACATGATAAGACAAGTGAGGCTGGATGCACTTTAAATTCACTGGACTCGCGCGCTTGTAAATTCACTAGTAGCGTCTTATAGTCACACTGTTGAAGCGCGCCGCGTTTCTCATACTCGTAGTTCCACGTTTAAAGTTTGTAAGTCAGAGTCCGAGGGGCCCCCTGAGCTTGGGGGCCCCGGTGCACTGCCCCGGCTTGCCATCCGGTAGCTACGCCACTGTTACTAAGAGTAATCCCACGCCGTGTCGCAATTCTATTGGTTCGACTGTATGTATTTTCACCCGACTGTCGAAGGAGGGTTATGCTTATCATTCTTTGGCACGCCCTGCAGCCTAAGCGGCTCAATTGATTTTGAAGTGTGAGGTGTCATTAGATTCGTCTCAGTTCCGCGAGTGACATAGGATATATATTTTCCCGGAATTCCCATGGGAACGGGAATTATACAGGCGGGTTTTTCATCTAGTATTGAAATTAAAGTTATTGTACCCACTTATTATTATTCTTTCTACTGTCTTTTGTAATTAGGTGTTTTGTCTTAAAAGTGTAAATAATAAAATACATTTATTTTAAGTCGAAGAACAATAAATTGTTTTCAATTATAATTTAATTATTCCTTCAAAAAATTCGAATGTCCATTTTCCTGGAACGTCCATTCCTTTAAAATCTACTTTTTAGACATCCATTTTCTTGGAACGTCCACATCTTTGAAAGGCAATTTCTCATTTGGAATGTTGATTTCTCAAAAGCATAATCCTAAATAAATGTGATAACGGTTGAAACCCTTGTAGAACTGCCCAGAAATGGTCAGTGGCAAAGAGTTGTAGGTAAGTATAGGTATTTTTGACGTATTGGCACAGAATATTAATAGTACTAACGTACAGAATGGACACGCTCCGCCCCGCACCGATTCGAGTTACCCCACCCCTCAAGGCGCAAATTGCCGGACACCGCCGGAATCCAGAAGAGTGCGCGCGCGATGTATGTAGGCGTACGCGTGTACAGACGTCGTCGTGCTTATGTAGATTCATGAACGCGTATTTCCGTGTCCGCCGTGTGGTATTGGTAACGTACATATTTATGTTATGACCTTTGACTGTATACTTATTTCAATAGAATACGTAGAGCTTTAATTTGGGACTCGCTTAAGGTTGACAGTCCTGTCATATTGTATAGGAATTCAAAGGATATTTTTTTGAAATGGGTCCCAAACTAAAGCAAGCGACCGTACCAAACTCGATTCTCTCATAGATTTTTTTATTGCAGTGCCAAATCAATCGACTAAATTGTTTATTTGTTCAAAAGCAACTAAAAATTTAATTTGGCAGTACTTAGGTATAATGTATGTACTGTACTTTCAGTCAACCAATATAATTCCTAGCGCAGGGCACTATGGAACCGTGTCATCGTGATATTTACACTCATTCGACAAGCATTTTTATAGACAAATTAAATTATTTAGTGTTATGATAAGGTACTGTGGCAACGAATCAAGTTAGCTGATTGTAGGTATACACCGTGACATTTTTTTCAGTAAGTAAATATCATGGCATACATTACAACCTATTTATCATGTCTGCCATTATAGCTAAACCGTTTAAATCCTCGCCCGCGCAGTGCAGAGGCTGGGAGGTATGACGACAAAGGGGGCCGAGAGAGGTGCGGGCCGCCCGCACCTCTCTGCCCCTTTGTCATTCGACACCCCAGTCTCTGTACTGCGCGGGCGAGGACTCATTTAAACGGTCTAGCTATAGTTCTGTTATCTGATCAGTTCCATTGATGAAACATGTTGGAATTTTTGTTCCATTAGGAACTAATTAATGTAACTTAAAAAAAAACAAACAAGTTCAATTTGTTAAAAGGGCCAATCAACTTTTAAACCGACTTTTTCGGCGTCTCCTGCGTTACCAAAATTGTCTCTGGCGTTACCAAAAAATCGTACTTCCAACAAGATATTTCACGGTTTAATAGGTTAAACTTACGTAGGATGGCATGTATTCATGCTATTCATCTATTAAATTACAGAAAAAACATGTTTACTTGCAAAAATCTGCAATTGTTTGAAAAATGTCGCGAACAGATTAGTGTCGGTTTAAAAGTTGATTGGCCCAAAAACTTTGGTTCAATTTATTCCATTAAAAGAACTGATAATATAGTTCGGCTCACGTAAAAAGAGCGCTGGCGATATACCTGCGCAGTGAGCAATTAACCGACCAAACGGGTGGATAGACGTGAGGCGCGGGGAGAGGACACGCGCCGATTGGCTGTGCCGTCGCGCTATTGGTTCGGCAGTCGACCTTTGCTTACCATACCCGCGGCGGTACCCCTGCGCAAACACATCCCCTCCACTGTCACCCAGCGCTCTTTTTACATGAGCCGTACTATACATCTAGTGTGAATAGACCCATCGGTATAACACCAATACGGACTACATCAAATATTTATCTAAATACCCGAAATAAAATATCGATTCTCGTATATGTAGTTTTTATTACAAATAAGACCCACAGTCAATACAGTTCCACATAAATGGCTGCCAACAAAAATGTGCACAGTAAATATCAATGAAATGCTTATTGTAAAAAAAGTTTTACTCTACGGAGTAATTTATATAGTAAAATATTTACAACATGCGTCTTTTAACTTAAGGTTCATAAAACCTATTTAGGCTGAAACTTGAAACCTAGGATCAAGTTTTGATCGTAGTGCAAATTGATATTTTCATCGATAATCTAACCTAAAATTAGTTATGTCTAAGATAACATGATTGGGTTCCAAAAATGTCGCAGACAGCTGTTTCGGTCGCTGAGGAGCAAGGTTTTAGTTCATATTCCAAAAACATTACTATAATTTACATTGGCCTTGCTTCACGTACAATCCCACTATTATTTAAAATTTAGTTTAATTTCCTGATGTTATATAAACGAAGAATATCTACTTATTTTGCGAGAAGCCCGCCGCGACCGCCTGATACCCGCTATCCTATCGGTGCGATAGAATAGGGATAGAAAATAGGTTAGTGTTCAAACCGTAAACTCACAAATACTCCACTAGATGTCGCTTATACCTGATATAAAGAGAGTAACGACTGTCGACCTTGATAGATTTAATTCGCTTGTTCAAGTTTACTTTGTTGCTCAATAGATGTCGCTGTACCGACGGCAAACATGTTAACATTTGGTTTGATGAAGTGTTCATAACCTTCCTGTTTTTTATTATTAAATTGAGTTTTGGCAAAGCAACAGTGTTTGATTAGTACAAAAGTGGTCCTAACGAGCGGATAGTAATCAGTGGTAAACAGTAAGTGAGTGACAATAAACAATTAGTGTTGTGTATATGTGCGGTAAAAGTAAGTGACAGGACTAAAAACTGTAAGTACCCTCAACTATAATAAAAGTGAAGTGTCAGTGTCAAAGACTTGTAAAATTTCAAGATTTGTTTCTATGGACTTGGAAAAAATTGAAATGATTTAGAGACTTGTAAATTTAACAGTGATTTGAGGACTTGTAAATTTTCGATATTTCTTTCTATAGACTTAGAATAATTTGAAGTGATTTAGAGACTTGCAAATTTTACAGTGATTTAAGGACTTGTAAATTTTCAATATTTCTTTCTATGGACTTAGAATAAATTGAAGTGATTGAGAGACTTGCAAATTTTAAATATTGAGTGATTTCAGGACTTGTAAAATTTTAATACTTTTTTCTATGGACTTAGAATAAATTGAGTGCATCGGAGACTTGTGAAATTTTAGGATTCCTTCCGATGGACTTAAAAATAATTTTGAGTGATTTTTAAGGACGTTTAGACTGCCTTCTTGTGTTTATGGACTTAGAATTATTTGCAGTGGTTCATTAACTACGTTATTTCGCAATTTGTTGACACTATCCTGATCTTTGGTGAAGAAAAAAGAAACAAAACAAGATGACAGAACAATTGTTGGGCTTTATTGCGGAACAAGAGCAAGCAATAGGGATCATCCAGAAAGCACAAATTAACTTCAAGAAAACCCCGAAAGCTAGATTAACCAGGGGATATGTTAAAGCTAGAAGAGAAACCCTAGATGAATATTGGAGTCGTTTTGTAGCAACAAACAGAAACTTGATAAAAATAGTTACAAAAGATCAGATGGAGACCCTTAAGTATTTCAAGGAGGATCAGTACTCAGCCTATGAAGAACTTTACATTACACTGAAAGCGGAAATGACAGATTTGTTGGAGGGTACTTCACAGAATCCGATAGATGCAACAGGAAATAAGGCGCCTACTCAATGTGAAGAAATAAAACTACCAAAAATACACATACCACAATTTACGGGCAATTATCAAGATTGGGCGTCTTTCAACGATCTGTTCGTCTCACTTATTCATAATAAACAAAATTTAGGAAATGTTCAGAAAATGCACTACTTGAAGAGCTGTTTAACGGGAGAGCCGGAACAACTATTAAAGCATTTACCAGTGACGGACAGCAACTATGAACTAGCATGGAATACTTTACAAGGAAGATATAACAACAAGAGAATAATAGTGAATTCGATACTAAGCAGATTAATAAATCAGAAGAAAATAAACAATGGAACCGCAAAATCAATTCGTGACATTCTGGATACTACGAAAGAATGTCTAAACAAGCTTAAGGTTCAAGACATTGATACCTCTTCGTGGGATGCAATTGTAATATATTTAACAGTATCTAAACTTGACATAGAAACACATAAAGAATGGGAGGAAGAAGTCAGTTCCCTAAAAATTAGTGACTTACCCACCATATCAAAGCTTGAAAAGTTTCTAGAGAAACGATTCCGAGTATTGGAGATGATGCAACCCATAGCAAGCACGAGTACAAATGCAAACAGAAATTTAAACAATGAGCCTCATCATGCGGTTAAATCACGATCATTTGTTGTGGGCACAGATATCAAGTGCGCATTTTGCAAACAAAGTCATCCGTTGTTTCAGTGCAAAGAGTTTCAGCAGTTAACGCTAGAGAAGAAGACAGAGTTTATTCAAAATCAGAGATTATGTTTTAACTGCTTATTGCCCGGTCATCCAGTAAAATTTTGCAAAAATAAGTCATCGTGTCATCTCTGTGGGAAGAGACATCATTCATTGTTGCACAGAAGTTATTCATCCAGCCATACTCAAGAGAGAGAGGACAAACAAGAGTCATTACATAAGCCTAGAGAAAAAGAAATTATCAACCATTTAGCGACGGGAAATATAACCGCATTGCTATCAACTGCACAAATAAACGTCATTAACGAACGAGGCGAACATTTTGTGTTGAGAGCTTTATTAGACCCGGGCTCACAAGAGTCATTTATCTCGGAATCAGCAGCTGAAACTATGGGATTAAAGAGAATTCACGTAAACGGACACGTATCAGGTCTCAGTCAAATGAGAACACCCATTAGATTTGCCGCAGACGTTGAAATTTCGTCACGAATGAATCCTGAGATAAGGATGAAAATTGTAACTTATATAGTAAAAAGAGTAACGAGTATCATGCCGTCCGAGACCCTTAACATAGAGAATTGGGGACACTTACAGGAATTACAACTAGCAGATCCAACTTACTATGAACCTGGCCCCATCGATATACTCTTAGGCGTAGAAGTCTATAACGAAGTTATACAACCCGGTCTAATCAAGGGCGTTTCGGGTTCTCCAATAGCCTTACAAACACACCTGGGGTGGATACTATCCGGGAAAATCACTGTGAGTGAAAGAACAGAGAAATTACAACGGTTCGTCAGTATGCACCTAAATATGGAGTTAAACAGCATGCTAAGAAAATTCTGGGAGTTAGAGACAGTAGAGGAAGAGACAGACAAACTCACAGAAGAAGAGAAACGAGCCGAGGAGTTGTATGAGAAAACGACCACGAGAGATAAAAACGGACGTTATATAGTAGGATTATCCCTAAGAAACGATCCACCAGTTTTACCACAAAACAGCAGAGAAATAGCCCTCAATACTTGGAAATCAACAGAGAATAGATTAAGAAGAAAACCTGAGCTAATGAAAGAGTACAACAGAGTCTTAGAAGAATATGTAACACTAAACCATATGGAGAAAATAGAGATAAAAGACGATCTAAATACAGACAACGATAAGAGCGCGTACCTTACACATCTTGCAGTTATCAAAGAGGAAAGAGAGACCTCTAAGTTAAGAGTTGTTTTCAACGCTTCGTGTAAAGGAACGAATGGAGTATCCCTAAACGATGAACTGTTGATAGGGCCTCCAATCCTGGAAGACCTGAGAACCGTAATTTTGAGGTGGAGAATTCACAAAATAGCTTTTATCGCAGACGTCGAAAAGATGTATCGACAAATCAGGGTCAAAAAAGAACACACTGACTATCAAAGAATAATATGGCGCTCTAACCCTAATGGACCAATTGAAGAATACAGATTACTAACTGTAACTTTTGGAACGTCATGTGCTCCATATCTCGCAATAAAGACCTTGAGACAAACGGCTATAGACGAGGGGTATCCCTACCCAGCAGCAAAAAAAGCTATATTGAGAGATTTTTACATGGACGATTTACTAACTGGAAGCAACACAGAAATAGAAGCTATAGAAATGAAGGAACAAATAACTAAGATCCTAGACTTAGGCGGATTTAAACTTCAAAAGTGGTGTTCAAATAGCAAAAGATTCATGAAACAAGTGACCGCAGACCAACAAGTGAAAGGAAGGCATACGATTGATATACCAAAGAAAGAGAAAGTCAAAACCTTGGGAGTGACTTGGTCGGTCCAGGATGACCGTCTATCAATACCAAAGCAAAGAATGATTATTGATGAAAAACCAATGACAAAAAGAAGTGTACTTTCAGAGATAGCGTCGTTGTTCGACCCTATGGGGTGGATAGCACCCTGCATTGTATTAGCAAAAATATTCATGCAAAAATTATGGTGTAGTGGCGTAGCCTGGGACGAGAACTTATCTGAAGAGCTACAAAGAGAATGGTTACAATACAAAACAGAATTACCAACACTACAAGACATAAGCATCAACCGTTGGATTTATACACAGCAAAACAAGTCCACTTTGGAATTACATGGGTTCGCAGACGCATCGGCATCAGCCTATGCAGCAGTAATATATTCGAGAGTAATATCAGAAGATGGCGAAATTAGAGTATCACTGCTAACAGCAAAGACTAAAGTAGCCCCAATCAAATCTGTGTCCCTACCTCGTCTAGAGTTATGCGCAGCTACTTTGTTGAGCAAACACCTGAAACAAGTAGCTGACATACTCCAAGTAAAACCTGAAAACACATATGCTTGGACAGACAGTCAAGTCACACTGGCGTGGATACACGGCGATCCTTTAAGGTGGAAACCATTCGTGAAAAACAGAGTTATAGAAATAATAGAGAAGTTCGATTCCAGCCACTGGTTTTACATCAACACCAAAAACAATCCAGCTGACCCAGCCTCACGAGGAGTGATGCCTAAGAAATTGGACACTCTGGATATCTGGTGGCAGGGTCCGGACATCCTGAAAGAAAAGAGAGTTAAATTAGAAAAGGGAAAACCATTATCCACATCACTAGAGAAAAGAAAAGAAATAATATCAGCCGTAGTAACCCAAGATAACGAAAATGAAGAAAAACTAACCTTGATGCAAAAATTTTCCTCCTTGGAAAGACTAGTTCGTGTCGTGGCATACTGTAGAAGATGGCTAACGATTCTAAATAAAGAACACAGAAAATTATTACCTACTTACCTTACTTACGAAGAGCGAAGCGTAGCACTCACAATCTGCATCAAAATATCGCAAGAATTAGAATTCCCTGAAGAAGTTAAAGACTTGCGAAGCGGGCAACCACTGAAAACAAGAAGCAGACTTTTACCACTTTCCGCCTTTCTCGACAAAGAGGGCGTGATAAGAGTAGGTGGTAGATTGAAACATGCCAATATGGAGTTTGTGCGAAAACATCCCATTATTATCTCTCGAGATAACGTGCTATTGATGCCTTTGCTACGTGAAGCACACGCAAAAACGTTGCATGGTCCGCCTCAGCTAATGGTTACATATCTACGAGGAAAATATTGGCTTATAAAAGCAGCAAACAGTGTGAAACGCTTCGTTAGATCGTGCGTAATTTGTATACGACAAAACGCGAAGAACAGTGAGCAGAAGATGGGAGATCTACCTACGAGCAGAGTTAAACCTTCTAGACCATTTTTAATAAGTGGTGTTGACTTCGCGGGTCCCATCAATGTCAGAATGAGCAAAGGACGAGGAGCAAAGTCCAACAAGTCTTACATCTGTTTGTTCATTTGCATGTGCACAAAGGCGGTACATATAGAGCTAGTCAGTGATATGACCACGCAAACATTCTTGGCAGCATTCAAGAGATTTGTATCAAGAAGAGGTCACGTGTCAGAAATATGGAGTGACCATGGTACCACGTTTGTAAGCGCCAGTAAAGAGTTAATAGAGATGTGGAAACAAGGCAAATCTAGTATCCCAGATGAGTTCGCATCACTATTGGATAAAGAAGGTACTAAATGGAAATTCATACCCCCAGGAGCACCAAATTTCGGGGGATTATGGGAAGCCGCAGTAAAATCTACAAAATACCATTTAAAACGAGTCATAGGAGAGTCGACGCTTACATTTGAAGAACTAAGCACTGTGCTTTGTCAGATAGAAGCCTGTCTGAATTCACGGCCACTTTGCCCAATAAGCGACCACAAAGAAGATTTAGAGTCATTGACACCTGGTCATCTATTGATTGGAGAACCGTTGATAACATTACCATCCACAGACTTGGAAAATGTAAGAATAAGTCCCTTAGAACGATGGCAACTAACGACAAGAATAGTACAAAATTTTTGGAAAAGATGGCAGACAGAGTACCTCAGCCGACTACAAGAAAGATGTAAATGGAGGCATTCTAAGCCAGATCTTGAAATAGGAGACTTAGTCATAATAAAGGACCAGAGATTACCTCCAGGACAGTGGCCATTGGGTCGCATATTAAAGAAATATCCTGGACAAGACGACCTTACCCGAACCTACGATGTACGCACAGCTTCAGGAGTTTTGCGACGATCAATCTCAAAATTATGTCCTTTATTGAATGTGTCGACTGAGTTGACTCAAAACTGTAATAAAATTGAAGAATGATGCACAGAGATTAAACTTAAGATACAGTCCACTAAAGAACTAAAACTAATGAAGACCATAAAAAACTTCAGATCTAGTAGCTAAAGTTCACACATTAATTTTTTTTTTAATCAAGAGTAACAAATGACCTTCTGTCATTCTAGGCGGGAGAATGTTCAAACCGTAAACTCACAAATACTCCACTAGATGTCGCTTATACCTGATATAAAGAGAGTAACGACTGTCGACCTTGATAGATTTAATTCGCTTGTTCAAGTTTACTTTGTTGCTCAATAGATGTCGCTGTACCGACGGCAAACATGTTAACATTTGGTTTGATGAAGTGTTCATAACCTTCCTGTTTTTTATTATTAAATTGAGTTTTGGCAAAGCAACAGTGTTTGATTAGTACAAACGAGACAGAAACATGCATAGACACATTTAGTATTATGGACTTAAAATCAAGTATAAATCAGGCAGTGACGGAGGCTGTAACAAAGCATTTAAGTCAAGGAAACCCAGAATCACAAAATCAGTCTCAAAGTCGCAATCGAGAGTTAGAGACATTGACAACACAACTTCAATCCACTTTGAAATTATTGAACTCCACACTATGTAAGCTCACAAATCGTGAAATTGTAAGTCAACCGACAGTCTTAGCAAGCAGTGCTGGACTGTCATATGCAGGAAGCCCAATTCCCTCAACATCCACAGCGATGCAATCAGAAGGAACACAACCAAAGAAAGCAAGGATTGTAATATCTGAAGATGATTTTATCCTCTAACAAAGTTAAGAAAAACCCGACACGAGACATAGAGATAAGTCTTCAACAATGACTGCCCGTTGGGTTGAGCATGTCTTGGGCATTCTCCTTATAATAGGAACATTAGTGGGAACCGGCATTTCTCTACATCAGGATCAGGACACCAAGACCAATCCCTCCTATCCTGAATTCACTGTACAACCCCAAACCAAACCTATAAGAGGGGCACTAATCGATGACTATAAACCAGAAATAATGGTAATTCATATGACATCCCCTTCAGATATCATCAAAGCCTCTCGCAATAAGCTAGATTGGGATGCAATGAAGTCAAACCCACAATTCTCAAAAGACCTAGATTTAGCACTCGGATATTTAGAAAAAATCTATCAGGAAAGATTTCAGGAGATCCTGGAAACCTATTCGCAAACCATGACATCAAGTTACCAAATAAAATCAGAAACTCCGAACAATGTAATAGTAGGGAGAAGAGTTAAGCGCCAAGGAGTATTTAGAGCAATTCTAGCAGTCGTTATGAGGGTAGTGAGACCTGTCGCTAAGGCAGCAAGAACGGCTGGGAAGTTTTCGAAATATTCCAAATTTCTCAAGACGCTAAAGTACACTGGTTACACTGCAATAGCAGCACAAATGTCATATGAACTTGCCGACGCGCTGGGATATGTGCCCGACTACAAGTATGAAGCATTGGTCCAGGAGATAAACAAACTACATGAACGAGGGATAGAGGACTTAAAGATAATGAAGGACATAACCCTTGCCACTTCCAGGACGAATGGAATTATAATAGATGTCATCGAAAAGCTTAATATAGTATTATCAGAATCTAGAACTTTATACGAACTGAAACTCCATGGCTCTATCCTGTTCAATTCCTATCTAGCTAGCTTACAAAGCTCCTTAATTCTTCTAGGATCCGGAAAAATACCTGTCTCTCTACTGAGTTTGGAGAGCCAGAGGGCCTGGTTAGAGAAAAAACTCCCTAGTGCTCTTCTAAACTATATAGGATCAATATCCCCTCATCTAAAAGTAGAGCTCCGTGGGATCGACGAAGAAAAAGCAAATGCGATAGTGAAGATAGAAATTCCAGTAGCCGATACACGATTTCAACTATTTGATTACATTGAGTGGGAGCCCGTGTTCAATGTAGGGAGCGACTGTTACTCATCACCTGTACCGAAGCTATACTTAGCTTATCCTGCAACGAACTCAAAAAGAGACCGAATAATCAATCCCCTGATTATTGACCCGATATCATGTTTAGACACTGGTTTCATACTTTGTGAGTCAGATGCAATCCTTGATGAAATACCTCGAGTATCAAAAAACAAGATCTGTACCCAACACAACAAAATCAACAGATACAAACGACAATTACCTAGTATGGGAGAGGAAGAAGATCTCTACCAGATGGCAAAATATCCTACTTATGATATAAGTAAGTCAATTGACACTACACTGAAGAAACAACAAGCTTCAGAAAACATTAATGCAGAGTTGAACCAATTAATTGGGCGAATAGAGCAACTTCAGCAAGAAGCTAAAGAAACTCAAAAACTTTCAAATCAGAATCTAGAGAGGGCAAAAGAGAACGAGACAAAGTTCAAACTGTTATTTGGGGGTGTTGCATCAATAGCGATAATCTTCCTTATGATAGGAAGTTATTTCTTGAGGAGAGCAATGAAGGCATACTATGAGAGACGAAAAAAGAACGAGATTCAGAAAATCAAGATGAGTTCGCATCACTATTGGATAAAGAAGGTACTAAATGGAAATTCATACCCCCAGGAGCACCAAATTTCGGGGGATTATGGGAAGCCGCAGTAAAATCTACAAAATACCATTTAAAACGAGTCATAGGAGAGTCGACGCTTACATTTGAAGAACTAAGCACTGTGCTTAGTCAGATAGAAGCCTGTCTGAATTCACGGCCACTTTGCCCAATAAGCGACCACAAAGAAGATTTAGAGTCATTGACACCTGGTCATCTATTGATTGGAGAACCGTTGATAACATTACCATCCACAGACTTGGAAAATGTAAGAATAAATCCCTTAGAACGATGGCAACTAACGACAAGAATAGTACAAAATTTTTGGAAAAGATGGCAGACAGAGTACCTCAGCCGACTACAAGAAAGATGTAAATGGAGGCATTCTAAGCCAGATCTTGAAATAGGAGACTTAGTCATAATAAAGGACCAGAGATTACCTCCAGGACAGTGGCCATTGGGTCGCATATTAAAGAAATATCCTGGACAAGACGACCTTACCCGAACCTACGATGTACGCACAGCTTCAGGAGTTTTGCGACGATCAATCTCAAAATTATGTCCTTTATTGAATGTGTCGACTGAGTTGACTCAAAACTGTAATAAAATTGAAGAATGATGCACAGAGATTAAACTTAAGATACAGTCCACTAAAGAACTAAAACTAATGAAGACCATAAAAAACTTCAAATCTAGTAGTTAAAGTTCACACATTAATATTTTTTTTAATCAAGAGTAACAAATGACCTTCTGTCATTCTAGGCGGGAGAATGTTCAAACCGTAAACTCACAAATACTCCACTAGATGTCGCTTATACCTGATATAAAGAGGGTAACGACTGTCGACCTTGATAGATTTAATTCGCTTATTCAAGTTTACTTTGTTGCTCACTAGATGTCGCTGTACCGACGGCAAACATGTTAACATTTGGTTTGATGAAGTGTTCATAACCTTCCTGTTTCTATAATGTTTGTTACTTTGACCTTCGTTTGACACGTGTCTTATACTTTCCTGTAGAAGCCATCTGAGTGTCCACCAATCTGAGTCAGTTTGGTAGGTTCAAACACTACTAGTACTAATCAAACACTGTTGCTTCCAGTTAGTAAATCGTCCATGTAAAAATCTCTCAATATAGCTTTTTTTGCTGCTGGGTAGGGATACCCCTCGTCTATAGCCGTTTGTCTCAAGGTCTTTATTGCGAGATATGGAGCACATGACGTTCCAAAAGTTACAGTTAGTAATCTGTATTCTTCAATTGGTCCATTAGGGTTAGAGCGCCATATTATTCTTTGATAGTCAGTGTGTTCTTTTTTGACCCGGATTTGTCGATACATCTTTTCGACGTCTGCGATAAAAGCTATTTTGTGAATTCTCCACCTCAAAATTACGGTTCTCAGGTCTTCCAGGATTGGAGGCCCTATCAACAGTTCATCGTTTAGGGATACTCCATTCGTTCCTTTACACGAAGCGTTGAAAACAACTCTTAACTTAGAGGTCTCTCTTTCCTCTTTGATAACTGCAAGATGTGTAAGGTACGCGCTCTTATCGTTGTCTGTATTTAGATCGTCTTTTATCTCTATTTTCTCCATATGGTTTAGTGTTACATATTCTTCTAAGACTCTGTTGTACTCTTTCATTAGCTCAGGTTTTCTTCTTAATCTATTCTCTGTTGATTTCCAAGTATTGAGGGCTATTTCTCTGCTGTTTTGTGGTAAAACTTTATTGCAACATTTTATTTTATCTAACAAGAAAGTAGACGAAAAGTATAGTGGTAACAACTACCAAAAATATTAAAATATTTTTTTATTGAAGACCTGCAGGCTTATTGTCTAACGCTTCTGACACTTGCCTTCGCAATCACTATTTCTTTCTGTCAAACGGTATAAGATGATGACAGAAAGAGACGGTGAAAGGAACGGCGAGCGTCAGAAGCGTTAGACAATACCGCCCCTGGATTCCATTATCTGTGGCAGTCCCCAAATTGCATGTATCTAGTCTGTGGTGTTTCATGACATCGTAAGCCCAGTTTTGGCGCCAACATTTTTAACAGTGATCCATGCGTTGCCACTTCTACATTTTTATAATTTCGTGGTCAAAATCTTCAGCCTAAATATGCATTTCGAGTGTACTTCTACGGGTTTATATTAACACTAAGTATAAACTTTACAGAGCATTTCTTGTTCCAAAATAGGTTTAAAACGTCAGAGGTTTAGTCAGCGTATAAATACAAAATAGTTGTATATAAAAAAAGTGTCCATGATATTTTTAACTATGGTTAAAATTTGCTATAACATAAAAAACTACAACAAATTTTCTCTTGCTTCTTGGACATAAAAATTAACTCCGTCTTTAGCGAACAGAGAACATTTAAATGGTAAAAAAGACGGAGAATGCCTCAGTAGACGCTGTAATAGTCTAGTTTGTCAACTAGACACCACCAATCAATTGACGTAATCTGTCAAAGCGCAATTCGCCCATAAATTTTCTATGGCAATATTGAACTATGACTTCACAAAAACCAACTCAATTAACCAACTATTTATTTATGTAACTACTAAAATAAAATTTTACAGTCAATTGATAAATAATCTGGTTTTATTACCAAATTAACAGTTAATGGTGTCAAATACATCTTAGACACTGGATATTAAAAAATACTAATGTTTCAGCATAAACACTTCAGCAAGAATATTGCAAAATTTTACATAAAAGAGTTTTCAGAGCGACCTAATCAAAATACGTTAAAAAGAAAACTTTTCACTGACCCAAGCTAAAAAATACCTATAAATTTAAAAAAGCCAATGAGGAAGCTTTTATAATAGAACGATATAAAGGGGCGTAAGAATCTTCAATAAACTTTGCTAACATAAGATGTCTGTCCAGTTCTTAAGTTTTGTCGACTGCGATGGAAAATGCACGGGCAGTAAGCAGTTTCATAGCAGTTGGAATGCAGTCTGTGTATAATGACCCTTAGAGGATCAGACTCGACAATAAAAATGCAATTAAGATCCAAAAAAAAATCATAATTGGCTAAGTAAAGTTTTTTGAAGAGGTGCTAAATATATTTTTTTTCGACAGTAGTCTTCTTCTAGACCGAGAAACTGCAGCTGTTTTATTTTTATCTCCTATTGTTTACTGGAAATATTTTTTTAAGTGTTTGAGATGACATTTGTGAGATTTAATGGCTGACAAGCGGTTCGTGCTCAGTACTTAGCAGAAATAGAAAAAAAACGAAGTCAGTTGTCAATGTCAAATGAAATCTAACCGTTTGCGTTTTGTTTACTTTGCATTGTCCAAAAAGCAGTTCCAAAATAATGATCAAAAATATTCAATCGTGATTCAATTATCGTGCACAAGTCGTGGAGAAATGCGGTAAAATTGTAAATCCGGATTTTGTGCGGAGGTTGTTAAAAATAGTCCAAAAATCACACCAAAACGCAAAGCAAACGAAACGCAAACGGTTTGACATGGACAAAAGTGACAGATGACTTAGTTTTTTTTCTGTTTCTACTAAGTACTGAGCACGAACCGCTTGTCAGCCATTAAATCTCACAAATGTCAACTCGAACACTTAAAAAAATATTTCCACTAAACAATAGGAGATAAAAATAAAACAGCTGCAGTTTCTCGATCTTCAGAACGCCGACTGTCGAAAAAAAATATAATTAGCACCTCTTAAAAAAACTTTACTTAGCCAATTGGCAAATTCCTTCCGAGCGCGAACACGAACTTTGCCCAAGTGCGACGAAGATTACGCGCTCCATATTTTTGTTAGCAATACTGTACTTTATTGAAAAATTTCATTACACGTCTTAGTAATACCTAATTTTTACATAAACGTTCGCACCACACCATTTGCACACAGTTATGTATTTTAAAATTTAACCAATGAGCCTATTGTCCAATAACTCAAAATTTCATGTTTGTCGTCACGTATGAACGCATTTATTACAGACAGTTTTGTCTAAGTGTGCTACGCTCAATGCCTCAAACGCATATGAGAGTTTAATGTTTAAAAGTCTATTACCAGCGCCCTACATGCATACAAGAGCTCATAGTGGTTGACACATACCACAGCATAGTAATAACCTAATGTCAACGGTGGAAAATCATCCACTCGAAAAAAACTCAACTCAGAAAAATGCCAATCAAGACACCGATAAGGAAAGTTGTCTATCCAGAATATTGTTAAAAATTATTTAGGTCGAAAGAAATGACAACCAATTCAATTAATAATTAGTTAAATTAATGCTTAATTCAATTGTCACGAAAAGAAATTTGGTTATAATGATAAATAATGATTTTTCAGCACAATTACATTTTGACAATTTAAGTTTGAAGTGGGCGATTTTCTATATGTATCTTTATTGACAGTTAAGTATATATAACATATTCTTTTCGATGGATAGTTAGCAGTCCGTTTATATAGGTACGTTCAAGGCAGTGAGAGCGTCTTAACATGGAAAACAAATATGGTTTGCGCAAATGGTAGATAGTAAAACCACTTAAACTTGTGGATAAAAAACCTGCTTTAAGATTTGGATTTCCTCTTCGCTGGTGAACGCGGTGGCGGCTCAGTCTTCTTGCTCTGGAAATGATAAGTTTTAGATCAAAACTAATAATTAGGGTTCGAAATAGCACAGTAAAGACGAAAGCGAACCATTACTCGTCATTTAGTTAATTCCGAAAAGCTTTCATCATTCTAACAAGGAAAGGTACGCAATGGTAATGTAATGTTGATACCTTAGCGCAAAATCGTATTAAGCCCTCGGAAGCGGCAAGTCAAAAAAAAAACTTGCATTCTAGTCTCAAAGTTTCATATAAAGCCAATTTTATAGATACAAACAAAAATAGAAAAAGAACGCCTAAATTTTGGGACGGATCCGTGCTTAAGCCGCCGAAGGGTTAATATTAATTACAATTCAGTGCACAATTTAAGTAGTATTGTACACTAGGACATACAGTGCTAATTTGTATGTGCAGTACATTGTAATTAATACGATTGTGCGCTAAGGTATTGATATGTGTGAAAGTAGTCTAAAATAACACCCTTTTTTTTGCTGCCCAAACTCAACCTATTTGAAGGAATTGTTCTCCAAAATACTGAAAAGTGACTAAACCCTGACTTCAATAGATTTTTTTTTTTTCAACTAAATTGCTAGTTATTACTGATTTGATTATTATGTTCGAGAACATTAAAAAGTAACGCGCTCGTGTTGTGTTATATCGGCTCAAAACTCATATTTTCCTAAAAAAAGCACTCTTCAAAGTTTTATATTTATCATCGGTAAGCTTGGTAAGTCAGTAATATATAATTAGATAGGGATAGCTAAACTATAGCTACACCGTTTAAATGAGTCGTCGCCCGCGCGGTACAGGGGCTGGGGGGTATGACGACAAAGGGGGCCGGGAGAGGTGCGGGCGGCGAACGTCATGCCGTCATCATGGGTGCGTCCCACAAGATATAACTACAAAATATCTAATTTCATCTTAATAACGTTCACAGGATATAATGAACGTTAGCTATAACAACAAAAAGTATAATTTTTTAATGTATAACGCTTAAATTATATAACGTTATTTTTATATAACTTCAATTTGTATAAGATTTATATGGACTAATTTCTTATAACATAACAAACATTAGGTATAATAGTCATGATATATAATAATATGTGTAAATGTTAAATTATGTGGCGGCGAGCGGGCGAAGCGAGCGAGCAAGACTTTTCGGGGCAGATGCGACTTGGATAGGTTAGGTTCAGAAGGCTAAGCTCCCGCCTTAGCCTTCGATGTTAGGTTTTCTTTTGTAACAGAGCGGAAAAAATGAATGGATTGCTTGATTAGTTGCTTGCATCAAAGTTTTTAGTGAATTTATACGATTTAAATCTTAGGTGTTATGAACATTATACGCTTTGATCGTTATATCAATTGATATTATATATAAACAACGTTATACATTACAAAATTAGATATTTTATAATTATACTTTTCGTTCATTATATCCAGTGAACGTTATACTAAACGAGTTTACAGTGGCGAAGCGTGAATTTTTTTTCAGGTAAAGCCGTAGCGAAAACTAGTGGCGGCGCAGGACCTAAATTTGGTGTGGACAAGACAAGACACATTTTGTGAGGCCCTGTGATGGCGCGCCACACATTAGATTACGGATGTAATGAGCAAAAAACGGGAAACTTTCGAGGCGCGAGGACCCTCAGACCGCGAGGCCGAGGACGGTGGCCCACGTCGCCTTTACCCAGCGCCGCCTCTGGCGAAAACTATTAACCTTTATCTTACCCTTTTTATTTATTCTCTTCTTGAAAATTAGGACATAACTTCTAAAATCGTCACTCAACAAATTCGCATCCACAATCAGTTTTAATTAAAGGAGCCTTTTCTACTTTTATTAAGCCTAGTAAATACAAAATAATTTATCTAGCGAGTCCGACCGAAGATAAAATATAAATTAAACTGACCACTTGACACTATAAGTTTGCACAATCCGATATTACGAAATTTCACTGGTTTCGAGCATCAACACTAATCTGGCTAGGTTTTTTTTTATTAAATTAAAACAATATAATTATGTACTACTAATAACAAACAATATAATACTTCACAACAAGAAACGAAATATGAAGTTTGTAATCAATGACAAATCAATCGTAATGTTGCCATTACAATTATTTCCAATAAGTGACGGTGTTATTTTATAAAATTCTAATCTAATATTAATTTCGCCAGTTTATAAACCTTAATAATAAAAGCAGATAAAATATAATTGTTTTTGTTTTACACTAAATCATCGATATTTTACGTTCCATTTCGCTGCAGTAATTTTGTATAAGTAGGCGATCGTAGCGCCAAAAATGTTCCAAGAAGCCGCTCACGGCTCGCGGCTTCGGCAGGCAAAGTGAAAGTGAGCCTTACGCACAACACACAAAGTCTTTTTTTAAATGTAATAAGCCGCTTAATCCCGGGTTATCTAAGTAGCATAAACACACGATGTATCCTGGAGTGGTGTGGGTGTTTGTCAATGAATTATTTAAATGTCTGAGTGTACAATTTCTAATATTTCCGACCGGCATTTACTATTAGAGATCGTGAATGAATCGTTTTTGTGAGAGTATTACGTTGCGTTTTGATTCTGCATCGTGTTGAAAAAAAGTTAAGTTTATTAGGGAAGAGTATGCCTGTATTACAAACAACGGGTTATTAATAGAAGCGTTTGATTACTTCAAAATTTTAGGCAACCCGGAAGGAATCGGGTTGTTAGCACCCTTCACCACTGCGAGTTTATATAAAGTGAGCGTATATATTATGAATATTAGATAATAAGTTGTTATATCTTCTATTACTTACCCCGTCGTCATTTCAACGGTTTAGCTATATGCTATAGTACTAATCGCGGACTAATTGACAACATTTCATATGTCTAAGACTATAATTTGATTTATTTTCTGTATTCTGTTTGGAAAGAGAAAGACGCTGATCGTTTTAAATTTTCTCTAGGATTATTAATTAATTACAATTTTTTTTAAATGTGTTTATTCTAAAAGGGCACTCCAAAACTACCACACAATAGATTCATTACTTTAGTCTAGTCCGTACAAAAAAAAAGTGATTACGTAAATCTGACGTTGACGTTGTGTGTGGTTTGCTTGGGCGGTTTGGTTCTTTCTTGCTTTTCGATCACAACTGCGGGCTCCTTTAAAATCTTATTTAAATCAATAACATGTCGTTCGTGCATTAACATTAATAAAAATAGATCATTTATGCATCTGTCAAGTCTCAATGTTAATGTCAAATTTAAAATTCAAATTTAACCCTTCGTATGCCTTGTACCGGATCCGTACCCAATTTAACCTTTCGTATGCCGGAATTTAAAAAAAAAAAAGTCGTGCATTCTAGCCTCAACAGTTTCATATAAATTAAATGATACAGATTTTAAAAAAAATACAAAAAGAAAGCCTTAAATTAGGTACGGATCCGGTACAAGGCATACGAAGGGTTAAGGCTTTCTTTTTGTATTTTTTTTAAAATCTGTATCATTGGATTTATATGAAACTGTTGAGGCTAGAATGCACGACTTTTTTTTTTTTAAATTCCGGCATACGAAAGGTTAAGCTCTTCTTTTCTGGTGAAAAAGGCAAAGGAAACATATCTATTCTGTGATAGTATTTGTGAATTCGAATATATTTTTTTAATTTCTTGTATTTTTTAAAACATGGAGAAATAAATTATAATAAATATTTTTCCGTGTTCAGGAGGTAAAACTCTTTCGATTCCTATAGTAATTTTCAGGTGTCAAAAAAATTAAATGTTGTCAATTGTCTTGTGTTGCCAGTTCCACTTACCTCTCTCGATCGCTTTGCCCGGGGCTCGTCAACATCAACCTTTTCTTTCTCTTCAGACTTCTCCTTCTCATCTTTCTTGTCTTTCCTCTTATCACCCGCTTTGACACTCTTAGTATCTTTATCTTTAGTGTCTTTTGAATGTTTCGCATCATCTTTTGAATGTTTCGCATCATCTTTTGAATTTTTCGCATCATCTTTTGAATTTTTCGCATCGTCCTTTGAATTTTTCGTATCCTCCTTTGAATTTTTCTCCTTAGTTTTGGAATTCTTATCGCTATTTGAATTTTTCTCCTCCTTTACTTTTTTACTGTCTTTAACGGGTTTTTCTTTATCTTCGCTGTCCTTTTCTTCTGATTTCTCTTTACTCGACTCTGGTTTACTTATAGGTTCATCAAGCTTCTCTTTAGAATTGGATTCCTTCTCATTCGGACTATCCTCTACTTTTTCACTATCCCCTTGACCTTTATCCTTTTCTACCGCTTCAGTTTCTTTCGCATCAGATTTCTCCGATTGGTCATTTACTTTTGCAACTTCCTTATCAGCTTCTTCTGTTTCAATGTCATTTGTCTTCTCAACATCATTTTTTTTCTCAGTGTCATCATTCTCTTTGGGTGCTTCGTCAGCGTCAGTTTTTTCCGCTTCTTTCTCATTAGCGTCTGGTTCTTTTGCTTCTTCATCAGCGGGTTTCTCTGCATCTTTCTCCTTCTCTTCGTGCTGTTGTTTTCTAGAAGATTGTCGCTTCAGGGGGGTTTTTGATGGAGTGTTGTTTACTTTTTCTTTCTTGCCTTTAGCTAAAAACGTAATCTTGTATAAATATTTTTAAGGTCATTTATGAACACAATGGTTTTGGTTTAGGGGACATCTACAGAGTGTCAGAAAACTAAACGTAACCCGGGACCGCGCGAGGTCAAATTATACCAGATCTGGAGTAAATTAGAAAAAAAATCCATGTCATTTAATTAAGGCCCTATCGAGCTTTTGGCGCATTTATTGCATTATTTAATCTCGTGATCATTACTAGCAAAGCTTAATTGCTGAAATTCATGTGTAAGATATTTGAGGATTCACTCTAGTGGCCAGTGATTATCGAAACACGATTACTTGTAGTTTGCTCGATAGAAAAAACATTCAAAGTGGTCTCTAAAAGGGTCAATCAACTTTTTTTTGTCACTCGTTGCTATAGTGACGGTCTCCTGGGTAACTCTTTAAACCGTAACTTTATCTGGTTAAAATTTGCCAAACATGCATTTTTGTGGTAGTCTTAAACCCCTTCTACAATTGGTCATCTAATAAGCATGTTAGTTAAGAGGATACGATGCGCACCATTTCTCCATACAAACGTAATCCCCTGTTTCCTCCCTGGATAATAGCTTTAGAGCCAAATTTTTTTTACTGTGTAATCTGTATCTACCACAGCTATGCCCCTAGGTTTCGTTTTTTTCCATATTTCAATTAACATAAGAAATATGAGCTTTCAAAAACTGAAAAAATTGCCCAATTTCAACGTCATTTTCAGACACTCATCAGAAAAGAATCCCTTATATAAACAAAAAAAGGAAAACATAGGGGCATAGCTAAATCTATCCTCTAATTATATTTGAAAAAAATAATTTTATTGGTCCAGTTTTCGAGAAGAAAACAGGGGATTACGAAATGCTGTTTTGATCAATTTTACGCGCCTATTAACGGTCTCAGCTGCAGTTGTCCCGCTCTCGCTGTACTGACACGGAGGGGTTCGGGCGAGACAGCTTCATTTCATTAAAATACCTATTTCTCAAAAGTCTCTCAGCCATCGTACCCTCTTAATGTGACACAACATTTCTTCTAATTAAACTGTACTACTTTTGTCCCCTCGCTGACGGGACAGAATAACAACAAGAAATAGTTGATCCATCCAAAAAATAAAATAAATCCGTAGTACGACGTAAATACTGCACGCCGCACGGTAGGTCACGAGTCATGACTATTTGAATGTAAATAAAACAAGATGTTTCCTACCAGTTATCGTTGAGGTTTGAAACACCCTGTACAACTGAAGTCACAGATTTTTTAGGGGAGGACGTTGATTGGAGACACGATCTAAATAATTGTTATTTTCATAGAAAGTCATATAAATTAAGAGATCTTAAAAATAGTGTAATTAATAGTGAAAAATACGGATAACTCACGTCTATGATCGAGTTTAGCTTAGTTTAGTTTAGATGACATGATGTAATGTGACATGTGTTGTCGACATGTGAGCAGAGCGGTGGCGCGTAGTGCGCGTTTGGCAGCAGCCGCCGTGGCGTGTGCTCCGTGATGAAGGGCTACGGATTAGCCCGAAACGTGTCAAGCTAAAGTAGATCATAGACGTGAGATATCCATGAACTAAAACAATTACTTTGCTCACCCGCGACCTTAATGACTTTAAGGTCGCGGGTGAGCAAAGTAATTGTTTTAGTTCATTAATATGGACCTCCGCAAAGTAACGCCTGATTCAATAAATTATGTGAGATATCCATATTTTTTGACTATGAAGTGAGTCTCACGGTAGTTTTATGTTCAAAAATGGTGTATATAATGTGAATGACCTTAAAGGGACTTACAAACTGCAAACGTCAGCACTCAGATTGTTGATGCTTTGCCAAACTGAAATACCTCACGTGCCAGTAATTTCACCGGCTGCAGGATTAGTAAGATAGTGGTGACGATCCGGACAGACGTAGGATAAGGTCCTACGACCCGTAAGTCATATGGTAGTTTCCCTCACCTGGTGCAGCCTTCTTCTTTTGAGCTGGATCCTCAGGCTCGACCGTATCGTCTTCATTGGCAGCGTCGATAGCTGCTTTCATCGTGTGGCAGCTGGGTTGGCTCATTTCTAAAAAAAAATTGCATACTAGTTCATACTTGCGAATTTGCATGAACATTTAGATTTTACTGGAATCATTGTGCATTTTTTGCTTTTACTTTGAAAATTCCGCTTCTTGGTTATAGCAAGGATGATATAGACTGGATTGGCAGTCGCCATTGTACGGATCGGCCGCGGTTTTTGTAGTTCGATTATTAAATCTAGATGGCGCTGAAATATAGCCAGAGGCTTTGAAGGCAAAACAATAAGACTACAGATGTTTCATATTACTACAAATGTACTATTTTTCAAAAATATTGCATAATAATACATTTGCAGTGATATGAAATATCTGTAGTCTTATTGTTTTGCCTTCAAAGTCTCTGGCTATATTTCAGCGCCATCTAGATTTAATAATCGAACTACAAAAACCGCGGCCGATCCATACTATGGCGACTGCCAATCCAGTCGATATCATCCTTGATACTAGTTCATACTTGCGAATTTGCATGAACATTTAGATTTTACTGGAATCATTGTGCATTTTTTGCTTTTGCTTTGAAAATTCCGCTTCTTGGTTATAGTAAAGCCCTTACCTATAGGCTCGTGCACCATCTCTAACAGCTTATCGGCATGCAGCTCGGCGGTGCAAGCTTTGAACTGCGCGACTCGCTCGTTGAAGTACTCCCAGAAAGACAGGCCTTCGGGCACGTCGAACAAATCCTGCAAAAGTACAACAAAACTATTTTTTTTTTGCCAAGCATCTACAGACGTATGGTCGAAGTGCTTTACCAATTTTTATGATAGTTCTTATGGGTCTCATTCTAAATCCCTAACATCGTTTGTCCTAATGATTGTTTGTCCTAACACTTTTTTTCTCGGAAACCGTGAATTTTTCAGGAACTTTTTTGTGATTATCCTCTAGAAGGTTTGTTTTATAAAAATCCAGAACAATTAATAGATTTTAAATAAAAAGAGTTAGGACAAACGATCATTAGGACAAATAATCATTAGGATATAGAGCCAGTTCTTATACATAGTGTTTTTGTTTGTTTCCGTTAAGATTATTCAAGTCAAAGAGAGTTAATTTCTCGAAGAATCTAGTGTCTTAACTCTTACTATTTTTGAGATATTCAATAATTTAATTTAATGGCTGAACCAGTGTAAAAGGTCCTCCATTACGTCCTATAATTATTTATCTTTTAAATTTCGTCAGTAAAGAGTTTTCCATTCATAGCTATTCACTAAGGGGATTATTGATTATTGTTTTTTTTTAATTTTTTTATTATGTTATCTGTCACATCAATGTCATAATCGTAAACGGGTCATTCTAAGTTAAGAGGTAATTTGTTGTATGAAGTGGCGGCATGCCATTTTTTTAATTCTTTACTTAAGTATTCATTTTTTTTAAATTGAAACTTCTAATTTGAAAACGTATACAATGTGGCCAATCAATTTGTTGTTTTTATCTCGTTTTTTAAGTGACCAGGGGAAATACTCAGTACAGGGGAGAGACAAGGTGCACAGGGGAGGATACTTTATGAACAGGGAAGAGACAAACATATACAAAAACAAGGTTATTTTTAAAAATCTACTTTATTTATTAATTTTTACTTTAATTATGAATTATTTATAATCACACTTTTCATATCTTAGCAGTCGTTCTTTATAAAATTAAATGTTTCTTAAGTACTAAGTAGGTACAAAACTTTTTCTGTCCATTAAAACAAAAATATATAAAACTTTACCATCTAGGCAACAATGAAATAAAAAGAAACAAAAACCTCTTTTGAACAGTATTAAACTTTGCTTGTACTTAAGCTATAAAAACATTTTAAAGGATACTAAACAAATACTTATTTTTTTCTAAAAGCCACGTTCAAAGACGTCAACGGCATCATGAAAAGCATAAAAAATACGCTGTCGAGATCGAGATTTTAATTCAGGGGCAGGTAGTTCTTTTATAATCTGATCCCAGGTGATAAAAGAAATATCGTCATCATTAATTCTGAAGTATTTTCCAGTTTGATCCACGATTTTACAAAATACAACTTGAACTTCATCATTTTCTTCAACACCTGTGCACATTGCAACATAACGATATTCTGTTTTTCTATATTGAAGTTTAACCAGCACAAAGTCCCCATTGCAGAATGTTTTTTTCCCAGATGTTGAGGGCTGTGGATCATCTTTGTGCTGTCTGGTTTCCTTGCTTGTGGTAGGTACAGAAAGCTGTACTATTTCTTGAGGCTTCTTCGTGCGTTGTTGAGATGCAAATTTTATTAGTGGTTCGTCTTCTGAATCACTAACTCCATATATATCATCAACATGCAGACGAGATTCAGGATATGATTGTGGATAATCCAAAGTCCCCAATTGAAAATGACGACATAACTCAGAGTCACAGAAGCAGCTCAAACTTTTCAATGTCAGGTAATTGGGTATAAATACGCAACCGGTAACTTGGTGAACCTTTAGTGTGCCTGAAAAAGTCTTTATACCTTCAGTAGATCCTAGTTTTGCTGCTTTTTCTGATATTTCTGCGTCATCTACGGTGAAAACTTTAATATTCGGGCAGCTTTTCTCAAGGGCTTTGGCTAAGTCATCTATGGCCGAAATATCGGTTCCACTCGCAACTAGTCTATCAGCAGTTCTCTTGCAGGTTGCACCCACTCCATCAGGAGCTCCCTTCCCGTGACCTGCTTCATGAAAATTCCATGTGAAATTTTGAAGGTTAGGGTAGAAATCTACTAGCATTGTAGCCAAAACCTTGAACATCATTTTGTTACGATATTGGGTGACCGGCCCATCGCTCAAGAAATGTAAATTCGTAACAGTAGCCGGCAGAAGGTCAAGTATAGGTTGTAAATGGGCCCAAATAGCAGGAGGTGAGTGCGATAAGTTTTGTGACAAAGTACAGTAACATTCGGTTTTTAGCTCTTGATCGACATCTTTAGTGTAGACTACAACAGTGTGCATACTTATTTGCTGTCTCGATCCTCCGAAATGGAAGGATTGTACTTCTTCAGCGTATTTTGTTAGGTAATTTTCACTGAAATCTACATGTATAATTGTGTCTGACTCGGTAAGGGACTCTTTTTTCGTTTTTATAGCTTGATATTGGTGTACTATGTTTAGTTCGTGATTCAAAAACTTTTCCATCTTTGATTCCATATCCAAAATCAAGTCCCTTGGTTGAATCTGTAGTATGCTTTTAACGCATTTAGTTACAGTTCGTGGTTTTTTAGTTTTTGAATCGACAATATCTTGGCGTACACTTTGCCACTTGCTGTAAAATAGTGGAATAGAGTCATCGAATTCCTTGTAATGAAGACCTTTGTTTAAACACGTCTTGCACTCGCGTAATAAACATTTTTCGTTGAATCTGTTGCAGCAAACTTGGTTCAGAAGATCCACGTAATTCGACACACATATTATTTTAGCGTTGTATAGTGATTTCAGCGTTAAATCCATATTGCTATGTAACACACACATGCAAGTGTTACGACTGTCACAGTGTGGCTGAACGACCCAAAATGGTCGGAGGTTACAGAACATTGAGTAAGATATTTTTATGTGTGTCTTTTCCACAAAACGTTTGTGCAAGTTGAGTAAAGTATCTAGCATAACTCTCTTTTGCTTGCGCTCGCCGTTTTTGGTTATAAAGTCTTTTTTTCCTGCACAAAGTCTGCTGCTTGAATCGTCTTCCAAAAATTTGGCAATGCTTTTTTTTAAATTCTCACAGTTTTTTCTTGAGCTGCGTTTTATGTCTATCAGTCTTAATTTTTTGCCTACTTTACTCAAAGGTTTCATATGTTTCGGTAAAACATTGTATTTTTTTACAATTTTCCCGCTTATCACTCTCCTAAAGACTCTTCTTTCTTGGTCAGTGGCGAGATTTGAAAAATTTTCATTAAGTTGTTGAGTAATAACTTCACTGAAAAGCAGTTTTTTCTTTAGAGTTTCTTTGTCGCCTGCACTAACTGCTTTTGCAAGTGAATTTACTTTGGTGTTGGGTGAGCTAATTACTGGTTTTTTGATTCGTTGTATTTGTTTTTTGTAGCGTTGGATTGCAGACCTAAGTTGAGCTATTTCGACCTCTTGTTTTCTTATTTTCAGGTTTCTTGCTCTTCTCGCTCGAGTTGACTTTTGCTCTGCTGCCTGTGCTCGCCTGTTTATATTTTGAGGATGCGGTGGTGGCTGTGGGTCTTCATTATCCGAACATGGTGGTGTTATAGGAGCATTACTTATATCTTGAAGTGCTAAACGACGTCTACGAATTTTTGCTTTGTCTCTCCATACTTTTCTAGCCTTCCGCTGCTCTCTGGGCGTCATTTGCTTCACTGTCTTAATAGTTCCTAATTCTTTCTTCTTTTCGTATTTTTCCCTTTCCTTAACTCTTTGTTGTGCATACTTGTCCGGGTCATTTTTAATTCTTTGGTACCGTAATCTTTCTGCGTTCCTTTTTTTTTCGAGCCGTTCTTCACGCGTCATTTTTTTTCGTGATGCCATTTTTCTGTAAAAAAACGTCGTATTATATTGTAAAGCTAATAGACACAATACCAAGCAAAGGTTCAGAGAAAACAGAACAAGTATATTTGAAAACAAGTACAATTGTATCTCCCCTGGAGTTTGAGTATCTCCCCTGGCATCAAAAGAGCCAGGGGAAATACGCCAGGGGAGATACATTTTCGAAAGAAACCCAAAATAGCCGTAAAAGTGTTTCTTGTACGCAATTCACAAACAAATGTAACAATGTATGCACTATTCGCACTGATTATTTAAGTATATATTAGTATAATAACAAATAATTGCGGAATAAAACTTACCAGAGGAAAGACTTCGTTCACTCAACACTTCTTCACCCAGCGAGTGGCGTGACCGAAATGGCCGACAAAATGGCTGCGCAGTTGGCTTATGCGCCGCTTGCTACTAACTTCACGTCACACACTGGGTATTCAAGGTCACAACTTCCACAGACTAGCAAAGCAAAACCGATTTTTAAACGAAAACAAAAAGCCAGGGGACGAGACACGAAACACGGAGGACAAATTCCGGCGTTAATATTTATTATGAAAAATTAGAATGTAAGCAATTTTACTTGTAAGATACTGTTACTTAGTTATCTTTGTTTAGAAAATTAACGTTATTAAAGTCATTATTGAATTTTAATACATTCATAATTACTAATTTACAAATAAAGCCGGTTAGGGGACAGACCAGGGGAGAGATATATTTCTTATATTAGAGCTAATTGTGACTAAATTACGTGCATTTCTGTAGTAAATTTAGGTGACCATGTAGAAAACATTTAGTTTTATGAAATAAAATAGGTTATTACAAAGTTAATATAAAAATAAAGTATTTTTTTGTCTTGACCGTCGAAAGTACCTCTTAACTTAGAATGACCCAAACATTGGTATTGTATCAATAATCGTGGTTATCTCAACGGAAAATGCCGCAATTTTTTTTCCTTTTTAACAATAAACAATATACCAGTTAGTGTCTGTTAATGTACCGAGCAACGTGTCGAATTTAACGGAATTGACAACCTCTCATTTTTTTAACACCTGAAAATTACTACAGGAATCGACAGAGTTTCGCCTCCTGAACACGGAAAAATATTTATTATAATTTATTTCTCCATATTTAAAATTTTTGGTGAAAAGGGTAAAGGAAACATATCTATTCTGTGGCAGTATTGGTAAGTACATATATGTTTTTTAAATATGTTGTATTTTTTAAATATTTATTTATTTATTTATTTATTTATTAAGGAGAACCAACAGCTTATAACATAATATAGGTATTAACAATAGTAACACAGAGCCAATTACAGGATCTCACAGATAGTGACTGATTATATGTTTAAGCTTAAACTTAAACGAGGTGTCGCGCACAAAACAATCGACACATCATGCAAAACAACACCACAAAATCTCAAATGGAATTCTCGCATTTCATGATACACACTGAACAATTTTGCAGGTAATATTACATCTGATTAAATTAGGTAGACGCTGCACTACCCAGAAAAAACCGGAGTAGGGCCTACAGCAAACTAGTACATATAACGCAGCAATGCAACGGCACGCTCAATCAAAGCACCTCATCGCCAATCCTTGCCTCACTGACGGGATGCTACAGTTGAATATGTCAATATCCATTTCCCTCACCAGGTTGTTTAGATTACCACTAGCACGCCTGAGAAAGCTGTTTTGCCTGTATCTAGTGGATGTAAATTTAAGAAATATAGGGGGATTGAAAAATATGGAGAAATAAATTTATAATAAACTAGCTGATGCCCGCGGCTTCGCCCCCTTGTATTTTTTTTTTTAATTTCTTTCATAAGAACCTTCTCCTGATAATAACAAACGCAATAAAAAAAGAATTATCCAATTTGGTGCAGTAGATCGGAAGTTATGCGCTTAGCAACACATTCAGCGATTAATTTTTTTTTTATATTATAGAAGATATTTTTCCGTGTTCTGAGGCGAAACTTTTTCGATTCCTGTAGTAAATTCCAGTTGGGTAAAAAAATGAAAGGTTGTCAATTATAAAACAAAACACGGATTACATGAAAAAAAAAAAAAAATAAATTAAGCCATACTTCTCACTTCAACCGACGGCTAGCGGTTACACGCCTTACACAGGACGTTAATTTTTAAGCAACGATGATGATGACTTACCCTCATAGTGATGAACAGCGCGTCAGCCTTGTTCCGTATGACGTGCGCCTGTTTGCTGAACGTGAGCGCTTCGCTCTCGCTCATCTCCCACGAGGGCGCGTTGCCGACGTACACGCGCATGCGCTTGACCGTCTCCATGCAGGTCGGGTGCTTCAGCAGCATAAGGGCAGCTAGGTCCAATTCTGTCGACAAGAATATTGATAAGATAAGATAAGATAAGATATTCTTTATTTGCAGAAAAAATAATTTGAAATGAGTTTTTATGGTTTTGTACCTAGAGGGTAGGGCATCGAAACTCGGTTCAATTTTGAAAACCCGGGTTTTCGGGTCTAAGAGTAATCAAAACCCGGGTAGACCGGTTTTATCGAGCTTTTCGATCTTTTTGTTATAATTTTTAAAAATACAAGAAACTGAAATGAAATGTTTAAACAGTGTTTTTACAAAAACAGTTCTAATATTTTAAAAGTCATATAGATTTTTTTAGTCTGAATATCGATTTTAAGCTTGAACGTCTCCGTTTGATGAAATCCAGGCTCCGACCAACCCTGCTCCAAACTATAATCGGATCTGAAAAGTTCCAGTCTAATCTGGAGAACCGATTCGCTGCTTTGGAAACCACAAATAGCGTTGACATTGACCGGGCCCTCGAGAATGTAGTTGGAATCCTCAGGGAGGAAGGTGTGAGATTTTGCGAATTGCGGCGTAAAGGCAGGAAGTCGAAGCTTTCGGAAGAAACACTCAGGCTCATGGAGGAACGACGTGAACACCCACCAGTTACTTCGTCAGAACGACATGCTCTAAACAGGGGAATTGGCAAACTTGTAAGATACGATCTCCGATGCTCCAACACCCGTTCAATAGAACGAGCGATCGAGCAAAATCGGGGATCAAAGGTTTTTGTCAAATCTCTTGGAAGAAGTCATCTGCCGAAGCTGACCTCTACGGATGGAGTAGTTGTTTCTTCCAAGTCTGGGATTCTTTCGGAAATTGAAAACTTCTACAGCCAGTTATACGCTACGCATGCATCTCAACCTGATCCCGAAAATGAGGAGTCCAGAGCTGCATTAACACGCCACTTTACGGAAGACTTGCCAGAAATCAGCCTGGACGAAATCGCGATGGCTCTCAGACAGCTTAAAAATGGAAAATCCCCTGGAGAAGACGGTATTACGACAAAGCTCCTGAAATCTGGTGGTAAACCTATAATGAAGGAGCTCCAGAATATTTTTAATACTGTTCTTTTTGATGGGAGAACTCCAGAGGCGTGGAGTAAGAGTGTTGTCGTGTTGATTTCAAAAAGGGTGATAAAACTCTTTTGAAGAACCACCGACCCATTTCACTCTTAAGCCACGTCTATAAGCTGGTTTCGAGAGTCATCACGAACCGTCTTGCGCGAAGGCTCGACGAGTTCCAGCCCCCCGAACAGGCTGGGTTTCGATCGGGATACGGCACCATAGACCACATCCATATAGTGCGGCAGATTATACAGAAGACCGAAGAGTATAATCGGCCCCTGTGCTTAGCGTTTGTGGATGTGGATGAAAAGGCCTTTGACTCGATCGAGATCTGGTCTGTTCTGGAATCTTTGCAGCGATGCCAAGTCGATTGGCGTTACATCCAAGTGTTGAGAGGTCTGTACAACGTCGCTACTATGGCCGTTCAAGTCCAGAATCGGCAGTCTGAACCTATCCCCTTGCATCGTGGTGTGAGACAAGGGGACGTTATATCCCCCAAATTGTTTACAAATGCATTGGCGGATGTGTTCAAGACGCTGGACTGGAAGGGGCGTGGCATTAACTAAATGGCGAGTACCTCTCACACTTGCGATTTGCAGATGATATCGCCATCGTGGCGAAAACGCTGCAAGATTTGCAACATATGTTGAATGGCCTAGCTGATTCTTCTCAACGCGTTGGTCTTCGGATGAACCAGGATAAAACCAAGGTTATGTTATGTTCAATGAACATGTAAGTCCGGAACCAATTGCAGTTCAAGGCAATATTCTCGAGGTTGTTAAGGAGTATGTTTACCTCGGGCAAACTATGCAATTGGGTAAAAACAACTTCGAGAAAGAGGCCAACAGAAGAATACAGCTGGGATGGGCAGCGTATGGGAAACTGCGTCAAGTCTTCACGTCGCCAATTCCACAGAGTCTAAAGACGAAAGTCTTCAATCAGTGCGTCCTACCCGACATGACATACGGTGCCGAAAAGTGGACACTCACTGTAGGGCTGGTCCACAAATTTAAAGTTGCTCAACGTGCTATGGAGAGGGCTATGCTCGGAGTTTCTCTGAAAGATCGAATTCGTAACGAAGTGATCCGACAGAGAACCAAACTTATCGACATAGCCCACCGCATTAGCACGCTGAAGTGGCAATGGGCAGGCCATATAACCCGAAGAACCGATAACCGTTGGGGTAGACGAGTTCTTGAGTGGAGACCACGGATCGGCAAACGTAGCGTGGGACGACCTCAGACTCGGTGGAGCGATGATCTTCGCAAGGCGGCTGGCAAGAGCTGGATGAGAGTGGCCGAGGATCGTGCTCAATGGCGTGCCATGGGAGAGGCCTATGTCCAGCAGTGGACGAACGTAGGCTGATGATGATGATGATGATAGATTTTTTTAGACATTTTTTTAGTATCACAATAATCACCAATTACTGTAAACATTAATAAAACTCTTCTTTATAATAATTAATATCCGTTTTGGATAATAATAATATATCGTACGTAACGTAACAAAATAAATGACAGAAATCTGAACTGAATTATTAGTTTTTCTTTTTACTTAAGTAATATGAACGTAAAAAAATTAGGGCATCCAAAGTTTTGTCACTCAAAGACGAGCGCAATCTATTGCCGACAATTCCAGCCGAAGAAAATATACGCTCCGGCTCGACACTAGTACGTGGAATGGTTTTTAAATGTTCATATACCAGCGATAGGTAACGCCCTCGCTGCCGCGCTGTCGCGTACCGCCATTCTCGAAGAGTGCCATTTCTACCCTCACAGTGAATAACAAAATTAATTGAGAGATACTCACCTAGAAAGAGCGTCTCACCGAACACTACAAACAACACTCCTCACGTTCACTCAAACCGCCCGCGCCGCCGCATCGAATACGTTTACTTGTGACAGTCTAGGAACCTAGTAGGAACGTAGCAACTAAGCTTTTTTTTACGTAATAATTTATCAGAGCGTGTTATTATTCCATTTATTATTGCATTCGAAGTGGATTATACTTAATAAATAACAAAAAGAAAAGTATTAAAAGTACCCGAAAAACCCGAGTTTTAAAAATCAAACCCGGGTTTTTTTGTAACCCTCGGAACCGGGAAAACCCGGTTTTTTCCGGACCGGGTAAACCCGGGCTCGATGCCCTACTAGAGGGTGCCAACTAGGGCCATAGGGCTAAAAATGTACTATGGCCGTTTCTTACTTAAAATTTGGGTTTACGGAAAAAAATGTCCATAATTGGGTCTTGTCCATTACTGGTGCTATGCTATCACCCTAAGTAGATACTTGAAAATTTCACAGAATAGTTCAGTAGTAGATCTCCCACTCCTTTATATCCCGTGGGTGAACAGTGCGCATACACATCACTCTCGTGCCTTGCCTCCTGGCATCAGTGGCAAAAAAATTACGATCACTATTCTTAGCCGTAGGCTTATCGGTTATTTGCATTGGGTATGTTAGATGAATTCGTAAAGTCTAACATGCTTCGTTTTTATTTATTTAAAATTTAGGGAATAATAACGCCGACACAGTGACAGAACTGGATTTGACTTTTACAGCCAAATTAGATGGTTAAGTCTCATACCCACACTCACCTAAGATCTCGTCAATGAGTTTGAGGCATAGCTCCGTATCTGCCTTCTCCAGGCTGAGACAAGTCTTTATCTTCGCGTCCAACTCGATAAGCTTCATCTCGGTCTTCAGGAAGTGTAAACGGGACTTCTTTATTTCTGCAAAAGAGTAGGCGAATCAAAAAGTTAATTTTAGAAATTTTGCCGAAGTCAGCGGTCAGCGTTCTCATTAGCTAGGATCGAAATTTAAATAGTCAACGATGGTTACGATAAATACAAGGATCAATCCAAATGTCAAATGTGTGTAATGTTTTTAAGTCTAGGGTGAATGAGCATTTACTAGGCAAGCGTGCTCCATCGTAGACCTCATCTACGCTTTCCATCAGGCGTGATAACGCAAGCCTAAAAAAAATATGGGTCAGCGTCGAGAAATCAGATCAGAACCTATGAGGGATAGCGAAATCTTTTTTGACCCATTTGGATTCATCCATCACCCTTTAAAACATAGACATAGACATAACTATATTCGACATAAAAAAAAGAAAAAACACTGACTAATACAGGAGAAAAATAAAAAAAAAAAAATAATAATAATAAAAACAAAAAACATAGTTGAGATGTCGAAAGGGAATTTGACTCAGCATTAAGCTGCAGTAGGTGCCTGCTGCAGCGCTGATTTTCAGTAAAACCCTTCATATCCGTGCATCAAACTTGTTGTACCGGAATCAGCACAAATAAGTTGGTGTAAAAAGTGTTAACAAATAAAATAAATAAGTAAAGGTTTCTAGGTAACAATATAATATAGCTGAACAAACAGACAAATTGAGAACCCAATATTTAACAGCATCTTCCTCACAAAATTTTCTTTTGCAATTCAAGGTATCCCGAGAAGCTTGTCTCTCCTCATTCTTAAGTCTGTTAGAAATCGCAAATTAATAAACACAAAACACAACTTAGTTAAGTTTTACTTTAAGGGCCACTTGCACAGTCCAGGGTTAAAAAATTAAATCGTTAACCCTGGGTTAAGAAAACAATTTCCATACATTTTGACATTTCTAAATCATGGGTTAGCAGTTAACTCTGAGTAGCTAAACCCAGGTCCGCGCAAGCCCGGCTAAGCAATCTAAATTTAGGTTGAGTTTTATAAATTAACATTTATATCGATATTGAAGTTATACCTAATTGGAATCGGCGTAATGTATAAAATTCATTATCTATCACCCAGGGGGCGTTCGAGTCAATTCGCCTCTTAACAGTCGATGTGTAGCTACTAACAAGCACTATGGATTTGTAATGGTCCGAAATAAACAATTTTTTATTTTTTTATCAAGCTGTTTTTGCACTTGATCTGACGCGCAAAGTGTACACACAGTGATACCACTCACCCAGATCTCTGTCCTTGTCTAACATGGCTTTCTGTTCGTCTGTAAGGTTCAGCTCCATCACCAGCTGAGCCGATATAGACTGCGGCGTTATCTGGCCTTTCTCTGTAACAACAAAAAAAGTTAGGATTTTTTTAAAAGCAGATATGTCGTGCAAACGGTAACGCCACCAGAGTTGAGGCCACCCTCAAACGCCAACACAACGTCAAAATCCCGCTGTCATTACATGAGATGTGGTTGTGTGCGTGGCCTCAACTCTGGTGGCGTTACCTATACTTTTTAGAAGTTTTCGGCTCACTTTAAAAGCTCAAATGAAGTAACAAGAAAGTGATAGCTACTTTTGTTACTTAATTAACTATTCTGGAATTTTGAAATGGTTATTCTGTAGGCCTCTTATCGCCCGGTTTAGACTTGCAAGAAAAATCGTGTAAGTTGCATTGCATCGCGGCGCTCGATTGATTACTTCGAACTCGTTCGCGTTACGGCCTTGCAATGTAATACAACTTGCACGATTTTTTTTTTTTTTTTTTTTTTTTTTTATTCTTGCAGGTCTAAACTAGACTTATAAGTTAGGTTAAGCCAAGTTTAGACTAGCAAGAAAAATCGTGCAAGTTGAATTATATTGCGCGGCCGCAAAGCAAACTTGTTTAAAGTGGGCTATCGAACGCAGCAATGTAAAGTAACTTGCGCGATTTTTCTTGTTAGTCTAAACTGGGCTTTAGGTTTGTTTTATAACACAACACAACAATAGAACGAGAGAGTACAATTCATGGAATCAGAGTAAAGAGTTCGGCGAAATGATGAATTCGTACTTTACATTTTACGCAACCCTATATGGACCCATACGAAGCAGAAACTGAATCTTTTGTCTCTCTTACCAAGCTGCCGTTTGAGCGTGATAGCATTAGAGGCAGCTTGCTTGTCCCACTGCAGTCTGGAGGCTTCGTTCTTGAAGCTGGTTGGCCGCGACTGGAATAGCTTCACGCCGCAATACGCTCCGGAGGGTAGGTACGTGATCAGTATGTTTTCTCGCTCTGGATCGGCTGTTGAACCAATAAATATAGGTTATCCTACTGATATAAATGAGAGTGTATATTTTGATCTGTTTGCGGTCTAATCACCCCTTTAGCCATGTCAATCTGTTTTTCGTCTGTCTAAATTTGGAAGGAGTTCTTAAAGTTGGTCATTAAAATGTAGCAGTTAAAAATAGTACGAAATTAAGCGATTACAAGACTAACAGATATACAAGGCTCATACGCACGCACGTATGCGCACACTTTCACACACACATATAGTCAATATATATATATACAGTGGTGGTCATACAATTAAGAACGATTTGAAGTTTCCGATTTTTTTTATCTACATCATGTCATATGTCTAGTTGTGTTCCTTCTTAGAAGTAACAAGTTTCTGCTGTAACTCAGTAGTTGCGGACATCTGAGGGCAGGAGACCTGGTGACCTGACACACAGGATCTCCCTAGTTCGGGCACCAGTCTCCCCCACTCAAGTCTCCCAATTACAACTTTATTGTAATATTAAGTTCCAACATTGTACTTGGTGGTGGAGAAATCTAATAAATTTCTTATTTCTTCTTATTTCTTATTTCTATGTTATAAAATAGCCACATGGATAGAGCAAACGGGATTAATAATAATAGTGTATAATTGCTAACATTTTTTTTTACAAATTTTATTTGTTCTCTATACTAATAAATTCAAATAGTAATGTAGCTGGACAAATAATTAAGAACGATTTATTAAACTGCTCGAGAGTTGTTTTATATGAAACTTAGATTAAATAAATCATATTAATGTGAAGTTGGTATAGAAAAAAAAGCAAATTAATACATTTGAACTAAAATTAATAGTTAGTTGCATGTCCACGGCTTTTAATTACGGCTTTACACCGGCGAGGCATTGAATCTATCAATTTTTGACATTTCGCAAGAGAAATAAGAGTTCCATTCTTCTAAGAAAACGTCGTACAGCTCTCTCAAATTGCCACACTGTCGATTTGAAACCTTTTTCTTGACTTCGCACCAAAGATGCTCTATTGGGTTAAGATCTGGGCTGTTGGCTGGCCAATCTAAGACTGAAACTGATTGTGATGTGAGGAATTCCTTAACGGTGCGTGCAGTATGCTTTGGATCATTGTCGTGCTGGAATGTCCAAATAACCGGAAGCACGTCTTCGGCATATGGTAACATTGTTTCTTGCAGTATATTTTTGTATTGGAATTGATCCATGTTTCCTTCTATCAGCCTAACAGGTCCAACGCCATGTCCAGAAAAGCACCCCCAAATTTTCACATTTCCCCCGCCATGCTTTAATGTCACTTTTGTGTACTTTGGGTCGAATGCTTTATTCGGAGGGCGTCGTACATATCGTTTTCCATCAGAACATACCCTATTTATTTTTGTCTCGTCAGAAAAAAAGAACGTTTTTCCACTGTCTGACTGTCCAGTTTTCATACCTTCTTGCAAATGCAAGTCGGGCTTGCCTATGACATCGTTTCAACATAGGCACCTTCCTTGCTATCCTTCCGTTCAACTTATTTTCTACCAAACGCCTTCGAATAGTGCGTGCAGAGATTGCTGAAGGGTTGTTTTCGCCAAAATATTCTTTTCTCAACTCATTAGACCCTTTAAAAGGATTTTGTTTTGCCAAACGAACGATATTTCGATCATCTCGACGAGATGACTTTCTCTGTCTAGGTCCACGCGGAACGTTTGAAGTAGTTTGATACGTGGAAAAATGCTTTACGGCATGGAAAACCATTGTTTTTGAACATTGCAGATGGTCGGCTATCATTTTATACGACCAATTCTTCTCGCGAAGTTTTATTATTACTTCTCTTGTAGATTTATCACAACTTTTATTTTTCCCCATTGTTTTTATACGAAGTAATCACTTTTAAGACTTTAACAGCACGAAATGGCGTCAAAATTATACGGATAATAATCTACAACCACAGAGCCACACAGTGTTCTCTATTTAAATTTGAAAAAACAATAAACTATTCAGCGTTCTTAATTACGTGACCAGCCAGTAAGTACTAATACTAGGTTCAGATCGAATGTATAAAGTTTCTCTATTAATTTTTTAGCCAACAATGTTGCATAAATGAATGTACCGGTAGTACGGAAAAGTTTTGCAATACCGAGAGAAATAAAAAAAATACGGGCAATTAGTTATACTTGTTACTTTGAAAAAATCATCTCAATAAATAATCGTTCTTAATTATATGGCCACAACTGTATATATATATATATATATATTCCACTATAGCCAATACGGGACAACCAACTTAACCGTGTAATCTGTTAAAGTTATAATATCATAATATTTGTAAACTGACTCAGTGAGTGCCAAGATACAGGCTCAGCCTAGTTTGGCGCTTACCGGATAATACTGTTCTGTATAACCATGTAATTTTGTTTTTTAAATAAATAAACTATAACTAACTAACATTCACTCACGTTCATGCACTCACACGCACTCACATACACACACACACACACACACATTATTTAAGTTTTGTTTAGTTATAGTCTTAGTAATAATTTTTTCTTGGAAGAGCGAGGCCTCCTAACACAAGTTCCAACTTAATGGGAGGCCTCAACCTTTTATGTAAAACTTCTGTTAAATGCAAATAAAGTTTATTTTATTTTATTTACAAGGGCTAACTTATCCCTTAACCTTCTCAACGCCACGCCTCGACAAAACGTAAACCTGCTTTGAATCTTATGTCATTGTGTCAAGATCACTTTGACACTGTACTTTGTGACACCTATATGTGTCGTTGGCGTTGAAAAGGTTAAAGGGATCTCTTTCAGTTAATTTCAGTGTCACAAAGGAAAATGGTCAGAAAGACTGCTACCCAAATCATGACTACAGTCGAGGTCAAAGATATCTTTACACTTTACTACCTTGTCGCAGTCACTTTGTGTTTGAACTTTTATATGAAATTGTCACAAGGTATACAGTGACAAGGCACTAATTTAAAGTGTAAATATATCTTTAACCTCTACTATACCTACTGACCTCTAATGCTCTAGAGGCTTGATGGTCCCAAAGGAAGATCAGCGCCGTTCGCAAAACTGGCAATTTTTTGCTGATTTGGTACCATTTTGTGACACGCGCATGTAATTTTATCATTGTTTTATATTATTTTTTATCTATGTTATCTATGTTCAAATAAAATGTTTCGTTCTTTCTTTCTAATCCAGACCAGAGGTAACGTATTTACATATATTTGACGCTATGGCTGTATAGATATTTATGCCTTTGACTGTACAAAAAAAAGAAGATAGTCTGAGTAAACTTTTGGACTTAATTAATAGATAAGGAACAAGAACAAATTTTATGAAATGCCCACTGGATGGGGCTTTCTGCTATTGGGGAGAAGTTGCGGGTGTAAGCTATTAAGAACGCACTTTAAAACGTATGACATTATATTATGTTTCTTAACTATATGGACATAACTTCGCTTGAATCGTGCAGGGATTTCCCTTTTAATTAATGGTATTCCATACTTTACTTTGGTAAGAAAAACAAATATCAGATCGTTTTTTTTTAATGAATTACAATGAGTACAATGACAAATAGTTCAAAATCACTTTTTATTCTTTTTAACTGCGGCATTTTCCTTGGGGTACATTTTCAAAATCAAAATCCTCGTTTCTGCATCATTCGCACCTGCATCACAGTCTTGCGTATTTCCCACATCTTTGATATAATCCGAATAGAAAATATTGAATCCTACATCACCCAATTCTGTGGCCATTACAACTTTGTGCTTGGGAGGGTCCACCACAAATTTGCCATCAAATAGCTTTAAAAAATCATCTTCAGTTGGTATTTCATGACATTCTTTTGCAGCATTTTTAGACTTTTCTGTACTTTCATTGAAACATTGTATCTCATCATTAGCTACTTGAGGTTCTGTGAAGCTTTTCACATCCAAGTTTTTATACGTCTTGCTTAGTGAAGTAACTGATTTTACGGAATTATTTCTTGAAAATGTCACGGATTTTTCAGACTTTGCGCTTTCCTGTGACATATTCGGTGACATTTCTTCGTCGTTGAGTAGATTTATCGAATTGAAAATGAATCCTTGGAACGCTGAGTGCTTCTTTGATTTAGTTTTAGGCGTACTTTGGATTTGAGTGCTTGTGCTATAATAATCATTATCAGCAAAACCAGTATTTGTGTTTGTTATATTATTGTTATATTCTGTATTAGTTAGCATATCGTCGTTTGTTGGTTGATTGGCATAGAAATCGAACTCAGTAGCATTGTCCGAAATAGTGTCCATAAAATTATTAGGTATACTGTTAGTAATTTCATTCGTTTTCAAATTCTTCACACTTCGATTAAGATCAGACAGTTCATCATTTGGTAATTTTTGTGGCATTGTTTCGATGTTTCCTTCTTTCACATTATCATTGTTTTTTGTAGGTGCGACGTACTTTTTGGACGCTTTATTCCGTTTTTTACCAAAGACAGGTATTATTTTTTTGACGGGGGATTTGTTATGCTCGTTGAATGAGTTTGTTATATTAGAATCTGTAAACATTAGTAAAATAGTTTCATTATTTATATATTTGTCAACTGTCAGGCAAACAGAGATATTATTAAGAGGGGAAAAAATGCTATCGTGTGTATTTCTTTCCACAGTCAATTGCACCACTTGTTCGTCTCCTCGGCTGGCAATTAGCGCACGTTTCGTGTTGTCATAGGTTTTAGTATCGGTGCCCCTTTTCTCCCATAAAATTTTAAGTCATAATGTATCATTAGTCATAATCAACGTAAGTCATACAGTGATTTATTTCTGAAACGGTATTTTTTTCAGGACTTTTTTAAATGCCATCTTATAGAATGCAGTAGGTTAGGTTAGGTTTGTTTTATAACAATTCCGAAAAATAAATTGTTTCAGAAATAAATCATTGTATGACTAACGTTGATTATGACTAATGATACATTATGACTTAAAATTTTATGGAAGTCATTATAGACCCGTTTTAGTATAGACAAATTACCGAGAGCGTGGAATTGCATATGTAACGGTATTGTGTGTTTATAGGCATTCCACTTTAGTGAGAGAGACAACAATATAGAGATCTCTCTCTCCAAAGCATATAAACACACAATACCACTACATATGCAATTCCACGCTCTCGGTAATTTATCTATAAACTACGGTACTGTACAGTCAAGGAAACTGAATCGCGTACCAGGATGGAACCTTTTCACAACCAATTTCAGGATAATTTCTTTGACAGATGTATTTGTTTTAAGTTACTTTGATTTTCGCTTGACACGTGTCTTTTACTTCCTGTAGAAGTCATCTGAGTGTCTACCAATCTGGGTCAGCTTGGCAGGTACTGATTCACTACGAGGCAACGGACCCTCTACATGACATTTGCAATGAAAAGGTACCCTGGTACGTAATTCAGTTTCCTTGACTGTACGGTTAAAAGATTTTAACTAGTGAGCCACTTGCCACTGTTCGTATTTTAGCCGTGTAATGCAAATCGGGTTTAGCCACTTGTATTCGTATATCCTGATTTGCATTACAAGGCTAAAATCATTATCAATATCCCAGCCTATATACGTCCCATTGCAGGGCACAGACATCCTCTCAGAATGAGAGGGCTTGCACCGCAGTTCCCACGCGGGCCCAGTGCGGATTGGGAACATCACACACACCAATAAATTTCTTCGCAGGTGTATGCAGGTTTCCTCACGGCTAAAATACAAAGTGACAAATGGCTCATCCATTAAAGTCCGCGACCGTACCAATGAAATGTTATCAATTATGAACCACCATCACTGCAACAACAATTTTTTTTGAGTACTTAAATTTGTTCCATACTTAACTGGGAAAATAAACAGTTATGATTGCTATTGACATTCCAGTTGCTTCTATTATTAGTTCTGCAGATGTTCTAGTGACTAAACAATTTAGATGACTCTGTCCAGACTTACCCAATACAGTTTTGTATAGAAACAACCGAAATCAAACACAAAATGAACCTCATACAAGATCAAATTCCACCAAGACACTGATTTCATAGCGTAGATTTGAATTGAAATACACTAGTAAAAATAATAATTGATAACTGTTACACTTAGAGACAATATTTTTTTTTAGGTTAACCTTATTTAATTTTATAATTTTTACCTGCAGTATGGAAAATTGACACTTACATCAGATTAAATGTTAGTTGACGCTTCTGAGTGTAACAGTTAAATTAGAAATTAAAATTTTTTAATCGAAAATAAAACAATTAAAGTTTACCTTTCGTCAAAGTTTGTTTCGTATCACTTTTGCTTGCGTTTGAAGACAAAGCATTCTCGTATTTCTCGATACACTTTTCAAAATCATTTTTATCTTCGTATTGACTATAAATGTCTTCAAATAAACACGAATCCTGAATAAATTCGTCCATATTTAACGTAATCACGCAAATAATTTCCGCATCGAACTGAAGAAATGCGCGGCAATGAAAAATATTTGAACTAGGAACGCAACTTTTTTTACTTCTCTGATTTATTTTTTAAAAGGCAATGGTTGTGATCAAAACAGCCAGAATACCGGTAAAAATAGGGTGTTCGTCACTTTTTAAAGGCAAAGGTTTTTAACCAACTGACCGAATTGTTCGCAATTTTATTCAGTTTTACTTTCAGAATACAGTTAGATTTAGCATATTTATTATGTAAATGGTCGTTAAACATATTTTATATTATTTAGTGTGCTGAAGGTGATTTACTTTTTTTTCTATTCAAATCGATTTTTGGAAATCTAGTATTTGTTTCAGTTTTATCTCTAACAAAGAACATCTTAACAAGGATAAAAAAACTTACCGCTTTTGAATGGCTCTTTTAACTCTCGTAGCTCTGACTGAAATAGGAAAAGAAATATGTTAATTTGTACTCGAATTACTTGACAACTTCGATTGAAAACCAGAATGTATGAGGTTTTCGTAAACAAATTAGCCATATTATTATTTATTACGTTAAAAAAGCATAGGGTAGGTCAGTTCCCTGTGAAATTCAGAAAATCCTTTCTTAGTGCACCATAGAGATCGATCATCAAGGACGTTTTTTTTTGTAACCATTAGGCCGTAAAATTATATGCATATATGTGATTACACGAAATTAACCGTTAACAAGAGAAACAGATGTGCATCTTTTTAAGAGGAACTGTCAAGCCAGTATGCCCTTAAGAGGGTTTATACCTGCTGAGCTGGCAACGTTGCATTTTTGTTAGTTTTTCTCGATTATTCCATAAAAATTGAATGAATATTAAAAATGTTTTGAATACAAATTGTTCAACTTATATATTAGAACAATTTGTATTCAAAACATTTTTAATTTTCATTCAATTTTTATGGAATAATCGAGAAAAACTATTTTCTCGATTATTCCATAAAAATTGAATGAATATTAAAAATGTTTTGAATACAAATTGTTCAACTTATATATTAGAACAATTTGTATTCAAAACATTTTTAATTTTCATTCAATTTTTATGGAATAATCGAGATAAACTAACAAAAATGCAACGTTGCCAGCTCAGCAGGTATAAACTTAAGCGACTCCGCAAGATGGCAACCAACTGCGACCGCCTGATGTCACTCGGCAACCGAACCCACAGACTGACAGCGTGTACGAAATAGTACATTACTACAGAGGCCGGAAAGTAAGTTCTACCTGCTGTACGGTGTTATAAGCCTTCAGGTTCTTGTCCTGGGGTTTTTCCTTGGGTTCTGGTTTCTCTTTTTCGACGCTAGGCGACGCGCCGCGGCGCTTCTTGGGCGCCGGCGAGGGTAGCGTCGCGTTTTCTTCTGTTTGTTCGTCCATGTATCTGGAGTTAGGAAAATTTTATTTACTATTGTCTTTGCCTACAACTTTGTTCCTATCCCGCGGGAAATTTCCACATTCCCGGGATGAAAATTATACTTCAGCTAATAACTTCTCTTTAAATACTAGATGAAAACCAAATCCGCCAGTATAATTCCCGTTTCCATGGGAATTCCGGGAAAATATATATCCTATGTCACTCGCGGAACTGAGATGAATCTAATGACACCTCACACTTCAAAATCCATTGAGCCGTTTAGGCTGCAGGGCGTGCCAAAGAATGATACATACATAAATACATACGCTCGAAAAACGTATCCCTCCTTCGACAGTCGGGCGAAAACGATGCATTTTGAGGTTAGAAAGTTGTTTACTAAATAAGACAACTGGTGGATGAATGCCAATATACTTGGACGCGGGCAGCGCCGGAGCGATCATCTTGGAATTCATTGGAGGAGGCCTTTTGGCCTATATGAAGTCAAAATTGTACGTCACAATCGCAAATATCGTTCTGGCTGCAAAACGACATTTCGGCTAATGACAGTTCATGTCAGGATTGTTAGTGACAATGTTTATTAGCTGACTAAACATCGTGTAATACAATCCGATTTGTAGGTATCGTACCCTCAAAATACAGTCAGTCGTCGTCTGAGGGAGGAAGTCAATTCTGGGGGGAGGGGTCCATTCTTTAAACATGAAACTACCGTGAGACTCACTCATAGTGAAAATAAACGGATCACTCACGTCTCAAAACGAGTTTAACTCGACATGTTTCGGGCTAATCCGTAGCCCTTCCTCTCGGAGTCGCACGTCGCGGGCACGTGCGACTCCGAGAGGAAGGGCTACGGATTAGCCCGAAACATGTCGAGTTAAACTCGTTTTGAGACGTGAGTGATCCGTTTATTTTCACTAGGGGTCCATTCTGTTCGGATTACAGTCTAACCATGAATCGTGACCCATTCGGCTGCGCCATTTCAAAACAGTAAGGACCCGGACAATCAACCAAACTACTGCAACTAAAGGCTTCCCAACATTTTGGTTTGAAGTCATAACCAAAGTACTGAGACAAAAAGTGTTGAGCAGTTCGGCCCCGGACAAATCAACCAAACTATTTTAATTTTGAAGTCTGAAATGTAATTTTAACATGCTACATTATCGCAATGGGTAAGCTGTAAGGATGATGTAATGTGAATAAATAAATAAATAAAAATAATAAATAACTAAAGGTAATAATCTGAATCACATAAGGAGCCGTGGTGGTTTAACTGATGGACCCTCAAGCAGAGGGTCGTGGGTTCAAATCCTGGCTTTTCATTTGTAATTTACCATGAGCTTCATGGTGAAAGAAAACATTGTGAGGAAACCTGCATACACCTGCAAAGAAATTCAGTGTGTGTGAAGCTCCCAATCCACACTGGGCCCGCGTGGGAACTACGGCCCAAGCCCTCTCATCCTGAGAGGAGGCCTGTGCCCTGCAGTGGGATGTATATTAGCTGGGATGATGATGATATAAGAGGTCTACAAAGTCCAATCCACAAAGATCGGTCGGTTCCTGCCTTTACCAGGGGCCTGTTGCATAACAAAGTGCAACTAATATTACAAACGGAACTCTCGCTTCAGTTATATTTACTAGAAAGGGATTTCCGCTTGTAATATAAGTTGTACTTTGTCATGCAATAGGCCCCAGATCGTCGGTCCATCTTGTTGGGGACCTTCCGACGCCAGGTCTTTCAGTCACTTGTACCCAAAAATATGATCTACCACCCTACGGTTGAAGTCCATTTACACGCATTGCATACAACAAAGTCGATAATCTAAAGTGTCATTCAATGGAACTTGCTAACTATGTAAACAAAGGACTTAACTTTGTTTTGTCACTGTTTCTTCTTGAATTTTCATAAAACATTGAAACCATACACTATTGAAATGGTTGTTACCGTAAAATACAAAACCATAACATATATAACTGTATCTTGGATATTTCATTAAAAGTTTAAAATGGTTTCACAAGTTGGGTTATTAGGACCAGATGCAATGACGTTTTTGTTTCTTTTAAATTCTACAATTGTCTGTGATGGGTAGTGTTGTGACTAAAGTTGGTGATTTCACGCTCTGTACCTGCCAACGCGGTTGTATGCCGATTGTGCCTTTCGCTCGCTCGTGCCGCGCTCTCGCTCCGATCGTTCATCGGCTCGAGCGTAACGGGACGCGTAACGGGACAATGCGTTATGTACGTTACACTGAGTCATCCTTTTTCGTCCGTGCAGCCGGCGTTCATCAATTTATTAGACGTTGTCACGTCAAAAGTTGATTCATCCATTTACTTATTAATTTACCTCTTGGGCCGTATCTTCCTCCCGCTTCTGCTGACGATCTCTTCGTCTTTCTTCTCCTCTTCTACTTCTTTCTCTTCTTTAGCCTCTTCCTTCCTGGGGCGACCGCGGGGCGCTTTCGCCTCCTTCGCCGGTTTGGGAGTCGCTGGAGTTTTCGGTGTAGATTTCCTTCCTTTCTGCTAAAAAGGCAAATTAATTTGTATACTTCCTAATTAATAATATGTATGGGAACGTGAGTTCGTTTGTTACGTTTTCATGCTTAAAGTACTCATGCGTTCTTGATGAACTATATATAGCTATAGGAGCATCATGCTTGTAGCGACGTCAGGGCGATTGGTTTTTCTGATGCCCCATGCGCATGCAAATCTGGGGTAAAAAGCGTTTAGTTTGCGCAAATTTTAAGGGAAAGGCAACATACAAAAAAAATCACATTACACAAAAACTTAATTGAAATGATCTACACTCGAAAACATGGACTATCGATATTTTTTCGGGCTGATTTTTGCGAAGTGGACAAGGGAAAAAAAATCCCAGTACCTCGCATCCGCGAGACTATACTGGGAGGGAATACAGCCTTCCATAGACCGCAGCGGCGTACGCGCGACGCTGACGGAGCATGCCCAGAGCGGTCTATAACACTGAATCATACGTTAATAACGCACACCGGCAGCGTGACACAGCGTATATGATTCAGTGTTATGCAGCGCGCTGGACATGCTCCGCGCGCGGTCTGTGCAGGGCTTTAATGTGCGTCCCTAGACCAGAGACAATAGGCCTCGTATTTTTTTTTAATCACCTTTCCTTCATCAATGACCAAGGCACCGGTTTCGTCCGAATCATCCACAGGCCCATCATTAACTGCCGTAGAATTAGCGGTCTAAAACAAACACTACTGTAAGCAAATAAAAATAAACTAGAAAATAACAGGATAGATGACACCAGTCAACTGAGGTACTTTTTATGAGATTCTTCCATATATTTTTTTAAAGCATACTTGATTTTTTTTTATACCTATGTACAATATAGGCGTGCGTTTGACCACAATCACGCCTGATGGAAAGCGAAGATGAGGCCTACGATGGAGCACGCTTGCCTAGTAAAATGCTCATTCACCCTAGACTTGGATTTGAGGGAAATAAGCAGAAAGAAGGCAGAAATCGATTTGTGATGTCAACTACCCAATCATAATAAAACTAAATAAAAATAAATTATATAAAATACCATTCATACTACATTCTACGTAACAACATTAGGCAGCATGCTTACACGATACTTGAGAGCCGAAAAAATGTCATAGACAAGAATGAAAAAAAAAACGCGCTGACCTCGCTTTTAATAGGTACGTTTTACAAATCGGGGTAGTTCCCATATGTTCTATGGAACATTACGTCATCGGACAGAATAAGATATTTTTTCTTATTTTGTACTATGGAACATGCAATACCTTTATTTCTCATTTTGTTCTATAGGACAAGGTAAATAAAACCTCTTGGCATTATTTATATTTCTAGAATTCTTTTTTAGTCTAATTTTATCAATATGTTTGATCAATGGTATGATAGACAAATTGTCATTACCGTGTCATTTAGCTTCTCATGGAAGACTTTGGGAAAGTATGATTCCCATTTTGTTCTATGGCATAAAATTCGGATGAAAAGCTAGTATGTAGTTCTATGGAAAGAATAGGGAAAAAATGTGCCATTTTGTTCTATGACGTCATGTACCATAGAACAAATGGGACCTACCCGCAAATGGCCATTGAGATGTGGCGTATAGGGCTTGTTCGCACTAGCGTTTTTGTTTAGTGTGAACAAGCCCTTAGACAATACGGCCTATGGTTTAATTATTTACTCGGATATTTTGGAGTTAAATAGTTTCAATGTCAGAGCTCTCGACAAATCAGCGCCTGTCTCAGAGGCGATGATTTTGGCTATGAACTGTTTTGATGTACGGATGCCCATTTTAACACAATTTTATCTTACAAATTGTAGTTTCGCTTGAATGGAATCCAACCTAATGATACTTTAATCAATGAATTTTGTGCGTCTTTAAAATAGCGATGTATCGATAGCGATAGTCTGTCGATAGTCCTATCGAAACTATCGACCCTTGACGATACTATCGATATATCGATAGTGAAAATTAGGCGATACTATCGAACTTGGTCGATACTATCGATTGATGAAAATAAGTAATACTATTGCTAAAGATCAATAGTATTACTTATGGAGGAGAAGATGGACGAAGGATGAATTACGAATGAGATATATAATGCGAGTGTAGATGGAAATATTGGAAGAGAGAGACCAAGAAGGACATTTCATGATCAGATTGGGGATGTCTTGAAGAAGGGTCAGGTCAAGAGTACCCGAAACCGGCGAGCATGTATGAAAAGACTAATGAGTGTTGCTGAAGCGAAGGATGTATGTCAGGATCGTAGCAGGTGGAAAAAAATAGTCTGCCTATCCCCTTGCTGGGAAGGAGGCGTGATTGTATGTATGTAGGTATTACTTATTTTCATCAATCAATAGTATCGATACTATTGATCTTTAGCAATTAAATAGTATTACTTATTTTATTTTCAACTATCGATAGTATCAATAGTATAGCCCAATTTTCACTATCGATACTATCGATAGTATCGTCAAGGGTCGATAGTTTCGATAGGACTGTCGATAGTATGACTAATTTTCAAGGTCAACTATCGATAGCGAAACTCGCTATCGCAACAACACTGCTTTAAAACGTATAGTAACGGCACTTCGTTTGACTTGGAGCCGTAGAACTGACTTTTCAGAAATGTGCACTTGTTTAGATTGGTCACTTTCCCGGATGGTGCGCTATCTCGAAAAGCACACTTTCTCAGAAGCTACACTTTACAAAATACACAAACGTGTACATTTCGGGAATGCGCACGTTTTGTTAATGTTTTCCAGCTTGCCTATGGATCCTTTTAACCTTTGTAATGAAATATCATTAAAGCATACTACAAGTCCTACAAACATCTCACATTCTGGAACACAGCATTCTCTAAACATGTCACAAAATGTATGAAGCATGACGTACCTCATCCATGGTTTCGTCAGCAGTAGTGTCAGCTATAGCGGAGTCGTCTACGGTGTCATTGGCTGAATCATTCATTGTATCGTCGGCAGGAGCTGGGTCCACATCCTGAGGATTATAATTTTTCTTGATGTTTATTATTTGTTTTTGTCTTTTTTTTTTATAAGGCTTTACTTAACTTAAGACTTACTTACTTACTTACTTTAAGACGACCAGATGGCCTAGTGGTTAGAGAACCTGACTACGAAGCTTGAGGTCCCGGGTTCGATTCCCGCGTCGGGGCAGATATTTGTATGAAATAAAAAACACGCTTTAAAAAAATAAAAATAAAAAGTAAAAATAAATTAATAAATTTCAATTCACTATTCTTATAGTGCAGTAAAAAATCTTAATAAGCAATTATTATATTGTTATAACCAGATCAAAATTTGTAAACAATTCTAAATATTGATAAAATAAATAATAATAGTTTAAAATATTTTATTGTAAAAAAAGCGTGGGGTGCATGGTGTCAATTGTCAAGGATTATCATTTTGATAACATCTTAAAAAGCACCCCACGCTTTTTTTACAATAAAATATTTTAAACTATTATTATTTATTTTATCAATATTTAGAATTGTTTACAAATTTTGATCTGGTTATAACAATATAATAATTGCTTATTAAGATTTTTTACTGCACTATAAGAATAGTGAATTGAAATTTATTAATTTATTTTTACTTTTTATTTTTATTTTTTTAAAGCGTGTTTTTTAGTTTTTTTAAACTATTATTTATTTTCTATTTTTTAGTTGCATTTTTTTTACAGTGACAGTTTCCATGTGCTAAAAAGAGACCCCCCAACCCCCTAAACCCAACCCCCCAACATCCCCCAACCCATTTCCCCAACCCCCCCAAACACCTAACCCCAACCCCCACCCCATTTCCTCAAACTTCCCCCAAACCCCTATCCCCAACCCCCCTTACCCCCCAACCCCAACCCCCTAAAACCCCAACCCCGAACCCCCCTTACCCCCTCCATATTTCCCACAACCCCCCCAACCTCCCTAACCCACGAACCCCTCCAACACCCCACACCCTTAACCCCAACCCCTTAAACCCCCTTCCCCTCCCATTTCCCTTCAACCCCCCACCCCTCCACCTACCCCCCTTCCAGCTCCATCATCAAACCCTTGTTACCATCTAGGCCTCTTACCCCCTCCCCATTTTCCACAACCCCCAAAATCCCTAACCCCCGAACCCCCAAACACCCCCACCCTATTTTCCCCAAACCCCCCCTAACCCCCCCACCCCCTAACCCCAACCGCCACACCCTTACCCTCAACCCTCTAAACCCCCGACCCCCTTACCCCCACCCCCGCCACCTGCCCCCCTTCCAGCTCCATCATCAGACCCTTGTTACCATCTAGGACCAAAGTACTCGTCAAAACGAATCAAACGAGCCCAAACTCGGTGGGGTTGTGTCGTTTTATTGTGGAGTGCCTTTGGCCATCTTCCAGCTCCATCAACAGACCCTGGTTACCATCTGGGATCAAAGTGCTCGTCAAGACGAATCAAACGAGCCCAACTCGATGGGGTTGTGTCGTTTTATTGTGGAGTGCCTTTGGCCATCTTCCAGCTCCATCATCAGACCCTGGTTACCATATGGGATCAAAGTGCTCGTCAAGACGAATCAAACGAGCCCAAACTCGATGGGGTTGTGTCGTTTTACTGTGGAGTGCCTTTGGCCATCTTCCAGCTCCATCATCAGACCCTGGTTACCATATGGGATCAAAGTGCTCGTCAAGACAAATCAAACGAGCCCAAACTCGATGGGGTTGTGTCGTTTTATTGTGGAGTGCCTTTGGCCATCTTCCAGCTCCATCATCAGACCCTGGTTACCATCTGAGATCAAAGTGCTCGTCAAGACGAATCAAACGAGCCCTAACTCGACGGGATTGTGTTATTTTATTACATAGTTCCTATGGCCACCATCCAGCTCCATCATCAGATCAGCTCCATGTTACAATAATATTGCATTGTCATCCAATTTACACATATGTGCAAAATTTCAGCTCAATCGGAAACCGGGAAGTGGGTGAAAATTATGCTCAAAGATTCCGTTACATACATACATAGTTAGTTACAACCCAAGCTAATATAAAGCGTGTTAATAATAAAAATACGAATGTTTGTTCTCGGGTCTTGGGTGTTTAATATGTATTTAAGTATGTATCTATCTATATAAGTATGTTTATCCGTTGCCTAGTACCCATAACACAAGCTTTGCTTAGCTTACTTTGGGACTAGGTCAATTGGTGTGAATTGTCCCGTGATATTTATTTATTATTTATTTATTTATATTATTTAACTTCCACTTTCCCTATGTAAATTAGTCCACTTTAAAATTTGCAAACCAATTTTATTACCAGCTTTTTTTACTAACTTGCAATGTATGTATGCATGTACAGTCAAGGACTTTAATTCATAATCATGAGCCACCATGGAACCTTTTCAAAGGAATTTTCCTTGTTAATTAATGCAATGTCACTATGACGTTTCCTGTGAAATGGTTCCATGGTGGCTCATGAATTAAAGTCCTAGACCGTACGATTCATTTGAAATTTGGTATACTTGTGTTCATATGTGTGTTGGATGACAATGCAAGTACAGTCAACCAAAAGTACAGTCAGCGAAAAAGCCTGCATTTAAAATGAAATTTTTAACAAAACTTATTCAATTATTTGTTGGTTTCCGATTATTAAGGGCGCAGGCGCTTGCTATCGCTTTCACCATCTTATACCGTTTGACAGAAATAAATGAAATAGAAAGGGTCCACGCGTTAGATCGTATTGTCTAAAATCCTGGTGGTCCAGGTAGGACCATAGCCACAGGAGGAAACTCTATAATGGTTAACCGCAGGGCTTGATATGTGGTATAGATGTGTAGTTGGGATGACATGCAAGTACAGTCATCAGAAATGCTGGGTATGTATTACAATACCGAAGTACGAAAGATCGAATGTATTAAAACATCGAATAAATAAATAAATATCAAATAAATATCACGGGACAATTCACACCAATTGACCTAGTCCCAAAGTAAGCTTAGCAAAGATTGTGTTATGGGTACTAGGCAACGGATAAACATACTTATATAGATAGATACATACTTAAATACATATTAAACACCCAAGACCCGAGAACAAACATTCGTATTTTTCATACAAATATCTGCCCCGACACGGGAATCGAACCCGGGACCTCAAGCTTCATAGTCAGGGTCTCTAACCACTAGGCCATCTGGTCGTCAAAATCCGACACGATTTTTTTCTGAAACCGTAAACTTCTTAGAATTTATTAAAACGGCATCATACAGAACCCATTAGGTTAGGTTAGGTTTGTTTTATAACAATCATAAAAAGTTAAGAGTTTCAGAAAAAAATCGTGTCGGTCTTGTGACCCATTCGATGTTTTAATACATTCGGTCTTTCGTATTCGGTATTGTAATACATACCCGAAATGCTTGTCGTCTTTAGACCCCGTTATCTAACGCTCATTTTGGGGGCAAGCTAAAATAGTGATGTTGCTTCACATAATTAGTTGATTCACATTTACTTATAAATAGTTATTTGTCAAAATAAAATTCTTCTTTTGTGAATGCTCTTGAGATAACTGATTCATTGCATCTACACATTTGATTGGATAGGAGGGCGACAATTACTGAATAGTAGGTACAGATACGACTTACTAGGTAGGTGCCTAATTTACATACTTAATTAATTAACTTAATTTACTTAACATACTCACAGACAGACGCACAGACAGCGGAGGCGTGGTGGTGCAGTGGCAATGACGGTTGTAATATTCTAACTTGAATGAAAGAGTTCGCGGTACGGTACCGCACAACCGTTCATACAAGTTAGAATATTACAAGTATTACAACCGTCACCGCCACGCCTCCGCTGTTTGTGCGTTTGGAGCTTAAGAGGGTACGATGCGCACCATTTCTCCATACAAACGTAGTCCCCTGTTTCCTCCCTGGATAATGGCTTTAGAGCCAAATTTTTTTTACTGTGTAATCTGTATCTACCACAGCTATGCCCCTATGTTTCGTTTTTTTCCATATTTCAATTAACATAAGAAATATGAGCTTTCAAAAACTGAAAAAATTGCCCAATTTCAACGTCATTTTCAGACACTCATCAGAAAAGAATCCCTTATATAAACAAAAAAGGAAAACATAGGGGCATAGCTAAATCTGTCCTCTAATTATTTTTGAAAAAAGTAATTTTATTGGTCCAGTTTTTGAGAAGAAAACAGGAGACTACGAAATGCTGTTTTGATTAATTTTACGCGCCTATTAACGGTCTGTACGCTTAGTATAAGTTTTGCTTCACCAAAATACTTCTCGATCGCGTTTTCGTAAAAAAATCAATTACTAGGGAAACATGGACAGCGCCTCCGCGCGCACGCGTCCATGTTTCCATAGAATTGAAATTTTTACGTAAACGCAATCGAGAAGTATTTTGGTGAAGTAAAACTTATACTAAGCGTACTGAGCTGCAGTTGTCCCGCACTCGCTGTACTGACACGGAGAAGTTTGGGCGAGACAGCGACATTTCATTTAAATACCTAGTTCTCAAAAGTCTCTCAGCCATTGTATCCTCTTAAAAAAACTTATTTATTATTTACAAAAAAATAAAAATCTTACCGCCAAAGCCCCAATAACCTGCTCCAGCGGCACATTGTTGGCGAAGTCGTGGTCAATCTGTCTGACGCCATCGTTGAAGTCCTTGCGCTTCACAGACTTGTTCAGAAACTTGTCCTTGTTCTCTGCGTAGTCAAATATCATGTTTGGAGGTAGGTTTGCTCTGGAACAGACATTATTATATCATTCGGAGTCTACATACATCAGGGCCCTATTTCAACAACGTGACTTAGTGACATTATGTCGAGAAACTATTGTACCACTAGCGGGTTCTTGGCACTAAATGTGTAAATTTAATGCCTATTATGTTGTGAAACGAGAATATTTTTTTCTAGTCAACATATTTGTAGATTTGTTGGTAAATCTTGAAATGAAATTCAAGCTGTGTCAGTGTTGCGTCACAATTGTAGTATTTCGTGGGAAGGTAACAAACGCGTATATTTTAATACAATTTGCAAGTAATAATGTGTATTAATAGGTGCGAAAATTGTCACGTTAGTGAAATAGGGGCCAGAAAATCATGCTTGGGGTAGGCAGAGAACACTAAACGGAAATACGAGACAACTTTTACCAATTTTAGGTTTAAAGGTATAAAGTGGTATAATAGTGACAGGTTGCTAGCTATTCGGATTCTAGTATTGGTGCGCAAAAGTGTCTTAGGAATGGCTCCTCAAATATTTAATAAAATTCCAGATTCTTTTAAAGAAATGACATTGGCGCAATTTAAAAAAAAGACTCATTGTTACTATAGAAAAATGTTATTATACAATCAATGATTTTTTAAGTGATAACAATTTATAATTATTAATGTTAAATTGTTTTTTTTTTTAATTACCTAATTATTATTATTTTTTTACAATTTTTTTATTTCATTTTATTTTTAGTGTTTTTTTTTAATGACATTTTTATATTAATTGTTTGATTATTTTTTTTTGACTGGACTACATAGTACTTACATATAATATTTATCGCTGCATAATTGATATAATTGTTAATAATGTTATTTAGAAAATCCATGATATTTTGTATGCCATGTGGCAAAACATACAAGGTTCTAATTTTAAGTTTACCATCTATATTTATACCTATGTTTGACAAATAAATGATTATGATTAGTATGTAAATATGTTCAGGTGAATTAACTTTTTCTTGCCTCCCGTTGCTATGGTTACACCAAGTGTCTCACCTTTACAAGCTTTTTATTCACTTGCAATGTATGTATATATGTATGTACGGGTCAAATCTTGGAAGTCGAATTTGACCCACTTCCAGAGGTCGGATTCACTTGAAATTTGGTATATTTATGTAGGTTGGATGATATTGCAAGGACAATCAACAAAAAGTACAATCAGCGAAAAAGATTGCATTTAAAATTAAATTTTTAACAATAACTTTTGTATGAGGTTGAATCACCTTTTTCTGTCACCTGTTACTATGGTTCCACAAATTTTGCCTCCTGGATGACTGGGGACTGAGTAAACAACACAACAAAGTTGATTCACCCATCTCACAACTACATGATCAGTTAATGCATTATTTATTATGTATCAAGTTCCTAATGATTATGTACATACTTTAGAGGTCAGTTGCCACAACAGACAATCTTCTTACTATTATAGAAAGAAAGAAAGAATGGTTTATTTTGATCAAAACCCAACACATTACAAGCTAAATTCTAATAATTACAAACAAGATAAATATACGAGTAAAAAACTTAACCTAGGAGACACAACCCAATATAAAATTAGGTAGGTAATGTACAGTCAAGGAAACCAAACCAGCAAACCAGGGCAGAACCCCTTCACACCCAACCAAATATTATAAAGTAGTATTTCTATTATAAAATAGGTGATATTAGATTTGAAGTAATTTTCACATAAACATAAACATTTACCCCTTTATTTTATACTAGCAGCCCGTCCCGGCTTCGCACGGGGTAGACAATTATTTATTTTTGGAAATTTGGATATAAAACACTTTTTTTCACAAATATTTTTATTTATTAAAAAAATATTATTTATTATTTATTTATTAATTATATATTAAAAAAAATCCCACAGTTATATCTTAGCGGCTACCTATCTTACAGACGTGCACGCCCCACTCCTGTATTTCAGTGCCCCCTCCACCCCGCCCGCCGCGATGCCCGGCGCGCTTTTCAGACTGCATCGCAAACAACGGCCACGGCGCTATGGCGGTTTTGTTTACTGTTTGAATTTTTTAATTCATAATATCTTTTGAATGGAAAGTCCAATTTAAATAATTTAAAAACTATTTTATAGGTAGTTAAATGGTCTTGACCATAAAATAATTTATTTGGATAAGGATTAATATAAACACATAAATAGCATGGTTTGAATTTGGTTAGCATTTTCATTAATGTTTAAAATGAAAAAAGTTGTTGTAGTGACATAACTACAATAGTTGGACATATGCTACCGCGGAGTTTTTTGTAGACATTATGATGTTCTTCAATATTGTTGTACATTATTTTGTTCTATCGCTAATAGTTTCGGCAGCGCATTCGACGAAAGACATTTTAAGACTCATTTTTCTACACCTTCGGTTACATTGTTCAAATTTTACCAAGGATCCCTAATTTTTTTCAAAATGAAATGTAGCCTATGTCAAATTGGAAGAATGTAGCATTCTATTGGTGAAAGAATTTTTTAAATCGGCCCAGTACTTTTTGAGCCTATTCATTACAAACATACAAAAATAGGTACAAATCTTTCCTCTTTATAATATTAGTGTAGATTTGTAAAAATTATTATAGAAATACTTAATCAAGAATAACTCACGTTTCTCCCGTCCCATAGAAGTACACAAAATACTTTTTTCCATTTGGTTTCTGGACCTGCAACAATAATTTTCTCTTAACCTGTGGAGTGTCCGACGGACACCATTTTTGTCCCTCAACTTTTTGTGTTGGTAGCGTCCACTAAATTGACAAATTGACCCATCGGACACTACATGGGTTGACCATACATACAAGTTTGTATTTACCTTGCCATGTTTGAGACTAATCTTAGAAATCTAAATTTTTAACCAACTTCCAGAGTTACAATTGAATTAAAATTTATTTTGGTATACATATTATGTAGGTCAGGTGACAATGCAAATATAGTGAAGAAAAGAGATTTAACAAAAATTTTTTTTTAAAAATAATGTCATCATCATCATCATCACAGCCTATATACGTCCCACTGCAGGGCACAGGCCTCCACTCAGAATGAGAGGGCTTGGGCCGTAGTCCCCATGCAGGCCCAAAAATAATGTAAGTCATAAAATATTGAAAGTAAGCAGTTGTCTAAAATAATATTGACTTTAAGGATAGCCTTTTCCACAGATCCATATTTAAGGATACAAATTGTTTGATGTTTTAATGTGCAATATTGATATTTCGAGATTGATTATCAACAATAAAGAGTACAGATTAACCCACCAGAGGCCTAAGACATGGATCCGTGCCAAATTTAAGGCATTTTTTCCATTTTTATTTGTATTTATAAAATTGGTTTTATATGAAACCGGTTAGATCAGAATGCACTTTTTTTTCACTTCCCGCTTCCGAGGGGTTAAATATGAGCGCAACTTTCTTCATAACCTCCAGATATTATTAAATGCTTGAATATAGCAAAAATATCTTGAGTATGGAATTTCAGTTCCTTTTTCCAGTTCTTCACTATCCATCACTGTACTGGTTTTGGTTAAAATATGACATGTATTTGCCTTCCAGGATTGAAAAACAAATAATATGTGACCTGATAATTCAAACCATTATCCCCTTGTATGCGAGAAGTACAAAATAAGTGCATTCTATTCTCTGTTTCATATAAAGCCAATTTCACAGATTAAAATATAAATACAAAAATAAAGCCTTAAATTAAAACCAGTTGAACGTCCCGCGCGCCACAGTGGCGCGTAACTAACTGTTCTTAATTTGCTAATTTTGGAACTAGTTCTTTTAACATAGGGTACTTAGACAAAATGACCCAAAAAGTTGTTGGTTATGCAACAGGTTAAGCATATGAGGCGTTAAGGCATTTAACAATAGGGTTTGAAATTTTAATGTAGTTTGATAGATGGTTGAGCATATTGTCATTCCATGACCCGTGTGTTGCTAGAGTGCGTCCGGAATTCAGACTTGAAGAGAAGAGTTCTTGCGGGTTTGGGTTCCATTTACAATGGCTAGGTTGATTGTTGGCTAACAGAGCTGCCATCAGACAAAGCAATTAGAATGTACCATTTTATTGATTTGTACCTTGAATGGGGAATTGAGTCAGTTCCCATGAGGCTGACATGATCACCTGTGGCCTATCCCACAAAACTTACAATTACAATTCTACAATTTTATAGTTACAAGTTTGTAATAATACAAGTAGGCGTACCACAACACATACAAGTGACATATTTGTAGAGGAAAATTCTTACAAATATGTAAAATGTAGCGACAATTCTACAATTTATTGTATCACAAAACTTTACATATTACAAATGTTTTTCTGGAAAAATTTACAAATATTTAGTTAACAATTGTAGGTGATTTGTGTTACAGTAAATTGTAATAATAAGTAAACATATATGTAGAATTGTAGCTACAAGTTTACAATTCCGCAGGATTAACCCACCGCAACCCTGCACGTGTCCCACGGGTGGTGCTAAATGAGTAACTCCTTTAAAGGCAAGAGGCATACAATTCACTAAACGTGTGTCAAGAGGTTGTAATTGCAACACAAATTATTGATTCAACGAGAATACTTTGTTTCACAAAATGTTTAGTTCTAGTGGCAGTGATAGTGAAGAAGAATAAAATTAATTGTAAGACGTCCTAGGACATTATAGAGAATGTATAAATTTAACTTTGACCATAACGGATTTTACATTTAATCAGAGGTTCAGAGTGAGTAAATGTGTCGTTCGATTCACGCCGTATATGCACAAATAGTGGACAAATTACTGGGAAGTGAAACAAGATGGCCAACAAATGGAAACTCAATTTCTCAAGATTTTATTGCAGCATCACATGTAAATTTTCCCAGGGTCGCAGGGATTATAGATGGATCATTAAATCCTAAATCAGTTAATTTTTGCTTTATCTCCTTCCATTTGTTTATTTTCACAGTGTGCGTCAATTTATCACTAAATTTACGAAAAATAAAGTTTTTGTTTTCATTTATGAGGCCTAAAATGGTTAGTTTCCCCGTTCCCCTTGCAAGTCCATTGTAATGTCAGTTGGTATCTAGGTACGAAGGTAATGCCCGTTTAGATTCTTGTGTATTGCGTATAAAGTGAAACTACCTTCAACATCAAAGAAGCTAAATAAATTGTTACATATTTGTAGTTGTAACATTACATTTGTTCGCTTGTATATTTACAAATCTACAATCCTACAATTATGTAGCTGTTGTGACATGCCTTTATTCTTTGTGATATGTTTTCGCAAAAGTGACATATTTGTATACTGCAAATTTGTAACAAATACATATTTGTAAATTATTGTGGTACATTTTTTTGTTTACAATTTCACAATTTTGTCGAATTGTACACTTGTAAAGTTTTGTGGGATAGGGCACTGGAGTGTTCAGAGCCTTGACAAAAATTAAAAAAAAAGACATTTTGAAGTTGACAGATATGGGGTTGTATTTTAACCACACTCGTTGTACTGTTGGAAGTTACACCTTTGGTTTATGTGATAATACTGTGTGAATACTGTCTATATTTATACACTGACCCTAAATAATGTTCTGATTTCACTTCTAATGATGCTTGTTCTAAAGTTATATTTAAGTATAGTGTAATGAGTTGGATAGCAATTCTACAGCAGAAAACTTTTATGAGTACTATGGAAATTTCCAAGGTTTTTGCATCAAATAGTGTTTGTATTAGTAAAGTGTACTGAGATAATGTTCTATAATTCTTGCTTATCACAAAAATATACTGTTTCTACAACCAATCCAAGCCTGCATGGAGGAAGCATAATGCACTTGCATTTACACACTGTACTAGATTCTATCATTGTCAATTATGTAATTTAAATGCCAGTTTGTTAAGTCAACAAGGCAGGGAAAGGCATCTGGAACGCGCCACATTATCATTATTTGCATAATCACTCTGTTACCAAGCGTGGGCCCGTGCACTAACATGTCTTCCCGCCTAAATTTCTAGAGACTCCATTTCGAAGCTTTTGTTTTTAAGTCCATTAAATTAAATAAAAAGAAATGTATGCACTTACCCGAGCCGGCCATGCTGGATATCCTTTAACTTTAGCGAATATAAAGTCGCCGGACTTGTATTCTCTCACTTTCTTGCCCATTTTCACAAAAACAACGCCGTAAATCGGTAAATGTATTCGCCGATTGTAATATTAGCTACGGCTGCAATCCAGTCTCTGAAAACATAAAACGATTGACGTGAACTCACAACGTTGCACTGGGAAGCGCACTTTCATAAAACAAAGTCTAATTTCTTTGAAAATCAAAACAGACGCCAAGATAAGACTAGGAAATAACCTTAAAAAAAATCTCACCGCGGCAAAGGAAAGGAATGACGGAAAGGAAATAAACATGGCGTTCAACGAAACGATACCAAAGTTGCCAGCTGAAAATCTTCCATTCCATCAACGCTTGTCAAAAAAAATCTTGAATGTTTTTCGGTAAATATCGATTTGTAGCACTATGCCAAGAAACTCTCTAGTCTATGTCCATTTTTTTAACAGGGCAACTCAGTTAAATATGAACGGTCGTGTCAGACGGATGTTACTGGGCGAGTATTTTCGCGTAAACTAATTGATTTCTTCTAATTAAATTACAGTGAACCAGTGTGTTAGCAATGCAAGTGTGATGTGAGCCATGATAATATATATTGTGCAAAGATTGAGTATAGTGACTTCAAAATAGGGGGTGCAACAGTGGAACAAAAATGGCTTCTGGGGACACGGACCATATAGAAGTGATGGAAATGGGGATCAAAAAGGCGGATAACGCGCCCGTTCCATCGGGATCCGACGACGACGGTACTTATTATTTAAATCTAATAATACGCTGCTAGTTAATCCTATTTGATCGCGGCTATTATGTGCAGTGTATACAGTGTAGTGCATATAAAATTGTGTCCTTATTTCGCTTTGTATTTCCATTTCCAGATCGAGACAGGGCTTCTATTGCTGAAAAAAATGTCCCGTACGACGTAAGTATTACTTTAAGTTGTAGCGATACGTTTATTTTCATTCATGCTCACGAGTGAGTGAGATAGAAGGGAGAAAGTGAGTCGGACGCAATTATGTTATTATATTTGGGACGTTCATTAATAAACGCTCGCTAAAGATAACCATTGTGTTGCAATAGCAATGAGAAACTTCACAACACAACTGAACACCATAATATAACCAGAAATAATACCCACTATTTTCCTGTCTGATTATATAGATGTAACTATAGAACTTTAACATGTCAAGGTAGAGATATTGTATGATTTGAGCATGATTTCTGGCTACAAGCCCCTTGTAGTAAAATAAAATATACATGTGCAGTAAGACCAACCTTGTTGTCAAGTTTCTTAGTTATTGAGAAGTACCCAATAGGATTTGATACGTGAGAATCATGGAAAAAGCCATAATTTTCATACTAGAGGAATTTATAATGATCTCCAAAAAAAATCAGATTTGTAACTTTACTAGAAAAAAAGTAATGGTAGTGTGTAATAGTGCCTCAAAAGGTTTATGACTGTAGTTTTTTAAACATTGACCACTTCCATTAAATTAACTCTGCATTATTAACTGAAAAAAAAAGTCCAACTAGTTTCATTAAGGAAACCCTCTTCTTTGAATGTAACTACTTGGAAAAAAAGTCCAACTAGTTCCATCAATGGAATTCATAATGTAACTAATCGGAATAGACTGCATAAAGCTGGCTGTTCAGATTAAATCTGTGCCAAATTTAATGCATTATTTTTGTATTTCTATTTTAATCTGTAAAATTGGCTTTAAAATTGGCTTTAACAGTTGAGACTAGAATGCACTTTTGTTGTCACCATTGGATTTCTTCGTAGGTTTATACAGGCTTCATCAAAAATGTTTTCCTTCACCGTAAAACTCATAGTAAATTACAAATGTAATTTCACACATATATATATATATATATATATATTAATATTATATTAATTAGCCTGGAGAAGTGTCTCACTGCTGGGCAAAGGCCTCCCCCCATTTTCGCCATTCATCCCGATATTGAGCGGTGTCCTTCCAGTCTTTGAGGTACACGTCTAGGTCGTCCCGCCAACGCCTCCTGGGCCTACCTCGTCGCCGCCATGTGGCCTGTGGTATCCAGTCCGTGGCTAACCTAGCCCACCGATTAGGATCCATGCGGCTGGCGTGGCCTGCCCAGTCCCAGTTAAGCTTGGCAGCCTTGGCACCCACATAAATTCTGAAAAACTCAGAGGTGCAAGCCGGGATTTGAACCCACAACCCTCTGCTTGAGAGGCCAAAGGTCAAAGCACTAGCCAACCAAGGCTATCCCTGAGTCATGAAAAAAGAATGTCTTGATTCATTTATCTTTTAGTAAACTTGTCCAGGCTAATCTAATTGTGATAAACATATTGGTGATAGGGATTATCTGATGACATAATGGTCATAGTATTATTATATGTTTATTCATATCATGATATAAAGTTAAACCTCATTATTACAATCAACTTTTCTGTTATAGATACGTGCATTCTAAACATAGCTTTTGTCAATAGTTTGCTTACAAAAATCGCATTTTTTTTTAATTTGGGTTCAAAACCCATCTGGTGCAACTGAAAAACTAAGTTTTTTGTAAAATCCTTTGGTTTGTATTATAGTGAAAATGGTTTATTACACCATCAATATATTCCAATAGGAATTCATTTTGGACTATCCCTTAACCCTTCGTATGCTTTGTACCGGATCCGTTCCCAATTTAAGGCATTCTTTTGTATTTTTTTTAAAATCTGTATCATTGGATTTATATGAAACTGTTGAGGCTAGAATACACGACTTTATTTTTTTTTTACTTCCGGCATACGAAAGGTTAAAGATTATTTCAGAAAAAATGTATCACTATGCATTAATCACAGTAATGTAAACTATCCATTAGCCAAATTTCAACAAAATCTGTCCTGTTTTTTTGCATGAAGTGTAACAAATGTGTCCTATGAGCATACGTCGCACTCCAGCGGGCATTTTCGGGGCACGTCATTTGGTGTGGTTTACAAAAAATATTTTAATTAACGAGTATATGTACTTAGTATTTGCAACATACTCGTTATCAATCTTATATTGTCTACGTAATACTCTTTGAAGTGATAACTGATAGCCCATTTAGGTGGTGGCATGTCAGAATGCTAGATAAGGTTCACAATTCAATCAATTCATTATCGAGTAGTCAGAACAAGGTATTTGAACTTAGTATTTGGTACCTAGTATTTGTAATGTGCAATTCCAAATATCTTAGCAACTAAGGCTGTACGTTAGTTAGGTGTTTATATTTTATATCCATTCAATTTTAAATAAAGATAAGATTTGAATAGTATGTGGTATATTTATTGTGGCCACTTAAATGGGCTATCAGTTATCACTTCAAAGAGTATCTACACATTAAAGACTAATAAATGATAACGGGTAACTAATTAACTATGTTACAAATACTAAGTACATTATAATACTCGTAAGTTAAGATTTTTTTTTGTAAACCTTACCTTGCCCCCAAAATGCCCGCTGGAGTGCGACGTATGCCTATGAGTATGTGATCTACTCCCAAACTGGGATTTATAATATTAATAAGAATATTAGTAGTATTAGTGTGTTCCTAAACAACATTAGCCTTTATAGCGATCTTGTGGCACAATTAAATGTTCGATCTGAGGCTGTATGCTCTAACGCGCGGGCACTCGCAATTGCATTCTCCATCTCTTTTTACCCCCATCCCATACCATGTGACAGAAAGAAGTGGTGAATATGATTGTGATTACGAGTTTGCTGGACAATAAGGCCCTGGTCATAAAAAAAAAAAAAAAAAAAAAATATTAGGGGACAATCTTACACAAATCGAACTAGTCCCAAACTAATCAAAGCTTGTACTATGGGTACTAGACGACGATAAACATACTTATATAGATAAATAAATACTTAAATACATAGAAAACATCCATAACTCAGGAACAAATATTCATGCTCATCACACAAATAAATGCCCTTACCGGGATTTGAACCCAGGACCTCTTGCTTCGTAGGCAGGGTCACTACCAACTAGGCTAAAGCGGTCGTTAGCCGTCGTCATTCCACTTAATTGTTTTTTTAATTTGATGAGATGTAACAGTCATCTTTATCTATGAGTTGTAGAAGAACTGAGAATGTTCACTTCCTTCTGGAATGCAACTAGATTAAATATATTAGGTAAAAATATTTGGCTCATTTGTATGTATAATGGTGGCGTATATGCGAATCTGAGTAATTCATTGTCAAATGATGCAATACTGATGTTTAAATTCATTAGACATGCTTTTGTTTACAGAAACTGTCTCTGTGCTAGGCAGAGTTTAATGTAGTTTTCTGCGGCTTTCAATGAGGCTGGCAACAAAAGTCTAAATGTCTTACTGGAAAGGTTTGTTTATTTGGTTTAAAAATAGGTCTGCTATGTTGTACAAATTGAGATTATTTTTTTGTAGTGGTAGAGCCATGTTGTAGCTAGCCGCTGCATCACGAATGGGCTGGCTCGTCCGGGGCAGTACCACCCTCTCACAGAACACCGGCGTTAAGCAGCAGTAATCCTGCTTGCGTTTCGTACGGTCAGTGAGAGTGCCGGGGGCCCAATACCTCACCCCTTCCCTCTCCCCCTTCCCCTATTTCCTCTCCTTTAGGGCCGACAACGCACTGGCATCGAATAAAGCGCTGCGGGTGTCTATGGACAGTGGTGTTTATTTAACATCAGGTGACCCACTAGTTCGTTTGTCTGGCCCATCTAACATAAAAAAGAAAAAAAAAAAAACCTTTCATAAAATTATACACATACTTAAAAAGAGGTACCAAACACTACCAGGGTTGGAAATTATCAAGATAATTATGTTCATTGATAATTATCCAGCAAAATAATGTTTAGTAAAAAATGTAATTGCTACATTTATTGTGTTCGGATATACTCGATCCACGTGACGCCAAATAAAGTGACTCACTATATTAGGTAGGTATAAAACATTATTATTATTGACAATTATCAAGATAATTAACCCGTGCATCAGCACTGTACCCTGTTCACCTAATTTTTGTTACCCTATTTTTCATTTTACTATTACATAATTATTACCCCTACTGCTAGCCTATCATTGAACGAATGGTCTGGCAAGCCGTTCAAGACTATGGTTAGGGCCTCCCCTCCCGCCATCTTCGCTTCGGCATGCCACGGCACTGATAGCCATCTTAGGGCATCCACTGAGTGGTAACGCCTACCTTCCTCTGTGGGTGCATGCAGCAGAGATAAACTGAGGCCGTGTTGTCTAACCTAACGCGCGGGCGCTTGCTATCTCTTTCTGAGAGGATCTTAAACCATTTTATAGAAAAAAATACATAGTGAATGCCATAGTAAGCGTCAGCGCGTTAGGCAATACGGCATCTGGTCTTAAACAACGACAGTGTTTTTCAATCTGTGGGTCGCGACCCCCTGGGGGGTCCCGGATGCCCCTTAAGGGCGTCGCAGTATCTATCAAATACTACCACCGTTATTTTGTATGATTATTCAATGTTAGTATTATCAGGGTCGTTTTCAAAAAAATTGTACATAGTTAAACGGTCTAATCAAAACAAAAATCACGATCGCTATTTTTGTGTAACAAAAGTTAGTCATTCAAAGTATATGGGTAACTCCGTTACACAAAAATACCTAATTAATCCAGTGTTTTTAATTATTTATTTATTTATTTATTTATTAAGTCATGTACATATAGAAACAAGGTGTTATAATAATTAGTCCCTTAATTGTGTGCAAATTTTTTGAAAACGACTCTGCAACGTCAGATAATACAAATAACACTAAGTAGAGGTAAGCAGGGGGTCGCCAAATAATAATCAAACCAAAGGGGGCCGCGTCTTGAAAAAGATTGAAAAACACTGAACTACGAAATTCGAACTTCGTATCGTGCCGTTCTGTTCTCACTACTAGTATTAAACGAAAGAGTGACGGGGACCGTAAGATAGCGATACTAACTTCGAATTTCGCTACCCTCAGCCCAGTCTCATTTAGGACTGGCGCTTATTTTGCTTGCGAGATGCAAATTGTTTATTCAATTGAATTTGAACAGTTTTTTGATATGAAAGACGGAAAACCATACACTTATATTTATACCATTGATTGAGTAATATAATAGAGTAACTTCCTAAAGGTCACATACCTATGTAATGCATGTTTAATAATACTGTCTACCGCTGGTATGGCGCCATAAATACTCGATTCCTATCAGGGTTGGAAAAAATCATGATTTTTTTTATAAAAAATCTTAGTAATCACGGTTTTTAATTTTTTTATTTTTATTTATCTCAACAAAAAATTACATGAAATGTGTGTTCATGCAGTTTCTCCACCTCCACACTGTACGAACACACACAAATCACACAAACCCAACTATCACCACCACCAAACTACACTGACGCGTTTCGAACTCAACCAGAGCTCATCTTCAGAGCCAGTACCACAACCGTATGCTATGCTACCAAATGTTAAACTAACAAACCAAAACAAATGTTTTAACTTGTCACTGTAACTTCTCAAGTAAGTAGTTTTGTGGTGCTGGCTCTGAAGATGATCTCTGATTGAGTTCATAATATACAGGGTGTTTGGTAGCTACGTGCAAAGCTTTAAGGGGGTGATAGCCAAGGTATTTTTGAACATTTTTAGCTATATTTGTCTTAGCCGAAATTTGTTTTTTTTTTTTTTAATTGAAGACTTAGAAATTTTAGGAAAATACCCAGAATTTGACAGTCACGAGTCAATATTGCCCCAATGAGCGTTAATTTAGATAACCAAATCTTTTATTTCGGATAGTTTAATGTGTATTGGACCAAATGAAATAATTTATAAGTGTCTTTCTTGCCACAAAAACAAAATGGAGGCATTCGAAATTACTAAAAATGTCTTAGGTTGGAACAGAGTCATTTTTCTGTGCCATAAAAAAAAATTAAAAAAAAATCCTTGAAATGTTCAAACATTTTTAAAAACATGCCTGTTTATTGTTCTTTCTTTTAAGGTATCACTCATTGACATTGCTTGCTAAATTTGAGATAAAAAGTAAAAACCAAACTCAGGGAGCACTCGCTAAGAATGCACTAGTCTTGAAATTTAACTAGTAAATAGCATGTGAAAAAGACAAGTCTGCGTAATTTTTCTGTGCCATATTTAAAATTTCCAAATTAACGCTCATTGGGGCAATATTGACTCGTGACTATCAAATTCTGGGTATTTTCCTAAAATTTCCAAGTCTTCAATTTAAAAAAAAAAAAATTCGGCTAAGACATACAGGGTGTTTGGTAGCTACGTGCAAAGCTTTAAGGGGGTGATAGCCGAGGTATTTTTGAACATTTTTAGCCATATATGTTTTAGCCGAAATTTGTTTTTTTTTTTATTGAAGACAGAAAATTTAGGAAAATACCCGGAATTTGATAGCCACGAGTCAATATGGCCCCAATGAGCGTTAATTTGGAAACTTTAAATATGGCACAGAAAAATGACGTAGACTTGTCTTTTTCACATGTTATTTACTAGTAAAATTTCAAGACTAGTGCATTCTTAGCGAGTGCTCCCTGAGTTTGTTTTTTTTTTATCTCAGATTTAGCAAGCAATGCCAATGAGTGATACCTTAAAAGAAAGAACAATAAACAGGCATGTTTCTAAAAATGTTTGAACATTTCAAAGATTTTTTTTTAAATTTTTTTTATGGCCCAGAAAAAAGACTCAGTTCCAACCTAAGACATTTTTCGTAATTTGGAATGCCTCCATTTTGTTTTTGTGGCAAGAAAGACACTTAAAAATTATTTAATTTGGTCCAATACACATTAAACTATCCGAAATATAAGATTTGGTTTCCAAATTAACGCTCATTGGGGCAATATTGACTCGTGACTGTCAAATTCTGGGTATTTTCCTAAAATTTCTAAGTCTTCAATTAAAAAAAAAAAACAAATTTCGGCTAAGACAAATATAGCTAAAAATATTCAAAAATACCTTGGCTATCACCCCCTTAAAGCTTTGCACGTAGCTACCAAACACCCTGTATATTCATATTCATATTCATAATCAAAGCGAAACGCGTCAGTGTAGTTTGGTGGTGGTGATGGTTGGGTATGTGTGATTTGTGTGTGTTCGTAGGTACAGTGTGGAGGTGGAGGAACTGCATGAACACACATTTCTTGCATAAACGTAACTATCGTAAGGTCGCGGGTGAGCAAAGTAATTGTTTCAGTTCATTAATATGGACCTCCGCAAAGTAACGCCTGATTCAATAAATTCAAGCCCTCCACAACTCCCGGTCTGCGTACACGTCCAAATCTTCCCGCTCGTCCAATCGTTGAGGGAGGCCTTTGTCTGGTAGTGGTAGTCTTTTGACTGATATGCTGATGATGACTGTGAACGCTCGTCGCTCATATGCGTTCTCTGCACTGGGTGAAAGTTAAGAGGCTGACAACACCTAATTTTGTTGAAATTGATGTAATTTAAACAGTTTTTTAAGAAAAACTGTTTGTTCTAGCACATCAAAAAAATTATATGTTAATATTCATCATATTTCAAAGACCGTGGACGGACTCGATACATAATTGGACGAAATCGGCTCGATAGAAAATAATTGCAAAGATAGGTCTTAAAATCATCATTAAACGGTTCTATGTCTTTATTTTTTTGGCGTAGGCGTCTGCAATTAAAAACATGAAGTCAACATATTCATACCTAAACCGCTAACGAGTCATATTTCACAAATAATGCACAGTTTTTTTTAAATTCAATATTTGCCCGATAAATTTCAATATGCCCGGCTGCCCAGTAATAGCGGCATCTCGTTTACTCCGATACAAATAGACAGTGTGCGCCGACGTTGGTGTTGACAGCGTCTTAAGTGAATATTTATACGCATCTGAAGCCCTGGCGGAAGTTCAGATAGAATGCCAGCAATTTAGAATTACTGAAGAATTTTTGGATATGTATGTATGTAAAACTCTTTATTGTACATAAAAACATGAAATTAAAGTTAACAAAAGGAACAGGTGTACAAAAGCGAACTTATCTCTTAAAATGATCTCTTGCAGTTAACCTTTGAACGATTGACAGGACATCAGAAACAAAAGTAGGCATGCAATGAAGAGTAAAGAGAACCGAAATCTAAAATTATGTTAATATTATTATTTTTGTGACACATATTAAAATATAAATAACGAACTTACACGCACAATACAGTCATTATATCGTCCCACTTACCCGTGAGCGGGTCGGCCGGCAGTCCTTACCAGCCGTGACTCACAAGTTCATTGACACAGGAATTAGGGCACTATCTACCCCCTTGGTACGTTTTTAACCGAATTGCCAAGGCCGGATTAACGTGGGGGCCTCCAAGCACTGCCATTTTCGGGGACCCCTTTCAACCGTACTTTTCAAAAAGTCAAATCAAATCAACTGGTAATCGAAAAATGGCGAAAAAATTTATTGTCATCGAGGATACAAACTTTCCAAATCAATTTTCACTCCGAAACCTTTTTAATTTATTTGGCGGCGGGGCCATTAGGCTACTCTGCCTAATGGCTAATCCGACCCTGCGAATTGCCCTGGGAGTAAACCGGAACATGTAGTCTCAGCACTGAACTATAGGCCTATTGTCCATGTAAATCGCACGTTATGCGCACGCTAAGGGCCTACGCTAGCTGATGCGGATTACCCGGAACGGACGCCCGTCGTCGTGCGCGCGTCTAATAAGAAATTGTATGAACAGCGCTAAGTGGCGCGGGCGCGTGCGACGGATTTTCGGTACATTTTAGATCCGCGTGCGGGCGCACGCCGCGGGCGTCCGCGTCAGCTAGCGTAGGCCCTAAAACCTTCAAAACTGTTCACGGAGCGGGAATGTCACGTCATCCTCTCGGTGTCGTTCCGTGGACACAGTTTTGAAGGTTTCTACGCAAGATGCAAGCGTTCGTCCTTCAAATGGTCTATTGACGAAAGCGTGTGCATGACGTGTGGTTTACGTCGATAATGTGCCTATTAATTTCAAAACCGGCTAACCAACACATTAGCAGTAAAGAATACTTGACCAAGGAACAGCTAGATAGATACAGGCACCTATCAGTTTCTTCTATCGGTTTCTCTGAGATTTTCGGAATATATGTGTGAAATTACATTTGTAATTTACCATGAGCTTTACGGTGACGGAAAAAGTGAGGAAACCTGCATACACCTGCGAAGAAATTCAATGGTGTGTGTGAAGTTCCAATCCGCACTGAGCCCGCGTGGGAACTACGGCCCAAGCCCTCTAATTCTGAGAGGAGGCCTGTGCCCTGCAGTGGGCTTCCGTGGTTTTCAAGATAATAAAAAAAAAGTCTAATCAAAGTAATCAAAGTTTACATGTAAAAATTTTTTCACCTCACTAGCTCGGAAAGCCCTTTTTGTTTGTTTGACATCTATTGAGAAAATCGCTTTTTATCCACATGTGAAGAAAGAGTTTTGACATTTGAAAGCAGCTTACGTGATATTTGACAGCTAACAAAACGTAAAACGTTAAAAGTGCTGAATTTTGAACATCACAATTAATGAATTGCATCGAGTAAAAAACACTAAATACAGTCTTACAACTTTATTTTAATTCATAAATATCAGCATTCAACATTGACCTTCATTCTTGTTGCAAAAACGCATAAAATGTTCTGACAGTCCAAGTAAGTCGATGTGCGAACAAAACGCATCCGAAATAATAAAAAAAAACTTAAGTCAAAACTTTTCAATTAATTATTTTGAGTGAATAAATAAATAATAATTGATAGTACAAACCCTTTTTCTTATTTTCCTCGCTGTAGTGAGGTGAAAAGTTTTGTGTTATACACGGGTGAAAAGTTATTTTACGTCTCGTGTGTTGAAACACTCGCTATCGAAAGGATTCTATTTTTGAACCACTCGCTTCGCTCGTGGTCAATCATAGAATCCTTTCGATAGCTTGTGTTTCAAATGGACACTCGCAGGTAAAATACAACTTTCCCCCCTTGTATAACAAATAACTATTGTGTATCCGAACACCAGAAATGTACTTTTTGTAACAATACTGACAGTACTTTTACACGTTATATTATAGTTGTATACCTAATTTCAGCTCAATCCGATTACCATTTACACGTTATATTGTTGGATAATTATCAGATAATCATCCTATCATGATCAGTATCTAACATGATAACATATTTAGGGCCTACGCTAGCTGACGCGGACGCCCGCCGCGTGCGCACGCTCGCGGGTCTCGCTCCTTAAAAAATCTACCTAAAATCCGTCGCACGCGCCCGCGCCACTTAGCGCTGTACATACAATTTCTTATTAGGCGCGCGCACGACGACGGGCGTCCGTTCCGGGTAATCCGCGTCAGCTAGCGTAGGCCCCAAGTTTTTGTTGAAAAAAATAGGTAATCATACAAGTTTTTTTGCTCACTTTACAATTACAATTTATGGCATCCAATCTACACGTGTATCCTAATTTCAGCTCAATCCGATACTAAATGTGAGTTAAATTTAACTTCCACGATTTGACCTACACATACACGGCAAGTTAGGGCAGACATACAGACAGAACAGCGGCATACAGACGGAATGCATTATGGATGCCCATAGATATCAGTCTGGAGCGTGTCTGGTGGCATAAAACTTTTAGTCATAATCATAATGTAACGTTTGTCATAAAAAAAAATCCCGTCGAAATCATATATTTTTATCAGAAAATTTAAGGTCACCTGTAGGTAGAACTCGTAAAGGTTAGGAATAATGATAAAGAATTATGTCAAATGAAATGATGCATTATGACCAAAAATTTTATACAACCCGATATGGACCCATTTCAGTCGCAGCTAGCGTGCAGCGTACTTGTATTTCTACCAACTGCAATGCAACTGCAATGGAAAATGTATGGGCAGTTGGCAGTTACGTTGCAGTTGGAATACAGTGTGTATCGGCCCTTAAATAAAAGCTTGTAATGATAAAGTCTACACGGCAAGTTAGGGCGGATACAGACGGAATGCATTATGGATGCCCATAGATATCAGTCTGGAGCGTGTCTGGTGGCATAAAACTTTTAGTCATAATCATAATGTAACGTTTGTCATAAAAAAAAATCCCGTCGAAATCATATATTTTTATCAGAAAATTTAAGGTCACCTGTAGGTAGAACTCTAAAGGTTAGGAATAATGATAAAAAATTATGTCAAATGAAATGATGCATTATGACCAAAAATTTTATACAACCCGATATGGACCCATTTCAGTCGCAGCTAGCGTGCAGCGTACTTGTATTTCTGCCAACTGCAATGCAACTGCAATGGAAAATGTATGGGCAGTTGGCAGTTACGTTACAGTTGGAATACAGTGTGTATCGGCCCTTAAATAAAAGCTTGTAATGATAAAGTCTGCTCTGATTACTTAACATACTACTAGCAATATCAACAATACAACGACTAGGTTATAAATAAAGCGAATCGAGATTACAAAACGTTAAATCACTTAGCTGTAAGTAGGGTTGTCAAAGCACAAGAATAGAAAATTCGGCCCTTTAGTCCTAAAAACAACACTCCTTCACGTAGTTTGGCCTCTTCCTCACTGGCGGTAGGGTTCTAAGTATCGGCCTCAGGTATCGATGCCAAGTACTCACGTGGTATTGAGGAGAATAGTATCGATACCTAAAAAATATCGGTCTTTAAGTATCGATACTACCTACATACTCAGTATCGAGTAGTTATGGTCTTTGATCAATGTTCTGGTGATCATTTAATTGGGGCTTCAATTGCACATCAAACAATGGGTTTTTTTTCATGGAAAATATTTATAGTAAAATTTTTGTTTTATAAAAAAAATATTTTTGAAATAAAAAAAAAACTTAAATTAAAGATAAAAACACTCTCCTGAACGTCCGCGCGCTTAAGCGCTTAAAAGACTTGTACGCATTTTGTAGTTTGTTAAACTGTTCACTTTTTAAAACTCGACAACCGGAATTCAGGACTGATTTTTCGCAGACAACCCTATACCACCGTGTTCGTAATGAAATAATCTTTATTTTAATTTAACTTTAATTCATTAACCAGACCGGTGCAAATTACTAGTATCGATTTACCTGTTTATACCTGCGCCTGCCTACCCAAGAGCTGTGACGGGAAAAAAATAGTCAACCTAACGTTTGCATATTCTATGGGCTTCATACTTTCGATTGGTATGTAATTTATCTATTAACCAAACCAGTGAAAAAAATTATTTTTAATTGTTAATTAATCATATTCTGGACTGAAATTTTTTAGTCGACCCACTTGCAATATATTTATTAACTTATTTAATTTAATATAAAATACTTTTCATCCATTAACCAGCTCGGTGAAGGTCGTCTTATAGAGGGATCTTAGAATAACTGTCGGTATGCTTTTCGGTATAAAACAGTTGAATCTTGCAGAAATGCTTGTGCAAAGTTGGTATTTACGTACCTAGTTTATGGAACAGCTCATAATAAGATCTGAGAGCGAGATGCTGGTAGCGATCCTACTGAAACTTGCCACACGAATGTCAACAAGACGGACTTATCAACTCAACCAACTTTTCTAACAGCCCTAGCCTGTAAGAATTAGATAGACAATATAATTTATTTAAAAAAGAAAAAATATAGTATAAGGAAAATTACAAATTAAAAAAAAGCCAAACACATACACACTCGCATAAAAATAATAAATTGCTATTCATCCACAACAAGTTTCGTCAGGTAAATAATAAAAAAAAAAACCAAAAGGGAGTAAATAATTACACGCCCACTTATAACGCAGGCTCCATTAAAAACGTTTTTCTCCATTGCGTATACGTCTCAGGTTCCAAACTGACTCGCACCCGGCCCAAAAGTACCGAAAACACCCGCTGCATTACCGCGCTGTATTGCTAAAGATATCCGTTGAACCAGGTATGAGCCCGACCTAGGATCACATCCCCTTTCCCGCATCCGCAACCCTAAAGCCTTTATAAAAGTCTTTGCCTCAGAGCACCAAGGACCCGCCGTTTCCACCGCGACTGGAACAAACTCATATCCGGGCGTTAAGTTCTGATACTTCGTGAAGAATTAGATTAAAACTTAGTGCGTGGACCCAGAAAGTAGGTGACCCAGGGGTCAATGGCACACCGTTACTATTTCTATACTACCTAATTGCTACAACTATTAGCTCCGACCATAGAACTAAAAGGAGCAATAGAAACGCCAGTAACTTTTTCACATACGGATTGTTCTCGAATGGCATCCACAGACTGGAAGACGCGGTGTAGTCACCTTAAAGTTGACATTTGCTAGCACCGAGGCAGTTGTCAGTCCTGTCAACATTTTATTTCAAACGAAACAGAATACCGCATTTTGAAAAGGAACTAAGAGCCTATGACATAATCATAATCATCTCTCAGAATGAGAGGGCTTGGGCCGTAGTTCACACGCGGGCCCCGTGCGGATTGGGAACTTCACACACACCATTTAATTTCTTCGCAGGTGTATGCAGGTTTTCTCACGATGTTTTCCTTCACTGTAAAGCTTATAGAATGCAGGCTTTGGGCTTAAAACCACTAAATTTCATAATACCTTATTCACACTAATACCCCTAATTTTCAAATTACCATGGGCTCATAATACCTAAAATTTCAAATTGTCTTATTCTTAAAATTTGAAATTTTAGGTATTATGAGCCCATAAACGTATTTGTATTTGTATTTTTGTATTTTTTTGCATGGTAATTTGAAAATTATTAGTGAATAAGGTATTATGAAATTTAGTGGTTTTAAGCCCAAAGCCAATGCAGTAGGTTAGGTTAGGTTTAGTTTATAACAATGCCGAAAAAGAAAACGTTTCAGAAAAAAATCACTTTATGATTAACGTTGATTATGAAGAATGATACAATATGACTTGTTAAATTATGTGAAACCACATAAGCCCAGTTCAGACTACCAAGAAAATTTGCGCAAGTTGCTTTACATTCCAGCGTTCGAGTGCCCACTTCAAACTAGTTTGCATTGCGGCCGCGCAATATAATTCAACTTGCACGATTTTACTTGCAGGTCTAAACTTGGCTATAGAGACCCGTAGTAAACTGCCAACAAGTTCACTCTGTAATTGGCATTGATCACTTTTTTGCAATGTGGTCTAATTCCAAAACCATTTCGAGGAATAGGTTTATTAAATCATTTTATAACATTGTAGTAAAAAAATATTAAATGATCGTGTGTATTTTTGCAAAATAATGTTTGACCTTTGTTTGACCTTTCTGTAGGCATTAACTTTGAAATTCTTTGCAACAAGAAAAAAAAAGCCGTCCGTCTAGTTTCTCTATAGTTATTATCTGTCACTTCGACGTAGTTATCATCTGTCAGTTTAAGGATACTATTTTGAAAAACATTCTTCGCGTTTTTCATATTTTAATAATGGATTTATACAGGAAGTGTTTCATTCCTACTTGTGGAAATGATTCTGTCAATAGCCCAAACAAATTAATTGTTCGCATTTACAAGAGAAGTGGTGCCGCAAAGTTAATTCAAAGTTTACAAGATGTACTTATTGTTGCGTGGATCATTTTAATGTATAGTACATTACTGCAGAGGCCGTGAAGCAAGGGATTGATGGACGAGATTTGGGGTATACGGCCGAGTCGTAGACGAGGCCGGATAAAACGAGTCCAGCAATCCCTCTTCCGGCCGAGGATTGTATAGAGCTTTTCTCAAACATGCATCATCATCATCATCATCATCATTCATCCATCCATCCATCCATCCGTCCATCCATTCATCCATCCATCCATCCATCCATACATCCATCCATCCATCCATACATCCATCCATACATCCATCCATCCATCCATCTATCCATACATCCATCCATCCATACATCCATCCATACATCCATCCATCTATACATCCATCCATACATCCATCCATCCATACATCCATCCATACATCCATCCATCCATCCATACATCCATCCATACATCTATACATCCATCCATACATCCATACATCCATCCATACATCCATCCATCCATCCATCCATACATCCATACATCCATACATCCATCCATCCATCACCAGTAGTTTAGGCGGTTTTATAGAAATATAAGAAGATAGATTTTTTTTAATGTCGTAAGTTGGCTGTATGTAATTTTTCCATTGTCAGTTTAATGTTAGTAAGCAAATTTAAAAAGTTACAGCAGCGGACAATAATGGTTTTTCATACTTACTTTTATGGCCTAGGCCAAGAAGTAATGTAAGGAGCCATAAACAACAAACTTCATGGCTTCATTTCGTGACATTAACGCATACATTTCAAAGCATGTTTGAGAAAAGTATGGATTAAATCCACCAAAGAACTTTAAAGGTAACACTTCTGACCATTTTATTTTATACGTACAAAAAATACTATAGCCGTAAATCGTTTTTTTACCTATTCTCTTGGAAGAATCGGCAACTTTAGTGTTATTGTTATTGTAATGTAAAGTGACATTGTCAGATGACAACTAACCATCGATTATGACACATTTTTTTTGTCATTATGTCTCTGGTTTATACACAGATTCAGCCGCGGCATGTAATTTACGAGAAGTCGTATCTCAAATTTTTAATAAATTATAAAAAAACATTGGAGTGATGAATTGCTGAAATATTCAAATTAGATTCTTAAAATGCTCTATATTTTCGATAAAAAAAATAAAAAGGGGGGTTAGAAAAAATGAACAATCCCAATTCAATTCCGTCATAATTTCGTAGAAAACTAAACATTTTTCCAACCTAACACTGTTATCTGTCTTATCAGCAGCATATCTGGATGGTAAAAACATTCATGCAATCTCATACATGCCTGCGTATGACTCAGATATCTCGTTTACTATGAATGAAACAAGATAAATAACTGCAGGAACGCAGTCATATGACTATGATTTAACGAAAACAGATTTGAAACTGTTTTTCACTTCGCGATTTTCGCTTGTAATTAAGTAGCTGTTGCCCGCAACTCCGTCTGCGAAGACTTCGGTTGGCGCTACCGTGTGGGAATTATGCAATTTTGCGAGAAATATCGCACCGTAACGCATCCTCAGGATATTAAGTATCATCATCAGCCTATGCTCGTCCACTGCTGCACATAGGCCTCTCCCATGGCACGCCACTGAGCACGGTCCTCGGCCACTCTCATCCAGCTCTTGCCAGCCGCCTTGCGAAGATCATCGCTCCAGTATAGCTCTATCGCTCTCTTAAGTATCTTATGTCTGAATTCAGATCTTGTCTATTCGTACGCCAAGTTTCATCTAAATTCGTGCAGCCGTTTTTACGTCACAGAGTTACAAACATCTAAACATTCTAACACCTTCACAGACTTTCTTATTTATAATATTAGTATGATTGGAGAGGATGTCAATACATATAATACAATACACTATTTTATTAGATGAAAAGGACAGATAGACAATCAGACGGCTTATTGATACCGTACCGTCCTTTACATTCGAAACTAGACAAAAAATCCACCATCTAAAGGATCCGGTTAAAACACGACCCGTGTTTGTAGATCCTGAATAAACGACAATAATGCACGACCTTAAGAGTGAGTTCCCTGACCTTGAGAATTTATTTTTCGTACGCACATTGACAGTTTTCACTTACACAGAACCATTTTGCGTGATACGCTATACAGCCGTCAGCTAAGGGTGGAGTCCCAGTGTAAGTACTTACAAAGGAACATTAAAGAGTCGCCTTCCGATTTTGTACAAATGTAATCTACATTATTTTGATGACTTTCGATATTCAAACTTGGTGTAAGTACAAATAAAACGATTTTACATTATTAAAGGATCTTTTTATTAATAATCAGAACTTTAATAACATCAAAAAAATATAAACATCGAAAATGTCTTTATTCAAAATTACTATTATTGTTGACCTAAAAAAAACTGAAAGAATTACATTGCTGACCCGCGACCTTATGATACTTACGTTTATGCAAGAAAAGCAAAATAAATGTATATGCTTATGCAGCTTAGTAAACGGTTGCGATACTTACTCTGAAGATGAGCTCGGTTTATGTGATTTGTGTGTGTTCGTACAGTGTGGAGGTGGAGGAATTGCATGAACACGTATTTTTTGCATAAACGTAAATTTTATAAGGTCGCGGGTGAGCAAAAAAGTTGTTTCAATTCATTGATATGGACCTCCGAAAGGTAACGCCTGATTCAATAAATTATTGTTGACCTGTCCGTGTATTTACAATTCCAATTCCAAATCTCGTAGAGGAGATATAGTGCGCAGTTATTGTGAAGTCATCATCATCATCATCATTTCAGCCGAAAGACGTCCACTGCTAAACATAGGCCTCCCCAAGGTTCGCTAAACAGATTGGTCCCGTGCCATCCGCATCCAACCTGATCCCGCAACCATAACCAGGTCGTCTTCCATCTTGTTGGAGGCCTACCTCACTGCGTCTTCCGGTCCATGGACGCCACTTGTGAAACTTTTCTTTTCCCATCGGCCATCAGTTCTACGAGTGATGTGCCCTGCCAATTGCCACTTGAGTCTGGAGATTCTTCGAGCTATGTCGGTGACTTTAGTTCTTGCGCGGATTTTATAATTTCTAATGCGATCCCGCAGAGAAACTCCGAGCATAGCCCTCTCCATCGCCCTCAGAGTGACTTTGAGCTTTCTTATGAGGCCCATCATTAGCGGCCACGTCTCAGTGCCATAAGTCAGCACTGGCAACACAGACTGGTCAAAGACTTTTGACTTGACACATTGCGGTGTATTAGCTGACAAGATATTGCAAAGCTTCCCTAACGCTGCCCAGCTGAGTCTAATTCGTCGATTGACCTCTTTCTCGAAGTTAAACCCACTAATTGGATTGTACTTATATCCCAAATAGTTATAGTCGTCAACAACTTCGAGCGTAGAGTCTTCAATTATGACGGGAAATGGTACAACATGGGCGTTCGGCATGACCTTCGTCTTTTCTATGTTCAATTAAAGTCCAACTCGCTCGGAGATCTTCCCGAGGTTAGAAAGCATCGCACTTAGGTCGAAGGTGAGTGATGTATTTCACCATTTACATTGATGCCTCGCCCTTCCCTGTCAGGAGTCTTGAAAGCATCCTTCAGCTCCAGTGCAGCGGTGAACAGTTTTGGAAAAATAACATCTCCTTGTCTGACTCCCCGCTGCAATTGAATACGCTTCGACATTTGGTCCTGAAGTCGGACGGACATTGTGGCGCTATTATATAGACACTTCAACACTTCGATGTAATGTACTGTACCAGTAGTCTACTTGGCACCGTTGGAGCCCAAGTCTCGATCGAATCGAAGGTTTTCTCATTGTCTATAAATGTCAGGCGAAGGGGGCGTTTAAACTCCTCGGTTTTCTGTATAACCTGCTGCAACGCATGTATGTGGTCTACGGTGCTAAAGCCCTTTCAGAATCCTACTTGTTCTGGAGGCTGGAAGTCGTCTAACCTGCGTGCGAGACGATTCGATTGTTTATAAAGTACAACACGCATTTAATTAAAAAGTTGACATTGTCTTGATACAGACATCAAATAAATAGTATAAAGATATAAGATTTAACAATATTCTTATAATCAATCAGGTGCAATGTGAGTTTGACAAAGACCAAAGAACTTTCCTATCGACAAAAAGGACATTAGTAAAGAAGATGGCACAAGACATTCTGTTACAAACTTATTTTTAATTTTTCGTTTTTTTACACATACCAAATTTCAAGTCGATCCGACCACTAGAAGCGAGTTAAATAAAGCTTACAAGATTTGGCCTAAACTAACAGGGCAATTTAAATAAAAGCTTGTAAAAACGTGTTAAAAACACACATAATTATATACGACGATTGCAATAATTACAAATAAAAGCTTGTAATTATTAAGAAAACTTACTTACCTTAGTAAAAGTCTGACCTCTTTGACAGCTGAAATCGAACAGTCGGGATCCACCCTTACCCTACCACAGGAGTAGTATTTTGTGCGAGTGTGTGCGTGCGCGGCTACAAACGGAGCGTGCTCTCTCGTTGGATTCCTTGACAGCACTGAATATTTTTCGGCCGCGATCGCTATTTAAAAATCGAATTACGGGAAATGTTCGCTCCATAGTAAAAAGTATGTAAAACGGCAAACATTTTTGCGTAAAAAATAGATAATGTTTAGATGCATATTATCATTATAGAGATTATATTTAGCCTAAAATGAAACGGTGATAATATTTTTCATACTTTTGTGTTACGATTCAACCAAAGAGATTTTCATGAATTTGTTTCATTATTATCTAAAAAGCGTAAATAGAAAATGACGATTTCGATGTTTTTGAAAGAATTTGGGATTTTATTTCTCGGAAATTAATTATTATTTTACAAATGTGGCGCGGTGAAGCTGTAGATACATCTATTAAGTTTCTAAAATAATTTTTGTAGTATTAAATATACGGTGAATTTCGTGGCATTATTGCAAACCGCAAACATCTTTCAAGCGTTTTTTGGGGACTCACCCCTTAAACCCTCATGTTATTGCCATAAGTGCTTGAATTATTATGTCGTTATTTATTAATTTGTTTCATTGCACATCACACTTATGAATAAGAGGTGTTACTAAAATTCGGAGTAATGTATTTATTCGGTGTAGGTCGTCCATTAGAGGTCGATAAATACGAGGTCGTACACTAACCGCTTAAAATTCATGCCGCCTAATATGTCGGCTGTAATAAAATATATCCTCGGAAATAAATAAATATTCTATTTATATTTAGTTTAACAATGGCTTAAACTTCACAACACGTTTGCTTGATTGATCGTGTACCTACCGAATAATGCCTTGTTGTAACCAATACGTCTATAACCTGAGGTCGTATTGAATAACGCGCGGGCGCTTGCCTTCACTTTCACCATCTCTTTCTGCCACCGTCTTATACCGTTTGTCAGAAAGAAATAGCTATTGCGAAAACAAGCGTCAGAGCGTTAGACAATAAGCCTGCTGGACTGCCTGGAATAGATTATAACCTGGATAAGCTTATAGCATCTGGGGGCACTGAGCGCCCCCGCCATAGTCGAGCAAAACACAGGCACGGCCGTACTATCCATTTCTCGAAGCATTCAGACTATTTTCAACCTCTTGTAACTGTGTGCTAGCAATGCTAGTACCTTGAATTTTCAGTTACTTATATACTTTTTATCCCGGAAAATTGCATAGTTCCCGCGGGATAGCGTTGAACGAATTCGCAGACTAAATCGCGGGCAACAGCTAGTTTTAAACGGCCCGTCAAAATCATAATATTAATATTACAACGGTTCACGAACGTTACTCTCATTCATAGGTTCATTTTCGGTTTGAGGAAATATGACCACGTTTCCTTTTATAGTGCGCATCTCAAGTGGCTCCCCATCCGTTTTCGCCGTAATACTCATATTCTTACTCTTTTATACAGCATACTCTTTAACCCTGCAACTCGGAGGAGTTATGGTATGGAGATACCTTCAAGAGCGTTTTAAGTTCTTGTCCTCTCTTCGTTCTGCACAGAATTTTCTTCTTACCGTTCCTCCTTCTTCCTCTAAATTCTATCATAACTCGTTTACTATGACTGCCATTCGTCTCTGGAATTCTCTTCCTTTGGCGTTAAGGCAAGCTAAATCCCTACCCATTTTTAAAAACCTCCTCAAAGCTAACTATTTGTCACTAACTTAATCCTCAATCGTCGGTCCTTCCCTGTTCATTTGTTTACATTGTGTCTTTAAATCCGAGTTCCTTTTCTCACGTGCGGCCTTTTGACATTTTCTCATTGATATTCTGTATATGTAGTGTATAAGTATTATATTTAATGTATATGTTTATTTATGTATAAATATTGTATATTTGTATTGTTTTTAATATTTTATTGATTAATATCTCTTCATTTCTCCTGTCTGTTGTTTCCGCCACCTACATAAACCTGTTCATATTTGTACATGTATCCAGTATTGGTTGTCTGGAAGTCATCGCTTTTGAGCGATAAGACCGCCTATTGTCTGCCTGATTTTTATTGTTATTATTATTTTTTCTGTACTTTTTGTTGGTGCTCAATAAAGAATATTTGTATTGTATTTTATTGTTACTCGTACGTAATTGAAAACACTGTCTGTCCCAGGCACACTCGGTGCCTTCATAACGTACAGGGTGTTTGATGATGATGATAGTACGTGACGCATGCGGAGTTTCGCTTCTAAGGCTGTCTGTCCATTGTAGCGGACAGAAGCAGCGAAGCGGCGAGCGAGAAAAAACCACCAATAGAATTTCATTAAATCTCCGCACCTCTGCAGTGGACAGGGAGTTGCTAGGTATAGTATAAATCTTCCCAGGGGAAATTTTTGCTTCGAGCCATTACATTAAATTTGAACCTTAATACTATGACGATACCGTTTGTTTTGAAAGATAAGGGCTCGAAGCGAAAAATTCACATGGGAAGATTTATACTATAGTTGAAAAATTCATACAAGACCTGGAAGCGGAGGAGGACGCAGAGCGGAGATGTAGCGCTAAGAAACAAACTTGGGCTAGCTCCGTGTATGGAAAAATACAGTCCGCAATCGTGTACAGACAAACAGTCCGTAAGTCCGTTCCAGTGGATAGGCAGCCTTATAACTCCGAACTGTATGGTGTACCACAGAATGCAATATTTAATTCCCTGTCAGAATTTTTTTTTTTAATTATATTTTTGTTTGTATCAAGATCATAGGGTAATAACTAATAAGCGTCCTCGCTTTAGAATAGTACCTACAACCATCACGTATTTGATGTGGCGTATCCACTCATAGATATGCCAAACGTATTGGCTTGTACAGGACAGCAATAAACACCCCAAGTTTGCAGGCTACATATGAAAAATTAATGTCCCACCCAGAAATAGTCGTAACAATCGCTCGTTTCAACCTTCAGTTTCGTGTCAAACTTCACAGTGAAGGTTTCTTTTTCACTTTTTTAGTAATAAAAAGTTCAACTGATATACAATTTTAGACGTGGTTGGTTAACGTTGGCCTGGTACTACGGTTCGCGGGTCAGCGCCAATTCGGTCCGCGATAGCTAAAAATTTACGCATCAATATAGTGCCTAGCGTTAAATAACGCAAATGTTACTGGCCTCGAGCGTGAATTTATCCTTACGCGCAAAAGGCCTGCGTTACGCGCGCATCTTATAAACATGAGTTTGCAGTGACTGTTTGTATGGAGAATCCGTACAAATCATTTACGGAGTCGCTATCGAGTGCGGTCACTCATGGTAGTGGTACTGCTCGTTTGCGATTTTCGATCCATAACGTAGTAATATAACTAGTGAGGCAACTTGGTCGTCTGTTGATGACAACTGTGCGATGCGGTGTGGAGTAAGGCTGCTTGGCCTAACGCGTAATCGCGGGCTTTGGTCCATTCGACGCGCAATTAAGTGTAAACCACAGATAGGATGGCAGCGGTTGGGTCTGGAGTGCGGCGGGTCTATTTACGTGGCGGTACACGGCCAATGTCACATTGCCCCGTCCCCGATCCGCGTCCTCCGTCGGTGTAATGTAGTTCAAATACCACCACGTAAATAGAGCCGCCGCACTGCCAGCCGACCCGATTCGCGGCCTGCCTATGTGTGGTTTATATTTTAGCGAGTATACAAACAAATGCATCTACTATTTAAAAATATAGGCAGTGAAATATGAATACATATAAGGGTGAAGCAACTATTTTGTGTTCTTTACTCTGTCCCCGGTTGACCAAGTGACACTTCATACTGTTTCATAGCAAAATGCTTAGGTTGTTCAAGGGACAAAAATTGTGTAACCATAGCAACGGATGGCAAGAAAAAGTTGATTCACCCATAAATATGTGCCAATAGTGTAATTAAAATAATAACACTTCAATGTCTTTGACTAATTTTCCACAATCGCTCAAGTCCAACGCGAAGTGAAGTTTTGACGAGCTGGTGCTTCCGATTTAGCGTTAAGGCACGCTGCCCTTCCCCGCACCGCATCATGTCCCCCCGTCTACACGACCGAGTTGTCTCACTAATTGTATTGTTACGCTGTAGTGTAGTATAGGCTCTAAAATGTCGGTATTCTAGATTCTATTGGCGATATCGCTTGTGAGAAATAAGTGTCTTCAAGGGTAAAGACATCCCGCCCTTATGTCGGGATTCTGCATCTGCGGCTCTTTTATCAGGTAGTTTTAATTTTCAGTGATTTTCTGAGTATTTTAGATCTAGTCCTATACTCAGAAATTCTGTTTACGAACTTCGTATCGTTCCGTTTACGCTAGTATATTTAACAGAAGGGTGAAAAGGACAGCACGATACGAACTTCGAATTTCGTAGTAGCCCTCCAGTTTAAACCTACAGAAAACCGTGCAAGTTGCATTACATTGCGGCGTTCGATCGACCACTTCAAAATCGTTCGCTTTAGCACCTCGCAATGTAACGCTACTTGCATATTTTTTCTGCAGGTTCTGAATGAAATAGATTGAATAGGGCCCTATCAATCAATCTATCTATCATCATCCCAGCTTATATACGTCTCACTGCAGGGCACAGGCCTCCTCCCAGAGTGAGAGGGGTTAGGCCGTAGTTCCCACGCGGGCCCACTGCGGATTGGGAACTTCACACACACTATTGAGGTTTCCTCACGATGTTTTCCTTCACCGTAAAGCTCATGATAAATTTCAAACGTAATTTCGCACATAAATTCCGGAAAACTCAGAGGTGCGTGCCTGGATTTGAACTCACGACCCTGCTTGAGAGGCCATATTTCAAACTACTAGGCCACCACGGCTACCTATAATTCGTTTATTTAAGTATTGGAAAAACGGTAAATAATCTTGACTTAACTTTTATGTACTTAACCACACCTGTTACTTATGTCATTACTAATTGTTACATATTGGCTGTGACTTAATTTTCAAGTATTTTTCAGGATCGCGTACTTTCTTTCTAATGCTAAAATTAAAAAAGTATAGCGAGCGATCTTTAACCTTACCTACCTCTAATAATTATTGGTATACTTTCTAGAAATGTTTGCTCACCGAACAAAAAAAAAACAAATTAAAATCATCGCCCTCAGAGACTTTTTTTTTTTTTTTATATAATTTATTTACACAAAAACAAACAAAAGAAGTACAGAAATACTTATGCTAAAATACATCTGCCAAACTGCATAGCAGTTTGTTGGCAGAAAGTTTATAACTCTCACTACTTATAAAGGTTCCGACACTCACTTGATCCGGTTATATTAAAAATTCAAACCCGGTGCCGGCTGCGTAGGCACAGCGCGCCACGGCCCTTTGTTATTGATTACTATTTACCTAAAATACTTAAAATACGTTAACGTCAAAACCGTTAAAAGCACGGCGTTATTTCATAGCCCACGCCCACATTTAGTATGGTGGATCCTAAAAGTCGGTTCACCAGACCATGCGAGCTACAATCACACTTTAGTGCACCTTATCAATTCGTTCAAAAACCTACAGCAACATTTTGCTTTCAGCCGGCGGTCGGCCCCCTGGGGGCTATCAGCAAGGTCCATAAGTCGGACCGGAAGATTGGACACCGGAGGGTCGGGGAGGGGGGCGAGATCACCTACAAGAAGATCCAGTCGTCGCAGATCATGGGATCTATACAACTTGGTGAGTCCTATTACTATAGTCCATAGGTACAACGTGGGAGTTGACGTCCCCTTGTGGCCGTTTAAGGTTTTTCAGGGGGGTAGTGGCAATAGAACGTCATCATTTCAGGGCCTACGCTAGCTAACGCGGACGCCTGCCGCGTGCGCACGCTCGCGGGTCTCGCTCCGTAAAAAATCTACCTAAAATCCGTCGCACGCGCCCGCGCCACTTGGCGCTGTTCATACAATTTCTTATTAGACGCACGCACGACGGGCGTCCGTTCCGGGTAATCCGCATCAGCTAGCTTAGGCCCTCAGTCGCAGGGCGTCCACTGCTGGACATAGGCCTATCTCATTGATATCCAGTCATTACGATTGCAAGCGGCTTGCATCCACCGCAAACCTGCGGCCTTTACCAGATCGCCCGTCCACTCCGTAATGTCTTTCCCGAAATATCTCGGTGCCTGAAGACCAAAGCCTTTAACCAGTGTATTTAGGTCGTCGTATGGATCCGAGACGTGGTCCTTCACTATTGGCCTCATAAATATGCTCAGGGTTTCTCTACGGGATCGAATCAGAAATCAGGAGATTCGTAGAAAAACAAGGGTCACCGACATAGCTAAACGGATTAGCTCGTCGAAATGGCAATGGGCAGGCATAGTTAGCACGCAAAACAGATGGTCGTTACGTCGTTAGGGCCGGAAAGTTCTCGAAGGGAGACAACGGACTGGCAAGCGCAGCGTAGGACGTCCACTAACGAGATGGACGAGTAATAGAACGCTCATAAAAATCAAGAGGCGGACCAAAAATCCGTACTTGGTGCGCCAGCGTAGGCCTTCGCATAATATATCTTGGGAACGAAAGGAAAGGGCCTCGCTGATGCCGGGTGAATATTCGAGCGTTTTGACCGCGCGGTTAAACGTCATTACCATTCGGCGATTATTACCACAACCAAAGGACGAATCGAGCGAAATTTCAACAAACTAGATTCAGCATCGGCACTGTCTTAAGTTTTCATAAAAAGTTAACCCTAACCATCACCCTTTTTAATAATTTCTGCTCAAATGGTAATGACAAAAAAAACCGCCGTAAAAACGCTGAATACTTACCCTGCCACTTTGCCCACATCTATATTAGTCCACGCTACGCCACTGAGGAAAAGAATCTATACTAGGTATACAGGGTTATTTGTAATTCACTAGCATCCTTTTAACCCTAAACTCCTACCACTTAAACAAATGTTTTTTGTTTTACGGCTTTTGTCATAACTTAATATTTTTGGTGTAATTACGTTTTGAAAATTTGAGATTACCTATTATTTATACGATACTCTGTGTATTTGTATGGGAAAAAAAGTGCTTCATTTTAGAAAGTCGTAAAACAAAAAACATTTGTTTGAGTGATAGGAATTCAGGGTTAAGAGGATGTCAGTGAATTACAAATAACCCTGTAGTCCAAGAGAAAGTTCGTGGCACGAGGGGTTATAAAATGTGAGATGTACTAGCTCCTTTGCAACATATGAGAGTCAGATTTTTTTCTTTTTAACCCCCGACACAAAAAGAGGGCTGTTATAAGTATGACCGCTATGTTTGTGTGTGTGTGTGTCTGTCTGTGGCATCATAACTCTTAAACGGGTGGACCGATTTGGATGAGGTTTATTTTATTAGACAGCCGGTTTCTTGGCGATGGTTCCTAGATATGTTTCATCAAAATCGGTTCAGCCGTTTCAAAGTTATCAGCTCGTTTGATAGCTGCGGAAGGGATCTTAGATGCATAATGGGCATCTACAGTACCCGACCATAAAGATTGCACACGGTCTTTGAAAAAAGACTGCAAATCGGACATTGGTAGTAAGTGGTAGAGCCATGTTGTAGCTAGCCGCTGCATCACGAATGGGCCGGCTCGTCCGGGGCAGTACCACCCTCTCACAGAACACCGGCGTGAAGCAGCAGTAATCCTGCTTGCGTTTCGTACGGTCAGTGAGAGTGCCGGGGGCCCAATACCTCACCCCTTCCCACTCCCCCTCCCTCTCCCCCTTCCCCTATTCCCTCTCCTTTAGGGCCGACAACGCACTGGCATCGTGTAAAGCGCTGCGGGTGTCTATGGACAGTGGTGTTCATTTAACATCAGGTGACCCATTAGTTCGTTTGTCTGGCCTATCTAACATAAAAAAAAAAAAAAAAAAAAAAAAAAAAAAAATCTTTATGGCCGTGTACTGTACTTTATGTTCAAACATACGTGTGAAATAATTTCGTTGGGAGTTTTTAAAACTCAATTTATAGTTATTAAAGATAAGAATCCCTAGAAATACACAGCTCTGAAACTGCTCACTGTTACACTCCCAGCCTTGGCCGCTTAAGTATATTATTGCCGTCCCTGAGTACTGTTAATGTAACCCACATACGGTAATTAACGCTGTTATGAGATTACAAGGCTATTGCGTGATATGTGTATCGGGGATGACTGTAGTTTGTCCTAATTTGAAACGGGCATTTTAAAAATAAAGTTTACCCTTTATTTCTTTTTCAAATTTTGGGGTTTTCTTGCATACACCCGCGAGGGAATTCAATGGTGTAGGTATGTGAAGTACCCATTCCGCATTGGGCCCGCGTGAGAACTACGGCCGGGGCCCTCTCATTCTCAGAGGACGGTGCCCTGCAGTCACAGTGGGACGTATATGCTAGGGTGATGATGATGATGAGATGAATGTTAAGTCTGAAAACTTTTATGAAAAAATTTAAACACCTTTGTTAAGGTGCCCCACTTTTTGAATTCTATTACCAGCGCATTCTACATCTAATATATAAAAATCTCGTGTCACGGTGTTTGTTATCGATCTCCTCCGAAACGGCTCGGCCGATTCTTATGAAAGTTTTTGTCCGTATTTGGTAGTTATATGAATCGCACTGCCCAATTTGCTGTGGAATTGGTTCAAAACGCTAAACAAACTGAACGTTGTCTACTTGTAGGACATAACTGTAAAAGCATTTGCTATTGTGATAATCAGTTAACAGCGGTGTCGCAGCCGTGTTTGAACGGTCATCATCATCATCCCAGCCTATATACGTCCTACTGCAAGGCACAGGGCTCCTCTCAGAATGAGAGGGCTTGGGTTATGTGCGGATTGGGAGCTTAACCCTTAAGCCAAGTTTAGACCTGCAAGAAAAATCGTGCAAGTGCGGCCGCAAAGCAAACTAGTTTGAAGTGGGCGATCGAACGCTACAATGTAAACCCCCCCCCCCCCCCTTTGAATGTACCCCTTTGAATGTAAAAAAGTTCTCAAAAAATTAAGACGCTGTCAACACCAACGTCGGCGCACACTGTCTATTTGTATCGGAGTAAACGAGATGCCGCTATTACTGGGCAGCCGGGTATATTGAAATTTATCGGGCAAATATTGAATTAAAAAAAACTGTGGATTATTTGTGAAATATGACTCGTTAGCGGTTTAGGTTTGAATATGTTCACTTCATGTTTTTAATTGCAGACGCATACGCCAAAAAAATAAAGACATAGAACCGTTAAATGATGATTTTAAGACCTATCTTTGCAATTATTTTCTATCGAGCCGATTTCGTCCAATTATGTATCGAGTCCGTCCACGGTCTTTGAAATATGATGAATTATTAACATATAATTTTTTGATGTGCTAGAACAAACAGTTTTTCTTAAAAAACTGTTTAAATGACATCATTTTCAACAAAATTAGGTGTTGTCAGCCTCTTAAAACTTGTACTGTACCGCTTTAACTCGCCTACTATTACATAAACCTCTAGTGGGTTTTCCAATAGTGGCATAATAATTTCAACCTTATTTATATGTGCTCTTGATTATATTAAATAAAAAAATAAAAAAAAAATGTAAAGCAACTTGCGCAATTTTTCTTGCTAGTCTAAACTGGGCTTTAAATCGATACCGACAATATATTTGCCGTCAAACAGAATTCAAAGCCGATTCAAATCAGCAACATTTACGGTCCAAAATCGAATGTCTTGACAGGGTTGTCAAATGGTTTAAGGGTTTTCACATCATTGAATTTCTTCGCAGGTTTGCCCAGATTTCACAATGTTCGTTTTCACCGTAAAGCTCATGGTTTTTAAATGTAATTCCGCACATAACGGACGGCCACTGGACTTGAACTGTCACTTGCCATAATATTTTATACTTCATTTAATTTAAGGTGTGAATTAACGGTCAAATTGTAACACACGTTTCTCGGTATTTCAAACATAAATGCTTTGATCAATTATAACTGTAGATCCACAGTCGCGCGCCCGAAAATGTCCGAGCCAAATGAGCGCCACTTTGATAAAAGTGGCCTTCTTTTTCTCAGTACGTTGCGTGAAATTGTCAAGTTTAGCTGTCAAGTGTCCACCGAAATTCGACTGTAATGGAGTAAAGACTAGGTTCAAATTTCAGTGTAGGTGATGATTTTAATTGTTATGCAAACAAATAAAAAAGTTCGGACATTCTTTGAAGGGGATTTTGTTCGGCAATGTGTATCTTCAGTTATAATTGATCAAAGCATAAATGGACTAAAAATACCTGCATGTACATTTATTAGCGGTATTTATTATGTTTTCACTATGGAAGTTAGCACAATTTTAAATAGTTTCGTTGTTTCATTTAAAAACGTGTGCAAATTTTACCGTTAAGTTTCAAATGTTAAAATAAATGGGTTATAATAAGTATTTGTTTTTTGATGTACATTCTGAAAAGGTTGATCGGCTCTTTAGCACTTTGTTAACACTATAAACACTACATTTTTATAGATACAGCCGTAACATATATTTTGACGCGTAGGTAAGCCTTTATATGAACTTCAAGGAATTAAAACCCCGAATACGACATTGCCATCGATTTTCTCAACTTCGCTCCCATTCTAGTCGGTTATCTGGCGCCTTGCCTAACTGCCGACGTCCTGCGTCTAGTGCTCTGGTCAATAACAGGGGGTACGGTTACAAGACGACATGTATTTGTCGACCCGGAATGCACGACGCTAAAGCACGACCAGATGAAGTGATGATTCTAACACTTATGTTATTGCCATTGCCATAAGGATTTAAATTATGAGACAAAATTTGTATAGTATAAATCTTCCCAGGTGAACTTTGCGCTTCGAGCATATCTTTCAAAACAAATGGTATCGTCATAGTATTAAGTTTCAAATTTAATGTAATGGCTCGAAGCGAAAAATTCACCTGGGAAGATTTATACTATATAACCATAGCAACGGGTGGCGAGATAAAGCAAAACCGACTCGCGTATTTTTCGGTGGCTTATTATAATTGTTCACATGTAACCGGTGAACTTGAGAAAATTAGTGCCTTTAATTTCATGCGGCCAGAGTTAATTCTGAGAATAAGAGGGATATTTGGGTTACACTGAGGCGTAACGAGACCCGTTTTTTGCCCGCGGGCAATTTTGCCCGTTACCGTTTCATTTCAGGACCCTTTTTGGTTGTGTAATGAATTTTCTACATTACATTCGGTGTTACCGCAGAATACAGAAGAGAATGGCCCTCGGAGAGTGTCGTGAAATGTCGCGGCCGATACCGTAACTTAATTTGAGGCTATTCTAGTGTATAAATACTTTTAACGTAACTGGTTGGTAGACCACGATGAATTTGTGATTCCCATGATTATTTAGTAAAATACCTGAAATTCACGACACTCTCCGAGGGATTGAATGAATGCAATAATTGCGCCAAAAGCTCGGGCCACTATAGATGTTTCTCAATCTTCGGCGGTCGGTCTCTTGGGCATACTCGAAATGAACCATCAACATTATGATACAGTGATAATAGTAAAACCCATTCCCTTCTGAAATATTTCCTTTTTAGATCATTTACAGAAGTGTTGCTACGTGGTTTCTGTTTGTTATTTTGTTAACATGTTAAAAATGAAAAGAAAAAAAAAACGGTTAAGTGCGAGTCGGACTTGTTCATGAAAGATTCGGTACCTCCGTGCAATATTTTAAAAACAGTTAGTAAAAAATCGCCGAAATGTAAATACTAAAATCGTAAACGTTCAAACAGCATAGGCCTGCTCGCGTTGCCTAGCAACCGAAAAACGCTGAAAAAATAAAACACGTTTCTTGTATGCAAGAGATAGAGCCCTGTGAAAGACAGACAGACAGTCTCAGTAATAGAGGGTCCCATCGGCACCCTTTCAGTATAAAAACGATTAGTTTCAATTGCCTCAATACATTCCTGAGAAAAGGGGTCTTGAATTGTAAGAGACACTAACAACTCAGTGACCTTATAAAGGTTCATTTTGTCCTTTGCGCGGAACCCTAAAAACACTACAAAGTATTTTATTATTACTTCATACACGTATGTTATTTTTCAGAAAGATTATTGAATTTTTTAAAATGCTAATAGCTTCTTTACGTTCACCGCATTGTTTTGTTAACTGCGGTTACTTATGTCATTCTTGGCTTAAAAAACCATAAAAATAAGTGCTATCAAGGCAGTTGTATACATGTACTATCTAAGAGCCATATCACACTGGCGATTTGCGAATGCGTAATAGATGCGGAGCTATCGCCGCGGGGACGTAATGGATACGCCGCGAACGCCCAACGTACATTATATTAAAATACTTATGTCTAAATACATAAATAAATACTTATGTCACTCTCGGAGCCCAAGAAACAGGCTAAGCCTAGTTTGGTTGAGGCCCACTAGAGTCTAGTGAATAGACACTGTATTTTAATGTAAAAAAAAAAATTTTGGTCAATAAACAATTTTTTTTTATAAACTAGCTGATGCCCGTGGCTTCGCCCCGTTCTGTTTCATAAAAACCTTCTCTTGACAATAACAAACGCAACAAAAAAAGAATTATCCAATTTGGTGCAATCAATCGGAAGTTATGCGCGTACAAACATTTCGGTGATTCATTTTTATTTATACAGGGTAATTGTTTAATAAGTGCACAAATTTTAATATGCGATACAGCAGCGGTTCTCAATCTTTTTTGGTGACGGAACCCTTTTGGAAAGCGAAATACTTGATGGAACCCTACAATAAAACAATAGTGATATCGATTCACGTGATACGCCGCGCGTCAGAACGGTCGACCAGAAAGAGGTGTTTTGAATTTTTTTTTCAATTCTTGCGGAACCCATACAGGGGTTTCGCGGAACCCTAGGGTTCCGCGGAACACACTTTGAGTATGGCTGCGATACAGTGTCGTTAAAATAACAAATTTCAGTATTTTTCGTTATAATATTTATCACTAAAAAAAAAAAAACTATTAACGATACTGAATCACGTATCAACATTTGTGCACTGATTAAAAAATAAATAAATAATAAAATAAATAAATATTACGGGACAATCTTACACAAATCGACATAGTCCCAAACTAAGCAAAGCTTGTACTATGGGTACTAGTCGACGATAAACATACTTATATAGATAAATAAATACTTAAATACATAGAAAACATCCATAACTCAGGAACAAATATTCGTGCTCATCACACAAATAAATGCCCTTACCGGGATTTGAACCCAGGACCTCTTGCTTCGTAGGCAGGGTCACTACCAACTAGGCTAAAGCGGTCGTTAAATTACCATGTATAAATAGATACGTTGGGTGTTCGCCGCGAATACGTTGCTTCTCGTCTTCGTCCATATTCCCATTTTGTCAACTTCCCAGCTCGTTAACAATCTCATTTCGTCCACATTCAACTACCAAATCGTCCACTTCTTATCTCGTTGCATTCCCAACTCGTCCGCATTCCCATGTTGTCCACATTCCCAAGCTATCCACATTTCCATGGAGGTAAAAAACGTTAAAAAATAACTTTCAACTGAATTGACAATCACCTCCTTTTATTAAGCGAACAAGTACGGATGTGAATGGATGAGAATGGACGAAATGGGAATAAGGACGATATGGGAGGGAATGTGTATTTCTTACGAAACTGGATCTGATTCCTAATTCAGAAAGAAGCTTTCGTCTTCGTGTAGGTAAGTGTATGATTAACTGTGTCCACCACTGCAGCACTAAGGGCCTACCGAGCTTTTCGCGCTAATCGATTTTGGGTGGACGATTTCGGGCGTGGGGGAGGCACGATGGCTCAAGATAAGTTGGTTGGACTGCGCTTGTTTTTGGGTATTTTCATCTTATTACTAAAACAAATACATATTTTAAAAATGTAGCAATACTACGCCCTAGAAAACATCTTGTTTTATTAACATTCAAAAAGTCATGACCTGCCGTGCAGTATTAGCGTCGTACTACGGATTTATTTTATTTTTTAGGTACGGTTTTGGATTGTTTTTCTATCGAGCGAACTATAAGTAATCGTGTTTCGATAAACACTTGTCATTAGAGTGAATCCTCAAATATCTTTCACATGAATTTCAAGACTATAGCTTTACTTGTAATAATGATACATACATACATACATACATACATACATACATACATACATACATACAATCACGCCTTCTTCCCAGCAAGGGGATAGGCAGAGACTATTTGTTTCCACCTGCTACGATCCTGACATACATCCTTCGCTTCAGCAACACTCATTAGTCCTTTCATACATGCTCGCCGGTTTCGGGTACTCTTGACCTGACCCTTCCTCAAGACATCCCCAATCTGATCATGAAATGTCCTTCTTGGTCTCCCTCTACCAATATTTCCATCTACACTCGCATTATATATCTCTTTCGTAATTCTTCCTTCGTCCATCCTCACCACATGTCCAAACCAACTTAACATCCCTTTCTCTATACGATTCACAACATCATCTTTCATGCCACAACGTTCCCTTATTAGACTATTCCTCATTCGGTCACTCAAGTTCACACCAATCACACTCCTTAATGCTCTCATTTCCACAGCATTTATCCTACTTTCATGTTTTTTCTGCCAAACCCAGCTTTCACTTCCATACATAAGTGTCGGAACTAACACCCCCCTATGCACAGCCAGACGAGACTTCTGAGAGACCCTCTGGCTGTTCATAAAGGCATGCAGCGCTCCATTTACCATATTACCTGCATTTACTCTCCTTTCAATATCACTATCACACTTCCCATCCCTAGAAAACAAAGTACCCAAATACACAAATTGCTTTACTTGTTCTAACTCTTTTATTCCTATCCGCACACAAATATCTGTCATGCATTCTTCTCTCTCAAAAACCATAACCTTTGTCTTGCTTACATTAACTTTCATTCCTTTCCTTTCCAAAGCACCATTCATAATATTTACCATCGCCTGCAACTCTTCGGCCGACGAAGCGAGCAAGACCTGATCATCAGCATAAAGGAGACATTTGACGAGTAACTCATTCATTCTTAGTCCACAATCACTCTCTAAATAATAATAATACAGTACGAGAATAATGATACAGCACGAGATTAATAAATGAATGCTATAAATGCACCAAAAACACGGTAGGCCCTTAATACCCCAATGTTTGACACTTTAATTCCAATAATCGACACCCTGCTTGTCGCCTTATTGCTACGAATTAAGATTGAAAGCGTCGGCTAGTGGGGCAGCGTCGGGCACTGGGTATTTACCTTAAGTAGATTCGTATTAAATAATGTCGGTAATTACCTAATTACGTTTACCTTGATTTAGTAGTAATGGAAAAATTGCGTTTTTAATTGGTTTCACACTTCATCTCTAGGTCAAGCACGATTCTACTGTTTGTGCCGTACTAATTAAACATCAAGTGACTTGATTAATGAGAGATAAAGTAAAAGGAACTAACTGTTTTTTCCTGTCGTCATACATCATCATCATTTCAGCCGAAAGACGTCTACTGCTAGACATAGGTTCGCTAAACATACCGGTCCTGCGCCATCCGCATCCAACGCGTTCCCGCAACCTTTAGGTCGCTCCATCTTGTTGGAGGCCTATCAAAACTGCCTCTTCCGGTGTTTCTTTCCGCTCAGTCTTCATAAATTGCTTCTATTTTTTGCTACTTTAAATGAGTTTTTGCGAACTTTACTTTTTGCTGTCTACTTGTATTGTTATCCAACCTACAGATGTATATCCGTATCAATGACATCATCATTACATTTCAGCCGAAAGACGACCACCGATGAACATAGGTCTCCCCGCTCGCCAAACAGATAGGTCCTATATCCATAACGTCAACAAAAAATAGAGTATTCCAAGAAATTCCTTTACCGGGGTAATAAGGTTCAATATCATTTGTTCGATTGCAACATCAAGGACTATTTTTTTACTTACAAGTCAACGTGACAATCAGCCTTATAGTATTTAAATAAATAAATATTAGGGGGACAATCTTACACAAATCGATCTAGTTCCAAACTAAGCAAAGCTTGTACTATGGGTACTAGACGACGATAAACATACTTATATATAGATAAATAAATACTTAAATACATAGAAAACATCCATAACTCAGGAACAAATATTCGTGCTCATCACACAAATAAATGCCCTTACCGGGATTTGAACCCAGGACCTCTTGCTTCGTAGGCAGGGTCACTACCAACTAGGCTAAAGCGGTCGTTTTTTCTAATGCAGGGACTGTAATAAATAATGGTGAAGCCTCGGACAACTGCGGGCTTATTGTCTAATGCTTCTGACGCTTGCCTTCGCAATCACTATTTCTTTCTGTAAACGGTATAAGAAGATGACAGAAAGAGATGGTGAAAGCGAATAGGCAAGCGTCAGAAGCGTTAGACAATATGGCCTCTGGTCCGAGGGTGAAGCACTTAGGTACATGGTAGACTATACCTATTCATTTATACAAAAACTTTATCTATCTATCTATCTAATCTATCTAATACCTTTAAACGAGCAATTCTTATGTATATATATATATATATATATTTATATATAATCAGGATCTCAGAAACGGCTCCAATGATTTCGATGAAATTTGGTATGTGGGGGTTTTCGGGGATGAAAAATTGATCTAGCTTGGTCTTATCTCTGGGAAAACGCTTGGTACCGAGTTTCAGTCCGAGCGGAGCTCGGTCGCCCAGGTACAATATAATACAATACAATGACTCTTTATTGTACACCAGGAATAGTAATCAATACAGAAAACAGGTACACAGAGAGAAAGATACAAGGTAAGCAATAGGCGGCCTTTTCGCTTAAGAGCGATCTCTTCCAGGCAACCCTTTACCAGAAAGAAGGAAGGACTAGTTTACAGCAGGTGGTGCATCAACAGTGGATCAGAAAATTAAAACGCAACAAAAATAGTACATCTACTCATGCATATACAGGGTACTTAATTTTATTCGAATAATACTGCAATAATCACATTGAAATAATCAGAAAAGTAAAGGTGGGGCCGGGAATCGGACCCGGGCTTTAGTCGATCCAGGACGCGTGCTGAACCATTACACTAACAGAGCTTAACTTGCACGGCCAAATTTCCTAATGCGTTCTGGAGACAGAGAGTGAACTAGTTGTATTATTGAGTTGTATTTGACGACCAAATGGCATAGTGGTTAGAGAACCTGACTACGAAGCTTGAGGCTCCGGGTTAGATTCCCGCGTTGGGCATATGAAAAATACTAATGTTTGTGGTCGAGTCTTGGGTGTTTAATGTGTATTTAAGTATGTTTCTACCTATATAACTACATATGTTTATACGTTGCACCCATAATACAAGCTTTGCTTACTTTGGGACTAGGTCAATTCATAATTCATAATTGATCGGGATCTAAGCAATTTCCCGGGATAAAACCATCCTATGTCCTTCCCAGGGACTCAAACAGGATCTCCAATCCAAATTTCATCTAAATCGGTTTAGCGGTTTGAGCGTGACGAGGTAACAGACAGACAGACATACACACTTTCGCGTTTATAATATTAGGATGGATTTTATTATTTATTCACGGAGGCAAAGGTAGGCGGATAGACAATTAGGCGAGAGAGAGCTGCTCCAATTTGATCCTACTTGTTCGAAACAAAAAAAAAGCATAAATATTGCACAGTAAAATTTGACTGTCATTTGTTTGCATGGCTGGCAAGATGCCTAGAATATGTACTGGGAAAATACAATGACTCAAACTAATTAAGATTTAAATAAAAACAATCATGAGTAATACTGGTCTGCTTTGTTCATGCTCATATACCAGTGTTATCTATAATATTAAAGATCTAGGTACGAACAGACAGAATACTGGCCAAAAACAAGATGGTGGAACGATTTGATGCATTTTGAGCTAGTTGACGAAATATTACATAGCATATGGAATGCCTTTTTAACCCCCGACACAAAAAGAGGGGTGTTATTAGTTGGACCACTACGTGTGTGTGTGTCTATCTGTCTGTCTGTGGCATAACTCTTAAACGAGTGAACCGATTTGGATGCGATTTTTTTTATTTGAAAGCAGGTCTCTTCGCGATGGTTCTTAGACACGTTTCATCAAAGGCTATTTTCACTTACATTTGCTATCACATTCACTATTTCTCTCTGTCAAACGGTATGAGACGGTGCCGGAAAGAGATGGTGAAAGCGATGGCAAACACCCGCGCGTTATTGCCCGGCCACGTCTTCGTGCGACCGGCGATAGCGACGAGCGTTTTCTCCGTTCATTGCGCGGTCGAGACGTTCAGCGCACATTCATTATCTGGCGGCACACGCAATGAACTGATAAAACGCTCGCCGCTGCCGCCGGTCGCGCGATGTCGTGGCTAGGCCGTCAGGATCTACCCACATCTATCGACGCGAAATCGGCTTGAGCCGATCGGAAAAACCTTTATGTCAACGCAATAAGAGCGAAAAAGACGTCGATCGGCTCGGCTACGCGGGCCGAATGGAGCCGAGGGCCTAAGCCTCAAAAACTCACTTTCCCGAAATGTGCACTTTCCGCAAAATGTACCCTTGCCCATTTCAAAAACCGTAAATACCGTAAATTTTTCTGGCTCTCGTCATCTCTGGTCTTTACGTTCCACAGCAGGAACGGGTCTCTCAGAATTACAGTGCTTGGGCCGTAGTACCCACACGGGCCCAGAGTGGTTTGGGAACTTGAGACCGGGTAGAATTTTCAACCGATTGCCGGGAACTACAAATCACATGGATTTACGGCAGGGCACTTTATCGTAGCGTAAACATACGCGTATGATTCATTCAGCGAACGATAACATATTGCACGTGTGCGTTTATCATATGCTCTAAGTGATGCTGCTGAATAGAAACAGCTCTAAATTCTTTATCATCTCATCATACCCGCCTATTTACATTCGGACATTGAGCTTGCAGGGCACAGGCTACCTAGCAGAGTTAGAGGGCTTGGACCGTACTTCGTACGCGTGCCTAGGGCGGATTCGGAACTTGACACACGCCATTGAATTTTTTCGCTGTGTGTGTAGAATTCCTCGCCGTAAAGCTCATGGTAAATTTCATGTCTCTAGAGATATAGGGTTGAGTCCAGCTATCTACATACCCGTTTTAGCGTAAAGACGTAACAAACATAATTTATGAGACGGCAAAATTGTCTTGCTAATCGATGTGTAATTTAGCCTCGATTAGCTCGAACTGCCGAACAGCTAAGGAGTGGAATTCCCTGTCTGGGACTGTGTTCCCTGAACACTACAATTTGGCCGCTTTCAAGTTTAGGGTGAATGAGTATTTACTATGCAATGGTCAATCGTAGGCCTCATCTTCGCTTTCCATCAGGTGTGATTGTGGTCAAACGCAAGTCTATATTGTATAAAAAAAAAACACTTTTTGATAGTAAACAAAGCTTCAGCATAGAAAAGGCATAATCGTTACTATCGTAAGGTAGCGGGTGAGCCAAGTAATTGTTTCAGTTCATTTACATGGACCTCCGCAAAGTAACGTCTGATTCAATAATAGTACATTACTGCAGCGGCCGCGAAATAGGCCCCAATCCCTGTTCGTGGCCAAGGCTTGTATAGAGTTTTTCTCAAACATGCATCATCATCATCACCATCACCATCATTATCCATCCATCCATCCATCCATCCATCCATCCGTCCGTCCGTCCGTCAAGGCCAGCAATGTTATATGAAATTCCATTTTTGACCTCTCGTCTAGGCGCACCTGCAACGTGACAGTTCGTGGCGTATTATAAGGAACATAACGTCAATATTTCATAGCATATTTTTGAGAAAAATTATTTATCTTCTAAAGCACTTGGATCTTTTAATTTCTGCCGGAAAGTCTCGAGTCTACCTCAAAAGTAGCCTTAACTAATCCATTAATTACCTATCGCCTCTGTGTAAATAAGTATTTAAGCAACCACTTAAGGAAACCTAACATACCTAATCCCAACGCTACTTACTCGCAAAAACCTCACGTGTTACCTAACCAGCGTTACACGGCCTTGTCCGCTGCCAATGTTCGCGACTTTGAACTCTGATAGTAAACACGTTTTGGAGGACGCTTCTGCAAGGTTAGAAGGAAACGTGTGTTAACATGGTTATCGGCAGAAAATTATATTCGAGAGGTGAGCAGTGACGTTTCGTTAGATAACCCGGAGATTTTTTTTTCCACAAGCACGCCTGATGCAAAGCGAAGATGAGGCCTACGATGGCGCGCGCTTATAAATGCTCTCATTCACCCTAGACTTGAAATTAGGGGAATAAGCAGAAAGAAGGCAGTTGAGCGAGGCGTTGCGCGCGCCTCCAATCAGTGCAAACCGTTTCGCAACAGCGTAACAATTACGAGGCACTGTAACCGGTACGCGTGCGCTGCACAACTGCTCAGACCCTTCCTCCAGAATGGTTTCTATAGGCAACAGGCCGGAACACGACGTGAGTCGCTTGGCGGCTTGGCTACACCTATATGGTGGTGACCAGCCGCGGCCGAAGCCTACCACCGGCGTTGTATCGCTCGTTTAGCACCACGTTTAGGTCACGTGTAGGGTCTCTATAGTAAACCTACGGACGCGAGCGATTTCGACCCCCAAAAAGCCTGAGTGATTAAAAGGAGTTAGCTATGTTTTCTAGCATGGTCTTGGAACGATAAGGTTCGCCTGTTTTCAGATACTTGGACTACTACAAATATATTTTAATTACCTACTCCTGTGGACATGGCAAAAGTTAAGCTGAGCTGAGCAGTTAAGTCCTGGTCTAAACCAGGACCTCTACCATGAGTTACACTAGTTTACAGTGACCGTACTCGCTAGCGACGGCGTAAATGATTTGTATAGAGAATTGTGTACAGCGCCCCTAGCGGTCACTTACGGAAGTACAATTCTCCATACAAATCATTTACGCCGTCGCTAGCGAGTACGTTCACTGCAAACTTAGTGTAACTCATGTTAGGGGTACTGCAAGAAAAAACGTGCAAGTTGGATTACATTGCGAGGCAGTAAGGCGAACGAGATTGAGGTGGTCAATCAATCGCCGCAGTGTAATGCGACTTGCACGGTTTTCCTTGCAGGTCTAAACTCAGCTTCAGGTAAGGATCTATATCCAATATTTTTTAGTCAAGTCTACATCGGAGTTGCCTGTCCAACTCTCGGCCCATTGAAATAAATCTTTAGTTTGCTGACCTGCAGGCTTATTGTCTAACGCTTCTGACGCTTGCCTTCACAATCACTATTTCTTTCTGTCAAACGGTATAAGATGATGATAGAAAGAGATGGTGACAACGAAGGCATGCGTCAGAAGCGTTAGACAATACGGCCTCCGGAGTCGCTAATTTTATGTCCACAGGAGAGACAACTTTGGTTCTTACGCTGTGTATCACCAAGGATGATATAGACTGGATTAGCAATCGCCATAGTACAGATCGGCCGCGATTTTTATAGTTCGATTATTAAATCTAGATGGCGCTGACATATAGCCCGAGGGTTTGAAAGCAAAACAATAAGACTACGGATATTTCATATTACTGCAAATGTATTATTATGCAATATTTATGAAAAATTATACATTTGTAGTAATATGAAACATCTGTAGTCTTATTGTTTTGCTTTCAAAGCCTCGGGCTATATGTCAGCGCCATCTAGATTTAATAATCGAACTATAAAAATCGCGGCCGATCTGTACTATGGCGATTGCTAATCCAGTCTATATCATCCTTGGTATCACCCATATTCATATTACACAGGCCGTTGGTGGCTTTTAAAATTATGCAGAACTTTTTAAAACAGCGATTACGAATATGAAATTCCTTGAATATTTACTGTAACTCCGCGAAATCTCCGCATTTTACAATGAGTCATTGCATTTTTATTGACCATAACAATATTAAATAGCATTGTCACTTAAATTGTTGATATCTCGGGGTAAAGATGACTAAGAGCGATAACTCGCGCAATTGGTTTAAATTACTGAGCGTTGGTTTGACGCGTCTTGTTATGGATATAGGTCTTTGGCCTTAGATAAGACCAAAGGTACAAGTTCTTTGCCGACACCGTCATTATCTCCTAGGTGGTACATTTAACCTTTTCAACGCCAACGACACATATAGGTGTCACAAAGTACAGTGTCAAAGTGTCTTGACACAATGACATAAGATTCAAAGCGGGTTTACGTTTTGTCGAGTCGTGGCGTTGAAAGGGTTAAATCGGTCAGTATGGCCAAGTCTATAACTATAATATAAGTCATACAAAGATCTGTTCTCAGGAAGCATGTCATCGATTTTGGTGACGAGAAAAACTGCATTCATAGATTTAAAAAAAATCTTAGTTGGTTCGGGAATAAAACCCGGTCATATTGATGAAAAATATTTACATTCCAATCCCTGTACCCGTCTGTCGGTAACCAAATCAAGAAAGTTAACTTTGACCTTTTTTTTATGTGAGGAAATCCTCATGGATACCCACCATCCCCGGGGGAGGACGATGGGTTATGTCAGACTCCTACTGACTAAAACCCCCACGGTGTTCCCTCTCTCCGCCTAGGTAGGGGCTACGGGAACGGTTACGCCATCCGCGGCCCCCACCGGCGGCTGCCCTTTCGGGCCCACCTCTGTGGGGCGTAAGCCCCACAAACTCTGTTTAAGGCGCACCGGAAACACCTGGAGCGCCTTACAACCTCGGGAGATCTTTGGCGGGTGACGGACCCGCCGATCCACCACCCGATGTCCCTCTGAGGGAAGCGGGGTAAGCTCGCCTCTCTGGGGCCAGGAAAAGACCCAAAGACATCAATCCTTGGGCCACCCGGGCACTCAGGCCCCAGGATACTTTTCCTCCAGGAGGCCCTCGGAGCTACCCCACTATGCCGAAGGGCACCCCGCACCGCCGCCGCAGCCAGTGCCTAAAAGTCAGAGGCAATTCAGCAACGAATTTCAGGGGTCCTTCGCCCTCCCCGTCATGCGCCTACGCGCCCTTCCTCGCAAGGACTTGTGTCCGAGAGCGGCCGATGTTATGGCCGCTCAGTCCCGGCACTGAACTCCTCGAAGTACGGTGGCCAAAACACCGTACCCTTGACAGCCACCATGGCTGCCCGTTATGCCCTTGCGGGCCCACCTCGCGCCGAAGCGCTGCCGCGTCCCCTGTCCACTCTGCTGGGTCAGAGGGATACTAGGAGCGGCCACACCTGGGTACCTCTTAGCCCCGCCGCAGGCCGGACACATTGCATGCGGCGAAGAGCCCCCCCACCACGACAAGGTGGGTACCCATCGGGGGGGAAGTTAACTTTGACCTAGATCTCGTCGGATTGACCTTATATATGGTATAAATAAAAATCTATAAAAATACAGTTAACAGAAGTACAGTCAGCAATAAAACTTGTATTAAATATGAATATTTTCAAACTCTTTTCGATTTTTTTTTAATATATGAACCCAGTTTTTCTTGTCACCAAAATCGATGACATAATATGCATGGCCCGTAGAACTGACGGCCGATGGGGCCGAAAGGTTCTCGAGTGGCGTCTGCGGACCGGAAGACGCGGTGTAGGTAGGCCTCCAACAAGATGGAGCGACGACCTGGTTAAAGTAGCGGGAACGCATTGGATGCGGATGGCGCAGGGCCGATCTGTTTGGCGAGCCTTGGGGGAGGCCTATGTTCAGCAGTGGACGTCTTTCGGCTGAAGTGAATATGCATGGTTCCTTATGGTTGCCCATACTGACCGATTTAATGTAACATCCGGTATATGTCGGTGTAAAAATATCCGTTATGCTAAATCTCACGACATCCCATCCAATCTCACTTAGAGGGGAATGGGTTAAGGTCTCAGCAAATATCACCTAATTATCTTCCAGCAAATGTGATTTTGCGAAAAAACTGTATAAAATTAAAACAGTCCTCTCTAATTTATATGCGATAGTATTTATCGCATTTATGCGAACGCCACAAAACAGCACAGTATTGCTCTGAACATATGCATTACGCAAAATCTCACGACATCTCATCCGGAGGGAGGGTCGAAAAATCGCCAAAATCGCCTTACCTAATTAATGGACCCCTCCAACGGTACTGGCGAAGGAACTACTACGAATAATCCTAAATTAAGACGTTGGTAACGTTCTCCGAAAGAATTAGAGAAAAAGTTCTACAAAAGTTCAAATGCCGCTTGAACGATGGAAAACATCAAAGATCATTTTCTCGTACAAGTCAATGAGACAATCAGCCTTATTGTTTTTATTCTGATGTAGTAACTGTCACAAAATTGGTATAGAACTTATTTGGTCGACTATAATGTACAGTCGGGGTGAAAGACGCACCAACGCGACACAACGTAGTTGTCAGTCCTGTCAACATTTTTCAAACGAAACAGAATATCTCATTGGCGTTTCTCATTGTTCAAAAGGTACTAAGAGTGTGACTTGATAAAATAACTTTCCTGTCTTATGTACTACTCGTAAATCTACGACGGCAAAGTCGCAGACAGAAACTGTCCCTTAAAGACATTGGTCATGTTATCATTGACCTTCGCCTTGCTAGCCCTTTGTCATCCACGCATTAGCTAAAAATAGCGGTTTGTGCTCATTTGACATTGCAAAGCAGGGACCTTGACGAATACTTCCGCTGCTCGCAGGAAGTCTCTATCTGTAGGTACTACAGCTATGGCTGAACTGAACAGGGATAATGGCGATATACCTAATCAGTCTTACACGGGAGGTCGAGTGTTTTTTGTGAAAAGTTAATTGAACATTAGATTAAATGACGCCGACTAATTTATCCGACACCTAGCGATTTAAATTAAATTAATAAATTTAAGAGGGTGAACTAGAAGGGAGTGTAATTCGATTTGCGAGATTTGACCTTAACGAGCTTCTGCTCAAACAAACAGCAAACAGCCACCTTCCAGCTCCATCATCAGACCCTGGTTACAATCTAGGATCAAAGTAGGTACTCGTCAAGACGAAACAAACGAGCCCAAACCACACGGCGGACACGACGTACAAAATACGCGTTCTTGAATCTACATAAGCACGACGACGTCTGTACACGCGTACGTCTACATACACCGCGCGCGCACTCTTCTGGATTCGGGCGGTGTCCGGCAATCTGCGCCTTGAGGGGTGGGGTAACTCGAATCGGTGCGGGGCGGAGCGTGTACATTCTGTACGTTAGTACTATTATATATTCTGTGCCCAAACTCGACGGGGTCGTGTCGTTTTATTATTATTATAGAGTTCCTATGGCCACCTTCCAGCTCCATGTCATAATAATTATTACATTGTCACCTGATTTCCACATGCATGCAACATTTTAGTTCAATCGGAAATCGGGAAGTGGGTCAAATTTAACTTGCAAGATTTGATGACAAACAGACAACGGGACAGGTGAAAGTAAATAAAAGCTTATAATTAATAACTATAAATTAAAATTTATAAAATCCCCCAACGCAATATGGTCTCACATATGTTTGAAAATAAAGTAAAGGTCCATTATGCGTCTAAGATCCCTTCCGCAGCTAACAAAAGAGCTAACTTTGAAACCGAACCAATTTTGATGAAATATGACTAGAAACCCGCTTTCAAATAAAAAAAAACGCATCCAAATCGGTTCACCCGTTTAAGAACTATGATGCCACAGACAGACCGCTCGAGGTTCGCATTAGAGTAATTTTGAAAAAAGGTGAGAAATGTGAAGTTTCTGCCTTTGAATATAGAATTTCTTTATTTTACCCTTTTTTTCCAAATTACAACCGTGTAAAGCTGGAGTAGTACGTCAGTATGTATACATTGAAATCTTGCTATAGCCATTCACACGGAGAATTTGGTCCCTCTGGCCCTCGAATCCGGCACACATTCGCAATAATATAATTGTATCGTTCACGTGAGAAATACGGAAAGGTCAGTGCTAGTTAAACATATATCTCCGGCCATACAAACCGCCAAGAATAGCGTAATGTTTACGCCTTGCATATACAATGAGTCCACGATTTGTGGTGTACTACAACATATATCTTTACCCTCTAACACGATACGTTTGTTTTTATTGCGTTTTTAACGTTTCCCTGGACTATGTATTGCGTGGAGCTGTAACAACTGGATTCCCAACGGATTGCCTACATTTTTTACGTGATGTTTGTGATGACAATTTGTTCAGGCGTTACTTACGGAAGTCCATATCAATCAAGGAATAGAAAAACCCAGATCGAGACATAACTAAGCCTAGTTATATCAATTTCAACAAATCTAATTTTTTTTTGGGAAACATCTGTCATTTATGGGTCATTATTCGTGCGTTTCAACCGCATCAATTTCGTGGTCACGTTTTCTATGAATCGGCTGTAGATTTTGATGGCGTTTTCGGTTATTTATTAGAGGACCTGTACTTCTACCACATAATTAAAAACTGTATCAGAATCTTTTGCCGTTTCTACAAAAAAGTGTCTACGAAAGTGAGGCGGTTGAAACGATCGAATAATGACCCAAATCTTTCCCGCTATTCTACACTAGGTGACAGCACATTGTATGCAATTTTCATTTACATACCTGTAGGCTTATTGTCTAACGTTTTTGACGCTTGCCTTCGCAATAGTTATCTCTTTCTGTCAAACGGTATAAAACGTTGACAGAAAGAGATAGTGAAAGCGAAGGCAAGCGCCAAAAGCGTTAGACAATACGGCCTCTGGACTGCACAATAGGCTCTAACCGATATACCTACCACTGTTTTAAAATCTACCGTGTCCTGCCACAGCGACTTTTTCCTACTCTATTAATCCTGTTCCTTACGTCATTTGCACTGAACCGTCCGAGCAGGTGGAAATAGGGTTCCATAGACGCTTCGTAACTGTTACTCTCCCACATGCGCCGCAAATGAAACTAAACTAAAGCCTCTGGCTTTGTAACAAACGAATTCAAGCGACAACCAGCAGCGATTGTTGACATTTAAACATTCTGACCTTTTTTTCGCAAAACAAACGACCACGTCCGCGCTTGAGCGGAAACTGCTATGTCTAGATAGATTTATAGCGCCGAGGAAGCGGTGGAACTTACGAGTATGTCCACTAGTATTGTCTTTACATTTATTAGCAGTCTTTGTTTTTATTTCAAAAACCTTGATGGCCTAGTTTGACCTATGGCCTTTACAGAGGATTGTAGGTTCGATTCCTACCTATCGCTACTAAGCAATTTATAAGAAGCCACGACAATACAAGACTACCATGTAGAAGAAGTTCACAATTGTGAGAAAAAGCCAGTGCCCAGCTGTGGAAAAGAAACAGTATTTTAAAAAAATTAAAAAGAAAGAAATTAACAGTGTTTTTTTTTATGTTTTAGTGCTTCTCGCACAACTTATCAATTTAGTGTTATTTTTAAAACCCTCATAGGTCTCCCACAGTTAAAATAAATGAGGCAACTTAGTGTGTGCTTATTTTGTATAGGTACTTTATTTTTTTCAACATTAAAAAGTATAGTAGTGAAAAACAGTATAATACTGTTTTTAACAGTATAGTTGGTAACCCTCTGTAACCCTAGACGTATACAAGGTATTTAAAAAATGTTCAAAATTAATCCGCAATATTTCATCAGATTCATTTTACAGGATTTTTAAATTATATTTGACAATAGACATCGGTTGATTGATGTTCAAAATGTACCGTTTCACTACATTTTGAATCAGAAATTCATGCATGGATGAAAATTATTTACAGGGGTCTTCAATGGAGGTATCCCTATAACCTACTGAAATATTTCGGAATTATTTGAGGACAACTTGTATAAAAAACACACAATCTGCGTGGGAACTGTAGTCCCGAGTCCTCTCGTTCTTAGAGAGGCCTGTGTCCAGTAGTAGGACGTATAAAGGACGGAGTTGACTTTTTGCTAGGTCTGAGCCCTACAAAGATTTCTTTTTAATTATTTTATTTGACTTGATTTTCTTTTTTGTTTCCAGGTATCCAGCACGCGATCGGCGGTCTCGCCTCCAAACCCGAGCGTGATCTCCTCATGCAAGATTTCATGACAGTCGAGACGACGAACTTCCCCCACGAGGGCTCCAATCACACTCCGGCACATCACTATTCAGAGTTCAAGTTCAAAACGTACGCGCCTATAGCATTCAGATACTTTAGAGATCTGTTCGGGATACAGCCGGACGATTTTTTGGTGAGTTAGATTGATTTGCCCCAAGAAATAGATGTATTTGCCTCTCGAGTACCTTATTTACACGACTAGACGTCACTATTTAAAGTTCAAGACATAGGCGTCTATGCGTTCAGATACTTAATTAACATATCTGTTTGGAATACAGCCGGACGATTTTTTGGTGAGCTAGATTGATTTGCCCCAAGAAATAGATGTATTTGCCCCTCGATTAGGTACTTTAGTTACACGACCAGACGTCGTTATTCAAAGTTCAATACACACGTACGCGCCTTTAGCAGCGTTAAGATAATATCTTATGTAGTTTAGATTTCTGTTTAACTTGTTCCGCTTCAAGTTTCCAAACAGATGCTGACTCAAACCATTCAATATTCAAGTTCAAGAAATACGCATAATTTGGGATTAGGTACTTTTACAAATCTTACGGACGGCTGTTTCTTTTTTGTGAGTTATATGGATTTAATGCAAATGATAGATGCGCTTGACCTAAGGGGCATCCATCCCAGCCTATATACGTCTCACTGCAGGGCACAAGTCTCCTCTCAGAATGAGAGGGCTTGGGCCGTAGTTCCCACGCGGGCCCAGTGCGGATTGGGAACATCACACACACCATTGAATTTCTTCGCTGGTGTATACAGGTTTCCTCACTATGTTTTCCTTCACCGTAAATCTCATATTAAATCTCAAATGTAATTTCGCACATAAATTCCGAAAAACTCAGAGGTGCGAGCCGGGATTTGAACCCACGACTCTCTGCTTGAGAAGCCATAGGTCTAACCGCTAGGCCACCACGGCTTTTTAGGGGCTAAGGGGCATAAATACCTAATTCAATTATGTTGTACAACTTTGTAGAGTTTAAAAATCCCGCATCGGTGCTTTAGAATACATGTTCAAGACACGGACGACATGTCTATTGAGTGAAGATAGTCCATATGATTTGGAGCGACGACCTGGTTAAGGTTGCGGGAACGCGTCGGATGCGGATGGCGCAGGACCGATCTGTTTGGCGAGCCTTGGGGGAGGCCTATATTCAGCAGCGGACGTCTTGCGGCTGAGATGATGATGATGAGTCCATGATTTTATAACGAGTAGATAGAATGGATACCACAATATAGACGGCGGTGACGTGATAAGTCCAAGAGGCGTTGGCGGAACGACATAGACGTGTACCTTAAAGGCTGGCCAGACACCATTCTAAATCAGAGCGAAAGGAGAAAATACAACACATCTCCCCATTTTCCCCAGCATTAGCTCTACTTTCCCCATGACGGTTTTTTTAAATAAGAAACATGAATTGAATAAACTATAAACTTTGTTAAGTCTTACATTGTCATTAAAAGGTCATTGTTAATTTAACGATACGCTTCTTGCACACAATCTACGTCACGTAATCCTTTTCAACATCTATGAATAAATTTCGTACAAATACTGATCGTCGAGACGGTCAAGAGTATTGCGACTGCGTCATGGCGACGTCACTAATATTAATAACCCTCCTTCGACAGTCGGGTGAAAACAATATCTGGTTTCACTCCTACGTCAGCAATAATTACCGTTATTGATATACTTAGATGATGACATTATTTACGTCAGACGCTTCGGACTGTTGACACTTGTATTTCGACGGCTGGTAGACATTTTAGAGAGACGATTAAGTATCCTATTATCTCGCCTCATTCGTTTTTCGTTTAATTCTTATTTCGTCTCATTCTGTATTCGTCTTCGTCTTGTTCGCTATCCGTCACTATCTTTTTTGGTCAAATTCTGCAACTATCTATCTCTTAATACGTCTTATTCGTTTTTCGTCACGGTCTTCCCTGGACTCATTCATCGTTCTTCCCTTTAGTTTTTTGTTACATTTACTTATTCGCCAAATGCTGGTACATAAATGTTCGTAAGTAAATGAGACAAAAAACGAAAAGGAAGAACGACGAATTGAGTGTAACGAAAAACGAATAAGACTTATTAAGAGAGAGACAAGTTACAGAATTTTACCAAATAAGATAAATGACGGATAGCGAAGAAGACGAATAAAGAATGAGTGACGAATACAGAATGAGACGAAATAAGAATTAAACCAAAAAAGAATGAGGCGAGATAATAGGATACCGATGATTAACAGTGGCGTGGTACCGTAACTAATTCGCTCTGGGATGCCTTAATTTTCACATCTATCTGACATAGCTTAGACTCTTAAAAACTACTTTTTCTAAATGTACACTTTCCCAAATAAACGTGTACATTTTAGTAAAGTGTAGGTCCTACTTTTTTGGGAAAATGCACTTACTGGGCAGGTGCAAACGAGTAGGATGGTTATCTGATGGCAAATGGTCACCACCGCCCATAAATAACAATTCAGAGAGTTACTAATCTTTAGGACTTTCTTATATAAGTCTTCATCACCATCGCACCCGCTTACATACGTCCGACTTCACGGCACAGGCCTCCTCTCAGAATGAAAAGGCTTGGGCTGTAGTTCCCATTTTATATGTATAGATTATTATTTATTACATTTTTGCCCAGCAATAGGATCTACGTAGCCTGGATTATTTAACTAACACATCCTTACTTTAGGTAAGCTAACCGCCATATTTTATTCAAAAAGGCAAACGGGAAGGTACCTTCGGGCCCGCCTGAACGGCTCACGCATTAATATTATATGGAAACTGTACGTTTGTTAGGTGGAAAAAATTGCTTAATGCAGCAAAAAAGGAATAAAGGGCAAAGTTTAAGTCAATTGTCTAGTTGCGATTGCTTTTACTTACTTTACTCCGTTGGCTCAGCGATCTTGGCCTCCAATTGGAGTTGACGCCAACGCGCCCTGTCCTCAACGATCTCCTCCCAGTTTTGTGCGTGTAGAGCGCGCAGATCCTTTTCCACTTCATCTTTCCAGCGGTACTTAGGCCGGCCAACCGGCCGCCGACCACCAGGCCGTCCCGCGTATAGTATAAATCTTCCCAGGTGAATTTTTCGCTTCGAGCCATTACATTAAATTTGAACCTTAATACTATGACGATACCGTTTTTTTTGAAAGATAAGGGCTCGAAGCGAAAAATTCACCTGGGAAGATTTATACTATACGCTCTCTTTACCGCCCTGTCTGCTGCATCCTCTTAAGGTGACCTAGCCTCCGGAGTCTTGCGGACTTCATTTCTCCCACGATGTTGGGTTCAGACACTAAATCTTCCAGCTCCTGGTTCTTACGGATCCTCCAGCTGCCATCTTCTCTCTGTACTTTCGATTGCTTTTAAGGAGGTGTATTTTCGTATAGGTGAAAAACATACCTGTTGTATGTAAATAATTTATTGAAACAGGCGTTGAATGAACTGAAACAATTACTTTGCTCACCCGCGACTTTATGATAGTTACGTTTATGCAAGAAATGTGTATTCATGCTGTTCCTTCACTTCCACACTGTACGAACACACACAAATCACAAAATCCAAACTATATTTCAAACTAAATACAAACTGAAATATAGATGCACAGAAAAAACCCCAGAAAAAAGACCAATGCTGGGAATCGAACCCAGGTCCTCAGCGTTCCGTGCTGCGTGCTTACCCCTACACCATCACTGGTCAGTCACCAGGGAACGCTGAGGACCTGGGTTCGATTCCCAGCATTGGTCTTTTTTCTGGGGTTTTTTCTGTGCATCTATATTTCAGTTTGTATTTAGTTTGAAATATATGGTTTCATGGGATGACCGTAAAAGTAATAAAAAATGAAGTTGAAAAATAAATAAAAAAGATACTTCATATCTGACTTGTTTAAATCCAAACTACACTGAGACGTTTCGAACTCAACCAGAGCTCATCCTCGGAGTATCGCAACCGTTTACTATGCTATCGAATGTTAGACACAACAACAATATCATAACAACATATTTAAAATATTATTACATATTATTATACTTTTAAACATAAATATAGCAGCATAGTACAGGTCGATTCACAAGAGTTGGCACGAATGGATCGAATGAGTGAATGAAAGTATCTATGTGTTACCTATTTAAATACACTTCACACAAATATGAAAATGTCATGCATCAGTCGTTTTCCTACAAAAATGTCAAATTGACATTGCTTTCGTTCAATCCATTCGTGCCAGCTCTTGTGAATCGATCTGTATAATAATTTTGTTTATTAACGCTTTTCCAGGCCCCGTATATTTAAATACGCTACTACAAAATGATAAATTAATTATTCTAAGAGTTTTATGTTGTCTCCACCAGATGTCGATGTGTAGCGCGCCACTCCGCGAGCTGGGCAACCCTGGCGCCTCAGGCTCCATATTCTACCTGACCAACGACGACGAGTTCATCATAAAAACGGTGCAGCACAAGGAGGGAGAGTTCTTACAGAAGCTGTTGCCGGGATACTACTTGAACCTCGATCAGGTAAAAAAAAAAAAAAATTTTAACTGTTTATTTCGAAAAAAATACACTTTACACAGCTATAACTGCTTAATCCTTAATTTGTAGGATTGTTGAAGTTAATAGTACCTGGGCGACGCTCGGGCTGAAACTCGGTACCAAGCGTTTTCCCAGAGATAAGACCAAGCTAGATCAATTTTTCATCCCCGAAAACCCCCAAATACCAAATTTCATCGAAATCGTCGGAGCTGTTTCTGAGATTCTGATTATGTATATGTATACAAGAATTGCTTGTTTAAAGGTATTGAAGTTAATATTAACATTAGTTACCTACTTACTGAAGTCTTATAGACCTTTTTACTGATTCCCTTTACAAATTTCCTCCCCCATTTTTACACTGATGATTTCGAGGATAAAAACTTTTCTATATCCTTCCACACAACTCAAACTATCTCCTTACCAAATTTCATCTAAATCGGTTCAGCGGTTTTTGATTCTCAATACAAACTTCCACCCCCCTTTGCACCCCCTTAAAGGATGTTTTCTGCAATAAAAACTATCCTATGTCTTTTCCCGGGATTCAAACTATTTCTATACCAAATCTAAATAGGTTCGGCGGTTTAAGCGTGAAGAGGTAGCAGACAGACAGACATACCGCCGGGTTAAAGGCAAAACCGACCATCTGCTATTTTTGGTTTGCTTTACCCCGGCGATACTTTTGCATTTATAGTATTTAGTAAGGATTCGTGTTGAACGCTTTCGTAAATTACATTTTTTTTTCACAGAACCCCCGCACGTTGCTACCAAAGTTCTTCGGTCTGTACTGCTACCAGTGCAACAGCAAGAACGTGCGTCTAGTCGCAATGAACAACATCCTGCCATCGTCCGTGAAACTGCATCAGAAATACGATCTCAAAGGCTCTACGTATAAGAGAAAAGTGAGTTTTGATTACAACGCCATCTAGTGTACGCAACATCAAACAAAATTGTCTGTTTTCAGAGATCCTATATAGATCGGTCAGTATGGAAAAGTTTGAAACTATAAGAATGTTGAAATGAAAAAAAATGGTAATCATTTCGAACACCTACTAAAATAAATGAAAGGATATGAAAACAATGCATTTTATTAATTTTAGACATCATGTTTCGTATTTAGAAATATTTGGTTTTTAGACATGCTTAAATTTAAGCCAATCTATACGAGTCAATCAACTGTATGAAAAAAAGTCGCAAAACTGACTCAAAAATAAGGACACTTTTACGGAGATTGTGTCCGCTTTTGTAATATGTTTTTGTAATATGTTTTATGTGTTTTATGTTGCATCTAATGTAAATAATTTTGTATTTACTTTCTTTTGTACTTATTTAGTTATTACTATTATTATTATTAACACAAAAATTTCCTCATTTAAATCAAAAAGTGTTTTGCGCTATAGCTCAGTTTTGTTAGACCTACATGAAAAATCGTGTAATTTGCATTATATTACGGCGCTCGATGGACCACTTCAAACTCGTTCGCTTTACGACCACGCAATGTAATCCAACTTGCACGATTTTTCTTGCAGGTCTGAACTTTGCTTTAAAGCTCCAAACGCACAGACAGCAGAGGCGTGGCGGTGCGGTGCCGGTGACGGTTGTAATATTCTAACTTGTATGAACGGTTGTGCGGCACCGTACCGCGTACTAGTAGCACGGGGTCTAATTAGCAACTCGTCTATGGGGCAACTAGTCTAAGACGCAGGTTGTCTAAATCGCAGCTCGTCTACATATCAACTCGCCTAAAAGCAACTGGTCTACACGATTTTTTAAGTAGCAGTTCGTCTAATATCGCGTCAGTTGATTCCACTTACGTCAGCTGCTACAGAAACCTAGGTAGGTTTAGGTTATGTTAAGTTTTCATCGGCCCGAAGGGCCAAAAGCACACAGAAGAAGGAGCTCCGCGTGAGCGGAGCTCCGTCGACACTGTTTCTGAGTCAATTTAAATTGGGGAAAACGACATTGGAATCCAACTAGGTCAATAGCTAATTAGACGAGCTGCTACTTAAAAAATCGTGTAGACCAGTTGCTTTTAGGCGAGTTGATATGAAGACGAGCTGCGATTTAGACAACCTGCGTCTTAGACGAGTTGCCCCATAGACGAGTTGCTAATTAGATCCCGTGCTACTAATTCCGTACCGCGAACTCGTTGTTACAAGTTAGAATATTACAACCGTCACCGCCACGCCTCCGCTGTCTGCGTTTGGAGCTTAAAGTGAAAATGCCCAATTAGAAAGCCTGCCTTTACATTCGTCTTAATTTTTTTTAGGCAAGCAAAGCCGAGCGGCAGAAAGGCTGCCGCGCAACATACAAGGATCTGGACTTCATGGAGCACCACACCGAAGGCATATTCCTGGAGGCGGAGACCTATCAGGCACTCATCAAGACCATGCAGAGAGACTGTCGGGTGTTAGAAAGTTTTAAGGTATATTTTCATACTATTTACAAACTTAAACATGGATGCACAGAAAAAAGACCAGCGCTGGGAATCGAACCCAGGTCCTCAGCATTCCGTGCCGCGTGCTATTCCCCTACACCACCACTGGTCAGGAGTGTAGACACAAATTTTTCCTATACATCCCACATCTCAGTCTGTTAAATAATCACATTCTGCAGTGATACAGCGCCATCTGTTATACTCTCATCGAGAGACGTCAACACTCCTTCGGAACTAACCGCTCACCCGGACAAGAGATGTCGCTACTAAGCCAACTAACAAGTTTGGTATGAAGTATCTTTTTGTATTTTTTTTAAGGTGCTGTGGAACTTTGAAAGACCAGCAGATGGTTGAAGGGATAGGTGAAAAACTTAAGTAAAGGACCTGACCTGTTCTATGTAGTAGTTGACAGAATTGATATGAAGCTTAAGTCATTTTTCTAATTTGGAACGTCTATTTGTTTATACGCATACATTACTTTTACATACAACAGGTCCTTTAATTGATGAAGTTGATGAAATCCGCACAAGAACTAAACTCACCGACATAGCTCGAAGAATCGCCAGACTCAAGTGGCAGTGGGCAGGGCACATCGCTCGTAGAACTGATGGCCGATGGGGCAAAAAGGTTCCCGATTGGCGTCCGCGGACCGGAAGAGGCAGTGTTGGTAGGCCTCCAACAAGATGATGCGACGACCTGGTTAAAGTTGCGGGAACGCGTTGTATGCGGATGTCACGGGATAGATCTGTTTGGCGAGCCTTGGGGGAGGCCTATGTTCAGCAGTGGACGTCTTTCGGCTGAAATGGGGAAGAATGATGGGGTCTTTACTTAAGTTTTTCACCTATAGCGCTAAAACTAAATACATCAACGCCTAACGCGTTTTAAACTATACATTGAGTGACTTGTTTGTCTGTTTTTTTAACAGATACTTGAAAAGTTTTCAATTAACTGTCCAATTAAATTTTTAGTTGCTTTGAAATAAATATCGATCGATGCCCATGTCTGCGAATAAGTCGCTTATTGCTATCCCGCGGAAACTATTTTCCAGTTTAAAAACTATCCCATGTCCTTCCCAGGGCCTCAAACTAACTACACCAAATTTTATTTGAATAAGTCTAGCATTTTCGTGATGGATGAGGTAACAAACATACAGTTACTTTTGCGTTTACAATATTAGTATGAACCAATTTTCAGATCATGGACTACTCGCTACTAGTAGGCATCCACAATTTGGATGAAGCACAACGGGAGAAGACAGAAGCCAGAAAACTAACAGATTCCGGCCAGAGCGACGGAGAAGACGAGGGAGCTAAGAAGAGCGGGCTAAATAGAACTAGGTGAGTAGTTTTAACCGGAATAAAACCGGTATATGATCATCGAGCCGGATTCTTATTTGTCTGACGTGGCGTGGCGTGACGCGTCAGATTGGCATCGGTTGCATACATACTTCGGTTTGTTTTTTAGCTATTACAATAGAAATGACACAATCTTGCTGTCTTTTTATTGAAAAAGACTTTTTAATACAATTAGTAACAATGGTGCTTTCACATTATGACTATGTATTTAGTTAGTGTTCGTTTAGCGGGATAATTCCTGTGTGTACCTAGTAATGGTAATAGTTATGAGTGAAAATCACGAAAGTTTAAAACGTTGTAGTCATTCATATAGAACTGTTGTGGTTTAACCCGTCACGCGTCCACCATACTAAAATTAGTAAAATTTATTTTTATGCAGGATATGTCCTAGAGACTTCAGTAGTAGTCTCTAGGACATTTCCCGCAAAAAAAAAGTTAGGGACTAACGTAGTCCCTGGGACGCGTGACGGGTTAATTTGTACCCCCCAGTAATAAAAAAGTGTGTTTTAATATAAAGGCAGACAAAGATTGTGTAGTCATTTCTAGTACTGAAAACACCAGTTTATTTGTCAGACGCGATGTGTTTTTTTTCTGACGTGTTGTCACGTCCACAACACGTCATTTACTTGTGGCTCTAGAATACATGGAGTCGCTATTTGTTTCGACATTTTTTCAAAGTCATAATGAAAAAAATAACCAAACACACGTACACACTCGCATAAAAATAATAAATCGCTTCTCATCCACAGCAAATCTCGTCAAGTCACAATTAAAATACCTATAGTTCTTATTATATAAATTACTATTATATTCCTTAGTCATCCTAAGGTTCAGTAGCAGTTGTATGGCTTAAAACAGTTGTATCACTAAAAAAGACAATGTGACAATGATCCTTCTTGTTTTTTTTCTATTGTAGGAAGTGACAATTCAATTGTAAATCACTTGTTCGACAACGTTAAAAAAATTTATCTATTTTATTTAAAACAAAAACATTCAGACGAATTGAGAACCTCCTCTTTTTTTTTGAAATCGTTTAATAAAAGATTTTTGATATTGATTGATATGGTCACTATAAGATGTTGTTAGGTTAGCTAATTACGTAATAAAATAACTTAAGACAGAAGGTCCCTTAAGTAGAGACTTAGGGGCTGTTTCACCACCTTATTGTCAAACTACTGGTTACGTAACCAATGAATAAACTAAGTACTGCACAAATCTGTCGGCCAGTTTTTTTTTCAGTTTCACCACTCCGGTCCTGTGCAAACTAAGTACCACTTAACTAATCGTCGGTTTAACAAAAAGTCGGAATAGCAACGTCCCATTTCACGACCACGGGTTCCTGTTCGCATATTTTCGTTCAAAGAGTCGCTCATTATTAAAGCAAAATAAATCGTAAACTATGTAATTTTTAAACACATCTATTTTTTTGCATAAACAAATGTGTAACATTATAATTAATCCAAAAACGGTATTTATTTACGATACTTTGGTTAACAATAACAAAGAAAAATAAAATCACGTAAAACGAATCGAAAAGTGGCGCCAAACCCTTTGACAGATTAACTTTTTTTTAATGGCGATGTACAAGTTCAGGTAGAACAAACGATTGTGCCACTGAAAAAAAGTATGTAATTAAAAAATATTACGAAGTTTTGGATTTATTTTTAAATACTAAAAGCGTACCTATATTTTTTATTCAAATCTTGATATTTAAATTCTCGTTTGCAATTTAGCATGACTTCTTTCTTTAAAAAATAAAAAATACTTTGATTTATTTTTCTGAAACCGGCTGAAGGGCTCTCCAACCATGGCCACAAAAAAATAAACTAACTAATTAAAAAGATATGTGACGGATAAAAATGCTAAATGCCACCTGATCTGATGATCAAATTAAGAAATAGTTTGTCCGTCACTTATCGCTAATCAAGACTGGTGAAACAGAAATTTTTATTCCATGTGACAAATAAGGTTATGATCAAGCTAATCCGAACTTTAAAAAAAGTGGTGAAACAGCCCCTTAATAAAGTAACCGACTTGGTATTACATGGATCTCACAACTTTTTACGGTAGAAGAACTGATTTGCGAGACTTGTTTTTTTTTTACAAGTTTTGTTTTTGATGGCATAATGTATATTAAAAATGATATGTTATGTGGCTCTATTGTCGCTTAACTAAGTGACATAAATTTTATTTCTTATTTTTTCCAGAACTGGTACAGTCAGCATCCAAAGTAGCTGGTCACTTTTGTACCTTGTCGCTCTACAGTTTGATGCAAAACGTCGTACGAAATTGACAATTGTGTAATCACGCCAAAGTACAAAAGTGACCAGCTACTTTTGATGGTGACTGTATGACTTGACCTCTCACCAGCAGGCTTATTGTCTAACACTTATGACCCTTGCCTTTGCAATCACTATTTCTTTCTGTCAAATGGTATAAGATGATGACAGAAAGAGATGGTGAAAGCGAAGGCAAGCGCCGGAAGCGTTAGACAATACGGCCTCAGGTTATCGTTGACTTTTGGGACACCCTGTATAGTTAACTCTGGTTTGTGCAAGTCTACCTAAGAGAACATAAACTGTCGTTGACTTTGAAAAATATTTTAAACAAATAGCGACTCCACTTATTTGGGAATTTTTATGCAGCTCAAGTCAAGGAGCGTCAGCGTATTTTGTGCTCCATTGTTTTTTTTTGCATTTTTTTTTATATTTATTTGTTTATCTAGGGTGGTGGCTCATTTTTATATATAATATTTTCAGATCAGACAAAGAGGATTTCGGTGCTCAAGTGAAAAGGACGCAGTACGATTTGTTTGATATTTGAATGTCCTAAATATTAACCGTAACCAGCATTATGTTATAGTGCCCTTGCAACTAATTTTTGTCGACATCGGTGGATTTTAGTATCGATATAATTTAGTCACGTTCAAACCACAAAAACTCGATTGAGGTTTCGACACGGAATTGTGCCTGGTCTCCTCTGCATTTTATAAAAACGAGTTATATGACTCAGCACCTTCACAATATCGAAAAACTGCAAATACAGGTGACATAAATTCACTAAACTATCGAATAAAGCTGAACGTGGGGTTAATTTCGATAGACTTACTGAGGCTTCTAGTGTATTATTTACTTCGGCATGTAAAAGGGTACTTTTATTAGCGCTAACAGAACTTTCCAAAAATAAAGTAATCTTCTAATATATGAAAATTTCGTGTCACGGTATTTGTTATCGAACTCCTCCGAAACGGCTTGAACATTTTTCTTGAAATATTTTCTATTTGTTTGGTAGCTCTGAGAATAGGTCGTTTTTTGAATTATCGATGTTTTCGTCTACCAATGTCGACAAAAGTGACTAATGCATTTGTTCTAACAATCAGTCTTGTGATACCGTTTCCGTTTTCACTAACATGTAACTGCGTACAGTAAAGTGCAAGATAAATCATCCAAGTTGCATTACATTGAATTTTGAATTGAATTTTTTGATGAATTTTCGGGTAGGCATAAAAGAAACAAGTTTTTTTAGAGCTGAATTTTTCATCTATTTAAATCAAATAGTTAAACTTACTTTTTTACTATAAATCGAATGTCAGTATAATAACTGGACTTCGGTTGCCTCAGTCAGCTGTTTTCACCACAAAATAAGTGCTAGTTATTGAGGTAACATACCCACAATATTTTAAGCTTCGTCATCACCCCGGATATCTCACTTTCACTGCAAGTTCGGAAGCACTATGGACAGCATCGCACAATTGATGAACAACTTGGAGGAGATGAAGGAAATGTTCAGCTCCAGGATGGCTAGCTTCGAAAGTTCAGTGCCCCGCAGCGGAGCGGACTCCGCATCCCTTATGAATGCATCCCTTAAGACTTTCATCTGGGGGGCGGTGTCGGGGCTGCAGGCACAAATGGAGCTAGTTGCCAGGTCATTGGATGATTTGGAGATGCGATCTCGCTCTAAAACACTTCTGCTGCATGGGGTGCCGGAAGCTATTGATGAGGACGTTGCTAGCACAACGATAAACATTTGTACCAAAAAGCTGCAGTTACAGGAGGTTAACAGGGCGTCGCTCCTAGTTTGCCATCGCCTTGGTAGGCGGGTTCGGACCGCGAAACCCCGACCCCTTTTGTTGCGATTCTCCACACATTTATGTAAGATAGGCCAGAGAAACGAACTAGTGGGTCACCTGATGTTAAATGAACACCACTGTCCATAGACACCCGCAGCGCTTTACACGATGCCAGTGCGTTGTCGGCCCTAAAGGAGAGGGAATAGGGGGAGGGGGAGAGGGAGGGAGAGAGGGAAGGGGTGAGGTATTGGGCCCCCGGCACTCTCACTGACCGTACGAAACGCAAGCAGGATTACTGCTGCTTCACGCCGGTGTTCTGTGAGAGGGTGGTACTGCCCCGGACGAGCCGGCCAATTCGTGATGCAGCGGCTAGCTACAACATGGCTCTACCACTACATTTATTGCGGGAAGCGGTTTGGACGGCGAAGACGAAGTTGAAGAAGTCCGGTATGATGCTCTCGGAGTTCCTCACAAGCAACCGACAGGCGGTATTTATCGAGGCTCGGCGTGTTTACGGCATCAAGGATAGCTGGACGAGCGGCGGACGGGTTGTGGTGAGCGCGGGCGGCACTCGTCATAAAGTGACCACCATGGCCGAGTTGCGTGCATTGCCGGCCCCATCATCCGATGATGCCTCCGCCCCTGTACCGCCTGGGTCCCAGCAGCTAGGGGCAGCGCCGCCGGCGGGAGCTCCATTGCCAGAGGCGACGGGAGGGCGCACCAAACGTCCGCAGCGTAGTGCGAAACGCTAGATCGGGCGACGTCGTTGCTGTTTCTAGTCATTGTTTTTACTTTGTCTTCAGTGCAGTGTTGGGTCAGTCAAGTACATTATTTATTTTTGTTTTCTCTACCTCTTTTGAGGTATTTACATTTAATTAAGCACATTGACACTGACAGTACTGACACTGACAGTACTGACACTGACAGTTATAAAATATGAAGCAGGCCGACGGCGACCGTCTGCGTTTCGTTATTGTACTGTGTTTTGTGTTTGCACTTCTCTGTATGTTTTTTTTTTTTTTTTTTTAAATGCATTTTCTTTTTTGTTGTGTTTAACGATCTATTATCTTACATTATTTGCATTGTTGTCCTCTTGCCTCTTTAACTGTAATGTTTATTTGTATTATTATTATCAGTTCCTATTTTCAGCTGACTGGAGGGCGATTGACTCGGCTTATTAGTTTTTAAGCGGATTGCATTTTTTTTTTTTAATTTTTGTTATTATAAAATATATATATATATATATTTTTTTTTTATATAACGCATATACTTAAATATCATTGTTACGTACAGTCATGTCCGACTCTCTCGATGCTAGTCGCGAGAGTGATTTTTTCTCTCTTTCGTCGTCAAGCCTTTACGATTCCTTGAGTGATGGTTCCGATATGGCTGATCTGGGGGATCGATTGCACAGCACTTTTAGCTCTTCTTTAAAAAATTTCAATGTTGTCCATATAAATGCACAGAGTATTCCGGCTCACTTTCCTGACCTTCTCTCGTCCTTTTCAGGCAGAAATATCCATGCTATCCTCATTTCAGAGACTTGGCTCAAACCTTCTCTTCCCAGTTCCCTTTATCCGTTACCTGGTTTTAATTTGATTCGCAGCGACAGGACCGGGAGCAGAAGCGGCGGGCACGGCACTGTGCGTGGCGGTGGTGTTGCCATTTACATAAGGGATGACATCGCGTGTCAAGTAGTTGGTCAGACATCTTTTTCTTCATCAACTTATACACCTGCACCTGAATTTTTATTTTTGAATATTTCCTTGCACCACACTAAAGTTCTTCTCGGTGTTTACTATTGCCCTTCTTCTAATATCAACTACTTTGAGTCGTTTGAAAAAACTTTGTCTGACCTTAGTCCCTTATTCCAGCATACCCTTATTATGGGCGATTTTAACACTTGTCTTGTTAAAAACGATCATCGAACCTTTCAATTTAATTCCCTTGTAAATTCACTGAATCTTAGTATTCTGCCTCTTTCTCCCACTCATTTTCCGCATAACGGCCCCCCTTCTCTTTTAGATATCATTTTAACTTCTTCTCCTGATCTCGTTTCATTTCATGGCCAGTTTAATGCTGTTGCCTTTTCAAATCATGACCTAGTTTTTGCCTCTTTAATGGTACGACCTCCTAAGCGTAGACACAAGATTATTTTTCGCCGTGATCTTTGTGACGCTAATTTGCAGGCTCTGCTGTTGGATTTTAGCAACGCTGATTGGCGGGCTATTGAGGCATGTGCCGATATGGATCGTAAACTTGAGGCTTTCAATGGCAAGGTGCTGTCGATTTTTGACAAACACGCCCCTTTGAAGGCCGTGCGAGTCAAGCACTTTCCGGCGCCATGGCTTACGCCTGAGATTAGAGCCCTAATGGCAAAAAGAAATCGTGCTCGGATAGTTTTGCGCCATGAGCCGTGTGAGGGAAATCATCAGAAGTATGTCAATTTGCGCAATAACTGCAATAAGAAGTGTAGGGAAGCCAGGCGCCGCTATATCCATGAGTCGATAGAAAACTGTCCCCCCAAAAAATTGTGGAATTTCTTCAAGTCCTTGGGGTTAGGCAAATCCAAACCTAAAGCTTCTGGTTCTACCAATCTCAATGCCCTCAACTCTCACTTTAGTGCTTCACCAGTAATTTTGGACTCTTACATTAAGCAGCTCACTCTGTCTAGGCTCGCCAATGCCCCTCAATTGGACTTCTCCCTCTTTGATATCGGCAGTATCTCTCCTAAAGAAACGCTTGAGCTACTGAGGTCTATTAAGACCAAGGCCGTAGGTGAGGATGGCCTGAGCGTAGATATGCTTTTACCCGTGGCGGAGTTTATTGCCCCTATTGTCTCCCATATCATAAATTATTCCTTCTCTTCTGGTAATTTCCCCACGTCGTGGAAATTAGCAAATGTTATTCCACTCCCTAAATCCTCCAACCCATCATCTTTTTCAGAATTTCGTCCCATCTCCATTCTTCCGATCCTTTCTAAAGTTGCAGAGCACTTCGTGTGTCGGCGGTTATCTCAACATCTTAATTCCCACAACCTTTTAAATCCTTTTCAATCAGGCTTCCGCCCCGGCCACAGCACCGTCACTGCTCTAGTCAAGGTCACCGATGACATTCGTCTTAATATTGAGCACAGGAAACTCACAGTTCTTGTTCTTCTTGACTTCAGTAGCGCTTTTAATACTGTGGATTTTGATATTTTACTTGGTATTCTTAAAACCTTGAATATCACCAACCCGGCTTTGTCCTGGTTTCAGTCCTATCTCACGGGAAGGCGCCAGAGGGTGAAATTGGATGATGCTTATTCTGAGTGGAGCAATCTCACGTCTGGTGTCCCCCAGGGGGCAGTGCTTTCTCCTCTCCTCTTCTCGATTTTCATAAATGGTATAACGGCGTCACTGCATTCTTCTTACCATCTTTATGCTGATGACCTTCAGATTTATGCTGCGGCAGATTTTGATGATTTCCCTGACTTGATCAACCGCGTCAACATTGATCTCGAGGCCATACGGGTTTGGGCGGATGAGTTTGGTTTAAGGGTGAACGCCAAGAAGTCGCAGGCGATTGTAATTGGAAGTCCTCACTTTATCTCAAGGCTGTCTGACCAGGTGTTGCCCGTATTGATATTTGACGGTACCTCTATCCCTTTCTCACCCACGGTCAAAAATTTGGGTGTCATCATGGATCAGACGCTTTCCTGGTCGGCTCATGTCTCGGAAGTCAGCCGCAAACTCTTTGCTTCGGTACATTCTCTCAGACGCCTGCAAAGTTTCCTCCCTCTTCATACCAAGATTACTTTGGCTCAATCCCTTCTTCTCCCTCTCCTCGACTACGGTGATATTGCCTATCTCGATCTCTCTGAACAACTGCTTGACAAGCTTGAGCGTCTTCAAAACGTTTGCATACGCTTTATATTCGGTCTCCGAAAATACGACCACGTGTCCTGTTTTCGCGCTCAGCTGAAGTGGCTCCCAATTCGTCTGCGCCGTAATGTTCACATCCTGTCGTTGCTTTTTAATGTCCTTTTTAAACCACAGTCCCCTTCCTACCTTTTCGAAAGATTTAATTACTTGGCTGCTGGTTCTGGGAACCGGTTGCGGTCAAGTAGTAATCTTTTGTTAGCTTTTCCTGTTACTAAGTCCAAATCCTATTCCAAATCCTTCTCCGTGCTCGCTGTTAGTCTGTGGAATCGGTTGCCGAGTGAAATCAGGCGGTCGCAGTCGGTAGCTATCTTCCAGAGTCGCTTAAGGGCGTACTGGCTTGACAGTTCCTCTTAAATAGAGACAACCTCTATTGTGTTCTCTGTTTAGTGTATATGCGTATATTAATGTATGTAGTTTTTATGTAGGTAGTCTATTTGTGTTGATATGATATGTATTAGTCTATTGTATTCATTAAGTATATAATATATTAGTGTGTAGTTGCGTGTATTCTTTGTATGTATGTGTATTGTTTATGTTAAGTATATTGGTTTGGGTTTACTTTTGATTTCGACTCTTTTTTTATTACTCAGCATTGTATGCCTACTCTTGTCTCTGATGTCTTGTCAATCGGTCAAAGGTTAACTGGAAGAGATCCCTTTATGGGATAAGTTCGCCTTTGTACATCTGTTTTTCTTGTTAACTGTTATTTTTCATGTTTTACGTACAATAAAGAGTTTTACATACATACATACATACATACATTGCGAGGTCGTAATCTTGAAGTGGATACTGATATAGCCAACCGGGTCAGCTCGTGAAATGGCAATGGGCAGGCCAGCCCGCCAGCTGTGATGCAACTTGCACGGTTTTTCATGCACTTGGATTAACGGATTGCATGCATTCGAGTCCGGTTAATTTACGTCCCATGGATGCGCTACCTGATAATGCACTCGCTGATAATTCGTCTGTCAACCCACTCTATACAGAGTGTCCCGGAACGGAACGATAACCTAATACCTACCGGGCGAAAAGCCAAGTTGTAACGGTTCTGTGAAAAATAAAAAATAAATCCGTGTCGCTCTGTTAAGTGATGTTAGAAACTTTTTTTCGAAAATATCTAGTACTATATTGCATTCATCGGGTATGTATTACAATACCGAAGTACGAAAGACCGAATGTATTAAAACATCGAATGGGTCAAAAGACCGACACGATTTTTTTCTGAAACCGTAAACTTCTGAGAATTTATTAAAACGGCATCATACAGAACCCATCTGTTTGGCGAGCCTTGGGGGAGGCCTATGTTCAGCAGTGGACGTCTTTCGGCTGAAATGATGATGATGATGATACAGAACCTATTAGGTTAGGTTTGTTTTATAACAATCTTAGAAAGTTAACGGTTTCAGAAAAAAATAGTGTCGGTCTTTTGACCCATTCGATGTTTTAATATTTTCGGTCTTTCGTACTTCGGTATTGTAATACATAACTCCATTCATCCATACTTGTCTTATTTAGTAAACAACTTTCTTACCTCAAAGGGCATAATTTATAACTAAAACAGCTACTTTCTCGTAAATGAAGCTACCAGGGTCAACATTTCGGATACCATGTTAACTTCCTGTCTGGGATTGCTTTATTTATGAAACAAAATAGCTATTTTAGCTATAAAAAAGTCCATGTTCAGGTCCTAAACTTGTTTACTAAATAAGACGAGTATGGATGAATGCAATGTAAAAGTGATATGTTAAGACTAGTATCGCTAAACTAAGTGACATGATTTTATTTTCTTATTTTTTCCGGTACTGGTATAACCTCTCGCTTGGTACAGTCAGTAAAAAAAATATGAATACACTTAAAGTACCAAAAATACGTATACACGCCTTCATGCCCTGGTAATAGAGTCGTGGATGCATATTTTTGGTACTTTGGGTGTATTCATATTTTTGTTGCTGACTGTACCAGCTTATCATTGAATTTTGGGACAACCTGTATACGTCCCACTCAAGGGCACAGGGCTGCTCTCAGAAAGAGAGGGGTTGGGCCGTAGTCCTCGTGATATTTACATTCACCATAAAGCTTGTGTTAAAATTAAAATGTAATTTCGCACGTAGGTTGCCTGAGTTTGAATCCATGATCCTCTCCTTAGTATACCACTACTTTTATTCTTAATTGATATATGATGATGATGTCCTCCGTGTCGTGGATGATGGTAGACTCCCCAAGGCCGTAATCTACTCCCAATTAAAGGAGGGAAAGCGGACTCCTGGAGGCCAGTTCTTGCGTTACATGGATGTCCTCAAGCGCCACCTCACCGCATGCAATATCCCATGTGAGAGTTGGGAAGATCTTGCGAAACAGAGACCAGAATGGCGCAGCTCTGTAAATAAGGCTGTTACAGGTTTTGAAACGCGTCGCTTAGAGCACCTGGATGCCAAACGCCTTATTATAAAGACCCGTCCGAGACCTACCTACACTTACACATACAATGATAGTGGTCAACTACATTGCGCACTTTGTAATAGAACCTTCAAAACAAAGTTTGGCTTTGCCAGCCATATTCGGGCACACAAGTAACAAATGAGTTTAAAGGTTCGCCCTTGTCGGACACAACATGGAGGACATCATAAAGCTTGTGGTAAAATTAAAATGTAATTTCGCACATAGGTTGCCTGAGTTTGAATCCATGATCCTCTGCTTAGTATACCACTACTTTTATTCTTAATTATCAAGACGTGCATTACTGGGTCGTACATTCCTGGACGTATAATAACCGCACCCTACAATCAATCTATCGTTAAATTAAGTAATACTTATATACAAACAGTTGACAGTCCAGTGTCCCATAAATGGGTTACGTCATAAGTGTGACACTAGGCAAAGTGAGACAGGTGAAATAATATACTTTTTATCCACGGGCCGACACTGTACTTATCGTCCTGCATGAAAGAGTAATTTATACTTTTTTTGTGATAACTGTTTATTATGACTATTAGGGCATTTTTAAAAAAATGTACCTTTCACTTTTTTTTTTCATAATTTTTGTCTTATTCAAAATCACGAGACAATTCATTTTCATAATGAAAAAAATTGACCTTATTCTTTAGGCCACTTTTGTGACTTTTTTCATACGGGTCGTCAAAAAACTGACACCATTTTTTTATGGAAAATTAGGGTCATTTTTTTTAATTACCAAAATCAAGCACTTAAAAAAATAATTGATTGATTTTGATTCTGATTAAGAAAAACCCAAAATTTCCTCATTTAATAAAAGTAACAGGTACACTTTTTATTGAAAATGCCCATTAAGTAGGTAGTTAGATAGGTAGGTAGGTAGATAGATTGTACATCTAAAATAATCTCTGAGCCGGTTTTACCATTATTTGATAAATTCCCGATGTTTTATGTGGCTGATATCTGCTGTCGTTTCTAATTATTCCGACAAAGTAAAGAAGCGGCATTATAGATGTGTCGTTTAGAATTTCTGGAGTTTATCGAAGAGTTGTGAAACGGCTCTAAATCGTAAACAAGGTTGTAATATTTTCATTATTAGTTTAAATTTTTGTAGGTACAAAATATCTTTGGTAGCCTCTACTTCTTTCTACATTAGATATATTTTACTATGTATTAGTGTCACTTGCGCGGCATGGGGTTGGAAATCAAAACTGTTTACAAGTAGTACACAAATGATATCGCTTGCCGATGTATAGTCGGGGTAAGAAATGGTTCGTCACTTTTCGACTCTATGTCAACGAGTTAAGGTCGAAAAGTGACGAACCTTTTCTTACCCCGACTATACCTGCGCAGAAGACGCGTTTTAGAAGCGCGGGAAATGCAATTGACCAATCGGCATAGTCCACGCACGGCGCGTCTTTTTCCTGTGCCGCTATTGGTGGGTTGGCATGCTAGTCAGTCGCCATACTTAAGAGCGAGTGAGACTAATAACAGGTGCACTGTAATTTTCACCTTGTACCTATTTGACATAAGACTGATTTAAAGTTTGCGTCGTACCTTCGGCTATCATCGGACAGTTTGTTCGTGTCTCTGCGGCCGAAAAAACACGATGTGCCATATAAAGTGTGTACCTACTACTGTACTGGGTTGTGGATGACAGTTTTATACATTTTGACACTACTTAAATTTATTTATTTATTTATTTATTTATCAAACAATTACATAGCTTTACAGTTAAAAACTAAAGCACTATGAATTACAACAACAACACAAACAACAAATGTAAATTTTAACAGTAAAAACAGAAAAGATATAAACTTAGTACACTACAGACGAAGCCCGGATATCCATCCTCTCGCAAAACATCATGCATTCCAGGCACACAATTACCCAACTGCTTGCAAATACATCCCAGTCAGATGCAGACACGAGAAGCACATTTAGACAGTGCAAAGCTCGTACCAGAGGGGAATTTCTATGTGAAACTGTACGCGCCTCGAGCTCAGCCTGTATGCCCCGGTTACGAGGACGCAATTCAAATTTAGATCAAGTTGGAGTTATACAGGTTGTCCCGATTCTCAACAATAACCTGGTACAGAGTTATAACAGTTCTGGAAAAAATAAGAAAAAAAAATGTCACTTAACACTTTTACGGTCCAGTGCCTCATATAAGGGTCACAGCGACTTAGCTTCACAGGTCTGTGCCCACATGTGGGACACTAAGAATCAAACAGACTTGCATCCAAATTAATACAATATCTTGTTTACACACTGAGCAAGATGGTACAATGATTAAATTAATTTGCTGGACTTACCAGTAATTTGAAATGTGTATAGGACTGCGAACGTGTTAAGCATAGATCGAGTCATTCATGATGACACGTGCCGTGGTTCTTATTACAATGTCATTAATGTCTTATTTTGACAAATTCACGCGTCTTCGTGTTTGGCATTATCTATATGTTTCGAAAATCTATGGTACTAAAAGTGCTAATAGTGACTCAGTTGTCGCTTAACTAAGTGACATGGCTTTTTTTTGTGGATCTGGTTTAACTTTACCTCTCACCCGGTACCAGGTTATCGTAGAGTTTTGGAACACCCTGTATAGTTAACTTAAGTCCATGCAAGTCAGAATTACAATATCTTCTTCAGTAGGTAAATTTACTATGTATTGTTTTATTCAATAGGTAGGTAATTTTTTGCGTAGATTGTCATGTCATGTGGTATAGAGTATAATAGATTGAACTAACCTTCCATTCTAGTATCTTCTTCTATTTAATCACATTAATAAAATAAGCATATATATAATATTAGAACCTATGTATAAATATCCCTTACTACTTACTAACACGATTATAATTTCGTCTACTAGAAATCATCTGTCACAAGCGGTAGCGGTAGCGATAATTGCAATTGTATGAAATCGTTTGAATCGGTTCACGCCGAAACCGCTCAAGAGACTAAGCGTTTTATACAAATCACCCGCGTCGCTACCGCTTTCTAAAAGCTTGAGAAGGCAAAACGCACTTTTCCGAAATATCTGCCTGGGCAATTGATTCATTATATTCGTAATAATTCATAAAATATTGTGGATAAAACCAGTATACATTTTATTTCATTTCAAACGTTTAATAAACTTGATAATTTTTCGTCACAAGAACAAGTTGTTGGACCCAGATACACTGGTATCAAAAAGAAAAAAATTTACAAATGTTCATTTAGTGCCCGCATTGACAGCTTCACTTTTTGAGATCGTGCTTCTTTCAATAAAGTAATCATTCCTGCTTATTCCCCTAAATTCAATTCTAGGGTGAATGAGCATTTTCTAGGCACATCGTAGGCCTCATCTTCGCTTTCCATCAGGCGTGATTGAGGTCAAACGCAAGCCTATATTGTATAAAAAAAATGTCACTCGAATAAAGTCCAAGTAAAGCAAGTTCCGGAAAAGTGTTATTGACGATTCTAACTCTATCCTGATGTAAATGATAAATTGAAGAACTGACGGTTCTTAGACAATAAAGGCCGGCGCAGACCAAAAGCGTGTGCGTTTCACGCACCATTTGCACCATGAAACTGCAAGAAAGATGACACACTATGTACACGCATCTACTGTGCCATCTTGCCCACAGTCCCACTCATTACAACCGGCGCGCGTGCGTGACGTGACACTCATCCGGTCTGCGCCGGCCTTAAAGCTTCTAATAAAGGTCGCAGGAGTCCCGTGGCTGCGGCGCAGGGGTCCTTTGGGGAAGGCCTACGTCCAGCAGTGGACTTTCGGGTGATGATGATGAAATGTTGATTTGTGTTTTTGGTGGCAGGTCGATAAACCGACAGCGGCTGGTAGCACACTCCACTGCGATGGAGAGCATCCAAGCCGAAAGCGAGCCCATAGACGAAGAGGACGATGTTCCGTAAGTATTATACCCAGATCGTTCTAAACAGTCAAATAGAGTCAACCCGATCAACAGCTTTCCGCGTCGATAGATGTGGGGAAAACCCTAATGGCTCGGCCACGACATCGTGCGAACACTTTCTTTTATCGAATACATTACTACTTAGTCACCAGTGTCATCTAGTCCACATTCATTTATCGATCACAGTGCTGCTTGGTGTAAATAGGAATGTAATATTGCCGAGTTAGCACTCTAGTCGAAATAAGACTGTTGACGAGTTGCCACTGTGGTCGAAATATATGTAAATGTTGACAAGTTGGTACTATGGCCCACATAGGAATGCGGACAAGATGGTAAAGTGACGATATAGGAATTTTATGGAGTGAACTGATGGGGCAAAAAGATTCTCGAGTGGCGTCCACGGACCGGAAGACACAGTGTAGGTAGGCCTCCAACAAGATGCTGAGGACCTGGGTTCGATTCCCAGAGCTGCCGGCTTATTGTCTAACGTTTCTGACGCTTGCCTTCGCAATTATTATTTCTTTTTGTCAAGCGGTAAAAGGATGACAGAAAGAGACGGTGAAAGCGAAGGCAAGTGACAGAAGCGTTAGACAATACGGCCTCTGGTCTTTTTTCTGGGTTTTCTGTGCATCCATGTTTCATTTTGTATTTAGTATGATATATAGGGACTACACGGGATAACCGTAAACGTAAAAAAAAAATTGGAGTTAAAAAATATAAATACAAAAAGACTCCAAAAACCAATCTTGATAAGATTCTGTAAGTTAAAATTCTCATTCTTACACTTGTGTTCTGCAGGCCGGGCGGTATTCCTGCTAGGAACGCGCGCGGCGAACGTCTGTTAGTTTTCCTGGGTATAATAGACATCCTCCAGTCCTACCGACTTCGGAAGAAGCTCGAGCACACATGGAAGAGCATGATCCACGATGGTGTAAGTTCCTGTACCTACTACTAATATTTTCCCCGCAGATTCACTCTCAGGAAAAGATAGCCTATCTTTGGGTGAATGAATGAATGAACACTTGTACATACACTCTAAGGTCTTTGTTCTCCGCCTGCCTAAAGCGGATTGTTCCTATGTCGCGTTTTACTTAAACAGGACTTTTCATTTGTTAAAAAATGTTAAGCTTTCCGGGTGACTGACAAAAGAGAAACTCTTGTTTGACCCCTAGTTACCAACATGTTTGAAATGCTTTGGATAAAATTTTGACCTCCTAGCTAACTAACTCAAAACAGTAGATCGTCCCTTGCAAGTTGAAAGCCGATACGGGAGGGAGGGGGAATGTTGACGCCAATAAAAAATAATTCGAAGACACGAGTCCAGTAAAAAAATGCTTTATTTTAGCACTGAATACCAGATTAATTTTCGATTAACTGCAAAATATTTTTTGTTGCTTTAAAACAAATAAATAGGTAGTTGATTGGGTTGGCGAACAATTGGCGTCGTAAGTTGCTATTGCCATTCAAACCCTATGGGAGAAATGTGTTTTGACAGCTCATAAAAAGTACGTCAGTTGATTGGTAGTGTCAACATCCCTATTCTATACACAGTACTATGTATGACATTCTGGACCAGTGATACTGTCAGCGTCAACACTCACCAACAGCATCCAGGGTAGTCTTGGCTTCAAGAACACCAGCCTGAAAGAGACCTGGTACAAATGGCGTAGCGGAGTGTCTACACACTACCATTAAAGGGCGGACACTACACATTAAACAAGCGCTATAACTCTACACTCGTCAATATATGTGTGCACATTCTGAGCTTTAATTATTTATTTATACTAATGTTTCCAGGACACTGTATCAGTGCACAGACCGAACTTCTACGCTCAAAGATTCCTAGATTTCATGGCCAAAACAGTCTTCAAGAAGATACCTTCGTGTAAGTATTACTTTGTGTTAGTTTCTTTGAATATCTTGATCTTAAACATAATAAATAGGGGGTGTTCATTGATCACGTGATGTTCGAAACATGCGGAACTCCCGAATGTGAGGGTGTTTATAAGATGACGAGATTTATTGTTGGGTGTTTTAAGGGTCTAGGCTAGGGTAATACAAAATATCAAAAGCATCATGATTGTGATAAATGAACACCTGATTCTTATTCTCTAACGTTCGGACGCAAATCGCATTTACCATCTCTTTCGGTCGCAATTGTGTACAGTCTAACAGAAAGAAATAGTGAATGCGGTAGCAAGCGCCCGCGCGTCAGACAATAAGCGTACTTGATAATATCGAATAATCATTTTACATCAGACATTCATAAACTACAAATCCAAATGAACTTTTGTCTTCTGTTAGTTTTTATTAATTTTTACAATGTCTTTAGATATTCAATTAAAGTAGCATTAAGAGTTAGTTAACCGACATAAATGACACCTGTCATTATTTCGATATCTTAGACGCCGCGGCATTTTTGTGGTTTCTGATGAAAATTGATTATTTCCAAATCTTTATTTTATTTGACAGTATCAATATTTATGTTAACGGTTCCTCTTCTCTCTTTGATCATTATGAATCATTAATGCCTCAAATCAATTGTCGTCTCTTTGTGTAAAATCTGCCATATTTTTTTTTATATTAGATACAAGTTTTTAAAAGATGAAAATGATGTAAATTAAATTTCAATTATACAGAGAATACAGAAATAGATAAAAAATAGGTACCTATTTCCATTTTTAACAGACTTCAAAAAAGAAGTAGTTCTCAATTCGTCACAATCTTTTTTTTTAGTGATTTAAATTTGAATTTAGAATTTATTAAATTTGTCAGGAACATAATTGAATTATTGGAAGTAAAATTTTTGGGCATTTTGATAAATATTGGCAGTTTTTATACGAACGTAGCTTGAAAATGTACTAAGTAAATCTATTAAAATTGAAATTGGCCCTTACTGTGGTAGACTTAAGTGTCAGATATCCTTCCATTGTGGAGCTAATAATTTATGTTTTAATCCTGTGTAAAGGTAACGTAAGGTAACTAAATATTTGTATGTAATTTTGAGACGTTTGATATAGTTAAAAGTTAGTTCGCTAGCTTATTTATTAACATTGTACGAAAAATATGACTTATTATGATGTATAAAAAGTTGTATTTATTTAGAAATTATTCAAAAAGTCTCAAAATTATCCTGTATGTGCAACGACAACGTTTTTTATTTAACGAAAAAAAAAACCGTAAAAAGAATCTGTTTCTTTTTAAACACAACGAACTAAACGCTGACACATTGCATAACTTTGAAGTTTCTGAATATCAACAATGTGAATCATAGAGAAAAATCCGGCCAAGAGCGTGTCGGTCACGCCTAGGATAGGGTTCCGCAGCCGTTACGAAAAAATCCTCGCATATCTTATTAACTTTGCTATTGATTATACTGTCCGTATTAACCCTTTCAACGCCACGCCTCGACAAATCGTAAACCCGCTTTGAATCTTATGTCATTGTGTCAAGATCACTTTGACACTGTACTTTGTGACACCTATATGTGTCATTGGCGTTGAAAAGGTTAAACAAGCAATATTTTACAGGTCAGGCAAACTTAGCCGCTATAGTTTTACTTGTTTTGTTGTTAATTTGACAGTGGTGATCATTTAACATCAGGTTCGTTTGTCTGGCCTCTCTAACAAAAAAAAAAACAACATCTTGGCTTTTAGTTGAATATTTCGCAAACGAATCACTGTAACGAAAAATCGTCTTCACAACCCCGTAATGGTTTTAAAAGACGATATACCACAGTAAAAAGTTACACGAGTATAAAAATCACCCCCACTTTACGTCTATGGGAGGTACCCTAAATTTTTTTCTAATTTTTTTTTGTCACTTTGTCGAGGTAATTGCTAAATATATCCGTGCAAATTTATAGCTTTCTAGCACTAATAGTTTCTACGCTAAGTCGCGGACGGACGGATGGACGGACAGACAGACAGACGTGACGAAACTATAACGGTTCCGCTTTGCTATTTTGGCTCCGGAACCCTAAAAATGCAATACTTACTATTTGTCTCTCGCAACAAGTATAGCATTTTTTCCTACGTTTCACATTGTCAATATTTAGAAACTTCATAGATATGCAACGTATCAGGATTCACTTTATAACATCTGTTGTCTAAATGGAGTATTTTACGGTTAAGCTGATAGTTAGTACGCGAAAAAATCGGAAAATAACGTTATAAAAAACGTTGTCCCTCCAATAACCCTTGTCGTAACATATGATAACGCTATTGTCCTACGCCAGTGGACCTGCCAGAAATCAAAGGGAACCACCGCAAGTTCAGAACGCTGGTGACAAGCTACATAGGTACTGTAGGGTGTTTTTTGTACGTGTGCCTCTAAGGGGCGGGTGTTGGTGGTGAAATAAGACTTTGACAGTTTGTACTTATCCAGGAAAAGAATTAAAGGTAGCGTCACTATACTTCGTTTAGGTATTTTAACCTTAGAAAAAAGGTTAACAGTCTTGACGAGACTTTATTGAAAAACGGTTTAAAAAAATTGTAACTATTAGCTACGAAACCAAAACAATGTAAATGAGCATATGGCTTTGCTAATTGTTACATATTTGCTGTGGCTATTTTCAAGTGTTTTTCAATAAAAATAGAAGTCTAGTCCTTTTCTTCTTAAACGAAGTGTACTTTGCAAGAAGCTCATATCTCGAAATCGATAATCTGGCCAAGTGAACTTTATTAAGTTTGTATCAAGGTCCAGTTTGGTTTAGCTTTTTTCAAAGTTGTGGCGATATTTCGTAGAAGAACGAGATTTTAATTGATTTACTGAATTTGTAATGCTAAAAACAGTATTAAGTTGGAAGTTGTTAATGTATACGGAATGAGGTTTTCATTAGATAGAAGAGCTTGGTCTTGTTTTTAAAAACGTTTAAAATTATTTTAACCTTTTAACCTTTAGTGGCAATGATACCGTATTTCCAGCTGTAGAAAAAATTAAGGTTAATTTTGTTGCTATTGTATGTTCTTCAGGTAATTAAAAAGGTTAAACATTTACATCAAATCAAATTTGTCATCATTGATGCAAAGTTTGTATCCAAAATATGCAAGTACAAAAAAGCAATGAAATCGCTGTTAGGCGTAGAGTATTTTATACGCTTCAAAGTAATTTTATTGTTTAAAATGTAGAACTTCGCTTCCTAGTTTGAGTTCTAGCATGAGATTTATTAGTCCGGTTGATTAATTTAGACATATGCAAAGTTTATGTTTGTTTGAATATTTCTACTTGGTTAAGTTTAAACGACTCCATAGACTCGGATGAAATTTCGCGCGTTGGCAGACCATAAACCGGGCGTAGGATATTTTTTAATCCCGGAAAATAGTGTTAGAGCTGCACAGACAAAAAAAGAAAAAATAAACTAATAAAAAAAAAACGAAATATTTACCAAAAAAATACCCACCAACACCCAAACCGTATTTTCAGTAGGCATTCCGCTGGTGTATGTGTTTTATTTTATATTTTAACAGTTTTTTTAACGACTTTGGTTTACCTGAGTTCGGTGTCGCATTCGATTCAATAGGCATGTCTTAGAAAAACACTTTTTATTTCGACGATTTTCATTTCGATTGGATGCTTTCTTTTTATTTTCTAAAACGACACTAAATTAACATTTTTTTGCATGACTTTATCTAGTCATGCACGTACCTTGTCCCGTTTGAGAATTTAGAAGTTTGGAGTTTTCGAAAAATAATATGTGTTTTTTCCTTTTTTTTCACACAATTGTCCGTATTCGGAATGGGCGTATCCATGGAGGTTTAAGTAAGTCCCCCCTGGTCTTGTGGGTTTATTATGGTCTTCAAGCATGTACCATGTCGGTCTTTGGTCCCGTTTTTGTATGATTGTTACTCGTTAGTCCACCTCGGTTGCTGTGTGATGTTGGTAAGCACATTGACATTTTGAAAATTATTTTATTATTCACACATCGAAAAATGTATGTTAAAGTATTGAGTGAAAGACTTAAACAATAAAGACTCGAGACGTCAAATAATTTTTATATTTTTAAATAACACTGCTGTGAGACTTTTAACACTTTGAACGCCCCACAGAAATATTATATGATCACGCATGTAATGTAAGGGTAGTTCATGATCTAACATGGAATATCAAAAGCAATTTTTTTTATTATGAAAATAGGATATATTTATAGTCTAATGAACGTCGCGTTTGGTGTAGGTACTTCGCCGTGTCTAATAAAAAAATAGGTTATGATAATGTCAATGTGTTTCTATAATTTGGTCTTTTGTCATTCGCCCCATTTCGACTTTCTCATTGGTCATCTCTGGTCGTAGTTAGATACCGAGTTTGGTAATTTGTGTACGTTATTTTACCTTTTTTTCAAATGTGTTTGGGTGTTACGTGCTACGCCAGTTGCCATTTTGTGATTGTTTTTTTTACTTTGGAAGAAGGGTATATGTTTATTAAGAAAATACTTAATGCTTTTTTATATTTCGGTCTTTACTCGACCTGTTAATTCACTGCTTTTAAATATTCAAAGAAGAGATTTTATTGACTTACAATTTAAAAAAGAAAATTAGGAAGTTAGCTCGCTTGTCATTTTACCGCTTGTCACTTAGTGTATGTACTTCCTATTAGGTAAGTAAGACAAGGACAAGACGACTAAAGCTGGAGTTCGGGCGACTGTGACGCCGCGTCAGAGCGGCAAATAATGTATGACACTGGCGCGGCTTTGTTGTTGCTACGGTCAGAAGGCGTTTCATACATTTATTTATGTGTCAAATAACATTAAATTTAGATTTGCTGACACTTCACTTAAACATAACATTGCCAGCTATATAAATGTGTAGTGTCTCTACGATCTGTCGCTCTATTGTAACCTCACAGTCGCGGCGTTATTGACGTCACTAGCACCAACTTCAGAACTCCAACTTTTTAATATAACTGGCTGAGCTAACTTTACTGGCTAAGATATTTTTATAAACTTATACTCTTTTTTTTTTCCTGAAATACTTTCGATCAGTTTCATACTTCGGTCTTTGAGATAGACGTTCTTTACTCTGTTTAGCATGGTTTTTGGAAAACCTTTTATTTGTTTAAGTTTTTTTTTCTAGACTAATCTATAGCCTTTCGATTATCTTTTGAGTTTCGCAAAGCCTTAACTTCACGCATATTTTTTTAAGCAATGCTTTTAATGAGCATACATTTTATGAGTTTTATTCAACACTGAATAGCTAATGTTTTAGATGTAGTTTAAAAACTTGAAACGTCCGAACCATGTTTGATTCCTGTTTAACTTTACATTCTAAATGAGAATATGCAAAAAAAACACGTTAAAATAATGTCAAAAATTAAACCTTCATTGATTATATAAAGTCATACGGTAACCTCAACTTTTACCGATTTAACCTTTTGCGTCAATTTGAAATAATGGCACCACCTGACTGATTCCAACTTGTCCTATACGTTGGCAATGCTTGCAACCCCTCTGATATTGCGGGTGATAAGCAGCGGCCACGACTTACCATCTGATAACGTCTCAAAAAAAAAACAAGAAAAAAGTGTTGCCTTTTACATTATACGCGCTTAGTGTAATTTTTCTACGGTTAGAACTTCCGCGATTTTCAATTATAATTACTATAGCATCTAGTTCTGAATCAAGTAAAAATATACCTGGACGTTTCGGCTATAGCGATTGAAATATAGAGATATATTTTTATCTGTTTAAGACCTGGATTCATTAGTAATTGTCCTACGTTATTTAATTGATTTTAAATGGAATTTTTGGATTAGGTTACAGGATAAAGATGGTTCAGACGTATTCTGCTTAGAACTAGACTTAATGGTACCGTTTTTGGACTGGTTGTTGGCCGAAAAAAGAAGCCGTCTAGTCATAAGAATCTATGTACAGTTTTGTAAAACGCATTTTAGTGATTTTTTTTTATTTTGGTAACCGTGAGGAAACCCTGCTCTGATCCGCGCTCACGAGGGAATTATATCGAAGCCTTGCCGTTCTAAGAGAAAACCTGTGGAAAAAAGATGATTTTTACAATTTTTATTTAAATTTCTTTATAATCGAAGGTTAAGAATATATGCAAAGGATAAAAAAAACATCATGACAATGCGTTTTCTAATCTACAGGTGTAGATAAACTTGACTTCCGTTTTGCGCTAAATTGTGCATTGAAGTACTAAAGAAGACTACTTTGGATACTGACATAACTTCATTTGGGTTCATACATATCTCGTTCGCCTACACTTTTAAAATAGGTTCGATACATATCAGGTCAGAGGATTCTGCATATAAGTATGTGAGTGACCCGTGTATTCTATTTTAGTAATATATGATTTGCATTTGGGTACAAATCTAACTGAACTATCTTAATGGAAATTCTGAAGTTCAATTTTCTGATAAATTATGGAAGTCTTGCATATATTTTTTTTACGGAAGTCAAGCTTACAAGTATTCAAAAGAGCTCTGGCATTACCATTACAATGAAACCTTTAAATTGGACGTCCTTGTAAAGTCCCATTATAATTCCCTCAAATATTGAGCAGAATTTGAAACTTCATTGATCAAGAAAATTTGACATTTACTTAGATGGATCTCCTAATTTTAGTACGTTGAGCCTTACAATGTTCATCTCAAAAGTTCTTATGAAATGTCATCACATTGTTGTATAGTGAAATTTAATAACACCATTTGTATATTATAGCACTGAAACACTCTCCATCGAAGAGAAAAAGCATCACGAAGCCTGCGAGACCACAGGAAGAAGTAGACACTCCAGGTACGTTTGAACTTAATTTTAATGCTTTTCCATGTTATCCAGACGACCAGATGGCCTAGTGGTTAGAGACCCTGACTATGAAGCTTGAGGTCCCGGGTTCGATTCCCGTGTCGGGGCAGATATTTGTATGAAAAATACGAATGTTTGTTCTCGGGTCTTGGGTGTTTGATATGTATTTAAGTATGTATCTATCTATATAAGTATGTTTATCCGTTGCCTAGTACCCATAACACAAGCTTTGCTAAGCTTACTTTGGGACTAGGTCAATTGGTGTGAATTGTCCCGTGATATTTATTTATTTATTTATTATTTATTTATCCACGTAACACAAGGTATTTGCTACTTTTTATAAGCATACCCTTGTATTTTAACTTAAAAGTCCTTTTAAAAGAACATCATAAATAAGATGAAGTCGCTAGTAAAATTAAAATATTTTTTGGCGAGACAGTGCTACGTAAAGGACAATATCTGACAACCGTATAAAAGCGCCTCAGTCCAGCTTTAAAAGAGATATTGAAATGCAGACTTCAATAGTTGTGTTAAAAAGAATGCATTTGTCATATTTTTAATTTTGTTTCTCATTTTATGTCTACTGATGTCTTAATTTCTATGATCTATTTTGAAGACGTCCGTGAGACGAAACTTTATGAAAATTGATGCAACACTTATCATTTTCTGCATGCAAATAATGTATAGAAATACGAATGAAATGAATGAAAAGAGTTGAATCATTTGGTCACAAATGTAATGAATCGACTATGACATTACTTAATATTTATTAGTAAACTTTATCGGTGAAATACAACAAAGTGTTTGTAATGCTTAATTACTAAAATTATTAAAAATATATATACAAAAAGGTTTTAATTGGGCGAGACCCCGATTCAAGGCACAAAATTGTTAAAATACCAATTTATTTTTGGAGTTACGAATTTACTTATTTTATCATTTATATATGTTTAAGTCGATTCATTTTGCAACCTACCCTCGTCACCCATCAACCTTTTACTAGTACTTTTTTATTTTTTTAACAGTAGTCTTTACCCCTCCTAACACAGAATGCGAATTGGTACCTATGTATTATTATACATTTCAGTTTATTTTCTCCCCTCCTATCCCCAGTTGTTCCTTTTTTTATTTAACGTAGTTTAAAAAGAAACGTGTTTTTTCGCGTGTGTCGTGCTAACGGAGTTGCAGCGTGGTGTATGGAGGCGAAATAAACTGAAATGTACCAAAAAACTGAATTAAAATGGCCGTCTGTTACACAGGACGAAAGTACACCGCCAAGCCTATAAAAGACTACAACCCTGATCTAATGAGGACGTCTAGATTGTCGCCTAGGTCTTCCCTAAGATCTAGCCTGAGCGATTTCACAGACACCACAATATCTACCTGGAACCAAAGGCATCCTGTCGTCACTGAATACCCGTCAGTGCTATCAGATAGATTAAAAACCTTTGACAGAGATCGTACTTTCCAAAGAAGAATAGATTTTGATACATCAAATTTAACCACCAGAGACCCTGGCCCCTCTTACGTAGATAACGTATATAGATCCACGGTCCAAGAGAGAATGGTCAGCCTTTCAGATCAGCTCACCAAAGTGTTGAGCACGGGCGTAGGTAGCTCGCATATCAACGGAAGTTTAGCCGATAGCGGCATACAGACAGACAATACCAGCACTAGCGTCCCACAAATATATATAGAAACTCGAGCTTCTAACAGTCCCTCAGTCAAGATCCTAAAAGACGCAGCGGTAGATACTAGAAACGAAAATAATTTACAAGATATACCGTTTATTGACGATGAAGACGATTTTATCAAAAGAAGAACTATTGTACTAGAAAAACACAAATCTATGTCGAACATACCAGAACGACTCGAAGAGGAAAACACCAACGAGCGTCTGTCAAGTAGTTTCAACAGATCAAAATCGCCAACATTCGTAGAGAAATTCAAGAAATTCTTCATGGATATTGGCTTTGTTAAATCAGAGAGTACCACAGACACAACAAACGCTAACAACCTTAGTAACCCTAATACATTACCAAAAAGCTTAAACTCAAGTTATAGAACAAGAAGCGTGACTCCTACCAGGAGTTTAGAAACGCGTGAAGCATCAACGTTACCCAAAGACATGCGATTTAGAAAAGTCAGGTCAACACAAACTGTGTACATAAGGCAAGAATCTCCTTTACTGAACAAACGTGATCAAGAAATCCAAACTAATACACACGTTTCTGTTGTCAAATTGAATGGCGACGAAAACACTGAAACAGAAACAGATAGAATGATCAAAGAGGTTGTCTATGTTAGGAGTATTGATAAAGCTGAGATTTATAGTACTAATGAAAGCGGTAGCACGATTATTGTAGTACCGCCGGCCGATTGAAGTCAAAACTACAGTTTATTGGTATAATATTGTGATGTGAATGAGTCTGTTGTGACATTGAATAATGTTTTAACCTTTTAATGCACAATGTAAATGTTCAACCGTGAGGAACTAGCTTAGTCTTGCGCGGAATAAGTTAAAGAAAGGAACTAGAGAGTTGTGTAATGTGAACTCTTCCTAAGAAACGTTATAAATTTGATACATTTATAAAGTAAAGTAGATTAAACTATTGGGTGTAGTCATGTACGATTCAAATTTTAAACAGTTTATGTAGAATATAGAATAAGCCAGAAGCCGCGACACAATCCGCGTACAAGAAGTATGTCTAGAATCAAAGAGAAAAATGCCGTCCACTTCGATCTACTCGTGACCTCGGTCGCTGTAAGTTGGGACACAGCTGAAACGTTGAGGATAAGGTCGTTATGTCGTATTTTGAATTGAGGATGCATTTATCCGTTGATTATCAAAATGATACATTATTTTCCTTTAGAGTCATTATATTGGCTTCAATAACAGATGTGTGTGTACAGTTACTGGTTAATTCTATATTCTAAGACGGTTAAATGTGCCTTGGTTACAAGGTTAAAGCTTTTTTACTATTTTTCTTAACGCAGATTTATGAAGCTGCTATTGCTTAGTAAAATTTTTAAATATTATACTAACTGTTGGTTCTAAGTAGGTCACTAATTGTTCGACAAGCTCTTTCACTAATTAAAACACGCACATTGTAAACTGAAATTAACTTTTATTTGCCTAATGTACTGCTGTAGAACAGATTAATCGACATCAAGGCTGTTTTCTGCTAAAATATTAGCTAAATTGATATTTAACCGACTTCAAAAAAAGGAGGACGTAATTTATTTTTATCTTTAAGACTTGATTTTTCTACTATAAGCTTGCAACTTTAGGCACAAATTGTGAGCTTTTCGCTTTTGTAAAAATTAAACAAAAGACTGTATTTAATGCTTCAATACCACTGGAATCGTTAAAACCAGTTTTAATTTTTAGTAATGACGGAGTGATTACAATTTCTGAATTCTGCGCCCCTCATATAATTCGAGTTTATAAGTACAAATTGCGTAGCTTTATTTCGGTTATATTTTCTAGCAAAAATTACTACTTGCACCTCTAGCTAGGTGGAAGCATTTTCTATTATGATTAAAAAAAAAAGCAAACTGACTCGCTAAAACGGGCTCTTTTCAGAGGTCCTAAGCAGGTTTCTGATGCGTTTCTGTAACGAACTCCCCTACTCTCGCGTTCAATCACCGTTTAATCCAACGGTATTAGGCCACTGACTAACTTAAAGAAATAATCGCAGTGACCTCCGTAGAATATGATGAACTATTATTTAACCTTTTACGATTGAATGACTTCATTGGCTAGAATTGAAAAGGTTAAAGTGAAATAAATTGTAGGTTAATAAATTTTAATACACCCTTTCTGAAGGCGGCACTTTTCGAAAACATTCTACTCGGATTCCCTCACGCTAAATTTCAAGTCATTTGGATCATTACAAGTGAATAAAAGTCGACTTGTAAGATTTTGTTTGCAAAGATAATTACAATTAGTTACAAATGAAGCTGAAAGGGTGTTAATAATGACTAATGAAAGCCAATGACATTCCATATTTTTATCCAATCAAAAGTATTGAAAATGTCACAAATTAAACGTTAAAAAGTGCCTTTTAACATGTAACTTTTCCAGTGTAGTTTTTGAAAATCGTTAATGTATGAAAATGAAATCATAAAGATTTTATTACTTTATATGATAATATAAGTTCAGGGCCTTTAGAAGGTGGGTAAAATGATTTTGGTTTTAACAAAGAACTAGTGTGACTAAAGAACAATAACCGAACAAACTGATACAAAATTCAAATCCATTGTGAAGAAGACATTAATATCTAAGGCGTACTATAAAATTAATGACTATATCATGGACAGGGATGTTTGGAAATAATTCCGATCCGCATTGGCGATCTCTAGTCTCAAATAGCGTATCTACTGTGTTAAAAAATTTAATTGTATTAAATACTTTAGATGTATGTCATTTAATAACAATGTAGATCTGATTGGAAAAAATATACCTTGTTGAGTTTCTTGCCGGTTTCTTCTCAACAGGGTTTTTTCCGAACCGGTGGTAGATTTTTCGACGTTCATAGGAGCATCAATTTGATGCCTAAATTGAATAAAGAATTTTGACTTTTTTTTTGACTTTGACTTTGAACTCGGTCAGTTTATCCAATTGAAGCAAAGGTGTTAATGCGTTTGACTGTATTTATTGTTACCTTAATGTAATTATTTATTTTAGACAAATTGAATTGTGACTTTATGATCAAACATTAGAGACTAAAGCCGCAAATATGTTAGTACTTTTAACCTCCTGAGCCCCAAACTATTTTTAGGACGTTTGTAATAACGACCCAGTGTCCTATTTATAGGCACTTATACTGGTAGCCCAGGACTTCAATTATTACAAAATCATTATATACTTTAATATATTTTAGACAATATTGCAATTGCTAATTAGTGCGTGTCCTTATTTTAGGACATTGGGACGCTATTTGATGAATTTTATCATTTACTTGGGCTGAAAGGATTACATTTTAATGTCCTAAAAATTGGACGTTGGGCCTCAGGAGGTTAACACAAAAAACTACTGTGACATTATACTTCATTGCGTAAATGTTGCGTTTGAGACTGATAAAAACGATAGAGTGAAACGGACAGTCGCAAAATGAACGCCTCAATTACGCGTTAATAATAAATAATTACTGCTGTCAGAAATGTTAAAGAATTATTTTGTATTAAAACGAATATAATTGACAGATGACTTGATTATTTGTATGTAGCTTGTTTAGAATGAATTTGTATGTATATAAAGTAATAAATGATGGTAGTAGAGAAGAAATTTGTTTTATTGAAACCCTCTGAGTATGTTTCAAAGTAGGACCTAACCATTGATTTAAAAAAAATACAATTTTAGTATTTTTTTTTATTTTTGAATTTATATTTCAAATGTAGCATTCTGCCACAGAATCAAAAGCAGCTATCGAATACATACTTGACAAAGGATATTTTTAAAGCTAGTAGTATTTTCAATAATTACAATGTAAATAATTACTAAAATCATAAGGTTGAATTTCCAAGTCAATGCATGTGGTCGCTAAATCGCATCTACCTTATCAACCCTTTATAAGGCCCCATTTATTGGAGCATGCTACCAGAGAATCAAAGCAGCTATCGAATGCGTACCTGACAAAGGATATTTTTAAAGCTAGTCGTATTTTAAATAATTACAATGGGAATTGTGACGTATAGTGTACTCAATAAGGTTGAAATTCCAACTCAATGCATGTGGTCGCTAAATCGCCTCTGCCTTATAAAGGGATAAGGGTTAACAAAGAGCATCACAGTTATCTGTCACATTAAGCACAGGGACTTACCAGAGACTGTTGAATCAAGCTGTAATTTTCCTTATCAGGAAATGCGATGTCAGATCAAGAATTGAGTTAGATTGTGCATTGTCATTAAGTTAAGAGTTGATATTGTAAGTAAAATATTTGATTTCAGTTGACTTCGCTTAATATTTTAAAGAAGCACGCAAATGTGAAGGTCCAACTGCACTGTAACGGGGTAGAGTGGCTAAATTTGGTACATATTTAAAATCTTTATCTCGGGAATTTCATATAGGTACTTAGGTTATTTTTTATCGCCATACTTCCACGGCACTGGGGTATGAATGAAAAATCCAAGATACCCTACATCTAAATATACACCTTTTGGGTTTTACTCATACATTTGGTACGATTTTGAACTCTGTTACTTCACGATTTCACTCTTCTACAGAACAAATAGGACTTACCCTATTTTTATTAGAAATGCTGCAATCATTACATGTGGGCATGATAAATGAAACTGACCCTAAATTAAATAGTCTCCCAAAAATTTAAAACTTTCTTTTTGTAGATAAGATTATTTGGTTCGTGTTTTTTTTTTCAAATAAGAAGTCTTAAATAAATTGTACCTATTTGAAAATTCTCAGTAAGTAAACCATACTGCAGTTTGACTTCGAATACCCAAGAATAAGGAACATAACACTGGATTTTCACACCAATACAGATATTTCTGTATAGAGAATTGTCTATGACATTTAGTGGCGTGATGGTAAAAATCGATGCTTTTTTTGGAGTCACCAAGAAAACGATATCGTCATTACTTTTAAAAGAGCTCTTATCTCACAATCTAAGCTTGCTGCGTAGTCATTATTTGGTGTGATATAAAATTCAATTTAGTTTCATATACAGTGGTGGTCATACAATTAAGAACGATTTGAAGTTTCCGATTTTTTTTTATCTACATCATGTCATATGTCTAGTTGTGTTCCTTCTTAGAAGTAACAAGTTATGTTATAAAATAGCCACATGGATAGAGCAAACGGGATTAATAATAATAGTGTATAATTGCTAACATTTTTTTTACAAATTTTATTTGTTCTCTATACTAATAAATTCAAATAGTAATGAAGCTGGACAAATAATTAAGAACGATTTATTAAACTGCTCGAGAGTTGTTTTATATGAAACTTAGATTAAATAAATCATATTAATGTGAAGTTGGTATAGAAAAAAAAGCAAATTAATACATTTGAACCAAAATTAATAGTTAGTAGCATGTCCACGGCTTTTAATTACGGCTTTACACCGGCGAGGCATTGAATCTATCAATTTTTGACATTTCGCAAGAGAAATAAGAGTTCCATTCTTCTAAGAAAACGTCGTACAGCTCTCTCAAATTGCCACACTGTCGATTTGAAACCTTTTTCTTGACTTCGCACCAAAGATGCTCTATTGGGTTAAGATCTGGGCTGTTGGCTGGCCAATCTAAGACTGAAACTGATTGTGATGTGAGGAATTCCTTAACGGTGCGTGCAGTATGCTTTGGATCATTGTCGTGCTGGAATGTCCAAATAACCGGAAGCACGTCTTCGGCATATGGTAACATTGTTTCTTGCAGTATATTTTTGTATTGGAATTGATCCATGTTTCCTTCTATCAGCCTAACAGGTCCAACGCCATGTCCAGAAAAGCACCCCCAAATTTTCACATTTCCCCCGCCATGCTTTAATGTCACTTTTGTGTACTTTGGGTCGAATGCTTTATTCGGAGGGCGTCGTACATATCGTTTTCCATCAGAACATACCCTATTTATTTTTGTCTCGTCAGAAAAAAGAACGTTTTTCCACTGTCTGACTGTCCAGTTTTCATACCTTCTTGCAAATGCAAGTCGGGCTTGCCTATGACATCGTTTCAACATAGGCACCTTCCTTGCTATCCTTCCGTTCAACTTATTTTCTACCAAACGCCTTCGAATAGTGCGTGCAGAGATTGCTGAAGGGTTGTTTTCGCCAAAATATTCTTTTCTCAACTCATTAGACCCTTTAAAAGGATTTTGTTTTGCCAAACGAACGATATTTCGATCATCTCGACGAGATGACTTTCTCTGTCTAGGTCCACGCGGAACGTTTGAAGTAGTTTGATACGTGGAAAAATGCTTTACGGCATGGAAAACCATTGTTTTTGAACATTGCAGATGGTCGGCTATCATTTTATACGACCAATTCTTCTCGCGAAGTTTTATTATTGCTTCTCTTGTAGATTTATCACAACTTTTATTTTTCCCCATTGTTTTTATACGAAGTAATCACTTTTAAGACTTTAACAGCACGAAATGGCGCCAAAATTATACGAATAATAATCTACAACCACAGAGCCACACAGTGTTCTCTATTTAAATTTGAAAAAATAATAAACTATTCAGCGTTCTTAATTACGTGACCAGCCAGTAAGTACTAATACTAGGTTCAGATCGAATGTATAAAGTTTCTCTATTAATTTTTTAGCCAACAATGTTGCATAAATGAATGTACCGGTAGTACGGAAAAGTTTTGCAATACCGAGAGAAATAAAAAAAATACGGGCAATTAGTTATACTTGTTACTTTGAAAAAATCATCTCAATAAATAATCGTTCTTAATTATATGGCCACAACTGTAGATTTGAGATGCGAGGTTTTTAAGTAGTGGTCATAATGCACTAATTATTAATCACGCTATTGAACATTAGCCTTCACATCTCTGGTTTTAACCTTTTAACCATCAATGTCTTCTGCACAAACACTCCTGGCGATTGTTACCGATACGCTCCGCTAGAGACGCTGCCAACTTGCTTTTCATTTTGTAAACCAATATGACTGAACTGCAGGTGGTTTAGTGGGGGGTGTGTTAGTTTCGTATTTTGATGGTGGAATAACTGACAATGGAGGTACATTCTACCTTAGCCCTCTAGACTGGCAACACATCAGCAATTCCCTGATGTTTAGAGAGAGAAAGAGAGATTTACATATATTCGAAAAGATACAAATAAAAAAAACGTCGAGTAGTATAAATTTTGGGCCGCACTTGTCATAAGCACCGCAACGCTGTTTTTGTAACTGGCTTTATTTAAAAAAAAAAAACTTATCCAACAAGTCTGAAATATTGTGCTTAGTTTCAAACTACTACACACAGTGTATATACAGTAATAAAGGAATCAAAGTGAATCTTATTCAATTTCATTCATTTTCTTGGGCAGTACATAGTTACTTACATAAACATCATTTTTCAAACAATTCGAGTTTGCTTTAATAAGCTTTACCATGAGCTTTTTAGTTACACCTACCACAGTTTCTGAGTAATTAAATAAGTCAAACTCGACCTACCTCCAGTGGGCGCATTGATTTGAATTTTTGTGTATGGTCGACCAAATTAGTGATTTACCATTTTTAATGACAGTCAGTTTCTACATCAGAACAGAAACAATAAGGCTGATTATCACATTGACTTCTTAGTGAAAATAACCTTTGATGTTTTCGCCGTACACCTGACTTCGAACCTTACGGTGTAAAGTATTCTTGGTCGACTATACTAATATGCATAGGGTGGATGATAATGCAAGAACAGTCAAAAGAAAAGCTTTTAAAAATGTTTTTAACAAATACTTAATCTATTTTCTTCTACGGCTCCTATATCTCAACATAATATGTATCATATTGTATATATTTTCACGCATCTAATGGATATAGGGGCGGCTAGTTCCAGCGGTGTTGCCAGTATGAAAGCAGGTGAGAAATTATTAATTTCATTTATTTATCCGAGGAAAACTAATAGCTATGCACCACACGAATGGAAACGTGTTTCGTTTTAATCTATACTATCTTTACTAATATAATAAAGAGGTTAACTTTGTGTGTATGTATGTTGAGTATCTTTGGAACTTCTGAACCGGTTAGAAAATCACTGAGTTTATTTTGCTTTATTAAAAATGGTCTTATTAATAGTGCTAATGCACGCAAACATTTTATTTTCTATAATGGGTTTTTTCTATAGGGTACTAGCTTTTGTCCGCGCAATTGAGTTACGAATACATATTGCTTTTCAAATGAAACCTGTTTGCGAGCAAGTCGGTTGGATGGTTTCAAAGTCTAACGACATAGGTAGAAATATTCTTATGTTTTATATATCTATTTAACCCGGGAACTTGCAAATTTCCCGTGAGGCTCAGACGAAGTTGCGAGCAACAGCTAGTATGGTGCTATAAAGTTACAAAGTTTTACCTCAGAAAATGTACCTATCGATGAAAATATCATAATTGGTTAACCTATGATGGCTATATCTGTCCTTGATTGAAAAGGTTAAATAAGTCTAAAGAATTTGCTACACTGGATGCGGTCTGCGGACAAGTCGAATTGAACGCAGCCCGCATAATATATGAACAACATTGGTCGGTCTCTAAATATTTTGTATAGATATGCGATCTGACCGTGCGGCACATCCTTTAAGGCCGCCCCAGTTCAACAATTTTTAACGCCCAGAGGCCGTATTGTTTAACGCTTCTGGCGCTTGCCTTCGCTTTCGCCATCTCTTTCTGTCATCGTTTTATACCGTTTGACAGAAAGAAATAGTTATTGCGAAGGCAAACGTCAGAAACGTTAGACAATAAGCCTGCAGGAATATGGGGGATGATAGTGTTTTTAAACACAAACTAAGTAACAACCTAATGGCTCATTAAAGCAACTCAGAATGTATAATGAATTAACAAATCATTCGTCATATTCCTGGTTGTTTTAAACATACTTCTTAAATAAGCAATTAAGTAATAATATCTTCATAACAATTAATTAACGAGCTTTTATATAGAAATTTGATTTACGCTTTTCCCGTTTTTCTTGGTTCGGGCTTTCTATGACTTAAATGTTAATAAAAAATTACTTACAAATTCGTTATAATTAAGTAAGCTTTAAAAAAAACGGTGATGTTTTCCAACTTTCGTAAGAATTGATACTATTTAAGTAATCTTTAGCGATTTTTATCTACGGCTTATTTAAGACCCAATTTTATTGAATAATCCGTAATCTTATCGTCACAAATTCTGATCTTTTCCATGCCGCTGCTGACCTATCGGATCTTTACTATTGGGTATCACTTAAATTATTTTCTCACTTTCAAATCTGCATGCTCACCAAACCACCGCACCAATAATATCGATACATTCACGGTCAAGCTCAAAATAAAAAATATAAACTTAAACATGTAATATTGGACATTTAAAACGCTTCCAAATATAACTAACTGTGCCAAATATCAATAAAATTTTACTGTATAAAACGCTTTTTGATTTAGTATCCCTGTCTGACGTCACGGCACATTTCACGCCTACGTCAGTGACGTCACCAGTGTCTACTTCAGTTAAGACAATACAACAGTCTGCAGCTAAGACTACAACCGCTGTTTCTGAGCCTGATGTGGCTTTCCCAGCTGTTCTAAAAGGCTCTCAGAAACAGAGAGTGCCTCCGCCCGTGCCTCCAAGAGGCTCTCCTAAGGCCAAAAGGGGCGGCGGTAACTCCCAGTCCAGTATAGATGCCAAAGGTGACTATCATTTAAGCATATCCGTCAATGACATCCCGCCACAAACACCGATCACAAGTAGCGATGATGATTTTGTGTTCTACGGGCATGATTTTAAATACAGTGCGCCTACTGCATGTCATATACCGCCTTCTATATCGGATCACTCCGTTAGAGTGACCAAGCTGGTTTCTTCTAACTCTTTCTTAGACTATGCCGAAGAGGGAGACAGTATCACAGAGCGTTCGTATCCTGGAAAAGATTTGATAGCTCAAACTACTATGATGGCCAAGTTTAATGTGGATAGAACTGTACGAGAACATTTAGATTCGGGGGAATATGATGACACGTCTTTTACTGAGTCGAGCAGTGAAGATCAGATCGTAGTCCATGAAATAACGGACGAGGAACTGTATAATCCCAAAGCTAGACAATCTAAAAGCCCTTCACAGTTCATAAAAGGGGTTGTGAATCAAATAGGTGATAAATTAACGAGGAGATCACCGAGTAAAGAAACTACAGAGAAAGCCAGTGTCCACAATGTCAAATCATCAGAATTGATTGTAGCTGCGAGATCTTTAAAGAAGACTCTACGTTCTGATAAAGAATTACAAAAAGAATATATTAAAGACGACACAGAAGCAAAAGTAGATAAAAATAGCGGAAAAACTGGTATTATGTCCGGTCTAACCAAACGGTTAAACTTCAATCAATCTAAAAGAGATAAGAATCGTCAAGAAGTGAAGAAAAATAAACCTAAAGTAGAAATAAAAACTTATTCCGAAGAACATTCTAGAGGCATGACCAAGGATGAAGTAGTGTGCCACAAAAAAGCTAAAACTAAAATAGATATGTTCCAAAAACACATTCTTAAAGTGCAAACGGATTCTGAAAATAGTTCACGTAGAAGTTCAATTTCGTCTTCACAAGATAGCAAGCGATCTAGAAATGTTTTGAATGTTATTAAAACTGACTTAAGAGTTAAAGAGACTAAGAAAATTTTCGAACCCATTGAATACAGTCATGACAGTTCCAGTTCAATGGATAAAAAGAATTATACTCTAAATAATACAGCTATCAATCCAATTGTTTATAAATCTTACGTTGGCAATGTACATGACAAAATAAAGAAGTTTTCGCAAGTATCTGCATCTGATGAACCACCGGATAGAGCGCCTAGAAAGAAGAAAGGCAGTTTCAAGAAGAGATCCGAAAAACGGAAGATTTATCGAATGAAGAAAGAGATTGAAGAAGTATTGTAAAAGACGTAGCTTAATTATGAATTGACATTGAAAAAGCATTGATTGAATTATGCATTAGTTTGCGGAGATCCATATTCATGAACAACATTACCTTGTTATTCTGCTCTGCTCACATGGAAGACGGCTACGAAGTGTGTGATATAAGTCATGCAAAACCCAGAAAAAAAAGGCAACAGAGAGAAAACAAGCGAAAAATTTCTAACTTTTTCTAATAAAGTAGAAATAGTTTTTGTTTAGCATGTATTTGTAGATGTGTTGTGATTTGCATTAATGTAACTATAGCTAAAACTGCCATTTATACGTTAACCGTGACTTATTTAGATTGGTATGTTTTCCGTAGATTTTAGAATGCCTAATAACCAGTTTTATGTTGGACTGGTAACATTAGTTGTAGTTTTTCAATCACCTTTAACACTATCAAGTTTTACAACGATCACAAAAACAACCTACTCACTAGGATTTGATATCAAAGGATTTGATTCAGTAATTATAAATACTTCAACTCTCGCTTGTTTCTTAAAATTAATCCGCAAAATTTTAGCAAATTTTAAAAATAAGGAGGACATCCTTAATATTATTAACTTGAAATTTGGACACAACTTAAGACCTGCCTGCCCTCTATACTACAAAAGTTATAACTACTTATAGCTAAACTGTTTAAATGAGTCGTCGCCCGCGCGGTACAGGGGCTGGTGAGTATGACGTCAAAGGGGGCCGGGAGAAGTGCGGGCGGCGAGCGCGCCTCGTGAGCCTACCGCCCGCACCTCTCCCGGCCCCCTTTGTCTTCTACCCCTGCGCCTCTGTACCCCGCGGGTGAGAATCATTTAAACGGTTTAGCTATACATATAAAAGTTACAATTAGGTACGCATAATTGACACTTTTATGAGATCAGTAGTATCTAACAATCATATTGAATTGTAATATTGTAATTTTTTTTGAAATAGAATCCAGGGTTTCTATTTTCCACCATCTAACTATGTGATATAAAATTTAATTCTAGTTAAAATATGTTATCACTTTTTAAATTATCTTAAAAACATTTCCTCTCACCAAACTCATTTTTACAAAATGCATTGTAGAATAAGTGTTCAGTTGATACATTAGTTTGTCTTTTAGATCTTTTTAACCGTGTCGAAAAAATCGAGGATTTATTATTTATTTTAAGGTATAAGTTGGCAGCTGACTCCACGCAGCAGCAGACGACGTGTCGCTAGCTACGCGAACTTATACCTTATTTCTATGAAATTCCCTCCGTAGCTAGCGACACGTCGTCTGCTGCTGCTGCGTGGAGTCGGCTGCCAACTTATACCTTTATTATGAGAGGGAAAAAGAGCAAGCGGGTCATCTGAAGGAAAATGATCACCACCGCCCATAAATATCAACAACTCAAAGAGTCACTGTTCTGTTGCCGGCCTTTAAAAATGGGGAGGGAATATGGGAGGGGAGGGGGAGAGGTATCGGGCCCCCGGCGCTCTCACTGACCGTACGAAACGCAGCAGGAGCACTGCTGCTTCACGCCGGTGTTCTGTGAGAGCGTGGTGGTGCTGCCGGAGGTCCTTAATTCGTTTTTTTTATGTTAAGCATATTTTTTTCTTCATAATTCTGTCATTTAAAAACCGATTTGGAATATACCTTTTTTATTTTAAAGTATAACGCTTCCCAATTGGTTCTACTAAGTTTTATCACAATCCCCATTTGTAGTCAGTTAAAATATTGTTTTAAGAAAACGAGTAATTATTGATCCTTCTAATAATTAAATGATATTTATATTACTTTACTAGATCATGATTTCAGTGCATCTAAAACCAAACATATTGCGATTATTACTTCTGCTAGATCATCGATGTCCTTACCAAATATCTCATAGTGTTAATACCGAATCCCGCATCAAAATAGTCCTACACTATATACTATATCATAACCAAATCAAACATACTATCAGTTATCACTACATATTACCTACCTTCCATTAATCATAGCTACATAAGTCTTATAGCTCTTTATAATTCACTACAACCAGAGGCCGTTGTTTTCTAATGCACGGGCGCACGCGATCGAATTACCATCTCGTTCTACCCTCATCCAATACCATGTGACAAAAAGAAATAATGGTCGATGAGATTGTGATTACGAGTGCATTAGACAATAAGGCAACAGCTCGAACCTTCTCGCCTTCTACGCCGTGTTTTTTTATTTCTGTTAACTTCGTCAAATGTTTCAGTACATCAATAGAAATTAATTTGTAACGAATTTTCACTTAGTAAAAAAAATTTTTTTCATACTTGATAATAAATATTATCACAGTCATTGAAAAGGTCCTTTAGAGTAACAAAAAGTTAGTTTCAAATATGATAGTGTTTTAACTTCGACACAGTTAATCTTAATTGTACGGTCAGGTGCAAAAAAATGTATTGACTTAATCCTCTCATAATTATGTACGGTCAGCATCAAAATTAGCTGGTCACTTTTGTACTTTGTCGTAATAACACAATTGTCTATCATGTATGACGTTTGCACCTGACTGTAAAGCGACAAGATACAAAAGTGACTAGCTATTTTTGATGCTGACTGTACCAATACCTTAATTCGATGACATAAGAGCTATGGGACATATTTATGAGCAAGTTGTATGCAGCTATATTTTTGCACTTGACTGTATGATTCGAGCAAATAAACCTTTGATTTTGACTCGGACTTTTTGAAGTGTAATAATATGGGTGCTTTGATTAAATAAATAAATAAATATCACGGGACAATTCACACCAATTGACCTAGTCCCAAAGTAAGCTAAGGAAAGCTTGTGTTATGGGTACTAGGCAACGGATAAACATATTAATATAGATAGATACATACTTAAATAAATATTAAACACCCAAGACACGAGAACAAACATTCGTATTTTTCATACAAATATCTGCCCCGACGCGGGAATCGAACCCGGGACCTCAAGCTTCGTAGTCAGGTTCTCTAACCACTAGGCCATCTGGTCGTCTAAAACAACACAACAATTACAACTTGCTCCTTACATAAATATGTCCCATAGCTCGATTTCATCGAATTATGGTATAGAGAGGATTAAATAGATACATATTTTTGCACTTGACCACACCACACATTATTAATTATATTTAATTTTTGACTGTCTTTTAAACAATGAGATTTAGAGCACTAGTGTCTTAAAGAAATTAACTTCGTTTGACCGTCCGTAAAGTCCCCTCAAAGTTAACGGTGGTAAAAAACACGGTCTATCTACCTATATATACGCCATGGAATAGAGGAAAGAAAGAGCCATCTAGTGAGCGTGATACGCGTTACAACTATGAGTGAAGGCTCAATCTTGACCTAAATCAACTTCCCCTCAGCTGTCAGCTTAAATATGGGTCAGACTCGGCTTCATTAACTCTAACCTGAAATTTTTTTTCGAGAGTTAAACAGATTTTTTTGAGAAATGCAAATGCTCACATGTAGCGGTGTCAACGAGTTCAGGTTTCTGGAAGCTCCGTACGTGGCCTTTTCTTTCTTTTATTCCCTGACGATTACTTTCTGCATCATCATCCATAAGCTCCAAATGTGACCACAGGGTATTCGACACCAATAACAAATCATTCTAAGACACAGTTCAAATAAAAAGTTATTTAATTTCAACTGAGAAAACCAGACTAATTTTCAATTAGCTATAAACATACATTTGTAGTAGGATCACTTATTAGCCAACTCAATTGACCAACTATTTATTTGAAATAAATTATTGGTCAACTCAATTGACTTACTTATTATTTGAAATAAATGATTAACCAACTCAATTGAGTTGACTGACTTGGTTAATAAGTCATATAAAATCTATGGGGTACTCGCGTTTTTACAGCTTGTAAAAACTATATCAACTGGTGTCAAATAACCTCTCAAAACCTAAGCTACAACCACCACGCTACCAGTAGTTTAACGCTAGTTTCCATCCAGCCATGCCGTCGTGCTGCTCGACTCCACCGCCGCCGTTCGAAGAGCACGCGCCGCCCCGGACCAGTAGGACTAACTCGTCGTCGACCACGTCGTCGAGTGCGTCCGGGCGGCGCCGCGGGGCGTCGAGCGCGGCTAGCGTCATGACGACGTCGTCGGCGTCCTCACTTGCGTTAACACCCGCTGCGCTGAGCAGTGCAAGAAGCAATGAGGCTAGGTGAGATAAGATATACCTTTTGTTTTATTACAGAATTAACAAATTCAATGCCGATACCCCATTCATGCGTTTTCGTGACTATTGACTAGAGGCCACAGTCGAAATTTTGCAGCCATTTGAGCGCACATGTGTTTTCGCGGCACCTGAAAATGTCTCGGATGTGACAGCTGGCAGTGAATGTGTATAATCCCCGACCGGATAGCCTATTTGTTAGAGAACCTGACTACGAAGCTTGAGGTCCCGGGTTCGAAACCCGGTCGGGACAGACATTTGTGTGAATAATACGAATGTTTGTGCTCGAGTCTTGGGTGTTTAATGTGTATTTAAGTAAGTACCTATCTATATAAGTATGTTTATCCGTTGTCTAGTACCCATAGTACAAGCTTTGCTTAGTTTTGGACTAGATCAATTGGTGTGAATTGTCCCGTGATATTTATTTATATTTATTTAATTAAAAGAATATAAAAATCACACGATTTAAATGAGCTATTGTAGAGATTGTGCTTAAAAAAAATTTATAACATTGATGAGTAGCGTAATTTATTAAATTCAGTTAAAACATAAAAAGAAGAGCGAATTACCTGCAGGAGAGATGAAATCGGTTCTCGAAGGAAATGCTAACGATGACATTTCTATTCCTCTTAATACTTCTAATTTAGGTATCTTATGGGAGCTGAAGCTGATCTGGATTGTTATCACCATCTTACTCGCCAATCCTGCCGCCAGGCAACAGTGCTCACGCTTCTGTGTTTTGGCGTGGAGAGTAAAACAGCCGGCGAAATTATTGGCGCATAAAGTATTGTATCTTAGCTCTCCAGCAGCGCATCACCAATCCTCTGGTATTGCAGATATTCATGAGTAATGGTGCCCACCACAAGGTGTCACACACGCTTGTTCTCCAAAGATCCATGTCACAATTTATATTAATAGATTTTGTGCATATATCACTGCCACGCTACTAGTCATCATCAGAAGACGTCACTGTTAAACAAAGGTGTCCTCTTTTGAACGCCACAATTCTCGCGATGCACGCGATGTCAGCGGTCCATCTAGTAAGAGGCCTGCAAACGCTCCGTCTTCCACTAGTCGCCATTCCGAAACCTTTATCTCCCAATGGTTATCTGTTCTTCGAGCGATGTGTTCTACCCGTTGCGATTTCAACTACTGTATCTACGTTATATTGCTCTAGTAGCTTTTAATTGCTGTTTCAGTGTGTGTTGGACCCCGCCAGCGTCCGTGGAGGGTTCCACGCCTACCTGGACGGAGGGAACCCCAAGCTTTACAGAGTCTAGCAGCAGCGAACAGGGTATGGGTACAGGTATGTTTGTTAATAAATCATCGTTCAATCTGTTTATTACTCTTTCATGGTAAAAAAGGATGGACCTCAACACAACCACTAAGTCTGGGGAACAGAAATTTGCCAATGGTGTTCTTCATGCAACGTAAGTAAGAAGACCTCATGACGTAAATCCCGTGGGAATATCGGGATGAAAGTAGCATATATGTTATTCCAAATATCCAGCTGTCTAAATAACAAATTTCAATCCAATCGTCCAGCTGATTTAGCGTAAAGAGTAATAACATATATACATCATCATCATCATTTCAGCCGAACGACGGCCACTGCTAAACATAGGCCTCCCCCAAGGCTCGCCAAACAGATCGGTCCCGTGCCATTCGCATTCAACGCGATCCCGCAACCTTAACCAGGTTGTCGCTCCATCTTGTTGGAGTCCTACCTACCCTGCGTAGCGTACAGTCACAAAATTTCACATTTATAATATTAGTTGAATTATTTAAATTAATGTGTAATAGCTAACTGCTGACCCATATTTTATAACAATACTATATTCCAGGGTACTCGATAACCCCCGCCCGGGGTGCGACCCCCTCCGAGGGGCGGCGCTCCCCCCGCGCCCCGCCGCCTCCCGCCCGCGCCCTTCCACCGACCACCATCAACTGTCTCACTAGTGAAGTGGTAAGTCAAAAAAACAATGTACACGACGTACACAACTATTACTGTGAGCCTGAGGATGTCATGAAGATAGAAACCACATTAAGGAGTACACAAGTCATTTAATAAATTGATTAATTTAGGTATTACTTTGCAAAGATCCATATCAATGAGCTACAACATTTTATATTTCATTCAATACGGTATTTGACACCACCAACCAATTGACGTACTTTTTATAAGTTGACAGAACGCTACTCTTCCATAGATTTTGTATGGTAATAGTTCTGTGACGTCATTTATAGATCAACTCAATCGAATAACTATTTATCAAATGATGCTTTTAACAAATTTTGTTTCAAAGCATCTAAAAATTGAAAATTAATCACGTTGTTAGGGCTCGCGTCATGGAATTATTGTTTTATGGTGTCAACTAACCTATTGTGTTTATTCTTCAGCTCAACTAAGAATCGGATATCTTTAATTAAATATATTCTGTTGACTTGGTGGTCTTACTGTGATTTCAAGCTCCGTGATTATAATTGTTACACTAATATTTTTCTTACTAACTTGATCAGCATACAAATGCAGTCGGGCCCCAGGAGGCGATTTTATATATCAATCCTGTAGTGTATTATTCTAACTGTTAAAACCATTGTGTAATTGACATTATTAACCTATTATACAACTCAAAAACTACTAAATAAAGATTTAACATTTTATTTTAGCTCAAAAAGCCAGTTTTTTAAAATCACTAAAATTATATTTTTTGTTGTTTTCAAAAGACTAACTGACCATTTAGTCATTCAACTGAGTTGTCAAATTAGTCGTGACTTAAATAAATAAATGGTTGGTAAATTGAGTTTGCAAATAAATCCTCACTTATTTGCCAACTCAATTGACTATTTTATATGTTCAAAGCAACTAAAAATATAGCCACACTATGGAGGAACCGCGTTGTGACAGATAATAAAAATTATGTCAATTGATTGGTGTCAACTACCCAAATCAATTAAATCATTGTAATGATAAGATTCCGCTTATAAATTCTACTGTGGCCCCGACTGTCAATTGACAACAGTGCTCGTAGAAAAGATGCCTACTAATGCTGTCAATGGACGACGCAAGTGAAATTCTATCCTACTTTTTAAGAGTAAGCTTCCATAGAAGCGAAGTGGAGAGACGTACGTAATCAAACTAATCACACTAGATGAAATCCACAAGAAATTTAACAAAAAAAAATTAAAATTTATTAAATTCACTAATTTTTTTTTACCCCAAGAGGTATAATTCTTCAAATTTAAATTATACCAAACGTAAAGTATATACCTACCCTACATAAAAAATACAACCGAATTGAGAACCACCTAATTTTTGAAGCCGAAAAAATAGAGCGGGAGGAGACGTGAATTTTATTTCAACTACTGTTATTAATTGAGTTGTGTATATATCCCCACTTCGTCTGTTTAAGCACAATCTAAGACTAATTTTTTAAAAAGGGATATAATTTTACTGGCAACGTATCTTACGCCGTTTACGCTACTCGTATTCCCGTCTTGTCTACGGGAACTGAGCGACTAGCATATATGTCATTAAGTACCTACATCGTTTATCAAAACGACTAAATTACTAACAGACATTTCTGCTAGCCGCTGCACAGAACATGCACGACATTATATCGCATCAGGTGGAATTAACATTTTTATATTTGAAATGCAATTTACACGCAAAAGCTTGATTAAAAAAACGAACTGCCTTTTTGAAACATTTACATTAAAGTACGGTTACTCTAGGAAGAGTTGTGACAGCTGATGTTACATTGCGCTTAAAACAATATACAATCTACAGACGTACAAGTACAGTACTGGTATTAAATAAAAAAAAGGTTTGGTATTTTATTTTTCATGTTATAAGTGTAAGTTTATAAAAATGCTATGGATATAATAGATTTTATCATAACTGTCAAAGCTCTTCCTATAAAAACTGAACTATGACATCAGTCATCACACATTTAACGATGACTTTGTACTTTAAGTATATTTGGATAGCTGTCATTCCAATACAGTAAGTTTTTTTTAATATTGGCTCTGTCCATTGCAATTTTGCCAGTATCAAGTAGAAGACACTTTTAAAACATGTTGGCCGGTTTTTGTTAAAATAATTCTAAACACCCGTCCTGTCCGTCGGCCAATTATCCACAATGGACCAAAAAAACATTGAGCGATGTCCAGGGTGCAAGCACAAGCACTGGTCTTCCCGGAAGGCTCCAGAAGAGAATCACAGCTCTTGGTCACTTGAGGAGGTTACCCGATACACACCGCTCCAATACAGTTAAAATCTCGAACCCTCCGTCTTCTATCTGTTGCTCCCCCAAATTCATTTTTTTTTTAAATCGAACAATCTCTTCATGATGTCATGGTTCTACACACTGGTTCTATTACATATTGCTAAGATAAGAAGAGTAAAAGCCGTTAAAAAATGTTTTAAACTAATAACTTTTATTTATCTTGAATGTGTAAACTGATATTTTCTATTACCACAACAATAGTGTCAAAATGAAACAATATTGTTGCCAGACCATAACAAAATTTAACTGCATAGTAACAGACTGAATTTTAAAAATAATTTTTAAGTTAAAACGATAATGGAACGGTAAAAAAGATGGTTCGTTTTTCTTTTACATTCACGCACGCCTAACACTAATGTTATTTTTAACATTTATGCATTTTGTTACTAATATAATGGTCCACTCAAATGTGCACTAAGTTTATACAAACAGGACAGTAAAGAATAGAAGAGAAATAAGCGAGGAACCAAAACTAGTTGGAATAACGTTTTTTGCTCAATTTTTTTACACTATATTGCCTGTATTTATAAACAGTAATCAGTTAATTCTTTGACAGTTTAGATCTAAGATAATCTTGGAAGCATTTAAGTGGAACATTTTTTTTTATATTTCAGTATTGTATTTATGACTTGAGACTAATGCTATACTAATTATTTGGACGCTGCTTTCCTGGTGGGTTTTATAAATAGTTGCACTTGAAAGAAAGAGTAGAAAACGACTATAAATAATATTTTTTCCATAACGTACGCTTAATTTCAATATCAGCGCTAGCTTTTTAGGTTTTTATTTGATGCCAATGCGATTTTTAAAAAAAATGGGTGCTTCCATTTTAAGGAATGCGGTAAAGTTGAAAAGTAGCTTTTTTGTAAAGTGTGATGCAATAAATGATTGTTCATGGCAATCGGTGTTGGTAGTTATCGGTACGCGCAACACTACGTCGGTTCTTATTCAGTGTTGCCATTTGAAAATTAAGTTGTTTCGTGGTACGCTAGAAAGCTCTTATAGATGCCAAAATTACGGACCCAATTTTTTAACATGTTTAAAATGTTTCAATATAATGTAAATTAGTTGCAGGGTAGTTTTAGTATTTTTAAAATCATTCTTCGGAGAGGCTTGTTTCAATTGCGTGTTTTTTAAACTATTTTCAAAACTTAATATTTTTTATTGATACATTCAAATGACAGTTTTTTTATGCGATCAATCCCTTCGAACAGTTGACAGTAACTAAAAAGTTTTTGTTTTTATTTTAAACGCAATGAAACAAGCCTAATGCTAGTAAACTAAAGATTCGACTGAATTCGTCTTATCACTATCGACTGATAACTTTGGACATCTAGAGCAATTTAGTTAATTTAGGTTCAAAGGAATACGTTAGGGTAACCAGCACTTAATAAGTCAAGAAAATACTATGTCACCAGTAAATGACAATGACTATACGTTAATTTTTTTTATGTGAACAGTATATCTAAGTAGGTTTTTATTATTAATTAGTCAAATATTAATTTATTATTCACAACAGCAAGCGAGATCGAGATCTGTCATTCGAATCCCATTCTGATTTAAGTCTTAATTTTTATAAATTAGAATACATCAGCAAGTTAAAATGTACGTAATATTGAAATCATATCACCGTATTTGCAAAGTACAACTAGTTAACTTGTGACTTAGGTAGCGGATTTTGAATATCATAGATTTGTTCCAATGCTGTCTCAAGCTACTGAATCGCAGTAATAAATTGTGGCTGGCAACACCTTCTGATTATTATTCGAAAACGGCTGAAGGGCTCTGCTCTCATGGCTAAAAATAAATTAAAAAAATACATATTGGAAAAAAATACCACAGACCGTTTACTAATCCTGAATTTAATAAATAAAAAGTTTCTTTCTAATTTTTAGTGGTGTTACTGGCCAGTGTTTATAAAAATGTTAGTGTTGCCTGCGTAAAGTCGACCAAACTACCATTAATCCTCGTTCATAACAATAATAATTAAAATCAATGGTTGTCTAAACAAAGCAATCTTTTAGCTTAAAAATATAATCAGCTTTCTCGTGGATGTAATAACGCAGTATTCGAATGATCTGTAAGTGTTTTTAAAAATATCCGTTTAAAACGGTATAAAAAAGTAAACAGACATGTCAAAGTAATTTAAACTTCATATATTTTCGATCACTGTCAGTTTATCGAGAAAAAACACCACCAACGTTTGTTTTTAAATCCATAAATTATCATATAACATTTTGTCAACCTATCATACTTTCGGAATTTGATATCCAACAAGCCAGCGAAGTGGCGAGTGAAGAAGCTTAAAATCAAATTTATATTCATATTAATTCTTTGGTCGTTTCAAATACTAAAGTTGTTTCTTAATAGGTAGTATTCTAATTAATTACAATATTCAATGAGAACACTTACGGATCATTAAATTTCAAAACGATTTTGTGTGTAGTGACCACAACTCCCTCCTTTATTTTGATTTCAATATAAAATTCCTCTACCACCAATCATTAGCTATAAACACAAAAAAAAGTTAAAAATACAACATTATTCGTTTTTTATATTTTATTGATTTTAGGGATACGATACGTTTTAATTTGGTACATATTTATGGCAATATTAAGATATTTTACCTGTGGTCACTCACACAATAATTTTATCTGGTGTGTAAAAACTGTTTCGTTATTGTCGTTGTTACTATTATATCAATATTGTATATTTGTTGTTGTTGACTATTTAAGACGATCGGTAGAATAAACATTTGAAATAAAAGCAGGGTATTTTATTGATGACGGTACATCGCCTTTTGTTTTTTTTTTCTATTCGTGTGCTTTATTTAACTCGAAATTTATAATATCATAAACAGAAACATAAAGACGCTCTTTTTAGTTGAGAACCAAAAATATTATCTATGGTACAGTCAAGGGCAAAAATATGTATACACTTTAGTACCTTGTCACTTTAACCACTGTGACAGTTCATATATGGCAGTTCAAATATGACGAAAATAGACAAGGTACTAAAGTGTATACATATTTTTGCCCTTGACTGTACTGGCTACTGTATCGAAAAAAATATATTAAACTTCTGTAGAGAGAAGAGTTTCAAAGCAGTACGTATTACTGTTTCAGCATTTTTACTCGCAGAAAAAGTATTGCATACAATCATTGCATAATTAGATTTAAAAATTTCGTACCTTTTTTAGCCCACTCGGCAAAGCCTCGTGGCCTAATCACAGTACTTGAGTTTATGAAGCCCTATTTTGTAACGATTGTATAACAAGCTATTTTAAAACAGTTGTTTGCGTTTACTTTACGTCAGAGTTTATAGCTGACTCTATTTGATCCCTTTTGTTTTTATGAAAAAGAGTAAATATGTATTTTTCATATCAATCTTTGTTTCTGAATAAATGACACTATGCAGTAGCACAAACTAAAAATAACAAAACAATTGTATAGATTTCGATGTAATGGCCTTAGCTGGTACAGTCAAGGGCAAAAATATGTATACACTTTAGTACCTTGTCTATTTACGTCATATTTGAACTGCCATATATGAACTGTCAGAGTGGTTAAAGTGACAAGGTACTAAAGTGTATACATATTTTTGCCCTTGACTGTACTAAGGTCATGTGCTTCACTGTGTAATGTGTTTTTTCTGCCTGTATTTTAAACCGTTTTTTTAATTTTAATATCAATTTAAAGCCTCTTTTCAGATTGTTGACTACTTAAAAAAATATTTTTACTAAATCTTACCTTTTCATTGTTTTTAATTATCCAACAAAACAAAGTATATTTACTTTGAAAAAATAGTATGTAACTATAATTAAATCAACATTGTATTTTTTTGTTCGGCATCATTTGCACTTCATTGTCAGTCATTTTAAGCATGCAATGATAAGTACTTAATAATAAGTTCGCGCGGTGATTAAATGCAGCTAATCATATTAGTTTCATTTCAGACTAACTTTTATTTATAAGCGTCGCGCAAAATAACAGATGAAAAAAATTACTTCGCTTTTCTTTCCGCCATTTTATCGCCGATGTTGCCAATTGGCTTAAAAACTACTAAAATGGTAGAAATCGCTTCAAGCTTACGAAACTGGATTGGCTTTGAGCAAATAGTGTTATAAATGCTTAAATAATCAAATGGTGAGTATAACTTTGTATATAATTCCTAATCTTGTGTAAGTAGATGTAATATTACCAGGGTATTTGTTTTTAACTTAGAATAATTTGATTAAATACTGTTACGAAAAAAAAAATAAGTTGACAAGATTTGCCTTGGTGGTAGATGCATAATATTCTTGAGAAACATACAGTAGACTAAGTAATAATTAATTAATATTAGAATGGTTAGTTCTACTCTACACGCATGGATAGTATAAGTAGGGAAAATTACAAACATAACTTCATTAAATTTAATTCATTAAGAATGAAGCTATCTCATTCAAACTTATTGTCATTTACCAATTGTGACAAGGACTGAGAGACATTTTTTCTAACGATTTAAAAAAAAACATATGATATAACGCGCGTGGCTGTAATTTCAATTACTTTTCCATGTGTCAATCGATTTGATATTGTGATTAAAAGAGATGGTAAATACGATTGTGATTACGAGCGCGTTAGAGACTATCGTCTCAACTCATATCAGGTCATGACTAACATTAGATCCATTTACTTACATATTTATTTACTTTATTTCACAAACAACATCTTTATAGGTATAAAACTGTATTTTATTTTTGAATTTTCTACCACAGGTTGAAATAACTCATCTGACATCGGAAATGTCAAATGTCAAAATATCCACTTACGAAGTACACCAGGTGCAGGAAGAAAAGTATTGTTAAATTTATCTGTTTGTACTGCTTTTGGGGAAACTCGAATTTGTAAGATTCCCTTTGGATCATTAAGTAAAAATGCAGAGTATATGTTAATTTTTTTAGACGATTCCACGCAAGTGTTTTTCTGGAATTTTGTGAATGTGCTTAAAACTTTTCATAAACAAAACATGACTTCTATAGTCGACCAAGTAAGTGCTCTAGCGATTTTATGACATATCCTACGTCAGCATAATCAGGCTGATTGTCACGTTGACATAGAAAAAAAAGTTGTTGCCTCCCCGCTGTCTGTGCGTTTGGAGCTAAAGTGAAAAACATTCAACTAACATTTAATCTACTATATAAAAATAAGTCGGGTTTTCCTTCCTGACGCTATAACTCCAGAACGCACGAACCGATTTCCACGGTTTTGCATTCGTTGGAAAGGTCTCGGGCTCAGTGAGGTTTATAGCAAAGAAAATTCAGGAAAAATTTCAACAGAAAAGCGGGAAAATCTTTTTTTACATACAGCGCCATCTCTGATACATAGCATGTACTACAAACCAATACTATTCTCCGCGGACGGAGTCGCGGGCAACAGCTAGTCTTAGATAAAGGAATTTCTTGGTCGACTATACGTATACACAGTTTTGTGATCCCTTCTTATACCTTATTGAAGGATCTAATTATAGATTTAGTTTGTCAGTCTATTCTATATGTAGAGTTGTTAAATATCAAAGTCCAATTATGTCCGCAATAAATTACATGGAGATATGATCCTTATATTGATATAAATAAGGATCATATCTCCACGTCATTTATTGTGGACATATTGGAGTATGATATTTTTATCAACTCAATGAGGGTTTTCTGACAGGTGGAATATCGCTAGATGGCGTTAGTATCGTAAGGTCTATTTGACGTTACACCCATACAACAAATGTCAAAGTTGTCAAACGAACCTGACGATACTAGCGCCAAATAGCCTCTCATAGAAAACCCTCATTGGAATTGCAAAAAAACAGTAGATAAAATTAATTTTATTCAATAACTCGAAACCGCAATCTCAATACCAGTTTTTTTAATAATATATAGTATAAATCAATTCGATTTTATGGTTGAAAGAATTTTACATTTAAAACTGTACTGTAATTTAATGAATCAGTATTTAATTTGAATGAATGTTTGTGTGAATAAAAATAAGTTTAGTGTACTTTCCTACAGTGATCAAAAGTTCAGATGATCTTTGTAAGTATAGTTTTAACTGTTCTAACAGGCTTTTATTTAACTTCACTGGTTAATTATGTACATTATTGTAGTATCTTTGTGACAAATACAAATCGAATTTCACTCATTCCCATTTACATGTATTTGGTCCTATTGACCTGAACTTCTGAATAGTTACATAATACATGTTATGAACTTGCATAAGTAAGATTTAATTTGAATGGAAATGCATGTACGGTCAACTAAACGTACATACCAAGTCATTCATAATAACAGAATCCGTTATAGGACTTATAGGTGTCGCTCTGCACCGATCATAATGTAACCGACTGATTTTTTTTTAATTAAATAAGATATGCTAACAAAAATAACGTTGATGAATTTCTTCATGAAATCTCTTCGAGATCGTTTTTTTCCATATCTTTATCGATCTTGTCACCAAAAAATTGAACATATTTGATTCACCTACTTAAACCTGGCAACTAAACTCAATTTATTGAAATTGACAGATTTCTTTAGACAACTCATCAATGTTGTTTTTGTTAGCATATTTTATTTACAAAAAACATAAATTTTATTCGGTTGATCGGTGCAGATCGACATGTTTTAGTAAATATAGACTATCACAGATCATCTGAATTAATGATCCATTAAGAATCTTGAGTAGATAAATGACAATAACATCACATGAACAAATGCCAAAATGAAATGCGCTACAAAATGTCACCAGTCACATCTGACATCTGTCATGATCAAGAATTAAAGCACCACAGACCGGGAGCGCGGAGCGCCGACGGAGCGTGCCCAGCGCGCTCTATAACACTGAATCAAATACGGTGTGCCGCGATGCCGGTGTGTGTCACCGTATATTTGATTCAGTGTTACAGAGCGCCCCGCGCTCTCGGTTTGTGTTGGCCTTAATAGGATAAGTTCTCATTTATAAATAGTGGAATTATAAAATTTACCACTTATGTTGGAGTCTATATTTATAATTATAGTATTTTTTCCGAGCTCATGCCTTTCTAAATGCGGCTAAAGTTGAATTTTGATAGTTGACAACCTTGCGTGTTAACTATTTGGTGTATTTTTTATGATCCTTAAGTTTAATGGCAGCCTAATATTAAAAACCTAATATTCTTTTTGAAAATTTATATATTAAGCCAGTTTTAAAGTAAATTTTGAACACATACATTATACTTACCTAAATGTTATAAATTAAGGCGAGGTTCTTGAAGCGCGCCACGTTAATTTACACCCCGCACCCCGCCCGCGCAAAAGCTACGATCGCCGCGCGCGCCGTGAACTCGCCGACGGAGGTCACGCTTACCAGCCACAGTGTAATTTAATTTACAGTAGTGTAAGTTGCGACCGAGACCAAGATCACGCTGTAATTTAAATGTTTAGGTGCAATTACCTTGATTACTTTTGTGTTATAAATGTAAAATATGAAACGTTTTCGAAGTGGATACTTCTAAGTTTTGTCCGCTGCTTGTACAGTTCCAGAATTTCAGTTAGATACAAAACTAAACTATATATGGCGCTAAAATACAAATAACGGTAGGTGTCGGTCATTCTTCACGGATCAAGTGGTCAAAAATATGTATAAACTCGCAGCAGCCTCGTAAGCATTATGACACCATACTTCTCACGCTCCCACACACTACAACAATTGCTAAAAGTGGCACTGTGTCGGTAGTCAGCGGTCTAAGTCAATATTGTAAAACCGAATTTGAGATTTATGAAAAAATGAGCGTATACATAGTGGTCGGCAGTTAATTAAGAAGTAAATCCTGACACCTGTCATTTCCATATTGTTTTTAACCTAAAAGTCACTGAGATTATAAACTTAGTATAAATATTAAATTTCAAAATCGATGTCATTTTCGTAATTAACGTCCCAAAAAAATACATAAAAACGACACCCATATTGATATTTAGATATTTCAACCCCATCGCACCCCACCGGGGGAGATGGTATTTCACGGCCGCCACGTTGGATTTTAAAATTGTTGTTGTTTTCGTAACCAGCGCGACCCGATAAGGTCCCTAAACCATAGAAACAATACCCATGTTGATTTCCAGACCTTGTCACCCCATTTCCCTCTTTTAGGGGTTGAATTCCCAAAAAACCTGAAACACGTGTTTACTCATTTATCGTTAGCACTCCTGAAAAATTTCGAATAAAATAGTCTAACTAATATTGTTTCCCCATACAAACTTCGGACCCCCGTCTCACCCCCTTAAGTTGTGAATTTTTTAAAATCCTTTCTTAGTGCACCTCTAGACCTTATAAGGAACCTTTTGGCAATTTGGAATCTCTAGACCCAGCTGTATGGGCTGTGCGTTGATATTTCAGTCAGTCAGTCAGTCAGTTTCTTCTTTTATACACGAGGATTTTTAATCGGTGATCAGGAACCAATTTTTCTAGATCAGTATTCGATGGCGGCCACGTTTAAGTCGCAGTTACACGAAAAAGCCATCAATTTTTTTAAACAATAATTATTTGGTAAATCACTTTTTAACTAAAATCATTGTCAACCCTACGCATGGTTTAGTCTATGAGCCTTAAACCTCTTTGACAAGTCAGTTTCTTTAACAAACTTTGACGTGAGACCTGTCAAATTTCCCGCCAAAGCGATGACACTTGACGGAACTACTTAACTAAAACAAATGTAGGATGATGATGATTCGGTGGATGGAAGAAGTTTTAACATTTTTTTTTATTTATTAATTAACCAGAGACCTCATTGCTTTAAGATCTCGTCTATTAAATTCCATTTTGTCTACGGATCAAGATTTTTCAACTCCTGATCACCGATTAAAAATCATCGTGTATATTTAGATGTGTGAAACAGTCATCTTTGTCACCTTCATGCTGAAATAATAAGAATTATCATTTCGGCGATTGCAGCGGTAACATTAGTAAACTTTGTACTGTGGCAATTTTGTCAATAATTGCGAATTTATATTACAGGCACTTGTAAAAAATTTGATAGACCCGTACCACAGAGTAAAAATGTAACCAGTTATTCAACTTCATACTAGAGAGCCCGAATCAACGCACGCACACAGCCAAGCATCATAGACGGCGCGCCGCGTGGGACTGCAGCATTGTTTTGTATTCCGAAGATTACTTAGCGGCCGTGTAATACGTTTGGCTATGTGCGAGCGTCGATTCGGGCGCTCTTGTATGAAGTTGAATAACTGGTTACATTTTTACTCTGTGCCCGTACTGTTTTTCTTTGTACACTGTGTACTATGTATAATTGCGTGGATGGGTGTTTCTTTTTGTGTGTGGCGGTTACATTGAAAAGTGGTAAATAACAGAAATAAATGATGATACTACTACCCACATCAAGGATATATAGTCGTAATGTGGAGCGCTTCAAAAATTGGCAAGCGTCCGACCTCCAACACGTTCCGCTCGGGACTGAGCGGTGGGCTGGCAGCGGGGCGCCAGTAAATCGTGGCGTGAACTTCGTTAATATTGGGTTAAAAATTATATGTTTTACAAAATTAACAAAATTAAACCCGACGGACATTACATCATTACAGACGTTTATTTTGATGTGACTTTCAATACATCAAGTAGTATAATATTGAAATGAAATGAGTTTAAAGGTACAAAATAGGGGTATGTTTGGATTTTTTTTCTATCGAGCGAAGTTTGTCCAATTATGTAACGAGTGCCCGACGTACTTACAGAAAGGTCTCAAAAGCAACATATATTTTTTTCAGGTGTTTAATCATTACCGTTTCTAAATAAAATGAAATTAAAAATTACGTTTCTTAGAGGTACCTCGCCTTAAGTGTTCAAAAATTATTTTAAAACTGGCTAAAAAAAAATATTTGGTAATACACGTGAATAAGTTTTTATTCGGTGCAGCTAACTAGCAATAAAATTTAAGTTGTCAATTGTCATTATTCATAATTAATAAATTGAAGAGCAAAATGACACTACCAATTTCATTTAAATTAAAATAAAATTAATGAAATTTCCGTTTTAATCAACATTTTCATTATTATAAATTTAATTATAAAATGTGTTTAATTGTGCTAAAAGATTGTTTGTTACATCTAACATTATTTTAATGGTTTTAATGCATTTTATTGTATAAAAGAACTGATTCATGAATTATTTTTCTTTTGCATTTGCATAAAAATAACATTGATAAATTCGAATCATTAATTTGTTTGATTTATGGATTAGTTTCGAAAATCATATTTTTATTGTAAGTAAATAATGCCATAATATTTCTTAAAAATGCATAGTTTTATTTTAGAAAAGGTAATATTTATATTTTGCAGTGTTATACAGTGGAATCTCCTAGAAAATCATAATAATATACCTACTGTGGACCAGTGTAGAGTGACTGAACTCAAAAACTTTCACATAGCAAAAAACAAGTTACCGGAGCTGAAAAAAAAACAAATGAATGTCCGGTTGTTCTCCTTGTACAGGTCACATTTCTCAACGGGTTCTTATGAAATTTTGTGAGCAAAGTCGATAATTATATGTATATCTACTATCAATGCAGTTTTTAAAAAAACATAATAGCAATGGTGGTTGCAAACGTATATTGTCATATTGCAGCCATTTTGAAAAACTCGCGAGATCAACAATTCAGAAAGCCACTAATGAATAAGATCTATCTTAGATACATATTTTACATTAGATAAACCATGATTGGGACAAATTGGATATTTTACACCATTGATGGAATAGCAAGATAACTGTAAGAAAAAGAAAAGCTTTATGTTATCCCTGAAAGCAAGATCAATTATCAGTTAACTGTGAAAATAATAAATAAATAAATATCACGGGGCAATTCACACCAATTGCCCTAATCCCAAACTAAGCAAACCTTGTACTATTTGGTATTAGACAACGGATAAACATACTTATATAGATAAATACATCCAAGACTCGACCACAAACATTCGTATTTTTTACACAAATATCTGCCCTGACTTGTAATCGAACCCGGGACCTCAAGCTTCTCAAGGTTCTCTATCAATTACGCTATCCGGTCTAAATAATAAATCAATTTAGTTGCATCGAAATAAAAAGTGCTCAATTGAGTTGACAAATAAGTAATGTAACAGCGTGCTTTTATAAAAAAAATCTATAAAAGAATTGCTTTTTGACAACTCATAAAAAGTATGTCAAGTAAAATAAATAAAGGTGGTGTCAAACAGCCTATTTGCGCAGATTAAATCCCGGACAAAAACTAACACTAAATCTGAGCACAAAAAACGAGTTGTCACTTTTCACAGGTTCACAGATAGAGCTGATGCTTAATTTAAATTATTTTAAGTGTAAATTATTCTCTATTTCAATGGCTCAAGAAATAACTTATTTATTGGAAACCTTTAATGCATTATTTTTTAATATTTGCGCTCAGTGCCTCAAACGCAAGCGTTCATAGCGGTTTATAGAACAGCGTATTATTGTATACCGGCTGGCACATTTAGATCAGTCAGTTTGGGCAAGTCTGAAACTATAAAGCCCAGTTTAGACTAGCAAGAAAAATCGCGCAAGTTGTTTTACATTGCAGCGTTCGATTGCCCACTTCAAACTAGTTTGCTTTGCGGCCGCGCAATGTAATTCAACTTGCACGATTTTTCTTGCAGGTCTAAACTTGGCTTTACACACAAAAAGATCTATTTTATTTTAATGAACCATGCCATCAATTTTAGTGACAAGAAAAACTGCACATGTGGTTCATATGAACAGATCATTATAAAAAGTTGAATAGGTAATACAGGGTGAAATGTAAATGGTGATACAAAATTAGTGTTTCTTACTCAGTTTATGCTGGGCTACATAATGCATTAACTCAACTGTTAAAATTAGTCAGATAAAATTGAGGATGTTCAATACTTTGTTGAAACGAAATCACAAAAACTCAATGTACCATCGGCCCAGACGCCAGCTGAGCACCTTAAAGGCCCAGTTTGCGTGCAGAGGCTAGACATCTGTCCATACCAATCCATAGCAATAAACATCAACGGCTGCAAGCAAATTTGTTTTGAAAATGGCAAGCTGACGTCGGGGGCGATAGTACCTATAGACACCTCAAATTAAATAAGACTAATTAAAACAAATGAGTTAGTGCATTATATTTTCTAGCATTAACCGAGTTAAATAGAAAGTACTACGAAATTCGAGTTGGTATCGTGCCGTCCCTTTCACTCTCGTGTTTAATGCTATTAGCGTGAACGGAACGGCGCAATACGAAGTTTGAAAATGGAATTTCGTAGTAATAAACCCTGTATAATTTTGTGTCTTTGATTTTACCGTAAAGACTTTGCTAATTTAAAAACACTTGTATTTACTAATAGTGAAGGTAGCTTTTCCTGCCGTGCTATTTTATATTTGCATAGAATTTAAGTAGGTCAATTATATCAATGCAATTTATTTAAAATATTTTACTTGAAGACAGATGGTTGAACAAAAACATTCAGTAACATATTCCTGCAAATGATATTATCAACCTGAAGCAATATTATAAAGATCTGATTTACTTAATGATTATTATTTTATTTCGCATCTAGTACAAGATGATTTTATTAAGGTTTGATAATAAAATAATAATAAACGCCTTACGAACTTGTTTATCTGTTAAATATATTAAACGCAATAATTACTCTTATATTAAGCTCCATTTGCTCATATTGTAGTCAAATTAGCCCATATTGCGACAAAAACGAGATAAAATAAAAATATAAGCTAACCTAACTTTTTTACAAATTTATACGAGTGGGTAATGGTGCGCTGTCGTTTTAACGCAAAGTGACGTTTAGTATGGAAATAGATTAGTTCCAATTTTGACCACCGACTCGCATAAGTTTGTGATGTAAGTTACCTCTTTACCTGACATAAGGGGCGTTCATATAGCATAAATTGTTGCATAAGAATAATAGAAATATACTATCGTGTAAAGTCACCTTGATTATTTAATAGCTATGGTAGTAGTTTTACGATTATCCCTGTGAATGCCGATTTAACTCAGACGAACAAAGAGCAAGAGCTAGAACAGGGGCCATCCATAAATTACGTCACACATTTAGGGGGGGGGGAGGTCAAGCGATCTGTGAAACTAGAACAAAATAATGGCGATTTTCATAGTAATAAGTGTGACAAGGGGGGGGGGGGGGGGTCCAAATTGATCGAAATTGGTGTGACGTAATTTATGGATGGCCCACAAGAGCATTATTTCTTCATCTTGATGATTGGCAGTCTAGTACCGTGCGTTTTAAGCGAAACTTCCTTCCTTGCACGACGAAGATCTGGAATCAGCTTACTGCGGCAACATTCCCGGAGCGTTACAACTTAGGGATCTTTAGAAAACGAGCCTACCAATTCCTAAAAGGGTCGGCAACGCACCTGTGATTCCCCTCGTGTTGCGGGTGTCCATGGGCGACGGTGATCGCTCTCCATCAGGCCCGTCTGCTCGTTTGCCCCCTCTTATATATAAAAAATCTTTTAGTGTTAGGGCCCTCGCCCACGGCGACTTTTTGTAGCGATGCTGTCGCGCGTTTACGAAACGCGCAACAGCATCGCTATTAACGCGCGTTAGTCGCATTTGTAACGCGCTATAGAAGCAATGCCAACGCGCTACTAACGCGCTACAGCATCGCGACTGTATCGATGCAAACGCGCGACCGTGTCGGACGACCGGACCGGAGTGGAGAACCGCGTTTGCATCGCGACAGAAGCACGACGGTATCGCGTTTGCGTCGCGACAGAAGCGCGACGGTATCGCATTTGCATCGCGACTGAATCGTGTTATGTGGGCGAGGGTACACAGTTAGCGACCGAATCTATGCGAACGGGTGACAGCATCGCTACTGCAGCGCCACAAAAAGTCGCCGTGGGCGAGGGTTGCAAGCTCGTATAATTGATACAGCATATACGGCGGTAGCTACGCCCCTGTGTGTGAGGCATTCCGTTGGCTGTCAGTCACGACCATGGACTTATACCTAACCTGGACTGAGTACTGCGACAAAAAGTGAGGCCGAAAAAAACAAACCATGGGAGTTGCATCTCGTTCTAATCAGGGTGATCAAGTATGGTGCGAGTAGGACACAATTCTCTAGTTTCTCTAGTGTGTTGTTATCTCTCTGACCACTGTCTCTAGTTGCCATTATTAAACTATATGGCTTGGCAATATGGGTCATTTTTGGTTGACTAATAAAAGTTAGTACTCAGTCCAGGTTGTTTTTTTTTTTTATATAATAAAAGTATCATTTAGTCATTTAATCAAAATAAAACAAATTGTCAATACACACAAAATACAATAAAATAAAAGTCAAAATATAAAGTCAGTCATATAAACCGCCCCGGATCGCACCAGGCGCAAATGTGCCCAACACACAAGCCGCATTGCCTCTCTGAACCGCGATGGACAACCTTTGCACCAGAAACGACCCAGAGCGATGGTCCAGGTTAGGTATAAGTCCATGGTCACGACTAGATAGATGGCAAGATGACTGTGGCGGTCAAGAGGATATAAAAGAGTTCTAATTCCAAGCGTCACAGAAATCCTCGTATTCTAAAATGAAATTACCTACTACCATAGACTATCGTAAGACTGATCCTACTGGCTTTTTGTAGCCAATCTGGAGGCAAATCATTTTTAGAACATACAGCCTGTTTTGTCATGTCAAAACAAAATGGCGGCAAAGATCACAAGTATTTTTATTATTCTTATTGTTGTTGCTTAATTTATACGAAATGTACAGAATTTTGTAATGTCATCTTGTTAAATTTCCTAGCGCTATATACTATTGTAATACCGTGTATTGTATTGTTAAAGAGCATGTACTTATCTGTATATCGTGAAGGTTTATTAAACGTGTATTTGGTCATTGGAAGACGAGTTTTATTTACTTGTGTACACATACATATACTAGTTGAAAGGCTATAGGTAGTCGGGTTTCCATAGTAAGTCGGCCCTTACATCAAATGGGCTCGGGTTTTTTTTCTGAGTACCTCTTGTAATGAAGAATATTTCAGCCGAGTATGAACATCCTACTTGTAATAGTTTTTGACTTATGATTTTTCAAGTTTTTTTTTTATGTTTAATTTTTCAGGATGCATTCAAGCGATTTACTTCAAATTTTGAAATGATGTTCTTTAGATAGATTTGCATCGCCACCCAAAAAACTAATACTAGTTATCGTATCAAAAAAAGAAAAAAAGACCAAATAAAAAAAAAATATATTTTTTTTTTATGTGGTTGTGAAGTAGTGACACCTCTAGATTTTTTTTCAAAATAGACCATACATTGACCTACTGCTTGCCTAAATCTTGAAATTTTCCAGGCGGTACTTCCTACAAATAAATCAGCAAAATATGTGACTAAGTTCTGTATTCAATAAGTGATTGTCAATGTAGTATACAAACTCTTCGATTATGTTAGCATTTTACTCTTAAATACGACAAACTGATAAGAAAACTCAAACTTACTATGGAAACCCGACTATAGCCTTTTAAACTTGACACAAAATTAGTGTTTCGTAATCAATTAATGCTGCACAGTACAATGCATTAACCTTTTCGACGCCAACGACGCATATCCGCACCGCAGGTTCAACGCCAACGAAGGATATATGAGTCACGGCGAGCAGAGCGATATCTACCTACATGCATTTCTATAGGGTTCAACTTCGCGTTTGACATTCCCATATGGCGTATGAGTGAGAGCAGTTGTATTTGACAAAGCGTTGAAAAGGTTAAACTCAATTGATCTAATTAACCTGTTCACCACCCCAGTCATCTTAGTCGTGACAGCCAATGGAATGCCTCGCACGCCACGGTCATCTATACATGACCAACATTCAACTCGAAATGAATCCTTCTGCAATGGAATTAAAAATCAAATTGATTTGTCGCTGGTTTTTCTGTGGCGTACAGAGCACGTCATCGTTCGTTTTGTGGCGGTGAAGAATTTGAGTTTGTGATTTAATGTCATCACATCAAAGCATAAACATCCTAAATTTGAGACCAGTTTACAATTGAGCTAATGCATTATATTCTCCAGCATTAACTGAGCTAGAAACACCTGCGGTGCTGATATATGTGTCATTGGCGTCGAAAAGGTTAAAATATTGGGTAATTGATTCATCCAGTTCTTACTTTGAGGAGGTCCATACAAATGAATCTTTTACCTTGCTCCTCCACTATCTAACACACATGCAAACCGGCTGAAGACACGTGTTTTCTTTTTCAGAATTGGTAATTGGTAGTCATGTGACTCTATAATAGTCCTTAAACGAAACAAAAACTGTTTTCATCACACTTGCTCGTCAATGGTGTTATTCCATGCTTGTATACTAAATGACAATGGCCTAAATTGTTCTTAAGGGAGTTATAGATTTACATACAGTTTTTCTACCCAAGGGAGTTCTAACTTTAGTTTTAAATTTTGCCAACAAGTCATTTCAGACTAAGGAGGTTTCAAGTCAGCCAACGTTTTATTTATTATCTTTAAAACTTAGCTATAACCCAAATTTCACAACACAAAACTTATCTACGCTTCATGAAATTCGTTATTTTTATATCTTAGATTATTTATGCACTAGATAGAGCTTAGGTGGCATGGAAACGTCCCGTAAAAATATAAGCCAACTGTTGGCTTATTTGTCATTTGCGTCATTTGAAGGGTTGCCAATGGTAATATGCTAAAATCCCCAAACGCATTGTCGAAATTCCCCACGTGTGGGGAATGAAAAATTATGTGGGCCGAGTGACTTAGTTTAGAGCTGATGCGAATAATGAATTGTAGGAAATTAATCAAGACTAGCAGAAATTTGATGTCAAATGTCGCGTATTTGTGTTCATACCTAAAATCCCCATATTTTCCCCGAATTGAAGCTCTCCCCACACATTCCCCAATCAGCTTCACTCTCCCCACATTTTGGGGAATGTGAAATTAACTGGTATCATTAAGCACGCACACAGTGACAACCGGAATGACGTAACGCGATCGTAATATGAAGCTGTCAAATGGATTTGTGGACGTTTTGTATCGCAATGTTTGCTACTGACGCTCCATCTAGTGCATAAATAATCTATGTTTTATATGTATTTTAAATTTATATCATATAATATTTATATTTAGAGAAAAATTAATTTTATTTTTGGATTTTTTTCTCGCAATGTGATGAAAATCGTCACGGGCAGTAAGGGGATTACAAACTCGAGTCATTAAAAGCCCTCCGCCTTCGGCGTCGGGCTTCTAATAGACTCTCATTAGTAATCCCCTACTTACGGCCCTAGATGCACAATGTACTATTTTTTTTCTAATTTTCCACTGAACTATTTTAGCGATGAAGTGTGGTAATCGCATTTGAAAACATATTCAAATGGTGAAGTGAAATTTAAGGCACGTGAGATACAACAGAGGCCGTATTATCTAACGCTTCTGTCGCTTGCCTTCGCTTTCACCGTCTCTTTCTGTCATCCTTTTATACCGTTTGACAGAAAGAGACAGTGATTGTGAAGGCAAGCGTCGGAAACGTTAGACAATAAGCCTGCTGGTTAGATTAATGTACCAAAATCGTTATTTCCTTGAAGCAAAATTTCTATTCGCATATTTTCCCAAATGCTTTTTTTCTCACTATAGTTTTACTGAAGCTTATTTTCACAATCGCGTTTGTTCCCAACTAATCGACACAGAAACATAGGTAACGCCACCAGAGTTGAGGCCACGCACACAACCACATCTCATGTAATGACAGCGGGATTTTGACGTTGTGTCGACGTCAAAATCCCGTCTGTCATTACATGAGATGTGGTTGTGTGCGTGGCCTCAACTCTGGTGGCGTTACCTCTAGGTTTAGGTTATGTTCAGTTTGCATCGGCCCGAAGGGCCAAAAGTTTAAAGAAGAAGGAGCTCCGCGTGGGCAGAGCTCCGTCGACACTGTTTCTGTGTCAATTCTACCTGTATTAGTCAGTGTATTTTTCTTTTGTATTGATGTCGAATACAAATACAATACAAATACAAATAGTTTATTTCCAAAAAATTACAATAAAACACAGTTACATTTTTACTGAACCCCACACTAGGCATAGCCTGTCCCGTGGGGTAAATGTTACGGTTTACAAAAATAATACATTACATTAGCGGCTATTAGCCACCATATTTAAGGAACAGAAAGAATAAAAGAATAAAACAATACCTCCTACGTATACTGGTGTAACTGCATAATGGTGATTTTACAGTAAAGACCGTTTAAATAAAACAAAACGGACATAAACCAATATAACTGAAATAAATTCTTAAAGCCTCTTAAAGCCTTAATAATTAAGGCGAAACATAAATAACTAAAAACAAAATTATAATTATATTCTTAATTGTGTGTCAACAAGTTGTCTATGTGAGGGCGAATATTGTGTGTGTGTGTGTGTGTGTGTTTTTAATATGTTATCTTAATAATGTTTTTCGTGTCTGAATAGGATAAGTTCATCATGTTAATTATTAAAAGCTTTTTTGCTTCGAAGACTGAGTATTCTTTAATATTATATAGTCTTATAACTCTGTTGTAGAATAAAGTTATGTCTATGTCTATGTCTAAAATGTAAACGCTATACTGTGAAAATAAGCTTCAGTAAAAAACTATAGTGAGAAAAAATGCCAATGGAAATTTTGCTACTAGGGAATGGGCCAATCAACTTTTAAACCGACGTTTTTGGCGTCTCCTGCGTTACCAAAATTGTCTCTGGCGTTACCAAAAAATCGTACTTCCAACAAGATATTTCACGGTTTAATAGGTTAAACTTACGTAGGATGGCATGTATTCATGCTATTCATCTATTAAATTACAGAAAAAACATGTTTACTTACAAAAATCTGCAATTGTTTGAAAAATGTCGCGGACAGATTATAGTCGGTTTAAAAGTTGATTGGCCCGAATAACGATTTAAAAAAAAAAATAGGGGACAATCTTACACAAATCGACCTAGTCCCAAACTACGCAAAGCTTGTACTATGGGTACTAGACGACGATAAACATACTTATATAGATAAATAAATACTTAAATATATAGAAAACATCCATAACTCAGGAACAAATATTCGTGCTCATCACACAAATAAATGCCCTTACCGGGATTTGAACCCAGGACCTCTTGCTTCGTAGGCAGGGCCACTACCAACTAGGCTAAACCGGTCGTTAAATTCGATTCTATTTTGGTAAATTGATCTAATCAGTCGTTCTGGATACACTCAGCGGCAAAAAAATTGGTCCACACTAGAAATTTGCATTTTTTTATATATAAGCAATAATTTTCGATACTCTTATGTTTAAGAGGTATGATTGGCATGGGATGAACATTAAATTATTGAGACTGAAGTAATTTAGGAAGAAAGATTTAACCTTTTCAACGCCAACGACACATATAGGTGTCACAAAGTACATTGTCAAAGTGATCTTGACACAATGACATAAGATTCAAAGCAGGTTTACGTTTAAACAAAATTATGGCTTGACACTGACATCTGAGGCGAGATTGTGTCCGCTTTTGTAATATGTTTTTGTAATAATGTTTTATGTGTTTTATGTTGCATTTAATGTGAATAATTTTGTATTTACTTTCTTTTGTATTTATTTAGTTATTACTATTATTATTGTTATTTTTTTCCTTTCTCTTTTGAGTATTTCTGTTTTTCTTTTTACCGCACGTATTTTTAACTATCTGCTTATCCATTATATATTAAATTGTCTTCTCTTAACTAGGTTAGCTGGAAGAGATCCCTTTTTTTTTTTTTTTTTTTTTATGTGCAAAAAGAGTTTACATACATACATACATACGTTTTGTCGAGGCGTGGCGATGAAAGGGTTAAGAAAACACGGAATATCGAGGGAAAACAGAACAGCAGCTTTCTAATTTGGGCCATATTTTTTGCCGGTGGGTCTAATTATTATTCGGAAAAAGATGCCTTGTATTTTTTTTAGGTCCTTTGGTAAGGACCATTTTGCACATTTTGCTTATGTTTGTGTCTAACATTAAAAAAGAAATGTAAAGGTAAGTGATCACAAAAATGTTTTCTGTTCAGTTTGTTCACATTGCATGCTTTGGAGGTGAAGGTTTGAACTTGACTACTAAAATAAGAAACATGAGTCACTTGGTACTTATTTCCTAATTATTCAATTAATAATCTAATATCTTTAAACGAACAATTCTTGTATATATATGTATATACTAGCTGACCCCGCAAACGTTGTTTTGCCATACATCACCCAGGAGTATAAAAAATAGCCTACGACCTACCTCAGGCCTACCGATTATAGACAAAAAAGTTTCATAACAATCGGTCAAGATTTTTATATATTAGATAATCAGAAACGGCTCCAACGATTTCGATAAAATTTGATATGTGGGGGTTTTCGGGGATGAAAAATTGATCTAGCTTGGTCTTATCTCTGGGAAAACGCTCGGTACCGAGTTTCAGCCCGAGCGGAGCTCGGTCGCCCAGGTACTATTACTTTAAACGAGCAATTCATGTATATATATAATCAGGATTTCGGAAACAGCTCCAATGATTTCGATGAAATTTAGTATACGTGGAGGTTTTCGGGGATGAATAATTGATCTAGCTTGGTCTTATCTCTGGGAAAACGCTTGGTACCGAGTTTCAGCCCGAGCGGAGCTCGGTCGCCCAGGTACTTATTGAATTAAGATTTAAATTTTTAAGCGTCGGTACCCATGGGTACTTTGTTACTAAGGCTCTGCCCATGCGTTTAAACTATGTGAAAACTTTGATATTTCTAGTATTTTTAGTACAGTCAATGGCAAAAATATGTATACACTTTAGTACCTTGTCACTTTAACCACTGTGACAGTTCATATATGGCAGTTCAAACATGACGAAAATAGACAAGGTACTAAAGTGTATACATATTTTTGCCCTTGACTGTACCTACTATGGCCGCTCAACAAATTATAAAAAACAAATATGTAGTCCAAAATTAAAAGTACGGTAGTACGGAACACTTAAAACCCCTCTAAAAATGTTCTGAGATTATTTAACTTCAATTAATACTATTAATATTGTATTTGTACACTATAGTATGCTATTATATTTGTATTGATTTTATTGTTTATTGTCTATTAATACTAAGTTTCTCTTGTCTGTTATTTCTGCCACCTACATACCCTACCCTACCTGCCTAGTCTGTTGATATTTATTAATTTCTGAGTAATTGGTTGTCTGGAAGAGATCGCTTTTTAGCGATAAGACCGCCTATTGTCTACCTGAATTTTTATTTTTGTATTATATTGTATTGTATTGTATTGTATGCTCTTTAATTTCCCTACTTAACCTTTATTCTTTATTTAATGTTAATTTTATTTATTATTTTTATTTCACAGACACGACTCTGAAGGAGGTCGGCGCAAACTACTCTATGCCAAAGGTTTAATCTTGATTTTACATCATCACTATTAACCAATTAAGCATTTATAGATACGTAAATAAAATAATTTATTTTTAGTAAATGATCCGTCCATTAATATAATTATTGTTGTATACCTACCAATGCATGTTTTTTTTTTTTATTTTGAAATATTTTCTTAGTCATCTTTTAAGTCAGTGTGTCGAATTTTACGTTACCATCTTTTTTATTTTTGTAGTGAATAAAAATAATTTATTATGATTTGTTTTTTTTTCTTTGCCTAGTCAACCGGTGCTGATATTCTAAAATGGACACGTTTCTGAATATCGAGAATTAATATTATATCGAATGGATTAGAACTTCCGTGGTGGCCTAGTGGTTTGACCCTCAAGCAGAGGGTCGTGGGTTCAAATCCCGGCCCGCACCTCTGAGTTTTTCGGAATTTCTGTGCGAAATTACATTTACCATGAGCTTTACGGTAAAGGAAAACATCTTAAGGAAACAGGCCTCCTCTCAGAATGAGAGCGGTTGGGCCGAAGTTCCCACGCGGGCCCAGTGCGGATTGGGAATTTCACACACACCATTGAATTTCTTCGCAGGTGTATGCAGGTTTCCTCACAATGTTTTCTTTCACGGTAAATAATAATAATGTTTTATTTAAAGGCATTCGGTACACCCATATTATAAAGTTACAATTAAAATTAAATAAATTCAAATCAAATTACATATTACATTTTAGTTTAGTCTAAGTAACTTAGACTAAACCAAAATGCAACAATAATGTTTCCGTCATCCTACAACTGCTTACGGTTCTGGTTCTGGTGGGTAGAATGCCAGTATCTAAAGATATGACTGTCCAGATCTCGGTAGACCGCTGTCAAGGTAATGCTCATAAACAATTTAAAATGTAATTTCGTACATAAATTCCGAAAAACTCAGAGGTGCGAGCCGGGATTCGAACCCACGATCCTCTACTTGAGAGGCCATAGGCCAACCCGCTAGCCCACTGCAGCTTTTTCAGGGCGGAACTCATCAGCGATAAATGGCGTCAACTTGAGACTTGGTACAGATAATGTACCTAGTTTAGATGACAGGTACAGCTTATATCTACACTAATATTATAAAGAGGAAAGATTTGTATTTTTGTTTGTAACCAAGGATGATATAGACTGGATTAGCAATCGCCATAGTACAGATCGTCCGCAGAAAAATAGTTTGATTATTAAATCTAGATGGCGCTGAAATATAGCCCGAGGCTTTGAAAGCAAAACAATAAGACTACAGATGTTTCATACTACTACAAATGTATTATTTTTCAAAAATATTGCATAATAATACATTTGCAGTAATATAAAATATCTGTAGTCTTATTGTTTTGCTTTCAAACCCTCTGGCTATGTGTCAGCGCCATCTAGATTTAATAATCGAACTATTTTTCCGCGGCCGATCTGTACTATGGCGATTGCTAATCCAGTCTATATCATCCTTGATGTAACGAATAAACATAAAAACTGCTGGACAGATTTCAAAAATTCTTTTGCCGTTAGAAAGCTACATTATCCTAATTATTCCTACGGGAAAATTAATTTATCGCGATTGAAAATGCGTACGGAAGGCTAGTTACTACGTTACTAGTTAATAATATATTTTCGACAAAAGTTATTACTTACAGTTGCGTCTTGGACTTATTGTTAGGTGGTGCCAAGTAACCTATTGAAGATCAATCTTATCCAGTTGAGACCAGCCAAGACAATACCGACGTGGCTGCATTTCAGTCCAGACAAATATAGCTGCAGGGTAATCGTTTGACACTTGGGATCGGACTTAGATTATTTAAGGGATCGGATTGAAATGACAGTTTTTGTATGGCTGTGACTGTGACGGCTGGCTGTTTCCGATACCAATTGTCAGCCCATACAAGAACTGTCAAAATGAACGCGATAGCGATTGCGAGGGAGTTAGAGGAGTTAGACAATAGGCTAGCTGGTCATTGACAAGCAACGAAATAAGAAAAATAAATTAAAAAAAAACTTCAACGATATATTTTCGTATAAAAAACCAAATAATAACATCTCACATTAACATTTCAATTCATCAACGACACAACGCTTCTTTTTGCAACCTGTTTACTGTTATTTCTCCATATTCACATATTTCTCTTTCTTTTTTGCGGGCGAATTTCGGTAGCTTGGCTACGATATGCTCTTTGCCATTAGAAATGGTTTTTTCTGCATAAATTTCTAAAACTGCTTTCTTGGTTTCGTAACACTGTAAAACTTCAGCGGCTGTGATAATCCCTAAATTAGCTAGAGATTTATCTTGATTATTTCCACGTTTAGTCATCTTTCGATTTTTAGTCGGTGCCAAACTAGCCAATATCAATTTGTTCTCATCTGATATTTTTAATACAGTTTTACTATCCTCTATCTCTTCTGGACTTTCATCGGACGAAGATGTCATCGGTAGTCCATTATCTATTTCTTCAGAATCCGACTTATGAATTAGTCCCTTCTCAATAACAGAATTTCTGAGCACAATAGATTCACAAGCATAGTTGTGAATAGATAGATTGAAGCTATTTGCTCTGCTAAACATGAATCTGGATCTTTGAGTCGCCTGGTCTACTAAAATTGGTGTTTTATAATCAAGAACAAATACGTCTTCACTTGTTCTAATGTCGCAATTTGTTTCAATGTTTATTTTTAAAGGTTTCCGACAGCAACACCAACCGCCTTGGCCAAGTTTTTTAAGTTTATTCTTTACGGCGCATAGACAACCTGAATCTGCGCAGCCAATCAAAGATTCGGTTCTTTTTTTACTTTCCCCGTTGTGTTTCTTTAGTGTTAAATTGCTTTCATAAATATTCTTTATGCTATTACTATCTTTAAAAGCCGAGCTAAGCGGAGAATCAGGTAAATCTTTACGAATAAGATTCATATTATCAATATCATTGCTATCTGAATTAACTATAGCATTAAGCATGTTAGTTATTTTAACTAATTTATTTTTGTCTTCATGTTTTAGTTTACCTGCTCTATCAATGGCTATTTTAAGCATTCTTATCCTTTCGGTTTTAGTGCGACCTAACCAAGGTGGTATATTAAGTAAGAATGGTCTTGAATTGTCCGAACTTATGATTTCAGAGTTAGATAATGTTTCCTCACTACACTCCTGACCTGAATCACCTGTGTCTCGGTCGAATTCTCTATCGAAATCAGTTTTAGACTCGACAACTTGTTCAGTTTCATAAGATTTATCGTCTAGTGCAGTTTTGCTTTTATTTGGAGTTTGTGTAGTAGTTGCAACACTTTGAGAAGCCATAGTGTTTATTTCTTTGGTAGGGCTGCTTGGTTCTTTGCTAGCCTTACTTTGCTTAGATTTATCATCAGAACATGTCAAATCCCACGTGGCTCTATGAACAGAGAATATTTTGCTTGTTTCTGTTCCTGTTTGATTTAAGTTACACCGCAAAATGTCACTGTACCCCGTTGAAACTGTGTGAAACTTTTCAGAAATAGTTTTGGTGAAATTGATATTTTTCTGAAGGATACTCAAATCTTTATCACTAGGTACGTTCTTGTCAGTAAGTTTGAAATTTTTAATAACTACATGCAAGTTAATATCATTCGGATCTTTAATTGCTACCTGTTCTGGTGTTTCATTTGGGTGTACTACGTAAATTTCTTTTGAACAAGTTTTGATAACTTTAGTTGTTTTTATTTTTTGCGTATCTCCATCGTTTTCAAATGCTATTTTAGCCAGTTTGTCGCCTTGGGTGACTTTTATTGTAAAATCGAGTTCGACTACGTTAGCTAGGCTCTGGATGCTTGCACTGGCCTTATCCTCTGCATCTAAACCTGCTGGCGTTGATACTCTACAAATATTAGAAGCCTTGTATGTGCTCCCTATAACAGTTGCCACATGCGTGCTGTGTTGCGCTTTATTTCCCTTCATTGCAGGAGTTTCTCTTTGACACCTTATTACCGTGTTTCTGCCAGAATTGGAGCTCTTCGTTACTCTTATAATTATGTGCGCAGCATCACCTTGGATGTCAGTGGTCACAACATTTGGTTGGTTGCACCACACTGTTGGTGCTTGTTCTTCACTACAAGTCTTTTTCTTCTTTTGGAACAAGCCGGCTAACTTGTTCTTATAGTTCTTGCATTGTTTTGGGCATTCCATTCGTTTAGGTGTTGGTGGTGGTGATTGACGTGGGGATCGTTGCGATGTTGGCGTAGATGCTCGCTCTGTAATGCATGGTTGCGCTGCCATACATGATGGTTGTGACATACATGGTGGTGGCTTACAAGGCGATGGCTTACAAGATTGCGCTGACGTATTTGATGACGGTTTCATACATGATTGCGGTGGTGGTCCTTTTTTTTGTTTAGGTGGTTTTGGTGCTTTATTAATAGATTTTAAAGGTGGGCTTTGGCTTTCAGGAAGACATTGAGTCTGAGAGGGACATCGGTTTAGAGAAGGACATTGGCTTTGTGAAGGACATCGGTTCAGAGAAGGACCTTGGTCCAGAGAAGGACATCGGGCCAGAGAAGGACATCGACTCAGAGAAGGACATTGATTCTTAGGAGGACATTGATTGTGTGGTGGACATTGATTCTGGGGAGGACATTGATTCTGAGGCAGGCATTGATTCTGAGGGGGACATTGATGCTGAGGTGGACACTGATGCTGATTGGGACATTGATGCTGAGGGGGGCATTGATGCTGAGGTGGACATTGATGCTGAGGGGGACATTGATGCTGAGGAGGACATTGATTTTGAAGGGGACATTGATTCTGAAGGGGGCATAGATGCTGAGGTGGACATATGTTCTGTAGTGGGCATGGGTTTTGTGGTGGACATGGAACTGGAGGTGGAGGTGGACATTTACTTTGAGGCAGACAGCGGCTTACAGATGTATAAATAGGCTTAGGAGACGATTGTTTAGGAAGTGGGTTGCCAGGTAAATTTGAACCATATGGTGCAGGGAAAATTGTCATAGACGGGTATGCCGCATGGTTACTGGGGTACTTAGGTTGAGCCGGATTTGAAAGGTAGTCTGGACAAGCGTGAGAGGGTGGTGGAGCGGCACCACCATGTTGACGACAATCCGAGCCACGCGGTGCGGGGGGAGGACTCTTTGGGGGGTGATGGGGACATAGAGGCGGTACGGGAGGTGATTGACATGGTGCAGCGCTAGATGGATATGGTGCTGGGTTGGGCGGGTATGGTCCTGAGTTCGGTGGATACCCGGATGGGTGTTGTGCATAAGCAGCTAAATTTGGTGGGTACGCTGGTGCCATACCAGGACAGGGTGGCGGAGCAAGGCCTGGACAAGGTGGTTGATTATGAGATGGCCAGTACGGTGGCTGAGGAGCGATATTGTTCGATGGACGACCATGACCCGAATCAACATATTTATATAACTTCCTTCGGTTAGCACAATCCGGCTTGCATTCCTTCTCTGGTTTATGGGTATGGCTCGACTTGTGAGGCCTAGAATGGTCAAATTTGGAATATTCCGGCGAAGGTGGTACAGATAGTTTGTTGTTGGTGGGCCAGGGATACTCCTGCTCTGAATCCGAGCAGCAACTATTAAAATCTGGAGTCGGTGGACAGTCACAGATCACTTGTTTCTCTTTCTTTTTCTTTCTTTTCTTTTCCTTGCCTTTCGGTGTCGTAAATGACGCTGTGTCTCCACTGGTGCATGAAACTGGGCAAGATTGGTCTGCGTTTTCCATCGACTTGAACTTAAGATTAGGCGGAGGGGGAGGTGGAAACATTTGAGGGCTCTCTCTTTTTCTCATGCATGGGCTGCTCACCTGTTGGGTCAGCATAGGAGCAACAGAAGCACGAGCCGGACAAGGCATTTGCTGAAATGGTTCAGGAGGCTTTATAATGACACATTCACCAGGACAAGTCTGCTTCATAGGGACTTCAACTTCTTGACACTTCGGTGGCGGAGGTAGCTCTGGTGGGTTCTCCTTGCATATTACGTTCTTGACACAAGGCGGAATGTTAATAGGAACACAACATTCTTCGGACCTTTTGCATGAACTAGTAGTTTGACTTTGCGGTTTCTGATGGCAAGGGGAAAACTTCTTTGTTGGTGTAGTCAACAAGCCCGAATCGGGGTCATGAAGTTGAATCTCGCAAGGTTCCAGATCTAACTTCGAGTGCTTCGGACACTTTACGTCACTACGATACGCCTTGCATGCCGTCCCTTTGTATGCTATTATTCCTGTCACTTCTTGACTCTTGTTTGGATCATACACGTCATAATCTTGAAGTGAGACGCGTTTTGAGTTGCATTTTTTCTTCTTTGGCTTTCTATCAGCGCACGACGAGCGTCGTGAATCTATTTCTGGTGATTCGCAACAACGAACATCTTCGTCATCCGAATCATCCCTCCATTTGGCCTTGTTGCTGCAAGCGTATGTTTTCCTTTTCTTAGCAACTTCTGTGGAATCTTTAGGCAACACTCTTATGTTCGTATTGTTTGATTGCTTATCTTTCTTTATTTTGCTGTAGAATATGTTGCTATTAGCTTCTTCCACAAAATGGCTGCAAGATAGATTATCTGATTCAGTTTCACTCGATGATATTGAGCCGGACGTTCGGTATTCATCGCAGATGTTTGGGCAAGATTTGGATCCAGCTCCAGGTGTAAACGAGCGGAAACAGTTTTTTTCAGAACTACATTTTATTTTGGTATTGCTGCGGCATGAGGAGTAGAGGTCTATGCCTAACGGTATCCACTGTCGGTAGTAATCCTGCAAATAGTTTTCGGCAAAATCACACTTCTTTTTAGGAGTAAACACCTTTGGCCCCGAAACCTCTTGGGAGTAGTTTCCTTGCATTTTCAATCTGAAATTTAGAAGTACATAAAATAGTGAAAATATTCGACTATAAATAGAGCTATCTTTATTTCGTTTCGAAAAAACTTTTGCTTGATGTAACTAATTCAACTAAAAAAAGGCTAAGCTGTTTCATTTCATATTTGAATCGCGCCGTTGCGACTTTTATGTACAGTTGAACCAATTGAATCGTGCGTGACCCAATGTGGAACCTTTTCGGGTCAGACAGAGGTCAAATGATCCTACTGTACATTGTTCCTGAGCAAGTTTGAAGGAAGTGTCATGTTGTTAATATTTTAACATTTAATTTAAGGATCAAATTATGATGTGGTTGCTATTACTTTCAGTATATTGCTGTGCCCTTACAGGGTCAGTGTTGAAGCTGTTCATTACTTTTAAGATCTTCATCGCCACATTTAATTCAATAAAGAGTTTGAGTTTGAAAAGCTGTGAACTGACAAAATTTGCTAGGCAATTACGAGTAGCATAGTTTAAATATTTTAACATACTTACATAGGTTTCATTTGCGTTATAATTCCCACTCCAATAACATCGCACCTCTTCGGAAAAGACACGCAACTGCCTTGAATCACCACATCCCTTTGCGTAGGCCGTCTTTTTATCACAGTCTCTAGAACTTTTGATTCATTGTTCTTACTGTCTTTGACACTAACAGTGACACTAATTTCGTTAAAGGCGTGATCACAATTATGATTGACAATTTTTCTGATATCAGATTTAGATTTCAATGTTTCGTACTCTACTATTTTGTAAACTTCTTCATCACTAATTCGATAGCGATGTTCCTCACTGTTCGTTGAGTCTGAGAAAAAACCTTTTGGTATGTCGATTTTCAGAAAATCGGAACTTTCCTTGTTATTAAGTTTGCTAATATTATTTGAGTGAAGTACTAGTTCTATTCTACGTGAAAAGGTTCTCGCAGAGTCTATAGCCCACTTGTTTTTAGACATTGCCACTGCAATATTTTTTGAGTCATCTCTTAACGATGGATTCTTTTTATTTATTGGTATCATCATTGGACTACACGTTATAGTTTTGGGTATCATCCAAGCTTCTATGTTATGTTGTAGAAAATTTACTCGTTTTGTGGTCGACCTATTATTTTGGTGAGTTGTTGATGCAGTGCTTTTAGATCGTCTAACTAAGCCTGCATCTTTGTAAACATTGTCCATGAGTTCAAATACCGTACTGCTACTTGTAGTGTATGTATTATTGTTCCATCTTATCTTCGCACTCTCATTAGACTCGGAACTATTGTTTATGAATTTACTAAGCCACGCTTTGCACAGTACTTCCTCGTATTTTGCAGCGATGACTTCCTGTTTGCTTGGTACTTTGGTATAACGTCTAGTATTAGACTTCTTTTGTGCTTTTTGTACTAACGTATCCTTTATTTCGCATCGGTTGGCTGTCACGCTCTTTTTATTTTTGCATGACGTTTGATCAGATTGAGTCTTACTCTTATCCTTTCTTTTGAAGAAAAAGAACTTTTTGCCTTGAGATTTTTTCTCTACTTTACTCTCAATTTTCTCCTTCGTTTTAGATGCGTTCTCTGCTTTAGGCGACGGTATCTCTGACGTGTTTTGGCTTTCATCCAAATTGATTTTCTTACTCCATAATCTGAACATGCTCAGTACACCTTGATTGTAACTACTTTCATCGTCCTCAGTTACTGTATCACTTTCATGTTTAACAGTCTCCATCTCTCTGGGTGGATCTAGATTTGGTGGGCTGTATGGCTTGGAAACATAATACGATCTTGCTACTAGTGATGGTGGATCTGATGCTACAGAAACATCTTTATGACTAGGGATTTTGGAGCTCGGTTTTACAACTATTTCATTTTTTGATTCTTCCTTCTTGTGACCTCTTCGTAGCGCCTCAAATCCTCTCTTGAACAATGACGTACTCTTGTGTACAGATTTATTTTGCATTTGTTTCGATGGCGATTCAAAATTCTGGTGCTTCGATTTTGATTCAAACATGTGCCTGTATTCCCTTTCTAGCTTATTCTCCATAGGGTCAACTAACCCTTGACTCAGTTTATAAGTGCTAGAAAGTTCTAAATTGTGAATATGCTGGATTAGAGAATCTGAAGATAACTTGGCATCGGTCTCTCTTTTAGCTAAGTAAGCTTTGCTTCTAGGTTTTATAACTTTTGATATATCTTTATGCATTGGACCTGCTTCAGCCGTATCAACATGTCCTGGATCATCATAGGTTTCATTTATTGATTGTCCTTGTAGCGTAGCATAAACAGGATGTTTATCTTCTGCAATGTTAACTTCTTTAACATTATGGTCACTTGAAAGAACCATTTCGGAGCCTGTATCAGCATTGCAACACTTGACAATTGGTGATAATTTCTCGTCTACTATCCCCGTTGGTTCTTCTATGCCCCCTCCGACGCATTTTGAAGATGTTCTCTTGGAACCGTAGTAACTTTCAGTTTCTTCCACAGATCTTCCTTAAAAGAGAATTGATTATTTATAGCGAGTATTTTGAAAGTGAAGCGAAGACGTAATTACATACGTACATTTCATATTACAAAGGGACAGAGGCGAAATATGGATATTACTAATGCACTTGATCGGATTCCTTAGGGCTATAACTCACCGGGACACCACTGCGGTGCAAACAGTCACTGCCACCAACAAAATGTATACAGCTCTATGGAGGGTATCTCACCATGGTGTCCACTTGGTTGCGCAACGGATTTGGCGGCGCAACCAGCATAGACGCGTGCATGCAACATTATTGGCCGCGCCGCCACGTTAGTTGCGCCACCAGTAATTAGTATGGCGTTGTATGCTATCTCACTCACTCGGCTGCCAGTCGCGCCACCAGCGACGCTCCCTCAGCATCAGCACCATTCGGCACTTGTGTCCTAACTCCTCTGATTAACAGTTCACAAAATTCACACTTACCAAAATACCAATTCATCTGTTACTCATATTCTATAATCACTACTGCCTATAAATACCATTTCCTAAAATGCCCACTTTTTTTGTTTAACTCCTGTGCTGTTCCACAAATTATTATTTTTTATTTAGACGAGAATTGGGGTCATTTTCTATGAGTGAAACCATCGGGCGTCCTCTAGTAGTAATAAAACACAAATGTTGTAAATGCGAATGTAATTAATTAGTATTTAATATAATTATAGGAATACCACCTACCTACCTACCTATCTAAACCAGTTTCGTTATTTCGGCAGTGCAAACGTTGGGTTATACTTAAAACATCAATGTACCAATGCAACAAAAAAATTGTACCAATAAATAGGTAAGAGTGTGTATTATCCCATGCAGTAAGTATATGAAAGACGCAAGCCTAGTTGCGTAATACAAAAAAAGTGAAAAAGTGGGAATTTCAGGAAGTAGATATTACATGAAAGTGGGAATTTAGGAAGTGTTCAAAGTGACAAGTACGGGAAATAAACCTTATGTGAATTTTGTGAACTGTTAATCAGAGGAGTTAGGACACAAGTTACGAAAGGCATCAGCATAACTATCTCATCGGCGTCCATTTTGAGACTGCGGCGAATCTGGTGTCTCTATTGGTGGCGGTTTGGAAGCTAGTTTGGTAGCTAGACACCACGGCTGCGCGACTGGTTGCGTGAGATGTATGTCCACCCAGTTCTTTAGTAATAAACTAGCTTCCTTAATGAACGGTTGTTTTTTCTATATAACGCACCTCGCACCTCTCGATACAGCTCATTGCGCCGCCGTGGTGTCCCGGTGAGATATAGCCCTTACGTCTCCAGTTCTAAAATAAAGATTCTATCTCTGTTCATTACGAGGCTGAGTCGATCGCGGCGCTGTGGTTACGTGGCAGCGCAGCACACTCAATGAACAGAAAAAATGATCGCTGCGCCACTAAATATCTGCCCCGACACGCGAATCGAACCCGGGCGGGACCATAAGTCAGGTTTGCCCAGAAGGTGGTAATAGTCTTGTTGGGTGAATCAACTTTTTCGTGTTGTATACTCAGTACCCACAGTGGCGTAGCGTGAATTAATATAGACGAGGGCGAAGTCTTATTTAGCGAGGCCCCTTTTCTTTAGTTCCCAAGATCTACCCAGAGGTAGTGCATGACTTAAATTTTGTGTGTGCAAAATATAATTTTGCGAAGCCCTTCGCTGGCTTGTGAGGGTTTAAAGGTTGATCCACTCAGCAACATGGGACTTACCGTCACGAATGAAATAACTAGACAGATCAGCGCTTCCAATGCCCCGGTCTTCGGTCTCAGGCAGATACACCCGCTGCGTCCTCCGTCTGTTCAGTGCCTTGACGCTGCCCACACCAATCCCAGTGTTGGAGCTGGTCTTCACTCCATGGTACGCGTAGATGTGCTTCGGGGCGGTATTGAAGTACCTCGGCTGGATTGAGAAAAGATGTTTGAAAAAATCCATGCGGATAAAGAATTTTACTGGTGAGTGTTGTTCGGGCGTTTTCAATAAAAAGTCCTTTTAGTAGGACCACGAGGGAAACCTATTTCTGTTTCTCCTACTTGATGTTTATATGTAGAACCCACCTCCTGTATATGCTGAAAATGTTTTCTAGAGGTTTGTGGGTTTTTTTTATAGCGTTCTAATTCGAATCGGCATCGTTGAATATGCAGGTGGTTTAAATATTTGACAATCGCTTCATAGGCACACAGGACAAATCAGTAGGACCACGCGAAAAAGGGGTAAAAAGTACTAGTGTACCCCTCACTTTTTTAAATTAGGAAATTCTGGGTTTATCTTATTCAGAATCAAGAGCGGCATTGGTTTTGATGGTTTAAAAAATCCCTAATTTTCCATACAATTTTTTAACAATTTCATCTATGAAAAAACGTCACAAAACTGACCCAAAAATAAGAACACTTTTTTCTTTATGAAATGTGCTCGTGATTTTGAGAAAACCCCAAAAATACCTCATTTCAAAAATTTAAAAGGTACAATGTTTTTAACGTCATGCCCGCTTACTAAATCAGTAGTTTTCAGGTATTCTCTTTGGATGAATCAACATTTTTGTGTTGTCTGTCCCCGGTTGTCCAAGTGTTACTTCATACAGTTGTTTCATAGAAACATGCTTAGGTTGTCCAAGGGACAAAATTTGTCTAACCAATAGCAACGGGTGGCACCAAAAAGTTGATTCATCCTTTTACGTGTATCATCATCATCATCATAATCATTATCCCAGTCTCTATACACGTCCTACTGCAGGGTACAGGCCTCCTCTCAGAATGAAAGGGCTTGGGCCATAGTTCCTACGCGGGCCTTGTGCGGATTTGGAACTTCTAAATGGTGTCTACCATTGAATTTCTTCTCAGGTGTGTGCAGGTTTCAACACCATGTTCTCATTCACCGTAAAGCTAATGGTAAATTTGAAATAAAATTTCGCACATAAATTCCGAAAAACAAAGGTGTGAGCTCCGATTTGAAAGTTCGTTTGAAAAGATGACTTTCTGCCGGGTTTCTTGCGACGCATTCTTCTTGGCAATGATAGTCCTTCCAAAAGCGCTGTTAGTATAAAAAAAACCGGCCAAGAGCGTGTCGGACACGCCCAAGATAGGGTTCCGTAGCCATTACGAAAAAATCAAGTAATACTTTTCTAAGGATTTCGTATGTGTACGGAATCTTCCAAGTTTAGGTATGTTTTATACCTTAGGCTACTATTTACTCTTAAACTACAAATAATTCCCAAGCAATCTTAGCCGCTATAATTTTCCTTGTAAATTTAATATATTTACTACCATTCTGAATTTTTTCAAATTTTTCCACCCAACAGTTTAGATTTTAGAGGGGGGGGGACGGTCGATTTTAATGAAAATTTTCACTTTAAAGTTGAATATTTCGCAAACAGATCACTGAATAGAAAAATCATGTTAGCAACCCCCTAATGGTTTTAACAGACCTATCCAACGATACCCCGCACTATAGGATTAGTCGAGAAAAAAAAATCACCCCCACTATACGTCTATGGGAGGTACCCTAAAAAAAAATATTTATAATTTTTTTATTTTACCACTTTGTTGGCGTAACTGATATGTATATTCATGCCAAATTACAGCTTTTTAGTGCTAACAGTCTCTGAGCTTAGCCGCGGACAGACAGACAGACGGACAGACATGGCGAAACTATAAGGGTTCCTAGTTGACTACGGAACCCTAAAAAAGGACCTGTAAAATGGTAGGCTCATTTGCAGATTACGTTTAGATTTTTTTGAGTCCACAGCCCTCGGCTTGGGAGGCAATAGGTCAAACCAATAGGCCTCCACGGCTTCTTACATGTATACAGTAATGTTAACCTTATGATTACGATGCTTTCTATTCGACATCCTGCAGGTGCATACTGGTTCTTGTCTAAGATTGACTTGGCAAGCGGTGTCTTGTGCTTTCACGCACCACTCGCCCTCTCCCACTATGTATCCTCCACCGCTTCTATATACACTAAATTCATTAAAATATGCACTGGGTGGATGCTGGGATACATATACACCTTTGCTCTCAGTCATTTCTTCTTATTTATCATCATTTTAAATTTTTTAATCATTTTTCGGTGTGGTTTTCTCTGAATCTGTAATGAAAATATTCAATCAAACATGTCCTAGAAGAAGACTTTGGAAGGCAAACTTTTTCTACGTTATTTCTTGTCTATATACGCCCCACTCAAAGTACAGATTTACCAAAATGATCTAAAAGTTAAGCGCATTTAGAATGTTTAGTTAAAACAACAAGCACAATATAGCATCGCATCGGTGCTTGGCTCCACCACCAAACCAACCAAGTTGAAGAATATTAAGCCTCCCATACGTACTGTACATGAAAGTCAACTTTAACAGCCTTATAAAGACTTAAATTTGATTTTTATAAAGTGAAAAGTGGTCCGCAGGGTTTAAAAGTTTTGGATGACGGTCCGGACGGTGAGTTAACGGTCCTTGAACGGAATGTGGGGAATGATTACAGTGCACATTTTAGGCCGCGGGAAAATAGAAAATGGCACCGATTGTTTTAACTTTAAAAATACGTTAACAAACCCTATCGGTGAAGTCTTAAGGAAAATATAAAGCGAAAAATATGATTTTAAACGTATTTGTAACTTTAAACTACACTTACCGTATTTTAAATTAACTTATTCAAACTTTACACTAAACTAATTTATCTTTTATTTTTCTTTATCCTAAATTTTCGAGGGTTTTCGTCGTGACAGAATAGTGACAGTGACAGTATTTCTGACGGAGAACAATCCTGCCAGATTTTTAACTGAAGCAACGAAAAGTTTGATAATCTCTGTCATATTTGACTTAGACAAAAAGTATTTTCTTTTGCGAAACGTTTATTGTTTTATATTAATTTATTTGCTATTAAAATAAGTTGCTGCTTTGTTAAACTTGGATGTATCGTTGTAAATTATAAGGATCTTATGGTATGTTACAAACAGTTAGAGAAATATTGATTATCTGATGTAGTTTATCAAACCAAATCAAATCGAACCAAAGAATGAGCAATAGGTACTTCTGCTTAAACCATTTAGTTTTTTGCTGTTAAAATTTAAACGAATATGTTCTAGAGCGTTTTTTCATTGCTAGGCTATTATTGTTGTTTTGATTGTCCTCTTTGAACTCTTTATGAGGCAATTTCACATAGGTACTTAATACTAAACCTTCCTACATCTACGAGTATGTTCATAACAGACTCAATATTTAGCTTCCTCAATTCCTCCTCAATATTTTCCTTTAATTTTCTTTTAGTAAATATGGCCGTGTTTCACGATAACTCAATATTTAGCTTTTTACTGTCGTATTTACGATAATACCGTATTTTGCTGACAAAACAACCGATACACATACATATAGGTACACGCTTTGTCCTTCTTAATCCTGATAAGATAGTCATACGGTTGTCATTTTCTTTAACGTCACTTAAGTCCAAAGACTACGTTGTCGCCTTTTTTACGCTTTATTTTCGGCGCGCTAATAACATATTTTACCTCTTTTAACCTATCTATATTTTTACATAGGTCCGTTTTTATATAGACTTTGAAACTATCGAAACGATGTGCCACAAACCGGCTTAATTTAAAAGGCAATACTTAATGCGTAGATTGTTATAGCCTAATAAAAAAATGCATTAGACACAGTTCCATTCAAAAGTTCTATTGTGCGGACAAAATCGCGGCTAAAAGCTAATATAGGTATTATATAATATATATTGTTTATAGCAGAAAACGTTGCTATTGTTTCAGAAGCCCCTTATTCTCATATGAAATCAAGCGATCGTCACGGAATAGTCAAAATTAATATAACTACACGTACGTATAAAGAAGACAACAAAAACAGTCCTAACAAAATGGACCGGCATGCCTGCAGAAACAATCAAAACACCAAATTCATATGTTCCATTTGCTTAAACACTAAACTAAACGATGAAGAAAAGAATCTCGAATGCAACAAGAGAAAATCAAAGTCCTGTCCAATTTGCCAGAAAACTTGCGATGTTAGCGTTACTAGTCCCAATGATAAAACCAAAAGAGATAAAAGTAATATAAAAAGAGTGGACGAAATAAGCACTAAGCATATACAAACATCTAGGACGGATGTCACACAGGGACTAAATCTTCTAAATGAAGTGCTAACAGTATTTCAAAGTAAGAAACAACTGTTTATACAGAAAGAGAAAAATGGTAAAACTGTTATTGTCAAAGATGCCAGCATATCGACTGATGATGTAAACATCTACAAGCCTAGACTGACAGTGAGCAAAGTATTCCAATTTTCAATTAACGAAGGCAATACTAGTAATAACGGCTTGTTTTCTATAATCAATTCCTCTCAACCAGAACCCAATAACTCCCAGAATTCCATAGATTTGATAAAACACAAGTCCTCCTCAATACCTCTGATGAAAATGGACGAACTGAAAAACTCGTTGAAAGAGAAAACTAAATCTAAAGACGCGATAGAAGAAGTAAACAGAATGTTTGCTACTGTTAAAAGAGATGATAGAAATGAGAAAGGGAACAGACCTATGATTAGGAATGGACCTAGAGTGTTGCCAGTTGTGAAGACGAATACGTTTGATGATCCGATGCAGAATAAATCTGAAGAGATCATTTCTGATCGAAGCGAGTCAAGACCGAGTTGCAAGTGTTGCGAGACTAACTTCTATCTGTCAAGCGGGGACTCCTTAGCTAAACAAGAGTGTTGCCATCAAAAATGCGACGATGATAGATGCGAGAAAGCTTACGTTATGTGCTCGCACTATAGCAACCACAGACGGGAAACGCAAAAGCACGTGCCAATCTGCGAACGATGCAGAAACATCCAGGAGGATAGTTCCGAGCAATATTGCGGTTATTTGTAATTGTTTAGTCTTGAATAAAATTACTGATAGAAATAACATTATCTCTTCGCTTTGGTGCATTTGCGCTTTATTCAATTTGGGCTTTGCCCCCGTTGTATTTTTTTCTAGAATTACTTTCATAAGTACTTTCTCCTGCTTTAAACATGAAACTACCATGGGACTCACTCATAGTGAAAATAAACGGATCACTCACGTTTTAAAACGAGGCAGAGGAAAGGACTACGGATTAGCCCGAAACATGTCGAGTTAAACTCGTTTTAAGACGTGAGTGATCCCTTATTTTTTTAACCTTTTATTTTATTTATTTTTTTCTCCTGAAAATAATAAACGGAACAAAAAAAGAATTATCCAATTTGGTGCAGTCCATCGGAAGTTATGCGTGTACATACATTTTGGTGATTCGTTTTTAGGGTTCCGTAGTCAACTAGGAACCCTTATAGTTTCGCTATGTCTGTCCGTCTGTCCGTCCGCGGCTAAGCTCAGATACTGTTAGTACTAGAAAGCTGTAATTTGGTATGAATATATATATATATATATATATCAGTCACGCCGACAAAGTGATTAAATAAAAAAAACTAAGAAATTTTTTTTTAGGGTACCTCCCATAGACGTAAAGTGGAGGTGATTTTTTTTTCCTCGACTAACCCTATAGTGTGGGGTATCGTTGGATATAGGTATTTAAAAATAAATAGGGGTTTTCTAAAACAATTTTTTGATAAAGTGAATATTTTCGGAGATATTTACTCCGAAAGTTCAAAATAATATGTCCCCCCCCCCCCTCTAACTTTTGAACCGCAAGTAAAAAAAAATTTGAAAATATGAAAAAAATCATAGAAGTTAAAATTAATAAAAACTATCTAGGAAAATTATTTTCAACTTAAGTAATCAGTTGAACAGTTTTTAAGTTTTTGTAAAAAAATATTTCTAAACTAAGATTGTAATTTAACCGCCATTACAATCATTTTTTTTCTTTAAGTACCTATAAGATCACGCTAACAGTACCGTATCTTTTTCAAATAAAAAAATATATATTACATCTGAAAAACAATCAACATACATACTCTAACTAGTTCTAGTAGATTGTAGATTAGATTAGTTACCCAATTCGCCAATAGATGGCCAAAACAACCACATTAATTTTTTCTTATCTGCTACCTAACCCTAACCCTATCTTGGACGTGTCCGACACGCTCTTGGCCGGTTTTTATTTAGATAGATAGATAGATACTTAGGAAGCCTCCTAAGTAAAATAGCCATTTTGAAGTCTGTCAGAAAGTGTAAAGTCGACTAAGAAATTCCTCTACCACCCTAAGGTAAATGTCAGTTGTAGGGCTTAAAACGTCAAAGGCTATTTCACTTACAATTCAACGTGACAATCAGCCTTATTGTTCTTATTCTGATGTAGGAACTACTAGGAATGAAGAGACCTTTGATCAATTATAACTGTAGATCCACAGTCGCGCGCCCGAAAATGTCCGAGCCAAATGAGCGCCACTTTGATAAAAGTGGCCTTCTTTTTCTCAGTACGTTGCGTGAAATTGTCAAGTTTAGATCTCAAGTGTCAACCGAAATTCGACTGTAATGAAGTAAAGACTAGGTTCAAATTTCTGTTTAGGTGATGATTTTAATTGTTACGCAAACAAATAAAAAAGTTCGGACATTCTTTGAAGGGGATTTTGTTCGGCAATGTGTATCTTCAGTTATAATTGATCAAAGGAAGAGACTAAATAGAAAGATTGTGAAATTAACTAAAGCCTTTATTAAAATAACAATAATAGTAATTAATTAATAAGCACCTAATAGTCTTAATACGGTTAGAAAATGAACTAGAAATAAAAACTTTCTGAAGACAGCTTGCTCTTGTCGCCTCTGAAACAAAACGAATTATCTAGATTAGGAATTAACTTTCTTTTTACATAACAGTGTGCCAAAAGACTCAAGCCTTTTGGCCAGAAATTTAAGGTTTTTTTCTCGTGGTCCCATTGATTTATCCCATCAATGGGACCACGAGGAAGACTTATTTATCGTAGTTCCATCCAGTTCTATTCAAATGAACTCAAACCTCCTGTATATGTATGTATGTACCGTAATTAGTACAGGTTAGACTACTGTTTCTATACCAACTTTTTGGTACCGTTTGTCGTATTGATAGTGTGAAAGCCATGCAATTTGAAGTATTAAAACCCAAGTCTTGCAGATTCTAAAACTGTGTGTAATGACGATTTTTAAATGTCAAAAAAATGATTTTTCACCTGAGCACCTCAAACAGCCAGGTTTTGCTACTAAAAAACAGTGAGCAAAATCCGATTTTGCTCACTGCGTGAGACAAAGTAGCCTTTTAATTATTTTTTTTAAATCTCAAGGACAATGCCATCATTCATCCTTCCCATGTGCTGAATTCGAAAGATTTCAACTTCAGTTTGATCTGTCACTTTCATTTCGATACGAAAAGAGCGAGAGATAAGATCAAATCGATTCTAAGTTCGATTTCAAATTCTATACCTAGTAGGCCTAAAAAATAAACGAACGATTGAACGTTCGGATACTCATATGTAGCTCGATGTTTAGTTGTACTTAAATAGTAAAGCTATCGACAGAGTACAATACGTTTACTTTTAGTTTACCACTGACAGATGGCTTGCCTTCATTTCATTTCCAACTTGAACACCATACAAATAAAGTAGCTATTACAAAATCTGCAAACGTGGGTAACAGTATTCTAAAATTGGCTTTATTTGTAGGTCGTTAAAGTTGAATATGAAATGAAGGCAAACCATCTGAAATTGGTAAACTTTATGTAATTTTACTGTAACACAATTGGGATGCACCAAAAAAAATAACCTATAGTTTTTATATTTTTTTTGGAAAGAATAGGATATTTTAAGATACTATTTTCATCGATTTTGAATTTGGTTGAGTATTTAATTTTTTATAATTTTTTTAAGAAATACGTTGGGTGACGTCACAGTGAGAGAGCCACGTTCCATTACCTAGAAAATATCAAGTCGTACATAACATAATCTGTGGCACTGCTGAGGGGCTACTACGAAATTCGAAAATCGAAGTTCGTATCGTATTATCCGTCTCACTCTCGTGTCAAATCATATTAGCGTGAGCGGGACGGCACGAAACGAAGCTCGAATTATGCACTTCGTGGTAGGGCCTCTGATTTGTCTTGTCACTGTCAATAATACAAGTTAGTACGGCTTAGGGTCCTAAATGAACCATGACAAAATATAGTTTTATTTATTTCTCTTCTTTTAGCTTCGATTATTCCTGTTTGTTAAATGGTGTGATAGTAAATAGATATTTTTTATTAAAATCTGATATTTAAATTATTTTATATTTACTTGTAACGTAGTAATTTAATAATTAAATTTGTAAAAATACATTGGAAATACTCGTAATACATTTCGGGCTTTACGATAAATGACAACTGTTTAAAGCCAGGTGCGCATCATGTGATTAAAGTTCTGTCTTTGTCACTCTTTGCTATTATAAGCAGGACAGCAACATTTCAAACTGTCAATTTGCTTTAGAGTGTAGACCTGCTTTATATCTGCCTTTGTGACGATTCACTGCAGGGGTCAAATGAAGGTCATTACTTAAATTTTCTTTATTTAATTCAGTTTATCATATTTTTGGAATCTGATTTCTGAAAACGCTTCACAGAGCCTATTTCTCCAAACGGTTTTCGATTTATTATACGTTGTCAAAAATTGGGACATCCCAATTTCAAATACCTGTTGCCGCCATGTTTCATCCTGCACCTCTCCATCTTTTCACTGTGGGCCCGCTCCCAGTCTCGGGGTGAACTTTGACTGAGGAATAAAACACATTTATTTAAGCACGTTCAACTTTCATGGAAGCATAATTTTTTTAGATATGTTAAAAAAATACAAAAATCCTGATCTCGAACATATTGTAGTTCATTGATACAGGCTTCCCCAGAGTAACGCCTGAATCAATCAATCAATTTCAACTATTGCGGTTTGTCAATTTTGCACGCGACTACTCTATCCCGTTTCTGGCGTGCGTCATGAATAGAATAAGGACTACTTACTCTCCTAACCTCAAGTCAAAAAACGGCTCCCCGCTAACTCTGTCGTTCTTCAAACTCTTCGTATCAAACTCTTTCGTCAACACCCTCTTCAGCATGTTAGAAGAATCCACGAACTTGCACATACACTCATTGAGGGTCTGCATTTTGATCAACAACTCGTTCTTATCGCAAGCTTCCGTCGGACTGTTGACCAGCTTCTCCAATTCATTGGTTATCATCTTACAATTATCTCTCAAATCTATATTCTCAGTATTTGTTGAGGCGTGTTTTAGTATCTTAACTTTTGGCGTCACAGTTTCGACTATGAACTCGCCTTCTTCTAAGTCGTCTTGCGCTTTGTAGTACGGTTGTTTTAAGCCGAATATGTCGTTGGCAGCGTCATCAGCTAGGCTATCCTTTGTTTTGGCCATGACTAGTTTGAGTAGGTTGTCCATACCGATTTTGTGGTCGTTCAGGAGATGACGGTCAAGGACTGTGATTCTGGAATTTAAAATGGTTTTATTATTCGGAAAAAGGTATTGCATTCCTCTCGCCTGGGGCGGATCTACGTGAGGGCTTTATGGGCCGCAGCCCAGGGTCATTGGGCACCTTTTATATCATTATCGAGGACATTTTTTCACAGAATTGCAATTAGTTGATTAATTAGATGGCGATAGGCGTCGCCAAGCATAAATTTGTGAGAGTGTGTTATGTGCGTGCTTCCGCGTCCGTCTGTATGTGTGTATCGGCTACTTCTTATTGCAATATATGCAACAGATCGGGATGTACGCCTGTAAAATCCCAAAATTTCAACCGCCCATCAAAGACATGCACAATTTTGCACAAAAGCAAAAATCTTCATTCAAATGAAAACCACGATGTATATTTTTGGGAAATTAGTAAAATTTCAGATTTTTCATGCAACTGCTTGACATAATGATCCACGCGTGCGGAACCGCGGGAAAACGCTAGTGGGTCCCATATGTGAAGTTTGTCATAATGATCACTTGCCATAACTCTTTTTTTCTCTAATACCGTAAAATTTTTGAGGAACTTTGAAGTGGTCATCCTGTAGAATTCTATAAGTTAGGTTAGGTTTATTTTATAGGTGCATGGGGCCGTAAAGCTTATCAACCGCCGTGTCCCGTGTGATAAGCCGGGTCTCCACTGAGCGAACTGCCTCGCGAGGCAGCTATTTTCGGCGCTAAAAGTACGTCCGTCAACTAATAATCCTAGTGACTACCAGCACGTGTGGTGTACTTTGTGGTTGCAGAATTGTACTTAACTGGTTTGAGTTCATGGAAATTAGGTACCATTAGAATTGGAATTATCCTAATAATAAGCCAGAATAAATTAATAGATTCAAGGAAAAAGAGTTCTGGCAAATGATCATTATGGCAAACATTACATTATGACTTTCAATATCTATGGATTCCAATATAGACCCAGGCTATTACTTAGTTATTTATCAGGTCCAGAACTCACCTATCAGCCTCGAAGGTGCATAGATGACATGCGAAGGTCTCCTTCGCTTGTTCTTTGTCCGGTAAGACGCTTCTCTTGGTAAGAAGTGGCGAGTCTTCCTCCTTGTAGGCTTTCGAGGTACATTCGCTTGGCACCGACAGATCCTTTATAAAAAAAATATAGAATTAGACGGGTGTGAATTCCAAAATGGTTTTCGCCTTCAGTATTATTTATTTAGGTTAATTTTAGATTTTAGTTTTTTAACTTTTCATTGCGTGCCAAATTCAAATTCAAAAACTTTATTGTCCGCTTGTCCGTGTCCATGAGGTACCTAGCTAAGTATACGAGAAAGATCGAGCAGCTCGAGCTATGCGACGTATCGACTATACTATAGCAAGGATGATATAGACTGGATTGACAGTCGCCATAGTACCTACGCATCGGCCGCGGTTTTTGTAGTTCGATTAAATCTAGATGGCGCTGAAATATAGCCAGAGGCTTTGAAGGCCGAAGGTTCTCTAGTGGCGTCCGCGGACCGGAAGACGCAGTTTTTTTTTTTTTTTTTATGTTAGAAAGGCCAGACAAACGAACTAGTGGGTCACCTGATGTTAAATGATCACCACTGTCCATAGACACCTGCAGCGCTTTACGCGATGCCAGTGCGTTGTCGGCCCTTAAGGAGAGGGAATAGGGGAAGGGGGAGAGGGAGGGGGAGAGGGAGGGGGAGAGGGAAGGGGTGAGGTATTGGACCCCCGGCACTCTCACTGACCGTACGAAACGCAAGCAGGCTGCTGCTTCACGCCGGTTTTCTGTGAGAGGGTGGTACTGCCCCGGACGAGCCGGCCCATTCGTGATGCAGCGGCTAGCTACAACATGGCTCTACCACTACTAAAAAGTACAGTACAGTGCAGTGTACAGTGTAGGTAGGCCTCCAACAAGATGGAAGGAAGCGACGACCTGGTTAAGGTGGCGGGAACGCATTGGATGCGGATGGTGCAGGACCGGTCTGTTTGGCCCAAACAAAGAACAAGTTTGCTATGAAGTATCTTATTGTATTTTTTATTTTTTCAACTACGTTTTTTTTACTTTTACGGTCATCCCGTGAAATCCATATATTTCAAACTAAATACAAACTGAAACATGGATGGCGTAATGTAATTGGCGTAATTAGTTAATGAACTGAGATGTGAGATGTATGGGAAAAATTTGTGTCTAATCTCCTGACCAGTGGTGGTGTAGGGCAATAGCACGCGGCACGGAATACTGTGGACCTGGGTTCGATTCCCAGCGCAGGTCTTTTTTCTGGGGTTTTTTCTGTGTATCCATGTTTCAGTTTGTATTTAGTTTGAAATACCAAACAAAGAGTTTAGCCGAACCAATGTTCTTTAACTTTAAATAGTTGGGCTAAACTTTACTAAATACTAGAGCCTTGGGGGGGGGGGGGGGGGGGGGCTATGTTCAGCAGTGGACGTCTTTCAGCTGATGAAACGATGATCCGGTCGGTAAAGTCCTACCACCCGCAAAATCTCTATTTGGTCTATAACAGTGTTGCCAACCTCTCCGGCCTCCTCGGGGTGCGAGAAGAGCGTGCGACTGCGACAGATGCGCGCACGCAGCCGGTCGAACAGCCGCGTCGCCGACGACGTCCGCCCAAGCACTACCGACCACAAAACACACAATGCAATAGTTGCACTGCACATATTACATTCATTCATACTTGTCTTATTTAGTAAACAAGATATAACCTCAAAATGCACTTATTTTTAGCTATAATAGCTATTTTGTTTCATAAATAAAGCAATTCCAGAACCATAGTATCCAAAATGTTGTATCTGGTAGCTTTATTTACGAGAAAGTAGCTGTTTTAGTTAAAAATGACGCATTTAGAGGTTAGAAAGTTGTTTACTAAATAAGATAAGTATGGATGAATGCAATATACAAACCGATACTTAAAGTCAAAGTCAAAGTAATATATCTTTATTCAGTTTAGCTTATAATTACGTTACGATTATGCGGCAACTAAACTACTTATCGTTCACCTAATGCGGTCGCCGAACTTGTTTCAAACTACTTCGGCGACCGAACGCCGTCTTCACATTAGTCTGCCCGCCTAATGCGGTGGCCATAATTAGGCTCTGCGCTGGTAGCTGTCGCTCGCCGAATGCGGCCGACTACCGTGCGTCACACTGTTGTGGTCACCACATGTTGCATGTGGCGATCGACTTAAAGTAATTGCCGCATTAGGCTTACGAGCAGCGGCGGACTGAGCCCGTCAAAGCTGAATGAGCTTTCCGGCTTAAAGAAATTATCAGGCTAGGCCGCACGACTAGGCCGCCCCTTCCGCCCTACTGTTAGTCCGCCACTGCTTTCGAGTATAACATCTGCCAAGAGAAATATTTCTCTGTTGTAGCTTAGCTGCTTTCGAGTAGCCGAAGAATCTACCACCAGTTCGGAAAAACTCTGTTGAGAAGAATCCGGCAAGAAAGTAACCAAGGTAAGTAGGTATATTTTTTTCAAACAGATTTAATAATAATAATAATAATAATGTTTTATTTACAGGCAGTTCTGTACACCCATATTATAAAGTAACAATAAAAATAAAAAAATAAAAATTAAACAAATACAAATCAAATTACAGAATACATTTTAGTTTAGTCAAAGTACCTACTTAGACTAAACCAAAATGCAACAATAATGTTTCCGTCATCCTACAACTACTTTCGGTTCACGTTCTGGTGGGCAGAAAGCCAGTATCTAAAGATAGGACTGTCCAGATCTCGGTAGACCGCAGTCAAGATGCCGTTCCGCGAGCGACGCAAACCCTCCCAAAAGGAGGCCATGCGCGCCCGCATAACAGCATAGAATTAATGAATTAATTACATAAGTGAGCATTTCTATTTTTCGTTGTACCAAAATTAAGAAATTGTTAACAGGGAGTTAAAATTAGTCCGTTTGGTTACGCACTTTTTCAAGCCTTTGCAATAAAAAAAACAACAAATCGGACAAGTTTAACAATGTTTAACAAGAAGTGAAGAATTGTCCGATTTGTTACTTTTTTTTTATTGTAAAGACTTGAAAAAGTGCGTAACCAAACGGATAAATTTTAACTTCTTGTTAACAATTTCTTAATTTTGGTACAACGAAAAATAGAAATGCCCAAGTACATCTAAAGTACCTATTTAACGCAAAAACATTTTTTCAACACAGTAGAATTTTTTAAGCTATTTGAAACTAGGGATCGCCAATGCGGATCTGAATTATTTCCAAACATCGCTGTCCATGATGTAACCTCATTAATTTTATAGTACGCCTTAGATAGGTACTAATATTTTCTTGACGATGGATTTGAATATTGTATCTGTCTGGTCGGTTTATTATAAAAAGTAGTAAGTAGATAAATGTTTCACTTACGTTTTATTTCCCTTTCTGGTTTGCTGTCGAGTTCAGGCTGCATGGCTCGCGGCATCGTGTGGGACTTTGCCTGGACATAATAAGGCGGAATTACGATATAGAATAAAGTGGGAATGGCTGGTAAAGGCTTCTTCCCTTGATTTCCAATAAGCTTTATAATGGCTTGTAGATAATGGCTGCTCCCCTGGATGCTGCTCATTTATGTTTTATAATATAGTGAACACCTATCCTCATCGGTTGAGATTTTACCATTTTATGTGCATATCGTAAGAATATTGGGATAAAAAGTAGCCTGCAGGCTAAGCATTTGGGTCTATAAAAGATTTTATGAGAACCATTGTAGAGCTGGTAGCGGTAATTAATGCTATTGTGCAACTTTTGGCTCTTGGCCAGAATTTATTATCGCTTGCATAGCACTTTGGGAGGTTGTAGGCAATGCTTACTTCTTATTTAGATCTTATATTCGTAAGATTCACTTAAAGCTATAACACAAGATGCTTTGCCCGTATTGTAGTGTTGAAAATTGCTGCTCTACGTCTTTGACCTTTAAACTCACCCTGTTATCGCCCTTATAAATCTGTAGTACCTATAGCTCTAAGTGATATAATTACGCTATCTACGCTCTTTTGTTGCCAAAAGTTGTAAGTGCTGCAGCTGTAGAGACTTTATATCTCGGTAAGTTCTAAAACAAGTTCTAATCGACGCCAAAGTGTTAGTTGGGTGTGTATTCCAGACGTACGTGTGTAGGGTACGTCTAAAATTTTATCCTAATTCGTCCAACTGAATGTGAAAGAGCAAAAAGCATACTTGCACTTTTGCAGTTCTAATATTAGTAGGATCATTGCATTACAAACCCGATTAATAGCATTACACGGCCTAATTAAAACACTGGGGGTGAGTATCCAAGCGTTTTGACCATTACATTTACATCATTACCATCCCTGGATTGTGAGGATCGGATGGCCTAGTGGTTAGAGAATCTGACTACGGAGCTTGAGGCCCCAGGTTCGATTCGCGGTCGGGGCAGATATTTGTGTGAAACGGATTTTTGTGCTCGAGTCTTAGATGTTTAATACCTATACAAGTATGTTTATCCGTTATCTTGTACCCATAACACAAGCTTTGCTTACTTTGGGGCTAGGTCAATTGGTGTGAATTGTCCCGTGACATTTATTTACTATCGTTATCACCACAACAGAACTCAAACACAAGTCGCGAGACCTTTGATCTAACTAGATTTAGCATCAGTATAATATATTGTTTGTAGTTTCCATATAACCCCTATGCATTATCTCTTCTAAAAATATTTTTTGTAACTCTAACGAATGATGAAAATAAGGCGTCACAACTGAATATTCACCCGGAAAATGGGTCAAAACCGTGCTGGCCTAGTGGTTTGACCTAATGGCCTTTCTAGCAGAGGGTCGTGGGTACGAGCCCGGGCTCGCCTTGCCTCTAAAACCTCTGAGTTTTTCGGAATTTATGTGCGAAATTACATTTGAAATTTACCTTGAGCTTTACGGTGAAGGAAAATGTCGTGTGGAAACTTGCACACTCTAAGAAGAAATTCAATGGTCTGTGTGAAGTTCTTAATCCGCACTGGGCCCTGCATTGGGACGTACAATACGTTTATTTTTAGTTTACCACTGAGATGGCTTGCCTTCATTTCATTTCCAACTTTAACACCATACAAATAAAGTAGCTTTTACAAAATCTGCAAACGTGGGTAACAGTATTCTAAAATTGGCTTTATTTGTAGGTCGTTAAAGTTGAATATGAAATAAAGGCAAACCATCTGTCAGTGGTAAACTTTATGTAATTTTACTGTATATATTAGTAATGTAATGATAGTGATAGTGATGATGAAATGGCTCAACAAGCCCTTGTTGTCATTGTACCTTTAGAGTGACATCATTGGCAGGGTAGCTGAGAGTGCAGGGGCTTTCATGATGCAGCTGCTGATGCATTAGTAGAGCGCTTTCGAAGTTTGAGGTGAAGCTGCATTGCGGACAGCTACGGACATAAGTTTGGATACTTTTAACTCAAAAATAGCTTGAATAAAATTTAGCACACGAACAATTTATAACGAGTATTATTATATATAAGATACTAGCTGTTGCCCGCGACTCCGTCTGCGAAGAATAAGGGTATAAAAAATCGACTACGAATTCTCAGACCTAACAAATATAGACAAAAAATTTAATAAAAATCGGTCACGCCGTTTCGGGGGACTTTGATAACAAACACTGTGACACGAGACTTTATGTATTAGATTTTCCATATCAGAAAATTGTGTAGTTCAAATGAAGTTGTTGGTACCAGTTTTGAAATATACCTACTTTGGGTTTTAAGCTGACTAAAGCTCTCTGATACTCAAATTTCTGACCAAGAACAGCTTCTAAGCTATAAAATGAATTTGTATCAGTATACTTACTAGTAAGACATAATAAATATTAAAAGAACAATCGTAACTATAAATATATTGCTAGCCAAATCTGATACCTGTCACACTTGGACTTCGTGACAGATTGGGTAATTGTAAATAGGTTTTTAAACTCAGCCGTCAGAAGAGTTTCTTTTGTGAATCTGTTAATAATCATAAGGAATGTTTAGTCAGAAAGACACGGAAAATCAAACTTTACGTATGAAATCAAAACACTCGAAAAAGTATACATTAGCAGAATTTTTTGTATTTTTTTTGTAAAGAAGAGAGGTAACAGGCTGACACTTTCGCATTTATATTATAATACCTACTTATTAGTGATGGTGTCAACTGCCCTTATGAAACACACAACTAGACACTAATAATAATTAATTTTGGGTTGAGGCAATAGGGGAGAATTGGACATGGGCGCTTCCGACTTCTGTATGTAATAAGGAGGGCAATATAAAACAATGATTCCAAGAATCTAGTAGCTCTGAAAATCAAATTAATTTACAATTATGTATATATGTATCTATCTATCTAAATATGTTTATGCGTTGTCTAGCACCCATAGTACAAGTTTTGCTTAGTTTGGGACTAGGTCAATTGGTGTGAATTGTCCTGTGATATTTATTTATTTATTATTGATTAACTGCCAAATTAGTTTTTTAATCGCTATAAATAAATTAGTTAGTCGGTTGAGCTGACATAGAAGTGTATGTACTATGTATATTATTATAAACTTTTTACTGTATAAAAATAGGAAAAAAAAACATTATTGACAACCGTTGAAATTCATGTACAAAGGCGAACTTATCCCTGTAAGGGTTCTCTACCAGTCAACTTTTGAGTGGATGAAAGGAGCATTTAGTAAGGGACCGACAGAGTTAGTAAAAAACAGTCAGATAAAGTAAAAGCTACAATACAACTTTTAGTAAATACAATACATAAACTCGTAATATAGCCTGGGGCGGAGCTAACAAAACTAAATTCTTGGAAGTGGAAAGGGCTCAAAGATGCCTTCTGAAAATAAAGTTCTTTAAATCTTACAGGTATCCTACAACAGAACTTTATAACCACTGTGATCTCCTAAGTATGCGGAAGCTTTACATATTATCAGTTGTTTTAAAATTGCACAAAAATCTATTTTTTTACCCATCGTATAATAATCAAAGGAGAATGAAAAATGTAGCTCCTTTTCCTCCCTCTAAGTCCGCTTTTGCTAGAAGACAGTATGATATGCTATCTGCTTCACTTTACAATAACATGAATAAAAAACTTAACTTCTATCCGCTGAAATTTCATGACTGTATGTCTGCTGTAGCAAACTGGCTCAAACAGCTGAACTACTATGAGGCAGAAGACCTTATTTCACCTTAGATTGTTTTATATCATGGTTCTGTATATTGCTATTAGGTACAGTTAAGTGTTAAGCATGTTTCTATTAGATTTGTTTTAATAACATGTTCTGCTTCTTGAAATCACATATTATTACTTGTATTGTGAATCTCTTGAGACATTCAATTTCTGTTATTGTTGTAAATGCATTGAGATGTTCCTTTGTTGGCTTGATCAGGGTTATCATGGTTTGTATACTGGTGCTCTCTCGAACATGCAGATGTAAAGCAACACCAAAAATTCACTGGACACTTTACAGTCACACGACCACTGACACACTTGACATGCACGCTCATACGCACGCACGTATGCGCACACTTTCACACACGCATTCACTCACGTTCATGCACTCACATACATACACTCATACTCACACACACACACATACACACACACACACACACACACACACACACACACTTTATTTAGGTTTAAGTTTTGTTTAGTTATAGTCTTAGTAATAATTTTATTCTTGGAAGAGCGAGGCCTCCTAACACAAGTTCCAACTTAATGGGAGGCCTCAACCTTTTATGCAAAACATTCTGTTAAATGCAAATAAAGTTTATTTTATTTATTTTTTATTTTTTTAATATAAAGAAATCTAGAAGTGATGTCATAATTAGATAATTGTGTTACTAAATCTATGGAGGAATTGTGTTTTCACAGCTCATAAAGAGTACGTCAGTTGATTGTTGGTGTAAAGTGTGTTTAGTGATTCAAAAACGATACGTTATATGTCAATCATTAAATAAAATCCGAAAATAGGTCTCCAAAAATGATGGAATATTTTGTATCTATGTACCTATGTAAAACTCTTTATATTTCATACTAAATACAAACTGAAACATAGATGCACAGAACAATCTCCAGAAAAAAGACCAATGCTGGGAATCGAACCCAGGTCCTCGGCATTCCATGCTGCGTGCTATTCCCCTACACCACCACTGGTCAGGAGTTTAGATACAATTTTTTCCTATGTATCATACATTCCAGCCTGCCATCATCACTTTTGCAGTGATACAGCGCCATCTATGTTCAGTTTTCATCGAGAAACATCAACACTCCTAATCGTAATTTTAAGATACTTCAAACCCTAAAAAAGATGAAAAATAAATTAATCAATAATTTGAATAATAACAAAACAATAATAATGAATATTAATGACAATTAACTTCGTAGGTATATAATCTTGATTTATTGTAAAACTAATAATAATTCTTTGACTACGTGTGAAATTAATCATAATTATTTAACTAATATAACATTAGTGTATTATAATATGACCAGAATATTTTTTATTTTGTATGATTGATACGAAAATGAAAAAGTAAGAGTTTTGCATGCTGACTCAGGCAGATATTGGCGCATTCAAAATATAATTATTTGTAACCCATATTACATCTAACCCATTATCTAGCAAATAAACCATTAAGTAATTTTATGAAATTTTATTACTTTTTCTATAATTTTATTAAACTCTTCCTCGCCAAAAACAGTTATATACTTAACGACATTTAAAAAAAAACAATGGAACGGTTACTTTTTCACTATTTCGGATTATAAAAAGCCTTAAATTTTGTTTTTTTTTTAATACTTCAATTTTCAATATCTTCCTACTGGGAAAGTTTGCCATGCATGAATATTTCTTCGTCCGAATAACTTAATACTTAATTAAAGGTGAAGTAGTAAAGCCGGCCATTATCTTTAAATTAAGTTTTATTTTAATTTAATTATTTATTTTAAAGTGAATATACAACTAAATCTTCTGTGAATATTTCAAGCGTCAACCTGATGCCGTTATCAATACCGAACAAAACGAGCAAAAAAATCACTTAAATATTTATTTTAATCTGCTTTTTAGTATTTGTTGTTATAGCGGCAACCAAAATACATCAATTGTGAAAATTTCAACTGTTTACCTATCACGGTTCATGAGATACAGCATGGTGACAGACGGACGGACAGCGAAGTCTCAGAAATAGGGTCCCGTTTTTACCCTTAAAACTAGTTAAATAGTTAAATTAGTCACGGGTTAATGCGGTTCCCACTGCACTTCCCTTTAACAAGGAAGCTACAAAAAAAAGGCGTAAGGATTTAGTTTGCCCTCCTAATATTAATAAAAAACATGCCTTCTCCTCCTGATTTTATGTATTCCTGGCACCACTACTGTACAATAGATTACACGCTAAATTAGGCATTTGCTCTTTTAATTATAATAAAACCAAAAAAAAATCTCCAAGAAGATCTTCTAAAAATGTCTTATGAGGATTCAGAAAAGTTATTGGCTGTCTTAAAATAAATAGGATTAAATAGTGTTAAGGTTATTTTAAGTGCTTATTTTAGAACCAAAAATGTTTTACAACTTGTCTTTTATTCAAAATCTACTTAAAAACATTTGTGTGTAGGTATTTTGCATTTGATTATTTATGTTAGCATTTTATTCCTTTTTTTTTACCTGAAAGACACGATTTTATTTTATCCTAGTTCAGGGTATGTATTATTTACATTTTTTTTTACTGTGTTTGTTTATCCTTTTAGTTATATTTGTCAAATACGATGTAAAAGTTAATAAAGATTATTATTATTTATTATTATTATTATTGTACGACCTTGTATTTGTCGACCCTGAAAGAACGACAATTATGTACGACCGATAATTCAAACAAAGCCGTGGCGGCCTAGTGGTTTGACCTATGGCCTCTCAATCAGAGGGTCGTAGATTCAAACCCGGGCTCGCACCTCTGAGTTTTTACGAATTAAGTAATGTGCGAAATTACATTTGAAATTTTATTATGAGCTTTACGGTGAAGGAAAACATCGTGAGGAAACCTGCACACACCTGGGCCAATCAACTTTTAAACCGACTATAATCTGTCCGCGACATTTTTCAAACAATTGCAGATTTTTGTAAGTAAACATGTTTTTTCTGTAATTTAATAGATGAACAGCATGAATACATGCCATCCTACGTAAGTTTAACCTATTAAACCGTGAAATATCTTGTTGGAAGTAGGTACGATTTTTTGGTAACGCCAGAGACAATTTTGGTAACGCAGGAGACGCCAAAAACGTCGGTTTAAAAGTTGATTGGCCCACCTGAGAAGAAATTCACTGGTGTGTGTGAAGTTCGCAATGCGCACTGGGCCCATGTGGGAACTGCGGCCCGAGCCCTCTCGTTATGAGAGGAGGCCTGAGCCCTGAAATGGGACTTATCTATATAAGATAAGGAATGATGATGACGATAACTCAAACCCATTATGGCATTAACGTAAGGGTTTCAATTACCAGGTCATGCATTCAGGAACGACAAATACCTACAGGTCTTATTTTAACCGCCACCACAGGCTACACGTATATTGGTAGCTTGCTTATTCTACTCAAAGTGATCAGTGAGGGGCGATTGTGACGTTTAACCTTAAGTTAAGCAACATCTTAGCAGTATCTTGTCTTGTGTTAAGAACCATAACACGGAGGAGCACAGAGGTTAAAATGGCATGGGACTAGATGAGGCAGACTTAAGACTGTCGCTTGAAAATTAACTTATCAACACTTAGTACTGCATATAGACATTCAAACGTGTGAAATCTTCACTTTTTTCTCAAACAAATCCTATACAATGACTTCTTTTTTCTTCCACAGCGATAACTCCTTTGTATTTTTATCACGATTATTCTTATAAACCAAGTTACGTTTGCTGATTAAAAAGTTACGGCGCTCGAAAAGCGACTTTAATTGTTGAGAATACCAACGGTTTTAATAGTAACTTAAGTGAGGTTAAGTTGGTTTGTTCAGCCTTTACTTAGGTCTGGCAACATTTTGCGTCGACCAGGTAGTCGCGCGCGGGTACCCGACGCCATTGCACGTCAGTAAAAACGAAACCCAAGTTATTTCTCACACGCAAAGACTCAAGGCCCCAAAAAACAACAAGAACGTAGATGACAACGGAACACAAACGTTGTACACGCATCCAGTGAGTCAAAATCCAATTTGAAAAGCAAAAATTCAATCCAAAACCAGTTTGTAGAAGTACAACAGTTATATAAAGTCAACTTTTCTTTTGCAGGTAAATAACGAGGTGTCTTTGTTTTTTGTGTTTTAGCAAGTTTTTTAAAGTGCTTTTTGGTCGTTTGTGTGAGATCGAGTGTCTTTGGATTCAGGTGAGTGGATATTGGACCTTTTTTGTGTGCACTTTCACTTCATTTAGGGTTCAAATAACCAATCTGAGTCATTACATAGCGTTCACTCGGTCGACACAACGAAAGGTGTGTTAGTTTCGTCTAATTTTCTTTAAGTGGCACAGGTTGTTTTGGTATCAAACCTTTAATGCCAAAAAAAAAGTAAAAGTAACAGCGAAGCAAATTCTATAATTAAAATTTAAAAGCATGAACGGTTATATTACCTGACAACGGTTTTTTAATAAAAAAAAAAGTAACTATGTTTTGTTTTTACTATGTAAATAGAAATAAACAATGACAGATGTTTATGTAAATAGAAGTAGCACAATGTATATACGTACATAGTGCTTTGTTATAGTGCAGTAGTATGACTTACAAGGAAGCTCTAAACAGGTTTATAAGTAAGTAAGTAAGCTAATAGTTTGCTATTCTAAGACTTAGGGGCAATGTTTGCGATGTGGGGTAGTGTTGTTATCTTTATAATATGATCTAGGAGACTAACCTAGAAAAAAAATAACCGAAGCTTGAGTAGGTATACCTACAGCGAAATAAATTTAGCAAGATTTGTTATTTACTCGTGTTTTTTATTTGCTTTAAACGCTATAATAAGCCGTAGTGATCCTTTTGCCAACTCCAACAGGCTATCTGCTCTTAAGTCTGTCCAAATATAACTTTCGTATAAAACTGCAAATAATAATATCACATTAGCACATAGGGCAAAAAGCTAATATGACATAAGTACAAATAAAGGTAAATTCTAGTGCAAATGTCCTAATAATAAGGATGTTGAAACCACCAATCAACTGACGTACTTTTTATGAACTATAAAATACGATTCTCCCATTTTGTACGGCAATCGCAAGTTATGACGTCACTTCTAAGGTAATACAATCAGTTAATTATTTGTTTTAAAGCAGCTAAAAATGTAATTTTGCATTTAATTGTAAATTAATATGTTTTAAGAAGGTTTTAAGGGCTAAAATAAAGATTTTTAACTAGACTCGTTTCTTGGAGTTATTGTTTTACGATGTTATCAATCGTATACTTTACGCGAAATACTAATACTAATTACCCACGTACCCTTTTTATTCAGCATATTCAATTTAGTTGATTCTGTATCTCATTTTGGTGGAGAGCCAATTGCCCTGAGTTCCCCCGTTTTGGTTTAATTTAGAAATGCCCCTCAATATTACACATCGTACTACTAGATCATAACTTCATAAGTATATAAAAGTCAACTCAAAATTGTACTTTAATTTAGACATCATTCAGTTTCTGGCAAATCTAAAGTGGTGAACTATTTTGAGTTAGGTAGTTCAAATACAAATTCTTTATTATATAAGAATATCAAGTTTAACAAATATAATAAGTACCGGTAAACTGGGGTAACTTTAGGAAATTTTGGGGCTACTTTGATAGATTTAAAATAGTTATAAAAACTTAAATATATTCATAGCTCGATTGAGCTAATGACGTAAAAAGTTAGGTAATTTATCAAGCTAGTTATTTCACTGCCACAGGTGGTCTAAAAAATAAGGACACGGCGTAAAAACTGTTTTCCAAAGTAGCCCCTTCATTTGAAAGTAACCCCACCCCAGTTTACGGTAAAACAGTTTGCAATAACCATCCAAAGTGACAATCATGCATCATCAAGTAAGATTGCACTTGCCCCTACACTTGGCACCGCCTGTCCCGTAGGTAGCCAATTTTAACACTAATTTCCATAGCAAATGCGAAAATATAATAAGAACAGCTATGTATGTGCGTTTAAATGAAAAGGTTACATAAAACTAACTTACACTCTTGATCTAGGAGAGCGATATATATATATATATTCGTATTCGTATAAATTCGAAAGGCTGGAAATTCCAAAACCAAATCCAGACATTTACCTACCTACACACTAATTGGTGAGTTTTTCCAATTTTTCTCTGATGGAATCTCGGAATCTTTCCGCACAGATTGAAATATTCATTTGTTCAAAAAAATTTTAAATAAAAAATAGAACCGCCTTCAAAAACACCCGAAAAATCTATACATATAATAAATCTGTAACAAATCGGTGTCTGTACATTGAAGATATTTGAGAAAAACTGCCACTAAGGCTATTTACTAACGCAATAGAACCCAAAACAATGTTTTTTTGAATTATTGTCTGTTTGTCTGTTTATCTGTTTGTCTGTGCGTTTGTGCGCGCTAATCTCAGAAACGGCTTAACCCAGAAGGATGCGGTCTTCACTGATATGTTGGTATTTTCTTGGATTAACTTTTAGTGCTTGTTTCATTTGAATCGGTTCATAAATAAGAAAGATACGTCTATTTAAAGAATTTATAGAACAGTTTTTAGAAGTAGTGACTTGGGAGTAGGTACGGTGGTGAATGTGAACGCGGGTGTGCGGTGGGGGGGGGGGGGGTTCAGTGGGGGGGGGGGTTGCGGGGGGGGGGGTATTTTTTTTTATATCGAGGAACTAAGGAGAGCCATAATTGATGAAAAAGCAAATTTGATAAAAAAAATAAGCTGCCCAAATTACTAATTCCACGCGGACGGAGTCGCGGGCAAAAGCTAGTATGAAATAAAAATTTAACCTATTCTAATGAAATTAAATTAAATTCGGTCTGGAAGAGAGAGACAGATAGTCGATCTGGATGGAGAAAGGTTGGAGAGGCGTATGCCCAACGGTGGGCGAAAACGCGCTCAAGAAGAAGAAGAAGAATGAAATTAGCATTAAAATATCTTACTACTAATCTGTTTGAAGTCGGGCCTCAGCAAGAGCAAGCTGGGCCCAAATTCATAACAAAATACAAGCACATAGTATTAGTGAATTTCAATACAAAATAGCTAAATAATATTAGCTTGTAATTTGTTATGCAATTGGGTCCAGGAGTGGTAGAAGCCCAATAAAATAGTAGGTACCTATGTATGTAGGTAAGTCAAATTACTACTATAAAGCTTGAGGTCCTAGGTTCGATTCCCGCGTGTAGGGGCAGATATTTGTATGAAAAATTCGAATGTTTGTTCTCGAGTTTTGAGTGTTTAATATGTATTTATGTACGTATCTATTTATATAAATATGTTTATCTCTATACTGCACTTTATCTAAATTGGTTCAGCGGCTTAAGCGTGAAGAGGTAACAGACAGACACACTTTCGCATTTATAATATTAGTATGGACTAGCTGCTACCTGCGACTCCGCCTGGAAATGATTCGTTTATCGCTATCCCGCGGGAAACATGCAATTTTCCGGGATAAAAGTATCCTATATGTTTATCCAGGTTATAAACTACCTGTGTTCCAAATTTCATCAGAATCCGCCAAACCGTTTTAGTGTGAGAGAGTAACAAACATCCATACAAAGTTTCGCGTTATTTATTAGCTAGCGACCACGGATGCAATGTTGATACTAAATATACTACAGCAGTGTTTTTCAAAGTGTGGGTCGCGACCCCCCGGGGGGTCGCGAGACCTATCCAGGGGGGTCGCGAGGCTCAGCTCCGAGAAAGTCTTGTGACTAGATGGAATTAATTTTTTTTGAAGGATGTACATGGGTTTTAAGGTGAATCGTACAAATTGGGTTTTGGGGGTCGCGAAGGAATTTTGATTGTCATTAAGGGCCGTGACGCCATAAAGCCTCCTCTTGAATCAATCTATCTATTAAAAAAAACCGCATCAAAATCCATTGCGTAGTTTTAAAGATCTAAGCATACATAGGAACAGACAGAGGGAAGCGACTTTGTTTTAAACTATGTAGTGATAAGGTAAGATTACCTACCTTATGTCGTCAGGGATTATGATATAAGGGAGACAGCAGGACGAGTCAGGAAGAGGGAAGCATATAAACGATCTGGATGGAAAAATATACCCATTATGGTACCTACGCTCAACGGTGGGCGAAAATGAGCTGAAGAAGAAGACCTTATGTCGAGCAGATGGGTTAAGATTTTGGGTTCTTACATGGATATGTGTTACTCCAGACGTCTAGCTATCCACACACTAAATTCATCCATATCCTTCCAGCCGTTTTAGTGTGAAGGAGTAATAACAAATGCGCTCTCGCATCTTTTCAACAACTTTTGCGTAATATAATAAGAGATAGATAGCTGTTGGCCGCGACTCCGTCTGGGAAGAATGGACTATCCAAAATAGCCTACGACCTATTCTCAGACCTACCGAGTATAGAGAAAAAAGTTTCATAAGAATCGGTCAAGCCGTTTCGGAGGAGTTCAATAACAAACACCGTGACACGAGATTTTTATATATTAGACTAGCTGTTGCCCACGACTCCGTCTGCGAAGAATAGGGGTATAAAAATAGCCAGCGACCTATTCTCAGACCTACCAAACATGGACAAAAAATTTGATAGAAATCGGTCAAGCCGTTTCGGAAGATTTCGATAACAAACACCGTGACACGAGATCTAATGTATAAAAATCTCGTGTCACGGTGTTTGTTACCGAACTCCTCCGAAATGGCTTGACCGTTCTTTATGAAAACTTTTTTTCTCTGTATTCGGTAGGTCTGAGAATAGGTCGTAGGTTATTTTTAGTTTTACAACGTTTGCAGGGTCAGCTAGTTTTTATATATTACTTAGATAGATTTTTATACAAAAAAGTCCTAGCCTTTTGGTTTGACCTCTGACTCAAGTAGAGGTTCCTGAGTTCAAACGCGGGGTTCAATGTTGTGTGTGAAGTTTCCAATTCACAATGGTTCCGCTTGGAAACTACAGCTCAAGCCCTCTCATTCTGAGAGAAGACCTATGCCCAGAAATAATTATGCGTGCTTTGTTCTTGAAGACTATTCAAACAAATTACTACCGACTTACTACATAATTATGCATATACTTATTTCTTTTAAGTTTTCACTTTATAAACCTGTTTATTGTGGAGTAATAAGGTTTTGCGAGAACATAGTATAGTCATTAGTTTTATACTTGTTTATACCCATCTCGCCAAACAGGATTCTATGCTGAGTTAAGCAAGCCACAGAAAAAAAAGTTTTTTTGTTGCTTAACGACTATTATACCTAATATATAATAATTTTAGTAGTGGTAGAGCCATGTTGTAGCTAGCCGCTGCATCACGAATGGGCCGGCTCGTCCGGGGCAGTACCACCCTCTCACAGAAAACCAGCGTGAAGCAGCAGTAATCCTGCTTGCGTTTCGTACGGTCAGTGAGAGTGCCGGGGGCCCAATACCTCACCCCTTCCCTCTCCCACTCCCTCTCCCCCTTCCCCTATTCCCTCTCCTTAAGGGCCGACAACGCACTGGCATCGCGCAAAGCGCTGCAGGTGTCTATGGACAGTGGTGATCATTTAACATCAGGTGACCCACTAGTTCGTTTGTCTGGCCTTTCTAACATAAAAAAAAAAAAAAAAAAAATATTCTATTTTGCTAATATAAAAAACGCGAAAGTTTGCGTGGATGGATATACCATATGAGAGCGTATTTAATCATCATCATCGCAGCCTATATACGTCCCACTGCAGAGCACAGGCCTCCTCTCAGAATGAGAGGGCTTGGGCCGCAAGTCCCACGCGGGTCCAGTGCGGATTGGGAACTTCACACAAAGTTGCACGAGCACGAATTAGGCTGGTGTGATTGCTGCGGTTCCACGCCACTGCTGGCCACCGAACAACCCGGTAGCCCTCTGAACCAGCTACATCGACCGTTGGAAACGTGCTCTTCCGCTGTCCGCCTGTCGTAACACTATTACGTATCGCCGGAAAACGTTGAGTAATATAAACAAACATACAATTCGCGCACGCTAAAATATTAGTAAGAAAGGCGTTTCCCAATGCTATATTTATATTATAATAGATAGTATGTTTTAGACAAGTCTACATTGGTGTGTGGGACGCCTAGCCAACTTTCGGTCCATTTCACAAAGGGTGAGGCCACACCAGCGTAATTTTGTGAGTCATGAGCGGCAGAATTTCGGTCCGCGCCATACAATATGCAGGCCATCACGTGACACTCACGTGACACAATGTATGGCGCAACCGAAATTCTGCCGCTCACAACTCACAAAATTACGCTCGTGTGGCCTCACCCTTAATCTTAAGTTTACTGACTCGGAATCTCTAATTTTATATCCACAGGAGGGTCAACTTTTGTTAACTACTTTACAAAGTGTATGACCTATATTATAGGTCCTATAAGATGCACGGTTCACGTATTAGTCTGTCCAGCGAGTTGTGTCCTTTTAAAACAGGCGGCATTTTAAAAATCTTTCATATTTCAACACTAATAATACTGAAAACTGTGATTGATACTCGAATTTATGTAGCAGTAATTAGTTAAAAAGGCAGCTACATAAATACAAGTATAAATCATAGTAATATGTGAGGTTGAAAATTTACTCCTACGCTATAATTATTCTTAAGTTTAGACTTTACAGTTCGCAATTTTTGATGACACTGATACTTGATTGTCGTACCTAATAAAAAAATGTATAACAAGCAATATTGGAAAACACATCATACACGGATTTATAAGTATCTAATATATGTTTAAATTATTGACCTTGTTTAAATAAACATTGTTTTGATAATAGGTACTTATTATGTTATTGTTAATAATGTTTCCTAATTTACCTTAGTACTAAGATTACCTACATAGCGGTTTATTTTTTCTGCAAGTGTTAATTTAATTAAATTTAACTTAATTCATATAGTTATGTCTAGTTGTGTAAGTCCTTTTTTCGCCTGAGACACAGGATCTTCCTAGTTCAGGCATGTGTCATTCTTCACTTTTAATTTGTTTAGACTTAAGTTTTATATTGTAAAAACCTATTTTGAATAAAGATTTATTATTATTATTATAGTTTTCAAAGTGTTATTAATGTTGAAATATAAAAGATTTTTGAAAATGCCGCCTGTTTTCAAGGGGCACGACTCGCATGACAGACTCTAGTAGTAGATAACAAGAGTCAAACTTGACTAGCAAATTGCATTCCTCTGGGCTGGGATACGATGAAAATAAGTAATCAGAAGTCTCGATAGAAAACCATAGGCAAGTTTCTGCCCGTTTTCACCCACTACTTTCATATGCTATCAACAGCTTTAACGGCCTATGCATTGCGTTCGCTTTAATACTCTCTAATAATACCTCTCTGATAGTACTTTGAATTAATGGTTCATAACCTACGAGTATAGACACCTTTGATTTGTAACCAGGTAGCAATGGCATAGAGTGACTGTTTTAGTGAGCTAACCCGAGGTGTGAAATACTGAACACCGTGAAAAAATAATGAATAATAACTTAATTTAAAATAAAAAAATTAAATTTAAAAAACCCCCAACGCAATTAGGTCACACATACATAACATATGTTTGAAAATAATGTAAATGCCCATTATGCGTCTAAGATTCCTTCTGCAGCTAAAAAAAGAGCTTATAACTTTGAAACGACTGAACCGATTTTTATGAAACATGTCTAAGAACCATCGCCAAGAAACCTGCTTTCAAATAAAAAAACCGCAACCAAATCGATTCACCCGTTTAAGAGATATGATGCCACAGATAGACACACACACATACACACGCACATAGCGGTCAAACTTATAACACCCCTCTTTCTGTGTCGGGGGTTAAAAACACGCGATTCCTATGTTCGAGCAGTAACCGCACGTGACAGCCATGCATCCTTCATTAGCAACAAAATCGAAATTCAAACAAAATTGCGTGTAGTAGGTACAGTTGACATTTGGTCCAGTTGTTGATTATATGATTATGCGATTTAAGAACATAACTAATCTACCCTTTCTTGGTAAGGGTAGTCCCTATTAGCAAAACGTCGCGAATTGAGACGTTATGAAATCGGAATGTTCCAGTTGTCCGGAAAAAGGTCGTGCGCAAACGCTTTGTCATTTTATCATAAATTATCCAATGTTTATTAGATGCTAAATTAGATATAAAACGATAATTGCTGTCGATATACGGCTATGCGTGTGTTTCCTCAAGACTTTTCGTATATTTGTTTACTTTATAACGAGGAAGAGACTTATGAAGTTATGAATACGACTACTTTGTCTTCCGCGATGATCTTCCCGACATCACTGAAAACCTTTCGCATCTATATTATATGTAGGAATCCTTTGGATAATTAATTGCGGTGGTAAAAAGTGAGATGACATGGATATGCTGCAATAACATCGTATTAAAACATTATAATATCTAATTGCAGCTTGCCTCGTTTAGGACTCCGAGAAATAGCAAGTACAGTAACTTGACTTGATATCTTCTGTATTAACTTAATATTATTGGTACAAAATAAAGAAAATAAACACTATTGACAACCATTGAGATGCAACAAAGGTAAATTAAAGGTATAAACCTTTAAGAGATTTTTACCAGGCAACCTTTGAGTGGAGGGAGAAGAAGAGCATTTAGCTGGGGACAAAGTGTAAATTAAAGAGTCAGAAATAGTGAAATACTACAATACAATTTTTAATACATAAACTCATAGAAAGAAACCTGTTATATAACTATAAATTAATAAAATTAAAAACCCCCAACTCAATTATGTCACACGTATGTTTGAACATAAAGCAAATGCCCAATTTGCGTCTAAGATACCTTCCACAGCTAACAAAAGAGCTGATAACTTTGAAACCGCTGAACCGATTTTGATGAAACATATCTAAGAACCATCGCCAAGAAACCAGCTTTCTAATAAAACAAAACTGCATCCAAATTGGTTCACTCGTTTACGAACTATGATGCCACAGACAGACTGACACACACACATAGCGGTCAAACTTATAACACCCCTTCTTTTTGTGTCGGGGGTTAAAAAATACTACTATGTATGTACAGTACAATAATAAGTAAGTATTATACTTACTCGTAACTACAGGGTGGAAAGATCGAACGCCACAATGAGGGCAACTACCTTAAATAAATAATTAGCATAGGATCGAGACCCAGTAGTTGTTATTGTAATTTAATTGTCTTACGCTTTCAAAACTGTAGCAGGTTACTTGGGTAACGATTTAGTTCTTATTATTTGCCGCTGCTTCTGGTTGTAGTACTTAGGTATAGTTATAGTTGTAGGACCACTTTTGTTCTCACTTAAGTTTTTTTAATTTTTAGCCAACAATTTGTTTAAAATCCATAAATGCATTATTTATTAGTTCCAAAAATTTCTCGTAACGGTTGATAGATAACAAAATTAACAACGTTGTCACGATTTTTTCCTTAACCGTTAAGCTCATTGTATATTTCAAATGTAATTTCGCACATAAATTCCGGAAAAAATCAGACATGTAAGCCCGCGCTTGTACCCACGACCCTCTGCTTGTGAGGCCTTAGGTCAAACGGCTCAGGCTCGTTCGGTCCGTTTCCTAACATGTCTGCTTCCTAAAGTGGCCTTCTTCCCACAGTGTCAGTTTCCTATGTTGTCTACTTCTCAAAAGGCCACCACGGGTTAGTATATGAACATTGTCTATTTATTAGTACCTATAAAGAATATTTTGCATTGTAATATAAAAGTCGAGAGTCAACGAGGCACCTTTGGAACGGAGGATGTGCTGTTTATGATGCAGTTCACCCTGAAGACATTGCAATTATTTAAGCGTATAATATTGCGTAGCGTCCAGTATTTATATATGAATTTAGTTAGGAAAACATCGTGTCGTGAATAAACCTTTAACACGCCTGAGAAGAAATTCAATGGTGTGTGTGAAGTTCCCAATCCGTACTGGGCTCGCGTGGGAACTACGGCCTGAGCTCTCTCGTTCAGTGGGACTTATATAGGAGAAGCGCATCATCATCATTGTTTAATCGCCTTCGCTCCTGCCCGAACAGCATCCTGAGCGTGCTGGCGCGGCGCTGGGACTCGCCCCTGCTGGACCCCGCCGCCCCCGTACCCCGGCGCTTCTAGTTGTACCTCATTTTATTTTTGTTATTTTTTATTTTATGTTTTATGATAATTTTAATTTTAATTGTAATTGTATAACACTAACCTTAGATTTTAAGTTGCTTGTAATTAACACTATGGATTTGTGATGGTCCGAAATAAAATATTTGAATTGAATTGAATAGGCTGGGATGATGATGATGATGAGTTAATCCGCCTAATCCTACAATTATAAAGTAGCTGTTGCCCGCGACTCCGTCTGCGAAAAATTCGTTTGTCGCTATCCCACAGGAACTATGCAATTTTCCGGGACAAAAAAGTCAATTAAGTACACTGCTCAACTCAGGATTAAAAATAGGTAGGTATAACTCACAATAATATCTGATATCTAACAATCTATAAAAATTAAAAATAACTAAGTATATTAAAATAAAAAAACTAAAACTACATGAAATCTAAAAATGGTCCCTGCGGCATGGTAGGTAGATGGTACCGAAGATAATGGCAGCATTTCCTCGCTGGATCGTAAGACTGATGCGTTGAGCGAAGAAGCTGTGAGTCTCTTTGACAAGTCTTTGAAGAGACTCGGAGCACCAGGGCCCCACGGACCAAGGGTCTCGACGCCAAAAGGTACAAAATTATATTCGGCGCCGAGACCACAGTATTTTCCTAACTTGGCAATTTCGGCCGTCTCTGCTGCCCTTATCGTTTGCCCTGTTCGTTGGAGAACTTGGAGATGTGATGGGGCTAGTGTGTCAACACAAGTTGCATCCCATTTGGAACTCAGGATTATATAGTTTCGGTCTTTTCGGAAGACCTTCTTCAAGAGTGCGTTCACGACCGTAGCATGAAAAAGATCGTACCTAAGACAATATGCTTTAAATAATTATGCACATGCTATTTAAACAGTACACTGCACTGACTGAATCTGTAATATCCCAAAGCCAACGACACTTAAGTTAACAAACGGAAAGATATTTCTCAAACACCTGTATAAAGAGCATTTGCACTATTTAACACAAAACAAATTACACAAAGGAACAGACCGATAAATAAGAAAGTAAGTTTAAATAAGTACGATATTTTAAAATTAAACCGATAGGGATGGCGATCTGAGATCGATTAATTGAAGAATCGATTTTTTGGACAAAATAGTCTATTTTTTAAATCGACTTATGTGGTAGCTTTGTAGTAGCCGTGCTACTGTTTTGATATATGGTCTCTTAAGCAAAGGGTCGTGGGTTCAAACCTGGGCTCGATCAACGGCAAACCTCTGAGTTTTTCGGAATTTACAGAATTTACGTGCGATATTAGTATTCGTATATTCAAACAAGGGCCATCCATAAATTACGTCACATATTTAGGGGGAGGGGGGGTCAAGCGATCTGTGACACTAGAACAAAATAATGGCGATTTTCATAGTAATAATAATAAGTGTGACAAGGGGGGCGGTCCAAATTGATCGAAATTGGTGTGATGTAATTTATGGGTGGCCCCCAAGATGGAGCGACGACCTGGTTAAGGTTTCGGGATCGCGTTGGATGCAGATGGCAAGGGATCGATCCGTTTGGCGAGCCTTGGGGGAGGCCTATGTTCAGCAGTGGACGTCTTTCGGCTGAAATGATGATGATGATGATTAAGATTTCACATTTTAAATTTACCAAGAGGTTTACAGTGAACGAAAAGAGGATAAAGGAGGGAAATTCAATGGTATGACATATTATATTATGTGCCAAGGTTATGCCTGTACAGTCAACCAAGTTAACCTAGGCCACTATAGAACCTTATCGCAATAACTACTAGATAATTACAACGTCATCGTCAGTGCGAGTCAAAGGATTATCAACATTCCCATCACAACATGCAATAAACGTAAAGTGTTGACGTTTTCACTCCATGACATAAGAAGAAAAAGAAGTTTTGACACGTACATGTTGGTAAAGATCGAGATGTCATCATCGATTTATTAATGACATGATTCTATAGTGGTTTAGGAATCAAATTGGTTGACTGTACTTTATTTCAGAATCATTTGGGACTCCCTCGTCAGGAGAAACGGTTACTCGTTTTTTTAAGTGCCTTAAAAACCCAAATATCGGTCGAAAGAATTGCTACTCAGAAATTAGCAGGGTACAGTTTCATGCCAGAGTATGTGCTGGGAAAACCCAAAAGTCATTCGCGAAACTCCATATTGTCATTGATACAATCAGGAAGTTTTGTTGTTGGGAGCAACATGATGCGGTCACCGCTATATTTTTAAATGGTGGTGGTGGTTTAAGCTTGACTTGAACATTGTTGGTTTATATAGGTATTTGTTTTACAAGCTTTAAGGCCGGCGGTGTCACGCACCAATTGTAATGAATGAAACTGTAAGAAACATGGCACACAGCTCCACGCATCCGGTCTGTACCGGCCTTTAACTTGCCCTATATGTTTGGGTCAAATCTTTGACGTTCAATTTGACTCACTTCCAGTGGTCGGATTGACTTAAAATTTAAACCTACTTATGCAGGTTGGATGACAATGCTAATGCGGTTAAGGTGGAAGCGCACGCTCTAGGCGCGAAATTCAAAATTTTTACAGTTTTTAATTTATTGTGAGTAAACGGTGTAACTGTTTAACTTCTTATGGTATTTGCGCTTGTAAAACAGTGTTCTTTATATTATTGTGTAAAGCTTTTTAAGAATAAAACTGTTAGCTTGATATAAAAGTTGTCAAACATAGAAATTCGGACTTTCAACGCTTTGACAACTTTTATTTCAAGCTAATAGTTTTATTCGTAAAAAACTTTACACAATAATTTAAAGAACACTGTTTTACAAGCGCAAATACCATATGAAGTTAAACAGTTACACCGTTTACCCACAATAAATTAAAACCTGTAAAAAATCTGTATTTGATAAGTTCGCCTTGGACATCTGTTTGACAATTTCATGTTTTATGTACAATATTGAGTTTTACATACCTAAAACGAACATACTGTTTTAAACTTTCGTGATTTTCACTCATAATTACTAAACTAAACGGGACTAATCATGCAATAAATATTTATTTATTTACCTCGACGTTTCGGCTACATTGCAGCAACCGTGGTCACGAGTTAACTGAAACGTCGAGGTAAATAAATAAATATTTATTGCGTGATAAGTCCCGTTTAGTTTAATAATTATAAAATGAACATGTTATAAAAACTGTCTTATGGCTTTCCTAGGGCCTCAAACTATAGCTCCATAACTTTCATCTACTTTGTTTAAGCAGTTTAAGCATAGTCTTACTTTCGCTTTTATAATATTAGTAAAGGATATAGGTATGTAAAACTTTGGGTATAACTAAACCACAGACTTGGAATATAATAGCAGACTTGACATAACGAGTCCAAATAATGGCAAAAACGCACACATCTCTATCACACAAACACTGACCGGTGAAAGGTTAATCCTGGTATATTTCCATATGTAACACTTTCACAAAGGTAGGCACTACATTTCACCATCTTTAAATCTAAATCAGTTCTAATTATGATGAGAAAAACATTAAAAAATCTCAGTTTACCAAAAAATTCGCTTGCAGCTTCGGCAGCTTATTTAAGGTTTCTTGGACAGTGTTGCGACACATGAGAAAACGGGATGACAATATTCCTGATCATTGTAGCGTGAGGGAATAGGAAATATGTACGCACACACACGTAGTTATATCAAGTCTGCTATTATATTCCAAGTCTGTGGACTAAACTAATATTTCTGCAAACAGCCAGAGCCTATCCGGCTCGAGGTAAAATGATAAATATCTACCTAGTCTATGGTCTCAAAGTGCAACGAACGTCGCAAGTCACGACCGAATGACAAAATGGCGACATTTAACTGTACTTTTGTTGAGTTCACGCCCAACGCTGTTAAGGTTAATTTTCATTTTAGATTCTGTTGGCTGTTTTGTTCTGCCTTTGCCTAGTATCCGGATTAAAAAACTCTTCACGCTTAAACCACTGAACCGATTTAGGTTAATTAATTTTCATTTTAGATTATCTATTGGCTGTTTGGTTTTATCCTTGTCTATTTAGTATCGGATAAAAGAAAACTCTTCGTGCTACCCGCTGAACCGATTTGGGTTGAATTTTGTATGGAGATAACTTGACTCAAATGTTGCCAGCGGGAAAAATTTCGAATCATTCCCGAGAAGGTACTTACGAAATATACGCACATACAAACAGTAACGCCTCCTTCCCAGCAAATGGGTAGGGAATTCGGTGAAATTATAGATACACATACACAATGTAAATTACCCTGATTTTGTGTCCACTGCTGGGCAAAGGCATCCCTTTTGCTCCATTCTCGCCTATCAAACGCGAGATTAATATCAAGAAATACGATTCATTAAACAGTTGATTAAAATTAAGTAAATACATGACGCATTAAGTAGGAACACTGCGCCCACCCAATGCCCACAGCTTCCTGTTGTCAATTGTCTATGGTCACACAGATGTTTATTGGATTATCGAAAACATTGCTATCGGAAACAAACAAACAACGAAGTATTTGCATGATGGGTTTCAAAACCACCGGCCATGTGCGAGTCGGACTCGAGCACCGAGAGTTCGGTTCAAATTTGTAGTTATGTCAAAATATATATATTATACACATCGACTTTATAACCCAACTAAAGTCGATGATTATACATAATACTTCGTAAACATTTTAATCTCGTGTTAGCAGAGTCCTATTTTTTAATAAAATGTACACAGTGTGGGATCATTTTATAATGGTAAGTCGGGACCCCCTTATTAAATTAAAATAGTATAAGTAGTTTTCAGATTTTTCCCTATAAGTACTTGAAGTTTAAATCGGTATTAACCTACTTGCCAAATTTCATAGCTCTCGGTCAACGGAAAACACCCTATACATTTTGATTCCCTTGAGACTTGAGAGTGTCGAAATATACGTTTTTGGGTTTATAAACGGCCGTATCTTTTTTTTACATTAACATAGAGGTATGATTTTTTCACATCTTCAAGGGATTGTAGACTTGAGTATATGGTTTTAATTTAACTCAATACCTCCACGCGATCCCGAGATAAAGGGTCTTGACAGACAGACGGACGAACGGACGGACAACGAACGGATACGGATCCTATTAAGGGTTCCGTTTTTTCCTTTTGAAGTACGCAACCCTAAAACTGGCCCCTTTTTTGCTTTATGTCTTACCATGTATAGTCAACACAACGGCCGTTATGAAGTAGGGTCAACGTCATAAATAAGTGATCATTTTTGTACCTTGTCACTTTAACGTCATGTTTGAAAAATCATACGAAATTAAATTAAAAATGGTGCCGCAGCCAATGTGTTAATTAAAATAATGTGGGTAATTAAATGTTTGTATTTTTGCATTAATCTTTGTGTCCAAAATCCAAAAACTTTAAAAAGTCCCGTTTTTAGATAACAAAAAAATTATCACGTTGTCGATACTTGAACATGCAATGACTACCTACATGACATCAGCATTTGTGAAATTTAGTGTTTGTTTTTTTAGGGTTCCGTACCCAAAGGGTAAAAACGGAATCCCTATTACTGGGGCTCCGCAGTCCGTCCGTCCGTCCGTTCGTCCATCCGTCCGTCCGTCCGTCCGTCTGTCACCAGGCTGTATCTCGGGAACCGTGATAGCTAGAGAGTTGTAATTTTCACAGATGATGTATTTTGGTTGCCGCTATAACAACAAATACTAAAAAATGGAATTAAATAAATATTTAAGGGGGCTCCCATACAACAAACATGATTTGTTTATTACAGCGACATCTACAATGTATTTTCCGAACTAGATGGCTTGCTAATTAACTAACAATCGATGCCGGTTGACAAGCAATCACCTCAGTAGTTCTAATTTTGCACACATTTTGTGGTGGCGCTAGTATATAGTTATGTATATAAATTAAGGTTTGAGCGTATGTCTGTCTATTCCCGAGCAATCGGCTTCGAATTATAAGCTCCCAAAACCACCCTATCTCTCATTTCTGGGCACCCTATTTTACATGATTTTTTTATAGATAATTGTACGGAACCCTTCGTGCGCGAGTCCGACTCGCACTTGGCCGGGTTTTTTTATTTATTTATTTATTTGGCAAAAAGATACATTTGTAGGCTAACAGTAAGATACCAACTCGCTTACAATGTTATTTATAAATATTCATGCATGATTAAATTACCTATACCTATTACAATTTCGTTATAAAGACGGTTTATTCTATACTAGCTGTGCCCGCGACTTCGTCCGCGTGGAATAGTGACTTTGGGTGGGAAGGTTAAAAAGTAGCCTATGTCCTTTCTCAGGCTCTAGACTACCTGTGTACCAAATTTCATTTAAATCGGTTCAGTAGTTTTGGCGTGAAAGCGCGACAGACAGACAGAGTTACTTTCGCATTTATAATATTAAGTAAGGATTTATAAAACTGTCAAAATTTTCACTGTCGATATTAAGAGTATCGATGTAACTGACAAATAAAAACAACTTTAAAATTATATTTATTTTACTTTTGTAGGTAGAAGTTAGATCTATTTACCTATCCTATTTATACCAAACAGATTAGAAAACGAAATCCGCAGCGAAAGTGAACAAATGGAGAAAGCACGCATTATGGCAACACCAATTATAGGTCGCACACGTCCGGCCAATCACGTGCGTCGGATTTTCCCGCCAATTTTGGTGAATGCCGATTGGACTATTTAAATTATTTTTCTACGTGACTTGTCTATGGTATCTGTGGTTTTACGGCTGTTTCCGTGAGAAAGATTGAAGAATGATTTATTTAGCGGAGAGTATTGTTGATATTAATCGAGCATTTTAGTTACCCACCAGTATCGATTACCACCCCCTTTCTAGGCAACCTTAAAAAGTACCTGGAAAGGAAAAACTAATAAACAATAAACAAAATTATCACGGGACAATTCACACCAATTGACCTAGTCCCAAACTAAGCAAAGCTTGTACTATGGGTACTAGACAACGGATAAACTTACTTATATAGTTAAATACATACTTAAATACATATTAACCACCCAAGACTCGAGCACAAACAATCGTATTTTTCTAAATATCTGCCCCGACCGGGAATCGAACCCAGGACCTCAAGCTTCGTAGTCAGGTTTTGTAACAACTAGGCTATCCGGGCGTCAACAAACTGAATCCTTACAATGCATGCATGATTAAGTGGTATTTACGTTTTTAGGGTTCCGTACCTCAAAAGGAAAAAACGGAACCCTTATAGGATCACTTTGTTGTCCGTCCGTCCGTCTGTCGGTCAAGACCCTTTTTCTCAGGAACGCGTGGAGGTATCGAGCTGAAATTAATATCAAATACTCAAGTCTACTGTCCCTTGGAGCTGTGAAAAAATCAAACTTCTAAGCCAACGCAATCAAAAGTACAGCCGTTTATGACGCAAATTTCCGCATATTTTCGAAACTCGCAAGGGAATCAAAACCTAAAGGGTACTTCCCGTGAACTCAGAATCTTGAAATTTGGTACGAAGCAAGGTCTTATAGCACAGATAAAGGAAAAATTGCGAAAAGCATACATTTTTTTGTCTGTCTGTCTATATCAATAAACAACGCACATTTTCGACACTCGCAAGGGAATCGAAACCTACAGGGTACTTCCCGTGAACTCAGAACCTTGAAATTTCGTACGAAGCAAGGTCTTATAGCACAGATAAAGGAAAAATTGCGAAAAGCATAATTTTTTTTGTCTGTCTGTCTATATCAGTAACCAATCTACAATGATCCCACACTGCGCACATTTTGCTTAGGAGCAGGGGTCTGCTAAGACTGGATGTTCATAGATACATATAAATTTGTACGGAACCCCTCGGTGCGCGAGTCCGACTCGCACTTGGCCGGTTTTTTTTTATACATAATTACATTAATTACATGAAGCCTGTCCAGTAATATTATGATCACGCGCCATGTTGCGGATTTTATTGGAACTAATTTCTGGGTCTGAATTTGAAGCCCTATGAACACCGAATTTGGATTTTGATTTTTACGGTGTATATAAAAGTAGGTACCTCAGTCAAAATAACAAGTTGTCAATCCACATTGTTCAAAACATACTGAAATATTCAAACAAATAAAAACAGTAGCGCCCATACATTTTAGGGGGGATAGTTAGAAATAAAACAATTGTGTTGTGTAACATGTGTTTTAAATTTTTTAAGTAAGAATTTAATACGGAAAAACACATTCCGCTTTATTATCATCATGTAATCACCAAATAATAGTAAACAAGTCTGTGATCTTATAATGACGTGATAAAATTGTCAACTTTGTCAATATTGTGCCAGAAATATGTAATATTGACGACCAGATAGCCGAGTGTTTACAGAAAATAACTACAAAGCTTAAAAGTCCCACTCACTTGGGCGAAAATATCACGTAATTTTTTTCAGGCAAAGAATAGTCAAAATGCAAGACAATTAGATTAAATTTAAAAGTTTGGAACATAGGTACAATAAAAAAATGCAAAAATTTATAAAAGTAATAAAACTAATTTTATTATTGAATAAATCAACGCATTTATACTCAATATAAATTTTTTGAAAAGGGGGGAGCGGGTTGAGGCAACATGATATCTTACCAGGGGGAGGGAAGGTAAGTACCTAAATCCTCAAAAATGCCTCACGTAATTAATGGACGCTTCCTTACGTAAACTTCGATGTGCATTTCGACTCGCACTTGGCCGTTTGTGTTTTTATAAACATGACTCAGAACTATGCATCAAACAAGCAGCAGAGCAGGAAACAAACTCCACGTTTATACCCAGTGATAAAAGTGTTATTGTCAGCGAAATATCGTCAATGATTCCCGAAAGCGTTTTTTATCTGTATTTATTATGAATCGACGTCATGGCCACATGTCCGCTGTACGGATGGTACCGCGTGGTACAGTCCACTATGACCTGACGGCGTCATGCGATATACCACCAAGATTAAAAAAGTTTTTGTTTATGGTAGGTACCTATTACTGTCATTTGTTCAGAATGGAGATGAAAGGCTTCTGAAAGTATGCAAGTCCTTTAATGCAGCAAAATGTCCAAATAATAAGGTTTTTTTTCTAAATTTTAATTTTCTTTTGCTTCGTCGATCTAACACTATAAATGATGTTCATTACCTTTCTGGAATTTATTACTGTTGGGGAACCTGGGGAGGGTTAAATAAATCCCTACGAGATACTTAGTAAACATGACTTCAAGTTTCACAAAATGTAATACATTTTTACGCTTGCAACACTGATTCATTCATTCCTAACTTCACTTTCTATCATGGCGCACTTTGTCAAGTGCACAATCTAGTTCTCATTCAAACTATTTATGAATAGATTTCAATTCCAAACCGTTTGAGTTAAAAAGTATTCCAATGCTGCAATAAAAATTGAGTCTAAAATCAAAAAGAGGGATCAACCCTATATAACTAGAACTTGAGTATATACAATATATTCCTGGCATCGGGGTTGGTCTGAACGAAAGTAAAATCCCGATATTTTGACAGCTTAGTCTGTCTGTATAGATAGACCATGATATTTTGCAAATAAGTGCTTCTTATAACAGAAATAGACAACGCTGACATTATTGGGAATTTAGAAAAATCCTGGAATTTCAATTCAACAGCTTGTCCTAATGGTTCACGTAGATAAAGGCTGCGTTGTACATACTTACGACAGCAAATTTGTGTGACAATTTTTTGTTCTTCTTCCGGGTCCTCATGTTGTAACATTTCTTTCGTGTATAATACCAAGTACTCCCAGATACCACCCATTGGAGGAGCGAAAGGGGATCCAGGGTGAATAACTGGTTCAAACAATATTGTCATAGAACATCCTGTTATCTACTTACATCCGCTTTAGATATCATCTGCGTATACAGGGATTACTTCTAACGATGTATGGCTCTGCTAGTTATCATGTAGTTTAAATAAATAGTATAAAGAGCAAATTATTTATTTAATTTAAACGAATGTCTACGTTATGAATTATGAAATATGTAATTGTATTTATTTATATTATTTTTAAATAAATATTCATTAAATCAACTACTGCTGGCCCTAAATAGGCAAACGGCGCGACGTGATCGCTTAGTTGATTTAATGTGGAATTATTTAAGAATTAAATAAATGAGTATAGGTTTAATATAACAGGCAGTGTATTCGATAATAACTAATTTTGACACATAAATAATTAATAGTTGACGAATCTTGTTCTTGTTTTGTTGGCATCACAAAATATCCGTAAGAAGATAAAAGAAACATAACAGGAAGTGCTTAAATAGGTCCTAAATTAAAAGTAATTTAAACTGTAGTCGACCTAGTAGGTAAGTGCTTTATCATTTTAATGACGTACGATCGGCCAAGAAAGTGATCTACCAGTTTTGACAAAAGTTTCTGTGAAATCTAAATAGCGCTAAGTTTGACTTTTCTGAGTGAAGTTATTAGTCACTAACATCATATTATTGCAAGAAAAATCCACCTCGTTGCATCATGACGTGTAAATGAACTTCAACCGCAGGGTGGTAGACCATATTTTTGGACGACTAGGTATAGATCAGAATAAAAAAAATTAAGTAAAGTGACAATCAGTCACATTCATTAGTAAGTGAAAATAGCCTTCGATGTTTTAAGTTGACCTACCACTGATAATGAACCTTAGAGTGGTAAAAGAATTTCTTGGACGACTATACCTACCCAAAATTCTATGCATGATATATTGTGTACTAATGACTTTGCATTAATACACTCAATATATAATTATAGAACGGCATGTCAACAAATTTATAAAAGAATTTGTTAGCATTATACCTAGTTACTTAGAAGAATAAAATTATCTTTTGTATACCTCATTATGTCAACTGTTTATGTACTAGAACCTTGCTTTACCCGGACTATGTATTTATGTATATTTTCAAGCAAAAATAACGCCTGATTCTATTAACTGTTTAATTGGCAATGCAGCTTCATTTTATGTTTATATAATTATTATTATGATCTGATAATATGATGGATGGATACGTCATCAGTAATCCTTCATATCCCACAAAATGATATCCACGTATTATTTGACCGAATGGTTGTTTGACATAATTTTTCATGAAAGTAAAAAATAAAATGTTCGAAGATTTTTTTATGCGTTGCGTAGAGTTCTAAGAAAGATTAGATAGTTATATTATGTATAATGCCTAAGAGGTCCCAAAATAATCCTAATCGTGCGTCGTTTGCCAAATTAGATGATTACACCAGTAGTAAATGCAAGAAAGTAGGACACGCTTTCTAAATTAAGGACGTTATAATACGTAACTCTGTGCGAAATTCAAATCAAAGGTAGGCCGTAAAACTAAAAATAGCAGCCGATTATTTAACTTTGAATATGTAATTATGAAGATATATGATTGACTCGAAATGGCAGTGACGAAATTTGTTGATTGCTTTTTACTGAAATAATTAAGGTATTTGGCATTGTCCAAATAATAATAATAATTATGTTTTAAATTTGAGAGAGTAAAAAAAATATCGCCAAACCGCTGATTTATTATGCTTCACAATCGTCATACTAAACTAAGGTTAACACTCAATCAATATTTTTTCCAACATGTGACCTTATATAGTTAAAATTGACATATGTAATGAATGAAATGCGCATATAGTTACTTATTTGACAGATATGGTATGCTTTTTTAATCCACACGCCATTATTATAGTACAATTATCATTCAATTAAATAAAATCCACCAACAGGTAACGCAACTAATTACAAAACTCCATTGCAACATAAATTTTCCTCGTCATTATAAGTACCTACCGTCTCAAGTCAAATTAATTTTTCATAAATAACGTATTTAAAACTGGCAACATACTGCTGAACGCATCCAATTATCATAGCACAACAAACCGAGTGTGTTATCCGACACTAGTGGCTCATCACTTAACTCGCATCAATAAACCGATCGTCAGTCGAGTCGCCAGTGGCTGGCCGAAAACACGCGACGCGAGTGCATTCGAAATTAAAATTAAAAAAATATATTGTGACACTATGGCAGAGGGTGACGTACCGTTAGTACGTAGTTTTGGCGGGAATGAGATCGAATTTGGCGCGAATGGAACCAAGGTCACCAAGAATTCGAGGTTAGTTTTTTTTTCCAAGGCTGATCTGTGGTTTTCAGTTTAGAAATATTTTTGTGATGCGCAGAAAGTGACTAGTGACATTTTTGCAAACAAAGAAGTTTTAATAGTTTTTAGGTGCTTCATATGAGGAAATTCGTAGTAAGACAATTAAAATTAAACACAAATACAAATGATGTCGAATGTTTACGAAGACAAACAAGCTGACAGCATGAAGCTAAAGCGTGATTGTATATTTTATTTCGCACCTTCAGATTTGAACTGACTCATTTCGAAATATTCTCATTTCAATAATAAACTTTGTTCTAAAACAATCATGTTTTGATTTGATTAAAAAAAATATATGTTTATTGCAAACAAAAGTTGAAAACATTAATTAAGTAATACCTACTTAGTTAACAATTTTAAATTATTTTATAATGATTAATTCTCAATTAAATCAGCTCCTTTCTGAAGGTGCGATTTATGTTTTTATTTCTTCCAAACACGCCATTATATACTGGAAAACTGAGGTACCTTTATAGTTTACACCTACCTATGTCTATAATTTATATCAATTTATTTAATTTCTTTTTCATTATTTTTTTCATATATATTCATTGATAATGAATGATAATAATTAACTGCCGCACATAAAAATGCCAATTATCGCTCCATTTGTTTTTTTTTCGTTTGAATAATCGTTGAATTCTTTGAACATAGTAAAGTGTACAAACTTCTATTTTTAGCTGAGTAACATTTATCATGATCATGACATGAACATGAAGAGTTTTATGTTTTATTGCTTTTCTCCGACTTATGAATATCTCTTATTAATGGAAAATCATGTAACGATTATATCTGTGACGCTGCAAAAAATGCCTTATTGTGACATCATTTCAACACAGCTATCATTTGAAGTGCCACAAGAACAGGCAGGGCACATTGTAAAATGACTCTTCCATAGTTGCCTATATTGCAGTACCTACTACTAATCCGTCCGTAGGTACATATAAAGCACAATTTAGCTAGATAAAATACATATACATATACTTATAGATCCTACCTACTAATATTATAACACAAAAAGTGTGAGTACCTATGCGATTTTTGATAAAGTTGACTTGAACATAATTGCATATCGAAAATAACACTTTTGTTAATTTTTATTCCCACGATTTATCGCAAAATATCAACCGCAAGAGGCATGAAAGTTTGCACTGATATTTTTATATCTACATAAACGAAATTTACATTGTAAGTTTTGGGGATTAAGAAAAATTCAAATACCAAAGCTAATGAATGACTAATGAGTCACTTGTGCGAACTTGCGGATAAATGTTAGATTTTTAATCATCTTTAAATTTGGCTCGTTTGGAAACGCGGAAAACAAAAACTCTGAATTCCTTTGAAATACTCAATTAATCACAATGTTAGCAAGCCAATGTGTTATATAAACACACTTTGCAAAGATGTGTAATACGGTTTATGTATTCATAGAATGTAAATAAAATGACTGACCGGATCAGCTGTTACGTTGTTTGATTTATTATTTTATTTTTAACTGTCTTGTGTGATTTTATGAGATTTTTAAAGGAAGTTATTTATAAACGTTTAAAGTGGTTTTCATTCATAATTAATATCATAATTTGGGACTTGATTGCGGTTTTAATGCTGCAAATTACCTCAACCAAGCGCATGGTTTCAAAAACTTAAAAGGTGCGTTCGAACCCACGACCCGCTGCTTGTGGGACCGTAGATCAAACCACTATACTTCGTTTATTAGCATCACAAAAACGGTAAGCGATCTTGATGTGTTTTTTTATTGAAAAACAAGTCACAGCAAATATATAACAATAAGCAAGGACATGTGGTCATTTACATGCTTTAGGTTTCATAAGTAATAGTTACTATTTTTTTTGCGTTTTTCAATAAAAAGACTCGTCAAGATTGATTACCCTATTTCAAATGCTAATAAAACGAAGTGAAAAAAAATGAAAAATGAAAAAGCGTTTATTTCAATAGTTTTTTACAAAAATGTTACAACTAAGGGTCCTGCGCTAGGATACCCTGAGTTACAGGACCCTTTCGTAGAGATACATACACTATTAATCGTTATAATTTGTTCAGAGAAAAGTATACTTAGGTTTCCATGACTTTTTGTTTAAATCTATTTGTGGATGAATTGTCAGAATAGGTTTAATAGTATGTATGTATGTAAACTCTTTATTGTACTATCGCCCCAAGCGCCAGATAACCACCTTAAAGGCCCAGTTTGCGTGCAGTGGCTAGGCATCTGTCCATAACAATCCATAGTAATAAACATCAACGGCTGCAAGCAAATTTGTTTTGAAAATGGGTATCTGACGACTGGGGCGATGGTACATAAAAACATAAAATTAACAGTTAACAAGAGAAACAGATGTACAAAGGCGAACTAGTTCCATAAAGCGTTGCTATGCTAATACATAGACCTAGAAACACAGGTTTTTTGTTACATAGGCAGCCAAATTAATCGGTATCGGACACAGGCCAAACAAATCTGGTGAAATGAAAAAACAAGTTGCCCTTTTCGGCTGATTTCGTCATTTCACTAAACAGATTTAGGGATTTGAACAAATGACTGATTTTTTCTAGGCAATGATAAAATGGACCCATTTTGACATCCTGCGTTATTAGAGATTTATTCAAAACTCTGTTTTGGCCATTTCCCTTTAACATATACAACCCAGGTTATTGTGACGTGTAGTGACTTTTAGGTTAGAATCGCATGCGCATCTTAAGTGGCAGGATAAATTAGCTTCAATGGGTTTTGTGAACCAACGTCTGGTCTGGAGCACTTCCTAATAAATCGGGTCTGAGCAATTTCTTCCAGACGACCTTAGATAGTCAGCGGATCAACTATAATTGTGAGACAGCTAAGTCAGAGAGACATTAGATGTAGGTTTCCCTGTCAAAATCCCTTGTAACCAGGAAGGGTCAATAGACAAGAGCAATTAAAAATAATGATTTGTCTAAAAAAAAAATATAAGTGGACAATCTTACACAAATCGACCTATAGTCCATTCGCGTTAAGAAAATAGTGACTCATCGTTGTCACTCGGTTTAGCCACGCCCCTTGACCAATTAGAGAATAGTAAATTAGAAAGCTGTGTTCACATTGACCAGTTGAAGTTAGCCCTTCAGACAGTACAGACGTGTTTTTCGTTAATTTCTTAATTAATCGGTAATTCGTAAAAATAAAAGTTCATCAATAATAAAATTAATAGCGGAGAAAGACGACTGATTTATAATGTTTTTAAATATTTTAAGCAATATTGTGATCAAAACGGAATTATGGAGAGCTGACGATTCTGATTAAATTTTAAAATAATTACTTAACAGTATCAGTATCATTAATTAAATAGTATGTTAATATTTGAAAACTACTTCATGAAAAGTTCGCTTTAACTTTATTAGTTAATTTTTTGCTCCATTATGAATACGCCTTTACTTTGCAGTTGCCCCGATGAGTCACTATTTTCTTAACGCGAATGGACTATAGTCCCAAAACTAAGCAAAGCTTGTACTATGGGTACTAGACGACGATAAACATACTTACATAGATAAATAAATACTTAAATACATAGAAAACATCCATGACTCAGGAACAAATATTCGTGCTCATCACACAAATGAATGCCCTTACCGGGATTCGAACCCAGGAGCCCAGGACCTCTTGCTTCGTAGGCAGGGGTCACTACCAACTAGGCTAAAGCGGTCGTCGTGACGTCTTGTTGTGTGTTTGTTTATTCTTCTAGTAAGTATTCAGATATAGATTTGTAATTTGGTTACAATGCAAGCATAATCAACAAAAAGTGCAATCAGGAAATAAGCTTGAATTAAAAATGAATTTGCAAGTTAAACAAAATCTTGTATAAAAAATTTACCCTAAGCGGGGGTTCATGGGAACTAGGGCCCAAGCCCTCTCATTCTGAGAGGAGGCTTGGCCCTGCAGTGGTGCGTGATGAGATGATGAAGACAATGATGATGAATAAAGGGTAGGGTTTCCTAGACCCTTTTTCAATGCACTTGACCATGTTGACCCTTTATAATTACAAAGGGTTTGGAAATCTCTCAAGGTATACGTAGGTACGTTCGTGTGGTCAAATATTAGTATTAAATATTTATATAAGGTTGTAAGGTCATTCAAAGGTCAAGAACATCTAAACCAATAGATCTGTGCATTCACGTTTAATTCTAGCTTGACAATGATATTCTAGCAAGCTAGAAATGATGAAATTCGCACAAGAACATAGACATAGCTCGAAGAATCGCCATAGACTTAAGTGGCAGTGGGCAGGGCACATCGCTCGTAGAACATGGCCGGTGGGACCAAGAGATTCTTGAATGGCGTCCACCAATACGGAGCGACGACCTGGTTAAGGTTGCGGGAACGCGTTGGATGCGGATGGCGCAGCACCGGTCTGTTTGGCGAACCTAGGGGGATGCCGATGATTAGCAGTGGACGTCTTTCGACTGAAATGATAAAATGATAATGATATGATAGTAAAATAATACCTACAGTCAACGGCTGATACGGGGCCATCCATAAATTACGTCACACCAATTTCGATTAATTTGGACCCCTCCCCCCCTTGTCACACTTATTACTATGAAAATTGCCATTATTTTGTTCTAGTGTCACAGATCGCTTGACCCCCCCCCCCCCCCTAAATGTGTGACGTAATTTATGGATGGCCCCTACGAATGAAGTAAATCCTGAAACATAGCACAACTATGAAGTTTCTGAATATTGACAAAGTCAACCGTAGGGAAATAAATGCTATAATATTTTACTTGTTGAAGTCGTGATAGCCTTAGTGGTTCGATCGCCTTTGACTTCTCAAGCAAATAACCTTGGGTTCAAATCCCCGGGCTCGCTTTGAGTTTTTCAGAATTCAGTTGAAGGAAAACATCGTTAGGCAACATGTGCACCCACGAAAAAATTCAATGGTGCGTGTGAACCGATCCTCACTGGGCCCGCATGGGGACTACAGTCCAAGCCCTGTAATTCAGAGTAAAGACCTGTACCCTGCTGTGGGACGTATATCGACCGAGGTGATGATGACTGTATAACCCTTACACAAAATGTATTAGCGGTGTTTGAACGTGTAGCTGTAGGTATGTGCGTGTTGTATGAGAGATTATACGCGGCTATTATGAATTATGGACGAAGGCTGCAGAACATCTTGTGTGGCCTTAACCAATAATTTAACTGTATGTATGTCATTACACCTTGCCAGTAAAATTTAACTTCATAGACTTTGCACGCGTGTACGTTTGTTTATCAATAGTTAAAAGATTTAGCGAGTTTTCTTATAGTTTCGCCATGTCTGTCCGTCTGTCTGTCTGTCTGTCTGTCTGTCCGCGGCTAAGCTCAGAGACTGTTAGTACTAAAAAGCTGTAATTTGGCATGAATATACATATCAGTTACGCCAACAAAGTGATAAAATGATAAAATAAAAAATATTTTTTTTTAGGGTACCACCCATAGACGTAAAGTGGGGGTGATTTTTTTTTTCTCGACTAACCCTATAGTGCGAGGTATCGTTGGATAGGACTTTAAAAACCATTAGGGGGTTGCTAACATGATTTTTCTATTCAGTGATCTGTTTGCGAAATATTTAACTTTAAAGTGAAAATTTTCATTAAAATCGACCGTCCCCCCCCTCTAAAATCTAAACTGTTGAGTGGAAAAATTTTAAAAATTCAGAATGGTAGTAAATATATTAAATTTACAAGGAAAATTATAGCGACTAAGATTGCTTGGGAATTATTGGTAGTTTAAGAGTAAATAGTAGCCTAAGGTATAAAACATACCTAAACTTGGAAGATTCCGTACACATACGAAATCCTTAGAAAAATATTACTTGATTTTTTCGTAATGGCTACGGAACCCTATCTTAGACATGTCCGACACAGCCAAAAGGCTGGTTTTTTTAAATAGGTATTCATTTAAATAAATATTATAATTACTTATTTTTTGTTTTTCATAGTAACTCGGCCAATTATTGGATGAATTACTACCATCATCATCATCATCATCATGCCAGCCTATATACGTCCCACTGCAGGGCGCAGGCTTGAATTACTATGAACAAACCAAATTTCAAAATTAAAAAAAAAAATCTTGAACTATCAACGATACTGAATCACGTATCAAAATTTGTGTTGTTCACTGATTAAAAAATTACCCTGTATAAATAAAAATGAATCACCGAAATGTTTGTACGCGCATAACTTCCGATTGATTGCACCAAATTGGATAATTCTTTTTTTGTTGCGTTTGTTATTGTCAAGAGAAGGTAAATTTTAGAAAAAATAGAACGAGGGCGAAGCCGCAGGCATCAGCTAGTTTTTATTATAATGTAATGCATTTATTACATATCAAATAAGAAAGAGAATAGGACGTAGACTATAATTTATGCCCCTAGGTGATATATGGCAAAACAACGTTTGCGGTTTCAGCTAGTATTGTGATATAAGTAATAGTATTGCTAGTATTCCGCGTACCTATTCCCAATCCGCACTAGACTCGCGTGGGAACTACGGCCCAACCCCTCTCTTTGTGAGAGGATACCAGAGTCCTGTGCCCTGCAGTGGAATGTATGTGGAATGTATATATCTGGGATGATGATGATAATGTATGTTGCGCTTTATTCTGTGTGGAATCGAATTACATATTTATTTAGAATGCAAGCCGCTTCCAACTGAAATGATTGGGTATCAATGAGGGAGGCTTATGTCGAGCAGTAGCACGACGAGAGACTGGTTTGATCAATTTCCCAAAATCGTAATGTCCTTGCAGCAAAATTTCCGTTAGCATTTTTTCCCAAATGCTTTTTTTCTCCCTATGGTTTTTTACTGAAGCTTATTTTTTTTTTTTTTTTTATGAAATAGGGGGCAAACGAGCAGACGGATCGCCTGATGATAAACGATTACCGTCGCCCATGGACACCTGCGACACCAGAAGAGTCACAAGTGCGTTGCCGGCCTTTTAGATAGGAGTACGCTCTTTTTTTGAAAGCTTGAAGGTCATATCGGTCCGGGTTCACCGCAGCAGGTACTTCATTCCAGAGCTTAGCTGTGCGAGGCAGGAAATTTCTGGAAAAACGCACAGTAGAAGACAGCCAACCATCCAGATGGTGAGGATGGAAGTGTTGTCGCGTAGGGCGATGGCGGAAGGATGCGGCAGGGATCAACCCGAACAACTCCTCGGAGCACTCTCCGTTATACATGCGATCGAAGTACACAATATAGTATTTTCACAATCGCGTTTTTTCCCAACTTTAACACACACACTTTGATACAGATACATACTTAGGTATGTTAAGTTTTCATCCCACTAGTTCCATCAACAGAACTGTCAGTGGAACTACTGGGAGACCTCTTAGTCATATGAAGAATTTATATACAAAGGGGGCGTAATTATGATTCAGTTATTTCCGATACTATCACATATTTATTATTGTTTTGTGTCCGATACACCATTTTTATCATTATCACGTAGGTAGATCGCACATGCAATAAAATAACCTTTCCTATATATCCTATATATTTCTATCCTACTATCTTCTCTAATATATAAAAATCTCGTGTCACTGTGTTTGTTATCGAAGTCCTCCGAAACGGCTCGACCGATTATTAAGAAACTTTTTTTTCTTTATTCGGCAGGTCTGAGAATAGGTCGTAGGCTATTTTTTACACCCCTATTTTCGCAGACAAAGTCGCGGGCAACATATACATGGTGTAACATGAGCAAACCGAATAATTTTAACCACGCATTCCTAAGCCGAGGCCATATGGAGTAATAAATTTTATATGAACCTAGGTCGAATTATGCTCTTTACTTTAACTTTTTTATTTTTTCATACATAGTAAATATGCAATTCCAGCACCTCCACCACAATTTATATTTACCTTTTTTTTTTGTTTCTTGGCTAAACGAACTTGATACCCTATACTTCAGTTAACTCGTGACCACGGCTGCTGCAATGTGGCCGAAACGTCGAGGTAAATATTAATTGCGTGATAAGTCCCGTTTAGTACTTATAGTAATTACAAACGTCATTTAACTTAACCAAGAGAATACCACAACCAAAAAACCGAATTTAGCGAGTGAATGAGCCAATCAGTCAGGACTTTTTCTTATATTCATAAATTTGTTAACTTCTTTGTTTAATTCGCATAAAGACTTCTTTTAGCGCTAGAGATATCGACGGACATAGGCTGCGTACACACAAAAAACACAGTCGGATAGAGAACATCATTAATTTGAAGCCAGTTAAAATAATAATCTTACCTTCCTTATTCGTCTTTCCGTCTGTTTCGACTGCTGCAAAAACCTTATCAACAATCTTTATGATGTAAAATGCACGTTACTTTTTTGCTGTTTGGAATTCACATTCAAAATTATGACCTATAATTTAGTTGTTTGTTTTCGCTTGTTTCTGGAAATCATTTGGGAAATTCCACCAACGATTTATCAAGCTTTCGGTAATAGTGTTTCCAGATAACTATGACGTCGGGGCTTTCAAGAAAAGGGTTTATTGTACTTAGTTTAACGGCCGGCCACAGATTGGCGACTCTCTTTGAGTTGTTCGTATTTATGGGCGGTGGTGATCATTTTCCATCAGATGACCCGCTTGCTCATTCGCCTCCCTCTCACAATAAAAAAAATATTTGTAACACAAGGTCCAAGGTCCATAATTAAATCATTGAATCTCAAGTGTATATATACAGGTTTCCACACGATGTTCATTCATCATCATCGTAAAGCTCATCAAAGAAATAGGTGACCACAAATTTGAATTCCGTGAGAATCCGTGGTGGCCTAGTGGTTTGACCTATGGCCTCTCAAGCAGAGGGTCGTGGGTTCAAATCCCGGCTCGCACCTCTTGAGTTTTTCGGAATTGATGTGCGAAACTAATTTGTAATTTACCACGAGCTTTACGGTGAAGGAAACCTGCATACACATGCGAAGAAATTCAATGATGTGTGTGAAGTTCCCAGTCCGCACTGGGCCCGCGTGGGAACTACGGCCCAACCCCTCTCATGCTGAGAGGAGGCGTGTGCCCAGCAGTGGGACGTATATAGGCTGGGATGATGATGATGATGATGAAATTTGAATTCTCCGCGGACGGAGTCGCGGGCTAAAGCTAGTAACTACCTACATATATCGCCGGATGACAAGCAAAACTCACTAAAATTTCTGTCGCTGCTCTTCAAAAAGTCGTATAAGTTAACTTAGTAATGTCATACTGAGATACGAGCTTTGTTTTAGGTATTTGTACTTGGTGACTTTTGCTTGTCACCCGACGATATAATATATTTGGTTGACCCAAATGAAAGATGTATAAATACGTCATAACTTAAACTCAGTAATTACTAGCGCATGATCATAATAAAATTACGTTCACTTAATTATCACATCCATCTCATTGCAACGTATTAAATTATAAATAAACAAGTTCACCGAACAATGATTCATGCACTTACAATTCATTACAGATAATATAGCACGCCAGTTATATTTCAAACATTTTTGTATACTTACGTACAATACGTTAACTTTTAGTTTAATTTGGGTAGTGCGTAGGATAAAAATTAATAATACCTACTGGTATTGTAAATTACAGCGGGATAAAGTGAAGAAGTGTACTGTATCTATGACTACTACATTAAAGCATGGAAAACATTCAATGTCATGGTTTCATAATATCAAAGGTAATAATCCTTTTCTGTGCTATCATAAAAAAAATATCTAACATCGAACCTAACCTGAACGAGTCGCTTCTGCCCTGAAAGTCTTGCTCGCTCGCTTCGCTCGCTCGCTGCCAGCGATATGCCTAACAATGTTACCTACTATTATATATCTGCAACAAAATATTGCATGGCATACGACAGGGGTCACCAATTATTTCTGCCATTTGTTTGTTTTATACTTGAAATTCCTGTTTAGATACCTACTATTGTAATTCTGCAACAGTAAAAATTAATTATCATTTGCCGAACTTTTGCTATAAGTTGAGCATGGGAAGTAACAAATTTGGCAAACATTTTTTTGGCATATAATTTATGACAAAATAAAACATTTGCTTAATAAGCATTTGCTTAATAAAATCTTGACGAAGTGAAACTTTGCCAAATGATGATTTGACCAAATGAATAAAATGCGAAATGTAACTTTGCTAAACATTCGTTTGGGAAATGAAACTATTGCGATAAGTTATTTGGGAAGTCATATTTGGGAAAAATAATTACCAAACGGCAGTACACCGAAATGAAGGCAAACCATCTGTCAGTGGTAAACTTTATTTAATTTTACTGTAAGAAGTGATGCGTGTCAAAATACATAACAGTCATTTAACATAATGTAATTTTCGGAGAAACCATTTATTTGACGAACTTTTTTCACTGTTAATCTAATGATTGCTTTAGGTTCGATTGGTTAATTTTATAACAATACTGTAAAGCTACTTTTAAAAAGTTAAAATGCATCTAGGGATAGAGATCAAAAAAGAGCTTTAGTCCCGATATGCAGAGACTAAAGTAACATTTTAATAGCATGAGAAGTGAAAAATTTATTATTATTATTATAATCCCCACGCTTGACAGGTGGCCTGGATATCGCAGTATGGTATAGTTGTTTACATACGCAAAACACATTGCTTCCTGATATCTGGATTTATCCAACAACAACAGTGGCTTCTTTCATCTGATTGTGATGATGATGATGACCAGCAGATTAAGTGGGTCAACACTCAGCGTTATTAAAATTAAGCCATGGCGCAGTGTCGGGGTGGGAATCTGTAAGTCTGGAATGAATTCGTTTGGTTCAATAGGCTATGCTCGTTTTCAAAGTCAAAGTCAAATAGTTTTATTTGCTATAAGTATACAAGTATACATGCAAATATATTGTTAATTGATATTTACTAATTACAAAAACATTACAGACATGTCATAAATTTCAATACAGTTAAGTTTATTGTTACATATTATTTAAATTAAAGTCAATCTAGTGCATTGGCAAAATATTCATTAATGGAATAAAAAGGTCTAGATAAGAAATAATGTTTCAGTTTTCTGTTGAATTCCTTAAAATTATTGCACATTTTGATGTCATTATTTAAATTGTTATAAACTCTAACGGCATTATTATTGATACTATTATTAAAGTGAATGAATCTAGGCCTAGCTAGATCTAGATTATATGTTTTTCTTAAATTGTAATTAGGACAGAGTCTAGCTTTTGGAAAATTTTCAATATTTTTATAAACATATAAACAAATACGATAGAGGTAAATGGACACGACCGTAAGAATATTATTTTCTACAAAAAAATTTCTGTGAGTCACAGGAACTAATTTACAACCCTCAATAATTCTGATAGCTTTTTTTTGCATAAGTAGCACCGACTGAATATTACTTGCATTACCCCAGACCTCAATACAGTAACAAACAATGCTCTCAAAATAGGAAAAATAAATTATTAACAGAGTTTTCTTATCACTCGTTTTAGAAAGAGTTCTTAAAGTATAACATGCACTGGCCAGTCGTTTATTAATTTTATCAACCTGATTATACCACCTAAGATACGGGTCCAGATCAACGCCCAGAAATCGTACACAATCAGATTTTCGTATCGGCAGCTTGCAGTGAAAATCAATACTCCTTGTACTACGACGAAAAGTTATGTAGAAACTTTTTTCGCAATTGACTTTCAGCCCGTTGTTTAAAAACCAATTAGTGAGATCTTCCCAACACTTTTGTGCTTTTTCATTAAATTCATCACAACTATCTGCCATCAGAATTATGCTCGTATCATCGGCATAAAGATACGGGGTACCACAAGAGAGATAATCTGGTAAGTCATTTATAAAAATTATGAACAATAGTGGCCCCAATACTGATCCTTGCGGCACCCCGGTTTTAAATTTGTCTTATACTAACTGGAATGAAGTATGCTTAATTCATTTTTAGGGTTCCGTACCCAAAGGGTAAAAACGGAAATCCTATTACTGAGGCTCCGCTGTCCGTCCGTCCGTCCGTCTGTCCGTCCGTCCGTCCGTCCGTCTGTCCGTCCGTCCGTCCGTCTGTCACCAGGCTGTATCTCGGGAACCGTGATAGCTAGAGAGTTGAAATTTTCACAGATGATGTATTTCGGTTGCCGCTATAACAGCAAATACTAAAAAATGGAATAAAATAAATATTTAAGGGGGCTCCCATACAACAAACATGATTTTTTTGCTCGTTTTTGCTCGATATTGATAACGGCAACAGGTAGAGACTTGGAATATTCACAGAATAAATAATTATATATTGACTTTAAAAAGAAATCATTAAATTAAAATAAAATAAATATTTAAGTGGGGCTCCCATACATACAACTAACGTGATTTTTATAGATAATTTTACGGAACCGTTCGTGCGCGAATCCGACTCGCACTTGGCCGGTTTTTACTTACTCTTTTCTGTATCAATTTACTGATGAAGTAACTACATGTGTAATCCTTTAATTGCCGAGTAATAATTTAATTGAAGCCAAGAATGCAATTGTATTGCTAAACTGGGTCATACAGAGCGTTAAAAAGAAACGTATCTCCTGTGGACATATAATTAGCGACTACCAGTCAGCAAACTTAAGATTTATTTAAATCGACTGAAAGTTCAAATTCAAATTCAAATGATTTATTGCTTACATGTTGTAAAATTACTAGGTGTTATACAATACAATGTATCAAACATGCACCCTGCAAGGGCATTACAACATAATACCTAAATCTAATTTAGCTATTCTATACTTTCACATAGTCTAAAAATAATTTAACGACCGCTTTAGCCTAGTTGGTAGTGACCCTGCCTACGAAGCAAGAGGTCCTGGGTTCAAATCCCGGTAAGGGCATTTATTTGTGTGATGAGCATGAATATTTGTTCCTGAGTTATGGATGTTTCCTATGCATTTAAGTATTTATTTATCTATATAAGTATGTTTATCGTCGTCTAGTACCCATAGTACAAGCTTTGCTTAGTTTGGGACTAGGTCGATTTGTGTAAGATTGTCCCCTAATATTTATTTTATTTATTTATTTTAATTATTTTGATAATAATGTTTGTGAGTGTGAGTGTGTGTGTGTGTGTGTGTGTGTGTGTGTGTGTGTGTTGGCCAGGGGCCGCACACGGCGATGTAAACTTGGCTAAAAAAAATTGGTTATATACCATTAACTTTAGCCATGGCCGGAGGAGAGACCCGAACGAAAAAATGTCTATGACCCAACTCAAAAAATGCAAATGAAGTTTATTGGCAGATTTTTCTGTGTTTTTACATATGTAATGGTTTTCGGTGATCAGGGGTTGAAAAATATGAATGCCTATACAAAATAGAATAGGTCATAACATAATAGATGTGAGTGCCCAAGCAATCAAATGTGTTTAATTCAAAAAAAAGTTTTTTTTTTCAACAGAAATTTTGTAAAATGGTAGACAGGAAGAGATCTCTTCGAAGCGATAAGGTCGCCTATTGCTTACCTTGTATATTTTTTCCATAACTTGTTTTTCTGTATTGTTTTCTTTGTGGTGTAAGTTCAATAAAGAGTCACTGTATTGTATTGTATTATAAAATATACGAATAAATTGCTTTATCAACATTTGGTAAACAAGTATAATTAGACTAAGAAATTCCTTCAAAAGTTCAATATGAAACCATTTCCGCTTCGAGCGAATGTGGCAATAAGGATGATGACTTCATAAAACTTCCATAAAAGCAATAATTTGCTAAAAGCGCTTACCTAACCAAAACGTTTTGTTGCAAACTTGTTTCTAATCGTCCATTCTAACTAAAAAAGAAGTAAGTACAAAGAAAAATCTGCTTTCATTCATTTAAAACCATATTCCACTTTCATTCATACAATTTCAATTAAGCGGACGTTCATGACATCCATACGCGAGTCATGGTCATGAACCAATCAATACACCAATAAATAATGACAATTAATCGCAATAATGAGACATTTATGCGTTTAATTGTCACTCACGTCCGTAAGATTCGCGAGATATAATTTATTATGTTTTTATTTAGCAATGAAGAATACAACAATGTAGGGACCCAGACCAAGTCAATATACCAATGTATAGATATTTTATTTTAATAATACTAAGTAAAGTCAAGTCATGAGAGCTTTGTGGTGTGACCAATGGCCTCTCAAGGAGAGGGTCGTGCGTTCGAAACCGGGCTCGCACCTTTTTGAGTAAATATTTCGAAATCTATGTGCAACATCACATTTTGATATTTGAAATTTACCATGAGGTTCAAGAAGAAAACATTGTGAGAACCAGCTGTTGCCCGAAGAATTTATCGCTATCCCGCGTGAACTATGCATTGACGGATTCTGATGAAATTTGGCACACAGATAGTTTATAACCACCGAACGACGGCCAACCGATAGTTTCTTTGTCAACCGCGACATCTCCAGACCACAAAAAGGAGTCAAGCAATTCATTCCTTTTGATTCTTAAGTTCATGACTGACTCAAGTTTACTCGTTAGATCTCAAAACTTTATTTCGGTCGGAGCTAAAGGAACTAAAAGACCGAACTAGTTCATTTGACCGATTGACCGAGATCGGAGCGCTCCCTTAAAAGACCGAGCGCAACTCTAACTAGCTAGTGAAGTTGTCAGCATACCCAATCCTAAAATCCATTGTAACTATTGTTGCCAACCGTCCCGTTATACGCGAGTAGTCCCGTTTCTAGAGCCTTGGAGTATGCGTCCCGCAAAAGAACCGCGCGGGACGCCAATTGTCCCGTTTTCAGGCCTGACTAGATTATTATAAGCACCGAAATCAACGATAATTTGAATATACTGCGATTAATGCCTTGATCACACGTACCGAGTAAACGGGCGAGACAGTGCTCTCGGCCGAGTACTCGGTGCGTATAAACATAGCGCCGAGTGCTGGGCTGAGCACTCGGCCGAACGAAGCGGCGAGACGTAGCTCGGCCCCGGTCTGTCTACTAGCACAGAATATATAATAGTACTGACGTACAGAATGGAAACGGTCCGCCCCGCACCGATTCGAATTACCCCACCCCTCAAGGCGCAGATAGCCGGAAACCGCCATAAACCAGAAGAGCGCGCGCGCGATGTATGTAGGCGTACGCGTGTACAGACGTCGTCGTGCTTATGTAGATTCAAGAACGCGTATTTGTACGTCGTGTCCGCCGCGTGCTACTAGGCCGAGCACGTACCTATCAGGCACTGTCTCGCTCGCTCACTCGGCAGGTCTGAAAGTACACTGTCTCGCCACTCGGCCACATGTGGTCTGAACTGACTGTGCTAATTTCGCTTACATCACTGTCTCGGCCGAGAAACATTTCACTGTCTCGTCCGTGTACTCGGTACGTGTGATGAAGGCATAACGCGCGCGAACACCGTGCGTTCACTCGCTCGCGCGACACTATCCTGTCCGTCCTCGTTTCCGATCAAGATTGTTTATGTTCGCGTCAATAAACTTATATGCTAACGAATAAGAGTTAGGTAATCGGTTTAATTTTTCATGCCTTTCAATACGTTGACGGCCAATATACCTAACCAAGTTAGGTCGGGTGAAGGAGTCCCGCATGTTATAAACAAGTCCTGCAATTTGATCGCAAATGTACCGCAAATCTGTGCAATAAGGTTGGCAACCCTAATTGAAACGCACAGTTTAAACTATGACAAATGCCGAATCACCTGAGCCAGCGTTTTTAGCCAACAATGCTATTTGGAAAGGAAGGTCGTGGTAGCCTCTGACGTAACCCAATGCCAGACAAACAATCAGCCGCAGCGCTTAGCCGCTTATCTGTTCACTTCAATGGTGGTGCTTTTAAAACCGTTTTTACCGATTATACTTACCTAGCAGGGGTCACCAAATGGCGGACCAATTTTATGCGGACCCTTAAACAGTAACTTATACCTTATACTGAGTACGTAATTTAATAAAATATGTATACTTATCTAGCGCTTTATCTTTGCTGCCGCCAATTCGACTTACTGATGAACATCTCCAGGATTTAATGACAATAAGCTTGCACCAACTTTGCTCCAAACTTCAGACAATTAATAGGCAAAAAATGTAATTTTTCCCAATGATATGTAAAAAAGATGTACTTTTGTACATTACACTTGCTTATTTAATAAATTTAAGTAGGAACGGACCGCGATGGAAATTTTATTTTAAAAACCGGACCCCTGAAAAAGTAATTGCTATGAGTTTAACATTTGGTAGCATAGCATACGGTTGTGGATGCTGGCTCTGAAGATGTGCTCTGGTTGAGTTCGAAACGCGTCAGTGTTGTTTGGTGGTGGTGATGGTTGGGTTTGTGTGATTTGTGTGTGTTCGTACAGTGTGGAGGTGGAGGAACTGCATGAACACACATTTCTTGCATAAACGTAACTATCGTAAGGTCGCGGGTGAGCAAAGTAATTGTTTCAGTTCGTTGATTATAAAAAGTACGCCAGTTGATTGGTGCCATCATCTTTATTCCAATTCCACTTCTGAATCTAAAAATTTACGATGTAAAACGGGTACAAACTAGTACGATAATTAACTAACACTTCAGACGTATTTATTAATGTCATAATTAGGAAACAAATGTGTCGGTTCAATTCCACTGCATGCTGATAAGGTTCGCAATATGTTAACTGTCAGATAACCCCAGGTCGGCTGTCTGTCTTTCCTTTGTGCGTTATAAAAACAATTAACCAGACGTATTTCATTGCGCAGTTGCGGATAAGGGGTTTCAGTTGGACATGCCCGCAAAATGTCTAATGCTAGAATACTAATACCAATACCTTAGCATATGTATTTGTTTAGGAAGGCTATGGTCTCCTAGTTTTAGAGTTCCGTACCCAAAGGGTAAAAACGGGACCCTATTACTGAGACTCTGCTGTCCGTCCGTTCGTCCGTCTGTCTGTCACCAGGAAGTATCTCATGAACCGTGAAAGCTAGACAGTTGAAATTTTCACAGATGATGCATTTTGGTTGCCTCTATAACAGAATAAAATAAATATTTAAGGGGGCTCCCATACAACAAACGTGATGTATTTGCTCGTTTTTGCTCGATATGGATAACGGCAACAGGTAGACGCTTGAAATATTCACAGAATAGGTATTTGGTTATATATTCACTTTAAAAATAAATAATTAAATTAAAATAAAACCAAAATTTAAGGTGGCTCCCATACAACAGACATGATTTTTTTGCGAGGTCTGACTTCAACGTCAACGCTCCAATCGACGTCTGATCTGAACGCAACGCATAGCGTCTTGCTGCAGCTGTGATGGCCTAGTTTGACTTATGGCCTCTCAAGCAGATGGTCGTGGGTTCAAATCCCGGCTCGCACCTCTGAGTTTTTCGGAATTTATGTGCGAAATTACATTTGTAATTTAGCATGAGTTTTACGGTGAAGGAAACGTGAGGAAACCTGCATACACCTGCGAAGAAATTCAATGGTGTGTGTGAAGTTCGCGATCCGAGCGTGGCCCGCGTGGGAACTACGGTCCAAGGCCTCTCATTCTGAGAGATCTGTGCCCTACAGTGGGACGTATATAGGCTGGGATAATGATGATGAAATATTTCGTAGTTCTAATCTCGTGAGACGCTCCCCCGATGGAAAATTACGTTTGGCGGCGCGGCAAGTGTTTTATCAGTTCATTGCGTGTGCCGCCTGGTAACCACTGTGCGGCGAGCGTCTCGGCCGCGCAATGAACACAGAAAACGGTTGCCGCCGCCAAACGTGCGAAGTCGTGGCCGGGCGGTTCGAGCCACCCCACTAGAGGTTGAGTGTTGCCATACGTGGACCACTTACGTTATTGTGCAAGGATCCCCTGAGAAGACTGGTTACTGAAACTATCATGAATGCATCGCACGTCGCCTTTTGCAATTAAGGAACTACGAGCGCTGAATTTAGCTTGCCGAATTATTTATAAAGCATTTGCTTTTTAGATTATTTTATAATAAAAATATCACGAAACAATTCACACCAATTGACCTAGTCCCAAAGTAAGCTAAGCATAGCTTGTGTTATGGGTACTAGGCAACGGATAAACATACTTATATAGATAGATATATACTTAAATACATATATATTAAACACCCAAGACCCGAGAACAAATATTCGTATTATTCATACAAATATCTGCCCCGACGCGGGAATCGAACCCGGGACCTCAAGCTTCGTAGTCAGGTTCTCTACCTACCTACTAGACCAGGCCAGGCTAATGCTCAGCAGTTTAAAATACCTACTTACATCATCTCCGGCCTATATTCCGGCCTACGAAGCAAGAGGTCCTGGGTTCAATAAATCCCGGTAAGGGCATTTATTTGTGTGATGAGCACGAATATTTGTTCCTGAGTTATGGATATTTTCTATGTATTTAAGTATTTATTTATTTATATAAGTATGTTTATCGTCGTCTAGTACCCATAGTACAAGCTTTGCTTAGTTTGGGACTAGGTCGATTTGTGTAAGATAGTCCCCTAATATTTATTTATTTTATTTATTTTTATTTATATCATCATCATTTCAGCCGAAAGACGTCTACTGCTGAACATAGGCCTCCCCAAAACTCGCCAAACAGATCGATCCCGCGTCATCCGCATCCAACGCGATCCCGCAACCTTAACCAGGTCCAGAAGCCGTATTGTCTAACGCTTCTGTCGCTTGCCTTCGCTTTCTCCATCTCTTTCTGTCATCATCTTATACCGTTTGACAGAAAGAAATAGTGATTGCGAAGGCAAGCGCCAGAAGCGTTAGACAATAAGCCTGCAGGTCATGATGAAATCCGCGCAAGAACTAAAGTCACCGACATAGCTTTAAGAATCGCCAGACTCAAGTGGCAGTGGCAGGGCACATCGCTCGTAGAACTGATGGCCGATGGGGCAAAAAGGTTCTCGAGTGGCGTCCACGGACCAGCCTAAATTTTTAATGTAGGTACTTAATTCCACACATAAATTCCTAAAAACACGACCCTCTGCTTGAGAGGCTATTATACAGGGTTATTTGTAATTCACTAGCATCCTTTTAACCCTAAACTCCTACCACTTAAACAAATCTTTTTTGTTTTACAACTTTTGTCATAACTTTTCTTTTAGTTTTCGTTAGCCATGTTGTAGCTAGCCGCTGCATCACGAATGGGCCGGCTCGTCCGGGGCAGTACCACCCTCGCACAGAAAACCGGCGTGAAGCAGCAGTAATCCTGCTTGCGTTTCGTACGGTCAGTGAGAGTGCCGGGGGCCCAATACCTCACCCCTTCCCTCTCCCCCTTCCCCTATTCCCTCTCCTTAAGGGCCGACAACGCACTGGCATCGCGTAAAGCGCTGCAGGTGTCTATGGACAGTGGTGATCATTTAACATCAGGTGACCCACTAGTTCGTTTGTCTGGCCTTTCTAACATAAAAAAAAAAAAAAAACTTTATATTTTTGGTGTAATAACGTTTTGAAAATTTGAGATTACCTGTATTTTTACGATACTCTGTGCCGTGTATGGAAAAAAAATGTAATCCATTTTAAAAAGTCGTATAAAAAAAAACATTTGTTTAAGTGGTAGGAGTTTAGGGTTAAAAGGATGCTAGTGAATTACAAATAACCCTGTATAAGTAAAATCACTTGGCTACCAAGACTTTTTCAAACTGAGAAGTACGAACTTAATTTTACTGACTTAAAAATTGTACGAAACTCAGTGAGCGAGACTGACTCGCACTTGGCCGGTTTTTGAGAGACATAATTAAAAAAAACTGGAATCAAAAAAGAAGGCATGAAACACTTATTGATGACTAACACAATAATTCAATCAACAACTCGTAGAAATAATATCAAGATCTGATTTTAATAAATTGCATTTTTAATTATTCATTAAATGATCACATCAATTTTCATTCAATTAGGCAAAATTTAGTTCGAACCAACCAAAACCGGTCTGTAGGGTGTTAATGTCATTCGCTATTGCGTAGTTTATACGCAATACTTATCATTCATTGTGTGAATGAATGGAGATATTGATTGGCTTGTTTCGTGTTTCATAGTAACTGTCTGTTTGTTACCTCATTACGATTAAACTGCTGAACCGATTTAGACGACCAGATGGCCTAGTGGTTAGAGACCCTGACTATGAAGCTTGAGGTCCCGGGTTCGATTCCCGTGTCGGGGCAGATATTTGTATGAAAAATACGAATGTTTGTTCTCGGGTCTTGGGTGTTTAATATGTATTTAAGTATGTATCTATCTATATAAGTATGTTTATCCGTTGCCTAGTACCCATAACACAAGCTTTGCTAAGCTTACTTTGGGACTAGGTCAATTGGTGTGAATTGTCCCGTGATATTTATTTATTTATTTATTTTTATTTATAGATGAAATTCAGTATTGAGAAATTTTGACATGATAATAAGGGCACAGGATAGTATAGTAATTATGCTTAAATGCCTACAAAAATGTAATTAAAAGTATACAGAGCCGGATTAACAATGTTGGGGGCCCTAGGCAATTAATTTTTCAGGGCCCCCTTTTAGCCAAAAATCAACCGCACTTTTCAAGAAATCGAATAAAATCAACTGGTTGCATGCATCGAAAAATACTCATTGTCATCGAGGATACTAATTTTCCAATTCAATTTCCACTCCGAAACCTTTGTAATTATAATTACTTTGTTGTGCGTGCGGGGCCCCTTGACGATGTGGGACCCCTAGGCCCTAGGTTAATCCGGCTCTGAACATCTAAACTAAAACTAGAATTAAATTAGCAATGTAACTTTTCACGACACTGCTCGAAAATGTGGCCATAGATAACCTAAATCCAGTACACAAAACTGCCTATATATGTACATTTAACAGCTGATTCATTTATGGCGCGCAAACACGACAACAATGTTACACTAATCGAAAACAGGTCGTATCAGTATATGTATTTCATAATACGATACGACTTTTTCAAAGATAATTTCTGAATTTCATTCCCGGCGTGCTGAAACGACCAATCAAAAGTAATCGTCTGCTGCATGTGAAATTCAATTGACCAATGAGAATGCGTCATTCATGACTTTAATGAGGTGTTTTTTTTCCTTAAACGCATAATATGCACAAAATGCTTTAATTTTTTTAAGTATGAAAAACGCCACAGCATTAAACTTTTTAAGCGCTGCAAGGTTAAGGTTTTTATTTTTTAATTATTATGTGGTTTTTGATACTGGCCACTAGGCCGGTAAGGCGACCGGCGACGCGTCTTGACGGCGACTAAATCAAACATAGTTCGAGTTATGTGAGCGGCCGTAGCGGCCGCAACGGCCGCTCACATTAACTCTAACTATGTTTGATTAAGTTCCCGACCGACTGAAATGACGCAGAACACTAAAATCAGCTTTCCAGGGAAAAACATCACATTGAGTTTTAACAACTGCCCCCATGCAAACATTAACATAAACTTTAATTAAATATTTATTTTTATTATAAGAAACGTTTTTTATTTCCTCGCATTAGTCGTGAAAAGCACAATGTTTAGTCTCGGCCAAAAGTGCAATAGATGGACTCGTACTTTCGAGGGCCTCCGCTACGCGTCGGCCCTCAAACAAACTCGTCCATCTATTGCTTACTTTCCAGCCTCTACAACAATGTACTATTTCGTAATTACAAAAATGAATGGTAGTAATTTCATGTAAGTTAAACAAATTTTAACGCTGTTCAAAAATCACATTGTATTTCCTACGTAAACAAACATAATAGTAAAATTATGAATATGTCGATGTTCTAACGCAGTTTGTAAGCGACACTTTGCAATATCCTATGTCCGACACAATGCGTTGTTAAAAAACTATGCTCACTCTACATTGGCCAACTGACTGACATCCGTGTCTTTGGCCCCACTACCACTAACATACTTCAGTGTTCGGTAGCTCTGAAAAAGTCATCATCATCATCATCCCAGCCTATATGTATACGTCCCACTGAACGTACCACTCCTCTCAGAATGAATGAATATTATGATTGGTGAATATCAAACACATCCATAGCAACTATGTATATTACGGGTGAATCAACTTTTTTGTGTTGTTTACTCTGTCCCCGGTTGTCCAAGTGACACTTCATACTGTTTCATAGAAAAATGCTTAGGGTGCCCAAGGGACAAAATTTGTGTAACGATAGCAACGGGTTGCAATAAAAAGTTGATTCACCCTTACATCAAATGAAATACGATTTGTCGTCCTGTGACTCTGTGACCATTCAATTTACAACAGAACTCCGTTTAAACTAGTTGCATTTCAAAAGGTAGCTGCTCTACGAAAGCTAAGATATTAACTTAATATCCTTCAATAATCACCAAACGTTACACAAAACTAAACTGAATAACGAACAAAACGCAAACCGCGAACGCGACCCCAAATTCAAATTCGCGCCATCTGTTCAAGATGGCCTCCTTTGCCGCCAAAACGGGGTGAACGACCTTTTGACGGAACAATGACCTATAAACACTCGCGTAACTAAACGTACTAAATCTCGTAACCGATCTGTTACAATTTCAATCTTAGTAATGTGACTTTAAATCTAAAATTGAATTACTATTTTGATTGAATTTGCCGTTTTTCTCTCGGATTTAACAACAAACTTTTGAGGGCAAGCGGACAAAACAGGAACTAATGGAACTAGGAACTGTTTTGCATAAATGTGCACGACAACAGCGCCGTTGTTGTATGTTGAAATAAGTTTGTTATGCGTTCGGAAATAGGTCACAGATATTGCTAACTGTGCAGTTTCTTGCGTAAGTGTAGATTATAAACTTATGTTACGATGTAATGTGAAGTAGGTCGTAAGAGAACTATAAAAAAATTACTTCCTATAGTGGAGCGTTAGTGTGAACATCTAGACCTGAATTCCGAACCTTTATTAAATATTAATCACGTTTATTCGACATAATAAAAACTTACGTGCGTACGTAATCTAGGTGTGCCCGATATGTTTCGAACCGATCCCCGGTTCTTTTTCAAGGTTGGTTCGAACGAAAAGACAAACGTTAACAGCGTTGATTTGACCAATGACCTAACAAACAAATAGTGGGTTCAAGCCCGGGCTCCTCTGAGTTTTTCGGAATTTATGTGCGAAATGGCACTTAAGATTTACCATGAGTTTTACGGTGAATTGCAAAAAATTCCATTGGTGTACCTATGTGAAGTTCCCAATTCCCACTGGGCCCGTGTGGGAATTACAGACCAAGCTCTCTCATTCAGAAAAGAGGCGTGTGCCCTACAGTGAAACAACATGTAGGCCGAATGAATTTGTTTCTAAGGCCGGGGCCGCACTGGTAAGGCGACCGGCGACGCGACGCAACGGCGACTAAATCAAACATAGTTGATTTAGTCGCCGTCGCCGCTAGAGATGTAGCTCGCGAGTGAGTGATTCTAAAGAACTATATCAGTTGGTATAGCTCACTAACTCTTTAGCTCTTTTCGGATCGAAATGTGTCACTATATCTTTTAGCTCACTCGCTCTAGCAAGCTATCGCGAACGTAATGTATATCCATTTCAGTCTAACGCTTAAACACGAAGTATAACTACGTCCTTTTCTTTGCCTACGAACTGAGGAACTGGCCCGAATTCGCCCGACGAACTAAAATGATAAGCGAACGAGTAAGTGAGCGAGTGTACGAAGGAACTATATGAATTAGATGAACCGCAGATACGCGTAGGAGTTACTGAGCTAAATGAGCTACTGAGCTAAATGAGTGATACATATCTCGGTGAGCTGAAGACACATATCACTCTTTTCAATCAAGTGACACATTTCGCGCACCTCTAGTCGCCGCTGCGGCCGCTGCGGCCGCTGCGGCCGCTCACATAACTCGAACTATGTTTGAATTAGTCGCCGTCGCGTCGCCGGTCGCCTTACCTGTGCGGCCCCGGCCTGTGTCTTTGATAATTTGACGACCGATCAGCTAGTGGTTAGATTAGATAGATACCTGACTATGAAGCTTGAGGTCCCAAGTTCGAGTCCCGGTCGGGGCAGATATACAGGGTTATTTGTAATTCACTAGCATCCTTTTAACCCTAAACTCCTACCACTTAAACAAATGTTTTTTGTTTTACGGCTTTTGTAATAACTTAATATTTTTGGTGTAATAACGTTTTGAAAATTTGATATTACCTCTTATTTTTACGGTACTCTTTGTATTTGTATGGGAAAAAAGGTGCTTCATTTTAAAAAGTCGTAAAACAAAAAACATTTGTTTGAGTGATAGGAATTCAGGGTTAAGAGGATGTCAGTGAATTAAAAATAGCCCTGTATGTATGTATGAATAATACGAATGTTTGTTCTCTTTAAGATTGTTCTAAAACAAACCTAACCTAACCTAATGGGTTCTGTATGATGCCGTTTTAATAAACTCTGAAAACTTTACGGTTTCAGAAAAAAATCGTGTCGGTCTTTTGACCCATTCGATGTTTTAATACATTCGGTCTTTCGTACTTCGGTATTGTAAAACACACCCCTTTGCTTAGTTTGGGACTGCGTCAATTGATGTCAATTGCCCTATGACATTTATTTATTTTATTTATTTATTTCTCTGTGTTAATGATAGTGTTTTTATTTTACAGGTAAATACAGCTCTTCATCAGCCTCTACTAAAAGCCTAAAGGTATTGTCATTACAGATTTTATCAACACACAGGATACGTAAAGAGTTTACATAAGTTTTCGCTCCATGACATGAGAAGAAAAAGAAGTTTTGACAAACGGTCACACGTAAATTATTTAGTGTCGAAGAATTACAATTAGATTTATTAATCTAATTACAATTAGATTTACCAATCTTTAAAAGTTAATATTAGAGTCTAAGCAGAAAAGTAGTAGTAGTTTTGTATTTTTCTTGAAGTAATTGAATTTGAATTATCAGGTCGTTAGGTACATTATTGTCATTAAAGGCCACCACAAACCAACGGAGCGTGCCCATCGCGTTCTATAACACTGAATCAAATATACGGTGACATACCTGCAGCGCGGCACACCATATTTGATTCAGTGTTATTGACCGCGCTGGGAACGCTCCGTCGGCGCCCCGCCCTCCCGGTTTGTTGTGGCCTTCACTCCAGCTCGAAATTATAGGTCGTTTTTTAAATGCACTCGGATATTTTGTACGCTAACACTACAATGAGATAATGGTAGGCAATTTAAAGTGTTTAAGTTACACTTTCGTTTTTCAACCACTTCGATTATACTATAATTAAATTTGCTAATGGAAATGACGCAACATACTTAAGTAATTTAAAATTTAATCTTTTATCACCGCTAGCTTTTGCCGGCGGGTTTGCCCCGTGAAAGAATAAAAAAAATACCTAGCTACAATACTTTTACTTTTTTTTAGTTTACCACTAACAGATGGCTTGCCTTCATTTCATTTCCAACTTTAAGGTGGAACGGCACGCTCTAGACGCGAAATTCAAACTTTTTACAGTTTTTAATTTATTGTGGGTAAACGCTGTAACTGTTTTAACTTCATATGGTATTTGCGCTTGTAAAACAGTGTTCTTTATATTATTGTGTAAAGTTTTTTAACAATATAACTATTAGCTTGAAATAAAAGTTGTCAAAGCGTTGAAAGTCTGAATTTCTGTTTGACAACTTTTATATCAAGCTAACAGTTTTATTCTTAAAAAGCTTTACACAATAATATAAAGAACACTGTTTTACAACCGCAAGTACCATATGAAGTTAAACAGTTACACCGTTTACCCACAATAAATTAAAACCTGTAAAAATTTTGAATTTTGCGCCTAGAGCGTGCCGTTCCACCTTAACAATAGTGTTAAAGTGTTCGTATAGACGAATAAAGTAGCTATTACAAAATCTGCAAACGTGGGTAACAGTATTCTAAAATTGACTTTATTTGTAGGTCGTTAAAGTTGAATATGAAATGAAGGCAAACCATCTGTCAGTGGTAAACTTTATGTAATTTTACTGTAATAGCTTATGCTTAAACTTGATATTTGAGGAAATGCACACTATTTATACTATTTCTTTATTAAATAAATTTAATGACTTCTACGAATACGTATATGTAAATAAATCCTAATTAATTTACTAGATAAGAGAATATACAGGGTGATGTGATGATATAAAATTAGTGCACTATAGCGCATTATATTGTCCAGCATTAACTGCGTTTCGAAACACTAATTTTGTATCACCCATTTGAATCACCTGTAACTAATAAAAATTTAATAGTACCAAAAAAAAAACTTTTCTTTATTTATAAAATAAAATAAGCCTATGTTCAGTATAGTGGACGTCTATCAAGCGAGAGAGAAAAAAATAGTTAAAGAAGGAATGTTTTACAAAAATGTTTACCTTTGGTCCCGCATTAGGCAATGCCTGTCATGTGGCAACCACCAGGATTCGGGGTAGAAAAAACATTAAATTTTTAAAATTAAGAATTAAACTTATAAACAGAAAAAAATCTAGGTAGAGATTAAAACAGATTAGAACAAAGGCATTTAATTACATTAAGAAAGGGGGGGGTTGTTTAGACCGAAACAGATAGAATGAGTGTGTAACTGTGTGTGTGTAAGTTTCGTGCGATGTAGCTTATTTACTTGCTATTTAACCTCCCATTGTGTAACATTGCAAGCAAGCAGAGATAGTACCGTGTCGGTTTACCTAAGATAATCTCTTGTTCCATGTAATTTCGCAACAGCATATTAAGATTTTAAGATTTATCGAATCATGTTATTGCTTCTTGTGACGAATCGATTGTGCCTCGTCGTCTCCATTGTACGGGCGCAGCAACAAATCGATTAAAAAAAACAAAATGACATGTGTTATTCAAAGAACAGGTGCTGTCAGAACATTACGTGACTGCGGCCGATTCTTTTGGCTTTAAAATGCGGTTAGCGATCCGAAGCTCTCTCGAAGAAGTTAACGTAACAGGAAAGGGTTAGAATTGCGCCTGCGCGGCAGTGGCGGACTAAGGCGCAAGCCACACAGAAGAGACGTGGGACGGGGACGCGTCGCAGTCGCGGCGTTGAATCAGTTTTCGTACCTACTAAATGTAGGACTAGAATCGTCGCGACCCAAACCAGACAGAAGAGACGGGGCGGAGACGCGGCCTGCGAACAAACTACGCGAACCGCGACGCGCCCTCGTCCCACGTCTCTTCTGTGTGGCTCGCACCTAACGGGGGGCGGAAGGGGCGGGCTACCCCAGCCCTCTGGTCCCGGGGGGCTTCCAAGCGCTTCTATCCTAAACAAGGCTTTAAAATAATATACTTAGGGCCACTTGCACAGTTCACGGTTAAAAAAATAAATCCATGGGTAAAGAATGACAGTTTCATACATTTTGACACTTCTTAATTCTTGGGTAGCAGTTACCCCGCATACATACATACATACAAACACGCCTTCTTCCCAGCAAGGGGATAGGCAGAGACTATTTGTTTCCACCTGCTACGATCCTGACATACATCTTTCGCTTCAGCAACACTCATTAGTCTTTTCACACATGCTCGCCGGTTATATGATTTAACCCTGGATCGTGCAAGTGGCCCTTAGTAAGTACCTATATTTTTTTAAGCCTCATTCTCTGACGGGCTTAGACCGCCTCTCGGTCTTTAAAGGGAGCGCTCCGATCTCGGTCAATCGATCAAATGAACTAATTCGGTCTTTTAGTTCTTTTAGCTCCGACCGAAACAAACTTTGAGGACAGGCCGACACACACACGCACGCACTCCCCTAGTTGCCCGTCTATAAGCCGAGTTTTCTCACTGGTAGCGACTGCTATTACGGTGGTCTACATCGCGCCCTTAGCTAGAAAGTAGGTCTGCACACACGCATTTCTATTGGACATCGGCTAATTAAACGCAGTGAAACGCGGCGACTCTGTATAAGGATGTCATACACGGCGTGATGCACGGACACTTTTTATGTAAGCGTCCTTCGCTTTTCGACAAAGTTGTTCACCATCCATCCATCGTCGTCGTTTTTATACAATACTAGCTTTTGCCCGCGGCTTCGCTCGCGTGTACCATAAGTATTCCATAGAACCAAGATATCAAGCAAGCAAGCATACAGGCAAGCAAGCAAGCAGGTCCACAATTGACCGAGAAATCGGTGATAATACCTACATAAAAAATACATAAAGTGGAATGCATAACCTCCTCCTTTTTTAGAAGTCGGTTAAAGAGCCCTTTGCGGCCTATTTACAGTATAAACTTATGCATTTTGAAATTTTAGCTTTTTAAAACCAGTAAAACGCAAAATCCCGTTTTTTCCCGTTCCCTTAAGAATTTCAGGAATTTTTTTCTTAATGCTCCCCTACACTCCCCAAGGAGCCCACATGCCAAATTTCAGCTTTCTATGACCAGTAAAACGAAAGATCCCGTTTTTCTCGTTCCCGTGGGAATTTTGGAAAGTCCTCCCTCAATGCTCCTTTACACTCTCCAAACAACCTACATGCCGAATTTCAGCTGTCTACGACCAGTAAAACGAAAAATCCCGTTTATTCCCGTTCCCGTAGGAATTTGGGAAAGTCCTCTCTTAATGCTCCTCTACACTCCCCAAGCAACCTACATGCCGAATTTCAGCTTTCTACGACCAGTTAAACGAAAAATCCTGTTTTTCCCGTTCCCGTGGGAATTTTGGAAAGTCCTCTCTCAATCCTGCTCTACACTCCCCAAACAACCTACATGCCGAATTTCAGCTTTCTACGACCAGTAAAACGAAAAATCCCGTTTTTTTCCTTATCCCGTGGGAATTTCCGAAAATCCTTAAAACTGTTTTTTACTATTATAATTACCTACTTCTATGCCAAATTTGAAGAGTCTAGTAATTATAGTTCATAGGATCTCGTTGAACTGAATATATAAATCCCGTTTTTTCCTTATCCCGTGGTGCGAATTTTGAAAACTAATGTAATACCTACTTGTGTATCAAATTTGAAGAGTCTAGTTATTATAGTTACTGAGATAGGGTCACTCGGAATCGAATATATAAATCCCGTTTTTTCCCGTTCCCGTGGGAATTCCCAAAAATCCTTCCTTAGTGGATGCCTACATTGTATAAGGTATCTTTGGGCAAAATTTCAAGTCTCTAGGTCCAGTGGTTTGGGCTGTGCGTTGATATATCAACAGTCATTTAGTTTATTTTGACATTTCAACCCCATCGCACCCCATCCAGGGAGATGGTATTTTACGTCTGCCACGTCGGATTTTAAAACCGTTGTTGTTTTCATAACCAGCGACCCGATAAACCATAGAAACAACACCCATGTTGATTTTCAGACTTTGTTACCCCTTTCCCCCTTTTAGGGGTTGAATTCTCAAAAAAACCTGAAACACGTGTTTACTCATTTATCATTTAGAGTACTTCTGTGAAGTTTCGAATAAAATAGTCGAACGAATCTTGTTTCCCCATACAAACTTTGGACCCCCGTTTCACCCCCTTAGGGAGTGAATTTTGAAAAATCCTTTCTTAGTGCACCCCTAGACCTTATAAGGAACCTACATGCCAAATTTGGAATCTATAGGCCCAGTGGTTTGGGCTGTGCGTTGATATGTCAGTCAGTCAGTCAGTCAGTCAGTCAGTCAGTCAGTTTCTTCTTTTATATATATAGATAGATATAGGCTTACGTTTGACCACAATCACGCCTGATAAGATAAGGCCTACGATGGAGCATGCTTGCCTAGTTTACTAGTTCATTTACCCTAGACTTCGATTCAGGAGAATAAGCAGAAAGAAGGCAGTTGAGCACAGGGCACAGGCCTCCTCTCAACGAGATAACTTGGGACTTAGTTCCCACGTTCTCAATGCGGATTAGCCCATTTTTTCAAGTTTTTATTTCACTAGCAATTTGATTTTTAAATCAGACTTTTTTTTTTTGGGAACTTCGCACACACCTTTGAATCTAACTGTGTTCTGTGTTTTCCTTAAGTAAGACTTTCTTCACGGTATAGCTCATGGTAAATGTGCCCGTGTCTTTTTGCTTGAGAGGGTATAAGTCAAACCTAAATACTGACTTGGGCGTTTATTCTAGCGTTTCAATCACCTTAATTATCTGGTTATTTAAGAAAGGGCTGTAGATTTTGATGGGGCTTTCAGTTATATATTAGAGGTCCTGTACATCTCCCATGTAAGAAGAAACTGTATCAGAACCATTTGCCATTTCTTGAAAAATGTGACCCGATAAACGAAACGCTTGAATAACCGCTTCGTAAATAGATAAATTTTCAGCTATGCAGCCATCTCAACCAGAATACTGAAGCCAGTTGCATTCTACATGATATTTAACTGGGAACAGATAATTATTTCCAAGTATCATTTTACTTAATGAAAACGAAAGTAGGAAACCTTAAGCGAGTATTAATTTCATCCGGTTTCATGTTACGCTCGTCGGCGTCAATGAAGCTCAAACGTCATTACTCATTATGAACGTCCGTCAATGAACAGAAGTGTACACAAATTACCCTAAATTTGTTAAAAGATAGATTTGTTAAATTTCAATGAGCTCCCCATCTTCATTTCGCTCAAATAAATCAGGATAATGACCAAGGCCAATCGTTATGTCAATAAAGGTATTAAACGACATCGATATTCCATTTACTTTATAACCTGACTTACATAGGTATAAGCTTTGATCAATTATAACTGTAGATCCACAGTCGCGCGCCCGAAAATGTCCGAGCCAAATGAGCGCCACTTTGATAAAAGTGGCCTTCTTTTTTCTCAGAACGTTGCGTGAAATTGTCAAGTTTAGCTGTCAAGTGGAGTTTTGCCGCTACCGAAATTCGACTGTAATGAAGTAAAGACTAGGTTCAAATTTCTGTGTAGGTGATGATTTTATTTGTTACGCAACCAAATAATAAAGTTCGGACATTCTTTGAAGGGGATTTTGTTCGGCAATGTGTATCTTCAGTTATAATTGATCAAAGGGTATAAGATCCTCTTTTTTTATTAGCTCTTACGTGATTTACTTAAGTGGCCAGTGAGCACATTGCTTGTAGAACCAACAGCCGATGGGGCACACGGATGGCACAAGATGGGTTCCACATGGATTTAATAGCCAATTCTGTCACAATCGTTTTAGTTTCTACGGTCTGCTAATTCATATTTTTTAACACTTTGAAGGATTACTACACCTGTGTAGGCGTCCAAATATAGGTAGTACTATTAGTTATTCTGTGCCTATTGGGACCGTGCACGACGGTGGCGCCGCGTAGCATTGACAACATGTCCTCCTCATTTACTTCCAATTTTTGCCATACTGTGCGCTGCAATCGTTTTCTGTACCCCACCACCTGCTTCGCATATAGCCAATCAACTCTTAATTGAAAGTACTTACTGTCTATCAAGGTGTTGTAAAGTACCTAAGCTTTTTTGATGACTGCGCTTGTATGTTGCATTATATGTTCAAACTATACATTCGCGCTGAAATTCAACTCAATGTGATAAAAGAAAGCCAGACTTAAGTGGCAGTGGGCAGCACATTGCTCGTAGAACCAACGGCCGATGGAGCAGGAATGTTCTAGAGTGGCAACCGCGAACCGGAAGACGTGTTGTGGGAAGATCCCCAACAAGATGGATCGACGATCTGGTAAAAGCAGGAACCACTTGAATGCTGGTGGCACAGGGCCGATCGTTGTGGAACTCTTTGGGGTAGGGCTCTGTCCAGCAGTTGACGTCGACACCCCATATTAATCCTAATGTCTCAAAGTTTTGACTGTCACTTTATCTTGCAATACGATTAGGGTGAGATGTCCCGTATTTCAGGCACGAACCTATAATTGCCAAAAGTGGCCTCTAAACGTAAATGTAACATTTCGGGTGCACTGCCTACGCTCTTTGGGAATAAAGGCGTGATTTTATGTAATTGATATCTTTTCGCTGTACTGTAAACCTGTAAATCGTTCTTTGTCTTCAGGGTTAAAAAGGTGACTAGCGCCATCTCCTAACCCCGAATGCTAACCATTTCAAAGGTCGATGCAAATCAAAATGGCGCCGGGAAAATGGCGCGTGGTTTGAGGTTAAAAGTGAAAGAGTGCCCGCCTCCCATTGTATACGATCATGCGAATTGTCTACCACGACGGTAGTTACACGGTTTGTTTGTTTGTGTGTCTATCATTATAGCGCACACTTCTATTTGAGTAATAAACCTTTGTTGACTGTCGATTTTCAAGCCGCTTTCCTCCTATTCCATGCAGAGCAGACTTAGAAGTCAAAATATCTTTAAATTTAGGATAGGTATAACAAACGCTTAAGATTAGATTATTATTAGAAATTTCATATTTGTTGTATTTCGTATCGTTGGGTATTGTTAACATAGACATTTACTAAGCATTTACCAAATGCAATAATGTAAAATTTAAAATTTCCGAAAGTTGAATTTTTTGTTTAGATAGTTATTTAGATTTTTTTTAATAGGTATGGATGGCTCTGTCCAGTGAAGTACACTTTGCCATTTTTTTCTTTTTATTTTTTAATGTCAACCGACCACCTTAGTATCCACAAATAAATGGTAACGTCGAGAGGTTACATAGAATTTTTAAAATATCTCTAGGCTGCGAAAAATGTCAAACAACTACTAATATAGTTAGTCATACATCTGTGTCTAGGTCATTGGTCATACGCTAAGTTCGCTAGTTTGGTGCTAAACGACTAGCTAACAAACACTGATAAACCAATACAAACTTATTAAATCACTTTGCAAAAACAATTGTCGATATTCTAACCTACGACGAAATCTATTTTCTTTTTCGCAAAGTATCGTACTTAGTTTATACTTTTTCTTAGTATTCGTCTTTGATTTAAAAAATACTTTAACTTGTCTATCTCTAAAGCTTTGATTTTTGTCATGCTTTTTTGTTTAAGGTAATCCTTTGTTAGGCTACAAAAAACAAAAACCGACCATCCTAATGCATGTAGGTAAGTACTTTTTTTACAATTGCCATTCTTAGGTCGGAAGGTGGCGTTTATAAAAAACTAAAAACTGGAATAACTCTAAACCACTGAATTTTGACCACTGGTTGACTGGGCTAAAACATTGTAAATGACCTCTCCTTTCAAGGAATAGGTCAAATTACCACTTACCAGAGTAGGATAGATTTTTGTAACTCTTTCACGCTAAAACGGTTTGACAAAATGTCCATGAAATTTGGCACTTAGCTTTATAACCTAGATTAACACATAGATAGAATACTTTCTATCCCGGAAAATACCATAGTTCCCGCGGAAGAGCGACTAAAATAAAACTTCGCAGACTGGATGCGCCGGCAACAGCTTGGTAGTTGACTATAATTTCATTGTACCTACATCTTTACAAAAATAACACAGGGGTATTTTCATGATTATCTGATAAATGGTAGCTGGATGTTTGATTTCATTTGCCGGCGGTAAACGTAAGTTTGTAAATAAGTATACATATTACGTGTCAATTTGACAATGAATTGTACAAGGCCCCATAAATGCCATGTCCGATATGATTGCCGGTCTGGTGAGTGGATGTTAAGTCACTATAATGATTTAGCAAAAACTGTTTGCTTGTATTGATAGTTTGATGGTATCGTTACAAATTAAATCCTACTAATGTTTAAAAAACCAGCCAAGAGCGAGCTGGACTCGTATAGCTTGTCTAGTTTGAAATGAAGCGCCCCACCACCGCGTTTGCGCACGAATTTGGAGCTCAATTTGAGCTACAATAGAGTCTATCGGTGAAAATTGTAAGTTTACGGTTCAAGAGATAGATCCCTGTGACACACGGACGAACCGACAGAGATACAGCGGAGTCTCAGTAATAAAGTCCCATTGGCTCCCTTTAAATACGGAACCAAAAAAGGAAAAAGTCGTGGTAGCGGTAGTGTTTCACCTCAGAGCCTATCAACCAGAGCTTCCTAGAAAGAAAAAAATAAGGCTCATCCCAATCTCAGCCCAAACCTCTCGCAAACCAGTGATTTTTGGTTTGGCGTCCCTGAATAGCAGTTCATCCCCATCATCTCGCAAACGATCGAATTACCGCTCGCAAACCGTGTTGAGCCGTTCCTGAATATAGCCCCAGCTGTGTGTGTGGATTTCGAAAAGAAATTGCATCTGTCCATATATAATTTTATAGAAACCTTACGTAAAATTTTGCATAAAATATTTTTTTTAATTGGTGGATTGTTTTTTTTCTTCTATTAGGTACACAAATATCGATAGGTATGTACAACATAAGTACTTATCGATAAAAAAATGTTTCTGAGACTAGTCTGGTTACGGCAGTCTTTTGTTTTGCCGTGAAAATCCCGACCTATCGAAATAAGATATTTTATAACTCCATCTATTGTCTCCATAAATTACTAGATTAAAAATCTAGTAGCCACCTCGCCCAATCGCGTTTTTGTTGTATATTTTTTACAATGGCCATCACGCGAACCAGAGGCCTTGGCCAATGTTGATCGGCCAGTTTTTTTATTGAAAAGTTTTTGTTTATCATCATATTGAAATTTGTTGTACGATTCATTTAAATTTGTACACACTAATATAGGTATATTATAAACTAGCTTTATCCAGGGTTAGAAATCCGTGCAAAAATATTACGGTAAAAAATATTAGCGTTGCCAATAATAGTCGAGCTATCGATAGTATTGCCAATAGTATCGTGACCTCGAAAAATAGTCACAATATCGATAGGCCTATTGATATTTACTATCGATAGGCATCAAACTATCGATGGTATATGATATGTCGATGTATCGATACTATTGATGAAAAAATCTCGTGTCACGGTGTTTGCTATCGAACTCCACCGAAACGCCTTGACCGATTTTTATGAAACTTTTTTGTCTATACTCGGTAGGTCTGAGAATAGGTCGTAGGCTATTTTTTATACCACTAATATGGCAAAATAACGTTTGCCGGGTCAGCTAGTATTTCATTAAAAAATTGATACTATCGATAGTCCTAAAAACTACACGTCTCACGTTTGTTATAAAGTTATAATAAAGTAATAAAACATTTTTTTTTTTTAATAAATCAATTCATTTATACTCAATAAGTACTTATAAAATTATTGATAAATCTCACGTAGGATTAGGGAGTGGGCGTCGAGGCAAAACTCACCATATCTCACCGTGAGATGGGAGGTAAAAAAATCCTCAAAAACGCCTCGCGCAACTGGACGCCCCCTTAGCATTAGGGCATTAGGGATACGATTACATAGTTTCGCAGCATAGCTCCATAGCACATCTGTGGTGGAAAGGTAACCTTGGGCGGCGGGCGAGCCGTCTGGTAGGTGAATCAGCTGTCAACCGCGTGTCGAATCTGTTACGTAGTAATTATGTAATCTACACTGACGAGCAAAAATAAAGGGTCGGTTACAGAAATGACGATAACTACAAAACCCGCTGTGATAGTTTCGTCGAGTAAAATGTGTTTAGTAAAGAGTTTTATTCTTAACAAGAACAAGTTTAATTGAGAATAAAGTCATTACTAAACTCATTTTACTCGAAGAAGCTATCACAGCGGGTTTTGTAGTTATCGTAATTTTTGTAACCGACCCTTTATTTTTGCTCGTCAGTGTATAACACAACAGTATTCAATTGCGTAAGTGCATCAAATATATGAACACATAGACAGCTCCGATGTTTACAATGTCGGCTGCACCGTACAATAAAGATGTACGGAGGTGCAACTCCAATTCCGAAAAGTCGGAACTTCCTTATTAGACTTCCGATTTTGAAACGTGTCCGATACTTTTAAATCGGAGGTTAGAATCGGTTGAAGTACTACGACGGCGGTGATCGTGATCAGGCCGCGTCATCGCTTCTCGCGACGCTTCTACAGGGTTATTTGTAATTCACTAGCATCCTTTTAACCCTAAACTCCTACCACTTAAACAATTTTTTTTTGTTATACGACTTTTTAAAATGGAGTACATTTTTTTCCATACACGGCACAGATTATCGTAAAAATACAGGTAATCTCAAATTTTCAAAACGTTATTACACCAAAAATATAAAGTTATGACAAAAGTCGTAAAACAAAAAAGATTTGTTTAAGTGGTAGGAGTTTAGGGTTAAAAGGATGCTAGTGAATTACAAATAACCCTGTATATATTTAGTATGAAAACTGATTCATGGGGCGCCGCGACTGAGACGCGCCCCCGTCCCACGTCTTTTCTGTGTGGCTTGCGCCTTAAACATGTTTGTTTTGTAGTATTTTATTTTATTAGACAGGTTTAATAACAGGGTGGCCCTTAACAGATATCTCTTCTGCCTCCGCCTCCACCATCGCCTCCGATTCTAACTCCGATTCGACTCCGGCAATTCTTTAAAAAATTTGATTTCGGGTTATTCCGATCTGTTACCCTAGTAGTCCGGGAGGCAGCGGCTTTTTAAACAAGTCATTTTATGCCTGCTGATGTTAATATAGAAAAGAGAATGCATGTGGCTCATGACGAAATCGATCGTCAGCTGGTCCAGTTGCGGTGGATGTGACAGTGGGAAGCTGCGGAATACGTTAAAAAAAAAATCCGAAAAATATTTTTTTATAACACATGAATGAAAATGAAATCATGTGTAATTGACATTGATTAGAATTAAAAAAAATAGTCAGATGCACGGCAGAGGGGGGATTAAGCGTCAGCTGAGCGTGCGAACTTGCAAAAAAAATTAGGAAATAAAATTATTTTATGCCAATTGAAATTTTTTTATATGTTTTAGACATATACAGAAATGCGATATTGATAATCAGCTGCATATATAGTGGGGGAAAGACCGTCAGCTGGAGCATTTAAAATTCCGCGCGTCGTAGAGATATATGCGCGCAGTGATACATTCCTGCTCCAGCTGACGGTCTTTCCCCCACTATATATGCAGCTGATTATCAATATCACATTTCTGTATATGTCTAAAATCATGTAAAAAAATTTCAATTGGCATATATAATAATTTTATTTCCTAATTTTTTTTGCAAGTTCGCACGCTCAGCTGACGCTTAATCCCCCCCTCTGCCGTGCAGCTGACTATTTTTTTTTAATTCTAATCAATGTCAATAGGGTAGTATCCTGGGTAAAAAAAACACTATTACAATTAGTCCGACATTTAAATTATCAAAAAATATTGAACACGTTTTTTTTTATTTTGTCAATTGAACAAAAAACGACAAAGATAAAGCGCGACAAAGTTCGGGAGTGGGGGCTCGTGACGTCACGGTTCGCTAAAAAGTGTAGCGAATCGTGACGTCACGCGGAACTTCAACATACAATATCTCCGTCAATTTTTGTTCAATTGACAAAAGAAAAAATACGTGTCCAATATTTTTTGATAATTTAAATGACGAACTAATTAGATTTTTTTAGGAAACTAGCCTATTACACATGTAAAAAATTTCATGTGGTATAAAATATTTTTCGGATTTTTTTTTGACGTGTTCTATGGGGTCTCATTGCAAGCGCCCCCGCAGGGGCGTCAGCTGACCTTCACTTTCCTTATTAGGGACAGCTTCTTTACTAGTATTGTGATGTAACGATCGGTATAAAAACACTAATCAAAATAGCCTCTGCCTCTACCTTGGGTAAATTGTTGAAAGACCATATGAAATTTATAAATATTATAGTTAGAAAAAAGAAAATATTCGTCAGCTGATTGAACGTTGGGGGGAAAGTCGTCAGTCGGAGCATTTAAAATTCCGCGCGTCGTAGAGATATATGCGCGCAGTGATACATTCCTGCTCCAGCTGACGGTCTTTCCCCCACTATATATGCAGCTGATTATCAATATCACATTTCTGTATATGTCTAAAATCATGTAAAAAAATTCAATCGGCATAAAATAATTTTATTTTCTATTTTTTTTTTGCAAGTTCGCATGTTCAGCTGACGCATAATCCCCCCTCTGTCGTGCAGCTGACTACTTTTTTTAAATTCTAATCCATGTCAATTACACATGAAAAAAATTTCATGCGGTATAAAATATTTTTCGGATTTTTTTTTTTTGACGTGTTCTATGGGGTCTCATTGCAAGCGCCCCCGCAGGTGCGTCAGCTGACCTTCACTTTCCTTATTAGGGCCAGCTTCTTTACTAGTATTGTGAAGTAACGATCGGTATAAAAACACAAATCAAAATAGCCTCTGCCTCCCGGACTATAGCGAATTCACCCTAGGGTGTATTCTGGGAAACGTATATCTGAGAATTTACCCTAAGTTAAGGTAAATAATAGGAATGTTTATCTATACTCACTTCCAATTTATCACCTCGATAATGTACACTTGAATAGAGCTTTTCCATTACACTCGATATAGAGCACACATAAAAACAAAAATATGGTATGTAAGTATTGCATCGAAATATATCGAAAACAATCAACTCATATAACAATCATACAGATATTATAATTGATAAGCTAACTCTACCTAGGGACCCTAGGGTGTAAAATCGGAATAAGAATCTAAAATAAATTCCATTATACAGGGTTATTTTTAATTCACTGACATCCTCTTAACCCTGAATTCCTATCACTCAAACAAATGTTTTTTGTTTTACGACTTTTTAAAATGAAGCACTTTTTTCCCATACAAATACACAGAGTATCGTAAAAATAAGAGGAAATCCCAAATTTTCAAAACGTTATTACACCAAAAATATTAAGTTATGACAAAAGTCGTAAAACAAAAAACATTTGTTTAAGTGGTAGGAGTTTAGGGTTAAAAGGATGCTAGTGAATTACAAATAACCCTGTATATCGGACATATGTTTCCCAGAATTCACCCTAGGGTGAATTCTTTAGGGTAACAGATCGGATTAACCGCCGATTTCGGCCTCGGTTCTGTCCGACTGAACCACTCACTTCCGTAACATCCCTGCAGTACAACACTACTATTTATAGAAAAAGACAAAAGTATTACGTTCTTTCACTTGGCAATCACACGCATAGACAATCGTGGGAACGCCGCCGTAGATAAACTTTTAATTGCAACTGGCAACACCATACGACAAACAAGTCCGTGTGTGAAGTTTATAAAAAATGGCGACTGTTTTTATAATCATAATCTTATATATATATCATACTTAAATGCAAATTAAACATCCAAGACTCGAGAACAAACATTCGTATTTTCCATACAAATATCTGCCCCGTCGTGGGAATCGAACCCGGGATCTCAAGGTTCTAGGTTCTACGCCATTTGGTCGTCAAATAGTTTGAATGATGATAATGCGACATACAAGTCCAGTCAGCAAAAAAGCTTGTATTAAAATTTATTTAGCAGACCGCAGAAACCAAGATTTCGACAGAATTGGCTCTTAAATCCGTGTGGAATTATAAAAACTCGCATAATATTATTTTTAATTTACATTTGCGTTCGCGAGGTTTGTTACGCGTTATAATTGTTCATTGTTAGAAAAGAATGCGACCAGTTGAGTTGTAAACAAACAAACCATGTGTAATTAAGTAAATTGATAATGAAAATAAAGCCATTTCTTCGTTTGTCTATGCTTACCTACTAAAAACAAACAGTTGAACGATTCACCTTTGTTCTGAGTAAGGAATTGGATACTTCTCATTCAGATCATATGAGACTAACAATTCTAAGAATGATGATTAACCAGCAACGTACAAACGTTTGTTCTTTTAGCACAGACACGCGTGCATAAGAACTGCGTCAGTACATAGCCCTCAGGGCCGGATTTAGAGGTCTGGAGGCCTCGTGACATACTCGTAAAAGGAGTGGAGGCACCTTGGCTACAAATTATTTTCCAAATAATATCCGAATTACTCGTCGGAATTTGAAACTTTTTTTGTCCTGTTTGTTGTTGTCAGGAGAAGGTTCTTATGATAGAATTTTTTTGTAAAAATAGAACGGGGGCAAAACCGCGGGGAACAGCTAGTTATAAACAATAATCATCATGGCAAAAGTGTTATAAATAATAAATAAATAAATCATGGGACAATTTTATTAACACCAATTGACCTAGTCCCAAACTAAGCAAAGCTTGTACTATGGGTACTATAGACTACGTATAAAAATTCTTATACAGATAATATATTAAACATCCAAGACTCGAAAACAAACATTCGTAATTTTCACACAAGTATCTGCCTCGACCGGGAATCGAACTCGGGACCTCAAGCTTCGTAGTCAGGTTCTCTAACAACTTATCCGTATCCGGTCGTCATAGCACTTGACATTACGACAAAAGACATTACGGATCGCAATATAGCAGGCTCCTCTAAATAACATAAATGCAGCAATTGTCCCGAACCTCAACCAGCCGGAGTTTGACCTCCTTAGGGATACTGTTACGACAGGTGCTGAATGAACTATTTATGGACCGAAGGGAAGATATGTATTGATGTTTTGATCACCATCCGGTTCATTGTGTGAACCAGAACTTAGAAGTTAGCGAGGGTTCTGTGACTAAGCGCTATCGTGAGGTTTGACAATTTTGACATTCGTGTCACCTTTGGGATTAGTTATAACGCCTGCTACACATGTAACAATTAATCTGTGCAAACCGATTTGCGCAGATTTAGCGTATGTGTTACAATAATCTGCAACGATTTGTGATACACACGATCGATAAAAGTCATAAGTCTTTAGGACAAAAAAGATAAATCTGCGCAAATCGGTTTGCACAGACTAATCGCTATGATATATCGTTACACTAGCTGTGGCCCGCGACTCCGTCTGCAAAAAATTCGTCTATCGCTTTCCCGCGGAAGCTACGCAAATTTCCGGGATAAAAACTATCGTATGTCCTTCCAAGAGTCTCAAAGTATCTCCATACCAAATTTCATCTAAATCGTTGAGTATTTTGAGTGTGAAGAGGTAACAGACAGACACACTTTCGCATTTATAATATTAGTAAGGATGAGCCAGTCTCAAGCAAGATTGTAAATGTCAAACGGACTTACGGTATTAAGGCTGGATTTTACCAAACTTTTATTCCGAGAATAACTCTTACTCTCAGATAGTAATGTCAAACCGCCATAGTAATTTGACATTACTATCTGAGAGTAAGCGTTATTCTCGGAATAAAAGTTTGGTAAAATCCAGCCTCATTCCATCTAGCGATAGGTCCACTTGTAAAAAGACTCTAAAATCCCTGGATGAATCCAATAGTGACGCGCTAACACCGATATTGCATCTCATTGAACCTTCACGCACGAACAAACGTGCAGATAAATGGTTAATCATTTATTTTTAACTAGCACAGCTGATTAGCCCGACCCAATTATGAGTTCAAACTGATTAGCGCCCGGTCAATGCTTGCGAAATGAACTTATTTAATGCAGTTCAGTGAACAGACGGACATAGCATGCTAAAATAAGACTATACGAGCGCTAGTCTGTATAATTTATCCCATCCCATTTTCATGTAAAATGTTGCCAAGACTAAACCATATTCCTTGCACTGTCAAAAAGTTATCAGACCTCATATAAATAGAGGCCAAGCTTCCTAACTCTACACGCCCTAACTTCACAAACTTTACACCTTAGTCAAAATATGTGGCTTGGCCGTTTACCTACCTAGTAAATATATCCGGAGAATTTTGTTTAAGTATCTAGTATAATCCAAACTCAAGTTATAAGGATTCGAAAAAACGACGAAGCGCTTTAAGAAAAGGTAGTAGCAGGCCTCATGCATGCCATGTACTTACGCGCGATATTTACCTACCGCGGGGACGATCTGCTAAGATCGAAATTACACTAGGTTGTCACAAGCGCGCGCCGACGCACGTTCATTCGTGTTCCACGGAAAAAATATGCCGCCTGGACTTTTATAAGTGAATGGTGAAACAGGGGCAAATTTTAATATGACTATGCTAGAATTAATAGCTAATATAACAATTTGGAAGTTCGTATCGTGCTGTCTCTCTTACTATTCTATAAAAAGCTATAAGCGTGAGCGGCATGGCACGATGCGAAGTTCGAAAGTTGACCTTCGTATTTAGTATAACGCTAGGGTACTGTGAGCATGGTAATGTGTTCTGCGCATTACAATAAATATCCTTTTTTGTTAGGATTCCAGAGCTAAAATGGCAAAAACGGAACCCTTATAGTTTCGCCATGACCGTCTGTCTCTTTGTCCGTCCGTGGCTTAGCTTAAAGAATATTAGTGCTAGAAAGTTTGTATGGATATAATATATAGCAATTATCCCGACAAAATGGTAAAACAACATGTAGAAAAATTTTTTTAATCCAAACTGCCAGCCCTTGTCACTCACACACACATTCTTAAGGAGACGGAGTAGTATAATCTGTGGCTACAATCGCGGTAAGTACCAAGATTTTGTACGGGATGCAGTATCTGTTACGAAGTAATAATATAATAATATAATAATATTTATTCAAAATACTTTCTTACACTACAATACAATTTATCTAGGAGACTTATAGGAAAAAGAAACACATATGCCTGAACTAGGATGATCCTGTGTTTCAGGCGTGAAAAATAAAAATTACATTAATATCCTTAAAAATTAACACTTGCATATAACATAACAAAACAAGACCTTAATACCTAAGGTGAATTATAAAATAATATAATTTTACCTTAATACAAAAAAAAAAAAAAAAGAAAAACTTAATAGTACATGTAAAACATTATGGTCTATGTCATTATAAGTCTATCTATCTTGAAAAGAAAATAAAAATGTTCATTTAAAAACAGTCAATAATTTCTCTGTATCTTCGTAGGAAAACTTTTGGAGTTCTTCTTGGAGGGTTTTCTTAGCACGAGAGTAACTAAGTGAAAATATACCCCATTTGGCGTTTAATCTGTTGTAGAGAAAAGGCCCTAGGAATACGTAAAATCTAGAAGAGAAGGCATGTTTTTTCTTCCCCATATTACTTGGGCAAACTATATCTTTTCGTCTCTTGTTAGTAGTGTTAGTATTGTAGGGGAGTGCAGCATGCTGTTTAAGAACTGTGTGCATTATAAATATTTGTCTAACGGTTAATACATTACACGATTTATAAAGAAGGTTAGTGGAGTAGAGGAAAGGTCGAAAAGTAGAGACCTTTAGCACCGCACGCTGGGCTCTCTCTAGGGTAAGTAATGAGGTTTTTGCTGAGCCACCCCATGACGTAATGCAATAAGATAATATTGACTGACATAAGGCCAGATAGACTTGCCTGATTATTTTTAAATCCATTAAATTGCGTAGTTTTTTAAAGACGTACATTAATTTCCGAACTCGGCCACTTAAAGCTTCAATATGAGGCCTGAACGACAGAGTTTCGTCAATTATAACACCCAGATATTTTATTTTGTTAGTAAAAATAATATTTGGACACTTGCACTGCATAATAGCAGGGCCTTTACAGTGATGGGCGAAGAGATTTTGGTTAGGTGGAACCAAATTTGATTTACGCATTGCAAAATGGATGAAATTAGTTTTATCTGTGTTTAGAGTTAGTAGATGTTGCTGAAGCCAGTTATTTACGACATTAAAGCCTTTTTGTGCATAATAATAAACCTCTTGTTCTGAAGCTGCTGAAAACAACAGAGCAGTATCATCTGCATAGGATATGATTTCACCTGCATCCAACTTTAAGTTACAGAGATCATTGATATAAATCAAAAAGAGGGTGGGTCCTAAAATGCTTCCTTGGGGAACCCCAAAAGAGGTGTTTTTTAGGTCGGAACTGATGATATTGCCAATTTTCACACATTGAGTACGCCCATCCAAGTAACTTGCAAATAATTTAAGTTGGGTGCCTCTTATACCTAGAAAATCAAGTTTTTGCAATAGAATAGGTATGGAAACTGTGTCAAAAGCTTTCGCAAGATCCAGGAATATTCCCACCGTCCGCTTGCCCTTGTCCAGGGCCTGTACTACATAGTCAGTGAGGTTATGTACAGCGTCCGCAGTCGACAGTTTCGACCGAAAACCAAATTGACTATTTGACAACATGGAATTTTTCTCTAGATATTGGACAAGTCTGTTATTTATAATTTTTTCCAATAGTTTAGATATAGCTGGTAGTAACGAAATAGGCCTATAGTTTGTTATTTTATCTTTGTCCCCAGCTTTATGAACAGGAACAACTACAGCTTTTTTCAAACAATTAGGAAAAATTCCATCAGCCAAGCATTTTCTAAAAATGTAAGTAAGTGGTGCCACCAGTATGTGCTTAAATTGCTTTAATATTTTAGTCGAAATTTTATCCCAACCAACCGCCGTACCGTCTTTTAGGCTCATAATGGTCCTATCCACTTCAGCTTCATCGGTATCTAATAACACAAATGATTTAAGAGTATTATTTCTAGAAAATTGAGAGTTTGAAGCTGTCTTATGTGACTGAAACCGAACTTTATCTGCTAAACTTTTTCCTATGTTAATAAAATATTCGTTTGTGCTATTCACGGTAGTTAGATGTGAAGAGTTAGCTTTTAGTAATAATCCTGAAGGTGATTCATGCTCTTTTGACATAAAAGTAACATTTTTTATGTAATCCCAGACTTTTTTGCTGTTTGATCCAGCCTTTTGTAATTCATTTTTATCGTAGCTATGCTTAATATTTTTTAGAAGGTCGTTACAAAAATTCCGGTACCTTTTGTACGATAATTGTAAAATCAGATTGTCCGGATTAGACTTAGCCTTCTTATGTAGTTTGTCCCTATGTCTCATACAACGGATTAAACCTGGCGTTATCCACGGCTTAATATTGTAATATTTATTGTTTAATCTAGTGCACGTCGTGTTTTTTATTATTGCTTGTTGAACACTTTTTATTAAATACGACATGCAAAAATCCGCGTCATCAGAATTGTAAACTGGGTTAAAGTCAATGTTGCATAAATCATCTTCAAGTTTATGAAGATTTAATTTGGAAATTGTATGCGTGCGTATTATATTAGGTAATTTATGCTTTAAGGTTAATAGAGCAGCGTTATGGTCGGTTATTGTTGAGTTAGTTACAAGCGCTATTGAAGGGAGATTCGATTTAATCATGAAATGGTCTAAACAAGAGCCACTTTGGTGTGTGGGAAGCGTGTGCGCCGGGAGTAGGCCGTGATAGGAGCATAAATTCAGATAGTCTTGGGCAGCAGAGTCGTTACTTTCAGGACGTATATTGATATTTATATCTCCTAGTAAAATTACATTTTTGAAAGTTGTTAAACGTTCTAATGTTTCGCTTAGAGAATTAAAAGAATAACTATTAAGTAATCTGTGGTAGTAGTGCCATTGCGCTTCGCTTGGCTCGTCTTGGCGGGCCACTACAGTGCCCCCAGAATCCCCAGATGTCCAGTCGAACATTCGGTATTAGTTCCTTCCGGTTCGGCGTCATATTGGAGCCGAAACTGGGTTTGTGGGCTTCCGAGCAGCGTTCGGGAGCAATCGGCGTCGTGGAGTGGCTCCCACTCAAAATGAAAATGAAATGATCCGTGCCTGTCTATAGTCGACCAAGTAAGTGCTTTACCATTTTTTATGACAGTTCCTACATCAGAATAAAAACAATAAGGCTGATTGTCACATTGACTTGTAAGTGAAAATAGCCTTTGATATCTTAAGTCATACAACTGACATTGAACTTTAGGGTAGTAAAGGAGTTTCTTGGTCGACTATACCTACGATGTGTGCCTGTGTAAATTTATATTGCGGCAGTCGCATAGAAACCAAAACCGTTGGGTATGGAAGATTTGCGTACGAAGGGCCTTAGTTGTCTTAGGTTGTTTCTTAAATTATCTTTATGTTTTTTTTTCTCTAAGTGACTTACGTCTAAATTTCTCTTCAAATAACGAAACTCGGCAGCCGAAACCGCATCATTTACGGTTTATCCGCTACTAATCTTTGCGGTCAGACATTCTAATTTAAATACTAACTGCTTAGTTCTTTCGCAACATGTATTTTAGTACTTGAGCAAGCAGCATATCTATGTTAGATAATATTTGAAATTTTCCACGAGCAGTGAATCAAATTTTCAGGTAAGTAATCAAAAATTAATCTGTGTTGGAATTATTGATTAATAGTGTCAAATACCCTATTTATTAATCGTTTAATCGTTAGAACGTTACGAAAACATGGAATGCATACAAATGCGAATGTCTGTTACCTCTTCACGCTTAAACCGTTCAGAACCGATTTAGATGAAATTTGGTGTAGAGATAGTTTGAGGCTCGAAAAGGGACATAGGACAGATTTTATCCCGGAAAACAGCATGATTCCCGCAGGATAGCGATAAACGAATTCTTCGCAAACGAAGACACGGAAAACAGTTTGTGGAATATAAATGCTTCATTTTCCTTCATATAAACATTTCCCACAGTGCTTTATGCCGCATGCAATTTTATATGAAACAATTATTCATACCGTAACTTCTAGACAAATATGGCGTAACATAAGCGCAAGCGCATACGAATTCAGTCAGTCGGTCACTGTGAATAGACATTGCGTCTATTGCAATTAATAACCACTTCATAAAGTTTGGCTAAACTTACAGGACTGTTTTGTTGAATTATAATATGTACCTATGAGTACGATTGATTTTTTTTTATAATTGGATTGGGTTAAGTTAGGTTGGAATTGGAACTAGGTTCGATTCCCAGCCCCTATACTTTCCAGTTTTTCAATGAAGTTTAGCAATGATTTAGTAAAAAAACAGATGTATCATTTTAGTATCAAAAAGATGTAATTTTTTGTTAGGACTATCCAAGGCCAGAATGGTTGAAGTGCATTGTATCACATGAACCCTGAAAGGGCAGCATACAAAGTACCTATTAATAATAAATATCACAATTTTATTGTTAAAAATAAAGAAGATAAATAAATATCAATCATAAAATATACTACGCAAATCAAATTAAATGAAATAGATAATAGATAGAGGTCAAAACGTAGTCAGTTTCAAATAATAAAAAGTTCAAAGACAGTCTAACTTTTCTTTTCAAAGTAAAACACGAGTTCTAGCAATCTTAAAGCAAATTTATTTGCGCACGCCACACGCATTCTAAATAAGGAGTAAAATGAAATTTCGCGTCCAACCAGTTCGTCTATATTTAGCCACGTAAAGACGGGCATACCAACTGCGAAACAGCATTAGCGTTGAGTTGTCACTTGATCTGTAGCCGGATGAGTGTGTTAGGAAGATTCCGGGTGATTCGTAGCAGAACCCATTTCATGAAGTAAATAGGTATCTTTTAAAGGCGATTTGACGTGTTTGAGCCAAATCTTTCTTCAAGGAATACTCGCAACTACAACCAAACGAGAACTGGTATATTGGGTCCATTGAGTCGAGCTGGTGTAGCTCCATCTCTACTACCCTCGTGCAATTACATGAAGTACACAAAGACAAAACTATTACACCCAAAAAGTGTAAACGGTGTGCTGAAAATATGAAGTGTCGTAAAACATCCTTACTAGCAGCGCAAGTAGTATTTGACACTACCAATCAACTGCCATACTTATTAAGAACTGTCAAAACTGGATCCCTCAATGATTTTGAGTGGTAATACTGAACTGTGACGTCACTTATCCAACTCAAATGACCAACTGTTTATTTATTTTGAAGCTAAAAAACTAAAATTTGCAGTAAAATCAATATTAATCAGTTTTTTCTGGATTAAAACTTAATGATTATTTAGAGCTGTGACCTGGAATTATTGATTAATGGTGTCAAATACCCTATTGAGCTGACATTTGAAGGTAACCGGTTCGAGGATGATGCGCACGCGACGAGACCTTACGGCGCTAATAGAGTGAAGGTCGCTGTCATTGTGCGACTTGCATCAAATAAAGTGCATCATTTCATCGATATTATACACACAGTACTGAATCTTAAAATTAATCAGTTACATTTCAACATACGATTGGGCAAGTTTGATAGAACTCTCCTGTAAATGCTTTTCATATTTTTTGATGGTCATTGACAAATACATATTTCCTTACGTTGGTCAGTATCCGTTTACGGAATCAATCTGTTATAAAAAAAATACCATTTTTTTCTTTATAAACTGACCCGTGGTGTGCTAAAGGTGTACCTCACAATCTTTCCAGGGGTATTAAATAATTTTACTCTCAACTAAGTACACACCTAATCTACCTTCTTTCTTGCAGCTCAAACATTTCACTGTACAAAAAATAGAGCGATCCATTATGACATTGGTTACTGAATGTTTTTTGGCTTAGCCATTTTCGTTCGCCGTATACAGTTTTCTATCCACAAAAACACGACAATTTGCTATCCAGTTAAATAACACCCAAAAAAGCCTCGTTTTTACTGTCACTTAAAAAGTAATCAAACAGCGTCGTAATAAAGTTTAGGTATGAAGGGGCTAGCTTTCTCTAGTAATTGGTTGTTTGAAAACAAAACAGAGAGTCTTATCTTGAGGTTAGACTTCAATTATGTGACTCGCAAACTAATTGAGCCTGCGCGTTCCGGACGGAATAAAAATACAGCGTTATACACAAAGAAATGTCTTGTGTATAGTCGACCGATAATAAAGCTGGTTGTTTTATTATTTTTTTTTTTTTATGTTATATAGGCCAGACAAACGAACTAGTGGGCACCTGATGTTAAATGAACACCACTGTCCATAGACACCCGCAGCGCTTTACACGATGCCAGTGCGTTGTCGGCCCTAAAGGAGAGGGAATAGGGGAAGGGGAGAGGGAGGGGGAGAGGGAAGGGGTGAGGTATTGGGCCCCCGGCACTCTCACTGACCGTACGAAACGCAAACAGGATTACTGCTGCTTCACGCCGGTGTTCTGTGAGAGGGTGGTACTGCCCCGGACGAGCCGGCCCATTCAAGATGCAGCGACTAGCTACAACACGGCTCTACCACTACTAAAATTACACACACTTGTCACATTAAGATATTAGTGAAAATAGACTATGATATTTCAGGTCACACAGCAACTGGGTCATACACATTTTTATGTTCGCGTCTCTCCTGTAGACACGGTAAAAGTTAAGGGTCTATTGTCAATATTTTTTAGTCAAGTCTACATTGGCATTTGGGACGCCGCCAACATTCGGCCTATTTAAACAAATCTTAAGTTTGCTGACTCGAAATCAATGATATTTTAAGAGGGATTATACCTGCTGAGCTGGCAACGTTGCATTATTGTTAGTTTTCTCGATTATTCCATAAAAATTGAATGAAAATTAAATATGTTTTGTATACAAATTGTTCTAATATATAAGTTAATGTGTCTACTGCAATAATAATTCGTGATAAGACTTTTATTTTCTTTAAAAACCGTTAGGTAATAATTTGTTCGTTTTTAAAGAAAATAAAAGTCTATCACGAATTACTATTGCAGTAGACACATTAACTTATATATTAGAACAATTTGTATACAAAACATTTTTAATTTTCATTCAATTTTTATGGAATAATCGAGAAAAACTAACAAAAATGCAACGTTGCCAGCTCAGCAGGTATAAACCCTCTTAAGTTTGCTGACTCGAGGTCGCTAATTTTATGTCCACAGGAGAGACTACTTTTGTTTCTCATGCTGTATGACCCAACTATACTTTCACTTCAAATTTGGCATTGGCATTTGACATAATCCTTGAGGATCATGGCCCTATACGAAGCTACTAAGATCAATTTTTTCAAATTTCCTACGGATAGCTACGAGATTTTTTATTCTGCCAAATGACCGAAGTCGCGGAATATAGATAGTGTCTATTATGCATCAATAACTTCAAGTCAAGACACTTTTACTGATGCTCAGCGTTGCTAGCCAGAGTCAATAATAAAAAATACTGAAGGCTCCAATGAACCGTAAACGATTTCTTCACTCTTTGTTTATTGATCTCCTAGCTAGTAGCTACCCGTGACTTCGTACGCATGAACTAATAGAAACCAGTTTACTACCATAACCTACATAAAAAATTGACCTACATCTTAGTCATTACTAAGATACTGCCTATTACAAGTACAGAAGTAACATCTAATAAATAATAGAAATAACATCAACAAGTTTGTTCTTTCAACTACATTTTTATTTTTTTTACTTTTACACTCATCCCGTGAAATCCATATTTCAAACTAAATACAAACTGAAACATGGATGCATAGAAAAAACCCCAGAAAAAAGACCAGCGCTGGGAATTGAACCCAGGTCATCAGCATTCCGTGCCGCGTGCCATTCCCCTACACCACCAAGACACAACACAAAAAGTGGTGGTGTATGGGGAATGCATCCATGTTTCAGTTTGTATTTAGTCTGAAATATAGAACATCGTCTGTTTTCCTTTTTGCCTCTACTGCTTTACAGTATGTGTTTTTATTTTTGAGGAATTTACTAATTTACGGTTTCACCAATGTAATGTACTTTTTGAACATCAATCTCTGCAATGACGAATAGTTTGAACAGTCAACTCAAACGGTGTTCCGGATCGGGGAGATGACAAAATAGATACATATATATGATTTTTTGGTCATTTCTAAGTCTCCCGCTATTAACTCGTGTGATATTTGTACTCCTCTTCATATTAAGTTTGTGGTGTAAAGACTGTTTTTTGTCGCATGACGTAAAGAACCCTGAGCACTTTACTAATGGTTACAAACTTGTTTTTATCCACCATACATTACTATGCCTTAAAAAAAAACAGTAAATGACGTTTTCAACATTCCATAATGTTTACAAAAGTTTATGCCGAGCAAGCTCGCAACACAGTTGCATTAAGGTGCATTGACCTCGTGCATAAAGCTGGCACGCATGTTCGTCGACCATTCATGATCAATTACAGATGTCCGTCTGAATCACTATCGTCATCTTACTCGTGTAAAATTGGGCACGTATCTAAATGCAAAAAAACAATGAACACAATATACAATGTAATTTCATATAATGCTATTTGCTCGGAAATAATTAACTTTAGAGGATTATTATTCTTTTAAGTATTTAATTTATTTCGCTAACACATAGGTACCTAATCTATTGATTACACGATCAAAAAAGATCGTCTAATTATACGTTCACCGTAAATTGTATTATATCAAATAACCATTGTGTATTTCTCGGCGTTTCGTTACAGATTGAGACAGGAAAATAAACATATTTATTTCTAGGTTTCAAGTTTCTAGCTCACTTAATTATTTCTATTCTTCTTAATATTAGTTCTGTTTTGTGGGGGCAGCAGTGACATCAAACGGGTACAACTCAAACCCATTAGTACAATTTTGATTTTCGAGTAACGCTAGTGTTATCTAACATGGTTGGTCGATATCGTTAGAATTGTATGAATCAGTCGTTGACCTTTTACTAAAACAGTCGTGACGCCATTGCAATCAGCCATTTGCTATTTTGACACCTACACACTAAGTACTATTACAAGCTGACTGCAAAATATTTTTGTACTGAAATCTAGAATACTTACTAATATTAGTTCAGGTTTGGTGTAGGAATCAGAAGACTGTGCGAAAGAAATGGAATGAGGATGAGGGAGGAAAATCTACAAGGAATACAAAAATAGCTTACCAGACAAAGTATACAATACAATACAAATACAATACAAATGTTCTTTATTGAGCACCAAAAAAGTACAGAAAAAATAATAATAACAATAAAAAAAAATCAGGCAGACAATAGGCGGTCTTATCGCTCAAAAGCGATTAAGGTATAGTTCATTACACGATGCATTTTAACACGTTAGGCAGTAAATAGCAAAACCAAATTGAACATTTTGAACTTTAATCGTATTGGTATTGTTATGAAAATATTAATACTTAGGTACTTATTTCTTACTACTACTTATTATTTTAATTATTAAACCGCTCCTACCTATCATTCACCTTTTTCCTGTACAGATACTCGAAACTTTACCATAAAAAATGTTAGAGGAAGGAAAAGTAATTATTTTTTGTTCACTGAATAGGTAGGTATAAAACTTGAGATATGTCCTCAGTAGCACAGCACCGTATCCCTTCGTTTCCCATAATTTTATTTTTGTTGATTTCATTTGTCAAAATTTAACAAGAATGTCGTATTCAGAATTTCATGAAATGTCATCTTATGCAGGTCAAGTTAGTTCAATAAAACATGCAGAATTCGTAAGAAAGTAGGTAATTAGTCCGTCAATTAAGCTACCAAAGAGTATTGGACGTACCTATGTATTTCTTTTGTAGATATAGTTTCAAAGTATCGTATGACGTCACGCCTTGTTACACTTTATACTTAGGCGTGACGTCATGAACCCCCGCTCACGAACTCCGGTTTCGATTCCCGCGTCAGTGCAGATATTTGTATGAAAACACGAATGTTTGTTCTCGAGTCTTCGGTGTTTTATATGTTTTTATGCATGTATATAAGTATATTTATCCGTCGCCTAGTACCCATAACACAAGCTTTGCTTACTTTGGGATTAGGTCAATTGGTGTGAATTCTCCCGTGATATTTATTTATTTATATTTTTTATAGGCAACAGAGCAAATACGTGTATAATATTTTTTGATAATTTAACTGACGATATAATTATATTTTAATACTTACTGTCTTACCAAGTAGCAAATGAACTCAGTAAACCCTCCCTATCCTAAGTATTTGGAATGCATGGTATGTACTTCTATCTAATTTTAACCAACGTCTGTATCGACTAAGCTGCATTTAACGCGCAGGCTGCAATTCCTATTGACTTATGCCGAATATATCGTTGTATAGGTTTGCATCACAGGCATATCCAGTTTTAAACTGCACTTATGTTAAAGCAGAGAAATACAGAATTGTCCAATCACATTCATGGTAAATGTTTTTTACAAATTGGCTGCAAATTTTCATTGCGTTTTCGATTACTTATTAGAGCTCCTGTACTTCTAGCAGATAACTGAAAATTGTATCAGAATCTTCTGCAGGGTTTTTAGTTTTAGGAAACATAAAATGAAAAATAGCCTAATTTGTAATAATGACCTACTTGAGTATAGTGTACGTCGCATTATCAGCGTCATGTCATTGGTGGCAATCAATTGACATACTTATAAGCTGCCAAAACACCCAATAGATTTCGATGTTAGTAAGGAACTATGACGTCACTCTGCCAGCTCAATTGACTAACTGTTTATTTGTTAACCTACTAAAAGTCAAATTATACGTTTAATTAAAAATTAATCAGGCATTCCTGGTTAAAATTAACTGATTTTTAGTTACAGCCGTCTTGGAATTATTGATTAATGATGCCAAATACCCTATTATTATTGAGTAAATATCACGAGAACTTGATATCAATTGACTTAGTGTCAAAGTAAGCATAGCTTGTGTTATGGATACTAGGCAACAGATCATCATCCCAGCCTATATACGTCCCACTGCAGGGCACAGGCCTCCTCTCAGAATGAGAGGGCTTGGACCGTGACAAATATACATAAATTTCTATTAAAAATTAAAGACTCGAGAACATTCACAGTTTTCATAAATGATACCTGTCTCAACCCCTCGGTCGCACGCTTGAAATTAATAATTTTTTGTGATTGTATAAATATAAAATTCAAAGTCCTGACTGACTGACTGGTATATCAACGCACAGCCTAAACCGCTGCAGTTAAAGACTTGAAATTTGAGTATCATAGAGGGACACTGAGATGGGATTTTTCGAAATTCCCACGGAATAGGGAATAAATGGGATTTTTATCCGTCCGTAATTATAATTATTCATCTTCATCATCAGCCTATACTGTCCACTGCTGGACATAGGCCTCTCCCATGGCACGCCACTGAGCACGACCCTCGGCCACTCTCATCCAGCTCTTTGCAACCGAGCCTGAGGACTTCGTATAATTATTAGAGACTTCAAATTTTGCAGGCAAGCAAGTTAATGTAACCATTCCTTTAGAATCATTGAGTTGCCGTAAAGAGGGATTTTAGGAAATTCCCGCGGGATAGAATTCGGGAGTTGACCATATAAGTTTTATTTGTGTGCAGCAAAGTCGAGGGCAAAAGCTAGTTGTATATAAAGGCATTGCTAAACATTGGATTAAGACTTCATAGTAGCTCCAGAGACGACTGTTAACATACCGGAAGATAATGCGTGGGCCACAATATACACCTAAGTATCTGGTGGTCACTAGATATAAGCAGCTGTCCTCTAGTCGAGTTCTGAATGACTCATCATCATCATCATCATCATATCTTCAGACGGATGGACATACAGCAGTGGTGTCATCATCATCCTCATCATCCCAGCCTATACATACCTATACGTCCCACTGCAGGGCACAGGCCTCCTCTCAGAATGACTAGCTTTGGGTAGTTCCCACGCAGACCCAGTGCGGATTGGGAACATCACATAAACCATTGAATTTCTTCTCAGGCTCATGCAGGTTCCTCACAAAGTTTTCCCTCACCGTAAAGCTCATGGTAAATTACAAATTAAATTTCGGACATAAATTCCGAAAAACTCAAGAGGTGCCAGCCCGGACTCGGACCCACGACCCTCTGCTTGAGAGACTATATATCAAACCACTAGGCCACCACGGCTTTTGACACATATACTGGGCCACAGAATATATAATAGTACTAACGTACAGAATGGCCACGCTCCGCCCCGCACCGATTCGAGTTACCCCAGCAGATTGCCGGACACCGCCCGAATCCAGAAGAGTGCGCGCGCGATGTATGTAGGCGTACGCGTGTACAGACGTCGTCGTGCTTATGTAGATTCAAGAACGCGTATTTTATACGTCGTGGCCACCGTGTGGCTGGGCACAAACTATTATTGGCACAACACACACTCCACACATTGCTGGGTATTATAAACTTAAAATTTTTCCTCTCTTTAACCGTGATAGAGGAGAATCCTTTTTTATATGATAAGGGGAAAACGAGCAGACGGGTCACCAGATAGAAAGCAATCACCACAAACCTATAACACAAGTTGGGTTAGTTTTAGGGATATGTTTTCCTCTTTGCTACTCTGTTTTGCGTTGTCATTTTTAAAATGTTACGTGCAACGTGCTACACAGTGTTTATAGGTACTTAAACACGAGCTATAAAATATCCTCGTACCTTCTGTTGTAATCGTCATTCGACAGGATATTTCGTAAACCTATAATAATCTTATACCTACTTATACATACATGGTGACTCGAAACTCGAAGACACGTGAATCCCTAGAGTTAAGACCAAACTAGATTGATTGTTCACCCTCGAGAAAACCTAAAAATCTTTAAAAATGTTACCGTACCTAACCTAACCTAACCTAACCTAACCTTTTTTAGGCGAAACTCTAACACTAAATGTTTTTTGTGAAAGTGTTTATTCTGTGGGCGAAGTCAGGTGTTAAAACTAGTTATAAACTAGCTGTTGCCCGCGACTCCGTCTGCGTAGAATTCGTTTATCGCTATACCGCGGGAACTGCAATTTTCCGGGATAAAGAAGTATCCTATATGTTAACCCAGGTTATATACTATCTTTGTGCCTTTCATCACAATCAGTCAAACCGTTTTAGCGTGAAAACCACACATCCATCCATCCATACAATTTTTCCATTAAAAAATAATTCGAAGACACGACTCCAGTAAAAAACGCTTTATTTAGCCCTGAAAACCAGATTAATTTTCAATTAACTGCAAAATTAAATCTTTTGTTGCTTTAAAACAAATAAATAGTAGCTCCAGAGACGACTGTTAGCATACCGGAAGATAATATAAATAGTTGATTGAGCTGGCGATCAAGTGACGTCATAAGTTGCTATTGCCAATTGCCATTCAAACTCTATGGGAGAACTGTGTTTTGACAGCTCATAAAAAGTATGTCAGTTGATTAGTGGTGTCAATATCCCTATAATGCGATGGGATGGGATATATCAGTTTTTAGTCATATAAGCGCCTCGCACTAGTCTAGTCGCACTTTGAGCTTAGGAGCCATTAATTTCCTCCCGTTATTAGTTTTCTGGTTTTCCTCATTTCAAAAGGCTTAGTTAGAGTCCCGCCTTGGCTTTCCCACCGTTGCTCGCGATGATGAAAGTAAAAATAACCGCTTATCTCCAGTTGTCCTGGTCGGAAAGGATAGCTCCGCTGCGCGCGCGCCGGCAGTTATGCAACGCGGGCTGTAATGAGTTCACGGTGGGCTTATCGATAAAAACACTTTATGTTGGTTAGTTTCTGCATTAAAGGCGAAAACTTTTTTCCAAGGGCTCCAGAGGCCATATTGTCGCACCATCTCTTTCTGTCACCGTCTTATACAGTTTGATAGAAAGAAATAGTGAATGAGATCGCAAGCGCCCACGCGTTATACATTAAGCGTACAGACTACAGATAATCGCTTACAAAGAAAACAGCAAACCAAATCCTCTTTGCTTATTCTCCAACGATTATGGAATTTAAATTTTTTTAGACTGTTTTTGTGTCCCAGTCTCTCATATTCCACTCTCGTCTATCAAACGCGAGCTCTCGACATACTACGTGATATGAACGAGTAAATAATTAGGTCGTCCCTCCATCTCTTCCTCCATGAATTTCACGAATTATCTGTTTTCTAAAATCACGGGAATCCCAGGATATTTTCCGTGTCAATTTTGCTATCAAAACATTTATCTTCGAGTTCAATGTCAAATACGTGCGTCATAATATTTTGATGAACCTGTTTTAAACAGCTGGGAAGCCCGTTGTTTTTCACCTACTTAGCACATAAGTATATTATATGTATCTGAACCTGTATAAGGATAATTATTTATTTTTGTTTTAGAACCGTTCGACGGTTTTGTTATGATAATATTGAGCTGTGTATGATCATTATTTGAGCGTTTGTTCGGAGTCACCTTCGTGGATATATTTTTGTAGAAACGGCAGAAGATTCTGCTAAAGTTCCTAGTTTTTTTTTATTAGGGGACAATCTTACACAAATCGACCTAGTCCCAAACTAAGCAAAGCTTGTACTATGGATACTAGACGACGATAAACATACTTATATTTATAGATAAATAAATACTTAAATACATAGAAAACATCCATGACTCAGGAACAAATCATGCACAAATGATGTGCTTATCACACAAATGAATGCCCTTACCGGGATCCGAACCCAGGACCTCTTGGTTCGTAGGCAGGGTCACTACCATACCAACTAGGCTAAAGCGGTCGTTGTCGTCTAAAGTTATATGGTAACTAACCAAAAATGCCATCAAAATCTACCGCCAATTCCTAAAAATTGTGACCACCGAAGTAAGGCGGTTAAAAGTGTTGGAAAGCTCGAATAATGACTTTGTATTAACTCTTCTTACTGTTTAGTTTCACTGGTCTACTCACAAAAGAGAGAGTTTGTGGGAGCATGTGTGCCGTGCGGCTCTGTATCGGATGCTAACCAGGATCCACATAATATCAGCGTCGAGCCACCTTTAGTGACCCGACGAGCGCTGAGTGGACTCCTTTTTCGTATATGTAGCTTATCTCTATTTTCAATTATTGTTTTTATTTTTCTTTTTAACATGTAACATGTACTTTTTACTTATGCGAAATAAAGATTTCTTATTCTTATTCTTATTCTTAAAAGTAAATTCGTAGATTTCCCTTGTCCTATTTCACCTGATGCAAAGTGCTGAGAAGCCAAAAGCTTACTCTCTGCTTCAGTAACAGCCTATTGAAATTACATATATACTTATAACATAAGTATTTGTGTAATTATCAACAAGCTTGCGCCCACCGTGAAAAACTAAAATAAAGGCTGGCTCTTTATCTCGTGGTAAGTTCAAAAAATCCTGTCTTAATGCATCATTATAATCTTCAAGAGACATGTTTGTCAAAAGTCATGCCTTTACTTATATAGTTGTTTAGGCTGTGCATTGTCAGTCATTCAGTCAAATTACTCTTTTATACGTATGTGGATTGTTTGAAGTGTAGGTTAGCTGGGATATGACTCCTTATATTTTCGTCCTCTAACGTGTACCTTTCTATGTTTTGTGTTCAATACACAAATAAATCGTATCCGCTTCAAAAGCTCGTATCTCATAACAACATGTTAACTAAACTAAACCTTCAAATACACCTAGTAAAATTCAGTTTAAGGATATCTGTTTTGAGGTAGGTAAGACCTTTTTAAAAGTAGAAACGTAACACATGCAATATATATACAGCCTTGGGAACGAAACAGGCTCACAACTATGAGCTTCTAAGAATTCACATGTTAAAATTTATCATATAGTTTTTATGGTAACAAAAAACTTTGCAAGCTAACTAATAGGAGATGCAAAGTGATGATTAGATTTATTCAAGCCTTTTATTCTGCATTGGTCCTAAGTGAAAACAATGTACCTACAGTTTATAAATTTAAAGCTTTCGCATTATCGCTATGATTGGACTTATGAATGTCAAAAAATCCATCACTGATTCGGAAAAACCCAGCAAGAAACTCAACTCCATCTAGATATAGGATACATGAATAATAAAAAATTGCCTGGATTAGTTACACCATAGCACATTATTTTTTTTTCTTTTTTGATTTAAATTGTACCCATAATGGCGTAATTCTCCTGGCGTTGCCTAAAAATGCTGGTCAACGTTTTAAATGAAACAAAAAAAAAATAAAAGGGGTACGTACTATTGAAATAAAAAACATCCTAAAAATAGCCTAACTATTTGTGAAATTCGTCTAAGTTCTGTCGCTGCGGAAGAGTGCCCATAAGGCTGGCAGGCAGCATTTCCGCGCTAGATTGTGATGACAAAACGTTGGACGGGAAATGCAACAGCCATGTTGTTTGACATTACATACCCAGCCGTAAAAAAGTGATGACCGTGTAACCTAGTGGTTAGTGATCCTGTACCTCTACCATGAGTTACACTAGTTTACAGTGACCGTACTCGCTAGCGACGGCGTAAATGATTTGAATGGAGAATTGTGTACAGCGCCTCTAGCGGTCACTTACGGAAGTACAATTCTCCATACAAATCATTTACGCCGTCGCTAGCGAGTACGGTCACTGTAAACTAGTGTAACTCATGGTAGAGGTCCTGAATATGAAGCTAGATTACCTGAGTTCTCATCCCGGCAGAAGCAGACATTTGTGAGATGAACAAGGACCGTGGATGTCATATGTATTTAAATAAATAACTATTAAGGTCTTAGCGCTTTGAGGCTCTATAAGGAAGAAGCAAAGAGGTTAGTCGACGTCACAGGAGACCAAAGAGCTGGCAGCTACCTCGGACAAAGGATTAGCTCGTATATTCAAAGAGGGAACGCTGCGCTGCGAGTATCTTCGGAACCTTGAGGACTCCTGTTCATTATTTTTTTAGTTATTTTTTTTTTCTTATTATTATTATATACTAGCTGATGCCCGCGGCTTCGCCCCCGTTGTTTTTTTTTTTAAATTTCTTTCATAAGAACCTTCTCCTGACAATAACAAACGCAATAAAAAAATAATTATCTAATATGGTGCAGTCGATCGGAAGTTATGCGCTTAGCAACACATTCAGCGATTCATTTTTATATTATAGAGAAGAAGATAGAAGATAAGTATGTTCATCAACGGTTTAACAGGTCAATTGGTGTAAATTTTCCCGCAATATTTATTTACATATTATTTAAGTTTCTAACTCTTACCGTTACACATTGATAGGTCAACAACAATACAAACTCAGACAATCGTTGCTAAAAATACGATTCCAAATCGGACCTTGGCCCCACGTTAATTACAGATAACCGTTTTGTTTATATTTGTCGCCAGTTCCGACGAAACAAACGCTGTGAAGGTCAGGTTTATACACTTGTAAAAACCGACTAATCACCGGTTACCAATTTGACATACTTAGTTCCCTTCGGCTGTCTCAAAGGCCCGAACATTCTCTCTTGCTGCTTCTCTTTCTAATTAGGTTTATCAGAAAGAGACGCACAACAATGTCGGCAATAAACAATTACAGATGGAACGAGAAATTGTCTATGGAGAATAGTTAAAATGTAAATGTAGTGTTTACTCTATGCAATTTGCCTTGCCATGCCCATTTTTAGAGTACCCAATGCCGCCTATATTACCATAAGGGCACACAGGCAGGGCCCATACCCAGCTCCCTCGGCTCTGGGGGTCCCTCAAAGGCCGACATTATTCACTTTTTTGTATTTTAATCCGACAAAAAGTATAGAGCACGTTGGATGTGGATGGCGCTGCTGGAACGGTCTGTTTGGCAAACAGACCAACCAACATAGGCTCCTATGATCATCAGTGGAAGTCTCTCGGCTGAAATGGATGAATGATAATGATTTTTAACTGAACATTAAAGACTTTTCTCGCTTAGTGCATCTCTTTCTCGCTCAGCTTGTTGGAAAAGGACCTACACTAAAACTTATAACATAAATGCGGAAGTATCAATTTTTTATCCATATTTGTTGATGAATTTTGGTGAGAGATGGGATATTGAAGATGGTTTTATGATACAATCCATCCCGAAAAATTGCATAGTTCTCTGTTCTCATGGGATTCCGATGACCAATACACGGACGACAAATAGTATCAATATGTTAGTAAGGTATAGTAGGGCTCGTATATGTTAACCATACAAGTATTCTCGAGGTCAGCGTGACAGCTGCCATCTGTCAAACGTGGCTCCCAGCTGTCACATTTGCATATTACTCGCCTTTGTCAGTTACGGTTTTTTTTATGTGTAATATTTTAATCATTTCATAATAAAGCGCGATGTTTTTATATTATTAGATCGCTCTAGCTAGATTCGCTCATTCTTATAATCCGGACAGTTAAGTAAGTATTGGAATTTGCTGCCTGCGTCTATGCTTCTTAAATTTATAATCTGACATTTGAGCTTTTAATAAGTAGGCATTCGTGCTACATCAAAACTAATATTACAAATGCGAAATCTGTCTGTTCTGTTACCTCTTCACGCTTGGACCGCTGCACCGATGTAGATGACATTTGGTATTAACAATATTAAGATAGTTAGAGACCTAAGAAAGGACACATACAAAAGTTTTATTACCAAAAATTTCATAGTTTTACAAGTCAATATCGACTGACATTCAGTCTCTTTTCAAAAATGCGTAGTTCAAATCATTCTCACTTATGTACTTTCACATTATTATTAAATTCGTGTGTATATCATTAATATTCTAGCAAAATTAGCGATGTTTGGTGTATCGATATCAGTTACGCAAACAGCTTCTCATCCCTACACGCACACATCCAGGACCTACACGCTGCGGCTGTGTGCGTGCGTGCCAGTCCGTAACACGTACGGAACTGGCCGCTTACACCCAATTGAATAAAGCTATATCACACTTAGCCGCGACGGGCGAAACTGTGCGCTGTCACGTGGGCAAAGAGTCACTTTTGACATGACGAGAACTTCGTACAGACACTAGTTGCATTGTCAGTTGTCAGTGTGATTTAGAAAAAAAAGTATATTTGAATTTTTGATTTTGGAACGGTTTATGGGCAGATTAAGATAATTGGGAGTTAACTAGAATTTTATTGCTGTTCGAAGTAATAAAGTCAATTTTTAAAAATTTGTTTATTGGATTCCGTACTTAACTTTACTAATATTATAAATACGAAAGTAGCTCTATCTGTCTGTTACCTCTTCACGCCTAAACCGTTGATTTACTTAGTTGAAATTTGGTATGGCGATAGTATGAGACCCTATGAAGGACAAAGGATACATTTATCCTAGACTAGCCTTCCGTCAGCTTCGCCCGCGATAAATTAATTTTCCCGTAGGAAAAGGTATTTTCCCGCGGTACAAAGTTTTAGACGACCAGATGGCCTAGTGGTTGGAGACCCTGACTATGAAGCTTGAGGTCCCGGGTTCGATTCCCGTGTCGGGGCAGATATTTGTATGAAAAATACGAATGTTTGTTCTCGGGTCTTGGGTGTTTAATATGTATAACACAAGCTTTGCTAAGCTTACTTTGGGACTAGGTCAATTGGTGTGAATTGTCCCGTGATATTTATTTATTTATTATTATTATTATTACAAAGTAGCCTATGTCACTCAGTGTTAATGTAGCTTTCTAACGGCAAAAGAATTTTTGAAATCGGTCCAGTAGTTTTTAAGTTTATTCGTTACATACAAAAAACTAATCTTTCCTCTTTATAATATTAGTTTAGATAACTGAAGCTGTGGAATCAACTTCCGGCAGCACTGTTTCCAGATAATTATGACATCGGGGCTTTCAAGAAACGAATTTATACTTCCTTTAAAGGCCGGCCATCAGATTACTGACTCTCTTTGAGTTGTTGATATCTTTGGCTGGTGATTATTTACGACCCGCTTGCTCGTTTTCCTCCCTCTCATAATAAAAAAAAAGTTACGCGAGATAGCGATAAACGAATTCTTCGCAGACAGAGTCGCAGGCAGCAGCTAAGTAGTATACCTATAAAGCAGCAACGTGACTGGCTGATATACTTATTGTCAGACAACGCATAGCCTAAAACACTGGAGCTTTAGAGTCATGAAATTTGTTAGACATGTTCTTTGAGAATCATAATTTTATTTACACAAAATAATACGTATTTACAGAAACATATTTTAAAAGACATACTTAGATAAAAAACTTAATATAAAGGTGCACTAAGAAGGGATTTTTCCAAATTTTGCAAGGAATAGAAAGCTAGCCAAATTTTTATTCTTCCACGGGATTACTTATAATAATACCTAAGTCCTAGTGGTTTGATCTATGGTCTCTCAAGCGGAGGGTCGTGGGAGTTTTTCGGAATTTATGTGCGAAATTACATTTGTAATTTACCATGAGCTTTAGTAAAGGAAAACATCGTGAGAAAACGTGCATACACCTGAGAAGAAATTCAATGGTGTATGTGAAGTTCCTAATCCGCAGTGGGCCCGCGTGGGAACTAAGGCCCAAGCCCTCTCATTCCGAGAGGAGGCCTGTGCCCTTCAGTGGGACGTAAAGAACACTGTAGTCGGCCGCATTCGGCGAGCGACAGCTGGCACCGCCTAGATATGCCCACCGCATTAGGCGGACAGACTAACGGCACTTTCACACGGGCAACGTCCCGTTTTTTGCGGGTTCGGTTTTTTGCAGGATCCCGTTTAGTAGCATACGTTCTACTGTGGTAACATTCACACGAGCATTCGGTTTGCAGGATCCCGCAAACCGAATGCTCGTGTGAATGTTACCACAAGTAGCACGTATGCTATAGGCAACGCCACCAGAGTTGAGGCCACGCACACAACCACATCTCATGTAATGACAGCGGGATTTTGACTTGTGTTGACGTTTAACGACAACACAATGGCAACTCAACTCTGGTGGCGTTACCTATACTAAACGGGATCCTGCAAAAAACCGAACCCGCAAAAAACGGGACGTTGCCCGTGTGAAAGTGCCGTAATGTGAAGACGACGTTTGGTCGCCGAAGTAGTTCGAAACAAGTTCGGCGACCGCATTAGGCGAACGAAGTAGTGTAATTGTCGCATAGAGCCTTCTTTTTAGACTGAAGGTTGGTGTGGATTGCAGTGCAGTCTGTGCGTCACGAGGGCGCTTGCAAGGGCGTCGCTTAGATCCTCGCTGGCGAACGTAGCGACATAAGCGGAGACCGGGCGAGTTGGGAGTCCAGGGCAGAAGTCTTGTCCAGCAGAGAAACACTGATGCAAACTAAAGAAATATATAAGGGGTCTCCATACAAGAACCCTGATTTTTTTCCTCATTTTTTGTTCGATCTTAACAATGACAAAGGCAATTACTTAATCAATTAAGGAAACAAAATAATGGTGTGACAACCGGATAGCCTAATGGATGTTGACCCTGACTGTGAAGGTAGAGGTTCCGGGTTAGAATCCTGGTAGGCGCAGGTTCTTAAGGGGGTACCGCGTTATTCGCGCTAATCGATTTTGGGTGGGCGATTTCGGGCGTGGGGCCGCTTGGGGGAGGCACGATGCCAGTGGCGTGCCTAGGGTATCAGGCTATGGCAAGCCGAGAGATATGTTTTAGTATTTTTTATAATTTAATGTAGGTAAATCCATCTTGTTGCCGCTTTACTCAGTTTGGGCAAGCTTACCAAAGCACACTTCATTCTATTACTAGACAGAATTTTAAATTTTACAGACTCATTCTCACACGCAACGCACTAAAACAAGAATACCTATTTATTTTGTAATTACATAAATTCACGCATTTTACAACGCCTTGCATGGTATGGCCCACGATTCGATATAAACAATCGTGAAGTTATTCATCTCGCCCGCGCACTCGCGTTCTAAACCAAACGCAGCAAACTTCACACCGTAAGCCAGATTCAAAATCGCAAAGAAAGCGCTATATATGCAGCTATACATAGATATTTGCAAAACTAACGTTTTCCTAAGTATGAAGAGAGCGTTTCGAAGCCCTGTAAAAGCCCACAAGAGCGAGCGAGATGTCATGCTATTTATAACGTCGCTACTATCGCCTATCGCCGCGTCGGCCGCCGTACAGCGCCGCTGGGCCGCGCAGCGGATTTGTTATGCAATTCTTGGTATTTTACGTAAAATAAAGCGCGTTATTATGAAAGTGATTTTATTAAAACTTTTTTCGTTTGGACGAGGTTTGGCTTATATTTTTAATCTTGATTTGAGATTTATAAGGCAAGCCCGGCTTTTGGGCTTCTATGTAAGGATCGCCACTGACGATGGCTCAAGAAAGGTTGGTTGAACTGCGCGTGTTTTTGGGTATTGTCATCATATTACTAAAGCAAATACATATTTAAAAAATGTAGCCAGATTACGCCCTAGAAAACATCTTGTTTTATTAACATTCAAAAAGTCATGACCTTCCATGCAGTATCGTCGTACTACGAGTTTAATTTATATTTTAGAGACGACTTTGGATTTTTTTTCTATCGAGCGAACTACAAGTAATCGTGTTTCGAAAAAGACTAGTCGCTAGAGTGAATCCTCAAATATCTTACATATGAATTTCAGGACTATAGCATTGCTAGTAATGATACAGCACGAGTTTAAATGAATGCAATAAATGCGCCAAAAACACGGTACCCCCTTGAACCTTTCTCCCCAAACCTTTTTTTGGTTTTCTGTTCTGAGAGCGACGTGGCATTTGAACTTGCATATTCTTCGTGCTTCGGCCTATATAGGTGCATTTCTGCCAGAAATGTGCTATGCTAAGTTGCGTTTGCTATTCATAAATCATTTTTTAGGGTTCCGTACCCAAAAAAACGGAAACCCTATTACTGAGGCTCCGCTGTCCGTCCGTCCGTCCGTCTGTCACCAGGCTGTATCTCGGGAATCGTGATAGCTAGAGAGTTGAAATTTTCACAGATGATGTATTTCCGTTGCCGCTATAACAACAAATACTAAAAAATGGAATAAAATAAATATTTAAGGGGGCTCCCATACAACAAACATGATTTTTTTGCTAGTTTTTGCTCGATATTGATAACGGCAATAGGTAGACACTTGAAATAATCACAGAATAGTTAATTATATATTAACTTTAAAAATAAATTAAAATAAAAAAGATATCTAAGGGGGGCTCCCATACAACAAACGTGATTTTTATAGATAATTGTACGGAACCCTTCGTGCGCGAGTCCGACTCGCACTTGGCCGGTTTTTTTTATACAATATAGGCTTGTGGACCACAATCACGCCTGAGCCTGATGGAAAGCGAAGATGAGGCCTACGATGGAGCACGCTTGCCTAGTAAATACTCATTCACCCTAGACTTGAATTTAGGGAAATAAGCAGAAAGAAGGTAGTTGAGCGCGGTGTTGTGCGCGCCCGCAAACAGGTGCAAACGGAACCACAAATACTGGGCACTGTAACCGGTACGCGTGCACAACTGCTCAGACCCTTCCTCCAGAATGGCTTCTATAGGCCACAGGCCGGAACGCGACGAGTCGTTTGGCGGTCTGGCTCAACCTATAGGGTAGTGACCAGCCGCGGCCGAAGCCTACCACCGAAGTGGTGAATTGGCTAAGTAAAGTTTTTTTAAGAAGTGCTAATTATATTTTTTTTCGACAGTCGGCGTTCTGAAGATCGAGAAACTGCAGCTGTTTTATTTTTATCTCCTATTGTTTACTGGAAATATTTTTTTAAGTGTTCGAGTTGACATTTGTGAGATTTAATGGCTGACAAGCGGTTCGTGCTCAGTACTTAGTAGAAACAGAAAAAAAACTAAGTCATCTGTCACTTTTGTCCATGTCAAACCGTTTGCGTTTCGTTTGCTTTGCGTTTTGGTGTGATTTTTGGACTATTTTTAACAACCTCCGCACAAAATCCGGATTTACAATTTTACCGCATTTCTCCACGACTTATGCACGATAATTGAATCACGATTGAATATTTTTGATCATTATTTTGGAACTGCTTTTTGGACAATGCAAAGTAAACGAAACGCAAACGGTTAGATTTCATTTGACATTGACAATTGACTTCGTTTTTTTTTTCTATTTCTGCTAAGTATTGAGCACAAACCGCTTGTCAGCCATTAAATCTCACAAATGTCATCTCGAACACTTAAAAAAATATTTCCAGTAAACAATAGGAGATAAAAATAAAACAGCTGCAGTTTCTCGGTCTAGAAGAAGACTACTGTCGAAAAAAAATATATTTAGCACCTCTTCAAAAAACTTTACTTAGCCAATTGTTTAGCACCACCGAGGGGTCACGTGTAGGGTCGAGCGTAAACCTACGGACGCGACCGATTTCAACACCCATATTTTTTTTATATATTAGAATTAGAAGTAGATATAGTAAAAAAAGATCTTTAAAGTCTGTTGAAAATAGTTTTAGTACACTTTTTATAAGTATAAACAGCCGGTCTAATTAACAATTGTGTTTGTCATTCGAAAACATAGTTTTAATTGTTCTTATGACGCATATGCCATTATACAGAAGATGCTGACGCGATGTAAATCTGGAATTACCAGTAATTAGTGCTTAATATTTAACCTCTGTCTAATTACTTTGTTCTTGGGGCAGTTAAAAATAGAATTCACGCAAAAACCGAAATTAACTGCCAAGCAACCAGAGACCGCCAGACTCAAGTGGCAGTGGGCAGGGCACATCGCTCGTAGAACTGATGGCCGATGGGGCAAAAAGGTTCTCGAGTGGCGTCCACGGACCGGAAGACGCGGTGTAGGTAGGCCTCCAACAAGATGGAGCGACGACCTGGTGCAGGTTGCGGGATCGCGTTGGATGCGGATGGCACGGGACATCTGTTTGGCGAGCCTTGGGGGAGGCCTATGTTCAGCAGTGGACGTCTTTCGGCTGAAATGATGATGATGATGAAACAGACCGACCAGAGACCTGCATACACCCGCGTAGAAATTCAATGGTTTGTATGAAGTTCCCAATCCGCACTGGGCCCGCGTGGGAACTACGGCCCAAGCCCTCTCATTCTGAGAGGAGGCCTGTGCCCTGCAGTGGGACGTATATAGGCTGGGATGATGATGATGAACCAGAGACTGCAGACGGTCGTGGGTTCGAGTAAAGGTTCGCACCTCTGAGTTTTGCGGAATTTATGTGCGAAATTACATTAGAATTGCCATGAGTTTTACTATGAATGAAAACGTAGCATAATATCATCATAACAAACGAACATCTTTAACAACAAACAACACAACATCTTAAAATAAACAGCAAACAACATCACAAACAAAAACGCTGTTTGTCGGTATCTTACTAAATGCTCCGGTCATCCACTCAAAGGTTGAATAGTAGAGATCCCTTAAAGAAATAAGTTTTATGTTGTCCAAATTTTTTTTTTTTCTTTACTTTTGTGCAATTAAAGTTTTAAAACCTACGCACACCTGCGAATAAAAAATTCAATGGTGTGTGTGAATCCTAATCCGCACTGGGCCCGCGTGGGAACTAATGCTCAAGCCCTCACTCTGAAAGGAGGCCTGCATTCTACAGTGGGATGTATATAGATCAAAATGATGAAGAGTAATTCGTAATTTTCAGTTTTTAGACCTATATTTTATTCCGAGTCTAGGTAGTTTATAGAGTTAGACCAAGATAAGTCTGCAACGATTTTGATAGCACGCGCAGTGCAAGTGTTACATTAAACGTCAAACTTCTATGAAATTATGACGTATAAATAACACGTGCAATGCGCGTGCTATCAAAATCGTTGCAGACTTATCGTGGTCTGACTCTATGTCTAAACAATATAAGCTTGCGTTTGACCACAATCACGCCTGATGGAAAGCCAAGATGAGGCCTACGATAAAGCATGCTTGCCTAGTACTTAAATGCTCATTCACCCTAGACTTGAAAACGGCCAGATAGTAGTGTTCAGGAAACACAGACGCAGGTAGGGAATTCCACTCTAGCTGTACCAGAGTTGCCAGGTCTTCTGTTTTTACAGGAGATCTCCTGGATTTAGGGTGTTGCTCCTGTTCTACTGTATTTTTTTAACAATCTCCTGGATTTTAGAAGTTCACTTGTATAATTAACCATACTACTACGAAGTTTTGAAAGTGAGTGCAAGACAGCCTTAAATTGCTTAAATCTATGCCACAGTTTCTGAACGAAACTAAGAGAGCTATGAATTTACAGAAAAGAGTTTACATACATACATACAATTCCAAAAAGGATAAAAATAATTGGTGCTTAGTCTTTTGGTAAGCCAATTAGTCAATTCTAGCTTCCATATTCAGAGACTTCTAATGGTTACTTAAGTTAAATAGATATTTTATATGAGCTGTCGGTGATAGGATGTAAGTACCTTTTAATCACTAAATTACTTTGAGTTATGCAGCTAGAAAAATTGGATTGGTAGATTTTTATAGCTTGTTACTTGAAATAAATTACCTAAACTAAACCAAGTTAATATTATATTTTTACTTTTAAGTAAATTTATGTAGTTGAAAAACAATTCAACTCAATTTCAATTCAATGAAAATGTTAAAAATAAGTCATAAATTCAATAACCTAGGGAATATAATATAATAAATAATACAGGTAATTTCTTTTGATCTTTGTAATTTCTTTTGATTATTGCTATTATAATAACTTTCATTTAGTTAATAGGCTAGTCTTAAGTTATAAATGTATTGTTTTATTTTTTGTATTTTTGACCTTAATAAATTGATTTTTGTGGGGTAGTTTGAGAATAAGAAAAATAAAGTGGGTACTTGTGAAGTTACAGTGACAAGTTTGAAAATAATTTATTCGAAAATAACATCAATCACAAATAACGTGTTGTCAACTAAATTATTTAAATAAATATATATACAGGCTTCCATAAATAGTTTACGAGGTATTTTTTTTCTCCTGTTTTTTACGACATATATCTCCTGTGTTTTTCAAATTGGACCTGGCAACACTGAGCTGTACGGTTAACGAAGGAAGAGCGTAAACGTTTTGTTATTACTAAACTTATTTGGATAGTATCTTCCGCGGAAGATAACAAAGACATTAAAACCACGGCTTAACGTGTGTTTAATTTATTTAACCACGTGTTTCCAATTTAAACAAACATATTTGTATTCGTCCTAATGCGCCGTCCAAGGATTCCGCACGTTGACCTTACGAGCGACGAACTCTGTTCGTTTACGGCCGGAAATAGGCTTATTTTTAGCATATTATATTTTACATAACAAGGAGGTGTACACAAAACAGTATTTTTTTGTTGAAAATTTCTTTTCAATGCAAGCTCTGCTCCTTTCTTCCACAGGTCCACCAGACTTCTGGTAACTTCTGGTATATAGACAACGTAAGGGTAGAGACCCCGCCTATTATGTGCACAAAGTGTTTTCGCTCTTCCTTATCAACCGTACAGCTAAGGAGTGGAATTCCCTTCCTGCGATTATGACGTGCACTTAATGCTACAATCTGGCCATTTTCAAGTCTAGGGTGAATGAGCATTTACTATGCAAGCGTGCTCCGTAGACCTCATCATGCCTCATCTTCGCTTTCCATCAGGCGTGATTGTGGTCAAACGCAAGCCAATATCTATCTATCTTCTATATAAATAAAAATGAATCACCGAAATGTTTGTACGTGCATAACTTCCGATTAACTGCACCAAAGGCCGTAGCAGGATAAGGGAAGAAAAAATGCCCTTTATGATTAAGAGCTAGTTTTTTTTTCTATAGTTGCTTACATGTAGTAGTACAATTGTATAAAGTTTTGATGAAAAATTCCCAGTGATTCAGCCGGAAATAAATAAAAACCGAATTCATGAAATATGACTTTTCTCATAAAGTATTGAACTTTATAATACCATCTTTTTTCATTTTGGTTAACTAAATAGTATATATGTCCTAAAAGAAAATTGAGTCTCCATCTTTAACATTTCTGTAAAAAACACGTAAGACAAAACTACAAAAAAAATTTTTTTTCATTCCTGAAGTGTAAGTGACATTTCTAAAAAAGCCTTATTTAAAGATCTGTCAGCCATTTTAGTTTGACGGTTAAAATCGAAAAGCAACAGTGTCAAAATTTAAAAAATATGTTGGTTGGATTTTGTTACATTTTATTCTTATACCATTCCAACCCTTGTTCCTCGTAGATAACCAAGTTTGATAACTAGTATTCTACTAGGAAAAATAATTCTTCCTAGCCAATTAGGTTATCAAACGGGATTATTTATTCCTCGTAGAAAACTACGAACATAACATATATTCTAAACTAGAGTTGTCAAATTGAAAAAATAATCCCGTTTGATAACCGAGTTAGCTAGGATGAATTATTTTTCCTAGTAGAATTCCAGTTTATCAAACTTGTTTATCTACGAGGAACAAAAGGGCATTCCAACACCGCCAAATAACTTAAAAATAAATCCTCTTTGTACAAAAATAACAATAAGATTAATTTTTGACATTTACATTAATATTGGCTTGAAAATATATTTATGTCATTTGTCGCCAGTTCAACTTATGAAATAAAACTACCTATCCTTATTTTAATCACTATCGCTATCTTCATTTTTAGGGTTCCGTACCCAAAGGGTAAAAACGGGACCCTATTACTGAGGCTCCGCTGTCCGTCCGTCCGTCTGTCACCAGGCTGTATCACGGGAACCATGATAGCTAGAGAGTTGAAATTTTCACTGATGATGTATTTCGGTTGCCACTATAACAACAAATACTAAAAAATGGAATAAAATACATATTTAGGGGGCTTCCATACAACAAACGTGATTTTTTTGCTCGTTTTTGCTCGATATTGATAACGGCAACAGGTTGACGCTTGAAATATTCACAAAATATTTAATTAGGTTTATATTGACATTAAAAATAAATCATTAAATTAAAATAAAAAAAATATTTAAGGGGGGCTCCCATACAACAAACGTGATTTTTATAGATAATAATTGTACGGAACCCTTCGTGCGCGAGTCCGACTCACACTTGGCCGGATTTTAAGTTATTTGGCGGTGTTGGAATGGTATAAGAATAAAATGTAACAAAATCCAATCAACATATTTTTTAAATTTTGACACTGTTGCTTTTCGATTTTAACCGTCAAACTAATATGACTGACAGATCGTTAAATAAGGCTTTTTTAGAAATGTCACTTAGAGTGGTCACTCATTCAGGAATGAAAAAAAAATTTTTTTCAAGTTTTGTCTTGCGTGTTTTTTACAGAAATGTTAAAGATGGAGACTTAATTTTCTTTCAGGACATATATACTATTTAGTTAACCAAAATGAAAAAAGATGGTATTATAAAGTTCAATACTTTTTGACAAAAGACATATTTCATGAATTTGGATTTTATTTTTTTCCGGCTGAACTAACGGGAATTTTTCAACAAAACTTTGCACAATTGTACTGCTAGATGTGGGTAACTATAGAAAAAAAAAACAGCTCTTAATAATAAAAGGGCATTTTTTCTTCCCTTATCCTGCTACGGCCTTTGTATATAAAAAATCTGTTTTGCGGGCTGTACTTGCATTGTCATTCTATTAACATATTCGCACTAAATTTCAAGCCGATGCGAATACTGAAAATGGATAAAATTCGACTTATCCCCCCCCCTCTCCCACCCCTGAAAAATAGGGGAAAATAGACAATGCATGGTAGCCCAAGAATCAATTATAATTTGATTATTATTTTCCATAAGAACCATTTTGGATGCGTATAGGGGGAGGGGATTTGTCTCAGAACGCATTTTGGATTCGTACTTTTATTCTTTTTGAGCATATAAGTAAATAAAAACTTGTTTAATTTTTATTTGTTCTAGTTAATAAATAGCTAAAGCTTGATTTTGTGTTGCTTTTTTAATCGCAACAACAACATCCTGAAGTGCTCGTGATCGGATCTCACGACATACCTAGCATTCAGTAGATAATGAGATATTTATTAATTGCTGATTATAGCAATTGTACGATATAAGTCACGTGTGGTCAAGGCCGCAGTGTAGTGTAAAAACATGATTTGCTGTGCCAAAAGTATACTATAATTATTTAACATGGGGAAAGATACACGTGTAATAAACGGATCAATATGAGTTAGAGACGGAAAGCTCCAAAACTGAGTTTCTAAAGATTCCAAATTAATAAAAAAAATGTCTAACAACGTAACGTAACTCATCTTAACCATCCCACGTTAAAGTGATAAATAAAGACAAATAAATGTTAAATTAATAAAAACAGGGGCCGCTGAAATGGAGGGCAGAATGAGACAAACCCCTTCCCCCTATACAAATCCAAAATGCATTCTGAGACAAATCCCCTCCTCCTGTACGGATCCAAAATGGTTCTTGTGCAGGAAAAATTAAGCGGAAGAAGCAGTGTCCAAAGTAGTTTTGTTTTGTCCCTCCTGCCGTCATGGAGTACTTCTTGAATAAAAGCTTAATTTTTGAATGAAGGGGTGACTATCTACATACAAATAAATACAAATAGTCCTATTTCCCTTGCTCACGCCTTAAGTTGAGAGCAACTTTACAGATTTCATTCAATTTGAAGTTTCCTAATACTTTGTAGAAGGTTCTTACAGAAGAAAAAAATCAGAAAATTGCACAAAAAGTTTCAAAAAATGAGAAACATAACGACTAAGTATATTATAAACTTTTCTATTGTTGTACCTAATCTTAGCGCGTTTAGAGTCTGAGCGAAACCGGTGCGGTTCGTTCGTCTACACTAATATAAAATATTATAAAGAGGAAAGATAGTATTTTGTTGTTTGTAACGAATAAACTCAAAAAACTACTGGACCGATACATGGACAGGAGCATGGGCTATACTTAATCTTAGTGCTAGAAAAAATTAGGAAACCCTGCGAAAACTGCAAAAAATTACCCAATATCTTTCATCGCATTTGCTGCTGAAACTATTGATGATAGAACAAAAAATGTTCTACAATGTAGCCTGCAAAATGTAATCCTGTGGGAGGGGCGTAACAAAAAGATAAGTATAATGCCAGATTCAACTGCGCAACCGCATAATGCGATGCGCACAAACATTCCACACATTGTTTTCAACATCGCAGTTCGATGGAATTAATTAAAGACAAGTTCATCGGTACAATAGTAATCAATAGTTTTAAAACTGATTTATAAAAATCTCGTGTCACGCTGTTTGTGGTCGCACTCCTCAGAAACGGCTTTACCTGACCTGACCTGACTCAGGTAAGCGATAATAGTCACATAACATTTCACTTTTATTTAAAGATATTTTCAAAAAAATGTCTATTATCCCTTAAAATAAATTAAATTAACGTTATTTCGGATTGTGCATCCATATATTTATTTTAGTTATCAAGAATAGCTTATATGTAGATAAGTGTCATACATATTTTTTTCTCCGCGTAGTTCCTGTGGTCATGGCAAAAGTTAAGGGTCTATATTAAAGACAATATTTTTTACTCAAGTCTACATCAGCGTATGGGATGCCTGGCCAATTTTCGCCCCATAGACAACTTTTGTTTTTTACGATAGCTATGTATGACCCATAATTATTAAAAGCTTTATATTAAGGTGGAACGGCACGCTCTAGGCGCGAAATTCAAAATTTTTACAGGTTTTAATTTATTTCGGGTAAACGGTGTAACTGTTTAACTTCATATGGTACTTGCGGTTGTAAAACACTGTTCTTTATATTATTGTGTAAAGCTTTTTATGAATAAAACTGTTAGCTTGATATAAAAGTTGCCAAACATAGAAATTCGGACTTTCAACGTTTTGACAACTTTTATTTCAAGCTAATAGTTTTATTCTTAAAAAACTTTACACAATAATATAAAGAACACTGTTTTACAAGCGCAAGTACCATATGAAGTTAAACAGTTACACCGTTTACCCACAATAAATTAAAAACTGTAAAAAGTTTGAATTTCGCGCCTAGAGCGTGCGCTTCCACCTTAATAAAGGTATGCTAGGTGCTCACGTGATGTTAAAATTACTCTTTTTAAGGCATACTGTCAATCCTTTTACACCTGCAGCCTGTGGACCAACTACTCGCAAAAGTCTATGAACAGGATACGTGTTCAGTATAATAACGCGTTCAGAGTGCGTAGTATAAGTTTTTACTTCACGAAATACTTCTCGATCGAGTTTACGTAAAAAATTCAATTCTATGGAAACATGGACGCGCGAGCGCGGAGGCGCTGTCACATGTTTCCATAGAATTGATTTTTTTACGTAAACGCGATCGAGAAGTATTTGGTGAAGTAAAAACTTATACTAAGCATTCAGGATGCTGTTGGGACTGCCTCGCTGGTGCAGTGCCTCAGGCATGTTTCTAGAGGCTAAAACGGATGGATTTAAGGCTGTGTTGCGGAAACGGGTGGCCTCATTATTAAACAGAGTGCGAGGTAGTGTCAGCAGCCTCCTGAGCGCAGTACTGCTTAAATTTGATTGTCCTGTGGTGAGGCACTGGAACTACATCCACATGGGAGACAGACCTTTAATTTTTAATATTAAGTAAATTTGTTAATTTTTTATTCTATTCTGACATTTTTTCAATGATTTGTAATAATATACCTACTAACCTAACCTTAAGTGCATAATTGTTACTAACATCTATGGACCAGTGCTGTTCGAAATAAAGTTTTTTTTTTATTATTATTATTAACTTGCAATGTATCTATGTATACAGGGTGTAATCGTTAAGTGTGGCCAGGCCATAATTCCGTAAATATAACAGGATATCAGAAAACTTCCAACTGATATCGAAAGTGCGTTACCCAATGAGTAAAATTACATTAGGTAATAACTTTTTTTAAATAAAAGCAGAAATATCCCAAATATTAACTTCAAACCCTTCCATACATTTAGTGGGACGTCACATCGTGCAACTGTTGTAAATAAAATAATTTTTCATTTAAAAATAAATGTCCGATTAATTATTTCATAAACGGTAGTTTTATTATTTTATTACAATGTATTCGTACAAATAAAGAATCTCAAACAGTTTTATCTCTTACGACACCCGACATTCTTTGAGGCTGTAAGTCGTCATACTAAATGTATGGGAATGTTTTAACTTAGTATTTTTAATCTATCTATCTAATACCTTTAAACGAGCAATTCTTGTATATATGTATATATATAATCAGGATCTCGGAAACGGCTCCAACGATTTCGATGAAATTTGGTATGTGAGGGTTTTCGGGGATGAAAAACTGATCTAGCTATGTTTCATTTTCAGAAAATCGCTGTTACTCGTGTTTTCCGGCTATTTTTGTTTGCATTAGAATATAAAGCTAAATTTCGCCGGCTTCGAGCAGATCATAATAGCACAGTAGAAATCGGGTGGTCGCGGATCCAGCCGACCTCGGTTCGATTCCACGTTATTTTTTTTAATTTTTTAGTTTTTTTTTTTTTTAAGTTTATTTTTCATGAGAAAACGTCAAGTTTCTTCTTTTGTGAGAAAAAGTTACTTTTTTGTGAGAAAAAGTATTATAGGGAACGTGCAGTAACTATAGGCGGCAGCACTAATGCGACAGAAGAGACACTATGCGGACAGTAAAACAAACTTATCAAGGTAAAACATTCAAATTGATGGCACCCTTATGGCACCAGTTGGCAGCACCGTCTATGTGCACGTTCCCTACTGGGAGCACAGAACAGGAAAAGCCGGTTGTCTGTAAAGTCGGTTTACGGACGATAGTTTAACGTGACTCACCCCCCCCCCCCCCCACCCCCTCCGGTGTTTTTGTCAAATATCTTGAAAACGGTGCATCCTACGGCAAAATAAATGAAATTTTCGTCCCCCCTTTAATACCCCCGCGCTCCCTCCCCGGCATCCCCCCTTTGAAACTCCCGAACCCCCTCCCCCGCCCCCCTCCCCCGCACATATATAATCAGGATCTCGGAAACGGCTCCAACGATTTCGATGAAATTTGGTATTTGGGGGTTTTCGGGGATGAAAAATTGATCTAGCTTGGTCTTATCTCTGGGAAAACGCTTGGTACCGAGTTTCTGCCCGAGCAGAGCTCGGTCACCCAGGTACTATTACTTCATCTATTTAAAAAAAGTTTTAATGTAATTTTACTCATTGAGTAACGCACTTTCGATATCAGTTGGAAGTTTTCTGATATCTGTTATATTTACGGAATTATGGCCTGGCCACACTTAACGATTACACCCTGTATGTACGGGTCAAATCTTGGAAGTTGAATTTAACCCACTTCCAGTAGTCGGATTCACTTGAAATTTGGTATACTCGTGTAGGTTGGATGACAATGCAAGTACAGTCAACAAAAAGTACAATCAGCGAAAAGCTTGCATAGAAAAATATTTTTTTATCACAAACTTATGTTAAGTAGTAACAGCTTAATTAACAATTGATATCCAATCACTATTAGAACCTAAGGCGCTTCTACTTAATATCTAGGAAAAACTATAGTGACAATACGACTGCTTTAGCCTAGTTGGTAGTGACCCTGCCTACGAAGCAAGAGGTCCTGGGTTCAAATCCCGGTAAGGGCATTTATTTATGTGATGAGCACGAATATTTGTTCCTGAGTTATGGATGTTTTCTATGTATTTAAGTATTTATTTATCTATATAAGTATGTCTATCGTCGTCTAGTACCCATAGTACAAGCTTTGCTTAGTTTGGGACTAGGTCGATTTGTGTGAGATTGTCCCCTAATATTTTTTTTTTTAATACATCAAGCATTACTGTGTTATGTCTTCACCTTATCAATTAATTCCACGTGTGCTAAGTAATCGCATATCTCCTGCTCATATAACGAGGGTTTTCCATACAATAATTGCGTATTGCGCCATAAGGCTTTATATGTTTTCCATTGGTATTTGAATCTTTCCACGCACGCCATACAATTCTGCATTAAATATCATGTTTCATCAGGAAACAATATCCGATACATCAAACATTTTTTTTAAAGAAGTGGGGCGCCGTTTTCGTGAGAGAGGTCTTGACCATCGCTCGGGTCGTTTCTGTTCTGATGCAAATGCGGCTAATGTACATCTAAATCTGATAATTAGTTAAATTATTAAATTTTGCAATACATCAATAACTTACAGTAATTATTTATGTAACTACCCTAAACTAAGCCTCGGTTGATGGGGCCTTTTCCGTTATGAAGCTCCTTAAAGCAATAGCAAAGATGTTAGTCGATGTCACAAGACTGAAGAGCTGGCAGCTTCCTCTGACAAGGAATTAGCTTAGCCATTCAAAGGGACACTGCTAGTATCTTCGGTACCTTGCCTAAGGGGACTCCATCTTCTAATATATGAAAATCTTGTGTCAGTGTTTGTTATCGGACTCCTCCGAAACGGCTTGACCGATTTTTATGAAATTTTTTCTTTATATTTGGTAGGTCTGAGAATAGGTCGTAGGCTTATTTTATACCCCTATTCTTCGCGGACGGAGTCGTGGGCAATAGTTAGTTTCATTATATGTTTTAGATTTTTAATTTTTTGCCTGAGTTATTTATAACTTAAATATACTAAGACTACAATACAGCCTTCTTTCGAAACTTCCCCATAGTAATAATGACATTAAGCGCTCATAAAGTTATGAGCCACGTATGCCGCATGGCATGGACGTCCCAGAGAAACCAGTGCCTCATCGGACTGTGAACCTGTTAAGTTATTTTATTCATGTGTCTGTACGCTAAATGCTTGTTTCTGGTTGTTGCAGGATGTCGACCCTGCTCTTTTGGCAGGGCAAAGGCAAGAGCAACGGCGCCCCCAATGGCCGCAACTGGATACACGCTCCAGACGCCCTCGTCAAAGGACACGTCGCTTATTTAGTTAAGGTAACATTACAACAGCTTCACTATAGCTTCACAGTTTATTATACTTAGCTATGTATCGTCTTTAATTTTCAAAATGGAGTAACCGTTACGCTGACGGTCAGCAACGAATTTTACGAATCTTTTCCTAATAAAGTTAGATTATAAAGTCAGTGCCGCTGCTGAAGACTCCTTGTGCGCCGCCCTGCGATAAACCCGAAAGGCTAAGTGCAACACCAGAGGTAAGAGTTAGCAGTGATTCCGGAGGAGCTGAAAACTCCGAGCCGACGGTGCCTGCTACCGACGCCCTAAGGTTCTGCACCACCGCAGACGAGGAGCCCTCATGTGAGCTTTCAGCAGTCACTGTTACTACCTCATATTTTTGTGTATACTTTATCGTCGAAAGACGCGATATTTTGCTTCCTAACGGCCCTAAGCGCCTTTCGTTTATTTTCGACCTCTCCATATCCATTTCCTTAAACAGTCCACTCCCTTTCGTTAACATTTTTTTTCGTTGGCATAATGATTATTGTCAGAGTCGCTCAATGAGCTGTGGAGAGGGCGATGCTCGGGGTTTCTCTACATGATCGAATCAGGAATGAGGAGATCCGTAGAAGAACAAAGGTCACCAGCATTTCCAAACGGATTAGCTCGTTGAAATGGCAATGGGCAGGCCATATAGCATGCAAAATGGTCGTTGGGGCCGGAACGTTCTCGAATGGAACCCATGGACTGGCAAGCACAGCGTGGGACGTCTATCAACGAGATGATAGAACGTTTCGGTTAAACCCGCAGGTTCAGTGGATGCACGCGCAGTTACCGATCAGTTAACTCTTGATTAGATGTTTTTTCGGGGTTTAAGGTCTGGTTCCATAGTAAAAGTTGCTCAGTGTGAAGTTGCTTAGGTGGCTAGACATGATCTTTCCGTGTGCCCTTCATTTGTGCTTTTCAAATTAGCGGGAAAAGCTAGTATATACATAAATAAATTGAGTAATTGATCTTCTTGTTATAAACAAACATTGGGTTCCATAATTAGACATTATCAGTGGTTCTCTAATATCAGGGGGCGGTACCAGTATTAATGACAATTCCGATTATTGTTTGTTTGTTATTGATTTTCCTTGGAATAATGATAAAGTAAACAGTGTATTAACTGGATTTCCTGTGATAGTCCTGTGTCACTTTCAAGTATATGGGTGTCTCAAAAACCGGTTGTCTGTAAAGTCGGTTTACGGACGATAGAGTAACGTGACAACGTCATAACAAAACATTCAAAAAAACAAAAATGAAACCAGGCGGTCACCCATTCAAGTACTGACCGCGCCCGACGTTGCTTAACCCTTAAGCTCGGTGATCGGACGAGAACTGGTGTTTTGTCAAATATCTTGAAAACGGTGCATCCTACGGCAATATCAATGAAATTTTCATCCGCCCTTTAATACCCCGCACCCCCTCAACCCCCCCCCCCCTCAACCCCCCCCCCCCCCCCCCCCCATTAAAACTGTGCTCTCTCTTGTACGGGAAAATATGTACGGGACATGTACGTACACGCACGTTACATTGTGTCATCCTTTTTCGTGCGTGCAGCCGGCGTTCATCGATTTATCCTCCTGGATCCCCGCGTACTCGTCCGAGTACATATTTCAAAATTAAAAGAAGGTTATTAGACGTTGTCACGTCATAAACAAAAATAACCTGGTACACGGCAAGAAGCAGCGCCCCTTGAGTCAGATTTCATACTAAATGTAAATGCGTCGCGATCCAAAGCAGACAGAAGAGACGGGGCGGAGACGCGGCCTGCGGACAAACGACGCGGACTGCGACGCGCCCCCGCCCCACGTCTCTTCTGTGTGGCTCGCGTCTTATGATAGCTACGTTTATGCAAGAAGAACATGAAGAAGATGAGCTCTGGTTGATTTCGAGACGCGTCAGTTAGTAGTACTTGATAGTTGGGTTCAGTGAAAATGTCAAGTGTCTAGCTATTACGGTTCAAGAGATAGACCCTGTGACAGACAGACAGACAGCGGGAGTCTCAGTAAAAGTATTGCCAATGTTTTTACACTAGTGGTCTGTGGGCCAGTTTTAAGCAGAAATCCTTTGACTCACTGAGGGTCCAGTATAATAACATTTTCAGGGCCCTGTTGAGGCTTCCACGATACTGTAGTGCTTCTGGCATGTTTGCGGATGCGCATGTAGATGATTTTTATGCCATTATGCGCAAAAATAATGCGTCAGTGGTGCACCGTATGCGTGGGAGCACCAACGGGATCCTGCAAATGATAGCGGAGCGTTTTGACTCTGTCATTTTGGGGCGATATATCGAGCTGCATGTTCACAAACATGCGGATCGGTAAATCTGCCGCAACTGACTGTAAAGACTGTGACTGTACTGTATCATAACATTAACATAGCTTATAGGTGAATACTAACAACTATGGATTGTAATTGTCTGAAAATAAATAATTATTAATTTTTTTAATTTAATTTAAAAGGGTCCCTTTGGGTCATCCCAGCCCATATACGTCCCGCTGCAGGGCACAGGCGTCTCAGAATTAGAGGGCTTGGGCCGTAGTTCCCACGCGGGCCCAGTGTGGATTGGGAACTTCACACACACCATTCAATTTTTTCGCAGGTGTATACACATTTCCTCACGATGTTTTCCTTGATCGTAAAACTCATGGTAAATTTCAAATGTAATTTCGCACATAAATTCCTAAAAAATCAAGTCCGAGCCGGGATTTGAACCCACGGCCCCTGCTTGAGAGGCCATAGGTCAAACCACTCTTTGGGTGCGGAACCCTTAAAATCACGGAACCCCTCAAAATGTGCAGCAAACCGTTAATTACGAAACAATAGCTACACGAAATGATAATTAGTTAACTTATTATAATTTACAAATTTACATACAAAAAAACAAGGCCAGGGGTCGTGAGAATAGCGTGATACATGAACACTAGCTCGCAAACTTGAATAACCCCGTGGCCCTAATTATAAATCAGGTACTACACACTCATTGCTTAAACACGCCTTTTCCTCTAACGTCGACGTTTCGGCGACATTACGTGGCCATGGTTACGAGGCAGAGCCACAAACTTGAAAGACCCAGTGGTCAAAATTATAAATCGGGTTCGACACACTATTTTTAGGGTTCCGTACCTCAAAAGGAAAAAAAGGAACCCTTATAGGATCACTTGTTGTCCGTCCGTCCGTCTGTCTGTCAAGACCCTTTTTCTCAGGAACGCGTGGAGGTATCAAGCTGAAATTTATATCAAATACTCAAGTCTACTGTCCCTTGGAGCTGTGAAAAAATCAAACATCTAAGCCAACGCAATCAAAAGATACAGCCGTTTATGACGCAAATTTCCGCATATTTTCGAAACTCGCAAGGGAATCAAAACCTACAGGGTACTTCCCGTGAACTCAGAATCTTGAAATTTGGTACGAAGCTAGGTCTTATAGCACAGATAAAGGAAAAATTGCGAAAAGCATAAATTATTTTGTCTGTCTGTCTATATCAGTAACCAACGCACATTTTCGACACTCGCAAGGGAATCAAAACCTACAGGGTACTTCCCGTGAACTCAGAATCTTGAAATTTGGTACAAAGCAAGGCCTTATAGCACAGATAAAGGAAAAATTGAGAAAAGCATAAATTTTTTTGTCTTTCTGTCTATATCAGTAACCAATCTACAATGATCCCAACACTGCGCACATTTTGCTTAGGAGCAGGGGTCTGCTAAGACTGGATGTTCATATGGAATTTGTATGGAACCCTCGGTGCGCGAGTCCGACTCGCACTTGGCCGGTTTTTTTTTAAAACTTACCTCGATGTTTCGGCAACATTTCAGCCGCAATAAGCAGAGGGCGTAAGCCACACAGAAGAATGGACAAGGGGGGTTACTACGAAATCGAAGTTCGAAGTTCGGATCGTGCGGTCCCTCTCACTCTCGTAATAAATATCAGTAGCGTGAGCGGAACGGCATGAAACGAAGTTCGAATTTCGCGCTTCGTAGTATAGGGCAAGGGCGCGTCGCAATCCGCGTCGTTTGTTCGCAGGCCGCGTCTTCCTGTCTCTTCTGTCTGCTTTGGATCGCGACGCTTTTTTTACAGCTCATAGAAATGAAATGAAAAATGAAATGAAATTTATTTATTCTGCTTTAGACATGGTATTACAGAATATGTTGTAGAGGAGTGTTACTGCGCCGTGACATGTCTAGCCAGATACAATGGCATGCAAAATTCTTATTCTATTTATAATCTACAGTAAATCAGATAATCCAACAAATTATTATTACTCAAAATTGGGAATGTCTAAAAAAAATTACCAGTGGTTTTTATATTTTTTTTTGTATAGAAAAGTCAATTATAAGAAACTAATTTCAATATTTTGTCATTTAGTTCTCTACTTTTTTCAAAATTAATTATTGAAACTATTTTAGTTGATGACGTCAGATTATAATTGAGGGCTCCCACAATGCCAAATTTCTAAATCTATCTAAATGCTTACGATAAGGCAACCCCTTTAATTATTTTTTGCGTAGTGGTACACTATACACTATGTCACTTTACTGGCACTGACAAAGTGCTAGATGTCAGACAGCGGGTCCAAATCAAACTCCGTAGTATAATCCACGCGTATATTGTGAAGAATTCTAACCACACAGAATAAAGTACGACTTGAACCGGTCACGCAATTTACACCAATGTCAAATGAAGTTCATTGCTTATTTGTTATATAATAAATTCATTACATAATATTAAAATTAAATAACTACAGAAAACGATTTAAAAAGCATTTATCTCGAAATGGTTTTCGATTTTCTATTCATTGCAAAAAAATAGACATCCCCAATTATAATGATTGAAATAGGAGTGCACGATATATATCGATATTTCAAAAAATATCGATATGTGTACGCGATATATCGCTTCAACCCGATATTATCGAATCATCTAGTATCGACCGACTGTAATATCGATATATTTCATCCGATATACCAAATATCGATACCTTAGTTCACGATCATACCTACTAATTACAATGAACTGCACATACAAATTAGCACTGTATGCGTATGTTCTAGTGTACAAAACTACTACTTAATTTAATCATTTATTAGTATGAGTGAGAACTATGATATCGACATCGTGTCACATTCAAATTCTTTTCTTTATATCTACTGATTCCTTTAAATCTGCTTTAAATAAATGCATAATTGACAATTTGAGTAAGTAAAAGTAAAACGTAAAACCCCGAATTTTTGAAAAACAAGTAATTACTTTACAAACGAACAAATATATCGATATTTTTAAAATATCGATATATTTGTTCGATATATCGCAAAGTATCGATAGAACACTACGATAAATATATCGTATCGAAAAAAATATCGATATTTTTTTTACATGAACATCCCTAGATTGAAATGACTATTATTATTAGAGCTTTGTCTAAGCTAAAATGACGCGCGCCCCTCTACTGAATCAGTTGATTTGGATGAGTGCGTGCAAATAAGTATTAATTACAACTCTTCGTCTATTTGGGAGCGTCAACTATTCCGTTAATTATGATTAGTGCGGTTTACTAATGTTTCGCAAATTACGTTTCCCAAACTGATTCATTTGGCAAATGTTTCATTTCCCAAATGTTTATTTTTTCTGAAACTGTAAACTTTTCAGGATTGTTATAAAACTAACCTAACCTAACCTAACCTAACCTACAGAATAGTCCTGAAATATATCCTGAATAGTTTACAGTTCCAGAAAAAATAAACATTTGGGAAATGAAACATTTACCTAATGAATCAGTTTGGGAAACGCAATTTGCCAAACGAAAGTACACCAAATATATTAATGCGTGATATAAGTCTCGTGTGTAGTATACTTATGAGTGAAAATAAATAGATTTTCGTTCTGTCCGAGTAAGAACACACAAAAATTCCTCATTTAAAAAAAAGCAAAGGCACCTTATTGAAAATGCCTATATTTGAACTCCAACCCATCTTCGTTCCAGTTCCTGGGCTGCACGCAAGTGGAACAGCCGAAGGGTATCGAGGTGGTCAAAGAGGCCATCAAGAAGTTGCAGTTCACGCAGCAGCTGAAGAAGTCAGAGGCCAAAGATGGCGCCAAGTGCAAGAAGGTCGAGATCACCATATCGGTCGACGGAGTCGCTATACAGGTGCGTTTTATTTTCCTATTACAAAGTTTTTCATTTATGTACCTACATTGTCATCTTATTAATATTGTAAACATTACCTGATTTAATTTAAATTTTATGTAATTTATTAAATCAGACGTTACTTTGCGGGGAGGTCCATATTAATGAAGTAAAAACCAAACCTAGGTCGTGGGTGAGCAAAGTAATTCTTTCAGTTCATTAAATTTTATCGTGCAGTTTGTATGGATCTAACGATGGATGTCTGGATGTTTACTCTTTCACGCTATAAAACGGTTTGACGGATTCTGATGAAATTTGGCACATTGTAGTTTATAACCCGGATTAAATTATAGGATACTTATTATCCAGGAAAATAGCATAGTTCCCGCGGGATTGCGATAAGCCTTTCACCCGGTATTTAACAGGTTATCGTTGATTTTGGAAAATATATATGCAAACTTAACCTATATGATTTAAGCCATGGTGGCCTAGTGGTTTGACCTATGGTCTCTCAAGCAGAGGGTCGTGGGTTCGAGTCTGGGCTCGCACCTCTGAGTTTTTCGGAATTTATGTGCGAAATTACATTTGTAATTTACCATCAGTTTTACGGTGAAGGAAAACATCACCTGCATACACCTGAATAGAAATTCAATGGTGTATGTGAAGTTCCCGATCCGCACTGGGCCCTCGTGGAAACTACGCCCCAAGCCTACTCATTCTGAGAGGAGGCCTGTGCCCTGCAGTGGGACGTATTAGGCTATGATGATGATGATATGATTTACCAAACCTTGTAAACGTTCGCGTGACGAATGCAATTATAAAAAGATAACAATGAAAAAACAGATATACCAATATAATTACACATAGCAATTAAGATCATGCCGCACAATATTCAGCATTCAACATAACACATTACCCAACGTGTCGAATGCATTGGATAATGCGTTCTTCTACGCGCATTGCACGCATTTCTATTATGGCGTGATGCCTTTTCACTTTTCGTCATGTTACTTCACAATTGAGGACCAAATGGCCTAGTGGATGGAGAACCTGTACGTTTAGTATAAGTTTTCCTTCACTTCAATACTTCTCGATTGCGTTTACGTAAAAATTTCAATCCTATGGAAACATGGAAGCGCGCGCGCTGAGACGCTGTCCATGTTTCCCTAATAATTGATTTTTTTACGTAAACGCGATCGAGAAGTATTTGGTGAAGTAAAAACTTATACTAAGCGTACTGACTACGAAGCATGAGGTGCCGGGTTCGATTCCCGTGTGTCGGGCAGATATTTCGCACCTTTAAAATCAAACTGGCTTTAAACGAAATTGTCACCTCGCAATATTCAACTATGTATTAAAATGCTTCAAGTGTAATTTTTGTGTGTGGATATTTCGTTTAAAGCCAGTTTGATTTTAAAAGTGCGATTTGTATGAAAATTCGACTGTTTGTTCTCGTGTCTTGGATGTAGGGGACTAGGTCAATTGCAGTGAATTGTCCCGTGATATTTATTTATTTATTTATTATTATTAATAGACGTCAAAGAATCATGAGATACACTTTTTCGAAATGTTCACTTTCTTTAAATTCCAAGAATGCCTTCTTACTGCACCTCTATCCTAAAGTCTCTATAACAGAGCAACTATGTTCTTGTCATAATGAGATAAATGATGATAATTGTTTGTTTACAAACATAGCTAGAATTTAGCGATGACGACATTCCAGTGTCTTAACAATAAAATCTATTAGTGTTGGCAATTCAAAGTAAGTAGCACCCAGCATTTAGTACAGGCTACATGCTTACCCACTGTAGCTTTATACTACACATTGACATCAGCGTTGCCTGATTATTTTCCGGGCAAAGCGGGATTCTTAAACTGTTTGAGTAAATAACTTTAATTTCAATACTAGGTGAAAAATCCCGCCTGTATAATTCGCGTTCCCATGGGAATTCCGGGAAAATATTATACTCTATGTCACTCTCGGAACTGAGACGAATCTAATGACACCTCACACTTCAAAATCCAATGAGCCGTTTAGGCTGCAGGGCGTGCCAAAGAATGAAACATACCTACATGGTGTACTTCCGTTTGGCAAATTATTTGTCCCACCCAAACTGATTAATTTGGCAAATGTTTCATTTCAGAAATGTTTATTTTTTCTGAAACTGTAAAAGTGCAAACTATTCAGGATATATTTCAGGACTATTCTGTGGGTTAGGTTAGGTTAGGTTAGTTTTGTTTTATAACAAACCTGAAAATTTTACAGTTTCAGAAAAAATAAACAGTTGGGAAATGAAACATTTGAAAAATAATTTGCGAAAAATTAGTAAACCGGTTCTCTAACCACTAGGCTATTCAGTCAACTAAAATATACAAGTACTTAACTCTGTCTATCTGTTACCAATTCACGCGTTAACCGCTGAACCGATTTAGATGAAATTAGGAACACGACATTGTACACTTTTCACATGACTGCTCTAATTTTCCGTAGTGTTAGTAGGTATTATCCGAGTGCCTGCTCCGTCCGTATCAACTATAAGAGCGTAATAAATAACAGGAAACGATTACACTGTGACGCGAATTGCAACCTAACTAAATATCTTTTCACTACTGTAAGTTAAAACCGATGGAAAATTCACAGTAATATCAGTTTACATTCAACGTCAAAGTCAAAACTTATACTTTTATTATTTTAGTACCTAGTGAACTAAAACAATTACTTTGCTCACCCGCGACCTTTGTTTTAGTTCATTAATATGGACCTCCGCAAAGTAACGCCTGATTCAATAAATTAGTACCTAGTGGTTGAGCCATGTTGTAGCTAGCCGCTGCATCACGAATGGGCCGGCTCGTCCGGGGTAGTACCACCGTCTCACAGAAGCAGCAGTACTTCTGCTGCGTTTCGTACGGTCAGTGCGAGCGCCGGGGGCCCAATACCTCTCCCCCTCCTTTATTCCCTTTCCTTTTTCCTCTCCCTTTTAGGGCCGACAACGCACTGGCATCGCGTAAAGCGTTGCGAGTGTCTATGGACAGTGGTGATCATTTAACACCAGGTGACCCACTAGTTCGTTTGTCTGGCCTCTCTAACATAAAAAAAAATGTCGAAGAATCTAACACCGGCTAGGAAAAACCCTGTTGAGAAGAATCCGGCAAGAAACTCAATAAGGTCTATTTTTTCAAACAGACTTAACAGACCTATAGCTCGCGCCACGAGGGTTGAGGCGATTGATTACACACACAGCTAAATAAAGTACTGATTGCAAAAAAGTAGTTAATAAATGAAATGAATGAGTGAACGAAAATGTACGTTATATGATCTTATGATGAAATACATGCAATACTAAGTGTAATATAATTTTTCTTTTTTCATATAACCTATTTTTGACATAAAACAATTTGAAATTGATAAGAAATATTCGCAACAAAAAAGCGGTATTTCATAAATTGCAAAAAATATGCTTATCTGATTTAAAATGATCAAAATATTTTATTTTCTGTTTTGTTTGAACTAGATGTATTTTCCTAAATAATTCTTAACGAAATAGGTTGAAGAGATTTTTAGACAATCTAGTAATTCACTGTGGAGTCTGTTGAATTTGCTATTGATGCGAATAAATGTCAAAATCCCGCTGTTATTACATGACGCGGAGATGGCGAACCTTTATTGGTGAAAGTGCCATTTTTTTATGAAAACAAATAATAATCTGGTTATGACGTGCCATCAAAGATACTTAGTGATTGCATAGATGCATGATTAGTGACAGTGACGTGCCCAAATTATATCGTCGCTTGCCATAAAGTGGCACGCGTGCCATTCGTTCGCCATTCGTTCGTGTTGTTGTGTGCGTGACCTCAACTCTCGTCTCGTGGCGTTACCTATATACAATATTCTTAAATTACATACAAACTTACATCTACAGTATTTTATACAACTAAATTTTTTAACACAGTAGATACGCTATTTGAGATCAGGCATTGCCAATGCGGATTTACTACGAGCCATTCACCATTTGATATTTAATTTATTGAATCAGGCGTTACTTTGCGGAGGTCCATATTAATGAACTGAAACAATTATTTTGCTCACCCGCGGGCAAAGTTTCAGCAAATGGTTTCAGTTCATTTGATATTTACTGACCACGAGCTTTACAATGAACCTCCACATCTGCGAAGAAATTCAAGGGTGTGTGTGAAGTTCCCAATTCGCACTGGGCCCGTGTGGGAACTACAGCCCAAGCACTCATTTTTTTATATTTTTATTACTATACATCACAAGCTTCATTTGCCTGCCATCCTAAGATCTATGTTTATTATTACTACTAAGCGCACATGCGTTCATACATATTTATCATTAAAATAGGTACTCGTCCAAGCTATAGAAACATATTTTATTTATACATTTATAATGTTAAACTCGTTTTAAGACGTGAGTGATCCGTTAATTTCACTATGAGTGAGTCTCACGGTAGTTTCATGTTTAAAGTGTTAATAAGGACTTAAATAATAATGTTAGGTAATTTGTAAATCCTTGTATTATCAACATTGTTTATTTGTTAACACGACGTGACGTAAACTTCCTCATTGATGTTTCCTCCGATTGTGCGGTTTGATTGTGAGATAATTTGCTGTGAATCAAAACTGGTGTTGAAAGGTGAAGTTTAGTTATACAAGTAACAGCGTTTAAAGATAATTGACCGGCTAGCTGTGATTGGCGCAGGGGGGGCACACTTACATATATCATCACTTTTCATGCGACTACAGCGATCTCTGGTGTTTGCCGAAGAACTAAATTAGCGGCCATCTTGGTTGACTTGTCAAACTTGTCAGTTGTCATTCATCGGCCATGGCCATGGCGTACCAAATTGTACGGTCAAGGACTTTAATTGATAGGCCACTTGCCAATGTTCGTATTTTAGCCGTACAATGCAAATCGGGTTTAGCCGCTTATACTTCGTATATGCTGATTTGAATTAGACGGCTAAAATACGAATAGTGGCAATTAGCCTATCAATTAAAATCCTTGACTGTACATTGCTATAGGTACGCGTATCTATAGCTGTACATCACTACCAACATATAAATATAGATAGGTATATATCTATAGATACGTCACATTAGTTCTTGAGCTGCCGTAGGGCGGCAGCACCTTCCACACATGCATTTTTGACCATAGAGTTGCCACTCTTGTTCATATAATATTACAATACTCTTTGGATTGGCGCTTGGGCTAGATCAGACGAAAGAACGCAAGTCGAATGAATGATGTATTTAACAGGGGCTAAATTCAGGAACGGCCCAATACAGTAGAGCTATTCAAAGGGGAATGCTGCCAGTATCTTTGGAACCTTCCCTAAAGGGACTCCTTTTCATAATATATTTTAGTTGTTATTATTACGTATAATATTATTATATTTCTTAAGTTTTTTAGTTTTAAATTTGACATTTAACGCATTCACTGCCACCAACTCAGTGCAACTTCGAGAAAGAGGTCAATCGACGAATTAGACTCGGCTGGGCAGCGTTCGGGAAGCTCCGCAATATCTTGTCATCCGATATACAGCAGTGTCTCAAGTCAAAAGTCTTTGACCAGTGTGTGTTGCCAGTGATGACTTATGGTACTGAGACGTGGCCGCTAACGATGGGTCTTATAAGGAAGCTCAAGGTCACTCAGAGGGCGATGGAGAGGGCTATGCTTGGAGTTTCTCTGCGGGATCGCATTAGAAATGATGAAATCCGCGCGAGAACTAAAGTCACGGACATAGCTCGAAGAATCGCTAGACTTAAGTGGCAGTGGGCAGGGCACATCGCCCGTAGAACTGACGGCCGATGGGGCCGAAAGGTTCTCGAGTGGCGTCCGCGGACCGGAAGACGCAGTGTAGGTAGGCCTCCAACAAGATGGAGCGACGACCTGGTGAAGGTAGCGGGAACGCATTGGATGCGGATGGCACAGGGCCGATCTGTTTGGCGAGCCTTGGGGGAGGCCTATGTTCAGCAGTGGATGTCTTTCGGCTGAAATGATGATGAAATGATGACTGCCACCTGACTTCCACAGGTGCCATCGACGCACATGTGCGTTCAAAATGTATGAATAATTATGACAGCGGCATTGGGCGAAGTCCCGAAAACGCATATATGCGTCGGTGGCAGTGAATGCGTTAAAGAGTGAGAAAACAAAAAAGGGACTTAAAATGAATAAAAAGACAGCTGAATTGACTGGTGTAATGCTCTGGTTGTATCGTGTTACATTACACCGAAATGTTACTAGTCAGACGCCAATAGTCGCCGCCCCTCGACCAGCGAACAACTAGTTGATTAAATAAAAAGTGAAATGCGCTCGTGACCTTCTAATCAGTCTAGAATCTGAATCTAGAACCGAAATAGCTCCAATCGTTGGCACTAGCTGCACAACAATGGAGAGTGGCCTTGCCTCACGCCACGTGAAAGTGTAGGTACTTATGCTTTTCGTGTGCTTTTGGTTCGACTTTTGACTCAATCCGATGTCAGTAAAGGCTTGAATAATTTTCGATGTTAACTTCAATAACTTTGTGTTTTATTTTAAAGTTAATAATTGCTATCAAAAAATACAGGAATTAAAAAGGGTTTGTAAGGAATTACAGAAAAATAAACCCTAAACCCTATTAATGAACTGAAACATTTCTTTGCTCACTCGCGACCTTTAAGTCTTTTAGGTCGCGGGTGAGCAAAGTAATGGTTTCAGTTCATTAATAGGGTTTAGGGCAAAGTAAATAATTTATCTAAAAAACTATGTTTACAATATCACCCAGATCGATGCTTTTAGGCACGGTGGACGTAGTTTAACGAAAAGGATCCAAACTACTGACATTTTCTTCTTTAATTTCTCTTTTGTTGGTACTGAAACTAGATCCATAATCAAAAAGCGACTTGTTGAGGGTTGGATCCCATAAGGCTGGCTGCATATTCTCGTTGTATGGCAATGCCTATACGTTGATCGAGGGAAGCGACTGCTCTATAGTCAGTCACTATGGATCGGACAAGATTTAAAAAAATATGTAAAGTTTTTGAGCATCAATTCGAAATTCATTTACAGAATTAATACTATATTTTTGTCATCCATACTGCGGGCGGGTAACTAAAAGCTGGTACTTACAGTAAGATTATTTCTACTTTGGCACTCGGCAATTCTTGACATACATAATACATCGAGAGAGATCGGAAGTGCAATAACTTAGGCTAAGGTTTTGTTATTAATTAGGTACATTAAATAGGTTTAGATATTTTATGTGATTAAATTCTAGGATTTTATTTAAATACATAATGAGAACACATTATGAGGAAATAAACTGTGTTTGTTTATCCGTATGTCAACACTTCAACAGATATTCTTGAAATTATGTACACCTACATCATTCTGACAAGTTGTTAAAAAAGTCGAATATGTACCTACCTCTTTGGTACCGCTCAGAACATCAACTAAATTCTAATCACACTTTTTCTGTTACTTTCAGGAGCCTCGCTCAAACAACATAATGTATCAGTTCCCGCTTCACCGCATATCCTACTGCGCGGACGACAAGGGCGCGAAAAAATACTTCTCCTTCATCGCTAAAGGTGGCAGCACTGAGAGCGGCCATGATGAAAAACATGAGTGCTTCGTATTCATCTCCACTAAGTTGGCTTCGGAAATCACGCTGACAATCGGTCAAGCCTTCGACTTGGCATACAGGTGGGTATTTAAAAAAAATGGGGTGACGTCATAATGTAGAGAATGAAACTCTTTCAAGTTACCGGTTTTTATACTCTGTATTGCACGTTTAAAAACGGGCCCTATGCTACGAAATTTGATTTTCGTACTTAGTATTGTGCCATTTCTTTCATGCTAATAGTCTTGAACAGAAGTACTAAAGGAATGGCACGAAAAGAACTTCGAAATTCGAATTTCATAGTAAGTAGCCCCCGAGTCCATCTCCAATAGGTAGTGCTGTGAAATAGGTTTATTTTAATATTACCGGTTTTGAGTTGAACAATCTGTAGTAGTATTTTCATTAAACCTGGTTTATATTTAATTGCAGGCGATTCATGAACGACAACGGCAAATACATCGAGATGCAGAAGCTTTCATTACAGAACAAGAAATTGGAACTGCAGATGAACGCGTACAAAAATCGCTTGCAGGTAAGTTATTAAATATTTAACCCGAGACAAGATTTTTTAAATTAGACTTTACTTTTTTAAAATCATTGGATAATCAAAGATTCTGTTAATTCAATACTGATTAGTGATTAAATATACCTACCTTAAAAAACACCAGCACATAAATAAATGAGATACTTTTTTACAAGCATTTTATTTAACTTGGGTTTGCAAACCTATTTTTGTTAAGATCAAATCTTGCACTTCTAGTGATCGGATTGACTTGAAACTTGGTACGGATATGTGGTTTGGAAGACAGTACAAGTGCGCATTACAAATAGTACAGTCAGCCAAAAAACTTGTTTTCAATTTTTTTTTTACAAAAACTTTCTTTCAAAGTAAATCTACAGTTATACAGGGTTATTTGTAATTCACTGACATCCTCTTAACCCTGAATTCCTATCACTTAAACAAATGTTTTATGATTTACGATTTTTTAAAATGGAGCACTTTTTTTTCTAATAATAAATAAATACTTCTAACACAACTTCGTACTCTATGAAATTCGAGGGCGGGGCCACGCACCACGGTCGTAGCGGGCATTGAATGAATGACTTACACGGCACAGAGTATCGTAAAATTAAGAGTTAGTCTCAAATTTTCAAAACGTTATTACACCAAAAATATTAAGTTATGACAAAAGCCGTAAAACAAAAAACATTTGTTTATGTGGTAGGAGTTTAGGGTTAAAAGGATGCTAGTGAATTACAAATAACCCTGTATTCCTTTTCATTTTTTCAGGAGCTTTCAAAAATTACGTACAAAGACGATCTATCGGCGTACCTTGCGCGCAACAACATCACTGACATAGCCGAGTTCAAAGCACCGGCTGACCTGGAGAAACAGATCGCCTCTCTCACTCTAGCCAATGGCTTCAGCGCCATGAATGGCACTAAGTCACCAGAGAACGGCAACGGGAATGGCCATGGTAAGTATTAATTTTTTATATAGACAGGTTTGGTTAAAAAAGCCGTGGTGGCCTAGCGGTTTGACCTATGGCCTCTCACACAGAATGTCGTGGGTTCAAATCCCGGCTCGAGATTTTCGGGATTTATGTGCAAAATTACATTTGAAATTTACCATGAGCTTTACGGTGAAGGAAACCTGCATACTCCTGCGAAGAAATTCAATGGTGTGTGTGAAGTTCCCAATCCGCACTGGGCCCGCGTGGGAACTACGGCTCAAGCCCTCTCATATTGAGAGGAGGCCTGTGCCCTGCAGTGAGACGTATATAGGCTGGGATGATGATGATGATGATAGACAGGTTTGACCACAGTATCAATTATGGTGGGTGGAAATTTAAGTCCTTCTATTCAGAATATTGTGCCATATCTACTCTGTTATCCACTGAAATTAAAAAAAAAAATCGACAGTAATACTCACTTAGTTAATTGAAAGAGAGAATGTTGTAAGAGTCGTTTAAAAAAATTGTACTCAATTAAAGGATTTATTAAAACGAAACTTAATTGATTCCTTTGTGTAACGACAGTTACCCATATATTTTGTATGATTAACTTTCGATACACAAAGGAAGCGATCGTGATTTTGTTTTGATTAAGCCCTTAACTATATTTATTTTTTGAAAACTATCCTTAAGTCTGTATTAACAGTATTAAATAATAACTTGTATCTATATTGGATATTAAGCAAATGCACGGATTTTTCATCATTTTTAAATTAAATGCATGGCCGTGACCTTTCCTCAAAGTAGGTACATGAAGAACATACTATGAGAGGGAGATGTCCAGCAGTGGAAATTGTATGACTTAAGTACCTATTAATCATTATAGCGATGATAAATTTCATCTCAGTACCATGTTTGTCTTCATTTCAGGTCAAGATACACTGTCACATAATTCATCGACAGACACGTTTAACTCAAGCAACGATAACAATTTGCTGTTGTCAACTCCACCACCGCAGCACAACGGAAAGCCTTTTAGCACTGGGTGAGTTTTACCATTATTAATTTTTCTGAAAGGCTCTTTAAAATTAGGATTTATATTTGTATTTGCAAAAAAATAATCGGGAACAGACGTATTAAGTAACCGGTAAAATTTCGATTAGTAGAGGCTTGGCACCACCCTAGTTAGTTCATAAGTTAAGGGTATCAATATCTATATACGTCACAAATATTAAAAAAAAAAAAAATTTTAACATGTCATGTATGTATTTTTCAGGAAACTGCTTGGCGACCTGTCAGGCAAGAATCCTGTCGTCGGCACCAAGCTCGAAGGGCTTTTACTCAACTCGGACTCAGACAGCGGTAAGAAAATCGTTCCATTATTTTACTGTGATTGTAAAGTAACTAAGTACATTAATACTAACAAATGATATTATACGAATATGTATTAAAAGAAGTAGATATGTTATAAGCACGTGAATTGAAGCGTTTAAAAGGCAACAATTGTCAGAAACAACCGTATGCTTTCCATAAAGTGGTCATAAAACGTGTATTTATGTGCTGCCGCTGCATTGGGAGTTTGTTTTTCGGCGGTTTTGAAAGCATGCGACGTAATTTTACACATTAAATCATTGAACATAACTGTATATTCTGTGTAAATGCTAATAACCTCTCTGTGTCCGCTGCATTTCTTGCACGCTACAAGTATGCGATTATGCAGCTCCCGAACTAGCTTGCATAGCAATCGAAATAACTGCCGAAAAAGCAAGCATAAACTTCTTTTTTCCAGCATTAAAAAGAAGGTAAACAATCTTGACCTTTTCTACAAGCTTTTATTTATTTAACGTCACCTGTCCTGCTGTCTGTGTGTCCATCGAATCTTGCAAGTTAAATTTGACCCACTATTCAAACTGAGCTGAAATTTTTCATGCACATGTAAATCGGATGAAAATTCAATATTATTATGACATGCATGGAGCTGTTTTGACGATGGAGCTAGAAGGTGGCCATAGGCTTAGGCTTTCCGGAATAAAACGACACAACCCCATCGAGTTTGGGTTCGCTTGATTGGTCTTGACTTGTACTCGCTTACAAATAGAAAGTAATAGAAGGTAAAAAAAAAAACAATCAAGATTTTTTATATTCGTCATAGTCATAATGCCACAGATGGGTACCTAAGCCATAGGCTTTTAGTGATGTGAATAAACTAAATAAGACGGAACTTGCAGATTTTGACCCGCGCGCGTTTGAGGCCGAGCCGGCTCCGCGCTACTCCGCGCCCGTGGAGCAGGCAGTTACCCCTACGCCGCCGCTGTGTAAGTGTTACATAAATATAAATAATTTTAAGAAAAAATAGACCCTTTTCCCTCATCATCCTAACCATTCGAAATCATCGTGAAATTGAGTGTACAAAGGTTACTTAAATATGCGAGGAGCTAAATTTTTAGAAATGTGTTTTTAATTTCTATAAAGTTTATATATTTTTTAATCTGATGAACTGAAACAATTAATCTTACTCACCCTCTCACCCTCGACCTTACGATTGATACGTTTATATAAGAAATGCGTGTTCATGCAATGCCTCCACCTCCAGACTGTACGCACATACAAATTCAAATATTACCACCACCAATCTACACTGACGTGCACACGGCGGACACGACGTACAAATACGCGTTCTTGAATCTACATAAGCACAACGACGTCTGTACACGCGTACGCCTACATACATCGCGCGCGCACTCTTCTGGATTCCGGCGGTGTCCGGCAATCTGCGCCTTGAGGGGTGGGGTAACTCGAATCGGTGCGGGGCGGAGCGTGTCCATTCTGTACGTTAGTACTATTATATATTCTGTGCTGACGCGTTTCGAACTCAACCAGAGCTCGTCTTCAGAATAGGTACCGCAACCGTTCACTATGCTACCGAATGTTAATGTGTTAATCTACTGATGATTATAATGACTTTCTGCCAAGTTTCTTGCGGCGCATTCTTCTTGGCAATGATGGTCCTTACGAAAGCGCTGGTAGTTTAAAAAAAGTGTCATGTAAAAGAGCCCTTTGCGGCCTACTTGCAGAATAAACGTTTTGATTTTTTTTTTATTTACTTTTCAATTTTGATGCTCTAGTAAAAATAAAAACAGAAAGCAGGCAGACAAAGTATTTATGTACCTATCTATGTGTGTGTAGTGTTGTTTATGAATCGTTTTTTTTAAATATTCTTTCTGAGTTGTTTAAAAACTACATTAACATCACACTAATCGGTTTTATTTTTATTTTCAGTGGCGCCTCCACCAAAAGCGTCGAAACGCCAAAACACGCCGCAGCAACCACAACAACATCACACGCCGCACCACACCCAACATCCAGTGCAGAATGGGAGCGATCTCTTTGGTTCTACCCCCTTCTCGGTCCCGCAAACCTACAGCCCACAGATTACGTCCCCCTTCGCCCAAACAGCGAAAACAAACCAACCCAACTACGACATTACCGATTTTAATCTCCAAACATCGGTTTTTAACAACACTACGTCGTTTACAAACGGCCTGAGCGGCTACGATGCATTTGATACGCAGAAAAACAACAACATATTTGGCAATGGGTTCGGAAATAATTTTAATGGATTTGGAAATCTGAGCGAGAAACAGACTGTGGAGTTGGACAGCAATTTCAACGGGTTCCTAGATAAGACAATTTCAGATATGAAGGTAACTATTTCTATGTGACTAAGTTTTTGTTTCTCATTTTTTAGTTTAACTTTCATAGACTCAAACAGTAACTGCTCTAAAAATAAAATTAACTATTGAACATAATCAGATTGAAGATTCACATATTCTATTTGGTTTATTCTATACAGCTCGACGATTGGTGAGTTGTTAATTAATCAAGTACTTAATTAATGAAATGAAAACAGCTTTTTTAGCTTACACTAATATTATCTTATCTTACTAATACGTTAATCTTTTAAAGTAAATTTGTACCAGTCAGTCACTTGACGTTTTTCGCTTTTATTCCGGTTTGATTTAAATTGAATTATAGTGGTTGATTAAATCATACATATCAAAATAACCGGAACACCTCAATTTTGACTTTTTGTAATATACAAAAAGTGATTTACTTATAGTTATAAAAATGTTTTTGTTTGAGTTTGATTGATCTAACTATCCAATATTAATTGTTTTTTATTTTCTTCCAGGATGGCTTCAGCAGAGGGATCGCATTTGGAAACGATGATTTTTCAATAGATAACCTCGATCCTCTAAAGAAAAATTAAGTTAATTATGTTAAGAAATAAATAAAATAGATGAAATTATAGTTAATGAATTGCTTTCTTCCACACAAAACTGTAGTTTGTAAATACAAGATTACAAAATAAAACATTGTGTGGATTTAAACGATGTTTTAAAACTGTACGAAATCAATAGTTATATATTGCCATGTTATTTGAATTGTATTTAAGAACTTTACCCTCATATTGGCAACATTTATTAGTAGTTATAAAAGAACCCTATTTAATAAATACCATAATTATCATCGTTATAGCTTTTCCAAAAAGAATCTCAAAATCCTGTAACTACTACTATTTTTTATAAAAAAAAAGTAAGATTAAATTTGGTGATATAATGTTAGATTTTACATGGAAGTATACGCTCAATGTCATTCCAAAAGTGCCTTACATATTATGGTAATAATGTTTTTGAATAATTATACGATATTGATAAAGTTTTTGTTCGTTCTTGATTCGTCATACATGTGATTTCACCAATAAATTTTGAAGTAAAATATATTTTGGTAGAAATTACTGATTTAGCTGTGAAGTCAGTATTTTAATCGATGGTAAGACCATACCCTGTTCGAATTAAATTTGAAGATCGCCTCAAATTATTCTGTGATAATTTTTTTCAAAGTTGAGGGTCTTCAAAATGTATATGTAATTAAAAAAACGTCCAAACATGACTGAATTTTATTGGAGGAAATAATATCATCGCTTGTAACCAGATGTAAATAAATAATGTAATTTAAGGTCATTTATATACATTTTTATTAGTGTACGGATGACATTGTAGCTTTTAAGGGTCAACATTCCAACTTTTTAATTATTAACGTATTATGTAACTATTTTACTCCTGATAAATATATACAAAATAATGTTATTAATAGATGTATATAATGTGCCCGTAATAAACTGTTGTATCGCATTGTCTCATTAGTGGAATATTAATTTAAGTATTGTGTACACTAATGTAATTTTAAGGTCAAAAGAATACATTATGTGTATTTTTAATAATAAAATTTACGTTTATAATGTGCTGTTTTAGTTACGATAGTAGTTGTACTCTAAAATATACTTAACCAATTTAGGTCTGCGCTTTCGCTCCCAGTGGAGTTTCGAAGAATCCGTCTTTATTCCTTAATAGGAATAAAGACGGATTCTTATGTTATTGTAGGTGTAGGGGCTAATGGCGGCCCCTACACCTACAATAACATTGTACAATACTTTTTATTGTACAATAAGATTGAAAGGCGCTCTGAATCCAAACGAGCAATAAAATTATATTTCACAATAAGGCGGCCCCTAAACGCTCAATTATATTGTGCAATATTGCGAATTGTGCAATATTATTGACCGTTTTAAGGTTAATATTGAAGATTGCGCAATGATTGACCGAAAGTTTGAGCGAGTTTAATTTTTATTGCACAATATTTTTCCATTGCATCGTGTAGGGTCAGTATTGTGCAATATTTTAGTATCCGACTGAACACGAAAACATTGTGCAGTTCGTATTATTGTGCAATATAATTGCTCGTTTGGATTCAGAGCGCCTTTCAATCTTATTGTACAATAAAAAGTATTGTACAATGTTATTGTAGGTGTCGGGGCCGCCTTATACGAACTGCACAATATTTTCGTGTTCAGTCGGATACTAAAATATTGCACAATACTGACCCTACACGATGCAATGGAAAAATATTGTGCAATAAAAATTAAACTCGCTCAAACTTTCGGTCAATCATTGCGCAATCTTTAATATTAACCCTTAGCGGTCAATAATATTGCACAATTGAACGATATGAAATGAATGTGACATTGAACGATTTGGACTGGGCTTCGATTACTGAGTCAGTAAGGACTTTTTTCATACATCATCATCATTATTTCAGCCGAAAGACGTTCACTGCTGAATATAGGCCTCCCCCAAGGCTCGCCAAATAGATCGGTCCCGTGCTATCCGCATCCAACGCGATCGCGCACTAACCAGGTTGTTTTTTCATACAGTAAGATTTAATTTGATCCGCATTGGACCGGTGTGGGATTATAGTTCGACAAGCTCGTGCACGACCCTCCGCGGAACCCTGTCGCAGTCAGCATTTGCCGCACTTATTAAAAACAGTCTTGTTAAGGACAGCAGAAGCTCCCTGCGACAGGGTTCCGCCGAGCGCCGCGCACGAGCTTGTCAAGGTATAAGGCCCGAGCTATCTCATTCTGAGAGGAAGTCTGTGCCCTGCAGTGGGACGTTTACAGACTAGGATGACGAAGATAATTTCATCTTATTCAGTTCAGCGGTGTAAGCCTAAAGAGGTAACAGACAGTCAGACAGAGCTACATTAACATTTATAATATTACAATACAATACAATACAAATACATATTCTTTATTGATCACCAAAAGCAGTACAATAATAAGTAAGTAGTATAGTAATACTAGCTGTTGCCCGCGACTCCATCTGCGAAGAATAGGATAGTTATATAAAAAATAGCCTACGACCTATTCTCAGACCTAGCGAATACGGATAAAAAGTTGCATAAAAGATCGGTCAAGCCGTTGCAGATAAGTTTGATAACAAACACCGTGACACGAGATTTTTATATATTACAAGAAGATTAGTTAGGATTATCCGGATAACCTGAGGAAAAACGGTATTTGCATTAAAATCAAACTCACCACGTCACCTCACTAGAACTGTCACTGGTTGTTGCTGTCGCGGGTGTAGTTAATGTACGACCTGATAATGCTCGACCGAGTTTGTACGACCTGATAATCCGAGCACATGGAACTTGAAATACGGGTCGAGCTTTATCACCCCGTACCAGTAATGCTCGAGCTGCTATTGTACGAACTGATATTGTACGACCTGATAATCGGAACACACTTTTGACAGCGAGTAACGAATTGTCATAATCGATGGTCAGGAGTGAAAATCTAGGGATTGAGTGTGGTTAAAAATGACAGCTAACCGGTTATCGATTTATCGATAGCATCAATCAATCTATCAATGTCAATAGCCATGTTAAAGATGTCTACAAAATATAAACAAGCAAATTTCATTGTGATTATTGTAAGGATTTGGGAGATCAATATAATTTATTAACTTCCTCGTCTATTCAGATGACGTTAACCCCGATACAAATAGCCAGGATTATTTCGCGTGAGGTTATTTTAAGTGGACAATCGGTTGCGCTTGTGTACGTCCGATGGATCAGGACCGGCACGATGGGAAGTGATTGGAATACAGTGAAATGCCTTGAACCAGTCTATGGGTCTTGATTGACGCCCTTAAGGTAATTCGTGCTACTCATTTGTATCCAAAGCTAACCCGTACGTAATGCGATGCGATTGCGAGTACCCGTGCATTAGACAATACTATTGTCTAAAGATCACATCCATAGTTTATTTCTACGTTTATCCTATACCGTGTGACAAAAAGAAGTGGTGAAAACTATTGTAATTCCAAGTGTGCTAGACTAGACAATAAGGCCTTTGCATTCAGTCATACGTATCTTAACGTGTCTTATTTGGTAAACAAGTTTATAACCTCAAAATGCACTTTTTATATCTAAAATAGCTATTTTGTTATAAAGAAAGCAATTCCAGACAGAAAGTTAACATAGTATCCAAAATGTGTTCTCTGGTAGCTTTATTTACGAAAAAGTTGTTGTTTTAGCTAAAAATGATGCCTTTTGAGGTTAGAAAGATGTTTACTAAAAAGACAAGTATGGATGAATGCAATTATAGTACCATGTTAATGCAGAGGCCGTACTGTCTAACGCGTGTACGCACCATCTCTTTCTACTGTCATCCGTCATGTACTGTGTGATAGAAAGTTGTGAAAATTATTTTGATTCTGTGTTTTTGACAATAAGGCCTCGGCTTTGATCAGGAAACAATGGCTAGCTATAAACTGCTATGAATACCTAAATTTAGACTTAAAAATTGTGTATTGTCTGTGAATATTATTGATGCTGTTATGTAATTAGTTCAAACTTTGCACAATTATGTTACTCCAGCTCATCCTCACAGCTTCATCCCGCTGTAAGGAAGAAAATAATCTAATATTTGTATGCATCCCTTCTAAGTGAAATTCAAATATACAATATAAAATGTCAGCCAAATTTCAAGTGTAACTCCAGTGTTTTAGGTTGTGCATTGGCTGTCAGGCAGTGAGTTGCTCATAGCACTTTATATTTTAGATATAGAGTAACTGTCTTACATGTATTTATGCCCATGCTGACAAAGTTAATATCATCATTATATTCCCTTTTTAACCTACACCTGCATGCAGCATCAATTGTGCAAACCATTAAGTCTGGCAGTTGAATTGTTATTTATTTTGGAATATGATGAAGGAAAATAATTACATATATCCTTGGCCTTTATTTATGTTGCATGAAGAATACTTGTGCTAAATTTCATGTCTCTAGACTTGGAATTTAACATTTTTGTAAATCCTGACCCTATGGGAATATCAAACAATTAGGCTACCACAACTTATTAATTATAATAATTCTTCTTTCCTCACTGGTGTGGTTATTTTTCTACAGTGGATGAACATTAAATGATATATATAACTTATAAGTTATAAGTAGAAATACATACACATATAAGCATTCAATATAAGTAGGAATGGTGCGCAAAGCACTAAGTCTAAGTACAGTCTATTAAGTACTTTACAAAGGGCAGTAGTGGCGCAGCACCTAAATTTGGTGTGAGCAAGATATATTTTGTGAGGCCCTTGCCACTCATTGCATGCACAAGTTGTTGTTAAACAGTCTGTAAGTGTCAACCCTGCTTTATTGATATACAAAATATATTGGCATTTATTTTGCAATGAAGTAGCCTCTCCTTTATCTAAGCTTTGACTAATTTAGTGTGTTGCCAGACAGGACAGAAAAACGGCGCCATACAGAATGCCAGACAGAAGGTACTTGAGCAGTGAAATAAAATGTGTGTACATGAGAGAGCTATCATATAATGTGACTCCACACAGCCTCCAGAGATGATCCTTGTAAGTAAGTGCTCATAAATATATGCTTTTATTAGCTGTTACCCGCACCTCCGTCCGCGAAGAATAGGGTAGGTTTAAAAAATAGCCTACAACCTATTCTCAGACCTACCGAATATAAAGAAAAAAGTTTCATAAAAATCGGTTGAGCCGTTTCGGATGAGTTTGATAACAAACACTGTGACACAAGATTTTTATATATTAGATTAGAACAAGTTTGGCAACATTTAACTAGTTTCATGAATGTGTAACAACAAGTTAACTCATGGTTGTCAATTGATTACATTCTAATGGAGTCCACCCTGTTGTATCTTGCAGGGACACTGGGCTAGATAGTTCAAGCTTCCTAAGAGTATCTAGCGGAGACATACAGGCAAGCTGTTGCAGTACTGTTAATTATGAGTTGTAGCAGTCCAGCTGGTCAGGTTCAAGGTACTATGGGTTTTACGAATCTCTGTTTAATAAGCCTCCCTTAATCACAGGCGGGAATTGAGGATACATGGGATACCAAGACACACGCAATGTCTAGACTGGAGGCATAATCAACTGTATTGGAGGGTAACTGGGCAGACCAGGCCCTCTTACTACACAATATGAAGCCATTATAGATACAACTAAATAGCTATACTAGTCATAGATAAGTTCCTCATATACCTAATTATAGAAAATAGACCAGAAAATGTAGCTGCTAGAGATGGATTCACATATTATGATTTGGGCGTCAAAACACTTGCAAAATTGCCGCTTTTATACAATACGAGATTTGTCGAAATTTTTTTATACTTGTAAAATGGTGTTTGTCGTCTAAACAAACCTATACCCATACCCAATCAATTTCAGGCATGCGTATTTTAGTATTAAGATGGCGCACCACACATTAGATGCCGGATATTTAAATGAGCAAAAAAACTTAGATTGTGAGGCCGTAGGCGGTAAGTAAGTAAGTAAGTAACTTTATTTTGCATAAAATGTGGTGTATAAAAAGGTCTTTCACATGAGTAGTTTCACACATCTCTCCAGCATCTGGCAGGCAAAAATAAAACTTTGTTTGGCAATAAGTTGACATTTAGGCACCCAAACAATAAAATTAAAATCACAAAATAAACAATTATGCAAATTATAGGCATGTTAACAATAACAGCATCACAAAAAAAAAGGAACAATCCAAATGTACCATGTCAGAACAAAACCATTATTAAATTAAAATGAAAATGAGTATGCATGCAAATCTTAAGAGCTAAAAAAATTAAATGTCCCAATAATATAATGAAATTTCAGAAAATAAAATAATACATAACAATAAAAATAAAAAAAAATCACAGTCAGAGATGCTTTAAATACCTACTTCAAATAGACAAATATTTGTCAACCGAGTAGAAAGAATTCTGCAGTAACCATGTCTTGAGTTTAATTTTAAACATATCCAGAGGTAAGTTCTTTATTTGATCATCCAAACTATTATAAATTTTAACTGACATGCAATATGCATTCCTACCATATAGTTTTGTCCTCTTAGCTGGTACTACTAGCCTATTTGGATATCTTGTATTAAATTTACAAGTATCCTTACATGTTTTAAATAAGTGCGGATTACCTTTAACAAGGGCTATGCTTGGAGTTTCTCTGCGGGATCGCATTAGAAATGATGAAATCCGCGCGAGAACTAAAGTCACGGACATAGCTCGAAGATTCGCTAGACTTAAGTGGCAGTGGGCAGGGCACATCGCTCGTAGAACTGACGGCCGATGGGGCCGAAAGGTTCTCGAGTGGCGTCCGCGGACCGGAAGACGCAGTGTAGGTAGGCCTCCAACAAGATGGAGCGACGACCTGGTGAAGGTAGCGGGAACGCATTGGATGCGGATGGCACAGGGCCGATCTGTTTGGCGAGCCTTGGGGGAGGCCTATGTTCAGCAGTGGACGTCTTTCGGCTGAAATGATGATGATGATGACCTTTAACAAACATGCACACCTCATAAATGTAAATCATCATATTTAAATCTTTTAACAATGGTCTGCAAGAAGTAAAAATGTCCACGTTACATATTGCTCTGACGCATTGCTTTTGCGCCACCAGTGCCCGTTTTGCATGATAGGAATTTCCCCACAGCAGAATACCATAGCTAAGAAGAGAATATACGTAGCCGTAATAGGCTTGTATGGCAGCTGCTTTGCTACAAATTTTTGTAAGAGGCCATAGTGGGTACACAAATGAATTTATTTTATTACATAATTTAATTTGTCAATGTGATGGTTCCACAAGCATTTATGATCTAAAACAATACCCAAAAACTTGGTTTCATTCGTTTGACCAATAACAATGTCATCAAAAGTAACGTACAAGGAAGGTTTGGTACCATTTTTATTTATGAATTGCACAATTGTTGTTTTATTCATGTTTGCATTAAGGTTATTGACGTGTAACCATCGGTGGCTCATCCCAGTAAAAAACTAGGTATAATTATGATAAAATATTTTTCGATACCTATGTAATTTTTATCTTTCAGATGTTTTTACATTACAGGCCGCAGACCGGAAGACGCAGTGTAGGTAGGCCTGCAACAAGATGGAGCGACGACCTGGTTAAGGTGGCGGAAACGCGTTGCATATGGGTGGCGCAGGGCCGATCTGTTTGGCGAGCCTTGGGGGAGGCCTATGTTTAGCAGTGGACGTCTTTCGACTGAAACGATGATGGTGACATGTTTTTTTAACTAGTTTTTATCTGCGACTTCGTTCACGCACAGATTAAATTTTATGGTCAACTTCCGATGTCCATCCCGCGGGAAACTTCTAAAATCCCGTCTTACTGCACCTAAGATCTTAGAGGATGATATTTTATCTGCCAAGTATCAAACCTCTACCTAGTCAGTTACCCAAAAATAATCCTTTTTATGCATAGTCCCTGCCGTGGTGGCCTAGCGGCTTAACCTATGCCCTCTCAAGCAGAGGATCGTGGGTTCAAATCGCGGCTCGCATCTGTTTAATCGGAATTTATGTGCGAAATTATATTTGAAATTTACCATAAGTTTTACGGTGAAGAAAAACATTGTGAGGTAACCTTCACACTTGCAAAGAAATTCAAAGGTGTGTATGTGTGTGTGTGTGTGTGTGTGTGTGTGTGTGTGTGTGTGTGTGTGAAATTTCAAATTCGAAGAGTATATTAAACATGGTTACGAAAATAGTCTCTCTCACCCCCACGTTTATTCCCAACTAGCTGTGTCCCGCGACTCCGTCTGCGAAGAATTCGTTTATCGCTGTCTCGCGGGAACTGTATGTGAATCTAGGTTAAAAACTATCTGTGTGCCAAATTTCATCAGAATCCATCAGGGTCCTGCGGGAATTTCAACAAATTCGTCTTTACGTACGTTATGAAAGTAGGTAACCATTATGCAAAATTTCGGCCTTCTAGACACATAGGCTGAGTGACTGACTGACTAACTGGCTTTTCAACTCCCAGTCAGTTCAGTATTTTATCCCAATCCTAGGTGTTATTCCAGACCTCCAGCTATCACCATACCAAATTTCATCGAAATCCGTCCAACCGTTTTTGCTTGAAAAAGTAACAAACATTCATCCATACAAAGTTTCGTGTTTATAATATTATTATAATTTAATTTGTTTTGCTTGAATTAATAGTTACAGTGGTGGTCATACAATTAAGAACGATTTGAAGTTTCCGATTTTTTTTTATCTAAATCATGTCATATGTCTAGTTGTGTTCCTTCTTAGAAGTAACAAGTTATGTTATAAAATAGCCACATGGATAGAGCAAACAGGATTAATAATAATAGTGTATAATTGCTAACATTTTTTTTTACAAATTTTATTTGTTCTCTATACTAATAAATTCAAATAGTAATGAAGCTGGACAAATAATTAAGAACGATTTATTAAACTGCTCGAGAGTTGTTTTATATGAAACTTAGATTAAATAAATCATATTAATGTGAAGTTGGTATAGAAAAAAAAGCAATTTAATACATTTGAACTAAAATTAATAGTTAGTAGCATGTCCACGGCTTTTAATTATGGCTTTACACCGGCGAGGCATTGAATCTATCAATTTTTGACATTTCGCAAGAGAAATAGAGTTCCATTCTTCTAAGAAAACGTCGTACAGCTCTCTCAAATTGCCACACTGTCGATTTGAAACCTTTTTCTTGACTTCGCACCAAAGATGATCTATTGGGTTAAGATCTGGGCTGTTGGCTGGCCAATCTAAGACTGAAACTGATTGTGATGTGAGGAATTCCTTAACGGTGCGTGCAGTATGCTTTGGATCATTGTCGTGCTGGAATGTCCAAATAACCGGAAGCACGTCTTCGGCATATGGTAACATTGTTTCTTGCAGTATATTTTTGTATTGGAATTGATCCATGTTTCCTTCTATCAGCCTAACAGGTCCAACGCCATGTCCAGAAAAGCACCCCCAAATTTTCACATTTCCCCCGCCATGCTTTAATGTCACTTTTGTGTACTTTGGGTCGAATGCTTTATTCGGAGGGCGTCGTACATATCGTTTTCCATCAGAACATACCCTATTTATTTTTGTCTCGTCAGAAAAAAGAACGTTTTTCCACTGTCTGACTGTCCAGTTTTCATACCTTCTTGCAAATGCAAGTCGGGCTTGCCTATGACATCGTTTCAACATAGGCACCTTTCTTGCTATCCTTCCGTTCAACTTATTTTCTACCAAACGCCTTCGAATAGTGCGTGCAGAGATTGCTGAAGGGTTGTTTTCGCCAAAATATTCTTTTCTCAACTCATTAGACCCTTTAAAAGGATTTTGTTTTGCCAAACGAACGATATTTCGATCATCTCGACGAGATGACTTTCTCTGTCTAGGTCCACGCGGAACGTTTGAAGTAGTTTGATACGTGGAAAAATGCTTTACGGCATGGAAAACCATTGTTTTTGAACATTGCAGATGGTCGGCTATCTTTTTATACGACCAATTCTTCTCGCGAAGTTTTATTATTACTTCTCTTGTAGATTTATCACAACTATTATTTTTCCCCATTGTTTTTATACGAAGTAATCACTTTTAAGACTTTAACAGCACGAAATGGCGCCAAAATTATACGAATAATAATCTACAACCACAGAGCCACACAGTGTTCTCTATTTAAATTTGAAAAAATAATAAACTATTCAGCGTTCTTAATTACGTGACCAGCCAGTAAGTACTAATAAGAGGTTCAGATCGAATGTATAAAGTTTCTCTATTAATTTTTTAGCCAACAATGTTGCATAAATGAATGTACCGGTAGTACGGAAAAGTTTTGCAATACCGAGAGAAATAAAAAAAATACGGGCAATTAGTTATACTTGTTACTTTGAAAAAATCATCTCAATAAATAATCGTTCTTAATTATATGGCCACAACTGTAAGTAGGTACCTAAGTGAATTATAATATAAGTTTTGTTTGTAAAAATTACTTTCTGCCAAGTTTTTTGCTGCGCATTCTACTTGGCAATGGTGATCTTTCCGAATGCACGATATTAATAAAAAAATTAAATGTTTTAAATAGGACAGGATAGTTACGAAAAATAGTCACACTGACTCGAACATCCCGTTCATTCCCAACTAGCTGTGTCCCGCGACTCCGTCTGCAAGGAATTCGTTTATCGCTATCTCACGGGAACTGTGCAATTTTCCGGGATAAAAGTATCCTGTATGTTAATCTAGGTTACAAAATATCTGTGCGCCAAATTTCATCAGAATCCGTCAAGCCGTTTTAGCGTGAAAGAGTAACGAACATCCACACATCTGTCCATCCATCCATCCACACAAACTTTTATTAACTAACCTTTACTCTCTCTGGCATTTGAATTAAAATTCCTTGTTTTTTAGACATTTTTTTGGCCACCTTGAGCGTATGGAGGTCAAAAGTCCAGTGAAGAGGGCCTACTAGGGTAAACCAACAGAGCGGCGTCCCGCTGGTCGCCCTAGACATCGACGGGCAGATGTGGCGAAGGCGGCTCTGCGCGAGTTTGAGGCTGGTGACGAGAGACCGCACAGAACCCAGATCGTTGGAGAGCACTTTGGAAGCCTAGACACACTTTGGGTCGTTGAGCCAGAGGAGTAAGTTTTCGCAAAATCGTGGTCTTAATTTATTGATGCAAAAAAACGCATGCCAAATTTCGTGTCTCTAAACTTAACGGTTGAAATATCAAAATTTTATTCCGATCAGATACTTTTTATTTGGGAAAATTCAAAATTCCCACGGGATAGAAAAATTTGAAATCAACTTTGGGGCTGATTTTAAAAATTCTTTCACCAATAGTAAGCTACAGTATCCTTGATTGACACAGGGTACTTTTTCCGGGAAAATGCAAATTTCCCGCGGGATAGAAATAAGTAAATTATAGAATCAGGCGTTACTTTGCGGAGGTCCATATTAATGAACTAAAACAATTACTTTGCTCACCCGCGACCTTACAATAGTTACGTTTATGCAAGAAATGTGTGTTCATGCAGTTCCTCCAGATCAGTTCAGTGCAGTTTAACATTTGGTAGCATAGCATACGGTTGTGGTAACTCTGAAGATGAGCTCTGGTTGAGTTCGAAACGCGTCAGTGTAACTTGGTGGTGGTGATGGTTGGGTTTATGTGATTTGTGTGTGTTCGTACAGTGTGGAGGTGGAGGAACTGCATGAACACACATTTCTTGCATAAACGTAACTATTGTAAGGTCGCGGGTGAGCAAAGTAATTGTTTTAGTTCAGAAATAAGTAAATTCAACTTAGGGGCTGATTTTTAAAAATATCTTACAATTCGAAAGCTACAATATCCCTGATTGACTTAGGCCACTTTTCTAAAAATATGAATGTTTGTGCTGGAGTCTTGAATTTTTAATGTGTATTCGGATGTTTAACGTAGTTCGGGCCCGGGCTCGCACCTCTTTATTTTTCTGAATTTTCGTGCGAAATCACATTTGAAATTTACCACGAGCTTTACGGTGAACGAAAATATCGTTAGGAAATCTGTACACTTGCGAAGAAATTCAATGGTGCGTGTGTGTGTGAAGTTCCCAAAACGCTCTACGCTCTAAGCTCTCTCATTCTGAGAGGAAGCCTGAACCCCGCAGTGGGACGTGTGTAGTCTAAAATGATGAGATGTTGAATTTCAATTCTTAGAGAATATCGGGATAAAAAGTAGCTTATTCGTTATTTTGCTTACAGATACCCCACCGCCAACTTAAGTCTACAATTATGCGTTACACCAATATACGCATTGAACCGAAGCCTCTCCCCTGTTGCTGCCAGGCACCCGTTGCTTCCCTGTTACTGCCGGGAAGATCCTTCAATAGCAGAGCTCGTGTGCGGAAAACACTAAGCCTTCCTGGCGAGACAACTCAACTCACCCGGTCACTGAAAACCCAGGAAGTCACTACTGGAAAAAAAACCCATAGATTTGGCATTAATTTTTTTTTGTTTTTTTTAGACAGTTTTTTGCCACCTTGAGCTTATGGATTCTTATACAGACTTCAGGGGAGAGCCGTGGTCGCATGGCACCATAAAATTAATTGTTGAGTACCTAAGCAACCCTTAAGGCAAGGTGGCATGCAACCAGACTCTCCTCTGAAGTCTGTATAAGATAAGAATTTAGAAAAAGAATATTTTTGTTATTTGTTGGTTCAGACTGCGCGTGTATTTAGGTATTTTCATCGTATTACTAAAACAAATACATATTTTAAAAATGTAGCAACACTACGCCCTAGAAAATATTTTGTTTTATTAACATTCAAAAAGTCGTGCCCTGTCGTGCAGTATTTGACTACGTCGTACTAAGAATTAATTTACGATGGGCCTCATAAGGAAGCTCAGTCACTCAGAGGGCTATGCTCGGAGTGTCTCTGCGGGATCGCATTAGAAATGATGAAATCCGCGCAAGAACTAAAGTCACCGACAGCTCGAAGAATCGCCAAACTCAAGTGGCAGTGGGCATGGCACATCGCTCATAGAATCAGTTTTTAACCGACTTCAAAAAAAGGAGGAGGTTCTCAATTCGGTTGTAAACGTGTGTTACCTCAGAACTCCGTCATTTATGAACCGATTTGGAAATTTTTTTCGTTGTTTGAAAGCACTAAGCTTGCTTCAAGGTTGGTCCCGTTGTTACCGGAATCCAGTTCTGATGATGGGATCCATGAGGAATTGACGAAACTCCTCAAAAATTCAAGAGAAATGTATAGCGATTTTAGTATTTTCGGTGACAAGTCGAACATTTGCATTCAAAAAGTATCATAGAACTATGTAATAAAACGACACAACCCCGTTGATCATTAAAAATAGAATTTTTAACATAAACTTATTTCGAAGTCAAACTGATGATTTTATCCTACGCATCTATTTTATACAGAAACAACTAAAAAGCAAAAAATAAAAATTTTAAATAAAAAATAAAACCTCCTTCAAAAAACATCCAAAAAACTATGAAATAATAATTGAACCGAACTGACCACAATAAGCATGAAAATATCTTTCTTCTAATCTGTTTGAAGTTGGTGCCTCAGCACGAGCCAGAATATAGAAGCCCTATAGATAGTAGGTAGCTATGTAGGTAAGTTAGATTACTAGGTCCACTCCTGCTGGCTCGAGCTGAGGCACCAACTTCAAACAGATTAGAAGAATAGTTATTTGTTATACAAGGGGGGAAAGTTGTATTTTACCTGCGAGTGTCCATTTGAAACACAAGCTATCGAAAGGATTCTATGATTGACCACGAGCGAAGCGAGTGGTTCAAAAATAGAATCCTTTCGATAGCGAGTGTTTCAACACACGAGACGTAAAATAACTTTTCACCCGTGTATAACACAAAACTTTTCACCTCACTACAGCGAGGAAAATAAGAAAAAGGGTTTGTACTATCAATTATTATTTATTTATTCACTCAAAATAATTAATTGAAAAGTTTTGACTAAGTTTTTTTTTATTATTTCGGATGCGTTTTGTTCGCACATCGACTTACTTGGACTGTCAGAACATTTTATCCGTTTTTGCAACAAGAATGAAGGTTATTGTTGAATGCTGATATTTATGAATTAAAATAAAGTTGTAAGACTGTATTTAGTGTTTTTTACTCGATGCAATTCATTAATTGTGATGTTCAAAATTCAGCACTTTTAACGTTTTACGTTTTGTTAGCTGTCAAATATCACGTAAGCTGCCTTCAAATGTCAAAACTCTTTCTTCACATGTGGATAAAAAGCGATTTTCTCAATAGATGTCAAACAAACAAAAAGGGCTTTCCGAGCTAGTGAGGTGAAAAGATATTTTCATGCTTATTGTGGTCGGTTCGGTTCAATTATTATTTCATAGTTTTTTGGATGTTTTTTGAAGGAGGTTTTATTTTTTATTTAAAATTTTTCATCCATCAATCAGGAATTTAGGTGCGAAATTACATTTGAACTCTTAAGCCTTCCTGGCGGATTACACTATTTTCTATTCAGATATCGATTGTGTAGGTCTTAAGCAGCAAATGTTACTATGAAACATGTCTAAAATTAATAATTTTATTTGTAATTTTGCATTTGGAAGGGGGAGGGGGTGGAATAATAATAATAATTAATAATAATAATAATTTATTTCAACAAAAACACACATACACAGAATTAATTTGTAAAAAAAATAATGTGGGCGATACAAAAAGTAACAGAACATGTAAAGGGCCCTATTTTTTTTTTTTTTTTGTTTTTGGTGTGAAAAATGCGCCTTATGCATCGTCTCCGTTCGGGGAAACAGAGGGTATGTGGGGCTCTCCCACAAGGGGCCTACCCACTAAAAACCACACGGATTCCCTCGTTGCCATTATGAACGCCACGGGAGCAAAACGTGTCACCGCAACGCCCACCGGCCGCCCCGGGATGGGGCTCCTCTGTCGACACCGTGCAATGCGGGCTCGGCACTCCCCGGCCTCCCCCGCTGGTGAAGGATTGTTTAAAGAGGTTTACTCCTCGTGGCTTCCGCAGATGCCCACGTTCCCGGCAAGCCGGGGATACGTGCCCTCTGAAACGGAATTGATTAAACACCGCACCAACATGTAAGGGCCCTAGCACACGGCGTTTTTTTAACGCGCCGTCGACGCGCGTTTGTATCGATACAAACGCGATAAAACGCGCGTCGACGGCGCGTTAAAAAAACGCCGTGTGCTAGGGCCCTAAAGGAACTTTTTGGCATTTTGTCTGTCTGTCCGTCTGTCTGTCTGTACACGTTAATCTCCGAAACTACTGAATGGATTTCAAATCGAACTCCTTCGCAAACAACATAGCTATTATAAAGAAAGAAAGATAATACAATTATTTACAACATCACAAGACACATTAATATTTTTACAAAAACAACAAGTAAATAAAGTAAGTAAAGTTTATAAGTAAATAGCTATGTTAATCTCCGAAACTACTGAATGGATTTCAAATCAAACTCCTTCGCAAACAACATAGCTATTATAAAGAAAGAAAGAAAATACATTTATTTATTTACAACATCACAAGACACATTAATATTTTTACAAAAAGAACAAGTAAAAAGTAAATAAAGTTAAGTAAAGTTTATAAGTAAATAGCTATGTTATTCGCGAATTCGCGGCGGCAAAATGGGCACCTCAAACTGTACGTAGATTCCTCAATGCCATTGAAACAGTCGCCACATAAAGTGTGGCCACACGGTATTAAAACTCGTGTGGGTGCACTGTCGCGGCATATACCGCAGAGTGGTGGCCCATTGTTACCTGATGTTGAAGGTGACGGAAGAGGGTCCCCAGCGACGGCTGGATCCAGCTGGACATTAGCTGGATCCAGCTGGACATTTGCTGGATCCAGCTCAATCTCCACCTCTTCCGCCACCTCTGGGACATCACTGACAGCCAGGCCAGGTCCCACGACGATGGCCTGGCTGGTTGTGACCAAAAACTCCCGAAGTGTGATTGTGGCTCTGGAGAGAGCTTGTAGATTGCTATCTACAACATTTTGTCTTACCAGTGCTCCTGGCCGGGCGCGCCTCTGTGGCAAAGAGGCTCCAGCGAGACTTGCCTGCCGCCGCGATGCGCATACGGCAAACTTTTGATGAATTACCTCTGAAAATAAAAATAATACAAATTAACAATAAATGTAAGCACGCAAGTAAAATATAGTACAGGTGTCCCAAGACTATGGGACATGAAGGGAAAGTACCTTGAATATTGTAGATAGGAAATTTTGCTGAAAGGAGACTACTTTATTTTTAAAACTTAGTAATACTGCATTCAAAGATTTCCTAAAAATTACTTGCTTCGTCTGGGAATCAAACCAATTATTTCTATTTTTATGATGCTAATCGAAAGAATGGATAAAAAATAATAATTCCTTTTTAGAAACATAGTATCTTAAAACAAAGGAATAACGTACAATATTAATAATTTGAATCAATTTAAAAACATAAGTACTTGAAACTGCAGTAAAATTTTTGAAAATTAATTAAAGAAATGCTCAAAATGTGATCCTTCTTGTCTTATGCAAATCGTCAGAAAGTCATATGAAAATAAACGGATCACTCACGTCTTGAAACGAGTTTAACTCGACAAGTTTCGGGCTAATCTTCTCGGAGTCACACGTCACGGCACACGCTGCACACCACATGTCATGGTTGGAATGTATCCTTAAGAATATAACTGTATCTACATCTACCTACCCTAATATACCTACTTACAGTTCTATCTACTTACAGTTCTAACTACTTTACTCGTGATTGAGTATCTTCTTCTTTTTCTCTGTATTTGGTAGGTCAGAGAACAGGTCGTAGCGCAGGCTATTTTTTATACCCTTAAGGTAAATGCACCCTATTTCGTGCTAGTACGTTATTTCGTGAGTTTTTTTTCTAGCGCAAAATATAAGCAATTGTGATATTTTTTATTTAAATAATACATAAATATAACATCTGTGACTTTTAATCTATTTAAAAAACCGAGTACTTATATTTTATCGTCAAAACTGAAATTACTACGACGCTCGAAACTGTCAGCCGGCTACAATCAGCTGTGCGGTGTGCGCACACTCCTTGTTGTCGTAAGGTTTACTCTCCGACTTCATAAGCATATGGAAAGGCAAAGGTTAGTCCATTTGAATAAAAATTTTGACAGTGTTTGTATGGGTTCCTATACAATTAATTTGACATAGAAAAAGGTCATATGTAAGCATAGAAATCCCTTAAAACTGCAATAAATCGACTCACGAAATAGCGGACATTTTATTTTTCGTGTGTCCCTTGTTTCGTGTCACTACCGAATCAAGGATTTTATTGATACATTTAGGTTGCTTATATATTTATATAAATAACTAAGATAATTTAAATGTGCATTATAAAACATATAACGTAGTTAATGAAGTTTCGTATGAGCTAAATTCGTTATATGTTTTGTTCACTACAATTCTCATAAATCGGGTTGGAACGTGACCCAAGTTTACATTTTTAAGGTAAATGCGCATATGTACCCTCCGAACAATTTTATTTATAATTAAGTTAATTTTAATTATTTCTCGGTATATTTGTGACGTAAAGGATAGTTATTGATTAATTTATATACTTTAAGCTTCATCTACAAAATTAAAGACAGGAATTTAAAATAAAACAGTGACACGAAATAAGGGACCGGTTTTTGACACTTTTTCCTAAGTTCGTGATAGATAGTGGTAGGTAAAACAATATGCAATAGATGTGAAATACCTAAACAGGTACATTTATTTTGATTTTATTAAGTAGGTAAGAATCTTAAGTTGTTAAGAATTTACTCAAACATTGATTCCATTGGTTCTTTTTTTTTTGGGCATGCAACGTACAGAATGCCATAAAATACAATAATGCCATACAAGAAGATGGAGCGACGACCTGGTTAAGGTTGCGGGATCGCGTTGGATGCGGATGGCACGCGGGATCGATCTGTTTAGCGAGCCTTGGGGGAGGCCTATGTTCAGCAGTGGATGTCTTTCCGCTGAATGATGATGATGAAAAAAGATTTTGTTTTGTTTGTGAAAAAGAGGTAGGTACATTATTTTTATTTTTTGAATGTTAAAGTTAAATAAAGTTGTTTTTTTAATTTTAATGATAAAGTACCTACTTATAAGCTATAAGTATCAATAAAAGCTCGATCTCACTCTCAAGTGAATCTTTTTTTATTTAAATAGTTACTTTCTTAAATCTCTAATAACTCGTTAAATATTTGTTTTTATTTTATCAAGAAATTATCATAATTTACTATGCAGAACTTTATACCGAACCAGGGGCCACGAATTCACGAACTTAAGAGCAGAGCCAAATTTTATCACGAAATAGGAGCCAAATAAGAGGTCCACAAATAAATTTATATAAAAAAAAGTTCAAACTAAAATTATATAATTCATGCATTAAATTACTGCCAAAGTATCAATATCCATCACTAAAAACTTTCAGAGTACTATCATGTTTAGTAATATTCAGAAAACAGAGCTAATTCTGAAGAGCCTTAACATGCCGAAATATGGGACATTTACCTTATTCTTCGCGGACGGAGTCGCGGGCAACAGCTAGTGGAGAAATGGAGAAAACTGGAGGAGGCCTTTACTCTAGGAGATCCTTAATAAATTACAAATGAAATAATTTTATTATTAGTTGAATTCATGATTTATTTTACTTGAAATTATTTTATATTACTTGAATTTAATTTGTTTTTATATAAATTAATTTATAGTTATAAGCATGCATTTTAATATTTGTAAATTGAATTCTACAACATTTTCAACGATACAATTTTATTGGTGGCTTGGTTGTTTATGTTTTTTCGGCCAAATTTTCTCAAACGAGACTTGAAACGTTTTAAACATATTTTTAGTATCTAAATTACTAATTTAATACTTATGAATGAATTATATATAATACTGGCTACTTAGCTACTTTACAAGTGGAATTATTATTGACTCTATTTCTACAATTCTATAAATTCTAAAATTAACTACTTAACTATAAATTATTCTAACTACAATGTTGGCAATAAGGTTTTCATACGCGTAAATCGCCAAATATTGGGAGAAGCTCCCAACATATTTTTTAAATATGCGTGGAAGCTTTCGGCCGTATTTGACGTCCGATGCGTCCGTTGATACACAGAGAATGATTCTGGCCGAATCTGAAAATTATGTACAATTATGTACTAAATAAAGAAAAATACGAAATATTGTTTTATTCCCCCAAAGGTAAAAACAAAACGGGACTATTACTGAGACTCCGCTGTCCGTCCGTTCGTCTGTCTGTCTGTCTGTCAGTCTGTCACCAGGCTGTATCTCATGAAGCGTGATAGCTAGACAGTTGAAATTTTCACAGCTGATGTATTTCGGTTGCTGCCATAACAACAAATAACTACTAAAAAACAGAATAAAATAAATATTTAAAACAATTTATTTCAAAACAAAAGCACTTACTCTCGAAAATAATCGTGAAACGTCTGCGAAAGCGAGATGCCCAGGAAGCGCGCTGCTGCAGGCAGCTCCGCGAATGCCGCTTCCACTTGACCCGGCGGGAGCAGCGCCAGCGTCGCGTATAGACGCACCAGTCGCCCGCCCTGACTAGTATGTCCCATAGGCAGGTGCTCCTGCCTTGCTCGCTTTACCAATGCCTAACGATCAGATGAGTTCACTGTTAGGCCCTTCTTACAAACACATAAGAGGTTCGTATACAGGCAGGCGTGTCAACGACGACGACGTGTGTACGAACCTCTATGAGTATGTACTGCGGTAGTCCCTTAGAGACCAAAATCATCGGGTATTGAAGATTTGCGTTGCCTTGCATTGTGTAAGAAGGGCCTTACACCACTATACTATTGTATGTATGTATGGTAAATACATACAGTTGTGGCCATATAATTAAGAACGATTATTTATTGAGATGATTTTTTCAAAGTAACAAGTATAACTAATTGCCCGTATTTTTTTTATTTCTCTCGGTATTGCGAAACTTTTCCGTACTACCGGTACATTCATTTATGCAACATAGTTGGTTAAAAAATTAATAGAGAAACTTAATACATTCGATCTGAACCTAGTATTAGTACTTACTGGCTGGTCACGTAATTAAGAACGCTGAATAGTTTATTATTTTTTCAAATTTAAATAGAGAACACTGTGTGGCTCTGTGGTTGTAGATTATTATTCGTATAATTTTGGCGCCATTTCGTGCTGTTAAAGTCTTAAAAGTGATTACTTCGTATAAAAACAACGGGGAAAAATAAAAGTTGTGATAAATCTACAAGAGAAGTAATAATAAAACTTCGCGAGAAGAATTGGTCGTATAAAAAGATAGCCGACTATCTGCAATGTTCAAAAACAATGGTTTTCCATGCCGTAAAGCATTTTTCCACGTATCAAACTACTTCAAACGTTCCACGTGGACCTAGACAGAGAAAGTCATCTCGTCGAGATGATCGAAATATCGTTCGTTTGGCAAAACAAAATCCTTTTAAAGGGTCTAATGAGTTGAGAAAAGAATATTTTGGCGAAAAAAACCCTTCAGCAATCTCTGCACGCACTATTCGAAGGCGTTTGGTAGAAAATAAGTTGAACGGAAGGATAGCAAGGAAGGTGCCTATGTTGAAACGATGTCATAGGCAAGCCCGACTTGCATTTGCAAGAAGGTATGAAAACTGGACAGTCAGACAGTGGAAAAACGTCCTTTTTTTCTGACGAGACAAAAATAAATAGGGTATGTTCTGATGGAAAACGATATGTACGACGCCCTCCGAATAAAGCATTCGACCCAAAGTACACAAAAGTGACATTAAAGCATGGCGGGGGAAATGTGAAAATTTGGGGGTGCTTTTCTGGACATGGCGCTGGACCTGTTAGGCTGATAGAAGGAAACATGGATCAATTCCAATACAAAAATATACTGCAAGAAACAATGTTACCATATGCCGAAGACGTGCTTCCGGTTATTTGGACATTCCAGCACGACAATGATCCAAAGCATACTGCACGCACCGTTAAGGAATTCCTCACATCACAATCAGTTTCTGTCTTAGATTGGCCAGCCAACAGCCCAGATCTTAACCCAATAGAGCATCTTTGGTGCGAAGTCAAGAAAAAGGTTTCATATCGACAGTGTGGCAATTTGAGAGAGCTGTACGACGTTTTCTTAGAAGAATGGAACTCTATTTCTCTTGCGAAATGTCAAAAATTGATAGATTCAATGCCTCGCCGGTGTAAAGCCGTAATTAAAAGCCGTGGACATGCTACTAACTATTAATTTTAATTCAAATGTATTAAATTGCTTTTTTTTTCTATACCAACTTCACATTAATATGATTTATTTAATCTAAGTTTCATATAAAACAACTCTCGAGCAGTTTAATAAATCGTTCTTAATTATTTGTCCAGCTTCATTACTATTTGAATTTATTAGTATAGAGAACAAATAAAATTTGTAAAAAAAAATGTTAGCAATTATACACTATTATTCTTAATCCCGTTTGCTCTATCCATGTGGCTATTTTATAACATAACTTGTTACTTCTAAGAAGGAACACAACTAGACATATGACATGATTTAGATAAAAAAAAATCGGAAACTTCAAATCGTTCTTAATTGTATGACCACCACTGTATACAGTAGGTATAGGTAGATAGTCCGATATTATGAATTCGCTCAATCAAGTTTATTTAGGTGCTGTTATAAAAGATCGGGATAACAGATGTCAGCATAATCGAAATGAGGTGCAGTATAGCATTAAAAATAATATAATAGACTATTTTAATTGAGACTAAGTAATACTATTTGCATGAAAGGAACGGCACTAGTGACTCTCTATGAGTTGTTGATATTTATGGGCGGTGGTGATTATTTTCCGTCAGATGACCCGCTTGCTCGTTTTCCTCCCTCTCATAAAAAAAACTACCAGCGAGAGCAGATAGATCATGACTGCTATCTCTAAGTACTTACATGGGAAAAGATCATCGTCTCTGATAGCTTCATTAATTATTAGCTTGCCGATTAGCAATTTTGGGATGGTCTTGTAACGTGTAACGTAGACGCGTTACGTAACCTCGGTTTACAGAAAGCTTATCTAATAAAATAATATTAATTAAAAAAAAAATGATAATAAAACAGTTAAAATTACTTATAATAAATACTTACCTAAATATTAACTATTTACAATTATATAATAATCTAAAAATAAAATAAATTAACAATTAAATTAATATATAGTTAGTGATGATGATGACAGTTATTGTACAGCTCGTCGCTACCTTATTTCCCTGGCGCACTGTACTAGACTCGCATCTCTTTGTTTTAATAAAACTTGCCGACCGCGCGGTGCCTCTCACCGCCGGCCGCGGCCGCCGTACGTGAGACAGAAATTTGTTATTGACGCAGGCGCACGTTCGTTTTTCTCAGCGAGAGCGTCCTCATACGTTGCGCCGGCGCAGATTAATTATTTTATAATCTTTTATATTGGGCATTAACTAGCCTCAATTTGTGTTGCTCGTATTAGTAACGTTATTAAAATCAGTGTTAAACCCCTATATTGGGTAAGTGTTGAACATTTCTTATGTTTTAAACTGTAAGTACTAGTAAGTAGGTAGATTTTTCCGTTATAATATTACTTCGTTTTAATTTCGCTTGCAAATTAATTTAAATGCTTAAGCCCGTTGTTTAATCGATAGTTATACAAACTAACAGTTAAAATATATAGTAAACATAACAATAGTTAACGCATTTCAAAGGCAATTTGACTATTGGTATCTTTAACTACTGATCAAACAACAAGCACTTGGTCACGCATATCTTTTTCTTTCGTTAATTTAATCATGCTTTATTTATGTTAGTAAGATGAAAACAAGAATCATTTTAATAGTTTTTTTTTGCATCATTTTCATCTAATTTTTGTAAACTCCGTCTGACTGTGACATCAGCACTTCCCGGGCCATTTTACCATCACGCAGTACTTTCTCTTTTCCTGCTTCTGCTTACTGCCGGTCGCAGTCAAGGAATGAATATCATGAACCAATATTCATTTACACGACGGACGGTTCCAGGGTCCTACCGCTACCTTACGGCTCGCGCGCGAACCTCCCCGTTACCAGCCAAGCTGACGGCTCCTCGGCTCTTCATCTCCACGGCGTCTCCGAGATCCAGGGGAGTACTAGCGTGGTGGAAGCACAACCCCTTTTTATCCGGAGAGTAAAATCAGACCGACGTTTCGAACCTACCCCTACGACCTTTTCGTGTGCTTGCGGCGTTCGGGAGAAATAAATGATTATTAACGTATTTACTTGTTTAATTTATCTTCTCCCGACCCTTAAACGTAGCAAACGTTGCGTTTTTCGCACTTAACATTTAAATTTCGCCGCACTATGAAAAGAATCACATTTTAAACTTTCGCGCTTATCGCTTAAACATTTGTACAGCGTCATTGGTCCGTTCCCGTGACGTGATTGGGCGAGCCATAGAGGCTCCTTATTCGTCCTTTAATATTTCGGTGTAGCCAGTGAGATAAACTTTTCACTAATAGGTAATATAATGTAAGGCATTTATTACACATATATGAAATAAAGTAAGAGATTCCAAGTTGTACTTAATTCTGTGTGGAATAGCCTTATTTAGAATTTGTCACAATTTACGATTATGCTGCGGAGTTTGACTTGATTTGGCCGGTAAAGTGACACTTGTGATAGTATACTGTAAGGCACTGTAAGGATCGTAGTAAGATCCTTAGCTTTATAACTCAGAAGCCCTAGCAAGTAAAATACTTATGTTTTGTGCTAAGACCAACTTTTTTTATTGACCCAAATCCGAAGCAATTGTACAAGTGCACTTTTATTTATCATTTTTGAATTGTCCCATAGACAATTCATAAGTATTCATCAATCGCCTGCCAGCTAACAACACCACTATACAAAAAATAATTAAAGGGGGTGCCTTATCGTACGTATTAAAATATATTTAAAAGTATGTAGCTGTATGGGGAGCCCTTAATTATAATCTGACGGCATCACAGCCAAAATAGTTTCAATAATTGTTAAAAAAGAAATAGAGAACCAAATGAAAAGATGTTGAAATCATTTGGTTATAAGTATATAATTGACATTTCTGTACAAAAAAAAAAAAAAACTATTGATAATCTTTTTTAGACTATAACGTTGTGTTCTTCGCGTTTCCCATTTAAATTTCGCGGCACTATGAAAAGTGTCACATTTTAAACTTTCGCGCTTATCGCTTTGAACATTTTACATCGTCATTGGTCCGTTCCCGTGACGTGATTGGGCGAGCCATAGAGGCTCCTTATTCGTCCTTCATCCTTTAATATTTCGGTGTAGCCAGTGAGATAAACTTTTCACTAATAGGTATTTCTGACAGAGAGATCATTTATTGCAAAATCCAAGTACTATAACTTGAGAAGGCGGCCAGTTAAGTTTGAAATTGGAAATATTGTTTACAAAGATATATGAAATAAAATCTGAGATATTATTAAGGTAACAATATTTTAGAAGGGCAGCAAAGGTAGCTCCTGTACCCCCAAACAAATCAGTTTTTGCAAGGAGGCAGTGTGATGTACAGTCTGCATACTTATATAATAAAATAAACAATGAAATTCACATCTACAGCTTGCGATATGATGAATGTAAAGAATTACTCCACGCTTGGTTAAGAAAAATGGCCTATACAGAAACTGAGGAACTTCTGTTTTTGGGCGCTTAGAAATATAGGTTATTGCAACTAATAAATATGTTGATATTGTTCAATGTAAATGTAGTATTAAGTAGTAGGATCGGTTCCCTAGCTTGGGTATTCATTTTTCCATACTAACTGCATGGAAGAGTGGCTACTTGTGTTGGGGAACTGACTGTTCCTATCAATAGTTAAATCTAATAATTAAGTGTACACTTAGCTAAATATCTTTTTTCACTCACCATACTAAGACTCAATCACACACACACACTTGCACGCACGCACATACATTCGCACGCTTGCATGCACACACACACGTACGCGCGTAGGGTGCGCGACACGCCATAACGCTGGAATAAATTTAGGTTAAGTTAGGATTATTATCCTTGAATAAACTACATACTATTTTTAGTTTAGTGGTCATTTTCATGTACCTACTTTTTTTGGAAGAGCGAGACCTCCCAACACCTGTACTTATATACCTACTGGGAAGCCTCAACCTTTGCCTTGTTTTGTAATACTGTTTTTGGAAAATAAATTACTGTTTATTGTTATTGTTATAATAAAAATATTTTGTTTTGAACCATTTTAACACGCTTTTATTAGGTTGACCTGTATGAAACTATGTACTTAATGGAAACTTTGAACATGATTTTGACCCACTTCCCGGTTTCCGATTGAGCTGAAATTTTGCACGTATGTGTAAATTGGATGACAATGCAATATTATGGCAACATGGAGCTGATCTGATGATGGAGCTGGATGGTGGCCATAGGAACTCTGTAAAATTTCTCGAACAAAATTTCTCATTTTTCTCGAACAACTATTTACAAAAATCATATTATTAATAGCTTGTTAGAAAGCTAGAAATACATACATGTTTAACGTACAATCTGCACGCCAAATGTTTTAGCAAAATTTTCTGTTTTTGTGTCATTTATGTTTAGCAACCTGATAAAAAATCATATTTTTTTTACTTTTTGGACTTGCATTCTTAAATGGTTACAGATAATTCTAGTTTTAATAAAACATAAGAACAGCAATTTTATTTTGTACATAAAAAAATTAAAAAAATTGACTTAAGAGGGTTTATACCTGCTGAGCTGGCAACGTTGCATTTTTGTTAGTTTTTCTCGATTATTCCATAAAAATTGAATGAAAATTAAAAATGTTTTAAATACAAATGCAACGTTGCCAGCTCAGCAGGTATAAACCCTCTTAAATGGCCAACTTTTTTAAATTAATTTTTGAAGATGTGTTTCTGACTTTATTGCAAAAAACTTAAATTTCAATTATCTCAGAAATGGTTCACTTTTCCATAGAGCATTAGGGGACAAAAAAGATTGCAAATGACCACCCCATAACCCCTTAACGGGAATAGGTCGACTTACCAATAACCCTGTATATTAAGTTCTATATAGTTTATTACACGTACGGGAAAGTCCCTTTAAGGTATGGGGAAGTGTACGATTTTTATTATTAATAAGCGTGATTGTAAAACTTAGATGAACTTTTTTATTTAAAATCTAACCAGAACAATGCAAAATAATGATGACTGTTCTTGCCGAAAAGTTCTCTATAATTAATGTATGTAATGTATAGTAGGTATACATTAAACTGAAATACCTAAATAAGAGGGCGGCAAAATTTTCTTCCGCCCCGGGCAGCCGACCCCCACGCTACGCCACTGACTGTTCGCCGGGCTTTTTGAATCGCGCATTTTTGTGTTTATATTTGTTAAAATTAACTAATTTAACGTAACAGTTACGATCATAACTTGGTTAGAGCCCGTGAGTACCTATTAGTATTCTGTGACGTGAAGCAAATATGCAAAACAAAACGTGTGAGATTGTGGTATGAAGGCCGGTCGTGTTGGCGGTCAAAAACGGACATTTATGGCTAAATTTCCATTGGACCCCCAGCACCCAGTAGTTTCAAAGGCAAGGGGTACAAAATAATAGTCACCGCCCAGGGCTGAATATTTTTCCCGCTTCCTATCAGCGGCAAAATCTGCAGCGGCCCCAGCTGTACGCACCGTTTGGCTGAGGTGTGAGGCGGCGAAAGTGCTGACGCATGTGGCGTCCCACAGCAAACACTTTCCCTTCGGCCATGGTACTAAAGTTAGACCGTCTGGCCTTTTGCCATCCGCGGACTCCATAACGCAAGGGATGTTGGCGGATATCAAAGCCCTCCTTACAATGTCAATGTTTTAGTATGCTTTTCTTATGTCTATGTATATTTTAAAAAAGTTTATTGACTTACCCATCTTAAACTTATATCTTACTAAAAACTACCAGCGCGAGCAGATAGATCATGACTGCTAGCTATCTCTAAGTACTTACATGGGAAAAGATCATCGTCTCTGATAGCTTCATTAATTATTAGCTAGCCGATTAGCAATATTGGAATGGTCTTGTAACGTTGCGTTTTTCGCATTTCCCATTTAAATTTCGCGGCACTATGAAAAGTGTCAGATTTTAAACTTTCGCGCTTATCGCTTTGAACATTTTACTTCGTCATTGGTCCGTTCCCGTGACGTGATTGGGCGAGCTATAGAGGCTCCTTATTCGTCCTTCATCCTTTAATATTTCGGTGTAGCCAGTGAGTTAAACTTTTCACTAATAGGTATTTCTGACAGAGAGATCATTTATTGCAAAATCCAAGTACTATAACTTGAGAAGGCGGCCAGTTAAGTTTGAAATTGGAAATATTGTTTACAAAGATATATGAAATAAAATCTGAGATATTATTATGAATCTGAAACGAACTAAGGAAATAAAATGCAAAACCTGTGTGATTAAATTAACGACTTGTCAGAAATAGTTTATTAGTGAAAGTTTATCTCACTGGCTACACCGAAATATTAAAGGATGAAGGACGAATAAGGAGCCTCTATGGCTCGCCCAATCACGTCACGGGAACGGACCAATGACGATGTAAAATGTTCAAAGCGATAAGCGCGAAAGTTTAAAATGTGACACTTTTCATAGTGCCGCGAAATTTAAATGGGAAATGGGAAATGCGAAGAACGCAACGTTACAGTCTAAAAACATACAGACGAATTGAGAACCTCCTCTTTTTTTTTGAAGTCGGTTAAAAAAGATTACCAATAGTTTTTATATTTTTTTTGTACAGAAATGTCAATTATATACTTATAACCAAATGATTTCAACATCTTTTCAATTGGTTCTCTATTTATTTTTTTAATAATTATTGAAACTATTTTGGCTGATGCCGTCAGATTATAATTAAGGGCTCCCCATACAGCTACATACTTTTAAATCTATCTTAATACGTACGATAAGGCAAAATCCCCTTTAATTATTTTTTGTATAGTGGTATACTATCACAAGTATCACTTTACCGGCCAAATCAAGTCAAACTCCGCAGCATAATCGTAAATTATGACAAATTCTAAATAATGCTATTCCACACAGAATTAAGTTCTGTTAAATCTCTGCGACTTATATTTCAATCTCAAATGAAGATCATTACTTTATTTCATATATATGTAATAAATGCCTTACATTATATTAAAATTATATAACTACAGAAAACAATTTAAGAAACATTTATCTCGAAATGTTTTTCGATTTACTATACTTTACAAAAAAATAGACACCCCAATTACATTTACCAGAATTATCGTAGTGACTTGGAATCCAACCAAAAGACCAAAAGTATCCCAGATCAGAACATTTCGCAATGAGAGTTCTTATTTAATTTGATTAGTTTAGACATGGAATATTACTTCGCAGTTCCATTATGTAGGGAAGGTGAACGCTTAAGTAGATGAGTTGGAATTATACAATGCCAGTTGCGCCACCTTCAACAGAATTAATATTAAGATCCGTGTCATTTCTTAGCTGAGTAAGTATCTACACCTAAATTAAGGTGAACGTCAGGATATGAGATAAGGGCAGAAAAATATCACAGAAAAGATGATACTCTGGATAATGATAAGGAAATTGTAAGAACTTATACCTCTGGTGATACTGATTTAGATAAATGTTACCACAAACCGAAGCGTGGGGCGTGCGCGGGGCGCCGATGGAGCCGGCCCACCGCGTTGTATAACACTGAATCGTATACGCTGACAAACTGGCTGCGCGGCACAGCGTATATGATTTAGTGTTATACAAAGCGCCGGCCATTCCTGCTCCGTCGGAGTCACGCGCACGCCCCGCGCTGTGATCTGGGGGGTTACTACGAAATTCGAAGTTCGAAGTTCGGATCGTGCGGTCCCTCTCACTCTCGTAATAAATACCATTAGCGTGAGCGGAACGGCATGAAACGAAGTTCGAATTTCGCGCTTCGTAGTATAGGGCCTGTGGTGGCAGGCGCGAATCTTGAAATTCGATATCAATCTCGAAGTTCGATTTCCGTAGTAGACAACACGTGACTAACTTCGAAACGAACGAATGGAGACGAACTTCGATCCGTAAACGAAAATCGAAGTGACTTCGTGCTAGCAAATCTTCGATTCGAAGCCCGTAAATTCGAACTTCGAATTTCGTGGTAACCTCCCTGGGGGGCTACTCCGAAATTGAGTTTTGCACTTCAGAGTATAAGGCCTGAATCTATGGTTTTATACTAGAGGCAAAAATGGCGAAAGTGAAACACGTTTTAAAGTTTGTTTCTGAAAATCTTCAAGCTATAACTACAGGATCTCCTTGGAGGAAAGCTGAGTATGACAGAATCATATATGAAGGGTCCACGGGTCCACGGAAAGGACATGACTGTCTAGTCACTTTTTTTGAAAATTGATATTTTAAGCTCGCAAAGCTCTATAACTTACCATTATATTAAATAGGGATATCTGTTAAAATAATATTCACTTTTAAAGAAATGGTTACCATATTAATTGTTCGTGATGACTAACTTTCAAACCGCTATATCTTTAAAAGTTGTTTAGGTGACTAGACATGTTCTTTCCGTGGACCCTTCATATACGGTGACACACGCCGGCCGCACGCCCCGCGCTTCGGTTTGTGATAGCATGTTGATAGTCGCAGATATAGATAGAGTGATAGCCTAAACTAATAGACAGACGAAGTCAAAGAGTTACTTAATAGTGGCAAACTCAAAGGGCAAACTAGAACGAAGGTGAAATTTTCTAAAAAAAATACCAATGGTTTTAAATGTTTTTATAAAAAAGATAATTTAAAAGTAACTACTTTCAATGTTTTTGCATTTTGATCACTATTTTTTTTTATTAAGTATTGAAACTGTTTTAGTTGATGACGTCAGATTTTAATAAAGGGCTTCTACACAGTTACATATTTCATTATATTTATGAATGCGTGCGATAAAGCACTCCCTTTAATTATTTTTTACCTATGGTTAAAGTAATTAATTACTAGAGCCACTTTGAAGGCCACCACAAACCGAAGCGCGGGGCGCAGATGGAGCGCGCCGCGCTATTTAACATTGAATCATATACGCTGACACACACTACCGGTGGGCCGCGCGCTGCCAGTTGTGTCAGCGTGTATGATTCAAGGCCACAAAAACTGGGAGCGCGGGGCGCCGACCGAGCGGGCCCGGCGCGGTCAATAACACTGAATGGTATATATGTTGATAAACTCCGGCAGCGCGGCATAGCGTATATGATTCAGTGTTATTGACCGCACTGAGCACACCCTGTTGGCGCCTGGTTTGTAGTGGCCCTTAAACAGTTTCTTAGGTACGCAAGTTAAAGCCAAGTATTGTGGTGCGAGCTAAACACAAGCACGACATCGTCATATTACAGTCGTTTAACCTCTGTACTCATAAAATCTGTTTAAGTTGTAGAGAAATAAACTAAAATAAGACAGAGCCTTGAGGTAGGTTACACCGTTTTCAGGGGTCTAAATTTATTTCTTATAATATATTTTAAGATTCAATTCGATCAAAATAAAATACTTATAAGCTGTATCAGTTTATTTTAATATATATATATACTTCCTTTTATGTCTATGTATAATTTAATAAAGTGAACTAACTTACCCATCTTAAACTTATATCATTCTGAAGTATAACTATAATTCATTTAATACGGATCTGGATGCATATTGGATTGTTAATTCACCAAATATGCTCTTATTGTATCGCACTCCTAAATCGAGAGTATTATCAACCCAAAATAGTAGAAATAATATAATAAACCATTATAATTGAGACTAGTACTACTATTGGCGTGAAAGGAACGGTACGATACAAAGTTTGAAAATAGTTTCGTAGAATAAGGCCCTTTGACTACTGCCAATCGGCCACCACAAGCCGGGAGCACGGAGCGCCGACCGAGCGTGCCCACCGCGCTCTATAACACTGAATCAAATATACGGTGACACACACCCGCAGCGAAGGCCACCATAGTGTTATTGACCGCGCTGGGCACGCTCCGCCGGCGCCCCGTGGTCCCGATTTGTTTTGGCCTTACAAGGAAGCGGGATTTTCGTAGTAGCCTCCTGAGCAACACAGTGTCTACAGTTAAACAGAGTAAGATATTTGGCCCTGCCTGCATGCATACATACATTTCAATCAGCTTTGGTACTAAACTCAGGGCCCTGCATGTAGGGCTTCGAGTAGACCCCTTAAATTATTGACCTTTTCTCGGCGGGCATGTCACTCAAAGTTGTGATGTGAGTTTGTGTTCTTGCATGTTTGCATCGGAACAGATTTTTTGAGCATTTTTTACTATACGTATTCAGTTTTTACCTTCCGACGGAGATTTTTTGCGTAAATCTTACTATAGTTGGATTGCTTCTTCTTGGCTGTATAGTTTTAAGCCTTTGCCTTTTCCTAACACAGAAAAATAAAAGAATAAAAAGATTATTGAACGGGGCCATTGTCGATAGAATTACCACACTAGCACGTTTGACATGAACGATAGAAAAAAAAAATATCTATGGTCCTTGGAATCGATTGGATTCCGATTATTACGTCGTACAATAACAGGTCGTGCATTACTGGCCGAGCAACTCATCCCTGATATTGTACGACGTGATAATTGGAATCCAAAATGGATTCGGATTATCAGGCCGTACAATGATGGCTGTGCATTATTAGGTCGTACATTATTGGCTCCCGCTGTCGCAAGCGAACTTTCACGATCGCAAATATCGAGAATTTTCATAAAAGAAAAGCGTATTTCATGAAAATTATGTTCAATCTATAATCTTTATCAGTTAAAGCGCTGTATTGTAGCAGTATTTGAAGTGATCTTTCAGTATTAAAGCAAAATGGTCGACTTAAGCGGGGCACACGTCGAGCATGCATTTTCGAACACGGTTTTCATCGTACCTGGACTTGTTGTGATCAGTTTAGCAGGTAAACAGCTTTATTATATCTTTATCTAACAATTACAGACCAAATTTTCCTTATCCCAAGCTTTTTTGAGCAAAAATTCATACAAAGTTAACACACGAAATTTACCCTCCGAATTTTAATATGTTTCGCAAAAAGTAGCAGAACTAATTTATTTATTAAGGTATTGACAATTAGCTATGCGCGACACGCTTGTTATAAATGAATGCTGACATTTATGAAGAAATAAGTTCCATTTTCACTTCTCGCGTACTATTTCAATTACAACTTTACCAATATTTTAAATATTGGCGTTATTTTTTCTAGCGTTAATACTGGTACATTTTGTGTGGCAAAGATAGCTACTATCACCCTAACTAATATTAATGCGTCTTTTACCTCTTCACACATTAACCGCTGAACCAATGTAGATGGAATTTGATATGGAAATAGTTTGAGATCTTGCAAAGGGCATAGGATAGCCTTTTCTAGTATTAATCACCTTGTTTGCGTTGAAGTGTATCGGCAGATATTTGTTACTTCTGTTAAATTACCCTCTTTGTTTTTGTTGTTTCTTTTGCTCATTCCATAAAATGTATTAAATAGCTTTAAGTTCTCATGTAAGTGAATTTTATAATTCTTAGTGGGAATAAAGAATCTTAAACCTTATATATTGTACTACTTAAACTTTACTGCGGATTTGCTGACATCAATAATAAGATCTGGCAATAAGGGTTACATCATAAAACAATAATTCCAAGATGAGACCAGTGAATAACTTTATTTACAATACTAGACGAAAAAATCCGATTAGTTTGACCTATGGTCTCTCAAGCAGGGGTATGTATTATAATACCGAAGTACGAAAGACCGAATGTATTAAAACATCGAATGGGTCAAAAGACCGACACGATTTTTTTCTGAAACCGTTAACTTTTTAAGATTGTTATAAAACAAACCTAACCTAACCTAATGGGTTCTGTATGATGCCGTTTTAATAAATTCTGAAAAGTTTACGGTTTCAGAAAAAAATCGTGTCGGTCTTTTGACCCATTCGATGTTTTAATACATTCGGTCTTTCGTACTTCGGTATTGTAAAACACACCCCTCAAGCAGAGAGTTGTGGGTCCTAGTCCAGGCTCGCACCTCTTGGGCCCATACTACACGGGCGGATCTCCCGCCGCGGGAAACCGCTTCTGAACCGCCACTAGACACAATTTTATATGGAAGTTGTATGGTGCAAACTACACTGCGCAGCTCCGTGGAACGGTTTCCCGCGGCGGGAAACCGCCCGTGTAGTATGGGCCTTGAGTTCTTCGGAATTTATGTGCAATGTGTATGGTATGTATTTTACCATGATCTTTACGGTAAGGAAAACATTGTGAGGAAACCTGCATACACCTGAGAAGAAATTTAATGCTTTATGTGAAGTTCCCAATCCACACTGGGCCCGCGTGGGAACTACGGCCCAAGTCCTCTCATTCTGAGAGGAGGCCTGTGCCCTGCAGTGGGACGTATATAGGCTGGGATGATGATGATGATGATGATGATGATGATGATGAAAAAATCCTGCCTGTGTAATTGCCGTTTGAGTGGAAATTCCGGGAAAATATATCTCTTCAACCCTCTTGCAACTAAGACAAATGTAATGGCACCTAACACTTAAAAATCCTTCGAGCCTTTTTATATATGTACAGATTTTTGATTACCTCATGTGTCAGTAATTTCACTGGCTGTCTTACTCTCCACACTGGAACACAGCAGCGTAAGCACTGCACGATTAGTGACTATAATGATGGCAGCGATCCAGACGGACATTCCATGTGGTCATCTACTGCCATTTGAGTTGTTTTCAAAAAAAGTGTACTCAATTAAGGGGTTTAATAAAAACAAAACTTAATTGATTCCTTTGTGTGACGAAAGTTACCCATATAATTTGTATGACTAACTTTCGTAACACAAAGGAAGCGGTCATTATTTTGTTTTGATGAAGCCCTTAACTATGTACAAATTTTTTGAAAACAACTCATTTGTTATAATTCTTGATCAGTGCTCCTATAATTTTTCATGAAAGTAATACAAATTATCTTATTAATACATATTAATATTAGACAACCAGATGGCCTAGTGGTTAGAGAACCTGACTATGAAGCTTGAGGTCCCGGGTTTGATTCCCGTGTTGGGGCACATATTTGTATGAAAAATACGAATGTTTGTTCTCGGGTCTTGGGTGTTTAATATGTATTTAAGTATGTATCTATCTATATAAGTATGTTTATCCATTGCCTAGTACCCATAACACAAGCTTGCCTAGCTTACTTTGGGACTAGGTCAATTGGTGTGAATTGTCCCATGATATTTATTTATTTTATTTATAATACATGGAAAAGTTTGTATGTTTACTTGTATCAATGAAATTTGGCACACGGGTAGGTACTACATAAATTACCAACACGTAGGATAATTCCAGGAAAATATAGAAATAAGTGAATTCTACATTTACCCTCTGTTTCACCATCCATTGATCAAATTTATTTGACAGATAAATGTGATGCCGCCTCTGTTTGTTTTGTTTGAATAGATGGAGACGGCATCACATTTATCCGTCAGTTAAAATTAATCAATTGGTGGTGAAACAGCAGGGGCTGAAACACATCGAAAAAAATCTTTCACAAATAGAAAATGATTGTATATAAATGATTTAACAACCGCTTTAGCCTAGAGTTGGTAGTGACCCTGCCTACGAAGCAAGAGGTCCTGGGTTCAAATCCCGGTAAGGGCATTTGTTTGTGTGATGAGCATGAATATATGTTCCTGAGTTATGGATGTTTTCTATGTATTTAAGTATTTATTTATCTATATACATACATAAGTATGTTTATCGTCGTCTAGTACCCATTGTATATACAAGCTTTGCTTAGTTTGGGACTAGGTCGATTTGTGTAAGATTGTCCCCTAATATTTATTTATTTATTTATTTATCAGAAACAAGAGTAAAGACAGGACTCTCTTTTACCTATCCTAAGTATTTTCTTAATTTTTCTATCAGATCTTAATTTAGTTCTAAAAGCTTAAATGCTACTATGTCTGAGTATACCTATACGATTCTTTTATTAATTTAGGCACTCACATATTTATTAAAAACAAATAAAATATTGTATGGAACACTTGCGACAACTTGGCTTAAGAGTATAATAAATTAGTTTTGGTGCAAGCTACAAGCGAGGGCGATATGTTTTTTTATCAAATTCACCTATAGTACAAATCTTCCCAGGTGAATTTTTCGCTTCGAGCCCTTATCTTTCAAAATAAACGGTATCGTCTTAGTATTAAGGTTCAAATTTAATGTAATGGCACGAAGCGAAAAATTCACCTGGGATGATTTATACTATAGCAGTTTCAAGCTCTAAACGCACAGACAGCGGAGGCGTGGCAGTGCGGTGGCGGTGACGGCACGCGGTGGACACGACGTACAAATACGCGTTCTTGAATCTACATAAGCACGACGACGTCTGTACACGCGTACGCCTACATACATCGCGCGCGCACTCTTCTGGATTCCGGCGGGGTCCGGCAATCTGCGCCTTGAGGGGTGGGGTAACTCGAATCGGTGCGGGGTGGAGCGTGTCCACTCTGTACGTTAGTACTATTATATATTCTGTGGTGACGGTTGTAATATTGTAACTTGTATGAATGGTTGTGCGGTACCGTACCGCGAACTCGTTTAACTCGCCGTCTGTGCGTTTGGAGCTTAAATGGCATATTATCCATCATAATTATCATAAAGTACTGTCTGTTTCGCCAAATACATTTATAAGCAAAATTCAAAAACGTTTATTTGTCAAACATAGGTAAAAAAGTATGGACATATATGACAGCTCATTAATATCACTATGTTGCGCCATAAGGCATACAAATGGCCACAGCTTGACATGCAGTACAGTTACGAACTAACCTTTAAGTAATATTTTTTATAATGTACATCTAAAAAAGCCTAAAGAATATTTATATTTGTTCCCGTATTAAAATGGCTGCCTGGAAAAGATCGCTTTTAACCGATAAGACCGCCTGTTGTCCTTGTTTTATTTTTCATTTTGTTAATTCAATTAATTGATTAAAGAAATGGTATTTATTATTCAACAACACATAAAAGAATCAATACAAATTAAAAACTAATTAATTGATTTGTGGTGTCCAATATAGACTAATATATTTTATCGTAAATCGACCAATTTTTGTTTAATTTCATACATTGAAATCAGGACGAGGAATCCTCATCAACCCTAATGGGCAGTGCGTATCGCTCTATGAACAGATAATCATTGGGAGAGAAGAGTTCTGGAGTGTTGGCAAAGAACCTAGAGACAATTGGGGTTGTCTAAAATAAATTACAAATGGTTTTATATATTTTTGGCATAGAAAAGGGAATTAACTAAAAGAAACTAAATACCATTTTTTTTTTATTTACTTCACTACTTTTTTCAAAATTAACTATTGAAACTATTTTGGTTGATGAAGTCAGATTTTAATTGAAGGCCACACAGCCAAAGTTCAAAATCTATCTAAATGTGTACGATAAGGCAACCTCTCTAATTATTTTTTGTGTAGTGGTATACTGTAACTAGTGTCACTTAACTGGCGCTGTCAAAGTGCTAGATGTCAGACAGTGTGTCCAAATCAAACTCCGTAGTATAATGAAGAAAGAAAGAAAGAAGAAAATGCATTTATTTACAACATCACAAGACACATCATCAATATTTTACAAAACATAAGGCAACACTAAAGCTAAAGATAGAATGTGTCATTGCGGTTGCAAATCGGACACTGGCTCAGCATAATGCTGAGGCGTTTAAACACCCCAGCGCTGATTTTCAGCCAGTACCGTTGGTGACACCCGGATCGCTGTTTAGATAGATAAATAAATAAATAAACTGCACACTAATAGCTACATACATAAGACTACATGCGTAAATAAATAATTTGTAAATTGTAAAAGCAAATAATAATAACAAAATTTCTTGAACATAATTAGTATATCTCACTTGCCAAGTATACAACCCTGCGCGGACTAAAACGAAAAATGAAATAACCGAGACAATAAAAGTCAAAGAAGTTTTGTGAAATAGTGCTGGAAAGGAGAGGAAATTAAGGTTTTTGCAATGACAACAAATAGCCTTTAAGCTTTCGCCCAAAGGTGTACCTGCTAGTCACACTTAGGATGGGAGATAATCCACGCGTAAATTGTGAAGAATTCTAAATAATGCTATTCCACATATCTAAATGTGACGTGACGACCCGATAAGGCAACCGCTTTAATTATTTTTTGTGTAGTGGTATAATGTAACTTAGTGTCACTTTACTGGCGCTGTCAAAGTACTAGATGTCAGACAGCGGGTCCAAATCAAACTCCGTAGTATAACTTGAACCGTATACGACATCTATTCAATGTTAAATGAAGGTCATTGCTTATTTGATATGTAATATGATGCATTACATTATATTAAAATTTAAATGAAAATGACGTTAAGATTCAGCAATTTTCATAGTTTTTGAAGGCTCCTACTTCTTATGAAAATTGGAACAACATAAAAACATTGGAAAAAAACAAAACATAGGGGCATGGCTGTGGTGGATATAGATTTTATGGTAAGAAAATGTTTGCTCTAATGTCAATATCCAGGGAGGAAACAGGGGCCTACGTTTGTATGAAGAAATGGTGCGCATCGTATCCTCTTAATTACATTGATAAAACGTTACCGCCCGCGCGCACTCGGCTAAACCCTTATCATCTCCCGCTGCCACTTATCACTGGAACCGCTTCCAAACAACTTACGTGTCGCCACGTTACTAATAAATATCTCAAAGATAACCCACTGCAGTCGATATCTGGTAATAACACGGCAAATTAAACGTGCGCAGCCATGGCTATGGAAAACGAAAACCTGGAAGATCTAGAGAAAATGGAGCTCGACGAGCTCCTCAAGAGTGGGAATCCTCAGGAGATCCGCAAGAATCTGATGGATATGCTGGATTCGGCGGATCTCACCGATGAAATGAAGGAGAATCTGAGGAATATGCTGACGGGGAATACGCCGCAAGTGTTGGGAGGCAGCGGGCCCTGGCTGGCTATACTTTTTGTGATGCTTATATTCTCTGTTATACGTAAGTTTCGGTTTTAGTTTTGTGAACTGTTCGTGGTGTAGGTAGCGTGGGCGGAGTGGGTCTCACACACGGCTTCGCGGTCTGAGGGGCCTTGCGCTTCGAAAGGTTCTCGTGTTTTAGGGTTCCGCACCCAAAGGGTGCTAACGGGACTTTATTACTGAGACTCCGCTCTCTGTCTGTCCGTCACGGGACTCTTATCTTTTGAACCGTAATAGTAAGTAACTGTGGCCGCTTTAACAACAAATAGGTACTAAAATCGGTCGTCATACAAGAAACTTATTTTATTCAGCGTTTTTAACTCGATCTTTATACATTTTTTTAACTACTTTTAAAACATTGTATGGAGGTAGGGAACCCTTCATGTACCTACAGTCAACTGCAGAGAAAGGGTACCCCCTCTAACGGCGGTAACCACACCGGCAGGCTTATTGTCTAACGCTTCTGACGCTTGTTTTCGCAATCACTATTTCTTTCTGTCAAACGGTATAAAATGATGACATAAAGAGATGGTGAAAACGAAGGCAAGCGTCAGAAGCGATAGACAATACAGCCTCGGGGGGTACCTTTACCTTTTCTCTGGAGCTGACCGTACCAGTCCAACCCAAACTTGACCGGTCTTTTTCGGTTAATCAAATATCCTTCAATTAATATAGGGGCTCGCGAAATATATCTGGTCTATACAAAATTTAGACTGCGCTGCGACTGCCTAATTCCGTTATTCTGTATTACCTACCTAAGTACTCTCCTACCATTATCATTGACACGTATGACTTCAGTTTCTTTATCAATAGGAATAAGGTAAACAACCTTGACCTAACTTATGATAGAAAGAACGCTTTTATTTATTAGGCACTAGCGACCCGCCCCGGCTTCGCACGGGTGCATTGCATGCATTATACCACCATTATACTATAAACCTTCCTCTTGAGTCACTCTATCTATTAAAAAAAACCGCATCAAAATCCGTTGCGTAGTTTTAAAAATCTAATTCAAAGCATACATAATTACATTAGGGACAGACAGACACCGGGAAGCGACTTTGTTTTATACTATGTACCTAGTGATAACACATGAAATAATGTCATAGGTACATACGGTACGGTACGAGTAGCTATAGTTAAATTCTAAATTACGTAACTAAATACTTGGATATTTTAAATTAAAAAAGTAGCGATGAATAAGACTCGGGTCTTTTGAAGTTTCTTAAATTGATTGGGCTCCATTTAATACGACTCTCACTCTGTTCTAAAATGAAGACTGGAAGTTCGAGTCTTTATTAAGACTGAGTCGTTTTACTAAAAGACTTTAACGACTGAACGACTCGAGCTGTTTCTTAAATGACTAAATAGATCGATACGAACGTTCGAACGATAGATCTTAAGCTCTTAGTCTAAAACGCAATGGATGGGCTTATCCTTTAGTTATTTATTTTATTAACCCCAAGCAGTGGCATAGCGTAGCGGGGGCAAGGGGGGCGGGCCGCCCCAGGGGGCATTTTTAGGGGGCGGCATAATTTCACAGTAAATAATTTAGTAAATATTTGAAAAAAAAACATTATAGCCTTATAAATTTAAATACGTAAATAAAAGGGCGGATTTTTTTTTCCTAAAAGACCTTAAAAGACTTCGTCTCTTTCGTCACTAATCCGCGGATATACATTTATAACGATTCTACGAATTTATGGCTACTATAAAATTCGAATTTAGCATCGTGCCGTCTCTTTGACACCATTAGCGTGAACGAATCAACACGATACGAAGTTCGAAATTCGAATTTTTTAGTATAAGGCCAGTTCTAAATCGGGCTTTTGACGTCTGCAACAACAGCGTTTAAAAAAATATGCTCTCAAGAAAGTGGCATAGGTCATTCCACAGAATATATTCGTATTTGTTAGATATGGTATCTGAGTGCGAACCTATCGGCCACGTCGCGCGTCGACGGTTGCGTAAACAATATTTCGATAACACAGAGGTATTACGTGTCCTCATGGCGATATTGACTAGCTAATTATCCTATCCAACTACATAATATAGTTTAATAATGAATAAAACGAAATTGATGGCATTTGTCTCCCGTCATAAACATAAAAGTATTGAATGGTCAAATATTGGCTAGTAAGGTGTCAGCACTAGCTTATATTTAAGTGTCTATACAAAACATTTTTTTTTAATTATGTTAATGTGAAAAACTTGCATGCTTGTTAACTGTTGCATTAGTGCAATCAGAAACATTGTAAGCGGCATTTGACTGTTTGGACGTATGCCAGATACGAATGGGCAGACTGAGAGTTATAATAGGGATGTTGCAATGGCAGATCCAGTAGCTGCTCCCATTTGCATGCAGCTCGGTTCAGTTCAATTCTTTCTTCTCACCAAAGTTGACGTTTATTCTCAAAACAGATTAATCAAAAGATAGAGAATTCAAAAATAAGCAATTTTTCGGGTATAAAAAGTAACTAATCAAGTATTAAATAATAACTTTAATGTAGAATGATTGTATAAAATTACAACGTTCGCTAGTTCGCTAGTAGATAAAAAAATATAATTTAAAATGACTAGATAAAACGTAAAATGATACCCAGATATACAGCAAATTAGAGAACCTAATGCTTGTAACCGAAGATGTATATTCGCGTGTTTTCAATTCTTATCGCTATTAAACGTAATATGTTACTGAAATAATGTTGCACTCAGTATTAAATAAATCAGTGTCCTTTGATAATTTATTAGTTTATCTAAAGGTGTCGACTTGATTACACGCCGGTGAGTTATCTTCTTATAAATAACAATAATTATTTTAAACAAACTATTTTATTAAACAAAACTTTCATGATAACATTATTGAATCCATGATTATACACAAATAAGTTAAAATTAACGTAGCCATATACTGTTTAAACTGAACGCATCGTTACTTGAAATTAAAACAAACTAATGTCATTCCATTCCCGCCAAAAAGCATCAAGATGGCCGACGAAGCAATGGAGGTCGACGCGCCAAAAGTCAACATCGCTAGTGTGATCGGCGAAAAACTGACCGAGTCCATAAGGAATTTGGACGTATTGTCGATGATTCAAAAGATGATTGATCAAGTACCGGAAGACGAGGAAGCAGAAGGCGTCCAACAGAAACTAAAGGACGTTATAGAGAAATACAACTCCATGAGCGACGAGGAAAGGGAAGAGTTTTCTAGTAAAATGAAAGAAGCATTGGCTAGTAAGATAGCTGTGAAGCTCCAAGATCCCAATGCTTTTGATATGAGCGGTCTAGAGGACGCTATTCAGGATGCCATTAGATTCCATGTTATGTTGATCGGTGGAGCTATAATACTGTTCGTAATATTATTAGGTATGTTTAGAGTTGACGTCATTCGCCTGCCATTTCTTTTGTCCACGATTTCTTCGATCTTTGAGTTATGTAGGTAGTTAAAAGAACAATACAACGACTCTATATTGAACACCGTATAAGAAATTATAGAAAACAGAGACCGTATTGTCTAACGCGCGGGCGCTTGCCGTCGCTTTCACCATCTCTTTCCCTCACCATCTTGTACCGTTTCACAGAAAGAATCAGTTAATGCGATAGCTCGTCCGGCTGAGTCCGTCGATACCTCTGAATGCATTTGGTACAATTATTGCTCATTTTGACCTAATAAATGACATGCCTGCTTTCCACCAACCAAATGAAATATATAATGAATGCTTTATTCTTATCTTCTATACATATAAAAGAGTAACATACATAACTGACTGACTGATAGACAACGCACTAGGCTAAACTACTAGGTACACCTAGAAACTTGAAATTTAAGGCCACCACAAACCGAAGCGCGGGGCGTGCGCAGCGCGCTTTATATGATCCTTTGAGGATCATAGTGATACAGTATGACGGATTTTTCAAAATTCCCACGGGATACGTAGCTAGCTAATTTATTATTCATTCACGGGTGCGAAGCGCTGGTGTTAGTTAACATATTGTCTTGTAAATAATTAACTGGAAAATAGCAGCAAGGGTTTAAATATTAAATCAAAAAAAAAAAAACGAATAATAAAATCTAAATGAGGTATTTCGCTCGTTCTTATCTTGATTTTATATTATATCAAGATAGATAATAACTAAAAAACTATACAACTTTATAACACGTGTCTCCTAGGACCAAATCAATGCTGATTATACTTTTATTTAACTTTATCTAGTGCTAGATAGCATCTTAATTGATTGGCTGTGATTATTATAACTAAACTAGAAGTTGTTTTAAGTTTGTATTGAAGGTTTTTGTGACAGATTAGTTGAGCTCGTTTACTTTAAGCCTTCGACAGACCGCAGCGCGAGGCGTGCGCTCGACGCCGACGAAGCGTGCGCAGCGCGTTGTATAGCAATCATATATACTTACGGTGACACACCGGTGGCGCGCCACAGCGTATATGATTCAGTGTTATAGAGCACGCTGGCCACGCGCGTGAAAGTTGGTTTGACGAGCCCTAGCCATTTGTTTAGTTCTTGAAAATTGACCTCCACAGAGAAACTCTAGACTTTATTTATTATTATATTAACAAGATACTTTTCTCTTTACAGTATTCTTCGGCTACAAACTCTACAAATCTATAAAAGACAAGGAGATTAAAAGAGAAGAGAAAAAGAGAGCCAAGCAGATGAAGAAGAAGAAATGACGAATTAATACGAAAATATGCGCAATTTTTAACTGATTCCGAGCAGCGCCAAAACTTAAATGTTAACCCTGACATTCCTGATTCATATTGAAACATGATTGATATATTTTTTAGTGGATACGCGTTTTTTTTAATTGTGTCCGTTTTGGCGTTGCTCTGAACAAACTAAAGGCTTGTATGTGGACGATATTGTTATTTATTTGTACAATTTGTCAGTTATTGTTTCCTGTTTTAATGTACGTATTATTATTAAATGGCTGTAGATTTTAATGATTTTATGGGTACATGCGGGTGGGTGCCAAAAAGTTGGGCCGCGTTAAATCCTAGATAGCCATACAAAATGGCTGTCTGGATAATGTTCCGTTAACACGAAAATTGTCTTTACAATTGTATGGTTAGTTTTCGTGTCACAATGGAATACTTTTATGCAAATTTTAAGTACAGTCAAGGGATAAATATATATACGTTCCCAAAGCGTCAAAAGTATCTATACACATATATTCCAACAACAATAAGGTTGATGTTTACATGTATTTGACGCGATGGATGTATCGACTGTACCGTACGTAAGGTGTCCAACTGTTTGGATTTCACCCATATTTGATTTGCGCTTTTAGCTTCTAGATTACTTTTATTTAATCATAACTTGACCCAAGTAAATAATGTTGCTCAATTTTTTTTTTACTTTTTTTTAAATATCGACTGTTGTACACGTACAAGCTAAACGAAGAGGCTCTAAGTTAAGTCTGAAACGATGCATGCTTAGTTATATTTTAACTTTATTCAACTAAATTAATCTTTTACATTCCTTCATTTTCGTGCATCTTTCGGACATTAAGGTTACTATGACTGATATAAATGAATAGACAAATTTTATGTGTTTCTTATTTTATTTATTTTCCTTTCTGACTTCGTTATTCTAATAACACAAATTATGTCAAATGAAATGAAATTTTCACTTTTTAACACGTGCATAGTCCCACCTTAAAATAATAATAAAAACAAGGTATTTCTCGCACACTTAAGTTTCAAATCTACTTTCGTGTCTACTAACAAGTTGTTAAAACAAAATACACGCTTTTGGATTTATTATTTTGTAATGGAACATCTATGTACCTATAGGTAGCCCCTAATTAATACTTTCACCGAAATTGACATTTTATAAAATTAAAATTACCATTATGTATTTCGGTCTATTATTCCTTTTATCTTTATGTATTTTGACATGCTCCCATTTTAAGTATATTTGACATAATAGAATAAACATTAGCTATATACTTAGTTGTCTATTGATGATACGAAATACATATGCCAATCTAAAGTAATCTTATTTTTATGGTGAATTTGTTTTTATTATAGATATATAATGTATTTTGATGTGGTGATAAAGTTAAATGCAAATAAATTGTCGTTTCATTTACTTTACATTTCTGTTAGTTTAACACGTTCCCTGTTCAAGCCTTTAAGTATCTGATAGAACCTTATTACAATGGAATAAGAGCTATCGTGCCCCACATTGGGGCCACTGCACAGTGTTAAGCTTGACCATGAGGCACGCCACGGCCACGTAGGGCCAACGTCATAAATAAATTATCGCTTCAGTACTTTGTCACTTATATGAAATTATGCACCCTTTGATCAATTATAACTGAAGATACACATTGCCGAACAAAATCCCGTTCAAAAAATGTCCGATCTTTTTTATTTGTTTGCATAACAATTAAAATCATCATCTACACAGAAATTTGAACCTAGTCTTTACTTTATTACAGTCGAATTTCGGTTGACACTTGACAGCTAAACTTGACAATTTCACGCAACGTACTGAGAAAAAAGAAGGCCACTTTTATCAAAGTGGCGCTCATTTGGCGATAATATAAGGACGAAAATTGGACTATTGTTGCAGGCTAGGACTATAGTTTGTGGTTTTACGGTACCTAACTACTGAAAGCGACAAAGTACAAAAGTGAATACTATTTATGACGTTGACTACCAGAAGACGTAGCGTTGGAACGCGTTAAAGGGTGAACCACACAGAAGAGACGTGGGACGGGGGCGCGTCGCAGTCGCGGCGCCCCTAGTATCAGTTTTCATACTAAATGTATAGAAGCGTCGCGATCAAAAGCAGACGGAAGAGACGGGGCGGAGATGCAGCCTGCGAACAAACGATGTGGGCTCTCTTCTGTGTGGCTTGCGCCTAAAGGTTGTAGGAATCCGATTGCTGCGGCGCAGAACCGGCCATTTTGGTGTGCTTTAGGGGAGGCCTGTGCCTAGCAGTAAACGTCTTTCGGCTGAAAATGATGATGATAACCTGACTGATCAAAAATATGACACATTCTAAGGCACAACTGCAGTGCTATTTTTCACATAGCACAATGTTTAAAAATACATACAGTCGAACATAGAACCTCCTCTTTTTTGGAGTCGGTTAAGACCAGTGGTTTTGTCTACCTATTTCTGATTATGCTTTAGTAGCACGGTCCTTTCACTTCCAACAATGTCTATTTTTAGTTCCGTCAATTTGCACTAGATGGCGATATTATTTATCAAATAATTTAGAAAATAGATGAAAACAACTTTAAAATCTAGTTTCAAAAAAGCTGTGGCAGTGGCCCATGGGCAGTGGCACAGCAGGGCTGGTATTGGTACGTGTGATTATTGGTCCTTGATATTATAGGTGTGGTTCCTAATAGTAGTTACGGGAATTTGCGTTAGATGGCGTTGTGCCGTTGAATAGAGTGATATCTCTATCCTCCTATATATAATGTACTCTGTGTTTAGTAGAAAGAAAGGAAATTAACCAAAATAATGCTAATGTTGTATTATACCTAATATTATAAACGCAAAAGTTTGGATGTATGTCTGGATATTTGTTGCTCTTTCACGCTAAAACGGTCTGACGGATTCTGATGATATTTGACACACAGATAGTTTGTAACCTGGATTTAACATATATACATATAGAATAAGTACTTTTTATAACGGAAAATTGCATAGTTCCCGCGGGATAGTGTTAAACGAATTCTTTGCAGGAGTCGCGGGCAGCAGCTAGTCAATACTAATAATAATAATTATTATTATCTTTATTCAGTACCATAAATGTAACCACTGCTTACTTACAAATAAGCTACACTAATTGAGGTATAATGCTATGTAAGTATACATTATTCTTTACTTAAGACTTAATTGTTTACTCCTCATTAGTTTGCGAGTAAGCGTCTTCTGTTCCCCGTACTAGTATAAAACTGTATCACGGTGGAACAGGATTCGCCGTCCTCTTTAACTTTACCTAAAATCTATTAAAGTTAAACAAAACCAAACAAAACTATTCAATTACATGTAAACGATCACCCAAACACGGGTAGGCGTAACATAAGAAAGAAAGAAAACAAAAGATGGCAAGGTAGAACCATGCCGAGTATGTTGTAAACACATAGTATATGCAAAAATTACACATCAATCTTTACCACTATACAGTATAGTAACTTGTACAACCGAACAGCAAGCAATATTTTATTTTATATTTAACTATTAAATAAGTACATAAGAACAGAATATTACAATTTAAGGTTGTTACTAGTTAACAATAATGATTATTAATCATTAACACACACGTTAAAACCAAATTTTCTGCTTTAACTACATGGATTCCGTACCCAAAGGTAAAAACGGGATCCTATTATTAAGACATCACTGTCCGTCTGTCTGTCTGTCAGTCTGTCACCAGGCTGCATCTCGTGAACCGTAACAGCTAGAAAGTTAAATAGAAACTATAATTTTTATATGTAGGTATGTACGTATGAATTTTGAGTGTGTGTGTGTGTGTGTGTTAGTGTATGTTAGAGATTGTGTGTGCGTATGTTTGCTTGTATGTAGATGTGTATGTGTTTTAGCCATTTATTTCAAAAGTTGTTCTGTATTTTCATAATTTTGCAGCTTCAGATATTCACTTGTTGTTGATTTGCAGGAATACAGGGTAAGTGTTCGTAGACTTATTTCTACTAAGTTTATTATAAATCACTGGTCCCAAAGACCTTTCAAACCTTTTTGCAAATTTTGTATTATACTTCGGAATTGAGTACACGATATCGTTCCTTCTCCGTGTTGTTGGGAAGTCAGGAGCCATTTTGTGTTGTAGAAGGACTAATTGCTGTATAAATAATTGCCGTACAGTAAGCACTGAGTTATCTCTATATAAAGTTGTAGTCGAATGCCGAAAACTTTTAAACGTCATCACTTTAAGCACCATCCGTTGTGCTCTCTCAAGTTTAAGTATTGCCGTTTTTGATGCGTTTCCCCAGATTGTAATACAATAACATATAATTGACTGGCAAAGGGCATAGTAAATTTCAGTAAGGAGGTTTTTGTCACACACATGGCGCAGTGTTTTAAATATGTAAATCAATTTACGCACTCTGCCTGTCAATATATCAATATGTTCCTGCCAATTAAGTTTTTTGTCGACTTGAATTCCCAAATATCTGATTGATGAAGTTTCGGCTATAGGTAAACAGCTGCACCCCGTGTGACTTTGACAAGTATGTGCTTTAATCGCTATTGTTCCTTCTCCAGGACGATTTTTATTATTTATGCTAAAACTGAACTTAGAGTTATATTTATATTACTTGTCATCTTTCGAATTAGTTTTCATTTGGTTTCATCATACAGAGCAGCGCCATCTGTTGTCAAGTAGCTATTATTAATTTAATTCTCCTACTCCGTAAGAGATGGCGCTGTAAGCTTGGATCAAGTTTTCAAATGTAACATCTACACCACAAAAGATGGTGCCACCAAAACTACACTAAATTGTCGAAGAGTGTACGTGGTAGAACTAATCTTCTACCAATATATGAAAATCTCGTGTCACTGTGTTTGTTATCGAACTCCTCCGAAACGGCTTGACCGATTTTTATGAAATTTTTTGTTTATATTTGGTAGGTCTTGGTCGTAGGCTAGTTTTTTATACTCCTAATCTTCGCAGAGTCGCGGGCAACAACTAGTTATTATATAAATCTAAGTACTTCAATGCCAAAAGTCACCGATGGTTGTAAATATTACTGATACTTACCCAACCGCAACAGGCTCAGGAGGTCGAGGCGGGGCTCGCTGCGGTATGAAACGTCAGTTTTAGGGTCCGAACTGTCAGATCCCTTTGCTTAGTTAAGGGTACGCTTTCATTGAAGTAGAGACGTGTATCCGACCAATCGCAACAGGTAACAATATGCCACCCCGTTCTCATAGTAATGCGATATGACACAGGCGACGATTTATAAGAAACTACACTTTTTCGCTTAAAAGAATCAAGAAGAAGAAGCTAGCTCAAAATCAATTGTAAATTCAAAATAATTGAACACACGAAAGTTCGGGATATTCCCAGGCTATGGGCTTAAAACCACTAAATTTCATACCTTATTCACTAATACCCCTAATTTTCAAATTACCATGGGCTAGTAACTAAAATTTCAAATTGTCTCGTTCTTAAAATTTGAAATTTTAGGTATTATGAGCCCATGGTAATTTGGGGGTATTGGTGAATAAGGTATTATGTGGATTTTTTCCTGAACTATTCTAACTTGGTATTTCACCCGCGCTACCAGGTAGGTATTTATTGTTTTGGGACGCCCTGTATGTACATCAAAACAGTGCTTGCCTGTTCAGCAGTGGTGAAGGGTACTAACAACCCGATCCCTCCCCCCCGGTTGACTAAACTTTCGAAGTAACCAAACGCTTATCTTCCATTACTGCACTGCTTTTGAAGAAAACGTAGAGGTGTTACAATACGTTTACTTTTAGTTTACCACTGACAGATGGCTTGTCTTCATTTCATTTCCAACTTTAACACCATACAAATAAAGTAGCTATTACGAAATCTGCAAACGTGGGTAACAGTATTCTAAAATTGGCTTTATTTGTAGGTCGCTAAAGTTGAATATGAAATGAAGGCAAACCATCTGTCAGTGGTGCCTTGCAGAAATTTTTACGCTCCGCCACTGCTGTTCAGTTTATTTATCCAAAGTTAGTGTAGGTCGATTCAAAAGATCTAGCACGAATGGGTTAAATAAGCGAATGAAGTATCTGTGTGTTACCCATTTGAATAAATCATTCATCATCATCATTTCAGCCGAAAGACGTCCACTGCTGAACATAGGCCTCCCCCAAGGCTCGCCAAACAGATCGGTCCCGTGCCGTCCGCATCCAACACGATCCCGCAACCTTAAACAGGTCGTCGCTCCATCTTGTTGGAGGCTACCTACACTGCGTCTTCCGGTCCACGGACGCCACTCGAGAACCTTTTTGCCCCATCGGCCATCAAGTTCTACGAGCGATGTGCCCTGCGCGGATTTCGTCATTTCTAATGCGATCCCGCAGAGAAACTCCGAGCATAGCCCTCTCCACTGCCCCCTGAATGACTTTGAGCTTCCTTATGAGGCCCATCGTTAGCGGCCACGTCTCAGTGCCATAAGTCATCACTGGCAACACACTGGTCAAAGACAAATGAATACACTTCACACAAATATGAAAATGACATGTCATTTTCCTACAAAAACGTCAAAGTGCCATTACTTTCTTTCAATCCATTCGTGGCAGCTCTTGTAAAATGACAATCTTAACCTTTTCAACGCCAACGACACATATAGGTGTCACAAAGTACATTGTCAAAGTGATCTTAACACAATGACATAAGATTCAAAGCAGGTTTACGTTTTGTCGAGGCTTGGCGTTGAAAGGGTTAAGAACACATTCAACTAAAGGTGTACCATAATAAAAAACCACATGTAAATTTTAACCTTTTAATCGCAAAGGTTTGTGAACAAAAATTTTTATTACATCTTTATACTTACAAGCCATTCCCCTACTGAGGCGTAGGTGTCGCCATCTATTGAAACGTTTACTCAGTAAGGTTATTGAGCTAGGAAAATGAAATTATTTCTTGTAACGGCAAGAATTTAGCCATATTTTCAAAACATTAATAATCACGCAATCAGAAGTTGCCTACTTTCGGCATTCTTATGGCATGCTTTTTTATTCACTGATCACGGATTTAACCTAAATATATATATTATATTAAAGGTTAAATTATATATCAATCACATGCAAAGCCCTTTGTATGCGGGCTTATTTTAACCTTAATGCAAATAGAGCACTTTTCACCTATAAATTTGATGTATACATGAATGCAAAAGATATCATGTAACAAAAAAATTGCGATGGCAATAATTAAAATATTTTACTATTATTTAGTAATTTAACGTTTTGATAATATGGCCATTTGGAACAGAAAACCGATAAATATCAAGCTAAATAGAAACTGTTTATACTTTTTTTCATTTAATATTTTTTTATATCAAATCATTTATGCTTTGTTCAATCACTCACTACGTCATTTTTTTTCATTAATTACGATTTTCTTTCGATCATATTTACACCTAACTAACTTAATCGTCAAATTATAATTAAAAATTCTAGACGTGAAGTCTTACTAATATTTTAAAGCGACCACTATCTAAGTCGTAGAAAAAATACATTAAAATTTCGCATTTCGGCCTGCCAGAGTGAAAATACTATAATTATCTAGACAGGCCCCGAATTACGACAAAATTCACTTAAATCTGCCTTCACCAAAATTAATCAAGGTTTTCGAAAAAAAATTACCAATATTTATAAACTTATAAAAAAACACTTTAACCTTATGTGAGGTATTGGAGGTATTTCGCTATGGGAAACAAGTAACAATATTCAGTGCCTATTTTTTTTTTAATAACAATTTCAACAGGCAAATATTGAGAAAACCTAAATTAACCTTCGTGCCGCAGGTCTTAAATAATAATAATAATGCTTATCTATTTACAAACAGTCTGTTATCTACCAACAAATCGTGCGACACAAAACTTTTTATTAATTATTTTTTAAAGATTTTTTCTACTATCTCACGATTCGTAGGCAGCGATGTGAAAAAACATATGCCAGTGGTGCCGCAAAAAAAAAAACTCAAGTTATCTTAAATTTACGCATTTTGCGACTGCTATAATAATTATTATGTATTATACATTCACTGACATATATTTTTAAATTTTAAGCACCCGTATACCATAGGGTAAAGGACGGCGATACAAGCCGTATTAGTAAAGAACAGGGTTGGGCAAAAATAAATTGTACAATCAAATTAACAACTAACCATTCGTAACATTTAGTCACCCATAAAACAATCATTAATCCTGCTGTCTTGCACTACTTAACTTATTGCATTTTATATCGAACGCAATTTAATAAATGCCCAACTCTGGTTATAAACCACTAGTCATCTTGAACAAATCAGAATCGTCTAATTTTAGACTTATATTTGCTGTTCTGTATGATTTCGTAGTTATACTCCCACTTACCCATTGCAGACGGTTTTGGCTTCGAAAAAAAAACAGTAGGTTTATTATTGCTTCTGAGTGGGTGGGTGGGTACATAGTATCAACTTACTAACATAGTTTATGTTATGACACTTAATTATTTATTTAATCATTATGTAAGACTATAATCCCAAAAGGTAGTGCCGCGTATTATTTAATTGAGCGGCTAAGGTTAAAATAATTTGACTAACTTTAACCTTTCACCAATCATGATTCTAATGACTCCTAAATCTAGTTCAAATTAGATTCAAACACAATTAACTGTCTTCAATAAAATCCACGTAAACTTTTACGCTAATATTTATAGTTGTATATACAGTATCAAAAGCGCAAGCTGATGTATGTTTGTTTGTTTGTTTGTGTGTTGTTGTCCACGCCAAAAATTACAATTGCACTATTACAATGTGAAATTGTGTGCATTTAAAGTTATTATAGAAATACACATACACAAGTAACCCACATAATGGAAAGTAAATAACTACATATTTTCAAAAGGTTAAATTAACCTAGTAATCAAAAACCTCTCGCATTTTCACGACAGAGATTACAATATTGACACCCTATTTTCATGAGTTACAAAGTCTGTGCAGTAAAATCTCATAACGACAAAGACAAAGTTAACAGAAGCTTGACAGTTTCTGAAAAATAAAAAGGGATAGAGTAAGGTTTATATTTTTTTTTACGATTTTCACTTTTGTATTTAGTGACTTTATTCTCTGAACTAAGTATTGATCACCTAGAAACTAATTTATCTCTCTCAATATCTCTCTATAATGTGTATGTTTCGAGGCACGAATCAGGAGGATAGCAAACTTGTTAAAAGATAATAAATATCTCCACGAGGACTCAAAATGTACATATTATTATGTATGAGTGTAGTAAAATGGCTTGCAATTGTGTCAAGCTATGATTCTGTTTAAATATGTTTATATCCAACTCTACAAACTCTGTCAGAATATTCGGATGACGGTCCCCAAGTTACAACTTTACACATAAATGCGGAACGCAGTCCTAACCTAAGATATCTCATGTGGACAGATACCCTAACAAAGGGTCATTAACCTTTACAATTTAACTATTAAGTACCACCATTAAAAACAATCACAACACTAACGCCGGCCAATTGTAAGCCATGGCTTTCAATTGGCCGGAGTTTAACGCTTCCAAATTCAAACCGTGAAAAATTGAGCCAAAACCGTCCGTTCAAAATGTAAAAAAAAACTCTACACCTGCGTTCTGTTTCAAAATATTCCAATTTGAATTTAGAACGCAAGCGTCCGAGCAAGGTATCGCCACGAGAATTGAGTACTATCTCACTTACTCTAAACGAGTGTGAGGAAGACGCGAACACAGGAGTACTTAGTACTTTAGGACGACAAACAAGTAATAAGTATTTATTGTTGTACAGTCACGAGCTTTAATTTGGGACCCACTTAAGGTTGACAAGTCCTGTCAGAATTCAAAGGATATTTTTTCGAAATGGGGCCCAAATTAAAGCACGCGACCGTACCTGTTCTCCAAATCCATAAAACTAACTGTTCAAAAATATCCTTTGGATGTTTAGATATTTTGAAACAATTATCTGTGTAGATATTGGAAAACTCGATTGCGACAACCCTTCAACCGTACGTATTGATTAAAGTACTCTTTTCTCGCAGCAACGACCTAGAGCAGGGGTCTCCAAATTTTAACCTAATGCCCAACTAGCTTCTCAAATTTAACCTTAGAGCCAACACGTAAGCTCAACCCCATGCGGCTTAAAGCTAGCTCGGGCCGTAGTCCGGAGACCCCGCTAAAAAAAAACAAAACAAAGATGGCGCCGTCGCACTACGCTAGTGAGGTCCGTATGTTGAGGAACGCCGACACACGCGGCGCCAGCGGCTCACTTGGCCGTCTGCCCGTTCCCCACCGGATCGTGGACCTGTAAAACCATTCCATGTGACTGGCGGGCACAGCCGTGTGTCGTCGTTCCTAGTGAGGCTGCGGCGGCAGGACTGCGGGACTTGCGTTCGTAAAAGTTCGGCAAACTTCGGGAGAGTTCGGGCGCTCGCGGTTAACCTTTCTACCGCGGCTCTAGCATACGTTTTTAAGTGCGGTTAATGTACTTTCCAGGAAGTATCGCCACGAAACATACCACCTAGTAATTAGTGTTCCCCATTTAATTCGTATACAGTACTATCGAAATCACAAATATCTATACAACCATTGCGTCAAAAGATGTTAGTGGCATAAAAGTGTATAGATATTTTTGATGTCTGAACAGGAATTATCAGGGCGTGCATTATTAGGTCGTAAATTCCGGGCTGTACCTTCGGACGTATATTTACCGCATCCGAGTTGCATCAATTTGAAATCGACCGTTAATTTTTAGCACGACTTTTTACCAATTTCGAATGATATTTTCGAGCGCTCTGTCTCAAAATTAGTCCTTAGGGAGCGACAAATACGTTTCACAATAATATGCTAACCACATTAATTTTTATTTTATTTGTTTACAAGACATTAGCGGTAAAAAGGTCAATCGCAAGGCAGAAATGTTGTTCAATTTTATTTGGGGTCCCATTTCGTTATAAATTATAATATCGAGACGAATCTTAGTCTGCCAAAAATACTAAGAGTCTGTTTCAAAAACTTAATATGATCCTAGTTTTATGTGACAGGATATCTGTGACGCCGTATTTTGTTCGAATAAACCAAGACCACAGAACAGAACAAGCAAGAGGAACTGTAAGTCCCGGTTTGTACTAAAACCCGTTTGAAATCTTGGATTAGCTTTTTAATTCGTAGCATAATTACATCGTTACGACAACGCTATATCGTTGAGTCTTGTAACGGTATGCAAATGAAAATTGCATATAATGTGCTGCCACCTGGCGTGGAATAGCGAAAAGATAATTGACAGCTGTTTACAAATAAAATGTAGCAATCGCCCGAAAAATAAACACTACGTAAGAATTTTGATCCAACATGACATCTTCGACAACGAAATCGACATGTTATTTCCTCTTATTTTTTTTATATTCAGTGATAAAGACGGTATTACAGATATTTGTCACACAGAATGTGAGAAACGTAACAGAAAAAATGAGAAACAGACCCTTACAGAGTTTCAAATAAGACAGTGTATTTTTTAATTAATTTTGTTGTGAATTGTTCAGGTAATCAGGATTTACCCTTTGACATCTACCCGCATTAATGCGAAAAATCAGTACAAAAACCGTTCGCAATAACAAGCGGTTTCGCTCGCATTCATGAAAAAATATTTGTTCATTTTAATAACAGACTGAGTTAGTTTTTTCCTGATCAAAATAAAACTCATGACCAATTAAAAAAAAAATATCAAAAGCAAATTTCAATAATACACTTGTTCTCTGCTCAGCCCGTTTTGAGGGACCAAAAAATAACGAACTCTTTTTTTTTAATGTTCGCACTGTTCGAAATACGAAATTCAACGCAATCCCACCGCCAGAAGATTCTTTTGTACAATATTACAGTTCGGATTTTAATCAGAACTGCAATTCCCTCCCGCCACCAGGGGTTTATTTAATTAAGCGGAAAAGACCCAGCGATTATTGTGTGATGTTGGCATCCCGATGGACATTGCAAATTAAAAAACTTTTTTATAAAAAAAAGTTTTTTTTTTTTCAATACACAGCCCCACAGAGTACGATATACACCAGGCTGCACGCGCAAGCTATATTCAGCTGTTACATTTAATCATACATTGGAAAACACACAGAATTTTAATTATAGTATTAGGTCCGTAGCGTAATAAAAAATTAAGCTAATATAAAAAAAAACGCAAAACCCATTATTAACTTAATATTTTCAGCTACTGCAACACAAAAATGGAAAATATCACTTAAAATAAATAATACCAGCATTAACATTCTACTAATTCGAAGAAAGTTAATGCAGCATTAAACTACTATTATTAAATTAAATTAAACACCAGTTAAAATAAATATAACAGCCAAAAACAGAGATTTAAAAATAGGACACAACACAGTGCTAAATATACACCAGTGATAAAAGAATGTTAGCAAAAACCATGCATAGATATTTAATTATAATTATCATAACTTTAGTACAATAACAACTAGATAAACAATAGACGCTTCGCAGAAAAAACTCTTTATTTTCCATGTGTCCATCTTAAAATTAAATCTTCAAATGTGTCAATTCTTATGTAGGCACTCTACCGGCAATATCGGATAATATTTTGATGCACTCAAAAATTGCAAACTCCGGTATAGATCGAGTCATTCATGATGTGATGACGCGTGCCGTGGTTCTTATTGCAATGTCATTAATGTTTAATTTTGACTAATTCACGCGCCTTCGTGAATGGCACTAGAGCCATTAGAGCTTATAGATTTTTTTTTCGAGTGCCAGTCCTATCCGATAGTATTGCCGGAGCTTATACACACTGAAAAACTATATCTGAACGCCAACTGCCTATAAAACACCCTCGCACATATTAATATACATTTAAAGACAAATTAACTTCATGAACTTTTGTAAAAATAAATTAGTCCCTTAACTGGAGTTTGGAGCATAGTGACGCCGCGTCAGAGCGGCAGATAATGTAATGTATGACACTGACGCGGCGTTGGTGTAACGCGCTCAAAAGTAAATCGATCTGTTGTTCTATCGCGGCGTCAATGTCGCGCTGTAGCTGACGTCATTAACGCTTGCTTTGGAAGTCCACCGTTAGACAGTGCAATAGGACCTATGTGCATGACGTAACATGACGCATGTAACATGACGCTAAAAAGAATCGGCAAAAGCGATTGGGATTAGCCGGGTCTCTATCTCCACTGAGCGAGCCGCCTCGCGAGGCAAGCGCATGAGGCATGATGTTGTGCTGCTACACAAAGCTCAAAGTCGCACCGAAAATGGCTGCCTCGCGAGGCGGCTCGCTCAATGGAGACCCGGCTAATGCAAGTGCTTTAAACAATATGGCCGCCGATTTTCACCTCGCTGACAACCCAATATGTAACCGGGAAACGTCAAAAAGGAAATAAAAAAGGGCGTTTTAATTTAACCGGCTTTGTAATGTCATGGAAGTCACACCATACATCAGCAAATGTACATTGTACAAGTGCATAAGAAAATTCGATCCGATTAGGTGTTCCAAGAAATTAATGATATGCATTACGGCACTCTATGATTTTTAAAAATGGCAGGGTACGTGAAATTACCATATTATCAAATTTGGATATAATGTAGGGGCTATACATAAATAAGGTCAAGTATTTTGGAAGGAAAGGTGGGATGGAGTATCTGTACAGTATCCATTAATAATATTGAAACGGCTTAAGAGTTAAAACACTTTTGACAATATTTTATGTGCACATAACTTTTTAAAAAAAAAGTGAAAAAAGATAAGTTCTTTAAAAATGAAAATATATATATATATATACGTGAGGTTATTTAAGTAAAGCCCCGTCGACGGAATAAATTGAAAAGAAAATATATTAAAAATGACATTTTTTAATAAAACTTTCAACAAAAATAAATCAATCAACTACCATATAATTAATATCCGCATAAAAACTAAACACGAACGTAAACTAACTAAATAATACTAAATAATGATTTCAAAATAACTAAATGAAATTCGTAGCGGTAATCTCAATCATCTTAAAACTATTATTTACATTGTCACTAACTTTTTAAACTTATTACAAAATATAGGTACTTCGTCTAAAAATATTTAATCATTAAGTACAATTTTTTAACTATCAAAAAATAACTTTTTAAAATATCTTCTACAGTGAAATGGTAACGTAAATGGCATCGACAGTTAAAAATAATTCGTTTTAAACTGTAGGTATTTATCATTGCTGAAACGAAGCGCATTCGATACAAAAGATAAATAGAGATAAAGATCGATGCCCGAGAGACCTGAAGCAATAGTTTTCCAAAAAAGTGAATTAACTCGGGTTATTATTTTAGGAATAAATATAGTTGCTAGATATAACTGATATAAGATACTTATAACATAATAGTGAAAGTGCTCAAAAATACATTAATACTTTTAGGTGGAATCCGAGCAATTTACCTATGGCGTTAATGACAACGCTACAGAGTGTGATAGCGTGAACGAACACAGCGGTTCTGACGCGGCGTCACAACCGTGACGCCACTGTTGCTGTATCGCCGTTCCCGTCCACGCAATCATATTTTTATATAAAACTCGATATAGTCGCTCTGTCGCGACTTAACTGACGTGGTGTCTCTGACGCCGGAACTTACTCGGAATTCCGCCTAAAAGTCCTTCAAAAAAATACAAATTTTAGAGCAGTCTGGTCTTCAATATATTTAATTACACAATTTTTTGTTTTTTTTTTTTATTGACAAATCATTTTGAGTTCCTTAAGTCACGGACTAAAACCGTTCATCTGCTTCGCTGCTGACTGTCGGTGTTTAGAGTTGATAAGATTAAACCTTCATTCATAAAAAGTACCAAACTCTAGTCATTCTATAATTTTTGTTTTGTCCGTATTTTACTCTTACGAATGTAAATTTAACACATTCACTGCCGGCTCTCAGACTCGAGACTTCAGGTGCCACAAACGCACATGTGCGTTCAAATGACTACGACAGCCTAGTACAGGCGAAAATCACGAAAACGCATACATGCGTTCCCAGCAGTGAATGCGCTAAAGCGACAAAGCAAGACCAATTTAATACCTTTAAACGAGCTGTTCTTTATATATATTTATTTATTTCGGGGATCTCAAAAACGGCTTTAAATACTTCGACGAATTATGTTATGTGGGGATTTTCGGGGACGTACAAACGATCTAGCTTGGTCTTACCGCCTAGGTATTTTGACTAAAAGTTTGTAACTTTTTATGAAGGGGGGGTAACTTTTTATTTTTGTGTAAGGCACAAGAAAAAGTACTTTTTTTTTCAATGTAATTATTTACGGACGAATCACGGCTCAATCGTTACATCTCTAAAACGTAGCCATTTTATAAACGAATGCTTGCGATGTAGACTGTAGATTTTAAATAGGTATTTACTTATTTATTTACATAGAGATCTTAGATGCCTGCTTAATAAAACAAGACTGGCTATGCATGACCGATTTTTTTAAGCTAATATAAACGTTTAATATATATCTGATACCCTGGGGTATTCGATATAGTTTATAACACTAAAAAGGCCACATAATAAAATTACACTTTTTAAGATTTGGCACGGCTACGATTTTTTTTTGTTTTCTCACTTAGTGAATTGGCTACGAAACATGAATTATTTTTCACTGCTTCGTACTGAATTATCTATCAAACAAAAAATTAATTACTGTTTTAGTAATCGAGTTTCGTAATTATCTCAGACATAAAAAAATAATTCCAGATTCGAGGAGTTCGCGTAGCGCTATTTGCCTTGATCACACGTACAAGGCAGCGCTTGTTTATACGCACCGAGTACTCGGCCGAGAGCACTGTCTCGCCCGTTTACTCGGTACCTACGTGTGATCAAGGCATATGGATTGATTCACCTCGCGTTCAGGACCTGGTTCTCGGCGGTCCGTACAAGAGTTGCACGCGTATCCAAAGTACCCGTGGGCAACGTATTTCGACTACGCGTATATTTTAAATCTTCCTAGGTGAATTTTTCGCTTCGAGCCATTACATTAAATTTGAACCTTAATACTATGACGATACCGTTTGTTTTGAAAGATAAGGGCTCGAAGCGAAAAATTCACCTGAGAAGATTTATACTATAACTCACGCGCTGTCCGTACGCACTTTAACACTAGTATCTTTCGAGCGTTTTCGTCTTGTCAGCGCCCACGCAGCGTCAATGCAACGTTCACGCAGCAGCGGCGCAGGGTTTTTTATGTAAGACGCTGACGCGCAAAAGACGCTAGTATGAGGGGGGCCTCTTGTATGATAAAATTTGACTATGGCTAGTTAAAGTAAAATATATGTTGTGTTACATAGACAGATTTTTAACACGGTTACTGCGCAAATTAGTATAAATTTGCCAACAATTTATTAGAGAAGCTTCAATATAATAAATATTTTTTTTCTAGACATCAAAGTTTATTTTGTATAACATATGTAAATTTTTATAGAAAAATACGAAAGCGGCGTCAGGAACATTAAGACCCTGTTTTATACATTTTTAACTTTTTGAGCAAGCGTTTACCTAACTTAACCTAAGTTAAATATTTATATATGTAATAAACTAGTTTTATACATTAAATTAAAGCTGACATGGTAATGTTCAGAATGATCGTTATGATTAAGATTTAAAATATACTATATGTGTGCTAGTTTAAATATAAGTGTATATGTAAAACAACAGATCAACAGTAAATTAACATATATTCGTAAATAATTAACATATAATATTAACGGAATGTTGTAAATTATTTATATATATCTGACTTAGAATATATATTTATAGTTTTTAATAACTACAACAAAGAAAAATCGGAGCATTAAAAAAGTATGTTCCGATTATACTATTTTCACGAACCAAAGCGTTTATAAATTATACATATTTAAGTTTTCTTACATAATATGTATATAACAATAGACATTTAATGAATAAGTGATGTTGAATACTAATACTTGTAGCTATATTAAAATGTATGTATGTTTTTGTAAATAGACATTTAGCAAATACAAGTACCCTGATTATGTTACTAGCAATATGTACAGATATGAGCTGAAACTACTATTTATTTTTGTTTCATAAAATAGTTTAATTGTTGATTTTTTTCAGAGGTCGCGATTAATATGAATGTAAAACATATTGAGCTGGGCATCTTATTGAGATAATTGTTTTATATCGCCGTAAAATGTTGCGAATAAGTTTTTTTTCGTCGTAATTGTTAGACACATGATTTACAATCTGATATTTTTGTCTCTCAAATAAAATTGTGTGATTCTAGGGTAGGTACTTATTAGATTTATTCTCCTAAATCTTAGACAAAACTTATTTAGCAAATTCGATGTTATTTTTGATACTTTCTTATTTCTTATCACGAATACGAATATCCAATAACCATGTTTTTTTATTTTATATTTCAGCTGTCCGTCCTTATCTCACCTTATATACATTGCACTATAGAGATCTACGCTAAGTATAGTGAAATAATACTTTAAGAGTATTTCTCGAAACGACTCGGAGGTATATTATGAAAGTGAAAATAAGTGTAACAAAATTATCACAGTATAAAACCAGTAAGTAATCATTATAAGCTCGCTAACGACGCCATCCCGGCAGGTAGAATATCGTTGTTATCTGGCGTTAGTCCATTTGACGTGCTTGCTATTGACTCATTTAGTTATATATTAACCAATCCTAAACGTGACACAAATTACAAAGTTGTCAAAAAGACCTCGAGTGCGTGTCGGTCGATTAAACTCGTGTGCCCAAGAGCTGCAGTTCCCTTCTGGAAGTGTTGAATATCAATAGTCCAATATCGATGAGCTTTATAAGCAATACTATTGATAATGGCAATACAATCGATACTATCGATAGTTTTATGTCCAATGTAATGTATAGGGTGAGGCCACACGAGCGTACTTTTGTGAGTCGTGAACCGAAATTCGTTCGCGCCATACAATATGCGGGTCATCACGTGACACAATGTATGGCGCAACCGAAATTCTGCCGCTCACAAATCACAAAATTACGCTCGTGTGGCCTCACCCATAGTAGGTATCGATAGTATTCTCTCTCATGCTCTGCCTGGACACTCATGAATGGACTCCCATGAATGGACTCCCACTGCAGAGTACGATCATTTAGAACACCCAACCCAAAAGTGGACTATATCGACCCCTAGGAGTCTACGAAGACCTGTAAGAGGTACGCGAAAAATCCACATATGAAGTCGATTACTTTGCGATAAATCAATATTAAGTAAGCAGAGGTCTACTTAAAATTTAAATGGGAGTCTACCACACAAAAGCTTCAGGATCTTTGATCTACAAGATCAACAGAGGATATCCAGCAGCAGGGCAGCGTAATCTAAATGCAAGTGGTAATGGTCAGAAAACTCTGAAGAAGCAGGTCTACGCTCAAAGACTGGATCTGTAAAGGCTGTTATAGGATAACATACTGGTTTTATACTGTGATCATACCTTCTAGACGATTAGGGTTTATGGTAAGATAGTGCCATTACCTAACATTCCGGCTGACCTATGGGAGTTAAGAATAGAATCCTCTTTTTCAGCGCCTATTGGCTCTTGAGAAAACTTTTTAACGTTATGTAGGATTATCTCATGTGTCATGCATTTTCAAACCCTATTAATAAAATTCAGAAGTTGTTGAAAATTTGGTTTTAATTTTTTTCGTATTTTTTTCAACATATGTATATCCATTATATTAATACTACATTTAAAAAAATGTACGAGAAAACCACGTAGTCAAACGCACGAAGGCAAAATGGTAATGCGAAGCGACAAACTATACTCCACTTTTAAGGATCGAGGTCACCAGTACTCAAAACACGCCGAAATTACCACGTGCGTTAGCGTATTTTGAGCACCGATGAGGCTATAGTCTCCTATCCTGCTATACACTACCGTCAAAAAGTTTAAGACCAAAACAATTTTTAGTTTTATTATCATGAATTCTTCTAAAAATAGTCAAATTAAATTTGTAATCGATATAAAACAACATAAATTAATTTTTTCTTTTAAACGTTAACAAATACGCTTTTCAATACATTTTTAAGATAAAATGATTTAACTGAGAATATAACTACTAAAAATAATATTTTTTAAATTAGTTATTTAAATGTTATTATTTGTTCTAAGAACTTCAAAATTGAAACCAAACGACTGCTCAGTTTCTCATATGTCATCTTAGTTCATATAAATAGAACCAAGTGCTAAAATGATAATGAGTGATAAAAATCTAAATCGAGTCGGTTTCCTAGTGTACCAAGAGAAAATCTTCGGAATAATGGGCTTTAGCCTCGAACATCTATGGCACAACGTTGTGTTATCACTCTACTTGGAGGAATGCAAGACAGAGCGATATTTAGCCGATAAATTGAATACTTTTTGGTTCTGGTCTTAAACTTTTTGACGGTGACGGTGACAGCGTCGGCGGTCAATACGTCCGCAGCAGAGGACGTTTGAGTCGTAGCTCGCGCCATTTTGTATGCCGCTAAACACAACGCTGCAATGGTTCGAAATAACTAAAGACGCGACGCAGAGTTTGAGTGCGTATTGTGAAAGAGACCACGACAGTAAATTACTATATAGCTAAACCGTTTAAATGAGTCCTCGCACGCGGTACAGGCGACAAAGGGGGCCGGGAGATGTGCGGGCGGCAGGCACACGAGGCACGCTCGCCGCCCGCGCCCCGCACCTCTCTCGGCCCCTTTGTCGTCATACCCCCCAACCCCTGTACCGCGCAGGCGAGGACTCATTTACACAATCTAGCTATAGTAAGCATTGTGCCGCAGCGTACGACGTGACGCTGTAAGCGGCCGATGGCGTTTATAGGAGACCATAACCTCAGGCACGCGGCGGACACGACGTACAAATACGCGTTCTTGAATCTACATAAGCACGACGACGTCTGTACACGCGTACGCGTGCATACATCGCGCGCGCACTCTTTTGGATTCCGGCGGGGTCCGGCAATCTGCGCCTTGAGGGGTGGGGTAACTCGAATCGGAGCGGGGTGGAGCGTGTCCATTCTGTACGTTAGTACTATTATATATTCTGTGCCTCAGGTTGATTCTTTACGCGTAATCTTTGCGTAAGCGAGGGACTGAATCTTGGTCGCTCGTTGATATGCTTAGTGGCTAGGCATAGGTTCCCAACGGGAAGGCTCACTGCAGGGCACAGGTCCCCGCTCAGAATGAGAGGGCTTGATCCAAAGTTTCCACGCGGGAACTGGGGGGCTACTCCGAAATTCGAAAATCGAAGTTCGCATCGTACCGTCTCGCTCGCTTTCTTATTAAATACTATTAGCATGAGCGGAATAGCACGATACGAAGTTCGAATATTGCACTTCGATACACCATCTGCTCGAGAGGCCATAGGTCAACCCACTAGGCGACCGCGGCATTTTAAATTAAATTTGTGATTATTAATAGATTATAGACATATAAAATCGGTATAATTTACTGTTATGTAAAGGGAGGACCAGTCGTTTTTTCTAGTAAAGGAGGCGATGGAGGAGTTGGGAACCTACGGGCTAGAGCCTCAGGTGTACTATTATCAATTTTAAGTGTGGGTTTCCACTAAACCTGAATTCGAACGTTCTCAGGCGTTTTGACATAGCTCTGGTCGAATACCACCCTAACTATCTCAGTAACAACATCTCAACATACCATCCTATCAAAAATAGCAGTTAGACAAATAACTGTACATTGCACAAACTATTTGATAAACAAATTAATGTATATCTCTTGATAATTCACATTTTAACATTTAGCATGTTGATAAAAACACTGAAAATTTGTATAAAGTTTACATGAAATATAATATATGTGTATATTTGTGCAATTTACAAAAATACAACTAGATACTATGAAAATATCGACAGTGGTTACAGGAGCTTTATTTTCAAGAATAAAATAGGTATTGTAACGAATTTGTCATATTCCAATAAAATTTAATTTGCTATGGCTATTGCACCATGCTTACTTTAGCAAAATGCATATCTATTCAAATTCGTTGCCCAAGCCAAGCTTCTTTACCCACTGTCATACAACATTCTAACGAACAACGACGCAAAAAATTTGGCAGTTCTGCTTATCAAAAGCTATTACGTCACATCACCTCAAAACAATTGTAAATATAGTATAGTATAATTTGTACAATCTAACAGACTTAAGATTTAATAGTCAGAAAAGCACTTAATAACATGTACTGCAAAGTACGAGTACTTGAGCCCAGTCTTCCACGGCCGTCCATCGCAGTTTGCGTAACATTATCGCATATGCGACCGTCACAAAGCTATCGTTGTCTTTATCTAACATTAGCGGTCCACAGAACTAACAATAAGATGAATACAAATGTCAAAAAAGTCATGGGCCACTAAGTACCAAATTGACGGGACGGAGATAAACGCGTTTTCATATTTTTTCGATTTTATAAATCAGTTTGTAAATTAAATTCAACGTATTTATTTCAAAATTTAGAATTATTGCAGATATACAAAGAAGATAATTTAAATAATAATATTATCAATTAGTTCAATGGTTATTGAGGGTAGTGATTTTTAGCTGCCGTGTTTGGGAGAAAGAGTCTATGTAGTTAAAAATTATTAAGAAAAATGTTCGACATTATTAAAATTAAATTGATTATTTTTTAACCAATAAAAACATAATTTAGCATAAAAACTAATCACATTGCCTCGATTTTAATTGCACAAGTAAAGTTTGTGGGCGACCCTTATCCCTAGCATGCAGTAAAAATAAAATATATAAAAAATATTTTTTTTTGTTATATCTAAAATGTAAAAGAACAAGGACCTTCTGCCCAAAAAAAGAGCTTCATAAAAGTGTACTTAGTGAGTTTTGGTTGCCACCCAACAATATTAGGTATGTTCCAAATCCCTTTCGTCGACACATTTTTATAGAAATGGAATCTACAAACAGATTACAGCTATCTGGTAGAAGTACAGGACTTTTAAGAACCAAAGACGCCATCAAAATCTACAACCAATCCGTAGAAAACGTGACCACGAAAGTGAGGGGATTGAAACGCTTGAATAATGATCCCCATATAAATAGCTGGAGGCTAAGGAAATACAGGGAGATTGAAGACCTAATCTCCGAGCCCAATATTATTGGAGAGATCAAAGCGTCCAGACTTAGATGGCTTGGACACGTGGAACGGTTGGGAGAGGATGGAGCCGTGAAAAGAGCGTACTTGGGACGACCGAATGGACGTAGACCGGTTGGTCGTCCCAGGTACCGCTGGAGGGACGAGGTCCATAAGGATCTTTCGGATCTCAGGGTGAAAGGCTGGCAAGAGCTGACCCAAGATCGCAAAGCATGGCGTAGTCTGGTGTTGGAAGCCAAGACCCACTTTGGGTCGCTGCGCCTAGCTAGTAGTAGTAGTATATAAATAAATATCCCCATATACCCCAAGTTTATTTTATGAAAATCGACTATTAATATGTCCCTCAACTAAACTGGTGTGGTGTGTCGCTGAACTGAAATTGGTTTTAGTCCATGGACATTATCCCTAGATTTTCGTAACACTTCAGAGCCGACCCATTTATCTTTTCAGCTCAGTCTGTATCGAAGTTGGTTGCTCAAAAATGAGTTGTTGCAGAGGTTCAAGCAGGATTACATTTCATTGGGAGAATCAACATTGATAATATTTCTCCTATTATTAATAGTTCTGTGACTGCTATAGCGGGCTTGGGCATTTCAAATTTAAAATGTAACTGCTACTTTTTTTCTTCAGAATTAGGTAGTTTCGGTTTTTTTTACTCAGAATCAAGAGCGCTATTGATTATTAAGTTAGAGCTTGTCTAGTTTAAAATGACGCGCCCCACTGCCGCACTCACGCACAGGATTCGAAACTCAATTCAAGCTACAATAGACTCTATTGTAGCTCAAATTGAGCTCCAAATCCCGTGCGCAAACGCGGTGGTGGGGCGCGTCATTTCAAACTAGACAAGCTATACAAGTCATATAAACTGCAAGAAAAAAGTCACAAAAGTGACTAAAAAATAAAGATACTTTTTTTCTTTTTTGAAAATGAATAGTACTCGTGATTTTGAATTGAAAAACGTAGTTTCCCCATTTAAAAAAAGTAAATTTAATATGCCCGCAAAGCTCAGCGTCAGAGCAAGATTATTTTAGCGAACTACAGATAGTGTAACAATCCGCGATTGACGTCCGTAGCGGACTATTAAAGGGCTGAACATCCGTGGTCTATTCCGGTGGTGGTGGCGGTACAACTGGCGGTGGCATCGCGGGCAATGGCGGCTGCGGCGCCGCCATTTGAGATCGCGGAGGGCCGTACATATTCATAGGGGGGTAGAAGAAATTTTCCATTCCCATCGTCATACCGTAGTAGAACGGGGGAGGCGGCTGGACCATGGACCAGTAAGGCAAAGGGGGCATAGAGTTTAAAGAAGGGGGAGGTACATTCCAGCCTACCTTGGGATGCGGAGCTCCGTTTTGCCGGGGTATTTTCTGCGGGGGCCCCGGCTCGGCCGCCGCGTTCCGCTTCCTCGTTGTCTCGAACACTTCCTTGGGTATCTTGATCTTGGGTATCTTCAGCTTCAGGCTGGGACTAGTGGGCAGTTTGTCCCGCGGGATAGTGATTCTAATAGGCTCTGCGGGCGCCGGCGGCGGCGGGCTCGGCTCCTCCTTCTTCTTCTCTCTCTCTTTGTCCTTCTTGTGTTTTTTGCGCTCCTCTTTCCTCTCCTCTTTGGACTTGTCACGGTCTTTGTGTTTGTGTTTCTCCTTCTTTTTCTTTTCCTTCTTGTGTTTATGTTCGGGGGCTTCCTCTGTGGGCGGTTGGGGCGGGAGAGCGGCCGGGAGAGGCTCCGGGGTCGGTAAGGCCACTGGCGGCGGCGCCGGGGGCTCCACGACCGGCTCCCTCTTCACTTCGACGGCGGGGGACTTGCGTTCCGTCGCCACGGTGATCGGGGCCGGTTTCGCGAGGCTCTCCTTCAGTAAATTGGACACTAGAGTGGGATCCGTCTCTATACCGTTGACGGCTCTCACCGGAGGAGCTTCGGGCCTCCTCTGCTCGGACGGCTTCGTTCTAATAGCGTTACCGCGCTGCGAATCACGTATAACGTTCTCATAACCGGGCGTCTCGTCCAACTTTTTCACTACCGGCACTAACTCCGGTTCAGAGTTCGAGTGGACGCGTTGTCTCTGTTTCGGCACTACGTCTTTCACTTCAGGGGGGGAGGAGAAGGGTGATAGGATGGCGGGGGGTTGCATTTCGCGTATGGCCGCGTTGGCGTCCGGTCGCTTTTTATGCGGGCTCGGCTGTCTCTGAGTTTCTGGTGGCACTGTTATTTGGTTATGCACTGCACTGGGTACGGTAGGGGGTCGCTGGTCGGGGCGCGGGCGCGGCGGGGGCTGCGGGCGGCGGGGGGCGGCCGCGGCAGCCGCGGTGGGGGTCGTGGAGTTTTCTGGTGAGAACAGGGACGGGGGTCTTGTTCTCTGGACGGGTGGGACGACGGGGTCGGTCGGTTGGTGGGGGGGTTGGGTCGGTTGCGGTTGCGAAGGGCCCGGTATGGGTGGTCTGTGGTGTCTCTGGTCGGGAGGTTTGTGGTGGGGGGGTTTGTGGTGAGGCCAGGAGGCGTGGTGCGGTTTCTGGTGGTGGTGGTTGGGGCGTTGGTGGTGGGGCGGGGGCTGCGCGGCGGCGGCGGGCGCGGGGCGCGGCGCGGCGGGGCGCTCCCCGGGCCGCGGGGGCAGGGCCTGGCGGCGCTCCCGCTCCTCGCGCCGCTCCCGCTCCTCGCGGTCGCGCTTCTCGCGGTAGACGTTGACGTCGATCCTCTGGGGAGGGGGCGCGGCGGCCGCGGCCGTGGCCGGCACGTAGCCGCCCGGCGCCGGCGCCCTGCGACGCTCGCGCTCGTACTCTGCGGAAAAACCAAGTTTTGATAACACATACAAATAAGTGGCATTCATCTATGGTTATGAACTACTGCGGCGGTCTAAGGCATTTACATGTGCATGTCACCATCATTGGTGACATTGCTATGTGCTCGAAGACTAACTTTTAATGTGTTCATATTGATTGATTTGTTCATGAAGTTTACCACGGTGCAATTTAAATGTATTTTAGGACGGATTTTTCTCTGTAAGATATTTATAAAAATAAACTTACACTAAATTTGGACAAAACCAAATATTTAACCTTTTCTCTCAAAGCTCCTTGCTCTAGTTATACGTATCCTCATTCAATTATCGCTCATTCTCGTTCTTGTCCACATGTCTCAAATTGCCACTGTCCTTACCTCGAACACACTTCCTGCAACAAATACGTGGGCATCCAAATAGACCAAGGTCTATCATTCCATTCGCACATAGATCTTCTTACAGCAAGAATTCGCAAACTGATTTTCATTTTTAAGAATCTACGCCATATTGCAAACCCTAAAATCATTAAAACCATTTACTTTGCACTGTGTCAGTCGCTACTTACGTACTGCATTTCGTCGTGGGGTGGTGCTAATAAAACCCACATCCTGAAGCTTGAGCGAGCCCAAGGGGCTATTCTGAAAGTGATCCATTATTTACCTTACCTTTTCCCAACAACTAGTCTATATAAAAAATCCGAAGTCCTTTCCGTACGTCAACTCTTCATCCTTCACATAATTTTAATGCAACACACCATATTCACTATGATCCGAATCTCTTATCACTAAAACTTAGGAAGGATAAGGTATGTCTCCTATCGAAGTTCAACACATGTTTCACTCACAAATTCTTCTGCTACTTAGGTTTTCTTTATAATAAAATCAGCAAGGAAGTAACCATTTATCCCCTTACTTTATCTCGATGCAAATTGACTGTATCTAAATGGCTTCAAAGTCTTGACTATGATGCAAATGAAGTTTTACTTTAAGTCTTGTTAAATATTGTTAATTGTTATTATTGTAATTAAGTAGTTGCGGCCGGAGACCTGGTGACCTGAAGCACAGGTTCTACCTAGTTCATACCAGCCTCCCCCACTCAAGTCTGCAAATTTTAACTACGTTGTATTTGTCCGATTTTTACTTGTACTTATGTAACAGACGCTGCTTAAATCATCTGTCAAGATGTAAGAGGCCTTGTATATGTAACTTGGTGGTGGAGAAAATAAATGTATCTTATTATTATTAAGTTACAAGTTACAGGGCGCCAGAGTTCTAAACTGTAGGTCTATACCGGCTTTAAAGCTCAGGGGCGTAGCTACCGCCTATACGGAGCCCCCGACGTGCTTACGCAAAAAATAATAAAAACTTCCGAGAGTGTATATTTAATTTGAATTGTTTGTAAAAATTTTAGAAAAAGCGACGGATAGATAATTATGACGAATAAATATTTCTTTTAATTTTAGGCAAACATCTTTTTTTCTTCTGTGACAAATCTTTACCCTTCACAAGGGCCCCCAAACAAATTTTTATACGGGGCCCCGCCAAGGCACGCTATGCCACTGTTAAAGCAGCAAGTGGTGTTAAACTGGTGGCATACCTTTGTCAAATGATTTGTCGAAGTCGTCTCCAGGCAGCGAAGCGTGTTTCTTATCGAAGGGCGAGCTGGCCACGGCGGCCGCTCCGCTGTGCGATGCGTTTGTATGCGGCGAGCTTCCACCTACAACAACGAGTTGAGTAGTTTGCTTGGGAACATGTCAAAATACATCTTATAGTATAAATCTTCCCGGGTGAATTTTTCGCTTTGAGCCATTACATTAAATTTGAATCTTAATACTATGACGATACCGTTTGTTTTGAAAGGGCTCAAAGCGAAAAATTCACCTGGGAAGATTTATACCATACTAATATTATAAACGCGAAAGTTTGTATGGCTGTTTGCTTTGATCAATTATAACTGAAGATACACATTGCCGAACAAAATCCCCTTCAAAGAATGTCCGAACTATTTTATTTGTTTGCGTAACAAATAAAATCATCACCTACACAGAAATTTGAACCTAGTCTTTACTTCATTACAGTCGAATTTCGGTTGACACTTGACAGCTAAACTTGACAATTTCACGCAACGTACTGAGAAAAAAGAAGGCCACTTTTATCAAAGTGGCGCTCATTTGGCTCGGACATTTTCGGGCGCGCGACTGTGGATCTACAGTTATAATTGATCAAAGGATGTTTGTTACTCTTTCACGCAAAAACAGTTTAACGGATTCGGGTGAATTTTGGCACACAGATAGTTATAAGTATAACATATAGGAAACTTTTTATCCCGGAAAATTGCATAGTTCCCGCGGGATAGCGTTTAACGAATTCTTTGCAGACGGAGTCACGTGCAGCAGCTAGTAAATAATAAATGAAGGGAAACTTGATATCAATTGACCTAGTCCCAAAGTAAGCAAAGCTTGTGTTGCGGGTACGAGGCAACGAATAAACGTACTTAAATAGATAAGAGACACCTAAATACATATTAAACACCCAGGTCTCGAGAACATTCGTATTTTGCATACACATCTGGGCCGACCAGGGATCAAAGCCTGGACCTTAAGCTTCGCAGTCAATCACATGAAGTTTAAATGTTTTTACATACATTGCTCGATGTCCATAGTCTATCGCGTCAAATGCGTCACAAATAAAAAAAACAGATAAAAAATAGAAAAAAAAAAAATTGTCACCAAAAAGTCTTAAATCTTAACACGGGTGTTTATCTAGGTTAATTTCAGATTTCACTATTAAAATATCATCTTAAGCTTGATATAAGGGTGAAGACCAAAAAGTTGAACACTGATAAAGCTGCGTTAGCAGGTAGTTAAAATTACCATTAACTTTTTCCATTGTGACACGAAAATTATCCATACTATGTATGGTTAAACATATATTTTGTATCAGGTTTTAAAATTCGCCATGTGTAGATGGTGTTGGGTATGGCTACAATTGCGAACCCATACAAATGTATGGTTAATGTTCGTGTCACAATGGAAAAAGTTAATGGTAATTTTAACTACCTGCTGACGCAGCTTCAACAGTGTGCAACTTTTTGGTCTTCACCCATAACCACTTCCTTAAGTTTTTAAAGTAAAACTAAACTGTGCCCTACAATTGGTCGTATGTGGGCGTTTCTATTTTTCGTTGTACCCAATTAAGGAATTGTTAACATGGAGTTAAAATTAGTCCGTTTGGTTACGCACTTTTTCAAGTCTTTACAATAAAAAAAAACGTAACAAACCAGACAATTCTTCACTTCTTTTGTAGTACATTGTTGAACTTATCCGATTTGTTACTTTATTTATTTTAAAGGCTTGAAAAAGTGCGTAACCAAACGGACTAATTTTAACTCCCTGTTAACAATTTCTTAATTGGGATGTCCCAATTTTTGGCAACGTATAATAAATCGAAAACCGTTTGGAGAAATAGGCTTTGTGAAGCGTTTTCAGAAATCAGATTCCAAAAATATGATAATCTGAATTAAATAAAGAAAATTTAAGTAATGACCTTCATTTGACCCCTGCAGTGAATCGTCACAAAGGCAGATATAAAGCAGGTCTACACTCTAAAGCAAATTGACAGTTTGAAATGTTGCTGTCTGCTTATAATAGCAAAGAGTGACAAAGACAGAACTTTAATCACATGATGCACACCTGGCTTTACACAGTTGTCATTTATCATAAAGTCCGAAATGTATACAATACTCGCAATGTATTTTTACAAATTTAATTATTGAATTACTACGTTACAAGTAAATATGAAAGAATTTAAATATCAGATTTTAATAAAAAATATCTATTTACTATCACACCATTAAACAAACAGGAATAATCGAAGCTAAAAGAAGAGAAATAAATAAAACTATTTTGTCATGGTTCATTTAGGACCCTAAGCCGTGCTTGTAATATTGACAGTGACAAGACAAATCAGGGGCACTACTACAAAATTCGAAGTTCGTATCGTATCATCCCTCTCACTCTCGTGTCAAATCATATTAGCGTGAGCGGGACGGCATGAAACGAAGTTCGAATTATGCACTTCGTAGTAGGGTCTCAGTAGTGCCGTGGTAGTGCCACAGATTATGTTATATACGACTTGAATTTTTCTAGGCTATGGAACGTGGCTCTCTCACTGTGACGTCATCCAACGTATTTCTAAAAAAAATATAAAAAATTAAATACTCAACCAAATTCAAAATCGATGAAAATGGTGTCTTAAAATATCCTATTCTTTCCAAAAAAAATATAAAAACTATAGGTTATTTTTTTTGGTGCATCCCAATTGGGTACAACGAAAAATAGAAATGCCCATATACCTAGTATATAGGCAGATATGATAGCAACTCACTTCTCCATCGCCTCAAGACCTCCAGACCTTAACCCTTTCACCGCCGCGCCTCGACAACGTAAACCTGCTTTGAATCTTATGTCATTGTGTCAAGGTCACTTTGACACTGTACTTTGTGACACCTATATGTGTCGTTGGCGTTGAAAAGGTTAAAATGTAACGCTGCTCCACTCACTGTTTGTGTTCCTTTCCATCATCTTTCGTTTGAGCCTCGAAGGGCATTTGTCGAAGATGTGCAGAAACTCGACCGTCAGCCGCTCCAGCAGTTCCGAGGTCACGCTGCGGTCCACGTACGAGAACCAGTGCCGGCCCTCGTTCGATTGCGGGATCTGGAAATTACGCTTCTTGACGATCGATGCCGTCATCTCGTTTGTCCACCACTAGGCGTGTGTATAAACTGTCAGTCAATTGAAATTGCAAACAATGTAAACAAACCTTGTATTTAAAATGTGTTTAATTTCCATTTTCCCTCATCAAATACAGCTAAATCCGTGTGTTATTTAATCAATACTTACCGCAACACTATCCTAAACCATTAAAACAATAAACAAGTGCTATAAAATGGATATTTCATTAAATGGTTTATTTACATTGTTCGCAATTTCAATTGACAGCTATTTTAGAAGGCATGGACCTTAGATTATTTATGCACTAGATGGAGCGTCAGTAGCAAACATTGCGATACAAAACGTCCACAAATCCATTTGACAGCTTCATATTACGATCGCGTTACGTCATTCCGGTTGACACTGTGTGCGTGCTTAATGATACCAGTTAATTTCACATTCCCCAAAATGTGGGGAAAGTGAAGCTGATTGGGGAATATGTGGGGAGAGCTTCAATTCGGTGAAAATGAGGGAATTTTAAGTATGAACACAAATACGCGACATTTGACATCAAATTTCTGCTAGTCTTGATTAATTTCCTACAATTTTATTATTCGCAACAGCTCTAAACTAAGTCACTCGGCCCACATAATTTTTCATTCCCCACACGTGGGGAATTTCGACAATGCGTTTGGGGATTTTAGCATATTACTATTGGCAACCCTGCAAATGACGCAAATGGCATATAAGCCAATTGGCTTATATTTTTACGGGACGTTTACATGCCACCAAAGCTCTATCTAGTGCATAATTAATCTAAGGCATGGACTTAATACCTAACCTGGACTGAGTACCGCGACGAAAAAGTGAGGCCGAAAAAAAACAAACCAGACAGTTGCATCTCGTTCTAATTAGGGTGATCAAGTACTGGTGCGAATGGGACACAATTCTCTAGTTTCTCTACTTTGTTGTTATCTCTCGGACCGCTGTCTCTAGTTGCCATTATTAAACTGTATGGCTTGGTAATATGGGTCACTTTTGATTGACTAATAAAAGTTAGTACTTAGTCCAGGTTAGGTATTAAGTCCATGGTAGTAGGGGAGACCGAGGAGAGTATGTATGTATGTATGTAAACTCTTTATTGCACATAAAAAATAAAAATACAAATAAACAGAGAGGAGAACAAAGGCGAGCTTATCCCTAAAAAGGGATCTCTTCCAGCTAACCTAGTTAAGAGAAGACAATTTAATATATAATGGATAAGCAGACAGTTAAAAATACGTGCGGTAAAAAGAAAAACAGAAATAAACATCCATCGTCGATTTTTGGGAACTTATTTACTGTTAGCAAGCTCGCAACAGCGCGTGTTTGATAGCTCGAGACTTGAATTATGAAACACGCGTTATTGCGAGCTCGCTAGCAGTTAATTAATATGATCTAAAAAATCGACGTTGTCACTACTCTCCTCTATCACAACTGTCTTCGGTCTCCCGTACACGTGGATAAACATCACTACTACGCTACCTGAGGCTATGCGTTCAAGGCACTAAAAGCGATAAACCTCGTGGACGTTATTCATATTTTTACAAGCGAGCACTTACAATACAAGAGAGGTTTTTTAAACGAACTTTTTAATTTGTAAGACTTCTACATACCAATGATGAAGCTTTATAAAATTTTCTTTTACTAGCCTATTTTCTGAGTAAACATTTCAAACAACAGACCAACATTTTGATTAAAAGTTTAGGGAACTTTCAAAAGAATCGTAATAGAATAAAAGAACCATTCATTGTAACGAGTTTAAACATTTTTTTTAATAAATTTGATTGAGTGAAATTGTTTCTAAAATAGCTTTGAATTCTTTTGTAATTTGGTTAAAGCCTTACCAAGAGTTGAGGCGAATGATTACACACACAGCTACATAAAGTACTGATTACAAAAAAAATTGTGAATGAATGAAATGAGTGAGTGAATGAAAATGTGAGTTGTAACAGCAATACTAGCATATTATATAATTGTTATTTTTTCATGTAACCTATTTTAAATTTATTAAAAAAATTTGAAACTGATAAGAAATATTCGCAACAAAAAAATCGATAAGTATTGATAAATAGCGAAAAATTTGCTTATCTGATATAAATAAAATGGATCAAAATATTTTATTTTCCGTTTTGTTTGAGCTAGATGTATTTTCCTAAATAATTCTCAACAAAATAGGTTAAAGAAATTTTTAGTCAATCTTGTAACTCACTGTTAGTCTGTTGAACTTGCTGTCGGTACGAATAAATGTCAAAATCCCGCTGTCATTACATGACGTGTTGTTGTGTGCATGACCTCTAACTCTCTTGGCGTTACCAATACTCTATGTGAAAACACGAACCTTTACGATGAAAACCGAGGCATCCCGAGTGCCAAAGTGGAAGTAATCGTATTGTACGAGTATGAATAGGGTGGTCAATTAGTATTAGCCAGAAAGCAAGGATGTATTAAGTAACTTTCAAGGTTTTTTAAAGTACGCTAATGAATGACACAAAAAGTAAAGTACGTTCTACGCCCTTTAATGGCACGCAATAATAACAATAATAATTAGTACTAAATTAAATATTAGCTTACGTTAAAATATGATAAGAAACTACATTATAATTATAACCATGCATAATTGTTGTTATTACTGTATACCGGTTCAAGAACACAACCCGGCCATATTGAAAAAAAAAATTACATTCCAGTCCCGGTACAGTTTGTCGGTAACCAAATCTAGAAAAGTTAACATAAAAGTCAGTAAAAAAGTTTGTACACAAAAAAAAAATTATGACCACAGTTTTTCTTGTCACTAAAATTGATGACATGGTTCCAAAGAACTTTGTATGTCCTATAGTTTCAGACTTGCCCATACTGACCGATATAAATGTCACAGACAAACCACATAAAAAATAAATAACAAAAACACATAAAAAATTAAATAAATAAACACATAAAAAATTAAAAAAAAAGCACAACTAACACTCACCGCCCAATTGCTCCATTTGGACGCAAGATGTATACAGAAGCATGCGACGACTGTCGGTCGGTATTGCAGGCACATGGTTGTGAGATGCAGACTGTTCGACGCCATGAAGTATGATGTCTGCGCCAGGTCTTTCGGGGCTGAGGAGAGGAAATACAATTTACATCATCTCAAACCTAATGTCATAAATGCAATACATACCGTCCCGTGACAGACAGTCGGACGGAAGACGGAAACTTTACCATCTATAGCTAAACCGTGTACAGTAAAATTACATAAAGTTTACCACTGACAGATGGTTTGCCTTCATTTCATATTCAACGTTTGCAGATTTTGTAATAGCTACTTTATTTGTATGGTGTTAAAGTTGGTAATGAAATGAAGGCAAGCCATCTGTCAGTGGTAAACTAAAAGTAAACGTGTTGTACAGGGGCTGAGGGGAACGGTAAAGGAGGGCCGGGAGAGGTGCGGGCGGCGAGCGCGCCCATACCCCCCAGCCCCTGTACCGCGCGGGAGAGGACTCATTTAAACGGTTTAGCTATACCTCTTTTACGATCCAAAATTCATATAAGGCCCAGAACAGACGGTGAGACCCAACTGCGACAAAACTTCTAGTTATTTTTGAGTTTCATTTGAGTTTAAGCCTTAGTTAGGCCATAGGTTCCTAGGTTAGGGCATAGGGCGCTGCAGCTTTTCGAGGGGCGGTAGCGGGTCACAAATACCACAAGCACGACAGAGACAAAATAATTTTTAAATTGAGATAACAGACAAACACATATTTGGTTTGGAGGGGGGCGTTGGTTTTTTTTTCTTTTGTAAAGGGGGCGAATCCATAAAAGGTTGATAAACTAGGTTGCGGCGTGTATGAAAAACAATTGAAACTGGTTTCAAACCAATAATTTCAAAAAGGTTTCGTTGCAGCCGCGTTTCACTGCCTGTTCTGGGCCTTAGTTCAGACAGAAAGACAGCTGAGCATTAATAATAGGGTTCCGTGTAGGGTATGGAACTTAAAAAAAACTTCAATTGAACAAGTAATATGGTCTATGAAAGTTTTAAGTCTCCCTTTTAGGGTTCAAAAGACAGTCCCATGACAGACAGACAGCAGAGGATAAGTAATAGGGTAGCGTACGGAATAAAAAAAATCTTTAATTGAATGAATTAGTATGTCTGCATTGTGGGCTTCAAAATTACAAGAGGATTTTGTCAAACTCCTCATAGTCGAATTGGCTTGAAATTTTGTATATCCGCTTAAGAATGCCAACAAAAAAAATGGAAAGCAAATTAACTAACCGTAAGACAGACAAACATACTACAAACTTTTAAAGAAATAAAATCAACGCGTGTTAAAATGATTGTGGGGGGATGACGACACACAAAATATGAACATTTTTTACATACCTATAGGATTTTCGCAAAAATGATGCAATACATTGCCTGTTCGGTGGCCATTCTTTTTTTAAGGGCGATTTAGGCTCAGTTCAGTGCGGTATAGTAGTGGTCGTGGCTTTGTCTATGGAACGCATTTTTTTTTTCAGCTTTTTAACTTTTTTTATACGATATAGGCTTGCGTTTCACTACAGTCACGCCTGATGGAAAGTGAAGATGAGGTCTACAATGGAATACGCTTGCCTAGTAAATGCAAATATGCAGTTAACAGTATTTAATTTAAATTGTAATGTTCTCTTACTTAAAAATATACACTGAAAATAAACCTATCTGGACCCGCGGGGGAACTTCAGCCCAAGCCATTTCATTTTGAGAGGCGGCCTGTGTCGAGTTACGTAATAAACCTAATAATTAAGAATTTATTTAGCAAAATTCTCTTGAACATTAAAACAAAAAAAGTAAATAGCTTTTGCCAATAAAAAAATTATATAAGTAGCAATTATTCAGTTTAAAAATTAACTTAAATACTGCAGTTTCCCTATTTTTAGTATTAAACTGTTGTAGTAGCAAATTCTCTAACATTTATCATCCGATGAGAACAAGCCATTGCACCCGTTTTCTTGTAATAGGTATATTTTCCAAAAGCACTGGTAATCTAGAAAAATGCGCGTAAAAGAGTCCTCTGAGGGCTATTCATCAACAACAACTTCATTCTTGTTTTCGTATCTGGCAAGTTTATTTTTGCCAATCTCCGGTGGGTGATTTGACTTGAAATTTGGTACACGTACAGAGTAACGAAATAATGAAATACCGTCAGTTTTCACAATTACTTTCATTCCACGACGTTTAATTTTAACTACTTTCGCAGGGGTTTGATTTTGAATGTCAACACGACTGTTTCGAGTTTTTTTTTTTTTAATACTATATAGGTTCGACGCAGCCCAACCACTTGACTCAGCCCCCGCACTGAACCCACCACCGCGCTAGGCCTTCTTCCTCGTCCCAGCTTGTCTCACCTTTGACAAGGTGACACGCTCGCACGACGTGCGTGTGAGGGTGGTCGATAGCCACGTCAAAACCTAACGTCTGAAGCAATACGTTCTCGTTGAAGACCAGGTCTTGGGCCTGAAATGAAAACATTCTTCATAGGAGAGGTTTTAGCAGATTTACTAAGGTGTAAATTTGCTTGATTGATGCAGGGCGTGCACGCGGCGGCGACAGCGTGCCCAGCGCGCTGCATAAAAGTGAATCATATTCGCTGTGTCGCGCTGCCGGTGTGTGTCACCGTATATGATTCAGTGTTTATAGACCGCGCTGGGCACGCTCCGTCGGCGTCGGTTTGTGGTTACTGCGATGGGCACTGACCTGTTCCTGGTACTGTTCATTGGAGAGCGCGTTAACGCCCTCACCTCGATGCAAGCACACATGTGCTACTTTTATGACGTATTCTAGTTTTCGGGGTTGCTCCTCCACCTGTGAACACATTAAAACATAAATTCCATATTCTTTTTATTAAATTTTGCCACTTCATCCGCATGTTTAATATACTTAGTAGGTAGTATACCCATGCAAAATGAAACGAAATATATGAAGAAACGAGTTGCCTTGTTTGGCTAATTTTGTCATTTCACTAAACATGATGATGTGATGATTGATGTGATCAATTTACTGATTTTTTTCTAGTCAAATGATAAAATGGATTCCGCATTTTAACATGCTGCGTGATTTGTGTTCATGTCCCTTAGTTAAGCTCCAAAAGCACAGACAGCGGAGGCGTGGCGGTGCGGTGGCGGTGACGGTTGTAATATTCTAACTTGTATGAACGGTTGTGCGGTTCAGTACCGCGAACTCGTTCATACATGTTAGAATATTACAACCAAGTTAGGTATGAAGTATCTTTTTGTATTTATTTTTCAACTTAATATTTTATTACTTTTACGGTCATCCCGTGAAACCATATATTTCAAACTAAATACAAACTGAAATATAGATGCACAGAAAAAAAACCCCAGAAAAAAGACCAATGCTGGGAATCGAACCCAGGTCCTCAGCATTCCGTGCTGCGTGCTTACCCCTACACCATCACTGGTCTAGAGGTTAGCGACGAATTTTTCCCATACATCGTACATTTCAGTCTGTTATAATCACCTTATAGCAGTGATAAAGCGCGCATCTATGTTATGCTCTCTATCGAGAGACTTAACACTCCTTCGGAACTAACCGCTCACCTGGACCAAGAGATGGTGCTACTGTGCCAACTTTAACAAGTTAGGTATGAAGTATCTTTTTGTATTTATTTTTCAACTTCATTTTTTATTACTTTTACGGTCATCCCGTGAAACCATATATTTCAAACTAAATACAAACTGAAATATAGATAATACAGAAATATAGATATCATCATCATCATTTCAGCCGAACAATGTCCACTGCTGAACATAGGCCTCCCCCCAAGGCTCGCCAAACAGATCGGCCCTGCGCCATCCGCATCCAATGCGTTCCCGCTACCTTCACCAGGTCGTCGCTCCATCTTGTTGGAGGCCTACCTACACTGCGTCTTCCGGTCCGCATTTCCCTGCGACAGATATACTAGTACAGAAGTTACAGAACATACCTTCGCGGCGAGGAACAGTGCAGCCGCCGCTATGGCATTCCGATGGAACTGTGTGAAGGAGTGGAACGCGTAGAACCGATGCATGTACACTATAGCCGTATTGATACATAGTTGCGACCTGTTAGCTGGGAGTTAAGGAAATACCGTGGCAAATTGACATATTAAAATATGGTGTAAATTGTCTCTGATGCTACCATTCTATAGGATACAAAAACTATCATTGAGCTGTCAATCTGTATCATTTTTGTAACTAGCTCCCAATAATTAGATACAAAACGAAATTTTCGCTTTTGATTATTTAACCCATTGGTAATTTTGTATTTAGAAGTGTTGCTAAATAATAATAAAAAAATTATAGCAGTCCTGTAAAAAAAATAACGACGGTACAAATACTACATATAAAAGAATGCGTGACAATGACGTGCGCAAGACCACATGGCGTCAGGGCCTTCTGGTCACCGTTAGCACAGTTTAACAAATTTGTTAAACTGTGCCGTTAGCCATGCTTGCCCACTCCACGTCAGCACAGCGCAACAGTCCCATTTAAATATCTACGTAATATAAAATGCTGGTACAACACGATGAGCCATCGCGATGGTCCACTATGATGGGTGTAGTGGTGTCGGATGGCTTGTGGCGTCAGTGTCGGTTTTAGGCCGCACATCAAAAGAATAAAAAGAAGGTCGCCAATAGTCGCCATCGTGTAGATGCCAGATGCGCCATCGCACCGACCATTTAATGGTCCATCGTGTAGAGGTGCTATAAGATATTCATAATATGAATCACCTTTAGCATTCAAGAATAGTACAGTGATGGCGCCAAGAAATTAAACGTATGAACAGTTGAATAAACATTGTGACTATGGTATTTCAATTGGCATAACAAAATTAATAAAACGTGTTATTTTATTAGCAAACTTCTGGCTTCTAGAAGTAATTAGAAAATAATATATTTACTGGAAGTAATAAGACCAGGGTTCGCCGATATATATCATGATATATATCACGATATATATCAATTGCTTTTTTCCAGTCTTCTGAACTAAAAATTTTGGAGATTAATGTTTACCCTGACAACACGTAGCGAAAAACTACAATTCAGAATATTGTTTCCCAAAATGGCAACCTCATTTAAAATTGGGGAAATCCCCTTTAACTTGCCAGTACGGCTAGCTTTTTATTGAAATTCAAACCTTAACTTCGTATCATATAAGGTTTATTTTAAGAGGTAATAAAAAAATGAGGATTCCCTGGTGCTCGTAGTGTTAATAATTTTCACTTTCTAGGGAATCTCCGCAAGCATGACAATCGAAAGATTTGACAAACGTTGACTCATTATCGCTTCTTTTCCTTAGCCTGGATATATATCAAAAAATCGGATTTTTGATATTTATTATAAAAATCGGATTTTTTCGAACCCTGAATAAGACCAATTAAACCAGGTAATAATTATTACATATAATAGTAATTTATACCGAAGCATTAAAAGAGAGTTTCCTTAATGCTCTAACAGGTAATACATAGTAATATTCATTATAGGCATTAGGTATACAGTGGTGGTCATACAATTAAGAACGATTTGAAGTTTCCGATTTTTTTTTATCTAAATCATGTCATATGTCTAGTTGTGTTCCTTCTTAGAAGTAACAAGTTATGTTATAAAATAGCCACATGGATAGAGCAAACGGGATTAAGAATAATAGTGTATAATTGCTAACATTTTTTTTTACAAATTTTATTTGTTCTCTATACTAATAAATTCAAATAGTAATGAAGCTGGACAAATAATTAAGAACGATTTATTAAACTGCTCGAGAGTTGTTTTATATGAAACTTAGATTAAATAAATCATATTAATGTGAAGTTGGTTTAGAAAAAAAAAGCAATTTAATACATTTGAATTAAAATTAATAGTTAGTAGCATGTCCACGGCTTTTAATTACGGCTTTACACCGGCGAGGCATTGAATCTATCAATTTTTGACATTTCGCAAGAGAAATAGAGTTCCATTCTTCTAAGAAAACGTCGTACAGCTCTCTCAAATTGCCACACTGTCGATATGAAACCTTTTTCTTGACTTCGCACCAAAGATGCTCTATTGGGTTAAGATCTGGGCTGTTGGCTGGCCAATCTAAGACAGAAACTGATTGTGATGTGAGGAATTCCTTAACGGTGCGTGCAGTATGCTTTGGATCATTGTCGTGCTGGAATGTCCAAATAACCGGAAGCACGTCTTCGGCATATGGTAACATTGTTTCTTGCAGTATATTTTTGTATTGGAATTGATCCATGTTTCCTTCTATCAGCCTAACAGGTCCAACGCCATGTCCAGAAAAGCACCCCCAAATTTTCACATTTCCCCCGCCATGCTTTAATGTCACTTTTGTGTACTTTGGGTCGAATGCTTTATTCGGAGGGCGTCGTACATATCGTTTTCCATCAGAACATACCCTATTTATTTTTGTCTCGTCAGAAAAAAGAACGTTTTTCCACTGTCTGACTGTCCAGTTTTCATACCTTCTTGCAAATGCAAGTCGGGCTTGCCTATGACATCGTTTCAACATAGGCACCTTCCTTGCTATCCTTCCGTTCAACTTATTTTCTACCAAACGCCTTCGAATAGTGCGTGCAGAGATTGCTGAAGGGTTTTTTTCGCCAAAATATTCTTTTCTCAACTCATTAGACCCTTTAAAAGGATTTTGTTTTGCCAAACGAACGATATTTCGATCATCTCGACGAGATGACTTTCTCTGTCTAGGTCCACGTGGAACGTTTGAAGTAGTTTGATACGTGGAAAAATGCTTTACGGCATGGAAAACCATTGTTTTTGGACATTGCAGATAGTCGGCTATCTTTTTATACGACCAATTCTTCTCGCGAAGTTTTATTATTACTTCTCTTGTAGATTTATCACAACTTTTATTTTTCCCCATTGTTTTTATACGAAGTAATCACTTTTAAGACTTTAACAGCACGAAATGGCGCCAAAATTATACGAATAATAATCTACAACCACAGAGCCACACAGTGTTCTCTATTTAAATTTGAAAAAATAATAAACTATTCAGCGTTCTTAATTACGTGACCAGCCAGTAAGTACTAATACTAGGTTCAGATCGAATGTATTAAGTTTCTCTATTAATTTTTTAACCAACTATGTTGCATAAATGAATGTACCGGTAGTACGGAAAAGTTTCGCAATACCGAGAGAAATAAAAAAAATACGGGCAATTAGTTATACTTGTTACTTTGAAAAAATCATCTCAATAAATAATCGTTCTTAATTATATGGCCACAACTGTATATATGCTCACAGAACAATCAAATAATTAATTACACATAAAGGCATCTGGTTGTCACTTTCTTTGATGTCACCTGAGATCAGAGACTGCAATGTCACTTTCCCCGCATCATTTTCGGCACGCTGATAACTACCTCTATTCATATACATATTGGTTTAATTGCCTACATACAACTGCATTATATTGTCATATTAACTAAATGTCCCATGAGACTGCCTAGTTTGGGAGACATCAGATAATTACTTCAAATTGATGATTTATTGGATATTATGTTGATGTTAAAATTTTCTTCCCATGTTGCGGTCAGGAGCAGATTATGGTTGAACTAAAAATGATCTGCTTGATGGCAACTCTTATTACCTTGGCAGTAGTAATCGTTTTTAAGTTCCACTTCTGCTAGTTTCATAGTACACTCACTGATACATGAAATTTTGCAGAGGTATAAATAAAGGGGGTGATCCATTGGCGAGCAAAACCGCCGGTACGCCAACGAACTCGCGAGCCAACGGTCTAAAACCGCCAATGGAGCACTTAAAAGTCTGCGGACTTTAGAATTTCAAGTATGCAACAGCGAGCCAGCGAGCAAATCCGACGGTTTTTAAGTCCGCAAATGGATCACCCCCTTAACAAACATTCGTGCATTCACACAGAAAGATTTCACAATAATTTCACAACCAAATGCAAGAAAGAAGCCCAACTCTAACAATTAACTGATTTCAAATTATGAAGAGATTCTATTCTTGTCTACATGTTTAGCGTGTCTTTTAACCGACTTCAAAAAATCGATCTTCTCTTTTACAAACTAGTATCGAACTAGTACGTTTGCCGTTTGCATGATTGTACTTATTGGGAGCGATCCGTTTTGAATGCGTACGCACAACTCTACTGCATAATAATAAACTTCCAGACATAAAAATATAAGCCGTGGGGGCCTAGTGGTTCGACCTACTGCCTCTCAAGCAGAGGGTCGTGGGTTCGAATCCGGGCTCGTACCTCTAAGTTTTTCGGAATTTATGTGCGAAATTATATTTGAAATTTTTACCATGAGTTTTATGGTGAAGGAAAACATCGTAAGGAAACACTTGAGAAGAAATTCAATGGCATGTGTGAAGTTTCCAATCCGTACTGGGCCCGCGTGGGAACTACGGCCGAAGCCCTTTCATTCAGAGGCCTGTGCCCTGCAGTGGGACGTATGTAGGCTGGGATGACGACGAGACGTAAAAAAATGCACGAAAATTAAAACGAAAGTTTAAAGACAGGAAACCGGCAAAATCTGAACTAAATTTAATCTCGCCCCAGACAAGAACGCATGACTCATGTATGGCTTCGAATTCGTCCCACTGAAGTTAACTGTATGTATGCGGTCACAGTGTAATCCAGTAACGAGTCTACGAAGAATACGAGGATGCAGTCGGCAAGCGCGCCTATCCTAGGATTGCAACCACAGTTACGAAGTATAGTAATAGATAAATTATTATACTAAACGGGACTTATCACGCAAATAATTTTTACCTCGACGTTTCGGCCATATTTCAGCAGGCGTGGTTACGAGTCAACTCGAGTGAAAATCACGAAAGTTTAAAATAGTATAGCAATATTATGTCATCAATTAATAAGTATGTTAAAAAATATATAATACGCGACCTTATCTGGGCGCTTTAGAAACCTTGGATGCTTCTACAGGGTTATTTGTAATTCACTGACATCCTCTTAACCCTGAATTCCTATCACTCAAACAAATGTTTTTTGTTCTACGACTTTTTAAAATGAAGCACTTTTTTTCCCATACAAATACACAGAGTATCGTAAAAATAAGAGGAAATCTCAAATTTTCAAAACGTTATTACACCAAAAATATTAAGTTATGACAAAAGCCGTAAAACAAAAAACGTTTGTTTAAGTGGTAGGAGTTTAGGGTTAAAAGGATGCTAGTGAATTACAAATAACCCTGTATAAAAACTATCCATGACGCCTCTGGCCTTATACTACGAAGTGCAAAATTCGAACTTCGTATCGTGCCATTCCTCTCACGCTAATAGTATTTAATACAAGAGCGAGCAAGACGATGCGATACGAACTTCGATTTTCGGAGCAGCCCCCCAGGGCACCCCAAAAAGCAGGACATGTCCTGGCCCAAACAGAATGGTTGCTGTACGCTCTCGCCCATCCGCAAGTGACATCAAAACCAAATTGTACAATAAATAAGTAACTAATGTATAGTACTAACGATTTTGTACTCAAATTCACTGATTATTTGCTAGTAATTTATTAGGCAATCGGGCCTTATTAAGTATTCACAATTAGGCGTCCAACAATAACAACTGTAATCTTTCTACGGTGAGGCGGCGGTTGGTGGGGGGGTGGTTTGATTGAGCGTGCTTAGGTATAAGGTAGTGACTGCTTTTTACTAATATGTTTTATTTTTGTATAGAGATTAGTTCTGATATCTTTTTGTATCAAAATTTGTGTGGCACAACTTTGCGATTGTTCGCGTACTTTCTTTCTTTTTTTTTCTTGGTTCTATTTGTGAGATCCTATAATTGGCTCCTATGTTATTACATGTTTAACCTACTCTGTAATTTGTAGCTGTTGGTTCTCCGAAAATAAATAAATAAATAAGAGTGCCTGAACTGTAAATTCTGATAGTTGTCATATTTAGATTTGAGGCCTTTTCGGGACAGCACAAATTTTTTAGTACATTCATCAGCAGTGGATGAGCGGTTATTGTGCTCAAAATAAAATTATCACTCTTATTTGTAGATTGCTTACTGGTTTTACACTGTGGTTCATTTGTATGTGTAAGTGATTGTAAGTACCATGCCATAACTCATTGTTAAAGATGTCAAATCGCAAAATAACCATGTCATGTGATACAGTTATGTTTTAATTAGGCTAACATGCATAAAACGGATAAGTATAGTTAATGTAGGTGCAAGTAATTGTTACCTTGGAACAACCTAACAAATCATGCCCTTATGAAAATTGTATCTTTGCCACAGGCTTCCTCTCACATCGAGACTTAAGCTGTAGTTCCCACGCGGGCCCAGTGCCGATTGAGTACTTCACACATCATTGAGCCCAGTAACCAACAATTCTCTGCCTGCTTAGGCCATTGGTCGAACCAGGTAGGCTACCACAGACTGCAATTATTAAACAGGCTAAACAGCACACAAATTATCAGGACATGCATTAACCTCTCGTACGCCTTGGTGCAGATCTGCGACAGATTTAAGGCTATCTTTTTGTATTTTTTTTAATCTGTATCATTGGATTTATATGAAACAGTTGAGTGAGACTAGAATGCACGATTTTTTTTCACTTCCCGCATACGAGGGGTTAAGTCGGTAAGGGGGACGTACGTTAACCGCACCGCTCGACGTAAAACGTCGGTGATACTTTATAGTAGAAAGGAAACGCTAGTATAACTATCGACCTCCACCAGTTCTAGTAATACTGGCCTTAGTCAGGGTCAAGGACATCTATCTAATCACAATTAAAGTGACTTTGAACATAAAGTGACTTGTGTGAAATCAGATGGACACCACCTATTGTAAAGATACTGTACCAATTACTATACTTCGTTTTTTTGGAATTAGAAAGGGGCCATTCATTTATTACGTAAGACGATTTTTGCCAGTTTTTGACCCCCTCTCCCCCCCCCCCCCCCCTATGTAAGAAAAAATAAGAATCGGCAGACCCTATTAATACACAAAAGTTATCTGAAAGAGATCGGCCTTTAGCAATAAAACTGCCTGTTCTTTTCTACCTCTACTTTTAATTTTTAATATGATGTGGTCTATAATGTATCAATATAATATGTATATCAGAAGTCAATAAATAAGAAGTGATCTCTATGACAGCCTCAAAAGTGCCAGGGAATTCCGGCCCCTACTAATTACTTATCAAAAGAAGTAAACTTTGTCTGTGTTACAATAAAATCTTTAGACACCCGTTGAACATGTGTTAACAGACAACAGTAATTATAGGCATGTCTAACGCATTTTAAGTGTTTTTTGAACAGAGACTACATAACACTACAGATATTCATAATCATAAATCAAGCACAATGAGGTGGACTTGAAGGAACTAGAGTTAACTATAATATAAATCAGAGTTAAGGGCTAACCCAGTGAAGTAGTGTTAAAATGTATGTAATTGTGATTTCTAACCCATGGTTAACAATGTGGTAAAAATAATTCATTCTAAATTTAATTAATAAAATAGCTGCACCAATATCAACAAATAAATTAAAAACTACCCTACCAAAAACTGTTATAAACAGTTGCCAAGACCTGTTTTTCATCAGGTAGATCTAATTGTAAAGAAATCACAGAATAAATTTACGTGCAATTCAGGAAAGAATTGCAGCTTTTGAATGGGCCTTTTTGTGTGGCCCTGTTAGTTTTTTTGCCAACCTGCTTGGTAACAATGGTTGCAAGTACTTTACTCTTAAACAGGTGTGGGTAATAAGAGCATCTTGCTTGCGAATTGGATTTCCCTAAGACTGTTTGCAAATAAAAAGGCATTGAAGAATGAGTTGTGAAGTAGGTAGGTTTTGTAGGTGCTTAAACATTGTAATGTCATTGGAGTTCTATACATAAATTGAATTTTTGGAAGTTTCAACAAGGCCCCCACACAGAATGAGAGGGCTTGGGCTGTAGTTCCCATGCGGAACCACTACAGTAATTTTAACTGTCTGCTTTTCTTTGTTTACTACTATCCAATGGAAAATCTAGCATTTTGTCAATAGGGATTACCCAATTTTACAAAAACTCGTTCCGCAGTTTAAAAATGTAATCATCACCAATTAGATTGGCAGAAAATTAAGGAACCTTCTGTACAGTTAAATAAAATAGACCAAAATGCTGTAATGATTTGGGCAAAAAATGGTTAACTAATTTTTTGTGTGACAAATCAGACATCGTATTGACATTTGAAAGGAGAAATTATCTAAGCAACATTTTGGTTTAAATAGAGGTCAAACTCAAAATATATTTACATAGTGTATTTACTCTATTTAGCGCAAAATGTTGCTTAGATAATATTTCCTTTCAAGCGTTGGCATGATTTAATTTATTTACTATCCAATGTTATTGATACAATTAATCTTTTCCATATACCAAAATTAAACTAAAATTTACTTCCAGATTACATGTCTATTAACCCCTTGTATGCGGGAAGTGAAAAAATCGTACATTCTAGTCTCAACTGTTTCATATAAATCCAATAATAGATTTAAATAAAATACAAAAAGAATGCCTTAAATTGGGCATTTCTTAAGCATACAAAGGGTTAAAATGATAATAGCCCGCTTTTATTTTTATACAAAAAGTAATTTCTTTCACACCAGACTTAGTTTACAGTATCTGTATGAAAATGTAGATTAGCATCTCTTATCACTGTATCTGATATTATTTGTTTGTTTATCTTTACACTGTGCCATATAACTGCCTATTTAATACGCACCTGTGTGATTACTGTAATAATTAAAAATAGACTACTTCACTTGGAAGAAGAGTAGGTAATAGGTAGTAACAGGCTATTTTCCGCAACTCGACGTCTTTGTGCGCCTATTTTGCGTATTTTGCGTAAGAGTAAGGTGCAATTAAGAGACAAATGACAAATATGTACAACCTGAGGCCTTATTGTCTAACACACTCAGAATCACAATTGCTTTCACCATTTCTTTCTGTCACACAGTATAGGATGATGATAGAAAGATATTGCGAATGAGATTGCAAGCCTGCGCGTAAGACAGACAATACACCCTCTGATTTTCAAAACACTTATTTGCCATAACGGTTTGAATTGTGAGGTTGTGCATTATCAATGTTCATTCCAGGACAATAAAATGTATTGTAATCTATAAAAATATTTCAAATTTTTACGATTTTCATTTATAGTTAATACTCCTGGGATTTTAATACAATGATATATGAGATGTCTCATATTTTATTCTACTCGTGCCCAAGGCAGCTGTAACATGGATGAAATATCAAGGTAATTTTACCAATATCCTCCAGTCTTTTTTAACCCTTCGTATGCCTTGTACCGGATCTGTACCCAATTTAAGGCATTCTTTTTGTATTTTTTTTTTTAAATCTGTATCATTGGATTTATATGAAACTGTTGAGACTAGAATGCACAACTTTTTTTTTTTACTTCCGGCATACGAAAGGTTAATAGATGAAGTACCTACTTAAGACCTATACAAGACTAATCAGTTTTGTTATTTTGGAAACTATTTCAACATATTTTTTTTTCTTTGGCTTGCACCCTTGTTTTTTAGTAAAGCGTATTTTGCCAATGTCGCCGTAAAGACATGACACACACGAGGAGACTGTTTGGTTTAAGAAATTTTGATTTTGGGGAAGGAATAGACAGGAGACCTAAAACCAATAACACGAGTTATGGATGGTATACAGACAACATAATTTGTTTTTACATTACAAGCTTTTTTTTTAATCATAGTTCCCTCTGATGATGGGCATGTTTCATCATATTTAACCCTTTCAACGCCATTCCTCGACAAAACGTAAACCTGCCTTGAATCTTATGTCATTGTGTCAAGATCACTTTGACACTGTACTTTGTGACACCTATATGTGTCGTTGGCGTTGAAAAGGTTAAGGTTAATTATTAAATGAATGATTTGTGCTCTATAAAGTACATCCAGCAGTTATTCTCGCTGTTAATTTGTTCTTTATAAAGTAAGCAAGGACTCACAAATATGTACCTCTATAATTACTAATGCTGTCAATAAACCATCAGTGTTGAATCACAGAGTTACATAACAGCATAATGTAACAAATAAGCATGATGTGAACTGGTTTTTCTACAAAATTGAGTGACTGCAAGAACAACAACAACAAACAACAACTGATAAGGTCCCATTATCTCCAGTTGTTGTAGGTATGTTAGTTTATGGAAAAACCAAAAATAAAGTTCTTGTATTCTGTTTTAATCTTGTTTGTCTCATGAACAGCCATTTAGCAAAAAAATATGAAATAGTATAGAAACAGATGTAAATAAGTACAATTGTACAGTTAGTTGCATCAATCATGTTTAAGTATAGAAGAAGTTAATCTGACTACATATCAGGTTTTTAAAATAATAAAACAATCATAAAAGCATTAGTTTCATATCTACCCGCTATCCCCTAGCACCTTGCTAGGTACTCTTGCTTAGGAACATTTTGGAAAGTTGTTTGAAAATGGCAAAACAAAATAAAACTAAAAATTATGTAGGCCTCTCAATGATTCTCTTTTGGATAAATGAGAGGTTAAATATTGATTAGTTATCTATAAGCATCAGCATCCACTTTGAAACGTGAGTTTCCTGAAGTCTGTTTTTTACCTATTTTAAACAATTTCAATGTCATTGACTACTAGGAACGTCTGCAAGATATGGAACATTGCCAAAAGATAGCATTTAAACAAATTTTTGTACAGTTTGTTTTATGAATTAAAATAATATAAAACGGGATTGAAAATAGGTATATATTGGAACATAACGTGTGGTTACACTATCATTTTAATAATACTGTCCAGGTTTTTCCCTGCAGTGTACTTGAGTTTAAATCAAATCATGACAATTATTGAAGACTGGGTATTTTCCTGTACTTGTTTTATAGATATTTGGCATACTATGGATCACAGAGGTATTTAATACACAACACTTTTGCTATTAAAATAATTATAATAAGTATCAATGCAGTGACTTGCATTTGTGCATAAAATTATCACAATAATGCTAACATTTTGCAGACTTGTTTTTCCTGCCTTCAGTTGTTTATATTGAATCGGTTCTCGGAAAGCGTGACTCATATCAAGAGACGATTACAGTTAAAAAATGCGAGGGAAAATAACATGCGACATAGCGAAACATACAAAAATGTTGCGACGTATGAATGAAACTGTGGTTTTAGGGATCTGATAAGGCTGACAAGATGCTTATTATCGTAGTTTTGTAATTAATTTGTAAGAATATGTGGTAAAATGTGTTACGTGAGTACTAGGAGCGCTGAGATAGTAGAGGCGTAAAATCACGAGCGGTACGTGATCGCACGGTAACGCGAATTCTTTCAAGAATGAATTGAATGTAATTTTAGCGGGCGCAGGGTCGATCACCACGCAACGTCATCGCTGTCCAGACAGCTGTGAAGATCAGTGACCCACAAAAAGAACACGCTATCACGCGTGACCCTAACCTAAAACAATCGCAAATTATTTCACGATACGCCCCCAGTCTCAAATGATACGAAATCCTCTCTTACCTCGTGTTCTCCGCTTGCCGCGAAACGCGGGCAGTGGGAATTCCCATCGTGAGAAGGGAAAGTACTCTTAGTGACGCCGTTCAAGAAAGCAAATTTCGTCATACTTTTAACTTTCAAACTCCATCACTGTACACTTTTATCACTGTTTCAGACTATTTTAGCGCATTCTGATACAGATTTAATTAATGAAAACACTGTTTGCGAGCGTATAATACGCATTTTGAACACATGACTCGACAAAACAACACAAAAATCACCACTCATTGAAAAAGGATACACTTGAAGCCTTTGGCCCATATCCTGGATTAGATTGGCGGCTTGCTGCCTGTATGCGAGTTCCTTATCTGCATCTAAACCGCATTTTCTGCTTGCTGAATTCTGTAGTTGTTCTTTCAAAAAATACCATTTTTCTTGTCCACCAGCCATTGAACGAATATTCCAATGACTGCTCGCGAGGAAGCACGACGGAAAGTTGCTCGCCGTCTAGATGGGCGAGTGGGAAAGGGACAGCGCTATGACAGCGGCGACCGGATACGGACCACGTTAACATTTGAGTAACTTACACAGTCTTTTTAAGCATTTTGATTTGCAGTGACGTAAATTATATAAACGTTTGAAACTAAAATATTATAATTATTTTTGAAATGAACACTTTATGAAAGTACAGACAAAAAATATTTCGTCACAACTTAAAAATTTCAGATCGACGCCATTGCAAAACTTGCTTGTTAACGTAGTGAGAACTCCGGTGACAGAATGATGATCTGCAACAAGCACAGGTATGTTTCACTTTATCACTATGTTTTACAATGTAGTTTAGCCTAATCCCTTTCATTTGCGCATATTTTAATAATGATTCATTCACTTTGAAAGGAAATTAGACAACTTTAAAATTACAGACCTACGTTCTCTGTCACACCGTGAATATGGCCGACCCACCACTGTTTACAATACACTTCATCATTTATTATGTGGAAAGTCGATAATTTATCACTTAAATGCTTATTAACAAAATGATAATTTGCTAATTTATTTTTAATAGTCGACGGTGTATCAATTTTCTTAAATACGTTTCTTCGCTATAATTAAGAATTAAGGAGAGCAAGACTTGACAAACATGTTGAAGGCGAAATTTCGCGGTCTACTTACGTGGTTTTCCTATTCTAGAAAAAATAAAAATAATTAAAACGAACTCATTTATTACGCAATTTGGTCTATTTAATAGTTCTTTGCGGATAATTTAGCGTGATTGTGACGCGGGAAGCGTGGCAGGCATTGTTTTTAAATTATTTGATAAGAGTTTAGAACTTTCAATCTCCCTTTCAATATTATGTTTCCGATAAAGAATGAAAACATGCAATTTTTATTTGCTCATAATGTTTTCATAAGGCAATGTAAGTAATTTATACCTTACCTTACTTATTATATTAACATATTTATTCATATTAAACTGTTAATTAGCATTTAATTTTATTAATACCTAGTTAATATTAATTGTTTCTTAAAGTATAAAGTCCATCGAAAAGACTGAACAAAACTGCATCACATAGGTACATACGATAACACAATTGCAATAACTACCTACATGAACGAACAGTGTCACAATCACACGTAACTTCGAAATAACTAGGTAAATAAAAAAAGGCTGTCACTATAATGAGGGTTCCGTTTACACCACTTCGACTACGGAACCCTAAAAACTACTTATATTAAATTAAAGATGCTTTTTCCCCTAATTATTGTCTAATATTGTCCCCAGTTGAACCCCCAGCGATGTCGCAGCCTCCTAGCAAAGTGATCCACCTCCCGAAGGTCAGGATGCTTCGCGGCCGCGCCGGCGGCATCCGCATCACCAACGTCAAGTCCATCAAGCCGCCGGACCCTGAGATGGTGAAGCAGCAAGAAGAGAACAAGCTTAGGGCTCAGGTACAGTCAAGGGCAAAAATATGTATACACTTTAGTACCTTGTCTATTTTCGTCATATTTGAACTGCCATATATGAACATGAGAGGGTTTGGGCACACACACACACACACACACACACACACACACCATTGAATTTCTACTCAGGCGTGTGCTGGTTTCTTTTCGATGTTTTCCTTAACCAAGCACCAAACGCATTGACAGCGGAGGTGTGGCGGTGCGGAGGCGGTAACGGTTGTAATATTCTAACTTGTATGAACGAGTTCGCAAACGGTACCGCACAACCGTTCATACAAGTTCGAATATTACAACCGTTTGGAGCTAGCTGATGGTAAACTTCGCGCGACAGGCGGCAGCGGCGAGCGTTTTATCCGTTCGTTGCGCGGCCGAGTCGCTCGCCGCACATTGATTATCTGATGGCACACGCAATGAACTGATAAAGTCGCACGAAGTCGTGGCCGGGCTGTAAGAGCGGGTGTATTTCACTGTATCATGTTTTTTCCGAGTTTCCACATCCCTTAAAAGGATTTGTCTCTTTCCAGCTCCAGAAAGAGATAGTATCGCGGTCCCGTACCTGCCAGAACAAGACATACGAATGCCATCTACCCGTCGTCACGGGAAGACAGTTCTGCGCTCAACATATCCTACAGGTATATTCTAGTCTATTTAGTAGCAGATATATATTTTAGAATACATATTTGAGAGTCCAATATACCGCAATGTCTCATGTCAAAAGTCTTTGACCAATGTGTGTTGCCAGTGATGACTTATGGCACTGATACGTGGCCGCTAACGATAGGCCTCATAAGAAAGCTCTAAGTCACTCAGGGTAATGGAGAGGGCTATGATCGGAGTTTCTTTGCGGGATCGCATTAGAAATGATGAAATCCGCGTAAGAACCAAAATCACCGACATAGCTCGAAGTATCGTCAGACTCAAGTGGCAGTGGGCAGGGCACATCGCTCGTAGAACTGATGGACGATGGGGCAAAAAGGTTCTTGAGAGGCGTTCACGGACCGGAAGACGCAGTATAGGTAGGCCTCCAACAAGATCGAGGAACGACCTGGTTAAGGTTGCGGGAACGCGTCGAATGCGGATAGCACGGGACCGATCTGTTTGGCGAGACTTTGGGGAGGCCTATGTTCAGCAGTGTACATCTTTCTGCTGAAATGATGATGAAGATGATGATATGAGAGTTGTTGTAAAGCTTCTTCATCTCTTTTACTAATTTTGATCGTGATATCATAATATATTTCGCGTTTTTCGTTCGTAAGAGTGATAGTGAGGATGTGGATGGTTTCAGGATCCGTCGGCGCCGTACCGGCAGTGTGTGTACTGCAGCGGGAGCGGCGCGCGCTGCCCGCTGCCCGCGCCCGCCGACGCCCGCGAGCACCGCGACCCGGGGTGAGTGCCACTACTGTATGGTGCCAGGAGCCGTGGGCGCCGTACCGGCAGTGTGTGTACTGCAGCGGGAGCGGCGCGCGCTGCCCGCTGCCCGCGCCCGCCGACGCCCGCGAGCACCGCGACCCGGGGTGAGTGCCACTACTGTATGGTGCCAGGAGCCGTGGGCGCCGTACCGGCAGTGTGTGTACTGCAGCGGGAGCGGCGCGCGCTGCCCGCTGCCCGCGCCCGCCGACGCCCGCGAGCACCGCGACCCGGGGTGAGTGCCACTACTGTATGGTGCCAGGAGCCGTGGGCGCCGTACCGGCAGTGTGTGTACTGCAGCGGGAGCGGCGCGCGCTGCCCGCTGCCCGCGCCCGCCGACGCCCGCGAGCACCGCGACCCGGGGTGAGTGCCACTACTGTATGGTGCCAGGAGCCGTGGGCGCCGTACCGGCAGTGTGTGTACTGCAGCGGGAGCGGCGCGCGCTGCCCGCTGCCCGCGCCCGCCGACGCCCGCGAGCACCGCGACCCGGGGTGAGTGCCACTACTGTATGGTGCCAGGAGCCGTGGGCGCCGTACCGGCAGTGTGTGTACTGCAGCGGGAGCGGCGCGCGCTGCCCGCTGCCCGCGCCCGCCGACGCCCGCGAGCACCGCGACCCGGGGTGAGTGCCACTACTGTATGGTGCCAGGAGCCGTGGGCGCCGTACCGGCAGTGTGTGTACTGCAGCGGGAGCGGCGCGCGCTGCCCGCTGCCCGCGCCCGCCGACGCCCGCGAGCACCGCGACCCGGGGTGAGTGCCACTACTGTATGGTGCCAGGAGCCGTGGGCGCCGTACCGGCAGTGTGTGTACTGCAGCGGGAGCGGCGCGCGCTGCCCGCTGCCCGCGCCCGCCGACGCCCGCGAGCACCGCGACCCGGGGTGAGTGCCACTACTGTATGGTGCCAGGAGCCGTGGGCGCCGTACCGGCAGTGTGTGTACTGCAGCGGGAGCGGCGCGCGCTGCCCGCTGCCCGCGCCCGCCGACGCCCGCGAGCACCGCGACCCGGGGTGAGTGCCACTACTGTATGGTGCCAGGAGCCGTGGGCGCCGTACCGGCAGTGTGTGTACTGCAGCGGGAGCGGCGCGCGCTGCCCGCTGCCCGCGCCCGCCGACGCCCGCGAGCACCGCGACCCGGGGTGAGTGCCACTACTGTATGGTGCCAGGAGCCGTGGGCGCCGTACCGGCAGTGTGTGTACTGCAGCGGGAGCGGCGCGCGCTGCCCGCTGCCCGCGCCCGCCGACGCCCGCGAGCACCGCGACCCGGGGTGAGTGCCACTACTGTATGGTGCCAGGAGCCGTGGGCGCCGTACCGGCAGTGTGTGTACTGCAGCGGGAGCGGCGCGCGCTGCCCGCTGCCCGCGCCCGCCGACGCCCGCGAGCACCGCGACCCGGGGTGAGTGCCACTACTGTATGGTGCCAGGAGCCGTGGGCGCCGTACCGGCAGTGTGTGTACTGCAGCGGGAGCGGCGCGCGCTGCCCGCTGCCCGCGCCCGCCGACGCCCGCGAGCACCGCGACCCGGGGTGAGTGCCACTACTGTATGGTGCCAGGAGCCGTGGGCGCCGTACCGGCAGTGTGTGTACTGCAGCGGGAGCGGCGCGCGCTGCCCGCTGCCCGCGCCCGCCGACGCCCGCGAGCACCGCGACCCGGGGTGAGTGCCAGGAACCGGACTATATGGAGGCCGGAATTAGGATAGTGAATCCGGGGCCCCCACAATAGAGGGCCCACACAATAGAGACTTTGAGAAGAACACTCACAAATTCCGATGATTAATTATTTGGATCGGATATTATTTGGAAAATTATTTGTGGCCTCCACTCCTTTTGTGCCCCGAGGCCTGCAGACCGCTAATTCGGCCCTGTCAATTATGTAAAAAGAAAAACAAGTTTAGTTTTGAAATGACAATAATTTGAACATGAAACTACCGCGAGACTCACTCATAGTGAAAATAAACGTGACGTAGTGACGTGTGAGTCCGGGAAGAAGGGCTACAGATTAGCCCTGATGTCGAGTTAAACTCATTTTAAGACGTGAGTGATCCGATTATTTTCACTATGACAATTTGTAATTGTGTCAGTGTTGTTCTAAAGGAGCGACCTGGGCCCAATTGCATAACAAAGTACCACTAATATAACTAGAAAGGGATTTCCGCTTGTAATATAAGTTGTATATGTATAGTATAAATCTTCTCAGGTGAACTATTCGCTTCGAGCCCTTATCTTTCAAAAGAAACGGTATCGTCATAGTATTAAGGTTCAAATTTAACGTAATGGCTCGAAGCGAAAAATTCACCTGGGACGATTTATACTATACTTTGTTATGCAATTGGGCCCTGATTTTACCTGACGTTGCAACAATCATCTGCAATAGATGACATGGCCAATGATGATGATAATAATGAGTGTTTGTTTGTCCGTCAGGTTGTGTTACACGCATGCGCGAGCGGCGTTACTGTCGCGGGCTCGCAGCGCCGCCCCGCCCCCGCCCGTCGCGTCCTCGGAGACCCTGCTTCATCAGCTCAACCACTACGTCCGGTACAATACGTTTACTTTTAGTTTACCACTGACAGATGGCTTGCCTTTATTTCATTTCCAACTTTAACATCGTACAAATAAAGTAGCTATTATAAAATCTGCAAACGTGGGTAACAATATTCTAAAATTGGCTTTATTTGTAGGTTGTTAAAGTTGAATATGAAATGAAGGCAAACCATCTGTCAGTGGTAAACATTATGTAATTTTACTGTAAGCCCCGTCGACAGTTCCTGGCTAAGCTACCTTGTATAGCTAGTGGCATTCTCGAAGGCGCGTGAATGTGTCAAAATTAGACAAAATTGAACCGCAGTACCTTAAATATTGGAAATAGCACATTTTATGCAATGAAGATTTACTTTTAGTTTATTTTGAAGGTAAAACATTTTTCAAAAAAACCATAAAATAAAATTATTCATTATTTTCAAAAATATCCCGTTACGGTTGAAAACAAAATTAACAACGTAATTGTTAGGTTTCGTGGCTTTTTTATTTTGATTGTGTATGTTATTTAAAGATAAGTGAACCTTATCAGTTATCGGTAACCCTATCGATGTGCATTATAAAATAGGGTATGTGATTTTGGTTGCATTAGACCGGGTTTGAGTCACGACAAAGAGAGGCGATTTTTCAAAAATCCATAAATGCAGTATTTTTTGTTTTTGAAAATATACGAGTAGGAATGGCTCCTTTGTATGGGATGTGCTATTTCCAGTATTTAAGGTAGTTGCCCTCCATCCATGTGGTGTTCGATCTTTCCACCCTGTATAAACTGTATGAAAAAATGCCACAAAACTGGCTCTAAAAATAAAGCCACTTTTTTTACGAAAAAGAATTTTACTCGTGATTTTGAAAAAGGAAACCCCAAAATGACCCCATTGTTTGACGTGACAACGTCTAATAAATCGATGAACGCCGGCTGCACGCACGAAAAAGGATGACGCAATGTAAGGTACATGTACGTACATGACCCGTACAGAGCAGTGAAGGCCAGGATGTACAAGAGAGCAGCGCGCGCCAGGATGTACAATCTTAGTACTAGCGTTCGGGTAATTTTTAATGGGGGCGGGATTGCCCAAGTAGCACAAAGTAGCATTATAAGAAATCACTTTTGGTGTACACGGAAACTTGAAGCTGTACAAGACAGTGTTACAATGGTGTTAACAGCGCTGTTAATACTGAAATAACTCTTATTTGGGCACAAATTATTCAGCCTATAGTTCTAGTTTAGTTCACATTCTGTTTAACAGCATTACAGTAGCACTATATTGGAATTATTATGGGTCACCAGGCTGTTTATCAGCAGCTTAACAGAATACGAGTGTCCTGTTATACAGACTAAGCGTTAGGATTGGGTGACTGCTAGTCTTAAATAACGCTTTAGGTTCTACATTACCCTTCGTTCATATTGAAATTGCTTATTATATTTGCAGATTTGCTTTTAATAGTATTATAGCGGTGCCGATAAATTTCAAAGTGTGATGTGTAAATAAATGGCGAAGTGATTGTCACAATTTTATTGAGAATTTGTATTAACTCAGAAAAGGACACTTTTATAGCCAACCTACTGTGAAAACATTTGGGAATGCAAGTTTACTGTGAATGTTTATATAGTTTTTTAGCAAAATTTTTACGCGCCTCGGAAATATCTCGTTTTTAAGAAGAAATGTTGTGAAAAAAGTAACACACCAAAAATATATTTGAACATTTTTGAGTGATTTACATAAAATTATACGAAGTTTTATATTATACTATAATAAGTGTATGATTAACGTGTAATTAAAGGCAGTAAAATATAAAAAACAATACAATAATTATTAATTAGTTAGGTTAGGGTTAGGTTTAGGTTATAACAAAATGGCGCATTCTTAAAAACTTTTGTGAACTCTTTTTATCCTGAATTAATTACCATGGCTGTACAAGAGTACACCCCAGTTCCTCTATTATGCTTATTGCAGTAAATAAGAGTTCAAGTGAACCAATATTCAGCCTGTCAGCTGTTATTAGTTTTATTATGGTTTACATAAACGCTAAAGCCATTTATGTGAACTACTTAAACGTATTACCTTTTAATATTTATTTAGTAGTTTTAATTTTAATTCAATCTTGCTTGAATATTTCAATTTTTTTTAGCATTTCGTATAATTTAATACGCGATCCACGCAAACTGTTGAAGAATCAATGACTGCTTAAGAATTAATGATTGTTTAACGTGAACCTGATTGCAGCTTCGTGCGTTATAATATATGTAAAGTGTTCTTTTATGCAGGCTGAAACAATATATTGGTATATTTCACAGCCAAATGCTGTATTGCTGAGTTAAACGAGGATCTTGAAATACCTTTGGTGTTTACGTGTATTAATAAAACACCTTCAAACTGCTTTGAAAAATAGGCTTATAACAGAGCTGAGGCGAACCGATGTGGAACATTTTGTGTTAAATCACTCTAAGTGTACACTACTCTAAAACTGTTGGCTGTACGGTAGTTCACAGTGACACTTTTAAGACGCTAGCATTTCAGCGGTATAATTCTACGCCTTTAAACAGCAATTATCATATTTTACTACCACTAAAATGCTCTTAAGCAACCAAGGCAAAATAGACTGTAAGAAGGCATTTTTGACATCTGCACTAACTCTGATCCGTAACAATAGTATCCGTTTCTACTTTTATGATGCTGTTATACAGATTAAAGCGTAATACGCAGCTCTAAGTTCTCGGTTGAACCATATTAACTGTTTATTAATCCATGAAGTTCCCAGTTATACCCAAAGTGATCTTTTGTAATGCTACTTGTGCTACTTGGGTGAGGGGGTGCGGAAGTCTAAAGGAGAATGAAAATTTCATTGATTTTGCCGTAGGATGCACTGTTTTCAAGATATTTGACAAAACACCGGTTCTCGTCCGATCACCGAGGTTAAGCATCGTCGGGTGCGGTCAGTACTTGGATGGGTGACCGCCTGGTTTCATTTTTGTTTTTTGAATGTTTTATTATGACGTTGTCACGTTAAACTATCGTCCGTAAACCGACTTTATTTTTTAAACTTAAAGGGTATACTTACTTTTTTCTAAATGGCCGTGTGTGTGTGTGGCAGGCCGGAGCGCCCTCGGACGTCGTCGTGCGCCTCCTCTGTGTCCGTGGTGAGCGACCCGGCGGAGCCCGAGCCCTCCGTCCCGGACCCCGTTGACCCCTTCAGTGAGTATTATTAAAGCGCGTTTAGAAAGGGATTGAGCTCACATGACATTTTTGAACTAATGCATGATATGACATTGTCAGTAGTAGAGTGTGCAGACAAATTAAATTGTTATTTTAGTACAATCAAGTTCTAAAGCAAGGATAAAAACATCAAATTATATTACTTATTGTATGTATTTTGCATATATATGTTGTATATGGTAGTATATTTTTATTAGGTTTCTTTATATTATGAGTTTATGTATTGTATTTACTAAAAGTTGTATTGTAGCCTTTGCTTTGTCCGACTGTCTTATTTTTACTTACTCTTTGTCGGTCCCTTACTAAATGCTCCTTTCATCCACTCAAAGGTTGACTGGTAGAGATCCCTTAAAGGGATAAGTTCGCCTTTGTACATGCATTTCAACGGTTGTCAATAATGTATTTCTTTTTTTCCCTTATTTTTGTACAATAAAGAGTTTACATACATACATACATACTTAAATAAAATACAAATGTTGTAAATATTTTTTTAAAATGGCCATCAAAGTTTTCAGAAGAACATTCGTTAGCTTTTTCTTTATTGAAATATGTTAGTACATTGCAGGTAATTTCTCGGCACCGACCGTTTAATACTTTACCACGATTCATATTTTATACATACGTATTTTTTAACAGCTACGGCATATCGAGGAACTTGTTTATATAAAGCGAGTTACCTGCAGTCAAACTGCGTAAGCAGTTTTGCGGGGCATGGTTTAAATGAAAGTGTAACTTTTTTATGAATAAATATATTACATACATTCATACATACTAAGGAGAGCCATAATTGATTAAAAGCAAATTGGATAAAAAAAATAAGCTGCCCAAATTACTAATTCCACGCGGACGGAGTTAGTTTGTTTACAATTTTGATGTCTAATTTAATTATTTAATGTTACAGAACAAATCGACGCGCCAGCAGTGAACGCGGCGTACTCTGCCGCCATAATGGAGTGCGGCAGCGCGAGCGACAGTGACGCCGACAGCGTCTCGCTCCCTCCCACCTGCAGCGGGCCCCAGGCCGACGAGGATGCCACCATAGACCGCGCCCCACTCTGGTAGACTCATTGTCATCATATCTAGCACAGAATAATTAATATGTAACCAGTAATCATTGACGTACAATAAAACAACTAGACTCCCAATCACGCTCAAAAATTGTCCGAAGCAAAAGTCTGCACACGCGTCTATTGTGCAGAGTTTTGGTTCAGTTGTGTTTCGACCGCGCGTTGATTACAACGTCACTTCTCGCCCCGTATTCGTATATGTCTCTTTCGCACCGTAATCAAACTCACGAGAAAAAAAGAGACAGACAGTCTAGCTTCCGCTTCGCATGACCACTCCACTGCATTCTTTATTCTTTAGGCGGTTTCCAGCGCGTGACGTCATGTCACTACTTCTAACGATCGTATTCAATTGACATTAAACATTACTGCTACGAAATAAGGTGTTAATTTGAATGAATGCTGTTAATGTTATCTGTATAAATTGATGTATACGTACACACAACGCCGCTCGGACGTTTTTTGAGGATCTTTTGTTAAGCGATTGGGAGTCTAGTTGTTTTATTGTACGTCAATGCCAGTAATCCAACTTCATACTAGAGCGCCCGAACGACGCACGCACACAGCCAAGCGTCTTACACGGCCGCTAACCAATCTTCGCCAGACAAAACAATGCAGTTCCCACGCTCGCGCCGTGTAAGACGCTTGGCTGTGTGTGTGCGTCGATTCGGGCGCTCTAGTACATATACTGCAGCTGGATTACTGGTTACATATTACTTATTCTGTGTCTCTAGCTTACTGTATCCGGCCATAAAGATTGCAAACAGTCTTTGAATTACTATAAATTAAAAATTTTAGAAACCCAATGCAATTATGCCACACGAATGTTTGAACATAAAGTAAATGCCCATTATGCGTCTAAGATCCCTTCCGCAGCTAACAAAAGAGCTGATAACTTTGAAACGGCTGAACCGATTTTGATGAAACATATCTAAGAACCATCGCCAATAAACCAGCTTTCTAATAAAAAAAACCGCATCCAAATCGGTTCACCCGTTCACGAGCTATGATGCCACAGACAGACACACACACATAGCGGTCAAACTTATAACACCCCACTTTTTGTGTCGGGGGTTAAAAAGACTGCTAATGTCCAGTGGCGTGCCTAGGGTATCAAGCTATGGCAAGCCGAGAGATATGTTTTAGTATTTTTTTATAATTTAATGTAGGTAAATCCATCTTGTTGCCGCTTTACTCAGTTTGGGCAAGCTTACCAAAGCACACTTCATTCTATTACTAGGTAGACAGAATTTTAAATTTTACAGACTCATTCTCACACGCAACGCACTAAAACAAGAATACCTATTTATTTTGTAATTACATAAATTCACGCATTTTACAACGCCTTGCATGGTATGGCCCACGATTCGATATAAACAATCGTGAAGTTATTCATCTCGCCCGCGCACTCGCGTTCTAAACCAAACGCAGCAAACTTCACACCGTAAGCCAGATTCAAAATTGCAAAGAAAGCGCTATATATGCAGCTATACATAGATATTTGCAAAACTAACGTTTTCCTAAGTATGAAGAGAGCGTTTCGAAGCCCCGTAAAAGCCCACAAGAGCGAGCGAGATGTCATGCTATTTATAACGTCGCTACTATCGCCTATCGCCGCGTCGGCCGCCGTACAGCGCCGCTGGGCCGCGCAGCGGATTTGTTATGCAATTCTTGGTATTTTACGTAAAATAAAGCGCGTTATTATGAAAGTGATTTTATTAGAACTTTTTTCGTTTGGACGAGGTTTGGCTTTTATTTTTAATCTTGATTTAAGATTTATAAGGCAAGCCCGGCTTTTGGGCTTCTATGTAAGGATCGCCACTGCTAATGTCGGACATTTGCAGTCTTTTTCCAAAGATTTTCTTTTTTCGATGTGTTTTTTTTGTGTTTGTATGTGTCTTTTTGGCCGGGTACTGTTTACAGTGGAGTTCATCAATAGTGAAAATATACGGATCACTCACGTCTTACAGCGAGTTTAACTCGACATGTTTTGGGCTAATCCGTGCCCCTTCTTCCCGGAGTCACACGTCACGGCGTGTGACGTGATCTCTGACTCCGGGAAGAAGGGGTACGGATTAGCCCGAAACGATGTCGAGTTAAACTCGCTGTAAGACGTGAGTGATCCGTATATTTTCACTATGAGTGAGTCTCACGGTAGTTTCATGTTTAAAGAGTTCATCAATAACTGTACAGCAAACCATTCATAAATATCTATACATAGAACTTAATTACCGTGACATAAGGTTCATGTTTAGATATTTATAACGGTTGGTTCGTGGTGTTAACCTACCCATTGTATATTACAGGCGAGCAGGCGTCTACACAGCGGAAGAGGCAGTCTCGGAGGCGAAGACAACCCTCCGCTCACTTCAAGCGGCCTATCTCAAGCAGATGGGACGCCTGCGGGTGCTCCTACAAATGGCGAGGCTCAAGTACCTCCGGGATCTCAAGGCAGAGAAGGAGCAGTACTGTAAGTGCCTTGTGACGTTGACATTTATACTGATACAGAAGAAATAGTACGAGATCCGGCTGCAAGATTGTATCGTTCATCAAGTATTTAATGAAATTAAAAAAAAATTATAAGCAAGTTACATTTGCCCGCGACTCCGTCCGCGAAGAATTAGTACTCAAACGAACTCAAAAGAAGTAGGACTCAAACTATCTCTATGGGCATTTTCAGAAAAAAGTGTACCCTGTACTTTTTTAAAAACCTAACAAATTTTGGGATATTTCTACTCAGAACCACAAGCACTAGCGATTTAAGCAATAAACAAAAGTGTCCCACTTTTAATTGTCAGTTTTGTGACGCAGTAGTAACCATACATGTTGTATGGACCGTCACAAAACTGACTAATAAATTTTGTATGGAAAATTAAGGATAATTAAGGCAAAACGGGTAATTTTTTTCTGAAAACCCTCTATACCAAATCTCATCTAAATCGGTTCAGCGGTTATTGATTTCCCCTTTGATCAATTATAACTGTAGATCCACAGTCGCGCGCCCGAAAATGTCCGAGCCAAATGAGCGCCACTTTGATAAAAGTGGCCTTCTTTTTTCTAAGTACGTTGTTGTCAATGCAAGCGTAACGATGCCCACGTGCGTCTTTAAAAAGTGCAAAAATCACTCACAAAAACGAAACAAATCTGATGGATGGAATATCATACTTTCAGTGAATATCTGTTGTTTTTTCTATGAAATTCTAAGAATCAGAGAGAAATATTGATTTTAAAAGGATGCTAGTGAATTACAAATAACCCTGTATAGCCTATAGCCTTCCTCGATAAATGGGCTAACTAACACTGAAAGAATTTTTCAAATCGGAGCAGTAGTTCCTGAGATTAACGCGTTCAAACAAACAAACTCTTCAGCTTTATAATATTTGTATAGATATAGATTATCTCGAAAAGGTAAACATTTGGAGTAAAGAAAATTAGCTTTAAAATTATCTAAATGACGTCCCCATTCATCCTGTAAAGTGTTGGCGTTAACCTTAATTTCACCCTGTTTTTTATTGCATTAATTGACAAAAACTTTTTATAAAGAAAGTCCTCTCCGAAAGTCCGAATGCATTCTTTGTTCTACAACATAATTTCGTCCGTCAAAGCAGCGTCAAACTCGTCAAAGCAATTTAACAACGTCACCTTCAATGTAGCAAGTGAAATTAATCCCTCTGCCGTTTCTGATAAGGCTTACATTCATATCCGAGTTTAACTACCAAACGTGCGTGAAATTGTCAAGTTTAGCTGTCAAGTGTCAAGCGTTGTGGAGTTTTGCCGCTACCGAAATTCGACTGTAATGAAGTAAAGACTAGGTTCAAATTTCGTCACGTATTCTTCAATTCGTGGGATCAGTTTTCTCTACGCACACGTAAATATATTTTTTAAGTGTCAAGCGTTGTGGAGTTTTGCCGCTACCGAAATTCAACTGTAATTTAGTGAAGACTAGGTTCAAATTTCGTCACTTATTCTTGTCAATTACTTTGTGTAGGTGATGATTTTATTTGTTACGCAAACAAATAAATAGTTCGGACATTCTTTGAAGGGGATTTTGTTCGGCAATGTGTATCTTCAGTTATAATTGATCAAAGAACTTCGGAGTTTTTTTATGGTATTTGAAACAGTTTGTGGTGATTTCGGTGGAAAAATATACGTGCAGTTTTTTTTTATGAAAAAAGGCGGGTAAGGGTTAAATGACATTTAATTTTAAGTGATTTGCAATTATTTGTACATACCTATTTAAGTTACTTAATAAAAGTTTATTCTATTTTTTTTTCCTTCACCATTTTTGAGAAAAGCTTTATATTAGTCTCGGCTGGAATAGTAATTGCTGGCTTCGCAAGCTCGTCCGTTTAATACTCATATATATTACTCAGCCAGTAATTGCCTACTTTCAGGCCACGACAATAATGTACTATTTTATATTGATGATGATGATGAATTTCCGTGTAACGTTGCAGGCTCCATAAACGCGCAGGCGCGAGGGGCTCCCACGACGGCCCGTGAGCGCCGGCTGCTGCGCAAGCTGAAGGCCTACGCCGGGTACCACACCAGGCATGGCGTCGACGCCGTGCTCGCCAGGAAGCGCCAGCGGAAGCGGGCCAAGGTAACTGCAGCTGCCTGCAAGCTAAGGTCTACGCCGGGTACCACACCAGGCATGGCGTCGACGCCGTGCTCGCCAGGAAGCGCCAGCGGAAGCGGGCCAAGGTAACTGCAGCTGCCTGCAAGCTAAGGTCTACGCCGGGTACCACACCAGGCATGGCGTCGACGCCGTGCTCGCCAGGAAGCGCCAGCGGAAGCGGGCCAAGGTAACTGCAGCTGCCTGCAAGCTAAGGTCTACGCCGGGTACCACACCAGGCATGGCGTCGACGCCGTGCTCGCCAGGAAGCGCCAGCGGAAGCGGGCCAAGGTAACTGCAGCTGCCTGCAAGCTAAGGTCTACGCCGGGTACCACACCAGGCATGGCGTCGACGCCGTGCTCGCCAGGAAGCGCCAGCGGAAGCGGGCCAAGGTAACTGCAGCTGCCTGCAAGCTAAGGTCTACGCCGGGTACCACACCAGGCATGGCGTCGACGCCGTGCGAGCCAGGAAGCGCCAGCGGAAGCGGGCCAAGGTAACTAACACCAAACATGCAACTGATCAAATTACGGAAAAGAAAAAAACCGCCCAAGTGCGAGTCCGTAGGAAGGAAGGAGGAAGGGTTCAGTACCATTATACAATACAATTCAAATATTCTTTGTTGATCACCAAAAGCAGTCCAGTGACATAACAAAAATAAAAATTCAGGCAGACAATAGGCGGTCTTATCGCCTATCAAAATATTCATTCAGTCATTCATTATCCATAAAATTGCTCTGATCTGTTGCTCGCGACTCCGTCTGCGGATAGTTCATTTAGTGCTATGACGCGGGAACTATAAAATTTTACGAGATAAAAAGTATCCTATATGTTAACTATTGTTGTGACAAATTTCATCAAAATAAAACTTCTAGTGTGAAAACGAAACAAACGCACATCCATCCATACAATTGACCAGTAGTGATGTGCCGAATCTATACTTCATAATTTTAGCATTAGAATAGGGTAAAACAATCTTGACGAGCCTTTTTATTAAAAAAAAAATTAAAAAAATAGTAACTATTACTTATGAAACCAAAAGAGTGTAAATGACCATATTTCCTAGCTAATTGTTATAAGTATATTTGCTGCGACTTATTTTTCAAAAGTATTTTTCAGTAAAAGGACACGTCAAATCGCTTACCGTCTTTCTAATGCTTTTTAGAGTGGTAGGACCACGCTGCATTTGCAGCTCTACACGGGCCGGTCCGACCGGGGAAGTACCACCCTCCTACAGAATACCGGCGTGAAGCAGCAGATTCATTCTGTTGCGTTTCGTTCGGTGAGTAGGAGATCCGGAGGCCCTTTAGGCTGCGTTTCCGCGGGTGATGTGCGGGGATGCGTTGCGGGGGATGTGTTTGTCGTGGACCGATAGAGGCGCTTCATTTGCAAGGACCTTGTAAATGGGGTGTTTCTGTTGGTTCGTGGCGGGCGCGTCCCTCGCGGCGCGTCCTCGCACAGCTCCGGTGGATACGCGGCCTTACACTCGGAGTGAAAATGGCATGTAAAGAGAAACTCAAACTACCCCAGGAGGGTTCCGTCGGCGACGGGGAATCCCTCCCCGAGTCTCACTCGGGCAGCCCCTCGTATTCTGGGGGGGGCAACATTCCATTATCGTTCCGCGCTAAGGCCAAGAAAAGCAGATTACCAGCGGCCCCTTCCAAGTTGCATGTTGACTTCTGCAACATAAGGGGACTGCATTCCAACCTCGACGCCGTCCACCACCATCTGGAAACGGCGAAACCGGCCCTGCTCTTTCTTACTGAGACGCAAATATGTTCCCCGGCAGACATTTCATACCTGAACTTCCCCGGCTATAAACTGGAACAGAATTTTGTGCCTCGTGCCGGTGTATGTCTGTTTGCTAGGGAAGATATCTGCTGTCGTCGCCTTAGCTGCCTCGAGGGCAGGGACCTGTCTACTCTATGGGTGCGCGTAGACTGTGGTGGTCGCACTCGCGTCTATGCTTGCCTTTACAGGTCCCACAGCGGTAATACTGAAACCGATGTGCTCTTTCACCACGTCCAGAAGGCAACCGATACCGTGCTCGAGCAGATGCCTGCTGCTGAGGTGGTCATTCTTGGGGACTTTAATGCCCACCATGTCGAATGGCTCGGTTCCCGCATCACTGATCATGCTGGTAGGTCTGTTCACGACTTCGCACTTGCGTATGGTTTGTCGCAGCTGGTTTCATCACCGACTCGCATTCCAGACGTTGAAGGACATGCCGCATCCATGCTAGACCTTCTGCTGACCTCCCATCCAGCCGAATATCGGGTTTGTGTTGACGCCCCTCTTGGGTCGTCTGACCACTGCCTGATACGAAGCTCTGTGCCGCTCACGGATCCCCCACGGTTGAATCCTCCAGGAAAGCGTCGCGTGTGGCACTACGGGTCCGCAGATTGGGACGGCATGCGCGTTTTTTTTGCATCCTACCCATGGAGGCAAGTCTGCTTCACTTCTGGTGACCCCAGTACCTGTGCTGACTCTGTCGCCGATGTTATACTGCAGGGAATGGAACTTTTTATTCCAAACTCTGCGGTGTTGATTGGCGGCAAGTCCAAGCCCTGGTATGGAAAATCCTGCAACGAGTCTTCCAAGCGTAAGCGGGAATCCTACCTTAAATGGGCTAAAGCGCAGGCTGTTAATGATCCGTCTTCTAGCACCCTCAAGAAGCAGTACAACTTAGCCTCCAGATTGCTTAAGAGACGCATCTCATCTGCGAAGTCTGAGCATGTAGCCAGAATTAGCCATAAATTGACCAATCTTCCTTCGGGGAGTCGTGCCTTCTGGTCCTTGGCTAAAGCTGTGCAAAATAACTTTTGTCGGTCGTCTTTTCCACCTCTGCGCAAAGCGGATGGCTCATTAGCCTACGATGCAAGGGAGAAAGCAAGCCTCTTCTCTCACTTTTTCGCCTCCAACTCGACTCTGGTCGACGATGGAGTAACGCCGCCTACCATCCCGCGGTGTAAGAGTTCAATGCCGGAAGTATGTTTTCGTCAAAGCATTGTGCGGCGAGCTCTTTTCTCCCTTGACGTCAATAAATCATGTGGGCCTGACGGTATTCCTGCTATTGTGCTGCGGACGTGCGCTCCCGAATTGGCACCGGTTCTTACGCGCCTTTTTCGTCTCTCCTACTCCACAGGCATTGTCCCGTCTTCGTGGAAGTCTGCTCTAGTGCACCCTGTCCCTAAAAAAGGCGATAGATCGGACCCATCTAATTACAGGCCTATTGCGATCACCTCTTTGCTTTCCAAAGTGATGGAGCAAGTCATCAACCAGCAGCTCCTGGGCTACCTGGAGGATCGCCAGCTAATTAGTGACCGCCAATATGGCTTTCGTCAGGGTCGCTCGGCTGGCGACCTTCTAGTGTACCTAACGCATCGCTGGGCAGAGGCGATAGAAGGCAAGGGTGAAGCTCTGGTGGCAAGCCTAGATATCGCAAAGGCCTTCGACAGAGTCTGGCATGGAGCGCTTCTATCGAAATTGCCATCTTACGGGCTGCCCGGTGGGTTGTGCTCATGGATTGCCAGTTTTCTTAAAGATCGGAGTATTAGGGTCGCTATCGACGGAACATACTCCGACTCAATGTATGTGAATGCTGGTGTCCCCCAGGGCTGTGTGCTCTCACCTACTCTGTTCCTCCTGCATATCAATGATGTGCTGCTTGTAAGCGGCCTTCATTGCTATGCGGATGACAGTACTTGCGACGCACGGTACTCTGGTAGAGCTAACCTTCCTTGGGCAGAAATGGAAGAGAGACGATCTAAACTTGTGTATGATCTAGAAAATACACTAGCACAAGTTTCTGATTGGGGCACACGTAACTTAGTGCAGTTTAACCCCTCCAAAACACAAGTTTGCGTATTTACTGCCAAAAAACGCCCGTTTGTCGCTGCTCCATGCTTCCAAGGATCACCCCTCAACACTTCGGAGAGTGTTGGGATCCTCGGTGTCGATATTTCGAGCGCGGTGCAATTTCGCGATCACCTGGAAGGTAAAACCAAGTCGGCTGCTAAAATGTTGGGCGTGCTTGGCCGCTCTAAGCGATACTTCACTCCAAAGCAGCGGCTTCAGATATATAAGGCCCAGGTTCGGCCAAGGATGGAGTATTGCTCTCATCTCTGGGCTGGCGCACCCCAATATCAGCTGCTTTCGCTTGATCGCATACAGCGCAGAGCGTGCCGAGTTGTCGGCAACCCCTCACTCTCCGTTAAACTCGATCCTCTTACTCTCCGCAGAGACGTTAGCTCCCTTTGCGTGTTCTATAAGATCTACAACGGGGAATGCTCTGAGGAACTCTTTGACCTCATTCCAGCTGCGGGGTTCCATTACAGATCCTCCCGTCGTAAGCGTTCATTTCATCGACATCATGTTGATGAATGGCAGTCTTCGACGGTGCGTTTTAAGCGGTCTTTTTTGCCACGAACTTGCAAAATCTGGAACGAGCTTCCCGCTGGGGTCTTCCCATCGAGTTACGACCTGGGTGCCTTTAAGAGGCGAGTGTACAATTTTCTGCAGGGCCGACAACGCACTGGTATCGCGTAAAGCGCTGCGAGTGTCTATGGACAGTGGTGTTCATTTAACATCAGGTGACCCACTAGTTCGTTTGTCTGGCTTCATTCACATAAAAAAAAAAAAAAAAAAAAAAAAAAAAAAAAAAAAAAAAAAAAAAAACGAAGTATATAAAGGGCATTTATTCGAGCGTTTCACCGCCTCATATATCTGGTCAGATTTCAGAAATAGCAGAAGATTCTGATACAGTATCCAGTTATATGGTAGACGTACAAGACCTCTGTATAATCAAAAGCCCCATCAAAATGTACAGCCAAAGAGAGCCAAATCACACACGTATTGCGATCGTATTAGAAACGGAGCGAACGCACAATAGATGCGCCACGAACGCGCAGCAAGTTTGTCGCGTCTATAGGGCTGGGACGGAATCCTTCACGTACAAGTCCTACTCTCGCACTTGACCGGCGTTTTTTCAAAGTACAAAACAAAACAAAAATTTAATAAAAGCAGTAACGGTATTAGTAAGAATAAAATTTTTGGCTACGTTACTGAACTACCGGTGCTAAAGTGTCCAACTAGAACACTCCACCCATAATGTTAGCAGGATTAGTAGAAATATAAGTGTTTTTTTCTCAAAAATATCCGTAAAAGTTGACATTATTCTTTACATATTATCAGAACGTGAAGTGCATAGTTTATGGTCAGTAAAAAAATTAAAAACATTGCAGGCTCGATAAACTCGACAACAATGTCGCATACAAATTCCATTATTGTCGAGTCTCAAACTTTTTAAAAAGTTAAAACGGCCATGGTAATAAGTTGGCACTATTCGTGTACAGCCAATTCAAATGACCGGTATCAGTTGTTTTGTTGGAACTCCAGACTTTTTTTATTGTGTTTGAAACAGCTTGTGGTGTTTTCGATAGAAAAATACACCCGCAGTTTTTTTTTAATGAAAAAAGGCGGGAAAGTGTTTAATGACATTTAATTTTAAGTGATTTGCAATTCTTTGTACCTATTTAAGTTAATAAAAGTTTATTCTATTTTTTTCTTTCACCATTTTTGAGAAAAGCTTTATATTAGTCTCGGCTGGAATAGCAATTGCTGGCTTCGTATTGGTTAAACGGACTCGCAAGCTCGTCCGTTTAATACTCATACTCAGCCAGCTATTGCCTACTTCCAGGCCACGACAATAATGTACTATTAATACTCAGGTGAACGACCCCGTGCAGAACCGTCCGGTGCCGGCGCAGGCGCGCTGCACGTTCCAGGAGGGCTCCGCGCGCTGCTCGCGGCACACCGTGCCCGCCTCCAAACACTGCCTCGCGCACATACTGCACGACACGCAGCAGGTATACACGCCACTGAACTACGATTTTTAATTTGGTGGAATTCTGACATTTCTTTGTGTTACCAGGCAAAAATGTTTCCCGAAAATTTAAACCAGATAAAACATAAACTAGGAAATACAGAGCACAAATACCTTACTATACACATTAAAGTTTGGCATAATGTAATAAATCATTAATTAATACGTAGTTAAAATAATTTTTGGTCTAACTGTTTAGACGTAATAAAAATAAATTATTTAACCCTTTTATAATAATAATAATAATAATCTCACACAAATCGACCTAGTCCCAAACTAAGCAAAGCTTGTACTATGGGTACTAGACGACGATAGACATACTTATGTAGATAAATAAATACTTAAATACATAGAAAACATCCATAACTCAGGAACAAATATTCGTACTCATCACACAAATAAATGCCCTTACCGGGATTTGAACCCAGGACCTCTTGCTTCGTAGGCAGGGTCACTACCAACTAGGCTAAAGCGGTCGTTATGAGTCCCTTTTTACTGGACCTCTGTGATCCTAAAGGAATAGTTACTGAGATAGGGTCCCTGTCCCATTGAATTGAACATATAAACCTCATTTTCTCTTTATATTGTGGGATTTTCCGAAAATCCTAAAATTTGTTTTTTATTTTTATAATCACCTACTTGCATGCCAAATTTGAAGTCTCTAATAATTATAGTTACGGAGATATCGATATGGCTACTTGGGAGCGAAAATATAAATCCCATTTATTCCCTATCCCGTGGGAATTTTGAAAAATACTTTCGTAGCAGATCCCTACGCCATAATAGCTATCCGTGTGCCAAATTTCAGCACAATCCGTTGAGTGGTTATACTGTGCGTTGATAGATCAGTCAGTAAGGTTGCCTTTTATATATACAGAAGAAGATTTGAAGACTAGGGGTCTATAATGACTCCCATAAAATTTTAAGTCATAATGTATCATTAGTCATAATCAACGTTAGTCATACAGTGATTTATTTCTGAAACAATTTATTTTTCCTAACCTAACCTAACCTACTGCATTCTATAAGATGGCATTTAAAAAAGTCCTGAAAAAAATACCGTTTCAGTAATAAATCAATGTATGACTAACGTTGATTATGACTATAGTCCATTCGCGTTAAGAAAATAGTGACTCATCGTTGTCACTCGGTTTAGGCACGCCCCTTGACCAATTAGAGAATAGTAAATTAGAAAGCCGTGTTCACATTGACCTGTTGAAGTTAGCCCTTCATACAGTACAGACGTGTTTTTCGTTAGTTTCAAAATTAATACTTCACCTATTCGTAAAAATAATAGTGGATCAATAATTCATAGCGGAGAAAGACGAGTGATTTATAATGTTTTTAAATATTTTAAACAATATTGTGATCAAAAAATTTTATGGGAGAAAAGGGGCACCGGGAGACTAGAGATCGCCAATGTGAATCGGATGTATTTCCGCACATCCCTGTCCATTTACCATGAGCTCATCATCATGATTTCCTGAGGAAATTGTACAAACGTGCGAAGAAATTTAGTCCGTTTTGCACTACAATTAAATATTAATGTTGTGTTCCTAGACGAGAGGTTGTTAGTGGAATTGCATACAAAATTTGTAGGCCTAGGCCTGAAATTTGTGACCCGGCATCATGGCGTTCAGCCTTTAAAAAACTAGAAGCAATATTTGCTTTTTGGTTCAATATGACGTCCTGCCACTACGCTTATTAAAAATAATTATTTATGAATTATCTCTTTTTTATTAAATCTGAGTTGGAAATAGAACAAAATAAATAGTAAATATATGTGTTAGTTATATTTTTTATCCAGTTTACTCTATAAATAAATCTTTCGATTTTTTTTTGGAGTTTTTTATTTTAATTATTCCATTGCCTGTTTGAGAAAAGCACTATACATACCTTGGCAAGAAATGGATTTGCCAGCCTCATAACTATCCGGCCTCCCTAAGTTATAAAATTTGACCTGGTATATAGGCGTTGTTGGTGCGGACGGTTTGTGACGCGTGTTGTCGGTCGCAGGTGTTGTTCGTGCCGTGCTCAGACCCGCGCGGGCTGTCGCCGTGCCGCGTGCCGCTGCCCCGTTTGCCGCCGCCCGCCGCCGGCTGCCGCTACCACGCCATGCCGCCGCCATACTGCGTCTTCACCCTCAAGGTACCACGGCTTTTTAAAAGCCGACGATGGATATATGCGTTACAAAATACAAGTGATCTTCACACGATGACATAAGGTTCAAAGTAGCTTCACGTTTGGCTTGGCTTGTCAGTCTATTGGACGTCCCAATGCTGAACAAAGGCCTTTTAGAAAACAGTTAATTAATTACGTTTGAGTGTATTGAATTACCCGTATTTCAAAACACTCAAAAGTTATTAACCGATTTCTTAAGATTTTGGTTTTGTTAGTTAGTGATGTCTTGCAATAAGCAGACGATTTTACTGTATTGTACTGTTTTCAACCAAGACCCATTTATAAAAGCACTAGCTGATCCCGCAAACGTTGTTTTGCCATATATCATCTAGGGGTATAAAAAAAAATAGCCTACGACCTATTCTCAGACCTACCGAATATAGAGATAAAAAAAACCGGCCAAGAGCGTGTCAGACACGCCCAAGATAGGGTTCCGTAGCAGGTACGAAAAAATCTTTGCATACTTTATTAATGTGGTTGTTTTGGTCCCAACTCCCACCGCGCGCTAGGGTTAACAGCGCGATTTACCTAGAATTTCAACGTCGGCGGTACAGCGCCATCTATCGCTGAATTGGGTAACTAATCTAATCTGCAGTCTACTAGAACTAGTATGTTTGTTGATGGTTTTTCAGATGTAATTCTTTATTATATGAACCGAGTTCATTTTTTTTTTAATTAAAAGAAGATTTCTACTGTTAGCGTGATCTTATAGTACTCCAAGAAAAGAAAATGTTCGCAGTAGCGGTTAAATTACAATCTTAGTTTAGAAATATTTTTTTTACAAAAACTTAAAAACTGCTCAATTGATTAAGTTGAAAATAATTTTCCTAGAAAGTTTTTATTAAGTTTAACTTACGTGATTTTTTTATATTTTTTAAACGTGCGGTTCAAAAGTTAGAGGGGGGGGGACACATTATTTTGAACTTTCGGAGTGAATATCTCCGAAAATATTCACTTTATCAAAAAATAATTTTAGCAAACCCCTTTTTATTTTCAAATACCTATCCAATGATACCCCACACTATAGGGTTAGTCGAAAAAAAAAATCACCCCCACTTAACGTCTATGGGAGGTATCCTAAAAAATTTTTTTTTTACTTTTTTTTATTTAACCACTTTGTCGGCGTGACTGATGTATATATTCATGCAAAATTACAGCTTTCTACAGCAGACAGACTGACATGGCGAATGGCGACACTATAAGGGTTCCTAGTTGACTACGGAACCCTAAAAAAAGACTAAGACAACCTAAGAATTTTCTGAGACAGCATGAAGATATCACTTGGACAACTGTTTACAGAGTTACACAACACGAAAAGGCTTCATCCAAATGTTTTTCTTTTACTATTGCAGAAGGACGACTCTGGCAGCGAAGCGTCAGTCGCATCGGAAGCCGAGGAACGCGTCGCACCGGCCGGCGCCCTCTGACGAACATGGGCCACCAGCACGGTCACTGAACACTTGCTGTCCGACTAGCGGAAACACCACGGCATAGCCGAAAGAGGGCATCCTTAATGCTAGGTTTGCACGGAGCTTAGTAGCTAATGCTTAGTACTTGTCACTTAGGGCCTAAGCACACGGCGTTTTTTGAACGCGCCGTCGACGCGCGTTTTAGAAACGCGCGTTTACAGCGCGTTTTTCTTTCCATTAGAACAGCCTTAAGGCCCCTAGCACACGGCGTTTTTTAAATAACGCGCCGTCGACGAGCGTTTGTATGGCTACAAACGCGCGTCGACGGCGCGTTATAAATACGCCGTATGCTTAGGCCCTTACACTTGTCAGAAGTGTGTAAACATATTGTACAAGTGCTTAGTATTATCAAGGATGATATAGACTGGATTGGCAGTCGCCATAGTACGGATCGGCCGCGGTTTTTGTAGTTCGATTATTAAATCTAGATGGCGCTGAAATATAGCCAGAGGCTTTGAAGGCAAAACAACGACTACAGATATTTCATATCACTGCAAATGTATTATTATGCAATATTTGAAAAGTAATACATTTGTAGTAATATGAAACATCTGTAGTCTTATTGGTTTGCCTTCAAAGCCTCTGGCTATATTTCAGCGCCATCTAGATTTAATAATCGAACTACAAAAACCGCGGCCGATTCGTACTATGGCGACTGCCTATCCAGTCTATATCATCCTTGGTATTATACAATACACGCATCTGACAAGTATAAGTGACAAGTACTAAGCATTAGCTACTAAGCTCCGTGTAAACCTAGCATTAATCACATGAGATTTTTACGGATGATCGAGCCGCATCTCATCCAATTATGACTAGTGATCGTTATCGACATTAAGTTTTCGTAGCAAAGTACCTATATGGCTGGCAATAAAAAATCAATACCTACATGTGAAAATTCAATATTATATTTTACTGTAAAATATTTACTTCAGGATATAATTCTTCTCTTGTGCTGCATTTTAGACACTTCTATTACCTTCTTGTAGCTTCCGTCAACGTGGAGTCACTTTTATTAAAAATTAGCTTTTTTTCTGATCGACGTGAAAAACTGACAGCCACATCCGTTGAACTTTATTCGGCTTCATTTTAATAAGTGTGAATAATATATAATTTTAAAAATACTTGTGTATTATTTTGCGGACCGTACTTTGCTAGGAAACAGCACGTAGATAACGATCACTAATTATGACATTGGGGCTTTCAGGAAAAGGGTTTATACTTCCTTTAAACAAGCAGCAGATTGACTGTCCTTGAGTTGGTGATATTCATGGCAGGTGGTGAACATTTCCCATCAAATGGCCCAATCTCTCGTAAAAAAAATTGTCCAATCTCACGTGAACGTGGTCTCGGCGAATATCACGTGATTATTTTTCCGCCACTAAGTTTGAAACGGCGAGAAAACTGGGTACAATTTTATATACCAGATATCGTGCGGACAGTATAGTCACCAAGTAAGTGTTTTACCCATGGACTTAATACCTAACCTGGACTGAGTATTAACTTTTATTAGTCAATCAAAAGTGACCCATATTACCAAGCCATACAGTTTAATAATGGCAACTAGAGACAGCGGTCCGAGAGATTATATACAAACTAGAGAATTGTGTCCCACTCGCACCAGTACGATCACCCTAATTAGATATTAAAACGAGATGCAACTCTCTGGTTTGTTTTTTTTCGGCCTCACTTTTTTGTCGCAGTACTCAGTCCTGGTTAGGTATTAAGTCCATGGTTTTATCACTCTTTGTGACAGTTCCCATGTCAGAAAAAACAGTAAGGATGACTGTCACATTGACTCGAAAGTGAAATTAGTCTTTAACGTTTCCTTGGTCAACTGTACTACTAGATATTAAGTGCGTTTAAGGAAGATTTAAATGCATTATGTTGAGGTCTTGCGCTAGGCAACTGGCTATGATAAACACCAAATTATGGTCAAAGACAGCGGTAAACATTATAGAGATTAACTTGGAATATAGAATAAACCAGAAAACTTTTCCAATCCGCGGGATAAGCTTGTACTGGTTATATCTTGATCAGGCATCCCTTGTGACGTAGAGAAATAGCTTTAAGTTAGTTTGAATAAATGTATAGAAGTTAGAATGTTTCAAATAAGGAATGTGATATTTGAATTCTAAAATTTTGCGTAAAATCGTCGACCGATGTTGAATCATTTACTAATATACAAATTAATTGACTAAGACATTCCAAATAATAATGTAGATCATTCTTTTAAAATATTTGTTATTTAACAACATTAACCACCTTAAAAAATTTAACGCACATTCGCCAATATAAAATCTCAGTGTCATTTTTCACACTCAATTGACGCATTTTGTCACTTCTTTGAAAACCTCTTATCTCAAAATCTATAATCTTACTAAGGGAACTTTACGTGATGCGCTTTAAGGTTCAGTTTAGTTTACATATTGATTACAAGAGTTTTTTTTTTCAAAATAGTGGCTAGTTAGTAGTTTGAATATTTAGTAACATTGTTTAAGAGTTAAATAAAACTGCCTTTAGCGCATTTGCTGCCGGCTGTCACTCGGGACTTTGTCAGATACCTCCAAACACACATGTGCGTTCAATTGCCTGCAAAAGACAGCGGCACTAGGTGAAAGTCAAGAAAACGCATTGTGTTGCTGGCAGTGAATGTGTTAAACATTTACCCAATACGCAATCGGAGGGTTTTTTGACAGGTGAATTATCGCTAGATGGTGTTAGTATCATAAGGTTTGACGTTAAGTCTTGCTTGTGATTGGCTCATTTAGATATAAACCTATCCTTCGGGATTGGTTTATATCTAAATGAGCCACATGACACAAATTTCAAAAGGACCTCACGATACTATTATAGAAACCCTCATTATCATCTGTGACAAAGCGCAGTATTAAAAACACCAAAGTACCACTTACCTGTTAATTGTTTACGCCACTCAATAAAAGATTTTTGCAAGTTATTCATGTCTTATTTACTATTGATACCCCAAGATCTCTGACCTTTTTAAGGCATTCACTACCCTTCAACGAATAAAAGCGATTATAAATTTCGAAAACTGCTCAGTGCCTTAGCGCCATTGGTAGTTATAGATAGTCATCTATAATAACGCGTGGCGTGGCCCTTATTCGAATGGCTTTAATGTCTAATTGTGACGAGTTCACGCGTCTTCGTTAATGGCACTAACTATAACGTTATTATATTAACCCCTCGTATGCCGTGTGCCGGATCCGTACCCAATAAGGCATTCTTTTTGTATTTTTTTAAAATCTATCATTGGATTTATATGAAACTGTTGAGACTAGAATGCACGACTTTTTTCACTTCCGGCATACGAAAGGTTAATCACTATTGACGCCTATCTTTGAGGCAATGGGTTGTCTTTCAAACTTCATGCGTGTTTGATGCACTGAGCGAAAGTTCGGATAATATGCCGCTCGTGCCTATTCTATTCCCAAAATACCAGATTTTTTCAAAATGCTACATTACCTTTTTATTACATTTCCATTATACCAGATGTCCAAAATAAGACATTCCACCAAAAAAACCACTTCCTTGAGTAATCTTAGATTTTGTAATGTGGTGAAACGAGAATCTGGTAAGCTAGAAATGTGGTAAATAGAAAAGTAGTATTATGAAAAATCTGGTATTTTAGGCATGAGCGAAATATGCAGACAGTTAACACTTCGGATGCCTTGTACCGGATCCGTACCCAATTTAAGGCTTTCTTTTTGTATTTTTTTTTTAAATCTGTATCATTGGATTTATATGAAACTGTTGAGACTAGAATGCACGACTTTTTTTTTTTACTTCCGGCATACGAAAGGTTAATGCGGAAAGAATCGGCCAAATCAGAGGCTTTGTCGTTTAACCTTTCAACTCCCGCCGGCTACCGGGGAGTCAGCGAAAAAAGTACTTTCAAGCCAAATGGAGCCAAACGCAAATATTCATAATGTTCTTGGGTTTTGGCAGTACTTTTGTTTTGTTGGTAGTGCTCGGGTTTTGAAAGGTTAACGCACTTGAATCACAATCATTTTCACCATTTCTTTCGCGTAGAATGAGGGTAAAAAGATATAGTGAATGCGATCGTAAAATCCAGCGCATTAGGCAATATAGCTTCAGGCCCTTATACCACAAACGTTTTGTTACAGTTCCAAGTAATTGTCACTTCTGTATGAGAAAGTTAACATGTCGAAATATTCTCAGAAGCTCAAAATATTCTGACGCAGCGGTTACGTGGTCCACTGCCAATGAATCTCATAATTAACGTTTATTATTTACTGATGGCTTCCAATTGGTCACCAGAGGGCCGGATTTTTAAATAATTTCTTAAAAATGCTGTAAAATTGTGCTGAATTTGAAATACAAGTAGACTAGTAGAAAAATACAGCTCAGCTCATCTTGACAGCTAGCAATTAAAGCTGTAGTTTGTATGAGATTTTTATCACTTACAAATGAAGCTTTTTGTCGATGTGACTTCAAAAATTGACCCCATGACCTAATGATATGAAAGCTACCAGTTAATCTGAGGGAGACGAAAATAAAACGTACACATGAAACAGAATCGTCGCTTTATTCAGCAATTTCCGGTTGAAAAAAAATAATCAACAAAACTACACTGAAATTCTGAACATGACTATTTTTACAAACAATTTACAGCGTTCTTTTATTTAATATTAACGGGGGGAGGCGCTGCCGCGGCCGCCGGCGGCGCTCCAACTTTACACAACTAAAAGTTAAAATTAATATTTACAAGAACATAATCACCCCGGCCGCGGGCGGCCGCCGCGCCCGCCCCAACTAGAAATCAGAAACTTATGAGGTACTTCTCCTATCCATTTTACTAAGCGTATGTTAACGGCCCCAAAAAAAATGAGGCCAATTTTTTTTTACATTTTTTTCCCAAATTTGCAGCCTTTTTGTACAGTATATGATACTTACTAATTAAATATGTATAGACATAGTTAAAACCGTTACATTATTTTTTTTGGTCGCGAGCTCATTTTCCTAGCAGGTCATTTGTGCAACGAGCTGTTATGAAAAATCGCTCACTGAATTTTTTAAACGTTGAAACAACAGGACATTTTGCGTAGACACGACTCGATATATTCGCATAGCTAGTTTAAAACCCCAATTTAGTACATTAAATTACATAATCACGATATTTTTAACTTTTTTTTTTTTGCTTTTTTTCTGCAAAAATTACTAATAAGAAGTGAGTTTGAACGGACTTTTTATTAAGTTTCGATTTAATTCCCGAAAAAGAAACTACGGTTGAACTTGTTGCAACATCGCTGGAGTAGCTGTGATATCGAATAAAAAGATTATCTAAATGTGTCGCTACACATCTAATAATTTTAGTGGACACATTTCTAAAACCCTACAATTATTTATATACCAATTATATATTATATAATAAGTTCGTGGTTGCGCGCAGAAGTTCCACATTGAAAATAAGTATGACTTGAATGAGGGCAGGCGAAGGTAGCCGCTGGCAACAACAGTCGAGTAACGTAATAGAAAACGTTTCCAAAAATACTCAGTCATTATTTATGTCTCACTTCTTGTCATTTTCAACAACATTTAAAATAAAACGAAGACCAGTTCATATCTTAATTTTAGACGATGAATTCCGTAGCTACAGATTATTATCGTTTAGCACTTATTATAGGTCGATTGGCGAATCCTTTACACAACGCGTAGTATAGACGCCGCCAATGGCGCGTTATTATTTAAATATGGCGGCTCTATGGACCAATGAGAAAGATAAGCACAATCTTAACATCTCCACCTCAAGAATATCGTATAATAAGTTTTACCATAGACAATTTAGAGCCTTAAATCAAGGCAGTACAACGCCATCAGTTACATAAGAACGGGAAATGTGCTTAAAAACATCTGTCAGTCCCTGAGGCCTTACTCGCTTATTCATTGAGGTTTACTAAATTTGTTCTTAGCAAAAATAATTCTTCTTAGCCAACCATGAAATTTGTAACAATTGTAAGAATCAGACAAATAAGATTTTACCTAAAAGAGCTTTGTGAGATTTTATGGATAAAGAATTAAGACAATTACGAACAGTCATGTTCTATGCACGTTTCCCGCTCCGATCAATCCAATAACGACTGTATGTACATCGTCTAGAATCCACTGTTCTTGATTATATATTTGCAATGGTAGTGTTTGCGTTTCTTTAGTAATCAGGCCTAGCCTATGCCCTAGGTCGCCTAGGTTCGCATCTCGCCACGCCCCGATAGCTCTACATCAAGTGCACCTGATTATCATAAGCTTTTATGATGCAGTGAGCCACTATAATCGATATAAAAGGGTCTACATAAATTAGAACACCGCACGACCTTTCAGTGGGCCCTTTTTTCAAACGGGTCATACTAAAATGGTTATTGTTGTATCCCAAATACTGTTAATCAAATTATGTAGACAACTTGGCTTTTCTTGTTATCAGGCTTCGACGCTGCCATAGCGCGACAGACCAACGTAATACGTGAATTTATGGAACGTCGTTCGAGCACAGCGACACTGATGAAGCATCAAACGCCATACTGGGGCTGTATTGTCTAACGTCTGGGCGCTTGCTGTCGCATTCACTATTATTCTTTTTACATAAAACAGGAAAGAAACGAACCGCTTTGTCGGACCAATGGAATACTAACCACATTAAAGTGTAGACGCTCCCCCCGCCTGTATGTTCATTCAAATGGTATGAGACGGTGACAGAAAGAGATGGCGAATGCGGTTAAAAGAGGCCGTGCGTTAGACAATATGGCCTCTAGTTGGCCGTCGTACGATGATGCGATGCGACCGTATTATGAAAACGTATCGCTGCGAGTAATGCTGCTTAACAGTGAAGCATTCCTTGCAATCTAAAAGCTATTCACTACGGCAATACCAACCGCGCATTTTTAAGTCTCCTTCGACTGTTTTTGTAGACATAGATGTGTACACAATCAATTTCTTTTTTCAGGAATTAATCTAGTTCACATAACAAAAAACCTGAATTAGGTCTCAAAAGTGACACTATTGATACGGTACGTTAGAGCTCCACTGTTGTGGTCTTTGTGTAGCATACATATGCTTGCATCCCTATCTAACATATGCGGATTGAAAGAGACCCGCGGCGAATGTGTCCTGAGTCGCGATTTCAACAAGTTTAACTAATTATAAATACACAGATTACATGTTTTACATGTTCCATTAAACGACGGTCCAAGAACGATCTAAATAAAGGATAACATATGGAATGTGGTTGTTTAACTTTCCCATCTCATTTTGACAGCTAATACGATTAATATCATCTCTTATATTTGTCGATTCTCAATGCCATCAGAACCTATCTCGATTGCAAGTTTTATTTCTATACACTATCACGATAGAGATCGATTGATGACAATAAGAATCAAAGCACTGGGGACCTTATGAACACATTCGAAATAATTCGAATATAGTGAAAATTTGTGTTACAACGAAATTACCGCGACGTGATTTAAAAAGTCCACAAAAGGACTAGCAAGCTGTATTTTCTTTGTCGCTTAGTTCGTACCTATTCAACAAAGCAAGTCACTTAGGAACGAACTAATCGGATACAGAAAACGACACAATAAGAGTGATATTAACCTATCATTGTATTTATTGACATTTGAACGTTCCCGTACCCTTTAGACCGTTCTCACACCGTTCTAACCACATGAAACATTGACAAAGCAACACCCTGGACCGGCCAGCAGTTATACAAAACTATAATACATTAATGCGGTTATTTTACAATTTCATACAATTTATTTATTAGAATATCGACGAGCTAGTGGCCAGAGCATTTTGCCAGTCGCTACGGGTATATCTGTACCAAATGTAATAATGCAGAATACTTCTATACAAAAAAAGATATGAACTGTTTAATTAGGGAGTAATCACTAGATTAAAAAAAAGACTGGACCAATTACAACGTTAGTTTTGATAATAACAAGAACAGTGGTTGTTTGGCAAGGAAATAATTATGTTTTAATCCTTTCGGCGGGGGATAAGGGAATACATGTTTATTTAGAAAACACAAGCATAGACCGAAAATTTAATGATAGTCTGAAAGATGACGTCATAGTAAAGAGCCATGAACGCAACTCACACTAAGGAATTTTTCGAAATTCCCACGGGATAGAACTAGCCTATCTATTATTCTTCCGCGGATATATAACAGGTGACAAAATGATGTCCTAAAAAATAATGAAAACATCTCGTTATTGAAACTTAACATAAAAACGACTGGCAAAAGCTCTAATCGGTCTGTATAAAATATGTCACAGCCTTTTAATAATGTAGGGCATCATTTATTGCACGCAACTGAAATCACACAACATTTGAAATGTTCCATTCAAGCGTCTATACGTTTTCGTAGTTTAATGCAATAAATGGTATACCCAAGAAACATATACAAATAAATATGGGCTACTATTACAACTCGATCAGTGCTAACATATTGTCACTTCTTTGAAATAAAAAACTCTCAAAATCAATATTCGTAGTACATTCGACCAGCAAATTGCTTCACCACCCTAAGGTTCAAAATTAGTTGCACGGCTAAAGCACCTAAGGCTATTTTCACGTAAAAGTCATTGCGCCACTCAGCCTTATTGCTTTTCTTCTGATGTTACTTGGTCGACTATACGTGAACTTTTAATCAGGGTGCTTCAAAGTACACTTTAATTTTTGATACTAATTACTACTAATACGAGGTTTTTTCAAAGAAGTGACGATATTTAGATAATATGTTTGTCATATTTGTACATAGTTATAAACATATATTTTGAATGATGATCTGTTTTACAAACTGATTTAGAAATGTATACTTTGCTCATTAGTCAAAGATTACACTTTACGTTATTTAAGGAACCCAATTAGACACAAGGGTATCAGTTAAGCACCAAACGCACTGAAAGCGATAGCGGGGCGGCGCGGCACCGGTTGTAATATTCTAACTTGTATGAACGGTTGTGCGGTACCGTACCGCGAACTTGTTCATACAAGTTGGAATATTGCAACCGTCACCACCACGCCTCCGCTGTATGTGCGTTTGGAGCTTTATAGAATCCTAATTTAAGTAAGGGTTCCTGAATATAGCGTAGTGTAACGATGACGCGCGACGAGCGGCGCGGCGAGCGTTTTATCTGTGCATTGCGCGGCCGAGACGCTCGCCGCACACGCAGTGCTTAGTAGTGCTTACCTGGCAACATGCAATGAACAGAGAAAACGCTCACCGCGCCACTATATTCATGACTCGTGTTTAAGGGCTTAGCTTTATAATCGAGTTGAGTGGGAAAAATAAATGATTCTAATGGAGGCATATAATCAACGTCATGTAAATAGAACTCTGGACAAGTGGAGGTGATATCCGCATGAGCTTCGATCATATAATACGTAGCACGATCGCCGCTCGAAAAATGGAGTCATCAAAACAAGGCGAAAGTCATTAATTGCATTTTTTCGCTCTCATACGAAAATAACGAAACTCGAATATTTTAGTATCGTGATTGTACCTTATTACTTAACTTTAAGGGTCATTTTACAATAACTTTCTTTTAGATATTTTGTTTTATTTCTCAGCACCATTGTCAGGCGTTGTCAATGTTGTCATTCCATTTTTGGTAACAAGAGGTAACAAAACTGAAGCTCACACAGATGATTTACGAAGTTATGTTCTACTACGTAAGGTATATATTAAAATGTTCTATATTTACTCATTATCACTCTTATCCCCTGTTTCACCATCCATTGATCAAATTTATTTGACGGATAAATGTCATGCCGTCTTCGTTTGTTTTGTTCGAATAGACAGAGAGAAGATTAATCAATGGGTGGTGAAACAGCCCCTTAATCTGTTAGTGTTGTCATAAGTCAGTATTGGCGCGACGAAGACGATTTTTGAGTTTGATTTTGTATAAGACCTTGCATCTACGTATTGTATTATACGATCCAAGCGTATGAGCTACAATAATATCACCTCCTTACCATCTCATCAATGTATTCCCAGTATTACAGACCTACCTAATGAGGTTTTTGCGACAGGTGAAATATAGCTTGATGACTCTATGGAACTATAGATCTAATAGAAATTTGTGTCACGTTTGGGATTGGTTTACTAACGTCAAACGGATCACGGAGTGTTATCTTGTCTGTCAGAAAACGCTCAAGTAGTTATTTTTTATGAATACCAGGAATACACCATCTCATATGGCTAAAGCCTTCGACACACAGCGGGCGGAGCGGGACCTCGACGGGACGGTACAATCTGTAATGTACTACTTTAAATAGACGCCGTCAAACAACGCCGTTTGTCGGTATCTATTTAAAGTAGTACATTACAGATTGTACCGTCCTGTCGAGGTCCCGCCCCGCCCGCTGTGTGTTGAAGGCTTTAAATGTTAGTTTGAGTTCTAGCGCTCTTTTTACATGACGCGGTGCCGTGCAACTTTTGACGAATCAGTTTATTCACTTTATGATCTCACTGCGATTTTAGGCCTATTAAAATATAACCCTGTACGGTAGACCTAATATGAACTAGAATGTACAAAACATGGATATTGGAAAATAATCTTTCTATTACTACCCTTACTCAGCTTATGTTAGTTAAACTATTGAACGGTAGTATGGCTGTATGGATAACACTTCCTTTGCCCCCCCCCCCTCCATCCTTGAAGGGATAACTGATAAAAAAATCTCTTCATCTGTCACTTTGACGTTTGTCTTCATAACGAACCAAGCACAGTTTAGCTGTGTTTTATTACTTTTTAAGAATCTCTCTTCTTTTTCCTGTTCTTTTTTTGTAGTAAACAGGAAAAGAACAAGCAATTAGAAATTTAAATTCCGTTGGTCGTGTTTTACAAATTCAAGCGCATAAAAGTAACTTTAAAAAATTACTGGGGAATGAAATTAAGGTCCCTGTGCCAAAGCGAAATGACACGTAAAGTGCTTTAAATAGCGACTCGGTAGGGACTTCCTAAGATAAAAAAAAAAAACTATAAAACCAGGAACACATATGACTGTAACTTGCACACACGCTGTTATCACCAAGTACATCACTATACATTATCAGAGTCATGTTTGAAGTTGGATTTGATAAACTTCTAATTTGACAGGTATTTCTAGAACTGGTGGCAATGCAAGTATGTACCTACAACAATCAAACAAGTGCTTATGTCATATTTGTATGAAGTTCGACATACCAAGCTACTTGCACAAAATGTACATGTCACAGACACTTGTATACCAGGCTTTAAATTATGACAGTGAGTTCGTAAACTGACTCAAAAGCAGCACATTTGCCAGTGGGAAAGCGTTAAATTTAAACAATTAACGTATAAATATCTAAATTATACTACACTGATTATTCGCTTAAAGTAATTCCTTGTAATTTCATAACCTTATCCTGTTTTATGTCAAGTCCGGTAGTATCTCCGTGTAATATGCCAAATTTTTACAAAATACCCAAAACAGGTAAAAAAAGCTTTTCTCTTAGACGATGTCGCCCCTGATATCTAAATAATACTAAGAAACTGAATCGCGGAACAAGATGGAACTTTTTCTCAATCAATTTCACGATTTCTTTAGCAACACAAACTTCAACATGATATTTGCAGCGATTCAGTTTCTTCGACTGACATTAGACCAAACAAACAACAACAATTACGTTACCGAGAAACAATCGTAACGAATTACTAGAAGTAACTTCCAATCTATATAATTAAGATTATAAAAACTATAAGCAATTGAGACGTTTTGAGATAACATCGTCTAACCCAAGAAAAATCTAATATTATTAAATTAAAAACTGTAATTCTTTGGCATATTACATCCCACACGCATTTAGACGCGGGGTTATTGGCGACAACTTAAAAATCAGAAAGTTTTATAAATATTCAGTGCTACAACTCAGCATCGTCAATAATTCAACAAATTTCGTTTCATTTTCCAATTTTTATATGGAGAATCGTCACTAGTTTTGTTATTGAAGGTTCCAAGTGCGGCAGCTAATAGTTATCGCCAATAATCAAGAGGTTTTGAGTCTTCTTTAAGTAGCTTCTGCGACGCATTAGCTAGGTAATTCAAGAGATGTATATTTAACATCGACAAGCATAGCATTAGTGTTTCTCGCGTAGGTTTTTAATAAATAATTTGATTATTAAAATATAAAAAAAACTTGATCCATTATGTACACATAGTAACTATTTACAAATGAACAGAACAAAATGGTGTATTTTCAAAGAAAAAACCTTTTTAAAACTTAAAAAAAAAACTCGTTTTAAGTTGTAAACAAAATAATAACACAAATTTAAAAATTTTTCGTCACTAAAAAGTGTTTCATCGTCTAAAGGTAGGTAATAACTTCATCGAAACATTTGCTATACATGTGGGGATTTTTGGAGGAGAACAATCTAGCTCGATCTTATCTCTATCTTTTCTAGCATTAGCCTGAGCGTAGCACAATCCCCCAGGCACTGTAGTTAAAAATCTATGACAGAAATTTAAAGCATGTTTACTTTTTATCAATACTCAAAAATTCAGTACTGTTTAATTTTCCCACGAAAATTGCGGCGAAATTTACCCGTGAAGTAAAAAATTAGGAATCAGCTTTTGAATTTTGGCTACAACTAGTCATTTTACGAAATTAATAGCTTTATTCCCGTGAAAGAGTAAGAAACAGACTCTTCTTAGTTAAATCTCTATGATACAAATCCTATTTCTGCTTATTTTCAAGAGTTTTGTTCTAGTCCGCCGTTGCGTTGTCAGTAAGTCGCGTTACTTTAGCTTTGATTACGTCAAAAACTTGTAAATAGGTGAGTATTTTATTTAAAACTCAAGAAGAGAAAAAATTGATTTTATACGCATCAAAGTTACGACTCGCGAGAAACACTTGCACGCGCCCGTGGCTAGAACACAAGTATAGGCAGCACCGTCTCTTTACCAACATCATCCATTTGACCATCAGACTCCGCTTTATCATCCTGTATATCAGTGGTTTCAGGGCTCGCAGTGGTATTGGAGCCAGTAAATTTGGCTACAGGTTTATCGTCTGTCGTGACAGTGAATTGGCCGGTTACATCCTGAAGCGAGGCAGGGTCAGGGTTAGGTTCGGTGGAAGCTGGGCCGACACTGAACTTTGCGGTTATACCTTGAAGATTACTCGCGTTTGCTGATGTGTCTGGTGATGTCTTGTTGTCTTGATTCGTTGGTTGCTTAGCGTCTGGCGAGTTGGTAGTGAGGTGTGTCTTCGGGTTGGCGGCGAAGGTGTAGGGGGTGAACTTGATGAGGGGGGGGCGGGCTGGGGGCGGGGGGCGCGGCGCGCGCGCCCGCGCCGGCGAGCGGCCAGCGGGCGGTTGTCACGTGACCTGCGGCAAAAACTCTGTTACACGCATTGTTTCTAATGTAGGTGCGCCTCTTGAAGCTTTGTAAAGATGCAAAGTAAATAAAAACGGTATCAAAAGGCACACGAACGTATAATGAAAAGATATATCAAACGGACTAAGTATTCAGTTAGCGTTATGGATATTCAGGAGACCCCTTGTTCCTCGTAGATAACCAAGTTTGATAACTGCTATTCTAGTAGGAAAAATAATTCCTTCTAGTTAACTCGGTTAACAAACGGGATTGTTTTTTTCCTCATAGAAAACTGTTATTTGGTTTTCTACGAGGAAAAAAATAATCCTGTTTGATAACAGAGTTAGCTAGGAAGGAAGAAAAGTAACTTCGTCGTAGAAAACGGAATAAAATAACAGTTTTCTACGAGGAAAAAATATAATCCCGTTTGATAACCGAGTTAACTAGAAGGAATTATTTTTCGTAGTAGAATACCAGTTATCAAACTTGGTTATCTACGAGGAACAAGGGCCAGCAACTTGGAGAGCTCTGCTTCAGACCGTGCTGCTGAAAGGAATGAGTGGACCGCCGCTTCATGACCGATCTAGAAAAATTGATTCCTGATCACCGATTAAAAATCATCGTGTATGGGCTGGGATGGTTTTGGCAGATGACATCTACACATAGTGTAGTACCTCCATGGGCAGCGTGTCAGTGGGCCTGCGCCGCACGGCGCCGTTGGGCGTGTCGTCGTCGGGCTCCGCCCGCGCGGCCCCGCCCCCCGCGCCGCCCGCCGCGCCCGCGCTCCCCGCGCCCCGCGCCTCGCTCACCTCGCTGCCACAAACAATATACCATTACCAACACAATACAAAAATATACACGAATTGCCCACTGACGTCGAGAAACATAGGAAAACCTTAAGTCCCATCTTACCAGTGATCGGAACTCTGGGTGCAAAACTTTAACAAAACTTGTAAAGCTGACATTAAGGAGAATTAACTATCAAGAAAAATAAGAATATTATTGGCAGATTAGTGTTCAATTTAACTCTATATCGAAATCTCAGATTTTCAGTAGTTTATTAATATTTTCATGTCTGTAAGCACTGTTTCATGCCCGCTTGGCAAGTTTTGTTAACGTTTTGCACCCAGAGTTCCGATCACTGCATCTTACAGACTGGCTAAACCCAAAAAAGCGTTTCTAGGAAATTGTAATATACACCTCTTTTTTCCCAACATATAACATACGATTACTTCCACTTTGCCACTCGAATATTCTCGACATTCATCGGGAGAGTTCGGAAGTGCACACGACACGAGATACATTGCTGTAAATTCATAACGAGTAACGACATAGTGTGCACTTAACAATCTAAAGCAGTAATGTAGATCACCTGCCACAATGACAAACCGTCGAGCGTCCTGTGCGCACGGGTGTGCGCACAACGGCGCTTAGGATTTTTAGAGCCGGACGGCATGATTGCAAATTCACGTCCATTCTTCAAGTTCTAAAGTATGTTTATGTCTTTTCTAACACTTTTAATTTGTTTAATATATAAAGCCACCAAGAAAAGGAAGATGGTTTCTCCTCAAATTTAGATTTTCTTTTAAAAAATAAATCAGGTTTACAGGTATGACAGCAAAATTTATTATATGCATATATTTTAAATAGTAAAATGTATGACTTAAATTTAATGCTTGAACTTGGCTTGACACGCTGCCGCGTGTCTAGATTGTATTTTTATTTGTACGTAGTACTCAGTGACAACCTCGAAGTACAACTGTATTCATTTGCTAGTTGTATTACGGGGTGCGGGTGTGCACAGGGTGCGGTACTCACGCGCGGGGCAGCAGCCTCGCCTGGCGCGCCTTGAGCTGCGCGGCGGAGAAGGCGATGGCCTGCACGCCGCTGCTGGGCGGCAGCGCCAGCCGCGGGCCCAGCGACACGTTCTTCTGCAGCAGGTTGGCCACCACCGAGCTCGGGATCGAAGTCGTCTTCGTCGGGGCCGCTGCGGACATAACAATAAATAATGTTACAACGTTTTCTACTAGAAATTCATGATGATCGTTATCATCATTTCAGTCGTATAACGTGCACTGCTGGACATAGGCCTACCCAATCATAGAGCAGAATTTAGACCTGCAAGAAAAAATGTGCAAGGTGTATTGCGAACGAGATTGAAGTAGTCAATCCAGCGTCGCTATGTAATGCAACTTGCACGGTTATTCTCGCAGGTCTAAACTTGGCTTTACGGTTGGAAACGGCTTGTTCGCACCCGCCATGAACCTCCGGCCTTTACCTAATCGTCCATTGACTTTACGTTACGCTGCGCTTGCCAGTCCGTGATTTCCATTCTAGAACTTTTCGGCCCCAACGACCATCTGTTCTGCGTGCTATATCCGTGGTGGTGCTGAAATACAGTTAAACAATACGCCAGCCGTAGTGTGTTTGCGTGTGCGGGCCACACTATGTGCGCCACACTGCGGCGTGTGTACTGACCTATAGAGATAGTGGGCGACCGGGACAGTCGCGGCATCTGGAGGAGATTGACGACCAAGGAGGTCGGGATCGCAGCTGTCTTTGCGGCACAGCGTTTCGGAGTGTTGCGGGTGCAAAGTGTGGGCTCGTGTACGGACCTATGAGAGATGGTGGGCGGCAGACAGTCGCGGTACGCCCGGAGACACATTCTTCTGGAGAAAATTGGCGACCAAGGGGCTCGGGATTTAAGCCTTCTTTGTGGCACAGCGTTCCGGAGTGATGCGGCTACAGAGTGCGGGCTCGTGTACTGACCTATAGAGATGGTGGACGGCAAAGACAGTCGCGGCACGCCCGGAGACACGTTCTTCTGGAGGAGACTGGCGACCAAGGAGCTCGGGATCGCAGCTGTGTTTGTGGCACAAGCTTCCGGAGTCATGTGGTGCACACTGCGGGCGCATGTACTGACCTATGGAGATGGTGGGCGGCGCGGCGCGGCGGTGCTTCAGCTGTATCTGGTGGCGCACGAGGTGCGGCTGCACGGGCAGCGCGGCGCGCACCAGCTGCCGCCGGTCCAGCGCCAGCGCCACGCGCCCGCCCCCGCCCGCGCCCCCGCCCCCGCCCACGCTCACGCCCACGGAACCCGCTGGAACACACACACACACACACTTAATCAATATCACAAACGTCAGCCTCCTAGAGCCGCCGCGCATTAGGCGGCCAGGTCGCGCGTTGCCCGCGGTAGCTGCGATTTTATCTGCGACCACGTAGCCTGCCAACTGGCCGCGTGTTGGTCGCGACGTTCCTGCTGGCCGCGCGGCCAATACGTAGTCGCGTAATGCGCGCACTTGCATATGTCACGGAAGAATTAGTTGGCCGCAGCGACCTAGCCGCCTAATGCGCGGGGGCTCTTAGCGTAAACCACACTAGAACGGGACTAACGTTTCTGACGCTTGCCCTCGCAATCACTATTTCTTTCTGTCAAACGGTATAAGATGATGACAGAAAGAGATGGAGAAAGCGAAGGCAAGCGCCAGAAGCGTTAGACAATACGACCTCTGGTCAAATTGGGAATCCGACGGGCCCATTTACGTGTCGTGGCGGCGTATGTGCCACAGGAAAATGGCCAAAAAAGAGATTTGAAAAATCTGTAAGGGATATAACCAAATCACGCGAAACGTTAAAGTGAGGAACTCATCTATATATATAAAAGAAGAAACTGACTGACTGACTGACTGACTGACTGACTGACTGACTGACATATCAACGCACAGCCCAAACCACTGGGCCTAGAGATTCCAAATTTGGCATGTAGGTTCCTTATAAGGTCTAGGGGTGCACTAAGAAAGGATTTTTCAAAATTCACTCCCTAAGGGGGTGAAACGGGGGTCCAAAGTTAGTATGGGGAAACAAGATTCGTTCGACTATTTTATTCGAAACTTCACAGAAGTACTCCTAATGATAAATGAGTAAACACGTGTTTCAGGTTTTTTGAGAATTCAACCCCTAAAAGGGGGAAAAGGGGTAACAAAGTCTGAAAATCAACATGGGTGTTGTTTCTATGGTTAATCGGGTCGCTGGTTATGAAAACAACAACGGTTTTAAAATCCGACGTGGCGGACGTAAAATACCATCTCCCTGGATGGGGTGCAATGGGGTTGAAATGTCTAAATAAACTAAATGACTGTTGATATATCAACGCACAGCCCAAACCACTGGACCTAGAGACTTGAAATTTTGCACATAGATACCTTATACAATGTAGGCATCCACTAAGGAAGTTTTTTTTTTTTTTTTTTTTTTTTTACTAGCCTATAATTGTGTCCCACTGCTGGGCAAAGGCCTCCCCTCTGGTCCTCCACAGCTCCCTGTCCTGAGCGAAATCTGGCCAATCGTTTAATTCTGCGTCTAAGGAAGTATTTTTGGGAATTCCCACGGGAACGGGAAAAAACGGGATTTATATATTCGATTCCGAGTGACCCTATCTCAGTAACTATAATAACTAGACTCTTCAAATTTGATACACAAGTAGGTATTACATTAGTTTTCAAAATTCGCACCACGGGATAAGGAAAAAACGGGATTTATATATTCAGTTCAACGAGATCCTATGAACTATAATTACTAGACTCTTCAAATTTGGCATAGAAGTAGGTAATTATAATAGTAAAAAACAGTTTTAAGGATTTTCGGAAATTCCCGCGGGATAAGGAAAAAACGGGATTTTTCGTTTTACTGGTCGTAGAAAGCTGAAATTCGGCATGTAGGTTGTTTGGGGAGTGTAGAGCAGGATTGAGAGAGGACTTTCCAAAATTCCCACGGGAACGGGAAAAACAGGATTTTTCGTTTAACTGGTCGTAGAAAGCTGAAATTCGGCATGTAGGTTGCTTGGGGAGTGTAGAGGAGCATTAAGAGAGGACTTTCCCAAATTCCTACGGGAACGGGAATAAACGGGATTTTTCGTTTTACTGGTCGTAGACAGCTGAAATTCGGCATGTAGGTTGTTTGGGGACTGTAAAGGAGCATTGAGGGAGGACTTTCCAAAATTCCCACGGGAACGGGAAAAACGGGATCTTTCGTTTTACTGGTCATAGAAAGCTGAAATTTGGCATGTGGGCTCCTTGGGGAGTGTAGGGGAGCATTAAGAAAAAAATTCCCGAAATTCTTAAGGGAACGGGAAAAAACGGGATTTTGCGTTTTACTGGTTGTAAAAAGCTAAAATTTCAAAATGCATAAGTTTATACTGTAAATAGGCCGCAAAGGGCTCTTTAACCGACTTCTAAAAAAGGAGGAGGTTATGCATTCCACTTTATGTATTTTTTATGTAGGTATTATCACCGATTTCTCGGTCAATTGTGGACCTGCTTGCTTGCTTGCCTGTATGCTTGCTTGCTTGATATCTTGGTTCTATGGAATACTTATGGTACACGCGAGCGAAGCCGCGGGCAAAAGCTAGTATTATTATCATTTACCTAAAAAAAAAATGTCATTTGATCAAATCCGCAAATCAGTTTAACGGAATTACAAAAGCAGGCAAATAAGACAACTTGTTTTTTCATTCCACCAAGTTTGTTTATGATGGTGGCGACGAGCTGACGCTTCTTAGCATCGACGAGGTAAGTGGCGCGTGCTGCGGCGGCGCGGCGATGTGATGATGTGATGGTTTTGGGTGCACAAAGTCCCACTCGCAAAACGTCCTTCCACCTAAATTACGTCCCATTCGCAAAACGTTATCTTTACAAATGGCCGCTTGTGCAAAACACCCCATAATAGTCATCCCGTATGCGAAATATTAATGAAAAGACTAAATTTTAAATTTTTAAAATAATAAACGGAACATTTTGCGAATGGAACGTGTATTGCGAACGTGAGATGGAATGGAAGGGAACTCTACGAAAGGGTCGTAATTTCTGCAAAGGGACGTTTTAAGAACGGGATATTTTGCAGAAGGTCTGTATGGTCTTTTACCGTACATTTTTCTGTTTACGCTGCGACCTACTTTCGGGACGCGCATTTAATAATATACAGGGTGTTTGGTAGCTACGTGCAAAGCTTTAAGGTGGTGATAGCAGAGGTATTTTTGAACATTTTTAGCCATATATGTCTTAGCCGAAGTTTGAATTTTTTTTTTAAATTGAAGACTTAGAAGTTTTAGGAAAATACCCAGAATTTGATAGTCACGAGTCAATATTGCCCCAAGGCGCGTTAATTTGGAAACCAAATCTTTTATTTCGGATAGTTTAAAGTGTATTGGACCAAATGAAATAATTTTTAAGTGTCTTTCTTGCCACAAAAACAAAATGGAGGCATTCGAAATTACTAAAAATGTTTTAAGATAGAACAGAGTAATTTTTCTGTGCCATAAAAAAAAATAAAAAAAAAAATCCTTGAAATGTTCTAACATTTTTAGAAACATGCCTGTTTATTGTTCTTTCTTTTAAGGTATCACTCATTGACATTGCTTGCTAAATCTGAGATAAAAAAGTAAAAACCAAGCTCAGGGAGCACTCGCTAAGAACGCACTAGTCTTGAAATTTTACTAGTAAATAACACGTGAAAAAGACAAATATTCGTCATTTTTCTGTACCATATTTATATATTTTTATTTTAACGCTCATTGGGGCAATATTGACTCGTGACTATCAAATTCTGGGTATTTTCCTAAAATTTCCAAGTCTTTAATTTAAAAAAAGAAATCTGATTTCGGCTAAACATATAATATATGGCTAAAAATGTTCAATAATACCTCGGCTATCACCCCCTTAAAGCTTTGCACGTAGCTACCAAACATCCTGTATACATATAATATTTTTAGTCATATCGTTGAGTTTAATAATCATTGATTGACGAGTTGAAAAACTACCCGCGCTACCGTTATGTAAACATAAGCTCTGTGTTATATTTAATTATAAAATAGTAAAAGTAATTAGAAATACGTTAATTATAGTGCATCTTGTATATATAGCTTAATAGTTTATGTGACATTGTTAATCGGAACACAAGATTGCGATTTAAGACTAAATTCAGTGCAAAACTTTTTCGTACTAAAAACGACTGAATTTTATATTTATATATTTTTTTGATCTACGAGTAATCAAGGACATTGAAATCAAGCGAGATGGCACCGCTATGCGAGAAATGTAAACATGTCATTAACGAGCGAGATTTTCTAGTTTGTGCACTTTGTGAGTACCACTATCATTTGAAATGCACATGCATATCTGATAAACTCTTCGATATAATGACGCCAGAGAGCAAGTCGAAGTTCAAATGCCTTCAATGTCGAAATAAGCTAGTTGCGGATCCATATCATACACCACTCACGCGATCTGAAAGCCCTTCGCCACATTGTTCTCGGGACTATGTAACTATGCGGAAAAAGAAAGTCATAGTCAATGTTAGGACAGAAAACTCTTTTGAGGGCCTACCCGAAGACGAATTTTCAGAGTCTAGTCTATCAGAGAATTCAACTCCGAAGTATGACTTAAATAGGAGCTACACTGAATTAAGGCTGAATAATAGCTATATCGTGGATGAACTAAAGGATAAAATTAACACACTAAATGTGAAACTAGACTCAGCTGAATTGGAGATACAAAGGCTATTATCGGAAAACTACACTCTCGTTAAACGTATTAATGACTGTGATTTAAAGGTTCAGCAATTAACAAGCATATGCAAGTCTACAAGGCTTAAAAGTGTATCATCAAGATCATCGGAAAAGAATAAACGCAAATCTCTAAACCGTACTAAATTGAACTTTTCCACGGAACCAGAAGAGCCTACATGTACTCCAATATCAGATGCTACACCAGTAAATAAAATAGCTGACACTGTCTCGGAGCCAGCGATAAATATTGTGGCACCTGTATCACCTGTACTGCAGTCACAAACAATACCTACTCAATTAATTAGAGAAAGATATGTCCCACGGACATTATCATGTAAATCTACAGCTCACCGTCACCCTGCGTCAAAAAAATATACTCTTAATTATAATAATATACACGAAATGCAATTCCAAGATGACTTACAACAGAGACAGAAGGCTGGTTTATCCAAAAGAAAGCTTGTAATTATTACAGACCAACAGGGAAAGAATCTTGGGTCACTGCTCAATAAGATGTACGGGGCCTACTTTGACGTAATGTGCCATTCGAACCCCGGGGCAAGTACAAAGAATGTATTACGCTCAATACATAACTATGAAAGAAGTATTGGTTCCGATGATTTTTTAATTATTCTGACGGGAATGAATGATACGGACCCAAACGATTTATTTGCAAACCTTTATTACGCGATCCAACAGCTAAGTTGTACGAATATTCTTTTGTCACAAGTACCTTATCATCAATACCTTAATGAGCGAGCATTGAATAAAATGTTGTTACAAATTACAAGCCGTTTCTGCCATTGTGAATGTTTAAGTCGTGATTTAAGCACAGAAAAAAACATAGCGACACCTACGAAGACATTGGCGGTTAAAATTGCCAATAAAATTGCTAATAAACTTTATACACCACAGTACCATTTTGAACTGCTGCGACGTAACACTGTAGGAACATCAACAAATTCCGAGCGCACATCCGATCCTGGCGGCGTCTGCGCCACTACTAACTCGGCAGTGAAGAAAAATCAAACAATAATAACAAAGCCATTGAGAGACAATAGGTTTTTTCGTGCAAAATCATTTTAAAAACTGTGTCGGTATCTTGCACCAGAATATTTCTGGGGCAATAAACAAGCGGGATCTGTTCAGTTCTACAATATTAGATTTAGAAAAAGAAGGGGCACCTATAGACATACTGTGCCTAAGTGAAACGAACATTCTACGTGGTTCAGAAAGTAACTTAAAATTAAATAACTTCCAGCTAGCGGCTCACTTTTCTCGTAAGCACTCAAAAAGGGGAGGAGTTGCTATTCTTGTCCGGAATGGTTTGGATTTTATTACTGTGAAAGAAATTGTTCCTCTTGCGGAATCATATATTTTTGAATGTTGCGCTGTGACTATCCGTACATATAACATGGTTGTAATTTGTGTCTATACGAATAAAACTCCAACTTCACCTTTATCTCCATTCTTTCACAAGCTAGAAGAAACGCTTCATATTTTATGCCAAAATAAGAGGAGAAAGTATATAATATGTGGGGATTTTAATATAGACACAATTAAAGGTTCACATATCTCGAAGGAATTCGAGCAGACTCTAAATTGTTATGGCTTACAATTAACCAACTTTAATATACCTACGAGAATTACAGCTCACTCAGAGACTTGCATTGATCATATAGCGACGAATGTGAGGGACGGCGAGGTACAAATACTTGACTTAGGTATTTCTGACCATACCGCGCAATTGTTCCATATGCCTGTTCGAAAACGCGTCCCACCTCCAGTAAAGTGGTGGTACGAAACAAAGAGAGACTATAATAAGGAAAACCAGTCAAAATTTTTGAAGTGTCTATCATCTCTATCTTTTGATGGCATACTAAATGATAATGATGCGACGCAAGCTTTTACCAATTTTTACGACTTATTTCTCCTTTTCTACAATCTCTGCTTCCCGGTTATTAAAGTTAAGGTTACAAACAAATCGGTTAGTACAAAACACCTAACAAAAGGTTTGCGTATATGCTGCCGAAAAAAAAGGGAATTATATTTATTAGGCAGAACAAACAAACAATGTTTAATAAAATATAAAAACTATACGCGCTTGCTTAAGCGTTGCATACTATCGCATCGAAAAAATGAAAATTTGAAATACCTTAATAAAAATGAAAATAAATGTAAGGCAGTGTGGAACATAATTAAGAAACATACAACAGCTGACTGCAACAGTAAATCTGTAGAAACTCTAGTAGTAAATAAAAAATATATTGATAATGCTCAAGAGATAGCGGAAAAATTTAACAATTATTTTATTGAATCTATAAATAAAAATGTAAATTCTAATAACACAAGTGACATTTGTATGAACAATAATGATTGCACAATGTTTTTTAATCCTGTAAGTATTAAAGAGCTCATCAAAATAATTTCATCACTTAAGAATTCTTCGGCGGTTGGTTATGATGACGTGAGAACTGATATTATAAAAAAATGTATGTTTATCATAGCAGAACCACTTGCTCATGTAATAAATCTGTCGATAATGCAAGGATTGTTTCCGGAAGAACTAAAAAAATCTGTGGTTAAGCCCTTATATAAAAACGGGGACAAAACCGAAATAAGTAATCATAGGCCTATTACCTTAATACCCATTTTTGCAAAAATATATGAGAAAGTCGTGTACATTAGACTCCTTAAATTTTTTGAGGATACTAAAATAATTAATGAAGAACAACACGGCTTCCGTAAATCTAGGTGCACTTCTCTGGCGGCATTCAAGCTGATTAGAAATGTAATGGATTCCATGGACAGTAAAATACCGGTCACTGTTCTTTTCATGGACATGTCGAGGGCATTTGACTGTGTGAGTCATAAACGCTTGATTGCCAAATTATCTAGGTATGGAATACGAGGCCCAATATTGAATTGGATTAAGGTTTACCTTGGTAGTAGACAACAGTGTGTGGAGATTCAGAAGTACTGCGACAGGTCTAAAACTGTAAGGTCGTGTCGTTCTTCATATGTTAATAATGATTACGGGGTGCCTCAAGGCAGTATTTTAGGACCATTACTATTTTTAATGTACATTAATGATTTGCCATGCCATTTACCCCACAAATGTATTTTATTTGCAGATGACACGTCAATTATAATAAAATGTAATGATTTACTGACATACAATAATGATATAAATACGACATTAGCTTTAACAATTGACTGGTTAGAAATTAACAACCTCAAGGTTAACATTAAGAAAACTAATTATATTCAATTTCATACAGATCGCCATAAATCACAAACTTTAGATGTCCGATACAATAACGATCCTATTGAAGAAGTAAAACATACGAAATTTTTAGGAATCATTATTGACTGTCACTGTAAATGGAAAGAGCACGTGGATAAAGTCTGCTCCAAAGTAAACAGTTTCGTGTATGCCATAAGACGAATTAGGCAGACAGTCTCTTTACAAGCTGCTTTAATGGCATACCACGGCTACGTTAGTTCTACGATGCGATACGGGATAGTAATATGGGGTAGCTGTACAAAAATGGACCAACTTTTCATTGCTCAAAAACGCTGCATCAGAGCTATTTTTGGAATTGGGCGGAGAGGATCGTGTCGACCTTACTTCACTGATTATAATATTATGACAGTTCCTTGCCTATATATATTGGAAGTCTGTATGTTTGTCCATAAATATAAGAACCAGTTCACGGAAACACAAGACATGAGCTCACGTAAGGTTAGGTCGCAATATAAATATAGACTATATAAACCACCTGTAAAGCGGGCATTGACATCTAAAAATAGCTATGTTATGTGTATTAATATTTATAATAAACTGCCTGATGTTTTTAAAGATAAGAATTTAAAGTCATTTAAAAAACTGGTGATGCAATGGTTGATTGATAAATGTTTTTATAGTTTACGAGAGTTCTTTGATAAGTAGTTGATGTTTGTTGGTTTCTGTAACACAATTGATAATATTAAAATTAAATAAATGTAATTAATTATAAATTTGTACGTCAGTTTGTTGGCATAATGTGGCGATCTTACGACTACATAATTTGACGACCTTTATGTAAACCCACCATTAACAAATAAAATATTCATTTCATTTCATTTCATTTCATTTCGATGAGTGCACAACTAACTCGCGTGCGATACACACCAAGAGAAAGAATCGCTAACTGTATACCTATTTTTACTTCACTTTACATAACTTTAAATTAAATAAACTACGGGAACTTAACGAAGGTTCTTTCTTTGCACTCCAACAACTAAAACTACAACTATAAAGAAGTGTAGGGCGCTAACTGGTTGGTTCCTACAAGGTCCGTTTTGGGCATGGGACAACGGGGCATTCTGCGTATGAACGTTACGCGGCCAAACCGGTGTGGCCACAGATATAGACACACATAGATAACGCAAATGCATCTACTTCGCGTGTCCGAACCCCGACAAAGCGTCGGGTTGGCCGCCACTACAGACAGTTCGCGTGCGTCAGTTGTTGCAGCCGGACGTCCGCGAAAACTAAGAAAATGCCTCGTTGCGTTGTAATTACGTATAATTATGTCTGTGGTTTGAATTTCCCATCACTAAATTACGGCTGTGACGTCACAGTAGGTGTCAAAAAGTCGACACGCATGGTTTCAATACAAATGGTGAGCATTGCGCTATGTGTATCTATATCGGTGGGTGGGTCTATGTGTACCTTTGGCGCTGTCGATGGTGGCGACGAGCTGGCGCTTCTTGGCGTCGGCGAGGTCGAGGCGCGCGTGCGGCGCGGCGCCGGGCCTGGCGGGCGCGGCTCCCCGCACCACGTTCACCAGGTGCGCGCCCTTGCCCAGCTGCCCGCCCTGTAACGTACCAACAATTGGGTCGATCAACTTTTTATTGTCACTCAAGCTATAGTGACGGTCTCATCGGTCACTCTTTAAACCGTAAGTTTATGTGATTCAAATTTGTCAAAAATGCATTTTTGTGGTAGTTTTAAGCCCCTTCTGGAATTTTACTAGCTGTTGCTCGCGACTCCGTCTGCGAAGAAAAGGGGTATAAAAAATAGCCTACGACCTATTCTCAGACCTACCAAAAACGGAGAAAATAATTGAATAAAAATCGGTCAAGCCGTTTCGGAGGAGTTCGATAACAAACACCGTGACACGAGATTTTTATATATTAGATTTTATGCTATTTTTATGTCCACAGGACAGACAACTTTTGTTTCTTACTATGTGTATGAGAGTCGTTTTCAAAAAAAGTGTACTCAATTAAGGGATTGTGTGATGAAAGTTACCCATATAGTTTGCATGACTAACTTTCGTTACACAAAGGAAGCGAACGTGATTTTGTTTTGATTAAGCCCTTAACTACGTACAAATTTTTTGAAAACGACTCATGACTCAAATACGAATTATAGTACCTTGATCTCAAACAGTTGCGCCACGGAGCCGCCGCCCGCCTTTAAGATACCAGTCGGTTGGCCGGACTTTGCCTCTAGCGTCGCGAGCGATACCACTGCTGGGAGTTGCGTAATGCCTGTTTGAAACATAAATTGAAACTTAATATAAAAGAAAGCAGATTGACCAATAACTATGGCAAAAGATTGCTGCAGCACACACAAATAATGGAAAGTTTTTCAGCAGTAGGTATTTTTGATTCAAAATGTAGTGTCCCGACTTTGACGGGGTATACTTTGAACGTCGACCAATGTGTGGAAACATTTGGCAATTTCGATAAAAAAATCTTTTTCTTTGCAATGATGGTCCTCCGAAAACGCTGGTAATTTAAAAAGTGACCTTTGTGGTCTATTTACAGAATAAACGTTTTGGGGTGAATCAACTCTTTAGTGCGAGCCGTTGCTACACAACAATTTCCTAAGCATGTAGAAACAAAAAAGATTCATAAAAATCGGTCAAGCCGTATCGGAGGAGTTCGATAACAAACACCGTGACACGAGATTTTTATATATTAGATAATATAATACTCGATATCGACATAGACACGTTTTTAACACTAGCTAGATTGCTGCAATTTTTTGTTTTAAATCTTAAATCATATATTTATTCACTTGAGTAGCGGTTACAGAGATGTTCGATAGGTACATAAAATGAGTATGTTTTGCCGTGAAAATTTAGACCTCTGAGCCCAATTGCATAACAAAGTACAACTCATATTACAAGCGGAACTCCCTTTCTAGTTAATATAACTGAAGCGAGAGTTCCGCTTGTAATATTAGTTGTACTATGTTATGCAATTGGGCCCTGGTCATTACGTTAAGGTGGAACGGCACGCTCTAGGCGCGAAATTCAAAATTTTTACAGGTTTTAATTTATTTTGGGTAAACGCTGTAACTGTTTAACTTCATATGGTACTTGCGCTTGTAAAACAGTGTTCTTTATATTATTGTGTAAAGCTTTTTAAGAATAAAACTGTTAGCTTGATATAAAAGTTGTCAAACATAGTAATTCGGACTTTCAACGTTTTGACAACTTTTATTTCAAGCTAATAGTTTTATTCTTAAAAAACTTTACACAATAATATCAAAAACACTGTTTTACAAGCGCAAGTACCATATGAAGTTAAACAGTTACACCGATTACCCACAATGAATTAATAGTACATTACTGCAGCGGCCGCGAAATAGGGGATAGCCGGCCGAGTAGTTATAGATGGCCGAGTGTTAACGAGGCCATCTAGAGATACGAGGCCGGCAATCCCTGTTCGTGGCCAAGGCTTGTATAGAGTTTTTCTCAAACATGCATCACCATCATCATCATCATCATCATCGTCATCACCATCATCATCATAATCATCATCATCATCATCAACATCATCATCACCATCTCATCATCACCACCATCATCATCATCATCTCATCATCACCATCATCATTATCATCATCACCATCATCATCACCGCCATCATTAACACCATCACCACCATCATCATCATCATTACCATCACCATCACACCATCATCATCATCACCACCATCACCACCATCACCATCATCATCATCTTACCTTACCTTAAATAAGCGTAGTGGCAGAATGTCTTAATGAACCAAAACGCAAATATTGCTTATAGTTTTTTTTTAATGGCTAAATGCTATAATGCCATAGACCTATAAACGTCACGGTATGAAACAATAGACGATCACTTTTCTGGCCTTGGCCAGCAATGTTGTATGAAATTCCATTATTGACCTCTCGTCTAGGCGCACCTGCACCACCGGCTGCACCTGCACCTGCAACGTGACCCTTCGTGGCGTATTATAAGGAACATAACGTCAATATTTCATAGCATGTTTGAGAAAAAACTGTAAAAAGTTTGAATTTCTTGGCTAGAGCGTGCGCTTCCACGTTAACAGGCACACAGTAATGAGGGCGTGATGGCGGCGTGTGTTACCGTGCGCGCGCGTGTGCAGCAGCTGCGCGCGCTGCGTGTGCGTGAGCGGGTGCGCGTGCAGCACTTTGAGCTTGCTGGCGGGCTGCGCGTGCGCGTGCGCGGGCGCGGGCGGCGGCGCCACCACCACCGGCTGCGACAGCGTCAGCGGCTTGTGCAGCGCCGGCGCCAGGTGCACCAGCGGCGCGCCCACGCGCCGCGGGGACATCGTCGACGCCACCGACACGCCCACACCTGACACACAATTAAACGAGGCTCACTTTACACGGTTAATACTACATTACTGAACAGACCTGTCCTAAATGTAGCCTTAAGGGGGTGATCCATTTGCAGACTTAAACACCGTCGGATTTGCTCGCTGGCTCTTTATCATCATCATCATCATCATTTCAGCCGAAGGACGTCCACTGCTGGACATAGGCCTCCCTCATTGATGCCCAATCATTACGATTGGAAGCGATTTGCATCCACCCTGAACCTGCGGCCTTCACCAAATCCTCCGTCCATCTCGTTGGTGGACGTCCCACGCTGCGCTTGCCAGTCCGTGGTCTCCGTTCCAGAACTTTTGGCCCCCAACGGCCATCTGTTCTACGTGCTATATGGCCTGCCCATTGCCATTTCAACGAGCAAATCCGTTTGACTATGTCGGTGACCCCGGTTCTTCTACGGATCTCCTCGTTTCTGATTAGATCCCGTAGAGAAACTCCAAGCATAGCCCTCTCCATAGCTCGCTGAGCGACTCTGAGCCTATTCATCAGGCCCATAGTGAAGCACCACGTCTCGGATCCATATGTCATCACTGGCAACACACACTGATCACACTGGCTCTTTATGCATACTTGAAATTCTAAAGTCCGCAGACTTTTAAGTGCTCCATTGGCGGTTTAGACCTTTGGCTCGCGAGTTCGTTGGCGTACCGGCGGTTTTGCTCGCCAATGGATCACCCCCTTAAAAGCTTAGGACGCCCAACCGGCCTCCTGCAGGCTTATTGTCTAACACTTCTAACACTTGCCTTCGCAATCACTATTTCTTTCTGTCGAACGGTATAAAATGATGACAGAAAGAGATGGTGAAAGCGAAGGCAAGCGTCAGAAGCAGTAATCGGAATTCTGGGAGCTAAACTTTAACAAAACTTGCCAAGCGGGCATGAAACAGTGCTTACAGACATAAAGTTAAATTGAACACTAATCTGCCAATAATATTCCGTAAAACCACATAACTATAATCCTAGCCTGCAACAATAGTCTAATTTTCGTCCTTATATTATCCTTAAAATATTATAGCTTACTGCTATTATTTCTGGGTATATAATTATGTTGTTAGGCCTTAAATAATTTGCTTTAGTCTAGCCATGTAGGTATCATATTTTAAGGATAATGTAAGGATAAAAATTGGACTATTGTTGCAGGCTAGGACTATAGTTATGTGGTTTTACGGTTCTTATTTTTCTTGGTTGTAAATTCTCTCTCTTAATGTCAGCTTTACAAGTTTTGTTAAAGTTTAGCTCCCAAAATACCGATCACTGGTCAGAGGCGTTAGACAATACGGCCTCTGGCCCCTATTTCACAAACGTAACAATTCATTATCATCATTTCAGCCGAAAGACGTCCACTGCTGAACATTGGCCTCCCCCAAGGCTCGCCAAACAGATCGGATCCGTGCCATATGCATCCAAAGCGATCCCGCAACCTTAACCAGGTCGTCACTCCATCTTGTTGGAGGCCTACCTACACTACGTCTTCCGGTCCGTAGACGCCACTCCAGAACTTTTTACCCCATCGGCCATCAGTTTTACGAGCGATGTGCCCTGCCCACTGCCACTTGAGTCTGGCGATTCTTCGAGCTATGTCGGTGACTTTAGTTCTTGCACGGATTTCATCATTTCTAATGCGATCCCGCAGAGAAACTCCGAGCATAGTCCTCTCCATTGCCTTTGAGCTTCCTTATTACGTAACAATTGTCGCACCTTAAATACATGCTAATAATATTAAGACATACGCGTATGTTAACCACAAAATACCACAATTGTAACGCAAGACTGACACAGCTTTGATCTCATGTAAAGATTTACCGACAAATGTACAAACATGTCGACTAGAAAAAAATATTCTCGTTTCACAACATAATTTGGTATTAACACATTCATAGTGCCAAGAACCCACTAGTGGTAAATAGTCTCTCGACACACGTCACTGACAGTTGGCACGATAGTGAAATAGGGGCCAACGAGGCATACTGAACGAGACCGATTCGAAACACGAACCATAGGCGAGGATGTCTATGTACGAGTCCAATATAGCACTTATTGATCGAAACTTGTGCCAGACCTTAACCTAATTTAATTAATTATTAGTTTGTAAATAGAGTACGATCGGCCTCAAAAGGCGCTGAACGCTTTGGTACTTTATCACTTTCGCTAACGTGACATATTTCAAACTTCACAGTACAATGGTCATAGCGACAAAGTACGACTACCGACCTGTCTGCGAGACGGCAGTGAACGGCCCGTTCTGCACGAGCCCGACGACGGTGGCGCCGCTGCTCACGCCGCTCGCCTGGCTCGACAGCAGATGGTTCTGAAGCCGGACCTGAACAGTCAAACACATTTTTATAGATTAACTACAATACGTTTACTTTTAGATTACCACTGACAGATGGCTTGCCTTCATTTCATTTCCAACTTTAACACCATACAAATAAAGTAGCTATTACAAAATCTGCAAACGTGGGTAACAGTATTCTAAAATTGGCTTTATTTGTAGGTTGTTAAAGTTGAATATGAAATGAAGGCAAACCATCTGTCAGTGGTAAACTTTATGTAATTTTACTGTCTGCGAAGAATAGGGGTATAAAAAATAGCCTATGACCAGTGACCTATTTTCAGTTTCAGACCGACCAAATATTGACAAAAATTTCATTAAACTCGTTCAAGTCGTTTTGGAGGAGTTCGATAACAAATAACGTGATTTTTATACAGGGTGTTTGTTAGCTACGTGCAAAGCTTTAAGGGGGTGATAGCCGAGGTATTTTTGAACATTTTTAGCCATATATGTTTTAGCCGAAATTTGTTTTTTTTTTTTTAATTGAGGACAGAAAATTTAGGAAAATACCCAGAATTTGATAGCCACGAGTCAATATTGCCCCAATGAGCGTTAATTTGGAAATTTTAAATATGGCACAAAAAAATGACGTAGACTTGTCTTTTTCACATGTTATTTACTAGTAAAATTTCAAGACTAGTGCATTCTTAGCGAGTGCTCCCTGAGTTTGGTTTTTACTTTTTATTTCAGATTTAGCAAGCAATGCCAATGAGTGATACCTTAAAAGAAAGAACAATAAACAGGCATGTTTCTAAAAATGTTTGAACATATCAAAGATTTTTTTTTAATTTTTTTTTATGGCCCAGAAAAATGACTCAGTTCCAACCTAATACATTTTTCGTAATTTGGAATGCCTCCATTTTGTTTTTGTGGCAAGAAAGACACTTAAAAATTATTTAATTTGGTCCAATACACATTAAACTATCCGAATTTCGGAAATAAAAGATTTGGTTTCCAAATTAACGCTCATTGGGGCAATATTGACTCGTGACTGTCAAATTATGGGTATTTTCCTAAAAGTTCTAAGTCTTCAATTAAAAAAAAAAAACAAATTTCGGCTAAGACAAATATAGCTAAAAATGTTCAAAAATACCTTGGCTATCACCCCCTTAAAGCTTTGCACGTAGCTACCAAACACCCTGTATATTAGAAGATAGCTGTTGCCCGCGAGTCCCGCGACAGCGCCTGCAAAGAATTCGTTTACCACGGGAACTATGACGCCATTTTCCGCGATTCTTTACTTTTTTTTTAAGGGCAGAAATTTTGGGGTTTTCTCACTACTAGGGTTCACTTACTGCGCTATTGATTTTTATGATTAAAAAAAAACCTAATTTTGTGTCAGTTCTGTGTCGACCCATATAAACTTTTTTGTATCAAAAAAAGTCACCAAACTAACTCAAAAATAAGGACACTTTAAAATTATAAATAAAACCCCAAAATTTACTCACAAAAAAAAACCGCCGTAATACAGAAGTTTTTTTATGAGCACCGATAGCTAACAGTACTCGTCAAGTCAGTGTTGCCATGCGTGTACCTTGAGGCTGTCGGAAACTGCGACGGTTAGTATCTGCGGCGCGTCATGCGCGGAGGCGGAAGCGGAGGCGGAGGCACGGCGGTGCGCGGAGGTGATGATATGCTTCTTGAGCGGCGAGTGTTTGGTTTGCACCGTCTTCAGCTGCACGCCGTGCCCCAATTGGATCTCCTCTATCGTGTCCTCTTTCTTTTTCTTCTCTATCTTAATCTGGAAACCAAGTTGCTAATATAAAGTCCGGTTAAGGGTGCCTTTCCACCAGAGATGTGCTATGCAGCTTATGTATATGAGCAGCCGCGAGTCAGCTGTGCGAAGATGCGCAGCTTGAGCTATGCGATATATCGACAGAGGCGCGCGGAGCGGCAGCGCGGTGAGGGGGGGCATTGTTACACGACTCGCGACCATCCACAGCACGCATCCAGGGCACGCATCTTTCCATATAAAAATCATAGCTTAGTTGAACCCGTTTCCACCAGTGCTGTGCTGTGTGGACCAATGAACATGATTGGTGGATATCAGACACATCCATAGCAACGTAGCGTAGCACATCTCTGGTGGAAAGGCACCCTTAGACCTGCAAGATGTGAAGACCTGCAAGTTGCATTATATGACAATTACATTAAGTCGATCGCCGCATGCATCATGCGGTGACCGCAAGTGTAAAAGAACACGGTAGTCTACCGCATTTGCGAGCTTTAGGCGGACGGACTAATGCGAAGATGACGTTCCTTCGCCGAAGTAAAGGGGGTGATCCATTTGCGGACTTAAACACAGTCGGATTTACTCGCTGGCTCTTAATGCATACTTGAAATTCTAAAGTCCGCAGACTTTTAAGTGCTCCATTGGCGGTTTAGACATTTGGCTCGCGAGTTCGTTGGCGTACCGGCGGTTTTGCTCGCCAATGGATCACGCCCTTAAAGTTCGATTATTGTAGGAAAAGCCCAGGAATCAAGCTCAGCTCAAGCTCAGGGACCCTGAGGAATGATGATGGATGATTATTATGATGGTGGATGGGTACCTGCGGCGGGTCGGCGGGCGGGGGCGGCGGCGCGGGCGCGGGGGTGTCCGCCGGCGCCTCCAGTTTCTTAGGCGGCGTGGCTGCTCTCTCGACCTGAACACAGACCAATGCGTCACACAGATTTACGTTGAAATCGCAATACGAGAAAAACCGAAGTACGAGTCTGACTTCGGATACGAAGGATTCTGTACCTCCGCGTAGGTAAACACATTGTTTCTTGTATGGAGTGTTCAGTGCAACCGAACACCGTTGTGACGTCAGTCCGTGGCGGCTCCCACCTTTTACGTATTTTAGTGCTCTTTACGGTAATATAGCGACCGGGTGCGTTCATAAGATTACTAAACATTTTACTTTTCTATAACAATTAAATTTAAGTATTTAGTCGATACTAAAAGTGTTTTACTCAAAAACTAACATAATAAACGCCACTCCCCAAACAGGAGACCTCTTAAATGAAATTTGTTTTTATCATTGATCTTAAAGCGGCCAAATTGAATTTTAAGACTATGTTCAACGGTTGAGGCCGTGGTAGCCAGTGGTTTGACCTATGGCCTCTCAAACAGAGGGTTGTGGGTTCGAGCACAGGCCCGCACCTCTGAGTTTTTCGGAATTCACTTGTGAAATTACATTGGAAATTTACCACGAGCTTTACGAAGAAGAAAAACCATCGCGAGGAAACCTCGTTAACTTTCCGATCTGCATTAGTCCCGCGCGAGAACTACAGCCCAAGCCTTCTCGTCCTGAGAGGAGGCCTGTGCGCTTCAGTGGAACGTATATAGGCTGGGGATATGAAAGTAGCGGTAGTCCATAAAAGGTTGGTCTTCTTCTGAAAGTGCCACTCCATTACTGGAGGTTGGCCGTTAGCTCTGAAAACTTCTCCCTGTCTTGAGCCATCCGGAATAGTTGCTCTGCACTTCTGATCCTGGTCCACTCCCTAAAGGTTGGTAAAAAGGGTAAACAATCTTGAAGAGCCTTTTTATTTAATAATGCTTTAAAAAAAATAGTAACAGTAATGCGGCAATTACATTAAGTCGACGACCTCAAGCCACATGCGGTGGCCGCAACAGTGTAATGTAAAGAACACTGTAGTCGGCCGCATTTGGCGAGCGACAGCTGCCACCGCCTAGATATGCCCACCGCATTAGGTGGACAGACTAATGTGAAGACGATGTTCGTTCGCCGAAGTAGTTCAAAACAAGTTCGGCGACCGCATTAGGCGAACGAAGTAGTATAATTGTCGCATTACTTACGAAACTAAAAGAATTTAAAATTACCATATATCCCTGCTAATTGTTAAATTACTTGTTGTGACTTATTTTTCACAGTGTTATTGAATAAAAAGACACGTCAAGATCACTTACCTTCTTTCTAATGCTAAAAAAACGAAGTATAGCGCGTGCGAATAACGCGCATTCCGTACGCGGTGCCTATTGGCCGTGCTGTCATTCCCTTCAGAGCTGTGCAATGTGTCACAGGGCTCACCTTGACTTGTAGCTTCTCCATATAGATGGGCTCGCTTTCAGCCGTGACGCGCACGGCGCTGGAGCCGAACGCGTCCCGAGGCCGGCCAGAGTCGCGCCGCGTCTGACTCCGGCCGGGGCATAAAAAAGGATCCTTGCCATCCACCTCCTGCGGCGAAAAATCAAAGGTAATGACGGCTTTACACGGGTGACTAAAGCCGCACGATTTTTGGCACGCGGCTAAAATCGACCTAAAATCGATCGTCTAAATGGCAATTCGGACGGAAAATTTGCCATTTAGACAGTCGATTTTAGCCACGCGGCAAAAATCGTGCGGCTTTAGTCACCCGTGTAAACCCCGCATAAATTATAGTTGCAACTTTGCAGAGCAACACTATGACATCGGGGCTAATATACGAGTGCCATCGAGCTCTGACGAAGGTAAGTGAGACAAACACCATTACCCTTCAATGGATAAAGGGTCACAGTGGATCGCGAGGCAACGACGCGGCCGATCGATTGGCGAGGGAGGGATCGGAGTTGAGGGTCTATGGACCTGAACCCATTCTGCCCTTGCCTTTCGGATGGTTGCGCGGCCAGTTACGCCACAACACCAAGGTAATGCACCAAGAATATTGGACAAACCTAGTAACCTGCAGGCAGACCAGAGAAGCTCTTCCGAAGATCAACCCCGGATTATCCCGCAAACTTCGCGGTTATGGAAGAACTCAGCTCCGACTACTAGTTGGGGCTCTAACTGGACATGCCTTACTTAACAAACACTTACACAATTTAGGTGTTACAGACAGCCCCCTATGCAGAGCGTGCATGGAGGCGGAAGAAACGGCCTCACACGTCCTGCTGGAGTGCGCTAGTGTGGCGAGCTACAGGGCACTACACCTCGGGACACCGAGGTCGCTCCAGGAAGTCGTCGGCAACGTGAAGGGTCTGCTAGGCTTCCTTATGGAGTTGGGCTGGCATGAGTAGTGCCTACAGCCAGTTACGCAAAATAGGCGCCGTAAAAGACGTCGAGTTGCGGAAATTAGCCCGTTATTACCTATTACCTAGTTGCAACTTGTGACGTTTGTATATGGGTTAAGTACCTAACCAAAAACGTCTAGATACTTCTTTGAGGAAAGCAAACAAACGAGGAGGTAGGGAAATCAATCCAACATCAAGCAAACTATTGCTACGATAATGTAATAATTGCGGCTTCAATCCCTGTCGAGACCCAAAAACTGCAGTTTTATCTTCAATGGAAACACTTTAATGACTGAATTAAGTTTAAAATTTAAAAGGTCCTAAGTGAATGAAGCATTTCTATTGGTTCATGAAATCATGACAAACACATCCCTCGCAACGCATCCTCGCACATCTCTCGTGGAAACGCAGCCTAAATATTTTTTTTTGACATATTGTCAACATTAACTTCAGCTGTAATCTTGAGGCTGAGCTACACGAGTAAATTTATCCAACCCCGACATTATCAGAATCATCAAAATGCTGATCTTCTTAAAGTGCCACTTCATTATTGAAGATTGGCAGTCAGCCCCTTAAATCTCGTCCTGTCCGTAGCCAGCTTAAATAGCTGTTCTACCGTCTTGATGCTGGTCTACTCCCTTCTGTTACAGAGCCATGACATTTTGCGTCTCTCGACCTTACGTTTTAAGGTCCGACCAAACCGCCGCTTAAAAAATGGTGACGTTACGGAATCGTAGTGACGCACCGTACACGTCACAACTTTACTATGGAGAGTATGCGGTAAATTCTGACGTTTACCGCTCGTCACTGCGATTCCGTAACGTTTCCGTATTTTAAGCAGCGGTATGGCCGAACCTTTACTGTTATTTTTCACATCATGATGGTTTCCAGAAGGCGATATTGTTAGTGTCGGACAATATGGCCCAAATACGCGGCTTTCCTTTATTTTACCGTTCCAACAACTTAAACCTTCTCTCCCAAGCTGATGGATCATTTTCTTAAATTTGAATTGAAATAAGTAAACTGTCTATTACCTGTACTAATTGCTCCAAGGCATCCGTTAAACCTTTCTTATCATCCGCTAAGGACTTCAGATCGGTTTCAGACAGGATGCTCTCGACTTGAGCCTCGGTGAGAGACAGGTCAGCGTTGAGCAGATCGTCCCCGCTGATGTCCAGACTGTGCCCGCTGTCTTGCTCGGGCAGGAGGTCACCGTAGAGTCCTCCAAGGGTGAACTCTGACGTGGTGAACGTGTCCAGGGCTCCGGAGGGCACGTCGGACCGCAGCTCTATGGAGATGGGGGTGTCTTGGGCTATAGGGAATTGGTCATCGGAGGGCTGTTCGAGGTAGGGTGGCGAAGGTGGCGGTGTTTTTGGTCGGAAGTGTAACCTGGAAAGAAATTTACGAACTGTTTGTTACACATCATCCATACTAATATTATAAATATGAAAGTGTGTTTGTTTGTTTGTCCTCCTTTCACGTCGAAACTGAGTGACGGATTGCCGTGATTCAGTATGGACATAAGTTGAAGGGCTGGAGAGTGTTATAGACAACTTTTTACCACGGGAAAGTATGTCATTCCCACGGGAAAACACGTTTCAATCTACTTCAGTGGGGCGAAGCCGCGGGCATCAGCTAGTACTATATAGATACACATACAAATATTATAAATATTAAAGTTTGTATTTAAGCAGTTACAAACTCGTAGTTAGACTGCGGCCCGCACACGGCAGCAAACTACTTTTTATCCGGGAAATGTACAGAGTTTTCGCGCATTATCGTTGGTGTCGCTATCGTCTCGTCGCCTACATTTATTATTAGTTGTTCGCATAAATCTATCGACAGTTCTCAAAACAACCCCACAAATCATTGCATGTTGATGCTGAGTTCTTTTAACTTGGTTGGTAGGATCTTCATTTAACTTGGTTAAGAAATTTAAAACATTTTTCATTATAACACGACTTCGTTGTTGCATACTCCTCTGAACATTGGATATATTATTTTAACTAACTTGATTGTGACGTATCAGCAAATTAAAGTAGGTATTATACAAAACGTTTACGCTTAATAACTATCTAATTACTACTAACTACTTTCGTATGTAATTTAGTTATGTAATAATACAATAGTCATTACTTATGATCAACTCTCTAATATGGTGTTTTGTACTGTTGTGCACATTAGTGCAGCGATGACTCACGCGTACCTATTGCATTTAAGGCCGGCGCAGACCACAAACACGCACACGCACCAGTTGTAATAAATGAAACTGTAAAAAACATGGTGTGCCATCTTTTTTACAATTTCATTCATTACAACTGGTACGTGAAACGAACACGCATCTGGTCTGCGCCGGCTTTTAATCGACAGTTAAGTAAGTAAGCTTGTGCGTGCGCATCCTTAGTAAAACAGTGCTTTATGGCACCATCTGCATCGAGTATTTCTGAATTATTGTATGATTGATATGGGACGCACATGTATAGACAACCGGATAGCCTAGTTGTTAGAGAACCTGACTACGAAGCTTGAGGTCTCGGGTTCGATTCCCGGTGGGGGCAGATATTTTGTAAATAATACGAATGTTTGTGCTAGAGTCTTGGGTGTTTAATATGTATTTAAGTATGTATCTATCTATCTATATAAGTGTGTTTACCGTTGTCTAGTACCCATAGTACAAGCTTTGCTTAGTATGGGACTAGGTCAATTGGTATGAATTGTCCCGTGATATTTATTTATGTAATCGAGTGACAGAAAGAATGGGAGGCCTCTGCCCAGCATTGGGACACCCAACAGGCTATAAAGAATAATGAAACTCACCATTTCTTATTAACCTCATCGATGAACTTCTCAAACTCCCTCTCGACAGGATGCAGGCTGTCGTCGCTGTCCGCGTCGCTGCAGCCGCTCCACGACCTCTTCCTCATAACACTCTCAAGATTCTCCCTCACCTCACTGTCTATCGTTCTAACACTAATATCACTTTTGAGACTGTCTTGCACATCCATCGGTTCCAGTTTGACGTCGTCCAGGTTGTGTTTGACGTCTCGGAGGGGTTTCTCGTCGGCGTCGGGGTCGGGGTCGGGTTTGATCCAGAGGTCAGGGTGCGCGGCGAGGTGTTTCCGGAACGCGTGCCGCCAGGGGTACTTCCCGCTTGAGTGGTAGTCGCGGGAGATCTCTTTGGGCGTTCTGTGGACTTTCGTTTCCAAGTCGACCTGGGAAGTTGAATGATAGATGTTAAACTTTATGAACGCTAGCGTCGTCTATAGACAATACGGTAATACAAAAATTAACCTAACCGCATCCGCGTAAAAACCAATTTTGTTCGTAACAAAAACGACGCGTGGCGTTCAAAAGTTAATATGATGTCATGGGTATAGGTAACGCCACGAGAGTTGACGCCTCAACTCTAGACATATGACATTTGATTCGCCAATGATTACACACAGCTACATAAAGTACTGATTGCAAAAAAGGTAGTGAATGAATGAAATGAGTGAGTGAATGAAAATGTGAGTTAAATATGATCTTATGATGAAATACCTACGATTTAACTTTTATCATATAACTTATTTTTGAAATAAAACAATTTGAAACTGATAAGAAATATTCGCAACAAAAAAATCGGTATTTTATAAAAAGCGAAAAATATGCTATCAGTTTTAAATAAAATACATCAAAATTTTTTATTTTCTATTTTGATTGAACTAGATGTATTTTCTTAAATAATTCTTAACGAAATAGGTTGACGAAATTTTTAGTCAATCTTGTAATTCACTGTTGAGTCTGTTGAACTTGCTATCGGTACGAATAAACGTCAAAATCCCGCTGTCATTACATGAGATGTTGTTGTGTGCGTGACCTCAACTCTGGTGGCGCGAGTCCGTGGCGAGTGGACGTGTTGTTGGTTCGAAATTTAGCGTGATAAAGGAATCCCTCCTGCGTAGAAATGCGCGTATACTCTGTGTCTGGACGCGCAGGACGCCTCATCTGGACGGGCTGTTACCTCCTCCTGCGTCTCGTCTCGTGTGGGCGGCGGCGGCAGCGTCTGCCAGAGGTCGTCGAGCGGCGTGGCCACGCGGTCAAGCGCGAGCCGGCCGCCGCGCGCGCGCCGCAGCCGCGCGAACCCCACGCAGCGCCGGTACGGCGTCCGGAGGGACGTGAGAGTGTACCTGCGACACAGACATCCATTACTGGAAAATACGTCAACGGACGGGATAGACGGGGCTGTTAAAAGCTTTATGTAAGTATGTATGTACGGGTCAAATCTTGGAAGTTGAATTTGACCCACTTCCAGTGGTCGGATTAACTTGAAATTTGGTATACTTATGTAAGTTGGGTGACAATGCAAGTACAGTCAACAATGCAAGTCAGATTACAGTAGTAAAATGACAAGGATCTTAAAATCACTAATTCATTTTTCTTATTTTACGTACACATTACTACTAAGTACATCATATCACCAATCATTCATATCACCAATTCGCCGTTGGAGAATAAAAAACAAATTAGTTCCTAAATGATACTCAGAGTATGTCCGCCACGACTTCAGGTCTCTACATAGTTCCAACTTCCAGTGGATTAGAGTCAGTCAGTAAGTTTTATATGAATAGATTCTATAAAGAGTTTTCTCACCTATGCCGCACGTCGATTTCGTGTTCGAAGAGTCCATTTGGGTTTTCCGGGTCCACAGGGTCGCCGCAAAGCGTCGTCGTCGGCTGCAATTAATACATAAATTATTAAAAACTAACCTTCCGTCCGCAGCTTCGCCCGAGATAAATTAATTTTCCCGTAGGAAAAGGTATTTTGCCGCGGTAAAAAGTAGCCTATGTCACTCAGTGATATTGTGGCTTTCCAAAGGAAAAAAATTTTTTTCTGGTAAGAATTTTTCCGATCGGTCTAGTATAGTTTTTAAGAAGAAGAAGGTTTAGAATCCCGAAAACTTCCATTTGTCCGAAAGCATTTTTTTCTGAAACTGTAAATATTCCAGGATTTGTTTCAGGACCATCGTGTAGAACCCTTTAGGTTAGGTTAGGGTTGTTTTATAAAAATCCTGAAATATTTACAGTTTCAGAAAAAAATGCGTTCGGATAAATGAAGCATTCGGGATTTTAAATATTCGGAAAAAAAAATTTCGAGAATATGATAGGTTATTCATTGCATACAAAAATACAAATCTTTCCTCTTTATAATATATTAGTGTGGATTATCAATTATTTATTTTTCCGTATAAATTTTCTTTCATATCTTCTTTCTAATATATAAAATTCTCGTTTCACGGTGTTCGTTATCGAACTCCTCCGAAACGGCTTGACCGATTTTTATAAAATTCATTAGGTCTGATAATAGGTAGTAGGCTATTCTTTATACCCCTATATTCTTCGCACACGGAGTTGCGGGCAACAGCTAGTAAATAAACAAATCTCACCATCTCGTAGTAACAGCCAGGTTTGCGTCGGAAGGCGAAGGGTCCGTCGTCGGGCGCGGCGGGCTCGGCGCGCGCCGCCTCCTCCTCCGAGGAACTGTTGAGCGCCGGCTCTGCAAGCACGGCGGCGCACCACGTCTAACAACCCCCGGGTCACGCACCATCCTACCGGGAGGACCGTGACCCGGCAAGGGACCTTCGCGCATAGTGTACCAAAAGACGAGCTATTTAATTGCATTTTTTTTCGTTGACGCGTGACGTCTAAAAGGCTAAAAGTTACAAAGCCCAAAAGCCTAGATCTTGGCCCAATTGCATAACAAAGTACAACTTATATTACAAGCGGAACTCCCTTTCTAGTTAATAAATAAATAAATATTAGGGGACAATCTTACACAAATCGACCTAGTCCCAAACTAAGCAAAGCTTGTACTATGGGTACTAGACGACGATAAACATACTTATATAGATAAATAAATACTTAAATACATAGAAAACATCCATAACTCAGGAACAAATATTCGTGCTCATCACACAAATGAATGCCCTTACCGGGATTCGAACCCAGGACATCTTGCTTCGTAGGCAGGGTCACCACCAACTAGGCTAAAGCGGTCGTTAACATAACTGAAGCGAGAGTTCCGCTTGTAATATTAGTTGTACTTTGTTATGCAATGGCCCTTTAAGCTCCAAACACACAGACAGCGGAGGCGTGGCGGTGCGCTGGCAGTGACGGATGTAATATTCGAACTTGTATGAACGGTTGTGCGGTACCGTACCACGAACTCGTTCATACAAGTTAGAATATTACAACCGTCACCGCCACGCTTTCGCTTTCTGTGCGTTTGGAACTTTAAACCCGATCTCCGAGCTTTACTAGGAACAAAGGATATGACACAGATACGATTTTGACAAAACAAACGGTCTTTCTTATCGACTTCGTGCAATTTTGCACCGATTAGCTCGAATTCAATAACTAATAAACGCCTCTGCCTTAAAAAAGTCTTATGGCCACAGCTTCAAAAAATACTGCAGCCTTTTTTATTAAGACTATGTTTATAAAAATGGATAGCTTCTCACAAGCCTTTTCCATCGGCTCAGTTCTAAGACAGACTCCAAGGCTTTAAATTTCAGACTAAAAGGCTCTATAAGTTCTTTTGGAACACTATTTTCACAACAAATTCTTAGACACTTCTAGACGGGTCAAACGGGTCGGACGGGCGAAGTCTGACGAGAAGTATTTATGAGACTTGCTGCGAGAAAGTTCTATGATGGGTCACGATTCAAACGGTTTGACCGTACTAGGTAACAAATCATTCAGAGGCAATAACATATTACATAGTTAAGGATTTGCCACACTGGATGCCCGCATTATCTATGAACAACATTTGTCGGTCTCTTTATTTTTTGTATAGATATGCGATCTGACCATGCGGTCCGCACGACCGCATGCGTTCAAATTGACCTGACCGCAGACCGCATCCAGAGTGGCAAATCCTTTAATGTCGACATAATTGCTGTCGAAATTAGAATTATAGAAAACTGTTAAATTCCGAAATTAAACTGAAAGTTGCACAGGAATACATAGCTGAAGTGTTGGAAACCATCATAAAAATCTACAAGAGGTCTTTATGTTATCAAAACAAACGTACTAGACCTTTTTATTAATTCAGTAGGTATGTCATCTCTTTAGTTTAAATAACCAATACGAGTGAAATCTTAACAGCTGTTTTATCATAGTGCCCCAATTCAAACGGATTGAGCAAATGCACTATCAAAACATTAGAGACGTTTGTGTCATACTAAAATGGTTACTAAATTAAATACACAAAATAATGGACAGAACAAGAATATCCTTGCAGAACGAAAACATAATGTAATGATGTACCATATCATTGAACGGATCATGACATTGAACGGTCAATATCGTTCAAAATCATGGAGCGGACGTGCCTAGGCTTGAGTACCATAGACGCGATGTCTACCGACACATAAGCATGGAAATGTCCGGTATTCTAAATTGTCTATGGCCAACGTTTACGCCTAGATTAATTGAAGTCAAGCTATCCGAGACACTGTTAAAACGCTGGATTTTTTTCGAAAATTTGGAAGATATGTTTTCATTTCTTTTTGTTAAAGATATGCAAAACGTGCCCTGTGTGAATCAACTGTTTTGTGTTGTTTACTCTGTCCCCGGTTGTCCAAGTGACACTTCATACTGCTTCGTAGAAAAATGCTTAGGTTGTCCAACGGACAATATTTGTGTTACCATGGCAACGGGTGGCAAGAAAAAGTTGATTCACCCCCCTAATGGGTCATTATTCGAGCGTTTCAACCGCCTCACTTTCGTGGTCACGTTTTCTACGAATCGGCTGTAGATTTTGATGGCGTTTTCGGTTATTTATTAGAGGACCTGTACTTCTACCACATAATTAAAAACTGTATCAGAAAGTTAAATGTGTTCGCATGTATTTAGTATTCATGACTTGCTAAATGTGACTGATGTTACTTGGCCAAATAAACGAATCTTGAATCAGAATCTTTTGCCATTTCTACAACAAAGTGTCCCGAAAGTGATTCGGAACAAACGCTCGAATAATGACCCTAATACTTTAATGTTTGTAACCCCAAATTTCAGCATCTACCGATTATTTCTCGCACCAACATGAAAACGCGTATCGGGTATTGTTTAAGATATGAGTATTTTTTAAACGTATTTGTCTCTACGCAATTGGGATGTCCCAATTTTTGACAACGTATAATAAATCGAAAACCGTTTGGAGAAATAGGCTTTGTGAAGCGTTCTCAGAAATCAGATTCCAAAAATATGATAAACTGAATTAAATAAAGAAAATTTAAGTAATGACCTTCATTTGACCCCTGCAGTGAATCGTCACAAAGGCAGATATAAAGCAGGTCTACACTCTAAAGCAAATTGACAGTTTGAAATGTTGCTGTCCTGCTTATAATAGCAAAGAGTGACAAAGATAGAACTTTAATCACATGATGCGCACCTGGCTTTAAACAGTTGTCATTTATCGTAAAGTCCGAAATGTATACGAGTATTTCCAATGTATTTTTACAAATTTATTTATTAAATTACTACATTACAAGTAAATATAAAGTAATTTAAATATCAGATTTTAATAAAAAAATATCTATTTACTATCACACCATTTAACAAACAGGAATAATCGAAGCTAAAAGAAGAGAAATAAATAAAACTATATTTTGTCATGGTTCATTTAGGACCCTAAGCAGTACTTGTATTATTGACAGTGACAAGACAAATCAGAGGCCCTACCACGAAGTGCATAATTCGAGCTTCGTTTCGTGCCGTCCCGCTCACGCTAATATGATTTGACACGAGAGTGAGAGGGATAATACGATACGAACTTCGAATTTCGTAGTAGCCCCTCAGCAGTGCCACAGATTATGTTATGTACGACTTGAATTTTTCTAGGTAATGGAACGTGGCTCTCTCACTGTGACGTCACCCAAAGTATTTCTTAAAAAAATTATAAAAAATTAAATACTCAACCAAATTCAAAATCGATGAAAATAGTATCTTAAAATATCCTATTCTTTCCAAAAAAAATATAAAAACTATAGGTTATTTTTTTTGGTGCATCCCAATTGTCAGATTTTTGTTAGCTCCGCAAAAGAAGTCATCTCTTTTATTTTTTAATTTATGGCAGTAAGATCTGGTACTGGCCGACATTTAGCAATCTCAAGTAGACCGTACTAAAGATGGATGCGTGCATTTTTTTATAATTTAAATTAGTTTCACTTTCATTCATTTAATTTTATAATTTCTACGATTTTGTTAGATCCTATATAATATTTATGGAACATTCGTGAACCTTATTTCAAAGTAACATAAGGAACACGATTGATCAGCTAGGAGTATCATCGACTCTACACAATACAAAATACTGGGCGATTGTACTTTTTAAATTCAAAGATATTGTGGTCGTATTTAACAGTGTCTCAAACACAAACCTGCCTTAAAACACGAAACCAGCAGACAAGGGTCCTACTGCGAAATTCGAAAATCGTAGATCGTATCGCACCATCTCGCTCGCTCTCGTATTAAATACTATCGCGGGACGGCATTTCACGAAGTTCGAATTTTGAACTTCGTAGCATAAGACCAGGCGTCTGCAGTGTGTATGAAAAGTTTTGTAGTATTTTTTGTTTTGTAGTGTCGTCTTTAACAGTGTCTCGAACAGGGTTGCGGCTCGACTCACCTCGCAGAGCCAGCGCGGAGCCGGCGGCGTGGTGTCTGTGTTTCCGTCTCTTGTACGGGCGTTTTTCCCGCTGGAAGACAACCAATAATGTCCATAATAGTAGCTCGAACAATGTTGAAGCTCTAAGAATAATAATGCGTGCAGAGGCGACGGCTGATTGACAATTGAGTTTTGTATTACGATTTTTATTTATTTATTTTCGGTGAACCAATAGCTACAGATTACAGAGTAGGTTAAACGTGTAATAGCATAGAAGCCAATTATCTCACAAATATCTGACACATAGAAACAAAAAACAAAACAATAAGTACGCGCGCAATTTTGAAATGATGCGCCACATAAATTTAAATTCAACGATATAATCTGTTTGAAAGACTAGTTATTCAAAACTGAATTACAGAATACGGTATGTTGAGAAACTCGTAATTTCAAAACACTAGGAGAGAAGATGAAATATGCCTGATAACGACGTCGACTAAATAGTCACATGCTTAGTATACAAAATTGATAGTTATAGTTTCACATTACTATCGAACAAATTGAAACGTGATATCGCGGAACCGTTTCACAGAAAATGTTATAGTGACATCGCAAGCCTAATAAGGGAAATCATCACGGCTTTTACTATGAGAACGTTTTATGATTGGTCACGAATCAAATTTGACTGCACGTTTTTGGGTAGTATAAATTTACATGTAAACCCTATAGAAACAGACCGTTAGAAGGTAAAACTGTATAAAAAGAGTAAAGTATAACATCAATGCTTAATAATGCCTCTACACGATTTATTTTTCCGCCAAAGCTCTAACTATCGGTTGTCGCATCTGATATCCCCTAATATTCTTTGGTATATTTTCACGTCCAGCACTGATAATACAGGTGATTGATTACGTTCGCCACAATACTCGGTTCAGCTCCATACAATTCAGTATTTTTATAGCACCGATGATGTTTTGCGGAATACCGCATTGTCTTAAACTTATTTATATATTTAATACTACGTCTACTTAACGAGTGACATAGATTGATTAACGATTTGGATGTCAGTTAAAGAAGTTTCGTCGATTTCGCACAAGTCAAATAAATACTATGCAAAACCGAAAAGTGACTGTAGTTCTCTTTCTGTTCACCAAAATCGTAAATCAAACGGTCGGACGAAGTACAGTCGAGCTTACCAATGTCTTTTGTGAGAACATATAACGAAAAGGTATCCGTTTAATTAACACGCATCAAAGTAACGTGTTCCTTAAGTTCATACCTGCTGAGCTGGCAACGTTGCATTTTTGTTAGTTTTTCTCGATTATTCCATAAAAATTGAATGAAAATTAAAAATGTGGTGAATACGAATTGTTCTAATATATAAGTTAATGTGTCTACTGCAATAATTATTTGTGATGATAAGACTTTTATTTTCTTTAAAAACGAACAAACTATTACCTAACGGTTTTTAAAGAAAATAAAAGTCTTATCACGAATAATTATTGCAATAGACACATTAACTTATATATTATTCGTATTCACCACATATTTAATTTTCATTCAATTTTTATGGAATAATCGAGAAAAACTAACAAAAATGCAACGTTGCCAGCTCAGCAGGTATAAACGCTCTTAAGGGTCTCCCTAAATCTATCGACCTTTATGTCAACGCAATAAGAGCGAAAAACACGTCGATCAGCTCGGCTCCATTCGGCGCGCGTAGCCGAGCCGATCGTCATCTTTTTGCTCTTATTGCGTTGACATAAAGGTTTTATCCGATCGCCTGAAGCTGATTCCTCGTCGATAGATTTGGGGAGACCCTAACACGGTCCAACAGTGGGCTGGATATTAAAAACTAGCCATTTCCCGTAGCATCATCATCATCCCAGCCTATATACTATATACGTTATAGCCTATATCGGCTTCCTCTCACCCGCGGGCTCAATGCGGATTGGGAACTTCACACACACCATTGAATTTCTTCGCAGGTGTATGCAGATTTCCTCACGATGTTTTCCTTACCGTAAAGCTTGTGGTAAATTTGAAATTAATTTCGCACATAAATTCCGAAAAACTCACGAGGTGCGAGCAGGGATTTGAACCCACAACCCTCTGCTTGAGAGGCCATAGATCAAACCAGTAGGCCACCACGGCTTCTTCACATGTTTCTAACAAAATCTTTTTTTTTTCAAAACTATCATTGTGTGGATTTTTTTTATACAATATAGGCTTGCGTTTGGCCACAATCATGCCAGATGGAAAGCGAAGATGAGGCCTACGATGGAGCACGCTTGCCTAGTAAATGCTCATTCACTCTAGACTTGAAAGCAGCCCAATCGTAGTGTTCAGGGAACACAGACGCAGGTTATTGGTTTATTGGTTCCGGTTTGCAGAACTACGTCTAATTATGCAATATTATGGACCCGTTTTCAGTCCTACTTTGTTATTCCACCATAGACATTGGTAAGTAGACAGTACCGCGCGACCAGTATACGCGGACCTCTCGCCGCGTGTTCAATGTATGCACGTACCGGTCTCGGCTGGTCGACGGGCGTGGGCGGCGCGCGCGGCGGGTAATGTTGCACCGTGTACGCGTCGCGACGGAAGCTCGGCGTGGCGAGGGACACGGCTGGGTATTGCGGCCTGGAAGTATTACAGGCGAATTAACCTTTAGCTGCTGTTATGGGACTTATGGGTATTAGATGGTAGCTAAGTCGGGATAACTAAGTGGAGATGAGGAGTGAACTGTATTTAACTACGAACACTGGGTACAAGGTTACGGTGATATCTCATCATCATTATCAGGACGCCCACTGCTGGACATTGGCCTCCCTCATTCACGCCCAATCATTACGGTTGGAAGCGACATGCATCCACCCTGAATCAGCGGCCTTCACCAAATCGTCCGACCATCTCGTCGGTGGACGTCCCATGCTGCTCTTGCCAGTCCGTGGTCTCCATTCGAGAACATTTGGGCCCCAACGGCCATCTGTTCTGCCTGCCCATTGCCATTTCAACGAGCTAATCCGTTTGGCTATGTCGGTGACCCCTGTTCTTCTACGAATCTCCTCGTTCCTGATTCGATCCCGTAGAGAAACTCCGAGCATAGTCCTCTCCATAGGTCGCCGAGCGACTCTGAGCCTACTCATCAGGCCCGTAGTGAAGCACCACGATAGTGATGTCTCTTAACTAATTATTATTAACCGACTAACCAGGCCCCCGGGGAACCGGGAACGCAAATATTGCGGTTGAGTGTACGCTAAGGCGTTGCGATGGCGACTGTAAACTAACTCTTAACTACTGTAAGCTACTTCTATTTAAACAGTAAGTTACGCTAAGGGTGTCGCCACAAATCTCTACGTTAACATTATCAATGTGGGCGGTAACGATTTCAACTGCGCCCAAAGACTTGTTTTAACCATGATCCATATTAATCCATAGACCATACTTAATATTATAAATGCGAAAGTATGTCTATCTGTCTGTTAGGTTTAGATGAAATTTGGTATGGAGATTGATTGAGACTCTGGGATGGTCATAATGACAGTTTTTATCCCGGAAAATGACGCGCTACAGCAGGGGGACGGGGGAGGGGGTACCTGGGCTGCGGCTCGGCGTAGTCTCCGGCCCGGTAGCGGCGCTCGGCGATGACGGCGGTCAGCTTGAGCAGCTCGCGCTTGGCCTTTTCCCGCCGCGCCACCAGCTCGAGCAGCGACAGCGCCCGCGCCAGGTCCCGCCTCAGCTTCAGCATTTTCTCGTACGAGCTCTCGTCGTTTTTTCTGCAAAAATCAAATTAACAAATCAGATCAATTTGAAAATAATATGGACTTGTAGCGGCCAGATAAAACCATTAGCCCCTTCGCCGCAGTAGGTTCCGCGCGTTGGCAAAAGTGATGAAACATCTGCACACTGGCGCGTGGAAATGCCTAGAAGGCTGGTCATGAAGGATAGCCACATTCCATCGGCGACAAAACCACGAGCCGAGCTCTTCTTAGTCACTTCCGAGTACTCATAACGTGTGAGTGATTTAATTCACGAGTCCATTTATTTTAAATACTTTTGATATCCTTTTATAATACGTTCGAGTGCCTTTTAGTTCAGTTTATTTACTTACATCTTTACCGAGCCTCAAGAGGCGCACCTACAGATTCATTATTATCATAGGACGTCCACTGCCGGACTGGCAGCACGGCGAGCGTTTCATCAGTCCATTGCGCGTGCCGCCAGATAACCACTGTGCGGCAAGCGTCTCTGCTGCGCAATGAACAGAGAAAACGCTCGCCGCGCCGCCGGTCGCGTAAAGGAATGTGTGAAAGTAGTAAAGATATTTCTTGGACTATAGATAAGCTCTCATCTTCAACCGACTAAGCTAAGACTCGCCTGTTCTTCCGCGTCTGCATCTTCTCAGTGCGGCGCCGGAACGCGAGGTAGGGGTTGTTGGACGACTGCCCGGGACGGCTCTCGGTCTTCACTGACAGGACGAGCGGGTGTTGCTGGAAACAGAAGCGATTGATGTTTAAGCTTATGTAAATTAATGACCATCAAGGACAGGGAAGACGTTCGTCATTGACATATTTACACAGCGTAAGAAACACAAGTTGTCTCTCCTGTGGACGTATAATTAGCGACTACGAGTCAGCAAACTTACCATTGGTACCTGAAACAAATTAGACTAGAGTGCAGGTTTATTTTTTACTTTCGGCATACGAGAGGTTAAGATTTATTTGAATGGGCCGAAAGTTGGCCAGGCGTTCCACTCGTAGATGTAGACTTTACAAAAAAATATTGGCTAAATACCCTTCATGAACATTGCATATTACCGTCACTCTACAAGGTGTCTTAAAACTTAACCATAAGCTGGTACCGAAAGAGAGGAAAAACAAAGAAAAAAAATATATAAAACCATATCACTTAGTTAAGCTATATTACAGTTACATAACATAGTACCACTTTTAGCATTCGATATTTTCGAGTGACATAGATTTTTTCCAGAATTGTTATAACTTGGCTTATCGACCGGTACCAGGCCATCGTCGAGTCTTAGGACAACCTGTATAGACTGATGCCATAGGTTCTCGTCAACCTTATTTTGCCCATCGCCCTCTTTGATTTTTTTCTAAAGCTTTTCTTTTCCTTGCTAAGTAAACGCCTTCTAATGTCATCTAAACGTTCTACATTCACTACCCCCCCCGAAAGCGTTCGAAAACTACAAGGAAGCGTCATATGTGTAGTCCACCTTATATCTTTGTATTAATAATATCATCCTTCATAATAATCATAACGTAATATTGAAACATTCACATCCATCCATCCACTAACTCCGCCCCGCCCTCCATCGATTTCAGGCCAACTTGTTCATAACATGTCAAGCCCCACACAGGTCCCATACTTCACACAAGTCATTCCCAACTGGTTCCCGGATCGTACATACGTAATCGAGTTGTGAAACTTTACTTTCCAACTTAACGCTGACGAATTGAAAACGTTGCGTTCAACTTTTATGAAGCTTGTACCTTTTACGTGCGGCTTTGCTAGCGCGGACCACATCTGGCAATTGACGAAATTCAATGGGAATATATGGGAATTAAAAAGCCTGAAAGTGGTGGCCTAGCGGTTTGACCTATGGCCTCCCAAGCAAAGGGTCGTGGGTTAAAATCCCGGCTCGCACCTCTGAGTTTTTCGGAATTTATGTGCGAAATTACATTTGAAATTTACCATGAGCTTTACGGTGAAGGAAAAACATCGTGAGGTAACCTGCATACACCTGCGAAGAAGAAATGCGTGGGAACTACGGCCCAAGCCCTCTCATTCTGAGAGGAGGCCTGTACCCTGCAGTGGTACGTTGGCTGGCATGATGATGATATGGGAATTCCCATAAATTAAGTAAATTACATCGTAGTTTCATCGACACTACACTAGGAACACCCGTCCATAATTTGATGTCTCTAGCTTCGTGAGTCCTAGCGTAGGTACTTTATAAAGAACAAATGAATCGTAAGAATAACTGCCGCATGTACAGTCGAGGAAACTGAATCGCGTACCAGGGTGGAACCTTTTCGTTAAAAATGTCATGTTGATATTCCATACACATAAAGAAATTATCTCGAAATAGATTGTAAAAAGGTTCTACTCTGGTACGCAATTCAGTTAGCTAATGCACGGTTAGCTGCAGAGGAAAGGTACCCCCTGGCGTGTTTACCGCCGTTACGGGGAAGTACTTTTTTCCGCAGCTGACTGTACTATATACCCCATCACGCACCCATCCTACACTTTCAGGTGAGATAGAGGTCAATCACGGGTCAGTTTTATGTAAAAAAAAGTAATAATTTCCGAAGTCGCTCATCTAGGTCTCAAGCACTACATCGATTAGAAAAAGTCGAGACTCGAAAGGCGGATGAAATTTCGGAATTTTACATGCATACGTCTCGATCCTGTGAAAATAAAATCCAAACAAATCCCTCTAGACCGCACAGCGTAAAATATATACACAAACTTTTGCATTTCTCATACTAGTAGGATACATTGCTAGAGGTAGAGGTGTATACTACGAAGTTGAGTCTCCGGCTTGTTAAGGAGTAGTACACAAGTCATTAATAAGTTCATTCGGCAGTACTGCCTATCTAACAATAAGTTACTTACGGAGATAATTCAAGCACTTGTGCCAATCAGTATTGCAAACAATCGATAGTTGACCTCGAAAACTATTTAGGATATCGATAGTACTATAGATAGCATCGCCGCTTGTCGATAGTATCGATAGTTTTATGGCCAATAGAATTGATTGATCGATACACTACACTACAATCGATAGTACCGATATAGATATATGCTACTTTTTACCACGGAAAACTATGTCATTCCCACGGTAAAACACGTTTTAATCTACTTGAGCGGGGGCGAAGCCGCGGGCATCAGCTCGTAAACTTAAATTTCATAGTGACCACGCTGTACATTGCGTCCAATAGCCAGTATGCTTAGTATAAGTTTTACTTCACCAAATACTTCTCGATCGCGTTTACGTAAACATTTCAATTTTATGGAAACATGGACGCGCGCGCGCGGAGGCGCTGTCCATGTTTCCCTACTAATTGATTTTTTTACGTAAACACGATCGAGAAGTATTTGGTGAAGTAAAACTTATACTAAGCATACAGCTAGTATACTTAAACCTCATAGTGACCACGCTGTACATTGCGTCCAATAGCCTGATGTTCAATCTTACCGTCTTCAGCCGCTTGTTGAGCCAGTAGTCGTAGACGGCGATGACCAGGTCGTCGTGCCTCTCCAGAAGCAGTTTGGCCTCGTTCAGCGTCACCACAGTCTGGCCGGAGCTCTTTTCCAGCTTGTCCATCATTTGTTCGAACATTAACTCTGCGAAAACAAAAGCAATCTATACTAATATTATAAAGCTGAAGAGTTTGTTTGTTTGAAAGTGCTAATCTAAGGAGCTACTAGTTCGAATAGAAAAATTATTTTTGTGTAGGATAGTCCATTTATTGAGGAAGGCTATATAACATCACGCTACCACCAACAGGAGCGGAGCATCAATGATTAACGCGGAAGAAGTGGCGAGAACCAGCTAGTCTCTCTATAAAAACTAAACAAAGGATGTGGTAGCCTAAAACCACACGGCGGACACGACGTACAAAATACGCGTTCTTGAATCTACATAAGCACGACGACGTCTGTACACGCGTACGCCTACATACATCGCGCGCGCACTCTTCTGGATTCGGGCGGTGTCCGGCAATCTGCGCCTTGAGGTGTGGGGTAACTCGAATCGGTGCAGGGCGGAGCGTGTCCATTCTGTACGTTAGTACTATTATATATTCTGTGCTAAAACTCAGGACCTCTTGAGGTTTTCGGAATTTACGTGCGATATTACATTTAAAAATTAACCATGAGCTTTACGGTGAAGGAAAATTCTCATACGCAAATGCAAATAACAATATTCCTAGAAATATATCAGCATTGTACAATCTGCGGTAACCAATCCAATATACCTACCTAAAAATGTATATCCTTTAATAGACCAAACGAACGCGTGTACCGCTGTTGCGTGTCAAAACCGCATTAAAGGCATTCTTGAGACTTTTAAAACAGTAAAAAAAGTGTTATCCCTAATTTATATAATAGGTTCGACTACACTTTCTTTGTTTACAAAAATATCCTTTCTTTAGTTTTGGTTAGAAAGACCAGTAGATCGTAACTGTGGCCAAATCGTAATTCATTTGCTAGAATACGGTGCTTACAATTCGTTATTCTGTCAAACGGTATAAGATGGTGATAGAAAGAGATGGTGAAAGCGATAGTAAGCGCCTGCGCGTCAGACAATAAGTCCTCCTGATGTTCTTAAATAAACACTTGTTGCTTGTGAAGCGATCTCTAGCACAATCGTCAATTAGTGAAACTGTGTCGTTCTACATCGCGCTGTCAAAGTTTCTCAACTCAGACTCAAAACTACAAGTACCTTCCTTTGGACTTCGGTCCTCAGGCATAACACACCGGCCACGACTTCGCGCGACCGGCGGCAGCGGCGAGCGTTTTATCAGTTCATTGCGCGTGCCGCCAGATAATCACTGTGCGGCGAGCGTCTCGGCCGCGCAATGAACGGAAAAAATGCTCGCCGCAGCCGCCGATGTCGTGAGTGGCGAAGGGTACTAACAACCCGATTTCCCCCGGGTTGACTAAACTTTCGAAGTTACCAAACGCTTCTCTTACATTACTGCACATTCAAGAAGAGGATAAATGGAGTTTTAAGTTTTTCTTTGCTCCGGTTTTACTAGCAAATATTTTCACGCCCCGCCACTGTGACCGACCGGGCCATAACATCTGCCTGGAGAGAGATCTCTATAGCAGCTTAACCCCCACACCTGGACCGATCATGCCACGTACCTGTGAGCTCCGGATGTCTCTGCTGCTTCAGCCACCGCTCGTCCTCCGAATCGATGTCGTACTCCGGCGCCTCTTGTTCCTGCCATAGCGCTGTAACAAAGAGAAATCACAATTATTAGACTGTGAGAATCACGCAAAAAAAATCAAATCAAAGTATCTTTATCCAATTTAGGATATAACAAGCGCTTATGAATGTCGAAGAATCTACCATCGGTACGGAAAAACCCTGTTTTCACGATGCTCATCCTTTTCGTTCAGCTTAAAGCTCATAGTAAAATTTCAAGTGTAATTTCGCACATACCTAAATACCGAAAAACTCAAGAGGGGCGAGCCTGGGCTGGAACCCATGACCCTCTACCACTATATAGATAGGCCAAACCACTAGACCACCACAGCTTCGTTCATCATCATAATAATAATATATATTAATAACAATAATAAATTTGTTGGCATTTTGAAGTTTAAAGTCCAGGGACACATCTCCATCCTTAGCCGTTCACACCAATGTTGCCGCCTCGTTGCCCCGAGCGGGCAATAGTTTGAGGGGCCCATTTAGTGAATGGCGAGTCACCGCCTACCAAAAGTTCAGTTTATGAGATATTGAAATGGTAGGTGTCCGTTATCTCACTCCATAGCCCGGTAATCCTGTCCACAACATCCCAACCCCATAGCCAATTCCATGTCGCTTCCTACCTGGCAATAGTTTGGCAACTTTGGAGGACTGTCCGCTAGCACATCCTCATGGTGTATTAGGGGATAGACCTCCATAGTTGCGCCCATCTCATTTATATTATATGGTACCAAAGGCCTCTTCATGTTGGCTTCGGCCCCATGAATGCCTTTCAAATGACCGGGTCCCCATGGGCCCGTGATCGGAAATCCGTACCAACACAATAATAATAATATGTATTTGTATTTTTAATAATATGTATTTCTAATTCGTGTACTGCCTTTTCGGCGAATTATTTTTCGCAAACTGATTCATTTGGCAAATGTTTCATTTCCCAAATGTTATTTTTTTCTGAAACTGTAGACTATTCAGGATATATTTCAGGACTATCCTGTAGGTTAGGTGAGGTTAGGTTAGGTTTGTTTTATAACAATCCTGAAAAGTTTACAGTTTCAGAAAAAAAAAACATTTGGGAAATGAAACATTTGCCAAATGAATCATTTTGCGAAAAGTTTTTCGCCGAAACATTAGTAAACCATTTATAATTATTTATAACTCATTAAGTCATTAGTAGGTATATCTCAAGGATGAATTATTCCATGTCAACACAATTTACGTTATGTTTCATGTCAATTTTCTTATAATTTAGGGTGGTGAGAAGCCTAATATAGTTGTAAAACTAATAACTAAACCTAACGGGTAAACGAACATCAACTAAATCATATATCTACACATACAACGATTAATTGCCGTCAAGAGACAAAGTGTCTTTACTATAAACTCTAGGACAGCGTCTGCCTTTTCTACGCTTAAAAAAACGCAACTAACATCAATCACCAAGGCAAGATGCCTTTCTTAGCTGGCTATTCATCTGATCTTTTAAGAAACAAGTTTTTACGCAGCGCCGTTCTACGGCTGGATGGGCGTTGACCTGTAGTTTTTTATTCACTAGCTCTATAAGTAGGGTTTCCAACCGTTCCACTATACGCGGGACGTCCCGTTTCTGAAGCCCTAGATTCTAGGGCCTAAAGCATGCGTCCCGCGAAAGATCCGCGCGGGACGCTGATTGTCCCGTTTTCTGGCTAGACTAGATTATAAATACCGAAAATAAAGTTAATTGAATATAGCGCGATTAATGCACGCGAACATCGTGCTCACTGGCTCGCTCGCTCTCTTTCCCGATCTACAGGGTTGTTTGTAATTCACTAGCATCCTTTTAACCCTAAACTCCTACTACTTAAACAAATGTTTTTTGTTTTACGGCTTTTGTCATAACTTAATACTTTTGGTGTAATAACGTTTTGAAAATTTGATTCTGCCTTTATTTTTACGATACTCTGTGTATTTGTATGGGAAAAAAGTGCTTCATTTTAAAAAGTCGTAAAACAAAAAACATTTGTTTGAGTGATAGGAATTCAGGGTTAAGAGGATGTCAGTGAATTAAAAATAACCCTGTATATTGAACTAGATTTTTTAATGTTCTTGTCATAAAACTTATATGTATGCTAATGTGCAATACAATACAATAAATCTTTATTGTACACCAAAAAGAAAACGATACAGAAAAACAAGTACATGGAAAAAATATACAAAGTATCTGGTTTATTTATTTCAATACGTTGACAGCTATACCTGACCAAGTTATGTGGGGTGAAGGTGTCCCGTGTTTTATAGACAAGTCCTGTAAATCGCAAATGTCCCGCAAATCTGTGCACTAAGGTTGGCAACCCTAGCTATAAGCTACCAGTTACAGGTTGAGGGTATGCCTGTTGAACCGAGACGACGCATTTGGGCAAAGGGTAGTAATGTTTATTTTTAGCTTTGTGCCCTTATTTTAAGTAAACCTTGATAGGGCTGCTACGTGGCTGGTATTCTTTGAAATTGTAAAGAATCCGAAGCATGTCGTTAAATTGTTTAGTTTCCCTTCGTCCATGATTTATGCCTAGAAATGAAATAAGTCATAGCTTCGCAAAAACACACAGATAAATCTATTTGAGATTGAGTTTGTTTAACATGAAAATGCAAATCTGTCTGGTTTGGATTTTTTCATGTAATCTATCATCATCATCTCGGCTCATATACGTCCCACTGCTGGGCACAGGGATCCTCATAAAATGAGATGGCGCGGGCCGTAGATCCTACGCGGGCTCAGTAAGGTTAGGAAACTTTACACGCACCATTGAATTTCTTCGCAGGTGTGTGCGTGCAGTGTTATTTTCCTTCATCGTAAAGCTCATGGTAAAATTTAAATGTGATTTCGCAAATAAATCCCGAAAAACTCAGACGTGCGACCCTGGATTCGAAGCCATGACCCTCTGCTTGAGAAGCCATAGGTCACACCACTGGGATACAACGACTGTTACAGTAAAATTACATAAAGTTTAGTTTAGATGGTTTGCCTTCATTTCATATTCAACTTTAACGACCTACAAATAAAGCCAATTTTACAATACTGTTACCCACGTCTGGAGATTTTGTAATAGCTATACTTTATTTGTATGGTGTTAAAGTTGGAAATGAAATGAAGGCAAGCCATCTGTCAGTGGTAAACTAAAAGTAAACGTATTGTACGTGTATACGTTTAGTGTATTACAGACAAACAATATATAGTAGATACATGTTTTATATCTTAGAGCGCGCGCACACAGAGAGCGGTCTGGAGTTCCGCGTTCCTTGAAATTGTACTGAGTCCCTTACGATAACGCACACAGCAATCGTAAGCGACTCAGTACATTTGAAAGAACGCGGAACTCCAGACCGCTCTCTGTGTGCGCGCGCTCTTAGATAGTATTTAAATTTGCCTAACGACTTTAGACAACTTTTTAGCTGGATACTACATTCATGCTGTAGAAATATTAAAAACTGCACAGCGCCAGACTCAAGCTTTATTCGAACTAAAAAAGTTAGTAGCCCTGACCCGGCCAAACATAACATCCTGCCTAGTCGGAACTGCGCAGAGCGCCAGCCAGGACTTTGTTCCTTTGATAAATGTGTTTATTACAACTTGGGTCTTTCCCAGACATGGCTAGGCTATTTTTATTCCTAGATAACATAGCTTGAGCGGATTTTACTACGACTTCTGAGACTCAACCAAGCAAGATTGTTTCAACTTGTTTACATCAATCACCTCCAAGTTGATTAGCCGCGCGAATTTTTCAAACTAGCCGCACCCCGTTTGATCCAGTTGATTTTGTAACAGCAGCACTATCATATCACAACGAGGCACAAAACTGACAATGTCCGAAGAATTCTGTGAACGTTGATTTGCTTATCTCTGGTTTCCACTGTCTGCAAACCAAACCGCAACTAACTGGATGAGCTGATTGGCTGAACCGAGGGTAGCTGATCGAGGGTATTCATCACATGTATTAGTGTATATGTACCTGTATACTTAGTTAGGCTGTTGATACTCTTGTGATTTATTTACAATCTTTGTACACAGTTTACAATTAATAAATTACTTACTTACTTTTAGGTATGTGTAGTGTGTTATCAATAAATAAATGCGCCGAGTCACAGATTTCTGAGCCACTCAGAAGTAAAAAGCTTTATATGAATCTGGTTCTAATCGGCAATTTTAATTTTTCTTTTTTTTTAAACAAAAAATATTAATAATTTAGAACTTCAAGGCCTTGAAACGAGCTGGCAAACCATTCTAAATTGTTATGAAGCTATTTGTTATAAAAAAGGCTGCAGAATTGTTCAAAATTATTTTTTACATATAATTAAATATCTTCCGAACTAAGCCAAATTGACCTGACTTTATACTATATTTATGGTTTGAAATAACCTCAGGAATCTATGTTTTAAATCTTTCGGTTTACTCATCCGCCACGGTGTATAAAATAAAGATTTTACATCATACAAAAGCGTATGCTGGTTATTTGTACGTATATATATACCTTCTTGATATCAGCCACTTCACATTCAAGTACCATTTTATTAGGGAGAGGATTTTGGTTGCTTCAACTGCTCAAATAAGGAAGGAAGTCCATCTTACGAAAAACAGAACAAAGCTTTTCAATATTGTTTATTGTCAGCCGTTGAACTGGCTTGCTTGCAATAGGATGTTTATAGTAAAATCATGAAAAATTCTCATACCTACCACACTAATTTAAACGATCAAGTTAATGCATTATGTATGTTGTTATTCTTGCGTTTTAATCGCCTCGATTTTGTGATCACATTTATTATGAATTGGCTGTAGATTTTGATGGAGTTTTCGGGTATTTATTAGGGGTCTCGTACTTCCACCAGATGACCTGGCAACTGTATCGGAATCTTCTGCCATTTTTACCCGACTGCCGGGGGTTATATTTTTTGAGCTTATGTATGTATGTATCATTCTTTGGCGCGCCCTGCAGCCTAAACGGCTCGATGGATATTAAAGTGTGAGGTGGCTTCAGATTCGTCTCAGTTGTGAAAGTGATATATTTTACCGGAATTCCCGTAGGAACGGGAATCACACAGGAAACACGAATTTCCGATACTACTAAACGGTTTCAAAACTTCCTATTGAATTTGAGTTCAAATCTGGTACTCATACTCATACGCAAAGACGGACGTGTAATGTAAATAAATTTTAAATATGGGGCCTCTTTTGGAGGTAAATAAGAAAATATATAAACGCAGTCGGACTTTTACTTCTAAAAAGATATATTCACAAAAGTGATTCCAAACAAACGTTCAAATAATGGCTCCATAGCGGTTCATTTAATACTATTTTTTGCTCCAAATTAAAGGACACCAATAAAAAAACAAAGTACCACGTACTTCTAAAGTACTTCACCCTCCAACGGACTCGTTACAATCCGGTTCGCGGAGTTTTTGTCAAGCACGGGCGGGGTCGTTGGCCGTAATCAGAGCACTTTTGCATTAAGTTTTTGAGTGCTTTCCGAGCTTGAAATGTGTTTACGCGTGCGAATGCACTTTTCGGTATTTTAATGTAGCGAGCGGCCAGTTTGAAAGTTATTAATGCGAGGATGAGTTTGTTTTAACGTTTTTAGAGATGAAAACAAAGTTTTGGATGAAAAGGTTTTTATTACAGTCCGAACATAAGGAATAGAAAATGGATAAACGAAGAAATATTTCCCACTAAATTCTAACCATACCTATACAAGTGTTTTACGTCAAAAAAGTAACAGCCGTGGTCATGAAGTCGACTCGTGACCACGGACGCTGTAATGCGATCGAAACGTCGAGGTAAATACAGCAATTAATAGTTTAAACCAAGTGAGATAAACAAACTGTCAAATGTTGTTCGCCATCATATACGATGACATATTAAATTAATAAAAATCAGAAACACGGATCACTCACGTATTATTAAGTCGAAGGATCCCCCGCGATCTTATTTAAATAATTACATAAATGTCTCATAATAGTTTTAATCGAAACTTGAAAAATTGTTCCTAATAACGTCTCATTTCGTTGATAAATGACAGAATTCGTTCATTCTACCCGATGTCATAGGAAAAAATTAATCTTAAAATTTACATGAAACCAGTGTAGGTTTCACAGAGCACACATAATTCATCTAACAGGAAAATTCAGTGATAAGTAAGTTCGTAACAGCAACCAACTACATTACGAACAATCTGAATTTAAAATCTATGGTGTTGAACGACACTATCACGTATCTCGTCTAGACATATAAGGCACGCAACTCGTATGCGAATAATGTATGCGCAGTATATATTATGTTAGACGCTACTCACTCGCAAAAACACTTAACGGATGGGTCTCGAGACAAAAACGGACAACGCCTCGGATTAGCTGAACAGCTTAGTTTTGAGATGTCGTACGTATAAGAGTTTTACTATAAGCAGTAAGTTTAGCAGTTTGTTTGTATGTTTTATAATATAATCACAATCAGCTAGGTCCAATCTGAGCGAGCGAGCAAGTTTAAGTCCAGAAAAGCCAATGTTTGAACTTACATTCGTAAAATGGCATTTTCAATTTAAGGTAAGTATAAGTTGGCAGCCGACTCCACGCAGCAGCAGCAGACGACGTGTCGCTAGCTACGCTACGCTAGCTACGGAGGGAATTTCATAAGAATAAGGTATAAGTTCGCGTAGCGCTAGCGACACGTCGTCTGCTGCTGGTGCGTGGAGTCGGCTGCCAACTTATACCTTTAAAGTGCGCAATTTACTTTTTTTTAAATAAAGAACTCCATTGATTTTGATGATTAAATAAATAATGTCCCTAATTTTCCCATGACCCAACGTGGGCTTAAACCAGACTTATAGTTTTATAACAAGACGAGACCTCCCATTAAGGATATCCTTACGCGAACGTGTTTCCGCGAGTTGTTTCTCGTTTGCATTGTGCACCTATACACGTCTCTTTCCAACTAAACATACACGAAAGAGATAAGTATTGTATTATACAAAAAATTGTACTGCGATCCAAACCTCTCCAGAACCTCTTTCGATACCCATCTTTATATAGGAAATACAAATTCATTAAATATCTGATATTTGGGGGTTTTCAGAAAAAAATGTACCCGTTTTGCCTTAATTATCCTTAATTTTTCATACACAATTTATTAGTCAGTTTTGTGGCGGTCCATACAACATGTATGGTTAATGTATGGTTAACTGCGTCAAAAACTGACAATTAAAAGTGGGAAACTTTTTTAAATTGCCACATTCGCAGCCACGCATTGCTACGCGCTACGCTCGTAGCCAGTAGCAGCGTTTTTCCGCTTTGTAGCGAAAACTGCCTACGAACGCAGAACGCGATATCGGGTTCTTGGCACTCAATGTGTTAAATCGATAGTACTTGTGGTTCTGAGTAGAAATAAACCAAAAAATGTTAGGTTTTTAAAAAAAAGTACAAGGTACACTTTTTTCTGAAAATCCCCATATAATTGTTTTATACAAGCGTAGAGTTGTCTAATGCACTAGGAATCATGATCGTTTTCACCACTTCTTCCTGTTCCTCGCTATAGGATCATTAGGATGACGGTAGAAAGAAATAGTGAATGCGTTTGCGAGCATCCACGCTTTGGACTCATTCATTACAGAATAGCCGGAAAAATGCTTCACATTTTTTATGACTATCAAAATTGGGAACAACAAGTTTATGGGACAAGAGTATTAGACTATTTTTCTTCCGTTGCGACGTAAAGTAAGCATATGTTACCGTTCACGATAACATACAAGTCATACAACGTAGGTATAATAGTAAAGGTATGTAGTAGAACAGTCAAATAGTTGACAAGGAATCGCTAAAAATCGCAAACTAATAGCTAGTTCTGATTTTTAATATGTAATGATATGAATAATACGCAGTTTATCTATATGCCACGAGTCTTTAAAAGCTGCAAACTTGAACATTCACTGCTGGCAATGGTCCTAGATATTAGAAAATCCGAACTACTACTTATCTGTTACTTTGCAATTAAAATCCATACCTACTTAATATTATAAATGCGAAAGTGTATCTGTCTGTCTTTTACCTCTTCACACTTGAACCGCTGAACCGATTTTGGATGCAATTTGGTATGGCGATTGTTTGAGACCCTGGGAAGGACATAGGATAGTTATTATCCCGAAAAATTTATAGGATAGGATAGTGATGAACGAATTCTTTGCAGACGGAGTCGCGGGTCACGGCTAGTATACTATATGTGTTGTCGGCTCGGCGGGCGACGGCGCTCTGTGCCTGAGTGAGCTCAGCTGACGACGACGTAATCGAACGAGCGCCAGACGCGACTCGCATGAGATTGGTTTCTTGAGATATATCTCTTCACTATAAAAGATGTGAGAAGTCTCGGCGAGAAAGTTTGTCAAAGCTTTTCTTTCTCTTACATGAATCATTATGAAACGGACAAGGAAACCGACATAGACTGGCGCCCTAGCTTGGGTAGTGAGAGCGTAAGAGATAGCGTGAATAAATGTGATAGAGAATGAATGAATGACGAGCAAGCTTGGTTTTTAAATATGATTCTTATTTAGACGATAGGCGAAAAACGTAAAATTATTTAAGTTCTGTTAAATACAGTTCATATTTTGAAAAAGCTGGTTTTCATCTACTAAAAATCCTACATCGTATATTATTCAAGGTAGTTCGTATTTCGTGTAGTGCAGGGGATTCCCAAACTGTGTGTCATGAGACGCCCCGGGAATCCATAGCACGAACGGTAAATCTTTAGTGATGGATGTGCCATTTTATTATGAAAATAATAATAATTTGGCGTGCCATCGAAGAATATTTGCATAGACGAAATTAATTTATAAATGGAATACATTCATCCGGTGATTAATGATGATGAGTGGAAAATAATTCTAAGTATGTCAGACAATGTTACAAGTACCTACATAGTCCGTGTCCGTGTCACTGGATAAACCTACTTTTACGTGTAACTGCATGGTATTGCGAAAAAACGTCAACAAAAAGCAAAAATATTGATTTATGATAGCTAATTAGTGGACAAGAAGATTAATACACATTTCTAAGAAATGTAAATCGTGATAAGGATAAACTGAAGTATAAAAATACAGACATACACCCGAAAAAGATAACTCTCCTTCTGACGCAATCGGGTAATATAAATTTATCTAAAGATGCAATGCAACCGATACCGTGAATTTTGCAACATATCGATCTGTGTCGGTGATATTAATTTACTGATACATTGATTCGAAATTCGCGCTATTAATGATGTAAACTCATCATTATAGCGCTCAGCTTGTTCATGTAAACGCAGCACACTTTATCTATGCTAGGGGTATCCCCTAACTTCATAATTTCAATCCGCTGGACTCGAGTGTTTAGCGAACATACTATTAAAGAGGCTGAAGTAGACGCTTTATCCCTAATGTACACTGATCCTGTTTAAGAGTAAACAGAAAAAAATCGCATAAAAATTTAAATTTTAACTATATATTAATTTAATATCAAAACATAATATTATGATTTATTTTTAAGTTTATTTTAAAATGCTAAACAAGTAAGTGACCAAATATAGTCCGAAATAGTAACTCACATTTTTAGACCTTTTGAAACCTTTTTATTCGTATCGGTATCGGCAATATTTTTTATAAATATCGGTATGGGTAGGTATTATATTTGTAGGTATTATAATTGCTAATAGAAAATAGATCGTCTTTTAGCAAGACTCCATCAGTTGACAATGATGGAGCTAGACTATTATTAGCTACATAGTAGTTGCAAGCTACTATACTATATAGCAGTTGCAACTACAGCCCAAGCCTTCTCATTCTGAAAGGAGGCCTGTGCAGTGGAACTTATATGTACAAGACGAGATTATAATGATGATGATGATGATGATGATGCTGGTCATATTGAAAGCTATTCTGTATCCTAAAAATACTTAGGAACACAAATTTCGAACACTTCTCACGCTTACAAGTAAAATTTTCGTTTACCATCCATCAATAAATGCCAAGACATACCTCCGGATTTATCCGCGGCAATATCGCCGCATGCGGATTGCACACCAAGGCGCGGGCTATTCTAAACGCACTCGTAACTTATATTTATAAACAGCATAAGCACAAAGCGGTTAATTGAATGAAGTCACTACGTACGATTTACGCATACAGTTGTATGATTTCTTTTTTACTATTTTTTAGGGTTCCGCAGTTTTTATATCATGCTGATGGAAAACAGGCAAGGGGTTCATTGATGAGACACATATACCGAGGAAGCCGTGGTGGCTTAACGGTTTGACCTATGGGAGAGTTGGCACACTAGATGCGCGCACATGGTGTGCCATCTTTCTTACAGTTTCAGTCATGACAACTGGTGCGTGACACGCACACGCATCTGGTTTGCGCCGGCCTTTCATCTCTTGAACTGAATCGATCCCTTTTTTAGGGATAAGCGCACTCTTATACTTCGCTCTATCTACCATTATTACGAGCTTGTATTCAACTAATCATGTTAGTAGGTTTGATAGTGTGGGACAAAACTGGGTGTAAAATTTAACCCAGCCTTCGGATTGACTAGAAATCTGCCAACCGTTCATAAATATCTACACATAGACTTCATTACCATAACATAAGGTTCATGTTTAGATATTTAAGAACGGTTGGCTGTACAGATACTGGAGAACTCAACTGTACACATGTAGGTTGGATGACAATCAAGTTTAGATATACTTTACGATGTTCCATGTTAATACAAATGAAATACTTTTTTAGCTCTGCAAAGTAGTGACGTCAAGTCATGCAAAATAGGTGCGTTTCCGTTGAGGGAGAGCGGGAAAACTGCATCTATAGTATTATTTTCAACGCAAGCGCAGCTATTTTGCATGAATCAACCTCGCGGAGGAGCCAGAATAAGTATTCCATTTAGTTTGACAAAACAAGTACAATGAAAAGAAAGAACAGTCAGCAAAAAAAACATGCACGATAAATCTTTTTCTTACATAAAACTTATTTAAAATATGACGTTCAATAAATAACTAGCTAAAAACTTTTTATCTGTGACTACAAATATTGGTACATATAAGTAACCTTATCACTAGGTGCGTACAGCAGACTCATTCGTGTGATTAAATAATAGAACTTCCATGGAAAAAACTGGCATTCGGCAAACAATTTAGGTATTTTCCTAATGTCCCGTCGCTAAGTAATAAACGATTGTTTACGGGCGCGCCGTTTTCTCATACCATCGACGCAGTCATAAATCAGGTTAATTTACACTTCGGTTTCTTTCGGTGAACTCTCGGGGCGTCGAAGTTAAAACAGGGCTGCGGTTTCCAAGTTTGATAAATGATAACGAATATTATGTAATGTTTTTGCTACGAAAAGACCGGTCAAGCGTGAGTCGGGCTCCGTACCACCGCATGATGTTATTCGGATCGAGACGCAGAAGGTAATAGGTAAACAAATTTGTTGTATGGAGACATTGCGCTGCGCTCCGAAACTCAAATCGCTGATGTTGTTAAAGTCAAAGTCAAAATGTATTATTAAATTTAGGCATTTTTGAATGGTTAACAGGTAAACAATACAGTGGTATCTTTTATTTAGGTCATATCGTCTCGAGAGGACTGATTGCCGCCTCTTCCGCTCGTTGAAACGCCGAAATAAGGACCAGGGAATGTGAAGTCGGCCGAAAAACTGCTCAGCCACTTTTTACAGCACGTACCTCATGGAAATTACTGCGCGAATGGAAATTTTCCACAAAAGCTCTCATAATGAATGTTAATGAGCAATTTATCCTGCGCCAAAAAATATGCCAGGCAATGAAAATTCATCTCCGGTTTTAAGTCCTACTGCTGGGCACTGGTCTCTCAGAATGCGAAGGCTCAGGCGGGCGGCACTTTCCACGCAAGCCAATCGCGGATTGGGACCTTCACACACACTAAATTGCAATCATCTGGGTCAAAGGGTAGTGATACTAAGTTACCATCAGGCGACACACTCGTTTATTTCCCCGAATTCTAAAAAAAATGTTGCGCCGCAATTCGGCTCAGCATTACACACAGCACGAATGGCAGTGCCACTTAAATAATAATAATAAAAAACTTATAATACCCCTCTTTTTGTGTCGTAGGTTAAAAATGATCTGGGAGTAGAACACAATAGCGCACGGTCGCGAAACACGAAGAATGTGTCTCTATCGATCACACGTAAATCAATCGCAAATTGGAATTTGTAAGAATGTGATTGCAAATATTTACGCACTAGCGACAGAGTCAAGGTAAAAGGTCATTGTGCGAAATTCTTCGTCCTCCGCGATCGTACTTTAATAATGCGTCCTTTTACATCTTTAGGTACACTCGAAACGCCAACGCTCAGTTTTCATAATCCAACTAGTCAAGGCGGTCGAGATTGTATTTTTCTAAATAATGTATCTGAGTCACAATTCACGATAAACATCTGACTAACGCGACACAGAACCTTGTGTAAATTACAAAGTCCTCAGCTAATGAACAGTACTAATAGCGGAAAATACTTCAGTCTTAATTATTTGTGCCCAACTTGGGACATTACGCCGAAATGATATGTCATGTTATTCAAGATTATTCGAAGTTGTTAGGCACCGGCGACAGACACGGTCGAGCCGCCGTTTTTATTTCTATACTAGTTGTTACCCGCGACTTGGAATTTATGTATCGCTATGAAATCTGCCATTTCCTTAGATAGGAGTTCTCCTTGCTATATAATATAACATTAGGATTGGTTAAACTTTATTACCGTGAAGAGGTAACAAACGAAATAGACAGAATGTTAGTTTGGATGAACCTGCACAAATTAGCAAAGGTCATAGGGTAAAGGAATTAACATACAGTTGAGACGTTTATCGAACGTCAGCATTACATTTACAGCGAAAAGGTTCCACCCTGTCGCGTGATTCAGTTCCTTTGATTGTAAGTGACCGGAAAATGTAAGACATGAAAATAAAATAGTAGCTTAATTTAAATGGAAATGCTGAAAACATGGATACTATAATTAATTCAACATTTGAAAACGCGTTGTTTGATATTTGCTTGGTTGTTAAATCTGTAGGTATATGGTTGAATTCTTAACTACACTGACCATTTTAGATCTTCAGTATAAAATAGAAGGATTAAATTGGACCACTTCCGTATTTCTACCAAATTACTCTGGCAACAAAAAATGAAGCGAAGACAGCGCCACAAACAGTACGCCATTCTGCATCATCGCTTCATTTTTTGTTGCCAGTGTAAAGAAATAGTGTAATTTGGTAGAAATACGGAAGTGGTCCAATTTAAGCGCCGGTTCAATATAGGTTACTCTCCCTTACACTGTAAAGTGAAGAAGCATTTTCTGCGACAGCAAGAGGCGGAACAAGTACGAAACTATGCACTTAACGGCTCAAACTGGAGCTACTTCGTACAAACAATGCAGTGCGACGCATCATCGCCTATCAAAGATTAGTGAGGTTTCTTTCCACAGATAGTTCACTTTAGAGTAATTCCACGTAAAGATGTTATATCGTTTTGTTTTAAGAGTAGTACTAAGCAGTGATCATCACCACGTTCCCTAAAGGTCACTTCAAATCAAATAAATTAATTTCTTAAAAGAAAACTCACATATGACACATTAAATTGGTACAACATCGGCTAAGGATGCCCTGTGAGTTATCATTATACCTAGATATTTTTCTGGCACGAACGACATGTGGTTAATGTTTGACATAATAGTAACATCGACAATCCTGCTATCGATAAGTAACATGAAAAATGGTCGGTGTAAAAAGGTGGCAAAATACCAACGTTAAGTATATAAACATTTTTAAACTGCAGACTTTGATAAGTATTTGCTTTGCTGTACACTGCGAAAAACAAAGCACTCAAAAGTTAAATCAATTGCCGTCGTTAATATCATAATCATAAACCATGAGAGATAGATAAATGACATCAATCATTTTTTCAATTTGTGAAATTCATGTCACAATCCATATCATTTGAATATCCTATCAATATTTCAATGTTTACAATGTCCAAAACATGTGTAACGAAAGTAAAGACAGAAGGTCCAGAAACAAAAAATAAATAAATACCTTAATAACATCTAGAAGACCTCTAATCATTCCAATTTGAATTAATCTTATTATTAATCAGCAACGATGTTAACTGCAACGGTAAGTTTTGTCAGAGAATTTTCATCACTTTTAAATTTATGACGATACCTTCCACATATTCCCTTGCGTTGATCCTGCGAAAAATATCATGCTAGTCGTTCAGCAAGGGTTCCACTCCGCTTATAATATCAATTTCGTATCCCTTGCGTCTGGATTGCGGGGCAAAGGGAAACGGAGCTTCTGTAATTGTGGTAGCGCTTATTTTAGCCCGTAAAGGATCTGGGGTAGCAGCGGGCGAAATATTATCCAATTTTTTTCGCTACATGCCGACTGTTTGTATGCACACTACTTTAGCCTATTGCGGCGAATCGTGAAGGGTTGTAAGTGTAATAATATAGCTTTCGACATTTAATTAATGGTTAGACCAGCAGGCTTGCTTTCGCAATCACTATTTCTTTCTGTCAATCGGTATAAGATGGTGTCAGAAAGAGATGGTGAAAGCAAAGACAAGCATTCGCGCGTTAGACAATACGGCCTCCAGTCTGGTCGATTAGTATTCATCATTAATATCATTATCAGCCATAAGACGTTCACTGAGGGAACAAAGGCCTCCTCCCGCATCGAAGTGATTCCTGCGAACTTTACAAGCTCGTCGGTCTATCTAGTAGGAGCACCAAAGTCACTGATATACCTCGGAAGTCCTGGCGTCCGCGAACCGGTAGACGTGGCGAGGGAAGACCCCCAACAAATAGGTTTACCGGATCGTCGGTCCGTCGATTACTTTTCATGCACGTCAGATTAACAACAAACACGGTACTGACTTGCTTTAGATGGTAAAACAAAGGACCGTTGTAGGGAACAAAAGGCACACTTACGCAGCGAACTGCGAGCTGTTTGTTACTGCTTGCAATCGACTAAAGGATCGCACGCAGCACGCACCTTCACGCAATTCATGACAACAAATCATTTCAGCCAATTAGTGCGTCAATAAACTAGTAGACAAGTAATATGCAGACGTGTCCGAATCAATTTCGTAACTTAGTCGCCATGTACGGCAAAAAGAAAACGTAAGCTTATGCGTACGTGTCGAACCAGTATATATCAATATCACAAATTATACGTTGGGGTTCATACCCCACTTGATCTACTTCAAATAAAAATAGCGATACCTGGTAGAGCCCAGTATACAGAGTACACTACAAAAGGAAACATGAACGCAAGAGCTTGAAACTAGAAATCCCACCGTAACTCACCACAACCAGCACTAATATTCTGAAAACTGATTGACATTTTTGGGTAGGTATTGCATACCCTAAACACAGAACCACACTGGCCGAGTGGTAGTGGGGCAAAATCAAACCTTATAATTTTTAAAAACGCGATTTTTTAAGGTTTGTGGTCAGGTGTACTATCTGTCATCTTGCAATAATTAGCTTTGTTATAGTTTGTTTATTTATTTATATGTGTCTGTTTATCCCACTGCTTATATTTGTTTTAGACGTGTACCTATTATAATGTAAGTACTATATATGCATGAGTAGATGTACTACTTTTGTTGCGTTTTAATTTTCTGATCCACTGTTGATGCACCACCTGCTGTAAACTAGTCTTTCCTTCTTTCTGGTAAAGGGTTGCCTGGAAGAGATCGCTCTTAAGCGATAAGGCCGCCTATTGCTTACCTTGTATCTTTCTCTCTGTGTACCTGTTTTCTGTATTGCTTACTATTCCTGGTGTACAATAAAGAGTCATTGTATTGTATTGTATTGTAGTGTTCTTTAACTATCAGGTTATACGGTCGTCTAAACGATATATACGGACACGGGATCTACACAATTGTAGGTTTCTTAGGTGAAAAAAGAGTCGATACAATGACGACACTATACTATACCTATCTGTAGCTGTATCTTGTATAGCATTATTACAAACCGTCCATAGTGCATTATGGCTGTGCCCACTTGATTTCGTCCAATCGTCCAATTGAGATGCGTCCCAAGGCCTATCGAATTTAAGCTGCAATCTCTAGGCGATTGAAGAACAAAGGATGGAAACTTTCGTGATTTTCACTCATAATTACTAACGACCCTCGACCTCGACGTTTGCTGCAATGCAATGTGGCCGAAACGTCGAAGTAAATAAATAAATATTTATTGCGTGATAAGTCCCGTTTAGTTTAGTAATTAAAAGGATGGAACGTTTTATAGGTCGAATGTGTAAGTTTTAGAAGTGAAACAATTCTTTTGCTTCACTGACTGTTAACGAGACCAAATACATTAAGTCTATATGTATAAAATGAATCCCTTGGTCACGCCATACTTGAGAAAGACTTCATCGATTTAGTTCCATATTTTTTTAAATATTTCTAATACTTTGTGGAAGGTTCTTACGAAAAAAATCCATGGGAAAAGTAATAGAAGAGATATATATTCGATTTCACCTTATCTCTGTAACTGTAGATAGCTACAGAGACTTGATTCTTTTAGAGGTGACAAGGGATTTTTGTAATTTCCCGCGGGATAGAGAAAGGCAGTATTTCGAATTTTTTTCTGTGTGCGGACGAAATCGCGGGCAAAAGCAAATTAACTACCTGCAAAAAGAAAGTTTCATGCTTTCTTGCTGACGCGCAATTTTGGACAAATTAATCAGGCTGGGCAATAACAGTTTTAATCGACTAACACTATTCGGCCAGAATTAATGCAGAAACACTCTCGAAAAAAATCCTGAATTAGCAGATATCTGACGATTATCCCAAGTTTATTACAAGGTAATTTGATTAAATAAAAATACACAATCCGAACTCTTGGATTCGTTTAACCGTTCTGTAATTACTTATTACACCGAACGGTTACCGAAGCGTACATACCTACTCTTAGGCTGGATTTCACCAAACTTTTATTCCGAGAATAACGCTTACTTCCAGATAGTAATGTCAAATTACTATGGCGGTTTGACATTACTATCTGAGAGTAAGCGTTATTCTCAGAATAAAAGTTTGGTGAAATCCAGCCTTAATAGTAAAACGTTCTACGTTATACCTACCCATAAACTCGGATATGCTTGCGTTGCGGTTTACCCGTTCCTCTTTATTGCGAAATAAGCTTCAACAGCTTAGTTTTATGGTGGAATGTTGTTTGTAATATAATTTGAAAACAATGCTGATTTATCTACGGAGCTATCTTTTGATTATGGACGTAAAAGTGTTTGTTTCATGGTGGTTATTGGAATTTGGCGTTTGTTTGTGTTTAAAAGTTATTTTATTTGTTTCCCTTTCGTTTCGTGATGATTCAGTACTAGCTGTTCCCCGCGACTATGTCTGCGAAGAATTCGTTTATCCCGTGGGAACTATAAAATTTTCTGGGAAAAAAAAAATCTTATGTCCTTCCCAGGTTCTCAAACTATCTCCATATCAAGCTTCATCTAAATCGTTTCAGCGGTTTAAGAGGTAGACAAGACAGACAGACAGAGTAACTTATGTATTTATAATATTATAAGTATAAGGATTTATTAGCTGTGTTCCGCACCGTGACATGAGGCCATGTTGTCTAAACTTCTAAAGCACTAGTGCGTTAGAAAATACGGGCTCAAAAGACCTGTAACGAGGCATGTACGTTTTCAAACACACATTAGTTATTTACAGATCGTTTTCCTTTAAATTGGTACAATTACAAAGGGCTCTCTATTATTAGACATAAAATTTGTTTAGTTCATTAAAATATGCAGCAGCGAAACCAATCGAGTGACACCGCTCGGTTTTACCCAAATGCGTCAACATTTGTACAATTAAGTCTGAAGGATTTAAAGGATAGGCATTTGAATTCGGTTTAACTATAATCAAAAGTAATGTTTAGGTTGTTTTTGATTTTGTTTCACAACATAAGTGTCTCACGCCCGCGTTTTTGCCCCCGTTGCAGAACTCTTAGTCGTAGCGTAGCCACTGTGACGGTGTCAGGTGCCTCAGTAATAAATAATCAATCATAAAATATTCTAAATTTGTTGGAAAAAAATACTTTCTGCCAAGTTTCTTGAGGCGCATTCTTGACAAAGAAATGTCTTTCCGAATGCGCTGATAGAATAAAAAAAAACATGTAAAAGAAACCTTTTGCGGCCGACTTATAGCCATTTCCATTACACATTTTATCAAGATCTTGCATAAAACTTTAGGCGATAAAATAAACCAATTACATAACGGGCCACTTGTAACGAATTGCAAGTGTAATGAGTTGTCAGGTCATGTTTCCGATGACAGATGGCACGACACATGCAGACTGCGTACGCGCAGCCCTGAGCGCATCCTGTTTGCAACGCAAGGTTTTGCGTGGAGTCGCTTTTTTTTAGCTTTCGATTGAGCTTGGGTATCATTTGTTAATTTATGAGTAAACTTGAATTATTGCAGAGCAGAAGGTAAAAGAAAGTGACTAATCGTGTCAAAATTGAAAGAAAATTGATTAAATACAAAAGGTCATTACTCAAAAGTTTTCATTGGCGTAACTCTGTTGATCCGAGATCATTTCTTAAAAAAAATGTGACCAGTTAAATGCGACTGATGAAACGCTCGAATAAACGACCCGATATTCCCCACGGACAAACTCTTAAAACTTTAATGGCCGGTTTACATTATTCCAGTCAAATCTTACCAGTTAGCGTTATATTGCGGGCCCGCGATGCTAGCGAGTTACAAGTGATCGATCGAGCATTGCAGTGTCATTCTACTGGCACGATTTTACTGGAACAATGTAACCAACCCGCCAAGTGAGAAAAATGATTTTTAAGTGTGTTCTTCAAGCAACGAAAATGTCCTGTTATGTATTTTTTGGGAATTCCTATGGCAATTTCGTAAAATCCTGGAATTTGAATTCAACAGCCAAATATACAGGGTTATTTTTAATTCACTGACATCCTCTTAACCCTGAATTCCTATCACTCAAACAAATGTTTTTTGTTTTACGACTTTTTAAAATGAAGCACTTTTTTTCCTATACAAATACACAGAGTATCGTAAAAATAAGAGGAAATCCTTAGGAAATCTCAAATTTTCAAAACGTTATTACACCAAAAATATTAAGTTATGACAAAAGCCGTAAAACAAAAAACATTTGTTTAAGTGGTGGGAGTTTAGGGTTAAAAGGATGCTAGTGAATTACAAATAACCCTGTATTGGTAAACGCGTACGAAGCAAGGCTTGTTATACATCTTTATTTCGATGGGCGGTAGAAATGGTTTCAGAATGGCCCCGCCGTGGTTGAATGTATTCTTGTATTCGTGGTCGTTTTCATTAGAGCAAGACAGAAAGATATTTCACTAAGCAATGGCCCAAGACTGCGGCGAGTGCACTCCGTACTGCAGTCCCTCGCATCGTCCCTCGAGCGAGTCGCATCTTAGGACCACCACAGCGCGTTCCTACTCTACATGCCTGTGTACTCGGTATTCAATGCATGCCGAGTGCACCCTCTGTCGGGTGGTCTGCGGCCTAGGGGAGGAGGGTTGATATTCAATGGATGGTACAAGGGTTCCCAATCTTTTTTCATACATTCATTTCAGCCGAAAGACGTCCAAGGATAAGGGATTAAGGTTTACCAAACAGAACAGTCCCGCGCCACCCAAATCCAACGCGTTCCCGCAACCTAAACCAGGTCGTCACTTCGTCTTTTTAGAGGCCTACCTATACTTCGTCTTCTGGTCTGTGGACGTTATTCGAGAACCTATTGGCTCAATCGGCCATCACTTTTACGAGCGATCGATTTGCCCTGTCCTGTCCGCTGCCATTTGGCGATGCTTCGAGCTATGCCGGTGATTTTAGTTCTTGCGCGGATTTCACCATTTGTAATGCGATTCCCCTTGAGCATTCATATAAGCGAATCTCTTGACGGGTTGTTTTATTTGCAACGCGTCGGTAGAAAAACACCCCGTGTAGCTTTATAACGCTGCCACGCGCGCGACCCTTGTACCATCTCGCGACGCTGCTAGACAGAGTCACGACGCCCTAGATGTCGCGACGCACATATTGAGAACCCCTGGGATAGTGAATGCGTGCCGAGGGACGCCCCGGTTTCAGGCTGATATAATAAAACATCGGTCTGATGAATGTGTATGTAGAGCCAACTTGACTGGGTAAAATGTAAATAGAAACGTGCGGTTGTGTGGTTAGAAGGGTCGGTTGGTCTAGCCGGTGGTTGCAGGATTGATTCTTAACAATACCAGGGAAATTGCGGCGTCTAAGGGCTGGAATGATATTCCTCCCCCTATCCAAGGAGCGTCAAGTAGGTACACCTTCAAGCGCAAGCTGAAGGATCACTTCTTAACGCTCCAAAAATCCTATCCGTAAAAACCAGCACCCATACATTGATATGCCAGCCTGTTGTTTTTAAACATATCTTCTCCGTTTACTTTTTCTTTATTGTAACTTATTTATAACTTATTCTGCTACTCTATAATAAACCTATACTTTTTATCAATTTATTGTCATTTTATTAATTTATTTTTATATAGGTAAATGGTTCATATAGTATATTTGTGTATCGTTCCGTGAGTCACAGAAAATCAGCGCTGCAGGCGTCTAACGCCTCAGCATAATGCTGAGTCAGCGACCGTTTCACTTTTGTGGGGACACAAATGCAGTGCTGTGTATGTACATGTTTATTACTCCATTGTTTGTTATCTTTGTTTTTTTTTGTGTGTTAAATTGTGTGCACTTTCTTGTATGTGTGTGTCTTGTAAAAGTGAATAAATGTCTTCTTTCTTTCTTTCTTTCTTTAAATTGCTGATGCGTTGCAACTTAACGAGGGCTGAGTGAGATGGCGTAGTCGAGGGCCAAGATATCTTTACACTTCAGTAAAGTCGACAAGTGCTTTACCATTTTTGACAGTTCTTACATCACAAGACTGTAAAAATAGCCTTTGATGTTTTGAGCCGTACAACTGTCGTTGAACCTTTGGGTGATAAAGGAATTTCTTGGTCGACTTTACCACAAAATAAAAAGGTACAGAAGTCAATCAAGTGTATGTACTTCACTTTTCATACCTACGCTCGGCGGTCGCTCTAGGGTAGTCAATTATGGCATATGCACATAAAACTTATCGTGAAAGTGGCACTCGTTTCTAGTTGTTTGATTTATTGTTGATATTCAAAAGGAAAGAATGGAAATATAAAATAATAATAATTAAAATACCTACCTACAAAATTTAGCGTTTGTCAATTTTCACTATCGAAAATCCCTAATAACTTCTAAACGGATTATCCTAGTTATACAATTTCCATTGTCCTATCGGTTTTAGACCTAAACCTATCTAATGACACTAAAAACAACACAATATCTATACAAACAAAAAAACATGTTTTCAACTTACGTAATATTAGTGGCATGAATTTACCTTACAAAAATGTAGTTAGGTATAAGTAAGTACCTAACCACATTTTTTGTAAGGTAACGTTTATTTATACTGATTCAAAATAGGAAACTATTATTACTTTGGGAGTCGGGCGAGGTGCTTACCTATCTAGCTAACTATTCTATGTAACGTTAAAATGAACCATCGAAATACAAGCAGTTACCTACTAAACTTACCTCTCTGAAACCACGGTAGCTTAAAAAACGACCATTCACCGTTTAGGGTTGAATTTAAACAACCGTCCACTGAACAGTTACCTATAATAACCTTTTTTTTGTTGCTCCATTATTGCACTCGAAAAATTCCACAGACGCGCGACACAAAATAAATAAGTACGCGCGAACACAGCGCGCGCCTCACGCGGATGGCAATCGCGCTCGGACTGATCCGAACTGATCCGAGATATCGTGTCTGTGAACAGTGTCTATGTGTGCGTTGCTCGAGCGCACTTTGTATGTAGATTTATTTCTGTACCTTTTTATTTTGTGACTTTACCTTGTCAGTTATGCCTTTTGAAAATTTTATACAAAATTTTGTATACAAAGTGACAGTAACAAGGCCAGGTAGTAAAGTGTAAACATATATCAAACCTCGAGCGTACAGACACCGTCCAAAGTAGTAGTAGAAGTATGGCTGTAGCGACAAGGTACCAAGGTGTGAACTACTAAATATATATACCTTCTGCGCCACGCCAGTAGGTATATTATTCGTACAAAATCAAATATTACTAAGTTACTAATAAAACTAATCGTGGCATGTAGATATTACAGTACATGTTATCTTTTAACCCTATTCCAGGCATAGTGCATATATAGCGACCACATCAATCTATACAAAGATTCGACCTTGCCCCCTTTACAATATGGTAGAAAATCAATTGAATTTGCTTTGCTTTTAAATTAATCCTGCATAGGTAAACAATATAACACAATGATTCATTTTGTAGTAGCACATCTAAATAGGCGTGGCCTGGAAAAGCGATAACGTGTACATTAGATAAGATAGTATTATTTTGTTTAAAGTTATACCATTCATTACTAAACACTCCCAGACTTCCAGTCCCCAGTCCTAATAAGAATGAGTTTCCTTTTTCTGTTTTGTTTTTTTTTTTCCATTGCCCACAACTTCCCCTGAGAAGGAACAAGGATTTTCCTAGTACCGGCGCGCACTGAAGGTCGGACGGACCGGGGCCTACGAGTTAGGGGGGGAGGGGACGCGTGGCCCTCCCCCGCACCGCGTAGTTGCGCTGTTTAAGTAACAGAGTTACATTACTAGTTCATATTATTACGCTATACGACAGCATCAGACAGACAAACTTCGGAGAGCCGTCCTCGATCACAGCGCAGACAAACTCTAATTCCCTGTCATTCCCTTTGTGCAGGTTTCGTTTAAGTCTGTCGTTTCATTCCGAATCGATTGGCTTGGGTATAGAGAATCAACATCAAAGCGGTTTAAAAGAGGTAGTCTATCATTCCCGGGAGGCTTAGAGTTGAAAATAATTAAAATAAACAATTGTTACGGTTAAAATGTAAATTAATACAGTACTCGAAATGTAACAGTTCAGTGATGACTAATTATCAGTTTTTCTCAAACATGCTATGAAATATTGACGTTATGTTCCTTATATTACGCCACGAAGTGTCACAATGCAGGCGCGGCGTGGTGTGCGGCTAGACGAGAGGTCAATAATGGAATTTCATACAACATTGCTGGCCTTGGCCAGCAAAGTGATCGTCTATTGTTCATACCATGACGTTTATAAGTCTATGGCATCATAGCATTTAGCCATTAAAAAAAAAACTATAAGCAATATTTGCGTTTTGGTTCATTAAGACATTCTGCCACTACGCTTATTTAAGGTAAGGTAAGATGATGATGGTGATGTCGATGGTGGTGATGGTGTTGATGATGGCGGTGATGATGATGGTGATGATGATGGTGATAGTGGTGATGATGATGATGGTGATGATGAGATGGTGATGCTGGTGATGATGGGTGATGATGAAGATGATGGTGATGATGATGATGATGGTGATTATGAGATGTTGATGATGGTGATGATGATGGTGATGACGGGTGATGATGATGATGATGGTGGTGATGATGATGAAGGTGATGATGATGGTGATGATGATGATGTTGATGATGGTGTTGATGATGGTGATGATGATGGTGATGATGGGAGATGATGATGATGATGATAATGGTGTGATGGTGATGATGGTGGTGATGAGATGATGATGATGATGTTGATGATGATAGTGATGATGATGATGAGATTGATGATGGTGATGATGATGATGATGATGGTGGTGGGTGATGGTGATGATGACGACGACGACGACGACGATGATGATGATGATGATGATGCATGTTTGAGAAAAGCTCTATACAAGCCTTGGCCACGAACAGGGATTGCCGGCCTCGTATCTCTAACTTCGGCCGGCAATCCCCTATTTCGCGGCCGCTGCAGTAATGCACTATTAAAGACTTAAAAAAAACAGATGGGGTTCTTAGTTAGTCGGAGTCTTTGTTTATGTACCTATGTTCCCCGTAGATTCTATATTCAGGTAAGTCTGAGAATAGGTAGTAGGCTATTTTTTATACCCCTATTCGTCGCAGACGAAGTCGCGGAAAGCAGCTAGCTTTATTATAATTTTTTGTTAATTCACTCTATTGATTTGTGATGTTTAAATAAAGAATATTTGTATTGGACTGTAAAAGAAATCCGAAAATCAACATGTAAATTCTGTGTCATTATGAACCATGTTGAATAAAGTAAAGCTGTGCCAAACACAGCACCCAGCCATACTCCGTAAATGGCGATAAACCTCTCGTCTGAAATTGCCTTACATATTTGAGAATTTCACAAACATTTCCTCCATATTAAATCTACTAGCTCATACGCTTCAAACGAAACACGTTTTTACAACATCACGCTAAATTGGAGTTACTATTTGAAGAATCGCCCCGCAATCGTTTGTGAATTGTAATATAATTGGGACTAATTGGCTGCATTATTTATCTTTCATGTTATTTTCTTTAAACTTCTGTATGTACAACCAGTATAAAATCAAGTCATTCATAGTGGAAGCACTTAAAGCAGTCATTAATGATCTTGTTATCATACTTATATTGGGTATAGGCAGGGAGTTTTACAAATTAAGCGAGTGATGTGTCATTTTCTATGTGTTTTTTTTGCGCTGAATCGAATGAGACCATACTTATACTTATAGGATCAATAGTTTGCAAGATATGTAGGGTTTTTGTTGAACAGCCATAGAATAATCTAAACATCACTTAAGTACCACCAATAGTTTCTCAAGATGTGGATGTGATGGTAATACTGATTGCTCTCAGTGAGCCTGAGAAGCCTATATTGTTGCTGAAACCTAAAATTGGTCCTGAGACCTGAAAATGCATGTGCTGTGAGTATGTAATCTTTCACATCCACGTGCTGCTGTTGAAGGTCGGTTGAACCATAAAGAATAAATAATAACAGAGTAGAAGGGAATCTCTTTTGACCGCGTCCAAAACGCCGCCATTTATATACCTACTTCCCCCCTCACGTCGTTACACCCCTCTGTCGTCCAGGCGTGTTGCTAGGGTTGCTTACTGTTAAATATTACTTACGTCTAAAGATAATATCGCTAAAATATAAGTTTTTATTTACTTTGAAATCAAATTTGCGCCACTGGCCACTGCGCTGCGCGATCGCGTCGCGAGGCGAGGCGAGCGGGAAAAGGTCAACGACCGATGGCGGGGTTATTGAAGATTTGACGAAAAGCAATAAAATGCTGTAGGTACCTACTCTAAACTAAATTTTACCATTGGGTGAAACAATTGGCTACACAAAAAGAACTGTTCATGTCTTTTTGATTAATTAGGTACGAAAACGAAACAATATTTAGAAAATATTACTTACCGCTCATCATCTTTGGGAAAACTAAAAAAACTTAAGTGTGGCATCGTTTTTCCATTATTTACACACCCAAATACACCACAATAACTTGACGCCATTGTTATAAAACGAACGCGCAAACAGTAAACACTTAAACAGCCAAACGCGCGTGCAACGACGCCGGCCGTGACACCCTGACTGAGTTCTCGCTTAGCGAGTACTCTAATATCGTGACCTTGAGTCCGGCCGGAGCGAGAGTTTCCCTTCTACTCTGTTATTATTTATTCTTATGGTTGAACAAAATATTTTTCATTTAATTCGACCAATTTTGGGTTTCAGCAAAAATATAGCTTACCATCACATCCACATCTTGAGAAACTATTGTTAGTAAGGGATGTTTAGTTTGTTCTATGGCTTTTAAGCGAAGCAGTAAAGTGAACTATATGAAGTGGAAATGTGATACAACTTGCACGATTTATCTTGCAGGTATAGACAGGGCTTTAGCATTAAATCACAGTTCCTTTTCCAATACTCTCACCAGTGTTAATGTTTAATGCAAACAGGATATTACTCACGCTGCATGTGAATGTGCTGCTTGGGCATTTTGTAGTCCGGGGGGTAACATCGCTCGTAGAACTCGAGGTCTTGGACGTCGCAGACTTCCGGCGTTGGGATGATGAGCCCTGTGCATATTGCCCTCTGGAGATGGTGCTCCTGTTGACAAAAAAAATAAAGGGATTATAGCAACACGTATTTTACAGCCAAAGCGACATTAAAGCACTACTAATTGGGTCGGAATAGATGACATCCTCAGTTTCACCATGCTTTAGTGATAATCTTTAGCATATTTTGGGAACGTCTCAAAGTAAAACGTCGCTGGCGATTTGTTGTGCCAAGCGGCAGTTGACAATGTTGACATTCAGCCAGGCTATAGTCATAGTCATGCTATGTTGTATTAGAATACGTGCAAGATGTGGTTTACTTATTCATAAGAATTGGCAAAAGCCCATACACTTGCGTTTCGTTCTAACCATACAGTCTAGCTTTAGGTTCAACTATAATCCAGCTGGCCTGGGTGATCGAATTAGCAAAACTAGGTTCATGTTCGCAAGCCAGTTTAGATCAAAATCAAAACGTTTTCAACGTAAGTAGGCCATAAAGAAATTGTAGGTCACTTTTTAATACTACTAGCGCTTTAGGAAATACCATGATTGCCAAGAAGAATGTGCCGCGCGAAAATTGGCTGAAAGTCAAAACTTATATTACAATTCACTTAACAGTTAATAAAAGGAAAACAAAGTACATTAGAACTATAGAAAAGACTAAAATTAACATGGATATGGAAACATACATATTAATGAACTGAAACAATTACTTTGCTCACCCGCGACCTCCGCAAAGTAACGCCTGATTCAATAAATAGTTTATGGAAACATATTTTATTGTCATTAGATATATCTAGTTTATACAGGGCTCGATAAACATAAAATAATAACATAAAAACAGCCCGAATTAAAACATAATAGGAGTCGCTGTCATCGGAAGCGGCGTTGACGACGTCGACGATAATGATGATGACAATAGTCTAGGGTGGGTAATTGGAACAGGGATCTACGTGACATGACTATGTTTCGACATGCAACAGGTATTTAAATCCGTATTTTACGAAGAGCATAAAAAATAATTTCATTCACACAGTAGTTTAACAAAAGAGCGTTATCATATCAAAATGACGATGACAAGGATGCTTAGCAGTGACGTCAGTAGAGAAAATATGTTATCAATTGATAAGAGCTCATGTAAGGGCAGTGCCGCCTATTGACATACAAGATGAGCGGCAAATGAATTGATAACGTCACGGTGGGCGCAATATCGTCATGTTCTTCCGGACCTACATCGTTGCGCGTTCAGATGTATATTAATTAATGCGAGTAACCCCCTGTTTCTCCATCCATTGATCAAATTTATTTGATGGATAAATGTGATGCCGTCTCTGTTTGTTTTGTTCGAATAGACGGAGACGGCATCACATTTATCCGTCAGTGAAAATTAATCAATGGGTGGTGAAACAGCCCCTAAGTCTGTTATCCTGTGTCTCGGAAGTAGCCGCAAGCATATAAAGAACGCGCGTTTTCAGAAACCCTAGACTGGTCACCAAAGTCAATGGTTGATTTTGGTCAGGGTCAACCAACCACACTACATTTTAAATGCTTACTTGCAAATATCTCAGGATCAAATCTTGGGGATCTTATAGGTCTGGCTTATCATTTAAAAAGATTAGTTAACTATGAAACAAAATTCAGAAAACGTTCAAGTTTTTTTCCCATAGAAAATTATAAAAGCCTAACGAAACGAAAAGGTTTGCATGCCATGAATAGGAAAGTGTAAGAGGTGATTTCCGGCACTCTCAAACAGGACAAAGGCATAGTCGGGAAAATGTAGTTCCTATGGGAAATTCGAACATTCACGTACTAAGGATATAAAACACCCTTAAAAGATAACATTAACGCAACAATGCATCAAAATTGATAGTGTCGGCATCCGATAACGGAACCCTTGTAGGAACCGCCTATAAATTCTTTGAAGGAACCCCATTAGTTACCCCCTATCTGGGGAGCGTGGGGGTTCCATTTGTTTTCATACTACTTGTTTAGCGTTGTATACGCGTGAAAGGGTAAAGGGACTGTGATTTTTGATGAGTAAAGTTTTGTAGACAGTGTTTACTTTCTATTACATGGTAATACCAGTGTAAATGAGAACTTTCGTCATTAACATTTCTTACGTACTTAGTCACTAGATATTTATCAAAAATGTATAAACACGACTCCTGTCGACTTTTGTATAACAACTCCAGAATATTTTTAAGCACCCTTTCGATTACGACGTTTTGGGTGAGGCGTAGGCGGGTAAAATGTGGTAGTTAAAATAGACTTCTAAATATAAAGCCAGGCTACAAGAGGCTGTGATTTTTCAGTCACACAATTTTATGTATATGCAATGAATGCTAATGAGAGTTTTTGTGACAGGCTTGTGGAGTGGCGCTAGTATCGGTAGGTCCGTTTGGCAACTTTGTGTGTTACGAACTAAATGAGTCAATCGCAAGACTGTAACGTCAAACGGGTCTTCACGATACTAAAGCCATCTAGCGATATTCCTGTCTGAAAACCATCATTCGAATGAAAAATCAAATAAAAGAGTAGACACTCGCACAACTGTACCAGCCATGCCGTCGTAATTGAAACATCCGATCCGATTTCGTTCAAAGGCCAGAGCATGAGGGGCGACTTTTTCAAACTTTCAAACAAATTTGTTTCTATTAAAATGTAGTTTTTGTTAGGAGTACCAAGTAATTTGTCAGCCACTAGCGGAATACATACGGAGTACATGGTAAAAACTTTAGAGTGAATATTTCACACTAATTGACATCGTATAAAAGAAAAAACACTATAACAAACGTGATCCGTGAAATAATTAAAATGCCACATATGTAGGTAAAACTAATCGGCAAGTATTATTCTGTGAAAATAAAATAGTAGAATAAGACACTGGAGAAGTATTAAAAATATAAAAAATTATCTTGCCTGTGGTGTGGTAGTCGCAAAAAAAATCAAAGATAGAAAAAAATCACGAAACTAATTATATTTTATCAAAACTCTCACTAATACTCTCAGCTTATACTTTGAAATACGAAGAGCGAAACTTGATTCTAAATACGCTCCGATATTGCTTTATGTATTTCATTATTAAGTACGCCTCCGTTTTTCCTAGTAAACATTTATATCCAGGGAAAAGTAATTGTTTCCGCTCAAATTTCGATTACATTGGCTTTTTATAAAACCTTAAGAAATTAAGATCAAAGCGCTTCGTAATGGTCCAAGGAAATAGAATAAAAGCAAACTAAAGAGAAGGGTTAATGATTATCATCAAGTGCTTATTACGGAGACGGGAAACACTGCGAAGCGATTCTGTTGCAATAGTTTCAACATCTCCAGCTTAACCAAAACTAATTTCTTCTCGAGAATCATTCCACCACGTGTACAAATTGTACAATACTTTACTTGCCGGTAAACTTTACTTCAATTTGTAGATACGTAATACACTGGTAATACACTGTTAAAGTCGTAGTAAAAGTGGAACAATATTATCAATTATCAGGTTGTCAAAAGCAGAATTACTTTATATCGTTGGAGGAAATATGCTTGCATAGCTAGTTTGTGCACATAAAATAAAACATAATAGTACATAATTACAAAGCTTGATCGCGACGCGCCTCAGCCTTATGGTTTTTGGCTAGGAACAAGTTTTTACATAAACATGAGATAAGCTGGCACGGTCATGGAATATTTTACCGTATCGGTGCGGCTGGACGGTTCCAGATCTTACAATGGATAAACGATGAAAGGTTCGATTACTCGATGTCTTTATCAACTTTTGGAGACAGACTTAAGTATTATTTTGTACTAACGTAACTACAAATGTAGAATGAAACGTTCTTGCACATTACATATTTGTTTGTTTTTGAATCAAATATTTTATTTACCTAATATGAGAGAGAAGCAAAACAGTAAGGGAGTCATCTGATGGGAAGTGGTCACAACCGCCAATGAACATCGACTAAAAGAGAGATCACTGATCTGTTGCCGGCCTTTAAAGGAAGTGTAAACCCTTTTCTTGTAAGCCCGATATCATAATTGTCTGGAAAACATATTTAAAAATGGTTGATGATTGATCGATGATCTTAAAATCTCGAAATGATTGAAGAAAAAAGCTCACGCATCTTTTTTAAGGCATGCAAATGGATATGAATTCCAGAAAATGGTCACGCAATTTCATTTCTCGATTATCTTGATTCAACAACGAACGTCATTTAGGCGTCGCCGAACCTGTAAGAACCTTTCTATGCCCCTTCTTAATACGTGTCAGAATACGGCCGGCTCGTGGTTACTTGGTCACGCTTCGGTTCGCTACGGTACTCCCGTCCGGTGTTAGGGATATATGTATAGCAGCTGCCAAGACCTACGTTTGTGGAAAAATTGGTTTTTGTGAAGGGAAATGTTTACGTGGAAATGTCCAGTTCTTTGTTTGAGAATATTTATTGTAGAATTCGATTGGATACCTATATAAAAGTTTGTATGGATGCATGGATGTGTGGATGTTTGTTACTCTCGCAAGCTAAAACGGTTTGACGAATTTTGATGAAATAGTTTATGTTCTGGTACTTTTTATCCCAAAAAATTGCGCAGATCCCGCGAGACAGCGGTAAACGAAATCTTCGTGGACGGAGTCGCGGGCAACTCCCAGTACGTAAGTACATAAAATACAAAATTAAGAAGTTATTTTCAAAGAATGATTATTGTTATCTTGCTTCGTACGATTACAAGAAGTTTATTTTTACATATTTACCTCCTAAATGATCATCAGCAATTACATGAAAATATCGTTGTATAAATATATTTATTTGGTACAACGATGTTTCCTATTTTAACAGACTTCAAAAAAGGAGGAGGTTCTCAATTCGTCGGAATCTTTTATTGTTCCATATGTTGTCCTCATGACCAACCAAATGTGAAAAATATAGGTTACTCCACCAAAAAAAAGTAGCCAAGTATAATTCAGGTCTTCAGGTCAGAATTTATTTCGAAAGAAGTACTCTTCATCTTTCGTTTTTGAGTGCTATTATGGATATTTATATCAGATGCTATCCATTTTTGGGCTTACTTTCGAAATCTCTGGATTTAAACAAATATATTTATTTACTCAAATAGATTATCGACGCTATAATGTTCCGCGAATATCTTTCCACTCTTATTTCCAGTATGCAGGTCATAAATTGTTTTAAATCATGCCAGAAGTACACACATTTGTATGCAATCATTTTAGCTCTAAGCTTTAACTGGATTATGTAGGATTTCACAACTTTGAAAAATGATTAACAAGATAAAATGATTTGGATTTTAGGATTTTAGATTCTTACACATAAAACAGAATGCTCAGTTGGCAATCTAATTGCGATTTGAACTACCTACTGGGAGACAGTGGAGACTTAGTGTTCGATAGCTACTTTTTTCGTGGACATTATTCAGAAAAAGCAAAGTACATATTTATATTACTCATCAATTTAAACAATCATTATTCGCATTTTCTTGACATTATCGATATTTTTCAAAGCAATATTTAGGAAAAGGCACTCCCGTAGGCTCCTGTCAGGAAATAGCTCACAAAACCCATTTACCTTCATAGATAAAGCATCGATAGTAGATACTCAATCTCCGGTTTCGAGATTGCACACCTATGAAAGATATCTTTAGTATCATGGGCATGGCTTTTACATTAAAATTTATTGTATGAACTATTCCGTAAGCAAGTTAGAGGTCAAATCATTTCGAAAAAAAGCTCAGCTGTGATACAGTAGTCATCATAAACATAAAAGCTGTCTAGGTGCTTGAAAATATTAGAATATGCACTCATGTGATTAACTATACGGTCAGATATTTTTAAACATCTAAATTGCTAAAATGGCAATGAAGACGACTGTATATGGTTTGGTGAATAGCATTAGGCTTTCAGCAGTTTTCTGCCTAAAAGTGAACTCATATCCAAAGCTCCAAATTCGGGATGCTGGGCAAACGAAGAAAGTAAATTAACAGTTTAAAATCGATTCAAACTTTTCCTTCCACTCCCAAATTGGCAATAAAACGACCCCTCATTGAACGCTGCAGTCAAATTAAAAACAAGTATCAAAAGCCCACAGAAAGCCGTAAAATGAAAGGCTATTATTGCCCGTAAAAACGTGGAACAGAAGTCCTATTAATAGACGTAATCAACGAACGAGTCTGCAAACAAATCTGGTCATTATCCTTTACCTAGCGATCTAACGAGTCGCTAAGGGACGCCACGGGGGGAAATAACGTGATTCTGAAGCTTCCACGTGAACGTAGAGTAGGGACTACGTCAAGGGTACCTTGAGTGGTTTGCCAGCTCTTAAATTGCGAAAGCCAGACTCGACACTATAAATGTCTGCAGTAGATTCAATTGTTCCAAATTTACGCCTAGATAAATTAGTAATCGAGCAAATATTTTTGTAATTAAGAGTAAATAACCCAATTAAAAAAAAAATCCGCAATTGAAAGGCCGTATTAGCGTCTTTAATTTCCATGATGTTTGACCACGTGTCTTCTCTTCTGAAGGGTTTAAATGACGCCGATCTACTCCAGATCTATGAAAATTTCGCTATCAAACCAATATACAAAACCAAATCCAAAGCAAATACAAAAAAGGAGCATGGTAGCCTAGAAGTTTGACCTATGGCCTCTCAAGCAGAGGATCGTGGGTTTGAGCCCGGGCTCCCAGATGTGAGTTTTTCGGAATTTATGTGCGAAATTAATTACATTTGAAATTTACCTTGAACGCCTCAGTATTATGCTGAGCCAGGGTCCTATTTGCAATCGCAATGACACACTCTATCTTTCTTTAGCCTTCGTGTTGTTCTTTTTAGGGTTCCGTAGTCAACTAGGAACCCTTATAGTTTCGCCATGTCTGTCCGTCTGTCTGTCTGTCTGTCTGTCTGTCTGTCTGTCTGTCTGTCTGTCTGTCTGTCCGCGGCTAAGCTTAGAGACTGTTAGTACTAGAAAACTGTAATTTGGCATGAATATATATATTAGTCACGCCGACAAAGTGGTTAAATAATGCATGTAAACAAAACTGAACCTTGATATGCGCATATTAAAGTTCACTTTGCCAGATTAACGATTTTGAGATACGAGCTTTTTTCAAAGTATTGACGATACCTAACTTGGAAGATTCCGTACACATACGAAATCCTTAGAAAAATATTACTTGATTTTTTTCGTAATGGCTACGGAACCCTATCTTGGGCGTGTCCGACACGCTCTTGGCCAGTTTTATTTTTTTGTAAAATATTTATGTGTCTTGTGTTGTTGTAAATAAATGTATTTTCTTTCTTTCTTTGAGCTTTAAGGTGAAGAAGAAATTAAATGGTGTGTGTGAAGCTCCCAACTGTACTGGGCTCGCGTGGGAACTACGGCCCAAGCCCTCTCTTTCTGAGAGCTGGCATGTGCCCTGCAGTGGGACATATATAAGCTGGAATAATGACGATGAACCAAACACCTTTATTAAAATATAATTCGTAGTTTGCCGGATACACTCTGAAATTTTGGAGCGCCTTGCACACATATTTCACGGGGATGACTAAGAGTATTCCCCGGCGGACATCTTTATCATATTTTCCCGGAGCCAGTAATCGCAACCCGGATGGAATAGCGCTCCGCAGGCCGTGCTAATAAGGAGCGGCCGTGTGCGGATAATATCCGGGTGGGGTTAATCTTGGGGACGATTGGCCCGGCCTGGACACTTTCTTGCTTGGGCAAATTAGTCCAGTATTTCTGTTATAAGTATAGCCATGTACCCATTGCTCCACCGTAAAGTACGTGGTAAATTTCAAATGTAATTTCACACATGAATTAGGAAAAACTCAAGAGGCGCGAGGATTTAAACCCACAATCATATGTTTGAGATGCCATACGAGACCACAAGGCTACCCTGCCACTGCTTTTTTAGCTGCGCTGAAATCTTCCGAATTGATTTTTGAGACACTTTGTACAGTCGCCATCATAAACATCGGAGAAGTCAAGGTGCTCAAAAATATCTGAACACGACCGTAATAAAAATAATCCTACTAAATGCAAATATTTGATTGTGAGTGTGTGTGTTTGTTCTTTTTTCTCGCTAAATCGGCTTTATACATGTGGTATGTTGCACTACCGTTCGTGATCGTAATTCTAGCCATTATGTTGCACTTGATGCTGAATGACGTTCAGGACCAACATACAAATATCAATCAATCCAAAAGAAAAAAAAAGTTAAATTCCGCTTCCGCGAATCAGTTAAGAGTTGATAGTGACACACATCTTGAGACTAACTAAAGCTGAGTTAGCAGTTAACTCGGAATAGTTAACTCAAAACCGCGCAAGTGGCCCTTACGCGAAACTGTCTAATATAGCTGTAATCAACTTGCGGTAAGGCTCCATGTGGGCCGCTAAGCTCCTATGAATGGTCCGTTAGGCTTAAAAATTAACAATCAATGATGCAGCCCGCTGCACCATAGCTGCAACACATTTGTGTCCATACAAAAAAGATTAAGTAAAGCTGATCTAATATCATTAATGTAATGACCACTTTTTGGAAAAACAATCTTTATTTAGTGTTTAGCTCAGTTGAGTAGCGTCAAGGTGGGGTGGAGACCAAAAAGCTGGACCAAGTTAATTATGCAAAATGACTGACATTAAAAGGTCTGTTTTGGCCATACATACAATTGTATTGATAATTTTTGTTTTAGAACGGAAAACTTTGATACAAATTTAAACTACCTTTGTTAAGGTGTTCAACTTTTTGAACTCCTCGCGTATGGAACTGCGAAGCTTAAACAATGTTTAACACCAAAATCGATAAGTATTTTTCCCAACAAGTGACCGTAAGACAATATTTGTAACAGAAAAAGCACTTGTATGTGACAGGACATGATGGTAACACGTGCTTTCTCATCTCATTCTCCCAAAAATATGAAAGGCAACGATGATATCGGTCATGGGAAAGAGTGGGGTTTTAGTTGCGTTCATGTTTCGCACCGAATTAGCTTTCGTGTCTTCCAACAATTACTTAAGGATTTACAAATTCAATTTAACGAGACGACAAAACGTTTGATCAAACAGAAAAAAGGTTGTTTCAAGTTAAATACTAAAGCTCAACGGCTTTAGGGTGTCCTTGAGGGCCATGAGGCTATACCACTAAGAGCCATAAAGCGCGGAGCCTGTTAAAAAATATTACTGGCAGCGTTCCGTAAATGCCAAAGGTTCGACAGGCGACCGCGCGGCCGTAACATGAAAACTTTTAAACTTTTTAAACGACTTCAAAAAGGGGAATGGTGTTTCTAATATTTTGAGCATGTTCTCCGTTATTTTTATCCCTATATGAAGTCAGTTTTTTTTTAGATCGAGAGGATTATACTTTAAAAGTGGTGCCAAACAAAATTATAAATACAAAAAAACACCTTAGCTACCATTTCATAAACAGAACAGGCGACAAGTGACTATGTCAATTCTAAATACATTGCGTTGCTGGGTTGAGGAGAGGTGTTCAGTGTTGAATTGAGTTTCATTGCTGTCAGTAGCAGTCATAGATTTAGATTACCACTTTCTCATAGATCATAGCCGCATCACTTCCTCCCTTTCGCACTCTCTGCCTACTCCGTTGCCGTTTAACAAAGAGAATAGTTTACTATCAAACCAATTGAATCACTACCCACTGTAGAACTTTTTCGTAAAAATGTCATTTCCTGACAAGCAAAATCATTGTCACTTACTATGATAACGTTCTTGTCAGAGATCAAATGCGCTCCCACTAATATTGTAAACGTGAAAGTTTGTATGAATGTTTGTTATTATTTCACGCTAAAATCGATTGACGGATTCTAATAAATTTTGGCATAGAGATAGTCTAATAGTTCTAATACTAATAACCTGGTTTAACATATAGGATACTTTTTATCCCAGAAAATTGCATAGTTCCAGAGGAATAGCGTTACACGAATTCTTCGCAGACGGAGTCGCGAACAACAGTTAAGAGGTAAAAAGAAGGTGAAGCAAAAATATTGACCTACGGAACCGACGTCCGTTAGCGTCAAAAACGCTTCGCAGACGTTTCGGCGGTTACGCAAGAGAGTTGAATGGCCGGGCCACGTCATCCGTTACACGGGCTCAGGAACGATAAGTGTGGACACGACCTGAGAAATAGTTACCTACCTACAATGTTATCTTTGAGGACTGTGCGATTTGTGCGATTTTTGACGATGCTAGATAGTTTGATAAGGTTTTAGAAGCAGTTGTAATAGGTTGGAATATTTTTTACATATTGTAAAATCAAACTGCACTGAGATTAAATTGCTTCCGCTTCCGCTAATACGTTGGATTTGTTTTCTGATATCATCAAGATCATATGATCAAGATCTTTTTCATGGCATTTAGTTACTTTCATTTGCAATTTAAAGACGTTGGTATCAATTACTTATGTAAACCTATTGATTAACTCAAACTTATTAATGGAGGCTCTAGGTTTTGTTATTTTGAGCAAGATGTTTTTTTTTTAAACGTGAATAAAAATTTTCTTCTTCATAGTTAAACGTGAAACATTACGCAAATCTCCACCACTTAACACTATCATTTAAAAAACACTTGCTCCAAAAGTTAGCTCGTTATCATATTCATTTCATAAATAAAATTGCGTCGGCGTGATCCACCCTAACCATACACGTGTTGCCTTTACGACACGTCAAAAAGTCAGAAAATTAAAAAAGAAAAACTGTGTTTATATTAAAAATGAACGATCAGTCTAGCCACGAAAGGTCAGGCAGTAATCACGCTAGAGCTAGAGGTATCACACCCTTCTCTGAACAAGCGAACAAAAAATACATAGTGAATAATACGGATAACTCACGTCTGTGATGTTATCCGTATATTTTACTACTAGCTTTTGCCCGCGGCTTCGCTCGCGTGTACCATAAGTATTCCAAAAAACCAAGATATCAAGCAAGCAAGCATACAGGCAAGCAAGCATGCATGCACGCAAGCAAGCAAGCGTGCAAGTAAGCGAGCAAGCAAGCCCGACTAAACTTCAGGTAGATACGGTCCTTTACAGTATTTCTTTAGATACAATGTTTTTCACTATTCGAAAGCGGGCACTAAAATAACCATGTTTGTTAATATATAAAACCTATTATTAATTTCCCCTGTCCTGCATTAGGTATAATTCAATGTTTTCTTACCTTCTACGGAAACTTGAGTAACTGGAAGCGCTGTGTACCTACTTAGCATTGATATTATACATATTATAGTATTTTGTTATGGTGTTGTGTGACCTAACCGTTAAGGAGTTATACCTTTCATCATCTGAATAACCAGAAAGAATACAACTAAAGGTCTATACGTGCATATGATATTTAAAGAAACTTCCTATAACTCCTAACCGTTAAGGAGTTTAACCTTCCATCATCAGCTCACCCGGATAACCTGAAAGAATACAACTATCGGTCTATACGTACCTATAATATTTGAAAAGATATCCTCAACTCCTAACCGTTAAGGAGTTTTACCTTCCATCATCAGCTCATCTACATGAGATGATGTCTACCAGACGCAAACACTTAAATAGCTTGAGAAAATATATGAAAAACGTAATGCGTGCCTACAAAATTTGAGGGTTGCCCTCGATTTCCCTAAGATCCCGTCATCAGATCCTGATTTGGTGACAATGGAACCATCTCAGGAGTATATTGTATTCTTTCGAATAAAAAAATAATTTAAATAATCGGTCCACAATTGACCAAGAAATCGGCGAACATACCTACATAAAAAAATACATAAAGTGGAATGCATAATCTCCTCCTTTTTTTGAACTCGGTTAAAGAGCCCTTTGCGGCCTATTTACAGTGTGAACTTATGAATTTTGAAATTTTAGCTTTCTACAACATGTAAAACGCAAAATCCCGTTTTTTTTCCGTTCCTGTGGGAATTTTGGAAAGTCCTCTCACAATGCTCCTCTAAACTCTCCAAGCAACCTACATGCCGAATTCAGCTTTCTACAACCAGTAAAACGAAAAATCCCGTTTTTTCCCGTTCCCGTGGGATTTTTGGAAAATCCTCTCTCAATGCTCCTCTACACTCCCTAAGCAACCTACATGCCGAATTTCAGCTTTCTATGACCAGTAAAACGAAAAATTCTGTTTTTCCCGTTCCCGTGAGAATTTTGGAAAGTCCTCTCTCAATGCTCCTCTACTCTCCCCAAACAAACTACATGCCGAATTTCAGCTTTCTACGACCAGTCAAATGAAAAATCCCGTTTTTTCCCGTTCCCGTGGGAATTTTGGAAAGTCCTCTCTCAATGCTCCTCTACTCTCCCCAAACAAACTACATGCCGAATTCCAGCTTTCTACGACCAGTAAAACGAAAAATCCAGTTTTTTCCCGTTCCCGTGGGAATTTTGGAAAGTCCTCTCTCAATGCTCCGCTACACTCTTCAAGCAACCTACATGCCGAATTTCAGCTTTCTACGATCACCAAAACGAAAAATCCCGTTTTTTCCCGTTCCCGTAGGAATTTTGGAAAGTCCTCTCTCAATGCTCCGCTACACTCCCCAAGCAACCTACATGCCGAATTTCAGCTTTCTACGACCAGTAAACCGAAAAATCCCGTGTTTTCCTTATCCCGTGAGAATTTCCGAAAATCCTTAAAACAGTTTTTTACTATTATAATTACCTACTTCTATGTCAAACTTGAAGAGTCTAGTAATTATAGTTCATAGGATCCCGTTGAACTGAATATATAAATCCCGTTTTTTCCTTATCCCGTGGGAATTTGGAAAAATCCTGAAATTAATGTTTTAACTAATATAATACCTACTTGGGTATCAAATTTGAAGAGTCTAGTTATTATAGTTACTGAGATAGGGTCACTCGGAATCGAATTTATAAATCCCGTTTTTTCCCGTTCCCGTGGGAATTCCCAAAAATCCTTCCTTAGTGGATGCCTACATTGTATAAGGTATCTATGTGCAAAATTTCAAGTCTAGATCCAGTGGTTTGGGCTCTGCGTTGATATATCAACAGTCATTTAGTTTATTTAGACATTTCAACCCCATCCAGGGAGATGGTATTTTACGTCCGCCACGTCGGATTTTAAAACCGTTATTGTTTTCATAACCAGCGACCCGATAAACCATAGAAACAACACCCATGTTGATTTTCAGACTTTGTTACCCCTTTCCCCCCTTTTAGGGGTTGAATTCTTAAAAAACCTGAAACACGTGTTTACTCATTTACCATTAGGAGTACTTCTGTGAAGTTTCGAATAAAATAGTCGAACTGATCTTGTTTCCCCATACAAACTTTGGACCCCCGTTTCACCCCCTTAGGGAATGAATTTTGAAAAATCCTTTCTTAGTGCACCCCTAGACCTTATAAGAAACCTACGTGCCAAATTTGGAATCTCTAGGCCCAGCGGTTTGGGCTGTGCGTTGATATGTCAGTCAGTCAGTCAGTCAGTCAGTCAGTCAGTCAGTCAGTCAGTCAGTCAGTCAGTTTCTTCTTTTATATATTAAGATGAGTGAGTCTCACGGTAACAAAAAAGACGTTGTACGTATACTTCATTATAGAGCCGGCGCCTTTAAAGAACCCAAGACCCACGTTAGGGCATCGAGCCCGGGTTTACCCGGTCCGGAAAAAACCGGGTTTTCCCGGTTCCGAGGATTACAAAAAAACCCGGGTTTGATTTTTAAAACTCGGGTTTTTCGGGTACTTTTAATACTTTTCTTTTTGTTATTTATTCAGTATAAACCACTTCGAATGCAATAATAAATGGAATAATAACACGCTCTGATAAATTATTACGTAAAAAGAAGCTTAGTTGCTACGTTCCTACTAGGTTCCTAGACTGTCACAAGTAAACGTATTCGATGCGGCGGCGCGGGCGGTGTGAGTGAACGTGAGGAGTGTTGTTTGTAGTGTTCGGTGACGCTCTTTCTAGGTGAGTATTTCTCAATTAATTTTGTTATTCTCTGTGAGGGTAGAAATGTGGCGGTACGCGACAGCGCGGCAGCGAGGGCGTTACCTATCGCTGGTATATGAACATTTAAAAACCATTTCACCTACTAGTGTCGAGCCGGAGCGTATATTTTCTTCGGCTGGAATTGTCGGCAATAGATTGCGCTCGTCTTTGAGTGACAAAAATTTGGATGCCCTAATTTTTTTACGTTCATATTACTTAAGTAAAAAGAAAAACTAATAATTCAGTTCAGATTTCTGTAATTTTTTTGTTTCGTTACGTACGATATATTATTATTATCCAAAACGGATATTAGTTATTATAAAGAAGAGTTTTATTAATGTTTACAGTAATTGGTGATTATTGTGATACTAAAAAAATGTCTAAAAAAATCTATCTTCATCATCATCATCAGCCTACGTTCGTCCACTGCTGGACATAGGCCTCTCCCATGGCACGCCATTGAGCACGATCCTCGGCCACTCTCATCCAGCTCTTGCCAGCCGCCTTGCGAAGATCATCGCTCCACCGAGTCTGAGGTCGTCCCACGCTACGTTTGCCGATCCGTGGTCTCCACTCAAGAACTCGTCTACCCCAGCGGTTATCGGTTCTTCGGGTTATATGGCCTGCCCATTGCCACTTCAGCGTGCTAATGCGGTGGGCTATGTCGATAAGTTTGGTTCTCTGTCGGATCACTTCGTTACGAATTCGATCTTTCAGAGAAACTCCGAGCATAGTCCTTTCCATAGCACGTTGAGCAACTTTAAATTTTTGGATCAGCTAGGCCATTCAACATATGTTGCAAATCTTGCAGCGTTTCCGCCACGATGGCGATATCATCTGCAAATCGCAAGTGTGAGAGGTACTCGCCATTTATGTTAATGCCACGCCCCTTCCAGTCCAGCGTCTTGAACACATCCTCCAATGCATTTGTGAACAATTTGGGGGATATAACGTCCCCTTGTCTCACACCACGATGCAAGGGGATAGGTTCAGACTGCCGATTCTGGACTTGGACGGCCATAATAGCGGCGTTGTACAGACCTCTCAACACTTGGATGTATCGCCAATCGACTTGGCATCGCTGCAAAGATTCCAGAACAGACCAGATCTCGATCGAGTCAAAGGCCTTTTCATAGTCCACAAACGCTAAGCACAAGCAGCCGATTATACTCTTCGGTCTTCTGTATAATCTACCGCACTGTAAAGATGTGGTCTATGGTGCCGTATCCCGATCGAAACCCGGCCTGTTCGGGGGGCTGGAACTCGTCGAGCCTTCGCGCAAGACGGTTCGTGATGACTCTCGAAAACAGCTAGACGTGGCTTTAGAGTGAAATGGGTCGGTGGTTCTTCAAAAGAGTTTTATCACCCTTTTTTGAAAAACAACACGACAACACTCTTACTCCACGCCTCTGGAGTTCTTCCATCAAAAAGAACAGTATTACAAATATTCTGGAGCTCCTTCATTATAGGTTTACCACCAGATTTCAGGAGCTCAGTCGTAATACCGTCTTCTCCAGGGGCTTTTCCATTTTTAAGCTGTCTGAGAGCCATCGCGATTTCGTCCAGGCTGATTTCTGGCAAGTCTTCCGTAAAGTGGCGTGTTAATGCAGCTCTGGACTCCTCATTTTCGGGATCAGGTTGAGATGCATGCGTAGCGTATAACTGGCTGTAGAAGTTTTCAATTTCCGAAAGAATCCCAGACCTGGAAGAAACAACTACTCCATCCGTAGAGGTCAGCTTCGTCAGATGACTTCTTCCAAGAGATTTGACAAAAACCTTTGATCCCCGATTTTGCTCGATCGCTCGTTCTATTGAACGGGTGTATCTTACAAGTTTGCCAATTCTCCTGTTTAGAGCATGTCGTTCTGACGAAGTAACTGGTGGGTGTTCACGTCGTTCCTCCATGAGCCTTAGTGTTTCTTCCGAAAGCTTCGACTTCCTGCCTTTACGCCGCAATTCGCAAAATCTCACACCTTCCTCCCTGAGGATTCCAACTATATTCTCGAGGGCCCGGTCAATGTCATCGCTATTTGTGGTTTCCAAAGCAGCGAATCGGTTCTCCAGATTAGACTGGAACTTTTCAGATCCGATTATAGTTTGGAGCAGGGATGGTCGGAGCCTGGATTTCATCAAACGGACACGTTCAAGCTTAAAATCGATATTCAGACTAAAAAAATCTATACGACTTTTAAAATATTAGAACTGTTTTTGTAATTTGGAAAGTACTGTCTCATTTATTAAAACCTTCCTCATCCTTTACATTTTGTACTTATTGTAGAAAATCGATATAAGAACACAGTTTCTTGTATTTTTAAAAATTATAACAAAAAGATCGAAAAGCTCGAAAAAACCGGTCTACCCGGGTTTCGATTACTCTTAGACCCGAAAACCCGGGTTTTCAAAATTGAACCGAGTTTCGATGCCCTAACCCACGTACTTATATCACGCGGACGAATGCGGAATATTTCGTATCTTTGTCGTGCCATACTTTATTGAGAAAAACGTTTGAAATAATGTTTCACGTATTCGCTGCCAGCTGTCAGACTGGAGTCTTCTTCAGGTGCCAAAAACGCACATGTGCGTTCATAAAAGTACCAAACTATAACAGCGGCAATAGGCGAAAGTCACGAAAACGCACATATGCCTTAAAGCAGGCGTTTAAAAATTTCGTGTTCCGACAGTTTCTTTCACTTTCTAATTTCTAGGTAATTCCTGTGACAGTGATCTCAATAGCATTCCCAACTGGTCACAGTAAAAACAATATCATTTAGATTACAATTGCTTCATGATATCGTCTTTCTGCGGGTCTATAGTGTGAGAACCTCTGAACCAAATTTCATGCGGTTATGCTTAATCAATAGATAAGTTAGTGATCAAATTTCTTTTTCTTTGAGAAGACTTGGTATTTGAAATTGTAATAAAATAATCAGTATAAATTACTATCGTAACATCCCGTAAAGAAATGAGTGAAGTTTTGAAACAAACAACTTGGATACATAAAGACAATATCTACGTAGTACACCGATAATATTCAATTATAACCGTTACATACATGATACAATTTTTAGGTTGCCGGACTCAATAGGTGTCAAGCGGACCCTACAAAATATATTAGTAACTTAATTATTAGTAAGACTCCACTGTCTATCCGCCCGTCTGTAACGGGGTTATATAATTTTGAATAGTAATAGGTAGACACTTCAAATTTTTGCATTGTGTGTATTACTCTGGATGGCTGTTATAAGACATGGCATTTTCATCCTAGCCATGACAATCAAAGTCGAAAAAATAAAACAGTAATAAAATAAATGTACTGTCCGAAAATTACAGCCTAATTTCGACATAGCAATCCATTATATTTAATTGCCGTTAAACATTTCGCAACTGAACCCAAAGTCCAAGAAAACCCTGAGAAAGACGATCTTATTTCTCTATACAAGAATTATAAGTGCAAAGAAAATTCCGCTTTATAACGGCGTGGTAAATTATAGAATGGTACAAGTAGTGGTTAAGTGGTAGCGTCATTTCGAGTTGGGACTGTGCGGCGTTGGTGGAGAGTTGTGTTTTGATTGATGATTGAGTTAAGTGCCGGTTATAACCTAACCTTCGGAGCAGCTGACGGTAAAGATGGCTTGCAGGCGCGGTGTTGGGTCCAATGTTTGGACCAACATAGTGAGAGACCAGACGTATGTGTAATGTGTACTCGGATCACAGGAGAGTATTTTTTGTATTCTCATTCAAACCACATATCCGTACCAAATTTCAAGTCAGTCCGATTAATAGAAGTAGTTGAAATATGACATGCAAGATTACACCTTGACAAATATTACAATTATAAAAAAAAACTAGTAATTAAAAGGATTAAGCTTAAATGTGACTGTCCCGGGCATGTCCACTGGATGTACCCACGAAGATGGGCGCACTCAGCCACATGATGGGTACCGCTCGACAGGCGCTGACGGTAAAGCAGGCCGAGGGGGAGAAGGCGAGACGACCTGGACGCGGAACTGAGCGAGTGACCAAATATAGCTCTGGATAGGGAGATGTCGTCAAGAGAAAAATTTTACATAAAAAATGGCTGCAGGAGAGGCGGCTAAAATAAAAAATTATGTTGATGATGAGATGGACCAATCCGCATTTTTGTCGTTTCAATCTACTCTACAGAAATCGGACCACTTTTATGGAAGAATGGACCATGACTCTCAAAGTACTGACTATACTGACCATTTTTCGAAAAAACTGACTATTACTGACCTTGGTCAAAAAAACTGACTTTTACTGACCATTTTCCACATTTTCCACCCCTGATAGTGCCGTCGCATTCACTCTTCTGTTTAATGCTATTAGCGTAAACGAAACAGCAAGATACGAAGTTCGAAAATCGAATTTCGAAGTATATTAGGAGGGCAGGAACTACAACGGCCAGGGCAATAGCACTATAAAATTCAGATGTGTAGTTACTAACTAATATTAGGTTGTGCTACTAACAATCTACACAAAAGTCACAAAACATTTTGTTAAAATACTGTGATCCTGTTATGAAGTTTAATTTCATATCACAAAAAAATAACTAAATAAATAAAGTGGAGGCATCGATTGCGGAAGGAAATATACATAGTACATATTAATTTTTTTTATTCAATTGCAACATTTCTTGCAAAAATATGTATCATTTCTACTCTTGTTACTTATTAATTCTGTAGTTAATGAATGACATGTGAATACTATAAGTACTACGACTAGTAAAGCAGAGGTCAACTTTATCTGGTTACGCTAAGTGTCGTTTACGTAGAGGTATACAATCGACCCTGAAGTTAGTTTGCAATAGCTTTTTAATCGGTTCCCACGATGATACCGGTTTATATGCTAATGCCTAAAGTTACCTGCTAGACGAAGCAGTATGTACATATGTATATGCATGCGATAGTTAGGATTGGATTATATAATCTGTTCGACAGGTATCAGGTAAGATTTTAATGATTTCCTACGCATTCCACGGTTGGACACAGGCCTCCTCTCACATCGAAATGTTTTCCTTCACCGTAAAGCTCAAAATGAATTTGAAGTGTAAATTCCGAAAAACGCAAGGGTGTATTAAGCCCAGATTCCACACCACAACCACACCAGAACCACAAACTTCTGCTAACAGCTTTTTATTGAACAGGAAATAGCATTCAGATAGCAGTATAAACTCGAACTCAACCCCAATAAAAAGACGACGAGATAGCCTAGTTGTTAGAAAACCTGACTACGAAGATTGAGGTCCCGGGTTCGATTCCCAGCCGGGCAGATTATTGTGAAAAATAGGAATGTTTGTGCGATTCTTGGATGTCTACCTATGTATTTATTAATGAATGTATCTGATAAGTATGTATGTTTATCCGTTGTCTGGTACCCACAGTAAAAGCTTTGCTTGGATTGGGACTAGGTCAATTGGTGTTAATTGTGCCATGATTTGTTATTGTTATTATTAAAGGAATCTCTTCCAGTTAACTTGCCATATGAGTGTACATACCCCGTCACCTTGCTCATACATAATATATGTACACACATGTACGAATGTGAGCGCAAGATAGCACAGGAGACAGTGATCGACACTGCGATTTTCCCGCGACTTGCTGTCCCCTACTATATTAATCAAGCATACAAAAAGAAAGATACTCAAAGTTTTATAGAAACTTTACTAAGACACCAGCTCTATCCCGTTCGCGCGTTCTTCGCTCTCGTGGAAGAATAAAAAAAAACCGGCCAAGAGCGTGTCGGGCACGCCCAAGATAGGGTTCCGTAGCCATTACGAAAAAATCAAGTAATATTTTTCTAAGGATTTCGTATGTGTACGGAATCTTCCAAGTTAGGTATCGTCAATACTTTGAAAAAAGCTCGTATCTCAAAATCGTTAATCTGGCAAAGAGAAACTTTATTACGCGCGTATCAAGGTTCAGTTTTGTTTACATGCTGATTTGAGATACGAGTTTTTCAAAGTAGTGACGGTATGTTTAATACCTTAGGCTACTATTTACTCTTAAACTACAAATAATTCCCAAGCAATCTTAGCCGCTATAATTTTCCTTGTAAATTTAATATATTTACTACCATTTTGATTTTTTTTTAATTTTTCCACCCAACAGTTTAGATTTTAGACATTTTCACACACACACACACACACACACACACACACACACACACACACACACACACACACACACACACACACACACACACACACACACACACCACACACACACACACACACACACACATACCATTGCGATGAGGGTTATTGTATTGTTATTATTATTCTTATTTCTGCATATTTTTCTTCCTCTTCTCTATATAACTGTTAATATTTTTTCACTTCTCATGCTCTTAAAATGTTACTTTAGTCTCTGCATATCGGGACTAAAGCTCTTTTTTGATCTCAAGGGATTAAAGTAAAATTTTTTTAATTGACTATGGAAACCCCTAAACTGCCAATCACGGTGTTTGTGAATGGAGGATTATCGCCATTTTCAGTAACTGGGTATAGACAATTTTAAAGCTTTCCACAGACCGAAGCGCGCTGCGGACGCACTGTAGCGCCCTGCGCTTCGGTCTGTGGAAGCCTTTAGGGCGTGGAAATAACCTCAAAATGACAACTGTATAAAAATATTTAAAAAATAATAATTTCGTGAAACACATTGAATAATTACGAATATTAATCTATTTAATTATAAAATATTAAAGATGAATTCATTTTATTTTGCACGTAAAGAAAGATTTCCTTTAGCTTAGGTGTTTTTAATTTGTTTTTTTTTAAAAACGCTGTCGGCAAAGCAGTTCCCTGCTCTGTCGATAAAATAGCAATCCGCACTGTCGGCAAAGCAGTGCTGGAGTGTACGGTAGATAGAGCAGTTACGTTTGAATGTTAATATAGCGTGACTTCAAAATAATGCGATGTCAGTTGCATTTAATAGTAAATAGAAAGTATAATTAGATATAATCTAACAAAGAATTGGCATATAGAAAATAAACTTAAAAAGTCGTTTCTTTATTCACGGGTAAGTGTTTCAGTTAACAATATATTTTGTGTGTGAACTTAGATCAATTAGGTTAATTTATTTGCCGATTCTAATGAATGAACAATTATCATTCTTACATGCATAGTCCAATTAGTTTTAGCATAGTCTTTAAGTTAGAATCTGTTGGCTAATTATGCAAGCATTTAAAGCGTCACTTTACAAAAAAATATAAAAGAAAAGAAAAGACAGCGGTATTTTTTTTGCTATTTGAATTTTGAACAGATGTCCATTGCTCGTATTGAGCATACGTTGTAAAAAAGTAATTTTGTACGTCGTTTTTTTCCTCGCATTCAAAGTGAAAAGTAGAGTGTTTAACGCGGGACTAAACTACCATAATGACAACTCGAATTATAGCCTCCCTCGCTATCGCTCGGGTGGCTAAATATCTCGTGTCATTATGGCTTGTTTTAGTCCCTTGTTGAACAATCTACTATTAAAGCACTATGCACTGTGATGTCGTTTCTGTTTGGAATACCAACTCTTCAGGGCGCCCAAGATACAGGCAATGCCTAGTTTGGGGCCCGCTGACAATGTATTTATGTTACTGTGTTACTGTTTCTGCATCAATAAAATATTTCATTTCATTTTCATTTCATTTTCGACGGGGGGGACGGTCGATTTTAATGAAAATTTTCACTTTAAAGTTGAATATTTCGCAAACAAATCGCTGAATACAAAAATCATGTAAGCAACCCCCCAATGATTTTAAAAGAACTATCCAACGATACCCCACACTATAGGGTTAGTCGAGAAAAAAATAATCACCCCCACTTTATGTCTATGGGAGGTACCCTAAAAAAAATTTTTTTGGTTTTTTTTATTTAACCACTTTGTCGGCGTGACTAATATATATATTCATGCCAAATTACAGTTTTCTAGTACTAACAGTCTCTGAGCTTAGCCGCGAACAGACAGACTGACAGACATGGCGAAACTATAAGGGTTCCTAGTTGACTACGGAACCCTAAAAATTAGCTCTATATTGCATGACAATTTCGAAAAATTCCTTCGTAGTCCAACCTTTAGCATCCTCAAAGAACGTCTGCCAAATTAAAAGTCTCTATTCCAGTGGTGTAGGTTGTGAATCTTTTATTGGTAAAAGAAGATCTACGTAGTATATCATTTTACTGTAATGTTCTATGCTTTAACAAAAAATTCATGCTCTTGTGTTCATAAGTACGGCCACGTGAAAAGTTTTTGTAAGATCGCGGGAGCAACCATCGAAACGTTTTTTAAAAGGACCCAGTCACGTTTTCAAGTAAGCACTTCAGATTTCTCAAACAGAAACATTTCTTAAAAACAACAGAAGCCTCGCAAGTTTCTTTCCCACCAAGATGCGATTTAATTAAAATGCTTGGAATTGTTTCGAGTACTTTCGAGACGCTCGGTATTTGTAGTGCTTGATAAGTTTTTTAGGGTTCCGTAGTCAACTAGTTATAGTTTCGCCATGTCTGTCTGTCTGTCTGTCTGTCCGTCCGCGGCTAAGCTCAGAGATCGTTAGTACTAGAAAGCTGTAATTTGGCATGAATATACATGTCAGTCACGCCAACAAAGTGGTAAAATAAAAAATATTTTATTTTAGGGTACCTCCCATAGACGTAAAGGGGGGTGATTTTTTTTTCTCGACTAACCCTATAGTGTGGGGTATCTTTGGATAGGTTTATTAAAACCATTGCGAGGTTGCAAACATGATTTTGCTATTCAGTGATCTGTTTGCGAAATATTCAACTTTAAAGTGAAAATTTTCATTAAAATCGACCGTCCCCCGTCCCCCCCCTCTAAAATCTAAACTGTTGGGTGGAAAAATTTGAAAAAATTCAGAATGGTAGTAAATATATCAAATTTACTAGGAAAATTATAGCGGCTAAGATTGCTTGGAAATTATTTGTAGTTTAAGAGTAAATAGTAGCCTAAGGTAAAAAACATACCTAAACTTGGATGATTCCGTACACATACGAAATCCTTAGAAAAATATTACTTTATTTTTTCGTAATGGCTACGGAACCCTACTTTGGGCGTGTCCGACACGCTCTTGGCCGGTTTTTTATTTTTTAAGAAACAAACTTAGGTTTTCGAGGTATGAGAACTTTTATATAATAAATAGTATTCGGACAAAGTAATCTGTAATAAAGATAAGATATCAAAATGTTAAATTAACGATTAGTGCAAGCTAGCCAGTGTTGTAATATATGATAATATATCCGTGGTAGCGAAAATAATATGGGTACTAAACTAACATAGCAGCGAAAAGCCGCAACAAACCTCAAGTATCATCTATCTAATCTATCAATCTAATCTATCTAATACCTTTAAACGAGCAATTCTTGTATATATATATATATATATACAAGAATTCTCGGAAACGGCTCCAACGATTTCGATGAAATTTGGTAAGTGGGGGTTTTCGGGAATGAAAAATTGATCTAGCTTGGTCTGATCTCTGGGAAAACGCTTGGTACCGAGTCTCAGCCCGAGCGGAGCTCGGCCGCCCAAAACTGGTAATAAAACACAGTACTACGTTCTGAGACGTTATAAAAAAACATACAAGGGCCCCACAGTATACGTTACATAAAAAAAATATTGATATCCGGATTAATTGGCATTTGCCATGCCAAATAAATTTGAAACTCTTAAACCGAGCGCTATCACTTCACAAGGTAATTTCGAATTTTTATCTCAAATTTACATGTCATTCACCTACGCTCGACTCGTTGTAAATAAATTATGTACGCACACAATCTAATCGTGTGTCCGTGAATAAATAGCTATGGACTGCGGTCTGAGGTGTTGGCCTTGAAGGGCTACGGCGTAACGTACTGTACTACGTTAAAACGAGATGAAACTCTAATCATATGTAATGTCGTTTCCCGAGCTTAATATTACGGATCGATTAAGTTTGTATTCAAGTCATGTCTACAATGAAAAGTATTATTAATAAAATTGCAGCTTCGCGCCACGTTTGATCGAAAAATCAAGCTTAATTCCGATCTCAGTAAGGTAGATTTTTCATTAAAACGATTAGCATGACGACGTGTTAACTTCGTCTACAATCCATAGAAGGCGTTATCCAACCGAACGTTGTGCTGGTCATGAATTTCTAAGACGGAAAGCCGCGGGATAAAGCTAGTAGGTAATAAATAAAGCACATTATAAGAATGCGCAATCACTAAAGCTGTGGCGGGTTGCTAAGCGATGTGCGAATAAAAATTCATCGATAGGATTATTTCATTTCCCTAACCTTTGTTCAGCACACAGACCAGCAACGGAACCTCTATAGGATCGTCTGTGCGATAGTCACCACTATTTACTCAGGAACGGGTAGAGCTATCAAGCTAATGTTAATAACATAACGGTTTTCAGTCTTATGTATACATCTGCGAATTTTTCCCCTTTACTAGAATTCCTTGTAAAGATCATGTTGAAATGCAATTTCGGTAGCTGAGCATTGTATGTTAATGTAATCCTTGTTGTAAAGTATATTGGTTGTTAGGGGATAATATTGACGTCGGCCTTATCACAAAAAAGCTACAAAGTGAAAAAAGGATTAGTCATCCATCAGGATTCATAACTAATTCAGGTGTTTTTAAGCGGAGTAATGTAAAAGGTAACTGATCTTTGCTAGTGAAAACGTTTAGAATCGTGAAAATATGCCAAACTGCTTCCAGAAAAGAATGGTACGGCTACTTGTCTTGCGCTTGACCGGGTAGGGGCAATACCCCTTAAATTTTACATTCCTAAGCAGAAATTGTAATAAAACTATGGAAACACCATGGATGCAATGATTATATGACGATTAATACATTTCATAGCACCACGACCATGAGGTAAGCGTTTCGTCATGTCGGAATATTTGGAAATGACTTAACAGACAAGAGGTCATGTCTGCTACTTAGAATTCAAAGCTAGTCGCCACTCAAACACATATTTTTGTACGAATGCATGTGTCAAGATGGAAAGGTTTTATTTTATTTATTCAGTAGTCTCTTTTGCTTTAAAAGAGGACCAATCTAAAATAAAAAAAAACGACCTTCATTTAACTTTAACAAGTTAAATCAACTCGATTTGTGGAATTCAGAATCTACATCTATAATTCAATGAAGATATAAACTTTGTGTGTATGAAAGAGAACTAATGAACCAATTTTAAAAATTCTTTCCAACTTAGAAAACTACTCTATCCCAGATTAGCATAGGCTACATTTAATACAGTGATATAGGGAACGCCACGAGCGTTGAGGGGAATGATTACAAACACAGCTACATAAAGCACCGATTGCAAAAAAAGCAGTGAATGATTGAAATGAATGATCGAATGAAAATGTGAATTATATGATCTTATGATGAAACACCTACGCAATATGTATGTATTTTCTATTTTCCTGAATAATTCTTAACGAAATAGATTAAAGAAATTTTTAGTCAATTTTGTAATCACTGTTGAACTTGCCATCGGTACGAATAAATGTCAAAATCCCGCTGTCATTAAATGACCTGTTGTTGTGTGCGTGACCTCAACTCTAGTGGTGATTCCTATAGTATCAAGCTTCCATGAGACTATGATGATTTGATGACTAGCAATAGGTTTAAATTGCTGAAGTGGGCCGGGCTTTGAAGCGTGGGTACCGCAGTGTCCAGTGTTACGAAAATCGACAAATAATAATGACCGTCGACTAAATATCCCAATGACCACCACCACGCGTGATGTGGTGTGTGGTCGCAAAATTGCAATTAGTTTTAGTTCATGGATATTATGCTCAGATTTTCGTAACCCACGGGATACGACGGTCCCCATCCAGCTATTCATACACACAAAAGAACACAAGCTAAGTAATTTAGTAAATCATGTTATTGATCACATTAATTATTAACAGCAATACAAAAGCATTGCGTTCCCAAATGAATCTTATTCTAGCCAGGAAAAAAAGGGGAAATGTAATCCTGCGAATACTGGGTACTTTCCTGTTGAGACCCAGAGCTCTCCTTCCGTGAAGTTAAATTTCAGGTATGTAGCTACCATATTTATTACAAGCTTTGAAGGCAACTTTTGTACTCAGACGATTTAATTTTTGTGATATAGATAAAAAACTTAAGTAACCTCTTGCCTTGCAACTACTTGCTCTCGTCTAATACCTAGGGACACGTTACTAGTAAACGCCAATGCACTTTTATGTTTCTTTAAAAAACAATTTCTTTCGAAGGGGCAGTTACTTATACACCTACGTCGTATTATTCAAGGTAACTCTGATGATTATTGAGACAACCTCAAAAATACAAAAACATTTTTAATATAAAAACAGAAACTGGTCGTAAAGAAAGAAATGACGAATCACTTATCAGTTATATTAAGTTTAGCATTAGGTATTTACGATAAAAGGAGCAATAAATATTGTAGAGTTTTATTGCATCACTAGCTGTTGCCCGCGACTCCGTCCGCGAAGAATAGGGGTAGGTATAAAAAATAGCCTACGACCTATTTATTCTCAGACCTACCGAATACAGAAAAAAAAACTCTCAAAAATCAGTCAAGCCGTTTCGGAGGAGTTCGATAACAAAAACTGACTGACACGAGATTTTTATATATTAGATTAGAAGATGTATTATGACGAGTATAAAACTAAAACTTAACACGTTATCCTAAAACAAGACATATGTGCAGGGAAAGTTTACCCAAGCATTTCTGCAGAGACGTCTATTAATAATCTGCAGATTTCCGTCCCAGGAAATCAGGTCCCAACAAAGTGCATACAGCTGAATGGCGGCCACTACTGGACAATGGACATACACCTCAATAATGACTGGAATACGCAGCGTGAGTAGGCCTACCATAAGGTGGACTGATGACCTGATAATATAAATACATAAATCAAAATGTATGACATCTGTGCATATATTCTGGCCCGTTTGGAATCAAACCTGGTATGGACCGTTGGAGGAAAAATATAAGGAAAAAATATATTCGAACGAACTTTATCCTGTTTGTTAAAAGTATTGTTAGGACCAAGCTATAAAACGTTATTCGATAGACGGTTCCACTGTTCAGTCTTCCGTTCCGTACGTGAGAGAGGGTTATGTATGTATGATACGACGAAACGTAAGTCAGATGTCAGTCAGTATCAGTATGATACTGCGATTTAAGTACTACACTGAAGTAAACTAGTAGTTTTGGGACTGGATCTGGATACATAACAGACCGGCCACGACTTGGCGCGACCGGCGGCGGGATGATCGTTTTCTCTGTTCTTTGCGCGACCGAGACGCTCGCCGCACAGTGGTTATCTAACAGCACTAGCAATGAACTTGATAAGTCGCTCGCCGCGGCGCCCGATCGCCCGAAGTCGTGGCCGGGCCGTAAGACTACCGATATTCCAGTGTATACATAATTATATCGCACGCAGCCTGAACAATATGATTTTGGCTTACATAAACAATTGCGTAAAGAGATAGTCCGTGGCTCTACGTTCGATTTTGGCTAATTAAACTTTGGTACTAAGATAAAAATTATGTGACTTGCGAGGAGATAATCGATTTGACGCTATATTTTTTTCAATGACATGTCCTTCAAGACGTCTAGTCAGGTGTCATGACGTGCGAGATTTCTCGGAATATATCTTTTTTACACCGGATTATGTGGCACTTGAGTACTAAGCAACCCGCTATATCATTACATTTTGGATTATTATACCTCAGCAGGGATAGATACAATTTGAATATCTAGCACGAGGGGCCGGATCTCATTTTGTCGCTCAATGCTTCTCTCCTTCTTTATACTAACAGTATGCTTAGTATAAGTTTTACTTCACCAAAATACTTCTCGATCGCGTTTACGTAAAAATTTCAATTCTATGGAAACATGGACGCGCGCGCGCGGAGGCGCTGTCCATGTTTCCATAATAATTGATTTTTTTACGTAAACGCGATCGAGAAGTATTTTGGTGAAGTAAAACTTATACTAAGCATACAGATAATTACGTAAAAGGACTGAGCGACAAGCGAGTAAGCTGGAGATCGACCTTTGAAATCAAATCAATCGGAAACGTTCGAATCGAAAGTGATAGAAATCTGTATGTATACCTATTGCTACTATCTTAAAACACAAAAAAAAACTTTCACCATCCAGTTGACAAGATCTATCAGACACTTGGCACTTTCCGTGTGAAATGATTTCAAAATCGGTATCCTATGCGCGTTTTGGCCGTTGTTAGCAACAAATTCAAAGTTATAAAGGTAAACTGCTGTAGCGCGAATTCTCATATCGATACGTCATCGAAGTCAACTGACGACATTACAAACAATTAGGGCTATTCAACGATATCGAATTATGTTGATTATGGACATAATTAGTTGACAATGCAAACAAGAGTTTCGTAACATTCATAATGTGCAATGCGTAATTGAATTTGTTGAAGGTGGTCGGAATGTCTTTTTAGGATTCCGTTCGTTCGTTCGTATGTCACACCTTTTGAACCGTAAGTAGACAATTGTAATAATGTTATAGTACATTGTGCATCAAGGGCCGTAAGTAGGGGATTACTAACGAGAGCCTATTAGAAGCCCGACGCCGGAGGCGGAGGGCTTTTAATGACTCGAGTTTATAATCCCCTTACTGCCCGTGATACACACAATGATTTTCATCACACTGCGAGGAAAAAAAATCCAAAAATGAAATTATTTTGTCTCTAAACACTAAAATTAAATAAATAATGGCTACCCGCTAATACAGATTGTCACTTTTTTCAAGTCATCTACCACAGATAAAGCAAATTGTGTTTAGAATTCGAATGGCCATACGGCCACATTCTGCCAACATGTTAAAAAAATACTTACTAAAATTATTGCAAAACTATTTGATATAAATTTAAAATATAAAAATAACGAAGTTTCATGAAGTGTAGTCAAGTTTTGTGTAGTAAAATTGGGTTATAGCTAAGTTTTAAACATATAAATAAAACGTTGGCCGACTTGAAACCTCCTTAGTCTGTTTGCAAATTTAAAACTAAAGTTAGAACTCCCTTGGAAAGAAAAACTGTACGTAAATCCATAACTCCCTTAAGAACAAATTAGGCCTTTGACATTTAGTATACAGGCATGGAATAACACCATTGACGAGCAAGTGTGATGAAAAAGTTAATGAGGTGAGGACCTCACACAAAAACTATATTTTTTTTGGACCACCGTTCAATTGATACTATTACATTATTTACTTATAATTCGACCAGTTTTAAATCAATTAAGCGGTCACATCTCGCATTTGTTCGACCAAAACCCAGCTAAGTGTGAATCAGACTCGTACACAAAGAGTTCGGAATACCAAATTCCGACCGATCGAACGTTTAATTGATTTATAAAACTGGTCGACTTATTGCATTAGTATCTACTCTAGTCACTGTCCAATACAAAACTGGAAATTACTTTAAACAACACAACCATCTTTTGTAATCATCATCCCAGCCTATTTAATACGTTTCACTGCAGAGCACAGACCTCTGAGAATGAAATTACTTTATCCGTAGTTCCCACGCGGGCCCAGTGCGGATTGGGAACTTGTAATACAGAAAATTTGTATAATATCTTATCTTATCTTTCGGGACTTCATCACAAACTACTTAAATCCTGAAAAAAAAAAACAAACAGCAATTAAGTAGTTCCATATTAAGTACCAAAAAATACTTCATATTAGTTACGAATGAGAATCCCGAAAGTTTAAAGCAGAACTTGTGAAATTCAGAGCTATTTATTGTACAGTTGCTAGCACAAAACATCGAAAAAAATTATGACATACTGCGCCTTACCCTAAGTATCTACTATCTACCATCGGCGGTCGTATAAAATTCATTTGCAACACTAAATTCTAACGACCATTCGCTGTCGCCGTTGGCGCAGTTTCGCTACTGCAATATGCTCTTGGCGAAACAGTAGAGGTCTTCTTTTGAAATAAAGATTTTTTACGTTTTTAATCGTATTTACTTGAACTAGATTAGGCTGGCTTCCAGACAACTGTGAGGAAGCGGAGCGAAGAGATATAAAGAAATCTACAAATTAATACAGGGTATTTTTTTTAATAAGTGCACAAATTTTAATATGTGATACAGTGTCGTTAAAATAACAAATTTCAGTATTTTTCGTTATAATACATATCACTTATTTTTTTTTATTTTTCATAGTAACTCAACCAATTTATTGGATGAATTACTATGAACAACCCAAATTTCAAAATGTAAAAAAAAATCTTGAACAGATAATCGTGATCTATTAACGATACTGAATCATGTATCAAAATTTGTGCACTGATTAAAAAATTACCCAGTATAACTAGGCTGTAGAAGGATAATATAATTATGTTGGGCAACCTATTAAGTTGCCACATCATTTCACCTTCCGTATAGTGAAGTGCCAACTTAAGATTTAACAGAGTATTTGTAAAACACTTTATTGTAGATTTAAACATGAAATTAATGCAAGAGAAAAAGATGTAAAAAGACGAACTTATCCCTTAAAACCACTTTTTTTCAATTTCAATTCAACTGCCAGACCTAATTTTAGTAAAAGCTAGTTAGTACCTACCTGCTTAATAAAAGAAAAACGCGACAAAGCGATGCAGCCGCTTGTGCCAGCCTCGTCGATCAGATATACCAACTCACGAACCCGGATTTCAACGGAAAATAATCAATTACCAACCTTGACATTTCTGACAAAGCTACCTCACAATGTCTAGATATGCTGTAGCAATAAAATTGCTGAAAGTTGCGCAATATGCGAAAGACTAGAAAAATCAAAGGGCATGCAATGCAAAGGGCTAGCAATGAGAATCATTGAAAATGGTCTGAAACGTCATCATCACATCGTGCTTTTGCAAGTACACCTTTACTGTACAATTGATCAGTGATACCCAAAATGGTCGACACACACAGATATGGACCCTTGGGAGTAGTCGAAGACCTGTACGGGGTCTACCTACGCGAAAAAAAAACACTTCAGTGGATGAAATTCGATTGGCAACATTTAACATAGGTAAACAAACATTTGCATTAAATAAAAGCATGTAGAAATGAGCCTTAATCAATGCTATATAATCGTATACTCGTACTACGAGTATTGTAGTGCGAATTCCCTACTGCTTTTCGAAATCGGTTGAATGTTTAACAAGACCAACAAAATCTCTTCAGTAATACATTTGTCCTGCGGTACTCCTCGTAAACCCAGTATTACGACGATAAATAGCTTTTATGTAGAAATACGCGCGTTCATTGCTATTAGTAAGACAGCTATGTTTATACATATAATAACTTTGAAACAGATTCGAGACCATAAAGTACTTTGTAAGGCTTAAAGGTAAGCTAGTCGAGTGTTTATTTGACAGTTATTGAATATTACAACAGTTGATATTAATTTTATCCTTATAAAAAGACTCGTCGAATCAAATGAGGAAAATTGTATGAAAATTCGGCAAGGCAATTTAAAATGGCTATCGAGTGCCAAGTATCCTGAATAGCAAGACAAAAGCGCTAGCGCTAGTTAGCAATAAAAGCATAACTCGGCAAAAATAAAAGGAAGTATTCCTTATAAAAACACCAGTCGTGCATTCGTGAATCACGAGTTGTTATCATTTTAACACCGCACGTACTAGTACACGACATTGCCTCTTATCACTAACGAATTAAGATACACTATCGTTGAAATGTTCATTTTACAAAGTCAAACAATGTCTTATCTTAAGAAAACTCCAGAGAGCGTTAAACCTCAACATTTCACCTTTAAGACGCTGGCTGGTTAAAAATCAGTGTAAACCGCCTTCGAGTTGCGTCGAGAAAAAAAAGTTAAAAATAGAATTTGCAAACCATAATGCACCGACCGGGCGTCAAACGTCAAATCGGTCGGGGACGTCAAAACTTGGCCCTAGACAAGGTAGTTGCTTGGAATGTGGAAAACTTGAGGCAGATCGATGGAAACGGCCGTGCTGCGGGGAAATATTGAAAAAATAATAAGGCCTGACAGCGGGGAGTAATTGGTTCGACGTCCGCGCCGCGACGCAGGCGAAGCGGAACTCGCGCCAACCGATTCGGGAATGCCGGCTCGTTTTTTAACAAAATAGCTTATAAATATTGGAAATTTCCGACGTTTGCTAAACTCCAGCGCTCCAGGGAAAGCCTGAGGTAGGAAATAAGTTTTTACAGAGCCGTATACAGTCCGAAATCAGTTTGTAAGTAGAAGCTTCCGAGTTCAATGGAGGACGGTTTGAGAGCTATTTTGCTGGCTTTGTACGGATTCTGTAGCCTGCTAAGCCCCACAAATAGCATTTCACGGCTACGCAGTACTATTTTGCATATAAGGGTCGCCAGGGAGCACCGACGTGCAATTTCCAGCTATATATATAGAAATTTTCGTATGTGGCTTCCATTTAATTATGGAAAGCCCGAATTAGACGGATTTAGGTTACTCAGACGCGCTTCGGATATGAATTGAATATGAAATAAATTCCGTGGGAACTCATTCTACGTACGTTAATAATAAATAAATTTAATAGTTTTTAATGATTCACGGTTAATAACATCCATACTATGCATAATAATATTATGTATTATAAATGGGGAATTGTGTCTGTCTGTTACCATTTCACATTTTAACCGATAAACCGATTTAGATGAAATTTGGTATGAAGATAGTCTGACACCCTAGGAAGGACATAGGATAGTTTTTGTCCCGAAAAGCATCATTTTTCGCAGACGGAGTCACGGGCAATAAGCTAGTAAGAGATATTTACTACGGGATGTAGGTACACCGTGATTACCTTGCTTCAGCCTACCCATGTTAATGAATGCATGATGGATACAACTACGTCGATATATCTGGAACTCGTCTAAGGCTGCGTTTCCACCAGAGATGTGCGAGGATGCGTTGCGAGGGATGTGTTTGTCATGAACCAATACACTTCATTCACTTAGGACCTTTTAAATGAAGTGTTTCTAGTGGTTCATGACAAACACATCCCTCGCAACGCATCCTCGCACAGCTCCTGTGGATACGCAATCACGTACATCTCTAATAAATATATGTATGTATAATACTAAATTTTATGTTTATTCTTCAGGATTGTGTGTACCATCACAGGAAGTCTGTAATGTGTATCAAAATGCAACTTGGAACCATAACAAAACAGCTACTCTACGTGATGAAGAAAAATATATACACCAACACAAATTAAAACGTACAACTAAATGCGAAGCGAATTTCTACTAAAAACACAATGAAAACTGAAAACAAAAGAGGTAAGAATTTTATTAAAATGTAGAATAGCAACCGCAAAAGCTTTTGAGAGAGTTTAAACAATTATTTTAAATGGAAAACAATTATTTTTTACCCCCTGACGTAGATATCAAATTGTGTCCGATAAAGAGTTTTACCGATAAAATACGAAGCTCTATATTGGCTCTTTTGATTGGATCCTGGCCTTTCAATGAAAAGTTTATTGAAACGTAACTAACGTTATAATAGTAGACGTTCAGATAATGTTATTGGTATTGAAATTAAAAATCATATTTTAACGTTGTTTTAGGACAAAAATGGCGGAAGGCTGAGCAGCAGTAGCAGTTTTCAAGTACGCTCCAGCTTGCTAAAATGTACAAGGTAAATAAATTTTGCTTTTTCTTTAAAACCAAGAAGGCCACTTCTCGTTTTAGCATTCACTGGCCTTATCTCGCCTGTTCGTTCACGTGGGATAATATAAGAAAGATGGGCTAGCTCTCTTCCTCCCTTACTTCTTTCTTAGTGCACCTATATGTCAAGAAATATGTCTGGGTGAGGCTCTGGGCCGCTACAGACGCCGTATCCCATGTGTTACGACAATCTATGCAGTCGATTTTCGCAATACACGGGTTACGGCGGTTGGAACACTTCAGGGCCCCACCCCTCTACCAAATTTCAAGTTTCTCGTTCCAGCTGTTTAGGGATGTGTGTTGCTTGTCAGTCACTCAGTCAGTTTAGGGCCTTCATAGACGGACTGCTTAGAGCAGTTGAGACCAACGGCATGAGAGCAGTCCCGAACTTTATATTGAAACTGCAGATCACCTAACAGTGACCGCTTGAAGCTGTTGGCACTGCCAGCTCTAAGCAGTCCGTCTATGGAGGCCCATACTCTTTTAAAAGTATTTATAAATTACACGTATTTATTATTACGTATTTATGCATTCATCATATCTTACAGTGTGACAGGTTTCTCGCAACAAACGCAAAATATAACTATTTACCTACAGACTTACATATCCTACTAAAGACTAAAATAATAGCTGTTTTTGGCTGAGGTAGTAGTAACTTAGTAGAAAAAGACTAAGTCCCCAGGCTACCCATACTATCTACGCGAGAACGTTAACTATGTTTTAGAATAAATGTATTTTGTATAAGCTCTGGGTTATAATTTATCTCCGCAAAGCGAGCGTGCCAAAACATGCATGAATTTCACAGTTTCTCATCACTGTTAGTTACTTTACTTGCAAATTTGGTTTATTTCTTGTACTCACTCCACTCAATTTCATGGAAACTTAACATACATATTGCTTGTGTTACGGCAGACGGAGCGAACGAAACTTACAAATAGAACTTACTCTACTATCTACCTCTGTACCTACTAGGTACAACGCTATGAACAGAGTGAACTTACAGAGCAGTTTGTTAGATTAATTTTTACAATAAAATATTTTACAACGTATTTTCCAGATCAAATAAAAAGTTCGAGGTTACGTAAAAATTACGCCTCGTGTGCGTAACTCGGGTGCGGTTAAAACACCTGTGTTTATTGTCCCGGAATGAACGACCTTATAATTTAAACCCTTATGGCAATAACATCTTAAATCATCTGTCAAGTCAAGATGTAAGAGGCCTTGTGTGTGTATGTATGACAATAACATGAAGGTTTGTTAAATTATCAGTTCGTGCATTATTGTCGTTATACGGGGTCAACAAATAAGTGATCGTATTTTAACCGCACCCTTAGCTCATTTAGTTTGCTGGGTGAAGTGTGGTCGCGACTGTATGCACACAGAAAGGCGTAGTTTTACCGGCTTCACCTTGCCGTTCGCAGAACTTCGTATTTACTTTATATTTGTTCTTAGGTCAGTAAATAGATAACCAACACTATACATATTTACTAAATTCTTATGGGCAATATGCCTTCATTTATGGATAACGTGGCGGTATATGAACAACATTAGTTCCGACCCGACCAGCTCTCGACCCTATGCCGTCTTATGTGTGGTTTACACTTGGTTGTAATATTCTAACTTGTGTGAACGGTTGTGCGGTACCGTAGCGTGAACTCGTTCATACAAGTTAGAATATTACAACCGTCACCGCCACCGCACCGCCACGCTTCCGCTGTCTGTGCGTTTGAAGCTTTAGTGAACAACAGACGTCACGTAAAAATTTTTTTTTAAGCAACCCTGTCTGAACCGAATTGTTACTGGCACACTTTTGAGTCGCGCTATGCGCTTAGACAGCCACGGGCATTATCTTATCAACCCTTTCGCTGAACCCTTCTCCAATTCAATGTTTATGCTATAAATATAATCTCAGTTTCAAGTTTGCTTTCAGTCAATAACATGAGCTTAACGGTTTAAACATCATCTCGTTTATTTTTAGATAAGCAACGAGGCAGAGAGGTCAAGTATCTCCAGATATTACCAGTCGGCGCAAAATAGAAAAATTCGCCAAACATTCTTGGTTAGTTCAGGTTTTAGTACTTATTTATTAGAATCGACAAGGGAAAAGCCAGAAAAAAAGTTTCGGCAGTTTATTTGGCCTTATCCATGTGAGACTCACGCTACTATTTTGTGATCTATACTTTTATTATCTAACCTAAAGCGGTCATCATTGTCACATAGATAGTAGTGTTAACTACCCCTTTCTACCAAATTATACCAAACGTAAAAGTGTACCTATTGTTTTAAACTTTCGCGTTTTCAATCATAATTACTAGACACCACTCCCGGGACATATCACGCACTAGAATATTTTACGTGATGCTTTTTTCGTTCAAAACCGCTGTCAAAGTTTTGCAGCCATTTAAACGCACATGAACAAATCTCGAGGTTGACAGCTGGCAGCGAATTTTGTTGACCAAGTCCCTGCAGTGATAGTAATTATGCGTAAAGATAGTGGTACAGTCGAACCATTTGATTTCTGACCCATCTTAGAACGTTTTCACAGTAAGCGTCATAATGATTCTCCTTGTCAAGCAATGCGCTATCACTGTGACATTTTCTGTTAAAACTTTCTACGGCGAGCCACGATTCAGTTGGTTTGACTGCCTGCACAAAGCAATTAGGATGATGAGCTCGTTTCTGTCTATAAAGTCTGATCAGACCTTAGCTAATGCAATAGACCTGACATTAAAAGAAAAGAAAAAATATTATGCGTCACTCCACTCCTTTACCGCGAATGGTCCTACAAAGCGGACTTGTCTCTTACTTCACATGTTGCGAGTTCACATTCTGTCAGACTCAAGGTATGCCTCAGACCGCAAACGCAGGCAGATCGAAGGCACACAATCGAAGTGATACTACTGGTTTCAATGGATACAAAGACGTCACAGTCGACTGCAGTCAAAAAGGCATTGTGTCCTTCAACTGCAACTGGCTTCTAGATTCAGAGGCGTCAATTCAGTCGACCGCAAGTGACTCCTGTGATTGCAGTCTGAGCTCAGGCGCGTAGATGCGGTTAAAGTGGGACCAATAAACTGTCCACCCGGAATAATAAATGACAATTATATAGGACCTGGTAATTCAAATATTATTCATTGTTAGTCTTGATGATGATGATAATTCAAATCCTCAATAATTTCCGTAAGTTTATCATATCGTAATTATCAGGTCGTGCATTATTATCGTTCATTCCGGGACGAAAAATATTGGGCGTACACTAACCAAACCCCAAGCACGTCATACCTTTACCTAAGAGAGTTTATCGTTGTTTAGAGACCCTTAACTAGTCGTAAAGTCTAACAGCGTAAATGATGCGCTGCGAGAATTATTTATTTATTAAGTACTTATTAGAGCCTGTCTAATTTAAAATGACGCGCCCCACCACCGCATTTAGGCACAGGATTTGAAAGTAGAAAATGACCCTAAATACAGCTTCAATAGGTTCAAAATCCTGTGCGTAAATGCGGTGGTGGGGCGCGTCATTTTAAATTAGACAAGCTCTAACATTGTCTAAATACTGAACCCGATGAAAATTTTGTCCAATGGACAGTGCTTCCTTATTGTTTGAAACTAAAACCTGATTGATTAGGATCACCTTAGTATAAAGAGTCCATCCAGTACCGCCATCAGATGAAAGTGAAACAGAAAATTCAGAAACATATCAAAGGTCATTAGCTTGTCCAGTTAATACGGACATTGTACAACCAAGCCTAACCTCCATTACGGCAGCTAGGCTAGGCCATATACCCCACTAATCTTGACCACCTGAAAAGCTTCAAATTAAGGCATTGCAAATATTACTCCCAAAGATAATACGATATTCCTAAACACCTTGTCTACTTTTAATCTCATGGAGACTGTCAGTGTCATAGTTAACTGAATAAAGGTCACGGATACATGGGCAATGAATGCTTTAACCGAGTAGCTATGTGATAACACAACCGCCGATCTTTGAGGTCATAGTGTTCAAATGTCAGCTAGGCGCAATCAATTCTTCAATTGACACATCAACTGCCGAAGAAGTCCATGCATGATCTGAACCAATCACTGGAACATTATATCTGGGTTGGTGTTCTATCTCGTATTAATAAGCTATCTAACTATCGTGTTTGTTACCCACGAGCTGATATGATGTGCGCAGAGACTGTATTCCTAACGTACGGGCGATCACAATTGCATTCACCAACTATTTCTATCCTCATTCTACATTTTGTGAGAAAAAGAAATGGTGAATTCGATTGTAATTCTGAGTGTGTTAAGGCCTCACGAGAGGTTTATCAAGTAGCTGCCATAACCATATAATACTGTAAGCACTGTCTTAAGGCATCCTATCCTAATAGACCCGTAAGAAAGAGCGTGCTAGCCTTTCAGACTGTACAGTCGAAGGCAGAAATATCTATAAAGCCATCGCGTCAGATACATGGTTATTGACATAGAGTTATATAGATATTTTTGACACTTTGGTAAGGTACATACATATATTTATGACCTCGACTGTTCGAGGAAACTGAATCATTACAAGAGTAGAAACTTTTCGCGATCAATTTCACGACTTTTTTGGCAGTATAGAATGTCAATGTGAGAATTGCAGCGAAAAGGTACTCTACCTACTGAGTTTCTGCAGTTGAGCCTAAAAAATATCAGGTGTCAAAGCCACTAACGTTTAAGATATCACTTACAGGAACGATTCTGCACGAGTGGCTACGAACAATGACGCAATCACTGACAATAGGATCAGTATTCGCTAAACGCTACTATTATGGCTTCTCGTGACGTCACTACATGGGAATTCGAGTGGCGGCCAGCATTACGGTTCCTACTTTACATACTTAAAATACTTGGAACGTTTTGTAGAAGTACTGCCATGAGATATAAAATCAATGAGGGTTTTATATTACAGGTGGAACATCGCTAGATAGCGCTAGCGATCGGCGTTGAATGAACGGACTAGCGGACTAGTTGATTGAACTATGTTTTATATACTATAGAGTTCATATTTGAATAAGAGTTGTATTGTAGACTGTAGACTACTGCAACCACAGGCTTCATAGAAATTAACGTGCCATTAAGTTGAACATCTTTTAACGCAGGCATCACGTCGACTAGTCCACTAATTCAACTAGTCTATAGACTAGTCGATGAACGTGAACGGTCTAGTTGCGTTAACGATAAAATCGTGAATGACCCATCGCTAGATGGCGCTAGTACCTGACGTTACGTTAGTCTTGCTTGCTAATAGCTCACTGAGTTACAAACCAATCCCAAACGTGACACAAATGTCAAAATTGTGGACCACACGATACTAGGACCAACTAGCCTGTCACAGGTACCCACCCTCATTGAATCGTGACTAGGGCTGTTAACGTCCCGTTTCTAGAGCTCTAGAGTATGCGTCCCGCTAAAGGCCCTTGGACGCTGATTGTCCCCTTTTCAGGCTAGACTAGATTATTAGCACCGAAATTAACGTAAATTTGAATATACCACGATTAACTTCGCGAACACTGCGTTCACTCGCTCACTCGGCAGTATCCTGCCCGTCTTTCCCGATCTATATTAAACTAGATTTTTAATGTTTGCGTCATACTCATAAAACTTATGTGCTAAGGTGCAGTAAAAGTTAGCCTTTCAATACGTTTCAATACGTTGACAGCCAATATACCTAGCAAAGTTGCGCCAGGTGAATAAGTCCCGCATTTTACAGACATGACCCGCAATTTAATTGCAAATGTACCACAAATCTGTGCAGTAAGGTTAACAGCCCTATTCGTGACCCACTGTTAGAACCATTTCACAGAAAATGTCATAGTGGCATCTAACTGGCTAACAAAGTAACTCGCTAAACTTTACCGTGAGAACTTTTGATGATGGGGCAAGAATTACATTGCTAAAGACATATTATATCCTTGTTCTTTTAAAAGACCAACAAATAGATATTATTATTATAATCAACAAAAAAAAATATTAAAAATTAAAATTAATAAGAAATATCTACGACAACGCTGCTATGAAAGTGATTTTATCGGAGACTACGAAAGCAATTCCTATAAAGAGAGGTGTTAGACAAGGAGATACGCTATCTCCAAAGCTGTTCCCTCTGGTTCTGTAAGATGTTTTCAAGAAACTCGCATGGGAAAATCGAGGTCTAAATATAGCAGGAGCTAGACTGAATAACCTAAGGTTCGCAGATGACATAGTTCTTCTCACGGATAATCCTGAAGAATTACAGGTGATGATTCAGGAGTTAAGTGACGTCTCTTTACAAGTTGGTTTGGAAATTAACTTGGAAAAAACCAAGATTATAACGAACATGGATGGAAATAACGCAAACATAACCATAAACCAAACCACCGTAGAACAGGTAATGAAGTACGTATACCTAGGACAGGAGATCGGGATGGGCAAAGATAACCAAACTAGCGAACTTCACAGACGAATAAGGCTTATGTGGGCAGCATACTCGAAACTGGACTTTGCTTTTAGGATGAAAATTTCTGCGGAACAAAAAGCAAGGATATTTAATCAGTGCATCCTGCCGGTGCTCACTTATGGAGCCGAAACTTGGGTATTCACGAAAGACGTGATCAATCGATTGCAAGTGGCCCAGAGGGCAGTGGAGAGGAAGCTGGTAGGAGTATCGCTGACGGACCGCAAAACAAACAAATGGCTTCGAGATCAAAGCAAAGTCGCAGACGTGACTAAACGAGTGGCAAGTTTAAAGTGGAAGTGGGCTGGCCATGTGGCCCGGAGTGAAGGGTCATGGTGCAAGCGGCTCTTAGAGTGGAAGCCATGGGGGGAAAAGCGACCTCAGGGTAGACCACAAATGCGGTGGAAAGACGATGTGAAAAAGGTTGCTGGTTCAAATTGGATCCAAAAAGCTCAATGTCGCGACGAGTGGAAAGAATTGAAGGAGGCCTACACCAAGAAGGTTGAAAAAGGCTGAAGAAGAAGAGAGAGAGAAGAAGATTATTATCAAATGAATAAAATATCTAATGGATCTACAAATATCAAGTAGATATTTTAGTTTTATTTTATCTTATCTTCATCTTAACAATTTACGCGTTTCTTATCACAAATACTTACACGTCACTGACGTCACTTCGTGAACTGGCAAGTTTCTTGATAATAGAATTAATCTTGTACAGACACCCTGGCGGCGTCCTACCTTCCAGCAACTACCAAACGTGCTGGGGCAGCGGCAGACGCCCGGGAACGCCTCAAGGTCACCAAATATAGCTGTCTCGGCGCCCAATATCATTTCTTTCCTTTCGGCGTCGAGACTCTAGGTCCTTGGGGTAAGGGTGCACTGGAGCTACACAGGGAGCTCAGCAATAGGTTGAGGGAGGCAACAGGCAACCCTCGCGCCGGCAGCTTTCTCGCGCAAAGAATCGCAATCGCTGTTCAGCGCGGGAATGCTGCCTGCGTGATGGGCACCATGCCAAGAGGCCCACCTCTCTTTTTTAATTAAGTTTAGTTTTAGTTATTTTAATTTAATAGTAGTTTTAGTCTTATATTTACACCTTTAAGTATATGTTTTTATTAATTTAGTATAATAAATAAATCTTGAGTCATATTTAGAAAACTACCGTGTAGGTACATAGCGTAGGAGTATACTTTTAAGTATTTTCTTAATTAACTTGCCGCAACAACAGAATATGTATTTAATAGCATTCCATTCCGAACGGTTATTACGGGACAAGTAGTTTACGCCAGTATTTTGGATGACAATGCAAATACAACCAGATTTTTATTACAAAAAATTATAATTTCGAAAGTGCTCGATATTGAATCTCAAGTGAACGACCGAAAGCAGACCGTTTTTGGGACCGTGCCAATAGTTCAAAACGACGGTTATGTACGATAAACGAAGGCATTTTTGATGCCACCTTCGTAATAGGAAAATACAGATTTCCACCGAGGTAGCCTCTGTGGGTGGACGCAAAGCTACAAACCTACTTACAAGATCTGTTTACATTGTTACTGCAGTTATAGCCGAAAAATTTTGTGAACAGTTAATTTTTATTGACTGTAGGTACTTGCATTGTCATCACAATTACATACCCTTACCAAGTTTCATGTGGATGCCATTAACCGTTGAAGAGTTCCGTCCTGCCTGGACCTTCAGAATTTCACTACCAGTTATTGTACTCTCACCAAACTCACATAAGTATGCCAAATTTCAGCTCAATCGGATTCCAGGAATTGATCGAAAAATGGTTTGCAAATATACATACGAACTTTGCAACTTAAACAAAAGCTTGTAATAAAGGATATTAAATAATGTAGAAGGCTACATTACTTAATATCCTTTATTACAAGCTTTTACTAACCCTAATATCTCATAGTAATCTGTAGCTATAAAAGAGTAACATAACTGACCAACAGACAAACGTACATGCTAGATCACAACCAATAATCAAAGACCAAAGACGGGTCTATAATGACTCCCATAAAAATTTTATTCCGAATTTTCAAGACCATAACGTTTTCTGTCATAATTTTTCTTCGTCATATTATCGGAAGTCATAATATTAAACAACATAAATTGCAGCTACGATTTTCTTAAGTCATAATTATTGTAAGGACTAATAAGTAAACTCATATCATTCAGTGTCAAGAAGCATCACATTTCATAATACTAAAGGTAATAAAGTCACTCATAATAATTATTGCAAGGTCTTTTTTCGCAGGTCATAATCATTTTTAGACACAATATTACTTTGTAAATGATATTCAATGTCATGTTGTATGACATTTCATAATATTAAAGGTAAAATAATCCTTTTCTGTATTGCCATAAAAAAAAATACCTAACATCGAAGGCTAACGCGGGAGCTACGCTTACGCTTCGCTCCCGCCTTAGCCTTCTGAACCTAACCTGTCCGAGTCGCTTCTGCCCTGAAAGGTCTTGCTCGCTCGCTTCGCTCGCTCGCTGCCAGCGATATGTCTTACAATGTTTATGAATAATTATCAATATTCCTTTGGATGTTATAGATTTCAATGTAGATGGTTAGTGTATTTTAGGTAATGAAAAGTTATGACTAAAAACAATTATTACTTTAAGATATATGCCCTATAATGTTTCTGAATAATCAACGATATACCGTTCAATCTATCTAATACCTTTAAACGAGCAATTCTTGTATATATATATATAATCAGGATCTCGGAAACGGCTCCAACGATTTCGATGAAATTTGGTATGTGGGGGTTTTCGGGGATGAAAAACTGATCTAGCTATGTTTCATTTTCAGAAAATCGCTTTTACTCGTGTTTTCCGGCTATTTTTGTTTGCATTAGAATATAAAGCTAAATTTCGCCGACTTCGAGCAGATCATAATGGCACATTAGAAATCGGGTGGTCGCGGATCCAGCCGACCTCGGTTCGATTCCACGTTTTTTTCAACATTTTTAGTTTTTTTTTTAAGTTTATTTTTCATGAGAAAACGTCAAGTTTCTTCTTTTGTGAGAAAAAGTTACTTTTTTGTGAGAAAAAGTTACTTTTTTGTTAGAAAAAGTATTATAGGGAACGTGCAATAACTATAGGCGGCAGCACTAATGCGACAGAAGAGACTATGCGGACAGTAAAACAAACTTATCAAGGTAAAACATTCAAATTGATGGCACCCTTATGGCACCAGTTGGCAGCACCGTCTATGTGCACGTTCCCTATTGGGAGCACAGAACAGGAAAAGCCGGTTGTCTGTAAAGTCGGTTTACGGACGATAGTTTAACGTGACTTAACTCCCCCCCCTCCGGTGTTTTTGTCAAATATCTTGAAAACGGTGCATCCTACGGCAAAATCAATGAAATTTTTATCCCCCCTTTAATACCCCCGCGCTCCCTCCCCCGCATCCCCTCCCCCCCTCTCCCCCCCCCCCTCCGGTGTTTTGATCTCGGAAACGGCTCCAACGATTTCGATGAAATTTGGTATTTGGGGGTTTTCGGGGATGAAAAATTGATCTAGCTTGGTCTTATGTCTGGGAAAACGCTTGGTACCGAGTTTCTGCCCGAGCAGAGCTCGGTCGCCCAGGTACTATTATTGATATCAATATTATGACTTTTTAAAGTTATGATCAATAGGATTATGGATCATTGCAGTTAGAACTATTAAGCGATATGCTTTACAAAAATTATGACCATTGATATTTATGAGCAAGAATATTATGGACATCAATTTCTGACTTTCAAAATTCGGATAAAAAAGATTATGGGAGAAAAGGGGATCCCACCAAAGACACTTTTCAAAAATATCATTATTGAAAAAATCCATACTTACTTAATATTATAAATATGAAAGTGTGTTTGTTTGTATGTTTGTCCTTCTTCCACGTCACGGATTGCCATGATTTTTCTGTATGGACATAGTTGAAGGGCTGAAGAGTGACATAGGATACTTTTTACCACGGGAAAACACGTTTTAATCTGCTACAGAGGGGGCGAAGCCGCGGGGAACAGCTAGTTAAAGTATAAAGTGTTGTCACCATACAAAACATTACAATGCCACTTTAGAAAAACCCGTTTCCGTGCCTGACTAGCAAAAATAAAATAAGTATGTAAAAAAATCGTTTCTACCACATGATTACAAGGCAAAAAGTATAAAGCAGGTTGAGGCAATGGCTCACTGCCAATCTTAATACCACTTAATACAGAAAAAGACAAGTTTAACTGACTGATTGACCATCACCGCCCAGCCCTTGCACTGAATCTATAGAAAGAATTAGTACAACTAAATTTTGCAGAGTTTTACTTTAGACAAGGGATAAGGAGCGAATTTCCTACGGAATAAGTTCTGTAATGAAGGCAAATCCTAAGCCAGATTCGCATATGTATCCGTTACACTCCCTTACTTTTTTAATTCGTCTTTAGTCTCTATTTACAGAACAGTTCCTACTCCGATTTGTGCCTTTGTCCGTATCTCAATATTTATCGTACATCTCAAATAAACCTTCATTTCCCAATCGAACAATACAAGTCGACGAATGGATCCAATCATTCATTCGTTAATGTTTATTCATCAGCACTCAATTTATAACTTGAGTGGCTTCTAAAAGACCTTGTTAACGACTATAAACGACCCAATTCAGTGCGTCATACGATTCAAATCTCAACTTTTAATGAGAAACATCTTAATAATTAGAATTACCTGAGCAGAAATATCTATTGAGAAGCCAAAAGACTTTAAACATGAAACTACCGTGAGACTCACTCATAGTGAAAATAAACGGATAACTCACGTCTTAAAATGAGTTCAACTCGACATGTTTCATGTTTTGTTTGTGCGCGTTTGGCAGCCGCAATGACGTGCGACTCCGAGAGGAAGGGCTACGGATTAGCCCGAAACATGTCGAGTTGAACTATTTTTAAGATGTGAGTGATCTGTTTACTTTCACTATAAGCCAAAAGACGTGGCAGAAACGGCCTAAATTAACTTTTTTTTACAGAGTACAGTACACTGCTGCTTCACTGGAAAAGGACGCAGCATAAACAAGTAAGTCTGTCCGTGTCTGTCTGCTCTTTGTTACTATTTAATTTATATTGCACCACCTGCTGAAATCCATTCCTTCTTTTCTGTTTAAAAAGTTGCTTGGAAGAGATCGCTTCGAAACGATAAGTCCGCCCATTGCTTACCTTATATATTTTTTCTATGTACTTGTTTTTATGAATTGTATTCTTTGTGGTGTACAATATAGGGTCATTATTGTATTGTAAGATATATTCTATTTCGTTTGCGTCCGTAGGATCATTGTTCTTTATTGGAATATTAATTAGCCTTTAGTTAATCAAGCATGCATGGCTAGTTGTGTTAGGTAGCTTACTGTTGGTTCAGATCAGTAGTTTCAGAGATTGCCTTGTACGGTCGCGTGCTTTAATTTGGGACCCATTTCGAAAAATATACTTTGAATTCCTATACAATATGACAGGACTGTCAATCGTTAGTGGGTCCCAAATTAAAGCTCGTGACTGTACATACATACAAATAAAGAAAGTTTACCATTTTTGTTACGTTAGTGTAGATGAAAAATTCAAATATGAGAAGTAAAAGTTCAATGTCAAAACAAACTATTGAGCAGAAAGACCGAAGAAGAACCTATTTTTTACATAAAGTCGAAGGCTGTATTGTCTAACGCGTGGGCGCTCGCGATCAAGGGGGTAATCCATTTGCGGACTTAAACACCGTCGGATTTGCACGCTGGCTGGCTGGATGCATACTTGAAATTCTAAAGTCCGCAGATTTTTAAGTGCTCCATTGGCGGTTTAGACCTTTGGCTCGCGAGTTCGTTGGCGTACCGGCGGTTTTGCTCGCCAATGGATCACCCCCTTTACATTCACTTTCTCTTTCTACCCTCATTATACCGTATGATAGAAAGAAGCGATGACAACGATTGTGATTCCGAATGCATTAGACAATAAGGTCTCAGGCCCACCGATCATTTTTGTTTAAGATCATTTGTAACAAACGCAAAAAGCATTGATTGCAAAAATTAACTCTAAAGTCAGAATGTAAGTCAGGTCCTCTAATTTAATTCCACATTGTAACGACCTAACCATTTTTAGGGCATTCAACGTATTCTGTACACCCACTAATGGCATTAGTAAACCTAGGGTGTGCCTGGCGTGGCCTTAGCGTCGCTTTTAAACGCCAGCTTAGCTCTGACAGTTTATAAATCGTTTTGTAACCGGAGCGAAGTTTTAATTGAAACTAGACAATGACAAAGGATATATGGGATAGGTTTTACAAAGTGTAAGCTTGCGATAATTTATCAATAGATTACAGGAGATGGTAGTCACCTAATAACGCCATATATCCTACGCATAGAAAATTAAAAGACTAGCTGTTGCCCGCGACTCCGTCCGCGAAGAATAGGGGTAAAAAAAAAAAGTAATTAAAAAAAAACTAAAAACCCGCCTGCGGTGTAAATAAAATAATAAATTAAAAAATCAAAAACCCGCCTGCAGAAATACTGAAAAGGTAGAAACAAGATAAAATGTTCAATAGCAATAAAACGAATTTAAAACACGTCAATGGCAGACAATCAAAATTTAATGCAACGATAAAATGCAGTCGGAGGCATGGGCGTTAGTGGCTGTATGGGATTTAATCACTTCATGCATGCCTCCGACTGCATTTTATCGTTGCATTAAATTTTGAAAGACTGCCATCGACGTGTTTTAAATTCGTTTTATTGCTATTGAACATTTTATCTTGTTTCCACCTTTTCAGTATTTCTGCAGGCGGGTTTTTGATTTTTTAATTTATTATTTTATTTACACCGCAGGCGGGTTTATAGTTTTTTTTAATTACTTTTTTTATTTCTTGCTTTTTAGTGTAACTTCCTGAGACCCAAATAAATTATTGAATATTTGAATTAGGAATCCTAAAATCATAAAGTACGAAACCAAAACCAATTTTGAAATATGTAGGTACTTAATTTTCCACATGGGTTTCATAGAGAAAATTATTGCTCAAAGATGTCTTAGTAAGTAGGTACGTCGTCGTTTTAATGCACTGATTGCCAATTTACTATTCCAAATTAAATTTAAAGACATGACTTGTATATATTTTTGTAATCTCTTTTAAAATCCCTTTATTTTGATACCCTACTCGATAGGTTTGAATAAAAAAATTTTTTTGAAGACTCACAGTTTGGCGCCAAAAATCCGCCATTTTGATTTTTCAAGAATTTCATGTATCCAGTGTTACTCGCGTTATCAAGACGAATCCAATGACGTATCATTTATCAAAATCGGTTCAGCCGTTGTGTAGTTACGAGAGGACATACATACATACGGGTTAAACACATAACCCTTCCTTCTTCGCAGTCGGGTAAAAATAGCCTACGACCTATTCTCAGACCTACCGAATATGGAGAAAAAAGTTTCATAAAAACCGGTCAAGCCGTTTCGGAGGAGTTCGATAACAAACACCGTGACACGAGATTTTTATATATTAGAAGATATTATTACGCTAGTTAAATCATGCGATTTTTTAACAATATAGGCTTGCGTTTGACCACAATCACGCCTAAACAACTACTTGGCTAAAGGACACTTTTTATCCCAGGAAAATGCATAGTTTCCGCTTAGAAGTGAATTCCACGCAAACTATGTCGCGTGCTACGGCAAGTAAAGTCATAAATGTTAGTAAATTACAGAACGAAATAGTTTTATTATTTAACGAAGGCAAATATTCATTACTTTTACATTGAATTTTAAACATAGCGCTAACCCAATCCAAACAATAGCAAACTAAATTTTGATCTTTAATTAACTTTTGATTCAATATTCTCATTGTATGAAGGTAGAAATTGCTGCCACAGCTAGTAAATAATTCATCATACCAACCTATATTATGCCCGATGCAGGGCACAGGCTTTTTCTCAGAATGAGAGGGTTTGGCCCGTAGTTCCAACGCGTAAACACACCATCGAGTGTATTTTTGGTGTAAAATTGAGACTCTCCAATTCCATACTCAAAAATTATGAGTTAAATTATTTTACAATAGCTCTCAAAAATTTAGCCATCGATTGATGAATGAGAGTAAAATATCTAATTTAGGTATATAACTATATAAGCAAATACCAACAATAATAATAGAAACATTTTTTACGGCTTTTTAAAGGCCAGTAAATTTTGTATAAGTACATTGTATTTTTGGCTCTTGCCCCCCTTATTCAAAGCAATCCTAGCGTAGAAAATAATTGATACCAGTCTTTGCTTAATTCACGTATTTTATTCTTTATAAGAGTCCAAGAGGATCATTACAGGATCTGTGTTAATAACTAATTAACTACGAGCCACAGAAAGGTGTTATCCTGACCAATGACCCCGTATTTAGCGTAGGGCTTCTGTGATGGCCGTGCCTATAGATATAAAGAAATATTGGCTTTCCGCCAGAAATATTGGGAACTATAATAGTGAACATGATCAGTCAAAGCATGGAATTTAGATGTGTTAAAAAGAAATTCTCGCGGCTCAAATTGCATATCTTTAGCTCACAAGAACGCGTTCCTTCTAGTTATGTAATGTGTTGGAGATGAATAGGCCAAGTAAATTTTATGACAGTAACTACATAAAAAAAAACAATAAGGCTCATTGTCACATTGATGTTAAATGATAATGATAATAATCTTTTACGCTTTTAGCCGTATAGTATAAATCTTCCCAGGTAAATTTTTCGCTTCGAGCCATTACATTAAATTTGAACCTTAATATTATGACGATACCGTTTGTTTTGAAAGATAAGGGCTCGAAGCGAAAAACTCACCTGGGAAGATTTATACTATACAACTGACATTGATCGTAAGATTGGTAAAGTTTCTGTCGACTATAGTGTTAGAATTGGACGACCGGAAGACCGACTGTTAGAGAACCTGACTACAAACAAAGCTTGAGATACCCCCTGGTTCAAGATGCGATATTATAATACAAGTATTTAATAAGCTACTAGGTATAGCTAATGCCATTCACGAAGACGCGAGAATTTGTCAAAATTAAGACATTAATTAAATTGCAATATGAACCACGGCACGCGTTATCCATCATGAATGACACGATTTATATAAAGAGCGTATTCCCAAAAAATATGATATAATGAAAAACAATGACCTATAAGCAACATACGCAACGCGCGGTCGTAAAAAGCAACTATACCTTCTATTAAAATCAATTTGTTTTCCAGGAGAAGAAGGTACCGAGAAAGGAGAGTACGCAAGCATCGCCAAAGGAGTCCATTCTGATTAAACTGCAAGCTTTAGCTGGAAAACATTTTATCTAGACCGCCTTCGCGTCAGGTAAAAATAAATCATTATTTTGTTACGTTACCTAGCATAAAGTTTGCATTGCCTTTGTAAACTATGGCTGGTGCAACCAGTTTTTTATGATCGATTTTAATAAAAGCGATCTAACCTTAGAAAATATTATAATCCTTACTAATATTAAAAATGCAAAAGTAACTCTGCCTGTCTGACTGTTACCTCTTCAGGCTTAAATCACTGAACCGACTAAGATTAAATTTGGTATGGAGATAGTTGGAGACCCTGGGAAGGACATAGGATAATTTTTACTTCGGAAAATTACATAGTTCCCGTAAATTAAAAATTACATAGATCTACGATGTATATTAAGTGTACAACCATCGGTCTCAAACCACGAGGTGCCAATAAAATTCAATGTGTTTAGTTTTTTTTTTCATTCATGGCCCTTCGAAACCGATGCCCAGAGTGACCGAGGACAAATGAAACTAGCACAACCATTTTTCTGTCCATTCACTGTCCGACCACGGTAATTATTTTCGTAGACAAAACGAACGCAACAGATAAGTTGGCGACCTTAAAGCCGGAGTTAGTATGAAAACAAAGATAACGGAAACTTATTGTGAAACGGAGTATGCATAATGCATTAGCTCAGGATTACCACTGCTTGCAATAAGATAGGCATAGTAACCGCAGAACTAATACTGAGGCCATTTGCATATAAGAACATTTTCTTATTCAATAGCAACTAAAAGAAATGTATTGTAGCTTTCACTGTTTCTTACTTTTTTACATACTCTTTGTCTATCCCTAACTAAATGCTCCTTTCATCCATTCAAAGGTTGAAACAGCTTAAAATTACTATTACATATTAATACAAAATAAATAACAATAGAGCCAATTAAAGGGATAAGTTCGTCTTTATACATTGTATCTCAGCGGTTGTCAATAGTATTCTTTTTTCTTATCTTTCCGCAATAAAGGGTTTAAATACATAATACAACACATTAATTTATTATTATGTGCCAAAATTATACATGACCATGTGCTTTACGGTGAAGGAAAACATCGTCGTGAGGAAACCTGCACACACCTGAGAAGAAATTTAATGGTGTGTGTGAAATTCCCAATCCGCACTGGGCATGCGTGGGAACTACGGCCCAAGCCGTTAAGCTGGACCCGGGAAATGAAACCAACTTTAACGTACACCAAGCCGACCTTAGGTAAATATACACGGCGATATTTCTCAATTTGTTTCTTGTGTCTCAAAGAAATGGCTTATTAATAAGATATTCAGTCGAATTGGTTGTAATACGAGACTATACAAATTATAAGACGCTACCTGGGCGACCAAGCTTTGGTCGCTCTTTTTTTTGCTAAGGGCCTAAGCACACGGCGTATTTTTAACGCGCCGTCGACGCGCGTTTGTATCGATACAAACGCGATACACACGCGGGTTATTTAAAAAACGCCGTGAGCTAGGGGCCTTAAGGCTGTTGTAATGGAATGAAAAACGCGCTGTAAACGCGCGTTCCTAAAACGCGCGTCGACGGCGCGTTAAAAAAACGCCGTGTGCTTAGGCCCTTAAAGTCGAAAACACGCGTTTTCGGAGAGATAACTTAAGATAATACCTGGTTTACACTCGCGTACGAGTGGCGAGACGAACTGCGGGACTGTGAACAGGCGCGCCTCGTCTCGTGATTTGCCTTGATTTTGACGCTCGCGTCCGGAGCGAGACGACGAGGTGAGGCGCGAGGCGAGAGTGTAAATCAGGTATAAGACAAAGGCTAGATCGATTATTTTTTTAATGTAATTCTGTATTGTTGTTATTGTTTTGACTGTACCTATTAATAGTTAAATCTAATAATTAAGTGTACACTTAGCTAAATATCTATTTTCACTCACCATACTAAGACTCAAACACACATGCACACACACGCATATGCACACACACACACTCACACACATAGATACACACACACACTTGCATGCATGCACACACATTCGCACGGTTGCATGCACTCACACGTACGCGCGCAGGGCGCGCTACAACACGCCATACCGCTGGAATAAACTTAGGTTAAGTTAGTATATTATACTTGAATAAACTACTATTTTTAGATTAGTGGTATATTACATGTACTTTTTTTGGAAGAGCGAGACCTCCCAACACAGGTACTTATATACCTACTGGGAAGCCTCAACCTTTGCCTCGTTTTGTAACTACTGTTTTTGGAAAAATAAATTATTGTTTATTGTTATTATTGTATTGGCAACATTGTTCCAGTTATTTGAGGATTTAGTGAATTATTTCCAGTCAATTTGAAAAGAAAATATAAGTAACTAGAAGCCTGAAATAAAATAAGTCAATGTTTTTCTGCAGATTTCCTCTGTTGAGTAAATTACTTGCTGTCGGGAGAAGAGACGTCTATTAAGTGACGAATTCAAAACCTTTCTATTTAATGGAAACCGTTCATTCCGGATCCATTAAAGTGTATAAGAACCAGCTTAAATCGTTTGAATTTATATATACAAAAACCGGCCAAGTGCGAGTCGGACTCGCGCAACGAGGGTTCCGTACAATTTTTTAGGTATGTCAAAATATACGCCGCCGTAAATATTAATCCAGTGTTAGCAGAACCCTGATTCTAAGTAAAATGTACGCAGTGTGAGATAATTTTATATTGGTTATTCAGGACCCCTTTTATATTTAATATAATTTTATTTTTATTATTTGTTGTTGTACCGGCCACAGTAATACATAATCGGTGAAAATTTCAAATACGGTAATACATAATAAGACGGAGATAAAAAAAGCTAAAAAGAAAACACGTTTCTTGTATGATGACCCCCTTTAATTTTTAACTTTATTTTATTTTTAGTATTTGTTATCATAGCGGCAACGGAAATAACTTTATTTTATTTTTAGTATTTGTTATCATAGCGGCAACGGAGATACATCATCTGTGAAAATTTTAACTGTCTAGCTATCACAGTTCATTAGATACAGCCTGGTGATAGACAGACGGACAATGGAGTCTTAGTAATAGGGTCCCGTTCTTATCTTTTAGGTACGGAACCCTAAATATAGACGACTATTTATGTCATTAAATTTTCTTGTTTTTCCTGTTTTCGTGTTTTGATGATTCCCAGTGTGAAAATGTTCGTAAAGTGATACTAGGTAAGAACCAAGTAAAATTTTGTCATCTTGTTATTGATTTCGCAACAATATCTGCCGTTTGCCTCAGCGGAGCGTCTGTGGCCTGGGGCGCTGGGGCGACGTGTACCGCCAAAGAATAAACGTGCAGACGTTATTCCTATTAATATAGTTAGTACATTACTTGCTACTGGCAGGAATTAAGGTCAGGGCAGCGATTAATACGACATAGATTTGACCTATGGATTTTTTTAACGTGTGTGTATCGAAGCATTCGCAATGGTAGACTCATGTGTTGGTGGTTGCATGTCGATATACAATTCTCGGTGTTTTATCCCGAATTTTATAAGGGTACCTGGACCGCAGGCCGTCGAGCGCTCACGAACGCATTCTCCATTTCTCTCTACGCTCAATCCCTCATCCTATACCGTGCGACAGAATAAGGCTGGAAATACACATGCCTGTAGCTTGCAAATTTTCGTGCTAGTATAGGTAACGCCACCAGAATTGAGGCCACGCACACAACCACATCTCATGTAATGACAGCGGGATTTTGACGTTGTGTTGTCGTTAAACGTCAACACAACGTCAAAATCCCGCTGTCATTGCCGCTGTCATTGATTTGCTGTCATTGCTGTTGAGCTTGCATGCTTGTGTCAATTTGTATGAAGTTTGACTTTCGCGTGCCAGCTACTTGCACAAAAATGTGCAAGCTACAGGCATGTGTAACACAGCCTTAATGTGGTGATATGACCGTGATTCCGAGTTCGTTAGACAATAAAACCTTAGGGCTAAAGAAAAAGACACCGTTACATCCACAAAAACCATGTTTTTGATTTCATCTGATGATTTCAATACATATCAATAATGTAATATATCGAATTGAGTGCCGATCTAAGAAATTACATGCAATTATTAAAAGTAGAGCAATTTCTGATAAGAAATACTGTCGCGTCTACGCTATAATCTATGTCCTCACCACGCCACCAACCACGTGACGGCTGAGTCACTGCCGGGCATTCATTTACCGATAAAAGCTGTGTCAGCTGTCTTCGCTATACGCCCACGCTGGGAGCCTTAATGCCACAGCGTACAGTCTATATTGGACTGTCTTGCGAATGTTCTGCGGCGCGCAATTTAGGCCTTTATCGTAACGTCGATTATTATGGCTTTATTTTGTTTGCGCATTGCGTTTGAGCGCCGGATTTTTGGAGTATTTTCGCAATGCATTGGGATTAGCGGCGCTGTCGGGAAAACGTAGGTGCCTTGAAACTAGCCACGGGGAAAACGACGTATAGACGTATTTTTAAAGATCCAAACAACTTCGGTGTTTGTGACAAACGCGCGTCACGAATTAAGAGTCTCCTTTTACTCGAGGTTACAACTTCTGTACAGTTTATTTATACAATGTATTCATTTTATATTTATATGGGGATGCTCGATTGATTAGGGCCTAAGCACACGGCGTTTTTTGAACGCGCGTTTACAGCGCGTTTTTCATTCCATTAGAGCAGCCTTAAGGCCCCTAGCATAAGGCGTTTTTTAAAAAACGCGCCGTCGACAAGCGCGTTAAAAATACGCCGTGTGCTTAGGTCCTTAGTGTCATAAATAGTGTACGATAAGAGGACGTGTAATTATTATCCATTTAATACACATAACAGCTTCGCCATTAGCCGAAAAAGCGGGGAAACCAAACGTTTCGCCGATCACTATCTGTAATAATCCAAAATGCCACCCATTTATTCAATTGGAGATCACATATTTGCGGAATAATTGGATTATATCCTAAATAACTCTCGAACCGAATATCTACTATTTATTCTGAGTATAAATATTTCCTTGCTATCGTAGACACGTGGATTAGCTAATAGATTTCCAGGTTTATCTGCCGAGGGGCGTAGCTAGGCTGAAAGATAGTTCGTTGAAACATGCTCACATATACGGAAAATTTAGCCGGATATTAAACAAACAAGTCTCACGAGAGTTTTAGAGAATAACACTGCTGACTTCAAGCCCTCTATATCTCACGCAGGACGGATTTTTCAGTGAAAATAAATATGATCTGAAGAATCTTGAAAAGTGCTTAAATATTCACCTTAAAACAAAACTTTAAGTAAGATTATATCTCTTATCAGGTAAAAAGAAATATCTAGAATCAAGCTATTCATTATGTTATGTACTGGATACTACACGCAGAAAATCATGGAGTTGCAAAGTGGTTGCAATCATGACGACTGAATAGCAAAACACAGTAAATCCTCGCACTGGACTGGGATCGTAGGGGTCCATTCATTACGCGGAACTATAGTTCAGCTTCTAGCCCTATTATACGGCTAACAGTAGGGCGGTATATAAATTGGATAATTACAAAGTAACATCAACCTCACACCAACAAATAGGTATGAAGGGTCCCGAGGGAAATTCAAATGTTCGCTAACGATACAACGTTATGGCTAGTAATATACATTGATACATAAACATTCGCAACATGGCGCCGTATCTAGGGCTGTTATCGAGTGTCCTTTACAAGGAATTAAAACTTGTCCATTAGTTTCGTAGACGCGCAATGTCGTGTACATTACTGTGGTGGGTTTTTTGGATACAATATTTTGAACGTTATGTATGTGTATTTAGTTAGGAAATCTTACATAGATATATTATTTTGCAAATTAGGAAACGTTTATATATTAATGCTCGTGACTGTACATGCGTCGGAATATCGAGAGCTCTATTAAAGTTAATCAACCTTCACCACATAGCAAATATGTCTAATTTAGGTAAATTATCCAAAAATATTCGGCAATTTAAAAGGGATTACAGATACAGATTGACATGCAGCCGACTGGCAGAGAATGCCACTAGCTTTAGGCTATTATGAAGTTCCTTGACGGAAATTAGAATAAAGTATTGCCCATCCAACAGAGATTTAAATAAAAATGCTGCGACTTAGTAATATGGATATTGAAATATCAAATTTTGTGTAAGATTGAATAAATAATTTAAACAGAATTATATGTTTTATTTATATGATACCATACATTTAATGCTTAGTTAAAAAATGTTTTTCTTTCATTGGTTTCATCTTTTCCCGAAAATTTTGCGTATGTGTGTCGCTATACTCCACGAAAACGTTCGTGGCATTTGTTTATTTATTGATTTATATTATTATTGAGGCTATTATTGATTCATACAAAAATGTTTAAATAAATACCAAGTAGGTACGTAACGGCCGTCTACACATACGTCAAATTTGTATCAATGACTGTTGAAATAATGCCATACGATTAGTAATCTCAAGTGCCACGAACTTTCGCACGGAGTATAGTATAATTGTAGCCTGTGTTTAGATTCAAATCCGTAACTTTGAGGAGCAGAAGGCATATTTAAGACATAAGTCAAACTTACATTTTTAACCTTAAATATTTTCATTTACATATGTTATGTTAATGCCCTTCGCATATCTCCAGTTGCAGACGTCTGGTACAAGCAGCTTGTTACATAAACTCTATATCTGTCCAAGCCGATACATAGCTGTTCGTATGTCATAACACTAGTTATGTTTCATAACCTACTACGCAGTAGAAGTAGAAACAAAAAGTATGTTACTTCTACTATGGTCAAGATCAGGTAAGATACTCGTACCTATACTGGCGATACACAGAGGTGGCGACTAAGTTATTGTAATTCAATTTACAGTGTGACAGTGCAGTGACACGATTACAGTAACAGTTAGAATCGCGGTAACAAATCCACAGACTCGCGACTCCGATATGTAACGAAACCAGCACGACACTTCTCGCATTGAGAAAGGAAAGCTAATTTAACATTAACTAAAACTAATTGATTACCTTCCTATTCTTGACCACGCGTGCAAGATAGATACTTTTTTATATAGTTTTACTAGCTGTTGCCCGCGACTACGTCCGCGAAGAATAGGGGTGTAAAAAATTGCCTATGACCTATTCTCAGACCTACTGCATGTAGAGAAAAAAGTTTAATAAAAATCGGTCAAGCCGTTTCAGAGGAGTTCGATAACAAACACCGTGACACGATATTTTTATATATTAGACTAGCTGTTGCCCGCGACTCCGTCCGCGAAGAATAGGGGTACAAAAAATAGCTTACGACCTATTCTCAGACCTACCGAATACAGAGAAAAAAGTTTCATAAAGATCGGTCAAGCCGTTTCGGAGAAGTTCGATAACAAACACCGTGACACGAGATTTTTATACATATATTAGAAGATTAATTCATGGATATGATCATATGCAGAGAGGAATTTAAGGGGCAAAATTTTATGACAACAGGGTTTTCCTTTATCGATAAACTCAATATCGATAGTTTCCCATATACCAGTGCTTTAGACAATACTGCCCGCGCTTTAGTCTATACTGCCTGTGGTTCAATTGAACTATCATTGCCTTCTCACTTATGATTGACATCAATCAGTCTTAAAGAGATCCAATTTATTTTCGACCTAACAACAAAACCATAGTATAGTAGCTTTACCCAAAAAACTGAAACACGTCTTAGACATGTCTAAAATAACAGTGTTGTATGCACTAACATGTTCGTAACACCTAGGTCTCTAGACACTAACAGACTCAAGGAATCTGGATATGAATACCGACAGCCGGGACCTTGGAAGTCCAGACACGTGTATTTCGTAGCAGAATAAAACACGAGCGACATCGAAGTGGCAACCAGAAATAAGATATCGGATCTCCATAACAGGAAAATCATGATACAATCATTTAGATATACAGACGTACATATTTACATGGAATAGGAATGAAAGATATATTTAAATGAATCACAATATGAACGCTGGCATTTGAGATTCAAAATCCAATGACTCAGACTAGTTTTATGGTTTTAAGTTAGACTGCATTTTAATAATAGCGTTTTTTTATGCATGCACATTTCATACTTTATGTACGGCAAATACTAGAACTTTGATCAAACTATGCTAATTCTAAAATTGTTACGAAATCGTGTACAGTCAAGGAAACCACCAAGGTGGAACCTTTTCTCAACTAATTTCACGATGATTTCTTTGGTAGATGTAAGGAATGTCATCATGACATTTGCAATGAAAAGGGTTCACACTGATACGTGATTCAGTTTCTTCAACTGTATATTATGAGGTGAATTGACATGTAGACGAAAAGAAGATCGATGTAGACGTCTATTCGAAGAACCAATTGAGTTAGTTTGTAGTCGAACAATTTTTTCACCACTCTTGTTTATGATACGCAAAATCTAACATAAGATGTGTCTCTCTCATGATTTTTGCCGTAAAACTTCCGAAATGATACTCAACAGTTAAATTTCTCAGTCGCATACTAAACATAAGATCGTTCGGTTAGTTTCTATTGGCCACTTATTTTACAGCCAGTGCCAAGAAGTGAAGCGGGTATGTCTGCAACACAATCAATATACCCAGTCTTGGTTCATTTTGACGTAAGCACTGGACTGTCTGTAGAATCTTTGGCAATGGCGCTAGACATCACGAACGAAATTCTATCCCAGTCTTACGTGTGGTGTGTGTAAGAGGTATAATTTCGCTTGCGGCGTGTAGCTTTCACGTTAAATTGGCGGAAATGTCTGTGCACCTGACTATTTAGTGTCACAGAAAGTGAAGGGTTAGTAAACGATAAAATAAAACAATACCAGAGGTCTTATAGTCTTATGGCAATTACATTACTTGCGGTGCGGATTTGAATTTTAAGGTACCTCACTTTGTCAGGGTCGACAATAACAGGTCGCACATTAACCGCATCCCTCACCAACATCTGTAATGTACTCTCTGGTTCAGTAACAGCCTATTCACTCTAGCCTTGAAGAGGCGAAGGTTGCAACTGTCCGGAAATGCAGACGATAGAACAATGTCAATGGCAATGGTAAATCACAGTTTTTTGTTTAAAAAAAGACATGAACAAACACATTTCCACGATTTAAATTCGTGATATATTATATGATAATAGCCTTGCAATATTTTCTCACATACTCTTAGAAAACTATGCACGAATGAAAATGTACAAGTCCGTTTTTTACACAACAGTATTTGACACGGAAGATATAGAGGAAACTACAGCGATTGCTATAAAGGCTGGATACTTTATACGAGTTAATAAGGATTCTGTATTATGTTTCGCTCCAAAAAGAGAACCTTGCGGCTTCCGCGAACTGTTTTTCGTTAGTTGAGTAGCGCATTTTCGTAAGAAACCAGATAAAAAGCAGATGAGATAAAAGAACAAAAACAACGAACACTAGATACTAGTAGACAACTTGAATCGATGTACAGAAAATCGAACAGAAACGTTACATTAGTAACGAATCTATTTGTAAGCAGCGAATCGATACAGCTTAGACGAGATAAAACATTCAGTGGCTTTATATTAACTTTAAGAGATATTTTATTTGAAAGAAAAACTGGTTTTGTTTGCGATCCAATGTGTCATTTGCCTCGACGGCTGTTTTGCTACCTATCATGAACAGATGACGTTCTATTGTATATCTAACGTTTTATCTTCGATTGTAACTTGTCATAGCCATACATAACCAATAAACATCGCAATCATAGTCAATTTAACACCAGGTAGCGGAACTCGGGAAAGTAATTTATAGATTTAACTGTTAATTAGTGAAATTCCATTTCTATACAATAATCTGAAATGGAATGAATTTAGTGTTTATGTAGGTTAATTGAATACTGAGTATGACGCAATAGCTTATTGTATAGACCTTTACCTGGAGAACGGAGGGATGAACCAAGGGCTAAAGCAAATTGATACGTTTTGTACTGCTTATAGAGACTTTGACAAGGGCCATCTTTTGTGCCCAAACTATATCATCCAGAAGCTTCGATATCTCAAGCCACGAAGCACATGAATAGGACTTGCCTTTGGCTCATCTTTGTCGTTACTTTTAGTGAGGGACCAAAACGTCTACAAAACTTGTTACATTCCTAGAAAAGGGGCCATCTATAAATTACGTCACATGCTTAAAGAGGGGCTGGGGATTTGTGACACATGAACAAAACAATTGCGATTTTCATAGTAACAAGCGTGATGAGCGGAAAGGGCTCTAAACAATTGCCTGACATTTGGCAAAGGTAAATGCGCGAGTCGCCATCTCCTGTCCTAAGAGCTCCACGCGTAATACTTAATACTAAATACGCAATTGTCTCTGGCTTTGTGGAAGCATCACTGTCGGATAATCTCCTGGCTAAATTACGGGAATTATCTTAACGTCTACTTATCCGACGCTGAGAGACTGTTTTTACACATCTGATTAAGGGAACTTACGTGAAAGTAAGTAGTCAAGTCGACATACTCTTCAACGTGACGTCAGTGGTGGAAAATATGGCAAAAATACGAAGACTCACGAAACTCACAAAAATTCACGCTTTGAGGTCTGCCTGTGGTTGCCTCACAAATATGTTCGTTCATCTGACGCCAAAGCTACTTTTAGGAATGGATTCTCTTCTGAATGAGAATTGAATATTTTGATGAACAGGGGGGTTACTACGAAATTCGAAGTTCGGATCGTGTGGTCCCTCTCACTCTCGTAATAAATACCATTAGCGTGAGCGGAACGGCATGAAACGAAGTTCGAATTTCGCGCTTCGTAGTATAGGGCCAGGCCGTGGCAGCCTATTGGCTTAACCTATGCTCTCTCGAAGAGACAGGCTCGTGAATTCGGATCCCCGCTAGCACTTGGATTTTTCTGAAGCTCCAAAGCAGCCTAGTACAGTCAACGTCATAAATAAGTGATCACTTTTGGACCTTGTCGCTTTCAGCCGTTACATAATTTTGTACGGCTTTTCAAACATGACGTTAAAGTGACTAAGTACAAAAGTGATAACTTATTTATGACGTTGACCCTACCCTTAACACAAGCTTTGGTAACTTTGCGACTAGATTTCAATGATGTGTGGGAAGTTTCTTATGATTGTGCCCGCATAGGAATAGCAAAAACCATGTCGTTCAGAGAGAAAGTCTATGCCCAGCAATGACGTATATAGGCAGATGATGAACAAAAACAAAAATTGTGGACTATACAAACGAATTAAAGAGCAAATTACAAATTATAACTGAATACTAATATTATTTACACAACTGGCGAGCATGCAGTGCTAGTGCACACATGTGTGTTATTGTAAATAACCTACTTTTTCCACGATAAGACATAAAACAGATTCTCGAGAAATCAGTCAAGTTCATTGAAGCTTGATAACGGTACGTACCTATCTCACGTTTCCGGAACAAATTGTAAATACAAAAAACTTTTGCTGTTTAATCAAGTTTTAAATTCAAATCATCATCATCATTTCAGGCGAAAGCCCTCCACTGCTGAATATGGGCCTCCCCAAGGTTCACCAAACAGACCGGTCCTGTGCCATCCGCAACCAATGGGTTCCCGCAACCATAACCAGGTCGTTGCTCCATCCTGACCTACACTACGAGTTCTAGTTCGTGGACGCCATTCGGGAACCTTTTGGCCCCACGACCCTCAGTTCTACGAGCGTTTTGTCCTGCCCACTTGAGTCTGGCGATTCTTCGAGCTATGTCGATCACTCGGATTTCAACATGATCCTGCAGAGAAACTCCCAAGCATAGCCCTCTCCATCGCTTGAGCTTTCTTATGAGGCCCATCGTTATGAACTTTATTTCCTAGAAACGTGGGTACAGCTAGCTGTTGCCGATCAATAATCGAATACAGACTAATCGAATATACACTAGGTACCATTCTATATTAAATTCTGTAGACAGCAGGGAGATTGGAGGAGAGCTGAAGATCGAGCTTAGTGTTTTGCCATGCGAGAGGCCTATGTCTACCAGCGAACTAACACTAAAACACATTATAAGGATTCTATATTTTTGACTTCACGACTGGACTTACAAATTTTGCTATGGTAAGGTAAGGTAATGCTAAACTAATACCATATTCGCAAGATTGAGTAAATTATTATGAATATTGTCAAGCTCAAGGGGGTAGATAAATTAGCATGTGGAAACGTCTCAAATTCTGTTATTCCTCAGACTATGTCATTAAGGAAACTGTAAGTAAATTGGGTATTTGGCAACAAATTTTGAACCTTTTTTCGCGGAACCAAGGTTCGTTTCGCTGAAGCAATGTTTGGGCGATACGAGGTACTGTAAGTTACGAGTTGAAAATAAGGTGCTATGAGTTTTTAGATAAGATAGCATAATGGCTAATAGATTTGATGGTGAGGGTGCCATTTAATTTTATATTCAACGGTGTTTTATCTTAATTCATATGAGTAACGCGCGTTTTTTTCTATAAAGATAATTAATTATTGATATTTTGATTAAACATGAAAGATTTCTTTAGGGAACTCATCAACTTTACTTTTGCTAGCATATTTTGTTTCATTAAATCTATATATATAAAATTCTAAACTGACTGACTGACTGACTGTTGATATATCAACGCACAGCCCAAACCACTGGACCTAGAGACTTGAAATTTTGCACATAGATTCCTTATACAATGTAGGCATCCACTAAGGAAGGATTTTCGGGAATTCCCACGGGAACGGGAAAAAACGGGATTTATAGATTCGATTCCGAGTGACCGTATCTCAGTAACTATAATAACTAGACTCTTCAAATTTGATACACAAGTAGGTATTACAATAATGAAAACATCGATTTCAGGATTTTTCAAAATTCTCACGGGATAAGGAATAAACGGGATTTATATATTCAGTTCAACGGAATCCTATGAACTATAATTACTAGACTCTTCAAATTTGGCATAGAAGTAGGTAATTGTAATAGTAAAAAACAGTTTTAAGGATTTTTGGAAATTCCCACGGGATAAAGAAAAAACGGGATATTTCGTTTTACTGGTCGTAGAAAGCTGAAATTCGGCATGAAGGTTGCTTGGGGAGTGTAGAGGAGCATTGAGAGAGGAATTTCCAAAATTCCCACGGGAACGGGAAAAAACGGGATTTATATATTCGATTCCGAGTGACCGTATCTCAGTAACTATAATAACTAGACTCTTCAAATTTGATACACAAGTAGGTATTACAATAATGAAAACATCGATTTCAGGATTTTTCAAAATTCTCACGGGATAAGGAATAAACGGGATTTATATATTCAGTTCAACGGAATCCTATGAACTATAATTACTAGACTCTTCAAATTTGGCATAGAAGTAGGTAATTGTAATAGTAAAAAACAGTTTTAAGGATTTTTGGGAATTCCCACGGGATAAAGAAATAACGGGATATTTCGTTTTACTGGTCGTAGAAAGCTGAAATTCGGCATGAAGGTTGCTTGGGGAGTGTAGAGGAGCATTGAGAGAGGAATTTCCAAAATTCCCACGGGAACGGGAAAAAACGGGATTTATATATTCGATTCCGAGTGACCCTATCTCAGTAACTATAATAACTAGACTCTTCAAATTTGATATACAAATAGGTATTACATTAGTTAAAATATTACAATCAGGATTTTTCAAAATTCCCACGGGATAAGAAAAAAACCGGATTTATATATTCAGTTCAACGGAATCCTATGAACCATAATTACTAGACTCTTCAAATTTGGCATAGAAGTAGGTAATTATAATAGTGAAAAACTGTTTCAAGGATTTTCGGAAATTCCCACGGGATAAGGAAAAAACGAAATTTTTCGTTTTCTGGTCGTAGAAAGTTGAAATTCGGCATGTAGCATGCTTGGGGAGTGTAGAGGAGCCTTGAGAGAAGACTTTCCAAAATTCCCACGGGAACGGGAAAAAACGGGATTTTTCGTTCTACTGGTCGTAGAAAGTTGAAATTCGGCATGTAGGTTGCTTGGGGAGTGTAGAGGAGCATTGAGAGAGGACTTTTCAAAATTCCCACGGGAACGGGAAAAAACGGGATTTTTCGTCTTACTGGTCGTAGAAAGTTGAAATTCGGCATGTAGGTTGCTCGGGGAGTTTAGAGGAGCATTAAGAGAGGACTTTCCAAAATTCCCACGGGAACGGGAAAAACGGGATTTTTCGTTTAACTGGTCGTAGAAAGTTGAAATTCGGCATGTAGGTTGCGGGAGTGTAGAGGAGCATTGAGAGAGGACTTTCCAAAATTCCCACGGGAACGGGAAAAAACGGGACTTTTCGTTTTACTGGTCATAGAAAGCTGAAATTTGGCATGTAGGTTGCATGAAGAGTGTAGAGGAGAATTAAGAGAGGGTTTTCCAAAATTCCCACGGGTACGGGAAAAAACGGGATTTTTCGTTTTACTGGTTGTAGAAAGCTAAAATTCGGCATGTAAGTTGCTTGGGGAGTGTAGAGGAGGATTGAGAGAGGGCTTTCCAAAATTCCCACGGGAACGGGAAAAAACGGGACTTTTTGTTTTACTGGTCGTAGAAAGCTGAAACTCGGCATGTAGGTTTTTTGGGGAGTGTAGAGGAGCATTGAGAGAGTTCTTTTCAAAGTTCCCACGGGAAAGGGAAAAACGGGATTTTTCGTTTTACTGATCATAGAAAGCTGAAATTTGGCAAGTGGGTTCCTTGGGGAGTGTTGAGGAGGATTAAGAGAGGGATTTCCAAAATTCCCACTGGAACGGGAAAAAACGGGACTTTATGTTTTACTGGCCGTAGAAAGCTGAAATTCAGCATGTAGGTTGTTTGGGGAGTGTAGAGTAGCACTGAGAGAGGACTTTCCAAAATTCCCACGGGAACGGGAAAAACGGAATCTTTCATTTTACTGGTCATAGAAAGCTGAAATTTGGCAGGTGAGTTCCATGGGGAGTGTAGGGAAGCATTAAGAAAACATTTCCCGAAATTCTTACGGGAACGGGAAAAAAACGGGATTTTGCGTTTTACTGGTTGTAAAAAGCTAAAATAAGTAGTAAGTATAAGTATTGTAAGTTTATTCTGTAAATAGGCCGCAAAGGGCTCTTTAACCGACTTCTAAAAAAGGAGGAGGTTATGCATTCCACCTTATGTATTTTTTTATGTAGGTATGTTCACCGATTTCTTGGTCAATTGTGGACCTGCTTGCTTGCTTGCCTGTATGCTTGCTTGCTTGATATCTTGGTTCTTTGGAATACTCATGGTACACGCGAGCGAAGCCGCGGGCAAAAGCTAGTTAAAAATAAATTTCATTCGGCCACTCGTTCGGTGAGCGGGTAGAGTACCTATAAGGGATGTTAGACCACAAAATCACCGTAATATCTCAGTTTCTTTTCTTTTCTTCGTCAATAAAAGTGATAGCTTTTTTGCAAACTTTGAACCCCCTCCCAAGTGCGAGGCATCCATTACAGCAAATGTCCTTCGATTTAGCGAAGCAATTTGACAGGGATAAAATTGCCAAATTATGCAGGTGAGATGTCGATAATACGAGGCGTTTACCCTTTTTCTCATACTATACCCGTAATGATATTTTCAACTTTTTTTCTTGGGACAAGTCTCAGTTAAAGTATGCAATAAAAGATTCACAAATGATCGGGTCTGATTCAAAAAGATTGGTGGATATTACACAAAAAATACAAATGATTGTGGAATGATAAAAACAAATTCTCAATGTGTGTTTTTTTTACGTTGTACTCAACTGTTCATTGTGAAGTTCGGTTTAGACATAGCTTGAGGCTCTAGAAGGGACATAGGATAGTTTTTATCAATAAGCAATAGAAGATTTCTTCGTTTACGAAATCGCGGGCTGTTACATGATATATTATATTTGTGTTATTTGATCGCTAAAACTACTAAATTTAAATCATTTTCCTTCCGTTTGACAGTCTCGATCCAGTTGCAAATAAAGTACCTAAAATCAAATAATATTAGGGAATTTCAATACAATATCGCTAATAGTATTTACGTTAACTTTACAATACGCAACTGGGGCCTATTATCATTATTTGGTCGGACCTCTCTGTCTCACACCAGAGAATAAGATTAGTCAGACAGAGACAAAAAAATTGTCTGTCGCGGTAACCATGATATCACCTCACCCCTCGTCTCGTTTGCTAACTATTTCTGGATTAAGCTCCCATTTCTGATTCGAGCATCAAATTTTCAATTAATTAATTTTGCAGACATAGCGACGACTAAAATAAAAATTGCGTAGCTAGTGTTAGTCAGAAAATCAATATTAAAACTGTTTAGACTAAGAAAAGTCTTTTCTTGGAAAATAGTCTATTTTCTATTGGAATGAAATCGTTCGGTTCTCTCTCAAGAAAAAGAAAATACCCAGTTGCAGACAAAACATAAGACGAAAGAAGAGACTGGCTTGGACGGTACCGTACTATGCTGTACAGTAGATCAAGATATCGCGTCACATACGACCCAAACAATCTATTACAATATTTGCAAATCATAAAACTTCAAGGAATATCTCCGCATCCAATCTGATATGATAATCAGCTTGGGAAACTTTCACTATCTGGGAATTGTTGACAAACCGATAACACGAAGCGTTTTGTGTTTGTTAACTTTTATATAAAATTTGGGCAAACCAAAAGGGCCCAATTTAGTCAAAAAAATGGCCACTTACGTTGGTAAGGGAGGTAATTATAAGTGAGAAAAGGCTAGCAGTAGAAAGTTTTTGAGCTATTCTACCTACCTGTCCGCCTTACTACTTTGCCCACGCTTGGTAATTTGGGCCAGCCCTAACATTAAAACAAGCTCATGGCCTACAGTTTCGCAATAAACCTTCATTCATGCTTTTACGTTTTTAAATAAAAACTAGTAAATAAACAAACCAAACCACGCGTCAACGACTATAGCAGAGCTGCCAATCAAACAAATGTTTCGGTATAATGTCGGCCCCAAAATGCAAAAGAACCAGCAACGTGATGCCGTAACAACTCGATTCCCACCTAATTGCCTAAATATGCCAAATTCTGTACACTATGTGGAGGTGTTATATCTGAAAACATACCTAACGCACGCTTCTCTGCCTGCCCGGGTTGTATAACAAAAACGTTCGCTCCAAGGCACTGACAAGTACTTTCATCATAGTCTAATAACTACAATTTTAAGTGATTTAAGTGCTAAAAGAATACCCATCTAATACATTAAAGCCCCAATGCAATGACGCCGCAGTTTCTCCCTATGCTACGTATTACCTGTGCGTATTTCTTTTGTTGCATCACTTTATGAAACTGTTGTTATTCTTGTTATCAATGCATTGTAATACAAAAGATAATAAATTACGTTGTCAGATACAAATATGAGAAATTGGAACGGTGGATACCTTTTCTTTGCTACGATATAGTAACCCGGGGCAAAACATAATCACGCAACGTATTTTAGTTGTAACTTTCTGCGTCTTGTGGGTACTTTATACTTTCCCCTGATTAAAACAGCCTGTGTTAACCTGGAAAGTGTAGCTTTTTGTTAAAGATTGTGGTGTACTTATTATCATCAAAGAAAAGTGATATACGGCCATTATTTTGCTGTCGCATACCCCTCTTTGTAGCTAACGATTTTTCAACTTTAACTACCCACCCACTACCCTTTAGGTAGTTAGTCAAAGGGTTAAAAACGGTAATTCCTGATTTAAGTGAGACCGACCTATCATTTTGCGAAAACAAAGCCGTAAAAGCTTAACAAAAATACAAAATAGTCTTCTGGTGGTTTCAACAGATTTTGTAAATAAGTGTAACGCGTTTTTACGCTCAAGTTTAATTAATTGAAGATAAAACAAACGACAAGCGATAACAGAATATCATAACATTGGCGTTATTTCTCTGCGCGCCAAAACGTAATTATAATCAAATCAAGTATTTCAAACGAAGGGACGCAGGAAGGGTAAACAAGCCGAAATCCGAAGGGCGTGAAACGGGTAGGTTTAAAAAGCACTGAAAATTCGTGAGGGTGTGTAGGTGTGCGTGCCCCATAAAAAAAATGTTACCAAGTACCGACCCTTTTTAAGGGACCGTGTCATCCTACTATTAATTTTAATTACATGACGGACAAAAGACCTTTTATACTGTTGGAAATAATGCTAGTCAGCTTTTAAGGTCCATGCTTGAATGTTTTTTATTTTAATTACTTTTCAGCGAGAAAATAAATTTAGAGCAATTTTGCTAAATCGTTCTAATAAAACATCCCTTTTTTCAAATATCTTGAGTAAATCCTGGTTGATCGGATAGCCGAGTGGGTAGAGAAACTGACTACAAAGTTTGAGATCTCCGGTTGGTACAAATGTTATGTATGAAAATTACGAACTTTTGTTCTCAAGTTTTGGTTATTTAATATGCATTTCAATATGTTTATCCGTTGCCTGGTACCCATAACACTAGCTTTGCTTACTATGGGACCAAGGCAATCAGTGATAATTCTCCCGTGATATTATTTATTGTTATTGCGAGAGCATAAAGCGAACGACATTGATGCGGTCGGTCAATCGAGCGGCGCAATGCAAACTTGAACGATTTTTTTCGCATATCTAAACCGGACTTAATAATTACAGTGAGCAATTTTTAGAATATTAGCAGGTAATGAAACCTTATACTATTTTCATGGTATGCCAGATGTTACTAATGCCTGGGGCAGGCAGTTGATACTTTGCTAGCAAAGTTAAATGCGATTCAGTAACATCGCGATTTCATTGCGTCGATTTTAACCCCGTTTCCCGTTTATCTAAAAGAGTTCCAAGGCTCTAAAAGAACTTAAATATGTGTACAGCTTGTATTGTACTGGAGCGTATACATTGTAATTTTATAGAGCCTCAGGAGTGCGCACCGAACCAAAACTGCCAAGAAAATATTCTGTAGTCTCTCTAGGGAAATAGACGTAAGCATAGTCAGTATTCGCGGATACAATACGAAACAGTATTACAACATCGCACCAGTTCAAATCATGACAGAATTAGACAGTTGTTTTTTACAAGAGTTTGTATTGTTATTTTTGGATTGCGTTATCCTGTACCCTGTATTGAGGCTAGCATGCGCACAATGTCTTCGCTTCGCTTTCCTTCTGAGTCATCCAATAAACAGCGGACTAGACGACAAGCGAGACAAATGGCGCGCGTGCTAGCAGCTCAGCAGCAGGGTTACCAGATGAAATTAAAAATCCGGAGTTTCCTCGCTATTTCAGATATTTTTTCGCAGAATTCAAGCCGCTCACTGAACGCCAGTAGTCGGACCTCCACTGAGCGAGCCGCCTTGCAACTTGCGAGTCGCAAGGCAGCCATTTTTGGTGCGATTTTGAGCTTTGTGTGGAACAAAGTCATGTCTCATGCGTTTGCCTCGCGAGCCGGCTCGCTCAGTGGAGACCCGGCTAGTAGGCAGCGGCGCGAGGAGCGGTACCTCTGTTCATTGAGCGGCCGAGACGCAAGTCACACACACAATGGTTACCTCTGCACACGCAATTATAGTAGGTATAAATCTTCTAAGGTGAATTTTTCGCTTCGAGCCCTTATCTTACAAAACATACGGTATCGTCATAGTATTAAGGTTCAAATTTAATGTAATGGCTCGAAGCGAAAAACTCACTTGGGAAGATTTATACTATAACAGAAAACGCTTGCCGCTTGCTTTATGACCCTGCATATACTTGATGTATTGGCCAGGCCAGAAATGTTGACAGAAATTCATTCGTTTGACATAAAGATAAAGATAAAGATTGTCGACGAGTAAAACGAAGCGTATATTTCGACACGATGCTAATGAATGACCAGGTTCGTAACAAAAAATCCAACATAATACCTATCTTTATGTAGGCGTGAGTAGGTACTACCTACGCCCACAATAGTCACGATTTCCCGGCGGGTACTAAACCAGTTGGTATCGAATAGATTTATTCTCTGCGGCACAGTAACGGAATAAATCTTTTTTAGTTAAAATTGATAAAAAGCTACTTCGATCTGATTCTTTTCTTTGTAAAGGTTGACGTGAAGAGATGACGGTGTAGCGATAAGGCCGCATATTGCTGACCTTGTAAATTTTCTCGTATAGTCGTCCAAGAAATTCCTTAACCACCCTAATGTTCAATGTCACTTGTAGGGCTCAGAACATCAAAGGCTATTTTCACTCACAAATCAATATGACATGACAATCAGCCTTATTGTTCTTGTTCCGATGTAGGAACTGTCACGTCTTATCTGGCGAAAAATATAACAATCCTTATTATATTAATTGCTTATAGATAAAACATTGTATTCAATTACAGAATATTTAAAACATTAATTGAAATAAACAGTTACGTTGACCGAAATACTTAATTTACTCCTTATTAATATTATAAATGCGTAAGTAATTATGTCGGTATGTCTGTTATCTTTTCACACTTAACCGAAACATGAAATCTGGTATGGAGATAGTTTGAAACCCTGGGAAGGACATAGCGCAGTTTTTATCCCGATATATTGCAAAGTTCCTGCGCCATAATTATTCACGGCATTGCATAATTCTTCGCAGACGGAGTCGCGGGCAACAGCTAGTCGAATCTCATCGATTCGATCATACGGATATTATACGCGTATACAAGGATCAGTATTTCATCTCGTCCAACGTCATTAACTCATGACGCGTGATAACCATATCGTGAGTCATTGTTGTGATAAGAACCTATTTATAGCATAAGAATGGATAAGGGCTCTCCTTATGGCGGTCCGCGGTACTTGTCCTTGCCGTCCTAGATACGCCAAATACGCTATAGTCACAGTGTAAACAGCAGTAAGAAATCAGGATATAATGCGCCGGTTTTTCTTCTCGCCTTGTCTCACCAAGCTGCTATTCCGTAAACACGATAGCTGACAAGCGACAACAAAAATTCTAAATTACATTGCTGGCTTTAGGAGTTTGGTGTTGAAACAAACATTGGCCATAAATAAGCCGTAACTGAAACAAAGGTATGCGCCTACATTGATCGTTAGGCGCAAGCCACACAGAGGAGACGTGGGACGGGCGCGTCGCAATCGAGGCGCCCCCTAAATCAGTTTACATACTGAATGTACAGACGCGTCGCGAACCAAATCAGACAGAAGAGACGGGGCGGAGACGCGGCCTGCGAACAAACGACGCGGACTGCGACGCGCCCCTGTCCCAAGTCTCTTCTGTGTGGTTTGTACCGTGATTTCCCTTAGAAATACCCAAGTTTTTGAATTATTATACTGGATAGTGGTTGGCACTAGCTTTAGAGATACATGGGAAATTGTATTTTTCCATGAAACAGTCATATTAAATCAGGAACTGAACAGAGAATGAGGAAACTGGTGCTGTTTTATATTATAACTGGCTTTTGCCCACGACTCTGTCTGCGAAGAATTTGTTTACCGCTGTCCCGCGGGAACTATGCGATTTTCTGAGATAAAAACAATTCTATGTTCTTTCTAGGGTATCAAACTAACTCCATACCAAATTTCACCTAAATCGGTTCAGCAGTTATTGATTTCCCATACAAACTTCCACCCCCCTTTTCACCCCCTTAAAGGAAGATTTTAAGGATAAAAACTATCCTATGTCCTAAGCAGTTTAAGCGTGAAGAGGTAACAGACAGACACACTTTTGTATTTATAATATTAGTATGGATACTTAATTATCTTTGTTACAGTGGTAACAAAACTAAACTTCGAAATTTGCATGTGCCTCATCAGCAGTCTTAATTCCCTCTTACCACCACTCTTGTCCTTGTTCTGTCTTAGTGGAGTATTTTAATAATACCCATATTATGAATAATGGAAAATTATCATGCATAGCCAATACCAACAGGAAAAAAAACATTTAAATAAATTTAACAGCAACAAAACTTTAGGAAAAACTATTAAAAAATAAAATATGAATAATATTTCTCCACTGTAGCCTCAAAAACGTTATTTTTTCAATGGTTACCAACAAACTAACAGAAAAATCAATGGGGGCCCAGCAATCTACAATATCTCTGTTCTTAAACAAAAAGGTTTTTGCACTGGATTTTAATTATTAAACAGTTAATGAAAATATTGGGAGAATAGTGAAATCACTCTTAATATTCATATTTGTAAAAGTAGTATTGTTCCATCCATAATATTGAATAGTATGTGTTTGATAAAACAACACCCAGACTCTTTCTCAGCCAGATTTCTCAGAGCCGTTGTAGTTATAGAGCAATAGCCAATTTTAAGAAAACACTTCCGAACAGATGTTTCATGAGCATCATTTAAGAAACATTTCTTTGTTATCTACAAATTGTGAGTTAAATCAGCCTCAATTCTTGATTCCAGCATCTGTCATGATTGCGAGGATGATAGGACTGTTGAGTTTTCATGCAATTGATGGACTAATATTTATGGCACCAAGAATCAGAGCTAGTTTTGAGTCATGACTATCAACAGTAATTTCCAAACATCTTATAAACTATATCTTCATACTAATCAACAAGTTTTTTTTTAAATCAAGGACCTACTTACTGATCTACATCCCAACTAAATTACCGCTTTTTTATAAAATATTCAAAAGTAGTTAAGAGTTCAGTATTTGTCTGCAGATACTATAATAGTAAGGGCATAGAAGTGAATTAGTAATGTATGTATGTGTATTATCATCATCATCATCTCTGGCCCATACAGTCAAGGAAACTGAATTACCAGGGTGGAACCTCTTCACAATCAATTTCCCAATGATTTCTTTGGCAGACGTAGGGAATGTCAATATGACATTTGCAACAAAAAGGTTCCACCCTGATACGCAATTCTGTTTCCTCAACCATATACATCTATTGAGCACTGGCCTCCTCTCAGTTTTGAGAATGGTTCTCTGAGGCCTTTGCATGTGTTCAATAGTGGGATGTGCATGGGCCAGTAGTGGACACAGTTATACACACAAAAATTGTGTCCAACATTTAAGAACACCAATATTTTAACTGCAGAATTTATGCTAACATTATCTAAACTGTCTATCAGTTCATTATTGTGTTAAATTATTCCCAGAACCTTTGTAAAAAATAACATTGGGAATCTGCCATAGGTACTCAGCACAATACTAATTGGAAAAAATTACTACTTTTAAAAATCATGAAAACTTGATAAAACGGTATTTTGATACGCAAATTAAGTAATAAGAATGTTGTACTTACTTTCCATTACAATTACAACTTTAGTAAAAAATGTCAAATGGTTTAAAAAGTAATAACTATTAATTAATGAGAAAGTTTCTTGATGATATAGTAAGGTAAACAGTGTTGTGTTCACGCTAATATGTTTAATATATCCAGTACAATAATCAAAATAGTTGATAATGCATGTTGTCAAAAGCGTACCGGCGTACGATGTTGTTAGTAAACAATAACATATGACGGAGTAACCGGCTCGGTACGACGATTTACTGGAGTTTTCCACACATAATCCACTTGAAAATAGCAAAAAACCTGCTCTCAAAACCCTAAAATTAACGAGATATCCGCAAATAAGAGTTTTGGGACCTAAGGCAACTTGATAGTGTCCATGCGGTGATGAGGCGCCAAAATCAGACATTAAATAATTGACATGTGTCACTACGAAAATATTGTGTTTTTCGCCAATTCACATAATTTCTGAATTAATTTTAAATAAAATACAGCCGCAATAACACATAAACATAAGATTTTATTCAACGAAAAATATTTTCAGACGGCGAAACGCCCCTAGCGGTAAGAAAACGCAACATAAACATAATGGCCGACACACAGTAGTTTCGATGAATACCTAAATGCGCAAAATACTTACACATTCCTCCTCTTTCTCCATTCCAGAGGGCATTTGAGGTACTGCACGATTAATCGCCGAGTAGTCCGGTAAATCCGGAAGCTCCTCGGCGAGATATATGGGCATTGGTTTCGACGCATCCAGGGCCCTCGCCCTAAACGAGAGCTTCGACATCTTGTTGACAGAACAAAACACGCTAGCGTCGACACTAAAATGCACTTATAAAACACTTTATAGCTCCTCTAGGAGGTCCTAAAGGACCGTAAACTGAACTTTACACACTCTAGTTCGTTCCCATGGTTAATTTTTGCACGCACTCAGTCACAATTAATGAAAAACCGTAACGAAACTTTACATATTAAGCGTACTTTACAGAAAGCCATCATGGCGGCTTTCCGTTTGTCGGACGACCATGACCAACTTCCACCTAGCACGATGTGCGCGGGAAGGAAACACGCGGGAACTTTTGTGATATTTTTATGACTTATAATCTTTATACTCACTTAAAATTTAATTATTAGTTTGAAACTCTAAAAATTAAATACTATTTGTTTATTAAAGTTAAATAAATATCGAATTAGGTAATAATTACAAATTTCATTATAATAAAATACTGAGTTGACCTCAAATGTCACTTTTGAGCATAGACAATTCACCAGTCTTTATCAAGGCGTCGGTCAAAATGGCGATGATTGTGGTTTGTACAGCCAGCTGAGTGCAAAAACCACAGACAATGCTGTGTTCCTTTATTTTGTTCCGTTACACGTAAATGGTTTAGTAATTCGTAGTAGTAGGAAATTTAAATAAAAAAATTAAATGATTGAATCATATAAAAAAAAGTAACTATTGCGTGTTGACAAAACTATTGTAGAATATATTTGTAATAAATTTACATAAATAGTCTCATTTTAGTTCTTTTGAATTTCTAAAAGCGTCTGCCCTTGGTATTCTATATCGATGGCCACACCACATGGTATGTTTCCAACTTGTCGACAGAATCATTTTAATTGGATCTTTAAGAGTATGCGCGCACGAGCAATTTTGTCTCCGCGACTATTTTATCAAGTCTATGGGTTAGTATGGAATTGCGCACACGTAGCGCTAGCGCCGCGACTACCGGGGTACAAATACACAGATTTGATAAAATAGTCGCGGACACAAAGTTGCTCGTGCGCGCATACCCTAACATGACAACTGCTGTAGACATTGAACGATATTATATTGCTATTATTGTATTTAAGTAAGCTTCATGAATCTTTTTTCTATTGTAATTGGAAATATGGTTTTCAATTCGTATTTTTTTTGTTTTGGTGTGTGAAGTCCTTAATTGCTTTGTCTAGGGTCATGTCACTCACTCCAGGGGGTCTCTTGTACGATCTAGGATTAAAAAAAAACGGCCAAGTGGGAGTCGGACTCGCGCACCGAAGGTTCCGTACAAATTTATATGTATCTGTTTACATCCAATCTTAGCAGACCCCTGCTCCTAAGCAAAATGTGCGCAGTGTGGGATCTTTGTAGATTGGTTACTGATATAGCCAGATAAAAATTTTTATGCTTTTCGCAATTTTTCCTTTATTTGTGCTATAAGACGTTGCTTCGTACCAAATTTCAAGATTCTGAGTTCACGGGAAGTACCCTGTAGGTTTTGATTCCCTTGCGAGTAGTTGCGAGTTTGAAAATATGCGGCTTAAATTGCTGTTTCTTTTGATTGCGTTGACATAGAAGTTTGATTTTGTTACAGCTTAAAGGTATTATAGACTTGAGTATTTGATATGAATTTCAATTTAATACCTCTACGCATTCATGAGGAAAGGGGTAGTAACTTTAAAATTATTAAAAATATTTTTATTATATGATGTAACTAACAATTTACAGTTTTCGCAATTTTTCCTTTATCTGTGCTATGAGAAGTTGCTTCGTACCAAATTTCAAGATTCTGAGTTCACGGGAAGTACCCTGTAGGTTTTGATTCCCTTGCGAGTTTCGAAAATTTGCGGCATAAACGGCTGTATATTTTGATTGTGTTGGCTTAGACGTTTGATTTTTTCACAGCTCCAAGGAACAGTAGACTTGAGTATTTGATACAAATTTTCAGCTTGATACCTTCACGGGTTCCTGAGAAAAAGAGTCTTGACAGACGGACAACAAAGTGGTTCCGTTTTTTCCTTTTGAGTTACGGAACCCTAAAAATAAAATCGTCAACCCTGAAACAATCCAGGGTTTAAAGGCCACCACAGAGCGCGGCGCAGCGCGTTGTATAACACCGAATCATATACACTGCACCGCACTGCCGGTGTGTGTCACGGTATATATGATTGCAACATTGTAGTGCGAGAAAACGATTACCTACCTACGATACTTGTGAACATAAATAACTTTGTCATCATCATCATCCTAGCCTTTATACGTTCCACTGCAGGGCATAGGGCTTCTCTTTTTTTTTGGGTGTGGAAAATGCACCTTAATGCATCGTCTCCGTTCGGGGAAACAGAGGGTATGTGGGGCTCTCCCCAAGGGGGGCCTACCCACTAAAAACCACACGGATTCCCTCGTTGCCATTGTGAACGCCACGGGAGCAAAATGTGTCACCGCAACGCCCACTGGCCGCCCCGGGATGGGGCTCCTCTGTCGACACCGTGCAATGCGGGCTCGGCACTCCCCGACCTCCCCCGCTGGTGAAGGATTGTTTAAAGAGGTTAACTCCTCGTGGCTTCCGCAGATGCCCACGTTCCCGGCAAGCCGGGGTTACGTGCCCTCACGTTAGCTCCCGCGCCCTCATGTCCTGCTCTGAAAGCAGAGCGGTACCGAGGGCACGGTCGCTTCCGCCCACTAGGCTCCCCCTCGCCTTTCCCTGTCCGCCGTGGCAGAGCAAGTACTTAGTTTGGGTTCGCCTCCGTCAAAGGCGTCCGTCCAAGGGCGAGACGCCGTCCTCTCTGCGGACCCTGCTACCCCCCCAGTATGTCAGTCAATTGCAACAGATCATGGACTCATCCGCTACTCTTCTCCCCCTTAACTACCAGGGTTAACTGGGGAGAACCGTAACGGTCGTGCAGTCCAGATGGCAGAGTGGATGCTCCCCACCGCCCGGGCACATGAAGGCTTGGGCCCTAGTTACCACGCGGGCTCATTGCGGCATACGCCATAGAATTTCTTCTCAGAAGTGTGCAGGTTTCCTCACGATGTTTTCCTTCACCGTAAAGTTCATGGTAAATTTCAAATAGAATCCGATTATGTTAGTTACGTGCTATTATCAAAATGCACATACCATCCACATACAAACATAAATTGTAGCCATTTAAAAACTTTGAAATAAAAGTCGGAGCAAGTAAGTAATAATACTCTTTGAGCCGGAGTCTAGCAGTCGAACCACAGATTACTAAGTCTTCCTCGTGGTATAAATTAGGGGAACCACGAGAAAACGGGAGGAATTCCCCTCTAATACAAGATGCATATTTTATCTTTGCCTTCTAGTGGTTTGACCAATGGACTCTCTAGCTGGGGGTCATGGTTTCAAATCCCGGCTCGCACCTCTGAGTTTTTCGGAAATTATGTGCGAAGTTACATTTGTAATTTACCATGAGCTTTACGGTGAAGGAAAACATCATGAGGAAACCTGCATACTCCTGCGAAGAAATTCAACGGTGTGTGTGAAGTTCCCAATCCGCACTGGGCCCGCGTGGGAACTACGGCCCAAGCCCTCGGAGAGGAGGCCTGTGCCCTGCAGTGGGACGTATATAGGCTGGGATGACGATTGATGATGTATGTATGTATGTATGTACGGGTCAAATCTTGCAAGTTGAATTTGACCCACTTCCAGTGGTCAGATTTACTTGAAATTTGGTATACTTATGTAGGTTGGATGACAATGCAAGTACCTACAGTGAGTGACAAAGCTTGCATTGAAAATGAAATTTTTGACAAAAACTTATTATATTTCTTTCTATAAAAACTCCATATAACTCTCTTTCACTTATCATGTTCTTAAAATGTTACTTTAGTCTCTGCATATCGGGACTAAAGGTCTTTTTTGATCTCTAGGGATTAAAGTATTTTTTTTTTAAATTTACTTTTGAAACCCCTAAACTGCCAATCACGGTTAATTATCGCCATTTTCAGTGACTGGGTATAGACAATTTTAAAGCCTTCCACGGACCGAAGCGCGCTGCGGATGCTCCGTAGCATCGCGCGCATGTCCCGCGCTTCGGTCTGTGGAAGCCTTTAGTTAGTGCGTGGAAATAACCTCAAAATGACAACTGTGCGAAAATATTAAAAAAAAATCGTGAAACACGAATGAGTAATTACGAATATCAATCTATTTAATTATATTAAGGATGAATTCATTTTATTACGCATAGTCCAATTAGCTTTAAAATAGCTTAAGTGTGAATCTGTTTGCTAAATATGCAAACATTTAAAGCGTCACTTTTCAAAAAAAAATAAAAACCGCGGAACAAACATTATTGCTATTTGAATTTTGAACTGTTTTGAACAGACGTCCATTGCTGGATTGCTGGTATTGAGCGTTACGTTGTATAAAAGTAATATTGTAAATTTGTATAAAACGTCGTTTTTTTCCTCGCATTCAAAGTGAAAAGTAGTGTTTCGCGAGACTTAACTACCATAATGACACGCAAATTATAGCCACCCTCGCTCTACCGGGTGGCTAAATATCTTGTGTCATTGTGGCTTGTTTTAGTCCCTCGTTGAACAAGCTGATGGCCCTGGGGGTTACTACGAAATTAATATAATAATAATAATAATAATTCTTTATTTCCATAATTCGAAGTTCGGATCGTGTGGTCCCTCTCACTCTCGTAATGAATACCATTAGCGTGAGCGGAACGGCATGAAACGAAGTTCGAATTTCGCGCTTCGTAGTAGGGCCTGGTATCTAAAGCCCAATAAAAAAAAATCACATACCATCCTCGCATATATCCTTCCTTGGCCCTTATAGCTCAGTTACACTCGCGTACGAATGGCGAGACGAGCAACGAGACGGGAGTGTGAATGACGCTCGCGGCTCGCCTCGCGCCTAGTCTCAGTCTCGTACTTCGCAACGCTCGCGATGCCGAGCCTCAGACACGAGACGAAGCACGAGGCGAGAGTGTAAATCAGGTATTAAAAATATGAAGAAACTAGCTGACCCCGCAAACGTTGTTTTGCCATATCACCTAGGGGTATAAAAAATAGCCTACGACCTATTCTCAGACCTACCGAATATAGAGAAAAAAGTTTCATAAAAATCGGCCAAGCCGTTTCGGAGGAGTTCGGTGACAAACACCGTGACACGAGATTTTTATATATTAGATATAATCACATTTCAAGTACCGGTAAACTGGGGTTACTTTAGAAAATTTTGGGGTTACTTTGATAGATTTAAAATGGTTATAAAAACGTAAATATTCATAGCTCGATTGAGCAAATGACCTAAAAAGTTAGGTAATTTATCAAGGTAGTTATTTCACTGCAACAGATGGTCTAAAAAAATAAGCACACGGCGTAAAAACTGTTTTCCAAAGTAGCCCCTGCATTTTAAAGTTACCCCGTTTTACGGTAGCTTCCAAAATAAAAAAGTTTCAATTTAACAATAATTTATTCAGGCATTCCATTAAAGTAAAAAAAGTATCTAAATAAACCATTAAAATGAGTATCATGTAAAATTAAATTAATTATAACTTGATTAAGGGATTCGGTCGATACATACAATTTCATTACAACTATAGGCCTAGTATTAAACTGATACATTCTATACCTTAATAACATCTAAAAACAGTTTTATTTTACCGGCAACCTCCTTTGTAACCAGACGCACAGTACAATAGCGAACGCGTTCGCACAAGTTTCAAATCTGAGCTGTATTTGTCACTTCTGATATAATAAGCTATTGAAATTCGAAGTACGTCTCCTGCAGTCCCTTTCATTCTTCTTTTCATACAATTAGCGTGAGCGAAACGGCACGATACGATGCTCTAAAATCGAATTTCGTACTATAAGGGCTCGAAAAAATAGACATTGACTCAAATTTATATTAACGGTAATGCCATTCTCATTGTCATTTTAAGCATGTCTAGGAAATGGAGTGGGTGTGAAAGAGCCTTTACAAAGTGATGTTAGTGTTGTGTGCTACCCTACATTTGATAATGACAATAAAAGTGACGATGAAAACGGGGGTAGTTGTGTCGCTAGCAGTTGCGTCGAGCAGTGATAGCGCGCAGTGCGCGTTTGGCAGCCGTCGTGACGTGTGGCTCCGGGAACAAGGACTACGGATTAGCCCGAAACATTCGAGCTAGACTCGATCATAGACGTGAGTTATCTGTATTTTTTCACATTGATTAATTATAATTAATTCACATATTCGATCTATTCGCACAACTTCTAGTATCAGTTCTATTGATGGAACTATGCATTTGGTTTTTTTTTGCCCCAGTACTTAGGTTACATTAAAATTGTAGATTTCATTTAATGGAAAATCGATCAAATTTCAATATAAAGTTGATTAACTTTGGTTGAATGTAACTAGTGGGACAAAACGTTCCAAGTAGTTTCATTAATGAAACTGATAATAGAACTAGTGGGAATAGACCTGATATTCTTGTGGCTATGCCATAGTAATTTAATCCTTATTAGGCCTTAGCAAAGTAGCATTTTCGGCGGCGGTTTCTTGGCAAACCGCAATTACATTAGTTTCTTTAATTACTCTGGCCGTTTTCAAGTTTAATTTGAATGAGCATTTACTCGGCAAGCGTGCTCCATCGTAGACCTCATCTTCGTTTTCCATCAGCCGTGATTGTGGTCAAACGCAAGCCTATATTGTAAAAAAAAATATTGTGCTCTGTGCATGTCAATGATATAACCGATAAAAAAAGTTAAATGTTTTCAGTCGCCAATTTACAAATTGCAGTTCAAAAATAAATGAACGCATCTCCGTCTATAGCTAGCACTGCCCTCTGTCCGGGTTGTGCTATCGCCGTCTCCGTCGCTCACGCTATAAACGATATAGTGCTCTTTCGCTCACGCAAATGGAGATTACATGATTATGCATATTTCTGACCAACTACCCACTGATACATTAAATTTGATTGCGAACAACAAAATTTACAACGATACAACTCACAATATATTTTACTTATAAACCAATTTGTCTTCATAAAGGGTTTACCTGTCCTTCCAATTTTCCTTTCTAGGTACACTTTATCACAAAAAAATATATACAAATATTCGCAATGAACCCTAACACGTGAAACAAATCGATATGTAAATTAAAGTGTACCTTAAAATACGCCAAACTCGCTTTAACTATCAATTTTGTAATGTGAGATAATTATAGTCACTCCTTTGAAAAAACAAAAATCTCAAAATCAATAATACTACAAAATTAACTTTACTCCGTCGTCTTAAGATCCCTTTTAAGCTTTCATATGGATATGAGATACGAGCTTTTTTAGTGAAGATATTTTATAGGTAGTCACGAAATTTAATAATTACGAATTCGTTAACTGACATTGACAGTAGAAAGATAAATTTGTTTAGCCTTCCAAGGGCTAGCGCGCACTAGCGACTTTATGCCACCGTGACAGTGTGTCTCTTTCTTTTGCACGTTCGAAATGAAACAAAAAGAGATTTACTGTCACGGTGATAAGTCACTCGTGCGCGCTTAGGGTAAGAGTCCGACAAAAAAGGTAAAAAAAAAGGATGAAATCAGGAACAAAATATTTTTATGTCAAAAATTTGACAGCTAAGCAGATGACGCTCTCATTAAATATGGACTTTGTTGTATACTACATCAACGCTTTTTGAAGACAAAATGATTAAAATAATAAGACAAAAGAACAAATGTACAAATCATCCTCTTAATTTAAATTTAAACGCCTGAGAAGCTCCTGGTATTTGTACTGAATAAAATATTTATTTGTGTAACACTATGTGTGTAAGTTAATAATGCAAGTATTGGATAGTTCATGAGATCCAAAAAAAACTGAATGTTTTTATGCGACACAAAAATAGTGATTCCAACTCAGTTTATGATGTACCTACAACTTGTATAATGTATATTAACTCAAATCTTTAAATTAGTTTAATTATGTAAATGTAGAATGATCATACTTTGATTAAGTTAAATCATTTAAAATGAGGACACTAAATAAATTACGAGTAATAAAAGACAAGTTACCGCATTATAATCGTATGTATGTAAACTTATTATTGTATTGTACAAAAATAAAGAAAAACAAACGCATGACAAAGCCAACCCCTTTAAGGGATCGCTACCAGTCAATCTTTGAGTGGATGAAAGAGGTTTTAATTAAGGACAAAGATCCATCTTATTCTCCATCTTTACCTGAGCTAGCAACATTAATTCTGTATCACGTAAAGCATATCATATAGCATAACATAATTCTGGGGCCATAGTACAATAGGAATAGTCTAAAACAAGTGAACGGTTCAAGAATGACACTAGCCGCTTCTGTTGTAGAATGAACTCCTTGTTTTCAGTATGACCTCAGAATTTGCTCAACTGTATTAATTTTTAAGACCTCATGCACTGCGCTTCCCATAGGTTCCATGTTATGAAATAACACACTCTCCCTGCCATGGGAGCCACCGGCGGCCCCCAATAGAAAGCGAACACCATAGTCCAAAGACGCGACTCTAATGAAGGACTGAGTTGTTCCGAGTTGGCAAATAGGTGACGTCACAGACTTCTGTTGTCATACAAAAATATAGAATTGCGTTTTGACAGTCCATAATAAGTACGCCAATGGATTGATAGTGTTTATCTGCCCTATTTTTGTTGCAACTATCCACAGGCATCGAAATCCTTCATTTCATTGCACTCGAAACTTTGGGGTACGCTTGCCACACCTATGGCTTCTTGAACTCGAAAAGCATTACACCACATGGCCCACGTCAATAGGCGAGTGTGGGTAACTCAAACCATAAGACACAGAAACACCTGTTTCAAGAAACCATATCATCAATTTTAGTGACAAAAAAACTGCATTTTAAAATTAAAAAAGATACAGTTTTTGTATAAATAAAGAATACAACCGGATTCCCGCACTAAATATATTTTTAAATTCTATGAATACAGTTTTATTTGGCACTGACATGTTGCTTTAGAACAGATTTTTGTATTTCTTATAGTTTAAGAGTACCCGTACTGAACTGACTCATCAAAATGGGTCACTCGGAATATAGTCGGCAGGCAAAGTGTTCAAAATGTTTCACAATTGTAACAAATGGGAATTTAACGCTTGGAGCAAAGTTTGAACGCTCGATTATCCAAAATTAGTTAAGTTATTATGCTTATAAGTTTAACAGTGCTCGGTAAACCTATGGTTACGATATTTTAACGCTGCCAGAACATCGTGAAGCTTGAACTATAGTGATTTGGTTAGATTTATAAACGATACTAAAGAGAGTGAAAAACTAGACCAGCGAGAATCGAACCCCAGACCTCATGGCTGCCGTCATACGGAAGACGCATCTGGCATTTTTATGATTTACTGTCATTAAGTATAAATGGAAAATCGTCGACTTGAATAGACTGTTTTGAATTCAGACCTAGAACAATACTGTTCAAAATGAATAACGGCAAAATGCAATTATTTTTCAGCACAATTACATTTTGCCAAAATTCATTTTGAACAGTATTATTTTAGGTCAAAATTAAAACAGTCGATTCAAATGGACGATTTTCTATTTGAATTTAAGTATTTTTATTTATCTGAAATTGAGTTGTTGCGGGCATATGTCATTTGCCAACTGGTACACGACAGGAACCACAATTTATTACTATTTTTTCTACATCCACTTTCACCTCCGCCTCCGCTTCCGTTAACCTCCGCGTCCGCGGAGATGAATCTCGTCGCCTCCGCATCCGCCTCCGCCTCCGCTAAGAAGGCCTCCGTACAACCCTACTAAAAATGAACTCTATTCACCCATAATAGAATTCATTTTTAGTATGAGGTGTTAATTACAGGCCACCCTTCAATAACTGGCCACGTATACTAAATTGAACTCTGTTTGTAGGGGAAAGAGTTCATTTTCAGTATGACGGGGACCAAGTTATTGGCGATTTACCTTATTTCATGTTTTTGCACGGGCAAGTCAAAAGGTTTTGGGTTCGAACCCCTCTAGCTTTACCAACCAAAAATTTGGATTAAATATTACACTTGATCAGCTACTTTATACGTGAGCTATAATTAGTGAATCAGCTCTCTTGGATGGTGTCCTCTGATTGGGTGGAGCTCATGCAGTCTCCCGTCGGCTGGACCTTCGACGGCTTCGCAGTTTTGCCGACGAATATTTCTACCTCCTGGAACATGATAAATAGAGATATGAAATCCTGTGGTAGGAATAGGAGTATGCTCTTGAAGAAGGGGAAACCTTTGCCTGGCAGTGGGACACTTAACCCCTCCAACTGTTTCATATAAATCCAATCACGGAGAATTAAAAAAAAAATACAAAGATGTGAAGGTTTTTGAGTGGTGTCCACGGACCGGGAGACGCAGTGTAGGTAGGCCTCCAACAAGATGGAGCGACCACCTGGTTAAGGTTGCGGGAACGCGTTGGATGCGGATGGCACGGGACCGATATGTTTGGCGAGCCTTGGGGGAGGCCTATGTTCAGCAGTGGACGTCTTTCGGCTGAAATGATGATGATGACAAAAATAATGTCTTGAATTAGGTACGGAGCCGTGCAATCCGTTAAGCATATGAGGGGTTAAGGCCCTACCGAGCTTTTGGCGCTATAGTAGTTCCAATCATTTATTTTCTCGATGACAGCTCCCGTAGAATGTAACTGCGTTTAGTTACGCAAAAATTAACTTTTAAATGCGAGATATAAAAAATACGACAACTGCCTAATTTTGTTCCTTGATCCCATATAAGATTCATCTAAGACACATTGAGTCCATATATGCAGTAATTTTTTTTAAAGTACGATACATAACCAACAACAACCGCTTTAGCCTAGTTGGTAGTGACCCTGCCTACGAAGCAAGAGGTCCTGGGTTCAAATCCCGGTAAGGGCATTTATTTGTGTGATGAGCACGAATATTTGTTCCTGAGTTATGGATGTTTTCTATGTATTTAAGTATTTATTTATCTATATAAGTATGTCTATCGTCGTCTAGTACCCATAGTACAAGCTTTGCTTAGTTTGGGACTAGGTCGATTTGTGTGAGATTGTCCCCTAATATTATTTATTTATTAATAAACGTTTCAATAAAGTAACATTCTATGGCAATACAAATGTCATGTTATGATTGCCATAGAATGTAACTTTATTAAAATGTTTATTATTTATCGTATTTAAAAAAAAACTACTGCATATATGGACTCAATTTGTCTTAGATGAATATTATATAGGATTAAGGAACAAAATTAGGCAGGTGTCGTATTTTTTATACCTCGCATTTAAAAGTTAATTTTTGCGTAACTAAACAAACTACGGGAGCTGTCATCGAGAAAATAAATGATTGGAAATAGTATAATCTATTTTAGGTATTCTATGCACTCGTGTATGTGTGCGTGAGAGCGGCTAGAATCAAAGTCGTGCGTAAGCGCGAGTGACACGAGTTCCCCGTCCGATGGCCGAAGGAGAACTGAATGCAGGGGGGGCACACTTACATATATCATCACTTTTCATGCGACTACAGCGATCTCTGTTGTTTGCCGAAGAACTAAATTAGCGGCCATCTTGGTTGACTTGTCAAACTTGTCAGTTGTCATTCATCGGCCATGGCCATGGCGTACCAAATTGTACGGTCAAGGACTTTAATTGATAGGCCACTTGCCAATGTTCGTATTTTAGCCGAATAATGCAAATCGGGTTTAGCCGCTTATACTTCGTATATGCTGATTTGAATTAGACGGCTAAAATACGAATAGTGGCAATTAGCCTAGCAATTAAAATCCTTGACTGTACATTGCTATAGGTACGCGTATCTATAGCTGTACATCACTACCAACATATAAATATAGATAGGTATATATCTATAGATACGTCACATTAGTTCTTGAGCTGCCGTAGGGCGGCAGCACCTTCCATAAATGCATTTTTGACCATAGAGTTGCCACTCTTGTTCATATAATATTACAATACTCTTTGACTGAATGCAAGTGACTACCGGACAAGGGGGAAGCACGATGGCTCAAGACAGGTTGGTTAGACTGCGCGTGTATTTAGGTATTTTCATCGTATTACTAAAACAAATACACATTTTAAAAATGTAGCAACACTACGCCCTAGCTAGAAAATATCTTATTTTATTAACATTCAAAAAGTCGTGACCTGCCGTGCAGTAATTACGTCGTACTACGAATTTATTTTATTTTTAGAGACGACTCAAGATTTTTTTTCTATCGATCGAAATACAAGTAATCGTGTTTTTCTGTAAACACATGTCATTAGAGTGAATCCTCAAATAACTTACACATCGCGAAATGAGAAGCGGTAAGGTCAAACATTGAAATAGGAGTGTTACCTGGCTCCCTTCGATGCCCATGGGTTCGTTCTGCGTGCTGCCTCCGGGAGTCGCCCTAGCCGCCAGCATACGCTCGCGTGCCACGCGCCTGTTAAAATCCAATCCCCATTTCAAACAAATACTTGGTGACTAGGTGGTGCTAGGACGCTACACTTGAGAACAAGTTTTTTTTTATATGAGGGGGAAAACGAGGATGCGAGTCATCTGAAGAGAAGCAATCACCGACGCAATTTTTTTTTTTAATACAACTCTAAGGGTCTCACAGGTGCATTGCCGGTCTTTTGAGAGATGGACAGGCATGAGTTTTAAAGATCTCAAAGCTGTACATCCGTTGCTCCAGCATGGCTTTCCTATCGGCCTGTCGTTTCTCGGCGGCGAGACGTGCCTTCTCGTTCTAATTTCATGACTATACTCCATTTAATTTAGAATTATAAACCACAACAACATTATATTGCGGCTCGTGAACTGTAGTCTATTTACAATTTGTACTAGAGTAACAACACAGTCACAGTGTCGTCAGACACGCAAATAAAGTGACATGAAAACAATTTTATTTTGCGGCTGCCAAACTATTGTACTGTACTATTTGCTAGGTAAGAAATAGTTGACGAGCCGCAATATAATGATGTTGTGGTTTTCAATTCTAAATTAACTGAAGTATAGGTGGCGCTAGCATCGGTACAACAGAACTGAATCAACTTTTTCTTGCCACACGTTGTCATGGTTACACAAATTGTGTCCCTTTGACAACCTAAGTATTTTTCTGTCAAACAGTATGAAGATGTCATTTGGCCAACCGGGGACAGAGTCAACAACACAAAAACGTTGATTCACCCATTATGACTAGGATCGCTACATCACCCCCATTTCAGACAATACGGAAGTTGACGCCATTAAAAAATAAATCGAAGACACGACTCCATTAAAAAAACCGGCCAAGTGCGAGTCGAACTCGCGCACGAAGGGATCCGTACCATTATCTATAGAAAATTGGGGTTTACGTATTAAAAAAAACTACTTACTAGATCTCGTTCAAACCAAATTTTCGGCGGAAGTTTACATGGTTATGTACATCATATATTTTTTTTAGTTTTATCATTCTCTTATTTTAGAAGTTACAGGGGGGGACACAGATTTTACCACTTTGGAAGAGTCTCGCGCAAAGTATTCAGTTTAGAAAAAAATTATATTAGAAACCTCAATATCATTTTTGAAGACCTATCCATAGATACCCCACACGTATGGGTTTGATGAAAAAAAATTTTCGAGTTTCAGTTCCAACCCCCAAAATCTATTGTTTTTTTTTTTTCTATTTTTGTGTGAAAATCTTAATGCGGTTCACAGCGGTTCACAGAATACATCTACTTACCAAGTTTCAACAGCATAGTTTTATCCGCAGATATGCACGTTGTAGCAAGGAAGTTAAGTTAACTCTTTTTAAAGCTTATTGCCAAACCTTCTACACGTGCAGTCTGTGGTCTAGCTTTACGCTGCGGGCACTCAGCGCGCTGCGCATTCAATACAATGATGCATTCAGGATGCTGTTTGGACTGCCGCGTTACAGTAGTGCCTCGCTGATGTTCGCCGAGGCACAATCAGACGGCTTCTTTGCGATTATGAGGAAGCGGTGTGCGTCGTTCCTCAGTCGTAGTCGCTGCAGCACAAACAGCATCTTGAGCACCCTGACGCAGCGCTGGGACTCCCCGCTTGTAAAGCGTTGTGTGGAGCTGCATGCACCTGTCGCCGCAGTGCCCCGCCGTTTTTAATCCTTTCTTTTTGTTTTTTTGTTTGTTGTTGTTCAAAATATACATATGTGTCTTACTAACAATAATAATAAGTCTTTGTAATTACTAATACTATGGATTGAATAGTCCGAAATAAAAGAAATTTAATTTAATTTAATTTTATAGTTTCGGAAAAAAGTGGTTGTGACATACGGACGGACAGACAGACAGACAGTTTTGACAGACGTTTTTTGCCATTTGGCTACGGAACCCTAAAAAGTGCTTTATTTTATCCCTGAAAACCAGATTAATTTTGATTAACTGCAATATCAGATTTTTTGTTGATTTAAAACAAATAAATAGTTGATTGATTTGGCGAAGTGACGTTATAAGTTGCTATTGCCATTCAAACTCAATCGGAGAATTGTGTTTTGACAGCTCATAAAAAGTACGCCAGTTGATTGGTGATGTCAACATCCCTATTATTTGATAACTAGATGGCGCCAGGAACACTTGAGAACAAGCTTACCTCCGATGCTCGAGCATGGCTTTCCTATCGGCCTCTCGCTTCTCTGCGGCGAGGCGCGCCTTCTCGTTCTTGAGCTGCGGGGTCGCGCGGGGGCGCGCGCGGGGCGAGGGGCCGGCCGGTGTCGCGGGGGCCTTCACCTCGGGTGTCAACTGAAACGTAACAACCCACATTTGTTATGTTTGCAAGTCGGATTAGAGGTCGGCAACGGCTCGCTTTCGGCGTTAGCGTCGGGAGCCAAAGACCTTCTTAGGTTAGGAGGGCGAACTAGTTTGAAGAGCGCTGAACTAAACCGAGCGCTCCTGGTAGTGCTGATAGAGACCGACAATGTCATCATCATCATCATCCGCCTATTTGAACCGCGCAAGATGTTCGTAGTGTGAATGGTTCCTTTTTTGGATAGCCAAATCTTGGTCCGAGGAAGTTGCCAGCTGTCTACTCAACTAATACTAGATGGCGCTTATATAGCCACCACATCGCCTAAGCTAAATAGAAAGGTAAGCTATTGTATCCAGATCGGTAACGTACCATCGCCCCAGACGCCAGATTCCCATTTTCAAAACAAATTTGCTTGCAGCCGTTGATGTTTATTGCTATCGATTGTTATGGACAGATGTCTAGCCACTGCACGCAAACTGGGCCTTTAAGGTGGTTATCTGGCGCTTGGGGCGATAGTACCTCTCGTCAGCCGTTCTACTTGAACCGCGCAAGATATTCGTAGTGTGAATGATTCCTTTTTTGGATAGCCAAATCTTGGTCCAAGGAAGTTGCCAACTGTTTATTTAACTAATACTATTGTGGCCAATACTAGATGGCGCTAATATAGCCACCACATCGCCTAAGCTGTTTAGCTTAAAGGTAAGCTATCGTATGCGGGTCGGTAACGTACCTCCCGCCAGCCGTTCTGCTTGAGCCGCGCAAGATGTTCGTAGATTGTGAATGATTCCCTTTTTCGATAGCCAAATCTTTGTCCGAGGAAGTTGCCAACTGTTTATTTAACTAATACTATTGTGGCCAATACTAGATGGCGCTAATATAGCCACCAAATCGCCTAAGCTAAATAGAAAGGTAAGCTATTGTATCCAGATCGGTAACGTACCATCGCCCCAGACGCCAGATTCCCATTTTCAAAACAAATTTGCTTGCAGCCGTTGATGTTTATTGCTATCGATTGTTATGGACAGATGTCTAGCCACTGCACGCAAACTGGGCCTTTAAGGTGGTTATCTGGCGCTTGGGGCGATAGTACCTCTCGTCAGCCGTTCTACTTGAACCGCGCAAGATATTCGTAGTGTGAATGATTCCTTTTTTGGATAGCCAAATCTTGGTCCGAGGAAGTTGCCAACTGTTTATTTAACTAATACTATTGTGGCCAATACTAGATGGCGCTAATATAGCCACCACATCGCCTAAGCTAAACATAAAGGTAAGCTATCGTATGCGGGTCGGTAACGTACCTCCCGCCAGCCGTTCTGCTTGAGCCGCGCCAGGTGTTCGTAGAGCGCGTCCACGTGCCGCACCTGGAGGCACACCATGTCCCAGAAGCCGCGGAGGTCGGTCACCGTCGTGGGGAACTGCTCGCCGGGACGTGCGTTTATGTTGTTGTAACAGAGCCCTGTAACGATACAACAAATAAATATAACGGGACAATTATTCACACCAATTGACCTAGTCCCAAAGTAAGCTAAGTATAGCTTGTGTTAAGGGTACAAGGCAACGGATAAACATACTTATATAGATAGATACATACTTAAATACATATTAAACACCCAAGACCCGAGAGCAAATATTCGTATTATTCAGACAAATATCTGCCCCGACGCGGGAATCGAACCCGGGACCTCAAGTTTCGTAGTCAGATTCTCTACCTACTAGGCCATCTGGTCGTCTAAAATATTAAATGATGATTATTATTTATTATATTCTGAACTAGCTGTTGCCCGCGACTTCCTCTGCAAAGAATTCGTTTATCGCTATACCACATATTTGGAATGCCATAGCACACATCTTTTCATATAAAAACCGGCCAAGTGCGAGTCGGACTCGCGCACGAAGGGTTGCGTACCATTATCTATAAAAACGGCAAAAAAACTCACGTTTGCTGTATGGGAGCCCCCCTTAAATATTTGTTTTGTTTTAATTTAATAACTTATTTTTAAAGAGAATATAAAACTAAATATTCTGTGGATATTTCAAGCATCTACCTGTAGCCGTTATCGATATCGAGCAAAAAAATCACGTTTGTTGTATGGTAGCCCCCTTAAATATTTATTTTATTCTGTTTTTTAGTATTTGTTGTTATAGCGGCAACTGAAATACATCATCTGTGAAAATTTCAACTGTCTAGCTATCACGGTTCATGAGATACGCCTGGTGACAGACGGACGGACAGCGGAGCCTCCGTAATAGGGTCCCGTTTTTACCCTTTGGGTACGGAACCCTAAAAAACATAGCTGAATCCGTCTCCACCAGTGCTATGCTATGTGAACCAATGAATATTTAGTGGATATCAAACGCATCCAAAGCAACGCAGCATTAACACCTGATGGAAAGGCATCCTTAAGAGGATACGATGCGCACCATTTCTCCATACAAACGTAGTCCCCTGTTTCCTCCCTGGATAATGGCTTTAGAGCCAAATTTTTTTTACTGTGTAATCTGTATCTACCACAGCTATGCCCCTATGTTTCGTTTTTTTCCATATTTCAATTGACATAAGAAATATGAGCATTCAAAAATTGGAAAAATTGCCCAATTTCAACGTCATTTTCAGACACTCATCAGAAAAGAATCCCTCATATAAACAAAAAAAGGAAAACATAGGGGCATAGCTAAATCTGTCCTCTAATTATTTTTGAAAAAAAAATATTTTATTGGTACAGTTTTCGAGAAGAAAACAGGGGACTACGAAATGCTGTTTTGATCAATTTTACGCGCCTATTAACGGCGTGAGCTGCAGTTGTCCCGTTCTCGCTGTACTGACACGGAGGGGTTCGGGCGAAAAAGCAACATTTCATTAAAATACCTATTTCTCAAAAGTCTCTCAGCCATCGTACCCTCTTAACTTTAAATCTATCAATTAAATGTACTTGCCCTCAAATTGCTGCATTTTCTGTGTCGCCAGCAGCCTCGCCTTGCCGGAGGCCGAACGCAGCAAGCCTAACACCTCTTCGCTCACTTCCTCTTCCTGAAACATTAAAAAAAATGTTTACGTAAAAAATAGCTTAATAAGGGCTATATCTCACCGGGACACCACGGCGGCGCAACCAGTCTCTGCCACCAACAAAATGTATACAGCTCAATGGAGGGTCCACTTGGTTGCGCAACGGATTTGGGTTGAATTCGAGTTAAAATTTGAGGTGTATCTACCGTAAATAAACGAATTTTAAATAGACCCAATTTTGGGGGTAAATAAGTAATGTTTTTACGCAGTCGGATTAATTCTTCAAAACAGAAACAGAAGAGGACAGGAGAGGGCTATGCTTGGAGTTTCTCTGCGGAATCGCATTAGAAATGATGAAATCCGCGCAAGAACTAAAGTCACGGACATAGCTCGAAGAATCGCTAGACTTAAGTGGCAGTGGGCAGGGCACATCGCCCGTAGAAATGACGGCCGATGGGGCCGAAAGGTTCTTGAGTGGCGTCCGCGGACCGGAAGACGCAGTGTAGGTAGGCCTCCAACAAGATGGAGCGACGACCTGGTGAAGGTAGCGGGAACGCATTGGATGCGGATGGCGCAGGGCCAATCTATTTGGCGAGCCTTGGGGGAGGCCTATGTTCAGCAGTGGACGTCTTTCAGCTGAAATGATGATGATGATGATGGTGAAAATTAAAACCTTGAAGTTAGCAATTATTTTACAACTAAATTTGTGAACAAAGGCCAGCATTTAGCCTTTAATTTGCATAAATTTTAAGCGTTTACAGTTTACATTCGCGACGCTCTGGTGCTTCTCCACGGCTATTCGTTAACTTATTCAGACAAGTATTTAAATCTCAACAATCTAATACAATATGCAAAAGAAAGAAAAACAAGACATCTATAATTATATTCGTAATAATATTATTACAAATAGACATAGAAAAACGACGCAATTAATAATAATAATAATAATATTAGGGGACAATCTCACACAAATCGACCTAGTCCCAAACTAAGCAAAGCTTGTACTATGGGTACTAGACGACGATAGACATACTTATATGTATAGATAAAATAAATACTTAAATACATAGAAAACATCCATAACTCAGGAACAAATATTCGTGCTCATCACACAAATAAATGCCCTTACCGGGATTTGAACCCAGGACCTCTTGCTTCGTAGGCAGGGTCACTACCAACTAGGCTAAAGCGGTCGCTAAATTGACGGCGGATAATTGACGGCTGATGGGGCCGAAAGGTTCTCGAGTGGCATCCGCGGACCGGAAGACGCAGTGTAGGTACAGGTCGATTCACAAGAGTTGGCACGAAAGGATCGAATGAGTCATCATCATCATCATTTCAGCCGAAAGACGTCCACTGCTGAACATAGGCCTCCCCCAAGGCTCGCCAAACAGATCGGCCCTGCGCCAACCGCATCCAATGTGATCGAATGAGTGAATGAAAGTATCTATGTGTTACCTATTTGAATACACTTCACACAAATATGAAAATGTCATGCATCAGTCATTATCCTATAAAAATGTCAAAGCGACATTACTTTCGTTCATTCCATTCGTGCCAACTCTTGTGAATCGACCTGTAGGCCTAACAAGGTGGAGCGACGACCTGGTTAGGGTTGCGGGATCGCGTTAGATCGGGATGGCGCGGGGCTGGTCTGTTTGGCGAGCCTTGGGGGAGTCCTATGTTCAGCAGTGGACGTCTTTCGATGATGATGATGAATGAAAAACAATGCCTCAACCCCGCAAAGGAACGCCCGATTCAATAAATTAACAAATAGACAACACTAGGCAATGACATAGTGTCACTGTCTCAGCATAATGCTGAGGCGTTTATAGCACCCCAGCGCTGATTTTTGTTGATTCGAGCTCTGGCTAGCACTTCTGAATTATTCCGAAGTAGCTCTTGTCCGCGACTTCGCCTGCGAAGAACTCGTTTATCGCTATCCCGCGGGAACTATGCCATTTTCTGGGATTAAGTCTATCCCATGTCCCATCCTAAGGTCTCAAACTATCTCCACACTGAATTTCATCTAAGTCGGTTCAGGGGTTTTAGTGAGAAGAGGTAACATACAGACAGACAAGAGTTACTTTCGCATTTAATACTAGTAAGGATAAGGCCTCTCAAGCTAAGCTATGGTCGTGGGTTCGAGTTTGGGCTTGATCGTTTATTTTTTCCGAATTTAAATTCGAAACTAGCTGTTGCCCGCGACCCCGTCCGTGAAGAATAGGGGTTATAAAAAATAGCCTACGACCTATTCACCAAATGTGGAGCAAAAAATTTTCATAAAAATCGGTCGAGCCGTTCCGGAGGAGTTCGATAACAAGCACCGTGACACGAGATTTTTATATATTAGAAGATTACATTTGAAATTTACCATGAGTGAAGAAGAACAACGTGAGGAAACCGTGCAGGTGCTGCGATGAAATTCAATGGTGTGTGTGAAGTTCCCCAACCGCACTGGGCCCGCGTGGGAACTACGGCCCAAGTCCCCTCATACTGAGAATATTATGTTAAAAGCCCTGATATCCATCACAAATTGAAACAAAAGTGTGCCTAATTTCAATCATCCACGCCATTGACTACCAAGGCAACACCAAATACAATGAGATCATCGTGTACTTTATAAAATACAATGCAAATGAATGTTTGCCTTCGCGATGAACTTGATTGATAGGAAATGCAGATGGAGGAAACAATGCTTCCTTCCTTTGTAAATAAATAAAAATAAACTACAACGGCAGTGGCAGGCAATGATCAACATTGTGGACTCAGGATTACTTAGCTTGCGATATGCTTGTCACGCGCCTACTAGGCAGGCCTGATCAGGGCCGGATTTAGGGGAGGGCTTCCGGGACACAGCCCCACAATAGAGATTTCGGAAAAATTGTTTAAAAGAAATGACGACTGAAAAAAACGGTCATTTTATTTGAAAAATAATTTGTGGCCAAGGAGCCTCCACTGCTTTTATGCCCCGAGGCCTTTAGACCTCTAAATCCGGCCTTGGTCCTGAGCGTCAGTAGTCTCTCGCCCACCACTATTAGACGACCAGATGGCCTAGTGGTTAGAGACCCTGACTATGAAGCTTGAGGTCCCGGGTTCGATTCCCGTGTCGGGGCAGATATTTGTATGAAAAATACAAATGTTTGTTCTCGGGTCTTGGGTGTTTAATATGTATTTAAGTATGTATCTATCTATATAAGTATGTTTATCCGTTGCCTGGTACCCATAACACAAGCTTTGCTAAGCTTACTTTGGGACTAAGTCAATTGGTGTGAATTGTCCCGTGATATTTATTTATTTATTTATTTTATTTACTATGTATACGGGTATGTATTACAATACCGAAGTACGAAAGACCGACACGATATTTTTCTGAAACCGTTAACTTTTTAAGATTTTTATAAAACAAACCTAACCTAACCTAATGGGTTCTGTATGATGCCGTTTTAATAAATTCTGAAAGTTTACAGTTTCAGAAAAAAATCGTGTCGGTCTTTTGACCCATTCGATGTTTTAATACATTCGGTCTTTCGTACTTTCGGCATTGTAATACATACCCATGTATACGCAATGAATGGCGTCACTGAAATAAGATTCATTATTGGGAGTGACGATAAGCGATCTCTAAGACATCATTTCAGCTGAAAGACGTCCACTACTGAACATAGGCCTCCCCCAAGGTTCGCCAAACAGACCGGTCCTGCGCCATTAGCATCCAACGCGCTCACTGCCGGGAACGCATATACGCGTTTTCGTGGTAATCACCTAATGCCGCTGATGTCTATGAAGTACTACGCCGTACAATTTGTTCGCAAGAAACAAATGAGCGTGTCTTACTATTTAGAGCTTGTCTAATTTAAAATGACGCGCCCTACCACCGCATTTGACATACAGGATTTGAAATCCCGCGTATGGGCAGTACTTTATAGTAAAAAAATAGGGTTTGGTTGTTTAAGGGTTTCCAACGACTGTGTCGGGTACTGTTTCGCAATTCGGTAGTATTTCAGTATTTTTTAATAGATCCCATTACTTTCTCATATCATCAGATCTTGAGGAAGTAGCCAGTAGTACTTAATTTAAAATAATGGTGCATTAGCCTAACCATGAACACAATCATAAAAAAATCACAGAGAAATTGAATTGATTAAAAGACAAAAACTTACCTTCAAACCTTCCAACTCTTTCTCTGCCGTGGCCGAGAGCGCGATCAGCCTTTCAGTCTCTTTCTTCTCCAAGTCGAGGAAGTAATGCGCATCTTCCACTACCTCCTTCTCCACTCCGTTAACACCGTTAGGTTCCTTAACATCGTCCTTAACTAACTCAGAACTGTCTAAATCTATCACAGATACACCATTGGTCACCACACTCACTGCACTAGGCTCCTCAGTCTTCTCTGGTTTGGGAATGTCATCCTTAAGCGGCGAAACTTCGGTCTTTATCAAACTCTTCTTTGGCGAAAGAATGGGCAGTTGAGCTCGAAATTCCGGCCTTAAATGCCTTAGGACAGGCAAGGTGTTGGATTCTTCTCCATTCGGGCTCAAATTCTCGGTTTCGTGGCTACCGCTTGATCGTCTTAGCCCATGATCACTCGAGCAGTTCAAAGACTTCTCCGTAAGGACTCTAGGTTCTTCCTCCTCGCTTCTGGAGTTTCGTTTCTGTCTAAAGAACCCTTGGGCCAACGCGCCAGGTCCGTACAATCTCTCTACCCGCTGTTGAATGAAACTTTTCATTGGACTGGTCAGTTTCTCGCCGTTCTCCTTAGTTATTTCCATTCTTTTCGATACGCCATTTGACGAAATTGTATAAGATTCGGAATTAACAAAACGTGAGTCCTTCCCGTTGGTGCTTACGGTTTTTCTGAAGTTGGTCTCCGAGTAGCTGGATTTGAAAGCTACCTCTTTCGCGTTGTCTACTTCGTCCGTTTTTTGATGGAGCATGGCAGTAGCGAAAGACTTGCTTTCTGTCGACATATAGGATCTAGTCGTCGTTGTCATGCTTGGGCCTAGGAAGTCGTTCTTGAGTTGCTTATTCTCAGCAGCCATGAAGGCATGTAATGGTGATGTTGCTAAATATGGATCAGTGTGCGCCTTAGTAGGCGCTTTCGCTGTCAAATCAACTCTAGTATCATGGGGGCCAAACGTAGGAACCAACAGTTTATTAGCACTAACTGGTACTGGAACCAAGAGCGAATTGTTCTCGCTTTTGTATTGATAAGTGTGAGTTATAGGTCTTATGGGGGATGCTTCTCTACTTTTATTGATATCTTGTCTTAACTTTGAATCATATGTTGTTAAATTTGTGTAACCGTTCACAGAGCAAGCAAGATTCAAATACGAGGGCTTTTTGTGTGGTAGCTCATCCCTTTTTTTGTGGTGTCCTCTGGATCTGTGGCTGCCAGAGTCGACGTGTACCTTGGGCGGTGGTTTGAGGAGGTTGTCAGATCTTTTAGGGGTGGGAGTGACGTCTTCGGGAGTCCTGACTGGAGTGACGATGGGGGTGGGCCGCTGGGAGGACAGGAACGGTTGGAAGTTCGATGCCCGCTCTTGGATGCGAGATGTGAAGTCCCGGATGCGGCTGGTGGTGGATGACGGCGTTAAAAGGTTCAGGCTACCGGATGTTGTATCTGGAACGAGATAATGTTCGGGTTAGAGATTTGGGTAGAGAAAGAATGCGAGTGGATTTCAGTCTTCAAATTGTACAAAAATAAGGGATTTAGAAAGAGTAACTAGGAATGATTTTATGGCATAAATGTTTGGCTTAAGATTGCAAAGGTGCACTTTGTCAAAAAGGGCACCTTTTTAAAAGTCTACACTTGCTTATTATGAAAAACAGGTCCTGCCAAAGAAGTGCACCTTTTGAGAAAGTATATTGTCTTATAATGGAGGATAATTTAGAAAAAAAAACGCGAACTGCATATTGAATAAACATTCAAAGCTGATACACAAATGGCCTTAACCCACATTGGTAGGCATTGAAATGGAAAAAATTTTATACAACTACATTTGCATAAACGATGTTTCTATTATGACTTCAGTTTCACAATTATTTTGTTACAAAATTATTCTCACAAGTCACCAATCCCTATTTTTCGAGAACATTTCTGATCTAAGAAAGCAACTTGATAATAGTTACGTAATTTCTAGAAGCATCTTAAAATGTAAACAATAAAAAAAAACTCACAACACATAAACATAGGAAAATAATCACACATGGTAAAGTCATAAATACTAAAAAAAACATGCACACAAATGACAACTAGAAACACACCTTTTAACTGAATTACATTATCTACCAATTTCATTATCATCTGTTAAGATAGTCTTATCGCTTCTATGACACAATATTCACAAGATTTGTTTAATTACATTATGGATAAAGTATCCAAGGTCTAAAGCCCAATGTACAGTATACATTATATTACCAATTCCAATCGACACAAAACAGTATTGACGGAGCTCCGCTATACTTCTGCTTGCTTTTAGCCCTTCGGGCCAATGCAAACTAACTTGACCTAAACCTACTAAGATTGGTCAATATGCGTATTAGATATTGGTCATTACGCGTTTTGGTCCTTCTGCGTTATTTTTAAAAGCTTTTTATTAACTTGCAAGGTATGTAAATATGCATGTACGGGTCAAATCTTGGAAGTTGAATTTGACCCCTTCCAGTGGTCGGATTTACTTGAAATTTGGTATACTTATTTAGTTTGGATGACAATGCAAGTACAGTCGACAAAAAGTATAATCAGCTAAAATGCTTGCTTTTAAAATGAAATTTTTAACCAAAACTTATTTTCAATACAAATTGGTCATTTTGCATCTAAGCCAGTTCGTTTTCCTAATTTTCTTCAAAAACTAACATAAACTTTAAATTAGTTTTATACTCTTAAGGACGAGTACCTACTATCAGCTCTAAAATTATTGGCATCTAATTTGTAAGCACCTAGTGTAATATTCACAACTACGTGTCTTTGGAAAAAACGTACCTTCCATCAGAGAAAATGCTCTATCTGAGAAAGCGCACTTTTTGGGTAAGGGTAAGGCCACACGACTGGTGTGGCTTCACCCTAAGTGTACCCATTAGGCGCAAGCCACACAGAAGAGACGTGGGTAGGGGGCGCATCGCAGTCCGCTTCGTTTGTTCGTAGGCCGCGTCTCCGCCACGTCTCTTCTCGTCTGCTTTGGTTGGATCGCGACGCTTCTATACATTAGTATGAAAACTGATCAAGGGGCGCCGCGACCGCGACGCGCCCCCGTCCTACGTCTCTTCTGTGTGGCTTGCGCCATAGGAAGTGCACCTTTAGAGAAAGTGGGCTTTACGAGCCTCAGCCCTAAACTCAGCTTTAAATTATATTTGTTTAGGAATTGGTTACTTTAACTGTGTTGTAACCACAACATGACCACAACTAACTGCGCTGACCAGAAAGGAATTTATGAGGCAAAATTTAATGACAGGTAGGGAGCCCCCAGCTTTGTTTGTAACTTTGTATTATTTTGTAAGTTTTATTATTTTGTAAGCTTTGTAAAGCATACTTTAAACGATAGCTGCTGGGTCATTCATTACTACCATTGCACTATAAAATATTTACAAATCTTAACCTCGTAAGGCCCAACATGCTATATTTCGTTAAGAATTATTTTGGAAAATACATCTAGTTCAAACAAAACAGAAAATAAAATATTTTGATCTATTCAAATCAGATTAGCATATTTTTCGCTATTTATAAAATACCGATTTTTTTGTTGCGAGTATTTCTTATCAGTTTCAAATTGTTTTATTTCAAAAAAAAGGTTATAATATTATAATATGCATAGTATTGCGTAGGTATTTCACCATAAGATCATATAATTCACATTTTCATTCACTCACTCATTACATTCTTTCACTACTTTTTGCAATCAGTACTTTATGTAGCTGTGTGTGTAATCATTCAGCTCAACTCTCGTGGCATTACCTATACGTAAGTAAACCACGAAGCTAAACATTGACACGTATGAGTAAGAATGTATGTATAAGTAATTTATTATTAGTATGTCAAGGTTGGAATATTAAATGTAAGTGCATAGTTCACCACACACCTCAACTACTTTTTATTTAGTTTTGGGGACTTCTATAAATAGAAGTGACATTAAATATCCTGTCATCATGTTCTTGTCTAGAATTAATGACATGGCGGCAAATGGCAAATCATCGTCATCATCATCAGCCTATGTTCGTCCACTGCTGGACATAGGCCTCTCCCATGGCACGCCACTGAGCACTGAGCGCCTTGCGAAGATCATCGCTCCACCGAGTCTGAGGACGTCCCACGCTACGTTTGCCGATCCGTGGTCTCCACTCAAGAACTCGTCTACCTCAACTAATGCAAAAAATGAACTGGATTGGACTGAAACAAGTTAGCTATGAAGTATCTTTTTGTATTTTTTTTTTTTTTTCAACTTCATTTTTTATTACTTTTACGGTCATCCCGTGAAACCATATATTTCATACTAAATACTGTTGTTTATGATATCAAATATCTGTATTGGCTATGGTGAATGGGAGATTGAATGATCTTTTATACTGACTGGTTTATATCTCTCAATAAAGTCACTCTTCGTTTAGCATCTGAACAGTTTGTTTTAATGACAGATTTCTCTCAGGTTATGGGCTACCCATGCTCCGAAAAGTCGTTTCAGTGCTAGTCAAGAATTAGATTACTAGTCAAAATAAAATAGTTTTTTTTTGAAGTGTAATCTGTGACAGTGTAACGAAGATGTCGGCTAATTACGTTGCGAACGTCCCGAAGTTATTGGGTCGTGCGAACTATAGCGAATGGGTTTTCGCAGCAGAGAATTTCCTAGTCTTGGAGGGCGTGCAAAAATTCATACATGAAGAGCCCAGCAAAGAGGAAACTGCAGTTGATCAGAAAACCAGAGCGAAGTTGGTGTTAACTATCGACTCGTCTTTATTTGTCCATGTGAAGGATGTGAAAACTACGACTCAATTGTGGAACAGACTCAAAAACTTATTTGATGATTCCGGCTATGCAAGGAAGATTACGTTGTTACGAAATCTTATTTCGATACGTCTCGAAAATTGCAGTTCTATGACGGCATACGTGACCCAGATCGTAGAAAATGGCCAGAAATTGAGCAGAACGGGTTTTAACATCAGTGATGAATGGATTGGCTCGCTTTTATTAGCGGGATTGCCTGAGAAATTTTCCCCTATGATCATGGCGATCGAGCATTCAGGAATTTCTATTTCGGCAGACTCCATTAAAACAAAACTTCTTGACATGGAAGAAAAGAATTCAAATTTGAATTTGAACGAGAACGGAACGAATGAAATTGAAAGCGCATTTGTCAGTTCGCATTACCAACATAAGAAGAAGAAAACAAAATCGCATGATGGCGGCAATTCGTCAATGTCAAGTTCGAAAAACGTCAAATGTTTTCGATGTAAACAAGCCGGGCATTACCGCAATCAGTGCACAAATCTTGAAAATAATTCTTCAGCGTTGAAGAAAAGTACGCGAAAACAGTCAAATGCATTCAGTGCTGTGTTTTTAAGTGGCAATTTCAAGAAAAACGACTGGTATGTCGATTCTGGAGCTAGTGCTCACCTGACAGCAAACGAAAGTTGGATTAAAAATGGTTCGTACGAACCGGCCATTCGGGAGATTGTCGTTGCAAATAAGGAAAGCGTTCCAGTTTTGTGCAGTGGTGACGTGCAGATTGCTACAATAACAAGCAATAGCGAATACGACATTGTTGTAGAAGACGTGTTGTGTGTTCCGAACATAACCACAAACTTGTTATCAGTAAGTCAGTTGATTAACAAGGGTAACAGAGTTGACTTCAATGATGAAAGTTGCAAGATCTTTAACAAGAAAGGAGATCTTGTTGCAACAGCTTCATTGGTGAATGGTGTTTACAAGTTAAACATGCCAGAAGATACGACTGTTGCCATGGCCGCGTCCGCCGACACCTGGCATCGCCGCCTGGGGCATGTAAACAGTGCTTATATGAACAAAATGCAGAATGCAGTGGAAGGATTTAACCTACAAGGAAAGGTGGATCATATAAGCAAGTCATCATGTAAGGTATGTTGTGAAGGGAAACAATGTCGCTTGCCTTTTCCCAATGAAGGCAACAGAAGTGATACACTGCTGAATATAGTGCACACTGACATTTGTGGACCCATGGAAGTTGAATCCATCGGGGGATCCAGATACTACCTGTTGTTTGTTGACGATTTCAGTCGTATGGCATTTATATACTTCATTAAGAATAAAAATGAAGCTCTGAAGTGTTTCAAGGAATTCAAAGCAAAAGTTGAAAACCAGCTTGGCAAGAAGATTAAGATCTTAAGGAGTGACAATGGCCGTGAGTTCTGTAATAACCAGTTTGATGATTACCTGAAAGAAAGTGGAATCATTCATCAGAGGAGTAATAATTACACACCCGAGCAGAATGGCTTATGCGAAAGGCTGAACAGATCAGTAGTCGAGAAGGCACGGTGTTTACTGTATGATGGTGGTTTAAACTTGGAGTTCTGGGCAGAAGCTGCAAACACTGCGGTCTACTTGCGGAACAGAACTGTGGCAGCAGGATTAAATGGAAAGACACCATATGAAGTTTGGACCAACACCAAGCCAGATCTGAGTCACTTAAGAATCTTCGGTAGCACAGTGATGGTGCATGTTGCCAAGGAGAAGAGACACAAGTGGGACAAGAAGTCTCGTGAATGCATCTTGTTGGGTTATCCGGAGAATGTCAAAGGTTATCGTGTATTTGACCTGGAAACCAGATCTATCTTTATCAGTAGAGATGTGATAATCATGGAGAAGATTAATGGCTCTGACTGTGTCATTGAGGTTCAAGAGAAGACAGACTCCAACAGAAATCAGAAGGAAGAGTTGGAGATGAGTCATGATTCAGTGGGGGACGAGTATGAAGACCAGTCCAGTACTCTGATAGACTCGTCTGGAGACCAGTTAACCTCTAGTGAATTTGAGACAGCTGACACATCAGAAAACACTAGTACTCCGATAAAGATAAGACCACAGAGAGAAAGGCGTCCACCGGAAAGATATGGTATCACAAACATTTGCATTTCAGACAAGGTAGATGATGCCAGCGGGCTATCATTGGAAGAAGCTTTACAAGGACCAGAGAAAGCGCATTGGAAGCAGGCAATGACTGATGAGTTGAAAAGCTTCGAAGAAAATGAAGCATGGGAACTAGTCAGTGTTCCAGATAAGGCTAGCGTTGTGAAATGCAAGTGGGTCCTTAAGAAAAAGTATGACAGTGAGAACCATGTGCGTTACCGAGCGAGGTTAGTGGCCAAGGGCTTTACACAAAAGCTAGGTGTGGACTATGAGGAGACCTTCTCGCCAGTGGTAAGACACACAACTCTAAGACTTTTATTTGCATTGGCTGTGCGATTAGGGTTGGATATATCTCATTTAGATGTAACTACTGCTTTCCTGAACGGTTTTCTTGAGGAAACAATTTACATGCAGATACCTGAGGGTTTTATTGGTGGCAACACTGATGGTAAGGTGCTTAAGTTGAAACGTGCCATTTATGGCCTTAAGCAATCCTCAAGGGCATGGTACAGGAGGGTAGATGACTGTTTAGTTCAGAGTGGGTATATCAGGTCGAAGCTAGAACCATGTTTGTATGTCAACAGTAGTAATGGCTTGAAGACTATAATAGCTTTATATGTGGATGATTTTTTCTTGTTTTCCAATGATGAGCATGAAACAAAGCGAATAAAGCAGGTGCTTTCTTCTCAGTTCAAGCTAAAAGATCTAGGACAGGTCAAGCAGTGCCTAGGTATGAATGTTAATATTGACAAACAAAATAATGTAATAACATTGGATCAGGAAAGTTATATTGATCAATTGTTACATAGATTTAATATGACTGAGAGCAAAGTAGCTGAGACTCCTATGGAGGAGAAATTAAATTTAGAAAAAGCTAGCGATTGCAAAAGCGAATTTCCTTATCAGCAGCTCATAGGCAGTCTTATGTATTTGGCAGTGTTGACCAGGCCTGACATAATGTATCCTCTGTCTTATATGAGTCAGTTCAATAACTCATATAATGAGCAGCATTGGTGCTATGCTAAGAGGATTCTTAGATATTTAAAAAGGACAAAGCATTATTGTTTGAAGTACAGTAAAGATGGAAAAGCAGAAATTGAAGGCTTTGTTGATGCTGACTGGGCACATAATGTAGGAGACAGGAGGTCTTACACAGGGTTTAATTTTATGTTGTCTGGAGGTGCAGTATCTTGGGAAAGTAAGAAACAAAAAACTGTTGCATCGTCCAGTACTGAGGCTGAGTACATGGGTATCTCTGAGGCATGTAAAGAAGCAATTTATTTGAGAAACTTACAATTTGAAATAACTGGTCACATGTATGCTATTGTTCTGTACAATGACAACCAAAGTGCTCAAAAGTTGCTGGCAAATCCTGTTTTTCATAAGCGGTCTAAGCACATTGATGTGCGCTACCATTTTTGTAGAGAAAGTGTAGCTGACAAGTTAGTTCAGACTTTGTACTTGCCCACAGCAGATATGCCTGCGGATCTGCTGACTAAAAGTCTTAGTGCGACTAAACATTATAGGTTTATGTTTATGTTAGGGCTAGTGCCAAAAATGGGGAGGCGAAATAGAAGGAATTTTTAGGGAGTCTAACCTGGTTCGATATTCTTTCCCTCGCGTGCTGGATCTTGTTGGACGCTTGATTCTCTTCTTGGCTTCTTCCACCCCAGGGTGATTTATAATGATATTCGCCACTTCTTCGCGGGAAATCGTCGAAGGGAGCAGGAGCTCGACCCAACGCGCCGCCGTGATGAAACGAAGATGAAGGAAAAAAATGTAAAATTGGGAAATGATTTGAATTTGGAATTAGGAAATGAAAATGAATGTAAAATTTAATTATAATTCTGTTCGAAAGGACCAAAAGCTCACGGCGGGACACCACTGGAGGAGGATAGCGAGCGATAGATCTCAATGGAAAATGTTAGAGGAGGCCTATGCCAAGAGGCAAACTGAACTTCGGGACATATTATAAATATAACATGTTTAGATTTGTTATTCAACTGATGTTCAGAATAAAAAGGCTTATTATTATTATTATTATTATTAGGGCTAGTGCCAAAGTAGTTTATTTTTGATAATGCTTGGATATTTGATATAGTGGGGGTGTTGTTTATGATATCAAATATCTGTATTGGCTATGGTGAATGGGAGATTGAATGATCTTTTATACTGACTGGTTTATATCTCTCAATAAAGTCACTCTTCGTTTAGCATCTGAACAGTTTGTTTTAATGACAGATTTCTCTCAAATACAAACTGAAATATAGATGCACAGAAAAAACCCCAGAAAAAAGACCAATGCTGGGAATCAAACCCAGGTCCTCAGCATTCCGTGCCTGCTGCACACACATGCTGTCAATTAATGTGCAAAATTACATTTGAAATTTACCATGAGCTTTTCGGTGAAGGAAAACATCGTAGGAAACCTGCATACACCTGCAAAGAAGTTCAATGTTGCGTGTGAAGTTCCCAATCCACATTGGGCCCGCGTGGGAACTATGGCCCAAGCCCTCTCATTCTTAGAGGAGACCTGTGCCCAGCAGTGGGACGTATATAGGCTGGGATGATGATTACACATTGCTAATGAGGGCTTGCTGTTACAAAGGTTCAGTTAAGCATCAGAAAAAAAACCATCAATTAATTGTTAGAGAAATATTATCTAGAGCACCATAACACTAATAAACAATACTCCTGCATACCATTTACCACTGCTTTTTCCTTCCTGAATAATTAACTCTGCCAAGTTCAGATAATGTAAATAAATAATATCAACAACATTAATGTAATTACATTGATGTATGTATGATGGGCTGCAAAAGTGCATGGGCACCTCCATATATATACAATCAGAATCTCAGAAACGGCTCCAACGATTTCGATGAAATTTGGTATGTGGGGGTTTTCAGGGATGGAAAATTGATCTAGCTTGATCTTATCTCTGGGAAAACGCTTGGTATCGAGTTTCAGTCCCGTCGCCCAGGTACTTTTAATAGTGCGTCAATTTGATATTTAGTCAAATTAGTTAATAAGGCATTATGCAGTTTTGTTTTAATGAACCCTAAACTAATAAAACTGTTTTACTACATACGGACATAATAATTCACCTGGTTCAGGGTTATGAATTGATAATTGTGTTACAGAACCTGACTGCAAAGCTTGAGGTCCAAGGTTTGATCCCCGCCCAACACAAATATACAAATGTTTGTTCTCAAGTCTTGGATGTATGATACAGTGGTGGTCATACAATTAAGAACGATTTGAAGTTTCCGATATTTTTTTATCTACATCATGTCATATGTCTAGTTGTGTTCCTTCTTAGAAGTAACAAGTTATGTTATAAAATAGCCACATGGATAGAGCAAACGGGATTAATAATAATAGTGTATAATTGCTAACATTTTTTTTTACAAATTTTATTTGTTCTCTATACTAATAAATTCAAATAGTAATGAAGCTGGACAAATAATTAAAAACGATTTATTAAACTGCTCGAGAGTTGTTTTATATGAAACTTAGATTAAATAAATCATATTAATGTGAAGTTGGTATAGAAAAAAAAGCAAATTAATACATTTGAACTAAAATTAATAGTTAGTTGCATGTCCACGGCTTTTAATTACGGCTTTACACCGGCGAGGCATTGAATCTATCAATTTTTGACATTTCGCAAGAGAAATAAGAGTTCCATTCTTCTAAGAAAACGTCGTACAGCTCTCTCAAATTGCCACATTGTCGATTTGAGACCTTTTTCTTGACTTCGCACCAAAGATGCTCTATTGGGTTAAGATCTGGGCTGTTGGCTGGCCAATCTAAGACTGAAACTGATTGTGATGTGAGGAATTCCTTAACGGTGCGTGCAGTATGCTTTGGATCATTGTCGTGCTGGAATGTCCAAATAACCGGAAGCACGTCTTCGGCATATGGTAACATTGTTTCTTGCAGTATATTTTTGTATTGGAATTGATCCATGTTTCCTTCTATCAGCCTAACAGGTCCAACGTCATGTCCAGAAAAGCACCCCCAAATTTTCACATTTCCCCCGCCATGCTTTAATGTCACTTTTGTGTACTTTGGGTCGAATGCTTTATTCGGAGGGCGTCGTACATATCGTTTTCCATCAGAACATACCCTATTTATTTTTGTCTCGTCAGAAAAAAGAACGTTTTTCCACTGTCTGACTGTCCAGTTTTCATACCTTCTTGCAAATGCAAGTCGGGCTTGCCTATGACATCGTTTCAACATAGGCACCTTCCTTGCTATCCTTCCGTTCAACTTATTTTCTACCAAACGCCTTCGAATAGTGCGTGCAGAGATTGCTGAAGGGTTGTTTTCGCCAAAATATTCTTTTCTGATCTCATTAGACCCTTTAAAAGGATTTTGTTTTGCCAAACGAACGATATTTCGATCATCTCGACGAGATGACTTTCTCTGTCTAGGTCCACGCGGAACGTTTGAAGTAGTTTGATACGTGGAAAAATGCTTTACGGCATGGAAAACTATTGTTTTTGAACATTGCAGATGGTCGGCTATCATTTTATACGACCAATTCTTCTCGCGAAGTTTTATTATTACTTCTCTTGTAGATTTATCACAACTTTTATTTTTCCCCATTGTTTTTATACGAAGTAATCACTTTTAAGACTTTAACAGCACGAAATGGCGCCAAAATTATACGAATAATAATCTACAACCACAGAGCCACACAGTGTTCTCTATTTAAATTTGAAAAAATAATAAACTATTCAGCGTTCTTAATTACGTGACCAGCCAGTAAGTACTAATACTAGGTTCAGATCGAATGTATAAAGTTTCTCTATTAATTTTTTAGCCAACAATGTTGCATAAATGAATGTACCGGTAGTACGGAAAAGTTTTGCAATACCGAGAGAAATAAAAAAAATACGGGCAATTAGTTATACTTGTTACTTTGAAAAAATCATCTCAATAAATAATCGTTCTTAATTATATGGCCACAACTGTATGTATTTATCTGTATAAGTATGTTTATCTATTTCTTGGCCCATAGTACAAGCTCTGCTTAGTTTGGGACTGTGTAAATTTGTGTTGGTTGTCCCAGAATATTTATTCATTATTATCATTATGGATAACATGGTCTAAAATAAACATACTTCATTTATTATTTATTTATTTTTTAACGTATTTATTGTGATACACATACAAAAATCTATTTTTTAACCAGAAAACTGTATGGTTTTTGCAGGATATGGTAGGTACACATTAATTTAAGTTGCAAGCAAAAGCTACAATAGAATAAATGTCTTGATTATGCTTTACACAGCAAAGTGCACTTGGTAATATTAATAATTTGTACATAATCTATTTTTATCATTTGCATAAAATGTAGATAATAAGTGTTTGCAATAATTTACAAAAAGACCAAGTAAATTACTATGCATGGTGTTACAATGTATGTAGAAATATGTTTCATGTCACTAGAAAACCATAAAACCATAAAATACAGTAATAACTTTGCGTAAACATGGACCTTTGTCATATTTCTTAAGTAATTATTTTCTGTGCTACAAAGTGCAATGTTTGAAAGTTTATGTAAGTAATATTTTAACATTTAACTTTCAAACTATGAATTGTGTGTGTGGTCGTAGAAACTAACAATAATCGGCAGAGAGATTAAGTGAGTCAACGGAAGAACAGTGAAAAAGTGATTAGGTAGGTATAAGAGACGTTTTAATGAAAAAAAATTGTGTTAGTCACAAGAAATTCCACACATCGTGCTGACACTACGTCACTACGTGACTAAACACGGGCCAAACGTGAATTTAGCAAGAATTATCACACCAAAAACCTGCATATAGCGTAAGAGAAAAACGAAAAAAAAAGCAGGTAGACTACTGCCGAACTTTTTAAACGAGATCACGGCGACATAAATATTTCGAAAACATGCAATAAACACTTACCAGAACAGTGCAGTTGTAACACACCAATTAAGTACAAAACGATTGTAATTAAACGATTGTACAAATAAAATCACGAACTTACGAATTTTTCTACACAAAATTTATGACAGCACATCACAAAACGTCAAACTAACTTTTATCCTTTTTTTTTCTGAACGGCCCGTTGCTTGCGGCCAGCGTACCGTTCCGTTTCACGGTCGACGACTTGATCTTAATAATTTGCGATTGAAATATTACACATGTCTTTGCAATCGATATTTTTTTGGATTATAGGCTAGCTAAATAATATGTTGTGACGGTAATGTCGCCTCCGCGCGTGTCCGTGAGTGGACTGACTCGCGACAATGACCGGTCCATACATTAGTGCGTGGGACGCGAGGCCGACATATCGCTTAGCATGTTTGTGTTTATTGTCTTTTTGTTTGTAAATTGCATTTTGCAAGCGCATTGTGAGCTATATGTACATGGCCTAGATTAAAAACATAGTATAATGTTATCTGAATTTTATTTAAATTACGTAACGCTTGTGTTGTCAAGTTTTATCTGTTTGCTTTCTGTTTGTAATTGTTACTTAAAAGTTTTATAATGTAAGTATTTATAGGAAAAGGAAACCACTGAACTAAGTACTTACATAATTAATTCTCGTTAAACACGTGTAGACGGCCAGTTTGTAATACTATGCAAACATTCGTTTTTTAAGAAATACGACATGATTTGATTAAGAAAGCATTTAGCGAGACGAGGTGCAGACGCTAAATACGTATATTTTGGGACGTTGAATCAAGTTGGCCCACTTCGCCGTTTCAACACAGCCTACGTCTATGACAGACTTAATGGAATGGATTGTGGATTCCATTGTATTTTAATATTAAAAACACTTCGGTAGTAGGTATGTACTGATAATATTGTGGATTCAAGGTTTTGGTGGCTGAATAATTAAATTCCCTTCGCCATAACCATCTCTAATTCGAAAATTCAGAGATCCTAATCTCTACTGTTCATTACAATTTTTTTCTTCTTCAGCAGTGAAATAGCAGCTGATAGCAACGGGCTATTTAATTCGAAAATTGTTTTCTCGATTAACTACTTATTTGTTACACCGTAATAAATGCTATTTTTTAAGAACATTTAAGATGAATTGATGACTTTAAACATTATACATAGAAAGATAAGTACGCAAGCATCATACACAACCACAGAAAGAAAAGGTAATAAAGAAAACACAGATTCAAATGAAAATGATAAGTTTAAATTTATTAACATTATTAAATGACAAGTAAAATACATATGATTAAATATGATAAATGTGCTAATGAAAAGATACAGACGAAACTGAAATCAAAATAATGATACAAAATTCGATCAAAACATGCTTACACAACACTTATTTAAAGCTTATGTTTACCTGAAAAATCTGTGCTAGCGTCGACGTCTAGAGAGCAACTTCCGATTGAGTCCACCGATTTATCCATGACTTTAACAGTCAATTCTTTAGCGCACGCTTTTAATAAATCAGACTCCTTAACTTCAACTTCATAAGCTCCTATGCTATCCAGATCATTGTCAATAATCCTTGCTTCATTAGATTTAGGAGAAACAGTTGAACTTGGTAGTTTTATATCTGTTTCATCAGTGTTGATTGTAAGAATGGAATCAGGCTTCAATGTCAAGTCCCCAGCTAGGTTCTTGTCTAATATTAATGTGCTTTGGCTCGTAAAGTTACTACGTATAGGCTCAATATATTCAACGTCGTCGTCGTCGACATATAAGTGATTGGTATGTCCGCTCGGTCCTTGTACGTCAGTAGCGTCTTTAGGGACAGCGTCTATGACTGTTTGCGGTTTATTCAGGCTCCTGTAGAAATGGTTTTCTAATTTCTCGAGCTGTCTCTTAGTATCAGATTGTTTTTTACGAACAGAATCTATTATTACAGGAAGATTAAGGAGGTCCGGTGTTTTTTCCCGGTTTTTAGGCAAGTCACGCCTGAATATGGGTGAATCGTCACTTTCTAGCTCGAAACGCTTATATTTAGACGAGCAATAGTCATCTACCGATGACGTGTCAGACTTTTTATCGAAGAATGTGTCTAGAGAGAAGAATGACTTCCGTTTTTTCTTAGGCTGGTTTGTTTTATCAAAATTTTGGTTAACAAATGGCTCGCCTGGTCTACACTGCTGCACGCAGATGTTACTCGTATTCACCAGGGATTTAGGACGTGTTTCCTTTGGTAAACTCAGCGGCACCCTGTTAGTTTCAACTTTACGGGAATCCAAGCTCAGGGTTTTTCGAAATCGCTCATTGAGATTCGTCAGAAGGAAATGACGGCGTTCAGTCGATTTTGGTGTGATATTGTAGGAATTTTGCTTGCTTGTGCAAGGCTGTGTGTTAGGAATGTGTTCTGTATATTTAAATTCGATGTCACTCTCAGAGTCTTTTCTCTCCGTGTGCCCGAAGCTTTCTGATGATCGCTCCGGACGATGGAAAGAGAAAGACCCTCGATTCGACGATCTTTTTCTATCACAAATACAGTTCCCCACGCAACTGAGTTTCAGACAATTCCTGTCTTCGGGTTCTATAGACACTTCGTGTTTATCTGGAATGTACCTTTCCGGTTTTTGTTTATGCGTCTGTAGGTCTTGTCTGATTTTCTCCAATCGTTCATCCCCGTGAAGACCTCTGGTGTACTTAGATTTGGGAGGTCTGAAAAACCTTATAGAGCCAGTGGTGTGGGGCTCAGTAGACCGACGTCGGACGAACGGGGAGTCCGATATCTTGTTCACTCCAAGGAGAAGAACAGGTGATGTCTTGTCCTCCTCATCTGGCAAGTCGCTGAAAGAGAAAGAAGATGTTAATGATTAACCTTTTTTACAATTGAAAGGTGTGTTTGAAGGGAAGCGTTGGTGTGTGACTAATATTTATTCGTCAGCAGTTGTAGGTTGGGCACGAGAGCCAGCATTATTAGCTATTTCAGAACATTGGTTTGAATATTTAGGTTTTACTTTAATAAAGTTTAAGATAAAAGGCGGCCCAAGAACAATGAAATAGTATTTAATTTTTTTCTTATTTATAATTTTCTTCACTCTCAGGTCAGACTGCAATACTCATCAGCATTATTATTTAGAAATTTGGACTTGTTAAGACGCCTATACAAAGAAACAAACTAATGTGAAGCTAGAAGAAACACACTAGTGTTTTAATATGTGAATTAAATGTTTGGATTTCTTAATTTGTTCATAAACTTTGCGTTAGTCACTAAAAATAATCATGTCAAACCAAAAGCAATAGTAATGACATCTATAAAGAGGAAAAGTGACACTCGAGAAGGGACTGTGAAGAATTTCTAAGTAGGTACGCGAGGTACCTAGTTGCCCTACTTGTCCACAATGTATGAGGAAAAGCCAGTGAAATATACACGTTGACTTTCTTTGCGAGTAATGAACGAAAGTATTTTAATGTGGATTTGATTGGTTCACATATACGTACTTCACATTACGATAAAAGCTGTGTTCAATTGTTACTTTTTGTAAAAGTTAGTAAAACAATGCTGGTTGCTAACGATGTTCGTGAAACTGAATGCATTCTTTTTTAATGTGAAAAATATGCTATGGATTTCTAATTACACAGCCAAAGTGTTTAATTGTCATTTGTTTCATAAACATCGTTTGTAAACACAGTTAGCAATCTGTAAAAAAAGTTAAAAGCGTAACTACAGACAACATAGACAAGCGTTATATTACAAAAAGAAAACACAAAAACATACTTACACAAAATAAGTTAAACATCAATCGAAACATTAACACACATACAACTTGCAACAACATACATAAGTACCTAATTTTATTAAATAAAAATTGCTAAATAAAATACCTACCTAAAAAGGATTACGCTTTTTTTTTAAATTTTATATTTCCTTACTAGGAAAGGCAAAAGTAACTCAGTCCATACCGCCAAATACATCAACATTTGATTTTGCGGTAACCCGTTTGACCAAATCTATCTATTCTTTAATACGAAACGGAATTTACGATTGCCCCAAGAATGGGCACTTGACCCAATGGTTTAAATTGTATTCGTATTTTATTAATTGGTCTGCTACGGACCATTGAGAATTAATTTTAATTAATGATCTTGAATGGAGGGACTGGTTTTGTTTAATAGTGGGACCACGTGGGACTACAGGCTGAATATAATTTGATGACAAAAGGAAGTTTGACAGTTCCTACATCAGCATAAAAACAATAAGGCTAAATGTTACATTGACTTGAACGTGAAAATAGCCTTTAATGTTTGAAGCCGTACAAATGACATTGAACCTTAGGGTGGTACAGGAATTTCTTGGTCGACTATACTTGGGTGGGACACTAAATAGTCGAGTGTTAAATAAGTTTTATGGAGAAGGTACACTGTCCGCTGTCCAAGTCCCAATAGAGGTGCTGCCTTATGCTTTTGGGTCATATCATCATCATCCCAGCCTATATACGTCCCACTGCAGGGCACAGGCCTCCTCTCAGAATGAGAGGGCTTGGGTTTTGGATATTTTAAGCAAAATAAATGATTTGTATTTGGGCCATAATTCCCACGAGGTAAGTGCGGATTGGGAACTTCACACACACCGTTGAATTTCTTCGCAGGTGTATGCAGGTTTCCTCACGATGTTTTCCTTCACCGTAATGCTCATTGTAAATTTCAAATGTAGTTTTGCACATAAATTCCGAAAAACTCAGAGGCGCGAGCAGGGATTGGAACCAAGGAGCCTCTGCTCGAGAGGCCATTGGTCAAACCACTAGGCCAACACGGCTTTACTGGGGCTCAGACAGAACCTTACTGGGGGCCACTGCAATTCTTAGAGCTTTGTCGATATCTTTTTCCCGATTAGGAAGCATGAATTTCTGAGGCGATAAAAGCTAAAGATCTCATAACAATGACGTAAACAATATTGCATACTCTGATACATGTCATGATCGATTGGCTTAATATCGATATGTCGTGCTATATGCGTTTATATAATAAGAAAGCTTTGCGTAATCGATAAAAATCGATTCCTCATCGTTACAATCGATCGTTCAACCAACCATTCAATTTGAGTTGCTTTCTACCGGTTAATTTGGTTAAGTCATGTTATCTGAAGTTTTAATCTCTTTTTTTACGCTAAGTTTTTTATTGGAACGTGTTGTTTGGTTCAATAAATTTTCCATATTTTCATTCGTTTTGTGCCTTTTGTGCAAGTTATTCAGACAAAAATCGCCTCTAACGTCTCAACGGGTCGACTGGTTATTGAATACATTCCGTTCATGGTATTCTTTGATCAATTATAACTGTAGATCCACAGTCGCGCGCCCGAAAATGTCCGAGCCAAATGAGCGCCACTTTGATAAAAGTGGCCTTCTTTTTCTCAGTACGTTGCGTGAAATTGTCAAGTTTAGCTGTCAAGTGTCAACCGAAATTCGACTGTAATGAAGTAAAGACTAGGTTCAAATTTCTGTGTAGGTGATGATTTTATTTGTTATGCAAACAAATAAAAAAGTTCGGACACTTTTTGAAGGGGATTTTGTTCGGCAATGTGTATCTTCAGTTATAATTGATCAAAGATGGTATTGTAGTATTTGTAGTATAACGAACGAAGACGAACCTACTATTTTCTCAAAGGGGGCGACACATAATTCAGCTTATGTTATGGGTGTCAATGGGCGGCGGTGCTTTCCATCAAGTGACCCGCCTGCTTGTTTTCCACCTTCATATAAAAAGCACAATTCATTGCAGGAAATAAGGTGCTGCAGTACACTCGGCCAAAAATATGGTCTGCCACCCTACGATTGAAGTTCATTTCCCCGTCATGATACAACGAGGTCGATTTTCCCTTGCAATAAATACTATGACAGTGACTAACTAAAGACTTCACTCTGTTATATGTATTTATATTTCATACAAACTTTTGTCAAAACTAATAGGCCACTTTCTTGGTCGACTGTACCCTGTCCGAAAATTATTACTTTCCGAGACAGCAATTACTCTGATAGGGTTTTTCCGAACCGGTGGTAGATTCTTCGACGTTCATAGGAGCATCAATTGATGCCTAAATTGAATAAAGAGTTTTGACTTTGTTTGACTTTGATACGTTGTGCGAGGAAGCTGCCAGCTCTTCGATCCCCTGTAGTATTGGTTAGTCGTTTTTAAAGTTCTGGTACTTATATCATCATCATCATCATCCCAGCCTATATACGTCCCACTGCAGGGCACAGGCCTCCTCTCAGAGTGAGAGGGATTGGGCCGTAGTTCCCACGCGGGCCCAGTGCGGACTGGGAACTTCACACACACCACTGAATTTCTTCGCAGGTGTATGCAGGTTTCCTCACGATGTTTTCCTTCACCGTAAAGCTCATGGTAAATTACAAATGTAATTTTCGCACATAAATTCCGAAAAAGTCAGAGTTGCGAACCGAGATTTGAACCCACGACCCTCTGCTCGAGAGGCCATAGGCAAACTACTAGACCACCACGGCTTTTTTCCTCGTGCTTGTATTAATTATACATATTAATATTATACCTTAATTAATTTTCATTTCTATTTGTGTGTGTGTGTGTAATAAGTAAAGTTAAACCTATCAGGTGAAAAATAAAAAATAAGTCATCTCATCATCATCATTAGGTACAGCCTACTGTACTAATGCAGGGCACAGGCCTCCTCTCAGAATGAGGGGCCTTGGGCCGTAGTTTCCATACGGACCCAAAGCGGATTGGGAACTTCAAACACACCATTTAATTTCTTAGGGAAAACATAGATAAGCATATTTTATGAAAATGGAAAGATGATCTACAAATTCTAGGAAGTATTAACCAAAACTAAAGTTTAAAATCGATCAAAACAATTAAATTAGCCTAACTCAAGACCATAAAACGACTTTGTATAAAAAAGGTTAAGGTTCATATTGAGTTGATTGTTTCAACTGGCAGACGTAACAGTAAAACCAATGAAGCGATTAGTTGAGTGACAACAGACGTAGAGATGGGCGAAGGACAAGTTTTTGTTTATGTCGAATGTCGATAGTCGATAGAATCTGCCCGTGGACGCGTCAACGCTTTGTAAAATGGTATAAATAAACAGTGATGTTTTTAGTTGATTGATTTAGACTCACTTAGAGGATGTCAATTCAGGTTTTTCCCAGTTGTCACCAACATAATTACTAACACACTTAAATTAAATAACTAACTCGCCAATTGTGCGCCATCGCCATCATTGTATTAAGGTTCACAAATGATTTGATTAATTACCAAGAGAACCAATGGTCAAATGCCAAAAAAAATAACTAAACCAACTCTGTGTCGCTATTTCCGAATACCTTTACAGCTTCTTCATTATTTTATTTTGCCCTAACTTCAATTCAACCTCTTCTTTCCTGAGAAGGCCAGTGCTCTGTAGAAAGATGTATATACGCTGTAATAAGTGACGATTAAATAAATAAATATCACTGGACAAATCACACCAATTGACCTAGTTCCAAAGTAAGCTAAGCAAAGCTTGTGTTATGGGTACTATGGGCAACGGATAAACATACTTGTATAGATACATATTAAACACCCAAGACCCGAGAGCAAACATTCGTATTTTTCATACAAATATCTGCCCCGAGCCCGACACGGGAATCGAACCCGGGACCTCAAGATGCGTATTCAGGTTCTCTAACCACTTGGTCATCTGGTCGTCTAACGATTGAGTGACTAACTTTCGATTACGATGATTTTTTTACATACTCGAATAAAAAGGAAGTACCTACAGTACCTAGTATCTACTCAGTTCGCCGGACGGAATCTTTTTTGTATTAAATTGGCAAACGTGGTGTATGCGTAATAAATTTATTGTTTTGGTCGTGGAACTTATGCGAGTGCATTAAGGACGCTATTATACTGAATTTATCGTACTAATGTTGTAACGTTTTTACATCGATATCATCAATTCCAACTGAAACAATATTACCAGCACTAGCACAGTACCCCGTTGGATAGACAGACAGCAAATTGCTCCAACGCACGCCAACTAAAGTACATAATGCCGACTTCTATTTAGGCAATTATGTTTTAACTACTACGGTAATACACGATTTAAAGGAAGCCATTTAGATTACTAGGATACTACCGGCGTTTTTACAAGCTTCCATTTTACTTGTAAATCTTGCAAATCGCATTTCACCCACGTCTTATAGAACTGGATCGGAATTTGGTGCGGATATGTATAGCTAAACCGTTTAAATGAGTCCTCGCCCGCGCGGTACAGGGGATGGGGGGGTATGACGACAAAGAGGGCCGGAGGGAGAGGTGGTTTGGCTATAGTTTGGATTTGGAAGCTGTGGTGGCCTAATGGTTTGACCTATGACCTCTCAATGCGAAAGTACAGTCAAGGTAAAAAAAGGTTCGTCATCATAAAAGTTGAGATTTGCTTGCATCAAGGCAATTGTCACTGTCATAATTCTCATAATTGTCATATCTTTATTGCTCACACGTAGTGTAAAGTTCTTAGGTACATTAAGCACAGTTAAACGTGAACCTTGCAAGGGCATTGCAATTTTTTAACAATCTCACATGTAAAATCACTGCTGTCAAGTTTTTATTTTAAACGAAACAGAGTGTTGCACTGACGTTTCCCAATTTTCAAAGGGTCCTAAGACTCATATGACTTGACAGAGGAATAAATTTGATAACTGACGATGGTTTTACTACCCTGACTTTTAGTAGATGTTGCCCTAGAATTAACGAATTGCTATCCCGCGGGAACTATGCAATTTTCTGGGAAATATCTCCATAACAAAATTTCATCTAAATCGGGTCGGCAGTTTGAGCATGAAGGGGTAACAGACAGACAAATACTTTCACGTTTATAATATTAGTGTATAATATTAGTGTGGATTATGAAAACAACCTTTACCTTTACCTTTTATACTTTTATATGCTTCATATTATTCTTACAAACTCTTCAAAATGATACAAAATTACTAGTTTTATCACCGCAAACAGACGCCTTAATTCATTCAGTCTGCTATGTAGATCAGGCTGTATCTATAGATTTAAATTGGCGTCTCAATCGATACAAAAGAAACATTAATCTCGAAATCAAAATGGCTGCTAATTGAGCTCAGAGTCCAATTGTGTCTGTAACTGTATTATTTGTACGGTAAACGAATTAAGACTGTGGGAAGATTTGGTTGATAAATGGATGAGTTTCGAGATAATGAATCTAAGAAGTATGCTACTTATTTAACTGAGTCGCTTGTGTGAGGGAGAGGACTGAGTTCAAATTCAGCGCTCAAAAATATAAAAAGGTGAAAAGCAGTGTTGTTTAAAAATACTTAGGTAAAATACGAAAATAAACGTAACGTCGTAACGTTGTATTCTTTAAGTGAGTTTTTGGACATAATTTTTTCTTGACATAATTTTAATATTGGTAATTATGTTTTAATTAAATTTATTTTGTTATGACGATCCCTATTGGAAATACCATTTATTTGTAGTTATTTTTGTGCTTTTCATTGACATAATTAATTATTTGTTTTTGACAACTCCCACTTGGGGACGAATTTATTTTGACATTTGCATTTACATTTTGCTGAAAATCAGCGCTGGGGTGTTATAAACGCCTCAGTATTATGCTGAGCCAGTGTCCAATTTACAACCACAATGAAACACTTTTTTTTTTAGCCTTTGTATTGTCCTTTTTGTAAAAATATTTATGTGTCTTGTGTTGTTGTAAACAAATGTATTTTCTTTCTTTCTTTCTTTTCATTTTATTGATTGTTTTTTCATCTTTGGTTATTTTTATTATTATATTGTTATGTTTTGTTTTTTATAAATTTTTGACGATCTCAGCATAAATTCTTATATACTGACTTTAATGTATTATATAATGTAATTATTATGTCTGAGTGAATAAATAAACTAAACTAAACTAAAAGTGGAACAGTAATAGAAACAATGTAGAATTTTAGAGCAAAAATATTGATCATGTAAATGAGAATCGTACAAAATGGCAGTTGAACCACCAGGAACACATTTTGGCGGGAACTGGGAATCAAACATCAAAAGCGTGAAAACACCTCTTCAGGGCTATTTACTTATACGAGTATCCATCCATATTATACATAAGGTATACAAAAAAGGGCTAAAATTTCTTTTTTCGTTCGTGTTTTTGTATTTCGGCGAAACCGGGAAAATTCAAGCTTCTCGCCGGAGGCAAACGAAATAATACAGCTTGAATTGTCGAGCACAAATTGATGAATATTTTACAAGAATTTATTGTAATGAGTCAGGTTTATGGCAGCCAATAAAGAATAAAAACACTTTAATCTTATCATAGATGTCGACTATTTTTTCTTTGGACTTGTTCGTAAGCGACGACGCGACGCTTGGAATAGGAAATTTATCCGTAACTTTTGCTTACTTTCTAACAGCTGCAACTAAGTAACTATAAGTAACTTGAGAGTACTTAGTTGCTGGTTTACTAGACTATTTTATCTGTTATTAACGAGTAGAAAAACATGGGTGAAGCTCAGGATTTATGAGACTTTTGTTGCACGATGAAAACACAAAATCTTTCTATATCTCCCTTTTTTCATGACAGGGTGGTAACTGAGCAACACCACTCATACACAGGACTATAAGATATAATACCCCATGCCATGTGACAATAATTGCACTGACCACTCTCCACGCCAGAAGTACTGCTGGTAATATGGTGATAGCGATTCGGACGGAACTTTCTCAATTTGTATTAATTTTCTTTTAATAACACAAAATTTACAAAAATAAAACTAACTTAATCACTTGCCTACACCTAAACCTATACTTGCAAATATAACCCAGGTCGCTGCTATTGGGCTATATGGCTGTCTGCGTTTCCTCGTTGTATGGCAATGAAAATACGTTGACCGAGAAAATTTTCTAGGTCTTCAGAGATTTCCTAATACATCACGAGATCGACTTTTCCTCTGACTTCTAGTCAATATAAGGAGATATCTATTGAATTAATATAGTGATAATAGCGCATAAAGTAAAAATAAATACAAGGGAAACTATACAGGGTGAATTGGTGATACAAAATTAGTGTTTCCTACCCAGTTTGTGCTGGACATTATAATGCACAAGCTCTTTTGTTTTAATTTGTCTTATTAAGTTTGAATTCGTGATTTAATTTCAACTAAGTATGAACATCCTAAATATTGTCAGACAAAGTATTGTAAGTAGTAAAGTCGCGGGTCCCCTTGATTTGACGAGATTTAATTTTTTTGACACCTGAAAATTACTACAGGAATCGAAAGAGTTTTGCCTCCTAAACACGGAAAAATATATCTGAATTTATCAATACTACCACAGAATAGATATTTTCCTTTGCCTTTTTCACCAGAAAAAAGAGCTGTAATAATTTTAAATTTCATAGCAACCTCAACGTCAGATTTACGTCATCACTTTTTTTTAATAAAGACTAGACAAAAGCAATGAATCTGTTGTATGGTAGTTTTGGAGTTAAACACCCTTTTAGAATAAGCACATCTTAAAAAAATTGTAATAAATTATTCCGGACCGATGGGCGCGAATCGTTAGTCGTTACCGAATGGGTTCTAAGGGATGGCCAAAGGAGCAGAGGCAGACCCAAGAGGAGATGGCGGGACGACCTGAGCGCTTTTCAGCTCGATTGGCAGGTGCATGCCCAGGATAGGGAAGAATGGCGGAGGAAAGGGGAGGCCTTTGCCCAGCAGTGGGACATATTATAGGCTATAAAAAAAAAAATTATTTAATAATCCTAATGAAAATTTCAAACTATCAGCGTCTATCTCAAGCAGAATACAGAGAACGAATCAAATTATAGTCTTAGAATAGAAATATGAAATCTTGTCAATTGACCTAGTCCCAAACTAAGCAAAGCTTGTACTATGGGTGTACTAGACAACGGATAAACATACTTATATAGATAAATACATACTTAAATACATATTAAACATCCAAGACTCGAGCACAAACATTCGCATTTGTCACACCGACCGACCGGGAATCGGAATCGAACCCGGGACCTCAAGCTTCGTAGTCAGGTTCTCTAACCACTAGGGCCTAGTGACTAGGCGATCCGGTCTTCTTAATTTCGTACTAAATGTAGAGAATCATCGAGTAGACAGAAGAGACGAGGCGGAGACGCAGCCTGCGAACAAACGCGGACTGCGACGCGCCCCCGTCCCACGTCTCTTCTGTGTGATTTGCGCCTAAGAGCCTCTGGGGGGCGAATACGAAATTCGATTTTCGAACTTCGTATCGTGCCGTCTCTTTCACACTTCTGGTCAATACTATTAGCGTGAAAGGAACGGCACGCGGAATCAAGCAATTATTTAAAATCCTCGTCCCATCTTATATGAAAATTAAACCTCACCTCCAGAGGTCGGATTGACTTGAAATTTTATACCTGATGTTGGATGATAATGCAAGTAGAGTCAGCAAAAAACCTTATTAAAACAGACTTTTTTTAACAAAAACCTATTTGTATTGACAGCGCTATCCGAAGAATGCGCAGTCATTTTTTTCAAAACAAAAATCATATAACACCCATCTCCGTATCTAACAAGACTAATGGTTCAATTTTAACTGTATCAGATCGAGATTACCCTGCCATAACGGGAACTAGTTAACAAACAGTCGACATTATGTAAATTGCGTCTAGTTTATTATTTTTCGTGGGAAAGCGCCCATTACAGGGTTAATGAACTCTTGACAGCTGACATTTGATCCGGTTTCCTGTGATAATGGGAACCATAGAGGTCCATTATGAGTTTTAAAAGTTGAATTGGTCAAGGATTAAGAGTCATAGGGAAATCCTAGTACCTAAATCTTACTTTTTATATTAGGATCGTAACCGGTGGAAACAAATAGTCTCTGACTATCCCTTTACTGGGAAGGAGGCGTGATTGTATGTATGTATGTCATGGATGAACGGATTTATGGATGTTCGTTACTGTTTCACGCTAAAACGGTTTGACGGATTCTGATAAAAATTGGCGCACAAATAGTTTATAACCTGGATTAACATATAGGATACTTTTTATCCCGGAAATTGCATAGTTCCCCTAGGATATCGATAAACAAATCCTTCACAGATGGAGTCGCGGGCAACAGCTAGTTGGACTGATTCGGATGAAATTTGGTTTGTAAATACATAGCTTGATCTTGGGTATTACACAAGGCTAATTTTTAATCAGATAGTCCCACGGGACTAAAGAAACTGCGGAAAGAACTGCGGGTAAGGCTACTTAAGAATAATTTAAAAACATCACATTTTTTTTTTCGAATGCTTTCTATGCTAAGCCTGCACCATTCATATGCGCACACGCACCATGTATTGACGCTATTCAAATTTTCACTTTAGAACCTTTCAACCAGTGATTCATCATTTACATATGAAATAAACGAACATCGTTATCTTAAGCGGAGAGAGTGCATTTTAAACAGAGCATTCTCGTTCTTTGCTTAGTCATGTCTTGCGATCGAAATTGGTATCGATGTTTGAAAAGGTTTCTGAATGACGGCTATTTGTTAAGCATAGGTAGTATTACTTCCTTATTCAGTAAAGGATAGACATTTAAAGCCTCGATAAAAAATCTCCATCGTGATATCTATTGTAAAGTCAGGTAAACTCTGTAATTAATTAAAATTGTTTTATTCTACACGATTTCAAGAATCCTCGGATTTGTTGTATCAAATAGAAACGACTAGCAAAATAAGGATTATAACATTGTAGACATAAACAATATTTTCTATTTTAGTTTTAGAAAGTCTTAGAATTGATAGTTTATTTGTGGTTTATAATAAATATTAAAATACAGTTTCTAATATGAGCGTAGCGACTGAAGATCCTTACGATACTTGTAATATTAATGGATTATTCGCTCCACTTTCTTAAATGAAACTACATAATGAGATTCCTTTTTCAATTTCAAGTTCCTTCCTCATTTGACAGATCTAGTGCGAAAAGAAATGGCCAGTACTTTTAATGGTATTACTGTGAATAATCCCTATTACTAAACTCTGTGCTTACGATTTCTTTATAAAACATACTTTACGTAACAATGAATGACTTCAAACTACTTCAAAATACTTACACATCTCATTCATGACTGCAACACAAACAATTAATCATTTGTCAAAACAAAAGAAAACCACAATTTCACTTCCAAGTTCATTGACACTCGAACAACTGTTAGCAGTTTTAAGTTAATGGGAGAAAAAGCGGTCAAAGTACACAGCCCATGGGAACGCCAAAGATTTCAATACGAATTTCTCTTAGAAATCGACTCCGGCGCACGACCGACTGTCTGTAGGCGTACCGACACTATGACGTGGACCTACAATTGACGATTAAACCAATTTCCATACAAGACTTACGGTACAAACGGTGCAGACGATGTTCATTGCTCCCTCGAACGCTTCAGTAAAAATCAAACTCGTATATTCGCGGTAACGTACAATTACCATCCTAATGTGGATATTCTCGCATCTTGAATGGAGAGTTAGTGGTGCAGTTTCTAAACTCGCCGGTGCACTTGTAAAAACTCTTTTACCTTCGAGTTAAAGTCAACTTTTGTTTGTTTCAACTGTCTTGAGAGATGTGAAAACGGTGAGAGGCATTTAAAATTCAAATGCACCTGGGAACGTTCTTATGGGTTTGGCTACTAAGTCTACTTTCGAATGTTTTAGTGTTTTCTCGTTTAGAAGTGGGGGGACAGATAGATAGTTTATTCCCTGGGTTTAGACTCGCGGCAAAAAGGCGCATGTATCACGGGAATTTTGAGAGTTAAGACGTTTTGGAGTAGTAGAGCACAATGGCACGTGCTATGGTGTTAAAGGCAACGTAACAGATGGTGGACTGGTATGCGCATGCGCGTGCGGTAGTAAAATTTAGACGAAGTAATTGGATTAATTAATTTTAATGGTCGTAGTTATATAACATATTCTGATATTTGGGGTGCACATATTTAACAGTTTAATACACATAGAAATGTATGAGTCTTAAAAAGAGAATGAAGGAAGAGACAGTTAGGACTGTTAGAAGTTGTCAGTGACTCTCGTACAGTCGAAGGAACTGAACCGCGTACCGGGGTGGAACCTTATCTCTGCAAATGTCATGTTGACATTAAATATATCCGCTAAAGAAATTATTAATGCAGTCACGCTGGATAAAATATATTCTGACTTAGTGCTAAGTAGTGTCAAAATGGATGAACTGTCAAGCTTAAATCAGAGGCCTTATTGTCTAACCCACTTGGAATCACTGTCGTTTTCACCATATATTTGTCACACGGCCATTTCTGTCACACATCTGCGAAGAAATTCAATGGTCTTTGTGAAGTTCCCAATCCGCACTGGGCCCGAGTGGGAACTACGGCCTAAACTCTCTCATTCCGAGAAGAGACCTGTATGTACTCTGCCGTGGGACGAATATAGGTTGTGATGATGATGATGATGAAAAAGATATCACGCGTCGCGAACTCATATGGTTCTGAATATACAGACAGTTGCATGAAATATCGACTGGAGTATTAAACAAATGGGTGTAGGTAGGTACATACGTTTCCTCTATTACCTTACGGGTGTGGTGCTGTCATGGCCGTCGGTATACACGTTTGTCATAAATTAAATATTAGGAACTACTTTATTTAGAGTTACTTTTAGTTAAATCTCGAATATACGCGATTTTCCAGAGATAAGACTACTTATGGTAGATGTTCGCCCCCGAAAATCTCTACGTAGCAAATGTCTCGTAATCGGTAGTGACGTTTCCGAGATCCCCGAAATATATAAAAACACAAAAAAATCGCTCGCTGGTAAAAAAGGTATTAGATAGATTTTATAAAAAGTCTGAAGAGTATAAGATAAAAGAGTAGTAAGTAATGTTAATGATAGAGAATAGAAGACGAAACATGATTTGATTATTTACCATAAACGACATGACTAGTTTTTAACATTTTAGAAGGAAATGTAGAAGGAAAGGAAAAAGGTTAGTTATACAAAACAAGTAAAAAACAAGGATGATATAGACTGGATTGGCAGCCGCCATAGTACGGATAGGCCGCGGTTTTTGTAGTTCGATTATTAAATCTAGATGGCGCTGAAATATAGCCAGAGGCTTTGAAGGCAAAACAAAAAGACTACCTACAGATGTTTCATATTAGGTAATAGAAATGTATTTTTTTTCAAAAATATTGCATAATAATACATTTGCAGTGATATGAAAAATCTGTAGTCTTATTGTTTTGCCTTCAAAGCTTCTGGCTATATTTCAGCGCCATCTAGATTTAATAATCGAACTACGAAAACCGCGGTCGATCCTCACTATGGCGACTGCCAATCCAGTCTATATAATCCTTGGTAAAAAAGAAAGTAAGTAAGTTGTATGAAGAGAAGGAGATAGCGCTGAGTAAAGAAAAAGACTTGAAAAAGGAGACAAATTTATCATTCACCTAGACCATAACTCTTCAATTAGAAGAAGAGTTTACTTAAAAAAGTCGTGGTGACAGACAGACATCGTAGCGGCAGTAAAATATTTTTTGATGCCGGATTAAGATGAAATGGTCTTAACAGCCAGACTTATTATCATATGGATAATGTAGAACAATGCCAATGTAATGTGTAATTGACTATTGTGATGCATCCGGCCATTCAAGGACTACATACTTAGTACGGAACTGCGTAGATCAATATACCTACCTTCTTTATATCATAAGTATACAGAAAAATCCTGTCAAGTGCGAGTAGGCATCGAGTTCCGGAGCTAAAATTTATCATTATCATTAAATTCATAAACTATGAACGAATAAAGCATTATTCTAAAGAAAAGTTAACTCGGGACCTTTGATCAATTATAACTGAAGATACACATTGCCGAACAAAATCCCCTTCAAAAAATGTCCGAACTTTTTTATTTGTTTGCATAACAATTAAAATCATCACCTACACAGAAATTTGAACCTAGTCTTTACTTCATTACAGTCGAATTTCGGTTGACACTTGACAGCTAAACTTGACAATTTCACGCAACATACTGAGAAAAAAGAAGGCCACTTTTATCAAAGTGGCGCTCATTTGGCTCGGACATTTTCGGGCGCGCGACTGTGGATCTACAGTTGTAATTGATCAAAGCTCGGGACTGAATTTTACTACACAGTTGGAAAAATCCTATCGCTATACATCGATATCTCTACGAGTACGTTGCGTTGATTCTCAAACTGTAAATGTGCCTGTACGACATAGCAACAAATTAACGATTTTTGTATTTTTGCCTTCACTTTCGCTGTGATATCTTGTTTCTTGTGTGTGATTTAGGTAAGTGAGAAATGTATTCCATAGGTTGATTTATTGACGAGTGTCAAAACTTGACAGACAAGACATAGTCATTTGTAAGCACTATTGTAGTTAGGGACTACTTCCTTTTAATTTTAGGGAACGCAAGAACGGCCCCTGCACCAAAGCAAAATGATACTATGGAGCCAATAGCGACTTGTACTGATACCATGCTTCCCATGGACAGCTGTCTTTTTTTTGTAAATAAATATCCACATGAACAGCACGGACCGGAAAACGCAGTGCACATAGGTAGGCCTCCAACAAGATGGAGCGACGACCTGGTTAAGGTTGCGGGATCGCGTTGGATGCGGATGGCACGAGACCGACCTGTTTGCGAGCCTTGGGGGAGGCCTATGTTCAGCAGTGGACGTCTTTCGGCTGAATGATGATGATGAAACACGAGCACTATGATGACAGCACTTGAATTACGTCTCAAGTGATTATTAATGTCTACCTGGGATACACACGACTGCCTTGATTAATTTGTAGCTTTCGAGCCTTTGCGTGGAAATAGGCGCGCGCGCACGCTCCATTACACGCGTGCGCCACTTATGTGGTCACCGGAAAATTGTTGCCACCTTAGGGCCACTACTGTTAATATATTATGTACTAAAAGATGCCGCGAATACTCTCTATTATTCGGTATTTAGTATTACTATGCCGAACACCGAATAATAGCGAGTATTCGCGGCATCTCTATATGTACTAATAATTATATATATATTTTTTAACGACCGCTTTAGCCTAGTTGGTAGTGACCCTGCCTACGAAGCACGAGGTCCTGGGTTCAAATCCCGGTAAGGGCATTTATTTGTGTGATGAGCACGAATATTTGTCCTGAGTTATGGATGTTTTCTATGTATTTAAGTATTTATTTATCTATATAAAAAAAAAAAAAATATTAGGGGACAATCTTACACAAATCGATCTAGTCCCAAACTAAGCAAAGCTTGTATTATGGGTACTAGACGACGATAAACATACTTATATAGATAAATAAATACTTAAATACATAGAAAACATCCATAACTCAGGAACAAATATTCGTGCTCATCACACAAATAAATGCCCTTACCGGGATTTGAACCCAGGACCTCTTGCTTCGTAGGCAGGGTCACTACCAACTAGGCTAAGCGGTCGTTAAATAAGTATGTTTATCGTCGTCTAGTACCCATAGTACAAGCTTTGCTTAGTTTGGGACTAGGTCGATTTGTGTAAGATTGTCCCCGAATTTTTTTTTTTTTTTTTACATTATCCGGGATATTTCAGCAGATGATTGATTGATTCAGCCGAAAGACGTCCACTGGTGGACATATGCCTCCCCCAAGGTTCCCCAAACAGATCGCTCCTGCGCCATTCGCGTCCAAGGCATCTTGTTGGAAGTCTACCTAAACCGTCTCTTTCGGTCCATGGATGCCACGAGAACCTTTAAGCTCCATCGGCCATCATTGCTACGAGCGATGCGCCCTGCCGACGAGGGCAGTTTGATAGGGTATGTATTACAATACCGAAGTACGAAAGGCCGAATGTATTAAAACATCGAATGGGTCAAAAGACCGACACGATTTTTTTCTGAAACCGTAAGTTTTTCAGAATTTATTAAAACGGCAGGTTAGGTTAGGTTTGTTTTATAACAATCTTAAAAAGTTAACGGTTTCAGAAAAAAATCGTGTCGGTCTTTTGACCCATTCGATGTTTTAATACATTCGGTCTTTCGTACTTCGGTATTGTAATACATACCCGTTTGATAAGGGTTAGGCTCGTAAAACAAACTTTCCCGAAATGTGCACTTTCTCTAAAGGTGCACTTTCCGCAAAATATACACTTTCCCAAATTGGAAACTTTCCCGAAATGTTCACTTTTTCAAACAGTGCACTTTTCCAAAACGCACGCTTTCCCGAAATGTGCACTTTTCAAACAGTGCTCTTTCCAAAACGTACTAAATGACCCTTCTAAAGAAGTGCACCTTTAGAGAAAGTGCGCATTCTGGAAAAGTGTACCTACATATCGGGAAGTGCACTTTTAGAGACAGTGTACCTTCCGAGAAAATTACCCTTATAAAGAAGTGCACCTTTAGAGAAAGTGCACATTTCGGGAAAGTGTGTGCTTACGAGCCTAACCCTTTGATAAGAACCAGTGGTTAGAAAAACAAAACATGTTTTTTTGTGTATATATGTATTTATTTTACTAAGTAGGTACAGAATATATAATAGTACTAACGGCACTAGTTTGGCTTTAATAAGCCATGCAAAAAATTGGATTTGGCAAAGTCGACAAAACATGCGCGTTAACTTCGTCTGCAATCAATAGCAGACAACGCAGCAGTGCTCCTGCTGCGTTTCGTACGGTCAGTGAGAGCGCCGGGGGCCCAATACCTCTCCCCCTCCTCTATTCCCTTTCCTTTTTCCTCTCCTTTTTAGGGCCGACAACGCACTGGCATCGCGTAAAGTGCTGCGGGTGTCTATGGACAGTGGTGATCATTTAACATCAGGTGACCCACTAGTTCGTTTGTCTGGCCTCTCTAACATAAAAAAAAAAAAAATAGATGGAGTTGTGCTTTAAAAATGGAACCGTAACTATTTTTCAGGTCAAACTCCTAAGATTGTATATAAATCTCGTGAAGGTATTCCGAAGCCGCGGGTTTAAAGCTAATAAAATTAATATAACAATTGAACATCTGCCTGCCTTAAATAATACAGGGTTATTTTTAATTCACTGACATCCTCTTAACCCTGAATTCCTATCACTCAAACAAATGTTTATTGTTTTACGACTTTTTAAAATGAAGCACTTTTTTCCCATACAAAAGGCTAGACGACTAAAAAAAACTGTTTAGTCCGTCAGTTAGATTATTAAAAAATATTGTACACGTATTTTTTCTTTTGTTTGACAAACAAAAAATGAGGAGGATACAGTGCTTAGAAGTTTCGAGTGACGTCACTATATGGTACAATTTTTACCTAAGGGTGACGTCACAAGCCCCCACTCCGGAAGTTTGATGATCTATATCTTTGTCGTTTTTTAATAATTTGATAAACCAAAAAATACGTGTCCCATATTTTCCCATAATCAAACTGACGGACTAATTAGAATGACAAATTTTTAACCCAGTCGTCATCCCTAATACACAGAGTATCGTAAAAATAAAAGGAAATCTCAAATTTTCAAAACGTTATTACACCAAAAATATTAAGTTATGACAAAAGCCGTAAAACAAAAAACATTTGTTTAAGTGGCAGGAGTTTAGGGTTAAAAGGATGCTAGTGAATTACAAATAACCCTGTATAGTTTATTACGCGAAGACTTTTTTAGGTCACAATAGAACATTACGCTAATTAAAAGTGTTAAATTACGTACCAGTTATTAACATAACGATATCTTCCAACAAAAAAAAAACAAACATGCTCAGCTATAATTAAATTGTAACACATGTTAATTACGAGTTATTCACACATCGTAAATACATCAGAATTTGTAAAGGAAATACATTTTTATTTACATACATTACTTGGTTAGATCACACTGAAATCACTCAATAAAATTTGAAAATTACCTTCTTATCCATCGAAAGAACCGGTTACCACCCTTTTTCCCGTTATTCTTTCTCTTTTTCCCCATTGTCACTCTTAATATCCTTTGTAATCATTAACACTCAAACCCTTTGTCTTTAAAAAACACAACACAATATTTTTTAATCTATGGTCCGTTTTTCCGTGGAACGTCTTGCACAATTCACTCAACACTGGCCAGTTATCAGTCAACCATTAGATAATTTGAGTTCTTTATTTGAACAACGAAAGGCTTACTCGTTTGAATTTTGGACAAAATTGAGTCCGGCCGGTACCGATACAGGACTCAACGCTGTGGGCTCTGTTAGAAAAAGAAAATAGTAAAAAAAACAGAAAAACTTAGAAATTATTGTGATTTATTAGACCAATCAGTTAAACAAACAAGCAACTATGAAAACTGAGGAAAACGGTACGTTATTTACAATGTATTTAACTCGCCTACGGAACATATTTACCAAAATCAATAATGGCGACGCAGAATTTCGAAAAACAAATTAAAATATTCAAAATTCGAATGGTGCGCGTTGGGGTGCGCACGCGCCGAGACTGGCGCGTGGCCACGTTCAAATTTAGATGCTGTAAAAAGAAAATACTGGCTGGATGCACATTGCGAGAAATGCAGCATCTGTAGGCGTTTGTTTATTTTAAGTATCAACGCAGAGAGATAGTTAAAAAATAAATATAAAAATTAAAAAGTGAAGTTAGGAATATTTAGAGAAGAATTCAAGGATTAGAGATAAATAACGATTGAATACATCGCTGTATTTTTCAATCAACATATATAAAACTTAACTATAAACTTAAAAACAAAGTAAAATTATTAGACAAATTAAGCTGCTACTGAATGTTGAATCCAACATTGTTTTGAATATAACTCGCAACCACAAAAACTAAATACAATATTTTGAAACACAAACAAAACAGTTGAATTGAAAACCTCCTTCTTTTTGGAAGTCAGTCGAAAGCAACCAATAATTTTTACAGTCGAATTAAAGAGACCGTGAAATAAAACTATAAAAACAAGGAAAATGTAATCAAACAAACCCCAAAATGGCGGCACTTCGCGCGCGAAAGAGTAAAAAAGCATAAACAAACGTTGCAAATGCGTTACCACAGAGACGGTTGAGTCGATCAGAATCTTATTAATACGGTTACGAAAACAGAAAAGTAAAAACAGCGGAAGACCGACAATAAATTTAGACAATCGCGTGAGTCATACACATCTAAATATGTAACGAAGTAAGGAACGGCGTTCAGATTCTGTTGTATTTCAATCACAGACGTAAAATGTTTTGACAATAATCTGAATAATCTTACTAATATTATAAATGCGAAAGTTTTTGAGAGTATGTTTGACGAATCAAAATCAAAAAGTTTATATTCTGTAAGTAGTAAGTAGGCTCTTTTACATTCACTTTATTTTTTACTAGCTGTTCTGTTGCAAGCGACTCCGTCTGCGAAGAAATCGTTTATCGCTATTCCGCGGGAATTATTCACTTTTCCGGGATAAAATATGTTAATCCAGGTTATAAACTTAAAACAAAAATGTGTGCTAATTTTATAAGAATCCATCAAACAGATTTAGCGTAAAAAAGTAGTAAACATCCATCCACACAAACATTATTGAAACCTTTATAACATTAGTGAAACCACCAGCTTTTTCGGAAATATACCATCATTATTGCAATGAGGAAAAATACGAAGTAAACCGCTGAAGGGTGACATCTACTTGTATTAATTGAGTTGTCGTGTTTTCCTCGAACCTACTATCCATCTAAGTCAGGTTTATCTTGGAAAATTCGAATTAGCATCCCATTAGTGCACTTGTGCAATAAAACAAATTACTGACATAAAACCAGCAAGGATACAGTTAAAGTTATTAACGGATTAACTAACCTACTAAAAGAAGTAAAGGACAAGGGATTAGAAGATCGTTTATTTCAAAGAAATTTCAATAAAAATAAAGAAGCCATTTGACCGGATGGAACTTCTAAAAACTGGCTCAACTAATCTAGGGATAACGTAAAAGCTCTACTGTAACATTTATTTTGTTTATGTTCGGAATATTTTCGCTGCCACTGTATATTTAGGTAGTACGTGAGATTGTATGGTTGTTTAGTATGACTACAAAAGTAGGACCCTGAAGAAAGAACCTTTTTTCATATACATAATATTGCCAAATTCAATTAGGTACTAGGTACCTTAATGAGAAAGCATGCCCGACTTTATTGGTTAACAACTATACAAATAAATTATACATGACATAATTAACTTTTAAATAAATTAACAGTATCAAAATAAAATAACGGTAACTAAACTAAAACTAGATAAAATTACTAAATGGTTCGCCCGCGGCATGGACCCGAAGATACTGGCAGCATTACCTCGCTGTATAAAGCTGCCAGCTCTTCGGTCCCCTGTGGTATCACAAAGCCGTTTTGAAAGGTATTTATAAAGATTTTTTGCGCTGGGGCCCCACGGACCTAAGGTCTCAACTCCGAAGGGAAGAAAGTTGTATTCAGAGCCGAGATATTTCAGTAGGTACCTTATGTCAAAAGTATGGTAAAATGTTTTAAGACTTTCGCGATTTTTATTAATTATTTGGGGATTTAGTCTTAAATACATAATGCTAAATTAAAAAATATATATGGAGGTTTCAGCCACACTGCAGAAGCCGAAGTCAGGGTCACGCAATGTGGCCGAAACGATAAAATTTTACGATATTCGCTGCTCTATACACATTATTTACGCCTTTCGCAGTTTAGCCAAAGTAGGAAACGTCCATAGTATTTAATCATTATTTAGTGAAGATTATCTTTTTTCCATTCAGTTGTTTCTGCGCAAAAGAATAAATAACATACAAACATTTTATAATATTAGTAGGATACAGCTAGGCCACAGTTTACTTTCAAGTCTGCCAAGATCAATAACGTTGATATAACAAACAATAATAAACCGGCAAACGAAAAGTAAATACTTTAAAAAATAATGAAAACGTCATCGCATCCAGTAATTTGAATTAACGGAATAAACCCATGGATTCCTTGCCTTTTTAAACTGAGAATAATCTTCCATAGTTACAACTATGTATTTATGGAATCGTTTCAGAAGACTTGAAATTCAAGGAAACGGTCAAAAATTGCAAAGATTTATATCAATCTTGATCTAACCGGTTGAAACAATAAAGACGCAGGAGTTATTTTAAGTGTCATCTTTTGAAGTTCTCGGAGTTCTCTAATATAGCTCTACAAACTTCTTGATGTCAAACACAACTATAAATTCCGTCGAAAAGGGCTGCAATTCAAAGAAAACAAAACAAAAGTTATATTCTAAAACCTATGATGTAATATTCGAAATCCCTTGGAAGACTGCCAAAGCAGTCACCTGAAATACGACAGATAAGAATGAGGAAATGATACTAAAATACGATGCACTTTATGACTAATAATATAAATGATTTAACAGGATAAAAAACGAAACTGGGACCAACTAGTCACTACATAAACTTTACGTCTTCAGTATTATTGTAGACAGCTGAAATAATCTTGCACGATCATAAAACTGCCAATATAAGAGCATAAAAGAACGTATTCATCTTGCTTTAATCCTCGATGATAACACCAGTTAAGAAAGATCCCCTGAATTCCGTAAAAATAACAAAAAATACGCAATTAAACTAAGGAAATAAACTCTCAAAGATCACATCCAACTGGACGAAAGCTTTCGCGGGCTAACGAAAGTGAAACGACTCGCATCGTTCCATTTTCAAACGCTTCCTGTTCCATCGTCATATTTCGAAATTTGTAACACTGGCCACTGACTGACACTTTGACAGCTGTGAATGAAAAAGCTGCCAGCATTATTCGAACCATAGACACAATTTGACGTTTAGATTTAATTAATTATGAAATGGCACCGTTAATTTTTGAGCACGCGGTGTGTCCTGTACGGCATGCGTCAGCCGATCACTAAAATAACACGGCTACTGACCGGAGAAATCATGAAAATACAAGCATTTCGGGAAGGTATAATAATAGTACGAGATGATCGTATACTAGAGGGAATGAGACATAAAACTACACGTATTTCGGAAGAGCGTCCCGAAGCTCTCAATAGTGACTACTGAAATTAGGTATTCTATTTGTACGCTTGCTGGGAAATGTCGTCGCTTCTTTAGCGATTTTGGCAAAGTTTGCCGTCGTGTTTAGACGGTACGATGCGAGCACGGTAAGACTTGCACACGATTAAAAATCTCCAAGCTGCACAAATTCAATCTGAATTACCGTTTTTTTGCTGCGATTATAATACAAGTTTTATTTTTTTATTCCAAAAAAAAGAAAGTCTACCTTCTTTTTTTTGGGATGACGTCTCATAATCAATGAGGTACTTGGAGATACTAAGTGAAGAAGGAATTAATACTCTTTAGATGTAAGTTATAAAATAACATTGTAGATCTATTTTGAAAAAAAAAAAATACTTGTGTTTCTTGTCGGATTCTTTACAACAGAGTTTTTCCGAACGGGATTTGAAGCGAAAAGAAATTCAGAAACATTGACGACTTGCAGCGGGCCGTCTCGATAAAACTCGACGAAATAGCAAACATTGCGTCACCAGTCACCAGTCAAACTAGGTATAAATAAACCAAATGTTGGTCCAGTCGAAAGATTTAAATGTCACAAGTCTGTTTATTTTTCAATTTCGTCACGCGAAGTGAAATGGACTCAAGGCCGGGATGACTGCACTTTGGGCATTTGAGTGATGTATACTAAACGCGATTTACTATATATGTATACGTTTGCGATATCTGCAGTCGCAAATGTGTACGCCTGAGACCACAAACTATCCATCTACAGAACAGTATAGTACGAATTTTTTGAGGTGTCTCGATCTCGTTAACAGCCCACCTTTCGAACAAAGCCATTGTATTCTATTATGTCCTCAAGTGCGTTAATCCTCAGTTCAAAATGAACGGAAATATAAGATAAAATAGCTTATTGATATAACAACTTTATTATTTACAGTAGTGAGTTCATTTTAAATAAAACTTTGTTGGCAGATAATATTTTTTAAAATTGAATGCGTCGTAGACATGCAACCAAAACAAGCAAAGTTTCATTTAAAATGAACTCTCTTCAGTAAATAATAAAGTCGTTATTTCAATGAACTATTTTATATTTCCGTTCATTTTATACCGAGCATTATTATTCACTAGAGGACATAATAGAATACAATGCCTTTGTTCGAAAGGTGCACTGATAACGAGATCGGGACACCTCAAAAAATTCGTACTATAACGAGACTGACTGACTGACAAAGCACAGCCTAAACCATTGGAGCTAAAAACTTGAAGATAGCTAGGCAAAAGGCCTCCCCCGTTCAAAAGCTTTTTATTAACTTGCAATGTATGTAAGTATGTATATGTACGGGTCAAATCTTGGAAGTTGAATTTGACCCACTTCCAGTGGTCGGATTTACTTGAAATTTGGTATACTTATGTAGGTTGGATGACAATGCAAGTACAGTCAACAAAAAGTACAGTCAGCGAAAAAGCTTGCATTGAAAATTAAATTTTTAACAGAAACTTATTTCCACTCATCTCTATCCTTCGCAAAATGGGTCAAAACGGTGCAAATCATCCAGCCACTCATCAGATCCTAACTTTGGTGACAATGGGACCTAGTTGGAAGTATTTACTGTCCAAATTAATGACGTAGTTCTAAAGTAACAAATATAAAAAACCGGCCAAGTGCGAGTCGGACTCGCGCACGAAGGGTTCCGTACAATTATCTATAAAAATCACGTTTGTTGTATGGGAGCCCCCCTTAAATATTTTTTTTATTTTAATTTAATGATTTATTTTTAAAGTCAATACATATTACATAATTAAATATTCTGTGAATATTTCAAGCTTCTACCTGTTGCCGTTATCAATATCTAGCAAAAACGAGCAAAAAAATTACGTTTGTTGTATGGGAGCCCCCTTAAATATTTATTTAATTCCATTTTTTAGTATTTGTTGTTATAGCGGCAACCGAAATACATCGTCTGTGAAAATTTCAACTCTCTAGCTATCACGGTTCCCGAGATACAGCCTGGTGATAGACGGACGGACGGACAGCGGAGCCTCAGTAATAGGGTTTCCGTTTTTACTCTTTGGGTACGGAACCCTAAAAAACCATACAATCAAATTGAAAACCTCCACCTTTTGAAGTCTGCTAAAAATACAGACTGCCGTTAAAGATTTAACAAGACAAGGATTGGATTCCCCAACTACAATATCGTATTGCTAGATGGTATCTGATCTTAATTTTTTTGTCAAGTCCCGCAGACGGTCACTGGCCTCCACTTTGTCTGGTTGATATACAGACGAGACACCGAGACATGATTTACGATGGGTTTGCTTATGACTGATTTATGTAAAATAAGTTGGTCCCTTTAAGCTCCAAATGCGCAGACAGCGGAGGCGTGGCGGTGACGGTTGTAATATTCTAACTTGTATGAACGGTTGAAAGGTTCTCGAGTGGCGTCCGCGGACCGGAAGACGCAGTGTAGGTAGGCCTCCAACAAGATGGAGCGACGACCTGGTGAAGGTAGCGGGAACGCATTGGATGCGGATGGCGCAGGGCCGATCTGTTTGGCGAGCCTTGGGGGAGGCCTATGTTCAGCAGTGGACGTCTTTCGGCTGAAATGATGATGATGATGATGAACGGTTGTGCGGTACCGTATCGCGAACTCGTTGATACAAGTTAGAATGTTACAACCCAATCCAAACAAACCTGAGGCCGTATTGTCTAACGGGCTGGCGCTCAATCGCATTCACCATTTCTTTCGACCCTCATTCTACACCTTGTATAAACGATTGTGCGTGATTGCGAGTTTGTTAGAAAATAAGGCTTCAGAGACCATACTGTCTAACGCGCGGGCGCGTGCTATCGCAATCACTATACTATTTCCTTCTGTCAAACGGTATCAGACAGATGGTGAGAATTCCGGGATTTCCAGAAATTTGCCTCGCCTCTTGTATTGTTTCATATCTCGCATGACATTCAATGGAAGTTAAGTTTCTGTTTACTTATTTATTATTACTTCCTAGTGGTTTGGTCGCATTCGTCATAAAGTCCTTGCGACTTGCCTCGCGACTCGTCTCGTTACTCCCGCGCGAGTGTAAATGGGCTATAAAGCTCCAAACGCACGGACAGCGGAGGCGATTGTAACGTAATGCAATGAACCGCACTAGACACAATTTTATATGGAAGTTGTATGCTGCATACTACACTGCGCGGTTTCCCGCCGCGGTTCACGGGCGGGAGAAATTCGACCGCCGCATGCAGCGTTAAACCGCCGCTGATAACCGCCGCTTCAAACTACACGGGCGGTTTCCCGCTATTGCGTCATTCTGCGCGGCGCGGGGCTTTGCGCGAGGGCGCTCGTTCGTCGTGCGTATTTCGTTTTTTTAGCATTAGAAATAAGGTAAACAATCTTGACGTGTCTTTTTTATAGAAAAACGCTTTTAAAAGAATATAACTAGGTATTTTATGAAACCAAAAGCGTGCAAATTAACATATTTCCTTTCAAATTGTTACAATATTAATTAAGCGCAGTTATCATTGGCGGATCCATGTTGAAATGAACAAAAGACAGCGGTAAACCGCGTTCCGTGTAGTTTGACGGTCTGCGGCAGCTCCGTCGAGCGGTTTCCCGCGGCGGGAAAACCGCCCGTGTAGTATGGGCCTTATGCGGTACAACTTGTTTATACAAGTTAGAATATTACAACCGTCACCGCCACCGAACGCCACGCCTCCGCTGTCTGTGTGTTTGGAGCTTTAGTCATGGAACTCATGGATGGCAAACATTTCCAGTCAACGCGACCTGTTAGTTTTATTGCGACATAAATAACTTCTGGAGCTCTCGGACACTTCGTTTACCAGTTCAGCGGGCTATTCCTGAAGTTCAGGGGATGTAAACATTTGGTTGCAGTGTTATATTTATTTTTAGCAGGGTTTTATGACGTTTATAGTTGTAACAGTATACACACAGTTTATTGCTGTAACTTCAAAGACCAAAGCTTTTGTTTTGGTAGGTACTTTTAAAACGTGTCAGATTTTTTACAAGGTTTAAGTAATTGATTGACTTGAAATTTAGTACACATACAAATTTAGGCATATAGAAGTTCGAAAAAAGTGAATTTAGGTTTATTAAAAAAATGAGAGACATTTTGGTGACATATGGACTTTTTGTTTTATCTTCATAAAGTATACTTTTGTTCATATTTTGACTGTAGCTCTCTTGCCTGTAATTTTCTTACCGTTTCTTTTCTTAATATTGCTGATGCTGAATACACATGCTATCAGATAGTATCACCAATTTTTTGGAACTGCTATGGGTTTTGTGAAAATAATAGCATATAGTACCTATAGATAAACTAGCACTCAAAGGTTGACTGGTAGGGATCCCTTAAAGAGATAAGTTCGCCTTTGTACAAATATCTCACCGGTTGTCAAGTGTTTTGTTTTTTTTTGTCTTATTTTTTTATACAATAAATATTTTACATACATACATACTAGTATGTAATACATATTTATTACGTATATGAATTACGTATGCAATATAACCAGTATTTAATTGGATACCTGCTCACTTAATTACACACTTGAGAGCCATGTTAATCCGTACATAAGTAATATGAATAACACCGGTTAGTTTTTATTTTTATTTTTCTGTAACGATTTCGATGAAATTTGCTATTTGCGGGCTTTCGGGGGAACAATCCCTCTAAAGGTATAAGTTGGCAGCCGACTCCACGCAGCAGCAGCAGACGACGTGTCGCTAGCTACGCTACGCTAGCTACGGAGGGAACTTCATAAGAATAAGGTATAAGTTCGCGTAGCGCTAGCGACACGTCGTCTGCTGCTGGTGCGTGGAGTCGGCTGCCAACTTATACCTTTTCTTGGTCTTGTCTGGGAAAACGTGTGTATTCGAGCTTTAGCCCGAGCGAAACTCGGTCGCCCAGGTTATTAGATTTATAAGAACGGAATAAAGGAATGTTTTAAGAAAAAGGTTTTCGATACCCTATGGAATTCGATGAAGCTTAAGAGGATACGATGCGCACCATTTCTCCATACAAACGTAGTCCCCTGTTTCCTCCCTGGATAATGGCTTTAGAGCCAAATTTTTTTTACTGTGTAATCTGTATCTACCACAGCTATGCCCCTATGTTTCGTTTTTTTCCATATTTCAATTAACATAAGAAATATGAGCTTTCAAAAAGTGAAAAAATTGCCCAATTTCAACGTAATTTTCAGACACTCGTCAGAAAAGAATCCCTCATATAAACAAAAAAAAGGAAAACATAGGGGCATAGCTAAATCTATCCTCTAATTATATTTGAAAAAAATAATTTTATTGGTCCAGTTTTCGAGAAGAAAACAGGGGATTACGAAATGCTGTTTTGATCAATTTTACGCGCCTATTAACGGTCTGAGCTGCAGTTGTCCCGCTCTCGCTGTACTGACACGGAGGGGTTCGGGCGAGACAGCGACATTTCATTAAAATACCTATTTCTCAAAAGTCTCTCAGCCATCGTACCCTCTTAAAGCTGCCATAATAGTATTAGCTTAGTTTAGGTGCCTGTAGTTTATATGTCTAAGATTTTATATGTCGTAACTAATAAAGTTAAATATTTGATATATGAAATACGAACCAGTGTCAGTGATCTAAAGATTTACTAAGAATAAAAGATAGTTATTTATTATTTACGACTGCACAATCCGTAAACTAACGATTTTATTCAAAGTACAGTGTCCAAGTTATATCTTATATAAACTAAAATGTACATGCAAATCTAAAATACACATGTTAAGCGGTGGAATTAATGTCTCAAACTAAGATTCTCCAGAGTACAAAATAAAATGGTAAAAAACGGATGAAAAATAAATTAAATTTACGTACGATAATATTGCCATGTTCGATAATTTTTAGTCAAAAATGTGGCAGTTGCGAAGACACTGGCTGGCACCCTAATTTAATTTCTATTCTTTCATGATTGTCGTGCGTTACAATTATAAAAAAAAAACTAACGTCGATACTTTCCCGCCGCTTCGCGCGAGTCTTTCTCATCTACATCATCTATGTTGTCTATGCGTCGCTGCAGTTTTTGCAGATTGTTTTGTTTCGTGCCAGTATCTTGGATTACAGCCAAATCACAAATGTTTGGGTTCGACGACCTGTGATGGTCTTTTTGTGTCTGGCTAAGTCTTGGCGATGGTGTAATGGGAGAGTGGGAACTGAGAACAATGGAAGTCGCAAAACATACGACTTTCATAATCTTGTTAACTGTTAATTGACGATTCGGGGTTACGTAATGTGATTGTAAAGAAGTCATACAGAAATGATACTAAGTACCTAAGTATCTCTCTGTATTACACATTTGAGATTTCCCTTCCTTTATTTAAATTACAGTCAATCAATACAATAGAATATCATAAACTCAAACAGATTAATTCAGTTACAGAAAAGAAAAAGATACCGACAAGGAATTTAGGCCTAAAAAAGAGGTTTGAGCCACAACCTATCATAAAACAGACTAAAACATAAAAAAAAAACCATACTGGCATGAAAAAACCAACGTCACCAAAATAAAAGGAAAACCATAATTATGTAAACAGAGCCACCTCACTAGATGAAACAAAAACTATAAATAAACAAACATTACGCAACCGGCCAGACACAATTAAAAACGAATTTCAAAATTCGAACACATTCGCGCTCGCCGCGTCGGTTATGAAAACTGGCAAGATGGTTGACAGTCTATCTAGAAATGGCGGTGCAATAAATATGGTATCAACATTACGATTCTGGCCAGGACACCCTGCCCAAATGCGCTGAGTTAACGCTTTTCAAATATACAACGCTGCAAATTTATCAATGCTGTTCAAAGCGCAACTGAGTCCTTTACTTTAGTACGTCTCTAGGTTTAGCCGACAGCAAGTTATAAGTTTGTGGCGCCGTACGAAGCACGGAAGAAAGGGGTCAATGGATTAATAATTGAATTACCAATTAGATAGAATAAACGATAATTGGTCATTCACGTCGCAGTGTCGATCGAAAATAAATCTTAATAAATTTTCGATTTCTTTTGTGAAACCCGCATGGAGTATTAATTTCCTGAGTAGAAAGTCATTTGTACTGCGAGAATGTTTTAAAAGTATTAGGTACGAGCCTGGGTACGAGCAATAATATCTTGAGTACATATTTATATTATAACTTATTACTTATTATAACTTAACTTTGTCTCCGTAACTTTGCACGTACCCGGGCCGCCCGGGTCGGGATTTAGAAATAAAAAAAAAAATAAGGCATCAGGAATAAGTGTAGCTTTCTATTAGTAAGTTTTGTAGGTAAATTTTATTCATTTAGTAATGCCAGAGATTACCATACAAACAAGCACACAATGCATGCTAAGATAAATCTTCCCCTAGCTGAGCGGCCCGTCTGGCAGCACGCCCTCTCTTGTAAAAACCTTCAGAGGCTAACAGCAACAACAGCCCATCCGAAAAAAATAGTACGGGGTGATGTGATGGCACGCGGCGGACACGACGTACAAATACGCGATCTTGAATCTACATAAGCACGACGACGTCTGTACACGCGTACGCCTACATACATCGCGCGCGCACTCTTCTGGATTCCGATTCCGGCGGGGTCCGGCAATCTGCGGCTTGAGGGGTGGGGTAACTCGAATCGGTGCGGGGTGGAGCGTGTCTATTCTGTACGTTAGTACTATTATATATTCTGTGGTGATGGAGCTTTGTAGCTGGGACAGGATCAAAGATTTCCTTTATCAGAAGTGATCAGAACATTCCCCGTTGTACTTAGTTCTTTTAAATACGCAGAGACCGAATGTCCCAGCGAAGAGCTAGCGAGAATCAAGTTAATAGCGTGTGTTACGTGAAACTATGGTAACCTAGTAGGTTGAGCATGGCTTTCCAAACCGAGCACGCACTTCTGAATTTTTCGGAATTTATGTGCGAAATCAAATTTGGAATCATGACTATGAGCTTTACGGTGAAGAAAGAAATCGCCTTACACAATTTTTTTTTTGGTTGGGCAACACTAAATTGTTGGCCGCAGCGTGAATTTATAGGATAAATCATAAGTCGAAATTGATGAAAATTTAAATACTTACTATGCCACCTGGACCACTCACAAATGCTTGCAGGTTGCAGAGGCCACGCACACAACCACATCTCTTGTAATGACAGCGGGATTTTGACGTTGTGTTGTCGTTAAACGTCAACACAACGTCAAAATCCCGCTGTCATTATATGAGATGTGGTTGTGTGTGTGGCCTCAACTCTGGTGGCGTTACCGCTATAAGCTGGAATAGATTGTCTTGTCAATGGTAAAGCTATAAAGCTAACTGCGTGAAGTGTCAGTGCGTTCGTGGCATTGGGTCAGCCAATGGCCAGCGTGGGAGTGGATGATTCATAGGAGTAAGCGCAACTTAACCCTTTCGGCGCGACCGCCTTCTAGCGCGCTGCAATGGTCCTGCGCGCAGGCCCGACGAAGCGATGCAATGCGCCCGCGCGCAGTACATTTTTTCCCGTACTAAATACCCATGATGCACCCTGTGCATCATTGCGCGCGGTGGGACCGCACGCACTTTCTCGCCTCGAACGGCAAGGGAATGGATGGCGTAATGCGCTATTTATAATAACCAAACACCAAATGTTTATTTGCGGGTGAAATAAAAAACAAAATTTTAACATACTTCAATATAAGTATATTGAACTCCTCTGAAACGGCTTGACCAATTTTAAATTTTTTTTTCTCTATATCCGGTAGGTCTGAGAATAGGTTGTAGGCTATTTTTTATAGCCCTATTCTTCGCAGACGGAGTCGCGGGTAACAACTAGTTTAAATATAAAATTGTACAGATTAGAATACCTACATAATATATATAAGTACAAAAAATAACGATAATCCGGTAAATATGTAGATGAGTATGATTATTGGCGAAAGACTGGGCGTTTAGCCGAGTCGATTGTACCAAGTGCAGTATTCGATTCCATAAAGATAGCCGGGTCAGTAAAGATTCACGATTACAACGCTACGCAACGAGACAAAACGCTCAGTCACAGGGACACAGGCACAAACTAAGACTGTAACCAGGAACAAAATAAATGTAAAGACACTAAGATAACCCGCCCTTTATCTATCAGGCTCAGGTCAGCGATGCTCGTGATTGATCGATTTTCGTCTGAAAGCCTTTAACAATAATTATCGCATTTGTGCAACTATTGTAAGTAGCCACAAGGGGCATAAAACTTTTACTCGGACCTCTCACTCGCACTTAGGGAGTCATATGGATGAGCGTAGTGTCTCAAGACACACAGACATCAGTCGAGTGGGTCAGTGGGTAAAACCCTTTTATCGGACCTCTCGCTCGCACTTAGGAGTCTAACGGTATACCAGGGTCACGGGACACGGTAAAGCCAGGTAGCCGAATAGGTTTAACACGGACTTGAATAATAATACGCAACATGATGAGATTGAAAACTTTAGTAAAATTTATACTGCACCGCATAATATCCCTACTTAGTGTACCGCTACTACTTTAAAAAAATCTTTATTTGGTTAACCTTACTAATATTATAAACGTGAAAGTTTGCATGGATGGATGTGTACCTAGATGTTTGTTACTCTTTCACGGATTATGATCAAACATGGCACATAAATAGTTTATACTTTTTCTCCCGGAAAAATGCGTAGTTTAGGCGGGATAGCGATGAACGAATTATTCGCAGACGGAGTCGCGGCCAACAGCTAGTCAACAATCCTATTTCCTTCTGCTATTTATCTACACTTTTCGCTAAAATACATAATTTATTGAATCAGGCGTTACTTTGCGGAGGTCCATATTAATGAACTAAAACAATTACTTTGCTCACCTGCGACCAAAGCAAACGCCGCCGGTGAGCAAAGTAATTGTTTTAGTTCACTAAAATACATATTCAGTGCTTATACCTACGAATCATTTTAAAAATATAAAAACAGATGGTTCTATGCTGTAGAATACCATCCACTGTGATTGGCAGTACGCTACGGCGCAATGATGCACCGTGTTATCATGGCATTTTCAAAGTTAAAATATGAATATAAAGTTAATTTTTTTAACTGAATATGGATATCAAAGTCCAAATTTCTGGTTTACCAAATAAAGATGAAAACTTTTTAACCAAATACATCTGTATTTGACAGTCGAATTTCAAAGTATTTTTTCTCTTCAAATACCGTGGAACAATAATAAAAAAAATGACACTAAATGAATTATAGATCCAGTAATCCTGATCAACCAAAAACTACATAAATTTTGGACAAAATAGTATGTTTAGATCAAGATTTGTAATGATGCTCATGCGCATCATGCGCGCACAAGAGACTGCAATCCCATGATGCGCATGGTCATCATGCGCGCGCGAGTGCCTGCAATCTCATGATGCACATGGGCATCATGCGCGCCGAAAGGGTTAAACTAAGATCATTGCTTATAGTCCGCTCTGAGTTTGGACTTTGGGCCCATGAACCTGTTGTTTCTTTACACTTGACCCAAATTCGGGTGAATGTCTTCTTTTGCAACTGTCAATATTTCTCTAATATATAAGACAAATTACCTAATCTTTTGTACATGTAAAAGGCAACCGGTACTGACCGACTCATCTACCAACGCACAGCTCAAACCATTGAATGGATTGTGCTGATATTTGGCACACAGATAGCTATTATGCCGTAGGCATCTGACAAGAAGGCATTTTTTGAAATTCCCACGGGATAGGGAATAAATGGGATTTATATTTTCGGACCAAAGTGGCTCTATCTTCGTAACTGTAATTATCTGAGACTTATTTGGCATGCAAATAGGTGTTATGATTTATGATTATACAGTAAAAAACTAATTTTAGGATTTTCGAGAAGTCCCACGGGATAAGGAAAAACTGGATTTATATATTCAATTCAATAGGACCCTATCTCAGTAAATTTCTGTAAAATAAAATAGAAACCTAACCCAACCCGACCCGTTCCCGACCTATGTGTGGTTTACTTAATGGCACTGCTGCGATTTTTTCCCACTAAGTGCATCAATCAGTTCAGTTTCATCAAATCAGTTTAATGTAGAGATTACTGTTTTGATTATAATGTAATGATGGAATAACATTGCCTTGGCAGCTCTTATTTCGACGGATGTGCAAGCCAATACGAGAACATGACTAAATCCACAAAAAAACGTCAAAGATTCGCGGCCACAGCCATTAAAATGTCCAATTATGTTGTGCAAAGATCTGCATCGTAACAAGACCCGGTATCTCCTAAATCGCCGCCCGCGCATGCGAATTAGCCGTTCAATGCTACCCGCCCAACTTCAGGGGGGTACTACGAAATTCATAGTTCGTATAGTGTCGTCCCTCTCACTCTTCCGTTTAATACTATTGGCGTGAACGGAACGGCACGATACGAAGATCGAAAATCGAATTTTATAGTATAAGGCCAGTTTTGGAGATTGGGTTTATGGATTAACAGCTTTTGCCTGCAACTTCGTCTGCGCAATCGACTCATTATCATCATCAATTTATGAGCTCAGCTCTTGTCAACGTTTTCAGCTCCTGATACGACATGACATCGACTCATGAGTGGACTAAAACCATCTTCGGATTGTTGTCTTTCAGAAATTGTTTTTTGTGTTTCATAGCTATTGCCAGCGACTCTGTCTACGAATTATTTGTTTATTGTTAGCTTGCGGGAATCATGCAATTTTCCCTGATAAAAATTACCCTATGTCCTTCCCAGGGTCTCAAATTATATCTTTACCATATTTCATGTGACTAAAGTCACCGACATAGCTCGAAGAATCGCCAGACTCAAGTGGCAGTGGGCAGGGCACATCACTCGTAGAACTGATGGCCGATGGGTCAAAAAGGTTCTCGAGTAGCGTCTACGGACCGAAAGACGCAGTGTAGGTAGGCCTCCAACAAGATGGAGCGACGACCTGGTTAAGGTTGCGGGACCGATCTGTTTGGCGAGTCTCGGGGGAGGCCTACGTTCAACAATGGACGTCTTCCGGCTGAAATGATGATGATGATATTGCATCTAAATCAGTTTGAGAGAGAGAGAGAGAGAGAGAGAGATGTTTATTTACACATATTCGATACAAACACAGAAAAAAAAAATACATTTGACAGGAAATTTACAAATTAAAAAAATATATCGAATAGTATAAATTGGGCCCCACTCAGCATAATGTTGTGGCAAGCCACAACGTTTGGCGGTTTCAGCGTAAAGAAGTACCTAACAGACAGACAGAGTTACCAGCTGTTTCCTGCGACTTCATTAGCGAGAATTCGTTTATCACTATCCCGCGGGAACTATGCTATTATCTGAGACAAAAACTGTCATATGTACAGCTGTCCCAGGGTCTCAAATTATCTCCATGTCAAAATTCATCTACATCGGTTCGGTCGGTTCAGCTTTCGCATTTATAATTATTAGTAAGGTTGAGAACTTATAGCCTCAGTGAAGTACAGGATGTCTTTGACTTCTGGGTAACTTGCATGTGTTTGTGAGCTTGACTGTAGACATAGATGGACTTAATTTATTTTTAAACTAGCTTTTGCCCGCGACTCCGTCCGCGTGGAATTAGTAATTTGGGCAGCTTATTTTTTTTATCCAATTCGCTTTTTCATCAATTATGGCTCTCCTACTAAGGAACTATCCTCGATAAAAAATAATTGAAAAACCCCTCCGCACCTTCCAACCCGCTCCCCCACCCGCACAGCACCCCCACACCCCCCGAACCCGCACCCCCCGCACCGCTCCGCACCCCCCGCACACCCCAAAAACAGCACCCCCCGCATACCCGCGTTCGTCCCAAGTCAAGCGTGCCTATAAAAGTTGTACTTCAAAAACCCCCGCACTTCCTCCCCCCTCAACCACCCCGCCCCCCCGGTGTTTTTGTCAAATATCTTGAAAACGGTGCATCCTACGGCAAAATCAATGAAATTTTCATCCCCCCTTTAATATCCCCGCACCCCCTCCCCCGCACCCTCACACCCCTCCCCCCTCAACCCCCCCCCCCCCGGTGTTTTGTCAAATATCTTGAAAACGGTGCATCCTACGGCAAAATCGATGTAATTTTTATCCCCCCTTTAAAGCCCCGCCCCCTCACCTCCCCTCAACCCCCTCCACCTCCACCCACCGGTGTAGCTTGATGATATATAGTCTATATAGACTATATAGCCTTCCTCGATAAATGGGCTATCTAACACTGAAAGAATTTTTCAAATCGGAGCAGTAGTTCCTGAGATTAGCGCCTATAGAAGTTTTACTTCAAAAACCCCCGATTTTGAAACATTATTCCGCTCCGCTCCGCTCCTACTGGTGTTAGCGTGATGATCCATAGCCTATAGCCATCCTCGATAAATGGGCTATCTAACACTAAAAGAATTTTTCAAATCGGAGCAGTAGTTCCTGAGATTAGCGCGTACAAACAAACTCTTCAGCTTTATAATATTAGTATAGATTAATATTAGTAGTTAAGATAATGCATGTAAACATTGTATTTTACTGAAATAAACAGTTTAATTTTTTTTTAAGTCAAAAAGGCCCCTTAAGTTTTCTGGGTGCAAAAGTGCCCATCACACTTGCCGCGTTACCACGTTGGATAGCGATGGACCTTAGCGAGAGGAACACATTCGCGCGAGCGTCAAGCCTTTCTATATAGTAATAACTAGTTGACCCTGCCAACGTTATTTTAGATTTAGGGTATAAAAAATAGCCTAAGACCTACCAAACATAGAGAAAAAATTTGATAAAAATCGCTCAAGCCGTTTGATAATAAACACTATTATTTGGCCAGTCTTCTCCTATACGTATATTAACAAACAGTGAATTAAAATAACCACATGTTTTAGCATGGTTGATATTCAGAGTAGTCTTGCAAAGAGCGATTAGCAATTTCATCATGTTGTCCGCAACTTAAATTGCAGTTAATAAAGCAGTCGAGAGATTAGGCCGACATAAATCTTGACAGCTGACAGAAAGGATGTGGGTGTTTCATTTAACGTAATGCAGTCGTTTCTCACTTAGTTAATCATCCTTTTTCAGGATTACAGTGGGTGGTTGTGGACATGAGCGCCGAAAGAGGGGTCGAAGGAGGTTGCACACGCCTGGCATAAAAAAAAGTAGAGTACTTGATTGTGGTACAAAATAAAAGCTATAATTATGAAGATGCATGCACCCCTTAGACCCAGATGCAGGATGCAATGCACCTTCCTAAAAAAAATCCTGCCAGTGCCTATGGTTTTGGAATTATAAGATCAATAAGTTTTAAAAAAAGTAAATTTTTAAGACGCATTATAGCCTATTGTGTGCCTGTATTTTTATTTTTGTTATATTTCTGTACTGTTTTTGGTGTTAAATAAAGAATATTTGTATTGTATTTTTTTGCTGACCTTTGAATTTGATGTGGCATTCCATTAGAAAGGTTGATTCTCATCATACAAATGTATTAGTTTATTGATCTATCCTAGATAGTTTAAATGCCATAGATATAGATAACCAGTTATTACCACAGTTAATAGATAATGCAGGAATTTAGTAGATAAGCTTATCTGAGTTATCTTACTCACAGTTAGCTACAGTTAACTACAACCAATCAATACACAACTTCAGCCAATGTCCTACCTTAGGCTATGGTCACCACCCTCGGTAACTCACCATAGGCCCCTTATAAAAATTAAAAACTTGTTTATATACTACACTATACTTTCTCTTTTTTACATTCATAATAAAATAAAGAAAAAAATCTAGGCGGTGTGTTCTATTCTTGTTTGATATTTTGTTTGTTTTATTTTTAAGAAAAAGCCATGGCAGCCAGGTGGTTAGTCCTATGGCCTCTCAAGCAGAGGGTTGTGGGTTCAAGCCTGGGCTCACCCCTATCGAGTTTGTCGGAATTTACGTGCGAAATTACATTTTTATAATTACCGTGAAAACATTGGGTGATACAGACCTGTGAAGGAAGTGAAGTTCCCAATACAAACTGGAGCTGCGTGGGAACTAAGGTTTAAGCCCTCTTTCTGAGAGGAGATGTGTGCTCTGCAGTGAGACATAGATATATAGATAGGGTGCGATAATAATATATTTAAGTGTATTTTGAAAATAGTGTAGTTGTTTCCAGTAGAGTAACTTTGGGGGTAGTTGGTATAGAGAGATCTCTCTCCAGGCAGATGTTATGCCTGGGGACCGAAGTCCAATGGATGAATGTTGGAAGTTGTATTTATGTAGCCGAGTTGAGAAACTTCAATAGCGCGATGTAGGATTGTAGAAATTAGTTTCTTATGTGATGACTAGATGGCGCTAGTAGTTGCTACATAACTATAGGGTGGGATTAGAAACAAAATACCGGCTGGCTGTAACTAACCAGGTGCCATAGGCAAATGTTGATCATTTGGCGCCCTTTCATATCATATTAAAGTTTGTAAAACTTCAATTTTTCCATGTGATTTGCACACGGCACCCTTTAGATCTTGAAGGAGTGGTAGCTGCCCCAGTCGCCCTTCTTGAAAGCCGACGATGACCACAAGCCCCTACCTCCATTAATCATGGCAGACCACAATCCCTTTATCAAGGGATTAGCAACTTAGAAGACCACAAGAGTATGAATGGATTTGAATACTTATAGTGAAAATATGATCACTCACATCTTTAAACAAGTTTAGTTTGGCATGTTTTGGGCTAATCCATACCATAGCCCTTCCTCTTGAAGCACATGCTATGGCAGCTGCTGCCAAACATGCTCCAAGAGCAAGGACTATAGATTAGCCTAAAATGTGTTGAGCTAAACTTGTTTAAAAACGTGACTGATCAGTATTTTTCAATATGAGTGAGTTTCACAATAGTTTCATGTTCAGATGACTCCTGTTCAATAAAGCTCGAGATTCCTGGGAGTTCTTAGGACTATGTAAATAAACTATGTGTATAAATGCTATCTCAATAAGAAGTTTTGATCAAATATTGGAAGGAAATTTACACAGCTAAAATTTCAACACTAACAACTTTTTTGAACTGTGTTTTTGTTGACTGTTTATGATCCTGCTAGTTAGATGGAACATAGTAAAAATAGATTCAGGTAAACTGTAAACATCACCCTTTTTGAAGGTAATTAAAAAGAGATTACCCAACGGAATCCTCTAAATTAAATTTCAACTTAAAATTGCCTGGATTTTTTTTAAATGGGGCACTTACTGACAAATTATTAATGCATATTGTATTTACTGTGTTGAATTCAATTGTTAAGCATCTGTTTTCAGTTTTACTGTATTTTATGGAAGTTTGCACAGATGTACATTTTGAGGTCAGATTTAAAAGTAATTAATATTCCAATGTCATATATTCTACAAAAAAAATACGTAAAATTAATTTGAAACCTAGATTTATACAACTAAAATACGTGAGCAATATTTACGAAACATTGACACAAAACATCATTTTTCTTTTACATCAAGCTATATCTTTAGCAGCAAAATCCATTAATATATTTTAAGTATAATAATAATGAACACGCAGCTAATAAATTATTCGTACAATAGAAACAATAGTACATAAAAACAAAGCATTAATTACTATCAAGAGACGAATTATTACACAGAAAACTAACTACTTAATTAACTAAATACGCAACATTTACTACGATCCTAAAACCTACGATCTGTAAACAAATAATTTAGTTTTTTTTTTAATTGTCGTAACATAAACAATACACTATTATTTTTAAAGAAATTACCAAAAACCCAAAAACATGATAATTTTATTTTGAATTAAGAACACTTACCTGCGCACAGCTATCACACGTCAAGTCCAAACATTTTACGAAAATCACAACACAAAAATGTTTACAAACTTTTTGTTGACAAATCACTTGAAAAGTTTTTTATTTTCATAAATTAATGGATTGTTTTCTAAACACTTGTTTACGCACATCCACACCAGGGGGGTTACCACGAAATCCGAAGTTCGAAACGAAGCCCGCAACGAAAATGGCACGAAGTTCGTCGGTGATCGCTACTACGAAGCAATTTCGGATTCGTGAGTTTCGTGTCGAAACCATAGACCACTTTCGATCGAACTTCGTGAGTCTTCGTGAATGGAAATAAATGGGAAAGACCGAATGGATAAATAAAGCGTCTTGCACAATTTCATTTAAAAACCGGTAAATGGATTATTAGCTTCAAATGGACCTAAAATTCCAATAAATAATTAATATTATACATTTCCAACATTCCGCTTCATCACAACATAGTTTTGAGCAAGTTTTAATGCTGAATTCAAGGAAATTTTGTGCTTTTGTTATTCTCATTTGTTCTCATACATACCCAAATGATACAAACGTCAAACTAAATTGTCAAACGTCAAACTGCGTGTGCGTACTTTAAAAACTTTAGCGAGAGAAGTAAGTAATCAAAATATATTTTTATTTTATTTAGTCATGTATTATAGTACATTTTTAAAACTTTGTCCATATAGGTATAATAACAAGTAGGTAATTGTGTGCGACGAGTATTGTTACATGTAATGGGGAGTAATTAATTAATTCATTTGAGACTTTTCTTCAATCTAATCTTCTTTTAATATTTTATGACAAAAAGTGTATACTGACTATGTTATCTCAATTTTGAGTGACTTGTGGGTTGGAACGCTACTGCATAACTATTTCTATATATGGAACAAACACTGGGAAAGTTCAGCCAGATCTGTCCACTAAGTCGGGGTTCTTCATATCGTCAAGAACATCACAACCACTATTATCCAACTTATGATTAGGACGTCTGCACTCCAGTCTTCCTTTCTGAAATATGGGTCCGAGACCATTCCATATGTGAATGTGGCTTGGGCGAGGATATCCTCGAACACATGTTTTTATACTGCCAAAAAATTGTTATGGCCTCCCTTCCAAATTTCCTCTCACTGTAAACTTAACTTCCTTCTTGCACAAGCACACACACCCACCTTATAAATGTAGGTATTATGTAAGTTTATAAAAATTTATTTATGTTTGTTACTTTAATAAAATTTATGTTTCTGTTGTCTATTTCAGGTTCTCAGCCGAGTATCACACACCAAAGCTACCAAACACTAGCCAACCAATATTGTCTTTCAGAATCATCAATAGTATTGGTAGAGCTATATTTTTAAAAACTGAGGTGAGAGTAGTAAGTGATAAAAATCAATTTTATTTTAGTTCTGTTATAATATAATAATAATAATACATCTTTAAACCTTTGTCTACATGTACATGTAGGTAAAGAGGAGTAATTAATTCATATGAGATTTTTCTTGAATCTAATATTCTTCTTCTAATATATAAAACAAACATTTATTTCTTAATTAGGAACTTGTTATCAAATCAGCATTGTTAAGAGATCAAAAATACACAAAATTAGTTCCGGGCTTTGTTTCAATGAAAACAGTGAGCCTTCTAAGCTATAGTACAGTTCTAGAATAACATAAAACAATGTACCTAGGTAGTGGTATTTTAACAAAATTTATGTTTGTGTTGTCTATTTTAGGTGCACAGCCGAGTACTAGAAGCTACTGAACAAAGGACAGCCAATAGTGTCTTTCTCAACCTCAATATTGGCAGAATCATCGATAGTATTGATAGAGCTATATGTATTTTTATAAATTGAATTGAAATTGAAGTGAGAGAAGTAAGTAATCAATCAATATCTATTTTTAATTTAGTTGTAGGTACTATAATAGATTTTTAAAACTTTGTCCATATCCATAGGTACTCTAATAGTATAAATGGGAAAGTGTGTCTGTCTGTCTGTTACCTCTTCACGCTTGAACTGCTGAAACAATTTTGATTAAATTTGTATTTACACATAGTTTGAGTTTGCGGAAAGGGTATAGGATGGTTTTTATCCCAGAAATCACCCTTCAAAGGAGTGAAAGTTTTTGTAGGGAATCAATAACCGCTGAACCAGTGTAAATTAAATTTGGTATAGAGATAAGTTGAGATGTGAGAAGGGGTAAAGTATAGATTTTATCCCCGAAATCATCCCTTAAGGGGGGTGAAAATTAGAAAAGGGAGTCAATTAAAAAGGACTAGAACTTTTATAATTTATATGTGATGATTGTCAGAAGTGTGAGGACTTGATCCATGTATTGTTGGAGTGCGTCCAAGATTTGGAATTGAGAAGAAGAGTTCTTGGAGGATTGGGTTCCATGTACAATGGCCAGGTCAATTGTTGGCTGACAGAGCCGTTATCGTGTGAGGCAGTCAGCATATACCATTTCATTGATCTGTCCCTTGAATAGGGAAGTGAGTAAGCTCTCATGAGGCTGACATGATCACCTGGAGTGTTCAAAGCCTCAACAAAAATTAGAAAAAAACTTATAATTTAACTTTTCATTTGAAATAAAAAATGTTTATGTATTTTCGACCTATTCATCAAAACTTACAACTCAACAAAAATTAGAAAAAAAAAAACTTCAGTATAATTTAACTTTTCATTTGAAATAAAAAATGTTTATGTATTTTTTGACCTATTCATCCATACTAATAATTATTATAAATGTGAAAGTGTTTGTCTGTCTGTTACTTCTTCACGCTTAAACCGCTGAACCGATTTTGACGAAAATTAGGTACAGAGATATTTTGTATCCCACAAAAGAACATAGGATATTTTTTTCCAGAAATCACTTTGTTAGAAATATAAAGAATGTTTAAGTATGTACATATGTACCGGTAATTCAATACATCATCATCATCATTTCAGCCAAAAGACGTCCACTGCTGAACATAGGCCTCCTCCAAGGCTCGCCAAACAGATCAGTCCCGTGCAATCCACATTCAATGCGATCCCGCAACCTTAACCAGGTCGTCGCTCCATCTTGTTGGAGGCCTAGGCCGAAAGACGCAGTGTAGGTACTACACTTCGTCTTTCGGTCCGTGGACGCCACGCGAGACCCTTTTTGGTCCATCGGCCATGAGTTCTAAAGACGATGTGCCCTGCTTACTGCCACTTGAGTCCAGCTATTCTTCGAGCTATGTTGGTGACTTTAGTTCTCGAGCGGATTTCATAATTTCTAATGCGATCCCACAGAGAAACTCCGAGCATAGCCCACTCCATCGCCCTTTGAGTGACTTTGAGCTTTCTTATGAGGCCCATCGTTAGTAATACACACTGTTAAGACTTTTGACTTGAGACATTGCGGTATAAGTATTGGATGACAAGATATTGCGGAGCTTCCCGAACGCTGCCCACTGCCCAGCCGAGTCTACCCTCGAGTCTTCGTCGATTGACCTCCTTCTTGAAGTTGAACCAAGTTGCCAATAATACCAGAGGCCGGGCAGCAGCGTCCTCGATATCTTTCGGTATCCCACTGCGGTCGCCAACCCGCCTGCCAAGCGTGGCGACTATGGCAATAACATAACCCCCTAAACCCCTAATGGCTAGTCAAACTAAAATTCAATACACTCAAAAGTAATTAACTCTTTTCTCAAGATTTTGGTTTTGTTAGTTAGTGATGTTATTCAATACAATCAAAAGTTATACTTATTAGGTAAATGTTTTCTCAAGATTTTGGTTTTGTTAGTTAGTTAGTGATTTCTTTATTGCAGTAAGCCGACGAATTATGGGCTTGATGGATGTTTGAACGCAATTTGTTCGCTCTTGTTTTGCTTTACATACGTAGTGGGTTTTGGGTCCGTGCTGCGGCCCCACAGCAAGAGATTTAATTGTTGTCAGACTGTAAGATGGAACTTTAAGCTTTCTTGTGTTTCTAGTAGCCTTTGGCTTATCGACGTTAATGGGAAGGTGTTAAGGTCGCGGGCACGGCTTGACATATTATTTATTTACTGTTAATAATACATGTTGTAACATTTCCTTCAGGCAGTCGAGCCCGACGTGTGGTGGAGCTCACAGCGCCGCGGCCCCGCCACTTGGATTAGCGAAGCCGGCTGCTGGACAGCGAGGGGCAGCAGCCGGCGGAGCTGGCAGTCATTCGGGAGGAGGGGGCAGAGCTCCGGACAGACTTGCAAGACATGACTCGAGCCGTCACATTGCTCGCTGAGGAGCTGAAAAGAAGTTAGTGCCGCGTAACGTGTTTAGTTGCACACACAGCTCTAACTTTATGTTTTTGCACTAAGTATACTTTTTTAGCATTAGCAAGAAGGTAAAGCGATCTTGACTTGACATTAGTTAAATTTATATTTGTAGGTACTTTTGATTTCACCATCACAAAAGAAAGTAGGCACTTGTTTTTATTAAAGTTTTAATTCAACTATTTAAGTTAGTAAAAAGTTTTTCGTTTCACTAAGTTGCGTTATGAAACGAAAAGGTGATTTACGTTAATTAGCTCAATTTTATAATTTTTATAAGTAGTGTACTTATTTACTCTAGTTTCTCTTCTAACCTTATAGTGTGGGGTATCGTTTGATGGGTCTTTTAAAATCATTTCAAGGTTGTGAAGACGATTTTTCGATATAGTGATTATTTTGGAAAATATTCAACTTTAAAATACAATTTTAGTTACCATATAGGTACTATAATGGAACTATAGCTCAAGCCTTCTCATTCTGCAGTCGCCATATTAGGCCGAGATGATTGATTTTATAATCTAGTCGAAAATTTATGTAGCGTTTTAGTTTTAGGATTAGGTTTAATACATAATAAGTACGTATTTAAATGTAAGTTTTAAAGAAGGAACTGATTTTATGTAATTTGGTCCAAGTTATATTATTATAGTGTACACATTAAAGAATGAAAACTCATTATCTTTTTTTATTATAGCTTTTAAGTATTTCCAAATAAAAACCTTGTGTAAGATAGGTAGGTATATATGTATCTAATTATACCGGTGTAAGTATAATTTATATTGTTTTGGAGAATTGCAGTTACCGGGAAAGATGCTGAAGTATTTTTAGCAATACAAAACTGTTTTAGCGGGGGAATGCACATATTCCTAGTGTTAAACACATCTGCACATAAAATGTCACTATGTCTCAGTGGCACTCCCCGGTGGTGACCCATTCAGATGAGGCCCTCCCTTGTGCAACTCTGACAATTTAAGACAGTGTCTTATGTGATAAAAAAAATACATATCCATGGGAATTCCGAAACTTACATCGTCGTCTACGACTTTTATAATTATTTTGTATGAAGAATACTCTTGTGCAAGATTTCATGTCTCTGCATTTACTTAATTTAGTTAAGATTTTGGAATTTAACATGGATCCATGGGGACAAAAAGTAGCCCAAGTAGGTATGAGTTATTCCAGAGATAAATACGTCAAGCCGTTTTAGGGCGAAAGTAAAGAAACAAGCCCTCACACCGACAAGCTTTCACATCATCACTATCCCAGCCTACCTACGCGGGTCCCGTGCGGAACTATATGTACTCGTATGTTATATGACATAATATTTTTACTTAGGCACTACCAGTAGAGTGAATGGAAATTTTAATTTCCCGTGACACTACTATTCAAATTGGCTGATTAAACGGATATTATGAAATCTCCCGTGGATTACCTCATTACCAATGGTAGGTATAGTCGGGGTAAGTAAGTCGATAGAGTCGAAAAGTGACGAACCTTTTTTTACCCCGACTATACTATTCAATACTAAGTATAAGTAAGTATAGCAAAGCAAGATAAACTACATATTTATTTCATAGTGAAATACGACGTACGAATTAAATACTCACGTCTTAAAACGAGTTTAACTGGATATGTTTCGGCCTAATTTCCGTAGCCCTTCTTCCCGGAGCCACACGTCACGGCGGCTGCCTAAAATGCACCACGAGCTACCGTCACTTTACGTGATTAATTCGTATATTTCACTATGAGTGAGTCTCACGGCAGTTTAATGTTTAAAACGTATCTATTTGTTCCAAAGAAAAAAGAAACAAATGTTATCCACTTTATCCATGTTCGTTCAGTCAACGTAATGTCATGAATCAGTGATCACTTTTCTACCTTGCCGCTTTCAGTCCTTACATACTTTCGAACGACTTTTCAGACAATTTAAAATGACAAGGTACAAAAACACGTGATCTAATTTCGTTTACTTACGTCCATTAAGAAAAAAACTGCTTAATTTTAGCACAAATATTTTAATAAGACTAGGTACATACTACATCTAAGGATTGGAGGTGTAATAAAATACAAATCACATTGCATAACATTGACATTGTCATTTTCTACTCACCAACTTCATCTCAAGTCCCAGTACAGTCAAACAATTTAATTCCTAGGCCACTATGGAACCTTGTCGCATTAACTACTAGATAATTACAACGTCAGTGAGGGTCAAAGGATTATCAATTTTCCGAACACAACATGCAATAAACGTTTTCGCTCCATGAAATAAGGGGAAAAAAGAAGTTTTGACGATGGACAGTAGGGTGTTTAACTTTTGTAGGTGAAAATAATTTTTGTGATATTTTTTCTGACTTTGCTCAGCTTCCGGTTCTAGCTTATGTTAATAGAATATTTTCCAAATTTCAAGTGGATTGGACGATGTTTAGAGGTTGCACAGAATGAACAGCTCTAAATAAGAATCGAAAAAAAGAAGTAATTACTTTTATTTAAAGATAGCACAATATGGTAGCCACACATCGTTTTTAAGTGAAAGAAAATTAAATTAAGCATAAAATAGAACATTAACTACTCAATAAATAATTTACTACTTAGACTACACAAGTTACAACCTCATATTTGGTTCGCTTGACCACGCATTTTCTGTTGCATGCTTGTTTCTGCTATTCGTCTCTGATCGAATCATTAAATAAAGAATAGTTACTCTGTCTTCTAGAATCTTACAGGCTGCGACTGATGGCAACAATTTACAGTTTCAATGTTAGAGTAGAGTAAAGGTTAATGATGCTTAAATTTTTTGAGCCATTTCGCTTCTTTTGGTCACCAGAGTTCGATGAATAGTAGACGGCGATATTGAAACATCTGAGACATCGTGACCAAGGCTTTTAACAACTGTAATAACCGAAGTACTAGCTTGCCGAGTGGAGAGTTGTTCGCGGTCCTATGCAGCTATGAGTGTCCAATCGAGAGATTTTAGTTTACTTATAAATAGGACGTGATATTTTTGCTGGTGGTACAGAGAATAGAATTATTTTCATCGTCTTCATGACTTGATGACTACTTAATGAAGAGCATTCTTGGTCCAAGGTCACTGTCATGTTGATTTCTTTAATCGATTTTAATGCTACATTTTATAAGCATCCACATTGTCTTGTCTCTTACGCTTTCGGATAATTTCTAAGGAAAACGTTAAAAAATTACGGTAAGTGTTCCTTATAAAGTTATTAAATTTTAGCTCAAACGGTTACTGTCTTATATATTAGCCTTCTTCCACACTTCTTGCAGTTTAAAACTTGTCTACTTAGTGGCGTCCGAAAGAGTTTTTTTTTCTTTGTGATGGTGTAAAAAAAATTTTAAATAAAAAATAAAACCTCCTTCAAAAAACATCCAAAAAACTATGAAATAATAATTGAACCGAACCGACCACAGTAAGCATGAAAATATCTTTCTTCTAAACTGTTTGAAGTTGGTGCCTCAGCTCGAGTCAGCAGGAGTGGACCTAGTAATCTAACTTACCTACATAGCTACCTACTATCTATAGGGCTTCTACACCCCTGCTGGCTCGTGCTGAGGCACCAACTTCAAACAGATTAGAAGAAAGGTATTTTCATGCTTACTGTGGTCGGTTCGGTTCAATTATTATTTCATAGTTTTTTGGATGTTTTTTGAAGGAGGTTTTATTTTTTATTTAAAATTTTTATTTTTTGCTTTTTAGTTGTTTCTGTATAAAATAGATGCGTAGGATAAAATCATCAGTTTGACTTCGAAATAAGTTTATGTTAAAAATTCTATTTTTAATGATCGACGGGGTTGTGTCGTTTTATTACATAGTTCTATGATACTTTTTGAATGCAAATGTTCGACTTGTCACCGAAAATACTAAAATCGCTATACATTTCTCTTGAATTTTTGAGGAGTTTCGTCAATTCCTCATGGATCCCATCATCAGAACTGGATTCTGGTAACAACGGGACCAACCTTGAAGCAAGTGCTTTCAAACAACGAAAAAAATTTCCAAATCGGTTCATAAATGACGGAGTTGTTAAAAAAAAAAAAAAAGAACATACAACCGAATTGAGAACCTCCTTTTTTTGAAGTCGGTTAATAAACCAACAGCACTTGTTCCTTGGAAGGAAGTCCAGCTCCTAACAAAATATCACAAGGAAACTTATTATTTACGTTAAAATATGCTTCAATCTTTTAAACGACACACTTAAATCACTTATAACCCTCCAATACAGATAAAAAACTTGAAAATTTTGCTATCCTCTAATACACCGATATCAATTACTTGACATTAAAGTCATCAAACTGTGCAACCTTTAGATGATAATCGATTTTACAGATTTTTGGCGTATGAACTTTACATATGAGTGGAAACAAGAATTCGAGCAAAGTCAAAGAAAAATCAAAAATTTTGAAAAATGATGCACCCTAATGGACAGTGGCAATTCAAGTTATTAATACACAAGCAAACTCCTTTCCTTCCTATTCATTATTGTTGACACATGTTCGAAAAGATAGAGATGTCATCATGACGTACATCACGCAATAATCACTGTTAAACGATTCATTACGAAATGGTTCTATTAGATAGTTTAGTTACTATGAGCTTCTCGATGAAGAAACAGCATCGTGAGAAAACCTGCAGCCATCTGCGAAGAAATTCAAAGGCGTCCGTATATGAAGTCCGTAATCCATCTTGGGCTAGAGTGCTTACTGCTTAGCCCGTTCCCTCTAGCCTATGAGATGAGGCCTGTGCCCACCAGCGAGACTTATATAGTGTGACTAAAATTAAACTAACTAGTTACATAAAGAATTATCATTAAATATCATTCCAATATACTGAGCCTTACCGATACAAATATCGACGTGTGAAAGGTTATATATATATATTAGGGGACAATCTTACACAAATCGATCTAGTCCCAAACTAAGCAAAGCTTGTACTATGGGTACTAGACGACGATAAACATACTTATATAGATAAATACATACTTAAATACATAGAAAACATCCATAACTCAGGAACAAATATTCGTGCTCACCACACAAATAAATGCCCTTACCGGGATTTGAACCCAGGACCTCTTGCTTCGTAGGCAGGGTCACTACCAACTAGGCTAAAGCGGTTGTTCACCCAATGTTTGATAATCCAAAAAATCAGATGAGTAGGTAAGTAGCACATGTTCAGCAAGTTGTGATTAGGAACATACATAACAGCGGATTTATCCAGTCAGAGATACTTCGTTTTTTTTAGCATTAGAAAGAAGGTAAGCGATCTTGATGTGTCGTTTTATTGAAAAACGCTTTTGAAAAATTTTTTTTAACAAAAATAATTTAAAAATGCAATTCAGTTAACCACTAACGACTAATGGGTACCACTTACAAGCAAACAATGCAGTTGATAAGTATATATGATATGTAAATCATCTTTACAAGTTAAAATAAAAATTAAAACTAGATGAGATGTTTATTTTCTACTTTCTACCGCACTCTCTTTCACGTGTGTCTTCCCAGAGTGTTAAACTATCTCTATATCAAATATCATCTGGGTGTATCAACTTTTGCTATGGTTACACAAAGTTTGTCCTTCTGACAACCTAAGCATTTGTCTGTCTATGAAACAGTATGAAGTGTCACTTGGACAACCGGGGATAGAGTAAACAACGCAAATAAGTTGATTCACCCATCTAAGTCGGTTCAGCGGTTTAAGCGTGAAGAGCCGAGGTAACAGACCCTACGCGGGCTAAGTGCGGATCGGGAACTTCACACACACCATTGAATTTCTTCGCAGGTGTATGCAGGTTTCCTCACAATGTTTTCCTTCACCGTAAAGCTCATGGTTCATGGTAAATTTCAAATGTAATTTCGCACATAAATTCCGAAAAACTCAAGAGGTGCGAGCCGGGATTTCAACCCACGACCCTCTGCTCGAGAGACCATAGGTCAAACCACTTAGACCGGGGGATGGCGACTCAAAATATTACCTAGGTCATTTGTACCAGTATGGCGGTTCTTCAGGGGTCTAATTACCTAATGACAAAAAGGAAAATGATGACAAAAATTCTTGTATTTTCCGATAGTCGATAAAAAATCAGAAGGCGGTAGCGTAATGCCATACTTCTCCGGTGAGGCTTACAGCCCGCCATACCGACGCAAACACATTAATTTAAAAACAACATTTCAACCATTTGTACCAAGCTAATTTTTGCACAGCTAATCATCGTCGAGTAGCCATTCGCGAAAATCACCATGACATACTTTTGACGGTTTCAAATGGGCGCCATACCGCCGCAAAGAAATATTTTTTTTTATGCAAAACGATTTGTACCACCCTAAAACTTTTTTCAACAGTTCTCCGTATGATTATAAATAGAATTCTGATAATGCCATACCTGCGGGAGGTGGCGAATGTGTACAATATTTTTTCAAAATTCTAAGTTTTTATTCGTATTTCAAACGATTTGTACCAGTATGGCACTAATTTTTCCTGTAAGTTTGAGGTTTGAAAAATATAAATACAAAATTTCAAACATCTAGGTGGCGGCAATCTTATCTTATAACCAGATGTTATGTTGTATAATATTGTACGGCTACCACCGCTCGAAAGATTTTTTAGACCCCTGAAGAACCGCCATACTGGTACAAATGACCTAATATTTTGTGTCACTATCCCTCGGTCTAACTAGGCCACCACGGCTTTTTTAGTAGTATGAAATACAATCAATCAATCAAACAAAATAAATATAACAATTTGTGATCCATCAGGGCTATCAGCTATCGGCGATTCAAATCGCATATGAGTTGCGCGCGGGCCTGTCCGCGCTGAGCGGCGGAGGGCGGGGGCCGGGGGGCGGGGCGGCGCTCCTCAGCAGGCTCCTGCTCCGTGAGGCCGAGCGGCTGGAGGCAACATATCTGAAAAGCAGATAAATTTATACAGTGTGGTTTAAAAAAAATCTACATTAATCATTAAACATTAAAGTTTCTTTGAAAATCACAATAAATTAATTGTTAGTTCCAAGTGAATTTTTAACCCTTTCACCGCCGCGCCTCGACAAAACGTAAACCTGCTTTGAATATTATGTCATTGTGTCAAGGTCACTTTAAATAAAATAAATAATAAATATTAGGGGACAATCTTACACAAATCGACCTAGTCTCAAACTAAGCAAAGCTTGTACTATGGGTACTAGACGACAATAAACATACTTATATAGATAAATAAATACATAAATACATAGAAAACATCCATAACTCAGAAACAAATATTCGTGCTCATCACACAAATAAATGCCCTTACCGGGATTTGAACCCAGGACCTCTTGCTTCGTAGGCAGGGTCACTACCAACTAGGCTAAAGCGGTCGTTGACACTGTACTTTGTGACACTTTGACACTGTACTTTGTGACACCTATATGTGTTGTTGGCGTTGAAAAGGTTAATGGTGTCAATAGTGATTTAAAAGAACTAATAAATAAAAATAAATAAAAATAAAAAGCCTTTATTAATCCCCGCCTCTTTAAAGTACAGAACTAATAACTATTTGTTAAAGATTTATTTAAATTGGACTTTCCACAACATATTATGAAAGCAGCCTAAACTCTAACAGCTATACTATTGACCACTAAGGAATTCCACTGTGTATCATCTGGCTCCGTCATCAGATCATCTACGGCACTAAATTAATGTATTGTAACCCAGATTTGCAATGTTTGAAATCAATATGAAAGTACCTAAGAAATTATATAATTACTTTGATCTCCACACTTTGTTTTGTTGTCAGTTCAGAAAGTTTGTTAAATTAAAAAAAGTAATTGCATTACATTCCCCTAGTGGTATAGTGAGTATTTCTTTATGCCCATGGTACCATCACAGTGCTGAAATGCAACATAAATTGTTATTGATATACCTAGTATGTTAATGACTGACCTACAAGGTCTTATTTTAAGTTATCAATGCATCGCACTGGCCACAATTTATGCACAACCATTCAATGCACATAATATATAGCATTAAAACATAACACCCCTATTTTTGTGTTGAGGATTGAAAATAGGCAGAATATTGCCAATTTGCCAATGCATTACAGTGATTAATTAATACAAATTTGTGAATAAAAACTTTTCTATCAACAATTTATTTTTTTAAACATCACTATAATCAGGTGTATTGTTTTGTGAATAAATACCAACTGTACCAGGATGATGATGATGATGATGGTATTTTCTTAACCAAGTAAATAGGTACCAGCAATACTAAATTACAAGCTGTATCAAATTATTACCTCTTTTTGACAAGACCCATTCAAATGCAATACAATAAACAAATTCCATGAAGACAAAGTATGTATGTATGTAGAATGGCCAGTTTGCAGGCCATTTGCAGGTCAATGTAATAAGTATAATGATTCTTTGCCGGGGATCTTTCACAGTATCTATGTGTTGTATGGTACATCAGATCAATCAGAGTATAATTCTCTGTGTAATTTTTCACATTTGTAACCATTTTTGTTCCTTAGTTGATATTTATATAAGCTACTAGCTGTTGCCCCTGACTCCATCTGCAAAGAATTCATTTATTGCTATCCCGCAGGAACTTTGCAATGTTTGTGCATAAAAACTGTCCTATGACCTATACAAAGACTCAAACTATCTCCATACCAAATTTCATCTAAATCACTTAGGCAGTTTAAGGCTGAAGAAGTAACAGATAGACAGACACACTTTTGCTTTTACAATAATATAGTATGGATACAATAAGGGCTTACCTTTAAGGCAGGGTCAATTCCACGGTTATTTAGTTTGGGACGAAGTAAGGGCACCACCTCCATGCAGAGGGCCTCAAACACCTCCAAAGTCAGTCGGAAGGTATTTTAAAACTCTCTGTCCAGAGGTACAGGGAAATAAATAGTTCACGAGTCCCGCGTCTTTGACTTTAACGCTCTGTTAGCTCTTCAGCTAAAGCCTCTTCAAAGTTAAAATCTTGCAATTAGTTCTAATCTAAAAAACAAATTAAAATAAATTAAAAAACTAGTGTAAGTACATAGGAATTTCATACAATGTTTCACCCATTAAATAAACGAATTTTCAAATCCTTTCTAAATGTCTGCTACAAACAGGCAACTTCTGTGTAAAATTTCATGCTTGTAAGACTTGCTTTGCTTGCAGAGAGTGTAAGTCCTCTATCAGTTATATTATTCTCTACACAACCGCCCAAAGAAAAAAAGAGTTTTGCCTTGCTTTAGTAGACTAGCCAACACTCTGACATAATTTACCAAATTCACTGCTTAGCTTTCTTTAGAAGTGTACATTTTCAAAGTATTTTGCGGTATTTTGATAACTTCTCATATACTTTTGGGTACTTAATTACATATCTCAAAAGAAATATACGGTTGTAACTTAATGAGAACATGCCTTAAGATGACTATTTTAACTAAGAAACTTTCAAAATAAAATATCAAAGGTTAAAAGTAAAAACTGCATGTTACTTAGTAACTTTTGATTTAAGATACCTATTTGAAATTGATATTAAACAAAAATACTTACATTGAAAAAGCAGGCTCTCGAACTGTAGGATGGCACAATAACAAAACCAAATCAATTGAACACTGAAACTCTTTCGAATTAACGAATAAATACGACAAATCACAATACCTACTCAATATCAATCAGCAATGATACGTCACAAGTGTTACAACCAACAAAAATAACAAAATCGTCCACAAGGTCGCTTTTCCTACAAAATTCATCGAAACGAAGGCAAAACGACAACTATTTAGTTATCGTGTGATTTTGACGTTTCTACGCGAAAAACTTTACGTCAAACTCCGAAATCATTCACGAAGTTTGACTTTCGTGGTAGGCCAAATTCGATATCAATCTCGAAGTTCGTTTTTCGTAGTAGACAACACGTGACTAACTTCGAATCGAACGAATGGAAACGAACTTCGAATCCGTCAACGAAACGAAGTGACTTCGTGGTAGCAAATCTTCGATTCGAAGCCCGTAACTTCGAACTTCGGATTTCGTGGTAACCCCCCTGTCGATTGATTTGATTGAAAAAATCGGAAGGAAGGAAATGTAAAGAATTCGCATTTTTGAACATGGCAGCCCAGTCTCTATTATTTATTTGGTCTGTAGTGCAATTTGCATTTAAATTAGAAAACTTGTATGAAGTAATTATCAAAACTAACAATAGTGACGTTATAATTTATTTAAATATTATGAAAGAATTGAAAATAATTAGCCATTTCCAGTGCTTTTTTTGCACGGTCACCCCAAATTTTTTTAACGTTTCGTTTCACGCTAAAGCTTTTGAGTTAAGTTTTTCCAAGCATAGGCAGGTCTCACATTAACAGAAACAAATAAAAAAATTAGACACACTTTCAAATAAGTATTCAGGCATGTGCGAGGACAATATAATTAACTATTTGTATACGTAAACAGAGTCATTAAATTGTGCGAGAGTTTTAGTTTAATAACGATCCGATAAAATGGAATTTTATATTTGTACCTACACATGAAATAGCTATTGCCCGTGACTTCGTTTATCGCTATTCCACACTATCCAGCTTATAAACCAACAATGTGCAAATTTCATTAACATCCGTACAGCAGCGGGCAGCGGCGTGAATACGTAACAAACATTCATACATCTTTGCTTACGTTTCGTTTTTTATTTTAATGGAATCCCACGAAAAAGCTCAAAATCCAGTTTGCCAATAAAAAAAAACAGCGTTTAAAATGCTTCAGGTTGACTACGGGATAGTAGGAGCAGAGCAGACCATAGAATTATGAAGTAATAGACAGGGCCTCCGCAGTTATGACGGCGCCAGTTTTTTGACTAAAAATAAGTACCTACTAAAACAAAAAAAAATCTCTTTGCTACTCCTTAACATTCCTTTTTATATAACGTCGATTCGATAACGGGATATCTTACTAGATTCGAAATTAAACAATCATTTTATTAATTAAATATCATTTATTTATTTGTAATACAGATATTGCATTTACATTAAAACTACGTCAGACAATACACATGTCAAATAACTTAATACAGATAGCCCTGTACTTTCTAAACTAGGGTAACAGGCTTCGGAAAGGGAGCTGAAGACATTCCCGTGAAGCAGTAAAGGCCACCACAAGCCGAAGCGCGGGGCGCCGACGGAGCGTGCCCAGCACGCTGTATTACACTGAATCATAAATACAATGACACAGGCAGCGCGGCGCAGCGTATATGGTTCAGTGTTATACAGCGAGTTGGGCGCGCTCCGTCGGCGCCCCGCGCTTTGGTTTGAGGTGGCCTTTACACATCTCAAATGCCATGCTAAAACCTTAAGGCCTCATTCGCACGGGAGCTTTTTTAACGCCCGTTAAAAAAGCGTTCAAATAGAACAAATGCATTTTCAAGTATATGTTCATACGACAGCGCTTTTAAAACGCGACGTTTTTTATCGAGCAGTGTTGCATTTTGAACGCTGGGCGTTAGGCGTTAAAGGCAATTTTAGTATTTTGTTCTATTTGAACGCTTTCTTAACGGGCGTTAAAAAAGCTGCCGTGTGATTGAGGCCTAAATCACTTATTTACCGCATCAACACAGGGGTAGTTACCTACTAAATTGGAAATTCGAAGTTCGTATCGTGCCATCCCTTTCACTCTAATATTTAATACTATTAGCGTTAACTACGATATGAAGTTCGAAAATCGAATTGCCGTGTAAATAAAACAAATGTGGACAGCGGGGTATAGCTACATTTACACTTTATTTGATAATAAAGATTTTTCGACGCATGTTTCGTGATGTTGTGCCGGTAAATAAGCGAAACAGATTTACTAAATATAATAGAGTTTTATAAATAAAGCTTCAAGTGAATTTGACAACAAATACTTAGCTCGAAATAAAAGCCTCTCATACTAGCGATTACATATTCGACGAATCGGGTGCAGTTAAAATAAGACCCAGTATTAATCGACCATAAATGAACGACCTGATACACATAAATCAAACCCTTAAGCCCTCCACAGACCGCGGCGTGAGGCGTGCGCGTGACGCCGACGGAGCGTGCCCAGCGCGTTGCATAACATTGAATCATATACGCTGCGCCGAGCTGCCGGAATGTGTCATCGTATATTTGATTCAGTGTTATATAACTAACGTGACCATACGTCCCGTTTTGAACGGGACGGTCCCGCTCTCAGGTACTCTGTCCCGGTGTCCCGAAAAACAAGTCGGAGACGTGAAAATATCCCGTTATCATAAGATTTAAAATAACGACACGTGAGCGGTAGTCGAACATGTATTTTCTTTAAAAAAACAAGTTGCGGGCATAAAAGAAAACCCAATTACGTACCTAGATGTCTCCGTAGTTTGACCTATGTTAATTGTAATTGTTAAAGATAATATTTCAAAAATCTTGCCATGTGTTGTTCACATTTTGGAAGATGTCACCCAGTACAGTACTAAGTATTTACGCATCGGAAAAAATTTAAATACAAAATTGGGTGGTATGTAAGACGTTTGTTATTGTAAAAAAAGTTAATTTCTACCCAAAATCTCCTTAAAAATTCGTTGTCCCGTTCTAAAGTGACAAAAAAATGGTCACGTTATATGTATATAACGCGCTGGGCCCGCTCAGTCGGCGTCGCGCGCTGACTCCGCGCTGCGGTCTGTGTCTACCTACATTATTGTCATTAATTTCGGGTTGAAAATTACAGGTCATATTTTAATCGCACTCGACGAATTGATTATATAAATTAAAGTAAACCCTGCAGCAAACTAAATAAAGTCCATTTAGAAAGATAATAAGTTTTTTTTTTAACTGGCGACGATGGGTGCGTCCCACGAGATATAACTACAAAATATCTATTTTCATTTTAATAACGTTCAGAAGATATAATGAACGTTAGCTATAACAACAAAAAGTATAATTTTTAAACCTATAACGCTAAAATTATATAACGTTATTTTTATACATATAACTTCAATTTGTATAAGATTAATATGGACTAATTTCTTTTAACATAACAAACATTAGGTATAACAGTCATGATATATAATAATATGTGTAAATGTAAAATTAAGTGGCGCGAGCGAGCGAAGAGAGCGAGCAAGACTTTTCGGGGCAGAAGCGACTTGGATAGGTTAGGTTTTTTTTTTGTAACAGAGCGGAAGAAATGAATGGATTGCTTGATTGTTTGCTTGCATTAAAGTTTTTAATGAATTTATACGTTTTAAATCTTAGGTGTTATGAACATTATACGCTTTGATCGTTATATCAATTGATATTATATATAAACAACGTTATACATTACAAAATTAGATATTTTATAATTATACTTTTCGTTCATTATATCCAGTGAACGTTATACTAAACGAGTTTATATAAAGTGAGCGTATATATTATGAATATTAGATAATAAGTTGTTATATCTCGTATTACACACCCGGCGACGATATATATTTAAAAAACAACATCTCAAGAATTATTGCTTTAAAATATTCAACACGTAGTTTTTTTTTGTATTAATTTAGCAGTTTTGTTTCATTTCAAAAACTCCTAGGGCCCAAAAACCCAAATTCGCTCCGACATTGTCAATTGATTTTTGGATTTTTGACACCACCAAAACAATTGACGCACTTTTTATGAGCTGTCATTGGCAAAAGACGATTCCCGTATAGATTTTGTATGGTGACACTGAACTGTGATATTAAAGAAATATATGGTGACTGTCACACATCGGCAGCGCGGCACACCGTATTTAATTCAGTGTTATAGAACGCGCTGTGCACGTTCCGTCGGCACCCCGCGCTTCCGGTTTGTTGTGGCCTTAAATACACATATTTAGCGTATGCATTGGATATAACTGTCTTGCACGTGTAGTGGAGTGGCAAGATATTTGAAGTGTCTATTATAGCTACGGAATAAGTGTCATTTTGCTTTACTCAAAAAAACCTTCCGTTTCCTGTCGAACTATATTTTTTTAGACGCGCGATTTGTACTTCGTTTAAACAAAACTATCACATGAACAAACGGAAAAAAAATTAAAATACTACCTAAATAATTGTGACTGTGGTGATACAAATTAAATAAAAATGTGAGAATCAAGCAGTGCAAATAAGCTAGTAATAGTTAAAAATAAATACGCAGTATTTTAAAATTCACCAATCATCATACCGCACCTTCAGAATTAAACTGACTTAATTCAAAATAATGTCATTTCAAAACTAGACCTGATTAGTTTTAGTACAAAGTTTGTTTTTGAGATGAGAACATTTCGAATTGAGTCAGTTTAATTCTAAAGGTGCGATACATCATACATCGTAAATCTGTACACACCTGAGAAGAAATGTAGTGTGTGTGAAGTTCCCAATCCGCACTGGGCCCGCGTGGGAACTGCGGCCCAAGCCCTCTCCTATGAGAGGCCAGTGCCCTGCAGTGGGTCGTATAAAGGCTTAGATGATGATGACGATGATTAGTCCAGAATACTTCTTTAGATGGTTAACTTAGTTTGGCTCAACACCCCTATTAAATGTTTTTCAGGATTTTCAAGTGGTTGACAAAAGTATTCATACATTAGTCGATGTTCAAACGGTTTGGACCGGTACCTAAAATACCTGTAACATTTACAGGTTTTCTTCGTTTCGGTTCCAGAGAACCGGTATAGGAAAAATACCGGTATTAGTACCGAAAAATACTGGTTCTCTATAATAGTTCTTACACGTGTATGCGACATTGCGTTGATGAGAATAGATAACTTATTCTGTCCTCTTGCGCTTTCATTTAGAACGCGCGCACTTTCGAGTACCAGTATTTTAACTTCCTAAAACTTGTAATTATACCGGCTCTCAAGGTATCGGTATCATTTAGCACCTACGCTTAGTACCTTTACCCCAGTACCGGTGAGACTAATACCGGCTCCCGGTGTAAGGCCACGATACCGGTTCCAGGAAATACCGGTAAAAACCATTACAGGGATGATCAGTCTAATTTGCCCAAAGATCTGAAAAATAATCCGAGTAAATTTTATGACTCTGTATATTAACCGCTGTACCGTCAAATATAATTTTACCTTTTGAATGCCACACATCGCTTTTGTGACGAACAAAATTGATTCTTAAGCAGATGCGGGTAGGCTCTTTTTTGTATTACTGTATTGTCGTGTATTGACGACGCTGGCGTTCAAAAAGTTCCTGATACATCTTATTTACCTCAGTTCTGTAATTAACAGCCAGTAAGTGATTTATATCTTTGATTTAGAACATAAATACTCAACGTTTCTGAGTACGCCGGGTAATCTGAGAGCATATAGCTGCTGTAATATATCTAGAATGCCATTTGGCAAATTGGCTAAGTAAAGTTTTTTTAAGAGGTGCTAATTATATTTTTTTTCGACAGTCGGCGTTCTGAAGATCGAGAAACTGCAGCTGTTTTATTTTTATCTCCTATTGTTTACTGGAAATATTTTTTTAAGTGTTCGAGTTGACATTTGTGAGATTTAATGGTTGACAAGCGGTTCGTGCTCAGTACTTAGTAGAAACAGAAAAAAGACTAAGTCATCTGTCACTTTTGTCCATGTCAAACCGTTTGCGTTTCGTTTGCTTTGCGTTTTGGTGTGATTTTTGGACTATTTTTAACAACCTCCGCACAAAATCCGGATTTACAATTTTACCGCATTTCTCCACGACTTATGCACGATAATTGAATCACGATTAAATATTTTTGATCATTATTTTGGAACTGCTTTTTGGACAATGCAAAGTAAACGAAACGCAAACGGTTAGATTTCATTTGACATTGACAATTGACTTCGTTTTTTTTCTATTTCTGCTAAGTACTGAGCACGAACCGCTTGTCAGCCATTAAATCTCACAAATGTCATCTCGAACACTTAAAAAAATATTTCCAGTAAACAATAGGAGATAAAAATAAAACAGCTGCAGTTTCTCGGTCTAGAAGAAGACTACTGTCGAAAAAAAATATATTTAGCACCTCTTCAAAAAACTTTACTTAGCCAGTTGGGCAATTTGAATTTAAAGTGTACCTTTTCATTTACTGACATTTATAGACTGTACATAAAGTATTTTAATACGCTTCGGAGCGAAATGTACACAACGCATATTGTGAAACACGCAGAACGTACAAAAAGCAAAAAGTACAAATCGTATTTTTTTTATTATTCATTTTCCGAATTCAACATTTTAAGAATGGACTTTTTGTATGTTCTGCGTGTTTTACAATATGCGTTGTGTAATAACGAAGATGTAAAAGAGAGGGCGCTTTTACAAGAAAATTGTTTTTTTTTCGTTTTACGCACCTGTTGTTTTCAGGTGTATATTCCTTGTATAGTTTGTACAGTCGCTATCATAAAAATCGGATTCCAATGTTTCTGAGCACCCAAAGAACTGTTGTGACGGCGACTGTACACGAGGCATATCCAACATACAGTCTGTTACCATACACCTGGCTTGTTATATAGAGTGGGTTAATAGGGATGTTGACCCACCAATCAACTGACGTACTTTTTATGAGCTGTCAAAACACAATTCTCCCATAGAGTTTGAATGGCAACAGCAACTTATGACGTCACTTGTTCGCCAACTCAATCAACTAAAGTATCTTCATCAGGAGACCTCGATATAAAATTAGGCAGATCACTGACGTATTTGTACGCAGATCGTTTGGCTATTCTTTCAGCACACCTCGACGAAGGACCACATAGCCATAAAGTAAACAAGAAATACGTCAGTGATTCGTATATTATATCGACGCTTGAAAGAAGAAATTATCAAGCGACATTTTGCGTTAGAGTAAATGGGTATTTTTTAATTTTGTTGTATCTTTTGACTTTTTTTAATTCGGATAATTTTATATGATTTCAGCTCAGAATCACGAGCTTTTCGATCCTACTAGGAGAAAAAAAGTGTCCCAAAACTTCCATATAATTTTCGATTCTTCCATTTAGTTAAGGTCGTAACGTATAAACGAAAAACGAAAAATGGTAACGGAACGGAAAAAATCTTTGGACACTTTCGTTCTCCTAGCTAGAGGATCGAAAAATCTCATGATTCTGAGCAGAAATCACATAAAATTTTCGGAATTAAAAAACATATCAAAATATACAACAAAATAAAAATGGCCCAAATACACTATGTAAATACATTTTGAGTTCGAACTCCATTAAGACCAAAATGTCCCTTATGTAATTTCTCCTTTCAAGCGTCGATATTCAAGAGTAAATTTTCACATATAGTTGATATACAAGTTATCACAAGGCATCAACATACAGGAAGTTCTCGTACACAGGGTGTTCTCATACAGGCGATATACAGGGTTGTCAGCATAGCGCGGTGGCGGCGCGGGCGCACTCGCTGCTGAAGTAGATGCCGCCGCAGCTTCCCACCAGCCCCCACACGTAGGGGGTGAAGAATTCCTCGGGACGTTCTTCTTCAACATACCGGAATTTGAGGTCGGGGAATTTCTGAAAAGGTAGTAGTTATTTGAGGTAGTGAGCACGGTTCACGGTATCGAAAGTTAATAACGATTGGGTTGAATATCGCTGAACGAAACAGTTACTTTGCTCACCCGCGATCTTAAAGCGACTTCGCGGCAGCTTTGCTTAGCTTACTTTGGGATTAGGTCATTTGGTGTGAATTGTCCCATGATATTTAACTAATCTAATCTAATACCTTTAAACGAGCAATTCTTGTATATATATAACCAGGATGTCGGAAAGGGCTCCAACGATTTAGATGAAATTTGGTATGTGGGGGTTATCGGGGATGAAAAATTGATCTAGCTTGGTCTTATCTCTGGGAAAATGCTTGGAACCTAGTTTAAGTTAGGTTAGTTTTATAATTATTATACAACAATCTTGCTCACCTTAAGCCGGTCGCTCGACCACTGCTCAGCGCCGCGCTTGATGCACTGGAGCACTTCGGTCACGCTGAGGTCAGCGCCCGCTGCGCCTTGCACCCGCTGCAGGCGGGAAGAGAAGTACCCTATCACCTGTGACATGGAGGCAAGTAAAAAACCGGCCAAGCGTGAGCAGGAGTCAGGGCCGAGTCCAAACAGTACAGGTCGGTTCATAAGAGCTGATACGAATGGATTAAATGGAATGAAAGTATCTATTTCAAACTAAATACAAACTGAAATATAGATGCACAGAAAAAACCCCAGAAAAAAGACCAATGCTAGGAATCGAACCCAGGTCCTCAGCGTTCCGTGCTGCGTGCTTACCCCTACACCATCACTGGTCTAGAGGTTAGCTTTTCTAACTTGTTTAAAGTTGCACAGTAGCGCCATCTCTTGGTCCAGGTGAGCGGTTAGTTTCGAAGGAGTGTTAAGTCTCTCGGTAGAGGGCATAACATAGATGCGCGTTTTATCACTGCTTAAGGTGATTATAACAGACTGAAATGTACGATGTATGGGAAAAATTCGTCGCTAACCTCTAGACCAGTGATGGTGTAGGGGTAAGCACGCAGCACGGAACGCTGAGAACCTGGGTTCGATTCCCAGCATTGGTCTTTTTTCTGGGGTTTTTTCTGTGCATCTATATTTCAGTTTGTATTTAGTTTGAAATATATGGTTTCACGGGATGACCGTAAAAGTAATAAAAAATGAAGTTGAAAAATAAATACAAAAAGAAGATACTTCATACCTAACTTGTTTATGAAAGTATCTGTATACCCATTTGAATACACTTCACACCATGGACTTAATACCTAACCAGGACTGAGTACTGCGACAGAAAAGTGAGGCCGAAAAAAAAACAAACCAGAGGGTTGCATCTCGTTCTTTTTATTTTTTTTTGAAAAAATAGGCTTACTTTTGGCCTCAATCTCGCTTGATGGAAGGCGAAGATGAGGCCTAAGATGGTACACGCTTGCCTAGAAGGTGTCTGTTCACTTTGACCTTAAAGATGTCTAGATTATAGCGTTCCGGGAAAACTGACCTCGGCAGAGAGTTCCACTCCTTAGCCGTCCACATAATGAAAGAAAAGGCAAACCTGAACCTTCTAATTAGGGTGATCAAGTACTGGTGCTAGTGGGACACAATTCTCTAGTTTGTATGTAATCTCTCGGTCCGCTGTCTCTAGTTGCCATTATAAAACTGTATGGCTTGGTAATATGGGTTACTTTTGATTGACTAATAAAAGTTAGTACTCAGTCCAGGTTAGGTATTAAGTCCATGCTTCACACAAATATGAAATTGACATGCGTCAGCCATTTTCCTACAAAAATGGCAAAGTGGCATTACTTTTGTTCAGTCCATTTGTGCCAGCTCTTGTAAATCGACCTGTAGGACATTTACCATCGGTAGCTAAAACGGGTCTATATTGGCATCCATAAATAATGAAAAACATAATGTAATGTTTGTCATAAGTCATAACTCTTTTTTTCTCTGAATCTATAAATTGTTCTGGATTGTTATAAAATAAACCAAACCTAACATCTAATATATAAAAATCTCGTGTCACGGTGTTTGTTACCGAACTCCTCCGAAACGGCTTGGCCGATTTTTATGAAACTTTTTTCTCTACACTCGGTAGGTCTGAGAATAGGTCGTAGGCTATTTTTTATACCGCTATTCTTCGCGGACGGAGTCGCGGGCAGCAGCTAGTATAATATATAATAGTTCAAAATTACCACTTCAAAAATCCTGAAAATTTTGCGGTTTCAGAGAATAAAAAAGAGTTATGGCAAGTGAACATTATGGCAAAAATTACATTATGACTTGGGTTTTTCTTGCCACCCGTTGCTACACAAAATTTATGAAGATGTCACAGCAAATATGTAATGGCTCAGTTTCATTAGTTAATAGGGGCCGCATGTGGGATGCGGTAGATTTCTAGAACGCATGTCATAGAGCCCGCATTCGGGGAACCGTTTTCATTGGTCGACAGGGCCCGCATGCGGAGTGCGGTAGATTTCCATAACACATGCCATAGAGCCCGCATTCGGGGAACCGTTTTCATTGGTCGACAGGGTCCGCATACGGAGTGCGGTAGATTTCCATAACACATGCCATAGAGCCCGCATTCGGGGAAACGTTTTCATTGGTCGACAGGGCCCGCATGCGGAGTGCGGTAGATTTCCATAACGCATGCTATAGGGCCCGCACTCGAGGAACAGTTATCGACATAATGAGTTTCACTAGTCGTTATACTCCATGCGGGAAGTCATAGCACGCTGTATATCGACCGAATTGGGGATGTCTATTTTTTTGCAATATACAGGGTGTTTGGTAGCTACGTGCAAAGCTTTAAGGGGGTGATAGCCGAGGTATTTTTGAACATTTTTAGCCATATATGTCTTAGCCGAAATTTGTTTTTTTTTTTAAATTAAAAAAGACTTAGAAATTTTAGGAAAATACCCAGAATTTGATAGTCACGAGTCAATATTACCCCAAGAAGCGTTAATTTGGAAATTTTAAATATGGCACAGAAAAATGACGTAGACTTGTCTTTTTCACATGTTATTTACTAGTAAAATTTCAATACTAGTGCATTCTTAGCGAGTGCTCCCTGAGTTTGGTTTTTACTTTTTATCTCAGATTTAGCAAGCAATGTTAATGAGTGATACCCTAAAAGAAAGAACAATAAACAGGCATGTTTCTAAAAATTTTTGAACATTTCAAGGATTTTTTTTTTATTTTTTTTTATGGCACAGAAAAATGACTCTGTTCGAACCTAAGACATTTTTAGTAATTTCGAATGCCTCCATTTTGTTTTTGTGGCAAGAAAGACACTTAAAAATTATTTCATTTGGTCTAATACACATTAAACTATCCGAAATAAAAGATTTGGTTTCCAAATTAACGCTCATTGGGGCAATATTGACTCGTGACTGTCAAATTCTGGGTATTTTCCTAAAATTTCTAAGTCATCAATTTTAAAAAAAAATATCAAACTTCGGCTAAGACATATATGGCTAAAAATGTTCAAAAATACCTCTGCTATCACCCCCTTAAAGCTTTGCACGTAGCTACCAAACACCCTGTATAGTTAATCGAAAACCATGTCGAGATAAATGCTTTTTAACTCGTTTTCTGTAGTTATTTAATTTTAATATTATGTAATGAATTTATTACATAACAAATAAGCAATGACCTTCATTTGACATTGGTGTAAATTGCGTGACCGGTCCAAGTCGTACTTTATTCTGTGTGGTTAGAATTCTTCACAATTTACGCGTGGATTATACTACGGAGTTTGATTTGGACCCGCTGTCTGTCATCTAGCACTTCGACAGCGCCAGTAAAGTGACACTAGTTACAGTGTACCACTACGCAAAAAATAATTAAAGGGGTTGCCTTATCGTACGCATTTAGATAGATTTAGAAATTTGGCAGTGTGGGAGTCCTCAATTACAATCTGACGTCATCAACCAAAAAAGTTCCAAAAATTAATTTTGAAAAAAGTAGTGAACTAAATGACAAAATATTGAAATTAGTTTCTTATAGTTGACTTCTATACAAAAAAAATATAAAAACCACTGTTAATTTTTTTTAGACATTCCCTATTATCGACCAATGAAACTGAGCAATTCTAGCACTCACCATCTCTATGTTCTGCGTGATGGCGTACTGATCGTTCCTGAACAGCTGTCGCTTGTGAAGCAGCGCGTACACCACATTCAAATTGTTCACCAGCTGATGCGTGAGGCAGGAGTTGATGATCTCCAGCAGCATTCGGAGCACTTCGTCCAGGACTTGTATGTGTTCTACCTGAAAATTAAACGGTGAATACAGTAAAATTACATAAAGTTTACCACTGACAGATGGTTTGCCTTCATTTCATATTCAACTTTAACGACCTACAAATAAAGCCAATTTTAGAATACTGTTACCCACGTTTGCAGATTTTGTAATAGCTATTTGTATGGTGTTAAAGTTGGAAATGAAATGAAGGCAAGCCATCTGTCAGTGGTAAACTAAAAGTAAACGTATTGTAAATATCATCCGGAAAACGTCCATTGTTGAACAAAAGCCTACTCCCTAGTTTGCCAGAATAATTAAGAATTCAATTATGCGCGCAAATAATAATAATAAATAAATAAATCGTGGGACGATTGACAATTGACCTAGTCCTAAACTAAGCAAAGCTTGAACTATGGGTACTAACTAGACAACGGATAAACATACTTATATAGATAAACGTACATATTAAACATCCAAGATTCGAGCACAAATATTCGTATTTTTCACACAAATATCTGCCCCGACCGGGAATCGAACCCGGGAACTCAAGCTTCGTAGTCAGGTTCTTAAACTACTAGGCTATCCGGTCGTCAAATCAGGCCAAACTTTGGTTAGCGACTCTGTCACATTCACTTTGCTCCGTTGAACGATTTACAACGAATACCTTCGTAATCGTTACATTGGCCTCGAATTTTTTCTTCAATGGAGAAACTTTTTCGTTTTGAAAAAGTAATTTTTGTACGCATCATAAGTTATGGAAAAAAAAATTTAAAGTAAAAAGTCGCATTCCAATCAGCGACGTCCAGGCAAGGGGGGTGAGCGGGACACAGATATGTAATAATAATTCTGAATTAAAAAATAATAGTAAAACTAATGTCAAATGTAATAAAATCTTCTAATATATAAAAATCTCGTGTCACGGTGTTTGTTATCGAACTCCTCCTAAACCGCTTGACCGATTTTTATGAAACTGTTTTGCCTATATTTGGTAAGTCGGAGAATAAGTCGTAGGCTATTTTTTATACCCCTATTCTTCGCAGACGGAGTTGCGGGCAACAGCTAGTCTAATCTAATATATAAAAATCTCGCGTCACGGTGTTTGTTTTCGAACTCCTCCGAAACGGCTTGACCGATTTTTACGAAACTATTTTTCTGTATTCGGTAGGTCTGAGAACAGGTCCTAGGCTATTTTTACACCCCTATTCTTCACAGACGGAATCGCGGGCAACAGCTGCAATATACCATTACATTATATACTTAATGTACTGTATTAAGATTTGATTAAAAAAACAAAAAAAAAAGCGTAAGCAGCAGGCAAGATCACAGTTTATATGAAATAAATAACTTACTATTTCTTCTGTCTTTTCTTCGGCGTGATGTGGTAATTCTAAATTATTTATATCGCCACCTAAAAATCAAAAATAAAATTGTATATTAAGTGAGTTGATAAATATCAAACTCTAATATGTCCGCAATAAAATGGAGATATGATCGTTATAATGATGAAAATTAGGACCATCTGTCCATGTCATTTATTGTGGACATATTGCAGTTTGATATTTATCAACTCAAGTATACGAGTAAACGCCAAAAGTTTTCGAGTGCGTGTATTACTTTGTTACTCTTTCACGTTAAGCTAAAACGGAATTGAAAGGAAGTTAAAATCCAAAATTGAAAACGCTGATATGAAGACGTTATTTTGGGAAAACCCACACCTAATGGATTACACGTGGGAAGTCGCGGTTTAAGGCTACTGATATCCTCAGAAGTCCCAGCGTGCTTTATAAAGTACAAATCAATTACAAGAATTAATATGTCTAATGTGTATGTGGAGACTATTTTAATTAAAAGCTAAAAAATCTTAAAAATAAACTGACTTTTAATAGGTACAATTAGGGCTCTAAAACAATAAGTTTATAACTAAATAAATATCTATTATACTAAATTAAATAATAACATAAACATAAACCTATAAGGCAAATACGTCGTCGAGAGACGTCGTAGGCATCGACCCTAGAACACTGTGGAGTATAAATTTTTAAATTAAAACTGGGAATTTTCGGTTCGGTCTGCAGACCTATGTCTGTTGTAAAAAGTTGGGACTCACCGGGGTTAACATATCAGTAGTATCACTAGTTTGAAAAAAAAACTCGCATCTTAAAATTGATAATTTCACTAAAATTAACTTTACGCCTACGCGTTAGAGTTCCTTTTAGGATTTCATACGGATTTGAGATACTTTCAAAGCAGTGACGATATGTATTACAAGTTACCTTCTATTTCGTTGCATAGTCTCGCTCTTCTCTTTGAAAGTGTTTCGAACAACGACACTAGCCTTTGCGCTACGTATGGATGTAAATTCCTAAATTCACCTGAAATAAAAAAAATACACACCTGAGAATAAAACATACAACTTCAAACTATAATCTTTACTATATACTTGGTCATCATCCAATAACAGATGAGGAATACATTTGTTATTCATGATCTTGGTATATACAGGATGTTTGGCAGTCAGGTGTAGAAGGGGTGATTGTTAGGGCCATTCTGAACATTTTTGACCGCATTTACTATTATGCTAAATTGCACGGTTTTTGAGATACTAACGTTGATTATGACGAATGATACATTATGACTTGTTAAAATATGCGAATCCATAGAGACCAGAAAAAAAAGGCAAAACATAGATGCCCCTATAGACGTGGTAGATACAGAATTTACCTTGAAAAAATATTTGCACTAATGTCAGTACCATGGAGGTTACAGGAGACTACATTTGTGAGGAGAAATGGTTTGCATCGTATCCTCTCAGTGGGCGTCAACAATCGCACGTCGATGGCGGGCTCGGCTTACATGCCGTTTGTTGGAATATTCGTAATATTTCTCGTGTTTTTTTGATTTTTCTCGTGGCACCTCAAATTACATGTCATGTTTATTCATCTATAAATCATAATTATGTAATTTAAAGTAGTAGATATAATAATAATATGTGCCCTGCAGTGGGACGTATGTGCCGGTGCATCGTATGTGTCGGTGGTCGCTGACCAATGAGGGTTTTCTATGAGAGGCTATTTGGCGCTAGTATCGTCAGGTCCGTTTGACAACTTTGGCATTTGTTGTATGGGTGTAACGTCAAATAGACCTTACGATACTAACGCCATCTAGCGATATTCCACCTGTCAGAAAACCCTCATTACGTGCATTCTCTGTTTTTCTAGTACTAACTCTGTTAAATAGACAAGATATATGTATCTATGTATGTACGGGTCAAATCTTGGAAATCGAATTTGACCCACTTCCAGTGGTCGGATTCACTTGAAATTTGGTATACTTGTGTAAGTTGGATGACAATGCAAGTACAATCAACAAAAGCACAGTCAGCTTGCTCTTAAAATGAAATTTTTAACATAAACTTATTTCTTACAGCTCATATTAGCAATGGCGGCGAGACAGTTCGTGTGTAAGTATTTGTCACGAACGCGCGCCATGTTGTATTGCAATGCCCGAACTAACACCAGCACCATTAGCCCTCCAAGCGACACCTCGGAGATCGTGCGCTCGGTGTACCAGGGTATGTTCTTTAATATCTGTGAACAAAAGTAAATTTTTGTTAAAAAAATCGGCCCAGCGCGTGTAGACTCGGGCACCGAGGGTTCCGTACACATTTCACACAATTCACATTTCACAATCCAGTGTTAGCAGAGCCCTGCTTCTAAGTGAAATGTACGCAGTGTAGAATCATTTTATGTTGGTTATTCGGAACCCTTTTAATGAACTTTTTTGGGCAGAAATTAACTTTTTTTTTACAATAAAAAACGTCTTACCACCCAATTTTGTTTTTATTTTTTTTCCGATGCGCAAATACAGGGTTATTTGTAATTCACTAGCATCCTTTTAACCCTAAACCCCTACCACTTAAACAAATGTTTTTTGTTTTACGGCTTTTGTCATAACTTAATATTTTTGGTGTAATAACGTTTTGAAAATTTGAGATTTCCTCTTATTTTTACGATACTCTGTGTATTTGTATGGGAAAAAAGTGCTTAATTTTAAAAAGTCTTAAAACAAAAAAAACATTTGTTTGAGTGATAGGAATTCAGGGTTAAGAGGATGTCAGTGAATTAAAAATAACCCTGTATACTTTAGTACCTACTGGGTGACAACTTCCAAAATCTGTGCAAGTCTTAGCAAGATGTTCGAAATATTAACTTTAGCAATTATTATTAACATAATTGAAACTATGTAGACATGTACATGTTTAATTGAGTTTTCTTTTTTGCCCGCAACTTGTTAACAAAAGCGAATACATGTTTGGCTACCGCTTAGGTCACCATCATCATATTATATTTAAGAGCTAGTCTCTGGTCGGTGGAGTAATTTCCAGCTTATTCTATACTCCGCTTTTTCCTTCACTTCTTTATATAATGAAACATTTATTTGTACGCTCTCTACCTCTCTTTCACACACACAAACTCACACACACACACACACACACACACACATGCGTGCGGACGAGCGCACTCACACTCTAACACACTTACCTTACACATATCCATACCATTCTCATACTCATTAACTCATTTATGTGGATTAAAAAAAAACATATCTATGTACTTATATATATTTTAGCTTGATAGCTTGATTTGTAAACTTGTTGTATCTGTGTTAGTATAAAGTATGTTTCGCTTAACTGTATGCCTGTGGACATCTGTTATTGGCTTTTTGTCTAGTACTTAAGTCTCATTATAATGTATTGTATTGCTGTTGATGCCCCAAATAAATAAAATAAAATAAAAATAAATAAATAAATTTTATGAAAACGGGACATTTTCGCGTCCCCTACTTGTTTTTCGGGACACCGCCGGGACAGAGTACCTGAGAGCGGGACTGTCCCGTTCAAAACGGGACGTATGGTCACATTAGGCATAGTGGACCTGTGGGCTAGTACTGGACTACTAGATAACCTTAAGACTTACAATCAAATGCACATTCTTGATGAGGGCGTCGTCTTCAGTCAGTATGAGCAGAACGATCAGCGACATGTAGATGTGGTGCGAGTTGTTGTCCGGAGCATTGTACAACACCTGCAGGATCGGGACTACCTGCAGACATACATATACGTATAGGTAACGCCTTTGATCAATTATAACTGTAGATCCACAGTCGCACGCCCGAAAATGTCCGAGCCAAATGAGCGCCACTTTGATAAAAGTGGCCTTCTTTTTTCTCAGTACGTTGCGTGAAATTGTCAAGTTTAGCTGTCAAGTGTCAACCGAAATTCGACGGTAATGAAGTAAAGACTAGGTTCAAATTTCTGTGTAGGTGATGATTTTAATTGTTATGCAAACAAATAAAAAAGTTCGGACATTCTTTGAAGGGGATTTTGTTCGGCAATGTGTATCTTCAGTTATAATTGATCAAAGGGTAACGCCACCAGAGTCGAGGCCACGCACACAACCACATCTCATGTAATGTTGTGTCACATTAACTAACATGCTTATTAGATGACCAATTGTAGAAGGGGTTTAAAACTACCACAAAAATGCATGTTTGGCAAATTTTAATCAGATAAACTTACGGTTTAAAGAGTTACTCAGGAGACCGTCACTATAGCAACGAGTGACAAAGAAAAGTTGATCGACCAACTTAGCAATGTCGTAAAATAGTTATTTGCTTAATTAGACAAAAAAAAGAAAAAATTTCTATGAAATCTTATCCATCCAAATAAACTGGCTCCTCCAAAGTGATACATTGAAAACCGTTAGTTTTTCGGTGAATATTGGTCTGATTGTTATGATACTTCGCAGTTTGGTTTATGGTTTTCTTGCTAAACCAGTAGTATTAGTATTTGTCCAGAGGCTAAGGTCACCCAGTACATAGTTGAATGAATTTTTTAATGCCACCCGTTGCTATGGTTACCTACATAAATTTTGTCCCTTGGACAACCTAAGTATTTTTCTATGAAACAGTATGAAGTGTCACTTGGAACCGAGGACAGAGTAAACAACACAAAAAAGTTGATCCACCCACATACTAGAAATGTGTAGGTACTTAACTAAATGTAAACAAACATCAGCTAACAATAACAACCAACAGTTACGGCGTCAGGTTCACCAGCCAAATGCAATAAATTATTATGCGACTAAACTAAAGAGTACGTCGATAATGCGACACGTGAATGTCAAATACATATATTGCATTTGGCTGGTTAACCCGACGCCATAACTGTTGTTTGGTGAAGTTTGTTTACATTTTTAGTTAAGTACCTAAACATTTCTAGTATAGTAAAGTAATGGTCAATTTTGGATGCCATTTACTCGATTGCAAATGCGTTATTGTTTCGTTATAGCTTCCTTTTGACCTGTGTTCAAAAATATGGTGCATGCAATCTCATGTATGACAAATATGTATGGATGCAATATGGTGACGAAAGCATAAGATGGACATGACTGTGATTAAATTTTGAGCAATATATGTTTAAAAAAGTATATGCAGTGCTTATAAGCACATATTTTGTACATTAAGAAAGTAATGTTACAAATATATTTTGAGTGCGCCAATATCTGCCTGTTTTGTCGATTAAAAGTATGTCCCTAGTTTTCCATACCGTATTTTTGTGTCTGTTTAGTGACGACCCATTGCATGAAAAAAGTCACAAAACTGACTAAAAAAATAAACTTTTGTTTTTCTTCATGAAAATGTAGTACCTACACTCGTGATTTTGAATTAACTCATTAAAAATAAATAAAAGGTCCAGTTTTTTTAAATGCCCGTATTTTCTCTCTTTCGTTGAACCATGTGTGCAGGACAGATAAGTCTATGCGGCTCATGTGTTTTCAAGAAATGCAGATCACTCACCAAGTTTTCAATGTGCGGGTCGCTGGTAACGTATCGCTTGTACGCTTTGCACGAGTGAAGCAGTAGGTACAGTAATAGGGTGGAATGTTCGCAGCCCGCTGTGGCGCAGAGGGCTTTGTGTAACTGCAACAATAGTATTTTATGCAACGGTTGTATAATTGAGGTGTTAAAAGTCGAGTGGTGTGAGTTGCGATACGAATGAAGTGAGTATCGCAATGGAAGACGCCACGAGCATATCAGGCAAAAGACCAAAGTGGTTGATATAACCTTAGGGTTATTATTAGCACGCTGAAGTGGGAATCGGCTGGTCACGTCTGCCGTAGAATCGACAATCGTTGGAGCAGACGTGTCTTAGAGTGGAGGCCACGTTTGGGAAAGCGTAGTGTGGAACCCCCTGCGATACGTTGGACCGACAACCTAAGGAGAACAGCTGGCAGTGGCTGGATGAGGGAAACCTAGGATCGCGAGTTTTGTCACAATATAATGGAGGCCTGCGTCCAGCAGTGGACGGACAATGGCTGTAGATAGATAACAATGTTTACAGTTGAAGAAGACGTTTGTAATGAGTCTACTTGTAGTTTCTTTTTATCTATTTTAGAGACGTCTATCGGGTAATGATTTTTAATAAACAGCTGTCAATTATCTTTCCGTTATCCCGCGCTAGGTGACCGTACATTGTACGCAATTTTCATATCGTCGCTCTGTATGAGACAACACGTAACTGCAACGTTTAGTTATGCCGTTACGTGTTATTAAGTCTAGGTTATAGTATAGGGTCTATGATAATATATCTAGAGCGACGATATGGTATCCTATTATCTCGCCTCATTCGTTTTTCGTTTAATTCTTATTTCGTCTCATTCTGTATTCGCCACTTCGTCTTGTTCGCTATCCGTCATTATCTTATTTGGCCAAATTCTGTAACTTGTCTCTCTCTTAATAAGTCTTATTCGTTTTTCGTCACGGTCTTCCTTGGACTGATTCGTCGTTCTTCCCTTTCGTTTTTTTGTCTCATTTACTTACGAACATTTATTTAGCAGCACCGAACGTATCGAAATAATTTTGGCAAATAAGTAAATGAGACAAAAAACGAAAGGGAAGAACGACGAATTAGTCCAAGGAAAACCGTGACGAGAAACGAATAAGACGTATTAAGAGATAGTTGCCTATTTGCAGAATTTGATCAAAAAAGATAGTGACGGATAGCGAACAAGACGAAATCGAATACCAGAATGTGACGAAATAAGAATTGAACTAAAATCGAATGAGGCGAGATAATAGGATACCGACGATATACGCCTGTAAATAAAACTCTCAACAATATATCTTTCTCGTGAAGTTCTAATTATACTACCGGTGCAGAAGCTACTACTTTTTTAATAGAAGTTACAACTAATAAGTTATTATTATGTCAAACACTAACCACACGTCGTTCGTGCCAGCAATATGTCTAGGAATACTAATAATACTCACGGCGGCCATGTCAACACGTGGCGGCGTCATCTCCGACCCCGCGCCACCCGCCTCCTCCTTCTGAGGAGTCGCCGTCGAAGTATCTGTAACAGAACAAAAACAACGATTTATACTGGAAATACTACTATAAATGCAAATGTTTGTGAGTGTGCGTGCGTGTTCGTCCCTCGTTCAGGCTAAAACTGGATGGATTCAGGATGAAATTGAGGGGTATAGAATCAAAGTCCGCTAAATCCATTTTGGTTTTGTATGTAAATCTATACCAAACCAAAATGGATTTAGCGGACTTTGATTCTATACCCCTCAATTTGTTGAGTAGATAGCTGGATGTCTGGAATAACGTATAGTAAAATAACAATAACAACAAAGTACACTTTCTGGTAACAATAGTATCCACTCACTGGTAACAACAAACAACACTGTCGTTTGGAGCACGCTTGCCTAGTAAATGCTTATTCACCCTAGACTGGAAAACGGCCACATTGTAATAAACAACAGTGTTTACTACAAACAACAGTGCTTACTTAGCGGTGACAAATAACACTGTATTGCCTGGTAACAACAAACAATACAGAACAACAACAACAGAACAATCTTCAATCTTGGAGAACAATTCTCAATCTCGTCATAACCTCAGGAGTAGGAATAAACTGATTAATACGTTTTCGAAACTGCAAATAGTAAAGTCAGGCACATATCATATGGCGGTGAAGGTTTACAATGTGATTCCGATTAATATTAAGGAAATTGAAAACTATAACGTTTTTTGTACAAAACTGAAGAATTACTTGATCTTGAAGAGTTTTTATAATATAAGAGAGTATTTTGACAGTCATCAACATTAGAATTTAAATTAGAATTATTTGACATAATAAATGAGAAAGTATGCTAATAACTAACTATTTACATTAACTATAGAAACAAATACATGACATAATAAAATTAACTTTTAATAAATTAACACTATAATTAAAACTAATTAATAATTTAAGGTTAATTAAGTATTTTATAATGGTTAATTTAAGTGTATTGTTGTGCCTTTACAGGGTTTATATTGGGACATATATTTTTTTTAATTGTAAGACCTTGTAAACATATAAAGCAATAAATAAATGATGATGATGATGATGATGATGATACTATCTACTTCCCGGTAACATCGTTATCTCCTTAATCCTAACAACAATCAGTGTCTACTCACTGGCAGCATCAGTAGCCTGCCACGCCTACGCCTACGCCTGGTTGGCCAGGGGGTGCCAACACAATCAATTTGGATTCTAGTATTTCTAGTTCGCTCAAATCCATCGATAGATCTGAATGCACAAAAGTTCCACTCGGATCCATAATGGACCCTACCAAAAGGATCCTAGTGGACGGAGGGGTATCTACTCACTGGTAACAACAAATAACAATGTCTACTTCCTTGTATCAACAGTATCCAGTAACTGGCAACAACAAACATCAATGTCCACTTCCTGATAACAACAAACAACAGCGTCTACTTACTGATAACAACAATATCTTTTTACCGGTTACAACAAACAACAGCTTCTACTTTCTGGTAACAACAAACAACAGTGTCTACTTCCTGGTAACAACAGACTACAGCGTCTACTCACTGGCAGCATCAGTGGCCTGCAGCAGCGCCCACCTGTACCGGCTCGTCGCACAATGGTTGACCAATGCCAGCAACAACAAACACGCCTGGTTGGCCAGCGGGTGCCAACACAATCTAATTGGATTTTAGTGTCTAATAAAGTTCGCTCAAATCTATTGATAGATCTGAATGCACAAAAGGTCCACTAGTGGACGGAGGGGTATCTACTCAGTGGTACCAACAAATAACAGTGTCTACTTCCTTGTAACAACAGTATCTATTTACTGGTAACAACAAACAACAGTATCGACTTCCTTGTATCAAAGTATCTAGTAGCAACAAACATCAATGTCCACTTCCTGATAATAACAAACAACAGCGTCTACTTAATGGTAACAACATTATCTTTTTACCGGTTACAACAAACAACAGCTCCTACTTTTTGGTAACAACAAACAACAGTGTTCTCCTCACAGGTAACAAACAAACAACAACAAACTGTTGTTTGGTGACAATGCTTCATCTACTTGTTGGTATACTCACTGGCAGCGTCAGTGGCCTGCAGCAGCGCCCGCCTGTACCGGCTCGTCGCGCAGTGATTGGCCAGCGCCAGCAGCAACAGACACGCCTGGTTGGCCAGCGGGTGCCAGCGCCGCAGCCGCTCCCCGAGCTCGCGCCGCTCCGGCCCCGGCTGCTTGTAGACGTGCGGCCGGGACACCGGGTTCAGGGTCAGCAGGTTCCAGAAGCCGGCTGGGGAGCGTGGATTGTAAAGGTATAAGTTGCTAGCCGACTCCACGCACGACGTGTCGCTAGCTACGGAGGGAATTTCATAGAAATAAGGTATAAGTTCGCGTAGCTAGCGACACGTCGTCTGCTGCTGCGTGGAGTCGGCTGCCAACTTATACCTTTAGTGTCTAAATACGCAGACGTATAGCTAAACTGTTTAACTGACTCCTCGCCCGCACGGCGCAGAGGCGCGAGGGTTGACGACAAAGGGGGTCGGGAGAGGTGCGGGCGGCAGGCTCCCGGCCCCCTCTGTCGTCATACCCCCCAGCCCCTGTACCGCGCGAACGAGGTCTCATTTAAACGGTTTAGCTATAAATACTGGTACGCATTTTTAGTGTCTACATCCGTGAACATAGGTACTGATATGGATTATTAGTATCTAGTTCAAGGACACAAATTAGTGTTTAGATCCGCAGATACGGATACAGATACGGACTACAGTGGATGCAGTTTTTTAGTATTTACCAAAGAGTATTGTAATATTATATTAACAAGAGTGGCAACTCTATGGTCAAATATGCATATTAGTATGTACGGAAGGTGCTGCCGCCCTACGGCTGCTCAAGAACTAATGTGACGTATCTATAGATGTATACCTAGATAGGTATATGGTATCTATATGTATATGTTGGTAGTGATGTACAGTCAAGGATTTTAATTGATAGGCTAATTGCCACTATTCGTATTTTAGCCGTCTAATTCAAATCAGCAAATACGAAGTACTAAGCAGCTAAACACGATTTGCATTATACGGCTAAAATACGAACATTGGCAAGTGGCCTATCAATTAAAGTCCTTGACCACAGATTACTTAATAGTTACTTCGTAACAGATACTGCATCCCGTACAAAATCTTGGTACTTACCGCGATTGTAGCCACAGATTATACTACTCCGTCTCCTTAAGAATGTGTGCGTGCCGACAGTGACAAGGGCTGGCAGTTTGGATTAAAAAAAAAATTCTACATGTTGTTTTACCATTTTGCCGGGATAATTGCTATATATTATATCCATGCAAACTTTCTAGCACTAATATTCTTTAAGCTAAGCCACGGACGGACAAAGAGACAGACGGTTATGGCGAAACTATAAGGGTTCCGTTTTTGCCATTTTAGCTCTGGAATCCTAACAAAAAAGGATATTTATTGTAATGCATAGAACACATTGCCATGCTCACAGTACCCTAGCGTTATACTAAATACGAAGGTCAACTTTCAAACTTCGTATCGTGCCATCCCGCTCACGCTTATAGCTTTTTATACAAGAGTAAGAGGGACGGCACGATGCGAACTTCCAAATTGTTATATTAGCTATTAATTCTAGCATAGTCATATTAAAATTTGCCCCCTGTTTCACCATTCACTTATAAAAGTCCAGGCGGCATATTTTTTCCGTGGAACACGAATGAACGTGCGTCGGCGCGCGCTTGTGACAACCTACTGGAATTTCGATCTTAGCAGATCGTCCCCGCGGTAGGTAAATATCGCGCGTAAGTACATGGCATGCATGAGGCCTGCCTTGACCGTACAATTTGGTACGCCATGGCCATGGCCGATGAATGACAAGTGACAAGTTTGACAAGTCAACCAAGATGGCCGCTAATTTAGTTCTTCAGCAAACACCAGAGGTCGCTGTAGTCGCATGAAAGTGATGATCTGATATTATGTAAGTGTGCCCGGCCTGGTAGTTACTAACATTTTAGACGACCAGATGGCCTAGGGGTTAGAGAACCTGACTACGAAGCTTGAGGTCTCGGGTTCGATTCCCGTGTCGGGGCAGATATTTGTATCAAAAACACGAATGTTTGTTCTCGGGTCTCGGTATGTACCGTTGTCTAGCACCCATAACACAAGCTTTGCTTAGCTTACTTTGGAGCTAGGTCAATTGGTGTGAATAATAATAATAATAATAATAATAATCATTTATTCATATATAGTTGTACAAACAATGAAGGACAAACATATTTCTGTCAGAATTGTCCCGTGATATTTATTTATTTTATATCTAGATCCGCAGACACCCACGCGCATACAAATTAATAGTATCTAGACTAGATTTGCAGACACACACACGAAAATGGACTAACGGATGCAAATACGGAGAAATAGTATCCAGATCCGCGGTGATCACGAATTAGTATGTGAATTGGATCTTTTAGTATGTGATTGAATACTCACAGGCGAGGTTGACTAGTATGCTGCCGCCGGCGCCGCCCGTCCCGAACATGTCCGGCGGCGCGGCCAACATGCTCGATATGTGGTTCAGTAGCGTTTTTACTAGCAGCGGGGCGTGCATCCCATAGCGACCCTGGAAAAGCGTTCTGGGGAAAGAAAAAAAAAACGTGACATTTTTAAGGTTTAGGCGATTTAGTGACCCCATGCATTGATTTGGAAATTGAACCTTATTAACTTCATTATACGTCACAATTTCCATTGTAACTGTTAAAAATACGACTAGCTTTAAAAATATCCTGTCAGGTATGTATTCGATAGCTGCTTTTGATTCTGTGGTAGCTCCAATAAATGGGGCCTTATTAAGGGTTCCTCATCATCCCAGCCTATATATGTCCCACTGCGGGGCACAGGCCTCCTCTCAGAATGAGAGTGCTTGGGCCGTAGTTGCCACGCGGGCCCAGTGCGGATTGGATTATCTTCGCGGACGGAGTCGCGGGCAACAGCTAATTTGATATATTTAGCCCCTGTTTCACCATCCTTTGATCAAATTTATTTGACAGATAAATGTGATGCCGCCTCTGTTTGTTTTGTTCCAATAGATGGAGACGGCATCACATTTATCCGCCAGTTCAAATTAATCAATGGATGGTGAAACAGCCCCTTTAAAAATAAAATAAAAATAAATATCACGGGACAATTCACACCAATTGACCTAGTCCCAAAGTAAGCTAAGTAAAGCTTGTGTTATGGGTACTAGGCAACGGATAAACATACTTATATAGATTGTGGCGTTATCAGCGTGGAGGGACCTTACTGTCGGTATTGAGTTATTAGTGTCTTCGTAATCTACATACATTAAGCTATCGAACCATGTAAAAAACATGCGTATATGTCTAATATATATTTTTTTTAAAATTGTTGAAACCCAAAAGTCATAAAAGGTGATTATGAGAAAATTGAATTCAAACTTCTATTCCCAAAAAAAGTATGTTATAGTAGGAGGTTACATAGATAGCATGTTATTTGATGAATAGATTATATGGTCTCTTATAATTGATATACAATTTTATAATTGTATACCTGTATTCCTGTTGTTTACCACGCCAAAGTGAACAAAGTAATGAAAGTACGGTAGATAGGTTTTGCTAAATATTACATTTATAATATGTTTTCTATTGGATTTTATAGGAGAAGGATATAATTCGAATAATTCGTAACTAAATAAAAATAACACCGATATAAATCAACATTGTTTATCATAAAAAAAAAAACAATTTTAACAAAAATAACTTTATAGTTTTCTAATTACTTCATCAGTCAAAATCAACAAAGATATATATTTACTACGCTAAAGCATAGCCAAATGAGATCAAACATACAAACTTCTATTTAAAAAGTACCTTTTTTCAGTCTCAAAATTCAAGTTAAAGTTTAGTGAAAAACTGGTACAATCACTACACGTTTTTTAAAAGGGACCTTATCGTCGGTAATAAAATATTTAGTGATATCATATGAAAACAACTATAAAACTTTTGATGAAGTTAGATAATAATAATTTTAGATCACTTTAGAAACTAAACTTATACTAAAAACCTGTAAATTGTCTCCGTTAACATTAAAGTATGCACGTATTTAAAAAGGGACCTTATTGTCGGATGTAAAATTTTTAGTAACAAAGTTAAAACACGGATTCAAAAATACGATAAATATTGTAGTTCTAACTATTAATTATAATTCGTCACGCAGTTTAAAGAATCTTACTAATAATATAATTATAAATCAACGAGCTGTAAACCTCTAAAGACACAAATTGGGGTAAATGTCTTCATAACTGAAGTCATCATACAATGCGTCAATTTATGGATGGCCAGTTTTTGAAAATGTACCTATCTTACTGCAATGAAATTAGGCAAATAGATCATTAATCGTGTGATAATTCTGATTGACGTTTTTGACAAAAATATTATCCGTTTCTGTACTGGTTTCGGTGTCAGCCTGACCGCAGTAAGAACGGGAACGTATCAAAATATACAGGGTTATTTGTAATTCACTAGCATCCTTTTAACCCTAAACTCCTACCACTTAAACAAATGTTTTTTGTTTTACGGCTTTTGTCATAACTTAATATTTTTGGTGTAATAACGTTTTGAAAATTTGAGATAACCTCATATTTTTACGATACTCTGTGTATTTGTATGGGAAAAAAGTGCTTCATTTTAAAAAGTCGCAAAACAAAAAACATTTGTTTGAGTGATAGGAATTCAGGGTTAAGAGGATGTCAGTGAATTACAAATAACCCTGTATCAAGTTTAAAACGAATAATGGACGAAATACATAATGGTCATAATATATACTAAAATTTTCTATGAAACTATTGATAAAACGAACTTTTTTAATCGTGTATGCAGATTGGTTTAGGTTAGGTTAGGTTTATTTTATGAAAATCCTGTATTAAAGTTGATAATTTCCAAGAAAACTGCATTATATCAAATGACCATTATGTATTTCGTCCATTATTAATTTTAAACTTTATATATTTTGATACGTACCCGTAAGAACATGTAGGAGTTTTTCTTTTAGACAGAGGAAGAGCGGTTGCGGTGCCGCGCCGACAAGTACCGTCATGTCTTCAAAAACCGATACAGCTCACACAGAAAGCATACGACAGAGACACCGACAGTTAGGTCCCTTTCTCACTAAACTTTAAGGGATATTTTTAACCCATAAAAATCGATTTAAAAACCTATGTCTTTGTCAAATTACAATTTAGAGACTACTTATTATAATGGAGTAAAAAAAGAAAATATGTTTTTTTTCGACATTTTACTTTAAACGTGATTATCTCGGAAACTAGAACCGACAATAAGGTCCCTTTTCATAGATAACGTCACAGATACGTACTTAAATACATATTAAACACCCAAGACCCGAGAACAAACATTCGTATTTTTCATACAAATATCTGCCCCGACACGGGAATCGAACCCGGGACCTCAAGCTTCGTAGTCAGGTTCTCTAACCACTAGGCCATCTGGTCGTTAAATCTGTCTGGTCTGGTCGTTCCCTTTGTCACTGATCAATGCTTTAGCATGCGACGGTGCGACGGGGGTGGCCCTGATCAGTGCTAAGTCATATGAAGGGTTAATTATTATTATTTTAATAAGTAAGTAATCTATTATTTCATACTAAATACAAACTGAAATATAGATGCACAGAAAAAACCCCAGAAAAAAAGACCAATGCTGGGAATCGAACCCAGGTCCTCAGCATTCCGTGCCGTGTGCCATACCCCTACACCACCACTGGTCTAGAGATTAGACACGAATCTTTCCTATACATCATACATTTCAGTCTGCTAAATCATCACCTTATGCAGTGACAAGCGCTCATCTATGTTACACCCTCTATCGAGAGATTTTAACACTCCTTCGGAACTAACTGGGTATGGCACACGGCACGGAATGCTGAGGACCTGGGTTCGATTCCCAGCATTGGTCTTTTTTCTGGGGTTTTTTCTGTGCATCTATATTTCAGTTTGTATTTAGTATGAAATATATGATTTCACGGGATGACCGTAAAAGTAATAAAAAATGAAGTTGAAAAAATAAATACAAAAAGATACTTCATAGCTAAGCTAAGTAAGTAATCCTTCTCTTTTTTTCTTTAGTAAAGTTTAACTTGGAAGAGGTTATCGTTAAGTTCTGGGACTTTTTGTAAAGCAATATCACAGCCAGTAACTTACCTATAAATAATACTAGTCTCCACCATCCTCGTCTGTCCGTGCACACCAGTGAACATGTACACAGACATAAGCACCAGCAGCGTGTTAATACACTCCAGGTGCAAGTAGTATGTGTTGTCTCTGAAACAATCAGATTACCAAAAACCAATCAAAAAACTTTAAAATTATGGCATGCTTCAGCGATGTGACTTATTTGAAATACTAGTATTTAAAATGCAAAATACAAAATGTATTAAAAAGATTTGGTTATAAATTAAATTTTTAATAAAAGCTTTTTTCCTGCTTTTACTTTTTACGCCTGGTTACCATCTCGGACCAAAATACTCGGTCAAAACGAATCAAACGAGCCCAAACTCGATGCGATCGTGTAGTTTTATTACAGAGTTCCTATGGCCAACTTCTATCTCCATCATCAGATCAGTTCCATGTCATAATAATATTGGATTGTCATCCGATGTATGCTTGCCAAATTTCAGCTCAATCTTAAATTGGGAATTGAGTCAAATTTAACTTGCAAGATTTGACCCATGCATATGGGTCGATTTACAAGAGCTGGCACGAAGGGATTGAATAAGCGAATGATAGTATAATGTGTACACATTTGAATACAAATCACACAAATTTGAAAATGACATGCATCAGTAATTTTCGTACAAAAGTGTCAAGATGGCATTAATAGTTTTGTCGAAGCTCTTGTGAATCGACCCGTACATAGATACATACATCAATTGCATGTTAAATAAAAGCTTGTAAAATACCTATTTCTATTCCTAACACCTGAATTTCTCATCGAAATGTTTATTTTTTCGAATGGTAAAACTTGGCTGAACCAATAACGATGTGACTCACGTGACAGGTACGTCTATGATGAGGCCTATGAGCGCGTCTATCAACATCTCCACACGGCTCTCCGCGCTGAACACCTTCTGTGTGTCCGTCTGTTTGCCCTGCGCCGGCTGCGACTCGTCGGTGGGACTCTGAAAAAAATAAATAATAAAGTAAACAATTAAAAAATAAATCATGGGAAGAACGACACCAATTGATCGAGTCCCAAACTAAGGGTTTGGCCACATGACCACAGCACGGCGTCGTAAACGTGAAACAGCAGTGTAGATACACATTGCCGTATGTGGTGCGGTGTAATGTGGTGCGGTGGTATGTGTTGTGGTGTGATGTAGTGCGGTGTAATGTGGTGTGGTGTGATGTGGTGTGGTGTGATGTGTTGTGGTTTAATGTGGTATGGTGTGATGTGTTATGGTGTAATGTGATATGGCGTGATGTGTTGTGGTGTCAAGTGGTGTGATGTGGTATGGTGTGATTTGGTGTGGTGTAATGTGGTGTGGTGTGATGTGTTGTGGTGTAATGTGGTGTGATATGATGTGGTATGGTGTGATATAGTGTGGTGTGATATGGTGTAGTGTGTGTGATGTGTTGTGGTGTAATGTGGTATGGTGTGGCGTCAAGTGGTGTGATGTGTTGTGGTGCGATGTGGTATGGTGTGATTTGGTGTGGTGTAATGTGGTGTGGTGTGATGTGTTGTGGTGTCTTGTGGTGTGATGTGTTGTGGTATGGTGTGATGTGATTTGTTGTGGTGTGTTTGATGTGACCATGTTGTTTACTCACGCCGTCGGCGGCGGGCGGCGCGCGAGCCACCTGTATGTCGAGGTGCCTGCACACTTCGCTCTCCGGCACCATTTCGACCAGATACTTGAGCACTGCGCGGATCGCGAAAAGGGCGTTGAACGTCTGCCACGCCAGCATCACACTGGAATGAAATTAAACTTCAGATAAAGTTCTTGATATTTTTTAAAGATTATATTACTATTCACAATTGTGAAGCCCTTTGAAAATCAACCCTTCTTAATGAGATGAGAGGAAGGTGAAACTCACTTGTCGCTGGTGGGTGAAGCCAGCAGTTCCGTGGCCCTGGTGATGAAGACCTGGACCAGGGATCCCAGGTTGCCCGTATCCCCATTGTTGGCCAGGAACTGCTGCAGAAGATTCTCGGTGCTAGAGTCGAATATTAGCTGCTCCTCGCTGCAAATATAAAGAACAATGTGAAGAATTAAGTGATCTTCTAAAGGTTTTACTTCTCCATATTTGCGAATGTTTTTTTTTAAATAGGTAGTATATTTCGCTTTTTGGCGCCCCCACCCACTTAACGGCGCCCAGGCCACGTGCCCTACTTGCTCCACCCCCTACGTCCCTGGTAAAAATCCAAACAAAACATAAATTGGTAGAACCAAAACCCAACCAAGTTAACCAACTCACGCGCTGCTCGGCGGAGTGATGTTGAAGGAGAGCATCTGGTTCCAGAAGGGGTCGTTGGGGCTGATGATGTCCGGAGACACAAACCGCTCCAGCAGCTCGTTGGTCGATAGCTCCCCATACCGACTGATTGCCACACCCATCCTGCTATCATACAATTCCATTACAATAATAATAAATAAATCATGTAACAATTGACACCAAGCGCTTCTTGATCGCCAAGGGCGCATCGCTGAGAAAGTACCGCTTAGACGTGTGCGCCGAACGGCGTGGCGCCGCCGCCGGTCATTGCAATGGCGTGAAATCGGCGCAATACATTTACAACAACTTTAAGGTTCGGCCAAACCGCTGCTTACGTCACCAGATGTATGTAGTTAGTTTTATAACAATTTTACAAGTGAAAGTAAACTGTTATTTGGGTGGATCAACTATTTCTTGTTGTTATTCTGCCCCGTCAGCGAGGGGACAAAAGTAGTACAGTTTAATTAGAAGAAATGATGTGTCACATTAATTAGCATGCTTATTAGATGACCAATTGTAGAAGGGGTTTAAAACTACCACAAAAATGCATGTTTGGCAAATTTTAATCAGATATACTTACGGTTTAAAGAGTGACCCATGAGACCGTCACTATAGCAACGAGTGACAAAAATAAGTTGATCGACCCATTTTCATTAATAGTTAATTTTGTTTTATTTACGCCGATCACGTCGATTACGCGCCGCCGCCGTCGGCGCACACCTCAAGACCGCTGAGAGAGTTTTTTCATTGTCTAGTACCCATAGTACAAGCTTTGCATAGTTTAGGACTAGGGCAAATGGTGTTGATTGTTCCATGATTTATGAATTTATTTAATAATAAAACAGGGTAATTTTTTTATGAGTGTACAAATTTTAATATGTGATTCAGTATTGTTGATATATCACGATTATCTGTTTGAGATTTTTTTTACATTTTGAAATTTGGGATGTTCATTTAATTCATCCAATTGGGATGCACCAAAAAAAATAACCTATAGTTTTTTTTTTTTTTTTTGGAAAGAATAGGATATTTTAAGATACCATTTTCATCGATTTTGAATTTGGTTGAGTATTTAATTTTTTATAATTTTTTTAAGAAATACGTTGGATGACGTCACAGTGAGAGAGCCACGTTCCATTGCCTACAAAAATTCAAGCCGTACATAACATAATCTGTGGCACTACTGATTTGTCTTGTCACTGTCAATAATACAAGCACGGCTTAGGGTCCTAAATGAACCGTGACAATTGTTTTATTTATTTCTCTTCTTTTAGCTTCGATTATTCCTGTTTGTTTAATGGTGTGATAGTAAATAGATATTTTTTATTAAAATCTGATATTTAAATTCTTTCATATTTACTTGTAACATAGTAATTTAATAATTAAATTTGTAAAAATACATTGCGAGTATTGTGTACATTTCGGACTTTATGATAAATGACAACTGTTTAAAGCCAGTTGCGCATCATGTGATTAAAGTTCTGTCTTTGTCACTCTTTGCTATTATAAGCAGGACAGCAACATTTCAAACTGTCAATTTGCTTTAGAGTGTAGACCTGCTTTATATCTGCCTATGTGACGATTCACTGCAGGGGTCAAATGAAGGTCATTACTTAAATTTTCTTTATTTAATTCAGTTTATCATATTTTTGGAATCTGATTTCTGAAAACGATTCACAAAGCCTATTTCTCCAAACGGTTTTCGATTTATTATACGTTGTCAAAAATTGGCACATCCCAATTCATTCATTCTTCATGCCAGAAGAGTGCGGGCCGCTTCTCTAGACACTCTGCTCTCAATGACATTATCCGTCGCTCTCTTGCCACCGTCAATGTGCCTGCGTTACTGGAGCCATCGGGCATCGCCAGAGATGATGGCAAGAGACCAGACGGAATGTCACTGATTCCGTGGAAATTGGGTTGTGTGCTAAGTGTGGGACGCTACTTGCGTAGACACACTAGCTCCGTCCCACGTCCGCGGAACAGCAAATCAAGCTGGTGCAGCAGCAGAGGCGGTGGAGAAACTCAAGGCAAATAAATACAAAGGTCTCGGCTCTGAATACTACTTTCTTTCATTCGGGGTTGAGACCTTAGGTCCGTGGGGCCCCAGCGCAAAAATACTCTATAAAGAACTTTCAAAACGGCTCTGTGATGCCACAGGGGACCAAAGAGCTGGCAGCTTCCTCGCTCAACGTATCAGCATTGCTGTACAGCGAGGTAATGCTGCCAGTATCTTTGGGTCCATGCCGCGGGGGGAACCATTTATTAAATTTATTTAGTTTTTAGGTTAGTTAGTTTTACTTTATTTTTAATTATACTGTTAATTTATTTAAAGTTAATTTTATTATGTTTTTATTGTTAGTACCTAATGCTATAAATAACTAATAAAAACTTAAAAAAAAATTCTTCCAATAATTGGTTGAGTTACTATGAAAAACAAAAAAAAATAAGTGATAACTATTATAACAAAAAAAACTGAAAAAAAAATACTGAAATTTGTTATTTTAACAACACTGCATCACATATTAAAATTTGTGCACTTATTTAAATATAGTGCAATACCACAATTAACTACTTAATTTTAGAAGCTTTTATTTACATACTTTTTTATAGCAATAAGGTCAAATCTTGTGAGCCTAATTTCAACCACTTGCAGTAGCCGGATTGACTTGAAGCTTGGTATATATAGGTGAAAAATAAAAAAAATAAAAAAAAATATCACGGGACAATTCACACCAATTGACCTAGTCCCAAAGTAAGCTAGGCAAAGCTTGTGTTTTGGGTACTAGGCAACGGATAAACATACTTATATAGATAGATACATACTTTAATACATATTAAACACCCAAGACCCGAGAACAAACATTCGTATTTTTCATACAAATATCTGCCCCGACACGGGAATCAAACCCGGGACCTCCAGCTTCATAGTCAGGGTCTCTAACCACTAGGCCATCTGGTCGTCTAAAACCAAAACTTAAGAAAATGACCTGTTGTACATAGTAGTAACATATCCATATAAACAAATTGACGTTCCTACTTTGAAAAATGACTTAACCCATCGCACAACCAGTGTTGGGCAAAATTTAGTTTGACTAATGATTGATGACTAATGATTAGATACGTCAATCATAATTGATGACTAATGATTTGTTAGTTTAGTCATGGTGTGGTGATTGATGATTGATTAGTTTCAATCGTAGTCAAGCAATCATGATTGATTGTTTATGATTATTGTTTATGACTTTAATTTATGAGTTACCATGGAACCTTTTCAAAGGAAAAGTCATTACGATTTTCTTTGTTAATTAATGCGATGCCACTATGACGTTTACTGGGAAATGCTTCCTTAGTAGCTCAAGTCCTTGACCATACAGGACACAAATGCTAACAAATTGGTGGTTTAAATATATTTTTCTTTTGTTTGTTTTCATTTTGATGAATTTGGATCGGTACACAATTACATTAATTTACCCTAAGATAACATAAGGACAGTACAAAACTACCAGAAAAGCGATAACTTGAACAGAAGTACGACGAAACAAACAAACATTCACATTCCGTTAGAAGCATCAATCACATGATTAAAACTAACGATTGTATGAGTAATGATTTGTGGCGTTAGTCATGATTAGTTCAATCATGATTATATTAGTCAAGATGAAATTAGTCATGATTGATCAGTTGATTGACGAAATTAGTTGATTTGTCCCACACTGCGCACAACCAATGACTTTTTTGGGTAATATTTTTTAAGTACCCTATGTTAAAAGGTAATCGAAACTAATAACAACAATTAGCAAATCATGAACAGTTAGTTACGCGCCACTGTGGCGCGCGGGACGTTCCATGTGTAAAGCTCCATATCAATTCTGTGCAATACTACATACAACAGGTAATTTTCTTAAGTTTTTCACCTATGTATATACCTACATACATAGATTATATTATATTACAGACAACGAAAATTACAATCATGAATTAAAGCTTACATCAAAAAAAAACAAAGCTCAATTTGATACATTATAATTATTTGAAAGTTTTCGATTTTGTAAAATTTTATTAGGTAACCGAAACAATTTGTTTATTGCCTCAGACAGAACTAATGTTAGTTATACTATAGTTGCTGTAGTTTCATTAGCACCACTGACTAGCACCATTACAATACTGCTATGTATCATAATGGTATATAGTATAGGAATGAGATTAACACCATAATATGTTTTAGGAACCACTTAAAATTCATATCAACTACAGAGTGATAAGAAAAGTATCAAATTATAGACTTACCTATACAGGGTTATTTGTACATTTGTAATCATGGTAATAGAGTATGAGAATCTAGTATTAGTCTTATGAAAAGTTTATTCTGTGGGCGACTAAAGAGTATGCCTAAATATACTTCGCATTTGAAAAAAAAGTGCTTCATATAATGCACGTAGTTACTTTGAAATATTTGTTAACTTTTCGCAAACCAGACCTCCAGGAGAAGGCAAAAGACGAAACCTAAATCGTACATCGGCATTTCTCAAAATGATTCATAAGTTTTCACGAAAACATAAATACAAACATACAAAACAAAGCATTTTCAAGTGGACTGCGGCAGGTATTTAGCAAAATACTACTGACCTAAGTCACAGATGATGTCTGGAGCAAAATGATGGTAAATATGGAAGCAATTTATTGTTAAAATTTAGACTATTTAATATTTTTTCAGCAATTATTTTCCTTGGCCACGAATTCACTGCCGACTTGTCATATTTTGACGTTGACATAATAAATAGTTGCGTTCATGTTATCAAATAATTAAATATTTCATTTCGTGTGTTTAAATTGTTCTAACATATTAGTAATTGTCATTATTAGTAAGTTAATTATAGTACTAAATAATGAGTGTAAAACTATTAATCATATCGCGGTAACTAATTGAAATTATTATTAAACGAGTATTAAATTGACGTTTTTGTAAAATACCGGCAAAATACCGGTATTATAATGTCAAGTTAAAATGTCAAGTTTTATTTTGGCGTTTGTGATGTTATCTGTGGTTTGTTTTGTTTCGTTTCGTCGTCGTTATGGGGATGGCACGGATGCACGGATCAAGGTGGATCAAGGCACGGATGGTCGGTGGTCTTTCTTTTTTTTCTTCCATGACTTCCTTCACAAGGGACGTTGGAATTTAAAAAAAAATCGATATATCGATGTATCGATATTTATTGAAATATCAATATCGACATCGATATCTCGAGGTAAAAATATCAATGTATCGATAAATCGGTGTCGCACGATCACGAATGAAAGAGCCGGTGCCGCGCACACACACGCGCGCAACGCAGACAAAACCATAGACAATACAATTTTCTTTTTTTCGTTCGTTTCTATCTTTTAGTTAGATAGTATAGTAAGTTCATGATCTTTTAGTTAGATAGTATAGTAAGTCTACGATTTTGTATTCTAGCGGGTATGTATTACAATACCGAAGTACGAAAGACCGAATGTATTAAAACATCGAATGGGTCAAAAGACCGACACGATTTTTTTCTGAAACCGTTAACTTTTTAAGATTGTTATAAAACAAACCTAACCTAACCTAATGGGTTCTGTATGATGCCGTTTTAATAAATTCTGAAAAGTTTACGGTTTCAGAAAAAAATCGTGTCGGTCTTTTGACCCATTCGATGTTTTAATACATTCGGTCTTTCGTACTTCGGTATTGTAAAACACACCCATTCTAGCGATTTTAGTTACACAAATAAAAAATATATATCGTTCTGATACAATTTTCGTTATTGGATATTTTCTATCGATATATCGGATCAACATATCGGGCAAAAATATCGATATTTTGAATTAAAATTATCGATGCATCGATATATCGATACTTTTTCAACATCCCTATCCTTCACTCACTCTTTCTTGAAGTGTTGCCAACTCAGTGGATTTTCCACTAGATCTGGTGGTATAGACCCTCTTTTTAGCGGATAAATATTGAATTTAGTGGCTGGTGGATTTTTCTGGTGGCTTTGATTGCTTCAGTTAGTGGTAAGGTACGGCATTCAACCACTAGTAAGATTTACATAAATACTCTATTTAGTAAAATTCAAATTCAAATTCAAAAATATTTATTTCGGATAAATGACACATTTTGGCACATCATCCATAGGTGTTAGTAAAATATAGTCAATATATAGACTAGTGAACTAGTAAAGAACGACTGAAAAAAGTGTATTTATTTTGCTGTGTAGGCGACACAACACAGCTATGTGTTGGTTTTCGGAGATTCCCCGAAAATAGTTGGTCAATTTTTTGAATAATTTTGATTATGTACTTTATTTGTATTGTGACTGGGTTTAGTTTGATTTGATTAAAAGATTTATTTTTGTCTATTCTCTATGCGCAAACAAAATAACAACGGTCGGTCGGGATTGTATAGTGGTTTTCTGGTGGTTTGAGAGACCTTTAACCTTAGTGGTTTTCTGGTGGATCGCGAGGCCGTATTTGGTGGGTTCATAAAAATAAAGTTGGCAACACTATTTACTTTAGTTCACTTCACTCACTCAACCCCAAAGAGTATTGTAATATTATAAGAACAAGAGTGGCAATTCTATGGTCAAATATGCATGTATGGAAGGTGCTGCTACCCTACGGCTGCTCAAGAACTAATGTGACGTTTCTATAGATGTATACCTATCTATATGTATATGTTGGTAGTGATGTACAGCTATAGATACGCGTACCTATAGCAATGTATAGTCAAGGTTTTTAATTGATAGGCTAATTGCCACTATTCGTATTTTAGCCGTCTAATTCAAATCAGCATATACGAAGTATAAGCGGCTAAACCCGATTTGCATTATACGGCTAAAATACGAACATTGGCAAGTGGCCTATCAATTAAAGTCCTTGACCGTACAATTTGGTACGCCTTGGCCATGGCCGATGAATGACAACTGATAAGTTTGACAAGTCAACCAAGATGGCCGCTAATTTAGTTCTTCGGCAAACACCAGAGATCGCTGTAGTCGCATGAAAAGTGATGATATATGTAAGTGTGCCCCCCCTGCTCAACCCACCCGGCTATTTCGCGGTTTCGTAGAAAGCAGAATTTTAAAGTTTTTTTTTTACTTCTCAAGTTTGTGCTTGTTCAGCTAAATGTATTTGGTATAATTAGAACTAAGTGTTCCACACCTGCACTGTACCGACCATGGAGCCTGATTGGTACCACGTGGAGATTCTTCATTATCTCAACCCGCATTTAATTTGGGTAAAAGTATGCGACCGGTCGCCCGCCGGGTTTTCTTTGGAGCAGATTGGTGTGTATGGTGTTTTGCCGATGGATAAAGTCCTTGATATCGACTCTGAAACTGTGTTAACGAACCGCTGCGATGCTTGGCAGCCGGCGGCAACGTTGGTAATGAAGAAAGTGCTTATTGAAGCAACAGAATGCCGGTTTCAACCAACCCACATAGATCGACGGTAACTTATTTTTATTATTACCTTTAAACCTATTCTCCGCTCAAATGTAATATTACTGTAATAAATAACTATAAGAACTGTTCGTTTTCGAAATAATTTCTAAGTAAGTAATTGAATTAAACATGACTAATAATGCGGCACCTACCTTGTTTATATACAAAACATTGTAGTTTATTAAATTTGAGATTGATAACAGTCTGTTATACATCAACAGAGACCTGTTGAGTGCGGAATAAGGAACACGTTTGATTTCTAAGTTCTGAACTATAGAATTTTCTGTGATAAAATCTATCTTATGTCCTTCCATGGGTCTCAAGCTATCTCCATACCAAATTTCATTAGTTCAGTAGTTTAAGTGTGAAAAGGTAACAGACAATGACACACTGAGAAAATCACAATACCTCAACCCCAGTACCCGTACCCGTAGGATTCTGTCTGTTATCTTAGGTCGCCTGGTAACAGACATCCTGCATTATTATATGTATGTATGTATACACTATCATAAGTTAGGGTGGTAGGTTAGGGACATAGAGACATAGGAACAGTAGGGATCTAGGTGTTTGTCTTCTAACTTACCTATTAATATCACATGCAGTTTGCCAATATTACCTTTGACTTTTACTCACATAGTCGGCAAGCTGTTCAGATTTTTATTATTAAGCCTTTAATCGGACAAAGTATCAACATTACAGAAATGAATTGGGTATATATTCTTCTCTTCTTAGTTTTCCTTCTATTCATAGATTTCTTTTTTGTTTAGCTTTTGCATGTCCGTTTGCCAGGTGGCAAAGGCCTCCTCCAATCTTCTCCATTCTGGTCTCTCTAAAGCTGTTCAGACTAGTAAGAATAAAGATAACATGTTTTGTTAATGTTTGATTGGTACAGAGATGGATAAACTAGATAGCAAACCAAATGAAATTATCCTCCCAAAAAAACCAACAAAAGAAATACTTATTCTTGACATTAACCCCTCGTATGTGGGAAGTGAAAAAAACATGCATGTTTCATTAAAGCAATTTTATAGATACAAATAAAAATGGAAAAAGAATGCCTTAAATTTGGCATGGATCTGTGTCTAAAGCCTCTGATGGGTTAAATGGACAAATATTGATAGTTAGTTCCCAAAATTTTGATGCAATTACAAGCATTTGATCATGGGTAGGCTAGGCACATACTTATACGATAACAAACAACAATTCTAAGAAACATGCACAACACAAACATAACTATTGTAACATTATATGTATATATTATTATTATTATTTATATTATCAGGCAGGCAGTTGAGGGCAACTGATAGATGCCTGTATCTAGCTGTTCCTTAGTCAAGTATTCCTTGTACTGCTAATATGTTGGTCTAATCGGTTTTTAAATTGATTAACATTCAGTGCTGAGACTACATGTTCTGGTAGTTTGTTCCATGTCTTGACCACTCTGTTACACAACAAATGTCAATGTAAGATCACTCAGTAGATAGTTTAAATTGATGGCCTCGCAGGCCATCAATTTAAACTATCATTGAATCATCAAAAATTTTCTTCATCATGGTAATTTCTTGCATGCTAAATTCTTATTTTGATCTTTAACTATACTAATCTTCCTCAGATATTCAATCTTCGACTCCAACGTACACAAGTATGGTGAACTCTTGATAAGAAAAGCTGATGGAAAACTCCGGAAGCTCTCAGATTACTTGAGAAAGTCTGGTTTCGCCTGTTACAATGAAGCCACCTTCCACCAAGAATTAAGTTTGGGCCATATTTCAAAGAGACTATCAAAAAATACACTCGACAATGTGATGAACATAATCGCTCAAGCTATAGACGAGAATGGATCAGAAGTGGCACTAAGAAAACAAACTACAGTTTATCAAGCTGCAAAGAAGTTGGAAGCTCTTACTTCTGATAACTTAGATAGGCATAACCAACACTTTAGAAAGTTAGTCAAAGGTGAAGATTTGATGAAAGTCTTAGACAAAAAGTTCAAAGATCTGGAACTATGTAAGGATTTGGAGGAAGAATCTGTTGGAAGAGCAACATGGAGTAGCAAAATGAGGGATGACATACAGACATTTGATGAAGTAGAAGTTAATGTCAAGAAATCTAGCTATGTTCCTGAAATTGATAGAACACCTATGAATGTCATCAAAAGGTGTGATGATTTTGAAGAGTCTATGAAAGATGAAGATAATGCCTGCAAACATGACACTAATATGTTGGTAGATAGAATGCCTGCTGCCAACCATGATGCTCTGACTTCCATGATGCAAGATGAAGCAGTAGGTTATACACGGAGAAGGAATGTAACTCAGAAAAAGAGTAAGTTTATTTGAACTGATATTATGTTTATAAGCAGGGTTCGGATTTTTCATCGCACGGTAAGATGAAAGAAAACTATGGAGTCAATAGTAAAGTTAAAATTTAACTCATATTCATACTCATACTCATTCATGTAATTAATACCAAGAGTAAATTTTAATTGAAACAGACAATTTGAATTCAATTAAATGATATTTTAAACTAAAAAACAAACTGCCGCAAAAAAATGAACATTTAGAATGCTTCTATTTCGTAATATCCATGGGGCATGGAGATACAGGAATGGGCGTCAAAATCTTGATAAGGTAGGTATGGCGTGTGTATTGTCCATTTCAAAATTACAATCGTAAAATGAGTAGGTATAATGTCATGGCGACGTTTTTCATATTTTCTAGAATAAAAGAGGTTTTATATTGGTTGGTAGTATATTCTAGACTTCTCGCATCATACTACAAAAAATCATTTGAATTACATTAAGTAAGTAAGATTAACTTTCGATTGCCATTTTCGATCTGTCAGCCTGATAAAGGGATAAAAGTATTACGAGACTAAGAAAATAAGTGCGTATGAGTATGAATATGAGTTAAATTTTAACTTTAATATCGACTTCATAGTTTTCTTTCATCTTACCGTGCGATGAAAAATCCGAACCCTGTTTATAAGATTTTAGCAAAGCAAAAGTTGTAGTTTATTTACTTAAACTTGAGAGAGCACAACGGATGGTGCTTAAAGTGGTGACGTTTAAAGGTTTTCGGCATTCGACTACAACTTTATATAGAGATAACTCAGTGCTTACTGTACGGCAATTATTTATACAACAATTAGTCCTTCTACAACACAAAATGGCTCCTGACTTCCCAACAACATGAAGAAGGAACGATATTGTGTACTCAATTCCGAAGTGCCGGGGGTCCAATACCTCACCCCTTCCCTCTCCCCCTCCCTCTCCCCCTTCCCCTATTCCCTCTCCTTAAGGGCCGACAACGCACTGGCATCGCGTAAAGCGCTGCAGGTGTCTATGGACAGTGGTGATCATTTAACATCAGGTGACCCACTAGTTCGTTTGTCTGGCCTTTCTAACATAAAAAAAAAAAAAATGATAATACAAAATTTGCAAAAAGGTTTGAAAGGTCTTTGGGACCAGTGCTTTATAATAAACTTAGTAGAAACATAAGTCTACGGACACTTACCCTGTATTCCTGCAAATCAACAACAAGTGAATATCTGAAGCTGCAAAATTATGAAAATACAGAACAACTTTTGAAATAAAGTTAAAGCAGAAAATTTGGTTTTAACGTGTGTGTTAATGATTAATAATCATTATTGTTAACTAGTAATAACCTTAAATTGTAATATTCTGTTCTTATGTACTTATTTAATAGTAAAATATAAAATGAAATATTGCTTGCTGTTCGGTTGTACAGTCACGAGCATTAATATATATACGTTTCCTAATTTGCAAAATAATATATCTATGTAAGATTTCCTAACTAAATACACATACATAACGTTCAATAGTACATTGTTGTAGAGGCTGGAAAGTAAGCAATAGATGGACGAGTTTGTTTGAGGGCCGACGCGTAGCGGAGGCCCTCGAAAGTACGAGTCCATCTATTGCACTTTTGGCCGAGACTAAACATTGTGCTTTTCACGACTAATGCGAGGAAATAAAAAAAGTTTCTTATAATAAAAATAAATATTTAATTAAAGTTTATGTTAATGTTTGCATGGGGGCAGTTGTTAAAACTCATTGTGATGTTTTTCCCTGGAAAGCTGATTTTAGTGTTCTGCGTCATTTCAGTCGGTTGGGAACTTAATCAAACATAGTTAAGAGTTAATGTGAGCGGCTGTTGCGGCCGCTACGGCCGCTCACATAACTCGAACTATGTTTGATTTAGTCGCCGTCACGACGCGTCGCCGGTCGCCTTACCGGCCTAGTGGCCAGTATCAAAAACCACATAATTAAAAAATAAAAACCTTAACCTTGCAGCGCTTAAAAAGTTTAATGCTGTGGCGTTTTTCATACTTAAAAAAATTAAAGCATTTTGTGCATATTATGCGTTTAAGGAAAAAAAACACCTCATTAAAGTCATGAATGACGCATTCTCATTGGTCAATTGAATTTCACATGCAGCAGACGATTACTTTTGATTGGTCGTTTCAGCACGCCGGGAATGAAATTCAGAAATTATCTTTGAAAAAGTCGTATCGTATTATGAAATACATATACTGATACGACCTGTTTTCGATTAGTGTAACATTGTTGTCGTGTTTGCGCGCCATAAATGAATCAGCTGTTAAATGTACATATATAGGCAGTTTTGTGTACTGGATTTAGGTTATCTATGGCCACATTTTCGAGCAGTGTCGTGAAAAATATTGTATCCAAAAAAGCCACCACAATAATGTACACGATATTTGTAGCAAAATTAAGTCAACAGCCTCGATCACAATATTGTATACGGCATTGCTCCCTTTTTGAAATATATGTTATAATTTCAAAATAATGTCTACAACGCAGTGCCATTAATATGTAAACAATTATGTTTGCTCAATATTTCATAACAATGTATACCAATACAATGATTGGAACATTTTTGTTCATTTCTTAAGTCTTATACAAACCGGTCAAGTGCGAGTCGGACTCGTCTGTGAAGGGTTTCTTACCTCCGTACAGAGTTTTTTAAATCATCATCATCATCATCCCAGTATATACGTCCCACTGCAGGGCACAGGCCTCCTCTCAGGATGAGAGGGCTTAGGGCGTACTTCCCACGCGGAAAAAAAAATACTGTTCAGTAAAAAATCGCCAAATGTAAGCACCAAAGTCGTAAACTTATAGCTAGGTAAACGTCTGAACAGCTTAGCAGCTGTCACCTAGCAACCGTCGCCGGAGTTAAAAACGCTGAAAAAGTACGTTTGTTGTATGGTCGTTGTTCGTTCGCCCTTTAGTTTTTAACTTTATTTTATTATTTTATACGTATATATATATATATATATATATAGATTAAAGAAAGAAGAAAAGAAGCTCTTTATCTTGAACCGTAATAGCTAAACATTTCTGTGGCCACTATAACAACAAATACTATAATATATATATAATATATATATATATATATAAATATATTAGAAATAATCTATACTTAATATTATAAATGCGAAAGTGTGTCTGTTTCTTAACGCTTAAACCGCTTTACCGATTTTGATGAAATTTGGTATAAAGATAATTTGAATGCCGGGAATGAATGAAAGGTGGTTTTTATTTTAGAAATCACCCTTTAAGGGGGCAAAAAGGGAGGTAAAAGTTTGTATGGTGATATATATCTAACCGCTGAACCAATTTGGTATATAGACAGTTTGAGTCCGGGGAAAAGATATAGAATGGTTTTCCCAACATTTAAACTCCCGCGGGACAAAAGTAAGTGAATTCAATATCGGAACTGATTCAAAAAAATCTTTCGCTAATAGAAAGATACACTGCCTTTGATTGACATTTAAGAATTTTCAAAACAGGTCAAAAACAGTTATATCTATCCCGCGGGAACCTTATACTTTTTCGGGATAAAAGCAGCTTACGTCAATCAAAAACAATGCAGCTTTCTATGGGTGAAAGATTTTTGATTTGTCTAAATGTAGAATTCTCTTATTTCTGCGCCCCGGGAATTTTGCGTTTTCCCGGGGGAAAAGTAGTTATCCAATGTCAGTCAAGAACTGTAGCTTTCTTTTAGTGAAAGTTTTTTATATCGATCTAAAAAAATATTTCTATCCCGCGGGAACTTTGCACTTTCCTGGGAAAAATAAGCCTATTTCAATCAGGGACAGTTTAACTTTCTATAGAATTCACTAATTCCTATCGCGCGGGAACTTTACATTTTCCCGAATTTATCCTATGTGTTAATCCACGTAACACATCTATTCTGTGTGACACATCCAAACAAACGTGACGTAGACAAATTTGAAATATGTGATCTGCATCTATCTCTTATAATTCATTTTATGAGGGTAGATTCACAAAAAAATAAAAATTACTGTCGCCTTTCCTTGCAAATTACGAGCAACGCTAAGACCACGCGTATACATTGTTATGAAAAATGAACCAAACGTAATTGTTTACATATTAATGATTAGACATTATTTAGAAACTGTCACGTATATTTCAAAAAGGGAGCAATGGCGTATACAATATTGTGATCGAGGTTGTTGACTTTATTTTGCTACAAATATCGTGTACATTACTGTGGTGGCTTTTTTGGATACAATATTTTGAACGTTATGTATGTGTATTTAGTTAGGAAATCTTACATAGATATATTATTTTGCAAATTAGGAAACGTATCTAATACCTTTAAACGAGCAATTCTTGTATATATGTATATATATATATAATCAGGATCTCGGAAACGGCTCCAACGATTTCGATGAAATTTGGTATGTGGGGGTTTTCGGGGATGAAAAACTGATCTAGCTATGTTTCATTTTCAGAAAATCGCTTTTACTCGTGTTTTCCGGCTATTTTTGTTTGCATTAGAATATAAAGCTAAATTTCGCCAACTTCGAGCAGATCATAATGGCACATTAGAAATCGGGTGGTCGCGGATCCAGCCGACCTCGGTTCGATACCACGTTTTTTTTCAAGATTTTAAGTTTTTTTTTTTTAGTTTATTTTTTATGAGAAAACGTCAAGTTTCTTCTTTTGTGAGAAAAAGTTACTTTTTTGTGAGAAAAAGTTATTTTTTTGCAAGAAAAAGTTACTTTTTTGTTAGAAAAAGTATTATAGGGAACGTGCAGTAACTATAGGCGGCAGCACTAATGCGACAGAAGAGACACTATGCGGACAGTAAAACAAACTTATCAAGGTAAAACATTCAAATTGATGGCACCCTTATGGCACCAGTTGGCAGCACCGTCTATGTGCACGTTCCCTATTGGGAGCACACAGAACAGGAAAAGCCGGTTGTCTGTAAAGTCGGCTTACGGACGATAGTTTAACGTGACTCACCGCTCCACCCCCTCCGGTGTTTTTGTCAAATATCTTGAAAACGGTGCATCCTACGGCAAAATCAATGAAATTTTCATCCCCCCTTTAATACCCCCGCGCTCCCTCTCCCGCATCCCCTCCCCCCCCTCTCAACCCCCCCCCCCCCCACCCCCCACCCCCCCCGGTGTATATAATCAGGATCTCGGAAACGGTTCCAACGATTTCGATGAAATTTGGTATTTGGGGGTTTTCGGGGATGAAAAATTGATCTAGCTTGGTCTTATCTCTGGGAAAACGCTTGGTACCGAGTTTCTGCCCGAGCAGAGCTCGGTCGCCCAGGTACTATATATTAATGCTCGTGACTGTACAAGTTACTATACTGTATAGTGGTAAAGATTGATGTGTAATTTTTGCATATACTATGTGTTTACAACATACTCGGCATGGTTCTACCTTGCCATCTTTTGTTTTCTTTCTTTCTTATGTTACGCCTACCCGTGTTTGGGTGATCGTTTACATGTAATTGAATAGTTTTGTTTGGTTTTGTTTAACTTTAATAGATTTTAGGTAAAGTTAAAGAGGACGGCGAATCCTGTTCCACCGTGATACAGTTTTATACTAGTACGGGGAACAGAAGACGCTTACTCGCAAACTAATGAGGAGTAAACAATTAAGTCTTAAGTAAAGAATAATGTATACTTACATAGCATTATACCTCAATTAGTGTAGCTTATTTGTAAGTAAGCAGTTGTTACATTTATGGTACTGAATAAAGATAATTATTATTATATTATTATTATTATTGATATGGAGTTTACTCTTAAGGGCCACACGAGCGTAATTTTGTGAGTCGTGAGCGGCAGAATTTCGGTCCGCGCCATACAATATGCGCGCCATCACGTGACACTATGTATGGCGCAAGTGGCGCAACGGAAATTCTGCCGCGCACAACTCACAAAATTACGCTCGTGTGGCCTCACCCTAAAAGTTAAAATATTAAATTTTCTCTCGCTCCTTATATTTATGCTCTTGATGAATTTTGCACGAAACACAAAAGGTATTTCCAGCATTCTGCCCTAAATCATCCCTGCTTCTAACTCTATCTTTATTTTTTTACCTAAACAGCAGTAACAATTTCATGTATGTATTATTAAATCCAACATGTAATACTAGCTAAACCACGGCTTTAACATTTCGTCCCTTATTTTAACCCTTCAGGAGCAAATTTTCAAAAAACAATGAATACACAGCTATAACCTAAAATTTGACATCTGTGACTTCAGTGGTTTCGATTTTCGATACTTCATCCTTCATTTCACTTCTTAGGGCCTACGCTAGCTGACGCGGACGCCCGCCGCGTGCGCCCGCTCGCGGATTTAAAATGTACCGAAAATCCGTCGCACGCGCCCGCGTCACTTAGCGCTGTTCATACAATTTCTTATTAGACGCGCGCACGACGGGCGTCCGTTCCGGGTATTCCGCGTCAGCTAGCGTAAGGCTTGATTTTTGATAAAACAAATTAAAACCACGCGGCGGACACGACGTACAAATACGCGTTCTTGAATCTACATAAGCACGACGACGTCTGTACACGCATACGCCTACATACATCGCGCGCGCACTCTTCTGGATTCCGGCGGGGTCCGGCAATCTGCGCCTTGAGGGGTGGGGTAACTCGAATCGGTGCGGGGCGGAGCGTGTCCATTCTGTACGTTAGTACTATTATATATTCTGTGCTAAAACCTAAAATTCGTCATCTGTAGCTTCAATGGTTTCAATATTCTAACATTTGTTTAAAATTTTCACACTTTATCCCTAAAGGGGTTGATTTAAAAATAACCTCTAAGGCAACAATTTCTTATCAATCTATATAATCTATCTAATATATAAAAATCTCGTGTCACGGTGTTTGTTACCGAACTCCGAAACGGCTTGACCGATTTTTATGAAACTTTCTTGTCCACATTCGGCAGGTCTGAGAATAGGTCGTAGGCTATTTTTTATACCCCTAGCTATATGGCAAAACAACGTTTGCCGGGTCAGCTAGTATGAAGAATGATACATTGTGACTTGTTAAATTATACGAAACCATAGAGACATTTGGTGGAATGATTACTATAAGTCACTTATTGCTATTGGACATGGATATATTGAGGAAATGTGCCACAGCGAGTGTAAGAATTTTATAAAACACGCAGTGTACTTGTACAATATTAATTTATTGCAATTTTATACTCATTGTACCCATTTCATCAATTGGAGACTAAGGCTGCGTTTCCACCAGAGATGTGCGAGGTAGCTGAGCGGTGCGAGGCTGTGTAACGAAGATGTGTAGCGGGCTCTTTTGAAATAAGCGGGCGGGGTGCGGTGAGGCGGGAGCGGAGCAACGCCGCCTAGCAACACATCCCTCGCACACATTTCTCGCACACATCTTTCCCTTCTTTTGTTTTGTATGTACAAAAACCTCGCTCCGCTGAGCTGTTTGCACCAGAGCTGAGCTGAGCGAGGATAGGTAAATGAAGCTTTTCTATTGGTTCATGACAAACACATCCCTCGCAACGCATCCTCGCCTCGCACAGCTCCGGTGGATACGCAGCCTACAAGTGGTTGATGTGCTGGATGCGGTTAAAACACGCCTGTATTTGTCGACCCAGAATGAACGACAATAATGCGCCACCTAATAATTATAACCCTTATGGTATTAACATGAGAGTTTCAATTTCCACGTCATAGTCATTCATTATTGTTATTCATTCCGTATCGACAGTTACAGGTTGTGTTCTAACCACACCCGAAATGCTAGTAAAAGTTTCCGTGTACCTGTGGCTTTTGATGTACGATGGGCTGCAAAAGTGCATGGATATCTCGGGGCGATAATCGCGTGAGCAGTGTTTGATCGTTTGATGTTATTAAAAAACCCGCGCGCGCGCGCGCGCGCTCACGCGCTCACGCGATTATCGCCCCGAGATGTCCATGCACTTTTGCAGCCCACCGTACAATAACTTGTTACAAAGCCTCCCTCCCCCTCGGCTTCAGTAGGCCTCAGTTTGATCTACTATTTACAGCCACTTAACAATTTGGGCCACCACTGCTTCAGTTAATAATTCAACATATCTTAATCAAGTACACCTTTTCATTTTCAGAATTATTGAAGAACAAGTTGCCCAGTTATGACGCATTGACACAAAAACGTGTTGCCTACAGTCCGCCAGGTGTAGATAAGATGAAGTTATCTTACAAAGTGGTCCCATTATTACAGGATCCAGTTGAAATACCGAAAATAGACCCAGAAGATGAAGTACTTGAGACCAAAGATGACATGTTTGGAGAAGTGGACTCTGATGTTAATATACACATAACAAACAAAGATGTTTTGATAAAACATGTGAAGAACAAAGTAAATGACAAACATGAAGATGTGAAGAAGCAAGAGACAAGTGTTGCTACTAAAGAATCGAATAAAATTGATGTAACAACGAAAGTAGACGACTCTTCAAGTGAGAATCACAGCTTGTTGAAAAAATACAAGCTATTACAAAAAAAAATGAGGCTTTATAATGAAAGGAAACGACATGACAGTGCCAGTTCAGCCTCAAATACCACAGCAAAGGACACATTGAGCAGTGATGGTAAGAAAGAAGACTCAGACGACGATGTGAGCGAAATCGTTAAACAATACAAGGAAAATAACATTGCTACTGTAATTAATCCAAAAAACGACACTAACAAACATCTAGTTAGTAAAGCAAACAATGTGAATCCCTTTAAAAATGTAGATCCTAATCTATCAGTGTTTGTAGATAAATTAGTTAACCCAGTGTTGATGGTGCATACTAAAAACAATGCTCGTATAGAACCCAAATCAAATTTGAGCGACATACCCTTTAATTTAAACATTCATAACACTCTTAAAAACATAAAGGTGCAGCAACCAATGACCATGCAATCCGTGTCTTGGTTTAGTATTCTTAGAGGGCTCAGTGTGATGCTGATAGGTCCAAAGGGTAGTGGTAAAACCATGGGCTACTTGCCATCAGTGTGTCGACTTATATCCGATGGTGATAATGATATAGTCAACAGTGTAGGACCAACATGCATTATAATTTGTGCCACAGCTAAATCTGTGTCAGAAGTTGAACATAAAAGTAAAATGCTTCTGAGTTCTAAAGATAAAATTTTCTCATGCTACGCGGGCATGGATTTACTTAATTTAACAACATCTTTGCTGAATGGTTGCGACCTTTTCATTTGCACGCCTTGTGTTCTAGTCAGGTTGTTGGTGCAAACTGATTTCGGTGTAGATTTGCGACGCCTCACTACCTTCGTGCTAGACGATTGTGAAAGATTGGACGAGGTGTACCAAAACGAGATCAGAGTAGTACTAGCGAAAATCAAGGAGATGTTAAAAACTAGAGTTAACAAAGAAGTTAAAGTCCAATATGTTTTGGCTTCGAGAGTTTGGTGTGATTTCATGGAACCACTTGCCAAAAGAGCTTCAAATACCGTCATATGCATAGGAGCTTTTCAGGAGTGTGTGCTTTACTCGAAAGCTAACACGACCGTTGATTTTGTGAAGGCAGAAAACAAGAATACTAAAGCGCTCGAGTTCATAAAGAAGAATGATAGAAGCAAGAAAACTCTTGTTGCCTGTAGAAAGGATGAAGAAGTAGATGAGTTGGAACGAATTTTGACGCAGCAGGGCTACACAGTGTTCGCTTGTAATAGCAAAATGACTGTTGAAGACCTAAGGAGTTTAAACACGGCTTGGAATGACTACGCTGACCCTGTGTCGGGCCCGATCCTTGTGTGTTGCGACGGAAACTTGAATCACATGAACATCACGGACGCACATTACTTGCTCCACTATTCCATGCCAGAACTGTTCTCCATGTTCTGTAAACGTTTTTCAGCACTAAACGACCATTACCCGTCCATTTTCAAAACTGAAAACAAAAACGTTTCCATCAAGATTATTCTAGAAGACAACAACGCTGAACAGCTGCCGAAAATATGCAACTTCGTCAAACGGTGCACCAACGAATTTCCCAATATGTTAAATGGAATTTGCCAGAAGATTTTAACTTGCAAAGACTTGGTGAAGGCTGCCAACCTCGTGCCTATCTGTGGGAATCTACTGGCCTTAGGAGAGTGCCCAGACTTTTGGTATTGCAGAGAAAGACACACTTTCTCAGAAACACATGATGAACCGAAGGAGTGGATGCCCACAGAAGGAACTATTACATTCAAAATACTGCACTATCAAACTGCAGTTTTGTACTCGGCTCGATTGCTTTCCAATGTCAAGAAAGGTGGAACCCAGAAGTACTTGCAAACATACAGCACCCTTTCTTTGAAGATGGGAATGTATTTCAGTCAGGATGCTAACAAAAAACTTCACGGCACTCCAGAAATCGGTGACGTTTGCGCTGTGTCAATCAAAGAAAACTTCTTCGTCAGATGTCAAGTGGTTGACATAATAAACAAATACAGAACAGGCAACCCCAACCATATTCTTATCAAGCTAATTGATGAGGAGAAACTGGAAACTTCTAGAGATATTTATCTCTACCATTTGCCAAAAGAACTGAAGGATATTGAAACATATGTTGTTCAAGTGAGGTTAGCTGGTGTCGTGCCAAAAGATAAAGATATCACGTTCTCTGATCTTGCTAAATACCAACTCACGAAAGCTGTGGACATTAACGAGGATGTGTACATGCGTGGCAAAGTAGTATTGACTGTGGGCAATCAAATATTCGTCGATAACATCTACGTGTGCCAAGATTTGTCGTCGCTCAATGAAATAGTTGTGAAAAACAACTTCAAGGAGATGCTTGAGCCGCATTCTGTGGTTTTCCCAGATCATACAAAGAAGATTAAGAGCAGCTTGCTTCTTGATGCTGAAGTAAGTACAGACAATACAGATTTTGAAGAAGTAGAAGAGATGAAACCTGTTAAGGATTTGCCGAAAGCTCAATGGGCGCATTTAAATCGCGAAGACCTGTCATTAGTCTATTTTACTTCTGCAATTGATCCAAGCTCGTTCTTCGTACGCTTAACTAAATTTGAAGACACCATGGTAGGTCTCTGTAAAGATATTGATAAATATCTCGAAGGAAAACCTGATGCTTTGACCAATGTCAAAGAAAATGATATAGTGTTAGCTAAATTTCCAGATAACGAATGCTTTGAAAGAGCCAGAGTTGATTTCATTTCGGGCACGAAGGCCAAATGTTTCTTTGTAGACTATGGTGACTGGAGAGAAGTCCCTTTGAAACATATGATAGAGATCTCTGATAAATTCATCACTCGTTTGCCGTTCCAGGCTATAGAATGTAGATTGATAGGCGTTCGACCTGTGGGAGACAACTGGACTGACTTTAGCACAAACTGGCTGTGTGACAGGTGCGATAGTGAAAATCTGAAAGGACTTTACGTCAAACATTTCTCGTCAGACAAAGCAGATTACACTGGAGGCACGAAATACGCCGTCGCGCTTGTAGATACTAACGGCGAAGAAAACGTTGTCTTTAATAATCTAATGATCGACCTGAATCTAGCAGCTCCAAACGAAGATGAAATTAGTATTCTTGACAATCTTGATTTCATGGAAGAAAGTAAAGATAGTAAGAATCAAGATGAATCAAGTGACGATGACGATGTGGCTCCCGCAACAAATGGTACTACAAAGTCAAACCAGCCTCTCAGATCAGTTCCATTAATAGCTGATGATGATGATTCAGATAGCGACAAGTGGAGTTTCAACATGCCAAACGAAATCATGAGTGCTTTTAAGGGAGCTAAACCTGCAGATGATTATAAAACAATGCTGGAATCAAAACCTGCTGCTTCTCTGAACGTCAAAGTTGACAAAGTTAGTAACGAACCAATGTTGAACGATTATGAAGTCATAGCCCCTCTCAAAATACAGGAATTAGACTCCGATGATTTGTCATCCACAGAGAGCCAAAATACGAAATCGGAGTTACTCAAGAAAGTGAGCGAAGGCAGAAAACCAAAGATAATGTGGAAACAAAATAAACTCACTGTGACTTTAAAAATAATGTTGATAGGAGCTGAAGACTATGAAATAGAAATTCACGACAGGGCAATAGATTTTTCAGCTAACGTAAACGATACTTCGTATAGTTTCAACTTCGAATTGTATGGAATAATAGATAAAATTAAATGCAGCCATTCGAATAAGGGGCAGTATATACTAGTGAAACTTGTGAAGCTGATACAGAAGAATTGGCTCACTTTGACGAGGAAAGGTTGCGAGGCCAAATGGATAGTCTATGATGTAGACTCATTAGACATGTCGTCAGATGAAGAGGAAGTTATAGAAAACAATATAGCCGAAGTACTAAAGAGTTATAATAAAGTCGATTCAGATAGTGACGATGAATTCTGCGATGATGCCAATTATAGCTACGGTAGACGGTAGATGTTAATTCTACCGGTTCAGAACTTATTTTATTACTTTTTACATGTTTTTATTTAGTTTTACCTGTCCCGATGTTTGTCTGTCTGTAATCAAGTCTTGCAAGTTAAATTTGACCCACTTCTCGGTCTCCGATTGTGCTGAAATTTTGTATGCATTTGTAAATCGGATGACAGTGCAATATTATTATGACGATCTGATCTGATGATGGAGATTGAAGGTGGCCATACAAACTCTGTAATAAAACTCCGTCGAGTTTGGGCTCGTTTGATTCGTCTTGACGAGTACTTTGATCCTAGTTGGTAACCAGAGTCTGATGATGGAGCTGAAATGTGGCCCCAAGAACTCTGTAATGAAACAATACAATCCCATCGAGTTTGGGCTCGTTTGATTAGTCTTGACGAGTACTTTGTCCCAGATTGTATAAGTAGCACTATAAATGCTCAAACAATTCATTTGTGTTCGTGCTACGAATAACTATGGTCTACATAACAGAAAAACGCTGCTACACGCTATCAACTACCAAATCCCGCACCAAGAATACTAAAAAATAAATTTAAAAGGAAAAAACTTAAAAACAAGCTTTTTAGGTACATAAATTGAAAATATTTTAATTTTGTTAAGATAATAGACCATTTATTAATCTTTGCGTTTTTATCATAGTATAAAAACGCAAAGCATAGTATGCATAATGATGATGATGATGATGCGTTCCTGTTATCCCTCGTTTGGGACATAGGGCTTGTCGGTTTCACTGAACAGTTAACGTTTGAATTGTGGGTAAAATGGTTCCAACGGAAGACCACCGTCAGCTGCACGGCCGACATCATGCTGAGTTGGCACCATTTCGTGACTGTATAATGTTGTATCTCACCGTTTTTCTCCTGTCAATTTAAGATTATGTCACGAATAAATATTTTTCTTTCTTTCTTTTTTCTTTCAAAGATTTAATACATGGTCTATTTTCAAACAAAATTAAATTGTTTTTAACTTATTAGTTCTTTTTATTACCAGTCGCGCGATCGGCTACTTTTTTGGGTAATTTTTTCTAAGTACCCTATGTTAAAAGGTGATCGAAACTAGAAACAAAAATTAGCAAATTTTGACAGTTAGCTCAGGCACCGCCGTGTGTGCCTAGGACGCTCGAGGGGTTAAAATTTACTTAATAAAGGTTGTTTGTAAAAGTTCTTTTTAATTTAAAATTTTCAGCTTGAGATAACGCGTGTTTCCAAGAGCTCGGGTGCTCAGGTACTTAGTATTAGTATTGACCATCTCAGGGTTAAGTAACATATCAACTTGTTTATCTGTATATATTTTTTATTTGTTATAGATTATAGACGATCTGGTTTACATATATTTAATCTGTTCCCTTCTTATTTTCTTGCAAATGTTGCCCGAGAGTCTGGGAGAGATTCCTCTGATGTGATAAGACCGCCTATTTCTTATCTTGTAAACTATGTCAATGCATTTTTCTGAAATGTCTCCGACATACCTACTCGTAGTTCGAAAAATCGCCGGATTCAAGTGGCAGTGGGCAGGGCACGTCGCTAGTAGAACTGATGGCCGATTGGGCCCAAAGGTTCTTGAGTGGCGTACACGGACCGGTAGTAGCGTAGGTAGCCCTCCAACAAGATGAAGCGACGACCTGGTTAAGGTTGCGGTAAGCGTTGGTACAGATGGCGCAGAACCGATGTGTTTTGGCTGAAATTATGATGATGATATTATATTGTGTAGTACTTATGAGACTGGACGCACCTAACCAAGCAACAACGACCAAACTGTTATATTATAATGTTGACTCCCGGCTAAAGCCACCTTAAAAGGTGGGTAAATTTTAACTCCACCCATGAGCCGTTGGGTGTGTTAAGTTATTGATTTCATAATTTTAGCCTACCTTAAAAAAGGAGAAAGTTTTATGAAAGTTTTATGGTATGGCTGTATTATTTTTATATTTTTCTACTGAGATATTTGCCGCCTGTAAACTGGTTTCGATGATAAGTACTTTGTTATTGTTCGATAATGTTTCAATACGTAATTTTAAACTGTTGATTAGAAATTACTGATGTTATAATTTTATTAACATTTGATAAGTCTGTTATTGTTTTCGTTTAAAGAGGAAAAGTTGTTCTTTTCATTTAACTGTGGGATATCGGTCGGCAAGACGAGTAAGAGCTGATGATTATACAAACACTGTTTATTGAATAGCCAAAAGCAAATGTTCGTACAGCCACTCATATAGGGTGTTCTAAAACTAAACGCTTAACTTATCTGGTACCGGCAACTCAACCAACTCAGTCAACTCCAGTGGCGTAGCTAGTTAACCAAAGGCCCTGGGGCCAAAAATAAACTAGGGCCCCAACCCACGTTTGTTTACATGATAAGACAAGTAAAGATGAATGCACTTTAAATTCAGTAGACTCGCGCGCTTGTAAATTCACTAGTATCGTTTTATAGCCGCATTTCTCATAGGTCCGCGTTAATAGTTTGTAAGTCAGAGTCCGAGGGGCCCCCTGAGCTTGGAGGCCCCGGTGCACTGCCCCGCTTGCCCTACGGTAGCTACGCCACTGGTCAACTCGTATCAGTTCTGGAAAAATAAGAAACAAATCCATGTCTTTATACTTAGTTTTTTAGCATTAGAAATAGTTTAAACAATCATGACGAGTCTTATTATTGAAAAACGCTTTTATTAAATAGTAACTATCACTACACAGTATAAAACAAAGTAGCTTCCCGCTGTCTCTCTGTCCCTATGTATGCTTAGATCTTTAAACCTACGCAACGGACTTTGATGCGGTTTTTTTAATAGATAGAGTGATTAGTGAGTGAGTGGTCGCTAGTTACTTATGAAACCACTTACGTTTGCTAGTGCTGGTTTTTTTTAACTAACGACATACCGAGTCGGGACCCTTTCTGTAACAGCATTAATATGTACATACCTACTACTATGTCTATGTTTGTTCTCTTATTTTTGCCTGTTGCCTGTGTTTTTGTTGTTATAAGTGTAAATGACCATATATGTCCTTGCTAATTGTTACATATTTGCTGTGAGTTATTTTTTCAAAAGTGTTTTTCAGTAAAAAGAAAAAACGGGATTTATATTTTCAATTCAATTGGACCATTGCGGTCCGACCGTATCAGTAACCAAACCTTTAGGATCATAGAGGTGCAGTAAAAAGGAATTTTTTGGAATTCCCCGCGGGATAAAGATTGGGAGTCGGGGGCGCGGACTAAGTCGCGGGAAAAAGCTAGTATAATTAGATAATTTCGAATAAATGACATAGATTTTTTTACTTATTTTTTCCAGAATTTGTTGGAACCGGACTGGACTGGTATAGTCGACCAAGTAAGCGCTTTACTGTTTTTTATGACAGTTCCTACATCAGAATCGAAACAATAAGGCAAACAATCATGTCACATTGACTTGTAAGTGAAAATAGCCTTTGATGTTTTAAGCCGTACAATTGACATTGAACCTTAGGGTGGGAAAGGAGTTTCTTGGTCCACTATGAGCTTTGATTAATTATAACTGAAGATACACATTGCCGAACAAAATCCCCTTCAAAAAATGTCCGAACTTTTTTATTTGTTTGCATAACAATTAAAATCACCACCTACACAGAAATTTGAACCTAATCTTTACTGTATTACAGTCGAATTTCGGTTGACACTTGACAGCTAAACTTGACAATTTCACGCAACGTACTGAGAAAAAAAAGAAGGCCACTTTTATCAAAGTGGCGCTCATTTGGCTCGGACATTTTCGGGCGCGCGACTGTGGATCTGCAGTTATAATTGATCAAAGACTATGAGTCGTTGTACACAATTAATGGATTTAATTTAAAACAAAACTTAATTGATTCCTTTGTATAACGAATGTTACCCATATAGTTTGTATGACTGACTTTCGTTACACAAAGGAAGCGATCGTGATTTTATTTTTATTAAGCCCTTAACTATGTATATTCTTTTTTTGAAAACGACCCCTATTTATACCAGAGGCCGTATTGTCTAACGCTTCTGGCGCTTGCCTTCGCTTTCACCATCTCTTTCTGTCATCATCTTATGCCGTTTGACAGAAAGAAATAGTGATTGCGAAGGCAAGCGTCAGTAGCGTTAGACTAAGCCTACAGGTTATCGTTGGGTTTTGTGACACCCTGTGTATAACCATTAATTTTCTTTGTGTATACGTCTAGCTTACTGTCTGATGTTCTTTCATTCGTTCGGAGGTTAATCGGTAGAGATCTGTTTTTATTCTATGTTTTATTTACAAGAAAGGGATTACATACGTGTATCTTAACAGTTGGCAATTGTCATAGTCACAACTCACGTCTTTAACCGAGTTTAACTCGACAATTTCGGACTAATTCGTAATAGAATCATTTATTTCTGTTTAGAGTTACATTTAGGTACAATTTGTATTAATTGTGCCAAACTACAGAGCAGTTTGTCGGCACTTTAGCTCTTGGTTTATAAAATTACAAATTACAAGCAACGCTAAACATAGGTATAGTTAGTAAAAAGATTTGAATTAGTTAGTGTTGTGTTATAAGCAAACAAACGCGCACTACGCGCCACTGCTTGAGCAGAGTCGTTAGAGACGTGAGTTGTCAGTATGTATATATTATATTTCATTATTAGTGAGTCTCACCGTAATTTTATGTTCAAAATGTTGTCAATAATGTTTTTTTTAAGTGAAAGTAAACGGATTACTGACGTTTTTAAACGAGTGCACGTTTGGCAGTGCCGTGACGTGTGGCTCCGAGAAGAAGGGCTGCGGATTAGCCCGAAACATATCGAGTTAAACTCGTTTTAAGACGTGAGTGATCCGCATACTTTCACTATGAGTAAGTCACACGTTAGTTTCATGTTTAAAATGTTTTTTTTCCTCTCTGCTTACCTTTTATATTTTTTTATGTACATGTATTGTATTCTGTGTTGTATTAATTGTGGTGATAAAGAGTCATTGTATTGTATTGTACAATAAAGGGTTAACATACATACATAGTTACATATTACCCTAAAAAATGTAAGACTGGCCCGCTAGGGATTTCAAACTGGTTTTTATAAGCTTTTATTTAACGTAATAATTTACTCTGTTAATTTTTGTTTAGCTTAAATCTTGTTAAGCAAATTTCATAAACTTTCCGTCGTTTGATTGACTTGAAATTTGTTATACATGTGTAGATTGGATGACAATGCAAGTATAGTCGACTAAATAAGTACTTTACCATTTCTTATAAATGTCAATTCCTACATCAGAATAAAAAAAAACAATAAGGCTGATTGCCACATAGACTTGTAAGTGAAAATAGCCTTTTGTAGTGGTAGAGCCATGTTGTAGCTAGCCGCTGCATCACGAATGAGCCGGCAGTACCACCCTCTCACAGAACACCGGCGTGAAGCAGCAGTAATCCTGCTGCGTTTCGTACGGTCAGTGAGAGTGCCGCGGGCCCAATGCCTCTGCCCCTCCCACTCCCCTATTCCCTCTCCTTTTTTAAAGGCCGGCAACAGATCAGTGACTCTCTTTGAGTTGTTGATATTTATGGGCGGTGGTGATCATTTTCCATCAGATGACTCGCTTGCTCGTTTGTTTCCCTCTCATAATAAAAAAAAATGATCGGTACGGTGGTAAAGGAATTTCTTGGTTGACTATACAGTTAGAAAAACAATTTTTTTTCTCAATTTATTTGCTTCGAATAATGTTTTTTTCGTTGAACAAAAAACCGGTTGTTTCTAGCTACTGCTCTAATGTTATAGCAATGATTCATGATCATGAGCTTATTTTAAGTAGTTTTTAAATGTTTAGTATCAAGAGAGAAATGACTGTCGCTTATTTACAAGTATGCAATGGCGTGGAGTGAACATTTTCGTTAGGCAACTCTTGAGTTGAAGCGTGAGTCTTCGGATGTGGCACACAGCGGAGGCGTGGCTGTGCGGTGGCGGTGACGGTTGTAATATTCCAACTTGTATGAACGAGTTCGCGGTACGGTACCGCACAACCGTTCATATAAGTTAGAATGTTACAACCGTCACCGCCATCGCACCGCCACACCTGCTGTCTGTGCGTTTTTAGCTTTAGGGTGGAGCGTTTATGTATGGTGAAATAGTAGATTGATAACCAAGGGTGGAAAGTGACCCATTGAACCCGAGATATTTTTGGCGCTCGAACACTCTACTTTTCATTAAACACCCAAGACCCGAGAACAAACATTCGTATTTTTCATACAAATATCTGCCCCGACACGGGAATCGAACCCGGGACCTCAAGCTTCATAGTCAGGGTCTCTAACCACTAGGCCATCTGGTCGTCTGGTCGTTCGTGGTGTATGTAATTTTTCCTTTGTCAGTTTAATGTTAGTAAGCAAATTTAAAAAGTTAGATAAATTTCTTGTTTCAAACGGATGTTCGGCGTACAACCTCCAGTGTTGTATATAAGCTCCATGGTCACGACGTGCATCTAGATGGCCATGCCGAAACGTGAAAAAAAGTGTCACTAACGTAACTGAATTATCTTCGACTCCGAGGCTAATCGTAAAAATTAAAAAAAAAATTACTTTCCACCCTTGAGATGAAAACGCAATTTTCCACCCGCCTATCTACCCATGAAAATTTAACTTTCCAAACAGGAGAGATGAAAAAAAAATGTGTTATCGGTCTTGAATAGGTACCTCTAAAGACTTGCGTATGGACTAGTTACTTACATTAACATATTAATTGTATTTTTTCGATGTATATGACACCTCACGCTTCAAAATCCATTGAGCCGTTTAGGCTGCAGGGCGTGCCAAATAATGATACATACATACGCTCGAAAAACAACCCCACTTCGACAGTCGGGTGAAAATAAATAAAAACTCGCTCCACCCTGCATACTCTGCCATACGCCAATGCAGGCATGTCACATTCGCACACCTATATCAAAAGAGCGCCAACTCAATATACCACTTTAATTTAGACCTTTCAGGAATTGAATGAAGTCTAAATTCAAATGGTACATTATTTTGAGTTGATCCTTTTTTGATCTAGGAGTGAGTTAATTGTCACGGTGGTTAAGCCGTTTTTCGTATTGTGTACAGTCGAGGTCAAAGATATCTTTACACTTTTGTACTATCGCCCCAAGCGCCAGATAACTACCTTAAAGGCCCAGTTTGCGTGCAGTGGCTAGACATCTGTCCATAACAATCCATAGCAATAAACATCAACGGCTGCAAGCAAATTTGTTATGAAAATGGGTATCTGGCGCTTGGGGCGATAGTACCTTGTCACTAATGCCTTCTGATAATTTTGGTTTACTAATGTTTGACCAAAAAATTATTGACAAATGATCATTTGACAAACAACGTTTCACCAAATAATCATTTGGCAAACGTGACATTTGACAAATGTATCATTTTACAAAAACTCACTTAGCATATGATCAATTGGGATGTACCAAAAAAATAACCTATAGTTTTTATATTTTTTTTGGAAAGAATAGGATATTTTAAGATACCATTTTAATCGATTTTGAATTTGGTTGAGTATTTAATTTTTTATAATTTTTTTAAGAAATACGTTGGATGACGTCACAGTGAGAGAGCCACGTTCCATTGCCTACAAAAATTCAAGCCGTACATAACATAATCTGTGGCACTACTGATTTGTCTTGTCACTGTCAATAATACAAGCACGGCTTAGGGTCCTAAATGAACCATGACAAATAGTTTTATTTATTTATCTTCTTTTAGCTTCGATTATTCCTGTTTGTTTAATGGTGTGATAGTAAATAGATATTTTTTACTAAAATCTGATATTTAAATTCTTTCATATTTACTTGTATCGTAGTAATTTAATAATTAAATTTGTAAAAATACATTGCGAGAATTGCATACATTTCGGACTTTATGATAAATGACAACTGTTTAAAGCCAGGTGCGCATCATGTGATTAAAGTTCTGTCTTTGTCACTCTTTGCTATTATAAGCAGGACAGCAACATTTCAAACTGTCAATTTGCTTTAGAGTGTAGACGTGCCTATGTGACGATTCACTGCAGGGGTCAAATGAAGGTCATTACTTAAATTTTCTTTATTTAATTCAGTTTATCATATTTCTGGAATCTGATTTCTGAAAACAATTCACAAAGCCTATTTCTCCAAACGGTTTTCGATTTATTATACGTTGTCAAAAATTGGGACATCCCAATTAGCAAACACTACACTTGGTAAATGTGTTAAATAATAAAATGTCAATTGACCGTTTTCCATTTCACCAAATGATATGTTTCGCAAATTAAGCATATGTTTCATAGAAAGTTATTCACATCTGTATTAATACGTAACTAATTTGTTTAGTAATCAATGAAACACTAATAATTGCAGCTGCTTTTTAAATAGCAAGACTTTTTTGGGTGGTACGCTCCCGCTACGCTACGCTCCCGCATTAGCCTTTGAACCTAACCTATCCGAGTCGCTTCCGCTCCGAGCCGTCTTGCTCGCTCGCTTCGCTCGCTCGCTGTAATAAAACGAGATTTCTAATAAACAATTCTAAAACATTGTAGGTACCAAACGTTTTTAGACCAATAGTAGTTTTGTCTGATAACTCAGTTGCTAAATGTTCATTTTGTCAAATAATTATTTATAAAATGTAAATTTAACTGTTGATCATTTGAATAAGTGAGTCATTTGTAAAATGTCTACTAGTAAAATGATCAATTGGCGAAACATTTTTTTGTAAAACGTTGTTTGTCAAGTGTAATTTTGCCAAATGACTTTTGGTCAAACGGCAGGGCACCGACAATTTTCATATAAAAGTTCAAACACGAAGTGACAGCGACAAGTTAGTAAAGTGTGAAGATATTTTTGACCTCGACTGCACTATGTTATTTGCCAGTTCTGTTGCCATATTCTGTTAAGCTAAGTTAAAAAATAGTTAAGAATAAAGGAATATTATATTCTTATGATCAAATGACTTTTTATTTCATCTTGAGCCCTGTACATTAGCTATTTTAAGTGTGCCATTTGCTTTTTTTAAATGAGAAAATTTAAGGGTTCAACTGATTCTGGGTATGATTGATTCGAGTTTATGTAGCAGTAAGTAGTTAAAAAGGCAGCTACATAAATACAAGTATAAATCATAGTTTTCAAAGCCTTGTTAGTGTTGATTTTTGAAAATGCCGTTTGTTTTCAAGGGACACGACTCTCTTAACAAACTTTACATGGGAAATTAGAGACATTTTTTTAATTATCAAAATCAATAGCGCTCTTGATTGTAAGATCTCAAAATTACGTAGTTCTGAAAAAAAGTACCTGCATTTTAAATTGAAAAAGACTATTTACTAGCTTCTGGCCGCGACCTGGTCCGCGCAATCGACTCGTGAATGAACCGAATGTGTCTGGTGCATAGTTTTAGTAGTCTAATGCCTTTCAAATGAAAATTAAACCGGTTTGGAGGTGGAGGTTTCAAGGTCTATAACGGAAGTAGTTAGAAGCATATTTTTGTAATATAATTATGAAGCATGAAGCCAGACGAGCGTAATTTTGTGAGTCGTGAGCGGCAGAATTTCGGTCGCGCCATACAATATGCAGGTCATCACGTGACACAATGTATGGCGCGACCGAAATTCTACCACTCACGACTCACAAAATTACGCTCGTCTGGCTTCACCCTGATTTCGTCCGTGAAACTGCAATACTGCGTACACTTTATATGGCGCGTCGTGCATTTTTGGCCGCGCAGGCACGAACAAACTATTCCTATGAAAGCAGAAGGTACGATCCACACTTGAAATCAGTCTTATGTCGTATAGTATAGTTTACAAGGTGCAAATTACCTAACACTAACATGCCTCGCGACGCGCGCTAATATGGCGGCAGCAACCAACCAATAGCGGCGCAGGAAAAAGACGCGTCGTGCGTGGAATATGCCGATTGGTCAATTGCATTTTCCGCTCTTCTAAAACGCGTCTTCTGCGCAGGTACATCGGTGAGCCATATCAGTTGTGTACTATTGTAACTAGCTATTTCCTATGTCGAATTTTTCTGATTTCCACTGTTTTTTCATTTCAAGTTGAGCCTTATGGAAAACGCTAGTTAAGCGGTATTGCAGTTTCACCGACGATTTATAGATTTTGGAAATCTCTGAAACGGCTCTAACGATTTAGATGAAATTTGTTATGATTGGGATATCGGGGGCGAGCAATCTATCTAGCTTGTCTTTGGGGAAACTCATGTTTTCGAATTTCTGTAAATAAAACAAGTATAAATAGTAATAATTTATTTTTGATTTAACACATACATGCCAACTAGAATTTTACAAGTTAATAATACACTTTGGATATCACATGGATAATTATTAGGACTAAATATTACTTGATTAGCCATAAGATTGTTCTTGATTATATTACGATGATTTTCACCAAATAACGAACCAGATTTTAGTTTTAAGCGCGATTTATAAGTAAGTACTTCATTTTTCATGACTTATTGAAAGACGCTTTAAAATTGTAACAATTAAATAGTCCCATTTTACTTATTTTACTAAAGTATTTTGATCTCAATAAACTGTGAGGGCTACATATGGCCTCAACGCACATATGCGTTCACTGCTTGAATAAAAGTTCTATTATTTAACTATACATAAATTAAAATAATAAATAATCATTTAAATAGAATTTAAATAGTTTTGTTACATTCTTACATACAATATCGAAATCACATGAAAACAGGCATTTTAATAAACAATTTTTACTAATTTACAACACTAAACAACTCTAGATTAGACTATGTATTTATTTACAAAAATATATTGTCAACATTTCGTTTTATGTTTCCAAGAGCTTTAACAACGAACAAGACAGACTCTAGACACGCTATAGCTGCCGCCGCACAACGTACTATCAGGTCCGACCGCTTCTGTGAACCTTAACGCATTCACTGCCGAGAACGCATATATACGTCATTTGAACGCACATGTGCGTTTGTGGCACCTGAAGAAATCTCGAGTCAGACAGCCCGCAGCAATGCGTTAAACACCTCAGACTCCTACCTCAAACTGTTGCCGGAAGGATTTCCTTGCGAAAATAATAACATTAGGCGTCTAAAGGCTGTATTGTCGATTGGTTGTATCCACTGAGACAAAGCGATATTTTCTCAATGGAATTGAAATAAAAGATGGAAATACTACTACTATTCGATGATTTATATTTGTATCTTTTCCTGTCAACTGTATTTCCTGTGTATCGAATATGTGTAAATAAACATCTCTCTCTCTCTCTCTCTCTCTCTCTCTCTCTCTCTCAAATACTAATTTGGGTCATCACAGCGAAATAAACAAAAGTTGGACATACAATTAGCGACTGCGAGATAGCAAACCTAAGAATTATTTTAATGGACCGAATGTTGGCCAGGCGTAGACTTGACTATAAGATATTGGCTATAATCCTTTAACTTCTGCCATGTCCACAGGAGACGCACGAACAAAAAAAAGTATATGACCCATATTTATGAATGTAAACCTAGATTTTAGTACAGTGAACGTCATAAATAAGTGATCATTTATGTACCTTGTCGCTTTTAGTCGTTACACAATTTCGTATGGCTTTTTAAACATGACGTTAAAGTGACAGGGTAGAAAAGTAGTCGCTTATTTATGACGTTGACCCAAGTACAATACTGGAAAATACGGGTATTTTCACATTCCAAATATAATATACAGGGTTATTTTTAATTCACTGACGTTCACTTAACCCTGAATTCCTATCACTCAAACAAATGTTTTTTGTTTTACGACTTTTTAAAATGAGGCACTTTTTTCCCATACAAATACACAGAGTATCGTAAAAATGTGGAAATCTCAAATTTTCAAAACGTTATTACACCAAAAATATTAAGTTATGACAAAAGCCGTAAAACAAAAAACATTTGTTTAAGTGGTGGGAGTTTAGGGTTAAAAGGATGCTAGTGAATTACAAATAACCCTGTAGAGTAGTAATTAGATAAGTTGGGTAAGGGAGAAGGTAGATAAAAAAAATAGTTCAATAATATGGACTCCCGCAAAATAATAAGAGGATCAATCTAATAATAAGTGTCATTTCGTTCATTCCAGTTTTGTTCTCGTTTCACTGAAATACTACTGCAATTTATTTTTGCAAAAAAACGGTCAAGCGCGTGTCGGACTCGCGCCCTAAAGCAAAAAAAAGGTAAAGGCAAGCAAAAGCAAGTTTGTATTTTTATGAAATCACAGTGATTTTTGGACTTTTTTTGTACACATTGTAAATTTTTATACTTTTTTGATGCGGATGCTTTGTCTTGTCTCACGATTTGTGCATTAGAATAGCTCCCAGATTCCAGAGAGAGTACTTGACTTTATGTAATTACAATAAAGGTTTGATAGACAGACGGACAACAAAAAAAAAATAGGAGTTCCTTTATCCCTTTTGAGTTACGGAATCAAAAAAAAAACGATGAAAAGTCCCAGGTATTGCATGTAGATGGGTGAATATTCGAGCGTTTTGACCGCCCGGTTTAAGCTCATTACCATTCGACGATTATTACTACAACCGAAGGACGAGTCGCACAGATCAAACTAGATTCAGCTTCGGTAATGCCTTAAGTTTTCATAAAAAGTTAACCCTAAGCATCTTCCTTATCAATAATATTTGCTCAAATGGTACTGAGAAAAAATAACGCCGTAAAAACGCTGAATATTTACCCAGCCGCACGCGTGTCGTGACGCACGCGGGTCTTGACGCACGCGTGTCGTGACGCAGGCGTGTCGTGACGCACGCGTGTCGTGACGCAGGCGTGTCGTGACGCACGCGTGTCGTGACGCACGCGTGTCGTGACGCACGCGTGTCGTGACGCACACGTGTCGTGACTCGGTTTAGACGTTGAACCGCGTCTCGGAGCCATCAGCCAGCATGAGCGTGACCGTGCGCGAGTTGGTCCACACCAGCCGCGCCAGGCGCGCGGGGTTGAGGCGCGCCACGTCGGCCATCGGAGCCGTGCTGTAACACTTCACGCAACGCGTCTGCGCAGCGCCCAGCCCGAACATACCTGGGAAAAAACAGTTTTCAGCAAAGCTGGAACAGCCAGTACCACAAACTTGTAACCTGGCAAACGAAGACACATGGTACAGTCATAATTATGTAGACATGTCTCTACCAAAGAGTAAAACACACACGCCCACAAATAAATCCATATATTTTTGGTAGTAGTAGGGCCATGTTGTAGCTAGCCGCTGCATCATGAATGTGCCGGCCCGTCCGGGGCAGTACCACCCTCTCACAGAACACCGGCGTGAAGCAGCAGTACTCCTGCTGCGTTTCGTACGGTCAGTGAGAGCGCCGGGGGCCCAATACCTCTCCCCTCCTCTATTCCATTTCCTTTTTCCTCTCCCTTTTAGGGCCAACAACGCACTGGCATCGCGTATAGCGCTGCGGGTGTCTATGGACAGTGGTGATCATTTAACATCAGGTGACCCACTAGTTCGTTTGTCTGGCCTCTCTAACATAAAAAAAAAAATACACACGTAGCCTCGCAAGCCTTTGCATTTACAATATCAGTAGAATAAGACCAGCGTCGCGCCGCGCGGGGCCCCTACACTCACCGGCGGTGCTCTGCCAGAAGGACAGGCGGTTGTCTGCGGTGGCGTAGGACACGAGGTAGCGTCCGTCGGGGCTGAACGCGCAGGCGGTGACGGGCCCGCTGTGCGCCGCCAGGGACTGGCAGCGCCCGGCCCGGAGCTCATACATCGCCAGCTGACCCGTGTGGCTGCCCACTGTGATTACAAGTTTTAGTTAAATCTTGGCAACAAATAAAAACCGGCCAAGTGCGAGTCGGATTCGCCCATGAAGGGTTCCGTAGCAGCAAAATGAAAGGTAAATTGTGGTTTACGATTTATGACGTATTAAAAAAAAACTACTTACTAGATCTCGGTCAAACCAATTTTCGGTGGAAGTTTACATGGTAATGTACAATCGGCCTAGACGCCAGCTTGACACCTTAAAGGCCCAGTTTGCGTGCAGAGGCTAGACATCTGTCCATACCAATCCATACCAATGAACTTCAACGGCTGCAAGCAAATTTGTTTTGAAACTGGCAAGCCGGCGCTTGGGCCGATAGTACATCATATATTTTTTTAAGTTTTATCATTCTCTTATTTTAGAAGTTTACCACTTTGGAAGTGTCTGGCGCAAACTATTCAGTTTAGAAAAAAAAATGATATTAGAAACCTCAATATCATTTTTGAATACCTATTCATAGATACTCCACACGTATGGGATTGATGAACATGACAGTTCTAAGTATGGGAAATCCCCAAAATTTATTGTTTTTTTTTGTGTGAAAATCTTAATGCGGTTCACAGAATACATATATTTACCAAGTTTCAACAGCATAGTTCTTATAGTTTCGGAATAAAGTGGCTGTGACATACGGACGGACAGACAGACAGACATGACGAATCCATAAGGGTTCCGTTTTTTGCCATTTGGCTACGGAACCCTAAAACAGTGTGTGTTGTATATACCCAGTATCAGTGAAAGTATCCCACGTGTAGGGTGAGTATACCTGCGATCCTCCTCGTGGCTGGGCAGTGGGAGACCTGGTTGTAGCGACAGATGGCGGGGAATACGTCGCTCAGACCCTTACTCTTCAGATGCGACTGGTCCACGCAGTGTAGGATGATATCCATCACCTGGAAATACATTTATCCAAGGTTCAGCAAACATGGTTTTACAATAAAGTGTGTTATGGTTTGTTACAATTGGTGCTGTAACCAGGATTTTTTATATGCATCAAGTTTTGGACCTTTCGTCAACAAGTATTGAAACGTCACTGGTAAAACGATTTACCCTGACCATATTTGTGAAACGTTTCCAGATGGTGCCACGATCAGAATACTTTCAGTGATTACAGTTGGTGCCGTGACCAGGATACTGTGACTCGATACAGTTGGTGCCGTGACAGGATAATCTCAAGTTAACATTGGTGCCGCGACCAGGATAGTACGAGTCGTTACAGTTGGTGCCGTGACCAGGATACTGTGAGTCATTACAGTTGGTGCTGTGACCAGGATCTTACCTCAACCAATAGCTCAGCAACCTCATTGTGCATCCGGTCAATGAGCAGTTCGATGCCCCTAAGTACTTCGGCGCGTCCCTTTTGCAGCGCGTGGTAAGCCGGCGAGGGCTGCCCACTTTGCTGCGCGGCCGCACAGCGGGCGACTTCGCGCGCCATTGTTGTTATAAACGCTGCTGGCCTGAAAACAAGTTGAAGTTGAAGTTTGTGATTTGTGACACGCTCCCACACCAAATGCCGCGTGCGATTGTCTTAATTGCTTCCTTCTGTAATTTGCTCCCACTGGATAGTGAATATAAAATATGATGTGATTTATATTTTCGCTTCAATGTGGCCCTATCTCCGTAACTACAATTATTAAGACTTTATGTTTGGCATGCAAATATTCTGCGCGAACGAATACTACCGATCGGAATTATAAATTGAGTCAAACTGTAACTATACAGCTGTGGCAGGGCTCTGGTTAAATATCGAAGTAAGTGATATTAAGGTGGCGGGGTGCAGAGGTGGTCGCGTGTTTGTGGCGCTGACCGTACTAGTAATAATAATAGTTTTATTTTATTTCCTTTTATATTGAGTCTGTGAATGAGCGGGGGGCAGGGCTGGCATCGGGCTGGGGCGGAGTGGAGTGCTAAGGGGTGGCATGCTTTCTGCTAGCTTTGGCGCCTTCCTCTCGACTGGTCCATTTAGAATTAGACAATTTTGAATGGACTAGGCGGGAGTGGAGGTGCTAGGGGCTGGCGGGGGATGTGACATTCCGACGCATTCAGCTTGGTCACTGATCAGGTGTTGGCCTTGCTCCTCGTTCATTTACAAACGTAGGGGTGCCCCCTTCGCATTCCTTAGTTATAATAATCTTAAATATTTAAAGATTGTAATTAGGTATAAGAATTTTTTTTGTAACATTAATTGCAATAAACAGATTAAAATTTAAAAAAAATATTTTTTATGTGCCTCGAGGTTACCTGGCGGTGGCGATAAGAGTGAGCGCGTGACGAGCGGTGCGGCAGGAGTCGGCTTGCGCTGTCAGCGGCAAGCCGTAGCTCATTGAAGGCACCAGCTTGTCGGCGTCCGAACACATCTCCAGTAGACCTGCAACACGTACCACTATATGAAATACAATGTAGTCAAGGAAACTCAATCGCGTAAAGACCAGACCAGACGAACGACCAGATGGCCTAGTGGTTAGAGAACCTGACTATGAAGCTTGAGGTCCCGGGTTCGAGTCCCGTGTCGGGGCAGATATTTGTATGAAAAATACGAATGTTTGTTCTCGGTTCTTAGGTGTTACTTTGACTTTCGTTTGACACGTGTCTTTAACTACTTCCTGTAGAAGTCATCTGAGTGTCCACCAATCTGAGTCAGTTTGGTAGGTTCTGATTCCCTACGAGGCAACGGACCCTTGGTTCTTAGGTGTTTAATATGTATTTAAGTATGTATCTATCTATATAAGTATGTTTATCCGTTGCCTAGTACCCATAACACAAGCTTTATCTAGCTTACTTTGGGACTAGGTCAATTGGTGTGAATTGTCCCGTGATATTTTATTTATTTATTTTATTTATTTAAGTGGGCCAAAAATATGGTCTACCACCCTACGGTTGAAGTTCATTTTCACGTCATGATACAACGACGAGGTCGATTTTCCCTCGCCATAATACGATGACAGTGACTAATGACTTCAAACTTTTGTCAAAACTGGTAGACCACTTTCTTAGCTGACAATGAAGACGATGGCATGACGCATTTCGTAATTGTAGCCATACACAACACCATCTACGCATGGCGAAATCTTAAACCTGATACAAAATATGTGCGTATTTCTTAGCCGACAACGCGACGGTGAAACCGCGGCCCAGCAGGTCCACGGGGCGTGTGCGCCGGCAGCCGCGGGCAGGCTGCTCGTGCCTGGTGAGGTGACTGACCCAGCAACACGTGGCTGACGTCCAGGTAGGGCTCCCAGACGGTAAAGCCGCGGCCCAGCAGGTCCACGGCAGCGCGGCGCAGCGGCGTGTGCGCCGGCAGCCGCGGGCAGGCGGGGGACAGCAGCAGGTGCGTCAGCGCCAGCGCCGTCAGCCGCGCCAGGTTGTTCGACGCCGACAGGTTGAAGCCTGCAACGTTCACTTTACATTTAACCAATACCAATACGACCGCTTTAGCCTAGTTGGTAGTGAGCCTGCTTACGAAGCAAGAGGTCCTGGGTTCGAATCCCGGTAAGGGCATTTATTTGTGTGATGAGAACGAATATTTGTTCCTGAGTTATGGATGTTTTCTATGTATTCAAGTATTTATTTATCTATATAAGTATGTTTATCGTCGTCTAGTACCCATAGTACAAGCTTTGCTTAGTTAGGGACTAGGTCGATTTGTGTAAGATTGTCCCCTAATATACAGGGTTATTGGTAATTCGACGTATTCCCGTTAAGGGGTTATGGAGGAGGTCATTTGCAATCATTTTTGTCCCATAATGCCTTATGCAAAAATGAACCATTTCTGAGATAATTGAAATTTAAGTTTTTTGAAAAAAAAGTCGGACACGCATCTTCAAAAATTTATTTAAAAAAAAGTTGGCCATTTAAGTAAACTTTTTTTAATTTTTTATGTACAAGATAAAATAGCTGTTTTTATGCAATATTAAAAGTATAATTATCTGTACACGTTTAAGAACGCAAGACCAAAAAGTAAAAAAAATATGATTTTTTTATAAGGTTGTTCAAAATGAATGGCACAATAACAGAAAATTTTATTACTACATTTGGCGTGCAGATTGTACGGAAAACATGCACGTATTTCTAGCTTTCTATCAAGCTACTAAAACTATCATTTTTGTAAATGGTTGCCAGAAAAAAATAATCACAAAGGACGTAGGAAGAAAATCACGACCGAACATTTCTCAAAATCAACTCATCAATGAAAAATTTATTAAAAAAAAAGTTGGCCATTTATGTAATTTTTTTTTATTTGGTTGTGTACAAGATAAAATAGCTGTTCTTATGCAATATTGAAAGTGCAACTATCTGTACACGTTTATGAATGCGAGACCAAAAAGTAAAAAAATATATGATTTTTATCAGGCTGTTCAACATTAATGGCACAAAAACACAAAAAATTAAAATTTGTTGTTTCAAATTATGAGAAATAAAGAACTTATTTGAAAATAGAACTTCTTACTTTGATAATCTTATAAAAAAATAATTAACTGTGTTTATTTTTCGTAATTATTATGATCCCAGACATAGTAATCTGCTTAGTAAATAAAATGTTGTGCATTAACTAAACGAATTTGCCGCCGATTTTCAAAAATACACAATGTTTTTTTAATAAGATTATCAAAGTAAGGAGTTCCATTTTCAAATTGCTTCTTTATTTCTTATAATTTGAAATGGAAGTTCTTACAAATTTCGTAGTCAGCAACTGCAACAAATAAGGAACATTTATGATGGGTATCAAATGTAAATAAAATAAAAACATCGTCGGATTTCAAACTTAATTGTTTTTTTTGTTTCAATTTGGTATTTTACATTAGTTATTGTTGTTAGTTGTATTTATAACAGTTATTATTGATAGATTCAGTGTGAGTTAATTTAAAAAAATGTTCGGACGTGATTTTCTTCCTACGTCCTTTGTGCTAATTATTTTCTGTCAAGCATTAACAAAAATCATATTATTACTTAATAGCTTTTTAGAAAGCTAGAAATACGAACACTTTTTACGTATAATCTGCACGCCAAATGCATACGTAAAATTTTCTGTTTTTGTGCCATTAATGTTGAACAGCCTGATAAAAATCATATTTTTTTTTACTTTTTGGTCTCGCATTCATAAACGTGTACAGATAGTTGCACTTTCAATATTGCATAAGAACAGCTATTTGATTTTGTACACAACCAAATAAAAAAAAAGACTTAAATTGTCAACTTTTTTTTTAATAAATTTTTCATTGATGAGTTGATTTTGAGAAATGTTCGGTCGTGATTTTCTTCCTACGTCCTTTGTGATTATTTTTTTCTGGCAACCATTTACAAAAATGATAGTTTTAGTAGCTTGATAGAAAGCTAGAAATACGTGCATGTTTTCCGTACAATCTGCACGCCAAATGTAGTAGTAAAATTTTCTGTTATTGTGCCATTCATTTTGAACAACCTTATAAAAAAATCATATTTTTTTTACTTTTTGGTCTTGCGTTCTTAAACGTGTACAGATAATTATACTTTTAATATTGCATAAAAACAGCTATTTTATCTTGTACATAAAAAAATAAAAAAAGTTTACTTAAATGGCCAACTTTTTTTTAAATAAATTTTTGAAGATGCGTTTCCGACTTTTTTTGCAAAAAACTTAAATTTCAATTATCTCAGAAATGGTTCATTTTTGCATAGGGCATTATGGGACAAAAATGATTGCAAATGACCTCCCCCATAACTCCTTAACGGGAATAGGTCGAATTACCAATAATCCTGTATATATATATATATATATATATATATATATTTAACCCTGAGGTAGAAGCGATTTAGCGACCATATGCATCGACTTGGAAAATCAACCTTATTGTTTAAGTAATAAGTAGTGATCAGCGATCGGAAGCATTTTATGTCACTTTGACGTCCTACGTAATGAATAGTAATGACTAATATGGATAAGTCGGTGTTGTTCAAAATATTACCACACATTCTTAAAAACTAACTGAATTTAATTTGTATGCATCACTTTTCAGTCGATTCCACGGAATATTACTTACATAGTATCAAAAAATGTAATAAATCAAAATTAAATTGTTCTTGATTTTGCTTACTACTTCCACGATGTATCGCTGACTTAAGATGCTTTTGAATATTGCTTTTACGTATAGCAAAAAATGTATTCCACATTATGTACATAGGACTAAGCTTTTTGATTCGTCGTATATCAGATCCGATCCGGTTGATCCTTTAACCATTTACGAATGGTAAATTCGCGAGGCATATTTTACCAGTGTTCAATTGATTTAATGTATAAAATAATGATAGGAACGTCAATGAGACAAGTACAAGACATGAGTTGACGTAAACAAATTCGTTCGATAGATAATTATAAGTGGCCTGTGCTTCATAATCATATCAAAGGTAATAGAAATGTTTACCTTGATAGTATCTCAATAAAAAAAACATACATTTTTAGTAGGTAAAAAATTGTGCAAGTAATTAAATAGTCATGTCCATGTAATAATTTCGTCATCAAATTGACATAAAATGCTTCCGATGGCCGATCACTAGTAATAAGTTACAATACCCATATATCCAGCATTAAAAATATCCTTTTCACGCCACTGCTCGGAAATGTGGCGAAAGATGGTCTGTTCTTGGTCCCCAAAACAATTAATAGTTGTACATTGAATGAGCAGGCCTTCTATGAATTTAAACTGGACAACAATAACATTGTTGGCCAGTTCCATTGAGCGAGTCGACCGATCACATCGGTCCGCTGATCACTGATTCGACCGATCAAAACACGACTTGTGCTGCATATGAAATTAAATTGACCAATGAGAAGACGTTATATTCATCCCTTCACGGATAGGCAAAGGAATCAGATTCCACACAGCATGTCTGTTTTTAATTATCTGAAATATAGTGCTGTCACGGTCAGTCGTCAGTCCGTCCTAGTCATGTCTTGTCAGCTCCTCATGCCTTCTGTAAAGCGATATAGTGTACTATATGGCCAGCCCACAGATATAGATAGACATCTATATCTGTGGGCCAGCCCTTCAATGTCCATACAAAAAAAAAAACAAGGCAATCCATCGCTCAGTTCCGACGTGAAAGAAGAACAAACAAACAAACAAAACACTGTCACATTTATAATATTAGTATGGAAACCCCCATCAATTGGATGGTGCTCCCACAAATTAAAACAAAATGTTATGGAGTGTGAGTGAATGTTATCGTGTTTTATCTTCTAATATATAAAAATCTCGTGTCACGGTGTTTGTTAACGAACTCCTCCGAAACGGCTTGATCGATTTTTATGAATTTTTTTCTCCACTTTTGGTAGATCTGAGAATAGGTCGTTGGCTATTTTTTATACCCCTATTCTTCGCGGACGGAGTCGCGGCCAACAGCTAGTAACGTTATAAAAAGGTAAAACACGCATCACGAAATTATGAGGAACTAGAATTAATTCTGCCGTCATACGAAGAAAACATGTTTCTGACATTTTTTCTTGAAACTGACAATGCGTCACGTACGTATACGAGTACATTCAGATGCGCCCTTTCCTGATACCCAAAAATGCATATATTTCTATTTCGAAAAAAAAGTCAGATGGGTCCTTTCTCCGTATGACGGCTAAATTATACTTTTCTGCTTATTTCAACGTGTACCAGTAGATTTCTGTATAATTTGTAGAAAAAACAAGCTCGAATTAAAAAATAATAATACGCAAACAAAAATATCGTGTTAGTGGTAGGCTCGCAGAGTAAAAACCTAATGGACCTTACCTTCCACGACCGAGTTCTTTCTGCTGTCGCCATCTTTGCGTCTCTTGTTACCCGCCGCACCTACAGACGTCAAAACGGGTCGCCAATTAATAAAAGTAAAAAAGCATAAATGAAGTAAAACAAGCATAATTTCGTGTAAAGGATAGAAGGTAGCACACCACGAACAAAAATTACGAATCAGATAAAACATAAGCCAGTATACAAATCAACAAACAACGTGACAATTTCGCGATTGCATGCTAGGCAATTCAAATGACATTAGGGAATGCACTGACAACTTCAGTCAGAAAAGTTGGCAATGAATCCTATCCTAATGATATTTGAAATACATAGAAAATGCGGCCTTTCGCTCTCTCCTGCTTTTCATTATAAGGTATGATATGAATGGTATGATCAACATTGCCCAATACATTGATTGATTGATAACTACATCTTCGAGACGAAACATTCATTAAATAGTTTACTTGTATGTGAGACAACACTATTGTCAGCTGTCAATAGTGCCATCACTGGCCGCTACTTTAATGTCAAATAAAATTATTTACATGTGAATTGCATTTAATAAACAATAAGACTCACCGCCCGCGGTGCCATAAGTCACCGATACGTTCATCGATGCCCAATCTCCATAAGGAAGGCTTTAAACTCACCCCCCGGACCCTATCGTCTCAAAAGCAAGCCGATATTCTAATTACATTTATCAAGACATTAGACATCTTAACCGGTGCATCAGAAATCTTAGCAAGAGCTTGCGAACATAGTGAATTCGTCGCGTTTCTATCGATAGTATACTGGATTCCCTTCCCTAGTGACGTCATACCTTCGCTAGTGATGTCCTGCCCGAACTCTGCGCCGATTATGCCCAGCAACACCACGGCTGTCGTCTGTTTGCGTTTCAACTCGGCTATGGAAGAAGGCTTGCGGACTATCTCCTCTTCTTCTTCCTCGAAATCTTCCTCTTGCTAAAATATGGAATAAGTAGTTACGTGAAAAAGGATCATATCTACAAATAAGACTATAGACTTAAGTTAGGTTGGATTTTTAAAAGTTGCCGTGTTGGGATGGGTTCATCAAATCTTGGAAGTCTAAGTTAGCCCATTTTCAGTGGTCGGACTTACCCCGTGTGTTACCGAAATCTCAGGATAACTTACATGAACTAAAACCAATTACAATTCTGCGACCACATACCACTCGTGGTGGTGGTCACTACGATTTTTAGCTGACGGACCTTTTAATATTAATTGATTTTCGTAATAAACGGGATACGACGGTTGAAATGCTATTTATACAAAAAAAAATTGGTGAAAGCTTTTTTCTTGACTATACTTTTATTTTACTTAAATTTTTTTCATGTCAATGTGTACTTACAGCTTTGGCTGCCTTCTCTGCGGGCTCCTTGTGTGCGGCGTGCGGATTGATGCTTTCCGTGTGTGTGTACAGGGGCAGGTACTGGGCCCAGTTGTCGACCAGACTCTTACGCCCTTTGGGGCCCAGTCTGGGGACAAATAGTATCGCTATCTATACAGGGTGACATCTTAATGGTGATACAAAATTAGTGCTTCTAAAATAAATAGTTAGTTAATTGAGTTGGCGAACAAGTGACGTCATAAGTTGCTATCGCCATTCAAACACTATGGGAGAATTGTGTTTTGACAGCTCATAAAAAGTACGTCAGTTGATTGGTGGTGTCAACATCCCTATTGGAAGCGTGCGTCAGCCAGTACCTGGCGAGTTCTGCCAGCAGCAGCGCCTGCGCCGCCTCCCGCACCTCCAGGCAGTGGTGCTGCCATCTCCTGGCCAGCATCTCCACTTGCGGACGCTTGAAGTTCTTCGCGCCTGCGTCACAAACGACACATCTGTTATTTATTGAATGCAGTTTGTCTTGTCCCTAAAATCGATGACATGGTTAGTAAGAACAGATCTTTGTATACTGTTTGCCGGCGGCGACCACTTACCGGCGGCGACCACCTTGTCAGGCAGCAGCGCGCAGTGTAGCGTCACAAGCAGCAACCAGCACTGTTTGATGTTCGCCTGCTTAAAGCTGTATTGCCGATGGCGACCACTTACCAGCGGCGACCACCTTGTCAGGCAGCAGCGCGCAGTGTAGCGTCGCCAGCAGGGACCAGCCCTGCTTGATGTGCGTCTGTTGAGCCGCCAGTTGTTCGGCACGCTCTTCGTCGCCGGCCCACGAGGCCGAGGACCTCGTTGACGGTCTATAAAAGTACAACGTTAAAAATAAATAAAATAAATAAATCTTTATTAACTTTTACATCGTATTTGACAAATATAACTAAAAGGATAAACAAACAGTAAAAAATTGTAAATAATACACACCCTGAACTAGGATAAAATAAAATCCTGTGTTTCAGGTATAAAAGGACTTAAAATGCTAACATAAATAATCAAATGCAAAATACCTACACACCTAATGTTTTAAAGTAGATTTTGAATAAAAGACAAGTAGTAAAACATTTTTGGTTCTAAAATAAGCACTTAAAATAACCTTAACACTATTTAATCCTATTTATTTTAAGACAGTCAATAACTTTTCTGAATCCTCATAAGACATTTTTAGAAGATCTTCTTGGAGAATTTTTTTGGTTTTATTATAATTAAAAGAGTATATGCCTAATTTAGCGTGTAATCTATTGTACAGTAGTGGTGCCAGGAAAACATAAAATCTGGAGGAGAAGGCATGTTTTTTATTAATATTAGGAGGGCAAACTAAATCCTTACGCCTTTTTTTTGTAGCTTCATTGTTAAAGGGAAGTGCAGCGTGCTGTTTAAGAACTGTGCTCATTATAAATAATTGTGTAACTGTTAGTACATTACAAGATTTATATAGAAGGTCAGTAGGGAAAAGATAAGTGCGATTTGTAGAAACCTTTAGAATTGTTCGCTGAGCTCTCTCAATGGTTAGTAAAACCGATTTATACGTGCCACCCCATGACGTAATACAGTAAGTTAATATAGATTGACATAGGGCAAAATAAACTTGTCTTATTGTTGTCGAATCCATGACTGTACGTAATTTTTTGAAAACATATATTAACTTACGGACTCTGCCACTTAAAGCTTCAATATGAGGCCTAAAAGAAAGAGTTTCATCCAATATTACACCTAAATACTTAATATTATTAGTCATTGCAATGTTTGGGCAATTACACGGGATAGTACGGGAGACTTCACATTGGTGGGCAATTGTATTGTGTTGTAAACGTTGTATTGTTAAAGAAGCAATATTTCAAGCAGCACGGTTGGAGAAACTGAAGCGCTTACCAAATCGCTTCAAATTTCTCGTTAACATGCCATATATTTGCCAAAGAAGTCATAGCCAAATTGAATGTGAAGGTGTGTTGAAGATTACCTGGTACGCGATTCAGTTTTATCATTCAACTTGTCACATTGAACTTGTCAGGTACTTATGTCAAGAGAACCAAATTTTTTTTACGGGATGTGGGAGGAATTAGGATTTACGGAATGATAATTCGAGTAACATCCGGTACTTTTTTTTTTTTTTTTTTTTTTCTTTTGGCTTTCACCCTTGCTTTTTTAGCAAGGCGTATTTTGCCAATATCGACGTAAAGACATGACACACATGAGGAGACTGTTCGGTTTAAGAAATTTTGATTTTGGGGAAGGAATAGACAGGAGACCTAGAACAAATAACACGAGTTATGGACGGTACACAGACAACATATAAGACGATCTTACATTACAAGTTTTTTTTTTTTTTAATTGGAGGGAAATGGTAGTTAAGCATGCTAACACGAAAGGAATGAAAAGTTTGGAAGCATAATATATTATATAAGAGAGGCATGCTACAGTAACTACAGCTTAATGTTGTGGCACTGTATGAATTTTATTAAAACTTTTAGCAAGGGAGAGTCCAAGAGAGAAAGAAGTGACAGGAAGTCGATAGGTCGCGGTACTTCCTTAGGTAACACATCATACAAGGAGTATGTTAGTTTACTGCAGTTGAAAAAAATGTGATCCAGGGTACCTTCGTCAAGACCGCATTCGCATAGGGAGTTATCCCGCACCCTAATTTTTGACAGGAATACCGGAGTGCAGACATGACCCAGACGGAGTCGACAAATAGTAGAAGTGACCCATTTATTAGCTGAGCGGAAACGGTAGAACCAAGGTTTGTGAGGTATCAGCGGTTGAATGTTTCCATAATGACGACCTTTCTGATGTCTGGAGAGGTTCCACTGGTTCTGCCAGGAATCCCTCAAGTAAGTTCGAGCGCACGTCATTAAGTCTGATGAAAAGATAATGTTATAGTCCTGGGAACCGATTTCGATGGCCTCTTTTGCCCACGTGTCCGCTTTTTCGTTGCCAACTATGCCGCAATGGCCTGGAATCCATGCAAGAGTAACTTCTAGTCCTTCCATTTCACAGCGCATTAGAGCCTCTTTAATCTTTAATAATACTGGGAATTTAGTTTTCATTTTAAAATGGTTGCCTACAATTGCTTGTAAACAGCTTTTAGCATCTGTAAAAATTATAGTTTTTGGAACATTATGTGATTCCGAAAATTTAATGGCCTCTAGAATTGCTATGGACTCCCCAGTAAAAACCGATGATTGAGCTGGGATTTTTTGGGTCAAAGCGATTTGGTATTTGGGGATCCATACCGCTGCGCCCACGCAACCATCGGAATCCACTTTGGAAGCATCTGTGTAAATGGCAAGCCGGTCTTGCCATTTTTCCAATTGTTTATTGAAATGGGTGTTAGCTGATGGACTATCCTTGTGAATGCCAAAATCAAGAATAACATTCGGGGAATAGATTAAAGAGTCAAAGCTGGCCTCGAATATAGGGTTGGCGGTAGTGGAAAATAAAGGAGATGGAAGGTTTTTTAATTTGGAGTAAGAAGAGATATATCTTGGAGTTTCCTTATGTGCCCAATATATATTATTAGAAACTTCCTGGGAGAGGGCCTCCAAACGGGGGAGAAGAGGATGATTTGAAAATGAAGAAGCCTTAAAAATGAAGCGGTCCGCCAGATACTGTCTGCGGAGGGAGAGGGGAGGGTCATAGCATTCAACCTGCATGGCGTTTTTTGGAGATGATTTCATTGCTCCCAGAGCAATACGAAGGCACTTAGCTTGAATAAGGTCAAGTTTTGTAAGGGCAGATTTATTACAAGGCTCTATTACGAGTGAGCCGTAGTCTATCTGGCTACGAATTACTGCATTATAAACGAGTTTTTGGCAGTATGGGTGAGCGCCCCACCAGACCCCAGAAAGAGCCCGGAGAACATTCACCCCCCTTTCGCATTTCCCAGATATGTACTCCAAGTGTGGGACACCAGTCATTTTGGAATCCAAAAACACTCCGAGGAATTTGACCGAGTCTTTGCAAGGAATGACCTCACTCTCATAGCAGATGTCTATGTTAGGGATTATTCGACTACGCGTGAAGGTCACTGTACAGCTTTTAGACGGAGATAAAGCCAAACCTTGCTCGTCCAACCAAACCTTAAGATAACTGATCGCCTCGTTCAGTCTTGAGGCTGCCTCAGCAGTTGATTGTGTAGCGGTGTACAGCACCAAGTCATCTGCATATTGTAGGATTTCACAAAAGGGTGAGACAGAGTGTTCAATGTCCATAGTATATAGATTGTAGAGGAGGGGAGAGAGTACCGAGCCTTGAGGGAGTCCCTGCCATAGGGTACGAGGAGGGTAGAGGGTATTACCAGTTCGGATTCTAATGGTCCTTCCCATGAACAGTTTACAGACAAAATGTACTATCTTCGCAGGAATACTCAGCTGAAGCATTTTAGCTCTGAGTACCGGGAGAAGTACATTGTTGTACGCAGCGGAGATATCCAAGAAGCATCCTATAAGATGTTGTTTTTTTGACAGGGCCAATCTAATGTCTGAAGTCAGTATGCTTAAATTGTCCATAGTACTTTTACCTTTACGAAATCCGAACTGTGTATTAGCTAGCAAATTATCTTTCTCTACGAACCATTCCAACCTATTCTTAATCAAATGTTCAAATATTTTACATATTGAAGAGGAAAGGGCTATTGGGCGATAGGAGTTTGCATCCAGGGGGTTTTTTCCTGGTTTAAGGATTGGGATTATAATTTGTGACTTCCATTCCTCGGGGACTTCACCAGACACAAAAAAAAGGTTAAGCAGACTCAGAAGATATTCCTTTGAAAAGCGATTAAGTTTGCGGATAAAAATATATGGAATACCATCTTCACCAGGTGAGCTGTTACGAAGGTTGTCTAGTGCCAACTCAAGTTCTGTGTATGTGAAGGGCAGATCAAGAGGACCTAGCCTGACAGAAGGAGGAGAGGGGTCTATGCATGACTCCTCAGGGGCTGATGGGGGAGCCAATTTATCCGCAAATTCCAACAGCCACGAAGGGGGATTATTAGGGGCTGAGCAGTCAGGTTCAAAGGAGCCTCTAAATTTTTTAATGCTTTTCCAGACCATTGAAGGCGGGGTTCTCGGGTTCAAGCTTTCGCAGAATCCCTTCCAACCCTTCCTTTTTTTTTTATTCAGAAGACGCTTGGTGTGAGCACATATTTTTTGGAAGTTTAAGAAATCTTCAGAGAGGCCGGATGCATTGAAAGTGCGTTCAGAGTTGTTCCTTTCCTTTATTGCCGCCGTACATTCTGCATCCCACCAAGGAGGCGAAGGGATTTTGTTACAAAGATTTTTTTTTTTAGGGATGGATGCATCGGCGGCTTCTATTAGTACGGATTGGAAGTGTTGGTATTGTTCGAAGGGGTTTAAACGGTGACGGTCAACATTCTTTAAACTTTTTTCAACATGGAAGGAAAATTTAGGCCAGTCCGCTTTATCTACTCTAAATTTGAGGAGGGGTTGGGGGGCAGGTGAAGGGAGAACTGAGGTTGGCTGAGACATGATGATGGGGAAATGATCACTTCCGAATGACTGGCTCAGCACCCGATAGGATAGTGAACACGAGAGGTTGGGAGAGCAAGCTGACAAGTCCAACACTGAGTTGGGGTTTTGCCCCGGGTAAACCCGGTGAGTGGGGGATCCGTCGTTGATAACTACGACGTTAATATCATCAAACAAGTCCAAGAGGAAAGCGGAAAAAGCGTCAGAATGTGATGAGCCCCAGGAAGTGTTTTGGCTGTTAAAATCCCCTAGAATGAGAAGAGGAGGAGGAACCGAGAACAAGATGGTGGAAAGATCTGGGATTAAGTTAATATTTGGGTGTGGGATATAGATGGATAGAAAATTTATTCCCATGACCTTAGCCGCAACTGCGTTAATTTCATGAGAATGCGGTGGGAGGGGGATATGGGAAATAGAGTAGCCTCTTTTAATCAATAACGCACAGCCTGCGCGTCCATCGTCGCGGTCCTCCCGGAGGCATGTGAAGCCAGGTATCCTGAAGCGGGAGCCCGGTCTCAGCCATGTCTCCGAAATGGCCGCCACTGCGATGGAGTGCTCATTAACGAGATTGATTAAGTCAGGTTTTTTAGGGATAATGCTACGAATATTCCATTGCAGGAAGTTGGCCTGGAGGGCCATTGGAGAAGGACAATTTCTCGGCTAGTGATACCATTAAAGGGGCAACGTCGTGCGGTAAACAATCGCTCCATTTGGCGATTATGTTAGTAAGCAGCTTGAACAAAAGTTCCATGAGGTCTTCATTAGGAGTCTCATCTGGCTTGCGCCAGGACGACAAAAGATGACCATTTGGGACCTCGGATCGGGGGGATGAGATGATGTCTTGGTGGGCCTGGCGGTCATAACCGGGAGTCAGGGGGGTCCTAGCTCTGGGTTTGCGGGTTATCGTTTTGCGGTATGAGACCGAAGGGGGCGATTGGGTAGGGGGGAGGGAGTGGGCGGAAGAGGGAGATTGCCAAGGGGAGTTAGATACTGGTTCAAACAAAACCTTAGCGACGTCGGCATAAGGTCGGCGAACGGTTGGGAAACGAGAAGAGGCTTCTTGATAGGAGATGTTGTGCTCCGACATTGCCATTTTAATTGACTTTTGTCTACAGTACTCGGGGCAGCGTTGGTCTGTCGCATAATGATGGCCTGAGCAGTAGAGACAGGTTACTTGCTCAGCTGCAATATTGCATCCCTCGCCGGGGTGTTTATGGGCGCATTTGAAGCATCGGGCATCGGAGCGGCATTGGGCCTGAATATGGCCGAACCTCAAGCATTTACGGCACTGGATTGTAGGTAGTACGTATATTTCAACCTTCAACGACGTGTAAAACGCAAATACTTTTTCTGGGAGTTTTTGACCTTCAAAAGTTACTACAACCGTCTGTGTTGGAACCCAAGATGGAGGACCTCCCTCCTGAGTTACTTTACGCTGAAGACGACGGGCTTTAAGGATTTTCCCTTGTCCGTCTTTGAGGTCCGTAGCATCTACAAATTCATCCATTGACCAGTCAACTGGAACGCCACGAATTAAACCCATCCTGGAAACGTTGTAAGAAGGAATAGAAGCTACGAATTTGTGTTGTGTTAGGCAAGAGTTCTCAATTATATTGTTTGCATCTAAAGCGGTCAAAAATTCCACCGAAACACGGTTCCTACCCACTGATTTTATACCATCTTTTTTGATGTTTTTAATATTGTCCTTAAAAAACGCGAGGCCAACTTTAATAGGTTGAAGTGAGATGCCAGAATTACTAGACTCTGCATCTCGGGAGATATGAACAATAAACGGGCCACTGTCTCCTGTCCCGTACCTGCGGTATCCGCCGTCTAGATCAGGATGTTTATATATGCCGGCGACCGAGGCGTTATCGGCATCGTTACCCTGCGTCACCCTTTTTTCTCTTGGTTCAACCACCTTTTCGGTCGATGTCAGCTCCAAGGAACTAAGGTTACGCTTTCGCGCCTTGTTATGCGAAACCGTATCCCCCCTCATAGGACTGTCACCGCCCGGATCCGGGGGCTCCTCGTTTCCCTCCATATTATTGGCCTTTGGCTCTCAGCCAAACGGCCAAATGTGACGTTATATTAACAATATATTATAATTAGTATTAGTACACCACCACCAGATATTGATAATAAGAGGACTAATATTTAGATTGGGAATATAACCTAAAAATGAACTGACTCACTGCACGGCGCTTCTGTCAATCATCCGGTACTTTTGTAGCCATTTGTTAAGTCATGTTGAATCTAGGGGTGAATCAATTTTTAGTGTTGTTTACTCCGTCCCCAGTTGTCCAAGTGACAGCTTCATATTGTTCCATAGAAAAATGCTTAGGTTGTACACGAGACAAAAATTCTGTAGCCATAGAACGGGTTGCAAGAAAAAGTTGATTCACTCCTAAATGCTTTCACATAGAGTTAATCGCAATAGAAAAGAGATTCAGATTACAATATGGGATGAAAAAAGTCTCAAATAAAGGTTTATTTATTTTTCTTTTTATTAAGTTGGTGTGTGTAGAGTATCATCGCTCGGTTTTGTACGAGAATGAACATTTGACAGACTACGGGCATCCTTGTGAATGTTCGTGACACGAAGAAAGCCGAGCGACCGCCAGCCGAGCCCCTGCCGAATGTTCCCGAGCGCGCCACCATTTTGTTTTTACTTTATTTCTTAGTGGGGCTTACATTTTTTCTTTGCTAATGTACCTGTGCATGCGGCGGTGGAACTCGTGTTCCGGCACGAAGGTCGCATTGCTCATACTCATGAGCGTGTTGGCGAGCGCCACTATGGACAGCAGGTGGTTGGTCGTCAGGGTGGTACTCAGCTCCCAGTGCAGCTTCGAAGAGAACAGCCTGTGAAAAGTTGTGGGCCCTTTAGTAGTTATCTATCACGAAGACCGGGTACTGCCGTTTCGGCGAAAATTATATCGCAAAATGATTAATTTGGCAACTGTTTGTTTTTTCTGAAACTATAAACTATTCAGGATATATTTCAGGACTATCTTGTAGGTTAGGTTAGGTTTGTTTTATAACAAACTTATAGGGTATGCCATAACAAGCTTTTAGATAAATTATATAACTATGGAGTGAGAGGAATATGTCACTCGTGGCTTAAATCGTACTTAACGGAGAGGCAACAATGTACTGAAATTGTAGCTTATTCTGAGCATACTAAAACTTTTGATATACACAGATCTAAGTATAGACATGTGAGGGCTGGCGTGCCTCAAGGAAGTATGCTTGGACCTTTATTGTTTCTTGTTTATATTAATGACTTGCCCAAGATTACCAAACACAAAATATTACTATTTGCTGACGACTGTTCGATCATAGTACATAGCGAAGATGCGAAACGGTATGAAGATGAAATTAATGGAGTGTTTCATGATGTAAATGAATGGATGGAAACTAACGATCTTCAGGTTAATCTGCTGAAGACCAAGTTTATGGAATTCTATGCTCCCCAAGGGAAGTCAGCTCAGGTAACTGTAAGCTATAAGAGTTGCGATTTGAAAAAAGTGGACTCCATGCGGTTTTTGGGTATATTTCTTGATTCTCACACCAACTGGCATAGCCACTCGGAGCATATTATTTCAAAACTGAGTAAATTTGCATATCCTTTGAGGAGACTTAGGCTGATATCTTCTGAAAAAACAGCTCTTTTGGCTTTCCACTCTTACATAATGTCAAACCTGCGATACGGACTAGTTTTGTGGGGAAATACCAGCAGCAGAGACAACGTTTTTAGGTTGCAGAAACGATGCCTCCGTTCAGTGTTTGGTCTGGAACAATCTGAATCTTGTCGGCCATTTTTTGTACAACACAGGATACTCACCTTCCCCGCTCTATATATTTACGAAGTTTGTTTATTTGTAAAGAATAATATAAACATGTTTCAAATAAGGAATCCTAGACAAAGATTGTTGTCAAAATATGGTCATGACATAGTCTGCCCAAATTCCAAGTCAGCTCTCTACTTAAAAAAATATAGTTGGAATGAGTGCCAGGCTGTATAATAAACTACCATTGGAGCTTAAAAGATTGCCACCTTTACCCTTTAAAAAGAAACTTTTTAACTGGTTAGTGAAAAAGTGTTTTTACAGTATGGCTGATTATTTAACTTTCTCGGAATATCGTAATTGAACGGATTGATATAATAATGATTTAATTATAATTAATAATCCTTCGATGACGTGTTTGCCTTGTAGCGGGTAGTTTTAGTCTATTTTAAGTTATGGTGATGGGACGTATGTTTTTTTTTTGTTTTAATTAATTTGTAATTTGGAGACAACTTGCGCATTAAAAAATGTCAGACATGAAAAAAAAAAAAAAAAAAAAAATAATTTAATTTGGAAATGTTATTTAATAATAATAATAAAGTAGGACATGGTTGTATTTTTATATTAGATTTGTAATTAGTTTATATAATTTGTAATTAATATCAAGTTGACATTGTACACCTAAGTCAGTAGTATTGAGGTAGGATATGAATGACATTTTTATTGTTAATAAGACCTGTTTGACTCATAACCATGCAATAAATTAATTGATATTTGATATTTAAAACAATCCTGAAAAGTTTACAGTTTCAGAAAAAAATAAACAGTTGCCAAATGAAACATTAGCCACATGAACCATTTTGCAAAAAAATTTTCGAAATCGCTGGAATTCGCCGCCAAATTGTGACGTCGCGCGCAGCATCAAGAGATGCGAAATAGGCGCCTCGCTGTGCGGGGCAAAAGGCCAGTTAGTCTACTGAGACGGCGAAGGCTCTGATGGCGAATATTCACCATTGAGTCGGAGTCGATGAGTTTTGTCGCTCGTGGCTCCACCGAATCCAAAGCCCGATGAAGCCAGAATTTGCTGAAGCATTTCAGATTTATCTTATAACATCTTTACACTGAGGACCAATAAACTGAGGATGTATTGTCTAACAGGCGGACGCTCACGATATCGTATAAACCATCTCTTTCACCTCTAATCTTAAAAGCAGTTGTGAGTCGCGTGTGTTAGACAGTAGGGCCGCTAGTCTTTACCTAGTAAGCTTCTCCTGGCGAAGCAGTTCCGGAGGCAAGTCGGTGGAGAGCAGGCGAGGGCCTTCGGGACAGCATGTGGCTATGACGGGAGACTTATCTTATCTTAGTATTAGGAGTCTTGCGGATACACTTCGAGCCTTAGGGACCTTTTGTGTAATTACCCCTCCTTCGCACTTACTCCATTGCTTTTATCACCTCGTCCATAAAATGGATGATTTGACGTAGCGGTGACGGGAGACTACTCCGAACATACTGGCACCTGAACGATACGCATAAAGTGGTCCCTCACCTGGTAAGCTTCTCCTGGCGAAGCAGTTCCGGTGGCAGGTCGGTGGTGAGCAGGCGAGGGTCCTCGGGAGCGCCGGCGGCAGCAGCGCCGAGCCGCGTCGGCAGCTGGACAGCCATGTGTCCATGGCGGGAGACCACGCCAAAACACACCGGCACCTGCGCGGCAAACACTTATATAGCCATTTTTTCTAAATTATACCGAAAATAAAACAAAGGAAAACAAAACATGTGCAGCTGAAGTTGTGAATGAAGCCATTTTCTCATTCAATGATGCGTGTTTAACCCGAGGAGTTAGCATACACGACGAAATTGTGCCAAAACAGTTATTATTTATTATCAAATCATTCCAAAGTCTACTGGTTTGACATAAGGTCTCTTAAGCAGAGAGTCGTGATTTTCTTTATCTTTCCAAATGTCAAGCATATAGGAGGCGGCATCTTTAGTACTAGATGGCTAGTCACAACGTCATTGCTGTAGTGGTGTAACATCTGTTTACTTACCCTGTATCTCAGCAGGCAAGTTGGACTCGTCTTGGCTACTCCTACTACTGACTTAGCTGTGATGCGGAGCAGGGGGTATTAGCATAGCGGAGGCTTTGTAAACTTTAAAAATAGAGGTTGTGCATTCAGTTACCGCGTTAGTGGCCGCTAACGATGGGCCTCATAAGAAAGCTCACAGTCACTCAGAGGGCGATGGAGAGGGCTATGCTTGGAGTCTCTTTGCGGGATCGCATTAGAAATGATGAAATCTTCGCAAGAACTAAAGTCACGGACAATGGACGTAGCTCGAAGAATCGCTAGACATAGGTGGCAGTGGGCAGGGCACATCGCTCGTAGAACTGAAGGCCGATGGGGCCGAAAGGTTCTCGAGTGGCGTCCGCGGACCGGAAGACGCAGTGTATGTTGGCCTCCAACAAGTTGGAGCGATGACCTGTTAAGGTGGCGGGAACGCATTGGATGCGGATGGCGCGGGGCCGATCTGTTTGGCGAGCCTTGAGCCTATGTTCAGCAGTGGACGTCTTTCGGCTGAAATGATGATGATGTAGATTTAGTTTCGCACGGACACCACGCCATTGCTGACATGTGTATACTTACCATGGGTCTCAGCAGGCCCAGCTTGGACTCGCAGACGCGGTCTAGATCTGGGTCTAGGCCCCAGGCGTGCAGCAGCGATATGAGGATCTGGGCGATCTGCATGGTGTGTGGGGGCTCGGCAAGCGTCATGTCTGCTGGACGCTTCTTCTGCGTCTGGGCGGGCTGGTCTGTAACAAGGAGATGGCGAGTCAGGAATGGTAAGCTGTGATGTGAAGGAAGATGAGAGAGAGAGAGATATTTATTTACACATAATATATTCGATACACAGGAGAGAAAATTCCCTTATCATCATTAGGCGGAAGACGTGTCCAGTGTTGAATATAGCACATTGTGCAACAAGGGCCGTAAGTAGGGGATTACTAACGAGAGTCCGACGCTGAAGGCGGAGGTTTTTTAACGACTCGAGTTTCTAATCCCCTTACTGCCCGTGATACACACAATGATTTTCATCACATTGCGAGGAAAAACAGTCTCTAAAAACTTCAGTTCAATAAAATAATGGCTACCCGATACAGATTGTCACTTTTTTCGAGCCATCTACCATGGATAATGTAAACTGTGTTTAGTTTGGCATTCGAATGGTCATACGGTTAGATTATGCCAACATTTTAAAAAAATACTTACTAAAATTATTGCAAAACTATTTGCTACAAATTTAAAATATAAAATTAACGAAGTTTCATGAAGCGTAGATAAGTTTTGTGTTGTAAAATTGGGTTATAGCTAAGTTTTAAAGATATAAATAAAACGTTGGCTGACTTGAAACCTCCTTAGTCTGAAATGACATACCTACTAACTTAATTGCAAATTTTAAAACTAAAGTTATAATTCCCTGGGGAGGAAAAACTGTACGTAAATCCATAACTCCCTGAAGAACAATTTAGGCCATTGTCATTTAGTATACAGGCATGGAATAACAACACCACTGGCTGGCAACTGTTGGATACAAGGCGCGAGATAACTTCTTCGTACTGAATAATTTCATTTATCTGCATGCACTCTACCGTAGAAAATGCCATTTCATATACCGTCACTACTTTGAAAAAATCCCGTATCTTAAAATCGAAATCTGCCAAGTGATTTTTACTAAAAGTAAATCAAGGTTCAATTTGGTTTACGTATTGATTTGAGATACGAGGTTTTTTTAAAGTAGTGACGATATGTATTAAATCAAAAACGACATATGTGTTCAATCATAAAGTAATAGCGGTTTGATAATACAGTACCTCTACCATGAGTTACACTAGTTTACAGTGACCGTACTCGCTAGCGACGGCGTAAATGATTTGTATGGAGAATTGTGTACAGCGCCTCTAGCGGTCACTTACGGAAGTACAATTCTCCATACAAATCATTTACGTCGTCGCTAGCGAGTACGGTCACTGTAAACTAGTGTAACTCATGGTAGAGGCACTGATAAGAGGATTTTTTTATGGAAGTAAGTAAATAAATACTTTAAAGAAAGCATTCGACGATTTGGAAGCGTACCCATGAAAAGAGATTGGCCTGAAATTCTGCAAGACCAGAGGAGGTAATAATATTGTCTAAAGCGCCCCTTCCAAATCATCAATATCCCTAAACTTTACTTGCAAAAAACTCTTACGGATATTACATTATATTATATTATTAATACAAACCCATAAAACAAATGCGTCCACGCATAAAAACGAGAACACGAAACCATTACCGACCTAATTGCGCAGCCGGTTAAAACGATTAATGAAATCATAAATAAACAAACTAACTGCACGTGAAATATTATTAATTATTATTATAAATTGTAGAGTTACCTAATATGTTAAACTTCATATACATAATTAATTTGTATTCGAAAACAGAAACCAATTTTTCATTTTTTTATTAGCCTGCTTTAGTACCCCACTGCTGGGCAAAGGCCTCTCCTCTCTTGCTCCACTCTTACCTATTAAACGCGAGCTCCTGTCATCCCACGTGATAAACATCACCAAAACCAAATTACTAAATAGAATAACTATACTCCATTTAATTTAGAATTATAAACCACAACAACATTATATTGCGGCTCGTGAACTGTAATCTCTTTACAATTTGTACTAGAGTAACAATTGACGACACGCAAATAAAGTGACATTAAAACAATTTTATTTTGCGGCTCCCAGACTATTGTACTGTACTATTTGCTAGGTAAGAAATAGTTGACGAGCCGCAATATAATGATGTTGTGGTTCTCAATTCTAAATTAAATGAAGTATAGATGAGCTAGAATATTTAATTTACCTATCTACACTCGTATGAACCGTGGTAGCCTAGTGGTTTGACTTATGGCCCCTCAAGCAGAGGGTTGTGGGTTTGAGCCCAGGCTTGCACTTCTGTGTTGTTCGAAATTTACCATGAGCATTACAAAGAAAAATCTGGACACAACTGCAAAAAAATTCAATGACGTGTGTGAATTTCCCAATCCGCACTGGGCCCGTGTGGGAACTACGGCTCAAGCCCTCTCATTCTGAGACACTGTGCCAAATATAATAATAATGAGAACAACACACACAAACAAACAACAAAACACAAATACAATAATGACAATGGTGACAAATATAATAATGATGAGAATAAGGCAAATATGATAATGACGAGGTAATTTATCTGACATATACCTACCTAACGCACAAAACATTAAACAATGCATTCAAAAAAAGTATAAATGATGGCTCGCTATACTATGTCTTTGACCTGGCCTCGCGTACGTATATATGCCAAGGGCGAGCGGTAGATTCGTCATGTGCGAAATGGGTAATCACGTGTTAAATAATTATGATTGGTGTTTGTTTGTCTGTTAAATGGTTGCTTAAAAACCGGGTCTTTCCGTCTCTAGCTTTGGTAGGAAAAGTTACTGAGGTGTGAAACCGCGCTCGAAGGGGTTAGTTTAGGTAATACCTACCTATGATGTCCCGCTCAGTTATTTAAGCGATTTCAAAAAAAGGAGGAAGTTATCATTATCAATTTGGTTGTATTTTTTATATGTTTTTTTTTTGTTGGTCAGGGCATAGTTTCAATTTGGTCCCGTCGTCACCAAAGTCAGGATCTGATGAGTGTATCCTGGAGAAATCGAGGGAACTCTTCAAATACCGTAAACGCGCCCCCCTTTGATTAAATTGGGGTAAATGGTTATCATGTTGACAAAAAGAGGATCGATAAAGACATCGAAGAGGAATAGAAAATACTAAACAAATGCGTGAGTTGGTAGGCAAACTACTTTTTAAAGTCGCCCCGCAGCTTAAAGTCATCCCGGTTTACGGTACTATGGATTTTGTAATTAGTTGTGCATTACGACAGTGGAAATTCCAAATTTCGTAAGGAACAAACCCTTACTTTTCAGGGGAGCCAAAAAACAAATTTTAGAAACAAAACAATCACAGAAACATCACAGTTATCGTGACAAGCTAAAACACTGTAGTTTGTAATAAAGTGTTTTTTTTTAAAGTTCATATTGCGCTTGCCATAAGGTGCATAATGTTATAAACGAGATTTCTCAGGATACAGTGTTTTGGGTTTCACGATGGCCGGAACTACTCAATAAAACAAGTATTTCACAGGCTGCGATTCGATTACTTTAACACAGTTGCTAAGCAATTTATGCTCGTCTCAAATCATAATAATGGTGAAGTAGAACTGATGGTGAAGCACCAAGGGGACTCCTCAACAATGAATGTCTTTGAATCGGGATTAGCAATATTTTTTAAAAGATGATAACCAGTTTACATTAAGCTACTAGATTAATTAAATAATTACAGTAAAAGCGAGAAGTAGAAAAAAAAACCGGCCAAGTGCGAGTCGGACTCGCGCACGAAGCCCCCCTTAAATATTTTTTTATTTTAATTTAATGATTTTTTTTAAAGTCTGTGAATATTTCAAGTGTCTACCTGTTGCCGTTATCAATATCGAGCAAAAACGAGCAAAAAATCATGTTTGTTGTATGGGAGCCCCCTTAAATATTTATTTAATTCCATTTTTTAGTATTTGTTGTTATAGCGGCAACCGAAATACGTCATCTGTGAAAATTTCAACTCCCTAGCTATCACGGTTCCCGAGATACAGCCTGGTGACAGACGGACAGACAGACAGACGGAGCCTCAGTAATAGGGTTTCCGTTTTTACCCTTTGGGTACGGAGCCCTAAAAATGACCGACCCAACAAAACCACGATAATCATTTTCTTCTGACCCGTTTGAAGGTTGGTCCTTCAGCACGAGAAAGTACAAGTGATAGAAGCCCAATAAATAGTACAGTCGAGGAGTATAATTTCATACCCACCTAAGTTTGAATTTCGTACAGCAAACTGTCACCATAAGAGCTAGCTACGATGTTGCTTTTTGCTTTGACGTGTTGCGTTTGACATTTTAACCTTAATGCATTGCGAATGATTGCTTCTGCTGGCTCTTGCTGTGGCGTCAACTTCAAATATAAAAATATTTTCGTATTTCTTTGGAGTCCCTTAATTTTTATTTTATTTAACATTGGCCTGACACACCGCCACTTGTCTTGATAGAATACAGATTAGATAGTAGGGTCAACGTCATAAATAAGTGATCAATTTTGTACCTTGTCACTTTAACGTCATGTTTGAAAAGTCATACGAAATTATGTAACGACCGAAAGCGACAAGCTTAGATTATTTATACACTAGATAGAGTGTCAGTAGCAAACATTGCGATACGAAACGTCCAAAAATCCATTTGACAGCTTCATATTACGATCGCGTTACATCATTCAAACTGAAGGGATGAAAAAACATACAAGCCTGCAGTTGGCTTATACTTTTCGGGACGTTTTCATGCCGCCTAAAATACAAATACAAAAAAAAATACAAATACAAATCATTTATTGCCACATAATACAATGAAAGCACAGATAAACGAAGCTCAAAATATCCTTAGGTACCTACTACATCAATTAATTAATTAATTGGGTCGCCCCCAAAGAAACCGCACATAACCCAAGGGCCCAACAAAACGAGACCACGATCGGGTTCGCCTAAGCTCTATCTAGTGTATAAATAATCTAAGGCGACAAGGTACAGTGATCACTTATTTATGACGTTGTCTGTACATTGTAGTCAAGTCTAGTCTACATTACACATATTTTAAAATACTATCTGAATCTCAGCTTTTATGCATAATTACACGGTGGTCACACAATCGCAATTTGAGCTGTTAACTAAGGCTTAAGGCTAACCGGTTAAGAGCGAGTTAATTAACGGTGTAATTGTTAACCGTGGAATGTAAGGTTAAGAACACTATCTGATTTAACAGTTTTTCGAAACTGAACCCGATTGGAATGGCGATGGGAGAGGGTAGAAACCGAATCACTTCGTTTTTCATAGAATATATGGAACCGTGTTGTTTTCAGGATGTTTTGATATGTCAACTTATAGAATACAGTAGATTAAATTATTTTATGACAAATTAAAATTATAGGAAACGATACTTATAACATGTGAAATTCTGGCAAACGATAGAGAACGCTAAACACTAGACTCAGGCAGCAACGTTGTGACGAAAGCTCAGTCTCCTAGACCGCGCGCGCCGCACGAAACTCTCTATATTAGCTCAATTCAAAATAAATAACATACAGCCAGTTCCATGTAATAGCTATACCGCTGTACCAGAGCAAAACACTGTATCTCGAGTTAGGGTCTCCCCACTTCTATGTGTATGGATGGGAATGGACTAAATCTAAAAATAATAATGAAAAAGTTCATTTTGGTTTAATAATTGCATTATACACCAGGACCACGCTGCATTTGCAGTTCTAAATGGGCCAGTCCGATCGGGGAAGTACCACCCTCCTACAGAATACCGGCGTGAAGCAGCAGATTCATTCTGTTGCGTTTCGTTCGGTGAGTAGGAGTTCCGGAGGCCCTTTAGGGCCGACAACGCACTGGCATCGCGTAAAGCGCTGCGGGTGTCTATGGACAATGGTGATCATTTAACATCAGGTGACTCACTAGTAAGTTTGTCTGGCCTCTCTAACATAAGAAAAAAGAAGATTGGAACCATCTATTAAGCATGCAGTGGGTACGCTTGTGTCAGGAGATCCTGCTCTTCTTTTACTAAAGTATGGTATGGAAACAACGAGAAAACCACGAGAAAGAAATTGAATGAAGAGTAGAGTAGAGGGTACATATTGTGCACCCCAAGACATCCTCGCTCTGCCCCGCCACGATCAAAGGCTTTTCCAATCTCAAAGCCTCACGATTACAGGCTACTACCATATCAAGCGTTGTCAGTGTTCGTAACGTATTAGGCCATTCCAGCATTGAGTCGCGGCCGATTGTGCCACACGCGCGCGGCGTGGTTCCTGCGCGCGCGCATTGCGCCGCCGGCGACAGCTAGATCAGGCTGTACGTACAAATACAAATGATAAATAAAAAAAAGTACCTTAAAATAATTCTCCTTTGGGATGGTATCTTCTCTACAAATTTAAATGAAGTACCCAACCAAGTAAGATATTTTCAAATCCTAACTATTTTAACTAGTAATTGTTATACTAAACCGGAATTATCACGCAAACAATATTTACTCGTGACCACGGCTGCTGCAACGTGGCCGAAACGTCGAGGTAAATATTTGCGTGATAAGTCCCGTTTAGTATAAAAATTATGAGTGAAAATAACGAAAGTTTAAAACAGTATTTGAAATAATAATAATAATTCATATAACGGGTACAGAAACGGGTAACGGGAAAAGATGGTTAAAATAAATTTAGTATGCACATGACCGTAATCTACCATAATGCATGGTGTACAATATTTTATAGTTCATTTACTTACATAATAATTATATGACTACATTAAAAGCACTTACTAATTTATATTGAATACATATAAACACACATAAAATAATATAAGAATGAATCTATTATTATGAACTAATGTCGTAAAAGCTAATGTGAATTTGTTTGTCACGTTTTCAAGTGTAGAGAGGTCAAACTTCCCAGGCTGTCAACCTTGACACCCTGGGAAGGATATAGGATAGCTTTTATCCCACATTACACACTTCACGCAGGACAGCAATTAACAAATTCTTCGCAAACAAAGTTCCAGAGAACAGCTAGTCGGATTAGTAGCAAATAGAGTACGGTGTGCGCGTGCCTGTTAGTCACGCTAAAGTCAAGCTACTAATTTAAATAATATTTTTCAATACCATTTGTGTGGCCGCCGGTATCGTTACTTTGCTGTAAGGTCGTCTGCTGCCTCATTATCTCCGTGATCTACATACTGCTATAGTTTGATATTTGATCGAACAATGACTATCGGAGTGCAATTAAAAATTGGTCTAATGAAATCTCGTGTTTTCGCTGAAGCAATAACACTTATCCCAATCAGCCGGTTGAAAGGTACCGCCTATTGTCGTACACTGCACTAGTGTGTTAGTGTACATAGTACCTACCTACTTGCCAATTGACAAGATTTCACATTTCTAAGGCTATAATTTGTTTTGTTCTCTGTATTCTGTTTGGAAAGAGAAAAACGCTGATAGTTTTAAATTTTCACTAGGATTATTAATTAATTTATAACAATTTTTTTAAGATGTGCTTATTCTAAAAGGGCATAACTCCAAAACTACCACACAATAGATAGATAGATTACTTATGTCTAGTCTCTATTAAAAAAAAGTGATTACGTAAATCTGACGTTTAGGTTGTTATCAAATTTAAAATTATTACAGTTCTTTTTTCTGGTGAAAAGGGCAAAGGGGACATATCTATTCTGTGGTAGTATTGGTAAATTCAGATTTTTTTTATGTCTTGTATTTTTTTAGAAATAAATTATAATAAATATTTTTCCGTGTTCAGGAGGCAAAACTCTTTCGATTCCTGTAGTAATTTTCAGGTGTTAAAAAAATTAAATCTCGTCAATTTAGATTGATCTTGATATGTACTTAGATCTTAAATCGTTGCCGGACTCTTCGAGGCTACCTAAATGCTCTGTGCTGCCTTCCCGCCTATAGATTCGACAAGTCTAAAGCCAATTTTTATTTATCTTATTTAAGACTAGCTGTTGCCCACGACGCCGTCTGCGAAGAGTTCGTTTATCGCTATCCTGCGGCAACTATGCAATTTTCTAGGATTTATCCTATGTCCAACCCAGGGTCTCAAACTATCCCCATATCAAATTTCATCTAAATCGGTTGAGCGATTTATACGTGAAAAGTAACAGACAAACAGACAGACAGAGTTACATTCGCATTTACAATATTAGTAAGGAAAGGAAGTAAGGATTTTACGATGAGTGAAAATATCTACAGGGTGAAATTTTGAACGTGATACAAAATTAGTGTTTCAAGCTTAGTTAATGCTGGATAACATAATGCATTTACTCAATTGTTGAAATTCATCTGATAAAATTTTGGATTTTCATACTTTGTTGTAGTTAAATTATGAACTAAATGTATGGGAACCTCAAATTTAACAATACTAATTCTAACCACTGGGTAAATGCATTATGTTGTCCAGCATTAACTAAGCTAGAAACACTAATTTTGTATCACGTTCAAAATTTCACCCTGTATACTAATATTATAACGCTGAGGTGTTTATATAATATCAACGCACAGCCCAAACCGCTGAAGTTAAAGATTTGAAATTTGGCACATACCTATATATAAGTACCTCGAGTGTCATAGAGATACAATAAGATGGGATTTTTCAGAATTCCCACGGGATAGGTAATAAATGACATTTATACTGTCGCTTCAAAGTGGCCAGCCCTATCTCCGTAACTTCAATTATTAGACACTTCTGGCAAACAAGTAGGTGATTATAACAGTAAAAAATTTATCCTAGAATTTTTAGAAAATCCCACGGGATAAGAAACAATATTTACTATACATTCAAATCAATGGAACCCTATCTCCGAAACCATTCCTTTAAGGATTTGTCACACTGAATGCGTTCTGCGGTCGCGGTCACGTCAAATTGAACGCAGCCCGTATTATGTATGAACAACATTGTCGTTCTCTATATATTGCGTGTATGCGTGCGACCTGACCGCGCGGACCGCACGGCCAGATCGCATATCTATATCTATACAAAATATATAGAGACCCACAAAGTTGTTCATACATAATGCGGGCTGCGGTCAATTTGACCTGACCGCGACCGCAGAACGCATTCAGTGTGACAAATCCTGTAGGATCATAGAAATGCAGTAAATACGGAATTTGAGGAATTTCCCGCGCGATAGAGATCGGAAGTTAACCATAAACTTTAGATCTAAGTTCACTCTTTAAAGGAGACACGCCAACCGGTCTATGGCCAACATCCGTTAACGTTGCCTATTGTAGTAACTTAGGCCGCCGGTCGTTCAAGCGGACACATTGCCATACCACAGCATTAGTGACTCAGTGTTACCATAAGCGATCGGTGACGTAGTTTGAACGTGCGTATATGGGCAGATCAAATGATAAACCACTCGTACAGAATAGCAACAGAACTTCAGGCAAAATAAAATAATCACCATTAATACTTTAAAGATTCAGATGTTAACATCGATTCATATGTACAGACGCCAAGCGTGACAAACTCGTGTCGTATCAGACACCGATGAAATATTCTTTGGACATACTGGCCGCGCACGCAACGAGTAAGATCTGATGGAAAATGATCACCACCGCCCATAAATATCAACAACTCAAAGTGAAGGGTGTCAAGTTCGTTTAGCCGCACGAGTCTTTCGAATTACCCGCTCTTGATCCCGATTAGAATCAGCACCCGAGATACGGGTATCTCGGGTGCTGATTCGTTTAGCCGCACGAGTCTTTCGAATTACCCGCTCTTGATCCCGATTAGAATCAGCACCCGAGATACGGGTATCTCGGGTGCTGATTCTAATCGGGATCAAGTGCGGGTAGTTCGAAAGACTCGTGCGGCTAAACGAACTTGACACCCTACACTTCAGTTAACTCGTGACCACGGTTGCTGCAATGTAGCCGAAACGTCGAGGTAAATAAATAAATATTTATTGCGTGATAAGTCCCGTTTAGTTTAGTAATTATGAGTGAAAATCACGAAAGTTTAAAACAGTATAACTCAAAGTGAGTCACTGATCTGTTGCCACTTGCCGGCCTTTAAAAAGGAGAGGGAACAGGGGAGGGTGAGGGGGAGAGGTATTGGGCCCCCGTCGCTCTCACTGACCGTACGAAACGTAGCAGGAGTACTGTTGCTTCACGCCGGTGTTCTGTGATGTGAGAGGGGTACGTATCAAAATATCTAGTTTAAAATTAATAATGTACGAAATACATAATGGTCATTTGATATAATGCAATTTTCTTGGAAATTCTCAACTTTACAGGATTTTCATAAAATAAACCTAACCTAACCTAAACCCATCTGTAGATTACATGATTAAAAAAGTTCGTTTTATCAATAGTTTCATAGAAAATTTTAGTATGTATTATGACCATTATGTATTTCGTCCATTATTCGTTTTAAACTTTATATATTTTGATACGTTCCCTGTGAGAGGGTGGTACTGGCCTGGTTAGCCGGCCCATTCGCGATGCAGCGGCTAGCTACAAAATGGCTCTACCACTACTAAAGAGTCTGCGCGGTCGTGTTACGATAGATATGAATTCATTAATAGAAACTGTATCTTCTAATACTTATATAAAAATCTCGTGTCACGGTGTTTGTCATCGAACTCCTCCGTAAAGGCTTGACCGATTTTTATAAAACTTTTCATTCGTATTCGGTAGGTCTGAGATTAGGTCGTAGGCTTTTTTTTACCCAGCTATCATTCTTCGCAGACCGAGTCGCGGGCAACAGCTAGTAGAAGTATATTATTTTGTCTGCCACGGCACGTGTCTCAGACAATCGGTATCTGTTGATATGAATCGACCTTTACTTTGCGGAGTTCCACGAATACTTCTTTTGTTGCTCCGCGAAGTAGTGAGGCAACGTCACGCAAAATAGGTATTCCATTTATTTCATCCAGACATGGACAAAAAGTAATCGACTAACGATTAAGATTATCAGATTGGCAGGTCAGGTATAGTATTTACATATGTTTGAGTGATTATTCTTTGCTTTTTTATAATCTACAAATTATTTATTTACGCATGTAGTCTTATGTAGCTATTAGTGTGCAGTTTATTTATTTATTTATCTATCTATCTATACTTACAGCGATCCGGGTGTCACCAGCGGTGCTGGCTGAAAATCAGCGTTGGGGTGCTATAAACGCCTCAGCATTATGCTGAGCCAGTGTCCGATTTACAACCGCAATGACACATTCTATCTTTAGCTTTCGTGTTGTCTTTTGTTTTGTAAAAGATTGATGATGTGTCTTGTGTTGTTGTAAATAAATGTATTTCTTTCTTTCTTTCTTTCTTTATATTTACTCAATCGCGATTAACGATTAAAAATGACGATTGATCAGTCTTAGTTGTAAGACTTTCGTTTAATTTAGTCACGATTAAGGGTGTGCGTGTGCGTGTGTGTGTGCGTGCGTGCGTGCCTGCGTGTGTCTGTATGTGGTATCATAGCTCTTAAAGGGGTGAACCGATTTGGATGCGTTTTTTTTTATTTGAAAGCTGGTTTCTCGGAAATAGTTTTTAGATATGTTTCATCAAAATTGGTTATCAGCTCGTTTGCTAGCTGCGGAAGGGATCTAGTACGCATAATGGGCATTTCCTTTATTTCACACATAAGTGAACAAATTGCGATGGGGGTTTTTAAACCTTTAATTTATTATATTACAGTTATTCTTTAGCTGTGCTTTGTTAACCGTAAGTAGGTACCCTATATACTAGTCTCATGAACTTCAAGGCTAACTAACTAGATTGGCCGGCCGCGCCTGCGCCATACAAAGATATCTATTTTCTTCTACGATCTAACAAAGCGTTGCGAAAAGTGTTAATTCAATCATAGCTCAGAACAAAGGAATAATAGTTGATTTGTAATACGGTTTTGGCAAGGAGAATGATTCTATACTTGTGGAATTAAATTTTAACTTTTACTATCTTAACCTGGGGCTAAATTCCGGAATGGGCCTTCACGGGATTGGTAGCGGTAATTCAATCGTTTGGGTTGGGTTTGGTTTGAACTGCTATCCAGGAACGCCAAAAAACACTGATTTGCGAGAGGTTTGGGCTGATATTAAGATGAGCCTTATTTATTTGTTTATTTATTTATTTACAAAGCGAATTAACAGGAAAATAAGGCTCACCCCAAGCTCAACCCATTCCTATCCTCTCCCAAACGATTGAATAACCGCTCGCAAACCGTGTTGGCCTGTTCCTGAATATAGCCCCTGTACTCTCTACAATTTGTTGATGATTTCAGCTACATCGCCCCATTAAAAACGTCAGATTATACTTTTTCCGTAATATATCCTTAAAGGATTTCCTTCAGAATAAAAAAAAAATCGATCACGCTCGAGTATTTCGAGGTGACGTTTTTTTACATTCTCCCATTTCCTTATGTCACGCTCAAATCGTCAGATTATTGAAATATACACTTTTCTCCATGTACTTAACTTAGCTCATCTTAATCTGACGCGCTCGAGTATTTCGAGGTGACGTTTTCTTTTGGGGGGTTAAAGTCACTCGCGTCCGTAGGTTTACCCTCGAGACCTAAAGCTTTAGGCTCTAGGCTGTTCTAAAGAATTAAATCGTAAATCAGTAATTTCTCCGTTAATACGGTGGCGCTTTGTACATAGCTTAGAAACATCCTAATCAACACGTGGTATTCGTCCAGAGGGTAGAGACACATTGTATAATATTAGCATGGATTAGTATGGATACTAACAGTATTCTTTTTGTCTTCTTCTTATTTAAGAGTTACACTCTTGTCTTGTGTCCACTTCTCTCTCCTCAAAGCTGCCTCCTTGATCTCCTTATACGATATGACGGCTTTCTTATTCTTCATCGGAGAGGGAAATGGGCATCTTAAAAGACATGATGAGTTCATAAATGTCATCTTGGAAGGAAAAGTAGAAGGGAAGCGAAAAAGAGGGAGGCCGAGAATTGTTTTTTTTTTATATAACCTATAATATGTCCCACTGCTGGGCAAAGGCCTCCCCTTTCCTGCGCCATTCTTCCCTATCCTGGGCATGCACCTGCCAATCGAGCTGAAAAGCGCTCAGGTCGTCCCGCCATCTCCTCTTGGATCTGCCTCTGCTCCTTTAACCATCCCTCGGAACCCATTCGGTAACGGTTCGCGCCCATCGGTCCGGATGCATTCGGCAGACATGTCCGGCCCAGTCCCACTTCAGCTTGGCGGTTTTGACACCCTAACAGTATGGATAATAATAATTAAACCTACACCAACGAATCGCTCCGCTTCTCGCTCTGGTAACTGACGTAATAAGTGGCAAGTACAATGACAGGCGGATAGGGCAAGGTGACAATCTGGTATTTGCCGTCGAGATCCGGCGGGGCAAGTGACCGGTAATGTCTCTAGTGGGGGCGGTAAGTCCGAGATTACTGTCGATAGTGAAACACAAGAGATTTCTTTGTATAATGCAATGTAATCTGCTTTTAGAAAAAAAATACCGGCTAAGTGAGAGTCATATAATTAGTAATAAATAAAAATGAACTAAAACAATTACTTTGCTCACCCGCGACCTTACAATAGTTACGTTTATGCAAGAAATGTGTGTTCATGCAGTTCCTCCACCTCCACACTGTAAACACACACACATAACATAAACCCAACCATCACCACCACCAAGCTACACTGACGCGTTTCGAACTCAACCAGAGCTCATCTTCAGAGTTACCACCAATTCCAAATCAATTTTAAACTCTCACATTTCTTGCATAAACGTAACTATTGTAAGGTCGCGGGTGAGCAAAGTAATTGTTTTAATTCATTAATATGGACCTCCGCAAAGTAACGCCTGATTCAATAAATTAATAAATAAAAGTTCGTTAGTAATAGATTAATCTCAATTTTTTAACCCCCGACACAAAAAGAGGGGTGTTATAAGTTTGACCGCTATGAGTGTGTATGTATGTCTGTCTGTCTGTGGCATCATAGCTCTTAAGCGAGTGAAACGATTTGGATGCGGTTTTTTATTTGAAAGCAGGTTTCTTGGCAAAGGTTCTTAGATATGTTTCATCAAAATTGGTTCAGCCGTTTCAAAGTTATCAGCTCTTTTGTTGTCTGCGGAAGGGATCTTAGACGCATAATGAGCATTTATTTTATTTTCAAACACATATTGTGTGCCCTAATTGCATTGGGTTTTTTATTTTATTGTGACGGAACAACAAATTTACGATTTTCGGATTTTTTTCCTTCGGTAGCAAGCTACCGTTGAGTTTTGAGACACCCTGTCATATTCAATCAACCAGCCGATCAACCAGCGCCGAAAGTAATTGTGAATAGTGATTGGCTTCACTCCGGTGGCGAATCGGAAGCGCCGTCTAAAGCGCAATCGCAATCAGCGTGGGATCATTCCTGCAGCATCGTTCTGTATCCAAGCTGCAGTACTGTTGTTGGACATCTACCTGTCTCGGTTGGACAAGAAGACGACGACGGTCTTAGCACGTTCGCGAGGCAGCACAGGGTCGGTTACAGGGATCCCAGCTGTTCGTCTACCCGCTCGAGTCTCAAAGGGCTATAATAACAACTTCAGCTCATTTAGGCTCCAAGTGACCAAGCACCAGCAGATTTTCCTGCGCTCCGACTTCTGGCCAGAAGGTGTGGTGTTCCGTCGTTTTAGGGAAGCGACGAAGACGTCGTTCAAAAATCCCTAAATAGTTGTATTATTTAAGTTTCGTAGTGTTTTTATTTGTATTTTCGAATTTTACAGCGCATTGGTGTTATACATACTGTAATGCTGTTATATTTATTGATGAATAAATAAATAAATTACTATAATAGGATTTAGTTCTGTAGAGTAGATGGTGCTTGTGTTAAAAAAACGTCGATATTCCATATCTCACGCCGTCCCTATATCGATAAACCTAACCTTGTACTTAAGGAAAGTTGTCAGGCCGCCCGGCAACTCTCGATAGCTATAATTGTGTTAATATACGCACTGTGACGCATTGAAGGATCTAGATTTAATACCTATGCGGTACACAAAATGGAGGAAATATCAACTCTACCAAGGCTCTACCATAAACATTATGACTTATAATAACTATAAATTAAAAAATTTAAAAACGCAATTAATGTCACACGTATGTTTGAACATAAATTAAATGTCCATTATGCGTCTAAGAACTCTAAGATCCCTTCCGCAGCTAACAAAAGAGCTGATAACTTTGAAACGGCTAAACCGATTTTGATGAAAAAATGATGATTGTTTAGCAAATAATTACATGGTCATGTTAAATTTTTCCCAATTTTTTTTTTGGCAAATGTATCGTTTGGCATAACATACCAATCCCAAAATAAAATATTGCATGGCATACGATTTATATCCTAATTTGAGTAGTGCGTAGGATAAAAATTAATAATACTATTGTGAATTACGGCGGGATAAAGTGAAGAAGTGCACTGCGTCTATGACTACTACATTAAAACATGGAAAACATTCAATGGAATGGTTGTATAACATTTCATAATATTAAAGGTAATAATCCTTTTATGTGCTGTCATAAAAAAAAACCTAACTGTCTGAGAATAGGTCGTAGGCAATTTTTTATACCCCTATTCTTCGCGGACGGAGTCGCGGGCAACAGCTAGTAACATATATTTTGCTCAAACAATGTATGCAAGCAAGGCATGGTAACAATTGGTTTTTATAAATGCAGCTAACGTGCATGCTGTGACACGTCTAGCCAAGTACATTGAAATGCAAATGTTATCTAATTTTAAATGCATTTTTTACGCCAAATAAGTAGAAAAATTGGTTGCGTTAAATAATTTAAATAACATTGTAGATTTGTCCGAAAGTATTATGTATACCTTGTTGAGTTTCTTGCCGCATTCTTTTCAACAGGGTTTTTCCGAACCGGTGGTAGATTCTTCGACTTTCAAAAGCGCTTGTTATAGCTTAGAAGACCCCCAAACTTTCGTGTCTCGTCGACCCCTAGCCATATTTTTCAATATTAAGTAGACGGGTGCTTACTTAATATTGATTTTTCGCAAAGTAATCGAGTTAATGGAAGTCGTGGTGGCCTATTTAGTGGTTAGTGGATGGTCTCTCTAGCAGAGGGTCGTACTGGCTTGCGCCTCTGTGTTTTTTCGGAATTTATGAGCGAAATTACATACCTATGAAATTTACCATGAGATTTACGGTCAAGGTAAACGTCATGAGCAGAGGTCGGCGGGGGTGAGCTGTTTTCAGTTTTTGCATAACATGGACATACCTTGTTATTCAATGATAAATGCCCCATGTGTAATTATAAACTAATGATTTTATTTAGGCTGCCTTTCTGCTTCCAAAACAAATGAATTTTATTAGAACCTACGGAATGTGATTAATCTATTTTGCACAGCTTTCCGCTTAAATGGCAAATCAGTCTCAACTAGGAGTATTAAAGCAAACTTCCTTAAATAATAATATATATACTATGAAGGTCAATTAATTGATATATCATTGTGATATCAAACCTCTTCAGATAGGCAATAAATCTGTTTAAGGATGCCATATTATCTCTGGGTGAAATAAATAAAAAAAGCTTAGTGCTCGTTTTGTAATGCATTTTCATTTTAGTTTAATCATTTCAGTTTTGTCTTCTTTCAATATTTCTTTATGGATACACCTTATCCATATTAATATCTACAAGACACAACTACATGACATTAATGACGTAAAACAGCTCACCCCCGCCGACCTCTGGTCATGGGGAAACCTGCACTAACCTGCGAAGTAATTCAATATTGTGTGTGCGAAGTTCTCAATGCGCACTGGGCCCGCTTGGGAACTACAGCCCAAGCCCTCTCATTCTGAGGGAAGACCTGTGCCCTGCAGTGGGACGTATATACGCTGGGATAATAAATCGACTTCAAATGTGTGTTTCCCTGTCAGGTCTTAGTCGACCCCTGGGGGTCGTTATGAAATCGATCACTTTGGGTATCATTCATTCAATGGCCAGATCTAATCATCTACGTGAGCCTTGCCGTACGTAAAGGCTAATGTGTATAATCATCATCCCAATCTATATTCGTCCCACTGCATGGTACAGGCTTCTTAGATTGAGAGGGCTTAGACCGTAGTTCCCACGCGGGCCCAGTGCGGATTGGAAACTTCAGACTCACCATTGAATTTCTTCTAAGTATGTGCAGGTTTTTCACGATGTTTTCCTTCACCGAAAAGCTCATGGTAAATTTCAAATATAATTTCGGCAGACCAAAGCGGAGATGGAGGGACGATCTAGATATTTATCACGTGGGATGGCAGGAGCTTTCGATAGGCGGGACTGCAAGGGAGGGAAGGCTTTTGCCCAGCAGTGGTTCACCAAAGCAGAAAATAACTATAAATTAAAATTTTTAAAAACCCCCAACGCAATTATGTCACTCATATGTTTGACATGCCCGTTATGCGTCTAAGATTCCTCCCGCAGCTAACAAAAGAGCTGATAACTTTGAAACGGCTGAACCGATTTTGATGAAACATATCTAAGAACCATCGCCAAGAAACCTGCTTTCTATTAAAAAAAAAACCGCATCCAAATCGGTTCGCCCGTTTAAGAGCTATGATGCCACAGACAGACAGACAGACACACACACATAGCGGTCAAACTTATAACACCCCTCTTATTGTGTCGGGGGTTAAAAAATAGGACATAAATTTCGAAAAACTTAAGAGGTACCCAAGTCGAACCCACGACCCTCTGCTTGGCCACTAGGCCACTACGGCTTCCAGTGTAATGTTTCTCATACTCGTACCGCAACTCATGCCGGCTGTCCACTACAAAACAAAACAGCCCGCCGCGACAATGGCCGCAATCAAAGGTTAGCCTCAGTGCCGAAATTAAAGATTCGATGCGAGATAACGTCGTGATTGCAACGCAAGGTTTCGGTTAAATGCTGCTATTTAACTGGCATTATTTTCGTTGGGAAAACAGTTTACACTACAGCGACCTCTAGTGTCATCCAACCCCTTACGATTTTTTCGAACCGGGGTAGAAACTTTAGCTCCAAACGCACAAACAGCGGAGACGTGCCGGTGACGGTTGTAATATTCTAACTTGTATGAACGAGTTAGCGTCCGACCGAAACTGATTTTTACGACCGCACCGAAACCGAATTTCGGCAAGGGTCTCAGTTTCGGCCGAAACCGAAACCGAAACATCCTTACAAGGATCATTTTTTGAGCGAAAAATAAATAAAAAGTTATTATAATCAGTCAGTCTTCATTTTTTTTCTTTAAATCACATAACTATTTAAATCATTTTCTTTAAATCACATAGATATATTTTCACTTATTGATAATCAACATAACAACCCTGAATCCATAATAATTATCACCACTAATGCACTATAGTAAGTACCAAGTGCCTAACTAATGTTTGTTTAGGTATAGCATTAGCGAGAGAGTTAAACTAACCAAAAAAATATTTAGATAGTTAGGTGAAACTTGATTCTACTATATCTTCGTACTAGCTTTTGCCCGCGGCTTCGCTCGCGTGTACCATGAGTATTCCAAAGAACTAAGATATCAAGCAAGCAAGCATGCACGCAAGCAAGCAAGCGTGCAAGAAAGCGTGCAAGTAAGCGTGCAAGCAAGCGTGCAAGCAAGCCCGACTAAAGCTTCAGCTTTCTACAACCAATAAAACGAAAAATCCCGTGTTTTCCTTATCCCGTGGGAATTTCCGAAAATCCTTAAAATAGTTTTTTACTATTATAATTACCTACTTCTATGTCAAACTTGAAGAGTCTAGTAATTATAGTTCATAGGATCCCGTTGAACTGAATATATAAATCCCGTTTTTTTCCTTATCCCGTGGGAATTTTGAAAAATCCTGAAATTAATGTTTTAACTAATATAATACCTACTTGTGTATCAAATTTGAAGAGTCTAGTTATTATAGTCACTGAGATAGGGTCACTCGGAATCGAATTTATAAATCCCGTTTTTTCCCGTTTTCGTGGGAATTTCCAAAAATCCTTCCTTAGTGGATGCCTACATTGTATAAGGTATCTATGTGCAAAATTTCAAGTCTCTAGATCCAGTGGTTTGGGCTGTGCGTTGATATATCAACAGTCATTTAGTTTATTTAGACATTTCAACCCCATCGCACCCCATCCAGGGAGATGGTATTTTACGTCCGCCACGTCGGATTTTAAAACCGTTGTTGTTTTCATAACGAGCGACCCGATAAACCATAGAAACAACACCCATGTTGATTTTCAGACTTTGTTACCCCTTTCCCCCCTTTTAGGGGTTGAATTCTCAAAAAACCTGAAACACGTGTTTACTCATTTCAGTCAGTCAGTCAGTCAGTCAGTCAGACAGTTTCTTCATTTATATATATAGATTAGTTTGTTATATTGAATTATTTTTGCTTTTTACTACCTACTCTTATGCTATATCAGGTGATAAAATTTACTGAATTCAAAATAAATCAAATGAAAACTCACAACAAACAAAACGATCTGCAAACACAAGCCAATCACGACATGATTAGACACGTGAACGCGGCAAAATGTCTTCGTCGCTTGGAATTCAATGCGCCGAACATGACCGATCGCAGCGCGACAAGTCCCGAATGCAGTTTCGGTTTCGGTCGTAGTTTCGGCTGGTTTGCCGCCGAAACCGAAACTAAACCGAAACCCTTTTTTTGCCGAAACTCGACCGAAACCGAAACCGAAACCGAACTTTCGGTCGGATACTAGAACGAGTTCGCGGTAGGTACATACCGCACAACCGTTCATACAAGTTAGAATATTACAACCGTCACCGGCACCGCACCGCCACGCCTCTGCTGTCTGTGCGTTTGGAGCTTCAATCCACTATCAAATCGCCGCCGGATTATGGAAATCTCGGAATTTATGCTTGTAAAGTACATTTGCGTAATATTAACCTTATGACATTTCTATGGAAACTCAGCTTTTCCCCAGGTCTTTTAAATTTTGCATCTGGCTATCTATAACTGGATCACATTTCATTGCCAAAAATACTCACGTAGCTTAGCTACAAGCACACACCTCATTTACTTTTACGGAGGCATAATTCACTCCTATTAAGGCACGCAATAAGATCATATCAAAGGACATACTAATGTGCCTTTATTTCGACGGTTTGGCAACTGCATGAAGTGCGTGCTAATTGTGCATTAAAAATCTGGAATTGTTGAACTCTTATTGAAGCCGCGCGAGAAAAACCGTGCAAGTTGCATTATATTGCAGCGATCGATTGACTACTTTAATCTTGTTCGCATTACTGCCTCCCAATGTAATGCGACTTGCACGTTTTCAAAAGTGTTCGTTCGTAAAAGTGTTCTAAAACGACTCCTAGGGGTCGACGAAGACCTACGAGGGAGTCGACATCGTGAAAAAAACCACATGTGAAGTCTATTAGTTTAGGGCACTACCTAAAATTGAAAAATATGGCTCCCTAGCCATACCTATCTATGAGACACCAAATTTTATTAAATAAGTAACTTTATTTTGCATAAATTGTGGTGGTGTGGTGTAGGGATCTCTGATCTAGAAACTGTGACGTTAGAAAAAGGAAAACATCACGGGGAAACCTGCATACCTACACCTGCGAAGAAATTCAATGGTGCGTGTGAAGCTCCCAATCCGCACTGGGCCCGCTTGGGAACTACGGCTCAACCCCTCTCATTCTGAGAGGAGGCCTGTGCCCTGCAGTGGGACATATACAGGCTGGGATGATGATGATGAGTAAAAACATACATACAAACTTTCACGTTTATAATATCAGTAAGATTCTGTGGCGGTCCATTGCCCAAAGCAATGCGTATGCGTCTTTGGCTGCCCACATTGCATTCACGGCCGCAATGGCCTTTAGAGCGTAATGCCAGCAAACAGGCAATTACTCTCGCTTTGTTGGTACCACTTACTGTTATAGTTAATCCTATTTTAATAGACAACACGTAGTCACAATGGTTTAGTTACCACCGACAATGGTTCGGCATTTATCATACCTACGTTTCAAATGACATTACGATTTTTTTTACGACCGGCTTGCCTAGTGTTCAGAGCCCCGTTTTTTCATGGTCTCATTATTTTGTCCCATTAATGGAATCAAGAGAGAGAACTGTTTCTCGTCGTCCCATTAATATGTGCGGTTGTGGAAATTTTCGTTCTGCATAGATAAACTTTTTCGAGTATGTCGCGAAATCCCTAAACCAAGAGAAAGACGACAAGAAATTTATAAATATAATCATAATGAATTATCAACTGTAGCTGGTCCATGGAGCTATCTCGGTGGGGCATTTTATAGAAAAACTATGGTAACTACACACATATATATGCCTTTGAGACCACGGCACGTCTAACTCGCGACTGCTTAACGGCGTTAGGCCCAGCGAAATCCACACCCACCTTTTAAATACTCTGCACGCGTTTACACGACCGTGCGGCAAGGAGCCCATTACTGCACGGAGAGGCTTGCCTAGCGACATCTACAGCGATAATGTCTCAACATTCAAAGGCACAAGGAACCAATTAGCTGAATTTTATAGTACATTGTGCATCAAGGGCCGTAAGTAGGGGATTACTAACGAGAGCCTATTAGAAGCCCGACGCCGGAGGCGGAGGGCTTTTAATGACTCGAGTTTGTAATCCCCTTACTGCCCGTGATACATACAATGATTTTCATCACACTGCAAGGAAAAAAAATTCAAAAATGAAATTATTTCGTCTCTAAACACTTAAATTAAATAAATAATGGCTCCCCGCCAATACAGATTGTCACTTTTTTCAAGTCATCTACCATAGATAAGCAAAACAAAACTGTGTTTAGAATTAGAATGGCCATACGGCCACATTCTGCCAACATGTTAAAAAAATACTTACTAAAATTATTGCATAACTATTTGGTATAAATTTAAAATATAAAAATAACGAATTTTTATGAAGCGTAGATAAAGCGATAAGCGTAGTTTTGTGTTGTAAAATTGGGTTATAGCTAAGTTTTAAAGATATAAATAAAACGTTGGCTGACTTGAAACCTCCTTAGTCTGAAATGTCTTGTTTGCATATTTTAAAACTTAAGTCAGAACTCCCTTGGGTAGAAAAACTGTACGTAAATCCATAACTCCCTTAAGAACAAATTAGGCCTTTGACATTTAGTATACAGGCATGGAATAACACCATTGACGAGCAAGTGTGATGAAAAATATTATATGGTTCTCGCGAACACCAGCAACTGGTGCAGGCGTATGCAGCTCATCAGGGTATCAGATTCCACTTTATACCTAGTTACTCACCCGTCTTTGCGGGCCTCTGGGAAAATTGTGTCAAAACAACGAAATATTATCTTAAACGTGTTATGTTAAAAGCCTTACTTACCTATGAGGAGCTGTGTACTGTTCTAGCACAGATTGAATCCGTTATAAATAGTAGACCGTTGACTCCTATGTCCACAGATATAAATGATTACTCTTACCTTACGCCAGGCCATTTTTAAATAGGTACTGCCTTAAATGCCTATCCTGAAAAAGATGTAACTGATGTACCCATTAATAGATTAAAATTCTGGAACATTTGTTGCAATATGTATCAGCAATTCTGGAAAGTATGGCATAAAAGTTATTTTCTCAAACATGCTTTGAAATGTATGCGTTAATGTCACGAAATGAAGCCATGAAGTTTGTTGTTTATGGCTCCCTACATTACTTCTTGGCCTAGGCCATAAAAGTAAGTATGAAAAACCATTATTGTCCGCTGCTGTAACTTTTTAAATTTGCTTACTAACATTAAACTGACAAAGGAAAAATTACATACAGCCAACTTACGACATTAAAAAAAATCTATCTTCTTTTATTTCTATAAAACCGCCTAAACTACTGGTGATGGATGGATGGATGGATGTATGGATGTATGGATGGATGTATGGATGTATGGATGTATGGATGTATGGATGGATGGATGGATGTATGGATGGATGGATGGATGTATGGATGTATGGATGGATGGATGGATGTATAGATGTATGGATGGATGGATGGATGTATGGATGGATGTATGGATGGATGTATGGATGGATGGATGGATGGATGTATGGATGGATGTATGTATAGATGTATGGATGGATGGATGTATGGATGTATGGATGTATGGATGGATGTATGGGGATGGATGTATGGATGGATGGATGGATGTATGGATGGATGTATGGATGTATGGATAGATGGATGGATGTATGGATGGAGGTATGGATGGATGTATGGATGGATGTATGGATGGGTGGATGGATGGATGGATGTATGGATGGATGGATGGATGTATGGATGGATGGATGGATGTATGGATGGATGTATGGATGGATGTATGGATGGATGTATGGATGGATGTATGGGTGGATGTATGGATGGATGTATGGATGGATGTATGGATGGATGTATGGATGGATGGATGGATGGATGGATGATGATGATGATGATGATGATGATGCATGTTTGAGAAAAGCTCTATACAATCCTCGGCCGGAAGAGGGATTGCTGGACTCGTTTTATCCGGCCTCGTCTACGACTCGGCCGTATACCCCAAATCTCGTCCATCAATCCCTGACTTCACGGCCTCTGCAGTAATGTACTATTAAATGTACTACAATCTCGGCCGAAATGGAAAACTGTACAACCCAATGTTCAGATAGGTTCTCTGGTCATTTTAGTAGATAATGATACCAAGCCTCTTTATTGGCCCATGACAATGACGAATGTATTCCCTGGACTTGATGGTAAAGTAAGAGCTGTAGAGGTAACTTTGCCTGATGGCAAAAGTCATAGACGGTCTATTATTACTAAAATTTGTCTCTTACCTATAGATACAGATTAGTTGATAAGTTTCCATAGTAAATAGGTAAACTAATTAATTCTGATGTTAATTTTGACATATTTACTAAAAATAATACAACAATTTTGAGACTGAAAATGCCATAATGTTGTGTACACATATAGTTACACGACTTGTGAATGCTAATATTAAAAATAAGTTTATAGTGGCTGTGATGTAAATTATTTAATTCTGATGTTAATGTAAAATTGAGACTGACATTGTCGTAGTGTAGTGTACCTACCATCGCCCCAGACGTCAGATACCCATTTTCAAAACAAATTTGCTTGCAGCCGTTGATGTTTATTGCTATGGATTGTTATGGACAGATGTCTAGCCACTGCACGCAAACTGGGCCTTTAAGGTGGTTATCTGGCGCTTGGGGCGATAGTACAAGTATAGTTACATAACTTGAGAATGAAACTTATGATTCTTATGAATGTATAATGATTACTTTAAACATGAAACTACAGTGAGACTCACTCATAGTGAAAATAAACGGATCACTCACGTCTCAAAACGAGTTTAACTCGACATGTTTAGATAGATAGATAGATAGATAAAGACGTTTCGGGCTAATCCGTAGCCCTTCCTCTCGGAGTCGCACGTCACGGCGGCTGTCAAACGTGCACTTCATGATTACTTCATTTTATAGTTTACTAACAGTGCCGCGCTGATAAATGGCGCTGGGTATTAAGAAATTAAACTAAGTTGATGTTTCAACAATTATTTAGTTTATTAAGAAAATTTATGTTCCAATCTATAACAAGAATGTTGATTTGTTTCTTGTTTCGTTTGTCATTTGTTGTAATTTAAAACAAGAATGTCGATTTGTTTCTTGCTTAGCTACTTGCTTATCATGTATAAAGTTTTAAATACATACATATAATATAACTATGTTTGTCTGTTGTTGGCAACCCCAACACAAATTGTTAAGTCGGCACTATTGTCCTTTGACTTTTTCTCTTTTCCATCTGTCATGGCGCCGAATAAATGCGATAAAGTAAACTTGGTGACTTTAAATTACTGAAATAAATCTCAAGCACGAATCCAGCCTCTCCACGAACGCTTCGACACCCTTATTATATTGAGATGTATTGCAGTGCACCTAACTGTATTTTTTTGGTTGAATAATGTTGATATTTTTGTTTTAAACATTTACATTTTTAGCACGCCACACATTCTTATTTTTATCCTAGTAGATAAATAGTCATGGGACTACGAGAAACAGTTCTCCTCGTGCTCCCATTAATGGGGCAAAATAATGGGACCACGAAAAAATGGGGAGTTAAGAGGGTCTTACTACAGAGCTAGAGGGACGGGCAAGTGAGAAAAATATTAGGTCGGGGCAAAAGTATTTTCGTATTTTTCATACAAAGGAAAATGTTTCATACTAAAAACCTCATCTTTCACACTAAAACTTCCAGACTTGAAACGCTTGAACCACATTTGTGCTATTCTTATTGATACCGCATTAGGTCCATAAACCGCACAAATTTTATTCGCGGCGTTCGTCGCATTTTTACCTTTTTTTTTTAAACTTTAAAATGTACCCAATTTCTTCGTCACATTACGTTCATTTTGCTTGCTTGAAAAACAATTGAAAAATGGCGGGAACTAGTTTGTTTTTTATTTATTGCATCTTCAGAATGTCAACATTTAATAGTATTAAAACCAGCCAGTTACATTCAGCACAGCCAAAGAGGATTGATTTGTAATATTAATATATTAAAAATACGAAAATACTTTTGCCCCGACCTATTACGAATGTTTATTTTCGAGACTTGGGTGTTTAATACTTATGTAGGTTTTTATAACTTTTTACAGATACTTAACAACGTCGCCCGAATCGGCATGTATGTATACAGGTTGTCTTAAAACTCAACGATACATGGTACCTACAGGGCGATAGGGCAACTTATATCAGTTTAGAAAAAATAACAAAAAAACATGTCATTTGGTAAGCGATTATAGAAGTTTTTTTTTTCGAAAATATCTAATGCTAAAAATGATGTTATGTTACTCTATTAACCCTTAATTACGTGTCATGATTTTTTCCAGAACTGGTTTAACTGAAAATAGTAAAATCGTATAAAAAAAACTTTAGTTCCTATTTATAGTAAAAAGTTTTATGTAAGGCGTTATACAACATGTATATTAATTAGATTAACATAATCGCATAGCAATTTTAATTTAATAACACTATTCTCGAGGTATCTGGGTTTCGCGAGGAATTCTAATAATCACATAGATCAAAGTTCTAAGTCACACGCCATTCACATTAATACAGAGTACCTACTTCATTTAATAAGAAATATTACTTACCTACACTACATTTTGCTTAAGTATCATGAAAATTTTAGATTCATAAAGTCGTTGTAGATATTTTATATTTTCAACCGACTAACGAAGGAGGGTTTTGTTTTTCACCCGACTGTCGAAGTAGCGTTATGGTTTTCAAGCGTATGTATTTATGTATGCATCCTTCTTTGGCACGCCCTGCAGCCTAAACGGCTCAATGGATTTTGAAGTGTGAGGTGTCATTAAATTCGTCTCAGTTTCGCGAGTGACATAGGACATAGATTTTCCCGGAATTCCCATGGGAAACTGGAATTACACAGGCGGGTTGTTTTTCCATCTAGTATTGAAATTAAAGTTTTTGTTTAGTTTGTTTCTTCATAGATAGCGATATCTCGTAAAAATGTGATTCTATAATTGTGCTATTAAGATTTTTCTAGCAACCTATAAAAAGGCTGTCAATATTGAAGTCATTCCTTAAGCAACCGCGGCTTGAATGATATCACACAATCAGTAACAATGTAAGATCATCCCACTATCGGGTAAAGAAACCTGTCATAATATGACAGGAGTCAGGTGACTCGAAATATACCTAGTTCTCACGCGTACCGCGCGGATTGGAAACTTCACACGCTGCTTATCTCCTAACGATGCGATGTTCGCTTTTCTACGAAGATGTCTTGAAGAATATAAAGTAAACTCGTTTATCGCTATCCCGCGGGAACTATGCAATTTTCCGGGATAAAAAGTATCATATATTGGTTACAATCTGTGTGCCAAATTTCATCAGAATCCGTCAAACAGTTTTAGCGTGAAAGAGTAACAAACATCCACACGTCCTTCCATCATCCATACAAACATTCTCGTTCATAATATTAGTAAGATTTCGCATAAAAAATCGGTAAAGTTTGTATGAGTCAGGGCACGAAACCAGGGTGCTTAGCCTGAGAAGCGAAGTATCTGGTAGCCAGGGGCGTAGCTACCGCCGTATCAACCGTATCAGTGATACGGGGCCCCCGGGCTACACAGGCCCCTAACGTGAGTAAGCAAAAATGAGTAAAGTTTTATCCGCAATGTCAATAGATAATGAATGGTAGAGGTAATCGCATGGACGCATACACACACACACACGCGCGCGAACACACACACACAGACACACACACATACTCGCACATGCTCACAACACACAAGTTAACTGTAAGTAGTAACTGAATTGTATCTTTTATAACCTTTTAAAATAATCTGTAATATAAGTAAACATGTCACATTCATTATTAGTTTTAAACGTTAAATAGTTTTATGTAAGTTATTGATTTTTCGCGTCTTATATTTTGGCAACACATAATTTGTTTTGGTTGCCTACAAGACAGGCTACGCCTAGTGTAGGAGCCACTGTAATACATCCTGAATAACGCTGTCAAGTACATCTCTAATCTGCTGTATGCTTACAATTAATGGTATTCTCCACTTTTACCTAACCATATTGCAATGTTTATGTTGAAGCTTGTACTGTCTTAATAAAAATTATTCTTATTATTCTTATTCTTATGTCACTTAATCTCGTGCTTCCCGGGAAAGCCAACCCAACTAATTTTGATACAGGGCCCCTCCAAGGCACGCTACACCACTGCTGGTAGCACAAGATAATAAATAGTCGCTTGCCGCTCGATATCTCTCGATTATAGAGTAATCGCTAACTCAAGCCGAGAAAAACTGCAATGAGTCGTGAATAGAAGACATTTTTGATTAAATAAAACGTAAAATTTTAACGACAGTCACGCCCTTTCTTTACTCACTAAAAAGTTTTCTATTGAAATATTATCAAGAACCTTTGAAATAAAACTAGCATAAGACACAAGACTTTAATGACTAAAATAAGAAACATGTCACTTTAAGTTGTTGAGGTACAGTCGAGGAAACTAATTTTTTATTTTTTTTTTATTTTAGATAGGCCAGACAAACGAACTAGAGGGTCACCTGATGTTAAATGAACACCACTGTCCATAGACACCCGCAGCGCTTTACACGATGCCAGTGCGTTGTCGGCCCTAAAGGAGAGGGAATAGGGGAAGGGGGAGAGGGAGGGGGAGAGGGAAGGGGTGAGGTATTGGGCCCCCGGCACTCTCACTGACCGTACGAAACGCAAGCAGGATTACTGCTGCTTCACGCCGGTGTTCTGTGAGAGGGTGGTACTGCCCCGGACGAGCCGGCCCATTCGTGATGCAGCAGCTAGCTACAACATGGCTCTACCACTACAAAACTAATAATTGCGAACTAGGATGGAACCTTTTAGTTACAAATGTCATATTGATATTCCCTACATCTGCCAAAGAAGTCATCGGGAAATTGACTAAAGAGGTTCCACCCTGGTACGCGATTCAGTTTCCTTGGCATAGTAATTCTTTTCTAGGTCGGCTTCTCGTTCGACCTATACATACTAAAAACCCACGAGTCAAGAACAAACATTCTTATTTCTCATAAATTGCCGACCGGCGATCGAACCTGGGACCTCAAGCTTCGTAGTCAAGGTCACTAACCCCTTATTGTGCAAACAGGAACAAACACAACTGACAAACATTAAAACAATGTTCGTCTTGTCAAAATACTTCACTAAGTTTTTTTTTATAGCTATATTTTTTTAAATCTTTTGAACAAAATCGAGAAATGACTCAAAAAATCTCGTAACTTCAGAAACATGTCGACAAATCGAAAACCCAAAAGTAGTAAATACTGTTTCACTGTACACACCAAGATGGTGTTAATTGGACGATAATTGAGGTGAGATTTAAATTACAGAAGTTCAAAAACCGTAGTTAATTAACACTACTATTTGATGAAATGGTCCGTATATTCAAGGTCAAAAATTATTTGCATCAACGAAGGGATGAAACAATCTCTCACAGATATATTAAATATTCTTTCACAGTTTGGTTTACGTACGTCTTTATTAATACCTGATGAATTAAGATGAAAATAGTAACTCAACTTCTCTAAGTGTCATTCAAAAATCGATTTGGAATCTGACAAAAATGGCTTCCTACATTTCTCCCGCCAAGAATTTCGAGCGCTGACCGCTATAAAACAAGCGAGCAACGGCGAGACAGCATTCAGTAGCCTTCGAGCAGTCTACCACAGAAGTGCACGATGAGATTTCTGGTCAGTGTAATAATTAATCTTTTGTTGGGTTCGATCAGTGGCTAGTTGGGTGTGTTGTGACGCAGTGCCATGGAACGTGTGACGTGACCGTTAAGGGACGACGGGATTCGGGAGTGGTTTATTGACTAAATGTTGTTTTGTCTGTCACAGATTGTATCGTTTGTCCTCGCCTGCGCGTCGGCAGCGCCGTCGGGCCTGCTGGCGGCGCCGTACGGGCACGGGCTGGTCGGGCACGGGTCTCCGCTGGCGTACGGGCACGGGCTGGTCGGGCACGGCGCTCCGCTGGCGTACGCGGCCGCGCCGGTGGCGGTGGCGCACGCCGCGCCCGCGCTGCCCACCATCTCCCCCGGAGACCTGCACGGCGCCGCCATCGAGGCGCACGTGGAGGCTTCCGACCACGTGCGCGCCGCCGTGGACGCCACCCGCGAGCTGCACGACCAGGCCGCCGAGCTGCACGGGCAGGCCGTGAACGCCGCCGAGGACCACTCGTGGCAGGCCGTGGACGCCGTCAAGACCGCCGAGGCTCAGCTGGACGGCGCCGCCGCCGGCGCCGCGCCCGTGCTGGCCAAGCAGCTGGTCGGCCACTCCGCCTACGCCGCCGCGCCCGCCCTGATCGGCCACTCCGCCTACGCCGCCGCTCCCGCCCTGGTCGGCCACTCCGCCTACGCCGCCGCTCCCGCCCTAGTCGGCCACGCCGCTCTCGGCCACTCCGCCCAGACCGTCGTGTCCCAGTCCCTTCACCAGTCCCACCCCGCCCCGCTCGTGCACGCCGCTCCTGTTGCCTACGCCGCGCACGCCGCTCCCGTCGCCTACGCCGCGCACGCCGCTCCCGTCGCCTACGCCGCGCACGGTTCTCCCCTGCTGGCTACTGGCTACGCTCACGGCGCCCACGGTCTCGCCCACTGGTAGATCCCAGTAGTCATTCTTAATAGTGCCAAAAATGTTTAAATACTCAAATGTTTGGAATTTAAATTAATTATAAACAAGCAATAGACGAGAGGATGTGTAAATAAACAAAAATAGTCAAATTACTCTGTTCTTTGTTTTGCCCTTACTCATTGCTTTCATGCTTCCTCACTCATTGGCAACGCGGAAGCTGTCAGAGACCTGTGACTACCGCCCCAACAGGGGTCAGACAAGATATCAAACGACTGGCGTACAAACTTGTACTAGGTTAAATCTTACAAGTTATTCAAACGTGTAAGGTGACAAAGCTGTTTCTCACGAGGCTAGAACGCCCATTGTTTGCGACTTCGCCGCTGTTAAAAGATAATGAATAAGATAATACATTGAGACTATACCCATAAGGAATTACATTGTCTTGTGATTATTAAAATATTCACATGGCTACGCGTGATAAGTTTTGAAAGGTATGTACTACTTAGACGACAAACAACTCATATTAAAGAACAACTATCACCTCAACCATGAAATATTTTGCTGGAGGTCATCTGAGATAGTAATAAAACACGCCCTGGTACTCTTTTCTTTTAGACTGAGCAGGGAAGAGTCACCTGTTATTGGAGCAAGTTTGACGTGTAAATGTGAGACAGATTTTAGCTCTAGCATTCAAAATAGCAGGAGGGGCCTCAAACACGGTCTTTCTTCACAGTATGACCTTATCGAACCGGCGACAGCATCCGGGCAGTCGTTTCTTATCCGGTGTCGACAAAGGCCTTCACACTCTGTCAAATGTGAAACATATCCGGACGCCTCCTTCGCTGCATTGCACATGACCAATGGGCAATCTAACAGACCGAGATAATTCACTGTTATAAAAATGACTTGTGCATTTTAAGACATCACGTTAAAGAACTCTGTGACCTGATTCTGAATCTATCCAAGACTGAAAATGGGCAAATACAGTCTTAAGCATGTGGTCGTTTAAACAAACTGAATACAGCTTTAAATAACAAACATCACAAGTTAGCGAATTTCAATGCATGCTGTGCCGAATTCGAATTAATTAACAATGACCTAAATTCTATCTCGTTAAATTCTAGTAAATAACATATTAAGGACATTCGACTTTGCATAATCTAAGAAATAATTGAGGTAAGTAACGAAATAAAATATTTAAAAGTGTTCTAAACAAGTTTCCTAATTTTATACAAAAAATGTGTTATTTTTACAAGCTTTTAATATAGTTTCATTAATCTGTAATCAAATCTTATACGTTAAATTTGATCTCTTTCTAGTAGTCGGAACGATTTAAATTTTTGGTATACGTGTTAGACAACAATGCAAGAGCTAACAAAAAGTCAGCAAAAATATTTTATTCATTTATTAATGTTTTTAACAGAAACTTATTCAAACGTTGACTTTTAAGGTCCTAGACGAGACCGTGATTGTAAAAAAAGCTTTTGACACCCACACCGCATCCGTTTCCGCATTGACATAAAACTAAAAACAAAAACGCTTCGGGCAAAATGTAACTTTAAAACACCAACGTATCATTTCTGGTGGCCAAAAAGAGAACTAACGCTTCGCCATACTGACCGATCTCTTAACGTACGATACTAGCGCCACAAACGATGGCCACTTAAGTTTGTTCTGCGTGAGCGCAACGAGTTCAAGTTCAGTTCACTTTCGTTACACATTTTGGAGGCCAATGAACTTCGGCGGCCTTGAGAAGGCTACGCTTACCTAAAGTATATAATATTCGCAAAATCTGTTCAAATTACTGGTAAATATGAATACCTCACATTTTTTTAAGAACCTTTCAATGCTGTCTTTCTTCTTCTATCAAGCTATTTCGAGTTGTAAACAATTCGAGGCAGCGAAAAAAAGCACGCATGCATTGTTTAATAGGAAAGAAAAAAAATCTAAGTACGACTGCAAAGAAATTCAATTGTGTGTGTAAGTTCCCAATTGTACTGAGCCCGCGGTAAACTACGGCCAAAACCCTATCATTCTGAGAGGAGGCATGTGTCCAGCAGTGGGACGCATAAAGGCTAGGCTAGGATGATGAAGTAGGATAAACCTTTCGACTGAATCTATCACTCTGTCAGCCAATCAGGAAAAGTGTGTAGTATGCGTTATATATGTAGTTTTATGTAGTCTATTTATGGTGAGATGTATTGGTTTACTGTAATCATTATCACCCGACTGTCGAATGAGGGTTATATATTTGTGTGTACTTATTTACGTGTATTCTTTATATGTATGTGTATTATTAATGTACCTCTACTATTGGTTTGGGTTTATTTTTGATTTCGGTTCTCTTTACTCTTCATTGCATGCCTAGTCTTGTTTCTGATGTCCTGTCAATAGTTCGAAGGTTAACTGAAAGAGATCCCTTTTTGGGGACAAGTTCACCTTTGTACTTAAATCTGTTTCTCTTGTTGATTGTTAGTCTAGTGTTTTTATGTACAACTAGCTGTTGCCCGCGACTCCGTCTGCAAAGAATTCGTTTATCGCAATCCCGCGGGAATTACGCAATTTTCCGGGATAAAAAGTACCCTATATGTTAATTCAGGTTATAAACTATCTGTGTGCCAAATTTCATCAGAATCCGTCAAACCGTTTTAGCGTGAAGAAGTAACAAACATACACACTCACACACTCACAAACTTTCGTCTTTATAATATCAGTGTGAAGTGTGATAAAGAGTTTTACATACGTACATTACAAAGAAGAGAAGATTGGTACAGTATACCCTGGTGTCAGATTCATGGGGTGTCCAGCCCTAACTGCAGTTTTAACTTCTGACTGCACAGTCGACTGGAAGTTTCAAGCTAACATCGATTAAGCTACGAAAATAGGTAGCTAAGCTTTTGACTTAAACGGAATCGTGGCTGAATAAAAAAAAAAAGGACGCTGGTCCCAACAAAATCGAGAGACAGGGGGGAAACCGACCTCGGAAATCTCCAATCAACCACTTACGATCACTCCCAACAACTAATTACGTGTTTAAAGCAAACAACCACACTAACATACCGAGCAACGTAATTATAGCTTAGCCTTTCGTGCGCTAACTTTGAAGAACTCGTATGTCGACGGAACGCTCAGCTAGAAATAAGAGCTTATTTAGGTCGAGATAGGGCTTAAGTTGGTAGAGCGCGTTAGTAAGCTTTAGGAGCGTGAGAATAATAGTGGATTGGTTGGATTGGATTGGTCTCAAAGGTCAAAGTGGCCCCGGCGCAATGCAGTGTATAGTCCGACAACCTCGTGCGCGACCCTCCGCGGAACCCTGTCACAGTCAGCGTTTGCCGCACTTATTAAAAACAATCTTGTTAAGGACAGCAGAGGCTCCCTGCGATAGGGTTCCGCCGAGCGCCGCGCGCGAGCTTGTCGAGGTATAGTTGATTACGTAAACATAGGTTTAGGGGTGATGCAGTGCGAAACATACAGATGTCATGGATTCGACCGCTACTTTGAAGTAATCGCGTGTAAAGGCAAAAGTGCAATTACAATAGCATCTCGGTTTATAGCGGGACGTATATACACAGGCCTCTCAGAATGAGAGAGCTTGGGCTGTAGTTCCCATGTGGGCTTTGTGCGGATTGAGAATTTCACACGCTTCATTGAATTGCTTCACATGTGTATGCACTGCAGCTTTCCTTCACCGTAAGACAATGATAAATTTCAAATGTAATTTTGCACATATATTTTGAAAAACTCGTGAGGTGCGAGTCGGGTTTGATCCTACGACCCTCTACTTGAGAGGACTTATGTCAAACCAATAGACTACTACGGCACAAACGGATCAAACATACAAAATTCAAAGCCATTGTCAAGAATTCACAAAAATTTAAGGCGAATCAAGTTAATGATTATATTATCATGGACAGGGATGTTTGGAAGTAATTCCGATCCGCTTTGGCGATATTTAGTTTCAAATAACGTATCTACTGTGTTAAATACTTTAGTTAGTTTAGTTAGATGTAAGTAACTAATTATAAAAAATATATCTTGTTGAGTTTCTTGCCAGATTTTTCTCAACAGGGCCTAAATAGAATAAAGATATTTTGACATTCACTTTGAATCATTAAAAGCTGTTATTTCGATTTCATTGCATCTATACCAATGTCAAAGGGGTAAATTCAGGAACGACCCAATACGGTTTGCGAGCGGTAATTGGCTAAGTAAAGTTTTTTGAAGAGGTGCTAATTATATTTTTTTTCGACAGTGGTCGACTTCAACACTAAGAAACTGCAGGTGTTTTATTTTTATCTCCTTTTATTTATTGGAAATATTTTTTTAAGTGTTCGAGATGACATTTGTGAGATTTTACGGCTGACAAGCGGTTCGTGCTCAGTACTAAGAAGAAATAGAAAAAAAAACGAAGTCAACTGTCGCTTCTGTCAATGTCAAATGAAATATAACCGTTTGCGTTTCGTTTGCTTTGCGTTGTCCAAGAAGCAGTTCCAAAATAGTGATCGAAAGTATTCAATCGTGATCCAATTAACGTGCATAGGTCGTGGAGAAATGCGGTAAAATTGAAAGTCCGGATTTTGTGCGGAGGTTGTTAAAAATAGTCCAAAAATCACACCAAAACGCAAAGCAAACGAAACGCAAACGATTTGACATTGACAGAACTGACAGTTGACTTCGTTTTAGTACTGAGCACGAACCGCTTGTCAGCCGTAAAATCTCACAAATGTCATCTCGAACACTTAAAAAATATTTCCAGTTAACAACAGGAGATAAAAATAAAACAGCCGCAGTTTCTCGATCTCCAGAACGCCGACTGTCGAAAAACAATATAATTAGCACCACTTCAAAAATCTTTACTTAGCCAATTCAGTCGTTTGGGAGAGGATAGGAATGGGCTGAGCTTGGGATGAGCTTTATTTTCCTGTTAATTCGCTTTGTAAATAAATAATTAAATAACTAAGGCTCATCCCAATCTCAGCCTTAACCTCTCGCAAACCAGTGATTTTTGGCGTTCCTGAATAGCAGTTCATCCCTATCCCCTTGCAAACGATTGAATTACCGCTCGCAAACCGTGTTGGGCCGTTCCTGAATTATAACATTTTTAAAATAGCGTTAATAAACTTTCTGATCAAACTGCTGCTGGGATTTCCCCTTTTTTTCAACGTACGAGTCGATTTGATACTTTAAGATTGTAAAGATTCGAAAATGAGCTAAACTAGACAAAATATATCCAAAACCACAGCATAATCATGTCCCAAATTGGAAACATTTCTGATTTTGACATACCACTTTATGGCCCAGCTATTTTTAAGATTGCGAATGTTGCAATATCAAACATACCAATTTATTCCTTCGATTGTTACATGACATAACTTGCGATCTTAGAGTCATTTCATCACGTTAATCTTTTTTTTTATACATCATTAGGGTATTTATGATCTCCGGTTTTTGTAAACATTTCTTATAACTTAAGACTATTAATAAAACTAGCAACGGACATGTAAGTACTGTTCATAAAATAACATTCCTTAATTTAAATGACAGGCAAGGTCCATACCAAAATCAGTTCGCCGAATTGTCAAAATCGCCGCTTCCTTCAGACATTTCTCCCGCCCATTTTTCTCGGTGAGCGCGCTATAAAACGCGTCAGCGACGGCGAGACAGCATTCAGTAGCCTTCGAGCAGTCTACCACAGAAGTGCACGATGAGATTTCTGGTCAGTTTAATAATTAATCTTTCGTTGGGTTCGATCAGTGGCTAGTTGGGTGTGTTGTGACGCAGTGCCATGGAACGTGTGACGTGACCGTTAAGGGACGACGGGATTCGGGAGTGGTTTATTGACTAAATGTTGTTTTGTCTGTCACAGATTGTATCGTTTGTCCTCGCCTGCGCGTCGGCAGCGCCGTCGGGCCTGCTGGCGGCGCCGTACGGGCACGGGCTGGTCGGGCACGGGTCTCCGCTGGCGTACGGGCACGGGCTGGTCGGGCACGGCGCTCCGCTGGCGTACGCGGCCGCGCCGGTGGCGGTGGCGCACGCCGCGCCCGCGCTGCCCACCATCTCCCCCGGAGACCTGCACGGCGCCGCCATCGAGGCGCACGTGGAGGCTTCCGACCACGTGCGCGCCGCCGTGGACGCCACCCGCGAGCTGCACGACCAGGCCGCCGAGCTGCACGGGCAGGCCGTGAACGCCGCCGAGGACCACTCGTGGCAGGCCGTGGACGCCGTCAAGACCGCCGAGGCTCAGCTGGACGGCGCCGCCGCCGGCGTCGCGCCCGTGCTGGCCAAGCAGCTGGTCGGCCATTCCGCCTACGCCGCCGCGCCCGCCCTGGTCGGCCACTCCACCTACGCCGCCGCGCCCGCCCTGGTCGGCCACTCCGCCTACGCCGCCGCTCCCGCCCTAGTCGGCCACGCCACTCTCGGCCACTCCGCCCAGACCGTCGTGTCCCAGTCCCTTCACCAGTCCCACCCCGCCCCGCTCGTGCACGCCGCTCCCGTCGCCTACGCCGCGCACGCCGCACCCGTCGCCTACGCCGCGCACGGCTCTCCCCTGCTGGCTACTGGCTACGCTCACGGCGCCCACGGTCTCGCCCACTGGTAGATCCCAGTAGTCATTCTTCATAGTGCCAAAAATGTTCAAATACTCAAATGTTTGGAATTTAAATTAATTATAAACAACAATAGACGCGAGGACGTGTAAATAAACAAAAATAGTCAAATTACACTTCTTTTTTTTATCCTACTCGAAATATTTTGAGTAATCTTCTTTCTTACATTTTACAGCTCGAAATAAAAAGGCGACATTACAGAGAAAAGAGGCATTAACTAATATTGATCGACAGAACGCATGAGATCCTGTCTAACGATGGTTGATAATGTATAAAAAGAAAACCTGCAATTTGAAACATCTGAACCATAATATTTAATTAGCATAAAATTAGGTTTAATTTTTTTCAACCACTTTTATCCAACTTTAAACCCAAAATTGGTAACGTAAATGTGCTTCGTGTGTTCTGCCTACTCCCTTTCGGATACACGCGTTAAATGTGTAATTTTGATGTTTCCGGCACTGATGCAATCTACCTAATATTTTCGGGAATCATATACGCAGTTCGGGTATCTTGAACTTTTGACTTTTTTTAAAGGTATGAATGTAATAAACGTAATTCAATGCATATCCATTCACGATTCCGTAATCATAATGAATCAATGATTAGATAAATGTATTAATTTTAAGTGCCCTTCAATCCTTACGGAAAACTTTGGTTCGGTAAGGCTTTCCTGGAAATAAATCTTCAGCAGAGCATAATATTCTAAGAAATAAAATTTCGGACAGCAAACATTTAGAGCAAGAGGATTGAGGTCTATCGTTCAGTCCCCGGTCGGGGCAGACGTTTGTATGAAAACTATAATACGAATGTTTATCAGTTGCCTAGTACCCATAGCACAAGCTTTGCTTAGTTTGAAACTAGGTCAGTTGGTGTTAATTGTCCCGTGATATTATTATCATTTATTCTTGGGCTCGTCATAAATAATAGTACAAGTACTCCGTGATCAAAGCCTCATTGTTGACTATACCCATTTTTGATAATAAACTTTATATGTCACGCTACCCATAAAGCTTGGTGTAGAAACACCGTGAGAATGGTGCGTCGTGACGAGCGCACGAACCTCTATGCATCAAAGATCACGAGTAAGCGCTTGCGCAGACTATCGACTGTGCGACTGAAGCTTGCTAAACACTGAGTTATTATTGTGATGATGAAGAATCGGAATACGTGGCGCGAGAAGGCCCTCAATAAGATGGACCGACGATCTGGTAAAGCCAGGAAGCTCTTAGATGTGAACAGGGCAGGACCGATTGCTGTGGAACTCTTTGGGGAAGGCCTTTGCCCAGCAGTGGACGTCTTTTTGCTGATATGATAGTGATGATAGCAGTGACAATACTTGGCTTGAGTGACTTTCGCAAAAAAAAATACCGCTTTTTTGACATCACTCTATAAGTTAAAATTGCAAGTACCTTTCATATTCTACGGACTGTTCCCAGTTGTCCTAAAACGTCTGTTCGCACGTAAATACATTTCATAACAGACATAGTGCTGCAGATCGCACCAACCATTCCCATTATGATTTGAATATGATTTGGTAAATTACTTATGTCAACAAATTTCGAGTTCTTATTTCACTCAAAAATATGTAGTCTAAGGGTCTTAAGGTGGCATGAAAGGGACAATTCAAATTTATGAAGTTTCCTATATTGGTAGCGTTTATTATTTAAACTATTGAAATAAAATACAATAATTGTCATTAATCAATTCCAAGTTGTTTATTTTCGAATCTTCAGAAAATGTGAATTTTCCCTTTTATAAATGGACTTTTATTTTGAATTTTCTCTTTCAATACGTGTCTTTTCATGCCACCCCTCCCCTACAAAAAACAACTATTAATTGATGTGTGTTTTATAAATAACGCTGAGACTTACGAGTACAGTAACTGTTGACGATCAGTCATTAGGTGCGCGCTCGCCCTTACTGGTCATGCAACGTTTGGATACGAATGACCTAGTCTCTAGTTCATCGACTTTGGTAAGAAAATTACAACGTTAAAGTAACTTGGTAGGGTCTAAATTAGTCAGTCAGTCGGCGTAGGGCATGCTATGATTACTAGTTTCAGTATACTGCACTATTTAGCAATCAAAGGTATCGGATTTCAGCGAACACCAATAGGTCTGTGTTTAAATTTTAATACAAATGTGTGTAGGAAACAGTACCTTGCCCTACTGGCTGAATTACGAACGACGAACAGTAGTCTGGTCAACATCTACCTTTTTGCATAAAACTTTTGTATATTCACCGAAAATTACGATCAAGGTGTCATTCGATTCGGAATATTATGTAGAAAGTTTAAGGAAAGGTCCCAAAAGGGGCCGATAAAAATTAAAAAAGTTATAAGCAATTTATTAAAAAAAATAATAGGAATTTGTTGTTTTTTTATTATCTCAAAAACTATCACAGATATTCAAAATTTGAAAAAAGATCTGAAAAGAGCAGGAAATTTCCAAAAAAAAGTCCTGCCTCATAGAACCGTATCTATAATATTTATAACTTTTACAGAGCCCTGAAAATAGAGGTAAAAGCGGGTGGTCTGGCTTCCGCGCGCGATTCGTCACTCGGACACGGTAATAAAAAAAAAAACATTTTAACATATTAGATATGAATATTAAAGAATAAAAAAATTTGAGTACTTTTGGGATACATAAATAAACAATAATGCATTTTTTAGCTATAAATATTTTTTTAAAGGAATAATTTTAATTTAAAAATCATAATTTAAATTTAAATCAACAAATAGATTAGGAAAAAAAATATTTGTTTTATCTTATAAATAATGCATTTGTTTATAATAATTATTTAAATAATGGTGGTAAAAAAGTAAAAAAAAATATTTTTAAGTAACTTTTAACCGTTTCAAATCAAAACATTTGAGTAATAAAAATAAAAATAAATATTACCTATCTTTAATCAGTTTTTAATTTTTTTTACATTTTAGATTGTGAATAAATAAATGGAAAATTAAAATTTTTGATTTTTTCCGACGGGGATCTATTTTTGTGTCTCTTAAGAATAACTCCACGAAGTGGAAAAAATCCTACGGTTGTAGTTCAATAATAATCGGAATTTTTATGTTAACATTCAATTGAGAAAAAGTTGTTGGTTAACAAATGCATAACTAATGAAAAAATGGGGATAAAAATTATTTGCTGGCGGATTATTGTTTATTTATGTATCCCAAAAGTACTTAAATTTTTTTATTCTTTAATATTCATATCTAATATGTTAAAATGTTTTTTTTTTGTTACCGTGTCCGAGTGACGAATCGCGCGCGGAAGCCAGACCACCCGCTTTTACCTCTATTTTCAGGGCTCTGTAAAAGTTATAAATATTATAGATTAGATAGACGGTTCTATGAGGTAGGACTTTTTTTTTGGAAATTTCCTGCTCTTTTCAGATCTTTTTTCAAATTTTGAATATCTGTGATAGTTTTTGAGATAATAAAAAAACAACAAATTCCTATTATTTTTTTTTAATAAATTGCTTATAACTTTTTTAATTTTTATCGGCCCCTTTTGGGACCTTTCCTTAAACTTTCTACATAATATTCCGAATCGAATGACACCTTGATCGTAATTTTCGGTGAATATACAAAAGTTTTATGCAAAAAGGTAGATGTTGACCAGACTACAGCCTAAAAAACTACTATCAGAAATGCAACACAACCAGATATTGCTCGCGACTTATCTGCGTGAGAATTATGCAATTTTCTGGGTTAAAAACTGTCCTATCTCCTTTCCAGGGAGTTATTCTATTACCATACCTTTAGTCGTGATCGGCTGAGGAGGTATGTCAGGGGTGAAAGCGTAAACAAACAAAGACCTATTCTCATTAATAATATCACATAGTTCGGATTTTATAAAAAAATGTTTTATTTTACAGTAGATATAATTGTTTAAAATTAAATCCAATTAGACGTAGATTTTTTTTATTCTTAGGAACAACCATTAATTTTCTTTAAGTTCAAAGGCGTATAGATAATAATTCGAGATAACATAACGACTAGCAACATAATATAGATGATTTTGTTCGTTCGTTGAATACTGTAGTTCATTATATTCTGAATCTTGTCGTTTAGGACATAGCGTTATTTTTACTATTGTATAAACGTTGAACTACGTAATAATAAAGAATAACAATAGGAAATATAATATCGCTACGCCAAGACTCGTTTTTAGAGTTACCCAAAGGGTCGAATAGGGTTCTATAAATAAATAATAAATAAATAAATATCACGGGACAATTCACACCAATTGACCTAGTCCCAAAGTAAGCTTAGCAAAGCTTGTGTTATGGGTACTAGGCAACGGATAAACATACTTATATAGATAGATACATACTTAAATACATATTAAACACCCAAGACCCGAGAACAAACATTCGTATTTTTCATACAAATATCTGCCCCGACACGGGAATCGAACCCGGGACCTCAAGCTTCATAGTCAGGGTCTCTAACCACTAGGCCATCTGGTCGTCTATTACAATTAACAAGGCTCCGTTAGTTAACCGTCTGTCACGGGGCTACATCTAATATAAGTATAAAAATCTCGTGTCACGGTGTTTGTTATCGAACTCCTCCGAAACGGCTTGACCGATTTTTATGAAACTTTTTTCTCTATATTCGGTAGGTCTGAGAATAGGTTTTTACCCCCATTCTTCGAGGGCAGAGTCGCGGGCAACAGCTAGTCTAATATATAAAAATCTCGTGTCACGGTGTTTGTTATCAAATTTCTCCGAAACGGACGACCGATTTTTATGAAACTTTTTTCTCTGTATTCGGTAGGGCTGAGAATAGGTCGTAGGCTATTTTTTGTACACCTATCCCTATTCTTCGCGGACGGAGTCACGGGCAACAGTTAGTCTTTTAAGAAATAACTGGCAGACCCTTGATTTAGGTGAATTTAAGCCGTGATAGCCTAAAGATTTGATCTATGGCCTCTCAAGCAGAGAGCCGTGGGTCTGAGCCCGGACCTCTGAGTTTTCGAAATTTGTGTACCGTAGTTTCCAAACGGCGGGATTTATTATTGTTATTAATTTATTTCATACTAAATACAAACTGCAATATAAATGCACAGAAAAAACCCCAGAAAAAAGACCAATGCTCGGAATCGAACCCAGGTCCTCAGCATTCCGTGCCGTGTGCCATACCCCTACGCCACCACTGGTCTAGAGATTACACACGAATCTTTCCCATACATCGTACATTTCAGTCTGTTAAATCATCACCTTATGCAGTAATAGCGGGATTTTTTTCTGTGCATCTATATTTCAGTTTGTATTTAGTATGAAATATATGGTTTCACGGGATGACCGTAAAAGTAATAAAAATGAAGTTGAAAAAATAAATACAAAAAGATACTTCATAGCTAACTTGTTATTATTATTAATTAACTAACTAACAATTCATTATCTAACCTGTTATTATTATTAGCTAACTTGTTATTTTTAGAGGGAGCTTCAAATTTGCAGCTGCTAAAATATGGAATGACCTCCCTCCGCCCCTGCGTGAGCCTATACCACTGGAAAAATTTAAGAAGTTAGTCCATTCGCATTTATTAGATATGCAGAGCAAGTTCTTCCTTAATCTTAACTAAGGATTGTGGCAGAGTACGCACGCAGCCACGCATGCACGTACGCGCACAGACACATTCTCACATACGCACACGCAAAATCAGACACACACATACGCACACGCTCACACAGACACAGACTCACGCACACACATGTAAACACCGGCACACACAAGCAGAAATATTTAATTTGTTGTTATTATTCTTCAATGGCATGTTACTGGTTTTTGATGTTTTTTTTTTTACCGTGATTGTTTTTTGTTTTTTTTTTCTACTCATTTACTTTTCGGTTCTTCCATAATTTTCATATATGTAAATATTTTTCTGTTGGTACTTTAAACACGGCTACACTGTCTCTCGTCGGGTCTGCAACCGACCCTGCCCCAAAGAGTATTGTTATTATATCCTGCCCAAAGGCCCCGGCTGAAAACCAGCGCTGGACTGTCTGTCCAGCACATGCTGAGACTGGGACCTTTTGCCTCAAAAGTTTTCTAAATTATTGTATTTTTTTTTTATTTGTAAATGTTTTGTTCATTGTTCTTGATATTGTTTTATTTATGTTTTGTTTTGTGGCAATAAAGCAAATTCTTATTCTTATTCTTTATTCTTAATTATTATAGGCGCGAGCTCGGGCTCGAACCCACAACCCTCTGCTTGAGAGGCCATAGGCAGACCACGCTACCACGGCTTTATAGTAATTTAATGTTCGTAAACATTATTTGTTTGTATAATGTATAACTTCCTAAAAACAATATTACGTTTAATTGTCAATATTATTTCCGTACGTCTCGCAGCAAGCGTATCAGGAAGAAATAAGCGAATCGAAAATATCACTTCCTGGCTACCACACACGGACATACTAATTTTATCTATATCTAAAATCCTTTTGCACGAATGATAAATCGGTCATGACATAACCACTACGAGTTTGCGATCTTTTTTTATAAATGATTGAATTATTTTACCGAAGAACGGCCGACATAATTTAGACGACCAGATGGCCTAGTGGTTAGAGAACCTGACTACGAAGCTTGAGGTCCCAGGTTCGATTCCCGTGTCAGGGCAGATATTTGTATCAAAAATACGAATGTTTGTTCTCGGGTCTTGGGTGTTTAATATGTATTTAAGTATATATCTATCTATATAAGTATGTTTATCCGTTGCCTAGTACCCATAACACAAGCTTTGCTTAAGCTTTGCTTTGCTTTGGGACTAGGTCAATTGGTGTGAATTGTCCCGTGATATTTATTTATTTATTTATTTATATTGTTTTAAAACACGCATTGTCGATGTCAGTGCAAAGACTGCCAGGTTGAAGTGGGACTGGGCCGGCCACGTCAGCCGAATGCATCCACTGCGGTGGGCTAAAAATGCCACTGAGTGGGCGCCACAGGATGGATGGCGACGACGGGGTAGGCCCAGACGGCGGTGGCGGGACGACCTGGACATATTTCTCGACGACTGGCCTCAGGCTGCTTTGGATCGGGAGAAATGGAGGACATGGGGGAGGCCTTTGCCCAGCAGTGGGACATCAATCCAGGCTAGATAATAAAATAATTGTTTTAAAACTGTCTTCTACTTACAGCCATATTCGATTTCGATCGATTTTTTATTGAAGTTCCCAATCCGCACTGGGCCCGCATCGGAACTACAGCCCAAGCCCTGTCAATTTGAGAGGAGGCCTGTGCCCTGCAGCGGGACGTATATAGGTAGAGATGATGATGATGATGATGGTATAAAAAACTAACTAACTACCTAGGCTATAAAAAGCACTATGAATGTCAAAAAACTTACCACCGGTTTGGAAAATACCTCTGTTGAAAAGACAACGGCAAGAAAGTCAATGACTACTTAACATTTTTTTTAATGAAGTTGAGGCGTAACGTCATATTAAATAAAGATTTACTACGAAAAACCTTTGCCGGGATGTACTTTCGGACCTAACCAAACGTTGGTAACATAACTTAGAATAAAACAAAACAACCCCCCTAAAAAGCAAACAGGTCGTTGAAAGACGTCGCAGACATCGACCCAAAACGCTGGCCGCATTACCCCTTAGTACTGCTATCCCTACCCTTTGAGCGAGATAAGCGCCCAGCAGCTTTAAGGTCCCCCGAGGCCAGAACTAACCTCTTAGATAAATCTTTCAGTAGTTTTGGACGTTGGTAAAACCTTGGATAAACTGATGATGATGACTATGCTGACTAGTTGTTGTTGGACTGTAATTTCTCCTTAGGTCTAAAGCAGATTGAAACTTGCGCAACAGCAATTTCGGCTGCGTCCCAAAGAAATGATCTTCTAAAAAAACAGTTAGATAGTTAGTTAGTTAGTGGAAATTCCTTATCCACGATGGGATAGATCGGGAACTATAGCCAAACACCTTGTAAGCACATTAAAGGCTAAAAATGTTAAATGCTTTCATTATCAGTATCATATGATTATATCATGAAGCTAACTGGGAACTATTTCGAATCCGCATTGTTAAGAACTAACTATAAATACCGATTAAACTTAACTGTGATATAATTTGCTTACGGTCCTTTAGAGCTTGGTCTTGGCCTTGTTTGAAGTAAATGACGCAACTGGCCCTTACTCCACTTTAATAATGTAATAATCATTTAAATATCATTGTTCCATCAAACCTTCAAACAACACATTTTGACTATGACTGTAGAAAAAAATTACGAGTAAGTGGATGGAATAAAAAGATGGTCTGTTATAATTGAGACATATTGCTTAAAGCAGCCTGAACAAATTTTAATATCGATACTGAAACAGAAATAAAAAAAATCGTAAGACTAATGCTCCCACCCAATAAAACTGGCCGCGTGGAGCGATTCAATACAACAATTAAGAACCGAAAAAAAAAGTCGCGCTTTCCAGATAAAATAATTGATGGATGAATTGTTTATTTAAAAAGTAACATATGGCTTTCATCACGGTCAAGTCGTAGACAATGTACTGGCCGCAAAATCTGTCCAAACCTCAGCTTCCTGCACCCTTCCCGCCCTTGAGAGCCTGCCACTTACTTTTTTCACGCGTTCCGTTTCGCGCGAGGCGTGCAGTATAAATAGCGTCCGCAGCGAAATGAGAGCATTCAGTAGCCTTCGCGCAGTCTACCACAGAAGTGCACGATGAGATTTCTGGTCAGTGTAATAAATAATCTTTTGTTGGGTTCGATCAGTGGCTGGTTGGGTGTGTTGTGACGCAGTGCCATGGAACGTGTGACGTGACCGTTAAGGGGCGACGGGATTCGGGAGTGGTTTATTGACTAAATGTTTTTTGTCTGTCACAGATTGTATCGTTTGTCCTCGCCTGCGCGTCGGCAGCGCCGTCGGGCCTGCTGGCGGCGCCGTACGGGCACGGGCTGGTCGGGCACGGGTCTCCGCTGGCGTACGGGCACGGGCTGGTCGGGCACGGCGCTCCGCTGGCGTACGCGGCCGCGCCGGTGGCGGTGGCGCACGCCGCGCCCGCGCTGCCCACCATCTCCCCCGGAGACCTGCACGGCGCCGCCATCGAGGCGCACGTGGAGGCTTCCGACCACGTGCGCGCCGCCGTGGACGCCACCCGCGAGCTGCACGACCAGGCCGCCGAGCTGCACGGGCAGGCCGTGAACGCCGCCGAGGACCACTCGTGGCAGGCCGTGGACGCCGTCAAGACCGCCGAGGCTCAGCTGGACGGCGCCGCCGCCGGCGCCGCGCCCGTGCTGGCCAAGCAGCTGGTCGGCCACTCCGCCTACGCCGCCGCGCCCGCCCTGATCGGCCACTCCGCCTACGCCGCCGCTCCCGCCCTGGTCGGCCACTCCGCCTACGCCGCCGCTCCCGCCCTAGTCGGCCACGCCGCTCTCGGCCACTCCGCCCAGACCGTCGTGTCCCAGTCTCTTCACCAGTCCCACCCCGCCCCCCTCGTGCACGCCGCTCCCGTCGCCTACGCCGCGCACGCCGCTCCCGTCGCCTACGCCGCGCACGGCGCTCCCGTCGCCTACGCCGCGCACGCCGGCTACGGCCATGGGCTTTCCCATTGGTAAACTGTGATAGTATATTAAATACCAAAAAATGTCTAATACTCAATTGTTTGGAATGTAAATTAATAAAACGAAAAAAAAAAACAGGCAATAGAGGCGAGGATGTGTGAATAAACGATATAGTATTTTATACCAACACTTCTGCAGTTTCATTTACCTGTTGCGATTTGATGGAGACATCAAAATTTGATATTAATGCATGCATCGATAAAAAAACTGTCACTGTCAATCAACAGCCAGAAGGAAATGCAAGTTCTTTGTTTGGCGACTCGTTCAAGTTCATTCCGAAAATAGACCTTTTACTTTAGCCGTGTGGTCTCATACCAGTCTCGGCGGCAAAAAAACTTGCTACCGTCGCGACATATCCAAGTAAATTAATTGATCACGCCACAAGAAGCGGAAGTCGAAAATGTAGGACCTTGAACGTGAATTCCTTCGCGTACGTACCTATCGAAATTTAAAAAAATAGATCACGGAATTAGAGTGGCCGTTATAAAAAACCTTCATACGTTCGGTATTCTAAATAATTAAAACACGTCGGCTGTACGGAAGCGAGCCTTCGCAATTTCGTTGTTTATTAAATTACATTACGTTTTCAATGTCAATGGATATCAATTAATAAGCCTTTAGGTATGTGTAGACGGGCATTACGAAATGAGTAATTAAATATAATTTGTTACCAGAAGTACCTATCTAGTTACGGCATTAATGTATTTACAATTTTAAGTGCTACATTTTCGGCAAATAGTTCCGACTAAAGTAAATACTGTAAGAAGTTAGAGTGATCTTGAAAAACAGTTACTAAATCAATTTAAGTGTACAGGTATGACACACAAAAACAATTGTGATCTTTTCCTGTGTCCACTTCTAGAAATTACCTTATTTATTTTCAAACAAACCTTTACTCACGACGTATGGAAATGAGTATCAATTTCATTGCACGACTGTGTATACACCTAGGCTATCATTCCATGCCACATGGTACACATGACACAACAAAAATCTAATTAAATATGTAAAATCAAGTTAATGAGCTTGTTTTTGACTATCGATAGCCATATTGAGGTTACTGATTGGCACTTCAACGATATAATTTTCATTAAGGATAGCAATTGCAAATTCAATTACATTTGCGTCAATAAATACATCAAAACTAGCTTTCGGTAGAGCTAGCAACTCAAGCTGTTACATTAATGGTTCATCATCATCATTTCAGCCGACAGACGTCCACTGCAGAACATAGGCCTCTCCCAAGGCTCGCCAAACAGATCGGTCCCGCGCCATCCGCATCCAATGCGTTCCTGCCACCTTAACCAGGCCGGCCTTAACCAGGTCGAGGTTCTCGAGTGGCGTCCGCGGACCGGAATACGTAGTGTAGGTAGGCCTCCAACAAGACGGAGCGACGACATGGTTAAGGTGGCGGGATTAATGGTTGTATTAACAGAAATAGTGTAAATTTTAATGACGTAGCAAAACCCTTGTACCATCAGCCAAAAATATGGTCTACCCCCCTACGGTTGAAGTTCATTTGCACATCATAATACAACGAGGGCGATTTTTGCTTGAAATAATTGGGTGACAGTGACTAAAGACTTCACTCAGTTTGAAAAGTCAACCTTAATGATATTTAGATGTCACAGAAACTTTTGTCAAAACTGGTAGACCACTTTCTTGGCCGACCGTACCTAGTGAGCAGGACTGTTTTAGACCATGCAAAGGCCCTGGGGCACACAAGAAATTCTAGTTGAGTTCGAAACGCGTCAGTGTAGTTTGGTGGTGGTGATAGTTGGGTTTGTGTGATTTGTGTGTTCGTACAGTGTGGAGGTGAAGGAACAGCATGAACACGCATTTCTTACATAAACGTAACTATCGCAAGGTAGCGGGAGAGCAAAGCAATTGTTTCAGTTAATTATTTCGGATGACAATGCAATATTATTATGACATGGAGCTGGAAGGTGGCCATAGGAACTCTGTAATAAAACGATACGACCGCATCGAGTTTGGGCTCGTTTGCTACGACTTGGCGAGTACTTTGGTAAACAGGAGCAAAAAGTACAGTCAGCAAAAGAACTTTTACTAAAAATATAATTTTTAACAAAAACTTATTATCCTGGAACATTTCATAGTGCCCGCGGAATAGCGATAAAATTGTTTGCAGACGAAGCTGGGTAGTTTATAATTTTGAGGGATTTTAGCGTTACGAAGTTACAAACAAATATTGTCGTGATTCTGCCAACCGTACCAAAGTAAATCAAGCATAGCCTTGGAGATATCCTGTTCGTATTTCAAGTATAACCTGATACATTAGGTGTAGCGTTCCCTTTTAGGCGGAGCGATAACACGAAATTGAATACTACAAGTATCTAAAATGCTAACCTGTAGGTAAAGTCCTTTCATTCTGTCGACGGTTAAAATGTGAATTGATTCAAACGCCATACTGGGTGACATTGAATTTTATACTTTACTAGCTGTTGCCTGCGACTCCGTCTGCGAAGAATAGGTGTACCTATAAAAAATAGCCTACAACCTGTTCTCAGGCCTAACAAATATAGAGAAAAATAATGATAAAAATCGATCAAGCCATTTCGGAGGAGTTCGATAACAAACACCGTGACACGAGATTTCTATATATTAGATTGAATCAGGCGTTACTTTGCGGAGGTCCATATTAATGAATTGAAACAATTACTATGCTCACCTTACGATAGTTACGTTTTTGTAAGAAATGCGTGTTCATGCAGTTCCTCCTCCTTAACACACACAAATCACACAAACCCAACTATCACCAGCACCAAACTACACTGACGCGATTCGAACTCAACCAGAACTCATCTTCAGAGTATGTACCACAACCGTACGCTATGCTAGAGTGGTAGAGTAGTTCAGTCTAACATTTGGATGACTAAATGGAAGATGGACGAATAGCAAATGACGAGATTCCATAGTGGCCTAGGAATCAAATTGGTTGACTGTACTGTACTACCCTATTATTGTTACATATTAGCTCCTAATTTTTTGATTCATGATTTTGTTTATCATTAAAAACGAACAACGTCGGTTTATAGCTTTGAGAACCTTCTATGTTAAGTAGGTTACCTTAATTCTATAACATTTTTTTCAAAAATTACAGACACTAAGTCAAATTTTTGTTTTTTAATACAAGTTTTTGTTTTCTGCCAATCAATAAGAAAAAGACGCGAATATAAAAGTGAATTTGACTGATCATTTTGTCGTTAATGTTTTCATCAAATAAGCATATCAAATAAAATAGCAATCTTGCGAGTCATCTATGGAAAATGCAACGCCTGAAAGAAACACAAACACAACGACATTGCAAAACTTCGGGCCTCACAAAGGCACAGGCACTAAGATAATCTAGACTCAGGCCACTCTCATGATCTTTACGATCTTAGGTCAGCCACTTAGACTGCATGCGAGCTTCGGCGCGAGAGTTTGCCCAAGCACCATAGTAATTAGTTCGATTTATCTCTACTAGATGGCTCTAATATCAATTATGAGAAAACTGAATCAAAGTCAACGACGACGACCAGATGGCCTAGTGACCTATTCTCAGACCTGCCGAACATAGACAAAAAAGTTTCATAAAAATCGATCAAGCCGTTTCGGAGGAGTTCGATAACAAACACCGTGACACGAGATTTTTATATATTAGATTAGAAGAAAGAAGATATTATATGGCTCGTCACAAAAATGATAAAAAAGTTTTTGATGGAAATTTAGGATTTATTTTTTGAAGAAAAGGTTAGGTAGGTACACTTTTTTTGAAAATGCTCATAAACGTTTTCTTCGCCGACAGAGTCACGGGCAACATCTAGAAATTTATAATCTTAAGTAAAATCGGCCACAATAACTGCATCCAAACGAAGTCATCTCATCACCCTCACGCAACGACTTGTGTTACAAGACATGCAACTTACTTTTTGATCTTGAACTTGGTCGGTGCGCCGGCGCAGGCCATTGGATTTATATCATACGCCGATCGCGAGAATCTGTTCTTTTTAAAATGGCAACTCTAAATTTAAAATGCACTTAGTAATTTTTTTTCAGCATTAGGTAGTTTTGGGGTTTACTCAGAATCAAGTACATACGCTCTCGATTTTGGTGATTAAAAAAAAGTCCCTAATTTTCCATTTAAAAAAAAATGTGTCAGTTTTATGACAAGCCACTTTCTTTACAAATAAAATACTATATTCTATATCTTATTTGGGTCGTTCTTAACAAAATAAAACTGCACACAACTAAGGGTCTTAATAAAACCAAACCAAGGATGATAGAGACTGGATTGGCAGTCGCCATAGTACGGATCGGCAGCGGTTTTTGTAGTTCGATTATTAAATCTAGATGGCGCTGAAATATAGCCAGAGGCTTTGAAGGCAAAACAATAAGACTACAGATATTTCATATCACTGCAAATGTATTATTATGCAATATTTTTGATAAATAATACAGTCGTATTGTTTTGCCTTCAAAGCCTCTGGCTATATTTCAGCGCCATCTAGATTTAATAATCGAACTACAATAACCGCGGCCGATCCGTACTATGGCGACTGTCTCCTTGACCAAACTTAACTATTTAAACTTAATTAATTAAATTTAACCAAACTTAATTAATTCTAAAGCAGAATAAATAATTTCATTTCCTTTGTGTAACAACGTTGCCCATATAGTTAGTATGGTTTACTTTCATGTACATACATGTGATTTTCTTGTTAATTTGTTCATTTCATGTGTTTTATGCACAATAAAGACTTTTATACATACGCACATACATAAAGTCAATAGCCTCAGACAGGTGAACTTTTCTACAAAAGTGAATCACTTTTTACCTCTCCGAGATAATAAAATGGCGTTAACCTTTCCAGTTCTTTATAGTTATATGTAGTTAATTACACTGAAAAAAAAAAACAAACTTAAATACCACCAGGACAACGGCGCCACTGAGCTATATTTTCCACCAACTTATATAAAATTCGATTAGTTCATATTTCTGCCGCTAGCATAATAACTTTGTAAGAAATGAATATTCAATACAAACTTATGATTGGAAGCTGGCGCGGAGCGACCATGTATGCAAATGGTATGACGGAATTTTAGTTCAAGTTTTGCCCACCAGCAGCAATAACTTTGCATAGCTAGTTGCCTCGCCACAATTGGGATGTCCCAATTTTTGATAACGTATAATAAATCGAAAACCGTTTGGAGAAATAGGCTTTGTGAAGCGTTCTCAGAAATCAGAATCCAAAAATATGATAAACTGAATTAAATAAAGAAAATTTAAGTAATGACCTTCATTTGACCCCTGCAGTGAATCGTCACAAAGGCAGATATAAAGCAGGTCTACACTCTAAAGCAAATTGACAGTTTGAAATGTTGCTGTCCTGCTTATAATAGCAAAGAGTGACAAAGACAGAACTTTAATCACATGATGCGCACCTGGCTTTAAACAGTTGTCATTTATCGTAAAGTCCGAAATGTATACGAGTATTTCCAATGTATTTTTACAAATTTAATTATTAAATTACTACGTTACAAGTAAATATAAAATAATTTAAATATCAGATTTTAATAAAAAATATCTATTTACTATCACACCATTTAACAAACAGGAATAATCGAAGCTAAAAGAAGAGAAATAAATAAAACTATATTTTGTCATGGTTCATTTAGGACCCTAAGCCGTACTTGTATTATTGATAGTGACAAGACAAATCAGAGGCTAGGGCCACAAAGTGCATAATTCGAGCTTCGTTTCGTGCCGTCCCGCTCACGCTAATATGATTTGACACGAGAGAGAGAGGGATAATACGATACGAACTTGGATTTTCGAATTTCGTAGTAGTCCCTCAGCAGTGCCACAGATTATGTTATGTACGACTTGAATTTTTCTAGGTAATGGAACGTGGCTCTCTCACTGTGACGTCACCCAACGTATTTCTTAAAAAAATTATAAAAAATTAAATACTCAACCAAATTCAAAATCGATGAAAATAGTATCTTAAAATATCCTATTCTTTCCAAAAAAAATATAAAAACTATAGGTTATTTTTTTGGTGCATCCCAATTTAGCCTGACATTTAAGTCTGGGATTTAAGTGTTTGTGGAATAATGTATTTTAAATTTTAAGGGTGGAAATACTGAGTTTCTTTTGTCAGATTAGACCAGAGTTCTTCACTGGCTGTTCACACTGCCGGCGAGGAACTCTCTGTACTAGTTGATCGCAGCGATAAAAACTGTCAACGATAAAACTCGCTCAGCGGTACTCGGCGATGAACGCTTGGCGATCAGAGCGATCATTCTACCGTAAAATCGCCCGTCGCACTCGAACACTCGCTTATAGCCGAGCGACAAAACTATAGAAACTACACACTCGCTTCTCGCCGCTCGCCCACTCGTTTCTAGTTCTACTCGTTTATCGCTCGTCGCCGGCGGTGGGACCAGTGCCTTATCATCGCGGCCAACTTTTTTAAGTATGTTGTTTACTCTGTCCCCGGTTGTCCAAGTGACACTTCATACTGTTTCATAGAAAAATGCTTAAGTTGTCCAATGGACAAAATTTGTGTGTGTAACCATAGCAACGGGTGGCACAAAAAAGTTGATTCACCAAAGTACATCCCCCTGCAGGGCACATACCTCTGAGAAGAGGTTTGAGCGTAGTTCTCACGGGGGCCCAGTGCTGTTTGGAAACTTCACACACACCATTGAATATGTGCAGGTTATGTGCAGGTTATCCTTCACCGTATGCGGTAAATTTCAAATGTAATTTGACTCATAATTTCCGAAAAACAGAGGTGAGGTGAGGTGAGAAGTGGATTAGAACCTACGATCTTCTGCTTGGTCAATACTAGGCTACCATGGCTTGTTTATGTTAAGTATGCTCATTCGAGCTGGTTAAGGTTGCGAGAACGCGTTGGATGCGGATGGCGCGGGACCGATCTGTTTGGCAAACTTTGGGGGAGACCTGTGTTCAGCAGTGGACGTCTTTCAGCTGAATTATGATGATGATGATTCTCTCATAGTATCCACGCGCGTGTCACGCCCACAGCCGGTCAAGCCGCTTTCTTCCATTCCACAATAACAACTTTTGTTAGACAATGCAAATAAAATAACACGATTCAAGATCAAAGGAATAACAATGTACTCAAGTAGGTGAACTAGTTTTGCTCTGCTGAAGGAGCTAAGGCTGAATTTTAAACGATAAAATTTCAATACGTTAAGAGGGCACTGTCATATAAATTACACTAAGACTTATAAGGAAAGATAGAAGGGAAAAGGAAAAGGGGAAGACCAAGAAAGACATATATGGAGCAGATAAAAGAAAGAAAAAAAAAAACATTTAATTCCTGACATTTTTATAAAAAAAAAAAATACAAAAATATTTATTTGTTTCCACACTAATTAAATCAACAATTACGTCCAGCCCCTCCCGGTAAGTATAACAATACTTGAGTTGGGAGGGACCGCTCCTTCCAACCAGATACAAAACATAATTTCTTAAAAACTATACTTTAAATTACGGAACCTTGGGCCACACCCATACAGCACATAATGAACAGCACAACCGAATCAGCACAGGACTAGTGTATATGTGTGCGTGAGTGTGTGTGTGTGTGCGTGTGTGTATTTGTGAGTGTGTAACAAAAAAGTTCAGTCTTAACTCAAGCTATAAAAAAATAAAAAAAATAAAATATTAGGGGACAATCTTACACAAATCGACCTAGTCCCAAACTAAGCAAAGCTTTTACTATGGGTACTAGACGACGATAAATATACTTATATAGATAAATAAATACTTAAATACATAGAAAACATCCATAACTCAGGAACAAATATTCGTGCTCATCACACAAATAAATGCCCTTACCGGGATTCGAACCCAGGACCTCTTGCTTCGTTGGCAGGGTCACTACCAACTAGGCTAAAGCGGTCGTTGAATGATGATGATAGCTTTCGAAAGTAAAAACTTGCAAAGATACTATGTATAAGAATCACCATGTATAAGAATCACGGGAGAAGTGACTCAGTGTCATCATAAGTCAGCGTGCAAAGCCACTGCACCAGTGCCTTACTACAATCTAGTTGATTCAATGGGTATAAAACAAAGAAACTGAAACTGGGACAAATATTGTCAGGAAACACAGTGTTTTTTGTGACCCCAAAAAGTGACATTCTGTTTTTATCAGTAATATCCAAAGTTTAACTCATTATTTATGTAAGACTAAAACACCCAGGTGACAATAGGCCCTAGTTTTTTTTTTTAAAACATATTTAAAAAAGTTGACCTTGAACTGGGTCAAACTAGAAATTTATTATTATTTCAAGAAATGTACACACTTATCTTCTCTCTGTATTGCAGATAGATACGTTAATGTATGGCGTATATTATTGCTCATTTAATTACTTAAAAGTAATTATAGAAACGGCAGTATACGCATTTTTTAATTTTAAGAAATTATTTTTTTTCTCTTTTTCTACGCCGAAGTAGAATCTCTGCTTAAGTCAGATAGATTCCTTGAAATAAGCTCTATCACCCATATTTTTTCTCTATTCTAACTCCGCGGCAATTTCGAGAAAAGGACCTTTTTCAAAATGTGTTAGGGCTGTCACAAAAATTGACCTTAAATAATTCCGCCTTTTAAGGCTTTTGTGCTTAAAGGGTGCTAACGGGACATTATTAATATTATGCCTCTGTTGTCAGTCTGTCTGTCTAATAATAATTAATAAATAATAATTTTATGATATTTGAATGTGTGATGAATATTTTATGATGTAGAAAAGCTCGTATCCAGGGTGAAATAAGAAGCAGGATGGGATTGTTGGTTGACGTGGTAAGGCCTAATGCCGGAACAACCAATGACGGCAATACTGCCAGATCGGCTCTGTCCGATAAGAACAGGCATATTTTTAGACAAATTTTAGGTATTGACTCGTGGCTTCTGGATGACCTCTATCATATTTTGGTCACGATATCGTGTGAGTTACCAATTGACTCACAAAAATTTCGCATCTTTTGCCACGCAGTAGCTGAAAAGTACGTCAGGAGTTACAACTGGCACCCAATGACGGTTACTATTCATAAAATCTTGTTGCATGGTCATGAAATCATCGAGGCTAATCCCCTTTCCATAGGAATGCTTTCAGAGCAGGCCGCTGAATCGCGGAACAAGTTTTGGCACAGTGACCGAGAGCATCATTGCCGCAAAATGGATCGAGAAAAAACTATGATTGATCTATTTCATCGAGCGTTAGAATCCTCGGATCCTGCAATCGCAATGCTTCGTGTCAATCGCCGTCAAAGATTTTCAAAGCGACTCCCACTGCCAGTAACTGCGGTGAATTTGCTGAAGCCTTTTAACGATAATACAAACGTACATACTGATGACGAAAATATTACTCCTCATGATGAAGAGTCTTCGTTAATCTTAGAAGATGACGAGGAAACAGTATTCTTGAGTACTGAGAGTAATTTATTTGAAAATACTTAAGACTAATAAAACACAAAATTAGAAAATTCATCATAATCATATCAGCCACAGGACGTCCACTGCTGAACAAAGGCCTCTCCCATTGATCTCCAGAGAGACTGATTAGACGCGGTATTTTTATTTAAATTCTTTAATAAAAATATTTTTGACCTTTCTGTGCCAACCCTAAATTTGAATATTGACCTTAACTTTAAAAAAAATATTTCTCAGAATTCCCGCGGAGTTAGAATAGAGAAAAAATATGGGTGATAGAGCTTATTTCAAGGAATCTATCTGACTTAAGCAGAGATTCTACTTCGGCGTAGAACAAGAGAAAAAAAATAATTTCTTAAAATTAAAAAATGCGTGTACTGCCGTTTCTATAAGTACTTTTAAGTAATTAAGTGAGCAATAATATACGCCATACATTAACGTATCTACCTGCAATACAGAAAGAAGCTAAGTGTGTACATTTTTTGAAATAATAATAAATTTGTAGTTTGACCCAGTTCAAGGTCAACTTTTTTAATTTTTTTTTTTTATTAAAACTATGGCCTATTGTCACCTGGGTGTTTTAGTCTTACATAAATAATGAGTTAAACTTTGGATATTACTGATAAAAACAGAATGTCACTTTTTGGGGTCACAAAAAACACTGTGGGAAATGGTCCCAACTCAGCATAATGTCAAGCTTGCAGCCGACGCTGGTCTTCCGTCGGAACCAAAAATAGATGTTTCATTATATAAAGAAGTGAAGGAAACAGTGGAATGTAGAATAAGCTGGAAATTACTCCACCGACAAGGCCTAGCTCTTAAATATTATGATGATGATAGCTTTTGCCCGCGACTCCGTCCGCGTGGAATTAGTAATTTGGACAGGTTATTTTTTTTATCCAATTTGCTTTTTCAAAATTACCCGCCCCCCCCGCACCCTCCAACCCGCACCCCCCCCCCCCCCCAATATCTTGAAAACGGTGCATCCTACAGCAAAATCAATGAAGTTTTCTTACCCTTTAAAACTCCCGCACTTCTTAAATCGGAGCAGTAGTTCCTGAGATTAGCGCCTATAGAAGTTTTACTTCAAAAACCCACGATTTTGAAACATTCCTCCGCTCCGCTCCGCTCCTATTGGTGTTAGCGTGATGATATATAGCCTATAGCCTTCCTCGATAAATGGGCTATCTAACACTGAAAGAATTTTTCAAATCGGAGCAGTAGTTCCTGAGATTAGCGCGTTCAAACAAACAAACAAACAAACTCTTCAGCTTTATAATATTAGTATAGATGATAAAAAGGGCACTCGCATGCTACCAGTCTCTTGCAGAGAGGGCACATATATTTACGTCACATATTTACATAGCCGACAGCGCCTAATGTCATAATGATGAAATACAACTGTCAAAAATGTGTCAAACGTGGACTTGGAGAAATTTAAAAGTCTATGAGACTATCGCGGAAGTTGATGCATTTCTTAATTTCTCTATTCTGGTTAATTTTGTCATAATTTTTTTTTAGTTATGTTGATTTTCCAAGTTACGATATTGCTACTAATCTTACTACCATACAGAAAAATATTTACGCCGTATCCCGCGGAACTATAGAATTCTCTGGAATAAAAAGTATCCTATATGTTAAACCAGATTATATACTATCTGTGTGCCAAATTTCATCATAATCCGTCAAACCATTCTACCATGATAGAGTAATAATGATCCACACATCCATCCTTTCATTCTTCCATCCATTCATACAACATTTCACGTTGAGTCGTTTTCAAAAAAAATGTACGTAGTTAAGGGCTTAATCAAAACAAAATCCCGATCGCTTCTTTGTGTTACGAAAGTTATTCATACAAAATATATGGGCAACTTTCGTCACACAAAGAAATCAATTAACTTTTGTTTTTATTAAATCCCTTAATTGCGTACACTTTTTTTGAAAACAACTCGTTTATGTTATTAGTGGGATGTTTTAGTTCCAACAAAGCTTTTTGTGTTCACTTTACTTTCAAATTACAAGCATGTATCGCAAGAAGCCCTCTTAACAGGAATAATAAAAGTAGTCTGACATTTCGCTCGCACCGCCTTCGTATCAAAGCCACCTTTAATTATTGTAACCAGTATATTGAAGAAGAATGTACTTACCCACATAGAGGTGGGTAAGTACACTTTTTATATGGAGGTTATATGGAAAAGTGACATAAAGGTAATCACTTTTCCGTGGATAGGTTTAAGTACTTTTTTCGTAAAAACTTTGTTTTGACAATTTAAAAACAACACTCAACTAAGGCGTTCTGAAGTGAAGCATTTACACACACATTCGGCAATAGAATGATATTTTTATATAGACAGTTTAAAATTTCCATAGCCCAAATATTTGCCAGAACAATTTTAAACTAAAAATTGGAGTCAAGTTCATCGGACCCTTTCGTAACAAGAAAAATTAAGAAACACTCACAATTTTCAAACTTAATTATAATTACACTCACCATTTAAAAACCTAATCAAACGAACGCACGAATGCATTTATGACGCAACCGAAATGCACGCCCAAAATCACTCCTCACAGAACATGGCGTCTATCATCCGTCAAAATGCGCGCTTCCTGCATTCTTCCCGCGCTCGGCCAACTTTTTTTTAATTTATTTTTAAAGAGCAAAGATCATCCAGTGTCCGGCCAGGTTGTTCTATATATTTTGTTTTATAGATCGAGACGATATAAAAGGGCAGAGAGGTGGGATGGGAAGCATCAGTAGCCTTCGAGACATCTCAAGATGAGAGTTCTGGTCAGTAGATCTCTTTGTGTTTTATATTTATTACTTATACTTGGTGTGTCGATAAGTGCAACTTCAACTAAAGCGATAAATTAATAAAAATCGTTTAAATATGAGCTTAAACATGAATTCTGTGAAAACCATAATACAAAAATATTGTGTGCTTTAATCAACAGTAGAAACTCAAAAAAATATGTTTTTTTTTTCAATAGTGTAATATTATTACGGAAAAATCGAATAAGAAACTACGCAAAGACAACGTAGAAAGACACAATCATAAGAAAAATAAGAATATTTATTATCAGACGATTAAAACAACGATTATACATATACTGTACTGAATCCAATCGCGATAGTATTTTCTTGTGACTAAACGCAAAGTTTTATCTATCCTAAATATAATTAGATTTTTTGGATTATTTACAAGATCACTTTTGCGTCCGTCTGTCTTCTAGACAAGTCTGTCATAGCTAAAAAAAAATTTAAACTGTTTATTTCAGTAAAATTCAATGTTGCATGCATTATCTTAACTACTAATCTTAAATTAAAAAATTTTTTGTGCATACAGTCAAGGTCACAAACACACGCACGTTACCCAGAAGTCAAAAATATCTCGTTACCTTTATGACAGTTAGTAGTAGCAGTACATACATATACTTACTTATGTATGTATATACATGAACTATTTATCATAAAACAATTAATCTTAGTTACTCGCTTAAGTGATCTAATGTATGTGTCCATTATCTTAATGGTAATAAAAAGAAAAACAGGTTTAATTTTTTAGGCGTACAATGAATAGCCAATAACAAACTTTAAAAGGAAGGAAGCCCATTGATAGTCGTAAAAATATAATACAACTAATGATTATGTGTTACATGTCTTTTGTAGTTCAGGAATTAGCTATGCCTTTTATCTCCATCACTCCTAGAAAACGTATGATGTATTAGATATTTTTAGACTAAATTCAAAGAAACTAAATTAATAAATTATCCAGTCACCATTTTAGAAACATTGAAGCTTCCAGGTGCTCAGAAGTATCTGAACAGGCAGCTTGCTCCGATGTTTTTGAGCATATACACAGCTCCAATGATATTATCGACTAACTGTCCTACAGAGTTTCCTAGATTAGCTTGTCCGAAATATTTGCGAAGAGGCCACTTTTCCAGACGGCTACTTCTACTTCTCCCAACGGCTATTTCTCCCTAATGGTCATTTCCCTCATTGGCTACATTTGTGACCGGACGAATACTATTTGTAACTGCTTTAAAATGTACAATGACGTGACGTATGATTTCCAGATCCTGTCCGCGATTCTGGCGTGCGCCGCCGCCGCCCCTTCTGGCACCATCCTGGCTGCCATACCCATCATACCAGCAGCCATTCCCACCCTTTCACCAGGCGACCTCCAAGCCGCCGCCATCGATGCTAAAGTCAAAGCCGAGGATCAAGCCCGAGCGTTCACCGACCAGGCCAGACTAGCCGCCGACCAAGCACGCGACGCAGCCGAATTGGCTCTAGAAAACCAGAAAGTCCTAGTAGAAGAGAACAACGACGGTGCTAAAGAGAAAAACGCGGAATTATTCTGGAATGTAGAAGACAAGAAATGGCAAGCGGTAGACGCTGTCAAGACCGCTGAAGCTAAGATAGATGGAGATATCGCAAGTAATGCTGGTGCGATCGCAAAATCTCTGACAGTGCCCGTCATTTCTCCTATTAACCCAGTTTTGACTCCTTATGGGAACATAGTTTACACGCCTGAATTGATTCCTGCGGCTCAACCCGAGATTACAGATGGGAAATTAGTGAAGACTGCTGAGAATCCGTCTGCGAAGGAAGACGAGAAGAAGAATGAACCGCCAAGGTTGGAAAGTCTGGCGCTGGTGCCTCAGCCGATTTTGGGGGCGCAGTGGATTGGTGGGCCCGTAGCTGTTTACCAGCCTGGTCTGATCGGGGCTCCGATACCTCTGCAGCCGGTGTTGACCCCGGCTGTAGTCAAACAATGGTAGAGCGATAGTTTAGGCGGACTAATAAACGGTGATTTCTCATTTTGGCGTCTTATTTCAATCCTTTTTAATGCTAAAGTTAACTCGATATCGATCGGGTGAAATGTTCTAATCGAATTAAGTTCAAAAAGGGGCTGTTCAGGAAGATATTTGAATCATAATTTAGGTGATGAGCACGAATATTTGTTCCTGAGTTATGGATGTTTTCTATGTATTTAAGTATTTATTTATCTATATAAGTATGTGTATCGTCGTCTAGTACCCATAGTACAAGCTTTGCTTAGTTTGGGACTAGGTTGATTTGTATGAGATTGTCCCCTAATATTATTATTATTATAAAGTAAATACTGAACGGCAAACTACCTTCAAACAAATCAGTAGGCCCTTAGAAAGAACGGATATTTTTAAGGGATAAAAGCTGGACACCGCGAACGTAATCCTGTCTTACTCTTATTGGTAATAGGTATTTACTTACGCTAAACAGCCCGCCCACGACTAAATATGTGCTATCAGTATATCGTCACGCAAACATTGTGCAGCGAGCTTCACGGCCGCGCAATATACCTACTCTTAAACATCGTACAATTTAGGGGGAGGAGCGCTGCTTATCCTATAGTAGAGGTTTTGACCTATTTAGGAAGCAGAGCACTATTTATTAGTAAGGATATTCTGTAAAAGATGTTTTTTGAATAATAAATTATATTATATTTATTATTATTAAAATGCTCGTCACGCCGCCGGTCGAGCGATAGAGCGACAGAATTTCGCTCGCCGTTTGTAACGTTAACACTGGTAGGCGTTTGTCAAGTGACATATAGTTACAGACAGGCAAATAAACACATTCAAGTATATGTAAAACCGCATAGCTGCATAATTTTGCACTGAAGGCAGCCACCTGGTAAAGTTGCAAATATTATAATTCAGACAGCTGACATTGACATGAGACGGTACAGTCAGCGTTGTAAATATGTCACACTAGCTGTTGCTCGCGACCTCGTTTTTAAAGAATTCGTTTGTCACTATCCCGCGGGAATGCCATTTTCCGGAGTAAAAAGTATCCTGTTAATCGAGGTTACTATAGCTTGTGCCATTAACGAAGACTCGTTAATTTGTCAAAATTGTTCATTAATGATATTGCAATAAGAAACATGGCACGCCTCATCGTGAATGACTCTACCATATCTGTGTGCCAAATTATATCAGAATCCGTCAAACCGTTTTAGCGTGAAGGAGTAACAAACATCCATACATACATATACATATACATACGTTTGTTGTATGGGAGCCCCTTAATTTATTCTGTTTTTTAGTATTTATTGTTATAGCGGCAACAGAAATCCATCATCTGTGAAAATTTCAACTGTGAGACACAGCCTGGCGACAGACGGACAGATAGACAGACGGACGGACAGCGGAGTGTTAGTTACGGAACCCTATAAAAATGGGGCTCAATAACGAATAACCGAAGGCTATTCGTAAAAAGAACTCACAAAATACGTAAAGGAAAAAAAAAACTTAATTTCTCATACTTCATAATTAACGTAAAAATAAACAGATAAACTATCTAACGCAGTGGTTACCAACCAGTGGTCCGCAAGAATTAAAATAAAGCGAAAGTTTGCACAGAAGACGTAAGCTCAAATACAAGAATGTCATTGATGTAAATTGACTTGTGTTTTCAATTTCAACTTTTAAGCAATAAATTTTAATATTATCGTAAATACCGCGTACCTGAGCTACATGTAGTTTTCCAGGGGTTGGTTTTAACTTCCCATTTGATTTCATTATCATCATCTCAACCTACCTATATGTACGTCCCACAGCAGGGTACAGGCCTCCTCTCCGAATATACCATATTTGTTTTATTTTAACGAATTTGGAATAAAAATTTGACCTTGGCTAATTTTGTCAGATACGCAGTATAATCTTCTAATATATAAAAATCTCGTGTCACGGTGTTTGTTATCGAACTCCTCCAAAACGGCTTGACCGATTTTTATAGAACTTTTTTCTATATAGTCGGTAGGTCTGAGAATAGATAGTAGGCTATTTTTTGTATATCTACCTCTATTCTTCGCAGACTGAGGCTCGGGCAACAACTAGTAATTTATAATAACTTATCCAATGTTAGTTAAGCGGATTTTAACTATGCCCAACGTTATGTTACTTACAATACAATACAATGATTATTTATTGACCAACATATAGTAATAAATACTGAAAACAGAGGCCGTATTATCTAGCGCCCGGACACTGGCCTTCGCTTTCACCGTCTCTTTCTGTCACCATCTTATACCGTTTGACAGAAAGAAATAGTGAATAGCCGCGTACTGGCCTAGGCGCCCCGTTTGCCGCGGCGAGGCAGCCTCGTGTTGTAAAAAGAAGTATAACATTTGCCGCGCGAGGAAAGGCCGAGCCAGTTTTGCTCAAGATCGCCATGAGGCTGCACGTTCGGAAAGATATCGCCAACACTGCCTTTCTAATAATTATTGTAAAAAAGAAAATAGAAATCTAAACGTTTTTGAATAAAACTGTTATAATGTTATATTAATTTAACGCTGACACGCGTCGAACAAGCGAGGCAAAACTCAACCGTCTTGAGTGAGCGAGGCAAACGTACCGAGGCGCCTTTGAGCATGGACAAAAACCGACAACGCTCGGCTCGGGCCGAGGCACGCTCGCCCGAGGCCGAGCATGCTTTTGCCTCGGGCGACGCATGTCCTGACTGCCCGAGCGTTTACTTCGCGAGGTTGCCTCGCCGAGGCTGCTCGCTCAGTCAGTACGCGGCTAATACGAAAGCAAGCATCAGCGCGTTAGACAATAAGCCTGCTGGTATGTATTATTTAGGGCTAGGTGAATTGGTGTCAGTTGTCCCGCAATGGTTATTTGTTTTTCTGAAGTCTAGTCAAAAAGGTTGGGAACCACTGATCTAACAGATAACTCAATTAGATTTACGAGCCACGAACGCATCCAAAATTGCACGCACCCCTGGGTTTATGCGATAAAAATGAGTTATTATCTGTAAATATTTCAAGTTATAATTCTTTTTAGACACATCATTGTCGGTATTACCGCAATGAGTAAAGATATATATGCATCTGATAAGATAGTCCTCGGTGTAAATATGCAATGGTACAGTAGCTTTGTGGTCACCCACAAAGGGCCTCATCAGAAAGCTCAACGTCAATGAACTGAAACAATTACTTTGCTCACCCGCGACCTTACGATAGCTACGTTTATGTAAAAAAAATGAGCATTCATGCAGTTCCTCCACCTTCGCACTGTATGTGAGTGAGTCTAACATTTGGTAGCACAGTGAACGGTTGCGATAGGTACTCTGGCTGAAGTCATCTTCATGAGCTCTAGTTGAGTTCGAAACGCGTCAGTGTAGTTTGGTGGTGGTGATAGTTGGGTTTGTGTGATTTGTGTGTGTTCATACAGTGTGGAGCTAGAGGAACTGCATGAACACGCATTTTTTACATAAACGTGCTATCGTAAGGTCGCGGGTGAGCAAAGGGGTATGTATTAGAATACCGAAGTACGAAAGACCGAATGTATTAAAAAACCGAATGGGTCAAAAGACCGACACGATTTTTTTCTGAAACCGTAAACTTCTCGGAATTTATTAAAACGGCATCAAACAGAACCTATTAGATTAGGTTAGGTTAGTTTTATGACAATCTTAAAAAGTTTACGGTTTCAGAAAAAAATCGTGTCGGTCTTTTGACCCATTCGATGTTTTAATACATTCGGTCTTTCGTACTTCGGTATTGTAATAGGTACATACCCGAGCAAAGTAATTGTTTCAGTTAATATGGACCTCCGCAAAGTAACGCCTGATTCAATAAATTAGCTCAACGTCACTCAAAGAGCGATGGAGCGAGCTATGCTCGGAGTTTCCCTGCGTGAACGAATCAGAGATGAGGAGAATCGCAGGAGAACTAAAGTTACAGACATAAATAGCTCGGAGAGGTGCCAGATTTAAGTGGCAATGGATAGGGCACATTGCTCGCAGAACCGCCAGCCAATGGGGCAGTAAGTTTCTAAGTGGCGACCGCGAACCGATAGGGGCCATCCATAAAGTACGTCACACATTTAGGGGGGGGGGGGGGAGGGGGTAAGGCGATCTGTGACACAAGAACAAAATAATGGCGGTTTTCATAGCAATAAGTGTGACAAGGGGGGGGGGTCCAAATTGATCGAATTGGTGTGACGTACTTGGATAGCCCCAAAGACGTGGCGTGGGAAGGACCCTGCAGTGGATGTCTTTTAGCTCATATAATGGTACGGTGAAACTTCTATAGCGGTTTTCCAATCACGTGGTATCTTCTGGTGGTCCGGCTAGGATTATCTCCGCAATTCTTTAACAGTTTACGATGTCGACTTGAAATTTGGTACAGTCAAGGAATTTAATTCCCTACCCATTTAGTAAAAATTTTAAACATTCGCAAATTTCGCAATGCCTTAAGGTCGAAATGTCAAATGCAACACGTCAAAGCAAAATCGTGAATAGCTCTTATGGTGACAGTTTGCTGTGCGATATTCAAACTTATAACTGTACGTATACGTGGTGTAAATGACAATGCAGCAAGCATACAACAAAATTACAAAATACTTGTAATATAAAAAAAACTTTTTAACAAAAAATTAAACCGCCGAAAAAACTGAAAAGCAAAAAGTAATACCTTTTTTGTTTGACCTTAATCTAGGTACCAGTTTGAAGTCGGTGCCTCAGCACTTAGCCAGGAGGAGTGGACTTATAATCGTCTACCTGATTGGCTTCTATCACTCCTCCTGGCTCGTGCTGAGGCGCCGACTTCAAACTGGTACCTTGATTAAGGTCAAACAAAAAAGGTATTATTTTTTGCTTTTCAGTTTTTTCGGCGGTTTAATTTTTTGTTAAAAAGTTTTTATTTTATACTTTTTTTCCATCCTTGGGGTAATTTTTTTTCCAAATTTATAATACCAACTTCAAGGTATATATACTCTATCCAATAAAAAGTTAGTCAATCATCCCCTGTTTTCCTATTTAAATGAGACCACCCTTGGGGTATACGCTTTCCAATAAAAAAAGAATCATCAAAATCCGACTACTCTGTAATAAGTTATGCATGGTCATATAGTACAATCAGTAACTGAACAATAAATCATCCCCTGTTTTTCTACCCTTAGGGTAGGAATATTGTTTCCAAATTTAAATGGGACCACCCTCGGAGTATACGCTTTCCAATAAAAAAAGAATCATCAAAATCGGACTACTCTGTAAAAAGTTATACATAAAAAAATATATATATACACGTCGAATTGAGAAACTCCTCCTTTTGTTTTCGTCGGTTGAAAACTTGTTTGGTTTTCTTGCGTTTTGATGAACCTCGATCAAAATATTTTTTAGTAAGAAAGGGTTGTGTTTGGAAATGTTTTCGGTGGTCATTATTGTGTAGGTATTATTATCTGTTTCAATGTTTGTAGCATTGAGAAAGGGAACAATGTGTAGGTAAGTTAACAGTGCCGGGAAATGGATAATAACATTGATTAATGATTATACTGAATGGTTGTTTTAAACAAATTTCGTCAGTTAGCACACTCGTGAGTTCTCGGATATAGTGCCTAGTTCTAGGGCTTTATGAAACATTACTAGGCACTTATATACCGCTTGTCATTGTGCACAATAAGCAGCCAATAGGGAACCGAGAACGGCTGTAGCCGGCTTTAGTGCGGGATCCAGCTGCGTCTTTTGAATAGTCGCATGACTTTATCAAAACATAATGTTGCGCTAATAACTATGATTAAAAATTTTAAAAACCCCCAACGCAATTCGGTCACACATATTATGTATGAAAATAAAGTAAATGCCCATTATGCGAATAATATCCCTTCCGCTGCTTACAAAAGTACCAATAACTTTGAAACGGCTGAAGCAATTTTGATGAAACATCTAAGAACCATCGCCAAGAAACCCGATTTCAAATAAAAAGAACCACATCCAAATCTGTTCACCCGTTTGAGAGCTATGATATCACAGACACACACACACACACACGCAAGAGTTCATAAAGTTCCGCATTAATATTAGTAAGATATTAGTAAGATGAGGTAAATTTCAGTCGCCCCACAGACTATATAAATCTAGAGCGACTTAGCATTTCACAAGGTCTAGAATAATCCGCGATATGTCAAGAATACGAGATATGATTAATAAAGGAAACTAATTATTAACAACTTCCTTAATTTGTTTAGTAATTATAATGTTTTGTTCATAATTATATTCAGCTTTGTAAAAGGTATAGTTTGCCTTCGTGCGCCCTTTTTGAACCGTAATGAGATACAATTAAATGTAGTAGGTATTTCACAGGGCAGGCCGCTAAATAAAAACGATTAGTTCTTGTAACACTTTAACTTTATCGATAAAAAACCTCAATAACATGCACAAACATTCATCAGCAACATCCCAGCCTGTTATACGTCCCACTGCAGTCACAGGTCTCCTAACAGAATGAGAAGGCTTGGGCCGTAGTTCCCACGCGAGCCCAGTGTGGATTAGAAACTTCACACGCACCATTGAATTCCTTCTCAGATGTGCGCGGTTTTTCTTACAAAAGCTCATGGTAAATTTCAAATGTAATTACGCACATAAATTCTGAAAAACTCAGAGGTGCTAGCCCGAGCTTGAACCCACGATCCTCTACTTGAGAAGGCCAGAAACCACTAGACCACCACGGCTGACAAATATTATTTACGTTTTAAATCTCAAATCTCATCGCATCAAACATTTCGAAAAAAAAACAGATAAGATAGTTTTTGCCTAAATACAGTCTAAAAGTTCAGCTTTTAGTATTTCTATACCAAGTTTGTTATACGATCACAAAATATGCAGGTTGTCCCAGAACTCAATGATAACCGAGCGGAATACAATATAATACAACACACCAAAAACACTACATAAACACTACTTATTACTTAATAGAACACCAAAAACAGTACATAAACATTACAAAAATATTCAAACAGAGAATTGGCGGTCATATTAATAATTTATTGAATCAGGCATTACTTTGAGAAGGTCTATATCAATGAATCGAGACAATTAGGGCTATATCTCACCGGTACACTACGGCGGCGCAACCAAACTAGCTATAGTATACATAATTTTGTTGGTGGCAGAGACTGGTTGCGCCGCCGTGGTGTCCCGGTGAGATATAGCCCTAAATTAGTGGCGGCGCGGCCAGTAATGTTGCATGCACGCGTCTATGCTGGTTGCGCCGCCAAATCCGTTGCGCAACCAAGTGGACGCCAGGTGAGATACACTCCATAGAGCTGTATACATTTTGTTGGTGGCAGAGACTGATTTGGTTGCGCCGCCGTGGTGTCCCAGTGAGATATAGCCCTTACTTTGCTCACCCGCAACCCAAACGCGGGTGAGCAAAGTAATTGTTTCACTTCATTAGTCTTATTTAGGCGGGATCTCATACTACAACGAACCAGATCATACAAATAACCAAATCCTGTAGCACCATGGTGGATGCTCGTCATGCGTGGTTACCACATCGGCCCGGTCACCCCATTTGGCCCGATCGTGAGGAGAATACGTTTAAATGACTCATGCGCAGGTTAACTTAATATTGTGACATTGAGAGTGAAAAGCGTACAACGGGAAAATGAGTTTTCGTAAATAAACTAGCCATGATGGCCCAGTGGTTTGACCTGTGGCTTGCAGAGGGTCGTGGGTTCAAATCCCGGCTCGCACCTCTGAGTTTTTCGGAATTTATGGACGAAATTAAATTTTTACATTTGAAATTTATCATGAGCTTTAGGAGGAAAACATGGTGAGGAAACCTGCATACCTACACCTGCGAAGAAATTCGATGGTATAGTTCTCTCATTCTGAGAGGAGGCTTGTGCCTTGCAGTGGGTATATGGCTGGGATGATGATGAATAAACTACCGAATTCACAGTGCCTCACGATTTAAGTCTTTGACTAGTGTGTGTTGCCAGATACGACTTACGACTGATCGACAAAAAAAACCGGCCAAGTGCGAGTCGGACTCGCGCACGAAGGGTTCCGTACCATTATCTATAAAGGGAGCCCCCTTAAATATTTATTTTATTCTGTTCGGCAACCGAAGCACATCATCTGTGAAAATTTCAACTGTCTAGCTATCACGGTTCTTGAGATACAGCCTGGTGACAGACGAACGGATAGACAGACGGACGGACAGCGGAGCCTCAGTAATAGGGTTCCCGTTTTTACCCTTTGGGCACGGAACCCTAAAAAGCACCCTTCAAAGTTTTATATTTCTCACTGGGGCTTTTTATTAGGAAAATATGAGTTTGAGACGATATAACAAAACACGTCCTCATTGTTTTTTAATGTTCTCAAACACATATAATAATCAAATCAGTAATAAATAACAAGCAATTTGTTTAAAAAAAAATTCTACAGAAATTAGAGGGTTTGGTCAATTTTCAAGTACTTTGGAGGCCAATTTAACGATGTACCGTCTTACGGACCCCCCTCTCACCCCCTCCCCCCCACGTTTCGATCAGGGTCACGTGTCCTGACACGATTAACATTTTTTACCCATCCCAAAAAGTGCACAATGCCATGTTCACTTCAAAAATATGGGGCTGTTATTTTAGACTACTCTCTAATAATATATCAAAATGAATCAAATCAGAGCGGGACAGTTGGGTGGGTACCTTACCTTGTAAAAACAAGACATAGGTACAGTCGAACCAACTGAAGCGTGACCCACTGTGGTACCTTTTAACAGTAAATGTCACACTGACATTGCATTGCTTTTTCATTAATCATTAATCATTTATTTATTTGTAAAACATAGGTGTTACATAATAGTTGTTACAATTTGTATACTTAGATCGCTATGTTTTGCCGTGGAGGCGTACAAATATATTAATGAAATTAAAATTTTAAATTTAAAAAACATGCAACAATAATTAAGACAATCAAATAAAATTAGATTACGTAAATCAAATTAAAATAAAAAAAATACATTAAATTAAATCAAAATAAAATTACATCAAACAAAATTAAATCAAACTAAAACAAATTAAATTACTTAAATTAAATCAAATTAAATGAAACAAATTACATTAAAATAAATAAATCAAATTAAATCATGGTTAAAATACCTCAATACATTAAAGTAAATCAAATCAAAATCTTTATGTATGAATGACGCTTACTGTGAAAACGCTCTTTCGTGATTTTACTATACTGTGGCCCGGCTAAAGACCGCAGTGCTGGGGGGTTACTACGAAATTCGAAGTTCGGATCGTGTGGTCCCTCTCACTCTCGTAATAAATACCATTTGCGTGAGCGGAACGGCATGAAACGAAGTTCGAATTTCGCGCTTCGTAGTATAGGGCCTGGTTTCTAACCGGGACCCTTTATAGCAACATCAATATGTGCCTATGACCATGTCTATGTTTGTACTTTTACTTTTAGCCTGTGAGTACCTACGTGTTATTGTTGTTATAAATAAATGTTTTTCTTTCTTTCTATGATGGGTCAGAAATCAAATGGTTCGACTGTACTTATTAGGTTCTATTTGCATTACATTATTCCAGCAAAATCATTCCAGTAACATGACATTGCCATTGCGGGATCGCGATGCTAACGAGTTACAAGAGGTCGATCGAGCACCACAGAGTCAAGCTACTGTAATGATGTGAACAGGGCCATATACTAAGAAACTTAACTTTAGGCATATCCACGAAACAGGAATCAAATTGCTTATGGCAATGAAAATATTAATTGCAATGGATTTGGTTTCATGACACAATATCTTGCGACCGGTTCGGCTGTTGACTAAATATGTTAGTTTTTAAGTCATAGTCATCATCCTAGGCTATTTACGTTATCACGCAGGCCCAGGGCGGATTGGCAACTTCACACAAGATTGAATTTATTATCAGGTGTGTGCAGGTTTCATCACGATGTTTCTCCTTCACCGTGAAGCTCATGGTGAATTTAAAATGTAATTTCGCACATAGATCAGAAACTCTGATGTGCGAGCCCGCCGCGGCCTCGAACCTGCGACCCCCTGCTTTGGCCTGAGAGGCCATAGGTCAAACCACTAGGCCACCATGGCTTTTTTCTCCACAGGTTTTTAATTGAATTATTTTTTGTACGAAGCTCATGGTAAATTTCAAATGTAATTTCGCACATAAATTCAGGTAAACTGCGAGCGAGCCGGGATTTGAACCCACGACCCTCTGCTTGAGAGGCGATAGGACTAAACCACCACGGCTATTTTCTAAAATACTCCGTACTTATTATATTTTTTTTTACATAAAACTGATCCATGATTGACCACTATCTCACCTGATGGAAAGTGCAGATGAGGCCAAAGGTGTACCTCACTGGTTCAGTAACAGCCCATTCACTCTAGCCTTGAAGCGCCCTAGGTTTTACCTATCTGGAAATGCGGACAACAGGAGCGAATCCCTTTCCTTAGCAGTATGTATAAGGACAGATGAAGCGAATCGCTACGTGCGGGTCAATGGAATATCAATAACATAACATAAGGGTGAAAACGCTCCCCCCGTCTGGATGCCCATTATTGGTAAAATGGAGATATAATAAAAGCTTACAAATAATAATATAAATAAATACATACTTAAACACTCGAGCGCAAACATGCGTATTATTCGTACGAATATTTGCTCCGATCGGAAATCGAACCCGGAACCTCAAGCTTCGAAGTCTTGCTCTCTAACCACTCGCCTATCCAGGCGTCAGCTATTCGAATGGTGGAATATCATGCAACTGTAACATCTTTTATTAAAAACCTACCAATCTATATCAGTCCCTTTATTTGGAAATGTATACCACAATTTACATTACCTAACACCATCTTTTTGTATTTTTTTTGAATATAGAATTTTCAGGAGACCTAATTTAAGACGAGGTTAGAATTAGCAACTTTTTGAAATTTTGCCAAATAAAGGGTCATTTTCATGTATAGTCGGAGTAAGAAAAGGTTCGTCACTTTTCGACCTTAACTCGTTGACAGAGTCGAAAAGTGACGAACCTTTTCTTACCCCGACTATATAGGTAACGCCACCAGAGTTGAGGCCACGCACACAACCACATCTCATGTAATGACAGCGGGATTTTGTCGTTGTGTTGTCGTTAAACGTCAACACAACGACAAAATCCCGCTGTCATTACATGAGATGTGGTTGTGTGCATGGCCTCAACTCTGGTGGCGTTACCTGTACCTACGCTTACATGTACTGTCAAGGAATTTAATTCCCTACCCATTTCGTAAATAAATAACTTTAATTTCAATACTAGATTTGACGACCAGATGGCCTAGTGGTTAGAGAACCTGACTACGAAGCTTGAGGTCCCGGGTTCGATTCCCGCGTCGGGGCAGATATTTGTATGAAAAATACGAATGTTTGTTCTCGGGTCTTGGGTGTTTAATATGTATTTAAGTATGTATCTATCTATATAAGTATGTTTATCCGTTGCCTAGTACCCATAACACAAGCTTTCCTTAGCTTACTTTGGGACTAGGTCAATTGGTGTGAAATGTCCCACGATAATTGTATAATTCCCGTTCTCGTGGGAATTCAAGGAAAATATATACCCTATGTCACTCTCGGAACAAAGATGAATCTAACTTCAAAATCCATTGAGCCGTTTATGCTGCAGGGCGTGCCAAAGAATGATACAAACATAAATACATACGCTCGAAAACATAACCCTCCTTCGACAGTCGGGTGAAAATGTCGTTAAACATTCGCAAAGCATTAAGACCGAAATGCCAAATGCAACACGTCAAAGCAACATCGTGGGTAGCTCTTATGGTGACAGTTTGCTGTACGATTTTCAAACTTAGGTGGTTGGAGGTTAAATTACTTGTACGAGTATGTAATTTAATGTCTTCGCGGCCAAATAAGTAAATACTTGATACTGCTGTAGCCAAAGTTATTGTGAAGTTATTGTAACTGTGGCGGAGTATGTCGTCAGCCGGCCTTCTGGCTGGCATTCCTGATACGAAACTAGATTCGAACCCGAGGCTGTTACCCTGCCCACTCTACTTTAAATACCCCATTTGGGTACGTTCGAAAATTCACCAAAGGCCTTTTTTATGCGACTAAGGTTTAAAAGGAAAAACCGGCCAAGTGCGAGTCGGACTCGCGCACGAAGGGTTCCGTACCATTATCTATAAAAACGACAAAAAAACACGTTTGTTGTATGGAAGCCCACTTAAATATTTATTTTATTCTGTTTTTTAGTATTTGTTGTGATAGCGGCAGCTGAAATACATCATCTGTGAAAATTTCAACTGTCTAGCTATCACGGTTCCTGAGATACAGCCTGGTGACAGACGGACGGACAGCGAAGCCTTAGTAATAGGGTCCCGTTTTTACCCTTTGAGTACGGAACCCTAAAAATGACTAAGTATAAAAATGACGACATGAAAAAAGTACTAAGTTTTTCCCAACTTCAATCGACACAGTAACATGGTAGGTTTAGGTTATGTTAAATTTGCATCGGCCCGAAGCTTTGATCAATTATAACTGAAGATACACATTGCCGAACAAAATCCCCTTCAATAAATGTCCGAACTTTTTTATTTGTTTGCATAACAATTAAAATCATCATCTACACAGAAATTTGAACCTAATCTTTACTTCGTTACAGTCGAATTTCGGTTGACATTTGACAGCTAAACTTGACAATTTCACGCAGCGTACTGAGAAAAAAGAAGGCCACTGGCGCTCATTTGGCTCGGACATTTTCGGGCGCGCGACTGTGGATCTACAGTTATAATTGATCAAAGGCCCGAAGGGCCAAAAGCACACAGACCTCCCCGTCGACACTGTTTCTGTGTCAATTCAAATTGGGAAAAAAGGCTACCGTAAAAATAAGCTTTAGTAAAAAATTATAGTGTGAAAAAAAGAATTTTGAAAAAAATGCGAATGGAAATTTTGCTACTTGGAAATAACGATTTTGGAAAATTGATCTAACTTAAATGTCATAGCCCTATTACTGAGGCTCCGCTGTCCGTCCGTCCGTCCGTCTGTCACCAGGCTGTGTCTCGGGAACCGTGATAGCTAGAGAGTTGAAATTTTCACAGATGATGTATTTCGGTTGCCGCTATAACACAAATACTAAAAAATGGAATTAAATAAATATTTGAGGGGGCTCCCAATCAACAAACATGATTTTTTTTGCTCGTTTTTGCTCGATATTGATAACGGCAACAGGTAGACACTTGAAATATTCACAGAATATTTAATTATATTTTGACTTTAAAAATAAATCATTAAATTAAAATAAAAAAAAATATTTAAGAGGGCTTCCAAACAACAAACGTGATTTTTATAGATAATTGTACGGAACCCTTCGTGCGCAAGTCCGACTCGCACTTGGCCGGTTTTTATACTTCATCATCATCATCATCATGTATGTTTATCCGTTGCCTAGTACCCATAACACAAGCTTTGCTTACTTTGGGACTAGGTCAATTGGTGTAAATTGTCCCGTTATATTTATTTATTATTTAAGGAGATAAAAAGTAAAAACATGATGAGTAAAAATGTTACATAAAATGGTTTTTTTGCTGACTGTATTTGCATAATCATCAAAACTACGTAAAACGTATGTAGTAGTTTTGACGACTTCAATCCCTATTCAATGGATAGCTTTATCCTTTTGTTTTATTAACCCCGAGTTCTCTAAATAAAAGCCATCGAAAATAAGATAAAGAATCAGGAATTCCCGAACCGATCACGGTCGATTTTTCAATCCCCAGACAAAAGTATCAGTCAATTAAAACACTATCGCTTTTCTTTTCTGAAGTCTTAGGGGAAAAAAGGACAGAGCTTACATTTATCTGACAGGTACTGTTAACTGAACATGGAAAAACCCGTCCTTAGGCCTGTAAACTCTTTAAGTACCAAAGGACTTGAGCTTTTTAAGCTTTAAGACTTCGACTTAAATTAGCCGACAGTTTTAGTCGTAGGACTCAAACGACTATGGGTTAAACGACTAGACTAGTCGCAACGCAAGACGTTAAAAAAAGAGTCAAGTTTCCTTAGAAGACTTTAAAAGACTGAGTCTCTTTAATCACTATTCCAAACGAACTTTTGAAAATGCAACGAGTTTATATCCCTTTTCCAGTCTGTGGTGAAGCACGATCCAGAACGTTCCAAAACCAAATTTTTGAAAAAGGATACTGGCTGAAATACCGCAACCAATTAAAAAAACTATAACATGTGCATTCTTCAAAAACCAAGTTATCAATGCGGGTATTGAAAAGTAAAACTAAATTAGTTCATGTGATTCCGTGATGGTTACAGGTAGGGCGTGCAAAACCGGAAAGTTGTCAAAACCGGTTTTGAATTGCGGTTTTGAGGGCCCAAAACCGGAAACCGGTTTTTTCCCCGGTTTTGGCAATGTTCTTAAATATTTTTTTATTATGGTAGTAATGGTAGAATTTGAACAGTAAAATCATATTCTTAGATAGTTTATATACCCACAAAATCTACAAATAAAACAAATTGCATGAAATACTTGTTTTTAATTATCCATTAATGCCTAGCCTACCAAGTAGACCTTAGATTAGATAGATCACGACGAGAGATTTGGACGACCGGATAGCCTAGTTGTTAGAGAACCTGACTACGAAGCTTGAGGTCCCGGGTTCGATTCCCGGTCGGGGCAGACATTTGTGTGAATAATACGAATGTTTGTTCTCAAGTCTTGGGTGTTTAATATGTATTTTTAAGTATGATTATCCGTTGTCTAGTACTCATAGTACAAGCTTTGCTTAATTTGGGACTAGGTCAATTGGTGTGAATTGTCCCGTGATATTTATTTATCACATTCATAAACACTCTTAGTTTGGCTAACAAACAATTTTAAAATGAACTTAAAATAATATTTATCCTAAAGATTAATTAACAGATATCAAAATCAAATCACAACACAAGTAAGTATGTGGCACCTTTAGTTATTTAAATAAACAATAATCAATATGTTCGTATTTGTAGTTATAGTCGATGGCAGTCGAAATAAAAAATAGATTATTTACTGTACCACATTAATAAACTAAACTCTCTTAGTTTGGTTAAAAACAATTTTAAAATGAACTTAAAATAATATTTATTCTAAAGATTATTTAACTGAGATCAAAATCAACTCACGGAGCGGGAGAGCGCGAGCGCGACGCGGGCGGAGGGAGGAGTGTAAGTAGTATAGATAAGTTGCGTTCGGATTTCGGATATTTTTCGATGACTCAAAATTAAATATTTCTTAGAGCGTTAGAAAAAAGTTGATTTAAATCAAAATGTACCTACGTCAATCAAAATGGAAAACCGGAGGTAAAACCGGTTTTGTCTTTCAAAACCGGTTTTGAAAAATCGGTAAATTTTGTCCGGTTTCCGGTTTTCAGCAAAACCGGAAAACCGGTTTTGCACGCCCTAGTTACAGGACGAGTGGCGCCAGCTTCGATGGCACGGATATGTTGGTATTCTAAATGTCAGGGCGTGCGACAGTTTTTTATTTGGATCCAAAGGCTTCCTGCTCCACCCATCGGATCAGCGGCTTTGTAAACATGGCTTTCCGTGGAATTACGAATGGATAGAAGCGGCAATTTTTTTTTTTTGTAAATCAGCGTAAGTAATTAAATAAGGCGAATAGAATAATGGCATGTCTTATCAATACTCATCATCATCATCCTAGCGTATGTATATACGTCCCACTGCAGGGCACAGGCCTCCGTCAGATTAAGAGGGCTAGGGCCGTAGTTCCCACGCGGGTCTAATGCGGATTGGGAACTTCACACACACACAATTTCTTCTCAGGTGTGTGCAGGTTTCCTCATGATGTTTTCCTTCACCGTAAAGCTAAAATTTCAAATGTAACTTTGCACATAAATTCCGAAAAATTCAGAGGTGCGAGCCCGGGCTCGAAATCACGACCCTCTGCTTAAGACGCCATAGGTCAAACCACTAGGCCACCACGGCTTTGTTTTTCTATACAATTATAGTTTTTTTTTATATATTAAAAATTGGTACTTTGCCAATATTTGGGTCATGGAACTGTAATATTCTACGAACTTTTATTTAACTTTGATGCTATGTTATTGTTAGGTCAAGTCTTGGAAATCGAATTTTATTTATTCCTAGTAATTCAAATGACATACAATAAATAAGAAGTAAGTATAGCCAGCAAAAAGCAGGTAGGTATTAAAAATTATTTGTTTTACAAAAACTTTTTAAAACTAGGTGCTACGACTACGTGATAGGTTATAACCTTAAAAAAAAAGCAAACCTAAAATCCCGAAAAGAAACATAAAAATTAATGATTAAGGAAGATGAATTTCAGTCAAGTTTTCTCAGAGAGCAAACTTTTCAATCCTTTTAAGCAATGATTTCTCGTGGAGACAGTAGTTTCAAAATTGACTGGTATAGTACAAAACCAATCCGCTGCAAAATAATACCTACCTCAACAACATAAAAATGTCATAATTCAATTGAGATAAAGTCACACATTATCAGTGCATACTAATACAATAACTGACCATACATAGATACGGAAACCATTAAAAATACCAATAGTCCACCTCTAGCCCTTCCTATGGCAACAAAAGATACTTTATCGTATACCGACGATTACTGGCCACTTTCAATTATACTTGCCGCGTTCAGCAACGCCCGTATAAAAGACCCAACGCACCACAGGACAGTATTCAGTAGCTATCTAGCAGTCTGACTAAGAAGTGCAAGATGAGATTTCTGGTAATATTTCACACTTTAACCAAAAACTCAAATAAGAAGTGATAACGAAACGCAATAAAAAAAAATCCCGAACGCGCCCTTAAATTTTTTGTTTAAATTTTTCCGAATGTGTTACGATTTTCGCGCGCAATTTTGACAAGTGGTTTTTTTAAACGCAAAGGGCGTAGATAGTGTTCAGTTTCGGCTTTCCGTTATCATTTTTCTGCGAATGCGGATGAAACCTTGTTAAATTGATAGTTGTATTGACGTGTTTGGAAGTGACAAAAAGTTGGTCCCATTATTGATTTGACAAGGTCACATACGTGTTTTTTAATTGAAGTGTCATAGCAAATTGTACTTTTTGCCTCGTCATACGAATCGGATTAGAATTTAACATTTCATTGTAGTTATATTATTATGTAAATTCGTTTATGCATATGTCAATCAAGTCAAAACTATTTAGTTCTTTGCATTCCAATACAATTCAAAAAACAGATGATGATCTTGATCTAGTTTGATTCTTTATTGATATGAGTAAAATATTTCACTTAAAATAACATCGAACATTTAAAAAAACATCTAAACAAATTTTTATAACCGTTACATTATTTAACAACCGTTAAAAACGCAACATGCAATAAAAAAAAACACGCGTTTAAATAAAGAACGTATCACAGGCAGCATAAAAAAGAATCACGCAATTCCAATTAAACAATTCATCTGTCGTATCAATTCCGAGCCTTATTTGGTCGCGATAAAGTTTGTTGTGAACGCATAATTATAATTGTAAGTGAAGGTCGGCCGCATGCGACGATTCGCGACGTTGTTTGCATATTAAAAAAATGAAGGGCATGAATGGATACAGGTGTAGTTGTTATGCAATATCAGAAAATATGGTACTTCTGTACATGTTTATCCTTAATGAATTTGACTGTCCCTCAAAAGTTAAAATTACAGTATTAAATGAAAACACTTTGATCTTCAATCTTCATTGCTTCAAAGCTCTATGCTCTAAAGCTCTAAGTCAAATATTTAAGGCTTTTACAAAGATAATTTACTACTAATTCAAGCAATGTGTATATATTTTTACGTAACTAGGCATTGTCCGCAACTCAGTGTCGTACATCCAACGGGAATTTAGTCCTTCTCTGGGTTAAAAACTACATATTCAGCGATGTAGCTTTTTAACAGTGCCAGGACTTCAACAATCGTTTCAATAATTCCAGAACTTAGTTTACATCTTCATTATATTACCATAAACATTGGTTTCGAATCTGAGTTTAATTACCCCTGGAGTAATACTCTACTTATCTGGGGAACAAACAGAAATAGTGGGTACGAACTTTGCTTTTTCAGGGGTATATTTAAAAAAATAATAATAATCACTGATGTACATGAAGTTACATCCTTTGTTTGAGACCAATTCATTTGGTATAAAATGCCCTTTAATATTATCATTTGTATATTGCTACAATGTGACAGTTACTTCGTCAAAATCATTATCTATATTGTGTTGACCACATTGCAACACAAACTTGTCTAACATAGGGCGTTGTCAAGTGCTTTGTCTTACGAAATACCTGCGACCACTCCCTTAGGAAGTAAACTAACAAAACCAGTACTAAATATCCTTTAATAATACCTAGAATTTGAATCTAGAACACGTAAAACATTTACATTACAATTTATATCTATGCGGTTTTAGACTTGCTTGAAATAATGCCAGATTAAATATTCCTATCGATCTATAATTTGGTACGCCCAAACTCTTTGTCATCGTGGATTTTGAGGCCGTTGCTATCATACCTAAAGATTTAAAAAAAAGCATCTGTCACTAGCCAGTTACAAAACGTTCCGAATTCGGAAAACAATGAGCGTTTAAAATAAATCGGTTGACATTAAAAATGGCGGCGACGCATTTTCTTTAGCGTCAGTGTTTGTTTGGAGCAACTATGAACAATTATGTTAATTAGAACATTGGGAATGGAGCAATGCAAGCATTTGTACATAAACTCATGTCACTTTCTATTTATGGTACGTACCTAGAGACCGAGAGTGACATTTGCTCCGTGACATATTTTACTAGCTCGTTCATCCTTCTTTTATAATTGATGTGAAAATTTGAATGCCATTTACATGTACTATACAGGTTTATATTGAATTTTAAGATCAAATACAAGCTTTAGATTTTAAACCTGACCACTATGAAATTGAGATCATAAGTTAAACAACCATACATCCTTAAATGAAGTGTTTATTTATGACATATAGGAAAGATTTAACTTTTACTTAACACTTCACTAACTCAGGCATGTAAATGCAAAAATTATCAATTATAAAACGCAACGTAAACTAAAGTTTCCACTAATCCAATTAATCGTGTGGCAACACTAGCGATTTCATCGTTCTGGGTTACTTTGTATCCACATTTCAGCAGCGAATTGCATTGAAAAAATCCATCTTTAAATTAAGTCCAGATTCTTCAAAATTCTCAAATCTTTTTTTTGCCCCGTAAGAATATATGTTCTAGTTTAATAAGCGCCTTTGATAAGGTACTTAACGATTGGAAAAACGAAAGGTACTTTAAACTTCATTCGATTAAAAAATACTAAAACTGGTAAATCATTGACTGTCTAGTTTTTCTTTCTTTTATCAAAGTCTTTCTCGCAAAAAATAAATCTAATACAAAACGACATTTAACGGTTGCGTTTTCATGGCATCAATATATTCCGGGACGGAGAGTTCGCTACGAAAATTACTACGTTCGAATGAAATGGTCTTAAACTTAAAACGTTGCCCTGAAAGTACCTTTCAAAATTCTTGGTATGTAGACAGATTGAAAATGATTAGCCGGTCTACTGATCGTACAGTTGGAAGTTGTAAAACAATTTAATTCATGTATATGCATGAAGGATGTTGCTTAGAGAGCGGACGCCGAACGAATACATACATATTTATGACTTGTTACGCTTCCGTTTTAACACTATGTTAGTCTAATTAAAAACAAACCACAACCAGATTTAAATAAGCAATTAAACTAGGGTGTGTTGCGTGAAAAGCTATCAGATTTGAGTTTACTAGCGGAAAATATCTTAGTTACATTTTAACAAGATTTTATCGGCAAGAGACAATAACACGCGTGGCAGAAAGGATGGGCCTAGTGAGACACACAAAAAGCTATTAAAAAAAAAATGTTTTAACAATCTGTGTTTTTACAGATCGCTTTCGCCGCCGTCCTCGGCTACGCTTCCGCCGGCCTTCTGGCCCCCCTAGCATACGGCATCAACGCCGGTGACGCCCAAGCGGCCGCCATCGACGCCACCGTCGCCGCCCAAGACTACAACCGCGCCGCCGTCGAAAACACCCTCCGAGCAAACGAAGCCGCCGTACAATGGAACACCGAAGCCGTCCGCCAAGCCGCCGAGACTAACCGCGATATCAACGAGAACGTCTACTGGAACGGTGTCGCCGCTAGCCAGAATTACGTCGCAGCTGCGCAGTCCCAAGCCGCGGCCGTCAATGGCGCCGCCGCTGCCGCTCGCGCTGCCCACTGGGGCGCCCCCGCCATCGCCCCCCTGGCTTACAGCGCTCCCCTCGGTTACGCCGGCTTGGGTTACGCCGGTTTGGGTTACGCCGGTCTCGGTATCCACGGCGCCGCTGTCCACGGGTGGTAAACTAACGTAAATTCAACTAGCTAAAGAATACGTCAATTTCAACTTTAAATGGTTCGATCTATTTTTATTCGCTTTACAAGCAAGCTTAAATGCAGCTCGCTTTTTACTAATTACGTCTCTATCCTACTCTAGTACGAAAGGGACGTAGATAGTGACAACGTGACTGTTTGCACAACACAAGAACTTTTTACATACCATCAAATAAAATCGACTATTCTTGGTTAGTTAAAACACGTTACACGAATTTACCTAGCGACACTATTTTACTATATTACAATCATTACTCTAACTAGTGTTTCAGATAGCATTCGTTAGCACGCGTATATGCGTCTAGTCCCACGTTATATGTCCTTACATCGAAGATACTATAGTGTTTAGTGTCGCCAGGCATCGCTCACGGTACGCAACCGATTGCTCAACGGAAAAACTCAAAACGGTCTCATTTAGTAACTCTCTTTGTAGATACAATAATGCCATCACTGCCAAAGTGTAAATAAATACACGTTTTTTAAGAGAATACTTTGATTTTATTTTTAACTGATACCCTATACGAACCCTGTAGCGTAGTGGTTTGGTCTCTCAAGCAGACGGTTGTGGGTTCGAGTCTGGGCTTATACGTGTGAAATTACATGAAATTTATCATGAGCTTTACGGAGAAGGAACCTCCACACACCTGCGAAGGAATTCAATGATGTGCGTGAAAGTTCCAGTCCGCACTGGATCCTGTGGGAACCACCGCCCAAGCTGTCTCATTCTGAGAGGAAGCCTGTGCCCTACAGTGAGATGTCTATAGGCTGAGATGAAATTTTGATTGTATTTTTATATACACCTATTATTGTTTATTATACCTTGTTAGTACGATAGTATGAGTAGAACAAATAATGCAAGTCGGTCCCGGGTTCGATCCCCCGTCGGGACAGATATTATGCATGATCTTCTTCTTCTATATCTATACATATAATAAATCTGTCACAAGTCGGTGTCTGTACATAGAAGATATTTGAGAAAAACTGTCACTAGGGCTATTTATTAGCGCAATAGAACCCAAAACAATGATTTTTAGAATTATTGTCTGTTTGTCTGTGCGTTTGTACGCGCTAATCTCAGAAACGGCTTAACCTAGAAGGATGCGGTTTTCACTGATATGTTGGTATTTTCTTGGATTAACATTTAGTGTTTGTTTCATTTGAATCGGTTACAAATAAGAAAGTTATGATACTTTCAGTGTTAGATAGCCCATTTATCGAGGAAGGCTGTATATCATCCATCACGCTGGAAGTACGGTGGTGAATGTGAACGCGGGTGTGCGGGGGGGGGGGGGGGGGGGGGTTGGGAGGGGAGTGCGGGAGTGGGGGGCTGGGGGGAGAGCCATAATTGATGAAAAAGCAAATTGGATAAAAAAATAAGCTGCCCAAATTACTAATTCCACGCGGACGGAGGCGCGGGCAAAAGCTAGTTAATAACTATAAATTGAAAATTTTAAAAAACCCTCAACGCAATTAGGTCACACATATATGTTTGAAAATAAAGTAAATGCCCATGCGTCTAAGATCTCTTCCGCAGCTAACAAAAGAGCTGATGACTTTGAGACGGCTGAACCAATACAAACACACACATACAAATAGCGGTCAAACTTATAACACCCCTCTTTTTGTGTCGGGGGTTAAAAAATACAAATGTTTGTTCTCGGGTCTTGCGTGTTTAATATGTACTTAAGTATGTATATTCTATATAAGTATGTTTATCCGTTGCCTGGTACCCATAACGCAAGCACTGCTTACTTTAGGACTGGATATATATTTGTTATGTACAGTCAATAAAAAGGACAGCCAGCAGAAAAACTCTAGATATAGCCACCATTTTCGAGAATGCCGTTAATCTAGATATTTTACAAGGCCACATAAACGAGGTAAACATAAATTAAAGATAAGCAATAACTCCATTAAACTAAACTGGTGCATGTTATTACTAACGGCTTGTTCCTTGTGATCTTGGAAAAAGATACTGACTGACATCTGGCGGGCAGGGCCGGATTTATGACGACCAGATGGCCTAGTGGTTAGAGACCCTGACTATGAAGCTTGAGGTCCCGGGTTCGATTCCCGTGTCGGGGCAGATATTTGTATGAAAAATACGAATGTTTGTTCTCGGGTCTTGGGTGTTTAATATGTATTTAAGTATGTATCTATCTATATAAGTATGTTTATCCGTTGCCTAGTACCCATAACACAAGCTTTGCTAAGCTTACTTTGGGACTAGGTCAATTGGTGTGAATTGTCCCGTGATATTTATTTATAGGTCTGGCGGCCTCGGGGCATAAAAGGAGTGGAGGCCCCCTGTCCACATATCCAAATAATGGCCTAGTGGTTTGACCTATGGTATCTCAAGCAGAGGGTCGTGGGCGAAATTGCAATTGAAATTTACCGTGAGCTTTACGGTGAAGGAAAACATCGTGAGGAAGCCTGCATACACCTGCGAAGAAATTCAATGGTGTGTGTGACGTTCCCAATCCGCACTGGGCCCGCGTGGGAACTACGGCCCAAGCCCTCTCATTCTGAGAGGCGGCCTGTGCCCTACAGTTGGACTTAGGCTGGGATGATGATGATGATCAAAATAATTACTCGTCGAAATTTGTCAATTATTTTTCGAATCCGGCCCTGCTGGTGGGCTACTACGTATAGTATAAATCTTCCCAGGTGAATTTTTCGCTTCGAGCCCTTATCTTTCAAAACAAACGGTATCGTCATAGTATTAAGGTTAAAATTTAATGTAATGGCTCGAAGCGAAAAATTCACCTGGGAAGATTTATAAAAATACTATAATTTGAAATTCGAAGTTCGTATCGTGCCATCCCTTTCACTCTTCTGTTTAACCCTTAAAAAGGTAGAGGCGATTTACCGACCATTCCTTTGGAAATTTAACCTTATTGCTTTTTCGATACGTCACAATATTCATTGTAATTACATGTTGAAAATAGGATTAGCTTTCAAAATATACTTTATCAGGTATGCATTCGATAGCTGCTTTTGATTCTGATAGATAGATAAATTCATTTAAATTACAATTATATTCTGCATTCCAAATGTCACAAATATAAAGAATTCACAAAAAGATCGTCAAAAGAATTTGATAAACATAAATGAAAAATACATTAATATAAAAGTATTATGCTCCAATAAATTAAGACGACCAGATGGCCTAGTGGTTAGAGAACCTGACTACGAAGCTTGAGGTCCCGGGTTCGATTCCCGTGTCGGGGCAGATATTTGTATGAAAAATACAAATGTTTGTTCCCGGGTCTTGGGTGTTTAATATGTATTTAAGTATTTATTTATCTATATAAGTATGTTTATCCGTTGCCTAGTACCCATAACACAAGCTTTACTAAGCTTACTTTGGGACTAGGTCAATTGGTGTGAATTGTCCCGTGATATTTATTTATTTATTTATTTATTTAAATGGGGCCTTATTAAGGGTTAATATCCCATCAAAAACATAAATGTGAAAAATGTTAGCCAAGTTTCATACCAAGTATATGTTTGGTTGTGGACTTCACCGACAAAAGGATTAAGATCTAAAAGGGTGCAAAGTTCTGCAGGTTATACTGAAATCTATTTATGAAATAAATATAACACTCTATTTCTTTGCTTTTTATACTGCAACAGTGTTTTGTATTTTTAATTTTTTAAATTTAACTATCGAATAATTTACACAAAGTAGATAACTTAAGTTAAATTGAAGCTTAACATTTGACTTGGCTATTTTTCACATACAAATCGTCTTATATTTGGCTAATCATTAATCAACTTATCTTCGACATTCGATTTGCTGGTAAAAACTAGCCAAGTCAAATATTAAGTTTCTCAACTTCCAAATTTCCAACTAGATAGAATAACAAACACACGCACAAAATTTCGCTTGTATGATATTAGTAGAATTGTACAAACCTAAATTGGGGCCTATTTTAATAGTCTGTGATGAGTTCCTGATATTATTAGAGAACAAAAAACGCAGACTGTCACAAAAAATATCAGGAATTTATCACAGAATTTTTTATGTTTTAAAAGAATACAATAAATATTCTTAAGCCGCGGTGGCCTAGTGGTATGACCTATGCCTCTCCAGCAGAGGGTCTTGAGTTCGAATCCGGGCTCGTACCTCTGAGTTTTTCGGAATTTATGTGCGAAATTATATTTGAAATTGACCATGAGCTTTACCGTGAAGGAAAACATCGTGAGAAGAAATTCAATGGTGTGTGTGAAGTTGTCAATCCGCACTGGGCCCGCGTGGGAACTACGGTCCCTCTCATTCTAAGATAAGGCCTGTATATAGTCCTGCAAACGGGCAGTTCATAGGCCGAAAAGAGATGACTAAGATAAAGAACAAAAAATTATATTAACCTTAATATACGACCAGATGGCCTAGTGGTTAGAGACCCTGACTATGAAGCTTGAGGTCCCGGGTTCGATTTCCGTGTCGGGGCAGATATTTGTATGAAAAATACGAATGTTTGTTCTCGGGTCTTGGGTGTTTAATATTTATTTAAGTATGTATCTATCTATATAAGTATGTTTATCCGTTGCCTAGTACCCATAACACAAGCTTTGCTAAGCTTACTTTGGGACTGGGTCAATTGGTGTGAAATAGTGTGAATTGTCCCGTGATATTTATTTATTTATCTGTTAAATTTACCTGTCATTTTTTTTATTTATATAAAACTTGGATTCTTTTCTTTTTTTTTATGTTAGATAGGCCAGACAAACGAACTAGTGGGTCACCTGATGTTAAATGAACACCACTGTCCCTATGGTAGGGTGTCTATACACCCGCAGCGCTTTACACGATGCCAGTGCGTTGTCGGCCCTAAAGGAGAGAGAATAGGGGAGGGGTGAGAGGGAGGGGGAGAGGGAAGGGGTGAGGTATTGGGCCCCCGGCGCTCTCACTGACCGTACGAAACGCAAGCAGGATTACTGCTGCTTCACGCCGGTGTTCTGTGAGACGGTGGTACTGCCTCGGACGAGCCGGCCCATTCGTGATGCAGCGGCTAGCTACAACATGGCTCTACCACTACAAATACTACAAAAGTAAATAAATAAATTATGGTACGATTGACACCAATTGGCCTAGTCCCAAACTAAGCAAAGCTTGTACTATGGGTACTAGACAACGGATAAACATACATATAGATAAATACATACTTAAATACATATTAAACATCCGAGACCCGAGCGCAAATATTCACACAAATATCTGCTCCGACCGGGAATCGAACCCGGGACCTCAAGCTTCGTAGTCAGGTTCTCTCACCACTAGGCCATCTGTTCGTCAACATCGTAGATATCCCAAGTTTTGAGAAACACTGGAAGTACGTATTAACCTACCAATGTAATTACAGACTTGCGAACCCACAATAAAGTACAATTTAATTTGAAAGCAAACCGGCACGAATTAACATTCAAAGGAATTCGACCTTTATATTAATGAGATTAAGAGCTAATTGCGCGTGTTACGGCGTAACCAGTCTAGACTGCCTTGGTCAGGGCGTAGGCTTTTGTGTGGAGTGACACAAGGACGGAGAGAATGGCGAATATTTCATCATCATCATCCCAGTCTATACAGGGTTATTTTTAATTCACTGACATCCTCTTAACCCTGAATTCCAATCACTCAAACAAATGTTTTTTGTTTTATGACTTTTTAAAATGAAGCACTTTTTTTCCCATACAAATACACAGAGTATCGTAAAAATAAGAGGAAATCTCAAATTTTCAAAACGTTATTACACCAAAAATATTAAGTTATGACAAAAGCCGTAAAACAAAAAACATTTGTTTAAGTGGTGGGAGTTTAGGGTTAAAAGGATGCTAGTGAATTACAAATAACCCTGTATACGTCTCACTGCAGGGCACAGGCCTCCTCTCACAATGAAAGGGCTTGGGCTGTAGTTACCACGCGGGCTCAGTGCGGATTGAGAACTTGACACACACCATTGAATTTCTTCTCAGGTGTGTGCAGGTTTCCTCACGATGTGTTCCTTCACCGTAAAGCTCATGGTAAATTTCAAATATAATTTCGCACATAAATTCCGAAAAACTCAAGAGGTGCGAGCCCGGATTCTAACCCTAGGCCACCACGGTTTACGAATATATATTGTATTATTTTCAAACATACAAAAATTCTGTGATAATGATAAATTCCTGATATTTTTTGTGACAGTCTGAGCTTATTTCGTTCTCTAAAAATATCAGGAACTCATCAGAGACTAATAAAACAGGCCCCAATTTAGGTTTGTACAATTCTACTAATATCTGAGTGTGTTTGTTAGTCTACCTAGTTAGAGAGACAGAAGTTGTATTTATGGATCCGTGTTAAGAAACTTCGATAAAGATTTTGTCTGATGGCTAGATGGCACTGGGAGTCGCTACAAATTCACTCATCATCATCATTTCCCTAAAGCTCGCCAAACAGATCGGTCCCGTGCCATCCGCATCCAACGCGTTCCCGCAACCTTAACCAGGTCGTCGCTCCATCTTGTTGGAGGCCTATCTACACTGCGTCTTCCGGTCTGTGAACGCCACGCGAGAACCTTTTTGCCCCATCAGCCATCAGTTCTACGAGCGATGTGCCCTGCCCACTGCCACTTGAGTCTGGCGATTCTTCGAGCTATGTCGGTGACTTTAGTTCTTGCGCTGATTTCATCATACATTTCTAATGTTATCCCGCAAATCAACTCCGAGCATAGCCCTCTCCATCGCCCTCTGAGTTCACTCAGTCACCAATAAAATATCCCATGTTCGTCGCACTACATTCCCGTGCGTACAAACGCCGCCGCACAAAATAACTAACGAATGTAGATCGCCTTGACGCAAGAATGATGTATAATAATAGCTAATTGCGCTGGTAATGTGGCCAGATCAATCACAGCATAACTACTACGCCAATTTTTATTTAAAATAGGGTATAAACGGATCATACACGCCGTAAGAAACAAAAGTTTTACATTTAACGACCGCTTTAGCCTAGTTGGTAGTGACCCTGCCTACGTAGCAAGAGGTCCTGGGTTCAAATCCCGATAAGGGCATTTATTTGTGTGATGAGCACGAATATTTGTTCCTGAGTTATGGATGTTTTCTATGTATTTAGGTATTTATTTATCTATATAAGTATGTTTATCGTCGTCTAGTACCCATAGTACAAGCTTTGCTTAGTTTGGGACTAGGTCGATTTGTGTAAGATTGTCCCCTAATATTTATTTATTTATTTATGTGGGGGTATGTATTACAATACCGAAGTACGAAAGACCGAATGTATTAAAACATCGAATGGGTCAAAAGACCGACACGATTTTTTTCTGAAACCGTTAACTTTTTAAGATTGTTATAAAACTAATCTAACCTAACCTAATGGGTTCTGTATGATGCCGTTTTAATAAATTCTGAAATACACATACCCACATGTGGATATAAAATTATCGGCGCCGAGTCAGCAAACTTAAATAGTATTTTATGCAATGGTTTTAGGTATAAGTGAGGTCTTAAAAGGCGAGTGACGTGAGTTGCGATACGAGCGAATGCGAGTATCGCAATGGAAGGCGGCACGAGCCGTTTAGACCAAAATATACACAGTTGTATACAATATCTTTTCTACTTCATCCATGTTTTCTTCTATTAATTTTAATTGGGATGAACCAAAAAAAATAACCTATAGTTTTTATATTTTTTTTGGAAAGAATAGGATATTTTAAGATACCATTTTCATCGATTTTGAATTTAGTTGAGTATTTAATTTTATATAATTTTTTTAAGAAATACGTTGGATGACGTCACAGTGTGAGAGCCACGTTCCATTGCCTACAAAAATTCAAGCCGTACATAACATAATCTGTGGCACTACTGATTTGTCTTGTCATTGTCAATAATACAAGCACGGCTTAGGGTCCTAAATGAACCATGACAAATAGTTTTATTTATTTATCTTCTTTTAGCTTCGATTATTCCTGTTTGTTTAATAGTGTGATAGTAAATAGATATTTTTTACTGAAATCTGATATTTAAATTCTTTCATATTTACTTGTAACGTAGTAATTTAAGAATTAAATTTGTAAAAATACATTGCGAGTATTGTATACATTTCGGACTTTATGATAAATGACAACTGTTTAAAGCCAGGTGCGCATCATGTGATTAAAGTTCTGTCTTTGTCACTCTTTGCTATTATAAACAGGACAGCAACATTTCAAACTGTCAATTTGCTTTAGAATGTAGACCTTTGTGACGATTCACTGCAGGGGTCAAATGAAGGTCATTACTTAAATTTTCTTTATTTAATTCAGTTTATCATATTTCTGGAATCTGATTTCTGAAAACGATTCACAAAGCCTATTTCTCCAAACGGTTTTCGATTTATTATACGTTGTCAAAAATTGGGACATCCCAATTATGGCAAACTATGGTAAAAGTAGACGAGCGGACGATCGAAACCGTCGCATGAGTAGTTTGAGACTGTGCAAAGAAAAGTACAGTCAACAATAAAAGATTGTAATAAAATATATTTTTAATTACTAAACTAAACGGGACTTATCACGCAATAAATATTTATTTATTTACCTCGACGTTTCGGCCACATTGCAGCAACCGTGGTCACGAGTTAACACGAGTTGCGTGATAAGTCCCGTTTAGTTTAGTAATTATGAGTGAAAATCACGAAAGTTTAAAGTGTTTAAACCAGTATTAATAAACTTATTTCCGTTGTTTTTTTTTTAACGCTGCTTCAAAGAAAAGCTTCTTCTGGTTCCTGAAACACCACTTACCTTTGGCCTCGAGCTGGTGTTTGAGCTGTTCCGCTTTCGCTTGTAACTTGGTCTGCACCGTTTCCGCTCCCTCCTTCATCTTGGCCAGGATACCTGTCCCAGCCCAGAAGGGTCAGCGTTTTGACTATCTATACCAATCTATATTTTAATCTATACCAATAAGCATGTATAGAATATTTAAGGCTTACTAAAATTAGGAATTACCTATAGAATTGCATGGAACTTTTTCCTAAATAAATAAGTAAAATAGCCTTAAGATATTACTCTTTAAACGTCTATTGACGAAACAGCGCAAGAAGTGTTTCAAATTTACATGTCAATGAAATCAAAAATAGCTATTTATTGTTTCAGATGTACCTATAAAAAATAATTTTAACTCCAACTCTAGAATAATATCAAAACCCACCACTTCTTGTTTTTACTGCCGCCAATGCCTATAATGCGTTAGTCAATAAATAAAATATAAGATGGTTTGACAGAGCACTTGTAAGTTACTTTACTACATAGTATAAAACAAAGTCGCTTCCCGTCTGTCTGTCCCTATGTATGCTTAGATCTTTAAAACTACGCAACGTATTTTGATGTGGTTTTTTTAAATAGATAGAGTGATTCAAGAGGAAGGTTTATACGTATAATACATGCATAATTGCACCCGTGCGAAGCTAGTTTTAAATAAACACAGACTAAAAATAAAATGTATTTATGGCAAATATTTATATTAAAACACAGGATACTTTACCATGTTTGTCTTTTTCCTTTAATATCCTCTCCATATCGCCAGCCTTGTCTTTCACGCGGCCAAAGAAATCTATCCGTTTCGGTAAGCGTGCGACAGAGACACAAAACAGTCAATTAACTGAAGGGAGAGAGAAAGAGATCGCTCTTCAGAAAAATGTTGCTCTGCGAAGTCCGAAGGAAGAGTTGCAAGTTGTATTTATGCAAGCTTAGAAATTAATTTATCACATAAAAAGTATGTTAAATTTTCTTCTCTTCATTAATAGGTCACGTTGCATTCATGTTGCTTGGGGTCGCTTCAGGTATTTAAATGCGCTAAAACGCTGTGGATGTGCTCGACGACTTATACTAAACGCCGTATATACATAGATTCCAAAAAAGTTACCAAAGATGGCCGAACGTAACTGACACAAGTGCCATTGTCATTGTGACCTTCCAGATGTAACCAACCCATGCACATTAATAAAAAGTAGTCATAATAATATTTTGTTGTTATTTAAGTGTAAAGATTATCCCATGTTTTTGATGTTTCCTATAAGTATACCTACGCATACCGTATTGTGTACAATGTGTGTTGCACATGAATACCTTGGTTTTGAACTATCCATGTGCCAAAATTTATCACAATCAATTGACTTGAATTGACACTCATATGACTTCTAGGACGCTTCCTTGGTGGAGAAGGAGGAAGATTCTCGTCACTGTGAGAGGGACCTGAGGCCGTATTGTCTAACGCTTCTGACGCTTGCCTTCGCTTTCACCATCTCTTTCTGTCATCAACTTATACCGTTTGACAGAAAGAAATAGGTAGTGATTGCGAAGGCAAGCGTCAGAAGCGTTAGACAATAAGCCTGCAGGTACCGGTTCCATGTTACTTGCTTAAATGCAAAACCCACGAACAAAACATAATAACAAAACTTAACAGGAAGCAAAAACTCAACGACAAAAACAACAAAAATTATCACGAGTACAGAAAGCATTCGATCAATCCAAACGTCAGATGCCGAATGAAGTAACAATTGGAGATGTCATGGTGGTCCTATGTTCGCCATGTTTACCATAAAGTTTGGCATACGTGATTTGTTGTCAACATTTCTATGTGCATATCAAAAATATTTGTAAATAGTATATAGGTACGCAAATTATAACATTAATGTATCCAAATGTTGTTTAAACCTGAAGTATTACCACTGTAATATGAACTTTTCTTCTACAAAACAGTTTCAACCAAATATCTGTATATTAAATTATTTATTTATGCGGTTGCATTTAATTTTAACTTCACAATTACATATAAATAAATTACTTATGTATTATATTTAGAAAAGTTAAAACTTAACGATGCAAAACTTTTTCATTTTATTGGCAACACATTGGTAGTTTTTTTGGAATCTATATACGGCGTTGAGTATAGTTTGGTTACTTCGTGTCAGTCACCGGTGACTGACAAGGCCTGAACAGATGCTGTGTCCGTCAAGACACCGTTGACCGACATGGCAGTCATAGTTAATTTAATTAACTTTTACTTTGTCGAATGAACTCAGAATGTTGCGCAAAAGTTGCCGCGGAATGGGTCCCTGCAATGGACATCGTAATAGAGGCAGACCGAAGCAGAAATGGGGCAACCTAGATATTAATCACGTGGGATGGCGGGAGCTCGCGTTTGATAGACGAGAGTGGAGCAAGAGAGGAGAGGTATTTGCCCAGCAGTGGGACACAAAAGCAAGCTAACTAAAAAAAAACACTCGGAACTGACGTTGTGGAAACCTTAGGGGAAGACCTTTGTCCAGCGGTGAACGTCTTTTAAAGCACGGTCGCAAAACATAAAGAATATCGTACAATGACCTGTCACTACGTGTTTCTATCGCTCGTACGTAAATATTCGCCGTCGCGCTCGCACACTTGAATTTGTACGAATGAGACGGGAAATATTCAAACGGGAGCAACAGTGACAAGTAGTGAAGGTCATTGTACGTAATTCTTCGTGGTGCGCGACCGTACTTTAGCTAATATGATTCTGTAGCTATGTTTTCTTACGTCCATGTACCCATTTCGTCTACATTACAGTTGTAACAACTGATATGGCTCAGCACAGTACCTGCGCAGAAGATGCGTTTTATAATCGCGGGAAATGTAATTGCCCAATCGGCATACTCCTTGCACGGCGTGTCTTTTCTCTGCGCCGCTATTGGTGGGTTGCTGCCGCCATGTTAGCGCGTGTCGCGTGCCATGTTAGTCAGCCGCCATTCTTTCGAGTGAGTGAGATGAATAAAAAGTGCACTGTAATTTGCACATTGTAACTATATCACATAAGACTGATTTAAAGTTTGAATCGTATCTTCGGCTATCCTCGGCTAGTTCATTCGTGACTGCGCAACCGAAAATGCACGACGCGCCATATAAAGTGTGTACTGTACAATGTTGCCTAAAGTTTCTCGTCAAATTGCTTACCGGATATCCGTTTGGTGGCGTCCGGGCTGGCAGAGCGTGTCAGCGCCGCCACTGTCATGTATTCACTGGTTATCAGACCGGCAGCCTGTTCGATATAAATAAATAAATAATAAGTATCACAGGACGATTCACACCAATTGACCTAGTCCCAAAGTAAGCTAAGCAAAGCTTGTGTTACGGGTACTAGGTACTAGGCAACGGATAAACAAAAAAATAAAAAGGAATATTATGTTTTAAACTTTCGCGATTCTTAGTCAAACTATTAAGTAATTATTACGCGATTAAACTAAAGAGTACGTCGATTATGCGACGCGTGTAAGTCAATTTAAATATGTATTGCATTTGGCTGGTTAACCCGCCGCCATAACTGTTGGTTGTTCATGTCTGTTTACATTTAGTTAAGTTCCTCAACATTTATAGTATTAGTATAGATAAATTACCGAGAGCGTGGAATTGCATATAAATACATAAATAAATAAATAAATATCACGGGACAATTCACACCAATTGACCTAGTCCCAAAGTAAGCTAGGCAAAGCTTGTGTTTTGGGTACTAGGCAACGGATAAACATACTTATATAGATAGATACATAATTGTTTCTATAGTATCGATGAATTTTTTAAGCATGCGTTCTAGTTATTTTAATTTGTTTTTACATTATATTGCTTTCACAAAATTGAATTGATATTAATGAATTGATAAATGATGATGACATAATTTAAATGAATTTCAAATTTTTATTTAGTATTGTATAAATTGACATAAGTGAGATTGCTTTTAGATTTTTATATTAATTGTGACCAGTAGCTATATTTGTGATTTTTTTTTTTTTTAATTTTTATTTGCATGCATCAATATTGTGACAATTTAAAGCTACTATTATTGAGTAAGATTAACATTATTATTATTAATCATGAAAATTTTCACATGCCGTGTAGGCCGAACATATGATAGCTCTAATGTGTTTTTGTAACATCTTTTATACCGTATGTTCTGTGAATAAACATTTCATTTCATTTCATTTCATACTTAAATAAATATTAATTCCTAGCTGCCATGTTGCTTCCAATGACTCAATGAACTCAACATTTCTGGATCGCACAATAGATAGTGTTGACAGGGTAACGCTCCGTCGGAAGCCAAGCGAACAAAACCAATCGGTGAGTCTCAACCAATTAGTAGACGATACCGTGTATTTGGACAGTATACGTGGTGTAGTAAGGGATGAGCTGACTCAAATTGTGAATGAGCGCCTGGGAAGCCTGATTAAAAATACAATCAAGGAACAACTTGGGTCGTTGATGTCTGCAGTTGCTGACCTGGGTGCTCGCGTTACTTCGGTGGAGGCTAGGCTTGCTCAGATGGAGCTTTCATTCATTCGGCTGACGAATCCTATTTTTGTAGATCAAAAGCGGAACAAGAAGGGCAGGGAGCAGGTGCCGTTCGAAAAAGAAGCTTTTTCCGTGCAGTCTCCGATATCGACCCCTACGCAGATCCCAGCCCGGGTCCCAATCCAGGTCCCAACCCAACCCCCAGCACAGGGCCCAACCCAGGCCCCAGCCCAGGGTCCAACCCAGGCCCCAATCCAGATGAAAGAGCCACTTACAGTCGGCCCGCGGGATTCGGGGCTTCCAAAAAATAAGCCAATCGAGCAAGACTGGAAGGTAGTATCTCATAAACGTTCACGTGTATCTGCGAGGCGCGGAACAGCTGCCCCGGGTGCTACGCAGCTTGAAGCTTCTGAGAGAAGACAGTACATCCACGTTTATTACGTGAAAATGGGAACTACCGAAGAACAAATCTGTGGACACCTGAAACAGATCTTGAAAACGGATGTTTGCACAGCTGAGGCTTTGAACGCCAGAGGTGAATACGCGTCTTTTAAAATAAGCGTACCATCAAATTTAGCCGAGCATGTTATGGACCCCGCTAACTGGGCCAAAGATATTTGTGTCAAGCCTTGGCGTCAAACTTTTCGCTCCCAAACGGGGAAATAAGCACGCGCGATCTGTACTCAATCTGTACTACCAGAATGTGAGAGGGCTGCGATCCAAAACGACGATGTTCCGAAGGAATGTGGAGACCTACCGCCCTGACGTCGTAGCCTTGACTGAAACGTTCCTAAATAGCTCCGTCAGTAGTGGTGAACTGTTTCCGCCAGATTATATTGTGCTGCGGAAGGACCGAGTCGGGGACGTCGGCTGGGGGGGCGTTCTACTTGCAGTGAGAGATTCTTATAGTGTGCACCGTATGGACAATATTGATGGGCTAACGGACGATAAGGAAGTTCTATTTATTAAATTGTCAAAAAAAGGTATTAAGATAATAGTGTGTGTCGTTTATCTGCCTCCGAACTATAGTGTAGAAAAATACCTAAGTGTTTTAGACTGTATCGAGAGAGCAGTGAGCGAATTCGGTTCTTCGGACATTGTAATCGTGGGAGACTTCAATCTCAATTCTTTTAATTCCAATGTGCAAAAGCAGTTTGACTATTTTACTTGTTTTTGTAAGTTAACTCAGTGTAATAAGATTGTAAATTCGCATGGAGGCATTCTAGATCTTATCTTAACCAACACGGTTGCTGGAAACACTTCTGTACAATACTGTGACAATTTTTTGGTCCCTGAGGACGCCTTCCACCCGCCGCTTGATGTAAGACTATTGTTTACTTGTAACGAGCATGACATTGTTAACGATACAAATGCGGCGCACGAGCCACTAACTCACTCCCAAAGTAATCAAATTAGTTGGAACTTTAGGAAAGCAGATTTATATTCACTTTACACTGATGTGGCAAATATAGATTGGTCGTCTTTATATGACCAAAAGGATGTCAATAATGCAGTTGATACATTTTACAGTCTCTTGCAAAATATTTTAAATCAGAATGTGCCCACTCAAAGAAACGTGAGGAATATATGCCGTCGCTATGACTATCCAGCTTGGTTCACTCCCGAGATAATTAGATATATTAAATTAAAATATTATAACCTAGTTAAATTTAAAAGCAAAGGACTACTATTTAATAAAGAATTATATCGGTACTATAGGACTCGAGTCAAGGAATTAATAAAGTCAGCCCACAAAATGTACCTGCAGAAGACAGAACAGTCTATAACTTTAAATCCTGCTGTATTCTGGAGGCACATTAAAGACAAGCGTAGTAACCGGCGGCAGAAGGGTTATACGATGGGAGGCGTGTTTTTGTCGGAGAGTGATGCAGTGCAGGCTTTCGCTAAGTACTTCGGATCAATTTTCCACGCCAACTCACCCGTGCTTGACGTGGACGCGGCTGCCCGCAGTGCAAACTTAGGAAACGATTCTACTTGTATAAGTTTAGGTGACATTTCCTCTCGCCAGCTGCGTGGTGTCGTTAGGAAGCTAAAGAATTTTTCTGCACCGGGGCCTGACAGTATACCCGCATTTCTGGTCAAGGATTGTATATCGGTGCTAGAGCAGCCTCTACTTTTCATTTTTAATTTATCCATTCGTGAGGGTGTCTATCCAGCTACCTGGAAGGTTTCGAGAGTGACGCCAATACCAAAAGACGCATCTTCCTTCGATATATCTACCTTCAGACCCATTGCCATCCAGTCGGTTTTTGGAAAGGTGTTTGAGGGCGCTATTAACGGGTGCATTGTGCCAGTTATATCCAATCGTCTAGCTGATGCTCAGCATGGTTTCCGAGCAGGCAGATCCACTACGACTAACATGATCAACTTCGTTGACTACGTGCTTCTTCATATGGACCAGTCCCGGCAAGTTGATACTGCTTACTTCGACTTCCAAAAGGCTTTTGACCTTGTTGACAACGACATCCTGCTAAATAAGTTGTCCCGCTTTGGTTTCTCGCCAGCGCTGCTGAAGCTTTTCGGAAGTTATCTGAGGGATCGTAAACAATTCGTGCAGCTCTCCGGCTTCCGATCTGAAGAGTATTTTACTAGATCCGGGGTAAGTCAGGGCAGTACGCTTGGGCCGACCCTGTTCCTTATAATGATCAATGATCTGCCATCAGTTGTCCGGAATGTGGAATGCTTGATGTTCGCGGATGACTTGAAATTGTTTTATGCCGTTCATTCCCCTTCGGACTGTAATACATTACAGAGCGACATAGATGCTGTGATGGATTGGAGTAAAATCAATAGGTTGCAATTTAATGACAAAAAATGTAAAATTATTTCATTTAGCAGAAGTCAAAGTACGCTGATGAATGATTACCACCTTTCTGACGCTACCTTGGAACGCGTTTTTGCTGTGCGTGACTTGGGTCTTGAGCTGGACACTGAGCTGGATTTTCATGGCCATGTTAATATGATAGTTAAGAACGCCAATAGGACGCTAGGCTTTATAATGCGTTCAGCATCTCAGTTCACCAGTACTACTGTTTCAATTATTTTGTATAATGCGTTTATACGTAGTAAATTGGAATACAACTCCATTGTATGGGATCCCATAGAAGCCAACTACAGGCTTTTGATTGAGAGAGTACAGAGAAAGTTCGCGCGGTACCTCTACAAAAGGCAATTCGGTTACTATCCTTTTCTTTACCCATCACTCTTTGTTGGGGGAATGGTCGGACTTGAGAGCCTTCAATTCAGGCGGATGCTTCACCTTGCAGTACATTATTGCCTGCTGCTAAGAGGCTTAATTGACAATCCAACGGCATTGGAAGGTATCCGATTGTTTGTCCCCGAGCAATACGTGAGGGTGGCGGGGCGCCGGCGCCGGCCGCTGTTCGCGGTGGGCGTGGTGGGCACGCGGCGCGCCGGCAACGCGCCCGGCGCGCGCGCTCCCGCACTTCTTAACGCGCTTGTGCAGGGCCAGGATGTTGACGTGTTTGCCGACAACTGGCAATTATTGTTATGCAGAATAAACCGTCTTTATAACGAAATTATAATATACAGTGGTGGTCATACAATTAAGAACGATTTGAAGTTTCCGATTTTTTTTTATCTAAATCATGTCATATGTCTAGTTGTGTTCCTTCTTAGAAGTAACAAGTTATGTTATAAAATAGCCACATGGATAGAGCAAACAGGATTAATAATAATAGTGTATAATTGCTAACATTTTTTTTTACAAATTTTATTTGTTCTCTATACTAATAAATTCAAATAGTAATGAAGCTGGACAAATAATTAAGAACGATTTATTAAACTGCTCGAGAGTTGTTTTATATGAAACTTAGATTAAATAAATCATATTAATGTGAAGTTGGTATAGAAAAAAAAGCAATTTAATACATTTGAACTAAAATTAATAGTTAGTAGCATGTCCACGGCTTTTAATTATGGCTTTACACCGGCGAGGCATTGAATCTATCAATTTTTGACATTTCGCAAGAGAAATAGAGTTCCATTCTTCTAAGAAAACGTCGTACAGCTCTCTCAAATTGCCACACTGTCGATTTGAAACCTTTTTCTTGACTTCGCACCAAAGATGATCTATTGGGTTAAGATCTGGGCTGTTGGCTGGCCAATCTAAGACTGAAACTGATTGTGATGTGAGGAATTCCTTAACGGTGCGTGCAGTATGCTTTGGATCATTGTCGTGCTGGAATGTCCAAATAACCGGAAGCACGTCTTCGGCATATGGTAACATTGTTTCTTGCAGTATATTTTTGTATTGGAATTGATCCATGTTTCCTTCTATCAGCCTAACAGGTCCAACGCCATGTCCAGAAAAGCACCCCCAAATTTTCACATTTCCCCCGCCATCCTTTAATGTCACTTTTGTGTACTTTGGGTCGAATGCTTTATTCGGAGGGCGTCGTACATATCGTTTTCCATCAGAACATACCCTATTTATTTTTGTCTCGTCAGAAAAAAGAACGTTTTTCCACTGTCTGACTGTCCAGTTTTCATACCTTCTTGCAAATGCAAGTCGGGCTTGCCTATGACATCGTTTCAACATAGGCACCTTTCTTGCTATCCTTCCGTTCAACTTATTTTCTACCAAACGCCTTCGAATAGTGTGTGCAGAGATTGCTGAAGGGTTGTTTTCGCCAAAATATTCTTTTCTCAACTCATTAGACCCTTTAAAAGGATTTTGTTTTGCCAAACGAACGATATTTCGATCATCTCGACGAGATGACTTTCTCTGTCTAGGTCCACGCCGAACGTTTGAAGTAGTCTGATACGTGGAAAAATGCTTTACGGCATGGAAAACCATTGTTTTTGAACATTGCAGATGGTCGGCTATCTTTTTATACGACCAATTCTTCTCGCGAAGTTTTATTATTACTTCTCTTGTAGATTTATCACAACTATTATTTTTCCCCATTGTTTTTATACGAAGTAATCACTTTTAAGACTTTAACAGCACGAAATGGCGCCAAAATTATACGAATAATAATCTACAACCACAGAGCCACACAGTGTTCTCTATTTAAATTTGAAAAAATAATAAACTATTCAGCGTTCTTAATTACGTGACCAGCCAGTAAGTACTAATACTAGGTTCAGATCGAATGTATAAAGTTTCTCTATTAATTTTTTAGCCAACAATGTTGCATAAATGAATGTACCGGTAGTACGGAAAAGTTTTGCAATACCGAAAGAAATAAAAAAAATACGGGCAATTAGTTATACTTGTTACTTTGAAAAAATCATCTCAATAAATAATCGTTCTTAATTATATGGCCACAACTGTAGGTAATTTAATCATGCATGTATATTTATAAATAACATTGTAAGCGAGTTGGTATCTTACTGTTAGCCTACAAATGTATCTTTTTCCAAATAAATAAATAAATAAATAAATTAAACACCCAAGACCCGAGAACAAACATTCGTATTTTTCATACAAATATCTGCCCCGACGCGGGAATCGAACCCGGGACCTCAAGCTTCGTAGTCAGGTTCTCTAACCACTAGGCCATCTGGTCGTCTAAATCGTCGCATATGTAGTGGTATTGTGTATTTATGGGCATTTTAGTGAGAGAGAGTCAACAATATGTATAGAGATCTCCCTCTCCAATGCCTATAAACACACAATACCACTACATATGCAATTCCACGCTCTTGGTAATGTATCTATAAGTAGTAATGGGTTGGCTAAGATCACGCATTATTATTTCAATAATCCGTGCCACCAGCATGTGCATTCGTGGTACACGGCACCGATTTGAGCCACTAGCCAAATTATTTGGCTTTGATGACGGTGCGGCTCTACCCTGTTGATTTTATGATATTTTCATCACACTTGCTCGTCAATGGTGTTATTCCAGGCCTGTATACTAAATGTCAAAGGCCTAATTTGTTCTTAAAGGAGTTATGGATTTACGTACAGTTTTTCTTCCCAAGGGAGTTCTAACTTTAGTTTTAAAATTTTCAAACAGACTAAGGAGGTTTCAAGTCAGCCAACGTTTTATTTATATGTTTAAAACTTAGCTATAACCTAATTTTACTACACAAAACTTGTCTACGCTTCATGAAACTTCGTAATTTTTATATTTTAAATTTATACCAAATAGTTTTACAATAATTTTAGTAGGTAAGTATTTTTTTAACATGTTGGCAGAATGTGGCCGTATGGCCATTCAAATTCTATGGACACCATGGCCTATCATGCGGCAGAAGCGCGGGACGTATACCGCGCCACGCCAGCTTAAATGACGTCATCTGTAGGGCCCTTGTCAGCGTCCAAGTGCCTGCCGTTTTGGAACCTAACGGCTTGGCTAGAGACGATGGCAAGAGGCCCGACGGTATGACTCTGGTTCCTTGGCGGTTGGGTCGGCCCTTAGTTTGGGACGCCACATGTGTGGATACCCTTGCACCGACCCATCTTTAAAGAACCCAAAATATTGCTGGCTCTGCCGCGGCCTCAGCGGAAGACTTCAAACGCCGCAAATATAGCTGCCTTGGAGCCTGTTATATATTTGAGGCGTTTGGGGTCGAAACTCTGGGGCCTTGGGGGCCAAGCGCGCGCCGTCTATATAAAGATCTTTCGGCGCGCCTTATAGAGGCCTCCCGTGACCAGAGGGCTGGCCAATACTTCGCTCAGCGAATCAGCATTGCCATCCAACGTGGCAATGCTGCCAGCCTTCTGGGCACTCTCCCCATTGGCGGCGACTTGGGACAGATTTTTTACCTTTAGCTTTAGTTACTTTTAGTTAGATTTAAGTTAGTCCTAAGTTTTTACTGTTTTTATTTAATATTTGTTTAATGAATAATAAATAATTCTAAACATAGTTTACATTATCTATGGTAGATGACTTGAAAAAAGTGACAATCTGTATTGGCGGGTAGGTAGCCATTATTTATTTAATTTAAGTGTTTAGAGACAAAATAATTTCATTTTTGGATTTTTCACGGGCAGTAAGGGGATTACAAACTCGAGTCATTAAAAGCCTTTCTAATAGGCTTTTCTAATAGGCTCTCGTTGGTAATCCCCTACTTACGGCCCTTGATGCACAATGTACTATTATATACCCAAGTTCTTTTATGTTTTTTTATAATTTTAATATCGTAATGATTTCTTGTATACATATATGTATTACCGAAAGAATGAAGAGAGAGAGGGACGGCATGATGACCTGTTCTGATGGCCGCGTTACGTCACGGCCTACGTCACAACCTGTCACCGGGCATCGTGTGGAGGGAGGAGCAAGCAGCTTCAACAAGCAGAGCCTCACTTTGGTGGCGGCTTAGCTAGGGCTCAGACACTAACTAGACTCTGTGCATTTCGTATAGGCACATGCGTTGATTTCGGTTTGTGATCTTTGTTTTACTTCTGGTCCATAAGATATGTATATAGTATAGTAGTGCTCTAGGCTAAAGTAACTACGCTGTAACTTAACCAGCGAGACCTTTGACCTCGTCTGCACTTTTCATCAGGAAGGTCAACCACGGATAAGTTTTATGTAAAAATAATGTTAATACCTCAAGACTGGCGGGGCTCATGGCCGAGTATTCCTCACTCAGCAACTCGACGATAAGACCTTCGATGTCGAAGAACAAGATGTGGCTCTCCGGATCTAAGATAAAGAGCAAAATTAAATCTACATATACAGAGTGGAAAGTTCGAATGCCATGTGGCGTTCGAGGGCAACTATACTTCGTTTTTTTAGCATTAGAAAGAAGGTAAGATCTTGTCATGTCTTTTTATTGAAAAACGCTTTGGAAAAATAAATCACAGCAAATATGTAACATTTAGAAAGGTCATATGGTCATTTACATTCTTTTGGTTTCTAAGTAATAGTTACTGTTTTTTTAAAAGCGTTTTTCGTTAAAAAGACTCGTCAAGATTGTTTACCTTATTTCTAATGCTAAAAAAACGAAGTATACTTTAACCTCTTCACCGCCACAAAACAAACGAAGTGACGTGCTCTGTACACTACAGAAAAACCAGCGACAAATCAACTTGATTTTTAATTCCATTACAGAATTAATTGTCTTAGTCGGGACTCGAACCCGGTCAAATGCGTCAAAAAATAACATGCCGTATTTTATGACGCAGATCGAAAGGGTTACTGATAATGTCCACTTATCTCTAAATAACATACACAAACAAAGCCATGAAAACTAACAATTACGTTGTTAATTTTGTTTTAGACCGCCGAATATCTAAATATTCGGCCGGCAACCTCTTACTTCCCGGCCTCTGTAGTAATGTCTGTGGAAGTAAGGGGTTGCCGGTTGAATATTTTTATACGGCCGAGAGCTAGCGAGGTCGGATAGTTTATGAGGCTGGCAACTCCATTTCCCGCCGAGGCATGTATAGTGCTTTTCTCAAGCATGCAACGAAATAAATAAAAAAAAAACTCCAAAAAAAACAAAGGTTGTTTCTAGAGAAATACAAGCAAACAAGATAAAAATATAACTAACATATTATTACTATTTATTTCGTTTTATTTTTAATAAGCGTAGTGGCAGAGCGCCATCATAATGAACGAAAAAGCAAATACTGCTTACCAGCTGTTGCCCACGATTCCGTCTGCAAAGAATTCGCTTATCGCTATCCCGCGGGAACTATGCAATTTTCCGGGAATAAAACTATCCTGTGTCCTTCCCAGGGTCTCAAACTGTCTCCATATCAAATTTCATCTCAATCGGTTCAGCAGTTTAAGCGTGAAGAGGCAACAGACAGATAGATAGATAGACAGACAGACAGACAGACAGACACTTTTGCATTTTAATATTAGTATGGATAGTTTTTTAATGGCTGAATGCCAAGATGCCGGGTCACAAATTTATGTGGAATGAAAATTTAAAAAGAGCACATTGTAGGCTTAGGCACAGAATAAGTGATATGTAACCAGTAATTCAACTTCATACTAGTGTGCCCGAATCGACGCACGCACCCAGCCAAGCGTCTTACACGGCCGCTAACTAATCTTCGCTAGACAAAACAATGCAGTACCCACGCCACGCGCCTGTAACACGCTTGGCTGTGTGCATGCGTCGATTCGGGCGCTCTAGTATGAAGTTGGATTACTGGTTACATATTACTTATTCTGTGGCCTAGGCCTCTAGGCTCTCGTCTAGCCGCGCATAAAACGCGATACTTCGCGGCCTATAAGGAACATAACGTCAATATTTCATAGCATGTTTGAGAAATGCACTATTTCTTCATATTTTGATTTTGAAGGTTATTTTAAATTTTTCAAAACCTCAAGGCCTGGGTTCACTTTGATTAGTGATTAGTGCAGGTGATTAGTGCAAGTGATTACTGATTAGGAGAAAACAAGTGTGGACAGCGACTGATTAGTGCAGGTGATTAGTTGGCTGCGTAGTAACGTGATTAGAAGAGTGTTCTATTTTTTGGCGAGTGAACTGCGAGTAGCCACGTCCCGCGCGCCCTCCCTTCCCCCTCACTCGCAGCGTGCCTGCCACTAAACACGTCTGGTTTGGAATTTACTTAACAGAGCCAGAACAAGAATTGGACACTACTTGCACTACACACCTGCACTAAACATCCTCAATTACTAATCACTTGCACTCGCACTAATCAAAGTGAATACAGGCCTTTACCTTTAGGGTTGCTCCGGAAGCCTTGCACGGTGAGCTGCGCGCGCCGCGCCCGGGCGGGCTCCGCGAGCGGGCCGCCCGCGCCGCCGCCCGCGGGCGCCTGCAACGCCGCCAGCCCGCGCTGCGTCGCCGCGCGCATCGCCGCCACGTTGCGGTGCCGGAGACCCCTAGAATAACGCTTTATTTTTAAAGACGCAGGCGCAGAAAAAAAACGCAATCAATCAATTTTTTTATTTCGTCATCACAGGTAGACTTTGTACAGATGATAGGCATTACAAAGTGGTCCGGCTATGATGTACCTTTTGGCATACGATAATTTAAAGTGCAAACGTCACAAACTTAAGGCTTAATTATTTATACAATATTATTAAGGATTTCATCTAGAATTATCATTATCAGCAAGAAGTAAAACAGCGCTAGCAACAAAAATCAAAAACCGGTTGCCTGTAAAGTCGATTTACGGACGATAGTTCGTGACAACGTCATAACCTAACATTCAAATCCTTTTTCGTGCGTGCAGCCGGCGTTCATCGATTTATTAGACGTTGTCACGCTTTGATCAATTATAACTGTAGATCCACAGTCGCGCGCCCGAAAATGTCCGAGCCAAATAAGCGCCACTTTGATAAAAGTGGCCTTCTTTTTCTCAGTACGTTGCGTGAAATTGTCAAGTTTAGCTGTCAAGTGTAGTTTTGCCGCTACCGAAATTCGGCTGTAATGAAGTAAAGACTAGGTTCAAATTTCTGTGTAGGTGATGATTTTATTTGTTACGCAACCAAATAAAAAAGTTCGGACATTCTTTGAAGGGGATTTTGTTCGGCAATGTGTATCTTCAGTTATAATTGATCAAAGTTGTCACGTCAAAAAATAAAACGCAAGAAGTAAAACAGCGCTAGCAACAAAGATCAAAAAATAAATGAAAGAAAACAAGTGACACTGTTATTTTTTTGATAATAAATCAATGAACGCCGGCTGCACGCACGAAAAAGGATAACGCAATGTAACGTACATGTACCTTACAGAGCAGTGAAGGCCAGTATGTACAAGAGAGCAGCGAACGCCAGGATGTACAATCTTAGTACTAGCGCTCTGGTAATTTTCAATGCGGGGGGTGCGGGGGGAGGGGGGGATGAAAATTGATTTTGCCGTAGGATGCCCCGTTTTCAAGATATTTGGCAAAACACCGGTTCTCGTCCGATCACCGAGGTTAAGCAACGTCGGGCGCGGTCAGTACTTGGATGGGTGACCGCCTGGTTTCATTTTTGTTTTTTGAATGTTTTGTTATGACGTTGTCACGTTAAACTATCGTCTGTAAACCGACTTTACAGACAACCAATTTTTGTTTATTACCGAAAACTGACGCGTCAATACCGCTATCTCACCTGATGAAAAAGCGGATGTAACTCACCGGTTCAGTAACTGCCTATTCACTCTAGCCTTAGGTTTTGTATTAATCTGGAAATACAGACGACGGGAGCGAATTCCATTCCTTAGCAGTTTGTATTGCGAAAGATGAAGCGAACCGCTTCGTGCGAGCCAATGGAATTCTAACCACATAAGGTTGAAGATGAGTTCATCAGTGGATTCGCTCGTAAAGTTGACTAACCTGAAGAAATGTACAGCTGGGTTGGCCAACCCCTGCAGGTCGCTGGAGCCAACTGATAGGGATCCTCCCAAGTCATCTGCCAGTGTCTCGTCACACGCCGCCAGGACCTCCTCGGCTATCATGCCTGTCGAAGAATACTACATTGCGCATCAAGGGCCGTAAGTAGGGGATTACTAACGAGACTCTATTAGAAGCCCGACGCCGAAGGCGGCGGACTTTTAATGACTCGAGTTTGTAATCCCCTTACTGCCCGTGATAAATACGATGATTTTCATCACATTGCGAGGAAAAAAAATCCAAAAATAAAATTATTTTGTCTCTAGCCGACTCCGTTCGCGAAGAACAGGTGTAGGTATAAAAAATAGCCTACTACCTAATCTCAGATCTACTAAATATAGACAAAAAAATTCGTAAAAGCCGTCTCGGAGAAGTTCGATAATAAACACCGTTACACGAGATTTTTATATATTAGAAGATTTTCCGAGTAGATGTGGCTAGCGAATCCCAAAAAATAGTATTCGATAGCTGCTTTTGATTCTGTGGTAGTATGCTCCAATAAATGGGGCCTTATTAAGGGCCTACCGAGCTTTACGCGCTAATCGATTTTGGGTGGGCGATTTCGGGCGTGGGTGAGGCACGATGGCTCAAGATAGGTTGGTTGGACTGCACGTGTTTTTGGGTATTACTAAAACAAATACACATTTTTAAAACGTAGCAACACTACGCCCTAGAAAACATCTTGTTTTATTAACATTCAAGTCATGACCTGCCGTGCAGTATTAGCGTCGTACTACGAATTTATTTTATATTTTAGAGACGACTATGGATTTTTTTTATCGAGCGAACTATAAGTAATCGTGTTTCGATAAGCACTTGTCATTAGCAGAGCTCGGCAGGGGTGAGCCATTTTGACGTCACTTATGTCAAGTGTAGATATTAATATAAATAATATAGATTCCACTTTAGGACTGTTATTGCTTTAATTTTCGACATACTTAAAATTGGAATAATCTTTCTTATAATTAATAATAATAATAAATAATAAATATTAGGGGACAATCTTACACAAATCGACCTAATCCCAAACTAAGCAAAGCTTGTACTATGGGTACTAGACGACGATAAACATACTTATATAGATAAATAAATACTTAAATACATAGAAAACATCCATAACTCAGGAACAAATATTCGTGCTCATAACACAAATAAATGCCCTTACCGGGATTCGAACCCAGGACCTCTTGCTTCGTAGGCAGGATCACTACCAACTAGGCTAAAGCGGTCGTTAAAAGAATTATATTATAAATTATTTATTCGGTTACTTCAAATTGAGGGGCTGCTTACAAAATAACACAACAGATTAATAGAATAATGAAATGACGTTTTCATGATATTTCACTCAGTTGAATATGGCATCCTTAAACAGATTTATTGCCTGTCTAAAGAGGTTTGATATCATATCATATCACTTTATTAACTTTAATAGTATCATATGGATATACATGTTATTTAAAGACCTTTGCTAAAAAAAACTTACTATAAAATTGATTTGTTTTAAGATCGTAGCGGAAAGGCAGCCTAAATAAAATAATTTCTTTAGTTATTAAATTACACCACATATACCATTGAATGACAAGGCATGTCCATGTTATGCAAACTCTGAAAACAGCTCACCCCCGCCGAGCTCTGGTCATTAGAGTGAGTCCTCAAATATCTTACATATTAATTTCAAGACTATTTCAAGCTTAACTTGTAATGATACAGCACGAGATTAAATGAATGCAATAAATGCGCCAAAAACACGGTAGGCCCTTAACCTCTTCAACGCTCTGTTAAATACAACAGCTCTCACTCATACGCCATGACATCGGAATGTCAAACGCGAAGTTGAACCCTACAGAAATGCATGTAGGTCTTTGATCAATTATAACTGTAGATCCACAGTCGCGCGCCCGAAAATGTCCGAGCCAAATGAGCGCCACTTTGATAAAAGTGGCCTTCTTTTTTCTCAGTACGTTGCGTGAAATTGTCAAGTTTAGCTGTCAAGTGTCAACCGAAATTCGACTAAAGATTAGGTTCAAATTTCTGTGTAGGTGATGATTTTAATTGTTATGCAAACAAATAAAAAAGTTCGGACATTTTTTGAAGGGGATTTTGTTCGGCAATGTGTATCTTCAGTTATAATTGATCAAAGATGTAGGTAGATATCGCTCTGCACGCCATGACTGATATATAAGTCGTTGACGTAGAACCGGCGGTGCTGATATATGTGTCGTTGGCGTCGAAAAGGTTAACCCTTTCAACGCCGCGCCTCAACAAAACGTAAACCTGCTTTGAATCTTATGTCATTGTGTCAAGATCACTTTGACACTGTACTTTGTGACACCTATACTTGTTACTTCTAAGAAGGAACACAACTAGACATATGACATGATTTAGATAAAAAAAAATCGGAAACTTCAAATCGTTCTTAATTGTATGACCGTCGTTGGCGTTGAAAAGGATAAGAGTTAAGGTACATACCGTGTAAAACCCGGTCCAGGTGGCCAGTCTCCATCTGCCACACGTACACGGTCCCGTCGCTGCAGCCGACGACCATGAAGTCGTCGCCGGGCCGCCATTTTATGCTCACCACCGGGAAGAGGTGCCGCGACGCCAGCGTCACACACTTACGCTCCGAGAGACCTGATGAAAACGGCTTAGGCTCAAAAACTCACTTTCCCGAAATGTGCACTTTCCCTAAAAGTGCACTTTCAGCAAAATGTACACTCGCCCATTAAGGGCACTTTCCCCGTAAGTGCATTTTCCCAAAAAGTACACTTTCCTAAAGTGTACACTACTTAGTCAAAAATGTCATCTTCACCACAAAGTTTTCCTTAGATGAAGATCCTTAGCTATGAGGGCAATGTTAATATTTTAACCTATGTGCCTAGATAAATCCTTCGTGCTCGTAGATTTTTACAATATATAGGTATATAGTACGTACTTTTCCAAATCTAGTGTTCTATTTGAGAAAGTGCACTTTTTGGGAAAGTGCACCATCTGAGAATGTGCTCTATCTGAGAAAGTGTACCAATTGGGAAGTGCACTTTTTGGGACAGTGCGCCTTCCAAGAAAGTGATCCTTCTAAACAAGTGTACCCTTAGAAAAAGTGCACATTTCGGGAAAGTGAGTTTTTTGAGCCTAAGCCATGAAAACGTTGATAAAGTATTAAAGTATTAATAAACACGTACATACATACAACCCAGTGGCGAAGCGTACTAACAACCCGATCCCCCGGGTTGACTAAAAAAACGAAGTCACGAAACGCTTCCCTTCCATTACTGCACTTTCAAGAAGAGGATAAATGGGGTTTTTAGGTGTTTTATTGGTCCGGCTTTACTTGCAAAAATTTTCACTCCCCGCCACTGAACAATCACGCTTCCTTTCCAGCAAAGGGATAGGCAGAGACATTGTTTCCACCTGCTACGATCCTGACTTACATCTTTCGCTTAGTCTTTTCATACATGCTCGCCGGTTTCGATTTATTACTCAGTATATTGCTGTGGGAAGTGTTTTTTATTAGTACAGTTATGTATAGTACAGTACTCACTGAGCAAAGTAACGCTGTGGTCCGAAGCCACTGAGCAGATGCACTTCTGGATTCGAGGCTGCAAAAAAATGAAAACGATCTAAAAATTGGTCATAGATGGCGTTAGTCAGTTTTCTCATGCATATTGCTGTAAAATAGTAACGTTTTGGCGTTCAATCAAACTAATCCAACCATTTGTTGGAATTCATTCTTCTTGTTCTTCAAGTGCCACTCCAATACTGAAGGATGGCAGTCAGCTCCTTGTATCTTTTCTTGTCAAGCGCCAATCTGAACAGTTGCTCGACCGACGTTCTTGATGCCTGTCCACTCCCTGATATTACGGAGCCAAGACATTGTTCAAGACATTTTTTTTGTTGGAATTCATTATGATGTGCTTTGATCAATTATAACTGTAGATCCACAGTCGCGCGCCCGAAAATGTCCGAGCCAAAAGAGCGCCACTTTGATAAAAGTGGCCTTCTTTTTTCTCAGAACGTTGCGTGAAATTGTCAAGTTTAGCTGTCAAGTGGTTTTGCCGCTACCGAAATTCGACTGTAATGAAGTAAAGACTAGGTTCAAATTTCTGTGTATGTGATGATTTTATTTGTTACGCAACCAAATAAAAAAGTTCGGACATTCTTTGAAGGGAATTTTGTTCGGCAATGTGTATCTTCAGTTATAATTGATCAAAGATGTTGTGTAAAAATACCGGATTAATTTTGAGACACATTGTAGGTCTACGTGTATGAGTATGAGGACGAATATAAGGATGAGTATGAGGATGAGTATAAGGATGATGATGAGTATGAGTATGGGTATGAGAATGAGTATGAGTATGGGTATGAGAATGAGTATGAGTAAGTGTAAGGTATGAGTATGAGTATGGAATAAGTTCACGCTGCAGTTGGTGGGCGGCACGATGAGCTGCGTGATCTCGCCGGCGTGCGCTTAAGTAATGCAGCTGATCGCCGAACGAATAGGTCCCACTCCCACAGGCACACCGCATGAGTATGGGTATGAGGATGGGTATAAGGATGAGGATGAGTATGAAGATGAGTATGAGTATGACTATGCAGATGACTATGAGTATGCATATGAGGCTGAGTATGAGTTTGCCTATGCAGATGAGTATGAGTATGCATATGAGTATGAGTAAGCGCTCACGCTGCAGTTGGTGGGCGGCACGATGAGCTGCGTGATTTCGCCGGCGTGCACGCAGAAGCGATGCAGCAGCTGCCCGCTGAACAGGTCCCACAGACACACCGCGAAGTCTATGCCGCCGGACACCAGGTGCGAGCGGTCGTACCTTCGGAGAAAGGGATACAAACACACCGATTTAAAAAAAACATAGTACGCTGAAAATAAAGTTCGAGTGAATGGTATAGTCGAACCATTTGATATCTGATATGTAGAACGTTTTCACAGTAAGCGTCATAATGATTTTGATGTAACTGTGACATTTTCTGTAAAAAAAAGGTTCTAGTGGGTCACGATACAGTTGGTTCGACTGTACATGTAAAATATTAAAATATATGTAAAAGATTTCTTTAAATACTGAATAAAAATCATCGATGTGTCGATAAAATCGATAAAATGCTATACTCCGTACCCAAAGGGTAAAAACGGGACCCTATTACTAAGACTTTGCTGTCTGTCCGTCCGTCTGTTTGTCTGTCTGTCTGTCACCAGGCTGTATCTCATTAACCGTAACACATTTCACACCACCACCACCACCATTTTCACAGAACTTTTTTATTTCTTTAATTTAGAGATTTTAATTTAATTATTTATTTTACATAACATGCAAAACGAGTCCTTAATCCTAATTTTAAGGATTTTGCGTGGCCTCGGTTAGCGAAAGACTGAGTTGCTCACGCGTAATTAGTCTAAGTATACAATACGAATAGATAGTAAATTTATTATATAAATCATGATTTCCCATGCATGCAGTTTATTGTTTTAAGTTACATATATACTTATATTTACTTTACTTATATTTTTAGACGTCCAGATGGCCTAGTGGTTAGAGAACCTGACTACGAAGCTTGAGGTCCCGGGTTCGATTCCCGTGTCGGGGCAGATATTTGTATGAAAATTACGAATGTTTGTTCTCGGGTCTTGGGTGTTTAATATGTATTTAAGTATGTATCTATCTATATAAGTAAGTTTATCCGTTGCCTAGTACCCATAACACAAGCTTTGCTGAGCTTACTTTGGGACTGGGTCAATTGGTGTGAATTGTCCCGTGACATTTATTATTTTTATTATTTATTATTTTATTACATATAACCTAAGTCTGAGTGCCTAAGTGAGTGCGCTGAGTGTGCTCAAATATATCTTTCATAAAATATCTTTTAATCACGCTTTTAATTTGTTTACTGTTATCACTTTCTAGTTTTTTCGCAATTGATAACGGTAAAATGTAAGTTGAAGTACTGAACCTTCAAATCAGCATACCTTGGGTGAACGTGATGGGGATAGAGCAGACAGTTCACTCTGCCATTGTGTCCATGCAGCATTTGATGTGGGGGCCAGTCTGAAACAACAAGAGTCTTTACTATCCTGAGGTCATATTGTCTAAGGGGGGGGGGGAGGAGCAAGATGGCGACAGACAGAGACGGCGAATGCAATAGCACGCGCCCGAGCTTTAGACAATAAAGCCTCTGATCTTCTGAAGATAACTAAATATAATCCGTTTATTTACAAGTATATTGAGAGGCAGATAGAGAGCCCTCCGTCACTGGATATCATTTTCGTAAAACAAGAGTGCACGTATTCGATACACAGGAAAAAGTAACATTATGTTTATTAAATTTATAGTAATTTATACCAAGTCAATATTATGGCAATTTACATTATGCGCATGAACACTATAGGTATTCGGTTATGCGAATTAATAATTATGCGTAATAACGTTATGCGATATAGACTCCAGTTACCCTTTCACGCTGGTATGCTGCTGGCTGGTGCATTTACTTATTTATTTCAATTAATAGTGCCAGTTTACATAGTACAGTTAGGGGCTGTTTCACCACCTTATTGTCAAACTACTGGTTACGTAACCAATGAATAAACTAAGTACTGCACAAATCTGTCGGCCAGTTTTTTTCCAGTTTCACCACTCCGGTCCTGTGCAAACTAAGTACCACTTAACTAATCGTCGGTTTAACAAAAAGTCGGAATAGCAAAGTCCCATTTCACGACCACGGGTTCCTGTTCGCATATTTTCGTTCAAAGAGTCGATCATTATTAAAGCAAAATAAATCGTAAACTATGTAATTTTTAAACACATCTATTTTTTTGCATAAACAAATGTGTAACATTATAATTAAACCAAAAACGGTATTTATTTACGATACTTTGGTTAACAATAACAAAGAAAAATAAAATCACGTAAAACGAATCGAAAAGTGGCGCCAAGCCCTTTGACAGATTAACTTTTTTTTTTAATGGCGATGTACAAGTTCAGGTAGAACAAACGATTGTGCCACTGAAAAAAAGACTAATTAAAAAATATTACGAAATTTTGGATTTATTTTTAAATACTAAAAGCGTACCTATATTTTTTATTCAAATCTTGATATTTAAATTCTCGTTTGCAATTTAGCATGACTTATTTCTTTTAAAAATTTAAATACTGTGATTTATTCTTCTGAAACCGGCTGAAGGGCTCTCCAACTATGGCCACAAAAAAATAAACTAACTAATTAAAAAGATATGTGACGGATAAAAATGCTAAATGCCACCTGATCTGATGGTCAAAATAAGAAATAGTTTGTCCGTCACTTATCGCTAATCAAGACTGGTGAAACAGAAATTTTTATTCCATGTGACAAATAAGGTTATGATCGAGCTAATCCGAACTTTAAAAAAAGTGGTGAAACAGCCCCCTAAAGTCATAAACATATTATTTAAACATATATATATTTATATGTATGTTACTAAATCGTCAAAAAAGGGTGAAGACCAAAAAGTTGCACACTGATAAAGCTGCATTAGCAGGTAGTTAAAATTACCATTAACTTTTTCCATTGTGCCACGAAAATTAGCCATACAAATGTAAATACAAATGTATGGTTAATTTTCGTATCATAATAGAAAAGTTAATGGTAATTTTTTGGTCTTCACCCAAATATCTAAAATGAAAACTAAAAATGAAATTAAAGCTAAAAAAGCAAATCCGCATAAGAACTAAAGTCACCGACTTTGCTCGAAGAATCGCCAGACTCAAGTGGCAGTGGGCAGGGCACATCGCTCGTAGAACTGATGGCCGATGGGGCAAAAAGGTTCTCGAGTGGCGTCTACGGACCGGAAGATGCAGTTTAGGTAGGCATCCAACAAGATGTTACGACGACCTCAAGTTTCGGGAACGCATTGGATGCGGATGGCGCATGACCAGTCTGTTTGGCAAACCTTAAGGGAAGCCTATGTTCAGCAGTGGACGTCTTTCGGCCGAAATGATGATGAAAAGAAAAAAAAAGTCAATCTTACCGTCAAGTTGTTGATGGTTTCCATGCAACAACTGCAGCTGGACGGTGTGAGTGGCGTTCACGATCACAATGGAGCCATCTTCACGGCCCACCACCAGCCGGTTGGCTGCTAGCAGGTATATAGAAGCCGTCAGTTTTACTTCTGTAACAAAACAAGTTATTTACATTCACATACAATCACAGAACAACTAATAGTACTAGCGTACAGAAGGATCACTCTCGAACAAAAGTCAACTTTAGGTATAAAAATTTGCCTACTCTTAAGACCGTTAACTACTTGCACACGAAATTGAAACTTATCGTGTGATACGAGCGTTCATATTCCGTTGGGCACCGCTGAACCGAAACCAAGAGCACAGGGTTCGCACTCGCCGATATTTAGGTAGGTATATATGGATCGTTTTCAAAAAATTTGTACATAGTTAACGGCTTGTGTAACGAAACGAAAGTTAGTCACACAAAGTATATGGGTAACTCCGTTACACAAAAATAATTAATTAAATTTTATTTTTAATAGATAGATAGATAGATAGATAGATTTATTTCATGATAAAAATTACAATATAAATTTGCATTGATGTCAAAATTACAAGAATTTATACCATGATCGTCAAAATAATGTAAAATAAAAATAATTAATTATAGTGCACAAAATTTCAGAAAATAAATGTTCTCCCAATAAGGATCGTCAGTATACAAAAAGAGAAAAGAAAAACACTGTAAATATAACTATCACTATGTCAATATCATACATTAAAAAATAAAATATCTCCCAATAAGGCTTGTCATTTCACAATTTAAAAAATAATAAATATGAGTATTCGATACCATTACTACGACTATCACAATTTAAAATAATTACTTAGTATACAATTAAAACAGGAAACAAATAATTAATCCCTTAATTGCGTACAAATCTTTTGAAAACGACTCTTAAGTCAAGAAAGATAATAATGTGTATTAATTCAGTAAACTACCTTGAAACGCAGCGGTATCTTTTATACGGATTATAAGAACGTTTAGAAGTCATTGTTTGTTGCAAAAATCACCGAAAAATAATTACGCGCGACGCGGCTAGCGTGCGAACTGAAGGCCGAGCGACAACCTACTGCCATACGCCTGCCCGGGAGGCGCGCCGGCCGAACATACCTAAACTGCGGAGTGACACCCCCCTGATACAATCACGCCTCCTTCCCAGCAAAGGGGTAGACAAAGACTTTTTAGAAAGATCAAACAGAATTAATCATGTGTATAAATCGATTTGAAAGTTCTCGAATGGAGACCACGGACTGGCAAGCGCAGCGTGGGACGTCCACTAATGAGGTGGACGGACGATTTGGTAAAGAGCGCTGGTTTAAGGTGGATGCAAACCGCTTCCAACCGTAATGATTGGGTGTCATTAAGTCATTAAGTGAGGCTCCTACGGCTAAAATTATGATAAATAAATAAATAAATATATATCACGGGACAATTCACACCAATTGACCTAGTCCCAAAGTAAGCTAAGCAAAGCTTGTGTTATGGGTACTAGACAACGGATAAACATACTTATATAGATAGATATATACTTAAATACATAATAATATTAAACACCCAAGACCCAAGAACAAACATTCGTATTTTTGATACAAATATCTGCCCCGACACGGGAATCGAACCTGGGACCTCAAGCTTCGTAGTCAGGTTCTCTAACCACTAGGTCATCTGGTCGTCTGGTTGATGATGATGATGATAATCGAATATTGACAGTTTAAACATTCAAATAGAAGACAAAACTTCGACTAGGTGGCGTAGCAGTAGTGTTTCTACGCATTCATTAGTCTTTTGATACATGCTCGCTGGTTTCGCGTAGGTAGGTACTCTTGGTCTGAACCTTTCAACAAGACATCCCCAATCTCCGTATACCGGGTGTTACATATAGATCGGTCAGTATGGGCAAGTCTGACACTATAACATAACTTCTAAGAAACCATGTCATCGATTTTAGTGTCAAGATAATCTGCATTTTTCCAGGGTGCTAAGATTTTTGACAGTGCTAACGGAAGGTGATGAAATTGACTATGGTGATGATATTTACCAGGTTCCGAGGGGTGATGTAGCTGGTCCAAGATGCCCACCGGGCTTGGGCTCATCTCAGCCCAAGCCATGTCCAGACTGGTCAGCACTACAGGCGCATGCGCTAGAAAAACACAAAGATATATAGATATAGATTGTGGACACAGGTCTCGATAGAGCTCTCCAACCAGAAGCCAAAAGCAGGCAGACAGGCAGGAAAGGTATAAATAAATAATGTTACTATGGGGGCCCCATCCATATCTTCACACTCATTACTATGATAATCGCGATTATTTTCTTTGTGTCACAAATCGCAAGACCAGAGGGGAGTTATTGTTTGTGACGTAATTTATGGACAAAGAATATAAAATCTCTCTTCAATGGTTAAAAAAAATAAAGAGGAACCTCATCCAATCTCGCGTAGATGAGACGTCTAAGGAAATAATAAAGTGTTTTTTATCCGCAAGAAACTGATTTAAATGAAATGAAAAATGTTTCTCGACTAAAATGACAAAATTCTACACGCAAAAAATCATAGATTAAACTAAACTTATTCAAATAGAGGAAGGAAGACAGTGAAAAATCTAACTGACGTGGCGACGGCACGGTTGGTATATTTTGCTTACTTTAATAGCATCATTTTATACGGCTGTACTTTATGGGACGCTGTCCCCACAGAGTCGCCTCTCAGCAGGAGCGCTTGCCTCCCACTGGGAGGATGGTAATGACTTACAAGGCGTGCTATTAGCAGCGGGCGTGGCGGCGTCATCGACGCTCCACACGGACACTGTCCCCGCCGAGTCGCCTCTCAGCAGGAGGCGGCGCTGCTTGCCTCCCACTGAGGTGATGACGTACCGCATCGCAGGAGGGCACGAGAGGAGCTGGAATAAGTTTATTATATTAGTTACATCTTTATGAAACAAAGAGTCAAAATTAGGAATAATGTCAACTGGGCACCGATTATTGAAATCTCATCTATAAAAATTACATTCACAAAATTTGAGCTAAAGAGAGTAGAAAAAAACTACTCTATACTTGGACGTAGAAATTCCCACGGGATAAGGAAAAAACCGGATTTGTATATTTACTAACTAATATCGATGATGATGATGGTTTTTTGATGTTACTTTGACAGATTTTTGTTTTATTCAATGAAATTTTAATTCTGCGCGAAGTCGCGGGCAAAAACGAGTTAGTTATACGATCGGATGGCCTATACAGAGTGTAACATTTAGATCTGTCAGTATGGGAAAGCCTGAAACTATAAGATATACGAAGACCTATTCTCAGGAACCATGTCATCGATTTTAGTAACAAGAAAAACAGCATTCATACGTTTAAAAAAAGTTCTACTCAGCTCGGGAATCGAACCCGGACGTTTTGAAAAATAAAAATAAAACACTATTTCTATTTAGATATCGATTGTGTAGTTCTTAAGTATGTTACTATGAAAAATTATGTCTAAAATTAATAAAATGCATTGTTTTCATATCCTTTAAGAGGATACGATGGCTGAGAGACTTTTGAAAAATAGGTATTTTAATGAAATGTCTTCGCAAGGCGGCTGGCAAGAGCTGGATGAGAGTGGCCGAGGATCGTGCTCAGTGGCGTGCCATGGAAGAGGCCTATGTCCAGCAGTGGACGAACATAGGCTGATGATGATGATGGTGATGATGATGAATGAAATGTCGCTGTCTCGCCCGAACCCCTCCGTGTCAGTACAGCGAGAGCGGGACAGCTGCAACTCAGACCGTTAATAGGCGCGTAAAATTGATCAAAACAGCATTTCGTAGTCCCCTGTTTTCTTCTCGAAAACTGGACCAATAAAATTATTTTTTTCAAAAATAATTAAAGAAAAGATTTAGCTATGCCCCTATGTTTTCCTTTTTTTGCTTATATGAGGGATTCTTTTCTGATGAGTGTCTAAATATGACGTTGAAATTGGCCAATTTTTTCAGTTTTTGAAAGCTTATATTTCTTATGTTAATTGAAATATGGAAAAAAACGGAACATAGGGGCATAGCTGTGGTAGATACAGATTACACAGTAAAAAAAATTTGGCTCTTTAGCCATTATCCAGGGAGGAAATAGGGGACTCCGTTTGTATGGAGAAATGGTGCGCATCGTATCCTCTTAATTTATTTTAGTAGGTGTTCGAAATGACTACCATATTTTCAATACAACATTGATTTTGATTTATTTATATTATAAACTAATCACAAATGCCAAAGTTGTCTACTAAATGTATGGCTACTAGCGCCAAGTGGCCTGAAACAGAAACCTACGTACAGTAAAATTACATAAAGTTTACCACTGACAGATGGTTTGCCCTCATTTCATATTCAACTTTAACAACCTACAAATAAAGCCAATTTTAGAATACTGTTACCCACGTTTGCAGATTTTGTAACAGCTACTTTATTTGTATGGTGTTAAAGTTGGAAATGAAATGAAGGCAAGCCATCTGTCAGTGGTAAACTAAAAGTAAACGTATTGTACGTACCTTGTTATCAGGATGGGCCAGCAATCCGAACAGCACGGGGCTGTCGTGGGCCACTGTTGGGCCATGGAAGCCCTTGTGATCAGGCACTGAGCTGTAATATAGTATAATGTAGTATGACATACAAATACTTTCACCACGAGACTGTGCTCGAAAGCTCAATGATTACTACTATAATACCCTCTTTAATGAGAGTTTTCTGACAGCCATCGCTAGATGGCGTTACTTTTACAATTTCGCGAGACTTCAGTACGTAAGCTTAGTATGGATAAGGTTTATAACCCCGGGATTTCATTTGAAAAGTTTTTATAGTTCTAGTTTTTTAAGTTTTTGATAAATTTTATTTTCGCGTTTTATTTATTTATTTATATTTATTTATGTTTTTGGGCACAAACGGTACAATAAAACTTATACTACAAACAGTTACATTAAAAAATTAACCAACAAAGTTGCCACAGGTTATTAACTCTTAATAATGTCAAAGTCAAAGTCAAAATTCTTTATTCAATTTAGGCATCAAATTGATGCTCCTATGAACGTCGAAAAATCTACCACCGGTTCGGAAAAAACCCTGTTGAGAAGAAACCGGCAAGAAACTCAACAAGGTATATTTTTTTCAATCAGATCTACATTGTTATTAAATGACATACATCTAAAGTATTTAATACAATTAAATTTTTTAACACAGTAGATACGCTATTTGAGACTAGAGATCGCCAATGCGGATCGGAATTATTTCCAAACATCCCTGTCCATGATATAGTCATTAATTTTATAGTACGCCTTAGATATTAATGTCTTCTTCACAATGATAATAATATAGGTATCTAACGGGTGTAAAAGCAACATACATGCATGCAAAAAACTACGACTAAGAAAAAGAAAACGAAATGTTTATTTTATGACTTTTTGATTGTATAAATTAATTAATTACTATGTTTCATTAAGTGGCACACACTCTCAATTAAAACTCCTCCGAAACGGCTTGACCGGTTTTTATGAAACTTTATTTTCTGAATTCGATAGGTCGTAGGCTATTTTTTACACCCCTTTTCTTCGCAAACGGAGTCGCGGGAAACAGCTAGTGAACTATATATTTACAATTACACTTTTTTCTTAATTTTTCGCGTTTTCCCATATAACTTCAATTAATGTTATGTCAAGAAACTAATATTCTGTACAAAAATACGAGTCCCGGAATCCCGGGTCTTATCCATATTGAGTATAATGTTTAAGGTCATTCACCCGAAACTGCACTAAATACCTATTCGGATCACTGGATGTTAATGTCACGTTTGGGATTGGCTAAATGAGCCAATCTCAAGCAAGAGCGTAACATCAAACGGATCTCTAGTCAACAGCGCCATCTACGACATTTTTCAAAAACTCTCATTAAAATAAATTCTAAAGTCTATAAATGTACTTAATAAGCTAAGCCATTATGTACAGTAGGATACAATTTAGGTATGTCATTCATTATAAGAGACGCGACGTAACAGGGTGCGGTGCGGTTAATATAGGTCCCGGATTATCAAGCTCAGAATGTATGACCTAATAAAGCATGTCCTGATAATTCGTTATCCGTATACGAATTCAACGGGATCACGAATTATTAGATCGAGCGTTGTTAGGTCGTACATTCACAGTATAATGACATTGGTCGTTTTAATCATAGAAAGAAACTTTTCTATACAGCGTCTGCGAAAAATAGGCATACGGGTCGCGTAACGGTACTTAATTAGTAACTCAATAAAAAACCGTGAGATGTAGACACAATTACTACAATATATCGGATCACTCACGTATAAAAATATCAGTTAATCGTCCGTTTCGGATCTATCCGTGATCCTTAGTTATGGAATGCGTTACCGTTCATGGCGCGGCGAACACTTCGTCTGCGCACCATGGTCTCTAATAGTTTCGAACCTTTCTGACGATTATCCATCCTGAGCAATCTATCTTGCAAATTGTATTTTACTGTACTTATACATATACAATTTAGATATAATCATAACACGATACACGACACCAATAGGATGATTTTTATGGAAGTGCGGTAAGCAACTTAAATATAAAACCTACTATTATGTTTTATAAAACTATACTTTACACAAAAAAATTACTAACACTTTTCTTAAAAAAAAAACTGACAACCAATAAACTACTACAAGTGTAAATTGGCATAACATTCTAAAACACACCATCCCCAAATTTACACTTTGGAGAAAGGGATAGAGATTGGTGAGAGAGGTAGCTGTGTGTAGATAGGGATGTTGAAGCCATTAAAAAATAATTCGAAGACGCGACTCCAGTAAAAAACGCTTTATTTTAACCCTGAAAACCAGATTAATTTTCGATTAACTGCAAGATTAGATTTTTTGTAGCTTTAAAACAAATAAACAGTTAGTTGATTGAGTTGGCGAACAAGTGACGTCATAAGTTGCTATTACCATTCAAACTCTTTGGGAGAATGCGTTTTGACAGCTCATAAAAAGTACGTCAGTTAATTAGCGGTGTCAACATCCGTATTGAGCAAGAGTACATTTCGGGAGTACAAATTTTAAGGAAAGTGTTTTAAGATCTTTAACACCTAAATCCACAACGCTACTCAAATCAAATTCTAAAAAGCACTACGAACAGTACATAGGCCATATTTCTAGCAAAGTAACGAGGGGACATTCCACAGCTCAGTAGGGTCAACAGCTTAAATAAGTGGTAATTTCTGTACCTTGTCGTTTTCAATCGTTTGACAATTTTGAATGACATTTCAAACATGACGTTAAAGTGACAAGGTACATAAATGATCACTTATTTATGCTGTTGACTGTACAATCAATACAAGCAGTAAACGGTCTTTAAACAGCTAACTCGAATACTCGTACACTCAGCAGAAATGGATGAGCGGTTGTGGTGCTCAAAGTGATCTACACACCCCCTTATTACCTTGGTAGTAGAGTCGTGTGTAGATTGTGAGCACCATAACCGTTCATCCACTTCTGCTGCTGACTGTACGTCACGTGGGTACCGTACGGTTTCGCTCCTAGTTTCGGCTGGTTTTACGCCTAAACTAACCTAAACCAAGTGTTTGGTCGGACAATACTTTAAATCACATTTCGTTTAAACAAATACTGAAACTCACTGCATCGGCTTCATTAAAGCTCCAAACACACGCGTGGCAGTGACGGTTGTTGTGCGGTACCGTACCGCGAACTCGTTCATACAATTTAGAATATTGCAACCGTCACCGCCACCGCACCGCCACGCCACCGCTGTCTGTGCGTTTGGAGCTATAGACGGCGCTAAAAATACCGCGGCGATTACGGTACATTGCTGGCAATGATAAATCGTCGAAAGTCATTACCATGCAGACCCCTCGATGTAACGAAAATCATGTAACATTTCCCGCTTTTCTAAATGATTGCTCTTAGACGGTTTACTTCAAGTACTGATTGAACTGTGGACGCCAAAAACGTACGTACGTAGTGTACATCGAAAACGAAAACTTGCTAACCTACTGATAGCTCGTCCGCGCAGTTTGCTATAACAGAGATGTAATTATTTAGCTTTCGACGAGACATTCTTAATAATCAAGTGTACTACTTAAAATTTCATTTTAAACACAATTATTTTTGCTGACGGTACCACAACAAGGAGAAAGATTTTTAATACTTTTTTTTTATTCAAAATGGAATGGATATAAAATATTTTTCAAACATAATTTAAAAAATCATTTACTATATATATCAAATGGGGGGAGCAGTGTGAAAGTGTTAACGTTACGAATTTTTCTATATAAGTAACCCAAATGAGCGCTAGTGAAAATGAAAAAAAAAAAAAAAGGAGAGCTAGTAGCTTCAAATCAGCACCAGTGCCCCCAAAGGAGCGCTAGTAGCTCCAAATGCGAGGTAGTTAGCTTCAAATGAGCGCTAGTAGCTCCAAATGAGCGCTAGTAGCTCCAAATGAGCGCTAGTAGCTCCAAATGAGCGCTAGTAGCTCCAAATGCGAGCTAGTTAGCTTCAAAAGAGCGCTAGTAGCTCCAAAGGTGAGCTAGTAGCTTCAAATCAGCACCAGTGCCCCCAAAGGAGCGCTAGTAGCTCCAAATGCGAGCTAGTTAGCTTCAAATGAGCGCTAGTAGCTCCAAAGGAGAGCTAGTAGCTTCAAATCAGCACCAGTGCCCCCAAAGGAGCGCTAGTAGCTCCAAATGCGAGCTAGTTAGCTTCAAATGAGCGCTAGTAGCTCCAAATGAGCGCTAGTAGCTCCAAAGGAGAGCTAGTAGCTTCAAATCAGCACCAGTGCCCCCAAAGGAGCGCTAGTAGCTCCAAATGCGAGCTAGTTAGCTTCAAATGAGCGCTAGTAGCTCCAAATGAGCGCTAGTAGCTCCAAAGGAGAGCTAGTAGCTTCAAATCAGCACCAGTGCCCCCAAAGGAGCGCTAGTAGCTCCAAATGCGAGCTAGTTAGCTTCAAATGAGCGCTAGTAGCTCCAAATGAGCGCTAGTAGCTCCAAAGGAGAGCTAGTAGCTTCAACTCAGCATCAGTGCCCCCAAAGGAGCGCTAGTAGCTCCAAAGGAGAGCTAGTAGCTTCAAATCAGCATCAGTGCCCCCAAAGAAGCGCTAGTAGCTCCAAATGCGAGCTAGTTAGCTTCAAATGAGCGCTAGTAGCTCCAAATGAGCGCTAGTAGCTCCAAAGGAGAGCTAGTAGCTTCAAATCAGCACCAGTGCCCCCAAAGGAGCGCTAGTAGCTCCAAATGCGAGCTAGTTAGCTTCAAATGAGCGCTAGTAGCTCCAAATGAGCGCTAGTAGCTCCAAAGGAGAGCTAGTAGCTTCAAATCAGCACCAGTGCCCCCAAAGGAGCGCTAGTAGCTCCAAATGCGAGCTAGTTAGCTTCAAATGAGCGCTAGTAGCTCCAAATGCGAGCTAGATAGCTTCAAATGAGCGCTAGTAGCTCCAAATGAGCGCTAGTAGCTCCAAAGGAGAGCTAGTAGCTTCAAATCAGCACCAGTGCCCCCAAAGGAGCGCTAGTAGCTCCAAATGAGCGCTAGTAGCTCCAAAGGAGAGCTAGTAGCTTCAAATCAGCATCAGTGCCCCCAAAGGAGCGCTAGTGGTTCAAATGAGCGCTATGGGCTCCAAATGAGCGGTAGTGGATCAAATGTGAAATGCAGGTATACACTTATATTCGACGCTGACTGTACCATCTAACAAAAAAGCTTGTGTAAAAAGGAAATTTCTAGCAAAAACATAAATTATTTTTTTTAAAAAAAATAAAAAATTATTTTGTTAAAAAATATTTTTTTTTTTTATTTAAGAATATCCCGTCGTGAATGTTATTATTGTATGAAACAATTATTGAGCATATTTGCTTAAACGTGCATTTTAGCGATTTAAATCAAATTAATGTACAGGTCGAATGTTAGTATCTAGTAAAGTAACATATTGTATGTTGTATAGGTTTTCGATATACTACAGTCGTCGGCTGCTATATAACAAATCTTGACACGTATCACAACTATGAAGTTTCAGAATATCGACAATGTCAACCGTAGGGTTCCAATATTGGGTTGCATAATTTTTTTACGCATAATCCATTTGGCATAATTCATAATTACGCAAAACTCTTTTTTTCTCAGAAACCATTAATTATTCAGAATATTTATAAAACAAATCTATCTTAACGTATAGAGACCTACAGGATAACTATTTCAAAATTCTAAATAATTAATGGTTTCTGAGAAAAGGAGTTATGCCAAATTGTGAATTATGCGTAAAAAATTTATGCCTAGAAAAATTTATGACTAGAAAAATTTATGACTAGATAGTTAGACCATAGTTAAAAAACAAAATAGTTATAAATGCTATACATACTTGTTGCGTGTAACAGAATAGTAAGCTTAGCTTTGTTTTCCATTGGGGTCTATTTTAGGTGAAACTTAACTAGGCAAACTTACTAGATCAGATTTATTTTACAACGATCTTATAAAGTAGAAAAATTCTGAAAAAATCGCATTAAAATATCAAATGGCCATTAGGCATACATTCTGTCCATCATTTGCAAGTTTATATTATAACTAAACTATACCTCAATATTAGCTCGCAACATACAATATGTTCATTTACTGTATGCTTTTAAAACATAATACAGAGGCATTTGTGCTCTCATGAAACTAAGTATGGTATTATTTTATATTATTGTTTTTAAATGATTCCATGCTATTTTTTAATACAATAAGGTATTCCCCTTTGCTTTAAAATACTAAATCAAAATATATCGAAGCTGCCAATCTCAAAAAAAAAACAGTCAAGTGCGAACCGGACTCGCGTGTTGAGGGTTCCGTACCTACCTTCATCCCACCCTATACATTATTATACAGGGTTATTGGTAAGTCGAACCATTCCTGCCAAGGGGTTCTGGGGGAGGTCATTTGCAATCATTTTGGTCCTATTTAATACTCTATGCAAAAGTTAACCATTTCTGAGATAATTTAAATTTAAATTTTTTGCCAAAAAAGTCAGACACGCATTTTCAAAAATTTATGTAAAAATATAAGCAATTTAAATTAACTATTTTTATTTGCTTATGTACAGAGGTTAAATTGCTGTTCTTATTAAAGGTAGAATTATCTGTTTACGTTTAAGAATGCGAAATTAAAAAGTTAAAAAATGTTGTTTTTTTTATCAGTTTATTCAACATAAATGACACATGTCATTTTACTAGTACATTTGGCGTGCAGATTATACTTAAAACATGTATGTATTTCTAACTTTCTAACAAGTTATTAATTCTATGATTCTTGTTAATGATTGCTAGAAAAAAATTATCACAAAGGACGGAGGAAGAAAATCTTTTTGAATTTTTTGGTACAAAAATGTTTTAATTTAACGACCTCTTTACCCTAGTTGGTAGTGACCCTGCCTACGAAGCAAGAGGTCCTGGGTTCAAATCCCGGTAAGGGCATTTATTTGTGTGATGAGCACGAATATTTGCTCCTGAGTTATGGATGTTTTCTATGTATTTAAGTATTTATTTATCTGTATAAGTATGTCTTTTGTCGTCTAGTACCCATAGTACAAGCTATGCTTAGTTTGGGACTAGGTCGATTTGTGTGAGATTGTCCCCTAATATTATTATATTAATATTATATTATTAATTTCCCCTTTTGCAGTACGGAACCCTAAAAACACGCACTTGGCAATCGAGCTTTCACATTTTATTGAGTACTTGGCCGTTCGATATAGTCATATACCAATTTATTTTTATCTCACAGTGTATACATACAGCCAGTTAAAATGGACACCCGACTATGTCCCTAATGATATGATCTACAGAACAGAGGCCATATTGTCTAGCCCGCGGGCGCTTGCTAGCGCATTCACCATCTCTTTCTTTCACAGTGACAGTGACAGCAAACGCTCGCGCATTAGACAATAAGCTATAGATTACATAATAGTTTGACACATAGTGATTTTTTTCTCTTTGGCATATGTCTTTGTCTCTTTGTATCCCATTCGCGTTCCATAACATTGGAAGTCATAATGTAACGTTTGTCATAATGACCATTTGCCATAATTTTTCTCTGAAACTGTAAATTTTTCAGCAACTTTGAAGTGGTCACCCTGTAGAACTCTATAGATTAGATTAGGTTTATTTTATAACAATCCAGAACAATTAATAGATTCAGAGAAAAAGAGATATGGCAAATGATCATTATGGCAAACTTTACATTATGACTTTCAATATTTAGATGAATCAACTTTTTTGTGTTGTTTACTCTGTCCAAGTGACACTTCATACTGTTTCATTGGAAATTGCTTAGGTTGTCCAGGAGACACAATTTGTGTAACCATAGCAACGGCTGGCAATAAAAACTGTTATAAGAAAAAGAAAGAAAATCTGTTTGTCTGAAAGTCTGTTTTGTGTGGCCTTCCGTGATTTTACTATACTTACTGTGACCCGGTGGAAGACCAGTGTTGATTATAGCAGCATTTAACATTGTATGTTTATGTTTGTACTTTTAACCTGTTTGTGTATTATTGTTGTTATTCAGACGACCAGATGGCCTAGTGGTTAGTGACCCTGACTATGAAGCTTGAGGTCCCGGGTTCGATTCCCGTGTCGGGGCAGATATTTGTATGAAAAATACGAATGTTTGTTCTCGGGTCTTGGGTGTTTAATATGTATTTAAGTATGTATCTGTCTATATAAGTATGTTTATCCGTTGCCTAGTACCCATAACACAAGCTTTGCTAAGCTTACTTTGAGACTAGGTCAATTGGTGTGAATTGTCCCGTGATATTTATTTATTTATTTTATTTATTAATAAATGTTTTTCTTTGCTCTTTCTTACTTTAAAAAAAACTCTATAGGTACATCACTATGGCCATAGACAAGACAGTGGATATTTCAATTGGCTATATGTATAAATCTCTCTGTTCGCTCATTCACTCTCTTCAAACTTAGCACTAAAGCAACCTAGTTATATTTCCGCACTTACTTGGCAGGCAGCTTGTAAAGGTAACCTTTGCCTTCGGTGGACCAGACCAGGACCCTGTCTGGAGCCAGGAAGTCACCGGACATCCAACGCTCGCCAGAGGGCGCTTGGATAGAACATAGTACTGAGAAGTCGCCTGAAAAATGGATATTGGGGTGGATCAACTTTTTGAAGTGAAACTTCTAATGCGACTTCCAACAAGGTTGCGTTAAACGTTTAACGCTACCATGGAGGGGGTATGAAAGCATTAGTATATGTATGTACTGCCAAAGCAAGTACACTTGGTATATATACTAACGGATGTTAAAAACTTCGATAGTGCGATGCAACACATACTGTCTGTGCAAATGTATGAGACTTGATAAAAGCGCCATTTAGTGAGTAATTTAAACACATAGTTGCATAAGTAAATTTAGTTCTTTAACTTATTGCAATAAGGTTCATATTGATGTATAAGTGCCTTTTTCATTTCCACATTACGAAGTTTCACTTCTTCCGCGCGGAGGAACTGCACGCACTTTTTTTTGTGTTGTTTATTCTGTCGCTAGTTGTCCAAGTGACACTTCATACTGTTTCATAGAAAAATGCTTAGGTTGTCCAAGGGACAAAATTTGTGTAACCATAGCAACGGATGGCAAGAAAAAGTTGATTCACTCATTGACATTATTCATGGGTGAAACATCTTTTTTATGCCATGGTTGCAAAATTTTTTGTCTCCTGGGCAACCTAAGCATTTTTCTATGAAACAGTATGAAGATGTCAGTTGGACAACCGGGGACAGAGTAAACAACACAAAAAAGTTGATTCACCCTCATCACCTCCGGTCTATACTTTTCCCACCGCAGAGCAAAAACCTCTCAGAATGAGAGGGCTTCGATGTAGTTCCCACGCTGGGCCAGTGTGGATTGGGAACTTTTTTTTTATGTTAGTGACAAACGAACTAGTGGGTCACCTGATGTTAAATGAACACCACTGTCCATAGACACTCGCAGCGCTTTACGCGATGCCAGTGCGTTATCGGCCCTGCAGAAAATTGTACACTCGCCTCTTAAAGGCACCCAGGCCGTAACTCGATGGGAAGACCCCAGCGGGAAGCTCGTTCCAGATTTAGCATGTTCGAGGCAAAAAAGACCGCTTAAAACGCACCGTCGCAGACTGCCATTCATCAACATGATTCGCACGCACCATTTATTTTTTCGCATATGTGGATAATATTAGTTATGATTTAAACTCACCGGCGTCGTATATCTGGCAGTACTTGGCGCACACTATGAGCACGGTCCGCTGGTTGTGTGCGCAACAGTTAAGCGACAGCGCGTTGAGACAGCGGATCTGCTTCGACTCGTTCTCGTATATAGGCTCGGACTGCTTATTCTCGTGGCCTAGGAGCGACCATACCTGAGGAAGAGCGTCAAATTGTAAAATTCTATTCATGGGTCATATCAAGGATGATATAGACTGGATTGGCAGTCGCCATAGTACGGATCGGCCGCGGTTTTTGTAGTTCGATTATTAAATCTAGATGGCGCTGAAATATAGCCAGAGGCTTTGATGGCAAAACAATAAGACTACAGATGTTTCATATTACTACAAATGTATTATTTTTCATAATCGGCGATCCGTACTAATGGCGACTGCCAATCCAGTCTATATCATCCTTGATAAAACGTGTAGAATACTTTTATCCCAGAAAATTGCATAGTTCCTGCGGGATAGCATTCTTGGCAAACGGAGTTCGCCGCCGGCGACCGGTGACCCACGTGTGTCCGCGACCGACGACGTTCGAATGTTTTGTTCGGGAATGTTTGAGGGTGGTGTCTCTGAAACGTCACGCACCCGCGACCGACTTACATCCAGACGCCGCCGGTCGCGTGTGACGGGCCAGAGAAACCAGGGCCTAATACGTACATAAATCGCACGCTCAATAAATAACTTTAATTTCAATATTAGATGAAAAAACCCGTCTGTATAATTCCCGTTCCCATGGGAATTATTCCGAGAAATACATACCCTATGTCACTCTCGGAACTGAGACGAATAGCCGTTTAGGCTGCAGGGCGTGCCAAAGAATGATACATACATACATAAATACATACGCTCGAAAAACATAACCCTCCTTCGACAGTCGGGTGAAAACTGACTCAATACGAATTATTCTCATTTCAAAACTAAACCTTATGTTATCTACATAAAGTATTAATTCGAATTGAGTCAGTTTTTTATTGAGCTTGCGAAATACATACGTTCACAAGCTGCTATTTGAGTCGTTTTCAAAAAATTTGTACACAATTGAAGGATTAATTAAAAACAAAATTTAATTAATTATTTTTGTGTAACAGTGTTACCCATATACTTCGTATGACTAACTTTCGTTACACAAAAATAGCGATCGTGATTTTTGTTTTGATTAAACCGTTAACTATGTACAAATTTTTTGAAAACGATCCGTTTAACACAGTAAAAGCAGGAGAATAGCTTTAGATTACCTTCACTGTCCCAGTAATTGAAATTGCCAACACCACATCATCTTTTCTGGACGACGGACGGAGCACCTATTAGAAAAGCACAAATTAATAATGAGTTTTCTTTTTTGTAAACACAGTTTTTATTTTTAATTAAAAATAAATACAATGAATTCTCGTAAGGCCCAACGTACTAAATTTAAGTAAAACTTCGGCTCTAGTCCCAATTTCAGCCGAAACCGTAACCAAAACTTCGGCTCTACACCAGGAGTCGATCGAAACCAAAACTTCGGCCTTATTCCCAGTTTCGGGCGAAACTGAAACCAAAATGTCGACCGACCGAAGTTTCGACCAGCAATTAACCGAAACCTTCGGTCGGTCACTACAATATAGCCTCACAGCTCAGTTTAGACACTCACATGCAAGGCTGATATCCAGTCAGGATTCATCTTGGAGCTCAGACAGAAGAGTATCTCGAGGGAGAACGGATCCATCACCAGGATCTCAGCGTAGTAGCCGTTGCAGAACAGCCGAAGGTCCTCGCTGTTGCACATATGGTACGCCTACAAAAGAACCGTTATACTGCCATTACACACTTACCGAAGCTTGACAAGCGTTCATCAAACCCCAGCCGGTGTGCTGATATTACACGCTTACCGAAACTTGGTAAGCGTTCAGGAGACCCCAGACGTTATACTGCCTTTATATGCTTGTCGAGGCTTGACAAGCTTTCACCAAACCCACGGTACGCTGCCTTTTCACGCTTGCCAAGGCTTCACCAGACCCCAGCCAGTATAGTGCCATTACACGCTTGCTGAAGCTTGGTAAGCGTTCACCAAACCCCAGCCGGTATGCTGACTTTAGACGCTTGTTAAGACTTGGCAAGCGTTCATCAGACCCCAGTCAGTATGCTGTCTTTACAGGCTTGTCGAGGCTTGGTAAGCGTTCAAGAGCGTCGCAAGAGCTTTCGTTGAGTAAAAACTATACACATTTAATAATAATTAAACATGTTTCGATACCCAGTCATTTTTGTCTTATACATTTTTCCAATTTATTTTGCCTTGCTTAATTGATACTTAAGTGAATTGTAATATAATTTTTGTTTGGCTAAACTGACTTTCTACCAAGTCTCTTGCGGGCGCATTCTTCTTGAAAATAGTCTTTCCGAAAGCACTGGTAGCATAAAAAACCGGCCAAGTGCGAGTCGGACTCGCGCACGAAGGGTTCCGTACCATTATCTACCTCTTATAAAAAATTGCGGTTTACGATTTATGACGTATTAAAAAAAAACTACTTACTAGATCTCGTTCAAACCAATTTTCGGTGGAAGTTTGTACATCATATATTTTTTTTAGTTTTATCATTCTCTTATTTTAGAAGTTACAGGGGGGACACAAATAAATAATAAATAAATATCACGGGACAATTCACACCAATTGACCTAGTCCCAAAGTAAGCTTAGCAAAGCTTGTGTTATGGGTACTAGGCAACGGATAAACATACTTATATAGATAGATACATACTTAAATACATATTACACATCCAAGACCCGAGAACAAACATTCGTATTTTTCATACAAATATCTGCCCCGACACGGGAATCGAACCCGGGACCTCAAGCTTCATAGTCAGGGTCTCTAACCACTAGGCCATTTGGTCGTCTAAAATTTTACCACTTTGGAAGAGTCTCGCGCAAAGTATTCAGTTTAGAAAAAAATTATATTAGAAACCTCAATATCATTTTTGAAGACCTATCCATAGATACCCCACACGTATGGGTTTGATAAAAAAAAATTTTGGTTTCAGTTCTAAGTATGGGGAAACCCCAAAATTTATTGTTTTTTTCTATTTTTGTGTGAAAATCTTATTGCGGTTGACAGAATACATCTACTTACCAAGTTTCAACAGCATAGTTCTTATAGTTTCGGAAAAAAAGTGGCTGTGACATACGGACGGACAGACAGACAGACAGACAGATATGACGAATCCATAAGGGTTCCTTTTTTTGTCATTTGGCTACGGAACCCTAAAAAGACGTGTAAAAAAGCCCCTTGCGCCGTGCCTACAGAAGAAACGTATTAATTTTTATGTCTAGGTCAGTAAGGTCGCATTTTGCAGAAATCTTGCAGGATGAAAAGTTCCGCAAAGGAGGCGAAGCCGTGGGCGTATCAGTACCTGTATGTTGGTGTGTATTTGTGACAGCTTTACACTCTCGCGGCATTTGCCGTCAACCAGGTCCCAGGTGCACATCTCGCCCGCTTCTGACGAGCTCACTATGAAGTTGTTGTCCTAGAACGAAACAGGCTCACATAGAAACAGATAGACTAGTTTAGAACTAACGGCTTTTTGGGTCGATATTCAGCGCTGAGGCGGCCTAAGGAGAGGCGAACAAAATGGCTTGACCGATTATTCTGTATAGTATAATAAACTTTTTTCTGTATTTGGTAGGTCTGAGAATAGGTCATAGGCTTTGATCAATTATAACTGTAGATACACATTGCCGAACAAAATCCCCTTCAAAGAATGTCCGAACTTTTTTATTTGGTTGCGTAACAAATAAAATCATCACCTACACAGAAATTTGAACCTAGTCTTTACTTCATTACAGTCGAATTTCGTTAGCGGCAAAACTCCACTTGACAGCTAAACTTGACAATTTCACGCAACGTTCTGAGAAAAAAGAAGGCCACTTTTATCAAAGTGGCGCTCATTTGGCTCGGACATTTTCGGGCGCGCGACTGTGGATCTACAGTTATAATTGATCAAAGGTCATAGGCTATTTTTTATATCCCTATTCTTCGCAGAACGGAGTCGCGGGCAAAAGCTAGTATCTGTATAATATCGATATGGATCTAAAAGGTGCCGAAATGGAAGTACAGAAGTAAAAAAAAAACTATTCTGTCTCACTTATCTCAGTTTTACTGGCAGGGAACAAAATTAATTTAGAGTTTAGAGTTAGTTAGTTAGTAACATTTTGCCACATGACTTACTTAGCTGCCTATAAATAATTATAGTCATTTTTATTATTCAGTTTTTCATGAGTTGTTTACATTAGAAAACTATTTCACCTATTACTGTAATGCCTTCTCCATTTACTTCTTTCTTTCTAATGAACAGAGATGGCACTAAAGATATCTATCTATCACATGAGTACCAGTAATTTACCAAGGAGTAATACAACAAAGAAGGATCTATTATGAAAAAAGTTTGTATCTCAAAATTAATAACCTAGCAAAGTGAACTTTAGTTGTGTGCATCAAGGTTCTGTTTTGTTTACACATTGATTTGAGATATTCTATAACTAAAAATGACAGCCAGTTATGTAGCTCCATGCCAACATACCTGAATAATAGAAGCCCTAGATAGACAAGTCACAGGAGCAGTGTGCCCGACCAGCAGGCACCGAGGAGTCATCTTCAATGACTCCGGATCCACCGCCCAGATGCAGATCTGCCCGTCATAGCACCCCGTAACCAGGGTTTTCTGATCCCTGGAGAGATAAACTGCGGAGACGCAGTGCGTGGGAGCATACTTCCCCCAAAGGACCACGGGGACTATTAAGTTTGTGCCCGGCATTGTGGAGCTGGGGACTGAAAAAACACCATTAACATAATTATAAATTAAAGATTTTAATAACCCCAATGCAATTAGGTCACATAATTATGTTTGAAAATAAAGTAAATGCCCATTATTTGACCTAGCGACTCGACTGCCCGCTTACTAAATACTGGGTTGATGTGGTGTGTGGGAGGGACAAATAGGGCAAAGCCTCATTGCTAGTATACATATAGATCACTTAGATATTACCCTTAGATTTGTTTATAATTAAATAACCTACATAGATATTATGTTGTTGTACAGATATTTAATGGACTGAATTTTATTTAACTATAAAATAAGGTATAAAAACAGGGACTAAGTATAAAATTAACATAACTAAAACTAACTTAAAATAGCTAAACAGAAATTAAAAACTAAAAATTATTATCTAAATTTGGACCCTTAGGTAGGGTGCCCATCACGCAGGCAGCATTCCCACGTTGAATTGCTATAGCAAGTCTTTTTGCGAGAAAGCTGCCTGCGCGATATTTAATGGTTCATAATAAACGGGTATGTATTACAATACCGAAGTACGAAAGACCGAATGTATTAAAACATCGAATGGGTCAAAAGACCGACACGATTTTTTTCTGAAACCGTTAACTTTTTAAGATTGTTATAAAACAAACCTAACCTAACCTAATGGGTTCTGTATGATGCCGTTTTAATAAATTCTGAAAAGTTTACGGTTTCAGAAAAAAATCGTGTCGGTCTTTTGACCCATTCGATGTTTTAATACATTTGTAAAAACACACCCATAATAAACAATTTTAATTTTATTATGACTCTAAGATCCATTTCGCAGCCAACAAAAGAGCTGATAACTTTGAAACGGCTGAACCAATTTTCATGAAACATATCTAAGAACCATCACCAAACCTGCTTTCAAATAAAAAAAACCACATCCAAATCGGTTCACTTGTTTAAGAGCTATGATGCCAAAAACAGACAGACACACACATTGCGGCCAAACTTATAGCACCCCTCTTTTTGTGTCAGGGGTTAAATAATAGTATCCCACATAGGAGTTGTCTTATACTTGGCTAATCTACTTATTTTCTCTGTTAAACGTGACTTTGCTATACATTATTATTATTATTATTATTATTAAAGCTTTATTTATCCATACAGTAGGTACAATAAGTTTCTATACATTTTTATTATATTAGTTCTATTGTATGGCCCCTCTAGGGTAAAAAGCCTCCTCCATCTCTTTCCACTTTTGTTTTTCTTGAGCAGTGCTCATCCAGTCATTTCCTGCTGTTTTTATAATTTCGTCAACCCATCTCTTCTTCTGCCGTCCTCTATGTCGTTTTCCAGTAGGACCGAGCCATTTTGTTGTTTTTAATGTCCATCTGTTATCCTGGTATCGAGCTATATGACCTGCCCACTTCCACTTCAGTGTCAAGGCATGCTGTAGTGCGTCCGTGAGTTTTGTTTTGTTGCGTATGTCAACATTTCGTATTTTATCAATTCTTCTCAGTTTCAGGATGCTTCTTTCCATAGCATGTTGACATGACAGTATTTTGTTTTTAATCTTGTTAGTGAATGTCCAAGTCTGGCTTGCATATGTTAAGCAGGGCAAGATACACGAGTCCATTACAATCTTCTTTAGCTTCAGACTGTAGTTACCTTTTAAGATTTCTTTCTGTGCCCAATACTTTTTCCATGTTGTATTTATCCTTCTGTCTACTTCATCTTCGTTTCTATTGATGTCGAATTGAACTAGTTTTCCCAGGTAAATATATTCGTTGACATATTCTATTGTCTTCCCATCTATGTTAATTGGACTTTGGATATTATTGGTCATTATTTTAGTTTTCTCTGTATTCATTTTCAGTCCTACTTTTTGGCTTTCATTGGTGAGGTTTTGAAGCATTCTTTCTAGTTCTGTGAGAGTTTCACTAAAAAGAGCAATATCGTCCGCAAATCTAAGATGAGTTAGTCGGCTGTTAAGTATCCACAGTCCTTTGTTCTTCCAATCTATATTTTGGAAAATATCTTGAAGGACTGCAATGAATAGCTTTGGCGAAAGCGGGTCTCCTTGCTTTACACCCTTTTCTACTGGAAACTCTTCTCCATTCCTTTCTAGTTTTATTGTGCTAACACTTTCAGTGTACACATTTTTTATAATATTTATGTATTTACCATGTATATCATTATTCTCAAGTGCTTTCCATATGGCTGTATGTGTAATACTGTCGAATGCCTTTGAATAATCAACAAAAGCTATGTAGAGTGGTCTGTTAAATTCCTTATACTTTTCTATTAGTTGTTCAATAGTGTGGATATGATCATTGGTGGAATAGTTGGGTCGAAACCCTGCTTGTTCTACGGGTTGATTACTGTCAATTTTGGATCCTATTCTGCTGAGCAAAATCGATGAAAACAGCTTATATATAGCAGATAGTAGACTAATAGGCCTGTAGTTTCCTACATCTTGTGGATTTCCTTTCTTGTAAAGTAGCACTATATGTGATTTACGCCATTGTTCTGGCACTTGTTCTGACTCTAGTATCCTGTTAAAGAGTGTTGTCAAGTACGGGATTAATACACATCCTCCGATTTTTAATGTCTCGTTAGTTAAGTTATCTGCTCCAGGGCTTTTTTCTGTCTTCAGTGCTTTTATATGCCTCAATACTTCGGCCTCGCTTATAGGATCCACTGTTACTTGACTTTGTCCTTTGTCTTCTGTATTCTTGCTTTTGCTTACATCTATAACATACATACTCTTCCATAAATTTGGTTTGTTGATATAATCTTGCCAAATCAAATTTTGGGCTTCTATTTAAACTAAATTAACAAAATTGTGTAAATATCATTGAACTTTGCTACCATTTTCACATCTGTTTTTGATGATGTATAAAATGTACAGTTGACTGTAATGTGCAACTTCCCACGAGAGCCCTGTGTGGATTGGGAACTTCACACACACCATTGAATTTCTTTTCAGGTGGTCAATTTCAAATTTTCTGCTTTAGAGGTAGGTAATAGGTCAACTCAATAGGTAACCACGGCTATTTTTGAACATCTGTGCTATTGCACATTACAAGCAACTGTACATTTTATACATCATCAAAAACAGATGTGAAAATGGTAGCAAAGTTCAATGATATTTACACAATGCCGTTAATTTAGTGTAAATAGAAGCCCAAAATTTGATTTGGCAAGATTATATATCAACAAACCAAATTTTTGGAAGAGTATGTATAGCAAAGTCACATTTAACAGAGAAAATAAGTAGATTAGCCAAGTATAAGACAACTCCTATGTGGGACACTATTTTTAATCCCTGACACAAAAAGAGGGGTGCTATAAGTTTGGCCGCAATGTGTGTGTCTGTCTGTTTTTGGCATCATAGCTCTTAAACAAGTGAACCGATCTGGATGTGGTTTTTTTTTTATTTGAAAGCAGATTTGGTGATGGTTCTTAGATATTTTTCATGAAAATTGGTTCAGTCATTTCAAAGTTATAGATAGATAGATAGAAAACATTTATTCAAATAAAAAACAAATACAATTTAAATTTCACTAAATGCGCCAAACAGCATATCATATCAGCTCTTTTGTTGGCTGCGAAAGGGATCTTAGAGTCATAATAAAATTAAAATTGTTTATTTTGGACCATTAAATATCTTGAGTGTGGGCCCAAGCTCTCTTATTCTGAGATGAGGCCTGTGCCCTGCAGTGTGACGTATATAGACTGGGATGATGATGATGACAGATGTTCAGTCAGACTCAATCTCTTAATAGTCTATTATTTTTTTAATTACTGTAATTGAAACATGAAGATGCAAGAAAGTTATGCAATAACTTTGATTTGCATAATTAATGCATTTAACTTCAATTGCATGATGTTATGATAACAACTGAAAAAGTTACAGCTAAATTGACGGAGTTATCAAGTTACTAAAACTATTAATATTACCATGATAATCAATGATTTCGCAAGGAGTTCTCCATAATAACAGCTGATAGCTATTAACTAACCTCCCATAAGGAAAGAAACAACATAATCTACCATGAAAACGTATTGTTTGTATAACAAAACGATAAGACATGGGATCTTTAAGCAATATGCTCAAGTGCTCCACAAGGGCGTATCGATTTATACATTTTATAACGTACCGTCACTGCTTGCAGGCTGGGTAACACTTGGAAATCACGGATACTTCAATTACCATCCATGTAGAACACAACTTAAAGGCCCAGAATGTGATAAAGTTATTAATTTCAATTAAATCGTGACTATCAATTTATTGTCGTAAGCAGCTGACTGACAGCTACTTGACATTGACAGCTTAATCCCTCAAAGTTGGTAGCATTGGCTCACCATTAAACGGATGCGTTCATAAAAACAAGTAAAAGTATCGTATAAAGATCGATATTCTAATCTGCAACATCCACTTAACTGACGTATTCGTTCAAGTTTAGAATGCCGTCGCGTTTGACGGTTACACTCAATATTTACAAGTTTTGGCGAAATTCACGAGCCATCCGAAATGAATAAGAATAAATTAGGTTCATCAACCAAAATGCGGTCTAAGCCCAATTTAAAAGACGACAAATTAACAGAACTAGCGGGTAAGATCGACGAGACTGATGAGATGAAGCTCAAAATGTTGGCTGCGATGGAAAAAATGGACAAGCCGGAACCTGACGACGTTCTGTACCCACCGGAATTGAATGCTCATTTAATTGAGCAACTAAAGGTAAAAAGTAATAAATAAGTTAACCAAAAGCTACAGCTTTATGAGGATACTGAAGTTTTACATTTGTCTACTTACAAACTGGCACACCACCACCCTCAGATCAAATAAAAAGTAAAGATATAGCGCTGCGAGCAACGAAATGAGGCCGGTCAAACTACACCAATCCGTGTGCTTACGCAGTGACACGCACACACTTGCAACCAAACTACACCAAATTTTGCTTAGAACCAGTGTGGCCAACAACTCAGGACCTGGTGTCGCCATTTTTCAGAGTTTAAGTAGCCTAAAGTAGCCGAATTTGAGCTGAAGTAGCCTAAAGCAGCCTAAATGGTAAAACTTAAATTAAAAACATGGTTTTTTAACCCTTAAATTGGCAAAAATTCTAAAAGTGGGTAATTCAAACCCTGTCTTAAATTTGGAGTCCTTTCCTTAAAATTCTATAATTAAAAAAAAATACGAAAAGATGGTATTTAATAATGTGACTTGTGGGGTTCATTATCAAATTAAGGGTAAAAAAATTATTTACTGAGAAAGTACGAAGAAAGAACAGAAAGTAAATCACTAAATAAATTTATTTATAAATTGACAAGATTTCATATTCCTACGGCTATAATTTGATTCGTTCTCTGTATTCTGTTTGGAAAGAGAAAGACGCTGATAGTTTTAAATTTTCACTAGAATTATTAATTAATTTATAACGAATTTATTAAGATGTGCTTATTCTAGAAGGAAATAGCTCCAAAACTACCACACAATAGATCCATTACTTTTGTCTAGTCTGTATTAAAAAAAAGTGATGACTTAAATCTGGGGGACTACTACGAAATTCGATTTTCGAAGTTCGGATCGTGCGGTCCCTCTCACTCTCGTAATAAATACTATTAGCGTGAGCGGAACGGCATGAAACGAAGTTCGAATTTCACGCTTCATAGTATAGGGCCTGACGTTGAGGTTGTTACCAAATTTAAAAAGTTACATAAAGTAAGTTTTTTATAAAGTTACATTCTATGGCAATCATAACATGACATTTGTATTGCCATAGAATGTAACTTTATTAAAACGTTTATTATTTATCGTACTTTAAGAAAAAATTACTGCATATATGGACTCAATCTAACGACCTCCTTAGCCTAGTTGGTAGTGACCCTGCCTACGAAGCAAGAGGTCCTGGGTTCGAATCCCGGTAAGGGCATTTATTTGTGTGATGAGCACGAATATTTGTTCCTGAGTTATGGATGTTTTCTATGTATTTAAGTATTTATTTATCTATATAAGTATGTTTATCGTCGTCTAGTACCCATAGTACAAGCTTTGCTTAGTTTGGGACTAGGTCGATTTGTGTAAGATTGTCCCCTAATATATTTATTTATATTTATTTTATTTAATGTGTCTTAGATGAATCTTATATAGGATCAAGGAACAAAATTAGGCAGTTGTCGTATTTTTTATATCTCGCATTTAAAAGTCAATTTTTGCGTAAATAAACGCAGTTACATTCTACGGGAGCTGTCATCGAGAAAATAAATGATTGGAACTACTATAATACAATATAATTACAATGGTTATGAACAGCGAAGCGAATACTTTCATCTTGATTGCATCTTAAATTTGGTTACGTTATAACTACAACAAATACGGGGTATTCCCCGAAACTAACAAAGTTGTGGCCATCTTTTTCTCCTGATATTCCCACACTTGGTATATTGCGTGGGTATAATGTTTTATTTCATAGGCTTATGCTCATTTGTTTTGTGATCCTTTCATTCAACCAACTGTAAGGACCTTTTACCTTTTCAAGTAGCCTAAAAGGCGACCAGTCGCCTTTTAGATTTTTTTGTCGCCGATTTCCATTCTTAGTAGCCTACATGGCGAAAAATCGCCCACGTTGGCAACACTGCTTAGAACCCAAAACGTCAACACTAGTGTTGCCATTATAATGTTGTAGTTACCCTATTATTACAACCTTTTCTTTTTTCAATTTAAATTCTATTCTATATTAGCACGGTTTAAAACGTGAGAACGTGACACGCAACGTAAAGTTATTTGTTTCTTGTAAAAGTTTATCAACGTTTTTTATTGTAGTAAGGCCCATACTACACGGGCGGTTTTCCCGCCGCGGGAAACCGCTCGACGGAGCTGCCGCAGACCGTCAAACTACACGGAACGCGGTTTACCGCTGTCTTTTGTTCATTTCAACATGGATCCGCCAATGATAACTGCGCTTAATTAATAATGTAACAATTTGAAAGGAAATATGTTAATTTGCACGCTTTTGGTTTCATAAAATACCTAGTTATATTCTTTTAAAAGCGTTTTTCTATAAAAAAGACACGTCAAGATTGTTTACCTTATTTCTAATGCTAAAAAAAAACGAAATACGCACGACGAACGAGCGCCCTCGCGCAAAGCCCCGCGCCGCGCAGAATGACGCAATAGCGGGAAACCGCCCGTGTAGTTTGAAGCGGCGGTTATCAGCGGCGGTTTAACGCTGCATGCGGCGGTCGAATTTCTCCCGCCCGTGAACCGCGGCGGGAGAACCGCCCGTGTAGTATGGGCCTAACGGTATCAACGTGACACGCAACGTAGTATCGGGGTAGAAAGAATTATTATGGTAACACCGGCCTACGCACACATGTTTATGAAACCGGCCTCACTCGGCTGTTGACCGCGCTCCATCTTTACTTTTTATTTGATCTGAGCCACCACCAGGTAGGTACTACATACCAGTAGTATCTGCCACAGCACCCATAAATGCTTAAGTATGCTCTTGTTAATATTTGATAGTTCGCATAATTAAACTTACCTACTCTTTTAGGTGATGACTTGTGAAAACAATGAACTCCGTAAACTGGTTTTCACAAAAGATTCCGAGATTAATGAGTTGAATAAATCCGTCGTCGATCTCAATCAGCGTATCCGGGATATCATATCCGGGTCGGGCCCCGCTATATCATCAAAGTCAGCAGGCATCATCAGCGCTAAAATAGCTGATCTGTGCAAACAGAACCGTCACCTTGTTGCCGAATTGGAAGGGTAAATAAAATAATCGCTATAACTTTATGAATGCAATATTGCCACTGATAAGTCGATAACGATGCTTCTTGATTCTGCTTCCATCATACTTAAATCCTCTTATCATACTTAAATACTGTACTGTAATACTGTAATACTAAAGTCTTCATTATACTTAGGTATCCATTAAATCAGTAGAATTAAAAAAAATGCGCGCGCCATCACAGTCGCATTCAATATTTATACTACTTAATTAAGTACTATATTACCATTTGACAGAAAGAAATAATACCTAACCTGGATTGCGATGATGCGCACGTCGGACCAATAAGTTTACAGGTTCCTCTTTTCTGCAGATACAAAACAAAAAACGCCGCTCTCGAACGAAAAATAATGCAATTGGACTTAATAAATAAAGAACAAGAGAAATTAGATGTGTGTTTATGTAAAGACGAACCTATAGATGTTAGCCCTGATGAGCTCAAAGATCTAAATAACAAACTTGCTGTCGTGAATAAAAAACTTTACGAAAGCAAAAACAGAAACCTGGAGTTGAAGAATGAGATACTGATCGCTACGAAGATATTGCAACAGGTAGGTGGCTTATTATTTTATATTTGGTTAGGTATACCTTTCACCATACCTATTTGCTTCTTTTTTGCTACTAGATGTAATTGTGACAAAGCGAAAAACTATAATCTCCTCTGTAAAGAATGCATTGGAATCCACTGCCATTGTAATCTATTAACTTTCATGCGTTCTAACAGTTGATTTGATTTCCAGGAATTAGGAGATAAATTCACCAGTATTAAAGAATTACAAAATGATATGGCTGGATGGAAAGGCCGCGCGCAGCAGATCCTCTACCTACAAGGAAGAATCAATGAACTAGAGGAAAAACTAAATGGGAAACATAAGGATTTATTAGAGGCTAAGAAGAGAGACCAAAGTCAGGTGAATTGTACAACATGTAACCAAAAATCCTACTTACCTAGACACTCAAAAATTCACCATAAAAATAACAACAGCAGTCTCAGTTTTAAATTCGTATATCATTTCATTATATTAGTGTCTCACTCATATCATATTTTATCTTTAGGCATCCTGTTAATAGTTTGGATTCCAGTAACCGATTGCGTGTTTTGGCATTACCATTGTTGCTCTCCAAGATAAATACTTTTTTTCTACCTAAGGTCATAAGAGAAATTGAAACGAAAAGAAAGAAAGAAGTTGATCTGGCCATGAAGGATCTCGAAACTACTAAAGAAGAGAATCAGGAGCTCAAGAAGAAGCTGGAAGGAGCCCGGTGCCGGATCCGCAATCTGGAGTGTGATGCGACAACTATTCGGCAGAAGATGCAGACTTTCGTGGAGAAAAGTAATCATGATGATTTGCTGGTGAACGAACAGAGAGTAAGTTAAATAGTAGTATCCAGAACAATTATAATATCATTCTCTGAAAAATTGGTCATGTCCGAGTCTGGTATAGGTAAAGTAGTATTTTTAATTGCGTGAACTCGTGTCGCAGGAGTCCATATCTTTTAATAAAAAAAATAAAAAAATAATAATGTTTAAATAAAAACCTTTTATTTTTATGGAAGGAATGAGTGATATTTTTTCACTATATTAGTAAGTTGTTCAGCTTCTTTAGAGTGTGTGACATTAACCTCTGACTCCTCATCCTATGTTACAGAATCAAATCAAGACCTTAGAGCAATACTACCAAGAAATCCTGAAGGAGAATACAGCGAAAATGAACAAAATGAATAGCGAAATAGAAGAATATAGGAAACTGAGCAAAAACACCGACGCTAAAATAGATGCTCTAAGAAAACAGTCTGCAGAAAAAGCTGCTAAGATTGAAGAACTCAGAGCTCAACTATTGCGTTATGAAGAGTGCTCACTGCAAAGTGTATTTTTCACTCCCATGAAAACTGCCACTGACAATGAGATACGAAAACTTTCAGAATTGGTCACGACTCTAAACGATAGATTGCTCGCGGAGAGACGAAACTGGGAAGAGCTTGAAACTTCTCAAAGGAAACTGAAAGAAAAAAAGAGAAGACTAGAAAGAAAAGTAGTCTCATTGGAGAATGAACTAAAAGTTTTCAAGGATTCCAAAAGAGGCTCCAAAGTATCTAAGACTTCTTTGAAAGTGGAAACCGGTCCGCAGTTCGACTTTCAGGCTTCAACATCCGTAAGTAAGAAACACTCTTCCGTCACAGCAGTGACTGAGAAAATAAGCGAGAGCACAACTACGGAGTCTCAAGCAGATGCATATGAGGCTTTAGATAAAGACGAGTTGAAATATAAACTAGAACTTGCCGATGAAAAGTTGAAAATAATGGAAGATAAATTAAAAATGATCGAAGAAGAGAAACAGGAAGATTACTGTAATTTGACGGAAATGATTCAAACTTCCAAGCAGTTGTTCAATGAAGCTTTGGCGGTACTACAAAAAGAGAAATGTGTTTGTTCGTAATAGTTTTAATTTGTTTTAATTATGATTTATGGCATATTTTATTAAACTATTTATTTTTTAAATACATATTTACTTTTATTATAATAACTATGATAACATAACAGCAACGGCCATCATGCGAGCTGAAGCAAAGTCATTCCAGATCAGTCCGAACCCTCAAAAATCATCTCGAGTAGATTGGCGCATCCAGCGTGTTAGACAAGTGCCTTGTCAATCAGACACTGACGAAATGGCCCATGTCTGCGCGGTCGTGTTACGATAGATATGAATTCGTAAATAGAAACTGTTTAGAAGAATATTATTTTGTCTGCCTCGGCACGTGTCTGACATGCACGGTGTCTATAGATTTGAATCAACCTTTATGCACATGCACAATCCATTTTAAAAAAAATTTGGTAGAAAAATCACTAGCTATTTCGATTTGGTAGAAATTTTTAGTACGTGGGCAACACCAATCGCCGCCATTTATCATTTTTTGTCATGCGCGCTCCGGGATGCTACGATATTTCGTGCTCGTGAGTGTTTTTTGATACAAGTGAAATTCAAAAGTTCGTGAAACGTATTAAATTTGTGTTGCTCTTTGAAATATCAGTGTTAACTAAACAGTGTTGTGTTGTTCGTGTGTAAAATACTTTCAAAATGAATAAAACTTGCGCGAGGTGTGAGAAAACAGTTTACCCGACCGAGGAATTGAAATGTTTGGACAAGGTAATTTTCACTGCATTCCATATGAAAATTAGCACTGTATCAATTATTACTCCGTCACGCATTGTTTACAACTATCAAACATTGTTTTATACTTTCTAACTTTCTATCGTAAGTTATGAAACTGAAACTTTTTCTAGTTCTGTTTTATTGTTGCTGGATTCGACCGGGCCTCAGTGCTCCAATTCATACAGTCGGTGACTCACTAAATTATTAAATTGCCGCTGATATCATTGTTGTTCTCGTAATAATGCCATATATGTATGTGTTGACCTTTTCACCTAATTAGAGTCCTCTTGGGTATAAGCATGACCTTGTGTCACATTCTTTATCGATTGTATTCAAATGTGTTGCGATCTCTCGATTCTCAGTGGCTGAATGTAATTAAACCTTGGCCTCGTGAGCCTGGTTTAAAAAAATCACCAATGGAGGGATTTTCAAAATGGCGAAAATCTTGTGTAAAAAAATTGGAAACATTGACTTTTGCAAAATAATAAATAAATAATGATTAGTATATCGAAATTCCGTTTAGTTTTTCGTTCAACCAACACAAGACTATTTTAATGCTGTTATCAGGTGTTATCAAAGTCAGTGACAAAAACACTGATAAAAATCAAATTATGTACTTTAGTATTAAGCAGCATTAAATATGAACAGATAAGATAAGTTGCCAGTACCTGTTCATATTGCAAAATTATTGCCTTGTCATATTATTTTTTATTACTTTAATCACAGCTCACAATCAGACTATGTTTTATTAATGTTTTTAGTCCTTTGGCATCAAATATAATTAATTAGTTCAGCACTTATGTAAACTATTTATTTTGAAAAGGAAGCTTGAAAGTAATTAATATAGCCTTAAACCATTGTATGCGGTAAGTGACAAAAATTGTACATTCTAGTCTCAACAGTTTGATATAAATCCAATGATATAGATTTAAAAAAAATACAATAGGAATACCTTAAATTGGGCACGGATCTGTGTCTTAAGCATACGAGGGGTTAATAAATGATTTATAAGTGGGTTTTGATAACTACCCTATTCCTTAATTTCTTTATACTTTTACATGCTTAAGCAAGAAAATACAAAATTAGCCTAGGCCTATCTTTTCTATTTTCATCTTTGGTTATTTGTACACAGTGTATAAATCATCTGCCACAGATGTTAAGGCCTATTATTATTATTATAAATAATCAAAGATTTTTATCTATATAATTTCAATTGTGAGACAATTGAGACTGGAATACAGGTTTTTTTTTACTTTTCATATAAGTGTTAATTCAGTATTCAAAAGCAAACTTTATTTATTGCTTGGGCTTGCTAGCTTGTCTACCTCAAAACAACAATTCAGCATCTCAGTAAATAGACTCTATTTACCAGCTAAATAAGACTTTGCGGGTATGTATTACAATACCGAAGTACGAAAGACCGAATGTATTAAAACATCGAATGGGTCAAAAGACCGACACAATTTTTTTCTGAAACCGTTAACTTTTTAAGATTTTTATAAAACAAACCTAACCTAACCTAATGGGTTCTGTATGATGACGTTTTAATAAATTCTGAGAAGTTTACGGTTTCAGAAAAAAATCGTGTCGGTCTTTTGACCCATTCGATGTTTTAATACATTCGGTCTTTCGTACTTCGGTATTGTAATACATACCCGACTTTGCTGCATCTGCTTTAACAAGTTATTCTTATTCTGAACCTATTGTGTCCTACACTACTGCTGGGTAAAGTCCTCCCCCAATGGTTCCAATATTCCTGGTCTGTTGGAATGACGTCTGTCTCTTATGATGAAGTCCAACATGTCCTGCCACCTCAATCTATTTTTGCGATTCGATTTGTAGCATTCGAACATGGCAGATGTAGACAGTATCTAATTTTGGTATTTGTTTCTTTGGCTAGATGAATTATAATTTTGATAGTGTTTTATGCGGCGATTAAGCTTAATTAACAGTGATCACAAAATTCTATAGTGCTCTTGTGTCTGACATTTTTTAATGCGCAAGTTGTCTCCACGTGGTTTCTGGAATTTTACTATCAAGTTGTAGAAACTAAAATCACCATACAACGTCGCTCCCAAAGAGAGCTTACTTTGACACTGGCGAAATTGTCCTAAAATAGGACAGAAGCCATATTTTAAATAAATAATAATAATAATCTATTTTTGCATGGTTACCATTTTGTTTCCAGGACATCAATTTGGTGAATGTCTTTAATAAAAACTCATAATGAATACAATAAATAAATGCCATAACTCTTAATCAACCCACTGAGCACCCTTGTTCTCTAAAACACTATTTTTTTAATAGCATTCTGGTAGCAGTGCTGTCTATATGGAGTGTATGCGTCAACCAAATATATGTAATGTGAAGTAAGTAGTTATGACATAACAGTTAAGTTGTGTCTTACTGTTACTTAAGAAGCCAGTCCAGTGACATTCAGCTTAGATGTTATAAGATATGACGTAAGTTCCTTATTACTTGATATGTAGGATATTTTTGTTACACATTGGAGTTTATGGTTATGCCTATAAGAATTTGATATCATAGTTTTTTCTGTGCAGGTCTTTGATTTTGTTCTATCTTCTGTTTGAAAAAGGCTGCGCAAAGTGTCAGCTAGGGTTGCCAGATTGTTTTTAGGGTTCTTTAGTCAACTAGGAACCCTTATAGTTTCGCCATGTCTGTCCGTCTGTCTGTTTTTTAGGGTTCTGTACCCTAAGGGAAATACGGAAACCCCTTTTACTGAGGCTTGGCTGTCCGTCCGTCTGTCTGTCTGTCTGTCCGTCCATCTGTCCGTCTGTCACCAGGCTGTATCTCGGGAACCGTGATAGCTAGAGAGTTGAAATTTTCACAGATGATGTATTTTGGTTGCCGCTATAACAACAAATACTAAAAAATGGAATAAAATAAATATTTAAGGGGGCTCCCATACAACAAACGTGATTTTTTTGCTCGTTTTTACTCGATATTGATAATGGCAACAGGTAGACGCTTGAAATATTCACAGAATATTTAATTATAATATTGACTTTAAAAATAAATTATTAAATTAAAATATAAGGGTGTTTCTCTGCTGTTTGGAAAATCGCTGTCCCAAGCTAATTTTGTGTGATAAATCTTAAAATTTCTCAGTTTTTGGTATCAATACCAACATAGTATTAGGTATTCTTGGCACGCTACAGCCTATTTAGTAATTTAATAATCGAATATTTGAATAAATTAACCTCAAACACCCCAAAACACAGTCCCCTGGTATGTCCCTTTTCCAGAATTACAAATCCTTTTACAAATATTTATTTTTTTGCCGTTGATAATTGAATAAAAAATATCCAAATACATTAACAAAAACAGTAAGCATCTTTATACATCACAATTATATTTTTACAATTGAATTTTAATCAAGATATCCATGTACGAATGCTGTCCTCAAATTATGAAAACAGTAGTCCCCTGTCAAAATTTTAACACCGTGTTAAAGTCAAATTTAGTTTTGGCGCGAAGCATTTAGATCGTAATATGGAACGCAATCGGTGTGAAGTTCGTTCGGTTGTGTAGCTAAACGGGCAGCCGCTATTTTATCTAGTGCTACTAACCACTTTGCTAGTGAACCACGCGTCACGGCCGTTAGCGAAAACAGTCCACTGGTAGGCCTTTTTTTTACTATTTTATGAGTTTTAATAAGGACAATTTTCTTAAAATAATTGATTATCTAGTATGTAGCCACACATGTTTCGTATATCTGATATGTTTTTAAATTATATTGTATTATTAAGTATTCATGTAAAAATGACAGTCCTCTGGCCAACAGTCCCCTGTCATTTCATAGCACAGGGGACTGTTCATACCACAGGGGACTGTTTTCTTAGAGTTTGACCATTGACGGTATTGTCTCTTTTGTAGGTATTATCTCAAAATGTCACCGAAAAAGAAGCCAACCAAAACAAGAGAAGTAATACTAAAACAAAAACGTATAGCTGAGCGTTTGAGATATCAACAACTTAAAAATTACCCTCAAAAAAGAAGAAGAATTGAAATGATATTTCTGATGTCAGTTTTGACCAAATACTGCAAAAGTTACCAAATCCAGATCTAAGTCTTACAAGGGAGAACATTATTTTATTATTTTCCTATATCTGTACCGGTTTTTGAGAAAAATAAGTTAATTTAAATACGTGTTTCAGCTTTACGTGTTCGATCTGGTCACATTCCACTGAATTGTTTTTTTAATTTAATGAGAGTCATGCAGTCACCCTTGTGTAGGGGTTGTAACAAAACCGAGGACCTCTTGCACTTCCTTCTGGAATGTGACCAGATTGGAGACGTTAGGAAGAAATATTTGGCTCATTTAAACTTGTATAATGGTGGTGTAAATGTAATTCTGAGTAAGCCGGTGTCGGATGATGCGGTACTGATATACAAATTCATCAGAAATGCTTTTATACAGAGACTTCATCTCTGAGTTAGGAAACAATTAAGAGTGTTGTAGTTTTCTGTGGCTTCCCATGAGGCTGACATAGTCACATTAGGTGTACTCAAGCCTCGTTAAAATATTAGATTTAAAAAAAAAAAAAAAAAAAAAATATTTTTCCCTTAAGTACTATGTTAAGACTGTTTTTTTTGTAAGGCGTTGTACAAATTAATGTTAATTTAGTATTTATTTATTTATTTTTTTTGGGCATAAACGGTACAATAAAACTAAGAAGTTGATTTTGTTAAGTTTAACGCAAATGTTATTACTTAACAAAAGTAAAATTTGTTTTAATACCGTTGATTTATTTGAAAACATTATATATTTTAAGAATGGCAAAGAAAAATAAAGACTTTGATTACTTAAACAAAAAATATTATTATTTTTTTATCATAAAACAGTCCCCTGTCACAGCTTTGCAAAAAATCGTCCGTAACTCGAAAATGAAAAGGAAAATGTGTGGGCTTTTTTAAGATATATATTTAATTTACTATTGCCCTTCATTTTATTAACAAACATACTCAACATTTAATAAAATTACTTCAGGACAGTCTTGTATGGACGATTTTCCAAATAGCAGAGAAACACCCATAAAAATATTTAAGGGGGCTCCCATACAACAAACGTTATTTTTATAGATAATTGTACGGAACCCTTTGTGCGCGAGTCCGACTCGCACTTGGCCGGTTTTATGCATGCCTGGCTTTTGAAGCAAAGTATCTGGTTTAATAGAGTGCAGTCCTGCTTTTGTATTTTGGAGCCTGTGATGATAACTATATGAATCACTACCTGTTGCCTGCAACTCCCGTTTATGAAGAAATTCGTTTATCGGTATCCCGGGGGAATTATGCAATTTTCTGGGATAAAAACTAGCCTATGTTATTCCTAAGATTACAACCTACCTCCATACCAAATTTCATGGAAATCCGTTCAACCGTTATTGCGTGATTGAGTAACAAACATCCAAACATCTTCACAAACTTTACATAAACCTTATAGCCCTGTAATAAAAACTGCATGGGTATGATGACTGAGTCTTTGTTTGTATATTTTATCTTTTTATCTTTAGTAAAGTTATGTAGTTAGTAAGCATCACTTTGCACAAGAATCTTATTGTCAGAACGTGACGCCAACAAACTGTTTCGCAGTTTGGCGTACTTAAATATACTACATATTGTTATGTATGTGCTAATATTAAAAAATAAATCAAAAAAAAATATATATAATATTAAGTAGGATTTGACTGGTTTATCAATTATCTGTTTAATAAATCTTAAATCATATTAATTTGAAGATACAAAATAAGTTTTATTAAAGCGCTTCTTTGATGTTTGCCGAGGCACGAGTGGATGGTTTTGCGGCCATCATGCGTAAGCGGTGTGCCTCTCTGTTGAGCCGCTGGCGCGACAGCTCCAACAGTATTCTCGCTGCGTTAGGTGACAGGTGGGACTCGCCACTGTTAGAGAGGTGGATTAAACTTCACCAAGATGTTAATTAGTGGACGATAAATGTATTATATTGTTTCTAGTTTTATAAGTACTAATCTATTTTTATTTTATTTTTTAATACTAATAACCTATGGAGAATATCTGAAATAAATGAAATTATTATTATTATTATTATTATTTCCTCCACTTTAACCCTTTACAAGGCAGAGGCGATTTAGCGACCACATACATTCAGTTGGAATTTCAACTTTATTCATTACATTATACGTCACAATTTCCATTGTAATTATTAAAATACGACTAGCTTTAAAAATATCGTTTGTCAGGTATGTCTATGTATTCGATAGCTGCTTTTGATTCTGTGGTAGTATGCTCCAATAAATGGGGCCTTATAAAGGGTTAATGCCCTATAATCTATTTAACTTCACTTTGTATACATACTGTACCCGTACTGTGGCCTTTATTTTTATGAGTCTGTATTACATTTTAAGCAATAAAAGTATTTCTAAATCAGTTTATAATGACGCGCAATTTGAAACACAACCAACAAGTTAAAATCCATCTCGACCAAACTCTTTGCTTATCTCCAATCCCTGCCTAGTCATCCATGAATTAACAGCCGAGATAAAAGCTATCACTTTCACGTGAACGCTAATGACTTGCGCGATTACGCGAAAGAAACTCTCCGTCAAGTTAACACCTTTTTCTAGACCTAATTACGTTGGGTATGATCAGATTATTGCTCTTATAATTATAGCACAGTATGTGTGCACGTGCAGTATCTTACAACTTGTAGGTCAATTGAACTCTAGCACAGATACATTCAATTCAATTCAAATATAGTAGACTTAGAAGCAAGTTTTGTAGGTTTTTGGTAGAATAGCAACCAGATCAACAGCAAAAATATACATGATTTCAACATAGTTGCACATCACATACAGCTAGGCGTAAGACATACCTATAGTCGTGTTTGGCAACTGCTATTTCAACTACTAGCCGGCCCCGTGTCGATGGTTTGGATGGATGTTCGAATGTCAACTGCCAAACAGAATAAAATCACTTCATTGATACGCGGTCGGGAAGCGGCCTCGCGGCTGAGGAGCCTCGCGGCACGAATGGTTCTCGTTTGTTTCATCCTCATCATCCCAGCCAAATACGTCCCACTTCAAGGCACAGATCTCTCAAAATGCAGGGGCTTGGGGCGTAGTTCCCACGCCCAGCCCAGTTCGGATTCGGAACTTCCTTCAGACAAATCATTGATTTTTTTTCACAGATGTGTAACAGATATCCTCACTATGTTTTTCTTCACTGTAGAGCTCTAATTTCGCTCATAAATCCCAAAAAACTCAAGAGGTAAGCCCGGGCTCGAACCCATGACCCTCTGCTTGAAAGGCCATAGGTCAACCCACTAGGCTACCACGACTTTTTATCCTCGTTATCCGTCATTTTATGAGCGCTGCGACAATGTAGGCCCTGCAAGCCGTTGGAAGTAGTGCAACAGCAGAAGTGGATGAACGGTTTACGGTGATCACAATGATCTACATACGACTCTACTGCCAAGGTAATAAGCAGGTGCATGTATAGATCATTTTGAACACCACACTTACCACCACTTCAGCTGCTAACTGTACCTACTGTATAGTACGGAGTAAGGCACTGCTCCTAGAGGTAGGCAAGCCCTTTTTGTCTTATCTTCATAAAAATGGTACATTTATACGTTAATTTCGTGCTCAAGGTCAATTTCTTTCGTGACGCATGTGGAGCAATTCTATTTAATGATGCTGCTATAAAATTCAGGTTTTGGCTCTAAATTATACCTATTATCAAAGGTGTGATTGATTTGAAAAGATGCCCCCCCAGAATATTTTATGTAACTAACGTTAGTTGTATGGCTTAAAACATCACCAATGAACTATCGTGACATGAAAAACGGTAATAAATAAAACATTTATTGAATCAGGCGTTACTTTGCGGAACTTCATATCAATGAACTGAAACAATAATAATAATGATAATACTTAGTAATTGTTTCAGTTCATTGGTAATAAAACAGTTCCTTGGTCGAGTTTACGTACCTGCAGCTCAATACAATGGAACCTACTGTAATTTATATTATTTATTAGATAATTTTAGTGACACTAATCCAACTTCATAATAAAAACCAAATCTTTAGCTCATAGTTTTTACACAAACCTGATGTGTAGATAGGTGTTGAGCAGAATTGAGCAAATGAAGCATCTGCATATGTAATAAGAAGGTAGTGATAAATACCTAAATATACTAATTCAATACACGCAATTGGCATTGACTATAATTCATCTGTCGTGGTCATGGTAGTACCTACCACGCGGTAAGGGGCCGAGTAGTTTGACCGATTCCTATCGGCATAGGGGTGCTGTTAATTTAAGCCTATAAAATACGGCCTAGTATGTGGGCCAATCAACTTTTAAACCGACGTTTTTGGCGTCTCCTGCGTTACCAAAATTGTCTCTGGCGTTACCAAAAAATCGTACTTCCAACAAGATATTTCACGGTTTAATAGGTTAAACTTACGTAGGACGCCATGTATTCATGCTATTCATCTATTAAATTACAGAAAAAACATGTTTACTTACAAAAATCTGCAATTGTTTGAAAAATGTCGCGGACAGATTATAGTCGGTTTAAAAGTTGATTGGCCCATGTACGCCCTGATAATGCGTGCCCCATTTAATTCTTATTCTGTACGAACTCTGGCTTGCACTATTAGGTAATACAATAACTACATCCTTATATGTATTAAGTAGGTATACTTAGCTGAATGAACTTCATACAGTTTGATACAGTCTAGAATAAGTAGTAGTACGAGTGTGTACAGTGCTTTTTGTGTTACATTACATAATGATTGTAGATTTCGCGCGCTCTACCAACTGGTTCCGTGGTGTAGTGGTTATCACATCTGCTTTACACGCAGAAGGCCGCCAGTTCGATCCTGGCCGGAATCATATCTTTTTGCATTTTCTTTTTTTTTGTCATCATCAGTATAATTGCGTTTTTACCTGACTATCGTCAGAACAGAAATTAATTGAAATTTTTGTTAAAAATACAATCTTTGCGCGCGCACTTAAAGTATGTAAGTATGCTGGTTGCATAGACATTTTTAAAATAATTGGTATCTAACAATGAAATGATGATAATGAATATACATTTTAATAAAAACGTAGGCACTGTTGTTCGATGAGCCTAAAAACACTACTTATTCAACTTTGTGCTGGTATTTTAGTCATGGTAACTATTTTCCCAGGCAAATGTTAAAAAACTTCGTGCCGTAGGTAGTCACGTCACGTAATGGCTTTAATTGACATTAAACACGCTAAGAATTAATTAGACGGAATATAGTTTTTTTACCATTTTGTTAAAATGTTCTAAAAACTCTTCCTTGTCTGCTAATGAGGTGGGGTTATCTTTTCTTTGTAAATTCGCATTTATATTAAATACACAACATAGAAGTACACAAGTACTACCTAGTACTACCTACAAGCACAAGTAGTACCTACTAATCTAATACCTTTAAACGAGCAATTCTTGTATATATATATATAATCAGGATCTCGGAAACGGCTCCAACGATTTCGATGAAATTTGGTATGTGGGGGTTTTCGGGGATGAAAAACTGATCTAGCTATGTTTCATTTTCAGAAAATCGCTTTTACTCGTGTTTTCCGGCTATTTTTGTTTGCATTAGAATATAAAGCTAAATTTCGCCGACTTCGAGCAGATCATAATGGCACATTAGAAATCGGGTGGTCGCGGATCCAGCCGACCTCGGTTCGATTCCACGTTTTTTTCAACATTTTTAGTTTTTTTTTTAAGTTTATTTTTCATGAGAAAACGTCAAGTTTCTTCTTTTGTGAGAAAAAGTTACTTTTTTGTGAGAAAAAGTTACTTTTTTGTTAGAAAAAGTATTATAGGGAACGTGCAATAACTATAGGCGGCAGCACTAATGCGACAGAAGAGACTATGCGGACAGTAAAACAAACTTATCAAGGTAAAACAATTTTGTAATTGATGGCACCCTTATGGCACCAGTTGGCAGCACCGTCTATGTGCACGTTCCCTATTGGGAGCACAGAACAGGAAAAGCCGGTTGTCTGTAAAGTCGGTTTACGGACGATAGTTTAACGTGACTTAACTCCCCCCCTCCGGTGTTTTTGTCAAATATCTTGAAAACGGTGCATCCTACGGCAAAATCAATGAAATTTTTATCCCCCCTTTAATACCCCCGCGCTCCCTCCCCCGCATCCCCTCCCCCCTCTCACCCCCCCCCCACCCCTCCGGTGTTTTGATCTCGGAAACGGCTCCAACGATTTCGATGAAATTTGGTATTTGGGGGTTTTCGGGGATGAAAAATTGATCTAGCTTGGTCTTATCTCTGGGAAAACGCTTGGTACCGAGTTTCTGCCCGAGCAGAGCTCGGTCGCCCAGGTACTATTATAAATGCGATAGTTTATGGGCGCGCGCGCGTGTGGATGTAATTATTACTCGTCCACCCTGAAGCGGCTGATCAGATTTGGATGAAATTTAATTTGGATATAATTTGACGACCGGTTAGCCCAGTGGCTAGAGAACCTGGCTACGAAGCTTGTGGTCTCGGGTTTGATTCCCGCTCGGGGCAGATATTTGTGTGAAAAATACAAATGTTTGTACTCGAGACTTGGATGTTTAATATATTATGTATTTTATTTAAGTATGTATTTATCTGTTTATGTATGTTTATCCGTTGTTTAGTAGCCACAGTACAAGCTTTGCTTAGTTTGGGACTAGGTCAATTGGTATCAATTTGTCCCGTGATTTATCTATTTCACAGAATTGAGATATACGGCGTATATCATACGCACGGTTAATCCCAAATATTAACTGTAGACTCTTTCTACTAGGTTAGCAGGAAGATATCCCTTATTAGGGATAAGTGCGTCTTTGTACTTTTTTGTTTGTGGTTTTTTCGTCGCTACTTTGAAAAAACTCATAATATCTCAAATCAATGTGTAAAACAAATTTATTCTTGACGTACGTACACGGAGTAAAGTTCACTTAGCTAGATTAATCGACTTTAACATACGAGTTTTTTAAAAGTAGCGACCATTTTTAACTTAACTTCAAAATTATGTATGTACATACATACATACACCCTCGCTTTACCCGTACCCTCCTCTAGGGGTCCAACTCACACCATTGGTTCAATCAATTATTATTGGCCGCAAATTTCCATAACACAAGTTGTTCTTTTACCCCACTTTTTGATGGGCAAGGGCGTCGTTAATGCCTCGATTTAAATCGGTTAATCGTCTCTGAGTGTGCCAGTAAGTTTAACGGCGCTCGTTCTAGTTTCCATCATGCCACAATGCCCGTAGTTGACCGAATTGAATTATTAAATCAATAGGACGTGGGTGCGGTCAACAGCTGTTGACACCATGAGTTTGGGATTATCGTGGAATTGTCCTATATTTTTTCAACCATATTAGACGAAGCACGCGATGACCCTGACGTCCGCCGTCCGTGGACACTCACGACTCCATGGGAGAAAGAGATGGAGTCGTTTTTTGAAAGCCCCCCCCCCCATATCGAAGCTGTAAGGATTAAAATAAGCCTGACCACGTCAGATACCAAACAACGATATAAATCACTATTTAGATAAGGTTGACGAAAATGTTTTAAATTTTCGCGTTTCTCACTAATAACTAAAAATTTTCGGGACTTAATCGCGAACTATTTTACGGCTGAAATCTATAGGTAATTCTGACTCGGTTCAAGTGGTCGGCTTAACTTGAAATTTGTTATAATGTCATATATTGTAAAGAACTCCGATGACAAAGCAATAATCTAGTAGTAGTAGTCAGCGTATAAGCTTGTGTTATTTTTTTTTTTAACTAAAAACATAAGTTGTACCTTGACGTAGATGTGCGCTAAATTAAGGTTATCTTTTCCATTTTCTTTTAATTTGTGAAATTGATACCATTTGAGACAAATAGGACTAGAATGCGAGGTTTTTTGTCTTCCCGGTGTATGCGAAGTTAATTTAGATGAAAAAATGTTTTGGTAACGAGAATTATAATTTTAGATTAGAATCGTAATTCGTGTTCAGTTGTTTATTACTCGAGACAGCTGTTGATGTATCTTATTTACCTTAATTCTACATAATTGGTGAATTTAATACTATTGTGCATTATCTCATAATATTGATGATAAACAATACATGGAAAGAATAACGGAAACTGCGAAACTTAAGAATGCTGAAATTAAAATTTTGATTTATTAATTTGGCGTGCTGGCAAGCACAAATAAGTGAAATGAATGTTTAATGAAATAAAGTTATTTGCTTTCGACACGGTATTACATAGTAGTTTTATATGTAATTGTTGTGTTGCACTGCACGGTGACCAAATAACCAGATTGGCATGCAAATATCTAAATTTGTTAAATAAATAATGTAAATTATTAGTTTACTTACACAAATTGTTGATTTTTAAATTACTTGTAATTGTAATAAATAATTAATATATAACTATGCGCTATTAATTAATACGAATTAATGTCAATATAGTTTTTTATTTTTAATAATTAATTACTATGAGTGACACTTTATACTACGAAATTCGATTTTCGAATTTCGTTTCGTGTCGATCCGTTCATGGTAATAGTATGTAACAGAGGAGTGAAACAGATGGCGCTATACGAACTCGAATTTAATAGTAGCCCTCCGGGTGTCTCGTAGTTGGTCGTGCTCGTGCGTTGTCGTTCACATTGACCAACGAAAAGACACCTGACTTCGTATAATGCCTACGATTAAATAGGTCAAGTTATGATTGTCTACCGAGCCCAGCGACAGCTGATACTTGCAGTCAAAAGCCCCCGACACAAGCGTGAAACCCGCTTTGTCTGTTTATTTTGAATCGTATTTCAGTACAAATAGTACATAATTTTTACATGAACATAAATAATGATCACTTAAGATACGATTCGAGATACATACAAATTTGAAATAGTAATTACATATTTAAAGACTACTACACAACAAGCAGATTCAAGTAGGTATTAACCACAGTATTAACGTATCAATTAGTGTCTTACTTAACCAATGTTATCGGACGACCAAACTAAGTGTATAAAGTACCATTTAATTATTTGTGTACAGGTTTTAAATATTCCCGTTAAGTTGTAGGCCATTAATTTTCATCATAATTTGAAGCGGCGACAAAAATAGTTTCACCAAGTTTTGCAAATTGGCATACAAAAAAAAATTAGACAGAAAAAAACATCCATTATATCACTATAGCTTAACCGTTTATAAATGAGTCCTTGACTGCGCAGTACAGGAGCTGCGGGGTAGGACGACAAAGGGGGTCGGGAGAGGTGCAGGGGCGGCAGGCTCACGAGGCGCGCTCGCCGCCCGCACCTCTCTCGGCCCCTTTGTCGTCATACCCCCCAGCCCTTGTACGGCGCGGGCGAGGACTCATTCAAACGGTCTAGCTATAGAAGGACATTGTTAAATTTAATTAAAATAATAACACACACACAGATAATAACACCGTAATACAGATAATAGATTATCGGTTAAGATTTTGGGATTTCTGAGATTCAGCGCTGCATACCAAACACTAACGTTTGCTAATATACTTAATATTAGTGGGATTAACCTCGTAAGGTCCAACGTCCTATTTTTAGGACTGTAAAATATAATCCTTTCAGCCCAAGTAAATGTTAAAATTCATCAAATAGCGTCCCAATGTCCCAAAATAAGGTCACGCACTGATTTGCAATTACAATCTTGTCTAAAATATATTACTTAAATGATTTTGTAATATGATAATTGAAATCCTGGGCTACCAGTACAAGTGCCTCTAAATAGGCCACAGGGTCATTATTACAAACGTCCTAAAAATAGTTTGGGCCTAACGAGATTAAAATGATTTTTCCCATGTTGTCCCATTTAATCTCCGAGCGTATAGTCACACTAGGTCACGGCGGGTAGTCGCACAATGACTTGGCGCGCTTGAACGCACACGTTTCCCAGATCAGGCCGCGGCGTAAGACAAACATACAGTTCAAGCGGGGTCACGAAGGTCACCGTTGAATATCCAGAAATTCGTAGTTAGAATGACTGATGAATAATAGAAATGTAGGAGTTTGGTTGACTAACCGAATAAAGAAAGACTATTAGAGCTACTCAGACTTCTAGTCTAAGCTAATCATAAACCTATAAAGTCCAGAGGCCGTATTATTGTCTAACGCGCTGGTGTTTGCCATCTCTTTCAGTCACCATCTTATACCTTTTGACAGAAAGAAAAAGTGAATACAACAAGCGTCCGCGCGTTCGACAATACGACCTCAGTTTAGTTAGATCTGCGACAAAAACCGTGCAAGTTGCATTTACATTGCGGGGGCGTAAAGTGAACCAGTAAAATATGGCCCTTTCGCACACAGGTCGTAAGCGTAGTCGTGTCGTAAGCGTATCGTTACGACGCTAGGTACGCGTACGAGGTCTGCAGTGTTTATAAACGAATCGTAGCGAAAACGTATCGTTTTGGATCTCAGTGGTAATCATGGCGTCAACTAGGTCACGGCGGGTAGTCGCACAATGACTTGGCGCGCTTGAACGCACACGTTTCCCAGATCAGGCCGCGGCGTAAGACAAACATACAGTTCAAGCGGGGTCACGAAGGTCACCGTTGAATATCCAGAAATTCGTAGTTAGAATGACTGATGAATAATAGAAATGTAGGAGTTTGGTTGACTAACCGAATAAAGAAAGACTATTAGAGCTACTCAGACTTCTAGTCTAAGCTAATCATAAACCTATAAAGTCCAGAGGCCGTATTATTGTCTAACGCGCTGGTGTTTGCCATCTCTTTCAGTCACCATCTTATACCTTTTGACAGAAAGAAAAAGTGAATACAACAAGCGTCCGCGCGTTCGACAATACGACCTCAGTTTAGTTAGATCTGCGACAAAAACCGTGCAAGTTGCATTTACATTGCGGGGGCGTAAAGTGAACCAGTAAAATATGGCCCCTTCGCACACAGGTCGTAAGCGTAGTCGTGTCGTAAGCGTATCGTTACGACGCTAGGTACGCGTACGAGGTCTGCAGTGTTTATAAACGAATCGTAGCGAAAACGTATCGTTTTGGATCTCAGTGGTAATCATGGCGTCAACGGTACCAGATGTTTTGGGTGGATTTGTTGAGGATCTTACTTTTTCTTCAGATGGAGAGGACTTTTTATTGTTTGATTATGTTAGAAATAGAAAGCTACGTTCTCATTGGATCCATCCCCGATATCGATATAAGTCCAATATACTTAAATAAATAAACATCGAATACTCGAGTACTAACATTCGTATTTTTCACACAAATATCTGCCCCGACCGGGAATCGATCCCGGGTCCTCAAGCTTCGTAGTCAGGTTCTGTAATCATTAAGCCTTCCGATCGTCTAATATGACCCCATTGACTCCATATTATTGAATTGTTATTTAAAACACTATTGCATTGGGTTATCCTGTAATGATAGTTGTTACGTGAAATAAATAAATAAATAATATTGAGACCACCCGGACAGGGAAGGTGGTAAAGAAATTTTTTCAAAGCTATACCTAGCAACCAGATATCACCGTCTCCATTGCAATTCGGTATCACAATACTTCTAAACGCCCCTTAATCACCGTCTAACCGACACTTCATTACCGGCTAGCTAAAAAAACAAAGGTTCCGTGCAACTTTGCAGATTCCAAACTCAGTCTTAAATTTGCTTGAATAGAGTCGTTTATAAAAACAAGAGTGGACTTATAACCTTTTATTACCAAACGTCAGGTGTTAACTAACCGTTGGGCAATGTGTAAATGTAATCAATTTCAAAACGCGAAGGCCGACGCGGGCGCATGCAATTTGGACATTGTAAGATTTGTAAGAAATTCACACGACACAGTTTTTTGTTACAAATAGTCGATTGTGATTTTGAGAATTATGATTATATTTAGTTTTGAAAAGTTGTTAACTTGAATGTAATCCATTAGTCCAGTGTTGCAGAAATGGATTATTCGAAATTAGTTCATTCGCTAGTATAGTCAACAAAGTAAGTGCTTTACCGTTTTTAATGACAGTTCCTACATCAGAATAAAAACAATAAGGTTAACTGTCACATTGACTTGTACGCGAAACATTAAGGTGGAACGGCACGCTCTAGGCGCGAAATTCAAAATTTTTATAGGTTTTAATTTATTGTGGGTAAACGGTGTAACTGTTTAACTTCATATGGTACTTGCGCTTGTAAAACAATGTTCTTTATATTATTGTGTAAAGCTTTTTAAGAATAAAACTGTTAGCTTGATATAAAAGTTGTCAAACATAGAAATTCGGACTTTCAACGTTTTGACAACTTTTATTTCAAGCTAATAGTTTTATTCTTAAAAAACTTTACACAAAAATATAAAGAACACTGTTTTACAAGCGCAAATACCATATGAAGTTAAACAGTTACACCGTATACCCACAATAAATTAAAAACTAAAAAGTTTGAATTTCGCGCCTAGAGCGTGCGCTTCCACCTTAATTAAGGCAACTACAGATGTTGTGACAATTACTGTTAAATCAGTATATATTTTTATTTATCATGTTAGTAACCTGGGTAGTTTTTATTGATGTAGTTACTAAACCATTCATCGAAATTAACGAAAATAAAATAAAAACACGGTGCAGAAATTACAAGTTATCGTGACCTTGAAGCAAAAACATGCTTCATTGAACTTGTCTTAAAAAAACTATGGTTTAGTTTTTTATTGTTTCGTAGTATGTTATTATAGTTGGTAACTCAGGGCGGAGTTATCGGCAATATGTGGCTGTTGTTGGATTTTGAACGTTTAACATTGGACCTTCCCATCTTAACCTACGGCGCCCAGACTTGGTCATTAACTGAAGCTCAAAAGTCCAGGCTTAAGGTTTGCCAACGAGCAATGGAGCGCAGTATCCTGGGTGTTCGAAGAACTGATCGAATCAGAAACACGGCACTGCGCTCCAAAACTCGTATTACAGATGTGGGTGTCAAAACCGCCAAGCTGAAGTGGGACTGGGCCGGACATGTCTGCCGAATGCATCCGGACCGATGGGCGCGAATCGTTACCGAATGGGTTTGGAGGGATGGCCAAAGGAGCAGAGGCAGACCCAAAAGGAGATGGCGAGACGACCTGAGCGCTTTTCAGCTCGATTAAAAGGTGCATGCCCAGGATAGGGAAGAATGGCGGAAGAAAGGGGAGGCCTTTGCCCAGCAGTGGGACATATTATAGGCTATATATAAATATATATAATAACAATAACATTGGACCTTGCTTAAAGGCAATAGGAAGACTTTTACTATGTCTTTATTGGGAAATGCGACCAATTTAGATAAGTTTAACTGACGTACGAACACGACGTCATTCAGTAAGTTCGCCATAGTTAGAGAACGATGATATATAGTTTGACGAACATTTTACTTTATGCACATAGAGCATAATAAGCTATTTTGACACTCAATGTCAATGCGGATCGGAATTATTCCCAAACACTACACTACAGATATAGAGAGGGACAGGATAAACTAAATAAAATCCCTATATGTGTTTATAACATGCAAACATTAAGCAAATCATGAGTTTACAAGTTTATATTTAACTTCTTTCCATGTAGGTATGTTGTGGTTTCAAAATTTGCAAACCATTTTTCAACCACTTCCTGGTATTCGATTGAGCTGAAATTTGGCAGGCTTATGTAAGTCCGAGGACAATACAATAATCTGGTAGTGGAATTCTGGTGGTCCGGTCAGGATCGTCTCCGCAGGCCGGAACTCTTCAGCGGCTAATGGCATCGACTTGAAACTTACGGATACGGTATTAGTAGGAGAGCTGATTGACATTTTTGGGTAGGTGTTTGAGGCACCCTGAAAACTTATCTATACTTGAAAGTTTTAGGTAATTAACTAAATGTAAACAAAACAATATCAACTGATGTCTTAAATACTGTAATTCTCCCAATAAACTATCTAAACATATACATTTCTGTATAAAAATACGTTAGTCTAGTTTAAAGAAAAAAAAATTAAAATGTTTTGAATACTTGAATGTGCCAAATTTGGAAACTGAAGTTTGTTTACATTTAGTTAACTACCTAAACTTTTCAAGTATAATGCTTTTTCTATAATACCCAAGCACAGAACCACCGCCACCTATCAGCCAGGTCTGTGGTTCTGTGTTTCGGTATTATAGGGGAAGCATTAGGTAGGCCTCCAACAAGATGGAGCGACGACCTGGTGAGGGTGGCGGTAACGCATTGGATGCAGATAGCGCAGGGCCGATCTGTTTGGCGAGCCTTGGGGGAGGCCTATGTTCAGCAGTGGACGTCTTTTGGCTGAAATGATGATGATGATTAGACAAGTGTTCAGCGTGGCCTCAAATACCTACTCAAAAGTGTCCATCAGCTCTCGGGACTATCTAATATATAAAATTCTCGTGTCGCGGTGTTTGTTACCAAACTCCTCCGAAATGGCTCGACTGATTCTCATGAAATTTTGTGTGCATATCGGGTAGGTCTGAGAATCGGTCAACATCTATTTTTCATACCCCTATTCTTCTCAGACGGAGTCGCGGGCAGCAGCTAGTATACTATACAGGGTTATTTTTAATTCACTGACATCCTCTTAACCCTGAATTCGTATCACTCAAACAAATGTTTTTTGTTTTACGACTTTTTAAAATGAAGCACTTTTTTTCCCATACAAATACACAGAGTATCGTAAAAATAAGAGGAAATCTCAAATTTTCAAAACGTTATTACACCAAAAATATTAAGTTATGACAAAAGCCGTAAAACAACAAAACATTTGTTTAAGTGGTAGGAGTTTAGGGTTAAAAGGATGCATGTTAGTGAATTACAAATAACCCTGTATAGCTTAGAAGGCATGTAGTCAGGAAAAAAGCTCATACTATAATTAAATATTTAACAAAATTTTAAGTTTAAACATGATGCGTTCTTATTCTCTAGTGCTGCTGCTATTGTTTGTATGACATCATACACATGACTAAAACAGGATGTGTTGTCTCCCAACTTGGCCCATTTCAATTCATTAGCAAGAATGGATGAACAACTAGATTAGGTAATACATAGACTTGTCTGCAACAATTGTTTACAGTACATACTTCTTTTTCTTAGCATAATCTTATCTCTTAGCCGACGACTTTGAAAAGTCAGATGTTACATTTCGCTCGTGCCTAAAATACCACGTTCCCAAAATACCACACTACAAAATACTGTTACCTATTTATTGCATTCCCATTATACCAGATGTTCAAAATAAGACATTCCACCAAAAAAATCTCTTCCTTGACTAATCTTCGGTTTGATAATGTGGTGCTACGAGAATCTGGTAAGCTAGAAATGTGGTAAATAGGTAATGCAGTCTTTTGAAAAACCGGTTGTCTGTAAAGTCGATTTACGGACGATAGATTAACGTGACAACATCATAATAACAAAGCATTCCCGCACCCCGCATTGTACATCCTGGCGTTCGCCGCTCTCTTGCAACTGGCCCTCGCCGCTCTCTTGCAACTGGCCTGCTTCGCTGCTCTGTAGAATGTAACGTTACGTAACGTTACATGCACGTTACAATGACTCATGTTTTTTCGTGCATGCAGCCGGCGTTCATCGATTTATTAGACGTTGTCACGTCAGAAATGTGGTATTTTGAGAACGAGGTATTTTAGGCACTAGCACTAGCGTTACGTTTCTTCTCGCCCTATACGTCCCATTGCACTGCAGGGCACAGCACAGGCCTCCAATAATGGGACTTAGGGCCGCCAAACACGTACTGCTCGAGCAGTGGCGTGCCTAGGGTTCAAGCTATGGCAAGCCGAGAGATATGTTTTATTATTTTTTTATAATTTAATGTAGGTAAATCCATCTTGTTGCCGCTTTACTCTTCAGTTTGGACAAGCTTACCAAAGCACACTTCATTCTATTACTAGACATAATTTTACAGACTCATTCTCACACGCACCGCACTAAAACAAGAATACCTATTTATTTTGTAATTACATAAAATAAAATCACGCATTTTATAGGTAACGCCACCAGAGTTGAGGCCACGCACACAACCACATCTCTTGTAATGACAGCGGGATTTTGACGTTGTGTTGTCGTTAAACGTCAACACAACGTCAAAATCCCGCTGTCATTACATGAGATGTGGTTGTGTGCGTGGCCTCAACTCTGGTGGCGTTACCTATACAACGCTATGCATGGCCCACGATTCGATATAAACAATCGTGAAGTTACTCATCTCACCCGCGCACTCGCGTTCCAAACCAAACGCAACAAACTTCACATCGTAAGCCAGATTCAAAATTGCAAAAAAAGCGCTATATATGCAGCTATACATAGATATTTGCAAAACTAACGTTTTCCTAAGTATGAAGAGAGCGTTTGGAAGCCCCGTAAAAGCCCACAAGAGTGAGCGAGATGTCATGCTATTTATAACGTCGCTACTATCGCCGTTCAGCGCCGCTGGGCCGCGCAGCGGATTTATTATTATTATTATTATTATTTACATTATCAGGCAGACAGTTGAGGGCAACTGATAGGTGCCTGTATCTAGCTGTTCCTTAGTCAAGTATTCTGTGTACTGCTAATGTGTTGGTCTAATCGGTTTTTAAATTGATTAACATTCAGTGCTGAGACTACATGTTCTGGTAGTTTGTTCCATGTCTTGACCACTCTGTTACACAAGAAATGTCTGCGAGGATTATTGTAAGATCGTTCAGTAGATAGTTTAAATTGGTGGCCTGGCAGGCGACTGTTGTTATTAAGCTTGAACAAGTTATGGAACTCCTGTAGATCGTAATGTCCGGTAAGTATCTTATAGGTTTCTATTAAATCGCCACGATCTCTGCGCTCCTTTAAAGTCGTGAGCTTTAGCACCTGCAGTCTCTCCTCATATGATTTATTCTTTAATTGTCTCGGTATTTTAGTGAAACTGCGTTGGACATTCTCGAGTAGTTTAATGTCTTTAGCAAAATAGGGACTCCAGACTTGAAAAGCGTACTCCAAATTTGGCCTAATATATAATTTGTATATGCTGAGTATCATTTTTGGCGTCAAAACTCCGAAGGCTTTCCTAATGAGGTAGGAGGAGGAGGTATGAGGTAAGGTTGGTATGAGGTTGTTACGCAGTTCTTGGTATTTTACGTAAAATAAAGCGCGTTATTATGAAAGTGATTTTATTAGACCTTTTTTCGTTTGGACGATGTTTGGTTTTTATTTTTAATCTTGATTTGAGATTTATATGGCAAGCCCGGCTTTTGAGCTTCTATGTAAGGATCGCCACTGTGCTCGAGCAGTAACCCAGTGATCAACATACACGGACCGCTCTTGCAGTCGACCGCATGGTGAAATTTCACCGCGCTTCAACCGCCCGAAGCAGTTGCAACTGCTTGAGCGGTTCGTGTATTGCGAATGACCGTTTTGTATTGAAACTGCAGATCACCCAACGGCGACCGCTTGGAGCTGTTGGCACTGACTGCTTGAAGCAGTCCGTTAAAAAAAAAACGGTTGACCTGTCCGGGTTCTGTGTGGGATTTAGCGCTTTTTGTCCTGGTTGCCAAATTTTAGAGATGGCCCGTATGACCGTAGCCACATAACTTGGGACGAGGTCAATTGACGTAAATAGTCTCATGCTACAAAAAAATCAGGTATTCCATTCCACAATGCCAAGACAATTCTAAATCGTTCAATCATTGCAGTCATGAGTCATGATAGCCGCACCATTAAACTAGAAAATGACTTAGTTCTCATTTCGATAATACTAGCGTAACTGGCAGTGGGTACTGTTTAGCGAAGCAGATGGCTTTAGATGAAGCCGGTGGCACGAGTGACTTGAAGTTAAACCACGGTTAACTCGAGATCGACTAACTTATCCCGTGGGAGAGTGGCGTGTAACTAACTGTTCGTGAATGCCAAGTTTAGTTACTAGTTTCGATAGGTGCTTACACAAAATGATCCAAAAAAGTTTGTTGGTTCTGCGACATTTTAAATGTAAATGTTTATCTATACCGTAAACTGGGGTTACTTTAGAAAACAGTTTTTTACGCCGTGTCCTTATTTTTTAGACCACCTGTGGCAGTGAAATAACTACCTTGATAAATCACCTAACTTTTTACGTCATTTGCTCAATCGAGCTATGAATATTTGCGTTTTTATAACCATTTTAAATCTATCAAAGTAGCTCCAAAATTTCCTAAAGTAAACCCCAGTTTACCGGTACTTGCCTTTAAAAGTATATTTTGATTGTGACTGGCTGTCAGAACGTGCAGCCACTACGCAGCGCATCTCCACAGCGTTCTACAGCGCAGTTCCATAGGAACTAATGACTTAAAATTCAGTTAACATATTCCTTCATCATAGAGGTAAATTTAGGGATGTTTCGAAATCTCCACGGGAGCGAAGCAGCATTATGAAGTTAGTATCATACAGGGTGTATCCGTTAACACGATCAATAAATTAAATTATACATCCTTTAACTAATCAGTAATTAAGTCCAAGTGGTTTAAATTTTTTAAAATGAAAAAAAAAGAATTTGTTATTTTCTAACAAAATTAATCGGGCCAGCAATGTACTGCACTGCAGACCGTCATGCCTAGTCGAAGTACTTGACGTTGACATTTACTCTCGTTTTCAATTGAAAATGTACTAAATACACCAATATTTTGCTTAATAAACATGCGCAGTTCTTAATTAAACGATCAGTTCTTTCAAAATTACGTAATAGTTTTCCTTATCAAGTACCTAAGTGTGGGCGAAATGATCAAAACACTAAAATAACTTTATCCTGTTTATTTAACGTTATCAACAAAATAGTGCATTATGATAATATCACTGACAATAGTAAAATTATGCCAATCTCACCAGGTGACTTCTTCTCTAGATAACTTGTACTTTTACAACGAAAACGCCCATGGACCGTATGCTGGCTGCACACGTCCTGCCTCATCGGTGATCGTGACAACAACACGAAATTATCAATCGGAGGATCCTTGTATGCGTTATTTAACTCAAATCTCGGTTTACATTTGCTCTTGTTTCGTTATAATTCACGTGCATCGTAATTTAATTTTGTTGATGCCATTTCACATTATTTTGATTTGTTTACCAACTTGACTTTTGAATTTGTCAATGTAACATTAGTAATAGAGTAACCAACTCATTTCTAAAGAAAAGACAAGTTTGCATTTGCAATGTATGGTTTATGGTCTGTGGAGGTGCGAGATAATAATATTGAACTTTTTGGAGTTCAACAACGTAAGGTTAATAAAAAGTTTAAATAGGCACAGATTGTAGAGATCTTTATGTTTATGAGTAAATATTTATAAAAAAAATAACATCGCCCCAGTACCAAGGAAATACCCTGTACCAAGACATCTAACGACCGATAACTGACAATTACGCAATGATGAAATTCATTGATTATGCATTGTAACTTAAAATTACAAGCAATACCCCCCATACAGCAAACGTGATTTTTCTAGATAATTGTACGGAACCCATCGTGCGCGAGTCCGACTCGCACTTGGCTGGATTTTTTTAAGACATGTGACGCTCAATTTATGTTTCAAATTACAAGTTTAGTTCGGTTATCTTTTTAAGCTATTTAACCTATCATAATACTAATATTGAATACATGGGCCACTCGCGTATTTCGACTGGCTCAGGATGACTTCATCCTCATTCCCATTTCTTCACCTTTTTAAATCGTCCACAGTGCCATGTCGTCAGCCTACAATTCCTAAATCGTCACCTTTCTAATGCCTTGATCAAACGTACCGAGCAAACGGGTGAGACAGTAAAATGTTTCTCGGCCGAGACAGTGATGTAAGCGAGTAGTTGTTCACACGTGTTTTGAAATTAGCAGTCGGCACGCTTAGTATACGTTTTACCTCACCAAAATACTTCTCGATCGCGTTTACGTAAAAAATTCAATTACTAGGGAAACATGGACAGCGTCGCCGCGCGCGCGCTTCCATGTTTCCATAGAATTGAAATTTTTACGTAAACGCGATCGAGAAGTATTGAAGTGAAGGAAAACTTATACTAAGCATACATTTCAGTTCTCATGTGGCCGAGACAGTCAACGTTCAGACCTGCCGAGTGAGCGAGCGAGACAGTGCCTGATACGAGCTCAGCCTAGTAGATAGAACGGGGGCCGAGCTACTGTCTCGCCGCTTCGTTCGGCCGAGTGCTCAGCCCAGCACTCGGCGCTATGTTTATACGCACCGAGTACTCGGCCGAGAGCACTGTCTCGCCCGTTTACTCGGTACGTGTGATCAAGGTATAACTCGTTCACTTTCTGATATCGTCAATATTCCATTTTGTCTACATTACTGTTTCGACCACAGCGCCGACTCGTCCACTTTTTTTTATCGGCCACAGTACTACTTGGTCACCAGTGCCGACTCGTCCACTTCTTTTTATCGGCCACAGTACTACTTGGTCACCAGTGCCGACTCGTCCACTTCTTTTTACCTCGGCCACAGTACTACTTGGTCACCAGTGCCAACTCGTCCACTTCTTTTTATCGGCCACAGTACTACTCGCTAGAAGAGTATTTTAATGATCACTTATCCTAAACTTTTATCTACTTGTTCTGAAATTAAGCTATATTTTTACAATTTTTGACATACTTTATCGGTTTAATTCTCTTGATGACATAGCATCTCCATTTCTAATTGTAATTGTATTGACTCATTTTAATTGGTAACATAATTCTAATATTCTGACATTATATTACTATTTTAATTGCATGATTATTATTCTGTAGTTAAATATTGTTATTTTTTTATTGTAAATTATTATTAATTATTCTGTAATTTTATGATTTGATTCTCTTTTATTGTTAAATCTTATATCAATTTATTGTGTTAATCTCTCTCACTCAAAAATGCTGCGCCCTTCAGGGTTTCATATGATGGAGTTGTACTTATTTACATGTGAATTGCATTTAATAAACAATACAATACAATACAATACTTGGTCACCAGTGCCAACTCGTCCACTTCTTTTTATCGGCCACAGTACTACTTGGTCACCAGTGCCGACTCGTCCACTTCTTTTTATCGGCCACAGTACTACTTGGTCACCAGTGCCAACTCGTCCACTTCTTTTTATCGGCCACAGTACTACTTGGTCACCAGTGCCAACTCGTCCACTTTTTTTTAACGGCCACAGTACTACTTGGTCACCAGTGCCAACTCGTCCACTTCTTTTTATCGGCCACAGTACTACTTGGGGACCAGTGCCAACTCGTCCACTTCTTTTTATCGGCCACAGTACTACTTGGTCACCAGTGCCAACTCGTCCACTTCTTTTTATCGGCCACAGTACTACTTGGTCACCAGTGCCAACTCGTCCACATTCTTTTGTCGACCACAGTGCTGCTTGATAGAAATAGGAATAATATTATAATTTTTTATTTTTTCCTTTTTTTTTTTTTGACGGTGGAAGCATTCTACACTTCCACTAAACGTAGATATAGTTAAGATGTAGGTATAGTTTTAGTTTTTTTAACTAAGGGTCCCAATACATCCCTGTATTGTTTTTTTTTTATATACTTAATTATTTTTTTTTTTTACTTAATTCTATATTTGTATGGTTTTTTTAGTTTGTAATTTTTAAGAGTTTGTAATTTATTATATTGTAATTTGAAAAGATGACTTCCTGCCAAGTTTCTTGCGGCGCATTCTTCTTGGCAATGATGGTCCTTACGAAAGCGCTGGTAGTTTTAAAAAAAAGTGACATGTAAAAGAGCCCTTTGCGGCCTACTTGCAGAATAAACTTTTTGATTTTTTTTTGATTTTGAGGAATGATGACGAGTTGGAACTGTGGTCGAAATTGAAATGTTGTCGAGTCTATGGCCTAAGTAGGAAAGTGACTATATAGGAATGTTGGCGAAGTTGACCAAATGACAATGAGGACGATTTAAGGGCCTGCCGTATTTTTGGCGCATTTATTGCATTCATTTAATCTCGTGCTGTATCATTACAAGTAAAGCTATAGTCTTGAAATTCATGTCTAAGATACTTGAGGATTCACTCTAATGAGAATGACAGGTGTTTATCGAAACACGATTACTTGTAGTTCGCTCGATAGAAAAAAATCCAAAGTCGTCTCTAAAAAATAAAATAAATTCGTAGTACGACGCTAATACTGCACGGCAGGTCATGACTTTTTGAATGTTAATAAAACAAGATGTTTTCTAGGGCGTAGTGTTGCTACATTTTTAAAATATGTATTTGTTTTAGTAATAAGATGAAAATACCCAAAAACGCGCAGTCCAACCAACCTATCTTGAGCCATTGTCGACCAGACAGAGTTTGACGACCAGATGGCCTAGTGGTTAGAGACCCTGACTATGAAGCTTGAGGTCCCGGGTTCGATTCCCGTGTCGGGGCAGATATTTGTATGAAAAATACGAATGTTTGTTCTCGGGTCTTGGGTGTTTAATATGTAGTATGTATCTATCTATATAAGTATGTTTATCCGTTGCCTAGTACCCATAACACAAGCTTTGCTAAGCTTACTTTGGGACTAGGTCAATTGGTGTGAATTGTCCTGTGATATTTATTTTATTTATTTATTATTGTGCCTCCCCCACGCCCGAAATCGCGCCCCCCCCCCCCAAAATCGATTAGCGCGAAAAGCTCGGTAGGCCCTTAAGAAGGTGACGAAATGGGACTGGACGAAGTCGTTCTGAGCCTTTCATCTGCATGCTCGGTTGGTTATCCAATCGAGCACGTCTTGACGAAGAACCGCACACCTTCCCCCATTTTCGAGTTAAATAGGACAGACCTACTAGCCATATAACAGTGCCTAAAAAGGCCTCATAACTTCCACTATGCTGCAGTCGCATAATAGATCCATAACTGGTCCGGTCCAGCAGATGGCGGCGTAAGGTCGCCGCGCCGGTGGCACGGACTAACTGGGGTTTAATTGACGTTTAACTTGAACCAGGGCCGGCGTTATTATCTTGATAACTATCCCAATAGTTACGTACTGATAATTATCAATGATAACGTTTATACCTGCGTATGATTTTATGCGTAAAGTCGACATTGTGTATCTGAACGCGGGTAATGTGTAAATTTTTTGATATCAAGTGGATTGAGTACCTATATTCGAACACGAGAAATTAGAGTAGTACCTAATCATTAATCATTCACTAAGTCCAAGCCGTTCAGTTTGATGCGGTTGGCACTTGGTTAGTCCGTCAAAATGCTGAGAGAAACAACACGTTTCTTGTATAACGACCCCTTTAATTTTATTTTATTTTTAGTATTTGTTGTCATAACAGCCATAGTTATACGTAATCGGTGAATATTACGTGTGTAGCTATTACGGTTCAAGAGATAGAGCCCTATAAGCCCTGTGACAGACACACGGACAGACGGCTGAGTCTCAGTAATAGAGTTCCGTTGCCACCCGTTGGGTACCGAACCCTAAAAACCACCAATTTAATAACTTTAAACTACCAATTGTTTAGCCGGCCGCGCTACCGTTAGCTGTATCAGCAGTTAATCTTTCTATTGGCTGAGATAACAGGCAGTTTTAACTAATGGTTAGATAAGCGCACTGGAGAAGGTTACTAGGGCAGCCATATTGTAAAAGATGACAATGTCAACGTCAACTGTCTTAAAAATAGCTGAAGCCTTTCTTTTATACAATACTAGCGACCCGCCCCGGCTTCGCACGGGTGCAATTGACGAGTTTTCATTTTTTTGACTCCTGAAAATTACTACAGGAATCGAAAGAGTTTTGCCTCCTAAACACGAAAAATATTTATTATAATTTATTTCTCCATATTTAAAAAAAAATACAAGAAATTCAAAAAATATATCTGAATTTACCAATACTACGACAGAATAGATATGTTTCCTTTGCCTTTTTCACCAGAAAAAAGAGCTGTAATAATTTTAAATTTGATAACAACCTCAAAGTCAGATTTACGTCATCACTTTTTTTTAATAGAGACTAGGCAAAGGTTGGCAAATAATCCTACGGAATTTCATGCAGTTGGATTTTGAATTATTTGTCAAATAAAAAAACGGATTTTAAAATATCTGGCAGTGATCTGACAACAAAAAATAAAATTATGGTACCTAAATAAAACTTCGGACAAATAATAATTAGGAAAATGAAAAAAAGAAACCGGCCAAGTGCGAGTCGGACTCGCGCACGAAGGGTTCCGTCCAATTATCTATAAAAATCACGTTTGTTGTTTGGGAGCCCCCTTAAATATTTTTTTTATTTTAATTTAATGATTTATTTTTAAAGTTAATATATAATTAAATATTCTGTGAATATTTCAAGTGTCTACCTATTGCCGTTATCAATATCGAGCAAAAACGAGCAAAAACATCATGTTTGTTGTATGGAAGCCCCCTTAAATATTTATTATATTCCATTTTTTAGTATTTGTTGTTATAGCGGCAACCGAAATACATCATCTGTGAAAATTTCAACTCTAGCTATCACGGATCCCGAGATACAGCCTGGTGACAGACGGACAGTCGGACAGACGGACGGACAGCGGAGCCTCAGTAATAGGGTTTCCGTTTTTACCCTTTGGGTACGGAACCCTAAAAAAGGCGTTTCGTTTTCGGAATTTTAATATTCGGAACTGAGTTTTTCGAGGATATGATAGGTAATCGTCGGCGTGTTCTTCTACGGATCTCCTCGTTCCTGATAAAAATAATGGCCGTAATCTATTCGATGGCCCAAACGAATATACGTGTAATCGTAAAACGACAACTTTACAGGAAAAATAAAATCAACTTTAACAAAGATAACCGACAGTTCTGGCAGCCGTTATAATAATATATATGCTTATAATATATCATTAGATATATATCAAAATTACTTACAAAACTGCGTAAATATTTGACCCTTATTTTTAACCATTTTCTCGTAAATAGTGAAAAACCTCTTTATTTTTTTATTCGAATCATAAATCTTCAGGTCATTTTGTGTTATGGCTCATTGCACCGTTATTCGTGTTAAAAAGTGTAATTGCTTTAAGCGCAATTTATTTGATTTCGCAATCTGTGTTTGCAATTTTGTTCGTGTTAATTTATTAAAATGATTTTAATGACTCAAACGTTAAAGTAGTATGTGAAAGCTATTATGACTAAAATTTGGCTGACAAGATGGAAGGCCATCAAAGGTGTAATGCTAGTTTACACGAATCTTGCTAACAAAGTTTAGTACGAATAAACGTGCAAAGTAATATTACTAAAATTGAAATAAAAAAAAAGTCAATGTAGAAAACCATTGCACGTTTATTCGTGTATAGTAACAAAATTGTTAAAACGGCAACACTCTCTTGGAATCTTATTCGTGTTAATTTATATGGAAAATTACCAACGAATAAAAATTAAACACATATTTTTCACTAGCTTTTGCCCGCGACTCCGTCCGCGTGGAATTAGTAATTTGGGCAGCTTATTTTTTTTATCCAATTTGCTTTTTCATCAATTATGGCTCTCCTTAGTTCCTCGATATAAAAAAAAATACCCCCCCCCCCCCGCACCGAACCCCCCCCCCCCCCGCACACCCGCGTTTACATTTACCACCGTACCTACTCCCAAGTCACTACTTCTAAAAACTGATCTATAAATTCTTAAAATAGACGTATCTTTCTTATTTGTGAACCGATTCAAATGAAACAAACACTAAATGTTAATCCAAGAAAATACTAACATATCAGTGAAAACCGCATCCTTCTAGGTTAAGCCGTTTCTGAGATTAGCGCGCACAAACGCACAGACAAACAGATAAACAGACAATAATTCTAAAAAACATTGTTTTGGGTTCTATTGCGCTAGTAAATAGCCCTAGTGACAGTTTTTCTTAAATATCTTCAATGTACAGACACCGACTTGTTACAGATTTATTATATGTATAGATAAACGGTAAATCGGATTGGCATAAAAAAATTTACAACGTGCCTTAGGGTCTATAAAAGCATAAGAAGCAAAAAAATTTTTTTCTGTAAGGGCCTTTGCACGTTTATTCGTTTGGGCCATCGAATTGTCGTGTTACAGGATAGACGCGAACAAAAATGTATGTATAAGTATGTGCCATCCTATAAACGGTTATGGTGAACTACGCTTGCCATGTAACGCTTATATTTATCCTCTGATTCATTAGTTACGTAAACAGTATGGTGCGAGTATACACAGGAATTACGGATACTGTTACCGCTACTGAACATCAGGAGAAGAACTGACCTTATTTTACCACTTTCTTGTGTAGGTAAATAAATAAAATAACCTATTAAAATAAGGAAACTAAAGACTATGAGTTTGCGGCGCTCGCAGTGGAGACAATGGGTCCCTGGTCGGCTGACATGAAGGCCTTCATGGGGGCCTTGTCGTCCCGGCTGATAGAGACCTCAGGAGACCCTAGAGCTGGCGCTTACCTCTCCCAGCGAATTTCTCTGGCTGTACAGAGAGGTAATGCCGCCAGTGTGTTGGGGTCTATGCCGCAGGAGGGCCTTCTTGATGGTGTTTTCTTTTTATAGTTAGGTATATTTGTGTAGTTTTTTATTTATTTTGTTTCCTCTTTTTTTCTATTCCTAGATTGTTAATTTTTACTATCGTTAAATACATAACTATTTTACTTTAAAAATAAATAATAGGAAACTAAAACCTCTCCACCAATCTCATAGATACTAAATGTATGGGAGTGTTGAATGTCGAAATTTTGGATATTCCTCGTTTTATTTTTAAAAAGATATTGATGGCAGTTTACTCATTAGGTAACGTACTTTCATTTACATGTACATTTTTTATTTGAAATCGTTAATCATAGAAACTAGGCGGCTTGTTTAACAGGCTCCTTTACTATGCATGAATAACTATAAATTAAAAATTTTAAAAACTCCCAACTCAATTATGTCACTCGTATGTTTGAACATTAAGTCAATGCCCGTTATGCGTCTAAGATCCCTTCCGCAGCTAACAAAAGAGCTGATAACTTTGAAACGGCTGAACCGATTTTGATGAAACATATCTAAGAACCATCGCCAAGAAACCTGCTTTCTATTAAAATAAACCACATCCACATCGGTGCACCCGTTTAAGAGCTATGATGCCACATACAGACACACACACATAACGGTCAAACTTTATAACACCCCTCTTTTGTGTCGGGGGTTAAAAACTACTTAGTTTCTTAGATCAGTCTTCTCCTGTACATATTTGATTTGATAAGCTCTAGTACGGTTTATGGTAAGGAAAGGAGAGCAAAAGCAGCCAAACATTTAGCAAATGTTCTAGTTGACGTCATATCATATGACAGAGTGACATAACGCATGCGCTAACCACTCTGGCACGCCACTGTCGCAGTGTTACAAGGTCGAATTTGAAAAAATCGGATGCTACGTAGGGTCAACAGCATAAATAAGTGGTCATTTATGTACAGTCAAGGGCAAAAATATGTATACACTTTAGTACCTTGTCTATTTTCGTCATATTTGAACTGCCATATATGAACTGTCACAGTGGTTAAAGTGACAAGGTACTAAAGTGTATACATATTTTTGCCCTTGACTGTACCTTGTCGTTTTCAATCGTTTGACAATTTTGTATGAAATTTCAAACATGACGTTAAAGTGACAAGGTACATAAATGATCACTTATTTATGCTGTTGACTGTACGATAACGAATCATAAATTTAAAATTTTAAAACCCCCCAACGCAATTTGGTCGCACATATGTTTGAAAATAGAGTAAATGCCCATTTTGCGTCTAAGATCCCTTCTGCAGCTGACAAAAGAGCTTATAACTTTGAAACGGCTGAACCGATTTTGATGAAACATATTTAAGAACCATCGCCAAGAAACCAGCTTTCAAGTAAAAATCGCATCTGAATCGGTTTACTCATTTTAGAGTTATGATGCCACAGACACACACACCCACACATATAGCGGTCAAACTTATAACACCCCTCTTTTTGTGTCGGTGGTTAAAAACAGGAGATCGCGAAAAAAACAGTAGAGTTTTCATACTAATTGTACCTATAGAAGCGTCGCGTTTCAAAGCAGACAGAAGAGACGGGGCGGAGACGCGGCCTGCGACGCGCCCCCGTCCCACGTCTCTTCTGTGTGGCTTGCGCCTTATAATTATTACATCCAAGACTCGAGCACAAACATTCGTATTTATCACATAAATGTCTATCCCGACCGGGGGTCGAACCTGGGACCTCAAGCTTTGTGGACAGGTTTTCTAACCACTGGGCAATTTGGTCGAAAAATTTGTGTGCTTTCGTTTTTTCATGTTTTAATGTGTGTATGTTTGTCTTCAGGTGTGGCACAAAGGATGTTTCAAATGCCAGGAGTGCGGGATGACGCTTAACATGCGGACATACAAAGGCTACGGCAAACTACCCTACTGTGAAGCGTGAGTAGATTTATCATCTACATAGCCAGACCGTTGAAATGAGTCCTCGCCGGCGCGGTACAGGGGCTGGGGGGTATGACGACAAAGGGGGTCGAGAGAGCCGCCGTGTGCCTGCCGCTCGCACCTCTCCCGTGCCTCTACCATGAGTTACACTAGTTTACAGTGACCGTACTCGCTAGCGACGGCGTAAATGATTTGTATGGAGAATTGTACTTCCGTAAGTGACCGCTAGAGGCGCTGTACACAATTCTCCATACAAATCATTTACGCCGTCGCTAGCGAGTACGGTCACTGTAAACTAGTGTAACTCATGGTAGAGGTACCGGCCCCCTTTGTCGTCATACTATAGCTTTAGCTCGTGGCTATTGCTTTAGGTCGTGGCCTCGCCCACGTTTGTAAACCAGGCGGGGGAGCGTCTTCATCCTTATGTGGTTAGAATTCCATTGGCTCGCTTCATCCTTCCTGATACGAACTGCTAAGGAATGGAATTCGCTCCCGTCATCTGTATTTCCAGATAAATACCTAGGGCTCTTCAAGGCTAGAGTGAATAGGCTGTTACTGAACCAGTGAATACACCTTTTTGGCCTCATCTGCACTTTTCACCAGGTGAGATAGTGTCAATCACGGTGAGTTTAAGTAAAAAAAAAATACCTTCCCGAATTGGGGATGTCTATTTTTTTGCAATGTATAGTAAATCGAAAACCATTTCGAGATAAATGCTTTTTAACTCGTTTTCTGTAGTTATTTAATTTTAATATTATGTAATGAATTTATTATATAACAAATAAGCAATGACCTTCATTTGACATTGGTGTAAATTGCGTGACCGGTTCAAGTCGTACTTTATTCTATGTGGTTAGAATTCTTCACAATTTACGCGTGGATTATACTACGGAGTTTGATTTGGACCCGCTGTCTGACATCTAGCACTTTGACAGTGCCAGTAACGTGACACAGTGTATAGTGTACCACTACGCAAAAAATAATTAAAGGGGTTGCCTTATCGTACGCATTTAGATAGATTTAGAAATTTGGCATTGTGAGAGCCCTCAATTATAATCTGACGTCATCAACTAAAATAGTTTCAATAATTAATTTGGAAAAAAGTAGAGAACTAAATGACAAAATATTGAAATTAGTTCCTTATAATTGACTTTTCTATACAAAAAAAAATATAAAAACCACTGGTTATTTTTTTTTAGACATTCCCAATTATTTACAATATTCTAATATAGTAAATAATTCGGGAAGGTATTTTTAACTCTAGTTTGGCCTATTAATTTAAACTTGATACTCCCTTCATCTTCGTCATCATCCCAGGGTCGGTCTGGGCCGGAAAGCATGATGATGGTAGATGGGATACTATCGGAAAATACTGGCCCCGCAAGCCAGGCCCGTGAGGGGCCCACGCAGGCTTAGACCCGGCTGGCAAATACCACCCCGACTATATGGCCAGTCCGACGCTGTCGCAGCCTATGTCGTCCCACTGTAGGGCACAGGCCTATAGTTGTAAAAAATCCGTTAGCTACCGTTAATTAACCAAATTTATGGTTAGCTACCGATAAAAGGAGGTTCTCAATTCGGTTGTATATTCTTTTTTTTTTTTTTTTTTTTTTTTTTTAACGTGTGTTACCTCAGAACTCCGTCATTTATGAACCGATTTGGAAAATTTTTTCGTTGTTTGAAAGCACATGCTTCAAGGTTGGTCCCGTTGTTACCAAAATCCAGTTCTGATGATGGGATCCATGAGGAATTGTAGAAACTCCTCAAAAATTCAAGAGAAACGTATAGCGATTTTAGTATTTTCGGTGACAAGTCGAGCATTTGCATTCAGAAAGTATCATGGAACTCTGTAATAAAACGACATAACCCTGTCGAGTTTTAAAAATAAAATTTTCAACATAAACTTATTTCGAAGTCAAACTGATGATTTTATCCTACGCATCTATTTTATGCAGAAACAACTAAAAAGCAAAAAATAAAAAATTTTAAATAAAAAATAAAACCTCCTTCAAAAAACATCCAAAAAACTATGAAATAATAATTGAACCGAACCGACCACAATATGAATGAAAATATCTTTCTTCTAATCTGTTTTAAGTCGGTGCCTCAGCACGAGCCAGCAGGAGTTTAGAAGCCCTATAGATAGTAGGTATGTAGGTAAGTTAGATTACTAGGTCCACTCCTGCTGACTCGAGCTGAGGCACCGACTTAAAACAGATTAGAAGAAAGATATTTTCATTCATATTGTGGTCGGTTCGGTTCAATTATTATTTCATAGTTTTTTGGATGTTTTTTGAAGGAGGTTTTATTTTTTATTTAAAATTTTTTGTGCAGTCAACTCCTAGGTTAAGTGAAAAATGGGTATCTGAAGGACAAAGATTGTATTTTAGATTTTATAAATCATATTTAAAGAACATAAGTATACTGACTGATTCAAATTCAAATTCAAATTGTTTATTAATATAAATAATTATTTACACGAAAAGTCGTTAGTAAGCGCTGAGATTATGTCTATGTGTTAGTAAACAAAGACCGACATACTAAAGTACTGACTCGATACAAATTGACCTTAATGGAACACTAACAACCTAAACATAACAAAATAAACATAATACAAACAATACCGTGCTATATTACCGTATTATTTTTTGGTTGTCCATACCACGCTACGCTGTGCGAGTATTTAGCCGTAATAAAATGCGGTTAAATAACCGTTAATAACGAAAAATGCGTTTTTAACCGCTTGGTTAAAATCGTTAATAACCGGCTTCGCATCTGTACACAGGCCTCTTAGGCCCTGGTTTCTCTAGCCCGTCACACGCGACCGGCGGCGTCTGGATGCGCGTCGCACGCTGTGCCACGCGCCGTCGGTCGCGGGTGCATGACGTAGAGTAACCACCCTCAAACATTCCCGAACAAGACATTCGAACGTCGTCGGTCGCGACACACGTGGGTCACCGGTCGCCGGCGGCGCGTGGTCAGAGAAACCAAGGGCTTAGATTAAAAGCCGCGGTGGCCTAGTAAGCTATGGTGGCCCAGTGGTGTTTTGACCTACGGCCTCTCAAGCAGAGGGTCGCGGGTTCGAGTCCGGGCTCGCACCTCTGAGTTTTTCGGAATTTATTGAAGAAATTCAATGGTGTGTCTGAAGTTACTACTACTTATACTTCCGGTTTGTATAGTCGGGGTAAGAAAAGGTTCGTCACTTTTCGACTCTATGTCAACGAGTTAAGGTCGAAATATGACGAACCTTTTCTTACCCCGACTATACCTATTTGGGTTTTGTTGCGAACTACACTTTCCACTGGCGTTTGTGTCATTACAATGTGTTTGTGTTTTTTTGTGTTTAGTTTTTAAATGTAAATAAACATATCTCTCTCTCTCTCTCTCTCTCTCTCTCTCTCTCCAAGCCCAAGCCATCTCATTCTGAGAGGAGGCCTGTGCCCTCTAGTGGGACGTATATAGGCTGGGATGATGATGATGATGAGATTGAGAGGGTAATATTTTTATTTTTACTAATTTTTTTCAAGTCGTGTTTTACCCAACACTAGGACAAAGTCACGGGCAAAAGCTAGTCCGTACGTTACTTTGTTAGTCACGAACAAATTACTGGCGTGGCTATATGTATCACATGTTTCATAAACGTACGTATGATTCACTTACATTTAGACATAAAAGGAAGTGGTACTTGTTCAAAAACGTTACATTGTCAGTTAAGGAAATATTGAATAGTTTTTGTGTGAGTCACTTTGTTGTCCGTCTGTCTGTCTAGATCGGGGCCGGGTTTAGAACTCTGGAGGCCTCGGGACATGAAAGCAGTGGAGACCCCTTGGGCGCTATTTTCCAAATAAAATGACCATTTTTTTCAATTGAGTATTCATTAAACAGTTTTTGGAAGTCTCTATTGTGGAGGCCCCGGGGCTGTGGCCCCGGACACCCTCCCCTAAACCTGGCCCTGGTTTGTATCATAGGTTCCCAACCTTTTATGAACTGCCGCCCCCTTTACAAGAAAAAAAGTCCAGCGTCCCCCTCCAATTGTATAGGTCTGTCTATTATCTCAAATTAAGATAAGATATATGATTAAATTATTATCATTATTTGAAAAAAAAAAAAAGATATTAGAATATTTAAAATTAATTAGTTAATTTTCTTATCCATTTTCCGATTTGTACATTTTGTGAATGTACTTTTGCTTTTTGTACATTTTGCATTTTGTGCATTTTGTTCCGAAGCGTGCCAAACTTACACATTTTACAAGATGTAGCGACCTCTACCGCCATCTAGTCATTCGAGAACAGCTACATTCTACATCTACATCGCACTAACAAAGTTTCTCAACTCATAAATAACAACATCCAACTTTCTTCCTTCGGACTATTCCCTAGGCATAACATCTGCTTGGAGACAGATCTCTCTCTTGTAACCTCACCCCCAAAGAGACAATTAATACCAAACTAATTCTTCTCTTCAGATTGCCTAACGAAATAGTAGATTGTTCAACAAGGGACTAAAACAAGCCATAATGACACAAGATATTTAATAATATAATATAATTCGCGTGTCATTATGGCAGTTTAGTCTCGCGTTAAACACTCTACTTTTCACTTTGAATGCAAGGAAAATAACGATGTTTTAAGTATATTAATCTACAATATTACTTTTATACAACGTACGCTCAATACGAGCAATGGACGTCTGTTCAGAATGCAAATAGCAATTAAATTTGTTCCGCGGTTTTTTTTTGTGGAGTGACGCTTTAAATATTTGCATATTTAGCCAACAGATTCAAACTTGAAAATTATTTCATAGCTAATTGGATTAAGTATGCATAATAAAATGAATTCATCTTTAATATAATTAAATAGATTAATATTCGTAATTATTCATGGTGTTTCACGAAATTATTATTTTTAAATAATTTTTATACAGTTGTCATTTTGAGGTTATTTCCACGCCCTAAAGGCTTCCACAGACCGAAGCGCAGGGCGCTAGGGAGCGCTACGGAGCGGGCGCTACGGAGCGCTTCGGAGCGTCCGCAGCGCGCTGCGGTCTGTGGAAAGCTTTAAAATTGTCTATGCCCAGTCACAGAAAATGGCAATAATCCTCCATCCACAAACACCGTGATTGGCAGTTTAGGGGTTTCCAAAAAAATTAAAAAAAAATTACTTTAATCCCTAGAGATCAAAAAAGAGCTTAAGTCCCAATATGCAGACACTAAACTAACATTTTAAGAGCATGAGAAGTGAAAAACTAATTAAAATTATAAACCGAACGTACAAACGACCATTTAATTTAGGTAACAGAGCCACTTCCTCTACGTATTCGGTGAAACTAATGAGGCAAACCATTAAGGTAAATAGGTAGTTTTAACATTAATTTAATACAGGTACTTAAATAGTATTGCCATACTTGTCATTATTGACGTAACGTAAAGATAAGTTTTTGTTAAAAATTCTATTTTTAATGCAAGTTTTTTTTGTCGACTGTATTTTTTGCCCCTTGTTATCATCTAAGACGAAAATACTCGTCAAGACAAATCAAAGGAGCCCAAACTCGTTGAGGTCGTGTCGTTTTATCACAGAGTTCCTATGGCCACCGTCCAGCTCCATCATCAGATCAGCTCCATGTCATAATAATATTGTATTGTCACCTGATTTACACATGCATGCAAAATTTCAGCTTAATCGGAAATCGGGAAGTGAGTCAAATTTAACTTGCAAGATTTGATGACACAGACAACGGGACAGATGAAAGTAAATAAAAGCTTGTAAAATTAGGCAATCCTGTGGAGCTCGTGTAGTTATGGTCGCACGCCAATGCAGTTAATCTATTACACATGCTCTAGAATAGCATGCTAATAAGCACGCTATGAGTATGCTTTATAGGAGCATGCTTATGAACTGTTTACATTCGCTAGCAATAAGCATGCTAGTTTTACATATGCTCCTGAATAAGCATGTTCAAAGCAAACACTCCGTTACACATGCCATTTTAAACAAAACCATGGAAATCAAACAACAATCCGCGTGGAGCTGAATAAAATTATCCTTTTGCTGGCGATGCAATGCATCCAAAAACTTCTCTCAGCTAGAAAGAGGGAAAAAGGAATAGGAAGATTTGCACCTCGCAAACAAGATCGTACTAGCATGCTCTTTAAGCAAACGCGTTCACACTTGCAATTTCCTATCCCCTTCATGTCAACGACAGCGCGAAAAATCGCCAGACTCAAGTAGCAGTGGGTAGGCCACATATCGCTCGTAGAATTGATGGCCGATGGGGTTAAAAGGTTTTCGAATGGCATCCACGGACCGGAAGACATCAGACGCCTCTAACAAGATACCGACGCCTCTAACCGACGTCTTCGCGTTGGATACGGATCGCGCAAGACTGGTCTGTTTGGCGAATCTTGAGGGAGGCGTATGTTCAGCAGTTGACGTTTTTCGGCTGAAATGATGATGATGATGATAATTTAATAACATATAGCAATAACAACACGAGGGTTGGAATTACTATGTCGTACCTTATTGTCAATCATTCCGGGTCGTCAATTACAGGTCGTGTTTCAACTGCTGCACCTCATAGAATCACTTTCTTATAATCTCAGAAAGGACATCCGGCGTAAGGACGCGCTTAGGATTGCGTGTGCGCATTACATAACCATGTACCGCAATGGCGATCACGATCACTTTCTTTATTACAAGGTTTATTTAGCTTACAACGTTCTTATATGTAACTAAACTAGCCTTCCGTCCGCAGCTTCGCCCGCGATAAAATTAATTTTCCCGTAGGAAAAGGTATTTTCCCGCGGTAAAAAGTAGCTAATGTCACTCTGGTCCGGTATTGGTCCGGTAGTTTCGGAGCCTATTCAATGCAAACAAAATCAAATCTTTCCTCTTTATAATATTGGTATATTGTCTATCTTTGTAATTTAAAAATTTGGAAACCATTTCTCGAGCACTATATCATCACGTATCATCCGATTGAGCTGTCGTTTGGTAGACTTAAGTAAATCCGGTGACAATACAATAATCTAGTAGTGAAATTCTGGTGGTAGGTATGTCCACAGGAGAGTCGCAACATACTCGTAATAATATGTATGATGAATACAGAGACAACGTTTCAGAGACGTATAGAAATATAGTAACATTAAACGCAGATATATTATGACGTCCAACTCAATCAACTAAGTATTTATTTGTTTTAACCCGTCGCGCGATCGGGGACTTTTTTGGGTAATTTTTTCTAAGTACCCTATGTTAAAAGGTGATCGAAACTAGAAACAAAAATTAGCAAATTTTGACAGTTAGTTTAGGCACCGCCGCGTGTGCCTAGGACGCTCGAGGGTAGCAACAAAAAATCAAATTCTGCAGTTAATTGAAAATTAATCTGGTTTTCAGGGCTAAAATAAAGAGTTTTTTACTGGAGTCGTGTCTTCGAATTATTTTTTAATGGCGTCAACATCCCTATTGTAAATTTACTTTGAATTATAAAAACCTAAATTATCTCTGATCAACATGCTACTTTTTCCCCAGAAAAGTCCAAAAGTCCTCGGGATGCGAACGAAGATGAAAGCAAGGAAAGACTCATTTGAAAGCGTTATCCAAGCGACAGTATAGCTCAGCACACCTTTTTACATTCTAGAGACGAAAGTTAAACGATTTACCACACTTTTACTGCATCAACCAAAACGTAAAACTGCGGCAAAAACCGTGCTGACCTGCTGGTGGCTGATTGGTCACGATCGGCGTTGTTCGTCATAACATGACCACACAATGACGTGGTTGTTGAGCTAGGAGGCAGAATACGGCGATTACGGCATGTCTGATGTTATTGAGTAAGGTTTTGTCCACGTAGACCGCATGCCTTACGCACGACATCGTCATTTCATCTTGCTTGCATCTTGTCCCTGAGGCCGTATTGTCTAACGCTCGGAGTCTCGGACGCTTGCCTTCGCTTTCACCATCTCTTTCTGTCACCGCCTTATACCGTTTGACAGAAAGAAACAGTGATTGTGAAAGCAAGCGACAGCGCGTTAGACAATAAGCCTCCAGGTAATTCAAACCCCTGTGGAAACCCCTTAATTTTTAATCGATGAGCAGGAATCAATTTTTCTAGATCAGTATTTGGTGGCGACCAGGGCCCAATTGCCTAAAAAAGTACAACTAATATTACAAGCGGAACTCTTGCTTCAGTTATATTAACTAGAAAGGGAGTTCCGCTTGTAATATAAGTTGTACTTTGTTATGCAATTGGGCCCTGATCACGTTTCCTGTTACATGAAACTAAACGTATATTTTTTTAGATAACGATTATTTGGATTACAATCAGTTTTTATCATGTCACCCTACACATGGTTTACTTACTATTATGAAAAAACCTAAAATTGACTTAACTAATTATAACCTATTTATTTATAGCACAATACAAACAACGTTATCCTTGTGAATTCACTCAGAGAACAAGAGTAAATATCAATCCGTTGGGCTATGAGGTTGGTAGTGCGGATGGCGCGCGTCAGCGGCGCCTCGGACAGTAGGTTGGTCGGTGCGCGCGCGCGGCTGCCGCAGCAGCGGCGGCCGGCGCCGGCGCCCCGCGTACTTGTCCGGCACACATGAATTGAGTTTATTTTAAACTTCTACTGTTTTGATTCCAGACATGTGCCGAAAGCGAAGCACACGACCATGGCGGAGACGCCCGAGCTGAGGCGGATAGCGGAGAATACCCGGCTGCAGAGCAATATCAACTACCATGCTGACTTCGAAAAGAGCAAGGGCAAGTTCACACAGGTACGTGTAGATAGATACATCTTTGAAAAGAGCGAGGGCAAGTTCACACAAGTACGTGTAGGGAGATAGATAGCTCTCCTCTTTTCTTGTCGTCGGGAGCTGGAGTGTAGGGCTTGAATAATTTTGTTCTGCTGACTTCAGTCCTGGGCAGTTTGGCATCTTACCCCCAACAGCCATTATCGCGATCTACAGAAGCCATACTACAAAATAAATTTTGTCAGGGGAACGTGTTAACATCACACGGGACACAGACGAAGTTTTCAGCATCAGCTATTCTATTGTGTAATAATTTATGTAAACCGTCATTTTAATGAGATTTTGAGAGCAAGAAATTAGAACTTTTGAATCAGAATTTTGGATCAGTCGCACAGTTCAAGCTGCGTGATCGTGGTTTTGGATAGTTTTATTAGTTGGTTTGATTTCGGTTTTTGCGTGACTATCTCTCTCTCTCTTTCTTCACCTCACCCTCTCCCTTTCTCTCTCTATTATTTTACGCCACGTACGTCGGTGGTAAAACTTCGGTAAAATACTTAGGTCCTACGGAATCTGCTGTTAACGATTTCGAGACAGACATAATGTAGAACATTTTGATAGGATACTATAGTCTTACCTAACCTCCTTTCAGGTGGCAGACGACCCCGAAACCCTAAGGATCAAGGCCAACACAAAGATCATCAGCAACGTCGCGTACCACGGAGAATTGGAGAAAAAAGCGCAAATGGAGAAGCAGCGGCAGATAAACGAGAATGGGGAACTAGTCGGTGAGTCCGCTATGGGCACTGCAGTCTAACTGGGCATGGTGAATGGTTATGTGGAGAATTTTGTATTGTTTGATGTCAGCACTCTATGAGACCATTGGTTTCTGGATAGTAGGATAGTCAGAGATGTTGCGTCAAGTTTACAGGTACAGACTAGTGGTGCAAAAGTTGCTTTGCTGTTTATAGGGTTTGTAAAGACGGGTCACAGTACTATTAATGTGTAAAAGAGGTTTTTTGCTTAGCTTTTGTTAAATTGCACATAATTCGTGCTTTAAACAATGCAACATGACATCTTTGACTATCCAAATCAATCCCATTTAATACTCATAACTCAGTCTTTGTAATTTCATTCGGAAAATGTTGATGAATGACAGAACGTATTTTTAAAATCTGCAAAAAACGTGATCGGGCAAAAAAATACTAATAAAACATAAAAAAATAATAAAACCTGTTAGGCAGGGTTTCGAAATTTCAGAAGCTATTTGTGTGCTTTTGCTTTGGCGGATGAGCCAAGCGCTTTCTTTCATATTCTTGATTTACGTTGAATACATGTTGCACCCCCAACAAAAAAACCGAGGTTCTGGCTTTAAATAAAATGGTATAAAAACCATCAAATGAACTAGAGCATTTTTAGGCTAACGAGTAAGCCAGAAATGGAAACCTAATGTTTATTTAAATAAATACAAATAAGTATAACATACAAATAAATAAAAGACTGCAGCATGTTTGCGGCTTTCCTCGATGCTCGGCTATACTTTCTCTAGGCGAAAAATGACCAGAGACGCCTACTAATGTATCTGATGCCGGCTCCAAACTCTCGCGAGGAGCCTCCCAGAGGCTCTCAGCACGAGTCTCGGCGAGGCTCCACACTCTCGCGAGGAGCCTCCCAGAGGCTCTCAGCACGAGTCTCGGCGAGTGGAGTCTGCAGGAGTGCTATCCATCCACACTCTCGATTTATCCAGTTGCCCGCTAGTCACCCCCTCACGTCCTTTCACTCGCGTCCGGAAACCGACAAAAAGCGGAGCGACAGCGAGGCGAGGCGAGGAAAGACGAGGCGGCACGAGCACACCGTCCTTACTCTCGTACTCGCGTTCCCTCGTGTAGCCTCGTGGAGAGTCTGGATGGGGTATGAAACCTCACGACGCGAACTAATTTTTAGTGTTAGACGACCGTAAAGTTTCAGATATTATAATTCATCGTAGTTATACATACAGCTGACCCAAAACTCAACGATTACTGTTACCGGACAAGAGGCCAAGTTAACAGTCCTGAAAAAAAATTTAAAAAAAATCCCTCTTTTAGTTAAGCAATAATAGATCTTTTTTCGAAAATATCTAATAGGTACTAAAAGTGATATGTTGAGTGACTCTGTATCGCTAAACTAAGCGACATAGATTTATTTATTATTTTTTCTAGAACTGGTATAACTTTACCTCTCGCGTCCTGGGGGGCTACTCCGAAATTCGAAAATCGAAGTTCGTATCGTACCGTCTCGCTCGCTCTCGTATTAAATACTATTAGCATTAGCGGAATAGCACGATACAAAGTTCGAATTTTGCACTTCGGAGTATAAGGCTCGGTACCGTGGTATCAGGTAATCAGGTTGCGTTTTAGGACATTGTATTCAGGATACATCCGCGATAGTGACAAATGTTTTCGCGCTGAAAAAAAAATGTCTTTCATTAACATTTTCTATTATCATCTCCGTGATCTCACTTGTGGGAACTCCCAAAACTGGAGAGCACACACTGATTCATTGTGCACAGTGTTCGTTGTTTGTGGTTTCTGAATGCACCATTGATATCTGAAGGTGTTATGCGTCCTATTTCGGTAGATATTTGACTTGTATGCCCACTGTAAAGTTAACGTCTAAGAACTTACTTTTCACCTCGGGTTTAACAGACACATCCATCCATAATGTCACACAGGTTCTGGTTTGATTCTCGGCTCCAGAATTTACATTTGTTTTTTGTTTCAACATTCCCTAGTTACAAAATTATTTAAAAGTAAAATTTTACTAACAAAATGGATGTAATTGGTCTGAGTAAATAAATAAATTATTATTATTATTATTATTAAAATAATTCTTAACAATAAAGCCGTAAAAATAAATATAATAAACAGAAAGCTAAAAAAAAAACTAAAGTTAATGAATACGGCATAGGGTCTTACAGTGTGTTCAAAGAGTCCAAAAAGTCATCAAGTGATCATTATTGTCTGTTAACTGATAACTCACGAACAGTCGGAGCATGGTCAATGGATCGTATTTACTATTTAGTTGTTGACGCATAACACATTCATACCACACCATTTTCAAGGGACAAAAGATTCAAATTAAATATCAATGACAACTTGTAATAAAACAGTCGCTACAGTAATGGACAATTAAGTTATTCTTTGTGCAGTCACGGTAAATACAATATGCACATTATTATATTTATGGGAGTTTTCAATAAAAAGTGCACCCCTCACTTTCTCAATTATGAATATTTTGGGTTTTTTTTTACTCAGAATTAAGAGTGCTATTGATTTTTATAATAAAAAAACTATCCCTAATTTTCCATACAATTTTTTCGTGTCAGTTTTGTGACGACAAACCAAACGAAACGAAATTTATGAAAATAACGTCAGATGACCCAAAATATAAAAACTTTTTTCTTTATGAAAATGAACTGTACTCGTGATTTTAAATAAGAAAACCCCAAAATTACCTATTTTTTTAAAAAAAAGTAAAGTATACTTTTTGAAAATGCCCTTATGAGAGTTCATAAAAAATCTAACAATGCCTATATATGTCCCACTGCTGGGCAAAAGCCTCCTCTGCAGAACTAGTGGTCCGTTACTGTTGCGATAGTATAACACACAGTTAAAATCATTAGTAATCCCTTTGAGAATGGTTCCATCATCATGTGTCTAATTCCCATCGCTTTAAATGTAGACGTGCCAACCGACAACTATCACCAGCAACTAGAGAGCTACGCCTCTGAGATGCTTCCCGTGCCACTGCCGCCGAAAACCCAGGTGTACCAGCCCCCTCCAGCGTACCAGAACCAAAACCCACCGTACCAGAATCAGTACCAAAACCAGGGGTACCAGAACCAGAACACATCGTACCAGAACTCGTACCAACCGCCTGTTCAGTACGACCACAGACCGAAGTACGAAGAGTACGCTCAGCCGAAGTATGATGAGTATCAACAGAATCAGTTCGCGTACGGTCAGTACCAGCAGCCAGCTGCCAACTATGGGGTGGGGAGTCAGCAGAAGATTGGCAGGATCCAGGACTATGATCCATTGAGTGATGGCCCCAGGTCAGCGCCCAATACGCAAAGATCTTCAGCAACGCTCATATATAACAGCACCAGTGATGGCAAAAGAGGTTTGTTGCTTTTATCGTGCTTTTTTGTTGGGTGAAGGGACTGTAAAATTGTTTGGGTGGTACTTCGCGAAGAGCCATGTCAATGAATAACTTTTTACCTTGTTATTACGCAACCGCGTGTGCAAGATGGTTGTCTGTACGACATATAGTCGGGAATAGTACAAATTCGCTTATCTGCCATACGTAAAGACCACATATCTGCACTGCTGTTTTAAATTCGTATCATGTTTAATTTTTAAGACATTTTGAAGTAAAAATTGGAAATTTTATTAAATTTTGATTTTTGAACATAAAACTACCTCGAGTTTAGCTCGACATGTTTCCGTAGCCCTTCATCACGGAGCACACGCTACGGCGGCTGCTGTCAAACGCGCACTACGCGCCACCGAAAACTGACAGCGACACACAACTATACCCGTTTTCATCGTCATTTTTATTGTCATTGATGTAAATCTGTGTATGGAGCTAAACTCGATCATAGATGTGAATTATCCGTATTTTTCCACTATGAATTTTGATTTATGAAATCACTCATTTATTTTGATTTATTTAGTGATTTTGGAATTGATCTGTGCTTTGGCGTGCAACAGGGGTGGTACTGATCAGTTCTAGGTAAGGGCTGGATTCACTTTGATTAGTGATTAGTGCAGGTGATTAGTGATTAGGAGAAAACAAGTGTGGACAGCGACTGATTAGTGCAGGTGATTAGTTGGCTGCGTAGTAACGTGATTAGAAGCGTTTTCTATTTTTTTGCGAGTGAACTGCGAGTAGCCACGTCCCGCGCGCCCTCCCTTCCCCCTCACTCGCAGCGTGCCTGCCACTAAACTTGTCTGGTTTGGAATTTACCTAACAGAGCCAGAACATGAATTGGACACTACTTGCACTACACGGGTGCCCCTTTTCTCCCATAATCTTTTTTATCCGAATTTTGAAAGTCATAAATTGATGTCCATAATATTCTTGCTCATAAATATCGATGGTCATAATTTTTGTAAAGCATATCGCTTAATAGTTCTAACTGCAATGAGCCATAATCCCATTGATCATAACTTTAAAAAGTCATAATATTGATATCAATAATATTTAAGGGAATATCGTTGATTATTCAGAAACGTTATAGGGCATATATCTTAAAGTAATAATTGTTTTTAGTCATAATTTTTCATTACCTAAAATGCACTAACCATCTACATTGAATTCTATAACATCCAAAGGAACATTGATAATTATTCAGAAACATTGTAAGACATATCGCTGGCAGCGAGCGAGCGAAGCGAGCGAGCAAGACTTTCAGGGCAGAAGCGACTCGGACAGGTTAGGTTCAGAAGGCTAAGGCGGGAGCGAAGCGTAAGCGTAGCTCCCGCCTTAGCCTTCGATGTTAGGTATTTTTTTTATGACAGCACAGAAAAGGATTATTACCTTTAATATTATGAAATGTCATACAACCATGACATTGAATGTTATTACAAAGTAATATTGTGCCTTAAAATAATTATGACCTGCGAAAAAAGACCTTGCAATAATTATTATGAGTGACTTTAGTACCTTTAATATTATGAAGTGTGATGCTTCTTGACACTGAATGATATGAGTTTATTTATTAGTCCTTACAATAATTATGACTTAAGAAAATCGTAGCTCCAATTTATGTTGTTTAATATTATGACTTCCGATAATATGACAAAGAAAAATTATGACAGAAAACGTTATGGTCTTGAAAATTCGGAACAAAAATTTTATGGGAGTCATTATAGACCCGCACTACACACCTGCACTAATCATCCTCAATTACTAATCACTTGCACTCGCACTAATCAATGTGAATACAGGCCTTATTACAAATGGTTAATCAATACATTTTTGATTTTGATCACTGTGCGCGTTGTTCAGGAGCGCATCAGCAGCAGCAGCCGCCGCAGGCGCGGCCGGTGGGGCGCGTGGCCGACCTCGACCCGTTGGCCGGCGAGAAGGCCGCCTACGCCAGCCCCGACCAGAATTACATGCAGGTCGTCATACCCAAACACTCGGCCGACGTCAAACAGGTAACTTGGAACCATCCTTAAGAGCGTTTATACCTGCTGAGCTGGCAACGTTGTATTTTTGTTAGTCTTTCTCGATTATTCCATAAAAAACCGGCATTCTAGTCTCGTTTGTTTCAAATAGTACCAATGTTACAGATTACAAAAAAAAAATACAAAAAGATAGCCTTAAATCTGACGCGGATCCGTGTTCTGGCATACGAGAGGTTAAAAATGTGGTGTATACAAATTGCTCTAATATATAAGTTAATGTGTCTACTGCAATAATTATTCGTGATAAGACTTATTTTCTTTAAAAACCGTTAGGTAATAATTTGTTCGTTTTTAAAGAAAATATAAGCCTATCACGAATAATTATTGCAGTAGACACATTAACTTAAATATTAGATTAGAACAATTCGTATACAGCACATTTAAAATTTTCATTCAATTTTTATGGAATAATCGAGAAAAACTAACAAAAATGCAACGTTGCCAGCTCAGCAGGTATAAACACTCTTAAGGAAGACGCAGTGTAGGTAGGCCTCCAACAAGATAAATAATAAAATAAAATAATAAATAAATATCACGGGACAATTCACATAAATTGACCTAGTCCCAAAGTAAGCTAGGCAAAGCTTGTGTTATAGGTACTAGGCAACGGATAAACATACTTATATAGATAGATGCATACTTAAACACATATTTATACACCCAAGACCCGAGAACAAAACATTCGTCTTTTCATACAAATATCTGCCCCAACACGGGAGTCGAACCCGGGACCTCAAGCTTCATAGTCAGGGTCTCTAACCACTAGGCCATCTGGTCGTCTAAGATGGAGCGACGACCTGGTTAAGGTTGCGGGATCGCATTGGATGCGGATGGCACGGAACCGATCTGTTTGGCGAGCCTTGGGGGAGGCCTATGTTCAGCAGTCGTCTTTCGGCTGAAATGATGATGATGATCGTTATAGGTATCGCCACGAGAGTAGAGTTGAATGATTACACTCACACCTACATAAAGTACTGATTGCAAATAAAGTAGTGAATGTATGAAATGAATGAGTGAATGAAAATGTGAGTTATGATCTTAAGATGACGTACTACGCAATAGGGATGACGACTGGGTTAAAAATATGTCATTCTATTTAGTCCGTCAGTTAGATTATGGGAAAATATGGGACACGTATTTTTTGGTTTATCAAATTATTAAAAATCTACTAAGATATAGATCATCAAACTTCCGGAGTGGGGGCTTGTGACGTCACCCTTAGGTAAAAATTGTACCATATGGTGACGTCACTCGAAACTTCTAAGCACTGTATCCTCGTCATTTTTTGTTTGTTAAACAAAAGAAAAAATACGTGTACAATATTTTTTAATAATCTAACTGACGGACTAAACAGTTTTTTTTAGTCGTCTAGCCTATACTATGCATGTTTATAACCTTTCTTTTTTCATATAACCTTATATAGGGTGTCCCGTAAGTAGTACGACAAACTTAAATGGGAGATATGTGGGTTATATTATAGGGTCAAAGAATATGGTATTATGTAAATTATCTACACTAATATTATAACGAATAAACTTAAAAACTACTGGACCGATTTCAAAAATTCTTTTGCCGTTAGAAAGCTACTTTATCACTGAGTGACATAGGCTAATTTATACCGCGGGAAAATTAATTTATCGCGGGCGAAGCTGCGGACGGAAGGCTAGTCTAATATATAAAAATCTCGTGTCACGATGTTTGTTATCGAAATCCTCCCAAACGGCTTGACCGATTTTTATGATTTTTAGGGTTCCGTAGTCAACTAGGAACCCTTATAGTTTTGCTATGTCTGTTCATCTGTCTGTCCGCGGCTAAGCTCAGAGACTGTTAGTACTAGAAAACTGTAATTTGGCATGAATATATATATTAGTCAAGCCGACAAAGTGGTTAAATAAAAAAAAACTAAAAGAATTTTTTTAGGGTACCTCCCATAGACGTAAAGTGGGGGTGATTTTTTTTTCTCGACTATCCCTATAGTGTGGGGTATCGTTGGATAGGTCTTTTAAAACCATTGAGGGGTTGCTTACATGATTTTTGTATTCAGTGATTTGTTTGCGAAATATTCAACTAAGTGAAAATTTTCATTAAAATCGACCGTCCCCCCCCTCTAAAATCTAAACTGTTGGGTGGAAAAATTTAAAAAAATTCAAAATGGTAGTAAATATATTAAATTTACAAGGAAAATTATAGCGGCTAAGATTGCTTGGGAATTATTTGTAGTTTAAGAGTAAATAGTAGCCTAAGGTATTAAACATACCGTCACTACTTTGAAAAACTCGTATCTCAAATCAGCATGTAAACAAAACTGAACATTGATACGCGCGTAATAAAGTTTACTTTGCCAGATTAACGATTTTGAGATACGAGCTTTTTTCAAAGTATTGACGATACCTAACTTTGAAGATTAGTACACATACGAAATCCTTAGAAAAATATTACTTGATTTTTTCGTAATGGCTACGGAACCCTATCTTGGGCGTGTCCGACACGCTCTTGGCCGGTTTTTTTTTCTGTATTTGGTAGGTCTGAGATTAGGTCGTAGGCTATTTTTTATACCTACCCCTATTCTTCGCGGACGAAGTCGCGGGCAACAGCTAGTAAATGCTTAAAATCTAGTTATAATTTCATTTTTTATTAAAGTTTCTCTCTCGTCTGAAGGTTTGCTGTGTCTAATAGGGCCTATGATGATCATAATTGTATCCTTGTAACACCTATAACATACATTGTGGAAGAGCAATAAAGAATTGAATAGGTATTGAGTATGAAGATCTGTTCTTAGGTACAGTCAACCAATTAGATTCCTAGGCCACTATAGAACCATGTCAAAATCAATCAATTTGTTCATCTTCTACGACAGTGATTATTGGGTGACGTATGTCATGATGACAAACTCGATCTTTGCGAACGTGTGTCAACGATAATGAATAGGAAAGGAGTTTGCTTGTGTATTAACAACTTGAATTGTTACTGGACGTCTGTCAAAACTTCTTTTTCCTCTCATGTCATGGAGCGAAAACGTTTATAAACTCATTACGTTTATTGCAACTATTGCAGGTTGTGTTCGGGAAGTTGATAATGCTTTGACCCGCAGCACTGACGTTGTAATTGTCTAGTAGTTAATGCGACAAGGTTCTATAGTGGTTGACTGTACCATATCATCGATTTTAGTGAAAAAAATCTAGAGTTTAAGGTATCCTTGCACTAAACAGGCCACATCTAACAAGTTACACCTTTAATTTACAGAAAGTATACGTGGCAATGTACGACTACGAAGCGAACGACAGCGACGAGGTATCCTTCCGCGAGGGAGACTTCATCTGCAACGTCACAGCCATCGACGAGGGCTGGATGACGGGCCAGGTGCTGCGCACGGGTCGCACCGGCATGCTGCCCGCTAACTACGTAGACCTGGCCCCCGCCGGCACCTACACACACTAAATTATACATTGTATACATCCAATAATCCAACTGTACACGTTATCTTCAAACTGTATACATAATACAAGTTATCTTAAAACTAATCCGATATCAGCAGAAGCTTTACGTCGAAACGTTTGGTTCAAGAAGTCTCTTTCAGTATTAAAAAATCCTGAAAAACATTTACATTCTACACTCTAAGTAAAACAAATTTAACCATCTGCTAAAAGATTTCGAACTAATTTTAAGATGCAGTATAACATTAAATCTATTTTCAAAAAGTTCTTATCACAAATCACATACACTAAATTATACACTGTATTACAGTATGTATTAACTTGAAACACATTAATCGACTATACTCGGTATAATCCTGAATTATAACTGTGTATATACTCACATTTTACTACTTTGAAAAAGCTTGTATGTCAAAAATATAAAGAAATTACACTACTACTAAATAAAGTATATTTGTATAGTAAGATCGAGATAAAACTTTTTTAAAAGTAGTGAAGATATTCATTAATTTACAAAGATTTTATTTAATTATACTCTATATAATTCTTCAAATTGTATCCAACTGTCTCTTTACAGCAGCCACTCACTTTCACTATAGTATCCTTAATGTGTATACATTTTCTTCCATAACTTCAACTATACTCAGTATAAGCCTGTGACACCTACCTATTGCTGGCTATTGCGTTGACCAATCTATGCAGTGTTTTAATTTTATAATACGGGATTATACTCGGTATAAAGTATAAAGCTTTTAAGTCAACTGAATTATACAGCCCTTACAATAACCTTTTATAACTATACAAATTGTTGGCACCATTCCTCACTGAACTAATTATTGAATGTATACAATTATACATAGCGTTCTAATAACACCAATAATGGATTATAGCAAGTATAATTGAACTTCAAGTATAAGTGAGCTGCGCCACACCCACACTCTCCCATATGGATAGTATAAAATAGTCGTAAGCATTTAGAATAAACGCAGTATTTATGCGACACTTGAGTTTGACTGATCCCATCCTTACATGGCGACCCTGCCAGTGCCGCTGCCTCGTGCGGTGCTGGCGGCGCGCTGCGCCACCAGTTTGTGAACAGACTCTTTTAAGACTTTTATTAAATAGTGAAAGTGGACATTTAAAAGTACGGACAAAAAAAAAGACAATTTAAATTTATAATAAGTGTTTACAATAAAAATAAATAATAAGTGTATTAAGTAAGAATAATTAAAATAGAATTTTTAAATAAAAATACGTTTTGAAGCAACCAAACGAAGATATTAAAAAAAAAAAGAAGAACTACATAATACATGAAAACTACGGAAGAAAGAAGGAAGAGAAAGATGAAGAAAAATAATGAAGAATATATTCAATAAAAGAAGTAAAGAAAGAAAGAAGATAGAATATGAAGAATATACAAATTAAATGAAATGAAGTAAGAAGAGAAGAATAAAAATGAAGAATGAAAAATTAAGAAGAAATAAAAATGAAGAAGTAAAGTTAATAAACTTATGTAAGAAAGAAGAATACGATATATTAAATGATAATCAAGAAAGAAGAATATACTCAAGTAAAACAGAAGAGAAAGCTTAGACAAAGAATGAAGATATTGAAGAAGAAAACCAGGACAGAAGAATTAAGGAGGTTAGCTGCAGGGAGCTGATGATGGTGTCTGTTTGGATTGGAGTGGTATGCAGCAGGGTAGTAGATGGTGTCCTTTTAGGATGGAGTAAGATGGACGAACTTTTGGAAATATGTAAAGTTTCGGAAAATTAGTTGATTTCGGACGTTAAATTGAAGGTATTTTTTTTGCTAATTGTTTTTTTTTAATCTTTGTTAATCAAAATCAATTAATAGTCCTTTTCCCTCAATGTTTTTTTTTTGCATATTTTTTGATCAGCGGAAGTGCGATTTTACGTGTTGTTAATGTGTTAGTAATAAGAAATGATTAAAAATTTAATTTAGTTCATGTTTTTATAGTGTAATGCCGTTTGTTGACGAGATACTACTTTTCTATTTTAATTATAATTAATTAGCAACATACAAATTTTTCATTTCAGACGACAAAATTATAATAGTATAAGTATAAAATTTAAGTGGATTGGGTTTAATCAATTAACAATCAAGTAACATAAAATTTGTGCTCTAAAAATAGACCCGTAGTAACAGCACTAAGTTGGATGATCTAATTTAGATCACCCAATAAGGTATAGCATTCCGCGTCTGTTATTACAGCTCAAATTTCACCTGGTAAGATAGGTACTGTGCGCTCTTTTAACGACATATTAAAATTCTCGAGTTATGAAATGGTTTTGAAATTTCATAGTAAGTACATGAAAAATAATAGTTGGATAAGAAGGTTGATTTAAAAATAATTTGTTATTGCAACTGGACTGATCATCCAGCTGCCATTCCAAATTATTGGAACAAGTTTTTTTTTTTAAGTATTAAATGTCGTTTTTAGTTTTTCAATGAAGTTAGATGATTTTTTTTTTTTTAATTTATTATTTGGTAAAAGATTATTGGAGTAGTTTTGCGAAATATAGAACTAGCAAAGGATTGATTTACGTAGAATTTGTATTGTGTTGGGAAAGGTAAAGTTTTTTTTTTAGTAGACATTGGTACGGATAGTTTGAAAGTGTGCTTTAAGCAAGTGTGTTTGGGAAAGCGGAAGCAAATAAGATTTTCAACGAGCGATTAGGGTGGCCACCTAAAAGTTATTGGAATTTTTACTAGCTGAAGTTTTCAAATTGTATGGTTATTTCGTTAGATTTTGAATGAGTTATTTATTTTTTGAGTTGATATATTAGCAAGGTACACCAGGATACAAGGCAGGTAGGAAACCCTTGTCCTCTGATCATGATTCGATCGAGCATCACTCGTGAAGAGACTTGGGCACACGGTATGATTATTGAAGTAAGGAAGTGTTAAAAGAACTACCTGAATGTATGATGATATTATAAAAGGTTATATGTATGTGCGCGCACGAAATGAATAAATAATCCTTGTATCCTGAACAAAATAAATAAATGAATAAGTAAAGGTCGGCCGACCACAAAATAAAAATGTGCTGTGTACTTTGCAAGCAATGGTATAAATAATTGTATTGCATAGTAATGCCAAAGTGGCTCACTGATAATAAGATGATAAGAAAATATGATGGTTAGAAAGGAACTATTATAGTTAATGTACCTATGATGGGAACATAATTACGAACATTAAAAGGTAAAGAAACCGAAATATAATTGTTAAGATTTTTAAGAGAAATATACATATCTATGTATGTGTATGTGTCTAGTCAGAGAGCACAGTACATATAAGTAAAACAGGACGTTCAAAACAAAAATTATCTCGTCAGCAAAGCGTGGAGATTTAGAAGTAAGTGACTAATATTAATGTTATGGACGGAAAATTTAGTTTTGGATATATTAGATCACTTTAGTTTTATGATAGGTATATGTTTTTTTTTGTTATCAAATTTACTGTGTGCGAAATCAAAGTTTGGAATATTGTATTGGATTGCAATGTATTATTTTTATTCTTAGCTACTTCTATAAAAATATATATTAGCATAATTATATATTTTTCATTTTTCAACGGGGGAGGTGTAGTGTGAGCTGCGCCACACACACACTCTCCCATATGTATAGTATAAAATAGTCGTAAGCATTTAGAATAAACGCAGTATTTATGCGACACTTGAGTTTGACTGATCCCATCCTTACAATGGTCATTGACCATTGGTCAAGCTGCCATATACATACGATTTATTAAACCAAGAACAATAAAATACAACAAAAACCCAGACATGACATATCACACGGCACAGCTTGCAAAACTTTTTTATTCAAAGTTAATTTATTTGCTTAACAAGTTTGTGTTTGGTATAAACTTTACAAAGATGAATGCCAAGTGTAAACCAATTTAATATTCCTTAAAACATGTTATCACAAACACAATAAATAATAACTAAGAATTATCGATAAAATTGTGAATACATAATTATTGCGTCTTACTTTCTCTGAAAACTAAACTATCCAAGGTTGTATCTTCTAGAGCAATATTTTTAATATAATAACTATGAGTATACATATCTTTTTACCTATTTTTTAAGATTAAGTAAACAATTTCACTTTCAGAATACTTGCTTTATTATAAGCACACAAGTTTAAGAAAAAAATGTGTACTAAGCAAAAATATCACATTTGCCAGTTTGGGAACAAACTTCAATTTTATGTGAATAGCATTAAAAAACTTGAAAATATATTTTATATTATAATATTCCAATTTACACATTTTTTAAACATAATTTTGAAAAAATGACTTAGATTGTACAATGTGAGAGAAATTGTAGTATGCCTGTAAACTATTTTCCAACAAGGATACACTTATTCGCATTTTTTGGTCAAAATTCTCACAAAAAATACTAACTATAAACGAACGCATGTTTTTACTTATAGTAAAAAAAGGATTTATAAACTTTTAAACATTACAAAATACTTCTTTTCCGATTTCTGTGTCCGAGAATGTGCCAACGCCAATATTTAATTTTGGACAGAATAAAAACCAATTTGGATAGTTTTCTGTTCATTAAATTATGTAAATTGGACATTATGAAGTAATTTTTGTATTAATCGCATTGATGTATATGTAACTTACTGAACACCACGTTGTAACTGTAAATAAAGATGTTTTAGATATATACTATGGTGTGAAGGACCATATAATTTTATATTTTAAAACTGGATATGAAAATTACAAATTATCGTAGTTTGTAAATGCTATTTAATGTTGACATCAACTTTTATAGGAATTAACCATTGTTTTTAAAATGTAAACGTATATTTAGCTATCTTCTGTCTGTTTTAAACCAGGGGTTACTTATAACTGACATAGAGCATCCTTCTCTTTCGCACACATATAATGGTTGGAAAAGGATTTAATGCTTTATGACCTCCACAAAAGCTATCGAACCGTAAATGTCGTTAAAAAACAGTCTTATTTTATGATGCGTTTAAAACAATAAAATAAAATATTCCTGTTATAAAAGTTGCTGTAACAATTGAAAAAACGGTACATTATAATTCCTGTTTTAGAATTTTAAAGCATTTTTATCGAAATTATCGCATTTTAAAATCCTCTAATTAGGCACTGATTTAAAACAAAACATTGTCATTTTGCATTTTTTTTAAATACATTCCGCGTTTTTAAATGGCTTATTTATTTTGGTCACCATTTTAATAATACTTTTGAGTACATTTCGCTATTTAAGTAAATATATTGTATTCTTTTAGCTGTTCTTTACTGAATTAATTTAGTAATTGTTTTACTTGTTTGTGACCAATGTAAGTAAGCCGCATAGAATAATGTTTATTAGTATGCCAATAGCTTTTATTTTTAATTAGGAAAGTACCTACTTATTAGATCACTGTTATAGCACAGTTAATTTAAGTTAATATTTTATTTATTGTCTTTTTAACCAAAATCATGCTAATAATAGATAATACTTTGTATAGAAGTGGGCTACCAGTCATAATGTTTTTTATAGATAAAAATGTTTCGACTACCAATAAATTGTAATATTTTTGCTAGTTATGCGTGCTCGTTCACTAAACGAATCGCTTCCAAACTAGTACAATCGTATAGGTAAATGTTTTAGTTTGGTCTTTTTAGTTCATTTTACACTAGTACGTAGTCTATGATTTGCTCCCTTTCCAATATCCGTTCTGTTTCTTTTTGCTATTTCACTGTCACTTGAACTAGTACATTCCAGAATCCTCCACTTAAGCTCCAAACGCCCGTGGGTCTGTACAGCGGAGGCGTGGTGGTGCGGTGGTGGTGACGGTTGTAATATTCTAACTTGTATGAACGGTTGTGCGGTACCGTCGTACCGCGAACTCGTTCATACAAGTTAGAATATTACAACCGTCACCGGCACGCCTCCGCTGTCTGTGCGTTTGGAGTCTAACGGCACTTTCACACGGGCAACGTCCCGTTTATTGCGGGTTCGGTTTTTTGCAGGATCCCGTTTAGTAGCATACGTGCTACTGTGGTAACAATCACACGAGCATTCGGTTTGCGGGTGCATCGGTTTGCAGGATCCCGCAAACCGAATGCTCGTGTGAATGTTACCACAGTAGCACGTATGCTACTAAACGGGATCCTGCAAAAAACCGAACTTGCAAAAAACGGGACGTTGCCCGTGTGAAAGTGCCGTAAGTCCACAACCGCTCAGTTTGATTCGGTTGGCGCCTGGCTGGTCGGTCAATAAGTAGATATGGTAGATCATTTTGAGCTCTACAACCGCTCACCCGCTTTTCCTGACTACCACGGAAAAACTCTCTCTCAGCACATGTCATAATTCAGTTTTTTTCTACTGAATTGAAATATATTACGTATTTTCAATTATCATATCATAACCTCAAATTGTCGAAACGTCAAAAATTATTGTTTAGGTTGTAAAATAATAAGATTTTGAGCCGCATAAAGAGATTCCTATGAATAAAATAGATTTAAATATCTGCGTAGCCTTTATGATGTCTTTTCCGTAAGATAGTGTCGTTCCCTGTAAATGGCGCAAAGGTCATACGTATAGTGAAAGTTCATAAAAGTATTCTGGAATCACGAAACGAAATTCGTATCGTGCCGTCCCTTTCATTCTTCTGTTTAATACTATTAGCGTGAAAGAAACGGCACTATACGAAGAAAGAAAATCGAATTTCATAGTGTAGCTGTTCGATTGTAACGGCACAATCTTAACGAGCGGTCTATACAAAGTGTTATATGTTGTTTGTTTATTCGCGTAGCCGACGACATCACGTTTAGGGCAGTATTAATAACGTCCAATGTTACAGTGCCTTTGTAATATTATATTTTTTTAAACAGCCACACGAATTTTTATTTATTAACTTTACAGAATTATTCACGATTGATTACATAAGACATTCGATGGGATGACTGTGATTAACTTGGCCCCTTCGCACACGTATCGTAAGCGTACCGTTACGACGCTACGCGTACGAGACCCTGTAGTGTCGTGTAGACATGTCGTTTTGGATCTCAGTGAAAATCACCCCGTCAACGGTACCAAAGATTTTGGGTGATTTTTTTTACGAAGATTAGATTAGATAGATACTCTGCTTATCTAAAACAACGGCCTAATTCGAAATGATACACTGTGTAATTATACACCTTATTTACAATATTAAAGTATTAAGTTGTACACCGTAGTATTTTGGATTAGGCCGTTGTTTTAGATAAGCGGAAGTATCGCAATGGCGATTTATCCCCTGTCAGCCAAGTACAAATGAACCCCTCATTTTGGCGGCAGTCGCTTAATTACACATTAAAAATATACATGTACATTTTTACGACAAACATACACTACCAGTGATCGGAATTTTGGGAGCTGAACTTGTAAAGCTGACATTAGGAGAATAATAAAACCAAGATAAATAAGAATATTATTGGCAGATTAGTGTTCAATTTAACTCTATGTCGAAATCTCAGATTTTCAGTAGTTTATTAATATTTTCATGTCTGTAAGCACTGTTTCATGCCCGCTTGGCAAGTTTTGTTAAAGTTTAGCTCCCAAAATTCCGATCACTGTTCACTACACACACACGCATTACACATACATATATTACATTGTATTATATACATTTTTATGACAAATAAAAAATAAATTATAATACAAATATAAAACGCAAGTTTGACCGTTAAATTTCTTATTAAAAATACGAATTTCGACTAAAATATACCTAGTATACCTATCTACCCTCTCTAACGAAGAGATAAATCAATTGAATAATAATTGGGTTGGAAAATAAACATGCAGTTCAATCTACCTCAACGTGCCGCAAACAACGCAACAACAAGAAATTGAGGGTATATTTCAAATCTCAACCTCTCTTCTCATTGGCACATCATTCTCCCCTGCTCCGTGCCCCCACTAACTCTCATCTTAAAACAGCTCAACTCACGCACAACTCACAACTCGAAACACATTCAAAATGGACGGCCGCGGAAAGATAGTAAAGAAGAAAAACAAGACGCGGTCCTCCCGCGCCGGCGTCATATTCCCCGTCGGAAGAATCCATCGCATCCTGAAGAGTGGAAACTACGCTCAGAAAGTCGGCATTGGAGCAGCGGTGTACTTGACAGGAGTCGCTGAATATTTAGCTGCAGAAATTCTGGAGCTAGCTGCCAACGCGGCACACGAAAACGACAGAAGCAGAGTGGCGCCAAGGCATATTCTTCTAGCTGTCAAAAACGACGATGAATTGAAAAAACTGCTTACTGGTGTCGTGATTTCGGAAGGCGGAGTGTTGCCCTCTATACGTCAGGAATTGCTGCCGAAGAAGACTATCAAACCTAAAGAAGGTGAAGCGTGAAGGGAGCTGCTTTAGACTGCTTCGTTTGGCGACGAAGACACACTATGGTGGTAGAAAGTGACATGTTTCTCGTGGAACTTAGTGACCCCAACGGCTTCTAGACTTTGCTCGTTGGAGTAAGGATTAAGACTGAAAGCAATTTATTGCCGGCCACGAAGTTTAAAGAATGTTTTACATATTATTAAGTTATAATTAATTCATTTCATGATTAAATATGATCCATCTTGTATTGATATTATTAAAAGAAAGTACATTTTAGTAGATTTTAAAGACAATGAGTCCTTTTCAGGACTAAATATCTTTGTTTTTATAAACTAGACCGTCATTCTTACTAATCATTATCCTTACTAATATTATAAATGCGAAAGTGACTGTCTGTTTGTCACCTCTTCACGCTTTAACCATTTAACCGATTTACATGAAATTTGGTATAGAGATAGTTTGATACCCTGGGAAGGTAATACGATAGGTTTTATCTCATAAAATTTCATAGTTCCCGCGGGACAGCGATTGCCTTCGCAATCACTTTCATTCTGTCAAATTGTATGAGTGGTTTTCAATTTTCAAAAAAATTGTACACAATTAAGGGATTAATTAATAACAAAATTTAATTAATTATTCTTGTGTAACGGAGTTAGTTACCCATATACTTATTTGTATGACTATCTTTCGTTACGACTACCACTATCTTTAGTTCGATCCTGATTTTTGTTTTGATTAAGCCGTTAACTAAGTACAAATTTTTTGAAAAGTATCCAAGATGATGAGAGAAAGAGATGGTCAAAGCGAAAGCAAGCGTCAGAAGCGTTAGACCTCCGGTTTAATACGTTCATTATACTCTTAAAGGAACAGTGAGCGCTGTTTATGAACGTTAAGGTAGGTAAATCTGCTTTGCAAGGTGATGCGTTAACTTCGTCTGGAATCACTAGATGGTGTTGTTCGAGCGGACATTGTACTTTAAAAATGTTACCGTAACGTTTTTTCATGATTTCTAACACGGCCTAAACCGCTGGTTTAAGCTAGTTTTAATATAATTGACGTCAGAAGAAACAACCAACTGTAGCCCTCAGAAGGGCTTTGTCAATTCACTTATAAAGTACCAAAGTATAAATATTTTCAATACCTACACGTTTAACACACTTAAAAACTAAGTACGCTCGCCGCGCACACGTCTCGCCAACTGCATGTCCCTAGGCATAATCGTGACCCTCTTAGCATGGATAGCACATAAATTGGTGTCCTCGAAAAGCGCAACTATATACGCTTCGCTGGCTTCCTGTAACGCAGCCACCGCCGAACTTTGGAAGCGTAATTCAGTCTTGAATTCTTGTGCAATCTCTCGCACAAGTCGTTGGAAAGGTAGCTTACGAATTAACAATTCTGTGCTCTTCTGGTACCTTCTAATTTCTCGCAGGGCGACAGTGCCGGGACGGTATCTATGGGGCTTCTTTATGCCACCGCCGGTGGCCGGGGCGCTTTTTTTTACCGCTTTTATTATTAATTCTTTGCGTGGCGCTTTGCCACCCGTCGATTTTCGTGCGGTTTGTTTCGTGCGTGCCATCTTTATGCTATGAATGATTTAACTTCAATGTCTGCAAATTACCTTAATGCTGGTTTATATAGGAACGTGCTATCCCATCATGTCTTGGTTAATTTAATTGCGGGTAGTTTTGAATCTTGTGTGGGTTAAATACCCGAAAGTTTTAGGCTTTTAAAAGTAGGTGTGTTGAAACCAAAATAATGCAAATAACCATTTTTCCTTGCTACCTAATTGTTACATAGGTACTTATTTGCTGTGATTTATTTTTCAAAAGTGTTTTTCAATAAAAAGACACGTCAAGATCGCTTACCTTCTTTCTAATGCTAAAAAAACGAAGTATAGCTAACTTTAATACTTAGACATTTTTTTCGACAATTTTGAATACCTACTAGTTAAAAGTGTTTGGTATGTTATGCGAAACTTATCGCTTAACTGTGACATGGATCTTTTTAACCCCCGACGCAAAACGACGGGGTGTTATAAGTTTGACGTGTCTGTGTGTGTGTCTGTCTGTAGCATCGTAGCTCCCGAACGGATGAACCGATTTTCATTTTGTTTTTTTTTTTTTGTTTGAAAGGTGAATTAGTCGGGAGTGTTCTGTTTGATGAAAATCTGTCCAAGATGGCCGCAACCACAAAATGGCGAATTACATTTTTTTTTTCAAAATGATGTAAATACTTATGGCATTTTTGGCATAAAATGGAATTACAGTCAAAACCGTTTATAACAACATTCAAGGGACAGCAATATTTGGTCGTTATACGCGGTTGGTCATTGTAACCAGTGTTACTTTGGTTTCGTATTGGGTTTTTTTCTTGGTAGTTACATCCAATATGTCGTTGTAATTGGTGTCGTTATAAACGGTTTTGACCTCTTATTTTTCTGGGTAATTTGACATCTCGCCTGCATAATATAGCACATGCAAAAAATACCCACTCACTGACACGTAGGTACACGAAGGCCAACTTAGAAGTACTTATAAGAGTGGAAGAGTAAAAAAGGACAAAAATTTATTTATTTATAAAGCCGGGTATCTTTGACGTCCACAAAGAACCAAAATATTTGCGGTCCTGAGAAGGACCTTGTCAGTAATGATCAACACTTCATACAAACCTCATACCCAAAAACATAAAAAAATGGCACTATCCGCCGAAACCGTATAGCGTTCTTCCCTGCCGTTTTAGCGCGTACACTACGTCCATGGCGGTGACGGTTTTCCTCTTGGCGTGCTCTGTATAAGTCACAGCATCCCTGATGACATGTTCAAGGAACAACTTGAGTATACCGCGGGTTTCATCGTAAATTAAACCGGAGATTCGCTTCACGCCGCCGCGGCGCGCCAACCGACGAATCGCTGGCTTCGTTATCCCTTGAATGTTGTCGCGAAGGACCTTCCTGTGACGTTTAGCGCCGCCTTTGCCAAGGCCTTTGCTACCTTTGCCACGGCCTGCCATTTTGAAAATAAACTGTCTTTGACTGAGATTGAAATGAGACTGAGAATCGCGAGGTTCACGCGATTTATGTATAAGTACGGCGGTGAAATCGAGGGTACATTTTAACAGCAGCTGAGAAAACTACCCGACTAATTTGTTATGTATTAATTTAAGCGATTGTAATTGGTTGCAGCTAGTTTTCTAAACCCCACTGTTTCGTCTCAAATATATATAAAGGGTATATTTTATTTAGAATATACTTAACAAGTGACAGTTGGAGTATAACGAAATGGCGCCGGTGAAAGCTCCCAAAAAAGCTCTAAAATCTATGGAGAAGCCCGTGATACAGCCGAAGGGCGTTATAGAGAAGAAGAAAAAAAAGAAAAAAAACTACGAAAGATTCTCCATCTACCTCTTCAAGCTTTTAAAAACGTGTAGCGAGCACGAAGTAGGGATTTCAAGAAAGAGTATCATGATAATGAACAATTTTGTGAATGATATTTTGGAACAGATAGCTTGCGAGGCGGGGAGACTGATCGCTCACGGGAAGAAGAAGAACACCTTAGCGCATGACGAGATCCGAACAGCTACTAGACTCCTCATCCCAGGGGAATTAGGGAAGCATGCCATCCTGGAAGGGGAGAAGGCTCTAAGGAATTATAAGAACAGCTCCAACAGCCAGAGTTATTAGTGATGTTTGATAGTAAAATTAATTTGGTTTATAATGTTTTTTTCTGAATTATATGTTGACATTTATGGCCCTTTTGAGGGCCGAATACAAATGTTTCTTTAGACGGTCAATGCATAAAAAAAATGAAAAAATATTTATTTCACTAAAAAATAACATTGTTACAAAAATTAAGGGTTGGAGCTTCCTATTAAGTAAGCAATATACTTGTATCAGGAAGCCCCGCTCCTCCATAACACAAGTTGTACAAAAAATACAAGGAAGTTTTAAGCTATTATACATACAGTTGTGGCCATATAATTAAGAACGATTATTTATTGAGATGATTTTTTCAAAGTAACAAGTATAACTAATTGCCCGTATTTTTTTTATTTCTCTCGGTATTGCAAAACTTTTCCGTACTACCGGTACATTCATTTATGCAACATTGTTGGCTAAAAAATTAATAGAGAAACTTTATACATTCGATCTGAACCTAGTATTAGTACTTACTGGCTGGTCACGTAATTAAGAACGCTGAATAGTTTATTATTTTTTCAAATTTAAATAGAGAACACTGTGTGGCTCTGTGGTTGTAGATTATTATTCGTATAATTTTGGCGCCATTTCGTGCTGTTATAGTCTTAAAAGTGATTACTTCGTATAAAAACAATGGGGAAAAATAAAAGTTGTGATAAATCTACAAGAAAAGTAATAATAAAACTTCGCGAGAAGAATTGGTCGTATAAAATGATAGCCGACCATCTGCAATGTTCAAAAACAATGGTTTTCCATGCCGTAAAGCATTTTTCCACGTATCAAACTACTTCAAACGTTCCGCGTGGTCCTAGACAGAGAAAGTCATCTCGTCGAGATGATCGAAATATCGTTCGTTTGGCAAAACAAAATCCTTTTAAAGGGTCTAATGAGTTGAGAAAAGAATATTTTGGCGAAAACAACCCTTCAGCAATCTCTGCACGCACTATTCGAAGGCGTTTGGTAGAAAATAAGTTGAACGGAAGGATAGCAAGGAAGGTGCCTATGTTGAAACGATGTCATAGGCAAGCCCGACTTGCATTTGCAAGAAGGTATGAAAACTGGACAGTCAGACAGTGGAAAAACGTTCTTTTTTCTGACGAGACAAAAATAAATAGGGTATGTTCTGATGGAAAACGATATGTACGACTCCCTCCGAATAAAGCATTCAACCCAAAGTACACAAAAGTGACATTAAAGCATGGCGGGGGAAATGTGAAAATTTGGGGGTGCTTTTCTGGACATGGCGTTGGACCTGTTAGGCTGATAGAAGGAAACATGGATCAATTCCAATACAAAAATATACTGCAAGAAACAATGTTACCATATGCCGAAGACGTCCTTCCGGTTATTTGGACATTCCAGCACGACAATGATCCAAAGCATACTGCACGCACCGTTAAGGAATTCCTCACATCACAATCAGTTTCAGTCTTAGATTGGCCAGCCAACAGCCCAGATCTTAACCCAATAGAGCATCTTTGGTGCGAAGTCAAGAAAAAGGTTTCAAATCGACAGTGTGGCAATTTGAGAGAGCTGTACGACGTTTTCTTAGAAGAATGGAACTCTTATTTCTCTTGCGAAATGTCAAAAATTGATAGATTCAATGCCTCGCCGGTGTAAAGCCGTAATTAAAAGCCGTGGACATGCTACTAACTATTAATTTTAGTTCAAATGTATTAATTTGCTTTTTTTTCTATACCAACTTCACATTAATATGATTTATTTAATCTAAGTTTCATATAAAACAACTCTCGAGCAGTTTAATAAATCGTTCTTAATTATTTGTCCAGCTTCATTACTATTTGAATTTATTAGTATAGAGAACAAATAAAATTTGTAAAAAAAAATGTTAGCAATTATACACTATTATTATTAATCCCGTTTGCTCTATCCATGTGGCTATTTTATAACATAACTTGTTACTTCTAAGAAGGAACACAACTAGACATATGACATGATGTAGATAAAAAAAAATCGGAAACTTCAAATCGTTCTTAATTGTATGACCACCACTGTATGTGTATGAGTGTGTGTATGTGTGTATGAGTGTGTGTGCGTGTGCGTGTGTGTATGAGTGTGTGTGCGTGTGTGTGTGTGTGTGTGTGTGTGAGTGTGTGTATACATGTGATTATGATGTACATTTTAACAATACATAATAGGATACCACATCTACCCATACATCAACATCAAGTCATCCATCCCATATCAACCCACAAAATTATAGCACATCGAATATTAACACATATCACTTTAGGTACATAATATAATTTTTGAATTCAAAGAATTAGATCTGGCAATATGGGATTACAAACAAATCCCATCACTCTTAAAAAAGTAACTTTATTTTATTTTATTTCTCATGGAGAATCAACAGAGATAAAAATATGACAAAACAATTATTGTAATGAAATTAACAAAAACAGTAAATCTAACTCCTTAACAATTCTCACCAATACATATGGTATTAACTAAAAATAACTAGCTTAATTAAAATAACACTTTCTTACTTTTCTTCTCTCTCCGTCTCTGTCTCTGTCTCCTCATAATTAAGATTTTTTATCCACTCATTTGTAATTTTTTTACATTTATAGAGTTGAAAGTTATATATGCCCAACACTTTATTAATTTTATTGTATCCATAAGCAGATTGAGCAGCAAATTGTCTCTTAGCAAATGCAGATTTTGTAATTGGAAGGGGAGCAACATCGTGTTTCCGTCTACGAGTTAAAATGTTAGGATTAAATTTTAACGTTTTGTGAAATCTTGTTATTATACTCAAAACATACAGCTTCCTTATTGACAGTATGTCACTAAGTTGATACAGTTCATTCGTTGGAAATCTGAATGGTTTAGAGTAAATAACCTTTAACAAACACCGTTGCCCCCTCTCATCCTCCAGAAACTTGGTTTTCGCTGCACCACCCCACACCGATATACAATAGGACATAACTGAATGAGCTAACGTCACGTATAGTTGGTTTAATAGTTTTCTAGTTGTAATATGTCTTAGTTTTTTGAATAACCATATCAATTTGCGTATTCTCATATTGACATACTCAGTATGAGTATACCATGACATGCGCTGGTCCAGCATAACACCCAGATATTTCGTGGAGCTAACTCTATTGATACTCAAACAGTTACATAAAGAACGATCAGACGTGCAACATGTGTGTATTTTTAGATTAAGATTGGTATTAGGTTGTGAACTATTATATTTGGTGAAGCATATGTAGTTTTATCACAATTTAGAGTTAAGAGGTTGCGTTTTAGCCAAGAAGATACATTACTGAGACCTTTCTCCGCCAATTTAAACACAGACTCCCAGGTTGGACCCTCAAATAGTATGACGGTGTCATCCGCATAAGACAGGATGCGCCCCCCTTGCATTTTGAGGTTTTTTAAGTCATTAATATACAGTAAAAACAGTGTCGGTCCCAAGACGGATCCCTGGGGGACACCAAAGGTTATGTCTGCTTCTTGGCTTATAAAGTCATCTATCTTAACCTTTTGAGTACGTCCCTGCAGATAGTCACTTAGCAAATTAAGTGGGATTCCTCTTATGCCAGCTCTATCCATCTTGTGAATAAGCGTGGGGAGAGAGACGGTGTCAAAAGCCTTCCTCAGGTCTAGAAAAATGGCAAGGCATTTTTTTCCCATATCGGTCTTATCAGCTATCAGCGTAGTGAGTTCCATCAATGCATCTTCCGTAGACTTAGTTTTGCGAAAACCAAATTGTTGATCTGATAGAATGTTGTATTTATTGAAATATGACATAAGGCGGTTGTTAATCAATTTTTCAATTACTTTAGAGATAGCTGGTAAGATCGATATAGGCCTGTAGTTATTTACATCGTCTCTCTCCGCTCTTATAAATAGGCGTGACTAGTGATTTCTTAAGTGGTTTGGCAAAAACGCGATCTCTAAAGCAAAGATTAGTAAGGTGGCTGATAACTGGGGCAACCATAATTAGCAGCTAGTTTGAGAAATTTGGTTGTGACGCCATCCCATCCAGTGGCACTTTCCGATCTTAAACCCATAACAATTTCGTAGACCTCCTGAGGGTCTGTGTCTAAAAGGGCAAATGAAGAGGTGGTCAGGTCGGGAGTATTATCTACCATGCGATCATGACTCCCACCTGGATAATTATCTACCTATCTATATCTATCTATCTTCTATACATATAATAAATCTGTAACAAGTCGGTGTCTGTACATTGAAGATATTTGAGAAAAACTGTCACTAGGGCTATTTATTAGCGCAATACAACCCAAAACAATGATTTTTAGAATTATTGTCTGTTTGTCTGTTTATCTGTTTGTCTGTGCGTTTGTGCGCGCTAATCTCAGAAACGGCTTAACCTAGAAGAATGCGGTTTTCACTGATAAGTATGTTGGTATTTTCTTGGATTAACATTTAGTGTTTGTTTCATTTGAATCGGTTGACAAATAAAAAAGATACGATACTTTCAGTGTTAGATAGCCCATTTATCGAGGAAGGCTATAGGCTATATATATCATTACGCTGGGAGTACGGTGGTGAATGTGAACGCGGGTGTGCGGGGGGGGGGGCTGGATGGGGTTGGGGGGGTGCGGGGGTAACTTTTTTATATCGAGGAACTAAGGAGAGCCATAATTGATAAAAAAGCAAATTGTATAAAAAAAATAAGCTACCCAAATTACTAATTCCACGCGGACGGAGTCGCGGGCAAAAGCTAGTTAATAATAATGTTCTCAGCCAAAGACTTGCCCACATTAACAAATAACCTTTTTAAAGAACAACGGTGTAACTTGGACACAAGTGGGTACTTCAATGTTCTTAGACAGCTCCTTTTATTCCCACGGGAACTCTTTAGGTACCGGGATATGAAGTATCATGTCCCAATCTAGATCCTTGTTTATCTCTACGATAAGTTCCTCCGTTCCGTTCAGCCGTTATGTGATTGACTAACAAACGTACAAACTCTTCACAAATTCTCTCATATATATCAGTAGCATAGCATAGGTTCTAGGATAGGTAGTAGGAAATAATGTGCGGTATCTTTTTGGTAAATAGTAGGCGCTGGATTAACGATTAACGTATTAACGAGTTAATGCTCAGTTATGGACAAAATGTTTGCTGTGTTTTTCTGTTATTAGGTTATATTTTTTCACCTCACTAGCTCGGAAAGCCCTTTTTGTTTGTTTGACATCTATTGAGAAAATCACTTTTTATCCACATGTGAAGAAAGAGTTTTGACATTTGAGGGCAGCTTAAGTGATATTTGACAGCTAACAAAACGTAAAACGTTAAAAGTGCTGAATTTTTAACATCACAATTAATGAATTGCATCGAGTAAAAAACACTAAATACAGTCTTACAAATTTATTTTAATTCATAAATATCAGCATTCAACATTAACCTTCATTCTTGTTGTAAAAACGGATAAAATGTTATGACAGTCCAAGTAAGTCGATGTGCGAACAAAACGCATCCGAAATAATAAAAAGAAAACTTAAGTCAAAACTTTTCAATGAAATATTCGCATGTTTTTCTAATTATTTTCCTCGCTGTAGTGAGGTGAAAAGTTTTGTGTTATACACGGGTGAAAAGTTATTTTACGTCTCGTGTGTTGAAACACTCACTATCGAAAGGACTCTATTTTTGAACCACTCGCATCGCTCGTGGTCAATCATAGAATCCTTTCGATAGCTCTTGTTTCAAATGAACACTCGCTGGTAAAATACAACTTTCCCCCCTTGTATAACAAATAACTATTGTTTACTTTTAGTCTTCTAGTGTCGCTGCAACGAAAAAAAACAGAAGGTAGTTTAAGATTTATTGGTCAGTAAACCCCGATGCTGCTGAGCACGTGCGTGAGTATGATCTGGTGGGTGTCGCGGAACACGGCGCGCACGTTGTCGGTGTCCGTGGCCGTGGTGAGGTGGAAGTAGCACTCGCGCGCGCGCAGCGCCGAGCCCACCACGAACGCCTCCCCCGCGCCCGCCGGCGCGCGCGCGCGACGCTTCTGCGTCACGTCCTGCACAGTAAAATTACATAAAGTTTACCACTGACAGATGGCTTGCCTTCATTTCATATTCAACTTTAACGACCTACAAATAAAGCCAATTTTAGAATACTGTTACCCACGTTTGCAGATTTTGTAATAGCTACTTTATTTGTATGGTGTTAAAGTTTGAAATGAAATGAAGGCAAGCCATCTGTCAGTGGTAAACTAAAAGTAAACGTATTGTATACAAAGTTCATTTCAATAAAAGATTGTTTATAAAAATCCTTAAATTTTATTTTTAACTTTTTAGTGGCCTTCAGCTCCATCTTCAGACCTTATACTACCTAGGGCTAAACTTTAAAAAGTGGTGAAACAGCCCCTAAATAGATTAAATTTCATTACAACTAACTAACCACTAAGCCGTGGTGGCCCATATCCTTGCTTGATCGTGGGTGGGTTCAAAACCCAGCTCGCAACTCTTGAGTTTTTCGGAATTTATGTGCGGAATTACATTTGAAATTTACCATGAACTTTACGGTGAAGGAAAACATCGCGAGGAAACATGCATACGAAGAAATTCAATGGTTTGTGTGAAGTTCCCAATCCGCACTGGGCCGGCGTGGGAACTACGGCCCAAGCCCTCATTCTGAGAAGAGGCCTGTGCCCTGCAGTGGGACGTATATAGTCTATGATGATGATGTACACTAACCACAAACATCTGACGGATGAACATCTTGGTGCGATCGTATTCGTCCCCTGGTCCCTGGTAGTCCCGGTATTTGGGGAAGTAGCGCGCGATGCCAGGTCCTCGCTCCACCTTCTGCTGAAGCAGGTCTTGCTTGTTGAGGAACACGATGAGACCTGCCTCCAGCAGGAACCTGAAAGCCATGTGGAAGAAGACAGGAGAATAAGAAATCTTTATTTCGCATAACATGTTCATGCAAGAAGAAGAAAACAATAATTAAAAATAGAAGATTAAGTTAAATGAATATTGCTTATTAGCCTTTGTGAGCTAGATTGTAATTAAAAAAAAATATGTATATCTATAAAAAATAGAAGTAAAGTACAAATGCGAAAAAGGAGTCCACTCAGCACTCGTCGGGTCACTAAGGTGGCTCGACGATGATATTACGTGGATCCTGAGGCCGTATTGTCTAACGGTTCTGACGCTTGCCTTCGCTTTCACCATCTCTTTCTGTAATCATTTTATACCGTTTGACAGAAAGAGATAGCGATTGCGAAGGCAAGCGTCAGAAACGTTAGACAATAAGCCTGCTGGTTGGCATCCGATACAGAACTGCGCGACACGCACCCTCCCGCAAACTTGCTAAACACCGCATTACAAAGTCACACCGGAAACATTATTTTAAATCAACGACAATCAAATCAATATATATTGCAGTTAATGTCTATTAGGTATGTTGCACGAAAGTATCCCAAACAGAGATTTGAACAAATCTGTAAGGGACATAACCAAATCACGCAGGATGTTAAAATGGGGAGACCATTTTATCATTTGATTAGAAAAATCTGTCATTTCATCAAATCCCTTAATCTGTTTAGTGAAATGACAAAATCAGCAAAAGGCAACTCGTTTTTTAGTTTCACCAGATTTATTTCTGTTTTGATAAAATCCCTGAAACACATCAGTGAGTTGACGAAACGAACTCGCAAAGTCAACTCGTTTTATCATTTCACTAGACCTTTCTACTTTCTTTCTAAAATGGCTTCTCTAAGCCATCTTATACCTACCTCTGTATAAAAGTAGTTTTTAAGGGTTAATAGGGACAATCAACTACCAATCAACTGATGTACTTTTTATGAGCTGTGAAATTACAATTCTCCCATAGAGTTTGAATCGCAATATCAACTTATGACGCCACTTGTTCGCCAACTCAATCAACTAACTATTTATTTGCTTAAAAGCAACAAAAATCAAATTTTGCAGTTAATCGAAAATTAATCAGGTTTCCAGGGCTAAAATAAAGCGTTTTTTTACTGGAGTCGTGTCTTCGAATTATTTTTTTAATGGCGTCACCAACCCTATTTGTATTGGACCTCACCTGCTCTGCCAGACATCCTCGAACAGTGTGAGAGCCTCCTGCAGACGGTTGGTGGAGCCGTCCTCTCTCAAGGTCTGGTCGTAATCGCTACATGCCACCAGGAACCAGATGGCGTGGATGCCTTCGAACACCTGGGAATCACCACAGCTGGAAGTTAGACTCGGGCCCCTCTTTCCCACTGGGCACTATGATCCCCACGATGGGGCCCCCTAGTAGCTTTAAAAAATTACAGCATAAAGTAGATTTTGGTTTCATCTACTCCATTTGATGGTCATAGTCTCTGGGGTGCCTTATCCTAAAGTGCCCAGGGTCCCTATAGGTTAAGGATGACTAACCAGGGTCACTCATGACCTAGCCGGAATTACGTAGTACAGTAACTATTAAGTAATCTGCGCCGCTAGGTTCTAGCTAATGAATTCTGGCTGCAGTGGCGGGGTATCGGAGTACTAGGCCAGTGGTGGACCAGCTCCGATGTTCGAAAGGATTATATCCAGCCCGTAGCGTGTCGATAGTGATTATTTATTTTAACTGTTTCAAATAAAATTCTATTTTTGCTGCAATGCTGGCCCTCCTCTAGATTTCTGAAGCTTTCTAGTCCCTCGTGAAGGAATAAATGACATGGTACTTCTACATATTCCTAGTTGCAAATCTAATAAATTTAACATTGCTACCAAACAGGGCATTATTTTTGCATAATTATTTGAAGAGATGTTGTAATTAAATAAATACTGAATAGGTAGATGAAGATGGCTGTGTGTGGTCGAGTGATGACCTAACCTGAATCCACTTCTTCCTCTCCCCCCGCTGCCCGCCGACGTCGAACATCCAGAAGTCCTGGATCCCACCCTGCATTGACTTTGGTACCTGGACAGAACGTAACAGGGATGAAAATTCCAAGACGCACTCTAGTAAAAAACGCTGTATTTTAAGGCCAGCGGTGACCAGATGCGTGTCACGTTACGCAGCATCCAACGCAGACAGAAGAGACGGGGCGGAGACGCGACCTGCGAACAAACGACGCGGACTGCGACACTCCCACGTCTCTTCTGCGTAGCTTGCGCCTAAGGGGATTCCTTTTCATGACACGTTTTAGTATTAAGTACCTAGTTATAGTTATACATTACAAAAACGAAATTAAAGAAAAGAAAATTACGGGTATGTTATGTAACATAAAAATCTATTCCTTTCCTTAGAATAAAATTGAAGGAATTGCGGGTAGGTGATCTACACAATATTAACTTCCACCCACAACTCTTAGTCTACCCATGATCACGCTGATCATCATCATCATTTCACCAGAAAGACGTCCACTGCTGAACATTAGCATTAACATGAAGGTTTGAATTATGGTCGTTCATTCAAATTTGACAAATACACCTCTTTTACCGCATCCATTTTTGAAATTTCCGTAGGCGGGTTGTAGTCTCATTGTAATAATTTTAATTCCAATACTAGATGAAACAAAACCCGCCTGTATAATTCGCGTTCCCATGGGAATTCCGGGAAAATACATAACCCTATGTCACTCTCGGAACTGAGACGAATCTAATGACACCTCACACTTCAAAATCCATTGAGCCGCTTAGGCTGCAGGGCGTGCCAAAGAAGTCTAAGTCTTACATAAATACATAACGCTTGTTTTTCGATAGCCCTTTAACCCTCCTTCGATAGCCGGGTGAAAAGTAACAAAAAAATTAAAAATCATGCATTACCATTCCCATTTATGTAAACTTACTCATGTTTTACAAATAAATCACCTTATCTTATTCTTTTTTTCTTATTTCTATGGATGCAATTATCTGAATTAAATGGTTATTATTATTATTATCGTTGACAATGACTCTAGGTTTCCTTTTACGTTAGCAAGTACTATTAGTTATTCTGTGCTTTTACCGGCCTCACTTTTCCGTCGAAATGCGGGTAGTTCGTGCGCATGTAATTTGTGTGTACCTTCACTTTGAACTCTATTTTCTGTATTCCGGATGTTTTCTGCCGGCAGCGCAGGATGTCTGCGTCGGATGGCATGTAGTCCAGCTTCTCGATCAGGTCTATCCGGTCGAGGAAACTGAAGAACATAATAAACTGGTTAAGTGCGATTCGGACACGTACAGTCGAAGGCTTACATATCTATACAGCCATCGCATCAAATATTTTATGCAAACACCAACCTTACGGTTAGCGACATAGAGTTGTATAGATTTTTTGACGCCTTGGTAACGTACATAATATTTATGTTACGACCTTGAATGTGCATGAAGGATTCCGTACGTCCGTGCAATGTTCGCCCCCGTGACAGTCGCGGACTCGCACCTCTTGAGTTTTTCGTAAATGTGCGAAATTACATTTGAAATTTACCATGCGCTTTAGAAACCAGCACTCACGTGCGAAGAAATTCAATAGTGTATGTGAAGTTCCCAATCCGCATTGCCACGTGCGAACTTAGATACTTACTATTCAGCACTGTCGATCAGCTGATACTCGTTGGACCTTTTGAAACACTCTCGTACGCCGGCATCGCGCCACAGGGCCCGTACGTAGTCAAAATAGTCCTGCAAAAGATACTTATTACATGTAGTTAAATAAAAAAATTGGTAACAGTCTCAGAGTACGTTTTAGAGTACCAACTGCCAAAAGAAACAGAATAGTGGAATACAGTGGTATATTTAGGTCGGACAGTAAGGGTAAGTCTGAAACTTTAAGACTTACAAAGATTTGTTCTTAAGAACACTGATTTTAGTACAAGAAAAACTCTATTCAGAAATAAAAGGGTTCCGTATCATCTAATATATAAAAATCTCGTGTCACGGTGTTTGTTACCGAACTCCACCGAAATGGCTTGACCGATCTTTATGAAACTTTTTTTCTCTGTTTTCGGTAGGTCTGAGAATAGGTCGTAGGCTATTTTTTATACCCCTAGGTGATATACTTAAGGCAAAACAACGTTTGCAGGGTCAGCTAGTTACCTATAAAAACGCCAAAAAATCATGTTTGTTGTATGGGAGCCCCCTTTAAATATTTGTTTTATTTTAATTTAAGTAATTATTTATTTTTAAAGTGAACATATAACTAAATATTCTGTGAATAAGTATTTCAAGCGTCTACCTGTTGCCGTTACCACTGCACAGAAAATTCCGTGCCGTTATCAATATCGAGCAAAGACGAGCAAAAAATGTTGTTGTATGCTGGGAGCCACCCTAAATATTTATTTTATTCGGTTTTTCAATATTTATTGTTATAGCGGCAACCGAAATACATCATCTGTGAATATTTCAACTATCTAGCCATCACGGTTCATGAGATACAGCCTGGTGACAGACGGACAGACGGACGGACAGCGAAGTCTCAGTAACAGGGTCCCGTTTTTACCGTTTGGGTACGGAACCCTATAAATGGCTCATGTTGATATACCTAGAACCAAACACGTGACTAACTACTAAAATAGTGAGTTCAATCAAGAATACTTGAATTCAAGTCGCTCCTTCAATTTCGACTTATCTTTGATATACTTAACACTATATTTCCAAGCATTACTATAAGCACCACTCATGGAAACTAATCTATGTGAACGATCTAGATTATAGGCGCTTGTAACTTCCTGTCGGCACTTTATAAAATTTAAGTAGGCACCTAAAGTCTAAATACGGATAAGCATGATGCTATTCATGCATGTATGATGATGTTGTAGGTAGCCGCTGCATCACGAATGGGCCGGTTCGTCCGGGGCAGTAACACCCTCTCACAGAACACCGGCGTAAAGCAGCAGTACTCCTGCTGCGTTTCGTATGGTCAGTGAGAGCGCCTGGGGCCCAATACCACTTCTTTAAAGCCTCCTCCCCTTTTTTGAAGGCCGGCAACAGATCAGTGACTCTCTTTGTGTTGTTGGTGATCATTTTCCATGTAATGAACCGCTTGCTCGTTTTCCTCCATCTCATAATAAAAGATAAAATAACCAATGAACTCATAGCGTATGAGCTATGGGAGAGGACCTCTCCAATCGAGAACTTTTGGGCCCCAATGGCCATCTGTTCTGCGTGCTATATGGCCTGCCCGCCCATTGCCATTTCAACGAGCTAATCCGTTTGGCTATGTCGGTGACCCCGGTTCTTCTACGGATTTCCTCGTTCCTGATTCGATCCCGTAGAGAAACTCCGAGCATTGCTCTCTCCATAGCCTATTCATCAGGCCCATAGTAAAGCACCACGTCTCGGATCCATATAGGTATCATCACTGGCAACACACACTGCTTAAAGACTTTTGTTTTGAGGTACTGAGGAATTTTGGACGAAAATATATTGCGGAGTTTCCCGAACGCTGCCCATCCGAGTTGGATTGGCCGATTGACCTGCTTCTCGAAGTTGAACCTAAATACCTAGTTCTAGTTGGACAGTTTGTCCCAGGTATACATATGCGTCAACAACTTAATTTTAGTCTTCTACTGTGCGTTTTTCCAGAAATTTCCTGCCTCGCACAGCAAAGCTCTGGAATGAAGTATCTGCTGCGGTAAGGGTGCGGTATTCCCGGACCGATATGACCTGAATGATATGAGCTTTCAAAAAAAAAGCGTACTCCTACCTAAAAGGCCGGCAACGCACTTGTGACTCTTCTGGTGTCGCAGGTGTCCATGGGCGACGGTAATCGTTTACCATCAGGCGATCCGTTTGCTCTTTTGCCCCTATAACATAAAAAAAACTTCAAGCCTCACCCTTACCTCATTGTATTCCGGTGGCCCCTCCGCCCCGCAGCGTAGTATGAACGCCTGCGCTTGCACATTTCGCGGGCTGGCGAGGGCGATCGACAGACGCGCCATGTTGCGCACTATGTCGTGGATAGACTCGTGCACATTGTGACGTATGTATTTTATCTTCTCTATGCGTTCGCTGCGGCAAAACAAAAAGAAAGAGAAAAAAATTAAGTACCTAAATAGTATAAATACACACAATCACGTCTGTATTCCTTAAAGGGGGTCGACAGTGTAAGACCTAAATGTACGGCATGATTATAATTTACTAGCCTTCCGTCCGCAGCTTCGCCCGCGATAAATTAATTTTCCCGAAGGAAAAGGTATTTTCCCGCGGTAAAAAGTAGCCTGTCACTCAGTGATAATGTAGCTTTCTAACGGCAAAAGAATTTTTGAAATCGGTCCAGTAGTTTCGGAGCCTATTCAATGCAAACAAACAAACAAACAATCAAATCTTTCCTCTTTATAATATTAATATAGATAGTATAGATTATGCAATAGATGAATTATGAAATAAGGCCGGCAACAGATTGGTGACTCTCTTTGAGTTGCTGATATTTATGGGCGGTGGTAATCATTTTCCATCAGATGACCCGCTTGCTCGTTTGCCTCCCTCTCATAATAAAAAATTTTAGGTTTCTTACAACATCAACGAAAGAAATGTAGAGAGTGTAAGTACTTAATTAAAAACAGAAAGCCGTGCTGGTCTAGTGGTTTCAACTATGGCCTCTCAAGCGACTCAAGTGTCTCAAGTGACTCTCTAGTCGCGAGTTCGATTCCGGATCGCACCTCTAAGTTTTTCGGAATAAATAAATAAATAAATAAATAAATATCATGGAACAATTCACACCAATTGACCTAGTCCCAAAGTACCTAAGCTAGGCAAGCTTGTATTATGGGTACCAGGCAACGGATAAACATACTTATATATAGATAGACCCGAGAACAAACATTCGTATTTTTCATACAAATATCTGCCCCGACACGGGAATCGAACCCGGGACCTCAAGCTTCATAGTAAGGATCTCTAACCACTAGGCCGTCTGGTCGTCTAATATAAGTATAGATAGTATAGATAATGCAATAGATGAATTATGAAATAAGGCCGGCAACAGATTGGTGACTCTCTTTGAGTTGCTGATATTTATGGGCGGTGGTAATCATTTTCCATCAGATGACCCGCTTGCTCGTTTGCCTCCCTCTCATAATAAAAAAAAATATTTACATTTCGAGGCTACTTTTCGCAATTTTAGGTTTCTTACGACATCAACGAAAGAAATGTAGAGAGTGTGTAAGTACTTAATTAAAAACAGAATGTTTTTAGGCATGGGCAATAATAAGCCGTGCTGGCCTAGTGGTCTCAAGCGACTCAAGTGTCTCAAGTGACTCTCTAGTCGCGAGTTCGATTCCGGATCGCACCTCTAAGTTTTTCGGAATATATGTGCGAAATTACATTTGAGGCTAAAGTAGTACCTACCACGAAACAGTTTGTCGAAAGCGCTGTCGATTTGCCCATAGTCCCCATAGACAGACGCGTACTTTCAGACAATTTAGTAAATTGAAATACCTTTGATTGAATCCTTGTATGTGCAATATCTTCATTTGCTTTATTATCGTAGTTTTTCCGCTCTCTCCCGTGCCCAGCAGAAGCAGTTTAATCGCCTAGAAGTAGCACCGTAACCTTTGATCAATTATAACTGAAGATACACATTGCCGAACAAAATCCCCTTCAAAGAATGTCCGAACTTTTTTATTTGTTTGCGTAACAAATAAAATCATCACCTACACAGAAATTTGAACCTAGTCTTTACCTTATTACAGTCGAATTTCGGTTGACACTTGACAGCTAAACTTGACATTTTCAAAGAAGGCCACTTTTATCAAAGTGGCGCTCATTTGGCTCGGACATTTTCGGGCGCGCGACTGTGGATCTACAGTTATAATTGATCAAAGGTAAAAACATAAAACAGATAGATAGTACAGGGTGTCTCATTTAAATCGATCAGTATGGGAAAGTCTGAAACTATAAGTCATACGAAGATCTGTTCTTAGGAACCAAGTCATCGATTCTAGTAACAAGGAAAACTGCATTTCATACATTTAAAAAAGACTTTTACTCTGCTCGGGAATCGAACCCGGATGATTTGAAAAATAAAACTAACACTATTTCTATTTAGATATCGATTGCGTAGATCTTAAGCAATAAATGTTACTATGAAACATGATGTCTAAAATAAATACTAGGTACTAGGTGCCTCGGTAAATTACAAAGACAAAATTTCGGTTCTTGTAGGTATCTTGCAATCAGCGGATGTCGAACTACCCACGCATAAAATTAAAAGATGTTGTGTAAAAAAATGAGTAGAAATAAATGTTGACGTGCAAAAAGCACGTGAGTGGCTCTGCCCTGCAGACTCTAAAACGCAGTAAGTGGGTTTTAAGTTTGTTGAATATTGACACGCTGCATATTCTTTAATACGCAGTGTCACGGAAAACATAGACAACAAGGTTCCTATTGTATCAGTCTTCTTTGATATGTCGAAGGCTTTCGATCTAGTGGATCACTCTATACTTTTGGAAAAATGTGAACACTACGGTATCAGAGGCAACGCGTCTAAATGGATTGAAAGTTATCTAACCAACCGTAGCCAGTGTGTTGAAATCAGTAGACTGAATCAACATAATGAACTGACTCAGTATAGATCTAGTATGCAGGTTAATGCACATGGGGTGCCTCCGGCTAGTGTTTTGGGACAGCTCCTTTTTGTGCTTTATATTAATGATATAGTTCAAGTAACAAAACATCAAATGGTAATGTTCGCTGATGATTTGTCAATTATCATTTCAGATGATGACAAATATATATCACACGAACGTTCAATTAATAATGCAGTCAATGACATAAGCAAATGGATAGACAATAATAAATTAAAAATGAATGCCGAAAAAACAAAATGGGTTCAGTTTTCTAATCATAAATCTCAACGTGTGTCATTAAATGTTCATTATAAGGGACAACACATACAAAGCAGCGATGAAGTAAAATTTTTGGGTATAACTATTGATAGGTTCTGCAACTGGAAGTCACAAATAAACAGCATATGTTCTAGGCTCAATAGATTCGTGTTTGCTTTAAGGAGGTTAAGGAATGTGGCAGGCGAATTTACTGCTCTAACAGCCTATCATGGTTACGTTGCATCTGTTCTCCGCTATGGGGTTATCATTTGGGGGAATTCGACAGATATTAGCAAAGCGTTTATAACTCAGAAGAGGTGTGTTCGTGCAGTGTGCGGAGTCGGTCCAGTGGACTCATGTAGACCATTATTTAGAAAGCACAACCTCTTGACCTTGACATGCATTTACATATTGGAACATGCAAAGTTTGTGAGAAACAATCCTGAAATGTTTGCAAAACCAGTCCAGAACCCGAAGTTGCGCGGTAGGGACAAGTATCGCGTTACAGTACCTTTTTCCAGGACAGCATTGTGTAACAGAAATAGTTTTATTATGTCAGCAAAAATTTATAACAAAATTCCAGTAGATATAAGACAGCTGACTTACAAAATATTCTTAGCCAAAGTACGATCCTGGCTCAAGGAAAAATGTTTTTACACCATGTCAGAATTTTTTGAAGCGTAATATTTATGAGTATGGTTAGTATTATTATTAATAGATCAACTATGAATAGTATTAGATTAATTTGTATGTTTTTTATCCTGACATTATTTTTATGTAATTAATGATGAAATGAATATTATTATGAATTTTATTATTTAAAGTAGGATACAATTTTAAAGTTTTGCATGCCAATGTATGGTGAATTGTGTTGATCCACACTGATTTTTATTTTTTATAACAGCCTATGTACCATAATTCGAGCAAATAAACATTTGACTTTGACTTTGAATTATAACAAGCAAAGCGTAAGGAACATAATGGTCTAATCGCTTTTTTGCACTTACTGCGTTTTAGGATCTGCAGGACAGGGCTAGTCAAGTCTACATCGGCATGTGGGAGGCCTTGTCAACTTTCGGCCCATTTAAAAAAATATTAAGTTTGCTGACTCAGAGTCGCTAATTTTATGTCCACAGGAGAGACAGCTTTTTTAGGGTTCCGTACCCAAAGCGCACCCATGGCGTACCCGTCTGTCCGTCTGTCACCAGGCTGTATCTCAGGAACCGTGATAGCTAGAATATTTAAATTTTCACAGCTTATGTATTTCGGTTGCCACTATAACAACAAAAACTAAAAAACAGAATACAAGAAATATTTGGGGGGGGCTTCCATACTACAAACGTGATTTTATTTGCTCGTTTTTGCTCGATATTGATAACAGCAACAGGTAGACGCTTGAAATATTCACAGAATATTTAGTTGTATGTTTACTTTAAAAATAAATAATTAAATTAAAATAAAACAAATATTTAAGGGGGGCTCCCATACAACAAACGTGTTTTTTTGCCGTTTGGAACCCTTCGTGCGCGAGTCCAACTCACACTAGGCCGGATTTTTGTTACGGTGTGTATGTATGTATGACCCGAATGCGGCTACGGTACGGCCACAGAATAAATAATAAATATGTAACCAGTAATCCAACTTCATACTAGAGCGCCCGAATCGACGCACGCACACAGCCAAGTGTCTTACACGGCGCGAGCGTGGGAACTGCATAGTTTTGTCTAGCGAAGATTGGTTAGCGGCCGTGTAAGACGCTTGGCTGCGTGCGTCGCAGGGGGGGGGGCACACTTACATATATCATCACTTTTCATGCGACTACAGCGATCTCTGGTGTTTGCCGAAGAACTAAATTAGCGGCCATCTTGGTTGACTTGTCAAACTTGTCAGTTGTCATTCATCGGCCATGGCCATGGCGTATCAAATTGTACGGTCAAGGACTTTAATTGATAGGCCACTTGCCAATGTTCGTATTTTAGCCGTATAATGCAAATCGGGTTTAGCCGCTTATACTTCGTATATGCTGATTTGAATTAGACGGCTAAAATACGAATAGTGGCAATTAGCCTATCAATTAAAATCCTTGACTATACATTGCTATAGGTACGCGTATCTATAGCTGTACATCACTACCAACATATACATATAGATAGGTATACATCTATAGAAACGTCACATTAGTTCTTGAGCAGCCGTAGGGCGGCAGCACCTTCCATACATGCATATTTGACCATAGAGTTGCCACTCTTGTTTATATAATATTACAATACTCTTTGGTGCGTCGATCGGGCGCTCTAGTATGAAATTGGATTACTGGTTACATATTACTTATTCTGTGGTACGGCCTCTGTAGATTAGGTACTCATGAGGTACTCACGTCATTATAGTTCTTGATCCACTGCTTGATCTCGCGGTCGATGTGCTTCGAGTGGTCCTCGTCCTCATCCTGCGCGCGCATGCATGGCAGCAGGCGCATGTTTGTCACTTAAAGAGGGGTACAACTTGTAACTCATGAACAACTTGGCAGAGTTTAAAAAAGAATTATACCTACAAATTTCTTGCTAAAAAAGCGTTTTATACAATAAACGAATATATGAATAGTACCTATTAATCAAATAATGAGAACTGCATGTATCTTAGTTAACTGACCCTACAATTTGTATGTATACCTCACGGCTCAACATAGTGATACAAAATATTCATAAGACCTCATGTAACTTACCTGTGTTTGACAAATAAACTTAATAAACGAATTTGAATTTGAACTCCATAAAGTCAAAGCCAAAATTAATTTTATTTAATTTAGGCTATTACAAGCACTTATTGCCTCTCCAGCGGAGGGTCATGGGTTCGAATCCGGGCTTCCACCTTGAGTTTCTAGGAATTTTCGAAATTACATCAGAAGTTTACCTACCATGAGCTTTACGGTGAAGGATAACATCGTGAGCAAAAACTTCACACACCTGCGAAGAAATACGATGGTGTGTGTGAAGTTCCCAATCGGCACTGGGCGCGCGTGGGATTTACGGCCCAAGCCTTCATAGTCTGGGATGATGGTAGACCCAATTCCAAAGGTGATTAGCATGTATCTGGTCGTGCATTCATCATCATCATTTCAGCCGAAAGACGTCCACTGCAGAACATAGGCCTCCCCCAAGGCTCGCCAAACAGATCGGCCCTGCGCCATCCGCGTCCAATGCGTTCCCGCCACCTTAACCAGGTCGTCGCTCCATCTTGTTGGAGGCCTACCTACACTGCATTATTTTGGTCGTACATTATTGTCATTCATTTAGGATCGACAATTACGAAATAGATACACCCATTGACAACTAAACTAATATAGTCGACCAAGAAATTATGTACTTTATCGCCTTAATTCAATTGCCAGTTGTACGGCTAAAACATCAAAGGTTATTTTCACTTGCAAGTCATAATGTGACAAACAGCCTTATTGTTTTGATTTTGATGTAGGAGGAACTGTATAAAAAATGGCGAAGCAAGAACTTTTGCCTGATTTTGGGCGTAAATTCCAAAAAAAAAAAATAGGAATCACTTCACTGAAACCTCTACTTCAATAAAGATACTCCCAATCTACAAGCCCGCACGATTCACACAGTTTTGTTTGGAAGCATAAATTAAGTATACAAAAGAAGGTAGTTTTACGACTTAATTTTGAAACACTCACATTATATGTTATTTATTATTGAAGGAGCAGGCGAATGCTGGCGGCAACAAATCACGGTACTAAATAGTTTATCGACAAATTGTTTCGTTATCGAATGATAAATTGATAATTATGATAATTTGTTATTACAATACAAAAGATTCAGTTGTATGTCTGTTTGAGTTTTGATATTACCTCTGAAGCCATTAATGAAATCGAAATTTTGTATGGGGTACACGTACCTACTTACTGTACGAAGTATAGGCAGGGCTCTCAAGAGACTACATTTGCAGCTTTTGCTGCAAAAACTTTAGGTCCGTGGAGCCCGGATGCTTCACAAACTTTTTGGCTAAATCATCATCATCATTTCAGCCATAGGATGTCCACTGCTGGACATAAGCCTCCCTCATTGACACCTAATCATTACGGTTGGAAGCGACTTGCACCCACCCACCCTGAACCAAATTGTCCGTCCATCTCGTTGGTGGACCTCCCATGCTGCGCTTGCCAGTCCGTGGTTTCCATTCGAGAACTTTTGGGCCCCAACGGCCATCTGTTAATACCCGTGGACAACCCTAAGAGTCTCCCTAAATTTATCCACGCGGAATCGGCTCCAGTCGATCGGAAAAACTTTTATGTCAACGCAATAAGAGCGAAAAAGACGTCGATCAACTCGGTTCCATTCGGCCTGCTTATACTTTCTCTCAACGAGATACCGAGCATAGCCCTCTCCATAGCTGAGCGACTCTCAATTTATGAACTAGTCCTCCTGTGAGTGTCCACGTCTCTGCAGCGTAATTCATAACTGGTAGATAGATACATAGACCCCGATCATAGGGCTGAGTTTCTCATCCAACGTACTGACATCACAATCCATCAATTTTCAATTATTACGGTCAGACGGACGGACAGCGGTGTGTCGGTAATAGGGTCCCGTTGGCAACTTATGGGTACGGAACCATAAAAAAGTTGCAAACCACCATGTTCCGCTCGCTGGTTTACCTAACCTACCGTTTCATGAAAAAAACACTTAATAGGTATTCTCTTTGGGTTTGGATCAATTTAAGATTGAATTATATATGTATGTCAATTGAACTGATTGTTTTAGTATCTATATCCAGTAGCTAGCTATAAAGATTAGGCAAGAATTATGTTATCTTCATGATTAGACCTTCCATAGTTGTCCATAGCCATAGCACAAAACGTACAACATGCCAAACAGCTATGGAGAGGAGCATGCTAAACGTAAAGAAATCGAACCGAATGAGAAAAAAAATAATAATATTAGGAAACGAACGAGAATAGAAAACGTAACCATAAGAATCAGAAAAATTAAGTGAAGATGCAATGAGAAATGGAACAAAATAATCCTATTCTGGTATCAAACGCTAACAGAAAACATGAAGACAGTACCTAAAGTGGCAAGACGATTTGACCTTAACAACCATACAAACAATGCGAATTAAATAAACGCCATTGAATCATTTACCGAGTTTTGTGTAGGAATATGACTATGCAAGGAAAGATGCTAAGTATGGGTAGGCGTGACATTTTATTACGTTGATTCGCCTCCATCTGTTTTTAGAATACACCTAAGAAGCAAAGCAAGATGTGGCAAGACCGCATCATGGTCACGTTGGAAGACAGTAAAGTGGTGGGAAAATATTTTTAGAAAAAGTATAACTACCTACCTTCTTTAAAATGTGTGTGAAATCGTAACTAATATTATTAATGCTAACTTCGGCAAACTAACTAACTCGTAAATATTCTTGAAAAACTTTAACTAGGTTTACTTACAGTTGAACTTATTTGACCACGGGTCTCAGGCAGTACGTATTCCTGCTGCGTTTCGTACGGTCAATGAGAGCGCCGGGGGCCCAATACCTATTGTCTGAACTGAATTATGACCATGTGTCGGTTAAAACAAACGGTAATCACACCAGACTACGGATAAATAAAATGAACCATAACAAAAAATAAATAAAAAAACTGCACCTACCGCCTGAGAAAATACATTTTTTAAAACAACGCACTTTCAGGGAAATTGATCCTTATAAAGAGCACCCGTAAAGGAACTACACATTTCGGAAAAGTAGGCTTTACGTCCCTAAGCAGTTGAAATATTCCCCTTCAAACCAAATTCTAGATTCGTACTGTGATATCGCGTATAGAAAAGAACAGAAAAAGCCGCGTGTCGAAATTATATTCTTATCAAAAACTGCATTTTATACAGAAAGCGTTAAAATTTGCAAGATACTGCTTGATAAGATAAGATTAGCAAGTTAGGCAATAAAGGATCAGTCATTCGGTGAATGTCAAGAGACAGTGTTAAGAAATCGTTTTTGCATTTGAAATAGGTACAGTCAAGGGCAAAGATATATATGCAAGTAATGTGAAAGAAAATAAGTAATCATATAAAGATAAAAAGATATATACTCATTCAAATGCTCAAAAATATGCAAATGTCAATGAGCCCATAAATATGTATATGGCAAGTTCAAAAACTTGTATACGATCAAAATGGCATAAATTTGTATTCTGCAAAAGACGCAAAATATTGTAGTCATATTTATATCACTAAATATAGATTCAGTATCTGATACAAAATAAGTATACAAAATATAAATCTGCGAAAAGCAACTTTATGTTCTTGTTACACGAAACAAATTTGAATGGAATGTTTTGACAATTCACGAAAACGGTACCATAAATGTCATTGCGTATGTCTGTCTCACGTTTGGGTCTGTCACTGATGCGTGACTGCGATGTATAACCGCTGCAATAAGGTTGGTGCATTGCATACATATTTTGCAACTTTGAGCGGATACATATTTTTGAACTTCTACGGATTTTTTAATAATACTAATAATATTGAAATTGTCAACTTAAACTAGGTATCTATATACAGGGTGTTCCGTAAGTAGTACGACAAATAGAAATGGAAGATAGGTGGGCAGGTCATCTACTAAATATCAAAAAATGACCTCAGTAAAAGTCGCACCGTTTTCGAGAAATTTTGATTTTTCTGATTTTTTGAAAAATGTAACACCCGCACGAATATTTTTTTTAATTGTGATATTCCGAATTAATTATTTTTTGAATTTATTTTTATTAAAAAATAATCTTGAATAGTTTTGTTATCAGATGAAAAAAAAACCCTTTTAAAAAACTATTACAATGTTTTATTTATTTTCATTTCGATTTAAATTTTGCCTCTTCTCCTAAACTTTGGTCAAGATTTGATTTATCACAGTGAAAAAAATTACATGACCACTATTGAGCTTACTAGCTTAGAACATGTCTGTTTAATGGACATTCAAAAATGATAAATAGGTTATCAAAAAAAAATTTCAGGAAAAAAAATCTTCATACAAAGCATTAAGTACCCAACAAATCTCGTTAAGCCAGTACTACCTTATCTAAGTTGAGGATCAAGATGGATCAGAATGTATTCTGGTTCAATTCAGCAGCTATGCAAAACTAAATAAATAAATAAAAAATCTCATCATCATCATCATCATCATTTCAGCCATAGGACGTCCACTGCTGGAAATAGGCCTCCCTCATTGAACTCAAGAGCTCTCCTCAAAAAATCTAAATTTCGCGTTTTATTAAACGCCGCTAAATTTATCTTTTGTTTTTTTGTGTGTTTTGTTTTTGGTTTATCTTTTGTTTATTTAACCATTATTTAACCATACCCAAATTAACGGTAAGATTGGATTCAAATATGAATGAGTTTTAATTGTTTTTTTTTTTAATAAAACACGCGATTTTTTTTATTTTTTTAATTTATTTAGTTTTGCGTAGCTGCTGAATTTAACCAAAGTGCATTCTGATACCCACCAACCCACTAATCCACAACAGAATCCGTCAATCAAAAAATTCTATTTTCAAAATATTTTTAGTGTTTAGTGTTTAGGAACAGTATTTAAAATGCCAGTAATCAATATGACTCGATATTATCAATGATTGTCTTACCTACGTAAAAGTAGACTCTTCAGAATTAAGTGGCCAGCCACTTAGAAATGAAGGATTGCCGTATGTACAGTCAAGGGCAAAAACATGTAGCCGTTCAAAGTTTCAAAAATATGTATACACGACCTAAATGTTAAGTTAATAAAGTAGTGTATACATTTTTTGAAACTATGTACGGCAACATATTTTGCCCTAAGTGTGTACCTATATTTATGAATATTATGGTGTGTCTAAATTTATGCGTTGATTGATGAGGACATAATATTGCACCTGCTGCTTATATACTTATCTTTCACACAACGTATACATATTTATGCACCTTTCCATGTTCGTTCCATAATTTATGATCTTAATGATGACGCCATTTTTTGAGATTTTGTGGTGTATATATATCTTTGCCCTTGACTGTACTAGGATAAGTGTAGTCATTACGTGATTAACTAATTAATCATGGACATACTTAAATATTATAACACCTGGTTTCTATATGTACATGACTTAATAAATAAATAAATTATATGCTGTTTCAAAACACACAGCATTTATTGAAGAAGCATCTATAATTAAAGACCTGTTTAAAGACCTGAAACAATTAGTTTGCTCACCCGCGACAGTAAAGTTTATCTAAGAAATGCGTGTTCATGCAGTTCCACCACCTCCACACTGTAAGAACACACACAAATCACAAACCCAACCATCACCACCACTAAACTACACTGACACGTTTCGAACTCAACCAGAGCTCATCTTCAGAATTGGTACCACAACCGTACGCTATGCTACTAAATGTTAACTAACAAAACTAATGTTTTAACATTTGGTAGCATAGCGTACGTTTGTGGTGCCAACTCTGAAGATGAGCTCTGGTTGAATTCGAAACGCGTCAGTGTATTTTGGTGGTGGTGATGGTTGGGTTTTTGTGATTTGTGTGTGTTCGTACAGTGTGGAGGTGGAGGAACTGCATGAACACGCATTTCTTACATAAACGTAACTATCGTAAGGTCGCGGGTGAGCAAAATAGTTGTTTTAGTACACTAGGACTGGCATTTTCCTGATGTCTCCCCCAGGGGATCCGGCGGGGAGACATGAGACCGACGGGGTTTCCACCAGTGCCATGCTATGTGGAGCAATGAATATGATTGGTGAATATCAAACGCATAAGCATATAGCACATCATTATTCTTTATGAAGGCGCCCTTAGTGCATCCAGAAATAAAACAAAGATGTACAAACCACACAGATTTATTGTAGTTTCGAATAGTTTCTACAAATCTCACTTGACGTCGCGAGACCGCCAACGCAACGAACGCTGCACGCAAACAAACAACCTTGGAAGCCTATACATTGCTTAAGACTATCCACAGTATATGCAGTAACCAATCTACAAACAACACACCGATTATCAATTCGCGCGTGTACTGTCACCTGCTCGTTCCCTAAACATCAGAATTGCAAAATACTAGATTGCCGATTTACCCTATTTCTAAAATGACAAATTCCCAGAATACCAGACTTTCCTGTCACCGTGTTTTTCTCTATATCGAATTGCCAAAAAAGCTGGTTTTCAATAGGTACACCATGTTCCATTCAAAACCGAATTTCCATAATACCAGATAGTGAAATCACCAGGCTCGTAAAACACGATCCCCTGGTTTCACTATCTGGTATTGTGGGAATTCGGCTTTGAATTGAACATGGTCCGATATAGAGTAAAACACAGTGTCAGGAAAGTCTGGTAAGTATTCTGGGAATTTAGTATTTTAGAAATAGGGTAAGTCGGCAATCTAGTATTTTGCAATTCTGATAAGCGAACGAGCGTTGTCACTAATGTCACCATGATAAACATCAGAGTAGGCAAAATGTTAAAACACATCTGAACACGCACTTAAGCAATTGACTATTGTCGTTTTCAGATATTTCTGAGTACCCAGACAGCTCCGACGTTTATGATGGCGACTGTACCAAAAAAGTATATCGTAACTATTTTGAAAAACGCTCGTATCATTAAATCGATGATTTGGGTAAGTGAACTTTATTAAGTGCATGAAGGTTCAGTTTTGTTTATAGGATTGGGATACTTACGAGCTTTTTATTTAAGTAGTGACGACCCGTGGGGCGTTAGCGGAGAAAACGCACGCCGCTACCACCGGTCGCGCAATGTCGTGGCCGAGCCATATCACACTGGCGATTTGCCAAGCGTCACGCAGAGCATGTGAACTGCATACTCGGAGTGAGTGCAAAAACGACTAGTTGTCTGTAGATCGGTTACAGAGTCACTGCGCTACTATATACGATACAACTCAAAAAAACTATACAAACGCGTTACAACATGATAAAACTTAACTAAAACGCACTGACCAGATACTATATTGAAGTTTCAGTGTAATTGTCTTTTCTCTTAATTCACAAGACAACGCTAGCCGCCTAATGTTAGACCTTTTTGCAATGGAACAGTTCTGGAAACAGTCTGAGGTGGGCGAAACAGACCGGACGGTTTCGGACGTTGTCGCCCGTGTATATTTGTTACACGATATGATTATGCAGCAATTACAATACGTCGGTCGCAGAATAACCAAAAGGCCAAAAGGTTCTCGAATGGCGTCCACGGACCGGAAGAGGCCGTGTGTGGACCCCAAGATGGAGCGACAACCTGGTTGAGGCCACAACAAACCGGGAGCGCGGGGCGCCGCCGGAGCGTGCCCAGCGCGGTCAATAACACTGATTCAAATACGGTGTGCCGCGCTGCCGGTGTGTCACCGTATATTTGATTCAGTGTTATAGAGCGCGCTGGGCATGCTCTGTCCCCCCGTGCTCCTGGTTTGAAGTGGTCTTTAAGGTTGCGGGACCGGGCTGGATACGGATGGTGCAGGACCAGTCTGTTTGGCAAACGTTTGGAGAGGTCCATGTTCAGCAGTGGACGTCTTTCTGGTGTAATGATGAGACGGAGTGCACTACAATCTTAAAGTAATGATAATTAGAGCGCTCGTTGTTTGAGCTCTTAACGCTTGACTCAGGCTTTCGAGGTTCATACCTTCAACGCGCAAGTCTTCAAAGCTTGAACCTACAAGGATTGCGAGTCTATAAAGTTTCGGATGTCTTCAAGACTGTCTTGATCCACTAGCCCATACATTTCAGTCGCTGTTTGTGTACAATTTGGCAGACTAAAATGGAAAATGTATTTGTAAAAATGCAGTTGGAGTTGAAATGCAGTCCGTCTGAAATGGCCCTGAAGCCAGATGTGTTAACAGAAACCGTGCGTCTAACATAAGCTGTTTAGAGCTGTCTTGTCGATAATTTGCGTACAGAGCCAGCTAAGTGTTGTTCGATAAACATGATATATTGCAAACATTGCAAAAAAATATGGATGTTATACTTTAAAAAAAAAAACATGTAACATTTTTAATTTACAAACTGATTAACAGGCCGAGTATGCTTTGGAAACGTCAATGAAATGACAGCTGTCAAGTTTTGCAAGATGGCGTCCGATACAGACCAAAGAGAGGTAAGTTCATAATAACAGGTGTGAAATAACTTCTTTATTCCGCCAGTACACATTTCATTGGCATCGAGACGATCAAATCAAGAAGATGTCGAAGTCTACACAAGAAATAAATAAATTATGGGACAATTGACACCAATTTATCTATACTTCGTTTTTTTAGCATTAGAAATAAGGTAAACAATCTTGACGAGTCTTTTTATTGAAAAACACTTAAAAGAAAGCAGAAACTATTACTTTTTTTTTCTGATTTTTGTCGAGGCTTTGAACACTCCAGGTGATCATGTCAGCCTCATGGGTGCTTACACAATTCCCTATTCAAGGGACATATCAATAAAATGGTAAATGCTGATTGCTTTGTCTGACAACGGCTCAGATAGCCAACAATTCACCTGGCCATTAAAAATAAAAAAAATAAAATAATTATTAGGGGACAATCTTACACAAATCGATCTAGTCCCAAACTAAGCAAAGCTTGTACTATGGGTACTAGACGACGATAGACATACTTATATAGATAAATATATACTTAAATACATAGAAAACATCCATAACTCAGGAACAAATATTCGTGCTCATCACACAAATAAATGCCCTTACCGGGATTTGAACCCAGGACCTCTTGCTTCGTAGGCAGGGTCACTACCAACTAGGCTAAAGCGGTCGTCATTGTGCATGGAACCCAAATCCCCAAGAACTCTTCTCCTCAAGTCTGAATTCCGAACTATTACTTGTGAAACCAAAAAGAGTGGAAATGACCATATTTCCTTTCAAATTGTTACATATTAGCTGCGACTTATTTTTCAAAAGTGTTTTTCAATAAAAAGACACGTCAAAATGGCTTAACTACTTTCTAATGCTAAAAAAAACGAAGTATAGTTCCAAACTAAGCAAAGCTTGTACTGTGGGTACTAGACAACGGATAAACATACTTATACAGACAAATACACACCTAAATACATATTAAACAAGACTCGAGCACAAACATTCGCATTTTTCACGCAAAAATATCTGCCCCGATAGGGATTCGAACCACTAGGCTATCTGGTCTTCAAAACGAAACGACAATGTCGCGTACCTTTAAATAAGGGAAATTCAACTTTATTACTTTTGTAATACATCACAATATCCATTGTAATTATTGAAAATACGACTAGCTTTAAAAATATACTTTAACAGGTATGTATTCGATAGCTGCTTTTGATTCTGTGGTAGTTGCTCCAATAAATGGGGCCTTATTAAGGGTTAAAGGAACACGACGTCGTGTAGAAATTGACAATCCTGTTGATTTAATCATCCATCATTGATATCCATAGACCTCCGCAAACATAGGCAATTCAAATTAACAATATCAGCGGAACAGAAAATAATTCAGTAACTTCTTTAAACAGTGAAAGAATCATTTTAGTAAAACACAACAGTTCCGATTATACTTCGTCCCGTAGAAAACGATATTAGTCACCTTAAATTTCACATTTTTTGAATCTCAATTTAAATAAAAAAATCGTATTTTTACTTGCGATGGCCTCCAATCAATGTATACAGCCAAATTGGTGGGGTAATGCACCCGCAATAATTGTCGATCCGGAATAAATAAATCAAAATAAATATCACGTGACAATTCACACCAATTGACCTAGTCCCAAAGTAAGCAAAGCTCGTGTTATGGGTACTAGACAACGGATGAACCATACTTACATAGATAGATGCGTAATTAAATACATACACGACCAGACGACCAGATGGTCTAGTGGTTAGAGAACCTGACTAAAACCCCTGCCTGCCTGGCTTTTATGAAGCTTGAGGTCCCGGGTTCGATTCCCGTGTCGGGGCAGATATTTGTATGAAAAATACGAATGTTTTTTCTCGGGTCTCGGGTGTTTAATATGTATTTAAGTATGTATCTATCTATATAAGTACTAGCTGACCCGGCAAACGTTGTTTTGCCATACATCACCCAGGAGTATAAAAAATAGCCTACGACCTATTCTCAGGCCTACCGATTAAAGACAAAAAAGTTTCATAACAATCGGTCAAGCCGTTTCGGAGGAGTTCGGTAACAAACATCGTGACACGAGATTTTTATATATTAGATGTTTATCCGTTGCCTAGTACCCATAACACAAGCTTTACCTAGCTTACTTTGGAACTAGGTCAATTGGTGTGAATTGTCCCGTGATATTTATTTATTTTTTATTTTTATACATATTAACACCCAAGACATTCGTATTTTTCATACAATTATCAGCCCCGGCGCGGGAATCGTACCCTGGACCTCAACCTTTGTAGTCAGATTCTCTAACAACTAGGCCATTTGGTCGTCAAATATGTAATAGTGCACGACTTGATAATTGACACCCTCGTGTAACTAACCACGAGCGCACAAATTACCAGTTTAATATGATATTATTAGGTAATTAATAATATCATAATGTAATGCACGATAATTACTAATTATCGTGCGTTATTTCGTAGACTACGGATCGACAAATTCGCGGTCGTACATTAACCGCGCTCCAAACAAATGTTAATCTCATGCAGTTTGAATACTTTCAATTGGAACGAGGTATAACCTATATTGCTGCTTGTTAAATCCTTTTAACTCGTATATTAAACAAATTCATAATAATTACAAATAACTGTACTTATTCATTTAACATAATCTTACGGAATAACAACAGAACTTCATTCCTCATAAAGATACGTTTGACACAATCGTAGAAATAGTATGTAATGTAATGACACTAATATTTTAGTTACAGCCCACACTCATAAACGCCAATTTAAGTTAGTACAAGAGATTTGGGTAAAAAAAAAAACAAAAATAGTTAACCGTAAGCTTAAAGCAATATATATTTTCATGTTTTTTTGTCAATGTCAATGCTTATTATAATAAAAAGATCGAGTTTTTAAAGAAATGCTGGGTCGCGATCCCACGTCGCCAAATAGCATCGCGTTACGTTACCCTTTTCTATCACGACTAGCACCATCCCTTGATATTACAATTGTACAATTATAGAACGTGTCATTTATGTATAAAATAAAACATATACAAAGCGTAGACTAACTAGAGCTCTTAAATACATTTTATAATGTATACTTGACCAAGTGGGACAGCAATACATTAACCCTTTCAACGCCAACGACACATATAGGTGTCACATAGTACAGTGTCAAAGTGATCTTGACACAATGACATAAGATTCAAAGCAGGTTTACGTTTTGTCGAGGCGCGGCGTTGAAAGGGTTAAGCCTTATTATAAATATCATGGATAGGGATGTTGGGAAATAATTCCGATCTATACCTAAACCGTTTAAGAGTCCACGCCCGCGCGATACAGGGGCTGGGGAGTATGACGACAAAGGGGGTCGGGATTGTCGTCATACCCCCCAGCCCCTGTACCGCGCGGGCGTGGACTCGAACCCCTCGAGCGACCTAGGCACACACGTGTGTGCCTAAACTAATTGTCAAAATTTGCAAATTTTTGTTTCTAGTTTCGATCACCTTTTAACATAGGGTACTTAGAAAAAATTACCCAAAAATGTCGCCGATCGCGCGACGGGTTAAACGGTCTAGACCGCCACAAAACAAATGAAGTGGCGTGCAGACCACGTCACTTCATTTGTTTTGTGGCGGTCGAGAGGTCGCCTTCAGGGCCAAATAAAATAACACCATACGATATGAAAGCCAGTACTTTGAATTATTTATAAATAAATGACACGACTCTATCTTCCTTCGCTAGGCAGGCGGCGTCGTTTGATACCGCAAACACGTTTTCGTACATAACTATTCTTGATTTTAAATTGCAAAAATAGACATTCACAGATGGAGTACTAAAATTTGGACCAAGTTAACAGGCAGTTACACTAAATACAATTGTACCGTTAGTAGTCTGTCTCACGACTACTGTTTACAGACTGACTGTTTGCTGACTTTTAACTACTGTTTACATGTCTTTTTGAATCTCCATCATTATAATTTAAACATCTCGTACGTCTACGTACCACGATTCGGATTATTTTTTATCTGAATATTTATTCGAATAAACAATATTCATGATTTCTTTATTCGCGAAATAATTTTCAAATGACGAAGATTTATTTAGTTTCAATAAATAATTATTCGTGGCCATTAATTCGGCGAATAAATTATTCGCGTTTATTATACGAATACTTGATTCAAATAAGAATAGTTGTTCGACAATTTTATTCGTCATTCGAATACATTTTATGATTTTACCAATCTGATTATATCACGTTGATTTGACTGTCGGAATTTGAATCTTAATGTCAATCAAGTAATGTTGATATTTGCTTAAATGTACGCAAGTCCTAAATATAGTACGCTGGTAAGGTCTAAAGCTCCAAACGCACAGACAGCGGAGGTGTACGACGGTGAGATGGCGGTGACGGTTGTAATATGCTAACTTGTATGAACGAGTTCGCGGTACGGTACCGTACCGCACAACCGATCATACAAGTTAGAATATTACAACTTACAACCGTCACCGCCACTGCAGTCTGTGTGTTTGGAGCTTAAGGCGTACAAGGTTCACTTCTACGCTTGACGCCGCCTGCCATACACGCCACATCCAACACTATTTACAAAATATCTCTCACAATTTAAAACTCTCCCAAAATAACATCTCTTTAGTCCCACGACTAATCAATCCAAAATACTATATATATAGTTAGTGCTAGGTATATCTACCAGGGTCAATCTACGTTGTACCTTCAAGAGTAGATAGTTTGCGTTATAGCTCGGCCGTTTAAACGAGTCCTCGCGCGTGCGGTACAGGGGCTGGGGGGTAGGACGACAAAGGGGGCCGGGAGAGGTGCGGGCGAGGACTATATAAAAAAAAGTTACATAACATAACTGACTCAAAAATATGGACACTTCTTTATGAAAATGAATAGTGCTCGTGATTCTGAGTAAAAAATATCAACAAAAACTCTTCATCAAAAAAAGTTTTCTGCGCATTTTAAAAAGTAGCGGGTACATTTTAAAGTGAAAATGCTCATAAATTATACTTGGTATCTACTCTTCAAGGTGGCCGCTTAGTTTAAAACATATCTTATACTTATAGTACGATCCTGGTATATTTAATTTTAATTTATTTGCATTGCACAATGCGACTCCGTGCATTTAACTTTGAACTTGCGTATTGCTAATATTTTTCTCATGTTCCCCTACAAAAGGAAAATGACTATAGAATAAAAATAAAAGCCAAATAAATAGAAGTTATATGTATAAACATTGAAAACTTTTTTAATACAACTTGATTTGTTGACTTTAAAATAATTTAAGATACAAAATTTTGTTATAAATTGTTCAGTTTAATAGATAACATATATATCTATTAGTTATATCTATCCCAAATTGGGTAGACGACACCATAAACAAATAAATGAGACAATATTTCCACCACTTTATTTTAGCACATAAAACAAGATTAATTAGCCATTAAAGCAAATTTAGATTTGACTTGCTACCTTTTGAACGCCAAACATCGTTTTTGTTACGAACAACCAATGATATTTTAAGTGTAGATACGTTATATGCTCACATAATGCCCAAAAACTATGCTCCGCACGCGGCGGCAGGCACACACACATACACGTTTCATTTTACTTACATTTTATTACATTGACAGAGACGGTATAAGAGAGATGGCTTCATTAAGACGATATGAAGAAAAAGACAAAGATAGTTTATCACTTGCGCGCAAGTGTAAGCAAACGTCACAATCCGACTGATTCCAATTGGTCATAATTAGGACCATTTCGCGGCGCACGTTTTGGTGCGTTGGTGGCGTATCTACCTCTTTTTGTATTATAATATCATTGCGAACAAAATTGATTCTTATGCGGATGCGGATAGGTTCATTTTTGTATAACCGAATTGTCGTCTATACACGACGCTGGCGTTCAAAAGGTTTAAGTAGATAGTCAACTAACTGAGTTGGCAAATAAGTGACGTCATAACTAGAAATCGCCTTTTAACAGCTCATAAAAAGTACATCAGTCCATTGGAGGTGTCATCGTCCCCATTTGATAACTGTAGTTTAAAAAAACATAGACAAAAATAATATACAATAAAAATATTTACAATATTAACGTACACTTTCGAAATTAAGAGCAACCAACTGTTTTGAGTTTGTATTACAACTTCAAAAATCAATAATGATTTAAATGCGTTTTTAATGGCAATTTATAAAATTAACTATTGAAACTTAATAAACAACTATTAATAAATGATCTCACTACACGGGTACCGATTTGTAAAAAAAAAGAAATATGATTTTAATTTTCCTTATAATATTTTTCGTAATCATCTAAGATATAAAAACAAGTCTTTCGGCGTAATCAGTATCGGAAAAAATAAGCTTTCAGTAACATAATAAATTCCGAAATACTCAAAGTGTGAGCCGGGGCTTGAACCCACGACCCTCTGCGTGAGAGGCCATAGATCAAACCACTAGGCCACCACGGCGCTTTTTCTGCCCTGCTGCCTGTACCGTAGAAAAACTACATTCTACGCCGAACTAAAACTCGTTCATAAACTTACAATTAATATGATTATTTGTATAAAAAATACGTAATTGCCAAATTGAGTTTGTCACTGAAAATAAAATACTCATAGATTATATTATAAATGTACAAGTAACTTTTATTTTATTAATGTTCCTAAGACTAGAAAACAGTATACGCTGTTACACTGACGAGCATTTTAAGGTGCAAATTTTGAAACGGACGACTTGCATGCGGACAATAAAAGTGTAAAAGCAGGCAAAAATAAAAATCTTAAAAAAAATAACAATAAGTGTGGTTCATTTAAAAAATAATACCTTTTTTCTCTCCAGTGTATCGAATTAATAATAACGTGCGATGTAAAAATATACGATCTACGGAAATACCGTATGTATATCGTCACTACTTTGAAAAATGTCGTATCTCAAAATCGATAATCTGGCTAATTGAACTTTACTGAGTGTGCAATAAATTTCAGTTTGGTTTACATATTGATTTGAGATACGAGATTTTTTCAAATTAGTGACGATATGTAACTTATTATGTAAAAAACCGTATAAGAGTGAATCAACTTTTTCGTGCCACCCGTTGCTATGGTTACACAAATTTTGTCCCTTGGACAACCTAAGCATTTTTCTATGAAACAGTATGCAGTGTCAGTCACTTGGATAACCGGGAACAGAGTAAACAACACAAAAAAGTTGATTCACCCATAAATTGGCGGGGCGATCTTGATTCTCTTGATTTTGAGTAAGAAAGCCCCGAAATTTCCACATTTAAAAAAGTAATGGTACACTTTTTATTGAAATGCATTTACTGCCAGCAACGCATATATGCGTTTTCTCGACTTTCACCCAGTGCCGCTGTCATTTGTAGGCATTTGAACGTATATGTGCGTTCGCGGCACCTGACAAAGTTTTGAATTTGACAGCCGGCAGCGAATACGTTAAAGTGACAAAAATGTATACATATCTTCGCAGCCGAATTGCAATTCCATTACGGTCAACATAAAGTTCAAAATACATTTTTACGTATTTAGTGATCCGCGCAAAAAATATACTTTCTCCGTCTTGTTATTCAGTTTTCTCTTTGGAAGTGGACTTCGGGTCTTGGAGACCTCATTCAAAAAATGTTAAAATAGTTACAATTACTAAGACTCATTCAGAGGTATTTTATTGTTTTGAGCTACTCTTATAGTTTACTTAGCTGTTGCAGTCGCTGGGTGGGACCCTGTAACAATATACTGTTTTAAACTTTCTTGATTTTCACTCATAATTACTATTCATCAATTATAACTGAAGATACACATTGCCGAACAAAATCCCCTTCAAAAAATGTCCGAACTTTTTTATTTGTTTGCATAAAAATTAAAATCATCACCTACACAGAAATTTGAACCTAGTCATTACTTCATTACAGTCGAATTTCGGTTGACACTTGACAGCTAAACTTGACAATTTCACGCAATGTACTGAGAAAAATGAAGGCCACTTATCAAAGTGGCGCTCATTTTGCTCGGACATTTTCGGGCGCGCGACTGTGGATCTACAGTTATAATTGATCACATGTGGCTAACGCTACAGCTACGTTTGTAGCCGCTTCTAGTTACAAGTGGCGGCGTTGTGTGGCTGTCACGTGGCCCGTGTGCTCCGACGCTAGGGATCTAGTAGTCTAGGGGTGTAGGGGTGGTGTTACCTAGGACATGGAGGAGCACGGCAGGCGCGGAGAGCCCATCTGCGTGAGCACGCGGTCGAGCCACTGCAGCGGCCCGTTTAGGTGCAGCTCGATCCAACATGGCGTCGACGTCACCGTCTGGCGCCTGCAACATGGGTTGGTTTGAGTACTGTCGTCCGTGGACGTTCAAATTAGGAGAAACAATTTATTGAAACTTAAGAATACAAAAAATAAAAAATAACAATAAAAACCAGTTGTCTGTAAAGTCGGTTTACGGACGATAGTTTAACGTGACAACGTCATAACATCATAAGTGTTTTTCTTTTCTCTTTTTGTATACTGACGATCCTTATTGGGAGAACATTTTATTTTCTGAAATTTTGTGCACTATAATTAATTATTTTTATTTTACATTATTTTGACGATCATGGTATAAATTCTTGTAATTTTGACATCAATGCAAATTTATATTGTAATTTTTATCATGAAATAAATGAAATCTAATCTAATCTAATCATAACAAAACATTCAAAATAAATGTAGGATTATTGCCCTACTGTGTCCACCCACCTGTACTCGGCGCCCCAGCCTTTCACGAAGCTCATGCGTATGGTGCACATGCGCGTGAGCTGGAAGACCGCCTCGAAGCCCTGCGACACCGAGGCGGACAGCAGCGCCGCGAACTCTTGGTTGTTGAAGATTTTCAGGTTACATCCTGAACAAAAAAAATTGTAAAAAAATCGTGCGTGCAGCTCCTCCGCGCGGAAGAAGTGAAACTTCGTAATGTGGAAATGAAAAAGGCACTTATACATCAATATGAACCTTATTGCAATAACTTAAAGAACTAAATTTACTTATGCATCTATGTGTTTAAATTACTTTTGTCAAGTCTCATACAAATTTGCACAGACAGTATGAGTTCTGCATCGCACTGTCGAAGTTTTTAACATCCGTTTGTATATATTACTTGCTTCGGCAGTACATATACTAATGCTTTCATACCCCCTCCATGGTAGCGTTAAACGTTTAACGCGACCTTGTTGGAAGTCGCATTATAAGTTTCACTTCAAAAACCGTTTGTCTGTAAAGTCGGTTTACGCACGATAGTTTAACGTGACAACGTCATAACAAAACATTCAGAGAACAAAAATGAAACCAGGCGGTCACCCATCCAAGTACTGACCGCGCCCGACGTTGCTTAACCTCGGCGATCGGACGAGAACCGGTGTTTTGTCAAATATCTTGAAAACGGTGCATCCTACGGCAAAATCAATAAAATTTTCATCCCCTTTTAATAGCCCCCTCTCCCACACTCCCCCTCAACCCCCCCCCCCCTCGCACCCCTCACCCCACGCATTGAAAATTACCCGAGCGCTAGTACTAAGATTGTGTACATGCTGGCGTTCGCTGCTCTCTTGTACATACTGGCCTTCACTGCTCTGTAAGTACATGTACGGGACATGTAAGTACATGTATCATCCTTTTTCGAGTATGCAGCCGGCGTTCATCGATTTATTAGACGTTGTCACGTCAAAAAATCGATACAAGCATATTTGTCGCAAGTGTCAAGTACAGTCGAGTTCACCAATATCTGTACAGCCAACATTTCATAAATATCTATACATAGACCTTATTACGGTAACATAAGGTCAATGTATAGATATTTATGAATGGTTAGCGATGCATATATTGGTGAACTCGACCGTACAGTTACTTGCATTGTCATTTGGTTATTTTAAAAAAAGTGTGCCATTTACTTTATTCCAAATACGGAAATTTTGGGATTTTCTTACTCAGAATCAAGAGGATTATTGATTTTGATGATAAAAAAAATGTCCCAAGCTTTTGTGTCAGTTTTCAGTCGACGAAACTACAATACCGCGTAACTAGCTTTTGCCATAAGTTCTAGTTTGTCTAATTTTCACTGTTATTTCATTTCAATTCGAGCCCTATGTAAAAAGTAACGCGCACTAGTTACGCGGTATTGCAGTTTCGCCGACGATCAACGATTTACGAGGCCGACCGTACAAGTACGTACCGGGCGGTATTTTGCAGACTGTAGCGGGATGCCAGCCGTAACGCTGGTTGCAGTTGGGACTCTGGACGAAGATCGAGGAGTCGCTCAGGCATTCCGCGAACACCTCTCCTGAAGGACAAGATACACTTTATACGACAATATGAATAAAATGCAAGATCAGGATACCTATCAAATACAAAATTAAGAGGATACGATGGCTGAGAGAATTTTGAGAAATAGGTATTTTAATGAAATGTCGCTGTCTCGCCCGAACCGCTCTGCGTCAGTACAGCGAGAGCGGGACAACTGCTGCTCAGACCGTTAATAGGCAAAACAGCATTTCGTAGTCCCCTGTTTTCTTCTCGAAAACTGGACCAATAAAATTATTTTTTCCAAAAATAATTAGAGGACAGATTTAGCTATGCCCCTATGTTATCCTTTTTCTGTTTATATAAGGGATTCTTTTCTTACGAGTGTCTGAAAATGACGTTGAAATCGGGAAATTTTTTCAGTTTTTGAAAGCTCATATTTCTTATGTTAATTGAAATATGGAAAAAAACGAAACCTAGGGGCATAGCTGTGGTAGATACAGATTACACAGTAAAATAAATTTGGCTCTAAAGCCATTATCCAGGGAGGAAACAGGGGACTACCTTTGTATGGAGAAATGGTGCGCATCGTATCCTCTTAAGTGCCGCACATTCTTGTAATTTCTGTCACGTCTGGATCTCCACGATCACTGTTTCTCTTGTATCGTTTAATTTAAATTTTATGGTCAATAAGGTCGGTAGGTTTATTTATTTATTTATTCATTTATTCGGGACGCCAACAGGGCACACACATATTATCGTTGTTGCATTCATATCATACATAATATACATTTATTATTTTCGTATGGGCTCCAATCATAGGCGAACACATCATTTTCAACAAATTGTCCTTTATAATAAGGTTTAAATTCAAAAATGCCTAAAGTGAGATATGCTTAGCTGTGATATCAAATCCAAATGGAATGGAATGGGTCGAGGTAAATATTATTTTGCGTGATAATCTCGTTTAGTATAGTAATTATGAGTGAAAATCACGAAAGTTTAAAACGGAATTTTCTTCTATGAAAACTTAGGATAATCTTCTAAACGGTGTATTTCTTCGTGAAATAAATTTAAAAAGGAATCGTTTCCAAGTTGAATTTGGTGACGGTTGGATGACAGTTAATTAAGTACAGGAACTAACAGATCCCACCTATTCATAGTACAAGCAAGGATGATATAGACTGGATTGGCAGTCGCCATAGTACGCATCGGCCGCGGTTCTTGTAGTTCGATTATTAAATCTAGATGGCGCTGAAATATAGCTAGAGGCTTTGAAGGCAAAACAATAAGACTACAGATGTTTCATATTACTACAAACGTATTAATTTTCAAAAATATTGCATAATAATACATTTGCGGTGATATGAAATATCTGTAGTCTTATTGTTTTGCCTTTAAAGCCTCTGGCTGTATTTCAGCGCCATCTAGATTTAATAATCGAACTACAAAAACCGCGGCCGATCCGTACTATGGCGACTGCCAATCCAGTCTTTATCATCCTTGGTACGAGTACGAAAATTGAAATACAAGTGTTTATAAAGGAGGGGGAGGGGGTACGTACTCACCGCCAATGTAATACAAGCGCACGCCCTTGCCGATGTGTCGGCGCGTCTGCTCCACCACCTCGTTGCGGTTCACGTTGGACAGCAGGCCCAGGCAGAACCTGGAGGCAGAGGACTAGTTCAGCATCACCAATTTGGTCGTCACCATCGTTTCAGCCGCAGGACGGCCACTTAGGCCTCCCTCATTGATACCCAAACACTAAGGGCCTACGCTAGCTGACGCGGACGCCCGCCGCGTGCGCACGCTCGCGGGTCTCGCTCCGTTTATAATTCAGGTAAAAAATATGAATGTCAATGATCCGGATTGGTAAAAAAATGCATTGGCAAAGATGCGCGTAGCAAAAACAATGCATAGAAATTAAATCGCGTGGGAAAATAAGCAACTGGTTATAAATATGTATGAAAAAAAAAATGTTTACTAATGTTTCGCAAATTACGTTTCCCAAACTGATTCATTTGGCAAATGTTTATTTTTTCTGAAACTGTAAACTTTTCAGGATTGTTATAAAACAAACCTAACCTAACCTACAGAATAGTCCTGAAATATATCCTGAATAGTTTACACTTTCGGAAAAAATAAACAAAATAAATATGTTTAATTTCCCAAATGAATCAGTTTGGGAAACGTAATTTGCCAAACGAAAGTACACAATGAAAAAAAGGAAATGGGGGAAAAATGCGAACGGAAAAATAAATATCTGGGAAAAAAAAATTGGGTAATTGATCTATGCAGTCGCATGTCCGAGTGTCTGTGCTTGCGTGTGTCTCTGTCTGTGAGTCTATGTGAAATACTACGCTGCCCTCGGTGCCATAAGTCAGGTCCTTATCAAGAAAATAAATGGCGTTTGGTAGGCCAATTCCAGGGTGCAGCAGCCAGCTAACAGGCCTGCCCTGTGCGACTGTCTGTCTGTCTGTGTGTCTGTGTGGTCACCTCTCGCTGTTGCTGGGGTCGGTGAACCCGTCGACGGTGATGGAGGGCTGTCTGTGTGTCTGTGTGGTCACCTCTCGCTGTTGCTGGGGTCGGTGAACCCGTCGACGGTGATGGAGGGCTGTCTGTGTGTCTGTGTGGTCACCTCTCGCTGTTGCTGGGGTCGGTGAACCCGTCGACGGTGATGGAGGGCTGTCTGTGTGTCTGTGTGGTCACCTCTCGCTGTTGCTGGGGTCGGTGAACCCGTCGACGGTGATGGAGGGCTGTCTGTGTGTCTGTGTGGTCACCTCTCGCTGTTGCTGGGGTCGGTGAACCCGTCGACGGTGATGGAGGGCTGTCTGTGTGTCTGTGTGGTCACCTCTCGCTGTTGCTGGGGTCGGTGAACCCGTCGACGGTGATGGAGGGCTGTCTGTGTGTCTGTGTGGTCACCTCTCGCTGTTGCTGGGGTCGGTGAACCCGTCGACGGTGATGGAGGGCTGTCTGTGTGTCTGTGTGGTCACCTCTCGCTGTTGCTGGGGTCGGTGAACCCGTCGACGGTGATGGAGGGCTGTCTGTGTGTCTGTGTGGTCACCTCTCGCTGTTGCTGGGGTCGGTGAACCCGTCGACGGTGATGGAGGGCTGTCTGTGTGTCTGTGTGGTCACCTCTCGCTGTTGCTGGGGTCGGTGAACCCGTCGACGGTGATGGAGGGCTGGCTGGCGTGGAAGGTCTCCCCGACGCGTGTGTTCAGCTCGTAGTAGCTGATGCTGCACCAGAAGGCAGGCTCGTGGTACAGCACGGGGGCAGACTCGGCGCCGACAGTGCCCGGCGGAGGCGTCAGCCGGGTCAGGTCTGAAGAGAGTGTTAAGGCTAGGAATGTGGTAGATAAACCATGAAATAGGTTCCTGTTCGATAGGATATGGTTGGAATTTGATCATTTATTTTTGTTTTGGTTGAAGGTTATGATTATTCTGGGGAAAGTGAAAAAGGGGTTAAATCGGCTTAGGCTCAAAAAACTCGCTTTCCCGAAATGTGCACTTTCTGCAAAATGTACACTTGCCCATTAAGGGCACTTTCCCAAAAAGTACATTTTCTCAAAACGCACACTTTCCCAAAAAGTACACTAGTAAAAAATGTCATCTTCACCATAAAATTTTCCTTAGATGAAGATCCTAAGCTATGATGGTGATTTTAACATTTTTAAAAGTGCTCTATTTGAGAAAGTGCACTTTTTGGGAAAGGGGCAATTTCTGAGAATGTGCTCTATCTGAGAAAGTGTACCAATTGGAAAGTGCACTTTTTGAGAGTGCGCCTTCCGAGAAAGTGATCCTTCTAAACAGGGTGTACCTTTAGAAAAAGTGCACATTTCGGGAAAGTGAGTTTTTTGAGCCTAAGCCTTTAATTCTGCATAAGATGAACAGCTGATTTCGACTTAACCCCCTTTACACATAAAATAGAAAATAGCTGTTTAATTTCTGTAGACTTAGACTGCGTATCCACTGGTGCTGTGCGAGGATGCGTTGCGAGGGATGTGTTCTTATAGGAAGGTCCTTGTAAATGAAGTGTTTCTATTGGTTCATGACAAACACATCCCTCGCAACGCATCCTCGCACATCTCTCGTGGAAACGCAGCCTTATTTTTATTTTGGTTGAGAGGGTAGAGGCATTTTCAGCATAAAGTATAAAAAAAACTATTTCATATTTTTAGGCAATTTACTTACTTTTTTTCATGAAGAAATTTTCGGGGTTTTCGTATTCAACATCAAGACTAAGAGTATTAATTCATTTTCATAAAGAAATAGTGTCCTTACTTTTTGTATCAGTTTTGTGACGTTTTTTCATATAGTTTATATGGGTCGTCATAAAACAGAGTAAAAAAAAATTTATGGATTTTTTTTTTTTTTTTAATCATCAAAATCAATAGCGGTCTTGATTCTGAGTAAGGAAACCCCAAAACTTCCTCATTTAAAAAAAAGTGAGGAGTAAATTTATTATGGAAAACGCCCACGTACTCTTTTTTTCGTGGTTGGTTTTAAATAAGCCAAATAAAAAACCGGCCAAGTGCGAGTCGAACTCGCGAACGAAGGGTTCCGTACCATTATCTATAAAAACAGCAAAAAAAACACGTTTGTTAAATGGGAGCCCCCCTAAATATTTATTTCATTATGTTTTTTAGTATTTGTTGTTATAGCGGCAACCAAAACACATCATCTGTGAAATTTTCAATTGTTTAGCTATCACGGTTCATGAGATACAGCTTGGTGACAGACGGACGGACAGCGTAGTCTCAGTAGTAGGGTCCCGTTTTTACCCTTTGAGTACCCCTAAAAAAGTTCGGTTCGAAATAATACAGAAAAGCCAAATAAAAAAAAACTAATAAAAAATCAAAAATTGTCAACAAACTCACTCATGTTGTCATTCTGGTCCATGGGGTCACCGTCCTCGCTCATGTAGCCCGGCGGGGGCGTCTCGATAGCCGCCGCGCTCCTGTGGTAACATCATCATCATCATCAAGCGACTACGAAGGGTTCTGTCGCGTATGGACCCGTTCGCAATTCGTCCTGCATTCGCACCTCGTCCCTTTCGCAACTCGTCCCGTCGCAATTCGTCCCGTTAGCAAGTCGTCCCGCAGTCTCACGTCGTCCCTTTCGCGACTCGTCCCTTTCGCGACTCGTCCCTTTCGCAACTCGCCCCACTCTTTCTATCCGTCCCTTTGGCAAGCTACACATTAGTGAAAACCACATCTGAATCGGTCAAGGAGTTTTTGAGTTTAACGTATACAGACAAAACGTGGTTTTCACTAATGTGTAGCTTGCAAAAGCGACGGATAGAAAGAGTGGGACGACTTGCGAAAGGGACGACGTGAGACTGCGGGACGAATTGCGAACGGGACGAGTTGCAATCGGGACGAGTCGCGAAAGGGACGACGTGAGACTGCGGGACGAATTGCGAACGGGACGAGTTGCAATCAGGACGAGTTGCGAAAGGGACGACGTGAGACTGCGGGACGAATTGCGAACGGGACGAGTTGCAATCAGGACGAGTTGCAAAAGGGACGACGTGATACTGCGGGACGAATTGCGAACGGGACGAGTTGCAATCGGGACGAGTCGCGAAAGGGACGACGTGAGACTGCGGGACGAATTGCGAACGGGACGAGTTGCAATCGGGACGAGTCGCGAAAGGGACGACGTGAGACTGCGGGACGAATTGCGAACGGGACGAGTTGCAATCGGGACGAGTCGCGAAAGGGACGACGTGAGACTGCGGGACGAATTGCGAACGGGACGAGTTGCAATCAGGACGAGTTGCGAAAGGGACGACGTGAGACTTCACATGGTCATCATCATCATGATCTCAGCCTATAAGGCGACTGGTTAGCCTAGTGGTTAGAGAACCTGACTACGAAGCTTGAGGTCCCGGGTTCAATTCCCGGTTGAGGCAGATTATTGGTGTGACAAATACGAATGTTTGTGCTAGAGTCTTGGGTCTTATGGTGTTAATCGTCCCATGAATTATTATTATTTATTATATACGACGCAGGCGGGCCCAGAGCGGATTGGGAACTTCACGAGTGAATCAACTTTTTTGTGTTGTTTACTCTGTCCCCGGTATATAATTTCAGGAAAATAAACACAGAACGGGGCACATTTTGAGCATTTGCTAAATTAAATTAATTGTAAGCAAAATGTAATTATTTTAAATAAACGTAAAATTGCATGGTCTTCCTTTTATTTATACGATGCTATGTTACTTGGAAAAAAATAATCCTTTCCTTTGATCAATTATAACTGAAGATACACATTTCCGAACAAAATCCCCTTCAAAGAATGTCCGAACTTTGTTATTTGTTTGCGTAACAAATAAAATCATCACCTACACAGAAATTTGAACCTAGTCTTTACTTCATTACAGTCGAATTTCGGTTGACACTTGACAACTAAACTCGACAATTTCACGCAACGTACTGAGAAAAAAGAAGGCCACTTTTATCAAAGTGGCGCTCATTTGGCTCGGACATTTTCGGGCGCGCGACTGTGGATCTACAGTTATAATTGATCAAAGATCCTTTCGATTGAGCCTTTGGATCGGTGTCGTAAAATTACGAGTGTTTTTTTTTTTACCATTTGACGGGTTCGAATCCCGATTCAGACAGGCGTTTATTCAAAAATCTTTGAATGCAGTTAAAATTGTTTTTAAAATCATAATGAAGTCTCTTTTCAATACAATACAATACAAGTCTTTTTACAATATTTAAGATACTTCCCCACCATATGGCATAGCCGTGGGACGCCCTGTATACGTCCCACTGCAGGGCACAGGCCTCCTCTCAGAATGAGAGGGCTTGGGCCGTAGTTCCCACGCGGGCCCAGTGCGGATAGGAAATTCACACACACCATTGAATTTCTTCGCAGGTGTATGCAGGTTTCCTTACGATGTTTACCTTCACCGTAAAGCTCATGGTAAATTACAAATGTAATTTCGCACATAAATTCCGAGGTGCGCGGAGCCGGGATTTGAACCCACGACCCTCTGCTCGAGAGGCCATAGGTCCACGGCCTGTGCCTCTACCTTATTAAGGCAGGTTTAGACAGGACTTCGAATTCTAGAGAAGTCAGCGCTGATCCGAGAAATACCCAATGTAAATTGAAAGTCAGCGCTGACCTCCCACCGCTGTACTGACTTCAAATCAATTTACATTGGGTATTTCTCGGGTCAGCACTGACTTGTCTCGAATTCGGAGTCAGTTACTGACCCTGTCTAAACCTGCCTTTGCCTGGTCGCGAGTCTCGCTCCGTAAAAAATCCACCTAAAATCCGTCGCACGCGCCCGCGCCACTTACTGCTGTTCATACAATTTGTTATTAGACGCGCGCACGACGGGCGTCCGTTCCGGGTAATCCGTGTCAGCTAGCGTAGGCCCTAAGGGTTAACACTCACACGTGCACGGTGGTGTTGCCAGGCACCTGCTGCGCCAGCGTGGCCTCGAGGTACATGGCGCTGTGCGTGAGGGCGCCCACGCCCACCACGCCGCCTGTCTGCATCTCACTGGGGAACAATTATAGATTGTACAACAAGAGCATAAGGCTGCGTGCGTATCCACCGGAGCTGTGCGAGGATGCGTTGCGAGGGATGCGTTTGTCATGAACCAATAGAAACACTTCATTTACCTATCCTCGCTCAGCTCAGCTCTGGTGGAAACAACTCAGCGGGGCGAGGTTTTTGTACATACAAAAGAAGGGAAAGATGTGTGCGAGGGATGTGTTGTTAGGCGGCGTTGCTCCGCTCCCGCCTCACCGCACCCCGCCCGCTTATTTGAAAAGAGCCCGCTACACATCCTCGCTATGCATCCTCGCACCGCTCAGCTACCTCGCACATCTTTGGTGGAAACATTCACACAGTTACACACCCTCGTTACATAGCCTCGCACCGCTTAGCTACCTCGCACATCTCTGGTGGAAACGCAGCCTAAAGCGAGCCATTTCGCCCGAGACATTCATATAGCCACCCAAGCCCAAGATCGGACTATCTAATTGGGTGAATCAATTTTTTCTTCCCACCCATTGTTATTGTTACACAAATTTTGCCTCCTGGACAACCGAAGACAAGAGTAAACAACAAAAATGTTGATTCACCCCATTACAAATTTAAGATTAATACAGCCTTAAATTTACGCAAAAAAAAATAACAAATATTTATAACTTGGCATTAAGAATTTCTGACCATAATTGAATGTCACAGCCTGAAAAGTAAAAACAATGATAATTATGTGGCAGAAAACTAATTTTTCACTTCTCATGCTTTTAATTTGTATTATCATAATTATCAGTAAAATTGTTTTGAAATAAATAAATAATTTAAACTGGATTTACATTTTTATTACAAATTAATTTTATAAACAACCCTGTATGCTTTTATCCTTGTTTTATTTCCTTGCAATAGAAGTGAAAAGCAGAGTGTAAAACTCGAGGACTAAACCCATTTTCCCCTCAACGTGTCAATCCACCCTCGCCAAATGTTGAAATTTAATCAATTAATTTAGATATAACTAGCATCACCTCATAAAAACATGTCTATTAAATGAAGTGTATCATCTATGTGGCTGTAAGGCCTAATTGCCTGGGCCTTAAAAGAATAATATTTCATTGTGATTAGATATTTAAGACTTGTTTTCTTTATGTAGGTAGTCCCTATTTCACACCTGAAACATAGGAATTATTCCTAGTTCAGGTAAACGTAACAAGTATCCCAAATATGTTTAGTCTATAAGTTGTTATATTTTGTAAACTTTTTGTATGATAATGATAAATAAAGATTTATTGTTAAAGTGAATATCTGGCAGATCGTAAACTAGGCAGAGCCTGTATCTTGGGACCTATCATAGATATGTTGGACTCACGGTTCAGTGGGGTCGTGGAGGTAATGCGAGTAGGGAGGCGGCGGCGGCGCGCGCGCCTCTCCCTCGCAGCGCGGCACGAGGATCGGCGGCAGCGCTGAAACATACCGCATACATGACGATGACTGATACTTGATGAAGAAAGTCGGTTGAAGGACGATAGTTTAACGTGACAACGACATAACAAAACATTTAAAAAACAAAAATGAAACCAGGCGGTCACCCCGACGTTGCTTAGGCTTGATTTCCTCCTACGCTGACATCGGTCGCTGACAATGATATTAAATAGGGCACCGCACAGCGACGCTGACGTCCGCGGCAGATTTATTGCTACGCGCCGCTGATGGCGCGCCTCGGTTTCGCTCGTCAGCGCGCGCGCGTCGGTGCGCTGACGCGCTATTACACCACTGTCGCGCGCTCAGTGCGACGCTGACCGGTCCTGCTCTGACGGCGGTCGCGCGTACGAATAAACACAATACTCTATGGGCCACCGCACAGCGACGCTGACGTCCGCGGCAGATTTATTGCTACGCGCCGCAGATGGCGCGCGTCAGTCTTGCTCGTCAGCGCGCGCGCGTCGGTGCGTGACGCGCTATTACACCACTATCGCGCGCTCAGTGCGACGCTGACCGGTCCTGCTCTGACATCGGTCGCTGACATCGGTCGCGCGTACGAACAAACACAATACTCTATGGGCCACCGCACAGCGACGCTGACGTCCGCGGCAGATTTATTTCTAAGCGCGCTGATGGCGCGCGTCGGTGCGCAGACGCGCTATACACCACTATCGCGCGCTCAGTGCGACGCTGACCGGTCCTGCTCTGACGTCGGTCGTGCGTACGAATAAACACACTATTCTATAGGGCACCGCAGAGCGACGCTGACGTCCGCGGCAGATTTAAAGCTACGCGCCGCTGATGGCGCGCGTCGGTGCGCTGACGCGCTATTACACCACTACCGCGCGCTCAGTGCGACGCTGACCGGTCCTGCGCTGACATCGGTCGCTGACGTCGGTCCCGCGTACGAATAAACACAATATTCTATGGGGCGCCGCAAAGCGACGCTGATGGCCGCGCATTTGTCATACGCGACCGACGGTACACTCGACCGACTTCAGCGACCGACGTCAGCGTAGGAGGAAATCAAGCTAAGGGATCCAATCTGATGCCTCTGGTGGCATAAAAAAAAACCGGTTGTCTGTAAAGTCGGTTTACGGACGATAGTTTAACGTGACCACGTCATATCATAACAAAACATTGATGTCGAACGCTCAAGCCGATTGTGCCTTTCGCTCGCTCGTGCCGCGCTCTCGCTCCGATCGTTCATCGGCTCGAGCGTAAAGGGACGCGTAACGGGACAATGCGTTATGTACGTTACACACTGAGTCATCCCTTTTCGTGCGTGCAGCCGGCGTTCATCGATTTATTAGACGTTGTCACGCATGTATGAGCAGTGAAAGTACCTGGCGAATCGATTTTATGGTAGTGGTAAGGATTGATGCACACTTCGTCCTTTTTCAACTGGTACGCGAACTCGCAGTGGTCCACGGGCTTCAGTTCATGCTGGCTCTGAAATTAAATTATACATAGTATATATTTTTTTCCTGACTGCTTAACATAACAGGTTATGGCACCACCAATCAATTGATATTATTATGCTTTTTAGAAGCTGTCAAAGCACAATTGCTCCTTAGATTTTGCATGACTTTATGGCCTTCTGTAGAGAGCTGAATGTGGCTAATATTGTCCATATTTTTTTTTGGTGTCTCCAATCACAAGAAATGTGACAGTCAAAACTCTTTGTTACACATTATATTGTTAGATAATAACCAGACAATTATCTTGATAATTTTATTTGCAACCCTGCTTTTGTATGGTATGGTATTAACGGGCTAATTTCCGCAACTCGACGTCTTCTACGCGCCTATTTTGCGCACAGCTTTTGTATATAATTGACTATTTATTTCAAAGTTACTAAAATCAAAACTTCCCCAGTTACTGGAAATTAGTATGCCCTATTGGTTGATGAAAACATTATTTTATGGTGTTGGTAGTTGTTTACTGGAGCATACTACCACAGAATCGAAAGCAGCTATCAAATGCATACCTGATAATGATAAAGTATATTTTTAAAGCTAGTCATATTTTCCATAATTACAATGGATATTGTGATGTATAAAAGCAATGAGGTTGGATTTCTAAAGCAATGCACATGCATTGCTCCACACCACACACATGGTTGGTAAATCGCCTCAACCTTTTTAAGGGTTAAAAGATCCAAAAAACATGTTGCACCACAACACAATGTTTGTGAGCCAGACTCATGCTTCACTGCTTTTTTTTATGTTAGAGAGGCCAGACAAACTAGTGGGTCACCTGATGTTAAATGAACACCACTGTCCATAGACACTCGCAGCGCTTTACGCGATACCAGTGCGTTGTTGGCCCTGCAGAAAATTGTACACTCGCCTCTTAAAGGCACCCAGGTCGTAACTCGATGGGAAGACCCAGCGGGAAGCTCTTTCCAGATTTTGCAAGTTTGTGGCGAAAAGACCGCTTAAATTAAAACGCACCAGGGTGCGTGGGTCACGGTTGTTGTGTTTTGTGTTACCTGAAGCTGCGGCCACCGCCACAGCCGGCAATAGACAACATGCGGCAACCCCTTGCGGTTCTGCCCGTTTATTATGTTGTCATTTGGCTTCACCCTGTAACAGACAAATGACAAAAATCAACATCCTTACTAATATAAATGCAAAAGTACCTTTCTGCCCATTACATTTTCACCCATAAACCAGTGAACCAATTTAAATTAATTTTGGTGACTGGTTAGATCACTTGACCAAAATCGTTATTTTCTCGTAGCAAAATTTCCATTACTCATTACTCACTATAGTTTTTTACTGAAGCTTATTTTCACAATTGCGTTTTTTCCCAACTTTAATCAACACAGGTTTAGGTTATGTTTGCATCGGCCCAAAGGTCCAAAAGCACACAGAAGAAGTCGCGTGAGCGGAGCTGCGTCGACACTGTTTCTGTGTCAATTCAAATTGGGAAAAAACGCTACTGTGAAAATAAGCTTCAGTAAAAAACTATGGTGAGAAAAAAGCATTTAGGAATAAGTACATTACTGCAGCGGCCGCGAAATAGGGGATTGCCGGCCGAGTAGTTATAGATGGCCGAGTGTTAACGAGGCCATCTAGAGATACGAGGCCGGCAATCCCTGTTCGTGGCCAAGGCTTGTATAGAGTTTTTCTCAAACATGCATCATCATCATCATCATCAGCATCATCATCATCATCATCATCGTCGTCGTCATCATCACCATCACCACCATCATCATCATCATCATCACCATCATCATCAACCATCATCATCATCACATCACCCATCATCATCATCATCATCACTATCATCATCAACATCATCTCATCATCACCATCATCATCACACCATCATCAACACCATCACCACCATCAACATCAGCATCATCATCATCATCACCCATCATCACCATCATCATCATCACCACCATCATCACCATCATCACCATCATCATCACCCATCATCACTATCATCATCATCATCATCTCATTATCATCATCACCATCATCATCATTATCACCATCATCATCATCATCATCACCCATCATCACCATCAGTCATCATCATCATCATCAACATCATCATCTCATCATCACCGTCATCATCACCATCGCCATCATCATCATCATCATCACCATCATCATCACACCATCATCATCATCACCACCATCATCAACACCATCACCACCATTATCATCACCATCATCATCTTACCTTACCTTAAATAAGCGTAGTGGCAGAATGGCATAATGAACCAAAACGCAAATATTGCTTATAGTTTTTTTTTTAATGGCTAAATGCTATGATGCCATAGACCTATAAACGTCATGGTATGAAACAATAGACGATCACTTTGCTGGCCAATGTTGTATGCATAATATGCGTAATGAAATTCCATTATTGACCTCTCGTCTAGCCGCACACCACGCCGCGCCTGCATTGTGACACTTTGTGGCGTATTATAAGGAACATAACGTCAACATTTCATAGCATGTTTGAGAAAAAAATGTAAATGGAAATTTAGCTGCTAGGAAATGACGATTTTTGTAAATTGATTTAACCAGTCATTTTGTCATTTTTTTAGATGGTTTGAAATGTTGGAAAGGATAGATTTTATCCCAAAAAATTTAACAGTTCCCACGGGACAGCGATAAATGAATTTTCACAGCTAGTTAGGTCATAAACAGATATAGGAATTTAGGGGGCAAAATTTAATGACAGGTAGGAAGTTCCTTTATCAACAAACTCAACTATTGATGCTTTCCCCATATACTATTGATTGCTCCAAGTTTTTGATGTGTCAGGATCATAGCAGCTGGAAACAAAGACTGTCTGTATGTATGTAAAGTGGTTTACTGATGTTTCACAACTATATTTTTCCCAAATGATTCATTTGCTAAATGTTTCATTAGCCAACTGTTAATATTTTCTGAAACTAAATTTTATAGGATTTTTATAAAACTAAGCTAACCTAACCTACTGTGATAGTCCTGAAATATTTCCTGAATAATTTACAGTTTCAGAAAAATTAACAGTTAGTTAAACAGTTGGCAAATAAATCAGGTTGGGAAATGATTTTCGGCGAAACGGCAGAACCTCATGTAAAGTAAATAAATCATTTTTATTTTATTAATTTATTTGTTGTTTTTTATTTTTCCTGCAATAGATCTTATAGTCTCACACAAAACAAAACATTTAAAAACTACCAACCCCTAAATACTCAAATACTAGGGAGTAGAGTATAACAAATTATAAAGTAGAAAATATAAGAAAAAACAATTAAAAGTTTACACAAGAAATCATTGCCATGTTCAATATGTAAAGAATGTGACAGTTATGCAGAAAGTACTGCCCTTATTTAATGTTACCCTTTAATGTCACACTTTATAGCCTTATATCATTGTCCAATTAAAAAAAAAAAAACAAAAAACATGTACATCTCTAATGCTAGTAAATTTTCTGACTGCACAAAAACATTTTTCTTTTGAAAAGTGATGATAAAACTTATAATAATTCCAACTAGAAAATGTAGTGTCATACATTCTCGAAAAAACTTGGTTAACCTCAACATAAATATATAACATGTAAAGAATAATGAACTAAAACAATTACTTTGCTCACCCGCGAAGGTCGCGGGTGAGCAAAGTAATTGTTTTAGTTCATTAATATGGACCTCCGCAAAGTAACGCCTGATTCAATAAATTATGTAAAGAATAACTCAGATCTTTACCCTTAAGAGGGTATCCACCTTTTGCCCTATGAGTCCTTTGACCCCTAGCTCAACCTTAAGGGCAGTGACATAGGCACACTAGATTTAGGCAGCCTAAAATAAATGCAACAAACAAGAGTAAAGTGAAGTATGTTTTCAATGATTACTTCTACGAAAATGACTTTCGCGTATTTCGTTTTTCTTTTCAGGTTTGTTATTATTTACCAACCTTCTATCTGTTATAACTTATAATTGTAACATGTTCGACAATTTTAGCAAACGGTAACTAAACAAAATCTCCAACTATATCTCGTAATTTCGTCCAAATTTGTTGTTCAATTTGAGCAAATATAGGAAGTACAAAATTAGATACTCTGAACATAAGGTCAAATACAATGCTAATTAGATTCTTATAACAATGAAAAAGTTCAAAGTAAACTTACAATGTGGCGAAAATCCAAGAAAATACGCCGAAATACACGAATCAAATCTGAATCAGGACTAAAATATCGGGATGGAATCCTTTTCTGGGTACTCATTAACACGTTCAAGGACAATTAAACGTATCACCGGTATTTGCACTGAGATTAGAACGCACAAAAAATAAGCAAATCCTTTGTTTTATTATCGAAAACCACGTTAAAAAAATCGCGAGGTCGCAAATACATCCGCCATATTGCGAAGGGTTGCGTTTTCCGTTCGATTTGTTTTGACGGCAAATTGACCTTTTTGGATTTTGCGTCCTGTCTATGGTTATGTAACCGAGGTGCGGTGGTCGTTGACAAGGCAAGGGTCAATGTGCTCTGCCTGTTTTGCGATTTGGCCGGGTTGCATGACCAAACCCAACCACGGCGAAATTAACTGGCGTTCCTTTACACGCTTTGGGTTATTTTAATCTTTCGAACGTATTATTTTTGACAGATAAATATTTATTCAACAGAGAAATCCAGAATGTGATCAATAAAAAAGCGAAAATAATCGAATTTTATAACTTTGTAGTAAACGGTATTTTGTTAAACAATTCTACTTGAAAAATTAAATCTATCTGAAGTTAAAATCTGAAACACCTAAAATCACGAAACGGATTGTATTCTACGTATTTTGCGACAGGAAACGTCATATGATTGTTATCATAAAAAAAAACAAATCAATATTGCACTAACCTGGGGATTGTAACACATTTCGTATGACTATTTTGACTGGAAATAGCCTTTTCTAGTTCCTCAAGGGCTCCGCTTTTCTTTAGTTTCTTGACTAAACTCTTTACAGCCTTCTCGGACCACTTGTCTTCCGCGACAGACGACCCTTCAGGGCCCTTTTTCCACCCTAAAAGTCGTTTCACAACTGGCGGCGTTAAAGGAAACATGCCGCGACACTTTATCGATTTAAGTCATCAAAATAAAATTGTTGAGGATTTAAAGGTTCACTACATTCGCGCACAATTATTACAATCCGTATTTAGATAAACCACTGACGGCCATGTTGAGAAATGAATGAAAAAATGACAGACCAGTTGTCAATCAACACGATCAAGCCTTCTCTTTCTCACGTTGAAGTATATTTTAGGATTTGTGTTTGTGTATTTAAAATCTTCGTTGAAAAAAATTATACGGATCATAAATTTTCCACAATGAAATAAATTAGTGGTTTCTTCTATTTTAACGTGTAAGCAGAGTGTTAAAAGTAATACTTTACGCACACCAATTTTACTTTCAATATCTAGTTTCTCTTTCTTACTTGTTTATTTTTAAAGTACAACCATAGACTTACCAGCCAGCCCGTTTTTAATATAAATAACTGGTCAGGGATCCGTAAGAAAAAAATCAAAGTGAAAAACAAAAAAATTCTGAATTAGGTAGTTACTGTAAGGACGAAAGTGAATGAGATAGCAAACTTGTCATGTACTTTAATTAATTGGTTTTTGAAACGTTCTAAATTATGTTATTTTGTTGACTTATCACTAACATATTTTTTATGTTTAATTGTATCTAGCTGATGCCCGTGGCTTCGCCCTTGTTGTATTTTTTTTTAGTTTATATCATAAGAACCTTCTCCTGACAGTAACAAACGCAATAAAAAATGAATTATCCAATTTGGTACAGTCGATCGGAAGTTATGCGCTTAGCAACAACAAACAAACTACACTCTCACGGAACCTACGCTATGTCAGTAAAAATATATAATAAACTACCTATCCAAATAAAAATAGAAACAAAAGATAAAAAATTTATAAGAATGTTAAAAGATCTCTTACTCCAAAAATGCTACTACACTATAAACGAATATCTAGAAGAATAAGTAATATTTTTAATTATTGTCATGTTATGTATTTAGTCAAAGGATGATTTTCTTTCAATGTGCCACAAGTTATTAGTTTGTAATTTAAAATTGTTTGAAATTGTTTATTTAATTGTTCGAAATTGCTTATTAGTTTATAATGTAAAAAAAAAAAAATTTTTGTTTTTTAATAATTTTAAATAATAATTTTATTTTTTTAAGTGTCACTTACACGGACATTAACATTACGTGTTGTACAGATAAGTACAAACTAATGTACTTATAAATTTAGTTTAAAATTTATATGTACTGAAATATGTACCTACTGCTTAATTTTAAGTTTAATTGCTACGCCCCAACAGGGCATCATTTATGTACAAATTTTGTAAGAAATGTTGCGATTCAATAAATACTGAAATACTGAAATATCTTTGTACAAATATCTCAACGGTTATCAGTAGTGTTTTATTTTTTGTCTTTTTTTTGTACAATAAAGAGTTTACTTACATACAATACATACATACAAGTAAATATAATGGTGTCCTAATTATAGAGTCGTTTTAAGTGCGACGACGTCATCTCAATATACTTCTATGCTCAATAATTACCTCTTACCAGTGGCGGCAGAATATTCTTACATCATATTAACAAAGAAAAATATAATTTTACTTGTGTATTGGTCGTAGCGTTTGTTCATCTTTTAACACAACACGTAATATTGTAGTACTTACTTATTTGTATTAAGCGTAGAGCTTGTCTAAGCTAAAAAATAATATTATAAGTAATATTTTTGTCATTATATAATACTTAGTAATATGTGGATAATGTCGTTGACTGTACTACTAGTACCCTGTGCTTGTTAATTTTATTATACTACCTATTGTACAGTTGTTTGTTATCCCTAAAATAAATAAATAAATAAATAAAATGACGCGCGCCCCTCTACTGAATCAGTTGATTTAGATGTGTGCGTGCAAATATTAATTACGACTCTTCATCGGTTTGGGAGCGTCGACTATTCCGTAAACTATTATCAGTGTGCAACAACACGATCAACAAATCTTATGAAAAATACTGTGCGTAAATGCGGTGGTAGGGCGCGTCATTTTAAATTAGACAAGTTATACACATGTAATTAACAAACTATAATTTTCTCTACAAAAATGTTGAATAGACTGAGCAAGCTTTACACGGTGATGTCATTATTATTCTACATAAATTTATTATATCATATGCAAATAAATTTTTTTCCACGCAAATTTTTAATTGTTAATAGATTATACGGGCAGCTGAAAATCTAAATTAATCAATCATCCACGTTGTTCCAAATAATTATTATTTAATCGCTTCTTTCATTAATGATGAATCACGAAATATTTATTTCACAACGATTGACGTGTACGGAACCACATTCCATAAATTGACGTTTCAGTAATCGAATTGTTTATGGCATGACAGATTGTTGATGTTTTGAATTCGTTCTTTCAAATTCAAAAGTTTGCATTTGTTTTTCTTCAAAAATGTGCCAGTTGTTGAAGTTATTTGACGATTTTTCGGTGTAAATAGAGCATTTGGTAAGTTATTTCCCTTTTTTTGTGTAAATATAATGTTAGCGGTGGTTAGCACGTCCATTAAATTGCGAATATGCGCGGTAATTAAGGGATGTTACTGGCAGTTTAATTTTGTATCTTATTTTACTGGCCAGTCCTTTTTATTATTTGTCGATTGTAGTAGCTTGCCTTGGCTGGAAATTATAATTCATAAACTTTACGACAAAATTAATAGTTTTAGTTTGAAATCTACTGTGCGTTTTAAAAGGCGCACCCCTTAATTTCACGTATTTCTTTGAAGAATCTTTACACTTTAGTTATTTATCTGTTGCAATATGTTTAACCATTTTACCTTAATAGTTTTTTGTACGAAACTATAAAAAATTGGTAAAGTATCTTAAAATTTTACTGAAAGTTACTTTTGTCTGATTGTATTCAGCCTTAGATTATTTATGCACTTTTTTGTAAGTATTCAGCATTAAAGTTTGCTTATGGCTTTATAAGCAATGCTGCTGGGAAGTGTATGAAAGTAATTAGAAAAGTAAGTTTTTCAGGGTATCTACTGTTTTAAAATTGGTTCCTTTCTTGTAGCTATGCTCACTACTGTGTCACTTCATCTAGCTAGACCAGACTCCATCAGAAGTAGGTCATTTACTCCAGAGTAGGCCAAACAAACAAAACAACAAAAAAAAAGCTGTGGTGGCCTAGTGATTTGACCTATCGTCTTTCAAGCAGAGGGTTGTGGGTTTGAGTCCGGGCTTGCCTCTCTGAGTTTTTCAGAATTTATGTGCAAAATTACATTATAATTTAAGTGGATAAACACCAGTAATTAGACATCCTTACACTTATATTTACCTACCTATATACTTTTCTAAAAAGCCATGGTGGCCTAGTGGTTTGACCTATGGTCTCTCAAGCGGAGGGTCGTGGGTTCGAGTCCAGGCCCCACCTCGTGAGTTTTTCGGAATTTATGTGCGAAATTACATTTGTAATTTACCATGAGCTTCACGGTGAAGGAGAACATCGTGAGGAAACCTGCATACACCTGAGAAGAAATTCAATAGTGTGTGTGAAGTTCCCAATCTGCACTGGGCCTGCGTGGGAACTACGGCCCAAACCCTCTCATTCTGAGAGGAGGCCTGTACCCAGCAGTAGCCATGGTATTTATTTTCCAGCTGTTATGATGGCGGAGCAGCCTCCGCTCATCCTGTGCATGGAGAATGCAGCGGGCGAGGAGGTATCCCTCAGCATCCAGCCCCATGACAACTTCCAGTCGTTCCTGCTCAAAGCCAAGTAAGTCATTCAGCCGGAGCACACATCACACGCACATCTCAGCGTATACACTGGCAAGCAAAAATAATGGGTTATTTCTCATACAAAGTTGTATGAAAAGCGACCCATTTTTTTGGCCCGTCAGTATACGCTCTATGAGATACCTTGGGCTATAGTTCCCATGTGGGCCTAGCACAGATTGAGAACTAGATTAATATAACAGTTACTTACTACGTATAGCCATGGTGGCCGTGTGGTTTAACCTAAGTATGGCCTCCCAAGCAGAGGGTCGTGGGTTCAAATCCCGGCTAGCACCTCTGAGTTTTTCGGTTTTTTTTTTTTTATGTTAGATAGGCCAGACAAACGAACTAGTGGGTCACCTGATGTTAAATGAACACCACTGTCCATAGACACCCGCAGCGCTTTACACGATTCCAGTGCGTTGTCGGCCCTAAAGGAGAGGGAATAGGGGAAGGGGGAGAGGGAGGGGGAGAGGGAAGGGGTGAGGTATTGGGCCCCCGACACTCTCACTGACCGTACGAAACGCAAGCAGGATTACTGCTGCTTCACGCCGGTGTTCTGTGAGAGGGTGGTACTGCTCCGGACGAGCCGGCCCATTCGTGATGCAGCGGCTAGCTACAACATGGCTCTACCACTACAAAAATATATATAATAAAATATTTATGTAAATATATATAATATAATATTTATGTGCGATATTACATTTGAAATTTACCATGAGCTTTACGGTGAAGGAAAACTTCGTGTGTGAAGTTCCCAATCCGCTTTGGGCCCGCGTGGGAACTACGGCCCAACCCCTCTCATTCTGAGAGGAGGCCTGATGATGAGATTAGATTCTCGCGTTTCACAGCCGCTATATTCCGCCGCTATTCACCTACATACCAGCTGGCTTACCGCCGGCGGTGCAAGTAGCAGTCATAGAGTTCATTTTCGAGTGCCAGCCTCTGTCAAAGATAATAGAATCACTATGTGTCCGGGACAGCGGTGGGGAACAGGGAAGTCCCTCTTGTATGGAGTGACAACGCACTGACTGATGGTCAGACTAAGGCCTGTTAATTAGCATTGGAGGTACAGTCAGCATTAAAAGTAGCTGGTCACTTTTGTACTTTGTCGTAATAACACAATTGTCAATCATGTATGACATTTGCATCTGACTGTAAAGCGACAAGGTACAAAAGTGACCAGCTGCTTTTGATGCTGACTGTACGTGGGTCTGCATCAAGCCGTGTCACGTAGTCGCCCTGTTTAGTCGGCCGAGTCACCTTAATATTTGTTATTATTACGCTATGACGAGGAGGCAGTAGACTAGAATTTTCCCGGGGCTTCGATCGTGTGAACACCCTCGCAAACTTTGCGTTTATAATATTAGTAGGACCCTTAGTGTTGCGGGTGTCTTGGGCGGCGGAGATTGCTTCCCATCAGGTGAACCGCGTGCTTTAATGACATATGTATAAAAAAAAATGTGAAAATTTCTACGTTAAGGTGTGCTTCCCTGGTGCGCAGGGTTGAAGGCGGCCCCAACGGCATCCTGATGATGATGATTCCGAATAGACTGTACTCATGTATTGCCTATTCTTAAATCACTGTCGTGCGATTTCCTATAGCGTCAAGTAGCAGTGATTTAATTTCAATTATGTTTTAGTAATTCCATGTTTAAGAACATTATTGTTACTGACCAAGGATGATATAGACTGGATTAGCAATCGCCATAGTACAGATCGGCCGCGATTTTTATAGTTCGATTATTAAATCTAGATGGCGCTGAAATATAGCCCGAGGCTTTGAAAGCAAAACAATAAGACTACAGATGTTTCATATTACTACAAATATATTATTTTTCAAAAATATTGCATAATAATAATACATTTGCAGTAATATGAAATATCTGTAGTCTTATTGTTTTGCTTTCAAACCCTCGGGCTATATGTCAGCGCCATCTAGATTTAATAATCGAACTATAAAAATCGTGGCCGATCTGTACTATGGCGATTGCTAATCCAGTCTATATCATCCTTGTTACTGACACAAAAATGGATCCAAGCTATCTTAATAGAGATTTATAACAAAATAAAATTGACCACATAGCAAAAATTCCCAACATCTCAAAAATGGTGACACTTTTACTAAATCTAAATTAACTTTTTTAGATCGTCCTAAATGCCGCAGGATCAGTATTTTGACTGACATCTTATAATCTTCTATTTCAGTGCTTTACTTGGTTACGAAGTAGATCTTAATTCAGTAACCAGAAACCAACCAGTAGCTCTAACCGACAACATCTACCAATTCCTCATGAACGCTGAAAATAACATGCTAGAGTACCCACAACTTGGTCAAAGTTTTGATCAAATGTTGGAGCCAAATAACGACGATCTAGTGTACGTACTAGACGACGGCACGCAAATCAAAGCTTCACAAATACACTTCGACAATGAAGATCAGCCTATAGACTTTACTGCTGAAAAAATACCGTTCATCAAATATATTGATGATGGTATTGATGAAATAGAAGAACCAAAGGATGTTAGCACTAAAATGATCAACATTGTTGAAAGTCCAGTGTCCAAATGGTCAAACTCCAGTCCTAAGAAGGGATTTGCTAATAGTCTACCATTTAAACTCGTTAGCAATAATACTTCTGGATTCGAAGCACAGTTCACTAAATACCTAGAAAACAACAGTGACAAAACTTTTACACCTCTTAACACTGTGACGACTAGAAACAAATCGCCCAGAAGTTTGATCAAAGATAACTATAAGAAATATGACGAAAACACTTATAGTAAAACTGACAATTATACTTTAACCAGAGATGAAGTTTTAAATATGTTCAAAGATCCACCAATCGCTATACCCTATGAGAGTTACCAATACAATGATAAGCGGAGGCATGTACGCAAAACTGACCCGTCACGCCCAGTATATAAAGCTTGGAATGCCAAGCCCATGCCGTACGTTGATGTCGACGGGACTCTAATAGGACAAAACGAGAGCCAAAACTGTTTTATTTGCGAAAAGTTTGTCGATAACAACATGGAGAAACTGTACTTATTTGACAACGAAGATCAAAGGTTACACAGATCATCGCCCCCTAAAAAGTTATCGACGCAACTCAAAATCATCTGCGATCATTGTTTGAATGAAAACTTCAAGCCATCAAGAATGAAGAGTCCCAATAAAAATCTAGATCCCGACGAATATCTAGTTATCAGAAATAATCAGCAGTACATATTCCAGAAAACGAATTCGATTGATTTCAAAAATATCAAAAGTGGCTTCGTTAATATTGGTGAAGCGACAGCTATCATAGATAAAATAGAGTCCAAGATGCTGAAATCTAGTGCCAAACAATTGGATTTTGTTAAAGTTGAAATTGGTTCAGATGGTGAAATAATAAACAAGGACAACGTAATTAAAGATGAGAAGGAGGATTCTAGTGATGTGGAGATCATAGAGACGGCACCGGAGATAGACGATGTCATAAACAATTTGGATGAGGCTGATGAGGAAGTGAAAGAGTTTTTGGGAATGTATCAGCGCGATAGCAATGCTATTAGTGAATTGAAATGCAGGTAAGACTAATCTCTCACCTTTTTTTACCCAAATAAACATTTAACTCGTGGTCATATTTGAGCTTTATAATCTTAATGAGCTAGTGGCAAGCAGTCTTGCTTAGTTGCAGGTGTGTCAATTAGTTTGTCATAGAAACTTCATTGGCAGAGCGCATTCCAGATCTTCCGGTTCTACTGGTTCGAGTCAAGCTTGTTTGTTTTTCTGTGATGTAATTTTTTTTTTAGATTTTGCGAGCGTGTTTTCGCCGATTTGGCGGAGTTGATGGAGCACGGTGACGTGCATAGACATCTTTTGGAAGATGGCGAGGTCTTCCCATGCCCTTTGTGCAACTACGGTACCTACTAAAATTTAAATGAGAAAAATAAAAGTGTAGATAGTTGGAAAAATATAATAGATTTACAGTTTCTGTTACTTATAGCTCAACCGTTTGAATGAGTCCTCGCCTGCGCGGTACAGGGGCTTGGGGGTATGACGAGGGCCGAGAGAGGTGCACCTCTTTGCCGCGCGGGCGAAGACTCGTTTAAACGATCTAGTTATATCAACTTATCCCGTTGTCTACCTAAAAAAAAAGTTCAAAAAGTTAAAAGTTCCTTGTATGTTTTTTTCCATTTACTTGTATTGTTTTCTTTGTGGTGGACAATAAAGAGTCATTGTATTTTATTGTTTTGTTCCATATAAAATCGATCTTGTTTCCAAAAGGGATCAAAACTGGCTTTAAAACTAATATGTCCAATCCAAATCAAAGTTTCAGTAGGGCAAAAAAAATTATACACCTCGAAATAATTAATATTGATAAAACTTAGTTTTTCTGGTGTACACATGCTTGATTTTGTATTTCTATAGTTTTTCTTTCCAAAAGGATATGCTGACTACAAATGGCTAAAAGGTCACCTGAAAGCAGCTCACGACTACTCCACGAAAACAAAAGAAAACGAGACTGATAAAAAAGGTTAGATTAAGACTTTCTACTAAGTTATTTGTAGCTAACAATCCAATTTTGCTTGTATTTTTTTTTAATACAATATAGGCTTGCGTTTGGCCACCAATCACGCCTGGTGGAAAGCGAAAATGAGGCCTACGATAGAGCACGCTTGCCTAGTAAATGCTCATTCACCTTGTATTTAGGGGAATAACCAGGAAGAAGGCAGTTGTTTGCGGTGTTGCGGGCGCCCCCAAGCTGAAAACCGTACAACAAATACGGGGCACTGTAACCGGTACGCGAGCGCTGCACAACTGCTCAGACCCTTCCTCCAGAACGGCTTCTATAGGAAATAGGCTGGAACACGACGAGCCGCTTGGCGCCCTTGATAATCAATCTGGTTTTCAGAGCTATAGGTAGTTAGATTTTTTTTGAGTCGCGTCTTGAAATTATTGCTTTACTAGCTCCTAATACTCCTCTCGTCTGTCGGCGGGGGCTCCCCAGTACCAGCTTCTTCCTCTGGATCGCATACAGCGGAAAAAAAAAAAAAATAAAAAAAAAAAATAGTCGGCTGCCAACGAATTTCTGATCGACTTGACCCCTTGGCGCTGCGTAGAGATGTAGCTTCACTATGCATCTTCTATCGCATGTCCAACGGAGATTGCTCCGAGGAGTTATTCGGGTTGATCCCTGTCGCATCCTTCCGCCACCGCCCTACGCGACAGACAACACTTCCATCCTCACCATCTGGATGATTGGCAGTCTTCTACTGTGCGTTTTTCCAGAAATTTCCTGCCTCGCACAGCAAAGCTCTGGAATGAAGTACCTGTCCGGTATTCCCGGACCGATATGACCTTCAAGCTTTCAAAAAAAGAGCGTACTCTTACCTAAAAGGCCAGCAACGCACTTGTGACTCTTCTGGTGTCGCAGGTGTCCATGGGCGACAGTAATCGTTTACCATCAGGCGATCCGTCTGCTCGTTTGCCCCCTATACCATAAAAAAAAGAGAAATTTTCCCATGGTAAAAAGTAGCCTATGTACTCTCTAAGCCCTTCAACTATATCCATATAAAAGATCATAGCAATCCGTCGCTCAGTTTCGACGTGAAAGAAGAAAGAAACAAACAAACACAGCTTCACATTTATTATATTAATATGGATAATATGGACGGTGTCATCTACCTTATTCTTGCTCCTTCAGTCACATCACCAAGTGTTAGCAAAGCAGATGTTCTAGCACTCCGTCTTCTTACCGGAGGGTGTGGTGTTCCGTCATTTTAGGGAAACGAAGATAATAAATAGTAGTAGTGGTAGAGCCATGTTGTAGCTAGCCGCTGCATCACGAATGGGCCGGCTCGTCCGGGGCAGTACCACCCTCTCACAGAAAACCGGCGTGAAGCAGCAGTAATCCTGCTTGCGTTTCGTACGGTCAGTGAGAGTGCCGGGGGCCCAATACCTCACCCCTTCCCTCTCCCCCTTCCCCTATTCCCTCTCCTTAAGGGCCGACAACGCACTGGCATCGCGTAAAGCGCTGCAGGTGTCTATGGACAGTGGTGATCATTTAACATCAGGTGACCCACTAGTTCGTTTGTCTGGCCTTTCTAACATAAAAAAAAATAAATAAATAAATAACTATAATTTCAATACTAGATGAAAAATAAAACCCGCCTGTATAATTCCCGTTCCCATGGGAATTCCGGGATTGTGTACCTATGTCACTCTCGGAACTGAGACAAATCTAATGACACCTCACACTTTAAAATCCATTGAGCCGTTTAGGCTGCAGGGCGTGCCAAAGAATGATACATACATAGGTACTAGATAAATACATACGCTCGAAAAACATCACCCTCCTTTGGCAGTCGGGTGAAAATCCCTAAATAAAATACCTAAATAAAAAATTGCATCTTTTTCATTTTACGGCGTATCTATTGGTTGTTACCGCTTTAACTTTTTTATTGTTTAATGAATATAGTTACAGAAACAACTTCTCCTGCGGCATCGCCGGTGGCCAAGCGTACCAGAAGTAACAAGAAATGCGAGAAAGACCAAAAAGGTATCTAGAGTTGGTATAGCTTGTCTAATTTAAAATGAAGCGCCCTACCTCCGCATTTACGTCCAAGATTTTTCATGTAATTTGGCGATCGCGACGTTGCACACTGATTATAGTTCACGGAATAGTTGACGCTCCCAAGCAGATGAAGAGTCGTAATTAATACTTGCACGGACACATCAAAATCAATTCGGTAAAGGGGCGCGCGTCATTTTAGCTTAGACAAGCTCTACTTGATTAATCTTTAAAGTAAAACATAGGGGTATTATTAGTTTGTCATGTAGGTATCTGTGTGTGCGCGTCTGCCTGTGGCACTGTAGCTCTGATCGGGCTGATCTGATATTTTTTATTTCTTTTCTGAGGTACTGGACTTTAAGCTGTAGTTTTTCTTGCAGATGAACCTGCTAAAGTCGATGATGGAAAGACCTCAGAAGTTTCCGAATCAACCAATGTAAGTCTTTAATTTAATTTTACTTTATTTATCTATACTAATGTGAAACACTCGTTGTCCGTGGTGCGATAAGTCATATTCGGTGCGTTAGGAAACGTACATTAACTACAGTTTAACAAACCTAAAAAACATTTATAACTAAAAAGTCGCTTGTTTAGATGGTCTAGGGTTAAAAATATCGTTAAACTTGAATTAGGAGTGACAGTTCCATCCATTTTGACACTACTTATCTCTGGGTTACCAGTCAACTACAACAATTCTCAATAAAACTGACGTTCTAGAATATGCAAATTAGACACACATAAAACAAAAACACTGATCAGTACTTACGCTTTAAGGCGAGGTCTACCTTCCAATCGCGTCCTCATAAAGCTCTTAGCATGGACTCATACCTTTTTTAGGGTACTATGGTGATCAAAACGGAGGTGAAGCAAGAAGCGTTAGACACGAGTGACGAAGAAGCCATCTGGATTGTCCACACCGCTGATGATGAGTCTGCCGATCAGCTCCATAACTTGCTGCAGGTATGATACACTAGCTTTTAGCAGCGACTTTGTTCATGCAGGAAAGGAGTCGCGGGGAACAGGTAGTTTAAATATATTTTGTATACCAAATTGAGGATGCTAAAAAACTCCGGCTGCTAGGCCTCTTGATGTCGGATGATCTGATGAAGAGGTCACGGGAAACTATTGTCTGCGGGTGAAGTAGCATAGAGTGAACATTTTTCTTCGTCAACCTGGAGTTTTGACACTCAGAAATAGTACATTACTGCAGCGGCCGCGAAATAGGGGATTGCCGGCCGAGTAGTTATAGATGGCCGAGTGTTAACGAGGCCATCTAGAGATACGAGGCCGGCAATCCCTGTTCGTGGCCAAGGCTTGTATAGAGTTTTTCTCAAACATGCATAATCATCATCATTATCATCACCATCATCATCGTCATCGTCATCATCACCATCACCACCATCATCATCAACATCATCATCATCATCATCATCATCATCATCACCATCATCATCACCATCACAATCATCATCACTATCATCATCATCATCATCTCATCATCACCATCATCATCATCACCATCATCATCACACCATCATCAACACCATCACCACCATCAACATCAGCATCATCATCATCATCACCCATCATCACCATCATCATCATCTCATCATCACCATCATCACCACCATCATCATCATCATCACCATCGGCATCACCCATCATCACTATCATCATCACCATCATCATCATCAACATCATATCATCATCACCATCATCATCACCATCATCATCATTATCACCATCATCATCATCACCCATCATCACCATCATCATCATCAGTCATCATCAACATCATCATCATCATCTCATCATCACCATCATCATCACCATCGCCATCATCATCATCATCATCACACCATCATCATCATCACCACCATCACCATCATCATCACCGCCATCATCAACACCATCACCACCATCAACATCACCATCATCATCTTACCTTACCTTAAATAAGCGTAGTAGCAGAATGGCATAATGAACCAAAACGCAAATATTGCTTATAGTTTTTTTTTAATGGCTAAATGCTATGATGCCATAGACCTATAAACGTCATGGTATGAAACAATAGACGATCACTTTGCTGGCCTTGGCCAGCAATGTTGTATGAAATTCCATTATTGACCTCTCGTCTAGCCGCACACCACGCCGCGCCTGCATTGTGACACTTCGTGGCGTATTATAAGGAACATAACGTCAACATTTCATAGCATGTTTGAGAAAAAACACTTTAAAGCTTAATAATGTATTTTGCTTAAAATTGGTCGAGTCTATACTATAAAGGTTTAGGTACTTTTACTTTACTAAATGTAAACAAACATCAGCTGTCAACACTACCAAACGTTATGGCGTCAGGTTAACCAGTCAAATGCAATATTTGTAATTGACTTTCACGCGTCACATTTTCGACGTAATCTTTAGTTTAGTCGCATAATATGGAGTTTGTTTACATATACCCCCTGTTTCACCATCCATTGATCAAATTTATTTGACGGATAAATGTGATGCCGTCTCTGTTTGTTTTATTCGAATAGACGGCGACGGCATCACATTTATCCTTCAGTTAAAATTAATCAATGGGTGGTGAAACAGCCCCTTAGTAAAGTACCAAAACTTAATAGTATAGGGTGACCACATGATCGGTATTTTACGGGTTGTCCCTTACTTCAGGCACGAATTTTTAATTTTCCTGTAATTTGGCGAAACTAATACAATACGGGACAATGTAGTAAGTTTACGATTCAATGGCATTTAATGATAAAAATACCTATTCGGACAATTTTCTCGCACACAGCGGTGAACAACGCGTGATCCGCGTGAACGCATGACATGGGTGAGAGTGTGTGTGAATGTGATAGCCAAGGAGCGGAATTTCTCATAGCAAAAATCAAACATCAAAGGCATTGAACATAAGTTTTATCGAGTATCGATAAATATTTCAGCAATTAATAAAACAGAAAATAGTAGGTACTTTTAAAATAGCACTTTTTAAGTTAATTACAATTAAAATATAAAACAGAAATGCAACGAAACTAAAATCTAACCTTCATTCAAAATAACAATCGAATCTATTTCTGTACTAATCGCATTTTCTTCATCTTCTCTGTAGTAATAGAGAATTGTCATAATTTATTCTATATTGTCACCCTTTAAATTGGTCCTGTTATCATTGTAGATCCAATTATAGTTTGAGAAAGAGTGTTCTACCTCCGTTGATATATGTAACAGGAGCATATTTGTAGTATTCCATAATGCTGTTTTGGTTGTATTCAGTTTTTGCTATAAAATCGGCATAGTCGCGAATTAGGTCATAGTCCGGAATCCTATCTAGTATTTTTTCGAGTTTTAGTTTCACTTCATTACATCCACACCACTCCACGATAATCCTCACATGGTCTAGTATTAAGAAAGAGTCTATTAATGCTTTAATAGCATATTTAATAGTGGGTACTTATTTAATTTTTTTTTCTAACTAACCCAACGCGATTTATTTTAATATGGAGTTGCAAGTCGCTTATCAAAGAGGTCAAATGTTACAGAATACTTAATGTTAAAAGGCGATGACAAGCGAAGAGTCGATTCGATAACATCGATAGCTGGAATAGTCGATAAAACTTATGGTCAATCCCTTTGATCTTTGATTTTTGCTATGAGAAATTCCGCTCCTTGGTGATAGCGTATAAGCGAAGAGAGACGGGGAGACGGCGATAATAAAAAAAAAGTTGATTTTTAATAAAACAAAAAGGTTTGTCCCGTATTTTAATCTCGAATCCCGTATTTTTAATGCAGCTGTCCCGTAAAACTGGAAATCAGATCTGGTCACCCTAGTCGAGTTAGGAAAACAAGTTGAGGTATAGGTAAGGTACTGTGACTTTGAACAAATGGCGAATTTAATATTATGCTCGGCGAATGTTCAGCACATACATATATTATTGTACCGTGATGCGGATATTGAAACAAGCGTTTCCGGTTCTAGGGCAACGAGAAAAAAGAAGACTCCTTATTTAAGGCACCTCAGAAATGTGACAGTTGCAGGTAGACAATAGAGAAATTGTTTTGGAATTTTTGCGATTTTCATTCATTTTATAACGGGGACTTATCGTGCAAAGTTGATTTGTCTTGAACTCGAGATCACGGCTATTCCAGCTTTCCAGCCAAACGTCGAAGCCATTTTGAACAAAATTGATTTTGCGCGATGTACTCCCGGTCTTAGCATAAGTAGAAAAATTGTGTATTTTTAAATCGCATTTTTAAGATCACCTGGTTTAGTTTCATGACTTTACATTTTTTAGCTCTAGCTTTTGTTTGATCCACTTATTTCTGATTATTTTATGTAAAGTACTAAAGTGTTGTATAGTATGGATACTAGTAGTACATACTTAATGATAATGGCGCAGTGGTTGTGTCATAAACGTCGGGGGCTTTGAAAAAATGTTATGTTGTAATGATAAATTGAAATAATAACCTAAGTTGTATATATTTTGAATGAATATGACGGGCAATTTTCAACATTTATAGTTGTATTATAAAACTACGATGAGATTAGGACAGGAACTGACATTATTCCATACCTTCACATAGGTCACAATCTTTTAATCCTGTTCACATCGCGATTTTATAATAGTTTTCTAGAGATCTGCTAGAACCTTCTCCAACTTATGAGCCCAAGGCTAACCCTGTTGAAAGACTAAATCGTACTATTGTTAATAGTGTCGTTTTTTTTGATAAATTATACGACTTTTCCAGTCAAATAATGATAGATGCGTCTACCCACAAATGCCGAAAGCGTGGGCGTAAACGGAAGTGCTTGAACAAGGATGAAACCGTCATTTGCGTGCCTACACAAGAAGACTTCTTAAAGGTAAGACATCATATGAAACTTGCATGTTTTATATTCACAAAGCAAAGCAAATGAGCTATACTTTTTCTGCCCATAGCTTCGAAATTGTGAAATTTCTCCAGATACTATGTTGTTCTTTATATACGGCTATGATCAATTATGGTCATTACTTATAAATTTTTGGTCACATTGTGTGGTAAGTTTAAAGATTTTGTTTTCAATGTACTTACTGATTTTTTTTCTCTATTTCAGAGAGCCCAAGGCAGGCCCAGACAAAGCATGGATGATTCTAATAACGGCTTACTTGTTGAGGTATCCTTCATTTCTTATTTCTTGTGCATGCGATACACAACGCCAATTTTTACACTTGCATGTCTTTACGACAAAACAATAAAGTAATAGTTCTTTTAACTGTCTGTAACACCTATCTGCGCTATGTTTAAGCAAATACATGACTGATTATTGATAACTGATTGTACGTGTGTGTATTCTTTGTATAAACTTATTGTAAGTTGCATTTCACTACACCAGCATCTATCTCGCAATGGAAGACCACATGACGTCGTTAAAGCTACGATTGGCGTGAAAAGACGGTTATGATGTGGTACGATATAGTAGGCGAAAGCCATTTCAGCAGATTTTAAATATTTTCTTTGACAGAGGACACGCAAGAAGAAACCTTCGGAACTGACTTCGGATCCGCAGATAGTGACTTGCCATAACTGCAATGAGTCCTTCACATCCAAAGTTCGATTGAAGTTCCATATGTAAGTATACATTGTGCAAAGTAGCCTGGATATAAATGCATTTTGAAAAGTCATTTTGAATATTATTTTAAGCAAATTTACATTCGTCTAAAAGTTTACTTCTAATAGATTTGCAGATAAGAAACCGCGGTAGTTTAGTGGTTTTATAGACACATTATTTAGATAAGAGACGTCGTAGCTAGCTATTGCAATGCAAAAAAAGCTTATGAAATTTCTAACATAAACGTAACTATCGTAAGGTCGCGGTTGAGCAAAGAAATTGTTTCAGTTCTCTTATAAAATGTGTATTTACTATCCAAATCATCGGTTCCCAACCTTTTATGGACTAACGCTCTCTTTATAAGAAAAAAAACTCCAACGCCCCCTTTTAAGTAATAGTCAATTATACCAATTTTATATGTCTATATTTTATCTATTAATTATCACAAATTAAAAATTATTTGCACCAGCTACCGCCTCCACGAAAAGATCCAGTCCAGCGGCCATTAGAGGGCGGTACCGTACCGCTCCCATTGGGAACTATGCCATGCTATGCACCTACCCAATTGCATGACTGTCACCAAAGTAGCTCATATCAACAATGTCTATTATAAACTTTAGGCAATTCCACGAGAATACATCGATGCGTACAGCATCAGGCCAGTTCACGTGCACCGAGTGTGCTGGCGAGGAATTCGCTACGGAGACGGAGTTATTCGACCACCTCCACTTTAGACACCATAAGCAGCGCCGCTGGCAGTGCCCAGTCCAGGGTTGCGGGAAGACCTTCTTCCTCAGGTCAGTTGTCCACAGTAGACCCTTTAATTCCACTACGTATCAACTACTTTAACTGTTGAGCAACTTGCCATGGTTCGTATTTTACCCGTGTAATGCAAATCGGGTTTAGCTGCTGCTGGTCTGAAATACGAAAGTGGCTAAATACTTACTTACCAGCTGGGCGCAGCGACCCAAAGTGGGTCTTGGCACCACGCTATGCTTTGCGGTTTTGGGTCAGCTCTTGCCAGCCTTCGACCCCGAGATCCAAAAGATCCTTGTGGACCTCGTCCCTTCAGCGGTACCTGGGACGACCAACCGGTCTACGTCCACTCGGTCGTCCCAAGTACGCTCTTTTCACGGCTTGATCCTCTCCCAACCGTTCCACAACAATAAGTGGCAAGTTGCTCAACAATTATAGTTGTTGACCGTACAACTAGCTAGTGACTACAGTACCGGCAGTTCAGGATAACCGTAAAATGAGAAGATCGTTCAGGGTTTCAGGACAGCCTTCTACGGGTCTGTTTAAGAGGAGAACAAAAAAAGATAGAAAAGAAGAAAAGAAAGAAGAAAAAGAAAGGAGAAAAGAAGAGCTTTTATTGCTGCTACGTATTTTACTAAAGTATTTCTCAATATAAAGACAGATTAAGACTTACCATATTTCTGTCGCTAAAAAAAAAACAAAGTTTAAAAAAAAATGTGGTCCATATCTGGACTTTTTAGGGCGACACACAGACACGCGCCGCTGCGTGTGTGAAAATGCGGCAAAGGGTGCAGTTAAAGTACCCACGACGTGTAATAGTCTAGCCGGAATGACAATAATGTACGACTTCATAATTCAAATCTTCATGTAATTGCAATCAGGGTTTGGATTATTAGGTCGCGTATTATTGTCGTTTATTGCGGGTCGACAAATACTAGGTCGTTACGCTAACCGCACCCCATATCTGGGCTTCTTAGGGCGACACTGACGAAGCACAGCCGCACGCACACAGACACGCGCCGCTACGTGTGTGGAACATGCGGCAAGAGGTTTCTGGACAAACAGACCCTGGACGAACATGGGGTCACGCATTTACAGGTAATCTTACGCAGAAAGTAAAATGAAACCCCTGAATTAACTCAACTGCATTTAATTATAACTTCATAGAAGAAAAAATACCATCAAAACAGTATTCGTTTGCTTTCATCTAAAATTCTCTCTCCGCTACTTCCCTTGACTACTCGAAACAATATTATATTCTTGATTTTTTCCCATATTTATGTTATACTCTTCTGCAGGATTTGAACCGTTAAAAAAAACTTGTAATATTAAACTACTAACACCTGCTAACATAGTTTCTAAGTTAATTGTTACTAAAACTAACACTATGAATCTAAGTTATTCGAAATAAATTATATTATTATTTATTATAAAATAAAAAAACGGCAAGGGCGAGTTGGACTCGCGTACCATACAGTCAAGGACAAAAATGTATACATACGATTAAATATTTATTTTTAGTTTTTAATTTTTTCCTCAGATCAAGCCGTTTCAATGCCACATCTGCCTGAAGCAACTGACGCGTCGCTCTCGCTTGCGCATGCACTTACGCGCGCACGAGGAGGCGCTCTGTCCCGCTCTAGTGCCTGTCTGTGCCGCCTGCCATCGCGCCTTCGCCGACGTCGCACAGGCGCAGGTGAGAGGGACAGAGTAAGATAGAACAGGGACAGCCAGATAGTTGTCAGATTGGTAGAGGCTCTGTGCCATCTGTCACTACGCCTTCGCTGAAGTCGCACAGGCGCAGGTGAGTGGGACAGAGTAAGATAGAACAGGGACAGCCAGATAGTTGACAGATTGGTAGGGGCTCTGTGCCATCTGCCATCGCGCCTTCGCTGACGTCGCACAGGCGCAGGTGAGTGGGACAGAGTAAGATAGAACAGGGACAGCCAGATAGTTGACAGATTGGTAGAGGCTCTGTGCCATCTGCCACCACGCCTTCGCCGACGTTGCACAGGCGCAGGTGAGTGGGACAGAGTAAGATAGAACAGGGACAGCCAGATAGTTGACAGATTGGTAGAGGCTCTGTGCCATCTGCCACCACGCCTTCGCTGAAGTCGCACAAGCGCAGGTGAGTGGGACAGAGCAAGACAGAACAGGGACAGCCAGATAGTCACAGAGACAGGTAACATATAGGTAGAGGCTCTGTGCCATCTGCCATCGCGCCTTCGATGACGTCGCACAGGCGCAGGTGAGTACGAGAGGGACAGAGTAGAATAGAACAGGGACAGCCAGGTAGATACAGAGACAGGTGACAGATGCCTGTATTCAGTACGCCTGAAGCAACTGAATTGTGGTGCCTTGAGGGGGATGGGGACAGAGTGAGTCAGTAGGGCCAACCTGATAGACAAAGAGACTCGACTAAGAAATAGACAGACATTTAATTACTATGTTAATCCGTTGTTTAGTACTCATAAGACAAGCTTTGCTTATTGTTTGGGACTAGTTTAATTCCTTCTAATTGGAGTTAGTCGTCCCGTTATATTAATTAATTTATTATTTATAATATAATTGAATCGGCTAACAAGTGATTCTACAGCTCAGCAACACCAAATCTATGAGGGAATTAATTTATGACAGCTCACATAAACAGTATGTTAATTAATACGTCTCAAATATTATATTATTTGCTACAAATAAATCGCAGGAGCACGTAACGAAATCTACGGAATGCATCGAGATCTTCGCCCGGGAAATGAAGGAGGAGGCCGAAGAGCCAACAGCCGTGCTCTCGCCCACTAGTGGGCTTGTGCGGCCCACCACTAGGAAACCTGGTAAGCTACTCTATTGAATCTTGTTCAGTTTACGTTTTGACGGCCAGATGGCCTAGTGGTTAGACGAATGTTTGTTCTCGGGTCTTGGGTGTTTAATATGAATTTAAGTATGTATCTATCTATACCTATAAGTATGTTTATCCGTTGCCTAGTACCCATAACACAAGCTTTTCTTAGCTTACTTTGGGACTAGGTCAATTGGTGTGAATTGTCCCGTGATATTTATTATTTACCTACACTGCGTCTTCCGGTTCGCGGACGCCACTCGAGAACCTTACCACTGCCACTTAAGGCTAGCGATTCCAAACCGGAAGACGCAGTGTAGGTAGGCCTCCAACAAGATGGAGCGACGACCTGGTAAAGGTGGTGGGAACGCTTTGGATGCGGATGGCGCAGGGCCGATCTGTTTGGCGAGCCTTGGGGGAGGCCTATGTTCAGCAATGGAAGTCTTTCGGCTGAAATGATGATGATGATTTATTATTTATTTACGTATTTGTTTTTCGATGACCTACCTGTCCGAGCTGTGATTATGAGTTCTATAATAAAATCCCACTATATAGCGCGGATTGTATGATTGTTCGTGTGCGCAGACAGCGCAAACGCTCTGATAGCGTGCGAGGCGGCGTGCGCGGGCGCGGCGGCCATGCTGGCGCCGCTGTCTGCCGCGCTGCGTCGCGCCGTGCGCATAGTGCAAGTCGAGAAGGCCTTCCGCTGCGAGTACTGCGAGGAGTGAGTTTAACTTTATGCTTTTAAAAGGGGGTTTTCAGAAAAAAAAACTGACCAAGTGCGAGTCGGACTCGCGCACCGAGGGTTCCGTACAAATTTATGTGTATCTATGAACATCCAGTCTTAGCAGACCCCTGCTCCTAAGCAAAATGTGCGCAGTGTGGGATCATTGTAGATTGGTTACTGATACAGACAGACAAAAAATTTATGCTTTTCGCAATTTTTCCTTTATCTGTGCTATAAGACCTTACTTCGTACCAAATTTCAAGATTCTGAGTTCACGGGAAGTAGGTACCCTGTAGATTTTGATTCCCTTGCGAGTGTCGAAAATTTGCGGCATAAATGGCTGTATCTCTTGATTGCATTGGCTTAGAAGTTTGATTTAATTACAGCTCCAAGTGACAGTAGACCTGAGTAATTGATATAAATTTCAGCTTGATAACTCCACGCGTTCCTGTGAAAAAGGGTCTTGACAGACGGGCGGACGGACGGACAACAAAGTGATCCTATAAGGGTTCCGCTTTTTCCTTTCGAGGTGCGGAACCCTAAAAATGTACCCGTTTTGCTTTAATTAGCCTTAATTTTCCATACAAAATTTATTAGTCAGTTTTGTGACTGTCCATACAGCATGTATGGTTAACTGCGTCACAAAACTGACAGTTAAAAGTGGGATACTTTTTTTTTATTGCGTAAATCGATAGTGCTTGTGATTCTGAGTAGAAATAACCTAAAATCTGTTAAGTTTTGAAAAAAGTACAGGGTACAGTTTTTTCTGAAAATGCCCAAAAATCAAAACGTTTATTCTGCAAGTAGACCACAAAGGGCTCTTTTACATGTCACTTTTTTTAAACTACCAGCGTTTTCGGAAAGACCTTCACTGCCAAGAAGAATGCGCCGCAAGATACTTGGCAGAATGTCACCTTTTCAAGAGAAAATAAAATAAATAATTAATTACGAACAAAAAAGAAAAAAAAACATAAATTACAATATTTATAAAATCTAAGAGAAGTTACATGTATGCCGAGACTTTGTAAACGTCTACAAGTTAGCCTCGAGAATCATCCTGACATTCCTGACCTTTGAACCACGTTGACCCCAGAATCACCCTGACCCTAGCGCCACAATGCCGCGACAATCATCCTGACCTTAGAATTACATTGACCCCAGAATCACCCTGACCCTAGAGCACCACAATGCCGCGACAATCATCCTGACCTTTGCATCACATTGACCCCAGAATCACACTGACACTCGCATCATATTTATTTACTATAGAATCACCTGACCCCACTTCGTTTTGCATTGATAAAAGATCATCCTGACCCCAAAATCATCTTGACTATAGCATTAACCAAACTTTACTAACATGTCACATGTCTTTGGCGATTTTTCGGCCCCGCCTCCCCATTCCTGAGATGTCGAGAGATTTTGGCTCTATCCCTCCCCCCAATCTCACGTGACACTTTGCTAAATACACATTATCATACACGCCACGAAGTAGCTCTTTAGAGCCATAAATGCGATATATTATTGTGTCCAAATTACCCATGACATAGTAACGATTTACTTAATTTTAATAGTTAACTACTTAAGTGCATCGATATGTTAAGTGATATTTACCGAGACTTCCTTTTCTTTTTGCCTCGTGAGGTTGGATGAGACTCGGCTCGAAAGTCCTAAACACCCCACCTCCTAAATGACAAAAAGTGACATTAGACTAGATTTTTTTTTGAAGTTTTGAATGTGTCCTCATTCCAGCGTGTTCTACCTAGAAGAAGCATTGAACAACCACCGCGGTATCCACAAAGGTGTCAAGAATCCTTTCACCTGTCACATCTGCAAAGTCAGTTTCGCTACTTACTCCAGGTATGTGTGGGGAGCTAATTTCAGTTGTTATCAAAACTTTCTTCGGAACCATCTACGGAGTAGAATAACATTGTAAATTTGCTTTGAAAATGCCCGACTGCGTAAATATATTTTTCATCACACTTGCTCGTCAATGGTGTTATCCCATGCCTGTATACTAAATGTCAAAGGCCTAATTTGTTCTTAAGGGAGTTATGGATTTAGGTACAGTTTTTCTTCCCAAGGGAGTTCTAACTTTAGTTTTAAAATTTTCAAACAGTCTAAGGAGGTTTCAAGTCAGCCAACGTTTTGTTTATATGTTTAAAACTTAGCTGTAACCCAATTTTACTACACAAAACTTGTCTACGCTTCATGAAACTTCGTTATTTTTATATTTTAAATTTATATCAAATAGTTTTGCAATAATTTTAGTAAGTTTTTTTTTTAACATGTTGGCAGAATGTGGCCGTATGGCCATTCGAATTCTAAACACAGCTTACATTATCTATGGTAGAATGACTTGAAAAAGTGACAATCTGTATTGGCGGGTAGCCATTTTTTATTTCATTTAAGTGGTTAGAGACAAAATAATTTCATTTTTGGATTTTTATTCCTTGCAGTGTGATGAAAATCATTGTGTGTATCACGGGCAGTAAGGGGATTACAATCTCGAGTCATTAAAATCTAATAGGCTCTCGTTAGTAATCCCCTACTTACGGCCCTTGATGCACAATGTACTATTCTTATTTACTCCCAAAAGTGGATCCATCTTTATAAATTTTTTTTTACGCTACACGTCCGTCTTAAGGTTACCTACTTACATATCATAAGTGGGAAAAAAAATCATTTAAGAAAAAATGTGAATGGAAATTTTGTTACTAGTTAGGAAATAACGATTCTGGTAAATTGATGTAACCAAATGTTTTAGAGTAATTGAAAAAGAAATTAAGGGCCGTTTTCTCGTGGTCCTACTGATTTGTCCTATTAGTAGGACCACTAGGGAGACCTATTTCTGTCTGTCCTGCTTTATGTTTATATGTAAATTCCACCTGTATATGCTGAAAATGTTTCCTAAAGATTTGTGACTTTTTCAAACAAAAATACGCTAGTTTTATTATTCTGTAGTCTACGTACAAAGAGTAAAACAAAGATAAGTATGTCAACAGATAGTTGAACATATTGGAGTAAAGGAATAGCGTTCTAATTCGAATCGGCATCGTTGAATATACAGGTGGTTTAAATAATTGGTAACTGCTACGTAGGCACACAGTAGGACTGACAGACATAGGTCTCCCTCGTGGTCCCACTAATAGGACAAATCAGTAGGACGACGAGAAAACAGGGAAATTAAGTGTCTTGCTTATTGGGGACCATAGATGCACCACGCACAAGACTACCCACGGTTTCTACAAGCGCTCGCTCGCCGATGCCAAGAAGCAGGACAAGCCGCTCAAAGAGGAAGCGGGGCCCTCTGCCAACGGGATCCTGGGCTACGGAGGGTTCCCCGTCGTTAAACACTTTTTGTGCGAGGTTCGTACAATACGTTTACTTTTAGTTTACCACTGACAGATGGCTTGCCTTCATTTCATTTCCAACTTTAACACCATACAAATAAAGTAGCTATTACAAAATCTGCAAACGTGGGTAACAGTATTCTAAAATTGGCTTTATTTGTAGGTCGTTAAAGTTGAATATGAAATGAAGGCAAACCATCTGTCAGTGGTAAACTTTATGTAATTTTACTGTATTTTGCATACATGCATACATAAAGCTACAAACGCACAGACAGCGGAGGCGTGGCGGTGCGGTGGCGGTGACGGTTGTAATATTCTAACTTGTATCACGCGGCGGACACGACGCACAGTATACGCGTTCTTGAATCTACATAAGCACGACGACGTCTGTACACGCGTCAATGTGTGCGTAAGATGCACAGGGCTGACTATCGCAAAAAGAGATAGAAAGAGATAGCTGCGGAAAGTGAATGCCGCGCCGTTCGTTGAGCGCGAGCAACGCTGTAATGTAAAATAAAATGAGTAGGTAATCTAATTATCGTAGTCCTTATAATTAAACTTATCGTTTGTCTAAAATAAGTGAATGAGTGTATACCTAATTCATTTTGTAAAGACAATTAGAGAATGTAATTGTAGATATTGATCTATTGATAGGAAATAATTAACAAATTAATTTTACAAATACCTACTAATATAAGACGTCTATTTATACATTATAGGTAACAAACTTTTAAACCTACTTTCCCTAGTTACTAATGTTACATGTTGCTAATTAAAGTTGCTTATCTACCTTCTTTCGTCCTTCGGAAATCGAAAATAACTCCTTTCCTTGTCTTTGGTTGTTGCCAAACACCCTTACAATGCACAATATATTACCATTTCGCAAAAGTTTAGTGCCGTGCGGCCGACATGCATCGCGTCGCGCACCCGACTGGTGAACAGCGGCGACAAGCAATCGGTGCCTTGGGGGGAGGGGTAACTCGAATCGGTGCGGGGCGGAGCGTGTCCATTCTGTACGTTAGTACTATTATATATTCTGTGCTTGTGTGAAAGGTTGTGCGGTATCGTACCGCGAACTCGTTCATACAAGTTAGAATATTACAACCGTCACCGCCACCGCACCGCCACGCCTCCGCTGTCTGTGTGTTTGGAGCAAAGGCAAGCGCTACTGACTGACTGATCTATCAACGCATAGCTGAAACACTCAACGGATTGTGCTGAAATTTGGCACACAGATAGCTATTATGACTAGTGATCGGCGACCGGTAGCAATTTTTCGACGCAAGTATTACATAGATATGATTATATTTAAATTTCGTGCACAATTTATATACCTAGTAGCTGGGTGACCAAGCTTTGCTCAGAATAAAACTCGAAAACATGCTTTTTCTCAGAGATGAAACCGAGCTAGATGGATTAACCGCCCCCGAAACCCCCTGCATATCAAATTTCATGGAAACCGTTGGAGCCTTAACATTTCTACAATAAAATACTTAGTACCGACCACTTATAATTATCTAACGAACGAATGTCTTGCACTTGTCTCATTGAAGTTCCTATCATTATTTTACACATCAATTGTACAGCCATTTTATTTTTAACAACACAGACCTATCCATATTAGTCATTACGTTGGACCCCAAAGTGAAATATAATGCTACCGGTTGCCGATCACTAATTATGACGTAGGCATCTGTTAAGAAGGTATTTTTCGAAATTCCCATGGGATAGGGAATAAATGGGATTCATAAATTCAATTCAATTAGTTTAGGAGTTTGTATTGTTTGTACGTAACCCTTGGTGCGCAAGTCCGACTCGCACTTGACCGGTTTTTCCATGTTGTCCACGAATAAATGTTTTATTTCTTCTTTCTTTATTGTATTGTATATTTCGGTAACAGGATTGCGGTCGCTCATACTTGCACTGGACTTATCTGCAAGTGCATAGGCGCATGAAACACGCCAACGAGAATTATATTTATAAATGTAATCACTGCGATCTGACCTTCCCGAACAGGTAAACTATGTTCATCATCGCCATCATCATCATCGTGGATATCATCATCAATATCATCATGGAGAATGTTGTTAAAGGTAAACCAAAAATATATGACTATTGTCAAGAGGGCGCTATTATTCTTATTTATGTGGCAATAGTTCAGTATATAGTTGGAACAATGACATCTTGACTTGTCTAAACTGTCAGTCAATTGAAATTGCAAACAATGTAAACAACCTTGTATTTAAAATGTCTTTAATTTCCATTTTCCCTCATCAAATACTGCTAAATCCGTGTGTTATTTAATCAATACTTACCACAACACTATCCTAAACCATTAATACGTTAAACAAGTGCTAGAATATGGATATTTCATTAAATGGTTTATTTACATTGTTCGCAATTTCAATTGACAGCGATTTTACAATGTTTACCTACCTGTTAGCTCTGATGTTAATTTGGAAAGGTTTTGTAGCGAAATAGTTTCATTCCCCAAGCGTTTTTTTTCCAGTAGTTTATTATAAACATATTTACAATGATCCGTTGTTGACTACAAATCGTTTTGGGCATTTTTGTTATTGTTCAAAGAAACCGCCACAGTGACACTGACAATCATTAAAATTATTGCCAGTGTAAGAAATTAGTTCCAATGAAATTCCGCAACATGGCGAATAGTCATATATTTCTGGTCAGGCTTTACCAGCAACATTAGCATCGTCATTGGCGTTATCATCATGGTCACCATCGTCACCAGCACCTTCATAATTGTCGGCGTTGTTAGTATCATGGTGACCGCCAACGTCATTATCGTCGTCGTCGTCGTCATTACCATTATTATCATCTTATTAGCTGAAACATGTCCACTTCTCGACATAGCCCATTTGTGGGGTAAGTTAAGGGGACAATATTATACAACTTGATGATATTTATACTTTGTAATACAGATTGTGAAAAAATATTGATAAAGAGAGGGATATACTTAGATTTATAAGTACATGAAACAGCATGGAACGCTGATGCTTAGCGTTTTGTTTTTTATTTGTATTAGGGTATTTGCATGGCAACGTGTAGTAGCGGTCTAGTAAAGTACTTAATTCGCTTAAGTTAATCTATTTGAATTAAAAACTTTCGCATAGTAACAAGTTTCAGTTTTTTTTTAATTGACTTATTTATAATTTATCTCATTAGTTGGAGTGTGGCATATCACAGAAAGAAGGTGCACGGCAAGAATGGGTTGGACGAAGGGAACGGCGCCACGAAAATGGCTAAAGACGATTACAGGTAACGATTAACTGTACTAATGACAAACACTCGCTGCACGCGGCGCCGTTAGTCATCGGTGCGCTACTAACAGCACTTATCGATAACCGCTTAATGATTCCTGGACAAATAAAAAATAGTGTACGCGGGACAGATTAGTAACAAGGATGATATAGACTGGATTGGCAGTCGCCACAGTACGGATCGGCCGCAGTTTTTGTAGTTCGATTATTAAATCTAGATGGCGCTGAAATATAGCCAGATGCTTTGGAGGCAAAACAATAAGACTACAGATATTTCATATCACTGCAAATGTATTATTAGGCAATATTTTTGAAAAATAATACATTTGTAGTAATATGGATCATCTGTAGTCTTATTGTTTTGCCTTCAAAGCCTCTGGCTATATTTCAGCGCCATCTAGATTTAATAATCGAACTACAAAAGCCGCGGCCGATCCGTACTATGGCGACGGCCAATCCAGTCTATATCATCCTTGTTAATAATAATAAAAATAATTAATTTAGACGACCAGATGGCCTAGTGGTTAGAGAACCTGACTATGAAGCTTGAGGTCCCGGGTTCGATTCCCGTGTCGGGGCAGATATTTGTATGAAAAATACGAATGTTTGTTCTCGGGTCTTGGGTGTTTAATATGTATTTAAGTATGTATCTATCTATATAAGTATGTTTATCCGTTGCCTAGTACCCATAACACAAGCTTGCCTAGCTTACTTTGGGACTAGGTCAATTGGTGTGAAATTGTCCCGTGATATTTGTCCCGTGATATTTATAATTTTAGACAATTACATCCATTTTGTTAGTAAAATCATACAAATAAATTATTATCTATTGTTAGAAAAATTGTACAATTTGACAAAGGGATTCTCGAACTCACTGAGTATTTTGGGATCTCGACCATTTATCTTCTGTTCGTTTTTCTATCATACAATTAGGCTCTTAGGTATTTGCAGCATCTAATTCTTTTGTCTTTTGTTCATTAAACAAAAAACGCAAAAGCTTTTTAAAAACGCAAAAATAAACTTCACTTAAACAAAATTCACAAAAAAAATGATTTCGTTGAGCAAACGTATTTTATCCCATTTCGGATGTACAATATAACAGGAGAAAAATTAAATCAAAACAGTATACCTAAAATAAATTGAAAAATATAACATCAGGAAAAAATACATTGAAAATTCGAATAAAATATTAATTTAAGCCATTAAAACATTTGCAGATTCAAAACTTAACTTATCAACTACACTATATTCTTAGGAGGCCTATGGCGGCCGGTAGCGGCTTCTGCGCTATTGATAATTAATTAGCAATAAAAAATATCGTTTTTGACAAACTTTTTCACTTATTTTTATATCTGTTATTTTATGTATTCGGTAAACTCGCACGAAACAAAAAATGTGTTACTAAAAAAGTGTGTGATATTTTAGGATCCCTTGCCGCGACTGCGAGGAAGTGCTGCCAAACAAAACTGCGCTCTATAAACACAGGAAGAAGGAACATAGTGATTTGTCCTTACGAATCAACAGTAAGTAAAAAAAAAAGTGTTAGCGGAAGGGTGCTCTTTGTTTGTTAATGAGCAAATCACTATAAAAGCTTTGATAATAGACTTCGCTCGGCGGAACTCCTATTTATTTTAGTTAATGTGAACATAATACTTGTTTATAATGCTGACGTCTCGTGCATTAGTGCAAATTGGTGAATCATGTTGTTGTCCAAGTGAGATTTTCATACTGTTTCCCAGAAAAATGCTTAAGTTGTGCATGATACAAAATTTGTGTAACCATAGCAACGGGTGGCAAGAAAAAGTTGAGTAACCCAAATATACAAGTAAGCTTTGGAAGGTACCGCATGGCGGAGCTCCTATTTCTTTAACATGTAATGTTATCTCGTGTTTTTACTTTGTTGTACTAGGTGTGCACGTGTGTAGCAGTGTTTCTTTCAGATTCTGTGTACACTAGGCTTCCGTCCGCAGCTTCGCCCGCGATAGATTAATTTTCCCGTAGGAAAAGGTATTTTCCCGCGGTAAAAAGTAGCCTATGTCATTTATTGAATCAGGCGTTACTTTGCGGAGGTCCATATTAATGAACTAAAACAATTACTTTGCTCACCTGCGACCTTACGATAGTTACGTTTATGCAAGAAATGTGTGTTCATGCAGTTCCTCCACCTCCACACTAACACACACAAATCACATAAACCCAACCATCACCACCACCAAGCTACACCGTTTAACATTTGTTGGCATAGCATACGGTTGTGGTAACTCTGAAGATGAGCTCTGGTTGAGTATGAAACGCGTCAGTGTAGCTTGGTGGTGGTGATGGTAGGGTTTATGTGATTTGTGTGTGTTCGTACAGTGTGGAGGTGGAGGAACTGCATGAACACAAATTTCTTGCATAAACGTAACTATCGTAAGGTCGTGGGTGAGCAAAGTAATCGTTTTAGTTCATTAGCCAATGTCACTCAGTGATAATGTAGCTTTCTAACGGCAAAAGAATTTTTGATATCGGTCCAGTAGTATCGGAGCCTATTCAATGTAAACAAACAAACAATCAAATCTTTCCTCTTTATAATAATTAGTGTGTACATAATAGTGTTTATAATGCTAAGGTCTCGTGCACAAGTATGCGCGTAAGCTTTGTTAATAGGTATCGCTTCGCGGAGCTCCTATTTCTTTTACATGTAATTTTATCGTGATGTTTGTTTGTTGTGCTAGGTGTGCACGTTTGCCACGTGTGCAGCAAGCGTTATTTGTCTCGCGCGGGGCTGGAGGCGCATGCGCGGACACACAATACGCGAGCCGCTTGCGCACACTGCGGGGATAGCTTCGCGCATGCGCAGGATCTGCACCAGCATCTCAAGTATGTCGCTCTAAAAATTTTTTTGCTACAATACGTTTACTTTTAGTTTACCACTGACAGATGGCTTGCCTTCATTTCATTTCCAACTTTAACACCATACAAATAAAGTAGCTATTACAAAATCTGTACCCGTGGGTAACAGTATTCTAATATTGGCTTTATTTGTAGGTCGTTAAAGTTGAATATGAAATGAAGGCAAGCCATCTGTAAGTGGTAAACTTTATGTAATTTTACTGTAATGTTTTTATGAAATTAACTCTCGAAAATCGTGAGCATGTGTGTTTTGTGTAGTTATTTTTTTGATCTATGGGCTAATGTAACAAATTTTATGAAATCGTTGAATATTTGTTTATTTTGGTTTGCCGAGCTAACAGGTACAGTCAAAGAGACAAGCGAGTACCAGGATGGAACGTTTTCCTGTAAATGACATGTTGACATTTCATTCATCTCAGCCAAAAAAAATGTTAGTTCTACGAGCGTTTTAGCCGCTGTCAGTACCCTGTCGCATATATTGAAGAAATGAACCACACCTAGCAAAAGGTTTTTATAAAATGATAGCGCGCTTGCGGTACAATTTTAATTTCGCCGAATGACAAGCAAAACTCACTAAAATTTCTGTCGCTACTCTTCAAAAATTCGTATCTAGTTAGTAATTTCATACTGAGATACGAGCTTTGTTTTAAGTAGGTATTTGGTACTTAGTGACTTTTGCTTGTCACCCAACGATTTGTTAGAATTTAATAGTAACTGTAGTTCTTTTCTTCAATAAATGCGACAGGGTACTTACAGCGGTTAAAACGCTCGTAGAACTACCCGTGAAATGGTCCAATCCTGTACGCTTATTGTCTGACGCCTGGGCGCTTGCTACCGCATTTACTATTTCTTTCTGTCAAATGGTATTCTTATACCATTGAGTAGAGTTTGAGTTAGTTATTGGTGACGGAAAGCGATGGTGAACGCGAAAGCAAGCGTCCGCGCGATAGACAATACGGCCTGGGGCCTGTTGCATAACAAAGTACAACTAATATTACAAGGGGAACTTTCTTTCTAGTTAATATAACTGAAGCGAGAGTTCCGCTTGTAATATTAGTTGTACGCAACAGGCCCCAGGTTAGACGAGCAGATAGCCTAATTGTTAGAGAACCCGACTACGAAGCTTGAGGTCCCGGGTTCGATTCCCGGTCGGGGCAGACATTTGTGTGAATAATACGAATGTTTGTGCTCGTGTCTTGGATGTTTAATATGTATTTAAGTATGTATCTATCGATATAAGTATGTTTATCCGTTGTCTAGTACCCATAGTACAAGCTTTGCTATGTTTAGATTAAGTAAATTTAAGTTTTTTTTTATTTTTGTGTTTTAAAATATGTTTATGTATATTTAATTGTTGAATAAATTTCTAGTCGATTGTATAATAAGCTTTGCTTAGTTTGGGACTAGGTCAATTGGTGTGAATTGTCCCGTGATATTTATTTTATTTATTTTTAAGTTATATTACAAGCGGAACTCCCTTTCTAGTTAATATAACTGAAGCGAGAGTTCCGCTTGTAATATTATTTGTACTTTGTTATGCAGGAGGCCCCAGAGGCCGTATTGTCTAACGCTTCTGACGCTTGCCTTCGCTTTCACCATCTCTTTCTGTTACCATCTTATACCGTTTGACAGAAAGAAATAGTGATTGCGAAGACAAGCGTCAGATGCGTTAGACAATAAGCCTGCAGGTTCCCATATTAATTTAAGAGCGACATACCTGCTGAGTTGGCAACGTTGCATTTTTGTTAGTTTTTTCGATTGTTCAATAAAAATTGAATGAAAATTAAAAATGTGGTCTTTAAGAATTGTTCTAATATATAAGTTAATGTGTCTACTTATATATTAGAACAAATAATTGTTAAAAGTAAAGAAAACGGAAGACTTGTGGGGCGTTTCAGTTAAGGTTCTACATTCCATTTTAGATGTCGTTGCTCCAACTTTGGCTTTTATATTTAATAATTGCATAGATGAAGGCGTGTTTCCCGATTTAATGAAATATAGTAAAGTAGTGCCCATATTTAAATCAGGTGATAGCGATAATCCTTCTGATTATCGCCCAGTATCCATCCTATCAGCGTTTAGCAAAATATTCGAAAAAATAATGCTAACGCAAATAATGTCACATTTCAATTCACATAAAATCATGCATCCACAGCAGTTCGGATTCACGAAAGGTAGATCTACTACAGATGCGGGCTTCAGTTTAGTTAAATTCATATTACAAGCTTGGGAGGAATCACATGATGCTATAGGTGTATTCTGCGACCTTTCGAAAGCTTTTGATTGTGTGGATCATGACACTTTAATTCGTAAATTAAATTTCTATGGTATTCGTGACCTCGCTTTAGAACTCATCAAATCTTACCTCACACAGAGAAAACAAAAGGTAGCGGTTAATGGAACGGTATCGGAGGGATCTGTGGTCGAAATGGGAGTGCCTCAAGGATCTATTCTAGCGCCATTCTTGTATTTGGTTTACGTAAATGACCTAATTTATACGGTGAGTCAGAAATCAGGGATAGTTATGTTTGCTGACGACACCTCTTTACTGTTCAAAGTTAGTAGAAAAGACACCGATTTCACTGAACCCAATGAAACTCTGTTCATGATATCCGCATGGTTTGCTGCCAATAATTTGTTACTAAACCCTAAGAAAACAAAATGTATTAAATTTTCATTGTTAAATCCGCCTCATTCAAATTCGGTTTCAAATATAAAACTTAACGGTCAAAGTATTGAATTTGTAAAATCAACGGTATTCTTAGGAATAACACTGGACTCTAAATTGCAGTGGGGACCGCACACCACAGCAATTGCGAATAGGTTGAGCTCTGCTGCGTTTGCAGTCAGAAAGATACGGCAGCTAACCGATGTGGCGACGGCACGGTTGGTGTATTTTTCCTACTTCAATAGCATCATTTCATACGGCCTTATTTTATGGGGATCTGCTGCAGACTTGGAATCAATTTTTATTTTGCAAAAGAGGGCTATCAGAGCGATATATAACTAAAGAACACGCGATTCTTTAAGATCTTTTTTTAAAGAAATAGGTATCCTAACCCTGCCGTCGTTGTATATATTTGAAATAATCGGATCTATAATGACTCCCATAAAATTTTTGTTCGGAATTTTCAAGACCATAACGTTTTCTGTCATAATTTTTCTTTGTCATATTATCGAAAGTCATAATATGAAACAACATAAATTGGAGCTACGATTTTCTTAAGTCATAATTATTGGAAGGACTAATAAGTAAACTCATATCATTCAGTGTCATGAAGCATCACACTTCATAATATTAAAGGTACTAAAGTCACTCATAATAATTATTGCAAGGTCTTTTTTCGCAGGTCATAATTATTTTAAGGCACAATATTACTTTGTAATAACATTCAATGTCATGGTTGTATGACAATTCATAATATTAAAGGTAATAATCCTTTTCTGTGCTGTCATAAAAAAAATACCTAACATCGAAGGCTAAGGCGGGAGCTACGCTTACGCTTCGCTCCCGCCTTAGCCTTCTGGACCTAACCTGTCCGAGTCGCTTCTGCCCTGAAAGTCTTGCTCGCTCGCTTCGCTCGCTCGCTGCCAGCGATATGTCTTACAATGTTTCTGAATAATTATCAATGTTCCTTTGGATGTTATAGATTTCAATGTAGATGGTTAGTGCATTTTAGGTAATGAAAAATTATGACTAAAAACAATTATTACTTTAAGATATATGCCCTATAACGTTTCTGAACAATCAACGATATTCCCTTAAATATTATTGATATCAATATTATGACTTTTTAAAGTTATGATCAATGGGATTATGGCTCATTGCAGTTAGAACTATTAAGCGATATGCTTTACAAAAATTATGACCATCGATATTTATGAGCAAGAATATTATGGACATCAATTTATGACTTTCAAAAATCGTATAAAAAAGATTATGGGAGAAAAGGGGCACCCGAAATAATCATGTATGTAAGAAAAAACATATGTGATTTTCCCACTAACGTCGATAAGCCAAAGGCTACTAGAAACACAGGGAAGCTTAAAGTTCCATCTTACAGACTGGCTAAAACTAAAAAGTCGTTTCTGGGAAGATGCATACGTTTTTATAATAAAATTCCGAAAACAATAACCGAACAAACTGATACAAAATTCAAATTCATTGTGAAGAAGACATTAATATCTCAGGCGTACTATAAAATTAATGACTATATCATGGACAGGGATGTTTGGAAATAATTCCGATCCGCATTGGCGATCCCTAGTCTCAAATAGCGTATCTACTGTGTTAAAAAATTTTAATTGTATTAAATACTTTAGATGTATTTAATTTAATAACAATGTAGATATGATCACAGACTACTTAATAGTTACTTCGTAACAGATACTGCATCCCGTACAAAATCTTGGAACTTACCGCGATTGTAGCCACAGATTATACTACTCCGTCTCCTTAAGAATGTGTGCGTGCCGACAGTGACAAGGGCTGGCAGTTTGGATTAATTTTTTTTTCTACATGAAGTTTTACCATTTTGTCGGGATAATTGCTATATGCAAACTTTCTAGCATTAATATTCCCTAAGCTAAGCCACGGACGGACAAAGGGACAGACGGTCCTGGCGAAACTATAAGGGTTCCGTTTTTGCCATTTTAGCTCTGGAATCCTAACAAAAAAGGATATTTATTGTGATGCGCAGAACACATTGCCATGCTCACAGTAACCTAGCGTTATACTAAATACGAAGGTCAACTTTCGAACTTCGCATCGTACCATCCCGCTCACGCTTATAGCTTTTTATAGAAGAGTAAGAGGGACGGCACGATACGAACTTCCAAATTGTTATATTAGCTATTAATTCTAGCATAGTCATATTAAAATTTGCCCCCTGTTTCACCATTCACTTATAAAAGTCCAGGCGGCAAATTTTTCCGTGGAACACGAATGAACGTGCGTCGGCGCGCGCTTGTGACAACCTACTGGAATTTCGATCTTAGCAGATCGTCCCCGCGGTAGGTAAATATCGCGCGTAAGTACATGGCATGCATGAGGCCTGATATGATTGAAAAAAATATACCTTGTTGAGTTTCTTGCCGGTTTCTTCTCAACAGTTTTTCCGAACCTGTGGTAGATTCTTCGACGTTCATAGGTGCATCAATTGATGCCTAAATTGAATAAAGAGTTTTGACTTTGACTTTGAACAATTATTATGAACCACATTTTTAATTTTCATTCAATTTTTATGGAATAATCGAGAAAAACTAACAAAAATGCCAGCTCAGCAGGTATAAACGCTCTCAATTGTAGGGAAGTGCACGGGCACGAGCTAGATTTCCACTGCAACGTGTGCTCCATGCGGTTCGGGTCGCGAGGCGCGCTGTCGGCGCACATGCTGACGCACGCGGCGGCGCGCGCGCACGCGTGCGCGGTGTGCGGCCACGCGTGCCGCACGCCCGCCGTGCTGGCCGAGCACGCGCGCACGCACACCGGCGAACGGCCCTTCCCCTGCGACGTGTGCGGCGTCGCCTTCAGGAGGTGGGCTTGAGATGTGCTTTGCTACGTTGCTGTGGTATGGATGCGTTTGATATCCGCCAATTAGACCGGCGAGCGACCCTTCCTCCGCGACGTGTGAGGCGTCGCTTTCAGAAGGTAATCTGAGGGTAAGCTACAATAGGAGGCAGGTGTCATGTCTGGGTAACGAAGTCCGATGGAAGAAAGTTGGAAGTAGTATTTATGCAGGCGAGTTGAGAAAGTTCGCTACTGCTATGCGAGATGCAGTAGTTAGTTCTCTATTTGATGACCAGTTGGCGTTAGGAGTCGCTACATCATCCCCCCTTTATAGACCTGAGGTTAGTTCAAATTGCTGTGCACTCTGTGCGTCATGTGGGCGCTTGAAAGTGCCAGTTGCATGCGTGATCAGAGCTTTGTTGGCGAGTGTTGGTTCTTGCTCCGTTGTTTGATATCTACTAAGCGCACTGGCAAGTAGCCCTTCCCCTGCGACGTGTACTTCTGAAGGTACTTAGCTTGAGGGTGCATATACTCCAGAGGTGTGGTATGCTACGTTGCTATGGATGCGTTTGATATCCATTAATCATGCTGATTTACTGTCATTAAATACAAATGGAAAATACTCCACTTGAATTAACCATTGTGAATTTCGACCTAAAATAAATAGATGATTCTTGACAAAATGTTAACAGTGCTGAAAATATAACTAAATTTAATTTGACGTATAATTTTGAGTGGACGATTTTACATTTGTTCTTAATGGTAGTAAATCCAAATCGATAACCCCTTGACAGAAATGGTGACGCTTTAACCGTTCCGTGTTTCCCATTTTGACTACGGAACGGAACCCAAAAATGTCAAAAGCTAATTTCTTTGATTAATCATTTTTTATGTAGTGCATGTCTGAATGTCCAGTTGTATATTATTATCATGCAGTGTGTGGTGCCAGGTCGACGGCGATGCGGAATCACCGTCTGATCCACACGGGGGTTCGCGCTTGGCCGTGTGCTCGCTGCCCCAAGCGGTTCCGCGTACGCTCGGATCTCAACACGCATCGGCGGCGGAAGCACCCCGCCGGCTTGGCTGTCATAGAGGTCTGTCACCGACATCATCATCATTATCGGCATCAGCAGCTGCATCATCTTCATCATCATCATTATCATCATCTTAATCAATCATGGTAGGGTCGCCATGTGGTGACGGGAGTTGGGAGTCAAGTTAAACGTCCGAATGTTGAGTAAATACTGTGTGTATTCTATAAGTTTATGACTATTATATATTACATAATAGGAGAGTGTGTGTGGTGCAGCTCACACTACAATATCATCACCACCACCATCATCATCACTATACTATACTATTAATTACTGCTACGAAACTACCCCATAACGGAGTTGCTAGGATTTATCCTGTTCACGACTCCAAAATCACCCTGTTATGATCAAACATTGTGAATATTTTATTGACAGATAGATGGTCTGAACCCGGGGCCTGAGCAGGTGATGGAGTGTCTCGCAGCCAACAACATACCGCATGAAAACGTCGTCGAAATCACCAAGATGTCTTTTGCTAAGGTAGCTAACTCATGTCCTTGGATGGATCTTTCCGAAAATTGAGGCGGTAGGATCCATATTGGTTTTTGATAAATTCAGTTAAGAAGTCGTGATAGCCTGGTACAGTCACCAGCACCAATATCTGACACAACAAGCGTGCATAAATATCTGATACGACTCTATTTCTAGGGCCGGAAGGACATGTCAGATATTTTTGCACGCTCTGTTGTGCCAGATATTAATGCTGGTGACTGTACACTTGGTACATTTTGATCCTACTTAACTGCTAATGTTAACTCGGGATTACATAGCTAAGCCTAGTTCGCGCAAGTCTGCCTAAGCATGTTTTCGTTGCCAAATACCCATAACTTGAGCTTTGTTTAGTGTCAATTGACCCGTGATATTTTTGTATGTAATTGCTGCTAAGTGCATGCCTGATTCCAAGTTTGTTTGCATGTTTGCGTGCTTTCTTAGTAACTTGCTTAATATGCTTGTTCACATTGCTTGCTTGCAGACTTGGTTAATGAAAATCTAGCTTTTAACCTTGCTCCTCCGCAAAGTAACGCCGGCGTCACTCAATTATGCATTGTTGATTGTTTGCATGTCTGCTTACAGACCACTTAACCCTTTTCCAGGCATAGCGCATATAGCGACCACATAAATGTACACAAAGACTCGACCTTACTCCCTCTACATTATGGTAGAAAATCAATTGAATTTGTTTAAAATAGGCTTTGCTTTTAAATTAATCCTGCAATTGGAAAAAATATAAAACAATGATTCACTTGGTACTGTATCTGATTTGTCGGGGCTTGGAAAAGGGTTAAATAGGCCGTCGTAGCCTAGTCGTTTGACCTATGGCTTTTCAATTAGAGGGTCGTGGGTTCACCAGAGCTTGCACCTCTGACTTTTTCGAAAACGTGCGAAATTACATTTTAAATTTATCACGAGCTTTACAGTGAAGAAAAACATCCTGAAAACCTGCACACACCTGCGAAGAAATTCAATGGTCCAAATTCGCACTGAACCCGCGTGGGAATTACGGTCCAATCCCTTTCATTCTGAGAGGAGGCCCGTGGCATACAGTGGGACGTATATAGGGTGGGATGATGATAATGGATGATTGCTTGCTTCGTTTATGCTTAATTGCTTTCGCTAAGCCACATGCAACATTTCGTAGTTGTGACAGCATTGCATGAACATGTTTATGCAGGGTACGTCGAGCGTGATCCCTGACAGTGCGCGCGCGCTGTCTTTGGTGTCGGCGGCGCGTGCGCCGGTCGCTTGGGGACGCCCGCCTGCTCTCAACAACGGTAACAATAAAACTACAACTAAGTACTGTTTATTCAACATAAACCTTCGATAGCCACTATAATAATTATGTGTCCAAGCGTGTTAGACCCCAATAAAAAACAATGCTACCTTATGCCTTCGAAGACCGCGTGTGAAGTCTCTTAGGTATGCAGCCGCCGCTGGGTGGGTCTCTGGTAGTCTCTTGCTGTTGCTTGATATGAATAAATATGAATCTTTAAGGCTTCTTCAAGTCACAGTCACAATAACTATAAATTAGAAATTTTAAAAACCCCCAATGCAATTTGGTCACACATATTTTTGAAAATAAAGTAAAGCCCATTATGCGTCTAAGATCCTTCCACAGCTAACAAAAGAGCTGATAACTTTGGAACGGCTGAACCGATTTTGACGAAACATATCTAAGAACCATCGCCAAGAAACCTGCTTTCTAATAAAAAAAACCGCATCCAAATCGGTTCACCCGTTGAAGAGCTATGATGCCACAGACAGATAGACAGACAGACACACATACAGCGGTCAAACTTATACACTATACACCCATCTTTTTGTGTCAGGGGTTAATAAAATGAGCGCAACCCGCCCCGTGCCGAACCGCCGAGAAGAGAGTTCTTGTTTTCTGCCATGGTGCCACTGTCGCGTCGAAAGCGCGGGAGGCAAGGCAGTGTTGCCAACCTCAAGGCTGCCGGATTATCTCCTATTGTGGGAGTAACATGCTTGGACAACTACCTTATTCAAAGTCAAAGTAACTTATTCAATTTAGGCTTCTACGTATACACAAGCACTTATGAATGTCGAAGAAGTGCAGTCGCCATCATAAATATCTGAGCATTTAAGGTGGTCAGAAATATTTTGAACACGACCGTATTGTCAACCGCGTAAATCCGTGCTTAGATATTTTTGAGCATCACAACCGCTCCGCGGTGTTTATGATGGCGACTGTTTGATTTGGAAAAACCCTGTCGAAAAAATCTGACAAGAAACTCGACAAGGTATATTTTCTTAAAATATACATACAATGTTATTTTTAAATAATAATTACATCTGAAATTTTTAACACAGTGTAGATATACTGTTTCAAATTAGAGACCGAAGAGACATGAAATTAACTGAAAACATAATCTGAAATACTTATTGATATTGTAAATGCGAAGGTAACTCTGTTTATCTGTCCGTTTGTTACATCTTTACGCTTAAAACGCTGAACCAATTTAGGTGAAATTTGGTATGGAGATAGTTTGAAACGCTACGAAGGAGATAGGATAGTTTTTATCCCTGAAAAGTTCTTTCGCAGGCGGAATCGCGGGCAACAATTAGCTTACTATAAAAATATCTCTGCTGTTGTAAATGTTTTCAGCGAATATATTTCTAACGCGTTCGAGCTGCGCGGGTTTAACCCTTAAACCATTTGACAACCCTGTCAAGAAGTTGCTAATTTGAATTGGCTTTAATTTCTGTTTGACGACAAATATATTGCCGGTATCGAATTAAGGGTTAAAGCTAGTCGTTCCATAAATATTTCTCAGAGATGTGGATAGCGAAAAAGTTGTGTGTTAGCAGTGGCGGCGTGGGGCTCCCCAGAGCCGGCGCGGCGCGGGCGCGGCATCGCGCGGCACCCGCGCCGCCCCGCCATACTGCAGCGCGGCGCGTACCCAATTAACACACAGCACGAGGTACTGCAACCTTTAGGGCTTATTACACTTGGCTACATTTAGTCACCCTAATTAGAAAATAACCGATAACCGTGGGGGTAGACGAGTTCTTGAGTGGAGGCCACGGATTGGCAAACGTAGCGTAGGACGTCCTCAGACTCGGTGGAGCGATGATCTTCGCAAGGTGGCTGGCAAGAGCTGGATGAGAGTGGCCGAGGATCGTGCTCAGTGACGTGCCATGTGAGAGGCCTATGTCTAGCAGTGGACGAGAACAGGCTGATGATGATGATGAATTAGAAAATGCTAAATCATTCAGCTTATCAGAAGCCATTCTTGCTTCTAATTAGGATACTTTTTAGGATCCTTACTAGCTTAACGCGATAACACTACTAAATTAGGTTTCTTAATCATTTAGAATTCTAAATTTAGCCAAAAGTGTAATTAAGCCCTTTTATTCTAGTTATGTCTCGATTATTCTAGTTCTGTTCCGCTCTATCAAGTTTTCGCTCCACTAAAGCCTTTCACACACTGACGGAGCGGGCGCAGCGCACTGTATAACACAAAATTATATACGGTGACGCACGCCGACGGCGGGCCAGCGCGCAAACCGCGGCTAGACTTAAAAAAACTTAAAACTAATCAATTGTATTATTCTTTTTGTAAAAAAATTGCTTTTTATCTAGTTGACATAATCAAGGGAAAAAAGCCGTGGTGGCCTAGCGGTTTGACCTATGGCCTCTCAAGTAAAGGGTCATGGGTTCACACCTGGAAGTTTAACGGAAAAGCTTTACGGTGAAGGAAGAAATCGTGACGAAACCTGCATACACCTGCGAAAAAATTCAATGGTGTGTGTGAAGTTCCCAATCCGCACTGGGCCCGCGTGGGAACTTCGACTCAAGCCCTCTCATTCTGAGAGGAGGTGTGTGCCCTGCAGTGGGATGTATATAGGCTGGAATGATGAATCAAGGGAAACAGACAAAACAGTGTCGAAATAACTCTCCGCTCTCATTGACGGTTCGTGAAATTCTGAAATAGAAAACTCTGAAACGGTCATTCTATTGCAGTAAATTAACTATTAGGGTATTAATATTACACACCCTGTTCACTCTTTACTTAGTATCTCAAAAATAGTAGGAGGGCAGCAATTTTTTCGTGGGAAATGCTTGATCAAATGTACAAACACCGGACTGACGGGTGCAAATCTGTACTGACGTTTAATAGTGCGAGGACACATTAAATTAATTTTGTTAGTTGTTATCGATAAAAATGACGTACAACCGTTGTCTAATTTCAAGAATTGAATTAAGAAGAAAACGTCATACACAAAAATAAACGTTTTGAGGAATTAACTTCTTTATTAATTTTCATAATACATATTATATTAAAAAATTTTGATCACATGATCAACATTTTTTCCACATTTTCAGACTTCAATCTTCGTCGCCTGGGCGACAATATCCATTTTAGCCAACTAAATGACCTTTCTAGGTCAACTGTAGGAACTGGAGCAAATTCAAACAATTTATAGTATTGATGAATTTCTTCTGTACGACTCAGTTCGACTTCTTTTTCCGATACCAAATCAATTAATGTTTTTAAAGTTGAAATGCCGACGTTTTTCTCTAACACTATTTGAAGTTTTTTGTGAATAATTTTACCTTGAGGATTCAAACGTAATCTTGATATATGTACTTGTAACTTATGGACAATATGCAAACTGGCTTCTAGACTTAAATTTTGTGTTTGTAATTTTTCAATGGTACTTGGTATCTTTTTTCTTGCGAGGCATTTTAAACCGATTTGAAAAACAAAACGGTAGGCTTAATTGATCGGAATGCTAAATAATATTGTTGTACTGGATAAATTATTCAATGTAATTTCAATGGTTGTCAAAAGTGACTCGACACAGTCAATGTCAGATATCGGTTGTTTATAGTTGCGATAAGTATAAATGAAAGAGGTTTGCACATAATTAAAAGTATTCAAATTTAGCCATTAGTTATGATAATGATGGTTAAAAATTGTTTTTTTATCGATGTCGATAAACTTAGTCGATTTTGAATGAATCACTAGCACTGGTACATTTTTGCCCCCGTCAATCCGGTGTTTGTATGTATGATTATGACAACAATTGGGGATGTCTATCTTTTTGCAATGTGAAAAACATTTCGAGATTAATGCTTTTTAAGTCGTTTTCTGTAGTTATTTAATTTTAATATTATGTAATGAATTTATTACGTAACAAATAAGCGATGACCTTCATTTGACATTGGTGTAAATTGCGTGACCGGTCTAAATCGTACTTAATTGACAACATTTCATATTTCTAAGACTATAATTTGATTCGTTCTCTGTATACTGTTTGGAAAGAGAAAGACGCTAATAGTTTTAATTTTTCACTAGGATTATTAATTAATTTATTACAATTTTTTAAAGATGTGCTTATTCTAAAAGAGCGTAACGATAGAATAGATCCATTACTTTTGTCTAGTCTCTATTAAAAAAAAGTGATGACGTAAATTTGACATTAAGGTTGTTATCAAATTTAAAATTATGACAGCTCTTTTTTCTAGTGAAAAGGGTAAAGGAAACATATCTATTCTGCGGAGGTACAGGTAAGTACACATATGTTTTTTAAATTTGTTGTATTTTTTTAAATATGAAGAAATAAATTATAATAAATATTTTTCCGTGTTCAGGAGGCGAAACTCTTTCGATTCCTGTAGTAATTTTCAGGTGTTAAAAAAATGAAATGTTGTCAATTCTGTGTGGTTAGAATTCTTCAAAATTTACGCGTAGATTATACTAGTTACGGAGTTTGATTTGAACCCGCTGCCTGACATCTAGCACTTTGACAGCGCCAGTAAAGTGACACTAGTTACAGTGTACCACTATGCAAAAAATAATTAAAGGGGTTGCCTTATCGTACGCATTTAGATAGATTTAGAAATTTGGCAGTGTGGGAGCCCTCAATTGGGATGTCCCAATTTTTGGCAACGTATAATAAATAGAAAACCGTTTGGAGAAATAGGCTTTGTGAAGCGTTTTCAGAAATCAGATTCCAAAAATATGATAATCTGAATTAAATAAAGAAAATTTAAGTAATGACCTTCATTTGACCCCTGCAGTGAATCGTCACAAAGGCAGATATAAAGCAGGTCTACACTCTAAAGCAAATTGACAGTTTGAAATGTTGCTGTCCTGCTTATAATAGCAAAGAGTGACAAAGACAGAACTTTAATCACATGATGCACACCTGGCTTTAAACAGTTGTCATTTATCATAAAGTCCGAAATGTATACAATACTCGCAATGTATTTTTACAAATTTAATTATTAAATTACTACGTTACAAGTAAATATGAAATAATTTAAATATCAGATTTTAATAAAAAATATCTATTTACTATCACACCATTAAACAAACAGGAATAATCGAAGCTAAAAGAAGAGAAATAAATAAAACTATTTTGTCATGGTTCATTTAGGACCCTAAGCCGTGCTTGTAATATTGACAGTGACAAGACAAATCAGGGGCACTACTACAAAATTCGAAGTTCGTATCGTATCATCCCTCTCACTCTCGTGTCAAGTCATATTAGCGTGAGCGGGACGGCATGAAACGAAGTTCGAATTATGCACTTCGTAGTAGGGTCTCAGTAGTGCCGTGGTAGTGCCACAGATTATGTTATGTACGACTTGAATTTTTCTAGGCTATGGAACGTGGCTCTCTCACTGTGACGTCATCCAACGTATTTCTAAAAAAAAATATAAAAAATTAAATACTCAACCAAATTCAAAATAGATGAAAATGGTGTCTTAAAATATCCTATTCTTTCCAAAAAAAATATAAAAACTAGAGGTTATTTTTTTTGGTGCATCCCAATTATAATCTGACGTCATTAACCAAAATAGTTTCAATAATTAATTTTGAAAAAAGTAGAGAACTAAATGACAAAATATTGAAATTAGTTTCTTATAATTGACTTTTCTATACAAAAAAAATATAAAAACCACTAGTAATTTTTTTTAGACATTCCCAATTATGCACGTAGGTATTGTTTTAGTTTGTTTTTCGTCTGTTTTCTAAATTTTTCTGTACACCCTTTTTCTGCAGGAGCTGACAGAGATAAACGTACAGATGCTGCTGCGTGACAGCACTCTCGACCGCCAGGGGGCACTGCCGCTCGACGACTCGCTGCTGCTCGAATAGACAAACATACTATAATAAAGTGTTATTGGCTAAAAATTCTTTATCTGTATGCTTGCCTACCCTTATCAACCTAGTTTCGCTCGTGCCTGAAATACCACGTCACCAGAATACCACATTTTTCAAAATACTACATTAACATTACCTATTACCAGATTCTCGTTGCACCACATTACAAAATCGAAGATTACTCAAGGAAGTAATTTTTTTGGTGGAATATGTCTTTTTTTAACATCTGGTATAATGGGAATGTAACAAATAGGTAGGTACCTAGTGTTGTACATTAACGAATAGGTAGTGTTTTCAAAAATCTGGTATTTTGGGAACGTGGTATTTTAGGCACGACCGCCTAGTTTTAGCCCCACTCACTCGTTTCCACCCCTGCCTTCCATACAATCGGTTCCATGCAAGTAAATTAAAAGCCTCGATTGGAACCAGTTCCATACAAGTAATTTGTAAGCCTCTTACGGAACCAGTTCCGAAACTCTGGTTCAACAGACGTCCGAAGAGAGAAAATGTACCGCTCATTTTCATTTCTACTACGTTCGGCACAAACAAACGAAACAGTCTCCACGTTTGACTAGTTATATTTCACTACAAAACGTTCACAAACAACACTAGACACGTATTATTTTAGTGCCCGGCTCCCACTTGTAGGTGCCGATGCCGTTCTTGAACTTGTCCACCAGACTGTTGAGCACCGACGACTTCTTGCTGAGGCTCGACGACGAATACACGATGTTGGTCGAAGGGTCGCAGCTCAGAGAACTGACTTGTGATATCGTAGACGGACAACCTGCGTAAAAATAACTTCTTAATATCATAGCTGTTGTAAATTGGGCATTTTCGACGCCAACGACGCATATTATTCGCACCGCAGGTTCAACACAACGGATATGAGTCATGGCGAGCAAAGCGATATCTACCTAAATGCATTTCTGTAGGGTTCAACTTCGCGTTTGACATTCCGATTTCATGGCGAGCTGTTGTATTAGACAAAGTGTTGAAAAGGTTAACCCTTTCAACGCCACGTCTCGACAAAACGTAAACCTGCTTTGAATCTTATGTCATTGTGTCAAGATCACTTTGACACTGTTTGGTTAACTATTCCAACCGTAGTCGCCTATGGAAATATACTGACCTCGCACGCCGCAGTGCCCGACGCTGGTCACGTCCAGCTTACCGGGCTCCGCGCGGAGCCGCGGGCCCGTGAGCCCCGCGCAGCTGTGGAAGCGCGAAAACTTGCCGTGAGCCCGGTGCTCTAGGTCCACGTGCATGCTTAGCTGACGTCTAGAAACAATCATAGTTCAAGTCAAACATGTTGGACAACTTGAAGCTCACATGAGCTTGAGTGGCAAGAGCAGTGATCGGCAAACTTTCTAATAAGTGCGCCTACAGTAAACTATTTTAAATACACACAATATTTTAGACTATCGCGGTCATTGCTTTAAAAATATTTAAAACAGAAGTGTAATGCACGCATCAGCTCAATGAGCTGCTAGTGTATTATTTTAAATATTAATAATAAGCTTCTATGCACAGACAGGGCCCCTTAGATTCGAAATAAAAAGTAGCCTACCATAGTACCTACCGATAGTCAAACCGCTCGCCACAGATGTGACACTGGACGTTGCCGTGCTGCGAGGCCAGCGTGCCAGAGGAATGGCGATGCTGCAGCCGTCTCACTTCCACGCAGCTCGAAATGCGCTTGCTATCACTGTCGGTGGACAAGCTTGCACTCCGGCAGTTGTCCGAAGTCACTGTCTTGCTTGTCCGCAGGTTGGTCTCCGAGTATCTACAAAAAACAATGGTATTGAAGGTGATTGACGTCGTTTAATGAGACGTAGCATAAAGATACGGGACCATAAGGACGAAGATTTCTCGAGGCTTGAAGAATGAAAATTACTGCGATTGACTTGCACGATAAAAACAAATAAAACTGCTCTTCATAGAATATTTAAAGAACGGCGCAGACACCATGCGTTTGCGTGTCACGCACCAGTTGCAATGAATGAAACTGTAAGGAAGATGGCGCCCTAGATGCGTGCACATGACGTGACACCGTACAGCGCCTCACCTGCACTTTTCATCGGGTGAGACAGAGTCAGTTTTAAGTTAAAAAACAACCACTTACCCATTCTTTTTGATTGCCGACAAGATCTGATCGGAATCAGCGATCTTGTCAAAGAAAGACACTATTTTCTTGAGTTTCTCGTCGTGCGCTCTGGTCAGCTCGGGGTCTGTCTGGGTGTCGCTGGTGACGGCGCGGGAACGGCAGGCGGGCGCGGCGTAGGGCGGAAGACGGGTTAGGCCTGGGGCAGGGAACAATCAAGTAGGCGTGGGGTCATCAGGTCCAAAAACGTTCTATTCCGACTAGTTACATTATCAGTTCCATTAATGGAACTAGTTGGACTTTTTTTTCCTAGTAGTTACATTAATAATGCAGCGTTAATTTAATGGAAGTAAATAGAATTTACCTATAAGTATAAATAATTCTTTTTAATAAGCATAGGAATTGAAATTATTATTTGTATTCGTTTTTATTTTATATTAAATGTTTTTATTTTATTTCGCTGATGAATATAACTAATCAGAAAAAAAAGTCCAACTAGTTCCATCAATGGAACTGATAATTGTAACTAGTCGGAATAGACCCCAAAAACAATACTCTGAGCTTAATTTTGCCAGTCATTTTACTGTCAGCCGGCTTGTTAGGGATCCGTACCCAAAGGGTGCCAACGGGACCTTATTACTGAGACTCTGCTGTCTGTCCGTCTGTCACAGGGCTTTATTTCTTTAACCGTATTATCTAAACACTTGAAATTTTCACGAATTATGTATTACTGTGCCCGCTATAACAACAAATACCGAAAATAAAATAAAGTTAAAACTAAAGAAGGGGGTCATCAATCATCATACAAGGAACGTGTTTTTATTCAGCGTTTTTAATGCGCCGTGATTGTTTTTACCCGTACGCGTACTAGCCGCGTGCTCGCGCAGTATCGCGAGGTTCAATAAATCGTGATGATATCTCGCTCCGCCATAAAATCGCCGAAGAAAATCGCTTGTGTGGTACAATAAAATTACATTAAGTTTACCACTGACAGATGGTGTGCCTTCATTTCATATTCAACTTTAACAACCTACAAATAAAGCCAATTTTAGAATACTGTTACCCACGTTTGCAGATTTTGTAATAGCTACTTTATTTGTATGGTGTTAAAGTTGTAAATGAAATGAAGGCAAGCCATCTGTCAGTGGTAAACTAAAAGTAAACGTATTGTAGGGCCCTTGAGGGTAGTGTACCGATATGGTCGTTCTCGTGTCGCGCCTTCTCGTGCTCGCAGTCGAAGCCTTCGTGGCAGTGTTGGCAGCAGTGCCGGCGCTCCGGGAAGTGGCACAAATTCATGTGGTCGTTGTAGTTTATTATGCCTGCAGAAAAATACCACCATCAAAGCGGCCCATAGAAGCATTTCTCAAAAATTTTGTGAATTTAATTTTGCGTGTACTGCCTTTTCGGCGAATAATTTTTCGCAAATGTTTCATTTCCCAAATGTTATTTTTTTCTGAAACTGTTAACTATTCAGGATATATTTCAGGACTGTAGGTTAGGTTAGGTTTGTTTTATAACAATCCTGAAAAGTTTACAGTTTCAGAAAAAATAAACATTTGCCAAATGAAGCATTTTGCGAAAAGTTTTTCGCCAAAACATTAGTATACTTAATTTTGCATAAAAATTTATGGGTAAGTAGCGTGAATGCAACTGGGCCTAACCATCCCAGTCCCCCTAAATGTCCTAATTCATTTGTATGAAATTTGACAGCCCTGTAGGCGTGATGAACTGGCTGCGCGCTCGCGACGTAATCGTTACGCATTAGGTATGTCGTACGCCAGCTAACATCTATTCTACCCACTTCAGTTTTTGTGCAGCATAACCTCCCAGCCCTAGACGCGACAATCTCCAGCGCGCTCGCCTCTCTCTTAACTCGTCCGCAAATCGCTAGTGTGATAAGGGCCCCATTGCATAACAAATTACAACTAACATTACAAGCTGAACTCTCGCTTCAGTAGCTTGTAATATAAGTTGTACTTTGTTATGCAATTGGGCCAAGGCTATTAAGCCTACCGTAGCAGAGCATGGGGCAGCCGGCGACCGGACACGGCCGTGCGGCGGCGTCCAGGAGGCACGCGCACCGGGCGGTCGCCGCGCAGCCAAGCGGCGTGGGCGCCGGCCGCAGCGCGCCGTCCGACTGAACCTTCTTGAGGCGGCGGACGCGGCGAAATCTGAAAACTTACAGGGTCAAGCTTTCCATCCAAAAGAAAAATCTAACCCTACAGATTTTTTTAAATAAATAATAAATATCATGGGACAGTTCACACCAATTGACCTAGTCCCAAACTAAGCAAAGCTTGTACTATGGGTACTAGACAACGGAAAAACATACTTATATACATAATTAAACACCCAAGACCCGGGAACGTACATTTGTATTTTTCATAAAAATATCTGCCCTGACACGGGAATCGAACCCGGGACCTCAAGCTTCGTAGTCGGTTCTCTAACCACTAGGCCATCCGGTCGTCTAAAATTTAAGTGGATAAACACCAGTAATTAGACATTCTTACACTTATATTTACCTACCTATATACTTTTCTAAAAAGCCATGGTGGCCTAGTGGTTTGACCTATGGTCTCTCAAGCGGAGGGTCGTGGGTTCGAGTCCAGGCTCCACCTCGTGAGTTTTTCGGAATTTATGTGCGAAATTACATTTGTAATTTACCATGAGCTTTACGGTTAAGGAAAACATCGTGAGGAAACCTGCATATCACCTGAGAAGAAATTCAGTGGTGTATGTGAAGTTCCCAATCCGCACTGGGCCCGCGTGGGAACTACGGCCCAAGCCCTCTCATTCTGAGAGGCGGCCTGTGCCCTGCCAGTGGACGTATAAAGGCTGGGATGATGATGATGATACTTCTTTGTTGTTAAGTACGAACTACTTTGTAAGTATACAATTTTTTTATCTCTCTTTTGCCAACTTGACTTTAATGTTTCAGCCCAAGCCCTCACATACTGAGACTGTCCCAGCAGTGGAACATAAAAACCGGAGATGAGAAATTGTCCAGGCTTACCTCAGCCCCCTCCGCTTCTTCCTCTCCACATACCGCTGGTTGGTGATGTTGTTGTCACTAGCAGCCAACACGTGACCTCCAAGCACGAAACTATTAGCCGGACGCTCCCGCCGAATACCCAGCAGCCGCTGGAGAAAGCTCTGGAACCTCGTCAACTTTCTCTTCTCCATCACCAGGTAAGGCATACGTTGAAAATTGACGTCACTAGCTTGAGTGCACGTGCACTCGTGAACAGTAGACGATGGAGTAGCGGATTTTACTTTCAAACGAGCCAGACTTGTCCGTGATTTAGATTCACTTTGAGCTGTTTTCGAACAGACCATTTTTAGGTCGCGTATTACAGCCGTAGCAGTTTCTTGTTCGAGAAGCTCTTTGCTGTCAGTTAAATCACTGGATACATCAGTTCCAGCGCATGCGTCTGTCCTTGTTCTATGCGATCTTTTTTTCCTCCTAGATTTCCTAGGGTTATCTCTTGATTCTACTGGGAAGCCATCGCCATGGGCGTAAGACTCTGGTAGTATCCCTATAACACTGGCATCGTAAATTTGGAAAAGTTTCTTCAGACATTTGTATTTCGCTTTGAGGACTTCATGTTTCTTTTTTGGTACCCATTTTGTTTCTGTGTCTGTTTTGATATCATCCTCGCTTTCATCGTTTTCGGGGATGCTTGTCAGCGCCGGCTTGCTTTTACTAAACATCGAACTGTTGATCAAATAACTAATACTACAAATAATTTTACAAACCAAGTAGAAAGTAGTACTGGCGTAAAGATAATTTAGATTTATCATAATTTACAAAAGTATTTGGTGTCTTCGTAAACTATTTTATGTTTTTGTTGAACAAATGTTTCTCGGAGCTCTGACATGTTGTTGTGATTTTAGTGAATGGCGCTTTTCCAAATTCGAGCTTTGTATTTTTTCAGGGACAGCGTATTTCTTGACATTTGACTTCAGAAGGTTTCAAAAAGGTTTGTACTGGATGACTAAGAGTACATGAGTCTGGTTTAAGATCATTTATTATCTCATGAGGATAACAATAATTCACTTACATGATATTTATAAAATATACTAGCTGTTGCCCGCGACTCCGTCTGCGAAGAATAGGGGTAACTATAAAAAATGGCCTACGACCAAACAGTTACCCATTTTGGGTTACGTTTTTATCCCCCACTACTCCACAACTCCGTCGAGGGAGAAACCTAATTGGGCAACAAATGAAACCATTAAAACAATAAAACCTTTTGCAGCAATTAAGTATTTCCGATTTGATTTCTTTTATTTATCGCTTTCTCCTTTGATCAATTATAACTGTAGATCCACAGTCGCGCGCCCGAAAATGTCCGAGCCAAATGAGCGCCACTTTGATAAAAGTGGCCTTCTTTTTCTCAGTACGTTGCGTGAAATTGTCAAGTTTAGCTGTCAAGTGTCAACCGAAATTCGACTGTAATGAAGTAAAGACTAGGTTCAAATTTCTGTGTAGGTGATGATTTTAATTGTTATGCAAACAAATAAAAAAGTTCGGACATTCTTTGAAGGGGATTTTGTTCGGCAATGTGTATCTTCAGTTATAATTGATCAAAGGCTTAACCCTAGTACTTAACCCTACTGATAAGAAACGGGGATAGTTTATTAAATGCGTTTTACCGATCCTTGCCTAAAACTGTTAGTACAGGTTGGTGAAATCATGTCGCATTCAGTGATCAGCAAGCAAGAAAGATACCACTCAGGGGATAAATTCAGGAACGGATTTGGGAATGTCTAAAAAAAATTACCAGTGGTTTTTATATTTTTTTTGTATAAAAAAGTCAATTATAAGAAATTCAATATTTTGTCATTTAGTTCTCTACTTTTTTCAAAATTAATTATTGAAACTATTTTAGTTGATGACGTCAGATTATAATTGTGGGCTCCCACAATGCCAAATTTCTAAATCTATCTAAATGCTTACGATAAGGCAACCCCTTTAATTATTTTTTGCGTAGTGGTACACTATACACTATATCACTTTACTGGCACTGACAAAGTGCTAGATGTCAGACAGCGGGTCCAAATCAAACTCCGTAGTATAATCCACGCGTAAATTGTGAAGAATTCTAACCACACAGAATAAAGTACGACTTGAACCGGTCACGCAATTTACACCAATGTCAAATGAAGTTCATTGCTTATTTGTTATATAATAAATTCATTACATAATATTAAAATTAAATAACTACAGAAAACGATTTAAAAAGCATTTATCTCGAAATGGTTTTCGATTTTCTATACATTGCAAAAAAATAGACATCCCCAATTCGTTCGTTTGCGAGAGGATAGGGATGAACTGCTATTCAGGAACGCCAAAAATCACTGGTTTGCGAGAGGTTGGGCCGAGTTTGGAATGAGCCTTATTTTCCTAGATCTAAGGAAATAGCAGTTGAACCCTATCCTCTCGCAAACGATCGAATTACCGCTCGCAAACCGTGTTGGGCCTTTCCAGAATTCAGCCCCTGTTCACGACTCTCGCTCGCTCACTTCACGATCGATCGCATACAAATTCTGCATTTTTAACCCCCGACACAAAAAGAGGGGTGTTATAAGTTTGACCGCTATGTGTGTGTGTGTGTGTCTGTCTGTGTGTCTGTTTGTGGCATCATAGCTCTTAAACGGGTGCACCGATTTGGATGCGGTTTTTTTTAATAGAAAGCAGGTTTTTTGGCGATGGTTCGTAGATATGTTTTGTAGTGTGCACTCACACATGTTCCCTACATCTCCCTATATAATCATGTAACTTAGCATAAGTAGGTAGTAATAAATCATATCTTAGACCTATCGGTTGTTTCCCTAACGCCATCCTTACATGGCGATCCTGCCAGTGCGGCCTTCGCGCTGCACTGGCGGCGCGCCGCGCCGACTAGTTCACGGACTTGTTTAATTTTGTAATTAATAAGTGGAAGTGTGTACATTGAAAAAAAAGACTATTCAATTAATAATAAGACTAATAAGTGTGCAGTACATACATAAGTAAAGATCAGTTTATATGTACAATTAATAAATGCGAGAAGACACGACAATTAAAAAAGAAGAAATAAAATAAAAATAAGACTACGGAAAAAGATGAAAAAAGAAAACGAAGATAAAATACATACGAAGAATATATAAGATTGAAGAAGGATAGGAAGGAATAAGATGAAATGAAGTACCTAAGAAGAGAATAAAAAGAAATCGATATAAAATATGATGAAAATACGAATAAAATAAAATGAAGCAAGAAGAGAAGAATAAAAAAACAATGAAAATGAAGAATGAAGAAAAATAAGAATAAATAAAAATTAAGAAGTAATTAATACACAAAAGTAAGAAAGAAAATACAAAATACGAAATGAAACCAAGAAAGAAGAGTACAAGTAGAACAAAATATAATTATGACGAAAAATTACTAAATCGGAGAAGAAAACCAGGTTTGCTGCCAGGAGACTGTTTCAACATCATGTGGTCCGAGCCAAAGGATGATGTTATGCAGCCGGGAGTTGCCGGTGTTCATAGGACGCTTGACTACCGTGCAGTTTACGTGAAAGTGTTGGTAAAGTGAATTGACGCTAATTTAGGTGGAATCGGTTTGATCGAGTTGGGAGCTGGACTTATTTTTTTTTGTTATCGGTTTTTTTAAACTTAGAAATCATGAATAAATATATTTTAGTGTACCGGTTAGTAATATGTTTAATTTTGATTATATTATGAGTGCAATTATAATAACGCACCATTAACATTGCTATGCCGCTGATGACGAGTTTATTAGCACGTATAAAATTATTATTTGTTTTTATGTTTAGTCAACGTAGGACCGTAGTTTGGACGGTCAACCATAGCGATATTTTTCATTTTAATATTTTTATTTAAATCGCAAACCTGTACACAATTATTTGCAAATTCATATTCATACAGTTAACATTATCTTATAAATTTAGCACTTGTGTGGTCTCGATCACGCCAGGCGCTACCAAAAAGGTAAAGCATGCAGCGTCTGTTATTTCGTCTCAGATAACACGCCGCGCATCTAGGAATCGAGTACCGTTTTAGGAACAATCACATTATCAGCATTATTCATTTAAGGACTATGTTAAATTTGGAATGATAATTTACGTAATAAGTACTTATCAAAGATATGTTCATACAAATTTAGGTAAGTAAATCAAATTAATAGGAATGCTCTATTGACTTTTTTTAATCTGCTGCAGTTGTTTTTTAAAAAAAAAGAAGTTAAAAAATTATTTACGTTTGCTGATGGACTGATCATCCAGAAGTCAATTTAAATTTTTGTGGCAATATTTATTGAAGTTGATTCAGTGCTTACAGTAATTAACCAAATTATTCAATAAATAAGTAAAGTTTGCGTGTTTAGGTTTATATCGTTAGAGACAGATAACATTTTTATAACTTAGTACAATAAATATAATATAGGTATCAGGGTTGCGTTTAGTATGGATTATTGTTATATTTAGAAGTAGGTATGGACAGATTTTAGCAAGTTTTTGGGCAGGCCTAGGCGGAAGTGAATAAGTTTTTTGTGAACTATTAGTGTGGCCAGCTAAAGGTTACTAAAATTCTTATGAGCTCAAGTTTTAATGAGTAAAGTGTAATTGTTAGGGTTTTGAATGGGTTTCAAGTAGATAGTAAAATAGTTAGATTGGGTTAGTGGAAAATTGCCGTTGTTATCAGCAGTTGCACGAGATGCGCTGTTGAACAAGTTGGTAAGTACTATATATGCATGAGTAGATGTACTATTTTATTGCGTTTTAATTTTCTGATCCACTGTTGATGCACCACATGCTGTAAACTAGTCTTTCCTTCTATCTGGTAAAGGGTTGCCTGGAAGAGATCGCTCTTAAGCGATAAGGCCGCCTATTGCTTACCTTGTATCTTTCTCTCTGTGTACCTGTTTCCTGTATTGCTTACTATTCCTGGTGTACAATAAAGAGTCATTGTATTGTTGTATTGTATTGTATTGTAATTTAGCAAGATATGCCAGGATACAAGGACAGACAGAAAATCCTTGTCATCCGACCGTGAGGCGGTCGAGTTATCACTCATGGGGATACTTGGACACATGGAGTGTTGTTAAAGTTAAGAATGAGGTGTTAAAAGATCTGTCTGTAAAAGTGAAAATATAAATAATATGAATTATGTGATAAAGTGTGTGCACACGTAAAATAAAAATGTCTTGTATCCTGAGCAGTAAAATAATGTAAATAAAAAGATGAAGGTCGGCCGACCAATATGAAAAAAAGAGCGTTGCATATCTTGCCAGTAGCTATGTGACGTAAGTATAGATACACATTTAATTATGTGACAATGATGATGATGATATTATATAATAAGTTGGAAATTGTGAAAGATTTAAGGTCATGACCCATAGGTTCATAAACAATGATAAGGAAGGATTGAGGTTTAATATGTTTTTTTTTCTTATGGTTAAGGTTTTAATGAAGACATAGCTAAAATGTCAAAGTACGCAAGTTTTATTTTTGATTGGTAATAAAACTCTCGTCATCGAAGCGCGCAAATAGGTAGGTACTTAAGAAAACTTTATTTTATTAGAATAAGTTCATCCTTATCTTTACTATGTTGTTTGTTCAATATATCTTTTAGTCTTTAGAAAAAAAACATGTAATCTATCGTGTAATGTTTTTTTTTGTTTAAGGGGGGAGGTGTAGTGTGCACTCACACATGTTCCCTACATCTCCCTATATAATCATGTAACTTAGCATAAGTAGGTAGTAATAAATCATATCTTAGACCTATCGGTTGTTTCCCTAACGCCATCCTTACAGTTTCATCAAAATCGATTCAGCTGTTTCAAAGTTATCAGCTCTTTTGTTAGCTGCGGAAGGGATCTTAGACGCATAACGGGCATTGACTTAATGTTCAAACATACGAGTGGCATTAATTGAGTTAAGGGTTTTTAAAATTTTAAATTTATAGTTATTACAGACTTACCCCCTGTTTCACCATCCATTGATCAAATTTATTTGACGAATAAATGTGTTGCCGTCTCTGTTTGTTTTGTTCGAATAGACGAAGACGGCATCACATTTATCCGTCAGTTAAAATTAATCAATGGGTGGTGAAACAGCCCCTGAGTACCTTTCCACCAGAGGGGTGCTATGCAGCTATGTTGCGAGAGTATGAAAGCTACGCTACGAAACTGTTACCATTTCTACTATTTTTTTTTGTAAAATATAGGCTTGCGTTTGAACACAGTCACGCCTGATGGAAAGCGAAGATGAGGCCTACGATGGAGCACGCTTGTCTAGTAATTTGTAATCATTATCATAAACTAGCTTTTGCTCGCGACTTCGTACGCGAAGAATAACTTTAGTTGTTAGGATGAAATTTGCCACACAGGTTTTATTACATGGATTAACATAAAGGATAATGCCAGGAAAATGCAAAGTTCCCGCGGAATAGGAATAACTGAATTCTATACCCACTAAGTCGTGGTGGCCTATCGGTTTGACCTATGGTCTCTTAAGCAGAGGGGCGTGGGTTTGAGCCCGGGCTTGCACCCCTGTGTTTTTCCGAATTCATGTGCTAAATTACGTTTGAAGTTTACCATGAGCTTTAAAGTGAAGAAAAACATCGCGAGGAAAGCTGCACACACCTGAGCAGAAATCCAATGGTGTAAGTGAAGTTGGTGGTCCAGGGTCAGGTGAAAGACCTGATTAAAAAAGCTACTGAGTCCACCATGGTCCAGTGTACTCGCAACGCCTCTAACCGGCAGAAATGGAAGCAAATTGCTAAGAGGGCTGTCCTCGAAAAAGTCTGCGACCCACCGAACACCTCTCCGTGTACCTCGTCTGCGCAACCACGACCACTACTCTGACATGAGTGTCCGACTAAGAAGAAGAAGAAGTGAAGTTCCCAAATTGCACTTGGCCTGCGTGGGAACCACGGCTCAAGTCCTGTCGTTCTGGAAGGAGGCCTGTGCCTGATTGAATCAGGCTTATTTTATCCTGGGAAATTGCATGTTCCGCGGGTTAGAAATTATAACTATTTAGATCGATTGAATGAGGAAGACCACCAATGAGGTGGAAGGACGACATCTGCCGACAGGCGGGTGGAGGATGGATGCGTATGGCTGTCGATCGCCAGGCGTGGAGAAATGGAGAGGAGGCCTATGTCCGAAGACGGACGAACTAAGGGCTGCTATGGATGGATGGATGGAGATCGATTTAAAAACAAACTTTCAATAATAGAGAAGCAACAGTTCTTGACTGCCATTGGCTCCTGATTTTTTCTCGGGTTTACCTAATGTTTCTTTATTGACTTTGGCTATTTTTATCCTGAGAAAGTGTGAACTTCCCGCGGGATAGAAATAACTGTTTTGACCTATTTTGAAAATCAGAGACAGCGAAGCTTTTATTAGTGAAATAAAAAAGTTCAATTCACTTTTTTTTTTTTTTTATGTTAGAAAGGCCAGACAAACGAACTAGTGGGTCACCTGATGTTAAATGATCACCACTGTCCATAGACACCTGCAGCGCTTTACGCGATGCCAGTGCGTTGTCGGCCCTTAAGGAGAGGGAATAGGGGAAGGGGGAGAGGGAGGGGGAGAGGGAAGGGGTGAGGTATAGGGCCCCCGGCACTCTCACTGACCGTACGAAACGCAAGCAGGATTACTGCTGCTTCACGCCGGTTTTCTGTGAGAGGGTGGTACTGCCCCGGACGAGCCGGCCCATTCGTGATGCAGCGGCTAGCTACAACATGGCTCTACCACTACTAAATTATACACTTATTTCTATCCCTTGAGAATTTTGCATTTTCCCGAAGAAATAGTAGTCTATGTCAATCAGGGATACTAACCCCCTGTTTCACCATCCATTGATCAAATTTATTTGACGGATAAATGTGTTGCCGTCTCTGTTTTGTTCGAATAGACGAAGACGGCATCACATTTATCCGTCGGTTAAAATTAATAAATGGGTGGTGAAACAGCCCCTTAGTGTAGCTTACTATTGGTAAAATAATTTTTTACTTCTATCCCGCGGGAATTTTGCATTTTCCCAAAGAAGAGTAGCCTAGTAATCAAGAATAGTGTAGCTTACTATGATGGTGACGTGGGATGGAGAGGAGTTGGGAGACCCTCCGAAAGAACCTAAGGGTTCCGTTGCTGAAAGGAATGTGAATACATTGTATGTACCTACACATTCCTTGTTGAAAGTAAAATGCTTTGTTTACTGATATACACCTGAAATCTAGACTAAATACTTTGTTGATTACCTATTCCAACGTCGAATTTCATTTTGAGATTGAGTCAGAGAACCGTCGATATGCTTTTTAGGGTTCCGTAGTCAACTTGGAACCCTTATAGTTTCGCCATGTCTGTCCGTCTGTCTGTCTGTCTGTCCGTCCGCCGCTAAGCTCAGAGACTGTTAGTAGTAGAAAGCTGTAATTTGGCATGAATATATATATATATCAGTCACGCCGACAAAGTGATTATAAAAAAGAAGTAAAAAATTTTGTTTTTAGGGTACCTCCCTTAGACGTAAAGTGGGGGTGATTTTTTTTTCTCGACTAACCCTATAGTGTGGAGTATCGTTGGATAGGTCTTTTAAAACCATTTGGGGGTTGCTTACATGATTTTGTTTGCGAAATATTCAACTTTAAAGTGAAAATTTTCATTAAAATCGACCGTCCCCCCCTCTAAAATCTAAACTGTTGGATGGAAAAATTTGAAAAAATTCAAAATGGTAGTAAATATATTAAATTTGCAAGGACAATTATAGCGGCTAAGATTGCTTGGGAATTATTTGTAGTTTAAGAGTAAACAGTAGCCTAAGGTATAAAACATACCGTCACTACTTTGAAAAACTCGTATCTCAAATCAGCATGTAAACAAAACTGAACCTTGAAACGCGCGTAATAAAGTTCACTTTGCCAGATTAACGATTTTGAGATTCGAGCTTTTTTCAAAGTATTGACGATACCTAACTTGGAAGATTCCGTACACATACGAAATCCTTAGAAAAATATTACTTGATTTTTTCGTAATGGCTACGGAACCCTATCTTGGGCGTGTCCGACACGTTCTTGGCCGGTTTTTTAAAAATCGAAATGGCCTAAAGAAGTTTATTATCGTTTAAGCTTCACTCAGCTCTTCAGTGGTTATAGGGGCTTGATGGCTTAAAATAAAACAGCGACATTGTAAAAATAATAAGTTAATTTTATTTACATTAAAATACGTCGTTAACTTAAGTACCTAGCTATTACACAAACACAGCCGCGAGTTATAATATCATCAGACTCAACCGAAGGACCCTTCAGGCATCAGCAAACCTGAAAAAACAAAATAATACCTACATAAGTAACTGTACTAAGTAGGCGAAGACAAGACGTACCTACAATTGAAGAAACAGAATCACGTACAAGGATGATATTATAGTCTGGATTGGCAGTCGCCATAGTACGGATCGGCCGCGGTTTTTGTAGTTCGATTATTAAATCTAGATGGCGCTGAAATATAGCCAGAGGCTTTGAAGGCAAAACAATAAAGACTACCTACAGATGTTTCATATTACTACAAATGTATTATTTTTCAAAAATATTGCATAATAATACATTTGCAGATATGAAATATCTGTAGTCTTATTGTTTGGCCTTCAATGCCTCTGGCTATATTTCAGCACCATCTAGATTTAATAATCGAACTACAAAAACCGCGGCCGATCCGTACTATGGCGACTGCCAATCCAGTCTATATCATCTTTGTTACTACTTAGGTATAGTCGGGGTAAGAAAAGGTTCGTCACTTTTCGACTCTATGTCAACGAGTTAAGGTCGAAAAGTGACGAACCTTTTCTTACCCCGACTATACCTACCTATGTAACTAATAGATGACATTAAATAATAGGCACTAACTTGCAAAACATGCCGTCATGAAGCAAATGCCGCAACCCGCAAAGAATGCGCGAACTGACACCTGAAAATAAATAAGCCGATGTGTTGGTAAATATAAATGATAAATGATGCACTTTATGATGACCATAATGACGCGAAAGTTAACGAAATAGGTAGTAAGTTTGTAGATTTGGCCAACATGATACAAAGTTCGAGTTCGAGACACACATTTAAATTTCCACGCAGAAGTGTGGAAATTGTCTCACAATGTTTCCGTTCTCCGTAGAGCTCATGATAAATTTGAGTAAAACTCAGCCTGCTTGAGAGATCATAGGTCAAACCAATACACTGCTAAAACTTTTAACAACGAAGTAAACGATGCAACAGACGAAGAAGTAAGTAATACTAACGCTAGAGAGCGTTTCTCTCTGTCCGGGCGCCATGGCGGAGAGGGCCCCGATCATGATGCCCATGGAGGCGGGGTTGGTGAAGCCGCAGAGGGCGTACGTCGCCACCAGTTCTGCTCGAGGCTGAAACAGAAGAAGAATCTGTTAATTAGGGTTCCTAGTGCACAGATTGTGTTACAGTAGTACACAACTGATATGGTTCACTGATATACCTGCGCAGGAAACGCGTTTTAGAAGCGCGAAAAATGCAATTCACCAATCGGCATACTCCACGCACGACGCGTCTTATTCCTGTGCCGCTGTTGCTGCTGTTGGTTGTTGCGTGCCATGTCAGTCAGTCGCATTACCAAAAAAAAATGCAGTCTTCCGGAAAGTATTACCTGAATGAATTATTTAGTTACTGTTACTTACGGATAGTAATCCATCCCGTTTCATCTCCCCCATGCGCTGGTACGCGACGAACTCGTTGACCACCGTCTTCAGACCCACCAAGGAGCCCACCAGTTCGCACTCCTCCCAGGGAGTCCCTGGAGTTGGAGAAAACTTTAATTTCTGGTCAGATTAGGCTAGTTTAACGTACGTCCTGAGCACAGATTATAGAAAACGCATCACTCAAAAACACCAGTCTACATATTTGAAATGTTGAAAACCTGCTTATACACCGAGTTTTTTTTCCTTTAACTTTAAGGGGACATTCAACAGGTCAAATGAAGGTTGGAAGGAAAGTTGTTAAAAAGAAAATCATAACTGCTATAGTTCAAAAGAATATAATAAAGAATCAAATATAATTAACTATGCGCGGTAAATCAGTCAAAAGGTTTTTAACCTTGACCTTGAAGTTAAAACGGTGTCGTATTTGACACTTATTTCTTGTAACTCTAAAAATCTTTTACACTTACTGTGAACTCAATATTTATTTGCTAAGTATGGATGAAAAAAAAAATAATTAAGGTAAATGTAGCAATGCTTGACACTTCAACGCCCAGTAGATGACACCTATCTGTCACCTGTCTTAAGATTGAAGGTGCCCTGTATTGGGTCAGTGTCGAGCACAGTTACAGGGACGTTTACCTCTCTACGTTGTTTCTATTCAATTCAATTCAATTTTTTCGATGTATCGAACAATTTGTCGAAGTTTTCAGACATCAAAAACTAATTTATTAGAATTATTAGTTGACAGCATGATCTTGTAATTCAAATTCAGCATAAATCTCACCATTTTCGAATGGTGTTTTCGATTTTTGTCATTTCAAATATCGTTCCCTTGAATCGGTTCCAGCTTAAAATATTTCTTGATTTTTATCTTATTTCCAATCAGATCCAATTCAGACTGGAAATTAAAATTATGATTCTCAAGATGATGACGTACACAACCTTGAATAACCGTTCAAGAACCTTTTATGGAGAAACAAAAGAAAGTATGAATTTACAATGTGTTTTGATGACGGTGGAATGGTCTAGACATTTCCTTTAAAGGTACCTATCTTCCCACTACACCGTATCATACCATGACTGTAATAGGAGCCTGTCAGGCAAAAAAAAAATTCTTTGTATTCTTTGATCAATTATAACTGAACATACACATTGCCGAACAAAATCCCCTTCAAAGAATGTCCGAACTTTTTTATTTGGTTGCGTAACAAATGAAATCATCACCTACACAGAAATTTGAACCTAGTCTTTACTTCATTACAGTCGAATTTCGGTAGCGGCAAAACTCCACTTGACAGCTAAACTTGACAATTTCACGCAACGTTCTGAGAAAAAAGAAGGCCACTTTTATCAAAGTGGCGCTCATTTGGCTCGGACATTTTCGGGCGCGCGACTGTGGATCTACAGTTATAATTGATCAAAGTTTGTATTGAAATACATGAGACTATGCCGACTAGACCGTTCCGTCAGCGACCAACATCGTCGCGTCGCATGTATCGTGTTGCTTGTCGTGTCTGATACGTTCATACGGTCTAATGGGTAGAGACCTAAACTGGCTGGAAACGCTCAAAAATTCACACCTTTTTCTAGCACGTGGGATATTTACCCAGACTAACAATGATACATCAATCAACCCTAACTCACCCATCAACCAGCATAACGGTATGAAGATCTTCCCCAGTATCCACTCTAGATTCAGGTCAGGGTTTCCCAGCAGTCCCCCGCAGTAGCCGAGGACACCGTTCACGAACGCGATGAAGGCCACGAAGGCCACGATGTTGGCCACAATGTTGAGGATGAGGGCTATGCCGTTCGTCGCGCCGCGGGTCGCAGCGGACAGAGTGGAGCGGTCCTCACTAGAAAAAAATTTGGCATAGATAATTATATCATGAAACGTATTATGTTATGCATAATGCAATTGCATAACTACTTAGATTTAAAACGCAGATTCTCACCAATGATCTTTGGTTTATAAACACGCATAGTCGACGTTGGGAAAAAGACTGCTAAGCTAAAATGGGACTGGGGTGGACACGTCTGTCGCATGCGCCCGCAAAGATGGGCTCACACAGTTACTTGGTGGGTGCCGGAGAACGGCCAGCGACGAGGCAGATCAAGAAGATGGCGGGACGACTTGGACGTGTACGCAAAGGACTGGCCTGATATTGCACCAGACCGGGAGTTGTAAAACCGGCCAAGTGCGAGTCGGACTAGCGCACCGAGGGTTTCGTACAAATTTATATGTATCTGTGAACATCCAGTCTTAGCAGACCCCTGCTCCTAAGCAAAATGTGCGCAGTGGGAATCATTGCAGATTGGTTACTGATATAGACAGATAGACAAAAAAATTTATGCTTTTCGTTTTTTTTCCTTTATCTGTGCTATAAGACCTTGCTTCATACCAAATTTCAAGATTCTGAATTCACGGGAAGTACCCTGTAGGTTTTGATTCCCTTGCGAGTGTCGAAAGTTTTCGGCATAAATGGCTGTATCTTTTGATTGCGTTGGCTTAGAAGTTTGATTTTTTCACAGTTCCAAGGGACAGTAAACTTGAATATTCTAACGACCGCTTTAGCCTAGTTGGTAGTGACCCTGCCTACGAAGCAAGAGGTCCTGGGTTCAAATCCCGGTAAGGGCATCTATTTGTGTGATGAGCACGAATATTTGTTCCCGAGTTATGGATGTTTTCTATGTATTTAAGTGTGTATTTATCTATATAAGTATGTTTATCGTCGTCTAGTACCCATAGTACAAGCTTTGCTTAGTTTGGGACTAGGTCGATTTGTGTAAGATTGTCCCCTAATATTTATTATTTATTATATTTATATTTATTTGATATAAATTTCAGCTTGGTACCTCCACGCGTTCTTGAGAAAAATTGTCTTGACAGACGGACGGACGAACGGACGGACAACAAAGTGATCCTATAAGGGTTCCGCTTTTTTCTTTCGAGGTGCGGAATCCTAAAAATGGTATTGCACCGACCTGATGACAACTTGCATGTTATCCACGCTGGTGAGCGAGCGGCGCGTCTCCGGCATCAGGAGCTTGGCGTAGCAGATGGCGGCGGGAGCTGACATAACGCTGGCCGTGACCAGATGGGCTGGTTCAGCGCCGAAGCCGATGTACGCAGCTAGTATCGTGCCTGGAGAGAGAAGATAGCGTCAGATGAGGCCTTACCTTAGCCGATATAAGCTTTTAAATTATATTATACAGGGTTATTTGTAATTTACTTACATCCTCTTAACCCTGAATTCCTATCACTTAAACAAATGTTTTTTGATTTACGACTTTTTAAAATGGAGCACTTTTTTCCATACAAATAAATAATAATAAATAAATACTTCTAACACAACTTCCTACTCTATGAAATTCGAGGGCGGGGCCACGCGCCGCGGTCGTGGCGGTGTAGAGTATGTCCTATTTTATAGTTTTACCGTAACTTAGCAGTTTACCGCGACATAACACATATTGCTCGACTCAGCAATAAGTTTAAGACAATAAATTAAGCAACCTTTTATGTAAGACTATTCATTCTATTAGCGCATCTTACGCAATACATACGAATCTACAACATGGATTTTTATTGATCAGTCCTCATCGCTCCTCATACTTCATGGCGACCCTGCCACGCGAAAATTATGGAATCTATGAAGATAGAAGATAAATGGAAAATGAAACAACAATAAAAAAGAGAAATATTTAATAGAAGAAAGAAGATTATTTTAATGGAAGAAAGAAGATTATGTAAACAAGAAAGAAGGTTATTTTAATGGAAGAAAGAAGATTATTTAAACAAGAAAGAAGATTATTTATATTAAGAAGAACTAAATTCACGGAGAATTCAAATCACGAAGAATCAAGATCATGAAGAATCAAGACCACGAAACTTCAAGAAAGAAGAGCGTTGTCCAGGGCTAACCCGGCTCGCATTCAAGAGGAGTCCAGGGTTATCCCGGCCCAAGTTCAAGAGGAGTCCAGGGTTATCCCGGCCCAGCTCGAGGGAGTCCAGGGTTATCCCGGCCCACGATCCAGCCACCAGCCAACCCAGCAGTCACGTGACCGCCGCGCCACGCGACCACCGCAAGCCAACGCAAGCAAGATGACGACGCCGTGACCCCCATTCCAGTAACGCACTATACTTATAAGTGACTAATGTAGTAAAGTAAGTGTTTTATTATTATTTTCAATTAGGGCATCAAGAAGTAACCCATAATTAATACATAAATCTAAAATGTAGTTATATTATGTCAGTTCTATTAAGAGACTTACGTGATAAGTTGAATTATTTAAGGGAATATTTAATTAAAATTGGTCCTGAGAGACGTCAAAAGGAAATTGCATATAAAAAATTAGAAGAAGCAAAATTTCTTTATAGCCAGTTGGAGTGTATTTTGTCTCAAGTGAATAATGACATAAAGATTAATAAGTTGGTCTTCCACGGTAAAATTATGCAATGATTTAATTGGGGAAATAGGAAATATTTATACAAAAATTAAAGATTTAGTTCGATTCGTTGACAGTGCGGATCAAATTAATTTAGAAGAGGATACAGCCAAAATGCCTAACGACTTCGATATCAAGACCGCCATTGCACTGATTCCTGTTATGACAGGACAGGAGCAAACAACTAAGCAATTAATTGACGGTATCTTGATGTATGACTCTCTAATCTCTGAGAGTACTAAAGGTCAACTGATAGATTTTGTTCTTAAAACGAGGCTGTCAGCAAGTGCCAAGTTGCGATTACGTTCTAGCTACAATAATGTGAAAGTTTTAGTAGAAGATATTAGAAAGTATTTGCTTCCAAAAAAATCAACACAAGCAATACAATCTCAATTATTTAGAGCAAAGCAAGGACGTAGGACCATAGAATCTTTTGGTTCGGAGTTAGAGGAGCTTTTTGTAAACCTAACAATCGCACAAGCCGACGATGACACCAGCAAATACGACGTGCTGCGTCCCCTTAACGAACGAACGGCAATCAAACGATTTGCCGACGGACTTTCAGATCAGAGGTTGAGCACAATCATCGCCTCTCAGCAGTTCGACTCGCTTCCTGAGGCGATTCGAGCAGCTGTGGACGAACAAGTAACGTCCACTCATGATCAGGTGATGCAGATGAGACCCGTATATAATCGTAGAAATAGTTGCTACACGTCTCATAGGGGCAATTTTACACCTTTTAATACGCGTTCCAGCCAAACTTATTACAACTGGTCAAACATGAATCATCAGCCTAGACCCTACTTTCAAAACCAGCAGAAAATGCAATTTCAACCTAAAGTAGGAAATAGGGGCGCGCACGCAAGTAGGTTCATGCGTAGTCAGCATGCCCGCGGCCACAGCTCGAGCGCACGTGCGCCCGCGCCGCGTATGCGCGTTCAGCACGCCGCTGGAGATAGCAACAACACTTCAGAAAATATGCCTAGTCACTCCCAGTTTTTTCGTTCCTAAAACGGAAAATCACTGCATATTTAGTTATAATAATTATTGTTTAGTTAAATGTATAGTAGAATACAACGTTGAGCTCAACTTACTTTTAGATAGTGGTGCTAGTTTATGTGTATTAAAGTATGAATTTCTAATAGATAATGAGAATTTCATGGATAGACTAGTAAAAGATAGATTAACAATTAAAGGTATAAGTGGAAATTTAGAGTCCGAAGGTTACATTTATTTAGATTTAAAAATAAATGGTGTAGTATTTAATCAAAAGTTTTACGTGTTTAAAAACTTATCTTGCGCTGGTGAAGGAATTATTGGTCAGAATTTTTTTAAGCAATATAATGCGATTATTAACTACAAACATGGCACATTGCAATTACAAAATAATAAGAAGACAATACTCGTAGAAGTTGATGACAATAATAGGTATTTATATGTCATACAACCGCGCTGTGAAGTCATCAAATACATTCCGGCGCGCATTACCGGAGATTGTGTAATTATAGCGAATGAAATTCAACAAGGAGTTTTTGTCGGTGGGTCAATTGCGAAACCCACAAATAATCAAATACCCATTAAAATATTAAATACGACAAACTCCACCGTAGAGGTAAATTTACGAGGTTTGGAAATATTAAGTTTGAGCTTATTTCAAGTATGTAGTTTTGATAAATATAAGAATACTCCCGATAGAATAAACAAACTTTTCGATTTATTGGATTTACCATCATACCTAAACAAAGAGGAGCAAATTAGTATAGAAAAGATTTGTGCTAAGTATGTAGATGTTTTTCACTTGCCAGGTGATAAACTTACTACCACAAATTTATTACAGCATTCAATTAAATTAAAAAATGACGAGCAACCTGTGTATAAAAAGCCTTATAGAATACCAAATACACTTAAGGCTGAGGTGCAAAATCAAATTCAAAATATGTTAGATAACGACATAATAGAGGAAACCACGTCAGAGTGGTCCAGCCCTGTCTTACTCGTGCCTAAGAAATGCGATAAAACAGGAAAGAAAAAATGGAGACTCGTTATTGATTATCGTCAATTAAATAACAAAATTCAAGACGATAAATTTCCGTTACCTAATATATCAGAAATTTTAGATTCCTTGTCAGGCAATATATATTTTTCAAAATTGGATTTATCGCAATCGTATTACCAACTTTCATTAGACAAAAAGTCACGAAAATTAACAAGTTTCACTACTGATAAAATGTATCAGATGAAACGATGTCCAATGGGACTTAAAACTTCTCCTAGTGCTTTCAGTAGGTTAATGACTATAGCCATGTCCGGCCTTAACTATCAAAAATGTTTTATTTACTTAGATGACTGTATAGTAGTAGGAAACTGCCTTGAAACTCATAATAAGAATTTATTATCAATTTTGGAAAGGTTACGAGAAACTAATTTAAAACTAAATCCAATAAAGTGCGAATTTTTAAGAAAAGAAATCATGTATTTAGGCCATAAAATAACATCAGAAGGCATTCTTCCCGATCCAACAAAAATTGTATCCTTACAATCGTACCCAATACCGGCTAATGTAGATGACGTTAAACGATTCGTAGCATTTGCTAACTACTACAGACGTTTTATAAATAATTTTGCCACTATAGCTTATCCTTTAAATGCACTTAGTAAGAAAAATGCTACTTTTAACTGGACACCTCATTGTGAAAACGCATTCCAACAATTAAAACAAGCACTCATCAGTCCACCAGTATTAGATTATCCCGATTTTTCTGACAAGAATACGTTTACATTACATACTGATGCTTCAAAGTTAGGTTTAGGCGCCGTTCTGTCTAACAGTAATGGCAAGGTTGTCGCGTACGCTAGCCGTAACTTGAAACCAGCTGAAACGCGATACCCTGTGATAGAACTCGAGTTATTAGCCATCGTTTGGGCCGTCAGACATTTTAGACCTTATCTATACGGTAAAAGGTTTAAAATATTTACAGATCATAAACCATTAAAATACCTCTTTGGAATGGCCGATCCTTCGAGTAGACTAACAAAGTTTAGATTATATTTGGAAGAATATGATTTCGAAATTGATTACTTACCAGGGCGAAGCAATGCAGCTGCAGACGCATTGAGTCGTATACCTGTCACTTGTCAAAATTTAAAAGATATGAGAGAAAACGTTGTATCGGTCATGACGAGAGCTCAAACTCGTAAATTACATAACCAACTAAGTGACCAAGACACAGACGCAAAACCTGAGAACTCCAAAACTACTAGGCCTGATCAACCTACAGTTGTGGAGATACTCAAAAAACCGAAAGACAGCATCGAATTTGTTATACGGCCTACTAGAAATTGTTTAAAAAATATTGAAAAATTACAACAAATCACTAGTGATAATAAACAATGTATTTTTGTGCCTGATAAGTCAGCTATATATGTAATGTCTCGATCGCTAACTACCGTAAGCGTGTTAGCGAGAGAATTGCAACTATTTTGTAAACAGCTGAATATTAACGAACTCGTAATAATTAAATGTAAGAGAAATAAGTATCAGGTTGAAGAATTATTAAAAGAAGTCAAACTATTAAAGAGCAATGTCCCGAGATTACTCATAACTAAAGATGTCACAAGAGTACATGATAAAGATATGAAAACGGTTATCTTGAATGATTTCCACTTGTTGCCTACCAGCGGACACGCGGGGGTTAATAGAATGTTGAATAATATAAAAAAATACTACTTTTGGCCAGGAATGAGTAACGACGTCAGGGAATATGTTAACAAATGCAAAAGTTGCCAAATCCAAAAGCATACTAATAAAGGTGTTCGCGAACCAATGTTGATTACATCGACACCCAATACCTCTTTCGAGAGAGTTAGTTTAGATATAATGGGCCCACTAGATGTAGATAATTATAATTATAAATATATTCTAACACTTCAATGTGACTTAAGCAAATATGTTGAAGCGTACCCGTTAGAAACAAAAGAAACAGAATTAGTAGCTAGATTATTTGTAAGTAATTTTATTTTAAGATATGGGATTCCGACAGAAATTATTACTGACCAAGGAAAAGAATTTATGTCATCAGTAATGTCAGAAGTGTGTAGTTTGTTAAATATTAATAAGATTAATTCTACTCCGTATCATCATGAAACTCTAGGCGGATTAGAAAATACGCACAAAAGTTTAGGGGCTTATCTCCGCATCCAGTGTGATAACAACAAAACAGACTGGAGCACATGGTTACCATTTTGGTGCTTTTCGTTCAATACTACAGTACACTCCGAGACAAAATACAGTCCATATGAATTAATATTCGGTAAACAGTGCAATTTACCTTCTAATTTGAAAAATATTGTTGAACCTCTTTATAATTACGATAGTTATCCCTTAGAACTTAAGTTTAGGCTTCAAAAAGCTCATAATGATGCTCGAAATAATTTATTAGACAGTAAAAATAAAAGGAAATTATATTACGACCAGAAATGTAATCCCATCGAATACAAAATAGGAGATATGGTACTATTGAAAAATCAGATTGGAAATAAATTGGATCAAATTTATACTGGTCCATATGAAGTAATTAATGTAGATCCACCAAATGTATCGATTAAGAAAAATAATAAACAGTACATAATTCATAAGAATAATACAAAATTGTATCGTGAATAATTAAAGTCCTAGTAATATATAATTTTAGTGAATAAGTATATAAAAAAAAAATGTGTTTATTTAAGTAGTTACTGACCTCAAGTAATATGTGTCACATTTTTTTTTCCGCTACCCCGGGGGTGTACAGGACTTTCGGGGGAGGTGTAGAGTATGTCCTATTTTATAGTTTTACCGTAACTTAGCAGTTTACCGCGACATAACACATATTGCTCGACTCAGCAATAAGTTTAAGACAATAAATTAAGCAACCTTTTATGTAAGACTATTCATTCTATTAGCGCATCTTACGCAATACATACGAATCTACAACATGGATTTTTATTGATCAGTCCTCATCGCTCCTCATACTTCAGCGGGCAATGAATGGATGACTTACACGGCACAGAGTATCGTAAAAGTAAGAGTTAGTCTCAAATTTTCAAAACGTGATTACACCAAAAATATTAAGTTATGACAAAAGCCGTAAAACAATAAAAAATTTGTTTATTTGGTAGGAGTTTAGGATTAAAAGGATGCTAGTGAATTACAAATAACCCTGTATTTTTGATGCAAACTTTTTTGCTGACTGTACTTTGTGCTTTGAACATGAAACTACTGCGAGACTCACTCATAGTGAAAATATACGGATCACTCTAAAGAGATCAAGAAGGGCTACGGATTAGCCGGAAACATGTGTAACTACATATAATAATAATAATAATCCAGTGTTAGAAGAGATCTGCTTCTAAGTAAAATGTACGCAGTGGGAGTTATGGTGTGGGTAGGTAAGGACCCCCGTAATGTTTCATCATAATCATCATCACTACATAGTATAAAACAAAGTCGTTTCCCGCTGTCTGTCTGTCCCTATGTATGCTTAGATCTTTAAAACTACGCAACGGATTTTGATGCGTTTTTTTAATAGATAGAGTGATTCAAGAGGAAGGTTTATGTATTTAGTATTAGTATTGCACCCGTGCGAAGCCGGGGCGGGTCGCTAGTTCATTAATAATTTAAACGTATTTTTACTGTTTGTGCCCTGATTTTAGGGTGCCGTACCCAAAGGGTAAAAACGGGACCCTATTACTGAGACTTCGCTGTCTGCCCTTCTGTCCGTCTGTCACCAGGCTGTATCTCATAAACCGTGATAGCTAGACACTTGAAATTTTCACAGATGATGTAATTTGGTTGCCGCTGTAATAAAAAATACTAAAAAACAGAATAAAATAAATATTTAAGGGGGCTCCCATACAACAAACGTGATTTTTTTTGCTCGTTTTTTGCTCGATATTGATAACGGCAACGGTAAGACGCTTGAAGTTTCAGATCGGTCTAATCGTATGTTCGACAGGTTTCTATGATCTGACATAATTATTAAACACATTTTCAACGGTTGTCTAAGTTTATTTTACTAGTTACAAAGTAAAAGCTAGGTCTAGAATTGGTGGCTGGCATTTATTTACTCAATCTAGATACCTACCGAGACACTGACCTTTCCTAACGTGACTTTCAAACTCTTAATCTATAATTTAATCTTTAGCACTATTAACTACACAATATGTTTTATTGTTTCATTGCAAAAACAAGGTCTTCTGATAGACAATTGGCCTTGTACTTTTTGTGTTAAGAAATAAGGTCAGATTTTGAATAAGGTCAACTTTTTACGAGTGCCTTATTTCCTTGTTATATTTTGTAGTAATACTTAAAAACAAAACACATTTAACGTTTTGTTGAAATATAGAATATAGGTACTAGTCTTTGATCAATTATAACTGTAGATCCACAGTCGCGCGCCCGAAAATGTCCGAGCCAAATGAACGCCACTTTGATAAAAGTGGCCTTCTTTTTTCTCAGTACGTTGCGTGAAATTGTCAAGTTTAGCTGTCAAGTGTCAACCGAAGTTCGACTGTAATGAAGTAAAGACTAGGTTCAAATTTCTGTGTAGGTGATGATTTTAATTGTTATGCAAACAAATAAAAAAGTTCGGACATTCTTTGAAGGGGATTTTGTTCGGCAATGTGTATCTTCAGTTATAATTTTATTGATCAATGGTACTAGTAATACAACGAGAATCTGTGTCAAGTTCCGTAATCCCCATCGCCATTGAGCTCGCGTGGAAACTACTGCCCATGCTTTCTCATTCCGTGAGGAGGCCTGTGCCAAGCAGTGGGACCTTTAATCTACATCATTATTGATCATATAATAATCTCTATATTGCATTCATTTATACTTGTCTTATTTGCAGTTATTCGAAAATTAATCCGGTTTTCAGTTTTTTTTTAGTAAACAAGCTTCATAACCTCAAAATGCTCTTTTTTTAGGTATAATAGCTATTTTGTTTCATAAATAAAGCAATTCCAGGCAGGAACTTAAACATGGTATCCAAAATGTTGACTTTGGTAGCTTTATTTACGAGAAAGTAGTTGTTTTAGCTAAAAATAATGCATTTTGAGGTTAGAATGTTGTTTACTAAATAAGACCACTATTGATGAATGCAATATAACATCTTATCTATATCATTACGGACGATGACACCACTAATCTGTCCTACTTTTTATGACTGTCAAAACACGATTGTCGCACAGATTTTGTATGGAATTGGTAGATATGACGTCACTTCTATGCACCAACTCAATTGATTAACGACGATTGAAGGTCTATTGTTTTAAATCAACTAAAACAAAAGACTAATAAAAAAGAAAAAAACGATTGTGTTGAGGAAGCAAAAGATGCCAGAATCGTAGCAGGTGGAATCAAATAGTCTGTGCGTACCCCTTTGCTGGGAAGGAGGCGTGATTGTACCTACGCAGAAAGCAACTAAAAATTTAATTTTGCAGTTAGTTGATAATTATCCGGTTTTAACGGTAAAATATTGATTTATTTCAACTGAACCCCCGTAATTTTGCTTTTGCCTTTGATCAATTATAACTGTAGATCCACAGTCGCGCGCCCGAAAAAGTCCGAGCCAAATGAGCGCCACTTTGATAAAAGTGGCCTTCTTTTTTCTCAGAACGTTGCGTGAAATTGTCAAGTTTAGCTGTCAAGTGGAGTTTTGCCGCTACCGAAATTCGACTGCAATGAAGTAAAGACTAGGTTCAAATTTCTGTGTAGGTGATGATTTTATTTGTTACGCAACCAAATAAAAAAGTTCGGACATTCTTTGAAGGGGATTTTGTTCGGCAATGTGTATCTTCAGTTATAATTGATCAAAGGCTTCTGCAATCAAAGAGAAAGTTGGATGAATAGACGTTTAATTGTTTTGTTTTACTATAATTATTTTTAGTTTTATTTAAGGTGGAACGGCACGCTCTAGGCGCGAAATTCAAACTTTTTACAGTTTTTAATTTATTGTGGGTAAACGGTGTAATTGTTTAACTTCATATGGTACTTGCGCTTGTAAAACAGTGTTCTTTATATTATTGTGTAAAGTTTTTTATGAATAAAGCTATTAGCTTGAAATACAAGTTGTCAAAACGTTGAAAGTCCGAATTTCAATGTTTCGAAGGTACAATACGTTTACTTTTGGTTTACCACTGACAGGTGGCTTGCCTTCATTTCATTTCCAACTTTAACACCATACAAATAAAGTAGCTATTACAAAATCTGCAAACGTGGGTATTCAATATTCTAAAATTGGCTTTATTTGTAGGTCGTTAAAGTTAAATATGAAATGAAGGCAAACCATCTGTCAGTGGTAAACTTTATGTAATTTTACTGTATAATGTTGATGTTATTACTTGCCGGAGACGGTTGCGAAGCCCGAAGCCATGACGACGTGGATCTCAGATGGGGTCAACACGGCGATGTACGGCTTGATCATCAATACTGATTCCGTCTGAAAAATATAAGGTTCCATATCTACACAATTATCGCTTTCCACGTTTTGAAAACACACAAAAACACAAAAACTAACCTTCCCGCATCCGCATAAGAATCGAATTTGTTCGTAACAAAAACGATGTGTCGCGTTCAAAAGGTTAAAATAATAAGACTGCTGTAGCTAGCTTCGTTAGAGGTCTCTGCACCATTCAGTTTGTATTGTTACTTAGACCTCTGCTTAATAGAACAGCGCCATCTCTATTTGGATTATTCATCGAGTTCATTCATAGATGGCGCTATTGTGTTAACGTTGCATTTTTGTTAGTTTTTCTCGATTATTCCATAAAAAATTAATGAAAATTAAAAATGTGGTGTATACGAATTGTTCTAATATGTAAGTTAATGTGTCTACTGCAATAATTATTAGTTATAAGACTTTATTTTCTTTAAAAACCGTTAGGTAATAATTAAATTTGTTCGTTTAATCTCTTTATCTATTTGGAAATACACACGACGGGAAGGAATGACCCGAACCGAGCGAAATGTAGCGATTTTGACTAAACTCACCATGCCCAAGAAAACATTGCCGACAGCGATAACGCTCTCGCACACCGTAGTGGCGGTAGCTGCCCGCAGCAACTGCCCCAACTTGTTGCAGAACCACTGCAACGCTCCCCAGTAGAAGAGCACCTCCACTAACATGCTGAAGAAGAATATCACGGGCAGCGTCTGAAATACAATGCAAATGTTTCATTGAATCAGGTGCTTTAAGGTGAGGCCTAGTGTTATTATACAGACATCGGAATTTAGGGGGCAAAATTTGATGACAGCGAGTTCCTTTATCGATAAATTCAACTATCGATGCTTTTCCCATATACAGTGATCGCCCCCAGCTTTGTTTGTAGGTTTGTATTTTTTTGTGTCTTATTTTGGAGACAAATATAAGTTTGCAAGAGGCATAGCTAAATATAAATATAAGACAAATATTAGAAGCAGATCAGTCCTGTGCCATTCGCATCCAACGCGATCTCGCAACCTTAACCAGGTCGTCGCTCCATCTTGTTGGAGGCCTACCTACACTGCATCTTCCGGTCCGTGGACGACACTCGAGAACCTTTTTGCCCCATTTGCCACCAGTTCTACGAGCGATGTGCCCTGCCCACTGCCACTTGAGTCTGGCGATTCTTCGAGCTATGTCGGTGACTTTAGTTCTTGCGCAGATTTCATCATTTCTAATGCGATCCCGCAGAGATACTCCGAGCATAGCCCTCTCCATTGCCCTCTGAGTGACTTTGAGCTTCTTTATGAGGCCCATCGTTAGCGGCCACGTCTCATTACATACTTCAAAGCAAATAAACTTTACCTACGATATCCACAGAAGAAATGGCGAGGTGTAATAAACCCACACGGATAATATAATATTAAGTATATGTCACAAGGAAATGGCTAAAACAGAGACTTGAAAAATCCCTAAGCGATAAGACCAAACTACGTAGGATGTTAAAATGGTGAATCCATTTTATATCTTTTGCCTAGAAATTTGATCAAATCCCTAAATCTGTTAAGTGAAATGACAAAATTAGCAAAAAAACTCATTTTTTTTTCATTTGTTTAGTTATTTGATGAAATCCCTAAAACCAGTCAGTGAGTTGACGAAACGAACTTGCAAAGTCAGCTCGCTTTATCATTTCGTAAGTTAGTACGAGAGAAAGTATTGGTATGCTTACACTGAAAGCGAAGACTCCTTCAGTGCGCACGAGCAGATCGCCGAATGCGAAGGCAGCGCCCTCTATACCGTACGACAAGAACGTCGCCACCTGTGGGATAGACATAATAATCATTAATGCTGCATTAGGTGCGCTGAAAATAGCAATAAGAATTATGGCTAGAGTGCCGCAACAGACATCTTGCATACAGTAAAATTGACAACATTTCATATTTCTAAGACTATAATTTGATTCGTTCTCTGTATTCTGTTTGGAAAGAGAAAGACGCTGATAGTTTTTAATTTTCACTAGGATTATTAATTAATTTATTACAATTTTTTAAAGATGTGCTTATTCTAAAAGAGCGTAACGATAGAATAGATCCATTACTTTTGTCTAGTCTCTATTAAAAAAAAGTGATGACACGTAAATTTGACGTTAAGGTTGTTATCAAATTTAAAATTATGACAGCTCTTTTTACTAGTGAAAAGGGTAAAGGGAACATATCTATTCGGTGGCAACATTTGTAAGTACACATATGTTTTTTAAATTTGTTGTATTTTTTTAAATATGGAGAAATAAATTATAATAAATATTTTTCCGTGTTCAGGAGGCGAAATTCTTTCGATTCCTGTAGTAATTTTCAGGTGTTAAAAAAATGAAAGGTTGTCAATTACATAAAATTTACCACTGACAAGGGGTTTGCCTTAATTTCATATTCAACTTTAACAACTTACAAATAAAGCCAATTTTAGAATACTGTTACCCACGTTTGCAGATTTTGTAATAGCTACTTTATTTGTATGGTGTTAAAGTTGGAAATGAAATGAAGGCAAGCCAGCTGTCAGTGGTAAATTAAAAGTAAAAGTATTGTACACAGGGTAAGAAACAAATGTTGTCTCCCCTGTGGACATAAAATTAGCGACTCCGAGTCAGCAAACTTAAGATTTATTTAAATGGGACGAAAGTTCGCGTTTGGGGCGAAGGCGTCCCACACGCCGATGTAGACTTGACTAAAATATTAGCTATGTTCCCACCAAGCGCGACGTATCACATTTACATCAAGAAATTCAATCCGCTCACTCATTCCCGGTCACGTGACTTCTAAAGATTGTACCCCGGCAACATTCTCAATCAAGCTCTCGCCAAATTAGCACTGTCAAGTGAAGATGTACACTTCTTTCTCTCGATTCGCGCCTCTCGCTTACTCACGCACACCGGCCGGTGAAAAATGTCTTGTGATTATACGTAGTGCAGTTACAATCAACCAGAACAATCCTTGGTGAAAGGAATCATCACCCTCAGCTCATCTCGTACGACGCCATCATCAGCTCACCCGTAAGTCGTTCCTTTATTTCATCTTTCCTACCTCAACCTCATCTCATCGTCGAGTGCCACGGCCCTGTGGACACAAGCTATAGACCCTTAAATTTTAACATGTCCATAGAAGATACGCAAACAAAAACATGTGTATAACCCTTCATCAAAGAATTTGGAAATCTCATTGTCCCCAGCCTATACATTTTAGTAGACGCGCTAACAGAACTGATAAAGTAGATAGTGATAGTAGATGTTGTTGGATGAACAGAGAAATAGATTTCGCAAATACTTCAGGCTCAGAAGAACATTTACTTACCAGATCAGAGAAGCACTGCAACGCTAAGCGGCCGGAGTCCCACCGGATGAAGAGTAGCGCGAATATGAATTGGATAAGCAGTCCGCTGATGACCGTGCGCCAGGCGATCCGGCCGGGGTAGGCCGAGAACACGAATCCTGGGGACAATAGGTATGCTGTATAGAATTTTCAGTTTCAGTGTATGAAAATGTTGGAAGAGGGAGGCCAAGAAGGACATTCCATGATTAGATTGGGGATGTCTTGAAGAAAGGTCGGGTCAAGACCTACCCGAAACCGGCGAGCATGTATGAAAAGACTATTGAGTATGGAAGCGAAAAATGTATGTCAGGATCGTAGCAGGTGGAAACAAAATAAATAAATAAATAAATATTAGGGGACAATCTTACACAAATCGACCTAGTCCCAAACTAAGCAAAGCTTGTACTATGGGTACTAGACGACGATAAACATACTTATATAGATAAATAAATACTTAAATACATAGAAAACATCCATAACTCAGGAACAAATATTCGTGCTCATTACACAAATAAATGCCCTTACCGGGATTTGAACCCAGGACCTCTTGCTTCGTAGGCAGGGTCACTACCAACTAGGCTAAAGCGGTCGTTAATAGTCTCTGCATATCCCTTTGCTGGGAAGGAGGCGTGATTTGTATGTAATTTTCAGTTTCTTTAGGGTTGAATACACTTTTGAATAACTCATGGTAAATATAACGACCGCTTTAGCCTAGTTGGTAGTGACCCTGCCTACGAAGCAAGAGGTCCTGGGTTCAAATCCCGGTAAGGGCATTTATTTGTGTGATGAGCACGAATATTTGTTCCTGAGTTATGGATGTTTTCTATGTATTTAAGTATTTATTTATCTATATATGTATGTCTATCGTCGTTTAGTACCCATAGTACAAGCTTTGCTTAGTTTGGGACTAGGTCGATTTGTGTGAGATTGTCCCCTAATATTATTATTATTATATCAGATGTAATTCCGTATATAAATTTCAAAAAACTCAAAGGTGGGAGAGCCCGGATGACCTCTGGTTTGAGAGGCCATAGGTAAAACCACTAGGCTATCACGGCAATTCATAGATATCTAGAAATAAATAAATCTCACCTAACAGCAGCAGTATGATGATGCCAAGAAGGGACACAAGCCGTTCTGGTGCATCTTGTGTATCGATGACTAAGAACACCAGGATGGCGATCAGCACGGCCAGGGAGGAGCACCAGCGGAACAGCCTGTATACAAAGGTATATGATCAGATATAATTGGAAAAGAAAGTGACAGACTATGTCTAGATACAGATTTTATAGATTGAAAACAACACCCTCTTTCGTTCCGGGTGAGTAGAATGTTTTCTAGAATTATCATTAGACCCTGTTATCTTGTCGCACTGAAATTGTTTTTCAGTAGAGCGTGAATGTTTTTTTATCGACCTTCTTGATATCGATATTTATATAATGCAATTGAATTTTCGCCTTTTAAGTCTATGCTCAAACTCAACGTCAAAAAAGAATTACAGTTTAAGGATAACATGTCAATTTTATCGCAAACAATCACAAAATTAGAGAGACAATCAATCAAGCTTTCAGAATCAATTGCCGTAGTAAGTGATGTAAAAAAGCAGTTGTCGAAGTTAGTTTTGCATGAAAGGGACGGCATATTTATAAAAAAAACTATCTTTAACATAAAAAAATGTTGGATATTATGTTGGATTTTTATTGTTGCAAAAAATTTATGTGCTTAATAGAGGCTTAGAAATACCTAGAAGCAATGAACGACGATCCATGCAAACCCAGCCTCCAATACTTCTCTTTATTTAAGTACGCTTCGTTACATCTGTCGCAGTGGAAAGAAGTTTTTCATTTTTAAAATGGATCATTTCAAATAGAAGACGCAGCATGACTTCAAAAAATTTAGAGCAACTTTTATTTCTTCGTTTATTATTATATGTATATATTTTTATACAAAAGTAATAGTACCTAGTGACTCCTCTTTGAAATTATCAGTGACATACAGTATCGATATTTAGATAGTCGATAAAAAAAACATTCACGCTCTACTGAAAAGTAATGACAGTGCGACAAGATAACGGGCTCTAATTATCATTCATGTCTTACAGACCTATACTTGTACTATATATACTCAGAATGAGAGGCTTGGGCCGTAATTCTCAAGGGAGCCTAGTGCAGATTTTGAACTTCAAATACACCATTGACCTTTCATTCTCATTAATTTCTTTTGATTTCATTTCATTTCAATTCCCAGCCCCAGCTATACATACTTTTCCGGTTTTATTATGCGCTATAATTTTGGGGGAATTTAGAAAACCTAAGAACTAATTGAGCTAACTCACGCGAACTTCCACAAGAAGCTACCGGCCGCGTCGATCTTGCTGTACACGTTCTTGGACAGCCAGGATCCGAAGTATCTCTTCACCACCAGGAAGTATATCAAGAAGAAGTAGATGATGCCAAGAAAAGCGATGAGGCTGCCGAAGCCTGAGCAGAGGCTGAGCGGCTCGTTCACTGGGCAATAGAATGTTTGGTTACAAGGAAGCAACTTCAAATTCGCAACATTAAAATCGCTAGAGGTGCTATCAAGCTGTGTACGGACAGCGCGTAGATTGTTTTATCTGCAACTAATTCGGACGAAATAATGAGATCTGGCACAGGGGTATGTATTACAATACCGAAGTACGAAAGACCGAATGTATTAAAACATCGAATGGGTCAAAAGACCGACACGATTTATTTGTGAAACCGTTAACTTTTTAAGATTGTTATAAAACTAACCTAACCTAACCTAATGGGTTCTGTATGATGCCGTTTTAATAAATTCTGAGAAGTTCACGGTTTCAGAAAAAAATCGTGTCAGTCTTTTGACCAATTCAATGTTTTAATACATTTGGTCTTTCGTACTTCGGTATTGTAATACATACCCGGTACAGGTATATAGGTGAAAAACTCAAGTAAATGACCTGTTGTATATAGTAGTGCACAGAATTGGTATGGAGCTTAAGTTATTTTTCAAATTTGTAACGTCTTTTGTTTATACAGGCACGTTACTACTACATACAACAGGTCATTTTCTTAAGTTTTCAGCTATACTTCATGTGGTTTAAGGGCTTACTACAATTGTACTGGGTGGGAGTCCGCCAACGGCGATGGTTGCGATTTGTGTCAGATTTTCGTTTGATCCTCATTGTTACCAAGGTGTCCACGATTACCCTTACCTCGGTGCAATGGGAGTCAAAACTTTTTTATTTTCGTATCGTGGCATGTTCAGTAGATCCTTTCGGAACGTTCTGTCCGTTTCCTAAAACACCCGATCCCAAAACATCCGTTCCAAAATTAAAGTTTCTTAAAATGAACGTAGGCCAAAAGATCCGTTTTTCATCGCATCAGAATGTCAAAACACCCGGTTCTCATAGCATCCGTATGCCAAAAGATCCGTCTCTCATGACACCCGCATTTCCAAAAGAAGGTGGTGACAGGAATATATGGTTTGGGAACGGGTGTTTTGGGAAACGGATATCAAGACAAACGTATCTTTTGGGAGAAGCACATTTTGGGAAACGGATTATTTAGGAAAAGGTAGTGACGGGAACTGTCATTTTGGGATTTGGTCTTTTTGGGGGGAACGTATCAAAATATATAAAGTTTAAAACGAATAATGGACGAAATACATAATGGTCATAATACATACTAAAATTTTCCATGAAACTATTGATTGAACGAGCTTTTTTAATCGTGTAATCTACAGATTGGTTTAGGTTAGGTTAGGTTTATTTTATAAAAATCCTTTGGAGTTGAGAATTTCCGAGAAAATTGCTTTATATCAAATGACCATTATGTATTTCGTCCATTATTACTTTTAAACTTTATACATTTTGATACGTACCCCTTTTTGGGATACGGATATCAAGTCAAACGTGTGTTTTAGGAGAAGCACATTTTGGGAAACACTTATTTCGGGAAATGGATTATTTGGAAAAAGGCGGTGACGGGAACGGATGTTTTGGGAACGGGTGTTTTGGGAAACAGACAGAACGTTCCGAAAGGCAGTAGATCTCCATAGTTAACCACAGAGGCAACGCTGTGAGCATAATGAGGACATTATTTATTTATTTATATTATTTTGTTGAAGTATGTTTTTATTTATTTTTAAGTTGATTATTATTGTGATTATTATTGATCTCAAATGATAGCCAATTAAGTATAAGTCATTTGTTATGACACGGTTAAAATAAGTACTAACCATACTCTAGGTAATAGTATAGGCATCCTATAAAGTATCCGATAACGAGGCCGTTCAGCACGAAGGAGGTGATGATGCCCATGGAAGACTGGTTCTTCTTAAAGAAGTCCTCGGTGGAACTGCCCACGTGGCTAAGCGTGGTCTCAAGCCAGCCCGAAGGCTCGTACTCCAACTCTTCAAATACTATCTGCAAATAATAGATAAATAAATGTGGACCAGAGAGCCCTAGTTGTTATATAACCTGACTACGAAGCTTGAGGTCCCGGGTTCGTTTCATGGTCGGGGCAGATATTTGTGTGAAAAATACGAATGTTTGTGCTCGATTCTTGGATGTTTAATATGTATTTAAGTGGCATCATCAAGCCGTTTAGAAAGGTCTTTGTAAATAGGTATTTTATGCGTTGGGGCCGCACGGACCTAAGGTCTCAAGTTCTCAACCCCGAATGGAACAAAGTTATACTCGACCTTTGTATTAATTTGTTTACCTTAAGTTTCTCCGCCGCTTCTGCTGCTGCACCAGCTTGATTAGCTAGTTTATTATTTTTAACTCTTATAAACATTCGCAAGCCAGGCAAAGTCACAGTTTCCGAAATAAATGACAATGAAGGATTTCTTCAGCAGTTGCCTTCTTTGGACCATGACCACCTTGATTGAACCACTGTGTTGCCATTTAAAAATTTTAGACTCTTGGTCCAATCAAGGTGACCGATCGCGTTCAACATTAAAACAATATTTTCGGAGAGCAACTTTACTTATTACATAAACTTTTAAAAATTATACATGAAAAACACGGGATCTTATTCAATTAAAAAATATTTGACAGTGTGACAATCGCCTATTCTTACTGTATGTTTCTTATGCAATAAAAAAGCAAGTTAACTCACCTCCCCATGTCCGTTCACTTTCTGCACGGATTCCATTTCGATTTCGGTCCCATTTGCTTGCTGAAAACATACGAATATTTAAGCCGTTTTGTAATATAAATATAGTACAATTATGTAGGTAAACCACAGAACCAAGAATAAAACCAGGGATTAAATTAGGGACAAATGCCCCACGACAAGAGCGTCGTCAACGGTGTCGAGCGAAATGGCAAAACGTTGCGGAACTTCGCTCGACGTTCTGGAGATATCTGATATGAGCATGTTATGTCGGGGTCCATATCGGGTTGCATAAAATTTAAAGTCCGAATTCATCATTTGTCAGAATCAATCATTTCGCCGAACTCTTTTTACTCTGAATCCATTAATTGTACAGAATTGTTATAAAACAAAGCTAACCTAACCAATAGCTGAGTCGGAACCCTTTATAGCAACCTCAACATGTACCTACCTATGTCTATGTTTGTACTTTTAATTTTAGCCTGTGTATGTGTCATTGTTGTTATAAATAAATGTTTTTCTTTCTGTCTTTCAATAGATTTCATACATAAATACAAACTGAAACATAGATGCACAGAAAAAACCCCAGAAAAAAGACCAATGCTGGGAATCGAACCCAGGTCCTCGGCATTCCGTGCCGCGTGCTTACCCCTACACCACCACTGGTCAGAAGTTTACACGCAAATTTTTCCTATGCATCATACATTCCATCCAGCCTGCCATTATCACTTATGCAGTGATACAGCGCCATCTATGTTCAGTTCTCATCGAGAAACATCAACACTCCTTCGGAACTAACCGCTCACCCGGACAAGAGATGTCGCTACAAGGCCATACTTTTAACAAGTTTGGTTTGAAGTATCTTTTGTATTTTTCATTAAAAAAAAAAGTAAAAGTTAATTCAAATTATTCTTATTTCAAAAATAAAATTTATGTAGAGAAAATAAGGGTTAGTTTTGAAATGAGATAAAGTCGAATTTAGTCAGTTTTTTTAAGCGTGCGACGTGTCGCGGGACATTTTATCATCGAGTCCCTGGCATAAGGCTCGGAGCGAATGGGCCACAGAACACATAGTCACCGCTGGCCAGTGGCAGCAGTTCACACGAATTTACATAGGTAGAATCATATGGTGCAAGTGTGCGCACTTTTTTTTCAAACTAATATCAAAATTAAACGATAAGCATGAAAGAAAAATGAAAATATGCACCTGGCAAAGCATTATTCAGGTAATGATTAAATCGAGAAATTATCAATAAAACTTCGTCACTTCGAAGAAAAATCACCTTAATTCAACCAGCTCGAAATGCACACACCCCATACTGCGGGTAAGTGTGCGCAGTTCAGAGAAGTTCGTGGATTTTTCATTATTTCAAGCAGACTGATTTTTATCAAACTTACGAGTATCTCATTTTATTGTGTCATAGCAAAGCTTCAAACGTTATGCGAAATAAAAGGCTTAAATACATTTCTAACAGAAATAAAATTCATTTACTCGTGTCAATTTTCGCCATGACAGCAAATTTTACTTTTACAGCTCCGGATTCTGAATATTTTCTTTTTCAAGTAAACGAATGATACCATCTGGGTTATTCTTGCATAAACTAATTCTCTACCAACATAACTATAATTTGTCTACACATATCACAAACTTCTCCCTTCCTATTCCTAAATAAAGGGGTTGTGCACAGTTACCCCACATGACTCTATTCTACGGGTGCGTCCCACGAGATATAACTACAAAATATCTATTTTCATTTTAATAACGTTCAGAAGATATAATGAACGTTAGCTATAACAACAAAAAGTATATTTTTTAAACCTATAACGCTTAAATTATATAACGTTATTTTTATATAACTTCAATTTGTATAAGATTAATATGGACTAATTTCTTTTAACATAACAAACATTAGGTATAACAGTCATGATATATAATAATATGTGTAAATGTAAAATTAAGTGGCGCGAGCGAGCGAAGCGAGCGAGCAAGACTTTTCGGGGCAGAAGCGACTTGGATAGGTTAGGTTCAGAAGGCTAAGGCGCCTTAGCCTTCGATGTTAGGTTTTTTTTTTGTAACAGAGCGGAAGAAATGAATGGATTGCTTGATTATTTTAATGAATTTATACGTTTTAAATCTTAGGTGTTATGAACATTATACGCTTTGATCGTTATATCAATTGATATTATATATAAACAACGTTATACATTACAAAATTAGACATTTTATAATTATACTTTTCGTTCATTATATCCAGTGAACGTTATACTAAACGAGTTTATATAAAGTGAGCGTATATATTATGAATATTAGATAATAAGTTGTTATATCTCGTATTACACACCCCTATTCTACATCATTCCCAGCCTATAACCTCCCGCTGCTGGCTTGGGACGTAGTTCCTATGAATTTCATATACACCACTGAATTTCTTCGCAGGCATGTGCAGGTTTCCTCACGATGTTTTTCTTGACTGTAAAGCTCATGGTAAATTTGAAATGTAATTCCGCCCGTAAATTCGGAAAACTCAGAGGTGCGAGTCGGGGCTCGAACTCACGACCCTCTGCTTGAGAGACCACCACGGCTTCTACATACATTTTGTTTATTTAGAAACATTTTGTTGATATTCGCCGCAACGTCGCTGCTTTTAAACGAAATCCACTCGTCAAAATCAAGTTTGTTCACACACACACACACACACACACACACACACACACACACACACACACACACACACACCTACTATACTTTGCTTGACTCGCTAGACCCCATGCACTATGTTGGGCATGACTATATATAAAAGTAGGTATGTAAAAGTAGGATAAGTTCGCCTTTGTACATCTGTTTCTCTTGTTAACTCTTAATTTCATTTTAAACATGAAACTACCGTGAGATTCACTCATAGTGAAAATAAACGGATCACTCACGTCTCAAAACGAGTTTAACTCGACATGTTTCGGGCTAATCCGTAGCCCTTCCTCTCGGAGTCGCACGTCACGGCGGCTGCCACACGTGCACTTAATTTCATTTCATGTTTATTCATTTAACTTAATTTCATGTTTTTTATTTACAATAAAGAGTTTTATATACTTGCTACATATAGGGTAGTTTGTAGGTAGTTAAGATACACAAAATGTAATGTCGAGAAGGAGGAGGAGCGGAGCCTCCTGACACAGGCTTTTTTAAGCTTACAAGGAGGCTCCGGCGACTATTTTGTATGATCTTATTATCTAACTAATAAAACATTTTCATTTTTTTTTTTTTCAGCAGAGCACATTAAGTACTAAAAAAATTGCGTAATTCCCGCGGGATAGCGATAAACGAATTCTTTGCAGACGGAGTCACGGGCAGCAGCTAGTAATAAATAATATATACTCGTTTAAAGACATGAGATTAATAAAAAATACATGCTGATTTGAGATACGAGTTTTTCAAAGTAGTGACGGTATGTTTAATACCTTAGGCTACTATTTACTCCTAAACTACAAATAATTCCCAAGCAATCTTAATTTTGCCGCTATAATTTTCCTTGTAAATTTAATATATTTACTACCATTTTGAATTTTTTTTAATTTTTCCACCCAACAGTTTAGATTTTAGAGGGGGGGGGGACGGTCGATTTTAATAAAAAATTTCACTTTAAAGTTGAATATTTCGCAAACAAATCACTGAATACAAAAATCATGTAAGCAACCCCCAAATGGTTTTAAAAGACCTATCCAAGGTTACCCCACACTATAGGGTTAGTCGAGAAAAAAAAATCACCCCCACTTTACGTCTATGGAGGTACCCTAACAAAAATTTTTTTAGTTTTTTTTATTTAACCACTTTGTCGGTGTGACTAATATACCAATAACAGTCTCTGAGCTTAGCCGCGGACAGACAGACAGACGGACAGACATGGCGAAACTATAAGGGTTCCTAGTTGACTACGGAACCCTAACAATTGAATTTTTACTTTTGATTGAGTTTTAACTTTAATTGTGTATTAGGTACAATGTATTATCTGAATTTTTCCGTTTTTAAATAAATAACATTAAAAATTATAGTAAAAACAAAAGTGCCCTTTTGCACGCTTATTTTATATTTACCTTGATTGCGCCTATTTTTATGTTTAGTGGCCTTCCTTACGCCAACAATGCGAGTTTTTTTTTATGAAAAGTATCTTGGCAAAGATATATAAATAAAACCGTCTTATATATTTTTTAAATTTCGGTAACTAAGTCTTCTACTGAAAATATTTTTTCACTTTATAACAAATTTGTAGTCGGTTAAAAAACAAGTTGTTTTGCACTCGTAGGACACAAACCATAAAATCACTAAAATCCACGTAACCGGCGAGTCATAAATTGTGTATTTTATTGTTGTTTTATCGCAAGTCAGTGCGATACTGAAAGGTAGGCAACGGTTGGTAACGCAGCGCACATCGCATCAGTGAACATCACAGAGAGAAGCCAACAGCGCTGTAATCCGAAACAAAGAGCCATTTGCAAACGTTTTAAAAAAATAAATAAATAATTTATTGTTAATAATATTTCCATGACTTAAAACTTTATAGAAGGTTTTATTCACTGAGATTCACGGTTGACCTTGCATCAGTCAGAATGGCTGAGAGCTGCGGGCTCTCTGCCCTCTATCTCAAAAACAGATGAACGTACGAATTTTTTTTAACTAATATTCCAAATTTTATGCTCTACAATTTTGTAACAGACTAGCTTTTGCCCGCGGCTTCGCTCGCGTGTTCCATGAGGATTCTAAAGAACCAAGATATCAAGCAAGCAAGCATACAAGCTTTGATCAATTATAACTGAAGATACACATTTCCCAACAAAATCCCCTTCAAAGAATGTCCGAACTTATTTATTTGTTTGCATAACAATTAAAATCATCACCTACACAGAAATTTGAACCTAGTCTTTACTTCATTACAGTCGAATTTCGGTTGACACTTGACAGCTAAACTTGACAATTCCACGCAACGTACTGAGAAAAAGAAGGCCACTTTTATCAGTGGCGCTCATTTGGCTCGGACATTTTCGGGCGCGCGACTGTGGATCTACAGTTATAATTGATCAAAGCATACAGGCAAGCAAGTTGAAGCAAGCAAGCATGCAAGCAAGCATGCAAGCAAGATGCAAGCAAGCATGCATGCACGCTTGCTTGCTTGCATGACAATGGGACCATCTCAGGAGTATATTATATTCTTTCGAATAAAAAATAATTTTTAAAATCGGTCCACAATTGACCGAGAGATCGGTGAACATACTTACATAAAAAAATATATAAAGTGGAATGCATCCTCCTCCTTTTTTGAAGTCGGTTTAAGAGCCCTTTGCGGCCTACTTACAGTATAAACTTATGAATTTTGAAATTTTAGCTTACAACCAGTTAAACGCAAAATCCCGTTTTTTCCCGTTTCCGTGGGAATTTTGGAAAGTCCTCTCTTAATGCTCCTCTAAACTCCCCAAGCAACCTCATGCCGAATTTCAGCTTTCTACGACCAGTAAAACGAAAAATCCCGTTTTTCCCGTTCCCGTGGGAATTTTGGATAGTCCTCTCTTAATGCTCTTCTACCTACACTTCCCAAGCAACCTACATGCCGAATTTCAGTTTTCTACGACCAGTAAAACGAAAAATCCCGTTTTTTCCCGTTCCCGTGGGAATTTGGGAAAGTCCTCTCTCAATGCTCCTCTACACTTCCCAAGCAACCTATATGCCGAATTTCAGCTTTCTACGACCAGTAAAACGATAAATCCCGTTTTTTCTTTATCCTGTGGGAATTTCCGAAAATCCTTAATTTTTTTTTAATATTATAATTACCTACTTCTATGCCAAATTTGAAGAGTCTAGTAATTATATTTCATAGGATTCCGTTGAACTGAATATATTATAAATCCCATTTTTTCCTTATCCCGTGGGAATTTTGTAAAATCCTGAAATTAATGTTTCAACTATTGTAATACCTACTTGTGTATCAAATTTGAAGAGTCTAGTTATTATACGTACCTAGTTACTGAGATAGGGTCACTCGGAATCGAATATATAAATCCCGTTTTTTCCCGTTCCCGTGGGAATTTTGGAAATTACTCTCACAATGCTCCTCTACACTCCTCAAGCAACCTACATGCCGAATTTCAGCTTTCTACGACCAGTAAAACGAAAAATCCCGTTTTTTCCTTATCCCGAGGGAATTTCCGAAAATCCTTAAATCTATTTTTTACTATTATAATTACCTACTTCTATGCCAAATTTGAAGAGTCTAGTAATTATAGTTCATAGGATTACGTTGAACTGAATATATAAATCCCATTTTTTCCTTATCCCGTGAGAATTTTGTAAAATCCTGAAATAATTGTTTTAACTATTATAAAACCTACTTGTGTATCAAATTTGAAGAGTCTAGTTATTATAGTTACTGAGATACGGTCACTCGGAATCGAATCTATAAATCCCGTTTTTTCCCGTTCCCGTGGGAATTCCCAAAAATCCTTCCTTAGTGGAAGCCTACATTGTATAAGGTATCTATGTGCAAAATTTCAAGTCTCTAGGTCCAGTGGTTTGGGCTGTGCGTTGATATATCAACAGTCAGTCAGTCAGTTTAGAATTTTATATATATAAGAAGATAGATAGATAGATAGATAGAAGATAGAAGATAGAAGATAGATGATAACATCACTGCAGTCATAGCAACCGAGACAATCACGAAAAACTGACTTTTTTGACATTTGGCCTTGAATAACTTATGACGTGGACACGAGATCTTGTGTGACTTTTGAGGCAACATTTAGGACACCAAAATGAAGCTGTATACAAGTTTCTAGCTTATTATCTCTCATTCCGAAGTGAATCTCCTAATATAACTGGATTAAGGCAGTGGCGTAGCGTGCCTTGGAGGAGCCCTGTATCAAAATTAGTTGGGGGGCTTTACCGGGAAGCACGAGATTAAGTGACATTGTGGATAACATTTTAATAATTTTTGCTTACACACGTTAGGGGCCTCTGTAGTCCGGGGGCCTCGTATCATTGATACGACTGATACGGCGGTAGCTACGCCACTGAAGCGAGGCGAGCGCTTAGCGTGTACGCTGAGAACACGCAGGGATTTCGTCGCAAATGCGTAACGTTTTCGTCGCAAGCGCACTGCGAGCTATTCCGCCTATAGAGCGGGACGCCTCGAAGTACACTCACATACAGCCATATTCTTGCATACAGCTGAGGAAACTGGATTGCTTGTGGGATGGAACCTTTTTGTTGCAAATGTCATATTGATCTGCCAAAGAAATCATCGGGAAATTTACTGTTAAGAGGTCCAACCCGGTACGCGATTCAGTTTCCTTGACTATATACGTCAGATAACATCTATTTTACTTAACCACTTCAGTTTTTGTACATCCAACGACGCATAATGGACATTTACTTTATTTTCAAACATATATGTTACCTAATTGCGTTGGGGGTTTTCAAAATTTTTAATTTATAGTTGTTTTGTACAATAAAGAGTTTACAAACATACATACGTACTATTGTATCTGGTAATTGGGCCAATCAACTTTTAAACCGACGTTTTTGGCGTCTCCTGCGTTACCAAAATTGTCTCTGGCGTTACCAAAAAATCGTACTTCCAACAAGATATTTCACGGTTTAATAGGTTAAACTTACGTTGGATGGCATGTATTCATGCTATTCATCTATTAAATTACAGAAAAAACATGTTTACTTACAAAAATCTGCAATTGTTTGAAAAATGTCGCGGACAGATTAGTGTCGGTTTAAAAGTTGATTGGCCCAATTACCAGATACAATAGTACGTATGTATGTTTGTAAACTCTTTATTGTACAAAACAACTATAAATTAAAAATTTTGAAAACCCCCAACGCAATTAGGTAACATATATGTTTGAAAATAAAGTAAATGTCCATTATGCGTCTAAGATCTCTTCCGCAGCTAACAAAAGAGCTGGTAGGTAACTTTGAAGCGGCTGAACTAATTTTGATGAAACCATCGCCAAGAAACCTGCTTTCAAATAAAAAAGAAACGCATCTAATTCGGTTAACACTATTGACAACTGTTGAAATATACATTGATGCGAGGGATGCGAATAAAGGCTGCAGCGGCGCCGACAAAAAGGAGTGCGCTCACTATATTACGCTATGGCATTGTGGCGAAACGTCTGAGCTTTGCTTCTGCGAGATATTGCAACTGTGCCGGCGGACAACGGCGTTTGTAAACAAACGGCCGTATTTGCTAAATAGGAAGTTGATTTCATGTCTTCAGAATTTGTTATGAGAACGGAGCGCGAGAGCGATGAATCGTGAGATATTAATAACAAACAATAAGTCAATGGACAATTCAAATTAGGGCTTGGTAGGTATAGTCGGGGTAAGAAAAGGTTCGTCACTTTTCGACTCTAAGTCAACGAGTTAAGGTCGAAAAGTGTACCCCGACTATACAACATCACGGCACCGCGCCGTTTTAAATTGCCACGTCGCAACGTTGCACGCCACGCGCTACGACGTTTTGCGTTACGTCGCCACGCATTTGCACGTTACTGCGTCGCATCGTTGCACGCCACGCGCTACGGCGTTTTGCATTACGTCGCCTCGCATTTGCACGTTACTGCGTCGCATCGTTGCACGCCACGCACTACGACGTTTTGCGTTACGTCGCCACGCATTTGCACGTTACTGCGTCGCATCGTTGCACGCCACGCGCTACGGCGTTTTGCATTACGTCGCCTCGCATTTGCACGTTACTGCGTCGCATCGTTGCACGCCACGCACTACGACGTTTTGCGTTACGTCGCCACGCATTTGCACGTTACTGCGACGCATCGTTGCACGCCACGCGCTACGACGTTTTGCGTTACGTCGCCACGCATTTGCACGTTACTGCGTCGCATCGTTGCACGCCACGCGCTACGACGTTTTGCATTACTTACGTCGCCACGCAATTGCACGTTACTGCGTCGCATCGTTGCACGTCACGCGCCGCGACGTTTTGCGTTATGGCGCCGCACCATTTCACATTGCCGTGTTGTATCGTTGCACGTCACGAGCCACGACATTTTGTGTCACGGCGTCGCGCCGTTTCAAGATTTCGTCACGGTTTTCGGGAGCGAAACCACAAATAAAGACTAGTGCGATTAAGTAACAATTTCAATGCCATTACAATGGGGATTTAACCGTGCAAATGGTCGTTTTACACCACATCACGTAATATTATTACAGGTACAGAAATATTACACGGAAAATTTACGTATGCACGTCATTTCTTTCAAATAAAGGCAATTTGCCTACTTAATCGCTAAGGAGTGGTAGCTTAGTGGTTTTATCAATGGCCTGTTAAGCAGACGATAGTGACTTCAAACCTAGGCTCGCATCTCTGAGTTTTTCGGAATATTATAGCATTTATGTGCGAAAATAAATTGGATTTTAACTATGACCTTATCAGTGAAGGAACAACGCGAGAAACCTTTATACATAGTATACGCTAGTACACCAGCGTCGCAATTCTATGGTCTGTGTGAAGCTAACAATCCGTACTGGTTAGATCAATTTGCCAGAATCGTTATTTCCTTGTAGCAACATTTCCATTCGCATTTTTTCTCACTATGGTTTTTTACTGAAGCTTATTTTCACAATCGCGTTTTTTCCCAATTTTAATAGACACAGAAACATAGGTAGGTTTAGTAAATTAAACTTAGTGTCGCTAAATTTATGTCCAGGGGTTAGCCCAGGAACGGCCCAACGCGGTTTGCGAGCGGTAATTCAATCGTTTGGGAGAGGATAGGAATGGGTTGAGCCTGGAATGAGCCGTATTTTCCTGTTAATTCGCTTTGTAAATAAATAAATAAGGCTCATCCCAAACTCAGCCCTAACCTCTCGCAAACCAGTGATTTTTGGCGTTCCTGAATAGCAGTTCACACCAAACCCAACCCAAACGATTGAATTACCGCCAAACCCGTAAAGGCCCCGTTCCTGAATTTAGCCCCAGTCCACATATTTTATTTTGCATGAACGCCATTTAAAAAATCCAACATTTTTGTTACACAAATATTGTAGGGATACATTTATGGTGATTTGGGTAGGATACAGGTTGATCAGTTCCAATGGGTCGGTATGGAGAAGTCAGAAACTATTTTGAGAGATAGCGAAATCTTTTCTAAGGACCTATGGTGTCGACTTTAGATTTAATGTTCATGTACATAAACCAAGCGTCGAACCTGAGGCCGTATTGTCTCGCTTCTGACGCTTGCCTTCGCTTACACCATCTCTTTCTGTCATCATTTTATACCGTTTGACAGAGAGAAATAGCGATTGCGAAGGCAAGCGTCAGAAACGTTACGACAATAAGCCTGCAGGTCATAATGCTGTAAGTAATCGCATGTCGTACCTACTTAAATAATTTGCAAAATGTGGTCATTATATCAATAGATCTGTACGAATCATAATTACCTGTAGAGACCACTTATGCATATCTTTCATTCCATTAATTACTACGCATTACAAATTGCGTTTATTTAAAATTAGAACGCATTCGTTCAACGGACATGGCAAATTATTTAAAACTTAAAAATGGAATATTGACTTTTTCTCAAACATGCTTTGAAATGTATGCGTTAATGTCACGAAATGAAGCCATGAAGTTTGTTGTTTATGGCTCCCTACATTACTTCTTGGCCTAGGCCATAAAAGTAAGTATGAAAAACCATTATTGTCCGCTGCTGTAACTTTTTAAATTTGCTTACTAACACTAAACTGACAAAGGAAAAATTACATACAGCCAACTAACGACATTAAAAAAAATCTATCTTCTTTTATTTCTATAAAACCGCCTAAACTACTGGTGATGGATGGATGGATGTATGGATGGATGTATGGATATATGGATGTATGGATGGATGTATGGATGTATGGATGTACGGATGGATGTATGGATGTATGGATGGATGTATGGATGGATGGATGGATGGATGGATGTATGGATGGATGTATGGATGTTTGGATGGGTGTATGGATATATGGGTGTATGGATGGATGTATGGATGGATGGATGTATGGATGGATGTATAGATGTATGGATGGATGTATGGATGTATGGATGGATGGATGGATGGATGGATGGATGGATGGATGGATGTATGGATGGATGTATGGATGGATGGATCGATGGATGTATGGATGGATGGATGTATGGATGTATGGATGGATGTATGGATGGATGGATGTATGGATGTATGGATAGATGGATGGATGGATGTATGGATGGATGGATGTATGGATGGATGTATGGATGGATGTATGGGTGGATGTATGGATGGATCTATGGATGGATGTATGGATGGATGTATGGATGGATGTATGGATGGATGGATGGATGGATGGATGGATGGATGGATGGATGGATGGATGGATGGATGTATGGATGGATGTATGGATGGATGTATGGATGGATGTATGGATGAATGTATGGGTGGATGTATGGATGGATGTATGGATGGATGTATGGATGGATGGATGGATGGATGGATGGATGGACGGATGGATGGATGGTTGGATGGATGGATGGATGATGATGATGATGATGATGATGATGATGATGATGATGCATGTTTGAGAAAAGCTCTATACAATCCTCGGCCGGAAGAGGGATTGCTGGACTCGTTTTATCCGGCCTCGTCTACGACTCGGCCGTATACCCCAAATCTCGTCCATCAATCCCTTACTTCACGGCCTCTGCAGTAATGTACTATTTGTTTTCTCGATCTGGATACAAAACAGCCTGAGCGTTAATAAAAAGAGCGTTAATTTTTAAAACTACATAATATTTATAATAGGGAGGGATGTTGACACCATCAATCAACTGACGTACTTTTTATGAGCTGTCAAAACACAATTCTCCCATAGAGTTTGAATGGCAATAGCTACTTACTTATGACGTCACTTGTTCGCCAACTCAATCAACTAACTGTTTATTTGTTTTCTAGCAACAAAAAATCTAATTTTGCAGTTAATCGAACATTAATCTGCTTTTCAGGGCTAAAATAAAGCGTTTTTTACTGGAGTCGTGTTTTCGAATTATTTTTTAATGGCGTCAACATCCCTTTTTTGTTGTGTGTGCTGTGAGTAGCTTGTGAACGATTTTTTTGGTAGGATTGGGAATAGTTTGTCACCAAATTCACAATCTGATGAGTGGATCCTAGGGAAATCTAGGGAACTCTTCAAATATTCTATGACCTATAGTGATTTGGGTACATTCCTTAGAAACTCGTGCATTTGCTTGTAAAAATTGTCTTTTGGTGAAGTGGAAATGGTGAGCAATACCACAGTTTGGCCACCGGAACTATTCAATTACAAAGTATTCCATAAGGTTGTGATACAATTACTCTGACATTGCTAATCAATTTAATTGTGATTGTTAAGCAATTTCTATGCTCCTGTCAATTTATATGGTAAAGTGGAACTGATGGTGAAACACCAAGAGAACTCCTCAACAATTGTCCCTGAATTGTCCCTTGAAAAGTCCCTGAATCCGGAAAAACAATATTTTGTAAAAGAAGACTATCAGTTTGAAAGAAAGAAAAAAAGATCTCTTTCTATCTTTACTATCAGTTTCTTGCATAAACGTAGTTATCATATCATAATGTCGCGGGTGAGTTTAATGGTCGACATTGCTGGAGACCAAAGGGCTGGCAGCTATCTCTCTCAACGAATCGCCATCGCCATTCAACGAGGGAATGCTGCCAGCATTTTGGGCACGATGCCACAGGGGCCTTTATTAGACTTAGGTACCCCATGTTTCACCATCCATTGATCAAATTTATTTGACGGATAAATGCGATGCCGTCTCTGTTCGTTTTGTTCGAATAGACGGAGACGGCATCACAATTATCCGCCAGTTAAAATTAATCAATGGATGGTGAAACAGCCCCTCAATCTAATAGTTTTTAAATTAGATATTTAGTTTACAGTCAATTCATTGCTATTGTATGTTACTATCAGTTAACATTAGCTATTGTAACTTAGATTAGTTCTACAATAAAAAGCGTAAAATAAAAACAGCCTTGTGTTTAAAAGCCTACCAAATATATTCTTAATGCTTGCCGAAAAAGATGAATGCTAACCTAACCTAACCTAATATTTGGTGAGCAAAACATCCATTCTGGGAAGCAAAAAGATATATTTTGGTGAGCATTTAAATTTGATTCTAAAAAAATTAACCGGCTCCAAAAAACCCAGAACCAGAAAATTATTTTCTTCCGATCTGTTTGAAGTCGGTGCCTCAGCACGAGAAAGCAGGAGTGATAGAAAATAGATATTAAGAAGGTAAGGTGGAGGACCACGCCCACTCGTGCTTGCTCGTGCTGAGGCACCGACTTCAAACAGACCAGAAGATTTTTTCCCTGTTTTTAGGGTTCCGTACCTCAAAGGAAAAAACGGAACCCTTATAGGATCACTTTGTTGTCCGTCCGTCCTTCCGTCTGTCTGTCAAGACCCTTTTTCTCAGGAACGCGTGGAGGTATCAAGCTGAAATTTATATCAAATACTCAAGTCTACTGTCCCTTGGAGCTGTGAAAAAATCAAACTTCTAAGCCAACGCAATCAAAAGATACAGCCGTTTATGACGCAAATTTCCGCATATTTTCGAAACTCGCAAGGGAATCAAAACCTAAAGGGTACTTCCCGTGAACTCAGAATCTTGAAATTTGGTACGAAGCAAGGTCTTATAGCACAGATAAAGGAAAAATTGCGAAAAGCATAATTTTTTTTGTCTGTCTGTCTATATCAGTAAACAACGCACATTTTCGACACTCGCAAGGGAATCAAAACCTACAGGGTACTTCCCGTGAACTCAGAACCTTGAAATTTGGTACGAAGCAAGGTCTTATAACACAGATAAAGGAAAAATTGCGAAAAGCATAATTTTTTTTGTCTGTCTGTCTATATCAGTAACCAATCTACAATGATCCCACACTGCGCACATTTTGCTTAGGAGCAGGGGTCTGCTAAGACTGGATGTTCATAGATATTTATAAATTTGTACGGAACCCTCGGGGCGCGAGTCCGACTCGCACTTGGCCGGTTTTTGGAGTCGGTTCAATTTTTATTTTATATTTTTTAAAGCCCTGGTGGCCTAGTGGTTTTATCTATGGCCTCTCAAGCAGAGGGTCGTGGGACTCGTGGGTTCGAGCCCCGACTCGCACCTCTGAGTTTTTTGAAATTGACCATGAGCTTTACGGTGAAAACCTGCACATACCTGAGAAGAAATTTAATGGTGTGTGTGAAGTTACCAATCCGTACTGGGCTTGCGTGGGATCTACAGCCCAAGCCCTCTTAATCTGAGGGCCTGTGCGCTGCAGTGGGACGTACCTATAGACTGGAAAGAATGGACAGAGCCATTTTTTTTAAAGTAACTAACCAGAATTTTACTCACCGATTCTCGCTTTCTGACGCCTGATTCCGCCATATCTAACACAATATCCACAAATGTACACAAACACTAAATAAATAGATCACTAGAACTGCATTCGGCCTCGTTCAGGAGTGACAAAGCTTCTCCAAGGGATTTCCAAGGTCTTTAGGAGGCATTGTGTTCATTTTATCTGAAAAAAAAGAGTCATTTATTGAATCAGGCATTACTTTGCGGAGGTCCATATTAATGAACTAATACAATTACTTTGCTCACCCGCGACCTTACAATAGTTACGTTTATGCAAGAAATGTGTGTTCATGCAGTTCCTCCACCTCCACACTGTACGAACACACACAAATCACATAAACCCAACCATCACCACCACCAAGCTACACTGACGCGTTTCGAACTCAACCAGAGCTCGAAACGTTCGAAGTTCGAAACGCGTCAGTGTAGCTTGGTGGTGGTGATAGTTGTGTTTATGTGATTTGTGTGTGTTCGTACAGTGTGGAGGTGGAGGAACTGCATGAACACACATTTCTTGCATAAACGTAACTATTGTAAGGTCGCGGGTGAGCAAAGTAATTGTTTTAGTTCATTAAAAAAGAGTCAGTCAGTAATAGGGTAGGTACGCTTTCGTCACGAAGTGGAGACGTGTAGAATGACCAGTGAATAATCGAGTAATGGGTAGTACACACCAGTGGCTTGGAGTGATTGTACAACGTTGTTAATACATACACCTCAAGTATTTAACTCTAATTTTTGGGGTTCCGTACAAGGGTAAAACGGGACCCTATTAATAAGACTCCGCTGTCCGTCCGCCCGCCTGTCACCAGGCTGTCTAATGAACAGTAATAGCTAGACAGTTGAAATTTTCACAAATGATGTATTTTGATTGATTGCCGCTATAACAACAAATACTAAAAAACAGAATAAAATTAATATTTTAGGGGGCTCCTACAACAAACGTGATTTTTTTGCCGTTTTTATAGATAATAGTACGGAGCCCTACATGCGCGAGTCCGACTCGCACTTGGCCGGTTTTTTGAATCAGGCGTTACTTTGCGAAGGTAACAACAATCAACTGAATCAATGAACTGAAACAATTACTTTGCTCACCTTATGATAGTTACGTTTATTCAAGAAATGTGTGTTCATGCAGTTTTTTCACCTCCACGCTGTACGAACACAAATCACACAAACCCAACTATCACCAGCACCAAACTATACTGACACGTTCCGAACTCTACCGGAGCTCACATCTTCAGGTGTTAGACATCTATTTATACACATTAGACAAATATATATAAATAAAAAATAAAAAAAAAAATATATCACGGGACAATTCACACCAATTGACCTAGTCCCAAAGTAAGCTTAGCAAAGCTTGTGTTATGGGCACCAGGCAACGGATACACATACTTATATAGATAGATACATACTTAAATACATATCAAACACCCAAGACCCGAGAACAAACATTCGTATTTTTCATACAAATATCTGCCCCGACACGGGAATCGAACCCGGGACCTCAAGCTTCATAGTCAGGGTCTCTAACCACTAGGCCATCTGGTCGTCTATATTCCCCGATCGTCGATTAAACATTAAAATGTACACCATCTAATTAATTTTCCCATCGTTAATTAGATCGATCTATGTTAAGGCCGTACCGACCTCTTGGCGCATTTATTGTAATCATTTAATCCATTGCTGTACCTATCATTACTAGCAAAGCTGTAGTTCTGAAATTCCATGTGTAAGATATTTGAGGATTCACTCTAGTGGCCAGTGATTTTCGAAACACGGTTATGTAGTTTGCTCTATAGAAAAGAAATCCAAAGTCGTCTCTAAAAAATTAAATAAATCCTTAGTACGGCGTAAATACTGCACGGCAGGTCATGACTTTTTAACCGATTTCAAAAAAAGGAGGAGGTTCTATGTTTTGAAGTCGGTGACTCAGCACGAGCCAGCAGGAGTGGACTAGTCATCTACCTTTTACCTACATACTATCTATTGGGGTTTCTACCAATCCTGCTGGCTCGTGCTGAGGCACCGACTTCAAACAGATTAGTAGAAAGATATTTTCAACCAACGAAAAAAACTAATTAATTTTTTTGTTAAAAATTTTTTCATGCTTTTTGTTTGTAGTCGGTTCAATTTTTATTTCATTTTTAGGGTTCCGCAGTCAACTAGGAACCCTTATAGTTTCGCCATGTCTGTCCGTCTGTCTGTCTGTCTGTCCATCCGCGGCTAAGCTCAGAGACTGTTAGTAGTAGAAAGCTGTAATTTGGCATGAATATATATATCAGTAACGCCGACAAAGTGATTATATAAAAAAAACTAAAAAAAATTTTTTTAGGGTACCTCCCATAGACGTAAGGTGGGGGTGATTTTTTTTTCTCGACCAACCCTATAGTGTGGGGTATCGTTGGATAGGTCTTTTAAAACCACTGGGGAGTTGCTAACATGATTTATCTACTCAGTGATCTGTTTGCGAATTATTCAACTTTAAAGTGAACATTTTCATTAAAATCGACCGTCCCCCCCCTCTAAAATCTAAACTGTTGTGTGGAAAAATTTGAAAAAATTCAGAATGGTAGTAAATATATTAAATTTACAAGGAAAATTATAGCGACTAAAATTGCTTGGGAATTATTTGTAGAGTAAATAGTAGCCTAAGGTATAACCATACCTAAACTTGGAAGATTCCGTACACATACGAAATCCTTTGAAAAATATTACTTGATTTTTTCGTAATGGCTACGGAACCCTATCTTGGGCGTGTCCGACACGCTCTTGGCCGGTTTTTTTTTGATTTTAGTTTTTGGGTGTTTTTTGAAGACGTTTTTGTTTTTTATCTAAAAACTATTTGAATGTTAATAGAACAAGATGTTTTCCAGGGCCCAGTGATGCTACATTTTTATAATATGTATTTAATTAAGTAATACGATGATAATACTTAAATACACGTGCGGTCTGACTAACCGCAAGGAGCTCGGTGGGGCCTTATGATAATATACAGAACTGCAAAAAATCGAACGCCTACACTACAATTCACATAGATACAACTAATATCTTATCAACGTATCATCATGAAGGCAATCATTAACTGTTTTTTTATCATCTTAAGCCGATGACCTATTTATTAGCGGTTTCTTAATAAATGACTCGAGTAATTTTCAATGGTATGACGTATCTCCAGGCAGCAACAACATAATTATATTTAATCAACATACTTATACAGATATAGTGTGGGTTTTCGCCATGTGGGGCAGTTGGAAATTCGCCGTTTAGTTTGGCGATTTCTTTATTTAACATTATTTAAGTAAGTAGGTAATTGTAAAAAAATACTAGCTGTTGCCCGCGATTCCGTCTGTGAAGTAATCGTTTATTGTTCTATCCCGCGGAAATTATGCAATTTTCGAATTTTCTGGAATAAATCTATCATTACGTCCTTCCCATGGTGGTTCGGGGGGGGGGGGGGAGGGGGGTTCAAGTTTTAATATACCTAACTCTAATAAATTAAGTTCTTATATTTATTTGTTATTTACTGTATTCTTATTTGGAGTATGTTTTTTTTTACATAAGCCTCCGTTACGTCAAATTTTTTCACCAGATAGTAGGTAACTTTATTTTTAACCGACTTCAAAAAAAAGAAGAGGTTCTCAATTCGTCTGTATGTTTTTTCTGATCTTTGACTGTTCGAATTCGAAACAAATGACTGACATTTTTATTTATACTAGCTGTTACCCGCGACTCCGCCCGCGAAGAATAGGGGTAGGTATACAGAACATAACCTACGACCTATTCTCGGACCTTCCAAACATAGAGATTTTTTTTTACAAAAATCGGTCAAGCCGTCTCGGAGGAGTTCGATAACAAACACTGTGACACGAGATTTTTATATATTAGATTTTCACCCGACTGTCGAAGCAGGGTTATGTTTTTCGAGCGTATGTATTTATGTATGTATGTATCTATCATTCTTTGCCACGCCCTGCAGCCTAAACGGCTCAATGGATTTTGAAGTGTGAGGTGTCATTAGATTCGTCTTAGCTCCGCGAGTGACAAAGGAATATATATTTTTCCGGAATTCCCATGGGAACGTGAATTCCGGGGATGGGAATACAGGCGGGTTTTTCTTCATCTAGTACCTATTGAAATTAAAGTTATTAAAATCATACATAAGTAATCGACATAGCCAAACGGATTAGTTCGTTGAAATGGCAATAGGCAGGCCATAAATAGCACGCAGAACAGATGGCCTTTGGGGGCCAAAAGTTCTGGAACGGAGACCACGGACTGGCAAGCGCAGCGTGGGACGTCCACCAACGAGATGGACGGACGATTTGGTGAAGGCCGCAGGTTCAGGGTGGATGCAAGTCGCTTCAAACCGTAATGATTGCGCATCAATGGGGGAGGCCTATGTCCAGCAGTGGACGTCCTACGGCTGAAATGATGAAATCACGACCTTGACAAGACTTGAGTCCATTCCTATTCTCAAATCGACGAATCGACGAATCTCGAATATTAGAATATTCGAGATTCAAAAAATGTATGGAACAAGAATTTCACATTGAATGAAATTATGAATCTACTAATTCAATAATCAACACCGAAAATAATTCTTATATTTTTAAGATGATGCTCGAAACTTGAATGTAATTGAAGTATCGAATTCGATACTTTAATGTAAACATTAAGATGCAGCCACAGATACAGGTTTCTTAATACCTATTAAGTCATTTGCTTATCACTTCTACACATAATACAGTCACGGTCAAATGATTCGGCCCACAGTCCACCTTTCATACAAACGAGGCCACTTTGATGTCTTAGTTCTCCACCAGGACGGTGCCCCGGTTGAGATCTAATGATGGATATCCAGAGCATCGATAATGGAGGTCCAGAGTTCCTAACATACATAACTGATTCAACAATCAGTTTACACCACAGCGAGAAAAGTTGTATCAGCACTTAGATTTTCATTAATTTTATTGCCATTTTAGATGTTTTTCTGAACATGTATAAATTCCGTGTTCAACGCAGATTCAATCAGGTGGGTATCTTAGGAACTCTGAATGTTCTTTATCAATGCTCGAAGTAGCCATCATCAGATCATAGCCAAAGCACCGCCTAGTGGAGAACCAAGACATCAAAGTGACCTCGTTTGTATGAAAAGTGAACCGTGCGCAGAGTTTTTTTGATGTATTATAATTATAAAGGAGTTAGGTATAATATGTATGTAGATAAAAACTTTTACATTGGTAAAGTACGTATATTATGTAACTATCCCAAACTAAAACCTTAAGAAACAAAATAAAACATAATTATTTTGAAAAAAGTCCTTTTCGGCAAAGTTCCGAAGATACTTACTGTGTTTTCTTTTTATGTTAATTTTATAAGTTTAGTTGTAAGAGTTCCCGTTAGATGACGCTGTACCATTGTCAACACGCTAACGTTTGTCTTTCCTAATATGGTTAAATTAGTTCGTAGTATTGTATGTTACTTCACCCTTTGGCATGCTACACCCTTTGGCATGCTAAGAAAACCACCCTTTGCTGAGCTGCCCGTCTGGCGGCTCGCCCTCTCTCCGGTAAACTGTAAAAGCCGTCAAGGCTAACAGCAACAGTTCGTCCGAAAAAAAAGTATGTGATTTGTCGAAATGAGAGAATGAACGCTTGTAGTATTATTATTATTAATCGCAGTGTTAAAATCTACTGTATTCCTTGAGACCCCAGTACAAACTTGGAAATGGTCCTTCGAACCGGATAAATGAGAATGATCATGTAATTCTGGTTAGTAGGTATTTAATTTTTCATGGACAAAACTAACTACGTCAAAGAGGCACACAATGCATAGTTTAAGTAGGTTATTAAGTCATTATTCACGACGTGCCTTATTAACTACCTAGCTCATTGTTAATTTAACAAGAGAATAAATACATCACGCAAATTCATCTTTACTAAGTATGTTTGAGGGGAATTTCAGAAATAAAGTACAACCAAGGATGATATAGACTGGATTGGCAGTCGCCATAGTACGGATCGGCCGCGGTTTTTTTATTTCGATTATTAAATCTAGATGGCGCTGAAATATAGCCAGAGACTTCAGATGTTTCATATTACTACAAATGTATTATTTTTCAAAAATATTGCATAATAATACATTTGCAGTGATATGAAATATCTGTAGTCTTATTGTTTTGCCTTCAAAGCCTCTGGCTATATTTCAGCGCCATCTAGATTTAATAATCGAACTACGAAAACCGCGGCTGATCCGTACTATGGCGACTGCCAATCCAGTCTATATCATCCTTGATCTTTACTAAGTATGTTTGAGGGGAATTTCAGAAATAAAGTACAACTGCGTTTTTTTTCTCCTGTTTTAGAAACTTATGCATGGATCTGCTCAGAATCAATAGCACTATCGATGGAGTAAGAAAAATTTCCTCAGTTTTTCATACAAAAATAAATGTCAGTTTTGTTATGTTTAAACACCAATGTATGAAAAGTAACAAAACTGGCCTCGGGACACTTTTTTCTCTACGTAGAATCGATACTGCTACTGATTCTGTGTAGATCCATGCAGAAGTTTTTAAAATCTGAGAAAAAAAATGTATTGTACCCTATTTTTGAAATTCCCCTTGAGCACTAGTAAACCTGTTTTAAGAGTTCCATATTCCCACAAGAAACCTTTATAGTATCGCCATGTCCGTCTGTCTGTCTATTTGCTGCTTATCTTAGAGACTGTTAGTGCTAAAGTCGTAAAAATATAAGAAGCCCGTTTTGACATTTGTCATCGCGACGTAACCAGTAATGTAACGATACGACTCGTTACTCGATATTCACGATAAATCGATTCAAGTTTGTATGAGTCTTCATCATCATCAGCATCATCGGTTTGACCACTGGCCTATCAAGCAGAGGGGCGTGGGTTCAAATCCCGGCTCGCACCTCTGAGTTTTTCGGAATTTATTATGCGAAATTACATTTGAAATTTAACCGGTGAAGGAAACCTGCGACTGAGAAGAAATTCAATGGTGTCTGTGAAGTTCCCAATCCACACTGGGCCCGCGTGGGAACTACGGCCCAAGCTCCCTCATTCTAAGGGGAGGCCTTTGTACCCTGCAGCTGGAAGTATACAGGCTGGGATGATGATGATGATGATGATTCGTTTTCAATATTTAATGTCTACTAGCTGACCCCGTAAACGTTGTTTTGCCATACATACATACCTAGGGGTATAAAAAATAGCCTACGACCTATTCTCAGACCTACCGAATTATTATTATTATTATTACTAGCCTATTCTGTCCCACTGCTGAGCAAAGGCCTCCCCCCAACATCTCCACTGCTCTCTGTCCGCTGCATACGAGGGCCAGTCCTCCGTGAAGAAGTCCAGTTCATCTCGCCATCGCCGTCTGGGTCTACCAGGTCGCCTTTTCGCGTTTTTGGGTTTCCACTCGGTGGTTATCTTGGCCCACAACTCGTCTGGCATGCGGCAAACATGGCCAGCCCAGTCCCACTTCAGCTTACACGCCGTTCGACCTGCATCAGTGATCTGAGTCATGGAGCGCAGGTCGGTGTTCCGGATCCGATCCACTAATTTAACACCTAGCATGCTGCGCTCCATGGCCCGCTGGCAAACCCCGATTTTGGACTTCAGAGCTTCCGTCAAAGACCAAGTTTGAGCACCGTAGGTGAGAACTGGTAGTACGCACATGTCCATGAGTTTCTTTTTCAAGGAAATTGGGAATACGGAGAAAAAATTTTCATAAACATCGGTCGAGCCGTATTGGAGGAGTTCCATAACAAACAAACACCGTGACACGAGATTTTTATGTATTATACTAGCCGACCCAGTAAACGTTGTTTTGCCCTATATCACCTAGGGGTATAAAAAATAGCCTGCGACCTATTCTCAGACCTACTGAATGTGGAGAAAAAATTTTACAAAAATCGGTCCAGCCGTTTCGGAGGATTACGATAACAAACACCGTGACACGAGATTTTTATATATTAGATAGAAGAAAAGAAGAGTAGATTAATTTTACGTTTCGTTTAATGCATTCCTTGCTTTCTTTCTTTTTTTAAAGGTTGCCTGGAAGAGATCGCTTCGAAGCGATAAGAATAAAGAATAAGAATAAGAAAAAAATAGAATAAGAATAAGATTTCTGTATTGTATTATTTGTAGCGTAAAATAAAGAGTCATTGTATTGTATTGTATTGTATCCTGTCGGTTGTTTCTGTCACCTACATTAGTCTGTTCATAGTGAAAATAAACGGATCACTCACGTCTCAAAACGAGTTTAACTCGACATGTTTCGGGCTAATCCGTAGCCCTTCCTCTCGGAGTCGCACGTCACGGCGGCTACCAAACGTGCACTGAAAAAAATTGCCCAATTTCAACGTCATTTTCAGACACTCATCAGAAAAGAATCCCTCATATAAACAAAAAAAGGAAAACATAGGGGCATTCGTGTGTGCTCGTTTTGAGACGTGAGTGATCCGTTTATTTTCACTATGAGTGAGTCTCACGGTAGTTTCATGGTTAGTCTGTTCATATTTATTATTTTTGTATTGTCACTGTACTGCTTTTGGTGTTCAATAAAGAATATTTGTATTGTATCATAAATATTATAATGAAACATTAAAGATACATAAGATACTTTGTACTTTTGATTCTTAGCGTGAGTTACGCCAAGTTTAGGTAACGATAGCGAATTTCTAATCACATCATCTACCAAATCTCCGGCGAATTTAATTTCTACAGTCGAGATCTGTGCATATTATCCTTAAGTTATTAAGAGGGTACGATGGCTGAGAGACTTTTGAGAAATAGGTATTTTAATGAAATGTCGCTGTCTCGCCCGAACCCCTCCGTGTCAGTACAGCGAGAGCGGGACAACTGCAGCTCAGGACGTTAATAGGCGCGTAAAATTGATCAAAACAGCATTTCGTAATCCCCTGTTTTCTTCTCGAAAACTGGACTAATAAAATTATTTTTTTCAAATATAATTAGAGGACAGATTTAGCTATGCCCCTATGTTTTCTTTTTTTGTTTATATGAGGGATTCTTTTCTGATGAGTGTCTGAAAATGACGTTGAAATTGGGCAATTTTTTCAGTTTTTGAAAGCTCATATTTCTTATGTTAATTGAAATATGGAAAAAAACGAAACATAGGGGCATAGCTGTGGTAGATACAGATTACACAGTAAAAAAAATTTGGCTCTAAAGCTATTATCCAGGGAGGAAACAGGGGACTACGTTTGTATGGAGAAATGGTGCGCATCGTATCCTCTTAATACTTAAATATATACAGGATTATGTAAGCAATTCCCAACTGTAGATATTAACTTCACCGACGAAGATTTGATAATTGCTCTGATTTTTGTTAACGTTATAGAGAGTGAGTGCTAATTTAAATTATAAATGACACAACGTTAGCCTGTTCCATTCCGCGACAGCGACATCTCTTGACATAATAACAAATCAAAATTAATGTTACAAAAGTGGGGGTAGTTCAGTAAAGGTGGAACGGCACGCTGTAAGCGCGAAATTCAAACTTTTTACAGTTTTTAATTTATTGTGGGTAAACGGTGTAACTGTTTAACTTCATATGGTATTTGCGCTTTTAAAACAGTGTTCTTTATATTATTGTGTAAAGTTTTTTAACAATAAAACTATTAGCTTGAAATAAAAGTTGTCAAAGCGTTGAAAGTCCGAATTTCTATGTTTGACATCAAGCTAACAGTTTTATTCTTAAAAAGCTTTACACAATAATATAAAGAACACTGTTTTACAACCGCAAGTACCATATTAAGTTACACCGTTTACCCACAAGAAATTTAAAACCTGTAAAAATTTTGAATTTCGCGCCTAGAGCGTGCCGTTCCACCTTAACGCATAGACTGAACAACAATTTTTTTGGTCAATCTACCTGTCACTCCTTCTTTTCTAAACATTCTAGCATGCAGGGATAAAAAGAAAAGAGTGTATCAGTAACGTTCCTACATTCTCTCATTCGACATTGAAATTTATTCACGCACAGAAATTAAATTCGTTGGAACTAGTGGTTGCACATATTTTTTTATTATTTACTAGATTTATTTATACTTGTGAACCGCATTAAGATTTTCACACAAAAATAGAAAAAAAAAACAATAAATTTTGGGGTTCTCCATACTTAGAACTGAAACTCAAAAATTTTTTTTTCTTCAAACCCATACGTGTGGGGCATCTATGAATAGGTCTTCAAAAATGATTATTGAGGTTTTTAATATCATTTTTTTCTAAACTGAATAGTTTGCGCGAGAGACACTTTCAAAGTGGTAAAATGTGTGTCCCCCTGTAACTTCTAAAATAAGAGAATGATAAAACTAAAAAAAATATATGATATGTATGATACATGTACCATGTAAACTTCCACCGAAAATTGGTTTGAACGAGATCTAGTAAGTACCTAGTTTTTTTTAATACGTCATAAATCGTAAACCGCAATTTTTTATAGATAATGGTACGGAACCCTTCGTGCGCGAGCCCGACTCGCACTTGGCCGGTTTTTTTTTGTATGAAAAGATGCAATACTCTGGATCTTCTTCGGCTACATAGCTTAGCATTTAGTGGTAACGGTCACATAGTTTCGTACCGTAGCTTTCCCGTCCTCGCATAGCAAATATGCACATACATAATAATATCTGGTGGAAACGCTGTGGCTTGTACTTAGGCGTAAGCAACACAGAAGAGACGTGGGACGGGGGCGCGTATACACCGTGTTTTTTTTCCGTTAACTTTAAGAAAGAAAAGAAAGAAAGAAAGAAAAACATTTATTTTATAACAACAATAACACATACACAGGCAAAAATAAGAGTACAAACATAGACATAGACATAGGAATGTAGGTACATATTAGTGCTGCTACAAAAAGGGACCCGGCTCAGCATGTCGCTAGTTAAAAACCAGCACTGGTCTTCCGCCGGGCCACGGTACAGCAACATCACGGAAGGCCACACAAAACACACAAATTATATAATTATTATAAAAAAAAAGAGAAACTTATCAAACTAAACATTCAAACATTCAAGGCATTCAAGGCTACCACCGACCGAAGCGCGGGGCGCGCGCGCGTTGGTAACGACAACGCTTCGGTTTGTGGTGGCCCTAAAAGAATTTACTGTAATTATGTTCCTGAGACCTTTGCCTCTTCCTAGCGGAACACGGAACACTAAAGAAACAAAAACAACAACAACCCAATCATAACCTGATTAAACTAAATAAAACCAGTTCTTTCCTCTGATCTGGGAAACAAGAGAAGATAAAGAAAAAAAAGAGAAGATAAGAGAAGATTATTTAGATCATAGAGTTTATTTCTCGAAGAAACCAGTGTCTTAACTCTTACTATTTTTGAGATATTATTATATTCCAAAATAAAATAAAATAAAATAAAATATTTTATTTTTTATATTTAATGGCTGAACCAGTGTAAAAGTCCTTCATTACGTCCTATTATTTATCTTTTAAATTTCGTTAGTAAAGAGTTTTCCATTCATAGCTATTCGCTACAAGGAGTTTATTGAGGCGAGTTCGTTCGACAATGGTTCGACATTGCATTATCTACTTTTTCTTTTACTATGTGTCACATCAAGTATACAAGTATGTTTATCCGTTGCCTAGTACCCATAACACAAGCTTTGCCTAGCTTACTTTGGGACTAGGTCAATTGGCTAAGTAAAGTTTTTTGAAGAGGTGCTAAATATATTTTTTTTCGACAGTAGTCTTCTTCTAGACCGAGAAACTGCAGCTGTTTTATTTTTATCTCCTATTGTTTACTGGAAATATTTTTTTAAGTGTTCGAGATGACATTTGTGAGATTTAATGGCTGACAAGCGATTCGTGCTCAGTACTTAGCAGAAATAGAAAAAAAAACGAAGTCAATTGTCAATGTCAAATTAAATCTAACCGTTTGCGTTTCGTTTACTTTGCATTGTCCAAAAAGCAGTTCCAAAATAATGATCAAAAATATTCAATCGTGATTCAATTATCGTGCATAAGTCGTGGAGAAATGCGGTAAAATTGTAAATCCGGATTTTGTCCGGAGGTTGTTAAAAATAGTCCAAAAATCACACCAAAACGCAAAGCAAACGAAACGCAGACGGTTTGACATGGACAAAAGTGACAGATGACTTAGTTTTTTTTCTGTTTCTACTAAGTACTGAGCACGAACCGCTTGTCAGCCATTAAATCTCACAAATGTCAACTCGAACACTTAAAAAAATATTTCCAGTAAACAATAGGAGATAAAAATAAAACAGCTGCAGTTTCTCGATCTTCAGAACGCCGACTGTCGAAAAAAAATATAATTAGCACCTCTTCAAAAAACTTTACTTAGCCAATTGGTGTGAATTGTCCCGTGATATTTATTTATTTTTATTTTATTTTTATTAAGTATTAATGTCATAATCGTAAAAATTGGCATTGTAATCATGTTTATCTCAACGGAAAATGCCACGTTTTTTATTCGATTTTAACAAAAATTAATATACCAGGTAGTTTCTGTTAATGTACCGAGCAACGTGTTGAAATTCACGGAATTAAAAAAAAACGCGGTGTAGAACGGTGTGTACGGGGCGGAGACGCGGCCTGCGAAGCGAACAAACGACGCGCCCCCGCCCCACGTCCACGTCTCTTCTGTGTGGCTTGCGCCTTACGTACAGACTATTTACTTTGCGGTACAGACTAAGGTATGCTACGGCAGGTATACCTACGTAAAGGATGCATTGGGAAATCGTCGAGTCTCGACACAGTTTCGTAAGCAAACGACAAGAATAACAAGTAGATTTCTTAGCTTCATACGATGGAATATAATATTATAGGTCTAAACCTGACTGGCTAACCCAGCGTTTTAAAATCCTTATGCTTGAAGTCTCGGGTTTGATCTAAGATCGGGACATTATGTACGAAATTAGTTTTTGATACAAGCTTTTTTTGCCCTGGCCCTTGCCCTTGTTTACCAAAGTACTCGTCAAGATGAATCAAACGAGCCCAAATGCGGTCGTGTCGTTTTATTACAGAGTTCTTAATAGTGGCCATCCTTCAGCTCCATCATCAGATCAGCTCCATGTAATAATAATATCATCGGATATGATTTAATTTAATTTCGATTGGTTTGGATTTTATTAAATTTATTTTGATTTTTTTTTTGATATGAATTAGTTTTATTTGATTTGGATTTATTTTGATTTAATGTAATTTGTATAGAAATTTACTTTTTGTTATTGTACTACTGACATATTTTCTTTATCTCTGTTTGTAACTAACATGGACTTAGTCATGCAAAATTTCAGCTTCGGTTGAAAATATCTAGGTAGAGCTTGTCTAATTTAAAGTAACGCGCTCCTCCACTGCATTTGACATACAGGATTTCAAATCCTGTGTGTCAAATGCGGCGCGTCTATTTTAAATTAGACAAGCTATACTTCAAATTTAAGTCGAAAGACACCACCTGAACAAACATAGTTACATTGCTAGTTAATAAAAAGCTTATAAAATATGAATGTTTGCTTCCGAGTGCTGTTTTGTAAGTATCCACAGTAATACACACGATGATTTTATAATCGGTGATCAGGAACCAATTTTTCTAGATCAGTATTCGGTGGCGATCACGTTTATAAGTCGCAGTTACATGAAACAAAACATCTATTCCTCTACTATCACACATGGTTTAGTCTGTGAGCCTTTAAAACCCCTTTGACCAGTCAGTTTTTAAGCAAACTTTGACGTGAGACCTGACAAATTCTCCGCCAAAGCGATCACACTTGACGTAACTAAACTAATCATAATCATAATCATAATAATCATAATCATAATTGTGTATGAAATTCAGGTAACAAATACAGGTATAATATTATATTCAGGCTATGGTTTCACCAAATTCTACCCTTACAGGTGTACACACATTTATAATCAAATAACTAAAAATAATCTTGCAATTTAAAATTATAATCCGCCATATGTCCTTACCAATTTCATGTACTTACTTAACTTTAACAAAATGTAGGTAAACCATGCATTCTCGGTGGATGGAGGACGTATGTATGTAAAACTCTTTATTGTAAGCTGCGTACGGACTGCGCGCTCATTACGCGTACCCTACGCGAACCCGGGTACGCGTGTCCTGGAACGCCATGTCCGTACGCTATGTACGCGTAGCTGCAAGTACGGATATGGCGTTCCAGGACACGCGTACCCGGGTTCGCGTAGGGTACGCGTAAAGTGCGCGCAGTCCGTACGCAGGTTTACATAAACATATGAAAATTAACAGAAAGAAGTTATAAGAACAGTTTTTTTTTTTATTTAAACAATGACATAATTGCTGAGTCTTCATCTATTAAATTCCATTTTGACTAGGGATTACGGCTTGGTGAAGGGAAACAAAATTAGGAAACCTACCACACCGCGTAGAAACTCAATGGTGTGTGTGAAGTTCCCAATCCGCACTGGGCCCGCGTGGGAACTACAGCCCAAGCCCTCTCATTCTCCTCCAAGCCGCCGGCTCCAATGGAAATATTGGTCAGAATGATGATCACCGATTAAAAATCACCGTGTATTTTATTATAATTAGTAAATAAACGATCGTTACCTGTGGCTGCGCAGGCGTCGCGATTAAAACTGCGCATACCTGATTACACTACGATAACTGATAAGATAGTGGAATAGGAACTTCTTAATTTGCCTTGCGCTAGTGATGAGAATTAATTAATTATTCATGTGATATTTGGATCAAAAAAACCGGCCAAGTGCGAGTCGGACTCACGCACCGAGGGTTCCGTACAAATTTATATGTATCTATGAACATCCAGTCTTAGCAGACCCCTGCTCCTAAGCAAAATGTGCGCAGTGTGGGGTCATTATAGATTGGTTACTGATATAGACATACAGACAAACTAGATCTCGTTCAAACCATTTTTCGGTGGAAGTCGGGGACACACATTTTACCAATTTGGAAGTGTCTCTCGCACAAACTATTCAGTTAAGAAAAAAATGATATTAGAAACCTCAATATCATTTTTGAAGACCTATCCATAGATGCCCACACGTATGGGTTTGATGAAAAAAAAAAATGTTTGAGTTTCAGTTCTAAGTATGGGGAACCCCCAAAATTGATTGTTATTTTTTCTATTTTTGTGTGAAAATCTTTATGCGGTTCACAGAATACATCTACTTACCAAGTTTCAACAGCATAGTTCTTATAGTTTCGGAAAAAAGTGGCTGTGACATACGGACGGGTAGACAGACAGACAAACAGACATGACGAATCCATAAGGGTTCCGTTTTTTGCCATTTGGCTACGGAACCCTAAAAATACGAAAAAACTGAGCAAGTGCGAGTCGACCGCGAAGGGCCCGTATATAACTCTTTATTGTACATCATCCCAATTCCCAGCCTATATACGTCCCACTGCAGTGCACACTGCAGTGTGCACTGCACAGGCATCCTCACAGAATGAAAAGGCTTGGGCTGTAGTTCCCACGCGGGCCCAGTGCGGATTGGGAACTTCTTCTCAGGTGTTTTCTTCAATGGTGTGCACCTTTGAATTTCTTCTCAAGTGGTCCTTACGAGGTTAAGCGAGGATGAAGATCACATTTCTAACGTAAAATGCTCACTTGCGGCAACTTCTATTACCTAGTTAACCAGCAAGCACTGAATGTTATCTACTTAGTTAGATATAATCCTACCAACGAGGAATTTAATAATCAATTTATTGCTATCAATATCAGTGGATAACAGGCATGCATATTTAATGTAATTAACTCTAATCTTCAATACTATGATAATGATAAGGTACATCGCTATCTAAAGTTATGAAAAAAATGAAGGTTACCAGTTAGATTATGCATTGAACTATTTCAAATGGATGATGACTTGATGACACCCACCACCCATCCATTGACGTATTTTTTATCAGTTATCAAAACATGATTTTCCTATAGATTTTGTGTAGTTTTGTTTGTAGTTATGAGGGGTTCCCCCACTTGACCTAAGAAAGTTAGTGCTAATGTCATTACACCAACCAATGTTGGATATAATTTTCATAAGCCCTAATATTTGCTGAACCGAAGGGCCCGCGCAGGCAGAGAGCGGTCTGGAGTTCATTTTAACCACTCGAGAGTTCCAACGCACACAAGAGGCGTTCAAATTCTTGCGTTCCATTTTCATCCATGTCGTCGTACGTGTAACAATATCGCTAGAAAGAAGAAGCATTGCTTTTTTTGCCTAGAAAACATTGAGTGGGTGCTCAACACGAGAAGAATCCCATTGCCGAGGCAATTTCAAGCCAAACTTCAACTTTTTTGTTGCGATTTTTGCAGTGTAGTACATGACTTAAATCATTATAATAATCTCCTTTCTCTAACCAATCCAATCAGTTTTTCTGTATTCGGCTTTTTGATGTTAGGGCTAGTGAAATTATGTACAAATGTTAATTCAGAATGCTAAAATTACGGCTAATGAATAGTTAGGAAAATAAAAAAGTCGGCTTCCTGATTTTAAGGCTAGTAAAAGTAGTTGTAGTGAAACAAGGTCAAAAAAAATTGGGCTACAATAGGAGAATCTACCCAATTATCGATGTGAAATGTATCAACATAGCAAAGTACCTACTTAAGGCCACCAAACTGAGAGCGCAGCGTCGACGGAGCGTGCCCAGCGAATTATGCTGTTTTTTTTTAAATTAAAATATGATATTACTAGGTACGTAATTGTTATAAAGCTTGTGTTTAAAGAAAGTCTTCGTGTGCGTGAGTGTCTGTGGTCGATATAAATGTCATATTTTAATAATTAAAAAAAAACAAGATTCTTACTAGGTAGGTACCTTGTTATGTTGTGATTCTTAGTTTCAACATATTTGACGACCAGATGGCCTAGTGGTTAGAGACCCTGACTATGAAGCTTGAGGTCCCGGGTTCGATTCCCGTGTCGGGGCAGATATTTGTATGAAAAATACGAATGTTTGTTCTCGGGTCTTGGGTGTTTAATATGTATTTAAGTATGTATCTATCTATATAAGTATGTTTATCCGTTGCCTAGTACCCATAACACAAGCTTTGCTAAGCTTACTTTGGGACTAGGTCAATTGGTGTGAATTGTCCCGTGATATTTATTTTTTTATTTTTATTTCTAAGATTTTATCCTTATCGATCGTGCCATTCGTGCCATGAAATTTAAACTGTTTAATTCAATAAAAAAAAAACAAATACAACACAAAACCAACAGCTACAAAAATCTTTATATTTTAAGATGGTTATTAAGTCTCTGGGAATCCCAGCAAGCAACATTTGATTTGCAATTCTATACTTAAAGAAACAAGGTTGATGTTGTATAATTCAGTAGAATTTAGTTAAATAAAATTGTATATTGTATGTATTTGCATCGAGGCGAAGCCAGCGCACCAAAGGACTTATACACAAATGGAAAGTGAAAGTGGGGTAAGGATTGACACTAATGACATTATAAACAATGATTTTTAATCGGAGATCAGGAACCAGTTTTCCAGATCAGGCCTTATACTACGAAGTGCAAAATTCGAACTTCGTATCGTGCCATTCCGCTCACGCTAATAGCATTTAATACGAGAGCGAGCGAGACGGTATAATGCGAACTTCGATTATCGAATTTCGGAGTAGCCCCCCAGTATTGTGCGATCACGTTTAAGTCACAATTACGTGAAAAAAGCGTTTATTTTTTTCAAATACCTAATGATTATTTGGATTGTTGATCGAAGTTTGGAAAATAATTTCTTCATTAAAATCATTGTCACCCTACACATGGTCATAGTCATAGTCATCATCATCATCATCCCAGCCTATATACGTCCCACCTCAGAATGAGAGGGCTTGGGCCGTAGTTCCCACGCGGGCCCAGTGCGGATTGGGAACTTCACTCACACCATCGAATTACTTTTTTTTATTGGTAGAGTAGCCTAAAACCTCTTAAAGAAACTTTGAGGTGAGATCTGTCAAATTTCCCGCCAAAGCGATGACACTTGATGAAACTTAACTACAACAGATGTTGAATAGACCACCATTCGGTGGATGGAGGAAGTTAAAATAATCACTGTGGCACAACTGGAGGCCTCTATGGAGTCGGATTCATGGTTAAAAAGAAATAGATAAACAACATTATAGAATTCCGTGGCTATTCGGATGTCAAAGACAATATTTTATTTTTAATTTACTAGTTTTTAATATCTATAGCAACCATTATTGTTTATGTCAATTCTGTCTGTACATCTTATCTTATCCAAATATAGTTCTCAAATACAATTATTATAATTTTAATTCAATACATCTCCATTTATCAATTTATAAACTTAAACATGGTGCCGAAACCGTACATTACGAACCAATAGTCTATTTTACATATTTCAATGTGTCGTGAAGTGATTCCATTCCTGTCATCTTCAAAATTTTCGTCCGTTAGCTCAGCCATTTTCACTTTCCCTTGTGGCAGTTCATCATAAGTCTATCTTCGACTTCTTTTAGCGATTCTGAATCGGATTATTATAGTGCCCAATCCGAAGTGGAATATAATATTGCGTATTCACATATCAAAATGTCTGAAGCCGAGCGTAAAAGAGGGATCGCGGCTAGAGGCCAGTGCAAGGCTTCTATAACACGTCTTGAGAATTATTTGAACGCAACTATTGACAAAAATTTCACAATTGAAGACCTAGATGCACGTAAACAAAACCTAAAGGAAACGTACGCAAAATATCAGGAACTTTCGTTAAGCCTACAGCTTCTAAGCGACGAAACCGACCACGAAGAAGAAGAAATTGAAGAAAGATACCTTCAATTGATTGCCTTGATCGAGTTGAAGAAAAAACCGCATGCTCAAGAACCCGGACTCAGCATTCCAATAGCTCACCAAGCTCATCTGCCGCTACTGGATGTACCTATTTTCGATGGCAAGTGTATCTCTAACTACAAGCCCTTCTACGAAATGTTTACCGCGGTGGTCCATAACAATGTAGGGCTAAATAACATTCAAAAACTGTGCTACTTGAAAAAATTCTTAAAGGGAGAGCCGTTGCAACTCATTGACAGTTTGCCAATAATCGGTGAGTCATACACCTCCGCTATTGATTTACTTCAAAAAAGATATAATAATCCACCATTATTAGTCAATAGTCACGTTACAAGCTTATTGGATTTGCCAGTAATACAACGAGGCACCGCCTCAGAGTTAAGAAATTTTGTGGCCAGTGTAAGGCAGCACATTACATCGCTTAAAAATTATAAACAACCTGTTGATGAGTGGAACTCATTGCTGACGTGCATTCTGTTACGAAAAGTAGATTCATTCACAGCAAGGTTGTTCCATTCTGATCGGGTCTCTACAACCTTTGTGACCAATGATGAACTGTTAAGCTTTCTAGAGAAACGCGCTGCAGCTCTGGAAGCTAGTCCTATGAGTAACAAGTTTGAAAACGGTGTTAAGTTCACTACAAACGTAAGTCTTTCATACAATGATTACAGCAAAAATGAATGTTCAATGTGTTCAAAGGAGCATAAATTATATAAATGCCCTCAGTTTATCGCTTTAACCACAGAAAAAAGGAATATGTACATAACTAAAAACAATATGTGTAAAATCTGTTTAAACTCTCATGTGCTACCGTGTAGGTACGAATTTAAGTGTTTCATTTGTGGTTCCAGCGCTCATAACACAATGATACACGTGGGGAATAAGCCCGAGCTGACTGAATCTACAGTACCTGGAGCAAAGGGAGGTGAACGTGAAAGCCAGGTAAAAAATCACCACACCATGCAAAATACAGGTGAGTGCGTATTACTGCCTACCGCGAAAGTAGTAGTAACCGATGCAAACAATAAAAAAGTCATTGTACGGGCGCTCTTGGACTGTGGAAGTCAAACGTCCTTTTGCACTAAATCATTAGCGAATCTATTAGGGTTGCCACAATTTGACTTGCCTAAAAATATAGGCACATTGGGCGATAAATGCAAAAATATTACAAATAAAGGAATTAACGTGACTCTACAATCTCTGATTCAAAATGATTTTAAGTTAACAACTACTTGTTCTATAATAGATAAAATCACATCCAAATTACCACAAAAAAAAATTGACTTATCTAGCTTTATTATTCCAAAACATGTTGCTTTAGCTGATAATGACTTTCACATTCCAGGAGAAATATCCCTACTACTTGCCAGTGATGTTTTTTTCAAAATTATACAGGATGGAAAGATAGAAGGTAGACCTGCGGATCCCATATTGCTAAATACTCAACTGGGATACATTATTTCGTCTACCGGTTGTTATAGATATTAACGTGTCAACGAGAGCAATGGGTAATTAAGTAAGTAACTCGTCTTTCCTCCCTCGGAAATTGGCAAACGTTTTAAGAACAGTACGCTTAGTATACGTTTTACCTCAACAAAATACTTCTCGATCGTGTTTACGTAAAAAATTCAATTACTAGGGAAGCATGGACAGCGTCTCCGCGCGCGCGCTTCCATGTTTCCATAGAATTGAAATTTTACGTAAACGCGATCGAGAAGTATTGAAGTGAAGGAAAACTTATACTAAGCATACTGTACGCTTAGTACCTATATAAGTTTTACTTCACCAAAATACTTCACGATCGCGTTTACGTAAAAAAATCAATTACTAGGAAACATGGACAGCGCCTCCGCGCACACGCGTCCATGTTTCCATAGAATTGAAATTTTTACGTAAACGCGATTGAGAAGTATTTTGGTGAAGTAAAACTTATACTAAGCATACTGTACGCTTAGTATAAGTTTTACTTCACCAAAATACTTCTCGATCGCGTTTACGTAAAAATTTCAATTCTATGGAAACATGGACGCGCGCGCGCGGAGGCGCTGTCCATGTTTCCTTAGTAATTGATTTTTTTACGTAAACGCGATCGTGAAGTATTTTGGTGAAGTAAAACTTATACTAAGCGTACTGCTAAAGACTTTAAGTTTCTAAATAGTGAGAACTTTATTTTGCCAAAAATGACGATTTATTGGATTAGTCAACCTACTTACCAGATATACTAGAACACCAGATATAACAAAACTTATGAAGAAATTTACTTATTTCTACACTACACTTTTTTAGGTTGAAAACAACAGAACAATTAAAATAAAAACTAAAAATAAATTTATCGCTTTTTAAATTAACTTTGTATTTAGTTACTACCAATATTGGTACTTAAATGAAAAAAACGTATGGCAACATCGCGTTTAAATAATTTAGCGGCTGAAAGCCTTAGCTTTTATGATCAGTAATAAATTAAAAAAAATAAAGCGCGCGCGCGACCGCACTTGCCAATGTTTCCCACCAAACTAAAAAATGGCCGCTGCGGTAAATATTCAAACAATAAGACGACACCTTGAGTTAATAGGTGTAATTTATTTGTGTATCCAATAATGATTATCATATCATACAATGTTTATGATGTGTATAAATTGGGTTTTTAATGAATTGTTGGGAAAATAGGTATATAAAAAAATTACCCTTGTTGCCAGTAACTCCGTCCACGTTCCGCGGGAAATTTACACTTTCCCGGGATAAAAACTGGCCTATGTTAATTAATTTATTTATTTTATTTCTTTAAGATAACAATGATCTCATTTTTGTTAGTATAAGCCTTAAAATAATGTTAGTACCTACTTAATAGTTAAATTTGATTTCACATGTAAAATTATTTTATTAAATACAGGACAACACACATGATCAGCTATCATTTTTAACCGAATTCAAAAAAAGGAGGAGGTTATATGATCGACTTTATGTATCTTTTTTTTAGGATGCCGTTTGGGCTACCCCTTGTTCTGCTCAGCAGTGACGCTGCTTTTTTGCGCAAAATTGCTGCAAACCCGTCTGTGCGTGACTCAGCGAACATGGTAGATGCAATGCACTGCAAAATTTAGATAATAATAATAATTAAATAATTAATATAGTTAAATAATTAGGATAGTATAGTTTTCCATTATTTGTAATAATAAAAACAAAGTCATATTGTTTTTCGCGATTAACCTTCCTTAGTGTTCTCTGTATTAGAAAAAAAGGTAAATTAAATAAATTGCACCGACACGAAAAACCACCAGATAGACAAGTGGTTAGAGAACCTACTGCGAAGCTCGGGGTCCCGAGCTCGATACCCTGTTCGGGGCAGATAATTTTGTACGAAAAATAAGAATGAGCTGAGAATGGCTCTTAATCCACTTAAGTATTAATTGTTTTTATTTTCTCCATAATATTTACTTAAAATATTAAAAAAAAATACTAATCTTAGGTACTCTATTACGACTCTAATGAATCCTGTTCTACTTATTTCCGTATCTGGTTTCGCTATGCTTATATGTTTTTTTCAGTGTTTTTAACCAGGGATGTTATGTATATGATATTTCGGATCTGGATACGGATATGGTATAGAAATAAAATTATATCGGTTTCGGATACGGTTACAGATTTTTTAATTATTTCGGATTATCCGTTAGTTTCGGATAGTTTCGGTTACGGACATTAGATTGAAGTAAAATATAAACACAAAAGTATGTAATAGATACAGATAAATCTGTATATATGGCAACACTGGCAAGCACAACGTGGCGCACAAGCGGTGAAACAAAAACTTGTCGAAACATGTCGTTTTATTTAGACTCCGCCCTTATACCGAAACTATCCGAAACTTGTGAAACGGATACGGTTACGGTTACGGATATATTTTTATTCAGTACCCCTACCATGAGTTTACACTGGTTTACAGTGACCGTACTCGCTAGCAACGGCGTAAATGATTTGTATGGAGAGTTGTACAGCGCCTCTAGTGGTCACTTACGGAAGTAAAATTCTCCATACAAATAATTTACGCCGTCGCTAGCGAGTACGGCCACTGTAAACTAGTGTAAACTCATGGTAGAGGTACTGATATCCGATAGTTTCGGTTACGGTTACGGAGCTCCATAACATTCCTGTTTTTAACTCGAAAAATCGAGGTATGGTTCATGTAGGAGTCTGACTCGCGTTTGGCTGTTTATGATTACGTGATAAAACTTAAGTGGACGAATTTTAAGAAACCGCAAGTATTCGGTATTTTTGCAACAAGAAACAGGATTCACAAGTATAATTAGCAAATAACTTTGGCAACAGGAAAAAATTCTATTGTTTCGAATTCAAACCTTATTGCCGTTTGTTGAAAGTTCAAACTGTATTTGTCTCTTCTTATGAACGTTGGGCCAATTACTGAGTGTCCTAAAATGTTCTGCGCATACGCAACATTTTAACTTACTGGCAATCTTTGTGAAAAAATACGGCTAAGTCACGCCTAATGAACGAGTTTTAGGTGAACATGTTTCGGGCATAGGGCGGAGTTAGAGAGAACTATCCCGAAAAATGTCGAGCTAAACTCAATCATCATCATCATCATCATTTTCAGCCAAAAGACGTCCACTGCTGAACATAGGCCTCCCCCAAGGGTCGCCAAATAGATCGGCCCTGCGCCATCCGCATCCAATGCGTTCCCGCTACCTCAATCATAGACGTGAGTTATCCATATTTTTTCTCTATGAGTGAGTCTCATGGTAGATTTACTGTCAATCTACATACTATTTATATAGTAATATTATAATTGGGGATGTCCATTTTTTTGTAATGTAAGTATATTAAATCGAAAACCATTTCGAGATAAAAAAATTTAAATTGTTTTCTGTAGTTATTTAATTTTAATATAATGTAATGAATTGGCATTGATCACTTTTTTACAATGTGGTCTAATTCCAAAACCATTTCGAGAAATAGGTTTACTAAATCATTTTATAAATTGTAGTAAAAAAATATTAAATGATCGTGTGTATTTTTGCAAAATAATGTTTGACCTTTCTGTGGGCATTAAGTTTGAAATTCTTTGCAACAAGAAAAAAAAAGCCGTCCGTCAAGTTTCTCTATACTATTCTCTGTCACTTCGACGTAGTTATCATTTGTCAGTTTAAGGATACTATTTTGAAAAACATTCTTCGCGTTTTTTATATTTTAATAATGGATTTATACAGGAAGTGTTTCATTCCTACTTGTGGAAATGATTCTGTCAATAGCCCAAACAAATTAATTGTTCGCATTAGAGAAGATTTACAAGAGAAGTGGTGCCGCAAAGTTAATTCAAAGTTTACAAGATGTACTTATTGTTGCGAAGATCATATTAATGTAAGTATGAATTAAATCCGTCAAAGAACTTTCAAGCGAACACTTCTGACCATTTTATTTTAAACGTACAAAAATACTATAGCCGTAAATCGTTTTTTTTACCCATTCTCTTGGAAGAATCTGCAACTTTAGTGTTATTGTAATTTAAAGTGACATTGTCAGATGACAACTAACCATCGATTGTGACACATTTTTTTTTCATTATGTCTGTGGTTTAGGTATACACAGATTCTGCCGCGGCATGTAATTTACGAGAAGTCGTATCTCAAATTTTCAATAAATTATAAAAAAATATTGGAGTGATGAATTGCTAAAATATTCAAATTAGTTTCTTAAAATGCTAGAAAAAATTAACAATCCCAATTTATTACATATCAAATAAGCAAAACCTTCATTTGAGATTAAAGTAAATTTCGTATATTTTCGTATTTTGTCCAAGTTGTTAATCGGTGTGGAATAGCATTATTTAGAATTCTTCACAATTTACGCGTGGATTAATACGGAGTTTAATTTGGACCCGCTGTCTGACATCTAGCACTCTGACAGCGCCAGTAAAGTGGCACTAGTTACAATGTACCACTATACAAGAAATAATTAAAGGAGTTGCCTTGTCGTAAGAATTTAGAAATTTGGCTGTGTGGGAGCCCTCAATTATAATCTGACGTCATCAGCCAAAATAGTTTCAATAATTAAGTAATGAATTAAATGAAAAAAAATATTGAAATTAGGTTCTTATAATTGATTTTTCTATACAAAAATCTCTAAGCGACTACCGCAATACAAATTCATAGATGTTCCGCTGAATTATTATGGCTCTTAGGAATTTGTATTTGCGGAAGTCGCTTATACTATGGCTACACAAATCGCGATAGAATTATCGCGATAAAACTTCGTCTTCGGCCTACGGCGAATGTGCATGGCCACGCTGCTATAGAGAGCAATGCCACAAAGTTTAGTTTAGTTTAGCAGCCTTTGATGTGCGCAAATTTACCGACAGTGGGGCGAAGGGTCTGCGGCTTCGGGCGAAGTGCCGAAGTATTCGCGACTATTCGGCTACATACATCGCGATAATGCGAATATTCGCGTTATCGCGATATGTGTAGCCGTAGCATTGACCAAAATCCTCGAGTTCGAGTGGGTATCGAAGATTTGCGTAGCGTTGTGTACAAAAGACCCAACAGCGTGTCGGCACCAGTTTCACGAACAAGGCACCCGCGCATAAATTTAATTTTACGCTCTACCCACTCTAAGCCGTTATTTACTCTGGTTACATATATCGCCAACAGATGTCGCTGCCACCTGCCAAAACTAACTAACGACAGGGCAAATACAAAATCTAAAGTAACATGTGCCTTTTTTATTTTTTTACTCGAAGTAGGTACACATACCTACATCTTACACATTTTTTGTAGCCGAGTACGTATAACGAAACCGGCAATTTATAAATGAAAATATAGGCGAACAGTCCATTCATCAATTTATATGTGCATGTTAACTTACCTTTTATTGAACACTGATAAACTAATAATTACACAAACTATTTCAATTTAAATATACAATTTAATAATATAAAAGAAACAATCTATTATTATCATATCACTTATTACGAGACCTACCTTTCCATAATACCAGATAGTGAAATCACCAGGCTCGTAAAACACGACCCCCTGGCCTCCCCACGACGACCACGACCTGCCTGTCGAGCCTGGTGATTTCACTATCTGGTAAGTATTATGGGAATTCAGTTTTGAATAGAACATGGTGTATTGAAAACAAGCTTTTTTGTGAAACCGATGTAGAGAAAAACACGGTGACAGGAAAGTCTGGTATTTTGGAAATTTGGTATTTTAGAAATAGAGTAAGCCAGCAATCTAGTATTTTGCAATGCTGATATTTAGGAAACGAGCGTTTTTTATGTATACAGCGAGGAAATCCTACCAGTATCTTTGAGTCGGCGGAGGGACAGAGAACCAAAGTTATCGACATAGCCCACCGCATTAGCACGCTGAAGTGACAATGGGCCGGCCATATAACCCGAAGAACCGATAACCGTTGGGGTAGACGAGTTATTGAGTGGAGACCACGGATTGGCTAACGTAGCGTAGGACGTCCTCAGATTCGGTGGAGCGATAATCTTCGTAAGGCGGCTGGCAAGAGCTGAATGAGAGTGGCCGAGGATCGTGCTCAGTGGCGTGCCATGGGAGAGGCCTATGTCCAGCAGTGGACGAGCGTAGGCTGATGATGATGATGTAATAAAAACACGTGAAAAAATATGATAAATTAAATAAGGAAACGAATTAATTAATTTTCCCGTAGGAAAAGGTATTTTCCCGCGGTAAAAAGTAGCCTAAAGTAGCCTGATAATGTAGCTTTCTAACGATAAAAGAATTTTTGAAATCAGTCCAGTAGTTTCGGAGCCTATTCAATGCAAACAAACAAACAATCAAATTTTTCCTCTTTATAATATTAGTATAGATAACACCTTTGCTATTAAGTTCAGTATCTTTATTATAGAACGAGCGTATCGATAAACACATTGTTGTATAAATTAGTTACGTGACATGACTGTGTTGAATGTTTAAGTACCGAAGTAATAATACTTTGCTCGACAATGACGCTGAAATCCACAGCACACGGCGTACTTCTGTAACGATACAGTCGCATAAAAACAATATAAGAGTGTAGTATATATATAATATATATATATATTATAATAATAATAATAGGCCTTTACATCTGTGACAGATGATTTAAATAGCACCCTGGCGACACTTGCGCTCGTGGCTAAAAAGACCGATACGGGATAGGATCCCTCGGCCGCACTCGCGACAAGTGTACGCAGCCCCAGATGGTCGAGGGTTGGTGGCCCGGTTGTGGCGCTTTATGCGTTTTTCCCTCAGCTACTCAAACCAGGCATCGACATGCTTTGATTGGCCTTTGTGAAAGGGTTGTCGACACTTGCCGCGATTTTCGGCTAGCTCTTCCCATTGGTTGCTAGAGATATTAAAAGCAACCATGTCACGCTTGACGCAGTCTTTAAAGCGCAACATGGGTCGGCCTATGGACCTTTTTGCGTCTGCGACCTGTCCTAGCAAAATTTGCCGAGCCAAACGAGTCCGCTCCATGCGGTGCACATATATATAATTATATATTACACCCTATGGATCAACTATACTCAAAAGGCGTACAGTGCCATACGGGTCCAATACAACAACGCATTCAGGATGCTGTTGGGGCTGGACAGGCGCTGCAGCGCGTCAGGAATGTTGTTGAGGCGCGCACGGACGGCTTCCACGCGACCATGCGCAAGCGCCGCGTCCCTGCTGCGCCGCCTCGGGGCCAGCTCCAACAGCCTCCTGCGCACGGTAGCAGAGCGTCTGGACGGCCCGTTCTATTACCACTGGAATCGCTTGCTTCTTGTTATTTTGAGGTGTTCCATTACAGGCTTAACAAATGTTCTAAAATCAGTAAATGAACAGTCTGTTCATTTACTGGTGTCGGGTCAATTTAGTTTTTTACTTAAATTTAAATCTTAACGTAATCGTATTAAGCGTGTGTTTTCATATTCTGCATAGAAAACGATTCTGTTTCTTTGAACTAGTATTGGGACACTAGTGTTCATTCATAAGAATGAAAAATCTAGTAAATGTACTATAGAAATTTGGCTTTGTTCATTTACTAGATACCTACTAATCCTATATATGAACAACGTAGGTAAAGATGGACGTGATTTTTTTTATGTCAAATAGCTGGCAAACGAGCATGCGGGTCACCACATGGTAAGTGATCACCGCCTTGGAATACTGAAGGTACTGTACCTACGTGGTACCTACCTCAAGTTTTTATAAAATAATTACTGAAGAAGAAGACTTCGTTTTATGTTGAAAATGTTTTTTAAATGTTGATTAAATCTATCTAAATAATGTTCATTCACTGGGTTTTACTATGTTCATTCATTAACTTTTTCGTTCATTGACTAGGTTTTTGGGTACTTTTTTACAAATTGTTCTATAACTCTAAAACTATACACGTAAATAATCGCAGAAATTAAATTCTTGTTTATTAAATGACGATTGATTAAATTACATAAAACCATTACAATTACTAATAAATACAGAGTAATGAATTTTTAAAGTAGAAAAATTTCTTAAGTGTTCGTTCACTGGAGGGTTTACCCTACATTGTGTTATTGAACGTTGAATGGCTAACTGACGTCAGTTAGAAACAATACTTATTCAATAAACCTTCATTACTTATTTCTTTACACAATTCAATGTAACTTTATCTCCATTGGAAAAAACTATTACTGTTTTTTACTTTGTTTGTGAGCATGTACTTAATAACTAGTAACGTAACTCGATCCTATATATTTTTTTAATTAATAACTAGCTGTTGCTCGTGACTCTGTCTGCGAAGAATTCGCTTAAATCGCTATCCCGCGGGAACTATGTATTTTCCGGGATGAAAACTATCCTATGTCCTTCCCAGAGTCTCAAACTATCTCTGTATCAAATCGCAACTTAATTGTTTTAGCGGTTTAAGCGTGAAAAGGTAATAGACCGACAGACGCACATTCGCAATTGGGAATGCCTAAAAAAAAAATATCATTTTTTTTCGTATAGAAAACTCAATTATAAGAACCTAATTTCAATATTTTTTTCATTTAATTCATTACTTTTTTCAAAATTAATTATTGAAACTATTTTGGCTGATGACGTCAGATTATAATTGAGGGCTCCCACACAGCCAAATTTCTAAATTCTTACGACAAGGCAACCGCTTTAATAAAATTATTTCTTGTGTAGTGGTACATTGTAACTAGTGCCACTTTACTGGCGCTGTCAGAGTGCTAGATGTCAGACAGCGGGTCCAAATCAAGCTCCGTATTAATCCACGCGTAAATTGTGAAGAATTCTAAATAATGCTATTCCACACCGATTAACAACTTGGACCGTCTACGAAATTTACTTTAATCTCAAATGAAGGTTTTGCTTATTTGATATTATTATGTAATAAATTGGGATTGTTAATTTTTTCTAACCCCCCCTTTTTATTTTTTTTATCGATAATATAGAGCATTTTAAGAAACTAATTTGAATATTTTAGCAATTCATCACTCCAATATTTTTTTATAATTTATTGAAAATTTGAGATACGACTTCTCGTAAATTACATGCCGCGGCAGAATCTGTGTATAAACCACAGACATAATGACAAAAAATGTGTCACAATCGATGGTTAGTTGTCATCTGACAATGTCACTTTAAATTACAATAACACTAAGTTGCAGATTCTTCCAAGAGAATAGGTAAAAAAAACGATTTACGGCTATAGTATTTTTGTACGTTTAAAATAAAATGGTCAGAAGTGTTCGCTTGAAAGTTCTTTGGCGGATTTAATTCATACTTACATTAAAATGATCCTCGCAACAATAAGTACATCTTGTAAACTTTGAATTAACTTTGCGGCACCACTTCTCTTGTAAATCTTCTCTAATGCGAACAATTAATTTGTTTGGGCTATTGACAGAATCATTTCCACAAGGTAGGAATGAAACACTTTCTGATGTGGGATGTTTAAGAGAAAACACGACTGGCCGCATTGTGCTGACCCCTTATGAATTCTATTGTATAGTTATATTCTTCTAGGCATAATCTAAATTTAAGTAGTCTACTAAATGGGTCGCGCATATTAAAAAGATAAACTAAAGGGCGGTGGTCTGTTTGAATTTTGAAGTTCCTACCGTATAGGTAGGGGCGGAAGTATTTGACACTCCACACTATGGCTAACAGTTCTTTCTCTATTGTTGGGTAATTAATCTCAGCTTTATTTAAACTCCTACTCGCGTAAGCTACCGGTCTTCCATCGGAATTACAAAGAACTGATCCTAAAGCTAGGCCCGAAGCATCTGTCTGCAAAATAAATTCGTTTTCTGGAGAAAAGTTGGGATATTGCAATACTGGGGGGTTTATTAAGGAATGCTTTAATTTTTGAAAAGATTTTTCACAGTCACTATTCCAAATGAATGGTGAATTTTTACGCAGTAACATGTTCAATGGTGCAACTATTTGGGCAAAATTTCGAATAAATTTCCTGTAGTAGTTTGCAAATGCAACGAACCTTTTAACTTCATTGCTATTTTGGGGTTGCGGATAATTTGATAATGCTTGAATTTTCTCTGGGTCTGGAAGAATACCCTTTTCTGATACTATATGCCCTAAGTACAAAATTTGTTTTTGTAGAAACTTACATTTCAATGGGTTTAATTTTAAGTTTACTTTTCGAAGTCTGCTAAAAACATCCATAAGGTTTTGGTTATGAGAACTCAAATTTCTACCAAAGACGACCAGATCGTCTTGGTACACAAAGCATTGTTCGTAGTTAAGACCTGACATAGCAATCGTCATCATCCTGGAAAATGCGCTAGGGCTAGTTTTGAGACCCATTGGGAGTCGGGTCATTTGAAATTGATTAGTATTTGTAGTGAATGCTGTATACTGCCTACTTTCTGGACTAAGCTCTAGTTGATAGAATCCTTGATATAGATCTAAATGGGAGAAGTAGACCGATCCTGACAATGAATCTAATATGGTAGTAATATTTGGAAGTGGAAATCTGTCATCTTGTATGTTTTGATTAAGTTTTCGGTAATCTATTACGACTCGCCATTTTTTATGATTGGAATCTGATTTTTTAGGCACTAATAGAAGTGGACTCGACCATTCGCTACAACTTTCTTCGATAATGTTATCCGCTAACATCTGTCCTATCTGTTTATCTACTTCTGCTCTTTGCGCGTGTGGCAATCGATATGGCTTTACGTATACCGGGTTAGTGTTAGGCTTTATTTGAATGGAATATTTGTATAAATCTGCAACTGTTAATTTGTCTCCCGGCAGATAAAATATGTCTGAAAATTTGGCAGAAATGTTTTCTATATGGGCTCTTTCTTCTTTGCTGAGGTAATCTAACTTGAGGTGTGCAAACAAATTTTTTACCCTTTCACCGTTTGACTTACATTTATCAAAATTGTATACATCGAATTCATTGAGGTTTTGAACGGGGGGATTAAAATAACTTAACTTTGCTTCTGTTTCGCGGGTATTTAATACTTTAATGCAAATTTTTCCGTTTTCCGGTCTGCTAATTGTACTTGCTAAAAATACCCCTTCGCATAGTTCCTTTGGTAATACTACGCAGTCCTCTGTTTTTGCAGTGTTTATAAAAAAAATCTTTTCACATCTGGGTGGTACTACCAAGTAATGATTTTTTCCTAACGTTCCTAAAAAAAATGGCAACGTAATAGATTCACCATGGCAGGATAACCTTAAGGTATTGTTTTCGAAGTTCAAATTACAACTATAATTGCTTAAGAAATCCAGTCCCAAAATACCATCACTATTACAAGGCAAGTTTTTTATCACGTAAAATTTATGCTCAAATGTATAATTGTTAATTGATAATGTTAAATAGACGAAACCTTCGGTTTTAATCTCGCCGCCGATTCCAGAGATTGCAACCTCCTTTTTATGGATCGGAATGTTCATCAAAACAACCGTGTCATATTGTATGACGGATAGTGAAGCTCCCGAGTCGACTAACCATCTATATTTGGAATTGCTTACTGCAATTTCTACTGCACTACATTTATGGCACGTAAATATATGGTTACGGACGAAAAAACTGACTCGGCTCCTCCTGGGTGGTCTGATCCGAGCTTGAGTCATTTGAAATAATATTATTTTCAGGATCATCTGAATTCAAAAAATTTACGCTAGGGCGATAATTGCCTGACGTTGTTCTAGGAAAGGCCCTATTTCCTTGGTACTTACCTCGAGTAGAGGGGCCAGGACTTTGGTTATAGCCTCTGGTATGGGGCTGACCTTGACCTCTCGCGGGCCACGTCCTGCGCGAGTACTGTTGACCTGCGTTCCCACGTCCTCTGTAAAATCCACGCCGAGATGGCATTCTGCTGTTGATAAACATTCTGTTGGATGTACCTTGGTATGGTGACCTGTGGCCCAGCAGGATGGACCCATGTTCACCTCGTGAAGTTATTTCTTCATCTTTAGCAGCTGTGATCACGTCATTTATTGAGCTATACCCTCTCGCTGTTAAAATAGTTCTCAGCTCGCGATTCCTCAAACCGTCGATAAATCGATGCACGGCCAATTTTTCATTTAACGGTTTTAATGTTTTATAGGCATCGGTGTCACCGTTGGCCTGAGAAATAGTGAGCTGGGTAAATAGATTTTCTACCTCATTACCATATTCATTCAACGATTTTCCTTTTTGGTGGACGCTCAGCAGCTGTGAATGCAAAGCAATATAAGATTTTTTTGTTAGTAAATGCTTACGCATGTCATAGCGACCAAGGTTTTAACGGTGGCATAGGTGGCGGACATACGCAACTTCGCCGACTCTGACAGACGTGTCTTTAAGACAAACTTTATGAGTATGGGTTTGTCTGTCTCGATTAGCATGGATTCGTACATTTCAATTCCATCTATTAGCTGCTTAGTTACCACTTCCGAACCATTCATAACTGGCAACAGCGAAACCGCTGTTTTTGGACAAAACGACGACATGATTGATTTTAATTCGACTGGTACTTCTAGAGACGGTGGTGTCTTTTGTGCACAATCACAAAACTCGCTTATTTTCGAATATAAGCCTTCAATCGATTCACATATTTCGTCCAAGGTTTTTAAATCAGAACCCTTTAATTCTTTAGTATTTATATTCTTAGTAATATAATCATATAGTTTAATTAACTCGTTTGCTCTTTCTAAATTTTTATCAACGATTTTGTACCGCTCTTTACCCTTTTTAATTAACTTTTCTTTTATTGATAATAGCTCTGTATTAATCTCAATTAACTCGCTCGCCATTAGGTAGGGCAGCACATAATAGTTGACAATTTATTTATCTTATTTATGTAACTTAAACTATACATTAGATGCACCCGTGAGTGATAACATAGCGCTGTAATGTAAACATCGCCAAATATGAGAGTCTGACGTTCGATGATTTATTAGCACTTTGAAAGTAATTATAATCGTACGATACCTTTGTTCACTTTTCACAAAATAATTCACTTTTTACGCACATTCCGCGTACCGGGGAGCGGGAGGCGCGGGTCGGCGCCCGGACCTGCGTATTTGTGCTGCAGCCAACTCTCGCCTTATCCACAGCTTGTGCATGGCTTTGTATCCACGCACCACGCCGAAACAGCAGCCGAAGATTAGGAATACCACTATTATTCCCAATAAGATGTTGGTGGTCGAGAGATGCAATTTAATCTGCTCAACTCCTGCGGAATTACTGCCTCCACTGGCGGTTTGGGCAATAACGACCTCCTCCTTAGATGTAGTCGATCCCATCGTTAGGTACCTACTTAAATGCAGCAACGACGAACCAAGAATACTAGGACCAAAACTACAGCGAACCACACGACGGTGATAACTGGAATCCAGTATAGTAGACACGCTTCCAAATTTTTTAACACAAGATCGTCTGTTTGGGCCATAATTTTCCAATCTATTAACTGACTTTAGTCTTTACACGCATCACTCCCGGTCATCAACCACAACTGGCAAGGTCGCCATCTGAGGCAACTGGTGAATAACTTCCACCTCCTGCCCACCAGTGGCCACGCGGGCATCAGGCGAATGTCAAATAATATTAAAAAGTATTACTTTTGGCCGTCTATGGAGAAAGACGTTAGAGATTTTGTGTCTAGATGTAATAAGTGTCAAACCCAAAAGTATTCGTTAAATACGAAGCAACCAATAGTTGTCACGAGCACAGCTAAGTCGGCGTTCGAAAAGGTATATTTAGATATCGTAGGTCCCATTAATAAAGATAATGATAGTTATACTTACATACTAACACTCCAGTGCGACCTCACGAAGTTCGTCGAGGCCTACCCACTACAATCCAAGGACGCGGTATCGGTTGCAAAAACCTTCGTGGAGCAATTTGTTTTAAGGTATGGCATTCCCAAGGAGATAGCGACAGATCGAGGCACCGAGTTTATTGCCAGTACCATGAAAGAGGTATGTAAATTACTCAAAATAAACCACGTGACCTCGACCGCCTATCATCACGAGAGTATTGGAGCCCTTGAAAACTCGCATAAAGTTATGGGTGCGTATCTTAGGATTAATACTGAAAACCACACCAGTTCATGGAGTGCATGGCTACCATATTGGTGCTTTGCATACAATTGTAGCGTACACACTGAGACCAAATACACGCCGCACGAGCTAGTATTTGGCAAGTTATGTAATATACCTACGAATCTTAGTACCACTGTCGTACCATTATATAACTTCGATAGCTATCCATTAGAATTAAAATATCGCCTGCAATTAAGTCAGCGAGAAGCTAGAGAGAACTTATATAAAAGTAAATTGTTAAGAAAACAATATTATGATAAGCAAATTAATCCTGTAAGCTATAATAAAGATGACTTAGTATTGTTAAGAAATCCAATAAATGATAAAACGCAAAGTATTTACCTAGGTCCTTACCTAGTTTTAAACGATTTAGGTACTAATGTAAAAATAAAAATTAAAAACAAGGAAGAAATTGTTCACAAAAATAGAACAAAACTCTATAAACCTTAAAGCTTGAACCTTAAGGTTCACATGTTATTCAGTACATAAGTACTTAGTAGGTACGTACTTTGATAAGCGATTAGTCATAAGCCGCCAGGTAAATATAAACAAACCTTGGCAGCAGTATTATGTAACGCCATACTAGTTACTGTTTATTATAAGTAGATGTAAAATGCTATAATAGTGGGATGTAAAGGAAAAAATGTATGCCCATTGCAATTACATACATTTTTTTTTCGGTAAAAGGGGAGGTGTAGTGTATAAGAGAGCATCTTCCCATATATGTCTAACGGCTATGTATGTGTGCATTAGTATATAAGGAGTGTATCCCTATGTAACAGACAGATATTATAATAAATCTCTTCTTAACGTGCAGTCGTGTTTTCTCTTAAACATCCCACATCAGAACTTCCTGTATAAATCCATTATTAAAATATAAAAAACGCGAAGAATGTTTTTCAAAATAGTATCCTTAAACTGACAAATGATAACTACGTCGAAGTGACAGAGAATAGTATAGAGAAACTAGACGGACGGCTTTTTTTTTCTTGTTGCAAAGAATTTCAAAGTTAATGCCCACAGAAAGGTCAAACAAAGGTCAAACATTATTTTGCAAAAATACACACGATCATTTAATATTTTTGTACTACAATTTATAAAATGATTTAGTAAACCTATTTCTCGAAATGGTTTTGGAATTAGACCACATTGTAAAAAAGTGATCAATGCCAATTCATTACATTATATTCAAATTAAATAACTACAGAAAACAATTTAATTTTTTTTATCTCGAAATGGTTTTCGATTTAATATACTTACATTACAAAAAAATAGACATCCCCAATTATAATATTACTATATAAATAGTATGTAGATTGACAGTAAATCTACCATGAGACTCACTCATAGAGAAAAAATATGGATAACTCACGTTTATGATTGAGGTAGCGGGAATGCGGATGGCGCAGGGCCGATCAATTTGGCGAGCCTTGGGGGAGGCCTATGTTCAGCAGTGGACGTCTTTTGGCTGAAAATGATGATGATGATGATGATTGAGTTTAGCTCGACATTTTTCGGGATAGTTCTCTCTAACTCCGCCCTCTGCCCGAAACATGTTCAGCTAAAACTTGAATCCTAGGAAAAGGGGCGTAATCGCCATTAATACTGTTTTCCTCTTCTTTGATATTCGAATTCTACGATTTTTTTTACATCTACTGACCTAAAAAATAAGACCCTATCATTTTATTTGGAAAAGTTAGTCAACTTTTTCAAATTAGCCACAATTGCAGTGGCTCCAATTCCTTCATCGAATAACGCCGCTATCGCCGTAAGAGCCGTATTCCGCGGAGAGTTGAAGCTCGGGGAGCTTACGCCACCGGCCGCGGGCGCCATTACGCCCTTTACACACGGAGCGTTTGCGCAATAGCAATGGTGTATGTTGCAAAAATTAATAGTGTTAGCCGTAAATTGTGTGTTAAATTGGTTAAATCAAGATTTTAAATTACATAAGCAGACTCCGTGGAAACAAGCCACAAGTTAACGTTAGGTCCCGCTTCCACGGACATATGGCTGGTGTCGCTATGATCGTTACGCCTGTTTTCGATGGAAATAATTTTAAAACGAGATAATTTAGTCAAATATGTAAAAAAGAAGAGTATTAAATAAAAAAAACAAGTTTTATAGATGTAATATAAAACTTGATTTTTGATTTGGGGCCATACATAGTCATTAAAGATATGGGAGTAAATGTAAAAAACACCATAGCAAATAAAGAAAATGTTGTTCATAAAAATAGAACAATTCCATGTTTTTGTAACCCGCAGTAATATAATGTCTAGCTATTAAGTACATTCAAACAAATTTGCCTTAGGTACTGTGATTCAGCATGCAGTTCATTAATGTAAACACATAACTATATCCGGATAGTCTTATTTAGATTAAGTAATTGTCATGTCTCAGTCATGACTAATAAATAAATAAATAAATAAATAAATATCACGGGACAATTCACACCAATTGACCTAGTCCCAAAGTAAGCTTAGCAAAGCTTGTGTTATGGGTACTAGGCAACGGATAAACATACTTATATAGATAGATTCATACTTAAATACATATTAAACACCCAAGACCCGAGAACAAACATTCGTATTTTTCATACAAATATCTGCCCCGACACGGGAATCGAACCCGGGACCTCAAGCTTCATAGTCAGGGTCTCTAACCACTAGGCCATCTGGTCGTCTAATAAACTTGGATAAACTTGGATGAGTGAATAAACTTGGATGTTTTTTTAGAATAAGTATGTATAAGATTTTGGTACCAAGTCAAGTCGACATAAAGTAATTAAAATAATATGGTATTTTTGAAATAACGGGTGGTGTGGTATATAAATAATTAAATTAAAATAAAACAAATGTTTAAGGGGGTTTCCATACAACAAACCAAATTTTTTTGCCGTTTTTATAGATAATCGTACGGAACCCTTCGTGCGCGAGTCCGACTCGCACTTGGCCGGTTATTTTATAACAATGACGTAAATAGGTTAGGTTAGATTGTTGTCAGGGCGCGAAGCAAATAAACCACAGTGAATAGGAGCTCCGCAAAGCGGAGCTCCGTCGGCATTGTCTTGTAGCCCTTTGCATTTCAAATCATCTTTAATGAAATACAAAGCGTAGATTACGCGGATAATGATTTTGCCGAATAAATATTATGATCCCACGGAAATTCATACAGTTGGATTTTGAACCAGTTGTCAAATAAAAAGGTTAATTTTTTAAACATCTGGCAAAAGAAAATATTGCATATTAAAACTTCGGACCACCGTTCCGTTTTCGGGATTTTAATATTCGGAAATACATTTTTCGAGGATATGATGATAGGTAACCGTTTTAAACTGACAGTTTACGGTGGTGTGCCCATTGTTGTGATTTTTCTTATGAGGAAGGTAGTTCTCGTAATAAGTGATATCATATAATAGATTGTTTCTTTTATATCATTAAATTGTGTATTTAAATTGAAACAGTTTGTGTAAAAATTAATTTATCAGTATTCAATAAAAGGTAAGTTTACATAATACAATACATATGAATTGATGAATGGACTGTTTGTATAGATTTTCATTTATAAATAACCGATTACGTCATGCGTCCTTGGCTACAAAAATTGGGAGCAAAGGCTTAAAACTATTAAGTACTTACTAAGTATCTCCCTATTCTCCCTGACATATTATGACTACAAAAAAGCCACATGTTACTTCAGATTTCGTATTTGCCTATCATTAGTTAGTTTTGGCAGGTGACAGCGTCATCTGTTGGCGATATTTGTAACCAGAGTAAATCCTAAAGCGGGTAGTTCGTAAAATTATTAAATTGTATATTTAAATTGAAATAGTTCGTGTAATTACTAATTTATCAGTGCTCAATAAAAGGTAAGTTATAGCACATATAAATTGATGAATGGACTGTTCACCTATATTTTCATTTATAAATTGCCGGTTTCGTTATACGTACTCGGCTACAAAAAAATGTGACAAGCTGTAGGTACTATGTGTACCTACTTTGAGTAAAAAAATAAAAAAGTCACATGTTACTTTAGATTTTGTATTTGCCCTGTCGTTAGTTAGTTTTGGCAGGTGGCAGCGACATCTGTTGGCGATATATGTAACCAGAGTAAATAACGGCCTAGAGCGGGTAGATCGTAAAATTAAATTTATGTGCGGGTGCCTTGTTCGTGAAACTGGTGCTGACACGCTGTGGGGTCTTTGGTACACAACGCTACGCAAATCTTAATCTCTAAGCGACTACCGCAATACAAATTCATAGATGTTCCGCCGAATTATTATGGCTCTTATAAATTTGTATTTGCGGAAGTCGCTAAGAGACCAAAATCGTCGAGTGGGTATCGAATATTTGCGTAGCGTTTTGTACAAAAGACCCAACATTGTGTCGGCACCAGTTTTACAAACAAGGCACCGCACATAAATTTAATTTTACGAAATATCCGCTCTAGGCCGTTATTTACTCTGGTTACAAATATTGCCAACAGATGTCGCTGTCACCTGCCAAAACTAACTAACGATAGGGCAAATACAAAATCTAAAGCAACATATGTGACTTTTTTATTTTATTCCTCTAAGTAGGTAACTACTTAGAATACTTTCGCAATTTGTGTAGCCGAGTACGTATAACGGAACCGGTAATCTACATCAACACTAATATTATAAAGAGGAAAGATTTGTACCTATTTTTGTATGTTTGTATGTTTGTAATGAATAGGCTCAAAAAGTACTGGGCCGATTTAAAAAATTCTATCACCAATAGAATGCTACATTCTTCCAATTTGACATAGGCTATATTTCATTTTGAAAAAAATTAGGGATCCTTGGTAAAATTTGAACAATGTAACCGAAGGTGTAGAAAAATGAGTCTTAAAATGTCTTTCGTCGAATGCGCTGCCGAAACTATTAGCGATAGAACAAAATAATGTACAACAATATTGAAGAACATCATAATGTCTACAAAAAACTCCGCGGTAGCATATGTCCAACTATTGTAGTTATGTCACTACAACAACTTTTTTCATTTTAAACATTAATGAAAATGCTAACCAAATTCAAACCATGCTATTTATGTGTTTATATTAATCCTTATCCAAATAAATTATTTTATGGTCAAGACCATTTAACTACCTATAAAACAGTTTTTAAATTATTTAAATTGGACTTTCCATTCAAAAGATATTACGAATTAAAAAATTCAAACAGTAAACAAAACCGCCATAGCGCCGTGGCCGTTGTTTGCGATGCAGTCTGAAAAGCGCGCCGGGCATCGCGGCGGGCGGGGTGGAGGGGGCACTGAAATTACTTATTTAAGTACCCGCCACTTAAACCATCAAAGAAATTGAACATAAATAGACTTACATACAAATATAACTGTGGGATTTTTTTTAATATATAATTAATAAATAAATAATAAATAATAATTTTTTAATAAATAAAAATATTTGTGAAAAAAGTGTTTTATATCCAAATTTCCAAAAATAAATAATTGTCTACCCCGTGCGAAGCCGGGACGGGCTGCTAGTTTATAAATAAAAATAAAGGCGAATATTCATGAATTCATATGTGCATGTCAACTTACTTTAACTCAATCAGTGCTCAGTAACTGAGCACTGATAAACATACATCGTTATCGCGGGAGCAAGAACAAATCAGTTAAAGAACATATATAAAAGAATGTCTGTTTAGTATACGGATATATTCTGCCTACAAGTTCTAAGCATCTAAGAAGTTTTAGTAACACTAAAGTTTTCGCTGGAAAAGGTCAATCAAATTTGTCTTATACTTACTGTTTAAACGTTTACATACATAGAAGTCAATGTGTCTACTTGAATAATAAGCCAGCAATGTGTGTAATTTTTATTAACGTATATTCACTCGGATTTTATTTGGATTTCGTAATACATCACAAATAATTATGTTGTAAATACAGTTATTATTACGAATAATTAATAAATGACAATGTCAAGCAAGAAAAGTGGCTGAAGAGTTTGACGCTGCAATTGCGTAATTAATCTTTTTTATGTATGTATTAGTAATCAAGTCAAGTATGGAGGTCTGATATTAGTAATATAGTTGATAAATTTTGAAGTCTTGGTCATTAATGTTGCTCGATATCAGTGTCGCTTCTGTTATTGCTAATTTTCATAATCTTTCAGTACTGTCAAATCGTTTTTGCTCCCGCGATAATGATGTATGCTGATAAACTAATAATTATACAAATTATTTCAATTAAAATATACAATTTAATAATATAAAGAAAACAATCTATTATATCATAATTATCACTTATTACGAGACCTACCTTCCCCATAAGAAAAAACATAATGTCAGTTTTAAAGTCACGAATAATTGATTGTTGATAATAAATTTCTAATTTTGATATTGTCTCTTTTTTATTATATTATGTTTTAAATTCAGATGTATCTTGTGTTGTTCCAAATAATTGTATTGCCTTATTTTGACAAAAAAAAATTTATTTATTGTGTCTGTGATTTATACATGATTTAGGCATGTAATTTCAAAGAAGTCGTATTAATTAACTGAAACAATTACTTTGCTTACCCGCGACCGCCGCTTTGGTCGCGGGTGAGCAAAGTAATTGTTTCAGTTCATTAATATGGACATCCGCAAAGTAACGCCTGATTCAATAAATTAAAGAATTTAAGTCATATCTCAAATTTTCAATTATTTATAAAAAATGATTAGAGTGATGAATTGCTGAAATATTCAAATTGGTTTCTTAAAATGCATCTTTTAAAATTACATGCCGCTGTTGAATCTGTGTTTAAAAGCAGCAGTAATCCTGCTTGCGTTTCGAACGGTCAGTGAGAGTGCCGGGGGCCCAATACCTCACCCCTTCCCTCTCCCCCTCCCTCTCCCCCTTCCCCTATTCCCTCTCCCCTTCCCCTATTCCCTCTCCTTAAGGGCCGACAACGCACTGGCATCGCGTAAAGCGCTGCAGGTGTCTATGGACAGTGGTGATCATTTAACATCAGGTGACCCACTAGTTAGTTATTCTGCCAACAAACTGCTATGTAGTTTGGCAGATGTATTTTAGCATAAGTATTTCTGTACTTCTTTTGTTTGTTTTTGTGTAAATAAATTATAAAAAAAAAAAAAAGTTCGTTTGTCTGGCCTTTCTAACATAAAAAAAAACACTGACAATAAATAAAAAAAATTGTGTCAAATTTTATTTTTTTAATTTTTAAAATAAGGCAATACAATTATTTAGAAATATGTTCGTGTAAATATGTATATTTAATTGTTGAATAAATAGCCATTTTTTTTTATTATTTAGAACAACACAAGATACATCTGAATTTAAAAATTGACGAATTACTCCCGGGGTATGACTATAAAAAAGTCACATGTAACTTTAAATTTTGTATTTGCCGTAATGTTAGTTAGTTTTGCATAGAAACGTGTGATGCATAAAAAAAAATTCGTGTCTATATCCCAATCAGTTGTGGTGTAGGGGTTAAAAACACGCAGTACGGTATGCTGAGGACCGGGGTTCGATTCCCGGAGCTAGTCTTTTTCTGTGTTTTTTCTGTGCATCCATGTTTCAGTTCGTATTTAGTATGAAATATATGAATATAAGGATGGGAACTACGGCCCAATTCCTCTCATTCTGAGAGGAGGCCTGTGCCCTGCAGTGGGACGTATATGATGATGATATGGATTTCATGGAATAAAGTAAAAAAAATGGAGTTAAATAATAAAAATATAAAAAGATACTACATACCAATCTTGAGTCGCTTAGAGATTTAAATCGTTGGGTACCTAAACGAAAATTTGCATAGGCTTAAAAGAGTTGGCCGGTTTTGTCTCGCAGTGGTATCTACTGACACTCTACCTAGTGTATGAATTACTAGCTGGTGCCCGCGACTACGTCCACGTTAATCATTAATGCTCCACTCGTATTAATTTTAGCGTGATGATGTGACGTACAGCCGTAGTTGCTAAGATATTTAGAATTGCACATTACAAATACTAGGTACCAAATACTAAGTACAAATACCTTATTCTGACTACTCAAAAATTAATTAATTGATTTGTGAACCTTATCTATCATTCTGACATGCCACCACTTGACGTAGTAAATCCTGTGTGTATTGTAAATCCTGGCGTTCGCCGCTCTCTTGCCACTGGCTCATGTACTTACATTGCGTCATCCTTTTTCGTGTATGCAGCGGCGTCCATCGATATATTAGACGTTGTCACGTCAAAAGTTAAGGGGTGAACCACCCTTAACATTTAGGGGTATGAAAAATAGATGTTGGCCGATTCTCAGACCTACCCAATATGCACACAAAATTTCATGAGAATTGGTTGAGTCATTTCGGAGGAGTTTGGTAACAAACACCGCGACACGAGAATTTTAAGGTAATTGTTTGATTAATAGATCAGTATTTAATCAAACAAAGTAGTGTAGTGGTGACGTAGGTATTATAATTTAGTATATAAAACATAATTGTTTGATTATGTAAAAACATACTTAAAACAATTATTATTTACCTATTAAATCTCTTCATCATCATCATCCCAGCCTATAAACGTCCCACTGCAGGACACACGCCTCCTCTCAGAATGAGAGGGCTTGGGCCGTAGTTCCCACGCGGGCCCAGTGCGGATTGGGAACTTCACATACACCATTGAATTTCTTCTCTCTTACTCATTCATTTACCGCACTCATACTTTTGGCAGTTTTTACTTGCCCAATGCTGCTTCTCCTCTTGAATACCGCTGACGATGGCCGCAGCAGTACGTTTCTCAAGCTTGTCATTGAAACACTTGTTCAAATACCTCAGCACCACTATCACTAGTGCTAGTATGACGATAACAATGATGACCAGCAGGTACCAATTCATGGTGTTGATATTCTCTTCTACAATGTTGGTTGTCTTCCGAATCTCGTTGTTGTACTCTATTTGCGTGATCACTTCGTCGTTCTGTGTCTGCGGTGGTGGACTTTTGGAATTGCACATTTTCGAGAGAAAGAATAATAGTACATTATTGTCGTGGCCTGGAAGTAGGCAATTGCTGGCTGAGTATGAGTATTAAACGGACGAGCTTGCGAGTCCGTTTAACTAATACGAAGCCAGCAATTGCTATTCCAGCCGAGACTAATATAAAGCTTTTCTCAAAAATGGTGAAGGAATAAATATTAGAATAAACTTTTATTAACTTAAATAGGTACAAAGAATTGAAAATCACTTAAAATAAACTGTCATTAAACACTTTCCCGCCATTTTTTATTAAAAAAAACTGCAGGTGTATTTTTCTACCGAAAACATCACAAGCTGTTTCAAACACAATAAAAAAGTTTTTCTTTTTTTATTAATTTCTGAAATAAATGTTAATTTTGTTTTGTAAAAAAAAAAAGTCTGGAGGTCCAACAAAACAACTGATACCGGTCATTTGAATTGGCTGTATACGAATAGTGCCAACTTATTACCATGGCCATATTAACTTTTTAAAAAGTTCGAGACTCGACAATAATGGAATTTGTATGCGACATTGTTGTCGAGTTTATCGAGCCTGCAATGTTTTTAACTTTTTAATTTTTTTACTGACCATAAACTATGCACTTCACGATCTGATATGTAAAGAATAATGCCAAATTTTACGGATATTTTTGAGAAAAAAAAAATTATGTACCTACCTATAATAATTCCAACAGTTTAGGACTACACGCACTTAATCACAAGCGCAAAGTTCAATGGCCAGCATCGCGCCTAAAATATGGTTGGACTGGCAGGATCGCCATGTAGGGAGGCGATATAGGAGAGCAAGCGAAACCATCAAATGTTGAGTAAATACTGATCTATTAATCAAACAATTATGTTTTATATACTAAATTATAACAACGTCACCACTACATCTCCTTCACAGGGAGAAAATAACATAAAGTTATCACTTTGTTTTACTTTAATTTTATATGCTAAAGTATAACTACGTCACCACTACAATACATTAAAGACTAATAAATTATACATTACGTAGGTAGACAATTTAAGATTGATAACGAGTATGTTGCAAGTAAGTACTAAAAGTACGTATACTCGTTAATTAAAATATTTTTTCTCAAACATGCTATGAAATGTTGACGTTATGTTCCTTACAATACGCCACGAACTGTCACGTTGCAGGTGCGCCTAGACGAGAGGTCAATAATGGATTTTCATACAACATTGCTGGCCTTGGCCAGCAAAGTGATTGTCTATTGTTTTATGTGACACAGCACCATGACGTTTAATAGGTCGACGTGGTCGACGTGGATGGATGGATGGATGGATGGATGGATGGATGGATGGATGGATGGATGGATGGACGGACGGACGGATGGATGTTGATAGATGTTGATGATGTTGTTGGTGATGGTGATGGTGATGATGATGGCGGTGATGATGGTGGTGATGATGATGATGCATGTTTGAGAAAAACTCTATACAAGCCTTGGCCACGAACAGGGATTGCCGGCCTCGTATCTCTAGATGGCCTCGTTAACACTCGGCCATCTATGAATACTCGGCCGGCAATCCCCTATTTCGCGGCCGCTGCAGTAATGTACTATTTCTCAAACATGCTATGAAATGTGGACGTTATGTTCCTTATAATACGCCACGAAGTGTCACAATGCAGGCGCGGCGTGGTGTGCGGCTAGACGAGAGGTCAATAATGGAATTTCATACAACATTGCTGGCCAAGGCCAGCAAAGTGATGGTCTATTGTTTCATACCATGACGTTTATTAATTATTAGGTCTATGGCATCATAGCATTTAGCCATTAAAAAAAAAACTAGAAGCAATATTTGCGTTTTGGTTCATTATGAGATTCTGCCACTACGCTTATTTAAGGTAAGGTAAGATGATGATGGTGGTGGTGATGTTGATGATGGTGATGGTGATGGTGGTGATGATGATGGTGTGATGATGATGAGATGATGATGATGATGGTGATGATGGGTGATGATGATGGTGATGATGACGGTAAAGATGAGATGATGATGATGTTGATGATGATAGTGATGATGAGATGATGATGGTGATGGTAATGATGATGGTGATGATGATGATGATGGTGATGATGATGATGATGATGCATGTTTGAGAAAAACTCTATACAAGCCTTGGCCACGAACAGGGATTGCCGGCCTCGTATCTCTAGATGGCCTCGTTAACACTCTGCCATCTATAACTACTTGGCCGGCAATCCCCTATTTCGCGGCCGCTGCAGTAATGTACTATTATGTAAACCATACCAAATGACGTGCCCGCAAAATGCCCGCTGGAGTGCGACGTAAGCTTAAAAGGTAGGTTGTTCTCATAATAAGTGATAGGTATGATATAATAGATTGTTTCTTTTATATTATTAAATTCAAATATTTAAATTGAATTAGTTTGTGTAATTACTAGTTTATCAGTGCTCAATAAAAGGTAAGTTAACATGCACATCGTTGGGGATAGTGCAATACCACGTAACTGGCATAAGTTAATACCGCGTATCTAACAAACGTAGCCAAATTAAGATTTCCCGCCAACTAACGTAAAATCCTGGTTAGAATATACCTGTCCAAACACCCGATAGATACGTGTAGATACGCAGTATTTACCAGTGCTAATACGCGGTATTGCATTATCCCCGACGACATATGAATTGATGAATGGACTGTTCGCCTATATTTTTATTTATAAATTACCGATTCCGTTATAGGTCCTCGGCTGCAAAAATTGAGAAAAACGATCGTAAAACTATTAAGTAGTTACTATGTATCTACATAGGGTTATAACGCCCTATATGTATAAAAAAAACCGGCCAAGAGCGTGTTGGACACGCCTAAGATAGGGTTCCGTAGCCATTACGAAAAAATCAAGTAATATTTTTCCAAGGATTTCGTATGTGTACGGAATCTTCCAAGTTAGGTATCGTCAATACTTTGAAAAAAGCTCGTATCTCAAAATCTATAATCTGGCAAAGTGAACTTTATTGCGTGCGTATCAAGGTTCAGTTTTGTTTACATGCTGATTTGAGATACGAGTTTTTCAAAGTAGTGGCGGTATGTTTTATAGCTTAGGCTACTGTTTACTCTTAAACTACAAATAATTCCCAAGTAATCTTAGCCGCTATAATTTTCCTTGTAAATTTAATATATTTACTACCATTTTGAATTTTTTCAAATTTTTCCACCCAACAGTTTAGATTTTAGAGGGGGGGACGGTCGATTTTAATGAAAATTTTCACTTTAAAGTTGAATATTTCGCAGACGAATCACTGAATACAAAAATCATGTTAGCAACCCCGCAATGGTTTTAAAAGAGCTATCCAACGATACCCCACACTATGGGGTTAGTCGAGAAAAAAAAAGTCACCTCCACTTTACGTCTATAGGAGGTAGCCTAAAAAAAAATTTTTTAGTTTTTTTTTATAATCACTTTGTCGGCGTGACTGATATATATATTCATGCCAAATTACAGCTTTCTACTACTAACAGCCTCTGAGCTTAGCCGCGGATGGACAGACAGACAGACAGACAGACAGACGGACAGACATGGCGAAACTATAAGGGTTCCTAGTTCACTACGAAACCCTAAAAACGGGTATGAGAATAAAAAAAAGTCACATTTTATTTTAAATTTTGTATTTGCCGTATCGTTACTTAGTTTTAACAGATGACAGCGACATCTGTTGGCGATATTTGTAACCAGAGAAAATAACGACTTAGAGCGGGTATATGATCTAGCTCACGAGATGACCGACATGTGGTGTGGGATGTTGATTCGACGATCAATGTCCTGATAGTCGTTTCTGCGAACGGTCTGATAGCGAAGAGTCTCGACCAACACCTCAAGAGACTCGCTAGATGGCTGGATCAAGGGTCACATACAGAGGACGGTACTCCTGAACACTGCGGGGATAGTAAGGAAGTTCCTTTCTCTGTCGCCCTTACCACCGGTAGCTTAGGCCCCGCCTCGCTGCCGGTGGCACCCTAGGTTAGGTTTTTATAATGATTTTATGTATGGTATGTGTAGTTTTATATTTTACTTTTTATATCATTATTGTAAAAACCTAGCCTAAGAAAAAATATTAATAAAAAGGATAATAATAAAAGCATTTATTTAACAATGGCTGACGACCAGATGGCCGAGTGGTTAGAGACCCTGACTATGAAGCTTGAGGAGGAGTAATACTTTAGATGTATGTCATTTAATAACAATGTAGATCTGATTGAAAAAAATATACCTTGTTGAGTTTCTTGCCGGTTTCTTCTCAACAGGGTTTTTTTTCCGAACCGGTGGTAGATTTTTCGACGTTCATAGGAGCATCAATTGATGCCTAAATTGAATAAAGAATTTTGACTTTGACTTTGACTTCGAGGTCCCGGGTTCGATTCCCGTGTCGGGGCAGATATTTGTATGAAAAATACGAATGTTTGTTCTTGAGTATTGGGTGTTTAATATGTATTTAAATATGTATCTATCTATATAAGTATGTTTATCCGTTGCCTAGTACAAATAACACAAGCTTTGCTAAGCTTACTTTGGGACTAGGTCAATTGGTGTGAATTGTCCCGTGATATTTATTTATTTATTTATTTATTTAATAGCTGTAGATAGATAGATACGTGAATCGTTTAACAGCAGATGTCGGTGTTTTCTGTCTAAACAGGCTAACGCTGTGTCAATTTGCGATGATAAGGCAGTAGTTAAATATCTTTAAGTTGATTTGAGTATTGAATTGTCTTTTTACAACGACAGTGGCAAATTCGATATAACTTGCCACTTCCAATAAGATAAAATATAGTCATCAGTAGTCTACTGTGTCAGTAGATACAACTGCGATACAAAACCAGCCAAATTTTAAGTACTTCGTACACAAGCCTACGCAAATCTTTGGTACCCAACGATTTTATCTCTAAGCGACTACCGCAATACAAATTCATAGATGTTCCGCTGAATTATTATGGCTCTTATGAGTTTGTATTTGCGGAAGTCGCGTAGAGAACAATTTTTTTTTAAATTATTTATTAACTCAAAAATACAAACAAAAGAAGTACAGAAAAACTTATTTCTACATAAATACCTTTGCCAAACTGCAAAGCAGTTTGTTGGCAGAAAATGTAGAACTCTCATTACTTAATTTTTGTTTTGAGAGAGATAATTTTTGTTTTGAAAGATTTGCCTAGCGTTGTGTACAAAAAATCCAAAAGCGTGTCGGAACCAGTTTCACGAACAAGGCACCCACGCATAAATTTAATTTTACAAACTATCCGCTCTAGGCCGTTATTTACTCTGGTTACAAATATCGCCAACAGATGTCGCTTTCCTCTGCCAAAACTAACTAACGATATGGAAAATACAAAATCTAAAGTAACATGGTGATTTTTTTGTAGTATCTGATGTGGGGCATGTACTTAATAACTACTTAATAGTTTTAAGTCGTGGACTCCCAATTTTTGTAGCCGATGACGTATAACGGAATCGGTAAATTATTAATGAAAATATAGGCAAACAGTCCATTCAACTATTCATATGTATATGTTAACTTACCTTTAATTGGGCACTAATAAATTAATTTTTACACAAACTATTTCATATTAAATACACAATTTAATAATAAAAAGAAATCTATTATAATCATCTATTATATTATTATTAAATCTATTATATCATATTAATTATTACGAAAACTACCTTCCCCATTAGAAAAATCACAACAATGGGCACACCGCCGTGAACTGTCAGATTTAACACGAAAAAACGTGCTCAACACTGATTGGGCGAAATATTTAGTTCGTAAAGTAACCGGCTGGCGGCGCGATCATCCTTCATGATGTTTTTTCTGACAGGTGGCAGCGAAAGTACAGTCTGCCAAAAATTCGTTCTGAGTTGGGATTCGTAAAAAAAAAATATTCCACAATTAATTTATGAAAATAGTCTAACAAGTATCATACCAATTTGGAATCCTCATAAAATGCGCCAATTTTTAAAGTTACTTGCGAAACTCGTGTCGTACATTTTGTTTCAGTACAGTCAGCTAAAATTAAGCAAAATATTAATTTTCAGTACTTGTTTGGACAAAGAGCTACATTTACTTCGAATCTTAAGCAGTTGGCCCTAAATTTTAAACAACAATCTGGGTGATTCTTCGAGGTCGTGATTTTTGTTTTATTCCTTTTTTTTACTTATTTGACAGAAAAATTCATGCTCCCATGAAAATAGATTAGTTCAGTAACATAAATATTGTTTTGGCACTCATTTTTATGAAACCATTTTGAAAATAATTAACATTTTAGTTTTTGTGTCCAGAGGAATAAAAAAAGTAGTAAAAAATACGTTAAATATTAATAAAAAAATATAAATAGTAATTAGAGTATTATTATACGTAAAAATTAACAATCTAGGTACTTAATTATTCTTGAAAACATTTTCTGTGCTTATTATTTGTACTTACATACTCACCGGCAAATCTGACCGCCCGCTTTACTACGTCACATAAAACTACCTTGAAATTTTATTTTTTTACTGTTAATGCATACTGATGATTCATAATACGAACATTCTGGGAGGTTGCCGTTCATACTACAGAAAGGTAGTACTAAAAGCAGTGAATTAAGCATAATAAAAAAAAATAAGGGTTATACAAGCGTTAAAAAACCTGGCAGAGTAATAAAAATGTTACCCAAACTAAGGACAGAGAAATAAAATATTTACCTTCGTATCTCTGGAGCTAATTGCTCCAGCTGAAATATCCACTACTAGACATGTTCGAAACGCGAGTAAAAACAGCCCACGTGTGAATTTATCACCAGTTTCTTAATTTTTCTTTATGAAACAACTGATTGAAACGCGCTCCAGAGTAATAAAGAGTTATACCTGAATACACCTGCGAAGAAATTCAATGGTGTGTGTGAAGTTCCCAATCCGCACTGAGCCCGCGTGGGAACTACGGCCCGAGCCCTCTCATTCTGAGAGGAGGCCTGTGCCCTGCAGTGGGATGTACATCAGTTGGGATGATGATAATAATGATGTTGTACATAATTGTTTGGTTATAAATATGTATTTAGGATTCTTTTGACCGGTGTCACGAAAATATGACTTCGGCTTCAAAAATTGTAAAAAGTTAAGTGAATTCCAATAATGTAAGTTTGGTCGATAGCTTTCATTGTGACTTAATCAACATAACATTACTCAGATCCGACGAGCAATAACGACCTCTTTTGACATTAAAGCGAATCAAAACAAATGTTAGCCTATCGCGGGTACCTAGTTCTCTAAATAAATTAACATCGGGTAGTTTGGAATGATTTTTATTTCTAATTAAAAGCTAATACCTCTTTTTTTCAAATAAGAGTCTTTTTGATCGCGTTTCTCAATGACCTAGGTACATCTACACTTCTACACTAATATTACTTAAAAACGAACTTACAAAACTGCGGATAAATCATTGTACTCTGTAGAAGAATATGATATTATCCTTATTTAAATTTTTACATCTAAAAGAAAAAGAAAGAAAGAAAGAAAGAAAAATATTTATTCGTGACATAACCTTAAATTAACAAATAAAAACGGTAACAGACAAAACATTATCCCAACTCAGCTTGATGTCAGCCGTGAAGCTGACGCTGGTCTTCCGTTGGAACCATTTTACCCACAATTAAAACATAAACTGTTCAGTGAAACCGACAACTAGAATTAAATCAGTAAGCAAACCAAAAAATATAAAGAAAAAATATAAAAATACAAAAGGCAACTATAAAATAAAATAAATAAATAAATATTAGGGGACAATCTTACACAAATCGACCTAGTCCCCAAACTAAGCAAAGCTTGTACTATGGGTACTAGACGACGATAAACATACTTATATAGATAAATAAATACTTAAATAGATAGAAAACATCCATAACTCAGGAACAAATATTCGTGCTCATCACACAAATAAATGCCCTTACCGGGATTCGAACCCAGGACCTCTTGCTTCGTAGGCAGGGTCACTATCAACTAAGCTAAAGCGGTCGTTTAACTATAAAAAGCATACAAGAAAACAAAACGCACAAAGGTGTCTGCATAGATCGAACGCCTTTGCCTTTTTTGAATTAGACACAAACAAACAATGGCGTGGTCAAAGAGTATGTATCTGAATCTGAATGTATTTTTATTCCTTTTGGTTTTATTATTATTATTTATTAATTATTTGGTCTAATGACATCTTCACATTATGTGAATTAATATTATTAATTTACCATTTTTATGTTGTAGTTTTAAATTTCTTTGACATTCACACATTATGGGATTTAATATTTTTATTGACATTTTTGTTTTATTACACTTTTATTGTTAAACGGTTTTATTTAGCTCACCCCGTTTGTTCTTTTATTTTTTTTAATATTAGTATTTTTGTGACATTTTATATTAATGTATTTCAAATTATTTTGACGATCTTTTTGTGAATTCCTTATAATTATTTGTGACATTTGGAATGCTGAATATAATTGTAATTTTCAATCTGAAATAAATGAATGTATCTATCTATCAATTATAAAGAGGTAATATTTGTATTTTTGTAACGAATAATCTCATAAACTAAAGGGTGTCCCAGAATTAACAAGACACTTTTAGTTTTGTTATCTTTCAACTAAAGTAGAGATTCCGTTATTGTATCGTATTTCTCAAAGGAAAGCGCCATGAAAATAAATTGATTCTTAATAGGTTTATTCTATTTTTTGGTGTCATAGTAAAAATTACACAGTAAAATACTTTTTTTGCAAAAGAGCTCTGCGAATTTCTTTATATAGAATAAAAAGACATTATGAAGGAACTGTTAATGTTATGTTAATCGAGTAAAATCCAATTTGAAAAGTGTCCTTCACCTTCTGTCAGGGGTGCAACAGAAAAATTGGAAATATCAAACGTAGAGTTTTGCTAGAACGAACAGGAATGATCTAGTTAAAAGCGTAATTGTAAAACAATTTGATCAACTAAAATCGCCTCGTGAGAACCGGGCATAAGGGACCAGGAGGAACGTGCTAAAAGAGGGCCAAAGAGTTTATAACATTTCAACTGAGAAAAGTACTAGGTAGTTTATTTGACGATGGAGATTATGTTTTATAAAATTCCTACGATGTTCCTGGAATGCAGTATTTTCGTTCAATCAGTTATTTATTTATTTCTTCGCTTATAAATAACTATTTTTACAGGTATTAACCTACAACAATAACAACACAACAACAACAGAGTGATGTCAGAATTTTTATTTTTGTTGTCACTTTGATTTGGTTTACCTTTTTACCTTTGGTTTGGTGTTTAATAAGAGTATTTGTATTTGTATTTGTAGTATATGTACATAATTATTTGGTTATAAATATATGTTTAGGATTCTTTTAGCCGGTGTCACTAAAACGTGACTTCGGCTTCAAAAATTACAAATTTACTCTATAATAATACCAACGTAAGTTTAGTCGATTTGTTTGGTTTGGTGGATGTTAGTTTTATTTGAGACTTAATTAACATAACGTTACTTAGATCCGACGAGCAATAACGACATCTTTTGACATAAATACGAAACAAAACAAATGTCAGCCCATCGCGGGTAGTTCTCCAAATAAATTAACATCGGGTAGTTTGGAACTTTACCTCATTATCGGCATGAATGTGGTCGTAACGTAACGTAAAAGAAGACACTTCTCATTGTTTTGTTGGTATAATCAAGTCATGATGTTTTCACGGTGAATTTCAAATTTGAATTCGCAAGTAAGTTTCGAAAAACTCAAGAGGTGTAAGGTGCGGACCCTTGACCTTGCCTTTAGAGGCCATAAATCAAATATTATTGTTATTTTGTTATGATATTAGCATACCTAAATATTTTAATATAACAATAACATCGATAATATTCTGTTATCAATAAGTGCCACTTCAACGTCATAGAGGAATACATACAGTCATAATAATGTCGTAGCTATTCGGAAATTTTCACATTTTTTTTTAAAAAACATTACACAGTATAGTGTAGTGTTAGTGTTCCAGTTAAAATGACGAAAAGTACTTAAAACCTATATCTATTGTTTAATTGTTATCTTCAAGTGGGGTTGTAAAACAATTATGCAGGTGTATCGGTCGGTAGGCCATACTTCGGTCAGTTTTATTATGTATTTTTGTTATCTTTTCCTTATGGAAATGTGGATTCAGCAACAAGGCTGATTTTAATAAAAGTGGCACGGCAGGCTAAATTTAATACAAAAAAATAAAAATGAGTTTTTTTACTTTGTTTGCATAAAAACAGCTTCTTGGTGTTTCATTTGTTACGAATATGTTAAAGGGAACAAAGTATTCGTAAAAACTTAAGAGTTATGGGTTCTTGAAATATTGACGAAGCAGGCTAAAGTTAAATTAGACAGACTAGTAGTGAAAAGTTACCAGGTTAAAGAGAATTATATCAAAAATGAAAAGAAATGTATCATAAAGTAATCAATATATTTTTATTACGTCTTATAAAACAAAGGAATCCATCCATCCATCCATAGCAGCCCTTAGTTCGTCCGTCTTCGGACATAGGCCTCCTCTCCGTTTCTCCACGCCTGGCGATCGACAGCCATATGCATCCATCCTCCACCCGCCTGTCGGCAGATGTCGTCCTTCCACCTCATTGGTGGTCTTCCAAAGCAAAGGAATATTAAGAAGAAATAGTTAATTAACAAAGTTATTCCATTAATGACATAATTATTGAAATATACTAGTATTTAAAAAAAAACCAAAATAGGAATTCGAACTTTGTGAGCCTTTAAGTAATTACGCTTTATTTTATAAAAAAGGAGAACAAGTTACATGTCTCAAAAATTAGTATTATAGTAAATAAATGTTGGAAAATAACTATCAAACTGCTAATGTCGTCATTTCTTGTAATAAAAATGTACAAAAAAAAACAATCTATATCTATATCTATACTAATCTATACTAATATTATGAAGAGGAAAGATTTGTTTTTTTTTTGTTTGTTTGTATGTTTGTTTGTTTGCATTGAATAGGCTCCAAAACTACCGGACCGATTTCAAAAATGCCAAATAGGCAGATATAGACAGACAGACAAAAAAAATTTATGCTTTTCGCAATTTTTCCTTTATCTGTATTATTAAGACCTTGCTTCGTACCAAATTTCAAGATTCTGAATTCACGGGAAGTACCCTGTAGGTTTTGATTCCCTTGCGAGTGTCGAAAATTTGCGGCATAAATAGATTGGTTACTTATAGACAGACAGACAAAAAAAATTATGCGTTTCGCAATTTTTCCTTTATCTGTGCTATAAGACCTTGCTTCGTACCAAGTTTCAAGATTCAGAGTTCACGGGAAACTAAGTACCCTGTAGGTTTTGATTCCCATGCGAGTGTCGAAAATTTGCGGCATAAATAGATTGGTTACTATTACAGACAAACAGACAAAAAAATTATGCTTTTCGCAATTTTTCCTTTATCTGTGCTATAAGACCTTGCTTCGTACCAAATTTCAAGATTCTGAGTTCACGGGAAGTACCCTGTAGGTTTTGATTCCCTTGCGAGTTTCGAAAATTTACGGAAATTTGCGGCATAAACGGCTGTATCTTTTGATTACGTTGGCTTAGATAGAAGTTTGATTTTTTCACAGCTCCAAGGAACAGTATTTGATATAAATTTCAGCTTGATACCACCTCCACGCGTTCCTGAGAAAAAGGGTCTTGACAGACGGACGGGCGGACAACAAAGTGATCCTATAAGGGTTCCGTTTTTTCTTTTGATGTACGGAACCCTAAAAATCGTCGTTTAATGCTGTGGTGATGCTATACATTCTAAGTTGATTTATTTAAATACTACTCTCAACTCATTGAATACATTGGTGTTATTTATTGCAATCTTTAGCTATTAAAGCCGGTAAGGAGCTTTATCTGTGGCATATAAAGTAAAGTAAAGTAATAGTAGATTGTTCAACAAGGGAGGAAAATAACCAATATCACACGAGGTTACTTGGGACCCGAGAACAGCGAGGGTGCCAATATTCCGAGGGTTATATAGGTGTTTTTCCCCGAGTTAAACACTCTGCTTTTCATTTCGACAACAAGGAAAGTAAGAAAATATAAGTATAAATAAATAATAATGTCTAAACTGGTCAATATGATCGTTGTAAAATATTTAAATGGAGTTTATTGTTAAAGAGTAATTAATTTAACAAAATTTAGAATGTTCAATATAATAATCAATGAAAACTGTAGATAAAGTAGGTATTTTAAAGGTAAACCAAAAATATAATAATATGACTATTGTTCTTATTTATATGGCAATAGTTCAGTACCAGACTACAATGACATCTTGACTTGTCTACAACGTTTACCTGTTAGCTCTGATGTTAATTTGGAAAGGTTTTGTGGTGAAATAGTTTCATTCCCCAAGCGTTTTTTTTCCAGTAGTTTATTATAAACATTATTTACAATGATCCGTTGTTGACTAAGAATCGTTTCGGGCATTTTTGTTATTGTTCAAAGAAACCGCCACAGTGACACTGACAATCATTAAACTATTGCCAGTGTAAGAAATTAGTTCCAATGAAATTCCGCAACATGGCGAATAGTCATATATTTCTGGTCAGGCTTTAGTAAATTTATTTATAAAGTATGTAAGTAACCAATTTGAACCAAGGAGTTAAGCTGTATATAGATAGGCTGTGTGGACAATAACATTGTCGTTTACCGTGTTTTTTTCTTAACATTTTCTAACTTTTCTGGTTTAAGTCACTAAATAAGAAAGTAATGTTAAATTAATAATTTAATTTAATAATATTTCACTGGCGTTATAAAATTTGTAATACGACTAATTAAGAAAAAAAAAACTCAATACTTAATTATTCCATGTATATGCCGTAATGCTTGGCTGAATGCGTATGTGTTCCATTGACAGCCAATGCCTTAATTTTTTTAATTCATATCTACCCTAGGGAAGAAAATAATAGTTATCCTCCCGTATGTCAGATATGATTTGCCTCACTTTCCGAGTATGAGAGATGAAAAGTAAATTTTTATTAACCATAAGAGAACAATACATACAAAAAGAAATACCAATGACTCCACATTAGGCTAGGCCTGTATCGTGGCAGCCAAAAGACCATAATAATAATTACACATAGTGATGCGGTATGTACCTTAATTACAAAATATTGCCAAAAAAAGAAAGTAAATTTCAAACATTAAACAAACTAAAAATAGGTACATTTTTAAAGATAAACATATTATTATAGCTACAAGTGTGAGTTTGTGCGTGTGTGTGGGTATGTGGGAGTGTGTGTGTGTGTGTGTGTGTTTGTGTGTGTGTGTGTCACAATCACGAAAACTGTTAATTTTTAACGAAGTGCTGAGTGCGATATTTAATTGTTGGTTGGAACCCCTTTAAATATATTTGTCATTTTATTATCAAGAAAAGTCGAATTATTTTACTTGTTAAGTTATTACGTACAGTTTAGTTTTAGATATCGTTTGGAATATTATTTTTATCGATTTGTTGTTATAGCGGCAACAGAAATACATCATGTGTGAAAATTTCAACTGTCTAGCTATCATGGTTTATGAGGTACAGCCTGGTGACAGACAGACAGGCAGACAGTGGAGTAAAAGTATTTTTTTTTTTAATATGTATCTGCGGCTATTATTTTAAGTGTTTTTACCGAAATCACTAAAACGTGATTTCGGCTCCAAAAATTTACAAAGTAATGTAGGTACTTACCTTGTCTTCAAAGCGATCGCGAGTATCTTAGTCTTATTATGTTATATATATTATTACATGGTTAGTGTCTTTTGATAGGTGACAACGCCATCTGTTGGCATAGTAGGAAACTAAAATGCTTGGATTAATTTTATTATAGTTTGCGGGTAATTTACAACATTATAGTACACTAGCGACCCGCCCCGGCTTCGCACGGGTGCAATTATGCATGTATTGTACATTATGAACCTTCCTCTTGAATCACTCTATCTATTAAAAAAACTGCAACGAAATCCGTTGCGTAACTAGTTTTAAAGATCTAAGCATACTTAGGGACAGACAGACAGCGAGAAGCGACTTTGTTTTATACTAGACAAGTTTTTGTGTAAAAATTAATTTATCAGTGCTCAATAAAAGTTTAGTTAACATATACATATGAATAGTTGAATGGTTTGTTTGCCTATATTTTAAATAAATAAATAAATAAATAATAAAGTTTTACTTCTCTTAGTTAATAACAGTTCACATTATATTATATTATACATTATATGGGTAACATTAAAACTAGTTAAGTGCTATGAACTAAAAGATCAGCTACATTTGCAAATTTAGCTTACAGTGGCTAATACACTCGGCGAATTAAGACAGTCCGTACTAACGTTGATTCAAACTACTTAAGCATTATAGTTACACTTTTGCTTAATATTTAAAGTTTACACTTAATTTGAATATCTAATTACAATTAATTTTTATTTCTATAAATAATATACGTAGGAATCAAGTGTGTGTCTGTGTGTGTGTGTGTGTGTGTGTGTGTGTGTGTGTGTGTGTGTGTGTGTGTGTTGTGACAGAGTTCAACTATCTTGACCTCTTCAGGATATCCTCTATTTGTTCATATGGTAGATTATGTAACCAAGATTGCAGTTTGCGTTTCACCTCTCTGACTGTCAAATTTTGGAGAGGGACCTTAGAGGCGACACTGTTAAAAATAAATAGATGGAGGTAGTTTCCGAATCTCTTGGCAAATGCAGTCCTTGTAGGGGGAAGCGGAATCCTGAGGGTCCGCTTTTGTAGCAACTTGTCGTAATCAGATGACTTTAGTAGTTTTTTGAGAGTCTTAACTACCGCTCGGAAGACAAAGGCACCCCTGACACTCAGAACACGCATATCTTTGTAGACAAGTTCGGTTGAATATCTGATTGGCTTTTTCAGGATCACCTTTAAGATGGCCCGTTGTGCTTTTTCAAGCAGAATCATATGTGATTTGGCCGCACCCCCCCCCCCCACGCCGCAATACAATATGTAATTACGGAATGGCAAATGCTGTCGTAGATCTTCCTCAGCAAGCCCCTGTCAGCTGCGCCACGCAGGTTTTTAAAAACGTAGATCAATTTACGTACCCTGTTTGCCGTTGTAATAATATGCTCTCTAAAGTTAAGCTTCTCATCAAAGACGACCCCTAGGTACTTAATAGTGGGCGTTTTGCCTATTTGTTCGCAGGAACAAGGGACAGATTGAGGCTCTCCACGTGAACAAGTATGTACTGTAATATCGGGGAAAGCGGGAGGAGCAGACGCTCCAGTCTTATGAAAACACAAGTACTTAGTTTTTGAATGGTTAAGGGTCAGCAAGTTACTCTGTAACCAGTTTGCCAGAACTTTCAATCCACTCTCCGCTGTGCAAGCCACCTGTTCCCATGTGGCTCCATGAAAGATGATAGCGGTATCATCGGCATAGCAAACGATCTCTGAGTTGTTCATGCTCATAGTAGTAATGTCGTTGATGTAAAGGATAAAAAGAGTCGGGCCCAGGATACTTCCTTGCGGTACCCCGAAATCAATTTGTTTAGGGCCGCTGTTTACCTGATCAATTTTGACGCACTGACACCGTCCCGTTAGATAGCTATTAAACCAGCTCAGAGCGATGCCTCTAACGCCGACCAGTTCCAATTTTTTAATAAGGATCGGAAAAGAGACGGTGTCGAATGCTATGGCTAGATCCAGAAAGACGCCTAGACAGGCCCTTCCCCCATCAAGGTTATGGGACACTAGTTTAGTCATCAACTCCACAGCGTCCTCGGTCGATTTGCCTGCACGGAAACCAAACTGTCTCTCCGAGAGCACTCCGTTCTTTTCAAGAAAACTTAACAGTCTATTACTTACCCACTCACGTGCCCTGCGCAACTACGGTTGCGATTTTGTCAAAACGCAAAATGCTCTCGCAACTCTAGTTGCAAAGTGGAGTTCCAACGGTTATTAAATGATATTTAAGTGGAACGTGCAAAGAGCGCTTTTCTGTTGACTTAGTTAGGTAGGGGATGAATGTGGCAACATTAAAAAAAATAAAAACCGTAGTCTATGGAACAATTTTACAAAATCGCATAGAAATAGGAAACAAGTGGAAATGCGGTATTCTACTATAGATACATTTGTTATACAAATATGTGTGAAATCGACATAAAAACCAAAAAACACATATGGTCTCTTTCTTTCTAAGCTGACTTGGCATATGAAAAAAGAGATGGCATGACATTTGTTTGTTCTATGCTCGGAAATATTTTGACATAACGAGTAGACAGCATTTCCGGCTGCAATTTGTGACAGAGGGTCTGTGGTAGTTGATCTGTCAAGTGAATGATAACTGCGCAGTTTTTAGTGTTTTTCAGTGAGTTTTAAATACGGTTCCATTTGGTTTTGTGTCGCGAACATCAGTTAATAAAAACGCAATATGGCTCCGTGTTCTATAAAAGGGTGTGCTTCACGAAAAACGAGAAATGAACCAAATTTAACTATTCATAGGTTAGTAACAGTTTTTTCATCAAATAGTGTCATTGGATTGTAATATTTACTCAGTGATAGTTGATTTTCGTAAGCTTTTGTCGCTGCCATCATAGAAATGCAGATTTTTCTCCATTTATCGTTGTATTTTTGATTTTGTTGAATTCAGTACAATTGTCATCCTTCGTTAGTGTTGTGCTGTATATCGACAAAGTAAAACTGAAATAACTATCATCGTTTCTGACTGACATCGTTTCTGTTCTAATTTTACAGATTCCCTAGAAATGATGTCCTACGACGAAAATGGTTGAAAACCATAGGAGCACGTAACATAAATCCGAGGCATAAAGATCTGTACATATGTTCCCTGCATTTTGAAGAATCGCAATTCAATAGATCACTAGAAGTTGTCAGATTGCGGAATAACGCTGTACCCACGTTGTTTAATGTGGTAAATAATGCTCTGAAAACCAATCAAATTAAACTATCTGTTTTCTATATTTGATTCGGCTACAGATTCATTTTATCAGACCTATTCATCATCATCATCATCATCCCAGCCTAGATACGTTCCACTGCAGGGCACAGGCCTTCTTTCAGGATGAGAGGGCTTGGGCCGTAGTTCTCACGCGGGTCCAGTGCGGCTTGGGAACTTCACAGACACCATTGAATTTCTTCTCAGATGTATGCAGGTTTCCTCACAATGTTTTCCTTCACCGTAAAGCTCATGGTATATTTAAAATGTAGACTTACTACCTCAAATTATATACATTTTAAATTACCTGTTGCCATAGGCTGTTTCTCGCTCAATGCATTTAATTCTTTATTTAAAATAATTAAAAAGTCATGTAAATGGCATCGTATATTATTTTCATAAATAATTAAAATATTTGTTTGACATTCTAAGACCCAATAAAAACAATTTATATTATTATTGTTATGATTATAAGGTTTACACTTTCGCGCAAGAAAATAATTTAAGAAAGTTCGGATATTTGTTGTATAAATCTTTCAACTCCGTAGCATATGTATCATTAATTTGAAACTAATCGCTCATGCTTGCCTAACAACAATTTTAATTGACAAATAGTACATTACTGCAGAGGCCGTGAAGTAAGGGATTGATGGACGAGATTTGGGATAAAACGAGTCCAGCAATCCCTCTTCCGGTCGAGGATTGTATAGAGCTTTTCTCAAACATGCATCATCATCATCATCATCATCATCATCATCCATCCATCCATCCAACCATCCATCCATCCGTCCATCCATCCATCCATCCATCCATACATCCATCCATACATCCATCCATACATCCACCCATACATCCAAACATCCATCCATACATCCATCCATACATCCATCCATCCATACATCCATCCATACATCCATCCATACATCCATCCATACATCCATCCATACATCCACCCATACATCCATCCATACATCCATCCATACATCCATCCATACATCCATCCATCCATCTATCCATACATCCATGCATCCATCCATCCATACATCCATCCATACATACATCCATCCATACATCCATCCATACATCCATCCATCCATACATCCATCCATCCATCCATACATCCATCCATACATCCATCCATCCATACATCCATCCATCCATCCATCCATCCATCCATCCATCAATACATCCATCCATACATCTATACATCCATCCATACATCCATCCATCCATACATCCATCCATCCATACATCCATCCATACATCCATACATCCATCCATACATCCATCCATCCATACATCCATCCAAACATCCATCCATACATCCATCCGTACATCCATACATCCATACATCCATCCATACATCCATATATCCATACATCCATCCATACATCCATACATCCATCCATCCATCACCAGTAGTTTAGGCGGTTTTATAGAAATAAAAGAAGATAGATTTTTTTTAATGTCGTAAGTTGGCTGTATGTAATTTTTCCTTTGTCAGTTTAGTGTTAGTAAGCAAATTTAAAAAGTTACAGCAGAGGACAATAATGGTTTTTCATACTTACTTTTATGGCCTAGGCCAAGAAGTAATGTAGGGAGCCATAAACAACAAACTTCATGGCTTCATTTCGTGACATTAACGCATACATTTCAAAGCATGTTTGAGAAAAGAATGTTATTTTATTACATTATAACAAGTGATAGGTGGTTGTACATTTATGTAATTGAGCGTTTTACATTGAGGATATAGTTCTGTTTTTTTTTTGCTCAGAATCATGAGCGCTATTGACTTTGATGAGTAAAAAATGTCCCCAATTTTCCATACATTTTTTTTTGTTTTAAATTTGTGACGATGTTTTAAATAAAGGGCGTTTCATGCTTTGTTATAGGTACTTATTGTTTTATTTAGTCAGCACAAAGTAATCACATGCCAGCTTAAGTCCTGCAAGTTTTTGAAACAAGCCTAGCTTTTTTTGCACGTTCGGTTTTATTATACACGAGCTGCTGCCCGCGACTCCGTCTGCGAAGAATTCGTTTATAGCTATCCCGCGGAAACGCAATTTTCCGGAATAAAAAGTATCCTTTATTTTAGTCCAGATTATAAACTACCTGTGTGCCAAATTCCATCAGAATCCGTCAAACCGTTTTAACGTGAAAGAGTAACAAACATCTATTAGTAGGATATGCAGTTGATTTTCACAATTTTTTTTTATGATTTGGTATTGTGACCATAGTAAAAGACTCTGTGAATGTCTTTTGCAAACTTGTTTGTTGTGTAGTGTTTTTTTTTTGTAGATACCTTTTGAACTACTAATTTTGAGATAACTTATATTTTATTATAATTTCCAAAGGAACATAACAATATGACATAATCGAAGTAATTATGAACAAAGCTAATTTCAAACTAACTTTTTCACTAAGAAACTCAAATATTATTACCATTGCTGCTTGAAATGTCCGCTAACCACTAACAGTTCAAGTATCGATATCGACTAATTTGGTTTCGATGTCACAACCCTTGAGCGCCATTGTTTGTGACAACTTTAGGTATACACGCATGATTTGTAGGTATCACAGGTCCATTAGTATAGGTCTATGCAAAATCGTAAAAGTTGTTTCGGTGAATGTCAAAGTTCGGAGTGTCAACAAGGGAGTTCGTGATAAACAAATGCCGTAAGTACTCAATTTCGCATATTTTAATTAATGTTGTATATCAAATTAATCGTTATTAACTGCTCCATACGATCAAGCATATATTTCAATACCGATTTAAATATAATGTGATAAATTCTTGCAACAAAGTACGTCGAGTGATGAAAATGTTGCGTGTTTGATTTTTAATCGTACATTTATTGTACGATTACGCCATATTTCTGTCTAGGCTATTAGAATAAGTAAGTTTGTCTATTAAACTAAGCGTAAATCCTCTTTAAATAAATAATTATGTATGTTTTGAACAGGTTTAGGTGAAAAAAACTTGTGACGTCTGTAAGTACAACTGTACGCAACAGTAGTTGCGCGAAGCATTTTAACAGATCCGCACGGGGTCGCGTTTTATGTCGTAAGGCATGGTGCACACTGGGTTTTTGTTGCAGATTGGTTTAATTTAGCTTATTCATTTTTGAATGTTTCTATTTTCATTTGTGGAGGCTTTTACTAATTCTTTGATTACTTTTCATTTTTTTTATTAATCGGCGAAGGATGTTTTATTTTTATTATTGATATAAATGGTTATGGTTCAAATTCACATATTCCATGTACTGGTTCAAAATTCAAGTATTTTTAATAAATCAAGTTCTGATTCTTACCCTTGTCGGCCATTGTCTGTCTTTATTAGCAAAATTTACTACCGTGCCCCCCGCCCCTGGATATTAATCGAAATTAACTCGCTATTATTTTTAAATTATTTAATATTGACTATCAGCCTCACAGCTAACCGACCATTGGTAGACCCTATCTCGTTGCAATAAGGTTCATGAATGGTCAGTCGACTATGATGCTGATAATATATAATATTTTATGTATAAGAATAAAATTTAATATGCATCGCTTATTTTTAACAGGTGTACAAATTTTCATATTACGTAATATTTTTAAACAACAATCTTGTACGTAAAAAACCATTAGCTTAATTTTAACTTTGTGTTTGTGTTTTAATTTTAACTTTCGTTCAAAATTATTCAAATCGTTCAATTAATTCTGGTTCCTGTAATTTACGAGTACATATGCTAAAATCCGCCCGTACCCATTATAACATACTATGTTTAGTCTTTTTTTCTATATCACGACAGCCACTGTTATTAAAATATAATTTATTCATTGAAGAAATTCAAGTCTGCGTGAGTGAACCTCTACGCATGATAGTTAATTTCGTATTAGCATTTTATTGGTAATAAGTATCTAAGTATCTTCATATTGATACAATGAAATGTAAATAATATCATGTTGACAATGTGATAACTCTCTAATCTGTGATGAAATTCATGTCATGAATTTTATTGTGATTTCGTTTCGCGCCTGTGTCACCTGTGTATCCCGTCCTTATACCGCCGCCATGTTGAATGATAGCCGCGCGAGCCCGTCTGGTGACGTCTAGTATGACTCTGACGCCCTGCACGTGGGTTTGTTTACTTTTGTAATGAAAACAAAAGAGTATATAATGAGTTGATAATCGGCTTGATATATATTTAGTTGTGAAGTGTGACATGTGAGTGTATTTTTGTTAAGCGTATTTGTGGTTTTAAGTGGTGGGAATTGTCGGTAATCGGACGTTAAAAACGACACTCGTTACGGTAGGTACGTAGGGCTATTTTTTGTTATTGATAGTTTGTAACAAAAATTGCTGCGAGTTTGACAAAACTGGCACATGTTATTTAAAGACTGATAGTGTCTTTATCTACGTATGACAATATTTTTGTCCTCAGATGCCTAAATTATTTGTAAAAAAATCATAAACAAACCACGCGGTTTGGCGGTGAATTGTGAAACTGACATTTTAGACATTGCAAATGAAAAAGGTTTTATGCAAAATATTTCCTCGCAACCATATACTTTATTTGGTATCAATAGAAGCGTTAACTATTAAAGTTTTAAATAATCATAAAAAATACATATCTTATCGATTTAGATTTTTAAAAATAAATATATTTCTGGCAAAAGTCCCCATTCGGAACTGCATGTCAACTTTGTGATTTTTTTTAAATTATTTTTACTACCGAGACCTATTTAATTATTAATGTAAACAAATTGCCCGTTTCTTTAGCTTTACAACGTAATAAGAATCATAACAAAAAGTACAGGGAAAGCTAAGCAATCGATTTATTAACAAAACATGACACGGTGCCGCTGGCGCGCGGTAAATCTTGGGCACTTCACAGCACCTTTTTTTGAATCGCGGGCACTCAAGTGGTTACCAGTTTCTCCAGGATTTTAGAGCAAGTCCCGAGTAACGAAATTGGTCTGTAATTGCAGATGTTTGATTTATCGCCACCTTTGTGTATCGGAGTGACAGCTGCTTTCTTCCAGGCCACCGGGAAAAACCCTTCGGTTAAGCTGAGGTTAGATATAAAAGTCAGCGGTGTGATGATATGCTCTTTAATCATTTTTAATAGCCGGTTTGTAACGCGATCAAGCCCTGGTGCACCGTCAGACCTCAACCATTTATTAATGACTCTATCTCCGCCTCATTGGTCGGGCTGAGAAATAGGGATTGTGAGGGAGAGACATCTGCGACGGCTCTAGCAGCCAGCTCCTCCTGAGTGCTGTTTATCGTGGATAAAATTTTATCCGCAAGATTTTTGCCTATGCTTGAGAAGTAATCATTGCAGTAATCCAGTGAATCCACAATAGAACCACCCAACTGTGTCAGCTCCTGTGACCCTGTTTTAACTTTACGTGTGTGGGAGATGGTTCTTATACAGTCCCATAGTTTTTTGGGGTTATTTTTATTTTTCTCCAGTTCCGCTGACTCATACTTTTGTTTAAGGTTCCTCAAGAGGTTATTGTGGAAATTCTTATACCTAGTATAAATCAACCTTAGAGTCACATCGTTTGGGCATTTTCGGACCTTAGCATGGAGGTGATCCCTGTGTTTTGAGCATCTTATAAGGCCGGGTGTCATCCAAGGTTTTATTGTGAATCTAGAACGAGTGATCGGGACGTGCGTCGTAAACCTCTCAATACAGTCCGTAAGTACCTGATTAAAGGCACCAACTGCCACATCCACAGTACATGAGTTGGTAACACAGCTGCAGAGCTCCAATTGACCTTACTTAGCTCAAATTGTACAGCCGAGAAGTCGATCCTCGTATTTACCCGCTTGTCGCGAACCCTGTTTGAGCTGCTTGTGCTAATGCCTGTGATCACCATGTCGTGGTCCGTTACATCAGTTCTGCAAATCAAAGACTCAGCCCAAAATCTGGATGTGACGTAAACGTGGTCCAGGCACGAAATTCCTCGTGTAGGCTTAGTGACTGTTTGCTTAAGGTTCAATTCTGCCAGCAGTTGTAGATAATTAATGCTTGAAGCTTGATTTGGGTTGTTATCAACTATTGTGTTTATGTTGATATCCCCAGCTACTACTTGCAATACTCCGCAGCCATTTGAGACAGGCTGAAATAAGGACACAAGGGAATCAGCAAATGAAGTGGTGTCCGTGAATGCAGGCGACCGATATATACCAAACACACGGAAGTGATTCTTAACTTCAACCTGGAGACAATTCGCCTCATCGAAAGGCGGTTCTGTTACCTGTGGCGACCACGTATTGTGCACATAAACAACGACTCCCCCAGCTTTATTGATGTACTTATGTGTCCTGAAAGACCGGTAGCCATCTATCTGCGGAACAATAGATTCGTCACGAAGCCAACACTCCGTCAGCACCATAACATCAAAGGACATTTTCAGTCTCGTGAGAGTCAACAAAAAACGGTCAAAATTATGTTGCAAACTTCTAATATTCAGGGTAAGAAATTTAATATTAAATTTATTATTTATTATTAATTTGCATGATTCGAGGCTCTCAGTGGTGTGGCAAGAAATGTCAGAAGAGTCGAGTTCATTCAAAATTTCGGTATTAACCATTGTCAAAGATTTTAAAACTGTTACTTATGAAGTAAAGAACGCCCACGACATAATCTTGCCAACCACCGAGAGAAGTAAAGAGAGTCAAGATAGTTAGAATGTTTCGTGTGTGAGGATTGTTATGTATTTTGAATGTGATTGGTAGGTGTGTTCTTAAAAAATAACAAAAATACAGTTTAATACTACAGATAAATATGAAAAAATAATTCAAGGAACATGCAGCAGGGTTCAAATACAGTTTAGAATATAGATAGAATACAATATAGAGGAAACATATGCTCAAATTAAGGTCCGGGAGAGCCAAGTGTGGAAACGTTGGGTTCAGTTTCATTCTTGAGAATGCTGACAATATCTCGATGCGACTTGATGTTGATAGTATTACCATACCGAGTCGCTTCCGCTCCGACAAGTCTTGCTCGCTCGCTTCGCTCGCTCGCTGGCTTCAATCATAAAACAAAACTTATGCAAATGATGTTAGTTCAAAACAAGACATATGCAAATGATCTTAGTTAAAACGTTATTCGGCTATATGATGATCAGTTAAAATAAGAATCGACAAAGTGAGTTTTCGATAAAATAATATTCGATAAAACAAGTAAAAATGAAAATTCGACAAAATAAAAATTATATATAATGAAATTATACAAATTGACTTTAGACAAAATATTCATTATAGTAAAAGTTGTTAAACAAAGTGAAATTAGGCAAAAAAAGTTTAGACAAGTCAAGGGAATACCCTTATAATAACCTAAACTGCAATATGACTATAACTTGTAGGTGCAAATAATAATTACAACAACAATGATAACATAATAATTAATGATCCCTATAGAACTCATTCAAATTGTAAAAAACCTTATCCATCAGCCACTTTTTGTTTTTTTGTTTACTTTTTTTTGTTTATTATTTAATTTTGTGACAATAACTAAAACTAATAAAGTAAACGATTGGTTTAAGAATGTTTCAACAAATTTTGTTGCATGTTTTGTCGCGACCATAATTGAATGCCATCCTTATCAATTTACACTTTTGCCGCCAGGAGGCTATTACATTTTTGCCGCCCCCCCTACTAACCTATGAAATTCAATACCCTGAATTTTAAATTGTATGAACGCTATTAGAATACTTAAAAAAAACCGGTAAAGTGCGAGACGAACTCACGCACGAAGGGTTCAGTACCATCTTCTTCTAATATATAAAAATCTCGTGTCACGGTGTTTGTTATAGAACTCCTGCGAGACGGCTTCACCGATTTTTATGAAACTTTCTTCTCTATGTTCGGTGGGTCTGAGAATAGGTCGTAGGTTAATTTATATGGCAAAACAACGTTTGCGGGGTCAACTAGTTATCTATAAAAACGGCAAAAAAATCACATAATTGTTGTATGTGAGCCCCTCTTAAATATTTGTTTTATTTTAATTAAATTATTTATTTTTCAAGTAAATATTTATAATATTCTGTGAATATTTCATGCGTCTTCTTGTTGCCGTTATCGATATCAAGCAAAAGCATGCAAAAAAATCACGTTTGTTGTATGGGAGCCCCCCTAAATATATATTTTAATCTGTTTTTAGCATTTGTTGTTATTGCGGCAACCGAAATACATCATCTGTGAAAATTTCAACTGTCTAGATACAGCCTGGTAACAGACGGACGGACAGACGGACAGACGGACGAACAGCGAAGTCTCAGTAATAGGGTCCCGTTTTTAACCTTTGGGTACAGAGCCCAAAAAATGTTTTCAAAACTATACTTTACAAAGCACTTTGTAATTTTTCATACCTACACAGACGTTGAATTAATAATCCAGTCATCTGGTAGTTCAACCTGGAAAGTTTTCTGGGAGTTTAGGAAATGTGTAATTTGGTAGATCGATGTGCTCTTTTCGAATTTCAACTTTGCCACCTCGTGTATGTTTTTTTTCCGAACTTTCTTCTGATAGATGACATTGCCCCTGTTGACGTGATAGGAAACTAAAATACTTAGATTTATTTTAGCTAACGAGTAGTTTACATTATCAACACATTATTCCTCATGGATTTACCGATTGACTCGTCAAGGCAGAGTTGGAATTGTAGGTAAATACTAGTTTAATAATCCAAATATTATGTTTGTAGTGGTAGGGCCACGTTGTGGCGGGCTCTAGTAATATGCCAGTTATTGGATGATGAAAAGGCAGTAACTTGGCTTTCTTTGTACCCGCAGCCAAAATTCTAGAACGATGCTGCTATGATATTAAATTTGATTGAATGGCGTCCGAGGACCCTGAGATTTTTTTGTAATAATAGGAAGTAAAACACCATTTTCGCTGTCGTACTAATTTTGCTCTGTGTGACTCCATTATCTTGGAACGACAACGGCCTAAAACCATAAAAACCAATAAAACCGGCCAAGTGCGAGTCGGACTCGCGCACGAAGGGTTCCGTAAAATTACCTATAAAAATCACGTTTGTTGTATGGGAGCCCCCTTAAATATTTATTTTATTCCATTTTTTAGTATTGGTTGTTATAGCAGCAATCGAAATACATCATCTGTGAAAATTTCAACTCTCTAGCTATCACGGTTCCCGAGATACAGCCTGGTGACAGACGGACGGACGGACGGACGGACAGCGGAGCCTCAGTAATAAGGTTTCCGTTTTTACCCTTTGGGTACGGAACCCTAAAAAATTGTAGTATTTTAGAACAACATAAACGTTAGTAAATAAAATTCCGTTGTTGAACCAAATAATAAATAGATATATTTCGACGACGACGACGTAATCCACTATTAGGTCAATGTGAATAAATATAGAGTGGCGTAAGTAAATAATAATAATAATAATTGGTTTATTGTACAGGGTTACAAGGATAGCTTTAAACATAATCATTATAACTAGATATCGTACAACTGTGTCATAGAAGAGAATACGATTCTAGCCCCCAAACTAGGTAAAAATACCTGTATTTTAGGGGCTGAGGAGTTACTCTAAATTAAAGAGTTTACATAATAGCATGAACGGAGTTCCGGTGTAACACCAGTACAATATGGTCCCTAAAAATAAATAAAAATAAAAACATTATCACCATCCTTTCATTATCTATTAAGTACAAAAACAGCTGAAAATAACTGCAAATACCTTCACGTCGTTACAGCCTCTCGAAGTAACCTGGACTTTCCGCTCCCCGCACACCTGACCATAAAGTCGATTGCTCCAATAATACAACAACACATCTCCCCCTGGCGGTATCTTACGGAATTAACTGAAAGTCGACGTTGCGCTTAAAAGTTTTATCGATTTTTGAATGTTCTCTATCATTGAGTCACTTTTGGAAAGAGTTGCAACTTACTTCGTTGTTGCGGTAGAGGTGTTATTAAGATTTCAGCTTAATAGTTGCTAGGATTTTAACTTTGCGTTGATAAGTCAGTCAGTAAATCGATCAGGACAAAATATGTTGACCTCGTAAATTACCCGCTGACTAAAATGAATCCGAGCATTTTAGTTTCCTACTGTGCAAACAGATGGAGTTGTCACCTATCAGAAAGAATTAACACTGTGTCAACATAATAAGCCTAAAATCCTTGCGTTTGCTTTCAAAGAGGTAAGTATATCTTAATACTGATTTGCAATTTTTGGAGCCGATGTCACGTTTTGCGATGGCATCGGTTAAAAAACTAAAAATAATAGTAGAATTATCTCAAACGAGTTTGATTCGTACACAAATTAAAATATGAAACAATTATGAGTCCGGGAACCGAACCTAAGGCCGTATTGTCTATACTTCATTTTTTTAGCATTAGAATAGGGTTAACAATCTTGATGAGTCATTTTATTAAAAACACTTTTTAAAAAATATTAACTATTATATACTTACGAAACCAAAATATGAAAATATCCATTTGTCCTAGCTAAGTGTTACACATTTGCCATGATTTATTTTTCAAAAATGTTTTTCAATAAAAAGACATCAAGATCGCTTACCTTCTTTCTAATACTAACGAAGTATGAGCTTGGACGGTTGCTATTGCACTTCTTTCTGTTAAGAAAACGATATAAGATGGTGACGGAAAAACATGTTGAAAGCGATAGCAAGCGCTCGCGCGTTGGACAATACGGCCTCTGGAATACTTATCGGCGTTTTGACGGGATCACTTCGATTTCAATACTGTCACTGTCATAACTTCACTTGCTATATCAAAGTTTGCCTCAAAATATATAGAAGCGTGCCATTTCCAGGATTTTAAAATCTCATCTTATAGAGAACAGAAAGTTTGGTTAATTTTTAGTTTCCTATTATGCAAACAGATGGCGTTGTCACCTATCAGAAAGAATTAACACTGTGTCAACATAATAAGCCTAAGATCGTTGCGTTTGCTTTCAAAGAGGTACATCTTTATGTAACTGATTTTGCAATTTTTGGAGACGATGTCACGTTTTGCGATGATATCGGTTAAAAAACTAAAAATAATAGTAGAATTTTGTAATTTTTTACCGAAGTCACTAAAATGGGACTTCGGTTCCAAAAATTACCCATACTATTTATTGCAAAAGTCTAACTGTGTGGAATCTTAAGCTTTACATGAATAACATGATACAACGTTACTTTCTTCTGATAGGATGACATCGCCCCCTGTTGACGTGATATTAAACTAAAATGCTTAGATTTATTTAGTTAACGGGTAGTTCACAATATCAACACATTTTTCCTCATAGATTTACCGATTGACTCGTAACGCAGAGTTGAAATTGTAGGTACTAGTTTAATAATCCAAATATATTTGTAGCCGCTGGATCACGAATGGGCCGGCTCGTCCGGGGCAGTACCACCCTCTCACAGAACACCAGCATGAAGCAGCAGTAGTCCTGCTGCGTTTCGTACGGTCAGTGAGAGCGCCAGGGCGCCCACTCTTCCCCTCCCCTTCCCTTATTCCCTCCCCTTTTTTAAAGGCCGGCAATTAGATCAGTGACTCTTTGAGTTGTTGACATTTATGGGTGGTGGTGATCATTTTAGATATTTATTTATATTCAGGATAACAAAAGCCCTAAATGTATAAAAAGAAACATACAATAAGGATTTCCATCAGCTAACAAACTTGCTTGTTTGCCTCCCAAGCACAATACTTTTAATTAAAACAATTAGTAGCCATTCGTGCTTAGGGAGCTATTTTATGACTAATTGGGGATGTCTATTTTTTTGCAATGTATGGTAAATCGAAAACCACTTCGAGATAAATGCTTTTTTACTCGTTTTCGCAGTTATTTAATTTTAATATAATGTAATTAATTTATTACAGTCATAACAAATAAGCAATGACCTTCATTTGAGAGAGAGAGAGAGAGAGATGTTTATTTACACATATTCGATACAAACACAGAAAAAAAAATACATTTGACAGGAAATTTACAAATTAAAAAAATATATCGAATAGTAAAATTGGGCCCCACTCAGCATAATGTTGTGGCAAGCCACAACGCTGTTTTTCAGTGGGACCCATTTGACATTGGTGTAAATTGCGTGACCGGTCCAAGTCGTACTTTATTCTGTGTGGTTAGAATTCTTCACAATTTACGCGTGGATTAAACTACGGAGTTTGATTTAGACCCGCTGTCTGTCATCTAGCACTCTGACAGCGCCAGTAAAGTGACACTAGTTACACTGTACCACTACACAAAAAATAATTAAAGGGGTTACCTTATCGTAAGAATTTAGAAATTTGGCTGTGTGGAAGCCCTCAATTATAATCTGACGTCATCAACCAAAATATTTAGTATCAATAATTCATTTTGAAAAAAGTAGTGAACTAAATGAAAAAATATTGAAATTAGTTTCTTATAATTGACTTTACTATTCAAAAAAAACCTGACGAAGCCTGCGCTGCGGATCTGATTTTCTTGCATCCTTATTTCTTTCACCATTTTGAAATTAGTACGAGTGGCTATCTGTTACAAATATTTTATTGTTTAACTAAAAGTACATAAGAGAACAATAAACAGACAACTAAACAAGTATATATGTTTTAGTTAAACTTTTTATAGACCCCAAAAAAAATATATAAAAAACATTGGTATTTTTTTAGTCATTTCCAATTCTGTTTTTTAATTTTAGTTGAAATTTTTAGGCTGTACCTATTTTTTTATCTATCACAATTTTTAATAACAATGGTACAATTGTCGTAACTAATATAATGTACATTATTCGTATATAGGGGCCATCCATAAATTACGTCACACATTTAGGAGGGGGAAGAGGTCAAGCGATCTGTGACACTAGAACAAAATAATGGCGATTTTCATAGTAATAAGTGTGACAAGGGGGGGGGGGGAGGGGTCCAAATTGATCGATATTGCGAAATTGGTGTGCCCCTAGGTGATATATGGTAAAACAACGTTTGCGAGGTCAGCTAGTTCTGCGTACTATAACCCCTACACCACAACTGGTCGGGACGTAGCCACTAATTTTTCCTATGCATCACACACAACCAGCAACAGCTGCAACAAGTGATTAAGCAAGCTGAGATGTGTGATGCATAGGAAAAATTAGTGTCTAAGTCCCGGCCAGTTGTGGTGTAGGGGGTTTAGCACGCAGCACGGAATGCTGAGGACCTGGGTTCGGCCTGGGGATGACCACTACTGATACAAACTGATACATCACAAACACGTTTGTCAAACACCCTTCGATTTGTGCAAAAAAACCGACATCAACGCCGATCACTGGAATACAAACAAAAACAGGCAAAAACCTGCAAACACTTATCCATACGTTCGTGTTTGTTGATTGGTGTTCGCTGCTTGCCTTTGTTTGCCAAGCATGAGGAGCCCGCATTAGAAACAGTGTCTCGCAAACATTGTTATAATATAATAGTGAATACGTGATATAACCCAACTACCTCCTGATATTTGTATTAAAAGAACAGTTAATATCTTAGTTTTCTGGTTAGCATGGCAGCTTGACACTGTCAATAACTTTGTTGGTCAAAAACAATATCATATTGACCAGGTATCATGCTAAAGAGAAAATCAAGATGATCAACTGTTTCTTAGCGCTTAAAAGACTATGACTTGAACTTGACCAATTTGACCATTGCAAATTGATACAACGTTAACATGTTTCGATACGTTATAGCGACATCTGTCGGCAAACGGCGCACGTAATCAATGTAATTAAAAAATAATTACCAAGTATAAAGAAGAATAACTTTCATCATCATCATCCCAGCCTATATACGTCCCACTGCAGGGCTCAGGCCTCCTTTCAGAATGAGAGGGCTTGGGCAGTAGTTCCCACGCGGGCCTGTGCGGATTGGGAACTTCACACATGCCATTGAATTTCATCGCAGGTTTCCTCACGATGTTTTCCTTCACCGTAAAGCTCATGGTAAATTTCAAACGAAATTTCGCACATAAATTCCGAAAAACTCAGAGGCGCGAGCCGGGATTTGAACCCACGACTCTCTGCTTGAGAGGCCATAAGTCAAACCACTAGGCCACCACGAAATTTTGAACACCGAATATTGCTTGTAAACTTTTTCTTTGTAACATTTGGTGACATAATTATTATATGTATAGCAAATACTAAAAAGCATTTTTCAGTCAATCTATCTCAACCACCTGTTGAAAACTTGTTTTATGATACTTGTCTTGTCTTGGTATAAAAGAACTGACTTCCATCATCATTCTTTATCTAGCGTTAAACCTATCATTTAATATAATATTGTTGATACACTACATAACACAACAACATTATATTAAAAAGTGTAGGTATGGCTAATAAAGAATCAAAATGGTTGACAGTTGATAATGTTAGATTATTACTTGGACATGAGCATTTCAATTTGATGCAACGTCAACCAGTTCCAACTCGTTCCAGCGACATCTGTTGGCAAACGGCGCACGTAATGTATTTTACTTAAAAATAATCATTAAGTGGTAATAAATCATACGACCGCTTTAGCCTAGTTGGTAGTGACCCTGCCTACGAAGCAAGAGGTCCTGGGTTCAAATCCCGGTAAGGGCATTTATTTGTGTGATGAGCACGAATATTTGTTCCTGAGTTATGGATGTTTTCTATGTATTTAAGTATTTATTTATCTATATAAGTATGTTTATCGTCGTCTAGTACCCATAGTACAAGTTTTGCTTAGTTTGGGACTAGGTCGATTTGTGTAAGATTGTCCCCTAATATTTATTTTATTTATTTATATTTATCATCACTTTATATATATATGTATATACATCGTATAGATGGAGCTGAAGAAGTTTTACTTCAGTCGTGTGGTCTAAAGCAAACTCGGTTTTTTTTTCATAGTACTTTGCGAGCTCTACATTTTGACATTTGAAATCTCAATTTTAAAATTAGACCACACGACTGAAGTAAAACTTCTGCAGCTCGATCTATAATATGATGTAACACAACGCGTTTTTGTAACGCATTCACCAGCTTACTCCCCAAGTCAAGCGTGCCTAAAGAAGTTTTACTTCAAAAAATTAAACCAGGCGGTAACCCATCCAAGTACTGACCGTGCCCGACGTTGCTTAACCTCGGTGATCGGACGAGAACCGGTGTTTTTGTTAAATATCTTGAAAACGGTGCGTCCTACGGCAAAATCAATTAAATCTTTATCCCCTTTAATACCCCCACACACCTGAACTGAAGGCCGAGCGACAACCTACTGCTATACTCGCTCCTCCCCGGGTGGAGCTCCAGCCGAACATACCTAAACTGCGGAGTGAAACCCCCTGCTCTCGGGTCTTGGGTGTTTAATTTGTATTTAAGTATGTATTTATCTATCTTTATAAGTATGTTTATCCGTTGCCTAGTACTCATAACACAAGCTTTGCTTAGCTTACTTTGGGACTAGGTCATCATCATCATCATCATTTCAGCCGAAAGACGTCCACTGCTGAACATAGGCCTCCCCCAAGGCTCGCCAAACAGATCGGCCTGCGCCATCAGCACCCAATGCGTTCCCGCTACCTTCACCAGGTCGTCGCTCCATCTCGTTGGAGGACTCTACCTACACTGCGTCTTCCGGTCCGCGGACGCCACTCGAGAACCTTTCGGCCCCATCGGCCGTCAGTTCTACGGACTAGGTCAATGGGTGTGAATTGTCCTGTGATATTTATTTTATTTATGTATAACATGTTTTTGAGTGTATGTACATAGCTAGTGTGAAATAACATCCATGCATGAGGGACTTTGGGATTTTATATCTCTCCAAAACTCTTATTGTGGTACCGGGCGAGCAGTCAAGTTAGACATGTTCAGGAAGAAGTAAGGAAAAAATCCATGTTACTTGGTTAAACGATGATATTCTCATTTTTTTTTATCACTTAACCTGGACTTTTCTTTACTTTTTTTCTTGAACTAACTTAACTTGGCTACTCACTCGGTCAAAAACGACCAAGTTGACCAACTGTCAGTGTATGAAAGACTTATTACTCGGACTTGAACATTGCAGATTGATACAACGGTAACCTGTTCCGACACATTACAGCGACACCTGTCGGCAAGTGGCGCAAGCGATCTTTATGAATTAAAAATAATTACCCACTGAGTGTTTTTAAAGCATTACTTTACATTGGCTGCACTGCACTAATTTAGATCATTCTTTCTTTTTTGTTTGTGTTATTCCTAAGATAACATTGGATAGTTTTTATCCCGGAAAATTGCATAATTCCCGCGGGATAGCGATAAACGAATTCTTTGCAGATGGAGTCGCGGGCAACACCCAACACCCATGACTCGAGAATAAACATTCGTATTTTTTATACAAATACATACTTTTATTAAAAAAAAATAAAAAAAATCAAATTTAGAGAAAATTCAAAAGTCTTAGGTTTTTTCACGAGAAAAGGTTTGGATACTACCCTTATTTATATCCTACAGAATTCTTATCTGGTTGCTTAGGTTTTAACTCTTTGGAAGTGAGGTGAATCAATGAACAATCTTCTAACAACAATCTTCTCTAACAAGTTTGATATGAAGTATCTTTTTATATTTTTATTTTTTCAACTTCATTTTTATTACTTTTACGGTGAAGCTGAAAAAATAAAAATACAAAAAGATACTTCATATCAAACTTGTTAAAGTTTAGACAGGTTGCGACATCTCTTGTCCGGGTGAGCGGTTAGTTCCGAAGGAGTGTTGAAATCTCTTGATGAGAGTATAACATAGATGGCGCTGTATCACGCAAGTGATGATCTAACAAATTGAGATATGAATGTGTAGGAAAAATTCATGTCTGGACTCCTGACCTGACCTGGACCTGGACCTGGGTTCGATTCCCAGCATTGTTCTTTTTTCTGGGGTTTTTTCTGTGCTGTGCATCCATATTTCAGTTTGTATTTAGTATGAAATAAATAATCTGCTTGTCACAGTCTGAGGGAGTTGGATGTTGTCCAAATTAGTGGATAGCGTAGGTACTTAGGCTAAGCGCTGCTGGCGGTGCCGGCGGCGCGCACGGTGTCGCGCCGGAGCGCGCCATTACCGCGTGCGCATGCTCTGCTCAATACGCTCTTGGCATCTGTACCATAAGAATAAATAATAACAGAGTAGAAGGGAAACTCTCGCTCCGGCCGGACTCAAGGTCACGATATTAGAGTACTCGCTAAGCGAGAACTCAGTCAGGGTGTCACGGCCGGCGTCGCTGCACGCGCGTTTTGCTGTTTAAGTGTTTACTGTTTGCGCGTTCGTTTTATAACAATGGCGTCAAGTTATCGTGGTGTATTTGGGTGTGTAAATAATGGAAAAACAATGCCACACTTAAGTTTTTTTAGTTTGCCCAAAGATGATGAGCGGTAAGTAATATTTTCTAAATATTATTTCGTTTTCGTACCTAATTAATCAAAAAGACATGAACAGTTCTTTTTGTGTAGCCAATTGTTTCACCCAATGGTAAAATTTAGTTTAGAGTAGGTACCTACAGCTACAGCTTTTCATCAAATCTTCAATAACCCCGCCATCGGTCGTTGACCTTTTCTCGCTCGCCTCGCCTCGCGACACGATCGCGCAGCGCAGTGGCCAGTGGCGCAAATTTGATTTCAAAGTAAATAAAAACTTATATTTTAGCGATATTATCTTTAGACGTAAGTAATATTTAACAGTAAGCAACCCTAGCAACACGCCTGGACGACAGAGGGGTGTAACGACGTGAGGGGGGAAGTAGGTATATAAATGGCGGCGTTTTGGACGCGGTCAAAAGAGATTTCCTTCTACTCTGTTATTATTTATTCTTATGTCTGTACCCTAGTGTGACCTGTTTGCGTGAAGATGGGTAGCTGTGTGCCGGTAATGTTTAAGTTTTCGTGAGGCAATGAACAAAAGGAAGACCACCGTGCAGTAATAAAATTTCCAGTTGTTCTCTTTTGTATGCCTAATTAATATTGTTAATTATATAAGTGTCTTTTAGCTTATGTATGTACTCAAACTTGTTAGTTATAATTGATGTTAATTAATTTAATTTTAATTCTTAATCTCTTTTTTATTCTTAGTTATTAAGTAATCTGGTTTCTCCGCGTATTCGTTCGCTGTAATGCCGTGTAAATTAATTGAATAAATAAATAAATAGATTTATAATTATTCTGGAACACTTTGTTTGTATAAAAGAACGGTCTATCAACTTAATTCTTTAGTTGGCATGGATCCCTAACGTATTATAATAATAATTTTGTTGGACATTAACAATATCATAATTGGACATGAAAGATTATTACTTAGGGACTTCCCATATGTTATTGATGCGGAACCGGCTTCAGCCGATCGAAAAAACCTTTGTGTCAACGCAATAAGAGCGAAAAAACCGGCCAAGTGCGAGTTGGACTCGCGCACCGAGGGTTCCGTTCAAATTTATATGTATCTATGATAATCCAGTCTAAGCAGACCCCTGCTCCTAAGCAAAATGTGCGCAGTGTGGGATCATTAGAAATGATTTGCTTTGGTTACTGATATAAATAAATAATAATCTTTATTCAAAATACTTTCTTACAATACAATACAATTTATCTAGTAGACTTATAGGAAATGGTAACACATATGCCTGAACTAGGATGATCCTGTGTTTAAGGCGAGAAAAATAAAAATTACATTAATATCCTTAAAAATTAACACTTGCATATAATATAACAAAATAAGACCTTAATACCTAAGGTGAATTATAAAATAATATATTTTTTCCTTAATACAAAAAAAAATACAAAACTTCCATAAAAAAAAAGAGTAAAACATTATACTATGTCATTATAAGTACTAATCTATCTTCAAAAGAAAATAAAAATGTTCATTTAAAAACAGTCAACAATTTCTCTGTATCTTCGTAGGAAAACTTTTGGAGTTCTTCTTGGAGGGTTTTCTTAGCACGAGAGTAACTAAGAGAATATATACCCCATTTGGCGTTTTAACGACCGCTTTAGCCTAGTTGGTAGTGACCCTGCCTACGAAGCAAGAGGTCCTGGGTTCAAATCCCGGTAAGGGCATTTATTTGTGTGTTGAGCACGAATATTTGTTCCTGAGTTATGGATGTTTCTATGTATTTAAGTATTTATTTATCTATATAAGTATGTTTATCGTCGTCTAGTACCCATAGTACAAGCTTTGCTTAGTTTGGGACTAGGTCGATTTGTGTAAGATTGTCCCCTAATATTGTAACGTTGTGACCTAGTTACATATTTTATTTCCTGTTTTAATAAAATTATTTACAATTATTTTCATTAGAATTATTCTTGTTCGCCTTATTAACTAGTGTAAGATAATCTGTTACTATAGTTTAAAACTAGAACGAGTTAACGCTTCTGTGCGCGTTTAATCTTACGCAGCGCGCACCGAAAACCAGTTCCTTATCGAACAAAGTATTCGACTCGCTTGCGCCGCCGGCTTGCCTCAGTCCACGAACAACAGGCAACAGCAACGCTCAGGCACCAGCGCTGCACACGCTTATATACGTGTCGTCTCGCGCGCTGGCACAAATCATTTTTTAAATTTTCTAAGTCCTAGTTGTGTCGTGGACGCATTTTTTATTAACCCCGACTTCTTTCGGTGGAACTAAAACTAAAGTAATCGCGTACTGCCTCGCACCCAATTTTGGGTGCGACGTTACGGCACAAGCCCATACACACGGCCCAACATCCGGGGAAGGAGCGAGGGCTGGTGCCCCTGTCCGCTCCAAGCCGTCTTACCCCCATCACCGCCGATCGTCTGGGGGCCCGCTTCACCGGACCTTCGACCCATAGGGGAGTACCGAAGCTACGGAAGAAAAACCAGACAGGCCTTTACCCCCACGACCCGTTTCTCAGCTCAATCTTTCTTTCGATTTTTATATAACGTAATTTTTTTTAAAATAAATGTTTTATATTTTTTTTGTAGACGTTTGGTTTCATTGCCTTTATCCTTATTAATTCAGTAGGCACTTAATTATACCCGTAACGTCACAATATTTATTATTATTATTATTCTGTTGTAGAGAAAAGGCCCTAGGAACACGTAAAATCTAGAAGAGAAGGCATGTTTTTTCTTCCCCATATTACTTGGGCAAACTATATCTTTTTCACCACACTTGCTCGTCAATGGTGTTATTCCATGCTTGTATACTAAATGACAATGGCCTAAATTGTTCTTAAGGGAGTTATAGATTTACGTACAGTTTTTCTACCCAAGGGAGTTCTAACTTTAGTTTTAAAATTTGCAAACAAGTCATTTCAGACTAAGGAGGTTTCAAGTCAGCCAACGTTTTATTTAATATCTTTAAAACTTAGCTATAACCCAAATTTTACAACACAAAACTTATCTAAGCTTCGTGAAAGTTCGTTATTTTTATATTTTATATTTATATCAAATAGTTTTGCAATAATTTTAGTAAAAATATTTTTTTAAACATGTTGGCAGAATCTGGACGTATGACCTTTCGAATTCTAAACTAAACTCAGTTTACATTATCTATGATAGGTGACTCGAAAAAAGTGACAATCTGTATTGGCGGGTAGCCATTATTTTATTCAATTTAAGTGTTTAGAAACAAATTAATTTTATTTTTGGTTTTTTTTTCTCGCAATGTGATGAAAATCATTGTGTGTATCACGGGCAGTAAGGGGATTACAAACTCGAGTCATTAAAAGCCCTCCGCCTTCGGCGTCGGGCTTCTAATAGACTCTCATTAGTAATCCCCTACTTACGGCCCTAGATGCACAATGTACTATTCGTCTCTTGTTAGTAGTGTTAGTATTGTAGGGGAGTGCGGCATGCTGTTTAAGAACTGTGTGCATTATAAATATTTGTCTAATACACGATTTATAAAGAAGGTTAGTGGAGTAGAGGAAAGGTCCAAAAGTAGAGACCTTTAGCACCGCACGCTGGGCTCTCCCTAGGGTTAGTAATGAGGTTTTTGTTGTGCCACCCCATGACGTAATGCAATAAGATAATTATTGACTGACCTAAGGCCAGATAGACTTGCCTGATTATTTTTAAATTGCGTAGTTTTTTAAAGACGTACATTAATTTCCGAACTCTGCCACTTAAAGCTTTAATATGAGGGTATGGATATATAGACAGTAATAATAATAATAAAATCATAATAGATTGTTTCTTTTATATTATTAAATTGTGTATTTAATTTGAAATAGTTTGTGTAAAAATTAATTTATCAGTCCTCAATCAAAGGTAAGTTAACATATACATATGAATAGTTGAATGGACTGTTTGCCTAAATTTTCATTACATTAATAAATTACCGATTCCGTTTTAAGTACGTCATCGGCTACAAAAATTGGGAGCAGAGACTTAAAACTAAGTTATTAAGTATCTGTGTACTCCGTCACAGTGTGATGACTACAAAAAGTCACATGTTACTTTAGGTTTAGTATTTTCCGTATCGCTAGTTAGTTTTGGCAGAGGAAAGCGACATCTGTTGGCGATGTTTGTAACCGGAGTAAATAACGGCTTAGAGCGGGTAGTTCAACTAATATTACAAGCGGAACTCTCGCTTCAGTTATATTAACTAGAAAGGGAGTTCCGCTTGTAATATAAGTTGTACTTTGTTATGCAGCAGGCCCCTGATGGCCTAATGGTTAGAGACCCTGACTATGAAGCTTGAGGTCCCGGGTTCGATTCCCGTGTCGGGGCAGATATTTGTATGAAAAATACGAATGTTTGTTCTCGGGTCTTGGGTGTTTAATATGTATTTAAGTATGTATCTATCTATATAAGTATGTTTATCCGTTGCCTAGTACTCATAACATAAGCTTTGCTAAGCTTACTTTAGGACTAGGTTAATTGGTGTGAATTGTCCCGTGATATTTATTTATTTATTATTATTATTATAATACTTAGTTGACGTTGACGATTATCCTTACATCATTAGGTAACCGTGCGAGGGGCCAAGGGAGGATCATCATCATCATCATCATCATCATTTCAGCCGAAAGACGATGTCCACTGCTGAACATAGGTCCCTTGCCATCCGCATCCAACGCGACCCCGCAACCTTAACCAGGTCGTCGATCGATCTTGTTAGAGGCCTACCTACACTGCGTCTTCCGGTCCGTGGACGCCACTCAAGAACCTATTTGCCCCATCGGCCATCAGTTCTACGAGCGATGTGCCCTGCCCACTGCCACTTGAGTCTGGCGATTATTCGATAGCCCTCTGAGTGCGTTTGAGCTTTCTTACGAGGGAGGATAATTATATGCAATAATGTCCCCGCACCTCCACCATTTGTGGGGGGGGGGGCGTAGCTGAACCTATTTACTTGATCGATTCACTATAAAACTGTTCCCTAACTAAGCGTTTTTTTATTGTGAGAGGGAGGCAAACGACCAAGCGGGTCATCTGATGGAAAATGATCACCACCGCCCATAAATATCAACAACTCAAAGAGAGTCGCCAATCTGTTGCTGGCCTTTAAAGTAAGTATAAACCCTTTTCTTGAAAGCCCCGATGTCATGACATAGTTGTCTGGAAACACTGCTGCCGGAAGCTGGTTCCACAGTTTCACCGTACGTGGCAGGAAGTGCCGAAGAAAACGTACAGTGGTAGACTGCCATTCATCGAGATGGTGACGATGGAACTTAGACTTACGGCGGGAAGTGCGATGGTGGAATTTTGCAGCAGGCAGCAAATTAAACTAACTAAACTAATTAACTAACTATTATTAAACTTTTTTGTTTATTATTTACTTTAGGAATTGCTTTTTGATAACAAGCATCACTGTAAAAATAATCACTTCATGAATAGGTATCGAAGAATGGCTCCCCAGACCGTCTACTGTCCGTTGTTTGTTTCTCGATTGAAATTCTAGAAGACACGAATTCAAATTTACGAAATAGCGACACGGTCTCGGTAGCCAGTGTTACAGTACACACCTCTTATGACAAATAATGCTACTGTACCAGTTGAGTGCAATACGAACCTTTTTACTACCAAATAGTTATAGTCAAATACTAATTTATGCGGATCCTTTTTTAAAACTCTGATTATTTAAACTATGCATTTAGATGTTGTACTTAAAATCACTAAGTTGTTCACTTATGTGCATTTTTTCGGCAAAAATGTATTTACTATTTGTGGAACGTTTCATTTTAATGGCAACACTGTAGTAGATTTGCCGGAATCTAATTATGATTTCGGGTTTAGATGAATTTTACCGTATTCGGATTATAATAATTTTCATCACAGACCAGATTTTCGTACGTCTCACCTATGTATTTTTGGTAGTGGTAGAGCCATGATGTAGCTAGCCGCTGCATCACGAATGGGCCGGCTCGTCCGGGGCAGTACCACCCTCTCACAGAACACCGGCGTGAAGCAGCAATACTCCTGCTGCGTTTCGTACGGTCAGTGAGAGCGCTGGGGGCCCAATATCTCTCCCCCTCCTCTATTCCCTCTCCCTTTTAGGGCCGACAACGCACTGGCATCGCGTAAAGCGCTGCGCGTGTCTATGGACAATGGTGTTCATTTAACATCAGGTAACCCACTAGTTCCTTAGTGCGGCCTCTCTAACATAAAAAAAAATGTATAAATAGATCATAAAATAATCCAAGTGAATTTAGGACGTTCTATTAGTAATTTAAAAAAAGGGGAAAATAGAAACTACAATTTTCTAACATTATTTATTTAATCTGCACTTTACAACGAAATATGTATATCACTATAAATATGTTAATTAAATTAATTACACGATGGAATGTAACTCACAGCACACCAAACGATATTTAAAATTTATATTTATATATTTAATTATAAAACAAATGTTTGTGTTAATAAGTATTCAGAAGTGAAAAAAATAAAATTGTAGATCTGTTTTGAAAAAAAAAAAATAACGATTGTGTAAAAATATTTTTATTTACCCCCAAAAATGGCACCCATTTTAAAGCTAGTAGTATTTTAATTAATTACAAAGAATAGTGTAGATTATTACTAAAACAATAAGGTTGAATTTCCAAGTATTTCCAATATAGATCCCGCAGAGAAACTCCAAGCATAGCCCTCTCCATCGCCCTCTGAGTGACTGACTTTATAAGAAAGCGGGTAATAGCTAGTTATAAATATTTTTTGCAGTTTTTCTACTATTTACTGGCTGTACTTTATGTTGACTGTATTGCATTATCATCCAAGCTACATTAATGCCAAATTTCAAATCAATTCGATTACTATAAGTGGCTGAAATTTGACTACGATAGTTTTAAGAGTTAGCTTTTTATTAGTACTAAGGTGTATAATAAGGTGTGTATTTTGACGTTGTGTTGTCGTTAAACGTCAACACAACGTCAAAATCCCACTGTCATTACTTGAGATGTGGTTGTGTGTGTATAAAGATTTAGGTACTTTACTAAATGTAAACAAACTCCATACTATGCGACTAAACTAAAGAGTACGTCGATAACGCGACGCGTGAAAGTCAATTACAAAAACTGCATTTGGCTGGTTAACCCGACGCCATAACGGTTGGTCGTGTTGGCAGCTGATGTTTGTTTACATTTAGTAAAGTACTACTAAAAGGATTTTTGTAATTTCCCGCGGTATAGAGAATGGTAGTTATCCATAAATCTCATTTCTGCGCGGAGGCCGTCGCGGGCAAAAGCTAGACTAAATAAAATGAAAACGGTCCTCATAAAGACGTTTTTTTTTCGGTATACTACAGAACCTTTCGTGGACGAGTTCGATTCAGACTTGGTTGGTTTTTATAAATATTTGGAGTTACAATTGAAATATTTGAGTAACACTTCAAAATACTTATTAACGCAATAAAAGTAATTAATCTACGTTATTGCCCAATATGTTGATTTCATCGATAAATATGTGTTTATTAAACTCGAATTTTTTTAAACAATTAATACAATATAAGATATGGACCATATTGCTTTTACATAATATTTATCATTAAGAGGAACGTTTGAGATCTTGGGTGGCCTGAAAGAAGGTGAAATACATAATAAAAAAACCGGTTGTCTGTAAAGTCGGTATACGGACGATAGTTTAACGTGACAACGTCATATCAAAATATTGATGAAAATGATTGCATACTTTTGCCGATTGTGCCTTTCGCTCGCACTTGCCGCGCTCTCGTTCCGATCGATCATCGGCTCGAGCGTAACGGGACAATGCCTTATGTACGTTACACTGAGTCATCCTTTTTCGTGCGTGCAGCCGGCGTTCATCGATTTATAAGACGTTGTCACGTCAAACAGAAATATAATTGTGGAACGTAAGAACCTCTGTCTTAGAGGTTTTATCGCTATTTACGGCTCAGCCACAACCAGGGCTTAAAATACCGGTATTTTCCGGAACCGGTATCGTGGCCTTACACCAGAAACCGGTAAGTATTAGTGTTGGTACCTGTGCCAGGGAACCGGTACCAAGCATAGGTCCTACATGATACCGATACCTTGGGAACCGGTATAATTGATGAAATTAACTGGTACCGTAAAACGGGGTTCCTTTAAAATACGTCCGTCATTTGCTCAATTGAGCCATGAATATTTGCGTTTTTATAACCATTTTAAATCTATCAAAGTAGCCCTGAAATTTCCCAAAGTAAACCCAGTTTACCGGTATTAAGAGTTTAAAATACCGGTACTCGAAAGTGCGCGTGGAGTGAATGAGAGAGATAGGGGGCACAATAAGTTTTCTACTCACATCGCGAGTTCCCGTGGAAACAGAAACCGCTCAATCGTATCGTATCGCACTAAACGGCAAATTCGCGTACACGTACCACTATTATAGGGAAACGGTATTTTTCGGTGCTAATACCGGTATTTTTCTCTGGAACCGAAACGAAGAACTAATAAATACCGGTATGTTACAGGTATTTCCGGTAGAGCTTGTCTGATTTAAAATGACGTGCCCCACCACCGCATTTACGCACCGGATTTGAAACTCTATTGCAGCTACAATAGAGAAATATTTCTCTTGGCAGATGTCCGTAAATGCGGTGGTTGGGCGCGCATCATTTTTAATTAGACAAGCTCTACCGGTTCCAAGCCCTAGCCACGACTGTGCGCGAGCAGCGGTACAGCGAGCGAATTCTCCGTCTATTGCTTAGTTGAAAATCCGCGTAGCACTTGTCTTTACAGCTACAGCCGTTTAAATGAGTTTCGCCCGCGCGGTACAGGGGCTGGGGGTGGGGGGTATGACGACAAAGGGGGCCGAGAAAGGTGCGGGCGGCGAGCGCACTTTGTGTGCCTGCCGCCCGCACCTCTCCAGGCCCCCTTTGTCGTCATACCCCCCAGCCCCTGTACCGCGCCGGCGAGGACTCATTTAAATGGTCAAGCTATAGTGCCATTCACGAAGGCGCGTGAATTTGTCAAAATTAGACGTTAATATCATTGGAATAAGAACCACGGCACGCGTCATCATGAATAATTCGATCTATATCAACCGGATAGCAGTGGTCAGTGAATACCAACGCTGGCCGCGCCGCCTATCGCGACTAGTGGTAACCAAGCCGTAACTACAAATTGACTTCAGTTTATAACTTGTTAATAAAGGCTTAGATTATTTATGCACTAGATGGAGCGTCAGTAGCAAACATTGCGATACAAAACGTCCACAAATCCATTTGACAGCTTCATATTACGATCGCGTTACGTCATTCCGGTTGTCACTGTGTGCGTGCTTAATGATACCAGTTAATTTCACATTCCTCAAAATGTGGGGAAAGTGAAGCTGATTGGGGAATGTGTGGGGAGAGCTTCAATTCGGGGAAAATGAGGAGAATTTAAGTATGAACACAAATACGCGACATTTGACATCAAATTTCTGCTAGTCTTGATTAATTTCCTACAATTCATTATTCGCAACAGCTCTAAACTAAGTCACTCGGCCCACATAATTTTTCATTCCCCACACGTGGGGAATTTCGACAATGCGTTTGGGGATTTTAGCATATTACTATTGGCAACCCTGCAAATGACGCAAATGACGTATAAGCCAACAGTTGGCTTATATTTTTACGGGACGTTTCCATGCCACCAAAGCTCTATCTAGTGCATAAATAATCTAAGAATAAAGGTAATACATACATTATTCTTCAGATATAGAATAAACCAAAAACCGTGCCACAATCTAGGCTTAACGTCAAGTGTCCAGAATCAAAGCGACACACGCGCGGCTGAACAGAGATAGCCAATACTTTGGTTAAATTGTGATTTATTTGCAATTTAGACAATCGTTCAACGTCTGTTTAACACATGTCAGTCTCTGTAATTGTCGTTTTAAAATCGAAGATTTATTTAATTTTAAGCATTATTTTTTTAAGTAAAGTGTTCTAATTTGGAGAATGTGATTAATTTTCAATTAACTAACAGGTAACGTCACAGTTCAGTATTACTACGGAAGAGAAAAACAACCACACTTTAAACATAAAACATGCCGTGCTATGTGACAATTAATCATCGATAGTCAACAAAACACAATGGTCAATCCTCCTTTGCCGTTTTATTTTTGCTATGGAAATTCCGCCCCTTGGTAATAAATAATAAGCTTCAAAATCAGGCGCGCTTACAGTTTTTGGTTTATTCTACTCACTTTTATAACATGACAGTACCTGCCAAAATACATTTGCATTGATTTAACAAATACATAAATTCGATATACATTTTATTTATTCAATTTGAAGAATTATCCAACAAGAAAGTTATAATTGAGCATCTAATAATACGGGATAATACCGACATTCAAATACATTATTTTTCACGTTTAAAACTATAAAGAGTAAAATGTGACAAGTGTACTTTTCTTAGCATCGCTCAGCGTTTTCCTACTGATTAAGTATTTCGTCGATGAGACTGCATTACCGCGTAACCAACAATTAATTGCTAATCCGCGTAACTGACTTGTGGGCCAATCAACTTTTAAACCGACGTTTTTGGCGTCTCCTGCGTTACCAAAAAATCGTACTTCCAACAAGATATTTCACGGCTTAATAGGTTAAACTTACGTAGGATGGCATGTATTCATGCTATTCATCTATTAAATTACAGAAAAAACGTGTTTACTTACAAAAATCTGCAATTGTTTGAAAAATGTCGCGGACAGATTATAGTCAGTTTAAAAGTTGATTGGCCCTTGTGGCAAATTTTACAGGGGAGCATTAAATTGAACATCTTTGTGTTTGTGGGTTGATCTCAGGTTGCCTAGGTCGCAAAATGACTACATAGGTTTATTGACCACATCGCACAATGACTAGGTCGCAAAATGCCTAGATAGCTTATTTTTGTCCTTCCGTACCCGTGGTCCAACTATAGTTTGTCCAACTGCTTTTCGACGGAGCTCCGCCCAAGGACGGGCGTAGCTCCTCTTTGTGGCTATTTTGTCCTTCGGGCAACTGAAGCTACCTAACTAACCTAACCTACCTATTTTTGTATTAAAATATTATTGAGTGATTCAAAATAATCTAATATTCTGACATTATATTACTATTTTAATTGCATGATTATTATTCTGTAGTTAAATATTGTTATTTTTTATTGTAAATTATTATTAATTATTCTGTAATTTTATGTTTTGATTCTCTTTTATTGTTAAATCTTCATTTCATTTTGGAATGTAAATTTATTGTATTAATCTCTCTCACTCAAAAATGCTGCGCCCTTCAGGGTTTCATATGATGGAGTTGTACTTATTTACGTGTGAATTGCATTTAATAAACAATACAATACAATAATGGCAGCATTTTTTAATGACCTAGTCATTATGCGATGTGGTCAAATAAAGGTCTGGGCAATTTGCGATCTAGTCATTATGCGACGTGGTCAACCAACCTATGTAGTCATTTTGCGACCTAGACAACCTGAGATCAACCGGTGTTTATTGATGCCATACTTACCCAAACTTAAATTTGACACATTTTGTTAGTTACGCGGCATTAGCCATTGTTGGTTACGCGGTATTGCTATTCTTTTCGACTTAATTTCATTTATAATTTTCAACGTGGGAATTGTTAAATTTTAATACATTTAGTACCTACCATTAAGCAATTTTTTTTATGTAAACATACTATTTAAGTCAAGTATTTTTTTAAAACACATTATTATTTTAATAGAAATTAGGGATTTGCTAATTTTTAATGTTTTGCTTTACTGACACCCTTAGAAATGTCAATAATCTTTAATGGGGGTCGATTAAATTATTTTTGATTAAACGTAATGAACGTTTTTGAATGTGTCAGTTAGTTATTTTGCATAGACGTCATGTCACAGACACAAAAGTCTTCTGATAAAAATCGGAACGTTTTCAAATTAAATAATACAAATTATCTTAATACAAATTATTTTTGAACTTAAAAAAAACAATCAATAGTTTTCATTTACTAAAAATAAATAAGTACCGAATAAATACTGATTACGATTTCAATTAAAAAAAATAAGTACACATAATTTACTTTCATATAAATAAATGGAACTTGTAATAATTTTAACCGTGTGTTTAAGCACCTAATTTATATATGGTAACACATTTAGCACTATAATTGATATTTTTTTATAAAAAATTCTATTCTCGAGCTCATTTGTAAGCAGAATAAACAATATTTTCCCTCAAAAACTTTACAAATTAATAGAAAAAAGTGATAACTGTATTTTATTGGAACGTATTTTTAACCCCCGACACACTGGAGAGGTGTTACAAGTTTTACATGTATCGGTGTATCTGTTTGTGGCATCGTAACTATCAAACGAACGCACGCAGTTTTATAAAGAAATCTAGTTGTTCTTAACAAAATTTTAGTAAACTCGGTTCAACTGTTTTTGAGATATCAGAGTTTAAAATGGGAATGTCTAGGGTTTTTTATTTATAAATACTTTTCTTATAACACTTCGAACACATATCACCTCTAACGAATTGTCATAATTCATAATATCATATATTTCTTATTCTATTAGCAAACTTGGTGTAATAAATCTACAATTAATATTTCATATAAACTTTCATCTAAATCCAACTTGAAAAGGCATACAGCTGTATTATAATGGTCGAACATTATGTGAAACATTATTATGTGAACGCGTCATCTACATATATTACTCTTTCTCTGTTTTTAATCTAAATTAACACATTTTACTATCTTAATAATAATAACTAGTTATAACCTAATAATATTGGAATGATATAAATAAATATAACAAATTTGAACTAAGTGTAACAACTAACGTACAAAATTTATAAACAGTTAAAAATATAAAACAGGAATTAACTTAATTCGTTGATATGGATAGGTAAAAGCCAATAATAACTTTAGGTGGAGAAAATTCAAAGACAATTATCAAAAATCTCCAATTTATGAGTTTTAATGCAAAGCAAAATTCAATGCAAACAAATGCAAATTGTTATTATTTCAAACGATATTATGCGAATAGATGTTCACCAACTAAAGTTATTAAAAATGCACTGGAAATGCTAAATCAAGCCTTTTAAAATCTGTACGTCTTTAATTTACTTATAAGCATTATATTTCACTTTTATATAAAAAAAATGTCATGCCATACTGTTCTCTATCGTAACGCTACATGGTTTAGTTTCGAGCAAAACGCTGTATAAATGGTGTATGGCAAAATGTGTTACAAATTTTTATCATTTTTTTTCAGTTTTTTTTTAATCAAATAATTATGTATTTCGTTTCTATGTTTCGTACAAAACAAAAATGGCACCGAAATATTAATAATTTCAATTTATATGGCATTACACATTATTTCCAGGAATCAAATGGACACAGTGTAAGACAACATTATTAGGCGCATCAATGCACCACAAAAAACTAATCTCAAAAGCGGAAAACATTATTGAGCAGTAGATTTCAATCGCAAAGTCTCCCAAGTCTGCAAGTTTCCCATAATTTAATATGACATAATGTCTCATTTTCCATAATTTTCATCTACACTGATATTATAAAGAGGAAAGATGTGTATTTTTGCATGTAACGAATAAACTTAAAAACTAATGGACCGATTTCAAAAATTCTTTGGCCGTTAGAAAGCTACATTGTCACTGAGTGACATAGGCTACTTTTTACCGCGGAAAAATACCTTTTCCTGCGGGAAAATCATTTTATCGCGGGCGAACCTGCGAACGGAAGGCTAGTTAGTCATAAACTGATTTATTTCTGAAACAGCATTCCCTTCGGAATTGTTACTCTAACCTAACCTACTGCATTCTAAGAGATGGCATTTCGAAAAATCATGAAAACAGTATGCTTTATATTTTATGACAAACGTTGATATGACAAACTAAATTATGGGAATCCAAGGGATCAGCTTTCTAAAAGACTACCATAAAGCCAGGAAAAGTTTAGGATTATAGCAGCTTGTGTAAGTATAAGTAAACAAAACTGTCTAACCTTGCTACTGGTGTAATTGTTGTTCATTGATCAATTATTTCTTTATGTACTATTTTTCTTCTGAATTTTCTACTATATGGTATTAAATAAAGAGTCATTGTATCGTTGTGTTGTACTTTTCAGATAACGACAGTTTTTTCGGTAGTTTTTTCGTTATTCAACTTCAATTTGGTTATTTAAGCATTAATAAATTTAAGTTAAATATATTTTTCTACTGTACCTTCCCTCGTGTAAATATTTAAGGATATAGCATACCTGGAAGCAATTTGCGTAAATGCAATGTATAATTAAAGATAGATATACTATAATTTTTAAGTCAACGAGTTCCGGTTAGACACTTTCTCAAAACTATGACAAACTCCATCAATTTTTGTATACAAAGAACAATGACACTTGACCATAATTCAAATTGACTTTTAGAACACAAATGACTCAGTTGTTACAATAGGGATGTTGACGCCATTAGAAAATAATTCGATGACACGACTCCAGTAAAAAAAAAGCTTTATTTTAGCCGTGACAACCAGATTAATTTTTCGATTATTGTTGCTCACAAATAAATAGTTAGTTGACTGAGTTGGCGAACAAGTGACGTCATAAGTTCCTATTGCCATTCAAACTCTATGGGAGAATTGTGTTTTGACAGCTCATAAAAAGTACGACAGTTGATTGCGAGGTGTCAACATCCCTATTGCCCGTTGCAAAATTACATACATCTGTAAAATCATATTTTAGTTCAAAATGCAGCTTTTTTCATATGAGTCGTATTATATGCAGAGTTTTACAAAGTAGGCCTTATATCGGTGGCCTTATAATACTTAAATCTTGGTAAGGTAGCTGCCCATATTTTTTTGATATTTTTTTAAAACACGAAAATAATTGTTTAGACAATTTATTGAATCAGGCGTTACTTTGCGGAGGTCCATATTAATGAACTAAAACAATTACTTTGCTCACTACTACTTACTTATTTACTTTTTTCTGGAATGCATGGAAATAATTAGGTACAACACTATGGGGTCTATTATTAATGAACAGGTAAATTTAGTATCTTCTCCTTTACTGCGGCTTGGGTCTAATTTGAACAGTTAGTATTAACCTTTTCAACGCCACGCCTCGACAAAACGTAAACCTGCTTTGAATCTTATGTCATTGTGTCAAGATCACTTTGACATTGTACTTTGTGACACCTATATGTGTCGTTGGCGTTGAAAGGGTTAATAAAATATGCCTTATAAATAAATAAACAAAAATTCAAGGTAGTTTTATAATATGTCAATAAAAGTTAATTTTTGTGGGGTAGTTTGAGAATAAGAAAAATAAAGTGGGTACTTGAGAAGTTACAGTGACAAGTTAAAACATTTGTGTTGGTTTGTGAGTTTAACATTTGGTAGCATGGCATACGGTTGTGGTAACTCTGAAGATGAGCTCTGGTTGAGTTCGAAACGCGTCAGTGTAGCTTGGTGGTGGTGATGGTTGGGTTTATGTTAACATCAACATACTCCCAGATAATATCGATTCTACTGCCCTGGACTACCTGAATTTATGCTCCTATCATGGCTTACTCCCTGCCCATTCGCTTCCCACACATCAAAGCGGCTCTTGTTTGGATCATATCATGCTTAAATCCAGTTTCCCCTCAATTGCGCTTGTCACTAACTCGTCAATAACCGATCACAACGCTGCCCTATTAACCTTGAAACGTAAATTACCTAATCTAAATCGCACGCAAATAATATCTAAAATGAATATAAATAAACTTGAAGATGATTTATGCAACATTGACTTTAGCCCAGTTTACAATTCTGATGACGCGAATACTTGTATGTCGTACTTAATAAGTAATATTCAACAAGCAACTATAAGAAACACGACGTACACTCGCTTAAGTAATAAAAATTACAATATAAAGCCTTGGATAACACCAGGGCTCATTCGCTGCATGAGACATAGAGACAAATTACATAAGAAGGCCAAGTCCAATCCAAACAATTTGGTATTACAATTATCTTATAAAAGGTATCGAAATTTCTGCAACGACCTTCTTAAAAAAATTAAATGTTGTTACGATAAAAATGAATTAGAAAAGGCTGGAACAAACAGTAAAAAAGTATGGAATTTCATAAAAAATGTAACGTATATATCAAAACAGCGGGAATCATCTTCAGGATTATTTCAAGGTCATGCCTCACAACTGACTTCTGCAAACAGTGCAAATGAGTTTTTCGTAAACATAGGTAAGAATTTGGCAGAAAAAGTTCAGAGTCAGTCGCTTATGACGCCTTCAAACCAGTCGCAATCAAGTTATAGTGTTAATTCATTTGTGCTGGCTGATACAGATGAAGCAGAGGTAGAAAGAATTATTATGGGCCTAAAGGACGTTTCTGCGGTTGGTTGGGATAACATTTCAAATAAAATGATAAAACGTTTCAAGCATATCTTGATCTCTCCACTTACTTATATTTTCCGGAAATGCTTGGCAGAAGGAAGCTTTCCAAAATGTTTAAAAAAAGCTATAGTTGTTCCTGTATACAAAGCTGGCAGTAAAGACCAAATAACGAATTATAGACCTATTTCGTTATTACCAGCAATTTCTAAAATACTAGAAAAAATAATAAATAACAGACTTGTTCAATATTTGGAAAAAAAAACAATTTTGTCAAAAACTCAGTTTGGCTTTAGATCCAATTTATCGACTTGCGATGCTGTGCATCAACTGACTGACTATGTTGTACAAGCTCTGGACAAGGGGAAGCGGACGGTGGGAATATTTCTAGACCTTGCTAAAGCTTTTGACACAGTTTCCATTCCCATCCTTTTGCAGAAGCTTGAATCCTTGGGTATAAGAGGCACCCAGCTTAAATTATTCGCAGATTATCTGGACGAGCGTAGTCAATGCGTAAAAATTGATAATATTTATAGCTCTGACCTGAAAAATACCTCTTTTGGGGTTCCCCAAGGAAGTATTTTGGGCCCCACTCTATTTTTGGTTTATATAAATGACCTCTGTAATCTAAAATTAGATGGGGGTAAAATTATAGCATATGCTGATGACACTGCTCTACTCTTTTCTGCTGACTCAGATCAAGAGGTCTATAAAATTGCACAACAAGGCTTTAATGTTGTAAATAATTGGCTTCAGCAACATTTACTGACTCTAAATGCGGGAAAAACTAATTACGTACAATTTTGTATGCGTAAATCTAATTTAACTTCAACTAACCCAAAGCTCTATGCGCACCATTGCAAGGACTCTGCAAATAACGTGTGTAAGTGTCCAACTATAGCTATTACTAACAGGATAAAGTATTTGGGTGTTATAATTGATGAAGCCCTCTCATTTAAATCCCATATCGAAGCTTTAAGTGGCAGAATCCGTAAGTTAATATTTGTTTTTAAGAAACTACGCACTATCGCGGACTCAAAAATAATCAGGCAAGTTTACTTTGCCTTAGGCCAATCTATATTAACTTATTGTATTACGTCATGGGGAGGCACATCTAAAACGTCATTACTAACCCTTGAAAGAGCTCAGCGAGCAGTGCTTAAGGTTTCCACTTTCCGTCCTTTTCTCTACCCCACTGATCTTCTCTACAAAGATTGTAAGGTACTAACAGTTAGACAAATATTCATAATGAGCACTGCCCTCAAACAGCACGCTGCACTCCCCTACAGCATTGAATCTACTAACAAAAGGCGGAAAGATATAGTTTGCCCTCGAAATATGGGAAAAAAACATGCCTTCTCTTCCAGATTTTACGTATTCTTAGGACCATTTCTTTACAATAGATTAAACGCCAAGTGGGGCATATATCCTCTTACTTATAAAATAACTAAGAAAATTCTCCAAGATGAACTTCAAAAACTATCCTACGAAGATACAGAGAAACTATTGATTATTTCGAAATGAACATTTTTCATATTTTGTTATTTATAGTGTTTTGTAATTTAGCAAAGTTATTAAGAACTACTGTTTTTTTGCAAGTGTTAATTTAAGATAGTTTATAAGTCCTTTTCGCCTGAAACACAGGAACATCCTAGTTCAGGCATAATGTGTTTCTTACCTTTTGTATGTTTAGACTATAGATGTTATATTGTAAAAGTATTTTTGAATAAAGATTTATTATTATTATTATTATTATGTGATTTGTGTGTGTTCGTACAGTGTGGAGGTGGAGGAACTGCATGAACACACATTTCTTGCATAAACGTAACTAATGTAAGGTCGCGGGTGAGCAAAGTAATTGTTTTAGTTCATTAATTGTTTAGACGTTAGTTTGTTTTTGTTTTTAATCCCTTTTTACTGTGTTTCTTGATTGCTTTTATGTCCAAATTCTGATAAACAAAATTTGAGTCGGGTCTCAGGATATAAAAAATAAAAAAAACAGCTAGATTATCTAAGGTTTTAGTAGATCTTTTAACACTATATTTTCTGTGTGGTATATCTTCAATTGCCCATTACATGGTAGGCCTTATAGTACTGGCTTTACAGTACCTAAATTTTAAAAAGCAAGCTGCCATTAGTTTTTTTTTCATGATTTCCGTGCGATGTTTTGCTGGGTCTTACTAGGTAGGCCTTATAGTGGCCTTTAGTTTTTAATCAATAGAAATGAGCAAACAAACTTGACCTGCATTTATATTTATAAAAAGCAACATTACAATTTAATTGTTGGTTGCTGTTAATTATTATAATAAAAAAATCGCTTAAGAGACAGGTCAAAATGTTTACCTTTTTCCTAATGGTCTGATTATTGTTTTTTCATATGTTTCACGCGGTATATTTTCTAATGTGCCTTAAAAGCCAGGCCTTAATGTTACAACTAACTTAGTAGCAACTCTAGTTCAATCAATGTTTTTTTCCGTATGTTTTCTATCGGGCCTTACAAGATAGGCCTTATAGGCCTCATGGGCCTTATATCTTGGTGAGCAGTCCTTCTAATCCCAGTACTTCTGGGAGCTCGATGTCTTCGAGGCGAATTGGCGAAGGATCGAAGGGGAACTGCACGGAGAATATCATCTTGGAGTCCATGAGGAGGTTTTGCTGGGGAAATAAATGGTTTTATAAGTTAATGGAACAACGGCCGACATGTTTTAAATTACTTTGACACTGGCAAAATTTTCCTTCATAAAAGAGTGCCATAATTATTTAAAAAAAAAAAAACACTAATATGTAATGTGTACAATTGTAAGTTATCTATCTAAATGGACGCTTTGTGTCAACTGTAAGTCGGTAAGAAAGTTTTGCAACACCCCTAAGTAAAAAAAAGTGCATTCTAGCATCAACTATTTCGTATAAATCCAATGATACAGATAAAAAATATAAAAAATAATGCCTTTAATTGAGAGGGGGAGAGGGAGGGAGGGAGGGGGGAGAGAGAGAGAGAGAGGGATTTGTTTATTTACACACATTCGATACGTTTGTAAGGAACAAAAAAAAAAAACTCGATTCATTACAAAGTAATATGTTGCGGCCAGCCACAACGCTGTTTTTGCAGTGGGATCCATGGCAAATCGGACGGATCCATGTCTTAATCATACGAGGGGTCAAATAAATAGATGCGGTCGAAACGTCGAGGTAGCTTTAGAAACAAACTGTCGGGTTTAATAGGTTTGTAATCTTGAAAAAATGTCGTGTCACGGTGTTTATTATCGAACTCCTCCGAAACGGCTTGACCGATTTTTATGAAACCTTTTTGTCTAAGGATATTTGGTAGAAATATTATTTATTTTTTATTAGCAGTACGGCTGCTCACCGAATCTAAGATTATTTAAAAGCGAAAAAGTTTTTCGGGTGCGCCGGTGGGATTCGAACCCACGTCTCCTGGGTATGCGCCCCAACGGGTGTTCTACCAATTGAACCACGTCGCATCCAACCGACTCCCCCGAAATTCTTAATCGCTTACATACGCCAACAGTGGCGTGTGGTAACATCCATCGCAACTATTAGAAGCTACGACTCCTACGTTCCAAATTACATTGGAAATGCGTAAGAAATGATGTACCACATTTATTTATTCGCTTTTAAATAATCTTAGATTCGGTGAGCAGCCGTACTGCTAATAAAAAATAAATAATATTTGAATAAATAGATGTGGTACATCATTTCTTACGCATTTCCAATGTAATTTGGAACGTAGGAGTCGTAGCTTCTAATAGTTGCGATGGATGTTACCACACGCCACTGTTGGCGTATGTAAGCGATTAAGAATTTCGGGGGAGTCGGTTGGATGCGACGTGGTTCAATTGGTAGAACACCCGTTGGGGCGCATACCCAGGAGACGTGGGTTCGAATCCCACCGGCGCAGCCGAAAAACTTTTTCGCTTTTAAATAATCTTATATTTGGTAGGTCTGAGAATAGGTCGTAGGCTATTTTCTATACCCCTATTCTTCGCAGACGGAGTCGCAGGCAACAGCTAGTAATAGAGTGAATATTCGAGTGTTTTGACCGCGCGGTTAAACGTCATTACCATTCGACGATTATTACCACAACCGAAGGACGAATCGCGCGAAATTTCATCAAAATAGATTCAGCATCGGTACTGTCTACTCAAATGGTAATGAAAAAAAAACCGCCGTAAAACGCTGAATACCTATTTACCCGATAACTGTGTAGTTATACGTAGTTTAGTTACTCACCGGTTCTTTATCAGCGTTGGGTGCAGCTTTCTCCTGCATTTTCTTCTGTATCTCATGAATGAACTCCCTCGTCACTTTCACCTCGTACTCCTCGGCCGGCGTGTACATGTTCAAAATCTGGGGGTTGAAGTGTTCATAGGTGTAAATATGAGTTAGAATCTGCTTACGTAAAATGAAAAGGGTTAGGTACTGCTACCTTGTGGTACAAATAGGAAAGCATATCATTTTAGAATATGTGCCAATAAAAAATTAACAGTTTGTTTTGAAAATAACTAGACGCAAAGGACTCTTTTTACATAGACCTTTTTTGCAATCAGCTATTTAGAAATATCCATTGACATTGACTTCACTTTGACTCGGGTTTTAACTCATTTTTGACTCGACTCAACTTTAACTGGATTTGACTTTGATTCGACTTTGACTTGCTGGAGTAGACTTTGACTCAAATTTACTTTGAATTTACTTTGACAAGACTTTCGACTCGTCTTTAACTCGACTTTGACTCAACCTTGACTCAACTTTGACTCGACTCTTACTGTTCCACGATGGGCTTACCTTGCAGACTTGCATGGCGGTGAGGTTGGAGCACATATCGACTGTGCTTTGGACGTCCGCCATGGACTTCCTCGCTTGCAACAGCTGCACTGCCTGAGTGATCGGTTTTAGCACGCTGAGGATCTCTTCAACCTAGAATACAAGGGTTTTATGTAGATTATAAAAAAAACCGTGGTGGCCTAGCGGTGTGACCTAAAGTCTCTCAAGCAGAGGGTCGTGGGTTCGAATCCCGGCTCGCACCTCTAAGTTTCTTTGGAATGTATGTGCGAAATTACATTTGAAATTTACCATGAGCTTTACGGCGAAGGGAGTCTTGAGGAAACCAGTATACACCTGTGAAGGAATTCAATGGTGTGTGTGAAGTTCCCAATTCGCAGTGGGCCCGCGTGGGAACTACGGCTCAAGCCCTCTCATTCTAAGAGGCCTGTGGCAGTGGGACGTATATAGTCCAGGGTGAAAATGATGAAACTGATTGAAATGATGATGTGTCTACTTACGCTCTTCTGTCCGTACTCCGCGAGCTGTTCCTTGATCCAGGTCTCGAGGTGGCTGATGTTGTACCGGATCTGGAGACCCTTGGCCCAGCAGCACAGGTCCTTACGCAGCAACAGCTGGTTCAGACTGTACGCGCAGATGTAGTAGAACAACTGAAATCATATATAGTAAAGCATAGTTTTATAAATAAAAAAAAAAAAATATATCACGGGACAATTCACACCAATTGACCTAGTGCCAAAGTAAGCTTAGCAAAGCTTGTGTTATGGGTACTAGACAACGGATAAACATACTTATATAGATAGATACATACTTAAATACATATTAAACACCCAAGACCCGAGAACAAACATTCGTATTTTTCATACAAATATCTGCTCCGACACGGGAATCGAACCCGGGACCTCAAGCTTCGTAGTCAGGTTCTCTAACCACTAGGCCATCTGGTCGTCTCTCGTATCGCATCGCTCGTAGAACTGATGGCTGATGGAGCACAAAGGTTATTGAGTGGCGTCCGCGGACCGGAAGACGCAGTGTAGGTAGGCCTCCAACAAGATGGAGCGACGGCCTGGTTAATGTGGCGGGAACGCATTGGATGCGGATGGCGCAGGGCCGATCATTTTGGCGAGCCATGGGGGAGGCCTATGTTCAGCAGTGGACGTCTTTCGGCTGAAATGATGATGATGATGATGATGATGATTGTCTTCTTAAAGATGAGGAGGGTTTTCTTTTATTTGTACAAGTTTTCAACTTGCCAATCTGAGAAGTTTGACTTGAAATTTACCTGCGTGAAAGATGCTGAATGTGAGCGGCGCGTGGTTATGATGCGCCTGCGCAGCTGCAGCTTAAGAGAACACTGATGATGATGATAATGATTACTGTGATGATGATGATGATTGTGGTGGTGTTGGTGGTAGTGATGATGGTGTTGATGTTTGTGATGATGATCATGATGGTAGTGGTGATGATGATGATGCTGATTATTATTGGCTTGTGAAGATGCCGACAGTGAGCGACGCGTGGTTATGCGCCTGCACAGCTGCTGCTTGAAGAGAGGGTGATGATGATGACCATTACCTGTTTGAAGATGCTGACAGTGAGCGGCGCATGGTTGTAGTGCGCTTGCGCGAGTAGCTGCTTGAGAGGGGGGTGACGATGATGATGACCATTACCCGCATGAAGATGCTGACTGCACCTGCGCCAGCTGCTGTTTGAGGGAGCGATGATGATAATCATTACCTGCTTGTTGCTGGTTGAAAGAGGGCGATGATGACGTTGGTGATGCTGATGGTAGCAGTGATAATGGTAATTATGATGATGATGATGGTAGCGGAGATGATGATAATTATGGTGATGATGATGATGCTGATTATTGTCTGATTGAAAATGCCGGCTATGAGCGGCGCGTGGTTGTAGTGCGCCTGCGCAGCTTCTGCTTGATGGAGTGATGGTGGTGATGATTATGATGATGATAATGAATTAAAGATAATGGTGATGATGACCACGATGGTGGTAGTGACGATGGTAATGATTATGATGGTGGTAATGATGATGATGTTGATGGTAGTGATGATGATGATTATGATGGTGGTGGTGGTGGTGGTGGTGGTGGTGGTGATGATGATGATGATGATGATGATGATGATTATTATGATGGTAGTAATGATGGTATCCATTACCTGCTTGAAGATGCTGACGACGAGCGGCGCGTGGTTGTGGTGGTTGCGCAGCGTGGCGTGCGCCTGCGCCAGCTGCAGCTTGAGGCGCGCGGGGCCGGCGCCGGGGGGGGAGGGGGGCGCCCGCGCCGGCCCCGACAGCCCGCTGATCTCCTCGTACTCCAAGATGGCGCCCACGATCAGACGCTCCACTTGACGCTCCAGGAGGGTTATTACGCCTGACGATCAAAAGGGGACGTTGACGCCATTAAAAAATAATTCGATGACACTACTCCAGTCAAAAAAACGCTTCATTTTAGCCCTGAAAACCAGATTAATTTTCGATTAACTGCAAAATTGGATTTATTGTTGCTTTAAAACAAATAAATAGTTAGTTGGTTGAGTTGGCGAACGAGTGACGTCATAAGTTGCTATTGCCATTCAAACTCTATGGGAGAATTGTGTTTTGACAGCTCATAAAGAGTACGTCAGTTGATTGCGAGGTGTCAACATCCCTATTAAGACAAGGGAAGAATTTAAAACCATGATGTGGATTGTGATGATGTTAAAGATGAAGTAATTGATGGCTAAGAAAATTAGCATGATGACAGCAATTAGAATCATGAAAACGACTATAGTGATAATAATGGCATAGACCTTGGTCTTGGTACGTAAAGACTTGGTATCGCTCAGCGGCTGACAATGCTCCGATAGATTAAATACACTCTTAGTTCTAGCGCGGCACGTTCTTTGAATAATTGTGATGATAATTACGACTATGATAGTGAAGATAACGAAGATGAAATAGCTGATGACGATAAAGAAGAATATAAAATGGTGATAGTAGCGATGACTGTGAAGTTAAACATGATGCTAAGAAGCACTGCTAGTTCTGCGACATATCCTTTGGTAGATAAATAATGATGAAGACAATGGTAAAGTAATTGATAATGATGAAGAATATAATAATGCCGTTAGTGATATCTATGAAGATAATCATAATAATAACAACGATGATAACGAGGATAAAGACGATAGTGATTATAATGCAACTGACCTTGGTATATCCAGACGGCAGTATCACTCAACAGCTGGCGATACTCTGACAGATCAAATATGCGCAGACACTGTTGGTTTTGGCGCGGCGTGTTCTCCTTTTGGTAGATCGCATCTCCGCTGTACTGGCGGAGATTGTTCAACAGCCTATATGGGACAGTGCGTTAGAAGTAAATTATTTTTATTATTATTTAGTGTCTAATGCAAAACATCAAACAATAGTTGAAGCATAAAGAATGTGTTAATTAAGAATAGTAATAAGTTTAATGTTAATTGTTTAAAATATAGATAAAATGTACTAAAAATTGCTACAAAAATAAAGAGATCCCCGGTGTACTGTTCCCTAAAGTGCATGACACAAATAAATAGTATAGTAGAGTATAGGCGGGAGTCCCACCCGCAAAAGATATAAAAGATGACGAATGCAAGAAAGATAGAGGATGTAAAATAAAAGTACGAGAGGTATAAAAGATAGAACTGGAGTGAATGTAGAATTAGACTACAGCCCTTGACACCAAGTCGAGGGTAGCTAGCGAAAGAAAAAAAAAAAAAAACATGAAACAATAGTACATTGTGCATCTAGGGCCGTAAGTAGGGGATTACTAATGAGAGTCTATTAGAAGCCCGACGCCGAAGGCGGAGGGCTTTTAATGTCTCGAGTTTGTAATCCCCTTACTGCCCGTGATACACACAATGATTTTCATCACATTGCGAGAAAAAAAATCCAAAAATAAAATTAATTTGTCTCTAAACACTTAAATTGAATAAAATGATGGCTACCCGCCAATACCGATTATCACTTTTTTCGAGTCACCTACCATAGATAATGTAAACTGTGTTTAGTTTAGAATTTGAAAGGTCATACGGCCAGATTCTGCCAACATGTTTCAAAAAATATTTTTATTAAAATTATTACAAAACTATTTGATGTAAATTTAAAATATAAAAATATTGAATTTTCATGAAGCGTAGATAAGTTTTGTGTTGTAAAATTTGGGTTATAGCTAAGTTTTAAAGATAATAAATAAAACGTTGGCCGACTTGAAACCTCCTTAGTCTCAAATGACTTGTTTGCAAATTTTAAAACTAAAGTTAGAACTCCCTTGGGTAGAAAAATTGTACGTAAATCTATAACTCCCTTAAGAACAATAGAGGCCATTGTCATTTAGTATACAAGCATGGAATAACACCATTGACGAGCAAGTGTGATGAAATAGTACATTGTGCATCAAGGGCCGTAAGTAGGGGATTACTAACGAGAGTCTATTAGAAGCCCGACACCGAAGGCGGAGGGCTTTTAATGACTAGATTTTGTACAATGATTTTCATCACATTGCGAGGAAAAAAAATCCAAAAATAAAATTATTTGGTCTCTAAACACTTACATTGAATGAAATAATGACTACCCGCCAATACAGATTGTCTCTTTTTTCGAGTCATCTACCATAGATAATGCAAACTATGTTTTGTTTAGAATTCGAATGGTCATACGGCCAGATTCTGCCAACATGTTTAAAAAATATTTACTAAAATTATTGCAAAACCATGTGATATAAATTAAAAATATAAAAATAACGAAGTTTCCTGAAGCGTAGATAAGTTTTGTGTTGAAAAATTGGATTGTAGCTAAGTTTTAAAGAACGTTGGCCGACTTGAAACCTCCTTAGTCTGAAAAAACTTTAAAACTAAACTAAAGTTATAACTTCCTTGGGAGGAAAAACTATTCGTAAATCCATAACTCCTATAAGAACAATTTAGGTCATTGTCCTTTAGTATACAGGCATCGAGTAAGACCATTGACGAGCAAGTATGATGAAAAAGACTATACTACCATAAGACACCTTATTTTATCATTGTATACCACAGTAAGGTGTATTTGTATAACTAAAAGCCATAGTATTAAGTTTAGTTTTGTACACTGAAATGTACGATTTGTTTTGTTTATCAGGTTATTTTAGTTCCCTTCTTATTTATGTTATGGATGGAGGAAAGGCAATGTCGGGGAACAGGCGGAGGAGAGTGTGATAGTCTATGGTGGGTCGAATTAGTTGTCTCGCTCGCTCTTAGCGCTCTCGCTCTCTCTGAAGTATGTAAGCCGATTTGAAACTGACCTGAGCATATTGGCGAGCCACATGGCATTATACTCCACACTGTCGGCCCTCTTCTTCAGCACTTTCTTGACGCCGTTCCTGAACGCCTTCATCAGCTGGTGCATCTTGGGTTCGTCGTCCACGTGGTCCATGTGGCGGAGCATCATGAATAAGATGTAGGCGGGAAGACCAGGCAGGAGGGACATAGCTGTTCTGGGCTTCAGGTCTGTGGGTAAATAAATAAATAAATATCATGGGACAATTCACACCAATTAACGACCGCTTTAGCCTAGTTGGTAGTGACCCTGCCTACGAAGCAAGAGGTCCTGGGTTCAAATCCCGGTAAGGGCATTTATTTTTGTGATGAGCACGAATATTTGTTAATGAGTTATGGATGATTTCTATGTATTTAAGTATTTATTTATCTATATAAGTATGTTTATCGTCGTCTAGTACCCATAGTACAAGCTTTGCTTAGTTTGAGACTAGGTCGATTTGTGTAAGATTGTCACCTAATATTTAATTATTTATTTTTATTTAATTGACCTAGACCCAAAGTAAGCTAACCAAAGCTTGTGTTATGGGTACTAAGCAACGGCTAAACATACTTATATGGATAGATACATACTTAAATGCATATTAAACGCCCAAGACTCGAGCACAAACATTCGTATTATTCACACAAATATCTGCCCCGACCGGGAATCGAACCCGGGACCTCAAGCTTCGTAGTCAGGTACTCTAACCACTAGGCCATCTGGTCGTCAAATGGATGGAGGTTACCTTACAATAAATAGCCCGTGGAGCGTCCCATGGACACCATTTGTCGCTCACTTTTTCGTGCCAGCACCTACACCACAAAAAGTTGAGAGACAATGGGGTCCATCGGACGTTCGGAATAAATAAATATGACGGTTGCTTTTTTATTGGACCCTTCTACAGGTTGTCCCAAAAGTCTACGATAACCTGGTACCAGGCGACTGGTCAAGACAACTTATAACATTTCTGGAAAAAAATAAGAAAAAAATCCATGTCACTTTATCATTTTTTTTTTTCATCATCATTTCAGCCGACGGACGTCCGCTGCTGAACATAGGCCTCCCCAAGGCTCGCCAAACAGATCGGCCCCGAGCCATCCGTATCCAAAGCGTTCCCGCCACCTTCACCAGGTCGTAACGTCGCTTCATTTTGTTGGAGGCCTACCTACACTGCGTCTTCCGGTCCGCGGACGCCACTCGAGAACCTTTCGCCCCATCGGCCGTCGGTTCTACGAGCGATGTGCCCTGCCCACTGCCACTTAAGTCTAAAGATTCTTCGAGCTATGTCCGTGACTTTAGTTCTTGCACAGATTTCATCATTTCTAATGCGATCCCGCAGAGTAACATCTCTCCATCGCCCTCTGAGTGACTTTGAGCTTTCTTACAAGACCCATAGTTAGCGGCCACGTCTCAGTACCATAAGTCATCACTGGCAACACACACTGGTCAAAGACCTTGTGATCTTTGTTGAGCGATAAATATTTTCTTTGGAAATACGAGTACCTATCTAATGCTAGGTAAATTTGCAAACGTAATTTCGCACATAAATACCGAAAAACTTAGAGGAAAACGTGAAGAAACTTACACACCTGAAGTTCCCGATCTGCACTATGCCCGTGTGGGAACTACGCCCAAGCCCAATTAATCATTATATATACTTCGTATATTTAGCATGATGATGATGGTGGCTAAATCTCGAATAATTCTATGAAAAAAATGAAGTGTTAGAATTATACGTACCCAGTATAAGCTTCTTGATGATGGTACCCTCGTCTTGCACCTTGTACTCGAACATGCCAAGATACTCCCTCTCCTTCTTACGCGTGACCGGCGCTATCTCAGGAGCGAGAGAAGCGTTCTGTGGCACCACGACATCTGAAACAGGAACAATCGATAAGTTTATTTATTGCTAGCTGTCTGATAATAATTAGTTTATGCCGATAGGATAGATCTGAGAATGGAACATGGTGTATTGAAAATAAACTTTTTTGGCAATCCGATGTAGAGAAAAACACGCTGACAGGAAAGTCTGGTATTCTGGGAATTTGGTATTTTAGAAATAGGGTAAGTCAACAATCTAGTATTTTGCAATTTTAATATTTAGGGAATGAGCAGTTAAAGGGAGTGTCTGTACCGGTACTATCCAGTATGTCGCTGACGTCGTGGACACCGGCTTCCCGGAGGCGCGTCACGAGGAGACGTATCTGGTTCTTGTAGCGGCGGCAACTCTCCGACAGCTTGTCGACACGTTCCTACATTACAACAGCAAAATAAGGGCATTTTAAAAAAATGTACTTAAGTATGTTTTTTCTTTTTTAAAAAGGTAATTTTGGGGTTTAAATTTGCGGTAATAGTACATTGTGCATCTAGGGCCGTAAGTAGGGGATTACTAATGAGTCTTTTAACGACCGCTTTAGCCTAGTTGGTAGTGACCCTGCCTACGAAGCAAGAGGTCCTGGGTTCAAATCCCGGTAAGGGCATTTATTTGTGTGATGAGCACGAATATTTGTTCCTGAGTTATGGATGTTTTCTATGTATTTAAGTATTTATTTATCTATATAAGTATGTTTATCGTCGTCTAGTACCCATAGTACAAGCTTTGCTTAGTTTGGGACTAGGTCGATTTGTGTGAGATTGTCCCCTAATATTATATTAAGTATATTATATTATTAGAAGCCCGACGCCGAAGGCGGAGGGCTTTTAATGACTCGAGTTTGTAATCCCCTTACTGCTCGTGATACACACAATGATTTTCATCACATTGCGAGAAAAAAAAATACAAAAATAAAATTAATTTGTCTCTAAACACTTAAATTGAATAAAATAATGGCTACCCGCCAATACAGATTGTCACTTTTTTCGAGTCACCTATCATAGATAATGTAAACTGTGTTTAGTTTAGAATTCGAAAGGTCTGCGGCCAGATTCTGCCAACATGTTTAAAAAAATATTTTTACTAAAATTATTGCAAAACTATTTGATATAAATTTAAAATATAAAAATAACGAATTTTCATGAAACGTAGATAAGTTTTGTGTTGTAAAATTTGGGTTATAGCTAAGTTTTAAAGATAATAAATAAAACGTTGGCCGATTTGAAACCTCCTTAGCCTGAAATGACATGTTTGCAAATTTTAAAACTAAAGTTAGAACTCCCTTGGGTAGAAAAACTGTACGCAAATCTATAACTCCCTTAAGAACAATTTAGGCCATTGTCATTTAGTATACAAGCATGGAATAACACCATTGACGAGCAAGTGTGATGAAAAAGAAAATAGTGATACAAAATGAGTGATATGCTGGGTAAGGTAACATAATGCATTAACTCAATTGTTCAAATTAAGCTGATGAAATGAAACGTGACAACGTCATAACAAAACATTCAACCCTCCCCCCACGCACCCCCCCCCCCCCCTCCGCATTGAAAATTACCCGAGCGCTAGTACCCCCGTCGAGCGTACCGCTTTTTTTTTGTACTAACAATTCTAAACTGTTGTGCGCACACGTGTGCGCACAGGACGCTCGACGGGGGTACTAAGATTGTATTATGTAATATTGCAACTGGCCTTCACTGCTCTGTAGGTACATGTAACATTACGTAACGATACATGTACGTTACATTGCGTCATCTTTTTTCGTGTATGTCCGGCGTTCATCGATTTATTAGACAATGTCACGTCAAAAAATGAGGGTACACTTTTTATTTTAAACACCCATAAATGAAAAAGTTAAGTGACCGATGTATGTCAGGATCGAACCAAGTGGAAACAAAATGGTATCAGCTTACCCCTTTGCTGGGAAGAAGGCAATTTATTGAATCAGGCGTTACTTTGCGGAGGTCCATATTGATGAACTAAAACAATTACTTTGCTCACCCGCGACCTTACAATAGTTACGTTTATGCAAGAAATGTGTGTTCATGCAGTTCCTCCACCTCCACACTGTACGAACACACACAAATCACATAAACCCAACCATCACCACCACCAAGCTACAATGACGCGTTTCGAACTCAACCAGAGCTCATCTTCAGAGTTACCACAACCGTATGCTATGGTTTAAATGCTTTTTTGCTTTAAATGTTAAAACTCAAATGAAACGAAGTTTTAACATTTGGTAGCATAGCATACGGTTGTGGTAACTCTGAAGATGAGCTCTGGTTGAGTTCGAAACGCGTCAGTGTAGCTTGGTGGTGGTGATGGTTGGGTTTATGTGATTTGTGTGTGTTCGTACAGTGTGGAAGTGGAGGAACTGCATGAACACACATTTCTTGCATAAACGTAACTATTGTAAGGTCGCGGGTGGGCAAAGTAATTGTTTTAGTTCATTGGGAAGAAGGCGTAGTTGCATGTATGTATTGTTTACCTGTAAAGCTAGGCTTTCGGCGGCGAGTCGTATAATCTCGTTCTGTGCGAACTCCTGCTGTTTGTTCTTCGGTTCCTGGCTCAATTCGCCGCTCAATATCCTAAAAAAAAAACATCGTTTCGTTTCACAAGTAAATTATTAGGGTTCCGTAGCCAAAGGGTAAAACGGGACCCTATTACTAAGACTCTGCTGTCCGTCCGTCTGTCACCAGGCTGTATCTCATGAGCCGCGATAGTTAGACAGTTGAAATTTTCACAGATGATGTATTTCGGTTCCCGCTATAACAACAAATACCAAAAATAAAATAAAGTTAAAAATTAAAGGGGGTCGTCGTACAAAAAACGTGTTTTTTATTCGTTTTTAACTCGATTTTTATAATGGCGTTAATTAGACACTTGATATTTTCACCGATTATGTATTGTAGCCGGTACAACAAAAAATAATAAATATCATCATCATTTCAGCCGAAAGACGTCCACTGCTGAACATAGGTTTCCCCCAAGGCTCGCCAAACAGATCGGCCCTGCGCCATCCGCATCCAATGCGTTCCCGCTACCTTCACCAGGTCGTCGCTCCATCTTGTTGGAGGCCTACCTACACCGCGTCTTCCGGTCCGCGGACGCCACTCAAGAACCTTTCGGCCCCATCGGCCGTCAGTTCTACGGGCGATGTGCCCTGCCCACTGCCACTTAAGTCTAGCGATTCTTCGAGCTATGTCCGTGACTTTAGTTCTTGCGCGGATTTCATCATTTCTAATGCGATCCCGCAGAGAAACTCCAAGCATAGCCCTCTCCATCGCCCTCTGAGTGACCTTGAGCTTCCTTATAAGACCCATCGTTAGCGGCCACGTCTCAGTGCCATAAGTCATCACCGGCAACACACACTGGTCAAAGACTTTTGACTTGAGACACTGCGGTATATCGGATGACAAGATATTGCGGAGCTTCCCGAACGCTGCCCAGCCGAGTCTAATTCGTCGATTGACCTCTTTCTCGAAGTTGCACCTACCCAATTGGATTGTATGCCCCAGATAGATATAGTCGTCAACAACTTCGAGCAAAGTATCTCCGATTACGACGGGAATAAATATATAATTATATTAAATATTAAGGGGAGTATCGACTAACCAACATAAAATGATCTCACAGTGCGTACATTTTACTTAGAAGCAGGATTCTACTAACACTGGATTATTATAGTTACGGCTGTTTACGGCGTATATTTTGACATACCCAAAAATTTGTACGGAACCCTCGGTGCGCGAGTCCGACTCACACTTGGCCGGTTTTTTTACTTATATTATTTGGAAGCCGTGGTGACCTAGTAGTTTGACCTATGGCCTCTCGACCTCCGCATAAAGTTTTAAAAATAGATCAGTAAAGGACTTGTAACGATCAAGTCAAAAAGCTAAAAAAACACGATTCTTATATACGGCCACATTTCTATTTTTTTTTTACTTTTAGTTCTTTTTGTTATAGCGGCCACAAATACATAATCGGTGGAAATTTCAAGTGTCTATCACGGTTCACAAGATAGAGCCTTGTGACAGACAGACAGACAACGGAGTCTCAGTAACACGGTGCGTTGGCACCTTTTGGGTACAGAACTCTAAAACGACATGTAAAACAGCCCTTTGCGGCCTACTTACAGAATAATAAAATGGCCTACTTAACTAACTAAGTTTGTTTCATTCTTTAACGCATTCACTGCCGGGAACGCATATATGCGTTTTCGTAAATTTCACCTGTCATAGTTTGGCAGTCGAACATAGCCAAACGGATTAGCTCGTTGAAATGGCAATGGGCAGGCCATATAGCACGTAGAACAGATGGCCGTTGGGGGCCAAAAGTTCTGGAATGGAGACCACGGACTGGCAAGCGCAGCGTGGGACGTCCACCAACGAGATGGACGGACGATTTGGTGAAGGACGCGGGTTCAGGGTAGATGCAAGTCGCTTCCAATCGTAATGATTGGGCATCAATGAGGGAGGCCTATGTCCAGCAGTGGACGTCCTACGGCTGAAATGATTATGATGATGATGAGTTTGGCAGTCCTGAACGCATATGTGCGTCTGTGGCACCTGAAGTCTTGAGTCTGAAAGCTGCTAGCGAATCCGATAATCTCACAAAAGTGACTGTTGTTGTCACAGAGAATTTCCCCTGAACTTACAGTAAAATTACATAAAGTTTACCACTGACAGATGGTTTGCCTTCATTTCATATTCAACTTTAACGACCTACAAATAAAGCCAATTTTAGAATACTGTTACCTACGTTTGCAGATTTTGCAATAGCTACTTTATTTGTATGGCGTTAAAGTTGGAAATGAAATGAAGGCAAGCCATCTGTCAGTGGTAAACTAAAAGTAAACGTATTGTACTTCTGGTATTTCTCGTTCTCCTCCCTCAGCTTGTCTATTTCGCTCTTTGTCTTCGAAATATGCTCGGAATAGAACTTCTTTTCAGCCAGTAATTCTTCTTGCAGTTGCCTATAACATAAATGCAGTAATTAGTGCTTGTATCTTTGGTTAAAATGAAAATACCGTGAGATTCAGACATATTTATGAGCTTTCTTATGAGCTGTCAAAACACAATTCTCCCATAGAGTTTGAATGGCAATAGCAACTTATGACGTCACTTGTTCGCATACTCAATCAACTAACTACTTATTTGTTTTAAAGCAACCAAAATCTAATTTTGCGGTTAATCGAAAATTAATCTGGTTTTCAGGGCTAAAATAAAGCGTTTTTTACTGGAGTCCGTGTCATAGAATATTTTTTATGGCGTCAACATCCCTATTATTAAAATAAAATAAATAAATAAGTATCACGAGACGCTTGATATCAAAAGTAGTCCCAAAGTAAGCATAGCTTGTGTTATGGGTACTAGATAACGGATAAACTTAGATAGATACATAATGAATCATCCAAGAGTTGAGTTTTGATTTCAAAGACTTATCAAAGAGACTCAAAGATACCACAGGAGACCGAAGGGCTGGCAGTTTCCTCGCTCAACGCATCAGTCTTACGATCCAGCGAGGAAATGCTGCCAGCGTCTTCGGTACCATGCCGCAGGGGGCATTTTTACAATGACTGTAGTTTTAGGGCCTACGCTAGCTGACGCGGACGCCCGCCGCGTGCGCCCGCTCGCGGGTCTAAAATGTACTGAAAATCCGTCGCACGCGCCCGCGCCACTTAGCGCTGTTCATACAATTTCTTATTAGACGCGCGCACGACGGGCGTCCGTTCCGGGTAATCCGCGTCAGCTAGCGTGGGCCCTTAGTTTATCTAATTTTAATCTAGTTTTAGTTTAAATGTAATTTATTCGTCAATTTAGGGCATTAACCCTTAATAAGGCCCCATTTACTGGAGCATACTACCACACAATCAGAAAAAGCTATCGAATACATACCTGCCATAGGATATTTTTAAAGCTAGGCGTATTTTCAATAATTACAATGGAAATTGTGACGTACAGTGAAATCAATAAGGTTGAATTTTCAACTCAATGCATGCGGTCGCTAATTATTTTTTTTTTTTTTTTTTTAATGGGACAATTCACACCAATTGACCTAGTCCCAAACTAAGCAAAGCTTGTACTATGGGTACTAGACAACGGATAAACATACTTATATAGATAAATACATACTTAAATACATATTAAACATCGAAGACTCGAGCACAGACATTCGTATTTTTCACACAAATATCTGCCCCAACCGGGAATCGAACCCGGGACCTCATGCTTCGTTGTCAGGTTCTCTAACAACTAGGCTATCCGGCCGTCTCAAAAATCGCTTCTACCTTATTAAGAATTAAACAATAAAGCTAAAAAAATTGATCTTAAGCCTCTTCATATCTAATGAAGTAATCTTTAATGGTCAGACATAGGAATTTAGGGGGCAAAATTTAATGACAGGTAGGGAGTTCCTTTATCAATAAACTCAATCATCGATGCTTTCCCCATATACCAGTGATCGCTCCAAGCTTTTTTTTAAAAAATATAATTTTATAGAAAGTATAAAACCGCCCAAGTGCAAGTCGGACTCTCGCACGAAGGGTTCCGTACAATTATCTATAAAAATCACGTTTGTTGTATGGGAGCCCCCTTAAATATTTTTTTATTTTAATTTAATGATTTATTTTTAAAGTCTATATATAATTAAATATTCTGTGAATATTTCAAGTTTCTACCTGTTGCCGTTATCAATATCGAGAAAAAACGAGCAAAAAAATTATGTTTGTTGTATGGGAGCCCCCTTAAATATTTATGTTTTTTTTATGTAATTACATTTTTTAGTATTTGTTGTTATAGCGGCAACCGAAATACATCATCTGTGAAAATTTCAACTCTCTAGCTATCACGGTTCCCGAGATACAGCCTGGTGACGGACGGACGGACGGACAGCGGAGCCTCAGTAATAGGGTTTCCGTTTTTACCCTTTGGTTACGGAACCCTAAAAATGAAACAAAATAATAAATCAGTTCTCTTTTTCTTTATACTCGTAAAGCCCAAGTCAAATTTCGACTATCATAATTTGAAACTTATTGTCAATCATGACAAGTTGACTTGCTTTGACATATGTATTAAATTTAGTAAACTGAACCTTCCGACTTTATTGTAAATATTTTATAGTGTAATGGTACTAACGACTGCTTTAGCCTAGTTGGTAGTGACCCTGCCTACGAAGCAAGAGGTCCTGGGTTCAAATCCCGGTAAGGGCATTTATTTGTGTGATGAGCACGAATATTTGTTCCTGAGTTATGGATGTTTTCTATGTATTTAAGTATTTATTTATCTATATAAGTATGTTTATCGTCGTCTAGTACCCATAGTTCAAGCTTTGCTTAGTTTGAGACTAGGTCGATTTGTGTAAGATTGTCCCCTAATATTTATATATTTATTTAATTACCCAGCTATAATTTAAAATATGCTTTGTGTAAACTTTATCATATTTGTCTCCGAAATAAGACTTACAAAATAATAAAAACTTACAAACAAAGCTGGGGGCGATCACTACCATATGGGAAATCGTCGATAGTTGAGTTTATCGATAAAGGAACTCCCTACCTTTCATTAAATTTTGCCCCCTAAATTCCTAAGTCTGCTAATGGCATTAAACTATACGAACTTATTTTCTTGGATACTCTTACCTATTGATACCCTTCTGTGTTTCGTACGCCGTCGCTAATTCTCCATCTTCGTTGACGATGTCGACATCCGAGCCATAGCTGGACGACGTGAGCGACTTTAGGTTCACCGTCTACAGCAAGAAAGGTCAGATTACAATGGCGGAAGGGACTCGAAAGGCCGGTCATGTAAGACTATGTAAATTTTTGACAGAATGTGATAAAAGTGTCCTATCACATTATTGCGAACAATGACGCCAAAGGAAGGGATCTGTCCGATCTTTGGTCATGCTGGCACTTCACTTGGCGTATTTCACGAAATAGTTGCGTGTGCGAGAGAGGAGCACTATGCCGATTCTAGCGTGAAAGACGGAGATGGCAATAGCGCAACGCGAACACGCAACGCCAAGTGAAGTGCCACCATCATAGATCCATGGACCAGATCCATTATGGATCTCGCGAGATATTTTTTTCGTAACAAGCTACAATAGAGAAATATTTCTCTTGGCAGATGTTAATATTTTTCACGAAACTGGATCTGATGAGATTTTATCTGGAACGATTTTTTCTGAAATCTGGAGCGAGTCAATCGCAATGGCCCAAGTTGCCCTTCAAGCCCAAAATAACTAACTAACTTCAAAGTCTTACATAACCGGATAGTACAAGTATAAAATGACAAAGAAAAAAAAGTATTAATCAAAAATAAATACCATGCAATGGTCGCAACAGAATGCGTGAATAGGAAAATAATAAACAAATTAGTAAACTCCTGCCCTGTATAACAACTCTCTGATAAGTTCCTGATAATTTATGTGGCAGATAACTGTATCTGTTTATTTTGATAAACAAATACAACAGATTATCATCCCAGCCTGTATGTCTCACTGCGGGGTACGTGCCTCCTCTCAGAGTTAGAGGGCTTAGGCCGTAGTTCCCACGCGGCCCCAGTGCGGATTAGGAACTTGACACACACCATTGAATTTCAGGAAGGCGTGCGCAAGTTTCCTTCACCGTAAAACTCATGGTAAATTTCAAACTAAATTTCACACGCAAATTTCAAATTTCAATGTCTCGAGAACCCACGGGTCTCTGCTTAAGCTGCTTGCTTTAACCACTAGGCCACCATGACTTTTAAGCGTCACAGATATACCACATAAAATATCAGAAACTTATACGAAAGTGGGAAAACAGGTCCTAAATGTACACAAAATTAAAAATAAATTCATAAAAAAAATCGAAACATCAAATTAGTAGAAATAATTCAGTAATTCATGCAATATCCAATCAATGTGAGATGACAGTACTTCCTATTTCACTTTGTTATGATTGTGACTTAGGCGATTGTAGTGTTTCTAGACGTTGAACTTTGTACGTCAACGTCATAAATAAGTGATCACTTTTGTACCTTGTCGTTTACAGTCGTTACCTTTGATCAATTATAACTGTAGATCCACAGTCGCGCCCGAAAATGTTCGGATGTTCGGATGTTGGCTCGGGCCAAATGAGCGCCACTTTGATAAAAGTGGCCTTCTTTTTTCTCAGAACGTTGCGTGAAATTGTCAAGTTTAGCTGTCAAGTGGAGTTTTGCCGCTACCGAAATTCGACTGTAATGAAGTAAAGACTAGGTTCAAATTTCTGTGTAGGTGATGATTTTATTTGTTACGCAACCAAATAAAAAAGTTCTGACATTCTTTGAAGGGGATTTTGTTCGGCAATGTGAATCTTCAGTTATAATTGATCAAAGGTCGTTACATAATTTTGTATGGCTTTTCAAACATGACGTTAAAGTGACAAGGTACAAAAGTGACCACTTATTTACGACGTTGACCCTACTCTATATACAGTCACCGGCAGTTATAGGGTGCTTTTCTCGTTCCTCGGCATTCTGTATTATCAAACCGTGTTTAGAAAGGGATTCGAGAGTACCGATAGCACAACAGTACTTATAAATGATTAAATATAATCATAAGTCAATCTTTGACATCTTCATAAGTGCAGACACTTATTGATAATAGAATTAATAGATTTACAGAGTAAGCTTTCCATATTTGGACTCTATTCTCGGTAAATGTTGTCATTTGATTTATAAAAAATATTTATATCATATCTGACAAATCTGTCACTAATTCACATCATTTTCGCGTTATCAAATTGCCGTATCTGTTAAAAAATACGTATGTATAAAATATTTATGGTCTTTCGAAAAGTTGTATTTTAATTACGTAATATAATATGATGTTTTTTCCATGCTTTAGAACTTTATTGTACTAAAATAACAATTTCATTTGTCTGCACACTCTACCACTGACAATGTCATATCATGCATTAGTTCAAAAATGACATATGAGCTCAATCCCTTTCTAATCGCAGTTTGATAATACAATGATTACGACACAATGATACAATGTTTAGACGACCAGATGGCCTAGTGGTTAGAGACCCTGACTATGAAGCTTGAGGTCCCGGGTTCGATTCCCGTGTCGGGGCAGATATTTGTCTGAAAAATACGTATGTTTGTTCTCGGGTCTTGGGTGTTTAATATGTATTTAAGTATGTATCTATCTACAGTTGTGGCCATATAATTAAGAACGATTATTTATTGAGATGATTTTTTTCAAAGTAACAAGTATAACTAATTGCCCGTATTTTTTTTATTTCTCTCGGTATTGCAAAACTTTTCCGTACTACCGGTACATTCATTTATGCAACATTGTTGGCTAAAAAATTAATAGAGAAACTTTATACATTCGATCTGAACCTAGTATTAGTACTTACTGGCTGGTCACGTAATTAAGAACGCTGAATAGTTTATTATTTTTTCAAATTTAAATAGAGAACACTGTGTGGCTCTGTGGTTGTAGATTATTATTCGTATAATTTTGGCGCCATTTCGTGCTGTTAAAGTCTTAAAAGTGATTACTTCGTATAAAAACAATGGGGAAAAATAAAAGTTGTGATAAATCTACAAGAGAAGTAATAATAAAACTTCGCGAGAAGAATTGGTCGTATAAAATGATAGCCGACCATCTGCAATGTTCAAAAACAATGGTTTTCCATGCCGTAAAGCATTTTTCCACGTATCAAACTACTTCAAACGTTCTGCGTGGACCTAGACAGAGAAAGTCATCTCGTCGAGATGATCGAAATATCGTTCGTTTGGCAAAACAAAATCCTTTTAAAGGGTCTAATGAGTTGAGAAAAGAATATTTTGGTGAAAACAACCCTTCAGCAATCTCTGCACGCACTATTCGAAGGCGTTTGGTAGAAAATAAGTTGAACGGAAGGATAGCAAGGAAGGTGCCTATGTTGAAACGATGTCATAGGCAAGCCCAACTTGCATTTGCAAGAAGGTATGAAAACTGGACAGTCAGACAGTGGAAAAACGTTCTTTTTTCTGACGAGACAAAAATAAATAGGGTACGTTCTGATGGAAAACGATATGTACGACGCCCTCCGAATAAAGCATTCGACCCAAAGTACACAAAAGTGACATTAAAGCATGGCGGGGGAAATGTGAAAATTTGGGGGTGCTTTTCTGGACATGGCGTTGGACCTGTTAGGCTGATAGAAGGAAACATGGATCAATTCCAATACAAAAATATACTGCAAGAAACAATGTTACCATATGCCGAAGACGTGCTTCCGGTTATTTGGACATTCCAGCACGACAATGATCCAAAGCATACTGCACGCACCGTTAAGGAATTCCTCACATCACAATCAGTTTCAGTCTTAGATTGGCCAGCCAACAGCCCGGATCTTAACCCAATAGAGCATCTTTGGTGCGAAGTCAAGAAAAAGGTTTCAAATCGACAGTGTGGCAATTTGAGAGAGCTGTACGACGTTTTCTTAGAAGAATGGAACTCTTATTTCTCTTGCGAAATGTCAAAAATTGATAGATTCAATGCCTCGCCGGTGTAAAGCCGTAATTAAAAGCCGTGGACATGCTACTAACTATTAATTTTAGTTCAAATGTATTAATTTGCTTTTTTTTCTATACCAACTTCACATTAATATGATTTATTTAATCTAAGTTTCATATAAAACAACTCTCGAGCAGTTTAATAAATCGTTCTTAATTATTTGTCCAGCTTCATTACTATTTGAATTTATTAGTATAGAGAACAAATAAAATTTGTAAAAAAAAATGTTAGCAATTATACACTATTATTATTAATCCCGTTTGCTCTATCCATGTGGCTATTTTATAACATAACTTGTTACTTCTAAGAAGGAACACAACTAGACATATGACATGATGTAGATAAAAAAAAATCGGAAACTTCAAATCGTTCTTAATTGTATGACCACCACTGTATATAAGTATGTTTATCCGTTGCCTAGTACCCATAACACAAGCTTTGCTAAGCTTACTGTGGGACTAGGTCAATTGGTGTGAATTGTCCTGTGATATTTATTTTATTTATTTTTATTAATGATTGGTGTCAGCTAGTAACACGACGAGGTAAATCTATGCAATTGGGGAAATGGAAGTACTGTCAGTAAAATACTGGATGAAAAGCGGTCGTTCTGTATCTGTCTCGTTGTATCTGCACTTACGACATTTTTCAATGTTTGGAACCATTCCGTAGATTTTTTCTGTTTTGGAAAAAAAATACTTAATAAAAATCCATTGTGGCGCATATAGACACGATAAATAAGTACAAAAGTAACAAGTTAGGTATGAAGTATCTTTTTGTATTTATTTTTTCAACTTCATTTTTTATTACTTTTACGGTCATCCCGTGAAACCATTTATTTCAAACTAAATACAAACTGAAATATAGATGCACAGAAAAAACCCCAGAAAAAAGACCAATGCTGGGAATCGAACCCAGGTCCTCAGCATTCCGTGCTGACCAGTGATGATGTAGGGGTAAGCACGCAGCACGGAATGCTGAGGACCTGGGTTCGATTCCCAGCATTGGTCTTTTTTCTGGGGTTTTTTCTGTGCATCTATATTTCAGTTTGTATTTAGTTTAAAGTACAAAAGTGCCTGGTTGAGATAAATTACTTTATATTAAATGATAATTATGCAAAACGATTCACTATGGCATATGAAATTCGAACTACCGATTGAGAACCAGCTAAATTTATCAATGGATCGAAACAGCCATTTCCGTATTACTTTTTTTTATTATGAGAGGGAGGAAAACGAGCAAGCGGGTCTTCTAATGGAAAATGAGCACCACCGCCCATAAATATCAACAACTCAAAGAGAGTCACTAATCTGTTACCGGCCTTTAAAGGAAGTATAAACCCTTTTCTTGAAAGCCCCGATGCCATAGTTGTCTGGAAACACTGCTGCCGGAAGCTGGTTCCACAGTTTCTTAAGTACAGAACTTGGCGAATTTTTGACAAAAAGTATGTTGGAAACTAAAATTATCGAGTTTGATTGAATATTTGTGTATATTTTTTTACCAACCATACTTTGCTATGAAAACTGCACGTTGATAACGATCAGTAAAGATAACCTCGTAATTTACCTTTTTAAAACTTTGCATCAAATTACTCCGAGCCAACGGCAGATCCAGAATGAATAGTTTCGATATTTTCAACTCTCTAGAAGGCGGCACTTTGATAAATTTCTTAGCAACCACCTGTTCTTCAATAACTTCCATAATTTTAACAAATCATTTAGTAATCAATATTAATATTAAATAGATCACAAAATTCACAGACGTCTCGGCAGTCAAATAGATGTGTGTACACTAAAAAATGTGTCATGTTTATTTTACTATCAAATCAGATAATAAATCTATTTGCTTGAGATAAATGCATGACGGACGGACAGGATAACGTCACTGTTGTGTTATGACTTATTATGTTTGGACAGTTTTGAATAAAACGTATATAAAGGGATACCGGATTTCTTTTAAACTTTAAGCAATATTTTAAAGAGTTATTGATTTTATCAGCTGTTATTTTCAAACTAAAACCAGGTACGTCTGCAAAATACGTAATATAATCCGTATAGAAACCCTCCTATTGCTTCAACACATTATTATACAGGGTATTTTTTTCATCATCATTAATTTAAGAGCTTAGCTCTTGTCGGTGGAGTAAACGCCACTCTTTTCGGTTCTCTGCCAGCGTTTTCAGCTCCTGATACGACATGACATTGACTTTTTCCTTGTATTTTTTTATCAGTGTATAAACTTTAAAATGATTTTGTATCGTTAATACGACAATAAAATCAGTTTTTTTGTTGCGTCTGTTGGTACCCGAATATCGTTAAGTTAGTGAAATCATTGAATCGGAAATATCTCTAATATTTTTAAGCTAGAGTTAAAATAACACATAATGTGAAGCAAATTTTAAAAATCGTGTAAAAAAGCTCGTGTCTCTAAATCGACACACACAATTAAATGTAGCGCTCAATGGTGTTCTAACCATAAAAAATAACATATTATTCCATTCAATTATATTTGACTGACTCCTTATTAACTTTAAAAAATAAAAATACTTTGTGAGAAAAGCTTTGGTAGAATTAAAGAAAAAAAACGACCAAAACCGCGAGCGAATCAACGGTATAACACTATACCAATAAATAAAACAGTTTCTTTATAGACCACAGCATTTTTTCCTTGAATTTTTTAAGTAAATTTATTTGTTAACTGTCACAAAACTAGACATTATCATGACATAAAAAAACAATGGTTGTTTTCGGAAGAATTACGAGATTGCAATGTTATTTGTGTGCTTTAATTTGGTGAATGGCTGCGACGAAATTTAACGACCGGGCGGTCCATTGCAATGCATAATTTGCAAATGATTTATCGGTATTTTTGTTATTTAAGAAGAATAATAGATAATTGAATAATTCAGATGTATATGACTAATGGACGAAATAAACGGCCATAAAATAAAATTACGTACGTGGTTGGTTAGCACGCTCTTTAGCTGAATGCACTCGTCTCGCCGCCTGTCCAACTCCTTCTGCATCACGCCCAATTGGTCTGCAAAATCATTTCAAATTCAAAATTCAAAACATTTTATTCATACAGTATAACTAAGCTTGTTACAGAGGTGGATCAACTATTTCTTGTTGTTATTCTGTCCCGTCAGCGAGGGGACAAAAGTAGTACAGTTTGATAAGAAGAAATGTTGTGTCACATTAACTAACATGCTTATTAGATGACCAATTGTAGAAGGGGTTTAAAACTACCACAAAAATGCAAGTTTGGCAAATTTTAATCAGATATACTTACGGTTTAAAGAGTTACCCAGGAGACCGTCACTATAGCAAAGAGTGACAAAAAAATAAAAAGTTGATCGATCTAAAACTTATTTATCAGCTACGGGTTGTATAGGTACTGCTCAAAAGTTACCTGATCGCATGTCTGTATCACCTACACCAGACTAAGCCTGTACATCGTATTTGTACTTTTGAGATTACCAAATTGTCGCATTATTTAATTTCCGCCACTTAGAGCCCCCGCAGACCGGTTTCTATCGGCCGATAGTTTAGTTGGTCTCTTAATCAGTATAAATATATGCAAGTGCGTACACTATAACGTTAACACTTAAATCGATACCGGCAATATATTTGCCGTCAAACAGAAATCATAGCCGATTAAAATTGGCAACATTTACGGTCCAAAATCGAAGTCTTCACAGGGTTGTCAAATGGTTTAAGGTTTAAAGTCTGCGGTCTGCGGGGGCTCTTGGAAGACGTCTATTAATTACGTGTGATGTTGTTCGCTATTTTTCGACCCCTCCCTCCTACCAGAGGCCGTATTGCCTAACGCTTCTGACGCTTGCCTTCGCTTTCACCATCTCTTTCTGTCATCATCTTATACCGTTTGACAGAAAGAAATAGCGATTGCGAAGGCAAGCGTCTGAAGCGTTAGACAATAAGCCTGCAGGGGCCTGTTGCATAACAAAGTACAACTTATATTACAAGCGGAACTCCCTTTCTAGTTAACATAACTGAAGCGAGAGTTCCGCTTGTAATATTAGTCGTACTTTGTTATGCAACAAGCCCCTGGTGAGATATCTTGAGATTTGGCTCCAGTCCTTCAATATCACGTGTGATTTATTAAAATGTGTGTGTTTTAGTATCATCATCATCATCCCAGCCTATATTCGTCCCACTGCAGGGCGCAGGCCTCGTTTCAGAATGAGAGGGCTTGGGCCGTAGTTCCCACGCGGTCCCAGTGCGGATTGGGAACTTTACATATACCATTGAATTTCTTCTCAGGTTTATGGAGGTTTCTTCACGATGTTTTCCTTCACCGTATCTAAAGCTCGTGGTAAATAACAAATGCAATTTCACACATAAACTTCGAAAAAACTCGAGGTGCGAGCCCGGACTCGAACCCACGGCCTTCTGCTTGAGAGACCATAGATCAAACCACTAGACCACCACGGCTATTATGTGTTTTAGTATAACCGCGTTGAATTAATTCTAAAACTCCCTTACAGCATTATGGGCTACGCTACGACTTTGCGACGTTCGCAATACCATAATAAAATATTATTGTTATATATAACTATATTTAAGTGATTTTTAAAATTTTACACTGAAGCAAGATTGAGTGTGTTGGTTTGAAGAATTAAGATAAAAATCACTGTCAATTGAAATTGCAAACAATGTAAACAAGCATTGTATTTAAAATGTCTTTAATTTCCATTTTCCCTCATCAAATACTGCTAAATCCGTGTGTTATTTAATCAATACTTACCACAACATTATCCTAAACCATTAAAACAATAAACAAGTGCTGGAATATGGATATTTCATTAAATGGTTTATTTACATTGTTCGCAATTTCAATTGACAGCGATTTTAGATGAGATTTGGGTTAAAAGGGCAGCTCTCGTAGTTTAAGGACGCCCCCTTAGCTCTCCACCTCAAGGTGGGTTATGGGAAGCTGATGTCAAATCTTTCAAGCACTAACCTATGACCTCCTTGGACAGTAAGATGCTGTCTCCAGACGCCCGTAACCGCTCCAGGTGCTCACGAAGCTTCTTGTTCTCTATCTCCAGCTCTTCGACCTTGAAGCGGTCCAGGTTTGGGTTGGTGGGCGGAGAAGACAGACGATCTGAGGGAAGAAATAAGTTTTTCATACGAACATTTTATTAACTTTTTTCACCCGACTGTCAAAGGAGGGTTATGTTATTATGTTATTCGGGATCCCCTTCAATCGCATAAAATACGCATATTCATCGTTTGGCATAATTCATCATTTCGCATAACTCTAATTTCTCAGAAACCATTCATTATTCAGGAATTTTGAAATGGTTATCTTGTAGGACTCGATAGGTTAGGTTAGGTTTAATTTATAACAAGTCTGAATAATAAATGGTTTCTGAGAAAATAGAGTTATGCGAAATAATGAATTATGCCAAACGATGAATATGCGTAAAAATTTTATGCGATCCAATATGGAACCATGTTTTTCAAGCGTATATATTTATGCATGTATGTATGTATGTATGTATGCATGTATGTATGTATCATTCTTTGGCACGCCCTGCAGCCTAAACGGCTCAATGGATTTTGAAGTGTGCGGTGTCATTAGATTCGTCTCAGTTCCGCGAGTGACATAGGATATATATTTTCCCGGAATTCCCACGGGAACGGCAATCATACAGGTGGTTTTTTTCACCTTGCATTAAAATTAAAGTTATTAATATAGTCAAGGTGTAATTAGAATGTTAGTTTCTAAATGTTCATGCTGTAAATAAAGACCAAGAACAAGCACAAAAAAGGCTTTGGAGAATCCAACCAGTAGTAGGTGCTGTGAGAAACCGCTGCCTTCAGCTAGCTAGAATCGCCGGTTGCAATTTTAACTTTAATCTACACTAATATTATAAAGAGGAAACATTTGTATTTTTGTATGTAACGAATAAACTTAAAAACTACTGGACCGATTTCATAAATTATTTTGCCTTTAGAAAGCAACATTATCAGCGAGTGACATAGGCTACTTTTTACCGCAGGAAAATACTGCGGACGAGAGGCTAGTAATTAATAATTTTGTTCGTAACAAAAACGATGTGTGGCGTTCAACGGGTTATATGAGCTTACTCATGAGTCTCTCTTCCAGGTCGTTGGCCCGTTTGGTAGTCCTGGACAGTTCGCTTTGGAGAGCTGATATTCTGTTCTGCATACGCAATACCAGGCCAGCATCGGCGATCTACAAAAAAAAGGGTAATCTGTGGTATTTTCACCTATACTTCATTTTATTTAGAATTAGAAACCACAACAACATTATATTGCGTCTGGTCAACTATTTCTTACCTAGAAAATAGTACAGTACAATAGTCTGGGAGCCGCAAAATAAAATTGTTTTAATGTCACTGTATTTACGTGTCGTCAATTGTTACTCTAGTACAAATTAGAAAGAGATTACAGTTCACGAGCCGCAATATAATGTTGTTGTGGTTTCTAATTCTAAATTAAATGAAGTATAGTCGGATTGGAGGTAATGTTAAACCGTTTTTAGTATTATTTTCTTCATCAATACACCTGTAAAAAGCTGGGGCGAGCTAGAGTATAATATTAATGAGTATGTCTACAACTTTACTAATATTATAAACGCAAAACTTTGTACGAATGTATAGTAAATAAGTGATCACTTTTGTACCTTGTCGTTTTCAGTTGTTCCATAATTTCATATGGCTTTACAAACATGACGTTAAAGTGACAAGGTCGCTTATTTATGACGTTGACCCTACATAAAGCGAACCTTAAAGTCGACATTAACATTAAATGAACTGAAACAAAAGGAAGCCGTGGTGGCCTAGTTGTTTGAACTATGGCCTCTCAAGCAGAGGGCCGTGGATTCGAATCCGGGCTCGCATTTTTGAGTTTTTCGGAATTCATGTGCGAAATTATATTTGAGCTTTACGGTGAAGGAAAACATCGCGAGGGAAACCTGCGCACACCTGAGAAGAAATTCAATGGTGTGTGTGAAGTTCCCGATCCGCACTGGGCCCGCGTGGGAACTACGGCCCAAGCCCTTACATTTTGAGAGGAGGCATGTGCCCTGCAGTGCTACGTATTTAGGCTGGGATGATAAACACAATATGATGATGAATAAGAGCGAAAAAGACGTCGATCAGCTCGGCTGCATTCGGCCCGCGTAGCCGAGCCGATCGTCGTCTTTTTCGCTCTTATTGCGTTGCCATAAAGGTTTTCCCGATCGGCTGAAGCAGATTCCGCATCGATAGATATGGGGACACCCATAGTTCGCTTTCTTCCGTGCTACGAAAACTCCGAACCCTAATTATCACTATTAACCCTTTCAACGCCGCGCCTCGACAAAACGTAAACCTGCTTTGAATCTTATGTCATTGTGTCAAGATCACTTTGACAATGTACTTTGTGACACCTATATGTGTCGTTGGCTGTGAAAAGGTTAAGCTCCAAACGCACAGTCAGCGGAGGCGTGGCGGTGCAGTGGCGGTGACGGTTGTAATATTCTAACTTGTAATGGCTCGTCTACACAATGGCCCATGATGGGCGACAAAAAAAGCGGCCATCATCGCCGCGATGGGTTGCTCTCTACACAATCGTGACTGTAGACGCGAGCACGATCATTGGCACGCATTCCTTTGATGATTAGATGTAGTTATTTATGTTATTTTCTTATGTTTGGTGGTAGTACTTTTAAAACCGTAAATAATAGTAGATTGTTGAACAAGGGACTAAAACAAGCCATAATGACACAAGATATTTAGCCACCCGAGCAGAGTGAGGGTGGCTATAATTCGCGTCATTATGGCAGTTTAGTCTCGCGTTAAACACTCTACTTTTCACTTTGAATGCGAGGAAAAAAACGATGTTTTAGGTATACTAATCTACAATATTACTTATATACAAGTACGCTTAATACGAGCAATGGACGTCTGTTCAGAATTCAAATAGCAAGTTAAATTTGTTCCGCGGTTTTTTTCTTGTTGAGTGACGCTTTAAATGTTTGCATATTTAGCCAACAGATTTTAACTTGAAAATTATTTCATAGCTAATTGGACTAAGTATGCATAATAAAAGGCATCTATAATATAATTAAATAGATTAATATTCGTAATTATTCATGGTGTTTCACAAATTATTATTTTTTAAAATATTTTTTATACAGTTTTCATTTTGAGGTTATTTTCACGCCCTAAAGGCTTCCGCAGACCGAAGCGCAGGGCGTTACGGAGCGCTTCGGAGCGTCCGCAGCGCGCTGCGGTCTGTAGAAAGCTTTAAAATTGTCTATGCCCAGTCACTGAAAATGGCAATACTCCTCCATCCACAAACACCGTAATTGGCAGTTTAGGGGTGTCCAAAGTAAATTAAAAAAAAATTACTTTAATCCCTAGAGATCAAAAAAGAGCTTTAGTACCGATATGCAGAGACTAAAGTAACATTTTAAGAGCATGAGAAGTGAAAAATATTTTCTTTCTTCTTTCTTTCTATATACCGACAATTCTCCGATTTTTCCCGATTACAGGCAATGATGGCCACTCACAGAGGATTATGCTCTCTTCACAATCGTGCATGCCCGTACTCGCCCGTCATGGGCCATTGTGTAGACGAGCCATAAGAACGAGTTCGCGGTACGGTACCGCACAACCGATCATACAAGTTAGAATACTACAACCGTCACCTGGCCACGCCTCCGCTGTCTGTGCGTTAAATCATAAAATCATAAATCATTTATTAATTGTCAAGACTGTGTACACAAGCTCACATTTCCGAATTAAGAGTTCCAACAGTTTATCCATTTCGGACGTACAATAAAATTTAACTTAACAATAGCCTAAACTTAATCATCTGAACTAAAATATTCATTCAAATTATAAAATTCCTAGTAGCTAGCCATTCTCTAAGTTTCCTCTTAAACTGGGCACCTTCAAGTGACTTAATACAGTCAGGTAAATGATTAAATATTTCAATTCCAGCATCACATAGGTACTCTTTTTTAAAATATAACTGGAAGGCCGGACTGTACATACATCATGTTTATATTGGGATCTAATATTACTCTTTAAGTCACTTTTTTTAATGAAAATGTCATTTCTATCTTTAATAAATACACAAATTTCTAATATATAAATCAATCTCAATCTCAATGGTATTGTAGTTACCGGCATGGGGCCGTTGTGGGAGCCAGCCGACCAGTTGACAGCCTCAAGCGCGGGCCGCGAGTTCTCCACGGACCGCACTGACCCATACCCGTAGTCCTGTAACAACAACTCAACTTATCCATACCAATATTACTAGCAATTTCCGAAAATTCCGCGCAAAAGAAAACTCTCCCGTATGACTATTACAATACAATGACTCTTAATTGTAAACCACAATGAAAACAATATAAAAAAAAACAAGTATATTTTTGTGTATGACGTTTTCTTCTTAATTCAAATTCTTAAAATTAGACAACGGTTGTACGTCATTTTTATCGATAACAACTAATAAAATTAGTTTAATGTGTCCTCGCACTATTAAAAGTCAGTACAGATTTGCACCCGTCAATCCGGTGTTTGAAAATGACTGATGCAAGTCATTTTCATATTTGTGTGAAGTGTATTCAAATAGGTAACACATAGATACATTCATTCACTCATTCGATCCATTCGTGCCAACTCTTGTGAATCGACCTGTACTATAAGGAAAAAATATATAAGGTTGCTTATAGGGGGGCTTATCGCTTCGAAGCGATCTTTTGCAGGCATACTTTTACCAAAAGAAAGGAATGAATTACACCAGGTTGTGCAGTGCAATATATAAAAATAAATAGTAGTATAAACAAACATACAAAAAAACCTATACAATACACATCATAAAACACACGGAAAAATAATACACAACAATATATTTGTAATAATTTTTATGTACAAGCAAGGATGATATAGACTGGATTGGCAGTCGCCATAGTACGGATCGGCCGTGGTTTTTGTAGTTCGATTATTAAATCTAGATGGCGCTGAAATATAGCCAGAGGCTTTGAAAGCAAAACAATAAGACTACAGATGTTTCATATTACTACAAATGTATTATTTTTCAAAAATATTGCATAATAATACATTTGCAGTAATATGAAATATCTGTAGTCTTATTGTTTTGCCTTCAAAGCCTCTGGCTATATTTCAGCGCCATCTAGATTTAATAATCGAACTACAAAAACTGCGGCCGATCCGTACTATGGCGACTGTCAATCCAGTCTATATCATCCTTGATACAAGGTAATAAATAGTGCTCCTTAAGCAAGGATCTGAAGCTATTAGACTATGTAACTTACGTCTTCGACTGTCGTCTCCTGTTGTGAGTTGTTGCTGGCATCTGAGAGGGACCTCCTGTGCTCTTTTGGTGGCGGAGCCCTGAAAATATAAGATTCTTAAAAAACGGCCAAGTGCGAGTCGGACTCGCACACCGAGGGTTCCGTACAAATTTAAATGTATCTATGAACATCCAGTCTTAGCAAACCCCTGCTCCTAAGCAAAATGTGCTCATCATTGTAGATTGGTTACTGATATAGACAGACAGACAAACTAGATCTCGTTCAAACCAATTTTCGGTGGAAGTTTACATGGTAATGTACATCATATATTTTTTTAGTTTTATCATTCTCTGATTTTAGAAGTTACAGGGGGGGACACATTTTACCACTTTGGAAGTGTCTCTCGCGCAAACTATTCAGTTTAGAAAAAAATGATATTAGAAACCTCAGTATCATTTTTGAAGACCTATCCATAGATACTCCACACGTATGGGTTTGATGAAAAAAAAATTTTTGAGTTTCAATTCTAAGTATGGGGAACCCCCAAAATTTATTGTTTTTTTTTTCTATTTTAACCCCCGACACAAAAAGAGGGGTGTTATAAGTTTAACCGCTATGTGTGTGTGTCTATCTGTCTGTCTGTCTGTGGCATCATAACTCTTAAAAATGCGGATGCGGTTTTTTTATTTGAAAGCAGGTTTCTTGGCGATGGTTCTTAGATATGTTTCATCAAAATTGGTCCAGCCATTTCAAAGTTATCAGCTCTTTTGCATGCTGCGGAAGGGATTTTAGACTTAATTGCGTTGGGGGTTTTTAAAATTTTAATTGTGTGAAAATCTTAATGCGGTTCACAGAATACATCTACTTACCAAGTTTCAACAGCTTAGTTCTTATAGTTTCGGAAACAGTGGCTGTGACATACGGACGGACAGACAGACAGACAGACAGACAGACAGACATGACGAATCCATAAGGGTTCCGTTTTTTGCCATTTGGCTACGGAACCCTAAAAAAGTCTTACCTCTGCAAAGAGTCCAATCTCTCCTGCAACTCATATTGTGTCGACAGCAACTTCTGCCGACTCTGTCTCTCTGCTTCCAATTCCTCGCTTAGGGCATTCTTCTCTTGCTCATGTTGTTTGTCTCGCTCTGTAACAAAGAGAACGATACATTTCATCATCATCATCATTTCAACCGAAAGACGTCCACTGTTGAAAAACAAACCAGCCTTGGGGGAGGGCTCGCCAAACATCGCATCCAACGCTTTCCCGCAACCTTAACCAGGTCGTCGCTCCATCTTGTTGGAGGCGTAACGACATTGCGTCTTCCGATTCGTGGACGCCACTCGAGAACGTTTAGGCCCCGGCCATCTGTTCTACGAGCGATATGCCCTGCCCACTGCCACTGGAGTCTGGCGATTCTTCGAGCTATATCGGCGACTAGTTCTTACTTATGGTGCAGCGACGTGGCCGTTAACGATGGGTCTCATAAGAAAGCTCAAGGGCACTCAGAGGGTTATGCTTGGAGTTTCTCTGCGGGATCACATTAGAAATGATGAAATCCGCGCATGAACGAAAGAAAAAAACTATCGTGATAATTGTTTTTCAAGTACGGCAATTACGGTAGAAGTAATTATTGAATCAGGCGTTACTTTGCGGAGGTCCCATATCAATGAACTGAAACAAATATTTTGCTCACCCGCGACCTTATGATGAATAAGTTTTAGCAATAAATGTGCGTTCATGCAGTTCCACCTCCTCCACACTGTTTGTGTTCGTACAGTATCTTGCATAAACGTAACTAGCATAGGGTCGCGGGTGAGCAAAATATTTGTTTCAGTTCATTGATATGGACATTTTATTATTTTGTTTGTTGACTTTTTTTTTAATTTATTCATAAAACAATAAAAAAGTTCATAATCATAATAACAAGGAATATGTTGTTCTTAAATAAATGAATAATAATAATAAATATCACGGGACAATTCACACCAATTGACCTAGTCCCAAAGTAAGCTTAGCAAAGCTTGTGTTATGGGTACTAGGCAACGGATAAACATACTTATATAGATAGATACATACTTAAATACATATTAAACACCCAAGACCCGAGAGCAAACATTCGTATTTTTCATACATATATCTGCCCCGACACGGGAATCGAACCCGGGACCTCAAGCTTCATAGTCAGGGTCTCTAACCACTAGGCCATCTGGTCGTCAGTGCCGCAAAACAAAAGTCTTTAATCAGTGTGTGTGGCCAGTGATATGTGGTGCTTCACTATGGGCCTGATGAATAGGCTCAGAGTCGCTCAACGAGCTATGGAGAGGGCTATGCTCGGACTTTCTCTACGGGATCGAATCAGGAACGAGGAGATCCGTAGAAGAACCGGGGTCACCGACATAGCCAAACGGATTAGCTCGTTGAAATGAACAGATGGCCGTTGGGGCCCAAAAGTTCTGGAATGGAGACCACGGACTGGCAAGCGCAGCGTGGGACGTCCACCAACGAGATGGACGGACGATTTGGTGAAGGCCGCAGATTCAGGGTGGATGCAAGTCGCTTCCAACCGTAATGATTGGGCGTCAATGAGGGATGAATTATTATTATATTATTAGTAGCTGTTGCCCGCATCTCCGTCCGCGAAGAATAGGGATATAAAAAATGGCCTACGCCTATTCTCAGACCTACCGAATACAGAGAAAAAAGTCTCATAGAAATCGGTCAAGCCGTTTCGGAGGAGTTCGATAACAAACACAGTGACACGAGATTCTTATATATTACTAGCTGACCCCGCAAACGTTGTTTTGCCATATCACCTAGAGGTATAAAAAATAGCCTACGACCTATTCTCAGACCTACCGAATACAGAGAAAAAAGTTTCATAAAAATCGGTCGAGCCGTTTGGGAGGAGTTCGGTAACAAACATCGTGACACGAGATTTTTATATATGAGATTTATTTATTTATTTATTTATTTATTCATCATATACATATTGTATGTTTATATACATGAAGATCTTAGTTTAACATGCAATCAGTAGTGTCTCAATACAATTTTACCCATTGGGTGTAGCAATTAATTTAAAATATAGTCAACATTAATATTATATTTGTTATTACAAACAACATTTTAACATTATTTATTATTATTAGTATTATTATAAAATTCATTTAAATTACAGGGACACATCACCACTAAATACCTCTTCAATGAAACCAAGAATTTATTGTCCGTCAACGCCTTCATCTCGATTAGATTTACGGTAGAAGTGACAAGTCACTCTTTAGATCAATTTCTCCCAGTCAAGCGTTTTTGTTGCTATAGGCATCGTCATGTAGATATACAGGGTGTTTGGTAGCTACGTGCAAAGCTTTAAGGGGGTGATAGCCGAGGTATTTTTGAACATTTTTAGCCATATATGTCTTAGACGAAATTTGTTTTTTTTTTTAAATTGAAGACTTGGAAATTTTAGGATAATACCCAGAATTTGATAGTCACGAGTCAATATTGCCCCAATGAGCGTTAATTTGGAAATTTTAAATATGGCACAGAAAAATGACGCAGACTTGTTTTTTTCACATGCTATTTACTAGTTAAATTTCAAGACTAGTGCATTCTTAGCGAGTGCTCCCTGAGTTTGGTTTTTACTTTTTATCTCAGATTTAGCAAGCAATGTCAATGAGTGATACCTTAAAAGAAAGAGCAATAAACAGGCATGTTTCTAAAAATGTTTGAACATTTCAAGGATTTTTTTTTAATTTTTTTTTTATGGCACAGGAAAATGACTCTGTTCCAACCTAAGACATTTTTAGTAATTTCGAATGCCTCCATTTTGTTTTTTTGGCAAGAAAGACACTTAAAAATTATTTCATTTGGTCCAATACACATTAAACTATTCGAAATAAAAGATTTGGTTTCCAAATTAACGCTCATTGGGGCAATATTGACTCGTGACTATCAAATTCTGGGTATTTTCCTAAAATTTCTAAGTCTTCAATTTAAAAAAAATATCAAATTTCGGCTAAAACATATATGGCTAAAAATGTTCAAAAATACCTCGGCTATCACCCCCTTAAAGCTTTGTACGTAGCTACCAAACACCCTGTATTTCACTAACTCACCTTTCCAGAACTGCGCTCTGCTTTCGAACTCTTTCGACCACACTTTGTAAGGTCCATTTTCCAAAGACAAAGGGCCATTTTGGCTTACATCCGCCGAGACGGCCTCAGTAGGCTCCATAGTGATAGAGTCAGTAGGGACCACCATTTTTTGATTTATTTATATGTATGTTTGTATGTGAAATCTACATATCATTATGAGCTTGCTGTTACTTTCATATCACCGACACTTTCTACAATAATTGTGTTAATCTCTGAATTCACAAAAGTTACTTTATTTTTCTTATGTTATATAATATATTTCAGCCTATGTACGTCATATTGCTAGGTAGATGCCTCCTCTCAGGATGCGAGGGTTTGGGCCATTTTCAAACACTCAAACATTGAACTAAACAAATACACATATACTTTTTGTATACTTAACCAAATCAGTAATCACAGTGCACGATAACCTAACAATTTCAGTATAAACATCACTCACAAACACCTACATTTTTACACTTTTGCCATAAATTTCGCGCAAAAAGGTTCGACGCGTTAATTTGTCAATATACCTGTCAAAACTAGGTTATGTCCAGCTATATGTTGGCCGGCATAGCGAGGACACTAAACATACACAGTACTATCAGTTATCAAACGATATCTTTAATTATTGTTATCTAATATATGACGTTTTGTTCATAATGTGCAGATAGAGAAAGTAGTAAATATTCAATCAATTTAGCGCATACCACTGCGTTTCACTGTTCCGTATGTCACTACACTATCTATGCGTCTGTCCGACATAGGGCGGTATCTTAAGAACTGTAATAATATTTTTTCCTGGAAGAATGAAAAACTGGCTAGCCCCCTGTCCCGCGGGAGTTTAGAAAAATTTCTTCTTTGTGTACTTTTATGATCTTCAAGGAATATCGCGTGCTGCATTTTCCCGGGATAAAATCTATCTCTATTTAATATATTTTTGTCTGTATTTGGTAGGTCTGATAATAGACCGTAGGCTATTTTTTATACCCCTATTTTTCGCGGACGGAGTCGCGGGCAACAGCTAATCTCTAATATATAAAAATCTCGTGTCACGATGTTTGTTACCCAACTCCTCCAAGACGGCTTGACCGATTTTTATGAAACCTTTTTGTCTATACTCCGTAGGTCTGAGAATAGGTCGTAGGCTATTTTTTATACCCCTAGGTGATATAAGGCAATACAAAGTTTGCCGGGTCAGCTAATCTAATATATAAAAATCTCGTGTCACGGTGTTTGTTATCGAACTCCTCCAGAACGGCTTGACTGATGTTTTTGATATTTTTTGTCTGTATTTGGTAGGTCTGAGAATAGGTCATAGGCTATTTTTATACCCCTATTCTTCGCAGAACAACGCGGGCAACAGCTAGTCTAATATATTAAAATCTCGTATCACAGTGTTTGTTATGGAACTCCTTCGAAACGGCCAGACCGATTTTTATGATTTTTTTTCTCTGTTTGGTAGGTCTGAGAATAGGCTAAAATTTATATGGCAAAACAACGTTTGCTGGGTCAGTTAGTCATCATATATGCATGGACTTAATACCTAACCAGGACTGAGTACTGCGACAAAAAAGTGAGGCCGTAAAAGAAAATAACTAGTGAATTGCATCTCGTTCTAATTAGGGTGATCAGTACTGGTGCGAGTGGGAGAGTGGGACACAATTCTCTAGTTTCTCTACTTTGTATGTAATCTCTCGGACCGCTGTCTCTAGTTGCCATTATTAAACTGTATGGCTTGGTAATATGGGTCACTTTTGATTGACTAATAAAAGTTAGTTCTCAGTCCTGGTTAGGTATTAAGTCCATGCATATATGTTAATCCAGCTTATAAAATATCCTTGTGCCAAATTACATCACAATTCGTCAAACCGTTTTAGTTTGAAAGAGTAACAAACATCTTCACATCTATCTATACAAGCTTTCACGTTTATTTTGGTAAGCTTCTTTTAAACGTGTATTTAATCAAATAAACATGATTATTGTCTCATCATTCATACACAGCACATCGCGCCACCGTGATTCACCAACTGATTTGATTCCACATAATCATTAGGTAAAGGATTAAATTATTACAGACATGATAACTTCGCGATAGTGTGGATTGCACATGGACTTCTCCGGTCCAGTTTGAAACAAAAATTAAAAAAAGTCCGACTCGCACTTGGCCGGTACCATTATCTATAAAACCGGCCAAGAGCGTGTCGGACACGCCCAAGACAGGGTTCCGTAGCCATTACGAAAAAATAAAGTAATATTTTTCTAAGGATTTCGTATGTGTACGGAATCTTCCAAGTTAGGTATCGTCAATACTTTGAAAAAAGCTCGTATCTCAAAATCATTAATCTGGCAAAGTGAACTTTATTACTCGCGTATCACGGTTCAGTTTTGTTTACATGCTGATTTGAGATACGAGTTTTTCAAAGTAGTGACGGTATGTTTAATACCTTAGGCTACTATTTACTCTTAAACTACAAATTATAATTCCCAAGCAATCTTAGCCGCTATAATTTTCCTTGTAAATTTAATATATTTACTACCATTTTGATTTTTTTTTAATTAATGAACTAAAACAATTACTTTGCTCACCCGCGACCTTACAATAGTTACGTTTATGCAAGAAATGTGTGTTCATGCAGTAGTGTAGTGTAGTTTAACATTTGGTAGCATAGCATACGGTTGTGGTAACTCTGAAGATGAGCTCTGATTGAGTTCGAAACGCGTCAGTGTAGCTTGGTGGTGGTGATGGTTGTGTTTATGTGATTTGTGTGTGTTCGTACAGTGTGGAGGTGGAGGAACTGCATGAACACACATTTCTTGCATAAATGTAACTATCGTAAGGTTGCGGGTGAGCAAAGTAATTGTTTTAGTTCATTAATATGGACCTCCGCAAAGTAACGCCTGATTCAATAAAGTATTTTTTAAATTTTTCCACCCAACAGTTTAGATTTGAGAGGGGGGGACGGTCGATTTTAATGAAAATTTTCACTTTAAAGTTGAATATTTCGCAAACAAATCACTGAATACAAAAATCATGTAAGCAACCCCCCAATGGTTTTAAAATACCTATCCAACGATATCCCACACTATAGGGTTAGTCGAGAAAAAAAATCACCCCCACTTTACGTCTATGGGAGGTACCCTAAAAAAATTTTTTTTTAGTTTTTTTTATTTAACCACTTTGTCGGCGTGACTAATATATATATATTCATGCCAAATTACAGTTGCCGCGGACAGACAGACGGACAGACATGGCGAAACTATAAGGGTTCCTAGTTCCTAAAAACGGCAAAAAATGTATGGGAGCCCCCCTTAAACATTTGTTTTATTTTAATTTATTTTTTTATTTTTAAAGTGAATATACATATAACTAAATATTCTGTGAATATTTCAAGCGTCTACCTATTGCCGTTATCAATATCGAGCAAAAACGAGCAAAAAATCACGTTTGTTGTATGGGAGCCCCCTCAAATATTTATTATATTCTGTTTTTTAGTATTTGTTGTTATAGCGGCAACAGAAATACGTCATTGTGATAATTTCAACCGTCTAACAATCACAGTTCATGAGATACAGCCTGGTGACAGACGGACAGACAGACAGACGGACGGACAGCGGAGTCTTAGTAACAGGGTACGGTCTTTGGGTACGGAATCCTAAAATTAAACTCCCTGTGACAGTCAGATAGATAATACGTATTTTATAGGGATCAGTGATGCATATATCGTCACTGCTTTGAAAAAATCTCGTATCTCAAATCAATATGTAAACCAAACTGAACCTTATTGCACACTCATTAAAGTTCACTTAGCCAGATTATCAATTTTGATATACGAGCTTTTTTCAAAGCAGTGACGATATGTATGTTGGATATTTCAGCCGAAAGACTCCACACTCCACTTAATATAGCCCAAGGTTCGTGAACAGATTGATCTTGAGCCATCCGCATCTGACTCGTTCCCGCAACCTTGACCAGGTCGTCGCTCCATCTTGTTGGAGGTGCTACACTGCGTCCGATCCGAGAACCTTTAGGCCCCATTCGCCATCACGCACACATAACAAACACATATAGTAAATAGCAAATGTACCTAATTTTGCACATAAATTTCGAAAAACGTAGACATGAGTCCGGATAAACCACGGCTAAAGGGCTTTTGAGATACGAAATACTAAAATCATCATCATCATCATCATTTCAGCCGTAGGACGTCCACTGCTGGACATAGGCCTCCCTCATTGACGCCCAATCATTACGGTTGGAAGCGACTTGCATCCACCCTGAACCTGCGGCCTTCACCAAATCGTCCGTCCATCTCGTTGGTGGACGTCCCACGCTGCGCTTGCCAGTCCGTGGTCTCCATTCCAGAACTTTTGGGCCCCAACGGCCATCTGTTCAATTCAACGAGCTAATCCGTTTGGCTATGTCGGTGACCCCGGTTCTTCTACGGATCTCCTCGTTCCTGATTCGATCCCGTAGAGAAACTCCGAGCATAGCCCTCTCCATAGCTCGTTGAGCGACTCTGAGCCTATTCATCAGGCCCATAGTGAAGCACCACATATCACTGGCAACACACAATGATTAAAGACTTTTGTTTTGCGGCACTGACGACCAGATGGCCTAGTAGGTAGAGAACCTGACTACGAAGCTTGAGGACCGGGTTCGATTCCCGCGTCGGGGCAGATATTTATATGCATAACACGTATATTTGTTCTCGGGTCTTGGGTGTTTAATATGTATTTAAGTATGTATCTATCTATATAAGTATGTTTATCCGTTGCCTAGTACCCATAACACAAGCTTTGCCTAGCTTACTTTGGGACTAGGTCAATTAGTGTGAATTGTCTCGTGATATTTATTTATTTATTTTTTATTTACTGAGGTATTTTGGACGAAAATATATTGCGGAGTTTCCCGAATACTACAATACAGAATAAAAACTTACCTTCTATAGTTAAATCATACTGTTCCTTACAGCTCTTCAATTCATTCTGTAGTTTCTCACTCTCCCCCTCCCACTCTTCCCTCTCTATTATATATTTCTTCTCTATCTCCTTCTTCTCTTCAATCAGCTGCTTGTTGCTGTCCCGCTCGCTCTCTAGCTCCGCTTGGAGCGCGGTTATGATGCTGTCCTTGTCTACGATGGAAACTTTGAGGGTCTTAGCCTCGATTTCCACTAGACGAAGGAGTTCGAGTTTGGCCCTGTGGAAAAAAGATTTTTTCTCAAACATGCTTTGAAATGTATGCGTTAATGTCACGAAATGAAGCCGTGAAGTTTGTTGTATATGGCTCCCTACATTACTTCTTGGCCTAGGCCATAAAAGTAAGTATGAAAAACCATTATTGTCCGCTGCTGTAACTTTTTAAATTTGCTTACTAATACTAAACTGACAAAGGAAAAATTACATACAGCCAACTTACGACATTAAAAAAAATCTATCTTCTTTTATTTCTATAAAACCGCCTAAACTACTGGTGATGGATGGATGGATGTATGGATATATGGATGGATGGATGGATGGATGGATGTATGGATGGATGGATGTATGGACGTATGGATGGATGTATGGATGTATGGATGGATGTATGGATGTATGGATGGATGGATGGATGGATGGATGGATGGATGGATGTATGGATGGATGTATGGATGGATGGATGTATGGATGGATAGATGGATGGATGGATGGATGTATGGATGGATGGATGTATGGATAGATGGATGGATGGATGGATGTATGGATGGATGTATGGGTGGATGTATGGATGGATGTATGGATGGATCTTTGGATGGATGTATGGATGGATGTATGGATGGATGGATGGATGAATGTATGTATGGATGGATGTATGGATGGATGTATGGATGGATGTATGTATGGATGTATGGGTGGATGTATGGATGGATGTATGGATGGATGTATGGATGGATGGATGGATGGATGGACGGATGGATGGATGGTTGGATGGATGGATGATGATGATGATGATGTTGATGATGATGATGATGATGATGATGATGATGATGATGATGATGATGATGATGATGATGATGATGATGATGATGATGATGATGATGATGATGATGATGATGATGATGATGATGATGATGCATGTTTGAGAAAAGCTCTATACAATCCTCGGCCGGAAGAGGGATTGCTGGACTCGTTTTATCCGGCCTCGTCTACGACTCGGCCGTATACCCCAAATCTCGTCCATCAATCCCTTACTTCACGGCCTCTGCAGTAATGTACTATTCTCAAACATGCTTTGAAATGTATGCGTTAATGCCACGAAATGGAGCCATGAAGTTTGTTGTTTATGGCTCCCTACATTACTTCTTGGCCTAGGCCATAAAAGTAAGTATGAAAAACCATTATTGTCCGCTGCTGTAACTTTTTATATTTGCTTACTAACATTAAACTGACAAAGGAAAAATTACATACAGCCAACTTACGACATTAAAAAAAAATCTATCTTCTTTTATTTCTACAAAACCGCCTAAACTACTGGTGATGGATGGATGGATGTATGGATGTATGGATGGATGGATGTATGGATGTATGGATGGATGTATGGATGTATGGATGTACGGATGGATGTACGGATGTATGGATGGATGTACGGATGGATGTATGGATGGATGTATGGGTGGATGTATGGATGGATGTATGGACGGATGGACGGACGGATGGACGGACGGATGGACGGACGGATGGACGGACGGATGGACGGACGGACGGACGGACGGACGGACGGACGGACGGACGGACGGACGGACGGACGGACGGACGGACGGACGGACGGACGGACTGGCACGTGCACACGTGTCAGTGCACGTGTGGCAGCCGCCGTGACGTGCGACTCCGAGAGGAAGGGCTACGGATTAGCCCGAAACATGTCGAGTTAAACTCGTTTTGAGACGTGAGTGATCCGTTTATTTTCACTATGAGTGAGTCTCACGGTAGTTTCATGTTTAAAACATTTTTCACTAATTTATGTTGTTGTAATTACAATTTTCGTGTTTCAAATGTTTCAAAATTAAGAAAATTCTTATTAAAATTATGACGTTTGTAATTTAAAGTTGGCAGATATCTAAACATCGCCGCCCCGTACCTTTAAAAAAAACAATCATACCATAGACTACAGACATAGGTTGCCTTTTTGTAAGAAATTGTATTTATTGTTAAACTTGTACTACAAATTATTGAATAAATTATCTTATCTTATCTTATCTATATTACTAGAAATGTATTATTTTTCAAAAATATTGCATAATAATACATTTGCAGTGATATGAAATATCTGTAGTCTTATTGTTTTGCCTTCAAAGCCTCTGGCTATATTTCAGCGCCATCTAGATTTAATAATCGAACTACAAAAACCGCGTCCGGTCCGTACTATGGCGACAACCAATCCAGTCTATATTATCCTTGGTATCACTTACTTGAGTTCAACGCACTGCTGCGTCAGCGGTTCCACGGCCTTCGCCTTCTGCTGGGCCTCTCCCAATCGCTGCTGCAGACTTATTATCTTGTTCTCCAGCCCCTTGTTCAGAGTCTTCACGTGGTCCAGGCTGCGAGCTTCGATGCGCAAGCGCTTGTATTGGCGACGGGCGAGGAAGCGGCGGATCTACACACGCAATTAATGTGGTGAGTGCACGGACTTAGTAGCTAATGCTTAGTATTATACAATACACGCATGTGACAAGTGTAAGTGGCAAGTACTAAGCAATTAGCTATTAAGGGCCACTTGCACAGTTCAGGGTTAAAAAAACCCTGAGTTAAGAATGTCAGTTCCATACAGTCAGCCATTTTGACACTTGTTAACCCTGGGTTAGCAGTTAACTCGGAGTTAAGTAGCCAACCCAGGTCCGCGCAAGCCGGCCTAAGCTCGTGTAAACCTAACACAACATTAAGGCCGGCTTGCGCGGACCTGGGTTAACTACTTAACTCCGAGTTAACTGCTAACCCAGGGTTAACAAGTGTCTAAATGTATGGAACTATCATTCTTAATTTTTATTTTTATTGCAAGATTTTTCACTGACTGTACTTTCTGTTGACTGTACTTGCATTGTCATCCTACTTACATAAGTATACCAAGTAAGTGAATCAAATTCGACTTCCAAGATTTGATCAATGATTTGATCATGTACAATACATATACAACATACATTGCAAGTTAATAAAAAGCTTTTAAAAATATAAAAGCTTGTAAAATGGGCATTTTCACTTTAAAGCACTCAGAAAACTTTTTTAAATGAAATAATTTTGGTATTTTCCACTCAGGATCCAAAACGTCCAAATCCAAACCTGGCTAACTTAAATTGGCTAGTTTTTTTTTAGAGTCTAAACTTGTCAGTCTCACTTTGATTTATTGTGTTTTTTTTAATGTGTGATGACTCGATGGTCCCTAAGGAAGACCAGCGCCGTTCGCAAGATCAGCAGTTTTTGCTGATTTGGGAAATTGGAACCATTTGTAACACGCGCATTTTCCTTATTTCATTACTGTTTTCACAAAAATGCTCTCTTTCTTTTTCTTTCTAACATTTTTCACATTTATTTTTTTAGTGCGATTGTACATTCGTGGAATGAAAAGGTCCGTCACTTTTCGACCTTAACTCGTTGACATAGAGTCGAAAACTATTATACTTACAGCGGCCTGGGCGATGACCAGATGCCTTCGCATTTTCTTGACGCGCTTCCTCGCGAGGTAGCCACGCGCGTAGCGTTGTATGACCATCGCCTGCAACAACCATACACTTTTACACAAAAACGTTAAATATTAGTAATTCGGCATCAAAAAACCGGTGATGTACGAGTCGGACTCCTACATGAAGGGTTCCGTACCCCCGTACAATGTTTTAAAAAAAGTTTAGTATAGCTATCACCACTAGAGTTGAGGTCTCGTACATAACAACATGTCATGTAATGACAGCGGGATTTTGACCTTTATTCGTACCGATCGCAAGTTCAACAGACTCAACAGTGAATTACAAGATTGACTATAATTACTTCAACCTATTTCGTTAAGAATTATTTAGGAAAATATATCTAGTTCAACATCAGAAAATAAAATATATTGATCTATTTTATTTAAATCAGATAAGCAAGTTTTTCGCTATTTATTCAAAAATAGATTATATGAAAAAAGAAAAATTATAATATGCATAGTATTGCGTAGGTATTTCATCATAAGATTCACGTACAACTCACATTTTCGTTTACTCACTCATTTCATTCATTTAATACTTTTTTGCAATCTGTACTTTATGTAGCTCTAGAACAGTTAGTAATGTTCTCACAGCTTTGACCCTCCGTCGGTCGCGGTACAGCTGCCTCGCGAGGTAGCCCCTAGCGCGAGCCTGGAGCCCTATCGCGAGCCTCCGGAGCTTCTGGTACTTAAAGCACGCAGGCCTCATACTTCATATTTATCATATACAACCACCTGTATATTGCACTGTAGACGCTAAAGTTATGTACTGATTTCAATGCAACTTTCGTCCTTAGAAAGCTGACGTTTCAGCGCAGCTATTGAAGTATTTTTTATTCAAATTGGTAATTTTCTAAGATACATGACATTTTGCCTATTCAATGTACATTTTCGAAGGAAAATTCTAGAAAAATTAATGTTCTTACAGCTTTGACCCTCCGTCGGTCGCGGTACAGTTGCCTCGCGAGGTAGCCCCTAGCGCGAGCCTGGAGCCCTATCGCGAGCCTCCGGAGCTTCTGGTACTTAATTATCATATACAACCACCTGTATATTGCACTGTAGACGCTAAAGTTATGAACTGATTTCAATGCAACTTTCGTCATTAGAAAGCTGTCGTTTCAGCGCGGCTATTGAAGTATTTTTTATTCAAATTGGTTGGTAATTTTCTAAGATACACGACATTTTGCCTATTCAATGTACATTTTCGAAGGAAAATTCTAGAAAAATCAATGTTCTTACAGCTTTGACCCTCCGTCGGTCGCGGTACAGCTGCCTCGCGAGGTAGTCTCTAGCGCGAGCCTGGAGCCCTATCGCGAGCCTCCGGAGCTTCTGGTACTTAATTATCATATACAACCACCTGTATATTGCACTGTAGACGCTAAAGTTATGAACTGATTTCAATGCAACTTTCTTCATTAGAAAGCTGACGTTTCAGCGCAGCTATTGAAGTATTTTTTTTTCAAATTGGTTGGTAATTTTCTAAGATACATGACATTTTGCCTATTCAATGTACATTTTTTTGGAAAATTCTAGAAAAATTAATGTTCTTACAGCTTTGACCCTCCGTCGGTCGCGGTACAGCTGCCTCGCGAGGTAGCCCCTAGCGCGAGCCTGGAGCCCTATCGCGAGCCTCCGGAGCCTTTGGTACTTGAGCCGCGCGAGCCAGCCTCGCACGTTGCGTTGTATTTTGATGGCGGCGCGCAGACGGCGGACTTCTTGCGCTTTGCTGTTAAAAATAGTTTTTATGATAATTGTGTTTTAGTAAAGCAGTGGTGGGAAAACTTTCTTTATGGGGGGCAAGAAAGTTTAACCCCTCATAAGCGGGAAGTGAAACGTGCATTCTAGTTCCAACTGTTACATATAAATTCAGGTGTACTTCCGTTTGGTAAGAGGTCCTGGGTTCGAATCCCGGTAAGGGCATTTATTTGTGTGATGAGCACGAATATTTGTTCCTAAATTATGGATGTTTTCTATGTATTTAAGTATTTATTTATCTATATAAGTATGTTTAACGTCGTCTAGTACCCATAGTACAAGCTTTGCTTAGTTTGGGACTAGGTCGATTTGTGTAAGATTGTCCCCTAATATTTATTTATTTTATTTATTTATTTTGGTAAATTACGTTTCCCAAACTGATTCATTTGGCAAATGTATCATTTCGCAAATGTATATTTTTTCTGAAACTGTAAACTATTCAGGATATATTTCAGGACTATTCTGTAGGTTAGGTTAGGTTAGGTCTGTTTTAAAACAATCCTGAAAAGTTTACCGTTTCATAAAAAATAAACATTTGGGAAATGAAACATTCGCCAAATGAATCAGTTTGGGTAAAATAATTTGCGAAACATTAGTAAACCATAAATCCCATAATACAGATTAAAATAAAAATACAAAAAGAATGCCTTAAATTTGGCAAGGATCGGTGTCTTAAGCTCTTAAGCATACGAGTGGTACGATTTCCGTTAACTAATCATCTTCTAATATCCTCCTGAGGCCCACGAAAATTTTGTTTCAATGAACTTTAAACTTTATGTCACTTTTGAGTGAGTTCGATATCACATTAGAAGTAAGTCCTATAAAGGGCTAATTCTAATGTGCGTATACATTAGGATGTTAACGTACCGTCTAGCCAAGTATCCGCGGCAGTGCGCCTGCAGCCCGCGAAGTAGCCGCATGCGGCGCAGATACTTGCGGCGTGCCACAAACCGCCGCACACAGTACAGACACTGGATGTTTTTTTTTATGTTAGAGAGGCCAGACAAACGAACTAGTGGGTCACCTGATGTAAATGATCACCACTGTCCATAGACACCCGCAGCGCTATACGCGATGCCAGTGCGTTGTCGGCCCTAAAAGGGAGAGGAAAAAGGAAAGGGAATAGAGGATGGAGAGAGGTATCGGGCCCCCGGCGCTCTCACTGACCGTACGAAACGCAGCAGGAGTACTGCTGCTTCACGCCGGTGTTCTGTGAGAGGGTGGTACTGCCCCGGACGAGCCGGCCCATTTGTGATGTAGCGGCTAGCTACAACATGGCTCTACCACCGCAGAAACCAATATGTTAACGTACCGTCTAGCCAAGTATCCGCGGCAGTGCGCCTGCAGCCCGCGAAGTAGCCGCATGCGGCGCAGATACTTGCGGCGTGCCACAAACCGCCGCACGCAGCTTTGCACTCGCACGCAGTAGAGACGTTGGATGTCCGCGCGGATCTTCTCTAAATACGCCACCTGAGGAGTATACAGGGTGTTAAATCCAAATGGGTCAGTATGGCGAAATCAGAAAATATGAGAGATAGCAAAATCTGTTCACAGGAACCATGGCTTCGATTTTAGATTTAAGAAAAATGGCATTCAAACATTTTTTTAACTCTCATACATAACCGGGAATCGAACCTGGTCAAAATTTCTGTAATAATTTATTTGTTGTTATTGTTGTAGTTAGGAATTACAAGTCCCAAGTAACACATTTTTTAATGGAATTTTGTTTAAATAATTGTATAAGTGTCTCTAAGAGCGTTTATACCTGCTGAGCTGGCAACGTTGCATTTTTGTTAGTTTTTCTCGATTATTCCATAAAAATTTAATGAAAATTAAAAATGTGGTGTATAAGAATTTTTCTAATATATGTATAAGTTAAAGTGTCTACTGCAATAATTATTCGTGGTAGACTTTTATTTTCTTTAAAAACGAACAAATTATTACCTAACGGTTTTTAAAGAAAATAATAGTCTATCACGAATAATTACTGCAGTAGACAAACTTATATATTAATCGAAGCATCAGGAGGCTCGGCGGGATAGTCTTTACCTGCACCTTCCATTGGGGCGTACAGATGATTGAAGAACAGAAATAAAAGCACTTACGTCACATACGAACACTACCGATTTAATTCAAAAACACTTTAATAATAATAATAATAATAGTAGTCCCAATAGTCCTATCCACAACAGGCGTCATCCCAAAGCATCTACACCATAGCTTAAAATTATTAGGAATAAAATCATACATGGACACAATTATACAAAAAGCCGCAATACTTAACACTTGCAGAATAGTGAGAAAGTTCATGCAACTGGACCCTGAAAATACCACTTAAATAATATTCTATAACTCTTGCTACATTTACTTGGTGGATAACCCGTAAATGTAGTTAATACCAGCCTAGAGCTGAGAAAAACCATCATTCGCGAATATAATAATAATAATAAAAAATCTTTATTTCGAACAGCACTGGTCCATAGATGTTAGTAACAATTATGCACTTAAGATTAGGTTAGTAGGTATTATTACAAATCATTGAAAAAATGTCAGAATAGAATAAAAAATTAACAAAATTACTTAATATTAAAAATTAAAGGCCTGTCTCCCATGTGGATGTAGTTCCAGTGCCTCACCACAGGGCAATCAAATTTGAGCAGTATTTAAATTAAAATCACAAGTGATTAATGAAATATAGCCGGATTAAAGAGCCAATAGGTTAGCACGCGTGCACCACCGAGCGAGGTTGTCAAAAAGAATGACCAACTGTCAGTTGGCGGCCACCTGCTACCCTATTCGGGGTTACCCGCTCTTTTATTTTACACTACCTTCTATAATTTTATAACTGTCAACGTTCGTTTCAATACTACCGCCTTACTATTACTACAATTAACTGCATCAATCAACGTTTAACAATCAAAACTTGCGCCTCGGCCATGTATGCACCCCTTCTTTTTTGGCAAAGATCCACGTGCGTGACCATTCCTTGTGTGAGTGTGGCCTTGAGGAGGGTACACCAGACCACATATTCTTCAACTGCCCCAATATCCCTATTTCCTTGTATGATCATCTTCCTGACTTTATTCCCCGCCCAGCAAGTTTTAGGAACACGCTTTCCTTTGTAAACACTAACTTTATTGACGTCTTAACAAGATTTATTACGCATTTTAACATCAAGCTATAACCTCTCTTATCATCCCACTAAGTATATGTGCTTTTTGTATTTGTTCTAACCGGTTTAAGTAGGTATTGTAAAATTGTCAATTTTTGTTATTGTAGGTATCCTGAACTAACCCTACCGGTCATTTGACATCACAGCGCCTGACAACTTGAGTAATCCATGGAGTAATCTATAAACAACTGTAGCTCTCAACCTTGACGCTGGCAAAATTGTCCAATTGGACGGGTATGTATTACAATACCGAAGTACGAAAGATCGAATGTATTAAAACATCGAATGGATCAAAAGACCGACACGATTTTTTTCTGAACAATCTTAAAAAGTTGACGGTTTCAGAAAAAAATCGTGTCGGTCTTTTGACCCATTCGATGTTTTAATACATTCGGTCTTTCGTACTTCGGTATTGTAATACATACCCAATTGGACAGACGCCATTTAATAAAAAAAAAAAAAAAAAAAAAAAAAAAAAACAATCAAAACAAAGTGCCAAGTGACACACATAATCAAATCGTGTTAATAAATTTAGGTCTAGCTAGCATTATTTTGGCAGAGCGCCGTCATATTAATAATAACAATTCTTATAGAACACATTTTATGTTGCCAGCTCAGCAGGTATAAACACTCTCAAAGTAGAGAGGCAGTCACAAGTTAGTCTCCCAAGTAATATTTAGATTGAGCTATGGAGAGAGTAAACTCGGAGTTTCATAGATAGAATGCTGTTCCTGTAAAATTATGTTTTTCTTATCACTAAAATCGATGGCATCGTTATTTAAAACAGATCTTTCTAAAGATAATTTCAATAGAATCTGACGAATTAAATAAATAAATATAAATATCACGGGACAATTCACACCAATTGACCTAGACCCAAAGTAATCTAAGCAAAGCTTATGTTATGAGTAACTAGGCAACGGATAAACATACTTATATAGATAGACTAGCTTTTGCCCGCGACTCCGTCCGCGTGGAATTAGTAATTTGGGCAGCTTATTTTTTTAATCCAATTTGCTTTTTCATCAATTATGGCTCTCCTTAGTTCCTCGATATAAAAAAATTATATTGAAATGTGAGTTCATATCACACAGTTTCGCTTACAATATCAGTCCAATTACCTGTCCTGCGCGGAAGAATATCTTGGTGGCACCGAACTGGTATTTGTCGGGGTCTTTCAGATGCTTCTCCAGGACCCGTCTGCATGTGCCCTTGATGTCTCCGCGGTCCAACTCCTTGTGGGCGCAGAGGAGACGGTACCTGAGCACAGCAATTGTTTTAAATCACAATATACTTCATTTAATTTAGAATTGAAAACCACACCATCATTATATTGCGGCTCGTCAACTATTTCTTACCTAGCAAATAGTACAGTACAATAGTCTGGGAGCCGCAAAATAAAATTGTTTTAATGTCACTTTATTTGCGTGTCGTCAATTGTTACTCTAGTACAAATTGGAAAGAGATTACAGTTCACGAGCCGCAATATAATGTTGTTGTGGTTTATAATTCTAAATTAAATGGAATATAAATACGAACTGAAACATGGATGCACAGAAAACCCCAGAAAAAAGACCAGCTCTGGGAATCGAACCCAGGTCCTCAGCATTCCTTGCTGCGTGCTATACAGGGGTGGAAGAGCGTAGGTCCAAAGGAGTGTTGACGTCTCTCGTTGTAGTATTAACATAGATGTCGCTAGTATCGCTGCAATAAGTGATTATGCTTAAGAGGATACGATGCGCACCATTTCTCCATACAAACGTAGTCCCCTGTTTCCTCCCTGGATAATGGCTATAGAGCCAAATTTATTTTACTGTGTAATCTGTATCTACCACAGCTATGCCCCTATATTTCGTTTTTTTTCCATATTTCAATAAACATAAGAAATATGAGCTTTCAAAAACTGAAAAAATTGCCCAATTTCAACGTCATTTTCAGACACTCATCAGAAAAGAATCTCATATAAACAAAAAAAGGAAAACATAGGGGCATAGCTAAATATTAAAAAAAAAAAATTATTGGTCCAGTTTTCGAGATCAAAACCGGGGACTACGAAATGCTGTTTGGACCAATTTTACGCGCCTATTAACGGTCTGAGCTGCAGCTGTCCCGCTCTCGCTGTACTGACACGGAGGGGTTCGGGCGAGACAGCGACATTTCATTAAAATACCTATTTCTCAAAAGTCTCTCAGCCATCGTATCCTCGTAAGCAAGCTGTGATGTGTGATGCATAGGAAAATTATGGCGTCTATATATCCCGACCAGTTGTGGTGTAGGGTCGCGCACGAAGGGTTCCGTACCATTATCTATAAAAACGGCAAAAAAACACGTTTGTTGTATGGGAGCCCCCCTTAAATATTTGTTTTATTTTAACCCCCCCCCCCTCCCCCCTTAAATAGTTGTTTGTACGTAAACATCCTGACCTATTTAAAGTAACTAGTTGACTACGGAACCCTAAAAACAGATAAAATTACAACTAGGACACAATACAGAAATTAATGTTAGTTAATATAAATAAATAAATAAATATCACGGGACAATTCACACCAATTGACCTAGTCCCAAAGTAAGCTTAGCAAAGCTTGTGTTATGGGTACTAGGTAACGGATAAACATACTTATATAGATAGATACATACTTAAATACATATTAAACACCCAAGACCCGAGAACAAACATTCGTATTTTTCATACAAATATCTGCCCCGACACGGGAATCGAACCCGGGACCTCAAGCTTCATAGTCAGGGTCTCTAACTACTAGGCCATCTGGTCGTCTAAGTTAGCTAGTTTGTAGTTTATTTCTTTTGTGTAATTGTTTAATGTTTTACGTCCTACGATTAAATAATAAATATAGAAATAGATTAATGTTACCAAAATCAAATATAAAAATGTTCAAAAATGGTCCTCAGTGTAAATGTATACAAATTATGAATAAAATTCCAGGACCAATTAGACAAGAGACCCGATACAATATTTTTAAAAACAATTTCAAGACAGTCTTAATTAATAAATGTTATTGCTCTGTTGATGAGTTCTTGAATGATGAAACTGCAACTTAATTATTTACTAAAGTAAATTAGGTAAAATTATTATTTTAATGATCATTGACATTTAATAAGATATTAATAATTGAAATTAGATATAAGCATTATTTTAAAATGACATTTCAACAACTCGTTAACATAGGTAAAGTATATCAATAATATAGTATTAAATGCATGATTATAATAATAATTTTAATTTAATATAATTTTGTAACATTGACATGTTGTATGACAATGGTACGGGACCCTTCGTGCGCGAGTCCGACTCGCACTTGGCCGGTTTTTTAAGCCGTACAGCTGACATAGAACCTTAGGGTAGCAAATGAATTATGCTTGTTTTTCTGTATTATTGCCAATTTGTACCTAAACACGTTAACACATACCTATTGAAGAAGTCCTGGTAGAGCCATCGGGATGGGAAACCGGCGGCTGATATCCTAATGGTTTCTAATACGCCGCACGCTCTGAAACAAAGATCATCATTTAATAAGGTATATACCATAAACAAGCATACAACGGAGAACGACTCGAATAGTCGGCTGCCAACGAATTTCTGATCGACTTGACCCCTTGGCGCTGCGTAGAGATGTAGCTTCACTGTGCATCTTCTATCGCATGTACAACGGAGAGTGCTCCGAGGAGTTATTCTGGTTGATCCCTGCCGCATCCTTCCGCCACCGTCCTACGCGACAACACTTCCATCCTCACCATCTGGATGGTTGGCAGTCTTCTACTGTGCGTTGTTCCAGAAATTTCCTGCCTCGCACAGCAAAGCTCTGGAATGAAGTATCTGCTGCGGTATTCCCGGACCGATATGACCTTCAAGCTTTCAAAAAAAGAGCGTACTCTTACCTAAAAGGCCGGCAACGCACTTGTGACTCTTCTGGTGTCGCAGGTGTCCATGGGCAACATGGACAGTAATCGTTTACCATAAAAAAAAATACTTGCAAGAATGCGGGGCGTGGTGGTCGACACGGTCGCCATCAGCGCAGACAGCGACGCACGGAACTGAGCGCCCATTGTTTGTTTCCGGCCGGGTAGTTGCTGAGACAATGATTCAGCCCCGGATCTAACATTTTTTGAACCGGGGCAGAAACAGTGGTGTGGCGTGCATCTTCCCAGCGTCTTTGAATCGTGACAGAAACTTGACAGTAGCGCCTCTCTCTCTCCAGAGTTTAAGTCTTACAAGTCGACGTTGAGCCAACCAGGCTTTTGTAGGTGCCCCGGTTTGCTTCTTCTTAGATCCGGGCTGCAATCATTGGGTGGTACCTGATCTGGTTGCAACAAGGTGGGGGTTGGAAATAGAAGGATTCCTTGGCCGGACTTGGAGATCGGTGGAGCTTGGTTGCTGGGACAACCTGCCAGGGTGGTACCTGAGCTGGTTGACGGCCCGGTGCGGGTGGAACTGGAAGGGCAAGGACCGGAAGGGGAGAGGTATTTCCTGAGACAATCATAAGACAGGTGGTACCTGAGCTGGTTGATAGCCCTATGCGGGTGGAACTGGAAGGCTGGGACAGTCATTGGCGTGGTATCCGGGCTGATTGATGGCTCTGGTGGAACTGGAAGGGGACTGTCATTAGCTAGTGTGGTATCTGACTGGTTGACGACCCGGGTGTAACTGAAAGAGGACTGTCACTAGCCAGGGTGTTACCTGAACTGGTTGATGCTCTATGCGGGTGGAAATGGAAGGATTCCTTGGCCGAACTTGGACATCGGTGGAGCTTGATTGCTGGGACAATTTGACAGCGTGGTACCTGAGCTGGTTGACGGCACAGTGCGGGTAGAACTAGCGAAGTTCCTTGACCGCACGCGTCGAGGTGGTTGCTAGAACCAATCATTAGCCAGTGTGTTACCTGAGCTGGTTGACGGCCCTGTGCGGGTGGAACTGGAAGGCTGGGACAGTCATTAGCGTGGTACCTGGGCTGACTGATGGCCCGGGTGTAACTGGAAGGGGATTGTCATTAGCTAGCGTGGTACCTGACTTGTTGACGGCCCGGGTGTAACTGAAAGAGGGCTGTCATTAGCCAGGGTGTTACCTGAGCTGGTTGACGGCCTGTTGCGGGTGAAACTGGAAGGGCTCCTTGACCGGAAGGGGAGAGGTATTTCCTGAGACAATCATAAGACAGGTGGTACCTGAGCTGGTTGATAGTTCTATGCGGGTGGAACTGGAAGGCTGGGACAGTCATTAGCATGTTACCTGAGCTGACTGATGACCCTGGCGGAACAGTCATTAGCCAGGGTGTTACCTGAACTAATTGATGCTCTATGCGGGTGAAACTGAATGGATTCCTTGGCCGGACTTGGAGATCGGTAGAGCTTGGTTGCTGGGACAATCTGACAACGTGTTACCTGAGCTGATTGACGGCCCTGTGCGGGTGGAACTGGAAGGGTTCCTTGGTGTCGTTGGGCTTGATGCAGCGCACATAGTGGGGGGTGGTGGCGGACAGCGTCGCCATGAGCGCCGACAGCGAGGCGCGGAACTGCGCGCCCACCGTTTGCTTCTGGCCGGACGCGCGGCGGGGAGGTTGCTGGGACAAACAAGATCTATTAAATAATAATCTTACTGGTAAATTGTTGAAAAAATCACTGCAATAACCATAAAAAATATTGGCATGTTGCCCTACCAGTTTCCGTTTTATACTAGTGAGTACTGCGTAAAATTAAATAGTACATTATTGTCGTGGCCTGGAAGTAGGCAATTGCTGGCTGAGTATGAGTATTATACGGACGAGCTTGTGAGTCCGTTTAACTAATACGAAGCCAGCAATTGCTAGCAGAGACTAATATAAAGCTTTTCTCAAAAATGGCGAAGGAAAAAAAAGGGAACAAACTTTTATTAACTTAAATAGGTACAAAGAATTGCAAATCACTTAAAATTAAATGTCATTAAACCCTTACCCGGCTTTTTTCATTAAAAAAAACTGCAGGTGTATTTTTCTACCGAAAACACCACAAGCTGTTTCAAACACAATAAAAAAAGTCTGGAGTTCCAACAAAACAACTGATACCATGGCCGTTTTAACTTTTTAAAAGGTTTGAGACTCGACAATAATGCAATTTGTATGCGACATTGTTGTCGAGTTTATCGAGCCTGAAATGTTTTTAACTTTTTAATTTTTTTACTGACCATAAACTATGCACTTCACGTTCTGAAATGTAAAGAATAATGTCAACTTTTACGGATATTTTTGAGAAAAATTATATACCAATCTGCTGGTCTACTCAGTCAATTTGGCGACAGCCGCCGCCAGGGTATCCTGCCTCCTGCCAGTTGAAGGCAGCGTAGTCTAATGGTCTTCTGCTTTACTAGTCATCCGGTCTATTCACAGTCCGACTGGCCATGGCAACTGGGCTGGTTTAATAGTCTTCCGGACTTACGGTCAAACTGTGCACATCACCATTATCATATGGTCTACTGATTTACTAATCTGCTGGTACTGGTTTACTAGTCTTCTGGTGTACTCACGGTCAAACTGGCCACGGGAACCGCCGGGGTGGTGCGCCTCCTGCTAGGCGGCGGCAACGTCGCGGTCTGGTCTGCCGCCCTCTCCGACTCCAGCATGACATGGATCAGACGGCAGCTGGTGGCAGACTTGATGCACTCCAACTGTTCTTCGGAAACTGTGTCTCTGTTCTTCTCCAGAAAACCACCGCACTGGTATTCCACGTTATCGGCGAAGTGCTTTATAATGAAAGCTGAAAATAACAAAGTACAACGTGTTACGAAATAACCCCTAAAATAGTAAATTACTGCCGAGGCCGTGAAGTAAGGGGTTGCTGGACGAGATTTGGGTAGACGGGCGAGGCAGAACGGAATGAATTTTACGGTCTTTAAACGTTACTGAACCATATCTGCACTGTTTTTAAGTCTATATTACCCAGCTGCCTACAACAGCTTGACCGCGGGCTTTCGCGACATGTGACGATCGTAGCTGTTGTACGCAGCTTGGTAATATAGACTTAATAAGAGCGTGTATATTCAGTATCGTCACAATAAATAATAGTACTACGTACAGAAGGATCACTCTCGAACAAAAGTCAACTTTAGGTATACAAATTTGCCTACTCTTACGACCGTTAACAGCTTGCACGCGAAATTGAAACTTATCGTGTGATACGAGCGTTCATATTCGTTTTGGGCACCGCTGAACCGTAACCAAGAGCACAGGGTCCCTACTTAATACTATATTTAGGTAGGTATATAAATTAAGAAAGAACTTCCAAAGATTTGATTGATACCCTTCACTATATAACTTCGAAGTAGAAGTATTTTCTCAACTTGTGCATTTCGGAAATCTCAAATTATAAAATTTATATATAAAAAAGTGGTTCCACCTGGAGTCATTCTTTTTTGTATTGATAGCAAATTTTAGCTACTTTTTGGAACTATGCATAACTCAATACCGGCAACAAGGTACCTTCCCATGTGCACTGACACATATTATTATAAGTGCCTAGGTATATATGTCATTGTTAGTACTTATTAGTACTAGATTTTTGCGATGGTCAGCCCTGTGTATCTTACGCACACATTGACGCGTGTACAGACGTCGTCGTGCTTATGTAGATTCAAGAACGCGTATTTTGTACGTCGTGACCGCCGTGTGCCATAAAATAACTAACGTTAAACGATACAAGTTTCTTAATACAAAGTACTCACCAGCGTTTCCAAATCGCGGCTTCATGAAATGCGGGTATTTGTGACAGGACTCGTGCAGCTTGGTCACGAAGCCCTGGTCGGAGCCCTGGGGCACTCGGCACTGCTCGTCCAGGAGCGCTAGGACTCCCAGCCTGTCCTCTATCAGGTCTATGCAGGGCTGGTTGTCGTAGAAGTCTATCATCTTCCAGGATATTTCCTCCTGCGGGGGATTAAGATACAATAAATAAATAAATAAATATATTAGAGGACAATCTTACACAAATCGACCTAGTCCCAAACTAAGCAAAGCTTGTACTATGGGTACTAGACGACGATAAACATACTTATATATATCTACTTAAATACATAGAAAACTTCCATAACTCAGGAACAAATATTCGTGCTCATCACACAAATGAATGCCCTTACCGGGATTCGAACCCAGGACCTCTTGCTTCGTAGGCAGGGTCACTACCAACTAGGCTAAAGCGGTCGTTTTAAATTACTCTTACTTATTAGCTCGTTTAAATACAAACTACCCCGATGCGGGAATCGAACACGGAACCTCATGCTTCGTAGTCAGGTTCTCTAACCACTAGGCCATTTAGTCGTACAACTACCTAATTTCAATATTTACCCCCTGTTTCACCATCCATTGACGACCGCTTTAGCCTAGTTGGTAGTGACCCTGCCTACGAAGCAAGAGGTCCTGGGTTCAAATCCCGGTAAGGGCATTTATTTGTGTGATGAGCACGAATATTTGTTCCTGAGTTATGGATGTTTTCTATGTATTTAAGTATTTATTTATCTATATAAGTATGTTTATCGTCGTCTAGTACCCATAGTACAAGCTTTGCTTAGTTTGGGACTAGGTCGATTTGTGTAAGACTGTCCCCTAATATTTATTTTTTATTGATCAAATTTGACGGATAAATGTGATGCCGTCTCTGTTTGTTTTGTTCGAATAGACGGAGACGGCATCACATTTATCCGTCAGTTAAAATTAATCAATGGGTGGTGAAACAGCCTCACTCGTAAATTCTCACTCGTTTCACTCACTCACTCGTTTCAACCGCCCCATTAATCTGGTCACATTTTCTAAGAAATGGCTGTTGATTTCGATGGAGCTTTCGGTTATATATTAGAGGTTTTGTACGTCTACAATATAACTGGAGACTGTATCAAAATATTCTGACATTTCTTAAAACAATGTGACCAGATAAATGGTTGCACGCTCGAATAAATGCCCAAGAAGCATTCATCTCGAAATGGTTTTCGATTTACTATACAATGCAAAATAGACCCCAATTTCACCCATTTACATCATCATCATCATCATCTTCCCAGCCTATATACGTCCCACTGCAGAGCACAGTCCCCCTCTCAGAATGAGAGGGCTTGAGCCGTAGTTCCCACGCGGGCACAGTGCGGATTGGGAACTTCACACACACCATTGAATTTATTAGCAGGTGTATGCATGCAGGTTTCCTCACGATGTTTTCCTTCACCGAAAGGTCATGGTAAATTAAAAATGTATCATTAAAACAAACAAAATGTCACATAAATTCCGAAAAACTTAGAGGTAGGAGCCCAGACTCGAACCCACGACCCTCTGCTTGAGAGACCATAGGTTAAGCCACTAGCCACCATGGCTTCAACATATCTTAAAATACGTTTACTTTTAGTTTACCACTGACAGATGGCTTGCCTTCATTTCATTTCCAACTTTAACACCATACAAATAAAGTAGCTATTACAAAATCTGCAAACCTGGGTAACAGTATTCTAAAATTGGCTTTATTTGTAGGTCGTTAAAGTTGAATATGAAATGAAGGCAAACCATCAGTCAGTGTTAAACTTTATGTAATTTTTCTGTACAAAAATAATATATTCCATTTACATACCTTGATATATTCATCCTGCTCTAATTTGAAGACGTGCGAATTAAACTGCTGCTGTAGCTTCTCATTAGCATAGTTGATGCAGAACTGCTCGAACGAGTTAATCTCGAAGGTCTCAAACCCGTATATATCCAGTACACCTGGAAATTAAGGTAATCATCATCATTCCAGCCAAGTCCCACTGCTGGGCACTTTTTAACACGCTTTTATTTGGTCGACCTGTATGTAACTATGTAATGGAAACTTTGAACATGACTTTGACCCACTTCCCGGTTTCCGATTGAGCTGAAATTTTGCACGTATGTGTAAATTGGGTGACAATGCAATATTATGGTAACATGGAGCTGATCTGATGATGGGGCTGGACGGTGGCCATAGGAACTCTGTAATAAAATGACACAACCCCGTCGAGTTTGGGCTCGTTTGATTCGTCTTGACGAGCACTTTGATCGCAGATGGTAACCAGGGTCTGATTATGGAGCTGAAAGATGGCCAAAGGCACTCCACAATAAAGCGACACAACCCTGTCGAGTTTGGGCTCGTTTGATTCGTCTTGACGAGCACTTTGATCCCAGATGGTAACCAGGGTCTGATTATGGAGCTGGAAGATGGCCAAAGGCACTCCACAATGAAGCGACACAACCCTGTCGAGTTTGGGCTCGTTTGATTCGTCTTGACGAGCACTTTGATCCCAGATGTTATGGGGTTGGGGTGTTGGGGGATTTGGAGGGGTTGGGGTGAAGATAGAAACAGTTTTTTGTTTTTACGTGCATTTATAAAAGCGTGTTTTTCTAGTGTTTTTTAAACTATTAATTTTTTTTCTTATATGCACTCTTATTCACTCAAAGGTTGACAGGTAGAGACCCCTTAGGGCAAGTTCACCTTTGTACAGGAAGAAACTGAATCACATACCAGGGTGAACCCTTTTCAGTGCAAATGTCATGTTGACATTCGATACATCTGCCAAAGAAATCAACTTGAAATTGGTTGAGAAAAGGTTCCAACCTGGTACGGGATAGGCTGGCTGGCAATAGGGTTTTCTTCTTTTTAGTACATTAAAGGGTTTACACACATACCTACATACTTTTGACAACACATTCAAACACTATCCTATGTAGAAACATTGACTTTCAATTAATCAATTAATTAAGCGTAGATTACTTATTTTACTTATTTAATTCTAAGTTTAAATAATATACTTGAAAGGTTTAGGTAATTAACTAAATGTAAACAAAAAAATGTCAACTGATGCCTTAAATACTGTAATTCAATATACGTAAACATTTACATTTCTGTATTAAAATACGTTAGTCTAGTTAGTATTACAATGATAGATAAATAAAATGTTTTGAATCCTTGAATGTGCCAAATTTGAAAACTGAAGTTTGTTTACATTTAGTTAATTACCCAAACCTTTCAAGTATAGTTAAATATGTAGATCTGGTAATTATGTAAATTTAAAGCACCATTATTTTTTGCCTAAGAGGCATTATATTCTAGTAGCGACCAGTTAGTCTTCTTGTAGAAGGCGTAAAGTCGATTAATAGACACTAAAGTCGAGCCATTATTATAGTAACCAAGACATAATACCTAACATAGATTAAGTAAAGTGCTTACCAATCTTTGATCAATTATAACTGAAGATACACATTGCCGAACAAAATCCCCTTCAAAGAATGTCCGAACTTTTTTATTTGTTTGCATAACAATTAAAATCATCACCTACACAGAAATTTGAACCTAGTCTTTACTTCATTACAGTCGAATTTCGGTTGACACTTGACAGCTAAACTTGACAATTTCACGCAACGTACTGAGAAAAAGAAGGCCACTTTTATCAAAGTGGCGCTCATTTGGCTCGGACATTTTCGGGCGCGCGACTGTGGATCTACAGTTATAATTGATCAAAGTTACCAATAATTATAATTATGTACTAAAACTATTTAAATAAATGAATTGCAATAGGTTCGATCCCTACTTACACATGCGCGCAAACATTGGAGGAATGTTCGCGCGTATGTGAGTGCCCCGTTATGTATTTTGTGACAAATATTTCTTATCTGTAAAATGTGTTGCCAGACCCATAACAATTTGCCGCCACTCTTTCCTCAGGACTTACTTGCCCGATTCAATTTGCACGGGACGACTATTTAGCTCATTTAAGGCCCCATCGCGTTTTTGGCTCATTTATTTCATTCATTTAAACTCGTGCTGAATCATTCGTTACTAGCAATGCTATAGTCCTGAAATTCCACAGAAATAATAATAAAGAGGATACAAGTGCCTTAGATGCGTGACCTTGGCGCCGCGCTTGTGACTCATAGGTCACAAGCGCGCGACTTGTGGCTCAGTGCTATTTGAAACGTGGGTATGATAACAAGTGCTTTAAAATGGTGTTTTGCAGCATAAGCAATTGCGGAAACTCGTCCACACTGTGTAATTACACTAATAAGGGGATTACATTTCATTGGTATGTATTAATTTAATGTAATAATGCGGTTTATATTAAAATACAACTTGAGAAAATATTTCATTATGAAATATTGGTATACACGTTATTAACACGAAACTTCATGTACCATTGCTGCTCATATCCTTAAAAACACAGATTGCTTTGAAGTATACGCAGCAATGTAATGTAATTTTTGATAAACCTTCTGCCTCGCACAAATGTTCATGGTACGAACACAAGACAGGTTACGACTACACCGGTGTACACTACAACCATATTGCCGACGCGGCCAATGAAGAACGCCGTTGTGTAAGTGTGGGTATGACTCACGGTGAGTGTTATTCAACGCTGTCTCTAAGTGGTTAGGTTCATAATTGTTTGTAAGCAAAAATTATTAGTAATTGTGTGCGTGATTGCGTAGTACGGTTCCGGTCTTTTGCGTGTGTGCATTAATAGTAAGTAGAGGGGACAAACTAGCGCCACTGGTCCCGGAACAAAATAGGAACTAAGGCATTTCTATCCTCTTTATTATTATTTCTGTGTGAAATTCATATGTAAGATATTTGAGAATTCACTCTAGTGACCAGTTTTTTTCGAAACACGATTACTTATAGTTCGCTCGATAGAAAAAAAAATCCAAAGTCGTCTCTAAAAAATAAAATAAACTCGCAGTACGACGCTAATACTGCACGGCAGGTCATGACTTTTGAATGTTAATAAAACAAGATGTTTTCTAGGGCGTAGTTTTGCCACATTTTTAAAATATGTATTTGTTTTAGTAATAAGATGAAAATTACCAAAAACACACGCAGTCCAACCAACCTATCTCGAGCCATCGTGCCTCCCCCACGCGGCCCCACGCCCGAAATCGCCCACCCAAAATCGATTAGCGCGAAAAACACGGTGGGGCCTTAACGTAAACTTACCAATAAAATGGCTCCTATGCTGCGCCGTCTCCAACGCTCGGTTGACGCATTTGACGAGCCATGCGAACAGCTCGCCGTACATTCGCTTGGCCAACGCATCTCTGGCGAAAGCGGCGCGGTGGATATCCATGCGGGACACTATTACCTATTTAACATAACATGTGTTAGCTATGTTATGAAGTATCTTTTTGTATTTTTTTTTTTTTTTTACTTCATTTCTTATTACTTTTACGGTCATCCCGTGAAATCATATATTTCATACTAAATACAAACCCCGTCAAACCCAGCATTGGTCTTTTTTCTGGGGTTTTTTCTGTGCATCTACATTTCAGTTTGTATTTAGTATGAAATATAACATGTGTTCTCATTATCAACAATATGTAATGTACCTATGTCTATGTTTGTATTTTTAATTTTAGCCTGTGTACGTGTTATTGTTGTTATAAATAAATGTTTTACTTTTTCTTTCATTATTGGGACAATTTTTATTTTGTTGCCCGTTTTGACTTTTTTTTATTTGGAAATTTTTATATGAATTGTGTCTCAAGTTAAAATTCTTTGACCAGTGTGCGTTGCCAGTGATGACTTATGGCACTGAGACGTGGCCGCTACCGATTGGCCTCATAAGAAAGCTTAAAGTCACTCAGAGGGCGATGGAGAGGGCTATACTCGGAGTTTCTCTGCGGGATCGCATTAGAAATGTTGAAATCCGCGCAAGAACTAAAGTCACCGACATAGCTCGAATAATCCCCAGACTTAAGTGGCAGTGGGCAGGGCACATCGCTCGTAGAACTGACGGCCGATGGGGCCGATAGGTTCTCGAGTGGCGAGTATAGGTAGGCCTCCAACAAGATGGAGCGACGACCTGGTTAAGATGGCGCAGGGCCGATCTGTTTGGCGAGCCTTGGGGACGTCTTTCGGCTGAAATGATGATGTGATTTCTGCTCAGAATCAGGAGCTTTTCCGATCCTGCTAGAAGAAAAAAAAGTCCCGAAATTTCCATATAATTTTCGGTTCTTCCATTTAGTTACGATCATATCGACGGTTAAAAGTCAAAACGCATGAAGCGACATTTTTTGAACTTCACATGAAACCAGGCTCAAACGACGGAGAAAAATTCGCAGTTTATGATACTCATTTTGACAAAAAGTGTCGCTTCACGTGTTTTGCCTTTTAACCGTCGATATAAAGTCTATGAAAATTGGTAATGGTATTTGTTGTACGGTTTGCAGCTTGGGGGCGCGCGCTACACTGCAAACAACTGCCTTCTTCCTGGTTATTCCCCTAAATTATAGTCTAGGGTGAATGAGCATTTACTAGGCAAGCGTGCTCCATCGTGGGCCTCATGTTCGCTTTCCATCAGGCTTGATTATGGTCAAACGCAAGTCTATATTGTATAAAAAAAAAGACAGTTAAAAGTACCACGAGAATTCCGGACTTTAATAATAATAAATAGGTAACTTAACGACCGCTTTAGCCTAGTTGGTAGTGACCCTGCCTACGAAGCAAGAGGTCCTGGGTTCAAATCCCGGTAAGGGCATTTATTTGTGTGATGAGCATGAATATTTGTTCCTGAGTTATGGATGTTTTCTATGTATTTAAGTATTTATTTATCTATATAAGTATGTTTATCGTCGTCTAGTACCCATAGTACAAGCTTTGCTTAGTTTGGGACTAGGTCGATTTGTGTAAGATTGTCCCCTAATATTTTTTTTTTTTTTTTTAACTTAACGACCGCTTTAGCCTAGTTGGTAGTGACCCTGCCTACGAAGCAAGAGGTCCTGGGTTCAAATCCCGGTAAGGGCATTTATTTGTGTGATGAGCACGAATATTTGTTCCTGAGTTATGGATGTTTTCCATGTATTTAAGTATTTATTTATCTATATAAGTATGTCTATCGTCGTCTAGTACCCATAGTACAAGCTTTGCTTAGTTTGGGACTAGGTCGATTTGTGTGAGATTGTCCCTTAATATTTATTTATTTATTTATAACTACCTCGTGTGCCGAAGCTATACGCCGATGCGTCAGCCATCTTGAAAGCTCTGGCTTGGAGATTCCGAGTAAATTGCAGACCTTCTGTAGATGCTTGTCGTTTTGCTGAAAAAGGATATTACAGTAAAATTACATAAAGTTTACCACTGACAGATGGTTTGCCTTCATTTCATATTCAACTTTAACGACTTACAAATAAAGCCAATTTTAGAATACTGTTACACACGTTTGCAGATTTTGTAATAGCTACTTTATTTGTATGGTGTTAAAGTTGGAAATGAAATGAAGGCAAGCCATCTGTCAGTGGTAAACTAAAAGTAAACGTATTGTAAAGCTCCATCTCTTTCATTAATAAGGTAATAATCCGGCAAACATCAAAAAATCCATCATCATCATCATGAATATGGAATAATTTGGAAATTAGTTTTTTTACTGTTCTTTTGGCCAAATGTGAAGATTCTAGTAATCGTAGTTACTGAGAAAGTTACTCACGAACGAACAAACCAATCCCGTTAATTCCCTATCTTAACTTTCAACTGTGAGTGAATCAACTTTTTCTTACCACCCGTTGCTGGTTATACACAAATTTTGCGTCATGGACAACCTAAGAATTTTCTAAGAAACAGTATGAAAATTGACGAAGAAGTTGATTCACGCTGTATACAAAATTTCCTGACACATGTCGCACTTCACAGTATTTAAACTCGTGAGTGATTCATTACTCACGTCGATGTAGGCGCCATCTTCTTCCGCGTCCGTAGACTCGGGTTCGCACGTCAACTCTATGTTTCCAAGATGGAGGATCGTAGCTAACACAGTGAACATGTTCTGTTGTTCTGTCTCTGTCACTCCTGTAAAGAAAAAAACCGGTCAAATAAAATAATAAAAAAACCGGCCAAGTGCGAGTCGGACTCGCTCACGAAGGGTTCCGTACAATTATTTATAAAAATCACGTTTCTTGTATGGGAGCCCCCCTTAAATATTTTTTTATTTTAATTTAATGATTTGTTTTTAAAGTAAATATATAATTAAATATTCTGTGAATATTTCAAGTGTCTACCTGTTGCCGTTATCAATATCGAGCAAAAACGAGCAAAAAAATCATGTTTGTTGTATGGGAGCCCCCTTAAATATTTATTTTATTCCATTTTTTAGTATTTGTTGTTATAGCGGCAATCGAAATACATCATCTGTGAAAATTTCAACTCTCTAGCTATCACGGTTCCCGAGATACAGCCTGGTGACAGACGGACGGACGGACGGACGGACAGCGGAGCCTCAGTAATAGGGTTTCCGTTTTTACCCTTTGGGTACGGAACCCTAAAAAATTACTAACTCCCACTATGTATAATATATGTATCTATTTATTTGTTGCACACTTTTTACACAGAAATTGTTTGTGCTGATTCCGGTCCAACAAGTTTGATGCACGGATATGAAGGGTTTGACTGAAAATCAGCGCTGCAGCAGGCACCTACTGCAGCTTAATGCTGAGTCAAATTCCTTTTCGACATCTACAATTATGTTTCTTTCATCACACTTGCTCATCAATGGTGTTATTCCATGCTTGTATACTAAATAACAATGGCCTAAATTGTTCTTAAGGGAGTTATAGATTTACGTACAGTTTTTCTACCCAAGGGAGTTCTAACTTTAGTTTTAAAATTTGCAAACAAATCATTTCAGACTAAGGAGGTTTCCAGTCAGCCAACGTTTTATTTATTATCTTTAAAACTTAGCTATAACCCAAATTTTACAACACAAAACTTATCTACGCTTCATGGAAATTCGTTATTTTTATATTTTAAATTTATATCAAATAGTTTTGCAATAATTTCAGTAAAAATATTTTTCAGCGCCATCTAGATTTAATAATCGAATTACAAAAACCGCGGCAACTGCCAATCCAGTCTATATCATCCTTGGTCATACTTATATAGATAAATAAATACATAAATACATAGAAAACATCCATAACTCAGGAACAAATATTCGTGCTCATCACACAAATAAATGCTCTTACCGGGATTCAAACCCAAGACCTCTTGCTTCGTAGGCAGGGTCACTACCAACTAGGCTAAAGCGGTCGTTAAAAACATGAATGTTTGTTTTCCCCCTACACAAAAAGACGGGTGTTATAAGTTTGACCGATATGAGTGTGTGTTTAACTGTCTGTCTGTCTGTGGCATCATAGCTCTTAAACGGGTGAACTGATTTGAATGCGGTTTTTTATTTGAAAGCAGGTTTCTCGGCGATGGTTCTTAGATATGTTTCATCAAAATTGGTTCAGCCGTTTCAGAGTTATCGGCTTTTTTGTTAGATGCAGAAGGGATCTTAGACGCATAACGGGCATTGACTTAATGTTCAAACATACGAGTGAGATAATTGCGTTGGGGGTTTTCAAAATTTTTAATTTATCTTAATTTTAGTTCTGGTAGACTTACCTCAGGAGGCACACTTACATATATCATCACTTTTCATGCGACTACAGCGATCTCTGGTGTTTGCCGAAGAACTAAATTAGCGGCCATCTTGGTTGACTTGTCAAACTAACTTGTCAGTTGTCATTCATCGGCCATGGCCATGGCGTACCAAATTGTACGGTCAAGGACTTTAATTGATAATGTTCGTATTTTAGCCGTATAATGCAAATCGGGTTTAGCCGCTTAATACTTCGTATTTGCTGATTTGAATTAGACGGCTAAAATACGAATAGTGGCAATTAGCCTATCAATTAAAATCCTTGACTGTACATTGCTACAGGTACGCGTATCTATAGCTGTACATCACTACCAACATATACATATAGATAGGTATACATCTATAGATACGTCACATTAGTTCTTGAGCAGCCGTAGGGCGGCAGCACCTTCCATACATGCATATTTGACCATAGAGTTGCCACTCTTGTTCATATAATATTACAATACTCTTTGACTTACCTAAAGTGGTGAGTGCAGTTCTGGTCTCATTGAAGGCTCTCAGGTCATCCACGCCGTCGATATCAGGACTGCCTCCTTGGTTCAAATAGTGGAACGAGTCTTGGTGGTCTGCAAATAAAGAAAAATTCAATAAATTGTGAAACAGTAGATATTACCAAGGATGATATAGACTGGATTGGCAGTCGCCATAATACGGATCAGCCGCGGTTTTTGTAGTTCGATTATTAAATCTAGATGGCGCTGAAATATAGCCACAGGCTTTGAAGGCAAAACAATAAGACTACAGATGTTTCATATTACTGCAAATGTATTAAAAAGAAAAAAAGAAAGAAAAATATTTATTCGTGACATAACCTTAAATTAACAAATAGAAACGGTAACAGACAAAACGTTATCAGGAAATGGTCCCAACTCAGCATCATGTCGGCCGTGAAGCTGACGCTGGTTTTTACCCACAATTCAAACAAAAAAAAATATATACAGGGTTATCTGTAATTCACTAGCATCCTTTTAACCCTAAACTCCTACCACTTAAACAAATCTTTTTTGTTTTACGACTTTTGTCATAACTTTATATTGTTGGTGTAATAACGTTTTGAAAATTTGAGATTACCTGTATTTTTACGATACTCTGTGCCGTGTATGGAAAAAAAATGTACTCCATTTTAAAAAGTAGTATAACAAAAAACATTTGTTTAAGTGGTAGGAGTTTAGGGTTAAAAGGATGCTAGTGAATTACAAATAACCCTGTATATATATTGCATAATAATACATTCGCAGTGATATGAAACATCTGTAGTCTTATTGTTTTGCCTTCAAAGTCTGGCTATATTTCAGCGCCATCTAGATTTAATAATCGAACTACAAAAACCGCGGCCGATCCGTACTATGGCGACTGCCAATCCAGTCTATATATTATATATCATCATATATCATGGGACAATTCACACCAATTGACCTAGTCCCAAAGTAAGCTAAGCAAAGCTTGTGTTATGGGTACTAAGCAACGGATAAACATACTTGTATAGATAGATACATACTTACACCCAAGACCCAAGAACAAACTTTCGTATTTTTCATACAAATATCTGCCCCGACACGGGAAGCGAACCCGGGACCTCAAGTTTCGTAGTCAGGTTCTCTAACCACTAGGCCATCTGGTCGTCTAAATCATCCTTGAAATTACCTATATCGTCAAAGTTATTCGATTCAGGAATAAGAACATTCGTAGAACTGAGGCCACCGACAGAGCCAAGAATTAGCTCGTTGAAATGGCAATGGTCTTTTTAAGATGCTATACTAAAGCTATGTATGACTTAATTTACCTTGTCGGTGGTAGATGGCGACACTATCAACGCAACAAAATTCTCACTTTAGTAATTTAAAAGATAGTAATTGAAGTTTTGGCGATAATGTTATATGTCCTTCTTAACCCCCGACACAACAAGTGTTATAAGTTTGACCGCTATGTGTGTGTGTCTGTCTGTCTGTGGCACCATAACTCTAAAACGGGTGAACCGATTCGGTTGCGGTTTTTTTTTGAAAGCTGGTTTCTTGGCGATGGTTTTTAGAATGTTTCATCAAAATCGGTTCAGCCGTTTCGAAGTTATCAGCTCTTTTGTCAGCTGCGGAAGAAATCTTAGACGCATAATGGGCATTTACTTTATCTTCAAACAATGTGCGACCAAATTGCGTTGGAAGTTTTTAAAATTTTTAATTTATAGTTATTTATCACAAACATGCTATGAAGACCACGGTTTGGCAAGCGCAGCGTGGGTCGTCCACCAACGAGATGGACAACGATTTGGTGAAGGCCGCAGGTTCAGGGTGGATGCAAGTCGCTTCCAACCGTAATGATTGGGCGTCAATGAGGGACGCCTATGTCCAACAGTGGACGTCCTACGGCTGAAATGATGATGATGATGATGCTATGAAATATTGATGTTATATTCCTTATAATAAGCCGCGAAGTATCACGATTCAGGTGCGGCTAGCCGAGAGGTCGTTAATAGAATTTCATACAAAATTACAGGCCTAGAATTAATGAATGAACAGTTTATTCACAGAACATATGGTACAAATAGGGTGTTAACAAAATTAAGGGGCTGTTTCACCACCTTATTGTCAAACTACTGGTTACGTAACCAATGAATAAACTAAGTACTGCACAAATCTGTCGGCCAGTTTTTTTTTCAGTTTCACCACTCCGGTCCTGTGCAAACTAAGTACCACTTAACTAATCGTCGGTTTAACAAAAAGTCGGAATAGCGACGTCCCATTTCACGACCACGGGTTCCTGTTCGCATATTTTCGTTCAAAGAGTCGCTCATTATTAAAGCAAAATAAATCGTAAACTATGTAATTTTTAAGCACATCTATTTTTATGCATAAACAAATGTGTAACATTATAATTAATCCAAAAACGGTATTTATTTACGATACTTTGGTTAACAATAACAAAGAAAAATAAAATCACGTAAAACGAATCGAAAAGTGGCGCCAAACCCTTTGACAGATTAACTTTTTTTTTAATGGCGATTGAATCGATTTAATGGAGTTCAGGTAGAACAAACACGATTGTGCCACTGAAAAAAGTCTGTAATTAAAAAATATTACGAAATTTTGGATTTATTTTTAAATACTAAAAGCGTACCTATATTTTTTATTCAAATCTTGATATTTAAATTCTGGTTTGCAATTTAGCATGACTTATTTCTTTAAAAAATAAAAAATACTTTGATTTATTTTTCTGAAACCGGCTGAAGGGCTCTCCAACCATGGCCACAAAAAAATGAACTAACTAATTAAAAAGATATGTGACGGATAAAAATGCTAAATGCCACCTGATCTGATGGTCAAGTTAAGAAATAGTTTGTCCGTCACTTAGCGCTAATCAAGACTGGTGAAACAGAAATTTTTATTCCATGTGACAAATAAGGTTATGATCAAGCTAATCCGAACTTTAAAAAAAGTGGTGAAACAGCCCCTAAGTATATTATTATCCAGATATGTTAGGTTTGAGCTAGGCCTGCAAGATGCTCTTTTTTAATTCCCATTCCTCATAAATTTGTGGCCCGGCATCGTGCCATTCAGCCATTAAAAAAACTATAACCAATATTTGCTTTGTGGTTCATAGCGACATTCTGCAACTACGTTTATTAAAAACTAGCTTTTTCCCGCGACTCCGTCCGCGTGGAATTAGTAATTTGGGCAGCTTATTTTTTTTATCCAATTTGCTTTTTCATCAATTATGGCTCTCCTTAGTTCCTCGATATAAAAAAAATAACCGAACCCCCCCCGCACACCCGCGTTCACATTCACCACCGTACCTACTCCCAAGTCACTACTTCTAAAAACTGTTCTATAAATTCTTAAAATAGACGTATCTTTCTTATTTGAGAACCGATTCAAATGAAACAAACATTAAATGTTAATCCAAGAAAATACCAACATATCAGTGAAAACCGCATCTTTCTAGGTTAAGCCGTTTCTGAGATTAGCGCGCACAAACGCACAGACAAACAGACAATAATTCTAAAAAACATTGTTTTGGGTTAGTAAATAGCCCTAGTGACAGTTTTTCTCAAATATCTTCAATGTACAGACACCGACTTGTTGCAGATTTATTATATGTATAGATAAATATTCATGAATTATCTCTGTTTTCTATTAAATCCATGGAAATAGAACGAAATTAATAGTAATAAAAGTATTAGTTATCTTTTTGGAGTTTTATGTATGAGAAAAGCGCTATACATACCTACCTTGGCGGGAAATGGAGTTGCCAGCATCATAATCTATCGGGCCTCGCTGACGCTCAACCGTATAAGAATATTCGGCAGGCCTACTTCCCAACCTCTGTAGTAATAACTTTAGTAATAAGATACTAATTGAAGCTTTGGCAATCACGTAATATGCTTGTGTGAACTGACCGAGCTAGAGTAATGTTAAGATACTTCACTAGAGCTATTTATGACCTAGACCTTGTCGATACTAGATGGCGCCAGTATCAACGCAACAAAATTCTCACTTAAGGTGGAACGGCACGCTCTAGGCGCGAAATTCAAAATTTTTACAGGTTTTAATTTATCAATAAATAATCAATAATCATATTTATTGTGATAACGGGTAAAACAATATGATGTAACAGACAATTGAGAACACTGCCGTAATCTACCATATGCATGGTGTACAATATTTATGTCCAAAAAGCATTCAAAAAATAAAATAATAATAATCAGAATCATGCAAATATTGAAATTGATACATTATAATAAAAAAAAAAGTCAAAAATTTAAATCAATAAAAAATATTTCAAGTACACAATATATTTCAAGTAATATATATATTTATTATGGGTAAACGGTGTAACTGTTTAACTTCATATGGTACTTGCGGTAGTAAAACAGTGTTCTTTATATTATTGTGTAAAGCTTTTTAATAATAAAACTGTTAGCTTGATATAAAAGTTGTCAAGCATAGAAATTCGGACTTTCAACGTTTTGACAACTTTTATTTCAAGCTAATAGTTTTATTCTTAAAAAACTTTACACAATAATATAAAGAACACTGTTTTACAAGCGCAAATACCATATGAAGTTAAACAGTTACACCGTTTACCCACAAAAAATTAAAAACTGTAAAAAGTTTGAATTTCGCGCCTAGAGCGTGCGCTTCCACCTTAAGTCAATTTAAGACAGTAATTGAAGTTTTAATGATCATGTAATATGTATGTCTGTAAACTAAGCTAGCTTTGATCGTTTTAAGATACTTCAACATCAGAGAGCAATGTATGACTTAGACCTTATTATTAAGATAGTAATTGAAGTTTTGAGAATGACGTATGTTTGTCTGTATACTGACCTAATTCCAGCTCAGGCATGTGTACTGCGGCTGCGCAAAGCTGGTAGAATATGTGGTAGTTCCGTTCTCCCGCGCTTTGGTAGACCACCCTGCTTTTCTCGAGGAGGTAGGTACGCATGCTCGCGCCGGATATCCGGTATTGATCGTCGAAGTGGATCTCTATGAACTTGCCGAAGCGGGAGGAGTTGTCGTTGCGTGTCGTTTTCGCGTTACCTATGGCCTGATGAAGGGGAAATAAATAATAGTTATTTATGTGACCGGTGCGTAATGAGAGGCGTTAACATACGAGTGTAGGTTTATGAAACGATGCAAAAGTGAGTTTCGTAATGAGATCACAAGACTGTTTTAATCCCTAAAGATGTACAGTCGCATATTATAAGTTTTATCATTACATTACTCATTTTTTTACCACGTATTTCACAGCACATAATACGGTAACCGTATTTTCTATTCTTTGAAAGTTAGAATTCGAAACTACGATATTTTTTTATATTCATAAACAATCTAGACTTGAGTCGATTCCGATTCTGAAATTGATTGTAATATTAAAGATTCAAAAAAATATTGGAACAAGAATTTCACATTGAATGAAATTTCAAATCGGCTAATTCGATAATCACAACTAAGTCGAAATTTTAATGGAATTAAATTAACGAATTCGACTGATTATAATGAAGCATCTTTGTAAATCTATTATCAATACGTAAACTATGAAGATAATTATCATAGATTGACTTACAATTATAGTTATTTATTAATTATAAATACAACGGCCGCCACTAGATGGCAATAGTAGTTAGATTTACTCTGCTGCAGAAAGTTATAGACATAATAAATAAGCAGATAATACTTTTGGGCTAATGGCTCTTTAAAATCATCATTGTATCGTACATACCTCCATTATAGGACTGGAAGCGAGCACTTTCCGCTCAACCTGCGTCTCGCTGGCGTTGCCGCCCACGGCCGCAAAGTAACGCATTGCGTACTTCGCCGACACTGTCTTGCCGGCCCCAGATTCACCGCTCACTGGTCAAATCAAAAATAACTTAAGAAAAACCTTGAATAGGGTTTAAATTTATTCAACAACAAAATATACATATTTACACAAACATATTTTAAAACACAAAAATAAAAAACTTAAATTTACTTAATCTAAACCTAAAAACCTGTATTTACAAATATCTCCCAGATCGCTGCTAATGGGCAGGGTGCCCATAATGCTGGCTGCGTTACCTCGTTGTATGGCAACGCCAATACGTTGACCGAGGAAAGAGCCAGCCTTGAATTAGTTCACCGTGAGGTGAGACAGACATTTATTATTTATTTACCATAAATTGTATGTTTATACATGAAGATCTTAGTTTAACATGCAATCAGTAGTGACTCAATACAATTTTACCCATTGGGTGTAGCAATTAATTTAAAATATAGTCAACATTAATATTATATTTATTACATAAAGAAAGAAAGAAAGAAAGAAAGAAAGAAAGAAAGAAAGAAAGAAAAAACATTTATTCGTGACAACAATAGCATAAAGGCATAAAGATTTCAATATAAATAAATAAATAAACATCACGGGACAATGCACACCAATTGACCTAGTCCCAAAGTAAGCTTAGCAAAGCTTGTGTTATGGGTACTAGGCAACGGATAAACATACTTATATAGATAGATACATACTTAAATACATATTAAACACCCAAGACCCGAGAACAAACATTCGTATTTTCATACAAATATCTGCCCCGACACGGGAATCGAACCCGGGACCTCAAGCTTCGTAGTCAGGGTCTCTAACCACTAGGCCATCTGGTCGTCTAAAATAAAGCAACTAGGTACCACGAAACGGACCCACCTCAGCATATGCTGGCTCGAGAGCCAGCGCTGGTCTTCCGGTGGGACCGCGAGGCCGTCATTTGTTCGCTGCACACACGATCGGACCTTGTCTAATTGTGAACGCAACCATATGATCGTGCAGCTGTACCAACACAAGGGCGTTATATTTTGGCATGGCGTTGACATTGACAACTGACACGGCCGACCACATGAGCAGCAATTAAAACGATATACAGGATGTTTGGTAGCTACGTGCAAAGCTTTAAGGGGGTGATAGCCGAGGTATTTTTGAACATTACATTACATGTATGTAGTTTTTATGTAGGTAGTCTATTTGTGTTGATATGATATGTATTAGTCTATTGTATTCATTAAGTATATAATATATTAGTGTGTAGTTGCGAAAATTCTTTGTATGTATGTGTATTGTTTATGTTAAGTATATTGGTTTGGGTTTACTTTTGATTTCGACTCTTTTTTTATTACTCAGCATTGTATGCCTACTCTTGTCTCTGATGTCTTGTCAATCGGTCAAAGGTTAACTGGAAGAGATCCCTTTATGGGATAAGTTCGCCTTTGTACATCTGTTTTTCTTGTTAACTGTTATTTTTCATGTTTTACGTACAATAAAGAGTTTTACATACATACATACATACATTTTTAGCCATATATGTGTTAGCCGAAATTTGTTTTTTTTTTTTAATTGTAGGCAGAAATTTTAGGCAAATACCCATAATTTGATAGTCACGAGTCAATATTGCCCCAATGAGCGTTAATTTGGAAATTTTAAATATGGCACAGAAAAATGACGTAGACTTGTCTTTTTCACATGTTATTTACTAGTAAAATTTCAAGTGCATTCTTAGCGAGTGCTCCCTGAGTTAGGTTTTTACTTTTTATCTCAGATTTAGCAAGCAATGTCAATGAGTGATACCTTAAAAGAAAGAACAATAAACAGGCCTGTTTCTAAAAATGTTTGAACATTTAAAGGATTTTTTTTTTAATTTTTTTTATGGCTCAGAAAAATGACTCTGTTCCAACCTAAGACATTTTTAGTAATTTCGAATGCCTCCATTTTGTTTTTTTTTGGCAAGAAAGACACTTAAAAATTATTTCATTTGGTCCAATACACATTAAACTATCCGAAATAAAAGATTTGGTTTCCGAATTAACGCTCATTGGGGCAATATTGACTCGTGACTATCAAATTCTGGGTATTTTCCTAAAATTTCTAAGTCTTCAATTTAAAAAAAAATATACAAATTTCGGCTAAGACATATATGGCTAAAAATGTTCAAAAATACCTCGACTATCACCCCCTTAAAGCTTTGCACGTAGCTACCAAACACCCTGTATAATAAATAAAATATTTTAATTATTGTAACTTGTAACAATTAAATAATAAAAACAAAGAGTGAAAAAGTGAAATAAAATAGCAGTGACATTTCTAATCAAGACACGCACAACACAATATCAGTGTCATAAAAATAAAAACAACAAAAGAAAGTTATAAACATAAAACACAAACGTTGTATGTAATTCCAATAATAATGATAATAAAAAAATAACAATAATAATAATATCACGGGACAATTTACACGAATTGACCTAGTCCCAAAGTAAGCAAAGCTTGTACTATGAGTACTAGACAACGGATAAACATTCAATGCAGAGTGGAGACAATAGAAGTCGTCCACGCTACGTTAAACCACAGACAACAAAGTAAAGAAAAATAAGTAAGAAGCTAAGGAGAAGAAGAAGATTAGGAGATTAGTTAATTTATTTACGCAGATTGTCCCACACAATGATGAGATGACCTAAGGCCGCTGAAAAAAATATGAAAATATGCGTCACTTAGTTAAGCGACAAAGGAGTCATATAACATATCTCTTTTAGTCTACACTAATATTATAAAGAGGAAAGATTTGTATTTTTGTATGTAACGAACTAGCTTTTGCCCGCGACTCCGTCCGCGTGGAATTAGTAATTTGGGCAGCTTATTTTTTATCCAATTCGCTTTTTCATCAAATTATGGCTCTCCTTAGTTCCTCGATAAAAAAAATTACCCGCCCCCCCGCAACCCAACCGCACCCTCCAATCCACTCCCCCCCGCACAGCAACCCTGCACCCCCCACACCCCCCCACACCCCAAGAACCCGCACCCTCAACCCCCCCGCCCCCCCGGTGTTTTTGTCAAATATCTTGATAATGGTGCATCCTACGACAAAGTCAATGAAATTTTCATCCCCCCTTTGATACCCCCACACCCCTTTTCCCGCACCCTCGCCCCACCTCAAAGCCAAAAACCACCGGTGTTTTTGTCAAATATCTTGAAAAGGGTGCATCCTAAGGCAAAATCAATTAAATTTTCATCCCCCTTTAATACCCCCACACCCTCTCCCCCGCACCTGCCCCCCTCTCAACCCCCCCTCCCTCAACAACCCCACCCCCCGGTGTTTTGTCAAATATCTTGAAAACGGTGCATCCTACGGCAAAATCGATGTAATTTTCATCCCCCCTCTAAAGCCCCCGCACCCCCTCCCCCCTCAACCCCCTCCCCCTGGTGTTTTTGTCAAATATCTTGAAAACGGTGCATCCTACGGCAAAATCGATTAAATTTTCACCCCCCTTTGAAGCCCCCGCACCCCCTCCCCCGCACCCTCACCCCCGTGTGTAGCGTGATGATATATAGCCTATAGTCTTCCTCGATAAATGGGCTATCTAACACTGAAAGAATTTTTCAAATCGGAGCAGTAGTTCCTGAGATTAGCGCGTTCAAACAAGCAAACAAACTTTTCAGCTTTATAATATTAAGTATAGATAAACTTAAAAACAACTGGACCGATTTCAAAAATTATTTTGCCGTTAGAAAGCTACATTATCACTGAGTGCCATAGGCTACTTATAGGCTAGTTATGTATGTTATGTAACTTGTCAATTGTGTTCTCGTAATAAAAATATTTAATTTCACAAACTGACCTATGATACTCTGGTCCCGTTTTTCTCGCTCCAACTTCGTGAAGGCCTCTTCGGAGACGGCGAATATGTGCGGATCGAGATCGCCCATCGCTTGGCCGCGGTACGCCATGATCGTTTCGTCACCTGCAACGAAAAATTACGATCCGGTTCGAGGGACCAAAGGTTTCACAGATTCAGGGTTAATTAGAGCAGAGTGTCGAGCATTGGACCCATTTTCCCCTCGACGTGTCTGTCTGCCCTCGCCGTACCGGCTCGGGTAGTTTTGGGGACGTCTCGGGTGGCATGGCTTGTTTTGTGCTTTTGTTGTAGGTGTAATCTGCTTTTTATTGTCGGTATTAATGATGCTTAGCACTGTTTGTTTTGTTTTTCTTTTTTGTATAATTATTTTGAATTAGTAAGTAATATTTTGTTCTCGATCCTCTTGGTTGTGGCAGAATATCAGTGTTTTGCTCCTATGAGCAATGTTGACCACTGAGCCACGGCCCTTTTGCACTACTGCAGCGCATACAGACAATATATAATGTTTTACTTTTAAGTTTGTACTGACTTTTGTATTTTTGTTAATCTTGATTGTGTGTGCTTGCAGTACCAAATAAACGTCTTTATCTATCTTATCTATCTAATTATATTAACAGGTTCCCTATACCGAAGCAAAGTGCAGCATTTTTTCGACACGTCCCCACAGTAATAATGGCATGCAGACAATAACAACATGCTCCACAATAGAGGGGGCCCCAAAATAGTGACTTCGAAAAAAAAATTTCAAATTCCGACAAGTAATTATTTGGATCATCATCATCATCCCAGGCTTTAAACGTGCCATTGTAGGGCACAGGCCTCCTCTCAGAATGAGAGGGCTTGGGCCGTAGTTCCCTGTTTTCGTAGTGCGGATTGGATTTGCAGGTTTCCTCACGATATTATCCTTCACCGTAAAGCTTATGGTAAACTTCAAATGGAATTTCGCACAAATTCCGAAATCTCCCGGCTCGGGATTTGAACCCACTATCCTCTGCTTGAGACCATAGGTCAGACCACTAGGCCGCCACGGCTTTTTTATTATATGGAAAATAATTTGTGGACAGGGGGCCTCCAGTCCTTTTATGCCCCGAGGCCGCCAGACCTCCAAATCCGGCCCTGTACCTCTACCATGAGTTACACTAGTTTACAGTGACCGTACTCGCTAGCGACGGCGTAAATGATTTGTATGGAGAATTGTGTACAGCGCCTCTAGCGGTCACTTACGGAAGTACAATTCTCCATACAAATCATTTACGCCGTCGCTAGCGAGTACGGTCACTGTAAACTAGTGTATCTCATGGTAGAGGTCCTGATGACATGAAACGCTCATAAAATCATGAGGCACGCATTAGACTGGACTGGATCGGGATTGGACGCATTGGACGTAGCAGTAAAGTCACCCGGGAACCTGTTAAACCTGCCATCACGGGATCGAGCTAGCTATTTTGTTTTTGTTTTTGACGTGACACCGTCTAATAAATCGATGAACGCCGGCTGCATACACGAAAAAACGTGACTTAATTGTAACGTACATGTAACGTTACGCAACGTTACATTCTACAGAGCAGCGAAGCAGGCCAGTTGCAAGAGAGCGGCTAGGGCCAGTTGCAAGAGAGCGGCGAAGGCCAGTTGCAAGAGAGCGGCGAGGGCCAGTTGCAAGAGAGCGGCTAGGGCCAGTTGCAAGAGAGCGGCTAGGGCCAGTTGCAAGAGAGCGGCTAGGGCCAGTTGCAAGAGAGCGGCGAAGGCCAGTTGCAAGAGAGCGGCTAGGGCCAGTTGCAAAAGAGCGGCGAACGCCAGGATGTACAATGCGGGGGTGGTGGGGTTGAATGTTTTGTTATGACGTTGTCACGTTAAACTATCGTCCGTAAACCGACTTTACAGACAACCGGTTTTGATCATAACTTCATTTATTTATATTTTCTTTTATTTTACATAACTCATTCATTGCATTCAATATATGTATAATTCGATCCCACTAATTTAATTTATAATCATCATCCCCAATGCAGTACACAGGCGTCCTCTCGGAATGAGATTGGGAACTTCACACACACAAGGTTTCCTCACGATGTTTTTCTTCGAGGTAAAGCTCATGGTTAATTTCAAATGTAATTTCGCACGTAAATTGCAAAAAACTCAAGGTATGAGCCCGGACTCGAACCCACGACTCACTTCTTAACATCACTAATACCTCAGCTTAATAATTTGGTGTAATTTCAATTTTTATCCAAATTCGTGTAATTAAATCTTAAATGATTTATATTGACTGTATGCATATCGACTTGCTTCTCGAATAAAATTAATTTATTACATTTTTCATTTTTTTTTTAATTTTCCTTCATCTCGAAAAAGATCCACCCATATAATAATATACAGTAAAATTACATAAAGTTTACCACTGACAGATGGTTTGCCTTCATTTCATATTCAACTTTAACGACCTACAAATAAAGCCAATTTTAGAATACTGTTACCCACGTTTGCAGATTTTGTAATAGCTACTTTATTTGTACGGTATTAAAGTTGGAAATGAAATGAAGGCAAGCCATCTGTCAGTGGTAAACTAAAAGTAAACGTATTGTAACAGTATACGTACCGTAAATGGGCAATTCATTGTATGGATTAATGGCGACCAACACGATTCCGCAGTACGTATAGATGGCATTGCGGTCGCAGAATCTGGAAGGACACATGCATTAGTTGTGGTCACGAGAGCGCCATCTAGTAGCGACAAACTAGTTAGAGAACTGCCAACTCGAACAAAACATGACTCAAGTTGACTAAAGGTAATTTTTGGGTTCTGTACCCAAAGGGTAAGAACGGGACCCTATTACTGAGACTGCCGTCCGCCCGTGGCTGTCCGTCCGTCTGTCACCAGGCTGTATCTCAGGAACCGTGATAGCTAGACAGTTGAAATTTTCACAGATGATTTGTTTTATAGCGGCAACCGAAATACATCATCTGTGAAAATTTCAACTGTCTACGGTTCTTGAGATACAGCCTGGTGACAGACGGACGGATGGACAGCGAAGTCTAATTAATAGGGTCCCGTTTTTACCCTTTAGATACGGAACCATAAAAAGTACACAACAGCTATTTATAAAACAGTTAAATTATTACATTAATGGTGACATATATAAACACTTTAGATATCGCAAATCATGATACGTACGTGACTCAGATACGCGTCATAATAAAGATATGCGGGATCCAGTTCGGATGTAAGATAGCTATATCCGTGAATTATATGTTGTAAAATATTGTACATTATATCAATTTTGTAGGCGTTTTTATATTGCCCAACATTTCAAATCACAGTAAAACTTATACTATACTGCTTTAAACTTTCGAATTTAACTCGACGTTTCGGCCACGTTGCAGCTGCCATGGTGACGAGTTAATTCAACTAACGAAACGAAACGACGAGCTAAATATTAATTGCGTGATAAGTCCCGTTTAGTATTGTAATTAACAGTAAAACTTGTTTTGGATATTGCTCACCCGCGACCTCGCGGCTTAAGGCCGAGGGTGAACAAAGTAATTGTTTCAGTTCATCAAGTTAGTGTGTTTGGGACGGAGAGTGTAGCGACATTAATTTAAGGCCGGCGCCGCACTGGTAAGGCGACCGGCGACGCGACAACGGCGACTAAATCAAACATAGTTCGAGTTATGTGAGCGGGCGCAGCAGCCGCAGTGGCGACGGCGACTAAATCAAATATGTTTGATTTAGTCGCCGTCGCGTCGCGTCGCCGGTCGCCTTACCAGTGCGGCCCCGGCCTAATAGAGTTCCACTGGCCACTCTTCGCGTACGGAACCCTTATAATAAGCTGTTTAAAAAAGCCTTTGTTAGAAAAAAAAGAATAGGTAAACCTTTTTAGCAGAGTTCATTGCTAACTGTACTTTTGTCGACTTACTCGTAATGTGCATTGTCATCCAACTTACATTCGTGTACAGATGACTACAAAAAGATCGAAATAATATGTTGACTTAACATAAGTTCGGCTTCTGCCGTGGCTGATGGTCACCACCCTATAGGTTGAGCCAGGCCGCTAAGCGACTCGTCGTGTTCCGGCCTGTTGCCTATAGATAGATAGATAGATAGATAGATTCATTTATTTCTGATTGAAAATTACAATTATATCCAGCATTCGAAATGTCACAAATATAAAGAATTCACAAAAAGATCGTCAACAGAATTTGAAAAACATAAATGGATAATATATTAATTTAAAATGTCACAAAGATAATAATATTAAAAACAATAAAAGTGAGATAAAACAAAAATGTCAATAAAATATTAAATCACATAATGTGTGAATGTCAAAAAAAAAATTTAAAAACTACAACATAAAAATATTAAATGAATAATATTAATTCACATAATGTGAAGATGTCATAAGACCAAATAATCAATAAATAATAACAATAAAAACAAAAAGAATAAAAATACATACAAATTCAGATGTCAAAATTAAATAATGATAATATCATACTCTTTTACAGAGTACAATGATTTGTCCATAAGTAGTTTTTTAAGTCGGCGTCCAAATGTTTCGTCCGAACATTCACTTTTTAAGTCAGAGGGTAGACGTTCGTAAAACCTAGGGCCTATGACGCGCGGGATGCCATTCTGGAAGAAGGGTCTGAGCGCGCGCGTACCGGTTACAGCGCCCCGTATTTGTTGTACGGTTTGCAGCTTGGGGGCGCCCGCAACACCTCGCTCAGCTGCCTTCTTTCTGCTTATTCCCCTAAATTCAAGTCTAGGATGAATGAGCATTTAAGGCAAGCGTGCTCTATCGTAGACCTCATCTTCGCTTTCCATCAGTATAAAAAAGTCCACTTTTCCATCACCAGGCATTTGTTCTTCGTGCAGTTACAAACTGTACATATTTTTTTAACTTTGGCCGCATCAATCGTTTTACAGTCGACTGTACCAAATAAGTCAATGCGACTACTGAAAGGTTATAGGAGGGTGGGCAAATTGGCTTATATGAACAATAAGGGCAAGCGATATGTCACTTGGTAGCTTATTCTAAGTTATAAAACTTTTACTATGGCAGGTAGTCCCATATCTTTGTGAAAAAAGTTATTGCTGCATAAAAGTAGTTTGAGTTGAAACTACTATGTAGGTTTTTCGATACTATGTTGCTTGTATCGCTTTACAGATTACGAAGGTTTTGTAACAGTCAATGATTTTTTGTCATAATTTTGTTTTTTATGTGTTTTTATATCTTGCCATACCTTTTTTTGACACAGCGATTCGAGATTTTCCGCCATACAAAAAGTTGTAGAAAATGAAAAATCCTTTACAATGATATATGGCTTGTCGTTATTGGTCCGTAGGCCAGAATCCATACAAATCTGCCCACCCTCCTTTGACTTTGCAGACTTAACCCTTAATAACTTGCAAGCTAAATAAAACCTTGTTGTTGTTGTTGATGATGATGATGATGGTGTTGTACCTACCTAACCTTGAGGTTATGGAGCACGGCCGGCTCGTGCAGGTAAGAGAGAGACGTGAGATCGTTCTGGCCAATCAGCAGCGACGGATTCCGGAGAGGCGGCATTTGCTTCTCATCCTTTATCTAAACACGAAAATTTAAGAATAAGAAATTTCCATTAATAACGTAACGGATGTTTTTGATTTACTCATTACGAGTATGTTGAAATGGAAAATCGTCCACTCGAAATTATACGTTAATAATAATAATAAATAAATATCACGGGACAATTCACACCAATTGACCTAATCCCAAAGTAAGCTAAGTAAAGCTTGTGCTATGGGTACTAGGTAACGGATAAAGGATAAACATACTTATATAGATAGATATATACTTAAATACATATTATTATTAAACACCCAAGACCCAAGAACAAACATTCGTATTTTTCATACAAATATCTGCCCCAACACGGGAATCAAACCCGGGACCTCAAGCTTCGTAGTCAGGTTCTCTAACCACTAGGCCATCAGGGCCCAATTGCATAACAAATTACAACTTATATTACAAGCGGAACTCCCTTTCTAGTTAATAGAACTGAAGCGAAAGTTCCGCTTGTAATATTAGTCGTACTTTGTTTTGCAATTGGGCCCTCCCTGGTCGGTTAATTCAGAAAAATGCCAATCTAGAATATTGCCAAAAATGTAACCATGCCCCATAGTAAAATTGACTAAATGAGACAAAAGATACTTAGATAACATAAAGGTATGTATGCACAATTTATAAATATAAGAACAATTAAAACTGAACCTATAACCTTTGATCAATTATAACTGTAGATCCACAGTCGCGCGCCCGAAAATGTTCGAGCCAAATGAGCGCCACTTTGAAAAAATGGCCTTCTTTTTTCTCAGTACGTTGCGTGAAATTGTCAAGTTTAGCTGTCAAGTGTCAACCGAAATTCGACTGTAATGAAGTAAAGACTAGGTTCAAATTTCTGTGTAGGTGATGATTTTAATTGTTATGCAAACAAATAAAAAAGTTCGGACATTTTTTGAAGGGGATTTTGTTCGGCAATGTGTATCTTCAGTTATAATTGATCAAAGCCTATAACTAAAATTTTTTAAATAAAAAATAATTTTAGGATATCACCCAACGGCATAGTTCCCAGGAGGCAGGCAGCGTTCCCGCGTTGAATGGCCACGCTCAAAATTAATTTAGGCCAAAAGAACCTTTGATATTCAATTACTAAGTCCCCACTGGGCGAGCTGCCTCGCAAGGCTAGCGCATGAGGCATAATTTGGCGACACAAGGTTGAAAATCGCGCCGAAAATGGCTGCCTCGCGAAGCAGTCCACTTAATGGCGACCCGGCTAGTGAGGGATTGCGCCAGTATCTTAGGAACTATGCTTAAGAGAACTACTTTTAATAAAACAAATAAATAGTTGGTCGATTGAGTCGGCGAACAAGTGACGTCATAAGTTGCTATTGCCATTCAAACTCTATGGAAGAATGAAAATGTGTCTTGAGAGCTCATAAAAAAGTATGTCAGTTGATTAGTGGTGTCAACATGCCTATTGACCAGGCCATTGTTAATATAACCGAAGCCCCCAGGAACTCTTTTTCTCAAATCTGAATTCCAGACACACTTGTATAAGTTGTACAAAGTTCAAACATACTTTGATCTGCCGGATCTCCTGAGTCTGGTCCACTTTCACTATGAGTACTCCGGAACGGTAGTCCGCTGTCACCGTGGCACTCTCCCACACCTTCTCTGGGTGCTCCACCCATATCCGAGCCCCCTACAAAGGAAAAATAAGTATAAATTTTGTGATACAGTAAGGTTGTTTTCACCATTAATCAATAATTTCAAAATGGTCCTCTACCGTTTGCTGAAATTTCTTATGCCATTATGTATTAAGATAAATAAATAAATATCACGGGACAATTCACACCAATTGACCTAGTTCCAAAGTAAGCTAAACAAAGCTTGTGTTATGGGTACTAAGCAACGAATAAACATACTTATATAGATAGATACATACTTAAATACATATTAAACACCCAAGACCCGAGAACAAACATTCGTATTTTTCATACAAATATCTGCCCCAACACGGGAATCGAACCCGGGACCTCAAGCTTCGTAGTCAGGGTCTCTAACCACTAGGCCATCTGGTTGTCTATAGTTCATACTCCATACTAATATTATAAATGTAAAAGTGTGTCTGTCTAGCTGTCTCGTCACCTCTTCACTCTCATAAACCGTTGAACCAATTTACACAAAATTTGGCAAAGAGATAGTTTGAGTCCTGGGAAGGGACATAGGATAGTTTTTGGGGTTCCGTAGTCAACTAGGAACCCTTATAGTTTCGCCATGTCTGTCTGTCTGTCTGTCTGTCTGTCCGCGGCTAAGCTCAGAGACTGTTAGTACTAGAAAACTGTAATTTGGCATGAATATATATATTAGTCACGCCGACAAAGTGGTTAAATAAAAAAAACTAAAAAATTTTTTTTAGGGTACCTCCCATTGACGTAAAGTGGGGGTGATTTTTTTTTTCTCGACTAACCCTATAGTGTGGGGTATCGTTGGATAGGTCTTTTAAAACCATTGGGGGGTTGCTTACATGATTTTTGTATTCAGTGATTTTTTTGCGAAATATTCAACTTTAAAGTGAATATTTTCATTAAAATCGACCGTCCCCCCCCCTCTAAAATCTAAACTGTTGGGTGGAAAAATTTAAAAAAATTCAAAATGGTAGTAAATATATTAAATTTACAAGGAAAATTATAGCGGCTAAGATTGCTTGGGAATAGGGATGACGACTGGGTTAAAAATTGGTCATTCTAATTAGTCCGTCATTTAGATTATGGGAAAATATGGGACACGTATTTTTTGGTTTATCAAATTATTAAAAAACGACAAAGATATAGATCATCAAACTTCCGGAGTGGGGGCTTGTGACGTCACCCTTAGGTAAAAATTGTACCATATAGTGACGTCACTCGAAACTTCTAAGCACTGTATCCTCCTCATTTTTTGTTTGTCAAACAAAGGAAAAAATACGTGTACAATATTTTTTAATAATCTAACTGACGGACTAAACAGTTTTTTTTAGTCGTCTAACCTATTATTTGTAGTTTAAGAGTAAATAGTAGCCTAAGGTATAAAACATACCGTCACTACTTTGAAACACTCGTGTCTCAAATCAGCATGTAAACAAAACTGAACCTTGATACGCGCGTAATAAAGTTCATTTTGCCAGATTAACGATTTTGAGATACGAGCTTTTTTCAAAGTATTGACGATACCTAACTTGGAAGATTCCGTACACATATGAAATCCTTAGAAAAATATTACTTGATTTTTTCGTAATGGCTACGGAACCCTATCTTGGGCGTGTCAGACACGCTCTTGGCCGGTTTTTTTACCCTAAAAAATTGCAGTTCCCGCGGGATAGTGATAAACGAATTTCTTGCAGATGAAGACTTGGGCAACTGCTAGTTTTCTATAATTTTAATTTTTCATAAAGTACTTTATTTCTGACTGCTGGGGGAGGCCTTTGCCGACAGGTACACGCAGATGCCGAAGATAACAATTGGCATTGATCACTTTTTTGCAATGTGGACTAATTCCAAAACCATTTCGAGGAATAGGTTTATTAAATCATTTTATAACATTGTAGTAAAAAAATATTAAATGATCGTGTGTATTTTTGCAAAATAATGTTTGACCTTTGTTTGACCTTTCTGTGGGCATTAACTTTGAAATTCTTTGCAACAAGAAAAAAAAAGCCGTCCGTCTAGTTTCTCTATAGTTATTATCTGTCACTTCGACATAGTTATTATCTGTCAGTTTAAGGATACTATTTTGAAAAACATTCTTCGCGGTTTTTTATATTTTAATAATGGATTTATACAGGAAGTGTTTCATTCCTACTTGTGGAAATGATTCTGTCAATAGCCCAAACAAATTAATTGTTTGCATTAGAGAAGATTTACAAGAGAAGTGGTGCCGCAAACTTAATTCAAAGTTTACAAGATGTACTTATTGTTGCGAGGATCATTTTAATGTAAGTATGGATTAAATCCGCCAAAGAACTTTCAAGGGAACACTTCTGACCATTTTATTTTATACGTACAAAAAATACTATAGCCATAAATCGTTTTTTTACCTATTCTCTTGGAAGAATCGGCAACATTAGTGTTATTGTTATTGTAATGTAAAGTGACATTGTCAGATGACAGCTAACCATCGATTATGACACATTTTTTTTGTCATTATGTCTGTGGTTTATACACAGATTCAGCCGCGGCATGTAATTTACGAGAAGTTGTATCTCAAATTTTTAATAAATTATAAAAAAACATTGGAGTGATGAATTGCTGAAATATTCTTGTGTATCTGAATTAAGAGGCTTAAATAAAAAATAAAAAAAAATCTGAAAAGAACCTAACCTGCTGTATTCAATAAGATAAAATTTCAAACAATACTGAAAACATCATCATGCTTCTATTATTTTATAGCAAATGTTAGTGAAAATTATGGCAAATGAAATTATGGGAAACAAAGTGATTTGTTTCAAAAGACTTAGTTTTAGACTTAATAATAAGGCCAATTTTCAGATAATTTTAAATTTTGATTTTGGTTTGTTTGAAATAAATGAATTGTCAATTACCATACAAAACCTATGAGGGTTGAGTCATGACAGCCCATAAAAAGTATGTCAATTGATTAAGAAGAGAGTGATAGAGAGATAGAGAGAGAGAGAGAGAGAGAGAGAGAAATAGAGATTAACACATATTTGATACACGGGGAAAAAATAAATTTGACAAGAAAAAATGCAAGTCTTTTTTTAAAAATGTGTACACAATTAAAGGATTTAATTAAAACAAAACGTAATTGTTTCCTTTGTGCAACGAAAGTTACCCATATAGTTTGATTGACTAACTTTTGGTACATGTTTGTTCTAGACAAGCTTAACCCACCACGCCAACACCCCAAGTGTAGACGAAAAGTAACACAAATTTCAATTGTAATGTTGCGTGTCAAAGTTTCTTTGACAATAAACATCATGACCACTATAAGTGTCAGTGGTGTAGTAGGCACGGCAGTACACAACCTCTTTAAGTGTTCTTGGTGTTCAAAAGGTTAACCCTTTACCTACGGGCACAATCTGAATAAATATGAATTCTCTACCTAATAACAGTGACAGTGTAGTGTTGTATTCCCAACACTACAACCAAATTGGATCGATTTGACAGTTCCTTTAAGAAATCTTTAACTTTAGGGTAGTTTCAGCCACACCTGTCACAGATTGTCCCAAAATTGAGGTAGGTGTTATTTTTAATTGGTTTATTAGACGCTTAAGAGGCTCAATAGGCTTGATTCCATGCCCAAGAATCATGTTAATGTAATTAGAAAAAAACATTTTTCACTTCCCTTTCGTCATCCCATCGAAAAAGATGGCTTGAAATTTAAAATTAAAGTAATCTGAGAAAATCTCATTGTGCTCAGTATTAAAATGGCATAAAGAACCACATTTCGATTCACCAAATGGTGATTTACAATAAAATGTATTGATTTCGGAAAAAACGGTGAGTTTTTACCATTATTTGTTTTTCAACCTTTTGGTATTTAAATTTTTATTTGAGATCTAACTTGTGGTTTTCTTGTTTTAGCCGCGAGGCGTTTTTTTTTTTTATATATCCTTTATATAATACATATTTGTAATCCTTCAATGGATTAAAACTATCGAAATTTACGCATCGCTTTTCGGCATGCTGAAACAAATGTGAAGGCACGCGGTGCCGGCCGCAATGTGGATCCCGCCATAAGTTTCGTTTGCGTTTTTAACTATTTTTCGTCCATAAACGGTCAGTGGAAAACTTTATTATACCGCAAGATGCACCAACGTCAAATAATTTTGGGACTTTAGTTTTTTTAATATGGAAGTGTAATTCACTCGCCCTTCTGGCCTATTAGTTTAATTCTTTTTTTTGAAAATGGAAGGCGAATGTTGACGCCGAATAAATTTGTACAACTAGCTCATAGAACTTAGTTAAGTTATTTTTGGCATAAGAGTCCGATAACCAAGCTTACGACGCAATCAGACGAAACTGGGAACCTCTTTCAGGTGAGACTTAGTTTTTATTGCCACGTCTGAGTCCCCGGCCTGGATTAAAAAAGTCCAATATTTGTTCTACTGTCTGAGTTTTGGCTGTTTTGTTTTCTTTAAAAATAGCCTGGCGTCCGAAATTTTATTTGTCATTTCTAATTAAACTTACCATTTTATTTGTATACTTTCACACCACAACGAATCAAAATTAAAAATAGTACAATTGTCGCCAGAGAACAGGGACTGAAGCACTTGTTTTACGGACTTATTTACATTTATTTGTGAATTTGAGGTTGTTGCATCTCCTTATTATTGTTTTGACATTTATTTTGCATTTTGTTTTGAATGTTTTCAGCAAAATATTCTCGGATTTGACATTTTTAATAAGTTATTTTTGGCGGAGAAGTAAGTTTTATGCATTGGTACTTTCATTACTTTCATACCAACAGTGCTTGTTTATTTTAGTATTTTTGTTAAACAAAACAATTAAATAATTTTGGTATTTACAAACTTAATTAACCATATAGATTTTGAACGGATTTGATAACTTAGAATATTTGAAGATTGTTCGGCTCGGCCAAGATTGAATTGAAATTTTTACTAACTTTGAAAATTTTTTAATTGACTTTTTAAATTTTGATAACATATATTAATTTCATTTAAAAATGGAGAAAGAATTACTGGATCTATCGCAGCCTAGAGAAGCTCATAGTTTGTTAGACCAACCTTTAGTGATTTCAGTAGCGACTTGCACCGATGACTTGAGTAATCATCTTCAAGACATTGACTTGTCTAGACGTTTCTTGGACGATCTTAATAATTTAACTGAAATGAATGCTACTCACAATTTAAAACCAATCCAGACTCAAAAAGGTAACTTTCATAAAAAACCTGATCTTTCCAAATTTAAGTACAAATTTAATGGCAAGACTTGCGTTCGTGAATTTTTAACTAATTTAGATGAGTATTGCATAGCTCGTGATATTGCTGACAACCACATTTTGAATTCTTTTGCTGAAGTTCTCACGGATTCTGCATTGAAATGGTTTCGTTCTGTGCGGACAAACATTTTGACATGGCAGCGTTTAAAACTTGAATTGCTTAAACGTTTTGATAAATTAAATTTTGATTATCAACTTGAATTTGACCTGCGTACTAGAAAACAGCGCCAGGGTGAGACTTTGTCAGATTTCATCATTGACTTAGTAGACATGTCGAATAGATTGACAATTCCCCTTCAGGATTTAACTTTGTTGGAAATTTTAAGACACAACATGCTTCCAAAGTATTCCATGCACCTTTTGGGCAGGAATATCATTTCTATTGATGAGTTAGTGCAATTTAGTAAAATGATTGAAGAATATAATTCGACTCAAACTGAAGAGCGTAAGCCTCAGATTGACGCGCGAAAATTTAATAAAAAACCTAACATAGCTTTTATTACATCACCGCCTTCTGCGAAAAATTGTTTGAAGTGTGACGAAAGTGGTCATTCATTTAAAGAATGCAGGAAAATTCCTGGCATGATCTGCTTTAGATGCAAGAAAGCAAACACTACAGTTAAGTTTTGCACAAATTGCAACCCGGCTGTTAATAATAAACAACCTGGTACTTCTAATTCTAATTCAAAAAACTAATTTGTCGACCTAAACCTGACACTCAACGTAAAGAATTTTCCGATTGGCTTGATTATTTAAAAACATTTTTTGATATTCATAGAGTCGCACCTATTTTATTTGTAAAGAACGACGACGTTCGTCCCTTTCTAAACTTCAAAGTTCGTGACCGCAACTTTGTAGGTTTATTGGACAGTGGAGCGAATGGTTGCGTTTTAGCTTCAAATAGTCATTTAAAATTTTTAGATTTTGGTTTCAAAATAAGTACTGTTTCTAAAAGCGCTCGTACAGCTGACGGTTCTTCTCAAAATATTATTGGTATGATGGACATTCCTGTCACTTGTGATGACATCACCCATACTATCTCTTTTATGGTAATACCTTCATTGGAACCACCAATAATATTAGGTTTTGACTTTTGGCGTAAATTCAATTTAGCAAAAGATTTATTTAAAAATATAACTTATGAACATAGTAGCTCTACCCAAATTTGCTCAGTCACTTCTGTTTCAGAACTTTCTTTCGAAGATAAAAATAAATTAGATAAAATCATTAATAAGTTTGAAGATATTTCTTATGAAAAGATGGGTTTAGGTCTTACTAATTTAACAGAACATAAAATTGTTACTGTAGGCGAACCAGTTAAACAACGTTATTGGCCGCTTAGTCCGGCAAAACAAAAAGCTTTATATGATGAAGTAGATATTTTATTGAAGGAAAATATTATTCAACCCTCTAAGTCCCCATGGTCTTCTCCTGTTTTAGGCGTAGATAAAAAAGATGGTACCACTCGTTTATGTTTAGATTCCCGACGTTTAAATTCTTTGACTGTTAAAGATGCTTATCCACTTCCTTATACGTCACGTATTTTAGATAGTTTGAGAGATGCTAAATTTATTTCAGCTATTGACTTATCTAAAGCTTTTCTCCAAATTCCATTAGAAAAATCATCTTGTGAAAAAACTGCTTTTGTTATTCCTGGTAAAGGACTTTTTGAATTTGTTCGTATGCCTTTTGGTTTGACGAATGCCCCAGCTGAACTTCAGAGATTGGTAGATAAATTATTTGGTCCCGAATTTGACGGTCAAATAATGGCTTATTTGGACGATTTAGTCGCTATTTCAAAAGATTTTGACTCTCATTTAAAATTACTAGACATTATTTTTGAAAAATTGAAATCTGCTGGTTTGACAGTTAATCTTAAAAAATGTAAATTCTGTAAGGATAAACTACAATATCTTGGCTATGTTGTTGATGGTCGTGGTCTTCACACTGATCCTTCTAAGTTGGAAGTCATAAATAATTTTCCCGTCCCTAAAACCGTTAAAGATTTAAGAAGTTTTTTAGGTATGTGTTCCTATTATCGTAGATTTATTTCAGACTTTGCTCATATAGCGTCCCCTCTCACAAAATTGACTGGTGGTAGTAAAAACTCAAAAAAAAACCCCTTGAATGGAATGAGACAGCCGATATTGCGTTTAATAAATTAAAACAAATGTTAGTTTCTTCCCCCGTTTTAGCTTGCCCTAATTTCGAAAAACCTTTTTTTCTTCATTGTGATGCTAGTTCCGTTGGTATAGGTAGCGTTTTATGTCAAGAAGACGAACAACATGAACAACATCCAATAGCTTATTATTCTCGTGCTTTATCTAGATGTGAACAAAATTATAGTACAACTGAAAGAGAACTTTTATCTATTTTAGATTCAATAGAGCATTTTAGACCGTACATTGAAGGTATGAATTTCACTATAGTTACTGATCATGCTAGTCTCCAGTGGTTACTTAGGTTAACTAACCCGTCGGGTAGACTCGCACGTTGGGCCGCTAGAATAGCGCAATTTTCATTTGATGTCATACATAAAAAAGGTAGTTTACATACGGTTCCTGATACTTTGTCTAGACTTGAAATAAATGCCATAGATATTACTTCTATAGATTATCCTGATGATGATATTATTGACCCTTGGTATAAAAAGATATTTGTTAATTGTCAAAAATTTCCTTTACGTCACAAAAGTTTCAAGGTAGAGAATAAAACTTTATATAAATATTGTAAAGCTAAATTTGATCCTAATTCTCGTTTAAATTGGAAAATTGTTATCCCCAAAGAACATATTATAGAGACTCTTAGAAATAATCACGATGACTTAAATTCAGGACATTTAGGTATTCATAAAACTTTGAAAAAACTGAAGGTACACTATTTTTGGTCTGGTATGTTTAAAGATGTTCGAAATTACATAAATTCTTGTGAGACTTGCAAAGCTTATAAACATTCAAATTCTCCTCCATTTGGTTTGATGGTTAATCCTAAAAAAGTTGATCAGCCTATGGTTATGTTGTCTTTAGATTTAATTGGAATTTTACCAAGAACCTATTCAGGTCATAGATTTATTTTGTCAGTGGTCGATGTTTTCACTAAGTATGTCTGGATGTTTCCTTTAGTTAATGCTACTACAAAATCCATTTGTAAATTACTTGAAAAAGATATATTTTTGAAATTTGGCTCTCCTAAAATTTTGATATGTGACAATGGGTCCCAGCTAACTTCTAAAGATTTTGTTGACTTTCTTAAAAAGTATAACATTACTAAAATATTTTATAATAGTCTCTATACTCCTCAAAATAATGTAATTGAGAGATTTAATAAGACTCTAGAAACCTGTATCTCTTGTTTTGTAAAAGACGATCATAGAACTTGGTCAAAATTTTTACCCCATGTTCAATTAGCTTTAAATTGTAGCGAAAACTTAGCTACGGAGTTTACTCCTAATTTTCTGATGTTTGGTAGAGAAGTCATTGTAGATGCTGCTCTACATAGAGTTAGTAATTCTGTTAATAATTTAGATGAAATTCAACTTGGAAACCGTCAATCTTACGCTGAATCTTTAAATAATCTTGGTACTATTTTTGAAAAGGTTACTAGTAGTTTGTTAAAAGCTTATAAAAAGAATGCTGCCACTTATAATAAGGGTAGAAAGTTTGTTTCATATAACGTTGGTGACATAGTTTGGAGACGTAATTTTGTTCAATCCAATGCGTATAACTATTTTTCAGCTAAACTTGCTCCAAAGTTCGTTAAATCCGAAATAACTGAAAAAGTTTCTAATAACGTTTATGTTTTAAAAGATTTAAGTAAGGGTTCAACTGGTCGTTACCATGTTAAGGACATCATTAAAATTTAATTTTGCTCTTCAAGCTTTTATAGCTTTTAGCGTTTTGTGTATTATATTTACATACACTTTAATATTTTTGTTTGCTAAATATACATGGCAAAAAATGTTGTTGGAAAGGGAAGTCATTTTTTGTGAGTTAGAATGTCTTAGTTTGAAGTCGATACTCTTTTTCGACTTATATTTATTCTTTCGTTCTTTGCGTAGTTTGTTGTTTCTTAGAAAATATAGAAAGCTCGACCTTGTTTGTTGGCTGCCTTTTGTTTGGTCATCAAATTAATTTTTGAAATTTAACCAATTTTGTCTCTTGTTTTGTAACTGGACTTAGTTTGAGGTTTTGTATGGCAGAGTGTTAGGGATGTATGAATAAATGCCTCTTGAAAGGATGTATGATAGGTATAACTAATATCCAATTGCTGAAGTAGATATCAAAATATTTAATTTTGGCTCTTTCGTCTTTCATTTTTTGAAACATGAATAGTAGTTCTGTTTAGAAAGAACACTTTTTCTTCTAACTCATAAAATCTTAAAACTATTTTGTATATTTTGTATAGACAAGTTTTGAGTAGTATTTAGCTCTACCATAGACTTTGAACTTACATATTTTTTAGCTCAAATTTCTCCACTTACAATTAAGTGATGAATTATAAATTTAACATTTTAGTTAAAGTAATTTTAGAATTTGCATGCTGTAGTTAATTAAGTTTCCTATTGGAATTTCATGGATTAGACTTAGCACGCGTGCACTTTCCTTGCTTTGACTCTTGGATTTGACTCTATAGGACTTAGTTTCCTCATTTTTAGATTTTCCTATCCGCTTCTGTGTCCGGAAAGTCAGTGGAGTTGTGCCGACCACAGTTAAGTGTGATATTTTTTCCCTTGACACGTCTCTATTGTAGAGCGTGCAAGCTCTTTTTTGGATACTAATGTCTGGAAGTCTGGTGGTGTTGTGCCAGTCATGATGTTTTCCTTTTAGAACACGTCTGTGTCCGGAAAGTCAGTGGAGTTGTGCCGACCACAGTATGGTGTTTTTTCCTTGGTATCGTCTCTATTGTAGAGCGCCCAATTTTTGTTACTCATGCCTGGAAGTCTGGTGGTGTTGTGCCAGTCATGATGTTTTCCTTTTAGAACACGTCTGTGTCCGGAAAGTCAGTGGAGTTGTGCCGACCACAGTACGGTGTATTTTTTTCTTAGATACGACTCTATCATAGAGCGTCCAAGTTTTTTGATACCCATGTTTGGAAGGGTAGTGTTTAGCCAGATATGGAGTTATCGTTCTTCGTAGCGTTTAATCAGTGGCTGATTTGCCTACTGAATTTCAGTTTACTTAGTTAAACTTTTGTTAGAAATTTTACTTGTCTAGCTTGAGTCAGCGGCGAAGGTGCCTAGCTGATCTCTTGGTCTTTTTTGACAGGTTATGCAAGTAAGATTTTGAGTTTCATTTAGCTATTTTGATTTAACTTTAAGAAACATTATTTGGCTAAGCTTGAGTCAGCGGCGCAGGTGCCTAGCTGATCTCTTGTGCTCCTTGACACGCTTGTCAAATAAGTTTTTTGTTTAAAATTTTCGCATGTTTAACTTGGTAATAATAACTTTTGAATAGTTTAGAGTCAGCGGCGAATGTGCCTAGCTGAGCTTTGGTCCTTGGTGACAGGCTATTTCAAATAGTTTAGTTTAATGCTTTTGATAATTTTACTTGTTTAGCTTCGAGTCAGTGGCGAAGGTGCCTAACTGATCTTGTTATCCTTAGCGGTGGGGTAAGCAAGTAACATTATGTAGTTTCTATTCTATGAAAGTAGAGTTAAATAATTAGCAGTTGTTAGACTTAGTGTTAGATATTTGTATATTCTTTGTCTATTAATTTAATTATTTCTACTGTTTTACGGTAGGCCTCGATGCATCTGTTTTCAGCGTCGGTCATGCGAATTCAGGTGATGCCAAGGTAGAGCAGTAACTTGGTATCTTAGATCGGGATTCCTTGTCTTATTTGAAATAATCATCTGGAAGCTTTTAAGCTTGTTATTGTTATGGCTTTGGACATAGAGTTCAATCTTCATAATTATGTATTGGCTTTCACTTTTGGAATATTTGATGATAGAGTTTGAAGTTTGCAATCTTGCATGCTTTGAATTTAGTTTTAGAGCTTTGGTTTTGGTTCAGGAACATCTTCTTGAGGTTTCCCAGCCTTATTTTTTTTCCCCTTTGAATGTAGAGTCATAAATTAAAACTTTGTTGTCTTTTAAACTTTTGATAGAGCTTTAGTGCTTTATTTTTTTTTCGGGAAAGGGTGAATTGTAGTGTTGTATTCCCAACACTACAACCAAATTGGATCGATTTGACAGTTCCTTTAAGAAATCTTTAACTTTAGGGTAGTTTCAGCCACACCTGTCACAGATTGTCCCAAAATTGAGGTAGGTGTTATTTTTAATTGGTTTATTAGACGCTTAAGAGGCTCAATAGGCTTGATTCCATGCCCAAGAATCATGTTAATGTAATTAGAAAAAAACATTTTTCACTTCCCTTTCGTCATCCCATCGAAAAAGATGGCTTGAAATTTAAAATTAAAGTAATCTGAGAAAATCTCATTGTGCTCAGTATTAAAATGGCATAAAGAACCACATTTCGATTCACCAAATGGTGATTTACAATAAAATGTATTGATTTCGGAAAAAACGGTGAGTTTTTACCATTATTTGTTTTTCAACCTTTTGGTATTTAAATTTTTATTTGAGATCTAACTTGTGGTTTTCTTGTTTTAGCCGCGAGGCGTTTTTTTTTTTTATATATCCTTTATATAATACATATTTGTAATCCTTCAATGGATTAAAACTATCGAAATTTACGCATCGCTTTTCGGCATGCTGAAACAAATGTGAAGGCACGCGGTGCCGGCCGCAATGTGGATCCCGCCATAAGTTTCGTTTGCGTTTTTAACTATTTTTCGTCCATAAACGGTCAGTGGAAAACTTTATTATACCGCAAGATGCACCAACGTCAAATAATTTTGGGACTTTAGTTTTTTTAATATGGAAGTGTAATTCACTCGCCCTTCTGGCCTATTAGTTTAATTCTTTTTTTTGAAAATGGAAGGCGAATGTTGACGCCGAATAAATTTGTACAACTAGCTCATAGAACTTAGTTAAGTTATTTTTGGCATAAGAGTCCGATAACCAAGCTTACGACGCAATCAGACGAAACTGGGAACCTCTTTCAGGTGAGACTTAGTTTTTATTGCCACGTCTGAGTCCCCGGCCTGGATTAAAAAAGTCCAATATTTGTTCTACTGTCTGAGTTTTGGCTGTTTTGTTTTCTTTAAAAATAGCCTGGCGTCCGAAATTTTATTTGTCATTTCTAATTAAACTTACCATTTTATTTGTATACTTTCACACCACAACGAATCAAAATTAAAAATAGTACAACAGAAAGTCTATTTTATACTAAACATGCTGTCAACTATAGTTGACACCCGTCGGTAAAGGTTTTTTTTTTTTTTTTTTCCTGTTTCGTCCGTTCGGACAGGCTAAGGTCTGGGACCATATCGCCTCGTCATCAGTTGCGTCGGTAAAGGGTTAAGCTAACAACAAAGTAGTACTCTCTTGAAAGAAACTATAAACAAAACAATATGGTTACAAAATTTACTCATCTACTCATGTGTTATACTCTTGGTTAATTCATAAATAAGCAATACAAAAGAAGATGTTACCATTGATAACTTGTTTATTAATAATTAAAGATGAAAGATAATAAAAGTGGTAATTTATGGCACACTGTGATTTGTACCGTGAAGAAATTGAGGCGAAAATTTACAACTATATGAATAAAACATGATCATTATTCATATCAAGCTTAATGTAATGAATGATATAGATAGTAAAAGTGATGTTAACTTAAATGAAAACAAGGCATCGTCGCATCAAAGACGACTGCCTCAAGAACGCTAATTAAGAAAAAACAATTCCAAATTCAAAATGTTTCATTGTAGATTAAGAATTTTTACCTTCGTGTAAAGCTCTTTCGTAGTCATTTTCGTTTTTAATTACAGGCTTGGTGCAGGAATAAAATTGTGTTCTATATCATTATTTCACCACTAAATCAGAACTTTGATAATTCATTTTAAACAAGGTAGATTCGAATTCGCTAATTTTCACAATGCGAAACGTCACTGCATTGCATTGTATTGACAGATGTCAAATTAGTGGCAATGTTATCAATAACTTCTTTTAGCACAGCTGTTATGCGAATAATGAGAAAATTTCTCATTACAAGAAAGTACCATTGCTGTCAAATGGAATTTCATTAATTCCAATAAGAAACTGGTTGAAATATAAAAAAACTGAAACAATTGCGAAGAAAGTCATCTCTTATCTAAACTTTCCCACGTGGGTTGCCAGCTCTAAAAATTTAAAATATAGGTCAAAATCAACAACTGGGTCTAAAAATTAATACAAAAATAATACGCCATAATTCTGTATTTCATAATAATTCAGATTAAATTTATGCAAACTATTCCAGCCTTAATGAATAATTACATAATTTATATCATTTAAGAAAAACATTTTAATACGGATACAGAAGCCTTTTTGGGTTGCCAAGTAATTGTTAAATATTTCCACTAATTAGGGAGTAAAATGGTCATCACAATCCTAGACTATAATTATATATCGTTCGTTCCTTTATGTTTGGGGTGTTACATAATGTTTTCACTTGTTTTCTTGAGAAGGGAACCAGGCTTGGCATGCTTCTGTAGCGATTTCACATAAAGCAGTGAAGGTTTTTCCTCGGGAATCATAATCTGAAACAAAATTTCAATTAAATACAATCCCGAACTTTTTTCATTAGTTAAAAAAGGAGGACTTTGTCAATTCAACTGTATTTTTTATATATGTCTGTCGTTTATCTTCATTGCCTGTAATCTGTTTTCGATTATTCTTTTTTTGTTTTAAATGGTCCTGTAATTCATTCAAAAACACCCATTTAGTAATTACAGTTTTATTTATGGGTACGGTGAAGGAAAACATTGTGAGGAAACCTGCACACACCTAAGTAGAAATTCAAAGGTGTGTGTGAAGTTCCCAATCCGCACTGGGCACGGCGTGGAAACTACGGCCCAAGCCCTTTCATTTTGAGAGGAGGCCTATGCCCTGCAGCTGCAGTGGGACGTAGGAATATTGGCTGGGATTATGATTTATGTGTAAAGTAGAGTACAGTATAATTAAGAGTTGGTTGCACACTAAAAGTATTTTAGGTTATCAGATTGAGGTTAGTGAATGTTTCCACACATTGATCGACGTTTGAATTATACTGCATCTGTATCGAAGATGTGCCTTCGTTTAGCATTAAAATCGCTTAGTATAAGTTTTACTTCAGCAAATACTTCTCGATCGCGTTTACGTAAAAATTTCAATTCTATGGAAACATGGACGCGCGCGCGCGGAGGCGCTGTCCATGTTTCCATAGTAATTGATTTTTTTACGTAAACGCGAACGAAAAGTATTTGGTGAAGACAAACTTATTTTTTCAATTTTTTTTTATGCGCCTAAACATCTCAAATTATTTTACGCCGTATTACACTGCTGGACAATGGCACCACTTCTTTACTGCTACTTCTTCATGCCCTCATACACTTCCCTCAATTATTATTTAAGTAGGTAAAACTGAATATTAATACTCGAAGAAATGATGGCAGTTCTCAGCAATATTTTTTTGACTGGCGACCAGGTACCAGCCCTCCACTAGATGAACTAATGGTCTGGTGGACTCTTATGACGCGCAGGAGTCCGATGCGGGCGCACGACCAATCACTGTGATGATTTTGGAGGAGGCCTATGTCCAGCAGTGGACGTCTCGATAAGGATGACTTAGCAATATCAATTGTTTTTTAGTAAAAAGCATACCAGAAGGCCCCCTCTTTCCAAACATGATGCCGTTCATGGGTGCGTTTTTGTAGTTAGCCTCACTGAGCTCAGCTAGTGAGAGCAGCACGACAGCCACGCAGACCACGCCGATGGTAAACCTCATCATGTCTCCGGCCATCTGTCAAAAATAAGCCGGTCAGGTACGAGTTGGACTCGCACACCAAGCGTTCCGTAGAAACTTGCATGTAGCAATAACTCATTAGAATTAAGTAGAATGCCAAATTTCATGATTTTAAATCTATGGAAAGTTGGTACCCTATAGGTTTTGATTCCCCTACGAAATGTTAAAAAATAAGGCTCAAGTTACTTTGCATTGCGTTGATTTAAAATCTTGATATTTTACTTACAGCTTCAAGAGACTATGATAGACTGATAGTGATCCTATACTTGTTCCGCTTTTCCCTTAGGCCCATACTACACGGGCGGTTCTCCCGCCGCGGGAAACCGCTTATGAACCGCCAATAGACACAATTTTATATGGAAGTTGTATGGTGCAAACTACACTGCGCAGCTCCGTCGAGCGGTAACCCGCGGCGGGAAACCACGCGTGTAGTTTGGGCCTTAGATACACGGAACTATATAAATTAGACGTTATTTTTCAAATGTCCACATCAATGAACTAAGTACATTTTTTATCTCACTACTCCCCACTCTGCTGCTACTAATGCAAGACAGTCTGTCTAACAAATATGTATTCTTATGCAAACCCGTCGTCTTCTTTCATAAAAATCACAACATAATAATCACACTTAAAGATGTAACAACGTATTGACTTCCACCATATCTAATAATAACATAAGTATTTCAATTTTTAATTTATTTTTTGGAACCTGAAAATAGATAGGTACATCAAATCCGAGAGTGACAATTTTTTTTTAATTCGTGACTTAATGTACCTTTTAAGATTAATGTCGATTTATCAGATAATTTATCGTAAACGTAAAAAAAAACTCAAAAAATAACACGAGATCAAAAATGTAAAAGCAAAGAGCTTCATTTGTTAAATTATACTATACCTACGTCTTCAAAAACTTACCTTGCTTTGACGGATTTTTTTCTGCTGGTAACCTTGGAAGAGACAAACGTCAACTGATGCCAGCGCCAAGTTTTCCCGCCATTTTATAGGCCGAAAACTAAAGATGGTGGCTACTGGCTACCCGATCAATTATTGGATTAGCAAGCGCTGACCGCATATTGACGCTGATAGGAACGTTACTCAAGGGATTATAACTTCGTTAGTTAGTGCATATTAGTTGGACGATGTCCGCGGCTAGTCTAATCATGTTCATAATGTAGTTTCAAGTCTTGTTTACTAACCTATAACGCTTGGTGCTTCGGAAAGGTTGCTTTTCGTATGAATATCATTTAAAACAGTGATTTTGACGTAAGCACTGATGCTATACCTGTAGATTTGAAGATATCTACTATAGATTTTTATGGCTTGATAGCTTGTAAATCAAAATCTAATATATTATTATAGAAAATGCAATACATGAAAAACCGGCCAAGTGCGAGTCGGACTCGCGCACCGAGGGTTCCGAAAAAATTTATATGTATCTATAAACATCCAGTCTTAGCAGACCCCTGTTCCTAAGCAAAATGTGCGCAGTGTGGGATAATTGTAGATTGGTTACTGATATAGACAGACAGACAAAAAAATTATACTTTTCGCAATTTTTCCTTTATCTGTGCTGACCTTGCTTCGTACCAAATTTCAAGATTCTGAGTTCACGGGAAGTACCCTGTAGGTTTTGATTCCCTTGCGAGTAGTTGCGAGTTTGAAAATATGCGGCTTAAATTGCTGTTTCTTTTGATTGCGTTGACATAGAAGTTTGATTTTGTTACAGCTTAAAGGTATTATAGACCTGAGTATTTGATATGAATTTCAATTTAATACCTCTACGCGTTCATGAGGAAAGAAACTTTAAAATTATTAAAAATATTTTTGGTTGCTACGAAAGTTTTTAGCTGTATTGATACATTCATTTTTTTTTGTAAATTACTTTAATATTTTTTAAAATATACCCCTCCAAGGTCTACACATCGCCTCATTCTCAAAAACCAGTCCTCAAAACACTTAAAAAACGCGTTCTGCGGTAGGTCGAAGAAAAGCCGCTCAAATTCTTGTACTGCCTCGTCCGAATTCATGAATGTCCGGCCACGCATCATTTTCTTTACAGTGGGGAATAAGAAAAAGTCACACGGGGCCAGGTCAGGGCTGTAGGGTGGATGCGACACCATCTGAACCTCTGTGCTGTTCAAAAAGTCCATTGTTTTTGCTGCAGTGTGTGCTGGTGCATTATCTTGGTGGAAAAAAAATCCCCGAATGCCGCTCTTTGGGCGTTCCTCACCCAGTTTTTCGAACGCTTGGGGTAGACAAACTTCGGTGTACCACTGGCTAAGTAGTAACTGTTCTTTGATCTTCAAGTGGAATTACAGCCACTGGCCCACTGCGACGTAAGAAAACGGCGATCATTTTTTTGTTGACACTTCGGCCTCGAGCAATTTTTAAAGGCGGTCCATCTTCTTCAAACACCCACTGCATAGATTGCTGCTTTGTCAGTAATTGTACTATCTAGTGTATTTTGTTGGCCAAGTTTTCTACTATTTATTAAATCCGTTGTTGTGTCACGTACTTGCATTGTATTCGATTAATTAAGGAAACTATAGGTCTATTTGTAACTCTTTGTAATGGTTATTTTTGTAACCTATAATGACTGTTCTGTTTGTTACTTAAATAAATAAACAAATTAATTAAAGTCGTGTATTTATTATTACATTATATTGAGTATGATTATATTACACTAGCTTTTGCCCGCGACTTCGTCCGCGCAGAATTCCAATTTGTGGTAAAGATTCTTCATCTCTTTCATCAGTATATTATACTCATATCGTCACTACTTTGAAAACATCTCGTATCTTAAAATCGAAATTCTGCCAAATGAATTTGGTTTACGTATTGATTTGAGATACGAGGTTTTTTTCAAAGTAGTGACGATATGCTTTTATGCTTCCTACATAATATCATCATCTTATCACATTTTTACAGTTAAAAGCCAAAAAATTTGTGCTGCAAAGTTTTTTGTTCTCGATGCTTTTCTTCACTGGGCTATTTGTGGATGGCCTTCTGTTCCTAAAATCAAAAAATCTCCTATATGCTACTCCACTCCATCAGGCCAAAAGTCATCTGACATAAACAAATCCAGCTTGTGCCTAGGTATAAATATTTTGTACGCGTCATAATCCTTAGCCCGTTTCATAACCATTTTTTCTAGTGTAACGTATAAACTTGTTATTGTTATCCCCAAGGTTCGGATTTTTCATCGCACGGTAAGATGAAGGAAAACTATAGAGTCGATATTAAAGTTAAAATTTAACTCATATTCATACTCATTCATGTAATTAATACAGAGAGTAAATTTTAAATGAAACAAACAATTTGAATTCAATTAAATGATATTTTAAATAAAAAAACGAACTGCCACACAATAAAAAAAATGAACATTTAAAAAGCTTCTATTTCGTAATATCTATGGGGCATGGAGATAGATACAGGAATGGGCGTCAAAATCTTGATAAGGTAGGTATGACGTGTGTATTGTCCATTTCAAAATTATAATCGTAAAATGAGTATAATATCATGGCGACGTTTTTCATATTTTCTAGAATAAGAAAGGTTTTATATTGGTTGGTAGTATATTCTAGACTTCCCGCATCGTACTACAAAAATTCGTTTGAATTACATTAAGTAAGTAATATTAACTTTCGATTGACATTTTCGATCTGTCAGTCTGATAAAGGGATAAAAGTATAACGAGACTAAGAAAATAAGTGAGTATGAGTATGAATATGAGTTAAATTTTAACTTTAATATCGACTCCATAGTTTTCTTTCATCTTACCGCCGTCTTTATCATGGGGAGTGTTCTGACGAACTGTTTAAATTGCTGCTGCGGCTAAATTCCACTACCGCACTTCGAGGAACGGTCGGTCTTTCCATCCTCACCGTCTTGATGATTGACAGTCTAGTACTGTGCGTTTTAAGCGAAACTTCTTTCCTCGCACGACGAAGATCTGGAATCAGCTTAGTGCGGCAACATTCCCGGAGCGTTACAACTTAGGGATCTTTAAAAAATGAGACTACCAATTCCTAAAAGGTCGGCAACGCACCTGTGATTCCCCTCGTGTTGCGGGTGTCCATGGGCGACGGTGATCGCTCTCCATCTGGTGACCCGTCTGCTCGTTTGCCCCCTCTTATATAAAAAAAAGAAATAATAAAATTAATGTTTTGACTTAAACCATATATGCAAATTATATGGCGATTAAAACCAGCTTTTCTTATGGGGTTCCTAGACTGTGAAAATTACTTGGAGAATATAATGTTACCCTGTCATAGAACTAACAATGTAGGTAGGTATTATAATAGTACATATTTTATCAAAGATTTCAGTGGAAAATATACTTAAACGTTCAGACGGCCACCCTGTATTTTTGTATAAAGAAGAAAACAATAGAAATTTTAAGAAATGGAACACTTGAGCAAAGGAAATTAGTATCATAACCTTGATAGAACAATGAATTGAAATTTAAATGGCATAACAAACATCATTCACTTCACGTCATCATCCCAGCTTTACACGTTCCACTGCAGGGCACAGGCCTCCTCTCAGAATGAGAGGGCCTGGGCCATAGTTCTCGCACGGGTTGAGTGCGAATTGAGAATTGCACACACACTCCATTGAATTTCTTCGCAGGTGTATGGCGGTTTCCTTATTTTCTTTAGGTCTTCGCAACGAATCAACGCATTGAATGCCACAATTCAGAGTGCTTAGTATAAGTTTTTACTTCACCAAATACTTCTCGATCGCGTTTACGTAAAAAAATCAATTCTATGGAAACATGTGACAGCGCCTCCATGTTTCCATAGAATTGTTTTTTTTACGTAAACGCGATCGAGAAGTATTTTGGTGAAGTAAAACTTATACTAAGCGTACAGGAACGGCCCAACACGGTTTGCGAGCGGTGATTCAATCGTTTGCGAGAGGATAGGGATGGAATGCTATTCAGGAATGCCAAAAATCACTGGTTGGCGAGAGGTTTGGGCTGAGCTTATTTATTTATTTATTGCCTAGCTGGTGCCCGCGACTTCGTTTGCGCAGCAAAGTCGTCCGTAGTAGGTCCCTTTAAAGAGATTAGCGTGTACATACAGACAGACAGACGCATGATTTCTACTGTTTCATTATATGTAAGTATATAGATAATGTAGCGACTACTAGCGCCATCTAGTCATCACATAAGGAACTAACTACTACAATCCTACATCACGCTATCGAAGTTTCTCAACTCGGCTGCATAAATACAGCTTCCAACTTTCATCCATTGGACTTCGGTCCCCAGGCATAACATCTGCCTGGAGAGAGATCTCTCTATTGCAACTAACCCCAAATTGGTGACCCACGACATTGGACAAAATCGCAACCTTCAGACACACAAGACGATGACGCAGTCTCGCAGCAAGCCATACTCACCGCACTGTGCACCATTAATAATAATAATAATAATAATAATAATCTTTATTCATTTAAAGTAAAACATTTAACAATAATTTGGAGAACTCCTAGTAGGTGTATGCACCTGTGTCAGGAGAACTCGCTCTTCCCAATTTGTTACATTTTTGTTTACTTAATCTACAAACTAAAACAAAAAGAAAATAATTTAATAGAACATACTTAACTATAATACATTATGTATGTGTGTGAATGTGTGTGTGTGTGTGTGTGTGTGTGTGTGTGTGTGTGTGTGTGTGTGTGTGTGTGTGTGTGTGTGTGTGTGTGTGTGTGTGTGTGTGTGTGTGTGTGTGTGTGTGTGTGTGTGTGTGTGTGTGTGTGTGTGTGTGTGTGTGTGTGTGTGTGTGTGCGTGCGTGCATGTGTGGTGTGTGTGTGTGTGCAAACGTACGCTACATAAAACTATACAGTTATTATTATAACAGTAATTCTTCTGTTTCATAGTAGTCTAAACCAGCAAGCCAGTTCACTAACTTATTTTTACAATCGTAAGATTTTAAAGGATAGATATTAATTTGTTTATTTATTTTATTATATATGTTAGCAGACTGCACATCAAATTGCCGTCTTGCATAAACAGATTTGCTCGTGGGCACAGGAGCCACTGCAATTGCTCTTCTTCGGTGAAAAGTTGGAGCATGTATCTATTATCTGCCTGGTGTCTACAGTTCGCAAATCCTCCTCCCACTACTTCCACTTGCCTTATCAATCAACCAACGCTCGCCAACAAGGCTCCGAGCAATCACGCAACAGGCATGCATCACAAGTAGCAGAGGAACAACAATGCTCGCCGACGAGGCTCTGAGCGACTGGCCCTTGCAAGCGCCCACATGACGCACAGACTGCACCCCACTGCAATTCGTATCGACCTCCGGTCTAAAAGGGGGCTGATGTAGCGACTACTAGCGCCATCTAGTCATCACATAAGGAACTAACTACTACAATCCTACATCACGCTATCGAAGTTTCTCAACTCGGCTGCATAAATACAACTTCCAACATTCATCCATCGGACTTCGGTCCCCAGGCATAACATCTGCCTGGAGAGAGATCTCTCTATTGTGACTACCCCCAAAATAATATAGATTGATTTATTTATTCATTTATTTATTGACAAAGCGATTTAACAGGAAAATAAGGCTCATCCCAAGCTCAGCCCAATCCTATGCTCTCGCAAACGATTGAGTTACCGCTTGCAAACCGTGTTGGGCCGTTGAATTTAGCCCCTGCGCTGCGTCGACGCAGGACAAAAATGTACTGTTATACCTGATTTACACTCTCGCCTCGTGCTTCGTCTCGTGTCTAATACCTGGTTTACACTCTCGTACGAGTGGCGAGACGAACTGCGGGACGAGCCACGAGACGAGAGTGTGAACAGGTGCGCCTCGCGCCTCGTCTCGTGATTTGCCTTGATTTTGAGGCTCGCGTCCGGAGCGAGACTACGAGGCGAGGTGACGAGGCGAGAGTGTAAATCAGGTATGAGCCGTCTCGCTCCGGACGCGATAACTGATTTACCGCGAGACGAGCCGCGAGCGTCTATTCACACTCCCGTCTCGTTGTTCGGCTCGCAGTTCGTCTCGCCACTCGTACGCGAGTGTAAATCAGTACGCTTAGTATAGGTTTTACTTCACCAAAATACTTCTCGATCGCGTTTACGTAAAAATTTCAATTCTATGGAAACATGAACGCGCGCGCGCAAAGGCGCTGTCCATGTTTCCTTGTAATTGATTTTTTTACGTAAACGCGATCGAGAAGTATTTTGGTGAAGTAAAACTTATACTAAGCGTACTGGTTTACACTCTCGTACGAGTGGCGAGACGAACTGCGGGACGAGCCACGAGACGAGAGTGTGAACAGGCGCGCCTCGCGCCTCGTCTCGTGATTTGCCTTGATTTTGACGCTCGCTTCCGGAGCGAGACGACGAGGCGAGGCGCGAGGCGAGGTGACGAGGCGAGAGTGTAAATCAGGTATAATCAAGGCAAATCACGAGACGAGGCGCGAGGCGCGCCTGTTCACACTCTCGTCTCGCGGCTCGTCCCGCAGTTCGTCTCGCCACTCGTACGCGAGTGTAAACCAGGTATCAGGTATCAGAGACAGCGCAGCGGCATCACCCTCTCCCCGCTTCGTCTCTTATCCGTCGATCCGTTGAAACGTCGCGTGCGACGACGCAACGTACCAGTGGAGCCTAACTCATCAACCACCAACCACCAAGTTTCAATAAAGGGGGGGGGGGTTCAAATAAATTAAACTGCTCGTTTCTCCCTCTCTCTAGATAACAGATCACAGGGTGGTAAAATGTTTCCCACATCTCGTTATTTATGTGCAATAAGTACTTATTAATGTAATATTTTGAAAATTTCGAGATGGTTTGAACCCACAAAACCCCCCTCTGGCTATGCACGTGTCTGAACTGCTTGTGCGTCAACAGCGCAACATGCGCACGCGCTGGCTGACTATGCCACTTGTTACCACATCTACCCTTCTTTCAGTCCAAACTCTAAGTTTGAAAATGTTTGTCGTGAACGCATTAAAACGAGCTATTTAAAATATGAAGTAGGATCTAGTCAGCAATTCAGCATCCTGTATATGAAATTCATCCGGTTTATAACTACGCATGTTGGAACCACGTGACCATTTATAATGTCTTTGGCAAACTTTGGCGTGTATATATACCACTCAGTGTTTTAGGTAAGCCGTGACCTCGTGGGTCTGATTAGCACAAGTTCGACTGCGTGCAAGTATTTTTACCAGGTAAGAATTATGTTTAATTCATATCACATTCACATATCGACATTCTAATTATCTTCGGCTTTCAGTCTTGGCCATGTCGCATCATCACATAAGTAGGTGTACTCCTCAATTTTATAGTATGCTTTCTTCAGGAGTGCACTCTTTATAATAATAATTAATAATAAATAAATATTAACGACCGCTTTAGCCTAGTTGGTAGTGACCCTGCCTACGAAGCAAGAGGTCCTGGGTTCAAATCTCGGTAAGGGCATTTATTTGTATGATGAGCACGAATATTTGTTCCTGAGTTATGGATGTTTTCTATGTATTTAAGTATGTATTTATCTATATAAGTATGTTTATCGTCGTCTGGTACCCATAGTACAAGCTTTGCTTAGTTTGGGACTAGGTCGATTTGTGTAAGATTGTCCCCTAATATTTATTTATTTACTTTATTTATTTATTTATATCACGAGACAATTCACACCAATTGACCCAGTCCCAAAGTAAGCTAAGCAAAGCTTGTGTTATGGGTACTAGGCAATGGATAAACATACTTATATAGATAAATACATACTTAAATACATATTAAACACCCAAGACCTGAGAACAAACATCCGAATTTTTCATACGAATATCTGCCCCGACCCCGACACGGGTATCGAACCCGGGACCTCAAGCTTCATAGTCAGGTTCTCTAACCACTAGGCCATCTGATCGCTTTATGTATTCTTTAAAAGAGTTGTGTGGCAATTTCCATGCTTCTTACTTTATTGTAAAATCTCACGCAGTTTCCCACAAAAGATTTGCTTATTTTCCGTAGACGGAATTTAGGGACGACAAACTTGTGTTTATTACGAGTGTTGATATCTCCTACGTCTGACATTTTCTTAAAGGACTTGATATTTTTGTTTGTATACAATATCACATCATGTATTTACTGTGAACCTACTGTGAAGATGTAATATCTCCTTAAAGCGTTCTCTTAGCAATAAGCATAGATTAAACAAGTTTGCTATGAAGTATATTTTTGTATTTTTTATTTTTTCAACTTCATTTTAGTTTTAAATATATGGATTTTATTTAGTTTGAAATATATGGATTTCACGGGATGACCGTAAAAGTAAAAAAATGAAGTTAAAAAAATAAAAATACGAAAAGATACTTACTTCATAGCAAGCTTGTTAAAAGTGGGCTTAGTAGCGACATCTCTTGTCCGGGTGAGCGGGTAGTTCTGAAGGAGTATTGACGTCTCTCGATGAGGGTGTAACATAGATGACGCTGTATCACTGCGTAATGTGATTAGTTGATAAACTGAGATGTGAGATTTACCTATGGGAAAAATTTGTGTCTAAACTCCTGACCAGTGCAGTGGTGGTGTAGTAGTGGTGGTGTGGTGGCACGCGGCACGGAATGCTGAGGACCTGGGTTCGATTCCCAGCGCTGGTCTTTTTTCTGGGGTTTTTTCTATGCATCCATGTTTCAGTTAGTATTTAGTTTGAAATATAATAAGCATAGATTAAACTCTGACGTCATTGTACAAAATAGTTTCAGTAACTAATTTTTTTAAATTAGTTGGAAATGCGTAAGAAATGATGTACCACTTCTATTTAATTCAAATATTATTTATTTTATTAGCAGTTACGTCTGCTCACCGAACCTAAGATTTAAAAGCGATAAAGTTAGTTAGGTAGTTAGTCAAAATAATATTTGAATTAAATAGAAGTGGTACATCATTTCCTACGCATTTCCAACTAATTTGGAACGTAGGGGTCATAGCTTCTAATAGTTGTGATGGATGTTACCACACGCCACTGTTGGCGTATGTAAGCGATTAAGAATTTCGGGGAGGACGGTTGGATGCGACGTTGTTCAGTTGGTAGAACACCCGTTGGGGCGCATACCCAGGAGACGTGGGTTCAAGTCCCACCGGCGCACCCGGAAACTTTTTCGCTTTTAAATCTTAGGTGCGGTGAGCAGACGTAACTGCTAATCAAATAAATAATATTTGAATAAATACTTACTAAAAAATACAATAAAATAAATATTTAAGGGGGGCTCCCATACAACAACGTAATTCTTTTTTCTCGGTTTTGCTCGATATTGGTAACGGCAACAGGTAGACCCTTGAAATATTCACAGAATATCTTTCTAATAGGTATATAAAAATATCGTGTCACGGTGTTTGTTATCGAGTTCCTCCGAAACGGCTTGACCGATTTTTATGAAACTTTTTTCTCTGTATTCGGTTGGTCTGAGAATAGGTATTATTCGCAGACGGAGTCGCGGGCAACACCTAGTTTATTTGTATATTATTATTAAAAATGTGATTCGTTTGCCGTTTTTATAACTAGGTAATGGTACGGAACCCCTAGTGCGCGAGTCCGACTCGCACTTGGCTGGCTTGGGTTTTTTTATACATTCCCAATTGACTCGATAGAGATTTTAATGCTATTTATTTCTGTTATAGGTGATAGCGGATAAAAACAAAACGATGCAGAATTTGACACGTTACTTGATTATATGCCTGCTTGTTTGTACTTTGGTATACATCGTCAATTGCGATTCCAAGTGCATTCAGCCAGGCCAAAAGGTAAGGCGAAAATGTTAAAATAATTTCGTTTTTTAGAGACGACGCATTTTTTACAAGTAATCGTGCGTCTGAAGTGTCTGTGATTTATAGAGGGAATACTCAAATATCTTACATATTAATTTCAAAACTAAAGCTTTACTAAGTAGTAATGATATAGCAAATACGCCAAACGCTCAGTGCGCTCTTAAATGACTTTTTATTTAACAGTGCAAGAAGAATGGTATTAGCCAACCATGCTGCACAAAAGATGACTACGACTACGAGTGTTCTACCAGCAAAGACTACGGTGACGAAAATGAGGATACAGATGACGACTACACATGCTTGTGGGCCTACAGTAATAATCAAAAATTCCCTGATCCTATTAACTATATGGCTATTAACAGGGAGCGAAACACTGGTGAGCGTTACGCCCCTACGACGCAAAGACCCAGACAGGATCATTTTATTTTTTAACACGCTTTTATTTTTAAAACAAAATTGGAGAGCTCCGATGATTTGTAATAATGTAACGGTTAAAATTTAAACATAATATCGCATCTTGTTTCTTATTTACACGAGGATTCATAGACATTTTATTGATGTTTTTCATAATCTGTAGTTCCCTATTTTTGTGTTATATTATTTTATGTTTTCTTTCTATATTTTCCCCTTTGTATGTAACCTAATGTTAGATAATTTTCCCGTGACAGTTTTAAGCACAAGCAATGACTCGCTAGATAAAAAACACTCTGTATGCAGCTTGACGTCATACGTGCCTGTCACCAGCACCAAAGTTATGCTCCCTGGCTATTAAGAATAAATTCTATCGTGAATAAATAAACAAATACTTATTTAACAACATGCAGTTTTATTAAAAGTTAAATGTATTTAGTAAATAATTTATTTAATTGGCCAGAGAGGGCCTTTGCCCAGCCCTCTTGACACTATTAGGCTGCGTTTCCACCAGAGATGTGCGAGGATGCGTTGCGAGGGAAGTGTTCGTCATGAACCAATAGAAACACTTCATTCACTTAGGACCTTTTAAATGAAGTGTTTCTATTGGTTCATGACAAACACATCCCTCGCAACGCGTCCTCGCACAGCTCCGGTGGATACGCAGCCTTACAGGGTAATAAAAAAATCTCGTGTCACGGTGTTTGCTATCGAACTTACATAAATAAAACATTAATATATCTGAAAGTGTGTACGTCTGTCTGTTACCTCTTCACGCTTAAGCCGCTGAACCGATTCAGATAACCTATAACCGTAATTTTAGAAAAACATCGTCACGTAAAATGTTTGTTGAACCGAGATCACTTAATAATTACTACGGACAAAGAACAAGAAGGTACCTGACAGACTCACGCAACTAGGAACAAAAAAACTTTTGTATGGACTTAACATGGCAAACCATTACCACAATACTGAAACAAAACGTCAGCACAGTTTATCTGTCAAGTCAACTGTCAGCCACATGCCACATTGCTTATTTAGCTTGTCATTGCGGCTCGCATAATACTTTATTAGTTAATTTCTTTAGATTTATTTCAAGTTAGTCTTAATTGTTTTCTAATGTAGTGAAAAGTGATTGACGTGAACATGTGTTGTGAAAATTGAATCGAAGAGATGGTTTATAACGTGGCAAATTTGTGGAAATCGGGCTAGTCGAAAAAATCGCGAAAAAAGGATGTTTATGGCAAAATTTCCCTCGGATGAAGACTGGTAAGTATCTCCTTAGATAATTCGAGCCATATTTTGAAGCAGAAAGCTATATAAACAAAGGAAAATAGATATTTTATATTCCTTATCATTGTCTCTTAGGGATGTACTAAAACTATCGATTACTACACGCTTATTTCTTTATCATTGCAAATTCATAATTACTTTACATAAAAGAAGCTGAACTTTGTGACAACTTGCATGCAATATGAACATAATTATTGGCAGAATTTAATTCAAAATCTGTCTGCCATCCATACAGTCGTAATTAACTTTTTATTTGATAATAATTTAAAAACATTTACGGCTAAATAACAAAATATATTTATAATTACTACGGGATATATATTGTGATTACGTTTGCTGATTTTCAAGCTTCCGATATTTCTACCCAGTTGTATGACTTGCATGCATCATGATCATGGGTAGACACACACGTTTTAATGATAAAATATTTTCAGATGCAGACAGTGGGTTGGAAAAGAAGACTTAGTGTATGTTCCAATAGAAAAAATACATACATTAAAATACATTTGTGAAGATCACTTTGAAGGCAGAGCTTTTAGTAAAAAAAAATTGTATAAATCTTTCTTTCGCAAAATCATAAAAAAATAAATAAATGAAATCAGCAGCAAAAGTTTATTTTATTTTGGGTCCACATTTAAGTCCAAACATATATTAAAATATAAATATAAAATATCACACGACACGACTTAAATGTGGACTCGATTCTAACCTAATTGTGACTAAGAAAATTGTTACTGTGAGCCCATATTTCAACCCTCACCATTTTATCGATATCGATTATAAACGCAAGCGTTCATCATGCAACACTATTTTAGTCTGATATGTTGGTATTACTGTTCTTTGACGGATCTTTGGCGTTAATGTTGGTAATGGTTTGCCATGCAAACTGAATCTATTCGCTAGTATGGGAGTCCCGTCTCTTAAAACGTAGTGGTTATATTCTCTTTGGTACCTGATACCACGCATTTACAATAAAATCATATCGGAGAACGAGTGTGAAACTAAAAATATATTTAAATCTAAAGTAAAGGCGTGTTTGATGGATACCTTCATTAAAGAAAGTGAAAGTTAGGGCCCGCAAATATTGTATGTTTGTGTGTTTATGTTTATCTTGTTTTAGGTATAAGCTTTATAGCCTATTTTAAGTACTAGTTTATAAAAAAAAGTGCTGTATTTGCCAAAAAACTGCTTAGCAGTTTGGCGAAAATATTTTTTAGTTAATATTTTTGTAAATTGCGGCTTAATAAAAAAAAAAGATGAAATTTGGTACCTACAGATATTTTGAGTCAGTGGAAAAGACATAAGGTGGTTTCATCCCAGAAATCACCCTGCAATTATTTGGGTGATATGCTACGGAGCGAGGAGAGGCACGGCTGTGCTCTATTAATAGACAATCACATTTCTAATATTAAGAAACTTTAATATTCTTTCTTGTTAAATAAACTCACGTTACAAATGCATACGTCATGGCGGTGGCGAAAAGAGGAAGAGGGCGAGCATAGAGCACGCACCATAGAGCTCAAACCATAGAGTACATGTCAATGCCAATATCTATGCTTTGTTATTTAAGGCAGACACACACAATTCAACACTTCCCCTTATGCCTTATAATAGGGAATACAAAACAAACATAATAATATGCTAAGTTGAATGTATAAAGTCATACTCAAATTACTCATTACTTAAGCAAACAATTGTTTAATGTTCTTGAAAAGGAATTTACTGTTAAGAACCTTGGTCCATTGAAAAATTGCTTACGCATGAGAGTTAAAAGAGATAAGTCAAAAGGTACTTTGTGTTTAGATCAGACTGAGTATATTAAAAAGCTGTTATTGCGCTTTAACATGCAAAATTGTAAACCAGTCTCAACACCTATGGCTTTAAATTGTAAATTGACTGTACCAAAAAATGATAGTGCTCTAATACAAGACGAGACCTATAATTACAGACAGCTTATCGGTAGTCTATGTATTTATCCATATGTACAAGACCAGATATAACTTTTGCTTGTAGTCAGCTGAGTCAATTTAATAACAGTTTTGACAGGTCTCATTGGATAGCAGCAAAGCGCATTTTAAGGTATTTAGCTGGTACAATTGAGTACTCTTTATGTTACATAAAGAGTGTTAATTGGAATTGAGAAGCATATACTGACGCGGACTATGGTAATGACCTTAATGACCGCAGATCATATACTGGTTTTGTCATAAAGCTTGGGAATAATACCATAGACTGGGAGTCTCGTAAGCAAAGATGTGTAGCACTTTCCAGTACAGAAGCAGAGTATTTAGCTTTAGGTGATGTTTGTAAAGATATTTCCTTTATAAATGTTTACTTTTTGAAATTTCGGATAAGAAAATTCTTTGTACTGTATATAATGATAACCAAAGTGCACAGAAACTTTTGGAATGTAAAGAGTTTTGCCATAAGAGAACCAAACATATAGACATTAGATACCACTTTGTAAAATGACTCTATTTCTGTAAATTACCTCAGTACTGACAAGATGATAGCAGATGTCCTGACTAAACCCTGTGTGTAGCAAAACATTGTGGCTTCATTAAATCTATGAGTATTTGTATGACGTGACAGCTCTACATAATGTAATTTAATTTTACTAGTTATTTTTATTTGACTAGCAATTCATTTTATATTGACATTGTATAATGTATTGACACTATTTTGTAGACAACAATATTTTTCTATTGTTTAAATTTATAATTTTGACTCTTACATGGTAGAGAATGATATTTTTAAATTGTATAATGACTATCATTACTGCTTAGAATGAGCAATATTATTGATTATCTCTAAATTTATAGTAGAGATTAAGTAATTTGAGTATGACTTTATACATTCAACTTAGCATATTATTATGTTTGTTTTGTATTCCCTATTATAAGGCATAAGGGGAAGTGTTGAATTGTGTGTGTCTGCCTTAAATAACAAAGCATAGATATTGGCATTGACATGTACTCTATGGTTTGAGCTCTATGGTGCGTGCTCTCTGCTCGCCCTCTTCCTCTTTTCGCCACCGCCATGACGTACGCATTTGTAACGTGAGTTTATTTAACAAGAAAGAATATTAAAGTTTCTTAATATTAGAAATGTGATTGTCTATTAATAGAGCACAGCCGTGCCTCTCCTCGCTCCGTAGCATGTCACCCAAATAAGTTCAAATCATATCAAATCAAATCAAATAGTTTATTTGTAAGAATACCTACATACATTTTTGTGGGGTAGTTTGAGAATAAGAAAAATAAAGTGGGTACTTGTGAAGTTACAGTGACAAGTTAAAACATTTGTTTTGGTTTGTTAGTTTAACATTTGGTAGCATAGCATACGGTTGTGGTTACTCTGAAGATGAGCTCTGGTTGAGTTCGAAACGCGTCAGTGTAGCTTGGTGGTGGTGATGATTGTGTTTATGTGATTTGTGTGTGTTCGTACAGTGTGGAGGTGGAGGAACTGCAGGAACACACATTTCTTGCATAAACGTAACTATTGTAAGATCGCGGGTGAGCAAAGTAATTGTTTTAGTTCATACAAATATTATCTTATACTATAATTCAAAATTTAAATAATAATAAAATAAAATAAGTCAATAAAATTTCAACTGATTCTAAACATTTAGGTAAGTCAAATTAAAATAATTACATTTCCTATGCCTAAAAAAATTTAACATTTATCATGCATTATTAATATTTACTCTAAGACAATAATCAATTTTAGTAAATGTGAGGCTTATAATCTAAATATTCTTTTATGGAGTAAAATGCATTTTGTGTTAGAAAATGTAACAGACGTTTTTTAAAAAGTGGCATTTCAGATTCTCTTATAAAGTCTGGTAAGTTATTAAACAATTTGGGTGCCATGCCAAATGCACTTTTTGAACGTAAAGCTGTTTTTGACCGTATAGATGTTATTTTATGATGCTGGCGCGCACTATTAAAAATGGAAAACTGATTTGTATTGAGCTTAACGTACATTGCTATTTCAAAAATATACAGACAGGGTAGAGTCAATGAGTGAGTTCGCACGCTAGCCGCGTCGCGCTTGGAAAATGTCGTCAAAAGTGTTAAAATGTTCTTCATGCAATATTGTAATAAATGAAGTGCTAACGTATATTGACAACAAGCTTGATGTAACTAATGATGAAACTCTCAGTCGAATTTGTATAAGTGCTTTTACGGATTCAGAAATTGATACCGCAAAGAAACTTTTGTTTGAATCTTTGCCGAAAGCGAAGTACACAACTAGGAAAGGTGAAGGAAAAAAACGGCGTGACATTGATGACATATTATCTGTCCTAAGGTTAGTAGATCAGGAAGATATTCCAGTGTTTGCTGCAAAAAACCTTGACAAACTACCTCCTTTTACATTCGATCACGTAGACGTAACAAAGATTCTTAAGGATTTGCAAAAGTTAAGCCAAGAGGTTCGGGATATTAAAGACACCTTCGCTACCTCTGAGCAGTTGGAATTGTTGAAAGAGAACGTTGCAGCATTGAAAAAAGTATCGTTTATAAATAATAATGAGGGTAGTAACAACGTAAACACAAGGCAAGGTGCCTACTTGCTGAGCAATTTTAATTGTGATAGCGGGCCTATGGGATTGAGTCATGTAGTTCCAAATGAAGCCTTAGCAAGACCAGGGGATTTTTCAGTGTCTTTTAAATCTGACTTCTCTAATCCGAAATTTCAACAATTATCGATTTCTAATGAGGGTAGTATTTTATGTGATGATGATCGAAATGAAACAATTAGGCAAGATAAAATAATAGATTCTGCAATAGCAACGAAACCAGTCGTTGAGATAAACACAACATTATTTGTGGGCAACGGGGAACGGGGGGATGGAAGCGTAGGCATTGATGATGCGATGACTCATCCCTCACAGCTGAGCGAGACCGGTAAGGTGCACACGCAGGTCTTGAATGAGAACCCGAATGCCTCATGTTGCGATGATCCAGCTTCGTTTGCCGAAGTCGCAGGGCGGGATGGCGAGTGGAAAATTGTAAATTTTAAATGCAAAAACAAGTTGAAACAACAAATTAAAAAGAAAACTCCATTTACCGGTTCTAGAGGAATGGCGGCAACGGATCCAAGAATTAATTTCAAAAGCGCCGAATTGAACGTGCCGATTTATATTTATAATGTGGCGAAGGAGACGTCCATGTGTGACATTGTTGATTACATCGAGAATCGGACTAAACTTAGGTTAAATATAATGAAAATGGGCATGAAGACAGAAAAACCATATAATTCTTTTAAGGTCTTTGTTCCTAGTCGTAAATTAGACATTTTTATGCAAAATAGCTTTTGGCCTGAAGGTGTGTCTTTCCGCAAATTTATTCATTTCAAGGCTAAGAAAGATGTTAACACTGTGATAAATAAAAATTAAAATGAAATGTACGGCAAAGATGATCACGCTTAACTGTAAAAATGTCCAGAGATCTATTGACTGTGTAAAGAAGTTGTGTGGAACACTTGAGCAAAGGAATTAGTATCATTACCTTGATAGAACAAAGAATTGAAATTTAAATGGCATAACAAACATCATACACTTTACGTCATCATCCCAGCTTTACACGTTCCACTGCAGGGCACAGGCCTCCTCTCAGAATGAGAGGGCCTGGGCCATAGTTCCCGCGCGGGCTAAGTGCGAATTGAGAATTGCACACACACACACCATTGAATTTCTTCGCAGGTGTATGGTGGTTTAATTACCTGCGATGTTTTCTTTAGGTCTTCGTAACTAAACAACGCTTTGAATGCTACACCTGGCCTTATACTACGAAATCCGTTTTTCGAACTTCGTATCGTGCCGTTCCGTTCACGCTAATAGTACTAAACATAAGAGTGTAAGGGATGGCACGATACGAACTTCGAAAATCGTATTTCGTAGTAGCCCCTCTGGGGCTAAATTCAGGAACGGCTCAACACGGTTTGCGAGCGGTAATTCAATCGTTTGCGAGAGCATAGGGATGGGCTGAGCTTGGGATGAGCCTTATTTTCCACACAGCACTTGTTTATACGCACCGAGTACTAGGCCGAGAGCGCTGTCTCGCCCGTTTACTCGGTACCTACGTGTTAGCGTTGCCAACAATAGATCGAACTATCGATAGTATCGGCAATACTATCGTGACCTCGAAAAATAGTCACAATATTGATAGGCCTATCGATAGTATCGATACTATCGATAGTATTGCTTTTCAATATCAATCTATGGATCTTTATCAATAGTATCGATAGTATTGATGTCTATCAATAGTATTGGTCTGAAATTACTATCGATACTATCGATAGATATTGTTACTATTTTTCAAGGTCGACTATCGATAGTCAAACTATCGATAGTTATGCAACGCTACTACGTGTGATCAAGGCATTAGAGGCAGCGCAGCGACATCACCCACCAGTGGGCTGCGTTTCATCTCTTGTCCGTCGATCCGATGAAACGTTGTATCGATACAAACGCGCGTCGACGGCGCATTTAAAAAACGCCGTGTGCTTAGGCCCTAAGTTTGAAAATGTTTGTCGTGAACGCAATTCTAACGAGCTATTTAAAATATGAAGTAGGATCTAGTCAGCATCTTGTACCTACAGGGTTATTTGTAATTCACTAGCATCCTTTTACTTAACCCTAAACTCCTACCACTTAAACAAATGTTTTTTGTTTTACGGCTTTTGTCATAACTTAATATTTTTTGTGTAATAACGTTTTGAAAATTTGATTCTGCCTCTTATTTTTATGATACTCTGTGTATTTGTATGGGAAAAAAAGTGCTTCATTTTAAAAAGTCGAAAAACAAAAAACATTTGTTTGAGTGATAGGAATTCAGGGTTAAGAGGATGTCAGTGAATTAATAATAACCCTGTATATGAAATTCATCTGTTTAAATAACCACGCAAGTTGGAACCACATGACCATTAATAATGTCTTTGGCAAACTTTGGCGTGTATATATACCACTCAGAGTGTTTTAGGTACGGACTGATTAGCACAAGTTTGACTGCGTGCAAGTATTTTTATCAGGTAAGAAATATGTTTAATTAATTACATAAAAAACCCTATATTGTATCTTTAAACATCTACCGTGAGATTCACTCATAGTGAAATAATACGGATTACTCACATCTCAAAACGAGTGAGTGAGCAGAGCGGTGGCGCGTAGTGCGCATTTGGAAGCAGCCGTAGTGTGCACGTCCAAGAGAAAGGGCTACGATTAGCCCCATTCATTTTTGCCCCGCTATCATAATAAATAAAAAAAATTGGGTCATATATCATATGTCATTCATAAAAAGTGACCCACTTTTTTTATTATGATAGTGGGGCAAAAATGAATGGGAACAACTATAATTGAATTACCTATTGTTAATTTTTATTAAATGTTAATTTCCTTAAATACGGTCCAAATCCTCTAATTCTGAGAGGAGGCCTGTGCCCTACAGTGGGACGTATATGGGCTGAGATGATGATGATGATGAGTATAAAATTATTATGACAAATATGCATATATATTATGACAAACAATGTTAGTACAAAAGTGATTATGTCAACCAATATTAGGACATGTGATTATTAGTACTTAGGGAAATAGTGCAAATTAGCATTACGATATTCAATATTTGGACAAACAATATTATGGCATTTATATTAGGGCAAACGTTATTATGGCAAAAGATCATTATTTAACGACCGCTTTAGCCTAGTTGGTAGTGACCCTGCCTACGAAGCAAGAGGTCCTGGGTTCAAATCCCGGTAAGGGCATTTATTTGTGTGATGAGCATGAATATTTGTTCCTGAGTTATGGATGTTTTTCTATGTATTTAAGTATTTATTTATCTATATAAGTATGTTTATCGTCGTCTAGTACCCATAGTACAAGCTTTGCTTAGTTTGGGACTAGTTCGATTTGTGTAAGATTGTCCCCTAATATTTATTATTATTATTATTATTATTATTATGACCAAAGTTATTACGGATTTTGTTATTGTTACTAGGAATTCAATGACCAAATAAAATTATTTTTCCAACAACCATTGGTGGATCATTTTCTTAAAATTATTTATGCTCATGTTACGAAAATCTTTTAGCAATTTATTAAATAGTCTAACCCATGCAATACACATTCTTCCTAAATATACTGAGTCTTAGTGAAAATAAACGGATCACTCACGTCTTAAAACGAGTTTAACTTGACATGTTTCGGGCTAATTCGTAGGTAGCCCTTCCTCTCGGAGTTGCACGTCACGTCACGGCGTCACGTCTCGGCGGGTTGTGCGCGTTTTGCAGCCGCCGTGACGTGCAATGCAACTCCGAGAGGAAGGGCTACGAACTAACCCGAAACATGTCCAATTAAACTCGTTTTAAGATGTGAGTTTGTGTTTATTTTCACTATGAGTGAGTCTCACGGAGTTTCATACTTAGTCTTGTCGTTGGTTGACATAAATAGGGATCTTTCCTTGTACTTCGCTTGTTCCCGGTTCCATGCAGTTGGAACAAGTGCTCATGCTCCTTAACAAGGACTCAAATCTCCGTGATGTACATACCTACATGCACGAGAGTAGCAGTACCTCTACCATGAGTTATACTAGTTCACAGTGACCGTACTCGCTAGCGACGGCGTAAATGATTTGTATGGAGAATTGTACTTCCGTAAGTGACCGCTAGAGGCGCTGTACACAATTCTCCATACAAATCATTTACGCCGTCGCTAGCGAGTACGGTCACTGTAAACTAGTCAGGGGCGTAGCTACCGCTGTATATGCCGTATCAATTATACGGGGCCCCCCTGGTCTCGGGGGCCCACGACGTGCTTAAGCAAAAATTAATACTTAAAACTTCCCAAATTTTTTATTTATTTCGGAAATGACAAAAGTAAAAAAAAAAGCAAAAGTGACAGTTAGATAATTATGATGAATAAATATTTCTTTTTAATTTTATGCAAACATTTTTTTTCTTTTGTTAGAAATCTTTACCCGTCATAAGGGGCCCCCAAACAAACTTTTATACGGGGCCCCGCCAAGGCACGCTACGCCACTGGAACTAGTGTAACTCATGGTAGCGGTACAGGATGTACCTAACTCTTTACAAATAGGTTTATAGGATTCGTCCTTTGAGGATTGAGGATTCGTCATTTAAATTCAAATTAAAATAATACAAATATTTAAGGTAGGCTCCCATACAACAAACGTGATTCTTTTGCCGTTTTTATAGATAAGTACCTAGTAGGAACCCTTCAGGCCGCGCACACTTACATATATCATCAGTCATCACTTTCATGCGACTACAGCGACCTCTGGTGTTTGCTGAAGAACTAAATTGGCGGCCATCTTGGTTGACTTGTCAAATTTGTCACTTGTCATTCATCGGCCATGGCCGTGGCGTACCAAATTGTACGGTCAAGGACTTTAATTGATAGGACACTTGCCAATGTTCGTATTTAACCGTATAATGCAAATCGGGTTTAGCCGCTTATACTTCGTATATACTGATTTGAATTAGACGGCTAAAATACGAATAGTGGCAATTGGCCTATCAATTAAAATCCTTGACTGTACATTGCTAGGTACGCGTATCTACATATAGCTGTACATTACTACCAACATATACATATAGATAGGTATACATCTATAGATACGTCACATTAGTTCTTGAGCAGCAGTAGGGCGGCAGCACCTTCCATACATGCATATTTGACCATAGAGTTGCCACTCTTGTTAATATAATATTACAATACTCTTTGGAACTCTTCGTGCGCGTGTTCGACTCGCACTTGGCTGGTTTTTTTATACAATCTGAATTGACTTGATCTCAATGCTATTTATTTCTGTTACAGGTGATAGCGGATAAAAATAACAAAATGATGCAGAATTTGACACGCTGCTTGATTATATGCCTGCTTGTTTGTACTTTGGTATACATCGCCAATTGCGATTCCAAGTGCATTCAGCCACACCAAAAGGTAAGGCGAAAAGGTTACTTAAAGGTTCAAGTACCTATAATGTTTTAAACTTCAGCGTGCTTCAGCGATTCTCTTACATAGCAAATTTTTCCGGGACTTGCCTAATCGTGAACTATAAAATTGCATTTATAAAAATAATATATACCTTCTTTTTTTTTGTTGGTAATTATTTAGATAATTACATTATTATTATTATTATTATTATTGTACAACATCAGTGTCTCAGTTTCTTTCATGCCGCACTTGTTTAAGTTTAATCCTATATGTTTTGACTCCCACGGTACAGGCTCTGCCTAGTGTGGGTGTCGCAGAATTATTATTGTTCTAAATTGTCTCTCCTTTTTGTTAATAAAGAACTTTTTACTTTTTTTTTATTTTTTTTTTCTGTTTATTTCATAACAATTATACAATAATGGCATACCTAGGCAATCTTTATTTTTAAAGATTCTAATTGCTAGGCTATGAGTTGCCCTTAATGAATAAATTCTTATTATGTTTTTAATGTTCTTAGGATTACTAGTTATTTTATCAATTGTAGTCCTGGAAAAATTATTTAGTATTTGAGGAAGGTAGTTGGACCAGATCCTTTTGACATTTTGGAACTGTCTATTTTTTGCAATGTACGAGTACAGTTAATCGAAAACAATTTGGAGATAACATAAAAATGCTCTTTAAGGGCCGGCGCTCACTGACGGCATGGCATTTTGAATCTTATTTCAATGAGTTTAGAATTCATGTTACTTTATTTCGATACCACGATGCCGCGACGTGCCGAGGGATGACGCAACGCATAACCAATAAAGTAACATGAATTCTAAACTCATTGAAATAAGATTCAAAATAACTTGATAGTAATAAAATGACATGCCGTGCCATGCCGTCAGTGAGCGCCGGCCCTTAATAATTTCTAACAAACACTAGTTATAGTTTATTTCGTTTTTTAGAGATGACGTATTTTTTTTCTCTTTTGATCGAACTACAAGTAATTGTGCATCTAAACTAAAGTGACACTATGATTAATAGAAGGAATACTAGAGCGCGCGCCGACAGAGTGCGGTCTGGCTGGAGTTCCGCGTTCTACGTTCAGAGTTCTGCGTTCTGAACGCTCGAGAGTTCCAACGCACATAGTCCGAGAGCTGGCACCAATTTTTGGGTAGGTATTTGAGGCAAGCTGAAAACTTGTCACACATCTCTCCTATTATACCCCAACACAAAACCAAAGACCTGGCTGACGGGTAGCGGGGCAAAATCTAACCTCATTTTTTTTTTAATTGGCAGACCGATTGTCCATCCAAAATTATCTGTATTTTATTTGAAATATTTATTTTTAATTATAAATAATCTTTTAAAATTTTAGCGTAACTTCGAAAACAGTTTTTTTTTTTTTGCAAAATTGTTTTGCAATCATCTGGCAAAGTTTAAGTCCCGATGATCATTTAGTCATACTTATTACATAACTAATCAAAATGTCAACAAAATTGCTTAGTAAAAAGATCAAAACTCTTAAAAACTAAGTTAGTACAGCACCAATAACAATATACGCTAAAATTATCCTAAAATTATTAATAATTAAATTAAGCTTGTTGGCTAAAAAATCCCTCCCTGCGACGAACTGGAAACAAATGTCCCCATTACGCTCGCAGCATTGTCTCTCTGGATGGCTATGGAGATCTGCTGAACAAGCCACGATCCTGAACGAGCATCACAACCACGGTCTCTTAAACGGCGACCCAAGTCACCAAAAAGCTCCCGCGCTTCGAAGCCCCACGGCGGTCTCAACCGCGACGGGAAATGATCTGGCTTATTTATTTTTTCACTATTTAAATGACAAATTTTAAAGTATGAAAATTTCGAAATGCCTCAATGACTTTTTCTTAAAAAAAATTGTATTTCTATTAGTATGAGGGTTGATTTAGCCCCCGCCCCGCCGCCTGTCAGCCAGGTCTGTGGTTCTGTGCTTGGGTTATCATAGGGGAAGCATTAGACAAGGTTTCAGCTTGCCTCAAATCATCATCATTAATTTAAGAGCTTAGCTCTTGTCGGTGGAGTAATCGCCACTCTTTTCGTTTCTCTGCCAGCGTTTTAAGCTCCTGATACGACATGACATTGACTTTTTCCTTGGCTTGATCTATAAATGACCGTCTCGGTCTTCCCCTGCCTCGCCTGCCTTCTATTTGCCCTTCCAAAAAAGTTTTTATGTAACTGTCATGTCGTATCAGATGCCCCAGCATATTCCCTCTCCTATTTTCAATCGTCCTCAACAGCCGCCTTTCCTCCTCCACCAACTCTAAAACCTCCTCATTAGTTCTCCTTTCAGTCCAGCTAATCCCCTCCATTCTCCTTGCCTCAAATACCTACTCAAAAATGTCTATCAGCTCTCAGGCTAACACAAGAGGCGGTCAAAATTCATGCGTTCCATGTTTTTGTATGTGTAACATATGTGTCGCTAGAAAGTTCATATTTCGAAGAAGAAGCATTGAATTTGTGGAGCCTAGAAACTTCTAAAGAAGTAGAAAACATTGGGTGCACCTAATTAACACAACACGAGAAGAATCCCTTGACGCGGCCATTTCAAGCCAAGTTTCTGCTTTTTTGTCACGATTTTTGTAGTGTACATGGCCCTTTTTCTAACCAATTTGATCAGTTTTTCTGTGTTTGTAACTTCAGACATCGTGGTGAACGCGGCGTTCTCTGTCTCGGCGGCAAAAGAACGCAGGAACGCGGCGTTCCGTTTTGAACGCCGCGGTCTGACCGCCTGCTGTGTGCGTTGTTGTAAGGGACTTAGTACATTCGAAAGAACGCAGAACTCTGAACGCGGATCTCCAGACCGCGCTCTGTCTGCACGCGCTCTTACATATCTGACATATGAATTTCAAAACTAAAGTTTTATCTAAACCGTGAGACTAACTCATAGTGAAAATAAACGGATCACTCCTTGGAGTCACCCGTGCGCGTGAGCGTGTGGTGCGCGTTTGGCAGCCGCCGTGACGGGCGACTCCAAGAAGGGCTACGGATTAGCCCGAAACATGTCGAGTTAAACTCGGTTTAAGACGTAAGTGATCCGTTTATTTTCACTAAAGCTTTACTAGTAATTATATAGCAAAGGATCAAATAAGCGCAATGAATGCGCCAAAAGCTCGGCGCGCTCTTAAAAGACTTTTTATTTAACAGTGCAAGAAGAATGGTACTCGCCAACCATGCTGCAGAGATGAAGATGACTACGACTACATGTGTACATTCATCGTTGAATCTGATGATTACAATACTTACGATAACCTAAAAGATGACGACTACACATGCTTGTATGACACCGCTAGAAATGAAGCTAGATTCCCTGATCCTATTAAATATAAGGCTATTAACAGGGAGCGTAACTTCACTACTACTACGACGCAAAGACCCTTACAGTTTTATTAAAAACAAAATTGGAAAACTCCGATGATTTGTAATAATGTAAAGGTGTGTACAGATTATGCGCGGCAGCCGCGCGAGCCAGTGTTCGCGTGAACATTGGCTCGGGCGGCAAATGTTGGATGGAATTTAGGTAGACCGCGGCGGCTGCGCGAGGCAAGCGATCCAGCTCGATCAGCGCGTGGCGCGCGCGCCAATTATTTCGTTTTAAACCATGGACAATATAACCCAACTGTCCAAACTGCGCGCGCGCCAGCGACTGAAGCTTCTTTGATGCGGGCTCAAACCGCGGGTTGACAGCGCTCGGATCGCCGCGCGGCACGTTCGAGCGCCGTCCAATGTTCGAGTGATTGCCGCGCATAATCTGTACGCGCCTTAATGGTAGGGTGAATTTAAAAATAAGATACGAATAATACATTTTATTGGGTAATCTTGGGTAATCTGAATCTAACAATATTTTGTTTTTTGAAAACTGTATATTTATTTATTTATTTATGGAGAACCAACAGCTTATACATCATCTTAAACATTACAGTAAATACAGCAAGCCAATTACAGGTTCTCGCCGACAATTACAGTGTAACAATAAGGCAGTATGCCCACACAGTCCCTTCGGACACACAAAAAAGAAAAAAGAGTAAATAACTACTTAGTGACAAATAATTCAGCACTATTTTATCGGAGGAGAAAAATTAATCAAGTCCCTAACCTAACAAACTTAATCTACAGTAAGGTACAACGCTCAATGCACGCTCTCAAAAAATCGATTCACCAAAGTGCGTCTCAAGGTGTCAGTGTTAACATTAAACACGTCAATATCAAGCTCCTTCGTTAGTTTATTTAATTGTCTACTTGCACGTATACAAAAACTGTTCCGCCTATAGTTAGAATGGCCAAAAGGCACAGAAATAGGGGGCGCGTATCTCTTCGGTCTGGATGGAGTGTTGAATGATATATTAGCTAGCAGTTCAGGGCAGTTAATGCTGCCATTAGTAATTTTTAACAAATATATAGTATCTGCAATTTCACGACGTTCAGAAAGTGGGACAAGATGGTGCTTCCTACAGATATCTACGTAATTAGAAGAATTATATGGGTGACCTAATTTAAAACAAAGAAATTTAACAATTTTTTTCTGAACGCGTTCAATCCTACCGATATAGATCCAACAAGGGTTCCATATTTGAGAAGCATACTCAAGCTTGCCTAAAATGCGAGGAGTTAGGTACGCATTATGAAGCCCAAAGACTTGGTAGCACTTTTAATGATACTGTCAATGTGAACACTGAATAGAAGCTTGGAGTCATGAGAAACACCCAAGTTTCTCATATAAGGTACCTTACACAAGGTTTGGCCTTATTAATATTATTATATGTTTTTTCCCTCCGTCGTTGAATGATGAAGTAGGTATGCAGAACGGATAAATTTATAAAATAACTAGAAATTAAAAAATTTAAAAACCCCCAACGCAATTTAGTCGCACATATGTTTGAAGATAAAGTAAATGCCCATTATGCGTCTAAGATCCATTCCGCAGCTGACAAATGAGATTATAACTTTCAAACGACTGAACCACTTTTGATGAGACATGTCTAAGAACCATCGCCAAGAAACTAGCTTTCAAATAAAAACAAACCGCATCCGAATCGGTTCACCTGTTTTAGAGTTATAGTGCCACAGACAGACAGACAGATGAGACAGACACACACACATAGCGGTCAAACTTATAACACCCCTCTTTTTGTGTCCGGGGTTAAAAACATAATATCGCATCTTGTTTCTGATTTACACGAGGATTCATAGACATTTTATAGATGTTTTTCATAATCTGTAGTTCCCTATTTGGGCCAATCAACTTTTAAACCGACGTTTTTGGCGTCTCCTGCGTTACCAAAATTGTCTCTGGCGTTACCAAAAAATCGTACTTCCAACAAGATATTTCACGGTTTAATAGGTTAAACTTACGTAGGACGGCATGTATTCATGCTATTCATCTATTAAATTACAGAAAAAACATGTTTACTTACAAAAATCTGCAATTGTTTGAAAAATGTCGCGGACAGATTATAGTCGGTTTAAAAGTTGATTGGCCCATTTTTGTGTTGTATTATTTTATGTTTTCTTTCTATATTTTCCCCTTTGCATGTAACCTAATCTCAGATAATTTTCCCGTGACAGTTTTAAGCACAAGCAATGACTCGCTAGATAAAAAACACTCTGTATGCAGCTTGACGTCATACGTGCCTGTCACCAGCACCAAAGTTATGCTCCCTGGCTATTAAGAATAAATTCTATCGTGAATAAATAAACAAATACTTATTTAACAACATGCAGTTTTATTAAAAGTTAAATGTATTTAGTAAATAATTTATTTAATTGGCCAGAGAGGGCCTTTGCCCAGCCCTCTTGACACTATTAGGCTGCGTTTCCACCAGAGATGTGCGAGGATGCGTTGCGAGGGAAGTGTTTGTCATGAACCAATAGAAACACTTCATTCACTTAGGACCTTTTAAATGAAGTGTTTCTATTGGTTCATGACAAACACATCCCTCGCAACGCATCCTCGCACAGCTCCGGTGGATACGCAGCCTTACAGGGTAATAAAAAAATCTCGTGTCACGGTGTTTGCTATCGAACTTACATAAATAAAACATTAATATATCTGAAAGTGTGTATGTCTGTCTGTTACCTCTTCACGCTTAAGCCGCTGAACCGATTCAGATGAAATTTGGTACCTACAGATATTTTGAGTCAGTGAAAAAGACATAAGGTGGTGTCATCCCAGAAATCACCCTTCAAAGGGGTGAAAAGGGGGATGAAAGTTTGTATGGGGTGGAAATCAATAACCACTGAACCGATTTAAATTAATTTTGGTATGGAGATTGTTTTCAGATGTCAGAGGGTACTTAGTCCGACAAGCTCGTGCGTGACCCTCCGCGGAACCCTGTCACAGTCAGCATTTGCCGCACTTATTAAAAACAATCTCGTTAAGGACAGCAGAGGCTCCCTGCGACATGGTTCCGCCGAGAACCGCGCACGAGTTGTCGTACTATAAATAGCTTTTATCCCCGAAATCATCCCTTAACCTTTTCAACGCCAACGACACATATATAGGTCACAAAGTACAGTGTCAAAGTGACCTTGACACAATGACATAAGATTCAAAGCAGGTTTACGTTTTGTCGAGGCGCGGCGGTGAAAGGGTTAAGGGTGTAAAAAGGGGATGGAAATTTGAAAAGGGAATCTATAAAAAAGACCTATAAAACTTTCGTCTTTAACTTTCGATGTATTTTTGACTAACTCTTCTACCTAAACTAATCCATATCCATACTAATATTACATATGCTAAAGACCGAAATAGAGATCGCTTTGAAGCGATAAGGCTGCCTATTGCTTACCTTGTATATTTTTTCCATGTACTTACTTGTTTTTTCCGTATTTTTTTCACTGTGGTGTCCAATAAAGAGTCATTGTATTGTATTGTATTAATTACTAAACTAAACGGGACTTATCACGCAAATAATATTTACCTCGACGTTTCGGCCACATTGCAGCAGCCGTGGTCACGAGTTAACGAGTTGTATTGTATTAACAAGTTTTGTATGAAGTATCTTTTTGTATTTTTATTTTTTATTTGAAATAAAAAAACAAAAAGATACTTCATACCAAACTTGTTAAAGTATGGCCTAGTAGCGACATCTCTTAGTCCGGATGAGCGGTTAGTTCTAAGGAGTGTTGACGTTTCTCGATGAGAACTGAATATAGATGGCGCTGTATCACTGCAGAAGTGATGATAGCAGGCTGAAATGTATGATGCACAGGAAAAAATCGTGTCTAGACTCCTGACCAGTGGTGGTGTAGGGGTTTAGCACGTGGCACGGAATGCCAAGGACCTGGGTTCGATTCCAAGCGCTGGTCTTTTTCTGGGGTTTTAACTGTGCATCTATGTTTCAGTTTGTATTTAGTATGAAGAAATATTTGTATGGTATTGCATTGTATTGTATTGTAGAGTGCCTTATAAAAAAAAATTCTAGCGGATATTCTCCATGAGGGTGAGAGGCATTAGAAGATTTATCAAAACCTTCAAATTCGAAGACGGAGCAGGTATTATGTTCTGAAAAAGAATTTGCACCAACTCACGACGACGATCAGATGGCCTAGTGGTTAGAGAACCTGACTATGAAGCTTGAGGTCCCGGGTTCGATTCCCGTGTCGGGGCAGATATTTGTATGAAAAATACGATTGTTTGTTCTCGGGTCTTGGGTGTATAATATGTATTAAAGTATGTATCTATCTATATAAACGGTACCTACCCATAACACAAGCTTTGCCTAGCTTAGGTAAGTAAGCTAAGTAAAGCTTGTGTTATGGGTACTATAGGCAACGGATAAACATACTTATATAGATAGATTCATACTTAAATACATATTAATCACCCAATACCCGAGAACAAACATTCGTATTTTTTATACAAATATCTGCCCCGACACGGGAATCGAACCCGGGACCTCAAGCTTCGTAGTCAGGTTCTCTAACCACTAGGCCATCTGGTCGTTAAATGTATTTATTTATTAACTCAGTTCTCCCAATACTAATTTTGTTTCTGTTTCTTTTTTAGGCTGTGTTCAGACTCAGACCAAACTGACGGTCAGCCGCCGAAAGTGACGAGCGAGCGTTACGCAGTTTATTGTATTTCCATACATATTCATTTTTTTTGTTCACACCTAACCGACAATACGCTATTACGGTTTTTCATATTAACACTAGGGCTCAGTCGGCCTGCTCACATTCGGCGGCTGACTATACGTTTTGTTTGAACACGGCCTTATTATATTATTTTTTAATTTTTTTAATAAGTGTGTTAATGTATATAATAATATATGGAAAGAAGGTTAATATATAGAAAGAATCTATCGTAGTTCCTATCCATAAAAGTGGTGATAAACATATATTGAGAACTATCGTGGTATTTCAAAGCTCTCTGTTATACCTAAATTATTAGAAAAAATTATATACAACACTTTATTTTACGCCATTAGACCAAAATTAATTAAACAGCGACATGGTTTCATAAATAAAAGGCCAATCGAGTCGAATTTATGTGAATTGGTGGAATATGTTCTGAAGGCCATGGACAAGGGCTTTCAGGTGGATGCCATTTATATCGATTATTCAAAAGCTTTTGACAAAATCTCTCACTCATTATTAACTAAGAAAATTGAATCATTCGGTGTACATGGTGATCTGCTGAGGTGGCTGTCTTCATATTTGCGTGATAGAACTCAGGCGGTGGCAGTGAAGGGCTACACATCAAGTTTTGTCCCTATATCATCTGGTGTCCCCCAAGGCTCCCACTTGGGCCCATTATTATTTAACATTTTTATTAATGACGTGATTAGCTGTTTCCTACACTCTTAAGTACTATTATATGCGGGTGATACAAAAATCTTTACAATTGTAAAATCAGAGAAAGAATGTGGCCAATTTCAATCAGATCTAGATAGACTAGCACTGTATTGCTTCATCTTAATTTACAGAAGTGTCATACAATTTCTTTTTCCCGGAAACAATTTCCTATCTGCTTCAATTACTCATTGGATGGACACATACTTGCAAGAGTAGCTGAAGTTAAAGACCTTGGAGTATATTTTGATAGTAAAATGCAGTTGACTACTCACTGTAATAAAATTAAATGTATCTAAGGCGTACCAAATGTTAGGGTTTATATTCCGCCAGGGTAAAGACTTCAAAGACCCTTGTACACTACTTCTTCTGTACAATACCTTTGTCAGATCCCGCTTAGAATATGCGTCAGTTATCTGGAGTCCTTTTTACCAAGTTCACATAAATAATAGTGAAAAAATCCAAAACAAATTCATGAGACGGATGAAATACAATTTTAAATCTTTTTTTTTTTTTAAATCAAAAAAGTTTATTTGGTTTTACAAGATTGTGGTTCCTAGTAAAACAAGGTTGGAACCTTCCAGCAAATAAATGCTTGTCCCGCTCCCCCTCTTCCCCGCTCCCGCTCTTCCTTTACTCAGAGATAACAGCAAAAAAAACCCGATATTAGGATTTATACATTAAATTATAAAGTACTACTAACTTCTTAATTACTAATTTGTGTGTTCATGTGTGAGTCATTGTGTGTGCGTGTGTGTGTGTGTGTGTGTGTGTGTGTGTGTGTGTGTGTGTGTGTGTGTGTGTGTGTGTGTGTGTGTGTGTGTGTGTGTGTGTGTGTGTGTGTGTGTGTGTGTGTGTGTGTGTGCGTGTGTGTGTGTGTGTGTGTGCGTGCTTGCGTTCATTACGTGAGTAGATGTGATTGTGTATAGAATATATATGTTAACAAAATTAATCCATACATCCATGATAACAGTGACATGGTTACCCTTCAGGTACGCAGAGATGTTAAGGATCAATTATTCTTGTATAAATTACTCAATAATCTCGTTGATTCTGAAGATCTCCTAAGCGAGATAACATTTAGGTGTCCCAGCTGCCGTACTCGTTCCACCAATTTGTTTGTGACGCGGCTCTGCCGTACAAACTATGCCAAGAACTCTTTCTTAGTAAGAGCATGTTCCAGTTATAATAGTAAGTACTCATGTGCTGATATGTTTTACATGAAATTGCAAGAATTTGTGTCTGAAATAAGAAAAATAAGTAAGAGTACAACGTCATCTTAGTATAAGTTCATTTTGTAATCTTACATGTGGAATAGTTATTTCCAATGTACCTATCAACCTAGCTTCTCGCAAATCTAGTAGTTCCATAAAATATTATGTGTTTGCTCTGCGTTGTCTACTTAAATTACATCTGAGCATAAAGATAAAATATGTAAATTAACTATAAGTGGAAACTGATTTGGCTTCTATCATGAATCATGATTATCTTAGATGTGTTACTTTTGAGCTGTTTGTTTCCCATTAAATAAATATATGCTTAATAAATATCAAATAATGCGCGCATTAAAAAAAGTTCGGATATTCAATTCTTTATTCATTTAATATAATATTGCATCATATTATACAAATGCCAAGTTACAAGAATTTCAAGTGGAGATATTACAAGGGTTTATCTGGTTCGGTACACCGAAGGCCGAAGCCATAGTCCGTGTCTTGGCATGCTAGATTGGGATCACAGCATCTTTGGTCTTCGCACTAAAAAACATTATAAAGTATGTATATTCAATATACTTAACCCTTAGATAGCCACAGTAATAATATGTGACCAAGCATGTTAGACCGAAATAAAAGACAATGGTACCTTTAGCCTTCGAAGAATAGTTAAGATGTTTAGTTGTAGACAAATAATGAAACCATGGATAAGACTGATACTTAGCAATATCGTAATATAACTAGTTATATGCTTAACTAGACAAGAAAACAAAAAAATCAATGGAATCATATCATCCAAATAAACAGGCTCCTCCAAAGTGATACATTGAAAACCGTTAGTTTTTCGGTAAATATTGGACTGATTGATATGTATGATACTTTGCAGTTTGGTTTTAAATATCTTGCTAAACCAATAGTATTAGTATTTGTCCAGAGGCTAAGGTCAGCAGTATAATATCTTTTGCTAAATACCCCGGGTAGGCGAAATAAAGGGTCTCGACATTTTTTAATGTACATATAGTTGTTATAGTCTTTTCTTTTGTATACCAATATTATGTTTGTTTTTGACCAATAAAGCTGTACTTCAGAGCACTAACTTGCTAAAAGGAGTACCTACCGATGCGCCTAAAACGGCACAGTCTGATTGGCACCGAGCGATGTGCACCAACGTGCAGACAAACAAACAGACAATCAAAAGGTAAATCAATTTCTGCGCCATTTTTTTATCCGTTATCACCTGCAACAGAATAATTTAAAGTTAGAGGCTGGCCGATTGCTCTGTTTTTAGGCCAGGTATAAAGATACCTGGGGCTAAATTCAGGAACGGGCCTTCACTGGTTTGGTAGCGGTAATTCAATCGTTTGGGTTGGGTTTGGTTTGAACTGCTATTCAGGAACGCCAAAAGTCACTGGTTTGCGAGAGGTTTGGGATGAGTCTTATTTATTTGTTTATTTATTTAGTTACAAAGTAAGGCTCATCCCAAGCTCAACCCATTCCTATCCTCTCCCAAACGATTGAATTGCCGGTCGCAAACCGTGTTGGGCCGTTCCTGGATTTAACCCCTGGTCTATGTGAAAGCACATTATCATATATCATTCTAATCCGTCCAACCGTTTTATTTATTTATTTATTCATTCAATTAATAGTGCAAGTTTACAGTTTAACACCAAGTCACTTACATACTAGATTCAAATTCTTAATAATAACAAACAATGTCAGTGCACAATAGAAAAACTTATAAAACGAAATTAAATTAATGTCAATCTAAAGGGAAACAAAAAAAAAATACAATGTTTAGGTAAAAAGAAATTGCCTTGCAATACCACAGAGGCAGGCAAAGCGATCAGCGAACATGTCAGCGTCAGCGTGCTGAGCGAGCATAGAATTAAGTAGCGAAAGAGCACGCATAGTAGGCGCATGCTTCGCGTACACCGTGCGGCAGCATGGCACGCTCAGCAGGCGCGGCCGGCGGCGCGGCGCCACGGCCCCCGCCGCGTCCCGAGGCAGTCTCTTCGGCACTATCAACCCAATTTTCTCTAATAATGTTGGACTATTCACTCGGTGGTGTACAACTGATAGGTAGAAGGTGAGCAAAAGAAGCCTCCTTCTCAGCTCAAGTGTTTCAAGACCAACCATACCCAAAACATATGCGGAGGGGTAAAGATAGGGATAATATCCATAGGATTTTTTATATAACCAGCGAGCAAATTTACGTTGCAGTTTTTCAATAATGACTGCGTATTTGTCCTCATAAGGATCCCACACAACAGCCCCATACTCCAACTTGCTACGGACATAAGCACTGTAGAGGACCTTAGCGACACCAACATGAAATTGCTTGGATACCCTCATAACAAATCCCAAGATTTTACTTGCCTTCTTGCAAATATTTATTATGTGCTTGTGGAAGTCAAATTTATCATCCAAAGTTAAGCCAAGGTCTCTAACTTCCTCTACTCTCTCCAAGGTGGAACCAGCCAAGCAGTAGTCGACCCGAAGCGGAGAACGTTTGCGTGAAAATGTGATCATCTTGCACTTTACTATATTAAAACGAAGTTGATTTAACATGCTCCATTCCATAACAGCATCAATGTCACTCTGCAATGACATGCTATCCACCGCACTACTGATGCCTCGGAATAATTTAAGGTCATCAGCAAAAAGAAGACACTCAGCATCACGGACCGCATCGGGAAGGTTGTTCACCATGATCAGAAACAGCGTAGGCCCTAAGGTACTGCCCTGACTCACCCCAGAGAGAGTACAGTAGTTCACAGATTCAAAACCACCCACTCTTACATATTGCTGCCGATCAGCCAAGTAACTTGCAAATAGATTTAAAAGTTTCGGCGTGAACCCAAATACCGCTAGCTTTTCCAACAGAATATCATTATCCACCAAGTCGAAAGCCTTCCTAAAATCAAAGTAAGCAGCGTCGACTTGGCGTCCAGCATCCATCTCACTACAAACGTAGTCGGCGAAGGCAACAAGATTTGTAGTGGTCGACCTAGCCCTGCGAAAGCCGTGTTGACTATCGTGCAAACGGTCAGATATCTGCAGGCCTATACACCGGTTAAGAATCATCTCAAAAACTTTACCAAATACAGCAAGAACAGCTATAGGTCTACAAGAAGTAACCTCGTTATCAGCGTCTCCCTTAGGAACAGGTGTAACTCTAGACAATTTCCAGTAATCCGGATAAATGGTTTGAGTGATCGAAAGATTGTAAACGTGCAACAGGGGAGTCATTAAGGCAGAAGCGCAATCTTTCACTAAAACACTGGGATCCCATCCGGACCAGCCGCCGAACGCGGTTTGAGGGCACGAATTGCTGCCCTATAGTCCTGCTCGGAAACAAACGCGATCGAAACTGATCTAGAGTCATCCAAAGCATAGGCGACACGTGCCGCAGCCGCAGCATCCAGACGTGGCCTGTTCTGTTTAAACACTGAACTGAAATACTTGGCAAAGGCGTCCGCAGCACCCTGACCGCTCACCAGCTCACCCTCATACCGAAAGGACCCGTCCAGTTGTCGCCTTTCTCTTTTTTTATCTTTAACATAACCCCAAAACTTTGGTGGACACTTGAAAATGCTATCCTGAATCCTATCTAAATATAAGCTATACGCATTATCTATGAGGCACTTCACATGTGCTCTATAAAATTTGAACATTTGCCAATTAAAATCCTTCCCATCTCGTCTAAATCTCTTCAAATGGAAATATTTCGATTTAATATTACGTATTATTTCAGACGTGTACCATTTCGGATAAACGAACTTGGAATTAATTCCAGCACGGTTTCTCAAAGGAACGAACTGATTTATGTACGAGAAAAGTTTCGCTTACATGACTTCGGCAGCACTGTTGACATCATTGATAGCCAAGAGTTCAGCCCAATCGATGGCGGCAAGAGCCGGATAGAGTGCCTCATAATCCGCCCTCCGCCAATCCCAGTCAGGGCAGGAACCTGCGCGCGGGCGTGGCGCCGGCGTCGGCTGAGACCAAAGGCCACGAGGCAACGATGCCGACACGACAAGGGGCGGATGATATGCGTCCATAGGCACTAGAGTATCGTCACAACCAAATACAGATAGATTTCCATCATCCAAATCACTCAGCACGAGATCTAACAAGCCGCCAAATTTATTTACAATATTATTGTATTGCTTCAGCTTACAAAAATTACAAAAAAAATCAAAGTAATTTCTCACATTGGTGCTACAAGAGTTCATGTTAAAATCACCAAGTAATATAAAACTTAGATCGGAATACATACACACGGCATTCTCAATACACGACAAAACTTCCATATACTGTTTGTCATTATAGCTAGGAGGAAGATATACAACACAACATAAAAATCTCAAATTTTTAAAGGTAATAATGACAAATAATAATTCTTTATCCGGTGTAAGACCATCAATGTCGTGAATGACACGCATAGAATAACGCTCACATACAGCCAACAGAACTCCGCCCCTTTTAGGGTGATATCAGGCGGTTCACTTGTATGAATTCACTCGAGTGAATGCTTCATTTCTCTTTCATTCAATGTTCACACGACATAGCTGGATGCACATTCATCCGTATACTCCATTTAATTTAGAATTATAAACCACAACAACATTATATTGCGGCTCGTGAACTGTAATCTTTGTACTAGGGTAACAATTGACGACACGCAAATAAAGTGACATTAAAACAATTTTATTTTGCGGCTCCCAGACTATTGTACTGTACTATTTGCTAGGTAAGAAATAGTTGAACGAGCCGCAATATAATGATGTTGTGGTTTTCAATTCTAAATTAAATGAAGTATAATTAGCAATAATTTCTTACCTGGTGAAAATAGCAGACTCAGAAACAGAATCTTTGAAGTTCCAAACGACAACTGGTAATGTCCTGGGTATTTATACACGATGTCAAAGTTTGCCAAAAACATCCAGGACGCTCGTACGCCCCCAAATTACACAGTTGAAGAAACAAAAGAATTAATAATTCTATACAAGTACGTACAGTCCAGCTCAAAAGTAACTCGACTAATTAGTACTTTATCGCTATACAGGGTGGAATTTTGAACGTGATACAATAGTAGATTGTTCAACAAGGGACTAAAACAAGCCATAATGACACAAGATATTTAGCCACCCGAGCAGAGCGAGTGGCTATAATTCGCGTGTCATTATGGCAGTTTAGTCTCGCGTTAAACACTCTACTTTTCACTTTGAATGCGAGGAAAAAAACGATGTTTTAGTTATACTTATCTACAATATTACTTTTATACAACGTACGCTCAATACGAGCAATGGACGTCTGTTCAGAATTCAAATAGCAATTTAAATTTATTCCGCGGTTTTTTTTTGTTGAGTGACGCTTTAAATGTTTGCATATTTAGCCAACAGATTCAAACTTGAAAATTTTTTCATAGCTAATTGGACTAAGTATGCATAATAAAATGAATTCATCTTTAATATAATTAAATTTATAGATTAATATTCGTAATTACGAATTCATGGTGTTTTACGAAATTATTATTTTTAAAATATTTTTTATACAGTTGTCATTTTGAGGTTATTTCCACGCCCTAAAGGCTTTCACAGACTGAAGCGCACGGCGCTACTGAGCGCTACGGATCGGGCGCTACGGAGCGCTTCGGAGCGTCCGCAGCGCGCTGCGGTCTGTGGAAATCTTTAAAATTGTCTATGCCCAGTCACTGAAAATGGCAATAATCCTGCATCTGCAAACACCGTGATTGGCAGTTTAGGGGTTTCCAAAGTAAATTAAAAAAAATTTACTTTAATCCCTAGAGATCAAAAAAGAGCTTTAGTCCCGATATGCAGAGTCTAAAGTAACATTTTAAGAGCATGAGAAGTGAAAAATTTGAATTTCATACTTTGTTGTAAGTAGTTAAATTATGAACTACTTAAATATATGACACCTAAAATTTAACAATACTAATTCTAACAATTGGTTAAATGCATTATGTTGTCCAGCATTAACTAAGCTAGAAACACTAATTAATTAATTATTTTATTATTTATTTATTTTATTTATTACAGAGATAAATCAAATTTACATGACATAAATATAAGACCATCGTTAAACCAGAGTGGTTTGTCTCGATGCTCCATTCCGCAGTTACTTAAAGTCTACTAACAAAATCATGCAATAGTTACACATACAATAGTTGCAATAGTTATACCTATTTTACAATTCATGATGCAAAATTTAAGCACAGATTACTTAATAGTTACTTCGTAACAGATACTGCATCCCGTACAAAATCTTGGTACTTACCGCGATTGTAGCCACAGATTATACTACTTCGTCTCCTTAAGAATGTGTGCGTGCCGACAGTGGCAAGGGCTGGCAGTTTGGATTAAAAAATTTTTTCTACATGTTGTTTTACCATTTGTCGGGATGATTGCTATATATTATATCCATGCAAACTTTCTAGCACTAATATTCTTTAAGCTAAGCCACGGACGAACAAAGAGTCAGACGGTCATGGCGAAACTATAAGGGTTCCGTTTTTGGCATTTTAGCTCTGGAATCCTAACAAAAAAGGATATTTATTGTAATGCGCAGAACACATTGCCATGCTCACAGTACCCTAGCGTTATACTAAATACGAAGGTCAACTTTCGAACTTCGCATCGTGCCATCCCGCTCACGCTTATAGCTTTTTATAGAAGAGTAAGAGAGACAGCACGATACGAACTTCCAAATTGTTATATTAGCTATTAATTCTAGCATAGTCATATTAAAATTTGCCCCCTGTTTCACCATTCACTTATAAAAGTCCAGGCGGCATATTTTTTCCGTGGAACACGAATGAACGTGCGTCGGCGCGCGCTTGTGACAACCTACTGTAATTTCGATCTTAGCAGATCGTCCCCGCGGTAGGTAAATATCGCGCGTAAGTACATGGCATGCATGAGGCCTGATTTAAGTCTAACACCAAAGAGTATTGTAATATTATATGAACAAGAGTGGCAACTCTATGGTCAAATATGCATGTATGGAAGGTGCTGCCGCCCTACGGCTGCTCAAGAACTAATGTGACGTTTCTATAGATGTATACCTATCTATATGTATATGTTGGTAGCGATGTACAGCTATAGATACGCGTACCTATAGCAATGTATAGTCAACGATTTTAATTGATAGGCTAATTGCCACTATTCGTATTTTAGCCGTCTAATTCAAATCAGCATATACGAAGTATAAGCGGCTAAACCCGATTTGCAATATACGGCTAAAATACGAACATTGGCAAGTGGCCTATCAATTAAAGTCCTTGACCGTACAATTTGGTACGCCATGGCCTTGGCCGATGAATGACAACTGACAAGTTTGACAAGTCAACCAAGATGGCCGCTAATTTAGTTCTTCGGCAAACACCAGAGATCGCTGTAGTCGCATGAAAAGTGATGATATATGTAAGTGTGCCCCCCCTGTCTAACACACAGTGCACTATTTATTCATTAGTTTGTTATCGCGGCGCATCGGCCGGTCGCTCTGTCAACGAGCAGAACCGGTTAGCGCACGTTTGGTAGGTACAGGCTGCTCCAACTACGCTGGATCGCATATTATTTTAAGTAAACATATTCAACTTTTGAAGCATTCCTTTTTTAAGGATGTTTGCTATAATTTTGTATCACGTTCAAAATTTCACTCTGTAATAGTTTTAAACTTACAATTCTCACTCTCGATTTAAGGCCGCGGCCGCACCGAGCTTTGGACGCATTTATTGCATTCACTTAATACCTTGCTGTATCATTACTAGCAAAAGCTTTAGTTCTGAAATTCATAGATGAGGATTCGCTCTAATAACCAGTGATTTTCGGAACACGATTAATTGTAGTTTGTTCGATAGAAAAAAATCCAAAGTCGTCTCTAAACAATAAAATAAATCCTTAGTACCTATAGGTAACGCCACCAGAGTTGAGGCCACGCACATAACCACATCTCATGTAATGACAGCGGGATTTTGACGTTGTGTTGTCGTTAAACGTTAATTACTTCACCGTGATACAGTTTATACTAGTACGGGGAGTAAAATTAATCATTAATTACTACAAGTATAAACCTTCAACTTACCCACCACCTTTAGTATTAAGGTTAAAAAATGTACTTACTGTAATTTGTTAAATGTTTGTTGTTGTTGGTGAAATAAAGTTATTATTATTATTATTATTATTTTTGCAATTTTTCCTTTATCTGTAATATAAGACCTTGCTTCGTACCAAATTTTCAGATTCTGAGTTCACGGGAAGTAGGTTTTGATTCCCTTGCGAGTAGTTGCGAGTTTGAAAATATGCGTCTTAAATTGCTGTTTCTTTTGATTGCGTTAACATAGAAGTTTGATTTTGTTACAGCTTAAAGTTATTAATAGACCTGAGTATTGCATATGAATTTCATTTTAATACCTCTACGTGTTCATGAGGAAAAGGGTTGTAACTTTAAAATTATTAAAAATATTTTTATTATATGATGTAGCCAAAATTTTACGCTTTTCGCAATTTTTCCTTTATCTGTGCTATAAGACCTTGCTTCGTACCAAATTACAAGTTTCTGAGTTCACGGGAAGCACCCTGTAGGTTTTGATTCCCTTGCGAGTTTCGAAAATATGCGGAAATTTGCGTCATAAACGGCGGTCTTTTGATTGCGTTGGCTTAGAAGTTTGATTTTTTCACAGTTTCAAGGGACAGTAGACTTAATTATTTGATATAAATTTCAGCTTGATACCTTCACGCGTTCCTGAGAAAAAGGGTCTTGACAGACGGACGGACGGACAACAAAGTGATCCTATAAGGGTTCCGTGTTTTCCTTTTGAGGTACGGAACCCTAAAAACAACGGGTTGCATTCCGGGAGTGCCGGCAGAAGTGAAAACATGAACATTAACGTTGTGCCGTGTTACGAACCCCCTCACCCAGTTTTGTTGCAGGTTTCAATGTTTTCCTTCACCGTTATGCTCATGGTAAACTTCAATTGTAATTTCGCACACAGGTTATATTCTAAAAAACTCAAGTACGAGGCAGTACGAGCCTGGGCTTGAACCCACAATCCTCGTCTTTTTTTACTATTTTAGAATAAAGTGATTTCAAAAATAGGACCCTTACTCACTAATATGTACATTTCTATGTTTATGTCTATGTTTGTACTCTTATTTTTGCCTGTGTATGTGTTATTGTTGTTATAAAATAAATGTTTTCTTTCTTTCTTTCTTTTTTTTCTTTTTACTCTACTTCAACTAAAAAAAAATTGTCACAGGCTTAATTATTTTGTAATAATTTTTAACCATTTTCGAGCTCACTGTTTCTCTATTTGGCAATCAATATCTTATTTCAGCTTCATTAACTTCTTAAATGTCTGTTTACTTACTTGTTACTAAGGAATAGCAGTTACGGCAAACAAAAGAAATACTTACTTACTGGGAAAAGCTGAGCAAAGAAACGACTTTTGACTGAAGCGCGGGGACTAAATTCGCTATATCGCCATTTTGACCTTCGATCAAAATCAGAGTCAGAATTTTTTTTGTATAACTGTGTACTAGGGTGAGAAAAAAAATAGAGGTAGGTAACAACAGTTGCCCATAAAGGCATACAATAATAATTAAACTTAAGACTAATGATACAATATTTCTTAATATCTATAAATAAAGTAAATAAATAAATATTAGGGGACAATCTTGCACAAATCGACCTAGTCCCAAACTAAGCAAAGCTTGTACTATGGGTACCAGACGACGATAAACATACTTATATAGATAAATACATACTTAAATACATAGAAAACATCCATAACTCAGGAACAAATATTCGTGCTCATCACACAAATAAATGCCCTTACCGGGATTCGAACCCAGGACCTCTCGCTTCGTAGGCAGGGTCACTACCAACTAGGCTAAACGGTCGTTAAACGTAATTATTTAACTATTATACTGAATTTTTGTTATCAAAGAATTCCTTTAAGTTATAGAAAACTTTTTCAATAAGCCAGCTACGTAGTTTGATTTTAAATTTATTACCATCCAACATTTTTAACCCCCGACACGAAAAGAGGGGTGTTATAAGTTTGACCGCTATGTGTGTCTCTCTCTGTCTATCTATGTGTCTGTCTGTGGCATCGTAGCTCTTAAACGGGTGAACCGATTTGAATGCAGTTTTTTTAATAGAAAGCCGGTTTCTTGGCGATGGTTCTTAAATATGTTTCATCAAAATTGGTTCAGGCGTTTCAAAGTTATCACCTCTTTTGTTAGCTGTGGAAGGGATCTTAGACGCATAACGGGCATTGACTTAATGTTCAAACATACGAGTGACATAATGTCGATGTCAGCATGTTATCAGCTCTTTTGTTAACTCCTGATTCCATTAAATTAGATGCCTTAGGGCCATTTGCACAGTTCAGGGTTAAAAAATTAAATCGGTAACTCTGGGTTAAGAATGACAGTTCCATACATTTTGACACTTGTTAACCCTGGGTTAGCAGTTAACTCGAAGTTAAGTAGCTAACGCAGGTATGCGCAGGGCGGCCTTAGGCATTGTTAATAATCTATCTACTCCCCGAGAAGTCGAAGGAAAACTCATAGTCGAAGGAAAACTACTTAAAAGCTTAAGACGATTAGACAAATGGAAAACTGCGAAAGGCGCAAAGTTTGTGTCGGAATCAGTGCTTCTGATTTATTTCGAGTATTATTCTAGTAGCCTTCGTTTTTATTGTCTCGCAAATGGTGAGAAAAGTAGAGTATACTCCTCGGGGATAAAACTGATTTTGCCTTGGGCGCGCTTAAATCCTTCACTTCTCTCAGGACTCAATCTCGCTACGCTCGGGAGTTAAATCTGGAGTCCTTCGTTACGCTCAGGATTCAATATCGCGCCCGTGACATAATACAGTGCTTTATCCCCTTGGTGTACAATCTACTATTAATTGGAATCGACAATTAGGTACAGGGCGTAACTTTACCTGTTTCTGAATTTATTGCATTCCATACTGCTTTTACTTTATTTTCAGCGGATTTAACTTTATTACAAAACAAATATGTAGGTACAAGTAACTTTAATTCGCTTGATATATGTATGATACAGAAGATGGCTCAAGAAATAATATATAACGGCTCACATATTACTAAGATAATCAGCCTCAGCAGTGTACTGCCCTCGGTATATAGGTATTAAATTTTTTTGGAAATAGGTTTGAATAGTAAACTTTGTTTAAGGAGACTTTTCAAATAAAAAGAAAAAAGAAAGGAGATTGGGCTTTGACGGGTGTGGATGTCAGGAGTAAAAAAATTGTTACAACGAAATAAAATCGAAGAATAGTAAAGTGATCTTTAGAGTTTGATCCGTGATTGGCGAGTGAAGTGTTGTGTGGTGTGTGCATGTGTTTTCCAGCGATTATTTCTACATAAATTTTCAACAAATGGGACAATTTACGGCGACTATGAATTATGATGTTTTGACTTACAACAACGAGAGCTTTATAGACAATAGTTGATTTACTCGCCAAGCACCATATAGTGGGACCGTATAAGGCTGATGGAAGGCTCCGCCTAGTCAGAGATAGCTATATTTGGTTTTCAGAAAGAAATATTGAGAAATGTCAACTTGATGTCTAATCTAGGCGATTGACTGCTGAAGTTATTATGATAACAAGTTCGCGTAATGGTGTTTTGAACTAAATGACTATAATAAAGTATTTATTGAATCGGGAGTGTCTATTAATGAAAATCGTGTAGTGAATTAAATGGTGTATCAGTGTGAAGCACTGCCGTGAGTCCAAAATGATATTTCGCAGATTAATTTAACATTTTCAGAAATAGCGGGAGGCTAGAGATGTGTGACGTCATCTGTCATGTGTAATAGAAGAATTGGAGTGAGGTGCCTACGTCAAGGGTCGAAAGGAACAAAGATCGAGAGGGATCATTTGACATGTCAGTCAAAATACTGGTGTTTTATTTGTGCTTTATGAGGGATTTGGACAATGAACTATTGATGAACTACATAAATTTATGACATTGATTAGAGTGACGAGTGTAAAACCAACGATAATTTATAACATCAAGCAAGGCATAATGGACTTAGTTCCGGTATATTATTTTAAGCACCATACGTCAGGCACTGGAACTACTGGACCAATACAATTGGTATTTCAGATATACTTGAATTATGGAATCACCTGAACCATACTAGTACTGAATAATGGTTTCGGTATAATGTTAATATATAATTTGTTTGACATCCATTCACGGGATATGACGGCGGATTTCTGGTCGGAGATCTACTGAGAGCTGCGAGGAGCTGTATGCTGTGAGGAGGTCGCAGATGCGGACTTCAGAGCTGTGTGCCGGGGGCGCAATGCACCTGGATTATGCCCCCAGCTAAGTGCAATTTTATGTAACAAAATCAATCAATCTTTAAAAACAAACTAAAACAAAAAGCTAAACCGATTTTGATGAAATTCCTTACTAAAATAAAATAGTTATAAAATAAATTACTAAATCGAAAGCGGGTTCGTCGGGAGAAAGATTAAATCCTAATACCAATAATTCCTTTCAACTATATCGGACCGACGTATATTTTAGTCAAACGCGTTCTTAACTTAAACCTACCGTGGTTGGCTCTCGCGGTTAAACATATTATTTATTGAAATCATGCGTATGAAACAAATCCACACAATAAGATAGAAGATAGTTTAGGTCAACGAAAGCTATGGTTCAATTTCAAACGAAATTTTGATGACTGACAGTTAATGTCAAAATGAGTAGGTAATAGAGTTCTATTTAGCTAATACAAATAAAAATGACAAAAGGTTTAAATATTTAAATTTTAGAACAGGTCAATTGAATCTTTGTTTAAATGAATTAGAATGTCTAGTGGCATTTGATATTGAGGAATCACTTTGTATAGAGCTATACAATATTTTGAATTGAGTTTATTTTTTATTGTCTTTTCTCTTGGAATTATTCTTTAAATTTAAACCTTTGAAATTCGAAATGAATTATCTTCGATAATTGACAGTGGATCCGAACAATACTCTGACTGAGGATCTTGTGTGTTTACGTTGTTGTACTTCCGTCCTGAAGTAATATCTGAAGCAATTATATAAGCTATTGAAGATCTTGTATTCTACTGGGAAACCTATCTTCGATAATACCTCAGAGTATTTAAACAGTGAAACAGTTATACCACATAGGTAAGGACTTCCAGTATAATTTTAATAGGGTTTAGTGTTACTTAATCTTGTGTATTCACCATGACCTTATCTTTGGCCAGTAATTGATCAAATATTACTGATAGGAATGGATAAACGATAGCATTATTACTGAACTAAAACAATTACTTTGCTCACCCGCGACCTTACAATAGTTACGTTTATGCAAGAAATGTGTGTTCATGCAGTTCCTCCACCTCCACACTGTACGAACACACACAAATCACATAAACACAACCATCACCACCACCAAGCTACACTGACGCGTTTCGAACTCAACCAGAGCTCATCTTCAGAGTTAACACAACCGTATGCTATGCTACCAAATAACTCTGATGGTTGTGGTCGCCTATGTGAGCTGGAAAATCGTTTATCGGCTTATGACTCCAGAGTCCGTATGCTGGAAGATCGTGAAATAGGAAACGAGCATTATCGTACAGGTAGTACAACTCGAGGCGGAGCTCAACGCTCAAGCTCAAGCCAGACTTAGTAATGAGATGGAGATTGCGGGAGTGCCTGAATGTCCAAATGAGAACAAAACACATATTGTACTCACCGCAGCTCTGAAGATGGGCATTACGTTGTCAGAGACAGACCTGGACAGCGTCGCCAAAGTTGGACCCAAAAGAAGTGGATCGCCAAGTGTTGAAGCAGAGACAGACATGGAAAGCAGACCACCGCGTCCGTTGGTGGTAAGATTTGTTCGTCGGGCTTCACGGAACGAGTTCTTAAAAACTGCCAAATCAAGACGCAATGTAAAATCTTCGGCAATCGAAGTAACAGGCCAGGAAAGAAAAATATTCTTCAATGAAAGACTAACTAAATCCAACCGACTGTTATTTCGAGAAGCCAGAATACAGTCGAAAAACGCTGGATACAAGTTCTGCTGGACCAGAAACGGTATCATATACATTCGCAAGAAACAAGGTAGCCATGAAATTTCTATTAGTAGTATTGCCGACCTGCAGAAGTTCCTCGGGTTGTGCCCCGAAGCTCCTGTCCCAGATGATATGGACTCACAGAGAACCGAAAGATGATCTATTAGCTACTTATTTGTGCCAAGTTTTATTATTAGTCTTGTGTTTCTGCCTATTATTAGTATTTAAAATGAAAAGTTTCCATTATTTTTCACACAATAAACACATCATTCAAATACTTCTCAATTACACTAATCACGTTTTCTTTACACACTATAGCAAACATTTTGAGTTATTTGTGAGGTCTCTAGCTCGATTGGTCCCTGATTTAATTTTACTCGCTTTGAGATCGTTAACAGATATGGCGCATAACTTTGGAAATATAACTTTTCTATACTGCTATGAAGATGGTATTACCTAGCCTACTTGATGATATAGATCGGGAACTCTCAATTGACTGCCATATACTCAGTAACCTTAATCAATGTAAATATGTTTTTGCTCCTAACCATACTTTTAAATTATTAACTTACAATATACGTAGTTTGCAACGTAATTTCGACGCTTTTACGATTGCCTTGAAGCACACAGAGGTTGATTTTGATGTCATAGTTCTCACCGAGTGTTGGTTGGGTAATGGCGCTATAATTGATCAATTAACGGGCTATCACTCATTTAATACAACTAAAGTTATCAATAGAAGTGGTGGAGTTGTCATATATGCTAGGGAAGGCCTCAAAGTTTCAGCGGTAGAACCACAGCTTGACGATGCTAACTGTCTCCTTTTAAATATAGCCGGCGAATTAACAGTCCTTGGTATTTATCGATCTCCATCATTCATAAATACGGATAGATTCCTTAACTCTCTCGATAATACTTTAAACGAAATTAAATCGAATCATGCTATAATTTTGGCGGGTGATATAAATATAGATTTATTGAGTGAATCAGGTAACAGCCTCTCAGAATACATGTGTCTTCTAACATCGCACGGTTTACTTCCGGCAATCACAAAGCCGACGCGAAATGAAGCTGGTCTCGATCATATTTTTATAACAAATAAAAGCGTAGTAGGTGCAACTTGTCCATGCTCCGTCTCTGACCATGATATTGCAATGGTGGGTATTTTTGGCCGTAACTCTGTGAAACGCAATCGTGTTAGGCCAAAAGTTGATTATCAAAAAGTAGCTGACGAACTAAGAGCAGTAGACTGGTCGCCTGTTTCAAGCGCAAGGGACCCAACAGTTGCCGCGGAAAAATTTAGTAAACTAATCACTCAAGCAATAAGTAACAACACAGCATTAGTGAAAGTAAGTCGAAGTAAATCTATCTATCTTCTATACATATAATAAATCTGTAACAAGTCGGTGTCTGTACATTGAAGATATTTGAGAAAAACTGTCACTAGGGCTAATTACTAGCGCAATAGAACCCAAAACAATGTTTTTTAGAATTATTGTCTTTTTGTCTGTTTGTCTGTTTTTTTTTATATTAGTGAAGCCAGACAAATGAACTAGTGGGTCACCTGATGTTAAATGAACACCACTGTCCATAGACACTCGCAGCGCTTTACGCGATACCAGTACGTTGTCGGCCCTGCAGAAAATTGTACACTCGCCTCTTAAAGGCACCCAGGTCGTAACTCGATGGGAAGACCATTGCGTTTGTGCGCGCTAATCTCAGAAACGGCTTAACTTAGAAGGATGCGGTTTTCACTGATATGTTGGTATTTTCTTGGATTAACATTTAGTGTTTGTTTCATTTGAATCGGTTCACAAATAAGAAGGATGGGGGGTTGCGGGGGGTGCGGGGGGGTAATTTATTTATATCGAGGAACTAAGGAGAGCCGTAATTGATGAAAAAGCAAATTGGATAAAAAAATAAGCTGCCCAAATTACTAATTCCACGCGGACGGAGTCGCGGGCAAAAGCTAGTTTAATATAAAACCGTGGATTACGCCTGGTCTGTTAAGATCAATGAGACACAGGGATAAGCTACACGCGAAAGTGAGAGCTTCGCCACACAATGAAATACTTCGTCTTACTTATACAAGGTATAGGAATTTTTGTGACAATTTATTATATTCCCTAAAAAATTAATATCAAAATCAAAAACTGAAGGAAAGCAGTTTTAATACCAAAAAACTTTGGGAATCGATTAAAGACGTATGTCAAAGTCAAAATCCATCTCGTAATTCTGAAGCTGAGCAACTCCTGCATAGAAATGGTGAAACTGTGCAGGAGTCGCTCAATCGGTGCAATCAGTATTTTTCAACAGTTGGTAAGAAGCTGGCGGATAGTATCCTCGAAAAAAATTCGGAGACCCAAGACACACTGGCAGCTAAATATGTTCCCAAAAGAAAGGTAGTTGACTCGTTTTCTGTAAGGCCTACTGACCAAAATGAAGTGGAAAAGTTTCTGCTGCAACTCAGATCCAATAGTGCGCCTGGTCCAGACAATGTGAAACCCCTACTAATTAAGGAGGTTAAGGAAGTCATACTTGGTCCTCTCACGTACATTTGTAATCTGAGTATAGAGACTGGTACTTTCCCTGATTGCTGGAAGACCGCATCTGTAATTCCTATTTTTAAGAACGGCTCTAAGGACATGCCCTGTAATTTCAGACCAGTATCACTACTGAGTGTGTTTTCAAAAATACTGGAAAAAATAGTCAACACCAGGCTGGTAGATTTCTTGGATAGGCACCACTTAATTGAAGACAACCAATTTGGTTTTAGAAAAGGGGTGTCGACAGAAGACGCGTCGTTACTTCTCTCCAATCAGGTTTCTGGTCATCTAGGCCGTAGCAACAGGTGCATTGGTATATTTTTAGACTTGGCCAAAGCTTTCGACTCGGTCTCGATGACCATCCTTTTTAAAAAGTTGGAACATATGGGGATTAGAGGCACAGCTCTAAAGTGGTTTGACAGCTATCTAGTTAATCGAGATCAGATGGTAAAAATCGGAGAACACATAAGCGACCTACTCCCTGTCGTTTTTGGTGTTCCACAAGGAAGTGTACTCGGTCCGACACTTTTCACAATTTATATCAATGATATCCTAAACATTGACATCCCTGATGTAAAGCTCATCTGTTACGCAGATGATACTGTGATAGTCGTTAATGGGAAGTCTTGGGAGGAAACATATTGTCGGGCTGAGGGTACACTTACTAAAGTTGCTGCGTGGCTGAACTCCAACTTACTGACGTTGAATGTCGGTAAGACCAACTTTATAGCCTTTTCAAAGACGGCAGCGTCATTACCGCGTGCTGGTGAAGTTATTAAATTTGACTCGTGCGTTCATTACACTTCGGCTTTATCATGTGGTCCCACGCGTGCCTGTACCTGTAGGGAAATTGAAAGGCGCCAGTACGTGAAGTATTTGGGGATTATTTTTGATCAACATCTGACCTTTAAACAACATTTGACTACGCTGGCATCTAAAACCAGGAAACTGGTCTATGTGATGAAGCGACGCCGTGGCTGCGCTGCTCTAGATGTGCTTCGACTGGTTTATTACGCCCTGTGTCAATCCATCTTGCAGTACGGTGTGGCCATTTGGGGCAGCGCTGCCAAGTGTCATATGTTGGTAGTGGAGCGCGCACAGAGAGCGGTACTGAAGGTAATGTTGAAGAAACCGTTTCGATATCCTACTGACATGCTTTACAAAGAATGTAAAGTGTTAAATGTACGCCAGCTTTATATCCTGAAAGCGGTGTCTCGGACCCATAATAACCTGCTTAACTCATCAAAGTACGGGGAACTCTTAAGCAAGCGCATTTTTAAAGCACCCCTGCCGCAACTTAGATCAGCTATGGCTAGAAGATGCCCTGCTTACTGTCACCCGTTCGTTTATATCAACATCTGCAAGAGTCTTGACATAAAGTTACTTTCCCTTGTCAAGGCAAAATGAGTAGTTAATAAATGGTTGCTAACGATTTCTTATTGTGAGACTGAAAACCTAGTTAAAAGCTATTAAATTACCTCATAAATTCTCAAAATCCCCCACACACTTACACTGCATACTCACACACATGCGCACACTCTCACACACACCCACACACACACACCCACACCCACACACCCACACCCACACTCACACTCTCACACACACACACACACACACACACACACACACACACACACTCATGCACACAAATTCGAACACACTCTATTCGCGTATTCCGTTTTTATTTTGTATCTTATAACAACTTCTGTAACACTTTAGTTCTGTTAATCAGTAAATCGCACTCGAAGGCTACCAAAATACAGGCTCAGCCTAGTTTGGAGTCTGATAGATGTACCGAATTTTTTGTAACAAGTGTTTTATTGGTAAATAAACTATTTTTTTTTTTCTACTGAGGTCAGGAAGTAAGGGGTTGCCGGCCGAGTATGTTTGATACGAGGCCGGCAACCCCTGTTCCGGCCGAGGCTTGTAGGTATAGTGCTTTTCTCAAACATGCAATGAAATAAATAAAAAACTTCAAGAAATTAAAATTGCAAACAAAGCAACTACTTATTGCTTATGTTTTTTTTAGGGCTGAATGCCATGATGCCATAGACCTATAAACGTCATAGTGCTGTGTCACATGAAACAATAGACGATCGCTTTCCCGGCCTAGGCCTGCAATTCTGTATGAAAATCCATTAGGTACTACATAGCATTTCACGCCTGAAACACAGGATCATCCTAGTTCAGGCATATGTGTTTCTTTTTCCTATAAGTCTCCTAGATAAATTTTATTGTATTGTAAGAAAGTATTTTGAATAAAGATTATTTATTTATTTTATTTATTTATTTTTATTTATAGCACTCGTCTAACCGCGCCCGCAACGTGATACGTTCTGGCCTATTCTTTGAAACGCAAGGTTAACATTTCATTGCATCTTTGAGAAAAATTAGTTTGCCGACCAACTTACGCATTTTTGTTAGCATTTGCTATTCCTAGTCGATGACTTCATCGATCTTCATTTTGTCTACTCGTACATGTCAACCGTTTACAAAGTCGACAACGTCGACTTAAATTAAAACTTGTTCAAATATTTAACTGTAACCTTGATAAGACAATATCGTTATTTTATCTTATAGGCACTAAGTTTACTTATTATTTTTGGTATAAGTATTTAAACATTTAGAAGAGTTCTGTGTCTTAAATAACAAAAATATTAATAATTAATCATCAATCCATATTGTAGCTTTTACTTTATCTGTTTTATTTTTACTTACTCTTTGTCGGTCCTTACTAAATGCTCCTTTCATCCACTTAAAGGAATAAGTTCGCCTCTGGACATGCATTTCAACGGTTGTCTATAATGTTTTTTTTTCTTTCCTTATTTTTGTACAATAAAGAGTTTACAAACATACATACATCAATCCATACATCCACACTGTGTGTGTGTGTGTGTGTGTGTTCGCAGTGTAGGCAGACCTCCAATAAGATGGAGCGGCGACCTGGTTAAGGTTGTGGGATCGCGTTGGATGCGGATGGCGCAGGACCGATCTATTTGGCGAGCCTTGGGGGAGGTCTATGTTGAGCAGTGGACTTCTTTTAGCTGAATGATGATGATGATGACTTCAATACTTTAAAAAAGGCCGTAGGTACTTAGTGGAAAAAAGCCGTAGTGGAAAAAAGCTGTAGTGGTAAAAAGCTGTAGTGGTAAAAAGCTGTAGTGGTAAAAAGCTGTAGTGGTAAAAAGCTGTAGTGGTAAAAAGCTGTAGTGGTAAAAAGCTGTAGTGGTAAAAAGCTGTAGTGGTAAAAAGCTGTAGTGGTAAAAAGCTGTAGTGGTAAAAAGCTGTAGTGGTAAAAAGCTGTAGTGGTAAAAAGCTGTAGTGGTAAAAAGCTGTAGTGGTAAAAAGCTGTAGTGGTAAAAAGCTGTAGTGGTAAAAAGCTGTAGTGGTAAAAAGCTGTAGTGGTAAAAAGCCGTGGCGGCCTAGCGGTTTGACCTATGGCCTCTCAAGCAGAGGGTCGTGGGTTTGAGTTTTTCGTAATTCATGTGCGAAATTACATTTGACATTTACTATGAGCATTACGGTGAAGGGAAACATCGTGAGGAAACTATATAAACTATTGGTGTGCCAAATTCCAACCGAATCCGTCAAACCGTTTTAGCGCGAAACAGTAACAAAACATCCATACATCCATCCATCCATTCATACATCCATACAAACTTTCGAGTTTATAATATCGTATGCTTATAACGATACTCTACTACATAATATGAAATCAAATATTAAATATCTATACTATATAATATTATAAAGAGGAAAGATTTGTATTTTTGTATGTAACGAATAAACTTAAAAACTACTGAACCGATTACAAAAATTCTTTTGCCGTTAGAAAGCTACATTATCACTGAGCAACATAGGCTACTTTTACCGCGGCAAAATACCTTTCCTACGGGAAAATTAATTTAACGCGGGCGAAGCTGCGGACGGAAGGCTAGTTTAGGATTCATAAAAAAAACCTTATCAGACATGAAAACAATCTGCCACAACTGCCTGCTTTCGTCAACCTAATAATAAAACTATTTAGTCATCCAAATAGAGAGAGAGAGAGAGACTTTGATCAATTATAACTGTAGATCCACAGTCGCGCGCCCGAAAATGTCCGAGCCAAATGAGCGCCACTTTGATAAAAGTGGCCTTCTTTTTTCTCAGTAAGTACTTTGCGTGAAATTGTCAAGTTTAGCTGTCAAGTGTCAACCGAAATTCGACTGTAATGAAGTAAAGACTAGGTTCAAATTTCTGTGTAGGTGATGATTTTAATTGTTACGCAAACAAATAAAAAAGTTCGGACATTCTTTGAAGGGGATTTTGTTCGGCAATGTGTATCTTCAGTTATAATTGATCAAAGGAGAGAGAGATGTTATTTACACATACTTGATACACAGGAAATACAATTGACATTAAAATATACAAATAAATATCATCGAATAGTATAAATTGGGCCCCACACAGCATAATGTTGCAGCCGCAACGCTGTTTTTCAGTAGTCCCATTTAAATCCTAAACACGAAAAAAAAACAGACACATTGTGGTGACACGAACGCCAGAAAGTGTAGTTCGCAACAAAACCTAAATAGGTATGTACAAAAAGAATACAAGAAGATAATATCCGCAACAAGCTTCGTCAGAAGCTTAACAAAGACACAAATAAAAATTCGCAACATGCTTCGTCAAGGAACAGGAATACTTACATTTAATTCCCACTCAGCGCCCCGCCCGATCCTAGCGTCCCCTATACTAGCAGCATTGCCCTGCTGAATAGCAATGGAGACCTGCTGGACCAACCAGGACCCAGAGCGGGGATCATTGCCCTCCACTCTCAATCTTCGCCCTCTTTAAAAAACTCGTGGGCCTCATCACCCCAGAAATTTAAAAAAATATAAAAAAAAATGAAATTATTTTAATTTCAAAAATTTATTTTAGAACACAATATTAATTTTTATTGAATATCATTCCGTTAGTCAGTCACGGTACTGTTTTATACGTATAGATTATTTATAAAAAAATAAAAAAGAATAGAGACCACAATGAATTTTTCATATAAATATCATAAATATTCTTTACCTAATTCCGTCCCCGCTCCATAAAGTTTCTAATTTTGAATAAATATAAAAAAAAAATTAAAAAAAAAGCAAAATAAGAGCTGTTCTTGAGGACTTACGAATATTACCTGTTTTATGTACCTATTCATTGACGCGACTATTATTAGATACGGAATACGCTTCGTGTCGCCCGACTCGCTCTTGGCCGGTTTTTGTTATTCGCATTAGATACAGCTGTGTAAATATTTTAACTTGGAGTCACGTAACCAACCAAAATGTCTTACCAAGGCGCCAGACTTTTCGCGAATATATGCGCACAATAATATAGTACTTTATACTAGCTATCGCCCGCGATTCCATCTGAAGAAAATCCGTTTATCGCTTTCCCGCGGGAACTGCGCAATTTTCCGGGGTCCAAAAAATTCATCAGAATCCGTGAAACCGATTTATAATAACAAAAATCCACATATCCGTCCATCCACCCATACAAGCTTTCACTCACCAAAAACAGGACCAGGATCTGAGGCCGTATTGTCTAACGCTTCTGTTGCTTGCCTTCGCTTTCACCGTCTCTTTCTGTCATCCTTTTATACCGTTTGACAGAAAGAAATAGCGATTGCGAAGGCAAGCGGCAAAAACGTTAGACAATAAGCCTGCTGGTCTGGTGAGATAAATACAACCTATAGGGCTCTTCAAGTCTAGAGTGGGGCTGTTACTAAACCAGTGAGATACATACACCCTAATGGCTTGGCCTCGTTTGCACTTTTCATCAGGTGAGATTGTGATCAATCACGGGTCAGTTTTATGTAAAAAAACCGGCCAAGTACGAGTCAGACTCGCGCACCGAGGGTTCCATACAAATTTATATGCATCTATGAACATCCAGTCTTGGCAGACCCCTGCTCCTAAGCAAAATGTGCGCAGTGTGGGATCATTGTAGATTGGTTTTTGATATAGACACACAGACAAAAAAATTTATGCTTTTCTCAATTTTTCCTATATCTGTGCTACCTTGCTTCGTACCAAATTTCAAGATTCTGAGTTCTCAGGATGTACCCTGTAGGTTTTGATTCCCTTGCGAGTTTCGAAAATATGCGGCAATTTGCGGCATAAACGGCTGTATCTTTTGATTGCGTTGGCTTAGAAGTTTGATTTTTTCACAGCTCCAAGGGACAGTCGACCTGAGTATTTGATATAAATTTCAACTTGATACCTCCGCGCGTTCTTGAGAAAAAGCGTCTTGATAGACAGACGGACGGACGGACGGATGGACAACAAAGTGATCCTATAAGGGTTCCGTTTTTTCCTTTTGAGGTACGGAACCTTAAAAAAGACCATGGAGAAATCGGGGGAACTCTTAAAATATTGTATGGAGCTATAGTGAGTTGGATGTATGTTGTAGTAGTTATAACTCGTGCACTTGTTCTTTGGTGAACTGGGACTAATGAGAGGAAAACCGCAATTAGCCACCGGAATTACTCAATACTTAAGCAAATGTATACTCGTCTCATTGCATATGGTGACATGGAACTGATGGTGAAGTACCAAGAGGACTCCTCAATAATTAAAAACTTTGAATCAAGAATGGCAATAATTATTTTATAAAATACGACGATTGACGAGTAAGGCCGCACCATGCTTTTGACGCATTTATTGCATTCATTTAATCCCTTGCTGCACCATTAGTAGCAGCTTTAGTTCTGAAATTCATATTGTGTGGATAACGACCGCTTTAGCCTAGTTGGCAGTGACCCTGCCTACGAAGCAAGACATCCTGGGTTCGAATCCGTAAGGGCATTTATTTGTGTGATGAGCACGAATATTTGTACCTGAGTTATGGATGTTTTCTATGTATTTAAGTATTTATTTATCTACACAAGTATGTTTATCGTCGTCTAGTACCCATAGTACAAGCTTTGCTTAGTTTGAGACTAGGTCGATTTGTGTAAGATTGTCCCCTAATAAATAAATATTTATTTATTTATATTTGAGGCTTCACTCTAGTGACCAGTGATTTTCGAAACACGATTACTTGTAGTTTGCTCGATAGATAAAAACCGGCCAAGTGCGAGGCGGACTCGCGCACCGAGGGTTCCGTACAAATTTATATGTATCTATGACTATCCAGTCTTAGCAGACCCCTGCTCCTAAGCCAAATGTGCGCAGTGTGGGATCATTGTAGATTGGTTCCTGATATAGACAGATAGAGAAAAAAAAATATGCTTTTCGCAATTTTTCCTTTATCTGTAATATAAATATAAGACCTTGCTTCGTACCAAATTTTCAGATTCTGAGTTCACGGGAAGTAGGTTTTGATTCCCTTGCGAGTAGGTAGTTAGTTGCTAGTTTGAAAATATGCGTCTTAAATTGCTGTTTCTTTTGATTGCGTTAACATAGAAGTTTGATATTGTTACAGCTTAAAGTTATTAATAGACCTGAGTATTTCATATGAATTTCATTTTAATACCTCTACGCGTTCATGGGGAAAGGGGTAGTAACTTTAAAATTATTAAAAATATTTTTATTATATCATGTTACCAAAAATTTACGCTTTTCGCAATTTTTCCTTTATCTGTGCTATGATACGTTGCTTCGTACCGAATTTCAAGGTTCTGAGTTCACGGGAAGTACCCTGTAGGCTTTGATTCCCTTGCAAGTGTCGAAAATTTGCGGCATAAATAGATTGGTTACTATAGACAGACAGACAAAAAAATTTATGCTTTTCTCAATTTTTCCTATATCTGTGCTACCTTGCTTCGTACCTAATTTCAAGATTCTGAGTTCTCAGGAAGTACCCTGTAGGTTTTGATTCCCTTGCGTGTGTCGAAAATTTGCGGCATAAATACTTAAATAGATTGATTACTGATATAGACAGACAGACAAAAAAAATATATTTTTCGCAATTTTTCCTTTATCTGTGTTAAGACCTTGCTTTGTACCAAATTACAAGATTCTGAGTTCACGGGAAGTACCCTGTAGGTTTTGATTCCCTTGCGAGTGTCGAAAATGTGCGTTGGTTACTGATATAGACAGACAGACAAAAAAAATATGGTTTTCGCAACATTTCCTTTATCTGTGCTATAAGACCTTGCTTAGTACCAAATTTCAAGATTCTGAGTTCACGGGAAGTACCTTGTAAGTGTTAGGTCTGAGAATTCGTAGGCTACTATTCTTCGCGGACGGAGTCGCGGGCAACAGCTACTACATTATATAATAAATATTAGTAGAATTAGATATTTGTTGAAACAGGTGCCGCCACATGTCTGAGGCCGGCATTATGAGGAATCGTGGAATAAAAGCGGTATAAAAGCAGAAAGTCTTTGATTGTCAGCCATACCGTCGCACAAGTCCAACTGTGTTTTTACGTGGTAAGAATCATTCATCTACCTTTTTTGTCTACACATAAAATTTAAATTTAAAGGGTTTATACTTACTTTAAAGGCTGGCAACAGATTGGTGATTCTCTTTGAGTTGTTGATATTTATGGGCGGTGGTGAACATTTTCCATCAGATGACCCGCTTGCCCGTTTTCCTCCCACTCACAATAAAAAAAAATTAATTTATTGAATCAGGCGTTACTTTGCGGAGGTCCATATTAATGAACTAAAACAATTACTTTAAGGGTGAGCAAAGTAATTGTTTTAGTTCATTAAAAAAAAAATAAACTTAAATTTGTTCTTGATAAATGTCATAAAAACCAAAAAAATAATTTATATATTATTTGAATATACTGATTGCAATAAAAGTAGTTAATGAATGAAAAATAAAATGAATGACATATTCGCAACAAAAAATCAGTATTTTATAAATAGCGTAAAATATGCATATCTGATTTAAATAAAATAGATGAAAATATATATTTTCCTATAATTTTTAAAAAAATTAAGAAATTTTTAGTCAATCTAACTACCAGGCTGTATCTCACGAACCGTAATAGCTAGACAGTTGAAAATTTCACAGATGATGTATTTCGGTTACCGGTTACCGCTATAACAACAAATACTAAAAAACAATTTGCTTTTGCTCGATATTGATAACGGCAACAGATAGACGCTTAATATTCACAGAATATTTAGTTATATAGGTACCTATTCACTTTAAAAAAAATACAAATATTTAAGAGGGCTCCCATACAACAAACGTGATTCTTTAGCCGTTTTCATAGATTATGGTACGGAACTGCGCAAGTCCGACTCGCACTTGGCTGGTTTTTTAATTTTTATTGCTGTCCAAAATTTTTTCCTTCGTCCAAAAATATGCATAGTTTTTTTTTTACTTTTCTTAGTTGCTGGTTCGATAAATTTACCAGAATCGTTATTTAAATTAGCAAATTTTTTCCTACTATGATTTTTTATTATAGGTAGCTTATTTTCATAGTAGTGTTTTTTCCCAATTTGGCCAGACGCAGAAACACCTATTAAAACATACTTCTGTGTGCTTTTGGCCCTTTGGGCCGATGCAAACTTAAAATTATTTTGTTTCTGTGTCGATTAAAACTAGGAAAATAAGCGATTGTGAAAATAAGCTTCAGTAAAAAATCAGAATCAGAATAAATTTATTGTAAAAACTGTGTAGGTATAATGCTGTTAACTATACTTATAATAATAGTTTCAACAGTTACCCAGTGATGGCATACAATATACTTAATTTACAAAACTATTGCTCATTAAGTGCTACATAGAGTTATGCTAAATTAGGTACTAATTTTTGTGTTTTACGTGTGAAAAAAAATCATTCAATTCAATGAATAGAACACAGTTTCAAACAGCCAATTTTTTAACCGACTTTAAAAATGGAGGAGGTTCTCAATTCGGTTGTATGTGCTTTCTTTTTTTTTAATGCGTGTTACCGATTTGGAAATTTTTTCGTTATTTGAAAGCATAATGTTGGTCCCGTTGTAACCAGAATCCAAGTTTGATGATGGGATCCATGAGAAATTGAAGGAACTCCTCAAAAATTCAAGAGAAATATACAGTGATTTTAGTATTTTCGGTGACAAGTCGAGCATTTGCATTCAGAAACTATCATTTGGTAAACTAGATCTGATGAAGAAGACCGCAGATGGCCAAACGAACTCCTCAATTGGTCAAATCTTGCAAGTTGAATTTGAGTCACTTCCCGGTTTCTAATTTATTTTAATTGTGCATATGTGTAAATCACGTGACAATGCAATATTATTGTAACATGGAGCTAATCTGATGATGGAGCTGGAAGGTGGCCATAGGAACTCTGTAATAAAACGACACAACTAACAAACTTATTTCGAAGTAAACTAATGATTTTATCCTACGCATTTATTTCATACAGAAACAACTAAAAAGCAAAAAATAAAAATAAATTAAATAAAAAATAAAACCTCCTTCAAAAAATACCGGCCAAGAGCGTGGCACGCCCAAGATAGGGTTCCGTAGCAGGTACGAAAAAATCTTTGCATACTTTATTAATGTGGTTGTTTTGGTCCCAACTCCCACCGCGCGCTAGGGTTACCAGCACGATGTAGAATTTCAAAGTCGGCGGTATAGCGCCATCTATTGGCGAATTTGGTAACTAATCTAACTGCAGTAAATAATAATTAATAATAATAAATAATAATTAGTTAATTATTTATTCTTATGCTGCAGTCTACTAGAACTAGTATGCATGTTGATGGTTTTCAGATGTTATTCTTTATATATGAACCGATTTCAATTTTATTTTTTTATTTGAAAGAAGATACTGTTAGCGTGATCTTATAGACAGGTACCTACTTAAAGAAAAAAAAAGCTTGCAATGGCGGTTAAATTACAATCTTAGTTTAGAAATATATTTTGCAAAAACTTAAAAACTGCTCAACTGATTAAGTTGAAAATAATTTTCCTGGAAAGTTTTCATTGACGTGATTTTTTCATATTTTTCAGACGTGCGGTTCAAAAGTTAGAGGAGGGGGGCACATTATTTTGAACTTTCGGAGTGAATATCTCCGAAAATATTCACTTTATCAAAAAATGGTTTAAGCAAACCGTTATTAATTTTCAAATACTATCCAATAATACCCCACACTATAGAGTTAGTCGAGAAAAAAAAATCACCCCCACTTTACGTCTATGGGAGGTACACTAAAAATTTTTTTTAGTTTTTTTTTATTTAAACACTTTGTAGGCGTGACTGATATATATATTTATACCAAATTACAGCTTTCTAGTACTAACAGTCTCTGAGCTTAGCCGCGGACGGACAGACAGACAGACAAACATGGCGAAACTAGAAGGGTTCCTAGTTGACTACGGAATCCTAAAAACACGCAAAAAAGACTATGAAATAATAATTGAACCGACTACAATAAGCATGAAAATAGCTTTCTACTAATCTGTTTGAAGTCGGTGCCTCAGCACGAGCCAGCAGGAATGGACTGGATGGATTGATTGATCTAACCAACTCCTGGTTATCGTTGACTCTTAGGAAACCCTATATATTTGATATGTGTTTACCACCTTGTTAAACCCTGAGTCCGCAATGTCCAACGTGCGGACGCTTGCTTTCGCATTCACTATTTCTTTCTGTCAAACGGTGTAAGATGGTGACAGAAATAGATGGTAACGGCGAAGGCAAGCGTCCGCGCGAGACAATACGGCCTCTGTTTTCAGAAATAAAAAAAACACTTACTTAGGTACTTTACTTACCACGGACGCGCAAGCGCAATGTGGGACGTCCACCAACGAGGGGGGCGGACGATTTGGTAGAGGCTGCAGGTTTAAGTTGGATGCCAGCCGCCACCCACCTTAATGATTGGGTATCAATGAGGGAAGCCTATGTCCAGCAGTGGACGTCCTACGGCTGAGATGACTTAACTTACCTACTCAATAAATACTAACGTTAACATCTATGTTCCATAGTAATAAAAATGTTTTTTTTATAATACTACAAAAGACAGAAATTAACAGTTTGTTTCTAAATTAATAAAATAAATTTCTATTGCAGGTGATAGCTGACAGAAATAGCAAAGATGATGCAGAAATTGTATATTTTAACTATTATTGGTTTGCTTATTTGCAACATGGTACTTGCCGAATTTGGAGATTTTTGTGACGTGAGTTTTTTTTTTGGTTGTCCAGGAATTTCCTTTACACCTTCTTTATATTTGTCTTGACGTCAAATAAGTCCGTTGTTCAATAATTTATTTATTGATTCATCACTGGTAATAAAAAATGTTGATCAAAGTCAAAAGTCAAAGTCAAAATTCTTTATTCAATTTAGGCATCAATTGATGCTCCTATGAATGTCGAAGAATCTACCACCGGTTCGGAAAAACCCTGTTGAGAAGAAATCGGCAAGAAACAAGGTATATTTTTTTCAAACACATCTAGGTATATACATTGTTATTAAATTACATACATCTAAAGTATTTATTTATTATTTATTTATTTATTTATTTATCATAACATTTACACGGCATTACAGATATACTTCCAATTCGCCGTAAAATTAAAAAAAAACTTACAAATCAAAATTACAAATTAGCATTTTACAAGTACACAAATAATTAAGACAGGCTCGATTTCTTTTTATCCATCTGCTCACAAAATCTCAAGACTTCAGTGTAAACTGCCGACAATCTCCCAGCTAGCAGGTCACACTCAGGCGCGGATGCCAAGAGTGCGTTAAGCATCACCAGCGCTCGGGGCAGCGGCGAGCCTCTGCGCGCCGCCGGCACCGCCAGCAGGGCGCGCTGCCGCGGCCGCAGCTCAATCCGAGGGACGTTCGGGACAAACAGTCGCACTAGCCTGCCGACCAGCTCAGGGCAGTCAGACTCGCCACGAAGTACGCGACATGCTGTCATCAGTAGCGAGTGATTGCGACGCACCTCGAGGGAGTTCAAGCCGAGAGCGCCTAACAAAAACTGAGTTGGATACAAAAAGGGATAATACCCATAACTTTTTTTGTATAAGAATCTTAGAAAAGCCTTCTGAACTTTTTTTACGAGTAAAGCATATGTGGACTCATAAGGACTCCATACAATAGACGACGATTCTAGCTTGCTTCTGACTAAAGCGGTATACACTAGTTTAATAGTATCAACATCACGGAAACTCTTGACGTTGCGAATAACAAAACCCAGTTTACGAAAGTAATTAGTAACAAGTGTCCTGATGTGCTCATGGAAAGTGAGATGCGTGACAAAAATAACACCGAGATCCTTCACGGAGAAGACCCGCTCTATACCCACTGAGCCAAGCAAATATTTGTTGTGTATCGGAGTGCTAGAGCGACTGAAAGTACACACCTGGCATTTAGCTTATTTTGAACACTCCAACGATACACTGACGAGATGTCCTTTTGCAGATCATGACAGTTCTTTTCGTGCCTAACGCTGTACACCAACTTAAGATCATCTGCATATAGAAGACACTTAGCAAAACTTACCGATGATTAAAGATCATTTATCATGATTCCAAACAGGAGAGGACCCAGAATCGAGCCCTGGCTAACTCCTGATCGAGTATGATACGCAGATGAAATGAATACTCCATGCTGAACGTACTGCTTTCGGTCGCGTAAATAACTAGCAAAAAATTTTGTTAGCTTAGGAGAAAAACCTATATCGCCTAGCTTAGTCAGTAATACATCGTTATCTACTCGATCGAAAGCCTTTTTGAAATCGAAGTACAGGACATCCACCTGGCCCCCTTGGTCCAGTTGCTCTGAGATGGTATCTACCAATATTAAGAGATTAGAACTCACTGAGCGATTAGCCCTAAATCCATGTTGCGAATCACTCAAAAATGGTTTTATCTGTGGAGAAATTATACTGTGAAGAATTGACTCAAATAATTTCGCGAGAGTTGAAAGAATTGCGATAGGCCTATTATTCTCCACCTCGGATGCGTCACCCGACTTCGGGATTGACTTTACTCTGGAGACTTTCCACTGGTACGGGTACCTTCCAGTGCAGAGGGACAAGTCAAAAATGTGAGCTAGAGGTGCCTTCAGATGATCAGCACACCCTTTAACAATATACGCCGGCAAACTATCCGGTCCCAACGCACTATTAGGTTTGAGACGCTTAATGCCTGTCCCAACATCTGCTTCAGTTATGTTAGAAATATTAACAAGGTTAGCAGAATATCCCTGGCTGCTGTTGCTAGCAGCATCTACATCCAGGCGTGGAACGTCCGGTAAAAACACGCTAGAGAAAAATCTTGAAAAAGCAAAGGCAGCGTTTTGCCCCTTGAATTTTTCTCCGTCAAATGTGACCTGATCAGAAAAACCACCTTTAGTTTTGAGGTTGTTTACGTGTTGCCAAAAACTACGTGGATCACTCTTTACTTTAAATTGAACACAACTAATATAACTGTCATACGCGGAATAGATTCGTTCTTTAACTTGTTGTCTGAGCTTACTGAACTCCTCGTAAACATATATATTCTTTGACGCTTTCCACTTTTTGTGAAGTACAGCTTTCGTTTTTAACGCCTTCATCAAGTCAGCGTCAAACCAAACCGGATAACGTCTACCAGAGATCTTAGGACGGACCTTTTTAGGTATACAAATATCAAATATTGTATAAATAGTCGAATATAACATGTCTACTGCTATCTCAACGTCTTGGGACTAAAAACATCATGCCAACAGACTTCCGAGAATAATGCGTATAGAAGCTCATAATCACCTTTTGCAAAATTCCATCGTTTTGTATATCAACATTACTAGGGTCTACCGAACCGGCAGGAGATCGTTTCACACCGCTACCGATTGGGATTGATATCTCTAATGGGGGATGGTAAGCGTCTCTATGAGGGACAAGCCCACCTCCCTCGATCTCCACAACATCAACATTTAATACAATTTTAAGGCGCAGGTTCGCCCACATGTGGAATACTGCTCTCCTCTGTGGGCGGGTGCTCCCCAGTACCAGCTTCTCCCTCTGGACCGTATACAACGGAGAGCGACTCGAATAGTCGGTTGCCAACGAATTTCTGATCGACTTGACTCCTTGGTGCTGCGTAGAGATGTAGCTTCACTATGCATCTTCTATCGCATGTACAACGGGGAGTGCTCCGAGGAGTTATTCGGGTTGATCCCTGCCGCATCTTTCCGCCACCGTCCTACGCGACAACACTTTCATCCTCACCATCTAGATGGTTGGCAGTCTTCTACTGTGCGTTTTTCCAGAAATTTCCTGCCTCGCACAGTAAAGCTCTGGAATGAAGTATCTGCAGCGGACCGATATGACCTTCAAGCTTTCAGAAAAAGAGCGTACTCCTACCTTAAAGGCCGGCAAGGCACTTGTGACTCTTCTGGTGTCGCAGGTGTCCATGGGCGACGGTAATCGTTTACCATCAGGCGATCCGTTTGCCCGCTTGCCCCCTACACCATAAAAAAAATGTAACACAGTAAGATTTGAGACTAGGGATCACCAATGTGGATCGGAATTATTTCCCTGTCCATGATTACAGCCATTAATAAATAATAAATAAATAAATATCACGGGACAATTCACACCAATTGACCTAGTCCCAAAGTAAGCTAGGAAAGCTTGTGTTATGGGTACTAGGCAACGGATAAACATACTTATATAGATAGATACATACTTAAATACATATTAAACACCCAAGACCCGAGTACAAACATTCGTATTTTTCATACAAATATCTGCCCCGACACGGGAATCGAACCCGGGACCTCAAGCTTCATAGTCAGGTTCTCTAACCACTAGGCCATCTGGTCGTCATCTGGTAGCCATTAATTTTATAGTACACCTTACTCGTACATATTAATGTCTTCTTCACAATGGATTTGAATTTTGTATTCTATATTTGTAATTGATATTATTATTGGAACATTTATTCAGTGTGAATAAATGTTCCAATTATATGGGCATAGGCGCCAACAACTTTTCTTCAGATGCTTTTCTCGAAGCAGTCCAGCCTATTTTACACCCCGTATAACTTCGTTGTGCACAAAACTAGAAGCCTGAATTTTCAGTAACTAAGCAGGCATTGTATAAACACGGTATATTTCAAATTTCATTTAATTTGAACCAGTAGTTTAAGAATTATAACAGTCAAAATTTTTTAATTTTGTCACTCACTGACTGACTGACTGACCGATCATCAAAACTCTAAGGCATTTCTAGCAGACATAGAATCTTCAAATTTACAATTGAACTATTGTTTAGTGTATAAATCAAGGAAAAACTAAAATATTTTGTAATTTCGGTCCAGTTTTCTAGATACACCAACTGCATGACTATGCCAGAATTAATAGCTAATTTTTTTAAGTCAGTTAAAAATATTTATACTTTGTTCATTTATTTATGTTTTTCTTTTAGCTGTCATCGTGCGAAGACTATGATCCAGAAGTACCCCTCAAAGAATCCAACAAAATATGTTGTTCGTTTTTTTCTCGTATGGAACTTTATAGGTTCGAATGTGACGCGTCGCATATACATAGTAGTCGTTATAAACTATATAGTTGTCCAATATAAAACTAGCAAAAATGTCTTGGACACAGTCACATATAAGAAGAATGGACCCCTTAGAAAGGCAAGCGTACAGACGTTTTGGACTATAAGAACTTATAAACTTACAAAGATCTCTTAAAGATACAGACAAGACCTACTCGTAAAACATCTATAAGTACAGTGTCTTACAGATGCAATTTCTGCTGTATAGTGAATCAGATAAAATGCAGGCTGTGGAAATAAATACAATAAATAATGTCTACGTAGCAACTATTGCTTCCTAATCCTATATCGTCGGGGATACTGCAATACTGCGTAACTAGGACTGGTAAATACTGCGTATCTGCACAATCAGGATTTTACGTTCATTGGCGGGAAATCTTAATTTGGCTACATTTGTTAGATACGCGGTATTAACTAGAGATGCACCGAAATTCGTTTCACATTCGGTATTACCGAAGTTCGGCAGCTTTTACCGAACTTGGTCTCCGGCCGAATTTTGGTTAGATCTGCCGAATGTCGGCCGAAATTCGGTAGCTTAAATTAACTTAAATAAGAAATGGAACAGTGAAAAGAAATTTATTTTAAAATGAAATCCACAACAAATGATGATTTGTAAGTAAATAGGTACTTAACGTGAATGCTCGTGTTTGCTTTTATTTCCTTTTACTTTGAATTTCAGTCTTCTAATTTTTTTTATGTAACAAAACAATATTTTTATTTTTAAAAACACTTAATTTCAAAACAGGTTATTCAAATATTCATAATTTAATTAGCAATTACGCTTAATAATTTTTAGACAAAAACATTATTTTCTCTTAATATTTCTAACCAGTGGCAGGTTGTGGTGGAGGAAAGTTAGTGTCTCAGCTACGTTATTCCGCTTATACAATCAAAAAAACTAAAAAAATACAGAGTAAATAAACAATTGCACGCGTTTTCGTTAACACAAGAGGCCGCGGGGTGAACGCGGGTGGCAGGCGGGAGGCGGGTGAGTGAAATTACAAGCGACGAAATGAACAAGATCTGACCTGTTCATTGAGCAAAAGCGCGCGAAATTTAACCGAATTTCGGCCGAACTTCGGCCGAACTTCGGCTTCGGCACATATTTAAACCGAACATTCGGCCGAATTCGACATTCGGCAGGACCCACATTCGGTGCAATAGTAGTATTAACCAATGCCAGTTACGCGAATTTTCCCTATGGGTGTTGTGCAGATTCGCAGTATTTACCAGTGCTAATTACGCGGTATTGCACTACCCCCGACGATAACAGAACTGTGGCCGTATTGTCTAACGCTGGGGCACTCGAGATCACACCCTACATCTCTGTCTGCCCTCATATTAAACCACGTGACAGAAAGACGTGGTAAAAAACAATTGTAATTCCAAGTGTTAATAAGGCTTTTGTTTCTAGCTTGTTTTGTATAATATACTAAGTACCTTGATATCTTTCATATTTTTTGGGCTCAGTTTTCTTTTATGCCAATACGTCTTCTTGTTTGTATCAATTATTAAATGTAAAATTGAAAAATTATCGCCGATTATATGAAATAAAGGGTATGTATTACAATGCCGAAGTACGAAAGACCGAATGTATTAAAACATCGAATGGGTCAAAAGACCGACTCGATTTTTTTCTGAAACCGTAAATTTCTCAGAATTTATTAAAACGCCATCATACAGAACCCATTAGGTTAGGTTAGGTTTGTTTTATAACAATCTTAAAAAGTTAACGGTTTCAGAAAAAAACCGTGTCGGTCTTTTGACCCATTCGATGTTTTAATACATTCGGCCTTTCGTACTTCAGTATTGTAATACATACCCGAAATAAATGTAACAGTGAAACATGAGTGTATTTGTTTATATGAAATGTAACATTAAAAAATCAAAGTAACGCTTGATAAATAAATTAAAAAATATTTAGTTAAAATTTGTTTTATTCTGTTTGGTAAGTATTTAAAAATCCTACTATTATTATAAACGCGAAAGTTTGTAAGTATGGATGGATGGATGATTGTTACTCTTTCACGCTAAAACGGGAAGACTGATTCTGATGAAATTTGGCACACAGATAGTTTATAACCTGGATTAACATATAAGATGGTACTTTTTATCGCGGAAAGTTGCATATTTCCCGCGGGATAGCGATAAACGAGTTCTATGCAGACGGAATCGCGGGCAGCAGCTAGTTTAAAATAAAGAATTATTATTTCACCTCAGCACCTCAAACAGGCAGGTGTTGCTACTAAAAAACAGTGAGCAAAATCCGATTTTGCTCACTGCGTGAGACAAAGTAGCTTTTTAATTATTTTTTTTAAATGTCGAGGACAATGCCATCATTCATCCTTCCCATGTGCTGAATTCGAAAGATTTCAACTTCAGTTTGATCTGTACCACCACGACCAGATGGCCTAGTGGTTAGAGAACCTGACTATGAAGCTTGAGGTCCCGGGTTCGATTCCCGTGTCGGGGCAGATATTTGTATGAAAAATACGAATGTTTGTTCTCGGGTCTTGGGTGTTTAATATATATTTAAGTATGTATCTATCTATATAAGTATGTTTATCCGTTGCCTAGTACCCATAACACAAGCTTTGCCTAGCTTACTTTGGGACTAGGTCAATTGGTGTGAATTGTCCCGTGATATTTATTTATTTATTTATTTATTTATTTATTTATCTGTCACTTTCATTTCGATACGAAAAGAGCGAGGGATAAGATCAAATCGATTCTAAGTTCGATTTCAAATTCTATACCTAGTAGGTAGGCCTAAAAAAGAAACGAAAGATTGAACGTTCGGATACTCATAATACGTACTTAACCTTAAAATTGTAATTCGTCTGTTAAGGTTTTAAATTTAATTATGGTAGGTACTTTATTAATAATTGGATTATATTTTTATATAAGTAATCAAATAGTAAAAATGTTGTAGAAAAATACAAAGTTTAAAATAATCTATATAATTATTAATAACTAGCTTTTGCCCGCGGCTTCGCTCGCGTGTACCAGAGCATTCCAAAGAACCAAGATATCAAGTAAGCAAGCTGACAGGCAAGCAAGAAAGCATGCAAGCAAGCATGCATGCACGCAAGCAAGCAAGCGTGCAAGAAAGCGTGCAAGTAAGCGTGCAAGCAAGCGTGCAAGCAAGCACGACTAAACTTCAGATAGATACGGTCCTTTACAGTATTTCTTTGTATTCAATGTTTTTCAGTAATTTGGAAGCGGGCACTAAAAATCTGAATAACCAGAAAAAAAACAACTACTTAAAGGCTTATATGTGCATATGATATTTAAAGAAACCTCCTATAACTCCTAACCGATAAGGAGTTTAACCTTCCAACATCAGCTCACCTGGATAACCTGAAAAAATATAACTATCGGTCTATATACGTACCTATAATATTTGAAAAAAAAAACCCTCAACTCCTAACCGTTAAGGAGTTTTACCTTTCATCATCAGCTCATCAACATGAGATGATGTCTACCAGACGCAAACACTTAACACATTCAGTGCCGGGAACGCCACAGTGGAGTTCTCCGTTCGTAGGCACTTTTCGCTACAAAGCGGGAAAACGCTGCTACGGGCTACGAGCGTAGCGCGTAGCAATACGTGGCAGCGAATGTGTTAAATAGCTTGAGAAAATATATGAAAAACGTAATGCGTGCCTACAAAATTTGAAGGTTGCAAAATCCCGTTTTTCCCCGTTCCCGTAAGAATGTCGGGAAATGCTTTCTTAATGCTTCCCTACACTCTCCAAGGAACCCACTTGCCAAATTTCAGCTTTCTATGACCAGTAAAACGAAAAATCCCGTTTTTCCCGTTCCCGTAGGAATTTTGAAAAGTCCTCTCTCAATGTTCCTCTACACTTCCCAAGCAACCTACATGCCAAATTTCAGCTTTCTACGACCAGTAAAACGAAAAGTCCCGTTTTTTCCCGTTCCTGTAGGAATTTTGGAAAGTCCTCTCTCAATTGTTGGCAACACTGGTTTTGCCATCGAGACGGAAGATGGAGTTTCTGGCGGCACTGCAGAGGGCGCCACTCGAGTGAATAAAACCCGGCGCACAAGCCGGCACGGGCTTTTTTTCATTATTCATTGCGTTAGAGCTACTAGAATTACGGTTGATTTGTACCTACATTGAAAAAAAATAAAGCTATATCTATTCTATCCGTATTTTCGTGTTTGAAAAGTAAATTGTTAACATCAGAAGTGGGATACCTCCTCGTACCAACTATGGGTAAACAAAAAAGCCGTAAGCGTAGACGCTCTCGTTCATCCAGTACTTCTAGTAGCCCAACTAGCTCAAACTCGAGTACTAGGACTCCGTCACCTCCGCCACCAAAGCGCAAGAAGACGACATCACGCCAGAGTCGCCGGACAAGTAAGACAAAGATTTCACGGACAAAGGGAACCGCAACTGTAAGTCAAACTAATTCAATTACTTTGAACAACATTATACCCGAGTTCGACCCTTTAAAAGACGATATTGATGCATGGCTTAGCATAATTCGATCATACGCAAAAACGTTTAAGTGGTCTGATGATACAACTCGTTATCAAGCATTAAACAAGCTGAAAGGACCAGCCAAAACATGGTACGATTCCTTGCTACGTAGTGATAATCTATGGCCCAAGTGGAAATGGTCCGATTGGCATACCAAATTATCAGGTAGCTTTCAAATACAAAGAAACATGTTCGAGTTATTAAAAGATGTAGTAGAACGCAAACCATCCGAGAACCAGTCATTATACGAATTTTATTTTGACCAAAAATGTAGGATTGACCGATTACGCCTTAATTTTTCAGAACTAGATATCATATCAATAATTCTTGGAAATATAGGCGATGGAAATATTGAGACAAATAGTTTTAAGACGTGCGATCAATTAGCTAGTACCCTACATGGCCGAATTTATAAATCAAAGAAACAGTGTAGCAACTCAATACCAAAGCAAAATCAAGCTCCATCTAACACCAATTTTACCAGTAACTCAACCCCAAACGTAACAATTAATAGAGTTGTTTCGCCAGATTCCGTTCCCGTTAACGATATAAAATCACAGACAAATACCCGAAAGATAATAAAATGTTTTACATGCGGGGGTAACCATAAGCGCAGTCAATGTAATATTAAGTGTGATTGTTGCGGAAAAAGGGGACACATTACTTCCGCTTGTTACCACAATAAAAATAATATTAAAGCGGAAGAAAAATTAGAAAAACCAGAAACTAAATTTGTTTCGTCTTCGAATGTTCGAAATAAATTTGTAAAGAAGGTAGTTCTTAATGATGTGTTGATTCATGACGCATTTGTCGATACCGGAAGTAGTTGCTCTCTAATTTCCGAGTCACTGATAAAACTGCACGGTTTACGCTGTGTCAAACTACCCTCCCCGGTTACTTTACAAGGTTTTTCGAAGCATTCGACGAAAGTTGTTACCGACGTTATTAATGTCACTTTGAAACTTGATTCGGTGAATATGGAGAATATTGATTTTTATGTAATAGATGATTTGATAGGATGTGACATCTTAATTGGACGGAATGTGACGGAACGCCCTGATTTAATTTATTCGCGTATTGGTGACGTGTTACAGTTTGATTATGCTAGTAAATTTACCGAATTTTGTGGTACCATTAGTGAAGCCGAAATCGATGCCGGCTCGCATCACACTGAGCTTATCAAGTTGTTTAGAGAATATAGTGACTGCATAGCTAGAAATGTAAAGGAGTTAGGCAAGGTAAACAACCACGAGATGGTGATAAATGTGACTGATTCGCGTCCTATCTATTGTAGACCGTTTAGATCCTCCCACTCTGACAGACAAATTATGCGTGATATGGTGAACGAACTATTAGCCAATAACATTGTACGCGAGAGTAACTCTCCTTACGCTAGCCCTGCGATTCTAGTCGACAAGAAGAACGGGGAAAAAAGACTTTGTATAGATTATCGCGCGCTAAACAAAGTGACAGTGAAAGATAAATATCCTATGCCGCGCATTGAAGACTTAGTGGATAGACTCCAAGGTAGCGAATGTTTTACTAGCCTAGATTTAAAAAGCGGATACTATCAAATATCAATGTGCGCAGAGTCCATTCAAAAAACGGCATTTATTACTGAAGACGGCCACTACGAATTTTTGAGGATGCCGTTCGGGTTAGTAAATGCACCGTCTTGCTTCCAGCAAATGATGAACAAAGTGCTAGGCAACCTTCGGTTCGGCAACGTAATTGTTTATCTAGATGACGTGTATTTAATAACTCAAACGGTCGAACAAAACTTTCAGTTATTGCAACAAGTATTAAATATCTTTCGTGAAAACGGAATAACGCTCAATTTAAAAAAATGTCATTTCTTTAAAACGGAGATAGAATTTCTTGGTTATAAGATTAAACCCAACATGGTTATGCCAAATGACAATAAACTGGAAGCCGTAAAGTGTTTTCCCACGCCTAGGACCGTTCATCAACTTCGTCAGTTTCTGGGACTTATCAGTTATTTTCGAAAATTTATTAAAAATTGTGCCATGTTATCAGCACCACTGACGAAGTTGTTGAAAAAGGACAGTGCGTGGGCGTGGGACAACACACACGAGCAGGCGTTTCAAACGTTAAAAGATAAATTGACTTCTAATAGTGTGTTATCGATGTTTGACCCATCAAAAGAGAATATTTTATATACCGATGCCAGTAGAGAGGGGATAGCCGGTATTTTAATACAAGTTACTTCCGAGGGCGAAAAACCAGTCCATTACTACAGTAGACAAACTACAGGCGATGAAAAACGTTATCACTCTTTTGAATTAGAGTTACTTGCGATCGTTTCGTCTTTGCAAAAATTCAGGCTATATTTATTAGGCTCCCCGTTTAAAATTGTAACGGACTGCAATGCCGTTAGATACGCGTTAAGTAAGAAAGATATAATTCCCCGGATCGCACGGTGGGTACTGTCAACGCAAGAATTTTCTTTCGAAATTTTTCATAGAGAGGGTAGTCGAATGCAGCATGTCGACGCGTTAAGCCGAAACCCCGTGCCGTCCGGAGAAAAATCCGAATGCGAAGTTATTTTATCTATAACCGAAGCAGACTGGTTATTGACCGTTCAAATGCAAGATTCAGAATTAGTTCAAATCAAAAACGTACTAGAATCAGGACAAACCGACGACAATAAAGATATTTTTAACAAGTATGAACTTTTAGGCTGCAAAGTATACCGAAGAACAACCAGAGGTCGTCGATGGGTAGTACCAAAAAAATGTATTTGGCAAATCATTCGAAGTAACCACGACGATCTTGGTCATTTTTCGGTAGATAAAACTGTTGAACGCATCGAACATTTATATTGGTTTCCGCGAGTACGCCATGTTGTTAAGAAGTATATAAAAAACTGTATACATTGCATATACTTCAAGAATAAAGGCGGTCCCAAGGAAGGGCAGTTGTATTCGCTACCGAAATTTGCTCAGCCTTTCCATACTTTGCACATGGACCACTTGGGGCCATTCGTAACGACAAAGGACAAAAATAAATATTTGTTGGTTACCGTTGACGCCTTTACGAAATTTGTATTTATCTCCGCGGTAAAGTCTACTGCCTCGACTGAAGTAATAAAAGAGTTGGAACATGTTTCTAAAACTTTTGGGAACCCTAGAAGAATAATTACCGATGCAGGAACCAGTTTTACATCGAAGGAATTCTCGAATTTTTGCAAAAATAAAAATATTCGCTTGCATACTGTAGCCACGGGCATGCCCCGCTCTAATGGACAGGCGGAAATTTTTAACAAAACGATTTTAAATGCCATGAGAACTTTAGGTGCCAATACCGATGATGATTGTTGGGACAGGTGCGTAAAAATTTTGCAACAGGGACTTAACAGTACTATACACAAAACTACCAAGGCAGTCCCTAGTGAAGTTTTCTTTGGATATCGTTTAAGGACCGATTATGATAATATAATGTCATCAGAACTTGATAATGAGGACGTGACAGACGTATCTGATTTGCGTAATAAAGTTGATCAAAACATTAAAGCCAATGCAATTCAACAAAAGAAAAGATTCGACAACCCTCGAACTAAAGCTAATTTATACTCTGTAGGCGACCTGGTGTTGATTAAAATCCAAAGTAAAAGTAATGACGGGCAAAGTACAAAACTAATGCCAATTTTCAAAGGGCCATTTAGAGTCTCAGGCGTGTTAGGTAATGATAGGTATGAGGTGACGGATCTCAGAGGAGCCGAACGGAGTAGTAAACACTATAAGGGTACGGCTGCAGCTGAAAACATGAAGCCGTGGATTCGAATCGACGAATGGAGCCACGAATAATTAATGTAAGTAAATAGGTACTCCGCGTGTTGGCAATGATTGATGAAGTTGAAAATATGTATAAATATAGATACTGTAATAGAAAAACTATTTTATGACTAGCCCCTATTAACTGTACATGCATTAAAATGACCGATATCAGTAATTTAATTATTATAATTTTATGAACTTTATTTTATCAATACTCTTGAAAAAAAAAAAAAACTCTGTTCTAGATTAATGTTATTTTGTGTTCTTTGCCTCATGTCCTAAAATGGGACTTTGATTGCACATACGCCAAGATATTGCACGAATATAATATAAAGAAAGGGGTAAACTTGGAACACTTAAGTGAAGCGTTTAGCTCTTTAAGTGCAAGTACCGACCTTGAAGTGTGATCAAATTGATCAACTCGGTCTCTTAAGTGAAGCGAAAGCTCTTTAAGTGCGGGTGATCCTTTGATATTAATTTGAAGTAATGATTGGCATTAGCCAATGTGCAATGTGATGATTGGCTAATGGGCATGATTAGTTTTGTCAGTTAACTTGAGCTATCATGATGAATACCATGACAAATCATCTTAAACATTATGTGCTTTCAGGAAACACAAACTTTGACTAGAGGTGTCAGGGGCTGACACCGTGCAGCATGGCCGTGTTGGCAACACTGGTTTTGCCATCGAGACGGAAGATGGAGTTTCTGGCGGCACTGCAGAGGGCGCCACTCGAGTGAATAAAACCCGGCGCACAAGCCGGCACGGGCTTTTTTTCATTATTCATTGCGTTAGAGCTACTAGAATTACGGTTGATTTGTACCTACATTGAAAAAAAATAAAGCTATATCTATTCTATCCGTATTTTCGTGTTTGAAAAGTAAATAGTTAACACAATGCTCCTCTACACTCCTTAAGCAACCTACATGCTGAATTTTAGCTTTCTACGACCAGTAAAACGAAAAATCCCGTTTTTTCCCGTTCCCGTGGGAGCTTTAGAAAGTCATCTCTCAATGCTCCTCTACACTCCCCAAACAACCTACATGCTGAATTTCAGCTTTCTACGACCAGTAGTAAGATAGATTTAAAGTGAACCGGCAACAAGTGTTTGTTTTTGTTGTTGAATACATAAAATAAACAAACAGTTATTTCGAACTTTTACTATTATCATCGGTCAGTATACATACAGTGCAAAACAGTGGAAGTGTTGTTATTTGGTAATAATACTCGATAACATTGGTGTAAACACTAAACTTAAAATAGACGAAACATTTTTGAGTGGAAAGTACCCACCAGTGTAAAAATAATAGTGAAATACGTGAAAGCACTATGCCACAGACCAGGAATACTGCTCCCACTCAGCCAAAGTGTGCAGCTTGTGGCAAGTTCACCGCGAGTAACCTGGTAGATGGCGCCAAGTGCAAAAAATGCAGCTGCATCTACCACAGGGTGTGCGTGAACTTGGCGCAAGATGCGCGCTTGCCTTCTGCGTGGGAGTGTCCGGCGTGCAAGATCCAGGTGCCGCGGAAGGACAACACCAATACACCGGTTAAGGGCTGTGAGCCGGAGGGGACCGGGTCCGGTGAGCCGACACCTGTCGAGGACCTCACCAAAGAGATCCGCATGTTCCGGCTGGACGTAGCAGCAATGAGGGAGGAGATGGCCGGTCTGCGGAGCGATATGGCTGAAATGCGCAAGTCCTTCAGCGGGTTTCAGGCGAGGTTCGAAGCTGTCGAGCAGAGAATCAGTCGTCTCGAGGCCCGCACGGAGGAGCGGACGGTCGACGGTGCTGGCGATCATCTGGCCGACACCGTTGCCGAGCTCAAGGCGGAGCTCAACGACCGTGACCAGGACCTCCTCCTCGGCGACCTAGAGATTTCCGGGATTCCAGAAGCCGTAAACGAGAGTGGATCGCATCTCGTAGACCTGGTCGCGAGGAAGCTCGGCGTGGCACTGGATGAGCGCGACATCGTTTTCGCAGAGCGCGTGGGTGCGCCTCGGGGATTGCGGGAGACGTCGGGTGGTGGTGCGGCCGGTGGGGCGGGCGCGGGCGACGAGCGCCCGCGCCCGCGCCCCCTGGTCGTGCGCCTCGCCCGCCGGGCGCCGCGCGCCGACCTGCTGCGCGCCGCGCGTGTGCGCCGTGGCGCGGACACGGCGGACTTCGGCCTGCCCGAGTCGCCCTCTCGCTTTTACATCAACGAGCGTCTCACCAGGCTGAACCAGTCGCTGTTCTACAGCGTGCGACAGGAGTGCAGGAGGCTCGACTGGCGACACCCGTGGACTGCGGCTGGTCGCGTATACGTGCGTCGTGTTAAGGATGGGCCTGCCCATCGGATTCGCTCGACTGACGACATCGCTCGGGTTTTTGGCGGATTATCTCGTTAGAGCCAGAGCATGATATGAATTCAGTATTTTATTTCCGCTGTTTTTCCTTTGTTGGTGGTGTGGCGCATGATTGTTTGCTTAATTTATTTGTCTCCTCTATTGTCTTGAGTCTCCTTATTCTGTTCCGTGCTCCGATGTATATTATATTACACATTTGTATAATTTTTGATGGTACATAAACGGCTCAGGATAGGTTTGTACAACGCAGGTTCCCTTGGCACAAAACATGATGACCTTATAGCGGCTTGTGTCCGTCAGGAGATTGATGTACTGGCGATCAACGAGACTTGGCTTAGGGCGGGGGAGGAGGGGCGAGCGCCGGTTCTTCCCGGTTGCAGACTCCGACATACCCCTCGACCTCAGGGCACACGTTCACGTGGTGGTGGTGTAGGTTTTTACATAAAGCGCGATGTTAGTGCTCGCATTTGGCCCCACCCGGTAGATCCACTGCACAAGTCTGTTGAACAAATGTGGGTTACATTGACCGTTAACGGTAGAAAGCTGGTCGTGGGGACGGCATATAGACCGCCTTGGATGGACACTGATCTATTTTTCGACGCTTTATCTGACTCTATAGGTTCAATACCTAATAGCGACAATTTGGTTCTGCTAGGTGATTTTAATATAAATTTGTTAGCCAGTAATGATGTAAAAAAAACGAAATTTGACCACTTTCTGACTAGCTTTGGCTTGTCCCAGTTGGTATCGGAGCCCACACACTACACAGTTACCAGTCAAACATTGATCGACGTCGTATGCACTGACCTACGTTCGAGGAAAGTCACTGTCGAACATGTAGGTACTACAGGGTTATTTGTAATTCACTAGCATCCTTTGAACCCTAAACTCCTACCACTTAAACAAATGTTTTTTGTTTTACGGCTTTTGTCATAACTTAATATTTTTGGTGTAATAATGTTTTGCAAATTTGAGATTTCCTCTTATTTTTACGATACTCTGTGTATTTGTATGGGATAAAAAGTGCTTCATTTTAAAAAGTCGTAAAACAAAAAACATTTGTTTGGGTGATAGGAATTCAGGGTTAAGAGGATGCCAGTGAATTAAAAATAACCCTGTATAAGCGGACACTGTCTAGTGATTTGCGACTTTGATGTTAGACGTGATAAGCCTAAGCCCTTTACCATAACCTATAGATCAATTAGAGACATACAGCAGGAAGAATTTGAGGCTGACTTGTGTAGTGTGGAGTGGAATTTGCTGGCCCATCAGAATAATGTCAGTGACATGGTCAATGTGTTGAGCCAGCATATTGTTAATTTATTCAACCTACATGCCCCAATAAAGTCTTTTGTGGTGAAGCTACGCACTCCTAGTTAGGGAGGCGAGGTAGCTAAATGGCGTAATTCAACGGCGCCGTCGAGACCTATCAAAATCGAAAGATAAAATAATTTCGAAAAGAAAAGCTCGTATGGCAAAAACCATTTTAGCGGTGGGTTTGGCGTGTACGTACGGTTTTTCAAAAATGTTAAAAAAACAGTTACTTGGGCATTCTCGAGCGCGTCAGATATTCATACTACGTATGCCCCGAGTGCCTCTGATAACAACGGTATACTAATCTGCCGGTTTGCGTGGTGGGGGTAGGCATATAAAGTAGTCAAAAATGCAAAAAAAAAAAATTTACTCGAGCGCGTCAGATTTTCGGAAGGGATGTTAAGTAGGCCCCAAGGAAGCTCCCTTTAAAAAAACTGACGATTTCGGCGTGACGATAAGTTACGATGAATTTTTGAAAATGCAAAAAAAAAAAGTTTTTTTGAAATACTCGAGCGCGTCAGATTTTCATAGGGGAGGTTTATCTCGGTATCCTGAAAGCATATTTTTTTAATCTGACAAAAATGTTGGTGGGTTCTCTTAATCTGACCGAAAAAGGTTTTTTGGTTTCTTTTTTTAACTTAACTATGGACAAAAATGTAAAGAGACCTTTTTTGTGTAAAATAAAATTACCTTTTTTGTTTATTTAAACTTTTTTTTTGTAAAATGTATCGTTCGCGACTTATATGCCGTAACGCGTTCTTAGGAAGACGAAATGGCTCCTCCACACTTCCGGTCATGCGGAAACCGGCAGATTTTGTATTTTTAGTAAGTTTTAGATTATATTCTTCAAAATAAAAAATAAAAAAATCGCGCTCGAGAATGCCGGATTAACGTTTTTTTTTACAAGTTCGCGACCCTATAACTCGGCGGCGTCAAGGACTTATCGTCAGATTAGTTAAATTTAGTCTTTAAACACTAAAATCAACCCCCAATATCTTAATCTGACGCGCTCGAGTATTTCAGACTATCCATTTTTTTTTACTAATCTGATCGTCTATCCTAGGCGCGCGTCACTACATATAGAGCTAAATACTTTACAAGGTTGTTCTATTAGGTCTAAGGTATCTCTCATATCTTAAACTGCCACGCTCGAGTATTGCCGAAAATTCCCCTATTCGCCTCCCTAACTATCCCCCCTGGATCACAGACACAGTTAAGCTTATGATGCGGTTGCGTGACAGAGCCGCAGGGGACTACCATAGAACTGGGTTAGAAAGTAAAAAAATATATTATAAAGATTTAAAATCAACTGTTAATAGAGCATTATTTAATGAAAAATATGCCTACTTTAATCAAAATATCAATAATTATATACATAAACCTAAGTTACTGTGGAAAAATCTTAAATCTAATATATTGCCTAATGATAACAAAGAACTACCTACATGTTTCAATAATCCTAATGCTATAAATAGACATTTTCTTAATTTACCCATTGCCTCTAAAGTTACCATTTCTCAATTGACTTATTTTGAATTTCATAGGTTTAGTGACTCAGTTTTTCATTTGGAACTAGTCAGTACAGATCAAATTATTAAAATTATAAATACGTTACATTCTAATGCTGAAGGTTGTGATGGAATTAGCGTAAACATGTTAAAATTGACATTACCATGCACTGTTGACATAATTAGGGATATAATTAATACTTCCTTACTAACATCGACTTTCCCTGACATCTGGAAACTGGCAATCGTACGTCCTTTGCCTAAGGTCTCAAATCCAATTGAGCTGAAAGAACTTAGACCGATCAGTATATTGCCATGTTTATCCAAGATAATCGAAAAGACTGTGTGCATCAGTGGCGAAGGGTGCTAACAACCCGATTCCTTCCGGGTTGCCTAAAATTTTGAAGTAATCAAACGCTTCTATTAATAACCCGTTGTTTGTAATACAGGCATACTCTTCCCTAATAAACTTAACTTTTTTTCAACACGATGCAGAATCAAAACGCAACGTAATACTCTCACAAAAACGATTCATTCACGATCTCTAATAGTAAAAGCCGGTCGGAAATATCAGAAATTGTACACTCAGACATTTAAATAATTCATTGACAAACACCCACACCACTCCAGGAAACTTCGCGTGCATAAGCTACTTAGATAACCCGGGATTGAGCGGCTTATTACATTTAAAAAAAGACTGTGTGTTGTGCGTAAGGCTCACTTTCACTTTGCCTGCCGAAGCCGCGAGTCGCGGGCCGTGAGCGGCTTCTTGGAACATTTTTGGCGCTACGATCGCCTACTTACCTATACTAAATTACTGCAGCGAAATGGAACGTAAAATATCGATGATTTAGTGTAAAACAAAAACAATTATATTTTATATGCTTTTATTATTAAGGTTTATAAACTGGCGAAATTAATATTAGATTAGAATTTTATAAAATAACATCGTCACTTATTGGAAATAATTGTAATGGCAACATTACGATTGATTTGTCATTGATTACAAACTTCATATTATTATTTCGTTTCTTGTTGTGAAGTATTATTATTGTTTGTTAGTAGTACATATATTGTTTTAATTTAATAAAAAATACATAGCCAGATTAGTGTTGATGTGCGAAACCAGTGAAATTTCGTAATATCGGATTGTGCAAACTTATAGTGTCAAGTGGTCAGTTTAATTTATATTTTATCTTCGGTCGGACTCGCTCGATAAATTATTTTGTATTTACTAGGCTTAATAAAAGTAAAAAAGGCTCCTTTAATTAAAACTGATTGTGGATGCGAATTTGTTGAGTGACGATTTTAGAAGTTATGTCCTAATTTTCAAGAAGAGAATAAATAAAAAGGGTAAGATAAAGGTTAGTAGTTTTCGCCAGAGGCGGCGCTGGGTAAGGGCGACGTGGGCCACCGTCCTCGGCCTCGCGGTCTGAGGGTCCTCGCGCCTCGAAAGTTTCCCGTTTTTTGCTCATTACATCCGTAATCTAATGTGTGGCGCGCCATCACAGGGCCTCACAAAATGTGTCTTGTCTTGCCCACACCAAATTTAGGTCCTGCGCCGCCACTGGTATTCGCTACGGCTTTACCTGGAAAAAATTTCACGCTTCGCCACTGGTGTGCATGCAATTGACCAATTATTTGGAGGGTAACAATGTTTTGCCAGATGTCCAGTCTGGCTTTAGGAAGGGACGAAGCACAGCGACTGCTCTACTTGACGTAACTGACAACATTTTGTGCGCACAGGATAAAGGAATGTGTACTTTACTGGTATTGTTGGACTTTTCAAGGGCGTTTGATTGTCTAAATATTGATATGCTATTGTCCAAGTTAAGCTACTATGGTTTTGATAGTAATGCATTGAGATGGTTTGACAGTTACCTTAACAAACGCTATCAGTATGTGAAGTTGTGTCATGATGATGGTTCCTTTCAAACATCTGACAAGGCACATCTCACTCAAGGAGTGCCACAGGGATCGATCCTTGGACCGATTCTGTTTATTTTATATACTGCTGACATACAGACTCGTATTAAATACTGCAAGTATCATATTTATGCAGATGACATTCAAGTTTACATCTCATGTAAGCCATCAGCGATCAACAGTACCATAGATAAGCTTAATGAAGATCTCACTGGCATTGCTGCTTGGGCAGCGGAAAACTCTTTGTTACTCAATCCTGACAAGACCAAATACCTAATTTTTGGCAGTAAGCAACTGGTAGCTGACCTTGATTGCACAAGTCTCACTCAAGTTACAATGATGGGTGAACCCATCGAGCGTGTGTATGAAGCACGTAACCTGGGTCTTCATATGGACTGTGGATTGCGTTATGAGAAGCATATTGCAGGGTCAGTTAGAAGTTGCTTCTATAAACTTAAAATCCTGTATAGAATTAGGCCATTTATAAGCGAAAGCTTGCGCATTCAGCTAGTGGAGACCCTTATTTTATCTAAGTTGAACTATGTGGACACAGTGTATGGTCCACGCCTTCTTGCAAAGACCAAGAGACTTGTTCAGCGAGTGCAAAATGCTTGTGCACGTTTTTGTCTTAGTATTCCACTGAGGGCCCATGTCACTCCATTTTTAAATAAATATAATATTCTTAAAATGCAACACAGGCGCAAACTGCACCTTGCATGCCTCCTGTTTGGAGTATTAAAACATAAATCCCCACCGTATCTTTTTGAAAAGTTGTCCTGGTCTTCTGGCCACAAAGTGCGCGGGGCTCGGCAGTGCAGTGTGCAGCTGTTGACACAAAGTCATGCTTCAGCTGCCTTCCGGGGTAGTTTCCGATATGTTGCCACTAAATGCTGGAATAACATCCCACCGCCAATCAGGAACCTGAAAAGTATATGTGGCTTTAGAATGAAACTTAAAAAACACATGAATGAGCATCAGCAAAGACAGGAAATGCTGATTCATGACACTAGCTGCATATAACTTGATTTAGGTTAATTTTGCATATTATAGGTGTTTAGTACACATATAGTTGGCTTAATTATGGGTCATAAAATATCTACAAACCTTTTGTTTTGCGCTCCATCTGCATTGCTGTGCATGTTGCCTGTGGCTTTGCCTCGTTTCGTTTGGTCTATTTATTTGTGTTTGTTTAATCTAGTTGCTTTTTGTTTGTTACCATGGCCACCGGGGAACCTGCAAAACGTACGATATAATGTAATTAACTTATGGAACAAAATAATGATGTAAATAGTGATGAGATGAGGATGACTACAAGTAATTTTTTACTGTTTGTTTTATTTTTAGGTTAGTAATGTAATAATAACTAGTGCAACATACCTGTACGGCCTGTGCCTCTTGTTCGCGTCCAATGTCGGCGCTGCCATGTGCGTTGTTTTGTTTATTTGGTTACCACTGCACTAGTATGGCTTTATTTTCACTATAACACTACTGCTGCGTGTAGTGGTAGTGTTGATTCGCAAATAGATAGATAGGTAGTTTTTTCTTTCCATTTACACGTTTTATTTTGTATTATTTAAGGGTTACGGGATTATAATCTGTCCCTAGGCCCTAGCCTCGTGCCCACGCTACGCTAAACGCTTATTGCGCAATTGATTGATGTTATTGATGTCCTTCGTTTTGCTCCTTTAAAAAGGGGCAAAGGCAGTCGGGGCTGTGGTGTTTACCACTTGTTGGGAATAATTAAAACAACTGTTCTTTGTGTCTAGGTAGCACGGGGTAGGAGCAGCGTCCGCTCTGTGCCAGGGCTGAGCTCGGACTGAGGTGCGGGGCGCTGCCCCCACCCTTTACTTACTGTTTATTTATGATCAATGCCACATCTCTTCCTTTTTTTTTAATCACTTTATTTTATAATTTTTCACAAAATATCACTTTAATTTATAATTTTTCACAAAATCATGATTTCATTTTTTTTTAATTCGAAATATGAAATTATGTTGTATTGATTATTTAATTTCACAAAATCATGATTTTATTTTTTAACTCAAAATATGAAATTATGTTGTATTGATTATTTAATATTGTTATTTATAACCATTTATATGTTTATCTATTTATTGCTGTTTATTTGTTTATTTTTAAAATTTGTTTCATTCTACTTCCGTATTATTTTCGCTTTCAGCTTCACTTGCGTCGTTTGATTCTTTATCGTATTCCGTATCAATTATTTTCCAATTTCCCTCTACCCGTTTAAGATGAATAATATTTCTCTTAAACTCTTGTCCAGTTGAATCATTTCGGACGCTCACTTCGTTACCTTTGGTGCTCAGAACGGTGTGTGGTTCGGGAGCAAAGTCCGATGTGAGTTTATTGTTTTTGATTAGATTTTTTACATAGACCTTTTGACCGACTTCAATACTTTGTTCCTTTGCTTTTCTCTTTCTGTCTTCATTTATTTTACCTTTTTGTTTCATTAAAGCATCTCTGTCTCGTACGTCTGATTCTATTTCTTTATTCTCAATATTTATTAAACTGGGTAATTTATCTCTGAACTGTCTGCCATAAAACAATTGTGAAGGTGATTTTCCCGTGGTGTTATGTGGAGTACTATTATACATCATGAGGTATTCGAGTAGGTCATTTTTCCAGTCCGATTTTTGTATTTGGCTGATTTTTAGTCTTTTCAGGATGTCTCTATTTTGTCTCTCTACCTCTCCGTTTTGTTGTGGCCAGTATGGGATTGTGTTATAAATTTGGATTCCGAGTTCTGTACAAAATAGCTTAAAATCATTGCTAGTAAATTGCCGGCCATTGTCGCAAGTCAAGGTTACTGGGATACCTAAACGAGAAAATATTTCTTTTAAAACATTTATAGTATCGCTAGCAGTAATAGACCTCATTATTTTTACTTCTTTGTAGCGACTAAAGTAGTCGATCATTACGAAAAGGTAATCTCCACTGGGTAGTGGTCCTAAAAAATCAATTGCGGTGTCGATCCAAGCTTGGGTTGGTAACTCTCGTCTTTTCATGGGTGTGGGTGGGTTAGGCCCAGACACTAAAATACAGCCTTTACAGTTTTTTACTAAGTTTTCCGCCTCTTTATCAATTTTGGCCCACCACACTTTGGTACGTAACCTAGCCTTCATGTTAACTATTCCGGGGTGCCCCTCATGAGCAGCTGCTAGTACTTGAGGCCTGAGACACGATGGAATGATAATTTTGTTACCGCGTAGTAAAATATCGTCATAAAACCAGAGTTCATTTTCGAAAAGCTTATAATTGTTTATGCTTGTGTCCCATTTATTATTGACTAATCCTTCCCTAATCAGTGAAAATTCTTTATCAGTTCGAGATGCATCAGATATAGTTTTTAAAGACAATGCAATCGGTCGAGCACTTTGAACGATTTGATGTACGTGGTGCTCATTGTCGTATGAAGTACAGTCCGACACTTTACAAAGTCGTGAAATCGGGTCTGCAATATTAGATTTACCAGGTTTGTACACGACTTTATAGTTATAAGATTGAAGTCTTAGTACCCATCGCTCGATCCGCGCACAGGGTTTTGAACGAGTTCCAAAAATTACCTCTAAAGGCTTGTGGTCTGTTATTAACTCAAACTTATCTTTCCCGTATAAGTACATGTGAAAATGTTCTATGGCCCAAACTAACGCTAATGCTTCTTTCTCAGTTTGACAGTAACGTTTTTCAACGTCTGTCAAACTTTTATTTCCGTAAGCGATAATACGTGGACCATTTGAGTCATATTGTACCAGTACTGCTCCTAATCCTACAGGGCTCGCGTCAGCTATAACCTGCGTCCTATCATTTGGATCGTAATACCCTAGCGTATTAATTTTACTGAGACATCGCTTGAGTTGGATAAATGCTTGTTTTTGGTCATCGTTCCATAATTGCGCAATGTCAGCATGCTTATGGAGCTTTTGTCTCAGAATTTGTCGAATCGGTTCAGTCAAAGTTGCCAAATTTGGTATCCATTTACCAACGAAATTTACTAAGCCGAGAAAGCTTTGGATTTCTTCAATGTTTTTTGGTTCCCTAAACGACTCTATAGCTTTTAAATATTTGTCTAAAGGTTTTATACCACTTGCCGACAGCCGATGCCCAAGAAAATCTATGGCCTTGGCATTAAAAATACACTTATTTTTATTTAGCAACACATTGTTGTCGTTTAGTACTTGCAAAACGTGCTTAAGTCTTTTTCCGTGTTCGTCAGGGCTGCACCCGAATACCACAATGTCATCTATAAAATTGACGACACCCTCGCAGCCAACAAGCATCCTTTCCATGATTTTTTGGAAATGCTCCGGAGCGCTCGAAATACCAAACATCAGTCTTTTGTACCTGAACAGCCCTTTGCTTGTGATAAAAGTAGTAATATGACGGCAATTTTCCGAAATTTCTACTTGGTGGAAAGCGTTAGAAATGTCTAATTTAGAAAAAATGGTGGCTTTACGGAATTTAGGCATCAACTGATGCATTGTTGGTAAAGGATGGTTCTCCCTTTTGATTGCTTTGTTCGCACAACGCATGTCGATACAAAGTCGTACATCACCGTCCTCTTTAAATACTGGGACCATAGGGCTGACCCAAGGAGATGGTTCATTGACTGGTTCGACGATATCCATCCTTACTAACTCATCGATTTTATTTATTATTTATTTTTGTCTCTAACGGTATTGGTACCCTCCTATATGGCTGACATACTGGTGTGATGGTTTTGTCTATAGCGATATCTAGAACAACCTGCTTAAATTTTGGAAAATGATTGTTACTTACGCTCATTACATCGAATCCTAACCTCAAGACTTTTAATGCTATGGCAGTGTCTTTCCCTAGTAAATCCCTTGACCCGTTCTTTATTACATAAAACTTTGCAGTCTTAGTTTCGAGTCCCGTACTTATCTCCGCGTCAAATGATCCTACCACCGTTAATGGTTCTTTGGACCCGTAAGACATGAATGTTTTATTTGGATTCTTTTCCTGGTTTTTTACCACAACTTTTTGGGCCTTTAAGAAACCCCATGAGTTTTCACTAATAATGTTACATTTACTGCCTGAATCGATAAGCATGTCTAGTTCTGTTCCCCCAATTTTACATTTTATAGTCGTATCTTCGTCGAGGTGGAAAATGTAGTCGACTACCGCCTTAGGAGATTCCTTTGTGTTTGATTTAGAAACCTCCGGCTCAAAACGCCGCTTTTTGAAGGCGACCGTTTGTTTGTTTGAATTGGCTTTACGCTTACTAGATCTCGTCCGGCACATTTTATAAAAATGACCCTTATAGCCGCATTTAGCACAGACTTTATCTTTGGCTACACATTGATCGCTGTCATATTTGTGATTTGCACTACCACATCTCGTACACTCCGGTTTCTTTTCATTGGGTGGTTTTTTGTCTCGTATCTCAATTTTATTCACGATGGTATTATGTTTGTCTTTGAAATCATCTAATTGTCTTTCAACAGTCTCAAGCGAAGCTGCTTCTGTGATTATTTTATCAACTGTAATTGTGTCCCCAGTTAACAGAATCTTCTTTCTCAATTCTTGTGATAAGCACTTTTCGGTTATCTGATCAATTAAGCATTCATTTTCATTTGAGAAATTACATTTAGCACTCTGACGCCGTAATCTTATTAGAAATGCGTCGAATTTTTCTCCCGGTTCCTGCTTCATCAGCCTAAATAAGTGTCTTTCGAACAAGTTACTCTGTTTAGGCGCGAAATATTCATTCAGTTTCTCAATTGCTACGTTATAAACATCGACCGATTCGCTCGCTTCTACGTGAGCGCCGGGGATGTTGAAGTAAACATCTTGTAACGTTAACCCTCCCGTATGCAAAAGAGTTGCCCGTTTCTTAGCCGCATCAGTTATACCAGTAGCTTGCAAGTAAATACCTAGGCCCCGCTTCCACTTCTCCCACCGGGCAGCAAGAGAACTTGTCTCGCCTACGCAGTCGAATGCCTCCAAAGCCGGTATTTGATTCATAATAGTTCTGTAAAGAGGAGAATGAAGCCAAAATTGAATTACCAGATATTTTTCTTTTTTTCCTAATAGTTAAATAAGTATCGCAGTTTAATATCGACTTCTAGTAAATAACAAGTAAGTATATTAAAATAATGTCTATTTAGTTTGAGAAAGAAGAATCCGTTATTTTTTCCACTTGCTTACAGTTGATAGATCTCACTCTCACTCATAGCATATTCATTGTCATATTCATTGTTGATTTTCATGCTAATCTGATGTTATTATTTTAATAACACTGATAGCATTTCAAAACATTGTTTTTTTTTTTTTTTTTTTGTTTTAAAGCACACACGTAACTTGTTGGGTATAGAAATCATATTATACCGCCAGTACTAAACACTTGACTGGCTTATTATTATTTTTTTTTTTTTTTTTTTTTAGCACACACGTAACTTGTTGGGTATAGAAATCATATACCGCCAGTACTAAACACTTGACTGGCTTATTTTGTGCCTTTTTTTTTTTTTTTTTTTAGCACACACGTAACTTGTTGGGTATAGAAATCATATACCGCCAGTACTAAACACTTGACTGGCTTATTTTGTGCCTTTTTTTTTTTTTTTTTTTAGCACACACGTAACTTGTTGGGTATAGAAATCATATACCGCCAGTACTAAACACTTGACTGGCTTATTTTGTGCCTTTTTTTATCCTCTTAAAACCCCGCTACATAATGACACGTACATAATTAAACAAAAGCCATATAATTATTTAACCGTTGACGGTTAGTATTTTAAAATTTTAACTGCCAATTTTGTTATTTTAACATTTATTTATTCCAAATGTTTAATTATAATTTCTCGTAGCGCGGGCCTTAGGAGGTTATACACACACTCACTCACAAATACCTACAGGGCATTTTTCTTTTTCCCACTATTTATTGCGATACAATCGGTTTCCAAAAGGTATGATATTTCATTATGAATGCAAGGGTATTTGGTATAGTTATAGTTCTCATCATGGAGGTAGTAAGTCTATATTTTTTAGAGTTTATAATATTGTTTTATATTGCGTAATGATAGCCGCTAAATATTTTTTTACCGACACACTTGCATAGTCGATAGGAGTGTACCTACCCACTACCTACAATAACAACAAGTCCGCAAGCGCCGGTCGGCAACTGTGCAGCTCAATTTATCTTACAATTAATCTAACATTTTGGCACTTAAGTATGTAGTTGTATACATGCATAAAATTAGACGTCATTGCTTTACTAGAAAATATTAGCGCTTGTTATATCCTTATTATTTATAATTATTGTTGAAATTTATCAGGTAGGTACTCGTAATAGCCTTTTGGTAACCGAATGTATGCAATTATTTTCTTTTACTTTACTTACAGTTTATCCTCGTCGCCAATTGTGGTGTTTACCACTTGTTGGGAATAATTAAAACAACTGTTCTTTGTGTCTAGGTAGCACGGGGTAGGAGCAGCGTCCGCTCTGTGCCAGGGCTGAGCTCGGACTGAGGTGCGGGGCGCTGCCCCCACCCTTTACTTACTGTTTATTTATGATCAATGCCACAGGGGCTATGCATTCTGTGTCGTACTTTTTATTGTTTTTTATTTTGTATTGTTATCATATTAGTCGTGTTTTGTGTTGTATATTTTCAGATGTGTGTATGTATTATTATTTAATGAACTAAAACAATTACTTTGCTCACCCGCGACCTTAAAATAGTTACGTTTATGCAAGAAATGTGCGTTCATGCAGTTCCTCCACCTCCACACTGTACGAACACACACAAATCACATAAACCCAACCATCACCACCACCAAGCTACACTGACGCGTTTCGAACTCAACCAGAGCTCATCTTCAGAGTTACCACAACCGTATGCTATGCTACCAAATGTTAAACTAACAAACCAAAACAAATGTTTTAACTTGTCACTGTAACTTCTCAAGTACCCACTTTATTTTTCTTATTCTCAAACTACCCCACAAAAATTAACTTTTATTGACATATTATAAAACTACCTTGAATTTTTGTTTATTTATTTATAAGGCATATTTAATTAATACTAACTGTTCAAATTCGACCCAAGCCGCAGTAAAGGAGAAGATACTAAATTTACCTGTTCATTAATAATAGACCCCATAGTGTTGTACCTAATTATTTCCATGCATTCCAGAGCATCCAGACGCAACCCCTTGCCGCAATAATGTAACACTTCATAAGAATCTGAATCTAACAATGAATGATTTGATTCCAACAAATGTTTTGCAAAATTCGATCTATCTGGATGCTCATTCCTATATGCCGAAACATGCTCTTTAAATCTAGTATTAAAACTTCGGCCTGTCTGTCCTACGTATATCCCATTGCAGTCATTACAAGTAAGCTTGTATACCCCCGATCTAGTTCCCTTATCTACCTGTTCTTTGTGGTTACATAGCCTAGAGTACAAAGAGTTGTTAGTCTTAAAGGCAACATTAATATTGTTTGATTTTAAAATGCCATAAATCTTATCAGACAAACCCCCAACGTAAGAGATGCTAGATCTATATTTGTTAGTAGACTGAGAAGGTAACGCAGCGTAAAGCATGCTATTTACTAACCGTGCCTGCTTCTTTTGAACTAAACTATCTACCATTGATTTTGTATAACCATTTGAGACCGCTATCTGATAAATAGTACTCAACTCTAAAACAAAATGTTCCTTAGAAAGAGGCACAGTCAGCAATCTATTAACATAACAATGGAAAGCAGCCAGTTTATGCTGCCACGGATGATTAGAAGATGCTGGTATAACAGCATCTGTGTACGTGGGCTTACGGTATATTTTAAATTGATGTTTACCATTTAATTTAGAAATCGTTTAATCCAAAAAGTTCAACGACCAATTTTCCTCCAATTCTTTTTTGAACTTTTGAAAAGAATTGGAGGAAAATTGTTCGTTGAACTTTTTGGATTTAACGATTTCTAAATTAAATGGTAAACATCAATTTAAAATATACCGTAAGCCCACGTACACAGATGCTGTTATACCAGCATCTTCTAATCATCCGTGGCAGCATAAACTGGCTGCTTTCCATTGTTATGTTAATAGATTGCTGACTGTGCCTCTTTCTAAGGAACATTTTGTTTTAGAGTTGAGTACTATTTATCAGATAGCGGTCTCAAATGGTTATACAAAATCAATGGTAGATAGTTTAGTTCAAAAGAAGCAGGCACGGTTAGTAAATAGCATGCTTTACGCTGCGTTACCTTCTCAGTCTACTAACAAATACAGGGTTATTTTTAATTCACTGACATCCTCTTAACCCTGAATTCCTATCACTCAAAAAAATGTTTTTTGTTTTACGACTTTTTAAAATGAAGCACTTTTTTTCCCATACAAATACACAAAATATCCTAAAAATAAGAGGAAATCTCAAATTTTCAAAACGTTATTACACCAAAAATATTAAGTTATGACAAAAGCCGTAAAACAAAAAACATTTGATTAAGTGGTAGGAGTTTAGGGTTAAAAGGATGCTAGTGAATTACAAATAACCCTGTATAGATCTAGCATCTCTTACGTTGGGGGTTTGTCTGATAAGATTTATGGCATTTTAAAATCAAACAATATTAATGTTGCCTTTAAGACTAACAACTCTTTGTACTCTAGGCTATGTAACCACAAAGAACAGGTAGATAAGGGAACTAGATCGGGGGTATACAAGCTTACTTGTAATGACTGCAATGGGATATACGTAGGACAGACAGGCCGAAGTTTTAATACTAGATTTAAAGAGCATGTTTCGGCATATAGGAATGAGCATCCAGATAGATCGAATTTTGCAAAACATTTGTTGGAATCAAATCATTCATTGTTAGATTCAGATTCTTATGAAGTGTTACATTATTGCGGCAAGGGGTTGCGTCTGGATGCTCTGGAATGCATGGAAATAATTAGGTACAACACTATGGGGTCTATTATTAATGAACAGGTAAATTTAGTATCTTCTCCTTTACTGCGGCTTGGGTCGAATTTGAACAGTTAGTATTAATTAAATATTCCTTATAAATAAATAAACAAAAATTCAAGGTAGTTTTATAATATGTCAATAAAAGTTAATTTTTGTGGGGTAGTTTGAGAATAAGAAAAATAAAGTGGGTACTTGAGAAGTTACAGTGACAAGTTAAAACATTTGTTTTGGTTTGTTAGTTTAACATTTGGTAGCATAGCATACGGTTGTGGTAACTCTGAAGATGAGCTCTGGTTGAGTTCGAAACGCGTCAGTGTAGCTTGGTGGTGGTGATGGTTGGGTTTATGTGATTTGTGTGTGTTCGTACAGTGTGGAGGTGGAGGAACTGCATGAACGCACATTTCTTGCATAAACGTAACTATTTTAAGGTCGCGGGTGAGCAAAGTAATTGTTTTAGTTCATTAATATGGACCTCCGCAAAGTAACGCCTGATTCAATAAATTATTATTATTTAGTTTATACTGTTACTGTGTTATTGCTGTTGCCAATTTTTAATTGTCGGATTGGTTCCAACGGAAGACCAGCGTCGGCTGCAAGGCCGACATCATGCTGAGTTGGGACCATTTCGTGACAATATTTATTAAGTATCTGTTTCCGATTTCTCTTTTTGTATTTGTTTTTTTTTTTCTTTTTTCATGAATAAATGTTTTTCAATCTTTCTTTCTTTTCAGTAAAACGAAAAGTCGCGTTTTTTCCCGTTCCCGTGGGAATTTTGGAAAGTTCTCTCTCAATGCTCCTCTACACTTCCCAAACAACCTACATGCCGAATTTCAGCTTTCTACGACCAGTAAAACGAAAAGTCCCGTTTTTTCCCGTTCCCGTAGGAATTTTGGAAAGTACTCTCTCAATGCTCCTCTACACTCTTTAAGCAACCTACATGCTGAATTTTAGCTTTCTACGACCAGTAAAACGAAAAATCCCGTTTTTTCCCGTTACCGTGGGAATTTTGGAAAGTCCTCTCTCAATGCTCCTCTACACTCCTTAAGCAACCTACATGCTGAATTTTAGCTTTCTACGACCAGTAAAACGAAAAATCCCGTTTTTTCCCGTTCCCGTGGGAGCTTTAGAAAGTCATCTCTCAATGCTCCTCTACACTCCCCAAACAACCTACATGCTGAATTTCAGCTTTCTACGACCAGTAAAACGAAAAGTCGCGTTTTTTCCCGTTCCCGTGGGAATTTTGGAAAGTCCTCTCTCAATGCTCCTCTGCACTCTTTAAGCAACCTACATGCCGAATTTCAGCTTTCTACGACCAGTAAAACGAAAAATCCCGTTTTTTCCCGTTGCCGTGGGAATTTGGGAAAACCCTCTCTCAATCCTTCTCTACTCTACACTCTCCAAGCAACCTACATGCCGAATTTTAGCTTTCTACGACCAGTAAAACGAAAAATCCCGTTTTTTCCTGATCCCATGGGAATTTCCGAAAATCCTTAAAACTATTTTTTACTATATAATTACCTACTTCTATGCCAAAATTGAAGAGTCTGATAATAATAGTTCATAGGATCCCGTTGAACTGAACATATAAATCCCGTTTTCTCCTTATCCCGTGGAAATTTTAAAAAATCCTGAAATTAATGTTTTAACTAATGTAATACCTACTTGTGTATCAAATTTGAAGAGTCTAGTTATCATAGTTACTGAGATAGGGTCACTCGGAATCGAATATATAAATCCCGTTTTTTCCTGTTCCCGTGGGAATTCCCAAAAATCCTTCCTTAGTGGATGCCTATATTGTATAAGGTATCTATGTGCAAAATTTCAAGTCTCTAGGTCTAGTGGTTTGGGCTGTGCGTTGATATATCAACAGTCATTTAGTTTATTTTGATATTTCAACCCCATCCCACCCCATCCAGGGTGATGGTATTTTACGTCCGCCACGTCGGATTTTAAAACCGTTGTTGTTTTCGTAACCAGTGACCCGATAAAACCTAGAAACAATACCCATGTTGATTTTCAGACTTTGTCCCCCCATTTCTCCCTTTTAGGTGTTGAATTCCCAAAAAACCTGAAACACGTGTTTAATCATTTATCGTTAGGAGTACTTCTGTTAAGTTTCGAATAAAATAGTCGAACTAATCTTGTTTCCCCATACAAACTTTGGACCCCCGTTTCACCCCCTTAGGAAGTGAATTTTGAAAAATCCTTTCTTAGTACACCCCTAGACCTTATAAGGAACCTACGTGCCAAATTTGGAATCTCTAGGCCCAGCGGTTTGGGCTGTGCGTTGATATGTCAGTCAGTCAGTCAGTCAGTCAGTTTCTTCTTTTATATATATAGATTTTAACAATCTTGAACATCGTGATAAATATCGGGTGCAGTATCGGAACGCATCTTTAAAAAATAGCGGGATTCAAATTTTAATTCTTTTCTTCTTCTGTTTCGCTAGCTGCTGAGTTCGATATCTAGAGTTTGATACACGATCAAAGGCAATTTGGAAATTATAAGAATAGTAATAAGTACTTATTTAATAAATTTTTGAATATGATATGAGTGAGTCCAGTGACGAAGTCAGCAATTGAACACCAGTAATACAAAATGCAGATTTAAGTTTCTTACTTGAAAAGTCTCGCGAATAATATTTTTAAAAGCTTATGATATTTTTAAGCAATGGAGACTAGTAAAGGGTGCAAACACTTTTTCGGAAACTGTATTGTTATATAGGCACAATTATGGAGTATTTATTCAATGTTGAAAAACACAACAAAGACAAAAAGACGACGTTTATATACCTTGAACAATTTATTATGTTCTCGCTGCTGAGGTGAAAAGTTTTATGTGTCACACGAGACCAAAGTTTTTTTGCATCTCGTGTATTTGAATCACTCGCGCACTCAGGATTCTAACTTAGAATCACTCGCTAACGCTCGTGATTCAATTATAGAATCCTTCGCTGACTCGTGATTCAAAATCAACACTCGCAGTAAAAACCAACTTTGCTCTCTTGTTGCACAAATAACTATTATTCTCAAGTAAACTTTGTCTTGTTAAGAATGTAACTCTTTACTAAACTCATTTTACTCGAAGAAGCTATCACAGCGGGTTTTGTAGTTATCGTCATTTCTGTAACCGACCCTTTATTTTTGCTCGTCAGTGTATGTGACCAAGCATGTTAGACCGAAATAGAAGACAATGGTACCTTTAGCCTTCGAAGAATAATTAAGATGTTTAGTTTTCTTAGACAAATAATGAAACCATGGATAAGACTGATACTTAGCAATATCGTAAAATAGTTATATGCTTAATTAGACAAGAAAAAAAAAAGAAAAAGAAAGAAAAAAATCAATGAAATCATATCATCCAAATAAACAGGCTAGTTCCTCCAAAGTGATAGGTATAGTCGGGGTAAGAAAAGGTTCGTCACTTTTCGACTTTAACTCGTTGTCATAGACTCGAAAAGTGAAGGACCTTTACTTACCCCGACTATACATTGAAAACCGTTAGTTTTTCGGTAAATATTGGACTGATTGATATGATACTTTGCAGTTTGGTTTTAAATATCTTGCTAAACCAGTAGTATTAGTATTTGTCCAGAGGCTAAGGTCAGCAGTATAATATCTTTTGCTAAATACCCCGGGTAGGCGAATTAAAGGGTCTCGACATTTTTTAATGCACATAGTTGTTATAGTCTTTTCTTTACCAATATTATGTTTGTTTTTGACCAATAAAGCTGTTCTTTGGAGCACTAACTTGCTAAAAGGTACCTACCGATGCGCCTAGAACGGCACAGTCTGATTGGCACCGAGCGATGTGCACCAACGTGCAAACAAACAAACAGATAATCAAAAGGTAAATCAATTTCTGCGCCATTTTTTTATCCGTTCTCACCTGCAACAGAAAAATTTAAAGTTAGAGGCTGGCCGATTGCTCTGTTTTTAGGCCAGGTATAAAGATACCTGGGGCTAAATTCAGGAACGGGCCTTCACGGGTTTGGTAGCGGTAATTCAATCGTTTGGGTTGGGTTTGGTTTGAACTGCTATTCAGGAACGCCAAAAATCACTGGTTTGCGAGAGGTTTGGGATGAGCCTTATTTATTTGTTTATTTATTTATTTACAAAGTAAGGCTCATCCCAAACTCAACCCATTCCTATCCTCTCACAAACGATTGAATTACCGCTCGCAAACCGTGTTGGGCCGTTCCTGAATTTAGCCCCTGGTCTATGTGAAAGCACATTATCATATTTCATTCTAATCCGTTTAAGAGGGTTTATACCTGCTGAGCTGGCAACGTTGCATTTTTGTTAGTTTTTCTCGATTATTCCATAAAAATTGAATGAAAACTTAAAATGTTTTGTATACAAATTGTTCTAATATATAAGTTAATGTGTCTATTGCAATAACAATTCGTGATAAGACTTTTGTTTTCTTTAAAAACCGTTAGGTAATAATTTGTTGGTTTTTAAAGAAAATAAAAGTCTATCGCGAATTATTATTGCAGTAGACACATTAACTTATATATTAGAACAATTTGTATACAAAACATTTTTATTTTTCATTCAATTTTTATGGAATAATCGAGAAAAACTAACAAAATTGCAACGTTGCCAGCTCAGCAGGTATAAACCCTCTTAACCGTTTTAGGGTGATTATCAGGCGGTTCACTTGTAACTCGAGTGAATGCTTCATTTTCTTTCATTCAATGTTCACACGACATAGCTGGATGCACATTCATCCGTATACTCCATTTAATTTAGAATTATAAACCACAACAACATTATATTGCGGCTCGTGAACTGTAATCTCTTTACAATTTGTACTAGAGTAACAATTGACGACACGCAAATAAAGTGACATTAAAATAATTTTATCTTGCTAGGTAAAAAATAGTTGACGAGCCGCAATATAATGATGTTGTGGTTTTCAATTCTAAATTAAATGAAGTATAGTTTCTTTCAATATGACGTCGAATGAAGTCGTGCGTCTTGGTACAAATTTAAATGGCTGAATGTGTTCAGAATGTTCATTTTTCGTTCATTCGGAGTGGAATGAATGATGCTGAATGAAAATATCCAACATCGTCAGATCCGTTCACTAAATACTTATGAACTCATACGGCATTTTTGTTTTACTTCGCGCTCTGACGTATCACTTTGAGTTAAAGATGAAAATAAAAGAAAAATTTCACGTCTGATATTACCTTTATAGTTAAGTCACCCGTGGACATTTATATATTTATTTATTTTAGGGATAACAAACAACTGTACACGTAGTATAATAAAATTAACAAGCATAGGATATAAAGCATGTTTCTCTTTAGATTGACATTAATTTAATTCCGTTTCATAAGTTTTTCTATTGTGCACTGACATTGTTTGTTATTATTAAGAATTTGACTCTAGTATGTAAGTGACTTGGTGTTAAACTGTAAACTTGCACTATTAATTGAATGAATAAATAAATAAATAAATAAATAGGGTACTAGTAGTACAGCCAACGACATTATCCACATATTACTAAGTATTATATAATGACAAAAATATCGTAGTGCGGACATTGCAATCTCCGCTTTTTAACAGTAAGTACCTTTCACACAAGGCAAATACAAGAATAGTAGAAAGAAAACTATAAAATAGTAGAAAAAAGTAATAATATTGAATTCATGTAGGTACCTATAGATACTACAATTATACCATTACTAAGTAAAAATTACCAAAAATACTTTGTAAAGCAGTGGACGTCCTACGGCTGAAATGATGATGATGGAGGAAATGACAAAAATATTGCAATTTGTTTCACATGTACTTAATTGACTTTTCTTTACAATATTTTTTTTTAAAAATCGCCATCAAAAACACCCAAAAAATTATGAAAAAGATTTGACCCGTTGAGGAGTTCCGGTGGCCATCCGCAGTCCTCATCATCAGATCCAGATTACCAAATAATACTTTCTGAATGCAAATGTTTGACTTGTCGCCGAAAATGCTAAAGTCGCTATACATTTTCCTTGAAATTTTGAGGAGTTTCGTCAATTCCTCATGGATCCCATCATCAAAACTGGATTCTGGTAACAACGGGACCAGCCTTGGAGCATACGCACGAAATAATATTCCAAATCGGTCCATAAATGACGGAGTTCTGAGGTAACACACATTTTTTTTCAAAACCGGCCAAGTGCGGGTCGGACTCGCGCACCGAGGGTTCCGTACACATTTTTGGCTATGTCAAAAAATACGCCGTAAACAGCCGTAACATATAATCCAGTGTTAACAGAGCCCTGCCTCTAAGTAAAATGTACGTCGTGTAGGATCATTTTATGTTGGTTACTCGGGACCTATAATGTTTAAATTATACTAATAATGTAACTAATAATGTATGCTTTTCACAATTTTTCCTTTATCTGTGCTACAAGACGTTGCTTCGTACCAAATTTCAAGATTCTGAGTTCACGAAAAGTACCCTGTAGGTTTTGATTCCCTTGCGAGTGTCGATAATATGCGGAAATGTGCGGCATAAACGGCTGTATCTTTTGATTGTGTTGGCTTAGAAGTTTGGTTTTTTCACAGCTCCAAGGGACAGTAGACCTGAGTATTTGATTGAATTTCAGCTTGATACCTCCACGCGTTCCTGAGAAAAAGGGTCTTGACAGACAGACAATAAAGTGATCCTATAAGAGTTCCGTTATTTCCTTTTGAGGTACGGAACCCTAAAAAAGAACATAAGATGCGAATTGAGAACCTCCTTCTTTTTTGAAGTCGATTAAAAAAATATAAAACCATGGGTGATTTTTTCAGACAATCTCAATTGCAAACGTGCCCTCCGACCGCCAGATATAATGCGGACGAATCCAAAGTTTATCATCATCACCCCAGCCTATATATATATACGTCCCACTGCTGGGCAGAAGCCTCCTCTCAGATAAGAGCTTGGTCCGTAGTTAACACACCCCATTGAATTTCTTCTCAGGTATCTACAGTTTTCCTCTCGTTTTCCTTCACCGTAACGCTCATGTTAAATTTCAAATGTAAATTCGCACATAAATTCCGAAAAACTCAGAGGACCCTGGACTTAAACCCACGACCCTCTGTTTGAGAGGCCGTAGGTCAAAAAACTACGGCTTTCCGAGGCAAGGACCGGAAACCCCTTCATTTGCTTAAGCCTTTTCATAGGGTAACCCTATCAAACTGTTACCCTATAATTACCCCCCTATCGTTGTGCTAAGCCTATCACTATATACGGAAACCGTTTTGATTAAGGTTAACCGTTTTCTATACGGTTTCCGAGTCGAATAGGGTGTAGATAACTTGATTATTTAACCACTTACCATTTAATAGGGTTACCCCTTTCTCGTCTCTTTTTCACGCACTAAGGCAGACGATTGCTATTTCATGGCAGTATTTTACCTATTTACATTGAAGATCGAGTCGGGTCCGAATCGAACCGAATGCTTTGCACTTAAAGTTTAAAATAGCTTGATCGCGTTTTAAAATCACGGAAAACGGTAACCCTATTGAGGGTTTTTAGTTTTGGTAAGCGCTTACCAGAATTAACTATGTTATTAAGGTCAGACTTTCTTTCGGGTAACCCGATGATATGCTTACCAAATTGATAGGGTTTGTGAAAAAAAAATCTATAAAAAACCCTATCCAATACTCCTTTAATGGTAACCGGTTCCGGTCCTTGTTCCGGGAGCTTTTCGGGAAAGCTAATTGGCAATAATTTCTTACCTAGTGAAAATAGCAGACTCAGAAACAGAATCTTCGAAGTTCTAATTGACAATTGGTAATACCCTGGGTATTTATACACGATGTCAAAGTTTGCCAAAAACATCCAGGACGCTCGTACGCCCCCAAGTTACACAGTTGCAGAAACAAAAGAATTAATAATTGCATACAAGTACGTACAGTCGAGCTCAAAAGTAACTCGACTAATTAGTACTTTATCTATTCAAAATAGCAAAATCTTTAGTTCTGAAATTCATAGGTATTTGATCAGGATTCACTCTAATGACCAGTGATTTTCGAAACACGATTAATTGTAGTTTGCTCGATAGAAAAAAATCCAAAGTCGTTTATAAAAAATAAAATAAATTAATAATAATAAAACAAGATGTTTTCTAGGGCGTAGTGATGCTACGTTTTACGCCCAGTAGATAACACCCAATCTGTCACGGTACCTCTCTTACTAGGTATGACATAAGATTGAAGGTGCCATGTTTTGGGTCAGTGTCAAGCACAAGGACGTTTACCTTATTTGTTTTAGTAATACAATAATAATACCTAAATACACGCGCGCTCTGACCAACCTGGGAAATAAAATAAAATCACATTGAGCTAGGCCAACATTAGGCCAAGGATGTAAGGAGGATATGGGAGCAGTTGCACGCCTGATTTGTTCAAAAACTCCATGGTTTTGGCAGCCGTATGAGCAGAAACTTTGTTGTTGTGAAAAATGATGGCCCGGATTCCACTATTCGGACAAATGACGCTCAGCTCCTGGAAGGCTTGTGGCAAACTTCGCTGTTGGCCGTATTCCAATCTTCCAGTGGAATTACGGCTACAGGCCCACTATGTCAAAAAAACAACGGGTTGCATTCCGGGAGTGCCGGCAGAAGTGAAAACTTGAACATTAACGTTGTGCCGTCTTACGAACCCCCTCACTTAGTTTTGTCGCAGGTGTATGCAGGTTTCTATGTTTCCCTTCACCGTAAAGCTCATGGCATGGTCATGGTAAACTTCAATAGTTATTTGTGCAACAAGAGAGCAAAGTTGGTTTTTACTGCGAGTGTTGATTTTGAATCACGAGTCAGCGAAGGATTCTATAATTGAATCACGAGCGTTAGCGAGTGATTCTAAGTTTGAATCCTGAGTGCGCGAGTGATTCAAATACACGAGATGCAAAAAAACTTTGGTCTCGTGTGACACATACAACTTTTCACCTCAGCAGCGAGAACATAATAAATTGTTAAAGGTATATAAACGTCGTCTTTTTGTCTTTGTTGTGTTTTTCAACATTGAATAAATACTCCATAATTGTTCCTATATAACAATACAGTTTCCGAAAAAGTGTTTGCACCCTTTACTAGTCTCCATTGCTTTAAAATATCATAAGCTTTTAAAAATATTATTCGCGAGACTTTTCAAGTAAGAAACTTAAATCTGCATTTTGTATTACTGCCTTAATTCGTCTGTTCAATTGTTGACTTCGTCACTGGACTCACTCATATCATATTCAAAAAAATATTAAATAAGTACTTATTACTATTCTTATAATTTCCAAATTGCCTTTGATCGTGTATCAAATTCTAGATATCGAACTCAGCAGCTAGCGAAACAGAAGAAGAAAAGAATTAAAATTTGAATCCCGCTATTTTTTAAAGATGCGTTCCGATACTGCACCCGATATTTATCACGGTGTAAGATTGTTAAAATTATTAATAATTATATAGATTATTTTAAACCTTGTATTTTTCTACAACATTTTTACTATTTGATTACTTATATAAAAATATAATCCAATTATTAATAAAGTACCAACCATAATTAAATTTAAAACCTTAACAGACGAATTACAATTTTAAGGTTAAGTACGTATTATGAGTATCCGAACGTTCAATCGTTCGTTTCTTTTTTAGGCCTACCTATTAGGTATAGAATTTGAAATCGAACTTAGAATCGATTTCATCTTATCTCTCGCTCTTTTCGTATCGAAATGAAAGTGACAGATCAAACTGAAGTTGAAATCTTTCGAATTCAGCACATGGGAAGGATGAATGATGGCATTGTCCTCGACATTTAAAAAAAATAATTAAAAAGCTACTTTGTCTCACGCAGTGAGCAAAATCGGATTTTGCTCACTGTTTTTTAGTAGCAAAAGCTGCCTGTTTGAGGTGCTGAGGTGAAAATGTAATTTCGCACACAGGTTATATTCTAAAAAACTCAAGTACGAGCCCGGGTTTGAACCCACAATCCTCGTCTTTTTTAGGGTTCCGTACCCAAAGGGTAAAAACGGAACTGAGGCTCCGCTGTCCGTCCGTCCGTCCGTCCGTCTGTCTGTCCGTCTGTCACCAGGCTGTATCTCGGGAACCGTGATAGCTAGAGAGTTGAAATTTTCATAGATGATGTATTTTGTTTTCTTTTAGTAAATATGGTCGTGTTTCATGAAAATTAGAATCCAACTAAAAAAAATTGTTACAAGCTCAATTTTTTTGTAATAACTTTTAACCATTTTCGAGCTCAGTGTCTCAATTTGGCAATCAATATCTTATTTAGCTTAATTAGCTTCTTATATGTCTGTTTACTTACTTTGTTACTGAATTGCAGTTTGTCGACACGGCAGACAAAAGAAATACTGGGAAAAGCTGAGCAAAGAAACGATTTTTGACTGAAGCGCGGGGGGGGGCTAAATTCCACAAATTCGCTATATCGCCATTTTGACCTTCGATCAACAATATTGATCGAAGATTTTGATAGAGAGAGAGATTTACACACCGTTGCCAGATGACTCGATTTTTGGCGGGACGTCCCGATTTTTGGCTAAAGTCAAAAGTTTTGTAGTGGTAGAGCCATGTTGTAGCTAGCCGCTTCATCACGAATGGGCCGGCTTGTTCGGGGCAGTACCACACCAGCACACCACCATGTCAAAAAATTAGTTTGCCGACCAACTTACGCATTTTTGTCAGCATTTGCTATTCCTGGTCGATGACTTCATCGATCATCATTTTGTCTCCATGTCTACCGTTTACAACGTCGACAATGTCGATTTAAATTAAAACTTGTTCAAATATTTAACTGTAACCTTGATATGATAAGACAATATCTTTATTGTATCTTATAGGCACTAAGTACCTAAGTTTACTTATTACTTTTGGTATATTTAAACACTTTTAGATTTCTGTGTCTTAAATAACAATAATATTAATAACTAATAATCAATCCATATTGTAGCTTTTACCAAATGAAAATGAATAAGTAGTATGTACTCACGATACACACCTTAAGGCCCATATACTACACGGGCGGTTTCCCGCCGCGGGAAACCGCTCGACGGAGCTGCGCAGTGTAATTTGCACCATACAACTTCCATATAAAATTGTGTCCAGTGGCGGTTCATAAGCGGTTTCCCGCGGCGGGAGAACCGCCCGTGTAGTATGGGCCTAATTTGAAAATGGCCTTTAGCAAGATAAAAATGTATATCACTATAATTATAGTTTTGAGCAATAGCTAGGTACAGCCATGATAGAGGACAAAAGGGGTCTCCTGGGACTAAGACCTCTCTGCACACTTTTCAATTACAACCCTATTGTGCACTATAAACAGTTTAGCTATCCAATCAATCCTGATATGATTTGAGGCATGACCTAGTTGCTGATAATAGAGTCCAGAAAAACCCCTATAAAGGAGAGCGAATGAACATTCCATGTCAGTCAGCTGTGAACTTCGCAACGGCAAGTTAACGTACTTTGTTGGTGTTTTAGATACTTGTAAGTCCTACCTTGCATTTGACTTGGCAGGGCAACTGCCAAGCCCCCAGATACAAAAGTTTTTTTTCATTATCATAATCATAATCAAAATTTATTTACACCAGCTGACAAAGTTCATAGTAAAGGCCACTACAAACCGAAGCGCGGGACGCCGACGGAGCGTGCCCAGCGGCGGTCAATTTCACTAAATTCATATATACGGTGACACACTCCGGCAGCGCGGCGCATGATTCAGTGTTATAGAGCGCGCTGAGCACGCTCCACCGGCGCCCCGCAGTTCGGCTTGTGGTGGCCTTTAGCAAAGTTCGTGCTGTGGGTGCTAGATAACGCAAAACATGTACAGAATTTCCCAATACTTAGCAACAGTTTGGTACCGGCCTCAAGGCCAAGTTACAACAGTTCTGGAATATTTTTTTAACTTTTACTTGCGGGGAGTAATAGTAGCGTAGCGACATCTTTTGTCGACTAGCTAAATTATCAGATAGCATCTTTATAGTGACATTATCTTAATATATAAAAGAAGAAGCTGACTGACTGACTGACTGACTGACATATCAACGCACAGCCCAAACCGCTGGGCCTAGAGATTCCAAATTTGGCATGTAGGTTCCTTATAAGGTCTAGGGGTGCACTAAGAAAGGATTTTTCAAAATTCACTCCCTAAGGGGGTGAAAAGGGGGTTCAAAGTTTGTATGGGGAAACAAGATTAGTTTGACTATTTTATTCGAAACTTCACAGAAGTACTCCTAATGATAAATGAGTAAACACGTGTTTCAGGTTTTTTGAGAATTCAACCCCTAAAAGGGGGAAAGGGGTAACAAAGTCTGAAAATCAACATGGGTGTTGTTTCTATGGTTTATCGGGTCGCTGGCTATGAAAACAACAACGGTTTTAAAATCCGATGTAGCATACGTAAAATACCATCTCCCTGGATGGGGTGCGATGGGGTTGAAATGTCTAAATATCAATATGGGTGTCGTTTTTCAGGTTTTGCCGAAACCACTGGACCTAGAGACTTGAAATTTTGTATATAGATATCTTATACAATGTAGGCATCCACTAAGGAAGGATTTTTGGGAATTCCCACGGGAACGGGAAAAAACGGGATTTATATATTCGATTCCGAGTGACCCTATCTCAGTAACTATAATAACTAGACTCTTCAAATTTGATACACAAGTAGGTATTACATTAGTTAAAACATTAATTTCAGGATTTTTCAAAATTCCTACAGGATTAGGAAAAAACGGGATTTATATATTCAGTTCAACGGAATCCTATGAACTATAATTACTAGACTCTTCAAATTTGGCATAGAAGTAGGTAATTATAATAGTAAAAAAACGGTTTTAAGGATTTTCGGAAATTACCACGGGATAAGGAAAAAAAACGGGATTTTTCGTTTTACTGGTCGTAGAAAGCTGAAATTCGGCAAGAAGGTTGCTTGGGGAGTGTAGAGGAGCATTGAGAGAGGACTTTCCGAAATTCCCACGGGAACGAGAAAAAACGGGATTTATATATTCAGTTCAACGGAATCCTATGAGCGATAATTACTGGACTCTTCAAATTTGGCATAGAAGTAGGTAATTATAATAGTTAAAAACGGTTTTAAGGATTTTCGGAAATTCTTACGGGATAAGGAAATAACGGGATTTTTCGTTTTACTGATCGTAGAAAGCTGAAATTCGGCATGTAGGTTGCTTGGGGAGTGTAGAGGAGCATTGAGAAAGGACTTTCTGAAATTCTCACGGGAACGGGAAAAAACGGGATTTTTCGTTTTACTGGTCGTAGAAAGCTGAAATTTGGCAAGTGGGTTCCTTGGGGAGTGTAGGGGAGCATTAAGAAAGCATTTTCCGGAATTTTTGCGGGATCGGGAAAAAACGGGATTTTGCGTTTTACTGGTTGTAGAAAGGTAAAATTTCAAAATTCAAAAGTTTATACTGTAAGTTGGCCACAAAGAGCTCTTTAACCGACTTCAAAAAAGGAGGAGGTTATGCATTCCACTGTATGTATTTTTTTTATGTAGGTATGGTCACCGATTTTTCGGTCAATTGTGAACCGAAATTAATAATTTTTTTTTATTCGAAAGAATATAATATACTTCTGAGATGGTCCCAATGTCATCAAATCAGGATCTGATTACGGGATGTCAGGGAAATCGAGGGCAACCTTCAAATTTTGTAGGCACGCATTACGTTTTTCATATATTTTCTCAAGCTATTTAAGTGTTTGCGTCTGGTGGATATCATATCATGTTCATGAGCTGATGATGGAAGGTAAAACTCCTTAACGGTTAGGAGTTGAGAATATTTTTTCAAATATTATAGGTATGTATAGACCGATAGTTGTATTTTTTCAGGTTATCCAGGTGAGCTGATGATGGAAGGTTAAACTCCTTAACGGTTAGGAGTTATAGGAAGTTTCTTCAAATATCATATGCCGCATATCATGCATAGACCTTTAGTTGTATTCTTTCTGGTTATTTAGATTTTTAGTGCCCGCTTCCGAATTAGTGAAAAACATTGTATACACAGAAATACTGTAAAGGACTGTATCTACCTGAAGTTTAGTCGTGTTTGCTTGCACGCTTTCTTTCACGCTTGCTTGCTTGCGTGCATGCATGCTTGCTTGCATGCTTGCTTGCTTGCATGCTTGCTTGCTTGCTTGCATGCTTTCTTTCTTGCTTGCCTGTATGCTTGCTTGCTTGATATCTTGGTTCTTTGGAATACTTATGGTACACGCGAGCGTAGCCGCGGGCAAAAGCTAGTTAAGTATAAAGGAATGCGACATTGTGTAGACATTGGAAGTCCTTTTAAAAAATAAATGCGTTGTCCCATTTGTCTCAAATAATACTAATATAACAGATTAAAATTAAAATTCAAAAAGATAGTGTTATCTGGTTCGCGCGAGAGGTTAATCGCCCTTGGTAATAGCTACTCAACAACAGATGGCACTGCTTGGGTGCCCTGGTAAGTTTTAAATTTACCACCTTTTTTGTTTTTCAGGTTAACTGAAATGAAAATGCGCTCCGTTATGATCATTTGTGTCTTCGCTATTATTATGTGCGCTGTACGTTCATCTGAGGCTTCTTACAAGAAACCTCCTTTCAATGGATCTATTTTCGGGAAAAGGGGTAATGTCGGTAAGTTGATAGCAGGAGGGCAACTCCGAAATTCAAAGTTCGTATCGTGCTGCACTCACACTCGTAAGGCCACAACAAACCGGGAGCGCGGGGCGCCGACGGAGCGTACCCAGCGCGATCAATAACTCGGGTGCGCCAAAGTTGAACTAATTTTTCAATGTCGATTATCGGAAGTCCGAAAATGTTGTTTCTAAAAATTTAAATCCTAATAATCACTACTCATAACTACTCTGTTTCTAACGTTCTGAATTCCTAATCATTCAACTTCATAATGTCCCTTGCAATAAACATCTACATACTACTATTTGTTTTCCTATATTTTCTCAACATAACCATCTTTTACACTATTATTCATCATCATATCTTTTTTACGTAGATTTGTTTTTTTCATAAAATTGAACATTATTATACATTAAACTTCATAATGTCCGTTGAAATAAACAGAATCGCTTCCGCCCCGATTGGTCGTGCTCGCTCGCTCGCTGACTCCAATGATAGCGATTGAAGCCAGCGAGCGAGCGAAGCGAGCGAGCAAGACCTGTCGGTATGCTTAGTATAAGTTTTTACTTCACGAAATACTTCTCGATCGCGTTTACGTAAAAATTTCAATTCTATGGAAACATGGAAGCGCGCGCGCGGAGACGCTGTCCATGTTTCCATAGAATTGAAATTTTTACGTAAACGCGATCGAGAAGTATTTTGGTGAAGTAAAACTTATACTAAGCGTACGGAGCGGAAGCGACTCGGTATGGTTAGGTTCAAAGGCTAATGCGGGAGCGTAGCGCAGCGCAGCTCCCGCATTAGGCTTTGGTGTTAGTTATTTTTTTTATGACCACCCGGAAAATCTAATTTGTTTGATAAGTTATAAAGTTTCAACAGTGAAGTTATTAGGGACTTAAAATTTTCGGAAAACTGAGTGTTATGGACTACGTTAATAGTAAAATAAATCGTAGAAACGAAAAATTTAGGAAACAAAATTTTAGAAACAGTGATCATTAGAGTACAAATCGTTAGGAAAATCAATTTTCGGAAAACTGAGTGTTATAGACTACGTTAATAGTAAAATAAATTGTAGGAACGAAAACTTTAGGAAACAAAATTTTAGGAACAGTGATCATTAGGAGTACAAATCGTTAGGAAAATCAATTTCGGGTGATAAATTTTAGCGAACCCAATATGGACCCCAATAACTCAAATATAATGTGCCGCGCTGCCAGTGTGTCACCGTATATTTGATTCAGTGTTATAGAGCGCTCTGGGCACGCTCCCCCCCGCACTAACGGTTTGTGGTGGCCTATATACTATTAGCGTGAGCGGGACGGCGCTACACAAAATTCGAATTTTGAGCTTCGTAGTCTAAGCCCAGGTCTAATACTCTGAAGTTAGAAATTTGAACGTTCGTCGTCGTATTTAATCTGCATGTGAGAAGAGTTGTATCAAACGATCTTTGAATTTCGAACAGGTGCCGTTAAAGCACGATCTATACTTGACAACCAGGGCCCAATTGCATAACAAATTACAACTAATATTACAAGCGGAACTCTCGCTTCAGTTATAATTAACTAGAAAGGGAGTTCCGCTTGTAATATAAGTTGTACTTCCTTATGCATTTGGGCCCTGGAATGAGCGACATCAATACACGACCTGACGACTAAAACCCAATGGCAATTACATGGGGGTTTGATTAAAACGTCGTGGTGCCTAGTACAGTGTTCCGCGGCACACTGGCGTACCGTGGTCATTAGTTGGTATGCCTCGGAAAAATAAGGTTATCTCATAAAGCTAAATAGACTGACGGAAGAAAAATACTCACAGAGATGTTAATATTGAGAGGCCAGTGGTATCGATAACGTGTTCACCGCCGTTGGGCAGAAACGAAACTTGAGGAATCTTGAAATAAACCAAGTGTTTAGGTCTATAACGCAGCAGCTTTTATTCCACAATAAAAACACTAAGTATAGTTGTCAGATACATTAATACTATTGAGATTAAGCAAAGCACACTCGCAACGAGAAGTTCTTGTACGGAGGTTGACATTACAGAGAGAGAAAGGAAACGGATATAAGGACAAACTGACGTTTGTCACTGTCAAACTGATTGCGTTATGTTATATTCTTAATATATTCAACAGTTAATCACGCGAGCGCACGAGCGAGGCGTAATGTTGATTATTAAGTATTATTTAAAAACGGATTTTTCATTTATGGTGTACCTTGAACACAAAAAGATTGTGGAACACTGGCCTAGTGGTTTGACCTATGGCTTCTCAAGCAGAGGGTCGTGGGTTCAAATCCCGGCTCGCACCTCTGAGTTTTTCAGAGTTTATGTGCGAAATTACATTTGTAATTTACCATGAGCTTTACGGTGACGGAAAACATCGTGAGGAAACCTGCATACACCATTCAATGGTGTTTGTGAAGTTGCCAATCCGCACTGGGCTCGCGTGGGAACTACAGCCCATGTCCTCTCATTCAGAGAGGAGGCCTGTGCCCTGCAGTGTTACTTATATAGGCTGGGATGATGATGGATGATGATTGAATTATCAGAACATAAATTGCTTTCAGTACGGGTATGTATTACAATACCGAAGTACGAAAGACCGAATGTAGGTATTAAAACATCGAATGGGTCAAAAAACCGACACGGTTTTTTTCTGAAACCGTAAACTTCTCAGAATTTATTAAAACGGCGTCATACAGAACCCATTAGGTTAGGTTAGGTTTGTTTTATAACAATCTTAAAACGTTAACGGTTTCAGAAAAAAATCATGTCGGTCTTTTGACTCATTCGATGTTTTAATACATTCGGTCTTTCGTACTTCGGTATTGTAATACGCACCCTTCAGTACCTATTAATTATATTATTCCTAGTTAATAAAACTACCTACTTACCTTCCTTGGCATAATGCATAATTCTTTTTTTAATTTTCAGAACTAGATTCAACTGGTAGAGCACTATCTGCGCTATGTGAAATTGCATCAGAAACCTGCCAGGCGTGGTTCCAAGCATTGGAAAACAATTAAAATATTTTTTAATAAATTGCCTATGTCTCATATTCTTTCCGATAATTAATATTCAAGTTTCTCCTTATTGTAGCTACTTGAAATTTTAATCTTACTTATGTTAACTTAACTGAGCGTATGTGAGCTTCACTGAAATTATACTTTAAAAAAAATCAATGATCTTATAACAAAATTGAATTAACTTTTAATGTTTGTGGATGCTGATTATTGACAATAGCGTACACATAAATGCTTATAATTTGAATAATTAATACAATATAATAAATTACTATGAACTTCTTTTACTTCTACTCACTGGCTTGTCTAAAGGTTTTAATGGACCTATTACACATGATACATTTAATTTTGGTGAAATCCAGGCTTGTCCGCTCAAAAAGAGTTTGCCAAACTCTTTTGAGCTCATATATTTTCAATTCATTCTATACAAGCTGACCTGCAATGCAGAACGCAAGCAGTGTGAAAAGACCCATACAGTTATTTTTGTAATAATGCATGTGATTAAATGCCGCATTTGTATTTACACCAAGAAATGTGATTATGTAGTTTTTAAAATTAGGTAGATAGTCGTTTAATGTCATGCACATCAATTCATACCCACCATGTTTTTAACACAGACTTTTACCCTAACTAGGTTTATGACAAAGTTTACTAATTGCTTCAGGGATCATGTTTGTCTTGGCATGTCGATTAATGGAATGCTAAGCTTATACAACTTCAGCTTTGCAAACTATATGAGTTATTTACTAAGAATAGATGTGTTAGGAAGTTTTTGTAAGAGGTCCCTCGACGATCACATAAGCCCTTATTTTAATATAAAAAAGGTTATCGTAATCAGCTAAGCTATTTATAATTTATATTTTCCCCTAAAATAATGGTAAAAATATTAATGCTGGTATTACTAGATTAGAGGCGTCGTACTCAAAAATTATTATACGAGAATTCTGATTGGATACTATCGATCTCATAACCCAGTTGCACAACCTCCGGCTTCTGGCTTTAAATATAAAAAACCTCTAACAGCTTATAGTTCAGTTTTCAAAAGACGTAAGTGTATTTTTTTACAGTTGAATAAAAACGTACTTCATTCTATGGTGTTAAGGTACCTTATTGTGTAAGCAGTGGCGAGTCTGAAGGTTGACTGCATGGGCACAGAGGCCCTACCACGAAGTGCATAATTCGAACTTCGTTTCGTGCCGTCCCGCTCACGCTAATATGATTTGACACGAGAGTGAGAGGGATAATACGATACGAACTTCGATTTTCGAATTTCGTAGTAGCGCCTCAGATTACTTAATAGTTACTTCGTGCATGGGATGGATGAACCAGGGGGGGCACACTTACATATATCACACTTTTCATGCGACTACAGCGATCTCTTGGTGTTTTGTTAAAGAACTAAATTAGCGGCCATCTTGGTTGACTTGTCAAACTTGTCAGTTGTCATTCATCGGCCATGGCCATGGCGTACCAAATTGTACGGTCAAGGACTTTAATTGATAGGCCACTTGCGAACGTTCGTATTTTAGCCGTATAGTGCAAATCGGGTTTAGCCGCTTATACTTCATATATGCTGATTTGAATTAGACGGCTAAAATACGAATAGTGGCAATTAGCCTATCAATTAAAATTACGCGTAATTATAGCAATTATAGCTGTACATCACTACCAACATATACATATAGATAGGTATACATCTATAGATACGTCACATTAGTTCTTACCCAGGGCGTAGGGCAGCAGCACCTTCCATACATGCATATTTGACCATAGAGTTGCCACTCTTGTTCATATCATGGACTTAATACCTAACCCGGACTGAGTACTGCGACATAAAAGTGAGGCCGACTGAGAAATCAAACTAGTGGCTTGCATCTCGTTCTAATTAGGGTGACCAAGTACACCTGCGGATAATTATCAAGATTTTTCTTAAAAAACATTGACCTATAATAACAACAAGACACCCAATCGCTTAACAAAAGTTCCTCAAAAAACGTCCGAGCGGCGTTGTGTGTACGTATACATCAATTTATACAGATAACATTAACAGCATTCATCCAAATTAACACCTTATTTCGTAGCAGTAATGTTTAATGTCAATTGAATACGATCGTTCGAAGTAGTGACATGACGTCACGCGCTGGAAACCGCCTAAAGAGTAAAGAATGCAGTGGAGTGGTCATGCGAAGCGGAAGCTAGACTGTCTGTCTCTTTTTTTCACGTGAGTTTGATTACGGTGCGAAAGAGACATATACGAATACGGGGCGAGAAGTGACGTTGTAATCAACGCGCGGTCGAAACACAACTGAACCAAAAGCCTGCACAATAGACGCGTGTGTAGGCTTTTGCTTCCGACAATTTTTGAGCGTGATTGGGAGTCTAGTTGTTATTATAGGTCAATGTTAAAAAAGTATAAATGAGTTAATTCAGAATTAGAAAGAAATAATGTAAGACTACACTGATCTTATATTACAATTATTTTATTTATTTTTATTATTGTTTTACTTTTATTAATGTTATACAGAGGATTGATTTGTATTTTTGTATGTTTGTATTGTAACAAATGAACTCCAAAACTACTAGACGGATTTCAAAAATTCTTTCACGAATAGAATGCTACATTATTTCTGAGTAAAACAGGGTAATTTTTTAATCAGTGCACAAATTTTGATACGTGATTCAGTATCGTTGATAGATCATGATTATCTGTTCAAGATTTTTTTTTTAAATTTTGAAATTTGGGTTGTTCATAGTAATTCATCCAATAATTGGTTGAGTTACTATGAAAAAGAAAAAAAAATATTTTTTATTTTAATTTAATGATTTATTTTTAAAGTCAATATATAATTAAATATTCTGTGAAGACACCTGTTGCCGTTATAAATATCGAGCAAAAACGAACAAAAAAAATCATTTTTGTTGTATGGGAGCCCCTTAAATATTTATTTTGTTCCATTTTTTAGTATTTGTTGTTATAGCGGCAACCGAAATACATCATCTGTGAAAATTTCAACTGTCTAGCTATCACGGTTCCTGAGATACAGCCTGGTGACAGACGGACAGACGGACGGACAGCGGAGCCTCAGTAATAGGGTTTCCGTTTTTACAATTTGGGTACGGAACCCTAAAAAGACAAATAATTTCAGTCGTAGATCATCTTTATATATATATATATATATATATATATATATAAAAGATGCTTATTTTAATGTATTCTTTAGTTTTTTTAAAAAAAAATTACGAAAAACCCGAAAAAAAATTTCTGATCCAAATTTTTTGTGCCCTTAAATCGGGCCCCTTTTCCTATACCCCAACCTGCTTTTCAGTCTTATCTACGAAATTGCATTAGTAGACATACTCACACCGGCCTAAATCATAGGCACCCTAATAATGTTTGGCATCTAGTTTTGTCATTCTATCGTAAAATAGAGCCAAATGTTCCTTACCTGTGAAATGATATGCCACAATCAGCAAAGCATTCACTCTTACATCCCTTAACACAGCATATTTTCACCATTTTTAGCGAATTTACTTAGTTAAATTTAGTTAGCTGACAGAATAACAAGAGCCATTAAACAAATTTGAAATTTGATGGAAAATTTGTCAACGTCGGTGATACCAGTTAAAATTTACAATCACCACTTGATCATCACAATATTTAATGCATTACCGTGTTTTAATCAGTAAATATTAGTTGCAATCTTAATGATTTACTAATTAGGTAAAAGGTAATAATTTGTATCTAAATATAGCTATTTATTATAAAGAAGGTAATTATTTTCAGTACTGTAACACCAAATACCTTTTACGTGAAACGTTAATGTTCCTATCCGCTCCGAGATGGCGCTGTACGACAATTAGATGTCGCTAACGTTTGATTTATAGACTTTAGTGGTACGTGAAGCGTTAATGTTCCTATCCGCTCCGAGATGGCGCTGTACGACAATTAGATGTCGCTAACGTTTGATTTATAGACTTTATGGTGCATGAAGTGTTATTGTTCTGGTTCGATCAGAGATGGCGCTAGCAATCAAGTTAGATCACGCAATCGTTTGGTCGCTCGAGATCACTTAAATAGATTCGATTGTTTGATGTTTGTTAATTAGCCAGTTCTAGCCACAAGTAGTCTAGTACTTCCTCCAACCTCATTGGTCTTGCTTTGAGGGTGCTCCCACGCTCGTAGGACGCTCTCGAACGACTCCGATAGATTGGTAGATACTGCGATTTGGTCAAGCGCTTCTACGTTTGTAGGACGTTTCCCCGAACACAGTCTAGATATACAGATAGTAGTCAGTATAGATAGTAGTCAGATAGATATCTCGTGTATTAAGTTCAACAATATACTTGGTGATACCCTAAGTCGACCGTTGTTTGACTCGTCCCCACCGAACGCGCGCCCCACCGTTACAATCTGTACGCTTAGTATACGTTTTACCTCACCAAAATACTTCTCGATCGCGTTTACGTAAAAAATTGAATTACTAGGGAAACATGGACAGCGTCTCCGCGCGCGCGCTTTTATGTTTCCATAGAATTGAAATTTTTACGTAAACGCGATCGAGAAGTATTGAAGTGAAGGAAAACTTATACTAAGCATTCTGGCGTCCAACGCGGGCCAAACTTCGACGAGTGACGAGTTCTTAGTGACGAGATACGGAAGAGTAACGTCAATCAAGGTTAAGCCTGGGAATACCACCGAGGAATATTTTGATACAATAACCGATATGTTGACAAGTGAACAGTTCAAAGAGCTGTTAGCAACAATGCCGTCCAATAAAAGGTCGATCACGTCATGCAACTTTACCTTTGACGGATGTAAAGAGGCCCAGTCTGTGGAAGCATTTTTGGCAGGAGTTAAGGTGTTCAAGGACATAGAAAAGATCAGTGATGCTGACGTCATTCAAGGTCTTCCTCTACTGCTGCATGGGGACGCTGGTTCATGGTGGCAAGGGATAAAAGAGAGTGTTACCACCTGGGCGGAATTCGAGCATCGGTTACGCACAAACTTCGCTCCTAAGAAACCAGCATTCATCTTGTACCAGGAGCTCATGACGGAGAAACAAGATCCCAGCGTACCGACAGCGACGTTTATCGCCAAGAAACGATTACTGTTTTCTTTGCTTCCTGCACCAGTACATCCAGAAACACAGCAGCTCGACATGATTTATGGACTCCTAAAACTACAAATCAGGGATCGAGTGCCTCGGAACTCTGTAAAATCATATGAGCAGTTGCTGAGCGCCGCGCATGGGGTCGAACTTATCCTTGAAGAGCAAAGAACCACGGGAGGTGCAAAAACACAAAGTCACGCTGCGTCTACTAGCTCTGGAAGAGTACGCTGCAATTATTGTAAGATACTAGGTCATACTGCCGAGGTGTGTCGCAAGAAGAAGTGGGCCGAATCTAATTCAACATCCACGGTGTCACAGGCAAAAGTGGTCCAAACGACGGGATGTGATTTTCAGACTCAGATGCCTTCACCGTCGGCACCAAAGTTCTCCTGTTATGGCTGCGGCGCGCCAGGTGTAGTACGCACCAACTGTCCCACTTGCTCGAAGCTGCCGCGCCAACCACCTATCAAGAAAGAATCAGTTAGTTTCTGCTCAGTTAACATACAAACCGACGCTAGACCGAGACCAGTGATCTGCATGTCGATAAAGAGCATTCAGGGGTATGCTTACGTGGATACCTGCGCTAAAGCCAGTGTGGCATCTTACCAATTGTATTGCCAGCTGAAACAGGAAGGGTACCAGTTTCAAAAAGAAGTCGTGCAACTCACCTTAGCTGACGGAATCACAAAACAACAAGATGTACTTACCGTCAGGGTGGATGTAACAGTTTGTGACCGAGTCATTCCTACAACATTCTTAGTACTGCCAGAATCCCGTGACAATCGCACATTACTAGGGATGGGATTCATACAGGATGCCCGCATGATACTCAACCTTGCACAGTTTACGTGGTGGTTCCTCGACGACCCTCACCAAATTAATGAGCTGTACGAGGAGGGTTTCCTCCACTTTGAGAAACCAGAAACCAACTTAAGCATTGCGAATGCATCGGTCGATCACCCAGCTACCTTGACCAACCCGAAGACCACACACGTGACTACAGTGACTGAGCCTGGGGACACCGTAAACCAGCGTTCCAAAGTTCAAAAGGAGGTTAATGGGTCAGCGTATCGGTTGTACCGTATTGACGACACGTTAACCACTAGAAAGTACAAGGTTTTCGATGGGTACTCACCTCGAGTTGACTATATAATGCGGGACGCGAAAATGCATATCCACCAAGATGAGGTCACCTTATCACCTCGATCGCAGGCCCTATTTCCTGGTACTGTGGACTATTACGAGGAGGTGGAATAAATTCACTCGAAATCACACAATCAAGCATAATCAATGATGAGCAATGAACCAAAACACTATACCGCCATATCAACCATCGATTACCCAAAGGGAACACTGTAAACTAGAGCCTAACATAATAACCAAGACAAACACTAGCGGCTATGCACCCGGAGCAGCTTCCATCCAGGGGGAGGGCCCCGAAGCACGAGAAAGAAACTGTTCCACCGAGGGAAGAGGCCGGCCAAGAAAACAATAAAACACCAATCCAGTTCCTGCGTCGAGACGCCTACAGGAACTGAGGGGGAGAAGTTGTAACACCAAATACCTTTTACGTGAAACGTTAATGTTCCTATCCGCTCCGAGATGGCGCTGTACGACAATTAGATGTCGCTAACGTTTGATTTATAGACTTTAGTGGTACGTGAAGCGTTAATGTTCCTATCCGCTCCGAGATGGCGCTGTACGACAATTAGATGTCGCTAACGTTTGATTTATAGACTTTATGGTGCATGAAGTGTTATTGTTCTGGTTCGATCAGAGATGGCGCTAGCAATCAAGTTAGATCACGCAATCGTTTGGTCGCTCGAGATCACTTAAATAGATTCGATTGTTTGATGTTTGTTAATTAGCCAGTTCTAGCCACAAGTAGTCTAGTACTTCCTCCAACCTCATTGGTCTTGCTTTGAGGGTGCTCCCACGCTCGTAGGACGCTCTCGAACGACTCCGATAGATTGGTAGATACTGCGATTTGGTCAAGCGCTTCTACGTTTGTCGGACGTTTCCCCGAACACAGTCTAGATATACAGATAGTAGTCAGTATAGATAGTAGTCAGATAGATATCTCGTGTATTAAGTTCAACAATATACTTGGTGATACCCTAAGTCGACCGTTGTTTGACTCGTCCCCACCGAACGCGCGCCCCACCGTTACAGTACTAATTAATACCACTATTTCATTATCTTTTAGTCAACTGGCAACAGGTGCGAGTGGGACACACACCACTAGTTTGGGTTTCTCTCTCGGACCCCTGTCTCTAGTTGCCATTATTAAACTGTATGGCTTGGTAATATGGGTCATTTTTGATTGACTAATAAAAGTTAGTACTCAGTCTTTTGGTATTACGTCTATGGTTCATATAATATTACAATACTCTTTGGGATGAACAGAGGCGCTACTACGAAATTCGAAAATCGAAGTTCGTATCGTATTATCTCTCTCACTCTCGTGTCAAATCATGTTAGCGTGAGCGGGACGGCACGAAACGAAGTTCGAATTATGCACTTCGTGGTAGGGCCTCTGAGAACTGTCATACGTCAGTCATATTTCTTATCTGTGGTGTAATGGCTGACTGATTGCTGTCGTAGTAGTGTGGAATTATTTTTATCTATAAACGATTAAGTTTACTTGTTTTACTCAAAACTCCTTTGATTTGTTTACATGTAGTGGTGTAAAACATCGTTATTTAACTGAATTGAGCCGGGAGCATACGTGGGTCATCGCAAGTAGTAATCAAGGTAATTTTTCCTTTAATTTTCCCATTTTCACGCTGCATTTTCTGTCTGAGACTAATTGGACCATTTTATTTGAATTTCTCCGGTCTTATTAGTCAACACGTGCGAGCTTCAGGGTTTTTCTAGTAAGATCTAATTGTTTTGGCAAGTATTTCAATATCTTTATGAGTGAATAATTGTCAACTAAACTCACGCGTCATACGGTCCACCGGACTTGGAACTTTACTTAAAATTAATAACAAATTAGTTTAACTGTGCTATTTGTACATGAGAGAAGGCTTTGGGCACCAACATATATTGAAATGTATTAATGTGAATGTCATTAACACCAAAAAGTAATTATTATCTATATTATCATATAAACGAATATATCTCCTTGGGGCCGTAGTTCCCACGCGACCCTAGTGCGGATTGGGATTTACACACACACCATTGAATTTCTTCTTGAGTGTGCCTCGGTTTGCGCACAATGTTTTCCTTCACTGTCATCCTTCATGGTCATGATAAATTTCAAATGTAATTTCTTATTCTGAGAGGTGACCTGTGTCCTGCAGTAGGATGTGTTTAAGCTGGAACAATGATAATCAAGGTTCGGATTTTTCATCGCACAGTAAGATGAAAGAAAACTATGGAGTCAATATTAAAGTTAAAATTTAACTCATATTCATACTCATTCATGTAACCCTTTCGAACCCATGTGAGTATGAAAAGTGTTACAATAATGGACTTTGTGAAATGTACTAATATTATCTTTAAATTTGGAATCCCCAAAATGATGTAAAGTTCAAATTTCAAAATAATGTAAAGTTCAATTTTAATTGCAATTAAACGTCACAATTGTATCAGCCAGGTCCGAAAGGGGTAATTAATACAGAGAGTAAATTTTAAATGAAAAAACAATTTGAATTGGGGATGTCTATTTTTTTGGAATGTATAGTTAATCGAAAACCATTTCGAGATAAATGCTTTTTAACTCGTTTTCTGTAATTATTTAATTTTAATATTATGTAATGAATTTATAACATTACAAATAAGCAATAACCTTCATTTGACATTGGTGTAAATTGCGTGACCAGTCCAAGTCGTACTTTATTCTCTGTGGTTAGAATTCTTCACAAAATTGCACGTGGATTATACTACGGAGTTTGTTTTGGACCCACTGTCTGACATCTAGCACTTTGACAGCGCCAGTAAAGTGACACTAGTTACAGTGTACCACTACGCAAAAAATAGTTAAAGGGGTTGCCTTATTGTACGCATTTAGATAGATTTAGAAATTTGGCAGTGTGGGAGCCCTCAATTATAATCTGACGTCATCAACCAAAATAGTTTCAATGATTAATTTTGAAAAAAGTAGTGAACTAAATGACAAAATATTGAAATTAGTTTCTTATAATTGACTTTTCTATACAAAAAAAAATATAAAAACCAACGGTAATTTTTTTAGACATTCCCAATTCAATTAAATGATATTTTAAATAAAAAAGTGAACTGCCGCACAATAAAAAAATTAACATCATTTCTATTTTAATGAGCTTCTATTTCGTAATATCCATGGGGCATGGAGATACAGGAATGGGCGTCAAAATCAGAGTAATAGTCTAGTAATACTTTTATCCCTTTATCAGGCTGACAGATCGAAAATGTCAATTGAAAGATAATCTTGCTTAATGTAATTAATTCAAACAAATTTTTGTAGTATGATGCGGGAAGTCTAGAATATACTACCAACCAATATAAAACCTCTTTTATTCAAGAAAATATGAAAAGCGTTGCCACAATTGTAATTTTGAAATGGACAATACACACGCCATACCTGCCTTATCAAGATTTTGACGCCCATTCCTGTATCTCCATGCCCCATGGATATTACGAAGAAGCTTTCTAAATGTTAAATTTTTTATTGTGCGGCAGTTCATTTTTTAATTTAAAATATCATTTATTTTGAATTCAAATTGTTTGTTTCATTTAAAATTTATTCTCAATATTAATTACATGAATGAGTATGAATATGAGTTAAATTTTAACTTTAATATTGACTCCATAGTTTTCTTTCATCTTACCGTGCGATGATAAATCTGAACCTTGATGATGAAGAATTCTGACTTTCGGGGCCGTGACCACAGGCTCTATGTGGTCTTATGGGGAAGACAGTACAGGGAGGCCTGTGGCAAAAAGAGGCACTTCTAAAATGTATATCTATAATCTCTACAGAGATGTCCATTTGATTTTTCTACCATTGGGTGAAATATTTTGGATCCAGTTTAACACTGGAGATGATAATGATGATTATTAAATGTCTGTTCAAAAAAATATATTTACAATCAATCTTTATTTTTCCTATTAATTAACATAGGGTTGCCACCTTATGTATGTTAGCCTGATAGCCTGTATTGATCAGTCATGGTCATAAATTATATGTTACCAAGGCATCAAAAATATCTATACACCTCTATATGCTACTAACTATAAGGTTGATGTTTGCATATATTATTTACTGTGATGGCTGTATAGATAATGAATGCCTTTGACTGTATAAAAATGAGGGAAAAAAAAACAATTGACAACTGTTGAGATACGGGTTCCCTCTATTATTGTCTGAAACAGTTTAAGCATAACAGACTTGGCATAATCGGTTTTTGGCAAATGGTAATGTGACAGAAACCTTATTTAGCATAATTTGTAACATCACAAGAATGAGTTAGTGCAAAATGAATGTTGCATAGTTCAGCATTTTTATTTGGTATATTATTGATTGTCTGAAAATGACATACTGTAATAATTATAAAGAAACCCTTTAATCTCCATTGACTTGGTTTGTTGCCCAATATATTTATGTTATTGAGTTTCACTGTTATCTTTACTGAGCATTCTTGCATATTTATTTTAATTTGTATTTTACTGGATTATCCTTTTCAATGCTTTGTCAAATACAATATAGCTCTTACTATACACCATGACATCGGTATGTCAAATGCTAAGTTTAACCCTACCAAAATGAATGTAGGTACAGTAAAATTACATAAAGTTGACCACTGACAGATGGTTTGCCTTCTTTTCATATTCAACTTTAACAACCTACAGATAAAGCCAATTTTAGAATACTGTTACCCACGTTTGCAGATTTTGTAATAGCTACTTTATTTGTATGGTGTTTAAGTTGGAAATGAAATGAAGGCAAGCCATCTGACAGTGGTAAACTAAAAGTAAACATATTGTAGATATTGCTCTTCTCATTGTGACTCATATATCTGTCGTTGGCACCCAAAGGGTTAAACCTGTACCTGGGGCCCCAATTTAATTTTTGCACTGGGGCCTAGGTTACCTAGATATGCCAAGGGGCCATCCATAAATTACGTCACACCAATTTCGATCAATTTGGACCCCCCCCCCCCCCCTGTCACACTTATTATTATTATTATTAAAGCTATATTTATCCATACAGTACAATAAATTTCTATACATTTTTATTATATTAGTTCTATTGTATGGCCACTCTAGGGTAAAAAGCCTCCTCCATCTCTTTCCACTTTTGTTTTTCTTGAGCAGTGCTCATCCAGTCATTTCCCGCTGTTTTTATAATTTCGTCAACCCATCTCTTCTTCTGCCGTCCTCTATGTCGTTTTCCAGTAGGACAGAGCCATTTTGTTGTTTTTAATGTCCGTCTATTATCCTGATATCGAGCTATATGACCTGCCCACTTCCACTTCAGTGTCAAGGCATGCTTTAGTGCGTCCGTGAGTTTTGTTTTGTTGCGTATGTCAACATTTCGTATTTTATCAATTCTTCTCAGTTTCAGGATGCTTCTTTCCATAGCATGTTGGCATGACAGAATTTTGTTTTTAATCTTGTTAGTGAATGTCCAAGTCTGGCTAGCATATGTTAAGCAGGGCAAGATACACGAATCCATTACAATCTTCTTTAACTTCAGACTGTAGTTACCTTTTAAGATTTCTTTCTGTGCCCAATACTTCTTCCATGTTGTATTTATCCTTCTGTCTATTTGTATGGTGTTAAAGTTGGAAATGAAATGAAGGCAAGCCATCTAACAGTGGTAAACTAAAAGTAAACATATTGTAGATATTGCTCTTCTCATTGTGATTCATATATCTGTTGTTGGCACCCAAAGGGTTAAACCTGTACCTGGGGCCCCAATTTAATTTTTGCACTGGGGCCTAGGTTACCTAGATATGCCAAGGGGCTATCCATAAATTACGTCACACCAATTTCGATCAATTTGGACCCCCCCCCCCCTGTCACACTTATTACTATGAAAATCGCCATTATTTTGTTCTAGTGTCACAGATCGCTTGACCCCCCCTCCCTCTAAATGCGTGACGTCATTTATGGATGGTCCCCAATGCCCTTCGCAGGTCTTTGTCGACCCCTTGGGGTAGATATAGACTTTGGGGCCGATACAGACGGACTGGCATTCCAACTGCAATATAACTGCAACTGCCCATACATTTCAGTTGCAGCTAGCATGAAGTTTGCCTGCAGTTGTGACTTTAATGCAACTGCAATGCAAATTTCCCTTTTGGAGACTAAGGTGATAAGGTCTAAAGGGGGTGATCCATTTGCGGACTTAAAAACCGTCGCGAGTTCGTTGGCGTACCGGCGGTTTTGCTCGCCAATGGATCACCCCCTTAAAGGGAAAAATTACTAAGTTTAAAAATGACTGGGCCCGCGTGGGAACTACGGCCCAAGCCCTCTCATTCTGAGAGGAGGCCTGTGCCCTGCAGTGGGACGTATATAGGCAGGCTGGGATGATGATGATAAAAATGACGCCATTTTGGTTAGATCAAATTACCAAAATCGTTATTTCCTGGTAACAAAATTTCCATTCACATTTTATCCCAAATGAATTTACTGAAGCTTATTTTGACTGTAGCATTTTTTCCCAATTTGAATTGACACAGAAACAGCGTCGACCTCTTCTGTGTCCTTTTGGCCCTTCGGGCCGATGCAAACTTACCATAACCTAAACCTACCTATGTTTCTGTGTCGATTAAAGTTAAAGTTGGGAAAAAACTTAGTATTTTTTTCATATCGTTATTTTTATACTTAGTAATTTTCCCTTTTAGTCCTTAAATATTATTTATTTTTATTAGCAGTTGTCTGCTCACCGAATCTAAGATTTTAAAGCGAAAAAGTTTCCGGGTGCGCCGGTGGGACTTGAACCCACTTCTCCTGGGTATGCGCCCCAACCTGGGTGTTCTACCAACTGAACCACGTCGCATCCAACCGACCTCCCCGAAATTCTTAATCGCTCACATACGCCAACAGTGGCGTGTGGTAACATCCATCACAACTATCAGAAGCTATGAGCTGAAGCTATTTTAGTCCTTATTAATGCACCGGCAGTTGGCAGTTATGTTGCAGTTCAAATGCAGTCTGTCTGTATTGCCCCTTAGCCTTAGGGTATCACATCACAGGTCTGTATTTAAAATTATTATGCAAAAACATTTGGGCTGTGGCAGAATATCTGTGTTTTGCTCCTATGAGCAATGTTGACCACTGAGCCACGGCCCTTTTGCACTACTGCAGCGCATACAGACAATATTAAATGTTTTACTTTTAAGTTTATACTGATTTCTGTATTTTTGTTATTTTTGATTGTGTGTGCTTGCAGTACCAAATAAACGTCTTTATCTATCTATCTACATAGCATTGTTAGATAAGTGTCTGCAATCATAACAATACAACTAATACAAGCTAGTGACATCATACAGATTAAAAATAACATTTGGATAAAAACTTTGAGAAATGAAAAGCCACTAGATTTTTATTTATTTTGAAAAAATTATATCGTAGATGAAAAAGTGGTGAAGATGGGATAAAATAAATAAATAAAAATAAATAAATATCACGGGACAATTCACACCAATTGACCTAGTCCCAAAGTAAGCTAAGCAAAGCTTGTGTTATGGGTACTAAGCAACGGATAAACATACTTATATAGATAGATACATACTTAAATACATATGAAACACCCAAGACCCGAGAACAAACATTCGTATTTTTCATACAAATATCTGCCCCGACACGGGAATCGAACCCGGGACCTCAAGCTTCGTAGTCAGGTTCTCTAACCACTAGGCCATCTGGTCGTCTAAATGTTTGAATGTTTAAGTTAGTCTCGCAATAACGGATTTAGATGAAACTTTTTTTACATAAAACTGACCTGTGATTGACCACATCTCACCTGATGAAAAGTGTAGGTAGATGAGGCCAAGGGTGTATCTCACTGGTCCAGTAATAGCCTATTCACTCCAGCCTTGAATTTGATGTACAGATGGACAAATATCGGAATTGAAATATATGATATTTTTAGTTTAAATAAGAATAGAGGGCGCTGTCCAAAAACGTTGACGTACAGACTAGCCAACTTATCTGTGAACCAGATCAAGTAATACTACACTTTATGTGAACGGCGTAAAAACTTTTTCAATTCACAGATAAGTTGGTTAGTCTGTACCTTGGCTTTCAATATGACGTGTTAACTTCGTCTCCGAACCACAGATGGCGTTGTTAGAGCGAACTTTGAGCTTAAGGGGCTCCCCAAATCTATGGACGCGGAATCGGCTTCAGCCGATCGGAAAAACCTTTATGTCAACGCAATAAGAGCGAAAAAGACGACGATCAGCTCGGCTCCATTCGACCCGCATAGCCGGCTTGGCATCTTTTTCGCTCTTATTGCGTTGACATAAGGGTTTTTCTGATCGGCAGAAGCCGATTCCGCGTCAATAGATTTGGGGAGACCCTTAAAAGGCTTTCTACACGGTCGGGACCAACCGCCGACCGTCGTGTCCTTGGTCGGGTTGATTTAAAAATGAACAGTGTAGAAATCGGTTGACCCGACCGATATTTGGTTGATGTCAACGGCCTTGGTCGCGAGCGCATCCCTCACGACAGGCTGCGTCCGTGGTCGGTTGCGTCAACCACCGACCGTGTAGAACGAATACAAAAATTGGTTGACCCGACCAAGGACACGATGGTCAGCGGTTGGTCCCGACCGTGTAGAAGGCCTTTTAACCCCTTCTACACGGTCGGGATCAACTGCCGACCATCGTGTCCTTGGTCGGGTTGATTTAAAAATGGACAGTGTAGAAATCGGTTGACCCGACCGATATTTGGTTGATGTCAACGGTCTTGGTCGCGAGCGCATTGTCCGTGGTCGGCCCCAACCGTATGGAACGCTGTCGGCCGACGCGAGCGCTTCAATCAACCCGACCAAGGACACGATGGTCGGCGGTTGGTCCCGACCGTGTAGAAGGGGTTTTAGTGATCCTGTAAAGGTCGGCGCTGACCGGATTCGTGTGCGTGACGTGTCACCGGTTGTGGTGATGGGAGCTGTGGGAGGGATGGCACACTAGATGCATGCACATGGTGTGCCATCTTTCTTACGGTTTCATTTATTACAACTGATGCGTGACACGCAAATTTGATAGGAAAACTGAAAAAAAAATGATAAAAAATAAACGAAAGAAAAAGGAAGATAAGAAATGTCTTTTATGACGCGTATTGCCATTTCCCACGGTGTATACAGTTATCGCATTAAATAATATTTGTATTTTGGTGTTATTTTCATATAGTAGAAGAGAAATGTAAAAGTTTTGGATACAATTCTCAATAAAATGATCTTCTAATTTTGCTGATCGTGTATTATTAACGTTGGTGAAAAAGTATTTTTTTTATCTTAAATATTATTATATCCGTTAAATACTAGCCGAAAACACCGTGTTTATTTGATGTGTGTAAAAGTGATTTAAAATTGTGTTTTTTAACATAAAAGTGCGTAAACCAATGGAGGAAAATTTCTTTATTTTCAGCATTTCAAGACGCACCTCAGTAAAATGGAACCCGTGGCGATCATAGAGCCGGCGGCGAAAAAGCAAAAGACAGGAAGCTCTATAACCGTAACCATTAACCAATACATCGAAGAAATAAAAGAAAGAAAGAAAAGCGTAATAGCCGTTTTACAAGATGACTTATTTGAACCCATCCGCTTAACTAAAGTTTACGTTGGTCATATACGAGAAGTCAAAGATATATCGAAAGCTATAGCTGTTCTTAACGAGAAAATACCGCTTAAAGAACTTTCGCATCTGAAAAGAGTCAGAAAAAGAGACATAGTTCTATGTCCTGTACATTTTTTGGACAGCGTTTCTTCCATACAAGAGTATATTGAAGGCCACGTTGAAGAATTAAAAAATATGTTTGAATATTTTAAAGAAATAGATGTGCCGCTCTCACCTCCGCTACTGTCAAGCCATTTCAGAGATTGCAGTAAACTCTGGTCGTGCAATTTTCATCCTAATAAATACTTGGAAAGATTGGTTGACGGCACGCTGTTTAGTCCTTCTGAAAATGATAATCATACGAAGTTTATGATGTTGACTTTTGAAGTAGCGAAATGGCATATAGGAAACTCTAATTGTGATATATCCTGTCTCAACGCGGCAGTAGTAGTTGATCCTAGTTCGAATTCAGTGGTAGCCGCAGCGTTTGACAATAGGACAGAGCATCCTGTCAAACACGCCGCCATGTTGGTTATAGATAATGTAGCCAAGACACAAAATGGCGGCGCTTGGGGGGACGAAAGTAAAGCTGCGGTCGCACTGCGCGGCGTGGATGAAGATCTAATGGAATTCTTGAAGAAAAAATACTTTCCGACCGTTGCTTTTGGCGCTAAGCAATGTACAGACGATAAAGGACCTTATTTGTGCACTGGTTATTATGTTTATTTGATAAAAGAGCCTTGTGTGATGTGTGCGATGGCGTTAGTACATGCTAGAGTGAAGCGAGTGTTTTTCTGCCTCAATAATAAAGAGTCAGGTGCTCTCAAGTCTCGAGTTAAGTTACAGACTGTGTCGTCTCTAAACCACCATTTTGAAGTTTTTACTGGCTTTATTGAGTCTACAGATAATTCTTATAATTACTATTCGTGAATGAGTTTGTAAAAATAATGTTGACAGATGCTGCGACACTGTTCTGGTGCTACAAGTTTTTTTTATCAATATCATAAACAAATCAATGCTGTTGGAGGTTTATCGTCTCCGAATACAATTAAGTAATATATATTATGTTTTAAGATTTAAATTTGCGTGTTTTATTTAGAAAACCAAGATAAATCCTACCTAGGGTTGGCAAGATTTCTTAAGATGATACTTTTATTCGTGTTGAAAAAATATATTACACTTCAATATTTTTTTAAAAACAGGGGTGTTATATATGTTTGACCACTATGTGTGTGCGTGTGCGTGTACGTTTCTCTGTGGCATCATAGCTCTTAAACGGGTGAAAAGTTTTGGAAGCGTTTTTTTTTATTTGAAAGCAGGTTCTTTGCGATGGTTCTTAGACATGTTTCATTGAAATCGGTTCAGCCGTTTCTAAGTTATCAGCTCTTGCTAGCTGCGGAAATGATCTTAGAAGCATAATGAGCATTCACTTTATTTTCAAACATATGTATATGTGACCTAATTGCGTTGGAGGTTTTAATTTTTTTTTATTTATTGTTAGGTATCTATTCTAAAGCCGTTAAACGAGCATGCGTTTCACCTTATGGTATATGACACGCACCTGTGACACTATAAAACTATTACGATTACAGCAGTAGCGAAGGGTAGGTACTAACAACGCGATTCCCCCGGGTTGACTAAACTTTAAGTACCTAACCAAACGGTACACTTTCATTACTACACTGTTTTTCAAGAAGAGGATAAATGGGTATGTTTTTAGGTTTTTATTACCCCGGCTTTACTGGCATAATTTTTCACGCCCCGCCACTGGATTACAGACGCTGGAAAATCATTTCAAGTTAACAATGGTGTTTGAAGTATCATTCTAATAAAAACCTTGAAAGTCTGCCGGTTGACGCAATATGTCATTGATTAGCGTCCATTTGCGGCGCCTTATGGAGGCATAGGCGGGTCTTTCAGGCAATCATTCAGTGGACAATATGCATCAACACAATAGACTTACTATAAATGCTTAACGTTTGACTGGGATGGGTCTAAATCAGCGATCGGCAACCCTTTTGGCAGGCAAGGGCCACAAGGTGGCAAAATAAACTAAAGGTGGGCCGCAGTCATGGTATTAACCGTAGAAGCCCAATACACCTACGCATAATTGGTCATATCATCATCACATGGCCACAAGCATGCGCAAGTACGCATGCATGCGGCCCGCGCGTTGCCGACCGCAGGTCTAAATAATCCAATCTTCATCATTTCAGCCTAAGGGCCTACGCTAGCTGACGTGGATTACCCGGAACGGACGCCCGTCGCGCGCGCGTCTAATAAGAAATTGTATGAACAGCGCTAAGTGGCGCGGGCGCGTGCGACGGATTTTCGGTACATTTTAGACCCGCGAGCGGGCGCACGCGGCGGACGTCCGCGTCAGCTAGCGTAGGCCCTAAGTCAGAACAAGGTTCGCCAAATAAGTAGATCGATTCGCGTTCCCGCAACCTTAACGGAGTCGTCACTCGATCTTGTTGGAGGCCTACCTGCACGTCTTCCGGTCCGTGGATGCCATTCGAAAACTTTTAGAGAAATAACCTAATTCTGCTGCGGTATCTTAACCCTTTAACGATTTGACAACCCTGTCAAGACATTCGATTTTGGACCGTCAATGTTGCCAATTTGAATCTGTATTGATTTCTGTATGATGACAAATATCTTGCCAATACCCTCTAAAGGGTATGATCGCTCGTAGAATTGATATTCGATGGTACCAAAAGGGTCTCGAGTGGCGTCCACGGACCGGAAGATGCAGTGTAGGTAGGCCTCCAATAAGATAAAGCGACGACCTGGTTAAGGATGCGGCTGGGGTGGCACAGAACCGATCTGTTTGGCGAGCCTTGGGAGAGGCCTATGTTCAGCAGTGGTCGTCTTTCGGCTGCAATGAGAATGAATGTGGCAGCCAACCGAAGGAATAAACCTACACATGACATGATGATTATATTTTCGTTCTGTAGGGGGGTTGAAGCCAGATTTGAACCCACGACTCAAGCAGAGGGAGTTGAGAGGTCATAGGTCAAATGACTAGTAACTTTACAACTGAAGGTTTTATCGAGCAAATAGACCGTGAAATGTCTTCATTGTGGGCAGTGGGCACGGAATGGCTAGTTGGTGTATCTAGTTTTGTAACAAACAATGTTGGGCAGAACGGACTTGGGTCGTACAGTCGCCGTCATAATCGGAGCGACAAAAAAAAGTTGACCGGTGGCCTCGCAAGCAGAAAGTCGTGGGTCCGAGCCCCCCCCCCCCCTTCGCCTCTAAGTTCTTCGATATGGATGTGCGTAATTACGTTTGAAATTTACCATGAGAAAAAAACAACCAAAACCAACAAGTAAAAAAATAGTAACTATTAGATACTTATGAAACCAAAAGCGTGTAGATGACCATTATTTCCTTTCAAATTGTTACGTATTAGCTGTGAATTAACGACCGCTTTAGTCTAGTTGGTAGTGACCCTGCCTACGAAGCAAGAGGTCCTGGGTTCAAATCCCGGTAAGGGCATTTATTTGTGTGATGAGCACGAATATTTGTTCCTGAGTTATGGATATTTTCTATGTATTTAAGTATTTATTTATCTATATAAGTTGTTTATCGTCGTCTAGTACCCATAGTACAAGCTTTGCTTAGTTTGGGACTAGGTCGATTTGTGTAAGATTGTCCCCTAATATTTATTATTATTATGGATTTCCGATCACGGGCCCATGGGCACCCGGTCATTTGAAAGGCGTTCATGGGGCCGAAGCCAACATGAAGAGGCCTTTGGTACCATATAATATAAATGAGATGGGCGCAACTATGGAGGTCTATCCCCTAATACACCATGAGGATGTGTTAGCGGACAGTCCTCCACAGTTGCCAAACTTTTGCCAGGTAGGAAGCGACATGGAATGGGCTATGGGGTTGGGATGTTGTGGACAGGATTACCGGGCTATGGAGTGAGATAACGGACATCTACCATTTCAATATCTCATAAAATGAACTTTTGGTAGGCGGTGACTCGCCGTTCACTAAATGGGCCCCTCAAACTATTGCCCACTCGGGGCAACGAGGCGGCAACATTGGTGTGAACGGCTAAGGATGGAGAGGTGTTCCTGGACTTTAAACTTCAAAATGCCAACTCGCCACTTACGGAAACACATCCATCCTTCGAGCATTTAGTTCTTGCGCTCCACTCTAGGCGGCCAACAAAGGCAAACTAGAGGCGGGGTGGGTGTGTAACTGTGTGTGAGTGTGTGTATAAGCGCATGTGTGTATGTGTACCCCTGGAGGTCTCGGGTTCGTGGTGTCGCTACGCACCAACAGCCCGCCACAAGCCGCTCTGCGATGACTGACTGCACTGGTGACACGACAACGAGGTCGTCACATCCTTACGCCTTATTACATCCCTACGCCTTAACTTTTATTATTATTATTATTATTAATTATTTTTCAAAAGTGTTTTTCAATAAAAAAGACACGTCAAGATCCGAAGAAGACCTTCTTTCTAATGCTAAAAAAAACAAGTATAGCATGTTCACCGCCGGTGCAAGTAAAGAATAGAATCTGCGGTGAGGAAGTACTCTGTTGTATGGAGTGTCGTAGCACTATTTGTGATGGACATGTCATGAAATTTGATCTTCTCCATAACCATGCCGTGCTCTACTTTGTATTAGTACCTATAGTTTATTACTTAATAGCTGAATAGTTGTATTATTAGTCAGTATTTACGCGACATTGTGTGTGGAAACATTTACATGACAAGAGTCTTAAGTTGGATTTGAATTGGGCAATTGACACCATCTTAATTCCAAAACATATAACTGTAATAAAAAGCAGATCAAATTTAATTTAAGAGTGAGGCCGTTTGGCGTAGAGTGTAATTTTTTGAGATTTGAGTCGAGTGATTTTCGGTTGCGTAATTTTAGTCCTATTTGTGTAAAACCTATTTTGCGTCGCCGTGCGGCACACACTGGACTTTTGTAAAAAACTGAATGCAGCAGAAATTACGCGACCAAAAATACGAAACTCGAAACTCAAAAAATTGCATTCCTTTAGCCTCACGTGACGTCACTCCTCAGCATTGACGTACAAAATTTATTGAAGGGTTGTTTGACAGTTCAGAAAGTACTCAGTTGATTGGTGTCAAATACCCATTTGCTGTAAAGTTGTTTAGTGAATATTTCGAAGCTCCTGTTGCTTTGGTAAGGTAATTTTATCTTATTATTTACATATTATATTTATAACTAGCGGACCCGACAGACGTTGTCCTGCATGTTATTTCAAGCGATTAGGATATTAAACAAAGTATGAAATTAAAGACAAATAATATAATAATTTCATATACCGACTGCAGCGCCATCTGCCGGGCTGATTTGTGAATCTAAACCATCCAGGGCGCCACCCAAACGCATACAAAAAATATTATTCAAATCGGTCCAGCCGTTTAGGAGAAGTTCAGTGACAAACACACGTACAGTGGAATTATATATATAAAGATTGTCAGCGCAATTTTCTTAATTTTTTCTTCGTTTGAAGTTTTTGCGCGGTATTAAAAAACTTGAAGAAAAAGATGAATGAATCATATCAGTAAAGTTTGCTTTAAACTTTTTGCTTTTGCATTTTGCTTCAAAGCGCTTTTTTGGCGTGAAATAATCCGAGGAATCTGTTTTAAATCTTTCGGGTTACTCGTCGGTCACGGTGTATAAATTGCCATGGGCTCATAATACATAAATATCAAAATTGTCTCATTCCTAAAATTAACAAATGTCATAATATCTTTGACCTCTCATTTCATTACATACATTTCCTTAAAATACCGAATCACAAATACAACAACATTTCAAACTAACTTAAACTGAATACTGCACAAAGGCAAAGAGAAAAAGTTAGGCATTCTGGAATCTAGGTATTTTAACACCAAGTCCTTTAGAAAACTAGGAGTATTGGTAAAAGGGTAAAATGAAATTGAGACGCAATGAGCCCTACTCATTTAATTAATTACCTATAACCATCTGAATTTACTAAAACGTTAATGTTACCACAAAATAACTAGCATATGCACAACTCCATTACGTACCAGCTTTTAGTGGTAAAAACCAGTTTTGCATTTAATTGCGTTCTACAGATGATGCATATTAAAATGTCATTTGGTCTCATCATCATTGCGGCCTATAAGGCCTACATCCAACTGTAGGGTATGCTTCCTCTCAGAATGAGAGGGGCTCGGGTAGTTCCCTCGCGAGCCCAATGCGGATTGGGAATACACAAACCATTGAATTTTCCCGCAGGTGGCTCGGAGTTTCTATTTTTCGTTAAAGCCTCATCATCATCATCATATATTTAAGAGGGGTATGTATTACAATACCGAAGTACGAAAGACCGAATGTATTAAAACATCGAATGGGTCAAAAGACTGACACGATTTTTTTCTGAAACCGTAATCTTCTCAGAATTTATTAAAACGGCATCATACAAGAACCCATTAGGTTAGGTTAGGTTTGTTTTATAACAATCTTAAAAAATTAACGGTTTCAGCAAAAAAATAGTGTCGGTCTTTTGACCCATTCAATGTTTTAATACATTCGGTCTTTCGTACTTCGGTATTGTAATACATACCCATTTGAGAGCTAGGCTCTTGTCGGTGGAGTAATTTCCAGCTTATCCTACATTCCGTTCTTTCCTTCACTTCATTATATTATAATGTAACATTTATTTTTTCTTTTATCTGCTCCATATACAGGGTTATTTGTAATTCACTAGCATCCTTTTAACCCTAAACTCCTACCACTTAAACAAATGTTTTTTTGTTTTACGGCTTTTGTCATAACTTAATATTTTTGGCGTAATAACGTTTTGAAAATTTGAGATTTCCTGTTATTTTTACGATACTCTGTTGTTTGAGTGATAATTTGTTTGAGTGATAGGAATTCAGGGTTAAGAGGATGTCAGTGAATTAAAAATAACCCTGTATGTCCTTGGTCTTCCCCTTTTCCTTTTCCCTTCTATCTTTCCTTCTGTTATAGTCTTAATGTAATTATCGTGCCGTAAGAGAAGACCGATCTTCACTCTCCTGTTCTCAATTATTTTCAACAAAGATCTTTTTTCGCTAACCATATTTAAAACTTCCTCATTACTTTTCTTTTCTGTCTAGCTGATCTTTTCCATCCTCCTCCAACACCACATTTCGAACGCTTCCATCTCTCTCTGTCTTTTTGGGTCATGGCTTTGGTTAAAGCCTCATTCTTAAAAATACTGAGGTGATTTTTAGGGTTCCGTAGTCAACTAGGAACCCTTATAGTTTCGCCATGTCTGTCCGTCTGTCTGTCCGCGGCTAAGCTCAGAGACTGTTAATACTAGAAAACTGTAATTTGGCATGAATATATATATTAGTCACGCCGACAAAGTGGTTAAATAAAAAAAACTAAAAAAAATTTTTTTAGGGTACCTCCCATAGACGTAAAGTGGGGGTGATTTTTTTTTTCTCTACTAACCCTATAGTGTGGGGTATCGTTGGATAGGTATTTTAAAACGATTGGGGGGTTGCTTACATGATTTTTGTATTCAGTGATTTGTTTGCGAAATATTCAACTTTAAAGTGAAAAATTTCATTAAAATCGACCGTCCCCCCCCTCTGAAATCTAAACTATTGGGTGGAAAAATTTGAAAAAATTCAAAATGGTAGTATATATTAAATTTACAAGGAAAATTATAGCGGCTAAGATTGATTGGGAATTATTTGTAGTTTAAGAGTAAATAGTAGCCTAAAAGGTATTAAACATACCGTCACTACTTTGAAAAACTCGTATCTCAAATCGGCATGTAAACAAAACTGAACCTTGATATGCGCGTAATAAAGTTCACTTTGCCAGATTAACGATTTTGAGATACGAGCTTTTTTCAAAGTATTGACGATACCTAACTTGGAAGATTCCGTACACATACGAAATCCTTAGAAAAATATTACTCGATTTTTTCGTAATGGCTACGGAACCCTATCTTGGGCGTGTCCGACACGCTCTTGGCCGGTTTTTTTATTTATTACTAGCTCTTTCCGCGACTCCGTCTGTGAAGAATTCATTTATCGATTTCCGTGGGAATTTTGCAATTTTCCGTTATAAAAAGTATCATATATGTTAATCCAGGTTATAAACTATCTGTGTGCCAAATTTCGTCAGATTCCGTCAAACCGTTTTAGTGTGAAAGGGTAACAAACATCCATACATCCATACAAACTTTTGCGTTTATAATATTTTAGTATAGTATAGTTTAGTAAGGAAAGATTTTACGGGATAAAAGTTGCATAAAAAAGGGGCCCCAATTTTTTGTTTGTACCGGTGTCCTGGGTTATCTGGCTGTCTACGGCACTGTTTAACAACCCGATTCCCCCCGGGTTAACTAAATTTTCGAAGTTACCAAACGCTTCTCTTCAAGAAGAGAATAAATCCGGCTTTCCTTGCAAAATTTTTCTCGCCCGCCACTGGCTTATAGGGAGTGATAGAGCTCTGGCGTAGATACTATGTTCAAGCAGACTAGATATTTGGACCCTATTGGTTCGAACCCGTTCGCAATTCCAGTATAATTTAGTGTTGGCCGGTGTTGTGCAGGATATGAACCTTTTTGCATTTTTATTTGGCAATTTTTTTACATGATGACTTGTCGTTTTGATGAAAAATTCGAACAAGTGACATTAGTACATGGGCCCTTTCAAAAAAGTTTACCCTTTACTTTTTTTCAAATGAGGAAATTTTGGAGTTTTCTTACTTTGAGATTGATTTTGATGCAAAAAAAAATTCCCGAATTTTTGTGTTAGTTTTGTGACGTTTTTTTTCATACAATTTAAAAAATTAAGAATATTTTTTTTATGAAAAGGTTACATTTTTTTTATTATGCCCTTAACCGTTTTTTACGAAACATTAAATTAGAGGTATGAAATGAGATCGAAAAATATTTCGTCTCAACATACATAACTCTGGTTACAAACGAAAACTGGGAAGAATTGGTTTATCGCGTGAAACTAAGCAATTTTCCGGGATAAGAAGTTCCCAGAAGTCCATTCAGTAGTTTTACCTCACAAACTTTTACATACTCGACGTAATTAATAGTACCTAGGATTTGTTCACAGTGGGGGGGATAGGGAGTTGGTTCAGGCTAAAACTCGAAAACACGTTTTTCCGGAGATAAAATCAAGCTAGATCATAGGTTCCCAACCTTTAATGGTCTCCAGCCCCCTTTACATAAGTACCAATTTTATGTCTGGCCATTACGTATTAATAGACTGTCATACCGAACTTCGAAGGTCAAAACTGCGATGCACTTTAGTGCGAAAATATGCCATGATGTCTTATGGCATACTTTCGCACTAACGTGCATTCGCACTTAAGTTTATTCGAGAATACGTTATTCGGTGTGGCGTACTTTCGCACTAACCTGCATCGCAGTTTTGAACTTCGAAGTTCGGTATGACAGTCGTTTTAATAATCACCAATTAAAAAATAATTCTCTCTCGTGCTACTTGTGACCCGTTTCCGCCCCCACGAAAAGTTCCAGCGCCCACTAGAGGGTGGTACCGCCCCCCCCCCCCCCCCCCCTTGGGAACCTATGAGCTAGATCGATTGTTCGTCCCGAGAAATTTTATTAAAATTGACAGTGCATTTACTACCGAAATCCCCGAAATACATAAAGAAAAAGAAAGAAAGAAAACAATCAATCGATCAATTTATTGCCACAAAAAACAAATTAAACAATTGAATCCTACATATTAAACATAAAATATAGTCGTAGTAGTATGAAATGGATAAATATACTAGAATCGCTCGTTTAAGGGTATTAAATTTGTAGTATTTTCATTTTCCTGGCATACTTTATAAGTTTTGCATTCTGTTTCGATGCCTTCTTAAAAATAATTAAGTCAACTTTTGGAAAATGTGACTATTGATTGAGTTCTAAAAAGTCGGTTAGCAAAGGGTTTACATAGATGCAATATTTAGTTTTGTTTTTCCGCTGAGAACTATAAAAAAAAGTATATAATTTCCAGTGTTTCAAAACAAATTGTCTCACATAATGTATCTGCTAAAATAATTACAGATTAAAACGGAAAAATCACTAAAAAATCAAATGGACTATACATAACTAGTTTTATTTGGTCCTAATTGTATTCCCCCTCATTGTATCAATTTAACGCACTTGCAACCAGACCCCGTTCGGATTTGAGCGCGGGCGCATGTGGGCGCCATCTTGCATTTTTGGCCATATTTTTCTTCAAAATGAGTGTTCTTGGCTGTGAAATATGAAGGTTCTTGGTGAGTTGTTTTTACCTACCTACACCTGTTTTCTTTCTTTCATGACATAGCGTAGGGTTTGGTTTTATTTTAATATAGCGATACGCAAGTGGAGCTGCGGCAAAAGCTAGTTTCATGCAATGTTGCCATAAAACAAAAGAAGAAACGAGCAATTCTTGTATATTTGTTTATTTCGGCAATCTCGGAAACAGCTTTTTATTTTGTTAATAATAATATGTTAGCTGAAATCGTTAGCAATTTCAATGAAATGTCCTAGTTCCCCATTCCGTGGAAATGGGAGAATCCCCCCTTTACCTCTATGATATTCAAGTTGTAGGTATGTCTGTCAAATTACATGTATCGGTTCTCTGCGTTGTCTATCAGTCTATCAAAGTTGTTTTATGGTTATAATTTTAACAAGTTTGCTATGAAGTATCTTTTTGTATTTTTTGGCACGCGGCACGGAATGCTGAGGACCTGGATTCGATTCCCAGCGCTGGTCTTATTTCTGGGGTTTTTTCTATGCATCCATGTTTCAGTTTGTATTTAGTATGAAATATATGGTTATAATTTTAATATTTCCAACCTAATCGGCCACCACATTGCATGTATATTTCCACTGTTTCCTGGTGCACTACCAGTTTTGTGCTATAGCGTTCCACTCTACCTTGTCAATTAATCTAACAATTTACGTAAATGTTTGTACATAAATGTTTTTCTTTTTAATTAGCACTAAGCCTTCTAAATTTGGCGTTATTTATTGACAGCATATGGAGTTAAGTTCATCAGGATGCTCAGTAACGTAGTATTATATCTTTCATTTATATATTTAGACGACCGGATAGTCTAGTTGTTAGGTTACGAAGCTTCAGGTCTCGAGTTGTCCCCACAGTCGGGGCATGTTTTTAGGGTTCCTTACCCAAAGGGTAAAAACGGAAACCCTATTACTGAGGCTCCGCTGTCCGTCCGTCCGTCTGTCACCAGGCTGTATCTCGGGAACCGTGATTAAATTAAAATAAAAAAATATTTAAGGGGGGCTCCCATACAACAAACGTGATTTTTATAGATAATTGTACGGAACCCTTCGTGCGCGATTCCGACTCGCACTTGGCCGGTTTTTTTTTATGTACCCTATAATATGTCTCACTGCTGGGCAAAAGCCCTTTCCTCCTCCATTCTACCCTATCCTGGGTATGCACCCTCCTCCTCCTGGGGCATATGTTATGTATGAAAAATAAGAATGCTTGTTCTCGGGTCTTGGGTGTTTAAATTCATGTAATCACGCCTCCTTCCCAGGAGAGGGGTATCAAACTATTTGTTTCCATCTGCTACTGCTACTTCCACAACACTAAACACGCCGGTTTCGGGTAGGTACTCCTGACTTGACCTTTCATCATGGATCCTTCTTGGGTGTTTAATATGTATTTAAGTATGTTTATCCGTTGCCTAGTAGGTATCTATATCACAAGCTGAACAACTGCAGCTGAGTGAACCAGCTGGTCTAGCAGTTGATTTGAAACTCAGAGGTTTCACTAAATTCCCACGGTTTTACCCAAAACATGCATTGAAGTCTTCATTTACGCTGTACATATAAAGAACACTCGTGCAAAGTCTCGTATCCTCTACCTTTATTACATTCATTTCATCATGTGTAATATATTTGAGGATTCACTCTAGTGACCAGTGTTTTTCGAAACACGATTACTTACTTGTAGTTTACTCCAAAGACGTCTCTAAAAAATAAAACAAATCCTTAGTACGGCGTAAATACTGCACGGCAGGTAGTATTCAATGGAACCACACGAAGCGGTTCGCTTCGTCTTTCCTAATGCGAACTGCTAAGGAATGGAATTCGCTCCCATCGTCTGTGTTTCAAGATAGATACAGCCTAGAGCTCTTCAAGGCTAGAATAGGCTGTTCTTGAGCCAATGTATACCTTTGGCCTCATCTGCACTTTTCATCAAGGGTCAGTTTTTCGTAAAACCAGTCCCGAGATGTTGCTATCACCAATGTTGCTACAGAACCCTAAAAGTTTACAGTTTTTTTTGTGTGTCTAAAAACTACCTATATTGCTTCTACGTTGGGCCATATTCTACAGAGTTATCCAACCATATCCATTTAAAAGCACTGAACTAACAATCATTCGTCCTATATTTTTTTCATCCGAACTGGTTCACTCCAGTATGAACCGAACGCCATATATCTCACTTAAGGCTGTCTCCACCTTTGTGACTGTCTTGTGTCTTGAGTGTACCTCATAAGGCGTATGTTGCCTTGGCGGGGGCTAAATTGGCATCTTGATTAGGAGATACAGCTTCCCTTCACGTGGCTTGATTTTCGCATGATGCTCTAGGTATTTTTATTGCCTTGAATAGTAGATTTATGGGTTTTGTTAACTAACTGCGGCAGGTGTGTCGGGCTTGACACGTGCCGTCTTGAACGGTGCCGCGCTCTGTGGCTTAGACTCGTAAAGCCCACTTTCCCAAAATAAGCACTTTCCGCAAAATGTACGTTTCCATAACGTATAGCCCACCAAGGAATTCCTTTCCCACTCTTAGGCACGATGTCAGTTTTACAGGTTGAAACATTAGAGACCATTTTCAATTACAAGTTGTTTTTGTAATATGTTTTATGTGTTTTATGTTGCATTTAATGTAAATAATTTTGTATTTACTTTCTTTTGTATTTATTTAGTTATCACTATTATTATTGTTATTTTTTTTTTCCTTTCTCTTTTGAGTATTTCTGTTTTTCTTTTTACCGCACGTATTTTTAACTGTCTGCTTATCCATTATATATTAAATTGTCTTCTCTTAACTAGGTTAGCTGGAAGAGATCCCTTTTTAGGGTTAAGCTCGCCTTTGTTCTCTTCTCTGTTTATTTGTATTTTTATTTTTTATGTGCAATAAAGAGTTTACATACATACATACATACATACAAGTCGATGTGATAATCGGCCTTATTGTTTTTATTCTGTAGTAAGAACTGTTACACAAAATGATAAAGTACATGGGTTATACTCAATTCTTTGTTCGCCTCCTATGGACATGGCAAAAGTTAAGGGTTTATGTTTTTTTTTTTTTTTTTTTTATGTTAGAAAGGCCAGACAAACGAACTAGTGGGTCACCTGATGTTAAATGATCACCACTGTCCATAGACACCTGCAGCGCTTTACGCGATGCCAGTGCGTTGTCGGCCCTTAAGGAGAGGGAATAGGGGAAGGGGGAGAGGGAAGGGGTGAGGTATTGGGCCCCCGGCACTCTCACTGACCGTACGAAACGCAAGCAGGATTACTGCTGCTTCACGCCGGTGTTCTGTGAGAGGGTGGTACTGCCCCGGACGAGCCGGCCCATTCGTGATGCAGCGGCTAGCTACAACATGGCTCTACCACTACTGCATATGTATATTCTTTTTAGGGGTTGTGTATATTTTCTAGTCAAGTCTACATCGGCGTATGCGACGCCTGGCCAACATGCGGCCCATAAATAAATCTTAAGTTTGCTGACTCGGAGTTACTAATTTTATGTCCACAGTAGAGACAACTTTTCGCACGCTTAACTATAAACTGCATCAATTTTAATTATTTTTATTTGAAAACTAAACTTTACCAAGAAAAAGTAAGGTTTAGTTTTGAAATAAGAATAATTAATATTGATGCAGTTTATTATTACGCGTGCGTTTTGTTTTTTGCGCTGAGTATAACCACTTACTTGGTAGACCAGTGGTCCGTGGACCACCAGTGGTCCGCAGAAGCCAAAATATGGTCCGCGAATGATTTTAAATTTTTTTGTTTTTTTTTTTTTATTAAAGTTTCAGTTAGATTATTACAGTTTATTATTTTTATTAAGTATACACCTACATAGTGGTCCCTGCTAACAAGAATAATATAAAAGTGGTCCCTGACCAAGAAAAGGTTGGGAACCCCTGTGGTAGACTGTAAAGTTTCTCAAATAGGGCGTTTTCTCCAAATGCACACTAGGTACCATGCATGCACTTGCCCTTTCCCAAAACGCACACTTTCCAAAATTACATGATTATGAGACGCCCGTTTATACATAATATGCACAAGTACGGCTCTTTGGGAAAAGTGTACCTTCTGGAAAAATGTACCATCAGATAAAGTGCGATTTTTGGGAAAGTGTGCCCATTGGAAAGAGCACTTTTTGAGACAGACCTACTGATTACCATCGCCTGACATGACGTCTATGTCGGTGTTATCATTATATCAATCAACGTAAAAAAATATCTTAACTTTCCGAAAATCTGGAATGTACGGCTTCGAACCGGATTTGTGATTAAATATCTCAAGTTATTTATCGAATATTAATACAATAATACAAAGAATATCCTAGAATCTTTGATCAATTATAACTGAAGATACACATTGCCGAACAAAATCCCCTTCAAAGAATGTCCGAACTTTTTTATTTGTTTGCATAACAATTAAAATAATCACCTACACAGAAATTTGAACCTAGTCTTTACTTCATTACAGTCGAATTTCGGTTGACACTTGACAGCTAAACTTTACAATTTCACGCAACGTACTGAGAAAAAAGAAGGCCACTGTTATCAAAGTGGCGCTCATTTGGCTCGGACATTTTCGGGCGCGCGACTGTGGATCTACAGTTATAATTGATCAAAGTCTAGAATCATATAATTAAACTTCACTGGAAATTTGGAAAACTTTTCACTACTCTGAATGTGACAAGTATTAGTAGATTTTTAGCTGGGGGTAGCTGCTCAATTGGGGCCCGCGTAGCGTAGCCGAGCCGTTCGACGTCTTTTTCGCTCTTATTGCGTTGACATAAAGTTCTTTTGATCGGCTGAAGCCGATTCCTGTCAATGGATGTGGGAAGACCATGATACTCCACACCACTCAGCTCAGTGCACTCGACCACATCAACATTATATTTCAAACAAATCTTTTTTCCTTTCCAGACCCATCCAGTGCTGCGTTGACACAGAAGATTCAACAGAAAGAGCTCCAGCGCCTTCCCTAGAAAGGGACGCAAGATACGCGAAAACCATTAATGGATAGTCCCTCTCTTTCTTGTATGCTGTTTGTGACCATTCATCCGACAGTTGAGAAGAACAAGTCCTGAGAGTGGTGCGGTTCTACTACGGCACGGTTTTTTGTTGATGGTATGTCATGTGGTATTCAGGTGAAAAACTTAAATAAAGGTCCTGTTGTATGTATTTATGTAGTAGTAACGTGTTCGTACAAACAAATTGACGGGGTCCCTTTGTATCGTATAATTTAATAAGTCATAATGCATCATTCGTCATAATCAGGGCATTTTCAGAAACTTTACCCTGTACTTTTTTTAAAACCTAACAAATTTTGGGTTATTTCTACTCAGAATCACAAGCACTAGCGATTTAAGCAATAAAAAAGTGTCCCACTTTTAATTGTCAGTTTTGTGACGCAGTTATCCATACATGTTGTATGGACCGTCACAAAACTGACTATTAATTTTTTTTTTTTTTTAATTAGCCTAATGGATGTCCCACTGCTGGGCAAAGGCCTCCCCATTTTCTTTCCACCCGTCTCTTTCCCTCGCAAAATCCCGCCAAAATGGGTCAAAACGGTCCGAGTCATCCCGCCATCTCCGTTTTGGTCTGCCCCTGCTCCGGTACCCGTCGCTTGGAACCCAATCGGTGACGATTTTTGCCCAGCGATCCGGATGCATTCGGCAGACATGTCCCGCCCAGTCCCACTTGAGTTTGGCGGTCTTTGTCCCCACATCGACAATCTGAGTTCTGGAACGCAGGTCGGTGTTTCTGATTCTATCAGTTCTCCGAACACCTAGAATGCTGCGCTCCATAGCTCGCTGGCAAATTTTGAGCTTGGACTTCTGGGCCTCTGGGACTTCTGAGGCTTCTGGGACTATTAAATTGTGTATGGAAAATTAAGGATAATTAAGGCGAAACGGGTACCTACATTGTTTTCTGAAAACCCCCATCAACGTTAGTCATTACAGATATTTATTTCTGAAACAGTTTAAATTATGCGAGACCCACAAATTGACATACCAAATTTGCAAAAATTATTAGAGCTCCATTATCAATTTTGTGCACACTAGTCCTTTACTTAAGAGGATTTATTTATACCTGCTGACCTGGCAACGTTGCATTTTTGTTAGTTTTTCTCGATTATTCCATAAAAATTTAATGAAAATTAAAAATGTTTTGTATACAAATTGTTCTAATATATAAGTTAATGTGTCTACTGCAATAACAATTCGTGATAAGACTTTTATTTTCTTTAAAAGGCGTTAGGTAATAATTTGTTCGTTTTTAAAGAAAATAAAAGTCTATCACGAATTATTATTGCAGTAGACACATTAACTTATATATTAGAACAATTTGTATACAAAACATTTTTAATTTTCATTCAATTTTTATGGAATAATCGAGAAAAACTAACAAAAATGCAACGTTGCCAGCTCAGCAGGTATAAACCCTCTTAAGTTTTTCACCTATAGGGTCTTGTTCCCCCCGTAAGTATACCCCATTCCAAGGGATTGAATCATAACGCCGTAGCAAGTTCGCGTCACAAAATGGCGGTATTATTTCGCTTGCAAATAAAAGACCCTGGCTAATTAACATGCGTGTCACTGTCGCGGACTTTTAATTGGAATTTATTGGAGACAATTAAACTCTGCTACCAGATCCAAGATGGCGATCGTACGTCGCCACGTGTTTGGGCCGTTATTGCTGCGCCTCATTCGCTTATTTTCAAAACAACAGACAAGCGCGGCCGCCGTTTCTGAAGAGCTTAAGCTCGTAATGCCCGCTTTCTCGAAAAGTGCACTATCTCAAAAAGTGCACGTCCCAATGGGTACACTATGTCAGATAGAGCATTTCTCCCGTTTCGGACCAAAATGCGCACAACGAATATTGTGAAACACGCGGAATATACGAAAAGTAAAAAGTACATTCGCAAAATTTACAAATCAGAAAATCATCATCATCATTCCAGCCGAAAGACGTCCACTGCTGAACATAGGCCTCCCCCAAGGCTCGCCAAACAGATCGGTCCCGTGCCATCCGCATCTAACGCGATCGCAACCGTAATCTTGTTGGAGGCCTACCTACACTGCGTCTTCCTACCTAGGCATCCGCTAAGAAAGGATTTTTGGGAATTCCCATGGGGTAGGAAATAAATGGGATTTATACTTTCACTTCAAAGTGGCCCTATAACTATGTAAATATAATTATCAAAAAGAAACTTCAAATTTGGCTTGCAAGTAGGTGATTATAAAACTTATTTTAGAATTTTTGAAAATCCCACGGGTACGGAATTTGTATGCTCAATTCAATGGGACCCTATTTCTCAGTAACCATTCCTTTAGGATCATAGAAGTCTGGTAAAAAGGGTTTTTTGGAATTTCCCACAGCATACAGTTCAGGAGTTAGGAGTGCGCGGACGAAGCCGCGAGAGAAAGCTAGTCACAAATAAATAACTTCTTTCGTTCTTTCACTGCTAAATCTCTAGTTTTCTTAAAGTAGGTATGTATCTTCAGAAACATTATGAGGCCTATCTTCCCTTCGGTCTGCACAAAATTATGTTCTTACTGTTCCGATCTCCGTCCTCTAAGTTCTAAAATAATTCCGTCACTATGACTTCAATTCGTCTCCTGAATTCTTTTCTTTTGTCTTGTTTGGACAGTAAAAGAAAAGAAAGTCGCGTATTTCGGTCATATTCTCCGACCCCAACTATATCGCCTTCTGCAAGCCATTATAATGGACAAAATAGACGAAAAACGTATGGTCAGGAGACGCAAGATGTCATGGCTTCGTAACACAAAAGAGTAGACCGGCAGCCGTAGAACAGCCATTTAAGCTGGCTTTGGACAGGACGAGATTCAAGGAGCTGTCTGCCAACCTTCAATAATTAAGTGACATAAGAAAACAGCTACTCGCTTACATCACTGTCTCGGCCGTTTGCTGGGTACGTGTGATCAAGGCATGTAGCTTTCACGTCCTCACAGCATAGCTGCATAGCACATCTCTGGTAAAAAGGCACCCTTAGCAAAACGCGAACCGTTTTGTGCGGGACAATGGAAATACTACCTTTTTTAGTGCCAGTTGTGGTAGTAGCACTTAGTTGGGTAGGGTACCTGTTAAACCAACGCTTCTCTCATTTTCTGGGCTGTCTAACGAAAACACTACGCACTGCTGGGTTGGCAACGCGTCTCCAACCCCTCCGACATTATGACTGTCAATGGTTGCGTTGAGATGGAATTAATGTCGCGGAACCATCCTCTTCCCGCGCTGTACCCCACGCCGACGTCTTGACCCGCTGATTGCGTGACCCTGCCGGCAAGTGGACCTAATTCTCCACCGTCTCAGTCCTCTCTTGCCATTGGCCAACGAATTAACGACAATACGCCGTACTTATTCATTTTAAACTCGCTACAATTTAGCAATAGACCACTTCCCGTACTCCGTTGTGTACTGCCGCGCGGGGACGCCGTGCTTTCGAATTTCAAATTTTCCCGCGCGACCGCGTTCAGTTTAAGCGCGAACGGTCGCGTTCGAGAATGGTGGATTGACGATGCTTTTAAAAGATGGCGGTGGCAGATTGATTTGGATTTTCGCCAATATGGCTTTATTTTATTGAATTGTGATGCGATTTGGATTTTTTTAAAGTGCTTTGATATTATGTGCAAGGACTCTTTTAAGGTGAGAATGTGAAGCTGGAAGGTATTGTTTTTTACTGTCACTGATTTGTTACTGGCCTAAATGGAATGTTTTGAGTTGTTTTAGACCTTATGTTTTTTTTTTCTCAATATTTTGCCGTAAGTACCTACTATTGAGCAAAAGTCTGTGTGTTCTTCTGCCATTCTTCTTTATTTAACGGATACGAACAACCTAAAGTATTGGATAAAGTACAGGAATTAGGTGGGTTATGAATTAAATTTCAATTTTATGCAAAATAATACAGATTTCAAAGAAGATTATTAATTTGTGTTTTTTAACAAGCTGTTTAAAAAAGACTTCGAAAATATTTTTGTGAAATAAAATTTTCGTAACACATTTCAATAGCCCAATTAGCGAAGAATCCAATATAATGTAGGTATTGTCTCTTTTTAATGTCAACTCATCACTATTATGTTCTGATGACAGTGGATGTTAACATAGATATATCGAGTTTCTGTTCATTCAACCTGTTGAAAGATTGCTATCTCGGTGATTTGACGTAAGTTGTTCGTAATAAAATAATAAATTTTAATCCAATGACTTCAGAGGACCAACCTCGGAATAAGAGATAATAAGCTAGAAACTACTAGAAATAGCCGTGGTGGCCTAGTGGGTTGACCTATGGTCTCTTAAGCAGAGGGTCGTGGGTCCAAATCCCGTCTCGCACCTCTGAGTTTTTCAGTGGTGTGTGTGAAGTTCCCAATCCTCAATGGGCCCGCGTGGGAACAACGGCCCAAGCCCTCTCATTGTGAGAGGAGGCTTGTGCCCTGCAGTGGGACGTGTGTAGGCTGGGATGATGATGATGATGATAATGAATGATGTAGCTAGAAACTATTGCACACTAAAAATTGTCCCGAAAGTCTCATGAAATCTCGTTGACACGAGATCATCTGACGCGTCGTAAGATGTTCAAAGGCAAAGTTCACGATAATCGCTTTATAGTCCGATAAGTTCGTGCGCGGCTCTCCGTCCGAACCCTGTTCTCCCTGTACATTGTAAGACTATATATCTAAATATCCTAGAAACTTACTATAGTGATGAGTATAAAGTACAAAGGCAATTAAAACGTCACCTTAGATCCACTAAAAGGAAATTATTGTTGCAGCCGGTTGTCAAAAATTATTACACAAAAAGAACCAAAGAATACCTAATTCCTAAAATATATAATAAGTACCCCTTTTTGCTGGAGGAGGAAAAATTAAAAATAGGGAGTTTAAAAATTAAACTGAAAAAGATTCTAAATGATAATGAACTAAATGTATCTACTTGTTCAATTTGTTTGGTTTTGCATCTTAAAAATATCATTGTGCACCTGTAATATTAAGATTAGTACTTAATAGGGTTGTACCAGCGAAGACTTCAGTCACTATCGAATGGTAAACAGATATCTATATGGTATACAGATAGCCCTGTAATAAAAACTGCATGGGTATGGTGACTGAGTCTTCGTTTGTATATTTTATCTTTTTATTTTTAGTAAAGTTATGTACCTAGTTAGTAAGCATCACTTGGCACAATAATCTTATTGTCAGAACGTAACGCCAACAAACTGTTTCACAGTTTGGTGTACTTAAATATATTGTTATGTATGTGCTAATATTAAAAATAAATAAAAAAAAAAAAAAAAGTAAGCATTTGCCGCACTTGTTAAAAACAATCTCGTTAAGGGCAGCAGAGACTCCCTGCGACAGGGTTCCGCCGAGCGCCGCGCACGAGTCTGTCGGACTTTAGTCCAAAATTTCACTTCCTGTGGTTTTGATGACTTGATCTTCTAGGAAATTATAGAGGTAGGTATAAGGTGTAGAACTATCTACAAATTCTGCCTTAGCCTTTTTTAATACGCTCAAATGTTTTTGAGATGGAACAAATCCTTCTTTTTATCACGCATCCTTTTCCTTTTTATTCTATATGCCGCTACAAAGTCCTGAAAATGGTTTTTAGGATTTTCTGAGTAGGTACCTATTTGTAAGCCTTAGAAGTGTAAATTATAGTCACGGAGATAGAGCCATCTTGACCTAAATATTAGTGACTCTATGAGCTGTAAATTTGATCGTTTAGGTTCACTTCGTCCATATTCCCATTTTGTCAACTTCCTAGTTCGTTAGCAATCCCATTTAGTCCACTTCCTATTTTGTCAACATTCCCATTTCGTCCATATTCCCATTTCGTTCACATTCCCACTTCGTCCATATTCCCATTTCGTCAACATTCCCATTTCGTCCATACCTAAATCACAAAATAAAATCTTCCCTGAGAATTAAGCTAAGTGATAGCGAAAACCGCATCAAAATCGGCTAGGAATGTTGACGAAGTGGGAATATGGATGAAGTGGGAATGTGGACGAAGTGGGAAAAGGACGAAATGGGAATATGGATGAAATGGGAATGAAGCCGAAGTGGAATTGTGGACGAAGTAGGAATATGAACGATATGGGAATGTGGACGAAGTGAACCTAAACGAATTTGATTTGCACAGCTCGCTAGTCTGTTTTTTACGTTTTCAAACGCCATGGCATTTTGAAAATAATGCAAAAATTTACAAAAAAAGAAACCAATACAAAATTTAACGAGAATTCCCCTTGTGTAATTCTTCTTTCTAATAAAAATCTAGTGTCACACGATTTTTTTTGTCTACATTTAGGTAGGTAGGCTATTTATATACACCTATTCTTCGCAGACGAAGTCGCGGGCAACATCTAGTAATTAAGTATGATTAAGTTTCGGGAGTGTGTTAGTAATTAGTTAAAATCACGATACATCAACATAATTTTTATTTGTATAAATCTAAACGTACGCAGAACTATATCCAACGAAATTTCCGTGTACGGTCAGCTGAAGAGAAAAAGTACCTCCCGGTGTGGTTACCGCCGTTGCAGGGGTATTACCTTTTCTTTGCATCGGGCTGTAACTTTACTCATCATCTGCATCAGGAGTTGGTCTGTAATGTCTCTGATCTTCAACAGCAATTCTCTTTTCCAGGAGCCATAGTATACCGCCAGCGTCAGTCGCCACAAGTACACCGCTGTGCCTCATGGAGTACTTCCCAAACCGTACATACCTCACTGGCAACCGCTTCACCACCAAACCCTCGTCCCTGGAGCCCCACATACAGTACCACCTCTGCCGCTCCAACACCAATATGCTCATGAAAATCGAGAACGAGCTCCTTCAAAGTCATCGGCAACGTGAAACCACAGGGATCAAGAAATTGTACAACTCATTCTTCGTCCTCTTCTAACTTGGGCGCGTGACCCATCCCAACATTCAATCATCTCATCTCATCAAAGACTTTTAGTGCAGTGCCATGTATCTATAATGGATTCGTATGAAAAAGACTGTCAGATGAACGAGACGCGAAAGGAGGATCCGTTTACTTGGGAGTCTTCGGTTCGACTGACCCTGGTGGGGCAGGAGGAAGAGCTGGGCATGTATTTGGAGGAGCGGGAGGGGAGGAAGCGGAAGTGGCAGCCCGTGGAGGGGGGGAAGATCATGAGGAGGGAGGAGGATGAGAAGGAGAGGAAGGGGCCGCCGAAGAAGATTATGGGTGAGTTCCTTTTTGTTCCAAAGCATGATATAGAAGAAAGGTTAAAGAAGGATACGCTTAAGAGCTGGGGCTGAAAGTGTATATTGTATTTCCATCGGGAAAAGTCTGATCTCAATCGGAATACGACGGCACACGAAATGTCAATCAATTATTGTATCAAATCAATCAATATATTAATTTCAATGAGCACATTCAGCCAATCGTATTTTGTACATTTTGACCCCAGAGTGTTCTGTCGCAAAAACTTCCAGATAGGACGGCATTTAGACCAAAGTGAATGCTGCCTTGGAAACATTCTGACTTAAAGCCCTATCGAGCTTTTGTCACTAATCGATTTTAGGTATTCTATGCACTCGTGTAGGTATGTGTGCGTGAGAGCGGCTAGAATCAAAGCTGTGCGTAAGCGCAAGCGACACAATACATGTTGCCCGTCCGACGGCCGAAGGAGAACTAACGCAACTAACTATCGGTCAAGGGGGAAGCACGACGGCTCAAGATAGGTTGGTCAGACCGCGCGCGTATTTAGGTATTTTCATCGTATTACTAAACTAAATACATATTTTAAAAATGTAGCAACGCTAAGCCCTAGAAAATATCTTGTTTTATTGAGAAGTCATGACCTGCCGTGCAGTATTTACACCGTATGTACTAAGGATTTATTTTATTTTTTAGAGACGACTTTGGATTTTTTTCTATTGAGCAAATTACAAGTAATCGTGTTTCGAAAAACACTGGCCACTAGAGTGAATCCTCAAATATCTTACACATGAATTTCAAAACTAAAGCTTTGCTAGTAATGATACAGCAAGGGATTAAATGAACGCAATAAATGCGCCAACAGCTCGGTTGGCTAAAGCATATTCTGGCCCTAAAATATTCAGACAAAATGACTTGGTGGAAAAAAAAATTGTATCCTATTATCTCGCCTCATTCGTTTTTCATTTAATTCTTATTTCGTCCCATTCTGTATTCGTCGTTCGTCATTTTTTTATTTGGTCAAATTCTGTAACTTGTATCTCCCTTAAGAGGATACGATGGCTGAGAGACTTTTGAGAAATAGGTATTTTAATGAAATGTCGCTGTCTCGCCCGAACCCCACCGTGTCAGTACAGCGAGAGCGGGACAACTGCAGCCCAGACCGTTAATAGGCTCGTAAAATTGATCAAAACAGCATTTCGTAATCCCCTGTTTCCCTCTCGAAAACTGGACCAATAAAATTGTTTTTTTCAAAATTAATTAGAGGACAGATTTAGCTATGCCCCTATGTTTTCCTTTTTTTGTTTATATAAGGGATTCTTTTCTGGTGAAAATGACGTTGAAATTGGGCAATTTTTTCAGTTTTTGAAGGCTCATATTTCTTATTTTAAATTTAAATTGAAATATGGAAAAAAACGAAACATAGGGGCATAGCTGTGGTAGATACAGATTACTCAGTAAAAAAAATTTGGCTCTACAGCCATTATCCAGGGAGGAAACAGGGGACTACGTTTGTATGGAGAAATGGTCCGCATTGTATCCTCTTAATAAAATAAGTCTGATTCGTTTTTCGTCACGGTCTTCCTTGGACTTCGTCTTCGTAGTTCTTTCCTTTCGTTTTTTGTCTCATTTACTTACGAACACTTATTTACCAGCACCGAACGTATCGATATTTTGGCGAATAAGTAAATCGTCGGTGATACTTCAATACCGCATAACTAGCTTTACCCATAAGGTCTATTTTATCTAATTTTCCCTGTTATTTCATTTCAAGTTGAGCCTTATGGATAAAGCTAGTTACGCGGTATTGCAGTATCACCGACGAAATGAGACAAAAAAGAATGGGAAGAACGACGAATGAGTCCAAGGAAGACCGTGACGAAAAACGAATAAGACGTATTAAGAGATAGAATAGTTGTAGAATTTGATCAAAAAAGATTGTGACGGATAGCGAACTAGACGAAGACAAATAGGTACAGAATGAGACGAAATAAGAATTGAACGAAAAGAATGAGGCGAGATAATAGGATACCAAAAAAACTGTACTTTTGACAATGTTACATCTAAACATTTTATGCATTTTGGCATTTGTACCAAAACGACCTGTTACCTATTCTGACGTCGTTACGAGTATGAGGCACTAACACACGCACAAATTGTAATTATTACGCTCTTTATATGTAGTAATCGCGTTCCTAATTAGACATGTAGAAGTTTGTAATAACTTGGGAGTCATTGGTCATTCGGTTAGAAATGCGTTCATTTCCAAACATAGAGTGCGTAGCAAGGACTAAAACTATCATCTCATCCCAGTCTATATACCTCCAATTGCAGGGCACAAGCCTCTTCTCAGAAACGAAGAAATTGGTAACTCACACACACCACTGAAATTCTTCTCAGGTGTACGCGGGTTCCCAGCTTACACAGGTCCCAGTGTAGGACACAGGCCTCCTCTCAGAATGAGAGGGCTTGGGCCGAGGTTCCCACCATTGAATTGGATTGGATTGAATTTCTTCGCAGGTTCTATGTAGGTTTCCTCACAATGTTTTCCTTCACCGTAAAGCTCATGGTAAATTTCAAATGTTTTTTCGCACATAAATTCCGAAAAGCAAAGAGGTGCGAGCCGGGATTTGAACCCACGACGCTCTGCTTGAGAGGTCATAGATCAAACCACTAGGCCACCATGGCTTTTTAATCTGTATTAATCTAATATATAAAAATCTCGTGTCACGGTGTTTGTTATCGAACTCCTCCGAAACGGCTTGACCGATTTTTATGAAACTTTTTTTCTCTACATTTGGTAGGTCCAAGGATGATTATAGACTGGATTGGCAGTCGCCATAGTACGGATCGGCCGCGGTTTTTGTAGTTCGATTATTCAATCTAGATGGCGCTGAAATATAGACAGAGGCTTTGAAGGCAAAACAATGACTACAGATATTTCATATCACTGCAAATGTATTATATGAAATATTTTTGAAAAATAATACATTTATAGTATTTAATATGAAACATCTGTAGTCTTATTGTTTTGCCTTCAAAGCCTCTGGATATATTTCAGCGCCATCTAGACGACAAGACGGCCTAGTAGGTAGAGAACCTAACTACGAAGCTTGAGGTCCCGGGTTCGATTCCCGCGTCGGGGCAGATATTTGTATGAATAATACGAATATTTGTTCTCGGGTCTTGGGTGTTTAATATGTATTTAAGTATGTATCTATCTATATAAGTATGTTTATCCGATGCCTTGTACCCATAACACAAGCTATGCTTAGCTTACTTTGGGACAAGGTCAATTGGTGTGAATTGTCCCGTGATATTTATTTATCTAGATTTAATAATCGAACTCAGACGACCAGATGGCCTAGTGGTTAGAGACCCTGACTATGAAGCTTGAGGTCCCGGGTTCGATTCCCGTGTCGGGGCAGATATTGGTATGAAAAATACGAATGTTTGTTCTCGGGTCTTGGGTGTTTAATATGTATTTAAGTATGTATCTATCTATATAAGTATGTTTATCCGTTGCCTAGTACCCATAACACAAGCTTTGCTAAGCTTACTTTGGGACTAAGTCAATTGGTGTGAATTGTCCCGTGATATTTATTTATCTAGATTTAATAATCGAACTACAAAATCCGCGGCCGATCCGTACTATGGCGACTGCCAATCCAGTCTATATCATCCTTGACGGCACTTTCACACGGGCAACGTCCCGTTTTTTGCGGGTTCGGTTTTTTGCAGGATCCCGTTTAGTAGCATACGTGCTACTGTGGTAACATTCACACGAGCATTCGGTTTGCGGGATCCGTGTGAAAGTGCCGGTAGGTAGAATAGGTCGTAGGCTACTTTTAATTATTCGCAGACGGAGTCGCGGGCAACAGCTAGTTGGATTTATATGAAACACTTGAGACTAGAAAGCACGATTTTTTTTCACTTCCCGCTTACCAAGGGGATACATTCGTTATTTCGTACTTCGGCATTATACATACCCGACTTTTCTCTACCATATTGCACACAACCACCACCTCTAACAAGAGCCTCACAACAAACCTATACATGTTGCTGACGTCACAGCACAACTCGATTTACTGAACCTTGTTGATACAAACCAGCCAATGGGAGCGCGGCAAAGATTACGGTGCGCAGACGCGGCCGCCGCATGCTTGTGACGCGTGATAAGACGAATTAGCGAATTGATTTTGGAAATGATCGTAATCTAATCAGTGTTAGACAATAATGTGCGATATGGTATGGTCAAGGTTGGGATGGATTCACAGCTAATAGATCAACACAGATCTATCAATAGGGATGTTGACACCACCTATCAACTGACGTACTTTTTATGAGCTGTCAAAAAACATTCTCCCATAGAGTTTGAACGGCAATAGCAACTTATGACGTCACTTATTCACCAACTCAATCAACTATCTATTTATTGGTTTTAAAGCAACAAATAATCTAATTTGAAAATTAATCTGGTTTTCAGTGCTAAAATAAAGCGTTTTTTACCCGGGTCGTGTCTTCTAATTATATTTTATTGGCGTCAAGCGTCAACATCTCTATTGAGATTGACACACAGTGGCAAGACCGTAGCGTGAAAACTTGCGATAATTCTACCCACAACAGGCGTTATTCCGTGTGTATGTTTTTGTGTTTAGTTTTTAAATAAGTCCCACCGAAAAACAGCGTTGCGCCGCCGCAATATGCAGATTCATTCGATGTTTTTTATTTGTATCTTTTCCTGTCAAATATATTTTTACTGTGTATCGTATGTGTCTTTCTTTCTCTTTCTCTCTCATTCAAAGACACTCCACGCAAGCCTCCGAACTCTCGACATACACCCGTCCGCATACACTTTTTTACAAAAAGCAGTCATCCTCAACACATGCCGCATAGTAGGTATAGCCTAAACCAAATGCTTAGTTAGTACAGCTCGCGCGATAAGAGTTTGGCTTTGACCGTTATTGCGCAGAAATCAGAAATTGGGTATCAACGGGGGTGCGGGGTATGCGCAGCCCATGCGCAGTAATCCCCTCCACCCGAAGGTCAAAGCCAAACTCTTATCGCGCGAGCTGTATCAAATTATGACATGGATAATAAATTACCGAGAGCGTGGAATTGCTTATGTAGTGAGACAACACTATAGAGAGAGATGTCTCTCTCTTTTTGGCTTTTTTTTATTAACCCCCGACACAAAAAGAGGGGTGTTATAAGTTAGACCGCTATGTGTGTGTGTGTCTGTCTGTCTGTGGCATCATAGCTCTTAAACGGCACCGATTTGGATGCGGTTTTTTTAATAGAAAGCAGGTTTCTTGGCGATGGTTCTTAGATACGTTTCATCAAAATCGCTTCAGCCGTTTCAAAGTTATAGCTCTTTTGTTAGCTGCGGAAGGGGTCTTAGACGCATAACGGGCATTGACTTAATTCAATCAATTTTCAAACATAAAAGTGACATAATTGCGTTGGGGGTTTTTAAAATTTTTAATTTATGGTTATTCAAATAATTTTATGGGATTTCTGCTCAGAACCACGACCTTTTTCGATTCTACTACGAGAAAAAAAGTCTCCCAAAACTTCCTTATAATTTTCGATTCTTCCATTTCGTTACGGTCATATAAAATGTATGAAAAATGGTAATGGAACGGAAAAAATCTTGGGACACTTTTTTTCTCCTGTAGGATCGAAAGAGCTCGTGATTCTGAGCAGAAAACATGAAAATTTCCGAATTAAAAAAAATCAAAAGGTACAACAAAATAAAAAATGGCCCACGTACACCGCCTGTAAGTGTCCAAAACTTAAGCAGACAATCAATTGTAGTTTATTAGACCAAGCGCCAATAATGACGAAAATAAGTAAAAGAACCGAAAAATTGTCAAAAATATGTATCTATAAAAAAATCCAATTGATAACCTCCTCCTTTAGTGAAACGATAACTTTTTTTTTTTTTTTTTATTGAGAAACAAACAGTCATACATAAATATGAAATTTAAATAGATAACAGTAAACAGACCTATAGTTTCCTTAATCGATTGGTTAAAGAAAAACGTGGCCAAAAGGGGTAACAATAGAAATATACATATTATTATATAAACTTAAAAACTCCATAAAACGACACAATAAAAACCAATCCCAAGAATCAATAGATCAAGGGATAAGTTAATTTTTTAAACATCCATCTCCATTGATAACTAAATTAAACAATTAATCATTATTCAATTGCAAAATAGGTAATAGATATCAAAAAGAAAATGCAACCATTAACCTAAAATAACAATAGGCATGATACGCTTAAGTAGACGCTAAGAATAAGGATTACTAGCGTCTACTTAAACGATTTTTTAAGCAATGCACATGTACAATTAAAGATATCCACGCCACTGAGTCTCGCGTCATTATTAAATAATTTGCAGGCTCGTTTAATAAAAACATTCCCGGCATAATGGGTCCGACTGCGTGAAATAGAAAAAAGATCTTTTTTGCGGCACTGGCGCTCTCGTCTACGCGGAACTCTAAAACTAATATTTTGTAATAATGCAGGGGCATCTAATTCTGAATGAATAATTTTATAGAGTAGGACAGAGTCCACTGAATCACGGCGATCACTGAGTTTTTGCATATTGAAGCGGCTAGAAATGTCTGTATAATCTGTATACATTTGACCAGTCCTAAAAGCAAGTGATTTAATAAATTTCTTCTGGAGATTTTCAATGCGATTAACTTGAAAGTTTATGTTGATAAAATCTCTCTTATCTCCCACATGCAACAGACATCTTTTAGATAGTTTTTTTAAACATGCTATTAAATCAGTCACATTATCACTCCGTCGATATCTCTAAAAACTAAAAACCCAACCCAAAACTTACTTTCTAATTAAATGAAGCATGAACCTAATCAGCTAAGTAAGGTATTAAGATACCGATCCCCTCACAGAGCTCTCGTGTTTTAGGCATGACAACATTGCCGCCTGGCGTGTCTCATTAAATCCTTAATCTGTGCCGATAATTGATAATGAGGTGACAAAATTATAAACTATACAGTCGGTTGGAACGCTCTGAAAGAGTGCGCACGCGTCGAAAAAAAAGAATTGTGTCATCCGTGTGTATATATTATATCTAGTTGTGTTACAAAGGCTGTGTTTACTATTGGGGTTATAAGAGAAGTGACGTTTCCAGTAAATTGATATCATATTAAATATCATTTGCTTGTAGAATTAATAGTTTTATCTAATTGTTTGGTTAGGAGAGTAGGATGCGTGGTCTTGTATTTGTTTTTCTTTTAGCTAACATATGTTTTTAAGTAGTCGCTGCTTTTACATGTTTAGGAAAGGATCTGTTGGAAATGTATGTATTTATGATGTGTTAGATCAATTTGCCAGAATCGTTGTTTCCTAGTAGCGAAATTTTCATTCGCATTTTTTCCCAGAGGCTTTTTTTCATGAAGCTTGTTTTCACCGTAGGGTTTTTTCCCAATTTGGATTGACAGAGAAACTGTGTCGATGGAGCGTTGTCTAGTACCCATAGTACAAGTTTTCCTTAGTTTGGGAGTAGATCAATTGGTGTTAAACGTCCCATGGACCATGGTATATTTATTATTTAGCCATAAGGTTTACGTTTTTTTTTTTTTTTTATGTTAGATAGGCCAGACACACGAACCAGTGGGTCACCCGATGTTAAATGATCACCACTGTCCATAGACACCCGCAGCGCTTTACGCGATGCCAGTGCGTTGTCGGCCCTAAAAGGGAGAGGAAAAAGGAAAGGGAATAGAGGAGGGGGAGAGGTATTGGGCCCCCGGCGCCAGTGTTGTCACATACAATTTTGAAAAATTGGTAGAATAGAATGAAAATTTAGTAGAAATAGGTAGAACTGAAAATGAAAATAGGTAGATCTACCGTTTTAGTCAAATCAGTCCCTATTATAGAATAAAAACGCGTTAAAATGCTGAAAAGGATTTATTGACGCTGCTTTAACATGTTTTTGTAAAACAATTTCAAATGGTCGGAGTCAGGAACGCAACTTTTAAAAACAAATCTTTGTGTATGCCAGCAGTCCCTCTAAAGTTTGACAAGTTTTCATATTATTTATGGACAAAAACAGCCTCTCAACATTCGCACTTCTGATAGAAACAAAGAAATTGTTTGCAACGGAAATGTTTTGAAAAAATAGGTAGATTTGAGGCCGCGGGTGGTAGATTGGTAGGACGGAGGCAAAATAGGTAGATCTACCAAAAAGTTGGTAGATGTGACAACACTGCCCGGCGCTCTCACTGACCGTACGAAACGCAGCAGGAGTACTGCTGCTTCACGCCGGTGTTCTGTGAGAGGGTGGTACTGCCCCGGACGAGCCGGCCCATTCGTGATGCAGCGGCTAGCTACAACGCGATAACTGGACACATATTTATGCTTTTGACTATCCCTACCTCAACGTTCTTGATAGCGCCTTCTATTCTTGTTTACAATTAAAATATTCCACGGAAACGCATTACTTACAAGGATATTATGTATCTTATGTGTCAATCCAGATATTTTTCTATCTAATGACACATCACACTTCAAAATCCATTGAGCCGTTTATCGGTACCTACACTCCGCTAAAGAGATGTTCTAAAGTACACAGACATCTTCGATGATGAACCCATTTCATTGAACTGTAGTCTCATCATCTTCATCATCATCATCATCCCAGCTTACACAGGTCCCACTGTAGGACACAGGCCTCCTCTCAGAATGAGAGGGCTTGGGCCGAGGTTCCCACCATTGAATTGGATTGGATTGAATTTCTTCGCAGGTTCTATGCAGGTTTCCTCACAATGTTTTCCTTCACCGTAAAGCTCATGGTATATTTCAAATGTAATTTCGCACATAAATTCCGAAAAACTTAGAGGTTCGAGCCGGGATTTGAACCCACGACCCTCTGCTTACATACGTCTGCGACACAAATACATACGCTCGAAAAACATAATCCTCCTTCGACGTCGGGTGAAAACTGACCAACGGTTGACCTTCTCACCCGAAAACTATGCTTGTTTACTTAGCATACCGGTGCCTATATTTCGCTAAACAGATGTTATAAAGTACACAGAGATCTTTGATAATAAACCCATTTCATTGATCTGTAGTTTACTTGTACAGATATTAGTGCATATTATGTTTCCAACGAGAAAAGTCGGATCTCAATCGGAATAGGGCGGCACCCGAAGTGTCAATCAATAGGGATGTTGTTACCGACGTACCTTTTTATGAGCTGTCAAAACACAATTCTTCCATAGAGTTTGAATGGCAACAGCAACTTATGACGTCACTTGTTCGCCAACTCAATCAACTAACTATTTATTTGTTTTAAAGCAAAAAAAGTCTAATTTTGCAGTTAATCGAATATTAATCTGGTTTCCAGGGCTAAAATAAAGCGTTCTTTAGGGTTTCGTACTCAAAGGGTAAAACGGGACCCTATTATAGTATAAATCTTCCCAGGTGAATTATTCGCTTCGAGCCATCCTTCGATCAACAGTTGTTGATCGAAGGAGCCATCACATTAAATTTGAACCTTAATACTATGACGATACCGTTTGTTTTGAAAGATAAGGGCTCGAAGCGAAAAATTCACATGGGAAGATTTATACTAAGTATACTAAGACTCTGCTGTCGGTTGTCCGTCTGTCACCAGGCCGTACTCATGAACCGTGATCGTGACCGTTAGACAGTTGAAATTTTCACAGATGATGTACATATTTCTGTTGCCGCTATAGTTTTTTAAAAACTATCTTTTATCAATCTTTTTTCTAGAAGGATTTCTATTATTAATGAACAGGTAAATTTAGTATCTTCTCATTTACTGCGGCTTGGGTCTAATTTGAGCAATAACAGTTAGAATTAATAAAATTTGCCTTATCAATAAATAAACAAAAAATCAAGGTAGTTTTATATGAGAATAAAAGTTAATTTTTGTGGGGTTGTTTATTTGAGAAAAATAAAGTGGGTACTTGAGAAGCTACAGTGACAAATTAAAACATTTGTTTTGGTTTGATAGTCTAACATTTGGTAGCATAGCGTACGGTTGTGGCAACAACTCAGAAGATGAGCTCTGGTTGAGTCGAAACGCGTCAGTGTAGTTTGGTGGTGGTGATGGTTGGGTTTGTGCGATTTGCGTGTGTTCGTACAGTGTGGAGGTGGAGGAACTGCATGAACACGTATTTCTTACATAAACGTAACTATCGTAAGGTCGCGGGTGAGCAAAGTAATTGTTTCAGTTCATTAATATGGACCTCCGCAAAGTAACGCCTGATTCAATAAAGTATGATAGATGTTAATAATAACTATAAATTGAAAATTTTAAAAACCCCCAATTCAATTATGTCACTCGTATGTTTGAACGTTAAGTCAATGCCCATTATGCGTCTAAGATCCCTTCCGCAGCTAACAAAAGAGCTGGTAACTTTGAAACGGCTGCACCGATTTTGATGAAACATATCTAAGAACCATCGCCAAGAAACCTGCTTTCTATTAAAAAAACCGCATCCATATCGGTTCACCCGTTTAAGAGCTATGATGCCACAGACAGACTCACACAACACACACACACACACACATAACGGTCAAACTTATAACACCCCTCTTTTTGTGTCGGGGGTTAAAAAGAAAAAAAAAGAAACAAAACGTGACTAGTTTTCACAATATATATTAATTGCTTACTTCACTACTAGGTATATTATGAAACTAATATAATATTTATAGCAGCAATTAGCTACTAACGGCCCTTCCACGAATAGAAGCAACGTTTCCTCTGTTTATAGCTAAATCGTTTTTAAAAATATGAGGCCCTACTACGAAATTCGAAAATCGAAGTTCGTATCGTATTATCCCTCTCACTCTCGTGTCAATTCATATTAGTGTGAGCGGGACGGCACTAAACGAAGTTCGAATTATGCACTTCGTGGTAGGGCCTCAGTCCTCGCCCGCGGGGTACAGAGGCGCGGGGTAGACGACTAAGGGGGCCGGGAGAGGTGCAAGCGGCAGGCACACGAGACGCTTTCTTTTAGCCCTGAAAACCAGATTAATTTTCGATTAACTGCAAAATTACATTTTTTGTTGCTTTAAGGGGCTGTTTCACCACTTTTTTTAAAGTTCGGATTAGCTTGATCATAACCTTATTTGTCACATGGAATAAAAATTTCTGTTTCACCAGTCTTGATTAGCGCTAAGTGACGGACAAACTATTTCTTAATTTGACTATCAGATCACGTGGCATTTAGCATTTTTATCCGTCACATATCTTTTTAATTAGTTAGTTTATTTTTTTGTGGCCATGGTTGGAGAGCCCTTCAGCCGGTTTCAGAAAAATATCAAAGTAAATTTGAACGATTTGAATAAAAAATATTGGTACGCTTTTAGTATTTAAAAATAAATCCAAAATTTCGTAATATTTTTTAATTACAGAATTTTTTCAGTGGCACAATCGGTTGTTCTACCTGAACTTGTACATCGCCATTAAAAAAAAAAGTTAATCTGTCAAAGGGTTTGGCGCCACTTTTCGATTCGTTTTACGTGATTTTATTTTTCTTTGTTATTGTTAACCAAAGTATCGTAAATAAATACCGTTTTTGGATTAATTATAATGTTACACATTTGTTTATGCAAAAAAATAGATGTGTTTAAAAATTACATAGTTTTCGATTTATTTTGCTGTAATAATGAGCGACTCTTTGAACGAAAATATGCGAACAGGAACCCGTGACCGTGAAATGGGACGTTGCTATTCCGACTTTTTGTTAAACCGACGATTAGTTATGTGGTACTTAGTTTGCACAGGACCGGAGTGGTGAAACTGAAAAAAAACTGGCCGACAGATTTGTGCAGTACTTAGTTTATTCATTGGTTACGTAACCAGTAGTTTGACAATAAGTTGGTGAAACAGCCCCTAAAACAAATAAATAGTTATAGTCCGACAACCTCGTGCACGACCCTCCGCGGAACCATGTCGCATTCAGCGTTTGCCGCACTTATTAAAAACAATCTCGTTAAGGACAGCAGAGGCTCCCTGCGACAGGGTTCCGCCGAGCGCCACGCACGAGCTTGTCAAGGTATAGTTGATTGAGTTGGTAAACAAGTGACGTCACAAGTTGCTTTTGCCATTCAAACTCTATGGGAGAATTGTGTTTGACAGCTCATAAAAAGTACGTCAGTTGTTTGGTGGTGTCAACATCCCTATTTGCTACTGGGATTTTGCGATTCTGGTATCCCGCGAGTCTGATATTTTGCGATTCTGGTATTCTACGGGGCTGATATTATTTCGACTCCGGCATTCTGCTCTGAGAGGATTTCATTAGGTATCTAGTTTTTATAGGGACGTAAGGGATCCCTTAGTTAAGTACTTAAGGCGAGGTTCTTGAAGCGCGCCACGTTAATTTACACCCCGCACCCCGCCCGCGCAAAAGCTACGATCGCCGCGCGCGCCGTGAACTCGCCGACGGAGGTCACGCTTGCCAGCAACAGTGTAATATAATTTACAGTACTGTAAGCTGCAACCGAGACCAAGATCACGCTGTAATTTAAATGTTTAGGTGCAATTACTTAGATTACTTTTGTGTTATAAATGTAAAATATGAAACGTTTTCGAAGTGGATACTTCTTTGTCCGAAGCTTGTACAGTTCTAGAATTTCAGTTAGATACAAAACTAAACTATATACATATGGCGCTAAAATACAAATAACGGTAGGTGTCGGTCATTCTTCACGGATCAAGTGGTCAAAAATATGAAAACACTCGCAGGAGCCTCGTAAGCCATACTTCTCACGCTCCCACACACTACAACAATTGCTAAAAGTGGCATTCTGTCGATAGTCAGCGGTCTAAGTCAATATTTTAAAAACCGAATTTGAGATTTATGAAAAAATGAGCGTATGAAATGAGTGGTCGGCAGTTAAGAAGTAAATCCTGACACCTGTCATTTCCATATTGTTTATAACCTAAACGTCACTGAGATTATAAACTTTAGGAAAATGATAGGTGTCAGGAGTCCACAATATTAAAACTCAAAATCGATGTCATTTTCGTAATTAACGTCCCAAAAAAAAACATAAAAACGACACCCATATTGATATTTAGATATTTCAACCCCATTGCACCCCACCGGGATGGTATTTCACGTCCGCCACGTTGGATTTTAAAATTGTTGTTGTTTTCGTAACCAGCGCGACCCGATAAGGTCCCTAAACCATAGAAACAATACCCATGTCCTTTCTTAGTGCACCTCTAGACCTTATAAGGAACCTTTTGGCAATTTGGAATCTCTAGACCCAGCCGCTTGGGCTGTGCGTTGATATTTCAGTCAGTCAGTCAGTCAGTCAGTTTCTTCTTTTATACACGATGATTTTTAATCGGTGATCAGGAACCAATTTTTCTAGATCAGTATTCGATGGCGACCACGTTTAAGTCGCAGTTACACGAAAAAATCCATCAATTTTTTTTAACAATAATTATTTGGAAAATCACTTTTTAACTAAAATCATTGTCACCCTACGCATGGTTTAATCTATGAGCCTGAAACCTCTTTGACAAGTCAGTTTCTTTAACAAACATTGACGTGAGACCTGTCAAATTTCTCGCCAAAGCGATGGCACTTGACGGAACTACTTAACTAAAACAAATGTAGGATGACCATGCATTCGGTGGATGGAAGAAGTTTTAACATCTTTTTTTATTTATTAATTAACCAGAGACCTCATTGCTTTAAGATCTCATCTATTAAATTCCATTTTGTCTAGGGATCAAGATTTTTCAACTCCTGCTCACCGATTAAAAATCATCGTGTATATTTAGATGTGTGAAACAGTCATCTTTGTCACCTTCATGCTGAAATAAAAAGAATTATCATTTCGGCGATTGCAGTGGTAACATTAGTAAACTTTGTACTGTGGCAATTTTGTCAATAATTGCGAATTTATATTTCAGGCACTTGTAAAAAATTTGATAGACCCGTACCACAGAGTAAAAATGTAACCAGTTATTCAACTTCATACTAGAGAGCCCGAATCGACGCACGCACACAGCCAAGCGTCATAGACGGCGCACCGCGTGGGACTGCAGCATTGTTTTGTATTCCGAAGATTACTTAGCGGCCGTGTAATACGCTTGGCTGTGTGCGTGCGTCGATTCGGGCGCTCTAGTATGAAGTTGAATAACTGGTTACATTTTTACTCTGTGCCCGTACTGTTTTTCTTTGTACACTGTGTACTGTGTATAGTTGCGTGGATGGGCGTTTCTTTTTGTGTGTGGCGGTTACATTGAATAGTGGTAAATAACAGAAATAAATGATGATACTACTACCCACATCAAGGATATTTAGTCGTAATGTGGAGCGCTTCAAAAATTGGCAAGCGTCCGACCTCCAACACGTTCCGCTCGGGACTGAGCGGCGGGCTGGCAGCGGGGCGCCAGTAAATCGTGCCGTGAACTTCGTTAATATTGGGTTAAAAATTATATGTTTTACAAAATTAACAAAATTAAACCCGACGGACATTACATCATTACAGACGTTTATTTTGATGTGACTTTCAATACATCAAGTAGTATAATATTGAAATGAAATGAGTTTAAAGGTACAAAATAGGGGTATGTTTGGATTTTTTTTCTATCGAGCGAAGTTTGTCCAATTATGTAACGAGTGCCCGACGTACTTACAGAAAGGTCTCAAAAGAAACATATATTTTTTTCACGTGTTTAGTCATTACCGTTTCTAAATAAAATGAAATTAAAAATTACGTTTCTTAGAGGTACCTCGCCTTAATTCGAAGCATCTTAGAGCTGTCTACCGATCATCATAAAATAGTTTTTATAATAAAATTCCGTAAACAATAACCGAACAAACTGATACAAAATTCAAATCCATTGTGAAGAAGACATTAATATCTAAGGCGTACTATAAAATTAATGACTATATCATGGACAGGGATGTTTGGAAATAATTCCGATCCGCATAGGCGATCCCTAGTCTCAAATAGCGTATCTACTGTGTTAAAAAATTTAATTGTATTAAATACTTTAGATGTATGTCATTTAATAACAATGTAGATTTGATTGAAAAAAATATACCTTGTTGAGTTTCTTGCCGGTTTCTTCTCAACAGGGTTTTTTCCGAACCGGTGGTAGATTTTTCGACGTTCATAGGAGCATCAATTGATGCCTAAATTAAATAAAGAATTTTGACTTGACTTTGACTTTGATCATGACAAAACTCGCATGTTTTTCTGAAACTCACAATTTTCAACAAGAAACCAAATCATATCCAGTATGGCTGGCAGAGGTCAGACCAACTTGACACTTGTATCTCAAAGCGTAAACACTAGATACAGGCAGACTCGGTTATCACCCACGCGCGAGGTCAAGAGTTCTCGTGTACTATTGTTTTGACCACAGAATTCATCATCACAATCATTTCACCCAAAAAACGTCCACTGCTGAACATAGGTAGAGCTTGTCTAAGCTAAAATGACGCGCGTCCCTCTACTGAATCTGTGTATTTGGATGAGTGCGTGCAAATATTAATTGCGTCTCTTCACCCGTTTGGGAGCGTAGACTTTTCCGTGAACTATGATCAGTAGACATCGGTAACTCCAAGGATGATATAGAATGGATTGGCAGTCTCCATAGTACGGATCGTTCGCCGTTTTTGTAGTTCGATTATCAAATCTAGATGGCGCTGAAATATAGCCAGAGGCTTTGAAGGCAAAACAATAAGACTACAGATGTTTCATATTACTACAAATGTATTATTTTTCAAAAATATTGCATAATAATACATTTGCAGTGATATGAAATATCTGTAGTCTTATTGTTTTGCCTTCAAAGCCTCTGGCTATATTTCAGCGCCATCTAGATTTAATAATCGAACTACAAAAACGGCGAACGATCCGTACTATGGAGACTGCCAATCCATTCTATATCATCCTTGGTAACTCGTAGCAATTAGGTGGTACTAGTGATGAGACATGGTTTTCAACTGTCTTTTCAGATAAGATAAAATAAGTCTTTAAAATTGAAAGGTTACATTTATTACCTACCGAGACTGCATCCAAAAGGTAAACTTGTTTATTAAAAGCTAAAAATAGCATTATCAATAAATCCAGGATATCTTACAATAATATTTTTTAATAGCTTATTACAAAATAAAGAAGTTGAAATCAAAGAGATCGCCAGCAAAAATACGCAAGAATGTTTTTTTTTTAACCATCGCATCAGTCGAAATCGAAATATCATTTCTTACACCAAGTGGTTCTTCTCAAATAAAAGACGTAGGATAGCTCCTAAAAATATTAAACAAATATTTCTTGTCTATCACGAAAGTCAAATATTAAATGGTTGAAAAGATTTTGTCTAATTGGTTCCTTTTGCTCGACTCGTACAGAGAAACATAGTCACTTCACTAGTCTGACAGAAACTTCAAAATGCTACCTAAATGCCACAAGCTACCGATGTCTAATGTTCAGTGTGCAACTTCACGATCGACAAATAGCGTGAAAAATCCTGTGCGTAAATGTGATGGTAGGGCGCGTCATTTTAAATTAGACAAGTTATACTATTCGACCAATCCATTCTACCATAGATCGACGTTCGATTGATTGGCGTGGTAACACTGCAACCATGTTCTTTCCGTGGTACCTTCATGGAATGTATCACCTCATCATCATCAATTCACCCGAATGACGTCGTTTACTGAACAAAGGGCTCCCCCAAGGTTCGCCAAAGAGATCGGTCCTGCGCCATCCGCATCCAACGCAATCCCGCGACCATAACCAGAGGCCGTATTGTCAACGCGCGGGCGCTTGCCTTCGCTTTCGCCATCTCTTTCTGTCACCATCTTATACCGTATGACGGAAAGAAATAGTGAATGCGGAAGCAAGCGTAGGTACAGGTCGTCGCTCCATTGTGAATGCGCACTTTTTTTGCGTTTTCATAGTTTTAGTACTTACCAATGAAATTTAATACAAAAACCCATTTATATTTATTTAATTCCAACTTGGATGGTAAGCGGGCCTTTTCTTATTAAAGTGTACTATTTACTTTTTTAACCCCCGACATTGAAAGAGGGTTGTTATAAGACTTATAAGATAAGTTTGACCGCCCTCTGTCTGTCTGTGGCATCATAGCTCTTAAACGGGTGAAACGATTTGGATTAGTTGAACTAGTTGGATTAGGTGAACCGATTAGTTTTTTTTTGTTTTTTAGATATATACTTAGTATTTAATGCCCGTTTCTCTTTTTCTCATTTTTGGCTGTTTGTATTTTTACGTGTTACTTCATTAGCATAATTTAACTGTGGCATATTTGCTGGCCTATGTATGTATAACTTAGTTTTTTTTTAAGTTCCCTCATTATATTGTGCCGTTTTTTGCCGAAATAAACATTAAATATAGCTGTCTCGGCGCCCAATATCATTTCTTTCCTTTCGGCGTCGAGACTTTAGGTCCTTGGGGTGAGGGTGCACTGGAGCTACACAGGGAGCTCAGCAATAGGTTGAGAGAGGCAACAGGCAACCCTCGCGCCGGCAGCTTTCTCGCGCGAAGAATCGCAATCGCAGTTCAGCGCGGGAATGCTGCCTGCGTGATGGGCACCATGCCAAGAGGCCCACCTCTCTTTTTAGGGTTCCGTAGTCAACTAGGAACCCTTATAGTTTCGCCATGTCTGTCCGTCTGTCTGTCTGTCTGTCCGCGGCTAAGCTCAGAGACTGCTAGTACTAGAAAACTGTAATTTGGCATGAATATATATATTAGTCACGCCGACAAAGTGGTTAAAGAAAAAAAACTAAAAAAATTTTTTTAGGGTACCTCCCATAGACGTAAAGTGGGGGTGATTCTTTTTTTCTCGACTAACCCTATAGTGTGGGGTATCGTTGGATAAGTCTTTTAAAACCATTGGGGGGTTGCTTACATGATTTTTGTATTCAGTGATTTGTTTGCGAAATATTCAACTGTAAAGTGAAAATTTTCATTAAAATCGACCGTCCCCCCCCCCCCCTCTAAAATCTAAACTGTTGGGTGGAAAAATTTAAAAAAATTCAAAATGGTAGTAAATATATTAAATTTACAAGGAAAATTATATCGGCTAAGATTGCTTGGGAATTATTTGTAGTTTAAGAGTAAATAGTAGCCTAAGGTATTAAACATACCGTCACTACTTTGAAAAACTCGTATCTCAAATCAGCATGTAAACAAAACTGAACCTAGATACGCGCGTAATAAAGTTCACTTTGCCAGATTAACGATTTTGAGATACGAGCTTTTTTCAAAGTATTGACGATACCTAACTTGGAAGATTCCGTACACATACGAAATCCTTAGAAAAATATTACTTGATTTTTTCGTAATGGCTACGGAACCCTATCTTGGGCGTGTCCGACACGCTCTTGGCCGGTTTTTTAATTAGGTTTAGTTTTAGTTATTTTAATTTAATAGTAGTTTTAGTCTTGTATTTACACCTTTAAGTATGTTTTTCCTTTCATTAATAAAATAAAATTAATTATTAACAAAGAAAATAAACATAAAACATAATTATTATTCAGCATAATAAAATTTTGTCAAAAATCATTTTGAACGGTATTATTTTTGGTCGAAATTTGAAATGGTCAATTCAACGACGATTTTACATTTGTACTTTTAATGACTGTAAACACTATGCAGATCAGACGCCATTTGGGAATCCTTTGTTAGCAAATCATTAACTACTTAACGAATTGCGTAACATTACGCAAAAGATAAGAGAACTCTCCCAATTCGCCAGCATATGGGTAAACACGGTTATTAGGTAGGTACTATGTGATAGCGCCGAGACGTTCACGCTCCGGCCCGTGCTGCCCTGCAGGCTCTAAAACGCAGTAAATGGGTTTTTACGTTTGTTGAATATTGAACTATAACAAGCAAAGCGTAAGGAACGTAATGGTCTAATCGCTTTTTTGCACTTACTGCGTTTTAGGATCTGCAGGGCAGCGTGGCCAGATTATGTTATCAGACGCGACAAACGGATTTAGATTTTGGGATAATGACTCCAATCATGACTGACGAGCCCACAGACGGCGCGCGTGGGGGATGGTGCAAAGTCGACCGGTGCCATCATCTTCATTGTCATCGTTGACGCCCGGATAGAACATTGCAATTTTTCAAATTCCGCCTTTGGGTACTACGTTGACTGATAAGCAATTTCGCTCGTAGGTCCATAAATTCTCCATCAATGTCAATGTTCAACGAATGCATTAATCATAGGCGTTGATAACTTTCGCCTATTATTTTCAGGCAATTCTGTAAAAGTTGTAACTTAAACACCTCACTCAACCCATTGTAAATGGGTCAATCATCTTTTTTTTGTCAACGATTTTCTGCTACTTTCTATGAAAACCGAAATAATTAAAAAACTGATTATTTTTCCTTATTTGAAGTATACTTTTCAAAACCCTAGATTGTTGTAGTCAATAATGGTATAATTGCCATTATTTATTTTATTTTGTTTAGCTTCTATTTCGTGGGTGACCCAGGGGACAATGATGTCCCCGAAATTTGTATGAAAATAGTGGTATGTCCCCTGGGTGACCGGATTTTTTCATAGAAATACTTTTTTTTTTGGTTTTCACATACGCACTATGATAAACAGTTTATTTAATTACTACAAAATCATGGTTTCACTAACCAGAGATTACAGAGTTACTTGTAAAGGAGTAAATAGAAATTTACAAGAAAAAGTTGATTGACCCAAATCAACTGATCGTCGTTCATTTCATTTATTTATTTTTTTACTTTTCGATGTTTAATATGTATTTTCTATATAAGTATGTTTATCCGTTGTCTGGTACCCATAGTACAAGCTTTGCTTAGTTTGGGACTAGGCCAATTGGTGTCAATCGTCCCATGATTTATTGACATTCTAATGGATTTTATTATTCGCCGTAAATCAATACCATGGAAAGATACAACAAGTCGATAAAGATGTATCATGTCCTACTAATATTATAACTTATAAATGAGAGAGTTTGTGAAGATGTTTGGATGTTTAGATGTTAGAATGTTTTTTAGTCAATCACTTAATAACGGCTGAACGGATTTAAACGATATCTGGCGTACAAATGGACAAAGTTCTGGATTAAGGCTTAGGGTACTTATTATTCCGATAGTGAGTTTTTACTTTAATCAAGAATAGACGGCGCTGTGAACGCTAAAGTATTCAAGATGACATGTTAACATCGTTTGCGATCCATAGACGGAGTAGTCCGAGGGGATGTTGTGCTTTAACTAGGTATGTTACCGTTATCTTTTTTATGAATTTCTAACACTGGCGAAGCCGGGGATAAATCTAGTATGAAATTAATGGATGACTATGAGTACGAGTAAGGGTCTCCCCATATCTATAGACGCGGAATCGGCTTCAGCCGATCGAAAAAACCTTTATGTCAACGCAATAAGAGCGAAAAGACGTTGATGACGTTGCGGCGGCTCAATTCGGCCCGGTAGCCGAGCTGATCAACATGTTTTTCGCTCGACACATATAGGGAGACCCTAAGAGATTAATTTCATTTATTCATATATTTATTTATTTATTGTTTTAATGTTAATGTTAACTCCATGGATCGCTTTCGTTGTAGTGTGCCACGAATTTCCGAACATTGCAGATCATGATCGTATCATCTTCAGTCTTCATAATGCATAGAACCAATAACGTAAAATCGTGATACTCTACACACGTTTCGTGTTATTATTTAATAGGTTTACTGGACAACTTAGCATGGCGTGTAGGGGAGGTGTGGCACATTCAATTGACACTGCCTGACGCGATTTGACTATTGTTGTGCCGCATTTTAGTTTATTTATATCATTCAACGCATCTAAAATGTTGTTGAAAAGATCATTTTTAATACAAGCATTTTTTTGCTGACTGTAATTGTTAGTAATTGACTTATTGGACAGCGTGCGGTAAAGTCTGACGTTTACGGCGCGACACTGCGATTCCGCACCGTCAGCGTATTTTGAGCAGGGGTGTGGAGGGCGATAAAAACGGTGCGAATACCATGCATCACTGCGATTCCGTAACGTCTCCGTATTTTATTTTATTCATTATTTGCCGGGCTAAAATTATAAGTTTTTTTACCATGCTCTAAGCTGAATTTGGATACATAGGTACTGGTTTTTTGGATCAGATCTTCAAGAGCAAAAATATCAGCAATCTCACCGACGTAAATACTGGAAACGACCCTTTGATATATATATTATATTTCAATATACAGCCTCTGTAACCCTAGTATGTCTTATAATCTTTATTTATGATTCATAGTCTCATAGTAAAAACGAGGGTAACAGTTTTTGCTACCCAAATAGAAGTTACCAATAGAAAATATGTTTTTCTATCCTAAGACGCACCTTGTTTGTGTATAGAATACAAAATTAAATAACAGAAGAGTGAAAAAATGACGCAGTGCAGTGAAAAAGTGGCAAAAATATTAAACGCAAAGAGACATTCGTATATACTGACGTTAATGCACTACTGCTTGTTGTGACAGTGACTTAAACAAACAAAACTGAAACTACCGCTAGAGCGCGCTGCGTGAACATCAGAAACACCATCGCCATCTGTTAGTGGACAACGAAACTTTGTGATAGCGCCATCTAGAGTGAACTGCCGGAACTAGCAAGCGTCGCGACGGATCTATTCAATATGGTCGAGGATACGGCTGCGGCGACCGAAAGGGTCTCCGCGGCCGCCGTTCTCCAATTCGCTGCGCGGGAGGCGCGAGAAGGCAGGCGATTGGCTGAATTCGGAGCGCATGCGTTTGCTACTGTGACGTACAATACCTATGGTAAATTTTGACCTAATTCTTAAGACTTCTTGTAACTTTTTTAGGGTTCTAAAGGAAAAACGGTTCGTTATAGGATCACTTTGTTGTGCGTCTGTCTTTCCGCCTCAACATCATCATTTCAGCCGAAAGACGTCCACTGCTGAACATAGGCCTCCCCCAAGGCTCGCCAAACAGTTCTGTCCCGTGCCATCCGCATCTAACGCGATCCCGCAATCTTAACCAGGTCGCCGCTCCATCTTTTCATCTTTCCGGTCCGTGGACGCCACTCGAGAACCTTTTTGCCCCATCGGCCATCAGTTCTACGAGCGATGTGCCCTGCCCACTGCCACTTGAGTCTGACGTTTCTTCGAGCTATGTAGACTTTAGTTCTTTTTGCCTATCAAGACCCTTTTTCCCAGGAACACGTGGCGATATCAACATCAAAAAAATGTCTGCGGGCCCTTGAAACTGACTCCTGAGTCAACCCAATCCAAAAGTACGGCCATTTGAGCCTTATTTTCTAACATTTCGCAAACTAATCAAAACCTTTAGAGACACAGACTCGTGAAATTTGGAAGGAAGGTCGTACAGCACAAGTAAAGGAAAAAATCGAAAATCGTAGATTTTTTGTTACATTATATGCAACAAAAAATCTACGATTTTCGGATTTTGTACGGAACCGTTGGTGCGCGAGTCCGGCTTGCACTTGACCGGCATTTTTTTAACATGGCTCTGTCCATTGTAGGATGATTTTACCAATGTTACTATCACCACCACCAAACTACACTGACGCTTTCGAACTCGACCAGAGCTCATCTTCAGAGTAGGTACCACAACCGTACGCTATGCTACCAAACGTGAGACAACATGTGTCATGTGTAGTTTGGTGGTGGTGATAGTTGGGTTTGTGTAATTTGTGTGTGTCCGTACAGTTTGGAGGCGGAGGAACACACATTTCTTACATAAACGTAACTATCATAAGGTCGCGGGTGAGCAAAGTAATTGTTTCAGTTCATTAATATGGACCTCCCCAAAGTAATGCCTGATCTGATCTAACTAAGGACCTACCGTGTTTTTGGCGTATTTATTGCATTCATTTAATCTCGTGCTGTATCATTACAACTTACAAGTAAAGCTATAGTCTTGAAATTCACGTGTAAGGTATTTGAGAATTCACTATAAATAAATAAATAAATAAATATTAGGGGACAATCTTACACAAATCGACCTAGTCCCAAACTAAGCAAAGCTTGTACTATGGGTACTAGACGACGATAAACATACTTATATAGATAAATAAATACTTAAATACATAGAAAACATCCATAACTCAGGCACAAATATTCGTGCTCATCACACAAATTAATGCCCTTACCGGGATTCGAACCCAGGACATCTTGCTTCGTAGGCAGGGTCACTACCAACTAGGCTAAAGCGGTCGTTACTACCAACTAGAACCAACTATAATGGCAACTGTTTATCGAAACACAATTACTTATAGTTCGCTCTATAGAAAAAAAATCCTATGTCGTCTCTAAAAAATAAAATAAATTCGTAGTACGACGCTAATACTGCACGGCAGGTCATGTTTTTTTGAATGTTAACCCGTCGAGCGACCTAAGCACACACCGTGTGCCTAAACTAGCTGTCAAAATTTGCAAATTTTTGTTTCTAGTTTCGATCACCTTTTAACATAGGGTGCTTAGAAAAAATTACCCAAAAATGTCGCCGATCGCGCGACGGGTTAATAAAACAGGATGTTTTCTAGGGCGCAGTTTTGCCACATTTTTAAAATATGTATTTGTTTTAGTAATAAGATGAAAATACCCAAAAACACACGCATTCCAACCAACCTATCTTGAGCCATCGTGCCTCCCCCACGCCCGAAATCGCCCACCCAAAATCGATTAGCGCGAAAAGCTCGGTAGGCCCTTATGTAATTAGCATAACTAAAGTATTTCTTCCGCTGCTGATTGCACTCTCGAAATTTTGCGTGATCATTGCGAATATCTAAATTACATCACTTAATTTTAACCTTTTCAACGGCAATGACGGATATCGTCATTACTTTGAAAAAACCTCGTATCTCCAATCAATACGTTAACCAAATTGACCCTTGAAATACTTTTAGTAAAGTTCACTTGGCAGATTTTCGATTTTAAGATACGAGATTTTTTCAAAGTAGTGACGATATAATATGCATCACAATGTACCATCGGCCAAAAATATGGTCTACCGGTTGTAGTTCATTTGCACGTCATGATACAACGAGGTCGATTTTCCCTTGCAATAATATGATGACAGTGACTAAAGACTTCACTCAGTTTGAAAAGTCAACCTTAACGATATTTAGATCTCACAGAAACTTTTGTCAAAACTGGTAGACCACTTTCTTGGCCGACCGTACAACGTCACAGTGAACCTCGCGAAATGGCATAAGGTTCAAACTAGCTTTACGTTTTAACTAGACACCAAACCACTATTTTGTTTTCTCGATACTAATAATAAAAAGCGATGCAGAATTCATAAACAACTCATTAAATTATTTTTTTATCAAACAAAAACAAGCAAAACATGCTCTAATTCTTAAATACGAAGACACACTTTTGTATAATTGTGTTTATCATTGTTAATTAACAGAACAAATATGTCTTCAATCTTATGTCAACTCTATGTGGATTGTAACATGACTTAATATAAGAATACATGTCGAATGTCACGTGGAACCTTTTTATTATGAACTCTACATATAGAAATATAGCGAAGTAGATATAACCAGTTCACTACACCCAGACCTCGGGTCAAAGTATATTGATAACTGACAGACGATCTTACACAGCATTGATATAGTGGTCTAGTTTATACTAGTAAGGGAAAATTAAATTTAATTACTAATAGGTACGTACTTGTTGAATTACATTACAGGGATGGGTGGTTGCCCATAATAAATACGATTAGGTCAGATCCAATACCACATTCCCAACTCGTGCACAAAAGACATTTTTAAAAAAGAGGAAATTTTTGAATTTTCTAATTGAAAATGCTATTCATTTTAAGAGGGTTTATACCTGCTGAGCTGGCAACGTTGCATTTTTGTTAGTTTTTCTCGATTATTCCATAAAAATTGAATGAAAATTAAAAATGTTTTCAATACAAATTGTTCTAATATATAAGTTAATGTGTCTACTGCAATAATAATTCGTGATAAGACTTTTATTTTCTTTAAAAACCGTTAGGTAACAATTTGTTCGTTTTTAAAGAAAATAAATGTCTATCACGAATTATTATTGTAGTAGACACATTAACTTATATACTAAAACAATTTGTATTCAAAACATTTTTAATTTTCATTCAATTTTTATGGAATAATCGAGAAAAACTAACAAAAATGCAACGTTGCCAGCTCAGCAGGTATAAACCCTCTTAATAATAAAATAATAAATGGATAAATGTGATGCCGCCTCTGTTTGTTTTGTTCGAATAGGCGGAGACGGCATCACATTGGGTGGTGAAACAGCCCCTTACTATTGTCACAGAATATATAATAGTACTAACGTACAGAATGGGCACGCTCCACCCCGCACCGTTTCGAGTTACCCCACCCACCCCTCAAAGCGCAGATTGCCGGACCCCGCCGGAATCCAGAAGAGTGCGCGCGCGATGTATGTAGGCGTACGCGTGTACAGACGTCGTCGTGCTTATGTAGATTCAAGAACGCGTATTTGTACGTCGTGTCCGCCGCGTGCTATTGTTTTATATAGTCTTTCATTGAGAAATTAAGCAATTGTAGGTATAGGTTATTTAATTGATTATTCCAAATTAATGTTCATTTCTAATAAAAAAACGGCCTGTCCCGTATTTTAACCTAGAATCTCGTATTTTCGATGCTGTTATCCCGTAACACCGGCAATCAGATCTGGTCACCCTACTCCGGACGGAGATATGGAGCAAATCACACAGTCCGCAGTGTGGCAACCGCCTGAATTTAAAGTTTTAGTCATTACCTACACGAACGAACGATTATTTAGTTCTGACGAAGTGTTCCCCACTATTTCCAGCAACGGCTGGCGACATGGGTGGAAGCGGGACCAGTTCGTCCTCCTCGCACCTGTCCCCAGCCTGGCAGGTCAACGACCTCGACCTGGACTTGCCCGGGGAACTGTCCATGAAGTAAGTGTAACCCGATCCCTGAATATAGCCTCTCATGTTCCTTTTATCAACTGTGAATCACAGAAGAAGACTAAGACAGCTTGTAGCGCCCTGCGCGTCTTGTACAGCAATGCGTCCAGGATGCTGATGGCTGCCCACAGATATAGATACACATAGATAACGCAAATGCAACTACTTCGCATTTTTGAACCCCGACAAAGCGTCGGGTTGGGCGCCACTACTGACAGTTCGCGTGCGTCAGTTGTTGCAGCCGGACGTCCGCGGAAACTAAGAAAATGCCTCGTTGCGTTGTAATTAAGTGTAATTATGTCTGTGGTTTGAATTTCCCATCACTAAATTTCGGCTGTGACGTCACAGTAGTGTTAAAAAGTCGACACGCTTGGTTTCAATACAAATCGTGAGCATTGCGTTATCGATGTTGTGTATATCTGTGTGGCTGCCGCTTTATTGTAGTGCGTTAGGGATGTTCGCAGAGGCGGACATGGGTGGCTTTCACGTCATTATGCGCAAGCGAGTAGTATCCCTGATGCTATCTATACCAACAGTCTCCTGAGCGCAGCGGCTGATACAGCTGTCTTCCCGATGAAAAGGCTCTCTCACACCACGCTATTTGTTGCTACTAATTTAACGTATCTTTTCCAGCGAGGCGCTGCTATCGCTGCCAGCGTTGGCCGGCTTCAAGCAGGAGGCGCCGTCCCCGACGGGCACCGTGCTGTCGCCGCCGCGCCGCGTGTGGCCGCCGCGCCGCCTGCCAGACAGACAGGTGAGCTGCTGACAGACGCAAGCCGACTGACAGATAGACGAGACTATTGATCGATGTAGCGTTGCCAGGCATCCGGCAGTGGCGTGCCTAGGGTATCAAGCTATGGCAAGCCGAGAGATATGTTTTATTATTTTTTTATAATTTAATGTAGGTAAATCCATCTTGTTGCCGCTTTACTCTTCAGTTTGGACAAGCTTACCAAAGCACACTTCATTCTATTTTTTTTTAAGTTCACTCATTATATTGTGTCGTTTTTTGCCCAAATAAACATTAATCATTAAACATTCTATTACTAGACAGAATTTTGCAGACTCATTCTCACACGCACCGCACTAAAACAAGAATACCTATTTATTTTGTAATTGCATCAAATCACGCATTTTACAACGCTTTGCATGGCCCACGATTCGATATAAACAATCGTGAAGTTATTCATCTCGCCCGCGCACTCGCGTTCCAAACCAAACGCAACAAACTTCACACCGTAAGCCAGATTCAAAATTTTAAAGAAAGTGCTATATATGCAGCTATACATAGATAGATATTTGCAAAACTAACGTTTTTATAAGTATGAAGAGAGCGCTTGGAAGCCCCGTAAAAGCCCACAAGAGCGAGCGAGATGTCATGCTATTTATAACGTCGCTACTATCGCCGTTCAGCGCCGCCGGGCCGCGCAGCGGATTTGTTATGCAATTCTTGGTATTTTACGTAAAATAAAGCGCGTTATTATGAAAGTGATTTTATTAGAAGTTTTTTCGTTTGGACGATGTTTGGTTTTTATTTTTAATCTTGATTTGAGATTTATAAGGCAAGCCCGGCTTTTGGGCTTCTATGTAAGGATCGCCACCCACTGGCGTCCGGATAAAGCCGGACATAGTTAGGCTTTTTGATTGCGTGTCCGGCCAACATAAACGGTGTCCGGCTTGTCCGGCTTTTGTTAGGCTTTTTAACTCCAAACAGGTCAACAAACATGACTTTATAAGGTGTTGCCACACGATTGATTGACAACTATGCTACTGTTCTGTACATGACGTACAAAATACGCGTTCTTGGATCTACATAAGCACGACGACGTCTGTACACGCGTACGCCTACATACATCGCGCGCGCACCCGACTGGATTCCGGCGGGGTCCGGCAATCTGCGCCTTGAGGGGTGGGGTAACTCGAATCGGTGCGGGGCGGAGCGTGTCCATTCTGTACGTTAGTACTATTATATATTCTGTGATAGGAGGAAAACGAGCAAACGGATCGCCTGATGGTAAACGATTACCGTCGCCCATGGTCACCTGCGACACCAGAAGAGTCGCAACACAAGTGCGTTGCCGGCCTTTTAGTTACGCTCTTTTTTGAAAGCTTGAAGGTCATATCGGTCCGGGAGTACCGCAGCAGGTACTTCATTCCAGAGCTTTGCTGTGCGAGGCAGGAAATTACGGCGATCGACGTTGACCAATTCATTCTACCATCGATCGACCGATTTTTATGATAAATCCTTGCTAGGGTAAAACCACCAGTGAACGAACACTTAAGAAATTTTTCTACTTAAAAAAATTCATTACTCTGAATTTATTTATAATTGTAATGGTTTTATGTAATTTAATCAATCGTCATTTAATAAACAAGAATATAATTTCTGCGATTTTTTATTAAGTGTATAGTTTCTGAGTTATGGAAGAATTTGTAAAAAAGTACCCAAAAACCTAGTGAATGAACGAAAAAGTTAATGAATGAACATAGTAACACACACGCACGCACACACAAATAACACAATGTCATTACACACATTATTCCCATCGAGTACTATTTAGTTATTAAGAACTTTTACTTTTTATGTTATTCTTGCATTCTAACGCATGACTGTACTACAGGGTTATTTGTAATTCACTAGCATCCTTTTAACCCTAAACCCCTACCACTTAAACAAATGTTTTTTGTTTTACGGCTTTTGTCATAACTTAATATTTTTGGTGTAATAACGTTCTGAAAATTTGATTCTGCCTCTTATTTTTACGATACTCTGTGTATTTGTATGGGAAAAAAAGTGCTTCATTTTAAAAAGTCGAAAAAAAACAAAAAACATTTGTTTGAGTGATAGGAATTCAGGGTTAAGAGGATGTCAGTGAATTAAAAACAACCCTGTATAAGCTGGAAGAGCGAGGCTTCCTGACACAGGTACACTATACCTAATAGGAAGTCTCGACCATTTTGTATTTACCACCTAAGTTGGAATGAAATAAATAATTTATTATTATTATTAGTAAAACCCAGTGAATGAACACTATTTAGATAGTTTTAATCAACATTTAAAAAACATTTTCAACATAAAACGAAGTCTTCTTCTTCAGTAATTATTTTATAAAAACTTGAGGTAGGTACCACGTAGGTACAGTACCTTCAGTATTCCAAGGCGGTGATCACTTACCATGTGGTGACCCGCATGCTCGTTTGCCAGCTATTTGACATAAAAAAATCACGTCCATCGTTACCTACGTTGTTCATACATAGGATTAGTAGGTATCTAGTAAATGAACAAAGCCAATTTCTATAGTCCATTTACTAGATTTTTCATTCCTAAGAATGAACACTAGTCTCCCAATACTAGTTCAAAGAAACAGAAACGTTTTCTATGCAGAATCTGAAAACACAAGCTTAATACGATAACGTTAAGATTTAAATTTAAGTAAAAAACTAAATTGACCGGACACCAGTAAATGAACAGACTGTTCATTTACTGATTTTAGATCATTTGATAAGCCAGTAATGGAACACCTAAAATTAACAACTTAATCGCAAAATAAGCCACCAAAGAGTACATTTATAGAAGATTTAACTCTTAATCTAACCAAATAGCTAAACTTTTTACTTGTATACATCAAATAAGCAGTTCAAATATTACTCCAAACATGCACTGTTCTTACCTGGGATTTCATTTTTCCATACATAACTTCAAAAGCAGAAACACGTGAACTTCAAACGCCGGCCATGTTGAAATAGGTCGAAAATAACCAAGTGTTGCCATTGCATAGGAAATCGAGTTGCAAGTAAGAAAAAAAATACGACAAGTGATATTTGACATGTTTTTATTTTATACTATATACTTACTAATATAGGCTAAGCAAATGTTCCTACTAATTATGTACTATGGGCTATGTTGCCTGAAAATAAACAATTTTTTTAATTTTTTTTTTATTTTTTATATAAATGGCTATATTTCTTATTTTAGGCAAAAAGCGTGATTTCACTGGCGGTTTTACCCTATGCGGTCATCTAAATAAACAACCTTGTCCCGCAGATGACAGAGATGGTGGTGGACGGAGTGAACCGTGACAGCATGGAGGACTGCCACTCCTCGCCGCCGCATCCGAACGCCGCCATGCCGCCACACTGTAAGTCCATACAAGCAGTACATACATACAATCACGCCTCCTTCCCAGCAAAGGGGTAGGCAGAGACATTGTTTCCATCTGCTACGATCCTGACGTACATTCGCTTCAGCAACACTCAATAGTCTTTTCATACATGCTGGCCGGTTTCGGGTACTCTTTGAGGTTTTGAAGTTGGAGTAAATAGTGTAAAATCCCGCCGTACAATTGATAAAAATAAATTGAATTTAAAATGAAGATGGCCAACCAACCAAGCCCTCTATAGTCGGCGCCATAATTCTAGAGACAACTTTGACAATTCATTTTGCTCAAATGTTGCCACAGACAGGGTAGTGCTGTTCGTGTCGATAATAAAAAAAACATTACGGCTTTGGCTACCTGTGGTATTTATTCATTACTTACGGTGAAATGATTAAATTAATGTAATACTTTACATTTCAATGTAAGATATCATTAAAGGAAGTAAAAAAACCCGTCTTATATCAAATCATATAGCCCAGTCGACACTGATTATCGATATCGGCCACATCACTATTTAATTTCGTCTAACCCTGGTAACCCTTTAATTGTCAAGCTTGTCTCTCGAATTATGGCGCCGACTATAATATCAGAGGAGGCTTGTCCCCTGCAGCAGGACGTAGGGCTTAGATGATGATGATGATGATGAACCAACCAATATAAAATAACCTAATACTGCGTACATTTTGCTTAGCGTCGCCGTTTATATCGTGTATTTTGATATGCCTACAAATTGTGGAACTGTCGCTGCGCCAGTCTGACTTGCCCTTGGCTTCTTTTATCTTGTATAATGTGTGTTGCCAGCGAATAGTCCCGAGAGCATGCAGTGTCAGCCGACGCTGCAGTCCGGTATGATGGCCATGAACGGGTACCACTCACCACCAACGATGGACAACAAGAGTTAGTAGTACCATAGTAATGTCCTAATAATCAGTGATCGTACTAGGTAGTGCAATTTCGGGTGAATGACTTTAAGGGGCTACCGTGTTTTTGGCGCATTTATTGCATTCATTTAAACTCGTGCTGTATCATTACTAGCAATGCTATAGTCCTGAAATTCATATGTAAGATATTTGAGGTTTCACTCTAGCGTCCAATCTGCTTCGAAACACGATTACTTGTAGTTCGCTCGATAGAGAAAAAAATCCAAAGTCGTCTCTAAAAAATAAAATAAACTTGTAGTACGACGCTAATACTGCACTGCAGGTCATGGCTTTTTGAATGTTAATAAAAAAGATTTTTTCTAGGGCGCAGAGTTGCTACATTTTTAGGGTTCCGTAGTCAACTAGGAACCCTTATAGTTTCGCCATGTCTGTCCGTCTGTCCGTCTGTCTGTCTGTCTGTCCGCGGCTAAGCTCAGAGACTGTTAGTACTAGAAAACTGTAATTTGGCATGAATATATATATTAGTCAAGCCGACAAAGTGGTTAAATAAAAAAAACTAAAAAAATTTTTTTTAGGGTACCTCCCGTAGACGTAAAGTGGGGGTGATTTTTTTTTCCTCGACTAACCCTATAGTGTGGGGTATCGTTGGATAGGTCTTTTAAAACCATTGAGGCTTACATGATTTTTGTATTCAGTGATTTGTTTGCGAAATATTCAACTTTAAAGTGAAAATTTTCATTAAAATCGACCGTCCCCCCCCCCTCTAAAATCTAAACTGTTGGGTAAAAAAATTAAAAAAAATTCAAAATGGTAGTAAATATATTAAATTTACAAGGAAAATTATAGCGGCTAAGATTGCTTGGGAATTATTCGTAGTTTAAGAGTAAATAGTAGCCTAAGGTATTAAACATACCGTCACTACTTTGAAAAACTCGTATCTCAAATCAGCATGTAAACAAAACTGAACCTTGATACGCGCGTAATAAAGTTTACTTTGCCAGATTAACGATTTTGAGATACGAGCTTTTTTCAAAGTATTGACGATACCTAACTTTGAAGATTCCGTACACATACGAAATCCTTAGAAAAATATTACTTGATTTTTTCGTAATGGCTACGGAACCCTATCTTGGGCGTGTCCGACACGCTCTTGGCCGGTTTTTTTTAAAAAATATGTATTTGTTTTAGTAATGAGATCAATATACCCAAAAACACGCGCAGTCTGACCAACCTATCTTGAGCCATCGTGCCTCCCCCACGCCCCTAAATCGCCCACTCAAAATTGATTAGCGCGAAAAGCTAGGTAGGCCCTTAAGGCCGCACCTAGCTTCTCGCGCTAATCGATTTTAGGTATTCTATGCACTCGTGTATGTGTGCGTGAGAGCGGCTAGAATCAAAGCCGTGCGTAAGCGCAAGCGATACAAGTTCCCCGTCCGATGGTCGAAGGAGAACTAACGCAACTAACTATACGGACAAGGGGGAAGCACGACATCTTAATATAGGTTGGTCAGACCGCTCGTGTATTTAGGTATTTTCATTGTATTATACTAAAACACATACATATTTTAAAAATGTAGCATCTCTAGGTGCTAGAAAACATCTTGTTTTATTAACATTCAAAAATTCATGACCTGTCGTGCAGTATTTACAGCGTACTAAGGATTTATTTAATTTTTTAGAGATGACTTTTCACAGATGATGCCGCTATAACAACAAATAGTAAAAAACAGAATAATATAAATATTTAAGGGGGCTCCCATACAACTAACGTGATTTTTTTGCTCGTTTTTGCTCGATATTGATAATGGCAACAGGTAGACGCTTGAAATATTCACAGAATATTTAGTTATATGTGTATTCACTTAGAAAATAAATAATTAAATTAAAATAAAACAAATAATTAAGGGGGGGTTCCCATACAACAAACGTGTTTTTTTGCAGTTTTTATAGATAATGGTACGGAACCCTTCGTGCGCGATTCCGACTCGCACTTAGCCGGTTTTAAGCACGCTTTCTTCGAGTTGTGATGCTTTACCTGTACTTATTGTATTCAAGCTGTCATTCTGAAAGGAGCCGTATAAAAGTGGTATGATGATGATGATTGTATTCATTATGTCCAGATTCGGGTCTTTTGATGTGTTCACCGGTCAGCTCGCTGGATGGCTTCTTGCACTCACCGCTGCAGCAGCGCCCGGAAACCAGCTTCAAAGACGACACCAGGTGAGCCCACGTCTGCCCACACCTGCCCACGCATGCCCACACCTGCCCACATCGGCTTAATACCCACCCACGGTTACTTACACTTGCCCACTTTTGTGCAAATGTGCCCACTGTCGGACTTTTGGAAAGTCTTCGCCGGTAGAATGTGCCAGAATTTTTAAGCAGTCATCTACTATGTAGCTGTCGTCCGCGATCCAATGGGAACTTTGCACTATCCCGGGATAAAAACTAGCCTATGTTACTCTAGGATAGCACAGCTTCCGTCACTGTTTTTTATAGTAGTTCCAATCATTTATTTTCTCGATGACAGCTCCCGTAGAATGTAACTGCGTTTAGTTACTCAAAAATTAACTTTTAAATGCGAGAGATAAAAAATACGGCAACTGCCTAATTTTGTTCCTTGATCCCATATAAGATTCATCTAAGACACATTGAGTCCATATATGCAGTATTTTTTTTAAAGTACGATAAATAATAAACGATTTAATAAAGTTAAATTCTATGGCAATACAAATGTCATGTTATGATTGCCTCAATTTGTCTAAGATGAATATTATATAGGATCAAGGAACAAAATAAGGCAACTGTCGTATTTTTTATTTTTATACCTCGCATTTAAAAGTTAATTTTTGCGTAACTAAACAAGTTACATTCTACGGGAGCTGTCATCGAGAAAATAAATGATTGGAAATACTATAACACATAAATGGCCCGAATAACCCGAATGCATTGTTTTAGTGATCTAAAGATCCTGTAGGCTTATTGTCTAACGTTTTTGACGCTTGCCTTCGCAATCGCTATCTCTTTCTGTCAAACGGTATAAAACGTTGACAGAAAGAGATAGTGAAAGCGAAGGCAAGCGCCAAAAGCGTTAGACAATACGGCCTCTGGATATGACTGATATTATCTGTGAAAAGGTCCTCAATTGGCATTGATCACTTTTTTACAATGTGGTCTAATTCCAAAACCATTTCGAGGAATAGGTTTATTAAATAATTTTATAACATTGTAGTAAAAAAATATTAAATGATCGTGTGTATTTTTGCAAAATAATGTTTGACCTTTGTTTGACCTTTCTGTGGGCATTAACTTTGAAATTCTATGCAACAAGAAAAAAAAAGCCGTCCGTCTAGTTTCTCAATACCTACTATTCTCTGTCACTTCGACGTAGTTATCATCTGTCAGTTTAAGGATACTATTATGAAAAACATTCTTCGCGTTTTTCATATTTTAATAATGGATTTATACAGGAAGTTTCATTCCTACTTGTGGAAATGATTCTGTCAATAGCCCAAACAAATTAATTGTTGGCATTAGAGAAGATTTACAAGAGAAGTGGTGCCGCGAAGTTAATTCAAAGTTTACAAGATGTAATTATTGTGGCGAGGATCATTTTAATGTAAGTATGGATTAAATCCGCCAAAGAACTTACAAGGGAACACTTCTGACCATTTTATTTTATACGTACAAAAAATACTATAGCAGTAAATCGTTTTTTTTACCTATTCTCTTGGAAGAATCGGCAACTTTAGTGTTATTGTTATTGTAATGTAAAGTGACATTGTCAGATGACAACTAACCATCGATTGTGACACATTTTTTTTGTCATTGTGTCTGTGGTTTATACACAGATTCAGCCGCAGCATGTAATTTACGAGAAGTCGTATCTCAAATTTACAATAAATTATAAAAAAATATTGGAGTGGTGAATTGCTGAAATATTCAAATTAGTTTCTTATAATGCTCTATATTTTCGATAAAAAAAAATAAAAAGGGGGAGTTAGAAAAAATAAACAATCCCAATTAGATTCGATAGTATTGGCATATTCTACCGGCGATCACTTCATCTAAGTACACGGTAAGTTCCGCTTCTACTGTCAAAGTGTGGGTTCTGTCAAAGAGCTTTGAAACCAAGACGTAATTGGGGAATTTCAGAAATAGGGTACAACTATATTTTTTTCTCCGATTTTAGCAATTTTTGCATGGATCTGCTCAGAGTCCATAGCACTGTCGATTACAATACGTTTACTTTTAGTTTACCACTAACAGATGGCTTGCCTTTATTTCATTTCCAACTTTAACACCATACACACAAAGTAGCTATTACAAAATCTGCAAACGTGGGTAACAGTATTCTAAAATTGGCTTTATTTGTAGGTCGTTAAAGTTGAATATGAAATGAAGGCAAACCATCTGTCAGTGGTAAACTTTATGTAATTTTACTATAAAAAATAAAAATAAATAAAATTAGGGGGGGGGACAATCTTACACAAATCGACCTAGTCCCAAACTAAGCAAAGCTTGTACTATGGATACTAGACGACGATAAACATACTTATATAGATAAATAAATACTTAAATACATAGAAAACATCCATAACTCAGGAACAAATATTCGTGCTCATCACACAAATAAATGCCCTTACCGGGATTTGAACCCAGGACCTCTTGCTTCGTAGGCAGGGTCACTACCAACTAGGCTAAAGCGGTCGTCAATGTCGTACAATGAAGTAAAAAAAATGTCCCCAGTTTTTCATACAAAAATAAGTGTCGGTTTTGTCCTCCGACCTCGACCCCCTCGCGCCACTTTTTTTTCTCTATGTAGAATCGATAGTGCTACTGGTTCTGAGTAGATCCACGAAATTTTTTACAAAACAAAACAAAACATTCAAAAAACCGGTGTTTTGTCAAATATTTCGGAAACGGTGCATCCTACGGCAAAATAAATGAAATTTTCATCCCCCCTTTAAAACCCCCCTCAATTAAATACATACTGCCCTTCGCTGCTCTGTAGAATGTAACGTTACATGTACATACGTTACATTGCGTCATCCTTTTTCGTGTATGCAGCCGGCGCTCATCGATTTATTAGACGTTGCCACGTCAAAAATGTATTGTACCCTATTTCTGAAATTCCCCAATCGTGTAGTGTAGATGATACGGAGCGTTTTATATTTCAGCTCGATGGGTACGAATGAATATTGCTGCGGGAGGAACACGCAGTGGGACGGCTGCTTTAACGGGGCCCACACGTACATAACCAAGTACATATATAATGTTTGCCGGTGCCCCTTTTCTCCCATAAAATTTTAAGTCATAATGTCTTTGATTAACTATAACTGTAGATCCACAGTCGCGCGCCCGAAAATGTCCGAGCCAAATGAGCGCCACTTTGATAAAAGTGGCCTTCTTTTTTCTCAGTACGTTGCGTGAAATTGTCAAGTTTAGCTGTCAAGTGTCAACCGAAATCCGACTGTAATGAAGTAAAGACTAGGTTCAATTTTCTGTGTAGGTGATGATTTTAATTGTTACGCAAACAAATAAAAAAGTTCGGACATTCTTTGAAGGGGATTTTGTTCGGCAATGTGTATCTTCAGTTATAATTGATCAAAGCATAATGTATCATTAGTCATAATCAACGTTAGTCATACAGTGATTTATTTCTGAAACGGTATTTTTTTCAGGACTTTTTTAAATGCCATCTTATAGAATGCAGTAGGTTAGGTTAGGTTTGTTTTATAACAATTCCGAAAAATAAATTGTTTCAGAAATAAATCACTGTATGACTAACGTTGATTATGACTAATGATACATTATGACAAGTTTGGTATGAAGTATCTTTATGTATTTTTTTTTAATAATAATAATAAATACAAAAAGATACTTCATACCAAACTTGTAAAAGTTGGCCCTGTAGCGCCATCTCTTGGTCCGGGTGGGCGGTTAGCTCCAAAGGAGTGTTAAAGTGTCTCGATAGAGGGTGTAACATAGATGTGCGTTTATCACTGCATAAGGTGATTATCTAACAGACTGAAATGTACGGTGTGTAGAAAAGATTCGTGTCTAATCTCTAGATCAGTGGTGGTGTAGGGGTAAGCACGCAGCACGGAATGCTGAGGACCTGGGTTCGATTCCCAGCATTGGTCTTTTTTCTGGGGTTTTTTCTGTGCATATTTCAGTTTGTATTTAGTATGAAAAAGATACATTATGACTTAAAATTTTATGGGAGTCATTATAGACCCAATGTTTGCGTATACAGGGTGTAGCTGGGTTGGGGGATCGGAATACGGTCCGGGGATCAAATTGGGTCGGATGAGACGGGTAGGTCCCATTGGTTCTATGGAACGTAACATAGAACAAAATGACACATTTTTTCCCCTATTTTTTCCATAGAACAAAATGGGAATCATACTTTCCCAAAGCCTTCCATGAGAAGCTAAATTTATAACACTGATAATGACAATTATTCTATCATACCATTGATCAAACATTGACCTGGCTGGATAAATTAAGCCAATAAAAGAATTCTAGAAATATAAATAATGGAAAAAGGTTTTATTTACCTTCTCTTATAGAACAAAATAAGAAAGACATCTTATTCTGTCCGATGACGTCATGTCCCATAGAACAAATGGGAACTGTCCCGTTGATGGCTACTAACACTTTATTTTAGCGCTGAAAACCAGATTAATTAACCGACTTCATAAAAAGAGAACCCTCAGAAACACTCGGTAACCTCAGCACGAGCCAGCTGTACCTAGGCACAGACTTGAACAGATCAGAAGGAAATAATGTTTGTGGTTTTTTGGAGTCGGCTAAATTTTTATTTCATATATATTTTTTAAGTAATACTAATTAATAGTAAATACGATCCCGCACCTATTTGTCACGGCAAAACGTATAAGGGTTTGAATTATCATATCGTACATAATTGTCATTCAATCCGGGTGGTTAATAGTTCGTGTTTTAAACGCACCCCTAAATTACAGAAAATCCCCAAAATGCAGAACGTAATCCACCACGGCTTATTCAGACCCTACACCTTTGTTACACCCTATATATACATCAAGATACAGCATGTTTAGCATTGCAGTTGTATGTGTGAGTAGAAATATCCCCAGGATCGTGCGTCGAGGCATTACAAATACAAATACAAATCATTTATTTTGCTTAAAATATGGTACAGAAGATGGAACACAGTATAGAGAGAGATCACATATTTCACCAAAACCTGGCATGCAAAATTTTACTACATACTAAGAAGCAAGATGAATTTAAATTTTTAATGCTCAAACATAACATAACATAACATAATGGTCATTGGTCAAAAGAGGAAAAATATTCAGCAACAGAGTAGAAGGCTTTTCTCACAAGCCATGCTTTGAGTTTCTGCTTAAATAACTTCAGAGGATTCCTTTTAATGTCATCATCTAATTGATTAAAAATTTTTATTGACATGTGAAAAGTGTTTTTGCCATACACAGCCGTTCTTTTGTGAGGTACAACAAGTCTATCTGGATATCTCGTATTAAAGTTGCATACATCTTTATGTGTCTTGAAGAGTTCTGAGTTGGTTTTAACAAATAAACATATCTGATATATGTATATGCATGGTACCGTCATTAACTGTAGCTCTTTATATAGTGGTCTGCAAGACGTCATGGTGTTAACGTCACATATTGCTCTAATGCATTGTTTTTTTTTAGCTAACAGTGCTCGATTCTGTAGTAAATGGATCGGTCATGTCATGTATTGAAAGTCGAAGTTTATGCGACATATTTAACATAATCACACTTCACGCTGGCTTTCTTGTCATCACAGTGTGTACCTATGTCTTTTTTTTTTGTGTGTTTAGTTTTTTTTGTACCTAATGATTCCAATGGGTTGCGGCTTGCCGTAACACTATGCTGAGTGGTGCCCAATTTATACTATTCGATCTCTCTCTCTCTCTCTCTCTCTCTCCCTCTCTTCCTCTCCCGCTCTCGCTCTCTTACTTCTTGCGTTGTTTCGCGTTGGGCTGTCGTAACCATTAAACTATCAGGTTGTCGATCAACGAACAGTTTGGGTAGGGTCAACAGCATTATAAGTGGTAATTTCTGTACCTTGTCGTTCTCAATCGTTTGACAATTTTGTATGACATTTCAAACATGACGTAAAGTGACAAGGTACAAAAAAGTTCACTTATTTATGCTGTTGACTGTACGAAAACCGTTGAAATGCGATTAGATTTTGACGAGGTCATCCATTGTCGATCGCTCTGGTATCTAGAAAGGAGACAATTATTCACTTTCATAAGGCGGCACACAAAAAAATGTTTCGATTACGATTGACGATTGAGTCGTTTACTTCAATGTCTCATCGCGATATTATTAACATTGAAAACTCCTTTTCAGGTTCCAATATGTCCTCGCGGCCGCCACTTCAATCGCGACCAAGATCAATGAAGAATCCCTGACGTACCTCAACCAGGGACAGCCCTACGAAATCAAGCTGAAGAAGTTGGGGGATCTGTCACATTACAAGGGAAAAATACTGAAGGTACGTGTTCTGCCTTTTCTCCGAACTTTTTAGGGTTCCGCACTTCGAAAGGAAGCAAGAACCCTTATAGGATCACTTTGTTGTCCGTCCGTCTGTCCGTCAAGACCCTTTTTCTCAGAAACGCGTGGAGGTATCAAGCTGAAATTGATATCAATACTCAGGTCTACTGTCCGTTGGAGCTGTGAAAAAATCAAACTTCTAAGTCAACGCAATCAAAAGATACAGCCATTTATGCCGCAAATTTTCAACACTCGCAAGGGAATCAAAACCTACAGGGTACTTGACGTCTACTCAGAATCTTGAAATTTCGTAAATACGAAGCAAGGTCTTAAAGCAAAATTGCGAATAGCATAAATTCATTTGTCTGTCTGTCTATATCAGTAACCAATCTACAATGATCCCACACTGCGCACATTTTGCTTAGGAACAGGAGTCTGCTAAGACTGGATGTTTGTTCATAGATACATACATATAAATTTGTACTTTTTTTCCAACTGAGAAAATTTTAGAGGTTTTCTTACTCAGAATCGAGAGTGCTATTGATTTTAATGATAAGAAAAAGTCCCATTTTTTATAATTTAATATTCAACACGAGTTACAAATAAATAATATTAAATATTTAATACTAATATTTTGTCAGTTTTGTGACGTTTTTTTCATACAGTTTCTATGGTTCGTCAAAAATTCAATTCTTTATTTCGGACAAACGTAACTGACACAAAAAAATTATATGGAAAATTATAAAAAAGATGAAAAGTAGGTGCCCAAATTCTACAATAACTCATTTTGCTGCAGAGCGTGATTAAGATATGTTTCCACGAGCGCCGGCTGCAGTACATGGAACGGGAACAGATCGCGCAATGGCACGCCTGCCGGCCGCGGGAACGCATCGTCGAGGTAAGAGGGACACTATGTTACTATACTAGAAATATTTGGGTACTTGACTAAATGTAAACAAACCGAAATAAGGTATTTTATAGGTCAACTTGTGATAACTTAATGTTATGTTGTAGTGAACTATTTAAAAATTGAATATTTATATTTTTTATGTACGTATAGTAATATTCCCATCTATTAAGGTAGTCATTCGTACTGTTAAACAAAAATTAAAAACTATCAACATTATGGATTATGGAATGTGAGGGATGTTTTCTATGTATTTAAGTATGTATTTATCTATGTAAGTATGTTTATCGTCGTCTAGTACCCATAGTACAAGCTTTGCTTAGTTTGGGACTAGATCGATTTGTGTAAGATTGTCCCGTGATATTTATTTATTTATTTATTCACTAAACAATTTCAAACACAATTTTAAAATTACGTGACACAACCCTCCCATGACCTAAAAACCCTGGAGTCCGCAACTTATTGACGATTGTTATGCGACTAAACTAAATAGGTACTACGTCGATACAAAATTAGTGTTTCAAGCTTAGTTAATGCTGGCCAACATAATGAATTACTCAATTGTTAAAATTGGTCCGATAAAATTTTGGATTTTCATTCTTTGTTGTGTTTAAATTATGAACTACTAGCTTTTTTACCCGCGGCTTCGCTCGCGTGAACCATAAATATTTCAGAGAAGCATGCAATTAAGCAAGCAAGCTATTATGCAAGCAAGCTTGAAGCAAGCATGCACGCAGGCATGGAAACAGCATGCAAGCAAGCATGTAAGCTTGCAAGTAAGCATGCAAGCAAGCATGCAAGCAAGCATGCATGCAAGCAAGCAAGCAAGCATGTAAAAAAGCATGCAAGCAAGCATGCAAGCAAGTATGCAAGCAAGTATGCAAGCAAGCATGCAAGCAAGCATGCATGCATGCAAGCAAGCAAGCATGTAAAAAAGCATGCAAGCAAGCAAGCATGCAAGCAAGCAAGCAAGCAAGAATGCAAGCAAGCATGCAAGCAAGCAAGCAAGCAAGAATGCAAGCAAGCATGCAAGCAAGAATGCAAGCAAGCATGCAAGCAAGCATGCAAGCAAGCATGCAAGCAAGCATGCAAGCAAGCATGCAAGCAAGCAAGCATGCAAGCAAGCATGCAAGCAAGCACGCAATCAAGCACGCAAGCGAGCACGCAAGCAAGCAGTCATGCAAGCAAGCATGCAAGCAAGCGTGCAAGCAGCATGCAAGAAAGCATGAAAGCAAGCATGCAAGCGAGAATCCAAGCAGGATTCTAGCAAGCATGCAAGCAAGCATGCAAGCAAGCATGCAAGCAAGCAAGCATGCGAGCAGGCATGCTAGCGAGAATCCAAGCAGGAGGCACAAATTTTCAAAATTAAAAACTGACATTAATTTATACTGACATTTTTAATTTCGTATTATCTTTTGAATGGAATGTCCGATTTCAATAATTCAAAAAACAATCGACAGGTATTGAACCAGTCTTGCATACGAAATAATTTATTTGGATAAGATTTAATACAAAGGTGTGGATAACATGGTCTGATTTTGATAGGCATTTCTAAAAAAGTAGTAATAGTGACATAACTACAATAGTTGGACGTATAGTCTCGCAAAGTTTTTTGTACATATTAATACGTTCTATAATATTGTAGAACATTTTTTTGTTCTATCATCAATACTTTCTCCAGCGCATGCGATGAAAGACATTTATTTTATTTTATTTATTACAGAGATAAATCAAATTTACATAACAATAATATAAGACCATCGTTAAACCAGAGTGGTTTGTCTCGATGCTCCATTCCGCAGTTACTTAAAGTCCACTAACAAAAATCATGCAATAGTTACACAAATACCTATTTTACAATTCATGATGCAAAATTTAAGTCTAACACACAGTGCACTATTCATTTATTAGTTTGTTATCGTACATTTTATGGCTAATTTTTTTACACCTTGGGTTGGTTTTAGTAAGATTTTCTGAGGATCTCTAATTTTTTTCTAGTAATAAATATAGCCTATGTTACTCAGTGATAATGTAGCTTTCTAACGGCAAAAGAATTTTTGAAATCGGTCCAGTAGTTTTTAAGTTTATTCATTACATACAAAAATACAAATCTTTCCTCTTTATAATATTAGTGTAGAAATGTATGGACACTTCAAATTTAACAATACTAATTCTAACAACTGGGTAAATTAAATGCATTATGTTGTCCAGCATTAACTGCTAAAGCGCTATTTTTTCAGACTTTAGCGGGTTCGATTCCCGGGTGAGGCAAGCGTATTTTCGAAAATATTTGAATGCAGTCTTAATTCTTTTCAAAAATAAAGGATTGTTTCTTTTCAGTAAATTTTCCTATTTTCAGTATTTAGAGTACTTTCTCTGCAGGTGGCTTTACAAAATTCCACCCTGTATAATTTTATTGTTGTCCACAGTTGGACGTGCCTCTATCCTACGGCGTGACCCACGTCCAACAGCCGGCGGGACTCAATGCTTTACACGTTTACTGGGACCCAACTAAAGACGTCGGCGTTTACATCAAGGTAAGGAAACAAACTTGCTTAATAATTGTACTTACGATGTGGTGGCCTTCCCATCTTGGGCCAACTCTCACCAAACATCGTCCCCAAGATCTGAAATATCTGGACATTAAGGCCCTACCGAGCTTCTTGCGCTAATCTATGTTAGGTATTCTATGCACTCGTGTATGTGTGCGTGTGAGCGGCTAGAATCAAAGCCGTGCGTAACTTGAGTAAGCGCAAAATCAATCAAACAATCAAATCTTTCCTCTTTATAATATTAGTATAGATTATGCTTGTTACTATTGTTTGAATTTCACAGTGCCATGGTTTGTCTGTCATGCTGTGTTATTATTTAAATAAATAAATAAATAAAATAAAAAAGTAGCGGACAGAAGAGAAAACTCAATTATAGGTAGTTTAAACTATGTTAGTAGTTTCAGTAGTTTGTTAAAGATAATATTAAAAAAATGTAGCCAAGAGTACACATTTATTTTCTAACTTCTCCACCTCTGAAGCCTTCACCTGCGCATAGGAAAAAAATTAAATGCAAAATGTTGTTATTGCAATAAAAGGTTTGTTTCAGTCCAGAATATCTTTAACCCTTTCAACGCCAACGACACATATAGGTGTCACAATGTACAGTGTCAAAGTGATCTTGACACAATGACATAAGATTCAAAGCAGGTTTACGTTTTGTCGAGGCGTGGCGTTGAAAAGGAACGTCGTTGTCTTGTTTCGAGGTGACAGAAAAATGGTCACGTTAATCAATCAATCATTTATTTATTTGTAAAGCATAGGTATAAAGTTGTTACAATTTGTATAGATCGCTATGTTTTGCCGTGGAGGCGTACAAATACAGGGTTATTTTTAATTCACTGACATCCTCTTAACCCTGAATTCCTATCACTCAAACAAATATTTTTTGTTTTACGACTTTTTAAAATGAAGCACTTTTTTTCCCATACAAATACACAGAGTATCGTAAAAATAAGACGAAATCTCAAATTTTCAAAACGTTATTACACCAAAAATATTAAGTTATGACAAAAGCCGTAAAACAAAAAACATTTGTTTAAGTGGTAGGAGTTTAGGGTTAAAAGGATGCTAGTGAATTACAAATAACCCTGTATATTAATAAACTTAAAATTTAAAAACATGCAACATTAATTAAGACAAATCAAATTAAATTAGATTACATAAATCAAATTATATTTAAAAAAAAGTACATTAAATTAAATCAAATAAAATTACATCAAACAAAATTAAATTAAAGCAAATTAAATTAAATCAAACAAATTTCACTAAAATAAATAAATCAATTAAATCATGGTTAAGTTATCTACTTAAAATTAGATATGGCTCTAAAATTTATCTTCTGTTCAGGTGAACTGCATATCCACGGAGTTCACGGCCAAGAAGCATGGCGGCGAGAAAGGCGTGCCGTTCCGCATCCAGGTGGAGACGTACCTTGCCAACGACGACGCGGCCCGCCTCCACGCGGCCGCCTGCCAGATCAAGGTGGGGAGGCACCCTTATTCACAATAACACAAGACACATCAGTAGAGACCGGATTATATGCAACATAAAAAAGCTTGAAATATGCATGCAAATATGCATGAACAATGCTATAAATATGCATGAAAACATTAAGTTGAAAAATAAATAGTAGTTTTATTTAAAAATCACATAAAATAAGTAAGATATCAAGGGTAAATTAAGAATTAGGTAGGTATTTAACATCATAACATTTATTTCTACAGTTTATTACTAGGCTAAACAAAATACAACTTTTGAATATTTAACATTCTGTATTCTTGTAGACGATAACAATGAGGTACTGTTCCAAACGTTCTACTATACATACATTAAAATCGTGCCTTTAATCACATAAAATATTTTTACAAGTGGAAAACGACCGTTCCACTTCCACTGAGGCAACCAAGCAAGTTAGCACTTATTGATTCTGGGAATGAATTATTAATTATCTTGCCCAGAAATATTGCAATTTACCAAGTGAAAATATGCATCATCACAAGATTTTAGGTAAAATATGCAGTGATAGATGAAAATGGGCTAAATATGCAATTGCATATGCAAATATGCATTTGCATGTAATCCGGTCTCTACACATCAGTATTAACCTCTTCACCGCCACAAAACGGACGAAGTGACGTGCTACAGAAAAACCAGCGACAAATCAACTTGATTTTAAATTCCATCGCAGAAGGATTAATTTCGAGTTGAATGTTGGTCATGTATTGGCTACGTGCACGACGGTGGCGTCGCGTAGCGTTGACAACATTTCCTCCTCATTTACTTCCAATTTTTGCCATGTTGTGCGCTGCGATCGTTTTCTGTACCCCCACCCCACATTTGCCGATCCGTGGCCTCCACTGGAGAACTCGTCTACCCCAACGGTTATCGGTTCTTCGGGTTATATGGCCGGCCCATTGCTACTTCACACGCTCGCAACGCTTCAAATAATTATTTGTTATTTATTTATTTATTTATGGAGAACCAACAGCTTATATATACATCTTAAACATTACAGTAAATACAGCAAGCCAATTACAGGTTCTCGCCAATAAGGCAGTATGCCCACACAGAGTCCCTTCGGAGACACAAAAAAGAAAAAATCGATTCACCAAAGTACGTCTCAAGGTGTCAGTGTTAACATTAAACACGTCAATATCAAGCTCCTTCGTTAGTTTATTCAATTGTCTACTTGCACGTAGGTATACAAAAACTGTTCCGCCTATAGTTAGAATGGCCAAAAGGCACAGAAATAGGGGGCACGTATATCTTCGGTCTGGATGGAGTGTTGAATGATATATTAGCGAGCAGTTCAGGGGCAGTTAATGCTGCCCTGATTGATTTGAAGAAATTGAAATTGATTTGAAGTCAGTACAGCGGTGGGGGTCAGCGCTGACTTTCAATTTACATTGGGCATTTATAGGGTCAGCGCTGACTTGTCTTGTCTCGAATTCGAAGCAGTTACTGATCCTGTCTAAACCTGCCTTGACAGTGAAATAGGTGGTAGATTCATCGACGTTCATAGGAGCATCAATTGATGCCTAACTAAATTGAATAAAGAATATTGACTTTGACTTTGAATTAACAAAAGCATCTGACTGGGCGACACGGAGCTTTGTTCGGAGTATTTTTTTTTTTGCTAAAACTCGAAAGCACCCACCTACAAATATGACCAAACTACAGGTAGGTAGATCGTTTAACTCCCCTGAAACTCCCACATAGCGGATTTCATCGAATTCGTTAGAGTCGTTTCATGTTGCTCCATCCAAGCAACTTGCTCGTTTAAAGGTATTAGATAAAAATTATGGATGCAGGATTATTTTTTGTTGCAGGTGTTCAAGCTGAAGGGTGCCGACAGGAAACACAAGCAGGACAGAGAGAAGCTGCTGCGCCGCTCTCGCAGTGAGATAGACAAGTTCCAGCCCAGCTGCGAGGCTACTGTACTCACCACGGTAAGCATAGACAGACAGGGTCGGATTAACAGGGTATGTATTACAATACCGAAGTACGAAAGACCGAATGTATTAAAACATCGAATGGGTCAAAAGACCGACACGATTTTTTTCTGAAACCGTAAACTTCTCAGAATTTATTATAACGGCATCATACAGAACCCATTAGGTTAGGTTAGGTTTGTTTTATAACAATCTTAAGAAGTTAACGGTTTCAGAAAAAAATCGTGTCGGTCTTTTGACCCATTCGATGTTTTAATACATTCGGTCTTTCGTACTTCGGTATGGTAATACATACCCGATTGGGCCAACAATGCAATTTTCGGGCCCCCCTTTCAGCTAAATGGGCCAATTTCTATTTTATTGTCTGTTTTGACTTCTTTTTAATTTGGAAAACATTATTTGATTTCTGCTCAGAATGACCAGCTTTTTCGGTCCTACTAGGAGAATAAATGAGTCCCCGAAAAAATACGAATTTATATTTTGAAAAAAATATACTGATCAACACAACCTTGTATTCAGCCAGTACGTTTATTAAACTTTTACGTTTTTCAAAGTCGCTCAAATATTCCCAAAAATTTGTCAGTTCGTAGTGATGTGCAAGACGTATTGGAAACGATAGTACCGGTTTTTTCCAGGAATTAATATTAAATGTTTTAGATGTCATATTTTTTAGTTAGGCTTAAGTTTTAATTGTTATTTTTTTTTAAATACGATATTATAATTTATTAAAGTATTTTATTTCAAAAAATGCCGACTATAATTACTTAATAAAACAGAGTAGTTATTTGGCTCATTTGTAAATTAATTCTTGTTTATTGTCTTCTTGTTGTAAAATGTCGTACTTATAAACACGGCACAGTAGTGGGTTTTTATTGCTAACTTACGTAGCTAGTCTAAGATGAGATTTAGCAGTTAACAACGGACGTCTCATTGTTGACAGCTGTCAAATGACGCGCTGCTGCCGCCCCCATCGCTGGTCACGTCTTCACCTCCGTACTCGCCTGAACTATGGTAAGTGACTTATTTTCATGAGTTGCCGGTTTTTTTTTTTCGGTTCCTGCCTGTCTTTTTGTAGGTGATAGAATATTTTTAATTAGCGTTAATATTTTAAATCTTCGAATTATGTGTAATTTCTATGATTAAGTCGATACAATTTTAAATAGGTAAATGTTTAAGTGTTTCTCTACTCAACGTCTGGTAGGTGATTAAGGCTAAATTTTAGAAAAAATACAACGGGGGTGAAGCCACGGGCATCAGCTAGTATGTAATAAAATTATTCGAATCGTAGTATTTTTGTCAGCCTTAGTCAATTACCATCGCGGAAAAAATGTGTGTTGCTAACTCCATAACGACATGTGATTATTAATAACGATTTATTTGTGTCAAACTGGCTGGCGTCTAACTAGTGACACCCTAAATTTAGACTAATAAAATGACAATTGGTACGCGTGTCACATGATGGGGGCGGCCTATTACCTTGTGATCAAACCCCGTGCCTGCAGTATTGAAGACAATTGAAAACATTGCCACAGATTACATAATAGTTAACACGTAACCCCGGCGCCACACATAGCACAAATGTATCAACATATATTTGAACACATATTTGATCTATGGTTGATTGTATGGTTGTTCTATTGAACAAATAAGCAAATACCGGTGCTACAAATGTCATCAAATAAATGTGTTCAAACATTTGTGCTATGTGTGGCGCCGGGGGTAACAGGTTCGACACGCGTTTGACGGCTGAAATATTCACCGCTGACGGTGTTAGTCGCAGTACATTTTCGTGTGTCAACTGCCAAAAAGAATAGGGTCAATTAGGGTCTCTAAGGCCCTGGTTTTTCTGACCATCCGCCGCCGGCGACCGGTGACCGACTCGTACCCGCGACCGACGACGTTCGAACATTTTATTCGGGAATGTTTGAGGGTGGTTTTTCTGAAACGTCACGCACCCGCGACTGACGGCGTGTGGCACAGCGTGCAACGCACGACGGGCCAGAGAAACCAGGGCCTGAGTGTCGAGGATAGTGGTGGGAAGACAGAGCACTGATGTTTTCTTTCGATTAGGTAACAGAGTGATCTCTATCTTTTTCCCTAAGGACCATGGGCAGAAATGGCCCCAGCCACCAGTATAGGCAACTTCATATTATTAATATTTTTAGCCAGAACTGTTAAAGAAAATTGAAGATTCCTGTCCTAAATATATGTATGTATGTAAAGTATTATTGTTAGTAACATAATGTTTCTGTAACCTTCTTCCTGTAACTTTCAATGAAATGAGCATAAAATATATAAAAAACAAAATACTTTTTCCAAGAAAACCCCATACATAGGGCGATCCTCGTCATAGTAAAAAATCATCAGGTTGCCAAGATCTGAAGAATGAGAAAAAGTTTCTGTTGGTGGATGGGGACAGTGCCCATACAAATTTGCCCATTGTCCTTTCCATAAAGTAATTTAGACAAATTGATTTTTTGTTTTATGTACAATAAAGTCTTTTACATACTTAATAACATACGTACATTTATTACTGAAACAGTATTTTCTACAGAATTGTTATAAAACTGAACTGCTCTATAACCTACTTTATTCCATAAGATTACATTGACATTTCGAAAATCTGGAACTCAGCACGGTTTCATATATTTTATGCCTAACGTTGGTTGGTATTTTATATGCAACTACTGGTGTGTGGCACATGTTACCATTCTTAACTCTATAATACACCAGTAGTTGCATATAAAATTATGCTTAAATATTTGAGAACAGGGCTAAATAATTAGTTGAATCAGGCGATACTTCGCGGAGATCCATATTAATGAACTGAAACAATAGGGATGACGACTGGGTTAAAAATATGTCATTCTATTTAGTCCGTCAGTTAGATTATGGGAAAATATGGGACACGTATTTTTTGGTTTATCAAATTATCAAAAATCGACAAAGATATAGATCATCAAACTTCCGGAGTGGGGGCTTGTGACGTCATCCTTAGGTAAAAATTGTACCATATAATTGACGTCACTCGAAACTTCTAAGCATTGTATCCTCATTATTTTTTGTTTGTCAAACAAAAGAAAAAATACAGGTACAATATTTTATAATAATCTAACTGACGGACTAAAAAGTTTTTTTAGTCGTCTAGCCTATTGCATTGCTCACCCGCGACCTCGCCAGGCCTTGCGAGACCTTGCGAGGTCGTGGGTGAGCAAAGTAATTGTTTCAGTTCATTAACAGGGTTAAAATTTAGTCGAAACAATGCTCCTTGACAATGAATACCTAGTTGAGCTAAAACCATTTTATTAGTTTGACCTGCCATTATACTCAGATAAACGAAGTGATAAAACCTATTCACATACGACGAATAAAATGCATACAGATTCTGTCAATATCATCATTGCAATTTCGTGCGATTCCTTGGATGTTTACAACTTGTCTACAAACAAAAGTCGGCTTTAAGATGGACCTTTTCATTTCGCGACTGTACATCTAATAAGTTTCTAGTAGAAGGACCTAGGTACTCACCGCACAAAGGCACTTACACCATGTCCTAGCTTATTAACTAGACATGCCGCCCAATTGCGCCTCATCAAGACCAAAGTGCCCTTACTGCATGAACAATTATCTCGTAACATGCGATGCATGTGCAATTTGCAATTCTTATGCGCCCATTGTTATTGTTTAGTGCATTGTCTCCGTTGAAGGTATTCTCGGAACGGCGTTGTGTGTGAAATGCGATCGTGTTATGTGACACCAGGTAAAAGTTATCGTCAGGTGCTGTAAGATGTTGTTTTATTTCTTATACAATATAGCTTACCTTAGGCTCGCATGTCTAGTAAATGCTCATTCACCTTAGACTTGAATTTAGGGGAATAAGCAGGATGAAGGCAGTTGTTAGCGGTGTTGCGCGCACCCCCAAGCTGCAAACCGTACAACAAATACGGGGCACTGGAACCGGTACGCGCGCGCTGCACAACTGCTCAGACCCTTCCTCCAGAATGGCTTCCGTAGGCAACAGGCTGGAACACGACGAGAGTCACTTGGCGGCCTGGCTTAACCTGTAGGGTGGTGACCAGCCACGGCCAAAGCCTAGCACCGGAGTTTTATCGCTCGTTTAGCACCACCCAGGGGCCAAGTGTAGGGTCTCGAGGGTAAACCTACGGACCCGAGCGATTTCAACCCCGAAAACGACGTTGACGTGAGTAAACTGTTTATCTGCCTGCCTTTTGCAAATGAAAAATACGACTGTCTTAAAATCAATCCGGAATATTGAATATTACAGCAGTTGGTTAAGTGAGCTACTCGTAGTTTGACTAAAAACTGTTTTGGAAAAAATTCATCGCAATTTTTGAAAATATTTGTCAGCCACAATAAGAAAGCCCGAAAAATATTTACAGGAGCGTGGCCTAAGTAAGTACCTGATGTAGAAATAGAAATTAGGCTCTCAAATTATTATTGGTCACTACCTATTCTTTTTCTTGGCATTGTTTGCGATTAAAAGCACCACTAGGTTTTCTTTGGGTGAATCAACTTTTTTGTGTTGTTTACCTATTTATTTTGTCCCCGGTTGTCCAAATAGCACTTTATACTGTTTCACAGAAAAATGCTTAGGTTGTCCAAGGGTCAAAATTTGTGTAACCATAGCAACGGGTGGCACTAAAAATTGATTCACCCCTTTACACATTCGACTCCGGCAAAGGACTCCGGTGACGTTCCGCTTAGCCCTTACGCTATGCCTGCCGAAAATGATCGTAAAACGAATGAGTGTCCCCTGCATAGGAGTATGAACTTTGCTGACGCGCATAGCATACGTGTCACCGGCATAGGAGCAAGAATTTTTTGATCACAGACGTTGTGTCACTGGCATTGAATGTGTTAATTTGCAGGTTAGGGTCTGAAGGTCCCGCCGGTGCCCGGCACCGCCTAGCCCTCCGATAGCTACCCCTCTGTACAGGAGTGTTCAATCAACCTAACAATATAATATGAAGATAACATTATGATTGTAATTAGATTATACCTATTCACTTTTTTATGTTTATTACAAAGCCAACTTGATCATTTACTATATTCTACAATGTAAAGGATTTACCTGCGAAGTGACTTTACAAGTTAATTATAAACCTCGTTTAATTAATGCAGTAACCTCAGGGGCAATTTGTAGATCTTCTACTTAAGTACATTGTATAAACGTAGAGCTGACATCATATTTCTATTCTCATTCGCTCATAAAAGTATGTATAGCTAAAGGTGTTTTACCGTTTTTGGGTTCCGTACAGTCGAATAAATCAACGGTACCCTGATAGGATGATGATAAAAGTAAATCGTTATAGAGTTATTGCGTACACTGCGTGCACTGGTACGTTATGTGTACCTAGCTGTATGTATAGATATGTATTAGCGATCGTGACAGTAACCAAATAAAGCAGATTGTACTGGCTCGGGCGCCGGTTTTGTCGCGAGCGTAGTTTCAATCAATGACACAAGTGTCATCGGATGATTTTAGACCAGTTGGGATGGAATTATTAAAAACTGTAACTGTTCGAACTGTAATGGCCATTGTAAGATACAAATTAAAATCGATTCTAATTGAGACTTTTCTAATGTGCTTCATTCAGCTAGGTTTTTCTTAAAATCGCGTGACATATAGGTAACGCCACCAGAGTTGAGGCCACGCACACAACCACATCTCATGTAATGACAGCGGGATTTTACATGCGGTTGCATGTGATATGTGGTTGTGTGCGTGGCCTCAACTTTGGTGGCGTTACCTATATAATTAATGTTTTTGACGACTTGCATCTATTCCATAAAATAAAAAATAAAAAAATCAAGAAAAAAATTTTTGACACTACTGTCAAATTCTATACAAAGAGTACCTACTTAGGTAACTAATTTTAAACATTTATTTTAAGTTGACTTATATTTTTTTAATTAATTGGTAATCCCCTTTATCGATACAGTACCACATCACTAGGCTCCACAGATAAAAATAGAACGGGAGAATAAACGGGACTGTGCTCGGTGCGTGCACTCGAACTTTCATCTAATTCGAGCCCTGCGCGGTTGCTCAATAGCGCAATATCACTAAAGTGGCCCTTCCCGCGCACTCAATTGAATGTTATTTTTGTTACATTCAAATTGACAAAGTAGTTATTTATGTTATGTTGTGTTATTGCCGAGGCCAACCTTGATTATCTTGTTGTCGTACTGCCTTATGTTGACTGCTCGGTTTTTTTATTACTGAATCTGTGTTAGATTCACGGTTCGTATGACTTTTGAGACTTAATTATGTAAAACTAGCTTTTGCCCGCGACTTCGCCCGCGCAGTGTTAAAATTTATGGACTCTCGTCCTCTATGATAGTAAAATGATATCTATCGAGTATCAAAACTCTATAACAGCTATAACAAAGCAACAGTTATAGAGAGAAGGTTACTTTGAATCGAATATGTATCCCGTTTATTCCTTATCTTAAATTCCGAAAGAACCTTCTACAAAGTATTAGAAATCTTTTCTCAAGCTATGGCGGAACCAAATGAAATACGGACACAATATACGATTTGTAAAAAAAAAAAAAATAGAAAATATTGTCAGTGCATTTAACCACAAATCTGTTCATTCCAGTTACAAAAAAAAAGCTTAAGTGTAAAACAACCGATAAAGTAGTTTCTTAAGAATGACTTAGTCGTGTTATTCTTCTAGATAACGACACGAATTATGGTGCCTTTCAAATATATTACCGTGAAATGAAATGTAATGTAAAATATTGCTAACATAGTAACTAGAAGATAGAGATTTAAGATTTGTATTGCCATTCTTTGATAAATTCCTGTTTTTTAATGTCACGAATATCTGTGATGCCGCCTCTTTTTTTTATAGTCCCACTGCTGGGCAAAGGCCTCCCCTTTCCTCATTCTTCCCTATCCTGGGCATGCACCTGCCAATCGAACTGAAAAGCGCGCAGGTCGCCCCGCCATCTCCTCTTGGGTCTGCCTCTGCTTCATTGGTGCCTCTTTTTGATCAAACAAAATAAACAGAGACGTCATAGCTATCCCAGGAACTCATCAGCGTGGTAAAAAATCCCTTACCGTGCAAAATAGTATCTTTTAGCCAAAGGAAGTTGCTATTTCCCACTCATGCACCAAATCACGCCTTCGATACACTTCATACACAATAGTGAATAGTCAAAATCACAAGTTTCCTGAGCCAAATATAGATCGTGGAACATTTCGGCCACAGACCAGTATCCTGTTCATACCGGCTGCGTTGATTGGATGATTTGTCGTTATGCACCGGACCGACCTTTTTAGGCAATTGGTTATGATGGTCCATTATGTTGCATATTATAGTTTTGTCTACGTGCTAATGGGCGTTCCGGCGTTTGTTTTTGTCTAGTTGACTTTGTTTTTTAAGGATTTCAACACAGAATGGATGATGTAAGCATTAACGTGTTAACAACTTGCTTTTGCTTGTCATTAGTTTTGCTGCGTATCTCTTTAATAGTAGATTGTTCAACAAGGGACTAAAACAAGCCATAATGACACGAGATATTTAGCCTCCCGAGCGATAGCGAGGGAGGCTATAATTCGAGTTGTCATTATGGTAGTTTAGTCCCGCGTTAAACACTCTACTTTTCACTTTGAATGCGAGGAAAAAAACGACGTACAAAATTACTTTTTTACAACGTATGCTCAATACGAGCAATGGACATCTGTTCAAAATTCAAATAGCAAAAAAAAATACCGCTGTCTTTTCTTTTCTTTTATATTTTTTTGTAAAGTGACGCTTTAAATGCTTGCATAATTAGCCAGCAGATTCTAACTTAAAGACTATGTTAAAACTAATTGGACTATGCATGTAAGAATGATAATTGTTCATTCATTAGAATCGGCAAATAAATTAACCTAATTGATCTAAGTTCACACACAAAATATATTTTTAACTGAAACACATACCCGTGAATAATGAAACGACTTTTTAAGTTTATTTTCTATATGCCAATTCTTTGTTAAATTATATCTAATTATACTTTCTATTTACTATTAAATGCAACTGACATCGCATTATTTTGAAGTCACGCCATATTAACATTCAAACGTAACTGCTCTATCTACCGTACACTCCAGCACTGCTTTGCCGACAGTGCGGATTGCTATTTTATCGACAGAGCAGGGAACTGCTTTGCCGACAGCGTTTTTAAAAAAAAAAACAAATTAAAAACACCTAAGCTAAAGGAAATCTTTCTTTACGTGCAAAATAAAATGAATTCATCTTTAATATTTTATAATTAAATAGATTAATATTCGTAATTATTCAATGTGTTTCACGAAATAATTATTTTTTAAATATTTTTTATACAGTTGTCATTTTGAGGTTATTTCCACGCCCTAAAGGCTTCCACAGTCCGAAGCGCAGGGCGCTACAGTGCGTCCGCAGCGCGCTTCGATCTGTGGAAAGCTTTAAAATTGTCTATACCCAGTTACTGAAAATGGCGATAATCCTCCATTCACAAACACCGTGATTGGCAGTTTAGGGGTTTCCATAGTCAATTAAAAAAATTTTACTTTAATCCCTTGAGATCAAAAAAGAGCTTTAGTCCCGATATGCAGAGACTAAAGTAACATTTTAAGAGCATGAGAAGTGAAAATACTTTTTATACAGACTTCAAATGCACTCACAAATAGTTTGTACAGTACAATAAGTGCATGAAACGCGTTATTTTACCCGGGACGTTTATAAGTCAATCCGAGCAGCAGGCGAAGGTTAAAATTTAAACCGAGGGTAAAAGTTTTTATAAATGAGTTATTTCTATAACAAATACCTTGTTAGAATTACCTAGTTATACAAATTACGGATTATGAACTAAAACTACGAATAAACTTCACATTTCGTATTTGTTGGCGCCTGATTGCCAAATGCGAACTTCATAGCATGAGAAGTCAAAAACTTATGAGCCACGTTTGTGTTCCTACAGGTCTGCCTTTTAACGTAACTCATAATACACGCTCAGCTGAGCGTCGCGTCGTAATCCTGTTGTACGGTATTTATAGAGGCCATTGACTGTTTCCACTCAGCACGCTAACTGTTGCCAGGTTTAAGGCCTAGGTACTAGGGATAACTCAACTCCGAGTTACTTACTAACTCTAGGTTAATTAATTAGCTTCAAAATGTATGGAAAACTGTCCACAGTCCACAGGTTTAACAATTCATTTTTAACTATAGACGAGCGGTTGACAATAATGTCTCCGGTTATGTTTATTGTGTTAATTGCTTGGATAGTGATTGGAGGAATGTTTTCACTATAATAGGTGTCTCAGTGTGTGCTTTTACATGTCACTTTTTATACTAACAATGCTTTCGGAATAATCATCACTGTCAAAAAGACTGCGTCGCAAAAACTTGTCAGAAATTATTTTTTTGTGATTGAAACATATTTCAGTATCTTCGCGTCTAGTTTTTGCTGGGATTTACGGGATCGCTTAATCTGAGTCGGTGTCGTCCAGAGGCCGTATTGTCTAACGCTTCTGACGCTTGCCTTCGCTTTCACCATCTCTTTCTGCCATCATTTTATACCGTTTGACAGAAAGAAATAGCGATTGCGAAGGCAAGTGTCAGAAGCGTTAGACAATAAGCCTGCTGTACTCCCTCAGCAGAGTCGTATAGGGCTCGCAGAAAAGATATCCGCGCGCCACGGTCCTATGCGGCATCTAAAAGCATCTATTATTTGCTATTTATGTAGATTGGATCGTAGTTAGTTTTATCTCGGTTTCTCCTCCTTGAGTCGTTATCCTCATTACTGCGGGTCGTGACCTCTGCGAATTCTTTTTCCCCACTTATCTCGATCTTTGGCATCGCTTATAGCAGCGTGGATGATTGTATTGTCGCAAATCTTTGATTGCTCGGTAGATAACGCTTAAACCAATGGCCAAGACGCTGCACTGTAATATGATTTCTGTGAAATAAAGCCAATGTTGGTGGCAGTAACTAGTTGTAACTGCAATACCAATTTAACGAGCACCCCGACTGATCAGTGACACTTGCTGCAGTCGCCTAGGTAGCACATTTATAGTGATACCTACTGGGATTTAGTCCATGTTGGGTAGGATTACAGCCTGGACGTTTATAAGGTAGGTAGCCAAGCCTGCGCGATCGCATTAACATTAGATTTGGCTCTAGATTAAGCGTTTGAGAGTTTGCTGTGGAAATATTGGAATAAAAAGTATTCTATGTGTAATTCCTGAGATCCGGCTCCCTACATACGAAATTTCATCTAAATCCATTAAGACATTTTAGCATGAATGAGTAAAAATAAGTGATATTTCGGCCGCACTTCTAAATCTTAATATTACCATAAAGTATCGACACGGTCTAGGTATAAACTATAAACAAGAAGACTAGTCCAAATCGAGGCTGTTACTTCGTTGATATTTTCAAATCTAATTTAAGAATAAATCATGGTACAATTGACACCAATTGACCTAGTCCAAGGAAAGCTTGTACTATGAGTACTAGACAACGGATAAACACACTTATGTAGATAAATACATGCGTAAATACATATTAAACATCCAAGACTCGAGCACAAACAATCGTATTTTTCATACAAATATCTGCCCCGACCGGCAATCGAACCCGGGGGACCTCAAGCTTCGTAGAGATAAACTACGATAACATGGCCCGCCCCTCCACATTACTATTTCAATAGTCACATATTTACGAAATAATTTTTATTTAGTAGTATCTGCTTTTGTTTGACGTCTGTCTTAACACGCACACATGCTTTGAAAGTTTTGGTGTGCTTTATAAATACTTTCACAATACATTGAAGACTTCTTGATTTGTGGAGGGGCGGGCCCTGTTATCGTAGATTATCTCTAGTCAGGTTCTCTAACAACTAGGCTACCCGGTCGTCTAGTATTTAATTTATTGTTTCATCGCATTAAATTCGTTATTTCATACTTTATGGTTTACTTAATGCTGTGTCTATATTTCTTTGTCTTTGCAACTGCTTCTGTACAAAATAGGATATTAATGACGTTTAAGACAATTCGATTACTTGTAGTGTATAATTTATCCGATAACCATCGTAATTTGCTCGTTCTTGTTGCAAACGTACCATTATAACGTCGGAAGTATACTCTTCAATGTTGTCTGAGGTCTAGTCGCGATCGATCAGATCGGCGTAAGCGGCGACTTTCATTATCTATAGAGTTGTGCAGTGGCTAAGAACCGGTGCCATGTGCCGACGCAGAATATAATTGACATTTAATCATTTTTATTTCATGTACAAGTGTAAATCGTAACGGTTTGTTATGTTCAGGGTCTGGAAACTACCTACTCCATGTTGGGGAGAGCAAGGTTCTTTGACCATGACTTTCACCGGTCAATTATCTTACGCGCATTTTTAGCTTTTTCTTGAATTGGGACTTTTTGGGACGCATTTGCCCCCCAATATTGTATCTTTTCCTGCCAAATATATTCTTTCTGTGTACAGAATATGTGTAAATAAATATGTCTCTCTTTCTCTCTCTCAATACACCGCACTTTCGCGATCGCTGAATACGTTAGATAAAACTGACGCCATCGTAATGAGTAATGACAAATAAATTATGTAGGTATAGGAATGTAAGAAAGGATATTATAAATGTTCAGCAGGCGTAAGATTGGTTGATACCATCATGAGCCGAAATTAAACAAGATGGTTGCACTAGATTAAAAATGAGTTATTATTTTCCCCATTTGTCTGTATCTGTTTGATGATCATGCCTGTGCTGTGAATTGTTATATATGATTTGTAAGAAGAGGCTCAATTAAAAAAGCTATAATTCTAGCTTGTTAAGTTTCCATCAATCTAAAAACCGCTCGGAAACAAGAGTCAAAACATAAGGCATAAAGTCAAGTGTCTTTTCTTACTAAAACCGGATTGTATCAGTTGCCATCAGAAATTATCTGAAATTGCATACAGCGATTATTATATCCGGTTCGTTACCGATTCGACTAGTCTGATACGAATCAAGTGGCAAGCGCTTTATTCTGTCTTAAAATATCTGTTTGAGTCATGCTTGGTCAAAATTTTTTTTTCTATAGATGAAGTTTTGTAACTCTCCTTGCTCTCCACTCAGTTAAATGATTAATAGTGACCCAGATTCTTTACGAACGAACCGAACACGACAACCTATAATATAACGAATCGATAAAAACATAGTCTAGCCAGCGTGGCGCGTCACTAAATGACGTTGCCCCACCGATGCACCGACGTGAGCCGGCCGCGGCCTCCGCGAACCGATTCGAACCGGTTTTAATCCAATCGAGGAACGCTCCGCACTTGCGGCCAATCAGCGGCCTCTCCGGCAGTCATATTCGATCCGCCATTGCTCGCGTATTGTTTTGTTTCTGTTGTAATTTTATAATTCTGCTTCGTATTTTCGCGTAGCGATCTTAAACCGGTGAAAACTCGTACCGTTTTCCAACCGCTAACCGAATTCGACGCATTACGGCTTACGTTTCATCAACCGTGCTCTGTGGAAAATGTTGGACAAGTGAACGGTTCTGCTGATCAGTGCTAGTGCTTCAAAACTCGAAACAAATGGTTGTTGTAGTGTATTCTGGGTCAGCTATGGTGTTTGCCGGCGGGCGTGCGTACCGCGTCGGCTCTGGTGCTTTCATCTTCTTCAACCTGACGAGGCAGGATTATAGCTGACGAGAAAGATGCTCGTGCTCGAGCAAAGACTGAGCGCGCGGAATTTGGGGCGCGGAGTGGTTTTGAACGCTAGACTCGTACACGGGGTCGAGGCGAGGGGTTGGCGCATGAAGTTCGCCTTGCTGAAGGCTGAAGTGGAAATCGAGGCTGACGCCGAAACGTACCGCGAGCTGGCACGAAGGTTAAAAGCGGCGAACGTCCACGTACGGCCCGCGCGCCGGAACAACTCGTAAATATCAACTTTTTTATGACCATTTTTCAGTTAAATCTGTAGGCTGTGACCTGAACTAGGATTAGTGTTTTACGCTATCCGTTTTCCAATGAAAGTGTGCATTATTTTCATGACGACACTCAGTTTCGTGGCTCCCCTTTTTGACTGTATTATCACTTACTTTTGACCACTCTGAGACCTTCTTTAAGTTAAAACTGTAGCCTATGACTTAAACTATTATTAGTGTTTTACTCAATCCATATCCCATCGAAATTGTGCATTATTTTCATAGCTGTTGTTTTTGGCTGTATTGCTCTTACTTTTACCACATTTTTTTGTCCGTAGTTGTAGAAGGCATTTAGTAAAACCTTAGAATAGCTGCTGATAGTTTAAATATTAATTTCAGATTTATAGATTTATTTTATGTATGTTAGAAGGCATGTTAAGCTGTGCGAAATGACTGGGTGCGATTAAAACAACCTTTACTTGTCAAACTGAAATGAACAACAATATTGCATGACTTGTTAATCTAACATTATCATTTTAAAGCAATGAGATTTTTTCTTAGGTTGTGTATTTCAACAAATATAGAGTTGTGTTTTAACCACACCCAAATGACTTTTGGGTCTTTAAAAGTTGTGTTAAGATTTGAGCAGGGATATAGCTACCGCCGTATCAATGATTTGGGGCCCCGGGCTACAGAGGTCCCTAATGTGTACCTTTACCCTTCATTTGGGCCCCCCCAAACTAATTTTGATACAGGGCCCCTCCAAGGCCCGCTATGCCACTGGATTTGAGTGTTTCATTAGCTACATACCAATGGAACTAAAGTACAGAAGCAATAAGAAATCCCCCCTAGTTCTGAAGTCAAGAACTTTTATTAAATTTTGTAACTATTCAGAAAATTACAAAAGGACATCCACAGGTCATGGATTAAAAATCTAAGTGCATTAACTATTTTTAGACTTTAATCAGTCGCATGTATGATTTTATTATTATTTTAAATCTAGAATAGGAAGTTATGGAACGGAATGCTGATAGCTTATCTCATATGCTGATAAACAGTGGAAACATAGTATTTTAGCACAATAAACATAACTAAAAAAAAACCTTGTGGATGAAAAGGCTAAAACAACTGGAAAAGGAAAGTCAACTTGCTAAAGACATGTTAGCCACAGTCAGCCAGCAAAGTATCCATATCCATTCTAATACTATAAATGCAAAAATGGATCACTCACGTTTTAAAACGAGTTTTATATAATTTATTGAATCAGGCGTTACTTTGCAGAGGTCCATATTAATGAACTAAAACAATTACTTTGCTCACCCGCGACCTTAAAGGCGAAGTTCATTAACGAGTTTTATCTCGACATGTTTCAAGCTAATCCGTAACCCTTCTCGGAGTCACACGTCACGGCGGCTGCCAAACGCGCACTGCGTGCTACCGCCCTGCCACGCTGGTCCGAAACATGTCAAGTTAAACTCGTTTTGAGACATGAATGATCTGTTTAGTTTCACTATGAGTAAGTCTCACGGTAGTTTCATGTAATGCGAAAGTCTGTCAGTATGTTACCTCTTCTAGCTTAAACTGCTACACCAACTAAGATTAAGGGTTCCCACACAATACTGCGATGCGAATTGCTGCAATGCGATTTTGTGCGGTAATCGCATGGATCAAGTGACCATAGTGACGGTATGGCATCGCAGTATTGTTTGGGAGCCCAAAATTTGGTATAGAGGTAGTTTAGGGCCGGCGCTCACTGACGGCATGGCACGGCAGGTTATGCGTTGCGTCATACCGCAGCATCCCTCGGCACGTCGCGGCATAGTGGTATCGAAATAAAGTAACATGAATTCTAAACTCATTGAAATAACTTGATTAGTAATAAAATCCTTTGCCATGACACGCCGTGCCGTGCCGGCAGTGAGCGCCGGCCCTTAGAGACCCTGGAAAGGACATAGTTCCTGTGGGATAAAATTAAGCAATTTATTTGCAGATGGAATCAAAGTCAACAGCTAGTATAACAAAACATAGATCAATATCATAGGCCGTTTGTCCATCAGTGGTATGTAAAGTGGCCAAGATGTGTAGATCATTCATTACTTAGACATACACAATGGGAAAGGTCACACAAGCTTTAAGTGGATGATTATGTCTACAATGAGGCTGCCTCCATAGGGGGGCCTCTAATGCTTCTAATAGGGTCATGTAGCTGGTAATTAAAGTACCTATATCTAGAAATTTACATTGATAACACACATCTTGGCCGTTGGCCTATATACATCCCACTGCTGGAAATAAGCCACATCTCAGAATGAGAGGGCTTTTTTTTTATCTATACTAATATTATAAAACTGAAGAGTTTGTTTGTTTGGTTGATCGCTAATCTCAGGAACTACTGATTCGAAAATTGAAAAATTATTTTTGTGTTGAATAGTCTATTTATTGAGGAAGGCTATATATAACATCACGCTACAACCGATAGGAGCGGAACATCAAATGATTAATGTGGACGTACCAGCTAGTTTTACATAAAACTGACCCATGATTGATCTTTAACCCTTCGTATGCCTTGTACCGGATCCTTACCCAATTTAAGGCTTTCTTTTTGTATTTTTTTTTTAAATCTGTATCATTGGATTTATATGAAACTGTTGAGGCTAGAATGCACGACTTTTTTTTTTTTTTTAAATTCCGGCATACGAAAGGTTAACTCATGTGATGAAAAGTGCAGATGAGACCAAAGGTGTTCTCACTGGTTCAGTAACAGCCTAATCAGCCTATTCACTATAACCTTGAAGAGCCCTAGGTTGTATCTATTTGGAAAAACGGCCCAGAGCCCAGTGCAAAGTCGCAATTTTATTGTGTGCAGGTTTCTCACTATGTTCACTAGAAAGAATTTATTACAAAAGTGTCTTGTTTATTTTATGTAAAGTCAAGGAATCTGAAATACTTACCAGGGTGGAACCTTTTCATGATGATTTCTTTGGCAATGGAATGTCAACATAACATTTATTTTTAACCCGCAACACAAAAAGAGGGGTGTTATAAGTTTGACTGCTATGTGTGTGTTGTGTGTGTCTGTCTGTGGCATCATATCTCTTAAACGGCTGAACCGATTAGAAAGCAGGTTTCTTTGCTTTGTTCTTAGATACGTTTCATCAAAATCGGTTTTGGTAGCTGCGGAAGGGATCTTAAACGAAAAATGGGCATTTACTTTATGTTCAAACAAACTAGTGACATAATTGCGTTGGGGGTTTTTAAAATTTTTAATTTTGTTTTTTCAACTCTACCTACTATATTAGTTATCTATACATATAAAATCCTTTGTCCTGACTGACGGATCAACGCACAGCCTAAACCGCTGATCGTAGAGACCTGAAACTTGGAGGGTGTGTTCTTTGTATGACGTAGGCATCCGATAAGAAAGGATTTTTCGTAGTTCTACTCCGAAGGGGGTAAAAAGGGGGGGCAAAGTTTGTATGGGACAACGTGATTCCTTGGTCCAATCTACTTCAAATTTTGCATAAACATTCTTTAACAGAATTGATGGAAGACGTGTTTCGTATTTTATTGAAATTCATCACTTGACGGGGTTAAAAAGGAGTAGAAAGTTATTTTGGGGGTGATTTGCTTCGAAGTTGATATCAATACTCCTTAGTGCTTTTGATTTAAATTACATTTTATTTTGACACATGTTTGAATACTCGATCCGAAGACACGGCTTCATAGGAACGTAGAGTTCGAAATTTGAAATGGTAAGGACTAGACATCTTGGTTAAGCCGCGTTTTCACTTAGTGTTCTGAACAAACATTTGTTTAGAGCAAATATGATTGCGGTTTTGCCGATGTTCGCTCAAAATAGCATCAATGTAGCGTATCTACTGTGTTAAAAAATAATAATTTTATTAAATACTTAAGATGTATGTAATTTAATAACAATGTAGATCTGATTGAAAAAAATATACCTTGTCGAGTTTCTTGCCGGTTTCTTCTCAACAGGGTTTTTTCCGAACCGGTGGTAGATTCTTCGACGTTCATAGGAGCATCAATCGATGCCTAAATTGAATAAAAAATTTTGACTTTGACTTTGAATAGAAAATGTCCGTTTTCATTCAACGAGGAAAGAGAACAGTTGTTTATAACAAAATCGTAAACAAAGATTGGAGACCCACCGAACACGTACAATGTCGAGCGAATGCACAGAGCAACAGCTCGCTCGCCACAGACGTCGTTTTCACTGGATGAATGAGTGAGCGACCCGCGTCCAGCCGATTATCACTGAATAAACACGTTCGCTCGCTCAGAACTGTTCAGGACACTGGGCTGATTTTTCAATCATCGAATAAATATTATCTGACGGATAACGTGTAAAGCGGCTAAATTGTAGCGTCATGCATACAGTGCAACTGACGCAGTGCTGTCAGTCAACTTATTTAGTCAACTTATTCTATAATTTAACCAGTTGATGACATTTATGCGTTGATTGAAAAATCGGCCCTCAGTGAAAACGCAGCTTTATAAAACATACAAATCATTCCATAATCAAAAAAAACAATATTTAAATCGGTTTAGAATTCGAAATTTCAATTTTATTTGTTCTTGGATATTTGAATGAAAAACTTACCTTATACCTAGATTTTCTTTAGAAAATTCCTTGGAAATCTCTTAGATTACCTACTTAGCGAATATTTGCGAATATATACACGAATTACCGACATTGTAAACGAAACGAAACTTCAAATTTTGCAAACCATTTTGTCTACGTTTGTCAACCACTTCCTGATCTGATCTCTGATAATAACTAATTATATGTACATATAAGTATTTGCATTTCACCAAGCTTTTGCTTTTACAAGCGCAGCGTGGGACGTCCACCAACAAGATGGACGGACGTTTTGGTGAAGGCCGCAGGTTCAGGGTGGATGCAAGTCGCTTTCAACCGTAATGATTGGGCGTAAATGAGGGAGGCCTATGTCCAAAAATTCAAAAATGCAAAATTCCCAAGGGATAGAAAAAAAATCAACTTCGGAGCTCATTTTAAAATGTCTTTCACCAATAGAAAAGATACACTGTCCTTGATTAACATAGGATGCTATTTTCCGGATAAATGCAAACTCCCGCGGTATAGAAAATAGTAAATTTAACTTCGGGGCTGAGTTTAAAAAAAATTACCAATAGAAAGCTACACTATCCTTCATTGGTATAGGCTACGCTACCTACTATTTATTCGGTAAAATGCGAAATTCCCGTGGGATAGAAAGAAGTCAATAAGTATCACTTGAGGGCTGATTTGAAAATTTCTTTCACCAATAGGAAGCTACACCAACCATTATTTACATAGACTACTTTTCTCCGTGAAAAAGCAAAATTCCCACGGGAAAAAAATAAGAGAATTCAACTACGGGGCTGATTTTAAAACTTCTTTTACCGGTACAAAGCTACACCTTTAAGGACATAGGCTACTTTTTCTCGGGGAAAATGCAAAATTCCCGCGGGACAAAAATAAGCGAAAATTTGCATAGAATAAGGACAAATTTGTTGAAATTCCCACGGGATAGAGAATAAACGGGATTTATAATATTCACTAACTGATACTGATAATGATGAAATGATAATAATGATGGGTCTTGCCGTTGCCGGATTTTTGTTTTATACAATGAAAGAGATGAAGAAGCTTTACCACAAATTGGAATTCTACGCGGACGAAGTCGCGGGCAAAAGCTAGTAATAAATAAGGAAGAACATCATGTCAAAAACTTGATGCAAATTTGAAAAAAGCTAGTAGGCCCTATTTTAATATTGATAATCAGCCTAAGTGAACTTTACTAAGTGACTGGTAAAAAATTTTTTTTTTTTTCTGTTAATGTTTTTTTTTTTTGTTGCAGTTTGGTCCCAAAGCCTGCAACCAGCCCTGCATTGAGCACCAAACCTGTTATAACACAGCCTGGTAAGTTTCAATAAACCATTATTATTATGGCTCAGTTTCATTAGTAGATGATTTGGTTAATATACACCGTGCGGAGACTTCTTGCAGGCAGCATAACGACTAACATATGTACATACATAGACACATACATTGTAAGTTAGTAAAAAGCTTGTAAAAACGAAGTATAGGAGTGCGAAATGTAGACTGTGATTAGATTACCGTTAATGAGCTCTTGAAGCCATGTGAACAGTCTAAAAATGTTTTGAAATCCCTTTTAATAGCCACTTAGTCATTTGATGTGTTTTTTTTTCAGCTATTCTTGCCTCATCCAACCAAATGAAACCGCTATACTGCCAAGAGTAAGTATTTAAGTATATATTTTCGATATGGGCCTTTTCTCAAAACATATTTTTTTAAGTTAAATCTGAACACCAGTCAATTGACTTCTGGTTGATTTCACCTGATGGTAGCAAATGAGGTTGAAGACGTAGTAGATAGATCACTGTTTCAGAAACAGCTTTCACTCTAGCCTATACAAGCCCTAAATTTTGTTTATCCAGAAAAAAGGATGATGGAAGAGACTTCTATTTCTTAGCAGTCTGCATTATAAAAGATGAAGCGAAGCGCTTGGTTGTCCCAATCTGAGTTTCAACAATTACCAGATCATAACACTCTTAACTCGACTATTTGGCTATAGCTAGCTTTTACTCGCGACTTCGGCCGCTTGAACCATTACATCTTGAATTTATATTACGGTATTTTACTAAATTTTCCATGGGCATTTGAAACTTACCATCAACTTCGCGGTGAAGGAAACATAGTGAGGGAACCTGCAACACACCTGAGAAGAAATTCACTGGTGTGTGAAGTTCCCAACTCCCATTGAGCCCGCGTGGGCACTACGGCCCAAGCGCTCTCACTCTGAAAAGAGCAAGGCACAGTCTGGGATGATGATGATGAGATGAACAAAAATATTTAGATTAAAAACATGTACATGTTATGTAATTCTGTTTGTATACATAATACTGTACATGTTGGTAGTTAAATTGGAAACGAATTGTCTTGTTTTCAATGCCAAGTAATCCAGAAATAGATTTTGGCAGATGCATGATAAACATTAACGAAATTACAGATCTAGAACTACCAATATTATTCTAGACTGGAAATACAAAACTGTGTATGTATAGTGAAAATAAACGGATCACTCACGTCTAGAGTCGCACGTCACGGCGGCTGCCAAACGCGCATCACCACGAGTTGAGTGCGCGTTTGGCAGCCGCCGTGACGTGCGACTAAGAACAAGGGCTACGAACTAGCCCGAAACATGTCCAGTTAAACTCGTTTTAAGACGTGAGTGATCCATTTATTTTCACTATGAGTGAGTCTCACGGTAGTTTCATGTGTATGTATAACTTGTTACCGTACAAAAAAAATCTTTCGGTCCGTTCTATCCGTTTCCGAAAACATCCGTTCCAAAACAACAGTTTATTTAAATGACCGTAGGCCAAAAGCCCCATGGACGACTTTGACATTTTCTTAAACTTGTCACTTTCGTAACTTGTCTCTTTTTTAACTTGCCATTTCCTACTTGGTCTCTTTCCTTAACTTGTCTCTTTACTAACTCGTCCACCCTCTGGACGACTCGCCATTTTCTTAAACTTGTCACTTTCGTAACTTGTCTCTTTTTTAACTTGCCATTTCCTACTTGGTCTCTTTCCTTAACTTGTCTCTTTACTAACTCGTCCACCCTCTGGACGACTCGCCATTTTCTTAAACTTGTCACTTTCGTAACTTGTCTCTTTTTTAACTTGCCATTTCCTACTTGGTCTCTTTCCTTAACTTGTCTCTTTACTAACTCGTCCACCCTCTGGACGACTCGCCATTTTCTTAAACTTGTCACTTTCGTAACTTGTCTCTTTTTTAACTTGCCATTTCCTACTTGGTCTCTTTCCTTAACTTGTCTCTTTACTAACTCGTCCACCCTCTGGACGACTCGCCATTTTCTTAAACTTGTCACTTTCGTAACTTGTCTCTTTTTTAACTTGCCATTTCCTACTTGGTCTCTTTCCTTAACTTGTCTCTTTACTAACTCGTCCACCCTCTGGACGACTCGCCATTTTCTTAAACTTGTCACTTTCCTAACTCGTCTCTTTTTTAACTTTCCATTTTCTTACTTGGTCTCTTCCTTAAACTTATTCAGACGACAGTGAAAAGACTTCAGTTCCGTAAATAACGGTTGTTTCGGATATAAACGTAACTATCGTGGCCGCGGGTGAGGAAAGTAATTGTTTCAGTTAATTAAATAAGTCGAGCTTTGATCAATTATAACTGAAGATACACATTGCCGAACAAAATCCCCTTCAAAGAATGTCCGAACTTTTTTATTTGTTTGCGTAACAAATAAAATCATCACCTACACAGAAATTTGAACCTAGTCTTTACTTCATTACAGTCGAATTTCGGTAGCGGCAAAACTCCACTTGACAGCTAAACTTGACAGCTAAACTTGACAATTTCACGCAACGTTCTGAGAAAAAAGAAGGCCACTTTTATCAAAGTGGCGCTCATTTGGCTCGGACATTTTCGGGCGCGCGACTGTGGATCTACAGTTATAATTGATCAAAGAAGTCGAGCGTTATTTGCATTGTTGTCTGCAGTGGCACAGAGATGTCGGTGACGACGTCGCCATGCCAGTCCCCGGGCGCCATCTTGCCGGACCTGCCGCAGGCCGCCGAAGATCCGGACAAGGTGAGGCCAGCGACCAAGTGGCTCCGGAATTATCGGTGCGCGAGTCCGACTCGCACTTGGCCGGGTTTTTATGATGACTGCCGTATATGGGCGTTTTCAAAAAAGTACTATTTTTTTTTCATCAGGAAATTTGTGGTTTTTATTTGAAAGCAGGTTCCTTGGTGTTGGTTCTCAGACATGTTTCATCAAAATTGAATCAGCCGTTTCAGAGTTATCATCTCTTTTTTTTAACTACGGAAAGGATTTGAGACGCATAATGGGCGTTTACTTTATTTTCAAACATATACACATGTGACCTAATTGCGTTGCGGGTTTTTAACCTTTTTAACGCTCTGTCAAATAAAAAAGCTCTCACTCATACGCCGTGACATCGGAATGTCAAACGCGAAGTTGAACCCTACAGAAATGCATGTAGGTAGATATCGCTCTGCACGCCGTGACTGATATATGTGTCGTTGGCGTCGAAAAGGTTAAAATTTTCAATTAATAGTTATTTCTCCATGAAAATGAATTCTGCTCATGATTTTGAAAAAGAAAACCCCAAAATTGCCTCATTTACTTTTTGAAATGAAAACTTCTTTAGCGGCGTTGTGCACTTTTTGGGATGGGTAAAAAATGTTAAACTCGCGTTTGGGGGTGGTGAGGGGGAGGGGGGCGGGGTCGTAGACGGCACAACGTTAATGTTCAAGTTTTCACTTCTGCCGGCACTTCCCGGAGTGCAACCTGTTATTTTTAGGGTTCCGTAACTCAAAAGGAAAAAACGGAACCCTTATAGGATCTCTTTGTTGTCCGTCTATCAAGACCTTTTTTTTTTTGAAAATTCCTCTGTACAAGCGTTGCTTGGGAACTCTGTGTAATAAAGGTGACGATGTTTATTTGTTGACTGTTGGTGCAGAACTCGGGGCTGTCTTCGGAGGCGGGTGCGCCGGAGACGCAGGCGTGGCTGGCGCGGCACCGCTTCGCGCAGCACGCGGCCACCTTCGCCAACTTCTCCGGGGCCGATCTGCTCAGGTAACTCTAATATACCTACTAGGGGCAGGGCTGGGCAGTATTTGAATTACTTGTAATTGAAATGCGTAATTGAAATACAAATACGTATTTGGTATTTGTATTTCAATTACTCGCTGAAAATGTAATTTGTAATTCGTATTTCAAATACCTGACGCTAAGGTATTTTGTAGTTAGTATTTCAAATACTTATGACTTCAAAATACATTTTAACAAAATACATTTAGATTTCATTTAGCGATCTTAAGTTGAACATGAAAACGCACCGGTGTAGACATGACTTTATTCATTCCCCTATGAGAGGCAGATAACACTTAAGTCTGGTGTTTGGGAAAGGAAACTCTGCTTTTAATCAGTAAAAGTACCTAGTTTCCTTTATTGAGAGTAATTTTTAATACTGATTACCCACGTCTCAAAACTAGTTTAAGTCGACATAGGTATTTCAGGCCGTAGCGTACTTGGGTGCACGTTTGGCACAGCCGTAGCGTGCTCTTCCGAGAGGAAGGGTTACGGATTAGCCCGAAACTGTCGAGTTAAACTGGACTCGTTTTGAAACGTGAGTAATAGTAGGAGAGCTGGCACCAATTTTTGGGTAGGTGTTTGAGGCAAGCTGAAAACTTGTCACATACTTCTCCTATTATACCCCAACACAAGACTACAGACCTGGCTGGTGAGTAGCGGGGCTAAATGAACCTATGAATTTTTAATTTTAATTTTTTTTGGTTCCAAAAATATATTTGAGGCAATATGCAATTTTTATATGTTGTAGTTTAATGTTTAAGGAATAAAAAAAAAATAAGCCAGACGATTTAGTCGGGGCTTTAATATTGCCTGGCGTGCAAGCATATTTTGATTTTTCAAAAAAATATAAAAAATTTATTTGAGGCAACTTGAAATTTTAATAGGGTATTATTTATAACTAAAAAATAAGATTCTCAAAAAGACAGGTCATTTTGGTGGGACTTTCTACCTGCCAGGTGATCTAACAAATGATATATCCGTGCGAGTGAGTATATTTGTTAAATCACCAGGCAGGTAGAAAGTCCCACCAAAATTACATGTCTTTTTGAGAATCTTATTTTTTAGTTATAAATAATATACTCTATTAAAATTTCAAGTTGCATCAAATACATTTTTTATATTTTTTCGAAAAATATGTTTGCACGCGCCTGGCAATATTAAAGCCCCGTCTAAATCATCTGGATTATTATTTTTTTATTCTTTAAACATTAAACTACCACATATATAAATTACATATTGCCTAAATATTATTTTTGGAACCAAAAAAAAAATTAAAAAGTCATGGTTTCATTTAGCCCCGCTACTCACCAGCCAGGTCTGCAGTTTTGTGTTGGGGTTGCCTCAAACACCTACCCAAAAATTGGTGCCAGCTCTCGGACCATAATCTGTGATGTTTCACTATGAGTGAGTCTCACGACCTCACGGTAGTTTCATGTTTAAAGAGAGTAATTTTCTTTTACTCTGCTTGCCCATGCCGGGTTGGATTCGTTTTAATTCTACTTAGTATTTTGTAATTTGTATTTTGTATTTAAATAAAAATACCTGAAATACTGTATTTTGTATTTTATATTTCAAATACTCGACTTAAAAGTATTTTGTATTTCGTATTTTAAATACATGCGAGATAGTATTTTGTAATTTGTATTTTAATTAAAGCAAAGCATGTATTTTGCCCAGCCCTGACTAGGGGTGTGCGCCGATGGTGGCGGTGCGTAATCGGCGTGATCGGCGTAAATAAAACAAAATCTAATACCTTTAAACGAGCAATTCTTGTATATAAATAATCAGGATCTCGGAAACGGCTCCAACGACTTCGATGGAATTCGGTATGTGGGGGTTTTCGGGAATGAAAAACTGATCTAGCTATGTTTCATTTTGAGAAAATCGTTTTTACTCGTGTTTTCCGGCTGTTTTGTTTGCATTAGAATACAAAGCTAAATTTCGCTGGCTTCGAGCAGATCAAAATAGCACAGTAGAAATCGGGTGGTCGCGGATCCAGCCAACCTCGGTTCGATTCCACGTTTTTTTTTAAGGTTTTTAGTTTTTTTTTTAAGTTTATTTTTCATGAGAAAACGTCAAGTTTCTTCTTTTGTGAGAAAAAGTATTATAGGGAACGTGCAGTAACTATAGGCGGCAGCACTAATGCGACAGAAGAGACACTATGCGGACAGTAAAACAAACTTATCAAGGTAAAACATTCAAATTGATGGCACCCTTATGGCACCAGTTGGCAGCACCGTCTATGTGCACGTTCCCTATTGGGAGCACAGAGCAGGAAAAACCGGTTGTCTGTAAAGTCGTTTTACGGACGATAGTTTAACGTGACTCACCCCCCACCCCCAAACCCCCCACCCCTCCGGTGTTTTTGTCAAATATCTTGAAAACGGTGCATCCTACGGCAAAATCAATGAAATTTTCATCCCTCATTTGGAACCCCCGAACCCCGTCCCCCGCCCCCCCTCCTTCGCACATATATAATTAGGATTTCGGAAACGGCTCCAACGATTTCGATGAAATTTGGTATGTGGGGGTTTTCGGGGATGAAAAATTGATCTAGCTTGGTCTTATCTCTGGGAAACCGGAAAACGCTTGGTACCGAGTTTCAGCCCGAGCAGAGCTCGGTCGCCCAGGTACTTAATTATTAATGGAAATAACAGTTTACTAACTACAGACATCTGGCGACGTAAGCAGCGGTTTGGCCGAACCTTAAAGTTGTTGTAAATGTATTGCGCCGATTTCACGCCGTTGCAATGACCGGCGGTGGCGGCGCCACGCCGATCGGCGCACGTGTCTAATATCTACTACTGATATTATAAATAGTGATCGTTATCAACGTGCCCTTTTCGTAGCAAACTATATGGTTGGCAAAACATATACATGTGAAAATTCATTGGACTTGGGAACACCAGGGTACCAAGATATAGGTAACTAGCCTTCCGTCCACAGCTTCGCCCGCGATAAATTAATTTTCCCGTAGGAAAAGGTATTTTCCCGCGGTAAAAAGTAGCCTATGTTAGGTACTCGGTGATAAATAACGTAGCTTTCTAACGGCAAAAGATTTTTTGGAATCGGCCCAGTAGTTTTTAAGTTTATTCGTTACATACAAAAATACAAATCTTTCCTCTTTATAATATTAGTATAGATTTATAATATTACTAGCTGTTTCCCGCGACTCCGTCTGCGAAGGATAGGGATATAAAAAAATAGCCTACGACCTATTCTCAGATCTACCGAATGTAGAGAAAAAAATTGTTAAAAATCTGTCGAGCCGCTTCGGAGGAGTTATAGCAAACACCGTGACAAGAGTTTTTTTTATATTAGACTAGCTGTTGCCCGTGACTCCGTCCGCGAGGAATTGGGATATAAAAAATAGCCTACGACCTATTCTCAGACCGAATACAGACAAAAAGTTTGATAAAAATCGATCGGAGACGTAAAAACGACGAAACAGTGTTGACTTATTTATTTTACTATACATACTAGTATACAAAGCTTTCTGTTGTTGCTTTGCAGACTGTCCCGTGACGACATCATACAAATCTGCGGTCTCGCCGACGGCATACGACTATTCAACGCGCTGCACGCCAAGTGAGTATTGATAGTAACTTTTAGATTTAGGGGCTGTTTCACCACCCATTGATTAATTTTAACTGACGGAAAAATGTGATGCCGTCATAGTCTATTCAAACGAAACAAACAGAGACGGCATCACATTTATCCGTCAAATAAATTTGATCAATGGATGGTGAAACAGGGGGTTAACGTAATTATTTGACCTGTAATAGGTTAACAAGAAACTTATATTTTATAAATTTATATTGTTCGAGGCTGTTTGCACACGATTGCCTTGGTCTTAGACGAAGATTTTACTTTATGCACTAGAGCAGCGGTTCTCAATCTTTTTTGGTGACGGAACCCTTTTGGAAAGCGAAATACTTGACGGAACCCTACAATAAAACAATAGTTTTTAAAAGTGTATTCTTTATTAATAGGCGTCAGAACGGTCGACCAGAGAGAGGTGTTTTGATTTTTTTTTTCAATTCTTGCGGAACCCTTACAGGGGTATCGCGGAACCCTAGGGTTCCGCGGAACACACTTTGAGTATGGCTGCACTAGAGCATAGAAAGCGAAAGCCATTTTGTCTAGCATTCTCTCGACATAAAGAACAACTTACAAAACTGCCTTACTTACTTCCTTACAAGTTAATAAGACCAATATGTAACAGTGCACTCTTTAAAAATAACTGTTATATAATGTCAAATAAAATTTTTAGTCATTTACCGATTTATATTAAGGAAATCTGTGACATACAAAGATTTAGGCGGACATATTCATGGCTTATAGATAACAATTTTTACAATATTTCGATTATGACTGTTGTAATTAACGTGCTATTTTGTATTATTATTTTTAATTTAATTAATTATATACAGGGTGTTTGGTAGCTACGTGCAAAGCTTTAAGGGGGTGATAGCCAAGGTATTTTTGAACATTTTTAGCCATATATGTCTTAGCCGAAATTTGTTTTTTTTTTAATTGAAGACTTAGAAATTTTAGGAAAATACCCATAATTTGATAGTCACGAGTCAATATTGTCCCAATGAGCGTTAATTTGGAAATTTTAAATATGGCGCAGAAAAATGACGTCCGTCTGTCTTTTTCACATGTTATTTACTAGTAAAATTTCAAGACTAGTGCATTCTTAGCGAGTGCTCCCTGAGTTAGGTTTTTACTTTTTATCTCAGATTTAGCAAGCAATGTCAATGAGTGATACCTTAAAAGAAGGAGCAATAAACAGGCATGTTTCTAAAAATGTTTGAACATTTCAAGGATTTTTTTTTATTTTTTTTTTATGACACAGAAAAATGACTCTGTTCCAACCTAAGACATTTTTAGTAATTTCGAATGCCTCCATTTTGTTTTTTTGGCAAGAAAGACACTTAAAAATTATTTCATTTGGTCCAATACACATTAAACTATTCGAAATAAAAGATTTGGTTTCCAAATTAACGCTCATTGGGGCAATATTGACTCGTGACTATCAAATTCTGGGTATTTTCCTAAAATTTCTAAGTCTTCAATTTAAAAAAAAAAATCAAATTTCGGCTAAGACATATATGGCTAAAAATGTTCAAAAATACCTCGGCTATCACCTCCTTAAAGCTTTGCACGTAGCTACCAAACACCCTGTATGTTTTTATGGGTGTGTATTACAATACCGAAGTACGTAAGACCGAATGTATTAAAACATCGAATGGGTCAAAAGACCGACACGATTTTTTTCTGAAACCGTTAACTTTTTAAGGTTGTTATAAAACAAACCTAACCTAACCTAATGGGTTCTGTATGATGCCGTTTTAATAAATTCTGAGAAGTTTACGGTTTCAGAAAAAAATCGTGTTGGTCTTTTGACCCATTCGATGTTTTTAATACATTCGGTCTTTCGTACTTCGGTATTGTAATACATACCCGTTTTTATGGTTTTTATGACATGATTCAATAGAGCTAATAATTAGACAACAATTTTAATAATCATGTTTGAATGTTAATTTACTTTGTGATTTAGATTAAGATGTACTTTTTGCATGCTATGTGACAGCTAAATGTGTGATCATTATAAATGTATTTTAAGATCAATTGTTAACCACATTTAATGCAAATAAACAAACTTACTTACTTAACGAGCATGAGAAGTGAACAAAATTCTTGCCGACGATCGTTTGACACTAATACCGTGTAGAGCAGTGGTTCCCAACCAGTGGTCCGTGGACCACCAGTGGTCCGCAGAAGCCAAAATATGGTCATGGTCCGCGAATGATTTTAAATTTCTTTTTATATAATTAACTATTGAGTTTTTATTAAAGTTTCAGTTTGGTTATTACAGTTTATTATTGTTATTAAGTATACACCTACATAGTGGTCTCTGACTAAGAAAATATTGGGAACCCCTGGTGTAGAGTATCGCCAATAACTGGCCCCCTCATACTGAAAATGAACTCAATTCCCCTACAAACAGAATTCAATTTAGTATAACGTGGCCAGTTATTGAAGGCAGGGGGGTTTCACACCGCAGTTTAGGTATGTTCGGCCAGCGCGCCTCCCTGGCAGGCGTATGGCAGTAGGTTGTCGCTCGGCATTCGGTTTGCACGCTAGCCGCGTCGCAAGTAATTAAGCATCATCTTATCAGTGATTTTTGCAACAAACAATGACTTCTAAACGATCTTATAATAAACTTACTTACTAAAGGTAGTTTACTGAAATAATACACACTGTTATCTTTCTTGATTTATATACCTACCTAAATATTGGCGAGTGGGAACCCTGTGCTCTTAGTTTCGGATCAGCGGTGCCGAACGGAATATGAACGCTCGTATCACACGATAAGTTTCAATTTCAAGCAGTTAACGGTCGTGAGAGTAGACAAATTTTTATACCTAAACTTGACTTTTGTTCGAGAGTGATCCTTCTGTACGCTAGTACTATTAGTTGAAGGGTGGCCAGTAATTAACACCTTATATTAAAGACTAAGGGGCTGTTACACCTAGGGTTACCATATGTATATAGAGGGATGCCTGTCTATGGTTCCTAAAATGCCTGATTTTTCAGAAAAATGCCTGTCTAAAGCAAAACGCTGTAAGTAATAAGTAAAAGCCAACAGATAATATTGAAGAAGGATGTTTATTACTGATATTTGTCAGAGGACATTATTTATTTAAATAGATCTTTCTTTTTTTAAAATGCCTGACTCAGACCAATGCCGGCCGCACGCCTGTCTAAACCTTAAAATGCCTGTCAAACGCGGCAAACGCCTGTCATATGGTAACCCTAGTTTCACCACTTTTTTTAAAGTTCGGATTAGCTAAATCATAACCTTATTTGTCAGATGGAATAAAAATTTCTGTTTCACCAGTCTTGATTAGCGCTAAGTGACGGACAAACTATTTCTTAATTTGACCATCAGATCAGGTGGCATTTAGCTTTATTATCCGTCACATAACTTTTTAATTAGTTAGTTTATTTTTTGTGGCCATGGTTGGAGAGACCTTCAGCCGGTTTCAGAAAAATAAATCAAAGTATTTTTTATTTTTAAAGAAAGAAGTCATGCTAAATTGCAAACGAGAATTAAAATTTGATTAAAAAAATATAGGTACGCTTTTAGTATTTAAAAATAAATCCAAAATTTCGTAATATTTTATAATTACAGACTTTTTTTCAGTGGCACAATCGTTTGTTCTACCTGAACTTGTACATCGCCATTAAAAAAAAGTTAATCTGTCAAAGGGTTTGGCGCCACTTTTCGATTCGTTTTACATGATTTTATTTTTCTTTGTTATTGTTAACCAAAGTATCGTAAATAAATTCCGTTTTTGGATTAATTATAATGTTACACATTTGTTGGTGCAAAAAAATAGATGTGTTTAAAAATTACATAGTTTACGATTTATTTTGCTTTAATAATGAGCGACTCTTTGAACGAAAATATGCGAACAGGAACCCGTGGTCGTGAAATGGGACGTTGCTATTCCGACTTTTTGTTATACGGACGATTAGTTAAGTGGTACTTAGTTTGCACAGGACCGGAGTGGTGAAACTGAAAAAAAACTAGCCGACAGATTTGTGCAGTACTTAGTTTATTCATTGGTTACGTAACCAGTAGTTTGACAATAAGGTGGTGGAACAGCCCCTAATTCTATTATGAGTTAATACAGGGTAATTTTTTATTAAGTGCACAAATTCTAATATGTGATTCAGTGTCATTAAAATAACAAATTTCAGTATTTTTCGTTATAATATTAATCACTATTTTTTTTTGTTATTCATAGTAACTCGACCAAAATTATTGGATGAATTACTATGAACAACACAAATTTCAAAATTTTAAAAAAATCTTGAACAGATAATCGTGATATCTATCAACGATACTGAATCACATATCAAAATTTGTGCACTGATTAAAAATTACCCTTTAGAGTTCATTAGGGTCCCGTAGTCAACTAGGAACCCTTATAGTTTCGCCATGTCTGTCCGTCCGCGGCTAAGCTCAGAGACTGCTAGTACTAGAAAGCTGTAATTTCACGCCGACAAAGTGGTTAAATAAAAAAAAATAAAAAAAAAATTTTTAGGGTACTTCCCATAATAGACGTAAAGTGGGGGTGATTTTTTTTTCTCGACTAATCCTATAGTGTGGGGTATCATTGAATAGGTATTTGAAAATAAATAGGGGTTTGCTAAAACCATTTTTTGATTAAGTGGATATTTTCGGAGATATTCACTCCAAAAGTTCACAATAATGTCCCCCCCCCCTCTAACTTTTGAACCGCACGTCTAAAAAATATGAAAACAATCACGTAAGTTAAACTTAATAAAAACTTTCTAGGAAAATTATTTTCAACAATCAGTTGAGCAGTTTTTAAGTTTATCTAAACTAAGATTGTAATTTAACCGCAACTGCAAGCTTTTTTTTTACTTTCAAGTAATTATAAGATCACGCTAACAGTATCTTTATTCAAGTAAAAAAAAAATTAAATCGGTTCATATAATAAGGAATTTAAAAAAACCATCAACATACATACTAGTTCTAGTAGACTGCAGATTAGATTAGTTGCCCAATTCGCCGATAGATGGCGCTGTACCGTCGACGTTGAAATTCTACATCGCGCTGTTAACCCTAGCGCGCGGTGGGAGTTGGGACCAAAACTACCACATTAATAAAGTATGCAAAGATTTTTTCGTACCTGCTACGGAACCCTATCTTGGGCGTGTCCGACACGCTCATGGCCGGTTTTTTTAGTATTTGTGTTATAGCGGCAACCGAAATACATCATCAGTGAAAATTTCAACTCTCTAGCTATCACGGTTCCCGAGATACAGCCTGGTGACAGACGGACGGACAGCGGAGCCTCAGTAATAGGGTCCCGTTTTTACCCGGGTATGGAACCCTAAAAATAGATCATTTATGTATCTGTCAAGTCTCAATGTTAATGTCAAATGTAAAATTATGACAGCTCTTCTTTTCTGGTGAAAAAGGCAAAGGAAACATAATATCTATTCCGTGGTAGTATTTGTAAATTTGGATATATTTTTTTAATTTCTTGTATTTTTTTAAATATGGAGAAATAAATTATAATAAATATTTTTCCGTGTTCAGGAGGCAGAGTCTTTCGATTCCTGTAGTAATTTTCAGGTGTCAAAAAAATTAAATGTCAATTGTAAGACATGGTGAAAATTGAATATTATGTATTCCTCTATGACGTTGAAGTGTTACTTTATCGATAATAGGATTGTCGATGTTATTATTATGTCAAACACTAACCGTGTATTTCTCTACTAATTGGAAAATTTAAAAAGTCCCCTGCCAACTTTCTCTTCAAATTAGGATGAATTGAACAGTAAAAAAATGGTTTTGCACCATAACTACAGTGTTGTGTAGACCTATATAAATGTATGCACAAATGTCAATCTTATCAATTATTTTTATATTAATCATAATCAGGCAACAGGGTATTGTTTTTGTACACTTGGGACAATGTTTGATTAAAAATGTTAATAAAATGTCATGCATATTAATTGAAATACTAATTTATCATCATCAATGGTGTAATCATCTTTTTAAGTTCAATGAAGAAATCGTGCTAAATTGTAACACATGGCTAATATTATCTGATACTTATCAAATTCTGGGTTGGCGACACGTCAGAGGACTGTTTTTTGGGGTGTTTGTAAAATTGTAATTAAATAGGTACTTTTATTTTTGGTATAATATTGGACAAGTTTAAAAATATGGTTGTTTTTAAACACAGAAACATTTTTCTTTGACATTTATCTCAACACGTTTTTCCAAAAAAAGCCAAGGACAACGATTTTCCAATTAGTGGAGAAATACCCATCCACATGTTGTTCGTGCCAGAAAAATATCTAGGTATAGTCATGAAATGACTGTAGATCTGTTGAAATGAAACAAGACCAGTATCAGTTAGTCATCCATCTTATTCCGGTGTTTGAGCATGAACTGGTTAAGATTTCTCCTCAGTGGGGGTGTGACGCCCCCCTGCGTGAGGAGCGGAGGTTTCAGTAGAACCGTCCGTTTGACCAAAGCACCAGCGGGCGCGGTCGGAACCGGGGTCGTCGCGGTCTTCCTGCGAGGTGGCAGGCGGTAATAAATGTATCTTCCAGGCTGCGAAAAATTAATTTAGCTTCATTACAAAACTTACCGCACCTTCGACGGGTAGAACCGTTTAGGTTCATTTCGTACACATTCCCACTTCGTTCACATTCCCATTTCGTCCTTTTCCCACTTCGTCCACATTCCCACTTACTCAACATTCCTAGCCGATTTTAATGCGGTTTTCGCTATCACTTAGCTTGATTCTCAGAGAAGATTTTATTTTGTTATTTAGGTATTCATGTTAAGAAAAATATTTACTAAGCACGGTGCGGGTCAATACTATTCAGATACACTACCAATTTCGTCACTATTCTAACTACCGCGTAGTGTTGCAGGCATAGAGCGGAGTTGGGTAGTGTGTAGCAGCTTTAATATAATTACCATTTATCACCAACTTTAGTCACAACACTACCCATCATAGACAATTGTAAAATTTAAAAGAAACAAAAACGTCATTCCATCAGGTCCTAATAACTAATAACCTAACCTACTTTGATCTATTATAACTGAAGATACACATTGCCGAACAAAATCCCCTTCAAAGAATGTTCGAACTTTTTTATTTGGTTGCGTAACTAATAAAATCATCACCTACACAGAAATTTGAACCTAGTCTTTACTTCATTACAGTCGAATTTCGGTAGCGGCAAAACTCCACTTGACAGCTAAACTTGACAATTTCACGCAACGTTCTGAGAAAAAAGAAGGCCACTTTTATCAAAGTGGCGCTCATTTGGCTCGTACATTTTCGGGCGCGCGACTGTGGATCTACAGTTATAATTGATCAAAGAGAAACAGTGACAAAACAAAGTGACGTTTTTTGTTTACATAGTTAGCAAGTTCCATTGAATGACAGTTTAGGTCAATGTGACCGTAGGATAGTTTCATTTATTATTTTAAATTTTCTTTAATTGGAAATCACTAAGAGAATTAGTAATATAGTTATTAATAATACGTATTCAAATAGTCATATATTTTGTACTTCCGAGTCTTAAAATGGTGAAGGATATTCATTGCAATAAAATAAAACTAAAAACAATCTGTTAAGCGAAAAGAAAACTATTCTTGCAAATCTTTTATTTTCTGAAAATTTTCATTCGCTGAGATACACGCGGTTAGCACGGCACAATGGTAAAAGTAGTAAGTAGTTTATTAAATTGTAACTTACATCTTGTTCACGCAGTTCTGCCAGGATTTCGTCGAAATATTCTCTTGGCGGCTCTGAACTTTCCTCTGAATCGTAGGGCGTGATTTCGCTTCTCGTTTCCATGTACCCCGCGGGACCATTCAACGCGTTCGGCGTCGCTATAGAAATGTGAAACAAATAAACGAAAGCAGCCCCAAGTACCAGATAATACAGCATCTCTACTTTCACCAGGTATTCTAGAAATTTCCTCGGACTCATGTCGGGTCGGGTGGAAGTATCGATGGGTTATAGCTGCTGTTCGGTGTTGCGGTCCCATTTAAAGAGAGGCGTCGTGATCCTGTGCTTGTAAACATGATTGAAACAAACGAATTGCGTCTGAGATGAGTTTGTGGACGTCAATTTCTGATCATTGAGCGTTGGTAGTGTCAACATCAAATGAGGTATTGAGATGACGAGTCGATTAAAGGAAACATAGTAATATGAAACTTGCTCGTTTTCCTTAAAGCACTGGTCCCACCGCTGACAATGAGCGAGAAGCGATTAGAGATAGAAAGTAGAGTGTGTATTTCTGATAGTTTTTTCGCTCGGCTGTGGCGTAGCGTGTCTTGGCGGGGCCCCGTATAAAAATTTGTTTGGGGGCCCTTATGAAGGGTAAAGATTTCTCACAAAAGAAAAAAAAATGTTTGCATAAAATTAAAAGAAATATTTATTCATCATAATTATCTATGTGTCACTTTTGCTTTTTTTGACGTTTGTCATTTCTGAAATAAAAAAAATTTGGGAAGTTTTTATTAATTTTTGCTTACGCACGTCGGGACCCCCGTAAAATTGATACGGCAGATGCGGCGGTAGCTACGCCCCTGGTGAGTATTCGAGTGCGACGGGTGATTACTCGCGCCACTCGATTACTCGCGCCACTCGATTACTCGCGCCACGTGTATAGCTCCACGCTATACATACAGTAGATAGAATGATCTCTGTTTGGTCTCTCAGCGTGAGTTCTGACCGCCAAGCGAGCATCGCTGAGCGAGTACTGTTGAGCGAGTTTTATCGTTTATAGCTTTTATCGCTGCGATCAACTAGTGAATAGAGAGTCGTCGCCGGCAGTGTGAACAGCCAGCGATCAACTATAAATATTGATAACGGCAACAGGTAGACGCTTGAATTATTCACAGAATATTTAGTTATACATATATACACTTTAAAAATAGATAATTCAATTACAATACAACAAACATGATTTTTTTTGCCGTTTTTATAGATATATACAACAAACAGACCTTTAGTTCCATAGAAAATAAACGAATACATAGTATACTAACAAATCGAAACAGGGTAGGTGTTAGGCACCTTCTTAAACATCTAATCTGTCACCATACAGGGACTTGAAAACATCGGTAGGTAAATAATACATGCACGATATGATAGGGAATTTCAACTGGTATACAAAGACAATATTATCGCTACGGTAGTTACATTTAAAGTTTACGTGCAAATAATGTATAGTTACTGGTTACTTAGAAGAAACATACAATACATTTATTAAGAAAAGGTTGAACTTCGCAGAATGCTAGTGTATTTACCAAATGATAGTGAAAAAATATCTAAATTTGAGAATTTAACATTGTAATCACGACAAGCTCGTCGGAAGAAAGTATGTTTGGCAAAATTTGAACCACAAAAACTTATAAGGAATGTTTGGGGATAGCGAGTGGGAATACGGCGAGGCAATTTAAAAATAACTTTTTGAAGAAGATCAGGAGAGTCAATATAGTTATTTAGAAGCTTGTATAAAAACATTTGGTCAATATATACACGACGTTCGACTAACGGGGCGAGACCATGACGTCTGCTGGTACTTTCAGATAGATTCAGACCATGGCGGAAATTGAGTGACCTTAATAATTTATTCTGAATTCTTTCAATTCGCGTTTTGTGAACTGTATACCGGGGAGTCCAAACGATGCAACCGAATTCTAAAACACTACGGACATAGGACGAATATACAGGGTTATTTGTAATTCACTAGCATCCTTTTAACCCTAAACTCCTACCACTTAAACAAATGTTTTTTGTTTTACGGCTTTTGTCATAACTTAATATTTTTGGTGTAATAACGTTTTGAAAATTTGTAATTTCCTCTTATTTTTACGATACTCTGTGTATTTGTATGGGAAAAAAGTGCTTCATTTAAAAAAGTCGTAAAACAAAAAACATTTGTTTGAGTGATAGGAATTCAGGGTTAAGAGGATGTCAGTGAATTAAAAATAACCCTGTAGAATCTTTAGAGTGTTTGGGTCCTTAAAGGGTTTAGAGAGCCGAAGTATTAAACCCAACTGCTTTTGCAGTAATAAGATCTATATGTGAGATAAAATTGAGCTTTGAATCTAAGGTGATACCTAGGTCTCGAACTAAGGAAACTCTAGCTAGTCGCACGCCTAAAAAGTTATAATTAAAATGAAGAGGTTCGCGCTTGTGAATGAAAGTGATGCACTTGCATTTATCAGGGTTGAGAAGCAGTTGGTTGGAGTTGCAGTAGGCAGCAAAGCTATCAAGGTCACGTTGTAGTTCAAGGCAGTCATTGTTTTAATCATTTTAAATATTTTTGTGTCATCAGCGTAAACCAGATGCCTTGAAGTATAAAGTGATGAACCTATGTCATTTACATATAGGATAAATAAAAGTGGTCCTAAATGAGAGCCTTGGGGTACACTTGAATCAATGGTCAAGTATCTAGAAGTAAAGCCTCTTAGAGATACTGCTTGGCTATGATTTTGTATGTAAGATTCAATCCATCTGTAAAGATCACCGTGTATACCGATATCATATAATTTTTGAAGTAGCTGGGTATGATTAATTTTATCAAATGCTTTTGAGAAATCAGTATACACGGCGTCAACCTGATATCCCTTGTCCAGAGCATTCAAAATGAAATCTGTGAAAGTAATAAGGTATAATGGTACGGAACCCTTCGTGCGCGAGTCCGACTCGCACTTGGCTGGTTTTATTTTTAGTATTATTGACGATTTATTAAGGCAGAGATTTTGAACTGGTCGTTGTTTCGGTAGACGCATCGAGCCCCGGCTGACCGTGTACGTGAGCGCCGGCGGCGGCGTGTACTCGGCGCTGTACCTGCACTCGTGCCGCGCGCAGGAGCTGCTGCACAAGCTGCAGACGCTGCACCGCGCCCAAGGCCCGCCGCTCAAGGTAGCGCACACACACATTGTCTAGTCGCCTGAGCAAGTTTTTGAGTTTTAGCGGTTTGAAAGTTACTCATCAAGAACAATTGAAGGGTCGACGGAAAGAACATGTCTAGTCACTTTTTTTGAAAATTGAGATTTTAATCTCAAAATGTAAAACTGGCAAAGCACTTTAACTTACCATTTTTTTTTTTAAAATAATTACTCATTAATGTATTTATTGGTATAAATTAATTAAAACAATTAAGAAAAAATAACAAAGAATAAAACTTAACTTTAAACTAAATATTACAAACTAAATTAAAAACTAAACTAGATCTAAACAAACAAAATTAATACTATTACAAACTAAATTAAAAACTAAACTATATCTAAAAAAGGCCCCTGCGGCATTGTGCCGAAGATGCTGGCAGCATTTCCTCGTTGAATCGCTAGGCTAATTCTTTGAGCGAGGTAGCTGCCAGCTCTTCGGTCACCGGTAGCATCTATAAGCCTCTTCGAAATCTCTTTGAAGAGGCTTAGTGCTCCTGGGCCCCACGGACCAAGGGTCTCGACACCGAAAGGGATGAAATTATATTCGGCGCCGAGACCACTATACTTGTCAATTTTAGCGGTTTCGGCCGCCTCTGCTGCGGCTGCTGCCCTTGTGGAGGTCCGGTGGATATGAGAAGGGGCTAGTGTGTCTACACAGGTTGCATCCCACACCAGAACCCTTCCCATACTCCACGGGATCAACGACATACCGTCTGGTCTCTTGCCGTCGTCTCTTGAAATACCTGACGGCTCCAGGAGAGCCGGCACGTTAGCCGACGCAAGAGACCGACGAATAATGTCAGCATAAGGGCAGCATGTCTCGCGAAGCGGCCCGCGCTCTTCTGGCAGGAGAGTCCGTGGTGCCCAAGCCGGTCTACATCGCTTCCGCAGGGGCAACGATGTGGAGAGCAGACCGGGACCCCAAGACGTAAACAAACTGCGAAACGGAGAGTATTGGGGTCAAGAAAAGTGCCAGTGGTTGCAGATGGGTGTGCGTGGAGCCAGAAACCAGCCTCTTTTGTTCTTACTGCTAGAAGTCTGGCTCGTTCTGCAGTACAACACTGGTCAAGAAGGGAGTCAGCGGTTAATTTGCAAATTATGTCGTCCCAGCACCTTTGAAAATTTGGATTATCGGGAAAATTTTGGCCAGGGCAAGCAACTTACCATTATATTAAATAGGGATATCTGGAAATAATATAATAATATTTCCCTTTTAAAGAAATGGTTACCATAGTAATTGTTTGTGATGTGATGACTAACTTTCAAACCGCTGTAACTCAAAAAGTTGTTTCGGTGACTAGACATGTTCTTTCCGTGGACCCTTCAATTAGTATGGTAACCGTTTCTTTAGAAGTTAAAAAAATATACAGGGTAATTTTTTATTAAGTGCACAAATTTTAATATGTGATTCAGTGTCGTTAAAATAACAAATTTCAGTATTTTTCGTTATAATATTAATCACTTATTTTTTTTTGTTTTTCATAGTAACGCGACCAATTATTGGACGAATGAATGAACAACTCAAATTACAAGATTTTAAAAAAAATCTTGTTCAGATAGATAATCGTGATCTATCAACGATACTGAATCACGTGTCAAAATTTGTGCACTGATTAAAAAATTACCCTGTATATTTACTAGCTGCTGTCCGCGACTCCGTCAGGGAAAATAAGGAGTATAAAAAAATAGCCTACGACCATCTTCAGATCTACCGAATATGGAGAAAAAGTTTCATAAAAATCGTTCAAGCCGTTTCGCAGGAGTTTGATAACACCCACCGACCTATTCGTATTTTTCATACAAATAAAATTCAAATGAAGCTGATTTTCTTTTTTTCTCCTTCTTTCTTAAAACAGCTGTCAATTATCTTTTCGGTTTCCACACTAGGTGACGGTCCATTTAGTCGACGATTAATTTAACCCTTTAAAAAGCAGAGGCGATTTAGCGACCACAAGCATTGAGTTGGAATTTCAACCTTATTGATTACACTATACGTCACATTTTGCATTGTAATTATTGAAAATACGACTAAATAAATAAATAAAAATATCACAGGACAATTCACACCAATTGACCTAGTCCCAAAGTAAGCTTAGCAAAGCTTGTGTTATGGGTACTAGGCAACGGATAAACATACTTATATAGATAGATACATACTTAAATACATATTAAACACCCAAGACCCGAGAACAAACATTCGTATTTTTCATACAAATATCTGCCCCGACACGGGAATCGAACCCGGGACCTCAAGCTTCATAGTCAGGGTCTCTAACCACTAGGCCATCTGGTTGTCTAAACGACTAGCTTTAAAAATATCCTTTGTCAGGTATGCATTCGATAGCTGCTTTTGATTCTGTGGTGGTCTTATAAATGGTTAATCGTGAATAAATTCGAATCTCGGATGACTAAAAAAAATAATCTTTTTAAACCTTCGTGATTATTCCTAATCGTTGATTACATTTTGCCCATCGTCTAACAACTATACTATTGTTTACAGGAATGCGAGACGGTACTAGTCTCCGGCCCGAACGGCGCCCGAGTACGTCTTACGGACGAACTAGTCCGTCACCTTCCCGACAACTCCACGTATCGTCTGCAACGCGTCGACGACGCGCTACTGCTTTGCGGTACCGACAAATAGCTTTATGATTGTGATGACTGGTGATCGGCGGTACGGTTGCGCGCCGCGGGATTCGAAGAAAGGTTAACATGGATACGCCGTTAAGCCCGCAATACCGATATGTGATCGAAAAACAAGTTTAATAATCTTGTGTCAGTGTTTGCTATCGTACTGACCTATTTTTATGATTTTTTTTTTGTTTATATTTGGTAGTTCTGAGAATACAGGTAGACAGAGTCGCGGGCAGCAGCTAGTGTATTTATAAAATACATTACATTTAACGCATTCACTGCCTGTACGCATAGTACAAGCTTTGCTTAGTTTGAGACTGGGTCGATTGTTGTCAATAGTCCCAAAAAAATGTTATGAGATAAAAAAATTGTTCTTTTCTAACCTCACGAAGCCCGGATTCTCGCGGCGTGTCCATGCTAACTTAATGATTGAGTTTTATTATACTAAACGAGACTTATCTTATCACGCAAACAATATTTACCTTGACATTTCGGCCACATTGCAGCAACTATTATCACAGTTGAGTTGTCGAGTTTAGTATAATAATTGTGAGTGAAAATCACGGAAGTTTATAACGCTATATTGTAATGATTGAGGTTATTGACCTCCAGGTGTAACCGAATCGCCGATATGTGTTGTCCCTTTCGCTGCTATATCGTTCTGTTGAACGGAAACTAGAGGAAGACTTGGATTTGACCATTACCTTAGACTGCCTATACTTCGGTTTTTTAGCATTAGAAATAGGGTAAAGAAACTTGATGGGTCTTTTTATTGAAAAACGCTTAAAAATAGTAACTATTGCTTATGAAACCAAAAGAATGTAAGATCTTTTTCACATTATACGATCCAATATCGGTATCGGACGCCGATACGATATCGGAGGGAGTTAAATGTATGAAATATGTATCTCCGATATCCGATATCGTGTCGGACAATATGAAAGACAGTTATACATATTTCATACATTTAACTCCCTCCGATATCGTATCAGGGCCAATCAACTTAAAACCGACGTTTTTGGCGTCTCCTGCGTTACCAAAATTGTCTCTGGCGTTACCAAAAAATCGTACTTCCAACAAGATATATCACGGTTTAATAGGTTAAACTTACGTAGGATGGCATGTATTCATGCTATTCATCTATTAAATTACAGAAAAAACATGTTTACTTACAAAAACCTGCAATTGTTTGAAAAATGTCGCGGACAAGTGTCGGTTTAAAAGTTGATTGGCCCATCAGCGTCCGATACCGATTTCGGATCGGATAATGTGATAACGCTCTAAAGGACCATGTCTTTACTAATTGTTACATATTTGCTGTGATTTATTTTTCGATTGTGATTTTTTTTTTGTTGTGATTTATTTTTCAATAAAAAGACATCACGATCGCTTACCTTCTTTCTAATGCTAAAAAAAATCAAAGTATAGAGCGTAGGAAACTTACGTTCATATTGAGAATTGAACGATGAACTGACACGTAGAAAGCGACAGAAAAATTAAACTAAGGTGGGAATCGAACCCATTTCATCGTCATTCCATGCCTTGTGCCTTACCATATAAATTTAAGCTTGCGTTTATTCTATACTTCATTTAATTTAGAATTGAAAACCACAACATCATTATATTGCGGCTCGTCAACTATTTCTTACCTAGCAAATAGTACAGTACAATAGTCTGGGAGCCGCAAAATAAAATTGTTTTAATGTCACTTTATTTGCGTGTCGTCAATTGTTACTCTAGTACAAATTGTAAAGAGATTACAGTTCACGAGCCGCAATATAATGTTGTTGTGGTTTATAATTCTAAATTAAATGCAGCATACATAGGTCATTGCTTAATTATTCTGTTGTATTTTACGTGTGAAATGATGAAACATTTGTACTGTCTTTACTTGTATTTAGAATGAGATGAGATGATGAATCCTTTTGCGTATCGCTGACCCAAATTTGATATTATTTAATGTGTCTAAGGGGCTGTTTCACCACTTTTTTAAAGTTCGGATTAGCTTGATCATAACCTTATTTGTCACATGGAATAAAAATTTCTGTTTCACCAGTCTTGATTAGCGCTAAGTGACGGACAAACTATTTCTTAATTTGACCATCAGATCAGGTGGCATTTAGCATTTTTATCCGTCACATATCTTTTTAATTAGTTAGTTTATTTTTTTGTGGCCATGGTTGGAGAGCCATTCAGCCGGTTTCAGAAAAAGAAATCAAAATATTTTTTATTTTTTAAAGAAAGAACTCATGCTAAATAGCAAACGAGAATTTAAATATCAAGATTTGAATAAAAAATATAGGTACGCTTTTAGTATTTAAAAATAAATCCAAAATTTCGTAATATTTTATAATTACAGACTTTTTTTCAGTGGCACAATCGTTTGTTCTACCTGAACTTGTACATCGCCATTAAAAAAAAAGTTAATCTGTCAAAGGGTTTGGCGCCACTTTTCGATTCGTTTTACGTGATTTTATTTTTCTTTGTTATTGTTAACCAAAGTATCGTAAATAAATACCGTTTTTGGATTAATTATAATGTTACACATTTGTCTATGCAAAAAAATAGATGTGTTTAAAAATTACATAGTTTACGATTTATTTTGCTTTAATAATGAGCGACTCTTTGAACGAAAATATGCGAACAGGAACCCGTGGTCGTGAAATGGGACGTTGCTATTCCGACTTTTTGTTATACCGACGATTAGTTAAGTGGTACTTAGTTTGCACAGGACCGGAGTGGTGAAACTGAAAAAAAACTGGCCGACAGATTTGTGCAGTACTTAGTTTATTCATTGGTTACGTAACCAGTAGTTTGACAATAAGGTGGTGAAACAGCCCCTAAGTGTTATATAGTTTAGTTTGTAACGCTATTGTGCAATGTCTATTATTAATTATGTTCATTTAAATACGCTTTTATCTACCTTTAAGGTATTAAGCGTTTACCGTTACTATGTGATGATGTTTTAGATATTTTGTAGTGAATAAGAAATTTATAGGTATACCTTGACAAGCCCCTGCGCGGCGCTCGGCGGAACCCTGTCGCAGGGAGCCTCTGCTGTCCTTAACGAGATTGTTTTTAATAAGTGCGGCAAACGCTGACTGCGACAGGGTTCCGCGGAGGGTCGCGCACGCGCTTGTCGGACTATACAGACGATCAGTAATAAGTATACTATCGTAATCACATGATTTTATGTACGGAATAGAAGAAAAACATACAGAAGAATTGAGAACTTCCTCTTTTTTTTGAAGTTGGTTAAACAATAGGAAATGGAGGTAAACTACGATAACATGGCCCGCCCCTCCAAATTACTATTTCAATGTGTTATGTTATGTCACATCCTTACGAAAGAGTGTGTATGTAGTAGTCTGCTTCTGTTTGACTGCTGTCTCAGCACGCACACATGCGTTGAAAGTTTTGGTGGTGCTTTATGAAACACTAACCCTAGTGCTACACACATCGCGATAGAATTATCGCGATAAAACTTCGTCTTCGGCCTACGGCGAATGTGCATGGCCACACTGCTATAGAGAGATCTATTTTATCGCGGAAAAATGGACGAAGCTGTCGCTCTGTACTTTATGGCGCACAACAATTATTTTTTGACTTTGTGCAAAATAATAAATAGAAAAAAAGTGAAGAAAAGGCGGCATACTTTTTACTTAAATAGTACAGGCTCATCCTCGTAATTAGAAATAAATTCCAAGATTCTATCATTACTCCAATCCATCGTAAACAACCATCAAATCCTAAACAATACGTCGCCGCTTGCAGTTGACAGTACGTCCAATACGCACGATGAAGTTGAGCCGAGTGAAATGTGGCCGCGCAAGCGAAGTTCATCGCGATAAAAGCCTTTGATGTGCGCAAATTTACCGACAGCGGGGCGAAGGGTCTGCGGCTTCGGGCGAAGTGCCGAAGTATTCGCGAATATTCGGCTACATACATCGCGATAATGCGAATATTCGCGTTATCGCGATGTGTGTAGCCGTAGCATAACAAATACATTGAAGACTTCTTGAATTTTGGAGGGGCTGGCCATGTTATCGTAGTTTATCTCTACAACACAATACAATGACTTTATTGTACACCACAAAGAAAACAATACAGAAAAACAAGTTCACTAAAAAAAATTTACAAAGCGATCATAAGTCCCGGTTTGTTGGCGTGTGCGTGAGTTTTTGTTTGTTACTTTTGTGCTAAAACGGCTGGATGGAGCAGTGGCGTAGCTAGTTAACCAAAGGCCCTGGGGCAAAAAATAAACTAGGGCCCCAACCCGTGTTTATTTACCTACATGATAAGACAAGTAAGGATGAATGCACTTTAAATTCACTAGACTCGCGCGCTTGTAAATTCACTAGTAGCGTTTTATAGCCGCGTTTCTCATAGGTCCGCGTTTATAGTTTGTAATTCAGAGTCCGAGGGGCCCCCTGAGCTTGGAGGCCCCGGTGCACTGCCCCGCTTGCCCTACGGTAGCTACGCCACTGGGATGGAGTTTGAATAAATTTGATATGTAGATAGCTGGTCTTTTGAATAACACGCGAATCATGTAAAATCACTAAATCTCAACCCCCAAGTCTAAGACTGCTGTCAGTGTAGTTTGGTGGTGGTGAAACTAAGGCTTGTCCACGAAAAAAAGTAGCCATCGAAGACTAAGTCTCCACTGTCTCCCAGTAGGTCTAGGTAGTTCAAACCGCAATTCGATTGCCAACTGAGTATTCTTTTTTAACCCCCGACACAAAAAGAGGGGTGTTATAAGTTTGACCGCTATGTGTGTGTGTCTGTCTATATGTGTGTCTGTCTAGTGGCATCATAGCTCTTAAACGGGTGCACCGATTTGGATGCGGTTTTTTTTTTTAATATAAAGCCGGTTTCTTGGCGATGGTTCTTAGATATGTTTCATCAAAATCGGTTCAGCCGTTTCAAAGTTATCAGCTCTTTTGTTAGCTGCGGAAGGGATCTTAGACGCATAATGGGCACTGACTTAATGTTCAAACGTCATACGAGTGACATAATTGCGTTGGGGGTTTTAAATTTTTTAATTTATAGTTATTATGTGTAAAAATCTAAAATCCATACATTTTTCCTAAAAAGTTGTGAAATCCTACATAATGCCAGTTAAGGCTTAGAGCTAAAATGATTGCATACAAATGTGTGTACTTTTGGCATGATTTAAAACAATTTATGACCTGCCTGCATACGGTAATTAAGAGTCTGGAAAGATATTCGCGGAACATAGCGTCGATAATCTATTTGAGTAAAGAAAAAAAAAGAACATCTGTGACCCAAACGTGAAAAATACTACAAAATCTAAGACTAAAATCCAGAGATTTCGAAAGTAAGCCCAAAAATGGATAGCATCTGATATTATAAATAATTAAAGGGGTTGCCTTATCGTTAGCATTTAGATAGATTTACAAATTTGGCAGTGTGGGAGCCCTCAGTTATAATCTGACGTCATCATTCAAAATAGTATCAAATTTTGGAAAAATAGTGAACTAAATGAGAAAATATTGAAATTAGTTTCTATAGAAAAAAAATATAAAAACCACTGGTAATTTTTTAGACATTCCCAATTCCCATTCGACTGCCATATCTTGTCGGATGCGGATAGCGCAGGACCGATCTGTTTGGCGAGCCTTGGGGGAGGCATCAGCAGTGGACGTCTTTCGGCGGAAATGATGATGATGATGATGTCATGTCTAATGTTTTACGCGTGTGAAGGGTAAAGACTGCTATCTACAATGTTGGTTGATCGAAAAGAAAAATTGCTAACGATCCTAAACTATTTGAGTATTATTGTATGCATTAAACAATTTGTATTTGTTATGCCAGGGCCACACTACGGCTAACGTCAATGCCCATTAGCGCGATAATTTTTAACGCGCTAAAGTGGACTTTAAGTCGTGGCAACACCTACGGTTATCGCGTTAAGTCGTGGCTACACTTACGGTTGACTTCCACTATCGCGATAATCAATGGCATTTCTCGTTAGCGTGGCCCGTACACGTGTGGTACAAAACTACACAGATAGTTTGTTTTTTTTTTATTTGTGTAACTGATATGTTTTAAGGTTTTTTTCATACAAAAATTTTTAAAATGGTGCAGCTAAGTATCTGCTAAAGTTAATTGATGAAATCATTGAGTGCGGCGGTTGGATACTATTGTGTAGCTTTAATTATCTAATATACTCTAATTGTTATGTTAAATATGTAAATCATAAGAAGCTATGTAATATATTATGTAAAATAAAACGTAAAAGAATATTATTTTGCTGCCACTTGGCCGCTTTCTCAGGGTCAAAAAGAACGAAATATTTTCATGCATTATAGGCTAGTGAGTCCAAAACAGGTTTTAAAAACTATAATTTTTAACACATTGAATGTCATGAACGCATATATGCGTTTTCGTGACTTTCGCCCAGTGCCGCCGTCGTGTTTTGGCAGTTGACGCACATGCTCGTTTTTGGCCCCTGCAAAGTCTCGAAGCGGGCAACGAACGCGTTAATCTCTTCACCCCAGTCATCTAGGGTTATTCCGTCTATCCCAACCAGTAGGGATACATGGATTTTTTTTTCCACTCTTCCCAACTTGTGAAAAACTTGTACAGTTATTTAGATAACACATTTTATTTACTTATTACCTACTTCATATACATTATACAGGGTAATTTTTTATTAAGTGCACAAATTTTAATATGTGATTCAGTGTCGTTATAATAACAAATTTCAGTATTTTTCGTTATAATATTAAGCATTTTTTTTTCATAGTAACTACCAATTATTGGATGAATTTCTATGAACAACCCAAATTTCAAAATTTCAAAAAAAAATCTTGAACAGATAATCGTGATCTATCAACGATACTGAATCACGTATCAAAATTTGTGCACTGATTATAAATTATCCTGTATACTTCCTGTTAATAGGGACATGCTGGCTAGTAAAGCAATATTGTTGGGAAGAGTGGAAAAAATCCATGAATCCCAACTGGTTGGGATAGACTGAACAAACCTCTTTACCCAAGTCATCTAGTGACAGCCAATGGAATGCCTCACACGCGGTCATCTATACTCGAAATTAATCCTTCTGCAATGGAATTAAAAATAAAGTTGATTTGTCGCTGGTTTTTCTTGGGCATAAAGAGCACGTCACTTCGTTTGTTTTGTTGTGGTGAAGAGGTTAACGCGTTGACTGCTAGCAACTCATACGTGCGTTTTCGGGGCTTTTGTCCAGTGCCGCTGTGAGTTTACATGCATTTGAACGCGCATGTGCGTTAGCGACGTCTGGAGAGTCGCTCCGGTGACAACCAGCAGCGAATGCGTTAGAAAAGAATGTTTATGATTACTATTTACATACTGTGAATTTCACATAGTTTATGCTCTCTTCGAAATAATTCCAAAATTATATGAAATTCATAGTACATATAATGATTATAATGTACATATTTTTTGCGGCAATTGCGTGCCTTATGAAGTGCCTGTTTCGTCGCTACGTTGCAATAAGGAGTATTAAATGTAATTTATTTTTAAGACATTTAGGTGGTAATAGTTGCATGGTTAGTAAATAGTTTATCACATGTATGGAATTGTGTAGTCAATAAATGTATATAAAGACTATTTTCTTTTATTTAAAACATCTAATAAAAACAAAATATGGGTCGAGTTCAAAAACTGGCACACTTTAGCCCTTAATAAGGCCCCATTTACTGGAGCATAGTACCACAGAATCAAAAGCAGCTATGGAATGCATACCTGACAATAGTACATTACTGCAGAGACCAGTAAGCCATCCTGGACGAGTAGAAGTTTGAGTAAGCAATGATACGAGGCCAGGATGGCGATTACTGGGCAAAGATTGTATAGTGCTTTTCTCAAAAATGAAACAAGTTGATAAAAATAATTTATTGAATCAGGCGTTACTTTGCGGGGGTCCATATTAATGAACTAAAACAATTACTTTGCTCACCCGCGACCTTACAATAGCTACGTTTATGCAAGAAATGTGTGTTCATGCAGTTCCTCCACCTCCACACTGTACGAACACACACAAATCACATAAACACAACTATCACCACCACCAAGCTACACTGACGCGTTTCGAACTCAACCAGAGCTCATCCTCGGAGTTACCACAACCGTATGCTATGCTACCAAATGTTAAACTCAGTTTGAGTTTGAGTGAGTTTAACATTTGGTAGCATAGCATACGGTTGTGGTAACTCCGAGGATGAGCTCTGGTTGAGTTCGAAACGCGTCAGTGTAGCTTGGTGGTGGTGATAGTTGTGTTTATGTGATTTGTGTGTGTTCGTACAGTGTGGAGGTGGAGGAACTGCATGAACACACATTTCTTGCATAAACGTAGCTATTGTAAGGTCGCGGGTGAGCAAAGTAATTGTTTTAGTTCATTGATAAAAATAAAATAAAAGTACACATTGAAAAAATGTGTCTGTCTGTGGTATGATTGTTTTTTTAAAGGTACCGGGCAGCGATGTTTAGATATCTTAGTGTTGCCGGATAATCGATTATCAATCAATCGATTATTTTCCCCCTAAATAATCTAGATATCGATTATCCAATCGATGTATCGATTATCCTAACGATGTATCGTTTATCCAAATTTATTAAATAATTTTGGTAACGGTCTGTGTGCCGCTAAACATATCCAAATTGTCAAATATGTAAAAGATACCAAAATTCAAGACATATTATAATATTTGCACACCGGAATCCCGGTAGAATATTTGTACTAAACATAACCTACTAAATAAGTATACCACCTGTTAAGACCATATTCTGCAAATAAACAATCATTTCATTTCAATCATTTCATTCCAATCGATGTATCAATTATATCGATTATAATCGGTCAAGTACACGATATAATCGATTATATCTACATAATCGATTAAATTGTAAAATATTAACAATCGATATAATCGATATCATTGTATGAATCTTAGTATCGATTATATACATATCGATATATATATCGATATTTAGATTATTTGTGCGCCGCATGGCAGCAATTATAATCGACGATTAATCGATTCGCCAACAAATTGTCCGGCAACACTAAGATACCTGCCAATTTGTGTGACACTCAGGGCCCAATTACATAACAAATCACCCCCACTTTACGTCTATGGAAGGTACTTACCCTAAAAAAAATATTTTTTATTTTTTTATTTTACCACTTTGTTGGCTTAACTGATATTTTTTTTTTTTTTTATGTTAGGCCAGACAAACGAACTAGTGGGTCACCTGATGTTAAATGAACACCACTGTCCATAGACACCCGCAGCGCTTTACACGATGCCAGTGCGTTGTTGGCCCTAAAGGAGAGGGAATAAGGGAAGGGGGAGAGGGAAGGGGTGAGGTATTGGGCCCCCGGCACTCTCACTGACCGTACGAAACGCAAGCAGGATTACTGCTGCTTCACGCCGGTGTTCTGTGAGAGGGTGGTACTGCCCCGGACGAGCCGGCCCATTCGTGATGCAGCGGCTAGCTACAACATGGCTCTACCACTACAAAATATATATGATATGTATATTCATGCCAAATTACAGCTTTTTAGTACTAACAGCCTCTGAGCTTAGCCGCGGACAGACATAGCGAAACTATAAGGGTTCCTAGTTGACTACGGAACTCTAAAAGGCAAAATATTGTCAAATACTTAGGCCTTCTATTTGACCAACACCTCTCTTTCGTACAGCACATCACCGCTCTTGCTGCAAGAGTTAGGAAACTCATTTATGTAATGAAGTGACTACGGAACTGCGCCACACATGTGATACCCACGCTTGTATACCATGCGCTTTGTCAATCCATCATGCAGTATGGAGTGGCCGTATGGGGCTGTGCTGCAAAAAGCCACATACTGCTTTTGGAACGTCCTCAGAGAGCTGTAATTAAAGTGATGCTCAAAAAACCATTTCGGTATTCCACAAATCTACTGTTTCATGAAACGAAACTTCTAAGGGTAAGGCAGCTATTTGTTATTAAAGCAGTCGCTCGTGCTTACACTAATATCCTCAGCACGGATCTCCACGAGAAAATCCTTAGAAAACGTCACTACAAGCTTCCGCTCCCTCCATGTAGATCAGCTCTTGCTAGAAGATCACCCGCCTATTCGCATTGCTGTATATACATACAACTACATCTGCAGATATTGCAACATAAAACGTCTCGCAGTTCCTTGTGCATTAAGAATGGTGAAAAGGTGGTTAAATACATTGAGTTACTGTGAAACTGAGGACATTATTAGGGCCACAAAGATAAAATAAATCCCTTCATCATCATCACTTCAGCCGAAAGATCGGCCCAGTGCCTTCCGCATACAACGCGATCCCGCAACCTTAACCAGGTCGTCGCTCCATCTTGTTGGGGGCCTACCTACACTGGTAATAAATCCCAACCCGTAAACAAAAGCAATGCGCACTCTCGCATATACACACACACTAACACTCGCGCATATATGTAATTGCTTGTATTTAATGTACTATAACAAATAATTATTCACAGTTTTTAAGAGAAAATCATAATATTTCATTGTTTTGTTAACCGCACTCGCAGATGACCAAAATACAGGCCCTATACTACGAAGCGCGAAATTCGAACTTCGTTTCATGCCGTTCCGCTCACGCTAATGGTATTTATTACGAGAGTGAGAGGGACCGCACGATCCGAACTTCGAATTTCGTAGTAACCCCCCAGGCTTAGCCTAAGTAGTTTGGTGTCTGATGGATATCGATGTTTATGTAAAATGTTGTTTTTGTCAAATGAATTAATTTGTATTTGTATAACTTTAAATTACAAACGTCATAATTATAATAAGAATTTTCTTAATTTTGAAACATCTGAAACACGAAAATTGTAATTACAAAACATAAATTAGTGAAAAATGTTCCAGTTATTTAATCAGACAACTCACATTTGCATACCTACATCCTCTTAAGTGTGAACTTTTTTAATAGTTTCAGTTTTTCACAGACGTAGAGCACGGGTTCCAAATTTAAACACTTGATATGTAATGGAAATGGAATTTCATACTTACTTCCTGGTAGCTAGCAGCTAGTCTCCAGGATGCGTTACTTTCTACGACGTTTGTGCGACTTCAGTGTCACCAAGACACAAATCTTGAAACAGCCACCTAGGGGCTGTGTTTTAGATGACTCCAGTATCACACTGGGTGACAAAGCACTGGAAGAGGTGTCCCGTTTCAGATACCTGGGGAGCCAAATTTGTGATGATAACGGCCTCTCATCAGAAGTGCCTGCCCGCATAGCCAGCGCAGCCGCAGCCTTTGGGAAACTTAACCACCGTGTCTGGAAATCCCACGACATCAAGCTTCAGACTAAAATGCTGGTTTACAAGGCTATAGTCATACCAACGCTGCTTTATGCTGCAGAAACATGGTGCTGTTATAAGGCAGACATTAAAAAGCTAGACATCTTTCATCTCCGCTGTCTCAGATCAATACTGCGTATAAAATGGCAGGATCGCGTATCCAATACGGAAGTTCTGCGTCGCGCAGGCGTACCTGGCATTGAGGCGCTCATAATGAAACATCAGCTGAGATGGTGTGGTCACGTTTTACGCATGGACGATGTTAGATTGCCGAAGGCAGTGTTCTACTCGGAACTCTCGTGCGGAAAGCGGAAGCGGGGAGGCCAATTTCTGCGCTACAGAGATGTCCTCAAACGCCACCTTACAGCTTGCGGTATACCTTGTGATCGTTGGGAGGAACTTGCACTGCAAAGACCAGAGTGGCGATCTACTGTTCGCAAAAGTGTCGAACGTTTTGAACGGATGCGTCTGGAGGACCTGGATGCTAAGCGTCAAATGCGTAAGACACGACCAAGGCGCTCCTACACTTACACATACAACAGTTCCGGACAACTTCACTGCGCTTCGTGTGATCGAATTTTCCGAACCAAGTTCGGCTTCGCGAGTCACATTCGAGCTTTCCACAACCCGGACAAGGACAATTGACGGAGTCGCTGTCGCCGGATACGGCGAGGAGGACTATATATATATATATATTATATACGACGTTTTTGATGACGTAATGGCAACATTTCATACCATTTTTGAGAAAAGGATATTTACCCTTTGAACGCCACGCCTCGACAAAACGTAAACCTGCTTTGAATCTTATGTCGTTGTGTCAAGATCACTTTGACACTAAAGTAAAGTAAAAAAGTATTTATTTTCTCCACCACAAAGTTTACAATACATACAGTGAAATAAAACTAGTACAATAAAAGTAGATACAGAACCCGTGTGGCGGAGACTGGTGCCCGAACTAGGAGAAGTACCTGTATGTCAGGTCACCAGGTCTCCGACTCTCAGATATCCATAACTAATAAGGCGTTTACTATCCAATACAAATTGATTTAAACACTGTACTTCACAACACCTATTATGTGTCGTTGGTTTTGAAAGGGTTAAAGGTAGTCTCTAAATAAGGTTGAATTTTCAACTCAATGCATGTGGTCGCTAAATCACCTCTACCTTATTACATGTGAAATCTCGAAATGCCACCCGGTAGTCTATAGATGAAGTTTTCGTGAGAATTCACCCAGGATTTAGAGAAATGCTTCGATGGCTGGGGCATGTGGAAAGAATGGGCGAGGATCGAGCTGCCAAAAGAGCGTATCTTGGGCGACCTTCCGGACGGCGTCCGGTGGGTCGATCAAGATACCGGTGGAAAGATGAAGTTGCTAAAGATCTGAAAGAGTGGACGTGTCCGATTGGCAGACTTGGCGCAGAGTAGGAAGGAATGGCGCACTTTGATGTCGGAGGCCAAGATCCACTTCGGGGCGCTGAGTCAGCGAAAGTAAAGTAAGTAATTCAGAGAAAACCTACAAATTCGACGGAGGCTCCTATTTCTAGGTGGTTTGCCCTTCGGGCATGAGAAGCTACCTAACTAACCTAACCTACCTATTTTCTGGATTGAATTATGGCTGGGTGAATTATCTCTAGGTGCATTAAGTCTACTACACTGAAGTCTTGCATGGGTAGGTATTCTTTATACAAAGTAAGAAGAGACGCAATTTTTGGGAATTAATCTAAATGCCCGTATTACTAATTGATAAGTATTCCTATGAAATAACAGCCAATTAGTAACACTGGGAATAAGCGGGTTCAAACAATGGTGATTATGTCATAACCAACAGTCCCAAGGCCGCAGTTATCGATTTTCATACAAAAACAACATCGAAAGGCCCGCGGCGCCGGCGCATGCGGGCAGGGAGCGACAACCTTTTTACCATACAATGACTCTTAATTGTATACTACTAAAACAACACAGATAAACAAGTAAGTGGAAAAAAACAAGGTAAGCAACCTTTTTATTTAGAGAAATATTGAAAAAATTAATGAAATATTAATAGCGAAAATTTTTAGCCAAAGTTTATATGCGAATAAAAACGGGCTTTTTAAAATTTTATGCAATTGCTACAAAATGTATGTAATGTTTAATAAGTATAAAAACTGCGAAAGTATACAAAATGCTAATAAATCAGAAAATATACGTATTAACTAACTAACTCGATCGATCATAGGATCGAGATTAGCTCAACGCGATCATAGACGTGAGTTATCCATATTTTTTCACTATGAGTGAGACAATCTAAAAAACATTGTGAGGAAACCTCATCATCATCATCCCAGCCTATATACGTCCCACTGCAGGGTACAGGCCTCTTTTCAAAATGAGAGGGCTTTGCCTGTAGCTCCCACGCAGGCCCAGTGTGGATTGGGAACTTCACACACACCATCCATCTTCGCAGGTGTGTGCGGGAAGTTAACTCATTATATTGTACCGTTTTTTGCCCAAATAAACATTAATCACGCAAACATATTTACCTCGACGTCGTCGTCGTTAAACGTCGAGGTAAATATTTGCGTGATTGGTACCGTTTAGTATAATAGCTACGAGTGAAAATCACGACAGTTTAAAACAAAACCATTCAAACATCCAAAAATATCTCACAGAGTAATTTTAACAACTCCCAATTTTCGCATTTATAATATTACTTTTAGTAGGGTTCATATTTGAACCAACTGTGTCCGACCCCTGTAGGCAGCTGCCCCGCAGCTGTTCGCGACCGTTACGCCGCACGCGCCGAGACCCCATTCATACTCATACATACCCATGGCAATGATCTACAGATTGTATGACGTCACATCGAAATTCCTCCATCTCCATTTCACCAACGGACATCCAGGCGGCGAGCGTTTAACCTCTGGTATGTCCAGACACTGATATGTGCCAAATTTAAGGCTGCTTTTTAGGGTTCCGTACCCAAAGGGTAAAAACGGAAACCCTATTACTGAGGCTCCGCTGTCCGTCCGTCCGTCCGTCTGTCACCAGGCTGTATCTCGGGAACCGTGATAGCTAGAGAGTTGAATTTTTACAGATGATGTATTTTGGTTGCCGCTATAACAATAAACACTATAAAATGGAATTAAATAAATATTTAAGGGGGCTCCCATACAACAAACATGATTTGTTTATTACAGCGCCATCTATAATGTATTTGCCGAACTAGATGGCTTGCTAATTAACTAACAATCGATGCCGGTTGACAACCAATCACCTCAGCAGTTCTAATTTTGCACACATTATGTGGTGGAGCTAGTATATAGTTATGTATATAAATTAAGGTTTGAGAGTATGTCTGTCTATTCCCGAGCAATCGGCTTCGAATTATAAGCTCCCAAAAACCACCCTATCTCTCATTTCTGGGCACCCTATTTTACTTGACGTCATAAATCGTAAACCGTAATTTTTATAGATAATGGTACGGAACCCTTCGTGCGCGAGTCCGACTCGCACTTGGCCGGTTTTTTCTATTTTTATTTCAATCCGTATAATTGGTATTATTTGAAACAAACGAGACTTGAATGCAGTATTTTTTTACGGCTGACAGACGAGGGGTTAACACTTAAGCTCCAAACACACAGACAACGGAAGCGACGGTGCGGTGGTGGTGACTGGTGTAATATTCTCTTGTATGAACGGTTGTGCGGTAGGTACAGTACCGTGAACTCGTTCATACAAATTAGAATATTACAACCGTCACTGCCACGCCTCCGCTGTCTAGGCGTTTGGAGCTTTAGGTATATGGTAGTGCCACTGGGCTGGGGGGTTACTATGAAATTCGAAGTTCGAAGTTCGGATCGTGCGGTCCCTCTCACTCTCGTAATAAATATCATTAGCGTGAGCGGAACGGCATGAAACGAAGTTCGAATTTCGCGCTTCGTAGTATAGGGCCTGGGGCTAAATTCAGGAACGGCCCAACACGGTTTGCGAGCGGTGATTCAATCGTTTGCGAGAGGATAGGGATGAACTGTATTCAGGAACGCCAAAAATCACTGGTTTGCGAGAGGTTTGGGCTGAGATTGGGATGATCCTTATTTTTTTTTGTTTTTATTTATTTACGACCGCTTTAGCCTAGTTGGTAGTGACCCTGCCTACGATGCAAGAGGTCCTGGATTCAAATCCCGTTAAGGGCATTTATTTGTGTGATGAGCACGAAAATTTGTTCCTGAGTTATGGATGTTTTCTATGTATTTAAGTATTTATTTATCTATATAAGTATGTTTATCGTCGTCTAGTACCCATAGTACAAGCTTTGCTTAGTTTGGGACTAGGTCGATTTGTGTAAGATTGTCCGCTAATATTTTTTTTTTATTAACAAAACGAATTAATAGGAAAATAAGGCTCATCCCAAGCTCTTCCCATTCTTATGCTCTCGCAAACGATTGAATTACCGCTCACAAACCGTCTTGGGCCGTTCCTGTCTTTAACCCCTATGCACGAAGTCCGTCGTCTGTACTTCAAGATACAACCGCAAGCTACACAGAAGAGACGTGGGACGGGGGCGCGTCGCAGTCCGCGTCGTTTGTCCGCAGGCCGCGTCTCCGCCCCGTCTCTTCTGTCTGCTTTGCATCGTGACTCTTCTATACATTTAAGGCGCAAGCTACACAGAAGAGACGTGGGACGGGGGCGCGTCGCAGTCCGCGTCGTTTGTCCGCAGACCGCGTCTCCGCCCCGTCTCTTCTGTCTGCTTTGCATCGTGACTCTTCTATACATTTTAGGCGCAAGCTACACAGAAGAGACGTGGGACGGGGGCGCGTCGCAGTCCGCGTCGTTTGTCCGCAGGCCGCGTCTCCGCCCCGTCTCTTCTGTCTGCTTTGCATCGTGACTCTTCTATACATTTTAGGCGCAAGCTACACAGAAGAGACGTGGGACGGGGGCGCGTCGCAGTCCGCGTCGTTTGTCCGCAGACCGCGTCTCCGCCCCGTCTCTTCTGTCTGCTTTGCATCGTGACTCTTCTATACATTTTAGGCGCAAGCTACACAGAAGAGACGTGGGACGGGGGCGCGTCGCAGTCCGCGTCGTTTGTCCGCAGGCCGCGTCTCCGCCCCGTCTCTTCTGTCTGCTTTGCATCGTGACTCTTCTATACATTTTAGGCGCAAGCTACACAGAAGAGACGTGGGACGGGGGCGCGTCGCAGTCCGCGTCGTTTGTCCGCAGACCGCGTCTCCGCCCCGTCTCTTCTGTCTGCTTTGCATCGTGACTCTTCTATACATTTTAGGCGCAAGCTACACAGAAGAGACGTGGGACGGGGGCGCGTCGCAGTCCGCGTCGTTTGTCCGCAGACCGCGTCTCCGCCCCGTCTCTTCTGTCTGCTTTGCATCGTGACTCTTCTATACATTTTAGGCGCAAGCTACACAGAAGAGACGTGGGACGGGGGCGCGTCGCAGTCCGCGTCGTTTGTCCGCAGACCGCGTCTCCACCCCGTCTCTTCTGTCTGCTTTGCATCGTGACTCTTCTATACATTTTAGGCGCAAGCTACACAGAAGAGACGTGGGACGGGGGCGCGTCGCAGTCCGCGTCGTTTGTCCGCAGACCGCGTCTCCGCCCCGTCTCTTCTGTCTGCTTTGCATCGTGACTCTTCTATACATTTTAGGCGCAAGCTACACAGAAGAGACGTGGGACGGGGGCGCGTCGCAGTCCGCGTCGTTTGTCCGCAGGCCGCGTCTCCGCCCCGTCTCTTCTGTCTGCTTTGCATCGTGACTCTTCTATACATTTTAGGCGCAAGCTACACAGAAGAGACGTGGGACGGGGGCGCGTCGCAGTCCGCGTCGTTTGTCCGCAGACCGCGTCTCCGCCCCGTCTCTTCTGTCTGCTTTGCATCGTGACTCTTCTATACATTTTAGGCGCAAGCTACACAGAAGAGACGTGGGACGGGGGCGCGTCGCAGTCCGCGTCGTTTGTCCGCAGACCGCGTCTCCGCCCCGTCTCTTCTGTCTGCTTTGCATCGTGACTCTTCTATACATTTTAGGCGCAAGCTACACAGAAGAGACGTGGGACGGGGGCGCGTCGCAGTCCGCGTCGTTTGTCCGCAGGCCGCGTCTCCGCCCCGTCTCTTCTGTCTGCTTTGCATCGTGACTCTTCTATACATTTTAGGCGCAAGCTACACAGAAGAGACGTGGGACGGGGGCGCGTCGCAGTCCGCGTCGTTTGTCCGCAGACCGCGTCTCCGCCCCATCTCTTCTGTCTGCTTTGCATCGTGACTCTTCTATACATTTTAGGCGCAAGCTACACAGAAGAGACTTGGGACGGGGGCGCGTCGCAGTCCGCGTCGTTTGTCCGCAGACCGCGTCTCCGCCCCGTCTCTTCTGTCTGCTTTGCATCGTGACTCTTCTATACATTGTAGGCGCAAGCTACACAGAAGAGACGTGGGACGGGGGCGCGTTGCAGTCCGCGTCGTTTGTCCGCAGACCGCGTCTCCGCCCCGTCTCTTCTGTCTGCTTTGCATCGTGACTCTTCTATACATTTTAGGCGCAAGCTACACAGAAGAGACGTGGGACGGGGGCGCGTCGCAGTCCGCGTCGTTTGTCCGCAGGCCGCGTCTCCGCCCCGTCTCTTCTGTCTGCTTTGCATCGTGACTCTTCTATACATTTTAGGCGCAAGCTACACAGAAGAGACGTGGGACGGGGGCGCGTCGCAGTCCGCGTCGTTTGTCCGCAGACCGCGTCTCCGCCCCGTCTCTTCTGTCTGCTTTGCATCGTGACTCTTCTATACATTTTAGGCGCAAGCTACACAGAAGAGACGTGGGACGGGGGCGCGTCGCAGTCCGCGTCGTTTGTCCGCAGACCGCGTCTCCGCCCCGTCTCTTCTGTCTGCTTTGCATCGTGACTCTTCTATACATTTTAGGCGCAAGCTACACAGAAGAGACGTGGGACGGGGGCGCGTCGCAGTCCGCGTCGTTTGTCCGCAGACCGCGTCTCCGCCCCGTCTCTTCTGTCTGCTTTGCATCGTGACTCTTCTATACATTTTAGGCGCAAGCTACACAGAAGAGACGTGGGACGGGGGCGCGTCGCAGTCCGCGTCGTTTGTCCGCAGACCGCGTCTCCGCCCCGTCTCTTCTGTCTGCTTTGCATCGTGACTCTTCTATACATTTTAGGCGCAAGCTACACAGAAGAGACGTGGGACGGGGGCGCGTCGCAGTCCGCGTCGTTTGTCCGCAGACCGCGTCTCCGCCCCGTCTCTTCTGTCTGCTTTGCATCGTGACTCTTCTATACATTTTAGGCGCAAGCTACACAGAAGAGACGTGGGACGGGGGCGCGTCGCAGTCCGCGTCGTTTGTCCGCAGGCCGCGTCTCCGCCCCGTCTCTTCTGTCTGCTTTGCATCGTGACTCTTCTATACATTTTAGGCGCAAGCTACACAGAAGAGACGTGGGACGGGGGCGCGTCGCAGTCCGCGTCGTTTGTCCGCAGACCGCGTCTCCGCCCCATCTCTTCTGTCTGCTTTGCATCGTGACTCTTCTATACATTTTAGGCGCAAGCTACACAGAAGAGACTTGGGACGGGGGCGCGTCGCAGTCCGCGTCGTTTGTCCGCAGACCGCGTCTCCGCCCCGTCTCTTCTGTCTGCTTTGCATCGTGACTCTTCTATACATTGTAGGCGCAAGCTACACAGAAGAGACGTGGGACGGGGGCGCGTCGCAGTCCGCGTCGTTTGTCCGCAGACCGCGTCTCCGCCCCGTCTCTTCTGTCTGCTTTGCATCGTGACTCTTCTATACATTTTAGGCGCAAGCTACACAGAAGAGACGTGGGACGGGGGCGCGTCGCAGTCCGCGTCGTTTGTCCGCAGGCCGCGTCTCCGCCCCGTCTCTTCTGTCTGCTTTGCATCGTGACTCTTCTATACATTTTAGGCGCAAGCTAAACAGAAGAGACGTGGGACGGGGGCGCGTCGCAGTCCGCGTCGTTTGTCCGCAGACCGCGTCTCCGCCCCGTCTCTTCTGTCTGCTTTGCATCGTGACTCTTCTATACATTTTAGGCGCAAGCTACACAGAAGAGACGTGGGACGGGGGCGCGTCGCAGTCCGCGTCGTTTGTCCGCAGACCGCGTCTCCGCCCCGTCTCTTCTGTCTGCTTTGCATCGTGACTCTTCTATACATTTTAGGCGCAAGCTACACAGAAGAGACGTGGGACGGGGGCGCGTCGCAGTCCGCGTCGTTTGTCCGCAGACCGTCTCCGCCCCGTCTCTTCGGTTTGCGTATTTGTAAAAATGTACCCTGAAATGTTTAAAAAAAAAAGTGACACAGTTTCATTTAATACTAGATATCCTGATAGGCTAGTTATAACCTAGGATACACACTACAATGAAGAAGAGAAATAGTTTCGTACAATGCATAAAAATTTACAATAATCTACCAGAGTCCATAAAAGTGCTCTCATTGACTTCCTTCAAAACTCAACTGTTCCGTTGGCTTCATAAAAAATGTTATTACTCTCTGAAGGAATTCTTTGATAATGTGTAAACAATTTTATTTTTTTATTTTAGGGTAATTTTATTTTGTTTTGTTATTTAGCATAGTAAAAGCATGAACTAAATTCAATATTTGCATGACTTATAAAGTTTAAATGTATGAGACTGATAAATTATCGAACACCATGTATACTACATTTAAGGCAAATAAATACATTTCATTTCATTTAATTTCATTTCCGTCTGCTTTAGATCGCGACGCTTCTATGAAAGCCGATTCAAGACTCGCCGCGCGTGCGACGCGCCCCCGTCCCACGTCTCTTCTGTGTGGCTTGCGCCTAATGTAGTTGCCATCAGCCAACAATAGGCTCCAATCCTTCTCATTCTAACTACTGGTAAACCCACCACTTTAGTCGGTAGTAGGCGGTCATTATCTTATACTTAAAAACGTTAACGTTCATCTAACCAATTTACACACGCAATCATAGTACCTATCATAGCACATAAAACTTAAAGCCGCCCCCCTCCCAAGTGTCTTCTGTGTGGCTAGCGCCGAGAGCCCTTCCAGGCTAAAGTGAAGGCTGACTGATCCAGTGAGATACGCCTGTGGCCTCGTCTAAGATGACTTTGGGCTGATTACGACGACAATGACATTGATGAAAAAAGATGAGTTAGAAAAATTATAACAAAGGGAAAAAAAGTTAGGCTAACTTAATCTAAACCTAAAAAACTACTGTAAGTATACTCGCATGTATTTATAAATAAGTATCCCCTTCAACTGACGTTAAAAATCAAAATTGATTTCTTATGGTGTCCACGGCAAGAATGTAGGATCAGGGAGGGAACACTGGGTCGGTGAGAACAGTGGCTCGAATGAGCTGTATGTACTAACAAACAGAAAGAGCTTTATATTTATCCTACAGCCAAACGATTTACGTTGTCCGTACCAAATACTTATAATCGTAACACCGTGACCTTTGTCCCTCGCTAGAGAGAGAGGGGCACATAAACGACAGAGCAAGCAATAACATCTGCCGGCAGGTGAGCGTGCGCTTGAGTGCACCGGCGGGACTGCATTGTTTTTATTTTGCTGTTTCTTAATTAAGTAAGCATATTCCTACACTACAACACTACCTAAGTAAAAATTATCTACCTGCGTTTGTGTTCCGCCAACACTACAATCTGGCCGTTTTCAAGTCTAGGGTGAATAAATAATTACTAGACAAACGTACTCTATCCTAGACCTCTTCACTTTCCGTCAAACGCAAGCTTAATATCGTCAATAAACTTTATTTTGCTCCTCTGTGAAGTAGTGAGATTAAGAGGGGCTGTTTCACCACCCATTGATTTTAACTGACGGATAATTGTGATGCCGTCTCCGTCTATTCGAACAAAACAAACAGAGACGGCATCACATTTATCCGTCAAATAAATTTGATCAATGGATGGTGAAACAGGGGGTTAGTCATGCAATTTATCTGCGTTTGCGTTGAAGATATACTTTTCCATGCAATTTTCTACGCCCTCTCTCCATAAAAAATAAAAAAAAACGCAACAAAACCAAAACCAAGAGAACAACCACCATACCTAATAGTTTTTTTAGCCAAGTTCCGCTGCTGATTAACGTATAACTACGTTCCGACATATTCGGCTAATATAGGTACATACGACACAACATAAGCGCGGAAATTACACGACTGAATACCTGAATAATTTTGGCATAATTACGCCTCCAATGCTTAAATTACTAGCAACACATTTGCCAAAATTACGTCAAGTTTGTGACGTGATCAACCGCGGAACTTCGGTTAGCGCGCGACCGAAGTTCGGCTGTATGTATACATATAGGTAGAGGTAACGCCACCAGAGTTGAGGCCACGCACACAACCACATCTCTTGTAATGACAGCGTGATTTTGACGTTGTGTTGACGTTTAACGACAACACAACGTTAAAATCCCGCTGTCATTACAAGAGATGTGGTTGTGTGCATGGCCTCAACTCTGGTGGCGTTACCCATATGTGCTAAAATGAAACGTAATTTCGGTAAATGTGACGCTACAAATTGAAACAGCATTGCAGGCTTAATCACGGCGAAATTATTTCGACACACTGTGCTTATACTCTCAGATCGTGGTAAATTTCTACTTCAACTTTTACGCAAACTTACAATTTACTTCACAATATATTGACTTTCGAGTGGCGTCCACGGACCATTAGACGCAGTGTATATACACTAGGTAGACGCAGTGTATACAATAGGTAGGCCTCCAAGCAAGATGGAGCGACGATACCCGGTTAAGGTTGCGGGATCGCGTTGGATGCGGATGGCACGGGACCGATCTATATGGCGAACCTTGGGGGAGGCCTATATTCAGCAGTGGACGTCTTTCGGCTGAAATGATGATGATGATGATATTGTTTGTTGACAAGACTCCAAATAATTCAGAAAAACCATTACCGATAGTAGAACCTTGTATAATTACACAAGGAACCCTAAAATGATAAAATGTCACCCTCAAAGGCCTTCCGCTCACCGTCATTCAATAATTGCACAAGGTATACACATACACACATTAATAATAATTTGAAAACCCTTGGAAATCCACCTTAACTCGAATACAATTCATTCTACAATGCTACTATTTAAAAACAAACTTACGTCCTTTTAAAATCGGCGTGTTTACGAAAAATAAAACATTCGTTCCATCGATAAACGGCTTTACCGTGTTAAGATAAGTTTTAAAATGGATCGGCTCTGTAGTTTTATTTGAATTTGGAACGAACAGCGCGTGCCACAAGGGTGCGCGTACGCTCGACCCCAAGTTTTTTTGAAATTGGAAGAAACGGCAGTTGACGGTTAGCCGTTGAACGATGTAGATGTGTATGATACTAATAATTAAGTAATAATAATAAGAACGTGTTAAATATAATCGTAACATAACATAAATTAGTAACAGTGTTAGAATAAGAATAAAGTGTTTTTAGTGTGAAAAAAGTTGGTGATACGTGATACTGGATAGCTGTTAACATCTCGAAAGATCTCACTTCATAACAAATAAACAAACATACAAGACAATAGAACGATAATATCAATAAGTCATAAATACTATTGCATTATATTATATATGTACAGAAGCGCAAAAGCTCTTCATAGAGAAAACCACGCTACAAAGAACAATATAATTACAGTGAACTAGAACTAGATTCTTATAAAACTCAACCAGCCGAAGTTTTACAACAACACCATCGCACAACTTAGAGAAAAGCATAAAAGCACAACGGTCATGCTTTACAGCACACCCCTGTCTGAAGAACCCAACCGAACCACGCTCTAAACACGCCCGGGGAAACTCTACGCTTATAACATGGAATCGCCCAAAATAGTTTATAAATATTACTCCAATCCAGCCTTCTGCGGCCAAAGCGAAAGCTACAGTAGACATGCTAAGACTCCCGATAGAAGAATGCCACCGCTCGGCGGAAATTCTCCGAGGAAATATGATTATGGCAACCGTATTGTAAGAACAGACATATCGGACAATCCTTTAAGGATGTCACCAGCTGGCGCTTTAAGAAATAGAGACGAGCCACCAGAATTACCCCCTAAACCTCCACAGTTCCAACGTCATTTCCAAAGACAGTCCTCTTTGATCTGTAAGCCTACGAGAACAGCTGTGAGGTGCCGATCAAGGAGTGAGGATCTAGAAATGGCACAATTCAAACTTGAGAAAACCAAGTATGATAGAAACGCCGAGAGTGACGATGGACTTGAAGATAGCAGGCAGAAACACAGATACGAAGTCATAAGAGACTTTGACGATTTAGTTGACTATTCTCCAACAAAAAAGAGGATAATAGAAGCAGATGCTAATGAAATAGAAGAATACAACGTCGATGCACCCGATGAGCATGAAATGAAGGAAATACCAACAGAAATAGTGAAAACTGTGAATGGTAAACTACATAGATACGCTATAGTTCCCTCTGACGACGACGAACCAGTTAGAAAACACGTTGCAATTACAAGTCCTGTTATGAGCAAGAAGAATTTGATAGCTACGCAGAAACTACACGAACTTCTATCGACTCCGAGGAAACTGAAGAGTTACGCTAGCCAGCCGTCCGTGAGGATAACTCCAAATAAAACCATAAGCCCTAACCGATTCCCAGAGACTCCTCAAAGGGTAGTATCCAGTACTCCAACTCGAGGAGTCACTCCATCAAAATCATGTGCGAATTTGACGTCATCAAGAAATGCTACATCACCAATTTCACCAAAAGCACAGCAGAAGTTGAATTATGGTACTCCAGGAGAGCTCGAAAGGCCTGACGTATTTGTAACTAGTTTTAGAGAGAAGAGTAGAGAGAGGAGTTTTGATCTGGATCGGAGGGAAGCGTGTCGAGAAAGCAGGAGAGAGTATGATAGGAGAAGTCCGAAGAAGGATAAGAAGAGTACTGCTATTATTATTCCTAGGTAAGTTTGAACTTTTATTGTATTTTTACATTGTACAGTCGCGGAATGAAAAGGTACGTCATTTTTCGACTCTATCTCAACGAGTTAAGGTCGAAAAGTTTTGAACTTTTTCATTCCGCTACTATACCTATGTTCAGGAATGTATGTTTATAGTCAAACTAGCTGTTGCCCGCGACTGTGTCTGCGTAGAATAGGGGTATAAAAGGGTATAAAAGACAGCTTACGACCTATTCTCAGATCTACCAAATATAGACAAAAAGGTTTTATAAAAATCGGTCAAGCCGTCTTGGAGGAGTTCGATAACAAACACTGTGACACGAGATTTTTATAGTATATTAGATTAGAGGAAGAAAGAATTTGGCATAGAATTAATGTGCCTAATATAATTGTAAAATAAAATACTCAATTGGCCCTCTGATATTGCTGTGTCCTTACAGGGCGACACATGTACCTATGCCTGCTTATCTATAATATCCATGTTTGGAATGTGATATGCAATATATCTTGAAATATCTTAATATGCAAAATTTGAATTGAAATTGAAAGACGTAACGGTGACACGCCGTGATGCGACTTTATCTTCTCGTATCTATGTTACAGTCAACATTTTCATGTTAAAATTCACCTAGTCTAAAAAAAAATTAAGTCCTGACTGACTCATCCATACGCAGTTATATAGAAAATATGACATAGAAGTTTTGTGAGGTGTAATTTGCGGCGGGACCGAAGTCAAGCGAAGCGAACTGAGTGAATTGGATTACATTAAATTTGATGTCAGCAAATTAAAACAATTATTTTTATTAAAAAATCAATTATTATTATTTTAAGCTTCTCTAGACACTCTGCTCTCAATGACATTATCCGTCGCTCTCTTGCCACCGTCAATGTGCCTGCGTTACTGGAGCCATCGGGCATCGCCAGAGATGATGGCAAGAGACCAGACGGAATGTCACAGATTCCGTGGAAATTGGGTCGTGTGCTAGTGTGGGACGCTACTTGCGTAGACACACTAGCTCCTTCCCACGTCCGCGGAACAGCAAATCAAGCTGGTGCAGCAGCAGAGGCGGCGGAGAAACTCAAGGCAAATAAATACAAAGGTCTCGGCTCTGAATACTACTTCCTACCATTCGGGGTTGAGACCTTAGGTCCGTGGGGCCCCAGCTCAAAAATACTCTAAAAGGCTAACTTTCGAGAAGGCTCTGTGATACCACAGGGGACCGAAGAGCTGGCAGCTTCCTCGCTCAACGTATCAGCATTGCTGTACAGCGAGGTAATGCTGCCAGTATCTTCGGGTCCATGCCGCGGGGGGAACCATTTATGAATTTTATTTAGTTTTTAGTTTAGTTAGTTTTGCTTTATTTTTAATTATACTGTTAATTTATTTAAATTTTAAGCTTTTTGACTTCGAACATTATCTAACTCTTGAGTTGTCTCCTTGTAGTTTTTTATCTTGTATTTACTCCGCAACTAGTTTCTTATCTTCTAATATATAAATATCTCGTGTCACGGTGTTTGTTATCGAACTCCTCCGAAACGGCTTGCCCGATTTTTATGAAACTTTATTTTCTGCATTCGGCAGGTCTGAGAATAGGTCGTAGGCTATTTTTTATACCCCTATTCTTCGCGGACGGAGTCGCCGGGAACAGCTAAGTAGTTATATAATAAAATTTACCTTGAGATTTACGGTGAAGGAAAACACCGCGGGGAAACCTTCAGACACCTGAGAAGAAATATATTACAAATGTGTCTGAAGTTCCCAATCCGCACGACCTGCGTGAGCACTACGGTCCAAACTCTCTCATTCTGAGAGCAGGCCTGTGCCCTGCAGTGGGTAGTGAATAAGCTGGGATGATGATGATCTTACCCCGCATATCCTTCCAGGGTAGCAGCTCCTCCATCAGTATACTCCGACGAAACCTACAAGTCGTTCACGAGCGTGAAAACAATCAGCGCTGCGGCCACCTCGCTCACCATCGCAGCGCTGATGCTGACGTTATGCGGCGGGCTGACCACTGGACTCAGTTTTTACATGATGTATACGGTAAGACCCATATATTTAATTTATTGTTACGTTGATTGATTTAGTCATTATGTACTTAAAAGTCAACATAATTCTTTACCCTTTTTACATAAATTGAAGATACACATCAAAGTATGGTACCTAGTATACGTTGATTCAGTTATGCTCTTAACTGTATATGTATGTAAATAATGTATTGTAGGTACATAAAACACAATAAATAATACAAAACAACCAAACAAAAAGAGTACAAAGGCGAACTTATCCCTAAAAGGGATCTTTTCACGCTAACCTGGTATACAAGGAAAAACTTAAAAGATAGGCGAACTGTAATTTATGTACAGAGAGAAGAAAGGAAAGGAACATAACATATAAATAAATACACAATATATACAACAATTAGTGACTAAATACGACAAATATACAATACGTTTACTTTTAGTTTACCACTGACAGATGGCTTGCCTTCATTTCATTTCCAACTTTAACACCATACAAATAACGTAGCTATTACAAAATCTGTAAACGTGGGTATTCTAAAATTGGCTTTATTTGTAGGCCGTTAAAGTTGAATATGAAATGAAGGCAAACCATCTGCAGTGGTAAACTTTATGTAATTTTACTGTACCTACTTTACACTGAACAATATACACACTTACACATGTGAAAAAACAATACATATTAAAAAAAAAATTGCCGAGGTCCAGATATAAATGAATATTCTGAGAGGAAACCTGTGCCCTGCAGTGGGACGTATATAGCGATGATGATGATTAATATAGACCTCCGCAATAACGCCTGATTCAATAAAATAAATGTGTGATCACTGGTCAGGTGGGCCGGCGCTATTACCTGGACTTCGGCGTCCTGGCGGGCTTCACTTGTTTCCTCCTGGGACTGCTGGGGCTGCGCTCGCGCCGGCAACAGCTACTGCCCAACCGGAACTACATCTCAGGTCAGTATACATATACGTTACCAACTGTGCAGTTCGTTAGTGGTAGAGCCATGTTGTAGCTAGGCGCTGCAGCACGAATGGGCCGGCTCGTCCGTAGCAGTACTACCCTCTCACAGAACACTGGCGTGAAGCAGCAGTACTCCTGCTACGTTTCGTACTGTCAGTGAGAGCGCCGGGGGCCCAATACCTCTCCCCTCTTCCCTATTCCTTCTTTTTAAAGGCTGGCAACAGATCAGTGACTCTCTTTGAGTTGTTGATATTTATGGGCGGTGGTGGTCATTTTCCATCAGATGATCCGCTTGCTCGTTTGCCTCCTTCTCATAATAAACAAGGCCGGTTTCAGTGACGTAACTATAGAGCGGCAGGGCTGGCAAAAATGCCACAGGCCCCGACCCTAGAGGGTCCAAGAGACCGCGAGCTCAAAAGTATCATTAAAATTAAATGACAGCGAAGGGACCCATCCAAAGAATTTGCCGCTCGTTCCCTAAATATCAGAATTACAAAATAATAGATTACCGACTTACCCTATTTCTAAAATACCAAATTCCCAGAATACCAGACTTTCCTGTCACCGTGTTTTCCTCTATATCGGGTTGCCAAAAAAGCTTGCTTTCAATACACCATGTTCCATTCAAAACCGAATTCCCATAATACTTACCAGTACCACTACCATGAGTTCACAGTGACCGCACTCGATAGCGACTGCGTAAATGATTTGTATGGAGATTCCATACAAATCATTTACGCAGTCGCTATCGAGCACGGTCACTGCAAACTCATGGTAGTGGTCCAGATAGTGAAATCACCAGGCTCGTCAGGCAGATCGTGGTCGTCGTGGGGTGGCCAGGGGGTCGTGTTTTATCTAGTATTTTGCGATTCTGATATTTAGGGAACGAGCGGAATTTGCCATGGGCCTCAGATGGTGTAGTTACGCCACTAATTTATAATAATTAGGGTTAATAATCTTGGGGCCCCCAGATACAGCAATTTTCCGGCCCCCGTTTCGCCAAATATCAACCGCACATATCAAGAAGTCAAACAAAACAACAAGTAGCACGCATCAAAACTAGCTTGAATACTCACTGTCATCGAGGATACAAATTTTCCAGCTAAATTTTTACTCCGAAACCTTTTTAATTTCTTTGTTGAGTGCGCGGGGCACATAATCAGCAATGCGGGACCCCCAGACAGTTGTCTCTGCCTAATTAGTTCGTCCCTGTAGATGTACTCGCGGTTTCAGCTCCGTTTATAGTTACTTTGTCGTGGTATGATGTTATAGGTATAACCTGCCTCGATAAATGGACTATTAAACAATTTTTTTTTTCAATTAGAACTAGTAAGTACTTCCTGCCATTAGCGTGTTCAAGCAAACAAACAAACAAACTCTTCAGCTTTGTAATATTATAATACTTGGTATAGATATGTAGTTGAACTATTGAGGAAATGTGTACCACGGCCGGTCGGTCTTTACTATCTGATAGTTATTGTTATTGCAACCGAAGTCACATACAACGTGCCCACCAGGTTTCCGCGAGAGTCTAACCACGCATTCCTGGGGCCATATGGATTAATAAATGTTATGTGAACCTAGCTAGGTCGAATTATGCTTTTTAACTTTTTTATTTTTTCATACATAATAAATACGCAATCCCAGCACCTCCACCACTTTCATAGTAAAATTTATACATAAAAATGGAAATATCTCAAAAAGTAAGCATATTTCGACCTAGATTCAGATAACATTTACTACTCCATGCTGGAGAGTAAGACAATAAAAAACCGGTGTCTAATATAAACATTATTTTATAAAGCTATTTCATAAACTAAAACTTTATAGTAATTTCAGTAGTAATAAGATGAAATGTAATTATTATCATAGAGGACAAATATTAAGAAACAATACTTGACAATAATTAAATAAATAAATAAATAATAAATATCACGGGACAATTCACACCAATTGACCTAGTCTCAAAGTAAGCTAAGGAAAGCTTGTGTTATGGGTACTAGGCAACGGATAAACATACTTATATAGATAGATACATACTTAAATAAATATTAAACACCCAAGACCCGAGAACAAACATTCGTATTTTTCATACAAATATCTGCCCCGACGCGGGAATCGAACCCGGGACCTCAAGCTTCGTAGTCAGGTTCTCTAACCACTAGGCCATCTGGTCGTCTAAATTAATTAAAACTATAAACTAAATATCTAACTTAAAAACTACTAGACTAAGTCTAAAAAAGGCCCCCGTGGCATCTAATGTAATTATTAGTTTGTTAATAAAGGCTTTTATTATTATTATTATGGCCACAGGAATGCGTGGTTAGACTCTCGCGGAAACCTGGTGGGCACGTTGTATAGTCGGCCAAGTGATTCCGTACCACCCTAAGGTTCAATTTATGACTTAAAACATCAAATTTTCACTTACAAGTCAATGAGGCAATCAACATTACTGTTTTTGTGTAATAAAAATTGATAAAGTTGGTGGACTAGGTATACTTAATTAAATGATAACAAAATGTATCTGAGCTACTATAGGTAACGCCATCAGAGTTGAGGCCACGCACACAACCACATCTCATGTAATGACAGCGGGATTTTGACGTTGTGTTGACGTTTAACGACAACACAACGTCAAAATCCCGCTGTCATTACATGAGATGTGCTTGTGTGCGTGACCTCAACTCTGGTGCCGTTACCTATACTTTAGACCCCTGGCACACATTCATGAAAACCTGATCTAACATTATTATATTTAAAACATTCACTGCCTATCTTTCCAGGGTACATCGTGCTATCTTCCTTCTCGCTCCTCAGCGCGTTCGGTCTCCTCCTGCTCCTGTCCGTCCAGCCGCAGCCCGGAACGGCTTTGAGCGACATAACGTCCGGCGCCGTCTGCGCTGTCAGCGCCTTGTCGCTGTTTGTCGCGACTCTGGGGGTCCTAGCGTCGTACTGCTGTGCTAGGGACCCGCCTGACAATAGAGTTGGTACTGCTAGATGGTACTGAATAATTTGAATGCTAAAGACTAGTATGTTAAGTGCTCCCCAATTTCTATCGTTTGACACTTACTGATACTAGTATACAGTGTAACTCTATCAGTTGTCACTCGAAAATGTATAAGTCCTTAATCTCAATAATCTGTTCGTATTAACTATTAGTGTCTAAACACACTTTGCTAAAATTACGCGACCGAATGTCGGCATTATTCTATTTCAATTTCATTTGACGCGATGGAACTTTTTGGTCTCCGCCCTCAAACGTACTTCGGTCGGGCGCTGACCGAAGTTACGCAGATGATCGGGCCAAACCGTGACGTAATTTTGGCAAATGTTGGCTTTATTGGAGCCGAGCTGAGCGACATAACATCCGGCGCCGTCTGCGCTGTCAGCGCCTTGTCGCTCTTTGTCGCGACTCTGGGGGTCCTAGCGTCATACTGCTGTGCTAGGGACCCACCTGACAATAGAGTTGGTACTGATTAATTTCAACGCTAAAGACTACTATGTTAAGTGCTCCCCAATTTCTATCGTTGACACTTAGTAATACTAGTATAGGTATAGTGTAACTCTCTACCAGTTGGCACTCGAAAATGTATAAGTAGTCTCAATAATCTGTTCGTATTAACTATTAGTGTCTAAACACACTTTGCTGAAATTACTCGAACAATTTCGGGGTGATTATGAATGCAATGTTGGTTTAATTACTAGCACCACATTTATCAAAATTACGTCACGTTTTGGCGTATAGGGGTAACGTGGCGTAATTTCGGCAAATGTGCAGCTAATACTTAATTGAAACAGCATTGCTAGCGTAACCGAAACGGCATTGAGTGACATGACGTCCGGCGCCGTCTGCTCTGTCAGCGTCTTGTCGCTTTTTGTCGCGTCTCTGGGGGTCCTAGCGTCGTACTGCTTGCTGTGCTAGGGATCCGTCTGACAATAGAGTTGGTACTGCTAGATGGTACTGATTACCTAATTTGAATGCTAAAGACTATATAAAGTGCTCTGTCACTCCATACAATCGATAATCTCCAATTGCTATCGTTGACACGTAGTGATTCTATAGTTATAGGTACTCTTTAAGTTGCCAGTTGTCACTCGAAAATGTCATATATAATCTCAATAATCTGTTCGTATTAACTATAAGTGTCTAAACTAGAGGTCCCCAAATTTTCTGTCTCGTGGACCTCTAGCTATAGTTTTCGGCTAAAGGTGGACCAAGGGGTTTTTAGTTAAATAACGTTTTTTTATAAAGCACCTCATGGACTTTAAATACCACTTTGGGTATCTCTGGTCTGAACACACTTTGCTGAAATAACGCGACCGAATTTCGTCGTAATTACGCCTGCAATGCTGTTTCAATTACTAGCAACACATTTGCCAAAATTACGTCACATTTTGGCGTATAAGAGGTGCTTAGTCCATTAAAAAATTGAAAGTTTTTAAAAAAAATTTTAAACCCCTCCCCCTGGGATACGTGATGAGGTTTTAAAATAAACTCCCCCTCATCCTACGTAAAATTTCGTGTATTTTTTTGTCCTACGCATTCGGCGACTGGCTAAAAGAGGCAGGCGGTGGTCGCGGCGAAATGGTATCAAGGTAATTTTTCGGTTACAAATCACACGTATAACGGTAAAAATACACGTGATATCCCACTATACGCCGCTCCCCCTTGTGACATTTTGAGATTTTTATCCGAAACCCCTGCCTCTTTTTGATCCTAACGTGATAAATTGGCGATCTCTAAGGATGGTATTCATTTAAGGAATCAACAATCCCCAGCGCGGTCAATAACACCAAAGACAATCGTCCTTGATAACACTGAATCAAATACGGTATGCCGCGCTGCTGGTGTGTCACCGTATATTCGATTCAATGTTATAGAGCGCGCTGGGCACGCTCTGTCGGCGCCCCGCGCTCTCGGTTTGTGGTGGCCTTATAGTCGCGACTAGTCGTTTTAAAAATCCGCACGCTTTTAATTTAGGTACTCATACTCAATTTAAAAAAGAAGGGCAGACGACTGTGGGAATGTTTTTCGTAATACAACTGGCATTGAACATCACACTGGTAAAGGAATTACTTGGTCAATTAAACAGTCGCCCAGTCGGAAGAAAAAGTGAATGAGTGGTTGTGGTTTTGAAAATAACCCATAGATAGAGTTGCCAGGTCAAAAAATTTAAATGCCGGAATTTGGATTTTTTGCCCGACATTTAGCCGTTTAGCCCTGTAAGCCGCCCTTAAATACTAATACTGTGCAGTCAAGGAAACTGACTCGCATACCAGGGTAGAACCTTTCCGCAACGAATTTCACGATGTTTCCTTTGAAATTCTATGGCAGATGTAGGAATGACAACATGATATTTGCAGAAAAGGGTTCACCATGGCACGTGCTTAAGTTTCTGGGACTGTACCTATATTTATTAATAAAATAGAATTGTAAGTACTTAAACGTTGTAATTATTGAAATTATTCCTAAGTACGTTTTTATAGCCAAAGCTTTTTTTGCTCTAAGTATATTAATTGTATGTACTTACTTATGAAAATTGTTAAATTATAAAATAAATATTTATATAAAATTGATGTGGTTTAATACTTATTTGTCTCCAATACGACCTAAATCCCTTTTTTCGTTTTCAGAATACTTACCTACAAATATTATGTATGAATGAATAGGTAGGTATCAACCAACTATTTAATAATTAGAGTATGCGCGCACGAGCAACTTAGTCGCAAGGCGATTTATTTGTCTTATGTGTATTTGTTTCAAGGAGTAGCAACGCACTTCCATACTAACCCATAGACTTGAAAAATAGTCGCGGAGACAAAAGTTGCTCGTGCGCGCATACCCTTAACCGACGTAACGACTTTGTAGAATGGGTGGTATCTCTTATTCATTACACAATAAAATAGCGTTATAATCTAAAAGGACGCTTAAAAATATCCTTCAGAGGAAAACATTTCATTGGGATTTACGGGATTTACCTGAGCTGAGCATAATGTCATAAAAATTTGTTATGTCCTAACTGTTTAGCTTATTACGTAGAACGGAACTCTTAAAATAATCGTCGCATTTTATAGTTGCTTTTTCTAGAAAAATATTTTAAAACTATGACAGCGTATTTAAATTGTTCCAGGATAATAAATTATACTTATTATTCAAGTTCTTTTGATGCAAATTTGTTGACTTTATAGTTGCAACAATTTCTCCAAGTAGTTAATGGCGTTCCGTCATGGACGTAATACCAAAGGACTGAGTACTGACTTTTATTAGTTAATCAAAAATTACCCATATTACAAAGACATACAGTTTAATAATGGCAACTAGAGACAGGGGTCCGAGAGAGAAACCCAAACTAGTGGCTTGTGTCCCACTCGCACCTGTTGCCAGTGGAAAAAAAGATAATGAAATAGTGGTATTAATTAGTACTGAAAATAATTACCTTCTTTATAATAAATAGCTATATTTAGATACAAAATATTACCTTTTACCTAATTTGTAAATCATTAAGATTGCAACTAATATTTACTGATTAAAACACGGTAATGCATTAAATATTGTGATGATCAAGTGGTGATTGTAAATTTTAACTGGTATCACCGACGTTGACAAATTTTCCATCAAATTTCAAATTTGTTTAGTGGCTCTTGTTATTCTGTCAGCTCACTAAATTCAACTAAGTAAATTCGCTAAAAATGGTGAAAATGTGCTGTGTTAAGGTGTGTAAGAGTGAATGCTTTGCTGATTGTGGCATATCATTTCACAGGTAAGGAACATTTGGCTCTATTTTACGATAGAACGACAAAACTAGATGTCAAAAATTATTAGGGTGCCTATGATTTAGGCCGGTGTGAGTATGTCTACTAATGCAATTTCGTAGATAAGACGGAAAAGCAGGTTGGGGTATAGGAAAAGGGGCCCGATTTTAAAACTTAAAAAAATTTGGATCAGAAATTTTTTTTTCAGGTTTTTCGTAATTTTTTTTTAAAAAAACTAAAGAATACATTAAAATAAGCATCTTTTATATATATAAAGATGATTTATGACTGAAAATATTTGTCTTTTTAGGGTTCCGTACCCAAAGGGTAAAAACGGAAACCCTATTACTGAGGCTCCGCTGTCCGTCCGTCCGTCCGTCTGTCCGTCTGTCACCAGGCTGTATCTCGGGAACCGTGATAGCTAGAGAGTTGAAATTTTCACAGATGATGTATTTCGATGGGTGTGTATTACAATACCGAAGTACGAAAGACCGAATGTATTAAAACATCGAATGGGTCAAAAGACCGACACGATTTTTTTCTGAAACCATAAACTTCTCAGAATTTATTAAAACGGCATCATACAGAACCCATTAGGTTAGGTTAGGTTTGTTTTATAAAAATCTTAAAAAGTTAACGATTTCAGAAAAAAATCGTGTCGGTCTTTTGACCCATTCGATGTTTTAATACATTCGGTCTTTCGTACTTTTGTATTGTAATACATACCCATTTCGATTGCCGCTATAACAACAAATACTAAAAAATGGAATAAAATAAATATTTTAGGGGGCTCCCATACAACAAACATGAATTTTTTTGCTCGTTTTTGCTCGATATTGATAACGGCAACAGGCAGACATTTGAAATATTCACAGAATATTTAATTATATACATTGGCTTTAAAAATAAATCATTAAATTAAAATAACAAAAATATTATTATTTATATTAATCACGTATCAAAATTAGTGCACTGATTAAAAAATTACCCTGTATTACTTAGAAATAATGTAGCATTCTATTCGTGAAAGAATTTTTGAAATCGGTCTAGTAGTTTTGGAGTTCATTTGTTACAATTTTCAACTTAACTTTTAACTTACAAACATACAAAAATACAAATCAATCATCTGTATAACATTAATAAAAGTAAAACAATAATAAAAATAAATAAAATAATTGTAATATAGATATAAGATCAGTGTAGGCTTACATTATTTCTTTCTACTGAATTGGCTCATTTATACTTTTTTAAGAAAAATCTTGATAATTATCCGCAGGTGTACTTGGTCACCCTAATTAGAACGAGATGCAATGCACTAGTTTGATTTCTCTGTCGGCCTCACTTTTATGTCGCAGTACTCAATCCGGGTTAGGACCATACTTCGTCTTAGGCCCATACTACACGGGCGGTTCTCCCGCCGCGGGAAACCGCTTCTGAACCGCCACTAGACACAATTTTATATGGAAGTTGTATGGTGCAAACTACACTGCGCAGCTCCGTCGAGCGGGAAACCGCAGCGGGAAACTGCCCGTGTAGTATGGGCCTTGGTATTAAGTCCATGCGTTCCGTTCATTTTCATTGCTCGTCACCACGTAAAATGGAACGATGCGTTAGTGTTATGTCAAATCAGTTCGCTAGTTAGTTATTTCTAAATTTGATAACAATTTTTAATTGAAACAACAATACAACGATGATTTCCTGATAAAAGCTACGACTCAATAACATAACTGTAGATCGTACCACCGCTAGTTATGCATCTGATACCTAGTTTATAATAATTTAAGTTAGTTTGTGGTGATATTATTAACTAATCATAATCAAGTAAGTCTTTGTTAAACGTTGTAATTTACGTTTGGCTGTTTACAAATGGGTCTTTGTTAAATAAAAGAGTAATAAAGAAGTAAATGTTTTTGTTTTTTTTTCGTATCCATTGTGAGTCAGCACGGGCTTTCGATCTGATAAACAGTCAAATTAACTAGAGCAGTGAATGTATTTATGTAGATTTTAAATTATGAATATAGGTAGCGAAAAAACATGTTATTTTAACTGTAGATTCTTGTTATTTTTTTATTAACTGGTGGTGAAGTGGATTCACCGAGTTGGAGCAAAATTTTAGTGTGTTGAATGAATCAAGTGTTTTAAATTATTATTATATTATAACCTTGGTTACTTCGCTCAAATGGGAAGCTGTCAATATTTCTCAATCACCTCTAAACTATTAACATAAATCGCCATGCAAATGATTTGAATATAAAAAAACTTACCATGTCATTTTACGTTTTGTAAAATTTTAAATATGTTCATTAAACTTCACAGAATAAGTGCATAAGTGTACAAATAATTAAAGATAATTGACATTTTAATCATGCTAATTACTTAAACATACTTTTGGTCATTTAAGTCCTTCAGTAACTGAGTAAAGATGCCCTATTTTCACAAGCTATCAAATGTCAATGCATTATCTCTACAGGCATCACAATGACAGACCACTCCGTCAGAATAGCTGCCGAGTCTCTGCTGAGCAGTGTCAACAACCCTCACTACAGGACTTTGTGTGAGTATTGTTTAAATATGTAATTATTTATTAACTATAAGTACATAGTTTATAGGATGTAAATGTGTACTAACAAAACTATGGATTCTTTGTGGTCTGAAAAAATGATTTTTATTTTTTATTTTTTTATTTATAATAAAATTTTCACAGTATTACAACTTTAAGCTAATAACTGCAGTTTTTCTTGTCACCAAAATCAATGACAGTGTTTAATAAGAACAGACTTTATGTCTAAAAGTTAAAAAAAATAGCTATAGTATAAATCTTCCCAGGTGAACTTTTCGCTTTGAGCCCTTATCTTTCAAAACAAACGGTATTGTCATAGTATTAAGGTTCAAATTTAATGTAATGGCTCGAAGCAAAAAATTCACCTGGGAAGATTTATACTATACAAACTAGCCCAGTCTAAAGACTACTGACCAGTCTAAATGTACAAACCTATATAAGCTATGTTTTATCGCAATATTCCCATGGATCAGGAAAAATCCCAAAATCTTATCCCCTAGGTTTAGAGGAATGAAATTTGGCACAATTGTTTTTTTATGCAATGCTAAATTACATAGTTTCTGGGAATACTTATGGGAGTTTAGGTAAAACCCAGAATTTCAAATCAACAGTCAAATAAATTTATCTTCTCTTTCAAAGTTCAAAAGTTCAAAGTTTAAAGTTCTGTATTGTTTGTGAGGATTAGGTTACATTGTTAATACAAATAACAATTTCATATAAAGAAACACCAATTCTTTACCTTTTCAGGTGTACAAACAAACACAAAACATTATAAAATAGACTATTCATTAAAAACATCAAGTAAAATGTTATAAATAAATAAATCAAATTAAATAACATAATCAAATCAAACTAAATAAATTAAATTAAATCTAATTAAAATACATTAAATGTGGGCTAAAAGTGTTTTTTCCTAAAGTTGTATAGGGATGTTGACGCCATTAAAAAATAACTAGAATACACAACTACATTAAAAAAATGCTTTATTTTAGCACTGAAAACCAGATAAATTATTGATTAACTGCAAAATTAGATTTTTGTTGTTTTTAAACAAATAAATAGTTATCTATTTCTATTCACTTAAACTTTTGGATTAAAATAAGTACAAAAATTTGTAATTAAGTTAAATTAATTAAGCATTTATTTTCATTACTTTCTTTAATGCTTAAATATCTTAATAGGTAAACATTGTAAGGTGTCATCCTACGGGACAGGCCTTAGCCTAGTGTCGGTGACACGGGTAACCACTATCTGTATAAAAATTAAGTAGGTATGGTGAAACTGTTTGTGTGCAAAACTTAATTTATGAAATTATTATTATTATTATTAGTTGATTGAGTTGGCGAACAAGTGACGTCATAAGTTACTATTGCCAATCAAACTCTATGGGAGAATTGTGTTTTGACAGCTCATAAAAAGTATGTCAGTTGATTGGTGGTGTCAACTTCCCTATTATTGTTTTATTGTGCCTTTTTGTGGCTGTACTTCCCATCCAAATTGATTGATTGATTGAAACTTTATTTCCTCCATAACACATGATTAAAAGTTACAAACAAGAGATACAAAAAACAGACTATGCTAATTTAGATGAAAAAATGAGATACCATTAAAAAAATAAAAAACCTTAATATATGCGCTTTAATCAAATGAAACAGTGCATCTCATGTAATTATTCTATTCATACTAAATTTCAAGTTGATGCCATTGACTGTTGAAGATTTCCATTCTGCGAAGATGATCCTGGCCATACCACCAGGATTTCACTACCGGATTATTGTATAGTCATCCAACTTATATACCAATACCAAATTTCAAGACAAACTGACCACTGAAACATACAAAAATTAAAAGATGAATAAGAAAATTATGAAATGAAATGGGTCATTATTTTCACACAGTTTATGTATATATGTGTTGTCACAAAACTGACAAAACTTTTTTTTATTTTTTTATCATCAAAATCAATCTTGATTCTTATGTAAAAAACCCCCAAAATTTCCTCATTTAAAAAAACGACTAATTTTTTTTTCATAAAACTGTCCTTTGTTTCACCACAACCTCACCTGATGAAAAGTGCAGATGTGGCCAAAGGTGTACCTCACTGGTTCAGTAACAGCATATTCACTCTAGTCTTGAAGAGCTCTAGGTTTTACTTATGTATCTGGTAATACAGATGACGGGAGAGTATTCCATTCCAAAGCAGTCTGTATTAGGAAAGATGAAGCGAATCCATATTAGGAATACTAGCCACATAAAGATGAAGACGCTCCCCCCGCCTGGATGCCCGTAGGTAAAATGGAGGAAACATTATCACTTTTTATTGAAAATGCCCACCAAACACTCAAATAATGACCCAAATCTTATACATAAAATTCTCGTATCGCGGTGTTTGTTACCAAACTCCTCCGAAATGGCTCGACCGATTCTTATGAAATTTTATATGCATATCGGGTAGGTCTGAGAATCAGCCAACATTTATTTTTCTTACCCCTAAACGTTAAGGGTGGTTCACCCCTTAATTTTTTCTAATAAATCGATGAACGCCGGCTCCATACACGAAAAAGGATGACGCAATGTAAGTACATGACATGAGCCGCGAGGGCCAGTTGCAAGAGAGCGGCGAACGTCAGGATGTACAATGCCGGGTGCGGGAGGGGGGGGGGGGGGTACTCTAAGACGGAACAAAGTTCGCCGGGTCAGCTAGTTTTCATATATGTATATATATTTTTGTGTTCCAGCCAACTCCCACTCCTTGAACCTGGTGTCAGAGGACTTGGCTGCCGGACATCGGCCGGACGGCAAGATGTCCACAGTCCGGCGGTTCTTCTGTCTGTTCGTGACCTTCGACCTACTGTTCACCAGTCTTATGTGGCTGATCTGTGTTATGGTATGTTGTTCATTTATTTGTTACTAGTAGTAGATTAAAGCTGCTGAAGAAGATTAATAGTTATTTGTGCAACAAGAGAGTAAAGTTGGTTTTTACTGCGAGTGTTGATTTTGAATCGCGAGTAAGCGAAGGACTCTATAGTTGAATCACGAGCGTGAGCGAGTGATTCTAAGTTAGAATCCTGAGTGCGCGAGAGATTCAAATACACGAGATGCAAAAAAACTTTGGTCTCGTGTGACACATACAACTTTTCACCTCAGCAGCGAGAACATAATAATTATTAAAGGTATATACACGTCGTCTTTTTGTCTTTATTGTGGCTTTCAACATTGAGTAAATACCTACTCTATATTGTAGATAACAATACACTCTCTGAAAAAGTGTTTACACCCTTTGCTAGTCTATTTTGTTATATTTCGCGAGACTATTCAGGCAAAAAACTCAACTCTGCATTTCGTATTACTGCCTTAATTCGTCTGGTGTTTAATTGTTGACTTCACTTGACTCACTCATATCATATTTAAATATTTATTAAGTAATTACCTTATTATTTATTCTTATAATTTCCAAATTGTCTAATGTTTAATCGTATGATGTTGGAGTGATTCGTGAAGTGTCGTTAGCTTACTCTGTTTGTAACTGTGTGTGATTATTATTATTATGTTGGTACGGATTTCCGATCACGGGCCCATGGGGACCCGGTCATTTGAAAGGCATTCATGGGGCCGAAGCCAACATGAAGAGGCCTTTGGTACCATATAATATAAATGAGATGGGCGCAACTATGGAGGTCTATCCCCTAATACACCATGAGGATGTGCTAGCGGACAGTCCTCCACAGTTGCCAAACTATTGCCAGGTAGGAAGCGACATGGAATTGGCTATGGGGTTGGGATGTTGTGGACAGGATTACCGGGCTATGGAGTGAGATAACGGATACCTACCATTTCAATATCTCATAAACTGAACTTTTGGTAGGCGGTGACTCGCCATTCACTAAATGGGCCCCTCAAACTATTGCCCGCTCGGGGCAACGAGCCGGCAACATTGGTGTGAACGGCTAAGGATGGAGAGGTGTCCCTGGACTTTAAACTTCAAAATGCCAACTCGCCACTTACGGCCAAACACATCCATCCTTCGAGCATTTAGCTCTTGCGCTCCACTCTAGGCGGCCAACAAAGGCAAACTAGAGGCGGGGTGGGTGTGTATCTGTGTGTGATTATTATTATTATTATTATAACATTATTTACTCGTATTATCGTCAGAAATACGCTGTTAAAATCTTTCGGGTTATTCCAAATCACGGTGTATTTTTATTTACAAACCATTGTTTCAGATGAAAGGGGAGACATTAGAGCAAATATTCAACAGAGAAATAATAAACTACAACATAAAGATATCGCTGTTCGATATAGTGCTGGTCGCTGTATGTCGGTTCATACTTCTACTTCTGTTCTACGCAGTCATCTATATAAACAATTGGAGTGTTATAGCGGTAAGCTTATTGTTATTATCTCTACCTATAGAACGACAGTGAAAGATAAGATCGCTAAAGCGCCATATACAGGGTGGAAAGATCTAACGCCACATGGAGAGTAACTACAGGAGTTGGCACGAATGGATCGAATGAGTGAATGAAAGTATCTATGTGATACCTATTTGAATACACTTCACACAAATATGAAAATAACATGCATCAGTCATTTACCTACAAAAATGTCAAAGTGACATTACTTTCGTTCAATCCATGCGTGCCAGCTCTTGTGAATCTGTACCTTAAATATTGGAAATATCACATTCTATACAAAGGAGACATTACATTATTAAAAAAAAATATTACATTTCTGGATTTTTGAAAAATCGCTCATCTTTTTTTTTAGTTTAATTTTATTTGATTTAATTTAATGTATTTTGTAACTACCATCGTGCAACAAGTGGTGTATTTGATTTTTGGGACCCTCAGTACAAGCGATAAGACCGCCCATTGTCTGCCTGAATTTCTATTGTTATTATTTTTTTCTGTACTGTTTTGGTGATCAATAAAGAATATTTGTATTGTATTGTACAACGCTGAAAATCCGCCTAAGGCTGCGTTTCCACCAGAGATGTGCGAGGATGCGTTGCGAGGGATGTGTTTGTCATGATCCAATAGAAACACTTTGATCTCTTAGGACCTTTTAAATGAAGTGTTTCTATTGGTTCATGACAAACACACCCCTCGCAACGCATCCTCGCACAGCTCCGGTGGATACGCAGCCTAATATGTGTACTAATATATATTATAAATTATTTTTTCTAGCTCTCTACAAGTTGTTCCTGTGCCTTCTTAATAGCAAAAGTATTTGTATATGATGTGAGTATTGCCTGTGTTTTTTTCGTACCTACCCATTTTTATTTTTTAAGATTCGATTTTCTGTACAGTCAACCAATTTGATTCCTAGGCCACTATAGAACCATGTCATTATGAATCAATTTGTTTATCTTCTACAACATTGCATGTAGGATGTCATGGTGACATCTCGATCTTTACGAACATGTGTCAACGGTAATGAATAAGAAAAGAGTTTGCTTATGTATTAACCTTTTCGACGCCAACGACACATATATCAGCACCGCAGGTTCTATGCCAACGACTGATATATCAGTCACGGCGTGCAGAGCGATATCCTACCTATTTGCATTTCTGTAGGGTTCAACTTCGTGTTTGACATTATGCGTATGAGTGAGAGCTGTTGTATTTGACTGAGCGTAATAATCTAAATTGTCGCTGTCCGTAACGTCTGTCAAAACTTCTTTTATAACCCCCGACACAAAAAGAGGGGTGTTATAAGTTTGACCGCTATGTGTGTGTGTCTGTCTGTGGCATCATAGCTCTTGAACGGGTAAACCGATTTGGATGCGGTTTTTTTAATAGAAAGCAGGTTTCTTGGCGATGGTTCTTAGATATGTTTCATCAAAATCGGTTCAGCAGTTTCAAAGTTATCAGCTCTTTTGTTAGCTGCGGAAGGGATCTGACGCATGCACTGACGCATGGGCATTGACTTAACGTTTAAACAAACGAGTGACATAATTGCGTTGGGGGTTTTTAAAATTTTCAATTTATACTTATCTTCTCATGTCATGGAGCGGAAACGTTTATAAACTCTTTACGTTTATTGCATGTTGTGATAGAAAAGTTGATAATCCCGCACTGACGTTGTAATTATGTAGGAGTATTCAAAACAGTTCTTTCCTAGTATCAAAATGTCCTTACGCATTTTTTCCCAAACGGTTTTGTTCTCACTATAGTTTTTTACTGAAGCTTATTTTCACAGTAGCGTTTTATCCCAATTTGAATTGACACAGAAACAGGGTCCGGAGCTCCTTCTTCTGTGTGCTTTTGGCCCTTCGGGCCGATGCAAACTTAACATAACCTAAACCTACCTATGTTTGTTGTTTGTTCGGTCAAGGAAGTAACCAACGGGTAAAAACATAAAAGACCGACCTAAGCACCCCCAGTGCCCAGCGGGAGAATACATGCTCCTCTCCCGGCCTTCCAGCAAATGGCTGAGGCAGGACACTGTGGGTAGATTGAGTCCCCTCCCTACCCCTCCCCTCCTCAAAATTTAAAGCACACGTTTTTTGTTTTGATAACCAATAGAGAAGGGGACTTGTGACCGGGTTTTTTAGTCCGTGCAAGTCGGACACTGTCTGGGCCCTCCATTCCCAGTTCGTCCGAAGGGATTTTTCCCGAGCACAAGTCACCCTTCCAATCCTTAAAGTAAAAAACAGCAAAGACTTTGCGTCTTTGGCCCCTCTGGCGACTCATTCAAAAAAAAAAACCTACCTATGTTTCTGTGTCGATTAAAGTTGGGAAAACATACGAATGGATATTTTGCTATTAGGAAATATCGATTTTGGTAAATTGGTCTAGGCACTCAGCTTCTTGATTTAGTAACCATTAGGACCTTTTGCTATCTTGATATTAAATGAATAAGTAATATGCTATCCCCAGTGGCCGAATGCCGAGCAGCCAGTGTACCAAGTATTCCTGATCCTGGCCTCCTTCACCCTTTCCTGGGGCGAGGCCTGGTTCCTGGACTTCAGGGTGCTGCCTCAGGAGTTGCAGGCCAAGACTATCCTCGAAGCCATTGGTGAGTGGTGACCCTGATAGTAACGATGGTTCGATGGAGACGCTCCGCCATACCAATTGTATCAGGTGTTTGAGGACAGAGAAATCTGGCCAAACGCGTATTTGACTCACGTACTGAGGGTTATACAAAAGCCAGCATAAATATTCGCACTTCACAGTACTTCTACATAAAAAAAACTTTTGAAGAGTTCTACGGTACGGTACGGTAATCTTCAGAGTAGGTACCACAACCGTACGCTATGCTACCAAATGTTTTCTTGGTCAGGGACCATTTTAATATTATTCTTGTTAGCAGGGACCACTATGTAGGTGTATACTTAATAAAAATAATAAACTGTAATAATCTAACTGAAACTTTAATTAAAAACTCAATAGGAAATTACGTAAAAAGAAATTTAAAATATTCGCGGACCATATTTTGGCTTCTGCGGACTACTGGTGGTCCACGGACCACTGGTTGGGAACCACTGCCTTACATAAACATAACTTTTTTTTTCATTCGCTTGTTTTTCTGTATTGTATTATTTGTGGTGTACAATAAAGACTCGTTGTATTGTATTGTATTGTAACTATCGTAAGGTCGCGGGTGAGCAAAGTAATTTTTTCAGATCATTAGAATAAGAATATTTTTTTAGACGACCAGATGGCCTAGTGGTTAGAGAACCTGACTACGAAGCTTGAGGTCCCGGGTTCGATTCCCATGTCGGGGTAGATATTTGTATGAAAAATACGAATGTTTGTTCTCGGGTCTTGGGTGTTTAATATGTATTTAAGTATGTATCTATCTATACAAGTATGTTTATCCGTTGCCACGCGGCGGACACGACGTACAAATAAGCGTTCTTGAATCTACATAAGCACGACGACGTCTGTACACGCGTACGCCTACATACATCGCGCGCGCACTCTTCTGGATTCCGGCGGGGTCCGGCAATCTGCGCCTTGAGGGGTGGGGTAACTCGAATCGGTGCGGGGCGGAGCGTGTCCATTCTGTACGTTAGTACTATTATATATTCTGTGCCGTTGCTTAGTACCCATAACACAAGCTTTGCTTAGCTTACTTTGGGACTAGGTCAATTGGTGTGAATTGTCCTATGATATTTTTTATTTTTTTATTATAAATAACCGTGTAATGTCTTCCCAGCTGGTCATCAGCATCAGGCGACGGAGCGAACCCCGCTCCTGCCGCACAAGCCTCACGCCGCTTCCACCTTCGGGGAGTCCACGGCCAACTGGTTCTCGCCGGTGGAGTCCCCGGCCGGGACGCCGCGCCCCGGACGCGACGTCATATTCACCGTTGACCAGGTAACGTAGACTTTAGGTATCGCCATGAGAGTTGAGGTCGCGCACACATAACATGTTAATGACAGCGGGATTTTGACGTTTACTCGTACCGATAGCAAGTTCAACAGACTCAACAGTGAATAGGCTAGACGACTAAAAAAAACTGTTTAGTCCGTCAGTTAGATTATTAAAAAATATTATACACGTATATTTTCTTTTGTTTGACAAACAAAAAATGACGAGGATACAGTGCTTAGAAGTTTCGAGTGACGTCACTAGGTACAATTTTTACCTAAGAGTGACGTCACAAGCCCCCACTCCGGAAGTTTGATGATCTATGCCTTTGTCGACTTTTAATAATTTGATAAACCAAAAAATAAGTGTCCCATATTTTTCCATTATCTAACTGACGGACTAAATAGAATGACATATTTATAACCCAGTCGTCATCCCTATTACAAGATTGACTAAAAATTTCTTCAACCACCAGCGACAGCACCAGTAATGGACAAGAACCAATTATGGACATTTAAACCCAAATTTTAAGAAACGGCCACACTATATTTTTATCTATCAACACTATGCTCAGATAACTGATGGTTATAACTGGTAAAGTCCATGAATGGTGGGCTATAAGGCATTGAATCTTTGCTGTCCATTACTGGGTAACTACTGTGCTTAACAAGTCCATGATTGGTGCCGTCATATTTCGTTAAGGCTTATTCAGGAAAATACATCTAGTTCAAACAAAACAGAAAATAAAATATTTTATTTATTTTATTTAAACCAGATAAGCATATTTTTCGCTATTGTAAATACCCCTTTTTTCTTGCGAATATTTCTTCTCAGTTTCAAATTGTTTTATTTCAAATATAGGTTATATTAAAAAAAATTATAATATGCATAGTATTCCGTAGGTATTTCATCATAAGATCATATAACTCACTTTTTCATTCACTCGCTATTTTTTTTGCAATCAGTACTTTATGTAGCTGTGTGTGTAATCATTCGCTTCCACTCTCGTGGCGTTACCTATACGTAAAGCTTAAGGTTTGCGAGATATAGCACAGTCGCGAAGCACGAAGAATTTCGTACAATGACCTTTCACTATGTGGCTGCTGCTCGTAGGTAAATATTCGTTGTCGCGCTTGCACACTTGAATTTGTGTGAATGCGACAGCAAAGAGTTATATTATAGCACACGGCGGCCACGACGTACAAAATACGCGTTCTTGAATCTACATAAGCACGACGACGTCTTTACACGCGTCAATGTGTGCGTAAGATGCACAGGGCTGACTATCGCAAAAAGAGATAGAAAGAGATAGCTGCGGAAAGTGAATGCCGCGCCGTTCGTTGAGCGCGAGCAACGTTGTAATGTAAAATAAAATGAGTAGGTAATCTAATTATCGTAGTACTTATAATTAAACTTATCGTTTGTCTAAATTAAGTGTTTAAAAATAAGTGAATGAGTGTATACCTAATTCATTTTGTAATGACAATTAGAGAATTATTACAGTGATTGTAGATATTGATCTATTGATAAGAAATAATTAACAAATTAATTTTACAAATACCTGCTAATATAAGACGTCTATTTATACATTATAGGTAACAAACTTTTAAACCTATTGGTTCTTTCCCTAGTTACCTACACTATACATGTTGCTATTTAAAGTTGGTTATCTACCTTCTTTCGTCCTTCGGAAATCGAAAAAAACTGCTTTCCTTATCTTTGGTTGTTGCCAAACACCCATACAATGCACAATATATTACCCCATTTCGCAAAAGTTTAGTGCCGTGCGGCCTACATACATCGCGTTGCGCACCCGACTGGTGTCAAGCGGCGTCAAGCAATCTGCGCCTTGAGGGGTGAGGTAACTCGAATCGGTGCGGGGCGGAGCGTGGCCATTCTGTACGTTAGTACTATTATATATTCTGTGGTTATAGTCCGTCTCACACGTTATTGTGTACATGTGTGTAAAGCGCCTTTTTAGTAGTTAACATTAAGGCCCTACCGTGCTATTGGCGCATTTATTGCATTCATTTGAGTGACCTGTGGCCTACTAGGTTACCACGGCTTACCACAGAACATACAGCGTAACGCTTTACCAGAAAAAGTACGGTCGCGAAGCACGAAGAATTTCGTACAATGACCTATCATTAGTGTCTCTGTTGCTCGTACGTAAATATTCGCCGTCGCCCTCGCACACTTCGACAAATATTTACACCGGAGCGATAGAGATAAGTAGTGAATGCACACCTATTAGGTCGGAGCAGTATCAAAGTTCAGTTTAGACGCTCTACTATACCAGTTATACTTGGATTACTAGATTATTAGGTGTCTAGGTAAAAAAATAGCCTACGACCTATTCTCAGACCTACCAAAATACAAACAAAAGATTTGATAAAAATCGGTCAAGCCGTTTCGGAGGAGTTCGATAACAAACACCGTGACACGATATTTTTATATATTTGAAGAAGAAGAAGGTCCGGTCCGTCCGTCTGTCAAGACCCTTTTTCTCAGGAACGCGTGGAGGTATCAAGCTGAAATTTATATCAAACTAGCTTTTGCCCGCGACTTCGTACGCGAAGACAATAACGTTAGGGTTGCATAAAATTTGGCACACAGGTAGTTTATTACGTGAATTAACACATAGGGTAATGCCAGGAAAACGTAAAGTTCCCGCGGAATTTGAATAAGTGAATTCTAAAGCCGGTAAGCCGCGGTGGCCTAGTGGTTTGACCTATGGTCTCTTAAGCAAAGGGTCATGGGTTTAAGCCCGGGCTTGGACCTTTTGAGTTATTCCAAATTCGTGTGCTAAATTACGTTTGAAGTTTACCATGAGCTTTAAAGTGAAGGAAAACATCGCGAGAAAAGCTGCACACACGTGAGAAGAAATTCAATGGTATACACCCGCACTGTACAAATCGCACTGGGCCCAAGTGGGAACTAAGGCCCAAGTGTTCTCGTTCTGGGAGGAGGCCTAATTGAAACAACAACATTCTATCCCGGAAAAGTGTACAGCATACCGCGGGATAGAAATAACTGTCAAAACATTTTGAAAATCAGAGACAGTGTAGCTTTTTATTAGTGAAATATTTAAAAAATCAGCCCCCACGTTCAATTCACTTATTTCTATCCCGTGGGAATTTTGCATTTTCCCGTAAAAAAGTAGCCTATGCCAATCAGGGATATTGTAGCTTTCAAATTGTAAAATATTTTTAAAAATCAGCCCCTAACTTGAATTTACTTATTTCTATCCCGCGGGAATTTTCAATGAGGGATACTGTAGCTTACTATTGGTGAGAGAATGTTCAAAATCAGCCCCGAAGTTGAATTCAGTTTTTTCTATCCCGCGGGAATTTTGCATTTTCCCGAAGAAAAAGTAGCCTTTGACAATTGGGGATAGTCATATTCAATCATATGAAATAATTTTTAAAATCAGTGCCGAAGATGAATTTACTTATTTCTATCCCATGGGATTTTTGCTTTTTCCCGGAGTAAAGTACTCTATTGCAAACAGGGATACTGTAGCTTACTATTGGTGAAAGAATTTTTAAAATCCGCCCCAAAGATGAATTAAAAAATTTCTATCCCATGGGAATTTTGTATTTTCCCGAAGAAAATGTAGCCTAAGTCAATTGGGGATAGTCATATCATATTATATGAAAGAATTTTTAAAATCAGTGCCAAAGTAGAATTTACTTATTTCTATGCCGTGGGAATTTTGCATTTTCCCGGAAAAAAGTACCCTGTGTCAATCAAGGATACTGTAGCTTACTATTGGTGAAAGAATTTTTAAAATCAGCCCCAAAGTAGATTTCAAATTTTTCTATCCCGTGGGAATTTTGCATTTTCCCGAATAAAAAGTAATCTATGTCAATAAAGGATAGTGTAGCTTTCTAATTCTGAAAGAATTTTTAAAATCGGCTCAATAGTTTCAGAGATTCCGCTACAAACAAATAAACAAAGAAAGTTGAGATATTTCCCTATCCCGTGGGAATTTCGAAAAATCCTTCCTTAGTGCACCTCTACAATACTCAAGGTACATGTGTGCCAAATTTCAAGCCTCTAGCCCCAGTGGTTTAGGCTGTGCGTTGTCTGTCAGTCACTGGCCGGTACTGTTTTATAGGTATAGACTAGCGGCCCGGTACGTGCTTCGCTGAAATATTAAAAAAAATTGTATTGTCGATTTGTATTTTGCCATCACCAATTTCTAATAATTGTTTTGAAAACTCATGTGCAGCTGGATCATTTTGTAGGTGAAGACGTATATTAATGTTCAGTGTCAATTTTTGTACATATCTCCAAAGAACTGATGACTTCAAACAGGCCTTTATTTCATCAGCAGGAGTTGATCGAGGAATGACAGGCAATGTTTGACCAAAATCCCCTGACAGTAATATCAAAGCACCACCAAAAAGCTGCTGATTACCATGTAAATCTTGCATTGTTCGATTAAATGCTTCTGATGATTTTTTAATCGCCATTGTACACTCATCCCATAAAATAATTGACGTTAATCGCAGAACTTTTGCCATTTTTCAATCACCTGACATTCAATGGCAATTTTAATGCAGAGTGTGCGGTCCGACCACCTTCTAATAATGTAGCAGCAATTCCCGAAGATGCATGTGCCAATGCAATTTTCTGTTCCGATCGAATAGTCGCTAAAATCAATGACAACGAACGTTTATAATTACACAAAGCAATAATTATCGCTGACAATTTGCTTTAATCGAAGCACGTCCAAAATGAAATAACCGCATGAATGACATAACAACATGCTTTTACTGTCAACACTGAAAAAAGTTTAAATTTGACAGCAAAGTCCCCATTAACAAAATGATCCGCCATTTATTGAATTAATTTGTTACAATAAATGTGATAAATGAAGAACCGCTCTACCGATTTTGTGCAAACTTCACATAAACCATCTACTAAATAGTCCGAACAAAGCCTAAACATAAGGTTTGGATAGGTGAGCTCGTTCTTGAGTTATAAAATTACAACGAAAAGTGGCATTGATTTTTATATATATAGATACTCAGGTCTACTGTCCCTTGGAGCTGTGAAAAAATCAAACTTCTAAGCTAACGCAATCAAAAGATACAGCCGTTTATGCCGCAAATTTCCGCAAATTTTCGAAACTCGCAAGGGAATCAAAACCTACAGGGTACTTCCCGTGAACTCAGAATCTTGAAATTTGGAACGAAGCAAGGTCTTGTAGCACAGATAAAGGAAAAATTGCGAAAAGCATAAATTTTTTTGTCTGTCTATATCAGTAACCAATCTATTTATGCCGCAAATTTTCGACACTCGCAAGGGAATCAAAACCTACAGGGTACTTCCCGTGAACTCAGAATCTTGAAATTTGGTACGAAGCAAGGTCTTATAGCACAGATATAAAGGAAAAATTGCGAAAAGCATATTTTTTTGTCGGTCTGTCTATATCAGTAACCAATTTACTGTACAATGATCCCACACTGCGCACATTTTGCTTAGGAGCAGGGGTCTGCTATGACTGGATGTTCATAGATACATATAAATTTGTACGAAACCCTTGGTGCGCGAGTCCGACTCGCACTTGACCGGTTTTTCCTCCCACTTCTCTGATACTACCTATCGTATCTTGACTTTTCCATGATAAATTCGCAACGTGCAATTCGTTTCTCGGTGCAGCCCACCATACAAATTCATCGATTAAAAGCTAATTGGTATTATTGGTTCGGCAAGCTATAAAGGATAGTTAATTAATGCCAATTGTTAAGACGGAGTCATGGACTTAATACCTAACCAGGACTGAGTACTGCGACAAAAAAGTAAGGCCGTAAAAAAAAATAACCAGAGAATTCCATCTCGTTCTAATTAGGGTGATCAAGTACTGGTGCGAGTGGGAGTGGGACACAATTCTCTAGTTTCTCTAGTTTGTATGTAATCTCTCGGACCGCTGTCTCTAGTTGCCATTATTAAACTGTATGCCTTGGTAATATGGGTCACTTTTGATTGACTACTAAAAGTTAGTACTCAGTCCTGGTTAGGTATTAAAACCATGGAGGGAGTCAAGAAACAGGTCATCTGAATGAATGCAAATTATTCGCATTCGTCGAATATCATCCTGTAAATTTTGTTTTGTAAAAATTTTGATGACATTATGATGATGTAAGTAAATAAATGTGTTTTCTTTCTTTCTTTCAAAGCGATAAGTCTGCCTATTGCTTTACTTTATACAGGGTGGAAAAAACGAACGCCACATGAATGGAAACTACCTTTTCATCACACTTGCTCGTCAATGGTGTTATTCCATGCTTGTATACTAAATGACAATGGCCTAAATTGTTCTTAAGGGAGTTATAGATTTACGTACAGTTTTTCTACCCAAGGGAGTTCTAACTTTAGTTTTAAAATTTGCAAACAAGTCATTTCAGACTAAGGAGGTTTCAATTCAGCCAACGTTTTATTTATTATCTTTAAAACTTATGCTATAACCTAAATTTTACAACACAAAACTTATCTATGCTTAATGAAAATTCGTTATTTTTATATTTTAAATTTATATCAAATAGTTTTGCAATAATTTTAATAAAAATTTTTTTTTTTAAACATGTTGGCAGAATCTGGCCGTATGACCTTTCGAATTCTAAACTAAACACAGTTTACATTATCTATGGTAGGTGACTCGAAAAAAGTGACAATCTGTATTGGCGGGTAGCCATTATTTTATTCAATTTAAGTGTTTAGAGACAAATTAATTTTATTTTTGGATTTTTTTTTCTCGCAATGTGATGAAAATCATTGTGTGTATCACGGGCAGTAAGAGGATTACAAACTCGAGTCATTAAAAGCCCTCCGCCTTCGGCGTCGGGCTTCTAATAGACTCTCTTTAGTAATCCCCTACTTACGGCCCTAGATGCACAATGTACTATAAATATTGGAAATAGCACATTGTATGTAAACGAGACTTTCCTTTATTAATGAAAATAGGATGCTTTCCCTTTTCGAATTCGGTCTAAATTTAAAACGTATTTGCAATCACTATCATGAAACTTAATATAGTATGATGTCAGATAACAATGCGCGTGCGTTGATTACAAACAAAATAATGCATTATAAGATTAGCTTATCACAATTAATGTCAGATTTGGTATTCCGATGCTCTGTGATTGGTAATATACTTTGGACCACTGAATAATATCTTTTAGTGCTTGGTAACGAGAGGAAACCTGCATACACCTGCGAAAAATTCAATGGTGTGTGAAGTTCCCAATTCGCGTTGGGCTTGCGTGGGAACTACGGCCCAAGCCCTCTCATTCTGTGAGGAGGCCTGTGGGACGTATATAGGCTGGGATGATGATGATGATGAATGGAAATTAAAAAAAAACGAAATTAAATGTCTTTTTCTGTAAGTAGGGCGCAAAAGTTTCTTTTACATGTATCTTTGAGCCAATCAACTTTTAAACCGACGTTTTTGGCGTCTCCTGCGTTACCAAAATTGTCTCTGGCGTTACCAAAAAATCGTACTTCCAACAAGATATTTCACGGTTTAATAGGTTAAACTTACGTAGGACGGCATGTATTCATGCTATTCATCTATTAAATTACAGAAAAAACATGTTTACTTACAAAAATCTGCAATTGTTTGAAAAATGTCGCGGACAGATTATAGTCGGTTTAAAAGTTGATTGGCCCCTTTACATATTATACTACCACCGCTTTCAAAGTCAGAGTCAAAATATCTATATCTGGGTATATCTTACTCTCCAAATACTCTATCGAATCCGTCTAAGGAACCTTAAGATAAGATAAGATAATGTTTATTTGCAGAAAAAGGGTTAGTTACATGTCTTATTATTATTGTTAGATACCATTCCCATACCTTTCCCATTTCGCATACTTTATGGGGAAATATTTAGACTGGCAACACCGCGGCCGCCATGTTTTTTTAGCTGTCACTTGATCGCGACCATCTTAAATATCAACATAACCAAAAACCAGTAAGTCTGGTAGAGTAGTAAAACCATTATAGACCGTAAAAAGATTATGGTGAACATTTCGTGCTAAATATGCATTTTAATAGTTTTTTTGTGTGATATTATATAAAGCTAATAATAAAAATGTATATTTACTTAGCTTGCACTGTGTACGTAGAGACGCTTGAATTCGGTGTGTTCGGATAGAATTAAAAACTGCTGGACCGTTTTTGGTGCAGTTTTCAACTTTTCAACAATGTTTGAAGTCGCAAGTAAGGTTTTTTTATAATAAACTGGCTGTTGCCCGCGACTCTGTCTGCGAATAATTATTAAATCGCTACACCGCGTAAAATATGCAGTTTTCCGGGATTAAACTATTTTCTCCTTCCTTTCCTAGGGTCTTAATTTAAATTGGTTCAGCAGTTAAAGCGTGAAGCGATGACACACAGACAGAGGTACTTTCGCATTTATAATATTAACTAGCGACCCGCCCCGGCTTCGCACGGGTGCAATACATATAAACATTCCTCTTGAATCACTCTATTAAAAAAAACCGCATCAAAATCCGTTGCGTAGTTTTAAAGATCTAAGCATACATAGGGACAGACAGACAGACAGCGCGAAGCGACTTTGTTTTATACTATGTATACTCCATTTAATTTAGAATTATAAACCACAACAACATTATATTGCGGCTCGTGAACTCTAATCTCTTTACAATTTGTACTGGAGTAACAATTGACGACACGCAAATAAAGTAACATTAAAACAATTTTATTTTGTGGCTCCCAGACTATTTTACTGTACTATTTGCTAGGTAAGAAATAGTTGACCAGACGCAATATAATGATGTTGTGGTTTTCAATTCTAAATTAAATGAAGTATAGTGATAGTGATGTAGTGATAAGGCTTATTATCATGATTACGGTGAAGGAAAATGTCGTGAGGAAACCTGCATACACCTGCAAAGAAGTTCAATGGTGTGAAGTTCCCAATCCGCACTTGGCCCGCGTGGGAACTACGGCCCAAGCCCTCTCATTCTGAGAGGAGGCCTGTGCCCTGCAGTGGGACGTATATAGGCTGGGATGATGATGATGATTATCATAATAAAAATACAAAATGATCAGCAACTACAAGCTTTCTTTGTTAATATATATCTGAACTTGACTTAAACAGTTGTAGCATCATAAATTATGTTCACTATGTTTAGAATTCGTATAAAGAACATTAGATAAATTCGTGACCAAAGTACGGTACGGTTATTGTACGAGCCCGTATTTGCCGACCCGGAATGAACGACCTGATAATTCAAACCCTTATGGCAATAACATGAGGGCCGGAAATTACAGGGGTTAAATTCAGGAATGGCCCGACACGGTTTGCGATCGTTAAATTCGATCGTTTGCGAGAGGATAGATAGAATGCGAGAAGATATGAACTGCTATTCGGGAACGCCAAAAATCACTGGTTTAGATAGATAGATAAAGACGTTTATTTGGTACTGCAAGCACACACAATCAAGATTAACAAAAATACAAAAGCCAGTACAAACTTAAAAGTAAAACATTATATATTGTCTGTATGCGCTGCAGTAGTGCAAAAGGGCCGTGGCTCAGTGGTCAACATTGCTCATAGGAGCAAAACACTGATATTCTGCCACAACCAAGAGGATCGAGAACAAAATATTACTTACTAATTCAAAATAATTATACAACAAAAGAAAAACAAAACAAACAGTGCTAAGCATCATTAATACCGACAATAAAAAGCAGATTACACCTACAACAAAAGCACAAAACAAGCCATGCCACCCGAGACGTTTGCGAGAGGTTTGGGTTGAGCTCGGGATGAGCCTTATTTATTTATTTACAAAGCGAATTTACAGGAAAATAAGGCTCATCCCAAGCTCAGCCCATCCCTATCCACTCGCAAACGATTGAATTACCGCTCGCAAACCGTATTGAGCCGTTCCTGAATTTAGCCCCAGGTCGTATTTTTAATGCACCCACAAACGGTTGTTCTACATCGTTTCGTTCGTACAAATAATTTCGAAAGTCGTCGAGCGTCTTTCGATCATCGAGGTACTGGTCAGTTTTGGTGACTCTATAATATCACATCTCACCCCATATAAGTCCTAATGCAGGGCACAAATCTTCTTTTAGAAGCAAGGGCTTGGACCGCAGTTCTCACGCGGACCCAGCGCGCATTGAGAACTACACACACTATTGGATTTCTTAGTAGGTGTGTGCAGGTTTGCTCACCATGTTTTGCTTCATCATAAAGGGCATGGTAAATTTTAATAGTACATTACAACAGAGGCCGACAACTCCTTTTCCGGCCGAGGCTTGTATAGTGCTTTTCTCAAACATGCAATGAAATAAATAAAAAACTTCAAGAAATTAAAATTGCAAAGAAAGCAAACTATTACTTATGTTTTTTTTTAGGGCTGAATGCTATGATGCCATTGATCTATAAACGTCATGATGCTGTGTCACATTAAACAATAGACTATCGCTTTCAATCGCAATGCTGTATGAAAATCCATTACATACTTTGATCAATTATAACTGTAGATCCACAGTCGCGCGCCCGAAAATGTCCGAGCCAAATGAGCGCCACTTTGATAAAAGTGGCCTTCTTTTTTCTCAGTACGTTGCGTGAAATTGTCAAATTTAGCTGTCAAGTGTCAACCGAAATTCGACTGTAATGAAGTAAAGACTAGGTTCAAATTTCTGTGTAGGTGATGATTTTAATTGTTATGCAAACAAATAAAAAAGTTCGGACATTTTTTGAAGGGGATTTTGTTCGGCAATGTGTATCTTCAGTTATAATTGATCAAAGATTACATAGCACTTGTCTAACCGCGCCCGCAACGTGATATGTCCCGGCGTACTATTTGGAACGTAAGGTTAATATTTCATTGCATCTTTGAGAAAATGTAATTTCGCACATAAATACCGAAAAAAACTGCGCTTGATCGGGCGTGAATATGGTCAAGTGCTAGTTTATTTTGCATAAAAACAAACTACGCGGATAAAGCGGTAAAATAAAATGTAGAAAAAGCAACATACACAAGTGTTCTCTACGTAGTTATCAAGCAATAATAATAAGGCATTGAAACATATGTCATCACCGTAATCAGTTTTAGTAGGGGAGCCCAAGAGGGGATTTGTGAAGTTACTCGAGCGCGGCAGATTAATATACGGGGGATACCTTATACCCTCTAGAGTACCCCCATTGAATATGAGCACTTCAAGTTGGTTTGCCTAGGGCACCCCGTCAAAATGCTTAGTAAAAAAATATATTTTTAAAATACTCGAGCGCGTCAGATTAAGATAAGGTGGGTTAATTATTAGCAGAACAATGCACATTTCACTTCCAAATCGTCGAGTCTTTGGAATTAACATCCCCTATGAAAACCTGACGCGCGCCCTTCCGTATGGCCACCCCCACCATGCAAAGCAGATTATCATACATTTATTATCAGTGGCACGCTGGAGTATCAAATTAACAAAATCTGACGCGCTCGAATATTTCAAAGAATCTATCTTTTTTACTAAGTTTTTTGACGGGGTGCCCCAGGCAAACCCCCCACATGATGATTGATGTGCTCATATTCAATGGGGGTACTCTAGAGGGTATAAGGTATCCCCCATATTAAAGGTCTTCTACACGATCGGGACCAACCGCCAACCATCGTGTCCTTGGTCGGGTTGATTTAAAAATGGACAGTGTAGAAATCGGTTGAACCGACAGATATTTGGTTGATGTCAACGGCCTTGGTCGCGAGCGCATTGTCCGTGGTCGGCCCCAACCGTATGGAACGCTGTCGGCCGACGCGAGCGACACGACGGTCGGCGGTTGGTCCCGACCGTGTAGAAGGGGTTTAAATCTGCCGCGCTCGAGTAACTTCACAAATCCCCTCTTGGGCTCCCCTACTATTTAGCCTGTTGTGAAACTTGGTGATTGTGAACGAACTCAGTACGCTTCTAGCCGCGGTGCGCGCCGCACGCTGTTTTCGCTAAAATCGTTATCTAAAATCAAAGCGTTAAAAAAACAATTTGCAACATTGTTGTGTTGATAAAGTGTATTTATTTATCAGTTCGATAACCTAATTGATAAGAGTTACGAAATATAAATAGTGCATTGTCTTATCAAGAGCGAGAATATTATTTAAAAGTGACTCTACCACGCGATATAGCTATCTTAGTACAAATTGAAATTAAAAAAATAACCATTGTTTTTAACGCATTTCCTAAGCTACCGGTATTGTTTTTGAGTGTGTAATGATAGATATAACTGTACCTAACATTTGGTATAATGTTACATCCATATCCATAGATACGGTCAAGGGCTTTAATTCATGAGCCACCATGGAACCATTTCACAGTAAACGTCATAGTGACATCGCATTAATTAACAAGGAAAATCATAATGGCTTTTCCTTTGAAAAGGTTCCATGGTGGCTCATGAATTAAAGTCCTAGACTGTACTAATATTATAAAGAAAGTGTGTTTGTTTGTTTGTCCGGCTTTCACGTAGAAACTTAGTGACGGATTGACGTGATTTTTTGTATGGACATAGTTGAAAGACTGGAGAGTGACGAAGGCTACTTTTTTCCACGGGATAATATCTCATTCCCACGTGAAACACGTTACGTGCGCGAACGAAGTCGCGGGAAAAAGCTAGTTTGATTTAATTCGATTTACTCGAATTTACGATGGTTTTACAAAATAAACCCGACCTAACCCAGTGCATATCATTTTTTAGTTTCTAAGTTAGATATTTAGTTATTATTTCTTAATATTTGTATTCCTAGTTTCAATAAATATTTAAGCATAATCAATTTTATTAGAATTATTTAAGTTTACTGGAGTAAATCGGATTATATCAAAAGTAGTATTATACCACATGTTTTTATATCTATCGAGCTGAACCCCTTTTTCGAACTGGCGCCAGACTTAGGGCCTAAGCACACGCGTTTTTAAACGCGACGTCGACGCGCGTTTTAGGAACGCGCGTTTACAGTGCGTTTTTCATTCCATAGAACAGCCATATAACCCGCATGCGTATCGCGATTGTATCAATACAAACGCCCGTCGACGGCGCGTTTAAAAAACGCCGTGTGCTTAGGCCTAAGGATAGCGATTGAAACGCTAGTAGAATAACCCATAGTGCGTTCATAGTGGTTCATAGTTATATAGTAAAAGTAAATATACTAAAAAATGTTTAAACAGTTCGGCTGCATAGCGTGAATACCTAAAACTAAGTAAATAACAAATTAAAAAAGCAATCAAAGATGGCCGCAGCATCGTCAGCTGACAATAAAGAAATAAATCAAGAAATTATAGACAAAACATTGACCGAAATCGAAAATGTTAAAACAACTGAAGAATTCGAAGAAAAGATTGAGTCGACGAGCAAATTTGGATTTTCTTTGGCCAGTTGGATGAAAGTGCTTTTTAATAAGGCGCCCGAAGAGGAATTTAAGGCAGAATGGATGACCGTAAGTTTTTTTACTTCTGTATAGGAAACACGGTTAAAAAAGCTTTTTTAACTTAAGTCAACTTAACATTACATTAATCTTTATCTTATCACTTTGACGGATCTAGGTTGATTGGTCGAATGTTTTTTGTCCTAACGTATTGTTTGGTTTAATGATTGTTTCGTAGGTATAATTTAAATAATAAAAAAATAATAAGCTTTTAAAACACCCAAAAAAACTATGAAATAAAAATTTAACCGACCACAATAAGCATGAAAATATCTTTCTACTAATCTGTTTGAAGTCGGTGCCACAGCTCGAGCCAGTACGAGTGGACCTAGTAATTTACTTACCTACATACCTACTATCTATATTATTCAGGAATTTTGAAATGGTTATCCTGTAAGACTATATATAGGTTAGGTTTATTTTACAACAATTCTGAATACAATCTTTGCACGATCTGTTTGTTAATGACTTTCTTAATAGACATTGATGTCATTTGTTACGATGTGGTTCCTATAACTAGACCGTTTAATAGTACATTGTCCATCAAGGGCCGTAAGTAGGGGATTACTAACGAGAGCCTATTAGAAGCCCGACGCCGGAGGCGGAGGGCTTTTAATGACTCGAGTTTGTAATCCCCTTACTGCCCGTGATACACACAATGATTTTCATCACACTGCGAGGAAAAAAAATCCAAAAATGAAATTATTTTGTCTCTAAACACTTAAATTAAATAAATAATGGCTACTCGCCAATACAGATTGACACTTTTTTCAAGTCATCTACCATAGATAATGTAAAGTGTGTTTAGAATTCGAATGGCCAAACGGCCACATTCTGCCAACATGTTAAAAAAATACTGACTAAAATTATTGCAAAACTATTTGGTATAAATTTAAAATATAAAAATTACGAAGTTTCATGAAGCGTAGACAAGTTTTGTGTAGTAAAATTAGGTTATAGCTAAGTTTTAAACATATAAAAATAAAACGTTTGCTGACTTGAAACCTCCTTAGTCTGTTTGAAAATTATAAAACTAAAGTTAGAACTCCCTTGGGAAGAAAAACTGTACGTAAATCCATAACTCCCTTAAGAACAAATTAGGCCTTTCACATTTAGTATACAGGCATGGAATAACACCATTGACGAGCAAGTGTGATGAAAATGACCTCTCCCGGCCCCCTTTGTCGTCATACCCCCCAGCCCCTGTACCGCGCGGGCGTGGACTCATTTAACCCTTTCAACGCCGCGCCTCGACAAAACGTAAACCTGCTTTGAATCTTATGTCATTGTGTCAAGATCACTTTGACACTGTACTTTGTGACACCTATATGTGTTGTTGGCGTTGAAAAGGTTAAACGGTCTAGCTATAAGTGTATTAGTTACCGAACACAGGCAGTATCGTACTTGACCAAAATAATACATTAACTCGATTGTTTTTATTAGTCTTTATTAATTTGGGATGTCCATACATTAAGCTTGTCATTAAATTTCTATAAAGTACTTTGATCAATTATAACTGTAGATCCACAGTCGCGCGCCCGAAAATGTCCGAGCCAAATGAGCGCCACTTTGATAAAAGTAGCCTTCTTTTTTCTCAGAACGTTGCGTGAAAGTGTCAAGTTTAGCTGTCAAGTGGAGTTTTGCCGCTACCGAAATTCGACTGTAATGAAGTAAAGACTAGGTTCAAATTTCTGTGTAGGTGATGATTTTATTTGTTACGCAACCAAATAAAAAAGTTCGGACATTCTTTGAAGGGGATTTTGTTTGGCAATGTGTATCTTCAGTTATAATTGATCAAAGATAAAGTATGAACATCTATCAGACTATTAATAATAAGACTAATTTTAACATCCGTCTTCGTGAGAGATGTCTTGAGTCTCGCTCTGGGAGGTATCCACGCGTTTCTGAGAAAAAGGGTCTTGACAGACGGACGGACGGACAACAAAGTGGTTCTATAAGGGTTCCGCTTTTTCGTTTTGAGGTACGGAACCCTAAAAATAATATACCACAATTTAAAGATCGAGAAAATCATTTACAGTGATGTTTAGTCTAACTTGCCCAATCATCTATTTATTTAATTCATTGAATCAGGCGTTACTTTGCGGAGGTTCATATTGATGAACTGAAACAATTACTTTGCTCACCCGCGACCTTCGCCGCGATTTAGGTCGCGGGTGAGCAAAGTAAATGTTTTCTGGAGTACTTAGCTTTAAAACGGCTCAAGTGGCTCCCAATCCGGCTTCGCTGAAATTCACACATTCTACTCCTACATATGCACATATGTACCTATATAGCATCCTTTAGTACACTGCCGCATCATGACAAAACACGCTAATATTCGTCCGATAAGTTTAATTACAAACTGTTCATTCAACTAATGAACAGTGAATTCAGACAAGGACAAAAACCTTTCTGTATAAAGTTACATATACTCGTAAAGAGATAAGTGATCAATGTAAATGAAAATTTGAAGATATCCAAAATTATAGTACTTAAATAATATTATGATTAACTGTTGCCCGCGACTCCGTCTGCGATGAGTTCGTTTATCGCTATTTCGCAGGTACTATGCAACTTTCCGGGGAAAAAAACCATCCTATGTCTCAAACTATCATATCAAATTTCATTAATTACGGTAACCGATTAGGGTACTCATCCTCTCCTAGCCGTATTCGGCCACAGCGACTGTTTCCTATAATTCAGAGCGTCGCTGATGCGCTCTCAGGTGGCTGACGTAGCCGATTTTTGCAACGAATGCTCTGCCACACTCGCCACAGGTCAGCACCCCTCCGACGTAGTTAAACTTTATGGCCACAGGTGGTCTGGCCTTCAGCTCGTTGCGTTTAGCGTCTAATCCGGTACAGCGACTAGCCTCAAAGTCACACACTTTATTGTGCACCGTCTGCCTCCATCGTGGTCGATCCTTTGCTAAAGCCTCCCACTTGGATGGCTCAATATTGGCTCTCTTCATGTGACGCTTCGATTAGGGTACTAAAAACGTATTAATTCATTAATGTACATAGGAATCCGTTATTTAAGAAAACTATAAGTAACATAAACAAATAGTGAACAGAATGGGTCAACTAACCTAACCAAAAATGTATATCTCTAATATATAAAAATCTCGTGTCACGGTGTTTGTTACCGAACTCCTCCGAAACGGCTTGACCGATTTTTACGAAACTTTTTTTCTGTATTTGGTAGGTCTGAGAATAACTCGTAGGCTATTTGATATACCCTTATTCTTCGCTAACGGAGTCGCGGGCAACTACTAGTGTATGTATAAAATCTTACTAATATTATAAATTCAAAGATCTGCGATACTTAATTGTACGTTATTTTGTCAACAGATAGACGAATACAAGCATTTGGCGGAGGAGAGCATGCAGAATGCGTTCCGCGTGGTCACCCTGCCCACCTGGAAGCTGGAGAAGCGGGGATCCACGAAGGGGGACGTGGTGGAAGTGACGCAGACTGACGACTTCGGGAAGGTCTACCGGTTCACGGTGAGTCCACGGGCTGGATACCAGTCGCAGACTAGGGCTCTGCAGTATACTTCCACGTACAATCGCGGATACAAAAAATTATGATTTTTGGATGGGGCAAAAAGGTTCTCGAGTGGCGTCCACGGACCGGAAGACGCAGTGTAGGTAGGCCTCCAACAATGGAGCGACGAACTGATTAAGTAAACCACCTTTAGTGGGTATGTATTACAATACCGAAGTACGAAAGACCGAATGTATTAAAACATCGAATGGGTCAAAAGACCGACACGTTTTTTTTTCTGAAACCGTTAACTTTTGAAGATTTTTATAAAACTAACCTAACCTAATGGGTTCTGTATGATGCCGTTTTAATAAATTCTGAAAAGTTTACGGTTTCAGAAAAAAATCGTTTCGGTCTTTTGACATTCGGTCTTTCGTACTTCGGTATTGTAATACATACCCTTTAGTATGTAAGTAAGTTATTTATAAGATCGTTTAGAAGTTGCAAAAACCACAGAAAAAAATATGCTTAATTACTTGCGACGCGGCTAGCGTGCGAACTGAAAGCCGAGCGACAACCTACTGCCATACTCCTCCCCGGGAGGAGCGCCGGCCGAACATACCTAAACTGCGGAGTGAAACCCCCCTGGTTGGGGTCTGGGGTTTGGCACGAGGTCGTTCTTGCTTCCCAACCCGTTTTTAGGGTTCCGTAGTCAACTAGTTTCGTGGTCCCATTGTCTCATTAATGGGACTACGAGGGAGAACTGTTTCTCGTCGTCCCGTTAGTATGTGCTGTTGTGGAAATTTTTGTCCTGTATTATTTCCTGCATAGATAAAGTTTTTCGAGTATGTCGTGAAATCTCTAAATCAACAGAAAGAAGACAAGAATTTATAAAGCGGGATGATTTCATAAATAAATAAATAAATAATAAATATCACAGGACAATTTCACACCAATTGATCTAGTCCCAAACTAAGCAAAGCTTGTACTATGAGTACTAGACAACGGATAAACATACTTATATAGATAAATACATACTTAAATACATATTGAACATCCAAGACTCGAGCACAAACATTCGTATTTTTCACACAAATATCTGCCCCGACCGGGAATCGAACCCAGAACCTCAAACTTCGTAGTTAGGTTCTCTAACAACTAGGCTATCCGGCCGTCCGGTCGTTGTTATTTCATAATGAATTATCAACTGCTGCTGGTCCATGGAGATATCTCGGTGCATTTGGAACAATTAAGATAACCTCTGATAGACCTTTATTTTATTACTTATATTGAGTTGTATCGCAGTGTACCTAACTATTTTTTTGGTTGAATACTTAAAGTTGATATTTTTGTCGCTAGTGTCGCTGCTAAGTGACTATAGAAAAACAAACTGAAAAATGTCGATATATAGGAAACATTTGTGTCTAAACTCCTGACCAGTGGTGGTGTAGGGGTTTGGCACGCAGCACGAAATGCTGAGGACAAGGGTTCGATTCTCAGCGCTGGTCTTTTTTCTGGGTTTTTTCTGTGTATCCATGTTTCAGTTTGTATTTAGTACGAAAATATTTAATTTTGATATGTTTGTTTACATTTTTAGCAAACCACACATCCTTATTTTTATAACAGGAAGTAGATAAATAGTCATGGGACTACGAGAAGCAGTTCTCCCTCGTGGTCCCATTAAGAGGGTTTATACCTGCTGAGCTGGCAACGTTGCATTTTTGTTGGTTTTTCTCGATTATTCCATAAAAATTGAATTAAAATTATAAATGTTTTGAATACAATTTGTTCTAATATATAAGTTAATGTGTCTACTGCAATAATAATTCGTGATAAAACTTTTATTTTTTTTAAAAACCGTTAGGTAATAATTTGTTCGTTTTTAAAGAAAATAAAAGTCTATCACGAATTATTATTGCAGTAGACACATTAACTTATATATTAGAACAATTTGTATTCAAAACATTTATAATTTTCATTCAATTTTTATGGAATAATCGAGAAAAACTAACAAAAATGCAACGTTGCCAGCTCAGCAGGTATAAACCCTCTTAATGGGACAAAATAATGGGACCACGATAAAACGGGACTTCCTAATGCCGGAAGTTTTTTTGGAGGGGAACAAAGGATATATTTCACACTAAATACAAACTGAAACATAGATGCACAGAAAAAACCCCAGAAAAAAGACCAATGCTGGGAATCAAACTCAGGTCCTCGGCATTCCGTGCCGCGTGCTTACCCCTACACCACCACTGGTCAGGAGTTTACACGCAAATTTTTCCTATGCATCATACATTCCAGCCTGCCATCATCACTTTTGCAGTGATACTGCGCCATCTATGTTCAGTTCTCAACGAGAAACATCACATCAACACTCCTTCGGAACTAACCGCTCACCCGGACAAGAGATGTCGCTACTAGGCCATACTTTTATCAAGTTTGGTTTGAAGTATATTTTGTATCTTTTGTATTTTTCATTTTTTCAACTTAATTTTTTTTTACATTTACGGTCATCCCGTGAAATCCATATATTTCATACTAAATACAAACTGAAAATGGGAACTAGGATGTTCACAGCACGTGTCCGATCCAAGGTCATGAATAATCGCCGTATTCCAGGGTCTGGTGGACTGCCCCCCGGAGTTCCTCTTCAAGGAGTTCAAGGACAACGTCACCAAGCTGCCGGACTGGAACCCCACCATACTCAAGAGTGAACTCATCAAGGTATGTTATTGACACCTTTTTATAGTATAAATCATCCCAGGTGAATTTTTCGCTTCGAGCCATTACATTAAACTTGAAAATTAATACTATGACGATACCGTTTGTTTTGAAAGATAAGGGCTCGAAGCGAAAAATTCACCTGAGAAGATTTATACTATAACCCCCGACGCAAAAAGAGGGGTGTTATAAGTTGTGTGTATCTGTGGCATCATAGCTCTTAAATGTGGCATCATAGCTTACAACGCCCTCTGTATACAGTACAATAATGCCTTCAGGATGTTGTTGCGACTGCCGCGGTTTTGTAGCGCTTCTGGGATGTTTGCTGAACACCACACTGATGACTTCTATGCCATCAGGAGGAAGCGCGTCGCATCCCTATTGGGGCGGGTGCGGAGTAGTGGCAATATCATCCTGAAGGTCATTGCTGATAAACTAGATTGTTCCATCCTGAAAACATGGGTGGGATTGCATGTGGACTAAGAGTTAATTAATTATCTGATTGATTATTAAATTATTGTTCATTTATTAGTGTTTTTAAATATAATTTTATCGAACTCATGACATTTTTAATAACTATATAATTGTTAATTAAATATTAATGTATCCTAAATTTAAATTAATTAATTGTTGGTCGACATCTGTGATAGTTATTTGAGTGCATTGCTAATTAATTGATAAATAATTTGACATGTTTTTATTTTATACTATATACTTACTAATATAGGCTAAGCAAATGTTCCTACTAATTATGTACTATGGGCTATGTTGCCTGAAAATAAACAATTTTTATTTTTGTTTTTTTTTTTTAAATGGGTGAGCCGATTGGATGCGGTTTTGTTTATTTGAAAGCTGATTTCTCGGTGATGGTTCTTAGACATGGTTCATGAAAATTGTTTCAGCCGTTTCAAAGTTATTCGGCTTCTTTTGTTTGTTAACCGCCACAGCACCGCCACGCCCCCGCTGTCTGTGCGTTTGCGGCTTTAATGCTGGACAACATAATGCATTAACTCAATTGTTAAAATTAGTCTGATAAAATTTAGGAAGTTCATACTTGGTTGAAATAAAATCACAAACTCAATGTATGGATGCTTTTTTTAATTTAATTTTTTCAAACCTTCCCTTCATGTCTTATTTTTGTGTGGTTGCAGGAGATATCGCCGGGCATAGACCTGTCATACCAGGTGACAGCGGGCGGGGGGAAGGGCATCATAGCGCCGAGGGACTTTGTCATACTGCGACGCTGCGCTGCACTCAGCAAAGAGGTACCTACCTTTTTAAATCTAATGTTTAACGTGTTTGTCTGCATCGTAAAGTTTATTTATAAATGTTTAGTATTCCATGTTACATCGAATTTAACTCGATATATCAAATACATTCAGTATTGAAAGACTTTCGTTGAACACATCTGTCGGTGAACTAAGCATTCGATGGAAAACAAATTCTGCGAAACGAAAACGAAGTTAATTAAAAAGCGATGTAACTTGTGTCGATTCTGAAACACGAGTAGAGCAGTAAAAAATGCACACAAAGAAAGTCTATGGTGTGTGTTAAGTTCAGAACCGGAACTGGGCCCGCGTAGGAACTACGGCCCAAGCCCTCTCATTCTGGGAGGAGACTTGTGCCCTGCAGTGGGATGTATATAGGCTGGGATGATGATGATGATGAATAAAATATCGGTTGTAATAAACTAATGAATTAGACGAATATCTAATTTAACCTTCAGTTATGCAATAATACGTTTCGCAGAATTTGTTTTTCATCGACTGCTCGGTTCACCGACGATTGTGTTCTACGAAAGTTTTTAAATACTGAACGCCTAGTAACACCTCGTGTCTTGATTTCAGGGTCACGTGGTGGAATCGGATCCATACTGCTACATCAGTAGTGGAGTTAGTGTCAATGTACCTGGATACCCACCTCATAGAGATATAGTCAGGTTAGTAATGCAACTGATGAACTAGCACTATGTCAGGGCCCGTATATGGCATGCCGTTGAACGTTGGCAAAATTAACGGAGGGAGCGAGGGAGAGAGATTTACAAATATCGACACAGGAGAAAAAATTGGCAAGAAAAGATACCGATAAAAAACATCGAACAGTACAAATTGGGTCCCACGCAGCATAATGTTGTGGTTATCATTTCCCTTTAGGTGACCAGCTTTCTAATTTTTGTGTCAGTTTTGTGAGGTTTTCATTCAGACAGTTTATTGTAGCGCCCTTGTTTCTGAGCATGAAAATCCCGAAAATTTACTGTCATGAAAAAAAGTAAATAACAGTACATATTTTTTGAAGATGTAAAGCCTTCCTCGCACTACAGGGATGTTGACTCCATTAAAAAATAATAGGGATGACGACTGGGTTAAAAATTGGTCATTCTAATTAGTCCGTCATTTAGATTATGGGGAAAATATGGGACACGTATTTTTTGGTTTATCAAATTATTAAAAAACGACAAAAATATAGATCATCAAACTTCCGGAGTGGGGGCTTGTGACGTCACCCTTAGGTAAAAATTGTACCATATAGTGACGTCACTCGAAACTTCTAAGCACTGTATTCTTCTCATTTTTTGTTTGTCAAACAAAGGAAAAAATACGTGTACAATATTTTTTAATAATCTAACTGACGGACTAAACAGTTTTTTTTAGTCGTCTAGCCTATTCGAAGACACGACTCCAGTAAAAAAACGCTTTATTTTAGCCCTGAAAACCAGATTAATTTTTGATTAACTGCAAAATTAGATTTTTTGTTGCTTTAAAACAAATAAATAGTTGATTGAGTCGGCGAACAAGTGACGTCATAAGTTGCTATTGCCATTCAAACTCTATGGGAGAATTGTGTTTTGACAGCTCATAAAAAGTACGTCAGTTGATTGGTGGTGTCAACATCCCTATTAAAAAAAACCGTCCAAGTGCGAGTTGGACTCACGCGCCGAGGGTTCCGTTCAAATTTATATGTATCTATGAACATCCAGTCTTAGTAGACCCCTGATCCTAAGCAAAATGTGCGCAGTGTGACAGTCAGACAAACTAGATCTTGTTCAAACCAATTTTCGGTGGAAGTTTACATGGTAATGTACATCATATATTTTTTTTAGTTTTATCATTCTCTTATTTTAGAAGTTAAAGGGGGGAGACACACATTTTACCACTTTGGAAGTGTCTCTCGCGCAAACTATTCAGTTTAGAAAAAAATGATATTAGAAACCTCAATATCAATTTTGAAGACCTATCCATAGATACCCCACACGTGTGGGTTTGATGAAAAAAATGTTTGAGTTTCAGTTCTAAGCAGCAGCATAGTTCTTATAGTTTCGGATAAAAGTGGCTGTGACATACGGACGGACAGATAGGCATGACGAATCTATAAGGGTTCCGTTTTTTGCCATTTGGCTACGGAACCCTAAATACATGTCATCCCATAAAGTAAAGCCTGTTTGTGTGCAGGGGCTACAATAAGGTGGGGTGCTGGTGCCTCAAGCCTGCCAAGGTTCGTTCGGTGGGCGGGCACGAGACGCAGCAGACGCAGTTCCAATGGCTCATGTGCTGCGACCTCAAGGGTAAGCAAACACTGGCCAACAGGTTCTGTTGCCCTAGATATAAGTAGGTGGAAAATGGATGCAATATGGTGGCGAAAGCATAAGAATTTTATTAAATTTCGAGTAATATTTTTGTATAAAAATATATGCAGTTTTTATTTATTTATGGAGAACCAACAGCTTGTAGAAATTACAGTAAATGGGTGGATCAACTATTTCTTGTTGTTATTCTGTCCCGTCAGCGAGGGGTCAAAAGTAGGACAGTTTAATTAGAAGAAATGTTGTGTCACATTAACTAACATGCTTATTAGATGACCAATTGTAGAAGGGGCTTAAAGCTACCACAAAAATGCATGTTTGGCAAATTTTAATCCGATAAACTTACGGTTTAAAGAGTGACCTAGGAGAACGTCACTATAGCAACGAGTGACAAAAAAAATTGATTGATCCAAATACAGCAGGCCAATTACAAGTTCTCGCCGACATGTAACCGGCTAGCCGGTGTCGGAGAAATAAAAGAACTAGTTGTAAAAGAAAAATATAATACAATAGATAATAATGTATATACAAATTGTTCCAGTCAGCACTGCTCTTCAATAAAATATAAAAAACTGGCCTAGATTTTCTGGAGCTGGTGGGAAGGCAGGGCAGGGTATTCACGTAGCCTCCGAGCGTCCAATAGGGTTCAGGCTTTAGGCGGTCTGTTCCGAGGCGGTAGAGCAGAACGTTGGTAGATAGGTTGGAATGTAGATTAGTAGGTAGAAGCAGAAAGGGAGGAGCTAGAATAAAATACCCTGTTTTACTGCTTGCTTCAAGCACCCATACAAGCCTCGTTATACTGCCTAGGTCAGCGAAAGAAAACTAAACGAAACTAGGATTAGGTTTCACAGTTTATGTACAACTAAATAGAAATTTACACATTTACACCCCTTGTCACCTCCGTAGATGGAGTCTTTGCACCACAAATGGCCACCTTTGTGAAACACCTCGGGGAAGCACTCGCATCTCGCTGGGACCGCTCTTTGTCTTGCGTCTTGGGCTGGCTAAGAGCTCGGATAATAACTTCTATATTTAGAGCGACTAGCATGTGCATTCGAGGCACCCGTCATAAATGGAAGCCAGCAGCGAAGCTATTTGGCTTCGGCGATGGTGCTGCCCTACCACACTCCGACTGACAGACTGACTTGACAATTTTTTCATAGTTTACTAATTTATTAGTTTCCATTTTTATCTGTTATTACTTCCTAATGTATTTTTCTAATGTATATAGAATATGTGTAAATAAAGTATATTTTATTCTACAAAAAAAAAAAAACAAGTAAATAGAAAGAAAGAACGGAACATATAATAATTACAGTACCTGCAATAGCGGCAGCCCTTTATAATACAAGCAACTCGGTAAATTAGTACTATACCGAGTATAATTATAATTATATTCGTAAAGGAATCAAATTTCGGCATAAGCCTTGCCAAATTGTAGAGCCAATCACAGGAAAAAACAAAAGAATATCAATAGTTCAGAATTTAGAATTTTGTTCTGTAAGCGGTCAGATGCGCACCACGGAGGTTTGCCGTGTTACAGACAATTACAGTGTAACAATATGGCAGTTTGCCCACAGAGTCCATTCGGACACACAAACAGAAAAAAAAAATACTTAGTAACAAATATTTCAGCACTATTTTAGCGGCGGAGAAAAAATATTCTAAGGCCGTACTTAATCTAATCTAATGCGTATTAGCTAAACCCTAGGGGTCTAGCTTTGATCGAACTAACCGTGCAATCATAGCAGCACAATAATATTAATATAAACGACTAGATGGCGTCACTTGTGACAGTACCTAAACCGATTTATTTTAATTTCCAGGTAAAATACCTCAGTTCGTGTTGGACGCTGCTTTTGCTACTGTGATGCTGGACTACATAGTCCACGTGAGGAAGTTTGCTGCCGAATCCAAAGCCAAGGGCCTTTTTTAAATGTTACCAAATATGTATTTCCCGCGCCTTGCATTGATTATTTAATACTAAGGACAAGAAATCATCATCATGGACTGCTAATGCCTACACAATGCCGCGTTTCTTTAAGCTCCTAACACACAGACAGCGGAGGCGTGGCAGTGACGGTTGTAATATTCCATCTTGTATGAATGGTTGTGCGGTACCGTACCACGAACTCGTTCATACAAGTCAGAATATTACAACCGTCACCGACACCGCACCGCCACCAGGGGCAGGCCTCCTGCATGCCATGTACTTACGCGCGATATTTACCTACCGCGGGGACGATCTCCTGGGATCGAAATTCCAGTAGGTTGTCACAAGCGCGCGCCGACGCACGTTCATTCGTGTTCCACGGAAAAAATATGGCGCCTGGACTTTTATAAGTGAATGGTGAAACAGGGGGCAAATTTTAATATGACTATGCTAGAATTAATAGCTAATATAACAATTTGGAAGTTCGTATCGTGCTGTCCCTCTTACTCTTCTATAAAAAGCTATAAGCGTGAGCGGGATGGCACGATGCGAAGTTCGAAAGTTGACCTTCGTATCTAGTATAACGCTAGGGTACTGTGAGCATGGCAATGTGTTCTGCGCATTAATAATAATAATAATAATAAACCATTTATTTCAGATTCTTACATCCATAGTTAATTACATAGTTTACAAAACAAATCAAATTAAAATCAGCAATAGTCACAATATATTAAAACAAATTTAAATTAAATAAAAAATAAAAATAAAGGTCAAAATTAAAATTAAAATTTAAAATTAAAATAAATCAATACAATAAATATCCTTTTTTGTTAGGATTCCAGAGCTAAAATGCCAAAAACGGAACCCTTATAGTTTCGCCATGACCGTCTGTCCCTTTGTCCGTCCGTGGCTTAGCTTAGGGAATATTAGTGCTAGAAAGTTTGCATGGGTATAATATATAGCAATTATCCCGACAAAAATGGTAAAACAACATGTAGAAAAAAAAAATCCAAACTGCCAGCCCTTGTCACTGTCGGCACGCACACATTCTTAAGGAGACGGAGTAGTTTAATCTGTGGCTACAATCGCGGTAAGTACCAAGATTTTGTACGGGATGCAGTATCTGTTACGAAGTAACTATTTAGTAATCTGTGCCAGGGGGCTTTCATTCCGCAGTTTAGGTATGTTCGGCCGGCGCTCCTCTCGGGGAGGAGTGTGGCAGTAGGTTGTCGCTCGGCCTTCAGTTCGCACGCTAGCCGCGTCGCAAGTAATTAAGCATCTTTTTTTCTGTAACTTACTAAAGGTACTGAATGAATACACACTGTTATCTTTCTTGATTTATACACCTACCAAATATCGGCGACTGGGAACCCTGTGCCCTTGGTTTCGGATCAGCGGTGCCCAACGGAATATGAACGCTCGTATCACACGATAAGTTTCAATTTCGCGTGCAAGCAGTAAGAGTAGGCAAGTTTTTATACCAATAGTTGACTTTTGTTCGAGAGTGATCCTTCTGTACGTTTGTACTATTACTTATACTGTGCCGCCACGCCTGCGCTGTCTGTGCGTTTGGAGCTTTAGCAATCCATGATTTTATTGTTCTTGTTAATACTGTTTTCTTAGGGCCACTTGCACAGTTCAGGGTAAAAAAATTAAATCGGTAACCCTGGATTAAGAATGACAGTTCCATACATTTTGACACTTGTTAACCCTGGGTTAGCAGTTAACTCGGAGTTAAGTAGCTAACGCAGGTCCGCGCAAGCCGGCCTTAGTGTGTATCCCGCGTAAACTAGCTATGCATTTTCCCGGGATAAATAGAAGCTTGTTTAAATCAGAGATAGCGAATCTTTTTTACTAGTGAAAAGACTTGTACTTTTTTAGTATCTTCTACATTGTCTCTGATTAATATGAGACATTTTTTCCCGGAATACTGTACAAGCAAAGTTCCCGCGGGATGAAAACGGGGTTGCGTGTGAAATGTGGTATTAACCCTTTTCCAGGCATAAAACACAAATTTTATTTTTTTATTTTTATTGAAACTAACTTAGCTTGTAAGTTGTATACTAACAAAAATGATGGATCTATTGTTATCTAATGAATAAATAAATTATTATTTATTATAAATGTATACAAAGGTTCGACCTTGTTCTCTTTACAATATGGTAGAAAATCAATTGAATTTGTACAAAATATGCTTTGCTTTAAATAGTCCTGCATAGGACAATGCTTAGATTATTTATACACTAGATAGAGCTTAGGCGGCATGAATGCGTCCCGAAAAATATAAGCCAACTGTTGGCTTATATGCCATTTGCCTCCCTTCAGTTTGAATGACGTAACGCGATCGTAATATAAAGGTGTCAAATGGATTTTTGGACGTTTTGTATCGCCATGTTTGCTACTGACATTATCTAGTGTATAAATAATCTAAGGGACAATGTAACACGATGATTAATTTTGCAATAGCGTATCTAAATAGAAGGGATCTGGAAAAGGGTTAAATACAATATAATATGTATTTGTAAGTATCATTATTAGTAAAATGGACGATACAAAGTATTTTATTTTGCTATTCCGATTTTCATTGGGTATTTTTTTTTATACAAATCAACTTTTTCCTTTAGCAATTTTAAGCACACATTATCGTAAATACTTTGAAAAAACTCATCTCAAAGTCGATAATCTTACAAAACTAACTGTACTACGTCGACTTAAGGTTCATTTTAAGTTTTTATATACATACGAGCTATTTTCAAAGTATGTGGTAACGATGTGTAAAAAGTTTGGTTAAAATAAAATACTTACAGTGTTTTTATTGATACTTCTGTACCAAAGCTGTTTTTAATTGTAATATTTTAATGGACTCAGGATTTTGTTTCATATTTCCTTTGATCAATTATAACTGAAGATACACATTGCCGAACAAAATCCCCTTCAAAGAATGTCCGAACTTTTTTATTTGTTTGCATAACAATTAAAATCATCACCTACACAGAAATTTGAACCTAGTCTTTACTTCATTACAGTCGAATTTCGGTTGACACTTGACAGCTAAACTTGACAATTTCACGCAACGTACTGAGAAAAAGAAGGCCACTTTTATCAAAGTGGCGCTCACTTGGCTCGGACATTTTCGGGCGCGCGACTGTGGATCTACAGTTATAATTGATCAAAGCATATATTTCATAAGAATTCTGTTTACGTAAATATACATATAGAAAACTCCCGAGTTCATTTTTGTTCAATATCTCTAAGACTTAATACATTTAAGTGTAGTGCATTTTTATTCTGAATGTACACTTTGAGAGCAGTGAAAAAAGGTTGCATCCTGTATTGTAGTTATATTAAACTGGGAGATATGACCAGTTTTCGCTGCACTTTAGTATACCTAGTTAATTTGTACAATTAATATTAATATAGACGGCTAATTTAAATTAAGTATTTTTTTTTATATTATTTCTTTTAATCTCTACCAACAACTCGGCCTTATTAAAATCCTGTAGAAAAGAAATTTAAAACAGTTTTTTTTAAATCGCCACTTTTTATATTTTATATTAATCCTGTTGCATTTTAAAGAAATACAAAAGTAGTTTTAAATGGGTTAAGAATTAAGATAACATTTATGTTTATATCTTTAAAATAAAATAGATTTTAAGTTTAAAACGCTTGTATATTTTGTATTTAATAGTAAGTATTTTGTAAGCGACAAATAAATGCATTTTTGTACTGAACCTTTGATTTTATTTGCACCCGAAACCTAATAGACAGAATTACTCAATTATTTTTAGTCGTAAGATGCCGCAAACGCATATATGCGTTCAAATTGCGTGCAAAAATATGACAGCGACACTGGACACAAATCACGAAAATATGAGTTATCTGCAAAAATAAAAAATAAATTATCTGTACATCAATGCGTTTTAAAATTATTACAAACTCCACTTTATTACAGATAATAGTACATTATGATACAAGTGTGCTACGTTGGTCATTACACAGGAGGCATTATTGTAAGCGCGAGCCGTTAGGCGAGCGCGATACAGAAGCCGAAGTGTGTAATGATCAATGCACACGAGTTGCATACGACGTTTTTCAACACAATTGCGAGGAAAAAAAACAAACTTGTATTGTTAGTAAATTTTGTAATTTTTACAAGGAACATTTCACCGTGGGTTTCTACATCCTTGGTTGTAATATTTATTGAGCTCCTGACGTCTAAACGCACCAGTAATACCGAATATTAACGCAACCTGCAAAGAGATCAAATAAGTATATTAGTAAAGTTGTAGGAACGTATTGCCATAGTACTTAACGCAATTATAGAGCTGATTCATAAATTTACATTTATAATGTTCAACTGACCTTTGTTGTCAAGTACTGACTGTCCGGAGCTTCTTTTAAAAACTTTTCAACATCGGTTGGTGATGGTGACAACACCTTTGACTTTCGACCAATAGATCTGCCAGGATGTCTCTTTAGAAATGCCGTCAAGTTACTAAGTATTATATGTTTACCAACTTCATTTTTGGGCTTTACTGTGATTTTCAACATGGATATAACGAGCTGGGCTTGTATTTATTTGCCAGTTTATGCTATCACTCGCGTTCGTGCCTCGATAAGTATTTCCGGCGGGGTTGAATTAATATTTTGCTCGTCTTCACTATTTGAAGTAAATCTTTTTGATAGTAATTAACCACACAGCAGCAACTTTACCAAATATTTACGTAAAATGACACACTAGTTTTGTTTTTTTCGCGCGCCGCACTTTCGATGCGCGCGCGGGTTCAATAAAGGCACTGGAAAAACGGCTGTTCAGCCAGAGCAGCAGCAATATAAAAAATAAAATAAACTATAAATTTTAATGTTAGTAAATACGATAATTAAGTTAATTTGTGTTTATAAATATACAATTTGATGAAATAAAATGTTTATTTGTCATCTTAACCCTAAAATAATTTAATATTCGTGAAAATATTCAATGTTCTTAGACATAAACTTTTGCTCAAATTAAAAAAAAGTTTTCACTTCTCATGCTCTTAAAATGTTACTTTAGTCTCTGCATATCGGGACTAAAGCTCTTTTTTGATCTCAAGGCATTAAAGTAAATTTTTTTTAATTTACTATGGAATCCCCTAAACTGCCAATCACGGTGTTTGTGAATGGAGGATTATTGCCATTTTCAGTAACTGGGTATAGACAATTTTAAAGCTTTCCACAGACCGAAGCGCGCTGCGGACGCACTGTAGCGCCCTGCGCTTCGGTCTGTGAAAGCCTTTAGGGCGTGGAAATAACCTCAAAATGACAACTGTATAAAAAATATTTAAAAAATAATAATTTCGTGAAACACATTGAATAATTACGAATATTAATCTATTTAATTATAAAATATTAAAGATGAATTCATTTTATTTTGCACGTAAAGAAAGATTTCCTTTAGCTTAGGTGTTTTTAATTTGTTTTTTTTTAAAAACGCTGTCGGCAAAGCAGTTCCCTGCTCTGTCGATAAAATAGCAATCCGCACTGTCGGCAAAGCAGTGCTGGAGTGTACGGTAGATAGAGCAGTTACGTTTGAATGTTAATATGGCGTGACTTCAAAATAATGCGATGTCAGTTGCAATTAATAGTAAATAGAAAGTATAATTAGATATAATTTAACAAAGAATTGGCATATAGAAAATAAACTTAAAAAGTCGTTTCTTTATTCACGGGTAAGTGTTTCAGTTAACAATATATTTTGTGTGTGAACTTAGATCAATTAGGTTAATTTATTTGCCGATTCTAATGAATGAACAATTATCATTCTTACATGCATAGTCCAATTAGTTTTAACATAGTCTTTAAGTTAGAATCTGTTGGCTAATTATGCAAGCATTTAAAGCGTCACTTTACAAAAAAATATAAAAGAAAAGAAAAGACAGCGGTATTTTTTTTGCTATTTGAATTTTGAACAGATGTCCATTGCTCGTATTGAGCATACGTTGTAAAAAAGTAATTTTCACCTCACTAGCTCGGAAAGCCCTTTTTGTTTGTTTGACATCTATTGAGAAAATCGCTTTTTATCCACATGTGAAGAAAGAGTTTTGACATTTGAGGGCAGCTTAAGTGATATTTGACAGCTAACGAAACGTAAAACGTTAAAAGTGCTGAATTTTTAAAATCACAATTTATGAATTGCATCGAGTAAAAAACACTAAATACAGTCTTACAACTTTATTTTAATTCATAAATATCAGCATTCAACATTAACCTTCATTCTTGTTGTAAAAACGGATAAAATGTTATGACAGTCCAAGTAAGTCGATGTGCGAACAAAACGCACCCGAAATAATAAAAAAAAAACTCAAGTCAAAACTTTTCAATTAAATATTCGCATGTTTTTCTAATTATTTTCCTCGCTGTAGTGAGGTGAAAAGTTTTGTGTTATACACGGGTGAAAAGTTATTTTACGTCTCGTGTGTTGAAACACTCACTATCGAAAGGATTCTATTTTTGAACCACTCGCTTCGCTCGTGGTCAATCATAGAATCCTTTCGATAGCTCTTGTTTCAAATGAACACTCGCTGGTAAAATACAACTTTCCCCCCTTGTATAACAAATAACTATTTGTACGTCGTTTTTTTCCTCGCATTCAAAGTGAAAAGTAGAGTGTTTAACGCGGGACTAAACTACCATAATGACAACTCGAATTATAGCCTCCCTCGCTATCGCTCGGGTGGCTAAATTGTTTTAGTCCCTTGTTGAACAATCTACTATTATATTACAGCACTTGTACGGTAATGTTTTTACAGCACAAGTGTGGTAATATGCTGAATTATGAAACTAATACGGAACCCTAAAAACAGTGTAATAAGACTCAATTTACGAGCAACTGTGATGAAAAAAAAATTCTCATACAAAATAACGTCAAGATTCGTTTAAAAAAATACAACTGAATTGATAATCTTCGTTTTTATTTTTTTTTTATTATGTGAGGGAGGCGAACGAGCAAGCGGGTCATCTGATGGAATGTGATCACCACCGCCCATAAATATCAACAACTCAAAGAGAGTCACTGATCTGTTGCCGGCCTTTAAAAAGGAGAGGGAATAGGGGAGAGCCGACCGACCGACCAACTTCAAAAAAAAGAGGAGGTTCTCAATTATAGTCCGAGAAGCTCGTGCGCGGCTCTCCGCGGAACCCTGTCGCAGTCAGCATTTGCCGCACTTGTTAAAAACAATCTCGTTAAGGACAGCAGAGACTCCCTGCGACAGGGTTCCGCCGAGCGCCGCGCACGAGCTTGTTGGACTGTAGTCTGTATGTTTTTTTTTGTTTGTTTGTTGGATGACGCAGGGTATTGTATAGTGTTGTGCTACTTGCCACGAGATGACGCCACTTTGTATGAATATCTTTCGAATTTAATATCTTTAAATTTCGTATCAAGGATGATATAGACTCTTTGATCAATTATAACTGAAGATACACATTGCCGAACAAAATCCCCTTCAAAAAATGTCCGAACTTTTTTATTTGTTTGCATAACAATTAAAATCATCACCTACACAGAAATTTGAACCTAGTCTTTACTTCATTGCAGTCGAATTTCGGTTGTCAGGTTTTCATAGGGGATGTTAATTCCAAAGACACGACGATTTGGAAGTGAAATGTGCATTGTTCTGCTAATAATTAACCCACCTTATCTTAATCTGACGCGCTCGAGTATTTTAAAAAATATATTTTTTTACTAAGCATTTTGACGGGGTGCCCTAGGCAAACCAACTTGAAGTGCTCATATTCAATGGGGGTACTCTAGAGGGTATAAGGTATCCCCCGTATATTATTCTGCCGCGCTCGAGTAACTTCACAAATCCCCTCTTGGGCTCCCCTACTAAAACTGATTACGGTGATGACATATGTTTCAATGCCTTATTATTATTGCTTGATAACTACGTAGAGAACACTTGTGTATGTTGCTTTTTCTACATTTTATTTTACCGCTTTATCCGCGTAGTTTGTTTTTATGCAAAATAAACTAGCACTTGACCATATTCACGCCCGATCAAGCGCAGTTTTTTTCGGTATTTATGTGCGAAATTACATTTTCTCAAAGATGCAATGAAATATTAACCTTACGTTCCAAATAGTACGCCGGGACATATCACGTTGCGGGCGCGGTTAGACAAGTGCTATGTAATCTTTGATCAATTATAACTGAAGATACACATTGCCGAACAAAATCCCCTTCAAAAAATGTCCGAACTTTTTTATTTGTTTGCATAACAATTAAAATCATCACCTACACAGAAATTTGAACCTAGTCTTTACTTCATTACAGTCGAATTTCGGTTGACACTTGACAGCTAAACTTGACAATTTCACGCAACGTACTGAGGAAAAAAGAAGGCCACTTTTATCAAAGTGGCGCTCATTTGGCTCGGACATTTTCGGGCGCGCGACTGTGGATCTACAGTTATAATTGATCAAAGTATAGACTGGATTGGCAGTCGCCATAGTACGGATCGGCCGCGGTTTTTGTAGTTCGATTATTAAATCAATAAGACTACAGATGTTTCATATTTCTACAAATGTAGGTATTATTTGTCAAAATTATTGCATAGATTTAATAATCGAACTACGAAAACCGCGGCCGATTCGTACTATGGTGACTGTCAATCCAGTCTATATCATCCTTGATCGTATTCACAAAAGTATACTTTACAAAGCGCTTAGTAACTTTTCACCCGACTGTCGAAGGAGGGTGTCATGTTTTTATTGAAAAACAAATCAAATCTATTGAAAAATAGATCACGTCAAATACGTAACAATTAGCAGGGACATATGGACATTTACATTCTTTTGGTTTCATTAAGTAGTTAATATTTTTTAAAAGAGTTTTTCAATAAGAAGACTTGTCAATATTGTTGACCTTTTCACCCGACTGTCGAAGGAGGGTTATTTCTGATGCTATAATAAACGAAGTTAAGACAATAGGCGGTCGTTATCTTATTGATTTAAAGCCTTGCTTAGGTCTTGGAGTTTAGCTTCGCTATATTTTTAGATAAAACTCGAGGATTAGTATTTTTAAGACGTTTATTGACTTGCATCTAGATCCGTTCTCATTTTGAATTCAAATAAGTACAGCACTAAGTGCTAGCTGTGCTAGCATAAGGCTGCGTATCCACCGGAGCTGTGCGAGGATGCGTTGCGAGGGATGTGTCTGTCATGAACCAATAGAAACACTTCATTTAAAAGGTCCTAAGTGAGTGAAGTGTATTGGTTCGTGACAAACACATCCCTCGCAACGTGTCCTCGCACATCTCTGGTGGAAACGCAGCCTCAATCGAACGTCTGTAGAGTTTACATTATCTAATCATTTTTACATACGCACTCATAGTACATAGAACAAGTATTTAAGTATTCAAAATAAAACAAATTGTCAATACACACAAAAAACAATAAAATAAAAATCAAAATATAAAGTCAGTCAAATAAACCGCCCCGGATCGCACCAGGCGCAAATGTGCCCAACACACTAGCCGCATTGCCTCTCTGAACCGCGATGGACAACCTGCACCAGAAACGACCCAGAGCGATGGTCAAGACCTCTCTCACGAAGACGGCGCCGGGTGAATATTCGAGTGTTTTGACCGCGCGGTTAAACGTCATTACCATTCGACGATTATTACCACAACCGAAGGACGAATCGCGCGAAATTTCATCAAACTAGATTCAGCATCGGCACTGTCTTAAGTTTTCTTAAAAAGTTAACCCTATAATAAGCATCATCCATTTTAATAATTGGCTAAGTAAAGTTTTTTTAAGAGGTGCTAATTATATTTTTTTTCGACAGTCGGCGTTCTGAAGATCGAGAAACTGCAGCTGTTTTATTTTTATCTCCTATTGTTTACTGGAAATATTTTTTTAAGTGTTCGAGTTGACATTTGTGAGATTTAATGGCTGACAAGCGGTTCGTGCTCAGTACTTAGTAGAAACAGAAAAAAAACTAAGTTAACTGTCACTTTTGTCCATGTCAAACCGTTTGCGTTTCGTTTGCTTTGCGTTTTGGTGTGATTTTTGGACTATTTTTAACAACCTCCGCACAAAATCCGGATTTACAATTTTACCGCATTTCTCCACGACTTATGCACGATAATTGAATCACGATTGAATATTTTTGATCATTATTTTGGAACTGCTTTTTGGACAATGCAAAGTAAACGAAACGCAAACGGTTAGATTTCATTTGACATTGACAATTGACTTCGTTTTTTTTTCTATTTCTGCTAAGTACTGAGCACGAACCGCTTTCAGCCATTAAATCTCACAAATGTCATCTCGAACACTTAAAAAAATATTTCCAGTAAACAATAGGAGATAAAAATAAAACAGCTGCAGTTTCTCGGTCTAGAAGAAGACTACTATCGAAAAAAAATATATTTAGCACCTCTTCAAAAAACTTTACTTAGCCAATTACTGCTCAAATGGTAATGACAAAAAAAACCGCCGTAAAAACGCTGAATATTTACCCCGCCCCACTTCTTAAAAAAAAGTATTGCCTCGGAACCCCAACAACCAGTTGTCTCCACCGCAAGAGGCACAAACAAATAATTTGCGAGTGCTGAGTACTTCTCGCGATTTTAAGGGCTGCCACTTCAGCAGCTGCTCCCCCCAGCCTCGAGGTGCGACTAGGGTTACCATATGACAGGCGTTTGCCGCATTTGACAGACATTTTAAGGTTTAGACAGGCGTGCGGCCGGCATTGGTCTGAGACAGGCATTTTTAAAAAATTCATCCTTCTTCATTATTATCTGTTGGCTTTTACTTATTACTTACAGCCTTTTGCTTTAGACAGGCATTTTTCTGAAAAATCAGGCATTTTAGGTACCACAGACAGGCATCCCTCTATTTACATATGGTAACCCTAGGTGCAACCAAGGTGCGAAGAGGCAAAAGTACTGACGCACGTGGCGTCCTAAATCAGACATTTTCCCTTTTGCCAGGGCACCAAGATCAAACCATCAGGTCTTTTGCCATCTGATCGGCTAAGACCTGGAGGCTCCAACACGCAAGGGACGCTAGCCGAAACCAAAGGACATGGGTTCGATTGCCAGCATTGGTCTTTTTTCTGGGGTTTTTTCTGTGCATTTATGTTTCAGTTTGTATTTAGTATGAAACATATGGATTTCACGGGATGACCGTAAAAGTAAAAAATTGAAGTTGAAAAAATAACAAAAGATACTTCAAACCAAACTTGTTAAAAGTTTGGCCTAGTAGCGACATCTCTTGTCCGGGTGAGCGGTTAGTTCCGAAGGAGTGTTGATGTTTCTCGATGAGAACTGAACATAGATGGCGCTGTATCACTGCAAAAGTGATGATGGTAGGCTGGAATGTATGATGCATAGGAAAGCGCGTGTAAACTCAATATGCCGCCCTAGGAACCAGCTACATGTTTGCGGCGTTTGGCGTTGAAACCTTGGGGTCATGGGGGCCAAGTGCGCGTCGGCTATACAAAGATTTGTCGACGCGACTAATAGAGGCCTCGGGCGACCAGAGGGCTGGCCACTATTTCGCACAGCGAATAAGCGTATCGCTATACGAGATAAGCTATACAGCGAGGAAATACGGCCAACCTTCTGGGCACCTTGCCCATTGACGGCGATTTAGACCAAATTTTCTATTTATAGTTTAAGTTTTATTATGTTTGTTATTGTTTTTTAACCTGTTGAATAAATCTGACGTACTGTCTGGATGTCTGGTTTTCGAGATAATCGAACTTTACTTTATTAAAAAAAGATAAGTTCGATTATCTTGAAAACTACAGAGCTTTTAGTAACATACCTACATAACTCCATTTTAGTACTTAGCGACCGGCCTTAGTGCTCTGTCGCCTCTGTCGATGAGTAGAAATGTCAGTTATTTACTTACTGAGCACCTGTATATAATTTTCTTAATTATTGTCCATATTAATTCTTGTATAGTTAGTTATTGTAGTAATCTACTATACATAATAATTATGGTTATAATTCCGTCGATATCATTAAAAACTATAACGAGTGAAAGCACTAACGTCCTTAACGTCCACGAGATTTTTATATATTAGAAGAAGAAAGATTAAGAAGAGCGACGGTTAGAAGGCAACTTGATCCAAGTGCCATCCTGGGCAGTATTGAGTTAGGATATAATCAATTGAATCAGTGAATTTTTAATTCAATCTCGCTCAGGAAGACGCTCGAAGCAAGCATTTTAACCGTCGACACAGAATATATAATAGTACTGACGTACAGAATGGAAACGGTCCGCCCCGCACCGATTCGAATTACCCCACCCCTCAAGGCGCAGATAGCCGGAAACCGCCAGAAACCAGAAGAGTGCGCGCGCGATGTATGTACCTAGGCGTACGCGTGTACAGACGTCGTCGTGCTTATGTAGATTCAAGAACGCGTATTTGTACGTCGTGTCCGCCGCGTGCCGTCGATAAAATAGGTACATACTTACTACCTTTAAGTTTTATGTGCTATGATGTGGCTATGATAGTGTGATTGCGTGTGTAAATGGTTAGGATGAACGTTTTTAAGTGATAAGATAACGACCGCCTACCGGCTACAGTGGTGGGTTTACAGTAGACTGAGAAGGATGGAGCCTTTTGTTGGCTGATTGGCAACTATATTAGACGCAAGCCACACAGAAGAGACGTGGGACGGGGGCGCGTCGCAGTCGCTGCCTCTTGAATCAGTTTTCATACTAAATGTATAGAAGCGTCGCGATCCAAGCAGACAGAAGAGACGGGGCGGAGACGCGGCCTGCGTACAAACGACGCTCACTGCGACGCGCCCCCGTCCCACGTCGCTTCTGTGTGGCTTGCGCCTTAGACATTAGTTTTTAACGGACTTCAGAAAAAAGGAGGAAGTTCTGTCGACTGTACGTATTTTTATGTTTTTTTTTTCTATCCTATGTTCATCGATATCGCCGCCAATTGTGGACCGATTTTCAAAATTCTTTTTTTTATTGAAAGAGTAATAAGTTTTTCTGAGGTACCTAGTCTCATTGGCACCAAGTCAAGATCAGTTAAAAAATGTCATTTGGTAAACTGGATCTGATGAAGAAAACCTCAATCGACCAACGGAACTAAGTACTCAACGGGTCAAACCTTGCTACATAGTTGAGCTAATAATTCCGATTGAGCTAAAACTTTGCATACTTTTTTTATGGTATAGGGGGCAAACGAGCATACGGATCGCCTGATGGTAAACGATTACCGTCACCCATGGACACCTGCGACACCAGAAGAGTGCGAGATTTACACGTGTGAGTAAATCGGATGACAATGCAATATAATATATATGACATGAAGCTGATCTGATGATGGAGCTAGAAGGTGGCCATAGAAACTCTGTAATAAAACGATACGACCGCATCGAGTTTGGATACGTTTGATTCATATTGAATTGACGATTACTTTGATCCTTGATGGTCAGGGTTTGACGATGGAGCTGGAAAGTGACCATAAGAACTTCGTAATAAAACGACATAACTCCATCAAATTTTATCAAAATCTTGTTTGCTTCGTCTTGATGAGTATTTTTTAGTAACCAGGGGCAAGTACGACTAAAAAGCAAAAATAAAATATTTTTTAAATAAAAAAATAACCAAATGTGTACAACAAACAAAAATAAGATTACAAAACAAAAGTATTTTTGTGAATATTGCATTACGTATGCACACGAAGATGACTTAGATTTTCTCTGCGTAAGTAGGAATTAATGTAAGAACGTAGGTACTTCAAGTTTGAGAGATTAATTATATTTTCTAAGTAATTATTGAAATGTGTTAAAAATATATTTAATAAAATGTATGTATAAAAACAAAACAAATAGTTTAATTTATGTAGGTACGTTTCACGTATCAAGTATGTATTTATTATTCCACGTGTGAATAGATTTCTTTTGAAGTCATTTGTACATGATTAAAATGACTGACGACTAATGATTAATAATTACAATAAAACATCTGGGATCATCCTATATGCAGCGTGACGTGAAATTGATGTCATCGGCATGAAAAGTACGGGCCCTGGTCTAAAGTTATCAGAGCTCAAAGCTTCCAAACTCTACACGCCCGAACTGCACAAACTTCACACTTTGGTTAATCAAAATAGCTGGCTTAGCCGTTTAGTAGCTAAACGAAAACTAAAAATTTTATTCTTATTTAATTATATCAATTTATTGTTGTAGTGCTAAGGTAACGGCGCCTATTACCGTGGTACTTAAGAGAGTTTTGAAATTATTCCAAAAAAATAAGGGTATCAAAGCTTCTAAACCACTGAGAATATTTTTTTTATTTAAGATTGTTTATTGAACTTTCGTCGTCGTAACTTTCTGGGCTCATTTTACTATTAATTATTTGATAAAATAATTATTGAAACCAAAATGCCCAAGTCTTCTATTACCGTGGCAATGGACAGGTCATGATTCTATTACCGCGAATTGAGCTTCCATTACCGAGTGTATAAAAAGCAACAACTTTTTACCATCGGTAATAGGAACCCGACTCATAATTTGGAACCTAACACCGAGGTAAATAGAAAATAATGACTTTTGGTTCTGTATACTGTTTTGTACATATTTTTTTTAAGGAAAACTAGAAGTAAAACGTCAAAATATGTCTTACATGATTATATATTTTCTTTTGTAATTTGTCACAATATTGTAAATAATTAAATTACTTATGTGTATTTCTGACTGATGAGTAAAAGTCTCAACTTTATCAAAAAAAATTTGCACTAACGGTACCCTAAATGTGATCTATTTTAATACAAGACTAAAATGTCACTCGGTAATAGATACTTCCTTAAGAAACTATCACCGACCCAAACAAACATTGAATGGGTCGGTAATAGATTCCCATACATTCTATTACCGAGGGTTATGTGGTCGTACCGTCGGTAATAGGCTTAATTTGGAGTGTTTTAAAATCTAATTCCGACCCATAAAAACAATAAGATACAGTTGTAATTTCATCACAAACCAAAAATATTAGTTATCACCTTGGTATAAAACCAAAATTATATAACTGAAAAGTATAAATATGATTTTATCTCAATATTTAAACAACTTGACAAAATAACGGTTTCTGTAGAAACAACAAATTCAATACTGACGTTTTTGTTAAAAATTAAGGGTTTGTTGAATACTTTCCATACCACGGAAATAGTTCTTTAATAGTGTAAATAGATAAAGATTGGAATAACTGTAAGAAAGTATATAACAGATCACATATACCAAAAATAAAGCATAAAGAACCAAAATCACCATTTTACCTATTACCGTGGTATACCACGATATTAGAATCCACATAAAAAAATGACGCCTATCACCGCTGTATTTTAGTTTCAATTTTAAACTTATTTCCAGTATAAAAAATATAAAAAGAGTATTCAAAAGTCGTGCAGAAAACTATACACAATCGTTTAAAAATCATAACATTAATTCAATTGCCGTAACTATTACGTAAAATACTAAATAAGATTCGAGTTAACTTACATGTGGCGTTACACGTTTGTATGGCAAGACCTCTTTCTGCGGTGCCGTCGCGGAAATTGATGAATTGCGAGCTCTTTGTTTCATTTACACATAATAGCGCTAATAAGTTTGTTAGTCAATTAAATGAGCTTCATTCACAGAAAATTCGTTTTTCAGTAAATCAATCGGTTTAATTTTAAAATGCATATTTCAAAATACCACGGTGATGGTCGTCGATTTTGATACCCGCGTTAACAGGCGCCGTTACCTTAGATATCGAAACTAAGCCCCGAGGACGAGGAGACCCCGAATCACATGGATGTCCGTAGTAAATAACAACCACAAAGAAGCCCAAGTCAACAAAGAGACGACCCAGGACTGCGCTGCCTGGAGACGCATGTTATGTAACTACGCCGTATGCTATGAGGAGAGCTGCCGTACCAACATCAAGTGTATGTGTACTGTACCTACTTCACTTTTCATACATACGCTCGGCGGTCGCTTTCGGGTTTTCAATTATGGCATATGAACATAACTATCGTGGTAGTGGCACTCGTATCTAGTTGTTTGATTTATTGTTGATAATTAAACGGGAAGAATAGAAATATAAAATAATAATAAGTAAAATATTTTTTATTTTAATGTCATTGTTACATATATTACAAATTTGTCACGGAAAACCGTTTAGGGTTGAAAATAAACAACCGTCCACTGAACAGTTATAATAACTTTTTTTTGTTGCTCCATTATTGCACTCAAATTGTTCACAGATGCGCGTCTCAAGCGGATGGCAATCGCGCTCGAACTGGTCCCAACTGTTCCGAGATATCGTGTCTGTGAGCAGTGTCTATGTGTGCGTTGCTCGAGCGCTCTTTGTATGTAGATTGATTTCTGTACCTATCTGTTCTGTGTGCTATAGCAGCCTGACATTGAAAACCAGCCTACGCCAGCTACCACTACGAGAGGCGACGCATCAGCAGAACGTGACTCGCGTTTACCTAATTACTTAAGATTATTGTTAACAAAATCACTTTACGTTCTCATTATCGGTATCGTCATTTAGGATTTAAGATGTAGAAATAGTTATTAATTTTAATTAAATTAGTTTTAATTCATTCTCCTGGTTTTCTTCGAGCCTCCGACTGCAGAGATCATAACTCGCATGATACGGAGGGCCGACCCCAAATAAAATGGGAAAGGGCCAGGCAAAGAAGATTGTTGTTTCCTTGCAATCGAAGTGAAAATCATTTCGGACTTTTAATAAATAAATATTATCAAAAAAACGACGAAACGTTTCGAGAAAAGGTAGTAGGTAGTGCCCTTGCGCTCCGCTTGGCTCGTCTTGGCGGAGGCACTCCCGTGCCCCCAGATTTAATAGTAGATTGTTCAACAAGGGACTAAAACAAGCCATAATGACACGAGATATTTAGCCACCCGAGCGATAGCGAGGGAGGCTATAATTCGAGTTGTCATTATGGTAGTTTAGTCCCGCGTTAAACACTCTACTTTTCACTTTGAATGCGAGGAAAAAAACGACGTACAAAATCACTTTTTTACAACGTATGCTCAATACGAGCAATGGACATCTGTTCAAAATTCAAATAGCAAAAAAAATACCGCTGTCTTTTCTTTTCTTTTATATTTTTTTGTAAAGTGACGCTTTAAATGCTTGCATACTTAATTAGCCAACAGATTCTAACTTAAAGACTATGTTAAAACTAATTGGACTATGCATGTAAGAATGATAATTGTTCATTCATTAGAAACGGCAAATAAATTAACCTAATTGATCTAAGTTCACACACAAAATATATTGTTAACTGAAACACTTACCCGTGAATAAAGAAACGACTTTTTAAGTTTATTTTCTATATGCCAATTCTTTGTTAAATTATATCTAATTATACTTTCTATTTACTATTAAATGCAACTGACATCGCATTATTTTGAAGTCACGCCATATTAACATTCAAACGTAACTGCTCTATCTACCGTACACTCCAGCACTGCTTTGCCGACAGTGCGGATTGCTATTTTATCGACAGAGCAGGAAACTGCTTTGCCGACAGCGTTTTTTAAAAAAAAACAAATTAAAAACACCTAAGCTAAAGGAAATCTTTCTTTACGTGCAAAATAAAATGAATTCATCTTTAATATTTTATAAATAAATAGATTAATATTCGTAATTATTCAATGTGTTTCACGAAATTATTATTTTTTAAATATTTTTTATACAGTTGTAATTTTGAGGTTATTTCCACGCTCTAAAGGCTTCCACAGACCGAAGCGCAGGGCGCTACAGTGCGTCCGCAGCGCGCTTCGGTCTGTGGAAAGCTTTAAAATTGTCTATACCCAGTTACTGAAAATGGCGATAATCCTCCATTCACCAACACCATGATTGGCAGTTTAGGGGTTTCCATAGTCAATTAAAAAAATTTTACTTTAATCCCTTGAGATCAAAAAAGAGCTTTAGTCCCGATATGCAGAGACTAAAGTAACATTTTAAGAGCATGAGAAGTGAAAACCTATTAAATGTGAAAATTGAGAACTGACAAAATTCAGGTGCCTAAAGGATATAAATGAACAATAATCTGCCGGCTAAAAGTTTTTATCGCGATTTTTCAATAGTTTTTAATAACATTTTTTGTGGCTCGAACATTAACATTGCAGTGCGATAATTGTTAAACTATAAATCTGAGATTTTTTTTCCTTTCTTGGAGCTATTCTTCAAAAGCTTCAGAATACAACTGTTGGAAAAAATTAAAAAATGTTGATTTTCAATTTTTCATTGACAATTTACTTTGATTAATAAATATTTATTATTATTATTTTAATTAGCAAGGAAAAAATATTTGTTCAATATTACTACTGATGCGTTTTTTTATGATCAGAATCTGCATAAAGAACATTTTTCATTTTTTTCATCCCCTATTATTTAAAAAAATATAGACTTTTATTTTCATTGTTTATTTAAAAAACAATTCGTTATAAACGTTATTATAAACAATAAAACATTTTCTCTATATATTTTTTCTGTTTGCAATAACTTCTTTCTTTCTTCTTCATTTTCACTATTTTCTTTCTGCCACACTGTATCTACATTAGGTACATACCTATAACATACTAGCTGACCCCGCAAACGTTGTTTTGCCATATAAATTATAGCCTACGACTACGACCTATTCTCAGACCTACCAACATGACTTTATCATCGAGTGGAACAGTAACTGAATAGCCATACGCGGGAATGAAAAAAGGGTATTTATTATTATTATTATTTATCTAAAATATGGCTTCTGTCCCATTACAGGACAATTTCGCCAGTGTCAAAGTAAGCTCACTTTGGGAGCGACGTTGTACGGTGATTGTAGTTTTTGCAACTTGGTAGTAAAATTCCAGAAACCACGTGAAGACAACTTGCGCATTAAAAAATGTCAGACACGAGAGCAATACAGAATTTTGTGATCACTGTTAATTAAGGTTAATCGCCGCATAAAACACTATCAAAATTATACTTTAACTAGCCAAAGAAACAGAAATACCAAAATTATATACTTTCTATATCCGCCATGTTCGAATGCTACAAATCGAATCCCAAAAAAGGAGTACAATATCACAATACTAAAAGTTCAAGTTTTAATTTGTTCTAAAAATGACTCTTGTTAAAGTTTCTACCTACCAAAGGCAAAAAAAAATCAAGTACAGATGTTTTTAATTTACCTACACTCCTTTACAAAAAGTTACCGACGACCTTTTAAATGTACCTACCTATTAATAGCCAATTCATATCGTAAGTAGGCTCTCACTTTATCTATAATGTGGCCCATGATCATAAAAGTGTGACGACCACTGCTCTAAACAATGTAGACATACTTAATTTATTATTAATTAAATCGGTTCAGTAGTTTTGGCGTGAAAGCGAGACAGACAGACAGAGTTACTTTCGCATTTATAATGTTAGTAAGGATAAAACGAACAAAATATGTTAAAATGATTTATTTACATTTCCGTACAGTTAAAATCCTCTGATCAACATTCAAAATCAACGAAAGAATTAAATAGTAAAAATAATGAACCTATCATTTCCTACAGCACACAAATGACATGTAAATACTAACTAGCAGTCTTCTATTAATCAGAATAATGATTTTTGAAATTACAACAGTCGAAAATGCCATTCGAGTGGCAAAATCTGTGTGTTGTTAGGTTGTTACAAAACTACAGATCAAGTTGTATTTTCGATCTGTTGACGAAATTAATTACGGCTATAATTTTGTACTGCATCGCTCGTGTTTTAAATTCAGCACAACTTTTACCACTTTCGTATAATTGTTTCGATTTGTAACTTCAAAACCCGGTCTTCTGTTTGTTTCAAACGTTAAAGTCAACGTTTAAAATGTCACAAAATAAAATCACGTTTTAAATTTTCTACGCCTTCGATTTAGGCTTCATTTTCGGAGGTTTTATAATCGAACCGATGCTTTTTCGTTTCTTCATCATCGTCTTCTTACTTGGACTACCTGGTGCGGGCTTCTTCACCTTTTCTTTGACTTGCTTCACCTTCACTGTCTTCTCCAACTTCGGCTTCTCAGCGTTCTTCCCTTCTTTCTTTTCAATTATAACCTTCTTCGCAATCTTCTTATCAACTTTCTCTGCTTTCGCTTTAGTCTTTTCCTTTAACATCTTTTCCTTTACCATCTTTTCCTTAACTATCTTTTCTTTGACCAGTTTGTCCTTTATTGGTTTTTCTACTGTTTTCTCCTTCTTGGCTTTTGGTTTTTTAGCTTTTAATTTAACAGGAGCGAGTTTGAAGGAACCTGATGCGCCGATCCCTTTCACTTGGATTATACTTCCATCTTCAACTCCCGACTTCAGGGTTTTCTTTATTAAATAATTAACCTTTTCAGTCTCGACATTGTATCTATTTTCTAAATACTTCTTAATAGCGTACGAAGAAACGCCTTTTCTTGTTTTCAGTTCATTTAAAGCTTCATGTATCATGGATTTAGTCGTTATTTTCTTCTCTTGGCTTTTCAGGATGGTTTCAGTTGGACTTTTCGGCGGTTTCTTCACAGGTTTCATGGGCGCGATTTTTTTTATTTCGATATCGGAGTCCGACATTTTGTTCTAATGAACAAACTCGTCGCATTGTTTTCGGCTCAGTTAAGTAGACTGCGGCGTTACCATAAGGAGAGCCGCGTTTTGAGGGTATTTTTGAACGTAGACTTGGGAATCTACCCTCTTTTTATTAAACCGGCGATTTGTCGTGCCGGACGTCAAATACCTATGTATTTAATTGAGCTTAGATAAATTTTAATTAATTTGTAAATTAATTATATAATTTGAATTTTGATCCCAAACAGTCCTGTATCGGAGAATAAGTTCCTGCTTAATAGTGTATGTTACACTTTTTGTTGTATACAATTACATACATAAAAGACATGAAATTAACAGATAGCAAAAGAAACAGATGTACTTAGGTACAAAGGCGAACTTCCTAAATGGATCTCTTCTTGTTAACTATTGAACGACTGAAAGGACATCAGAAAAAAGAGAAGGTACTTACAGTAAGATTATTTATTTCCACTCTGGCAGCATTTCTCGACATAGGTACGGTCGACCAAGAAAGTGGTCTACCAGTTTTGACAAAAGTTTCTGTGACATCTAAATATCCCTAAGTCACTGTCATCATGTTATTGCAAGGGAAAATCGACCTCGTTGTATCATGACGTGCAAATGAACTTCGACCGTAGGGGGGTAGACCATATTTTTGGCCGACTGTACCTACACTGAGAGAGATCGGAAGTGCAATAATTAGGTTGAAGTTTTCTTATTAATTACTTTAAATAGGTTTGGATATTTTATGTGATTAAATTCTAGGATTTTATATAAGACTAATAAGTACCCTATGAGAAAACACAAACCTTTACGGTTTAAACTGAGACGGTGTCAAAGTGGAAAATTAAATAATCTTACTGATTATTAATATACGCTTAAGTACCAGGTCGAGTGACAAAAGCTAGCACGAATGGATTGAACGAAAGTAATGTCATCATCATCATCATCATTTCAGCCGTAGGACGTCCACTGCTGGACATAGGCCTCCCTCATTGATGCCCAATCATTACGATTGGAAGCGATTTGCATCCACCCTAAACCTGCGGCCTTCACCAAATCGTCCGTCCATCTCGTTGGTGGACGTCCCACGCTGCGCTTGCCAGTTCGTGGTCTCCATTCCAGAACTTTTGGCCCCCAACGGCCATCTGTTCTACGTGCTATATGGCCTGCCCATTGCCATTTCAACGAGCTAATCCGTTTGGCTATTTCGGTGACCCCGGTTCTTCTACGGATCTGAAAGAGGAGGTGAAAGTAATGTCACTTTGACTTTTTTGTAGGAAAATGACTGATGCATGACATTTTCATATTTGTGTGAAGTGTATTCAAATAGGTAACACATAGATACTTTCATTCATTCATTCGATCCATTCGTGCCGACTCTCGTGGATCGACCTGTAGCCCCTGTAGGTAACTACCTACGTGCTTACACATCAGACAGAAAATTTACAAGTTGAAAAAACCTGTAATATTATTATATACGGACGGACGAACGAACATGACAGCGAACATGACGAAACTAAGAATAAGGGTTTCGTTTTTGCTATTTTGGCTACGGAACCAGGCGAATCCATCCATGCCTACTAATCCATGGAAAGTAATATTATAAATTGCGAAAGTGTGTCGTCTGTTAAGGTGCGACCAAACCGCCGCTTAAAGGACGGTGACGTTACGGAATCGCAGTGACGCACCGTATACGTCACAACTTTACTATGGAGAGTATGCGGTACCTACTTAAATTCTGAAGTTTACGGCACTTCACTGCGATTCCGTGACGTTTCCGTATTTTAAGCAGCGGTATGGCCGAAACTATTCTACCATCGACCATATTCATGTTGTGAAGCAAGTAATTGAAAAGCTTAATGAATACGGGCAACTGTATTATATGGCATTCGTCGATTACAATAAGCCTTTTGATTCGCTGAGTCATACCTATATCTGGAAAACGCTAGAAAACCAAGGAGTAGAAGGAAAATACATAAGAGTCATAAAAGAAATTTACAAAAACACCACAGCAGCAGTCCAACTTGAACAACAAGGCGAAGAATTTAGAGTTCAAAAAGGCGTCAGGCAAGGCGATCCACTTTCCCCAAAACTATTCACAGCAGTGTTAGAAAATATATTCAGAAACTTAGACTGGGGACATTTTGGAATCAATATTAACGGATTGAACCTAAATCATTTAAGATTTGCCGACGACATAGTAATTTTTGCTGAGAAACCAAGCATACTACAAACTATGTTACAACAATTAGATGTTGAAAGCAGGAAAGCAGGTTTATCAATGAACCCAATGAAGACTAAAGTAATGACGAGTGCCGTAAAAGAAAATGTAGTAATAAGACAAGAAATTATAGAATATGTAGATTAATATGTATATTTAGGACAACTTATTTCAATAAAAGACCAGTATTCTAAAGAAATAGATAGAAGAATTTGCAACACTTGGAAAAGGTACTGGTCTCTAAAAGAAATAGTTAAAAATTAAACAATTCCCATGGCAATGAAAAGCAAATTATATAACACATGTATTCTACCATGTCTTACTTATGGTTGTCAAACTTGGCCTGCTACGAGCAAAAATAACCAAAAACTAGTAGTTTGTCAAAAGCATGCTTAACATAAGACTACGGGATCGATGGACAACTTCAAAAATAAGGAAAAGTACAAAGGTCGATGACGTGTTACAAAAAATAAGAAAACTTAAATGGAAATGGACTGGACATATAATGAGGACTAACAAAGAAAAATGGACTAAGGATGTAATTGAGTGGTATCCGAGGAACGGGAAAAACAACGAGGAGGTCAAATTAAAAGATGGGAAGACGATTTACCAAAAGGATGGAGAAGGTCACCTGACCAATGTGGTTGCTAATAAATTTTATTTTATTTTTTGTTCCTATGTAAATTAGATTTAAGAATACTATTTACTGTTTTATAAGAATAGCATGTAAGTTAAATAGGTCAGCGAATAAAGGCTTTTATTATTATTTTATATTATTATTATTATGGCCGAAACTTTGATCTTCACGTTTAAACCGCTGAACCGATTGAGATGAAAGGTAGGAGGTAGGATCTGCTTCAAACATGAAACTATCGTGAATAATCTCTATTCTTTCACTATGAGGTATGGAGATAGCTTGAGACCCTGGAATGGACATAGGGTAGTTTTTATCCCGGAAAACTGCATAGTTCCCGCGGGATAACGATCAGCAGCTCATAGGTAAACTGTGATTATCATCATCCCAGCCTACGTATGTTCCACGGCAGAATACAGGCGTCCTCTCAGAATGAGAGGGCTTGGGCGTAGTTCTTACGCGGGCCCAGTGCGGATTGGGAACTTCACGCACACCATTGAATTTGTTTTCACACGATGTTCTCCTTCACCTTTTCCTTGTTTTTATTTATTTTGCAATTTTAGAATTAACTGTGTATCATTATTAGCATGACATTTATTGTGATTATTTGTATTTTAATGTTGGACCATTGCCGTTCGAAAATAAATGAATTATTATTATTATTACTAGCTGTTGCCCGCGACTCCGTTCGCAAAGAATGGTGTAAAAAAATAGCCTACGACCTATTCTCAGACCTAACAAATATAGAGAAAAAACCGGTTGTCTGTAAAGTCGGTTTACGGACGATTAGTTTAACGTGACAACGTCATAACAAAACATTCAAAAATCAAAAATGAAACCAGGCGGTCACCCATCCAAGTACTGACCGCGCCCGACGTTGCTTACCTCGGTGATCGGACGAGAACTGGTGTTTTGTCAAATATCTTGAAAACGGTGCATCCTACGGCAAAATCAATGAAATTTTCAGCCCCCCGCATTGAAAATTACCCGAGCGCTAGTAGGTACTAAGATTGTACATCCTGGCGCGCGCTGCTCTCTTGTACATCCTGGCCTTCACTGCTCTGTACGGGACATGTACGTACATGTACGTTACATTGCGTCATCCTTTTTCGTGCGTGCAGCCAGCGTTCATCGATTTATTAGACGTTGTCACGTCAAAAGATTCATAAAAACGGTCAAGTCGTTTCGGAGGAGTTCGATAACAAACACCGTGATACGAGATTTTTATATATTAGTAGAAGAAGACTAGCTGCCTTGCCATTATATCAACTAGGGATAAAAGCTCATGATAAATTTCTAATTGATACTTATTCAGCTTGTGAAGCCATAGGTCAAACCACTGCCACCACGGCTTGTCGGTAAGCTATAAATTAAGCGAATTTCAATTCTAGTGAACACAAAATTATGAAAAAGGTAATCGACTCTAAAAAACCACGAAACTAACTTTCGATTGTTTTTGAATTAAATTTTACCGTGAAACACATACCTATAGTAGGTAATATCTACTGCAATGTAAACGCCATTGCAATCATTTCAGATACTGGCACCCTAGTGCAGAATTTGAATTTAGAAATAATCAAAAAAAAAAAAAACAAATAGGGATGACGACTGGGTTAAAAATTTGTCATTCTAATTAGTCCGTCAGTTAGATTATGGGAAAATATGGGACACGTATTTTTTGGTTTATCAAATTATTAAAAATCGACAAAGATATAGATCATCAAACTTCTGGAGTGGGGGCTTGTGACGTCACCCTTAGGTAAAAATTGTACCATATAGTGACGTCACTCGAAACTTCTAAGCACTGTATCCTCCTCATTTTTTGTTTGTCAAACAAAAGAAAAAATACGTGTACAATATTTTATGATAATCTAACTGACGGACTAAACAGTTTTTTTTAGTCGTCTAGCCTATTCCAAACGTTTATTCTGCAAGTAAGCTCTTTTACACGTCACTTTTTTAAAACTGCCAGCGCTTTCGTAAGGACCATCATTGCCAAGAATAATGCGCCGCAAGAAACTTGCCAGAAAGTCATCTTTTCAAACAAAAATTAAATAAATAATTAAAAACAAAATAAACATATACACTACAATTTAAAATTAAAAAGAAATTTCATATAAAAAAACAAATACTGGGATGTATATGGGGTCCCTTAGGAAAAAAATATGGAGATGAAAATATATAATTACCTATATCGGATGCCTGCAGTAGAATTGCGAATAAAAAATCGCGCGGTGAAATTTTTTTTATTTTATTAAAAATCAGTAGCCAATAGTCAATCAACTGACGTACTTTTTATGAGCTGTCAAAACAATTCTCCCATAGAGTTTGAATGACAATAGCAACTTATGACGTCACTTGTTCGATAACGCAATCAACTAAGTAACTATTTAAATTTGTTTTACAGTAACAACAAATTCTTGAAGATGTTGACGCATATGTATACCTAGGACAAACCGCCCAACTAGGTAGGTCCAACTTTGAGAAAGGGTCAATCGGCGAATCCAACTCGGATGGGCAGCGTTCGGGAAGCTCCGCAACATCTTTTCGTCCAAAATACCTTAGTGCCTCAAAACAAGAGTCTTTAATCAGTGTGTGTTGCCAGTGATGACATATGGATCCGAGATATGGTGCTTCACTATGGGCCTGATGAATATAGGCTTAAAGTCGCTCAACGAGCTATGGAAAGAGCCATGCTCGGACTTTCTCTACGGGATCGAATCAGAAACGAGGAGATCCGTAGAAGAACCGGAGTCACCGATATAACCAAACGGATTAGCTCGTTGAAATGATAATGGGAGGCCATATAGCACGCAGAACAGATGGCCGTTGGGGCCCAAAAGTTCTCGAATGGAGCAGACCACGGACTGGCAAGCGCAGCGTGGGACGTCCACCAACGAGATGGACGGACGATTTGGTGAAGGCCGCAGGTTTAGGGTGGATGAAAATCGCTTCTTGGGCATCAATGAGGGAGGCCTATGTCCAGCAGTAGACGTCGTACGGCTGAAATAATGATGATGATATGTCTTAAAAATATTTGAGTAATAAAGCTTAGCATTGGTGGAAACGGTCACTCAGTTTCGTAGCGTAGCTTTCACATCTTCGCAGCATAGCTGCCTAGCACATCTCTGGAAAGGCACACTAGGGTTGTATCAGTTCGTGCTTATTGTCATACATTCCGGGTCGACAAATAGTTACACGGTCGTTCAGTAATCGCACCCGCTGTACAGGTTTTTTGTTCGCGTAACTCTGTGGACACTGCAAAAGTTAAGGGTTTAAAGACAATATTTTTTAGCCAAGTCTACATCGGCGTTCGGGACGCCTGGACAATTTCATGCCCATTTAAATTAATTCAAAAAAAAAAAATATTAGGGGACAATCTTACACAAATCGACCTAGTCCCAAACTAAGCAAAGCTTGTACTATGGGTACTAGACGACGATAAACATACTTATATAAATACTTAAATACATAGAAAACATCCATAACTCAGGAACAAATATTCGTGCTCATCACACAAATAAATGCCCTTACCGGGATTTGAACCCAGGACCTCTTGCTTCGTAGGCAGGGTCACTACCAACTAGGCTAAAGCGGTCGTCAAATAAATCTTAAGTTTGCTGACTTGAAGTCGCTAATTTTATGTCCACACGATTTTTGTTTCTTTGACGATAGGTGGGTCATACTTACACGTTTCTTACGCCGTGTAAGTATGACCCACCTATCGTATTTTCATAAAAACTGTTTTTAATTGGTATGAACACCGTTTTCATACAATTCAGAAAATGTATGCTAGCCAAGGCTTAGAAATCAGATCTTAGTTACCAGGTAGGTAACATTGGTTATCATATAAAAAAAAAAACATCACGGGACAATTCACACCAATTGACCTAGTCCCGGAAAGCTAAGCAAAGTTTGTGTTGTGGGTACTAGGCAACGGTTAAACATACATATACATATAGATAGATACATACTTAAATACATATTAAACACCCAAGACCCGAGAACAAACATTCGTATTTTTCATACAAATATCTGCCCCGACACGGGCATCGAACCCGGGACCTCAAGCTTCATAGTCAGGTTCTCTAACCACTAGGCCACCTGGTCGTCTAAATCATATCATATCAACAACGACATTTAAATAGTCTAAAACAAAAATCCAAATCCGCTATAAACGAAAGACTGCAGAAAATGTCTTAGATACTTCTTGATTTAAAACGGGTTATCCTAAAAGCTATCTAATGGCTATTTTCAACGGTAAATATGGCTACAACAATAATTAATGGCTAACTTAGATAATAATAGCTGTCAAAACCTTATTTACACAAGTTAGTCCTTTGTCCTCCCCAGTCTAGACGAAACGTCTAGCTTTAAGAAAAAAAAGACTCAACCATTGCCTTCTTATTACTTTTTATTATTCCTGGCTGTTTGCTCTGTAAAAAGGGTGTGCCATGGTCCACGTCCCCTAGTATTGAAAAGGTGAAATAAAATAAATGCACGTTTTTATTACACGCAAAAAGGCCTATCAGACCAAAGTAATTTATGCCATCAGCCATACTGTTGACGTCACTCAATAATGATCATGAAACCGTATAACCATTATCAACTCTAGCGCCAAGCAAAAAAGTATGTAATCTTTTGAGTCATCTTAAACAAAAGTAGATTCTTTCCGCATCAGACAACACAAATAGCCACCGTCTCTTTTACACGCGACTTTTTTTTTCATAAGTAAGAGGGAGACGAGAACAACATTCTCGCGCGTACTTGAACGATCACGGTTATTTGGGGTCATGGAACGTGTTTGAATTTCGAAACTAGTTCCGTCCAATGCGATGCGTTTGGGTTTAGCTCGCCGCCATTGGTTAGGTTGGCTGGTACCAAAAACGCGTCTGTCTTTCGAAAATCGATAAAAGTGTCGCGTTTTTGTAGGGAGTTATCGCTAAACTGTCGCTAGTACTCGTTTCCTGTGGGTCGCGTGGTATGGGGTGACGTTGCGAGTTGATAGGCGGTGTGCGTTATTTCGTGCAGCTATTTTGTGTTGAAACATGTCGGTCGCTGTGTTCAATGGAGTTTTAATATAGTTTTAACACGATTACGTTAAGTTGAGTGTGTTTTGGCAGTGTCAGTGGCTGTGAAACTGTAAAGGTAAGTGTGTTTTATAATAATATTGTGAAATTAGTGCGCGTATCGGTGATTTACAGTGAAATTTGAGCGTAAAATCGATAATTACTCTGACAATGAGTGCTGCTCGGTTAAAATGTGTCGATATGTCTACGCTGGGTGTGTTTTTTGAGGACAGGACTTTCTGTTTGATATCCTGTTGGTGGCAATTACTTGTGACTAATATGTTTTGCCATTAATTGATTATTCTTGGAAATTTTAAGATTGCATCAATAGTTTAGTAATCTATTTGGTAGTTATACGTAAATTGTGTGCTATATTTATATCTATAATGTTGAATTATTACTTGTCAATAAAGACTTCTTTTGATTGGACGTCCGCGTCTGTCTCGCTCACTCGCGCCTCGGGCCGTATATCGCTGTTTCTGTCGCACTAGTGCTGTATTTATAGCTAGTCGCGCGCCCCCAGGGTGCTGTATATTTGTTTAGTGCTGTCTTTTACGATTGATATTATTATCGACTGTCGATAATATTTTTGTGTTTACATATTTATTGTAGGGTAGACATAGTGGTTTTTTAGGGTGATTGCGCAATCCTTAGTAGTTCATGATAAAAAATAGAAAGGAGAGGGTGTTTTGTTTTGATGATCTCAGGATGCTAGTGGGAAATCAATGACAAATATAATAATAATAATGTAGTATCACGGGGCAATTCACACAAATTGGCCTAGTCCCAAACTAAGCAAAGCTTGTACTTTACAACGGATAAACTTACTTATACAGATAAATACATACTTAAAACGAGACTCGGACAATAGTCAATAATGTGATGTGAGCCCCTAAGACACAGGTTCACACCTAGTTTAGGGGTCAAAAACTTCGACCACATTATATGAGACCTGTTTGTACCAATTGATTGATGCATTCCTCCAAGTAACGCAGTGATCTACAATAAAATATTAATTATTATTCGTGTCTCTAGTGAATACTAGATTAGAATTTTCTGTCTTAAGTGACTTAAGTACATGTAACCTACTGAACTTACCCACTTTGCGTTTTGGATGGGACTGTTATGAAATTGTGCTGTTGGGCTCTCTCTTTCTCTTGTTATCACCCCTCTCCTCCTACCCTTTCTTTCTCCTTTTTAGGGTTCCGTACCCAAAGGTTAAAAACGGAAACCCTATTACTGAGGCTCCGCTGTCCGTCCGTCCGTCCGTCTGTCTGTCACCAGGCTGTATCTCGGAAACCGTGATAGCTAGAGAGTTGAAATTTTCGCAGATGATGTATTTTGGTTGCCGCTATAACAACAAATACTAAAAAATGGAATAAAATAAATATTTAAGGAGGCTCCCATACAATAAACATGATTTTTTTGCTCGTTTTTGCTCGATATTGATAACGGCAACATGTAGACACTTGAAATATTCGCAGAATATTTAATTATATATTAACTTTCAAAATAAATCATTAAATTAAAATAAAAAAAATATTTAAGGGGGGCTCCCAAACAACAAACGTGATTTTTATAGATAATTGCACGGAACCCTTCGTGCTCGAGTCCGACTCGCACTTGGCCGGTTTTTTCTGTTTAAATGCTTTGGTGTACCTTGATTTTGAGATCATATTGTTCATATGATCATATTTCACAAATCATAGTGAACTTTTCAATCCAACGTAATAAATCAAAACAATCCTTATTTAATTTTATCTCTTTCAATTCATACCAACCGAAGTTCTGAATGAGTATTTTAAAAGTAAATTTATATCTATAGAGGCACCTTTATGTATAATTATGGTTATCGTTGATTTTTCCTGTTATTACATTAATATATACTTACTTTTAACTTGAAATATCACATTTTTTTTCTTGATGGCTGGTTAGAGTAATTTATCAAAATCGTAATTTCCTTGTAACAAAATTTCCGTTCGCAGATTTTCCTGAATTCTTTTTTCTCACCATAATTTTTTACTGAAGCTTATTTTCACAGCAGCGTTTTTTCCCAATTTGAATTGACAAAACACTTCATTGTCAGACCCTGGTTACCATCTAGGACCAAAGTACTCGTTGAGACGAGTCAAACGAGTCCGTACTCGATGGGGTAGTGCCGTTACATTATGGAGTACCTTTGGCCACCTTCCAGCTCCATCATCAGACCCTGCTTATTATCTGGAATCAAAGTACTCGTCAAGACGAATCAAACGAGCCCAAACTCGACGGAGTTGTGTCGTTTTATTACAGAGTTCCTATGGCCACCTTCCAACTCCATCATCAGATCAGCTCCATGTCACAATAATATTGCATTGTCACCTGATTTACACATGCATGTAAAATTTCAACTCAATCAGAAACCGGGAAGTGAGTCAAATTCAACTTGCAAGATTTGACCCGTTGAGGAGTTCCGTTGGCCACCTGCGGTCTTCTTCATCAGATCCAGTTTACCAAATGACACTTTCTGATTGCAAATGCTCGATTTGTCACCGAAAATACTAAAATCGCTTTACATTTCCCTTGAACTTTTGAAGAGTTCCTTCAATTCCTCATGAATCCCATCATCAGAACTGGATTCTGGTAACAACGAGACCATCCATAAAGCATATGCTTTTCAACAACGAAAGAATTTTCCAAATCGGTTTATAAATGACGGAGTTCTGAGGTAACACACAATAAAAAAAAAGAACATACAACCGAATTGAGAACCTCCTTTTTTTGAAGTCGGTTAAAAATATGACCCGTTACTTATTAGGCGTTTTTATGATTGCCAAGCAAGTGTCATGATTATTTTCACACGTGTCATGTATCATGTTTCGCAAAACAAGAATAGTTTTTTTTTTCTTTTTTTTTTTTTATGTTAGATAGGCCAGACAAACGAACTAGTGGGTCACCTGATGTTAAATGAACACCACTGTCCATAGACACCCGCAGCGCTTTACACGATGCCAGTGCGTTGTCGGCCCTAAAGGAGAGGGAATAGGGGAAGGGGGAGAGGGAGGGGGAGAGGGAGGGGGAGAGAAAAGGGGTGAGGTATTGGGCCCCCGGCACTCTCACTGACCGTACGAAACGCAAGCAGGATTACTGCTGCTTCACGCCGGTGTTCTGTGAGAGGGTGGTACTGCCCCGGACGAGCCGGCCCATTCGTGATGCAGCGGCTAGCTACAACATGGCTCTACCACTACACGTAGACACACAAGTACACAACAAACACACACACTACACACACACTACAAGTAGTAGTTTGGATCGTTTGTTACGTAGCCTGAAAGACAGCTGTCGAACCATCTTTTCCTCGGCACGAAAGGCATTCTGGGGTACCTAACGTTGTACAGGTCTAATCCCTTTTGAAAAATGAATTAAATGAATGGCTGTGTAATAGATGCAGTTAATAGAGTTTGATAAAGATTGGAATGAACAGCATAATTTATTTACAAAACGGCAACACTTTATTTTTAACCCCCGATACAAAAAGAAGGGTGTAATAAGTTTGACCGCTATGTGTGTGTGTGTGTGTGTGTGTGTGTGTGTGTGTGTGTGTGTGTGTGTGTGTGTGTCTGTCTGTGGCATTATAACTCTTAAACGGGTGAACCGATTTGGATGCGGTTTATTTTATTTGAAAGCAGGTTTCTTAACAATGGTTCTTAGAAATGTTTCATCGAAATTGGTTCAGCCGTTACAAAGTTATCAGCTCTTTTGTTAGCAACGGAAGGAATCTTAGACGCATAATGGGCATTTACTTTTTTTTTTCAAATCTATATGTGAACTAATGTTGAGCGTATCTACTTGCATTTTTATCCAACCTACATAAGGACACCAAACTTCAAGTCAATCCGATCACTGGAAGTGGGTTAAATTAGACCTCCATGATTTGACCCAAACAAACAGAGCTAGGTAAATAAAAGCAAGCTTATAAAAATTCTATCGATACAAGTGTATCGATCGGTGCGAACACTGTCCCATCACTACGCGCAAAAAAAAACTAAAAATGTCCGACGTCCCTGCGTGCGTTGGGATTATTATTAAAACCCCTTCACAGACCAAAGCCAACTTTAACGACTTTGAAATAAATCTCCGATTCCCTTGAATAATGGCCAACTTCAATTTAGCATTCCTTTAAATTTGCTATAGTCATTTAAGACCCTATTTCATTGAAATAAGGTTCAAAGATTTTTGTTTTTGTATGTCTTTGGATGATTTATGAAGGGTAAGAGAGAGATAAAGTTTGATTCTACGTCTTTATTAGCAGGTAGGGTGTTTTTTATAAAGGGAGAAAACAAGTAAGCGGGGCGAGTGATGGTGAGTTAGGGTGCTATTTCCACCAGAGATGTGCTATGAAGCCGTGGAGGCCTATTTGTCACTCAAGTAGAGGGCCGTGGGCTTTTGGAGAATCGATTTTTGGACCAAAAAATATCGATTTTTTAAATCGACATGTAGCACTGAATCGATATTGCATCCTAGAAAATAGACATTCGGATTTTTTTTTATTAAAGCTACAACCTCAGAATACAGAATTCTGTAATCTGAGGCCACAACAGAGAAATTTTTCTCTAGGTAGATGTATTCTTTTATATCTGATATTTTGGTACGGGTATAAAAACATATTTCCCTGATTTTAATGATAAGAGATCGATTATTATTAGTATCTTTCTTGTTTTGCATAAAATGGATTAATATTTGCATTATAAATGCAAACTCGAAATAAAAACGGTTTTTGAGAGATCGATCTTTGAGACCTCGATTGTTTTTTGAATTCGATTTATCATATTGCTATTCGATACGATTCAAGAATCGATCTCTTTTGAAAAGAATCGCCTTCCCTAGTTCGCCCAGGCTCGCACCTATGAGTTTTGCGGAATTTATATGCGAAATCAAAGTCACTCAGAGGGCGATAGAGAGGGCTATGCTCGGAGTTTCTCAGCGGGATCGCATTATAAATGATGAAATCCGCGCAAGAACTAAAGTCACCGACATAGCTCGAAGAATCGCCAGACTCAAGTGGCAGTGGGCAGGGCACATCGCTCGTAGAACTGACGGCCGATGGGGCCGAAAGGTTCTCGAGTGGCGTCCGCGGACCGGAAGACGCAGCATAGACTCCAACAAGATAAGGTTGCAGGATCGCGTTGGCGAGCCTCGGGGGAGGCCTATGTTCAGCAGTGGACGTCATTCGGCTGAAATGATGATGATGATAATATGCGAAATTACATTTGAAATTTGAGCTTTAAACTGAGAAGAAATTCAATGGTGTGTGAGGTTCTCAATCCGCACTGGGCCCGCGTGTGAACTTCGGCCCAAGCCCTCTCATTCTGAGAGGAGGCCTGTGCCCTGCAGTGGGACGTATACATATAGGCTGGGATGATGAATTGATGATATAAAAAAATACGTGCTTTGGAAATATTGCGTTATTTTTTCACACTAGTTCTTCACAAGAGCTGGAGAAAAAAGTGCGTTTATTTTTTCGCCGTATTTCTTTTGCTAGAACTGAAGGTGCTACAGCGACAAGGAACAAAAGCGTAATAAGCTTTTGTGAAAAATTTCATTTTAAGAGCAAGCTTTTTAGCTGACTGTACTTTTTGTTGACTGTACTTGCGTTGTCATCCAACTTACATAAGTATACCAAATTTCAAGTGAATCCGACCACTGGAAGTGGGTCAAATTCGACCTCCAAGATTTGACCTGTACATACATATATATGTAGATACATAGGTACATTTCAAAGGATACATTGCAAGTTAAATAAATGCTTGTTATAACTATAAACTAAAAAAATTTAATGGGGATGTCCCAATTTTTGACAACGTATAATAAATCGAAAACCATTTGGAGAAATAGGCTTTGTGAATCGTTTTCAGAAATCAGATTCCAAAAATATGATAAACTGAATTAAATAAAGAAAATTTAAGTAATGACCTTCATTTGACCCCTGCAGTGAATCGTCACATAGGCAGATATAAAGCAGGTCTACACTCTAAAGCAAATTGACAGTAGGAAATGTTGCTGTCCTGCTTATAATAGCAAAGAGTGACAAAGACAGAACTTTAATCACATGATGCGCACCTGGCTTTAAACAGTTGTCATTTATCATAAAGTCCGAAATGTATGCAATACTCGCAATGTATTTTTACAAATTTAATTATTAAATTACTACGTTATAAGTAAATATAAAAGAATTTAAGTATCAAATTTTAATAAAAAATATCTATTTACTATCACACCATTAAACAAACAGGAATAATCGAAGCTAAAAGAAGAGAAATAAATAAAACTATTTGTCATGGTTCATTTAGGACCCTAAGCCGTGCTTGTATTATTGACAGTGACAAGACAAATCAGTAGTGCCACAGATTATGTTATGTACGGCTTGAATTTTTGTAGGCAATGGAACGTGGCTCTCTCACTGTGACGTCATCCAACGTATTTCTTAAAAAAATTATAAAAAATTAAATACGTAACCAAATTCAAAATCGATGAAAATGGTATCTTAAAATATCCTATTCTTTCCAAAAAAAATATAAAAACTATAGGTTATTTTTTTTGGTGCATCCCAATTATGTCACACGTATGTTGTTTGTATGTTTGAAAGAGTGTGACGGTGTCTATCGTCAACGCATGAACCATGAACTGAACGTACTTATCGGGCACAAGAACATCGTCAGGTTTTGTAAGTCGCAGCGACTGCGGTGGGCGGGTCACCTTGAAAGAATGCCGGACACAAGGGCCGCAAAAGTAATGACAAAGTGGACGCCGCAACAAAAGAGACCGAGAGGCAGGCCTAGAAAGCGTTGGAGTGACTGTGTGGAAGAAGATCTCAGGAGGATGGGAAAGTTTACCAGCTGGAAGAAGGTTGCCAGGCACCGTGACAACTGGAGGAAAATTGTGGAGGAGGCCAAGACCCACAGAGGGTTGTAGCGCCAGCGGAAGAAGAAGATGTTTGAACATAAAGTAAATGCCCATTATGCGTCTAAGATCATTTCCGCTGCAAACAAAAGAGCTAATAACTTTGAAACGGCTGAACCGATTTCGATGAAACATATTTAAGAACCATCGCCAAGAAACCTGCTTTCTAATAAAAAAAAACTCATCCAAATCAGTTCACCCGCTTAAGAGCTATGATGCCACAGACAGAAACACACACACACACACACACATAGCGGTCAAACTTATAACACCCTTCTTTTTGTGACGGGGATTAAAAATAAACACAGTTCTTCCTTCATCTCTTATGATGAAACTAATGCGGAAGACGCAATAGTTCCTTCGAAGGAATAGCCAAAGGAACTACCGAGAATAATCCTGCTTTGGATCTTCCTCGTGCGAGCTACATAGCTTGGCATTAGTGGAAACGGGCACATAGTTTCGTAGTGTAGCTTTGGCTATGAAGTAATAAATACAAAAAGATACTTCATAGCTAACTTGTGTAAAGTTGCACAGTAGCGCCATCTCTTGTCCAGGTGAGCGGTTAGTTCCGAAGGAGTGTTGAAATCTCTCGATAGAGGGTGTAACATAGATGTGTGCTTGTCACTGCATAAGGTGATAATTTAGCAGACTGAAATGCATGATGTATAGGAAAAATTCTTGTCTAATCTCTAGACCAGTGGTGGTGTAGGGGTTTAGCTCGCAGCACGGAATGCTGAGGACCTGGGTTCGATTCCCAGCATTGGTCTTTTTTCTGGGGTTTTTCTGTGCATCTATATTTCTGTTTGTATTTAGTATGAAATATAGTGTAGCTTCCACATCCTCGCGGCATAGCCCGCATAGCATAGCACGTCTCTGATGGTAAGGAACCCTTAGATAATACGGTAGTGTTGTTGCGATAGTCTATCGATAGTATGTGATAATATCGTGGTCTTGAAAATCAGTCGTACGTAGGTAGGTACTATCGATAGTGCTATCGAAAGTATCGACCCTTACAATACTATCGATAGTTGAAAATAAGTAATCATCATCATCATCATCATCATCATCATTTCAGCCGAAAGACGTCCACTGCTGAACATAGGCCTCCCCCAAGGCTCGCCAAACAGATCGGCCCTGTGCCATCCGCATCCAATGCGTTCCCGCTACCTTCACCAGGTCGTCGCTCCATCTTGTTGGAGGCCTACCTACACTGCGTCTTCCGGTCCGCGGACGCCACTCGAGAACCTTTCGGCCCCATCGGCCGTCAGTTCTACGGGCGATGTGCCCTGCCCACTGCCACTTAAGTCTAGCGATTCTTCGAGCTATGTCCGTGGCTTTAGTTCTCGCGCGGATTTCATCATTTCTAATGCGATCCCGCAGAGAAACTCCAAGCATAGCCCTCTCCATCGCCCTCTGAGTGAAAATAAGTAATACTATTGCTAAAGATCAATAGTACCGGTACTATCGATAGTAATAGATGAGTGAATCAACTTTTTCGTGCCACCCGTTGCTATGGTTACACAAATTTTGCCCCTTGGACAACCTAAGCATTTATCTATGAAACAGTATGCAGTGTCACTTGGACAACCGGGGACAGAGTAAACAACACAAAAAGTTGATTCACCCATAACTATCGATACTATCGATAGTATCGATGCTATCGACTTTTTTGACGCGATACCACAGAATATATAATAGTACTAACATACAGAATGGACACGCTCCACCCCGCACCGATTCGAGTTACCCCACCCCTCAAGGCGCAGATTGCCGGACACCGCCCGAATCTACAAGAGTGCGCGCGCGATGTATGTAGGCGTACGCGTGTACAGACGTCGTCGTGCTTATGTAGATTCAAGAACGCGTATTTGTACGTCGTGTCCGCCGCGTGGCGATACTATCGATAGTATCGACCAAGTTCGATAGTATTGCCTAATTTTCACTATCGATAGTATTCGATATTTTCGATAGTACTATGACTATCGACTAAGTATTTCTCAAGTTCAAACTATCGATAGCGAAACTATATCGCTATCGGAACAACTCTGCACTATGACTTGCCATTGTGTTGCTTGATTTGCAATGTGTCATTTCATTGTCAAAGAATCGAATCTTGTCTTTTGAAATGCATTCTCAGAAAAAAAGATGAAAGGAACTAAAGAAATGTTAGTTACACGCAAGTGTACTTTGTAGTTATATTTTTTGTAACATCAACGTGACGTTGGCAATTATCGTGTTTAGAAAAGTTTTTTATAAATTTCTTGCTGTTGCCCGCGACTCCGTCCGCGAAGAATAGGGTGTAAAAAATAGCCTACGACCTATTCTCAGACCTACCGAATACAAAGAAAAAATTTCATAAAAATCAGTCAAGACCTTTCGGAGGAGTTCGATAACAAACACCGTGACACGAGATTTTTATGTATTAGATGATCGGATCGTCCGAATTTGATTAAAAAAGCCCCTCTGCAAAGAATCCGTTTATCGCTATCCCGCGGGAACTGTGCATTTTTCCGGGATAAAAACTATCCTATGTCCTTACCAGGGTCTCAAACTATCTCCATACCAAATTTCATTTAGATCGGTTCAGCGGTTTAAGTGTGAAGCACTTTCGCATTTATAAATAAATAAATAAATAAAATAAATAAATAAATATTAGGGGACAATCTTACACAAATCGACCTAATCCCAAACTAAGCAAAGCTTGTACTATGGGTACTAGACGACGATAAACATACTTATATAGATAAATAAATACTTAAATACATAGAAAACATCCATAACTCGGGAACAAATATTCGTGCTCATCACACAAATAAATGCCCTTACTGGTCGTATAATATTATAAGTAAGGATTTTTAATTAACCTGGAGATGTGTCCCACTGCTGGACAAAGGCCTCCCCTCGTAATTCAATGTATTTGTGAAAGTGTTTATAAAGCACCGCCAATACTTTCAACGCATGTGTGCGTGCTGAGACAGCAATCAAACAAAAGCAGACTACTACATACACACTCTTTCGTAAGGATGTGACATAGCACATTGAAATAGTAATTTGGAGGGGCGGGCCATGTTATCGTAGTTTATCTCTACAGCGTCACAATGCTTACTATTGAAATGTACTGGGGCTAAATTCAAGAACGGCCGTGTTTGCAGGCGGTAATTCGATCGTTTGCGAGAGGATAGGGATGAACTGCTATTCAGGAACGCCAAAAATCACTGGTTGCCCGAAAATGTCCGAGCCAAATGAGCGCCACTTTGATAAAAAGTGGCCTTCTTTTTTCTCAGTACGTTGCGTGAAATTGTCAAGTTTAGCTGTCAAGTGTCAACCGAAATTCGACTGTAATGAAGTAAAGACTAGGTTCAAATTTCTGTGTAGGTGATGATTTCAATTGTTATGCAAACAAATAAAAAAGTTCGGACATTCTTTGAAGGGGATTTTGTTCGGCAATGTGTATCTTCAGTTATAATTGATCAAAGGGTTTGCGAGATTTTTGGGCTGAGGTTTATTTTTTCCTTCTAGGAAAATAAGGCTCATCCCAAGCTCAGTCCAAAACTCTCGCAAACCAGGGATTTTTGGCGCTCCTGCAGTTCATCCCTATCCTCTCGCAAACGATTGAATTACCGCTCGCAAACCGTGTTGTGCCGTTCCTGGATTCAGCCCCTGTTGTGGTCTCCTTCACACGTCGACGTTGGCGTCTTGACGCCGTACGCGGCATTCAAACGGTATTACAGTATATGCGCCGCGTTTATAGTTATAGCACAGAATATATAATAGTACTAACGTACAGAATGGACACGCTCCGCCCCGCACCGATTCGAGTTACCCCACCTCTCAAGGCGCAGATTGCCGGACCCCGCCGGAATCCAGAAGAGTGCGCGCGCGATGTATGTAGGCGTACGCGTGTACAGACGTCGTCGTGCTTATGTAGATTCAAGAACGCGTATTTTGTACGTCGTGTCCGCCGTGTGGTTATAGTATAAATCTTCCCAGGTGAATTTTTCGCTTCGATCCCTTATCTTTCAAAACAAACGGTATCGTCATAGTATTAAGGTTCAAATTTAATGTAATGGCTCGAAGCGAAAAATTCACCTGGGAAGATTTGTACTATATTTCGATGACACGACGTATTGACGTCAACTGTGCGTTGACTGGTTAGATCAATTTCATCATCATCATCATCCCAGCCTATATACGTCCCACTGCAGGGAACAGGCCTCCTCTCAGAATGAGAGGGCTTGGGCCGTAGTTCCCACGCGGGCCCAGTGCGGATTGGGAACTTCACATACACCATTGAATTTCTTCTCAGGTGTATGCAGGTTTCCTCACGATGTTTTCCTTCACGGTAAAGCACATAAATTCCGAAAAATTCAGAGATGCGAGCTCAGACTCGAACCCACGACCCTCTGTTTGAGAGACAATTGGTCAAACCACTAGGCCACCACGGTTTATCAATCACGGCTTAGATCAATTTACCAAAATCGTTATTTCCTAAGCAAAATCTTCATTCGCATTTATTCCCAAATGCTTTTTCCCTCACTATAGTTTTTTACTGAAGCTTATTTTCACAATTTAAAAAAAAAATAAAAGATAAAAATCATTTATTTCAGGAGTAGGAATCCCATATACAATGTGTTAGTTACATTCTTAATACCTATGTTAGTAAGAGCATAAAATAAAATAAAATATGAATTTAAAATCAAAATCGTAATCAGAATTAAATAAAAAAATCAAAGTCAAATACCTAAATAATTAAAAATTCAAAAATTAACATTAAAATTTAAATCAAAATTTGAATAAAGTTACAATTTACATTTAAAACAACACATAATAAAACAAAGCAATTCATAAATAATGTACTTAAACAAATAATAATTGATAAATAATGTAATAATGTCAAAATTAATTAATTTATTTATTTAATTAAACCTATGACTATTGCATCCCAGTGCTGCATCATGGGGCAGTCCAAACGCCCGGCCCACATCTTCAGGATGCTGTTGTTGCTGCCGCGCACACGTTGCATCATGGAGGTTATTTGAATTGACACAGACATTTACGTGGCAACACTGATATCATGACCACGACAAAAATTTGACAGATCGCCGAAATCAACAGCCGCCGGTGGATCTAGTCAAAGTACAGTGGATGAGCGTTGGTTGAGGCCGCACGCGCACCGAGCTTCTTGCGCTAATCGATTTTACGTATTCTATGCACTCGTGTATCGAGTAATTGTGCAAGCGACTCAAATTCCCCTTCCGATGGCCGAAGGAACTAACGCAACTAACTATACGGACAAGGGGGAAGCACGACGGCGCAAGATAGTTTTGTCAGAACGCGCATGTATTTAGGTATTTTCATCGTATTACTAAAAAAAATACATATTTTAAAAATGTAGCAACACTAGGCAGGCCCTCGAAAACATATTGTTTTATTAATATTCAAAAAGTCATGACCTGCCGTGCAGTATTTACGCCGTACTAACGATTTATTTTATTTTTTAGAGACGACTTTGGATTTTGTTTCTATAGATCGAACTACAAGTAATCGTGTTTCGAAAAACACTGGTCACTAGAGTGAATCCTCAAATACCTTACACATGGATTTCAGTATGCTTATACTAAGCGTACAGTATGCTTAGTATAAGTTTTACTTCACCAAAATACTTCTCGATCGCGTTTACGTAAAAATTTCAATTCTATGGAAACATGGACGCGTGCGCGCGGAGGCGCTGTCCATGTTTCCCTAGTAATTGATTTTTTTACGAAAACGCGATCGAGAAGTATTTTGGTGAAGTAAAACTTATACTAAGCGTACAGAACTAAAGCTTTGCTACCTATAGTAATGGTACAGCAAGGGATTGAATGAATGCAATAAATGCGCCAACAGCTCGGTAGGGCCGTAGGCTCAAAATGACCCATCCTCTTATTATCTTAAGAGGCTGACAACACCTAATTTTGTTGAAATTGATGTCATTTAAACAGTTTTTTTAAGAAAAACTGTTTGTTCTAGCACATCAAAAAAATTATATGTTAATATTCATCATATTTCAAAGACCGTGGACGAACTCGATACATAATTGGACGAAATCGGCTCGATAGAAAATAATTGCAAAGATAGGTCTTATAATCATCATTAAACGGTTCTATGTCTTTATTTTTTTGGCGTATGCGTCTGCAATTAAAAACATATAGTCAACATATTCATACCTAAACCGCTAACGAGTCATATTTCACAAATAATCCACAGTTTTTTTTTAATTCAATATCTGCCCGATAAATTTCAATATACCCGGCTGCCCAGTAATAGCGGCATCTCCTTTACTCCGATACAAACAGACAGTGTGCGCCGACGTTGGTGTTGTCAGCCTCTTAAGGCCCGGAATACACTTGCCTGTAGCTTGCAAATTTTTGTACCAGTAGCTGGCCCATGTACGTCAATCTTTATACAAATAATAATAATAATAATCGTATATTTTCTCCTCACAAAAGTACATAGGTAACAGCAATAGTTATAAATAATACAACATTATGGTAGTTTAGTTAGATACTAGTAACTTTTGCGAGGGGCTGGAGTCTGAACTAGGTAAAACCTGTATTACAGATCTCCAGGCCCCCATCCCGGAAACTCACCGATAAGTGCTGAAAATTTCAGTAGGTACAATTTTCAATTTAATAACATATGTATAGGTAGGTACTCGTATTATGAGGTTTATAGGAGGTCAACAAGCTATAAAAAAATCAATAGTAGCATATACTTACTAACATGCAAACGAGCATGCGTGCGTACATGTATGTTTGTGTGTGTGTGTGTAAATATGACACAACCATGCGAGCAACTTGCACAAAAATGTGCAAACTACAGGCATGTGTATTGCGGGCCTAACAATAGAGTGTAGTTCATTTTGCGCTCCACAACAGCTCATCCACTTCTGGTGCTGACTGTACGTACATGGCTACATGCAGCACGCATCTCTCATGTTTGTTTTAATTCGGTTTTTGTCTATTTCAGATGCAGCAGCAAATATGTCAACCAGAACAGCTTAAGTAAGTCCATATGTAACTATAGTTAAACCATACGCTATGCTACCAAATTTTAGACTTACATTATTATAATTAATAACTAGCTGTTGTCCGCGACTCCGTCTGCGAAGAATAGGGGTAGGTATAAAAAAATAGCCTACGACCTATTCTCAGACCTACCGAATGAGGAGAAAAAATTTCATAAAAATCGGTCACGCCGCCTCGGAGGAGTTGTTGCCAGTGATGACTTATGGCACTGAGACGTGGCCGCTAACGATGGACCTTATAAGAAAGCCCAAAGTCACTCAGAGGGCGATGGAGAGGGCTATGCTTGGAGTTTCTCTGCGGGATCGCATTAGAAATGATGAAATCCGCGCAAGAACTAAAGTCACCGACATAGCTCGAAGAATCGTTAGACTTAACTAAGTGGCAGTGGGCAGGGCACATCGCTCGTAGAACAGATTAGTGTTGTTGCGATAGCTGTAGCCTACCGATAGTATCGTGATACTATCGTGATCTTGAAAATCAGTCATACCTACTATCGATCGTCCTATCGAAACCATCGACCCTTGACGATACTATTGATAGTGAAAATTAGGCGATACTATTGAACTTGGTCATCATTCTCATCATCCCAGCCTATACACATCCCACTGCAGGGCATAGGCCTCCTCTCAGAATGAGAGGGCTTGGGCCGTAATTCCCATGCGGGCCCAGTGCGGATTGGGAACTTCACACACCCCATTGAATTTCTTCGCAGGTTATGTGCAGGTTTCCTCACGATGTTTTCCTTCACCGTAAAGCTCATGGTAAATTACAAATGTAATTTCGCACATAAATTCCGAAAACTCGGAGGTGCGAGCCGGGATTTGATCCCACGACCCTCTGCTTGAAATGCCATAGGTCAAACCACTAGGCCACCACGGCTTGGTCGATAATATCGATATTATCGATAGCCGATAGTTTTGATACCTAGTAACGAAACTACAGTAAAGTCTGGTTACTTTGGCCCTGAAGGGTAACTTTGATCATTGGGATTAACTCTGTCCAGATTTATTATTGCATCAAAATTAGGGCTAATTGCCCTATGGTTTGTTTTAGCTGACTGCTCACGTCCTTATGTTTTTTACTAGACTCTTCTTTATTCAGTTTTATATGGGCCAAAGTTACCCTTTATTGGGTCAAAGTACCCCGACTTTACGGTATTGATATTATCGATGGTGAAAATTAGGCGATACTATCGAACTTGATCGATAGTATTGATAACATCGATCAAGTTCGATAGTATCGCCTAATTTTCAGAATTACAGCCTAGTATTGCAGAATGTCGATATTTTCACTATCGACTATTTCTCAAGGTCAAACTATCGATAGCGTAACTATTTTTATCGCAACAACACTGGAACTGATGGCAGAGCCAAAAGGTTCTCGAGTAGCGTCCTCGGACTGGAAGACGCAGTGTAGGCAGGCCTCCAACAAGTTAAGTTTGATGTACCACGCTAAAATTCGGTCACGTAATTTCGGCACTGCTTGACCGTGCTACAACTGTTCATTCTTCTTCAGCAATCAGCAGCCGCAGCAGGTGATGCTGTGTCCGGTGCGGCTGGTGTACGAGACGCAGATCCTCGTCCAACCAGGTAACCTCAAGCCTTCACGATTCTCGCCTAGGCATTCCAACTCGGCTGGGTTGCCAGGTCCAAAGAGAAAAAGGCTAGGCGCTTAATTTGGCCGGCCGTTCCTTTTTACCCAAAGGGTGGCAACGGAACGGGACTCTATTACTGAGGCTCCGCTGTCTGTCCGTCCGTCCGTATGTCACAGGGCTCTATCTCTAAAACCGTAATAGATAGAAACTTGAAATACCAAAAATACCAAAATTAAAATAAAATAAAGTTAAAAATTAAAGGGGGTCGTCATACAAAGTGTTTTTTCAGCGTTTTTAACTCCGCCGACGGTTGCTAGGCAACGCAAGCGTATAAAAAGTAGCTTTTTATATAATATGCTTCACGAGGATGGAACCCCGGACAATAAGCGATACAACCATCATATTAGGCTATACTCGTCCCGCTGCAGGGCACAGGCCTCCTCCCAGAAAGAGTAGTAGTAGTTCCCACGCGGGCTCAGTGCAGATTGAGAACTTCATACACACACACCATTGAATTTCTTGTCAGCTGTGTGTAGGTTTCGCAATGTTTTCTTTCAACGTAAAGCTCACGTGAATTCCGAAAAACTTAGTGGTGCGAGCCCAGGCTCAAACCCATGACCCTACGCTTGAGAAGCCATAAGTCAAACCACTAGGCCACCACGGCTATGACGGCATTATAATTATTAGTAACCAGCAAACACGTAATTTTTTTTTCTTAAATTTCAGGTGAACAGATTCAACCAAACCAAACACTCTTCATCAATCCGCAGAACCCACCACCATGGATACAAAACCGAGCTCAAAACCAATTGATATACATGCAACAGCTTCCCAACAATATGATGCAGGCCTTACCCCAACAGGTGGACCAAAACCAACTGTACATACAGAATTACTACCCACAGCAAATGATGAACCAAATGGAACAGCTAAGACAAATGCCAAACGTAATGACCCAAAACATGATGGCGGTCAACCCAAATGTTGGTCAAAATATTGGACAAAATGTTGCAAATATAGGACAGAATGTTAATATCAATGTAGCTCAAAATGTTATGCCAATGACAAATGTAGTTCAAAATGTAAAAGCACAAAACGTTGGCGTTATAGGCCAGAATGTTGGTAACGATAGAGTTTATGCTGCTCGCAATGTAGTCCAAAACAATATGGCTGTGGCTAGTAGTCAAACCATAGCTAATCATAATCAACCAATGCAAGAAAGACCGGCACAGATGAATCAGAATCTAGTGAACATGCAAAAGGTGGTAGAGCTACAAGGGATGAGGCAGCAGATTAGGCAACCACAAGTAACCGTGTCGCCAATGCAGCAAGCCAAGTTTGGCCCAAACGTTGGCGATGTAAGACCAATATCGACAAGACCGCAAATGAATAACGTAAATATGAATTTAGTAAATTTGCAACCAAATACTATGGCTAAAAAAGTGCCTTTACCAAATAAAACTAATAACAGTAATAACCAAGTGATACCGAATCAGGTGAGACATTACAACCAGACGTACTATAGGCCGATACAGCCAAGACCTATGAGTGTTATGCCCATGGTCCAGAACCAGTACTTACCTATGCAAAGCGGAAATCTAGCGCCCAGACCTCAGACCCAGGTACTAAATGAACTAAGTAGAAAAAGAAAAAGCGAATCCCCCGATGAAATTGTAAAAAAAATACCTAACACCGGAAATAATGAACATTTCAACAACCAAACTAATGCTCAAGTACACAATGTAAATAACCAAATGGTTGTACATAACAATATAGGTGTAAATACTGTGAATTCTAGAGAAGTTAAACTTGTAAAAACTGTTGAAACTATGTCAACGGGGACTCAAGCTAATATAGCAAAAGCTAAACCGCAGATAGATAGTTTACAGAAAGTGATGGAAGTTAAAGCTATACCTTCAAACGTAGTTAAAGATAACGTTAGTATACAAACTGATGATAAGTTAGTTAGAAACACTGTTTTTACTCAAGCAAGAGGCTTACTACGGACTGAAACTCAAATTATGCAACCTGATGTGATAAGTATACAGAAAATCGAAAACACTTTACCTACACCTAAGCCTGCTATTATAGAAAAAAATATTCCTGAAACTATTAAAGAAGTGGTCAAAAACGACATTACACAGGAAACTAAAAATGTTAATTTAACAGAAGTCAAAAATGTTAATATTAAAGAAGTTGTTACGAAAACGGAAACGAACAATCAAATCGAAAAAGATGTGAAAATAAACGAGGTCAAAGAGGTTGTAACGAATAAAACTGTCAAAAACGAAGTAACTAACACCAAACAAGAAGTAAAAGTTAAAGAAGAAGTAACTAAAACTGAACCTAAAATCGAAAATAAAAGTGAACCTAAAATAGATGTTTGTGAAAAGTCACCGATCAAAACAGAGGCCAAAGATGTTAAAGAAGGGAACAAGAAGTTCACAGTAACTGCTATAAGTGATTTCAAAGGGAATGAGATACAGATAGCAGAAGGTACCGTGAGGAAAGAAGACATCGATAGTTATATCCTAACACACGTATTAGATGGATATGTTATTCAAGAATCAAATACTGCTTTCCCAGTAAGTAATCAAAGTCATTTTAACATTTTTTAAAGTAAAATCTTACTTTTTTGGCTACTCTAGCTGCACTTAGGGGCGTAGCTACCGCCGTATCAGCCGTATCAATGATACGGGGCCCCCGGGCTACAAAGGCCCCTAACGTGTGCAAGCAAAAAGGTGTCCCCCAACTAATTTTGATCTAAAACACGCTACGCCACTGGATCTCTGATAAATAAAAGCTACTCATTTCAAAGTGTAAATTTCCGGCGGACTCATGAATTGGGGATGTCTATTTTTTTGCAATGTATAGTAAATCGAAAACCATTTCGAGATAAATGCTTTTTAACTCGTTTTCTGTAGTTATTCAATTTTAATATTATGTAATGAATTTATTATATAGCAAATAAGCAATGACCTTCATTTGACATTGGTGTAAATTGCGTGACCGGTTCAAGTCGTACTTTATTCTATGTGGTTAGAATTCTTCACAATTTACGCGTGGATTATACTACGGAGTTTGATTTGGACCCGCTGTCTGACATCTAGCACTTTGACAGTGCCAGTAACGTGACACAGTGTATAGTGTACCACTACGCAAAAAATAATTAAAGGGGTTGCCTTATCGTACGCATTTAGATAGAGTTAGAAATTTGGCATTGGGGAGCCCTCAATTATAATCTGACGTCATCAACTAAAATAGTTTCAATAATTAATTTTGATAAAAGTAGAGAACTAAATGACAAAATAATTGACTTTACTATACAAAAAAAATATAAAAACCACTGGTAATTTTTTTTAGACATTCCCAATTATCACAGCATTTTTTTTTATTGCAGATTAGAAAACCATTAAAAGAGAAAACGATGTACCAAAACACAGAATTGGGACACGAACAGAAGAAAGATGAAACGTACAAGCACAGAACGGAAGATGGCAAAGTTATTAAAGACAATAGCAAGATATTGAGCATTTCCGATCTAAATTTGACTGAAAACGACAATATTAAAAGCGAAGATGAAACAAATGAAGATAAACATGAAGGTAAATATGAGTTAGTTAATAATTTAATTTTGTAGCACTCGCCGTGTCGACTTATTTACCTTTGCACGTGCATCTAAGTATACCAATCAATCGTTTTTCAATGTATGATGACCTGATGGTCCCAAAGGAAAATCAAATCAGCGACGTTCAAGACCGGCAGTTTGCTGATTTGAAACGATTTCGTGACATACGTATCTTTTACTTTATTGTTTTTTTATTTTTTCTTCCATGCTGTCAAGAATAAAGCGCTCCACAGACAGAGCGTGCCCAGCGCGTTGAATAACACTGAATCATATACGCTGTGCTGCGCTGCCGTAGTGTGTCACCGTATATATTATGATTCAGTGTTATAGACCGCGCTGAGAGAGCACGCTCCGTATTTAATGTTTTCTTTTTTCTTTCTTTCTTTACTCATGCATTATTTTTTTACCTACACATTCAAACACATTCACTTCCTACTTACTCGCATCGTGCTCCATCCTATTCTATCTTACTAATATTATTGGCTGTTGAGGCAAAAATCGCCTTTGTACTACTCTTTATCTGATTTTGGTAAGATATTGTGAATATATTTCAGTAGCTCAACAAGGTCGAGATCTAGCAGTGTTGCTGTTAAAAAAAGTATTGCCATGTGAAAAAAACGCTGATTAATTTTTTTTATTACTTTTCAGATCATCCATTTGCGAACCTCAAACCTGCCACCATAAAATCTTGGACGGTGAGTACATCATACATTTTACTCTGTACTATTATAATTGAGAGTATTGTATAATTGGGGATGTCTATTTTTTTGCAATGTGCAGTAAATCCAAAACCTTTTCGAGATAAATGCTTTTTAACTCGTTTTCTGTTGTTATTTAATTTTAATACTCATACTCATTTATTCATTGCAAATTGCAAATATTATGTAATGAATTTATTACATAACAAGTAAGTAATGACCTATATTATGTAATGAATTTATTACATAACAAGTAAGTAATGACCTTCATTTGTCTTTGGTGTAAATTGCGTGACCGGTCCAAGTCGTACTTTATTCTGTGTGGTTAGAATTATTCACAATTTACGCGTGGATTATACTACGGAGTTTGATTTGGACCCGCTGTCTGACATCTAGCACTTTGACAGAGCCAGTAAAGTGACACTAGATACAGTGTAGGTACCACTACGCAAAAAATAATTAAAGGGGTTGCCTTATCGTTCGCATTTAGATAGATTTAGAAATTTGGCAGTGTGGGAGCCCTCAATTATAATCTGACGTCATCAACCAAAATAGTTTAAATAATTAATTTTGAAAAAGTAGTGAACTAAATGACAAAATATTGAAATTAGTTTCTTATAATTGACTTTTCTATACAAAAAAAAATATATAAAAACCACTAGTAATTTTTTTAGACATTCCCAATTATGTCAATGAAAATTCCATGAAATGTGCTACCACCTAGAGTGGAATAGTATAAAGATAATTGGCAGCTGCTTAAAAAATTGCCAGCAATATTACATTGTAAAATGAACTCTTTGCGAAAGCATTTAGGTTCGATACGGCTAGACTAGCTGGCTACCCTGCTACCTTCAGAACCGGATGCTATTTGAATGAATTCAAATTTCACAACACAATTTAAGTAACTATGCTCAGTGTGTCGTTGTTACGACATTCTTGTTTTTTTAGGGTTCCGTACCCAAAGGGTAAAAACGGGACCCTATTACTAAGACTCCACTGTCCGTCTGTCTGTCTGTCACCAGGCTGTATCTCATGAACTGTGATAGCTAGATAGTTCAAATTTTTCGCAGATGTATTTCTGTTGCCGCTGTAAAAATTAATACTAAAAATTAAGTTAAAAACTAAGGGGGGGGGGGGTCGTCATACAAGAAACTTGTTTTTAACTCGATTTCTATAATGGTATTAACTAGATACCTGAAATCTTCACCGATTGTTTATTACTGTATCCACTACACCAACAAATAATACTTAAATCAAACATTAAAGGGGGTCCCGACTAACCAATATAAACTGATCCCACATTGCGTACATTTTACTTAGTAGCAGGGCTCTTCTAACATTGGATTATTATAGTTACTGCTTTACCTAAAAATTTGCACCGAGAGTCCGACACGCACTTGTTTTCTATTCCGTGATCTAGAACCTGAAATATTTATTTTTTTAAACTAGTAACATTGTCCGCAGGTCGATCAGCTGGCAACACACCTGTCCAAATACAAGTGGGCGGAGACGATCTCAGTGTTGTCAGAGCACGAAATCGACGGGGAATCGCTGTTTTTAGTATCCAAGCCGCAGCTGGTGCAAATTGGAGTCAGCGAAGAGCACGCTGAAGTTATATGCGAATTTATTAAGAAATAAGGTTAAAAAATAGCTAGAATCTACCCGCAGTTTCGCATGCTTCATTCCACTCCGCGTGATTGATTTAGGGTGTATAACCAAGGAAAATAACAGCGTTCACTGACAGTCTATGACGAGACGTGGATGAACGGACATGGTGAAGCTAAGGCTCATATAGGTAACGCCACGAGAGTTGAGGCTACATAAAGTACTGGCCACCACATACTAAAAATGAACTCTGTTCACCCATAATAGAATTCATTTTTAGTATAAGGTGTCAATTACTGGCACCCTTCAATAACTGGCCACGTTATACTAAATTGAATTCTGTTTGTAGGGGAACAGAGTTCATTTTCAGTACGAGGGGGCCAGTTATTGAAGGGTGGCAAAAATTAAATTGCAAAATTAAATCTTTTGTTGCTTTAAAACAAATAAATAGTTAGTTGATTGAGTTGGCGAACAAGTGACGTCATAAGTTGCTATTGCCATTCAAACTCTATGGGAGAATTGTGTTTTGACAGCTCATAAAAAGTATGTCAGTTGATTGGTGGTGACAACATCCCTATTCGAGCACAAAAGTTGGTCAAATAACACTTTCAAGATTGGGATACCAACAGAAAACCCGGAAATTTTTCTTCAATGATTCCCGAACTGAGTGTGAGTTTTTCTTTAATTCTATGGATACAATTTTCCTTGTCACTAATAAAGTCGATGATATGGTTCCTTAGAACAAATCTTTCTATGTCTTATACTTTTAGAGTTATCCATACTGACACATTTAACCCTTCTCCAGGCCCCGGCTATTTAGATATGCTGCAACAAAATGAATTATTGTGTTATATTGTTTACCTATGCAGGATTAAATTAAAAGCAAAGCATATTATAAACAAATTCGATTGACTTTCTACCGTATTATAAAGTGGGTAAGGTCGAATCTTTGTGTAGATTTTTGTGGTCGCTATATGCACTATGCCTGGAAAAGGGTTAAAGGGGTCAATGGTTAATGAAAATGAGCAGATACTTTGTGTATTTTAGTCGTAGGTAAAGAAATGCAGGGGACCATGCATTTTTCTATCAAATGTAACTGTAATTTATTGTATATAAGAATGAATATTTTATCTTACTGGAGAAGATAGCGAAGGGATAAGTCTGCAATGTAATTTAAACATTTTATAATGTAGCTTATAAAGTGTACAAAACAATTGTAAAAATGAATAAAGACTAATAAACGATACATTTACAAAAACTTAATCGTATATACGAAAACATGCACAACCGACACGACCTTATTTTTACACTAAATTGAGATAAGTACGTTTAATATATACCACGTCAGAACCACTTGAAGGACAAGAACTTTAAAAAAAAATCACCAATCGAAATAAAACTTCCCATCCATGCACAACATTAATTTCTCTTCGCGTTTTTTCCCATAAAATTTACCACTTGCGCGAACGGAAATTTCCCGCGCTTATTCCTATTTTTTTTACCTAGCAACACATCGTCTGACTCCGTTACTGAAGAGTCTATGGTCTTTGACGCTACTTCGGATCCTTCACTGTCATCTGGGTGATACTTTCTAGAATATTCCGCCCTGGTTCTGGTCTGGCTGGGACTCCTGTATTTGGCGTCTAGACCTTTGGGGTGGCACATCAGTGTTTCGTAGAAGAAACGGTCGGCTCTGCCTTCGGCTTTCGGTCGTAGTTTTAAGGAGGCGTCTTCTTCTGATGACGTTGAAGAGTGCAGTTGGGGACAGTCGGGGGAAGCTTTTTTCCTTGGACGAGGGCTGTAATATAATGTAATATGAATGAAAGAAACGTGCTAGCTTGTAATTTATTCACTGGATAGATTTAACTTTGTAAGACGCACGTGAAATTTTTATTATCAGAGTTTGAAATCTAATGTCAATAAAGAAAAGTTTAAATTTATTTGCATATAGGTCGTGTCCTAAACTTAATACGCTGGGCTTTAAGAGGTAAGTTTGAGAATTTTTCTACCATGTAACTATGTAAATATAACAAGCAAAAAAATAGCACTGAAATCTTTCGTATAATTCCATAAAACAGCCACATTCGTATGATACCTCTTCGCGTACCGCGTCGATGGAGCTCCATACGGCGGAGCTCCTATTTCTTTAACGGCTTGCCCTTGGGGCATCTGAAGCTGCTTAACGAACCTAGCGACTCAATGTCTAGAATGTCAACTGTTTTAACCAATAGAAGAACGAAAAATTAGGATTAATCAAAAATTAGGATTGTACAAAAGCGAAAATTATATGAAAAAAAAATTCCGGAACTGATAAATCATCCAGTTGATATTATTTCAAATTGCATGATTTTGGAGCATTTATGTAAAGTAGACTAAATAATACACGAGCAATTAAAAAAGCAATAATTTATTTTTTACATCGTGCAACATTGCTCCACTTGCTCTGTGGCTTGTAAGTTGGTAGATACTACTTCCCTCACAGAACAGCTAGCACGTTTTACTTCTCCCTTGTTTGTCGATCAGTAATCCATCATCTCCGCCTCAGAGTCCTACTGCCTGGGACAGGCCTCCTCGCAAAATGAGATAGTTTGAGTCATAGACGGATTGAGAAGCTCCACCATTGAATTTCGCAAGTGTTTTCCTGTTATTGATTTCCTTCGCCGTAAAAAGTTCATGGTAATTTTTAAATATATTTTTGCACAATACCGAAAAAGTCAACGGTGCGAACTCAGCTAGAGGCTTTCTTTATTGTCTAACGCACTCGGAATTACAATCGCTTTCACTACTTCGTTCTGCCACACAGTTTAGGATGAAGTTAGAAAGAGAGCGTTAGACAATACGGCCACAGGTTTGAGCCCACGGTCATTTGCTTGAGAGGCTATAAAAGCCACCACAAACCGTAGCACGGGGCGTGCGCAGGACGCCGTAGAGCGTGCCCAGCGCGGTCTATAACACTGAACAAATATGTGGTGACACACCGACAGCGCGGCACAGCGTATGTGATTCAGTGTTATGCAGCGCTCTGGGCACGCTCTGTCGCCGTCGCGCGCGCGCCCCGCGCTGCGGTCTGTACAGGGCTTTAATCAAACCATTAGGCTTCTACAGCTTCTACAAGATGACGATATACGACATCATTATATTAGTAGCTTCGAAAAACCGTGCTAGCTGCACTGGAGACCTTCGTCAGTAATGGTATTGCTTTAAAAATTGCCCGTGTAAGAGCACCTTAAAGTGTTACCAGCGCTTGGCATCCCCGATCAGTACTGGGGCCACGGTGCGCGGGGATTGCGGGCAAAAGGTCACAGGCTGGGGCTCGTCGCCGCCCACCGCCTGGAAAAATTTAAACATATGCCATAAAGGGTTTGAATTTGTGTAATATTAATCTTACACTGCACTACACCCAAATTTTCGGGGCTCACACACAGACTAAGTATAATATGCTCGGAGTTTCTCTGCGGGATCATATTAGAAATGAATTATAAAGTCACCGGCAGCTCGAGAAGTCACCAGACTCAAATATTAGTAGGCAGAGCATAATTGTTCGTAGAACTGATGGCCGATGGGATCAAAAAGTTTTCGAATGGCGTCCACGGACCGCAAGATGCAGTGTTAGTGCCTCCAATAAGACGGAACAATGATCAGAAGCCATATTGTCTGGCGCACGGGCGCTTGCCTTTGCTTTCACCATCTCTTTCTGTCATCATCTTCTACCGTTTGTTGAAAAGAAATAGTGAATTTGAAAGCATGCGTCAGCGCTTTGGACAATACTGCCGTGTCAGGCCTAAGTAACGTATCTCCAAAAACGACGATTTGAGAAAAACGCGATCAAAGTTTTTGTTTATCCACATCTCATTGCTTGTTTACTATTGAAGTTTAAAATTTGAAATTAGGTTAGAAATATTATTGTGACAATGTATTTTTAATTTTAACTCTGTGCTACGAATCAATTTCAAAAAGGACTGTTTTTAAAGTTTACACGACCTTACTTTTCATACAAAATTCTGTAACGCAAAGTTGCGTATCTGCATATACGTTAGTTAAGCGTGACCATGCTCATTTTATTACACAAAACTGTGTAATGGCTATGACCTGTATCTTTACTTACATTACTTTTTGGAACCAAGAAACAAAACATTTAAGTAAATTAAAAGTGGGTATAGGCTCATATATCAGGTCCCGTTATTTTATTTATTAGATATAAAAATAGGTAAGAAGGTTAATAATAAGTAAAGTGGAAGTTAGAAAACTTTTAATTGAATTTTATCACAGCAACAGGATTTGTATTAATTCTTAACTTTAAGGTATCTTCTTTTTTACTAAATAATACTTATATCAAAATATTATTATCTTCTCTGCCCCTCCCTCCCCGCTAGTTAAACATATTCTTAATAAAATTAAAATCAATAGCACTCCTTGGTTTCAGAAGCTGTTACGTATTATGAAATGTAATTAAAATGCCTATTATAATATATAACAACAACCTGATTTGAATTAAACTGCACCAAAAAATTTTTCAATTTGGATTCTGCGGGCGAGTTCTGTATGACCTATCTAACGTATTTGAAATACGGGAGATATCCGTTACAAGTGCGTACAAAAATCCCAGATACGTTAGTTCGGCTATCGGTGTTTTTATTGAATTATGGCCTAAAATGAAAATCTTCGATATGTATCAGATAGTATAGCATCAAAAATGTCGATTTAGCACTGTTAAGCGTAACTAACGTATCTCAAGTTACGTTACTTAGGCCTGACACGGCAGTATAAGCGTGCTGGTTAAGGTAGCGGAAACGCGATGGATGTGGCTGGCGCAGAACCGGTCTTAGTGGTTCTTGGTGGAGGCCTAAGTTCAGCAGTAAACCTTCGGCTGAAATGATGAATGATGACGAGGCAGTAAGTAGTAGAAACTTAAACTGGTACCTTAGTAGACCCCATGTGGAAGTAGCAGTGCGTGATCCGCTCGACATCCGCCCACGCGACGATGTACTTGGCCATAGTAAGGGGTATCTTCGGGAGGAAGTTGGAGTGGAACTTGCCCTGGCAATAGATCGTGATCACATCCGTGTCCTTTATCTCGAATATTATGCGGAATATAGTGCCTGTGGACCAGAGATATAAATATTTATATATCTACTCTAAATTTTGCTCATAAATTTATAAATTTCATCATTTCAGCCGAAAGACGTCCACTGCTGAACATAGACCTCCCCCAAGGCTCGCCAAACAGATCGGCCCTGCGCCATCCGCATCCAATGCGTTCCCGCTACCTTCACCAGGTCGTCGCTCCATCTTGTTGGAGGCCTACCTACACTGCGTCTTCCGGTCCGCGGACGCCACTCGAGAACCTTTCGGCCCCATCGGCCGTCAATTCTACGGGCGATGTGCCCTGCCCACTGCCACTTAAGTCTAGCGATTCTTCGAGCTATGTCCGTGACTTTAGTTCTCGCGCGGATTTCATCATTTCTAATGCGATCCCGCAGAGAAACTCCAAGCATAGCCCTCTCCATCGCCCTCTGAGTGACCTTGAGCTTCCTTATAAGACCCATCGTTAGCGGCCACGTCTCAGTGCCATAAGTCATCACTGGCAACACACACTGGTCAAAGATTTATAAATTTAATAAATTTCTAATATGATCCCGCAGAGAAACTCCGAGCATATTATACTTAAATAATTATAATTACGGAGCTAGAGACACATTAAGGCGAAAATAAAAATCCCATTTAATACCTATACCATGGGAATTTCGAAAAAGCCCATCTTGGTACTGTAAACTCTTCAGTCATTCGATTGATGCTGGCACTCTAGTGCTATATTTGAATTTAATTTATGAATAGATCGAATGATTGTATTGTAAAATATGAGAGTTGTGATCTAGCGGAGAACGAATAAACATCTAAACGAAGAATAATCCTTGAATGTTAACTAAAGTATAATAGTGAAGGTACACCCCAGGGCTCGAGCAGGCCCTCACAGTACGTATACCTACGATACTCAACGTATGTTATGTGCGCCAAATTTCAAGTTTTTAGCTTCAGCGGTACGTAAACCCACTATGCTCAATCTTTTTTTTATGGGCCAGTTTGAATCCCGTTCAGAGCACCTGAAAAACTTATTCGCTTTAAAAATCTTGTAGTGGTAGAGCCATGTTGTAGCTAGCCGCTGCATCACGAATGGGCCGGCTCATCCGGGGCAGTACCACCCTCTCACAGAACACCGGCGTGAAGCAGCAGTAATCCTGCTTGCGTTTCGTACGGTCAGTGAGAGTGCCGGGGGCCCAATAGCTTACCCCTTCCCTCTCCCCCTTCCCCTATTTCCTCTCCTTTAGGGCCGACAACGCACTGGCATCGTGTAAAGCGCTGCGGGTGTCTATGGACAGTGGTGTTCATTTAACATCAGGTGACCCACTAGTTCGTTTGTCTGACCTATCTAACATAAAAAAAAAAAAAAAAATCTTTAAGCTAGGTCTTTAACGAGATGGACTTACCAGGCACAAACATGTTATAGTTGGTATCGTAGTTCCCGCTGCCGATCCATATCCCGTTCTTGCGCGAGAGCGAGATGATGTTGTCCCGGTGGAACCGCACGTCGAAGTGGAGCACCACGTCGCGGGGCTCCTCGCCTTCCTGCGCGCACAGGTTCACCGACATTCTGGGGGGTGGGGGGATTCTTATCATAACTAGCCGGTCTGGCAGCTAAATCGAATTCCCATGGGAATTCCTAAAACTTATATCGTGGTCTTGATTAACGTTGTATGAAGGACGCCCGTGAAGAAATCCACCCCTAGGCTTAGTGGTTAAGATAGTGGGACTTGACCTTTGATCAATTATAACTGTAGATCCACAGTCGCGCGCCCGAAAATGTCCGAGCCAAATGAGCGCCACTTTGATAAAAGTGGCCTTCTTTTTTCTCAGTAGGTACGTTGCGTGAAATTGTCAAGTTTAGCTGTCAAGGGTGAACCGAAATTCGACTGTAATGAATTAAAGACTAGGTTCAAATGTCTGTGTAGGTGATGATTTTAATTGTTATGCAAACAAATAAAAAAGTTCGGACATTCTTTGAAGGGGATTTTGTTCGGCAATGTGAATCTTCAGTTATAATTGATCAAAGGACTTGACTATGTTATTTCATCAAATCCGTCCGGCCATTCTAACGTAAAGGAGCGACAAACACACACCTCGCATACGCACGTAGGCGATCTAGTCTACCTACTACTGTATTCCTCAGTCATGTACCCATTGAGTCCTCATCATTAGCAACTCAAGCAAAAAGACAGCTATTCGAATTTAAATGTCTATAATTTCTTAAATACGTAACTTTTTTTTTGATAACTGTTAGTTATGAATTGGCCTATCACCCGATTCCGGCTTGGTGTCGCCTTCTGGGACATAGCTATAATATCGTATATTATTCTATCCTGAAGTAGAATTTTCTTGATGAATAAAAATTAAGTCCATTTCTTATATAAGTTTATAAGTATTAAATGTTTCTTAAGATATCGACTTCTATCTAACATATCATGTTTAAAACCAAACTATGTAATTACTTATGTCAATAGTCACTCCGTTTGATTCTTTGTTATTCGACTACGGCAAAGCCGAATGAAACTTCAACAGTCTTTGTAGGTATTTACTTCTACAAGATTTACTTACACAGTTGGAAAGGGACTACATACTTATAATACCAGTATTTTTTCCTACCAACTGCCTCCTAGAAGCTAGTGCCCAACATTATACTTACTTCCTTGCATTCTCCTTAATTTTACCGCCAATTTCAATTCTATCGCCAACTTTAAGTACCCCGGGTACGTTTGCTGTAAACACCGGCATTTTTTCTCTGGAAACACTTTTAATAGATTATGTTGAGCCCCCGCTTTATCTGAGTCAGGGCCAATGATATTTTTTGACATTTTGAACGGTAAATTTAAACATAGCACCCAATTTTTTAATAATATGTGTTTCCAATAATTTGCAGATGAAGTTGTTCTGACATCTGCTAGAATGGTAATAATTCTGGCTGAATAGTAACTTCACTAAAACTTTGTTGAAAGAAACCTCCTTCTTTAATATTTTAACTATTTTTCAGAGATTTTTTTTAATGCACGCTATAAGCTATTATATTACCAAAACTGCAGAAAGCCATTCCTCGAAAATCATGCAACCTGTTTGCTTAGGCTTTTGAAGTTGATGCTTGGCAACATTGACTCGCTGTCATTTTGACACTTGACAGATCAAGTGACCGCAGCCACAATCTGCATAACCTATTTGCAACAATTTTGTAGTACATTATCAGTTTCGCTAACTATAACATTCAGCTTTATCTGACAAAACAAATAGTTGGGAAAATAACATCCACGCCGCAGGTAAGTTTGCCACGTGCTACTGTATTTTTAAGAGAAAAAATACTTGATTGTGTGTGATTAGTTGGAATTTTTAACCGGTCATTAAAACATTATTTTATTAACCTTGGCGTATTGTTTTCAATGACAATAACTATAGACACTTTATACGGTTAATTTTAGACCAAATTAACGCTTGTAGAGATGACTGTATTATCTATAAGTCCATGTAAAATATGACTAGAGTTTCAACCAGTTCGACGCGGTTTAGTCAAGAATTTAGCTAAATATTAAAAAATTAAGCTTTGTCATAGATACAACAATAATGTACAAATCTTACGAGTTTATTAGTTTAACTTTATTTTTATTTTTTAACTATTAAAATTGCATCAGTTTGTTTTAAGGTGTCACCATTTATTTGTTTACATTACTATAGCAATACTAATTGATCTTGCGTCATGGTAATAAAGTTGAGAATCCTTTGTAAATTGTGATAGTTTTGCTATGAATGTTGCGAAATAGTTTGGAAAACATACTTAAGTGATGTTTCATCAAATAGCAGTAAAAGATAATAACAAAGCATTCTAATTAGAAATATTATTCAGCCAGTATAATTCAATTGTGTGTCTCATGTAAGTACAGTAAACTTGAATACTTTTCTAACTAACAATAAACTTTGATACTAATTTTTAAAATATGTTTTGTAATACTTAACCCCTCATATGCAGGAAGTGAAAAATTCGTGCATTCTAGTGTCATATGGGGTACGTATCAAAATATATAAAGTTTAAAACAAATAATGGACGAAATACATAATGGTCATTTGATATAATGCAATTTTCTTGGAAATTCTCAACTTTACAGGATTTTCATAAAATAAACCTAACCTAACCTAAACCAATCTGTAGATTACACAATTAAAAAAATTCGTTTAATCAATAGTTTCATAGAAAATTTTAGTATGTAATATGACCATTATGTATTTCGTCCATTATTTGTTTTAAACTTTATATATTTTGATATGTCATATGAATCTAATGATACAGATTAAAAAAAAATATAAAAAGAATATCTTAAATTGGGCACGGATCCGTGTCTTAAGCATACGAGGGGTTCAGGGTTTTTTGTTTGATAGACATTAAATAAAGTGGCAGGAACATACTCTAAACTGAAATATGTGGTAGAAGGAAGGAAAATTAATGAATTAATGTTTTTGTTATAAATTTAATTTTTAATACAAGCTCTTTTTGCTGCCATGCATGCTGGCATCTGAAGTGCACTTCAGTAACAAAAAAAAATATTTCAGATTCACATCAAATACAAAAAATAACTAAGTTCTTAATTTCACACGCACACAAACACTCATACACATACACACACACACGCACATACATTCACGCTCACGTACACAATATGATTTAAAATGGTGGCGATGGTTATTTTATGCTAATAGTATTTTATATGTAACTTTTTCTCTTTTCTAAATTGATAGTCTGTTTGTTCTTAACAACCAATCTATGTTCATGATAAGGGCTTCCACTGGAGACTGTAACACAGTGAAAACTAGCACAGTCTCCAGGGTTCGTATTGTAATTATACATGTGTTTTGAACAATAAAGATTATTATTATTATTATGTTGGTACGGATTTCCGATCACGGGCCCATGGGGACCCGGTCATTTGAAAGGCATTCTTGGGGCTGAAGCCAACATGAAGAGGCCTTTGGTACCATATAATATAAATGAGATGGGCGCAACTATGGAGGTCTATCCCCTAATACACCATGAGGATGTGCTAGTGGACAGTCCTCCACAGTTGTCAATCTATTGCCAGGTAGGGAGCGACATGGAATTGGCTATGGGGTTGGGATGTTGTGGACAGGATTACCGGACTATGGAGTGAGATAACAGACAGTCGGACACCTACCATTTCAATATCTCATAAACTGAACTTTTGGTAGGCGGTGACTCGCCATTCACTAAATGGGCCCCTCAAACTTCTCATAAACTGAACTTTTTTATTATTATTATTAATTTAAGACTGGCTATAGCTAACGAAAACTAACAATAAACAGGATGGTTTGTACTGAACTGAAACAATTACTTTGCTCACCCGCAACCTTACAATAGTTATGTTTATGTAAGAAATACGTGTTCATGCAGTTCCTCCACCTCCACACTGTACGAACACACACAAATCACACAAACCCAACCATCACCACCACCAAACTACACTGACGCGTTTCAAACTCTATCAGAGCTCATCCTCAGAGTTGGCACCATAACCATAAGCTATGCTACCAAATGTTAAACAACAATGTTGTTTTTCATTAATATGGACCTCCGCAAAGTAACGCCTGATTCAATAAATTAGGATGGATGTGTTAAGTGTTAAAATTTAATATTCCCAGCAGAATAAACATGGTGGTATCGGAAGAGCCGAAGCCGATGGCAGAGGGAGACGCTGCCAGCAAGAAGGCGGCCAAGAAGGCTGCCAAGGCTGCTGAGAAACAACAGAAAAAGGCCGAGCACAAGGTGTGTTATAGCATCTTTTTTGGTGATCACGTCAGCCTCATGGGTGCTTACTCAATTCCCTATTCTTGATGTGGATCGGGGATGTTATGGATATGATATTTCGGATCTGGATACGGATATAGGAATAAAATTATATCGGTTTCGGATATGGTTACGAATATGTATGTAATTATTTTGGATTATCCGTTAGTTTTGGTTACGAATATTAGATTGAAGTAAAATATAAACACAAATCTCTCTGTTCTGGTCCCCAGGCATAACATAACTGCCTGGCGATGTCTATTGAGGCCTATCATCACACTGTAATACTATTATTTATGCAGGCAGCTTCCGGCCAGCCTCAAGCGGAGGCCCCGGAGGCCGACGTCTCGGAGGGCCGCTACGGAGTGCTCAAGCTGATCCAGTCCACGGGAGAGCACCGAGACAGGGTCTATACTGATGTCAAGGATCTCGGCGTCAAGCTGGACGGGCAGAATGTTTGGGTGCGAGGTAAGAATCAAGTATTTGTTAGTATTTGTTTTATTCTGGTTGTAGGCTTCGGCTGTGGCTGGTCACCACCCTATAGGTTGAGTCAGGCCGCCAAAGGACTCTCGTCGTGTTCTGGCCTGTTGTCTATAGAAGCCATTCTGGAGGAATGGTCTGAGCAGTTGTTCAGCGCACGCGTACCGGTTACAGTGCCTCGTATTTGTTACGCTGTTGCGATACGGTTCGCACTGCTTGGGGGCGCGCGCAACACCTCGCTCAGCTGCCTTCTTCCTGCTTATTCCCCTAAATTCAAGTCTAGAGTGAATGAGCATTTACTAGGCAAGCGTGCTCCATCGTGGGCCTCATCTTCGCTTTCCATCAGGCGTGATTGTGGTCAAACGCCCAAGTTCCATAGCCATGTTTTTTCCGTAGCCATTACGAAAAAATCAAGTAATATTTTTCTAAGCATTTCGTATGTGTACGGAATCTTCAAAGTTAGGTATCGTTAATACTTTGAAAAAAGCTCGTATCTCAAAATCGTTAATCTGGCAAAGTGAACTTTATTACGCGCGTATCAAGGTTCAGTTTTGTTTACATGCTGATTTGAGGTACGAGTTTTTCAATGTAATGACGGTATGTTTAATACCTTAGGCTACTATTTACTCTTAAACTACAAATAATTCCCAAGTAATCTTAGCCGCTATAATTTTCCTTGTAAATTTAATATATTTACTACCATTTTGAATTTTTTTTAATTTTTCCACCCAACAGTTTACGATTTTAGAGGGGGGGGGACGGTTGATTTTAATGAAAATTTTCACTTTAAAGTTGAATATTTCGCAAACAAATCACTGAATACAAAAATCATGTAAGCAACCCCTCAATGGTTTTAAAAGACCTATCCAACGATACCCCACACTATAGGGTTAGTCGAGAAAAAAAAAATCACCCCAACCGCTTTAACAACCGCTTTAGCCTAGTTGGTAGTGACCCTGCCTACGAAGCAAGAGGTCCTGGGTTCAAATCCCGGTAAGGGCATTTATTTGTGTGATGAGCACGAATATTTGTTCCTGAGTTCTGGATGTTTTCTATGTATTTAAGTATTTATTTATCTATATAAGTATGTTTATCCTCATCTAGTACCCATAGTACAAGCTTTGCTTAGTTTGGGACTAGGTCGATTTGTGTAAGATTGTCCACTTTACGTCTATGGAAAGTACCCTAAAAAAAATTTTTTTAGTTTTTTTTATTTAACCACTTTGTCGGCTTGACTAATATATATATTCATGCCAAATTACAGTTTTCTAGTACTAACAGTCTCTGAGCTTAGCCGCGGACAGACAGACAGACAGACAGACGGACAGACATGGCGAAACTATAAGGGTTCCTAGTTGACTACGGAACCCTAAAAAAAGGAATCTTTCTGTACTCCCATTCTTTGGCACGCCCTGCAGCCTAAACGGCTCAATGGATTTTAAAGTGTGCGGTGTCAATAGATTCGTCTCAGTTCCGAGAGTGACATAGGATATATATTTTTCCGGAGTTCCCCTGGGAACGGGAATTTTACAGGCGGGTTTTATCATCTAGTATTGAAATTTAAGTAAAGTTATTAGGACTGGAGACTTCTAATTAAAGTATTGTGTCCATCAGCCCGACTCCAGACGTCCCGCGCCAAAGGCAAGCAGTGCTTCGCCGTGCTGCGCCAGAACTGCAGCACCGTCCAGCTGCTGGTCAGCGTCAGCGAGGAGCGCGCCGTCAGCAAGCAGCTCGTCAAGTTCACTGGCAAGTCAGTAGCTACCCACTAAACCGCACCAACTACAGTCAAGTGTAAAAATATGGGTGCATAGTGCATACACTTTGCTCATGAATAGTATTGTGTCCCATAGGTCTTATGTCGTTGAATTAAAGTCATCATCATCATTTCAGCCGAAAGACTTCCACTGCTGAACATAGGCCTCCCCCAAGGCTCGCCCAACAGATCGGCCCTGCGCCATCCGCATCCAATGCGTTCCCGCTACCTTCACCAGGTCGTCGCTCCATCTTGTTGGAGGCCTACCTACACTGCGTCTTCCGGTCCGCGGACGCCACTCGAGAACCTTTCGGCCCCATCGGCCGTCAGTTCTACGGGCGATGTGCCCTGCCCACTGCCACTTAAGTCTAGCGATTCTTCGAGCTATGTCCGTGACTTTAGTTCTTGCGCGGATTTCATCATTTCTAATGCGATCCCGCAGAGAAACTCCAAGCATAGCCCTCTCCATCGCCCTCTGAGTGACCTTGAGCTTCCTTATAAGACCCATCGTTAGCGGCCACGTCTCAGTGCCATAAGTCATTACCGGCAACACACACTGGTCAAAGACTTTTGACTTGAGACACTGCGGTATATCGGATGACAAGATATTGCGGAGCTTCCCGAACGCTGCCCAGCCGAGTCTAATTCGTCACGTTCGTAAAGTATTGGTTCGTAATTATGAGAGGATTAAATCGATACATATTTTTGCACTTGACCATACAATACAAATAATATATAGATCTTTATTCAAATGTTTTTCGAGCGTATTTAGTTATGTATGTATGTATCATTCTTCGGCACGCCCTGCAGCCTGAACGGCTCAATGGATTTTAAAGTGGGATGTCATTAGATTCGTCTCAGTTCCGAGAGTGACATAGGATATATATTTTCCCGGAATTCCCATGGGAACGGGAATTGTACAGGAGGGTTTTTTCCATCTAGTATTGAAATTAAAGTTATTATCAGGCGAGATAGAGGTCAATCGCGGGTCAGTTTTACGTCAAAAACTATAAATGAAAAATTTTAAAAACCCCCAACGCAATTAGCGAAGTAAAGTTTTTTGAAGAGGTGCTAATTATATATTTTTTTCGACAGTCGGCGTTCTGGAGATCGAGAAACTGCAGCTGTTTTATTTTTATCTCCTATTGTTTACTGGAAATATTTTTTTAAGTGTTCGAGATGACATTTGTGAGATTTTATGGCTGACAAGCCGTACGTGCTCAGAACTTAGTAGAAACAGAAAAAAAACCGAAGTGAGCTGTCACTTCTGTCAATGTCAAATCGTTTGCGTTTCGTTTGCTTTGCATTTTGGTGTGCTCAGTGTGATTTTTGGACTATTTTTATCGACCTCCGCATAAAATCCGGACTTTCAATTTTACCGCATTTCTCCACGACCTATGCACGATAATTGGATCACGATTGAATACTTTCGATCACTATTTTGGAACTGCTTCTTGGACAACGCAAAGCAAACGAAACGCAAACGGTTAGATTTCATTTGACATTGACAGAAGCGACAGTTGACTTCGTTTTTTTTTCTATTTCTTCTTAGTACTGAGCACGAACCGCTTGTCAGCCGTAAAATCTCACAAATGTCATCTCGAACACTTAAAAAAATATTTCCAATAAATAAAAGGAGATAAAAATAAAACAGCTCCAGTTTCTTGGTGTTGAAGTCGACCACTGTCGAAAAAAAATATAATTAGCACCTCTTCAAAAAACTTTACTTAGCTAATTATGTCAGATGTAGGATTGAACATAAGTAAATGCCCATTATGCGTCTAAAATCCCTTCCGCAGCTAACAAAAGAGCTAATAACTTTGGAACCGCTGAACCGATTTTGATGAAACATATCTAAGAACCATCGCCAAGAAACCTGCTTTCTAATAAAAATAACCGCATTCAAATCGGTTCACCCGTTTAAGAGCTATAATGCCACAGACAGACAGACAGACAAACACACACATAGCGGTCAAACTTATAACTATACCTAGAGATTTTTCTAGCACGAAAGAATACTTTTCCTTCTAATACTTAGTTTATCGATGTCTTATAACTGGCATTATATCAATGAGACACGTTTGAAAATATAGAACAAGAATACTAAATCGAATCGATGTTATTATTATGTCAAACACCAACCACAAGTTGTTTGTTCTAGAAAAATCTCTAGGTATACTTATAACACCCCTCTTCTTGTGTCGGGGGTTAAAAAAGTTAAGTATTGCAATCTTCCCCCCGTCCAGCATCACGAAGGAGTCCATAGTGGACGTGTTGGCCGTAGTGGCGCGGACGGCGGCGCCGGTGGAGGCGTGCAGCGTTCGCGACGTTGAACTGGTGGGGGCGCAGCTGTGGACCGTGTCGGCGGCGCGCGCGCAGCTGCCTCTGCAGGTCGAGGACGCCGCCCGGCCCGAGACTGATGTGAGTAATAAAAAAAAAAACGGTCCCAGCGCTTTAGAGCTCTTTAAGGAAATTTCTAAGAGGTTAATCGACGTCACAGGGGACCGAAGAGCTGGCAGCTTCCTCGGACAAAGAATTAGCTTAGCTGTTCAAAGAGGAAACGCTGCCAGTATCTTTACAATGCATATGCTCGGAAAGTGCCTCTTGACGCGAGTCAACATATCTATAGAAAGTTAGTCATCCCAGCACACTTTCGCAAGTGTGAAAAAAAATTGTATGGATTTTACTTTCCACACGCGTGCGGAAAAGTAACTTTTTAAATTGCCAATTCTCAAAAAGTTGTGTCCAAACTAGTGTTTAAAAAATAAGACTAGAGAGTTGTGTCTTCATAATTCAGCTTTGCACAAATAAGAAAATGTTTGATGCGACCAAATGAACATTTACTGATAAAATAATAAAACAGATTGTTTTAATATTAAAACACACAAATTTTAATTTCGTCAAAAGTTTTGAAATAAAAAATTTAGTGCTAAAATAATTCCTTGAGTCCATTTCGGACCGTACGACACCTGCGCTTTCAGTGCGCGCGCATGGCGTAACACGAACCAATCATGTTTACCCGTTCGCGCCTGTCAACCAATGAGCTTTCAGTGTGCGCGCATGGCGTAACACGAACCAATCACGGTTACCCGTTCGCGCCTGTCAACCAATGAGTTTTCAGTGCGCGCGCATGGCGTAACACGAACCAATCATGGTTAGTTCCGTTCGCGCCTGTCATGAAAACCCGCCACAGTAATGTTCATGAATTCAGTCCGGAGAATTAATTTAAGTTTAGTAAATTAAAATTATGGAGAGTTCAAGTGATGAATTTACATAGGACTTAACGCCGCCTGACGTCCTAGACCAAGCACAAAATTAAATGTGATAGCCTCCTGCTACTAAACCGATGCTGAAATATGTAAACATCTACGAGACTTTCCCTCAATGAAAGGTAAATAAGAACGCAACATCTTTTTCCGAAAATGTTTATGAGCGCGCGCAGACAGAGAGCGGTCTGGAGTTCCGAGTTCAGAGTTCTGCGTTCTTTCGAATGTATTGAGTCTCTTACGATAACGCATACAGCAAGCGACTGGAACTCTCGAGCGATGAAAACACAGAACTCTGAACGCGGAACTCGGTACTCCAGACCGCTCTCTGTCTGCGCGCGCTCTTAGCCCCAATTTTTTTCCTCGCTTAATGCATTGTAAAATTTTGTATGATATACGTGTTGAAAGTAGGAAATTCCCAACTCATGTCGGCTAAACCAAACTCGCTTCGCTCGTTTGTTTAGATCTCCGCCATTCGTTGGGAATAGCCTACTTTCCGCACTTGTATCATAAATAACTATTGGCACCTTGCCACAGAATATATAATAGTACTAACGTACAGAATGGCCACGCTCCGCCCCGCACCGATTCGAGTTACCCCACCCCTCAAGGCGCAGATTGCCGGACCCCGCCCGAATCCAGAAGAGTGCGCGCGCGATGTATGCAGGCGTACGCGTGTACAGACGTCGTCGTGCTTATGTAGATCCAAGAACGCGTATTTTGTACGTCGTGGCCGCCGTGTGACCTTGCCTAAGGGGACTACCTTTCAGAATATGTTTTAGTTATAGTTATCATTTATTTTATATTTTTGTTTTCTTTTTTCTTATTGTACATACTTTTTTTTAGTCTAGGATAGTTGTACATGTATAATATATAAGTATTGTGTTGTAAATAAATTTAAAAAATTATCGATAATTAAAATGTTACGTTACGATGTACGCCTATAATAAATTAGATCTCCACGACAACACCTATATACCCTAATTACTATACTAAACGGGACTTATCACGCAATTTTGCCGCCCGCTTTAGCCTAGTTGGTAGTGACCCTGCCTACGAAGCAAGAGGTCCTGGGTTCAAATCCCGGTAAGGGCATTTATTTGTGTGATGAGCACGAATATTTGTTCCTGAGTTATGGATGTTTTCTATGTATTTAAGTATTTATTTATCTATATAAGTATGTTTATCGTCGTCTAGTACCCATAGTACAAGCTTTGCTTAGTTTGGGACTAGGTCGATTTCTGTAAGATTGTCCTCTAATATTTTTTTTTTTTTTTTTTAATATTTAGTTCGACGTTAAATCGTGACCACGGCTGCTGCTATGTGGCCGGAACGTCGAGGTAAATATTAATTGCGCGATAAGTCCCGTTTAGTATAGTAATTATGAGTGAAAATCACGAAAGTTTAAAACAGTATTGAGTATTGACGGTGAAATCCTGGAGGTCTTCTGATTAAGTAATTTTGTGTCATTTCGGCCTTGGAAAATATATAAATTACTACGTGATTTGTAGTGCTATTCTTTATTTTTATTTAATGCGCTACACTATATAAATTAAATAAATAAATATCACGGGACAATTCACACCAATTGACCTAGTCCCAGACTAAGCAAAGCTTGTACTATGGGTACTAGACAACGGAACGGATAAACATACTTATATAGATAAATACATACTTAGATACATATTAAACATCCAAGACTCGTCGTATTTTTCACACAAATATCTGCCCCGACCGGGAATCGAACCCGGGACCTCAAGCTTCGTAGTCAGGTTCTCTAACAACTAGGCTATCCAACCCTTACAGAAATCAATAGTTTTAGATACTCTTAGTACGCAGATTTCTAAATCCAACTAATACCTACTTAAATATTGGTGAGTGGGAACCCTGTGCTCTTGGTTTCGGATCAGCGGTGCCCAACGGATTATGAACGCTCGCGTCACACGATAAGTTTCACTTTCGCGTGCAAGCAGCTAACGGTCGTAAGAGTTGGCAAATTTTAAATCTAAAGTAGACTTTTGTTCGAGAGTGATCCTTCTGTACGCTGGTACTATTAGTTTTTTTTTTTTTTTTTTTTTTTTTTTTTTTTTTTTTTTTTTTTTTAATCTCTGTTTTCCCTCGACATGCCTCGAGGCCTTCGTTTAACTATTACTCATTCATACCAGTTCTCGCTTTAATGCCTCTCGCACTTACATGCTTCATACTGATCTTTCTTTCGTCCATCATCTTTTACTCTTTTACCGGGTGGGACTCCCGACTATATACTTAATCTATTTATTTTTATTGTTGGGAAAATAATGAACACAGGGGATTTTATTAAACAAAATAGCTCCAAAATTCAGAAAAATTTTTACGACATCTAAACCATCTAGCTCATCTTAACACTAGATTACATTTGATCAGCTTGGACTTAGTTACAGCTTTAGAAAACTTATATCTAGGCCTATATTTTATAACAAATTTCTTAATATCTATTTTTATACTAGTTACATTACAACATCCTATTATCTATGCTTAAAAAAAAAAAAAAAAACCTTATGCTCAACATAATGTGAAAGCATAGTTTCAGTTCTTTGTTTTATTTCTTAACACCACCCTTTCTACTATTTTCTCAGCATACTGTAGGAACCTGTCCCTATCTTTGCCCGACATAAGTTCCTTTATTTTACATGTTTCCAATTTTATGCTCAGCTCTATCTCAAGCTGAACTCTTTCAGTATTATGGACTGGGCACTCAACTAATATATGCGGCACCGTTTCTTTGATATCTGGGTCGCATATGCACGACGGGTTGTCCTTACATTTAAATCTGTTTAAATATTCGGAGATGGTACTATTAGTTATATTGTGCTACTGGTGCTAATGGTTGACTTCTTCCAGGACCCTGAGGCCTTGAAGATCCGCGTGAACCAGGACACGCGGCTGGACAACCGGGTGCTCGACCTGCGCACGCCCGCCAACCAGGCCATCTTCAGGATAGAGGCCGGCGTCTGCAGACTCTTCCGCGACATACTCACCAGCAGAGGTATACTCAGTATACTTTCAAAAAAAGAGCGTACTCCTACCTAAAAGGCCGGCAACGCACTTGTGACTCTTCTGGTGTCGCAAGTGTCCATGGGCGACGGTAATCGTTTACCACCATGCGATCCGTCTGCTCGTTTGCCCCCTATACCATAAAAAAAGACTCAACATGACTTTATAAATATCAAACTCCAATTTGTCCACAATAAATGACATGGAAATATGATCCTTATAACGATCAAAATAAGGATCATATCTCCATGCCATTTATTGTGGACATATTGGAGTTTGATATTTTTCCTTCATCATCCCAGCCTATATACGTCCCACTGCAGGGCACAGGCCTCCTCTCAGAATGAGAGGGCTTGGGCCGTAGCTCCCACGCGGGCCCAGTGCGGTTTGGGAACTTCACACACACCATTGAATTTCATCGCAAAAGTGTATGCAGGTTTCAGGGCAAAGCTCATGATAAATTTCGAATGTAATTTCGTACACAAATTCCGAAAAGTCAGAGGTGCGAGCCGGCATTTGAACCCACCCACGACCGTCTGCTTGGGAGGCCATAGGTCACACCGCTAGGCCACCGCGGCTTCGACACTATGATCCTATGTTGGTCGAAGTAAAGATCATTTGATATAATTTCATTTGTACCTTGCCGCTTTCAGTCTCTACATAATTTCGTATGGCTTTTCAAACACGACGTTAAAGTGACAAGGTACAAAAGTGATCCCTTATTTGGGGAATTTCAGAAATAGGGTACAACCATATTTTTTCTCCGATTTTAGAAATTTTTGCATGTATGAAAAGTAGCAAAACTGACCTCGGGACACATTATTAGGGTTCCGTACCTCAAAAGGAAAAAACGGAACCCTTATAGGATCACTTTGTTGTCCGTCCGTCTGTCTGTCAAGACAAGACCCTTTTTCTCAGGAACGCGTGGAGGTATCAAGCTGAAATTTATATCAAATACTCAAGTCTACTGTCCCTTGGAGCTGTGAAAAAATCAAACTTCTAAGCCAACGCAATCAAAATATACAGCCGTTTATGCTGCAAATTATCGACACTCAAGGGAATCAAAACCTACAGGGTACTTCCCGTGAACTCAGAATCTTGAAATTTGGTACGAAGCAATTCCTTATAGCACAGATAAAGGAAAAATTGCGAAAAGCATAAATTTTTTGTCTGTCTGTCTATATCAGTAACCAATCTACAATGATCCCACACTGCGCACATTTTGCTTAGGAGCAGGGGTCTGCTAAGACTGCATGTTCATAGATACATATAAATTTGTACGGAACCCTCGGTGCGCGAGTCCGACTCGCACTTAGCCGGTTTTTTTTTCTATGTAGAATCTCTAGTGCCACTGATTCTGAGTAGATCAATGCAAAAAATTTTAAATCTGGGCAAGAAATGTATTGTACCCTATTCCTGAAATTCCCCATTCACCCCATTGACCCTACAACTCGTCGGCAGGGTTCGTGGAGATTCACACGCCGAAGATAATCCCGGCGGCGTCCGAGGGCGGCGCCAACGTGTTCACCGTGTCGTACTTCAAAGGCTCGGCGTACCTGGCGCAGAGCCCGCAGCTTTACAAGCAGATGGCCATAGCCGCTGACTTCGACAAGGTACGACCAGCTTCTGAACCTCTCTTACTAATCTACGATTTTTAATCTCGTGGAATTCTGACATTTCTTAGTGTTGCTAGGCAAAAAATATTTCCCGAAAATTTCAAACGAGATAAAACAAAATCTACTAAATACAGAGCACGAATTCCTTACAGTAAAATTACATAAAGCTTACTACTGACAGATGGGTCTTTTTATGTGCAGGGACGTTTTGCGAACGGGACCTTTTGCAAAGGGTATGTATTACAATACCGAAGTACGAAAGACCGAATGTATTAAAACGTCGAATGGGTCAAAAGACCGACACGATTTTTTTCTGAAACCGTAAACTTCTCAGAATTTATTAAAACGGCATCATACAGAACCCATTAGGTTAGGTTAGGTTTGTTTTATAACAATCTTAAAAAATTAACGGTTTCAGAAAAAAATCGTGTCGGTCTTTTGACCTATTCGATGTTTTAATACATTCGGTCTTTCGTACTTCGGTATTGCATACATACCCTTTGCAGAAGGGTCGTTTTGCGTAAGGGACAAAGGGAGATTATGCGAGTGGGACGTTATGCGCCTAAACCTGCTCTATTAACCCCCAGGTGTACACGGTGGGGGCAGTCTTCCGCGCCGAAGACTCCAACACGCACCGGCACCTCACAGAGTTCGTGGGCTTGGACCTGGAGATGGCGTTCAAGCACCACTACCACGAAGTGCTGGACACCATCGGACAGACCTTCACTGACATGTTCAGGGGGCTCCGGGACCAGTGAGTGACACTTATTGTATAAGTCGCGGTCGGATTGGATAATCCGCCGTATTGCATTACGGCTAGCTGTTATAAATAGACCCCGCCGATAGCTATCCCCGCTATCGGAGGTGCAATTTGGTAGCTGTCAAGTCTTAGGGATGGGTAAAAAATACTTTAAAATATTAACTGCATGTCGATAATTTTTCTTTATCATAATGACAGTCTAAGACTTAAATTATTACGTGCTTATTTTGTAAAACAGGAATAATTACAAAATTAACATGTATTAACATTTTTAATTTTTAAAAATAAAAATAACTTTAATTAAACCCAAATTCATCTTAGCTCTATTAATTTTCAGAAATATTATGTCTCATAATACATTACTAAAAATTTTTCTAAGTTAGAGGACTTTAGACTTCGTCTTTTGTTGCTGAAAATCCATTTTAAGAAGGAAAATGACTTTTCTACTTTGACAGAAGTAATGGGCAAAAATTTACATTTGGCGTAATTTTGTACCGTATTCTTATTAACATCTGTAATTTCGACACTTTTGCCATCCAACAAACTTTGTATAATTTGTATAGTTGTGAGAGTATAGTATAAATCTTCCCATGTGAATTTTTCGCTTCGAGCCATTACATTAAATTTGAACGGCTCTATATCTAAATCCCTAATGATTATTTGTCCTAATGTAATGTTTGTCCTAATGATCGTTTGTCCTAACTCTTTTTATTTAAAATCTATTAATTGTTCTGGATTTTTATAAAACAAACCTAACCTAACCTATAGAGTTCTAGAGGATAATCACAAAAAAGTTCCTGAAAAATTCACGGTTTCCGAGAAAAAAAGTGTTAGGACAAACGATCATTAGGACAAACATTACATTAGGACAAACGATGTTAGGGATTTAGAATGAGACCCAGATTTATACTATACCTATCGATATCGACATCATAAATATTTTTACCCATCCCTAAGACTTGATAGCCGGATTGTCATTGCGATACGTTCTTCAATAAAGCAGCCCACGTTTAGCCGCTTCATACTCATATTACTATTTAGATTGTAGGGTGATTATACTGACAAAATAAAACAATGTTGACTGTTCCACATTGAGAAGAATAGAAATCCATTAATTGAACATGAAAATTGTTCTTAAAGTCACTGTTCATAGGCATATTTATCACGTTTTATTTGCTTATTTAACTTCGCAATTTAGCAACCACTTTCTGTATCCGACGCCATCGACGTTATGTCAGGCAGCGCCACGAGTGTTAAAGATGGGATGGGTACTCGCTGTATTACATTACGGCTAGCCGTGTCGAAGAACGTATGGCGTCGATTACATTCCGGCGGCTTTCATTTAGCCGCATTCAATCCGGCTAATCGTCGAACCGCCGCTTTTCGAAACGGCCCTGTTTTTGAAAACGGCTAGCTGTAATGTAATAAGGCGGATTATACGATCCGACATATACACTACACTTTTTATTGAAAACGCCCGTAGAAAATTATACTATAATAGGCTAGACGACTAAAAAAAACTGTTTAGTCCGTCAGTTTGATTATTAAAAAATATTGTACACGTATTTTTTCTTTTGTTTGACTAACAAAAAACGACGAGAATACAGTGCTTAGAAGTTTCGAGTGACGTCACTATATGGTACAATTTTTACCCAAGGGTGACGTCACAAGCCCCCACTCCGGAAGTTTGACGATCTATATCTTTGTCGATTTTTAATAATTTGATAAACCAAAAAATACGTGTCCCATATTTTCCCATAATCTAACTGACGGACTAAATAGAATGAAATATTTTTAACCCCGTCGTCATCCCTATTATACTTGTAAGGAGGGGTAATAATTACACAAAAGATCACTATGGGTCGAAGTGTATCCGTTAGGGCCCCTATTAGTAAGATAAGATGGTGTACTAAGTGGTTGGATTAACGGGATCCCTTCACTGTTCGCAGGTTCGCCGCGGACATAGCGACGGTGGGGCAGCAGTTCAAAGTGGAACCTTTCAAGTTCCTGGACCCTCCGCTGAGGCTCGAGTTCCCCCAGGGCATCCAGATGCTCAAAGAGGCCGGTGGGTACATTAGCAGTACAGTTCTAAAAGTTCTTGACCTTTTCTATAGTCCGACAAGCTCATGCGCGGAACCCTGTCGCAGCATTGTTCAGCATTTGCCGCACTTATTAAAAACAATGTCGTTAAGGACAGCAGAGGCTCCGCAGGAGCTTGTCAAGGTATAGGGATCAGTACCTGAATGAAGGGTGACAAAGAGATATGAGGGCATTTAAAAAAAAAGCGTACCTTTTTTTTTCAAGTGAGGAAATTTCGGAGTTTTCTTACTCAGAATCAAGAGCGTTATTGACAGGTTTGATTGTCCATACATGAACCACTGCATGCTAGTTTATGTCAATAGAAATGTCATTTAAAATCTATTTTTAACCCCCAACACAAAAAGAGGGGTGTTATAAGTTTGACTGCTATGTGTGTGTGTCTGTCTGTGGCATCATAGCTCTTAAACGGGTGCACCGTTTTGGATGTGGTTTTTTTAATAGAAAGCAGGTTTCTTGGCGATTGTTCTTAGATGTGTTTCATCAAAATCGGTTCAGCCGTTTCAAAGTTATCAGCTCTTTTGTTAGCTGCGGAAGAGATCTTAGACGCATAACGGGCATTGACTTAATGTTCGAACATACGAATGACATAATTGCGTTGGGGGTTTTTAAATTTTTTAATTTATAGTTATTATATATATTGTGTTTAATTCAATTTATTTAAAAAAAAATTAAATTTATCAATGTAATTTTTTGATTATGACATTTCTTAATTTCTTGTATGTTTACTGCTTTTGGGCATTTAATTATTATTATTATTATTGATTTTGATGATAACAAATGTCTTGACTCCACAGGCGTGACGGTGGGCGAGGAAGACGACCTCTCGACGCCAGACGAGAAGTTGCTCGGCCGTCTCGTGAGGGCCAAGTATGACACGGACTTCTACATCCTGGACAAGTACCCGCTCGCTGTGAGGCCGTTCTACACCATGCCGGACCCTAACAACCCGGTTAGTACGTCCTAATAAAATAAATGGGTACAAGTATATATTTCATACTAAATACAAACTGAAATATAGATGCACAGAAAAAACCCCAGAAAAAAGACCAATGCTGGGAATCGAACCCAGGTCCTCAGCATTCCGTGCTGTGTGCTAAACCCCCACACCACCACTGGTCTAGAGATTAAACACGAATCTTTCCTATACATCATACATTTCAGTCTGCTAAATTATCACCTTATGCAGTGACAAGCACACATCTATGTTACAACCCTCTATCAAGAGATTTCAACACTCCTTCGGAACTAACCGCTCACCTGGACAAAAGATGGCGCTACTGTGCAACTTTAAACAAGTTATATTTAAATATCATAATCATATATTTAAATATATGATTTCACGGGATGACCGTAAAAGTAATAAAAAATGAAGTTGAATAAATAAATACAAAAAGATACTTCATAGCATAGCTAACTTGGATACAAGTATTTCATACTAAATACAAACTAAAACATAGATGCACAGAAAAAACCCCAGAAAAAAATGGTCTTTTTTGGTGCTGGGAATCCTTGAGGTCCGCCATCATGTTTTCTTAACTCATTCGAATTGTTTGTGAGAAAATACGGATAACTCACGTCTATGATAGAGCTTAGCTCGAGATGTTTCGAGCCAATCCGTGGCCCTTTATCTCGGAGCACACGCCAAGGCGGCTGCTGCCTAACGCTCCGGGATGAAGGGCTACGGATTAGCCCGAAACATGTCGAGCTAAACTCTATCATAGACGTGAGTTATCCGTATTTTTTCATAAGTGAGTTTCACAATAGTTTAATGTTCATCCGAAATGAGCTCGTTCTATCAACTGACTTGTTTCATTTCCAGAAAGCATCGAACTCGTACGACATGTTCATGCGCGGGGAGGAAATACTGAGCGGTGCTCAGAGGATCCACGACCCCGAGCTCCTGACTGAGAGGGCCAAGCACCACGGCATTGGTGAGTTCCATCATCATCATCCCAGCCTATACTTCGTTTTTTTTAGCATTAAAAAGAAGGTAAGCGATGTTGACGTGTCTCTTTATTGAAAAACACTTTTGGAAAATAAATCACGGCAAATATGTAACAATTAACAAGGAAATATGGTCATTTATATTCTTTATATTATTTATATTCTTTTGGTTTCCTAAGTAATAGTTACTATTTTTTTAAAAGAGTTTTCATTAAAAATACCTATCAAGATTGTTAACCTTATTTCTAATGCTAAAAAAACGAAGTAAAAGAAGTTTGTTAGTTTGTTTGTTTATACTCTTTATTGTACTTACAAAAAGGTTACACAAAAAAATGATAAGTACAAAAAGTATAAGTTCGTAAATCTCCAGTGTGATATGGCTCTTATATTTATGATTTATGACATCATTTGGATATGAATCGTACTAAATAGATAAAGAAATGGATAGCTTAGAGCTTTTTAACTTATAATTTTGACAATTTTTCTGCAGATATCAGCAAGATCGCTGCGTACATCGAGTCCTTCCGTCTGGGCTGTCCGCCGCACGCAGGTACGCTCATTAAAAACGCCTTACCGCCTCACTCAGATACTCCACTTATTTATTTAGTACCTGGGCGACCGAGCTCTGCTCGGGCAGAAACTCGGTACCAAGCGTTTTCCCAGAGATAAGACCAAGCTAGATCAATTTTTCATCCCCGAAAACCCCCAAATACAAAATTTGATCGAAATCGTTGGAGCCGTTTCCGAGATCCTGATTATATATGTGCGGGGGAGGGGGCGAGGGAGGGGTTCAGGGGTTTCAAAGGGGGGATGAAAATTTCATTGATTTTGCCGTAGGATGCACCGTTTTCAAGATATTTGACAAAAACACCGGAGGGAGTGGGGGGGGGGGGGGGGGTGAGTCACGTTAAACTATCGTCCGTAAACCGACTTTACAGACAACCGGCTTTTCCTTTTCGGTGCTCCCAATAGGGAACGTGCACATAGACGGTGCTGCCAACTGGTGCCATAAGGGTGCCATCAATTTGAATGTTTTACCTTGATAAGTTTGTTTTACTGTCCGCATAGTGTCTCTTCTGTCGCATTAGTGCTGCCGCCTATAGTTACTGCACGTTCCCTATAATACTTTTTCTCACAAAAGAAGAAACTTGACGTTTTCTCATGAAAAAAAAAAATTAAAAAAAAACTAAAAATCTTGAAAAAAACGTGGAATCGAACCGAGGTCGGCTGGATCCGCGACAACCCGATTTCTAATGTGCCATTATGATCTTCTCGAAGTCGGCAAACAAAAATAGCCGGAAAACACGAGTAAAAGCGATTTTTTGAAAATGAAACATAGCTAGATCAGTTTTTCATCCCCGAAAACCCCCACATACCAAATTTCATCGAAATCGTTGGGGCCGTTTCCGAGATCCTGATTATATATATATATATATATATATATATACATATATACAAGAATTGCTCGTTTAAAGGTATTAGATTAGATAAACGTCGTTTTGTCACTATTCAAGATGAAACAAAACGATCATTCAATCCTATTATCAGGTATGTGGATACAAAAGCGGGCCGAAACTTTTGAATCTAACTAAAATTAATTTCAATGCTAGATGAAAAAACCCGCCTGTATAATTCCCGTTTCCATGGAAATTCCGGGAATATATCCTATGTCACTCGCGGAACTGAGACAAATCTAATGACACCTCACACTTCAAAATCCATTGAGCCGTTTAGGCTGCAGGCCGTGCCAAAGAATGATACATACGTAAATACATACGCTCGAAAAACATTACCCTCCTTCGACAGTCGGGTGAAAAGCTGAAATTTTGCAGATGTCTCTTTATGATATGGACAAGGAATACCTAGTGGATTTTTGCTAGTTCTCCAGAATAATTTAATTTACTGTCTTTTCTTTATCTGATCTATCGATGAGACACGATGATTTTTTTTCTAGATCAGTATTCGGTGGCGACCACGTTTAAGTTTAAGTTACATAAATAAATAAAATAAATAAATAAATATTAGGGGACAATCTTACACAAATCGATCTAGTCCCAAACTAAGCAAAGCTTGTACTATGGGTACTAGACGACGATAAACATACTTATATAGATAAATAAATACTTAAATACATAGAAAACATCCATAACTCAGGAACAAATATTCGTGCTCATCACACAAATAAATGCCCTTACCAGGATTTGAACCCAGGACCTCTTGCTTCGTAGGCAGGGTCACTACCAACTAGGCTAAGCGGTCGTTAAACATGATGTTGTACATGAAACAGAACGTCTATTTTTAATAGTAATTATTTGTAAAGTAACTTTATAATTAAAATCATTGTCTGCGAGCCTAAAACCTCTTTAACAAGTCAGCTTCTGAAACAAACTGAAATGATACTTGTCGAATTCCCCGCCAAAGCGGTGACATTGACGAAACTACCTCAAGTTTCAACAAATCTACACTAAAAAGGTTTACGTACTTTACTAAATGTAAACAAACTCCATATTATGCGACTAAGGCCCACTTGCACGATCCAGGGTTAAGCTATATAACCCCGGGGTAACTGCTTAACCAGGGTTAAATAACTAATTTGTATTGCACTGCCAAGAGTTAAGGCTTACCTCTGGGTTAAAAAGATAATTTTTTAACCCGCCGAAGTAGGAGGGTTAAACTGTTAACTCGGAGCGAGAAATGTCAAACTTGTGAAGTTTTAGGAAAAATAACCTCGAAATAAATTAGATTTAATCTACAGAGAAATAAACAATTAGGTACATCGAAAATTATTACACTCTACTCAGAATTGGTAAACTTTGTATTTAACACACACCTTAATACATATTATGTAGATACGAGTAATAGAATATAGTAAGCGACGGCCTTTAGGGGTGGAGTCTGCAGCAGGGCAACCGCCCGCAGACTCGCTCTTCCAGGGCCTACAACCCAAGTAGAAAAGTTTTGTAATTTCACGCTTTACGCCGTGCTGTAGGGAGGTTAGCGCCATCGGTTTTCTTGGTCTTGATAACTTGTTTATGGTTGATTCTTGGTTATTGTATCACAAAGCAACAAACAATCTCTGTTTTTGAACGTTGTTAGGGGCACGTAAATGATTATTGTCCACTTTATAACGATAAACTTTTTATAAACACGATCTAGTAAATTAATTGTTGTGGTTATGACTGATTATTTGTCAGGTACAATAATAGTCTTCATTGAACATAAACCACCGAAAACGCAATGACACTTCAAATCTGGCAGAAAGAAAAAGACTTATGCAAGTTCTTGTTATGTGAGAGAGAGAAGGATACAATGTCGTTCGTTATTCGTGGTATTGTATTTGGTCGGATGCGATTTTTGAGTGAATGAATTTGATTTTGACAAATAAAATGGCCGGGTTAGAAAACCCTGGGCTAATTTCGTTCCGTGCAAGACAAAGTCGGGTTAAAAATTTAACATATTAACCCCGAGGCAGTAAACTCCGGGTTATTTTATTATCTCAAAATTTCCGTGCAAGTGGGCCTAAACTAAATAGTACGTCGAAAATGTGACGCGTGAAAGTCGATTATAAATATTGCATTTGGCTGGTTAACCCGAAGCCATAACTTTTGGTCGTGTTGGCAGCTGATGTTTGTTTACATTTAGTAAAGTACCTAAACGTTTCTAATATAGGAGGACCATGCATTCGGCGGATGGAGAAAGTTTTTTTTTTATTAAACAGTAACTTAAATCGCTTGAGACCTCATCTATTAAATACCATTTTGACTAGACTACTTTTTTCAACTTTGATCACCGATTATATATCACTTTGTATACTGTTTTGTAAAAACCCCTAATCTCAATCATATATGTAAATGTTATGTAATGTTTTCCCCAGGAGGAGGTATTGGCATGGAGCGAGTGGTGATGCTGTATCTGGGTTTGGACAACATCCGCAAGACGTCCATGTTCCCGCGCGACCCCAAACGGGTCACCCCCTGAACTGAACACTCACCAGCATTAGGTTAAGGGAAACAATAAAGATCAGTAAACTTGGCGTCGACCAAGGATGATATAGACTGGATTGGCAGTCGCCATAGTACGGATCGGCTGCGGTTTTTGTATGTAGTTCGATTATTAAATCTAGATGGCTCTGAAATATAGCCAGAGGCTTTGAAGGCAAAACAATAAGACTACAGATATTTCATATTACTGCAAATGTATTATTATGCAATATTTTTGAAAAATAATACATTTGTAGTAATATGAAACATCTGTAGTCTTATTGTTTTGCCTTCAAAGCCTCTGGCTATATTTCAGCGCCATCTAGATTTAATAATCTAACTACAAAAACCGCGGCCGATCCGTACTATGGCGACTGCCAATCCATTCTATATCATACTTGGCGTCGACGTAAAGTTCATAAGGCGATTTTAAAGAACAGAGTGCATATTGTCGACGAAATTGTAATACCACGTAACCGACAATAGCGATGTTGACGCCATTAAAAAATAATTCGAAGACACGACTCCAGTAAAAAAACCGGCCACATGCGAGTTGGACTCGCGCACCGAGGGTTCCGTACAAATTTATATGTATCTATGAACATCCAGTCTTAGCAGACCCCTGCTCCTAAGCATGATGTGAGCAGTGTGGGATCATTGTAGATTGGTTACTGATATAGACAAACAGACAAAAAAAAATGCTTTTCGCAATTTTCCCTTTATCTGTGCTACACCTAACACCTAACGTTGCTGTAACAAACACCGTGACACGAGATTTTTATATATTAGAAGAAAGATTAGCCGATTGAGTTGGCAAATAAGTGCCGTCACGACTTTATATTACTGTACTACAAAATCGCCTTTTGAAACTTATAAAGTAAGTCAGTTGCTTTGTGTTCTCAAATAGCAATTAAATTATTATAATATGTAATTTTGAAACAGCAAGATTGTATTTGAATAAAAATATTTTATATCTTTCGACTTTTATTTACTTCTCTTGAACAAGAGTTTTAAAAGGTTTTTTTAAATATGTATCTTTATTACTTTTTTTTTATAAATAATAGGCTTACGTTTGGCCTCAATCTCGCTTGATGGAAGGCGAAGATGAGGCCTAAGATGGTACACGCTTGCCTAGACGGTGTTTGTTTATTTAATTTCGCACTTAAATCCCGAAAAGCTCAGTGGTGCGAGGTTTGAATGAAGCAATAGCCTCTGCTCGAGAGGCAATAGGACAAACCACTAGGCCACCACGGATTTCGAAAGTTTAAATTTACCATGAGCTTTATGGTCAAGGATAACATCGTGAGGAAACCTGCACATAACTGGGAGGAAATCAAGGGCACCGGGCCCACGTGGGAACTACGGCCCAAGCCCTCTCTGAGAGGAGGCGTGTGCCCTGCAATGGGACATGTTCGTTATTTTAGCATTACAAAAAGGGGTAAACTATCTTGAAGAGTATTTTTATTAAAAAACACCTTAAAAAATAGTACCTATTATTAACCTTTTCAACGCTCTGTCAAATACAACAGCTCTCAATCATACGCCATGACATCGGAATGTCAAACGCGAAGCCGAACCCTACAGAAATGCATGAAAGTAGATATCGGTCTGCACGCCGTGACTGATATACGAGTCGTTGGCGTAGAACCTGCGGTGCTGATATATGTGTCGTTGGCGTCGAAAAGGTTAATGAAACCAAAAGAATGTAAATGTCGTTACATAATTATTTGCTGTGACTTATTTTTCAAGTGTTTTACAATAAAAATACGTCAAGGTCGGTTATCTTCTTTCTAATGCTAAAAATAGCTAAGAAGATGATGATTATTGGTAATATGGGTAGGATTAAAATAAAACAAACAAATACGAATAACCATCATTATAATACAAATAATCAAGTCCTCAGTTATCACACCGCTCGAGCGAGCTCAGCCGACATTTCAATATTATTGACAGTACCCAGACACCTAAAATTATTTGTTTGTTTGCTTAACAAAATGTAAGATTTTTATATAACACATTTTATTTACTTGCTAGCTGTTGCCCGCGACTCCGTCTGCGAAGAATGGGGGGCGGGGGGATAAAAAATAGCCTACGACCTATTCTCAGACCTACCGAGTACCTATAGACAAAAAGTTTCATAAAAATCGGTCAAGCCGTTTCGGAGGAGTTCGATATCAAACACCGTGACACGAGATTTTTAATTAGAGCCCGTTCCCACAATGTCGTTGTCGGATTCCGATTTTAATCGGGCGTTCCAGTGGCATCGGACACGATTTCCGACAAAAACGCCCGAAACGGGAACGCCCGATTAAAATCGGAATCCGACAACGACATAGTGGGAACGGGCTCTTAGACTAGCTGACCCCGCAAACGTCGTTTTGCTAAATATATCACCCTAGGGGTATAGAAAACAGCCTACGACCTATTCTCAGACCTACCGAATACAGAGAAAAAAACTTTAATAAAAATCGGTCAAGCCGTTTCGGAGGAGTTCGGTAACAAACACCGTGACACGAGATTTTTATATATTAGAAAAATTATATTTTAAGTACCTACTTCATACATATTAGATACTTCCTGTTTAAATAGGCACATGCTGGCTAGTAAAGCAATATTGCGAAACTGTACTTTAGCTATGTTGGGAAGAGTGGAAAAAATATCCATGTATCCCAACTGGTTGGACGGAGCGTAGAACCACAAAATAAAAAGGTACAGAAGTCAATCAAGTGTATGTACTTCACTTTTCATACCTACGCTCGGCGGTCGCTCTAGGGTTGTCAATTATGGCATATGCACATAAAAAACTTATCGTGAAAGTGGCACTCGTTTCTAGTTGTTTGATTTATTGTTGATATTCAAACGGGAAGAATGGAAATATAAAATAATAATAATTAAAATACCTACCTACAAAATTTAGCGTTTGTCAATTTTCACTATCGAAAATCCCTAATAACTTCTAAACGGATTATCCTAGTTATACAATTTCCATTGTCCTATCGGTTTTAGACCTAAACCTATCTAATGACACTAAAAACAACACAATATCTATACAAACAAAAAAACATGTTTTCAACTTACGTAATATTAGTGGCATGAATTTACCTTACAAAAATGTAGTTAGGTATAAGTAGGTACCTAACCACATTTTTTGTAAGGTAACGTTTATTTATACTGATTCAAAATAGGAAACTATTATTACTTTGGGAGTCGGAGCGAGGTGCTTACCTATCTACCTAACTATTCTATGTAACGTTAAAATGAACCAACGAAATACAAGCAGATACCTACTAAACTTACCTCTCTGAAACCACTGACAGCTTAAAAAACGACCATTCACCGTTTAGGGTTGAATTTAAACAACCGTCCACTGAACAGTTACCTATAATAACCTTTTTTTGTTGCTCCATTATTGCACTCGAAAAATTCCACAGTCGCGCTACACAAAATAAATAAGTATGCGCGACCACAGCGCGCGCCTCGAAAAATTCCACTGACGCGCGACCACAGCGCGCGCCTCACGCGGATGGCAATCGCGCTCGGACTGATCCGAACTGATCCGAGATATCGTGTCTGTGAACAGTGTCTATGTGTGCGTTGCTCGAGCGCACTTTGTATGTAGATTTATTTCTGTACCTTTTTATTTTGTGGTAGAACCCGCGTCTCTAGGCTATACTCGTCAAGCGTGTTACCAACTGCACTGAAACAGGCGAGATGTGTGTAGATAAGTAGTTTTTAAAATTCTGGTTCGTGCAAGTCCAACTGAGGATGGCATGATTTTGGCACATGACCGAGCGAGCGCGAAGCATCTTCGTTTTAGCTTGGGGAAAATGTGTCCATCGTCCGACTTATCCGCTGATTTCTTCAGGGGGGCTAATTCGAATTTCGTATCGTGTCGTCCCTCTCACTCCTCTGTTTAATATGCGCGCACGAGCAACTTTTGTCTCCGCGACTATTTTATCAAGTCTATGGGTTAGTATGGAAGTGCGCACACGTAGCGCCGCGACTCCCGGGATACAAATACACATAACACAAATAAATCGCCTTGCGACTAAGTTGCTCGTGCGCGCATATCCTTAGCGTGAACGGAACGAAACCATACGAAGTTCGAAAATCAAATTTCGTAACCGTCGACAATTATATGGATTTTTATCGGTTTCAGTCATGTTTTTTAAAAGATTTCTAATACTTTTCATCACTTAAGCTCTGAAAGTAGGTTGCATTTAACTTGAAATCCGTGTCGTAAATTCGATTTACATCGTTAGGGATGTAAGTAAATTAAAATATCGAATGGCGCTCCTTTGTATTCACGAACTGGTAAACAAGGAGATTGTAACGCGTAATACTTACCTCCAAATCTCCATGCTGGCATAATGCTGCTGGCCAGTGCTGGCTGAATGTGCCAAAGCCAAAGAGCGCGAGATCATTAAAAAAAAAAACAAAAGACTGTTTGGCGCGATAAATTTTCTTCCGCTCTGTCACAAATTGCGTATACATTTTTAACATAACGGTTTTTCTTTATTTCCTCGCATTTGTGATGAAAAGTAGTGTAAATGATCACTTACGACCCTTGTTTATCATTCTACTATTGTAGAAGAGTCTTACGGAAAAAATCCCATGGGACAAGGAATAAACGCGATCACGCGGCGGACACGACGTACAAATACGCGTTCTTGAATCTACATAAGCACGACGACGTCTGTACACGCGTACGCCTACATACATCGCGCGCGCACTCTTCTGGTTTCTGGCGGTTTCCGGCTATCTGCGCCTTGAGGGGTGGGGTAATTCGAATCGGTGCGGGGCGGACCGTTTCCATTCTGTACGTCAGTACTATTATATATTCTGTGACGCGATATAAGTATATTCGATTCAATGTAAACTTATCTATGTAACCATAGCTGAAGCTGTCATAGAGACTTGATACTTGGCAGATATCTTTTAAAATCATAGAGGTGCCGTAAGAAGGGATTTTTGGAATTCCCCGCGGGATAGAGAACGGGAGTTGACCGAAACTTTTAACTTTGCGCGGACGAAGTCGTGGGCAAAAAACCATAAGCGGCAATTTTCTCAAAATGATTTTGATCAACCATTTTTCAGTGCATTAGTATGATGCTTCATAAAAATCTAAAAGTTCATTTTCCAGGTAATAATTTGAACGAAATAATTTTACCACAGCAACAATGAAAGAATAACACATTATTTTATTCGAGTTTGAGCTTTCATGATTTTTTATTAAGTAACTAAGTAGGTACATCACAATTTCAATTGATTATGATACTTTCTTAAGCTATTACGTACTGTCGATGACATGCTTAATTGATAACAAGGATGATTTCATCATAAAACAATAATTCTGGTGCAGTTGAAATACGACCTCGTATTTGACGACCTGGGCCCAGTTGGCCCAGTTGCATAACAAAGTACAACTAATATTACAATCGGAACTCTCGCTTCAGTTTTATTAACTAGAAAGGGAGTTCCGGTTGTAATATGAGTTGTACTTTGTTATGCAACTGGGCCCTGGAATGATAATTAAACAAATGATATGCAGTTTTGGTATAGTAGGAATTTAATCCATAGGTAATGTAAGTATTTTAAAAAATCTGGTATTATGGTATCGTGGTATTTTAGATGCGAGCGAAAAGTACATGTAATGCAGATACGCGGTATATACGTATGGTAGATAAGCGAATTTGCACTATTCCTGACGATAAGGGTCCTACATTCCGAGTCGATAAATACAGAGCGTGTTTTAACGGCACTCAATAGGTCCAAGACGCGATTCTAGTATTAAACACTATAATAAAGTCCCGAAAACCAGATTAATTTTCAATTAATCTGCAAAATTAGATTTTAGGTACTTTAAAACAAATAAATAGTCCATTGTGTTAGCGACGTGACATCATAACTAGCAATCGTCATAGAAAACCTATGGTAGGATAGTAAAAAGCTCATAAAAAGTACGTCAGTTGATTGATGGTGTCTTCTTCCCTATTATAGAGGGAACAGAGATGAGTTTTAGAAAACACTGTCAAATTGATTATACATCTCAACCGATCATAAGTTCTCTTCAGTTTAATTTTCAACTGTCATTTAAGTATGTCTTCGACGGTACATTTGCAGATTTTGACAGCTGTCATGACAGTAAAATTATTAAGTATATGAAATGTACTAGCATGACAGCTGTCAATAGCGAGTTAGAACCTGTTTCACTACTTTTAGCTAACATCTTGATATTTCATGTGGCAGATACCAATGATGCTGTCTCTATTCATTCGAGCAAGAAAGATAGAGATGGCATCACATATCTGGAACTTATCAAATGTGAAACGGGCCCTATTTTCAAGTATAATAATGGTCCTATCATCCACAGATTAGTTAAGTATAGTTTATTTCATACACTTCATTTTGTATGGTTTCGGTTTTTCAAACAGTAAAATTATTATACACCAGTATGTGAGATATGTAGAGTTATGTCACAATTATTTTAATTTCATGTAATTTAGGCGTTTTATTGGGTTGCATAATTTTTTATGCATACTTCACCATTTCGCATAACAATTTTTTCTCAGAAACCATTAATTAGGTACCTATTCACAATTGTTATAAAACAAACCTAACCTTACCTATAGTCCTTTCAAAATTTTTGAATAATTCATGATTTCTGAGAAAAAGAGTTATGCGAAATTATGAACTATGCATAAAAAAATTATTACACCAGAATGGATTTATTCGTCTACGTCATCAAAATGATTATAAACAGGTGTGTAAGTATCTTACTGTTCTCAATCTGTCGTTCTAATTTCATTCTCGCAAAATTCATAAATTCGACAAATCCTTAGGACCGAAACTCTAGGAACATATTCCTACTCCCACTTCATTTTCCCGACTGCTCACAACTTACATTATTCGAATTATACATACAATTTGACCATATGGTAACAGCCTACACCCCCCATACAAACGGAGTAGAACGGACCAACAGAACGTTGAAAACTGTTACCATAAAACCAAATCTAAATTTACACATTTAAGTACCTTTTAAGCAGTCAAGTATGTATCACTTATAATTAGTAGCACTGTTTTCACTTAGAGTAATTTCACTTCACTTTATCCGAATAGAGTTTTCAAGTCTTCTTCGTAGAGAGCTATGACCAGCATGATTCCTATGCCGGTTGCTAGCCCCATCAACTGGAGTATGCACTGGCAGAGAGTGCCTTCTTTGCTGTGAGATGTGCTCAGCTCTGGCATCTGCAGAAAAAGTCATGTCATTAGCTTAGTGCTTGAGATAATAGTAACTGGGATGTGGTCGCTCACAATGGGCCTCATGAGAAAGCTAAGATTATTTTAGGGCGATATCAGAGGGCTATGCTCGGAGTTTTAGCGGGATCAGATTAGAAATGAAGAAATCGCGCAAGATATAAAGGCACCGACGTAGCTTGAAGAATCACCAGACTCAAGCGGCAGTGGGCAGGGCACATTGCTCGTAGAACGGACGGCCGACGGGGCAGTAGAGTGTTGTCCACAGACTGCAAAACGCAGTGTACGTAGGCCTCCATAAGGATGGAGCGACGATTTGGATGCGGATGGCGCAGGACCAGCCTGTTTGGAGACCCTTGGGGAAGGCTTATGTACCCACAGATACAGTGGTGGTCATACAATTAAGAACGATTTGAAGTTTCCGATTTTTTTTATCTAAATCATGTCATATGTCTAGTTGTGTTCCTTCTTAGAAGTAACAAGTTATGTTATAAAATAGCCACATGGATAGAGCAAACAGGATTAATAATAATAGTGTATAATTGCTAACATTTTTTTTTACAAATTTTATTTGTTCTCTATACTAATAAATTCAAATAGTAATGAAGCTGGACAAATAATTAAGAACGATTTATTAAACTGCTCGAGAGTTGTTTTATATGAAACTTAGATTAAATAAATCATATTAATGTGAAGTTGGTATAGAAAAAAAAGCAATTTAATACATTTGAACTAAAATTAATAGTTAGTAGCATGTCCACGGCTTTTAATTATGGCTTTACACCGGCGAGGCATTGAATCTATCAATTTTTGACATTTCGCAAGAGAAATAGAGTTCCATTCTTCTAAGAAAACGTCGTACAGCTCTCTCAAATTGCCACACTGTCGATTTGAAACCTTTTTCTTGACTTCGCACCAAAGATGATCTATTGGGTTAAGATCTGGGCTGTTGGCTGGCCAATCTAAGACTGAAACTGATTGTGATGTGAGGAATTCCTTAACGGTGCGTGCAGTATGCTTTGGATCATTGTCGTGCTGGAATGTCCAAATAACCGGAAGCACGTCTTCGGCATATGGTAACATTGTTTCTTGCAGTATATTTTTGTATTGGAATTGATCCATGTTTCCTTCTATCAGCCTAACAGGTCCAACGCCATGTCCAGAAAAGCACCCCCAAATTTTCACATTTCCCCCGCCATGCTTTAATGTCACTTTTGTGTACTTTGGGTCGAATGCTTTATTCGGAGGGCGTCGTACATATCGTTTTCCATCAGAACATACCCTATTTATTTTTGTCTCGTCAGAAAAAAGAACGTTTTTCCACTGTCTGACTGTCCAGTTTTCATACCTTCTTGCAAATGCAAGTCGGGCTTGCCTATGACATCGTTTCAACATAGGCACCTTTCTTGCTATCCTTCCGTTCAACTTATTTTCTACCAAACGCCTTCGAATAGTGCGTGCAGAGATTGCTGAAGGGTTGTTTTCGCCAAAATATTCTTTTCTCAACTCATTAGACCCTTTAAAAGGATTTTGTTTTGCCAAACGAACGATATTTCGATCATCTCGACGAGATGACTTTCTCTGTCTAGGTCCACGCGGAACGTTTGAAGTAGTTTGATACATGGAAAAATGCTTTACGGCATGGAAAACCATTGTTTTTGAACATTGCAGATGGTCGGCTATCTTTTTATACGACCAATTCTTCTCGCGATGTTTTATTATTACTTCTCTTGTAGATTTATCACAACTATTATTTTTCCCCATTGTTTTTATACGAAGTAATCACTTTTAAGACTTTAACAGCACGAAATGGCGCCAAAATTATACGAATAATAATCTACAACCACAGAGCCACACAGTGTTCTCTATTTAAATTTGAAAAAACAATAAACTATTCAGCGTTCTTAATTACGTGACCAGCCAGTAAGTACTAATACTAGGTTCAGATCGAATGTATAAAGTTTCTCTATTAATTTTTTAGCCAACAATGTTGCATAAATGAATGTACCGGTAGTACGGAAAAGTTTTGCAATACCGAGAGAAATAAAAAAAATACGGGCAATTAGTTATACTTGTTACTTTGAAAAAATCATCTCAATAAATAATCGTTCTTAATTATATGGCCACAACTGTATAAGCAGTGCCTAGTCTCCCCCTCGGCCGCGGCACAGCCACTCACCATGTCCACGAGCGCGATGTACAGGAACATCCCGGCGGCGGCCGCGAACAGCCAGCGCGTGGCGTCCGGCGCGTGCCCGGCCAGCACGCCGCACACCATGCCCCCCAGACACAGCGCCGAGGACAGCACGTTGTAGCACACGGCGCGCTTCACCGACATGCCCGCTTTGAGCAGCACCGCGAAGTCGCCTGACAACAATAATTCACTCATGAAAATGAGAAATTGTTTATTTTCCTTTGTTACTCAATACAATGCATGCTGTAAATTGGGACTTCCTTTTAGGTAGTAAACCTGTGTTAGGATATACCATTTGATGACTCATTTATTGATAAAAACGGTAACATGACATTACAGTACTAACCATTGTTAAATTTGTTTTAACTTATATTGTTTGAGCTATGTTGGGTATTTATTACTCTTCGCGATCTGGTACGAAATACCGAAATTCGTAGAAGAACAGGGCTAACTGACATAGCGGAAACAATAGCCAAAAGAAAGTGGAAGTGGGCTGGCCATACATGTCGCAGGTCTGACGGAAGACGGGGAAGAGAGGTGCTGGAGTGGAGACCGGGGACCGGGCGCAGAAATGTGGGAAGGCAGCCCATGAGGTGGACTGACGATCTGTCACGAGTGGCGGGTAAAGACTGGATGTGGAAAGCACGCGACCGCAAAGTATGGAGAAAATTGGAAGAGACAGTGGGTAGAAAAAGGTTGAAAAAGAGAGAGAAGAGAGATATTGTTTGAGTGAGCTGTATAGTAACAAAGTAGTATAAGCGTTTTGCATTTTTATTGTGTATATTGGTCTTTTACCCACATCTTGAACTGCTAGTGTTGAAGAAGTACCTATGTATGTACATACCTGCTATGTTACTTCTACACTATAAATAAACAATACACACAGACAATAAGACAGATTGAGTCTTAGATAAAAACGTAGAGCATCCACCTTTTATATCGAAAAAAATATTTCCTACGGGATAACAATAGCCGCATTCTGCGTAAATGAAGAAGCGGGCAACAAGTGACATTGAAGCCAACACAAACTACTACTACTATAGCACTAAATCAAATATACGGTGACACACCGGCAGCGCGGCACACCATATTTGATTCAATGTTATTGACCGCGCCAGGCACGCTACGTCGGCGCCCCGCGCTCCCGGTACGTTGTGGCCTTAACTTACCCAACTCGTGAGGTAATTCGTGGCACAAAACTGCGATGGCCGTCGAAAACCCACCAGCGATGTTGGACGCGAACGCAGCGCCTGAAATCAATAAATTACATTTTTTAATCCTAATAATGTTTATCATCCTGCGTGATTTGGTCATATCCCTTAGAGATTTGTTCAATTTTGGCCATTTCCGTGCGACATATAGATCGAGATGAGACCCCTTTCGTTCTTTCCAACTAAATAACAGCCCATAAAATATAGGCCGTCCGTTTCCTTGAAATGTTAAGGTCAGACACCGCTTGTGAATGTCAACTAGCGACCTGGATACGCACAGACCTTGACAGGGCCAATGTCATGGCGGTGTACTGAATGACTGATGTAATGACGAGGAAATTGACTCGTCTATTAGGTCTGTATTGACAATGACAGTAGGTAATCGTAATACTAGTAAGGTTAAAACTGCGTGTCTTAATTGAAATGTGGGTACTGCTCGATGGTCTTTACCGATTTCATTCGTCTTTTTTTAGAGGTTTTTAATACTTAATGGAAAAAAATAAATTGAAAAAAATCATTAAACTTGACGACTATAATATAAACTTTTCTAATGTCACATTAGCGCATTTGACAGTTCGTGCAATGCGCCATTTCCACCCGTAGGTACCTACAAAGTCGGGGCTGGTCGCTAGACTCGCTAGTGACAAAATAAAATAAAATTTAAAATTAAAGTTAAATAAAATTGGCACTAATTGACCCAAACTGACATACCTTTTTTATTTAAGTGTAGCGATTTTGAAATTTGCACGTCATATTGTGACAAAAACGTGTGAAACTATCTTGTCCCTCATGTCATCATAACGCACCATGTTTTTATGCAAATAAATGATTATGATTATGATCGATAAATCGTTTTTTTCACGACACCTCAAGCTCCAAAAAACCATACGTACCTATAGCCATGCCGTCGGTGAAGTTGTGGAGTCCATCACCCATGATGACCATCCAAGCCACCGAGGACATGCTGGATGGAGGGGCGTGGACGTGCCCATGTGCGTGGGAATGGCCGTGGTGCGCACGGGAGTGCTCCCTGGAATAAACGGTATAGTAGAGCGCATGAATATTACTATTGGTGGAGTGCTGTACTGTTATCCCACTAATCCGAGAAAGTAGAAGAATACTTTATACATCAAATGTAGCATAGGTGCTCTTCATACAACGTTAACGAAGACTAAAATGTAGTTATTGAAAATTCCCTGGGGAATTTTGATTCACTGTTGATTGACTACGAAGCTTGAAGTCCCGGGTTCGATTCCAGTGTCGGGGTAGAAGAGGGGTTTGTATCAAAAATACGAATGTTTGCTCTCGGGTCTTGGGTGTTTATTATATATTTAAGTTTGTATCTATCTAAGTATGTTTATCCGTTGCCTAGTACCCATAACACAAGCTTTGCTTACTTTGGGACTATGCTAATTGGTGTGAATTGTCCCGTGATATTTATTTATTTATTTATTCATCCGCCAGACCTAATATCTAGTAATGGCTAGTCCATACTAATATTATAAATGTGAAAGTTTGTTTTGTTTGTTTGTCCTTCTTTCACGTCAAAACTTAGCGACGGATTGCCGTGATGTTTTGTACGGAGATAGTTGAAGGGCTGGAGCACTATACATATAGGCTATTTTTACCAAGGGAAAATATGACATTCCCACGGGAAACATGTTACGTGCGCGGACGAAGTAGCGGGAAAAAGCTAGTAATTAACAAATATACTCACCTCAAAATAACAGTATAACTATCGCCATCTTTCAGATCTTTAGCACCGTCCTCCTTATGCTTAATGTTGTTCATCTCTACAACGGCCGCTGTCTCGGCTTTGAGCAGCCAATCCTTAGCCGTAGGTTCTTCTTTACCTTCGCTCAAAGCATTAGAAGATACTACACTGACAGAATTATTATGTTTCGGTTTCGGGCTGGGTGGTATCTGACCATCTCTCAAATGATGATCGTCATGCGTGTCAGTATCTATCTCATCGTAGCAATAAGGATATTCCGAGTACTTGTGCTTGCAAGTCTTTGTAGTGGGATCACCCTTCTCATCTTTCTTAAAGATTTTCATGAGAGAGTTTGTCGTGGAGTTTGTGATGGGTGCTTTCGTGCCTCCCGAGCATCCTCCAGCTGTTTCGTCTTTAAGCACGCGAACTCGAGAAGGTAGCTTGTCATCTTCGAGCTTTTGACGCCTTTTGCGCCATTCCACGACAACCGTTAGTCCCTTTTCAGTGAAATAGAAGAATACTACTCCCATCATGGCGGTCAGGCCTTTCCACATACCATCGTTGTGGGATACAGGTGCTCCCATACCGTCGTGGTCATGCGGACTCATCGCATGCGGCATTAGATGCAACAGCGCATCTCCGCACAACGTGCCTACAGCCAAAGCGACTAAGAACTGCAGTATATGATTGTAATAAGTCTTATGCATTATAGGTATCACCGCTACGCCTAGGAGGCCGCACGCGCTTATAGCTGTTATGCTTAAGAATGAATACATCCATACAGCAAACATGTTTTTGGACGTTTCCTTTTCTTCGACTGTTTTGAGACTTTTTAATTGTACTTTGGTGTTTTTGACGCAGCCGGTTTGTTCTAGCACGTCGCTACCTAGCTTCTGGTATAGTAGGATCGGACATATGGCTCGCAATGTGTCCTCTGTTATTAATATGTCGTTGTCTTGTTTAAGTTCGTGGTTGTGGTGTGTGTGGTCATGATCAGCTGGTTTTAAACGCTCGTTGACTGCTGTGATGAGTTCTGAGCTGTTTAAACACTGCAAATAAAGAGATTATTCAAATTCAGTGCAGCTGTCTCTTATTATCGTTATAGTTATAGTTTCTTTATTGCAAGTCACATTACAGAGAAGAATCTTAAAAACAAATTGGTATACATGTGACGCACTGCAAGGGTACAGCAAAAACAACAAAAGATGATGGATTCTTAGTCAAAATTTACACAATATTCATACATGTTAGTATAATTATTATAGTAATGTCATAAGTTGTTTGCTTAATTTGTGACTAAGAGGCATCGAAGTACTTCGGCAGATTTATTTTTGACTATAATTTTCACATTTCTGCTGTATCTCTCACATTAAAATGACTATCTGCTTATTTAGCTAGAGTATTACAAAATAAAGTCACCTGATTTTTTGCTGAGTTTATTGCCTCGACAGTATTTTCGTCATCGTACAAATATGTATCTTAAACATAACTCATTAATGAATCGGGAGAAATAGTGGTTTGACGCCTACGGCCTCTCAAGCTGGTTGTGTGTTCCGAGCCTTTGAAATTTACCATGATTAGGCGAAGAAAAACATCGTGCAAACTACTTCAATGGGTGCGGGAACTACACCCCAAGCTTAATCTGAGTGGTGGCCGGTGATGGAGACGATAAAATAATTAAATACTTACATAGGCGGACTGTTCCTCTGCCCCATAGACGTATGGCGCACTCTTCGACTTCTCATACCCCCCAGTTATCAACTTGGGTAACTCCAGCCCAGTCAACATCCTGTCAAACCCTGTCAAGTTCATCGTCATACTCTCCTCACTGCCATACTCCTTGAAAATCTCCTCCACGTATGTATCAGACACTTCCTTCTGAAGATGCCTCTTCAGCCTGTTCATCTGTCGTATCTTCTGTAATCTATGGTTGTACCGTTCTCTCGACTCTATTTTTCTTTTCTCGTCTATGTCGAGAGCTAACTGGTGGTCTATGGTTTTTGGTTCGTATGTTAGTACGTCTTGTGTGCCGACGTGTGCGCCGCAAGTGTGCGCGGCGCATAGTAAGCAAAACATGCATACTGTTACGAGGTGGTGTGACATTTTCAGCTTATTCTATTTATTACTTAGATTAAATTCCATTAGTCGTCACGATTGCATCGAGATCTGTGGACAAAGAGAGAGCGATGTTAGATCATTGAAACATGGCAAATAACTGCAATTACTGCAATCAAGGTTTTCTTGCAAAAGATATCTTGGTATCTTTCGACTTTCCTACACCATCAGGATGTACGCATGTGAAATCATGAAATCTCAAGCACTTGGTCTAGAGATATTTAACATGGTGTTTTTTAAGCAACATCAATGAAAATCACAACTTAAGACGCTGTCAACACCAACGTAGGCGCACACTGTCTATTTGTATCGGAGTAAACGAGATGCCGCTATTACTGGGCAGCCGGGTATATTGAAATTTATCGGGCAAATATTGAATTAAAAAAAAACTGTGGATTATTTGTGAAATATGACTCGTTAGCGGTTTAGGTATGAATATGTTCACTTCATGTTTTTAATTGCAGACGCATACGCCAAAAAAATAAAGACATAGAACCGTTTAATGATTATTTTAAGACCTATCTTTGCAATTATTTTCTATCGAGCCGATTTCGTCCAATTATGTATCGAGTCTGTCCACGGTCTTTGAAATATGATGAATATTAACATATAATTTTTTTGATGTGCTAGAACAAGCAGTTTTTCTTAAAAAACTGTTTAAATGACATCAATTTCAACAAAATTAGGTGTTGTCAGCCTCTTAACACCTCTCTCTCTCTCTCTCTCTCTCTCTCTTTTAACGACCTCTTTAGCCTAGTTGTTAGTGACCCTGCCTACGAAGCAAGAGGTCCTGGGTTCGAATTCCGGTAAGGGCATTTATTTGTGTGATGAGCACGAATATTTGTTCCCGAGTTATGGATGTTTTCTATGTATTGAAGTATTTATTTATCTATATAAGTATGTTTATCGTCGTCTAGTACCCATAGTACAAGCGTTGCTTAGTTTGGGACTAGGTCGATTTGTGTAAGATTGTCCCCTAATATATATATATTTTTATTTTAACTAAATTTCTGGGAGTTTATATCCGACTACCAGACTTAATGGTTTACGCGTGCAAAGCTGTACGTAAAGGCATATAGTAAATAAAATGGTGCCCTTAAATTAACAATTGATAATGATAATAAATGTTCCTATAACCTCACAAATACATATAAATAACCTAGCTGTCGCCGGCGACTCCCTTTCCGAAAAACTCATTTATCGCTGTCCTGCAGGAACTATGCTATTTTCCGGGATAAAACTTGTGCTACACGCTCCATACCTAAGCGTGAAGGTGTAACAGACAGAGTTATTTTCGCATTTTCTACACTAATATTATAAAGAGGAAAGATTTGTACCTATTTTTGTATGTTTGTATGTTTGTAATGAATAGGCTCAAAAAGTACTGGGCCGATTTAAAAAATTCTTTCACCAATAGAATGCTACATTCTTCCAATTTGACATAGGCTACATTTCATTTTGAAAAAAATTAGGGATCCTTGGTAAAATTTGAACAATGTAACCGAAGGTGTAGAAAAATGAGTCTTAAAATGTCTTTCGTCGAATGCGCTGCCGAAACTATTAGCGATAGAACAAAATAATGTACAAAAATATTGAAGAACATCATAATATCTACAAAAAACTCCGCGGTAGCATATGTCCAACTATTGTTATTGTTATGTTGTTATTGTTATGTCACTACAACAACTTTTTTCATTTTAAACATTAATGAAAATGCTAACCAATGTATAATATAGTTGTACCCGTGCGAAGCCGGGGCGGGTCGCTAGTATAATATAAAAAGAAACCGGGTCTTAATTAGTGACATCATATTCTTACTTATTACACCACACCGTAAAAATGTGAAACTATAGGATCCCCACATGGACTCAAAGATAAGTAAAGAATTTGAGTTTGTGAGTGTGCACGTTTTCTTTGATAACAATTTCGTTACTCCTACACGCTCTGTTCTGACCGTTTCGGATAATAGTATCATAGCTTACTAAAGTCTTAGAATATTTTTTGCTGTCACAGATCAGCTAAGTGATAATGTTAGTCAGTTCCGCACCACTGGAGGCAAAACGGTTTAGTGAATTTTCAGTAGCCGCTTGTAACGAGACAAATCAATGTTACGGCATGATTGCCATGGCGAATCGGATGTAATGTTCCACTTGCCACTTGATGTGACGTTTGGAGCCGTAACATGCAATACAATAAAGCAGGCTTGCAGGGGACAATTGTCAACGTTAATTCTCCAGGTAATAAGCATGATGAGATGACACCATAAAACAATAAATACAAGACGCTACTCGTAAAAACACTTTATATAATATGAAAGCCCCACCAACCTAAAGACTAAGAAATATGTGCTAAGTTTAGCTAGTTTTCCGGTAAATACAATTTAGGGCTATCCAAACACAGTGAATAGGATGCTACGGAAGCAGCCAGCGACATCCTTGGTCAGGTCTCGTCTTCTTTTACCATCAAGTAAAATAGGGAGTTGCTCAAATATATGGAGATATATATGGAGGGTGTCAATCAGTGGCGAAGCGTGAAATTTTTTTCAGGTAAAGCCGTAGCGAAAACCAGTGGCGGCGCAGGACCTAAATTTGGTGTGGGCAAGACGAGACACATTTTGTGATGCCCTGTGATGGCGCGCCACACATTAGATTACGGATGTAATGAGCAAAAAACGGGAAACTTTCGAGGCGCGAGGACCCTCAGACCGCGAGGCCGAGGACGGTGGCCCACGTCGCCCTTACCCAGCGCCGCCTCTGGCGAAAACTACTAACCTTTATCTTACCGTTTTTATTTATTCTCTTCTTGAAAATTAGGACATAACTTCTAAAATCGTCACTCAACAAATTCGCATCCACAATCAGTTTTAATTAAAGGAGCCTTTTCTACTTTTATTAAGCCTAGTAAATACAAAATAATTTATTTAGCGAGTCCGACCGAGAAGATAAAATATGAATTAAACTGACCACTAGACACTATAAGTTTGCACAATCCGATATTACGAAATTTCACTGGTTTCGAGCATCAACACTAATCTGGCTATGTATTTTTTTATTAAATTAAAACAATATATTTACTACTAACAAACAATAATAATACTTTACAACAAGAATCAATGACAAATCAATCGTAATGTTGCCATTACAATTATTTCCAATAAGTGACGGTGTTATTTTATAAAATTCTAATCTAATATTAATTTCGCCAGTTTATAAACCTTAATAATAAAAGCAGATAAAATATAATTGTTTTTGTTTTACACTAAATCATCGATATTTTACGTTCCATTTCGCTGCAGTAATTTTGTATAAGTAGGCGATCGTAGCGCCAAAAATGTTCCAAGAAGCCGCTCACGGCTCGCGGCTTGCGGCTTCGGCAGGCAAAGTGATAGTGAGCCTTACGCACAACACACAAAGTCTTTTTTTAAATGTAATAAGCCGCTTAATCCCGGGTTATCTAAGTAGCATAAATACGCGATGTTTCCTGGAGTGGTGTGGGTGTTTGTCAATGAATTATTTAAATGTCTGAGTGTACAATTTCTAATATTTCCGACCGGCATTTACTATTAGAGATCGTTAATGAATCGTTTTTGTGAGAGTATTACGTTGCGTTTTGATTCTGCATCGTGTTGAAAAAAAGTTAAGTTTATTAGGGAAGAGTATGCCTGTATTACAAACAACGGGTTATTAATAGAAGCGTTTGATTACTTCAAAATTTTAGGCAACCCGGAAGGAATCGGGTTGTTAGCACCCTTCGCCACTGGTGTCAATAAATCACGTGATATTTTTTACCATACCCCTCGTCTCTCGTTCGTGTCCTCGTGAGATTCCTCGGTAAACCCCGCCGCGTCAAAATCGCATGAGATATTAGTGGCAATATTTATTTGAGACTTAAAAATTAGCTTTTGCCAGACTAGAACGTAAATACACGAGATAATTTATTGACATCACCCATTTTGACATTTTTCGAACCCCTTTCGATTGTCACGTCATTAATGAACTTTCTGGGAGTCAAAAGGAATGGATCTGTTGTTTCATAATTATCCTACTTTATTATTTAAATTCAGTACAAGGTTTAGTAGAACAAAAGAAACATGACAATTAGACAATTTGGCTCGTGAGACAGCAGAATAGAAACATTAACCAACTTCAAAAATATTGCTGAGCATATTTTGATAACTAAGACTCAACCACAACATTTTCAGTGGCGTTCAGATGTTTCCGTGAGGCATCAGAGAGCACAGTATAGGGATCTTCTTCATCATCCACCATGTCATTCAGATGTTTACAAAAGGAATGCCTTTAACATGTCCATTGTGTTGTTTAATAATCTTCCGAGTGAACTGAGGTCGTTGCATGGTACGAATTTCAGGAGTAAATTGACGGTATGGCTCCAAGAGCATAGTTTTTATAGTGTCAAGGAATATTTGGATTTTTCTAAGCGATGCAATCGGTCATAATAAATTTATTTATAATGTTATTTTGAATAGTAATTGATTATATTTTGTCATCCCTGTAAATTCTATTTTTATTATTTTGATTATTTTGTTTAGTTTGTAGTTCGACATTTTAATATATTTTTTTTTTGTTCATATGTTAATTTATAATTTTATTTGTGATGACTTGATAATATTTTTTATTTTTATTTTGTTTTTGTATCATAATTTGCATGCTGGTATGCCGGCTGAATACTGTTACCTTTTTTATTTATGTCACCTTTTGTTACGTATTCTAAAGCAAATAAACATTTCTTCTTCTTCTTCTTCTTGATAAAATGTATGTAGGGCTAACTTAGAGACATATCGGAATAAGAGACCATCATCCCAGCCTATATACGTCCCACTGCAGGGCACAGGCCTCCTCTCAGAATGAGAGGGCTTGGGCCGAAGCTCCCACGCGGGCCCAGTGCGGATTGGGAACTTCACACACACTATTGAATCTCTTCGCAGGTGTATACAGGTTTCCTCACGATGTTTTCCTTCACCGTAAAGCTCATGGTAAATTACAAATGTAATTTCGCACATAAATTCCGAAAAACTCAGAGGTGCGAGTCGGGATTTGAACCTACGACCCTCTGCTTGAGAGGCCAAACCAATAGGCCACCACGGCTTCAATAATGAATAAATAATAAAGATAATAAGAAGATAATAAAGGGAATAAGAGATATTCTAGCTTAACTCTCTTCGCTGGCAACGCATCTGTAATTCTCTGGTGTTATGGGTGTCCATGGGCGCTGGTGCCGTATAAGCGAAATCGGTTTACAGTAGAAGACATCGATGAATACAAGTACAAAAAGCCGTCCAAGTGCTGGTCGGACTCGTGCTCCGAGAGTTCCGTAAAAATTGTAGGTTTGCCAAAATACATGACACAATCGACCTTATCTACAAAAATCCAATGTTAACACAGACCTGCTAGGCAATTAGTGGCGAAGGGTACAAACAACCCGATTCCCCCCGCATTGACTGAACTTTCGAAGTTAACAAACGCTTCTCTTCCATTACTGCACTTTCATGAAGAGGATAAATGGGGTTTTAAGGTTTTTTGCTCCGGCTTTAAGTACTAGCAAATATTTTCACGCCCCGCCACTAGTAATTTTATATTGCTTGTTCGGGACCTCTTCATTTTAAATGCAATTAGATTTTATGTATTGTTGCAGCGGCAAACCTAGCAAAACGTAAAGCTACTTTGAACCTTATGCCACTGAGTGAAGATCACATTCACCTTGTATTTTGTGACGCATATATCCGTCGTTGGTGATGAAATGGTTAAATTTCAGTTGTCTACCTACTACGGTTCTTGAGATACGGCCACAGACGCATAATGTGATGACATTCATAGGGTACCGTTGGTCATCTTTCCGTTACGGAAGTCTAAAAAATACACTCGAATTAAGAACCTCTCTTGTACTATACTCTGTCTCTTATACTTCATTTAATTTAGAATTAGAAACCACAATAACATTATATTGCGTCTGGTCAACTATTTCTTACCTAGCAAATAGTACAGTACAATAGTCTGGGAGCCGCAAAATAAAATTGTTTTAATGTCACTTTATTTGCGTGTCCTCAATTGTTACTCTAGTACAAATTGTGAGATTACAGTTCAAGCAATATAATGTTGTTGTGGTTTATAATTCTAAATTAAATGGAGTATAGGTATGAAACTACCGTGAGACTCACTCATAGTGAAAATAAACGGATCACTCACTTCTCAAAACGAGTTTAACTCGACATGTGCACGTTTGGCAGCCGCCGTGACGTGCGACTCCGAGAGGAAGGGCTACGGATTAGCCCGAAACATGTCGAGTTAAACTCGTTTTGAGACGTGAGTGATCCGTTTATTTTCACTATGGAGTATAGGTACTAAATAATTGGAATTTTCTCTTCTCTTTTCCCTTTATTTTGAAGTCAGTTAAGAAAAAGAAGGCTTACTTAACAATACAGTAGTAGTAAAGCCATGTTGTAGCTAGCCGCTGCATCACGAATGGGCCGGCTCGTCCGGGGCAGTACCACCCTCTCACAGAAAACCGGCGTGAAGCAGCAGTAATCCTGCTTGCGTTTCGTACGGTCAGTGAGAGTGCCGGGGGCCCAATACCTCACCCCTTCCCTCTCCCCCTCCCTCTCCCCTTCCCCTATTCCCTCTCCTTAAGGGCCAACAACGCACTGGCATCGCGTAAAGCGCTGCAGGTGTCTATGGACAGTGGTGATCATTTAACATCAGGCGACCCACTAGTTCGTTTGTCTGGCCTTTCTAACATAAAAAAAAAAAAAAAATACGTGCGGTCGGTAGAAAAACACTAAATCATCTACATACATGTGTACACCGAGGGCATTGTAGGCTACAGTTAACCATACGGCCAGGACACCACTGTACTATGCGAGCGATTACAACGTTCAGTGCACGCACGTCGCTCATAGTAAAAGAGGAGTCTAGCTGTTTTTTTGGAACAAACATGATTTCAATAATTGGCGCTGGGATTTCTTCCGGTGCCCCTATCGCCTTGGCGCTTGTGGGTCAGACACTTCGCAGACAGGGCCAGCCAACGCGGCCCTGCCTGTGCGACACATTGAAAAAATACTAATTTTCAAGCAATAACCATCCAAGCATAATTGACGGTTAAAAGGCAAAACGCATGAAGCGACATTTTTTGAACTTTACATGAAACCTGACTCAAACGACGGAGAAAAATTCGCTGATTTCAAATATTTTGACAAAAAGTGTCGCTTCATGCGTTTTGCCTTTTTACCGTCATTTAATATATACGTCCCACTGGAGGGCACAGGCCTCCTCTCAGAATGAGAGGGCTTGAGCCGTAGTTCCCACGCGGGCTCAGTGCGTGGGAACTTCACACACACCATTGAATTTCTTCACAGGTGTATGCAGGTTTCCTCACGATGTTATCCTTCACCACAAAGCTCATGGTAAGTAAATTTCAAATGTAATTTTGCACATAAATTCCGAAAAACTCAAGAGGTGCGAGCCAGTATTAGAACCCACGACCCTCTGCTCGAGAGGTCATAGGTCGAACCACTAGGCCACCACGGCTTTCAAGCAATAAGCGATTCATTAATTCCTTTCGTGTTAATTAAATAAAAATCTTATTAATTTTACTACGACAAGGGATCCATGTGTCACCCTTCGGGTAGGGCCATAAAGATGAAGGACACATGCTACCAATTCGCCGATCGCGCGCAGTCGCGGCTGGGCCTTATGCTTGCACAGCTGGAAGCCAATTGCCTTCAATTCACTGGCGTATCAATCGGTGACGACGTCTCAATTGTTTTGTCATCGGTTGTACTCGATTCATTAATGTTTTCGATTTCATATTATCGTTTTATAACTTTAATTTCAACACTACATGAAAAAAAAACCGCCTGTATAACTCCCGTTCCCATGGGAATTCCAGGAAAATATACACTCCAGGCCAAAATGATAATAATATATAGATAGATACATACTTAAGTACATATTAAACACCCATGAGCAAACAGTCGTATTTTTCATACAAATATCTGCCCCGACGCGGGAATCTAATCTACTAGGCCATTGGTCTTTATTTTCGCAGTAGTCCATAAAGCAATGCAGTATTTTTAATGGCGTTTATGTACTAAGACGTGCCAGCCTAGACACTATTTAAAGCGCCAAGGTTGTTCGAGCATCGATTTTTCCAGCTTAACGTTGTTTTTTTTTTATTTACACGTTACGTCTTTGATGTCATCATAACGGCTGTGAGTATGACGTGTAAAGAGTACTTTACTTAATCATCTGCAGAATTAATAACACTGGGATGCCGTCGAAGTTATCTTTATACGTCGCAATGCAGGGCCCAGGTCTCTCAGAATGAGAAGACTTGAAATGAAATATGTTTATTTGCCTTAAATGTAGTACAATTAAGAGGGTCCGATGGCTGAGAGACTTTTGAGAAATAGGTATTTTAATGAAATGTCGCTGTCTCGCCCGAACCCCTCCGTGTCAGTACAGCGAGAGCGGGACAACTGCAGCTAAGACCGTTAATAGGCGCGTAAAATTGATCAAAACAGCATTTCGTAATCCCCTGTTTTCTTCTCGAAAACTGGACCTATAAAATTATTTTTTTCAAATATAATTAGAGGATAGATTTAGCTATGCCCCTATGTTTTCCTTTTTTTGTTTATATGAGGGCTTCTTTTCTGATGAGTGTCTGAAAATGACGTTGAAATTGGGCAATTTTTTCAGTTTTTGAAAGCTCATATTTCTTATGTTAATTGAAATATGGAAAAAAAACAAAACCTAGGGGCATAGCTGTGGTAGATACAGATTACACAGTAAAAAAAATTTGGCTCTAAAGCTATTATCCAGGGAGGAAACAGGGGATTACGTTTGTATGGAGAAATGGTGTCCATCGTATCCTCTTAAAAATTAATCAATGGGTTGTGAAACAGCTCCTAAGTATGATATATATGGACAACGAAGTGTTACTGTAGTATAAATCTTCCCAGGTGAATTTTTCGCTTAGAGCCATTACATTAAATTTGAACCTTAATACTATGACGATACCGTTTGTTTTGAAAGATAAGGGCTCGAAGCAAAAAATTCACCTGGGAAGATTTATACTATATTTATTTGTTTTAAAGCCACAAAAATCTAATTTTGCAGTTCATCGAAAATTAATCTGGTTTTAGGACCATAACAACACACACATAAGCTTATATAACATATAAGCGTTTTTTTTTACTGGAGTCGTGTTTTCGAATTGATTTTAATAATAATAATAATAAATATTACGGGACAATCTTACACAAATCGACCTAGTCCCAAACTAAGCAAAGCTTGTTCTATGGGTACTAGACGACGATAAACATACTTATATAGATAAATACATACTTAAATACATAGAAAACATCCATAACTCAGGAACAAATATTCGTGCTCATCACAAAAATAGATGCCCTTACCGGGATTTGAACCCAGGACCTCTTGCTTCGTAGACAGGGTCACTACCAAGGATCTCTGACCACTAGGCCGTTTGGTCCTCAAAATCTGACTCTCATTCTGATTTCTTATGAGTTTGATTCTGGTGAATTGATGGAAAGACATCCTTACGTAGTAAACATTACGTAATCTGAGGTAAGATTTAGTCTTAAGCGCGTGCGCACCGAAAAGTTCAAGTTCAAGAATACGAAAACATTTTTTTTTGCACGTTAGCGCGATGACCCCGGCGCTATCAATACATCGATTTATTGATAAGTTTACAAATAGATCGAACCGGAAAAAAGTACCTGCGCCAATATTTGCGCAGACGCACTGGAACTGACGAAAATATCTCATTTCCTGTCAATAACACGATACGGTGAAGCGCGAGTCGCGATTTCACAAATCCTACATTCTCACTGATATTATAAACGTGAAAGTTTTAATGGATGTTTGTTATTCTTTCAAGTTAAAACGGTTCGACGGATTCTGATGGAATTTGGCACACAGGTAGTTTATAACCTGGATCAACATATAAGATACATTTTACCATGGAAAATTGTATAGTTCCCGCGGGATAAATAAATAAATATCACGGGAAAATTCACACCAATTGACCTAGTCCCAAAGTAATACTTTGGGACTAGGTCAATTGGTGTGAATTGTCCCGTGATATTCAATATTATAGAGTCCTACAGGATAACAAATTCAAAAATCCTGAATAATTAATTGTCTGTAACAAAAAATGAGTTATGCGAAATGATGAATTATGCGTAAAAATTTTATCCAACCCTGTATTTATTTTTTAGCACATAAGGTCTTTTATTTCAACAGACCAGAAGGAACTCCAATCAGAACTCGATTATCTCACCGCACACCTTGTTAGATAATTGATAAGGCACATAAATAGGTAGATAAATAGATAATAATTATCGTTTGTCACTATCAGCCTGCACTAGTTGACTATCTTCCGTATAACGACATCAAACGAAGCGATGCGCTTGCGCAAACAACCTAGATCGTGCACGTCGACTGCATGTGATCTTTTACCCCGACTGTCGAAGGAGGGTTATTACAACATTACTATATTTCGTTTTTTTAGCATTAGAAATAAGGTAAACAATCTTGATGAGTCTTTTCAACCGACGAAAACAAAAGGAGGAGGTTCTCAAGTCGATGTGTATATTTTTTTTTTATGTATGATCACGCATAACTTTTTACAGAGTAGTCCGATTTTGTTATTGAAATACGTTGGTATAGCTGCTCGCAACTTGGCCTGTCCCGTGGGAATTTTAAACGTTAGCGGAATAAAATATAGCTTACTAGCTCTTGCGCGCGACTCCGTCCGCGTGGAAGTCGTTTATCGCGGTTCCTACAGGAATTGTGTAATTTCCTGGGTTAAAAATTATCCCATGTCCTTTCCCGGAACTCAAACTACCTCCATACCAAATTTCATCTAAATCGGTTCAGCGGTATTGATTTGCCATACAAACTTTCATACCCTTTTTCACCCCCTTAAAGGGTGATTTCCGGGATAAAAACTCTCCTATATCCTTACCCGGTATTCCAACTATCTGTATACCAAATTTTATTTAAATCGGTTCAGCGGTTTAAGCGTGAAGACACACTTTCGCATTTTTAAATTGGTAAATCTCAGGACAAGGTTTTTAGCGAAGCCGCGGGCACTAGCTAGTATATCCAAGAAACATCCGAGACACTTTGTTACACAGATTCCGGATATGTCATTTTAGTAAACCTTCCAATCATCGTGACACACTTATCAACGGTTCTAGAATCGTTCGTACACCGAATTACGGTTTTATCATGTTTTCGTTAAAGTGACAGGAACACTGTTCCCAATAACATCAGCCGTGTTGAGATCGCTATCTTATCGGCGTGTACAGTCAGGTGTAAAAAATAAGTTGTTAAAAACATTTTCAATATATGTATACGAGTAAGCCTTTGACCCACTAGCATGGCAAATTTAATAAAACCTTGTAAATAAGTTTTGTACAAAAATATGGTTTTTGAAATTTTCTGTAAATCTTTTGAGCGCCAGCGTCGTCTATAGACGACAATACGGTATTACAAAAATTAACCTACCCGCATCCGTTTAAGAATCAATTTTGTTCGTAACAAAAACGATGTGTGGCGTTTAAAAGGTTAAGTACAAATTGAAAATATAAAAACCAGTGGTAATTTTTTTAGACATTGCCAATTACTTTTGAGCACAGTAGTTACGTTTTGTCAAAATTAGTTTTGAACGGTATTATTTGGTTTAGTGGTTTGGTTTGGGAACGTGTTGATGTGTTGAATGCGAATAGTCGGGTCTCCACTGAGCGAGTCGCCTCGCCAGACAGCCATTTTCGGTGCGATTTTGAGCTTTGTGTAGAACAGGGGCTCCGAACCTTTTCTTGGTCAGGGACCACTTTTATATAATTCTTGTCAGCAGGGACCACTTTGTAGGTGTATACTTAATAAAAATAATAAACTGTAATAATCAAACTTAAACTTTCATAAAAAACTCAATTGGAAATTAAAATTTAAAATCATTCGCGGACCATATTTTGGCTTCTGCGGACCACTGGTAGGGAACCACTGGTGTAGAACAAAATCATGTCTCATGCGGTTGCCTCGCGAGGCGGCTCGCTCAGTGGACACCCGGCTAATGGCGCAGGACCGCTCTTGGCGAGCCTTGGGGGAGGCCTATGTTCAGCAGTGGACGTCTTTCAACCGAAATGATGATGGTATTATTTTTGGTCGAAATTCAAAAGGGTCAAGTCAAGTGGGCGATTTTCCATTTGTAATTATGATAATGACAGTAAATCGTTTCAAATAAGTTCAAATGCAAGCCTTTTTTTATAAATTTTATAATACATTAATCTGAGTCTCCATCTTGCGTTATTTTGGTGAACTGCTCATGTCTAGCGCAAGTAGTACGTCATGTGGTTTCAGTGCCAAATAACCGAGAAAGTCCTTGAGTAATAGCATAGCTTCGAGAAAACATAGTGATATACAAACAGATCTTGCTAATTAGTTTAATTTAGGAAACCGACCAAGGGCCAGTTCACTGAGGAACACAATGTTTTTTATTAGATTTAATTGCAATCCAAAATTATTATTAAACTAGCTGTTGCTCGCGACTCTCATTGTCATCAATTCATCATCCCAGCCTATATACGTCCCACTGCAGGGCACAGGCCTCCTCTCAGAATGAGAGGGCTTGGGCCGTAGTTCCCACGCGGGCCCAGTGCGGATTGATTTCACACGCACTATTGAATTTCCCTCTGCTCCAAAGAATTCGTTTATCGCTATCCCATGGGAAATATGCAATTTTCTGGGATAAAACTATCCGATGTCCTTCCCAGGGTCTCAAACTACCTCCATACCAAATTTCATCTAAATCGATTTAAGCGTGAAGAGGTAACAGACAGACACACTTTCGCATTTACAAAATTAAGTATGGATAAGAAAGAGTTCGGGTGCGCCGGACACGATTCGCAGTCACATCTTTTGGCTACGAGCTGAGTATGCTACCAATTGCACTACGTCGTTCCTAACAAACCCACCCGAAAACATTGACCGCATACGCCAATAGTGGCAAGTAGTGCCTATCTATCGCAACTAACACAAGTCACGATTCCTACGTTCCAAATCGCATTGAAAAAGCGTAAGAAATGATGTACCACTTTTACATTTAAAAATATTTATTTAACGTTTTTTGAACTCCGGGGCGCCGACGGAGCGTGCTCAGCGCGGTCAATAACACTGAATCAAATACGGTGTGCCGCGCTGCCGGTGTGTGTCAGCGTATATTTGGTTCAGTGTTATAGAGCGCCCCGCGCTGTATGTGGTGGCCTTTACATTGAAATATGTATCTAAATTTAGGTTATGTTGTATTTATGTTGTATGGGGTTCAAAAATATAAGAACACCAGTGACATTGTACTTATTCCTTTACCTTATTTCTTGCCAAATTTCACAATACTATGTCATCCGTCATAAAATGCCGAAAAACAGTCATCGTCATCGTAATTTCCTCGTATTTGTGTCAATACTTAAAAATTAAAAAAAAAATGTAAAACACGGTAAAACTCTTTTATCATTTCAACAGTCATCAACTCATCAATCAGATAACCGGCGGTGGCTCTACCATTGTCTTATCTAGCGTATCGCGACGGGTAACGGCACACACAGTGAAGTCCTTGAACGCCCGTTACGGCGTTACTGCTTGTTAGTTATTTTAAAACCGTACCTATTATTTACAATACAAAACAAATACTCTTTATTGAACGTTACACAGCACTATAAGGAGAAAAAAAACGGTCAAGCGCGAATCGGACTGGTACATGAACGGTTCCGTACATCCGTTTTAAAAATAGTTCAGTAAAAAAAAACTTATAAAGATCGCAGTTAAAAACGAAAAAAAAAAACCGGCCAAGTGCGAGTCCGACTCGCGCATGAAGGGTTCCGTAATTTCCGTACCATTATCTTAAATATTTATTTTATTCTGTTTTTTAATGTTTGTTGTTATAGCGGCAACCGAAATAAATCATCTGTGAAAATTTCATTCAACTGTCTAGCTATCACGGTTCATGATATACAGCCTGGTGACAGACGGACAGACGGACGGACGGACAGCGAAGTCTCAGTAATAGGGTCCCGTTTTAACCCTTTGGGTACTGAACCCAAAAGAGCATAGTAGACAGGCGGTCTTATCGCTTCGCTCGAGCAAACCACTAGATCTGGCACTCAGGAAATTCCGGGATATTATTAAATTCCCACGGGAATTCCCAAAAATTCTAACGTGGTCTTTATTTACCATGTACGACGAACGCCCGTGCAAAATTTCATGTATCTAAGTATCTAGACTAAGCGGTTAATATTTTGGGATTTTACACGGATCCCGTGGGAATATCAAGATATAAAGTAGCCCGTGTGATATTCCACATGTCTGGCTATCCACAAGTCAAATTCTATCCAAATCCGTCAAGCCATTTTAGCGCGACACAGTAATTTATCCATCCTCAAAAATAAACAATACTGTGACTCTTGTAAGTGTGGATTTTAACCATCGCGATTCGAATCTAGTTGCTCCTCTCAACTATGAAAGCGCACCTTAATAACAGCGATTTAAAAAAATTAAAACACTCACCATCAAAGCCTTAAAAATACTGTAAAGCGAACGTTCTCCCTTACACACTGAAACTTAGCGAATGAGTCGATGTAACGCATAGCTGTTCATTTCTACGTCGGTCATACAAACATAGCAAACAAAAACCAACCTAAACCCAGTGCCTTAACGTCCATAATTCATAAAACAAATTCAAAGCACCATTTCAATAGACGAGTGCTACATTCCATTTTGAACTTTAAATCTATAGCGCTACAACACATCCGTTTGCATCAACTTCGAGCAATCAGACGAGCGTTCGCGGTAAGGCGAAAAGGACTTTATTTTTAATGAACTAAGGTACTTCTTTGTTTGAGCTGCGCTTGCGCATAACTTGCGTCATAGAGTATTTATAGGTATGTGAATTGAAACGTCGTTAAACGGCGTGATATCGTCGTTACGAGGAAGAGAATAAACGGAATAACGAGTTTTTGGCGTTATATTTGCGCGTTTTCCTTTTACAAGTTTTTTTATGGAAGTTAACCCGCAAATAAAGTTACTGATTAGGGCACTATATGATTAGGTAACTATATGATTAGGGCATCGAGCCCGGGTTTACCCGGCCCGGAAAAAACCGGGTTTTCCCGGTTCCGAGGATTACAAAAGGGTTTGATTTATAAAACTCTGGTTTTTCGGGTATTTTTAATATTTTTCTTTTTGTTATTTAATAAATAATAATAATAAATAAATAATAAATATTAGGGGACAATCTTACACAAATCGAACTAGTCCCAAACTAAGCAAAGCTTGTACTATGGGTACTAGACGACGATAAACATACTTATATAGATAAATAAATACTTAAATACATAGAAAACATCCATAACTCAGGAACAAATATTCGTGCTCATCACACAAATAAATGCCCTTACCGGGATTTGAACCCAGGACCTCTCGCTTCGTAGGCAGGGTAACTACCAACTAGGCTAAAGCGGTCGTTAATTTATTAAGTATAAACCACTTCTAATGCAATAATAAATGGAATAATAAAACGCTTTGATAAATTATTACGTAAAAAGAAGCTTAGTTGCTACGTTCCTATCCTACTAGGTTCCTAGACTGTCACAAGTAAACGTATTCGATGCGGCGGCATAAGAATAAATAATAACAGAGTAGAAGGGAATCTCTTTTGACCGCGTCCAAAACGCCGCCATTTATATACCTACTTCTCCCCTCACGTCGTTACACCCCTCTGTCGTCCAGGCGTATTGCTAGGGTTGCTTACTGTTAAATATTACTTACGTCTAAAGATAATATCGCTAAAATATAAGTTTTTATTTGCTTTGAAATAAAATTTGCGCCACTGGCCACTGCGCTGCGCGATCGTGTCGCGAGGCGAGGCGAGCGAGAAAAGGTCAACGACCGATGACGGGGTTATTGAAGATTTGACGAAAAGCAATATAATGCTGTAGGTACCTACTCTAAACTAAATTTTACCATTGGGTGAAACAATTGGCTACACAAAAAGAACTGTTCATGTCTTTTTGATTAATTAGGTACGAAAACGAAATAATATTTAGAAAATATTACTTACCGCTCATCATCTTTGGGCAAACTAAAAAAACTTAAGTGTGGCATCGTTTTTCCATTATTTACACACCCAAATACACCATAATAACTTGACGCCAACGTTATAAAACGAACGCGCAAACAGTAAACACTTAAGTAAACAGCAAAACGCGCGTGCAGCGACGCCGGCCGTGACACCCTGACTGAGTTCTCGCTTAGCGAGTACTCTAATATCGTGACCTTGAGTCCGGCCGGAGCGAGAGTTTCCCTTCTACTCTGTTATTATTTATTCTTATGGCGGCGGCGCGGGCGTGTAGTGTTCGGTGACGCTCTTTATAGGTGAGCATCTCTCAATTAATTTTGTTATTCACTGTGAGGGTAGAAATGGCACTCTTCGAGAATGGCGGTGCGCGACAGCGAGGGCGTCACCTATCGCTGGTATATGAACATTTAAAAACCATTCCACCTAGTAAGTAGTGTCGAGCCGGAGCGTAACATATTTTCATCGGCTGGAATTGTCGGCAATAGATTGCGCTCGTCTTTGAGTGACAAAACTTTGGCTGACATAATTTTTTTACATTCATATTACTTAAGTAAAAAGAAAAACTAATCATTCAGTTCAGATTTCTGTATTTTTTTTTGTTACGTTACGTACGATATATTATTATCTAAAATGGATATTAATTATTATAAAGAAGAGTTTTATTAATGATACAGTAAATTTAATTATTGTGATACTAAAAAAATGTCTTTTAAAGATATTATTATTATTAGCTTTTAAGTACAATAAGTGATTGTTACCAAAATAACACAGTTAATGTTAAATTAAAACTAATCTCTGCAGTCAGTGATTAAAAAAAGACTAGATTACTAACTTAGTTTTAAGATATTCTGAAAAAAAAATATCTATATGACTTTTAAAATATTAAAACTGTTTTTGTAATTTGGAAAGTACTGTCTCATTTATTTTAATCCTTCCTCATTCTTTACATTTTGTACTTATTAGAAAATCGATACACGAACACAGTTTCATTTATTTTAAAAAATTATAACAAAAAGATCGAAAAGCTCGAAAAACCGGTCTACCCGGGTTTTGATTACTCTTAGACCCGAAAACCCGGGTTTTCAAAATTGAACCGAGTTTCGATGCCCTTTAAATGATACAACCGGATTTGTCTGGAGTTTAAATGGAATTGAAAAAAAAATGTATATCGCTGCTTTTTTGAACGACCGCTTTAGCCTAGTTGGTAGTGACCCTGCCTACGAAGCAAGAGGTCCTGGGTTCGAATCCCGGTAAGGGCATTTATTTGTGTGATGAGCACGAATATTTGTTCCTGAGTTATGGATGTTTTCTATGTATTTAAGTATGTATTTATCAATATAAGTATGTTTATCGTCGTCTAGTACCCATAGTACAAGCTTTGCTTAGTTTGGGACTAGGTCGATTTGTGCAAGATTGTCCCCTAATATTTATTATTTTATTATTTATTTATTTTAAATGAAAGGGCGACAAAAAATACATATACCTAAATGAGTTTCTTGCCGGATTCTTCTCAACAGGGTGTTTCCTAAGCGGTGGTATATCCTTTGACTTTCATAAGTGCTCGGTTATAGAATAAATTTAATAAAGATATTATTGACAAATCAAAATCAAGTAATGGGTTAAAGTTACCTCAAAGTCAAAATAAGCAAGAGGTAGAAAATTAATCTACTCATCGAAGGACAAAAGCATTGATAGTAGCCGTGCAAAAAAAAAAAATAGAAATGCGAAAGTCTGTCTGTGTGTTACCTCTTCACGCTTAAGCGATTTTGATTAAACTTGATAATAATATGGAGATAGTTTAAGACCCTGGGATGAGCATGGTAGTTTCTATCCCGAAAAATAGAAAATTCTAGACAGACAAAGTGGCAACGGCTAAATGTTAGTCAAGTACAACCTGTCACGGCCCGTCCTAACGTGTTTCTGTCAACTCGACGGTTAGCCCGAAGAGATTGCTGACAAGACAAGCCCGTCGCGCGTCTGTATTGTGCAACATTTTTACCAGAAAATTATTTTGAAGCTAGCGAAAGTAGAACAACAAATAAACAAACTTATCTGTAGTTTATCTTTTATATTAAATAGGTCACAAACGTAGTAGGTTTTTGTAGTATTTAGAGTTGAATTCGATATTGTTTAGTAAATACTGCAATCAATCATCTACATACATTTTATCAACGGCTTTTTCGTATAGTCATGGCAGGAGTCACCTTTAATTTTATTTTATCAGAGACTTTGATAAAAATAGGTTTTTTGACGAGAGAACGAAACAACTGTCACGTAAGGCTGTATCTTTGAAACCGTGTTTTACGGCGTCCGTGTGTATACAATCAGCTGGAGAAGTGGATGAGCGCTTTTGGTGCTCAAAATGACCTACTACACACGAGTCTGCCTCTGAAGTTTAAAAGCCTATGTACCTAAATAATTTTGAGCACCGCAATTTGTTAGCCTCCTCTTGCTGTTGAATGTACACACAATACAGGGTTATTTTTAATTCACTGACATCCTCTTAACCCTGAATTCCTATCACTCAAACAAATGTTTTTTGTTTTACGACTTTTTAAAATGAAGCACTTTTTTTCCCATACAAATACACAGAGTATCGTAAAAATAAGAGGAAATCTCAAATTTTCAAAACGTTATTACACCAAAAATATTAAGTTATGACAAAAGCCGTAGAACAAAAAACATTTGTATAAGTGGTGGGAGTTTAGGGTTAAAAGGATGCTAGTGAATTACAAATAACCCTGTATAGAGGCTTTGTTGGTTCCTACATGGCAATAGTTTGGCAACTGTAGGGGACTGTGCGCTAGCACATTTGGGATAGACCTCCTTAGTAGCGCCAATCTCATTTATATTATATGATACCAAAAGCCTCTTCATGTTGGCTTCGGCCACATGAATTCCTTTCAAATGACCGGGTCCGAATGGGCCTGTGTTCGGCTATCCGTACCGACATACAATCACGCCTCCTTACCAGCCAAGGGGTAGGCAGTGGCTATTTGTTTCTACCTGCTACGATCCTGACATACGTCTTTCGCTTCCTCAACACTCGTTAGTTTTTTCGTACACATTCGCCGGTTTCGGGTACTTTTGAGATGACCTTTCTTCAAGACATTCCCAATCTGATCGTGCAATGTACATACATCTTCGTTTCCTTCTTCCAACATTCCCATCTACACTTGCCTTATTCTTCCTTCATCCTCTCCACATGCCCAAACCAACTTAACATTCCTTTCTCTATACGAGTCACAACATCATCTTTTATGCCACAACGTTCTCTATATTATTCCACATTCGGTCATTCAGGTTCACGCACACCAATCATACTCCTCATTGCTCTCATTTCTACAGCATTTATCACACTTTCATGCTTTTTCTGCCATCCGTCCGTACCAACAACAATAGCAGTAAGTTTCAGTCAGCTACCTGCTATTTCAACTACATAAAGTACCTACCAGAGGTCAATAAGATATAGGTACATAATAATAACCAAATTCCTCTAACTTCAACGCAGTTAAAATAAAAAATCAAAAGGCATTCTAAACCAAAACACCATACTTTTATTTATAGTGCTAACAAATTTCTAAGAACAGACAGACGTACAAAGAAGACACTGGCCTTGAAGTTACGTTCAACTTTTTTAAATATAACCTACACTCAAAACTACACTTAATTCCAACACTAATAAAGATCATTTTTCATTTACAAAAGTATACTTTGAAATAATTTCAGGACGTTACGCGAAAATCAACTTTAGAGTTACTCTTGAAGGTATATATTATAATGCATGTAATTTTGCAGTTGCAGATTTGCTACTTACAAAGAGTCTTATACATCGGTAATAAGGGTCAGTTTTCAATGATTAGGTTAAGTATTTGTGTTATGGAGCCTAGGTATTCTGTATCTAGATAAGTATCAAAGAGGGTTTTGTTTTCTTTGCATTTTGATAACATTGATTTATGCGCGATTTTATCGGTTGAAATTTTTATGTGAACATCACATACTTACTTCATATTATAATAAAGCTGAATTATTTCAGTTTGTTTGAACATGGTAACCAATTGAATTTGAAAGTACATTTTATAATGCGCATACTTGGAAAAGATAGGTTCGTTAGGTATCTTCAGATACCCGAAGGGCTGACCGTCCAGAAATCGTCGACATAAGGCTTGGGTTGCCTAATGCAGTCATTCCGTTTAATAGCGAAAATAAACGGATCACTCACGTCTTAAAACGAGTTTAACTCGAAATGTTTCGGGCTAATTCGTAGCCCATCTTCTTAGTCGCACGTCACGGCGGCTGCCAAACGCGCACTCGTTTTAAGACGTGAGTGATCCGTTTATTTTCACTATGAGAAGTCTCACGGTAGTTTCATGTTTGTCCAAACTATTTGTAGGATAAAAACAGAATTTTCTGTCCGTTTATTCCTATTATTAATAGGACTAAAAGGAATTTTCTGTCCGGTTATTCAAAGTCAAAGTCAAAGTCAAAAAGTCAAAATTCTTTATTCAATTTAGGCATCAAATTGATGCTCCTATGAACGTCGAAAAATCTACCACCGGTTCGGAAAAAACCCTGTTGAGAAGAAACCGGCAAGAAACTCAACAAGGTATATTTTTTTCAATCAGATCTACATTGTTATTAAATGACATACATCTAAAGTATTTAATACAATTAAATTTTTTAACACAGTAGATACGCTATTTGAGACTAGAGATCGCCAATGCGGATCGGAATTATTTCCAAACATCCCTGTCCATGATATAGTCATTAATTTTATAGTACGCCTTAGATATTAATGTCTTCTTCACAATGGATTTGAATTTTGTATCAGTTTGTTCGGTTATTGTTTTCGGAATTTTATTATAAAAACGTATGCATCTTCCCAGAAACGACTTTTTAGTTTTAGCCAGTCTGTAAGATGGAACTTTAAGCTTCCCTGTGTTTCTAGTAACCTTTGGCTTATCGACGTTAGTGGGAAAATCACATATGTTTTTTCTTACATACATGATTATTTCAAATATATACAACGACGGCAGGGTTAGGATACCTATTTCTTTAAAAAAAGATCTTAAAGAATCGCGTGTCCTTAAGTTATATATCGCTCTGATAGCCCTCTTTTGCAAAATAAAAATTGATTCCAAGTCTGCAGCAGATCCCCACAAAATAAGGCCGTATGAAATGATGCTATTGAAGTAGGAAAAATACACCAACCGTGCCCTATTCCTATTAATAGGACTGAATGGTAGACCAAAACGGTTTAAAACTATATGCGTGTGTGCGTGCGTGTGAACTTTACTTCTCCATTCGAAAACGGCTGGACAGAATCGAATGAAACTTGGTACGTAGGTGGCTGGACATCTGAAATAACACACAGGCTACTTTTTATCCCGATATTCCCACGGGATCGGGATAAAATCCCAAAATCTCAACCGCTAGCTTTAGAGACATCAAATTTCCCACAGGTGATTTCTGTGGAACATTAATGAAGAGCACGATGTAATATTTTAGGGTTCCGTACCCAAGGGTAAAAACGGGACCCTATTACCGAGACTCCGCTGTCCGTCCCACTGTCTGTCTGTCCGTCTGTCACCAGGCTGTATCTTATGAACTGTGATAGCTAGATAATTTAAATTTTCACAGGTGATGTATTTTGGTTGCCGCTATAACAACAAACATTAAAAAATGGAAAAATAAATATTTAAGGGGGCACCCATAAGACAAAGGTGAGTTGTTTTGCTCGTTTTTGCTCGATATTGATAACGGCAACAGAGTGCTTAGTATAAGTTTTACTTCACCAAAATACTTTTCGATCGCGTTTACGTAAAAATTTCAATTCTATGGAAACATGGGCGCGCGCGCGCGGAGACGCTGTCCATGATTCCATAGTAATTGATTTTTTAAACTTATACTAAGCGTACAGGTAGATGCTTGAAATATTCATAGAATATTAAGTCATACAATCACTTTAAAAATAAATTATTTTTTTCTAAAATTCTAACGGGAATTTTTCAAAAATCCCGAAACTTGCCCGACTTGTTTTACGCGTGCGAAACCGCAGGTTAAAGTTAGTGCAGTAAAAACCTTTTGAATTCACGTGCCAAATATTTTACAATAAAGAAATAATTACACGCTCACCGTACCTTGTAACTATGCAGTTAATTCAATACATTTGTTACTTTTATCGCATGACCGATAACATTTACACGCTTATCCTATTAACACTACTAATATTATAAACGGGAATGTTTGTGCGTATGCGCATGCGTGTTTATTACTCCTTGCTAAAACGACTGGACAGATTTGACTGTAACGTATAACACAAAGTGAAATTTGGTATGGAGATACTTCAAGACCCGGCGAAGGACATAGGATGGTTTTTACTACCCTCAAATGAAAATTTTCCACGGGATGGCGATAAATGAATTATTCGCAGACGGAGTAGCGGGCAGAGCTTATAATTAATTGAAATATATATATTTGTTATTTTCACTGGAAATTTTAATTTAAGATGTCGTTACGCCTTTGAAGCGTTACGCTTTGAAAATACTGCAGTTTTGTCAATCTCAATTTTCTAAATATTTTGTCATACTTTGCAACAAACAACTTACAATACAAATTTTTTCGCTGACTGTACATTTAGTTGGCAGTACTTGCATTGCCATCCGAGCTACCTATCCGTACCAAGTTCCAAGTCTACGTCGTTAACCGTTGAAGAGTTCCGTCCCGCGGAAACGATCCTGACCGGACCACCAGGATTCCACAACCAGATAATTATATTGTCCCCGGACTTAGGTAAGTATGCCAAATTTCAGCTCAATCGGATACCAGGTGGTGAGTGGTGGTGGTTTGCTAGAGGCGGACAACTTTCATATGAACTGATGAACCATTCCAATGTTCCAATATAGAGAAACGATTTTTACACTGGTAAGGATTGTAACACATGTAACATTTTTGACAGGATTAGATTTTTTTTTCAGAAAAGACAATGTTTACTAAGCAAAATAAACAATTGAAATAAAGTGATGCCAATACGTTGGGTGAGAAATGCACCAGCATGGTCACGGGTAATTTCGAACAATTTATGTTTTATTTGGCCGAAAAGTTTGTGAGCGTCCGGGCTCCACGGACCTATGATTTCTACAGCAAAAGCTGCAAATATGTAGTCTCTTAGCTCCACTTTCATATTAGATCTACACCTAAATTTATACGAAAACAGCACAATAGAAGTAAAAGCCAATAATAAAAACATAAAACCTATAACAATTTATACTCACATGAGTCACTGGCCAGTATTAAATCAAAGAAAAAAAAAGTCACTGGCGACTAAGGAATTAAAAATTCAAATTTCAAATTGCGAACGCCGCGTGCGCAATCGAACGCCGCCGACTTATCACTCGGCTAACGAAGCCGTTACAGCGTAACGAGCGTTACGTGGCAAAGAGTATGGGTGTAGAGTGGCCGCGCGAACGGTGCAAATGGCTGCGCGGCGTAATTTTTGTGAGATTATCTGTTGCTAACGGTTATTTTTGCGTCGTCATCAAATAAAGCGCAAGCCAATTTGACCATTGGAATTAGGTGAGAATCGATTTGCTGGATTTGATTAAGCACATTAAACCTTATTGTTATTGGTAAAGCTAAGGTACGCGGTATTGAATGAAGTATCACCGACGTAGTCAAGTGCGAGTCGGACTCCCCTCCGAAAAAAGTGACACTTTATAAAGACCACCCTTCTAAATGTTTTAATTTTATTTCTATTACAATCATCTATATTTGTTAAGCAGTACGATAGCTGAACGACAAAGTTACTAGTGTTAGAGACTTGATATTTGCCACATATAAATTATTTTGACTATAATAGAGGTGCACTAAGAAAAAACCCACAAAACACGACTCAAAGATATACAGCTCAGATGACAGATTTTGAACATATCTATCGAAAATATCATTCAAAAGTGGTGTGCAAAATTAAAATTACAGCTGTAATGAATTTTGTTAAATATTATGTTACATTTCGTCATTTTTTTCACATTTTCGAGTGACGTACCTATTTTCTAAAATCGGCCCGTGCGACAGCCAGCAAGCCTCAGTGAGGCACGAGCATGGTACCTAACCTATCAACAGCCCGACACGATATTTACTCTTTGCCTTTATCACTCAAGGAAACGAATCGCATCTGTAAAAGGCGTGTAATATTAACACGGTAACAACAAAATGACGTTTACGTATGAAATAATCGAATAATAAATATATACTACGTAACTCTTTTGAGACGCTACACCGGCCAAACAATCTTTTTAGGATACCGTACCTAAAGGGTGCCAACGGAACCCTATCCTAATGCTGAGACTCCGCTGTCTGTCTGTCCGTACGTCTGTCACTGGACTCTATGTCTTGAACCGTAAAAGCTAGACATTTGACATTTTCACCGATTATGTATTACTGTGGCCGCTATAACAACAAATACTAAAAATAAAATAAAGTTAAAAATTAAACTTTTCAACGCTCTGTCAAATACAACAGCTCTCACTCACACGCCGAGACATCGGAATGTCAAACGCGAAGTTGAACCCTACAGAATCGCATGTGGGTAGATATCGCTCTGCACGCCATGACTGATATTTCAGTCGTTGGCGTAGAACCTGCGGTGCTGATATAAGTGTCGTTGGCGTCGAAAAGGTTAAAGGGGGTCGTCCTACAAGAAACATATCTTTTTTAGTTTTTTTAACTGCAGCGCTGGTTGCTAAGCGACAGCCGGCAGTTGCTAGGCAACTACTAACAGCCATAGTCAGGGCGGCGCGCCAGTGACCCTAATAGGCCGTGGTGGCCTACTGGTTTGACCTATGACCTCTCAAGCAGAGGGTCGTGGGTTCAAATCCCGGCTCGCACTTCTGAGTTTTTCATATGCGAAATTACATTTGTAATTTACCATGAGCTTTACGGTGAAGGAAAACATCGCGAGATTCCTTTCACTGGTCTGTTTAACATTACTAGGGTAAACGGACCGGCAAGATACGAAGTTCGAAAATCGAATCTCGTAGTATAAAGCCCGTGTCGGTACCACTACCATGAGTTTGCAGTGACCGTGCTCGATAGCGACTGCGTAAATGATTTGTCAATGATTTGTGAATGTGGTCACTGTGAACTCATGGTAGTGGTACTGTTACCAACATGTAATGTAGTTCGTTTACCTTCCTTGTCGCTAAAACAGGCCAAACATCGGTGCCTTTTCCGTTTCAACGTAAATTACAATCAGTATACTCCATTTAATTTAGAAATTATAAACCACAACAACATTATATTGCGGCTCGTGAACTGCAATCTCTTTACAATTTGTACTAGAGTAACAATTGACGACACGCAAATAAAGTGGCATTAATACAATTTTATTTTGCGGCTCCCAGACTATCGTACTGTACTATTTGCTAGGTAAGAAATAGTTGACGAGCCGTAAAATAATGATGTTATGGTTTTCAATTCTGAATTAAATGGAGTATCAAGTCGTGGTACCGTCGACCAAAAATATGTTCTATAGCTTGTCTAATTTAAGGGCATTTTCAGAAAAAGTGAACCCTGTACTTTTTTTAAAAGACCTAACAAATTTTGGGTTATTTCTACGCAGAATCACAAGCAGTACCGATTTAAGCAATAAATAAAAGTGTCCCACTTTTAATTGTCAGTTTTGTGACGCAGTTAACCATACATGTGTATGTTACCGTCACAAAACTGACTAATAAATTTTGTATGGAAAATTAAGGATAATTAAGGCAAAACGGGTACATTTTTTTCTGAAAACCCCCTTAAAATGACGCGCCCTACCACCGCATTTTCGCACAGGATTTTTCATGCTATTTGTCGATCGTGATGTTGCACACTGATCATAGTTCACGGAATAGTCGACGCTCCCACACATATGAAGAGTCGTAATTAATATTTGCACGCACACATTAAAATATACTGATTCAGTAGAGGGGCGCGCGTCATTTTAGCTTAGACAAGCTCTACCACCCTTCGGTTGGAAGTTCATTTGCCGACATATATACAACGAGATCGATTGTCCCTTGCAATAATATGATGACAATGACTGAAGACTTCACTTGTTGAAACAGTCAATAGCGGTATATAGATCTCGCAGAAAGTTTTGTCAAAACTGGTAGACCACTTTCTTGGCTGACCGTACCTAAACTCAGTGTTGCAATCACATTTATTTAAAAGTCCATAGAAATTTTGCGAAAAGTCGCCATTTTGTGGAGAATTATCTTCAAATGTCGCATAATGCTTGGAGAACTAATAGTTTAGTCACTGAAATGTATGAAACGTTTGAAAAACGAAAAAGCTCATACCTCATCCATAGTTATTTTTTAACCCCCGACACAAAAAGAGGGGTGTTATAAGTTTGACCGCAATGTGTGTGTGTGTCGGTCTGTGGCATCATAGCTCTTAAACGGGTTAACCGATTTGGATGCGGTTTTTTTTTTAATAGAAAGCAGGTTTCTTGGCGATGGATCATAGACATGTTTCATTAAAATCGGTTAAGCCGTTTCAAAGTTATTAGCTCTTTTGTTAGCTGCGGAAGGGATCTTAGACGCATAATGGGCATTGACTTAATGTTCAAACATACGAGTGACATAATTGCGTCGGGGGTTTTTAAATTTTTAATTTATAGTTATTTTCACCCTCCCACGGGAATATTTGCACAACTCGACTTCCGATGTTTGCGATATAGATAAGAAGCACGTCTGTCTGTCCTTCAACTTGCAAATCGGTTTGCATGCGGTTCGACGAACTCTTGCGCAGTAGACGGGCAAAAATACACGTGCACACACCATTCCATATAACGTGAGACGAAACAGAGCCGAGCGTGATCTTGTTGTATTAGGGTTTAACAGATTCAAAATGCCATTTGTTCCGATGTATGCCACTGGATGTGCCACTGATGGCACAAAACGGATAGAAACTTCCGTCTGTGCCACTGTCACTTTTTAATGGAACACAAGAAACTTATTAGTCTATTAGTTTCAGTTTAATGGATTGACTAATTTAAATTTTCAGTAAGTACTTTACTATTTAATATTATAGTTGTTGTTATTTTGTTTTAAATTAATCATGACATTTTACTTTTTTTTTGTTTTATACAAAGTAACTGTATTTAATTTTAAATTTAATGGACTCATAAAATTGATGTAAAATAAAAATAGGGAAGAAAACAAAAAATGTCCATTGAAAGGCACAACATGGAGGACTGTTATAATTTTATTTAACATTTTTATTTATTTGTAACTCATGTTTCTCTTGTCTGTTATTTCTGCCACCTACTATTAGTCTGTTGATATTTATTAATTTCTGAGTAATTGGTTGTCTGGAAGAAATCGCTTTTTAGCGATAAGACCGCCTATTGTGTACCTGAATTTTTATTTTTGTAATGTTACTGTACTGTTTTTGGTGATCAATAAAGAATATTTGTATTGTATTGTTGAATATTAAAATGTTGAATATTTATTGAATCAAGCGTTACTTTGCGGAGGTCCATATTAAGGTCGCGCGCGGGTGAGCAAAGTAATTGTTTCAGTTCATTTTGATATTTTTGATTTTTGTAAAAATAAAAAATTAAAATTAAATCGCGACATTCTCCGCAGAAATAAACTCGATTATTGATACAATAACAATGTTTACGATTATGACATTGATGCGACACATGATAAAAGAAAAAGTATGCAATGTCCAACGAACTCGCCTCTACAGGGTTATTTGTAATTCACTAGCATCCTTTTAACCCTAAACTCCAACCACTTAAACAAACGTTTTTTGTTTTACGGCTTTTGTCATAACTTAATATTTTTGGTGTAATAACGTTCTGAAAATTTGATTCTGCCTCTTATTTTTACGATACTCTGTGTATTTGTATGGGAAAAAAAGTGCTTCATTTTAAAAAGTCGTAGAACAAAAAACATTTGTTTGAGTGATAGGAATTCAGGGTTAAGAGGATGTCAGTGAATTACAAATAACCCTGTATAATCTCCTTGTAGCGAACAGCTATGAATGGAAAACTCTTTACTGACGAAATGTAAAAGATAAATAATAAGTAGACATCGGTAACTCGTGGCATTTAGGTAGCATTTGACGTTTCTGACAGACTAGTGAAGAGAAAAAAAAAATTTTAGGGGACAATCTTACACAAATCGACCTAGTCCCAAACTAAGCAAAGCTTGTACTATGGGTACTAGACGACGATAAACATACTTATATAGATAAATAAATACTTAAATACATAGAAAACATCCTTAACTCAGGAACAAATATTCGTGCTCATCACACAAATAAATGCCCTTACCGGGATTTGAACCCAGGACCTCTTGCTTCGTAGGCAGGGTCACTACCAACTAGGCTAAAGCGGTCGTTAAAACTACGTTTCTTTGTACGACTCGAGCAAAGAAACCAATTACAAGAAATCTTTTCAACCATTTAATATTTGACTTTCGTGATAGACAATAAATATTAGTTCAAAATTTTTAGAAGTTATCCTACGTCTCCTATTTGAGTGTGTTAGTTAAAAAAAAGTTTTTATTAAAAAAAAAAAACATTTTTTTGTTGGTGTTCTCTTTGATTTCAACTTCTTTATTTTGTAATAAGCTATTAAAAATTACTATTGTAAGATATCCTGGATTTTTTGATAATGCTATTTTTAGCTCTTGATAAACATGTTTACTTTTTGGATGTAGTCTCGGTAATAAATGTGACCTTTCAATTTTAAAGAATTATTTTATCCTATCTGAAAAGGCACTTGAAAAACGTGTCTCATCACTGGTGCTACCTAATTGCCACGAGTTACCGATGTCTAATAATAAGACGTAATGAAGGACCTTTTACACTGGTTCAGGCATTAAATTTAATTATTGAATATCTCAAAAATAGTAAGAGTTAAGAAACAGTTTCTTCGAGAAATTAACTCTCTTTGACCTGAATAAACTTCCCTTGAATTTAACGGAAATAAAAAAACCGGCCAAGTGCGAGTCGGACTCGCGCACTGAGGGTTCCATACAAATTTATATGCATCTATGAACATCCAGTCTTAGCAGATCCCTGCTCCTAAGCACAATGTATTGTAGATTGGTTACTGATGTAGACAGACAGACAAAAAGAATTATGCTTTTCGCAATTTTTCCTTTATCTGTGCTATAAGGCCTTGCTTTGTACCAAATTACAAGATTCTGAGTTCACTGGAAGTACCCTGTAGGTTTTGATTCCCTTGCGAGTTTCGAAAATATGCGGAAATTTGCGTCATAAACGGCTGTGTCTTTTGATTGCGTTGGCTTAGATGTTTGATTTTTTCACAGCTCCAAGGGACAGTAGACTTGAGTATTTGATATAAATTTCAGCTTGATACCTCCACGCGTTCCTGAGAAAAAGGATCTTGACAGACAGACGGACGGACGGACGGACAACAATGTGATCCTATAAGGGTTCCGTTTTTTCCTTTTGAGGTACGGAACCCTAAAAACAACACGGTGTATAAATAAATAGCTCAGTTACCTAACACTATACTTCATTTAATTTAGAATTGAAAACCACAACATCATTATATTGCGGCTCGTTCAACTATTTCTTACCTAGCAAATAGTACAGTACAATAGTCTGGGAGCCGCAAAATAAAATTGTTTTAATGTCACTTTATTTGCGTGCCGTCAATTGTTACTCTAGTACAAATTATAAAGAGATTTCAGTTCACGAGCCGCAATATAATGTTGTTGTGGTTTATAATTCTAAATTAAATGGAGTATAGGTTTATTGGGTATCCCATACATCACAGGACACTACTAGCAACACTAGCGTCGTTCTAGTACCTATTTTTAAACTTGATTCTTATTACGCTGAGGATGAAGTCCAAAATGCACTGCGCGGAACCATTTAATATGCTGAGTGACATAGTATCGCAATACTCGTATATCTTTATGGGTATGTTATTAAATACTGCGTCGTTATGATCCGAACATGGCTATATACGACACCGCAGTGCAAGACGAGCGAAAGCTATAAATGATAGTATTCAGTTATGGGAACCGATACTGATATACCCTAAAAATATATGTCTTTACGGGTATAAATTTATTTGCAAAAATGTAGTGGTGAATACAGTTGGAGAAGCGTTTTTGAGTGCGTACCGTCGCCCCAGACGCTAGATACCCATTTTCAAAACAAATTTGCTTGCAGCCGTTGATGTTTACTGCTATGGATTGTTATGGACAGATGTCTAGCCACTGCACGCAAACTAGGCCTTTAAGGTGGTTATCTGGCGCTTGGGGCGATAGTACATTTCACTTGAATAACCATGCAAATATTACTTATAAACTATGTCAAACTTAGAAACACATTGTTTCGTTATTGCTTTAGTAAGATTATATGCAAAGTTATTCATTTATTCGAAGTACGAAAGACCGAATGTATTGAAATATCGAATGGTTGAAAAGACTGAAATGTTTTTTTTTTCTTGAACCGTAAGGCTGTGGCTTGACTGAGGCGGAGACTAGCGGAGCCGAGTGGAACTATGTAATATGATTGGTCGATCTCTACAAGTCTCCTCTCCGATCTGATTGTCTGTTTCTATTGAAGCGGTGTGGAGATTTTTTTATTTTTGTATGTATGTATGTATGTATGTAAAACTCTTTATTGTACGTAAAACATGAAAAATAACAGTTAACAAGAAAAACAGATGTACAAAGGCGAACTTATCCCATAAAGGGATCTCTTCCAGTTAACCTTTATAAATATCACGGGACAAGACATCAGAGACAAGAGTAGGCATACAATGCTGAGTAATGAGTTTTTTTTCCTTTTTTATTTTTTTTTGACTGTGGAAGCATTCTACACTTCCACTAAACGTAGATATATATAGTTATTAAGATGTAGGTATAGTTTTAGTTTTTTAACTAAGGGACCCAATACATCCCTGTATTGTTTTTTTTATATACTTAATTATTATTTTTTTTTTTACTTAATTCTATATTTGTATGGTTTTTTTTAGTTTGTAATTTATTATATTGTAATTTGAAAAGATGACTTTCTGCCAAGTTTCTTGCGGCGTATTCTTCTTGGCAATGATGGTCCTTACGAAAGCGCTGGTTGTTTTAAAAAAGTGACATGTAAAAGAGCCCTTTGCGGTCTACTTGCAGAATAAACGTTTTGGTTTTTTTTTTTTTTGATGTGGATTTCAACCAATATAATTGGTCAATTCCTACACGTCTCCTCTCCGCTCCGCTAATCTCCATTTGACTGTTTCCAATGAAGCGGAGACGAGGTGTTGATTTCAACCAATATGATTGGTCGATCCCTTACTGTTTTTTTTCTATTGTCACTGTACCTCTGGTGAAATTGATATAAAAACTTTTAAAAATAAGTTTTTGTTATTAAATTAATTTCCAAAGCAAGCTTTTTAGCTGACTGTACTTTTTGTTGACTTTACTTGCATTGTCATAAAACCTACATAAGTATACCAAATTTCAAGTGAATCCGACCACTGGAAGTGGGTCAAATTCGACGCCCAAGATTTGACCCGTAGATACATAAAATAAAGTAAATAAATAAAGTTAAATAAAAGCTTGTAATATTAAAATGTGAGAATTTAGGAAAGTTTTAATACCTAAAGCTTGAGCATTAAATTGGTGAATAGGTCGAATAGGTCAGTGTCAAATAAAATGACATTAAACTGGAAGAGATCCCTTATTAGTGATAAGATCGCCTATGCACGTCTTTCTGGGTACCATTTATATTTTTTAAATTTCATGTGGAGTAAAGAATTTACGTATAAACATACAATTTCAAATAGAACCCTTCACCGCAGCACGATATCGAATCAAAACATAATAACAGTAATAAGGAAACAATGGCTAATAACTAACAACATTAGGTCGTAAATTATGGCGTTTAAAACCCTCATTCCATTTAATGGAAGGCATTACAGTGGCATTTACTGTTTTTGTATAGGTAATTGTTTGGTGCATGTGCACTTAATAATAAGTAGTTGTAAACAGTCAAATGGTTGTCAAAGTACTTCCGTTTTAGTTTACTTTAATCTTTCAGAAGTAGATACTAATACGTTAACTTCGTTGTTTTGATGTGAACTAAATCTCATTTTTTTGGATTAGAAATTTTACTGACAAACTTGTAAAAGTATTTTTATTTCAAAAGAAAACATTGAAAATCCTGTTAAGTCAGTATTATTATTTTTCATCAAAAACAAGACCAAAAACATCGCCATCTAGCGAGATAAATTGTTAACATTTGAAAACCAGCCTACCCAACTTTTTTACTCTATAATTAAAAAAAAAACTCACCGAAAATTCGAGAAAGTTTCAGGAGCACCTCAAAGGATGAAACCTATGCAGATACTGAACGGTTGACACTTGAACCACCATTTTATACGATAAAATGTGCGGGAAACAAACCGACCAATGCGGAAGCAGGAAGGATGCGTTTTTACTCCAATTTCAAATGCTAACGCTCCATTGGATTGATTGTTCGCGCCCTTTTGTCTAGTTTTTCTGAGTAACAAACTTATTAGTGCCGCTGGTGTAGGCGCTGGTGTCTATGTCACACGTTGTTTTTGTGAGCGATTATTTTAATTCGCTTGTTTTCAGCCCGCATAATCAAGTTGGTTTAACTTCTCTTTGTAAACATGAGATTAGTGTGGTCGTTTAGCGGAAGAAAGTTTTATGCGTGCGGTTTTTTAGTGTTTTGTGCTCTTGAGTTTTTATTTAATAGTAGTGGGTATAAGGAAGTGTCTGTAACAACAGTAAGTAATCTAACTCTTGATCATTTAACTCATTTCATTGCTTACGGCATTTGTTCCTTCGTGGACGATACGTGAAGCGAGTAAGCTAGAAAACTACCCTACCTAGATGGGCATTTCAAAAAGTGTGTACCCTTTTCGCACAAAATATTCCTGATTTTCCATACATTTTTTTTGTGTCAGTTTTGTGTGACGAGCCATATAAACTGTATTAAAATTTGGGAGATTTTTTTTATCATCAAAATTAATAGTGGTCTTGATTCTAAGTAAGAAAAACCCAAAATTTATTCATTTGAAAAAAAAGTATAGGGCAATTTTTTTTTTAAATGCCCTGATACAAGTTGGCGAGCAGCGAGAAGCGAGTGTACTCGAACCATATGATTTCTGATCAATCCTAGAACGTTTTCACAGTAGGTAAGCGCCATGATTTTCCTTGCCAAGCATTGCGATGTTACTGTGACATTTACTGTGGAAAAGTTCTACAGCGGGTCACGCACGATTCAGTTGGTTCAACTGCACTTCTACAAATCAGGGACACTATTTTAATTTTATTGCTGACACAAATCAATTTTGTATGATGGCAACACTTTTAATAGACCATCAGACGCACATGAAGATAAAGTATCACTAGTCAAAAGCGACCCAATAGGCTGGATGCCAGCTAGCGTAACAAGTGTTGCCAGATTCTGAAGAGTTCGCCAAACTACGGAGTTTTCTAGCACATTTAGATAGTGTTCAGCGTTTCCATAGAAGCAGGGCGGCACCTTTTGTGCTGCTGGCTGTAATTTTATGTATCAGTTGACATGTTTGGGAAGTCACTTGATAATTTTTATAAAGTTCGGTCGGTTCTAATAAACAGAATACATTTTTACATTAATAATCTGCCAAACTGCATGACAGTTTGTTGGCAGAAAAATTTCGCTCTCTGACACTCTGCTCTTAAGCCGAGTTTAGACTTGCAAGAAAAAACGCGCAAGTTGCATTGCATTGCGAGGCAGTAAAGCGAACGAGATTGAAGTGTTTAACCGAACGCCGCAGTGTAGTGCAACATGCACGATTTTTCTTACAGGTCTAAACCGAGCTTTAAACTAAATCTTTAACAAAAAGAAAACTAAATAATAGACTATAGTACACATGTATGCATGAAGGCACTCAAGGGGGTGCACCGAATGTACCTTACATCTCCATCCCATCCAATGAGTAGCTGGTACGGTCATGTTACTAAGTCGATGTCCATCGGGTTGCATGATAACTGTTTATGTGACATCATCACATCACTGATGAAATATCGAATGGGTCAAAAGACCGACACGATTTTTTTCTGAAACCGTTAACTTTTTAAGATTGTTATATTACAAACCTAACCTAACCTAATGGGTTCTGTATGATGCCGTTTTAATGAATTCTGAAAAGTTTACGGTTTCAGAAAAAAATCGTGTCGGTCTTTTGACCCATTCGACGTTTTATTACATTCGGTCTTTCGTACATCGGTATTGTAATACATACCCTGCCAAACACAGTCTCTCAGAACGAGGGTTTGAGCTGTAGTTCATCAATGGAGCTTATATATGTCCCACTGCAGGGCCGTAATTCCTACACGGGCCCAGTGCGGATTGGGAATTTCACACACCCCGTTGAATTCCTTCGCAGGCGTGTAGGTACAGGTTACATTAGTTCGCTTCACCATAAAGCTCATGTAATTTCACACGTAAATTCTAAAAAACTCAGAGGTACGAGTCAGGCCTCGATCCCGCAACCCTCTGCTTGAGAGGCAATAGGTCAAATCACTAGGTTACCACGGCTTTGAGCTGTAGTTATTTAGAGTAAAACTAGCTGCTGCCCGCGACTCCGTCTGCGAAGAATAGGGGTATGAAAAATAGATGTTGACCGATTCTCAGACCTACCCGATATGCACACATAATTTCATGAGAATCGGTCGAGCCATTTCGGAGGAGTTTGGTAACAAACACCGCGACACGAGAATTTTGTTATATTAGATGTAATGGTCGGGGGGATTATTATATCAGATCTGGCAACACTCGTGACGTGCTAGCACGGGTCTCCCGGAGTGACTCATATTGGACGCTGCCAGGGAATCTAATGGGTGTGTGGGAGGGCTGAGTTTTCCGGGTACGGCACGCTGTCACATGCATACATACTCGTATATACGTCAATTGAAATGTTTGGGAAAGTTAGTCACTTAATAATTTTAGTACCTAGGCGACCGATCCTCGGGCTGAAATTTAATGTTTATTTGGACAAAAAACGGTACAACATAATGAGTTAACTTAAAGAAAAACTTTTTAAATCGAGCGTCCCCCCTCCCCCCTTCTAAAAGCTAAACTGTTGTATAAAAGTTAGTTTAGAAAAAAATGATGATGGGAGGAAATATGTCAAATTAACACGGAAAACTATAACGGCTAAGTTTGCTTGTTTGTTTGTTTGTTATTAGTAGTTTAAGAGTAAATAGCAGCCTGACCAATAAAATATTGCTTGTTTAATACGGAAAGTAAAATTAATAAAATATGCAAGGATGCTCATTCACCCTAGACTTGAAAGCGGCCAAATTGTAGTGTTCAGGGAACACAGTCGCAGGCAGGGAATTCTACTCCTTAGCGGTGCGGTTGTTGAAGGAAGAGAGAAAACGCTTTGTACGGATTTTGGGAATACTGACAACGTAAGATGGAGTTCCCAAAGCCAAATAGCCAAAGACACGTACAGCGTGCTCTCATTCATTGCGCGGCTGAGTCTCTTGTCGCACACTGGTCACCTGTCATCATACGCAATGAACACAGAAAACGCTTGCCGCGCCGCCGGTCGCATAGGCGTGGTTGCCATTAAATTGATTATGATTTAAAGCTAGCAGCTGGACAAATTTGGCAGCCAACGGATGTCGTAACAAATTGTCTAATTATATTATATCTACATAGACTGTACGGCAATGTTTAGGAAAAAAGGTTATGTGCCCGAACATAGGTAGGACCCCTAGAAAAGTCATAACTACCATACTATTCAATATAAGGCTATATTTTTTAAGTTGTTGCAGTTTGAAAGTTCAGGGGCCGTCCATGAAGTACGTCACACATTAAGGGGGGAAGTGAGTCGAGCGATCTGTGACACAAGAACAAAATAATTGCGATTTTCATAGTAATAAGTGTGACAAGAGGGTGGGGCGAGGGTTCAGATTGATCGAAATTGGTGTGACGAAATTTATGGATGACCCCTCATCACATCACGAATCAATTACTATGGTAAACATTACTTTAAAAGTAAAAAAAATCAGATACCCATGTTTAAACCAATGGTATCTAAATTATAGTACTTTTTAACCGACTTCAAAAAAAGGAGGAGGTTCTCAATTCGGTTGTATGTTCTTTTTTTTTTTTTTTTTTTTTTTTTTTGTCGTGTGTTACCTCAGAACTCCGTCATTTATGAACCGATTTGGAAAATTTTTTCGTTGTTTGAAAGCACATGCTTCAAGCTTGGTCCCGTTGTTACCAAAATCCAGTTCTGATGATGGGATCCATGAGGAATTGAAGAAACTCCTCAAAAATTCAAGAGAAACTTATAGCGATTAGAGTATTTTCGGTGACAAGTCGAGCATTTGCATTCAGAAAGTATCATGGAACTCTGTAATAAAACGACATAACCCCGTCGAGCATTAAAAATAGAATTTTCAACATAACCTTATATCAAAGTCAAACTGATGATTTTATCCTACGCATCTATTTTATACAGAAACAACTAAAAAGCAAAAAATAAAAAAATTTAAATAAAAAATAAAACCTCCTTCAAAAAACATTCAATAACCATGAAATAATAATTGAACTGAACCGACTACAATAAGCATGAAAATATCTTTCTTCTAATCTGTTTTAAGTCGGTGCCTCAGCACGAGCTTGCAGGAGTGTAGAAGCCCTATAGATAGTAAGGTATGTAGGTAAGTTAGATTACTAGGTCCACTCCTGCTGGCTCGAGCTGAGGCACCGACTTAAAACAGATTAGAAGAAAGATATTTTCATGCTTATTGTAGTCGGTTCAGTTCAATTATTATTTCATGGTTATTGAATGTTTTTTGAAGGAGGTTTTATTTTTTATTTAAATTTTTTTGGGAGCTCTATCTTTTAAGATTAATATAATAATAATAATTTTTATTATGTTTAAAATGTGGTACAATAGATGGTTTATAATATTCTAGGATCACACATTTTACCAGCAGCTGGCATGCAAAAATAATAGATACACACTTAAAACGAACGAAACAACGTAATTGAAATTTATCAAACTAATAATCCATTACACAATACGTATTAATTTAAAAAGTAATAAAACAAAAACAAATTAATAAATTTTCCACCACTTGAACCCAAATACAATTTCAAGATTTATAGTAAATAAAATAATCATTGACGCAGTAAAAACATTCCTCTATCAACCACCTTCTCAATCTACGTTTAAATAACTCAAGTGGCAATTCCTTAATGTCAACTTGCAAACGATTATATATACTAATTGACATACAATATGCATTTTTGCTATACATTTTTTCTTTTTAGCCGGAATAACAAGTCGGTTAGGGTACCTCACATTAAAATTACAGAAGTCCTTTCTTTTACTGAACAATTCCGGATGAAGTTTCACAAATAAACACACTTCATAAATGTACATGCAAGGCACCGTTAATAGTTTTAAGTCTCTAAATAATGGCTTACACGATGTCGGGACATCCACACCACATATAGCTCTTATGCACTGCTTTTGCCCTATCAGTACTCTCTTCGCATGACTAGAATTTCCCCAAAGTAAAATTCCATACCTGAGCAGAGAACAAATATAACCGTGATAGGCCTGCATAGCTGTTTCTTTAGTGCTAACCTTTGTTAGTTTCCATAAAGCGTATGCAAAAGAGTTAAGACGCTGTCAACACCAACGTCGGCGCACACTGTCTATTTATATCGGAGTAAACGAGATGCCGCTATTACTGGGCAGCCGGGTATGTTGAAATTTATCGGGCAAATATTTAATTAAAAAAAAACTGTGGATTATTTGTGAAATATGACTCGTTAGCGGTTTAGGTATGAATATGTTGACTTCATGTTTTTAATTGCAGACGCATACGCCAAAAAACTAAAGACATAGAACCGTTTAATGATGATTTTAAGACCTATCTTTGCAATTATTTTCTATCGAGCCGATTTCGTCCAATTATGTATCGAGTCCGTCCACGGTCTTTGAAATATGATGAATATTAACATATAATTTTTTTGATGTGCTAGAACAAGCAGTTTTTCTTAAAAAACTGTTTAAGTGACATCAATTTCAACAAAATTAGGTGTTGTCAGCCTCTTAATTTTACTGCATAATTTGTCAATGTGAATGTTCCATGAACATTTATCGTCCAGCCATATTCCTAAAAATTTCATGTGAAAAGATTCTGTAAGGTTTTGATTTGCAAGAGTTACAGTTAGTGGACACTTATTGGCATTTTTATTCACAAATTGTATATATGTAGTTTTATCAATGTTTTAAAATTTAATTTTGCATAAAAGAAGACTAGACATGTTCTTGCCGTGTACCTACACTTCAATTGTAATCTATGGTGTATGCTATAAAACTAAAAAAACTGCTAGCAACATATTTATAGCCTGCGCGTACGCATGACGTAGTCACGTGGGCGTGTTCCATCGTAGGTCAGAAACGGTCGAGAAATTCGGTCATTTGATAAATCGGACAAAACCTTGAGATTGTTTAGTATATTCTTATCAGGTTACTGCTTTTTTCGGCCATATCGTCTCAACACCCATATGAGGCGAGGCGTTGTTAATTAGTAATCACCTAATTATTAGCTCTCCTAACTCCCCATGGAGATTTTTTTCTGTACATATTTTTTTGATAAGCTATTTATCATTTTTGAATGTCTTTTAAATGGTCATGTTTTTAAGCTAGTAAGCTAAACATTGGTCATGTTATTTTCTTTCACGACTCAAAATCTATGGGCGGGTACTTTTACTAAGGTCATTTTTTGATGTTTGGTAGATGACCTGCCCACCTATCTCTCATTTAAATTTGTCGTACTACTTACGGGACACCCTGTACAAGTAAAACTCTTTATTGTACATATTTAAAACATGAAATTAACAGTTAACAAGAGAAACAGATATACAAAGGCAAAGCTGAGGAGGATGATGATACATATTTCAAGTAGGTAAATTGGAATATGTGAGGTTTTAAACTTCATTAAACATTACTTAACCTAATTAAGCGAAGCCATTGTCTGTGAGTGTGACATAAGCGTGTATCGCATAACGATCGCGGACCAATGTCGCAGCCGTGACCGCGAGGCCCTATAGCCAGTGCTTCGACACTCCATAATAATAGTGCCCTGCCGAATCTGGGACCAATACCGATACAATAATTCTCATTCTAAATCCCTAACATCGTTTGTCCAAATGTAATGTTTGTCCTAACACTTTTTTTCTCGGAAATCGTGAATTTTTCAGTAACTTTTTTGTGATTATCCTCTAGAACTATATAGGTTAGGTTAAGTTTGTTTTATGAAAATCCAGAACAAGTAATAGATTTTAAATAAAAAGAGTCAGGACAAACGATCATTAGGATAAACATTACATTAGGACAAATAATCATTAGGGATTTAGGTATAGAGCCATAATCATCATCATCCCAGCCTATATGCCAATATAGCATCGGCGCTTGAGTGTGACGTATTGACTGTTTTTGCAAGAGAATCTATTCCTAATTGGTCATATTCCTAACTCGTGAAATTCCTAATTTCAAATCCTGTATGTCAAACGCGGTGGTGGGGCGCGTCATTTTAAATTGGACAAGCTATAACTACTATCGTAAGGTCGCGGGTGAGCAAAGTAATCGTTTCAGTTCATTAATATGGAGCTCCCCAAAGTAACACCTGATTCAATAGATGATGGATGCACGTCCGTCCTCATGTTGTTAATTTCTTTTTTGTATATTGTAGTACCTATTTAATAGTCAGAGCTTTGGTATCATACTGTTATGCTGTGTAATATTTTTTTACAAACGAATTAATAATACGTCCCACTGCAAAGGCCTCCTCTTAGAATGAGAGAGAGGGCTTGGGCCGTAGTTCCCTCGCAAGCCCAGTGCGGATTGGGACCTTCACATACACCATTGAATTTCTTCTCAGGTGTATGCAGGTTTCCTCACGATATTTCCTTCGCCGTGAAGGTCATGGTAATTTTTTTATTATTAATTAGCCTGGAGAAGTGCCCCACTGCTGGGCAAAGGCCTCCCCCATTCTCTCCATGCATCCCGAGCTTGAGCGGTGTCCTTCCAATTTCTAAGGTACACGTCCAGCTCGTCCCGCCTACGCCTCCTGGGCCTACCTCGTCGCCGACACCCATCTTGTGGCATCAAGTCGCACACTTAGATAAAAAGAGTCAACTCAAAATAATATACTATTTTAATTTAGACCTTTCAGAAATTGACTAAAGTCTAAATTAAAATGGTACATTATTTTATGTTGATGCTCTTTTGGTCTATACTTCATTTAATTTAGAATTGAAAACCACAACATCATTATATTGCGGCTCGTCAACTATTTCTTACCTAGCAAATAGCACAGTACAATAGTCTGGGAGGCGCAAAATAAAATTGTTTTAATGTCACTTTATTTGCGTGTCGTCAATTGTTACTCCAGTACAAATTGTAAAGAGATTACAATTCACGAGCCGCAATATAATGTTGTTGTGGTTTATAATTCTAAATTAAATGGAGTATAGTGCGAAGTCTGATTACTAGGGCCCGTACTTTTCATGCCGATGACATCAATTTGACGTCACGCTGCTTGTATGATCCCAAATAGTTTTATTGTAATTATTAATCATTAGTCGTCAATCATTTTAATCATGTACAAATGACTTAAAAAAATAATCTATTCACACGTGGAATAAAAAATACCTACTTGATACGTGAAACGTAAAAGGAACCATTTGTTTTTATACATACATTTTATTGAATGGTATTATTACCACATCACAATAATTACTTAGACAATAGAATACCTCTCTAACTTGAACCACGCCATCCTTCTTGCATTAATTCCTATGCAAAGAAAATCTAAGTCATCTTCGTGTTCATACGTAGCTAATGCAATATTCATAAAAATACTTTTGTTTTGTTATCGTATTTTAGTTTGTTGTGTCGCACATTGGTTAATTTTTAATGACCCGTCCGAGACCTACCTACACTTACACTACACATACAATGATAGTGGTCAACTACATTGCTCGCTTTGTAATAGAACCTTCAAAACAAAGTTTGGCTTTGCCAGCCATATTCGGGCACACAAGTAACAAATGAGCTTAAAGGTTCGCCCTTGTCGGACACGACATCGAGGACATCATCATCATCATCATCAATTTTTAATGATTTATGATTAATGATCGCTATGAAGTCGCTAATGAAGGGGAACCTTCCAATGTCTCTAAAGCGCAAACTCGTCGACATGTGTATCCTGCCCGTCCTAACCTACGGCGCGCAAACGTGGTCACTTACAGAGGCTCAAAAGTCCAGACTCAAGGTTTGCCAACGAGCAATGGAGCGAAGCATTGTGGGAGTCCGAAGAACCGACCGGATTAGAAATACTGAGCTGCGCTCTATGACTCGTATTGCTGATGTGGGCGTAAAGACGGCCAAGTTGAAGTGGGACTGGGCTGGACATGTATGTCGAATGAACTCGGAACGTTGGGCCAAACTTATCACGGAATGGATCCCTAGCGATGGATATCGTAATAGAGGCAGACCAAAGCGGAGATGGAGGGACGACCTAGATGTTTATCACGTGGGATGGCAGGAGCTCGCGTTGAATAGGCAAGAATGGAGCAAGAGAGGAGAGGCCTTTGCCCAGCAGTGGGATACCAAAACAGGCTAATAAAAAAAAAAAAAAGATTAATGATTGATTATCACAACTACTCAAATTGCAATCATCCTATATGCAGCGTGACGTCAAGTTGGTGTCATCGGCATGAAAAGTACGGGCCCTGCTGATTACAGATGTAATTTCCGAAAAACTCAGAGGTGCCAGCCCGGATTCGAACCCACGACCTACTGCTTGAGTGACCATAGGTCAAACCACTAGGCCACTACGGTCTTTTAAACGACAATGCACTATCTGATAGATAATTCAAACCCTTATGCCAATTACATGAGGTTTTTACTTATCCGGCCCCTATTTCATCAACGTGAGGATTGTCAGTGACAGGTGACACGTGACCAATTTGACCGTCAGTTGAGTATTTAATTGTTATGTATGGAAATGTTGGTTAGAACAAAAAACCGGCCAACTGCGAGTCGGACTCGCGCACCGACGCGCGACGGTTCCGTACACATTTTTAACTATGTCAAAATATACGCGGGCCATTCTACTTTTAAGTAACCATTAATCTTTTGTGAAATATAAGGCATACCTGGTGGTTTTTTTCAAGTGTAAATAACTTATATACAAACTGAAACACCTAAATTTAATGTTTTAAAGCAACAAAACTTTAAATTAAAAGAAATTTTGTGGAAAAAAATGGTAACTCAGCGGAAAATACATCAATTTCCATACAAATGGCGGGGACATGCATGTCCACTGCGTTACCTACTTTATAGATAATAATGATTACTTTTTATGCATAGTGATAATTTTAAATGTAAGCTTAATTATGTGCCTATTTAAATCTTAAAAGATTTAAACCGAGCACTTTACCGTTTCTGTAAAAAAAATATTTGAAGAGCACAGTACAAAAAATTACTGGTAACGAAAAGTAGAATGGCCACGCCGTAAACAGCCGTAATTACATATAATAATCCAGTGTTGGCAGAGCCCTGCTTTTATGTAAAATGTACGCCGTTTGGGATCATTATATGTTGGTATTTCGGGACCCCCCTTAATGTTTAATTTAATTATGATTGTTGTTGTAGCGGCCACAGTAATACATAATCGGTGATAATTTTAACCACCTAGTTAATGTCATTATAAACGAGTACCCCCTTTAATTTTATTTTATTTTTAGTATTTGTTGTTATAGCCATAATGTATTTTACAACTTCAAGGGACCGACAGACATGTTTTTTTTTGTTAATTTTCATCTTTATAGCGCCACGCGTTAATGAGAAAAAAGGTCTTGACAGATGGACATCAACAGCCCTCCAAAGACCGCAGCGCGGGGCGTGAACGCGACGCCGACGGAGCGTGCCCAGCACGTTGCATAACACTGGATCATATACGCTGTGCCGCATAGCCGGTGTGTATCACCGTATATATGATTCAGTGTTATAGAACGCGCTGGGCGCGCCCCATCTGCGTCGCGCGCACGCCCCGCGCTGCGGTATGTGGTGGCCTTAAGGGTTCAGCTTTTCCTTTAGAGGCACGGGACCCTAAAAAACATGGTGTATATATAGCCATGCATGTCTGCAGTTCGGTCTGAATTCTGTAACACGCCTATTTATAACTACGCGCAAATAGAACGTCAACCACTAACGGTTGGTTATATTAATAGACGGAGTTTAGTTAACGCGCTAACTTCGAGTAATAGAATCAAGTCGTTTGCCATCATCATCATCATCATTAATTTTTCTAAAAGAGCATAACGATGGAATACATCCATTACTTTTGTCTAGTCTCTATTTAAAAAAGTGATGACGTAAATTTGACGTTAAGGTTGTTATCAAATTTAAAATTATGACAGCTCTTTTTTCTAGTGGAAAGGGTAAAGGAAACATATCTATTCTGTGGAAGTATTTGTAAGTATATATTATATGGTTTTAAATTTGTTGTATTTTTTTTTTTTTGAATGTGGATAAATAAATTATAATAGATATTTTCCGTGTTCAGGAGGCGAAACTCTTTCGATTCCTGCAGTAATTTTCAGGTGTTGGAAAGATGAAAGGTTGTCAATTGTAACAATTAGTTTCCTTCTATAATTTTAATTTAATTTTTATGTTTTTATTTTTATTTTATTATACTACTTTATATTATTGTTTGTTACAACTAGCCTCCGCTAAAGGGGTCAATCTGAAAATCAGCGCTGGGGCATGCTGTCATGTGTCCTAGCACTTGCTGAGATTGAGACCCATTGCCGGAACGTAGCTGATTTATTTCCATTTGTTGTTATTTATGTTGTGGCAATAAGTGATTTTTTATTTTTTATTTTTTTATTTTTAATATCAGTCGAAACGGCCGTTCAAGTATCACGTAAGCAATTTTTTTTGCAATTATTAATTCCCTCCTCCCCCATGTCAGCAAAAGTAAGCAAATCTCTTACCCCCCTCTCATGCTTATTTAAGCATTGCTACATAATTTTTTTTATCAGTTATGGTAAATATTCGGATAATCCACGTCTTTAATCGAGTATAGCTTGACATGTTTCAGACTAATCTCACCACACGCTACGCCGGCTGCCGCCAAACGCATACAGTGTTAGTTCGTTTTAATTAGTGGCTCATTCTACTTTTCGATGACCAATAATTTTTTGTAATGTGCTCTTCAATTTTTTTTTTTACAAAAACGTTAAAAACTGTAAAGTGCTCGGTTTTATAATTTAAAATTTAAATAGGCACATAATTAAGCTTACTTTTAAAATTATTACAATGTAAAATATTTTCCACTGAGTCACCGATTTTTAGTAATTTAAAGTTTTTTTGTTTGAAAAGATTAAATTTAGCTAGTTCTGTTTTTATATAAGTTATTTACAATTGAAACAAATCACCAGGTATGCCTTATATTTCACAAAAGAGTATTGGTTACCTAAAAGTAGAATGGCCCTAACGTGTATCTACTATATAAAAATAAGTCGGGTTTTCCTTCCTGACGCTATAACTCCAGAACGCACGAACCGATTTCCACGGTTTTGCATTCGTTGGAAAGGTCTCGGGCTCCGTGAGGTTTATAGCAAAGAAAATTCAGGAAAAATTTCAACAGAAAAGCGGGAAAATCTTTTTTCACATACAGCGCCATCTCTGATACATAGCATGTACTACAAACCAATATACAGCGCCATCTCTGATACATAGGACGTACTACAAACCAATACTATTCTCCGCGGACGGAGTCGCGGGCAACAGCTAGTGCAGTCTAAAATTCACATTGCTTTAGTTTTACTGTTATGCTGTGTAATTTCATCGACTTACTAATCTTCTAATACACTGACGAGCAAAAATAAAGGGTCGGTTACAAAAATGACGATAACTACAAAACCCGCTGTGATAGCTTCTTCGAGTAAAATGAGTTTAGTAATTATTCTCAATTAAAATTTTTCTTGTTAAGAATAAAACTCATTTTACTCGAAGAAGCTATCACAGCGAGTTTTGCAGTTATCGTCATTTTTGTAACCGACCCATTATTTTAACTCGTCAGTATATTATATAAAAATCTCGTGTCACGGTGTTTGTTATCAAACTCCTCCGAACCGGCTTGACCGATTTTTATGAAACTTTTTTTCTATACATTCGGTAGGTCTGAGAATAGGTTGCAGGCTATTTTTTATATCCATATTCTTCGCGGACGGAGTCACGGGCAACAGCTAGTCTCTAATATATAAAAATCTCGTGTCACGGTGTTTGTTATCGAACTCCTCCGAAACGGCTCGACCGATTTTTATCAAACTTTTTTCTCCATATTCGGTAGGTCCGAGAATAGGTCGTAGGCTATTTTTTATCTTCGCAGACGGAGTCGCGGGCAACAGCTAGTAAATAAATAAGACTCGAGCGTAACGCAAACTGCCGTACCATCACATTCTGGAAGCATTTCCTATTTTCATGCTCAAATACTCAGACGTCCTATCAACCTAAAGACACATGATTTATTCAGCCCCAGATGCCACCATTGCCAAGGCCGAAGCCCCGGAAAATTATACGCCACTCCCATAAATTGAATGAGTAAAATTTGGATCAATTTCCGAACGACCTTCCTTGAAACTTTGTATTATAAATACGTTGATAATCTAACCTTGACCGGCGTCGCGTCAAACGATAACAAAACATATTTAAGAGGGTACGATGGCTGAGAGACTTTTGAGAAATAGGTATTTTAATGAAATGTCGCTGTCTCGCCCGAACCCCTCCGTGTCAGTACAGCAAGAGCGGGACAACTGCAGCTCAGACCGTTAATAGGCGCGTAAAATTGATCAAAACAGCATTTCGTAATCCCCTGTTTTCTTCTCGAAAACTGGACCAATAAAATTATTTTTTTCAAAAATAATTAGAGGACAGATTTAGCTATGCCCCTATGTTTTCCTTTTTTTTGTTTATATGAGGGATTCTTTTCTGATGACTGTCTGAAAATGACGTTGAAATTGGGCAATTTTTTCAGTTTTTGAAAGCTCACATTTCTTATGTTAATTGAAATACGAAAAAAAAACGAAACCTAGGGGCATAGCTGTGGTAGATACAGATTACACAGTAAAAAAATTTTGGCTCTAAAGCCATTATCCAGGGAGGAAACAGGGGATTACGTTTGTATGGAGAAATGGTGCGCATCATATCCTCTTAAACTAGATTTTGTCCGCGACATTGTCCGTACCGGGGCCGTGTTGGTAACTACATAGGGATTGCAAACCGGACAGTTCAAAATCCGAAATAAACAGATAAATTGGGATTTTAGTATAAAAATTCGGTTTTTTCTGATTTGGTTTACAGTAGATATTTAACCAGAAAACTTGATATTTTGTCTTTTTTTAGGGTTCCGTACCCAAAGGGTAAAAACGGAAACCCTATTACTGAGGCTCCGCTGTCCGTCCGTCCGTCTGTCAAAGAGAGTTGAAATTTTCACAGGTGATGTATTTCGGATGCCGCTATAACAACAAATACTAAAAAAATGGAATAAAATAAATATTTAAGGGGGCTCCCATACAACAAACGTGATTTTTTGCTCGTTTTTGCTCGATATTGATAACGGCAACAGGTAGACGCTTGTAATATTCACAGAATATTTAATTATGTATTGACTTTAAAAATAAATCTTCGTGCGCGAGTCCGACTCGCACTTGGCCGGTTTTTTTTAATTTGATTTATAGTGTGAACAGTGAATTTAAGTAACAGATAACAGTAATATTTAAGAGTGTAACGTATAACAATACGTTTGACTGACGAAGCCTGTGCTGCGGATCTGATTTTGAAAGGTAAAAGAAAGAAAGAAAAACATTTATTTATAACAACAATAACACGTACACAGGCAAAAATAAGAATACAATAGACATAGACAGATAGATAGATAGAGCTATGTACACATTAATGCTGTCACAAAAGGGACCCGACTCAGCATGTTGCTAGTTAAAACCAGCGCTGTATGCTTAGTATAAGTTTTACTTCACCAAAATACTTCTCGATCGCGTTTACATAAAAAATTCAATTACTAGGGAAACATGGACAGCGTCTCCGCGCGCGCGCTTACATGTTTCCATAGAATTGATTTATTTACGTAAACGCGATCGAGAAGTATTGAAGTGAAGGAAAACTTATACTAATCGTACAGTACGCTTAGTATAAGTTTTACTTCACCAAAATACTTCTCGATCGCGTTTACGTACAAATTTCAATTCTATGGAAACATGGACGCGCGCGCGCGGAGGCGCTGTCCATGTTTCCCTAGTAATTGATTTTTTTACGTAAACGCGATCGAGAAGTATTTAGGTGAAGTTAAACTTATACTAAGCATACAGGTCTTCCGCCGGGCCACAGTGCAGTAAACTCAATTTACTAACAACAGATTTTCTAGTAACAGATTAAAAAAAAAACATACAGACGAATTGAGAACCTCCTCCTTTTTTTTGAAGTCGGTTAATAAAATAAATAAAACTTACGACGTGATTATATCGAGTTAGTGACAAACTTATTTATTATTGACCGCTAATTAAATTACGCGATTTATGTGTTTTTTTTGAATAGGTCGTCATCGTGGCTTGTCGTACCACATAATGTTTGATGTCCCAAATTTTTTGCCCGAGAATGTTTGGCATAATGTTGAATGGCATACTACTCGTTTATACTATTCTATTTACCCCCTGTTAAATCCCTGATTATATTAAAACAACTCTTATTTCAAATCGACAGCACCGTCAAGGCACGTGTTTCCTGCATGGCCTTATATGGCCTGCCTTCTTAAGGTCGCGGGTTCGAGTTCGGTCTCGAATATCAGATTGTCTCAACGTTAAATGTATTGACGTGTCAAAAGGGACGTCTTTAAAGAACCGGTTAAGCACGAGTCCTCCTGAAGACTTTCTTGGGAAGAATAGTAAAATAGTGTGGAGGTTTCGCCTAGCCTTCCACACCGGAGTAACCTATTCATCATTATCATCCCAGCCCATATACGTCCCACTGCAGGGCACAGGCCTTCTCTAAGAATGAGAGGGCTTGGGCTAAGGCCCACGCGGGCCCAGTGCGGATTGGGAACTTCACACACACCATTGAATTCCTTCGCAGGTATGTTTCCCTTCACCGTTAAGCTCATGGTAAATTTCAAATGTAACCTATTAAATTATTACTATTATCATTATTTATTATATTTTATTATAATAAATAAATAAAATAATAAATATTAGGGGACAATCTTACACAAATCGATCTAATCCCAAACTAAGCAAAGCTTGTACTATGGGTATCAGACGACGATAAACATACTTATATAGATAAATAAATACTTAAATACATAGAAAACATCCATAACTCAGGAACAAATATTCGTGCTCATCACACAAATAAATGCCCTTACCGGGATTTGAACCCAGGACCTCTTGCTTCGTAGGCAGGGTCACTACCAACTAGGCTAAAGAGGTCGTTACATATTATTATTACATATTTTTTTTTTTTTTTTGGTCGCGGGTGAGCAAAGTAATTGTTTCAGTTCATTAATATGGACCTCCACAAAGTAACGCCTGATTCAATAAATTATTTTTATTTTATTTTCTATTTATTATATATATTTTTATATAATAAATAGAAAATAAAATAAAAATAAAATAAATATATATATATATATATTTTTTATAGTATAGGGGGCAAACGAGCAGAAGGATCGCCTGATGGTAAACAATTACCGTCGCCCATGGACACCTGCGACACCAGAAGAGTCACAAGTGCGTTGCCGGCCTTTTAGGTAGGAGTACGCTCTTTTTTTGAAAGCTTGAAGGTCATATTGCACCACCTGCTGTAACATATTCCTTGCTGTCATTCTTTTATTAAAAATAAATAAATACCACGGGACATTTCACACCAATTGACCTAGGCCCAAAGTAAGCTAAGCAAAGCTTGTGCTATGGGTACTAGGCAACGGATAAACATACTTATATAGATAGATACATACTTAAATACATATTAAAAACCCAAGACCCGAGGACAAACATTCGTATTTTTTATACAAATATCTGCCCCGACACGGGAATCGAACCCGGGACCTCAAGCTTCATAGTCAGGTTCTCTAACCACTAGGTCATCTGGTCGTCAAAAGGTCGCCTGGAAGAGATCGCTTCGAAGCGATAAGGCCGAAGGCCACCTATTGCTTACCTTGCATATTTTTCCATGTACTTGTTTCTCTGTGTTGTTTTCTTTGTGGCGGACAATAAAGAGTCATTGTATTAATGAACTGAAACAATTACTGATTCAATTATTCATTGTATTGTATTTGTATTGTAATATTATAATACAAAGTATTTAGCTTTTGCTTGCGACTTCTTCTGCGCAGAATTGGAATTCGTGGTACAGCTTCATCTCTTTCATTGAATAAGGGTGAGGCTCCACTGGTGCGTTGCATTGCGTCGCGTATCGCAACGAATCAACGCATTGTATGCCACACCTGTACCTCTACCATGAGTTACACTAGTTTACAGTGACCGTACTCGCTAGCGACGGCGTAAATGATTTGTATAGAGAATTGTGTACAGCGCCTCTAGCGGTCACTTACGGAAGTACAATTCTCCATACAAATCATTTACGCCGTCGCTAGCGAGTACGGTCACTGCAAACTAGTGTAACTCATGGTAGAGGTACTGTGCGCTGCGTCGACGCACGGCAAAAATGTACTGTTAGAGACAGCGCAGCGGCAAAATCAAACTTATGTATGAGTTGAAGTAAAAAAGATACGGCCGTTTATGTCGCAAAAAACGTATATTTCGACACTCTCAAGAAATCAAAATTGTATGGTATTTTCCATTGACCTAGGACTATGAAATTTGGCGAGTAATACCGTCTTATACTACAGGTACAGGGAAAAATCTGAAACCTATACATTTGTAAATTTGTGAAGGGATCCCGACTTAACAATATAATTATGATCCTAAACTGCGTACATTTTACTTAAAAGTAGGGCTCTGCTAACGCTGAATTATCTAATATATAAAAATCTCGTGTCACGGTGTTTGTTATCGAACTCCTCCGAAACGGCTTGACCCATTTTTATCAATTTTTTTCTCTATGTTCGGTAGGTCTGAGAATAGGTGGTAGGCTATTTTATACCCCTATTCCTCGCGAACGGAGTCGCGGGCAACAGCTAGTAATAGATACGGCTGTTTACGGCCTATATTTTGCATACCTACAAATTTGTACGGAGCCGTCGGTGCGCGAGTCCGACTCGCACTTGGCCAGATTTTTTTACTCAAGTCATTATCTAATTAAAACCAGATTATCTTATAATTACTGACTGAGTCATACTCTGCATCACCCACGCTTTCGCTAAAGGTGCATGATGAATATTATTAGTCTGACTCTTGCGCATGTCGACGCTATTTTTACAATTGCGTCTATTACATCGAGAGTACTGAACGCTTCGTTCTACACTCAGCGTGGGGTGGCCAGATCTAGTTTCCGGTTTTACGGGACATCATCATCATCATCACTTCAGCCGCTGTTTTTTAGGGTTCCGTACCTCAAAAGGAAAAAAAACGGAACCCTTATAGGATCACTTTGTTGTCCGTCTGTCAAGACCCTTTTTCTTAGGAACGCGTGGAGGTACCTACCAAGTTGAAATTGATATCAAATACTCAGGTCTACTAACTGTCCCTTGGAGCTCTGAAAAAATCAAACTTCTAAGCCAACGCAATCAAAAGATACAGCCATTTATGCCGCAAATTATCGACACTCGTAAGGGAATCAAAACCTACAGGGTACATCCCGTGAACTCAGAATCTTGAAATTTGGTACGAAGCAAGGTAAAGGCACAGATAAAGGAAAAATTGCGAAAAGCATAATTTTTTTGTCTGTCTGTCTATATCAGTAACCAATCTACAATAATCCCACACTGCGCACATTTTGCTTAGAAGCCTTTGATCAAAATTTTAACTGTAGATCCACAGTCGCGCGCCCGAAAATGTCCGAGCCAAATGAGCGCCACTTTGATAAAAGTGGCCTTCTTTTTTCTCAGTACGTTGCGTGAAATTGTCAAGTTTAGCTGTCAAGTGTCAACCGAAATTCGACTGTAATGAAGTAAAGACTACGTTCAAATTTCTGTGTAGGTGATGATTTTAATTGTTATGCAAACAAATAAAAAAGTTCGGACATTTTTTGAAGGGGATTTTGTTCGGCAATGTGTATCTTCAGTTATAATTGATCAAAGTTAGAAGCTTTGTATGGAACCCTCGGTGCGCACTTGGCCGGTTTTTTACTTTTTTAGTTGAAACCTGGCGAAAATTCGAAAAGGTGCGATATTTTTAACGCCGAGTATACTTTTTAACTAATAAATGTGAATATGAGTTTGTTAGTATTTGTAGAGCATGTGGAGAGGATGGATGAATGAAGAATTTCGAAAGAGATACATAAGGCGAGTGAAAATGGGAATGTTGGAAGAGGGAGACTTAGAAAGACATTCCATTATTAAATTGGGGACGTCTTGAAGAAGTCAGGTCAAGAGTACCCGAAACCGGCAAGTATGTATGTCAGGATATCGTAGCAGGTGGAAACAAATGGTCTCTGCCTGCCCCTTTGCTGGGAAGGAGGCGTGATTGTAGTATGTATGAATTTGTTTGCTACGCTTTCGTGTAAAATATGGGCATTTTCAGAAAAAAGTGTACCCTGTTACTTATTTTAAAAAACCTAACAAATTTTGGGTTATTTCTACTCAGAATCACAAGCACTATCGATAAAAACAATAAAAAAAAGTGTCCCACTTTTAATAGGCTAGACGACTAAAAAAAACTGTTTAGTCCGTCAGTTAGATTATTAAAAAATATTATACACGTATTTTTTCTTTTGTTTGACAAACAAAAAATGAGAAGGATACAGTGCTTAGAAGTTTCGAGTGACGTCACTATATGGTACAATTTTTACCTAAGGGTGACGTCACAACTGACCCCACTCCGGAAGTTTGATGATCTATATCTTTGTCGTTTTTTAATAATTTGATAAACCAAAAAATACGTGTCCCATATTTTCCCATAATCTAAATGACGGACTAATTAGAATGACCAATTTTTAACCCAGTCGTCATCCCTATTGTCAGTTTTGTGACGCAGTTAACCATACATGTTGTATGGACCGTCACAAAACTGACTAATAAATTCTGTATGGAAAATTAAGAATAATTAAGGCAAAAAGGGTACATTTTTTTTCTGAAAACCCCCATATATATAACTGATCATGATGAAATTTGGTATGGAGAGTTGGGAGACCATGGGAAGGGCAAATTATTATGATGATTTATGTCCCGCAAAATCGTGTTTTTTTATATAAAACTGACCAGTACCATATCTCACCTGATGAAAAGTGCAGATGAGGCCAAAGCTGTATCTCACTGGTTCAGTAACAGACTATTCACTTTTCTCTTGAAGAGACCTAAACTCAGACAGAGCATAGCCCTCTGGGACTCACTTAAAATAATTTGTTCATCGTATTACTGTCCTTATAGCTAAATGAATACAGTCACATTTAGATTAGCTCAAGTATGGCGCATACAACATTGCGCTAGTAACGAACATCACTGATTTACGAAGGTATAAAAGTGTCAAAATATACCTCTGTCCAATAAAATGTGATGCATTAAGGCGTTTTATTTTGGTAAGGTCACTGCATTGTTTAACACGTTCGCCGGAAACGCATAAATGCGTTTTCGTAACATTCGTCCAATGCCGCTGCCATAATTTTGCAGACATTTGGACGCATTTGTGTTTTGTTGTCACGCCTAAACTGGTAGAAGACGGCCGTGTCCTCGAACCTCTGTGACGATCATCCAAATATATGTATTCTAATACCTTTAACACATTCGCAGCCACGCATTGCTACGCGCTACGCTCGTAGCCAGTAGCAGCGTTTTTCCGCTTTGTAGCGAAAACTGCCTACGAACGCAGAACGCGATATCGGGTTCTTGGCACTCAATGTGTTAATCGAGCAATTCTTGTATATATATGTATATGTATATATTTATTTATTTATTTATTTATTTATTTATCAGTTAGGTACAATTACATATTGTAAACAATAGCACAAATTAAACCTTGCAAGATTAACATGGGTTTGTCTACAACACAATTACAATTGTACACAACATTTATGCACACCAGAAACTAAACATTCGAACCTACTTATTTCCATACTTTCCTACTACACAAAAGTTATCTATTTTTATTTATAAAACTTTATTATACATGCACACATACACTATACACACAACATATAAAATCAAGATCTCGGAAACAGCTCCAACGATTTCGATGAAATTTGGTATGTGGGGGTTTTCGGGGATGAAAAACTGATCTAGCTATGTTTCATTTTCAGAAAATCGGTTTTACTCGTGTTTTCCGGCTATTTTTGTTTGCATTAGAATATAAAGCTAAATTTCGCCGACTTCGAGCAGATCATAATGGCACATTAGAAATCGGGTGGTCGCGGATCCAGCCGACCTCGGTTCGATTCCACGTTTTTTTTCAAGATTTTTAGTTTTTTTTTCAAGTTTATTTTTCATGAGAAAACGTCAAGTTTCTTCTTTTGTGAGAAAAAGTATTATAGGGAACGTGCAGTAACTATAGGCGGCGGCACTAATGCGACAGAAGAGACACTATGCGGACAGTAAAACAAACTTATTAAGGTAAAACATTCAAATTGATGGCACCCTTATGGCACCAGTTGGCAGCACCGTCTATGTGCACGTTCCCTATTGGGAGCACAGAACAGGAAAAGCCGGTTGTCTGTAAAGTCGGTTTACGGACGATAGTTTAACGTGACTCACCCCCCCCCCCCCACCCCCTCCGGTGTTTTCGTCTAATATCTTGAAAACGGTGCATCCTACGGCAAAATCAATGAAATTTTCATCCCCCCTTTGAGACCTCCTGAACCCCCCCCCCCCCCGGCCCCCCTTCCCCGCACATATACTCGCGGGTCACGGGTGAGCAAAGTAATTGTTTTAGTTCATTAAAAGAACCTTTAAAATATAAATTCTAACTCTGTTTTTATGTTGATTTTGGTGAAAGAAAGTAAAATTAAATACATTTGATTAAATCATTGATTTTTATTGAAAAAATCACTTGGAATACTTAAATCATGATTTAATTGGGGATGTCTATTTTTTTGCAATGTATAGAAAATCGAAAACCATTTCGAGATAAATGCTTTTTAAATCGTTTTCTGTAGTTATTTAATTTTAATATTATGTAATGAATTTATTATATAACAAATAAGCAATGAACTTCATTTGACATTGGTGTAAATTGCGTGACCGGTTCAAGTCGTACTTTATTCTATGTGGTTAGAATTCTTCACAATTTACCGAGGATTATACTACGGAGTTTGATTTGGACCCGCTGTCTGACATCTAGCACTTTGTCAGTGCCAGTAAAGTGACATAGTGTATAGTGTACCACTACGCAAAAAATAATTAAAGGGGTTGCCTTATCGTAAGCATTTAGATAGATTTAGAAATTTGGCATTGTGGGAGCCCTCAATTATAATCTGACATCATCAACTAAAATAGTTTCAATAATTAATTTTGAAAAAAGTAGAGAACTAAATGACAAAATATTGAAATTAGTTTCTTATAATTGACTTTTCTATACAAAAAAATATAAAAACCACTGGTAATTTTTTTTAGACATTCCCAATTGTGCCAACCCTGATTGAAACTGTATCTACAATACGTTTACTTTTAGTTTACCACTGACAGATGGCTTGCCTTCATTTCATTTCCAACTTTAACACCATACAAAGAAAGTAGCTATTACAAAATCTGCAAACGTGGGGAACAGTATTCTAAAATTAGCTTTATTTGTAGGTCGTTAAAGTTGAATATAAAATGAAGGCAAACCATCTGTCAGTGGTAAACTATGTAATTTTACTAATTTTACTGTACTACTGTAAACCGCAGTGACTTGGAACTGCAGGGCGACTTTAAATAGTACTTTGCCAACCAACGCAAGCATTTTTGTTGGCATTTGCTATTCCTTGTGGATGTCTTCATTAATCTCCTTTTTGTCTACATGTCAACCATTTACCTCATATGGACAATGTTTTTTTTTTTTCTCCTGTTTTTTTTTTCGAGGCTTAAGTGTACCTGTGTGACTATGCCAGCCTCATAAGGAGACTCAATGGCCAAATTCATCAAACACTTCTCCCGCTATGTCCAGATTCTCTGGCTGCAAAGGAATAAATCGACCTAGTCCCAAACTAAGCAAAACTTGTACTATGGGTACTAGACGACGATAAACATACTTATATAGATAAATAAATACTTAAATACATAGAAAATATCCATAACTCAGGAACAGATATTCGTGCTCATCACACAAATAAATGCCCTTACCGGGATTTGAACCCAGGACCTCTTGCTTCGTAGGCAGGGTCACTACCAACTAGGCTAAAGCGGTTGTTAAATGAACGTTTGATGAACCTGTATATTTGTAGTGCATCTTCCGATACAGGACAACTAAAAATAATATTCACTGCATATGGACAATGTTGATGTGATGAGCTATTTTAAAACTATCAAAGTTGCCCCAAATTTATGCAAATGCTAATTATAAGTACTAAATTTTACAGATGAGTATAGGTAACGCCACCAGAGTTGAGGCCACGCACACAATCACATGTCATGTGATTTAGACGACCAGATGGCCTAGTGGTTAGAGAACCTGACTACGAGGCTTGAGGTCCCGGGTTCGATTCCCGTGTCGGGGCAGATATTTGTATGAAAAATACGAATGTTTGTTCTCAGGTCTTGGGTGTTTAATATGTATTTAAGTATGTATCTATCTATATAAGTATGTTTATCCGTTGCCTAGTACCCATAACACAAGCTTTACCCAGCTTACTTTGGGACTAGGTCAATTGGTGTGAATTGTCCCGTGATATTTATTGATTTTATTTATTTATGTAATGACAGCGGGATTTTGACGTTTAACGTCACTGTGTTGACGTTAAATGACAACACAGTGACGAAATCCCGCTGTCATTACATGAGATGTGGTTGTGTGCGTGGCCTCAACTCTGGTGGCGTTACCTATAGGTAACAGTAGGTATACCTACTGTCTAAATATGACAAATATACCTACATGTTAACATCATGTGCGCGAATTTTCGGAGACCTCACTCACACACGTACACCATAGATTAAACTTTATATTTTGTTGTGTAACTCAATATGTCTTAACTCTTTTAGGGGAAGAGCGCTGCTTATCCAAAAGCACAGGTTGTACCTATTTTAGGAAGTAGAATTCTAGTTAACCCTTTCAACGCCAACGACACTTATATTTGTCACAAAGTACACTGTCAAAGTGATCATGACACAATGACATAAGATTCAAAGCAGGTTTACGTTTTGTCGAGCGTGGCGTTGAAAGAGTTAAGTGAACAGTGTAAAAAGATCTTAGTTCGACAAGATCGTGCGTTGCTCTCCACGGAACCCTGTCGCAGTCAGCATTGGCCGCACTTATCAAAAACAATCTCGTTAAGGACAGCAGAGGCTCCCTGCGACAAGGTTCCGCCGAGCGCCGCGCAGGAGCTTGTCAAGGTATAGTTATTTTGGGAAATAAATTATTATTATTTTATTTTATGTGCACTAACATAGCTGTAAGGAGCTTGCTTGTTTACTAACCATTGGATCTTTTGATGTCTTGATTCTGAATAAATTATTATTATTGTTTAGGAATGTACCCTTATTTTTCTTAATAATTTCGCCTGGCAACATTTCGTATCGAATTTGAATTTAAAAAAAAGTAAATCGCTTGTCGTTCTCTCGTTTCGAAGTTTGAATAACTGTCGTGTCGTTTGTCGGCGTCTTACCGCGCAAATTATATCGCAAGTAAATTCTCGTATCGTTTCTCGCCTATATTATATCTATTTTTGCGTCAACTGCGTGTAAAAGTGTGAGGAAGGCTGATCCACTGGAGGAAGCACTGTCCTAGCTGTATCCTAGTAGTTGTGCTGGTTAACGGTAACCTTGTCGGAGGTAAGTTCGGACGAGCCAAAGATAGAGGAAGCCTGCGCCAGCCACTACGGCTAGGATCTGCACCACCATCTGCAGACGTCGAGGTAAGTGCTTCCAACCACAGTCTCAGCCTTTATCCCAAATCAGTTGCCGTATGTATTATATTTATTAATTATCGTTAAAACCCCAAACAATTATTATTTGATCAAAGGCACCCCGGTTTGCAGTACCTAAACTAACTGTAGCTGAATCTAAATAAAATCTTGTAAAAAAAGATGTTGAAATCATAAACCTCCTTTACAGTAGTAGCTGTCCAAACTGAAGTTTAAAATAATGGACCAAGACATACATCTGAATAAACATAGTTAAAATGTTTACGATAAACAATTCTGTGCTGTTATTCATATCTGGAAATAAACAAACTTGTTCTACGTCATAAAATATGATTTCTTGGAATAATACTGAATTTTAATTTTCTTAAAATATTGTTTTTCGAGTTTAATACATGTTTGTTTTATTGTACAAGGTTGAGTTTGTTTGTTACTATTTTAGTTGGGCAAGTTAAAAGACATGTGGAAGTCAAGAGAGGCCTTTGCCCAGCAGTGGGACACAAACATAGGCTAAGTAAAAAAAAAATTATAACTCTATTTTAAAAGCATACTTAAAAGTTTTTAAAACATGAAAAGTTTAAAATTTAGGATCTAGTTTTTAAATTAAATACTTCAAAAACCTTAATAAGGTAGAAGCAACCACATGCATTGACTTGGATATTTTACCTTATTGTTTTAGTAATAAGTTACAATATCCATTGTAATTATTGAAAATATTACTTGCTTTAAAAATATAATTTGTCAGGTATTATATTCAATAGCTGCTTTTCATTCTGTGGTATTATGCGCCAATAAGTAGGTCCTTAGTTAGGTAGGTAAGGGTTAAACTAGAACTTCTTCAAATAAAATAGAAATTCTTCTTTTTTTTTCTTCTTAGTCCAAATATTTTCGATGAAAATTGCCATGGGGTGAAAAATCAATCTAGCTGTGTCTTATTTCTGGGAAAATGTTTCCTTTTAAGTTTAAGCTCAAACAAAACTGGGTTACCTAGGTTTTTAATTTAAAATGAACTGTTGCCAATAGCTTTCTTAGCATGTCACGGAAACTTAAAAAATTCATCATCATCATCATCATCCCAACCTATATACATCCCAACGCAGAGCACAGGGCTCCTCTCAGAATGAGAGGGCTTGAGCCGTAGTTCCCACGCGGGCCCAGTGCGGATTGGGAACTTCACACACACACACACCATTGAATTACTTTGAAGGTTTCCTCACAATGTTTTCCTTCACCGAAAAGCTCATGGTAAATTTCAAATGTAATTCATATCAATGTATAATAAGCTTGTGGTACTTAGTTCAAATAGATACCTACATATTTTGCATTAGACTGTACTTACTTTCTCAAGACAAAAAGTTAAGTGTTAATTAGATAGTAGCTTTCTAACTGCAAAAGAATTTGTTAGTACTGGTTCAGTAGTTATGGAGATTATCCTCAGCAAATCCACAGAAAAATATATTTTTCATATTATTATTTTATTCATACAAGTCAGAGTTGCGCATTGCACATTCCCGGGTTTAAAATAGCTGCTGTTATTTGGAATATTGTATAGTTTAAAATTAATAAAACAATTTTGGATATTAGGACATTATGTATAAACAATGTTTATTTATTAATAACTAGCTGTTGCCAGCAACTCTATCTGTAAATAAATCAACTATTGCTATCCTGAGGGAACCATACAATTTTCCGGTATAATGTTATCCAATGTCTTTTCAACGGTATACCGAATTGTATCTAAATCGATTCAGAGGTTACAGGGGTTTATAATATTCTTTTTTTCTTGCTCTTTCTTTATAATATTAAAATAAGGTTAGTAAAGATTAAGAAGTACTTATTATTAATTATTTAGACAACCAGATAGCCTAGTTGTTAGAGAACCTGACTATGAAGCTTGAGGTCCCGGGTTTGATTCCCGGGCAGATATTTGTGTAACAAATACAAATGTTTGTGCTCCAGTCTTGGATGTTTAATATGTATTTATCTATATAAGATAAGTTTGTTTATCCGTTGTCTAGTACCCATAACACAAGCTTTGCTTAGTTTGGGACTAGGTCAATTGGTGTCAATCGTCCTACAATTTTTTTATTTAATTAATTAGTATAAATACAGAATATATGTATACATAGATATAAAATATAAATGAAGCTTGAAATTGTATGGGTAATATACAGTTAAGAGTATAAAGTTACATATCATACAAGTAAAGTGATACAGTTTATAGAAGAAACCCAACTCTTGATCATAATATTATTATCACACAGATGCACTATGGTAATTCAACACTTTTACCGCAAAAAAGAAAGTGTGCCAAACCATAGACAATCCAACCAAGGTAAACAAATCGAATGTAACAAACTTTCAAAGAAACCACCGATTTTCTCCGAATTCCCACGCTTTATCAGTTAACAATGTTTTTAAAAACACTATCGAATTGTCGGCACGTCAACAGACGCGTAAAAACTACTTCCTAATTAAAGCAATTGTTGTAAATGGCAAAAACAAGTTCCTGTAACAGTATCACAAAGTTTAGTACGACAACCAGTTGCCTACTGAAACCTTGCGGTAAGCTCAGGCACTCGTCGAGAGAGATTTCACCTAGTTTACACACTCTTAAAGACCGGTAGATGTGTGTACAGCCGCGTGATAGCCGCGTAAGTAATAATTTACTTTTTTACGCCATTCGACACCACTGGAACAACCGGCCTTCCAAATTAAGACATAACTAAATGTGCTCAATTTGTAAAAACACACTAACCTTTTTACGGGTATTACGGCGTCTCCGACGCGCAGATGTAATTCCATTCAATGGTTAACTCAACAAAAACCACTAAAGTTAACAATTATTAACTATTTCACACAATAAACGTTTGGTTTTTTAATATTTTCTTTTATGACACTCGCGGACGTGAGCGATGGAGCGCGAAGCGACGCACGCACAGATTGTAAAAAAAATCGTCGTCTATTTATTTTCTACGTACGATTTGGTGTTGCCAATGTGACCTTTTTGAAGGTTTCTGAAGTGAAATCCTACTAATGCTGAATTTATGTGGTTTGAAATGTACCAAAATTATATGATAATTCCAAAATGTAATGATTTTTTTCATTAAAGATATTGTATACTACCAAAATAGTACAGTACATCATTAGTGGTACAAATTGTAATTTGGCTGATAAAGTTTCAAGTGATCACTTCTGAACGAAAATCGAAATGTCACTGTCAAAACAATAACCATCCATCGATTATTCGACTTTTTATTTCCTATCGACACAGTTTCTCTGCCCGGATTCACGATAAATTTAACAAATGAGATAATTTAATCATATAACTAGTTACAAGTTGCTGATTTCAACGATGATTAAAGCAATTTTGGTGTTTAATAACCATGGGAAGCCACGACTGTCTAAATTCTATCAATATTTCGTAAGTATATGAGAGTTATTTACATTTTTGTAAAGATTCTGAATCAAACATGGGATTAAACTGCTTTTAAAACTACGAGGAGCATGTTATTATACAGTTTAGGGATTTCTTCTTGAATGACCTCAATAATAAAATAAAATTGGTTGAAATACGCCCCTAAGTGGCAAGCAGTTTTGAAATATTGACAATCGAGTTAGAAGTCCCTTTAAATTGTAAAAACTTAACACAACTGCATCCTATCCTATTAAACACGCTATATTTGTTCCGACATAAGTAAAAACAAGATTTTGATTAAATTTGACATTTTTGAAGTTTTTGGGGGTGAAAAACCAATATAGCTAGATCTTATCACTAGGAAAATTATGTTTGAATGCCCTGTCATTCTACGAGGAGGCCTGTGCCCTCCAGTGGGACATATATAGGCAGGGATGATGAAGCAGTTAGTGTATGACCCCATATTTAGCAACCTGAAATGAACTACAATAATACACACATTAACTGCTGTAATGAATGAGCCCGTCTTTATTGTAGGCTTTATTTACCGAAAAACAGCATGACATGTATATCGTGACAGTATGCAATAGACACTACATATTTAGTTTTTAATACTACATTCTTCCCGGCGTATAAAAGTCTTGCAGATAAGTAGGAGGCCTCCGGGCCCGCTCAGAACGTCGCGGGGCCGGCTCGCTAGGTGGGGTTGCAGGGTCCGGAGCTGATTGTTCTTGCGATAGCTCGTCCTGCTCTTCAGGCTCTACCTGTTGTTCCTCCTGATCTGCTTCAAGTATCTCGCTTTCCCCTGTGGGTGCGAGATGACGGTTAGAAACAGTTAATTCTCTACCATTTCGTAATCGTACAGAAGTATAGAATGGGTTCGCTTCCAAGATATCCACTTCTTCCACCAGAGGGTCGTATTTACTGGTACGATTGAATTGTTTTAGCAACCCTTTTCTGGAATGTTGCAGCCAGGATGGCATGGACTGCCCGAAAGATGAGCGGCGTGGGTGGTTAAACATGCGTTCATGGGGTGTGGTGTTTGTTGCTGTGCAGAGCAACGATCGAATGCTATGAAGTGCTTGCGTCATTACTTCTTCCCACATAGATGAAGGTAGATTTTTAGTTTTCAGAGCCAGGCGAATGGTTTGCCACAAAATGCCATTTTGTCTCTCGACCTGACCATTACCCTGAGGGTTATAAGGTGATGATCGACTGGTAGTGACACCTTTTGAGTGTAAAAAGTCTTTAAACTCTTTTGACATAAATGCAGCCCCTTGATCTGTGTGCACCATTGCGGGCATGCCAAAAACTGAAAATAATTCCGTAAGATGCTTGGTTACTGTTTGCGTACTGGCGTCAGGGCATGCATATGCGAAAGGAAATCTGGAGAATTCGTCAACTATGGTGAGGATATATTTGTTGTTTGTGGATGAAGGTAGAGGTCCCTTGAAATCCATAGCCAAACGTTCTAGTGGCATTGTTGCTTTAATTAATGTTCCTATGTTATTAGTGAATTTCGGTTTGATTTCTGCACATACTGGACAAGAAGAGATCACCCGTCTGATATAGTTGCTCGAGTAAGGTAAATTCTTGGTTCTTATCCAGTGGGTTAGTCGTGTTACTCCGGGGTGGCAGAGATTCTGGTGCAGATCCTTGAGTTTATCGTCAATATTCGCAGCGCACGTTGCTTGTCTTGTCAGTGCATCAGCAACAGTATTTTCTCTTCCAGGTCGATATTTGATATCAAATTTATAATTTGACAATTCAATGTGCCATCTTTGTATCTTGTCATTTTTTATTTTACTTGCATGACCTTGTAGCATATAAGCTACAGATTTTTGATCTGTGATTAAAATGAATGGGCGACCAATCAGATAATGACGCCACTTCTTTAGACTTTCAATTATTGCGCATGCCTCTTTTTCAATAATTGGATACCTCCTTTCGCTGTCGTTTAGAGATTTGGAAAAAAATGCCACAGGTCTACCGTTCTGAGTGAGTGAAGCAGCTATTGAATAGTCTGAGGCATCAGTTTCTACGGTAAAAGTACCTTTGGGATCGATTGCTGATAGTGATGCCTTTACTATTATATTCTTTAGTTCTTCAAAACAATTAATTTCAACGTTATTCATTGGGAATGATTCAACTAGTGTAAGAGAATGAAGTTTACTTGAAAAGTTGGGCACCCATTTCGAATAATGCGAAAATAAGCCAATTGCTCGTCTGAGAGAGGCAGAGTCTTGAGGTATTGGTAATTCACGTAGTGGACGTAGACGATCAGGATCAGGCTTGACTATTCCATTGTTAATATTGTAACCGAGAATATTAAGGTCTTGTAGTGAGAATTCACTTTTATCTTTGTTGATAGTTAGATTATATTTTTGTGCAATTTCTACAAACTTCTCTAGTTTTTCATCGTGATCTTTTTGATTTATCCCGCAGACAGTAATGTCGTCGAGGTATGGGAATACACCTTCAATATCAGATTTGCGAATAATAGAATCAATCGCTCTTTGGAAACACGCTACTCCGTTGGTCACACCAAAAGGAATTCGACAAAATTGGTACAAGTTACCAGCTGCCTCGAAGGCAGTGAGCGGTCTATTAGCGGGGATAATTGGGATTTGGTGATATGCCGATTTTAAATCAATTTTGCTGAATACTCTATAACTGGATACTTTTGAGATCACTTCTTCAATGTTAGGAAGCGGATAAGCATCTAAGTATGTATATTTGTTGACAGTTTGAGAATAGTCAACGCACATTCTTTTTTTGTGGTGCGTGGCTGATGTAACAAGAACCTGCGCTCGCCAAGGTGAAAAGCTCTCTTCAATTATACCATCCGATAATAGTTTCTGAATTTCACTCTCAATAAATTTTTGATGGTCTGGTGAGAATCTACGGGATTTAATTGCAATTGGTTTGCATTCAGGAGCCATATTCGGAAACAAATCTACAGGATCAATGTTGGCTTGATTTAATGCGAATAGCTTTAGCGGGGGCATGTCTCCACCAAACCCAACTTCAAGACTGGAGTATTTTTCAAGGACGTCATGGCCTAATATGACGTTACAGCAGAGGTTTTTCATTACTTTCAATAATATTTGCGGAATTTCTTGCCCATTCAAAAGAACTGAAGCAGGGCATACTTGAGATATCTGAGATTTATGAGTAGATGACGCCATTGACACATTTTGACTCCACGGTTTAGTTTCTAATCCATATTGCGTCATTACATCTTCGTCAATAAAGCTTGCAGTGCTCCCGGTATCTATAAGAGCTGTCACAGGTATTCCGTTTACTTTGATAGGTATAGTGCATTTCTTGAGCCCAGTTGTAGCTAATATAACACATGATGACGCGTCCTCGGAGGATACTGCGGAGGTGTTGATAGGGACCCCTCGGCATAGTTTTGCGAAGTGACCTTGTTTGCCGCACTTCAGACACGTGAGGTTTGCTGCTGGGCACAATCGTCGAGGATGACGAGGATTACCACAAAAGTAGCATGTCTCTTGACGGGAGTTGGCGTAAGATTGTGTTTTACGATTGGATTGGTTAGCAGCGGCTACTGATGATTGCGGAGAATTGAAGGTTTCAGATTGAATTTGTGCGGATTCCATGGCACGTGCTTTAGTATGAGCTTCGTCTAAGGTAAGTGTCATATTTTCCAATAATCTTTGCCGAATGGTGGAGGAAGCGAGGCCAGAAATGAAGGAATCTCTAATAAAATCCTTTTCGTTTTGATCTGCCGTGACCGCTTTAAACGTGCATTCTTTTGAAAGGAGTTTTAGCGATTGAATGTACTGATCAATCGTTTCTCCTGGTTTTTGAGTTCTGGTTGATAACTGGTGGCGTGAAAATATTTCACTTTTTGGTTTAATAAAAATGCCGTCTAAAATTTGAATGGCCGCTTCATACGTTTCAGCCTGCGCGATATGTTCATAGATCACGGGTGACACATGGTTTACTAATAACTTTAATTGTACCTCGTCTGACGATTTATCCTTCGTTTTACCACCATCCGATGCATCATGATATGAATCATCCAGAAAATTTTCAAAAGTTTTTTTCCAGTGAAGCCATTGAGCGGTTGAGTTATGGCCGCTCAACGGATCCGCTTCAAATCGATCTGGCTTGAGATATCTATTCATCTTGATACATAGTATTTTATTTTCTCGACTTTCTTGATTGAATAATTGATTTCGGTAAATAAATTAAACAGTATTTAACAGTATGCAATAGACACTACATATTTAGTTTTTAATACTACAACTGCAAAATTAGATTTTTTGATGCTTTAAAACAAATAAATAGTTAGTTGATTGAGTTGGCGAACAAGTGACGTCATAAGTTGCTATTGCCATTCAAACTCTAAGGGTGAATTGTTTTGACAGCTCATAAAAAGTATGTCAGCTGATTGGTGGCGCCAACATACCTATTAAAGATTGTACTTTAGTCACACTCATTTCATTCATTCATTTACTTATTTAGTAACCACAGAGCTCCTTGGTTGCCAAAGTTAAATTATTAACCTTTTGAATGCTAGTGTCAGCCATAGACTAAATACGTTTACAAAAATATACCTACCTGCAACCGCATAAGATTCAATTTTGTTTGTAACAAAAATAAAGTATGGCGTTCAAAAGGTCTACTCATGTGAAAGACCTTTGTATACACCACATTTTTTGCAAAATAAAGTTACTTACTAACTATCATCATCATCATCATCATTTCGGCCGAAAGACGTTCGCTGCGGAACATAGGCCTTCCGCAAGGCTCGTCAAACAGATTGGTCCCGTGCCATCCGCATCCAACGCGATCCTGCAACCGTAACCAGTAGGCTTATTGTCTAACGTTTTTGATGCTTGCCTTCGCAATCGCTATCTCTTTCTGTCAAACGGTATAAAACGTTGACAGAAAGAGATAGTGAAAGCGAAGGCAAGCGCCAAAAGCGTTAGACAATACGGCCTCAGGTTGTCGCACCATCTTGTTGGAGGCCTACTGCGTCTTCCGGTCCGTGGACGCCACTCGAGAACCTTTTTGCCCCATCGGCACGCGGCGGACACGACGTACAAATACGCGTTCTTGAATCTACATAAGCACGACGACGTCTGTACACGCGTACGCCTACATACATCGCGCGCGCACTCTTCTGAATTCCGGCGGCGTCCGGCAATCTGCGCCTTGAGGGGTGGGGTAACTCGAATCGGTGTGGGGTGGAGCGTGTCCATTCTGTACGTTAGTACTATTATATATTCTGTGCCATCGGCCACCAGTTATATGATACCCTGTGCACTGGCACTTGAGTCTGGCGATTCTTCAACCTATGTCAGTGACATAGTTCTTGCTAACTTATTTCTATGTTAATATTCCAGAATGAAGATATGCAACAGCAGATAATCAAGGAAACATTTCAATTAGTGTCCAAGAGGGATGACAATGTGTGCAATTTCTTGGAGGGTGGAAGGTAAGAAAATCAGTGAACTGAAACAATTACTTTGCTCACCCGAAACCTTACGATAGCCAAACGGATTAGCACGTTGAAATGGCAATGGGCAGGCCATATAGCGCGTAGAACAGATGGCCGTTGGGGCTTAAAAGTTCTGGAATGGAGACCACAGACTGGCAAGCGCAGCGTGGGACGTCCACCAACGAGATGGACGGACGATTTGGTGAAGGCCGCAGGTTCAGGGTGGATGCAAATCGCTTCCAATCGTAATGATTGGGCATCAATGAAGGAGGCCTATGTCCAGCAGTGGACGTCCTACGGCTGAAATGAGGATGATGATGACTTGGGCTGATAGAATTACATTTTACAGTCCTAAAAATAGGACGTTGGGCGGAGGTTAAATAAAATGGGGCAAAATATTTAGGTTAAAGAAATTTTTAGTCAATCTTGTAATTCACCATTGAGTCTGTTAAACTTGCTGTTGGTACGAATAAATGTCAAAATCCCGCTGTCATTACATGACGTGTTGTTGTGTGCGTGTCGTCAACTCGTGGTGTTACAGTAAAATTACATAAAGTTTACCACTGACAGATGGTTTGCCTACATTTCATATTCAACTTTAACGACCTACAAATAAAGCCAATTTTAGAATACTGTTACCCACGTTTGCAGATTTTGTAATAGCTACTTTATTTGTATGGTGTTAAAGTTAGAAATGAAATGAAGGCAAGCCATTTGTCAGTGGTAAACTAAAAGTAAACATATTGCACCTTTATCTGCCATTATCTAGTGTATTCTTGTTACAGCCTGATTGGTGGCTCAGATTATAAGCTAATCTACAGACACTATGCTACGCTCTACTTTGTGTTCTGCGTTGACAGCTCGGAGAGCGAGCTTGGCATCCTGGATCTTATACAGGTACAAACCATTTGTGACAGGCTTTTTATCTAAAACTAGCTGTTGCGACTCCGTCTGCGAGGAATAGGGGTATAAAAGACGGCCGACGACGTACCTACGACCCGTTCTCAGATCTACCAAACAGACAAAAATAAATAAATAAATATCACGGGTCAATTCACACCAATTGACCTAGTCCCAAAGTAAGCTAGGCAAAGCTTGCGTTATGGGTACTAGGCAGCGGATAAACATACTTATATAGATAGATACATACTTAAATACATATTAAACACCCAAGACCTGAGAACAAACATTCGTATATTTCATACAAATATCTGCCCCGACACGGGAATCGAACCCGGGACCTCAAGCTTCATAGTCAGGGTCTCTAACCACTAGGCCATCTGGTTGTCAAAAATAGTTCGATAACAAACACCGTGACGCGAGTTTTTTATCTAATATCAAGTATGATAGACTGGAGTGGACTGGATTTAATCTAGATGGCGCTGACAAATAGCCCGAGGCTTTAAAAGTAAAACAATAAGACGATGATGACGAAGATGTTTCATATTACTACAAATGTATTATTTTTCAAAAATATTGCATAATAATAATGAATGAATGAATGAATGAAAAAAGTTTATTTCACACACAAAACAAAACACATAAAATTACAAAAGAAAAAAAAATATATATAAAAAGAGATAAAAAAAATAAAACATTAAATTGTGTGTGAAAAAGGTCCCGCCTCAGCATAAATGCGGACTCCTGAGGTGGAGCCAGCGCTGGTCTTCCGGCGGAACCCTTTTTTATCAGTCACAGAAACCCTGTCGTGCAACACGGCCAACAAACTCAGACATTTATAACCTAAAAGACCGTGCGCACGACATGGTCACTGTGACTGTAAGATTTACTAAATACAACAAATAACTTACGCAAAACGGATGTAAAAAAATATAAAAGTAGCCTAATTACACAAAAAAAAAAAGACAAAATGTGAACATCGTGCAAGAATACTTGCTAATTCCATTCGTCAATATTGGGGACATAAAAATACATTTGCAGTAATATGAAATATCTGTAGTCTTATTGTTTTGCTTTCAAACTCTCGGGCTATATGTCAGCGCCATCTAGATTTAATAATCGAACTATTTTTCCGCTGCCGATCTGTACTATGGCGATTGCTAATCCAGTCAATATCATCCTTGCTAATATATAAAAATCTCGCGTCACGGTGTTTGTTATCGAACTCCGAAACGGCGTGACCGATTGTTATGATTTTTTTTCTCTACATTCGGTAGGTCTGAGAATAGGACGTAGCCTATTTTTTGAGACAGAGCCGCGGGCAACAGCTAGTATCTGATATATAAAAATCTCGTGTCACGGTGTTTGCTATCGAATTCCTCCGAAACGGCTCGACCGATTTTTAAGACAAAAATTTCTCTACATGGGCATTTTCAGAAAAAAGTGTACCCTGTACCTATTTTTAAAAAAAAAAATAAATAAATAATAAATAAATATCACGGGACAATTCACACCAATTGACCTAGTCCCAAAGTAAGCTAAGGAAAGCTTGTGTTATGGGTACTAGACAACGGATAAACATACTTATATAGACCGATACATACTTAAATAAATATTAAACACCCAAGACCCGAGAACAAACATTCGTATTTTTCATACAAATATCTGCCCCGACGCGGGAATCGAACCCGGGACCTCAAGCTTCGTAGTCAGGTACCTAACAAATTTTGGGTTATTTCTACTCAGAATCACAAGCAGTACCAATTTAAGCAATAAAAAAAAGTGTCCCACTTTTAATTGTCAGTTTTGTGACGCAGTTAACCATACATGTGTATGTTACCGTCACAAAACTGACTAATAAATTTTGCAAGGAAAATTAAGGATAATTAAGGCAAAACCATATGTTCATTGTGATTTGTGAATAAATAAATTTCATTTCATTTCAAAATGGGTACATTTTTTTCTGAAAACTCTCACATTTGGTAGGTCTGAGAATAGGTCGAACAACGTTTGACGGATCAGCTAGTCTATACTGTTTCAAACTTTCGGGATTTTCACTCATGATTGAGCATTTCTATTTTTCGTTGTACCTACCGAAAATTAAGGAATTGTTAACAGGGAGTTAAAATTTGTCCGTTTGGTTACGCACTTTTTCAAGTCTTTACAATAAAAAAAACATAACAAATCGGACAATTCTTCACTTCTTGTTACACTTGTCCGATTTGTTACGTTTTTTTTTATTGTAAAGGCTTGAAAAAGTGCGTAACCAAACGGACTAATTTTAACTCCCTGTTAACAACTCCTTAATTTTCGGCACAAACGAAAAATAGATATGCCCATAGATTACTATACTAAATGGGACTTATATTTACCTCGACGTTTCGGCCGCATTGCAGCAGCCGTGGTCACGAGTACACAATACGTTTACTTTTAGTTTACCACTGACAGATGGCTTGCCTTCATTTCATTTCCAACTTTAACACCATACAAATAAAGTAGCTATTACAAAATCTACAAACGTGGGTAACAGTATTCTAAAACTGGCTTTAATTGTAGGTCGTTAAAGTTGAATATGAAATGAAGGCAAACCATCTGTCACTGGTAAACTTTATGTAATTTTACTGTACGTATAATTTTTCTCATTGCAGGTGTTTGTTGAAACATTAGACAAATGCTTTGAGAATGTCTGCGAATTGGATCTGATCTTCCACGCTGATGCAGCTCATCAGGTAAAACACCCCCATTAGGTGTTTGTATGTAAACGGCAACGGCAAAAAAAAAACTACGACTAACATAACACGTCACAAGATACACATACAAATGTTTGCCTATTCTTCTCTTCTTTTCTTTTTTTTTATAATTTAATTTTTTTGTTCTTATTTTGTTTTATTTTTCTTAGCTATAGTTGCGGCCACCCTTGCCAGAAGGATCGGGCTGAAAACCAGCGCTGGAAATTGTCATTCTCTCCAGCAAATGCTGAGCCCGGTACCTATTGCCAAGCGTAGCTATTAGTTTTTAAGTTGTTTTTCTTATTAATATTATTTTTGTAAATGTACGTTGGCAATAAAGTTTTTATTATTATTATTATTATTATTAACCGTATGAGCCGTGGTGGCCTATAGCAATACTCCTGTAGCGACTACTAGCGCCATCTAGTCATCACATAAGGAACTAACTACCACAATCCTACATCACACTATCGAAGTTTCTCAACTCGGCTGCATAAATAAAACTTCCAACTTTCATCCATCGGACTTCGGTCCCCAGGCATAACATCTGCCTGAGAGATCTCTCTATTGCAACTACCCCCTAATTCCATTTAATTTAGAATTAGATAGATGGCGCTGTACCGCCGACGTTGGGACCAAAGCAACCACATTAATAAAGTATGCAAAGATTTTTTCGTACCTGCTACGGAACCCTATCTTGGGCGTGTCCAACACGCTCTTGGCCGGTTTTTTATATAATATAGGCTTGCGTTTGACCACGATCACGCTTGATGGAAAGCAAAGATGAGGCCTACGACAGAGCACGCTTGCCTATACTCCATTTAATTTAGAATTGGGAAAGTCTATAAAAAATTACCAGTGGTTTTTATATATTTTTTGTATAGAAAAGTCAATAATAAGAAACCAATTTCAATATTTTGTCATTTAATTCACAACTTTTTTCAAAATTAATTATTGAAACTATTTTGGTTGATGACGTCAGATTGTAATTGAGGGCTCCCACACTGCCAAATTTCTAAATCAATCTAAATGCGTACGATAAGGCAACCCCTTTAATTATTTTTTGCGTAGTGGTACACTGTAACTAGTGTCACTTTACTGGCGCTGTCAAAGTGCTAGATGTCAGACAGCGGGTCCAAATCAAAGTCCGTAGTATAATCCACGCGTAAATTGTGAAGAATTCTAACCACACAGAATAAAGTACGACTTGGACCGGTCACGCAATTTACACCAGTGTCAAATGAAGGTCATCACTTATTTATTACGTAATAAATTCATTACATAATATTAAAATTAAATAACTACAGAAAACGAGTTAAAAAGCATTTATCTCGAAATCGTTTTCGATTTTCTATACATTGCAAAAAAATACACATCCCCAATTATAAACCACAACAACATTATATTGCGGCTCGTGAACTGTAATCTCTTTACAATTTGTACTAGAGTAACAATTGACGACACGCAAATAAAGTGACATTAAAACAATTTTATTTTGGTTCTCCCAGACCATTGTACTGTACTATTTGCTAGGTAAGAAATAGTTGACGAGCCGCAATATAATGGTGTTGTGGTTTTCAATTCTAAATTAAATGAAGTATAGACCGTTGAAATGAGCCCGCAGCTCTCTCGCCCCCTTTGTCGTCACCCCCCCCCCCCAGCCTCTGTACTGCGCGGGCGAGGACTCGTTGAAACGGTATAGCTATAGTGGTTTGACGTATGGCCTCTCAAGCAGAGGGTTGTCGGTTCAAATCCGGGTTCGCACCTCTTGAGTTTTTCAGAATTTGCAAATTTTGCAAATTAGTAAATTTAGCGAACTACTGAAGCAATTATTGAATAAATAATGTTACTACTCGCTAGAAGAGTATTTTAATGATCACTTATCCTAAACTTTTATCTTCTTATTCTGAAATTAAGCTATATTTTTACACGTTTTGACATACATTATCGGTTTAATTCTCTTGATGACATAGCATCTCCATTTCTAATTGTAATTGTATTGACTCATTTTAATTGAACAAAGTTTAAAAATTAAAAAAAAAAAATTAAAATAATTTTAATTTTAAATTTAATGTTTATATTTAATATTCTGACATTATATTACTTGCATGATTATTATTCTCTAATTAAATATTGTTATTTTTTATTGTCAATTATTATTAATTATTTTGTAATTTTATGTTTTGATTCCTTTTATTGTTAAATCTTCATTTCATTCTAGAATATCAATTTATTATATTAATCTCTCTCACTCAAAAATGCTGCGCCCTTCAGGGTTTCATATGATTGAGTTACATGTGAATTGCATTTAATAAACAATACAATACAATACAATTTATGTACAGTCAAGTGTAACAATATATAGTACTAGCAGCCCGTCCCGGCTTCGCACGGGGTAGACAATTATTTATTTTTGGAAATTTGGATATAAAACACTTTTTTTCACAAATATTTTTATTTATTAAAAAATTATTATTTATAATTTATTTATTAATTATGAATTTTTTAATTCGTAATATCTTTTGAATGGAAAGTCCAATTTAAATAATTTAAAAACTATTTTATAGGTAGTTAAATGGTCTTGACCATAAAATAATTTATTTGGATAAGGATTAATATAAACACATAAATAGCATGGTTTGAATTTGGTTAGCATTTTCATTAATGTTTAAAATGAAAAAAGTTGTTGTAGTGACATAACTACAATAGTTGGACATATGCTGCCGCGGAGTTTTTTGTAGACATTATGATGTTCTTCAATATTGTTGTACATTATTTTGTTCTATCGCTAATAGTTTCGGCAGCGCATTCGACGAAAGACATTTTAAGACTCATTTTTCTACACCTTCGGTTACATTGTTCAAATTTTACCAAGGATCCCTAATTTTTTTCAAAATGAAATGCAGCCTATGTCAAATTGGAAGAATGTAGCATTCTATTGGTGAAAGAATTTTTTAAATCGGCCCAGTACTTTTTGAGCCTATTCATTACAAACATACAAACGTACAAAAATAGGTACAAATCTTTCCTCTTTATAATATTAGTATAGATAATAATAGCACACAACTTGCTCATAAATATGTCCCATAGCTCTTATGTCGTCGAATTAAGTTATAGGTATAAACCGATGGGAGGATTAAATCGATACTTATTTTTGCACTTGACCGTACGAAATTACATTTAAAAAAAATTTAATCTGTTTATCGCAAAAAAAGTTACAAAACTTTTTCTTCTTATACTTAGTTACAATCCTTATTTATTTAAGTAGTGCTAAGGGGGCGCCCCTATGTTTGTATGAACGAGGAGCACCATGTGCTTTATGGTGACGGAAAAAATCGTGAGGAAACCTGTATACACCTGTGAAAATTCAATTTCAAGCTCATCTTCAGAGAGTACTATGCAGGGGGGGCACACTTACATATATCATCACTTTTCGTGCGACTACAGCGATCTCTGGTGTTTGCCGAAGAACTAAATTAGCAGCCATCTTGGTTGATTTGTCAAACTTGTCAGTTGTCATTCATCGGCCATGGCCATGGCGTACCAAATTGTACGGTCAAGGACTTTAATTGATAGGCCACTTGCCAATGTTCGTATTTTAGCCGTATAATGCAAATCGGGTTTAGCCGCTTATACTTCGTATATGCTGATTTGAATTAGACGGCTAAAATACGAATAGTGGCAATTAGCCTATCAATTAAAATTACGCGTATCTATAGCTGTACATCACTACCAACATATACATATAGATAGGTATACATCTATAGAAACGTCACATTAGTTCTTGAGCAGCCGTAGGGCGGCAGCACCTTCCATACATGCATATTTGACCATAGAGTTGCCACTCTTGTTCATATAATATTACAATACTCTTTGGTACTATGCACTGAAGATGAACTCTGGTTGAGTTTGAAATGGGTCAGTGTAGTTTGGTGGTGGTGATAGTTGGGTTTGTGTGTGTGTGAAGGTGGAGGAACTGCATGAACACGCATTTCTTACATAAACGCAACTACCGTAAGGCCGCGGGTGAGCAAAGTAATTGACAACCTTTAATTTTTTTAACACCTGAAAATTACTACAGGAATCGAAAGAGTTTCGCCTCCTGAACACGGAAAAATATTTATTATAATTTATTTCTCCATAATAAAATACAACAAATTTAAAAAACATATATGTACTTACAAATATTGCCACAGAATAGATATGTTTCCTTTACCCTTTTCACTAGAAAAAAGAGCTGTCATAATTTTAAATTTGATAACAACCTTAACGTCAAGTTTACGTCATCACTTTTTTTTAATAGAGACTAGACAAAAGTAATGGATCTATTCTATCGTTACGCTCTTTTAGAATAAGCACATCTAACTATCAGCGACTATCTCTTTCCAAACAGTATACAGAGAACTAATCAAATTATAGTCTTAAAAATATGAAATGTTGTCAATTCCTTTAGTTCATTATTTATTTAAAATATGTAGGTAAATACTGTTTTATTACAATTTGCTGTCTTCCAGGTCTTGGATGAGCTGGTGATGGGCGGCATGGTTCTTCAGACCAACATGGCTGACATACTGTCCAGGTTGCAAGAACAGAACAAAATGCAGAAGGCAGAGGTAATATTTCTACTAGCTTTTTAACCCCCAACACAAAAAGAGGGGTGTTATAAGTTTGACCGCTATGTGTGTGTGTCTGTGGCATCATAGCTCTTAAACGGGTGAACCGATTTGAATGCGGTTTTTTTTAATAGAAAGCAGGTTTCTTGGCGACGGTTCTTAGATATGTTTCATCAAAATCGGTTCAGCCGTCCCAAAGTTATCAGCTCTTTTGTTAGCTGCGGAAGTTATCTTGGACGCATAAAGGGAATTTACTTTATGTTCAAACATACGTATGACATAATTGCGTTGGGGGTTTTAAATTTTTAATTTATAGTTATGTAGCGACTACTAGCGCCATCTAGTCATCACATAAGGAACTAACTACTACAATCCTACATCAAGCTATCGAAGTTTCTCAACTCGGCTGCATAAATACTACTTCCAACTTTCATTCATTGGACTTCGGTCCCCAGGCATAACATCTGCCTGGAGAGAGATCTCTCTATACCAACTACCCCCAAATTGGTGACCCACGACATTGGACAAAATCGCAATCTTCAGACACAAGACGATGACGCAGTCTCACAGCAAGCCATACTCACCGCACTGTGCACCATTAGCATGTATCTATTATCTGCCTGGTGTCTACAGTTCGCAAATCCTCCTCCCACTACTTCCACTTGCCTATCAATCAACCAACGCTCGCCAACAAGGCTCCGAGCAATCACGCAACAGGCATCCAGAAGAAGCAGAGGAACAACAATGCTCGCCGACGAGGCTCTGAGCGACTGGCCCTTGCAAGCGCCCCACATGACGCACAGACTGCACTCCACTGCAATTCGTATCGACCTCCGGTCTAAAAGGGGGGCTGATGTAGCGACTACTAGCGCCATCTAGTCATCACATAAGGAACTAACTACTACAATCCTACATCACGCTATCGAAGTTTCTCAACTCGGCTGCATAAATACAACTTCCAACTTTCATTCATTGGACTTCGGTCCCCAGGCATAACATCTGCCTGGAGAGAGATCTCTCTATTGTAACTACCCCCAAAGTTATATTAACGTGCATCCAGTAACTTTATTATGAGGATCGAGCGGAATGTCATCTGATCTCACGAGAGGGGTATCTCTGCAAATATACGTAATGAGATTAGCGCCTATAGAAGTTTTACTTCAAAAACCCCCCGATTTTGAAACATTCTTCCGCTCCGCTCCTATTGGTGTTAGCGTGATGATATATAGCCTATAGCCTTTCTCGATAAATGGACTATCTAACACTGAAAGAATTTTTCAAATCGGAGCAGTATTTCCTGACATTAGCGCGTTCAACCAAACAAACAAACTCTTCAGCTTTATAATATTAGTAGAGATTATTTTTGCACAACGTTAAATTGCCGCAAAATTCACGTGAGTTTTCATTATTGTTCACACATGTCATGTTCGCAAAGATCGAGCTGTCACCATGTCATACATCACGCAGTAATCACTGTCGACGAAGGATAAACAAATTGATTAATTATGACATGGTTCTATTGTGGCCTAGGAATCAAATTGTTTGACTGAATTGGGAGACATTTTATTTGTATTGTATTTTTCATACTAAATACAAACTGAAATATAGATGCACAGAGAAAACCCCAAAAAAAAAGACCAATGCTGGGAATCGAACCCAGGTCCTCAGTATTCCGTGCCGCGTGCCATACCACTACATACACCACTAACCACTTACCTTGGTGTAGTGGTATGGCACGCGGCACGGAATGCTGAGGACCTGGGTTCGATTCCTAGCGCTGGTCTTTTTTTCTGGGGTTTTTTCTGTGCATCTATATTTCAGTTTGTATTTAGTATGAAATATATGGTTTCACGAGATGACCGTAAAAGTAATAAAAATCAAAATCAAAACGTTTATTCTGCAAGTAGGCCGCAAAGGGCTCTTTTATATGACACTTTTTTTAAACTACCAGCGCTTTCGTAAGGACCATCATTGCCAAGAAGAATGCGCCGCAAGAAACTTGGCAGAAAGTCATCTTTTCAAATTAAAATATAATAAACTAGCAGCCCGTCCCGGCTTCGCACGGGGTAGACAATTATTTATTAAAAAAATATTATTTATTATTTATTTATTAATTATGAATTTTTTAATTCGTAATATCTTTTGAATGGAAAGTCCAATTTAAATAATTTAAAAACTATTTTATAGGTAGTTAAATGGTCTTGACCATAAAATAATTTATTTGGATAAGGATTAATATAAACACATAAATAGCATGGTTTGAATTTGGTTAGCATTTTCATTAATGTTTAAAATGAAAAAAGTTGTTGTAGTGACATAACTACAATAGTTGGACATATGCTACCGCGGAGTTTTTTGTAGACATTATGATGTTCTTTAATATTGTTGTACATTATTTTGTTCTATCGCTAATAGTTTCGGCCGCGCATTCGACGAAAGACATTTTAAGACTCATTTTTCTACACCTTCGGTTACATTGTTCAAATTTTACCAAGGATCCCTAATTTTTTTCAAAATAAAATGTAGCCTATGTCAAATTGGAAGAATGTAGCATTCTATTGGTGAAAGAATTTTTTAAATCGGCCCAGTACTTTTTGAGCCTATTCATTACAAACATACAAACATACAAAAATAGGTACAAATCTTTCCTCTTTATAATATTAGTATAGATTACAAATTAAAAAAATCAAGTGTAGAATGCTTCCACCGTCAAAAAAAAATTAAAACGAAAAAATAAAAAATAAAAATAAAAATATTGGAGTTGTCTTCCAATGTCACAATAAAATAAAAAATGAAGTTGAAAAAATAAATACAAAAAGATACTTCATATCAAACTTGTTGTATTGTATTGTTGTTTTGTCGCAGGCGGGTATATCGGCTGCGCCCGCGCGGGCCGTCTCCGCAGTCAAGAGCATGAATCTCCCGCAACAACTGCGTGACATGCGCCTGCCCGACCTGCCCCAAGCCATCAAGGTAAGCGTGCCAGCGCATCGACTTTTCATATACCGCCATCAGAGGCATCTGCGGACAATAGCGGGACATCCCATTTCCTTAGCCCAAATCTTCAGGCTAGACTAGATTATAAGCACCGAAATTAACAATAATTTGAATAAGTTTTTGTTAAAAAATTCATTTTAAGACCAAGCTTTTTATTTATCTATTTATGTTTTTGGGCACAAACGGTACAATAAAACTTATACTACAAACAGTTACATTAAGACGCTGTCAACACCAACGTCGGCGCACACTGTCTATTTGTATCGGAGTAAACGAGATGCCGCTATTACTGGGCAGCCGGGTATATTGAAATTTATCGGGCAAATATTTAATTTAAAAAAAACTGTGGATTATTTGTGAAATATGACTCGTTAGCGGTTTAGGTATGAATATGTTGACTTCATGTTTTTAATTGCAGACGCATACGCCAAAAAAATAAAGACATAGAACCGTTTAATGATGATTTTAAGACCTATCTTTGCAATTATTTTCTATCGAGCCGATTTCGTCCAATTATGTATCGAGTCCGTCCACGGTCTTTGAAATATGATGAATATTAACATATAATTTTTTTTGATGTGCTAGAACAAGCAGTTTTTCTTAAAAAACTGTTTAAATGACATCAATTACAACAAAATTAGGTGTTGTCAGCCTCTTAAAAAATTAACCAACAAAGTTGCCACAGGTTATTAACTCTTAATAATGATAATATAGGTATCTAACGGGTGTAAGAGCAACATACATGCATGCAAAAAACTACGACTAAGAAAAAGAAAAACGAGAATGTGCACCTAACCCATTCTCAGCAAACAAATACAAAAATGGCAAACAAATTACTTACTTATTACTAATGAAAGACTTATATTTGCTTAGAGACTTGCTAAAAATATCAATTTCAGAGAATTTGCTGTTGTGCATTTTACAAACTCGTTTAATAAAAGAGTTCGCAGCATACTTACGATGGGTAAAGGGTTCATGAAGCATACAGTTAGAATTTCTTGAATTCAGGCGAGGTACTCTCAAAACTAATTTACTCAGAAGATACTTAGCTGACTGTACTTTTTATTGTACTTGCATTGTCATCCAATTTACATACATAAGTATACCAAATTTCAAGTGAATCCGACCACTGGAAGTGGGTCGAATTCGACGCCCAAGATTTGACCCTTACATACATAGATACATTGCAAGTTAGTAAAAAGCTTTTAAATATACCGCGATTTACGCCCACGAACACCGTGCGCTCACTTGCTCGCTCGGGAATATCGTGTCCCTATTTCCCGATCTATATTAATCTGGATATTCAATATTTGCGTCATAAAACTTATACGCTTACTTACTTACTTACTACTTACTACACTGGCTCAGCGACCCAAAGAGGATCTTGGCCTCCGACACCTCCGAAACTTATACGCTAATGTGCCATAAAAGTTCTGGTTTAATTTTTCATGCCTTTCAATACTTTGACGCCCAATATACCTAACCCAATTAGGCCGGGTGAAGGAGTCCCGCATTTTTTAGCTAAGTCCCGCCTTTTGATCGCAAATGTACCGCAAATCTGTGCGTTATGGTTGGTAACCCTAGGCATGAGAGCTGTCCCAAGCTATCAAGATAAGCGTGCCAGCGCATCGACACTCCATACAATACCTCCGGCAGGGGCACAATCTTCTAATATATAAAATTCTCGTGTCGCGGTGTTTGTTAGTATCAAACTCCTCCGAAATGGCTCGACCGACTCTCATGAAATTTTGTGTGCATATCGGGTAGGTCTGAGAATAGGTCAACATCTATTTTTCATACCCCTATTCTTCGCAGACAGAGTCGCGGGCAACAGCTAGTGTTATGTATTTATGTGTGATCCGGTAGCATTAGTAGCCGCCGTCGCCGCCGTTTTTTTGCCGTAGACAAAATCTAACCTGGAAAAATCAATTTTCGTTGCTTATAGGAATGCTACGAAGTCGACACAACAAGTTATAACTGGTTGCTGTGCCAACCATTCCTGTATTTGAATCGTGTAATACGATTACCTATTATTGCCAGACCAGTATTCATGTAGGCACTATACGTATACAGTGTCCAATAAGCACATATTTTTTCCTATATTTCAAATTGGTATAGAACCCTCACTGCGCAGGTCCGACTCGCACTGGACCGTCTTTCTTTAAATTTTATAATTTTTTTTTCTAGGATCTGAAATTCTGACCGCTACCTCAGGCGTATCCAGCCACGCCCGTCGCCCTCGCCACCAACATACTAAACACGATATACCCAGAAAAGTACCAGAACCTTCAAAAACCGGAGCTGTCCAACAAGTTCTTCGGCTCAGAAACCCTGAGCACCAAGTTCGCCGAGAGTTTCACAGAAAACTATCAGCAGACCGAAGGTATTAATTTTCCGAATTATGAAAGCCACAAGGCGGAGGGCTACCAGGATTTGAGTGGTAGCACGGTGGAATACTACGGGGAGAGGCGGAAAAGGAAGAAGAAGATTGTGAAGAATTAAAGAATATGCTTGGTTTTTTCGTCGAATGTTTTTTTCATCGACGCGTCGCTTCACCGAATGTTTTGTTCCACCAAAGCTCTCTGTTCACTAAAGTTTGAGTGGTACTACTAATTCTTTGTTGATGGTTTAATGAACACACAATTTTCTGAATTGATTAAAAATAAATATATTTTGCAAATTGAAAACATTCCATCGGTAATTTTTGGCTGTACTTTGATTGTCCACATATTTAACTATAGGTATTTCGCATAATATAAGAGGAGCACATTAAAAAACAAATTATTATGACAAAATAGTTAAAAATAAAAGTGGTCTATGGCAAAGGCGTTGTGTTAAAAGCTTGAATAATACGTATAAATAATTGTATTAGCTGGTAAGAAATATATTTTATGTTACACACGATGTGGTTGTTTTACTTAAGTAGGTAAACAAAAAAAAACCTTCGAACAATGAAGGTCAACCTTTTATTACTATTTACCTACGCCTTTTGAACGCTCGTTCCCTAAATATCAGAATTGCAAAATACTAGATGCCGACTTACCCTATTTTTCTAAAATACCAAATTCCCGGAATACCAGACTTTCCTGTCACCGTGTTTCTCTATATCGGATTGCCAAAAAAGCTTGTTTTCAATACACCTTGTTCCATTCAAAACCGAATTCCCATAATACCAGATAGTGAAAAAAATGATGTTTTGTTCGAAAGCTGAAAAGTTACGGAGTTGTTAAAATTTTAAAAATCGCCATCTATACAACTTTGATGAAACTACGTACTGCATTAAATAGCTTCAAGTTATCGTCTGTAAGCAAGACAGTAACGATCGTAATGTTGCTATTGCACGCTAGATGGCGCTTTTTATGAAAATTACAAAACATACAAGAAAGCTATTTGACAGTAGATGGCGTTACTAGTTATTTTTAAGCTTATTTGAATGTAAAAAATAATAAAGCAGTATACTGTACGACTTCAAACATAAACAATCGAAAAGACTCGCCACTTCAAAACATTATTGGAAAACGGTAAAAATCGCTACAGAATGACTGCAGAACAAAACATTAGATTTTTCGAGAAAATTTGTTTTACTTAGCCTCGTCCGTGAGTTCTAGAGTACGGTTGGTCTCGGATGTCGCTGAGGACTTAGGCGCAAGCCACACAGAAGAGACGTGGGACGGGGGCGCGTCGCCGTCCGCGTCGTTTGTTCGCAGGCCGCGTCTCCGCGCCGTATCTTCTGTCTGCTTTGGATCGCGACGCTTCTATATCGTATATCCGTACATCGTATATCCGGCCGTGACACCCTGACTGAGTTCTCGTTCAGCGAGTACTCTAATATCGTGACCTTTGAGTCCGGCCGGAGCGGGAGTTTATCTTCTACCTATGTTCTTATTTATTCTTATGATTTATTATGATACCAAAAATCAATTAAATCGATGCCGCGTTTTAAGTGTGAGAGCACAGAATATTATAATAGTAGGTACTAACGTACAGAATGGCCACGCTCCGCCCCGCACCGATTAGAGTTACCCCTCCCCCCAAGGCGCCGATTGCTTGTCGCCGCTGTTCACCAGTCGGGTGCGCGACGCGATGCATGTCGGCCACACGGCACTAAACTTTTGCGAAATGGTAATATATTGTGCATTGTATGGGTGTTTGGCAACAGCCAAAGATAAGGAAAGGAGTTTTTTTCGATTTCCGAAGGACGAAAGAAGGTAGATAACCAACTTTAATTAGCAACATGAACAGTGTAGGTAACTGGGTTTAAAAGTTTGTTACCTATAATGTATAAATAGACGTCTTATATTAGTAGGTATTTGTAAAATTAATTTGTTAATTATTTCCTATCAATAGACCAATATCTACAATTACATTCTCTAATTGTCTTTACAAAATTAATTAGGTGTACACTAATTCACTTATTTTTAAACACTTAATTTAGACAAACGATAAGTTTAATTATAAGTACTACGATGATTAGATTACCTACTCATTTTATTTTACATTACAACGTTGCTCGCGCTCAACGAACGGCGCGGCATTCACTTTCCGCAGCTATCTCTTTCTATCTCTTTTTGCGATAGTCAGCCCTGTGCATCTTACGCACACATTGACGCGTGTACAGACGTCATCGTGCCTATGTAGATTCAAGAACGCGTATTTTGTGCGTCGTGACCGCCGTGTCGAGAGGAAACAAAAACACAAATTTACCATCTCATTTAATCAGTAATATTATCATCCATTTTCAAATAGCATTATCCTATCATAGGAGTGATTTCAAGAAAACTGTCATCATCATCATGTCGATTTCAGAGCGTTTTGACCGCCGCGTTTTTTTTTCATTAGTGTCGACGTAAATATTGCAGAGGGAGGATGATGATCAGAGTTAACTTTTTATATAAATGTGTGGCGGTACCGAGGCTTAGTCTGATTTTATCCAAAGTTGTCGCGATTTATCATTATTTTACAGCAATAATCGAGTGACACTAATGAAATTTAAAAAACGCTGACAAAACGCTCTGAATTCGACCAACATTTTTATTCGAGCGTTTCAACCGCCTCATTCATCTGGTCACATTTTTTAAGAAATGGCAGAAGATTCTATAACAATTTCCAGTTACACGCACAGGACCTATAATATAACCGAATGCCCCATCAAAATCTACAGCCATTTTTTAAAAATGTGACCTGATAAACGTTCGAATAAAGGCCCTTCAGCCGTAGGACGTCCACTGCTGGACATAAACCTCCCTCATTGATGCCCAATCATTATGGTTGGAAGCAGCAACCACCGTGAACCTGGTTACATATTACTTATTCTGTGCCTGCGGCCTTTACCAAATCATCCGTCCATCTCGTTGGTGGACGTCCCACGCTGCGCTTGCCGGCCCGTGGTCTCCATTCGAGAACTTTTCGGCCGCAACGGCCATCTATTCTGCGTGCTATATGGCCTGCCCATTGCCGTTTCAACGAGCTAATCCAAAAACAAACAAAAAATAATGTCACTGTCTAATTCTAAATGCTATTTAAATACGTTACATTAATACAATTAATGCCGAGGACTGAGAAAGTATTTGTAGTCACGTCGAAGGTGAAGAAAATAAATACAAGAAACTTGAGGAAATACTTTGATCAATTATAACTGTAGATCCACAGTCGCGCGTTCGAAAATGTCCGAGCCAAATGAGCGCCATTGGCCTTCTTTTTTCTCAGTACGTTGCGTGAAATTGTCAAGTTTAGCTGTCAAGTGTCAACCGAAATTCGACTGTAATGAAGTAAAGACTAGGTTCAAATTTCTGTGTAGGTGATGATTTTAATTGTTATGCAAACAAATAAAAAAGTTCGGACATTTTTTGAAGGGGATTTTGTTCGGCAATGTGTATCTTCAGTTATAATTGATCAAAGAGGAAATAGATCGATTTGACCTGCCTATTTCCATTTCAACCGTCTCTCCGTCTTTCACGCTAGAATCGGCATAGTGCTTCTCTCTCGCACACGCAACTATTTCGTGAAATACGCCAAGTGAAGTGCTAGCATTAGACTGCACTTTCAGTTCATTAATGTGGACCTCCGCAAAGTAACTCCTGATTCAATAAACCTAATGATTATACCCACAGTGAAAAAAAATGTACGTAAAATAAATATTAAAACATCAACAGTTATTTTGCGATACACAGACAGACGGAACGAGCAATTGAACTCCCATTAACTGACCGCGCACTGAAGATTATTATTTTGAACTAAAAGGAGAAACTGCCATTTTGTGAACTAAAATTATACACGAAAGGATGTGGTCAAGAAAAGTAGGTTATTTGTTTAATACGTAGTTTTATTGTAAACATGCACCGGACAATGTTGGGTTCCCTGCTTTCTTGTTAATACAAAAACCATGAGAAAGTAGGGACAAAAACAAATAAAGCTCATGGTAAATTTCGAAAGTAATTTCGCACATAAATTTGGAAAAACTCAAAAAACCCTTTGTTTGAGAGGCCATATAGGGTATCTAGTTAAATTGGCTAAGTAAAGTTTTTTGAAGAGGTGCTGATTACATTTTTTTTTCGACAACGGTCGACTTCAACACCAAGAAACTGGAGCTGTTTTATCTTTATCTCCTTTTATTTATTGGAAATATTTTTTTAAGTGTTTGAGATGACATTTGTGAGATTTTACGGCTGACAAGCGGTTCGTGCTCAGTACTAAGAAGAAATAGAAAAAAAAACGAAGTCAGCTGTCGCTTCTGTCAATGTCAAATGAAATCTAACAGTTTGCGTTTCGTTTGCTTTGCGTTGTCCAAGAAGCAGTTCCAAAATAGTGATCGAAAGTATTCAATCATGATCCAGTTATCGTGCATAGGTCGTGGAGAAATGCGGTAAAATTGAAAGTCCGGATTTTATGAGGAGGTCGATAAAAATAGTCCAAAAATCACACTGAGCACACCAAAACGTAAAGCAAACGAAACGCAAACGATTTGACATTGACAGAAGTGACAGTTCACTTCGGTTTTTTTTCTGTTTTTACTAAGTTCTGAGCACGTACGGCTTGTCAGCCATAAAAACTCACAAATGTCATCTCAAACACTTAAAAAAATTTTTCCAGTTAACAATAGGAGATAAAAATAAAACAGCTGCAGTTTCTCAATCTCCAGAACGCCGACTGTCGAAAAAAAATATAATTAGCACCTCTTCAAAAAACTTTACTTAGCCAATTGTCGTGGAGTTTCACAGTGCTAGTTACCTATGCTGTTTATGTTGTGTAATGGTTAGGAAATAAATAAACCCCACACCACAACTTGAAACCTAAATAGTGCATTAAAAATACGAATACCTACGTTGATAAACCAAATTTTAATCTAAATCGATAGAGTTAGTTTCGCATTTATAATCTGAAATATAAAAATCTCGTGTTTGTTATCGAACTCTTCCGAAACGGCTTGATCGATTTTTATCTTTTTTTTTTCTATGTATTCGGTAGTTCTGAGAATAGGTCGTAGGGTATTTTTTATGCCACTATTCTTCGCGGACAGAGTCGCGGGCAACAGCTAGTCTAATATATAAAAATCTCGTGTCACGGTGCTTGTTATCGAACTCCTCCGAAACGGCTTGACCGATTTTTATGAAACTTTTTTCCTATACTCGGTAGCCAAGTTAGCTATGTTATGAAGTATCTTTTTGTATTTATTTTTTCAACTTCATTTCTTATTACTTTTACGGTCATCCCGTGAAATCATATATTTCATACTAAATACAAACTGAAATATAGATGCACAGAAAAAACCCCAAAAAGATACTTCTTAACATAGCTAACTTGGTTAAAGTTGCACAGTAGCGCCATCTCTTGTCCAGGTGAGCAGTTAGTTCCGAAGGAGTGTTGAAATCTCTCGATAGAGGGTGTAACATAGACGTGCGCTTGTCACTGCATAAAGTGATAATTTAGCAGACTGAAATGTATGATGTATAGGAAAGATTCGTGCCTAATCTCTAGACCAGTGGTGGTGTAGGGGTTTAGCACGCAGCACGGAATGCTGAGGACCTGGGTTCGATTCCCAGCATTGGTCTTTTTTCTGGGGTTTTTTCTGTGCATCTGTATTTCAGTTTGTATTTAGTATGAAATATATACTCGGTAGGTCTGAGAATAGGTCGAAGGCTATTTTATACAGCTAGTATTAGTATGAATTTATTCAGGTAACTACTTAATTGAATCTTTACAAATGCCATATTGGTCTAAATTTTATGCCAATTCAAGATTTTCTCTAGAACCCAAAAGCATAGCTTCTCGAAATCTTACATTTGGACAATATGTCGACCGCAATACTCGGCCCAATTTAAAAAATACTACAGCACACGGCGGCCGGCATGACCACAAAATGACCACTTCATAGCGGTATGTCCTGTATTGACATATTGTTACGAATAAAAGAAAGTTTTTGCAGTGCTCCTGTGGTTAAAAAGTAGCTGGTGCCCGCGACTCCGTGTGCCGAAGGATCGCTATTACGCAATGTTGCAATTTTCTGGGTTTAAAATCTATCCTGTCCTCCCCAGGGTTTCAAATTTATCTCCGTACTAAATTATTATTTTTTTGTTGAACAATATAGGCTTGCGTTTGACCACAATCACGCCTAATCGAAAGTGAAGATGAGGCCTACGAGATAGAGCACGCTTGCCTAGTAAATGCTCATTCACCATAGACTTGAATTTAGGGGAATAAGCAGAAGGAAGGCAGCTGAGCGAGGTGTTGTGCGCCCCCAAGCTGCAAACCGTACAACAAATACGGGGCACTGTAACCGGTACGCGCGCGCTGCACAACTGCTCAGACCCTTCCTCCAGAATGGCTTCCATACTGCCCTGCTGACCCTAAAACGCAGTAAGAGCAAAAAGTGATTAGACCATTATGTTCCTTACGCTGTGCTTGTTATAGTTCAATATTCAACAACCGTAAAAACCCTCTTACTGCGTTTTAGAGTCTGCAGGGCAGCATAGGCAACAGGCCGGAACACGACGAGTCGCATAGCGGCCTGGCTCAACCTATAGGGTGGTGACCAGCCACGGCCGAAGCCTACCACCGGAGTAGTATCGCTTGTTTAGCACCACCCAGGGGTCACGTGTAGGGACTCGAGGGTAAACCTACGGACGCGAGTGATTTTGACCCCCGAATTATGGTTATTAATTACCCATACAAACTTTCACCCCCCTTTACACCCCCTTAAATGATAATTTCTGGGATAAAAACTATATCCATACTTACTTTTCATCTAGTTCAGCGGTATAAGCATGAAGAGGTAACATACATACAGACACACTTTCGCAATAGGGATGACGACTGGGTTAAAAATATGTCATTCTATTTAGTCCGTCAGTTAGATTATAAGAAAATATGGGACACGTATTTTTTGGTTTATCAAATTATTAAAAATCTACAAAGATATAGATCATCAAACTTCCGGAGTGGGGGCTTGTGACGTCACCCTTAGGTAAAAATTGTACCATATGGTGACGTCACTCGAAACTTCTAAGCACTGTATCCTCGTCATTTTTTGTTTGTTAAACAAAAGAAAAAATACGTGTACAATATTTTTTAATAATCTAACTGACGGACTAAACAGTTTTTTTTAGTCGTCTAGCCTATTATAATAATACTAGGTGTTGGCCGTGACCACGTCTATGAAGTATTCGTTTACCGATATCCCGCAGGAACTTTGCAATTTTGTGGGATTAAATCTATCCTATGTCCTTCCCACGGTCTCAAATTATCTCCGTACCATCATTGATTTTGATTCCCCAATACATACTTCCACCCCCTTTTTTTTTATAATAAATAGGCTTACATTTGACCTCAATCTCGCTTGATGAAAGGCGAAGAAGAGGCCTAAGATGGTACACGTTTGCCTAGGACAAAAACTATTCCATGTCCTTTTCAGGATTCAAACCAAAGCCATACCATCTGCAGCAGCATTTTAAGCGTGAAGCGGTAACAGACAGACAGACACATTTTCGCATTTATAATAATAGTAGCTGTTGCCCGCGACTCGCAATTTTTCGCAATTTTTCGGGATGATAATTATCCTGTGTCTTTTCCGGGGACTCAAACCCATGATCCTCTGTTTGCGAGATCATAGGTCACACCATTAGGATACAGGTAGGATATAGGTTTGGAAATAAATAGGTAACACCACAACTTGAAACCTAAATAGTGCATTAAAATATGCATACCTACGTAGATAAACCAAATTTCGTCTAATTGGTTCAGCATTTTAAGCGTCATTGAGAGGTAACAGACAGACGGACACACTTTTGCATTTATAATACATATTAGTATAGATTTCTTTACTATATTTGACAGGAAAGTTATAGTTGAAACGCTAGCAACGCTAGTAAATAGAACTAACCTTTCGTGAAGAGGTAACAGATAGCAAGACTGACATAATTTCACATTTATAACATTAGTACGGATAAAATAATTTTTGGATCCAGTCAGTCCATCTTAATAGGTACCGTTTTTTAGTCCGAAAAAAAGTATTCCACATTCAAGTTTGATAAACATCGCGATCAGTAAACACACAATAAAACCGAAAACTGAAAAGATGCGGCAACCTCAATAATACCCATATTTCACTATAGCCTTTGTCACTCGGCGCTAGAGACCACCCAGACTGGGCCCAATAGTGGGCTATTAAAGGAAAAAAGATAAACGCACCGGCATCATAAATCTACTTTTTGGTAAATGTTTTGATCTGTCAGGTGCAGGAGTTGCGAACTGAATAGGGGAAGTTATTTTGGTGATTTGATTGATTTGTTTACGAGTATTATCATCCCAACGTATTGGGCAACAGCTAGTTTTCGATATTTTGGGCATTATCACTTTGAAGTGCGAAATATTTTAAATGTCGAAATTTTGGTGTTTTCTTACTCATTTTTAGGGTTCCGTAGTCAACTAGGAACCCTTATAGTTTCGCCATGTCTGTCCGTCTGTCTGTCTGTCTGTCTGTCTAACCTCGGCTAAGCTCAGAGACTGTTAGTACTAGAAAACTGTAATTTGGCATGAATATATATATTAGTCACGCCGACAAAGTGGTTAAATAAAAAAAACTAAAAAAAATTTTTTTAGGGTACCTCCCATAGACGTAAGGTGGGGGTGATTTTTTTTTCTCGGCTAACCCTATAGTGTGGGGTATCGTTGGATAGGTCTTTTAAAACCATTGGGGGGTTGCTTATATGATTTTTGTATTCAGTGATTTGTTTGCGAAATATTCAACTTTAAAGTGAAAAATTTCATTAAAATCGACCGTCCTTTAAAATCTAAACTGTTGGGTGGAAAAATTTGAGAAAATTCAAAATGGTACTAAATATATTAAATTTACAAGGAAAATTATAGCGGCTAAGATTGCTTGGGAATTATTTGTAGTTTAAGAGTAAATAGTAGCCTAAGGTATTAAACATACCGTCACTACTTTGAAAAACTCGTATCTCAAATCAGCATGTAAACAAAACTGAACCTTGACTTGCGCGTAATAAAGTTCACTTTGCCAGATTAACGATTTTGAGATACGAGCTTTTTTCAAAGTATTGACGATATTTAACTTGGAAGGTTCCGTACACATACGAAATCCTTAGAAAAATATTACTTGATTTTTTCGTAATGGCTACGGAACCCTATCTTGGGCGTGTCCGACACGCTCTTGGCCGGTTTTTTATAAAGAAAAATTGTCCTTATTTTTAACTAAATCATTTTTGTAACTTTTTTCTCGCGTACTTAGTAGTTTGTATGTATGGCTCGTTACGAAACGGCCATAAAAAAATTGTATAACAAATCGAGGACACTTTTTCTTATCATCAGAAATAAATCGATAGCGCTCTAGATTCTTAGTAAAAAAACACCGAAATTTACTCATTTAAAAAAGCTTTCTGCGTACTCTAAAGTGATAAATGCCCATTTACGTATTTTTGTCATTATTCCAGCGTTTGTTTGGAATCACTTTCGCGGGCATATTTATTTAGAAATGGCAGAATATACTCATACAGTTTCCAGTATCTTGTGATGCTGGTGACCCCCCCCACATACACCATTACCACAACCGAGGCACGCAGCCCGGTCCGGAACCGAACGGCGACCCAGCGGAAGGCTACACGCGCCGCGCCGGTCGGCCGTCAGCACGCAGCGTTGTAGCCGCACGTTACTCGAAGCGCGCGTCACACCCGCAGCACTGCCCTTGCAGCCGCGCACCTATAAAAGGCGCCGAACGCGCAGGTCCGGGTGCAGTCTTATACCTCCAATCTAAGGTGATAAGGTACGGTCCAAATACCACGGATCTTGCCCTCTGCGGACGAGGTATATGATTGTGCGCCCCCTGCCTTACCTCCCCGCTCACTCCTCACCCGTTCCTGGCCTGAAATAGCGCGGTTGGTCGATCCCAAACCGTGCTATCAGGACCTCTCGTTTCCACCTGGTGGAAGGCGGCCGGTCTATACCAAGCTGTGCCTCCAGCGGTAACCGACTTTGACCAGCACGGCAGGTCAAACCCACGCCGTGCAGTCAAAGGCACACCCCCCCGTAAGGACCCCGGTTAGGCGCGGGAATCCACCGGGATTCCACCCGCGGTAGGTCACGCCCCTCTGGCGATATCCACTAGTCGTAGTGTTAGCTTAAGGTCATTTATTATACATATAATAAACAGGCATAAAAGCCCTTCGCATTTATATTTGGTAAACGGTTGTTTATTTCATTCCCCAATTCCTATTCTCTGAGGTATACCTTCATATGCTCCCAGCCAGGTTCGATTCCCGGCCGGAGCCAAACGTGCGACCCCTTCCGAGCCGTCCGTTACCGATTTAACTGCTCCCAGCCAGGTTCGATTCCCGGCCGGAGTTAAATGTACGGTCCCCCTCCGGGAAATCCGTTACAATCTGGTAGACGTCGAGGACCCAGAGGTTTAAGGGAGAACTGAGATGGCAAACTGAAGAACCTAACATTAATTCTAGTCTAACATTTGGTAGCGTAGTGAACGATACGATGCTCCGAGGATGAGCTCTGGTTGAGTTCGAAACTCGTCAGTGTAATTTGGTGGTGTTGATAGTTGGGTTTGTGTGTTTTGTGTGTGTTCGTACAGTGTGGAGGTGGAGGAACTGCATGAAAACACATTTCTTGCATAAACGTAATCGTAATTATCATATTAAGGTTTCCGTTCATTGAAGAAGCTTCCTTAAAGTAAACAGAAATTAAAATGATCCTATACGGGTTCCGCTTTTTCCTTTCGAGGTGCGGAACCCTAAAAACAAAGTGCATAAATTAATTAAAAGGCAGGTTTAGACAAAGTCAGTAACTGACTTCGAATTCGAGACAAGTCAGCGCTGACCTTCCACCGCTGTACTGACTTCAAATCAATTTACATTGGGTACCTATTTCTCGGGTCAGCGCTGACTTGTCTCGAATTCGAAGTCAGTTACTGACCCTGTCTAAACCTGCCTTAACATTATATTATTCTACTGAGAGTGAAACGTCTGTGTTGCATTTAGTCTGCTAGGCATAATGTCCGTTTAATGAGAAGGACCACAGAAAAGAAAGTCCAGGGAGAAAATCGGCCCCAGTTATAAATGCCCTTGAAGCAAATCGTCATCAACGAAAAATGACAAAAAAAACGTCCCTAATACATAATACACTATTTTTAAAGAAAAAGAAGAAATACATACAACTTTACATTAAAGTAGTTAGTAGTGTGGAGTACAATTTTAACTGCGGACGTTTTGCTCCCGTGGTCATTTAAATTGCGGACGCATTTTGCTCGCATGACGTATTACGTTACGGACTTTTATTTAACGATAATGTTTTGCTATGATGACCTACTTATCAATCCTAACCCCACAAGAGTTCATAATGTACGGATAGTCAATCCTGTCCGCAATCATAGTTGATGGTGGATGCCGTGGATGGTGGATGCTGGTGGATGGTGTTGGTGGTAGGGACGGCATTATTATTATGACGTTCCACTAGTCACGGCCTCCTCACAGAAAGGCTTGGGCTGTTCCCACGCGGGCAAGTAAAGCTCATGGTTTTAAATCGGCTAGGGAACTCTAAAAAAACCCTTGCGCCATGCCGGTTAATTGTCTACAGATAATATAGATGGCGGCCACAGATCATATAGAGTCATCCCGCGGCGGCGTGCAGCCAACATGGCGGCCAGAACTGACAGTAGGGTGGCCATTTACTAACACAAGACACACAGATCAATTTTTTGTTTTATAAAAAAATATTTTATTTGCTAGAAATACTCAAGCGGATGTTCATAATTGAAAATGCCAATATTCAGTTTTAATTTAGTCTTAACTTTAATAAATATGAGGCTTTAAATCTAGATAATTCTTTTACAGAGTAAAATGCATTTCAAGTTAAAGATTCCGATAAAAGTTTCTTAAATTCTTGCCCTTCAGTTGCTCATTTATTCAGGTAACTTATTATATAATTTGGGTGCCATACCGAATGCACTTTTTGCACATAAGGCTGAAGGAATTAATTAATAACATAATGTAATGATACTTCCACAATCATCAAAATCCCAGCCTATACATATACGCCCACACACACACACACACACAGGCTTCCTCTGAGAATGAGAGGGCTTGGGCCATAGTTCCTACGCGGGCTCAGTACTGATTGGGAACCAAACACCATTGAATTTCTGCTCGTATGTGTGCACTGTGCAGGTTTCCTCTCAGGTAAAGAAAAACTCAGAGGTGCGAGCCCAGTTTGAACCCAGGACCCTCTGTTTGAGAGGCCATAGGATTTGTCCTAGTGGTTTGCCACTAGGCCACGACGGCTTCATCATCGTCCCAATTGTCCTAATTTTCCCCCAAAACCTACTCACCCTATTCACTCAATTGTCAAAAAAGTAAATTTAAACCCAAAAGATAATTATTATTTTACGGGCCCAAAGTAAATTATATGTATTCTATGGCTAGACCCTTTTCTATCACCAAATAAACGAGACACCTCGTCCCACCCAAAAAAGGTAAAACCTTGGTTCAGCGAAAACTGGTTTATTTTGAGTTATTAATTTCTTTTCGGCCATCCATTTTGGGAGCGAGCGGGACAGAGATGTGTTATTAGCATGTGCTAGAGGGGGACGCGAGATTTTGGAGGTGAAGCGTATGGGCGGCGTTCGTTTGGTGATTATTGTTTTTTCTATCCTTACCTTTATACATGGTGTTTCTAATAAAATACACTCACGGTCAAATAATTCGGCCCACAGTCCACCTTTCATACAAAGGAGGCCACTTTGATGCCTTAGTTCTCCACCAGGTCGGCGCCCCAGTGAGATCTGATGATGGATATCCAGAACATCGATAATGGAGGTCCAGAGTTCCCAACATACACAACTGATTCAACAAGCAGTTCACACCACAGCGAGAGAATATGTATCAGCATTTAGATTTTCATTCATTTTATTGGTATTTTAGATGTTTTTCTGAACATGTATAATTTCCGTGATAAACGCAGATTCAATCAGGTGGGTATCTTAGGAACTCTGAAAGTCCTTTAACAATGCTCAGAGTAGCCATCATCAGATCACAGCCAAAGAAAAAAATCGCCATATTAGTAGGTTTGGGGGTAGTTACAATAGCAGAGAGATATAGATCTCTCCAGGACTGGGGATGAAAAAAAATATTATTATGAGAGAGATGCAGACGAGCAAGCGGGTCATCTGATGGAAAATGATCACCACCGCCCATAAATATCAACAACTCAAAGAGAGTCACTGATCTGTTGCCGGCCTTTAAAAAGGAGAGGGAATAGGGGAGAGAGGAGAGGTATTGGCGGTAGTTATTTTTAATTTTTTTATGTACTTACGGGTTTTCACAAGGTCGGGCTGTGTTCCCACCCAATTAGGTTTTTGTTGCGAACTGTTCGCCGGCGTTCGTGTTGTTACAGTGTGTATGTTTTTTGTGTTTAGTTTTAAATGGGTCCCACTGAAAAACAGCGTTGTGGCTTGTGGCTTGCCTCAACATTATGCTGAGTGGGGCCCAATTTATACTATTCTATATTTATTTCACTGGTCAAAAGTCTTTGACCAGTGTGTGTTGCCAGTGATGACTTATGGCACTGAGACGTGGCCGCTAACGATGGGTCTTATAAGGAAGCTCAAGGTCACTCAGAGGGCGATGGAGAGGGCTATGCTTGGAGTTTCTCTGCGGGATCGCATTAGAAATGATGTAATCCGCGCAAGAACTAAAGTCACGGACATAGCTCGAAGAATCGCTAGACTTAAGTGGCAGTGGGCAGGGCATATCGCCCGTAGAACTGACGGCCGATGGGGCCGAAAGGTTCTCGAGTGGCGTCCGCGGACCGGAAGACGCAGTGTAGGTAGGCCTCCAACAAGATGGAGCGACGACCTGGTTAAAGTGGCGGGAACGCATTGGATGCGGATGGCGCAGGGCCGATCTGTTTAACGAGCCTTGGGGGAGGCCTATGTTCAGCAGTGGACGTCTTTCGGCTGAAATGATGATGATGATGATGATATTTATTTGTATATTTCCTGTCAAATGTATTTTTTTTCTGTGTTTGTATCGAATATGTGTAAATAAACATCTCTCTCTCTCTCTATTGGGCCCCGGCGCTCTCACTGACCGTACGAAACGCAGCAGGAGTACTGCTGCTTCACGCCGGTGTTCTATGAGAGGGTGGTACTGCCCTGGACGAGCCGGCCCATTTGTGATGCAGCGGCTAGCTACAACATGGCTCTACCACTACAAAACTTTTCAACTTTTTAGTTTTTTTTTATTTACGTACTGTACCTTATATAATCTTGTTAAAAGAAATATCTTTTAATTTTCTGTTTATCTGAGCTTTTATTATTTAATTTTTATGTGCAATAAACAGTTTACATAATACATACACACATCACCCTGTATCCGATGCCCGGTGATGAGCCAATCACGAACGCCGCCGTAATGTTTTTATTTATCACTTCGCTTTTTGATTTAGGCTTGGAGCCCCGTGGGGTTTTAGAAAAACCGGACAAGCGCGAGCCGGACTCGCGCACCGAGGGTCCCGCACATGAATTATCGCAAATTAGCCTGCGTCCAATACAAATCGCAAGCGAACGAAGTGAAAGCTAATTTTAAGCTGAATTTTCTTTGGAAACAAATTTCGAAAACCACGGAGAAGCGAGTTATTAGCCCTCAAATACGTGAGCTCACAAGTCATTAACCATCTATGGAAATGTTTTTGCTATACATAAATTAATTATAATAATAATTATTATTATTTTTGGTTTTCGGATTCTGATATGAGGCCAATGCCATGTAGTGGACGTGCGAGAAATAAAATGTATGTAAGTATAACATTCGTTCTATCCCGTGGAAAATTCCAAAAAGCCCTTCTCACTGTACTACGATCCCAAATATATCTGCCAAGTACTAAGTCTTAATAACAAGTACAGTTGAAGAGATAGGTTAACACAGACAGACACAGAAATAACAAAAACAAAAAGCAGAAACACCAACATCAACATCAAAAATACTTCTGTAATTAGGACGTTAAACTATTTCGGAAATACCATGATTGCCAAGAAGAATAGGTACGTCACAAGAAACTTGGCACTAAGTCATATTTTCTAAAAAACTACAAAAATAACAACAACAACAACAAGTTATGGTATGACCAAGAGAAATTGGGAATCATTTTCATATAAAAAAAATAATTAAACTGTTTATTTCTTTTCTTATAAATACAAATTAATTACTACTATTATTAGTACAATCTTTTAAATTTAAGATTATATACTAACAACTTACCTTCATTAAAATTACATTAACTTATTATAATTAGTTATTATTTGTTAACAGGTACTTTTTTACAATACTCTTAGTCTGCTGTGTTGGCTTATCAAGTACACATTTTATGATATCATGGGGAAAACTGTTTAGGATATGTGGCAAGTAATTTGACCACACTCTTTTGCCATATTGATTACTCTTAGGTACCATGAAATAGGATTGATTGGTTAAGTGCCGGAGGTGGCTGGTCTTGTATACTTATCAAGTTTCTCTATTCATACTCATACTCATACTCGTACTCATTTATTCATAATATTTATTACATGTCATTCGGTTCTTATACTCTAATATCACAGCTAATTTTACCTTATCAAATACACTAAGGACTCAACAATTTTGGATCAATTTATTATAGTTATTTCTGTATAGGTATTTAACTTTGAGTGGAACTATTGTTTTCAATATTCTAATTAGCAAGTCATATATTCGCTGTAGGTATGTTTTGTAGGTTCTACCATAGCTAGATATACCATAGTTTATTAGTCAATTATATATGTATAGATTCCATCACAGCGCCACGCTGTCAACATTAAAATAAAATTTACAACCACTTGGTAATTCGAATAAAACTATAAAACTGCATTTCCCTTATAAAATACGTCCGGTAATTTTAAATCTTACTAAGGCGTTTCTAACCTTTTTCCCTTTATCCTTCGAGAACTTACATTTTCCGGATAAAATAAAATAAGTTTTGGTTAAAAATTCCATTTTTAATACGAGCCCTATGTTTCAAACCAAAAAAAATAATTCTCCTCTAGGTATTTATAGTTTCTGAGGGAGCCAAACGATAGCGCGATCTAATTCGATCTTACCGCCATCTATCGGATTTTATAAAAACTAAATTAACGCTTAGTGCGTCGACAGTTAGGTCGTGTCGTTTTGTCACAGAGTTCCTATGGCCATCGTCCAGATCCATCATCAAATCAGCTTCATGTCATAATAATATTAATATTGTATTGTCACCTATAAAAATTGCAGCTCAATCGGTAATCGGGAAGTGGGTCAAATTTAACTTGCAAGATTTGATTACAGACAGACATCGGGACAGGTGAAACTAAATAAAAGCTTTTAAAAAGTCAGGGTACGAAGACCTTCGTCAGATATTAAAATGATTCCTTTATCATGTCATAGACGAATCGCCATCGCCAATCGAGGGAATGCTGCCAGACAACAGCCAGCCTTTTGGGTACGATGCCACGGGGACGGGGGGCTTTTTTGGACTTACAAGTTTTGATATTTTTAACAGTACTATATTATCTTTGAAGAAATTGTTCCAATGATTGGCAGTACAATACACAACTGTTTCTAAACTTTTAACTTTAGCCATACTTAGTTTATATCATAATGTGTAACTATGTAGGTATTTCTTAAGTTCACATTTAACTATAATGTCACTGAAGCATGCATCTTTATATTTAATATAATGTTGCATGTAATACATTTCTATTTGTATTTAGTTATACTTAAAAAATTAAAATATTAGTGATAATTTTGAGATGTCGGAATCCGTATCAAAATAATATATGCCGTAAGTTACCTTTATATCCAAAATTAAATGTTCTAAATTCAATAACATCTTTACTAAAGAATCCGACATCATAAAATTATCATAAAATAAAAATAATTTTAACTTTTAATAATTTTAATTATAATCCTTTTTATATTGTATTTAGCACTTTTACAATTTAAGGAAACTGTAGGTCTTATGTTAATCATAAGTATTTCTGTACACATTCTTGTATATGACCGTTTGTTTCTCTTCTCAATAAAATAAAATAAAATAATTGTAGGAGTTTTTAAGTTAGATATTTAAAATAGATTAGTTTTCATTATTACTTTTTCTTAATATTTGTATTCTTAGTTTCAAATAAATTGGATCTCTATTCATAGACAAATAAATACCTTTTGAATAATGCTTTTAAATAGTTTACTATACTGTGTTAAAAAATTTAGTTGTTTTGAATAGTTTAGATGTGAGAAATTTAATAACATTCTAGATCTGTTTAAAAATATATATACCTTGTTGATTTTCTTGCCTGATTCTTCTCAACAAGGTTTTTCCGAAACGGTGGTCTACGACTTTCATAAGTGCTTTGTTGCCTATAGCCTAAATTAAGAAAAAATATTTTCACTTTTGACTTTGACTATATACTTAAATGTGATTTACATAAAAGGTTACGTTACGACGCCGCTCTTTCCATTATTTTTGTCACTTTTCTTATTACGATCATTTACAATATTACTGGAGATTTCATACAGAACGTAAATGAGTAAAGTCGGGTAAACTTAATAAGATACCCACTAAGCATCAAGAAAACGCATATTCACCAGAAAGTAGGTATCGATTATAATGTTAATCCAAAACGAAATAAAAGTGGACCCAATTTACGTGATACCAACATTAAGAGCGGAATAATTTACCCAATTTATTACAGGCGCAAAAGGACTGGCCGCGAATAAGTCGGTAAACACTTTATCGTGCCAACCGTCGCCTTAAATTATTAAAAAAACAACGACCCCTACAAATTTATATAGCGGCGGGAGATTTGAATTCGGAACGAGTTTTTTTTTGAAAACTAAATGGTTTTCGGCGGCGATGTAAGGTTGTGATCGGAACCCAATAGAGTCGATGATTGTTTGTTATTATTATTATTTGAACCGGTATTCTTCTTTTAAATATTAATTCAATCTGAATCATCTGAAGTTATTTTTATTAAATTATTCCAGATCTTAAGAAAACAAATATAGAAAGTACAAAACTTTACATCATATTATTTTTATTCTTACTGACTTCTAATGCATGAAAAATAAGAACTTGTAAATTCAGTTTCAAATGTTGCAGTTTAATTTCCTTGCAATCGAAATGAAAAGCAGAGTGTAAAACTCGAGCGTTAAACCCATTTTCCCCTCGATATGTCGATTCACCTATCATATGAACGTCTCGGGTAAAATGGCTCGTTTTATGCTCTTGTTGTACAATCTAGGTACTATTTCAGGCCAGTTGGTTTTAAAAAATCTATTTGGTCTCCACACCACTCTCTATTCCCGAACGTTTCTGATTTCTAAATCCGGTAGGGCATCGCGCGTATCGCCGCGATTTTTCATTGGCCCCTTTTAAAAAAGGAACAGCGCCTACTTTTTTTCAAGACCCCGGCACCAAAGGATCCGGCCAGGTACGTTTCGTTTTATGTATTTTTTTAATGACCAAATAGTTTTTAGGGGATTGAGTTTGAATATTATGTAAGTTAGATATCATTTAAAACGTCGCTTAGTACAAAAAGATTTTGGTACTATGTAAATTTGTTTATTTATATAGGTACTTAAAGTAAAAGAATACGTGAAATTATGTTAAGATAAAAATTACATTTTTAAAACAAACTTTTTATTGAGGTTTATTAGCATATTTTTGCATGAGCCCCTCCAAAACATTGCGTTTTCTTCTTCTAAATTCTAAAAGACGTCTATCGTGGCTAGATTGTCACAGATTAAAAGTAGATTTGGGGCAGACCTGTCATCGATCTGTCGCCAAAATTATTCTGCAAAAAAAGCTCTTAAATGGAATTCGGCGTTAAATTCGGCGTAAGCTCGCTTTCATTGTTGTTTATTTTAAAAAAAGGCAGGTAACAAAAATGGCTAAATATTTTATTTTGTGGACACCAACTGTGTTTATTGTGACAGTGTTAAAATGGTAAACAGTTTTGGATTTTGTATGTATACTTTATTGTTTAAGTGAAAGTAATGTCATGGTTTAGTTTAATTCATTCAAATAAAAAATGTCTTTAAAAAGAGTCATCGTTATCAGCCCAGCCTAATACGTCCCACTGCAGGGCACAGGCTTCCTCTCAGAATTAGAGTTATAGGCTTTGATCAATTATAACTGTAGATCCACAGTCGCGCGCCCGAAAATGTCCGAGCCAAATGAGCGCCACTTTGATAAAAGTGGCCTTCTTTTTCTCAGTACGTTGCGTGAAATTGTCAAGTTTAGCTGTCAAGTGTCAACCGAAATTCGACTGTAATGAAGTAAAGGCTAGGTTCAAATTTCTGTGTAGGTGATGTTTTTAATTATTATGCAAACAAATAAAAAAGTTCGGACATTCTTTGAAGGGGATTTTGTTCGGCAATGTGTATCTTCAGTTATAATTGATCAAAGGTTATAGGGCAGATTGGGAGCTTCACACACGCCATTGAACGTAACAGATTCGACATTCCCTTTGGACAGCCGCTATATTCACCTATAACCCGCCTCACAGAGGACATTGTCAGTTGTCAAAAAGAATAGAATCACTGAAGTTTGGTTACCTATCATATTCTCGAAAAGCTCATTTCCGAATATTTAAATTCCGAAAACGAAACTCCTTTTTTTCATTTTCCAAATTATTGTTTGTCCGAAATTTTATTTACCATATTTTCTTTTGCCGAATGCTTTAAAATCCATTTTTTTATTTGACAAATGATTCAAAATCAAACTGAATGAAATTCCGTAGGATCATTTGCCAAATATATATTTATTCCGCAAAATCATTATCCCGCAAAGGTCAGGGGTACAAAAGGCGACCATACAATTATGTGTGAAGCGTAATATTCATTTCGTTGTTTAATGTTTCCCAAATATTTTATTGAATTTGCTATGTGGGTAGGGGGTTTTGTAGGTGGTTATAAAAAAAACAATTAACACCAAAGGCTAATGCGCATTAGCCTTTGAACCTAATCTATCCGAGTCGCTTCCGCTCCGTACCGTCTTGCTCGCTCGCTTCGCTCGCTCGCTGAAAATTAGCCAATGTTGTCTTAATCTAATGTTAGGTAAGGTAGGTAATAAAAACATACTTTCGGCTTTTCGTAATATTTAGATTATGAAAAGATGGCAAATGATTAAGTTGGCATATAGAAAAAATGGATATTGTTTTTCGGGATTTTAAATTTGTTGGCAAATAACACTGTGATTAAATGAATCTGTGGAATTGTGAAGTTGTGGAAAAACAAAACATATGGATTTTAAAAAGTCGGTGATGAGTTTTCGGATAAATGAAATTCGAGTAAAGGAGTTTCTAAACATCGATAGGTTACCCTGAAGTTTTAATTTAAAAGAATCTGACAATATCGTAGATACCTAAAGCCAACTGATTTGGACACCTGATTTTTTAGGTTCGTAAAAATATAATTATAATTGAAAACTAATAAAAGAAAGACTTTAGTTCATACCTACCCGCCTAGATCACCCAATTATGTCCACATCAGTTAGCTAGAAGTGTCTACGAGATTGTCAGATTTTATTTTAAACGATAGTGGTGGAGAAGTACCCTATTGTATTAGTGTCGGTAGAGTGTAGGATAGGACCAATGTTGCTGGACCAAACTAGTCTTTATAAACCTTCACAATGCCACTCTGTTAAAAGCGCCATCTATTTCCACACCAATATCTTTTAACAAACAGCTTCCGTCCAAATTCGATAGAGAAATCTATGTAATTTATCGCAACTGACATATACGCGACAAACTTACCTTGACACAAATTATGGCGCCACCATCGAACAATAAACGATTGATACTACGTAGTTTGATTTGTTTCTCTTTTAACCGTCCGCATTATTAAAATTGTACTGCATAAATTGCAGTTGGGAAGTAAAAGGTTGTAAGTCTGAAGAGTAGTTGGACTGCTCAAGCCCTTTTCGAATTGACACGGAAAACTGACATGCGTAAAAATGACTGCAATTAAATTTGGAACAAAAAAGTTATTTTGAATTTGGAATGTCTCAAGACAATGGGCCATTAGGAGCGTAGATAAGTATCTAGACGACACAATTGTAGTTCCTTTTTTGAATTTCGGAGTTCGATGTTTAAGGTTTTGACGCCGCGGTAACGGTTTTGTTTTGTTTTTAAATAAATGAAGGCTTAGGTGTTGTGTTTAAAAAGGCTGTGTATAGATAAATATCCAGATCTCGGAATCTCTTGTAGAGGTACTGTGTTTACAGGCATTCTAAATTTGAATTATCTCTTCTTTTGAATCAGCATAAAACAAGGTTTGAAATATATTATTAAAGAAGTAAGGACAAAAAATAATGTCACCGTCTAATTCTAAATACGATTTACGTTGCGTTAATATAATTAGTGCTGAGGACTGGGAAAGTTACTGTCGTCATGTCGAAGGTGAAAAATATAAATGTAGGATCTAATTTTCAATCATAATTATGATCAGCTCAAGTGGAGACTTAAATGGTAGCGACTGCAAGTGAAAATAATAAGTACCCACTCTTTCCGCTTGATATATTATTTCCTATTTATGCGAACTGTACCTATAAAGTCTACGTACGCAATTCCAAACTGTAAGTATAATTTGTCTGTAAAAGGGTTTTTTTTTAAGGTTTGAACCAATGGCAGTACCATTTTGGACTCTACCATACAGGTAATACGTGTCATTCGTGTATCAATTTTTAATTAATTTGGAAAAAAATAAATTCCATTTCCTTGCGCATTTTCTTTTCAAATTCCTGTTTAACCCATTTACTTAATCTGTTTATTTTGCTGCGTTAACTATTACAATGTGATAAACTATTACGTAACTACGTAAAGAACCATTCTCAATAAAGTAGAAATAAATTTTATTTACTTACTCGTATGTATTCATTCAAAAAAATGTAATGATTGGACTTTATGTAGGTAACAAATTAGCACCAATTAACCGTAAGACCATAATTTCATCAATCTTTAAAAGTAAATGACATCGTTACTCATAAAAATATAATTGTTCTACATAACACCTAATATTATGCGGAACCAATCAAATTAAGAGTCATTCTCACCTTTCCATAGTGTTATTTACAAACACAAAACGTCATAACACCCAACAACTTTACATAAAGACCAACTTAATTTTGCGTATCAATAATCAAGCAGATGAACGCTAATACCATAAAAAGAAATCCCATTTTTCAATGTATATTTAAACACTGACGTACAGAATTATGTAGGTAATAAGCGAATATACAGCATTTTGTTTTTATAAAGCGAGTGTCGATTTTTGCGGCCCAATTTTTGAACATGGAACGGAATGCAGTTCCAATTATCGAGCGCATTTGGAACGCTATTTTTGAATTTTCCGACCTTCAAATTTCGATGGCCAGTTTTATTTGAGGTATAATTGTAACTTTTTAATTTGGTTTCAGATTGTTAGGTTGGTAGAGGTTGTATTGCTCTATAATGATGATATTTTCTCAAAGAGCAGGCAATGCATCCGTAACTCAACTTGTTTCATGGGTATCCATGAGCAGCGGTGATTGCTTTCCATCAGGTGACTCGTAAGCTCGTTTTACCCAAATCATATAAAAATAATCCAGGGGTTAAACTAGGAAAGAAAAAATAACTTTGTTGCGATGACATTTTTGCGACAAGGTTAGTATTATTCTAATAATAATGTAATGACCATCACGCACGGCTCAATAAACAATGTGAATTACTACCTATTCATAATCATCCATCGTATCTAACGTCATTATAGTCATAATATTTATAAGATTATTTTGGTACTGCTTTCATTATTGTCGGCTTGCCGTGCATTTTCCCGGGGGATTTCGTAGACGTAGAAGTTTCTCTTCTACGGCCAAAGATTTACCGTGTTAAAGTAAATATTTGTGACATTTAGTTATCTACTTTCATAGTGTCCACTGATACAAAAAAATAATAATAATAGGTAACGATACTACAAAATTACATGCAGAAACCGTACCCTCTAATTCTTTATCTGAATCAAGCTGATCGCAAATTAGCCGCCATTTTCTCCAAATGTCACGCCGACGTTCGAATTCGCGCCATCCTGCAACCACAGATAAAGGGTTTATTTTTTTATGACTAGGGTTGAATCTGATTTAATTCTTTAATTTTTATTCGTGTCACAATGCTTGAGCGGAAGTTTTTTTTTCGTATAATCGGCCTATAACACTTTAATGCTTCCGGTGAACTGTTTCGGTTGAGTAGTATGTTGGTATTATGTAAGAATTTTGTTTTGTTGTCTAAATTGTTTTTATTTAGTAATGGCTGTTTTGTGAGTTGGCATTGAAATGCCCGATTAAGATTGTGGTTGGATAGTGGCTTTATTATCTGTATTTTTGCAGTTTTATTGTTATGGTTTTATGTTTGAATTTATTAATCGTATCGTTTTGTATTTTTGTAGGTGATGGTAAGTGGTTTTTAGTGACTTACTTGTACTAGATGTTTAAACCAAATACACTACAGAATAAAATTGTTGTTGTTTAAGATATTAATATAAACAAGTATAGTTTTGCGTCACCATACGTGATATATTTTAATTTAAATAAATAAATACTAGTGGGTCTGTCTGTAAGCTGTACGTACAGTGTGGTACAATGTACACCTCGCCCGCCATTTATAGTTTTTTCCAAAAACTGAATGGGCCAAAAAAAATCTATATAAGAATCAGTTGAAACATGCGTCCTATAGAACAAAGATAAGTAGTTAGACATACGAAAACTTCTTGTATTTGATTTACGTAAATGACCTAATTTATACGGTGAGACAGAAATCAGGGATAGTTATGTTTGCTGACGATACCTCTTTACTGTTCAAAGTTAGTAGAAAAGACACCGATTTCACCGAACCCAATGAAACTCTGTCCATGATATCCGCATGGTTTGCTGCCAATAATTTGTTACTAAACCCTAAGAAAACAAAATGTATTAAATTTTCATTGTTAAATCCGCCTCATTCAAATTCGGTCTCAAATATAAAACTTAACGGTCAAAGTATTGAATTTGTAAAATTAACGGTATTCTTAGGAATAACACTGGACTCTAAATTGCAGTGGGGATCGCACACCACAGCAATTGCGAATAGGTTGAGCTCTGCTGCGTTTGCAGTCAGAAAAATACGGCAGCTAACCGATGTGGCGACGGCACGGTTGGTGTATTATTCCTACTTCAATAGCATCATTTCATACGGACTTATTTTATGGGGATCTGCTGCAGACTTGGAATCAATTTTTATTTTGCAAAAGAAGGCTATCAGAGCGATATATAACTTAAGGACACGCGATTCTTTAAGACCTTTTTTTAAAGAAATAGGTATCCTAACCCTGCCGTCGTTGTATATTTTGAAATAATCATGTATGTAAGAAAAAACATATGTGATTTTCCCACTAACGTCGATAAACCAAAGGCTACTAGAAACTCAGGGAAGCTTAAAGTTCCATCTTACAGACTGGCTAAAACTAAAAAGTCGTTTCTGAGAAGATGCATACGTTTTTATAATAAAATTCCGAAAACAATAACCGAACAAACTGATACAAAATTCAAATCCATTGTGAAGAAGACATTAATATCTAAGGCGTACTATAAAATTAATGACTATATCATGGACAGGGATGTTTGGAAATAATTCCGATCCGCATTGGCGATCCCTAGTCTCAAATAGCGTATCTACTGTGTTAAAAAATTTTAATTGTATTAAATACTTTAGATGTATATAATTTAATAACAATATAGATCTGATTGAAAAAAATATACCTTGCTGAGTTTCTTGCCAGTTTCTTCTCAACAGGGTTTTTCCGAACCGGTGGTAGATTCTTCGACGTTCATAAGAGCATCAATTGATGCCTAAATTGAATAAAGAGTTTTGACTTTGACTTTGAAAACAATATCGCTCAAGGTGAAACGGAGACGGTTCGCTCGCGCTTTACGCTCGCTCAGTTAAAAATAAAAATCATATTTATTTCGAAGAACGTTGCAGTCCACATTGAGTTTCTGATTCTGATTCACATTGAGTTTATAGGTAGAGCTTATTTGCTAAAATAGGATAAAGAAAACAAGATTGAGAAATAAACTAAAAAAACCCTAAAGTAAAAATTAAACTAAAACCAGTGGTAATGTCCAAAAAGCCGACTGGGTTTACCTTGTTATTGGACTCTTTAGTAAAATATTAATGTTAAAGACATTATTTACTCGTTAACACTGCCATTTCAAGGTTATTATGGTTTTATTTCATAGTATCAGGAAAAAACTATTTATAGACGTAATGTGAGGTTCGGTATGGCTGTCTGACAAACTAATAATGAATCAACACAGCCTAAACCCTTAAAAATGCTGAAAATTGAGTTTCTCTTGATGATGTAGCCAATACATAAAGATTTTAGCAATATTCCCACGGGATAAGAAAGTTCTGTAAGAAGGGCAAAGCAGTGCGCTGGCGAGTTTATTACCTATAAGAAAAATGTTTTACAGAAAAATAAACGAATTTCTATTGTTTTTTAGATATTTAATAGAGTTGATAAGTTTTCCTTAAGGCCATGGCCGTTAGTTTTGATGATTTTAAAGGCAGTAATTTGCCTGTTATTGTCTGCCATTTATTGTGAAAAGGACAAAAGTGATTGATTATTTACGATTTATTCATATAGGTACTTCAGATATAAAACAATTAGATTCTAATATTTGGGTGGTTCTACTCGCAAGGGAATTTTCCGCGGCTCACCTTATTTTGTATAGTTTTTGTAGGCAAATTATATTGATTTACGATCGAAACTGTACAACTAAATGGTTTCTAGTATGACACTAAAAATTAGCTCACTCCTAAATATATATCTTTCAATAATTGTACTTTAAAGTGCCAAATTCTCAGTTTCCTGGCATTTCTCTCTGACGAAATTAAAGCTTAAAGGCTGCATCATAACTTTATTTTGAATATGTATGTAATATCTGCACTAAAATAGAAATGTATATTATATATAGTTTCAATGTCTTTTGTCTAATTTTGCCTTAAATGCGAAACTTTATAAAAAAAGGGCATTATATTTTGTCTCTCGCTTTTTACCTCAGTCTCCTGCTACATCAAAACAAGTTAAAATCAGTTTGAATTACCGCGTCTAGCAAGATGCTGTTCGGTCTGAGTGAAAGATCGGAGTGAAGATAGCATAGAACCTCTCGCGTCAGTCTCGGCTCGCGGTTGGCTTTGTCGCTACGGCGAGTTTTGTGTGCGAGATTGAGCTGCGGCCAGTCATCTTAACAGTATTCTGGTACGTTTTTTGTTAAAATCCATTGTTTTCTGTATACTTTTGTTGCATTCATAGGTCGTAAATTCGTTACCTTAGAGTACAGAATTGCATAATTTCAATATTAAATGTTGCATTGACGTAGTTATTGGCTAAAAACTTCAAATAATCTCAGTATCCTGTCCTCAGTCTCCTGGAAACATAATAGGCCGGAGACTGAGGATGAATCAGGAGACTGAGATTCATCAAGGATCCGCACGAATAGTAATCCAGTTATCATGATTGATATATTAGTTATTGGTACATTTATGTATTATTTGATTAGTTACATCATTATTTATCATAGTTATCATAAATTAATAAGCTGAGAATTTTCTCAGCTTATTAATTTATGAAGTTTTTGCTTCGAGAGATCTCGAAGCAAAAACTTCGATTTTCTACATTTTCCATTTTAAATTATATGTTTTTGGATAAAAATGTAATATATGTTTAGGTAATATTTGCGTACGTAAAAAACCGTATACATTTTATTATATTATTTTACAGAAAAATGGGAAAGCCAAATAATATTTATAAGGAAGAAAGATTCGAGAAAAAAAGGTTAGCTGAAAGGCTTAGATATCAAAAAATTAAAAATGATCATACTAAATTAGCGGCTCAAAAAGAAAAAAGTCGGCAAAAATATTTAACTAGAAAAGAAAAGGGACAAAGAAAATTACTACCCTACTGATCTCTTCTCAAATGAAACCATTGCTATAGTCCATCAAAAGCCCAAAATTTAAAGAAGTTTATTGATTCCTTAGATGAATCAAACAAGGGCACTTAAAAAAGGAAAATAAATACAGACAAATACTCTTCAGATTTTTGTTTACTTAATTGCTAAAAATTTGATATGGATGTTGCCATTTTGTAGTACTAATTAGTGTCATTTTATGATTATTTGTGAGTCAAGGTCTTACAATAGAAGTATTCCATGGAAGACACTATTTTTATTAATAAAACCTTAATAAAACCTATATTTATTTAAATAATTACAACGGTTTTTAAGTTCTTTTGTATCAAATTCTCAGTATTCTGTTCATAGCCTCAGTCTCCTGGGCCTATAATTTATTTAAATGGTCATAATTTTGGTAAATTTTATTTTTTTGACTGGCCCGTTTGAGATCAGTAAAAGAACCACCTAAGCTAGACGTCAAGCTACTTTTCTGACCTTAGATACCAAAAAAATGTTGTGCCGAAAATCACTCAATTTTCGTCCCTCCTGAGTAGAACCACCCATTTATCTTGATGCGGTTCTTTTTGTTTCACTTCCTACGATAGTTATTTTTCACCATCAAAAAGTGTTATTTAGGTACTCAATAAAACCAAGTTCTTTGACCATTCTTAGCTCGTGTCCGAGGCAATTTAAAAAGAATGCAGATAAACAAAATGAAGCCGCCATTTTCAGCCAGCGACGTGTGTGGCCGGCTTTAGCGTTCCGAATTCAAATCTTGATTCAAATTTAAACGCGCGTTCTATTCGAGTGTCAATTTTTTAACGGCGATTCCGTTTTTTGCTGTGGATTCTTGTTTTTTTAGCATTTAGCAAGTGGATTTAAATTAAATTGTTTTAGTGATGAGTTCGTGGTAACTTCATTTGAATATACCGTTGCTTTTCAATTTGGATTCGTACTGAAGTATAGTCGCGGTATGTAAGTAAAGGTTCGTCACTTTTCTCGTTGACATAGAGTCGAAAAGTGACGAACCTGTACTGTACTAAAGTTTATATTCCTTACTTCTTAAATATCCTACGACCTATATTCTCAGGCCTACCGAGTATAGAGAAAAAAGTTTCATAAAAATCGGTCAAGCAGGCTCGGAGGAGTTCGATAACAAACACCGTGACACGAGGTTTTTATATATTAGAGAAGATTAATAAAAGTGATAATGAATAAAATGTTACACGTCTTTCAACGAGCATAAACATAATACCTTTGAATTATTGTTCATACTTAATAATAATCATTTATTTCAAAGAAAATTTCCATAAGTGGTTAGTAAAACATTATCAGATACCTATTTTAGTAAAATTCAATACATTAAATAGGCAAAATAGATTAATCAATTACAAAACAATAATTTATGTTAGGAGGCATAAGCGTGCAAACATGAATTAGAAACGTCATGTTGCTAACATAATATCACACATCTGTCGCGAAAGTAGTCGCGAAATGTAAAATAAAGTAAATACTGTATGTAGCAACACTTAGAACTCTATGGTAAGTTTAGTTCTCTCTGCCTTTTAATCTGTCATTTGTTTTTATGTGATGGCGCGCGTTATGTGAATCTTATCAAGTTATTACAAACTTTATAATCAATAGTATTCAGTATACTAGAATCAGTGTTATGTTCCTGATTGGTTGATCACATTACGAGCGTCGCAGCTACCAAAGCTAAGTACCATAATTTTGATGGTCTTTAGATGTCTTAGTTTTATCGTGAATCTACCCTGTTTAAATTGTGGTATGACTCGTCCATTGGGGACATAAACTTTGAGTCATGGCCTACTTGATTTATACTGAAATTGGTGGCAAAACACCTGGCGCGCCGAGACGTATATTGTCTCAGTGATATCCCATGATTGTCATCTTTCATCATGGTCCCTGTGGATACGTGGAGGGGGGAACCGCTCGAAAGACTGCTTCGGCGGTAAGAGCCCAATGGGTGACTTGCGAGAAGCCCACTGGCGAAAACAGCACGGGTTCCGAGAGTGCACGTTAATGATAGCACTTATCACACTGTAACAGGCCCATCGTAACTTGATTATATGCACTTGTATTGTTGACTGGCATCACAACCAATGCCAATGTTATTAAGAAACCTAAGACATCTATAGGGCTCCATACAGTAGGAGTCATGTTGTAATCTAACTCTACAGGTGGTTAGAGTAGAAGATGCGAAGCAGACAAATACACTACATAGCCGAATCACGAGACAGAACCAACTGATGCTCCTTGAGATACCATCACTATATGTACAGGTATGAGTCACAATTATACTAACTTGTAATGAGAGAAAATGGTCACCTAATGCATTGTTCGACTAGGGTTGTTGTCGAGGCCCTCGCCTGAGTTACCTACATTAAATAGTGACAAATATAATCGTCACACCCCATACATAAAGCTAGATATAATTATATTTATTTACCCGTCTCGACATTTGGTGGAGACGTAGCTGAGATATGACTAGGGCATTAAAATAAATAAAGTCGAATAATGCATTAACTTAAAAGAAAAACTCAAAGTAATTATAATTAGTAATTCCTCATTACATGTTTGTGACTCATAGCGACATCTGTTGGTCACTTTCGTAACTAGCAATTTATTACATCGAAATGCAATGCGTTATTATATTGTTAAGAATAAGGAAATATGTTAAGAATTAAGTTCGTAAAATAAGTCAAATAAATATTTACGTAAGAAGCATTATTTTATCCTGTAAACTATAAACATGCATTTCCTTTAAAGGTGTCATCTTGAAACTTGACAGGCTGATTTGATTTGCTTGTTGGCTAAACTAATTAGGTCAGTAACACACTTTCTGAAATTGACTTAAAGTTTTAGAAAGGTTAATCTTAGTCACCTAGGAAATATTTTAGAAGTTGAATAAATTTAATGAACTCCTGAGATTGTTTTACTAATCCATATTTTACATTATATCTGTTACTTGTTCGATTAATTCTATTACATCGTACTAATATACTTGTCCGATACAGCAAATCGGAACGTGAACGCAGCCCTTAATTAAAGGTTGTCTTGTCTGTTCCCTACTTTATGTAGTATGGAAACCGGAAATAAGCATTAGCCAATAGCGTGATTCCTTTGCAGCGGATATTAATAAACTTCATATTAATTTTTGTATTTTGATAGACTTGTACAATGAATCAATAAGAAATTGATATTTGTTACGTCATAATAAAATAATTACGAAATTTTAGTAACAATAACTAACTTCAACAATAGCAAATCAATATTAAGATGTAAAATTTAAAATCATCGAAACATCGCGGGTAGCAACGAGCGGCCATATCTTTTTTCACTAAGTAGTTTAGTAGTGTCAATTCAACTACAGAAACCCGCCACCACCATGTCCTTGTGAACTTTTCGCGACAGTGGAAAATAAGTTGTTTATTTACTAAAATTCATTGGAACTGTAAGGAAAATTGTGCCATTTGATACTCAAGTAAGTAAATAATGAAATTTATAACAATTTACAGAGTTTAAAGCTAAAATCAAACGTCGTTTACGGCATTAAGTTTGAATGGAAATCGTCTTGATTTTCTTTTGTTTTTCCTTTTAACACAATTACGCGATCTTATAAATCAATTCATAGTCATTCAATGACGATCTTTGCATTAAATTATTGGGTTTAATCATTGCACGTACGTAATGATTAATCATTCGTTTGTTTTCAATAGTCTCAATCATTAACCGTACGTATCTTTTCCTTTAACAATCAAAGCAGCCATTTTACGATTGCTTAGCTGCTGATTCATGTTGCATTTAGAGTGATGTTTGAATTTAAATACTTGTTATAGGAAATACATAACATTACATATCGCAAATAACGACGCCAGCGGCCACCGGCAGTCCGACAAGGGGAAGCCATTTAGTATTTAAAATTCGAACAAATCTCATTCGGACATATGCAACTCAAGGATTAGACAACATATTTGATCTTTCTACGCAAGCAAAGGTATGTTTTAATGCGAATAGGTATTAATCTTACTATTGAGTATTGATCATTGTGTACCTATTATACATTTGATTTATCTTTCAAAGGAATACCTAACCATGTCAAATCTTAACAATGATCTAGCAAAGACAGTTAACAGATCCACTCAACAAATATGAATGCTTAAATTTCATGATTAAATTAACAAAATTTGTTTCTCAATTTGTTTGGAAACAGCATATATTTGAATAGAAACTTTACTTGTGACAGCTAGCACTTATAAAGTGTTACCATACTCAATTGTAGACTATGCTAGTAAAATCTTAATGTGGGTCTCTCTCTGAGACTTGGTGTGTATGTTCAAATAACTTATTTATCTTTATGTTTTGTGCCTTATTACCTCTACATAAATATAGAATTATTTAAAAGTTATTGATAGTTTCCTACTCATTTAACAACTGATAAGGAGAGTAGTCATCTAGTGTGATTTCTAATAAATTTCAATACATTATTCTGTTGAGCATAAATTACTTTAACTATAAGTATTAATTAAAGATGAAACTGGCCAGCAAGTCAATCAAATCACATTCAGCTAATAATATTTTTGTTTTCATTGCATGTCATTATAGTGATAAATTTAATTGCAGATTTATTTCTTAACAAAATGGAAGAAATATATACCAAACGCTTAGCGCTATTCATAAATGAAATAAAAACATTGTCCGAACAAGCTCTCAATCTGTGCAAAACCTTAAATGATGAAACCATAGATACATCTAAAATAGTTACTGCAAAACTTAAGTCCTTTCTTTCTCGTTTTACGTCTGAACTTTACAATTATTTTAACATGTGCAAAAATCCAGATGCGGATGAAATATCCCACTTCACCACTTATCAGTTGCATGGAGAAGAGGTCTTAGCTGAACTCGAAGCCAAGATAAAATTGAAACTCGAAGAAACTACATCAAGAAAACAAAGTGAAACATCAGCTTATAGCAAACTTCCTGACCTGACTTTACCTGACTTCAGCGGAAACCTATTGGAATGGCACCAATTCTGGGACCAGTTCACGTCTAACATAAACCGTAGAAAACTGAACGATGTTGACAAATTGCTTTATCTGAAAGGTTCCCTAAGAGGAGATGCAGCAAGACTTGTGGATGGATTCAGTACCACTAATAAAAGCTACCAGCTTGCTGTCAATACACTTAAGGCAAGATATGGGAAAGACAATGAAATTATTTACGCTCATCACAAGGCTTTGACAAACATAAAACCAGCCGAAGGAATGGCAGACTGTAGAGCAACCTTTGATGAGATAGAAAGACATTTAAGAGTACTGCAATCCATGGGTGAGAACACAAGTTCTAATCATGTCCGTTTCCTTATCATGGAAAAGTTCCCTAGTGAGATAATTTATGAAGTTAAAATGAGACTTGGATCTGATGGGACAGAGTCCGTAGAAGATATCCGGAAACAATTATCCATAATTATCTCAGCTAAGGAAGAAGCTCAAAGAATGACACAAATGAAGAACACAAGTGAAGTACCACAATATTCAGTAGAAACTTTACACATCAGAGAAAATACTCACCAGAAGGAAAATAAACCTCAAAGAAATAACAAACCTCATAATATGAAGCCTCATAGAAATCAATTGAATAACTTCAAGCCTGGAACTAGCCATTGGAATTCCAGAACAAATAATACATCCATGAAAAGAAAATTCGAGCCTAAGAGAGAAAATAATGGTGGATTTTATAATCAAAAGAGAAAAAAGTGGTCATGCATTTTTTGTGGAGAAAATCATTATAATTTCCTTTGTGAAAGAGTTAAAACAATAGAAGAAAGGAAGGCCAAACTTAGAAATAGATGCTTTAATTGCCTTAAAGAAGGACACTTCATAAAGCAATGCCAATCGAAAAATTATTGTTACAAATGCAGCACACAGACGGCTCATATTCGTCACCATAGAGCATTGTGTCCCAACAATTTTCAGAAGAAAACTGAATCAAGATCAACATCTACTAGTACCATCTAATCAAAAATTACTGTTATCACTCACTAATGTTAAATGTGTGTAAATACAAATAAGAAATAACTTGTACTTGTCAATTGTCACGTATATTCATGCGTGTGGATATACTGTACCTACATTACTTCCTGCAAACTACTGTTACAAGACTTATGGAAAATGAAGATAAAATGGGGTACACTGTTGCCCAAGGATGTTATCGACAAATACACATTAAGGAAAATTTGGATGAAATCAAAGATATAAAGTTAGACAGGCGCTACCTCAAAGTTTTCCATAATGATGATTGCCAGATACATTGTTTCTCAGACGCATCTACAAGAGCATACTCTGCTGTAGTTTATATAGTTGGAAATAATAATAAAAGTTTTGACATTGGAAAGTCACGTCTTGTTCCAATCAAAGACCAAGAAAATTTGAAAATACCGCGACTAGAACTTTTAGGAGTCCTAATTGGCAGTCGTTTAATACAGTATGTGCTCAAATACATCAAATTTAATATTACACGGCAATTCCTTTGGACAGACAGTCAAATCGTGATTGACTGGTACAATTCGGATAAACTGTTATCGCCATTTGTTGCCAGAAGAATCGAAGAAATCAAAAGAAATAAGAATCTGACGATCCGACATGTGCCATCTGCTTTGAATCCAGCTGATGTTGCCACCAAACCAGACATGCTCAAGGAAGAGAGAGCTAAATGGCTAATCGGACCAGATTTTTTACTGCAAAATCCTAGCGTATGGCCAACTGGCACAGTGAGAGTGTCAGATACTTTGCTTCTGGCCGCGGAGGGTCCTACGGAAAATAACGAAATTATCACAACACTTTCAGATGAAAATTCAAGCAAATTGGACATTGCAGAATTAATGGATATTGACACAAATAACACCCAAGAATTTGACAACCAAACTATCGGATTAGACATAAATAAAAAACATGAAGTGACTGAGCTACAGAATAGTACGCTAAATGAAATCAAGGAAATACAAGCTGAACATTTCAAGGAAGAAGTCAATGGAAAGGAAACCAATCTAAGTCGGAACTTAGGTTTATTTAAAGACATTGATGGTATTTTGCGATGTAAGGGTAGACTTAAATATGCTGAATGGTCTTTCGATAAGAGATATCCTGTGATAATTCCTAAAGATTGTGATTTCACAAATAAACTTGTTAAAGACACACATGAGAAAAATTATCATGTTGGCATCAACCATACATTGACTTTAATTCGTCAATCTTATTGGATACCGCAAGGTAAACGCTATGTTCAGAAGATCTTGAGTAAATGTCCACGTTGCGTGAAACATACAGGTGGACCATTTAAATTACCACCCAATCCAGCATTACCACATGAACGGGTCAATTACAGCAAACCATTCACGTTTACTGGCATAGACTACTTGGGACCTGTATTAGTGAAAACAGAGAAAGGACCAAGTAAAAGATGGATATGCTTGTTTACATGTTTAGCGGTTAGAGCAGTACACTTGGAAGTAGTTTAAGATCTCTCATCAGAAGAAGGTTTACTTGCTCTCAGAAGGATGATTTCTACCAGAGGAGTACCATCACTTATAACCTCAGACAACGCCTTGCACTTCAAATTAATATCTGAAATAGTGTCCAATGGATACTGTGTGGAGAATAAGATAAAATGGCGATTCATACCAGAACTAGCGCCATGGTTCGGAGGTTTCTATGAGAGACTTGTGGCTTTAGTGAAAAACTGTATGCGAAGAACACTTCAAAAACAACTTCTAACCGACAGTCAGCTATCAACCGTCACCAAAGAGATAGAAGCAGTCATAAACACGCGACCTTTAACATGTGTTGATACTGAACTGGACCATATTTTAACACCGGTAGACTTTCTTCAGGTAGGCGGAAGTATCACACTGGATACAGCAAACATGCCAGCTTTAGCACTATACATCAACAAAAACCAATTTAATTCAAGGTTGGAAAAGGGCTCGCATAATGTTAGATGAATTTAAAGAAATGTTTCAAAATCGATACCTACTTAGCTTACGTGAGAGATACAATCACTCACATCAACAGCCTCGTGTCACTTCAAGAGACATTCCACGAGTAGGACAAATAGTTCAAATAAAGGGAGACAAACATCAAAATCGAGAAACCTGGAAAGTAGGAAAAATAATATCTTTGATCAAAGGCTTTGATAGTTTAGTGAGAATAGCCAAGGTGAAAGTAGGAGATACTATTTTTACACGTTCCATTGCACACCTTTATCCTTTAGAGATGGAAGACAATGAACCACAAAAGTCAGTTGATCATGTTGTTATTCCTAAGGCACCTGAAATTGTACCCAGAGAGTCAGTGATGATTCCTGACATTGAGATGGAAGAAACTAACATAACTTCAGATAAGAAGTGTTACCAGATGACGAGAAAGAATTGGATTCAGATGAAATGATGACAAGCAATACTACAGATGTTACTACTGCAGATAGTGAGATTGAGAGCACAAACAATGAAAATTTAGAGGATAATACGAATACAATAGAAAAGGATTCTATGACAAAGGACAGTAATGTATCAGAAGTACAAACTGGACAGAAACGAATTGCAGCAGTCCGAGCTCTTGAAAAAATAAGAGAATGGACGCGCAATTTAATGATATACTTACCTTATTTTGTTCCCGGCGGGAATGTCGCGAAAGTAGTCGCGAAATGTAAAATAAAGTAAATACTGTATGTAGCAACACTTAGAACTCTATGGTAAGTTTAGTTCTCTCTGCCTTTTAATCTGTCATTTGTTTTTATGTGATGGCGCGCGTTATGTGAATCTTATCAAGTTATTACAAACTTTATAATCAATAGTATTCAGTATACTAGAATCAGTGTTATGTTCCTGATTGGTTGATCACATTACGAGCGTCGCAGCTACCAAAGCTAAGTACCATAATTTTGATGGTCTTTAGATGTCTTAGTTTTATCGTGAATCTACCCTGTTTAAATTGTTGTATGACTCGTCCATTGGGGACATAAACTTTGAGTCATGGCCTACTTGATTTATACTGAAATTGGTGGCAAAACACCTGGCGCGCCGAGACGTATATTGTCTCAGTGATATCCCATGATTGTCATCTTTCATCATGGTCCCTGTGGATACGTGGAGGGGGGAACCGCTCGAAAGACTGCTTCGGCGGTAAGAGCCCAATGGGTGACTTGCGAGAAGCCCACTGGCGAAAACAGCACGGGTTCCGAGAGTGCACGTTAATGATAGCACTTATCACACTGTAACAGGCCCATCGTAACTTGATTATATGCACTTGTATTGTTGACTGGCATCACAACCAATGCCAATGTTATTAAGAAACCTAAGACATCTATAGGGCTCCATACAGTAGGAGTCATGTTGTAATCTAACTCTACAGGTGGTTAGAGTAGAAGATGCGAAGCAGACAAATACACTACATAGCCGAATCACGAGACAGAACCAACTGATGCTCCTTGAGATACCATCACTATATGTACAGGTATGAGTCACAATTATACTAACTTGTAATGAGAGAAAATGGTCACCTAATGCATTGTTCGACTAGGGTTGTTGTCGAGGCCCTCGCCTGAGTTACCTACATTAAATAGTGACAAATATAATCGTCACACCCCATACATAAAGCTAGATATAATTATATTTATTTACCCGTCTCGACACACATCTACCAAAGATATCATTGTGAAATTGTCTGTGAAAAAGTACGCTATTCAATTTCAAAAATTCAGATTTTTTAAATAGCGCTCCGTAAACGGAACCGCATTCAACTCCATGAATAAAAATTGAGCTGTGAAAATAAAATCGACTGTTTATTCTCATTAGGTTTAGCCAAATAAAAACCGTTTGTGTGTGATAGCTTTTGGAAAAAAAGGGAATCGTTATTATTTCGGGTAATTTCAAATGCAAAAATTGGTGCGAAATTAGGACGTTTTTTCAGACAAAGTTAGGTATAATAAACAAACCAAAGTCGGCTCGCAGAGGTTAGATAGAGTTTAGGTAGATAGACTTATCTGTCTGTGTGCTTGTTTTGTTTGTAAGTAGGTACGTATGAACTATGGAACTGACTTTAAAAAATCGTGCGGGATAGCACCAGCAGTCTCTTATAAACCATATTGGAGCCCACGGGTTGTCCCATTGTGTGACACTGGAATGCGTGTCATATACGCTTCGGAGTAGCCATATTTAATATCTATTAAGTAAATAAACACAATTACTAACATAGTTAATAAGCGAAATTGTTACTAACCTAATATGAATTACATGGTTGAAATAAATAAATAAAAAGCTACATCATTGTAGATTACTCGCAATACGGGCTTCTTTTATCCCGGAAAAGAGGAAACTTCCCGCGTGATGTAAACGAAATTGTGGGCAAGAGCTAGCTGACAATAAATACCCACAATAAACTCATATATCTCCGGAAATAATAACAAATTGCACTAAATCGCTTTGAATGCAAACGTAGATCTTTTAACCATAAAGCACCGACGTCAGCGGCACTGCAAAGCCAAAGCCTTGGTCCCCTGCTGGCTTGAAAAAGTTGGTGCATGCAAAAACATTGTCTATGCGGCCACGGGCGGTCAAAAGGCTAGATGCCGTTACCTTTGAATTTTTTTAGGTAATCAATCAATATTCTTGTTAAAATTGAAAATGTGCTCGAAAGTTTTCAATAGTTAAGAGACGCTTAATTTAAATGAATGCTTTACTCTATCCGTTGGAAATACATTTCATACCAAAGCTAATGAACTAACTGTATATAAATAAAATTCAAATCCATTGGCAAGAAGATATGTACGACATTCTAAGGAGTATTATAAAATTAATGATTATTATCATGGACAGGGATGTTTGGAAACAATTTCGATCCGCATTATCGATCCCTGGCTTCAAATAGCGTATCTGGTCTACTGTGTGTTATAAATACTTTAATAATATTTTACAATTTGTTTTTCTAGATTCTTTTCAACAGGGTTTTTCCGAACCGGTGGTATTTTTTCAATATTCATAAATGTTTTTTAGTCTAAATCGATTAAAGAGTATTTTGCCTTTGACTCTATCTATTTAAAAATCTATCCCTATTTCCATTGGTCACGTTATATCCTGTGAACGAATTTACCGATTTCATTCATCTTTTTTTTTAAAGTTTTCTAATGGTTTGTATTAGAAACTTCTTACGGTAAAAAATCTAACTACATACCTCAAAAACATAAGGAAAATCTTCATCAAAAAAATCCATAGACAAAAACTTTTTAATTTCCGTCGGACTCAGGTAAGCGCCAAAAGGCCACACAGCCGCGCGGCGTGTCAAAGCGACGTTCCGTTTTCAAAATATTTTGACGTTAATAGCCACTTTTGTGGACCGAGTGACATATTGATTTTTTTTCCGACGCCGCCAAAAGCTAAGGCATGAATGTAAAGTGACTTGCTTGTTGATATGTTGTGCTATTTTTTTGTATTGTGTAGCGGGGGCGGTATAGTTTTGTTTAATAAGATTTGTCAATGTGATGCGTGGGAGGTAATTTTTTTCTCCTTTTGTGCAGGGTAACGTTTGTTGGGTTTTGCTCTACATAGGTAAGTATTGTTTCTATAAGAGTTTTAATTGGAAGGTAAGTAAAAACGTGTGGATTCTCTATGCTTATTTATATTATTTTATTTATAAATTTGATCGAACGAAACAAATAAATAATTTGGCAACCATAGTTGCACAAAGCAAGCGAGTGTTAACTTGTATTATAATAATTCACAACATATTCGAACAGTTTTTACCGCATAAAGTGCTTTAAAAATTCGCTTCTTTCCGCCAGTGGGAGGCTGAACCTATTCCAAAATTCGAAATAGTTTGTATCATACTGTCCCATTTACCCTACTATTAAATACTATTAGGTTGAGTCATCATCATCATCATTTCAGCCGTAGGACGTCCACAGCTGGACATAGGCCTCCCGGATCATTGATGCCCAATCATTACGATTAGAAGCGATTTGCATCCACCCTGAACCTGCGGCCTTCACCAAATCGTCCGTCCATCTCGTTGGTGGACGTCCCACGCTGCGCTTGCCAGTCCCTGGTCTCCATTCCAGAACTTTTGGCCCCCAACGGCCATCTGTTCTACGTGCTATATGGCCTGCACATTGCCATTTCAACGAGCTAATCCGTTTGGCTATGTCGGTGACCCCGGTTCTTCTACGGATCTCCTCGTTTCTGATTCGATCCCGTAGAGAAACTCCAAGCATAGCCCTCTCCATAGCTATTAGCCTATTAGGTTGAGTAGGATGGCATTAATACTAAGTTTGAAAATAGAACTGCGTATATACAAGCAAGCCAGGTCTTATAGTAGTATAGTAGGTATAAGACCTGGCTTGCTGTAGGTACCATTATAATTTTTGCGGTGGAGACAACTGGTTGTTGGGGTTCCGAGGCAATACTTTTTTTTAAAGAAGTGGGGCGCCGTCTTCGTGAGAGAGGTCTTGACCATCGCTCTGGGTCGTTTCTGGTGCAAAGGTTGTCCATCGCGGTTCAGCGGGACAATGCGGCTAGTGTGTTGGGCACATTTGCGCCTGGTGCGATCCGGGGCGGTTTATTTGACTGACTTTATATTTTTATTTTTATTTTATTGTATTTTGTTTTATTTTGAATAAATACTGTTGCTTAAATACATGTTAAACATTTTTTATAATGTGATCTAGTTTAGCCAACGCCTCATATCTTTGGCTAGTCACCGAAAAAAGGTATAACATGTTGTACAACAAATAATATCCGATTTTCATTATACCGCAACACGCGCCCAATTGTGCGAACACAAAACAACCTTAAATCATACCATTTACTAGCAACACATTACACATAGCAACATTAGCCACACCTGGCATCTGTGTAAGTTAGCCAAACACGTGTCCAAACATACCAACAATACAACAAAAGTGCTACAAGCGGTCACTACAGGAAACACTGGCCACTTACAATGGGACTTTCTTAAAAAAAAACTCTTTGACATCTGTCACTTTTCCCGCTTTTTTGAAATTTGAGGTTAGTTTCGGCGCTACGAAAATAACCTAAAATTTATTGTAATTACAAAGGACAAACGGACATCAGCTGTCAACCGCAAACTGACCAGAGTAATGACTGCAGTACAAAGACTATTGTAGCATTCACAATATTAAAAATAACTCTCTTCTCATGCATTTGCAACAACCAAAGAGCTCAAGTCCCTTTGGTCTTAACAACCATTATAACTAGACCCGTAGTTCATACAACTATATAAACACGAAGGGATCTACTTAAACTGTACTATACAACGACCACTATTAAAAGAGCCTCGCTTAAATTTAAAGCGGCTTAGTTTAGAGTTCTCAATAATTTGGTTGTTTGAGTTTTGTTTGCACGCGTGCCAGAGAGGCGTAATTCGGTTTTTGGCTGTTTGTTATTTTAACAATAAACAATTGTTTGTAGAGATAAGGGCACTTCAGTTTGGGATGCTACCGGTTTTGAAATTTAAACGTGTAAATTGATTTATTAAGAGCTTGCTTTTTGTTTATGGTTTTGTGTTAAGGGTGACGGTTTTTTTAGTAAAATTGAAACAGGTCTTTTGGCTGTTTGGCTGAAGGGATCGGCTTCCATGGCCAAAAAAAAATGTTGGCTGTTGAAGTGAAATGAGTTTTACGGGCCGATACAGACCAACTGCATTTCTACAATGTAACTGCAAAGAACTGCCGACTGCCTATATAGGGTGGAATTTTGATGAAATTTGGTATGTATATAGCTGGATGTCTGTATTAACAAATAGGCTACTTTTATCCCGATACTCCTACAGGATCCTTGTGAATCATGACCGCTAGTTCCGCCAATTTCCCGCAAATAAAAATTGAAAAAAAATGTCAGTAGGTAACGTTGTTGGTAATCTAAATATAATTTTATCAACAGCTCAAATAAAGCAAAATAAATAATTAATTAGCGACCTCGCCCTCTACAATAACAGGGTGTTCACAATTTTCCCGACCACACCCTGTGTAATGGATTTTCCGGGAATGGTACAAGGAATAGAAAATAGCGAATTACAATGCAATGCACTCTTTATTGTAGGTACACCACAAATAAAACAATACAGAAAAACAAGTACATGGAAAAATATAAAAATATAAGGTAAGCAAGCATGGGTGGCCTATCGCTCCAAAGCGATCTCTTCCGGGCAACCTTTAAATAAGAAAGAAAGCAAGGAATACATTTTTCAGCAGGTGGTGCGATATAAAATTAATAGTAATAAAAAACAGACATTATACTAAAACAACTATGAACATACAATAATTACATATCATAAAACATACACAGATAAGTGATACACAATATACTTGTAAATATTTATAATAACTATACCATAATTCTCAAACACAGGATAGCAGATAGTGTTGCTTAAGCATAGATTTAAAGATAAATAGATAGATAGCATAAACAGATACTATACATAATATAGACATAATAGATAGACTAGACTAGATTTTAATTATCAGCTTAAATATTATTCGTTCCGTCCCTTGAATCAGTTTTCATACTAAATGTATAGAAGCTTCGCGATCCAAAGCAGACAGAAGAGACGGGGCGGAGACGCGGCCTGCGGACAAACGACGCGCACTGCGACGCGCCCCCGCCCCACGTCTCTTCTATGTGGTTTGCGCCTTAGACAGATGAAAGCTCCTAGAAATTAACTTTAATTTCTATACTAGATAAAAAAAGCCGCCTGTATATCCCGTTTCCATGGGAATTCCGGGAAAATACATACCCTATGTCACTCTCGGAACTGAGACGAATCTAATGACTTTTCACACTTCAAAATCCATTGAGCCGTTTAGGCTGCAGGCCGTGCCAAAGAATGATACATACATACCCTACGTAAATACATACGCTCGAAAAACATAACCCACGAACTAAAACAATTACTTTGCTCACCCGCGACCTTACAATAGTTACGTTTATGCAAGAAATGTGTGTTCATGCAGTTCCTCCACCTCCACACTGTACGAACACACACAAATCACATAAACACAACTATCACCACCACCAAGCTACACTGACGCGTTTCGAACTCAACCAGAGCTCATCTTCGGAGTTACCACAACCGTACTATTGTAAGGTCGCGGGTGAGCAAAGTAATTGTTTTAGTTCATTAATATGGACCTCCGCAAAGTAACGCCTGATTCAATAAATTAACATAACCCACCTTCGACAGTCGGGTGAGAAACTCTAGAAATGGAAGCCAATTTCCTCTCCCTTGCACCAGCTGCGAAGGTGTTCGCTAGGGGAGTGGATGATACTCAGAATATAACCCTAATGGACCCGAGGCGGTTGCTTTGTGTTGACACAATTTGTCATAATCTACCTTTTGCTTACTTACTACTTTCATTCTGAGAGGAGGGAGCTGGGATGATGATGATGATGCTTTTTGCACATGCAATGAAACCGGTCAAGTGTGAGTCTGACTCCTACTCGAAGATTTTTAGAGTTTAAAGGGTGCCAATGTGACCCTATTACTGATGCTCCGCTGTCTGTCCGTTCGTCCGTCTGTCACAAAGACAATTATGCCAATTATTAATTATTATTAAATTACCAAGAGAGGAAAACTTAAAAAATTTGGTCCTCATTTACGTTGAGTGACAAAAGAAAGACAATCTGTGCCTCTACCATGAGTTACACTAGTTTACAGTGACCGTAATCGCTAGCGACGGCGTAAATGATTTGTATAGAGAATTGTGTACAGCGCCCCTAGCGGTCACTTACGGAAGTACAATTTTCCATACAAATCATTTACGCCGTCGCTAGCGAGTACGGTCACTGCAAACTAGTGTAACTCATGGTAGGGGTACGGGTCTATATTTTTTAACGACCGCTTTAGCCTAGTTGGTAGTGACCCTGCCTACGAAGCAAGAGGTCCTGGGTTCGAATCCCGGTAAGGGCATTTATTTGTGTGATGAGCACGAATATTTGTTCCTGAGTTATGGATGTTTTCTATGTATTTAATTATTTATTTATCTATATAAGTATGTTTATCGTCGTCTAGTACCCATAGTACAAGCTTTGCTTAGTTTGGGACTAGGTCGATTTGTGTAAGATTGTCCCCTAATATTTATTTGTTTATTTACCTACACACAATACTCGTGCAAAATTTCATGTTTCTAGAATAAGCGGTTAATATTTTTGAATTTTACATGAATCCCGTGAGAACATCAGCATAAAAAGTAGCCTATGTGTAGTTCCAGACGTCAAGCTATCTACGTACCAAATTTCATCCAAATCCGTCCAGCCGTTTTAGCGTGAAGAAGTACCAAACACATAGGTACGACACACAAACTTTGACGTTTACAAATTTTAGTTGGATGTAACGCGTTGACGTTAAATTCAAAATGGCGTTCGTGTATTAAATCGTTGAATAGGTTTTTTTCTAACAGCATTGGCATTATCCTTCGCCAGCGTAAGTCTTTGAAAAAAAAAATGTAATTCGCATTTGACTCTATGGTTTTCATTCGGAGCGTAACTGGTGGATTTGTCGATTTAAAATGGTTTTATAATCTTAATTGATCCAATTTCGGCAAGTTTTTGTAGCAAGATTATGTTAAGGATTAAAGTTGATTTTTGAAGTGGTTCATACTGTTTTTTTAAACCTTGATACCGACCAAAATTGCATAGTCGCCATGATAAACATACGAGCTGTGTAAAGCTCAAAATATCAACACGCACATGATTGACTGCATGCTTGTGAAATACAGAATGAAAGACAGAAAGGGAGAAAACATTCGACGACCAAAATGGCCTATACTCCATTTAATTTAGAATTATAAACCACAACAACATTATATTGCGGCTCGTGAATTGTAATCTCTTTACAATTTGTACTAGAGTACAATTGACGACACGCAAATAAAGTGACATTAAAACAATTTTATTTTGCGGCTCCCAGACTATTGTACTGTACTATTTGCTAGGTAAGAAATAGTTGACGAGCCGCAATATAATGATGTTGTGGTTTTCAATTCTAAATTAAATGAAGTATACTAGTGGTTAGAAAACCTGACTACGAAGCTTGAGGTCCCGGGTCGATTCCCGCGTCGGGGCAGATATTTGTATGAAAAATACGTACCTATGTTTGTTCTCGACTCTTGGGTGTTTGATATGTATTTAAGTATATATATATATATCTATCTACATAAGTTGGCTAGTGCCCATAACACAAGCTGGCTTATTTTGGGACTGGGTCAATTGTTGTGATATTTATTTATTTTCATTTAATTATTCATTTGTTATACAAAATTAAACACTCATCAGGCCCATCGTTAGCGATCTAGTTCCTACGTAATTATTAAACACTAGCAGTTGCCCGCGACTCCATCTGCAAAGAATTCGTTTATCGCTATCCCGCGGGAACTATGCAATTCTCCGGGATAAAAACTCAAACTATCTCCATATCAAATTTTATCTGAATCGGTTCAACGATTTAAGCGTGAAGAGGTACCAGACAGACAGACCGACAGACAGACACACTTTATAATATTAGTATGGATTGCCCATAAGAATTTAGTAAAAAAGTCCCAGGATATCCATGTTGTTTGTACAAGAGGAACCACCGGTAAAAGCTTGTTATAATTATATAAATATTTGTAATACAAAGTATGACACCCCGCTGCGCAGACGCAGGAGAGTATGAATCCTCATTGTTGCACTTTTTACGCCACAAGATGCTTCATCAGAAGGTTACCGTAAAAAGCTGCACAAAATTCTGGATATCAGACTTTAAGTATAATTAAGTATTTCGTTAATTAACACTACATAGCTACTAAACTTTGTCTTAAGTCGAATTGTGTTGTTTTTTCGTAATTAAAATGACACCTAGATGGACAGCTGATACAATAAATGTCGACGAGTTCCTGAAATTCATATTATTATGTAAGATATTTGAGGATTCATTCTAGCGACCACTTTTTTTCGAAACACGATTACTTGTAGTTCGCTCTATAGAAAAAAAAATCCAAAGTAGTCTCAAAAAAATAAACTAAACTCGTAGTACGACGCTAATACTGCACGGAAGGTCATGACTTTTTGAATGTTAATAAAACAAGATGTTTTCTACGGCGTAGTTTTGCTACATTTTTAAAATGTGTTTTTTTTAGTATATGATGATAATACACAAAAACACGCGCAGTCCAACCAACCTATCTTGAGCCATCGTGCCTCCCCCACGCGGCCGCACGCCCGAAATCGCCCACCCAAAATCGATTAGCGCGAAAAACTCGGTACCCCCGAGCAAGGTTATTTCTGAGACCGCGCTTCAAAAAGGATTAATCAAATTTCACTGTTGGATAGTATAATTTAGAAAAATCTACAACATTAGAGCTTGTTTAAGCTAAAATGACGCGCGCCCCTTTACTGAATCAGTTTATTTAGATGTGTGCGTGCAAATATTAATTACGACTCTTCATCTGTGTGGGAGTGTCGACTATTCCGTGAACTATGATCAGTGTGCAACATCACGATCGACAAATCACATGAAAAATCCTGTGCGTAAATGCGGTGGTAGGGCGCGTCATTTTAAATTAGACAAGCTATATAACCTGGTGCCAACTACCACAAAGGCGAGTCGGCCTAGTGGTTTAACCTATAGCCTCTCAAGCAGAGGGTCGTGGGTTCGAATCCGGGCTTGCACCTCTGAGTTTTTCGGAATTTATGTGCGAAATTATATTTGAAATTTACCATGAGCTTTACGGTGAAGGAAAACATCGTGATGAAACCTGCACACATTTGAGAACAAATTCAGTGGTGTGTGTGAAGTTCCCGCGTGGGAATTACGGTCCAAACCCTCGAATTCCGAGAGGAGGCCTGTGCCCATCAGTGGGACGTATATTGGCTGCGATGATGATGGGATGGACTACCACAAGGCTCAGTCATAAGGCGCTTACTATACCCACAAATCCCATAATACACAAGCGACTGCATCACACAATTAAAGCGCACAAACAAATTGATTTATCCACAACAACAGTACGTTTAATTCGATTTCTTACCACGTCCTTTCAACTGCAAAAACGGCGAAGCGACAATACCGCAAAAAAGGCCAAGCGACAAAAGCTCTCACAAATTACATTCGCGATTTACATTGAAGTGACAAGGGGCGACGCAAAACATTTGTAACCCCATTGTATTGCAAAGTATTATATCCCTACGGTTTTTCACCTTATTTATATTTATAAATGTACGTATTTGGTACTTACTAACAAGATGTTTAAAGGCGTGTCAAGAGAGATTTTGTGGTGGTGGAATAGTGTAAGCGACGCCGGACTAAAATGCGATAGTGAAATGTTTTTAGATCATGTTTGGGCTTTACACATATTTTTAACAATTTTGCTATGAAGTATCTTTTTTTTGTTAAAGTGGGCTTAGTAGCGACATCTCTTGTCCTTGTGAGCGGTTAGTTCCGAAGGAGTGTTGACGTCTCTCGATGAGGGTGTAACATAGATGGCGCTGTATCACGACTTAAATGTGATTAGTTAACGAACTGAGATGTGCGATGTATGGGAAAAAATCGTGTCTAAACTCCTGACCGGTGGTGGTGTAGGGGAATAGCACGCGGCACGGAATGCTGCGGACCTGGGTTCGATTCCCAGCGCTGGTCTTTTTTCTGGGGTTTTTTCTATGCATCCATGTTTCAGTTTGTATTTAGTATGAAAAACATTATTTTTGTTCGTGTTTCTACTATCTGGACATGGCAATTGGATGAATCAAACACGCGAAGGAATTAAAAGATAAAAGGTTTATTGAATTTTTGAACACTTTTTACAATAAATGTGCGCTCGCCGTGAGCCTAGACAGAAGGAAGAGAAATGTTGCCAGCTTAAAAATAAATAGCATTTTTTCCACTATATGTTTTGTATTAAACAGCAATAGTTAATCTATAGCCAATATTTTTTAGTCAAGTCTATTTCGGCATATGGGACACCTGGGGATCTTTCAGCCCATTTAAATAAATCTTGCATCCAACTTGAGCCTGCGGCCTTCACCAAATCGTCCGTCCATCTCGTTGGTGGACGTCCCACGCTGCGCTTGCCAGTCCATGGTCCCCATTCGAGAACTTTTCAGCCCCAAGCCATCTGTTCTGCGTGCTGGCCTGCCCATTGCTATTTTAACGAGCTAATCCGCTTTGCTATGTCGGTGACTCGGTGACCCTTGTTCTTCTACGGAGCTCCTCATTCGTGATGTATCAATGAGGGAGGCCCACGTCCAGCGGTGGACGTCTTGGGGCTGAAATAATGATGATAATGATGAAATAAATCTTAAGTTTGCTGACTCGGGAGTCACTAATTTTAGGTTATGTCCATGTTTTTTTTCTGAAACTGTAAACTTTTCAGGATTGTTATAAAACAAACATAACCTAACCTAACCTACAGGATAGTCCTGAAATATATCCTGAATAGTTAACAGTTTCAGAAAAAATTGACATTTGGGAAACGAAACATTTGCCGAATGAATCAGTTTGCGAAAAATAATTCGCCGAAAAGGCAGTACACGAATAGTTATAGCAGCTGAAACACCACTAAAACTCACTTACGATTATTGTCATGTCTAAAATCTGTCCACGAGAAGAATAGTTTCAAAGCCCAGTCGCTGCCATTTGTATTTATCGACGTACCAAGGGTGGAAGAAACCGCCAAACCATCTTATTACGTTTTCCTGCGAATTCAGCGAAAAACTCCAATATCTGATCCAATAAAAGGCAAAGTTTGTCGCAGTTCTTCACACGTGGTGCCATTCTGTTAACGTCGCACAGACCACGTATTTATACTAGCTTCTACCCGTGGCTTTGTCTGGGTGAAGCTTTACATCTGACTGTTGAAATTCCGGGAGAAATTCACAAAAAATACTAGGAGTTTTTCCGTGAATTTACACGGAAAATATTTTGAAATAAATCGTTACCTACTAATATTATTAACGCCGCTCAAAATTCTAATTAATAATCCTACTAATATAATAAGTGTGAAAGTTTGTGAAGATGTTTAGTATTTGGAACGGATCTTAGGAATAACATAGGATAGCTTTTATCCCGGAAAATTGCTTAGTTCCCGCAGGATAGTGATAAACAAATTCTTCGTGGACGGAGGCGCGGGCAACAGCTAGTAATTTTATAAATACGAAAGTCACCCCGTCTGTTACCTCTTCACGCGTAAACCGCTGAACAGATTTAGATGGGATTTGGTATGGATGTAGTTTGAGACCCTACAAAGGGCATAGGATCCCAGACAAAACCGGCCAAGAGCGTGTCGGACACGCCCAGGTTAGGGTTATCCAAGCAAAATTACAGCTTTCTAGCACTAGTAGACTCTACGCTAAGCCACGGACGGACAGACATGACGAAGCTATAAGGGTTCCGTTTTGCCATTTTGGCTCCGGAACCCTAACAATTGCCGAGTTCCCGCGAGATGTCGCTACACGAATTCAAATAAAACAAAGAATATGTAAATATCTCTTTTTTTTACTAAGTTTCCAAAAGAAGGGTAAGTACCTAGGTAGGCTAATGGTACCGTCGGTAAAATTTGCATACAGGATCCTAAACACCAAGAAAACTTTCCTTAGACGATTTTTCTAAACCAATAACTCCGAACTTCAATATCGCCCATTTAAAATGCAAATCCGGAATATCTTATTTCAAACGTCGGTTTCGAGCCCTAGTGGCTTTCGGCCCCTAGTGGCCTCTTTCCGCCTCCAGTGGCCTCTCGAGAAGTCTTTCAAGTCGCTAAGGTCAGACTTGAAACTTGATAGGGGCTTTGCGAAAAATGCAATTTTGTTTTTCTGTTCCGTACCGGAACAGTATTATTTAATTTAATTTTAATATCTTCGTTCGTGTTAACAATAAGTAACAATATTGGTGGTTTTCGTTTAATTTAAAAGTATTTAATTTTGACTGGGTTTGCGATAAGCTGCCGAAATCGGAACGCGCCACCAACCAATGGGAAACGGTCTTTCGCGCGACACTAAAACAGTTGCCAATCAAGGACGTTTCCGAAAAGATGCAAAAATAACGCCCCGATGCAATTCGCGGGTGTGTGTTCGCCTGACTTGTGGTATTCCGTTCAATTTAAAATACAAACTTAGATGATAGTGTTAGTGACCTCATGGATTTATATGTAAGGATTAAACCAGCTGGTTCTTGTGGTGTGTGCCGACGACCCCAATTGTACCAGGACCCGTACGGCGTGGTTGTGGGAAGATTGAAGCGGTAAGTCGCTGGACCCAGTAGTTATCCTACATTTTCCGTTTTGTTGTTTTGGGTTTTTGTTTTAGATTGAGGCTGATTTATCTCAACCAAAAGATCTACCGCTGGACAATAGCCTGTAGGGATAGCTAGATGATCACTTCCGATGATAATTCATATTTCAGCTTGACTCCATTTATTGAGTTTCATACACGCACACAAGGCTCATCCCAAGCTCAGCCCATCCCTATCCTCTCCCAAACGATTGAATTACCGCTCGCAAACCGAATTGGTCCGTTCCAGAAATAAGCCCCTGGTTGAGTTCAAAACGCGTCAGTGTTGGTGGTGGTGATAGTTGGGTTTGTGTGATTTGTGTGTTCGTACAGTGTGGACGTGAGACGACGTGGCCGAGACGTGGCGCGCTAACGATGGGTCTTATAAGGAAGCTCAAGGTCACTCAGAGGGCGATGGAGAGGGCTATGCTTGGAGTTTCTCTGCGGGATCGCATTAGAAATGATGAAATCCGCGCGAGAACTAAAGTCACGGACATAGCTCGAAGAATCGCTAGACTTAAGTGGCAGTGGGCAGGGCACATCGCCCGTAGAACTGACGGCCGATGGGGCCGAAAGGTTCTCGAGTGGCGTCCGCGGATCGGAATACGCAGTGTAGGTAGGCCTCCAACAAGATGGAGCGACGACCTGGTGAAGGTAGCGGGAACGCATTGGATGCGGATGGCACAGGGCCGATCTGTTTGGAGAGCCTTGGGGGAGGCCTATGTTCAGCAGTGGACGTCTTTCGGCTGAAATGATGAATGATGATGATGACAGTGTGGAGGTGGAGGAACTGCATGAACACGCATTTCTTACATAAACGTAACTATCGTAGTCGCGGGTGAGCAAATTCAATAAATCTAATATATACTTAAAATCTCGTGTCACGGAGTTTGTTATGGAACTCCTCCGAAACGCTTGACCGATTTTTATGAAACTTTTTTCTCTAAATCTTCTAATATACATACAGTTGTGGCCATATAATTAAGAACGATTATTTATTGAGATGATTTTTTCAAAGTAACAAGTATAACTAATTGCCCGTATTTTTTTTATTTCTCTCGGTATTGCAAAACTTTTCCGTACTACCGGTACATTCATTTATGCAACATTGTTGGCTAAAAAATTAATAGAGAAACTTTATACATTCGATCTGAACCTAGTATTAGTACTTACTGGCTGGTCACGTAATTAAGAACGCTGAATAGTTTATTGTTTTTTCAAATTTAAATAGAGAACACTGTGTGGCTCTGTGGTTGTAGATTATTATTCGTATAATTTTGGCGCCATTTCGTGCTGTTAAAGTCTTAAAAGTGATTACTTCGTATAAAAACAATGGGGCAAAATAAAAGTTGTGATAAATCTACAAGAGAAGTAATAATAAAACTTCGCGAGAAGAATTGGTCGTATAAAAAGATAGCCGACTATCTGCAATGTTCAAAAACAATGGTTTTCCATGCCGTAAAGCATTTTTCCACGTATCAAACTACTTCAAACGTTCCACGTGGACCTAGACAGAGAAAGTCGTCTCGTCGAGATGATCGAAATATCGTTCGTTTGGCAAAACAAAATCCTTTTAAAGGGTCTAATGAGTTGAGAAAAGAATATTTTGGCGAAAAAAACCCTTCAGCAATCTCTGCACGCACTATTCGAAGGCGTTTGGTAGAAAATAAGTTGAACGGAAGGATAGCAAGGAAGGTGCCTATGTTGAAACGATGTCATAGGCAAGCCCGACTTGCATTTGCAAGAAGGTATGAAAACTGGACAGTCAGACAGTGGAAAAACGTTCTTTTTTCTGACGAGACAAAAATAAATAGGGTATGTTCTGATGGAAAACGATATGTACGACGCCCTCCGAATAAAGCATTCGACCCAAAGTACACAAAAGTGACATTAAAGCATGGCGGGGGAAATGTGAAAATTTGGGGGTGCTTTTCTGGATATGGCGTTGGACCTGTTAGGCTGATAGAAGGAAACATGGATCAATTCCAATACAAAAATATACTGCAAGAAACAATGTTACCATATGCCGAAGACGTGCTTCCGGTTATTTGGACATTCCAGCACGACAATGATCCAAAGCATACTGCACGCACCGTTAAGGAATTCCTCACATCACAATCAGTTTCAGTCTTAGATTGGCCAGCCAACAGCCCAGATCTTAACCCAATAGAGCATCTTTGGTGCGAAGTCAAGAAAAAGGTTTCAAATCGACAGTGTGGCAATTTGAGAGAGCTGTACGACGTTTTCTTAGAAGAATGGAACTCTTATTTCTCTTTCGAAATGTCAAAAATTGATAGATTCAATGCCTCGCCGGTGTAAAGCCGTAATTAAAAGCCGTGGACATGCAACTAACTATTAATTTTAGTTCAAATGTATTAATTTGCTTTTTTTTCTATACCAACTTCACATTAATATGATTTATTTAATCTAAGTTTCATATAAAACAACTCACGAGCAGTTTAATAAATCGTTCTTAATTATTTGTCCAGCTACATTACTATTTGAATTTATTAGTATAGAAAACAAATAAAATTTGTAAAAAAAAATGTTAGCAATTATACACTATTATTATTAATCCCGTTTGCTCTATCCATGTGGCTATTTTATAACATAACTTGTTACTTCTAAGAAGGAACACAACTAGACATATGACATGATGTAGATAAAAAAAAATCGGAAACTTCAAATCGTTCTTAATTGTATGACCACCACTGTATAACAATCTCGTGTCACGGTGTTTGTTATTGAACTTCTCCGAAACGGCTGGACGGATTTTTATGAAACTTTTTTCTCTACATTCAGTAGGTCTGAGAATGGGTCGTAGGCTATTTTTTGTAAACCTATCCCTATTCTTCGCAGACGGAGTCGCGGGCAACAGCTAGTTATTAATCTAATATTGTATGGAGTGACGACCACTGCAAGTACTGCAACGCTATATAAAAACAAAACATTGTCGCGTGCTAAGAGGCCATTTTTCTAACTCGTAAGTTATAAAAATAACTCAATACGCCTAAGGCTTAAGCCGTCTAGGAATAAGACCATGTTCGCGTGGCAATGTTTAATGTCCCATGATTATAAGGTGGGCTTTGGCCCCCGGTTTTTATTATGATTCTTGTTTGATGGTCTATTTAATAGGTTTTGGGAGAATTTGGTTTTGAGCAACCATTTTGTGCAGAAGGAAACCATTGTCTTTAGTTTTACAAAAACCGGCCAAGGGCGAGTCGGACTGTGATGCTGGTAATAAATAAATATCACGGGACAATTCACAGCAGTTGACCTAGCCCCAATGTAGGTACCTAAGCAAAACTTGTGTTATGGGTACAAGGCAACGGATAAACATACTTAATCTTCTAATATATAAAAATCTCAAGTCACGGTGTTTGTTATCGAACTCCTCCGAAACGGCTTGACCGATTTTTACCAAATTTGTTGTCCATATTTGGTAGGAATGAGCTATGTTTCATACCTACCCCTATTCTTCGCAGATGGAGCTAGCAGACAGCTAGTTTAATTACGAACCACGGCTCGGTCATGAAGCTACGGAAAATAATTCAATTTTCACATAATTTTCCCTCAGTTATCACGTATCACTCTCACCTGGTGGGACGTGCCTTATCTCCCCGCGCCGCCCTCGCCCAATTTGTATGGTAATGTGCCCTCACCTCCCCTTCTGTCAAGACACTTTCGGGACATGTTTAAATTTTGGTCAAAGTTATTGGAAAATACGCTTGACATGGAGATTTGTTTGTTTTCTGACATTTGATTAGCAAGACTTGTAATTTTATATGATAAACTAGCTGTTGCCCGCGACTCCGTCCGCGAAGAATAGGGGTATAAAAAAGAGCCTACGACCTATTCTCAGACCTCTACCGAATAAAGAGAAAAAAGTTTTATAAAAATCGGTCGAGCCGTCTCGGAGGAGTTCGATAACAAACACCGTGACACGAGATTTTTATACAGGGTAACTTTTTAATCAGTGCACAAATTTTGATATAACTATGATTCAGCATCGTTGGTAGATCACGATATTTGTTCGAGATTTTTTTTTACATTTTGAAATTTGGGATGTTCATAGTAATTCATCCAATAATTGGTCGAGTTACAATAAAAAACAAAAAAAATAAGTGATAAATATTATAACGAAAAATACTGAAATTTGTTATTTTAACGACACTGTATCACACATTAAAATTTGTGCACTTATTAATAAATAAATAAATGATAGAAATACCTATTCATCCAGGCCAAAGTATCCTAATATGTAAGAAAAGCTCAAAACTTCTTCGAAATTTATTTATTGTATACAAAAAAAAAATAAGTTAACAGTTACCAAGGAAAAACAGATGTGTGTACAAAGGCGAACTTATCCCTTGTAGGGATCTTTTCTAGTTGACCTTAGAACGATTGACAGGACATCAGAAATGAGAATAGGCATGCAATGAAGAGTAAACGGAATCTAAAAATTATATTATTATTTTCTATTAACTATTTATAAAGTCATTTCAAACCGTTCCTAATTTTAAATTCTAATAATTATCGTCTATCTGTTTGAAATAAAACTGTATACATTTAAACGTATCTCAATCCCGTTTCTAATAAAATATTTAGGGATAATTAAATCCCATTGTGCTTTCCCGCCAAAGATGGCGTCCCTGATAATTTGATCCCTAAAATATCAATCTACAAGAGAATCCCCTATCTAACGTCATCATACAAATCATCGTCGAAAAAACACCCCAACCGCAAAATGTATTTACAAAAACACCCAATAACATGCGTTAATATACGAAAACACGCAGCTGTTGTCTATGGTTGAAAAAAAAATGCGGCGCTCCCATTGGCCGGCGCGAAATGGCGGGAACATTAGTAGCATCTGTCAGTTAATATCGTCTATTTTGTCTATCGCAAAGCACATGCGGGGAGTGCAAAGATATCTGTTGGTACACCGTGGCGCTAGTGTCCAAGGGAATATTCAGAGAAGTATGTGGAAGTGTTAGTTCGTGATTTGTCCGTCGGCAGAGTTAAGTTGGTGTCGTATTTATGCGATTTGCAGTGTGATGTAATAAAATGTTATTTGTTATGTTTGTTTATTACCGTGATATTGGTACGGTCCGTTTGTGGTTTATTGTTGGCTGAGCGCGGTAACGCTTGATATTAATATTTTCTGGCTTATATTGGTCTAATATTTAGCGATTAATAAGTAGGTATGGTTATAAAAGGAAAGTAATATGTTGGATTTATAACCAATAAAATGAATCTACTAGCCTTTGAAATTTACTATTTGCCTGTGTGTGAAGTTCCCAATCTGTACTGGGGCCCGCGTGGGAACTTCAGCCCAAGCCCTGTCTGTGTGCGACGTATAAAGGCTGAGATGATGATAATGATGAGTATAAATTAGTTTTGGTTCTTTTTCACAAGCTTTCATTTAAATTGCAGTATTCATTTTGTTTGTTTATGATTTTATATCAAATCTTGAAAGCCGAATTTCATGCCCTGTAGTGAGTGACTAGATTGACTTGTACTTTGGTACAGACATGTAATTTGGATGACAAATTGGCAATGCAAGTACGATCAACAAAAGGGCTTGATTAAAAATCATTTTTCTTTATTTTTCCTTGCAGCAAATTAGTTGTTCTGTCAAGTTATTTAATAAGCATAAAAAAACTGAACATACTTTGTCTTGGTCCTTCTACGAAATCTGCCCGAAGATCTTCTAAGTCCCAACAATTTATTAATTATAAGTGTGATTTTAATTCATTTATTTATTCAAGAAAAATATACATTGTGTTTGAAATCAAAAAAAAATATTAATCATTTTGCAAGTACGAAGCAAATCGTTGACTGTGGAATAGGTTACCAACCTCCATCAGGCTGTATATAATTGTAGTTTTCTCTGTATTTGGTAGGTCTGAGAATAGGTCGTAGGCTATTTTTATACCCCTATTCTTCGCGGACGAAGTCGCGGGCAACAGCTAGTATTTTATAGTATTACTGTTTGTGGCTTTTTGCACCTAATTGCCTTAGTATTAGACGAAGATTTTACTTTATGCAATATAGCATAAAAAGCCATTTTATGCAGCTTTCTCTCCATATAAAGAACAACTTTACGAGCATGAGAAGTGAAAAAACAATTTTGATATTTGTTGTTAAGCTGCTATATCTCTGTCACTATCTCCCCAGCCCTCTTTCATCCCACGGGAAGATGTGGGTAATTTGCCCCAGTTAGCACCCTTGGGGGCGATTTCACGCAATTGTGAGTATTTGTTACTTATTTAATAAACCCAGTTTATTAGACGGGTTTAGCGGGAGGGTGGTTTTAGATGTGCCTATACCTACCTACTAGATCTTACACGCGACCTCGTCTGCGAAGAATACTTTAATCGCTACAATAGGGATATTGTCGCCATTAAAAAATAATTCTAGTAAAAAAACTGTTTATTTTAGCCCTGAAACCAGATTAATTTTCGATTTTTATTATACAATAGGTATAGGCTTGCGCCTGACCACATTCACGCCTGATGGAAATCGAAGATGAGGCCTACGATGGAGCACGCTTGCCTAGTAAATGCTCATTTACTTACCCTAGACTTGAAAGCGGCCACATTGTAGTGTTCAGGGAACACAGTCGCAGTCAGGGAATTCCACTCCTTTATAGCTATGCGGTTGATGAAGGAAGAGCGAAAACGCTTTGTTTGAGATGGAAATTTAGTTCTAAATGTTTTTGTTAGATGGCGCTGTACTGACTGGAAAATCGCTAACGTTTTGTCGCCCTAGAATGCATAAGAGAGTTATTGTATTTTGATTTGTTACCTTGGAACGTGACTCTAATTCGGAGATTTTGGGAATACTGACGACGTAAGAGTGGAGACCCCGCCTACTTCTGGTCGTCCTGTATGGAAAAGGAGCAGGTCGTGCAGTTCCGAAGCACATTCACCAAAATGTAGCCTGTAGATTACCGATTAGCTGCTAAAATAGATTTTTTGTTGCTTTAAAACAAATAGGGTAAATATTTAGGTGATTGGGTTGGCGGAAATGTGACGTCATAAGTTGCTATTGTCATTCAAACTCTATGGGAGAATTGTGTTTTGATTTGATAGCTCATAAAAAGTACGTCAGTTGATTGGTGGTGTCAGCATCCCTATTTACCTGGGATAAACGTACCCCGTTAAGTTAATCCAGGTTATAATATATAATTAGGCGTGATTGTGGTTAAGCGTAAGTCTATATACATATATCTATCTCTAGTATATAAAAATCTCGTGTCACGGTGTTTGTTATCGAATGCCTCCGAAACGGCTTGACCGATTTTTATGAAACTTTTTCCTCTTTAATTGGTAGGTCTGAGAATAGGTAGGCTATATTTTATACCCCTAAAACATACATCTCAGGTTCATCTCCACTAACTTTTAAAAATGTTACCGTGGTAGGCGCTTTCTGCTAAAATATATTGTTAATACCTCTGACATATAAAAAAGGTTCCTCCTTATTTCTACGGACTCCTAAAGCAACTTTTTTTTTTCTATTAATATCCATGTCCTCAAACTTCGAAGAGAAATCATCCAAATTAGAAGCAATTAGCATTTCATACCAAGATTGGATTCTAAAACGATTTCTTTATTCGAACGTTTAATTGACAAAAAACAAATAAACCGTCCCCAAAACAAGATGGCCGCCAGAGAATTACCCGCCAATTAACTCGCGTTCTTAATTCAAAAGTTATCAACCAATCGTTCCCACCAAACCCGATACCGGCCTCAACCTACTTTATTACTGGCCGATAACAAAATAATCACGCTTTTAAGAAAAATACTAACACAAAGTTACCTTTACCGCCGGTGAAATTTGAATCAAGCATCACGTCATACTATTTCGAATGTTTGTGCCATAAAACGATGGCATTAAAAACTTTGTAGTGCCATGTTTAAAAAACTATAAACCCCTATCCACACTACTGGACATCAGAAGCGGAAGATAAAACCGCCTAATTTATACCCCAAATCCCCTATAAAGGTACAACATTATTCGTTATAATATTTTAGTGCGGCCTATGTATGAAGTTGAAGCTAGCCGCAGAAAAAAAAAGAATTAAAAAAAGAAGCCGATGATGAGGTAACGAACGAGGCGCGGTTGGCGCGTTCCTTTTTTAAAATCCACGCCGCGTCGACGTGTGTGGTCCGATTTAGATTTCTCACAAACTAATTTAGACTTTATTTTGTTCTTCATATGGCGGGATTACGTGTGGGGCGGAAAATTAAATTTTCCACTTGATGTTGGTATGTATTGGCTATCCAAACATTTATTACGAAACTATGAACGTTCGGATTTGGAACTGAAGTTTTCAGTTTGATTTTTAGGTTGGTACAATACAACGTCAGTATTGGATTTGTTTAGAGTAGTTTGTTAGTAAAAGTGCATTAAACAGACATACTAGCATGCCCTCATAGAATTTAAGATATTATAACATCCTTTTTATTTGCACGAAACATTATTGGTAGGTACATAAGATATTTTGGTTATAGTTTGGAATCCTGCATGATTTAAGGTAGGTACTGAGTATAGGTTTATGTAATTGGGTGGATCAACTATTTCCTGTTGTTATTCTGTCCCGTCAGCGAGGGGACAAAAGTAGTACAGTTTAATTAGAAGAAATGTCAACTAACATGCTTATTACATGACCAAATTGTAGAAGGGGTTTAAAACTGCCACAAAAATGCATGTTTGGCAAATTTTAATCAGATAAATTTACGGTTTAAAGAGTTGCTCAGGAGACCGTCACTATAGCAACGAGTGACAAAGAAAAGTTGATCGACCCAATTGTACAGTCAAATTACTATAAATTAAAAACTTAAAAACCCCCATTGCAAATTGGTCACACATACGTTTGAAAATAAAGTAAATGCCCATTAGATATGCGCCTAAGATCCCTTCCGCAGCTAACAAAAGAGCTGATAACTTTGAAACGATTAAACTAATTTTGATGAAACATGATTGTCTAAGAACCATCGCTAAGAAACCTGCTATCAAATAAAAAACTGCATCCAAATTAGTTTACCCGTCTAAGAGCTATACACACAAACATAGCAGTAAAATTTATAACACCCCTCTTTTTGTATCTGGGGTTCAAAATAGCATATAGGTAGGTATTATGTTAATCTGAAATAATTACCTACCTACCTTTCCATTACTGACGGAAGATTTTTAAACGCAAATAAAACACAAGGAATAAGTACTTAATTACTCTTTATTTATGAACTAAAACAATTACTTTGCTCACCCGCGACCTTACAATAGTTAAACTGTTAGTTTAACATTTGGTAGCATAGCATACGGTTGTGGTAACTCCGAAGATGAGCTCTGGTTGAGTTCGAAACGCGTCAGTGTAGCTTGGTGGTGGTGATAGTTGTGTTTATGTGATTTGTGTGTGTTCGTACAGTGTGGAGGTGGAGGAACTGCATGAACACACATTTCTTGCATAAACGTAACTATTGTAAGGTCGCGGGTGAGCAAAGTAATTGTTTTAGTTCATTAATATGGACCTCCGCAAAGTAACGCCTGATTCAATAAATTACTCTTTATTTATATTAATGTAGAAAAGACATCGAAAAAAACTTCTATCAAGTATAGTTATTTCAAAATAGCACATTAATTCTTCAAATAAGTATTTATCACTCAAGAAAAATATTTTATGTTTTAAAATAGCAAGCGTTTCACGAATTATAAGAGCGACCAAGGAACGACCTAAAAAGACAATTATTGGTAGAAAAGTAAACGACGTAACTGTCACCTTTTAAAAAATAGGAAAGAAAAAGTGGCCAGTCACAACATTGCCAAACAAAGGGCATAGACAAAGTCCGTTACGCGTCCGTTCCAAATTCAGTTTCACACAGCGCGCGAAATCGATTCCCGTAGCGGCGGACGTTTGAAAAAAGAAAGAAATGAGACGGTTCTACCCAGTAGGTATCCGTGAATTCGTACACTGAGGAATAATGGTTTAAGTACTTAATTTTAATCGATTAGTTAGTATCAAACGATGTCTCTTTCGCGCATTGAGGATACCGAGCAAATCTTAAAAGAAAGCAATAACGAAGTTTTATACTTAGTCGGTGAAACTTTGGAGTCAGCTTGCCTCGCCCAAGGCTCGCCCAACAGATCGTTCCTTCGCCATCCGCATCCAACGCGTTCCCGCAACCTTAATCAGGTCGTCGCTCCATACCCGTCCCGTCCCATCCGTCTAATATCTATTATTTTCATGAAATATTTGTTACTTGTATTACGTAGATCTAAGTACTTAGAACTTGTTAAAAATTGTTGGAAGAGCGGAGCATCCCAACACAGGCTTTGGAGCCTAAAGGGAGACCCCAGTAAATGTAAATCTACTTACCTTGATTAAAGAAGTGCAAAAGCGTCTGGTCGACATCACTGGAGACCAAAGGGCTGGCAGCTATCTCTCTCAACGAATCTCCATCGCCATTCAACGAGGAAATGCTGCCAGCATTTTGGGGGGCCTTTTATAGACTTAATCCAGTAGGTTCTAAGTTAGATATTTAGTTTATAATTAAGTTTTATTTATTGTTGTTTTTTCTTCATACCTACTTGTATTCTTAGTTTAAATAAAGAATAGTTCTTACCTAAAAATATGAAATAAAGTTATTTTGTTTATTTTTATTTTTTTGATCTTGTTGGAAGGCTACTGACACTGCGTACCTAACCTTTCGGCCCCATCGGCGTCGGGACATTTAATATCACCCAAAAAGGGTTTATTTTCCTTTTGAGATACGGAATCCAAAAAACGACAGCAGTATCTCCGGACATACTTCCAATACCAAATATATATTATGTCACCTGCTGCCATTCGAAACGCAAAAAAATCAATTAATACTTTATATAGTTACCGCTTTACTACACTGTGCCACATTAACGCATGCTACATACAACCAAGGAGGTTTTGAATCAAGAGAACAGACCTTATTTTTTTTATACAATATAGGCTTGTATTTGACCACAATCACGCTTGATGGAAAGCGAAGATGAGGCCTACGACGGAGCACGCTTGCCTAGTAAATGCTCATTCACCCTAGACTTGAATTTAGGAGGATAAGCAGGAAGAAAGCAGTTGAGCGTGATAGTCCTTCCGAAAGAGCTGGTAATTTAAAAAACTAAACAAGAGTGTGTCGGACACACCCTGGATAGAGTTTCGCAGCCATTGCGAAGGAATCCTTGCATATCTTATTAATTTTACTTTTAATTATACTGTCGTCCGTATTAAACAAGCAATGTCTTATAGGGCAAGTCGCTATTTAATCTTAAACTACCAATTATTCGCAAGTAAACTTAGCCGTTGTGGTTTTCCTTGTTACGTCAACATAAGCATTTTTGTACAAAAAATTGCACTTTACGGTTGAATATTTCGCAAACGAATCACTATATCGAAAAACCGTCTTCACAACCTTGAAATTATTTTTAAAGACCTATCCAACGACATCCCAGACTATAGAGTTAGACGAAAAAACCGGACGGAAGGACAGACATGGCGAAACCGCGAAACTACAAGGGTTCCGGTTTTGCCATTTTGGCTCAGGGACCCTAAAAAAAAACATGCAAAAGAGACTTTTGTGGCCTGCTTGCAGAAAAAAAATTGATTTTGATTTTGATACCGTCGCACAGTGTACGTGCGTTTAAAAATATAAATTAACACTAAAATTGCCATATTAGTCCATCACCTCCATTAAATTCAATAATACTTCGTATCGAACTATTTTAATCGTAACTGCCTTTAGAACTTTACCTCAATAAGCTCACACTGCGCGAGCGAAGGAATTCATAGTAAAGTATGCTACGACAACGTTCTAGAAGCGGCTACAGTAAATTATGTACCAGGTAAGTAATGTACTGTTATAATTACGTGCGAATAGCGCTAATTAACGCCCTAGGGATCCGTTGAAGGCATTATAATGCTCGTCAAGTTTAATGGGTTTTGACGCGGTGAAAAGACTAACAGACAGTTTTTTAAGTCAAAGTTCAAACTTTTGAAAGTAGAGTTTTTGTGTAGATGCTTATTCACAAGCTTTTTATTTGACGTGGTATTTATTTAGCTATGCTATCATATAATATAATCTTCTATTATTTATACTTATAAAAATCTCGTGTCACGGTGTTTGTTATCGAACTCCTCCGAAACGGCTTGACCGATTTTTATTTTTCTCTATATTTGGTAGGTCTGAGAATAGCTCGAAGGTTATTTTTTAGGGTTCCGTACCCAAAGGGTAAAAACGGGACCCTATTACTGAGGCTCCGCTGTCCGTCCGTCTGTACTTCCGTCTGTCGGTCTGTCTGTCACCAGGCTGTATTATACCTCTATATTTTTCACGGACGCAGTCTCAGGCAATATATGTAGCTAGTAATGTTATAGTATACAGTAGGTACAATACAGAAAAATATTTACTACGGATGGTTTAGTTCACGCAAAGATTTTTCCTTAAAAAAAGCGAGCCAAGTAAATGACAATTCCTCAAACCATATAGCAGGTACTTTGACGGATTAATTCAACTAAAATGTGTACATCTATTACAAATAATTATGGCAATAAATCGACTACAATGTAGCCAGCCCATTACGCGCACACGTCGCGATTAATAAGATAATTACGGTGTTGCCAGCTAAAAGGCGTTTTTAATGGCGGCATTATCTGAGCTGGCAATTATCTAGGCTATAACGTTATCGTGTGGCATCTTGCGTTTTAGCCCATCTCGTATTTTTTACAATCAATTTTTATTTGCTTCTCTAAAGGAAAAGGCACTGGAGTGGCAGCACTACGAAGTCTTTGGGCCCTAGGTAAGTTCCAAGTTCTAATCAAAAGTTATGGAAGTATATCGCATTAATTTCTAGTAGAAAATTCCATCATCATTTACTTAAGAGCTTATCTTCTTGGCGGTGGAGTAATCGCCAATCCTCTCTTCATATTCTTTTTTCTTCTTTGAGGATTGAGAAAACGAGAGAAAGCGGGAAGCCTATACTTCATTTAATTTAGAATTGAAAACCACAACATCATTATATTGCGGCTCGTCAACTATTTCTCACCTAGTAAATAGTACAGTACAATAGTCTGGGAGCCGCAAAATAAAATTGTTTTAATGTCACTATTTGCGTGTCGTCAGTTGTTACTCTAGTACAAATTGTAAAGAGATTACAGTTCACGAGCAGCAATATAATGTTGTTGTGGTTTATAATTCTAAATTAAATGGAGTATACAATAAAGGGGACCACCTCGTATGAGGAACTCAAAAGACTGGCTCAAAGAAGAGATGAAAAGTCCACCAACTCAAAATAATCCACCATTCCAATTTGGACCTTCCACAAACTCAATTAAATCTAAATTAAAATGGTGGAGTATTTTGAGTTGAACTCTTGATCTAGGAGTTCGATTCTTTTTTAAACAATATGAACTACTTTATTTCCCTTATACAAGGTCAATGACACAGACAGGTCTTAAGACGATGTCGTGAGGAAATAATTTTTGATGGTGTTCCTAAATGTAATAATTATAATAAGTGACGTCACCAATCATGGACATGTTAAGCACAGTAGTATCCAGGTGGACAGCAAAGATTTAATGCCTTATAGCCCACCATTCAAGGACTCTACACTGGTAAAGTGACCACCAGTTATCTGAGCATAGTGTTGATAGTTTAAAAATGTAGTGGCCGTTTCTTAAAATTTGGGTTTACGGAAAAAAATTACCATAATTAGTTTTTGTGCATTACTGGTTCTGTCATTTAACTGGTAGAGTCCATGAATGGTGGGCCATAAGGCATTGAATCATTTAATTTATCAGCGCACTCTACCATTGACAATGATATTTCATATATTAATTCACTATGTGCTAAATCCTAATGTAATCGTGGTTTGATAATATAATAGGTGCTACAGTTTATAATTACGAAGCATTGCCTATAAAACATCAATCAGAATTATTTTTTTTTAGAAGTAACTCCCTTCTCTATCTAATTGATTTCGCTTAAAAGCATACACAATTTTACAACTTTATTGTCCAGAAACCGTGTTAAATATTCTGTACACAGGAAAAGAAACCTTCAAAATAGCGAGAAAATAACGAGACTTGTTTATGGTTAACCGATTTCATACTGGCCATGACGCGTTTTAAAAACATTGTTGACCATAGAGTACGCACAATGCGAGAAATAAGTCACAATATTTCGAAAAACGAACGCGACACCTGATAATCAATTTGCCACAAAAATGCACGCTTAATACCAACGTAGAAAAAGCAAAGATTTAGCATTATCAACCTTGTTTTTTACATGGTAGAGACTGAAAAGGGTGAATGATCACGTTTGCACAGGTAGAGTTTCCAAGAAAATTTCAATACAAAGTAATTTCTAATTCATTAGTTTTAAGCGTATCGTATTTGGCATCCGAGTTTGTTGTAAACTTGACCAACGAATTCAAAATCTTTTTTTGTTTGAAATAAAGTTCTATTTCGGTTAAAAGAGCGTTTATAAGTTTACTCCCGACTGCGTTTCGAATCGCGCCAAAATATTGACGTTTGTTTTTTTTAAAAGTTGCTCGCGACAAAGATACTCTTGCTGGCAAGTACGGCGCTGTTGTCATATTATATTGACTAAATTTTGTATGAAGAAATGATAGCTTGAGATTTAGCCGCATGCTAAAATAACTTTGTGTTTTTTTAAACGGTGCTTGCTGCAAAGTTTCATTTGCAGTCGTTGGGGCACTGTCTTCTACCAATAGGTAAGTTTTTGCATGAAGATAGACTAGTTCTGAATTTCACCGTTGGTAGAATTAAGTTTGTTTTTAAGATGGACGTTCTGTTTGACGTAAGAAAAGGTAAAAGGAATTGTCTGTTGTCACCTGAGCATAGAGAATTTGTTTACACCGTTGCTGATTGTGTTTGTGTATTGTGTTTTTGTTTTCATTGTTGATGTTTTTGTGATTGGAATTGGCTTGTTATTTTGTTGTCGTACGTGATGCTATTAGAAGTAGTGATAGTTACATATAAATACTTAGATGTCTTAACAATATTATGAAGTAAAACTAGCAAAAATGAGTCCTAAAATAATCCCAAAATTCTTGTTTCGCAGAATTTTTTGCTAGACTGAGATCCTCCTCAGACGAAACGAAATAACAACAAATTAAGTGCATAGTGCTTTTTACAAATTGCATCAAGTATGCAAGGCTTTGAAGATAGAGTCAATCGTCGCCTTCGGGGAGAAGCCAATATCTGCGGGGGGCGGACAGTAGGTAACTATTTTGTATGCAGACTATTAAATATTCTGTTCTGTTTGTTTTTTATAGACGTTTCTGACACTTCCGATTTTTTAGTAACAGAAATATATATCTACCTAAGGAAAATTAAGTAATTACATATATTGACTTGTAACATGAAACTACCGTGAGACTCACTCATAGTGAAAATAAACAGATCACTCACGTCTTAAAACGAGTTTAACTCGACATGTTTCGGGCTAATCCGTAGCCCTTCAACTCGGAGTCGCACGTCACGAAGCCTGCCGAAACATGTCGAGTGTCGAGTTAAACTCGTTTTAAGACGTGAGTGATCCGTTTATTTTCACTATATTGACTTGACTTTTTACGGAAAAATATTTTCCTAAAATAAATATGTAACAGGTGTAACAGCAATTAATAATTTATAACTAATACCTTTAAACGAGCAATTGCATATTTCTTTATTTCGGAGATCTCTTGGAAATGGCTCTAACGATTTCAATTATATTTGATATGAGGGGGTTTTCGGTGGCGCAAAAACGATCTAGGTTTGATTTTCTTTGGATAAATGCGTGGTCTCGAAACTCACTCGTCCATGTATGTAACATACATACTTATTTACTTAGATTGTAATGTAATTCATAACGTAATGGCTATCAAGTAGCATGGCTATCATGTTATGGTAGTTTTACCTACCTACTATTTAATTTTTAAAAAGCATTTTTCAATAAAAAGTCAGCTTAAGGTTACTTTGGGTATTTCTATTGCTAAAAAACGTACTACCTACTAATTAACATGTAGAGTAAAATGTGAGATGCACTAAGTTACAGACTACCTACATTATAATACATATACTAACGATAACCAATAAGTATCAAACGAGCCGTTAAATCTCCGACCAAACAAATTTATACAAACCAAAACAAACTTGGTGCAACTTACACTAAAAAAAAGTTAAATTAAATTTCGTAACAAAAAATCATTTTCCCAATAAAAACCAAAGCCGTTTCAATTCCATCAAACATTCGAAAACAACGCAAACCAAACCAATTAAAAGGTGTACGAAGTCAGCGATAAAATAAAAATGGCGACCACCTTTACATGTAATAAAACCGGCATCAATCAAAATTACGTTTGAACACGTTTCAGTGGCCTCGTAGTAAAAGCAAGCTTTGTAAACGGATTAAAATATGGCTCGAGAAAATGGCCGAACAGTTTAATTATTCCAGCAATCCGAGGAGACCACACACGCAGCTCATTTGAGCCTGAATCATAACAATAATTATATTCACTGCTTATTATTTCGCGCGCGGTCGAAAAAAAAGCAATATTAAAACATAACCTTACCTTATTAATGTGTCAACAACTCAATTTATGGCGGGAACTGAACGGTTACGCCCAAAGCGCGGGAAACTTCCGCCAATCAGGCGTCGCTTACATTAACCACGCCACACCGACCAAACTATACCCTTCCCACTCTCTCTTAGAGAGTCCAGTATAAGAAGACCTCCCTCATAATCTCAGATTGAAGTCTTAGTCTACCAAGCGTGGAGATCTTTTTACAGTGGCCGTATTCAAAAGTTTGAAATTTGAAATTCGTGTACTGATTTTTTTTCTCCAGTTAATGAGTGCTAGGCTGGATGACATTATTTATTTATGCCCGGCCACGGAGCGCGCATTTATTTTATTTTTTAAAGCCGTGATTATACGCGTTTCAGCCAGTGATTGCGGATTTTCTTTTTTTTTTAGTTTTATTTTCGCTGACGGTTTTAGCTGTCGGGTTTGTCAGACGCGCGGCTTTATTTGAAACTAAATTTTATTACATCTGTATTTTCTTTTTTTTTGGGTTGTTTAATGTCAACCTATTCGCCTGTTAGATATTAGGTATAATATAACTCAATTTTTAAATGCTTTCTGCTTAGTTATCTTATCATTAAGACATAAGTACTTAATTAAATTGTCTTTATATCAAAGGATTAATCATTTACTGGCACATTTTAATTGACTCACTCAGATCAAATCTAACCTGATAGTACCAAAAAATTATGTCTTCTATACCTATGCACATCGTCGGTTTTTATAACATTCAAAAAAATTGACTTTTTTAATGAGTTTACAATATGTTTTCCCTGAAAAAAAAATTGCCTAAATCCACAAATTATACATAACAACACAGACATAAGTTAATTAAAAGAAAATACCAACGGAACCTTCCAATTTCGAACCATCGCCGGCCCGAACACCGTCGGCCATCTTGGGCCATGATTGCCTTCAAAGTGCCGCGGCGTTTAAAAACTTAATTCGGCCGGTCGTTAGTGTGTGAACGTCTTAAAAAAAATTACGTGTCTATGGTTGAATGTGGTTTGGGAGAAAATGTGTTTTAGTTTTTTTTTTTATTTTTGAGTTAATATTAAGAGCTAAGCAACGCGTAACAAAAAGTTAATAGAAATATCTTCTTGGAGAAGTAAATGGATGAGTAGGTTAGGTAAGTAATTCTATTAATGCAAAACATTCTAGCTTAAATAATTTATTGAATCAGCAGTTATAGGTAACGCTACCAGAGTTGAGGCCACGCACACAACCACATCTCATGTAATGACAGCGGGATTTTGACGTTGTGTTGACGTTTAACGATAACACAACGTCAAAATCCCGCTGTCATTACAATAGATGTGGTTGTGTGCGTGGCCTCAACTCTGGTGGCGTTACCTATACTTTGCGGAGGTCCATATTAATGAACTGTAACAATTACGTTGCTCACCGGCTAACTTTGACTTTGGTCTAACATTTGGTAGCATAGCGTACGGTTGTGGTACTGTAAGGATGATGGCACGTGCGAGCTCTATGGTAATATTTGCAGCCGAATGTCAGCAATCGAAAGATAAATGAATCTGTACAATTGTGATCCGGGAGCGATGGAAGAAACACAAGCCAAAAGTTATTCTTGTATTTTCAATCATAGTATTCTTGACATAGGGAAGCTGCACCCAGGGCCCTAGTGTGGTCCTAACAGTGATTTTGAGCTTTCTTATGAGGCCCATCGTTAGCGGCCACGTCTCAGGGGTTTTCGTGCCCTTCGCCAATGATAGCTAATAGGTATATGACACTGGGCGGTAGGAGGCTAGGAAGGACATAGTTAACTATCCCGAAAAATGATACCTATAAGAATTTTCCTTCGTAACAGCGGCAAATTAATTCTTTGCGAACATAGTCTCGGCCGAGAGGTAGTAAAAAACAAAATGGACTTTCTCAAGCCACAGAACTCCAACACAATAACATTACATAACATAATGACACCAAACAAAATAACATTCGTGCCCACAAAAAGTCCCGCTGCGCCCGCACCCAAAAAAACGATATAATCTAACTCAACAACATATTTCTCAAAATTATGACCAGATTAATACATTTATAATGCCATTGTCTCCCTCTCACCCACCAGGAACTATCCCCGTCTCACTTTACTCATTTTAAAAGGTAACGATGCGCGAGAGCATGAAATTACGCTTTTTCATCTCGCCCGATTTGAATTTGGAACTTTTTTCGGGCGAAGGACGTTGGGCGGCCATGTTGCTTTTTTAATCGAGGATTCTTTTTTTGAAAAATGTATGGGTCGAGTGTCATTTGGGTGCGATTAAGATACAGGGTGATGATTATAAATTTAAAAAAAAATAGTTATTTTTTTTTTATTATGAGAGGGAGGCCAACGAGAAAGCGGGTCGTCTGATGGAAAATGATCACCATCGCCTATAAATATCAACAACTTAAAGAGAGTCACTGAACTTTTGCCGGCCTTTGAAAAAGGAGAGGGAATAGGGGAGGATGGACATGTTAAGCACAGTAGTACCCAACGTACAGCAAAGATACAATGCCTTATAGCCCATTCAAGGACTTTGCCAGTTATGACCATTATCTGAGCATAGGGTAGATATTTTAAAAATGTAGCGTCCATTTCTTAAAATTTAGGTTTACGGAATAAAAGTGTCCATAATTAGTTCTTGTCCATTAGATACCGCTGTTGTCACCCATGTCGAAACAAAGTTTTTTAGAGTCTTTTTGAATTTTTATTTTTCAAATCCAAATTTACTTTTACGGTCATCCCGTGAAATCATTTCATATTTCATACTAAATACAAACTGAAATATGGATGCACAGAAAAACCCAGAAAAAAGACCAGCGCTGGGAATCGAACCCAGGTACTCCAGCATTCTGTGCTGCGTGCTAAACCCCTACACCACGGCTGGTCGAGACTTGTATAGACACAATTTTTTTCCTATGCATCTCAGCTTGCTTAATCACTTTATTGGAGCGATACTAGCAAATTGTATCATACAATTACAATTGTACATAGTATAAAACAAAGTCGCTTCCCGCCTGTCTGTCCCTATGTATGCTTAGATCTTTAAAACTACGCAACGGATTATGATGCGGTTTTTTAATAGATAGAGTGATTCAAGAGGAAGGTTTATATGAACGAACTGAAGCAATTACTTTGCTCACCTGCGACCTTAACAGGTGCGGTAGTGCGGTAATAGGTGAGCAAAGTAATTGTTTCAGTTCATTAATTTGGACCTCCGCAAAGTAACGCCTGATTCAATAAATTATTTGAAGGTTTATATGTACAATACATGCATAATTGCACCCGTGCGAAGCAGGGGCGGGTCGCTAGTTTAGTATGAAATATACCCATGTCTAAAGCAAAATAAATCATTTAATTTAATTTCAGAACCTCCTGTATATATCTGACAGCCCAAAATAATCACGTTTCCCTAAATTCGGTGATTATTTCGTTTTTACCAACCGACAGATGCGCCTCATTTACCAAGACTTGCATATTAATTGAAAACTTAAAGCCAATAAAAAATATTATAAACTAGCTGATGCTCGCGGCTTTGCCCCCACTGAAGTTTTTCACAAGCATAACAATAAAACCGGTATACTTCGTTTAATTTAGAATTGAAAACCACAACATCATTATATTTCAGCTCGTCAACTATTTCTTACCTAGCAAATAGTACAGTGTACAGTACAATAGTCTGGGAGTCGCAAAAGAAAATTGTTTTAATGTCACTTTATTTGCGTGTCGTCAATTGTACTCTAGTACAAATTGTAAAGAGATTACAGTTCACGAGCCGCAATATAATGTTGTTGTGGTTTATAATTCTAAATTAAATGGAGTATAGAGCGAGTCGGAAAAAAAATTACGAAAAAAATCGCCTAAATGTAAGCAATAAAATCGCAAACTTATAAGTAGGTAAACATTCGAACAACACAGGGTTTGTGACAAGGTCCCTCGCGTTGCCTAGCAACGCCTAACAACGTCTAGCAACCAAAAAACGCCAAAAAAACACGTTTTTTGTATGACCCCCTTTCATTTTTAACTTTTTTTTAGTATTTGTTGTTATAGCGGCCACAGTAATACATAATCGGTGAAAATGTCAAGTGTGCTATTACGGTTCAAGACATAGAGTCCAGTGACAGACGGACGGTCAGACAGCGGAATCTCAGTAATGATCCATTGGCTGGCACCCTAAAAACTAGTGGTCCTAATATTAGGCGATTAATTTTTATTTAAATATAGGAGAAGATAGATGAGGTATGTTATTAGCTCTTATAAATACAAGCTTGAGGTCCCGGGTTCGATTCTCGTGTCGGGGCAGATATTTGTATGAAAAATACGTACGTATTTAAGGGTATGTATTACAATACCGAAGTACGAAAGACCGATTGTATTAAAACATCGAATGGGTCAAAAGACCGGCACGATTTTTTTCTGAAGCCGTTAACTTTTTAAGATTGTTATAATACAAACCCAACCTAACCTAATGGGATCTGTATGATGCCGTTTTAATAAATTCTGAAAAGTTTACAATTTCAGAAAAAAATCGTGTCGGTCTTTTGACCCATTCGATGTTTTAATACAATCGGTCTTTCGTACTTCGGTATTGTAATACATACCCGTATTTAAGTATGAATCTATACTTATGTATAAGTGTGTTTATCCGTTGTCTAGTACCCATAACACAAGCTTTACTTAGCTTACTTTGGGACTAGGTCAATTGGTGTGAATTGTCCCGTGATATTTATTTCTTAAGTCGCAATGGCCTAGTGGTTTGACCTATGGCCTCTCAAGCAGAGGGTCGTGGGTTCAAATCCCGGCTCGCACTTCTGAGCTTTTCGAAATTTATCATTTGTAATGTAATTTACCATGAGCTTCACGATGGATGAAGGAAAACATCGTAAGGAAACCTGCATACACCTGCGAAGAAATTCAATCTGTGTGAAGTTCTTAATCCGCTCTGGGCCCGCGTGGGAACTACGCCCCAAGCCCTCTCATTCTGAGAGGAGGCCTGTGCCCTACAGTGGGACGTGGGGCTGAGATGATGATGATGATGATTTATTTCTTTATTATTCAGCAGTGGATCTCATTCGGCTGAAATGATTGTGATGACTGCAAGCCATGAGAATCGCAGTTTTACATAATATACACTCTTACATAGTGTCGGCAATGTATCTCAAAGGATACCTAAACAAATATAATGCGAGGGACGCAGCCTTTGTGGGCACACCTGCCCGCTCCCGCCGAGGGTAACCATGCTTCAAGCTAATACGGTGATATACAGAGATATGGTGTTCAAGAGTCAGAAGAGATGTATTCGTGCGATTTGTGGTATTTCGTCCATCGATTCATGTAGGCCTCATTTTATTAAGTTACGTATACTAACCCTACCGTGCATATACATCAACGAAATCTCAACTTACGTGAAATGTAACAAGGACCAATTTCCTGTTTTTAGAAGTGCTCGCCAAAAAGTTAAAATAAACACAAGACCATACAAAACAGCACTACTTGCCAAAAGCGTATTCGGCATGGCATCCAAGATCTTCAACAAACTTCCAAAGAATATACTGATGACCGAGGATGTTCATGATTTTAAAAAACAACTTTTTAACTTTTTGGCGGATAAAGCTTTCTATTCATTGGATGAGTATATGCGTGATAGTTTGTCAGATTTTTAGACTATAAGTATATTGATTTGTGCATGATTGAATGTGAATATTCATATTTGTATGCCCTTGGGCGCAGCATAGTGATACAAGTCTTTGATCATTGTACCATCTATTTTACCTATGTTTGACAAATAAATTATTTATTATAGAACAGGGGCTAAATACAGGAACGGCCCAATACGGTTAGCGAGCGGCAATTCAATCGTTTGGGAGAGGATAGGAATGGGTTGTGCTTGGGATGAGCCTTATTTTCCTGTTAATTCGCTTCGCAAATAAATAAGGCTCATCCCAAACTCAGCCTATACCTGTCGCAAACCAGTGATTTTTGGCGATCCTGAATAGCAGTTCAAACCAAACCCAACCTAAACTAGCACTATTTCACAAAACTTCTTTGATTTTTATTGTCTTGGTTATTTCATTTTTCATTTTTCGTTTTAGTCCGCGCAGGGTTGTATACTTGGCAAGTGAGATATACTAATTATGTTCAAGAAATTTTGTTATTATTATTGGCTTTTACAATTTACAAATTATTTATTTACGCATGTAGTCTTATGTATGTAGCTATTAGTGTGCAGTTTATTTATTTATCTATCTTAACAGCGATCTGGGTGTCACCAACGGTACTGGCTGAAAATCCGCGCTGGGGTGCTTTAAACGCCTCAGCATTATGCTGAGCCAGTGTCCGATTTGCAACCGCAATGACACATTCTATCTTTAGCTTTAGTGTTGCCTTATGTTTTGTAAAATATTGATGATGTGTCTTGTGATGTTGTAAATAAATGTATTTTCTTTCTTTCTTTCTTTAAACGCTTAAATTACCGCTACCAAACCCGTGAAGGCCCGTTTCTGAATTTAGCTCCTTGACGTTCCGTAAAAAAATTGTTGAGGGTAAAAAAAATGTTTCTGCTAACTATTCCCAAACAGTCTCCTAAACATTTTACATACATACATACATAAAATCACGCATTTAATCCCAAAGGGGGCAGGCAGAGCACAGGAAACGTTACATTTTGCTTTCGAGGCCACTTTTAGTAATTTTAGGTTTTAAGGTAATAGCTTTGATCAATTATAACTGAAGATACACATTGCCGAACAAAATCCCCTTCAAAAAAATGTCCGAACTTTTTTATTTGTTTGCATAACAATTAAAATCATCACCTACACAGACATTTGAACCTAGTCTTTACTTCATAACAGTCGAATTTCGGTTGACACTTGACAGCTAAACTTGACAATTACACGCAACGTACTGAGAAAAAAAGAAGGCCACTTTTATCAAAGTGGCGCTCATTTGGCTCGGACATTTTCGGGCGCGCGACTGTGGATCTACAGTTATAATTGATCAAAGAATTATAGTGACAGATTGCAATCCTATCTTCTATATACCATAACCTATTTCCTTAGTCTCTTCTTACGACATCAACGGAAGAAATGGAGACGTGTATTCTAAATCCGACACCACATGGAACAGATAAAGATGTTAGCTGTAAGAAATTAGTGCAACACTTAATTTTAATACCCTTTCGCATGCTAGCTATAATCCTTAACATAGTCCTAAGGAAAATCTATACATATAATAAATCTGTAACAAGTCGGTGTCTGTACATTGAAGATATTTGAGAAAAACTGTCACTAGGGCTATTTATTAGCGCAATAGAACCCAAAACAATGATTTTTAGAATTATTGTCTGTTTGTCTGTGCGTTTGTGCACGCTAATCTCAGAAACGGCTTAACCTAGAAGGATGTGGTTTTCACTGATATGTTGGAATTTTCTTGGATTAACATTTAGTGTTTGTTTCATTTGAATCGGTTCACAAATAAGAAAGATACGTCTATTTTAAGAATTTATAGAACAGTTTTTAGAAGTAGTGACTTGGGAGTAGGTACGGTGGTGAATGTGAACGCGGGTGTGCGGGGGGGGGGGGGTTTCGGTGGTGGGGGGGGGGGTGACGGGGGGTTTGCGGGGGGCGGGGTATTTTTTTTTATATCGTTGAACTAAGGAGAGCCATAATTGATGAAAAAGCAAATTGGATAAAAAAAATAAGCTGCCCAAATTACTAATTCCACGCGGACGGAGTCGCGGGCTAAAGCCGTTACTTCGCGGGGATCCATATCAATGAACTGAAACAATAATTAATTTTTCACTTCTCATGCTCTTAAAATGTTACTTTAGTCTCTGCATATCGGGACTAAAGCTCTTTTTTGATCTCTAGGGATTAAAGTAAATTTTTTTTAATTTACTTTGGAAACCCCTAAACTGCCAATCATGGTGTTTGTGGATGGAGGATTATTGCCATTTTCAGTGACTGGGCATAGACAATTTTAAAGCTTTCCACAGACCGCAGCGCTCTGCGGACGCTCCGAAGCGCTCCGTAGCGCCCGCTCCGTAGCGCTCCGTAGCGCCCTGCGCTTCGGTCTGTGGAAGCCTTTAGTGCGTGGAAATACCTAACCTCAAAATGACATCTGTATAAAAATATTTTAAAAAATAATAATTTCGTGAAACACCATGAATTCATTTTATTATGCATACTTAGTCTAATTAGCTATGAAATAATTTTCAAGTTTGAATCTGTTGGCTAAATATGCAAACATTTAAAGCGTCACTCAACAAAAAAAACCGCGGAGCAAATTTAAATTGCTATTTGAATTCTGAACAGACGTCCATTGCTCGTATTGAGCGTACGTTTTATAAAAGTAATATTGTAGATTAGTATACCTAAAACATCGTTTTTTCCCTCGCATTCAAAGTGAAAAGTAGAGTGTTTAACGCGAGACTAAACTGCCATAATGACACGCGAAAATATCTTGTGTCATTATGGCTTGTTTTAGTCCCTTGTTGAACAATCTACTATTATTACTCTCCAAACCTCGCTCGGAGCTTCTCTGCGGGCTCGCATTAGGAATGATGAAATCCGCTCAAGAACTAAAGTCACCGCCATAGCTCGAAGACTCGCACTCAAGTGGCAGTGGGTAGGGCACATCGCTCGTAGAACTGATAGCCACCGATGGTCCACCGAGATGGAGCGACGACCAGTACGCTTAGTATAAGTTTTACTTCACCAAAATACTTCTCGATCGCGTTTACGTAAAAATTTCAATTACTAGGGAAACATGGACAGCGTCTCCGCGCGCGCGCTTCCACGTTTCCATAGAATTGATTTATTTACGTAAACGCGATCGAGAAGTATTTTGGTAAAGTAAAACTTATACTAAGCATACAGCAGGCTTATTGTCTAACGCCTCTGACGCTTGCCTTCGCAATCACTATTTAAGTATTTCTGTCAAACGGTATATGGTGATGACAGAAAAAGATGGTGAAACCGAAGACAAGCGTCAGAAGTGTTAGACAATACGGCCTCTGGTTATGGATGTAGGAAGGCGTTGGATGCGGATGGCGCAGGATCTGTTTGGCGAGCCTTGGGGGAGGTATATGCTCAGCAGTAGACGTCTTTCGGCTGAAATGATGATGGTGATGACTCTCCAAACCGAGACTCGTCCCAATAAATGGCCAGAATCGTGGTTAACCCACAACTCTACTCCAAAACAGGGGATCATATTTTATAATCTGCTGAACATTTTTCTTAATCTACTTTCATGGCTACCTATAAGCTTTTAGGGGGAAGGGGCTCGTTAGTCGTTACACTTAAATACGTTTAGCGGTAATGAAACAGGTAAGAGGTGAACGATGTAGGGTGTGTCGTTTTGGTGTTAGTACACACATCACAGATACATACACAGAAACTATAACTTAAAGAATAGCGTAGGACGTCCTCAGACTCGGTGGAGCGATGATCTTCGCAGGGCGGCTGGCAAGAGCTGGATGAGAGTGGCCGAGGATCGTTCTCAGTGGCGTGCCATGGGAGAGGCCTATGTCCAGCGGGTTACATAATACATACCCGTATTACAATACCGAAATACGAAAGACCGAATGTATTAAAATATCGAATGGGTCAAAAGACCGACACGATTTTTTTCTGAAACCGTAAACTTATCAGAATTTATTACAACGGCATCATACAGAACCCATTAGGTTAGGTTAGGTTTGTTTTATAACAATCTTAAAAAGTTAACGGTTTCAGAAAAAAATCGTGTCGGTCTTTTGACCCATTCGATGTTTTAATACATTCGGTCTTTCGTACTTCGGTATTGTAATACATACCCATGTCCAGCAGTGGACGAACATAGGCTGATGATGATGAAAGCTTTGTGAGCAGTTTAACCCGACAATTTTTAAATATGACTGAAATATGATATTTTAATGATATCAACATGCTCCGCCATTTTGAAAAAAAACCAATAATGTAATCGACATTTCATCGAGCATGTATGAAAAGACTAATGAGTGTTTAAGTAAAGTAAAGTAAAATATATAGTTTATTACTGAAAACGAGTTTCACAAGCTTTGATCAATTATAACTGTAGATCCACAGTCGCGCGCCCGAAAATGTCCGAGCCAAATGAGCGCCACTTTGATAAAAGTGGCCTTCTTTTTTCTCAGTACGTTGCGTGAAATTGTCAAGTTTAGCTGTCAAGGGTCAACCGAAATTCGACTGTTATGAAGTAAAGACTAGGTTCAAATTTCTGTGTAGGTGATGATTTTAATTGTTACGCAAACAAATAAAAAAGTTCGGACATTCTTTGAAGGGGATTTTGTTCGGCAATGTGTATCTTCAGTTATAATTGATCAAAGTTCACAAGATAGTAAATAAATGTAAAACAATAATAAGGATCAACCATGTGAAAGCGAAAGATGGGATCGTAGCAGGTGGAAACAATAGTCTTTGCCTATCCCTTTGCTGGGAAGGAGGCGTGTTGTACAGTCAACCAATTTGATTCTTAGGTCAAAATGAATCAATTTGTTTATTTTCTACGACAGTGATTATTGCGCGACGTATGATAACTCGATCTTTGCGAACGCGTGTCAACGATAATGAATAAGAAATGAGTTGATACAGAACACGAAAAATATTAACAAACAAAAAGAAAACAAGGAACCTCAACAAACGCATCGTTACGTAATAACGTTCCTAAACCAATTACAGTTAATTCCGACTTAATTCTAACCCAAATTTCTCTATTGAATTGAATTTATTTACTCCAATAATTGGTTCGCTGGACAAAGAAAGGAAGCCATTACCGAATTCAATGGGTATAACTAACCTTATTTGTGTTTGTACAAAACACGCGATTGTTTGGAAACGGAACGTAAAACATCAATAGTTAACTATAAAATATAGTATAGTGGTTGTATATACATAATCCCTTTAACTATAAGGTATCAAAAATGTTAGTGACCCTGACTACGCTTTTATTTATTCATTTTCCGATTAGTACATTTTGCGAATGTACTTTTTCTTCTATCTTTTCTTTTCAAAAGTTCGTCAATTTCGTTTTTTGCCCTATGGGCTAATGTGACAAATTGTATACAGCCAGTATCAAAAAAAATTAAAAAAAAGAAATCAAGAAAAATGCGTCTACCAAAATGTATCAACATCACTGGCCGAAAACAATCAATTTGGTTTTTGTTTACCGAAGCCCACTGAGTGTTCGAAAATTGAAAACGCCCGCGCGGGAAAACTGGCAGCTGTCTTTAAGAGTTTACAGAATACCACGCGAGCAAAGCACATAAAACACACAAAAATAAACCATATTTTAATAGCATTAAGTTTTTCAACGCGTGAATTGTTATCGCGGTTTTTTAACATAAGCGACAAACTTATATTTACCGTTACACGCGGCGCCACTGTCGCATTGTGAAATGCATTTATTATGGAGGGAAGCTTAGTTCTAAATATGGCCACGTTGGTTTTTGGTGGTGATTTTGAGGTACTGAAGAAGGGTAGATAGCAATAAATTAACCGCCAATGTTTTTCATAGGTTATTATTATGAGATTATTAGAATCAGGCAGCAGGAGGCGTGCATAAATATTTATGTTAAAGTAGCCTAGCCTTGAGAATGCCTTTTGTCTGTGTGCCAAAATGCATCCGCACACATACATTTTTAACGTGGTAGATACACCTCAAACATTGAGCATGCATCTTTTTGGAAAGAGAAAGAGAGAGATATAGAGAGAGGAGAGAGAGACACTGCACATCCGATCAGTTATACTAACTTAATTATCTACAGAAACAATGAGTAAGCCTAAGATATTTTGTAGAAAAAAACGCCATCATCTCCATTCCATATGTGTGTGAACCTAGCACATCAATTTCTAGAATCACAAAATGTAATCGCAGTTCTAGTAGCATCTCCCAAATTGTTCTACAGTTCTTGTCTTGATACATAATTATTTTTTATACTTAGGTACAACTGCACAAAAAAATAAAAAAGATTTTATAAAAATGTGATGCTAACTTCACGTTGAATATGTCAGCATCTCACTCAACAGTTCTGAGTTTCTAGACCACTAATACGTAAGGAAATGCATAGTTTATTTATTTATTTAAAATATGGCTTCTGTCCCATTACAGGACAATTTCGCCAGTGTCAAAGTAAGCTCTCTTTGGGAGCGACGTTGTACGGTGATTGTAGTTTTTGCAACTTGATAGTAAAATTCCAGAAACTACGTGGAGATAACTGCGCATTAAAAAATGTCAGACACGAGAGCAATATACAACTTTGTGACCACTGTTAATTAAGGTTAATCGCCGCATAAAACACTATCAAAATTATACTTCAACTAGCCAAAGAAACAGAAATACCAAAATTATATACTTTCTACATCCGCCATGTTCGAATGCTACAAATCGAATCAAATGCATAGTTCTACAGTTCTGGCAAGTTTAAAAAACAAAAAACAAAAAAAATGAGATGCTAACTTCGCCTTGAACATGCCAGCATCTCAGCAGCTTTCAATTTGGCTGTAGTGTAGGCTCCCACGCACCCACTGCAGATTGGAAGCTTCACACTCCGAATCGCTTTGCAGCCGCATGTGTCGACTGATAAATAATTATTATCTTCGCGATGTTTTCCTTCAACGTAAAGCGACAAAATTAGGTGTTTAAAATTAATGCCTTTCTATTTAATTATACCTAAGGGTAGACAAGGACATGCTTTCACTTTCCCCCTCACACTTCACATGTCAAGTTTGTCGGCTTTTTAGGGTCCCATCTCGCAAACAGAAAAACCTTTGTAACACTAAGTACTTTTTAAAGGTTTCATACCCAAAGGGCGTAGGACCTTATTACTAAGACTCCGCTGTCTATCTGTTTGTCCGTCCGTCGGTCACAGCCTGTATCTCTTGAACCGTAATAATGTATTATATTACTGTGGCCGCTATAACAGCAAATACTAAAAATAAAGAAGGTTAAAAATTAATCTCAACTCGTCATACAAGAAACCTTGTTTTTTTCACCTTTTTTTGGTTGCTAGGCGTTGTTAGGCATTGCTAGGCGGCCTAGGCAACAGCTATCAGTTGCTAGGCAACGCAAGCGACCCTACAGTTCTGACCTTTACCTGTGAGCCGACGCCTAGTGACGGACGGAGACGGAGAGACGAACACCACGAAGTGCCAGTAACAGGGTCATGTTGCCACCCTTGGGCTTAAAACCCTAAAAAGCACGTTATTTTTGCCCTGGAAACTAGATTAATCGAACCTGAGACCTCTAGATTCGCAATCAGGTTCCTTAATTATTAGGCTAGTCGGTCGTCTATCTATATACGGAACCAAGCGCGACAATTAGGGGCTTTCAGGCTAATTAAATTTCACTAATTAAATCTTAATTTGACACTCGTAATTGCGTGAAAGTCGCTCAAATTATAATTATAATTATAATGGCGGCGAAAGGTCAACTAACGAGTAACTGGTAATTACACAATTTTCATGTCAAAATGTCACTTGTTTGAGTTGCAAATATGACGCGGGACCAGACAATGATTCAAGATGAAAGTAAAATAGAGACAAATATCCTAAATACATAGATATATGTATGATAGCTCATTGTTTTTCACGATTTTAATGCACGTAAAAAATTGCAATTGTGGTAAACAAATTAAGTTGTACATAAGAAGGTTTTCGTTTTTTAGCTATAACTCAAAAACTATTGATACTTAAGAGGATACGATGCGCACCATTTCTCCATACCAACGTAATCCCCTGTTTCCTCCCTGGATAATGGCTTTAGAGCCAATTTTTTTTTACTGTGTAATCTGTATCTACCACAGCTAAGCCCCTAGGTTTCGTTTTTTTCCATATTTCAATTAACATAAGAAATATGAGCTTTCAAAAACTGAAAAAATTGCCCAATTTCAACGTCATTTTCAGACACTCATCAGAAAAGAATCCCTTATATAAACAAAAAAAGGAAAACATAGGGGCATAGCTAAATCTATCCTCTAATTATATTTGAAAAAAATAATTTTATTGGTCCAGTTTTCGAGAATAAATAAATAAATAAATAATAAATAAATATTAGGGGACAATCTCACACAAATCGACCTAGTCCCAAACTAAGCAAAGCTTATACTATGGGTACTACACGACGGTAAACATACTTATATAGATAAATAAATACTTAAATACATAGAAATATCCATAACTCAGGAACAAATATACGTGCTCATCACACAAATAAATGCCCTTACCGGGATTCGAACCCAGGACCTCTTGCTTCGTAGGCAGGGACACTACCAACTAGGCTAAAGTGGTCGTGGCTAAAGAAGAAAACAGGGGATTACGAAATGCTGTTTTGATCAATTTTACGCGCCTATTAACGGTCTGAGCTGCAGTTGTCCCGCTCTCGCTGTACTGACACGGAGGGGTTCGGGGTGAGACAGCGACATTTCATTAAAATACCTATTACTCAAAAGTCTCTCCGCCATCGTTCCCTCTTAAGAAATTGTTTAAAAACGTTATACCTGATTTACACTCTCGCCTCGTTACCTCGCCTCGTGCTTCATCTCGTCGTCTCGCTCAGTATGCTTAGTATAAGTTTTACCTCACCATTTGGTAAGTATTTACTTCTCGATCGCGTTTACGTAAAAATTTAATTTACTATGGAAACATGGACAACGCCTCTAGCGGCGCGTTTGCGCAACAAAAATTGCGAGTAAAAATAGTTGAACGGAACGCAAACTATATCGTACGTGACTCAGTCGATTCACTGAACGCAAACTATATCGTACGTGACTAAACAAAACTATTCGACAGCGTTTTTCGAATCCGCACGAAACGAAATGTCATCCGTCAGTGTCATGTCAAATGCAATAAGCAATTTTGCCTTGTTTTACGATATTAATTTGACTAGTAATGTCTATACCTGTTTTATTTGCGGTTTTAGAAGATTATCTTATCAGTATTTTGTAATTGACAAGCATAAAAAAATTGAGTGACTCAATTTGAGTCCGTGAAATTGTCCATAAGTTTTGCATTGGCAGTCAATGAATGAATTCAACCTCGGAAGTGTCGTGTCGCCGCAGCATCATTCATTTCAATCATCAATTAATTCATGTGGGCAAGATCTATATTGCAAGACCTTAATTAAATTATGATGGCAAACCAATAGGATAACAGCTTAGATTATTTATACACTATCTAAGGATAAGAGGATGGATTATTAACAACAAAAATTTGAAGCGCGCAACCTCAACGGCTCTAAGCTCAAGACAAAGAAATGTTTGTTTATCTATTAGGTATTTATTATTACTCTCACTATGGTTTTTTACTGAACCTTATTTTCACAATCGGGCCAATCAACTTTTAAACCGACGTTTTAGGCGTCTCCTGCGTTACCAAAAAATCGTACTTCCAACAAGATATTTCACGGTTTAATAGGTTAAACTTACGTAGGACGGCATGTATTCATGCTATTCATCTATTAAATTACAGAAAAAACATGTTTACTTACAAAAATCTGCAATTGTTTGAAAAATGTCGCGGACAGATTATAGTCGGTTTAAAAGTTGATTGGCCCAATCGCGTTTTTCCTCCAACTTTAATTGACACAGAAACATTAGGTAGGTTTAGGTCATGACAAGTTTACATAGGCCCGAAGGGCCAAAAGCACACAGAAGAGGAGCTCCATCAACACTGTTTCTGTGTCAATTCAAATTGGGAAAAAACACTACTGTGAGAATAAGCTTCAGTAAAAATTTATGGGCTCCTATTATAGTATAAATCTTCCCAGGTGAATTTTTCGCTTCAAGCCATTACATTCAATTTGAACTTGAGTTATCCAATAAATTTATTGCTTTTTTTTCAGATGATTCAAAATGTTCAGCCGTTTAAAGAAATAAACCACATAATCTACTAGAAGGCAAGACTAAATAATTATAATAATAATAATAATAAATAATAATAATGTTTTATTGACAATAATAATAATAATAATAATGTTTTATTGACAATTAATTACAAATACAATAGAAGTACCCTGACCTCCGAGCTAGGTTGAAACCTGTGTTACAGAAGTCAGTGTCCTCTCCCATTCATGCGATACATTTAGCCTTAAATAATAATAAAAGATGCGTGCGTACGTGTTAATGTGTGTGTATGTGTGTGTGTGTGTGTTGTGTGTATGATGTGCGTGTGTGTGTGTGTTACAACAACAAGTCTACGGTAACAGCGCCTCAGATTCTTCATAATTCAGTGTCAGTAACCATGTTTTTAGTTTGGTTTTACATTCGTAGGTAGATAGAGAATACATATTTACGATTTTATTAATTTTATTATATAAATAGATGGCCATAAACCTTTGCTGTCTTTTAGTAGTTGACAGTCGACATTTAAAAGACAAGCAAACGTTGGACAGTACACGCTTAGAGGTACATTTTTCCTTATCATAGGGTGTAATCTTATGTTTTTTAATTACCAATGACAATACATACAACTGCCTTACAGTTAAAACCTGGCATTTTTCATATAGTAATTTTGTCGGAAATCTATATGGGCTAAACGTCATAACCTTTAACAAAGATCTTTGCGCCCTTTCCAGGCTTAGCATATGCGTTTTTGTGGCACCACCCCACACAACACTACAGTACCCAAGGATCGACTGCGCCAGTGCAAATTAAAAAATTAAAAAGAAAAAAAACAAAAGCAGGGCCCAATTGCATAACAAAGTACAACTTATATTACAAGCGGAACTCCCTTTCTAGTTAGTATAATTGAAGCGAGAGTTCCGCTTGTAATATTAGTTGTACTTTGTTATGCAATTGGGCCCAGGAGTTGCAAGCACTGGTTATTATACAGGTTGTTCTGTAAATAGTCAGACAAACTTTAATAGGAGATAGGTTGGCGGGCATAACATCTACTAAATATAATAAAATGACCTTGGTAAAAGTTTCTTCATTTTCAACATTTTAAATTTTTGATCTTTTGAAAAATTTATTATACCCGCACTAAGATTTTCAATTGTGAATAATTGTGATATTCGGATTTTTTATTTAAATTTAGTCTCTTCACCTAAACTTTGTTCCAGATTTGATCTTTCACAGTGAAAGTGGCCTGGTAGCCACCCAAACACACCGGTTAGAGCACCCAAATGTAAATTTATTATTAAAAATAAAATTACTGTCACAGTAATTATGATTGCGTTTATATAAAATCATATTGCAACACAATAAGAACGCTTTTATTTTAAATTACCTTCTAAGAGAAATGTTGTTACATTTCTTAAACTTTTAATATATATTTGACCTGCCCACCTATCTTACATTTAAGTTTGTCATACTAGTTACGGAACACTGTATTTACCAAATAAAGTGAATAGGATATACCTAAGCATAGACAGCCACGTGTGGTTATAGTATAAATCTTCCCAGGTGAATTTTTCGCTTTGAGCCCTATCTTTCAAACACAAACGGTATCGTCATAGTATTAAGGTTCAAATTTAATGTAATGGCTCGAAGCGAAAAATTCACCTGGGAAGATTTATACTATACCAGTGTAGCGTTGATATTGTGATATTTTAATGAAATTTATTTGTTTTAATTTAAATCTTGCCTTTTTATATTACAAGATTTTATTTACCTTCACTTGTCCCGCTGTGTATGACATCAAATCTAGGGTGTTCCGTAAGTAGTACGACAAACGGAAATGGGAGATAAGATGGGCGGGCAGATCATCTACCAAATATCAAAAAATTACCTCGGTAAAAGTCGCACTGTTTTTGAGAAAAATCGATTTTTCTGATTTTTTGAAAAGATTTTGAGTTGTGATATTCCGAATTAATTATTTTTTGCATTTATCGAAAATCGACTGTAATGAAGTAAAGACTAGGTTCAAATTTCTGTGTAGGTGATGATTTTATTTGTTACGCAACCAAATAAAAAAGTTCGGACATTCTTTGAAGGGGATTTTGTTCGGCAATGTGTATCTTCAGTTATAATTGATCAAAGGCGTTACCTATAATAATATGCGCTATGAATTACGCTGTAGTAGATCCCGTGTCATAAATATTTACTTAAATGTTAAAAATAAAAGGAAACTGTTTTTTTAAAATAAGCTTTTATTTAGTACATGTTAATAAAAATAACTAAAAAGTTAACTGTCTATTTATTAAAGGGGGAAATTATAAGTTAACTAGAAAGTATAAATACAAATTAAAAACTACATAAAATAAAACTAAAACTATAAACTAAAACTACATACAAACTAAAAAGTTAAAAAAATGAAGAAATAGACCATGTATTCAAACTTTGCGTTTTTGTCACAGTCAATCATCGATTTTACAATAAAAGCATGTTAGGTATACAGAAAAAAATTTTATAAAAATCGGTCAAGCCGTCTCAGAGGAGTTCGATAACAAAGACCGTGGCACAAGATTTTTATATATTAGAAGATAGTTATAAGATAGTAATTGTAGTTGACTGGGGCCTTAGGGGCTTAAAATGGACCTTAAGGGTCTGCTGAGTCTATGCTACATAAATCAAATACGTATGCACTGTTTAATAGCTGTAATGAGACTGCAAACCAACTTGACAAGCAAATATAAAACAAGATAGGAAGGATTCTAAAACAAAAGCGTTCAAAATTGGTAAAAAAAGTATAAAAACATAAATTCATATCAAAAAGGTTGTGCCTGCGGCACATTTCTCCCCTTTTTAGTTAGCTAGTAACCTAACTAACTTTCTAAGGGGCCGTCGGAGCACGCCAGCTGTCGATGCCACGTCCGCCGCTCTAATAAGGAAATAACGCCGTCACTCGTCATAAGCCAGCGTCACCAGAAGCGGTCAGTTTGGCCGTTTATTGCTCTCGCGCTGCACCAGCTGCTCCTTTTGCAGTAGGTCCCCGTCCGTTGTCGTCGCAGGAATCGGTCGACCTGATGGTGCGCCAAGCTGGAAATGGCCAGAGATGACAGCCTCTTCGCTCCCAAGTCCGGACGACACATGCGTGAGTGATCGCGTGTTGACCAGCGTCTCAACCTCGTCCCGCAGTGTGCGCACCTCGTCTGACGGCGTGAGCTTGGTGAAGATAACTGGCAGAGCAGTCTTAACACTCCGCATGAGGCGCAGCTTGTGAAGAACAGTCTGTGTTGGCGTGGGCGGGGTGACGGTGATGGTGCTCCACAAGGCAAACAAGTGAAAGTCGGGTACTCCTGAAGATGTAGTAATATGACTGGACTGGAGTATCTCATGGTCACTCATCACAGGGGCTCTTTGGGCTAGACGGCTGGCGTGTGGCAAGGGTTGGTCAGGACTCTACAGGCGCGCTCCTTCGTCCGAAAACGAGTTCAGCTGAGACTTGGTGGAGAACTTGTGGCTTTGCTAGGCGAATGTCGCTAGCAGTCAACTCGCCAGACTTTACCAGGGGAGGAGTTGGCGAAGAGACGTTCATGGGCTGAAACATAAAGGTACACAAACCTCCCACAAGCAATACTAAGTGAGTTACATCTAACCCCTCCAACTGAGACTACGGCTACGATTTAACGTCGAGTAACGATGTGCTACAGCGGTGGCACGCCCCGACCTAAGCCATGATTCAAAAGATCGTAGCTTGGCTGAAATTGGTCTTGCAATAAAACCTTGAAGCTCTAAACGCGGAATGAAAACTGGTTTTAATGGTGTTACGCGTACTTTACTACAAATAAGTGCGAGTTTCACGTAGCCGTTGGTGTAAATAAATCTCCAGTATGCAACTGCGGCATAGGCAGATTCGCTAGAGTCTGCAAATATGTGAAGTTCGCACTTCTCTAGTTGAAGCTCGTTCAGTGAGTACCAGCGTGGGATCTGCAAATTGGAAACAGACAATAAATCCTCAAACCAAAGGCTCCACGCGGCACAATCGCTCTGAGAGAGTTTCTCGTCCCAGTCGAGACCCTTGCGCCATGAATTTTGGAACATAATGCGGCCTCTTACGACTATGGGCGCAAGAATGCCGAGTGGGTCGTAAATTCGCATGACGTGCGCTAGCACTTCACGCTTTGTGAGACTTTTGGGCAACACCTGTTCTTTGACACCAGTATTGAAGCCGATGGTGTCGGCAGCGGGTCTCCAAATGAGGCCTAGTGTACGAACAGGTGTCGCTAGGCTACCTAAGTCTACATCTATACTATGGCTTGCTACCGGTGCTGCCAGCAAACTCTCCTTCGGCAACAATAATAGTGCTTCGGGGTCGTTTGACACCCAACCGCGCATCTCAAACCCAGCGTTCTTATGTACAGTGTAGATATCAGCAGCTAGGCGCGCTGCCTGCTCTACCGTATCTAGACTACCTATATAATCATCCATATAATGATCCAGAACGATGGCTTTGGCTGCTTCGGGATAGCTGTCCTGAAACTCGGTGGCATTTTTATTTTTAATATATAAAGCCGTAAAAGGGCTAGATGCGGCACCGAAAATCATTGACGACATTCGATATACTTTAATCGGTCCGGTAGGGTCGTCGCGCCACAAGAACCGCTGAGCATCGCGATCTTCGTGTTTAATTTTTATTTGTGGAAACATCTCACGAATATCAGCAGTTAATGCGACTCTACCTTCACGAAACCGCAACAATATTCCCAGAAGGGGTTGCAGTAGGTCTGGGCCCGTCAATAAAAACGAGTTTAGTGACGAGCCCTGCGACTTTGCCGCAGCGTCATGCACGACACGCAACTTACCTGGTTTATTCGGATTGACTACGCCGAAGTGAGGCAAGTACCAGACTATCGACTTGGCATCGCATACTTCTGTGCATAGTTCGGCGTAATCCTTCCGAAGCATGTCGTGAATGTTCTGACGGTACCTTTGCTCGTAGACGGCGTCTTTTTTCATTTTGCTCTCGAGATTTAAAAACCTAGACAAAGCAAGTCTATAACTCTCAGGCACAAGTAATTTGTCTGACTTCCAGAGCAATCCTACTTCAAACCGACCATCGGGCAATCGATGAGCTGAGCGTTCAACTATATCAACGGCGCGATCGTCGTTGGCACAGCGAGCGACGCGCTTAGAGATGCCGATAGAGTCGAGCTTATACTGTTCTCGAATTAAATGCTCTAACTCTGAGCGATCGTTCGACTGCCCAAGCTTGGTTTCGTCAAAGGTGGCGTGATTCACGAAGTCAACCAGTGCGGTCTTACTACACCCAAAACCGAACAAAACCCAACCTAGAGCCGTACGGATTGCGACCGGTTGAGTTTTACTACCGCTACGTGAAGCCTTAGCCATAGTTAGAGACCAATTGTCAATACCAATAATAATAGTGGGCTTCACGTCACCGTAGGAAAACTCATCGGCAATGTCGGCTAGGTAAGGGAATGCAGCAACGCTTTGCTTTCGAACAAACTGGCGGGCGGCACCTAAACCAACAATCGACCTAGCCCTGCGAATGAAGTGAGTCTCGTCAGCGCTGCGACCCTTGATGTGGAAATCCACGTATTGCACCGTCGTCTCCTTCCTTAAGCCACCCACGCAATCCAGATGAATCACTTTCTCAGGACCGGTAACACCTAGTTTGGTTGCGATTTCCGCGTCAATAAATGTGGCTGTCGAGCCATCGTCCAAAAGGGCGTAGGTATCTACGCTGCCAGACGGGCCGGACACAGTGACCGCAACCACTTTCAGTAATGGTCGAGAAAATGACTGCTGTGAACAAGGAAGGTCGCTGGAAGTCATCGAAGTCGAAGTGTGCGTGAGAACTTCTTTGAACTGGGGCTCGGCGCCGCGGGGCGCCGCGGCGGGATCGGTAACGTGAGGCTCGGCGACGGGCTCGGCGCGGCGCGCGGCCGCCGACGTTGACGGCTCGGCGTCGTCCTCCACCCCAACATGTGCAGCTGCGGCTCGCTCGAAATCCGTATTGTGCAGCAAAACGTGATGGCGGAAAGCGCAGCCATCAATGCCACATTGACCTTTCGCCTTGCAAAAGTTGAGTCTATGCCAACCAACCTTTAAACAACGATGGCAGACTCTATTCTTTTTCACAAAATGCCATCTGTCATCAACTGACATATGTTTAAATTTATGACAGTCAATCAAACTATGCGATTGACCGCATAAAATGCAGCAAGAAACGCTGCTCGATGCCGCCGTTGAAGACCGGCTCTTAAATGATGACGCGGACTTAGCGCGCTGGGCTTCAACAACAACATGAACTCTCTCTTTGAGCCGCCTGTTGTCCGTAGCGTGCGACACGGTCGGCGCCACACACGGCTCAAAAATAACGCCGTATCTAGACTGCAAATCAACTTCGTACTCTAGGAAATCTACGAAAAGTTCTAACTTCGAAGACTGATTCGAGTCATGATATGCAGCGTACTGTATCCATCGCGTTCGTAACAGTGGTGAAATTTTACTAATGAGCGCTTGAAAAAGTTCAGGCGAGCGCAAATAATCAGTCTGTTCTAACAAACGTACTACTTCCACACAGTTACGGACGCGGCAGGCAAACACGGCGAAATCGTTACCTTCGCCGCTCACCTTAGGAAGGGCGCGCACCGCGGCCACCTCGCGCAGCACCACGAGCTCGGGCCGGCCGAAGCGCGCCGCCAGCGCGCGCAGCACGGCGCCCGGCTCGCGCGCCGACACCAGCAGCGCGGCCACGGCCTCGCGCGCGGCGCCGCGCAGCGCCGCCCCGAGGCGCGCTAGATTTTCGACCGGGCTAAATGTGCTCTCGGTCGAATCGTAGACACGTTTGAATGTCAACCAGTCTAAATGTGACTTGCCATCGAACTGAGGCAAAGCCAGGCTAACTTTATCAGGATGTATATTTTTATTGACATGAGAAATCAAAATATCCAACGATTTTATCAGCTGCGGCACGTCCGATGCTGCAGCGACTTGTTCGGAGGGCGGCGCCGCGCCCGCTGGGAACTTGCAGGGCGGCGCAGAGCGGCCGGCCTGGACTCGCGGGTCTCGTTCCGGCACGAACGCGGCACAATCAGGCTCACCTTGCCCGACTTCAGGGACTTCATATCTGAAATTAGAACCATGATTGAGCGTACGTTCTTGATCACAATGGTCTACGCTGTTGTCGACCCAATCTTGAACGGACACGCGGCTAGAGAAGGCTGAACCGTGGCGGCTCGCGTCTGCGTCAATAGCAGCGAGTTCCGCGCGCAGCTCGGCCTCCGCAGCCTCACGTTCCTGCTCAAGCTGACATTGTTTGAGGTCAGCGAGGCGGCGCGCGTGTTGCGCCTCCGCGGCCAACCGTCTGGCCACCACGGTCGCAGAAGAGCGAGACGTGGTCGTACTCGCGGGCCGGGACCGGGAGGTCGCCGGGGCTGCTGTCGCCGACATGGCGACGAGTCCGCTAGATGCGGAAGGTTGCTGTGCCTTCGAAGAATAGCGGGACGTGGTCGGGCTCGCGGGCCGGGAGGTCGTCAGAGGTGCGGTCGCCAAGACGGCGAGAGGGCCGCTAGGTGCGGACGGTTGTTCCTCCCTCTCCGCACTTGACGAGCCTTCCGGGGCTGTCGCGAGTTTTTTCACACTGGCGCGTGTTTCTACGACCATTTTCACTACAATAAAACTACTTAATTAATTATGTATTGTGTGTACTCCCTGTTTCTTCATCCGAATGTAGGCTTGATGTTTCACTAGTTCACTCACTTTACCGGAGAAGGACCAAAATGTAGTTGACTGGGGCCTTAGGGGCTTAAAATGGACCTTAAGGGTCTGCTGAGTCTATGCTACATAAATCAAATACGTATGCACTGTTTAATAGCTGTAATGAGACTGCAAACCAACTTGACAAGCAAATATAAAACAAGATAGGAAGGATTCTAAAACAAAAGCGTTCAAAATTGGTAAAAAAAGTATAAAAACATAAATTCATATCAAAAAGGTTGTGCCTGCGGCACAGTAATATTGCTTAATTAGTACCAATTTCAGAGTTATGGTAAGTACACAAGTTAAGCAACGGGTGTATACCCATATTTATACTCATACTCACTCATTTAATTAATACAGAAACAGCAAGTAAAATAATTGTAGATGAAATAAATAATTTGTATTGAATTAAATCATATTTCAATTTAAAATAAAAGCTATGCAATAGCTTAAAAATAGTGCCACTCAATAAAAATATGCACAATGAGATTAGAAGTTGAGCATAGGTCAGACTTTTTCTGTGGCTTTATAAGTACAACATTTGAATTAGAATTCTAGATAAAGCCTTAACACATATTATTCATATTCATTGCAACCATGATATTCAAAGATGACAAATAAATATTACAGTGCTACATATTATATAGCCATAGTGGCCTAGTGGTTTACCTATAGCCTCTCAAGCAGAGGGTCATGGGTTCAAATCCCAGCTTGCACCTTGAGTTTTTCGGAATAGAGTGCAAAATTACATTGGAAATTGACTATGAGCTTTACTGTGAAGTAAAACATTGTGAGGAAACCTGCATAAACCTGCCAAGAAATTAAATGGTGTGTGTGAAGTTCCCAATCCACACTGGGCCCGCGTGGGAACTACGGCCCAAGCCCTCTCATTCTGAGAGGAGACCTATGCCATGCGGTAGGAAGTTTATAGGCTGGGATGATGAATGCTACATGGACCCTGCTATGGCGAAGCAACAACTTATCCTTAATTTATTCTAGGACTAATGCTAATATTTTAATTTTACTTTAATGCTTAACAAAATAATTATGTAGTTAATCCTAAAGTTATGATTCCTTAGAACAGATCATCAGCAAAAGAGTACACGTACAAAAGTAGATGATCAACATCAGCAAAAGAGTATACGGACAACTGTGATTTTTACAATATATATTTTATTTTTTTCAGCCTGACATACAGTATATTTGAGAATTTTTGAGACGTACTTGAAGACATCTACGGGTAATTTTTAAAATAGCTCTAAGTACAAGCGGACATGTTAGCCAGTTGTCCGTTAACTCGTGAAAAAAGCACTAAAAAATGCTCTAAGATCGGTTTTTAAGAGGTGATGTACTGATGTATAATACAGGTTGTAAATTTATTTTAAAATGATTGCTTTTTGAGTTTTGTGTAGTGTGATGAAATTTGATTTCCTTCTGCATAACCGGATAAGTGGTAGTTATCTCATCTACGATTATTTTTATGAAGACATGTACACTATTTCGGTAAATATACAAATATATTTCATAGGCAATAAAGTATCTATAAAAACATTGCTTCTTATGAGCACTGCTCCAAATTTGAACAAAATCGATCCATTACTTGAAAAATATTATGTTTTTTTCTTAATACAGATATACTGTAAAATTTAAATTCCGTAGATAACCATTTACTCTTTGCTGCCGTTGATATTAGGCCCATACTACACGGGCGGTTTCCCGCCGCGGTTTCCCGCTCGACGGAGCTGCGCAGTGTAGTTTGCACCATACAACTTCCATATAAAATTGTGTCTAGTGGCGGTTCAGAAGCGGTTTCCCGCAGCGGGAGAACCGCCCGTGTAGTATGGGCCTTATAGTATCAGACTTTCCCATACTGACCAATCTAAGTATGAAACATACAGTTAGTCACACCATGCCAACACAATTTGATGACAATGAAATGAATATCAATCAGTCAATAAATTTGATTAGTATATTAGTTATCCAAAACGCAGACAACTTTGAGGGACAAAAGTCCTTGAGTAGCAACCACTTACAGGAAGACAGCATTTGCAGTCCTCCTACTAGCTGGACTGACGATGATTAGTGGACATCCTTTGGCTTATGTTGATGACTATAGTGCTGATGTTATCTTAATTTATCCATTTGGTCTCCTAAAACAAATATCAGTTGAAAATATTAGATAGTAGTCAATGACCCTATGTATATGAATGTTTTGTCTCACTTGTTTGTTGTGTGTTTGCGGTCATGGATAACAAACAGTGTATTATAAATTAATATAACAGTTTCATACAAAAATGTTTAGGCTTTGGTTTTCTTTTTTTTACAATAATTATTAGAAAGGCAGTGATGGCGATAACTTTCCGAATGTGCGGCCTCATGGCGATCTTAACTCTTCTCTTCTCTTTAACACACTCTCAAACGCCCGAGGCATCAGTACAGTTACTGAATAAAATCAGCCTAACTTTGCGGACCCAATTATTGACAGAACCTACCTGAGAACCACAAATAATAACTTATAAGGCGAGATTACCAATTCCGCAATGTGTATTTAATAACTTTGCAAGAGAAACAAAGAACGATCTTACGAAATATAATTGGCTTTAATCGTTATCTTAAATTGCTCGTCAGAACAATGTTGACAAGTCAAGAAAGTTATATCTAATTTGCGTGTATAGTTCTTTGGATTAGACGCAGTATGTAGTCGGAAAGCTAGTCTGCAACAGTAAAATATATTCGAAATACTCACCACTTATAAGCTGCGAACACAAAATTATGATTCCAACCAATTCCGCAATTCAACCAATACTTACTGATTGGAATGAATGATTGCAATGCAACCAACAACCAATACTTGTGCTGTGGGAAAGTCCTTTGAAGTCTATTCACAGACTTAGCTATTGTTTTGATTGAACAGTCTTTTACAAGTCTTTTAGTAACGGAATCCATTTTTAATTTATAAACGTCAAAACTGACTGTCGTAAACGTAACTTCAATCGAATCGTGTAGTCGGTCTCGCAATAGTAAGTGACGATCGAAGTGCGATCGAACGAATGTGACAGAAATAATTTTTCGAATTTCATAATCGAGAGCTCACTTCGACGATAGTACAGACTAACCAACTTATCTGTGAATAAAACCAAGCAATAATACACTTTTTGCGAACGGCATAAAAACTTTTTCAATGCACAAATAAGTTGGGTTCACGCTCACGATCGCGACAGGCAGGGCTGCCTTGTTAAAAAATGCCTTAATATTAATGGTACCACATTAAAAATAGACATATTCCTAAGACAATCTTGAAATAAAAAAATCGTACATTATTCATCCTTCTTTCACTTTAATTATAAAATAACTCAAATTATTTCAAAAACATTAAAAAGCAGGTTATATGATACTTTATTTACACAGATTTGTACTATTCATTATTTTTTTTCCGATCAACTGAAGGCCACTACAAATCGCAGTGCGGGACGTGCGCGCGGCGCTAACGGAGCGGGTCCAGCGCGTTATATGGCACTGAATCATATACGCTGCGCCGCGGTTCCGGCTAGTGTCACCGTATATATGTTTCAGTATTATTCAACGCGCTGAATACGCTCCGTAGTCGGCGCGTGAACGAAATGAGTCGTCACCGTCGTAACCTTAGACTAAGAATATCTAGACCAGTTCTATTTAAGACGAACAAAAAACCGTCATGTGTCTCTTTCTAGCACATGCAAAATCTCACTGTGAAAAAAAGAGTGAAGCATAGACAAACACCGCCATCTTAAACGTCAGTGTGTCAAATTCTGAGTCGTCGTGGTAGCCAGCTGGATACCAAACGTTGTTATCAGTTTTCCCTTGTTTTTATGTGTTTTATGCCATTTTGAAGAGTGAAATTTAGTTAATTTCATATCACTATAACCATGGATTGTGTGGCTATCGGTTGCAAGAGTAGAATGGGTGTATTAACAGAAAGTGACCAAAGAATATCTTTCCATCGGTAAGTTATCGACTATCATTATGAACTTATTGCGCAATGTTTAGATTATATGATCTGTTCTCAATAAATAATTTGCCGTTCTAAATATTGTGAAGTCATAAAGATCACGTCAGGCCAAAGATTTATTAAAATAATGAACAACAAAACATCTGTTCAGGCCGTTATGACAGTTCATGTACGTAAAATTTGATAATAGGGATGTGGTTAAATAAATCGATATTGTATGTCATCATCATTGTATTTCAGGTTCAGCTTTTGTCACTTTTATTTAAAATTAATATATATTTTAGTTAAACTTTTTATAGGCTCTGAGAAGCACTACAAGAAAAACTAATTAAGTTGTATTATGGCTAATATAATGCTAATTGTTGATGTGTATTGTTCTCAGGTTACCTAAAGATCCTGATTTATGAAAGTTTGGCAGAAAAATAATCAAAAATGTATTCTGTTTTTTTGAGAAATAAAAAAAATGGTTTTATTTAGTGGTCAATAAATAATAAAATACGTAAAATAAAATCATAATTATTATTTCATAATTGTCGTTTTACTTTTCCCCTTATATCCATTATACTACTCGTACATAACTATACAAATAAATATAAATAACTAGCTGTTGCCCGCGACTCCGTCTGCGGACAATAGGGGTATAAAAAATAGCCTACGACCTATTCTCAGACCTGCCGAATATAGAGCAAAAGTTTCATAAAGATCGGTCAAGCCGTTTCGGAGGAGTTCGATAACAAACACCGTGACACGAGATTTTTATATATTAGATTGAAGATTGATACGCTTTATCGGGACCTAAGTATGGTCTCGTTAAAAAAATTGTACGTTGCACGCATTATTTGGGTCATTTTAGGCGATCGGCAGATGGCTGGCGGTAAGGCTCGGGGAGGTTAATTTGCGTTTTGTTTTTGTTGTTGTTTTTGTTAATAATTCTGTATCGTTTTTCGAGTTTGTCGTTATTAGATTTGACTAGTCCATACCGCCCCGCCACCAGCCAAGAGCGCCTCTGTATGCTTATTTTTAAACTCGCAGACTCTTATTTTACAACTTACAACTACTACTACTCATTCCAATATCAAACTGCTTTTCGTAATTATAGAACTAAAGGAAAAGAGTATAAAAAGAATCATTAAAATGCTGAATAGTATGCTTGTGAGTAATTTTTCGAATCCAATTTGGTCCTTCAAATTATGACACGATAATTATTTTTGACAGCTAAAGTTTATCGATATAAAAGTAGCACATCTCTAGGATATATATATATCGATTTATAAATACACTATAGTAAACTGGCTTCATTGAATTGAAAGCCAATACAGACAAACGTATATCTGTCTCTATTTGCAGATGATGTTTTCTTTTAGAACGAGAGAGAATACCGATGGTTATATTTCGTCTTAAATATGACGCGTCTAGATATTCTTAGTCTAAGGTCGTAACGTTGTCGTCGTTTTATAAACATCATCTATCTATCTAATACCTTTAAACGAGCAATTCTTGTATATATAGGTATATATAATCAGTATCTCGGAAACGGCTCCAACGATTTCGATGAAATTTGGTATGTGGGGGTTTTCGGGGATGAAAAACTGATCTAGCTATGTTTCATTTTCAGAAAACCGCTTTTACTCGTGTTTTCCGGCTATTTTTGTTTGCATTAGAATACAAAGCTAAATTTCGCCGACTTCGAGCAGATCATAATAGCACATTAGAAATCGGGTGGTCGCGGATCTAGCCGACCTCGGATCGAATCCAAGTTTTTTTTCAAGATTTTTAGTTTTTTTTTTTTAAGTTTATTTTTCATGAGAAAACGTCAAGTTTCTTCTTTTGTGAGAAAAAGTTACTTTTTTGTGAGAAAAAGTATTATAGGGAACGTGCAGTAGCTATAGGCGGCAGCACTAATGCGACAGAAGAGACACTATGCGAACAGTAAAACAAACTTATCAAGGTAAAACATTCAAATTGATGGCACCCTTATGGCACCAGTTGGCAGCACCGTCTATGTGCACGTTCCCTATTGGGAGCACAGAACCCCTAAGTCGAAAGGATTGCATTGTCGTCGAAGAGCCGACCTGAAGAGCATTCTCCAGGCAAAAAATTGTCTTCTTGCCATTTTTCGCATTTACTTTTAGACTGATTTTTCACTATACTAATTCGCGCGTGAACGACTCACTAGTCAGAAAGCATGTGAGAGCTTTACTTTAGCGTTTGCGTTTGCTTACTTCTCACTACACCTTGCGAAAGTGAAACGTGGTATTTACGCTCACAAATTGCTCGTCCCAAAGTTTACGCTGTCGACGTGAGCGCTAAACTATTCGAAAAGTGACGCGTACTCGCAGGATTTGTTAGGAAATCGAGCGGAAAATTTACAACGATGAGATGATCGAGCTCACCGCGATAGTCGAAGTGAAGACAAACGCATCGACTAACGTTCATTCGATTTACGCAGTCGAATAGTATTCGAATGTTTGACGTAAAACTTATACTAAGCATACAGGACGCGTGCCTATTCACACTCTCGCCTCGTTGCTCGTCTCGCAGTTCGTCTCGCCACTCGTACGCGAGTGTAAATGAGCTATGACAACGTCATAACAAAACATTCAAAAACCAGGCGATCACCCACCCAAGTACTGACCGCGCCCGACGTTGCTTAACCTCGGTGATCGGACGAGAACCGGTGTTTTGTTAAATATCTTGAAAACGGTGCATCCTACGGCAAAATCAATGAAATTTTCATCCCCCTTTGAAATCCTCATACTGCGGAAGGGATCTCAGACGCATAATGGGCATTTACTTTATTTTCATACATATACCTATTATACTGACATCTGACATGTCCTCTCCGTGTATCCTTCACTCTGAGAAACGAATACCGTCCTATCTTAAGGTGGAACGGCACGCTCAAGGCGCGAAATTCAAAATTTTTACATGTTTTATTTTATTGTGGGTAAACGGTGTAACTGTTTAACTTCATATGGTATTTGCGCTTGTAAAACAGTGTTCTTTATATTATTGTGTAAAGTTTTTTACGAATAAAACTATTAGCTTGAAATAAAAGTTGTCAAAGCGTTGAAAGTCCGAATTTCTATGTTTGACAACTTTTATATCAAGCTAACAGTTTTATTCTTAAAAAGCTTTACACAATAATATAAAGAATACTGTTTTACAAGCGCAAATACCATAAGAAGTTAAACAGTTACACCGTTCACCCACAATAAATTAAAAACTGTAAAAATTTTGAATTTCGCGCCTAGAGCGTGCGCTTCCACCTTAATACGTCTTATCTTACTTTAATAAGAAAGTTTGTATGTACAGTTAACCAATTCGATTCGTAGGTGGATAGAACCATGTCATAACATAATATCCATGACCGTAATATTTTTATACCTACTAAATACAAACTGAAGCCAAGATCGTGCCAAGTCCACTGCCAAAGCAGGAAAATAATTGTAGTCTTGGCGCTGAATATAATTTTGTACCTTTCGGCGTCGAGACCCATGATCCGTGGGGCCCTGGTGCTCTGAGTCTCTTCAAAGCCTTATCAAAGGACTCAGAGTTACCACAGGAGACCGAAGAACTAGCAGCTTCCTCGCTCAACGCATCAGTCTTACGATCCAGCGAGGAAATGCTGCCAGCGTCTTCGGTACCATGCCGCACGGGCCATTTATACAGGGTAATTTTTTAGTCAGTGCACAAAATAAATTTTGATATTTGATTCAGTATCGCTTACATTTTATTTATTATTTTATTTAATATTTATTTTTTACATTTTGAAATTTGGGTTGGATATTATAGTAATTCATCCAATAATTGTTCGAATTACTATGAAAAACAAAAAAATCAAGTATAAATATTATAATGAAAAATTCTGAAATTTGTTATTTTGAATGACATATTAAAATTTGTGCACTTATTAAAAAATTACCCGACTTAGTGTAGTTTTAGTTTGCTGTATATGAGGGTAGATTGTTTCTGGAGTCATGTCTACCGTACACGACCGTACCGTACATTTTTTGTATTTTATTTGAATATGTATATAGTTTTAATTTTTATAGATTGTTAGTTTATGCCTAAGAACTATGTTAATATGTATATAAGCATAAATACATAGTTGAGTAAAAACAGCTCACGTTCTAGAGAGAAGTTGGAGCAAAATTTAAGCGGTTTTCCGAGCAATAATGATATACCGACGCAAGAAACTTCTTGAACGATCGGTTTAGTTACTTAGTAGTACGGAGTGATGTATCCTATATCTTAATCCGTATCTGGGCCAATCAACTTTTAAACCGACTATAATCTGTCCGCGACATTTTTCAAACAATTGCAGATTTTTGTAAGTAAACATGTTTTTTCTGTAATTTAATAGATGAATAGCATGAATACATGCCGTCCTACGTAAGTTTAACCTATTAAACCGTGAAATATCTTGTTGGAAGTACGATTTTTTGGTAACGCCAGAGACAATTTTGGTAACGCAGGAGACGCCAAAAACGTCGGTTTAAAAGTTGATTGGCCCATCTGAGCATTCTCAATTTAAAATGTACCGGGTACTTTTGTTAATAATTAGGTACTTTGGGGTTTTCTTACTCTCTTCGTGTTCCGGGGGGCTACTCTGAAATTCGAAAATCGAAGTTCGTATCGCATCGTCTTGCTCGCTCTTGTATTAAATACTATTAGCGTGAGAGGAATGGCACGATACGAAGTTCGAATTATGCACTTCGTAGTATAAGGCCCGGCCTGTTGCCTATGGAAGCCAATCTGGAGGAAGGGTCTGAGCAGTTGTGCAGCGCGCGTACTGGTTACAGTGCCCCATATTTTTGTGTTGTTGTTTTACGGTAATAGGGTCGTTGACACCCTTTGGGTACGGGTCTCTAGAAATCATCAGGTTGTCAATATATCGTCCTCTACCCCGCTAACTGACGTAACTATCATGTTGCAGTTGCTTGGTGTTCAGGGTCTTCTTCAATAAAGATTTTTTTATTCCTTTTAGAAAAATTAATTTATTAAAAATTATTAATATGATCACGTGAGTACAAAGTTAAGTAAGTATATTATAGTTGGTAATGGAGGCTGTAGCTAGTTTTATACAAAAATAAAGCGCCTCTCGCGGAAGGCAGCTAAACTAAAATAGTTCCGCGGATCAACGCGTGGTGGCGCTGGCAGCTGCGTCGACATACTCGGCCGCCTTGAGAGCAGCCGCTCTCAACAGGGATGAACTGCTCATGGTCCATGGAGTCCTAGCTCGACGTAGCTCAGCCATCAGTCTTCATAGGTGTAGCTCTGCCATCAGTCATCCATCAGATCACATCGGCAGCGCCCACGACACACACAACACATACGACACGACAGTTAGCAGAAAGACGAAGATATGAGACATATTCGGTTTCTATTAGTGAGTGATCCTTTAAAATGTAATTCTGCACATAAATTCCGAAATTTCAGAGGCGAGCCTGGATTCTAACTGCTCTGGGCTCTGCTTGTGAGGCCAAAGGTCAAACTACCACAAAATTCAGGAACGGCCCAAAACAGTCAGGTAATTCAATCGTTTGGGAGAGCATAGTAATGGGTTGTGTTGAGCTTAGGACGAGCCTTATTTTCCTGTTAATTCGCTTTATAAATAAATAAATAAATAAACAAATAAATAAGGCTCATCCCAAACCTCTCGCAAACCAGTGATTTATGGCGTTCCTGAATAGCAGTTCAAACCAAACCCAACCCAAACGATTGAATTACCGCTACCAAACCCGTGAAGACCCGTTCCTGAATTTCATCATCATCATCATTTCAGCCGAAAGACGTCCACTGCTGAACATAGGCCTCCCCCAAGGCTCGCCAAACAGATCGGCCCTGTGCCATCCGCATCCAATGCGTTCCCGCTACCTTCACCAGGTCGTCGCTCCATCTTGTTGGAGGCCTACCTACACTGCGTCTTCCGGTCCGCGGACGCCACTCGAGAACCTTTCGGCCCCATCGGCCGTCAGTTCTACGGGCGATGTGCCCTGCCCACTGCCACTTAAGTCTAGCGATTCTTCGAGCTATGTCCGTGACTTTAGTTCTCGCGCGGATTTCATCATTTCTAATGCGATCCCGCAGAGAAACTCCAGGCATAGCCCTCTCCATCGCCCTCTGAGTGACCTTGAGCTTCCTTATGAGACCCATCGTTAGCGGCCACGTCTCAGTGCCATAAGTCATCACTGGCAACACACACTGGTCAAAGACTTTTGACTTGAGACACCTCTTCTTGAGCTATTTCCTGAATTTAGCCCCTGGTAAATGATCCGTATCCGTATCAGCGGATTCACTGAAACAATCAGGCGCATCACTAGTCCGTAGTTAGCGCACTGCGCGTGGATTGGGCACGTCTGGGTGCGCGCGCGCCACACACGACGTTCCGGCCGCGACGCACTGACAGATATAAGTACTACTATAGCTATGTTTTAATCAAGTTTTGTGATTTTCGCTCATAATTACTTTCACGCCCGGCATTTATCATGCTAAAGAGTAACGTCGAGGTAAATATACTTGAAGGTCGATTCAGACACCGACACAAAAAAAATAAAAACCCCCGAAGCTATTTGGTCACACATATTTTGAAAATAAAGTAAATGCCCCTTCGGCGTCTAAAAGAGCTGATAACTTAGAAACGGCTTAACCAATTTTGAACAAACGTCAGACAGACAGACAGACACACGCATACATAGCGCTCAAACTTATAAAACCCCTCTTTTTGTGTCGGGGATTAAAAATATTCTTTCCGGGCATACTGGCTCGCCACGGCTCGCGTCTGCGCGGTGGTGTTATTGCAATAGATGAGCATTTCTCGAAAATAAATGCCACCCTTTGATCAATTATAACTGTAGATGCGCAGTCGCGCGCCCGAAAATGTCCGAGCCAAATGAGCGCCACTTTGATAAAAGTGGCCTTCTTTTTTCTCAGTACGTTGCGTGAAATTGTCAAGTTTAGCTGTCAAGTGTCAACCGAAATTCGACTGCAATGAGGTAATGACTAGGTTCAAATTTCTGTGTAGGTGATGATTTTAATTGTTACGCAAACAAATAAAAAAGTTCGGGCATTCTTTGAAGGGGGTTTTGTTCGGCAATGTGTATCTTCAGTTATAACTGATCAAAGATGCCACCTCTAATTTTGTATTCTCTAATAATTTTTTGTTATTCCTACTCAGAATCACGAGCTCTTTCAATCTTAATAAGACAAAAAGTCCCTAAGTTTTTTTCCATATTTTGTTAGTATTCCATACACTTTGTGTGGCGTAACGAAAAGAAAGTATAAAATAGTACATTGTGCATCAAGGGCCGTAAGTAGGGGATTACTAACGAGAGCCTATTAGAAGCCCGACGCCGGAGGCGGAGGGCTTTTAATGACTCGAGTTTGTAATCCCCTTACTGCCCGTGATACACACAATGATTTTCATCACACTGCGAGGAAAAAAAAATCCAAAAATAAAATTATTTTGTCTCCAAACACTTAAATTAAGTAAATAATGGCTACCCGCCAATATAGATTGTCACATTTTTCAAGTCATCTACCATAGATAATGTAAACTGTGTTTAGAATTCGAATGGCCATACGGCCACATTCTCCCAACATGTTACAAAAATACTTACTAAAATTATTACAAAACTATTTGATATAAATTTAAAATATAAAAATAACGAAGTTTCATGAAGCGTAGACAAGTTTTGTGTAGTAAAATTGGGTTATAGCTAAGTTTTAAACATATAAATAAAACGTTGGCTGACTTGAAACCGCCTTAGTATGTTTGAAAATTTTAAAATTAAAGTTTGAACTCCCTTGGGAAGAAAAACTGTACGTAAATCCATAACTCCCTTAAGAACAAATTAGGCCTTTGACATTTAGTATACAGGCATGGAATAACACCACTGATGAGCAAGTGTGATGAAAAAATTATAACATTTTCGGGACATTTTTTCTCTCGTACAGGGATAGAAAGAGCTCGTGATTCTGAGTAGAAATAACATAAAATTGTTGGGAATATAAATATAAGAGTGGCATTTTTTTGAGAAATGCTCAAATATGAATTCGTTAATAGAAACTAAGTACCTATATCGAAGAATATTGTTTTGTCTGCCACAGCACGTGTCTGACAAGCTCGGTGTCTGTATATATGAATCGACCTTTATTCACTTAGCGCTATACCACACGGCGGACACGACGTACAGAATACGCGTTCTTGAATCTACATAAGCACGACGACGTCTGTACACGCGTACGCCTACATACATCGCGCGCGCACTCTTCTGGATTCCGGCGGGGTCCGGCAATCTGCGCCTTGAGGGGTGGGGTAACTCGAATCGGTGCGGGGCGGAGCGTGTCCATTCTGTACGTTAGTACTATTATATATTCTGTGGCTATACATAAGCACACTATAAGTAACCAAGTGTGGAAGTAGTTTAGAGTTTGTCGTGACAACGTCTAATAAATCGACCAACGCCGGCTGCACGCACGACAAAGGATGACGCAATGTTCCGTACATGTCCCGTAGATATTAAAGGGGGGATGAAAATTCCATTGCTTTTGCCGTAGGATGCACCGTTTTCAAGATATTTGACAAAACACCGGTTCTCGTCCGATCACCGAGGTTAAGAAACGTCGGGCGCGGTCAGTACTTGGATGGGTGACCGCCTGGTTTCATTAATGGTTTTTGAATGTTTTATGACGTTGTCACGTTAAACTATTGTCCGTAAACCGACTTTTTTTCGAGGCAAAAGAATACCGTATGCAACTTGTGTAAAGTTTATGAGTGTGAAGTGATATAGTGTAATTGAATTAATGCTTGTATTGATATAATAAATAAACAAATAATTATACTGATTCGGAAGACATAATCCGAACCGATCCTGCACCCACCGTAAATTATAGTAAATAAATACTTAAATAAATTATGGGACGATTGACACCAATTGACCTAGTCTCAAACTAAGCAAAGCTTGTACTATGGATACTAGACAACGGATAAACATAGAATAGAAGGGCCAACGTCATAAATAAGTGATTACTTTTGTACCTTGTTACTTTAACGTCATGTTTGAAAAGCCATACGAAATTATTTAACGACTGAAAGCTGACTGTACTTTCTTATAAATAAATAACACGGGACAATTCACATCAGTTGACCTAGTCCCAATTTAAGCAAAGCTTGTTTTATGGGTACTAAGCAACGGATAATCATAATTATGTGGGATCCTATCGATGTTTAGAAAATTTTATTTCCGAAGGTTTAGAATCCCGAAAACTTAATTTGTCCGAAAGCATTTTTTTCTGAAACTGTAAATATTTCAGGATTTATTTCAGGACCATCGTCTTACAGAAGGTCGCCTGAGGTGGTACGGCCACGTGATGCGTAGAGATCAGGAACACGTGGTCAAGAAAGCATTATGCCTACCGGAGAGCAAAAGAGGCCGAGGGCGCCCCCCGTCAACCTGGTGGACCAGTGTGAGGAAACTTGTCACTAAAAACAATTTACCCGACCCGACAACCCAAGACAGAATGTCTTGGCGCCTCAAGATAAGGAGAGCCGACCCCACCTAAAGTGGGATGGAGCAAAGAAGATGATGATGATTTCAGGACCATCGTGTAGAACCTTTTAGGTTAGGTTAGGGTTGTTTTATAAAAATCCTGAAATATTTACAGTTTCAGATAAAAATGCATTCGGATAAATGAAGCATTCGGGATTTTAAGCCTTCGGAATTTATTTTTTCTAAATTTTGATAGGTAACCGCCCCGACACGTGAATCGAACCCGGGACTACAAGCCTCGTAGTCAGGTTCTCTAACCATTAGGCTATTTAATTTAAAGCTGTACAAAGCTATACTCGCTTGCAGTACGCCGCTACCTGCGCACGCGTCTATTTCCCGACACATTTACAACGCAAACAAAAATCATATTCTAATAATAATATTATTTATAAGTAATCGTTTGATATAAAATATTTTATTACAGCAATAATATTATGACAACTGCGCTCTGTGATGTTTTGAAGGGATTGTTTTAAATAACGATTAGGTTTTTGGGTATTAGCTGTTGCCCGCGACTCCGTCGTTTATCGCTATCCCGCGGGAACTATGAAATTTTCCGGGATTAAAAGTGTCCTATATGTTAATCCATGTTATAAACTATCTGTATCTACTAGTCTATCACACAAGCTCTGGTGTCGCTTAAACAGACTGAGAACAGGGCACGGACGCTGTAACTACTTCCGACACAAGTGGGGTTGGCGGGACTCGGCCCTCTGCGTATTGTACAGCGCTGCCCTCTACACTCATACTCGGGCTCCGCTGGAGATCTGTACAATCTGACACCTGACGCAATCTCGTGGCTAGGGACCCTGAATGTGGATTTATAGATAGTATGTAGTTTCTTTCTTTAGTGTAATTGTTCAATGTTTTACGCCATACGATTAAATAAATAAATAATATACTATCTGTGTGCCAAATTTCATCAGAATCCGTCCAACCGTTTTAGCGTGACAGAGTAACAAACTTCCACACATCCATATATCGAACAAACTTTCACGTTTATAATATTGTAAGAAGATATTATAGTAAGAGCCGTGGTGGTCTAGTGATATGACCTAAGCCCTCTCAAGCAGAGGGTCGTGGGTTCAAATCCCGGCTCGCACCTCTGAGTTCTTCTGAATTTATGTGCGAAGTTCCATTTCAAATTTACCATGAGCTTTACGGCGAAGATATATATATATGAGGTTGCGTGCTATGTGAAAAGCAATAAGGAACAGTTTCCAAAGTTTAATAGTTTGCGACAGCAAGGTAAAATTAACACCGAACCTTCTAACACCGCTTTGATGGCAAAGAGTTTCTTTGGGATGGCACCAAGAATTTTTAACAGATTACCAGCATTAAATTAATTCTTTATTCTTATTTAATTTAATTTAATTGATAAGGACATGAAATTGGTAAGGACATATGGCGGATTATAATTTTAAATTGCATGATTACTTTTAGTTATTTGATTATAAATGTGTGTACACCTGTAAGGGTAGAATTTGGTGAAACCATAGCCTGAATATAATATTATATCTGTATTTGTTACCTGAATTTCATACACAATAAATGATTATGATTATGATTATGATTATGCAGAAATTTTGAAAACAGAAAATTTAAAACATTTTAAAAAACATTATTTTCTTTTTTGGTTGCAAAGGCTTATTATAATGTCAATGAGTATATTAGGGATAGTAGTCTAGTTTCTTAGTTTTGGTTTATGACATAATTTCAATTATATAATACAATTATAGAAAATTATTGAAGTTTAGTTCGTAAGAAGCATGCTGCATGTCAAGCTGTGGCTATTTGTATGCCTTATGGCGTAACATAGTGATACTTATGATCTGTTTTATATATACCTTTTTTTTTACCTATGTTTGACAAATAAATATTTTTGAATTTGAATTTGAATTTGAAGAAAAACATCGTGCGGAAACCTACACAAAACCACGAAGAAATTCAATGGTGTATGTGAAGTTCGCAATCCACACGGGTCCTTGTGGGAACTAAGTTTCTAGTGGATAGGTAATTGGGATGTCCCAATTTTTGGCAACGTATAATAAATAGAAAACCGTTTGGAGAAATAGGCTTTGTGAAGCGTTTTCAGAAATCAGATTCCAAAAATATGATAATCTGAATTAAATAAAGAAAATTTAAGTAATGACCTTCATTTGACCCCTGCAGTGAATCGTCACAGAGGCAGATATAAAGCAGGCCTACACTCTAAAGCTAATTGACAGTTTGAAATGTTGCTGTCCTGCTTATAATAGCAAAGAGTGACAAAGACAGAACTTTAATCACATGATGCACACCTGGCTTTAAACAGTTGTCATTTATCATAAAGTCCGAAATGTATACAATACTCGCAATGTATTTTTACAAATTTAATTATTAAATTACTACGTTACAAGTAAATATCAGATTTTAATAAAAAATATCTATTTACTATCACACCATTAAACAAACAGGAATAATCGAAGCTAAAAGAAGAGAAATAAATAAAACTATTTTGTCATGGTTCATTTAGGACCCTAAGCCGTGCTTGTAATATTGACAGTGACAAGACAAATCAGGGGCACTACTACAAAATTCGAAGTTCGTATCGTATCATCCCTCTCATTCTCGTGTCAAATCATATTAGCGTGAGCGGGACGGCATGAAACGAAGTTCGAATTATGCACTTCGTAGTAGGGTCTCAGTAGTGCCGTGGTAGTGCCACAGATTATGTTATGTACGACTTGAATTTTTCTAGGCTATGGAACGTGGCTCTCTCACTGTGACATCATCCACCGTATTTCTAAAAAAAAATATAAAAAATTAAATACTCAACCAAATTCAAAATCGATGAAAATGGTGTCTTAAAATATCCTATTCTTTCCAAAAAAAATATAAAAACTAGAGGTTATTTTTTTTGGTGCATCCCAATTGGATTGACTTGAAATTTGGCACGGATACTTTGCCCTTTACCCCTCTTTACCCTCTCATTCTGGGAGGGAGCATGTGCCCTGCAGTGAGACGTAGGTATATGAGAGGATGATGATGATGTACTTTGCATGAAAGTGCAAACCATTACTCCAAAAAAAGAATATGAATCAAGAAGGAGATGGCGGGACGACTTGGAAGTGTATGCAAAGGACTGGCCTGATATTGCACCAGATCGGGAGTTGTGGAGGTCAAGAGGAGAGGCCTTTGCCCAGAAGTTGGACACTATGGCAGGCTAGTAAAAAAAAAAACTTACTTATGAAACCCAAAGACTGTAAGACCTTTATCCTTGCGTCCTTGCTAATAGTTACATATCTGCGACTTACTATTCAATAGTTTTTTCAATAAAAAGTCTCGTCAAGATTGTTTACCCTTATTCTAATGCTAAAATATACGAGGCATGAGTCTTCTGTATCTGAATATTTAATTTGCTACTGAATTTAAATTAAACGTCTAACTTACATCGTCAATGGCGCATTTGAATAACGATTGCTCAAACAGCTCTAAAACAAATGTCGTCGGCTTCTAAGGCACTACATAGAGTAGACAGCTGAAGATGGTTTTATTTACCTCTCTCGATTTAAATCTCGTGTCACAGTTTGTTATCGAACTCCTCCAAAACGGCTTGTCCGATTTTTATGAAACTTTTTTATCTATATTTGGTAGGTATGAGAATAGGTCGTAGGCTATTTTTATACCCCTATTCTTCGCGGACAGAGTCGCGGGCAACAGCTAGTTATCTTATAAAATAATATCTAATAGGTAGTAGTGAGTGGCGGAGCAAACCTATAGAAGAGCATTTAACGTTACTGACTGACTACCCACAGCCTAAACCGTTGGTGATATAGAGACTTTTTTTAATGTGAGAGGGAGGCAAACGAGCATGCGGGCCATCTGATGGAAAATGATCACCACCGCCCATAAATATCAACAACTCAAAGAGAGTCACCAATCTGTTGCCGGCCTTTAAAGTAAGTATAAACCCTTTTATTTGATAGCCCCGATGTCATAGTTGTCTGGAAACACTGCTGCCGGAAGCTGGTTCCACAGTTTCACCGTACGTGGCAGGAAGTGCCGAAGAACATATTCCTTGATAAATCAGAGAGGAGACCTGTGTCCTGCAATGGGACGTATATAGGTAGTGTAGGTTCATCATTTCAGCCGAAAGACGTCCACTGCTGAACATAGGCCTCCCCCAAGGCTCGCCAAACAGATCGGCCCTGCGCCATCCGCATCCAATGCGTTCCCGCTACCTTCACCAGGTCGTCGCTCCATCTTGTTGGAAGACTACCTACACTGCGTCTTCCGGTCCGCGGACGCCACTCGAGAACCTTTCGGCCCCATCGGCCGTCAGTTCTACGGGCGATGTGCCCTGCCCACTGCCACTTAAGTCTAGCGATTCTTCGAGCTATGTCCGTGACTTTAGTTCTTGCGCGGATTTCATCATTTTTGATGCGATCCCGCAGAGAAACTCCAAGCATAGCCCTCTCCATTGCCCTAGATTATTAATAATAATATAATAATAATTTTATTGTACAAACCAAAACAAGAAAATTACATAGTAACACGTGAGAACATAAATAGGTATGTACCGAAAAGTCACGAAAAACGACAAAGATTTTGCCCCCAAACTAGGTAAAGACCTGTGTCTTGGGGAACTATGTTCGAGTTACTCCGACTTCGGCGATTTACATACAAAAAGTGCAGTGATGATGGAAGTAAAAGTGGAACTTTCACAATTGTAAATGCATGCAGTAGGAAAAAAAAAGAAATAGTAATAATCACAATAACCTACCTAAAAATATATATAAATATAGGTATATACACACATATTTTGAAAATAAAGGAAAAATATAGGATAATCATAAAGGTGCACTAAGAAAATACTTAACGAAATGTTCATGGGGTGGGAATCCGGTTTTGTTCTTCCGAGACAAAGCTGCAGGTTTAAGCTAGTTCTAAATCTGTAGCATATTTAAGCTAAACTTAAACATTTTTAATACAAGTTACTTAATAAATAAAATATTTCGAATTGAGTCCGTCATTAATTGACAGTCAGAAAAACTGAATAGGGTTTGAAATGCACACGGGGCTCGTGAAAATTACAACTAATAAAAAATTCGTGCAATAGTTTTGTTGCAATATTTGCACAGTTTTTTACATCATGTTTTAAGGATATTTTCACAATTGTGATTTCAAATCGCCCTCCTAGAGGTTTTCCATGGATTATCTTGATTTCGGCTTACGATGTGTAGTGCGTGTATAGCATTACTATCAAACCTATATTATTATATTACATTAGCAAGGAAAAGTAAAATGTAGGCTATACCTACTACTCGTGTTACTCTTGAAGCTACCGTGATTATGTTATTAAATTTAATTTCATACATTAGGTACCTACATCATCGTACTTGAAAACATTTAATTTCGCTTTTGTAATTTTATTAATTTTAGTGTACTTTCTGTCTCACTACGCTGCGCCAGAACAATGGCGGCGGATTGACATTTGACAGCTATTTAGGCGGGAAAGCTGACAGCGCGGCTTGTTAGCGGCGCCATGATGGAATTACTTTTTTTTATTGTCTATGCCGTGGGCTGGAGAAAAGAGGTTTGACGCTGTAATTTAATTATTAAGTTAAACAAGTTGCGACCGGGGCTTTGCTTGTGAAGATTATTTTCCTATGTCCTAACTAATTAATAAAAATAATCTACTAGCTATTGCTTGCACCTCCGTCTGCGAAGACTTCGATTATCAATAATTATGCAATTTTCCGGGATACAAACTAGATATCCTAAAACCTTCCTAGGGTCTCGAACTATCTTCATACCAAAATTTCATCTAAATCGGTTCAGCAAACAGAGTTAGGTACTTTCGCATTTAAATATTATGGGAATTGCAATAAAACTATGTATTAGTATTTGCAATTACAAGTAAGATATGAACACTCAGAAAACAAAAATAAATAGAACTGGGTCTGGGAATTGAACCCAGCTCATCGCCATTCCGTACCTAACGCTAAAAGTGTCAAATTAAAAAAAAACATAAAGTAAAATTTTCTAAGCTGTAGGTACACATACAGAAAATCGACTCTGTTGTTTTACTTCGAGCAAACAAGGTAACGAAAACTATTTTCGTAAACAAGTGTCATGTTATTAAAATTTACAAGAAATTTTAAAAATAAAACTTAAGTCCTTGTTCGGGACTTAACAAGGGGCCGCGCGGCAAAAGCGAACAACCGTAAAAAACACAAAACCGTGAATACAATAGATCGTTAACATGCGAGGGCAGAAGTCGTCCCAACGCCCGTTTTTTAAGTTTTTCGGATACCATTATTTTCGTTTTAGTAGCTTTGTTCAAAAATACATTTTTTACAAAAAGTTATACCTACCTACCTACGTAAGTATAAAGTAAGCATGTATATGTAGGACTCATTAAAATGAAAATTTGATGTGATTGGGATTTCCGTTAAAAACCCATATAGCGGTACTAACAACAGATACCTACAAAATCTAAAAACGTACAACTTAATTACACTATTATGTCATTATTAAAAGAAGTATCCAAAACGTTCAATAATTCATCAATGCCTATCAATATAATAATTCTGTCAAACTTTAATTGAAATTCACTACAAAAGCACGATATTATTGATACATTATAATGGCGAAAGAACCGTACCGCCAATTTACAACTGAATTACAAATCGTAGCAAGCCCACTAAATACACAAGTTTAAATCAATTGTCATACACCCATCTCATTTACACCCGTTATAAACCACGTAAGCCGAGCGAGATGAACGTGGCACTAAAGCGTCGAAACCCAAACGGTTGACGCCCACAAAACTGATGGGGGGTTTGAAAAAAAGCTTGTTTGTCGAGGGGCGTGTCTTTTTACTGCCTCAGTCTGCCGGCCACCGCCGACGTGCGCAGTCGCATACATCTGTCATTCTGACAGCGCGTTCTCAATCAAACTGAACCAATCGATGTGTCGATCCTAGTGAGTGACACTAACTTTGAAGTGACGTGAAGATGGCTTTCGAAGACCGCTGCAGCCCCAATCAAGCGAACAGCCCTGGCCCAGTGGCTCGGGTGCCAGCCCCTCATGCTGAAAACCTGGTATCTTACTGCCAACCTAGCCAATACACCTGTACGACTATCGAACCAAGATACGACAGAGCACCGATGACAATCGTGAAAGTACAGCCCAATTCACCACCCCCCAGTCCCCAGGAGTACCAAAACTACTTCAGACCAGAAACGCCCGACGTTAAACCAGTTATTAACCAAGAATACGAAGCTGACAAAAGGAATCAAAGACAACAACCAATTCTACCTATCAACTTTTCCATAACCAACATCCTACACCCTGAATTTGGTTTGAATGCTTTGAGAAAGACCAACAAAATAGAAGGACCAAAATCCGTCGGGCCAAATCATAGCATCCTATACAAACCATACGACTTATCAAAGCAGAATGATTTCCAGAAGTACAGCTTCGATTATTTGAAAGCTAAAGAGCCTGATTTTAATAGATTGCCACCTCTAGGGGGTTTAAGGCAGACGGTGTCGCAAATTGGTGAGGTGCAGAAGGAGAAGGAGATCCCTAAGCCAGTGGAAACGAAGAGGCCAGATTCAGCCAGCTCTATAGTTTCTTCGACATCCAGTGGGGCTCCATCTACTTGTGGCAGTACTGAGACTGGTAGTCAAGGGAATACTACGCTCTGGCCAGCTTGGGTGTACTGCACAAGATACAGCGACAGGCCTAGCTCAGGTAAGTTTTCTGTGTATTACAGAGTTATGTCCTTTCAAATTGTCGTTTAATTCCTCCTAATACAAGTGCTTTACTTAAAAGGAGGATTCGACACCACATGTCAAAACGTTTTGTTAAAAATAAATAATTTTGAATTTTAATTTTTTTGAATTGCAGTGACTAAATTGTACGAAGAAATGTTACAACATCAGGGCAGGTTGTAGAACTTGATTATAAGATGTTAAATTAATTACTTTTTAGTACATATTTTTTTAGTAACGGTAGTTTTTATTGTGGTCGTCAAGTCTACATGCCTCCCAAATTTCAGTTCAATATGACATTAAGCTGGCCTAGTTAGACATAACAAGATTTTTAGTAACAGTTGATGTTTACATAACAAAAGTAGATCAGATGATGGAATCGATAAATGAAGTTGAGGACAGGAGACAGTAAGGTGGAAATATAACTGCTAGTCTTATTATGACTGTGTTGTGTGTCTATATCTTAGAAGATACCTACCATTACCAACAACATTAAATTGAAAAGGTACAGAATACTATATATATTTTTTAAATCTAGGGTTTAACATTAAGAACAATACAAAAAGTTATAGAGTTTTGGATTTAGCTCTGCTGTTTGAAGATGATTTTTGCTGATAATACTTGTGTATGGTGGAGGAGTGAGTGGTGGAGGTAAAATACAATTCTGCATTGGTATTGTTAAATAAAAATGAAAATGAGATATTTTTATGTTGATTTTCTTATAAGATTTCAATGAGGAACACTGATTGAATTAATTTGAAACTACTGATTTTCGCCGACAAAATTATGCAAGACTAAAATGACTCCACAACTTTACTTAATATTTAGTTGTTTTCAATTTTATAATTTAATGAATTTTATTTAAAATGTTGCATTATTCGTGCAATAAACAATTTCATTCATTTTTTGAATTTCGTTCATTCAAAATATTAAATAAAAACGCTTAATTTCATAATGAACATGGAATAAATTAAATCTAAATCTGAAATTTTGAACGATTGGGTAGGTACACATATTTTTGAGCATACTAGCATTGGAACGATTCCGACGGCATATTACATCTATGACAATCACTTCGTCAAGACTATTCAACAATGTGGCCTAATTTTTTTAGGATTTCGTAGGTACTTTTAGGATGACAACTACACCCCTAGGCTCCGTTGACCGTTCATCTGTCACAGAACTATATCTTTTGAACTGTAATAGATAGATACTTGATTTTGTCACTGAATGTACAGAACTAATGTAACAAGACTACTAGAAATATATTGTGTGTATTTTAGCATTATCTGCTATTGATGCAAACACGTTTTTGGACTATAGATACCCAACAGTGAAAAGTTATCTTTTTTGAACCACAATATCTACAACGACCAATTTTTTCACCATTTAACTCGGGAGTCAGAATCAGAATAACTTATTAAATAAAAATAAATAAATAAATATTAGGAGACAATCTTACACAAATCGATCTAGTTCCAAACTAAGCAAAGCTTGTACTATGGGTACTAGACGACGATAAACATACTTATATAGATAAATAAATACTTAAATACATAGAAAACATCCATAACTCAGGAACAAATATTCGTGCTCATCGCACAAATAAATGCCCTTACCGGGATTTGCACCCAGGACCTCTTGCTTCGTAGGCAGGGTCACTACCAACTAGGCTAAAGCGGTCGTTTTATTGTTTTATTTTTTTCGTAATTTATTGTATAACTGTATCCCTTCGAATTAGATGGTCGAGTGGCGCTTCGTTACATTAATTGTCCCGCTGCTGACATCAGGCTTCCTCTTAGATTGAGAAGGTTTAGTTAGACTGCATTTCCGATTGGGAACCACGCACCATTGAGTCGCTTCTAAGGTGTGTGCAGGTCTCCTAAGTCTTCCTTCACCGTGAAGCTCGTGTTACATTTCAAATGTAATTCGCTCCGCTGCCTGGGCCAAGGGTTAACCCACTAGGTTTTGAAAAAAATATCAAAATGGTATAGAAAAATAAAAATATGACAGTTCAAAAGGCAGTTATCGCCAATAATTTAAAAGAACATAAAGTAATATGCTATTTACCACAACAATCATGACATTTGCGGCGATTGGTTGAGATTAACAAGCAAGTTCAGCAAGCTCAATGATCGTTATTAATAAAATAACACTTATTACAAACGCGTAGGTACAATTTGAAAATCGATAAATGAAAAATTTTCAGTTACCACCTTTTGCGGTTTGAGCATACAAAAGCGACGTTTTGCGGTTATGTCATTTGTTTGCAACCGTTTGTAAATAAGTAGGTATTACTTGTTAAAGTTTTATGTATTTTACTTTGGTGCTAAAGTTACTTTAAGTAATTAGTAATTACTTATTCATCCGCGACGTGCGAAAATAAATAACTAAACAGTTTCTTATAAGACTTATTTACTTTATTTATTACTAGCTGTTGCCCGCGACTCCGTCTGCGAAGAATTTATTTACGCTATCCAGCGGGAACTATGCAACTTTTCGGAATTTAAAATATGGTGCATGTTGATCCAGGTTATAAACTATCTATGTGTTAAATTTCATCGGAATCCGTCAAAGCGTTATACCAACCATAACCACAACCACGTAGGGGTTAGTATTCCATTGGCCCGCACGAAGCGGTTCGCTTCATCTTTACTAATACGAATGCTAAGGAATGGTATTTGCTCCCATCGTCTGTATTTCCAGATAGGTACAGCCTAGGGCTCTTCAAGGCTAGAGTGAGGCTGTTACTGAACCAATGAGACGGATCACTTTGTTTCGCATAATTTCATTTGTCATAATTTCACTTGGCATAGGATCGTTTTTTTTTTTTTATGTTTGATAGGCCAGACAAACGAACTAGTGGGTCACCTGATGTTAAATGAACACCACTGTCCATAGACACCCGCAGCGCTTTACACGATGCCAGTGCGTTGTCGGCCTTAAAGGAGAGGGAATAGGGGAAGGGGGAGAGGGAGGGGGAGAGGGAAGGGGTGAGGTATTGGGCCCCCGGCACTCTCACTGACCGTACGAAACGCAAGCAGGATTACTGCTGCTTCACGCCGGTGTTCTGTGAGAGGGTGGTACTGCCCCGGACGAGCCGGCCCATTCGTGATGCAGCGGCTAGCTACAACATGGCTCTACCACTACACACCACAAAATCTTTAAAAGAGTGTGGTTATCAGGATTTTTGAAACGTCTTTTTATAGAATACAGTAGGTTAGGTTAGTTTATTATTAATTCTGGAGGAAATACTGTTTTAGAAATAAATAATTTTATGAGTCTTATGACAAATGAGAATTATGGGACATTATACATTACCTATAGCAAATGAACCTTGATGAAATGACCCTTGGCCTCATCCGCACTTTTCATCAGGTGAGATAGAGGTCAATCACGGGTCAAATTTGTGTAAATAAATAAATAAATAAGGGAGAGTAACCTATATTGAACCGGCGCTTAAATTGGACCACTTCCGTATTTCTACCAAATTACACTATTTATTTAAACTGGCAACAAAAAACGAAGCGATGACAGCGCCACAAACAGTCCGCCATTTTGCATCATCGCTTCATTTTTTGTTGCCAGTGTAAATAAATACAGTAATTTGGTAGAAATACGGCAGTGGTCTAATTTAAACGCCGGTTCAATATAGGTTAGGTACTCTCCCCTATCACGGGCCAATTCGCACCGATTGATCTAGTCCCAAAGAAAGCAAAGTTTGTACTATGAGTACTAGGCAACGGATAAATGTAGTTATATGTATAAATAGATATACAGGGTTATTTGTAATAATAATAATAATAATAAAAAAATAATAATAATAATTTATTGAATAATAAGCCATAGATAAACAAACAACAAACAATGCAAGTCTTATGTTTAGTTAGCATCTTAAAAACACTCGTAACAACTAAAAATATAATGCAATAAGTAGGCTTGTAAAAGACATTAATAAAGATCCTCTGACCTTCATACTAGGATAACCTGTGTTATGAAGATCAGCGGTTTGGTATTGGAATACTAAGGTAACAATTTCACTTCAATCCTGCGCAACGATGCATTTCAGTTTTATTAATCTTATATTCACTGACAATAAAGAATACATATACAAGTTTATAAAAAGTAATAAATTCCGTGTGTTTTTATGCGTGTATGTGTGTGTGTATTTGTATGTGTGTGTTTGTGTTTGTAATTCACTAGCATCCTTTTAACCCTAAACTCCTACCACTTAAACAAATGTTTTTTGTTTCACGGCTTTTGTCATAACTTAATATTTTTGGTGTAATTACGTTTTGAAAATTTGAGATTTCCTCTTATTTTTACGATACTCTGTGTATTTGTATGGGAAAAAAGTGCTTCATTTTAAAAAGTCGTAAAACAAAAAACATTTGTTTGAGTGATAGGAATTCAGGGTTAAGAGGATGTCAGTGAATTAAAAATAACCCTGTATAATGAAACACCCAATACACGAGAACAAACATTCGTCATACAAATATCTGCCCCGACGCAGAAATCGAAACCGCGACCTCAAGCTTCGAAGTCGGGTTCTAACCATTATGCCATTTGGTCGTTTAAAATGTCAAAAAAGCTTGCACTACGTTCTACCACTCGTAACATGTTTTAAGACATTAAAAGCATTATAAGCACGAATCCATAGCAACAGTAAAAAAAAAAAAAAAACATTTTTTAAATGTCAAATGTATTCAAATAAGTATTCCACTGTTTTATTCATAACGTTTTGTTAGTATAGTATTTAAAATTATTCTGTTATCTATCAACGATAGAAATGTTGGATATATTTGAATCTATTAGGCTATATATAAGTTTTGTTCTCAACTCAATACAATGAAAGGTGGCCATGGTCCAGCCGTTTAAAAAAAATTAAACAAACATTCTTTTTTAAGGTCTCGTACCCAAAAGGTAAAACGGGACTCTATTACTAAGACTCCGCTGTCAGTCCGTCTGTCACCAGGCTGTATCTCATGACCCATAGTAGCTAGACAGTTGAAATTTTCACAGATGATGTATTTCGGTTGCCGCTACAACAACAAATACTAAAAAACAGAATAAAATGAACATTTAAGGGGGCTCCGATACAATAAACGTAATCTTTTTGCTCGATATTGAGAACGGCAACAGGTAGACGCTTGAAATATTCACAGAATATTTATATATTCACTTTAAAAATAAATAATTAAATAAGTATAAAACAAATATTTAAGCTCCCATACAACAAACGTGTTTTTGTTGCCGTTTTTATAGATAATGGTACGGAATCCTTCGTGCGCGAGTCCGACTCGCAGTTGACCGGTTTTTTTTACTGAAAACTGACTAATACTTGTGTTATCACTATACCACTCACTATTACACTGCACTGTACTTTGCTTGTATCACTCATTCAGTTAAACTAGCTACATATAACAAATTCAAGGGAACACAACGTTAGCTAGTTCATAGAGGGATTAGTGCCATCTATGGGTAACTAAATGGCGACAAACATAAACATTAGCATTCAACAACTTGACCTATGCAACTCGTGATGGTTAGTGTATAAAGTCAAAGTCAAATTAAATAATTATAGAGAAAATTATATTAAACTATCGCACGGTCTTTATCATTAGGTTAAACCACTTTATGCAGTGATCCGACAGAGAACCAAAGTTATCGACATAGCCCACCGCATTAGCACGCTGAAGTGGCAATGGGCCGGCCATACAGGGTTATTTGTAATTCACTGACATCCTCTTAACCCTGAATTCCTATCACACAAACAAATGTTTTTTGTTCTAGGACTTTTTAAAATGAAGCACTTTTTTTCCCATACAAATACACAGAGTATCGTAAAAATAAGAGGAAATCTCAAATTTTCAAAACGTTATTACACCAAAAATATTAAGTTATGACAAAAGCCGTAAAACAAAAAACCTTTGTTTAAGTGGTAGGAGTTTATGGTTAAAAGGATGTTAGTGAATTACAAATAACCCTGTATAACCCGAAGAACCGATAACCGTTGGGGTAGACGAGTTCTTGAGTGGAGACCACGGATCGGCAAACGTAGCGTGGGACGACCTCAGACTCGGTGGAGCGATGATCTTCGCGAGGCGGCTGGCAAGAGCTGGATGAGAGTGGCCGCCCAAGCAGCAAAAATTGGTTTTATAATTATCCTGGAACCACCGTTTTATCAGGACTATAACGGGATAGTAAGGTCTTATAACCACGGAAAAGGGCCCAATTTATAGGCATACTTTTTCTTCTAAGACACCCATAAGAGATTTGGTGGCTACCACTTAGACCACTAATATCCCTATAGTCGAACTACGCAGAACTAACTGCTCCCCGCGAAGTCAACTATTAGCGTCTTACAGAACCACACACGACTTTAACGTACTCCTTGCTTCTGTTACAAGCTCTTTCAAAAACAGTTGGGAATTATAAAGTAAACGTGGTCGTTGGAGCGCATATTGAAAAAAATATACAAATAAGTATTTGATATTTGATAAAAAGGAAAGTTATTTTTCCTTAATAATGTATTATCTACAGTATGGCATAACAGTAAACGTGTTACTTGTGTTTGTGTGGCAAACGAGTATTTTCGATGAAGTATATTATGTTTTATATCTAAATTTTTACTCGCTTCTTGAAATTAGTGTATATAATAAGTTGTATTTGAAAATAATATTAATTTTAATAAAGCATACAATGAAAAGTTGCCATTTTTTACAATTAGCCTTCCTAAGTTCATTACAGAACTTTTATAGACGTTCTTGGTTTTAAAATGGTTTGCATTAGAACCAAACCATCGCCATACTGTTAGGAATTAGGGTTCCATAATTATTTTAAGGACCGAACGATTTTTGAAATGGGGGATTTTCGGCTACGATTTAAAAATAAAATAGCTCCTTAGTGATCGATAGATGGCATTTAAAAATAATGAAGTGGCCAAAGATGTATTAACGGTAGTGTTGTTATGAGGGTTTTTCGACAGGCGAAACATCGCCAGACGGCGTTAGTATCGTGAGGTCTGTTTGACATTTGCGTCGCGCTCGTGACTGGTTAAATAACTAAATGAGCCAATCGCAAGCAAGACTGAACGTTAAATGGACCTCACGATACTAAAGCCATCCAGCGACACTTCGCCTGTTGAAAAACCTTCAATAAGAAAATATGAAGTTTAAACATAAAATTGCACCGAAAATTACTTCAAAACGTGATAAATATTATTATGGTCATTAAGGAATTTTATTGATTCTTTTTCAAATAACTACCTATTTCTTTGTAATAAAAAACTCGAACTCGATAATGTACCTACTTAATTATTTATGAACGCCATCTGTTGCAGTCTTTTAGAACAATTTGTTTTTATTGAGAGCTGTGCACATATTTTGTATCAGGTTTAATATTTCGCCATGTGTAGATGGTGTTGGGTATGGGATGTATTTTTAATATTTTTAGGTTTATGTGCAGTGATCGGAACTATGGGTGCAAAACCCTAACAAAACTTGCCAAGCGGGCATGAAACAGTGCTTACAGACATGAAAATATTAATAAACTACTAAAAATCTGAGATTTCGATATAGAATTAAATTGAACACTAATCTGCCAATAATATTCTTATTTTTCTTGGTTGTAAATTCTCCTTAATGTCAGCTTTACAAGCTTTGCCAAAGTTCTGCACCCAGAGTTCCGATCACTGTTTATGTGTCATCCTTTGAATCTATCATGGTAGTGCTTATGGACATCGATGTTGTTTTGTCCAGAACTATCAATATTAACATTTTGTGTACATATGGACCTCCGCAAAGTAACGCCTGATTCAATAAATTACAATTTACAAATTTACTATTTTGTCCGGAACCCTCGCTAACTTCTACGATACCTTCTTTGCCTAAAATTTATAACCACGAGCCACGCACGACACAAAAAAATAGCTGCGATGAGACTATAACAGTATTACTGCGACCATTAAAAGCAATTGTACACTTTTACTGGACTTCACGAAGACAATTTTGAATAGTAATTATATTACACGGAACTCTTATAATCGTGTTAAGATTATAACAGCGTTCGACATATCCACAATAGAACCAAGTATAATTACTCTTGGAATAAGCCGTTATAGAACTAATTTACTTATTATTGATCCACATTGTGAACTTATAAACCCTTATAAACTCAAGTAATAAGTGCAAATGGTTTCCAGTACATTTAGTTCTAATTGATACTCTTATAAGCATACTTTGCTTACAATGGACTTATAATTATTCTTGTAGGCAATTATAAGTATAGCTTACCAGAGCAAGTATACTCAAGCGTGTTTACACCTTCGCAGTACTTTTATAGGACATCTCAGCTTATAATGTGCTGTTAATTTGGGTCTATAAGCGGTAATAAATTAACTTATAAGGAAGGATGTCCTACAAGAATAAATAGACTCCGTGCATGCTATAATAAGCGGGGCAGCAAATTCTAGAACTAATAAGAGACCGCTATTAGTGCTGTAGGCCTATAAAGCGTGCACTATAGGATAATTTTGTTGCTTGGGCGAGGATCGTGCTCAGTGGCGTGCCATGGGAGAGGCCTATGTCCAGCAGTGGACGAGCATAAGCTGATGATGATGATAATGATGTTATCTTAGGGATTTTAATTAATCAATTAATTTAAATTGCTGTGAAGTTTTCCGTTGGAACTCTAATGTACTAATTAATTTAATTACAATAATAATTTAAACCTAATTAAGGGTTTTATAGCTTAATTTTGAAACATTTAAATTTTATGCAAATCTTAACTTAAGACAGGTCTTAAAGAGGTGTTAAAATTTAAAAACAGAATAAAAAAACGGTTACGTGCCTACTATTTGCTTACAATTAAGCACTGTATGTTTAAAGCAATAAGGTTCAAATTGACATGAGTTTTTTTTAAAGGTTTTATTTGAAATGCAAAAACAATGGGTTTTTAACGATTCAAAATAATAAAATTTTGTTTCAACTAATTATATGAGCATTAATTGGGCTTTTATAAATGAAATTAGCTTCTGTTTTTGAAGTTACCGCTCCTTACTTACCAACATAGGGTCGATACAGACAGACTGCATTCCGACTGCAACTTATCTGCAACGTGACTGCCAGTCGTAGCAGAAGGTCGTGAGTTCAAACCCGGACTCACACCTCTGAGTTTATTATCATCATCATCATCAGCTTATAACATATGTCCCACTGCAGGGCACAGACCTCCTCTCAGAATGAGCGGCCTTGGGCCGTAGTTCCCACGCGAGCCCAGTGCGGATCGGGAACTTCGCACACACCATCGAATTTCTTCGCAGGAGTATGTAGGTCTTCTCACGATGTTTTCCTAAAAGCTCATGATAAAATTTCAAATGTAATTTCGTACATAAATTCCGAAAAACTCAAGAGGTGCGAACCGGGATTTGAGCCCACGACCCTCTGCTTGAGAGGCCGTTTTTCAAACCGCTAGGTCACCACGGTTTTCGGAATTTATGTGCGGAATTATATTTGAAATTTACCTTGAGCTGAGGAAAACATCATGAGGAAACCGCGTATACCAGCGAGGAAATTCAATGGTTGGTATGAAGTTCCCGATCCGCACTGGGATCGCGTGGGAACTACAGCACAATGCTTTCTCATTCTGAGAGGATGCCTGTGCCCTGCAGTGGGACGTCATCATCATCATTTCAGCCGAAAGACGTCTACTGCTAAACATAGTCCTCCCCCAAGGCTCGCCAAACAGACCGGTCCCGTGCCAGCCGCATCCAACGCAATCCCGCAACCTTAATCAGGTCGTCGCTCTATCTTGGACGTGTATAAACTGAAATATGAAGCGTGCAGTTTTGCCGACTGCAATGAAACTGCAATGAAAAATGTATGAGCAGTCGGCAGTTGGTTACCTTGCAGTTAGAATGCAGTCCGTCTGTTTTGGCACTTAAGGCCACAACAAACCGGGAGCGCGGGGCGCCGCCGGAGCGTGCCCAGCGCGGTCAATAACACTGAATCAAATACGGTGTGCCGCGCTGCCGGTGTGTCACCGTATATTTGATTCAGTGTTATAGAGCGCGCTGGGCACGCTCCGTTGGCGCCCCGCGCTCCCGGTTTGTGGTGGTCTTTAGGTATCTTTATTTCTACAACGTGGGAACGAGTAACCAGACAGATTTAAAACATAGATTCTTCAGGTTTTTTCAAGCCATAAATGTATAAACAGTCAAGTCGATTTAGCTTAGTTTGGGTATTTAATTTTATGTAAAAAATGATTGGAAAATAGTCATATTTTTTTTATAATTACGACGACCGGATAGCCTTGTGGTTAGAGAACCCGGGTTTGATTCCCGGTCGGGACAGATGTTTGCGTGAAAAATACGAATGTTCGTGCTCGAGTCTTGGACTATGTATTTATCTATATAAGTACCTATGTGTATCCGTTGTCTAGTACCCATAGTACAAGCTTTGCTTAGTTTGGGACTAGGCCAATTGGTGTGAGTTGTCCCATGATTATTATTTATTATTAATGTTGAGAGGGCTTGGGCCGTAGTTCCCACGCGGGCCCAGTGCAGATTGGGAACTTCACACACACCATTGAATTACTTCACAGGTACCTATGCCTGTTTACTCACGTTTTCTTTCACCGTAAAACTCATTGCAAATTTCAAATATAATTTCGCACATAAATTCCAAAACACTCAAAGTTACGAGCTGGGGCTCGAACCCACAACCCTGCTTGAGAGGTCTGAGGTCACACCAAAAAAACCACGAACTCCACAAATATAATTACATCTTAAATAATTCCACAGCCTGTCAAAACATACATGCCATCTAAAACAAACAGACAAACCGGAAAAGTACAATTGCGACAACCATAATAGCAACAATGATTATTGTATGTCAGTCTGTGCGTTGACAGCTGTCACGGCGCTAGCGACATCTATTGTCTCGTGACGGTAGCTTCAGCGGAATGTGGTTAAAAATGCATGCCAAGAATCTACATTTTAAGTTTTTTTTTATTCAAGCTCATTTCTTCTTAAATTCTTCTTAAATTAAAGAGCGATGTCGGTGGAGTTATCCGCCACTCCGCGCGGTCTTCGGCCAGCCGTTTGACTTCCTGATACGACACGACAGCACGACACCCACTTCCTCCTTCACCTGGTTCAAATAGGTCAATTTTGGCCTTCCTCTGCCTCGTCATCTTTCTATTTTTCCTTCCAGCTGGCTTAAAAAGAAATTGTCGCATCAAGTGTCCCATCATATGTCCCCTTCTACAATTTATGGTCTCCAGTAACATTATTTTTTCTTTGACCATGGTAAGAACCTCTTCGTTGGTTTTCTTTTCTTTTCAAATAATTCTTTCCATCGTCCTCCAACACCACATCTCAAAGGCTTCTACATTTTACTAGAACAAGCTGTGCTTAGTTTGGACTAAGTCAATTGGTGCCAACTGTCCCATTATATAATTTATTTATGGTTGAAACCTATTTTTCAGGTTTTTCATAAATCAGTTTCCAGAAACGGAGTCACCTAAGGTCGTATGCGTTTGTCTTTAATACGTCACACTCGTCACATACTTCTCAGTATATTTCGTCAAAGAAACTCCGAAAAACATGTTGTTTTTCCTATTTCCTTAAATCTGTTTCCAAGAAAGCTGGCATTACAAGTTTGGCAATGGCCGAAAAAAAAACGTAGACAGAATAAATTAATAAAATTGACTTACTCGCTTTTACTTTTTAAACGTGTCGCGGCAATGATTTATCGAACTTAATTAAACAATTCAACCACTTAAAATTGAAGTTTATTCATAAAAGGAAGACGTTAACGATGTTAAAAATAAAAGTACGGTTTAAAGAGACATTTACATCATAAAAAACCTGTTATTATTCTTACGCCTAGAACTGGCCGCTAAAAAGCATCCATTTAAAAAAAACACGAAATTGACAAGATAATTACTTATCATTCCCGCAATATAATATTCGCAATATTTAATCCACATTCAACCTTAAATGTAGCATCCGAAAGTTAAAAACATCATAAACAGATACTTCATTCACACAACGATACCTAATTTCCCTTATACGATTGCAAAATTATTGAACACATCGCGAAACCCCAACGGTACTTTAAAGTTTTACAATAAGATTGCAAATGCAACGAATTTGAATTTACCGACTGCATTGCGTTCGAGTACAGGTGAAGTAATGAAACAATTTAGCAGCAATTATTTTCGCGCGTTTTTTTCTGGGCGGCCATCTTGTTTAGTAATGGCCGCCAGGGTTGCCAGGCTCCTGAAACAAATTAACAAGACAACTTTATACCAAACTTTTTTTACCAAAAACAAATTAATAGTTTGTGCTAAAAAATAATAATAACACCTACCTAGATAAGATCAAGATGTTGGAATCGATGATATTATAATTTAAAGACCGTGAATATTATTAAGTTGGTAAACAGAATATTCCGTAAAAAAAAGTAATCCAATATTTTAGTTCTTCTGCATAGTGTTTTACAACAATGTCTTAAACGATGTAATTTTTAGGAATTCCCATGGAAATTTAGTGGAATCCAGGGATTTCAATTCTAAATAGTTCACGCGTGCGAAGCCAGCAGGTAACGATAATTTCACACAAAACACAGAAAATTCACAGATAAACAGAGAAACGAGAAACAGATATATCGATGCCAACTTAACCCTCATAGGAATTTCTTCTACTTAGTCCTCCCATCATCATCGTACAAATGAAGTCGAATTTTCCCCAAATATACGCGAGTTCTCGTTTCTAGCAACCCTACTGGCCGCACCCAGTTGCCAGCGGCAAAAAGCTGCGTACCGCGGCAGCGATAATTCAGTAGTAAGACTTAAGTGTTGCCAGTAATATTTTTTTTGCGTGACGTTGTGCATTTTGCGGTCGATTTTGTGAAACTATAGTAATTAAAAAATAAAGTGTTGGGTTTGATCTTTCATTAACGAGGTAGTTTTGTTCCGAACTGGAACTATTAAGGTGTAATTTTTATTTAGCTTATTTACAAAAAGGTGTCTTATCCTAATGATAAGTGGTTGACTACTTGCCTGCAAAATTAATATCTTGGGAACCCATGACAATTATCTATAACACTTAAAGTTTATGGAACGAGTTTATTACTTTGCTAAAAAGCCACAGTTGGTTAAACTAATATGGTAGTGGAAGAAATAATGCTGAAAATAATAATGTAAGACATCAAACACCGGTTCCGCAATCTAAATGTTTATTTCGAACACCGTCCGTCTCTTTCTTAAATCAATAAACTCAGATAGTCTATCTCTTTCACACCCTGATGTGCTTATTAGTATCACCTCAATAATATGGGGTAGTTTAAAGTTTTAAACATGAAACTACCGTGAGACTCGCTCATAGTGAAAACACTTATACGGATCACTCACGTCTTAAAACGAGTTTAACTTGACATGTTTCGGGGTTTTTTCTTTGGCTTCATTTTGGCGATCGTCCCAGAATCGAACCCGGTGGCTGTAGCCAAGTCGGAAGGTGTTTAATTTTATGTGATCCGGGAACTCCTGCGCAGGGCAGTCCGAATTGTGCGCAAAAACCGGCGAACAGTCGGGGAGAAAGATGGTTTAACTAAAAAGGAAATGCCCGGCTCCGATTTGATTTATTTAAGACCGATACAGACGGACTCCATAACAACTGCAACGTAACTTTTTTTATTATGAGAGCGAAGCAAACGAGCAAGCGGGTCATCTGATGGAAAATGATCACCACCGCCCATAAATATCAACAACTCAAAGAGAGTCACTAATCTGTTGCCGGCCTTTAAAGTAAGTATAAACCTTTTTTTGAAAGCCCCGATGTCATAGTTGTCTGGAAACACTGCTGCCGGAAACTGGTTCCACAGTTTCACCGTACGTGGCAGGAAGTGCCGAAGAAAACGTACAGTGGTAGACTGCCAATCATCGAGATGGTGAAACTGCCAATTGCCCATACATTTTCCATTGCAGCAGTTGCACTGCAGTCGGCAAAACTGCACGCAAACTACACGCTAGCTGCGGCTGAACTGTATGGGCAGTCGGCAGTTGCAGTTGCGTTGCAGTCGGAATGCAGTCCGTCTGTATTTAACATACATAGATTATATGCCCTTAGATATATGTATGCTATTTGAAATGGCAATGGGCATCATATAACACACAGAACAGAGGGCCGTTGGGGCCCAAAAGTTCTCGAATGGAGACCACGGACTGGCAAGCGCAGCGTGGGACGTCCAACGAGATGGACGGACGATTTGGTGAAGGCCGCAGGTTCAGGGTGGATGCAAGTCGCTTCCAACCGCAATGATTGGGTATAATGAGGGAGCAGCAGTGGACGTTTTGCGACTGAAATGATGATTATGATGATATGTATGTTAGAGAGTAGTCTAAAATAACAGACGCGTATTTTTCACGTGTATTCTCGGGTATCCACCCAGTACTCAAAATTTACATCTGTTTGCTCTCCGAGGTAAAACGTAATTTAGTGTACCTTCAGTTTTGATTTAAGAAATAAAAACCACGGCCGAGTACGAGTCGGACTGACGCACGAAGGGTTCCGTACTGCTGTATGGGTACTCGACAACGGATAAATGTACTTATCTATGTTGGCAATCTTCTAACTAGCGCCATCTGCGAGCGTTGTGGTGCTTCCGGGATGACATCTGTCAAACGAAACGTCACAAAGAACGGCCGCGCTACCAGTTGCCAACCTCTCGAACTAAATAATCCTACCAATCAGCGTCGAGCCCGTCCCGCCTTTTTAGTGTGTTTAAAACTGACAGTTAACGGCGGGGCGCGCCCATTCTAATGATTTTTCTTGTGACGTAAGGTAGTTCTCGCATTGTAAGTGAATCTAGATTGTTTCTTATATATTATTGAAGTTAACCTTATAGATTAAGAAAAAAACGGTTTGTGATAAATATTTAAAAGGTATGTTAACATCTATATGTATAGATAAATACATACTTAAACATCCAAGACTCGAGCACGAATATTCGTATTTTTCATACAAATATCTGCCCCAACCGGCAATCTAATCCGGAACCTCAAGCTTCGTAGTCAGGTTCTTTGACACCTACACTTTAATCAACAATCATATTTGAGTACGGTGGATTAGGATTAATGACACGTTAGTCACTGGTGGCCGCGACTGTACAACGGCCCGAATTCACTAATTATTGTACTTCCCGCTAGCGCGACAATTGTGGACGACTAGGGATGTCAGCTGTCGATAGAACTGTCGATAAGTTGAAAATTTTGCAAATATAAATTTATGCAAAATACATCTGAAATATAAGAATATATCTGAGCATAAAGATGTTAAAAATTAGCTATAAGTGAAACTGCTTTGGCTGATGTGATAATATAAATCTTTTTAATAATTTATGTATTAACTTAAGCTGTTTGTTTCCCAATAAATAAAATAAAAAGTTTGGTTGTGCGTACGTGCTGTTTTATCTCAAATTAAACCAATTATTTCTAGAATTACATACACATCAAACACACATAAAAACTATATAAACTCAAATACAAAATGTCAACAAAAATGGAATGCAAATTATTTCTTCAAGTTACTTTCACACAAATATCTGCCCGGACCGGGAATCGAACCCGGGACCTCCAGCTTTGTAGTCAGGTGCTCTAACAACTAGGCTATCCGGTCGTCTCCGTAATGTTTATGACAGCAAAAAAAAAATCCAAAAAACTTTATTTTGTATCTTTTTGCTTGAGAAAATTATGCGGATCCTCCGCGCGAGTATGTTTCACAGTTGGCCGGTTTTTAACTTTTTATTACCTTGACTTGGCAATGGAAGTGATACGTTATCTATCAGCTTCGTGCTAAGTATGACATTATACTTGCCTCATAAAGAACTTGATGACAGCCTTATTAATGGTCATTACCAATTATAATTAGCCATTGTTCGCCAAGCAACTACTTGCATTAAGAAACATAGTAAATACTAGCTTTTGCCCGCGACTCCGTCCGCGTGGAATTAGTAATTTGGGCAGCTTATTTTTTTATCCAATTTGCTTTTTCATCAATTATGGCTCTCCTTAGTTCCTCGATATAAAAAAAATTACCCCTCCCGCACCCCCCCACCGAACCCCCCCCCCCCCCGCACACCCGCGTTCACATTCACCACCGTACCTACTCCCAAGTCACTACTTCTAAAAACTGTTCTATAAATTCTTAAAATAGACGTATCTTTCTTATTTGTGAACCGATTCAAATGAAACAAACACTAAATGTTAATCCAAGAAAATACCAACATATCAGTGAAAACCGCATCCTTCTAGGTTAAGCCGTTTCTGAGATTAGCGCGCACAAACGCACAGACAAACAGACAATAATTCTAAAAATCATTGTTTTGGGTTCTATTGCGCTAATAAATAGCCGTAGTGACAGGTTTTCTCAAATATCATCAATGTACAGACACCGACTTGTTACAGATTTATTATATGTATAGATAGATAGATATAGAAGATAAACGAGGGCACTACTTTCAAGGAAAAAGATAGAAAGGAAAGAACAATATTTTTTACGGTTCTTTACGTTATAGCTGCGTGGTGGCCTAGTGGCCTTGAGCCTCTCAAACAGAAGGTCGTGAGTTCGAGTCCGGGCTCGCGCCTCTGAGTTTTTCGAAAATGTGCGAAATTACTTTTGAAATTTACAATGAGTTTTACTGTGAAGGAAAATCTTGCCGTGTTTTAAGTGTTTGAAGTTCTCAATCTGCACTGGGTTCGCGTAGGAACTACGGGCCAAGCCCTCACATTCTGAGAGGAGGCCTGTGCCCTGCAGTGGGACGTATAGGCTGAGTTAATTTAAGTTATACATTTAAAAAATAGTGCCAAATGGTTCGGCGTCAGCAATCGCTGCCTGGAGGCTTATTGTTTAACGCTACTGACGCTTGCCTGCGCAATCACTATTTCGTTCTGTCAAACGGTATAAGATGGTGACAGAAAGAGACGGTGAAAGCGAAGGCAAGCGTCAGAAGCGTTAGACAATACGGTCTCTGGTTTCAATCGCTTGGTTGGTTTCGTTTTTTTCGGCACTCCTACTCTCAATGCGTATGTGTCACATATGTATGTATGTAAACCCTTTTTTTTACAAAAACAAAAAACGCTATTACCAAATCTAAGAAAAAACATTACTTAGTAATTAAATATGTTTCTTTTAACTAGCGAATCCGACTGAAACTTAAATAGGTTTTATTATGCATTTGAAATCAGTACAACTCGTTGCAGTAAAAATTGTTCAACAAATACCGCAATTAAAATCAAACGGAGTATTTTACAAAATCAAACTCAATGATCAGTCAACGAGCAATGTAATCAGTTATTAGTAATTCCTTGATCGCTGTAATCATCACAGCAATCATTGTATATAATGGCTACCGAGAAGCGTGCGTTGACCTCATAACATATCATTAGTAATTAGCAAATATATACACAGTTGTAATAGTAATTACACGACTCGTCATCCCAACTTATGCCGCGTGTTATATTTCATCAATCATCATCATCATCATCATTTCAGCCGTAGGACGTCCACTGCTGGACATAGGCCTCCCTCATTAAAAAAAAATAAAAAAAAAATATCACGGGACAATTCACACCAATTGACCTAGTTCCAAAGTAAGCTAGGCAAAGCTTGTGTTATGGGTACTAGGCAACGGATAAACATACTTATATAGATAGATACATACTTAAATACATATTAAACACCCAAGACCCGAGAACAAACATTCGTTTTTTTTTTCATACAAATATCTGCCCCGACACGGGAATCGAACCCCCTCAAGCTTCATAGTCAGGGTCTCTAACCACTAGGCCATCTGGTCGTCTACTAGGTCATCTGGTCGTCGTCATTGACGTGTTACATTTAGATAGATCCGAATGGCCAAGTCTGAATTTATAAGACATAGAGAGATTTGTTCTAAGAAACCATCTCATCGATTTTAGTGACAAGAAAAAATGCATTCATGGATTTAAAAAAGTCTTAGGTACTTGGTTTGGGAATCAAACCGTCATGTTGGAGAAAAATATTTACATTCCAACCCGGTACCCGTCTGTCGGTAACCAAATCAAGAATGTTAAATTTGACCCATTTGTCATGGTTGGATTGACTTCATATGTGGTATAAATGTGTAGATAGGATGTATCTATACAAATACAGTTAACAAAAGTACAGTCAGCAAAAAATTTTGTAGTACAACCGCCCAAAAAAAAAGTGTATGTAATTTTTTAACACAAAATTAGTTATTATTTTTTAGCTGAGAGTTCGTTCGTCTCTGCCATGTTTATTATAATTTTTTTTTCTTGCTCGATGTAATCAAAGTTTATGTAGAAATTGATACAAAATATTTATAGTAAAAGAAACGCTTAGTCTATGGGCCAATCAACTTTTAAACCGACGTTTTTGGCGTCTCCTGCGTTACCAAAATTGTCTCTGGCGTTACCAAAAAATCGTACTTCCAACAAGATATTTCACGGTTTAATAGGTTAAACTTACGTAGGATGGCATGTATTCATGCTATTCATCTATTAAATTACAGAAAAAACATGTTTACTTACAAAAATCTGCAATTGTTTGAAAAATGTCGCGGACAGATTATAGTCGGTTTAAAAGTTGATTGGCCCCTATACCAGTTTATATATTTATATAATGTAATAAAAGAAAAAAAAATATCATGGGACAATTCACACCAATTAGTCCCAAACTAAGCAAAGCTTGTACTATGGGTACTAGACAACGGATAAACATACTTATATAGATAAATACATACTTAAATAAATATTAAACACCCAAGACCCGAGAACAAACATTCGTTTTTTTTCATACAAATTATCTGCCCCGACACGGGAAAAACGAACTAATAACTATGATAAATACAAAAGAGCTCCACCGCGGCATAGACCCAAAGATATGTTGGCAGTATTTCCTCGATGTATACTTATAGGTAGCAATGCTGTTATGTTCCACGAGGAAGATGCTAGCTCTTTTGCCCCCTTTCTTGTTTATTCGAACATTAAAAAAATATCGATACTTTTATTTTATCGCTATTGAGTAATATCGATATTACCACCTCCCTTCATACTGAGAAAGGACCTCCTTGATACTTACTTTTTGCTCACAAATATTTACTAATGACTTGATTCCGAGTCGTTTAGGCGGTTTTTAAACAGACAGATTGAATGTAAGTATATTCGCAATTAACTGTATTTGAGGATAATTGTTTTAGAATGTAATAAATTGGATTTGAGTGAATTTCTGGTTTTAATTTGCTGTATTAAAAAGACATTAGACATACCCAAAGGATCTAATTAACGGAATGTTACTAAATGAACCTCTGGAACTAACCACTTTTGATTCGCAAAACTAAAATTGATATGGATTGCCTGGTTAGATTAGTGTAGTTGTAGAATGAAAATAGGCATGATAGTATAAGTATGAAACAAGAATTGTATGGCATGCGGTCCGGGGCTAATGTGTGCATGGTTCATGGCTCGGGGTCGTATGTATTATAATGTATGTACCTATAATATAAATAGTTTAGTTTTTTAATTAAGCAGGGTACAGTTGATGTTATAGTGAGCGTAGTATTCGCCAATAAACATTATAGTTTGGCGAAATTAGTGATGTAACTAGAACTATGTACCTTTTTGAGAATAAATAATAATAATAATAATTGCTTATACATACATACATACAACTTAGTATACCGGAGCGGAGATTCAATGAACTGTGTACAATTTTGAATATAATAATTAGTTATCTTTCTCACTTAATAATTAATATTTTATACGCGAAAGGTTGTATGAATGGATGTCCGGGTGTATGGATGTTAGATACTCTTTCACGCTAAAACGGTTTGACGGATTTTGATGAAATTTGGCACACAGTTAGCTTATAACATGGATTAACATATAGAATAATTATTATCCCGTAATATTGCATAGTTCCCGCGGGATAGCGATAAACGAATTTTTCCAGACGGAGTCGCTGGCAGGAGCTAGTTTAAAATAAAAAAAGGTTGAAAACTACCCGGCCATAAAGATTGCACACGGTCTTTGAAAAAAGACTCAGCAAATGTCGGACATTTGCAGTCTTTTTCCAAAGACCGATGTGTTTTTAGGGTTCCATAGTCAACTAGGAACCCTTATAGTTTCGCCATGTCTGTCCGTCTGTCTGTCTGTCTGTCTGTCCGTCCGCGGCTAAGCTCAGAGACTGTTAGTAGTAGAAACCTGTAATTTGGCATGAATATATATATCAGTCACGCCGACAAAGTGATTATATAAAAAAAACTAAAAAAATTTTTTTTAAGGTACCTCCCATAGACGTAAAGTGGGGGTGATTTCTTTTTTCTCGACTAACCCCATAGTGTGGGGTATCGTTGGATAGGTCTTTTAAAACCATTGCGGGGGTTGCTAACATGATTTTTGTATTCAGTGATTTGTTTGTGAAATATTCAACTTTAAAGTGAAAATTTTCATTAAAATCGACCGTCCCCTCCTCTAAAATCTAAACTGTTGGGTGGAAAAATTTGAAAAAATTTCAAATGGTAGTAAATATATTAAATTTACAAGGAAAATTATAGCAGCTAAGATTGCTTGGGAATTATTTGTAGTTTAAGAGTAAACAGTAGGCTAAGGTATTTAAAACATACCGTCACTACTTTGAAAACTCGTATCTCAAATCAGCATGTAAACAAAACTGAACCTTGATAGGCGCGTAATAAAGTTCACTTTGCCAGATTATCGATTTTGAGATACGAGCTTTTTTCAAAGTATTGACGATACCTAACTTGGAAGATTCCGTACACATACGAAATCCTTAGAAAAATATTACTTGATTTTTTCGTAATGGCTACGGAACCCTATCTTGGGCGTGTCCGACACGCTCTTGGCCGGTTTTTTATTTCTGTTTTTTTTTTGTGTGTGTACAAAAAAAACACAAAAAACACATCGGTCTCTGGAAAAAGACTGCAAATGTCCGACATTTGCCGAGTCTTTTTCAAAGACCGTGTGCAATCTTGATGGCCGTGTAGGTACTGTAAATGATTGCCTACAAGAGATCGCTTTCGAAGGGGTTAAGGGCGTCTATTGCTTACCTTATATATTTTTTCACCTCACTAGCTCGGAAAGCCCTTTTTGTTTGTTTGACATCTATTGAGAAAATCGCTTTTTATCCACATGTGAAGAAAGAGTTTTGACATTTGAGGGCAGCTTAAGTGATATTTGACAGCTAACGAAACGTAAAACGTTAAAAGTGCTGAATTTTTAACATCACAATTAATGAATTGCATCGAGTAAAAAACACTAAATACAGTCTTACAACTTTATTTTAATTCATAAATATCAGCATTCAACATTAACCTTCATTCTTGTTGTAAAAACGGATAAAATGTTATGACAGTCCAAGTAAGTCGATGTATTGTATTGTTGTATTGTTTATTAAATGCAATTCACATGTAAATAAGTATAACTCCATCATATGAAACCCTGAAGGGCGCAGCATTTTTGAGTGAGAGAGATTAATACAGAGAGATTGATATAAGATTTAACAATAAAAGAGAATCAAATCATAAAATTACAGAATAATTAATAATAATTTACAATAAAAAATAACAATATTTAACTACAGAATAATAATCATGCAATTAAAATAGTAATATAATGTCAGAATATTAGAATTATGTTACAAATTAAAATGAGTCAATACAATTACAATTAGAAATGGAGATGCTATGTCATCAAGAGAATTAAACCTATAAAGTATGTCAAAAATTGTAAAAATATAGCTTAATTTCAGAACAAGTAGATAAAAGTTTAGGATAAGTGATCATTAAAATACTCTTCTAGCGAGTAGTAACATTTTTTGATCAGTAATTGCTTGAGTAGTTTGCTAAATTTTAAATCGTCTTCCTCATTTTTCAAATGGTCACTCAGTTTATTATAGATTTTAATTGCCATCGAGTTAGGCCCTGATTTGTGCAATCTTAATTTCGACCCAGTCAGTATAACTAAATTATTTTTAAATCTTGTTTCGAAACGTCGCGTTTTGTCTTTTTCCTTTGTATAAAACTGCGGGTATTTCCTAACGTGTTTGCAAATTTCAAAGATATATATAGATGTCAATGTTAAAATTTCAAGTTTTATAAAGTGTGGTTTGCAGCTTTCCGGACTTTTAATATTGGCGAGTATCCGTACACATCTTTTTTGCAAGATAAATATATCCTGAATGTCAGTACTGTTTCCCCAGAGGATAATGCCGTATTTGAGTCGCGAGAAGGCATGTGCGAACAAAACGCATCCGAAATAATAAAAAAAAAACTTAAGTCAAAACTTTTCAATTAAATATTCGCATGTTTTTCTAATTATTTTCCTCGCTGTAGTGAGGTGAAAAGTTTTGTGTTATACACGGGTGAAAAGTTATTTTACGTCTCGTGTGTTGAAACACTCACTATCGAAAGGATTCTATTTTTGAACCACTCGCTTCGCTCGTGGTCAATCATAGAATCCTTTCGATAGCTCTTGTTTCAAATGAACACTCGCTGGTAAAATACAACTTTCCCCCCTTGTATAACAAATAACTATTTCCATGTAGGTACTTATTACGAGTAAGTATTCTGTACTGTTTTCTGCTTCGATCAACAATACAATGTTTTCTGTGTGGTGTACAATTAAGAGTCATTGTATTTGTATTAAATAAATAAATATTAGGGGACAATCTTACACAAATCGACCTAGTCCCAAACTAAGCAAAGCTTGTACTATGGGCACTAGACGACGATAAACATACTTATATAGATAAATAAATACTTAAATACATAGAAAACATCCATAACTCAGGAACAAATATTCGTGCTCATCACACAAATAAATGCCCTTACCGGGATTTGAACCCAGGACCTCTTGCTTCGTAGGCAGGGTCACTACCAACTAGGCTAAAGCTGTCGTTATTGTCATAAAATTAAATATTAATTAGATAATATATGTGATGTAATAATGTGTGTGGAGTTATCGAAGAATAGCCAGACTCAAGTGGCAGTGGGCAGGGCACATCGCTCGTAGAACTGATGGCGGGGCCAAAAGGTTCTCGAGTTGCGTCCACGGACCAGAAGACACAGTATAGGTAGGCCTCCGTCAAGAAGGAGCGATGAACTAAAAAAGGCGTCATTTTTGCTTAATCAAAATTTAGGGATCTATTGGTTTCCCATAATTTAATAAGTCACAAAATATCATTCTTCATAATCAACGTTAGTCATACAGTAATTTATTTCTGAAACAGTATTTTTTCGGTTTTTTTTTTAAATGCCATCTTTTAGGTTAGGTTAGGATTGTTAATAGCAATGCCGGGAAAAAACCGTCTTAGAAATAATTCACCTTTATCTTTGATCAATTATAACTGTACATCCACAGTCGCGCGCCCGAAAATGTCGGAGCCAAATGAGCGCCACTTTGATAAAAGTGGCCTTCTTTTTTCTCAGAACGTTGCGTGAAATTGTCAAGTTTAGCTGTCAAGTGGAGTTTTGCCGCTACCGAAATTCGACTGTAATGAAGTAAAGACTAGGTTCAAATTTCTGTGTAGGTGATGATTTTATTTGTTACGCAACCAAATAAAAAAGTTCGAACATTCTTTGAAGGGGATTTTGTTCGGTAATGTGTATCTTCAGTTATAATTGATCAAAGCACTTTATGACTAATATAACGTTGATTATGAAGAATGATACATTATGACTTGTTAAATTATATGAAACCATTGAGACACCTAAATTTACTTTTTTGAGACGTCCTAAGTACCTTCTATAGCAGGCCATTTAGCACGCAGAACAGATGGCCATTAGGGCCTAAAGTTTCTCGTGTGGCGACCACGGAGTGGCAAGCGCAGCGTGGGACGTCCACCAACGAGATGGACGGACGATTTGGTGAAGGCCGCAGGTCCAGGGTGGATGCAAGTCGCTTCCAACCGTAATGATTGGGCGTCTATGGGGGAGGCTTATGTTCAGCAATTGACGTCTTACAGCTGAAATGATGATGATGATGATGATAATGAAGTGCCTTCTAGCTACAATTCTTAAATTGTAAACTATTTACCTACACTGTATAAGTGCCCAAATGTCTTATTGTCCCTATATAAAACAAACAGTGTTACAATGTAAACATTGTAACATCCCCCACCCCATGGGGTAAGGGGGTGGGGTGTTAAGATTACAGGCACTTTCGGAAACAAAGAGATTGTATGTTAAGGAAAGCTTGGAGGTGGTAAGTGAGCTTGAAATAACCTACAATACTACTAATATTTACTTTAAATGCGTTAGTTTGTGAGTCACATTAAAACTGATAAAGTAATACATATATCGACGGTGGAAAGGTAAATTTTACCTAAGCTTTAAAATCGCTAAAGCGCTTTGTGGCGTGGCTAGTGTATGTTTTCCTTCACCGTAAAGCTCATAGTAAATTTCAAATTAATTTTGCGCATAAATTCCGAAAAAACCAGAGTGTGAGCCGGAATTTGAACCCACGATCCTCTGTTTGAGAGGCCATAGGTCAAACCGCTAGGCCACCACGGCTTTTTCACTATTATTGTACCACTTTTATCTATAACTTTAAACCAAAAATAAGCCTAAAATTGCTAAAAGTACCCCCGAAACGTACCTAAACGTAGCATTTGGTGTATGTAATTTAACAGGAAAACTATCACAACTTAGTTGGCTTCACCTAGCCCTATACGCATTTGACTGGTTTTCTTTTTGATGTACAAAATCTTAAAAAACAAAGTACCCCCTCCAAAACCGAAAACACATCAATCCATGTCCCATATTAAATATTCAATACACATCCTTACGCCTCCACGGCACTAACTTACCAACACACCCTTAACCACCCTTATGCCACGCCAATAAAACCCATATTCGCCCAATACCACTGCAAAAGCAACTTTGTTTTCCACCAAAGAAGCAAGAACACAATATTGTTCTTAGGATAAGGCAAAATGGTCGAATTTACCTCAAACAAAAATGGTGTTAGATTTTGGGGTAGCCATTTGTAAGGAATTGATTTTTCCTGATTTTCTAAGGGTAGTTTCGGGACTTTCGGGGTGTAATTTGGTAGGTAAATGTTTTGGGGTGGCGTTATTATTTTATATACGTTTCTAGTTGGTTTAGTCGTTAACGATCTTTATGTTTTACCGTAGAGCTCATGATAAATTTCAAATATTGGTACTTTCCCATAATAAATCGGTAAAACTCAGAGGTGCGAGCCGGGCCTGGACCCACGGCCCTCACCTTCATTTTATTTAATTTCATTTATTTGCATATCATAAAACATACATTATTAAAATATTATTAAGTATACTTAACACACACCTCTGCTCACACTTCTGAGCCTCACCTCTGAGTTTTATCTAGTATACATACGATATACAGGGTTATTTTTAATTCACTGACATCCTCTTAACCCTGAATTCCTATCACTCAAACAAAATGTTTTTTGTTTTACGACTTTTTAAAATGAAGCACTTTTTTCCCATACAAATACACACAGTATCGTAAAAATAAGAGGAAATCTCAAATTTTCAAAACGTTATTTCACCAAAAATATTAAGTTATGACAAAAGCCGTAAAACAAAAAACATTTGTTTAAGTGCTAGGAGTTTAGGGTTAAAAGGATGCTAGTGAATTACAAATAACCCTGTATTTAGTATACATACGATAGCCCTGGGAGGGCATTGCAAAATAAGAGACTTAAACCTATAACATTTTAACCTAATAAATTACATCACATGCAATTTTACATATCTTTTAATTTTATACATAATTAAATTATTCTTCACATCACGGTAATTCAAACTAATTCATAATTATTCTATAGGTTTAGTTTCATTTAATAGCAATTTAGTAGCAATTTAATAGCAATTTAACAACATTAATTTCCTTTTATTAGCATTTATTCCATTACTATTATTATTCTTGATTTTAATTTACTGAATACATTTTATTCAACCTTATTTTTATTTCATTTATTATAGAACATTAAAAAACAAGGGTTGTTACATTAAAATGGACGAAGGTAGACCGAGACTTATTTTATTTGTGTAGGTATCTTTATCATCTAAGAATTCTTGTAATGTATATAATAACTCTTATTGACTAAATAATCCTCTAGAAGGTTATTAAAACGCTTTTCGTTTTTTCGTTTTTAATATTGTTGTTTATTTTGATGTATATTTTTATTGCCAACCTTGAGAGACCATAGGTCTCTATAATCTCTAGGCCACCATGGCTTATTTACAATTGATTACTTACACGTTATTTACGGCTACTGATAAAGTTTAACAGATGTAAAAACATTAATTACGACTTCAAGGAAAAATGACCCCAGACCGCAAAACCGCGTAAGTCTAATTATGATAAAATTTATCTTTAGCTTAATCGACATTTATGTTCTTACAAGATTTTACTTTATTTCTGAAAGTCAACTATAAAATCTGAGGCCACCCTCTCTTTCTGTTACCATCTAATACCGTTTGACAGAATGAAATAGCGATGCTACTTTCCCATGTAAATTCCCAAAATTTAAATATTGGAATAGAGTGAAAATACTCTTTTTTATTCAATAACCAATAATACTTAAAATTGTAATGTAAAGAGAACGAAACTGCGGGTAAAAGCTACTAAGTGATAAAACGAAAAAAAGCATTTTTTAACTGCCGAACTTCGTAAATTTCGGCCTAAATTTAGGCCAGATTTATAGCCGAATATAACACGCAATCAAATCGTTTTGTGTGAAAACAACAATTACTTACTCGTTTCCGTAAGAAAACTGTTTTTATGGCGTTTAAGTTAATTTAACTTTTCTAACGTGTTGGAGGAGTCAAAATAAAAATTATTGCATCATATTTTTTATTGCAGTGCGGATTCATCATCATCATCATCGTACATCGGCGTCCCACTGCAAGGCACAGTCTTCCTCTCTGAGAGGGTATAGGCCGTAATTCCCTAACGGGCCCAGTGCGGATTGGGAACTTCACACACACCATTGAATTTATTTATCACTAGCTGTTGCCCGCGACTCCGTCTGCAAAGAATTCGTTTAACGCTATCCCGCGGGAATTACGCAATTTTCCGGGATAACAAGTAGCCTATACGTTAATCCAGGTTATAAACTATCTGTGTGCCAAATTTCATCAGAATCCGTTACACCGTTTTAGCGTGAAGAAGTAACAAACAAGCCTTTATAATATTAGTGTGATGTGATTACATTATTTAATTTAATTTCAAAAAGCTACCTCTGGACTTTTGCTTGCCACACTGGCGACCACCTGTGTTGCCTTGCCAGCATTTCGCAAACAAAACAATTAACTTTAAAACGTTAATTTGCAAGTTGCGGCGTTCTGCTCCCTCGGCTAATTGCCGGTGATGAATTTATCCAGCGGATAAACAATCTATCTTGGGGATAAACAAATTATCAGCCTCATTTGTACAGTCGACGACGAAAAGGTACGGTTTCTGAAAACAAGGGGATCTAGATACACTGTAGAACTAACATTAAGAAAAATAATAGCTACTAGTCGCCATGAGGTAAAGGCGCGAAACTTCTATATAGCTAAAAAGCCTTTTATCGGTGGCTTAGTCTACATCGTTTTTAGGGTTCTGTACCTACCAAAAGGGTAAAACGGAAGTCCGTCAGTCACCAGGCTGTATCTACCGTGATAGTTAGACAGTTGAAATTTTCACTGATGATGTATTTCTGGTGCCGCTATACCAACAAATACTAAAAAATCGAATAAAATAAATATTGAAGGAGGCTCCCATACAAAAAAACGTGTTTTTTTTGCCGTTTTTATAGATAATGGTACGGAACCCTTGCGCGAGTCCGACTCGCACTTGGCCGGTTTTTCGTTGATTTTCTGTAACTTCGAAGAAGGCATGGTGCATCGATAGAAACTACCTGGTAAATGGTAATTCACTTTCTGGCCAAATCGTTTTTTTTTCATACATAATAATTAAATGTTGAGTTTATAGTCACTATAAATGGTCTAGAAGTTAGTGTTAAAGAAAGAGAATGACTTGGTCTTTTCCCCTCTATCTTGGCTAGTTTAATCATTTTTTTCAAGTACTCTTCGAGTGATATGGCGAGAAGAGCCGAGGACTCGTTGGTACTAGATTGTGGGCAATCCAATAATAAGTAATAATAAATAATAAATCATAGGGCAATTGTCACCAATTGACCTAGTCCCAAACTATGCAAAGCTTGTACTATGGGTACTAGACAACGGAAAACTATACTTATACAGATAAATACATACATAAATACATATTAAACATCCAAGACTCGAGCTCAAACATTCGTATTTTTCACACAAATATCTGCCCCAACCGGGAATCGAACCCGGGACCTCAAGCTTCGTAGTCAGGTTCTCTAACAACTAGACTATCCGGTCGTATATTCAATTGGTTGAGGATGGATGTGTTCGTTCGTCTTGCTGTCCACGATATGCGTAGCATTCTCCTCCTACACCACATCTCAAAAGCTTCGCTCTTTTCCTGTCAGAAAAAAAACAGTACCTATATGTTATTAAGATAATAAAATTATAAAAACATGGGTATATTTCACAAAATCAACAGGGTAGAGTCGCACCATCATCAAAGCCAAATAATTTGGCTAGTGGCTTAAATTGGTGCTGTGTACCACAATGCACATGCTGCTGGGCTAGTGGCATGGATTATTGAAATAATAATGCGTGATCTTAGCCAACCCATTACATTACATATCAGTAGTATTTTCGTTCCGTTTCATACAAATATACTCTAAAACCAACAGTCGTTATAATTTCACGAGCTATACTTTAACCAGGGTTCCGAAATGTCCATTAAGGTTGGTGCGGAATGCTAACTACCCAACTTGTGCAGTTTACGAGAGTTATGTCTTTTTGCACGTCTGTTGGACATTTGTTTATGTGCCGGCTAAGGCAGAAGAGTGGGGTTCATAAAACTGGCTTGGGAGAGTCCTCGGTGAAGATTCTGTAGAATTTCAAAAACTAACAAAAAATATGGCTTGGTTTTCTTTGGCGGATCAGTTTCGGATGTTTTCCAAAAAGTTGTTGATAAGTTGATAACCAAATTTGAAGGTTACCTACCCGATTCGTAGTTTGCTTTTCGAGAAATGTTTTTACTCCTTTTAGATATATCTCTTAAAGTTTTTTTTTTTTTTTTTTTTTTTTTTCTCTTAAAGTTGTTGATATAAATATGCAAAAATTATATTTGCATGCCTTTTTAAATCTAAATGTTTGAATCTAGAGTTTATGTATGATGTTAATTTTTGGTACCATCTACATTTAATGCAAATAAAATCCATGACCTATCCGTAGTCAGAGTCACACCAATTTGCTACACTGGTGTGACTATGGTTTATTTTATTTATCCGTAGTCACACCACTATAGACCAACTCACCCTTGACTAAATATAAATATTTAATTTGAACCAACTTGACCGAGCCCCGCTTCGCGGGACTCCTATTTCTGGGCGGTTTGCCCTTCGGGCAGAAGAAACTATCTGAACTAACCTAACCTATCTATTTTCTAAACTGAATTATGGTTGGGGGGTGCATTGGTGTGACCATGGGTCGGGTAAAATAAACGGTAGTCACACCAGTGTGACTACGGATAAATAAAATGAACCATAGTCACACCAGTGTAGTAAATTGGTGTGCTATGGATCGGTCGCTATAAAAATGTATTTCTATGCTGCATTTCCTCGTTCCATGGCAATGGCAATACAATGTCTAAGGAAACACCTTAATTTATATCGATATCAAAAGATTTAATACCCACAGCATTTAGTACATGCGTAGGTATAAGGGAAAAAAACTGCATCACTTCTCATACTAATACACTACACTACACTTCCAAATAGTATTAATTCGACAATTTATAAAATCAATACTTTCAACACCATCGTAACAAAAACAGAATTCACATTCAAACTCTTTTTTTTCAAGACGACAGTTGCCAGCCGTATTTTCCAGCCTAAAAAATTGCGCCTCGTTACGGAAAATTCTTTGGCAGCGTTTTGTTTAATTAAAAACACGAATAAAAAGTTTGCTGGGTGCTTTATAGGGTGATAAACTGTTTCCGAACGTTTTCACGCGGCTGTTTGAAAAGATACGTAACTTTTTTATTCTAAGGTTGGTTTTAGCGTGTGTTTTAAAGCGATTCGCTATACGTTTTTAAAATGGCCGAAAAGATTTGTGTTTAGAACATTTCCTGTGCTATTCTTAAAGCGATAAAATCCAGTTTTCTCTAAAGCGTGTTTTTTGTGATTGATTTTGGAGTGTTTTAGAGAAAGTATACTGTTGGGTTTTATTGATAAATTGTTTTAATATTATTAGTGTTTTGGCAGCGATTTGAGGCAAATGACGTCAAAGACAGGATTTTTGGTTGTTTAAGTTTTAATAGCCCGTCGTTCGTAGCACTCAAAGATGTCAATTAATATTTAATTTAGACAAAATAGTGAATTGTTCACCAAAACTACAACAGTTTTAAACTGAATCTTCAATGGTCTCCTGACAAAGGTTCTTTCATAATGTTTGAAAACTTAAAAATAAAACAACTATTTCAAAATTTAAAACGCATAACTTAATCCATCAATGTCAATTAAAATTCGACGTTATCCAAAGCATTTAACTTCTAATCTCGTTTGCATTTTTCTTTAAAAATTTAAAATAAATCCAGTACAGGAAGACGCAGAAGTGTTTATAGCATTTGCTGATAGCTACTGTCCGGTGTGAAAACAGCATAACTACAGAGTCTTACCGTACAAATTTCAACTCTATTCTCAAAGTATTAGGGTTGTTATTGCATTGGCATGGCAGTTGTAGTTAGGTGGTTTCGCATTTAATTTACTTAAATTTATTATAGGTACAGTCACACGCGAAACTGTTAGATCTTTTTCGCGATACTAAAGTGATTTAATATAGTGTTAGCACAATTGAATTAAATAGATTAAACTGAATCTATAGTCGTATAGGTAACGCCACCAGAGTTGAGGCCACGCACACAACCACATCTCATGTAATGACAGCGGTATTTTGACGTTGTGTTGTCGTTAAACGTCAACACAACGTCAAAATCCCGCTGTCATTACATGAGATGTGGTTGTGTGCGTGGCCTCAACTCTGGTGGCGTTACCTATAGTAGCCTAGCGGTTTGAACTATGGCCTCCCAAGCAATGTGTCACGGGTTCGAGTCTGAGGTCGAAGCTCTAAGGGCCGGCACTCACTGACGGCATGGCACGGCGTGGCATTTTATTACTATCAATATATTTTGAATCTTATTTCAATGACTTTAGAATTCATGTTACTTTATTTCGATACCACGATGCCGCGACGTGCCGAGGGATGACGCAACGCATAACCAATAAAGTAACATGAATTCTAAACTCATTGAAATAAGACTCAAAATAACTTGATAGTAATAAAATGCCATGCCGTGCCATGCCGTCAGTGAGCGCCGGCTCTAACTTTATCGAAACGCTATGTGCGAAATTACATTTGTATTTTTCCATGAGCTTCACGGTGGAGACATTGCGAGGAAACCTACATACACCTACGAAGCATTTCAATGGTATATGTGAAGTGACAATCCGCATTGGGCTGGCGCGGGAACTACAGCCCGAGCTCTCTCATTCTGCCCTGCAGTGGGACATACCGTATATAGGCTGGGATGATGATGATGATGATGAGATGATGATGATGATGAGTCATCGTCGATAACTTGTAATAATTTATTTATTTCATACTAAATACAAACTGAAATATAGATGCACAGAAAAAACCCCAGAAAAAAGACCAATGCTGGGAATCGAACCCAGGTCCTCAGCATTCCGTGCTGCGTGCTAAACCCCTACACCACCACTGGTCTAGAGATTAGACACGAATCTTTCCTATACATCATACATTTCAGTCTGCTAAATCATCACCTTATGCAGTGACAAGCACACATCTATGTTACACCTTCTATCGAGAGATTTCAACACTCCTTCGGAACTAACCGCTCACCTGGACAAGAGATGGCGCTACTGTGCAACTTTAAACAAGTTAGCTATGAAGTATCTTTTTGTATATATTTTTTTCAACTTCATTTTTTATTACTTTTACGGTCATCCCGTGAAATCATATATTTCATACTAAATACAAACTGTAATATATAGAAAAAACCCCAGAAAAAATCGAAATATTGACAGTTCGTACAGTCGACGTCATAAATAAGTGATCACTTTTGTACCTTGTCGCTTTCAGTCGTTACATAGTTTCGTTTGTCTTTCCAAACATGGCGTTAAAGTGACAAGGTACAAGAGTGATCTTATTTAAGACGATGATTCTGCTTACTCATCGGTTTCCAGTAAATTACGCCAAACCCTAGAATGTTATCGAAATCATTACAGCAATTTGTGAGATCATCGTGGCATATCTATTTTTGTATGTACAATAATTGCAGTTTTTAATACTATTTCGTTACAACACAACAGTCATAAGATATCGTTCTATAAAGAAGAGTATTTCTCAAAAAAAAGCCACCTCTATTTTTTATATATTCTAATAGTTTTATGTAATTCCTACTCAAAATCACGAGCTCTTGCAATCTTAATATGACAAAAAAATGTCCCTTAGTTTTTTCCTATTTTGTTACTACTCCATATACTTTGCATGGCGTAACGAAAATTAAGAACATAAAAAATGGGTATGTATTACAATACCGAAGGACGAAAGACCGAATGTATTAAAACATCGAATGGGTCAAAAGACCGACACGATTTTTTTCTGAAACCGTTAACTTTTTAAGATTGTTATAAAACAAACCTAACCTAACCTAATGGGTTCTATATGATGCCGTTTTAATAAATTCTGAGAAGTTAACGGTTTCAGAAAAAAATCGTGTCGGTCTTTTGACCCATTCGATGTTTTAATACATTCGGTCTTTCGTACTTCGGTATTGTAATACATACCCTTAAAAACGTATGACATTTTCGGGACATTTTTTCTCTCCTACAAGGATGATTAGAGCTCGTGGTTCCGAGCAGGAGAGGAATAACATTAAATTGTTGGGAATATTATGAGTTAAAATCGGGTTTTGTTCCGCGTACCTTGATTTTGAAGAAGCCCGATATTTCGGCACAGTTGTATGCGCCATGATCACGAACCGACTGTGTCATGATCATGCGCGAGATGTCGTCTCGTGATCATGGCGCATGCAACTGTGCCGAAATATCGGGCTTCTTCAAAATCAAGGTACGCGGAACAAAACCCGATTTTAACTCATAAAATTAGTAATGACCGCGATAGTCTAAAATATTGTGTTGGGAATATAATAAACAAGTGGTATTTTTTTTGAGAAATGCTCTAAAAAGATAAATGGAACATCAGATATAGCTAATTTCCTCATTCCCTCCAACAACTCGTTATACAATTATAAATAGCATCAATAAATTCAGTATCAATTAAAAATGTATTTATTTAAACTTACGACACTAATATCCGTTCAAAACGAACTGTAGTAAGTGCGATTTTATTCATAAGCCCGCTTATACCAATTATTAGCACCTCGTGTTCAGAAGACGTTAACTTTATGCAAATTTGATATATTTCACGCGGAAATTGGATTTCTTGGATTCTTTTACTTTAACACTTATAGCGTTTTGCTATGCGGGTGGTAGTTTTTGTAAGGTAATTTAAATTGAAGTATCGTGGTGTTATTTCTGTTAGTTAAAAGTATATTTTTTATTTTACTGCTAAGTTAAGAAAAAAATGTATCTGATTACCTGAACTCTTTAATGCAAATGGCAGTTTGAAAAGAACAATATTCGTCAGAATGTATGTAAATCATGATGGATGTGAAATAAATGTCAATAACTTACTTTTTACTAACATAATTTATAAAACTTATTACGATATTTATGCATAATTTTATCTATTTATTTTCTGTTTCTTTTTATCATCCTACTTACGTTTGTTTTCAACTGATGGATAACTTCTCTTCTTCATCTCTATATATCTTTATCCAGACTTATAACTCTTTTTGTTTATTTAGTATCTTTATCTTTTAAATAACAATAAGAGATGTACGTAACAACAAAAAGTATTCAAACACGCTTTAAGCTCTTCAAAAGTTGCATTAAGTACTAGATAAACCTACAGTCGAAAATATCTTGTCAATCAATTCAATTGCCTTTTTATCTAATAACGAACATAAGCCGCCATCATTCTGTTGTAATAAAAAAATATTACTCAATTTGACATCTGAAAAGCAAAAACGTCGTAACTCACTCGAAGTAAAATTAAATTACTCGACGGCCAAATCTTAGCTTACGCGTGATACATAAATGCACATTCCGTGTCTCAAATATGGTTTAAACTTAGATTAAGTTTATTGAAAAAAAAACTATCAAATGCCTAATATTACAAATATAACGAAAATTATAAACAGCGAGTACATTACTCCATTTTTGCGTTGTTTTTAAACAAACAAAATTAAATTGTAAGTACGACTTACGCCAACACGAAAAACCCTTTAAGTAATTATTACCGCAAACATTATCTCACTTACGACATTACGGCACGCCGCTGCGGACCCCTATTCCTTAATTGGCGTGGGTGGGGTTCCGCCCAATGACGGCGTGAAAAATGCTGTATCTCCACAATTAGGTTATGCCATGTAATATTTATTAGGTTTCGGATGTGGGGCGCATACGGGCTCATAAAAATAGGGTAGCGATTATTATGAAGAATATGAATACGATATTGTGGTTATATGGGTAGTTCTACTAGCGTTTCAACCGCTATCAGTCTCCTGTCTCATACATTTAAGTAATGAGCTACACCTAGCGGAAGATTTTTATATAACTATACAGCTTACTAACTGTAGCTTATTTATTACGTACAGTACCCGGACATAAAGACTGCACACGGTCTTTGAAAAAAGACTCGGCAAATGTCGGACATTTGCAGTCTTTTTCCAAAGACCGATGTGTTTTTTTGTGTTTTCTACGCTCCCGCATTAGCCTTTGAACCTAACCATACCGAGTCGCTTGCGATCCGACAGGTCTTGCTCGCTCTCTCCGCTCGCTGGCTTCACTTATTTGCTGAAAACTAGAGACTAATCGGATCTATAGAGTTTTAGGGCAATCATTACATTATGAATAAATATTGTTATGGCTGTTGATCATTAGGGCTAATGCCCATTAGGACAAATGACATGAGGTGAAACGTTATTAGGGATTTCGAGGAATATGCAAAATAACATTAGGGATAATAATAATTATGGTAAACATGATTCGGGCAAATGAGTTTTAGGGCAGTCATTACATTATGGAAAATGATTGTTATGGCAATTGATAACGATCAAACGAGGGCTAATGTCCATTAGGACAAAACATTTCGGGCAAGTGATTTTAGGACAAACTATGTTAGGGATCGCGAGGGAGACCCGGACGAGATAGCACTGTGGTCGAAATAGGAATGTAGACAAAATTGGATATTGACGATATCAGAAAGTGAACGAGTTAAGAAGGTGACGATTTAGGTATTATAGGCTGGCGACATGTCACTTAGCCAATTTTTTGCTTTATGTTATTATCATCGTTTTGGAAAGACTACGTAAGTCCTGACTGAGAAGAAACAACGAGAAATTCAATCAGATTGAGGTCCGATAGAAGATTGTGACTTGGCGTTGTTTGAATCCTATTTGCGATCCATAACATTGTGTAATATTTGCCATAATGATCATTTGGCATAACTATTTTTTTCTCTGAAACCGTTTCATCAGATACTTTGACCGGTCATCCTGTAGAACTCTATAGGTTAGATTAGGTTTATTTTATAACAATCCAGAACAATTAATAGATTCAGAGAAGAAAGAGTTAAGTCAAATGATCATTATGGCTAACATTATAGACCCGGAATTCGGAATACATACAAGATTGCAGGACAACACGTTCTAAATATTTAATTGAAATAGCTTAAAAATAATGGTATCTTACTAAATATTGAACTAATAAATAATTATAAAACATCCTCATTTAATCCATAAGTAGTCTGAAAGGGTTCCATTACACAATAATTAATGATCAATTAAAAGACGTTATGGTTGTTAATTACTATTTTGGTAAAAAGGGTTACAAATTGTATTTAATTATGTCCAATTTTCTACTTAGTCATTATAAAATTTAATGTACGTATTTACAGTGAATTACGCGAAAGGTTGTATCTCTTTTTTACTTTTTATTTTGATTATACTTAAATAGATTATGACAATATTTAATTGGTTTGTAATTTTAGTTCGTTACGAAAACGAAATAATCCTCCTCTATCCTAATAAATTGTACGTTTTTTTAATTACAGTTGTTCTTACTGTAATTACTGAGAATTCACCAGTGACATTCAATAAATGTTATCGTTCTGCAATCCAAAAAGTGAGAGAAGTATGATTTAGGAATATCTTTGGACACAACACCTCGCAGTCGACGTCCGTACATACAATCAAAGGATTTGAATTCCTTACCAAGGATTCCACATAGTTTTCAATTGGGGTTTTATAGTCAATTTGAGGATGATTTAATTGGTATGTGTAGTGTCAATATGACTTTTGCAGCGAAATAGTTCCATTTTGAAATGCGATCCCGTTTTTGCAGCTGTCACACTGTTGTCTATATCATCACTAAGTTCGTATCTTACAAAACATTATCTTACCTTACCTACTAATTCGTTACCTTCATCATCAGCATCAGTTCAGCCGTAGGACGTCCACTGCTGGACATAGGCCTCCCTCATTGATACCCAATCACTACGGTTGGAAGCGGCTTGCATCCACCTTGAACCTGCGGCCTTTACCAAATCATCCGTCCATTTATGACGTTCCACGCTGCGCTTGTCAGCCCGTAATCTCCATTTGATACATTATAGTATACCTTAACTAACCCCATTTTTCTCATTGTCACCAGGTCCAAGAAGTAGGAGGGCAAAGAAGCGAGACACTCAAGAGGAGAAGAGACCAAGAACAGCCTTTAGTGCTGCCCAGCTTGCCAGGCTAAAGGTAAACAATAATAAACATTAACATTTAGCTGTCATCAGACCATATTAACGAAAACAGATAGATCAATGGTTGAAGAGTTAACTTTTAAATTGTTAGGATAGATAGACAGATGGACTGAAAAGATCCCATTCGTTTAGCTCAGAATCCTGTTAAGATAGTTCAAAGAATAAACAATTTTAAGTAAGTAAACGCATAAGGAAAGAAAGGCAAATGAGTAAATGGATGACATGGTCTATAATCAACACCCACTATTTACTGAGATTTAAATATTTGAGTAAAAATGGCTAAAATGTTACGCATTATAGCGTATATGACGATAAGTATGCGTTATATGGATGGTAATGGCTTGTGCAAGGTCCACTTAGTCTGTGACGCCAATTTAAGTAGTTGCGCTTTATTTTCCAGCGTGGAAAGTAGGATCACCCCATTTCTTCAAAATAACCATAACTAGTGGGTTAGTCTTTAGGTGCATGAGTAATTTAACGTGCAATCTAACCATGTCTTTTGTCTACAGCACGAATTCGCCGAGAACCGCTACCTAACTGAACGCCGCCGCCAGTCCCTGGCTTCAGAACTGGGGCTCGCGGAAGCCCAGATCAAGATCTGGTTCCAGAACAAGAGAGCCAAGATCAAGAAGGCAGTGGGGCAGAGGAATCCCTTGGCTTTGCAACTCATGGCACAGGGTTTATACAACCATAGCACCGCCACTGAGAGCGACGAGGAGGAGGAAATAAGTGTTACTTAAGTTTAAAAAATCAGGGGGTACTGTAACGGAACAGTAAAGTGTGGCAAAAAGCTGTAAGGTATCTCACAGCTTCAAGTTTAAGTGCTGGCCACTGTCTCAATAGTCACTATTTTATTTTTATGACATCAGCAGTAGGAGTGATAGCAGAGGATCATCTATTTGGTCTTTAAACTAGTATCTAAATAGAATTAACCTTATAACTATGAGATGAGCTCAACCTAGACAACTTGGTCGATGTGAGTTAAGGATGCAATACCTGCTCAAGTCTGTAGATACTTCACCTCGTAAGGGCCAGCATATTAAATTTAGGATATACATATATCTGCCAATGGCAACTTTTCTTGATTGTCATTAACTTTCAATTTGTGGTAATCATTTAAAGTAGGTAGGTCTTACAAGATTAAAATGATCTACGACGAAACGACGGTTTGGTGGCATTTTTATGTTTTTATGATATTGCATTACAAGTCTTTTATTACTGGGGAATTATATATTAAGATTTAGTTTATACTGTAAATAAAACGCAGTGTAAACTTATGTTACTTCAAGTTTTCTGAGGCTTAATTTAACTTAAAATTGATAAATAATTATCGTAAAAAGTGTCTTGAAGTGTTTTTGGGTATTCGTTTTGTCACTTTTTACATTTAGTGTAGGGGTAAAGTAGTTGGTAATTAATTTTAAAAAAGCAAAAAGATTTGATATTTCTGAAAATTGCAGGTCTGTAAAAATGCTTTTAGATTTAAGTGCTATAGAAAATGTTCCTGTACTTTAACTAAAATTAAAATAACAACAATAATTTATTTATTTCTCTTCGTAACAAAGTGCTTGTAAATATTAAAGGTGTAAGTTCATATCAAATATATTTAGTGATAAAATGCCATTTAAAGAAATGTGTATCATGAAAACAAAAATGACCTAAATCTAAAATTGTTTACAGCATTTTTGTTTTGTGATTCGAATTATACGGATTCGATATGCATTGAATAACGGTTAGTTTAATGTGGTCATAATACTAATAAATAAATATCACGTGTAAATCATAAGCTCGTGAAAATCTTTACTGTAGAAAGTAGTATCATAATTTACACAATGAGTTTTTGAATGAAACCGGAATGTTTTAGTAGATGATTGACTCGGTTTTACTGAACACTCAAGTAAAGGTTTTTCCCGGATTTTTCCACCAAAATGTCGTTACATTTTTAACGCAGTACACTTCGAATATCAACTGATGTGTGTACATTTTGTCAATAACAATGAAAAAATCTGAGAATAAAATTACAAGGGGTCACATCTGCCCCAATTTATGGTGAAACAAAGTATGTAAATATTATTTATGTTTATGTTTAGGTTATGCAATGTTTTATTGGAAATCATATTTTCGACGCCATATTTTCACATTTAGTATAATTTGGTGGAATTTAGGCTAAATCCGGCGAATGATGCGATGAAGATAACCAAATAGTGTAAGAATGAAAAATGTAAAAAGTCAAATTCACAGTTACAGTAGTTTGCACTTAAAATAAATGACAAATGGCTATTGAAAGGAATCTAGTTTACTGTTAATTAAGCATTTTAAGTTTATTTTAAGTATGATTTCTGGCTGTTCATAAAAACAAAAAAATTTTTTTCGATTTTTAACTTTCTTTCGATACATTTTTGGTGAAAGATAAAGAGAAAAAAACTGTTTTAAAGCTACTTACTACTTTTTGGAGTGCATATATAAGTTTCAAAACTCTACAACTTATACATCTTTCACCAAAATATTGTGGAAAAACGAATTGTTTCAAATTCTGTAGCACTTTTGATGTTGATTGTACCTATTTTAATTTAATTAAACTTAATCATACTTTTCTTCCAATTTCGTTTTGTAAATACTTAATTTTAAACAAATCTACTATCGATGTTCGGTCTTGACTGTTTTAGCTTTAATTGTAAAAATAATAAATTATATCTATGGTTTTCAAATTCTATATTTTGTTTCATTCAATCTGTTCCTAATAAAAGAGAAACGATCCAAACATTCAACAACAATATTATAGCTGAACCTTTATCTGAGTCCGCGCCCGCACGGTACAGGGGCGGGGGGGTATGATGACAAAGGGGGCCGGGAGAGGTGCGGGCGGCGAGCGCGCCTCGTGTGCCTGCCGCCCGCACCTCTCGGCCCCCTTTGTCGTCTAACTCCGCGTCTCTGTACCCCGCGGGCGAAGACTCATTTAAACGGTTTAGCCTTTGATCAATTATAACTGTAGATCCACAGTCGCGCGCCCGAAAATGTCCGAGCCAAATGAGCGCCACTTTGATAAAAGTGGCCTTCTTTTTTCTCAGTACGTTGCGTGAAATTGTCAAGTTTAGCTGTCAAGTGTCAACCGAAATTCGACTGTAATGAAGTAAAGACTAGGTTCAAATTTCTGTGTAGGTGATGAGTTTAATTGTTATGCAAACAAATAAAAAAGTTCGGACATTCTTTGAACGGGATTTTGTTCGGCAATGTGTATCTTCAGTTATAATTGATCAAAGCAACGTACTGAGAAAAAAGAAGGCCACTTTTATCAAAGTGGCGCTCATTTGGCTCGGACATTTTCGGGCGCGTGACTGTGGATCTACAGTTAGAATTGATCAAAGTTCACGCGTCACATTTTCGACGTACTTACTCTTTTGTTTAGTCGCATAATATGGAGTTTGTTTACATAGTAAAGTACCTACTTAAATCTTTATAGTATAGTGAAAATACTCATCAAAGTTCTTGAAGATATGAGTATAATCGAAAACCTCAGACCATCGAATTCCTTTCTATGATCTGAGTCAAAAACTAATAAAACAGAGATTTAATCCTATCACTAAGGATCTAGACAATTCGGTTACTTTGCGGAGATCCATTTTAAATAGTGAACTGAAACAATTACTTTGCTCACCCGCGACCTTACGATACAATACAATAATAAATAAATAAATAAATATCACGGGACAATTCACACCAATTGACCTAGTCCCAAAGTAAGCTAGGTAAAGCTTGTGTTATGGGTACTAGCAACGGATAAACATACTTGTATTGATAGATACATACTTAAATACATATTAAACACCCAAGACCCGAGAAAAAACATTCGTATTTTTCATACAAATATCTGCCCCGACACCGGAATCGAACCCGGGACCTCAAGCTTCATAGTCAGGGTCTCTAACATCTGTTCAGACTAAAATTTATTATTATTTTTCTTTTTTGCCATATGAAGCCTTGAGTTTTGAAATAAAATTTATTATTATTATTATTTACCAAAAGGGGTAGACAGTCCTGCTTTAAGAAAGTAGCCCTTGTATTATACTCAAGATGTGTGTGTACATAAGCACGACGACGTCTGTACACGCGTACGCCTACATACATCGCGCGCGCACTCTTCTGGATTCCGGCGGGGTCCGGCAATCTGCGCCTTGAGGGGTGGGGTAACTCGAATCGGTGCGGGGCGGAGCGTGGCCATTCTGTACGTTAGTACTATTATATATTCTGTGGTACAGTCAACCAATTTAATTCCTAAGTCACTATAGAACCATGTCATAATGAATCGATTTGTACCAATTGAATTGTATTTGTATTTATCTTTTACGACAGTGATTATTGCGTGATGTCATGATGACATCTAGATCCTTGGGAATAGTGTCAACGATAATGAATAAGAAAGGAGTTTGTTTATGCATTAACTTGAATTATCACTGTCCGTCTGTCAAAACTTCTTTTTTTTCTCATGTCATCAGCAAAAACGTTTATAAACTCTACGTTTATCTAGTGCATGTTGTGATCGGATTTGATAGTCGTTTGATTCGCTCTGACGTTGTAATTATTTAGTAGTTAATGCGACAAGGTTACATAGTGGCCTAGGAATAAAAATTGGCTGGCTGTACATTCCATATAGCAAACTCTACTAAGAGATTGTCAGATTGAAATGGAGTTTACAAGTTTTTGTGCTTGCTAAGATTCGAACCCTGCTCCCACTCCTAACTTAGATCAAAGGACTTTGTCGCACAAGTTCCTCGAACACTTAAATCATGGCTGACTTAACGCCTGATTTACAGCTTTGTATGATTTATTCCAGTTAACATGAGAGCTATTTAGCAATGGTAATTCAGAGTTTGCGAAATGTAACACATTTAGATTTTTCATTTAGGGTTGTATATGTAGCAAGTGAGTTATTGTAATTATGTTTAGTAAGTTTGTTTCTGTTATTCGTTTCCATAATCTACAAATTATAGCTAGTGCCACTCACGAAGAAACGTGAATATGTCAAGATTAGACATAATGACATTGCAATAAGAAGCACGGCACGCGTCAATCATCATGAATGACTCGATCTATATCAATTCATGCAGTGTTATATTTATAGTTAACTAGAGACCCACCCAGGCTTCGCCAGTGTGTAACTTTGAAAAAATGTGGCGAAGAAACTGCGTCTTCCTGTTCGCGGACGCCACTCGAGAACCTTTCAGCCCCCATCGGCTGTCAGTTCTACGAGCGAAGTGCCCTGCCCACTGCCACTTAAGTCTAGCGAATCTTCGAGCTATATCCGTGATTTTAGTTCTTGCACGGATTTCATCATTCCTAATGCGATCCCGCAGAGAAACTCTAAGCATAGCCCTCACCATCGCCCTCTGATTGACTTTGAGCTTTCTTATGAGGCCCATCGTTAGCGGCCACGTCCCAGTGCCTTTTGTTGTTGCAAACAAATGTATTTTCTTTCTTTCTTTCAAAGGATTGACTTAAAGAGACTTGCTCAGCATAATGCTCATCTTCTGCCGCGTGCTTTGCCATCGTCTATCCGTCGATCCACGCTCTGAAACTAAAATAAACGAGCCATATCTCATGCGCAGTGACACTTCTAATTGGCTCCCAATTAGCGCGCTGCCGTATTTCATAATATTGAACCGTGTAATGGCGGCGCCAATGGCACGAAAAAGTTGGGGTTTTGGGTTCTGTATGGATTTAGACAAAGATTTATCGTTATCTTAGTATTAGAGGTCCTTGCGGACACGCTTCGATCCGTAGGGATCTTTTGTGTAACTACCCCTCCTTCGCACTTACTCCATTGCTTTTATCACCTCGTCCATAAATTGGATGATTTGACGTAGCGGTAGTGCCTTAAAGTCTCCTGGTGCGGGGTATCCGTCGCCAAAGAGTCTCATTCATAATTTGGCGAGGGCGTCACATTCACACATGTTGTGAAGATTTATCGTTACTGGGCCATGAATATTTTTAACCTATGGCAAAAGTCCTAGTGCACCTACGACATGTTAAAGTCCTAGTGTTTCACAGCTTATTGTCGGTTTGTCGGCGTCCTTCGGTATTGGTACTGCCAGAATACCATAGCCCTTCTTCTAAATCTCATTGGTGTAAATGTCTCAGTATTTAACAAGCTAAAGCCCATTGGTGTAGACATCACAGTATTATCGGAATATTATGTGTCCTACGTCTCAATCCAGATTTTTTCCATCTCGCCATCACCTGGATCCGTTCAGCCGTGATTGACTAACAAACATACAAACATCACAACATCTGCACAAACTTTCTCATTTACAATATTACTAAGTTAAATAAACAAGCATTTAACAAACAAAGTCACGCGTCCAGTCATTTGTTAGCCATTTAACCACGTGGTTAGCGACGTTTTAACAGCCGCGCTAAGAGATATATTAAGTTCCGGAGATAAGGCGACAGACAGACGGACGGACGGTTAGTGCTGTTAATTAATATTTAAAGACAGATGCTGTCGGCGATGGGGTTAAAATGTGAAGTATAAATAATCTTGGGTTTAATTTAAACCGTGGAATGTTTATTTTTCGTTTATAAAACACAGGTCCAAAATTCCTATACCTATCTAAGGATAGGTCTACCGAGTTTTTCGCTCTAATCGATTTTGGATGGGCGATTTGGGCGTGGGGGAGGCACGATGGCTCAAGATAGGTTGGTTAGACTGCGCGTGTTTTTGGGTAATTTTTATCTTATTACTAAATTGTTATTGTTACATATTTTAAAAATGTATCAAAACTACGCCCTAGAAAACATCTTGTTTTATTAACATTCAAAGAGTCATGACCATGATGGTAGGCCCTTAAGTAAGTAGATAAATTTCAGAATTCTAATTGAAATGCAAAGGTGCTGGTAAAAACTAGTTATAATAATACCAGGCATCGAATCTGGGATCTTAAGCTTTGTAGACAACTTGTCTAATCTCTAATTGAGACGACCAGATGGCCTAGTGGTTAGAGAACCTGACTATGAAGCTTGAGGCCCGGGTTAGATTCCCGTGTCGGGGCAGATATTTGTATGAAAAATACGAATGTTTGTTCTCGGGTCTTGGGTGTTTAATATGTATTTAAGTATGTATCTATCTATATAAGTTGTTTATACGTTACCTAGTACCACAGAATATATGTAATAGTACTAACGTACAGAATGGCCACGCTCCGCCCCGCACCGATTCGAGTTACCCCACCCCTCAAGGCGCAGATTGCCGGACCCCGCCGGAATCCAGAAGAGTGCGCGCGCGATGTATGCAGGCGTACGCGTGTACAGACGTCGTCGTGCTTATGTAGATTCAAGAACGCGTATTTTGTACGTCGTTTCGTGGCCGCCGTGTGCTAGTACCCATAACACAAGCTTTGCTTAGCTTACTTTGGGACTAAGTCAATTGGTGTGAATTGTCCTGTGATATTTATTATTTATTTATTTTAATCACTCACTAAGCTATCCAGTCACCATCGTAATCATCATTCAGCCAAACGACGTCCACTGCTGAACACAGGCCTTCCGGGAGGTTCACCAAACCGATTTATTAAAAAATTTAAAGATTTCGTACCCAACGTGTAAAAAAAGAGACCCTATTACTAAGACTCCGCTGTCCGTCCGCCTGTCTGTCTGTCCGTCTGTCACCAGGCTGTATGTATCTCATGAACCGTGATAGTTAGACAGTTGAAATTTTCACAGTTGATGTATTTCTGTTGCCGCTATAACAACAGATTTGCCGTTTTTATAGATAATGGTACGTAATCCTTCGTGCACAAGTCCGACTCACACTTGGTCGGTTTTTTTAAAGTGCGGTAAATGCGCCTTATGCTTTCGTCTCTGTTCGGGGAAACAGAGGGTATGTGGGGCTACAAGGGGCCTGTCCACTATAAACCGCAAGTATTCCCTCGTTGCCATTGTGAACGCCACGGGAGCATGAAGAGACACCGTGACGCCCGCTGGCCGCCCCGGGATGGGGCTCCTCTGTCGACACCGCGCAATGCGGGCTCGGCTTTCGCCAAACCGATCCTACGCCACCCGAATCCAACGCGTTCTCGCAACATTAACCCTTAAACCATTTGACAACCCTGTCAAAGACATTCGATTTTGTGCCATAAATGTTGCTAATTTGAATTGGCTTTGATTTCTTTTTGACGGTAAATATATTGCCGGTATCGATTTAAGGGTTAACAAGGTCGTCGCTCCATCTTGTTGGAGGCGTACCTACACAGCGTCTTCCGATCCTTGGACGCCATTCAAGAAACTTTTGGCCTTATCGGCTATGGGTTCTACGAGTGATATGCCCTGCCCATTTGCCCAATGTCATTTATACTATTTTTTAGATTTCATCATCATCATCAACCCAGCCTATATTCGTCCCACTGCATGGCACAGGCCTCCTGTCAGAATAAGAGGGCTTAGGCCGTAGTTCCCACGCGGGCCCAGAGCGGATTGGGAACTTCACACACCCCATTGAATTTCTTCGCAGGTATGCAGGTTTCCACACGATGTTTTCCTTCACCGTAAAGCTCATGGTAAATTACAAATATAATTTCGCAAAGTTAAGTCGTCAAGATACTATTTAAAGTTATGTATTTATTTATGGATATATTTAAATAAATACCAATAACCAGTCAGTATTTACCGTTATCTCTGACCACTCTATTCTGGAGCCGCGATATAAATAAACAACTTGTCAGAGCTAAGTAAATCTGTCTGCGCGCGCGCATGTATCATACTAAGTCAAGTAAGTGCGTTACAACTTGCCGACGAAATATTGGCAGTAGCGTGGCGCTCTAACAAGATTCCTGTTGCCTAATTCTTTACGTGATGACAAGTCGGTGCTTGTCTTAAACTAGTTTTTGCCCGCGATTTCGTCAGCGTATAATTTAAATTTGGGCGTTTTCAATAAAAAGCGCACCCTTTAATATTTAGAATTCCGTATCCAAAGGGTAAAAACGGGACCCTATTACTAAGACTCCGCTGTCCATCTGTCTGTCCGTCCGTCTGTCTGTCTGTCACCAGACTGTATAAAAATTACCCTAAAATTCCAAAAAAAAAATTATATACTGATACTTTGAACTAACATAATATAACTTTAACATGGGATTAATATCCAGGTTATAAACTATCTGTGTGCTAAGTTTCATCAGAATCCGTCAAATCGTTTTAGCGTGACATAACAAACATCCACACATCCATCCGTCCAAACTTTTACGTTTATAATATTAGTGGGATGGAATGGCGCGATCATCCCTATTTAATGTGGGTCTTACGAGGGTAAAGTAAAGTTTGTAAGTTTCGATAGGATACTATCCCGTTGGAATTTGAGTATCGCCCTAGTCAATCAAGTCTCAACCGACATATTTGACTAAAAATCACTTTTCCATACAAACCCTTTTCTTCTAATTATAATAACCACAGAAACAATGCTTAATTATTATTTAAAGCAATATTTAACTTCGTGTAACAAATACAAAGATTACTTTACAGTTCCCAAACTCAAATCTCCATACGTTCACTACCACGTTTATCTCAACGCGACTACAAATCGCGTTTGTAATCGTGATACAAAATACCAAGTCATATTTGCAGCTTAAATTTGAAATTAACTAAACTTTTGTTCGGAATCTTAACGAAAAGTTAACTTTGTTTCTTAGTGCATGAAAAAAGTCAATATTGTGCGTAGATTTTAACCCGATGATGTTCGTCAAACATCGGAAGTGTTCGGTAAACGTCGTGAGCGCTCGGCAAACATCGGCTGTCGGAAACGAAGGTCTGATTGGTGATAATTTGGAAACTGTAGCAGTTGAGTTTCAATAATTCAAACAGTAAACTTGTATACTTACTTACGTATTCGGAAATAGTTCTTGAGTTTTTGAAAAAGTTTTCATGCCGAAAAAATATTTTTTTAAAACGATTTCTATCCCACACTTTAGATAATGATATTGATGATATTTTATTGAAAATATTCTTTATTGAAAACCAAAAACAGTACCTACAGAAAAATTAACAAAATAAAAATTCAGGCCGACAAAGAGGCGGTCTTACACTTACATTTGCCTGTCTTAAAAAAAATCATCTCCTTCTTGGTTCCTTGCTTTCTTTTCAATGTAAACTATTACATGGGTAACGAAAATGTTTCATTATTTTTATAATTTTTCTTTTACTCAATCATTTTAATTAATATGATTTAATTTCAGCAAAGTATGAGCATCGTAAACTTTATCAGGCCAATTTTAACAATAGAGTTAATGCATTATGATGTCCAGCATAACCTAACTGAGTTAGAAACCTAATTTTGTATCACCTTATAAATAGTTTTTTCTCATTCAATTCTTTCAATTCAAACTAATTCATTTACCGATTCAACTCCAACTGCAAGCTCCCATTTTTTACATTATTCTTTGATCAATTATAACTGTAGATACACATTGCCGAACAAAATCCCCTTCAAAGAATGTCCGAACTTTTTTATTTGGTTGCGTAGGTAACAAATAAAATCATGACCTACACAGAAATTTGAACCTAGTCTTTACTTCATTGCAGTCGAATTTCGGTAGCGGCAAAACTCCACTTGACAGCTAAACTTGACAATTTCACGCAACGTTCTGAGAAAAAAGAAGGCCACTTTTATCAAAGTGGCGCTCATTTGGCTCGGACATTTTCGGGCGCGCGACTGTGGATCTACAGTTATAATTGATCAAAGACATTATTAGGTAATTCTATCTTTATTTTTTTTGAAATATAACAGCAATTTTCAATTTAGTTTCTATCATCATTTATCATAGTTCTTGTCGTGTCAATCTTGCATTTTATTGTATTAGGTACTAACCATAGCTCTATAGCCACGTTTTCACCTACATTTAATGGTTTTTCTAATAAGAATGTGGAAGAAAACGTGTAAAATGCCGGCCGAAGTGGCGACCACACACGTCGCGGGGCGCTAGCGCAGCATGGATCTGCCCAAAATAAAAATACTGCGACTGCCGCGACGGTGCAATGAAATGAAAAAATGAAAATGAAAAATAATTTATTCGGTAACTAATGACAATAGCTGTGCTGGTGCCTCTTTTTGAGTATCTTAATGCGTTTGGCAAAATTGTTACTTTGAAAAGTAGAAATTGAATCAAACCAAACGTGTATTCATTTATTACTTCTGCATGTTACGTGTTCGGGTCGGCCGATTCTTTCTTTTTCTTCGTCTTACCACCATCCATGCCATCCATTCATTCCATGTTGCTACGAATAGAATGAACGACTTCCAGTGTTGACAATTCACGTTTTCACATCACAAAATTATCCTTTTGACGGTTTTCTATCGTTTGCCCGAATTCCAGTCGTTTGTCATGAAGTAAATTATTTCTGAAAGAGTATTTTCTTCAGAGTTTTGAAAACTTGAAAACACAGAATTTTAACACTGTTGGTACGCTATTTGAGACTAGGGATCGCCAATGCGGATTGTAATTATTTCCAAACATCCCTGTCCATGATATAGTCATTAATTTTATAGTAGGTACGCCTTGGATATTAGCCTTTTCATACATGTATTTATTAAAGAATATTGTACTACGTCGCATCCACTCTATGCCTGCGCGTGCGCACACCGGGAGCTATAACCGGACATTAATAACGGAGAGCACGAGTTACGGTTCGTGGTACGAGGGCGGCCATAATTGTATCTTGGTACGGGGGCATGTTGAGAGTTGCCGTTCAAATCTTTCTTTAATGACGTCACACAGATGATCAAATTTTAGAGGGAAATTACTAGCAGTGACGTCATATGTAGATGCAACATGATTTTAAAATCGACCTATTTTTTAAGTTTTCAGAACAATCCATTAATAATAATAATAAGGGATGTGACGACCCCATCGCCTTCTGGTGTCACCAGTGCAGTCAGTGATCGCGGCTTGTGGCGAGCTGTTGGTGTGTAGCGACACCACCAACCTTAGACCTGCGGGGGTACACATACACACATGCGTTTATCACACACTAACACATTTACACATTCAATCCGCCTCTAGTTTGCCTTTATTGGCTGCCTAGAGTGGAGCGCAAGAGCTAGATGTTCGAGGATGGATGTGTTTCCGTAAGTGGCGAATCGGCATTCTGAAGTTTAAAGTTCAGGAACATCTCACCCACCATCCTTAGCCGTTCACACCAATGTTGCCACCTCGTTGCCGCGAGTGGGCAACAGTTTAAGGGTGAGGCCACACGAGCGTAATTTTGTGCGTCGTGAGCGGCAGAATTTCGGTCCGTTATGGCGCAACCGAAATTCTGCCGCTCACAACTCACAAAATTACGCTCGTGTGGCCTCACTCTATGGGACCCATTTAGCGAATGGCGAGTCACCACCTACCAAAGTTAATTTATGAGATACTAGCTTTTGCCCGCGACTCCGTCTGAAAAAAATACGTTTATCACTATCCCGCGGGAACTATGTGATTTTCTGGGATAAAAACAATTTGTATTATTCGTAATCACGCCAGAGGCCGTATTGTCTAACGCTTTTGGCGCTTGCCTTCGCTTTCACTATCTCTTTCTGTCAATGTTTTATACCGTTTGACAGAAAGAGATAGCGATTGCGAAGGCAAGCGTCAAAAACGTTAGACAATAAGCCTACAGGTGCGGAACCCAATCCGCAGCTGTTGAAATACGCAATCAGGCGGGAGTCGAAGGAATGGAAGAATTAAAAATGTCGAAAATATGCACAAAATTATATAACCTAGTTTAGCTAAAAGCAGTATAAGTAGACAAAACCGTGCGGGGATGTGAAGAATTGCTGAAATAGCCGAGGATTAGCGAAGAAAAAGTGAGGTTATGCGGAAAAAAATGACGAATATTGAGGTTAAATTCCTCACAGGAGGCACCAAAACTATAATCACGCCAGGTGCGGAACCCAATCCGCAGCTGTTGAAATACGCAATCAGGCGGGAGTCGAAGGAATGAAAGGAATTAACACTCACCAAGTTTCCAGTAGGACAACGTACGAGGGCGGCAAGCTGAAGACACCATGTCGTTTTGTATGTATGTATGCGATGATGAGTAAATGCGTGTGTGTAGGGGTGGGTCTTACAGCAAGTTTCAGCACTATTTTCAGCTATTTCATATCATACATTCGATGCGGCGAGAAGGAACACGTCCGATACGAAATAACGGAAGCCATAGAGAGAGAACTTTCGACTGTTGACGCGCGTTAGCTTTTTAAATTGACTGCCTCTACTTCTAGGCAAACAGGCCGTTCTAATTCGTATTATTTTCACAGAAGCGTTTTTTCCCAATTTGGATTGACACCGAAACAGTGTCGATGGATCTCCGCTCACATGGAGCTTCTTCTGTGTGCTTTTAGCCTTTCGGGCCGATGCAAACTTAACCTAAACCTACCTACTATGTTTCTGTGTCGATTAGAATTGGGAAAAACGCGATTGTGAAAATAGGCTCCAGTAAAAAATCATTATGGGAAAAATGCGAATGGAAATTTTGCTACTACGAAATAACGATTCTGGTAAATGGATCTACGAGTAAACCTTTCCAATGTTTATTTTAGTTGCAGTGTGGGAGTTAGAAGATTTGAAGATCCCAATATGGGAAGCAGAAACATATTCGAAGTCGTTAGAAGCATGTAATGCGTGATCTTCATTTAACGTGTGGGTTGATAATTAATGATAAAAGAAACAAAGAATACAATAAATTGTTTCATTAGAATAATCCCGTAAACGCTTGAACTATGGTTGTAATGTCATATAATTTTGTTTTAAAACATACATAAAATCATAACAAGTTAAGTATTATGAAAAAAAATGGTTTTAATAACTCGGTGTCGAAAAAATGAGACGACTTTCGTTACGTTTTAGACACAAATATATTTTTATAAATTTTTTGAAGAAGATAAAATCAATTATTGCAATTGCGACCTTGACAGTTTTTGTCGCTTTATATACTAAAATTGTTTTCAAACCTCTAGGTGTCACCAGTAATTTATAATAAGCTAGGTAAATTTGAAACGACCGAATTGGTCAAAATCCGCGGCCTTACCCTAATAGTATTATCACAGAATATATAATAGTACTGACGTACAGAATGGAAACGGTCCGCCCCGCACCGATTCGAATTACCCCACCCCTTAAGGCGCAGATAGCCGGAAACCGCCAGAAACCAGAAGAGTGCGCGCGCGATGTATGTAGGCGTACGCGTGTACAGACGTCGTCGTGCTTATGTAGATTCAAGAACGCGTATGTGTACGTCGTGTCCGCCGCGTGGTATTATACAAGCTTTCACCCGCGGAACCACTCGCTTAAAACCCCCAAAACTCATAGATGTGGATCATACACATTTTTTGCTAGGGTCTCTTTCGTGATCACGGCATAATCTGCATGCAGCATGTGATATAATGAATATCTATCTAATGTTTAGGTATAATAGAGGTACTAATATGCTCAATAGGTGAGTTGTTGTTATGAGTAGGCGAATGCCTTATTGGCTACTCTGTTTCGCTTCGTCTGGGGTTGCTTGTCGGGAACTATGACCGGTTTAGATTATTTTTAGTGTCTCGTAATTAGTGTCCGACCGAAACACGATTTTTAGCCGAAACCGAAACCGAAACCGAATATTCGGTTTTTTTCTGATTTCGGCCGAAACTGAAACCGAAATTTTTGAAGACGTATCATATCAAATAAAATATTCCAAATTACTGTACAAATCGTAAGGAAAAGGTTATTGCAAGGATTTCTTATATGAGAACAGTTACTTTTTTTGTTAAACAAAATAAAAAACGTTTATTTTTAATGAAAAATGGCTTGGCATAGGTATTATATTATTCAAAACAAACAACCTATTCTTATCACGTCTAAACTAAATTCACAATCTTAATATCAAACGTATTGTTCATTAATCACAGCATAAAATGCAGTAACAGATTCTAATAAAAAGTAAATAATGATTTAATAAATAAACAACATTCACCATATTTTTTCGCGCGCCATGTGGTTCACAAACAAACGTCACAAGCTGCATGCATACTACTATCGCTGGTCCCAGCTGGGCCGGCCGCCGATGCATTACCTATACCTAAAGGTAACGCCACCAGAGTTGAGGCCACGCACACAACCACATCTCATGTAATGACAGCGGGATTTTGACGTTGTGTTGACGTTTAACGACAACACAACGTCAAAATCCCGCTGTCATTACATGAGATGTGGTTGTGTGCGTGGCCTCAACTCTGGTGGCGTTACCTTTACCCGGCCGAGCGTGGCCGGATTATGCCGAGCGCTCCCGATGCGAGAGCCGCGAGAGGCCGCGAAGTAATTTTGGCCCAGCCGAAAGTTTCGGCCGGATTCTGCCCGAAACCGAAACTTCGGCCGAAATCACTTTTTTGGCCGAAATTGGCCGAAACCGAAACCGAAACCGGAACTTCGGTCGGACACTACTCGTAATGTATGTGGTTAAAATTTATCATACATGTGTCTTAGTGAGACCTGCTATGGGAGTAAGTGCATGTTAATTAGTAGTTTTTTTTTTTCTGTATTATCTTCTGTACACTTATTTCTGTTTGTTCTCCAAATAAATAAATAAATAAATAAGGTTAGGGTCTATCATCATCATCATCACAGCCTGCCCTGTCCCACTGCAGGGCACAGGCCTCCTCTCAGAATAGTTCCCACGCGGGCCCGGTGCACAATGGGAACTTCACGATTGGGAGGTTCACGAGGTTCACGATGTTTTCCTTCACCGTAAAGCTCATGATAAATCACTACATATATAAAACAAAGTCGCTTCCCTGTCTGTCCCTATGTACGCTTAGATCTTTAAAACTACGCAACGGATTTTGATGCGGGTTTTTTCAATAGATAGTGTGATTCAAGAGGAAGGTTTATATTATGTATGATACGTGCATAATTGCTTCCGTGCGAAGCCGGGGCGGGTCGCTAGTTACATATATTCCGAAAAACTCAGAGGTGCGAGCCGGGATTTGAACCCACGACCCTCTGCTTGAGAGTCCTTAGGTCAAACGGCAAGGGTCAATAGCCAATATTTAAAAAACCGTGGTGGCCTGGTTTGACCTACTCGTATGGCTTCTCCAGCAGAGGGTCGTGGGTTCGAGTCCGGGCTCGCACCTCTGAGTTTTTCAGAATTTATGTGCGAAATTACATTTGAAATTTACCATGAGCTTTATAGGGGAAATATCGCGAGAGCACCTGCACACATTTGCAAAGAAATTCAATGGCGTAAAGGGCCCGCGTCGAAACTACGACCAAGGCCTCTTATTCTGAGAAGAGTCCTATCGCTTGCAGTATGACGTTTGTAAGTTGGGACGCTGATGATGATGGTGACTGAAAGAATGATATACCTACCAAAAATTATCAAACTTTTGCATTTAATATTAGTAACATGGTCACACCTATAATATTGACAATAGGGATGACGACTGGGTTAAAAATTGGTCATTCTAATTAGTCCGTCATTTAGATTATGGAAAAATATGGGACACGTATTTTTTTGTTTATCAAATTATTAAAAAACGACAAAGATATAGATCATCAAACTTCCGGAGTGGGGGCTTGTGACGTCACCCTTAGGTAAAAATTGTACCATATGGTGACGTCACTCGAAACTTCTAAGCACTGTATCCTCCTCATTTTTTGTTTGTCAAACAAAGGAAAAAATACGTGTACAATATTTTTTAATAATCTAACTGACGGACTAAACAGTTTTTTTTAGTCGTCTAGCCTATTACCTGCTGTACTTAGATACGAAGATTAAAACGTAATAGTTCATTAGCATCGACACACAAACGGAAATTTCATATTAATTCCCAACGTAACCAAGAGCTACTTACTGTCGGCCGTACGCTTTAAATGGACCTGAATGTTTACGTAAGCGGTGACGCCTAAACTACGCATCAATCAAATTATCCGAACATAAGAGTGATTAAAAAGGGTTTTCTATAAGAGTTCATACCAACAGTAGGATATAGTGAGCTATAGTTTGCGCAGACACGCAGCATGTCCGCTGCAATACTCATCATCATCATCACCATCCCAGCCTATTATACGTCCCACTGCAGAGCACAGGCCTCCTCTAAGAATGAGAGGGGTGGGGCCGTGGTTCCCACGCGGGCCCAGTGCGGATTGGGAACTTCACACACACCATTGAATTACTTCACAGGTGTATGCAGGTTTCCTCACGATATTTTCCTTCACCGTAAAGCTCATGGTAAATAAAATTACAAATTCGCACATAAATTCCGAAAAACTCAGAGGTGCGAGTCGAGATTTGAACCCACGACCCTCTGCTTGAGAGGCCATAGTTCAAACCACTAGGCCACCACGGCTTTTTTTACCTACAGCAATACTAACCTGCAATAGGCTAGACGACTAAAAAAAACTGTTTAGTCCGTCAGTTGCATTATTAAAAAATATTGTACACGTATTTTTTCTTTTGTTTGACAAACAAAAAATGACGAGGATACAGTGCTTAGAAGTTTCGAGTGACGTCACTATATGGTACAATTTTTACCTAAGAGTGACGTCACAAACCCCCACTCCGGAAGTTTGATGATCTATGCCTTTGTCGATGTTTAATAATTTGATAAACCAAAAAATACGTGTCCCATATTTTTCTATAATCTAACTGACGGACTAAATAGAATGACATGTTTATAACCCAGTCGTCATCCCTATACTACCCTATCCTGATATAGCTAAACCGTTTAAATGAGTCCTCGCCTGGGGGTATAGAGGCGCGGGGGTAGACGACAAAGGGGGCTGAGAGAGGTGCGGACAGCAGGCACACGAGGCGCGCTCGCCGCCCGCACCTCTCCCGGTCCCCTTTGTCGTCTACCCCCAGCCTCACCATTGCAGACATTATTTATTTTTGGTCAATTAAGTTTACGGTTTCTAAAAACGGATGGTTTCGGACTTTTGACCTATTCGCTATTTTTTTAGACGACCAGTATGCTTAGTATAAGTTTAACTTCACCTAAATACTTCTCGATCGCGTTTACGTAAAAATTTTAATTCTATGGAAACATACACGCGCGGCCGCGGAGGCGCTGTCCATGTTTCCCTAGTAATTGATTTTTTTACGTAAACGCGATCGAGAAGTATTTTGGTGAAGTAAAACTTATACTAAGCGTACAGATGGCCTAGTGGTTAGAGAACCTGACTACGAAGCTTGAGATCCCGGGTTCGATTCCCGTGTCGGGGCAGATATTTGTTTGTGCTCAAGTCTTGGATGTTTAATATGTATTTAAGTATGTATTTATCTATATAAGTATGTTTATCCGTTGTCTAGTACCCATAGTACAAGCCTTGCTTAGTTTGGGACTAGGTCAATTGGTGTGAATTGTCCCGTGATATTTATTTATTTATTTATTTTTATTTATTACATTCGGTTTATCGTACTTCGGTATTATAATACCTACCCCACCCCCTCTCTGTCTCTCACAAACATTATAATCCTTCAACCCCTTCCCCCTTTTTTCGCCAAATATACGTTACCAAAGCGTCAAAAATATCTATACTGGGTTATTTGTAATTCGCTAGCATCCTTTTAATCCTAAACTCCTACCACTTAAACAAATGTTTTTTGTTTTACGGCTTTTGTCATAACTTACCTAATATTTTTGGTGTAATAACGTTTTGAAAATTTGAGATTTCCTCTTATTTTTACGATACTCTGTGTATTTGTATGGGAAAAAAAGTGCTTCATTTTAAAAAATAACCCTGTATATGTCACTAACCATAAGGTTGGTGTTAAGGGGTATTTTTCAAGATGGATGTACATATAGATTGTATGCCTTCGAATACAAGTAAAGTGACTCTTTCGACTAAACTAAGAAAACGCGTCGTTGCCGCCCGGTTTTAGTTCCCGTATGCAATCGCGTCGCACAATCGCTATTTGAGATCAAAAAATGTATTGGCGCAAAGCGCTGTTAGCGTCTTGGTACTTGATACAAATTGTTAACGGTTTTGATACTTGGCACAGTAAAATAATGTAGTGCGAGTTTTGTGTCATCATTCCAGTCTATATATCAGAATGAGAACGCTTGGGCCGTGGTTCCCACGGCGGACCACTGCGGATTGGGAACTTCACGCACAAAATTGAATTTCTTCGCAGGTGTGTGCAGGTTTCCTCACTATGTTTTCGCTCACTGTAAAGCTATTTAATTGTAATGTCGTACGTAAATCCCGATTCACTCAGAGGTGCGACCGGGTTTGAACCCACGACCCTCTGCTTGAGAGGTCAAACCACCACGGCTAAGTAGGGTGTATTTTAAAAAAGTTTTTTTTTAATCTTTTAAATATTAATAGTTTTTATTACTAATTTTTGTTTTTAAAAAATATAATCTTTCAAAGTTTTGCATAGGTACGTACTTAAAGTAAAGTAATTTTCCGGTGATTTAGTTGCAAAATATCGTTTCCTCTATTTACATAAAACTTAGTTAGATTTTATTTTTACGTGATGGTACCGAAGAAAGATCAGCGCCGTTCGCAAGACCGATACTTTGCTGATGTGGGACCATTTCATGATATGCGTTTTTTTGATTTTAGTCTCATAAATTTATTTTTAATGCTGTTACGAACAAATTATTTTTTTTTTTTTACAAAAGGCAATGGAATCGAAAATCCAAGATTTTCCAAAAAATTCTACGGAAGCCCCCGCGGAGTCCCTCCTGAGAGGAGGCCTGTACTCGGCAGTGAGATGTACATATAGGTTGAGATGATGTACGAAGCTGGGACGGATAGCTAATCTAAAATTAACTATCTTTCCTTATTTAACCTCCTCGTGTCCGAAGTTCATTGACATGCGTTTTTTGTCCAAAAATTTTAAATATTTTTTGCCAATTTTCCAATTCGCAAACCGTCGTAACGAATGAAGACGTGTCTAATCAGATCAGATGTGTATTATAACTCTATATCTGCGGTTATTACTCAATCAAAGCATAGAAACGATCTGCAATTAACTACGAGTAGGTAATAATGGTCTGGGAAAAAATAAAATGGCCGACAGGTTCTGTACAGCTTATAATAATTAAATAATTCACTTTCAAAGGACACTAGTGCGATTCTTTTAGTTTTTTTAATTCTCAATTTTAAACGTTTCCAAGCAAAGAGTTTTAAATGACAAAAATAAAAAATATCGACTTATGCGTAGAAAAATGTATAAATATACAAAACTAAGTAATGAATTTGCAAAATTGATTATAATTATTATAAACTGTAATTTAATTACCTCAGATTTTAATGATTTCCATCTTTTATTTATTTGAAAAAATCGCAGTGGCTGAACGCGTCGAACCTTTGCCTGATAATTAAAGTTAACCTAATTAAAAACAACTGATGCGTTGTTATTCGGTTATTTGTTATTCGGTTATTATTTGTGTTATTAATTGCCTATTTTCTCACAAATGTATTGAAAAACGTCGTGATACACGGTTTGCAAGGTTTTAAAAACTCGTGACGATGAAAACCCTCACCTTCCGGCTCGGGATTATCACTCGTCAACTCATTTGTAAAACCATACTTACCAACCTCGTATCATAAATAACCAGAACCTGGGCGGCCGAGCTCCGCTCGGGCTGAAACTCGGTACAAAGCGTTTTCCCAGAAATAAGACCAAGCTAGATCAATTTTTCGTCCCCGAAAACCCCCACATACCAAATTTCATCGAAATTGTTGGAACCGTTTCTGAGATTCTGAGAATTGCTCGTTTAAAGGTATTAGATTATCGAACAACGGCCGACATATTACAAAACTGTCTTCTATTTGACACTGCCAAAATTGACCTCAAATGGAGAGAACCATGTTTTTTAAACTAACTTTGAAGAAAAAGCTAGTGCTCCGATTTCTAGGAACAAGATATTGCCTAGCTTTTTCATGTGCATAACAAAATGGATATCGTGCAGAGGCGAGCGAAGTAATTAGAGTATATTCACGAAATTCGGGCTTAAGCGAATTTGTTTTTGCTACAAATTCAATTTAGCGATTTCGGAAAATATTCTTTGAATGAAAACTAAATTTTTAGATTTCTAAGAGATTCTGGTGGATCAAATTTGTATCAGTTAATCGATTTTTTGCAAACGTTTTAAAATCCATGAGATTTGTACTGTATAACAAGGTGTTCCAAAATTGAATGATATCTTGGTATAAAAAGAAAAAGAAAAACATGCTAGGTACTTACTGTTTAGCGATAATACAGGGTGTTTGGCAGTCGAGTGTAGGGATTTTAAGGGGTGATAGTTAGGGTCATTTTTGACCACATTTACTATTATGCCCAGTTGCACGGTTTTTGAGATATAGCCATTTTTTTTAAATCACACATTTTGTCAGATTTTTTTTTAAATTTAACATCCTGTATAGCTTGTATTGAATTAATTTTTAGTGTTTTGCCTTCGCAATAAATTCAAATAATTGCCTTCTGCAAGTTAGGTTTGGCCAAGTCGTAGGTATCATCAGAAAGTATCCCTCAACTTTGTTGTACGCTTTCTTCAGAAGTGCGCTCTTGATGTATCTTTTAAATGAGTTGTGAGGCAGTATATTATGTAAGATAGATGAAGCGAATCCTTGACAGCTCATTTAGGAACGATGAAGCGAACTACTACGGGTCAACGGAAAAAAAACAAAAAAATAACCACATAAGGCGTTGTTTGTATGAAATGAACCTTTACACACGATTGCCTAAAAAAATACTGTATGTTTATTTTTCATACATTATAATAAAGTAGTAAGTAACAATATTATCAATAATTTTGACATTGGAAGTTTATCTCCAATTTTTTTTCTTCTTTTTTATGTATTTTTTTTTGACGGTGGAAGCATTATACACTTCCACTGAACGTAGTAATAATTAAGATGTTTAGTTTTAGTCTCATAACTAAAAGGGACCCCATACATCCCTGTATATATTTTTTAGGGTTCCGTACCCAAAGGGTAAAAACGGGACCCTATTACTGTCTGTCACCAGGCGGTATCTCATGAACCGTGATAGCTAGACAGTTGAAATTTTCACAGATGATGTATTTTGGTTGCCGCTATAACAACAAATCCTAAAAAACAGAATAAAATAAATATTTTTTTGCTCGATATTGATAACGGCAATAGCAAGACGCTTGAAATGTTCACAGAATATTTAGTTATGTATTCACTTTAAAAATAAATAATTCAAAAACAAATATTTAAGGGGGGCTCCCATACAACATGCGTGTTTTTTTTGCCGTTTTTATAGATAATAGTACGGAACCCTTCGTACGCGAGTCCGACTCGCAATTGGCCGGTTTTTTATATAATTTCTCTTTAGTTTTATATTGTAATTTATATGTTTTTTTTGTTTGTAAGTTTTCATCATAGGTTTGAAAAGATGACTTCCTGCCAAGTTTCTTGCGGCGCATTCTTCTTGGCAATGATGGTCCTTACGAAAAGCGCTGGTAGTTTAAAAAAGTGACATGTGCAAGAGCCCTTTGCGGTCTACTTGCAGAATAAACGTTTTGATTTTTGATTGTTTTTGTATAAAGATTTCTTCTTCTTTTTTAGAATTAGGTTTTTTTGACGACCAGATGGCCTAGCGGTTAGAGACCCTGACTATGAAGCTTGAGGTCCCGGGTTCGATTCCCGTGTCGGGGCAGATATTTGTATGAAAAATACGAATGTTTGTTCTCGGGTCTTGGGTGTTTAATATGTATTTAAGTACGTATCTATCTATATAAGTATGTTTATCCGTTGCCTAGTACCCATAACACAAGCTTTGCTTAGCTTACTTTGGGACTAGGTCAATTGGTGTGGATTGTCCTGTGATATTTATTATATTTATTTATTTTAGGTAGTTTGGTTGGTTGGTTTGATTTCGATGATAAAAAAATCCTTAATTTTCTGTATCTTTTACTGTCCCAGTTTTGTAATGAGCCATATTAAACTGCACGAAGAAAGATACGAAAGTGATTAAAAAAATAAGGACACATTTTTATTTATGTGCCCGTGATTGGAATAAGAAAACAACAAAAAAATATTTTTAAAAAAAAAGTAATTAGTACACTGTAATTTAAATTAAAAATGCCCTCATCACAAATTTCTTATAACACAGTGTAATTAAATATATGTACTTATATAAAAAAAACTTGTTTAATTTTATTCTAGTTTACTATATTTTCCAGCTAACAAGCCTCAAAGACGGACAAAAAACGTAACCTTACACAAATACATACATATACACGTCCCAACACGTTTAATACCTATAATAATGTAATAAAACATATTCCCCTTTCTCACTGCCCCACCATCAAGAACAATCTTGATCCTAAGGAACCCTAAAAAAACTGCACAATAAAAAGTTGAAACTATCAAGACCTTTAATACGCAATGAAATAGCGCTGGAATTCTACTTGGGTGGTCCAATGTGTTCCTTCTCTGTCGCACGCCTGCGTGAGCGTAACTTCGTCTCGCTCTGGCTGTGGTTTTGAAGGCAAAGAATAAGAAATGTACAGAGATTTTTGAGTACGGCTATCGCAGCAAAAATAATCTTTAATTTTACATGTTTATATTTATTTATTTAAGTTTATATGTCGCCTAAAACAGCCGTGGTAGCCTCTTAAGCAGAGAGTCGTGGGTTCGAGTCCGGGCTCTCAGCTGGTGAGTTTTTCGGAGTTTATGTGCGAAATTACATTTGAATTTACCATGAGTTTTACGGTGAAGGAAAACATCGTGATAAAATCAGCACACACCTGAAAAGAAATTTACTGGAGTGTGCGTTAAGCAACGGCCCAAGCTCTCATTGCAAGTGGAGGTCTGTGCCCTGCAGTGGGACGCATAAATGCTGGGATTGTATTTTTAAATTTTCATTTTTTTTCAATTACAAAACTGGTGACATTCTTCATAAATACCATTAAAATATCGTATCACAAAAGTCAGTTATTAATTGATGCATTTTTTCAAACGAATAACATGAATGATTTTGTTTAATTTAACTATCAATTTAATTTATGCACAGCATTATTTCTTAATATAAGTAAATATTTCAATTATGTACCTAATCTAAAATTGTAATGACATAAAAAAAAACATCAGTCGATATCTCTAGAACTGGCTAGTGTAAGTCGGCAAATCCTAGACAGCAAACTCTAACTATCATCAGGCACAAGCCTCCTCTCAGAATGAGAGGGGTTGGGCCGTAGTTCCCAATGCGGATTGGGAACTTAAAACTCTTCCTAACAATCTTGTTTTTTAAAAGACCTCTTTAATTTATGACTTTGGTAGGTAATTGATTTTAACAAAGTATATATCTTAAATTCCATCAGACTAATAAAAAATTGAGTTGAGAATTAAAAACACACTTTTGACGCAACTGGTAAAAATACTCAGTATAATATAAAATAAACAAAACTGTCACCTCTTACTTCTTAATCTTTGCATTTCACCTATATCATTACACATTCGCGATCGCGCGTCCCTCTCGCACGCTCCCCAATCCTCTTGCGTCTCGCTCGCACGCTTGCACTTATGACCTCTTACTCTAATGAGAAAATCTTTCACTTTATTTTTAGGAACTTGTAACTTATATCTATACAACGTATACAATGAAAAACAAGATGGTACATTATTTAATTCCAGATGTTTGTTGTAGGGATGTTGACACCACCAATCAACTGACGTACTTTTTATGAGCTGTCAAAACACAATTCTCCCATAGAGTTTGAATGGCAATAGCAACTTATGACGTCACTTGTTAGCCAACTCAATCAACTATTTATTTGTTTGAAAGCAACAAAAAATCTAATTATGCAGTTAATCGAAAATTAATCTGATTTTCAGGGCTAAAATAAAGCGTTTTTTTACTGGAGTCGTGTCTTCGAATTATTTTTTAATGGCGTCAACATTCCTGTTGCCATCTTTGGGATGGTTCCGCCAAGTATCAGTTGGCGGCGTTGGATTCGGGGGAGTATCGAGCCCGAAGACTCATTGGTGATAGTCCGTCTATCGGTGGCAGGCTTCAGAGCCTCGAACACCGTCGTAGAGTTGCTCGTTTGTCTGCTTTTTATCGGAAAATCGTTATTTCCTAGCAGCATAGAGTTTCCATTTGCATTTGTTCCCAAATGCGTTTTTTCTCAGTATCTATCTATCTAATCTATCTATCTAATCTAATACCTTTAAACGAGCAATTCTTGTATATATGTATATATGTATATATATAATCAGGATCTCGGAAACGGCTCCAACGATTTCGATGAAATTTGGTATGTGGGGGTTTTCAGGGATGAAAAACTGATCTAGCTATGTTATGTTTCATTTTCAGAAAACCGCTTTTACTCGTGTTTTCCGGCTATTTTTGTTTGCATTAGAATACAAAGCTAAATTTCGCTGACTTCGAGCAGATCAAAATAGCACATTAGAAATCGGGTGGTCGCGGATCCAGCCGACCTCGGTTCGATTCCACGTTATTTTCAAGATTTTTAGTTTTTTTTTTAAGTTTATTTTTCATGAGAAAACGTCAAGTTTCTTCTTTTGTGAGAAAAAGTATTATAAGTAAAACATTCAAATTGATGGCACCCTTATGGCACCAGTTGGCAGCACCGTCTATGTGCACGTTCCCTATTGGGAGCACAGAACAGGAAAAGCCGGTTGTCTGTAAAGTCGGTTTACGGACGATAGTTTAACGTGACTCACCCCCCCCCCCCCCCCACCCCCTCCGGTGTTTTTGTCAAATATCTTGAAAACGGTGCATCCTACGGCAAAATCAATGAAATTTTCATCCCCCCTTTGAAACCCCCTCCACCCGCACATATATAATCAGGATCTCGGAAACGGCTCCAACGATTTCGATGAAATTTGGTATTTGGAGGTTTTCGGGGATGAAAAATTGATCTAGTTTGGTCTTATCTCTGGGAAAACGCTTAGTACCGAGTTTCTGCCCGAGCAGAGCTCGGTCGCCCAGGTATGGTTTTTTACTGAAGCTTGTTTTTAACCGACTTCAAAAAAAGGAGGTTCTCAATTCGGTTGTATGTTCTTTTTTTTTAACGTGTGTTACCTCAGAACTCCGTCATTTATGAACCGATTTGGAAAATTTTTTCGTTGTTTGAAAGCACATGCTTCAAGGTTGGTCCCGTTGTTACCAGAATCCAGTTCTGATGATGAGATCCATGAGGAATTGACGAAACTCCTCAAAAGTTCAAGAGAAATGTATAGCGATTTTAGTATTTTCGGTGGCAAGTCGAGCATTTGCATTCAGAAAGTATCATGGAACTCTGTAATAAAACGACACAACCCCGTCGAGCACTAAAAATAGAATTTTCAACATAATCTTATTTCGTAGTCAAACTGATGATTTATCCTACGCATCTATTTTATACAGAAACAACTCATCATCATCATCATTTCAGCCGTAGGACGTCCACTGCTGGACATAGGCCTCCCTCATTGATGCCCAATCATTACGATTGGAAGCGATTTGCATCCACCCTGAACCTGCGGCCTTCACCAAATCGTCCGTCCATCTCGTTGGTGGACGTCCCACGCTACGCCTGCCAGTCCGTGGTCTCCGTTCCAGAACTTTTGGCCCCCAACGGCCATCAGTTCTACGTGCTATATGGCCTGCCCATTGCCATTTCAACGAGCTAATCCGTTTGGCTATGTCGGTGACCCCGGTTCTTCTACGGATCTCCTCGTTTCTGATTCGATCCCGTAGAGAAACAACTAAAAACAAAAAATAAAATTTTTAAATAAAAATAAAACCTCCTTCAAAAACATCCAAAAACTATGAAATAATAATTTAACCGGACCGACCACAATAAGCATGAAAATATCTTTCTTCTAATCTGTTTGAAGTTGGTGCGTCAGCACGAGCCAACAGGGGTGTAGAAGCCCTATAGATAGTAGAGTAGGTATGCAGGTAAGTTAGATTACTAGGTCCACTCCTGCTGGCTCGAGCTGAGGCACCAACTTCAAACAGATTAGAAGAAAGATATTTTCATGCTTATTGTGGTCGGTTCGGTTCAATTATTATTTCATAGTTTTTTGGATGTTTTTTGAAGGTTTTTCACAATCGCGTTTTTTCCCTACTTTAATCGACACAGAAACAGAGGTGGGTTTAGGTTATGTGAAGTTTGCATCGGCTCGAAGGGCAAAGAGCACACGGAAGAAGGAGCTCCGCGCGCGGAGCTTCGTCGACACTGTTTCTGTGTCAATTCAAATTGGAAAAAAACGCTACTGTGATTACTGAACTATTTTTAAAATGTACGGAGGTACGGAATCCTTCATGTACAAGTCCGACTCGCACTTGACCGGTTTTTTTTATTTTATGGGGGAGACAAATCCTTTTGCATTAGCTAGTATAGTAGGCATTCATTCTTATAACATTCTTCTAATGCAATCGTGAACATATCGACACCCTATGACCCGCTCAATTGGTAACCGCGCTGTGATTGGCCGGGCGCCTGTCAGGGAGCTGTCAAACTGTCAAAGCGAGCTGTCAAAAGTGACGGTATCTGGCTAATTGATCTTAACTCGATATGGATCTCATGGTATCATTCAGTAAGGTTGTTCGATTTTTAATTCATACTTTTTTTATGTAACCTCACTGGTTATGGCTAGGACAATAGTACTTTACTGCAGCGGCCGCGAAATAGGGGATTGCCGGCCGAGTAGTTATAGATGGCCGAGTGTTAACGAGGCCATCTAGAGATACGAGGCCGGCAATCCCTGTTCGTGGCCAAGGCTTGTATAGAGCTTTTCTCAAACATGCATCATCATCATCATCATCATCACCATCATCATCGTCATCGTCGTCGTCAGCATCATCATCATCATTACCATCATCATCGTCATCGTCGTCGTCATCATCACCATCACCATCACCCACCATCATCATCACCATCATCATCATCATCATCATCATCACCATCATTATCATCACCATCATCACCATCATCATCATCACCATCACCCATCATCACCATCATCTTATCTTACCTTAAATAAGCGTAGTGGCAGAATGTCTTAATGAACCAAAACGCAAATATTGCTTATAGTTTTTTTAATGGCTAAATGCTATGATGCCATAGACCTATAAACGTCATGGTATGAAACAATAGACGGTCACTTTGCTGGCCTTGGCAAGCAAAGTTGTATGAAATTCCATTATTGACCTCTCGTCTAGCCGCACACCACGCCGCGCCTGCATTGTGACACTTCGTGGCGTATTATAAGGAACATAACGTCAATATTTCATAGCATGTTTGAGAAAAGTGAATTAATGTTGCCAGTGTATGAAAAAAAAAGATTGGATTTATTAAAAAGCGGGTAAATAATTAAAAACAAATATGAGGTGCAACAAAGGGGGTGAAAAAACGGGACTCTAATTTAGCGTTCATAGCAATCATAACTTCACAATAAAAACACAAATGAAATCAAAAACTCAATGTATGGCCACGACATGGACATCTCAAATTAAATAAGACTAGGGTAGAACCTGGGGCTAGATTCAGGAAAGGTCCAACACGGTTTGCTAGCGGTAATTCAATCGTTTGCAAGAGGATAGGGATGAACTGCTATTCAGGAACGCCAAAAATCACTGGTTTGCGAGAGGTTTGGGCTGAGCTAGGGATGAGCCTTATTTATTCATTTATTTATATACAAAGCGAATTAAGAGGCTGACAACACCTAATTTTGTTGAAATTGATGTCATTTAAACAGTTTTTTAAGAAAAACTGCTTGTTCTAGCACATCAAAAAAATTATATGTTAATAATTCATCATATTTCAAAGACCGTGGACGGACTCTATACATAATTGGACGAAATCGGCTCGATAGAAAATAATTGCAAAGATAGGTCTTAAAATCATCATAAAACGGTTCTATGTCTTTATTTTTTTGGCGTATGCGTCTGCAATTAAAAACATGAAGTGAACATATTCATACCTAAACCGCTAACGAGTCATATTTCACAAATAATCCACAGTTTTTTTTTAATTCAATATTTGCCCGATAAATTTCAATATACCCGGCTGCCCAGTCATAGCGGCATCACGTTTACTCCGATACAAATAGACAGTGTGCGCCGACGTTGGTGTTGACAGCGTCTTAACAGGAGAATAAGGCTCATCCTAAGCTCAGCCCATCCCTATCCTCTCGCAAACGATTGAATTACCGCTCGCAAACCGTGTTTTAGCCCCGGATAGTTGCCCCAGGGGTAGGTATAGCTGCCCCGGTTATAATTAAACTAAATTTAAATTAAATTTCCCGTTTCGGCGGAGGGCATCTATCCTATACGGCATTGATAATAGGCTAGACGACTAAAAAAAACTGTTTAGTCCGTCAGTTAGATTATTAAAAAATATTGTACACGTATTTTTTCCTTTGTTTGACAAACAAAAAATGAGGAGGATACAGTGCTTAGAAGTTTCGAGTGACGTCACTATATGGTACAATTTTTACCTAAGGGTGACGTCACAAGCCCCCACTCCGGAAGTTTGATGATCTATATCTTTGTCGTTTTTTAATAATTTGATAAACCAAAAAATACGTGTCCCATATTTTTCCATAATCTAAATGACGGACTAATTAGAATGACCAATTTTTAACCCAGTCGTCATCCCTATTATGGATAAAGCAAAATGTTTTTTACTTTTTACAAATTTTATTGGTCGTTGAAAACACGGAGTACCGGCCGGTTTTAAAAATAAAACATTTTCTTATTTTTGGAGATTTGTAGTGATTTCAAGTGTATTACACATATTTTAATTTTTATTTTAAATAATTTGCACTCATAATTTACTTACCTTTTGAAGTTACTGGTCACCTCTAGAAAAACGATAGACATACATTCGTCAAAACCCATATTGTTATGTCATAAGGTCATTTATTGCGTAACCCGTGAAATTTACCGCTGGTTTCTGAGAAATCCAGTACCGGAGGTCCAGGATATCAGGTCAAGAAGTAAAACGCGTCCGTCCACTTAGCAGATTTAATCAAGACAAAAAAAGAAACGAAACGTATATCTACCCTAATCTAAAAATATGAATGCTTCTTAGTCTACCCACATATCTCACACCTCCACACTTAATCACTAACATGGTAAACACTTACATAACAAATAAACAAATGGCATTATGCTTTGCTCTTATATATATGTATACCTTAATCTATTTCTAACCCACGAAATTTAGTCACCCGATGAGGTAAGGGTCTGAGCTTCAACGGCGACCGAGGCGGAGGCAATTGCGGTGGGGAGGGGCAGAGTGACTGATCTGGTTCTGGATCGCTGACGGTCTTAGCCTTGTCGACTTCTACCTCTCCAGCGCCGTGGCTTGACAAGCTCCTGCCCCTGCCCACCTCCTCCGCGGCGGGCTCCGGCCGCGCGACTGCCCTCTCAACCACGCCTTCCCGCTTTTCGTTGTCGATACACGACTCCGGGCAAGGAGCGGTAGACATTCGAGATCTGCGCCTTACTTGATCTACATGTCTTACTATAGGTTGACCGATTTCGCTATCCAGAATATACCTACGAGAACCCTCGAGGCCGACTACGGTTCCCTTTACCCATTTATCGCCGACGGCGTAGCTCCGCGCCCACACTTCTTCGCCCGGAGCAAAGGATCGCGGCGTGCCGCCCGCGGTTGCCACCTGGCGGTCCTGAGCCACGCGCACGCGCTCGTGCAGCGCTCTGTCGCCTCGCAGTAAATCTAGTCGAGTACGCAACGTTCTCCGCTGCAGTAACATCGCCGGGCTCTCTCCTGTCGTACTGTGTACCGCATTCCTATACGCTAATAAGTAAGTTTGCAGGGCTGCGTCTACGTCGATACCTTCTCTAAACGCCTTTTTAATTGCGCGTTTACAAAGTTTCACTGCCCCCTCCGCGGCCCCATTAGAAGCGGGATGATATGCTGGTGAGAACAACTGTCTAACTCCACAGTTTACCAAAAAATCTTTAAATTGTGAACTCGTAAACGGTGGTCCCTGATCTGAAACTAACTCTTTCGGCAACCCGAAACGAGCGAAAGTAGTTCTCAGAATTTTAATTACCGCGTCGGCGTTCGTACGCGTCATTTCAAATACTTCTAGCCACTTCGTGGTTGAATCGATAATTACTAAAAAGGTTTTACCTTTTAGAGGTCCTAGAAAATCGATGTGCAGCCTACTCCAAGGCTGATTGGCATAAGGCCAGGGGTTCGGGGGCGCCCGCGGCGGCGCCGGTGCTTCTGCTGCGCATGTCGCGCACTGACTGCATAGCGCCTCAACGTCAGCGTCAATATTGGGCCACCACACGTAACTGCGGGCTATGGACTTAGTTTTTACAATGCCCATGTGACTGATGTGCAGTTGTTTCAATATTGACGCCTGCAATTTTAGCGGCACTATAATGCGATAGCCCCACATTAGACAACCTCTATCTATATATAATTCATTTCGCCTTGAAAAATATGGCTTGAGCGCCTCGTCGGGGCATTTCGTCGGCCATCCTGATTGTACGTACGCTAATGTTCTGCCTAATAACGGATCCGTAGACGTCGCTAGTTTTACTTCATTATTGGTGATCGGTAAAAAGCTTTCTACGAATTTAATGTAGGTTACGTCGTCCTCGTCCCCCCTTCTGCCTCTCGCCTGAGGCAGTCGCGATAAAGCGTCCGCACAGTTCTTGCCAGAAGCTACGTATTCTATCTTGTAGTCATACCCGGACAACAGCACGGCCCATCGCTGAAGCCGTGACGCTGCCATGACGGGTATGCCCACTTTATCTCCGAAGATGTGCGTGAGCGGTTTATGGTCAGTTTTTAGTGTGAATTTTCGTCCGTAAAGGTACTGGTGGAACTTCCGAATACCATAAATGATCGCGAGGGCCTCTCTATCTATTTGCGCGTACGCCTTCTCCGCGGCCGTGAGCGTACGTGACGCGTACGCCACCGGCCGCTCGCCCGCCGGCGTCAGGTGCGACAGCACGCAGCCCACGCCCACGCCCGACGCGTCCGCCGTCAGCACCAGCGGCAGCGCGCCCGAGTAGTGCACCAGCACCTCGCTCGAACTCAGCGCGGCTTTGATTTTGTCAAAAGCGGCTTGACATGATTCGCCCCAAACGAAACTCACACCCGCCTTCAACAGGTTATATAGGGGTGTCAATATCGTGCTGACATTTTTAACGAACTTAGCGTAATACATGACTAGACCTATAAATGCCCTCAACTCCGATACGTTTCGAGGCGCGGGGGTTTTCACTATAGCCTTGACCTTGTCAGGGCACGTATGAACACCGGCTTTGCTAATTACGTGCCCCAAATACTTTACCGACTCAGCGAAAAACTCGCATTTTTCCGCCTTTACGCGAAGACCGTACTCTTGCAACCTTTGAAAAACTTTATTTAAGTTTTCTATGTGCGATCGTGTATCCAGGCCGGTTATTATCACGTCATCCAGAAATACTCCAACATGAGGCAGATCCGCGAATAATTGTTCTAATCTCCTTTGGAATATTCCTGGACTCGACGCTAGACCATACACCAAACGATTATACCTAAATAAACCCTTATGGGTATTGATCACGGTATATTTTCGTGACTCATCGAGTTCGAACTGTGCGTACGCTTGTGACAGGTCAATTTTACTAAAACGTTCCCCTCCATGTAGACGCGCTAATAAATCTTCCATTCTAGGTAGCGGATACCGGTCAACCTCTAGTACTTTGTTAAGGGTTATTTTGTAATCAGCACAGATCCTTATGTTACCGTCCTTTTTAACGACGGGCACGATGGGCGTAGCCCAGTCGGAGCGGTCGACGGGGGTGAGCACGCCGTCGCGCACCAGCTGGTCCAGCGCGCGCTCCACCGGCTCGCGCAGCGCGTACGCCAGCGGGCGCGCGCGCAGGAACAGCGGCCGGGCGCCCGCGCGCAAGTGGATGCCGACGCGGCCGCCGGTGAAACGCCCCAGCCCTTCCGCGAAAACCTCACAGTACCGGGACCTGAAATGTTTTAGATTAAAATTAGTTTCCGTCACATTATTTACGTTGCAACATCGCGGCGAGGGTATCTGCATACCGAGTTCGATAAGCCACTGCCGTCCCAATAGTGACGATTTTCCATGATCTACGATATACAAATCTAAATGTTTTTGTCTGTTTTTATACTTGACTAGTGGTCTCACTACTCCCACCGGATTGACCAATTCACCTGTGTAATATCGCAACTTCAATTTACATTTTTTTAGCTCTAAATCTCTAAACAGTTTTTGATATAAATCCAGGCTGATGCATGACACGGCACTGCCAGTATCGCATTCCATACTAATATGTTTATCATGTATATTTAAGTCTATTAAAATAGGGCTACAGTCCGCTACTGAAACTCGATTAAGGTTGGTAATAATTACCTCGTCACTGTAATCACTATCCTCACTCGATAATTTCTGTTCCCCGTTGGCGTACATTCCACGGGCCCGGTGGGGCTCCGAGCTGTCGTCGACCGCGTCCACGCTGTGCTGGCCCGTCATGTACGGACACATGCGCCGAAGATGACCTTGTCTATTGCACACTTTGCACACGTAACGTGCGAAGCGACACAGCTCCGCGTCATGCGGGCCGCCACACGCCGCGCACTGCTGCGCGCCGCGGCCTGAAAGTGCCGCCGGCGCCCGACCCGGCGCCCGGCCTCGCGAGCCTGCGCGGCCGCCTCGCGCGGCTGCGGGCGCCGGCGCGCGCCACGCCCGCGTTGCCGGCCGGCCGCTCGTCGCCGGCTCGCTCGCCCACGGCCCGCCGCCGGCCTGGCGCGCTGCGAACCCGGCCATGGCTTGACAGTCGACCGCACTTGCTGCCTGCATCGACCTCCCTCGCCCTTCAATCACCGCCGCGTCCTTCTCCGCCGCCTCCATACTTATAGCCAGACTATAAGCTTTGGCAAAATCTAGATCACTTTCTGTGAACAACCTTTGACGTATCGTCTCACTATGTATGCCGCAAACCAACTGATCGCGTAAACTCTCTTGTAGCCAGGAGCCGAACTCGCAAGTCTTCGACATTTTCTTTAAAACTGTTACGTACTCTGCAATAGTCTCGCTAACAGTTTGCTTCCTGTGCCGAAACTTGAATCGCTCGGCGAGCTCACTAGGCTTCGGTTGTAAATATTTTCCTATAATTGCCGTGACCTCCGCGAACGTCTTTGTCGTAGGTTTTTCCGGTGTACACAAATTTACAAGCAACTCGTAACATTCCGCACCCATCACGGTTATCAATGTTGGTACGTACATATCACTCCCGACCTTATTTACAATAAAATATTGTTCTAAACGTTCTATGTATAACCGCCAGTTATCCGTTGCCACGTTAAATTCGGCTATCTTGCCCACCGACATTGTACTTCGTACCACAAATTAAACAGTCACTGTCTGAACTAAACAATTCGCACTCGCGTCGCAGTTCGATCGTCCTCGTCGCCACTGAGAAATCCAGTACCGGAGGTCCAGGATATCAGGTCAAGAAGTAAAACGCGTCCGTCCACTTAGCAGATTTAATCAAGACAAAAAAAGAAACGAAACGTATATCTACCCTAATCTAAAAATATGAATGCTTCTTAGTCTACCCACATATCTCACAGTTTCAAACAACGTATCAAACAAAACAAACATTTGAAAATCGAACTCAAATCACCAAGTTATTTTTGCGTGTCAGTGATAAACCGTAGTTTTTATGTGTTAGACGATAAAGTTTAAATTTTGTGCTGTGTTATTTTTTGGACGGTAAAGTTATGTTTGTGTTATATTAAAGCGATTGAACTCTATCAATACCTACGTAAAAGGAATTTTGAAAATAGAATGCGCAATGCGTTTGGCTAATTTGTTGTTAGGGTTGTCAAAAACTGTAATGGTTTTTACGGGACCCTATACTGAGACTCCGCTGTCTGTCTGTCCGTCCGTCTATTCGAGGGCTCTATCTCTTGAACCGTAATAGCAATATTAACTTCGGAAACGGTTGCTATACCTTGACAAGCTCATGCGTGGCGCTCGGCGGAACTTTGTCGCAGGTAGCCTCTGCTGTCCTTAACAAGATTGTTTTTAATAAGTGCGGCAAACGCTGACTGCGACAGGGTTCCGCGGAGGGTCGCGCACGACCTTGTCGGTCTATAGGTGACAACTAACAGTCGCTAGGCAGCAAGAATGACCTTATGCTGTTAGGATGTTTACTATACTATAGTTTGCGATTTTAATGTTTACATTTCGGCGATTTTTCACTGAACTGTCTTTAAAACACTGTTAATATACTCTTGTTATTTAATATACTAGCAGGCGAGCCCGGTCCCGCACGGATGTACCATCGCCCCAGACGTCAGATACCCATTTTCATAACAAATTTGCTTGCAGCCGTTGATGTTTATTGCTATGGATTGTTATGGACAGATGTCTAGCCACTGCACGCTAACTGGGCCTTTAAGGTGGTTATCTGGCGCTTGGGGCGATAGTACATAGGTACTGCTGAAGAAAATGAGACCATAAGTATAATCTTCTGTTGCACTGACGTACTCGAAAAAAACAAATAAAAACTATACAAATTGTATTCAATCAGATCTGGCTGGTTATATGTATACGTTTTATTTCATTTAATAGCCTATTGGACTGGACTCCCACTGTTGAGCAAAGGCTTTTTTATATCTGCCTGGCGATTATTTTTCATTAATGTATGTATATTATGTATAAATCTTTTTTGTACGTAAAACACATGAACTAAAGTACATGAGAAACAATACAATGGAGAACTTATCCCTTAAAGGAATCTCTGCCAGTTTATTTTTTAATTCAATTTGTTAAATTATAGTATTTGATGTTATTTTATTCGTATCTTTTCGTTCTAAATTTATTTTTTCCTGCCTATCGCATTACTATGTGTATTTAATATCTCTTTCACTCGAATCAAGAGGGTTTATACCTGCTGAGCTGGCAACGTTGCGTTTTTGTTACTTTTTCTCGATTATTCCTAACGAACAAACTATTACCTAACGGTTTTTAAAGAAAATAAAAGTCTTATCACGAATAATTATTGCAGTAGACACATTAACTTATATATTAGAACAATTTGTATTTAAAACATTTTTAATTTTCATTAAATTTTTATGGAATAATCGAGAAAAACTAACAAAAATGCAACGTTAAAAGAGTAATGGTATAGGTACTAGCAGTTTTTAAACCTAACTAATACTACGTGTATATTAAGTATAAACTTATAAATAGGATTTATGCATTACGGGAATAAAAAACAATTTCATTTTTCGGTCATTTTATTTCACACATTAATTTTATTTCAATCAATCGCCAACCCTAACCGGCAGCCAATCAGCGCGCGGCGCCAATCTATCACGCTTGCGCCGGCGCAGCAAAATAAATAATACACCACGTGGGTGGCCAATGTATCAATTTACCGGACAATCCAAGGTGGGTTAGCTAGTGATAAATATGTGAGAGTCATATCCTACTTTTTATGACGTAGGGTGGCAAACGAGTGAGCGCTTCACCTGATTTTAAACATGGAACTACCGTGAGACTCACTCATAGTGAAAATAAACGGATCACTCACGTCATAAAACGAGTTTAAATCGACATATTTCGGGCTAACATAGGACCAGGGCAGTTTAGCACGCAGTGCGCGTGTGGCAGCTGCCGTGACGTGCAACTCCGAGAGGAAGGGCTACGGATTAGCCCGAAACATGTCGAGTTAAACTCGTTTTAAGACTTGAGTGATCCCTTTGTTTTTACTACGCTTCACCTGATGGTAAATGAGCACCAAAGTTTTTTAATCGGCCAAGTTCCGTACACATTTTTAGGCATGTCAAAATATACGCCAAAAAAGTCGTAACTATATTAATCCAGTGTTAACAGACCCCTGCTTCTAAGCAAAATGTATGTATATTGGTTATTCGGGATCCCACTTAATATTTAAATTAATTATATTATTACTTTTGCTGTTGTAAAGTTAGAGCAAATCCAACTTCTCTCCAATTTGCTCTACTATACTCCATTTAATTTAGAATTATGAACCACAACAACATTATATTGCGGCTCGTGAACTGTAATCTCTTTACAATTTATACTAGAGTAACAATTGACGACACGCAAATAAAGTGACATTAAAACAATTTTATTTTGCGGCTCTCAGACTATTGTACTGTACTATTTGCTAGGTAAGAAATAGTTGACGAGCCGCAATATAATAATGTTGTGGTTTTCAATTCTGAATTAAATGAAGTATAGTTACTGAAATACCTCGATGCCATAAGACTATATACCTACAGCAGGAATGTCTATAACATGTGCATTGTCATTTATACGACTTCCAGAGGATTTAAAAATTCGAGAAGGAAACAATTTTAGACGTTGCCTTACGGACTGGCTTTTGAGCAATTGTTTCTATAGTGTTAAAATAAAATGTACTTACCTCGAGCAATAACAATGATTTTGATTTGTAATATAATAAATAATTTAATATGTTATTTCTCTCTTTCTCTCTATCTTCTTCTAACTAATCTATAAAAATCCCGTGTCACGGTGTATGTTATCGAACTCCTCCGAAACGGCTTGACCGATTCTTATGAAATTTTTTCTCTGTATTTGGTAGGGCTGAGAATAGGTCGTCGGCTATTTTTTATACCCCTATTCTTCGCAGACGGAGTCGCGGGCAACAGCTTGTTTTGCTATATTATTCTGTTTACGAATTATTATTTGACATTTTATTTTTTTATTTAATACTAGCTTTTGCCCGCGACTCCGTCCGCGTGGAATTAGTAATTTGGGCAGCTTATTTTTTTTATCCAATTTGCTTTTTCATTAATTATGGCTCTCCTTAGTTCCTCGATATAAAAAAAATTACCACCCCCGCACCCCCCCGCAACCCCCCCCCCCCCCCCGCACACCCGCCTTCACATTCACCACCGTACCTACTCCCAAGTCACTACTTCTAAAAACTGTTCCATAAATTCTTAAAATAGACGTATCTTTCTTATTTGTGAACCGATTCAAATGAAACAAACACTAAATGTTAATCCAAGAAAATACCAACATATCAGTGAAAACCGCATCCTTCTAGGTTAAGCTGTTTCTGAGATTAGCGTGCACAAACGCACAGACAAACAGACAAACAGAGAATAATTCTAAAAAACATTGTTTTGGGTTCTATTGCGCTAGTAAATAGCCCTAGTGACAGTTTTTCTCAAATATCTTCAATGTACAGACACCGACTTGTTACAGATTTATTATATGTATAGATGATATTTTGTATTTTTTATTAATTGTCATTAATTTAATTGTAATCATTTGCACGGCTGCATGCAGGCCGAATACACTGGACATTATTCCTTTAACATCTTATTGACTATATACAAGCAAATAAACATTGAATAAATAGTAACGGTTCTAGCTTTCCAACTAATACGGTAAATCGAACAGTTTTCCGCCTATTTGCTCACGCTAAAACTCGTATAGCAAATTGGAGGAAAACGTCCAATTTGCTGTACTAGTAGATACAAATCGTAGAGCATAGTGGATACCTTTGATCAATTATAACTGTACATCCACAGTCGCGCGCCCGAAAATGTCCGAGCCAAATGAGCGCCACTTTGATAAAAGTGGCCTTCTTTTTTCTCAGTACGTTGCGTGAAATTGTCAAGTTTAGCTGTCAAGTGTGAACCGAAATTCGACTGTAATAAAGTGAAGATTAGGTTCAAATTTCTGTGTAGGTGATGATTTTAATTGTTATGCAAACAAATAAAAAAGTTCGGACATTTTTTGAAGGGGATTTTGTTCGGCAATGTGTATCTTCAGTTATAATTGATCAAAGGTGGATACGGTTAGATACACAATACAATAAAAATATTCTTTATTGAACACAAGCTGTACCTACTGAAAAAATAACAAAAATAAAAATACAGGCAGACAATATGCGGTCTCATCCAGACAACCAGTGGGTTGGGTCCAGAAGGCCTTACTGCATTTAGCCTTGGCGAGCAGAGCACCTTAGTTGTATATTTATCCGGGTTGCAAAATGTCTTGGTCTGTAAAACGCCCTCATTGCTATAAGACATAGTAGACTGAATGACTTGGCTGTAAAACGACTTAATTTCATAATCATAATGTTTCAATAGGTAAACCAATATAATACAATCAAGACCTTACACAATATTGAGTCATTCTGGCTAGGTACTTGTGCATTTCACGTCCTGGACGTTTTGCTAAGAAAGTCTTCTTGAAACTTAGACAATTTTGTAATCATGGCATTAGATAAACAAGTCATTTTGCATACTTATTACTTGTTCTAGTGCTAAGTTTAGTCAATGGTAATGGTGTATGATATTTGTACTCATTTGGATCCTAATTTTAATTCAAACTCACCTTGTGCTATTATAGTTACATTTAGTTAAGGAGCGGTGTCTCTTGACACAGGTATCTCGATACTTAAAAAGAGGCACCAACCTGTATTTTGTTAAACTGTTTGTGTTACTGAATAAAACATTTTTTTTTATTTTTTTTATTTTTTTATACTTGGTCAGTGTACTACTGAGACGTTTTGAATGCAAAGGCTTAAATGCAAGTAAGGCCTTCAGGACCCAACCCCATGTTGTTGAATGTTGTTGTTGTTGTTGTTGTTGTATATAGACTCTACAGATAGATAATGAACCAGCATTTACGTGCGGCTTTGCATGTTAAACGATCTGGCAGTTGAATTGACTCCGAGATTTCACTGATTCCGATCGGAATTCCCAAAAACTAAAAAAAAAATAAAAAAAAAATATTAGGGGACAATCTTACACAAATCGATCTAGTCCCAAACTAAACAAAGCTTGTACTATGGGTACTAGACGACGATAAACATACTTATATAGATAAATAAATACTTAAATACATAGAGAACATCCATAACTCAGGAACAAATATTCGTGTGCTCATCACACAAATAAATGCCCTTACCGGGATTTGAACCCAGGACCTCTTGCTTCGTAGGCAGGGTCACTACCAACTAGGCTAAAGCGGTCGTTAAATCGCGGAATTCATTTATGTTGTATGGCGAACACTCATGCAAAATTTCACGTCTCTATACTTGGCGGTTAATATTTTGGAATTCCACAAATCCACAAGTATCCCGTGGGAATGCTGGGATAAAAATTAGCCTGTGTTATTCTATAATCATCATCATTTCAGCCGAAAGACGTCCACTGCTGAACATAGGCCTCCCCCAAGGCTCGCCAAACAGATCGGTCCCATGCCATCCGCATACAACGCGTTCCCGCAACCTTAACCAGGTCGTCGCCCCATCTTGTTGGAGGCCTACCTACACTGCGTCTTCCGGTCCATGGACGCCACTCGAGAAGCTTTTTGCCCTGTCAGCCATCAGTTCCACGAGCGATGTGCCCTGCCCACTGCCACTTGGGTCTGGCGATTCTTCGAGCTATATCGGTGAAACCATATATTTCAAACTAAATACAAACTGAAATATAGATGCACAGAAAAAACCCCAGAAAAAAGACCAATGCTGGGAATCGAACCCAGGTCCTCAGCGTTCCGTGCTGCGTGCTTTACCCCTACACCACCACTGGTCTAGAGGTTAGCGACGAATCTTTCCCATACATCGTACATTTCAGTCTGTTATAATCACCTTATGCAGTGATAAAGCACTCATCTATGTTTATGCCCTCTACCGAGAGACTTTAACACTCCTTCGGAGCTACCCGCTCACCTGGACCAAAAGATGGCGCTACTGTGCAACTTTAAACAAGTCAGATATGAAGTATCTTTTTATTTATTTTTTCAACTTCATTTTTTAGAGAGTAGAGGGCATAAACATAGATGAGTGCTTTATCACTGCATAAGGTGATTATAACAGACTGAAATGTACGATGGATGGGAAAGATTCGTCGCTAACCTCTAGACCAGTGGTGGTGTAGGGGTAAAGCACGCAGCACGGAACGCTGAGGACCTGGGTTCGATTCCCAGCATTGGTCTTTTTTCTGGGGTTTTTTCTGTGCATCTATATTTCAGTTTGTATTTAGTTTGAAATATGTGGTTTCATGGGATGACCGTAAAAGTAATAAAAAAATGAAGTTGAAAAAATAAATAAAAAGATACTTCATATCTGACTTGGCTATATCGGTGACTTTAGTTCTTGCGCGGATTTCATCATTTCTATTGTTATTCTATACTCTATTCAAATTAACGAGCTAGTACTGAGGGCACACATCTGGGCGTGATTGGTTCGAGATAAACCGCGAAAGCCGCTGATTGGTTTACGCTGCAGCAACGTATTTTTAACCAAACATGTGCGGCTATATTTTATTCTCTTAGTAATAACTCGTTACCTTTCGTATTTATTATATTAGTAGGATATAGGTACCGCAAAATTGTAAAATTACTTGTGGTCAATAATCATATTTCTAGTATAACGAAAGCGTTAACATAACTAAAATACCTACATTTTACTAACTAATCCAACCAATTTAACGTGACCTTTCACGCCAAACCACACGTTACACTCAAGAGCTCACGTTTCACCAGCCATTTAGAACACCAGATTCTCAAGAACTCTATATAAGAATATATTACTTCCAAGTAGAGGTCAAGCTGCTGTGGTCTTGTTTTACTAGCAAGCGCATCCAGTTGCAAAAGAGCTCTGCGCGTGAGTAAAAAGCTTCCAAGTAAAGTTCATGCTTTTATGGGCATGTTTTACTAGCCAGTTTTCTCCAGTTACGAAAGAACTCTATATGCGGGTGCAAAGTTTAAAGGTAAAGGTCTAACGTTTTTGGTCCTTTCGACGTCGTGGGTGGGCGCCATTTTTTAATGCCAAAAGTTCGTTCACATTGATTTCAAACCACCTGTGTTTGGTTGCTCAGTTATAACAGTTGGTTAAAGACATCTAGTTTAAGTTAAACGTCTCTCGAGAATGTTAGAATACTGACTAATTAGTCATTATAATAAAATAATAATGTTCTTCAGTAATGAACAACCATTGCATTCGAAAGTTTGGATGTTTAGATGTTCTGTTGTTCGAATGTTTTTTACTGCATCACGCAAAAACTTCTCCGCGGATTTGGATGAAATTTGGCACCCAGATAGTTTATGACTTGGATTTGACCAATCCCTGGACTTATACCGAATAATCGCCGAAATGCATCTTAAGAGATACAGGCTAGGTTTAAGTTATATTGTAGTGCCCTATTATAGGGTTAAATGTCTGGGAAATGTACTAGTTTTTAAGATCCAATGTACCCATGAAAAACAATTAATAAATGACTAAAATAAATTCTAGTACCTACTTACTTATTGCCAGGGCGCAGTGAGCCAATGTGGGTCTTGGCCTCCAACACCAGATTACGCCACGCTTTGCGATCTTGAGCCAGCTCTTGCCAGTCTTCGACCCCGAGATCCAAAAGGTCTTTCAGGACCTCGTCCCTCCAGCGGTACCTGGGACGACCAACCGGCCTACGTCCACTCGGTCGTCCCAAGTACGCTCTCTTCACGGCTCGATACTCTCCCAACCTTTCTACGTGTCCGAGCCACCGGAGTCTGGACGCCTTGGTCTCTCCTATAACATTGGGCTCAGATACCAGGTCCTCAATTTCCCTATTCTTTCTTACCCTCCAGCTACCGTCCTCCCTCTGAGTCGGCCCCAGAATCTTCCGCAAAATCCTCATTCTGCCACTAACAACTTATTCTCTTCTTTGAGTGTTAGTGTCCAAGCTTCGCAACCGTACATCAGGATTGGTCTAATGACAGTTTTGTAGACGCGAATCTTGGTTCTCCTACATAGTAGCCTGGACACCAGAATTTTGTGAATAGCAGCTGTACATCTGAGGGCACTCTGAACACGGATATCTATCTCCTCCTCTCTGTGGTTAGTGTCTGTCACAGTGCACCCAAGATACTTATTTACATTTATTGACTCCTCTATAGATGGTGTCACCCACCTTTAGTACCTAGCCAAAAACTAAATTAAAACCATAAATGGCTCCGTGGCATTGTGTAAATACTGAAAGAGTTTTCTCGAGGAATAGCGATGCTAACTTTAGAAAAAGCTTCCAAAAAAATACTTAGTCTCATTTTGCAGATTCTTCTACAATTGCTAATTATGCTAATAACGACGTCACTTTTTGCCGGGTCTCATTCGAAATCCCTAACATCGTTTGTCCTAACACTTTTTTTCTCGGAAACCGTGAATTTTTCAGGAACTTTTTTGTGATTATCCTCTAGAACTCTATAGGTTAGGTTAGGTTTGTTTTATAAAAATCCAGAACAATCAATAGATTTTAAATAAAAAGAGTTAGGACAAACATTACATTAGGACAAATAATCATTAGGGATTTAGATATAGAGCCCTTTTTGCCAACCCAATGGACTTAAAACCATGTACAATGTGAAACGCAATAAATAAATAAATAAAGTAAATAAATAAATAAAATTTACTTGGTATGTACTAGCTGCCGGCCGCGACTCCATCTGCGAAGAATAGGGGTATAAAAATTACTTTACGACCTATACTCAGACCCAGTGTTGCCAGAATGTTACTTTTCCGTTTTTAGGTTTCTTTCCTTCAAGGAGTTAAAAATCACCTATAAGGTTACAAAAGTAACCTTCTGGCAACGCTGCGGCAGCAACCGATCTACGATACTCGAAACAAGTGCTCTTAAAGGAGTTATATTATAAATCACCTAAAAAGTTACAAAAGTAACATTCTGGCAACGCTGCGCAGACCTACCAAATTATAAACCAACATTTTTTAAATATCGGTTAAGCCGTTTCGAAGGAGATCGATAACAAGCATTGTGACACGATTTTTGTGATTTTTATATATTAGAAAGAAGATAAAGCAGCTTGAAATCTAATTCTGCAGTTAATTGAAAAGACTAACACTAACAGACTAGATTCTAACATTTGGTAGCACAGTGAACGGTTGCAGTACTCTGAAGATGAGCTCTGGTTGAGTTCGAAATGCGTCAGTGTAGTTTGGTGGTGGTGATAGTTGGTTTTATGGGATTTGTGTGTGTTCGTACAGTGTGGAGGTGGAGGAACTGCATGAGCACGCATTTCTTAAATAAACGTAGCTCGGCCATTCTCAGAATTGCAAACATTTGCGTGTCCGAGCTATTAAGTAGCTCTAAATATAATCAAATACGAGTGAAAATATTTTTTTCAGATAGTTTTTAACTTTATCTAAAGGTTTAAGAAGGAAATAGCTTTATATTGTTTATTTATCATACTTATTTTATTTTTTAAACCCTTGTTCTTCGATTACCGTAGCCTGTCCGCACGCTATCTGTGTCTTGAAACTTGTTTCTCATTTTAGTTAGGAGTGGATTACACATATGTCATTTAAAATCCTGGTAGATAAAATACAGTTTGTTTGACTACATTAAAGTACAATTCGATAAAACCTGCTTTTTCAAATATATAACCAAATACCTGCCTGTCCAGCCTTAACACCTGAGTACCATCGCCCTTCAATTTCAAAGTGATCATCCCTAAACAACGTTGTATTTGCACATCACTATTGCGTCACTCGCGAGCTGTTAGTCGTACCGCAGCACCCAAACAGTGTGGACGTGGTAGTGTCGAAATATGTAGCTACGACGCACGTAAGTTTCTAATCACCGTAACATTGGTTTTAATTTTTTCTAATTCCCGTTCCTCTATTTATAAATTTTGTTTGTAAGGTAAATGAGCTAATGTTTATAAAAATAATAGAGCTGTGTGGGCTCTGGAAACTACCATTTTCCAGTATTTTCTATTACTTCCAGTTATTATTTTTTTTTAGAAAAATGTCTTGTGGTCTGAGCACCATAGCGTTAATAACCGTATCTTTCTAAGTACCGTAGCATGAAAATAGTAATAATTTTTTATATATATTTTTAATTTTTTACGACCGGATAGCCAAAGTGGTTAGAGAACCTGACTATGAAGCTTACCTTTATGACAATGATATAGACTTTCTAAAAATAAATATCCTCTTTCTAAGTACCGTACCCATCTACAATTCAATTTTGTAATTACCGTATCCGTAAAAAAATAACCTCGATAAATCAGAAACTATTTTGTTTATTCTAACGCTGTTTTGAAATATTAATAGTTTAGCTCATAATTGTCCATATTCTTGTCTATATTTGGTCGTATTAACGAAAAAAAAATGACTACGGTAATTACCTAATTAGATGAAAATCGTCAAGAAGTGAGAATGGCCGAGCTATCGTAAGGTGGTGAGCAAAGTAATTGTTTCAGTTCAGTACCTACAAGTAATGGTCGTAAGTACAAACAAAATCAGCTGTACATATTGATTTTAGTAGCGATGTAAAATAATGTTGTTACAGTGAACGGTGGATCAATAAAATGAATAAACCGACCCTATAAAACAGCGGATGAGGAATTCGGGGCGCGATCGCGGCCGGCTTACATGGCGGTATTCTTGGAGTTGATGTTACGTTTGCAACAAGCTCAACCAGAATAAGTTAAAGTCAAAGTTTTATAGGGACGATAATACCTTAAAATAATAATTCTAAGACGTGACTCTAGTAATAGTTGATTGTACAATAGGAGCATAAAACTAGCCATTTTACCCGAGACGTTCATATAACCACCTGAGCCAGTACGGTGAGGGCGGATAGACACGTCGAGGGGAAAATGGATTTAATGCTCAAGTTTTACACTCTGCTCTTCACTTCGACTGCAAGGAAATTAAACAGTAACATTTGAAATTAAATTTTCATGATTTAATTTTTCATGCATTGCAATTTCTATAATAATGAACTAGATTTCTGTAGTTTTATTAATTTCGAAATATAAAACACCAGTTTTATAAAAAAAAAACAATAAAATCATTTTAATTTAATTTCTACTGTTTGTGGCTGATTGCATTGGCCTTAGACGAAGATTTTACTTTATGCACAAGACCATAAAAAGCTATTTTAAGCAGCATTCCCTCGACATAAAGACGTTACGAGCATGAGAAATGAAAAAAACTATTTTATAAACTAGCGCCATGTAAACGTGAGGGTACAGTCGGCACGCGAGGAATGCGTGCTCGGCGACGTTTGAAATTAACTGTTTTTTCCGCGATCTGATCGGGGGTGACTGTCCCTAATCTTTTGCAGTTCATTTTAACAAGTCGAAGTAAGTATAAGCTTTAAAAGACTCTTGAGAAGGGTTGGAAGAATTCGAATGAAGAGTCTGACTGAAGATATCATCTTGGCCTATATCCCACTTTCCCACTGCGCACAGGCCTCCTCTCAGAATGAGAGGGCTTCGGCCGTAGTTCCCACGCGGGCCCAGTGCGGATTAGGAACTTCACACACCATTGTATTTCTTCTCAGGTGTAGTCGTCTCACGATGTTTTCCTTCACCATAATTATGTAATTTCGCACATAAATTCCGTAAATTCAGAGATGCGGTGCCAAGGTGCAAGCCTGGGCTCAAATCTACGACCCTCTGTATGAAAGGCCATAGTCCACTATACTTCATTTAATTTAGCATTGAAAAGAACAACAACATTATATTGCGTCTGGTCAACTATTTCTTACCTAGCAAATAGTACAGTACAATAGTCTGGGAGCCGCAAAATAAAATTGTTTTAATGTCACTTTATATGCGTGTCGTCAGTTGTTACTCCAGTACAAATTGTAAAGAGATTACAGTTCACGAGCCGCAATATAATGTTGTTGTGGTTTATATAATTCTAAATTAAATGGAGTATAGGGCACCACAACTTATAGGTACTATTATTATCTTAAGGTTACCATTTTAAAATTGAAACTGTACTTACCTACTTTTAAATGCTCCTCTCATTCGTTCCAAGGTTGTCTGGTAGAAATCTCTTAAAGGGATAAGTTCGTCTTTGTACATGTGTGCCAATGGTTATCAATTTTACTGAATTTCTTCGTAGGTGTATGCGGTTTCCTCACGATGTTATCCTTTACCCGGTAAGGGTCATGGTAAATTTCAAATGTAAGTTAAACGTCCCTGTGCTCGACGCTGACCTGATACATGGCACCTTTAGTCTTATGCCATAGTAAGAGAGGTGACAGATGGGTGTCATCTACTGGGCGTCGAGGTGTCGAGCATTGGCGTAAACTGGGGTTACTTTGAAATGCGGGGCTATTTTAGAAAACAGTTTTTTACGCCGTGTCCTTATTTTTTAGACCATGTTTTTTTTTTTTTTTTTATTTATTTAATCAAACGCTACATGCTTTTACAACAAATTCTGTTATCGCCAAACTGTTACCAGTTTGTTGGCGATGAAGCACTCAACACTATAATTGAATCATGCACCAGATACACAAAACAGTTAACAACTAAATAAACTAACATGCACAACTACCTACTTACACTTTTTACATACTTTTCTAAAAGGTGTTTTTTCAATCTCTTTTTAAGGACCGGTTTACTAAACTTAGGTTTTTCTCTTAACCACCCCATTTCGTTAAATAGCCTCGGCACTAAATATTTATTTAACCTTTTCCCGTAATAATTGACTGCTGGAGGCTATATTAATTTACCTTCTCGCACCCGCCTCGTGTTGTCGTGTTGTGTGGCAGTGAAATAACTACCTTGATAAATTACCTAACTTTTATGTCATTTGCTCAATCGAGCTATGAATATTTGCGTTTTTATAACCATTTTAAATCTATCAAAGTGGCCCCAAAATTTCCTAAAGTAACCCCTGTTTACCGGTACGCTTAGTATTGGACTAAGGAGACTGCAGTGTTAAAAAACAATTTTATTTTTAATTTATTTGCAAAAGACATATAAACTTTACCTACAATCGAAGAGCGCACCTCCGACTCAATAAAACTTTTTAACACCCTTTACATAGCACCCCTTTAATTTAGGACAAACTGACAGACAGACAGGGGAGGCCATATTGGAATTTTTGCGGCGGCATCGCGAATCGGGAATGCTGGTTCGATTCCCGGCGAAGAACTTTAATTTTGTAAGGGTTTTTAAAGGAGGGTTGTTTTTTCGCAGTGCATTAGTTTTGGGTGGAACGAGGGGAATACGGATGAAAAGAAAGTGTGATTAAAGAAAATAAACGTTTCGGTTTAATTCATTGTTAGAATCGGACACGTATATTGAACATCCGAAGTTAAATTATCATTATCGCCTAAAGAATCCATACTATGCCTTTAAGAGGCTGACAACACCTAATTTTGTTGAAATTGATGTCATTTAAACAGTTTTTTAAGAAAAACTGCTTGTTCTAGCACATCAAAAAAATTATATGTTAATATTCATCATATTTCAAAGACCGTGGACAGACTCGATACATAATTGGACGAAATCGGCTCGATAGAAAATAATTGCAAAGATAGGTCTTAAAATCATCATTAAACGGTTCTGTGTCTTTATTTTTTTGGCGTATGCGTCTGCAATTAAAAACATGATGTCAACATATTCATACCTAAACCGCTAACGAGTCATATTTCACAAATAATCCACAGTTTTTTTTAAATTAAATATTTGCCCGATAAATTTCAATATACCCGGCTGCCCAGTAATAGCGGCATCTCGTTTACTCCGATACAAATAGACAGTGTGCGCCGACGTTAGTGTTGACAGCTTCTTAAAGGAGCCGGTGAAGGTAGCGAGAACGCATTGGATGCGGATGGCGCAGGGCCGATCTGTTTGGCGAGCCTTGGGGGAGGCCTATGTTCAGCAGTGGACGTCTTTCGGCTGAAATGATGATGATGATGATGAATCCATACTAATACAATACAGAACCACAAAGAAAAACAATACAGAAAAACAACTAGGTATTATTACTACTACCTTGAATTTGCGGCTCTTGCTTTTTTTATAGTATAGGGGGCAAACGAGCAAACGGATCGCCTGATGGTAAACGATTACCGTCGCCCATGGACACCTGCGACACCAGAAGAGTCACAAAAGTAACGCCTGATTCCATATTATTACTTGGTAATGTCGGCCAGCATGCTTATTAGTTACTGTATAAAGCTTTTGACGCTTGCCTTTGCAATCACTATTTCTTTCTGTCAAACGGTATAAGATGATGACAGAAAGAGATGGTGTAAGCGAAGGCAAGCGCCAGAAGTGTTAGACAATACGGCCTTGCATATTAGAATGGTAATGATTTAAATAAATCATTACCATTCTAATGATCAAATTAATGATTAGATCAAATGATTTAAAAATGAGTTATCGCAAATACAGGGACTAAGTATAAAATTAACATAACTAAAACTAACTTAAAATAGCTAAACAGAAATTAAAAACTAAAAATTATTATCTAAATTTGGACCCTTAGGTAGGGTGCCCATCACGCAGGCAGCATTCCCACGTTGAATTGCTATAGCAAGTCTTTGTGCGAGAAAGCTGCCTGCGCGAGGGTCACCTCACTAGGCGGTATACTGTCGGTATGCTTTAGTTATCACCAGTCAATTTTACCTACCTACTTTACTGGCAATTTCTGCTCACGCTTTCGCCGTCAGGTCCTTTCTGGAATACTCATTATAGTGTAGGGGAGACCGAGGACAGTTGACACAGAGGAGAGTAGAAACAACGTCGATTTTTTTAGAACTTATTAAGACGCTGTCAACACCAACGTCGGCGCACACTGTCTATTTGTATCGGAGTAAACGAGATGCCGCTATTACTGGGCAGCCGGGTATATTGAATTTTATCGGGCAAATATTGAATTAAAAAAAAACTGTGGATTATTTGTGAAATATGACTCGTTAGCGGTTTAGGTATGAATATGTTCACTTCATGTTTTTAATTGCAGACGCATACGCCAAAAAAATAAAGACATAGAACCGTTTAATGATGATTTTAAGACCTATCTTTGCAATTATTTTCTATCGAGCCGATTTCGTCCAATTATGTATCGAGTCCGTCCACGGTCTTTGAAATATTGATGAATTATTAACATATAATTTTTTGATGTGCTAGAACAAACAGTTTTTCTTAAAAAACTGTTTAAATGACATCAATTTCAACAAAATTAGGTGTTGTCAGCCTCTTAACTGCTAGAGAGCTAGCTATAGCGTGTTTTTTAGTTCAAGTCTCGAGCTATCAAACACGCGCTATTGCGAGCTCGCTAGCAGTTAATAAGTTCTAAAAAATCGACGTTGTGTCTACTCTCCTCTGTGTCAACTGTCCTCGGTCTCCCCTATGTAGGTAATGAATGGTATGCAGTTTGAATATAGCTAAACCGAGGCCGTATTGTCTAACGCTTCTGACGCTAGCCTTCGCTTTCACCATCTCTTTCTGTCATCATCTTATACCGTTTGACAGAACGAAATAGTGATTGCGAAGGCTAGCGTCAGAAGCGTTAGACAATAAGCCTACCGTTTAAATGAGTTCTAGCCGCCCGCACCTCTCCCCTTGTCGTGTCGTCGTCTTGACTTGTCGTCATACCTCCCAGCCCCTGTACCGCGCGGGCGAAGACTCTGTAAAACGGTTTAGCTATAGTAGTAGTATTGAGTTGGCTAACAACTTTATTGACGTCACAGTTCTGTATTATCACATAAAATTTATGACAAGCGTTGTGACAGTTCATAAAATGTTTGCCGATTGGTGTGTGTAATTCTAAGGGAGTGTAAAAGCCTAGTAAAGTACAGTCGGGGTAAAAAAAGTCCGTCACATTAAAGTTAACAGTTGCTTGCACCAAGTCAAGTGTCAATCCTGTCAAAATGTTATTTCAAACGAAACAGAATATGGCATTGACGTTTCCCATTTTTCAAAAGGTACTAAGAGGACTTGATAAAGGTATCAGTTTAATAACTAACGAAGGTTTTTTTGTACCCCGACTGCACTTCACGATAGGGATTGAAATGAAAAAAAGTTTTTTTTTTTAACTTCTTTTAATAATGTTTTTCCCTATAAACTGCTACTTATTAAGGTTGATAACAATCTGATGTGTTTTATTCTAGAACTTTCAAACGTTTATTTATCATGCAACTATTTGTATGCCACATATGATACCAATTCGTAACCTATAAAATCTATTAACGTATCACTACATAGTATAAAACAAAGTCGCATCTTTAAAACTACGCAACGGATTTTGATGCGGTTTTTTTAATAGATAAAGCGATTCAAGGGGAAGGTTTATATGTATAATACATGCATAATTGCACCCGTGCGAAGCCGGGGTGGGTCGCTAGTGTTTAACAAAAAATGAATTAGTGAGTGGGGGTAAGATGAAAAGCAGTGTAAGATGAAAAACTACTCGCAGCACCCAAGCGTTTTTCATCTTTCACTGCTTTTCATCTTACCCCCACTCACCTACCTAGAGGCTCCGCTGTCTATCATGGTTGTAACTTTTAAACCATTACAGGCAGATATTTAACTTTTTCAGTGTTTATGCACTATCTGTTTATTTGCGGTCTGTATGAAAGCAAAGATTTCTATTAAAATGGATCTTTTCTCTTTTTTTCGCGTTTTTAAATCATTACGGTGTTACAGAATCCTTCGTTCGAGTCGAATTTGGCCGATTTTTGTCTGGAATGGAATGTTAATTCCTATTTTTTATAGTTATAGGGTCTTAAACGCGGCAATTTCATCTCAACTTCCACGTTCCACTGCAGAGCACAGGCCTCCTCTCAGAATGAGAGGGCTTGGGCCGTAGTTCCCAAGCGGGGCAAGTGCGGATTGGGAACTTCACACACACCATTTAATTTCTTCGCAGGTAGGTCTCGTAGGTTTTCTCACGAATGTTTTCCTTCACCGTAAAGCTCATGGTAAATTTCAAACGTAATTTCGCACATAAATTCCGAAAATTTTAGAGGTGCGTCAAACCGCTTGGCCACTACAACATCTGCCTCTCTTGCAACTTCTACCCACAGAAGAAAATAATGAAAAGAATGCTCACTGGCTTGATGTAAACGGCTTTAAAGCCTGCGAACTGTTGCTTGGAACGTTCTTGCGTGTCCGAACGTGCTCGCTCCCTGGGTAGGGTTGCCAGATGGTGGTGATGGAGACCTTCTTGTAAAATTATGCCAAAACAGAATTTAAAATTACCGCGCGGTTTCGAAATCAGTTCACTCACTCCGACTGCACAGAACGCGCTCGATGCGGCCAGTAAAAAGTAACACATTGATTTGTAATATTTATTTGCCCCGACGATAATCTTAAAATCCCGATTACATGAAATTTTGCCCCGATATTTTAGTCTATCCATCTGGCAACCCTACTTCTGGAGCCGATAAGAGTCGATTTACACCAGACGATCTAAGAGCGAGAGTTAGAACAAGAGCATTCTTTCTTGATCTTTTGGTGTAAAGCTGAAGAAGAGCATTCGTTACACTAAAAAATCAAGAAACGATGCTCTTGTTATAGCTCTTGCTTTTTGTTGGTCTGGTGTAATTTGGCTTTAATACGTTCGCAAATCTCCAGTGTGATATGACTCTAAGTCATTCGTTTAGAATTATAGCTAAACCGTTTAACTGAATCCTCGCTCGCTGGGTACAGGGGCTGCGGGGTATGACGACAAAGGGGGCCGGGAGAGGTGCGGGCGGTACACGAGGCGCGCTCGCCGCCCGCACCTCTCCCGGCCCCTTTGTCGTCATACCCCCAAGCCCCTGTACCGTGCGGGCGAACACATTTAAACGGTTTCTCTAGGTATAGTAGAAATTTTATCTCAGTTTTAATATTAATATTATAATTCTTCTGTACGTGTGTTTGTCACACAACTCCTCCTAAACGGCTAGACCGACTAGAATGAAATTTTGTGTGTATACTTCATTAGGTTCCTGGATGGTTTGAAAACACAATTAGACCCGGTAGGTGGCGCTACTGTTTGGTCCACTAGTAAATTACTAAAGGCTACTACAAACCGGGAGCGCGGGGCGCCGCCGGAGCGTGCCCAGCGCGGTCAATAACACTGAATCAAATACGGTGTGCCGCGCTGCCGGTGTGTCACCGTATATTTGATTCAGTGTTATAGAGTGCACTGGACACGCTCCGTCGGCGCCCCGCGCTCCCGGTTTGTGGTGGCCATAAATTATGTATTTCATCAATTATCATGCAACATGATTTCAGTGCAAAAAAATATTGAGTATCAATAAAATTTGTATATCAGTCTGTTATCAACCTTCACATCGCTACTAATACTGCTACATTGCACAATAAATAACTTAATTAATCATTAAAACTTAATTAAATATCGTATATACATTGTTATTTTTTATACAACTCGAGTGGGACATTATTCGACTATCGATTTATTTTTATTTTTATATTTACTTATTTTTATTTATTTACAAGGCCATTTCTATGGCGAGATTCAAGAAAAGGTTTTATTCGTTATTATAGTACTTTTTTAGGTTTGGGATATACTGAGCGGATCTCAGCTCAGTGTGTCCTCGGCCTTATTGCCCAAAAAAAAATTATCATACAATATTATAGTAAAAAAACTGTAGGTCAAGTTCTATAGACTTATGAATTTATATATTACATATATTTTTAATACACGATAAGTGTACATAATTGCCCCAATTTATTGTGTAGTACCTATACAAACTAAAGCGTGGTCAGGAGTTGATATTGTTATTTATATACTAAACGACAATGCCAAAATCTATATGTTACATTATGACATGTAATCTGATTTTAATCGACACTGGTTTTTTCAGCATTGCCCTTTGTCTTAATTTTCTGAATAAAACCTTAAGAAAAACCTTAAAATTTTCGAAACCATTTACCATGGCACTAATTATTAGGAACAAAAACAACTGTCATAGTTATTAAACAAAAAACAATTAAAACAATTAGAAAACAGATACGATACGTTGGTATGGTACTATTAGCTTTCCTTAAGACATGGGGCAAAATTGTTCTGTATAATAAAAAGCTGGGGTACATTTATACATTACAGATCTTAATTAAAGTACTCAAGTGAAATTAGACTAGGTACGTTGATAGTTTAAAATTTCCCCATAATATTTGCTCCACTTCATAATTTTGGATGAATACAGAATTTTTCATGTAAGTAGTTATGTTCATTCGAGGTCAAAAATATGTTATAACCACCCTATCGCTGGCAATTTGTGTTTCAAATTTTGTATAAAAATACCAGAAAAGTACGAACGTGTAAAAATATCGTTGACCTTGACTGTGTGACATCGCCACCAAAAAATACATACTTACTGACATTGTAAAAAGTTCCATTTTTAGATTCCTCAAGAAAGATTCCTTTTGACTTTTCAACTTTGAAACAATTCAAGTACTTAGAAGTTGTTTATAGTGCATTTTACACATTTTTACTGATTATATGCATTAGAGCATAACTTTAGAGTACATCGTGTGTAATATACGCAATAAACATAAACAAAAGTGTTTACAAAGATACTACAAATGCAAATTATCTATTGAGATGAAACAAGATATTTTTTATGCTGTAAAAGACAAAACAACGGCCATAAATGTTACATTATAAAAAAAAATACTAAGTCTCAAAGTAAAAAAAAAGTGCAATGCTAACCTATTTTGATTTAAAAATGGATTGAAAACTATCGAAACAAAATTCTCTTTTAAAAGTTACGGTTCTGTTGTAAACTTAGAGTAGTGAAACACACACTTAATGTTTTGAATTTTTTAGCCACGTTGCACACTTTTGCCCCATTGTAATATGATTCTTATCTACTGGCTCGAACATGATTTACTAAGCATGCATACTTCCCAATATAACTATATACAAGTTGTCTTAAAACTGAGATTGATTTCAGCGGGTAGTTGGGTGATTTTCATTGAACACTCTTATAAAGACTTTTTATTCAAGATAAAGTTGCCCCTATGACGCCGAATACTTTGAATGTCGACCAAGAAATTCTTTTACCACCCTAAGGTTCAAAGTCCGTCGTCCAGCTTAAAATAACAAAGGCCATTTTCACTTACATATCAATGTGACATTCAGCCTTATTGTTTTTATTATGATGTTGGTCTTACACCCTAGGTTCTTGAAGGTGAAAGTATCTAAGGTTCTTCTTTAATGAAAATTATAGTAAATCTAAAGGTGTTTTATTTCTGAGGTAAGTACAGGCCGGTATGAATAAAACAGTTCGAGGTGCGTTCGATCCAGTAATTGACTTTGAATTAATCGGTTGACGCGCCGACTACCGTCCTTGTGTTGTAAATAAAAACTGTAAGCTCTAACCGCGATAAAAGTTTGAATATTCGACTGTCAGTGGTGTTATGGATACGTTTGCAAAAGTATGATTAGAACTGTCATAAAAAATGATAAAGCGCTTACTTGGTCAACTATACTAAAGAACTCCTAAAAATAATGAAGGGATGTTCAATCAAGGTAATCCAGCTATCTACTGAAATACTCCAAATTCATTTTGAGACACAGTGCAATGTACCATGATTTGTCTTCTACTGCGAAAAGTACCTTCTAGAAACTACTGTCTGTTCTGCTGCTCTCTTTCCCTGGCTTTCATCTCTAGTTCTTCTTCCTCCCTCGTTAAAGGAACAGTGCTATGGTTGTACAACCCTTGGGCCATCAGCTGGAGAGCCAATGGGTTCCGTTGCCCCGAAGCCTTCTTGATCTTGGCCCGTTTGTTCTGGAACCAGATCTTGATCTGGGCTTCTGCTAAACCAAGCTCTGCGGCCAGGGCTTGCCGTCTGCGCTCGGTCAGGTAGCGGTTTTCGGCAAATTCGTGCTGTGGACAAATAAGCTGTGATTAATAATTATATTATCAAGGAGAGGTTTCTGTTTATGTGTTTCAGCATTATCATCATCTCCAACGAAAATACATCCTATTGCTGCGCTGAAGGTGCGACAACCGGATAGCCTAGTCACAAGTGGTTAGAGAACCTGACTACGAAGCCTGAGGCCCCGGCATAAGAATAAATAATAACAGAGTAGAAGGGAAACTCTCGCTCCGGCCGGACTCAAGGTCACGATATTAGAGTACTCGCTAAGCGAGAACTCAGTCAAGGTGTCACGGCCGGCGTCGCCGCCCGCGCGTTTGGCTGTTTACTGTTTGCGCGTTCGTTTTATAACAATGGCGTCAAGTTATTGTTGTATATTTGGGTGTGTAAATAATGGAAAAACGATGCCACACTTAAGTTTTTTTAGTTTGCCCAAAGATGATGAGCGGTAAGTAATATTTTCTAAATATTATTTCGTTTTCGTACCTAATTAATCAAAAAGACATATGAACAGTTCTTTTTGTGTAGCCAATTGTTTCAACCAATAATAAAATTTAGTTTAGAGTAGGTACCTACAGCATTTTATTGCTTTTCGTCAAATCTTCAATAGCCCCGCCATTGGTCGTTGACCTTTTCTCGCTCGCCTCGCCTCGCGACGCGATCGCGCAGCGCAGTGGCCAGTGGCGCAAATTTGATTTCAAAGTAAATAAAAACTTATATTTTAGCGATATTATCTTTAGATGTAATTAATATTTAACAGTAAGCAACCCTAGCAACACGTCTTGACGACAGAGGAGTGTAACGACGTGAGGGGGGAAGTAGGTATATAAATGGCGGCGTTTTGGACGCGGTCAAAAGAGATTCCCTTCTACTCTGTTATTATTTATTCTTATGGCCCCGGGTTTGATTCCTAATCGGGGCAGATATTTATGTGAAAAATACGAATGTTGTGCTCGAGTCTTGGATGTTTAGTAAGTATTTATATTATTATGTTTATCCGTTGTCTAGTACCCATAGTACAAGCTTTGCTTAGTTTGGGACTGGGAAAAGAAATTAACGAACCACAAGTGCTAGATACGATACCTAAGTCTGCGCGATATAGGTATTCATATGAAAAACACTATCACTTCCACATTAAATCATTTTATATTTTTTTCGTGTTAGCTAGCAGAACATTATGGGTTTTCAAAGAAGAAATTCAAGATTATCGAAAGTTAAAGAAATTTTCGTATGCGCTTGCTGGTTTTTTAGTTTAAGACTACTATAGGACTGAAAGGTAGCTGACCGATTTTTTTGTCTTGTTATTGTTGCCATCTTTATGCCTATGGGCCATCCATTAAGGTGGAACGGCACGCTCTAGGCGCGAAATTCAAAATTTTTACAGGTTTTAATTTATTTTGAGGTGACGGTGTAATTGTTTAACTTCATATGGTACTTGCGCTTGTAAAACAGTGTTCTTTATATTATTGTGTAAAGATTTTTAAGAATAAAACTGTTAGCTTGATATAAAAGTTGTCAAACATAGAAATTCGGACTTTCAACGTTTTGACAACTTTTATTTCAAGCTAATAGTTTTATTCTTAAAAAACTTTACACAATAATATAAAGAAAACTGTTTTACAAGCGCAAGTACCATATGAAGTTAAACAGTTACACCGTTTGCCCAAAATAAATTAAAACCTGTAAAAATTTTGAATTTCGCGCCTAGAGCGTGCGCCTCCACCTTAAATGACGTCATGCAAATTTTGATCATTTTATGACCTTGCCCTTATCACACTTAGGTATTACTATGAACAAAGCAATCATTCCTGTCCCATCTAAACATGTGGAATATTATGGCGTTGTTCTACCTATTTACCTTTAGTCTCGCAAGTTGTGGACCGGAAAAGGCAGTTCTGGGACGTTTCTCGTCGTTGGACATCGGTTCTCCGGGCGGTTTCTTGGGGCGGCGCGTGCGTGGACCTAAGAAGACGGGGCATAAGAGCACTCGGAAACGAGAACATGTCAAAATACATAAAGTTTAAAAATAATAATGGACGAAATACAATTGTAATTTGACGTACACTTTTCGGTGAAATCATTAATTAGTCAAACCTTTTGATAGTGGAATCTACAGATTGAATGAGTCGCCAGAGGGGCCAAAGACGCGAAGTCTTTGTTGTTTTTTACTTTAAGGATTGGAAGGGTGACTTGTGCTCGGGAAAAATCCCTTCGGACGAACTGGGAATGGAGGGCCCAGACAGTGTCCGACTTGCACGGACTAAAAAACTCGGTCACAAGTCCCCTTCTCTATTGGTTATCAAAACAAAAAACGTGTGCTTTATATTTTGAGGAGGGGAGGGGCAGGGAGGGGACTTAATCTACCTACAGTGTCCTGCCTCAGGAATCTACAGATTGGTTTAGGTTAGATTAAGTTTATGAAAATAATTATTTCTGAGAGGAGGCCTGTGCCCTCCAGTGGGACTTGTATAGGCTGGGGTGAAGTTTATTTTAACAGTTTCTCAGAAAACTGCATCAATTTAAAATTAAATGTATTTTGTCCTTTATACTTTCAAACTTCATGTAATTTGACACGAGGCGCATGAAACGCGCCGCTCGTTTCCAATACCATTTGAATTTATTCCGAAAAGATAAATTTATGAAATTTTAGATATATTTGCTACAGGGTAAAGACCATGATTATTTTTAATAAGCTAGCTGGTGAAGGTAGTGGGACGCAATGGATGCGGATGGCGCAGGGCCGATCTGTTTGGCGAGCCCTGGGGGAGGCCTATGTTCAGCAGTGGACGTCTTTCGGCTGAAATGATGATGATGATTTCCCAATACTGTTAGTCCACATTTTATCATGACGCGATACGTCGGAATCTGGTGTCCTCGTTAAAGGCAATCACGGTCTATGCATATTGTATGTCAGCCCTATATTGTACAAAAATAAAGAAAACATACTATTGGAAACCGTTGAGATACATAAAAAAATTACAGTACAGTCAAGGAATTTAATTTCCTACCCACCTAAGTTTGAATATCGTACGGCAAACTGTCACCATAAGAGCTAGCTACGATGTTGTTTTGACGTGTTGCAATTGACATTTCGATCTTAATGCATTGCCAATATTAAAATCGCTGTCAATTGAAATTGCGAACAATGTAAATGGGTCGATCAACTTTTCTTTTTCACTCGTTGCTATAGTAACGGTCTCCTGAGTAACTCTTTAAACCGTAAATTTATTTGATTAAAATTTGCCAATCATGCATTTTTGTGGTGGTTTTAAACCTCTTCTACAATGGGTCATCTAATAAGCATGTTAGTTAATGTGACACAACATTTCTTCTAATCAAACTGTACTCTTTTGTCCCCTCGCTGACGGGACAGAATAACAACAAGAAATAGTTGATCCACCCAAATAAACCATTTCATGAAATATCCATATTCTAGCACTTGTTTATTGTTTTAATGGTTTAGGATAGTGTTGTGGTAAGTTTTGATTAAATAACACACGGATTTAGCAGTATTTGATGAGGGAAAATGGAAAAAAAAGACATTTTAAATACAAGGTTTGTTTACATTGTTTGCAATTTCAATTGACTGACAGTTTACACGACATTTTTACGAAATGGGTAGGGAATTAAATTCCTTGACTGTACATGTATGAAGTTCAAAGGCGAATGGTCTTCATCCCATAACAAATATTTCTAATGCAAAATAATCATAAATATAATGATGCATAACTGCTAACGACATCCTATTGTTAAATTTCACCTAGATGTAGGTACGTCTGCAAAATACGCCAAAATTAGATTAATATTAGATTACGTTATATTGTTGTGACTTTATAGTTTAGTTATGTACTGTGTCGGTGGTGTGATATTTTAAGAAGAAGCGATATGCACGACCTCATAGGTTCCAAGTAACACTGTCATTGTATACTTAATAATACTTAACATTACTATTGTAATTCGGTTGAAAAGTTTTGGCTACTCTACACATTCAATAAGTTAAGGATTTTATCAAGTATTATGAGAAAACCTTAAAAGATGGTTCCGTGAGATTACCCTGTTAAATAAGTGTCAAACGATGTGATATATATGCAACATGTATTTATCAAATTAACTCTCTAGTCTGTTAACTTAACAGCACAGTACAAGTGCTCTACCTGACCTGTATCCATGTGCTTAAAATAGGACACAGAAATGTGTTACAGCTTTATATATTTCCGCATTAATAATATCCGGTATCATTGCAACATGTGTCTTATCACAAAAACTTACTTCTACGTTAATTAAGAAAAACAAAAAATAGTAAGCAAAAACACAGCAAAACATTAATAAGAAAGAAACCAGCATGCAATGTCTTGTAGTAAATATTGTAAGTTAATTATTCCAATGCTCAATAAAAGTAAAAAACGTAAAAAAATACTAATTTCAAACTAGTATCATTATTGTACATATTTAACATTTTGTTCTAGTGTAACTTCACATTACTTGCGAAATACGAGCATGCGCAATAAATTCAAATGAATAAATAAACTGTCCTATTGCATGCTGGCTTGGTAAATTACGATTGTTAGTAAAACACAAATAACATAAAATGCACACATATAAACCCTTGTCTAAAATTTTATTATAGGATGCAGTTGGGGCAATTTTAGACATGGGGTAAATTTAAACACTGCTAAATGTCCAGTGTTGCTACAATGTTACAATGTTGTAAATATTACGATATTCAATGTCACTATTAAAGCCAAAAATAAGTTATTTCTGATTTGTACACGACTGCCAACATAAAAGAGTTGTTATTATCTATTTTACTGGTTTTCCCGTTAGACATTATTTCAAAATTTTTCAAAACTAGAACACATGGGTCATTTTTAAATTTTGCGCCGGTAAACTTGTCACAAACCTAAAAAAGATGCTTAGTATTTTATTGTAATAAATGTAATAATGCATGGTAACAGATCGTAGTAGCTCTATACAAATAGCAACAGAGTGTTCTGCGCAAATTTGAAATTACCAGCTCCAACTTTAGGTTCTTTCTTGGGTTTTTAATGTGTTCTAATGTTGGTATACTTCGGAAAAAAATCAATAACAAGTGTCTGTAAAACCATCAGTAAAGTCAAAAATGGTTAAACAAAAATGCATCAGCGGCGGAGAAACTCATTGCTACATCAAAAAACCAATCACTGCATGACAAATGGCACATAACAAAAATCAAATTAAAAATATACTGTTAAACCATTTGAATCAATGCGGAACATTCTCACAATGATTGTTATATTGATATCACAATGCTTCAGAAGGACATTATTCGAACATTTATTGTGAGAACGTTTCATAATTGTCGCTATTCAAATGGTTTCACTGAAAGTGCAACACGACACAAATTACATTACACCTGTAAGAAAAATCGTAACGTAGGTACGTATAGTATAAATCTTCCCAGGTGAACTTTTCGCTTCGAGCCCTTATCTTCCAAAACAAACGGTATCGTCATAGTTTTAAGGTTCAAATTTAATGTAATGGCTCGAAGCGAAAAATTCACCTGGGAAGATTTATACTATACAGATGTAGTGTAAAATGATTTTCCATCGGGAAAACTCGGATCGTAATCGGAATACGATTGCACCCGAACTGTCAATCAATGATTGTATTAAATGAGTGACGTTTTCATATCCATTAATATGGAACTTTATTGTTTGGTGTCAAATGTCAAAGTGAAAAATGTAAGATGGCTACACGGCTGTAAGATGGGTACTGAAGCTAATTGAGAGAGCACGATAAATACGAACTTTTCCGATAAAGTACGAAGGAAAATCATTTTGCACTGCATCTGTAACTCAGTTACAACACAGTGACACTTCATTGAAAAAATACAAGGCAAGCAATAGGCAGCCTTATCGCTTCAGAGCGATCTCTTCCAGGCAAGTTTTTACGACAGAAATATGCAATAGATTTCAGCATCATATAATTTCTATTGCAATTTCTTTAAAGTAACGTGGTAGTTTGAATTTTTTTCTACTCGAAGTTTACCTGTAATAGATCGCTTCTTAGCGATAATATCGCCTGTTGTTTAGCTACTAGCTTTAGTTTACTATTAATTTTCATACTCTTGGTTACGTACTGTATTGATATTTCTTAAGTGCATATAAACAAGGACAATAAAGCAAGAAGGCTGTCAATGTCTATGCGATTCAGGCCTGAAAGGTCTGTTTTCCTAAAATGTACCGACAATGTTGTTCATACATAATGCGGGCTGCGTTCAATTTGGCCTGACCGCGATCGCAGAACGCATTCCGTGTGGCAAATCCTTTATGGTAATGCTATTATAGGAATGTAAACATTTTGAATACACAACTTCCTGATATTATACACATTTTAAATAGCAGACATTTTGAGAAAACTGACAAAATATAAGTGCTAACATTGTGAAAACGGAGACGTTTTGAGAATTGGACATTTTAGAAAAACAGATATTTCCGGCATGAGCCTCCTCTGAACTCTCGGCCCCTTTGTCGTCATACCCCCCAGCCCCTGTACCGCGCGGGCGAAGACTCACTTAAACGGTTTAGCTATAAGTAGTTAGGGATGCTCATGATCGTATCCCCAGAATAGCTCTGTTGCAACTGGATATTGATAAGCAGTAATAAGTCAACCCATTATGAACATCATTTTAAGAAAATGGCGGCTAGTGATTTTTAATACGGATTTTTTAGTTCATTTCAAAAATTTTTTGTCATTTTTCGATATTGTGAAGGTATAATTAAGTCACATTCTTTATAAAATGTCGAGGACACGACAAGGTACAGTCGATTCCCTAACTTAAGTATTTACTTTTGTATGCAATTAGTATAGGATACTTCATTTCATATTACAATCTCAATTTTCGAGTTGTTCTGCTTCGACACGTTATTGCTTATCAGAATCCTACTATTAATAAGAATAGCGAAAATTTCAAACACAATAAAAATATAATAAAAAAACACACTGGCATGAAAAAATGGCATCCCCCGACGATATTCCCACACAAGCGGACGATGCAATATCTTAACCAATTCAGTTCAGAACGCTTCGATATTTAAAATTGGTTAAAATATTTCACCGACTGCCTGATGGGTTGCCATAGCGAAGCGGAGTGACCTGTGGAAAAACCGACGGCTCCTTACTTCAGTCTTCTATCAGTATTTTATTTTTGGGTTGAGTTCAAAAAGTTGGACCAATTAACACCGATAGCACATCTATAATAACCCAAAAAAGTCGTTGCGTTGGTCGTGCAACGGATTAAAATATAAATGTATGGAACATTATGTCACGATGAAATTCCAGTCAAGGTTAACATGGTCCGACTGTTTGAACACCACCCTTAATAAGTTAGTACAGAAGTTAGAGTAATTCTCCTTAAAGTATAAACATAGTGCATTCGAGCTGTTGCAAACTAGGGGCAAAACTGAACATAAGCAAAACTCAATTTCATTTGATAGTTCCGGTTTTGCCCCTCACAACCTGCGCCCAAAATTTGGCATAACCATGTTGCAATAATACCAAAATAAACTAAGACCTTTTTATCGATTCCCCTTGAAATGAAGTTTTACGTCAAAATACCGTGTATCTAAAAATATGTTAAAGGATTCCAAACAAAATTTGTGATACTCTGTATGTGATGACTAATATAAAAATTTTCTGATACTCTCGAAACGTATAGAAAACAACCAAAAATTTAGAGTGATTCGTCTATTCTGTTGTCACAGTGATATGATACCTAAAGCATCGAAATAACTTCGATATCAAATGACACTTTTTTGCCCCAACTTTTTTAAATACTCCATGATTGATCGAGCAAGGTCAACGGCCAGCATTTTCTAGGAGACCGAAGTGCCATAGACATTTTTTTGTATCTTTTTTTAAAGGTTTTTAAAGGTGCCCATTTACGTGGGTAATTCGTTTTTTTTTTTGTTTTTGTTGTGACAGCGTGAAGGTTTTACGGATGAGTTGTCATAGTTTTGACATTATTAATGTTTGTGTCAAAATATTAGGGGTTTTTTAGCGTGCGGGGTTTTGAAAAATATTTAAGTAATGGTTCATGACTGAAGTGTTTGGGAAATAAGTAATCAAAAAAATAGTAAACAATAAGGATTAAAACTACCTACTAAATTTAGGCTATATGTAGTGGTGTATGATAAATAAATGATATTGACTTTGAAATGATTCATATAATATTTAAATATATTTTTGTGTTTGTTGTATTTCGTGATCGAAGCTTGAGTAGAAAGTGTTTTATATAAAATAAATGGTTTTTTCTCACGTGGCAGCCGTGAGGTCCCGTACTTACTTCGTCCTAAAACAAAAAGAAAATTACAATTAGGTACACGAAATAAATCAATTTTAACAATATATAGCAAATAAGTTTTCACTTAAATAATTGTTAAATAAAAACTATTTTCCGAATGTTCTTTGTTATTGCAATGTCGACTCTTACGGCGAGTAGTCATAAAATGCGTCAGATGTTGCATACATATCATTTCGCTATTTCCGCGATTCCTTAATTGAATAGTTTTTTATATGCAAGCCGAGTTTTTATATATATTTTTAAACAAATATTTAGCAAAGAGCTTAGAACCGACAACCGTTGGAGTAAACGAGTTCTTGAGTGGAGACCGCGTCTTGGCAAACGTAGGTAGTCTGCGAAAGGCTGCTGGTAGAAGCTGGATGCGTCTAGCCGAGGACAGGGCGCAATGGCGCTCATTGGGGGAAGCCTATTATATGTCCAGCAGACTGCTGTAGGCTGATGATAGGGATTGCAATCCCGCAGCTCACTCAATCCCGCGGGATTGTTATGCGGGATCACGCGGGATCCCGCATCTTTGAAATTATGTTATAAAATCAAATTTAAACTACAGATTTTTGTGTAAAAAAGCAACAGAAATTATTTATTCTCTATTAATTAAGTATAAGTAACAAATTGATTCAATTCAATTCAAATACAATTGAAATCATTAAATAAAATATAACAACAAATAATTAAAAAAAATAAAAAACTAGTAATCTGTTTTCTTAAATTCATCTCTAAAATGTTTGGCATAGTTTAATAGTTTTGTTTAATTTTACCCTTAGGTATACTCCTATAACAACAGTTTTATATTTTTAATTCAGTCTTATTCATATAATGAGTAATAATCAAATAACAACTTTCTCGTAGGTGCTAAAACTATGATATCAACCTATAGTGATAACTATTGAAAATAAGCTCTTAAGAAGCAAATGACATTATTGTGTCGATTTACGCGAAAGTTTTAGCGCCAAATTTTTAATTTGTGGGATCCGCGCTTTGAAGGTGCGGGATCCAGCAGATTAATAAAAGCAGCGGGATCCTGCGGGAATGCGGGATCCCGTTTTGTGGGATTGCAATCCCTAGCTGATGATGATGATGATGATGTAGCAGAAGGTCGTGGGTTCGAACCCAGGCTCGCATCTGAATTATTCGGAATATACGTCCGAAATTACAATTCAAATTTACCATGTACTACTTATGAGGAAGCTTGCACACATTATGTTTGAAGTTCCCAATCCGCAATGGACTCGCGTGGGAACTACAAACCAAGCCCTCACATTCTGAGAAAAGGTCTGTGTCCCGCAGGGCTGCTACGTTTGACCGATGTCAGGTCTGACCTTCATCATCAGTCTATGCTCGTCCACTACTGGACATAGGCCTCACTCATGGCACGCCACTGAGCACGATCCCTCGGCCATTCTCATCCAACTCTTGCCAGCCGCCCTGCGAAGATCATCGCTCCACCGAGTTGAGGACGTCCCACGCTACGTTTGCCGATCCGTGGTCTCCACTCAAGAACTCGTCTACCCCAACGGTTATTGGTTCTTCGAGTCTGACCTTGTTAAGTATACTGTACAGTGTATACAGTGGACCAACCTAAACAGTGGACAATATTGCCCCATGTTCGAAAATATCCCAAAGCTTAGCTACCCCTAAGAACAAATGCCCGAGATACAGATAAGCTTAATTTCGTTTAATGAACCCATTAATTACAAATGGAATTCTCAGAATGTGACGTGTAACGGTAGTTTTTTGTTTGCTTAATTTTAATGGACATATTAAATTAAGGTCATTATGTTAATATAGTCATAATACGAGTATTAGTGTGGGGTTTCGACTTAGTTTTTCAGGATAATTAAGGAAACTGTCGCACTCGGAGACGCTAATTAACTGTGATGGATACTTAAATGATTTCAATTATTGAATTGAGACGTGACATTTAAAAACACATTTTTAGGGTTCCAATAGGGATTACAGAGCCTCTGCTGTCTGTCTGTCTGTCATAGGGCTGTATCTCTTGAACCGTAATAGCTAGACACTTGAAATTTTCACCGATTATGTATACTGTGGCCGCTATAACAACAAATACCTACTAAAAATAAAATAAAGTTAAAAATTAAGTGGGTCTTCATGCAAGAAACGTGTTTTGTCAGCGATTTTAACTCGATCTTTATAATGGCGTCAACCAGACACTTCAAATTATCATCGTTTATGTATTACTGAGGTCGCTACAATAAAAAATAGTAAAAACATAATTAATTTATGTTCAAGACGGATCCCGAATAACCAATATAAAATGATCCCACACTGCGTACAATTTACTTAGAAGCAGCTTACACTGGATTATTATAGTTACGGCTGTTTACGGCGTATATTTTGGCATACCTAAAAATTTTTACGAAACCCTCGGTGCGCGAGTCCGACTCGCATTTAACCGGTTTTTTTAAATTATTTTAAGTATATTATATCATGATAGTTTGATTTTATTTACTATTATTTATATCAGTCTTAACTTATCCTACAAACACATTTTACGTGATCTACACAAATAAACGTTACTAAAAAAGTTATTGTTATGATCTTACACCAGTTGTATTTTCAATATTACTTAAAATCGTACAATAATAACATAAAATTATAAAAAGAGTCGCTTACGTATTTACAAGATTACAGAATTTAGATAGCCAAACAAATTTAAATCATAATGTCTTCATTGAAACATTTAAATTGGCATTTTCCCCAATAAGCCGATGCCTAACGAAATTCCTTCATAATTAAAAAACAAAAATCTTGTCTATGCCACTTGAATGCACGTCAAACTGACATAAGTCATGCTGACATCTCTCAACTCTACATCTTATTCTTTCAGAATTAAGGTCCAAATTCGAAGAGGATGTCCCGTTGGCTTCTAACGCTTTTTTCGAGTAAAAATAAAAACAAGGTGGTCTAATAATGAAGCTATTAAATATGTTCAACACTTCGTATATTTATTCATGTCTGAATTAATATTATCATATTTAATGTAGCTGGTTTTGAATTTCGCCTATCTAAAACTAGTTTTGCTATTCAAATCGGTGATAGAAGGAAGTTATGGAGTTGATACGTATGTAATGTCACACGGCGACTTATTTATTGGACAATATAACAGGCAAAATACTAAATTTATGGCAGGTTTGTTTATCCTCTTTGAGACGTGGCTGTTAACCCTTTCAACGCCGCGCCTCGACAAAACGTAAACCTGCTTTGAATCTTATGTCATTGTGTCAAGATCACTTTGACACTGTACTTTGTGACACCTATAAGTGTCGTTGGCGTTGAAAAGGTTGGCCCTACCGAGATTTTGGCGCATTTATTTCATTCATTTCATCCCTTGCTGTTTAATTACTATAGTCCGAGAAGCTCGTGCGCGACCCTCCGCGGAACCCTGTCGCAGTCAGCGTTTGCCGCACTTATTAAAAACAATCTTGTTAAGGACAGCAGAGGCTCCCTGCGACAGGGTTCCGCCAAGCGCCGCGCACGAGATTTAGTTCTGAAATTCATGTGTAAGATATTTGGGGATTCACTCTAGTACCAGTGTTTTTCGAAACACGATTAAAATAAATCCTTAGTACGGCGTAAATACTGCACGGCAGGTCATGACTTTTTGCATGTTGATAAAACAAGATGTTTTCTAGGGCCTAGCGTTGCTACATTTTTAAAAAATGTATTTGTTTTAGTAATACGATGAAAATAACTAAATACACGCGCGGTCTGACTGACCTATCTTGAGCCGTCGTGTTTTCCCCTTGTCCGTGTAATTAGTTGTGTTAGTTCTCCTTCGGCCATCAGACGGGAAACTTGTGTCGCTTGCGCTTACGCACGAGTGCATAGAATACCTAAAATCGATTAGCACAAGAAGCTCAGTGCGGCCTTAACGATAAGCCCCATAAGAAAAGTTAAACTCAAGGTCACTCAGAGGGCGATGCAGAGGGCTATGCTCGGAGTTTCTCTGCGGGATCACATTAGAAATGATGAAATCCGCTCAAGCACCAAAGTCACGGACATAGCTCGAAGACTCGCCAGACTCAGGCAGCCGGCAGAGCACATCGCTACTAGAACTGTACCTCTGCCATGAGTTACACTAGTTTACAGTGACCGTACTCGCTAGCGACGGCGTAAATGATTTGTATGGAGAATTGTGTACAGCGCCTCTAGCGGTCACTTACGGAGGTACAATTCTCCATACTGTACGCTTAGTATAAGTTTTACTTCACCAAAATACTTCTCGATCGCGTTTACGTTAAAATTTCAATTCTATGGAAATATGGACGCGTGCGTGCGGAGGCGCTGTCCATGTTTCCCTAGTAATTGATTTTTTTACGAAAACGCGATCGAGAAGTATTTTGGTGAAGTTAAACTTATACTAAGTATACAGTACGCTTAGTATAAGTTTTACTTCACCAAAATACTTCTCGATCGCGTTTACGTAAAAAATTCAATTACTAGGGAAACATGGACAGCGTCCCGCGCGCGCGCTTCCATGTTTCCATAGAATTGAAATTTTTACGTAAACGCGATCGAGAAGTATTGAAGTGAAGGAAAACTTATACTAAGCATACTGTATGCTTAGTATAAGTTTTTACTTCACGAAATACTTCTCGATCGCGTTTTCGTAAAAAAATCAATTACTAGGGAAACATGGACAGCGCCTCCGCGCGCACGCGTCCATGTTTCCATAGAATTGAAATTTTTACGTAAACGCGATCGAGAAGTATTTTGGTGAAGTAAAACTTATACTAAGCGTACAGAGTGCTTAGTATAAGTTTTACCTCACCAAAATACTTCTCGATCGCGTTTACGTAAAAAATTCAATTCTATGGAAACATGGACGCGCGAGCGCGGAGGCGCTGTCACATGTTTCCATAGAATTGATTTTTTTACGTAAACGCGATCGAGAAGTATTTGGTGAAGTAAAAACTTATACTAAGCACTCTGATCATTTAAGCCGTCGCTAGCGAGTGCGGTCACTGTAAACTAGTGTAACTCATGGTAGAGGAACTGATGGCGGGGCTAAAAGGTTCTCGAATGACGTCTACGGACCGGAAAACGCAGTGTAGGTTAGGTTGCCTACAAGAAGAGGAGTAACGACTTGGCTAAGGTTGCAGGAACGCGTTGGACGCGGATGGCGCAGAACCCCTCCGTTTAGGGAACCTTAGGGGAGGCCTATGTTCATTAGTAGACGTCTTGTCTTGTTGTTACGTGGAATAGGGATGTTGACACCACCAATAAACTGACGTAGGTACTTTTTATGAGCTGTCAAAACACAATTCTCCCATAGAGTTTGAATGGCAATAGCAACTTATGACGTCACTTGTTCGCCAACTCAATCGACTAACTATTTAATTTGTTTTAAAGCAACAAAAAATCTAATTTTGCAGTTAATCGAAAATTAATCTGGTTTTTAGGGCTAAAATAAAGCGTTTTTTTTCCTGGAGTCGTGTCTTCAAATTATCTGGTTATCTATCCTGAAACATTGAAAACGTTTATTTGAATTTCGGTTTGAAAAGTAGGTACCTATTATCTATTCGACGTTGAACATGTCCGTTTTTTTTTTCTTTCTTATAATATACGACCGCTTTAGCCTAGTTGGTAGTGACCCTGCCTACGAAGCAAGAGGTACTGGGTTCGAATCCCGGTAAGGGCATTTATTTGTGTGAAGAGCACGAATATTTGTACCTGAGTTATGGATGTTTTCTATGTGTTTAAGTATTTATTTATCTATACAAGTATGTTTATCGTCGTCTAGTACCCACAGTACAAGCTTTGCTTAGTTTGGGACTAGGTCGATTTGTGTAAGATTGTCCCCTAATATTTATTTATTATTTATTTTTTATACTTTTTGAGTTAAGCACCTAAGCATCTATTGTTCGGATTTTGTAAAAGGGAAATAGATATGTTGCTAATCCATGGATTTAAAAATGCCTGTTGTATGTAAATGTACAAGTTGAAAAAAAACTAAATAACTTGATAAAAGACTATTTCCGATGGCAACGCCAAACCCCACAATTTGACGCGGCATATGATTTTTAATCAAGAAAACAACGTATAATTTTCACACGTAAGGCTTTCATTAAAATGGGATAAAAACAGGTTTTTTTAAAAGCCACCTCGTAATTTTAAAGGCGTGAAGTAAATAATTAAAAAAACCAGAGACAATTCCGTGACCTTTTTGGTGAATTATGAATGAATACGTTGGTGTTATGTTGGTATTATTGCAGAAGGAACGGTTATTATTTTGTCACTGACTTTTTACTAGGTGTGGTGTTAAATAATAATTATATTATTATGACTACTACTTTAGGTCGTAATTTCGACTTTATATAGGTATATGTATAAAAGTAGGTATAGTCCAAAAACAGTACATAAAATTGTAGATCTATTTGAAAAAAAAAATACAACTTGTTGTGTTTCTTGCCGGGTTCTTCCCAACAGGGTTTTTCGGAACAGGTGGTAGATTCTTCGACTGTCATAAGTATTTTTATGGGTGAAATTAAATACAGATACTTAGAATTTGAGGTCATAGAGCAATGTGGCATCAAATAAACGGGGACTCCTAAGCCTAAGTCGTGAAAATGAATGTTTGTTCTTGTTCTGTACGTTCAGTTTATCTATATCTATATCTATCTAGATCTATCTATCTTCTATTCTATCTACATACATATATCTATCTTCTATATCTATATCTATCTATCTATCTATCTATATCTATGGGGTGCTGGGGGGGGGGGTATTTTTTTACATCGAGGAACTAAGGAGAGCTATAATTGATGAAAAAGCAAATTGGATAAAAAATAAGCTGCCCAAATTACTAATTCCACGCGGACGGAGTCGCGGGCAAAAGCTAGTAAATAAATAAAATCACGGGACAATTCACACCAATTGACCTAGTCCCAAAGTAAGCTAGAGAAAGCTTGTGTTATGGGTACTAGGCAACGGATGAACATACTTATATAGATAGGTACATACTTAAATACATATTAAACACCCAAGACCCGTGAACAAACATTCGTATTTTTCATACAAATATCTGCCCCGACACGGGAATCGAACCCGGGACCTCAAGCTTCGTAGTTAGGTTCTCTAACCACAATGCCATCTTTATTATGGTTCTTGAGATAAATTCCTATGTATGACAGACAGACAGTATAGCGACATTACTACGGTTTCATCTATCACCCTTCGAGTATGCCTTGGTTTCAAAAATACTATGCAAAAGTCGTCTAGCGTTCAACGTGAACCATAGATAATTTTATATGTATATCTGATCGAATAATTAAAATTCTAATAAAATTCCACAAACCGTCTGCGAGACGTTATAACCTCTTTACAAAACCGGACATTACCACCAACGACGATCTGTAATGAAGACATTTGCCTCCAATAAGCGACCCATTATTACAAACTTGACTGATAAAGAACCTAACGACACTCAAGTCAGACCCAACTCTATAAACAAACAATTGAAGTTCAATTTCGTTCGAAACGAGACGAAATTGAAAAAAAATAGTTTCGATATTTAAAATCGAACGCATTTTGAACTGTGTTCCGTTTTTAATTAAGAAATATTTCTGTTTGATGCCGTTAGCGTTTTGTTTTATTTTACTTTTTAAACTCAAAAAGGACTCTGGTCGGTTATTCGAAGAGTCTTTTTCGTTTGTTGTTCCTAATTAATTACAATATAATAAATCGTTAGTGGCAATTAAAGGTTATGTTTATTTAGTCGGGGTTGCCATCGGCGAGATCAAACGTTCGGAAGCCGCGGTTTTGAATTATTTCTTGTGGCTACACCGAGTTTATTGATAAACAACCTACTTCGTCTTGTGTTTTTTTATTTTCTAATAAACATGACAGATGGCGTGGGCCGCTTTTGACTTAGATTTTAAAATAAAATAAGTTATTTTTGCCATTTAGTGTGTAGATAATCTCCCGTTGTTTTATATGGCATCTCATTTAATTCAATAGAATAATAAATAGAGACGGCATCAGAGTTATCTGTCACATAAGATAGCTGGAATCTGGAATTATACAGAGAGTAATAGAAAACAGGGGAACTGTTAATCTCAAAAATACTTATAGTCGATCTAGTAAGTGCTTTGCCATTTCTTATGAGATTATAAAAGAACAAAACAAATTTTAGGATTTTCGGATAATCCCACAGGCTAATGAATGAGAAAATGAGATTTATATAGGTATTCAATTAAATCACGGTCCGTGACCCTATCTCAGTAACCATTCCTTTAGAATCATAAAGGTGAAGTAAAAAGGTTTTTTTTTATTTCTCGCGGGATAGAGCTTGCTAGTAGACCATAAATTTCCATTGTACGCGGACAAAGTCGCGAGCAAACGCTAGTTTAAAATAAGTTCTTGCCTTTGGTCTGACGTTACGAGAAATCCAAAATGGCAGCTTATTCTTCGCGTTCGTGCAAACTAATAATAAAACTTTCCACATGTTAATGCGGTAAACACGGCGTCCAATTAAAACTCAGATAGCAATCGCAAATTATGCCATAATGTCTTAATTAGCTGTGTGCGGGTGGTCCCGAGTTCGAATCTCGTACAGTGAGTCAGTAAGGTATACGTACGAGTGCTGGTCACTGTATCATCAATTCATCATCATCCCAGCCTATACACGTCCCACTGCAGGGCACAGGCCTCCTCTCAGACTGAGAGGGCTTGGGCTGTAGTTCCCACGCGGGCCTGTGCGGATTGGGAACTTCACCATTGAATTTCTTCGCTTATGTAGGTTTCCTCACGATGTCTTCCTTCACCGTAAAGCTCGTGGTAAATTTCCAAAGTAATTTCGCACATAAATTCCGAAAAACTCAGAGGTGCGAGCCGGGATTTGAACCCACGACCCTCTGCTTGAGAGGTCCCACTAGGCCACCGTGGCTATATCCCAGCCCGTGTACAGTCAGCTAATTTGATTCACGTCAGTGCAGGTCAAAGGATTATAAACTTTCTGATCACAACATGCAATAAACGTAAAGAGTTTATAAACGTTTTCGCTCCATGACATAAGAAGAAGTTTTGACGGATGGCCAGTGACAATTCAAGTTATTAATTAATACATAAGCAAAAGCTCGCAAGCTCGGTGGAGCGATGATCTTCGCAAGGCGGCTGGCAAGAGCTGGATGAGAGTGGCCGAGGATCGTGCTCAGTGGCGTGCCATGGGAGAGGCCTATGTCCAGCAGTGGACGCGCATAGGCTGATGATGATGATGATGATGACATAAGCAAACTCCTTTCCTATTTATTATTGGTGACACATGTTCGTAAAATCGAGATGTCATCATGGCATACTTCACGTAGCAGATAAACACATCGAGTCATTATAACATGGTCCTATAGTGGCTTAGGATACAGGTCTGGCCCACTGCAGGACACAGGTGTCTCAGAATGGCCGGGTTCTAGTTCCCACGCGGGCCCAGTGCGAATTGGGAACGTAACACACTATCGAATTGCTCATCATTTTTACTGTAAATCCGGTTCGAAGGACCATGCTACATTTACGATTTGAACTGAAAAAGTCCTGTAGATTTACATAAATACAATTTTATTACTTTAATTACTTTTAATTCGCACCCCGAACAACAATACAGTAAAAGTTTAAAAGAAAATTGTTGACATCTGTGCGAAAGGGAGAGACACACTATATCTGCTCTCTCTCTAGCGCAGAGAAATAATATTAATGTTGTATTGCCAACATTGCAACTAATTTTTTGGGGTTCCGTACCCAAAGAGTATCAAAGGGACCCTATTACTCTGTCTGTCTGTCTGTCCGTCTGTCTGTCACATGGCCCTATCCTTAGAACCATAATAGCTAGACATTTGAAATTTTCACCCAATGTGTATTACTGTGGCTGCTATAAGTAGGTACCAAAAAGTACTAAAAATAAAATAAAGTTAAAAATTTAAGGGGGGACTGTTTAGATCAACTTACCAGAATCGCTGTTTCCTAGTTGCCACCATTCGCATTTTTACCCAAATGCTTTTTTCCCACTATAGTTTTTTACTGAAGCTTATTTTCACAGTGGCGTTTTTCCCAATTTGAATCGACGCAGAAACAGTGTCAACGGAGCTCCGGTAACGCGGAGCTTCTACTTCTGTGTGCTTTTAGTCTATCGGGCCGATGCAAACTTAACATATAAACCTACCTGTTTCTGTGTCGACTAAAATCGAGAAAGAAACGCGATTGCGAAAATAAACTTCAGTAAAAAAAATCATAGTGGAAAAAAGGGTCTCTATGATTTCCCATAATTTCATAAGTCATAATGTATCATTTTCCATGATCAACGTTAGTCATAAGTGATTAATTTCTGATACAGTATTTTCTTCGGAATTTTGTTATAAAACAAACCTAACCTACTGCATTCTACAAGATGTCATTTAAAAAATCCCTGAAGAAAATTCTGTTACAGAAATAAATCACTTTATGACAATTCAACGTGGGAATGCTGCCTGCGTGATGGGCACCCTACCTAAGGGGCCAAATTTAGATTGTAATTTTTAGTTTTAATTTTTGTTTAGTATTTTAAGTTAGTTTTATTTATGTTAATTTTAATATTAGTCTCTGTTTTTGTACCTACTTTTATTGTTTAATAAAGTATCAACATACTTTATGACAAACGTTGATTATGAGAATGATACATTATGACTTATTAAATTATGGGAAACCAAGGTGCGCCAGGAAAAAAGCATTTGGGAAAAATGCGAATAGAAAGGTTACTAAGAAATAGCCATTCTGGTAAGATCTAACCAACCCCCCAGGATTCGCTTGCCAGACTATAGTCCTCAGTAAAGGCTCCTATGTTCCGTGCACCTCCACGCCGGTTATTTCGAGCGATATGCGCGCGCGCCTAATTTCGAGCAAACACGCGCGGGTGGTCGCCCACCCAAGCGCGCGCAGGGAATGTGTGGAGACTCACAACATGTAAATAGAAACATATATTTTTCTTAAGCATATCCATAAAAGCCAAGAAGCCAAAAAAGGCCTAGTGGCCTAGTGGTTAGAGTCTGACTACGAAGCTTGAGGTCCCGGGTTCGATTACCAGTGAAAAATGCAAATGTTTGTGCTCGAGTCTTGGATGTTTAATATCTATTTAAGTACGAGTATGTTTATCCGTTGCCTTGTACCCATAACACAAGCTTTAGGTACTATCTTTGGGGCTAGGTCAATAGGGATGTTGAGAACAGCAATCAACTGACGTACTTTTAACGAGCTATCAAAATACAATTCTCCCATAGAGTTTGAATGGCAATAGCAGCTTTTGATGTCACTTGTTCGCCAACTCGATCAACTAACTATTTATTTCTTTTAAATCAAAAATCTAATTTTGCAGTTAATTGAAAATTAATCTGGTTTTCAGGGCTAAAATAAGTCTTAAAACGAGTTTAACTCGATATGTTTCGGGCTAAACCGTAGCCCTTCTTCTCAGAGTTACACGTCACTGTGGCTGCCAAACGCGCACTGCTACGCAACTACGGATTAGCCCGAAACATATCGAGTTAAACTCGTTTTAAGACGTGAGTGATCCGTTTATTTTCACTATGAAAATGTCCTATTGCGTGACTGACTACCAAACATCCAAACATATTCACAATCTTTCTAATTTATAATATTAGTTGGATAGAATAAAATGGCCACTCCACATCTCTCTTGTTCCAACGTCGCGCGCATGTCACCAGAACATTTCAAGCCTGACTGCCTCACCACATCAACAAACGCAACTATTGTACACCTAATCACATTGTAATAAGATTCAAATTTGCATATCAATTTGGGTTACACTGTACTTCACACGCTCAATCGAATTTTATCTTTATTTTTAGGGTCATAAAGTTGGTTTTCGCATGTGTTTGTTAAGAAAGGATTATAGAAGGAATTTATTAGATGCGCAGGAGTACAATTTTGTGTTTTAATGTTTGTAGTTTAAAGGTGGTATTTGAATGACAAATAGGTATCTATTTAGAGATTATGGTTGTGTGAACTAATTGAGATATCTTACGTTTCGTCTTTTTATCTGTCTGTCTGAACACACTGGTGAATGTTTAGTATTAGTTTTTTGTTTTTGTTACTATTAATGAAAGAAAGAAATAAGAAATGCAAAAGTTTGTGTGTTTGTCACTCTTTCACGTAAGAACAGCTGGATTTGGATGAAGTTTGGTACTTATGTATCATCAATATCATCATCATCATCCCAACCTATATGCATCCCATTGCATGGCACAGGCCTCCTCTCAGAATGAGAAGGGTTGGGCCGTAGTTCCCACGCGGGCCCAGAGCGGATTGGGAACTACACACACACCATTGAATTTCTTCGCAGTTAAAACTTAGAGGTGCGAGCCGGGATTTGAACCCACAACTCTTTGTAATTAAACATATAAGCCGTGGTGGCCTAGTGGTTTGAACTATGGTCTCTCAAGCACAGGGTCGTGGGTTCGAGTCCGGGCTCGCACCTCTGAGTTTTCCGGAATTTATGTGCGAAATTACATTTGTAATTTACCATGAGCTTTGCGGCGCAGGAAAACATCGTGAAGAAACCTGAGAAGAAATTCAATGTAACGACCGCTTTAGCCTAGTTGGTAGTGACCCTGCCTACGAAGCAAGAGGTCCTGGGTTCAAATCCCGGTAAGGGCATCTATTTGTGTGATGAGCAGAGCACGAATATTTGTTCCTGAGTTATGGATGTTTTCTATGTATTTAAGTATGTATTTATCTATATAAGTATGTTTATCGTCGTCTAGTACCCATAGTACAAGCTTTGCTTAGTTTGGGACTAGGTCGATTTGTGTAAGATTGTCCCCTAATATTTATTATTAACAATGTAACAATATGTTAATACCTATATGTTATTTATTTTTTTAGCATTCAAAATATTTATTTGCCTAAGAAACAGGCTACTTTAGTATCCTAGTTTAGGCATTTAAGTTATTTTTGAATATAGCACCGTATTGTTTGTATTATGTTTATGTTGTTATGTTTAGGTTGTTAGTGTTCCATTAAGGTCAATTTGTATCGAGTCAGCACTTTAGTATGTCAGTACTTTTCGTGTAAATAATTATTTATTTTAATAAACAATTTGAATTTGAATTTGAATTGAATGGTGTGAAGTTCCCAATCCGCACTGGGCCCGCGTGGGAACTACGGCCCAAGCCCTCTCATTCTGAGAGGAGGCCTGTGCCCTCCAGTGGGACGTATATAGGACGTATATAGGCTGACGTATGATGATGAATCAAAGATATAAGTCGCACAGACATTTGTTGTGCACGATGGATAGCGAAGAAGTAAGAATTTAATAGTGATTAAAAAACTGTTACCTACCATTGTAACTCATATTGTTTTCACTTGCGATCACAAACTACCGTTGGCGAAACAATGCCTCGAATATGAGTAACGCATCAAGAATTCCACATTCAGTGGGCGTTTGTTGGCAAATTGATTTATATTTAAGGTTCAGTATATCAAAAACCTTGGTGGCCCTTTCAAAATTGTTTTTTGGAGTCTTTATGTATTTTTAATTTTCAAGTCCAATTTTTACTTTTTTTTTTTATGTTAGAAAGGCCAGACAAACGAACTAGTGGGTCACCTGATGTTAAATGATCACCACTGTCCATAGACACCTGCAGCGCTTTACGCGATGCCAGTGCGTTGTCGGCCCTTAAGGAGAGGGAATAGGGGAAGGGGGAGAGGGAGGGGGAGAGGGAAGGGGTGAGGTATTGGGCCCCCGGCACTCTCACTGACCGTACGAAACGCAAGCAGAATTACTGCTGCTTCACGCCGGTTTTACGATTATCCCGTGAAATCCATATCTAAATACAAACTGAAACATGGATGCACAGAAAACCCAGAAAAAAGACCAATCTGGGAATCGAACCCAGGTCCTCAGCATTACGTGCAGCGTGCAATAAATAAAATAAATACTTAGTAGGTACGGCGTAAATACTGCACGGCAGGTCATGACTTTCTGAATGTTATTAAACCAGGATGTTTCCTAGAGCCTAGTGATGCTACATCTATCTATACATATAATAAATCTGTAACAAGTCGGTGTCTGTGCATTGAAGATATTTGAGAAAAACTGTCACTAGGGCTATTTACTAGCGCAATAGAACCCAAAACAATGTTTTTTAGAATTATTGTCTGTTTGTCTGTGCGTTTGTGCGCGCTAATCTCAGAAACGGCTTAACCTAGAAGGATGCGGTTCTCACTGATATGTTGGTATTTTCTTGGATTAACATTTAGTGTTTGTTTCATTTGAATCGGTTCACAAATAAGAAAGATACGTCTATTTTAAGAATTTATAGAACAGGTTTTAGAAGTAGCGACTTGGGAGTAGGTACGGTGGTGAATGTGAACGCGGGTGTGCGGGGGGGGGTTCGGTGGGGGTCAGTGAGGGGGGGGGGGGGGGCGTTGCGGGGGGTGCGGGAGGGGTAAATTTTTATATCGAGGAACTAAGGAGAGCCATAATTGATGAAAAAGCAAATTGGATAAAAAAAATAAGCTGCCCAAATTAATGAACTAAAACAATTACTTTGCTCACCCGCGACCTTACAATAGTTACGTTTATGCAAGAAATGTGTGTTCATGCAGTTCCTCCACCTCCACACTGTACGAACACACACAAATCACATAAACACAACTATCACCATCACCAAGCTACACTGACGCGTTTCGAACTCAACCAGAGCTCATCCTCGGAGTTACCACAACCGTATGCTATGCTACCAAATGTTAAACATTTGAGTTTAACATTTGGTAGCATAGCATACGGTTGTGGTAACTCCGAGGATGAGCTCTGGTTGAGTTCGAAACGCGTCAGTGTAGCTTGGTGGTGGTGATAGTTGTGTTTATGTGATTTGTGTGTGTTCGTACAGTGTGGAGGTGGAGGAACTGCATGAACACACATTTCTTGCATAAACGTAACTATTGTAAGGTCGCGGGTGAGCAAAGTAATTGTTTTAGTTCATTAATATGGACCTCCGCAAAGTAACGCCTGATTCAATAAACTGCCCAAATTACTAATTCCACGCGGACGGAGTCGCGGGCAAAAGCTAGTTTTTAAAATATGTATTTGTTTTAGTAATACGATGAAGATACCTAAATACGCGCGCGGTCTGACCAACCTATCTTGAGCCGTCGTGCTTCCCCCTTGTCCGTATAGTCAGTTGCGTTAGTTCTCCTTCGGCCATCGGACGGGGAACTCGTGTCGCCTGCGCTTACGCACGGCTTTGATTCTAGCCGCTCTCACGCACGTATGTACGAGTGCATAGAATACCTAAAATCGATTAGCGCAAGGCCTTAACTTTTGCCATGACCACGGGATAGAAATATAAACGTATTATTAATGTCTCTTGGTTTCATACGGAACCAACAGCGCTTGATAGGTTTCTACGTCATTTGGTGAATCAACCTTTTGAAATGTTGATAAAGATGTCTCGGAGCGATTTAAAGGTAAGTATTATTTTGTTAATTCATTGTTAATACAACACACTATAAATTGTACGAATGACAAAGTTAATGTCTTCATTAATGTATGTATTTGCGAGACAAACTTAGATAGGTATGTTGTATGTATTACTTATTTGTATTACTGTACCTACACAAATAAGGTAAAATAAGTTAAAAGCTTGTAAAAACACTATTGACAACCGTAATGAGAATAAAGGCGAAGTTATCCTTTAAAGGCATCTCTAGCAGTCAAACTTTGAGTGAGATTGAGTGTGCTTAGTTTTTGGGTTCTGTTAGTCCTACATAAATTATGTTAGGCAGCTAATTTTGCATGGATTAGTTCAACCTGTCATAATAATACTTAATTAAACATTTAAGTTGTGGTTACCTGTAATTGGATAAGCATCTGCCAGGAATGATTACCTACTAGTTACTTAAGTTTTTGTACGATGTATTATATGTTGGTGATCCTTAATAATAATTAAATAAATACATGTTAAACACCCAAAACTCGAGAACGAACATTTTTATTTTTAGTACAAATATCTGCCCCGACGCGGGAATCGAACCCGGGGCCACAAGCTTCGTAGTCAGGGTCTCTAACCACTAGGCCATTTGGTCGTCAAGATGATGATGATGATGGCGAATGTGTTCTCGAGCGCCCGCTTCGGTTTTCGTACGTTTCAATGTCCTCTTAAAAATAAATGAAAAATAGTTTTAATCCGCGTTAAGCTCAAACATGAAACGCATTTTATATTTATAATTGGCTGTACGTGATGCAGAGATGATCAGTATACTTTGCTATACATTTTGTATAATAATCTTTAAATTCTGTGATTTTATTGGAAAGGAAGGAAGGATAACTGACAAAAAAGGATTAAACCTTCTCTTTCTGTATATTATTTAAAAACATTTAGGTATCTATTTAGACAATATTTGTAACTTATAACACTTATATTGGTTCTGAACAATTAAGATAAAAATCTACTCTAAAGTTCTATTCAATCGGTCCGAAATCCATCTTTTTTTAGAGACTTCAAATTTGGCATGCAAGTAGATGAAAAACTAAAAAACTAATTTTAGGCTATTAAATCCTGTTTTTTTTATTTATTTCAATGGGACCCAATCTCAGAAAAAAACTGAACTTACGGGTTTTCCAAAACAGTGAAGTACAAGATCTTACGTAAGTACTTATACAGGGTTATTTGTAATTCACTAGCATCCTTTTAACCCTAAACTCCTACCACTTAAACAAATGTTTTTTGTTTTACAGCTTTTGTCATAACTTAATATTTTTGGTGTAATAACGTTTTGAAAATTTGAGATTTCCTCTTATTTTTACGATACTCTGTGTATTTGTATGGGAAAAAAAGTGCTTCATTTTAAAAAGTCGTAAAACAAAAAACATTTGTTTGAGTGATAGGAATTCAGGGTTAAGAGGATGTCAGTGAATTAAAAATAACCCTGTATTAAGATAAAGTTCTGCACGTACTTATCTAATCTATCTATACACCATACTAATATAACAAAAGAAAAACTTTGTGTGTTTGTATGTAGAAACTATTCCAAAGAACTTTTAAAATACTTATGTATCTTTTTTCTGCAAAATGTAACCCGCATGACACCAACGAAACAGTAACGGCTAAGAGCTAAATAAACTTAACTTCACAGTTAAGTTAACTTAACATTCAATACGGCAAATTGACAAGCCCTTCACATTTTTTTCCATTTCTTCTATTGCTAATAACAGTAGCATTTTAAACATCGCACTTTTTCACACCAATTTTTTTTTCATACAAACATGTTTTTCTATACAAACCTACTTAACCTACTCTAACGCAACCTACAACCGAAATCCTAACACTTTAGATGAATATAAAAAATAATGGCAAGACAGAGTCGAGAAATAAAGCAGGGTTCAGTGCAGTGGACGAAAAAATGGTTTAGGGTGAATGGATTTAGCTGATCGACGGATACCGGCCGATAAACGATTGATCGATGCTACTGCTCGACGTCGATCGTTTGGTGAGGTAGTGATAAATCTGCGCAAGAACTAAAGTCACCGACATAGCTTGAAGAATCACCAGACTCAAGTGGCAGAGGGTACATCGCTTGTGGAACTGATGGCCGATGGGGCTAAAAGGGGGGTGGGGTTGGTGTAGTAGAATGTCGATAGCCGTAGACCAATCCGTACCATCGAACGATGGCATCGATCGACGATTGATCGGTTGGGTTAGTAGAAACTGTTGATTGACGTCGAACAAACCATTCTACCATCGATCGAAGATCATCTATTGGTGTAGCAGATATTGACGATCGACGTCGACCAATCAGTTGTATTCTTACTGGCATGCCTCTAGCAGCGCATTCTTCTTAACAATGATGGTCTTTCCAAAAGCGCTAGTGGTATAATAAGTATGATGTTGATGTTTCTCGATGAGAACTGAACATAACTGGCGCTGTATCACTGCAAAAGTGATGCTAGCAGGCTGAAACGTATGATGCATAGGAAAAATTTGTGTCTGAACTCCTGACCAGTGGTGGTGTAGGGGTTTAGCACGTGGCACGGAATGCCAAGGACCTGGGTTCGCTTCCCAGCATTGGTCTTTCTTCTGGGGTTTTTTCTGTGCATCTATGTTTCAGTTTGTATTAAGTATGAAATATATAGATAAGTATGAAAAAGAGCCCATTGCGGCATTTTGTGTTTTGAATTTCGCCAAGCTGAACCAATAGATCAGACAGTGAAGGCCGGCGCAGACTCGTCACGCACACGCACCAGTTGTAATAAATGAAACTGTAAGAAAGGTGGCGCACTAGATGCGTGCATGTGGTGTGCCATCTTTCTTACAGTTTAATTCATTACTGTAGCCCAGTTTCGACACGAAAGAAGAACAAACAAACAAACACACTTTCACATTTATAATATTAAAGTATGGAAGTGTGGATTTAATATCATAAAGGTTCTACCATAGCTGACGGATCCCTACCACCATAATCCGCTCTTAAGACTTTTTAGCTACCCATCAGTTACGGCTTGAGTCACTATGCCACCCAGCGCGCTGGTGCGCCATCCCGCTCTGGCGTATAGCGCCGTCCCTGTCCAACCCTTTTTTATCTCCATTGAGGCGGGCTGTCAAAATAAGGATTATAAAAGCGTTTGGATGGTGCTATGCGTGAGGGAGATAGGTTGCATGTTGACGATATAACTTAATATAAAGTAATCGACAGAGTTAAAGAAAGTTCCCACATCAAAATAAAAACAATAGAGCCGATTGACATTGAATTTTGAGGTGGTAAAGGAATTCTTGGTAACTCCTAGGTACAGTACCTACAGATAATATCTCCATCTTCAGTCTGTATAATATACATATGTCCCACTCTGAGGCACAGGCCTCAGGAAACAGGAAAGAGGAAGCTCGTGTGTCAGCTAGCTAGCAGCTGCCTACTCTGGAATTGACCGACTACAGTCACTGCTTAGGCTGAGTTCCCACGCAGACCCAATGCAGATTGAGAACTTCATACACGCCATTGTAATGCTTTGCATGCACTTTGCAAATACACTTTTGTTGGAAGGATTCCTCGCGATGTTTTCCTGAATTTGAGCCACTTTTAGTGATCAGATTAACTTTGAATTTGCTACGGATTTGCTACGGATTTCGGACAATGTAGGTACAGTCAACAAAAAGTACAGTTAGCTATAAACGGACATTCTCATTCATCTCCAGTCAAATTGTGTCACTATTGCGAATGAATGAACGAGAATGACCACCATCCGTTTTCCAGACCTGTGCACTCAATCGTATTACCACGTGGCTTTTGCAGGAAAAAAATCGAAATGGTAATTATTCTAGTCCACAAATCCTTCAATTCAAGTAGATCCATCATCGACCAGAGCCATTATGGATCTAGTGAGATAGTTTTTTTCTTGGTTAATTTCATGTTCCACGTCCAACAAAGAGTTTTACATACAGTAGAAGAAATTGAATTGCGTACCAAGATGGAACCTTTGTGTTACAAATGTCATGTTGACATTCCCTACAGCTGCACAAAGAATTCATCGGGAAATTGACTGTGAAGAGGTTTCAACCTGGTACGCGATTCAGTTTCCTCAACTGTACGATAAGATTAATTTTCCACTTTGACACTCGGGACGTCTCAGTTTTAATCGTAAAGGTTCATGTTTTCACGTATAGTAAGTACTTATATAAAATCCTAGAATTTAATCACATACAATATCCAAACCTATTTAATGTAACTTAATTAAAGAAATACAAAAGCGTCTGGTCGACACCACTGGAGACCAAAGGGCTGGCAGCTATCTCTCTCAACGAATCGCCATCGCCATTCAACGAGGGAATGCTGCCAGCCTTTTGGGTACGATGCCACGGGGGCCTTTTTTAGACTTAGTCTAGTAGTTTTTAAGTTAGATATTTAGTTTATAGTTTTAATTATTGTTAAGTAGGTATTGTTTATTATTATTAATAATAAATTATCATTTAATGCAAATAATAACCAAACCTAAGCCTAAGTAGTGCACTTCCGATCTCACTCGCTGTATGTCTACCGAGTGTCAAAGACTCCAAAAAAAACCATCTTGATAAGATTGCTTAAGAGCGACATCTCTTGGTCCGGGTGAGCGGTTAGTTCCGAAGGAGTGTTGACGTTTCTCGATGAGAACATTAACATAGATAGCTGCAATAAGCGAATTAAGCAAGCTGAGATGTGTGATGCAGGACAGATTTGTGTCTAAATCCCGACCAGTGGTGGTGTAGGGTTTAGCACGCAACACGGAATGCTGGATTCGATTCCCAGCGCTGCTCTTTCTTTTCTGGGTTTTTCTGTGCATCCATGTTTCAGTTTGTATTTAGTATGAAACATATGTATGGGTTTCACGGGATGACCGTAAAAGTAAAAAATTTGGAGTTGAAAAAAAAATACAAAAAGACTCCAAAAAACCAACCTTGTTACGATTACGACCATGTCAAGTGAAAATAGGTATATAATTTTTGAAACTTATCGAGTATTGGGGCGTGCGGCACACCGCCGTCCTCGGCATGTAAAAGAAGACAACAAGTCTTGTGAGTGATGACTTAATTTTTAGAACCACCGCGACGTAACCGGACACTGGTGTGCGCACGCGCGTGTGGCTACATTGTCGCCATATTTATTTATTTTACTAGCTGTTGCCCGCGACTCCGTCTGCGAAGAATGGGGATGTAAAAAATAGCCTACGACCTATTCTAAAGACGTCCACGGCTGAACATAGGCGTCCGCCGAGGCTCGCCAAACAGATCAGTCCCGTGTCATCCGCATTCAACGCGTTCCCGCAACCTTAACTAGGTCGTCGCTCCATCTTACCTACCTACACTGCATCTTCCGGTCCGTGGACGACACTCGAGAACCTTTTTGCCCCATCAGCCATCAGTTCTACGAGCGATGTGCCCTGCCCACTGCCACTTGAGTCTGGCGATTTTTCGAGCTATGTCGGTGACTTTAGTTCTTGCGCGGATTTCTTACTTTAAATCCTTTTGTAGTTGCTCTGCAACGACTCTTGTCAAAATTAAAAAATATGTACCTAGTTTTTGTATTAAACACTATAGATGTACTTAGTAATTTAATAATATTGTAGATCTGTTTGAAAAAGTAAACCTTGTTGAGTTTCTTGCCGGTTTCTTCTCAACAGGGTTTTTCCGAACCGGTGGTAGATTCTTCGACGTTCATAGGAGCATCAATTGATGCCTAAAATGAATAAAGAATTTTAACTTTGACTTTGAAAATATCTAACTCGAATTATATATATCCTCTTGTAATCTTGTATTTACTCTGCAACTAGTTTCTTATCTAATATATAAAAATCTCGTGTCACGGTGTTTGTTATCGAACTCCTCCGAGACGGCTTGACCGATTTATATTAAAAAAAATCTCTGTATTTGGTAGGTCTGAGAAAAGGTCGTAGGATAATTTTATACCCCTATTCTTCGCAGACGGAGTCGCGGCAACAGCTAGTAAATATCTAAATCTTTCTTCGAAGACAGGACGATCTGTATCGCCACAGCCGCGTGCGTGTGTACCGTCCTGTTATTCTATACATCCGTGACATATGATATTCGAGTTATTTGATTTAACGACGATATTCGTTAGCCGCCGTGATAGATTAGCTTCGTTAGGAAACCTGCAATTAGCTGATTCTGTCTCCCTTTAAAGTTGCTTAATAACTTCAATTACATGCTGTGATAATTAGTTATAACCGGATGCTGGTTATTGGCCTGGCTAGCTTGAGGTTGTGGGTTCAAGTCCTGTGAGAAATAATTTTGAAATAAATAAATAATGGGACAATTGACACCAATAGACCTTGTCTAAAACTAAGCAAAGAATTGTACCTAGGATATTAGGTAACGGATAATTCGTTTATCGCTATTGGAACTAATTCATTTTCCGCGATAAAAATTGTCCTATGTCCTTTCCCGGAATTCGATTTGTCTCTGTATCACATTTCAACTAAATCGCTACAGAGGTTTGAGCGTGAAGAGGTAACGGCAGACAGACAGATAGACAGACATACACTTAACATATACCTGACTATGAAGCTTGAGGTCCCGGGTTCGATTCCCGTGTCGGGGCAGATATTTGTATGAAAAATACAAATGTTTGCTCTCGGGTCTTGGGTGTTTAATATGTATTTAAGTATGTTTATCCGTTGCCTGGTACTGGTACCCAGCTAGCCTAGCTTACTTTGGGACTAGGTCAATTGGTGTGAATTGTCCCATGATATTTATTTATTATTTATTTATTATTATAAACTTACAGCAAAAGCCAAGACGTTATTAGTTAGACGTTATTCGTTATTCGTTTTCTTTTTCTTAATTTTAAAATAATTAATTTTAATTTCATTTAAAATTTTTTTCTTTCGACTTGTTTGAATTAGTTAACGACCGCTTTAGCCTAGTTGGTAGTGACCCTGCCTACGAAGCAAGAGGTCCTGGGTTCAAATCCCGGTAAGGGCATTTATTTGTGTGATGAGCACGAATATTTGTTCCTGAGTTATGGATGTTTTCTATGTATTTAAGTATTTATTTATCTATATAAGTATGTCTATCGTCGTCTAGTACCCATAGTACAAGCTTTGCTTAGTTTGGGACTAGGTCGATTTGTGTGAGATTGTCCCCTAATATTATTTATTTATTTATTTATTTATTCACTATCTTTTAATTTTATATTTTAAATAGGTATCTTGTAATTAGGTTCTGCCTGAAATAAATTATTTTTATTTATTTTATTTATAGCTAGAGTTGCCCGATCCGAATCGATCTTTTGGAACATCGATCTTTTGCAATACGATCTACGACTTTTTAATCGATTCTCTTCGATGCAACCTTCCACAAGATCGAATCGCATGCCTAAGAGATCGGATGAAAAAAATCGAATGATTGTTATTGACAATAACAGAAAGAAAAAAGAAAGAAGACATTTATTCACTTTTACAAGACACACATATACAAGAAAGTACACACACAAAAAAAAAACAAAGATAACAAACAATGGAGTAATAAACATGTACATACACAGCTCTGCAGCAACAGATAGTTGGCATTTTAAAATTAAATCTACAAGCATGCATTATTTTATTTATTTTTAACTAACTTTTTTCCGCGGCTTTGCTCGGTCACTTCGGTCCCACGAAAACTACATTTACGATCGGTTTAAAAATTAGTCTATACCCTCACCCCCTACAACTATACAAACAAACTCACTTTGGAAGAATCGGATTTACAATATAATATAACTAGCCTTCCGTCCGCAACTTCGCCCGCGATAAATTAATTTTCCCGTAGGAAAAGGTATTTTCCCGCGGTAAAAAGTAGCCTATGTCACTCAGTGATAATGTAGCTTTCTAACGGCAAACGAATTTTTGAAATCGGTCCAGTAGTTTCAGAGCCTATTCAATGCAAACAAACAAATCTTTCCTCTTTATAATAATATTTTTATTAGTATTAGTATACAGGGTTATTTGTAATTCACTAGCATCCTTTTAACCCTAAACTCCTACCACTTAAACAAATGTTTTTTGTTTTACGGCTTTTGTCATAACTTAATATTTTTGGTGTAATAACGTTTTGAAAATTTGAGATTTCCTCTTATTTTTACGATACTCTGTGTATTTGTATGGGAAAAAAAGTGCTTCATTTTAAAAAGTTGTAAAACAAAAAACATTTGTTTGAGTGATAGGAATTCAGGGTTAAGAGGATGTTAGTGAATTAAAAATAACCCTGTAGATATATGTATGGATGGAAGTATGGATTACGATACGAATCGATCTTTGCTAGATCGATTCAAATCATAATATTGGTCATCCATAGCTATAGCTAGCTATTTATAATATTAATATGGAATGGATAATATTAAGGATAGTAGGTAAGGATTATTTTTATGATGTCAACTGTCAACTAACTACCCAATGGATCCACAAGCCACAAGGATCCCACCAAATCGACAAAGTATCTACATCATCTACTATTGACATAAAATACACATAATGTGCCAAACAAACAAACACTAGTAGCTACTAATGCCTACCTCAAAGTCCTCAAACACGCCGATCCATCATGGCGTTTGACAGCTGTCAAATTAATGTCAAAATCGGTGGTTTTGCGCAAGGGGCGCGTCGTTTGAAGTCCAACTTCAAAATTAAGTTAAACGTACTTTTTTAAGGTTTCGCGATTTTTGTTTGTTACTTTATACTCTGGTCTTATTTTCTGTTTTCTGGACCTATTTATTTCATTCGTTAGTTTATACTCTGCACTTCGCACGCTTGGTACCTTGGACGTATTTTGAATTTGTTTATTTATTTCATTATTTCTCACGGTCAACGAGAATAAACAGAGATAGAAATATGAGAGAGAGAGAGAGAGAGAGAGAGAGAGAGACAAATATGACGAAACATAATCATAATATACTTAAGTTAACATAGACAGTAATTTTATTGTAACTCCTTAACAATTCTCATCATATTCCGCTAACTGTAAAACACACTAACTAGGTATCATTTAATCAAGACAACAAAAAAATTAAGTACCAAGTTCTGTTTTCTTCTTTAGCTTTCTGGGTTATTAAGTTATATTTTATATTATATTTTTTAAACAGTTCATGCCTTAGCTTAGACAGTAGTGGCGCCAAAGAGAAAAAGCCTTTGTCTTCCAATGTAAAAATAGGTAATTTAAAAAAAGTAACAGCTTTTTTTCTACGATAGTCGTCTGACATAACGATCGGCCTCTGTACTGGCAAGTAATGACAAAAAATCTACAATCTGTCTCTAAAAAACTTTATCTGCGATTGACAAAACTGCCCTTTACAATTTATCAGGAGCTGACTTTAATAAATAGCCCTATTAGGCCTGATCCATCACAGCCATCTTATCAAGCCAACCGTGTAGAATTATCTTAAAAAAAGTCCACCGTGTAGTTTAAAAAACGTCTAACCTATTTGTCAATGGCTCAAAGACAGTTTCTATAGTCCATAGCGGTGAAGTAATTAAAAAGTTAATTGGAACGAACGTTTGACGATCATTCGTTTTTATGGCGGATTTTTTAAATGTCAAACTTTTCTATTTTGCTCTCTATAGTGGCGCTACTGTCTTAGAATAGAGGAGTAATTAGTACGACGTGACGTTAGTTCCTATTTTGACCGCTCTTGATCTAAGTTTGTGTGGCTATGGATAAAATTTTATTAGGTTTTTTATTAATTTGTCCGTTAATTTGAATTTAATTTATAAAATTAGGAGAAAGCGGATCAAATTGGTATTATTGAGGATAGAGTGAATGTTACGAAAGACGTTACATTACATCTATTCTGTGTGACTAAATGACAATTTTAGACGGTCGAAATTGAAACAGCCAAAGCAAACTTAAAAGAAAAAAAACAAATTACAGCTTTCAGTTTCGATAACCTCTCTGATAATGATCAGAACACAAACCAGACTGTTATGAAAACTGAAAGCATAATTATAATCCCAAACACAATGTGTGGTCCAATAAATTAACTTTATTAGTCCGCGCCTTTTATTTATTTAGCCGCGTACATCATAAACGTCAGAGTGACAGCGAATTTGGCGCCAAACGCTGCACCTGTCAAACTCTTCCAGCCAGTGCGCTCTCGATTACCTATTTTTAGAGGCGTTTAGCGAATTAATGCTACGATTAGTGGAACTAAATTTTGTCGCTGATGTATTTATGAGACCGTTATGTCAAAACAGAGTTATGGTTGCGCTTCAATTTTACCGTATCTTGTGGGATATTAGAGTCAGATTTGTTTGAATTTATTTTTGTTAACGGCCAGTTTGTTTCTGTTACGGGATCTCAACGAGTCATTCCTTTTCGTCACAGCTTTGGATGCGTTCAGTTTTACTTTGATTCTGAGGTGTTTTTACACGTATAACTTTTTCGTTTTAATTGATTCGAGTGTGTGGCCATTGACTAATTATAGATTAATTTTGAAGTGCGTTTGTGTTTTATTTTGAGACAGGGAAACCGTTAGAATTGTTTGTCAGATTTCAAAGCAGCGGTTGTTAATAAGTTAAAAACCTCTGGGGTTCCTGGGTCACATAGTTAGCAACATTGAAAGAAAGAAACATTTATTCGTGACGACAAAATTAAATTAGGACAAAAAAAACAATAAAAATGCGAATATCACGAAATCGTCTCAAATAAAAAAAAAAATAATAAAAAACCATTTATTGCCCATAAAAAAAGAAGAAAAAGATAAAATACACAAAATTGTGGCAAAAGGCTCAGGTTCAGCATGTGCGGTGAGGATTACTCATCACCGCGCTGGTTTTCAGCCTGCGCCCTTATAGCGTGCTGACATTGCAAAACAGGCGGGTAGGACGATAAAAAAAAAAAAACGTATAGCGGTATAGTCAACCAAGAAATCCCTTCACCATCCAAGGTTCAATGACAGTTGCATGGCTCAGAGCATCAATAAGCGAAGTGTCAGTCTTGCGACCGGTGCTGATTTTCTTTTGGGACCATCTGGGACCGTATTGTCTGACGCGATGACGCTTGCTATTGCTTTCACCATCTCTTTCTGTCACCGTCTTATACCGTTTGACAGAAAAATACAGTTAATTTGATAGCAAGTGTCAGCGCTTTAGACAAAATAAGAGTTCAGTTATATGTTGATTAAAAAGTACAACAAAACAAAGTGAAATTGACACGACAATTTTTTGAATCTAAAAAAAATATATTACCAGCACTAGAACATTACAACATTTACCAACACCCAGTGGTGAAGGATACTAACAACCCGATTCCCTAATTAGTTGACTAAACTTTCGAAGTAACCAAATACTTCTATTCTATTAATGCACTGCTTTTCAATAACAGGATAAAATGGGTGTGTTTGTAGGTTTTCTTTTGCTCTGGTTTAACTTGCAAAATTTTTCACGCCCTGCCTCTGACCACAATAAAAAGAACAAAAACCGGCCAAGTGCGAGTCGGACTCGCGCACGAAGGGTTCCGTACAATTATCTATAAAAATCAAGTTTGTTGTATGGGAGCCCCCTTAAATATTTTTTATTTTAATTTAATGATTTATTTTTAAAGTCAATACATAATTAAATATTCTGTGAATATTTCTAGCTTCTACCTGTTGCCGTTATCAATATCGAGCAAAACGAGCAAAAAAATCACGTTTGTTGTATGGGAGTCCCCTTAAATATTTATTTTATTCCATTTTTTAGTATTTGTTGTTATAGCGGCAACCAAAATAATAATAATAATAAATCATTTTATTTCAAGTAAGGTACACTCATAGATTGTTAGTAAAGCTTACTTCTAATAATGTTAGTTGAAATACTTAACTACATAATACCTATGATACATTCGCTGAGTACGGCGCATGTAGCCGACTGCAGCGGAGCAAGTAGAGGCAGTCCAGCCTGTCCCCTATCATCTTCATGATGGGGTAAATACATCATGTGTGAAAATTTCAACTCTCTAGCTATCACGGTTCCCGAGATACAGCCTGGTGACAGACGGACGGACGGACGGACGGACAGCGGAGCCTCAGTAATAGGGTTTCCGTTTTTACCCTTTGGGTACGGAACCCTAAAAATGACGATCATTACGTGTAATATACCTTAATTAATAATATTATGTGAAGAAGCCGCTTTCTTTATAACTGTCATATTTTTGACATAAAATGCATGATATAATGGCAACAATGTTGTCAATAAAACCTCCGAATGGACTGTATGTTACTAAACCTCAATTTTTTTACAACCTTTTACTGAATTTCACCTTTTGGTGTCTGTGGATCTGGCTGTTTTAAATCTGGCCTGGGCCCAGTAGTGAGATAACTGTAAGCTGAAGATGAAGATGGTGTACAGTTCAGATGATAATGAAAGTAGGTACAATCAGCAAAAAAAGTTTGCACCAAAAATTAAATGTTTTTATTGGGTTATTAAGCACCTTACACTTAAGAAAGTGACAGAGTGACAGAGTGTGATAGCAATAATACTTCCGTGTTCCTTCTACGCCGACGTCCCACGTTTGACATACAGCGTTTCGCGTGGGACGCCTCTATAGACCTCACACGATGCGATATAGTTGTCAATTGCTATTGTTTCACACAGGCTGTTCAGAAATATTATGTTGATACAAATACCTACTTGGAAATTACCTACGATGAAAAAAATGCCATTGAAGCCCGTAAATTTTGACCTATGGCTTCTCAAGTAGATCGCAGACCTACCCGTTAGCACACAAAATTTCATGAGAATCGGTCGAGCCACTTTTTTTTTTTTTTTTATGTTAGTTAGGCCAGACAAACGAACTAGTGGGTCACCTGATGTTAAATGAACACCACTGTCCATAGACATCCGCAGCGCCTTACACGATGCCAGTGCGTTGTCGGCCCTAAATGAGAGGGAATAGGGGAAGGGGAGAGGGAAGGGGTGAAGTATTGGGCCCCCGGCACTCTCACTGACCGTACGAAACGCAAGCAGGATTACTGCTGCTTCACGCCGGTGTTCTGTGAGAGGGTGGTACTGCCCCGGACGAGCCGGCCCATTCGTGATGCAGCGGCTAGCTACATCATGGCTCTACCACTACAAAAATTTCGGAAGAGTTTGGTAACAAACACCGCGACACGAAAGTTTTATATATTAGATGTTTATCGTTGCCTAGTAACCATAAAGCTTTGCTTAGTAGGTATACTTTGGAACTAGGTCAATTGGTGTGAATTGTCCCGTGATATACTTAGGTATTTATTTATTATTTCAACAAATCGCAACACCCCGTATAACGAAATCCAATAAACGCAGTCGGCGCGTCACCCACGCTGCGCAGACGCATGAGGGTAGCTCGTGGCAATGTGTCATAAAAGGCCCATTCCAGCGCCTCTATTGTTCGTTTTTGACACTAAAAACGTCTCAAACGCGTTCGCAACAACTCAATTCTCCCCGTCCTAGTGGCACTGGCGGGCTCAGGCCTCTTCTTAGAATTAGATGACTAGAGCTGTTCTACCGTGTCATGACAAAACACTGTAACTCGAGTTAAAGTGTTTTGTGCTAACACCGTTAAATTAACTATTCGGACCCTAATCTATATATGCATGCTTAGAGTAACTGATTTTCTATCAAAAACATTGAAAAACGTCATTGCAATTTATACTGTAACTCTTAAAACGTAAGGTCTATTCTTCTAAACACTGTATTATCTCCAGATACCGTGTCTTGCCAAAACAAACTCACATTTTCTTAGTATAGTATCAAGAGTTACAGTGTTTTGTCGCAACAATCACACGAGAAATTATTCCAAGTCCTTGTTTATTATAAAGTCGAGACTTCTTCAAGGTAATCATCCTTTCTAAAGACTAAAATATATATTAAGATGAGAATTTTAGATTTATGAATTGTGATGTTAGCAATATATTACTAAATTACATTTAAAGTAGCATTTTCATATGAGTATAATGTTAAGTATCACGTTACAGTGTTTTGTAATAGCGACTCTCATATATTATTGATAAAGGACATTATGACATAACACGTTTTTGCTTGAACATTCATGAAAAAAGTAAAAAATTTAATATTATTTTTCTTTGTCCACTACTAGTAGCATATTATCCGTGATTTGTCCAAATTTTATTGCAATCAGATCAATATTCACTGTTCTGTAGCCAATTAAAGAAAGCAAAAGTTTTTTGCGATTTCTGAAAAATAGGTGTTTTTTAGATACAGTGTTTTGTCATGACACGGCAGTGTTCCCCCGCTTCCCATGAAAAATAATAATTCCGTTTTAAAAGGGTGCCTGGAAGAGATCGCTCCTAAATACTAAGGCCTAATGCTTCATCATCCCAGCCTATATACGTCCCACTGCAGGGCACAGGCCTCCTCTCAGAATGAGAGGGCTTGGGCCGTTCCCACGCGGGCCCAGTGCGGATTGGGAACTTCACACACACCATCAAATTTCTTCGCAGGTGTATACAGGTTTCCTCACGATGTTTTCCTTCACCGTAATTTGCTTTAGCCTAGTTGCCTAGTTGGTAGTGACCCTGCCTACGAAGCAAGAGGTCCTGGGTTCAAATCCCGGTAAGGGCATTTATTTGTGTGATGAGCACGAATATTTGTTCCTGAGTTATGGATGTTTTCTATGTATTTAAGTATTTATTTATCTATATAAGTATGTTTATCGTCGTCTAGTACCCATAGTACAAGCTTTGCTTTGCTTAGTTTGGGACTAGGTCGATTTGTGTAAGATTGTACCTACCCTAATATTTATTTTTTTATTTTTATTGCTTACCTTAGGTATATATTTTTTCCAACTGCTTGTTTTTCTATATTGTTTTCTATGTAGGTGCATACATACTTACATACAATCACGCCTCCTTCCCAGCAAAGGGGTAGGCAGAGTCTATTTGTTTCCACCTGCTACGATCCTGACATACATCTTTCGCTTCAGCAACACTTATTAGTCTTTTCATACATGCTCGCCGGTTTCGGGTACTCTTTTATTTATTTATCCTTAACTATTCTACCATTACAGATTTTCTTAACCTAATGCAATAGAACACTGACTTTTTATTTTTATTGCATTAAGAGGCTGACAACACCTAATTTTGTTGAAATTGATGTCATTTAAACAGTTTTTTAAGAAAAACTGTTTGTTCTAGCACATCAAAAAATTATATGTTAATATTCATCATATTTCAAAGACCGTGGACGGACTCGATACATAATTGGACGAAATCGGCTCGATAGAAAATAATTGCAAAGATAGGTCTTAAAATCATCATTAAACGGTTCTATGTCCTTATTTTTTTGGCGTATGCGTCTGCAATTAAAAACATGAAGTCAACATATTCATACCTAAACCGCTAACGAGTCATATTTCACAAATAATCCACAGTTTTTTTTTAATTCAATATTTGCCCGATAAATTTCAATATACCCGGCTGCCCAGTAATAGCGGCATCTCCTTTACTCCGATACAAACAGACAGTGTGCGCCAACGTTGGTGTTGACAGCGCCTTAATAAAAGAATAGGTACAATAATATCGGATCCGTTGAAGTGTCAAATATGCTCTCCACGGTGGAGGCAAGAACAGTATACTGAACCTTTTCCGTCCGGGACCGAATGAGAAGATACGGCGCTTACTTCCCCTTCAAACTCGCAACATCTGCCTCTCAAGCAGCTCAATCAATCTGGAACCGCACCTAGGACACGGTTGTATTCCGGGAAGGAAGGAATACTATAACCAATCAGACTTCTTCTATCTCAATCGCTGATTTTCATCAGTGATTTCCCGTGGAGAGCTGGACACCACAAGCTGGACACATGCAACAGTAGATTGATAACCAAGGGTGGAAAGTGACCCATTTATCCCGAGATATTTCTGGCGCTCGAACGAAGTTAGAGCGCCAATAGTTCGAGGGGAAATGGGTAATTTCACCCGAGTTAGACACTCTACTTTTCATTTCGACTGTGAGGAAAGCAAAATACTACAATCATTCCATCCATCCATCCATCCATCCATCCATCCATCCATCCATCCATCACAAGAAGATAGATTTTTTTATGTCGTAAGAATGCTTAGAGTTGGCTGTATATAATTTTTTCTTTGTCAGTTTAATGTTAGTAAGCAAATTTAAAAAGTTCGTACAACCTCCAGTGTTGTATATAAGCTCCTTGGTCACGACGTGCATCTAGGTGGCCATGCCGAAACGTGAAAAAAGTGTCTCTGACGTAACTGAATTATCTTCGACTCCGAGGCTGATCGTAAAAATAAAAAAAAATTTACTTTTCCAGAGATGAAAATGCAATTTTCCACCCGGTTATCTACCCATGAAAATTTAACTTTCCAAACAGGAGAGATGAAATAGAATATTGAATATTGAAGGGTCCCGTTGGCACCCTTTGGATACGGAACCCCAAATGCATAATAGTGATAGTACTTCTTCCCACAATGGAGCACTACTAAAATAACTCGGACTTTTTGTACGAAAATATTTATATAACTTTTTTATATGCTACAGCGTTTCGCCATCGCAGCGAGCTCACTCGACAACTTACGACTCTCACGATCATAACTTATCGAAACAGTAAGTGCATTAATACTAGTCTCGTCCAGCTTGTGTGTATGTGTGTGTGTGTCGAAGCTTGACATCGGACGATGTATGTTTTGACAAATTAATTCCGCGGTGTGCTTGTAATTATATTCTGTGGCAGGGCTGTCACAAGTTTATCGCATTTTACAAGCTTTTATTTAAGGGCCGATACAGACGGACTGCCTTCAAACTGCAAGCTAAGGGAGAGTAACCTATATTGAACTGGCACTTAAATTGGACCACTTCCGTATTTCTACCAAATTACACTATTTATTTACACTGGCAATTTGTGGCGCTGTCATCGCTTAAATTTTGTTGCCATTGTAAATAAAATAGTGTAATTTGGTAGAAATACGAAGTGCTCCAATTTAAGCGCCGGTTCAATATAGGTTACTCTCCCCTAACAACCAGCTGCCGACTGCCTCTACATTTTCTAGTACAGTTGCACTGCAGTCGGCAAAACTGCACGCTATACATAAATAAATAAATATCACGGGACAATTCACACCAATTGACCTAGTCCCAAAGTAAGCTAAGCAAAGCTTGTGTTATGGGTACTAGGCAACGGATAAACATACTTATATAGATAGATACATACTTAAATACATATTAAACACCCAAGACCCGAGAACATATTGTGAGCATATTTCGTATTGTATAAGTACTTAGACTAGTTACGCGTGAGCAACTCAGTCTTTCACTAACCGAGGCCACGCAAAATCCTTAAAATTAGGATTAAGGACTCGTTTTGCATGTTTTGTAATGTTCTTTGCTTGAAATAAACAGCTTAAAATTTAAATTTAAAATTTTTTTAACAAATATTCGTATTTTTCATACAAATATCTGCCCCGACACGGTAATCGAACCCGGGACCTCAAGCTTCGTAGTCAGGTTCTCTAACCACTAGGCTATCGTCGTCAAACATAACTGGAGTGATCAGAGTTCACAGGCTTTGGTGCTCGAGCGCATGGAGGACGGTCGTGCGTGCAGTGAAGAGAGCCTACCAGGGTAGGCCAACAGGGCGGCGACCCGTTGGTCACCCTTGATACCGTTGGGCAGATGCGGAGGCGGATCTGCGCGAGCTTGAGGCTGGAGACTGTCGAGAGACGGCACAGGACCGGGATCTTTGGCGTGCACTCGTATTGGAGGCCAAGACACACTTTGGGTCGTTGCGCCAGAGGAGTAAGTAAGTAAGCTGTGACTGAAATGTACGGGCAATCGGCAGATGCAGTCAGATCAAATTTTGGAAGAATCAAATCAAAATATATTTCTATGTATGTATGTTTTGTATTAACTATATGTAGTGTATATGTATTATATTGAATATATGTGTTTATTCATAAAATTTATATTATATATGTATTGATTTTATTGTTTATTGTCTATTAATACTACGTTTCTCTTGTCTGTTATTCTGCCACCTACATTAGTCTGTTGATATTTATTAATTTCTGAGTAATTGGTTGTCTGGAGAGATCGCTTTTTAGCGATAAGACCGCCTATTGTCTACCTGAATTTTTATTTTTGTAATGTTACTGTACTGTTTTTGGTGATCAATAAAGAATATTTGTATTGTATCGTATGTCACGGCCACTTTTTCCCGAAACTATAAGAACTATGCTGTTGAAACTTGGTAAGTAGATGTATTCTGTGAATTGCATTAAGATTTTCACACAAAAATAAAAAATAAACAATAAATTTTGGGGGTTCCCCATACTTAGAACTGAAACTCAAAAATATTTATTTCATCAAACCCATACGTGTGGGGTATTTATGGATAGGTCTTTAAAAATGATATTGAGGTTTCTAACATTTTTTTTTTTGCGCGAGAGACACTTCCAAAGTGGTAAAATGTGTGTCACCCCCTGTAACATCTAAAATAAGAGAATGATAAAACTAAAAAAAATATATGATGTACATTACCATGTAATCTTCCACCGAAAATTGGTTTGAACGAGATCTTGTAAGTAGTTTTTTTTTTTATTTAATACGTCATAAATCGTAAACCGCATTTTTTTATAAATAATGGTAGGTACGGAACCGTTCGAGCGCGAGTCCGACTCGCACTTGGCCGGTTTTTGTCTATATTTGGTGTTATCAGAAATAGTTCGTAGGCTATGTTTTATATACCCCTATTCTTCGCAGATGAGAAGTCACGGGCAACAGTTAGTTTTATTATAATTTAACTATCAATTAAACTTAACTGACAACCCTAGCCCACCATCTGGGTGGCCTGCCCGTCTGAGAGCAAGGCAGTTAAAACAAAACCAACGCGAGCGAGACAGAGCATGCCGTCCCACTCGCACACCGGTCGCAGAGACTACGAAATATATTTGCTAGTAGATTTTTACTAATAATGTATAAAAGAGTAAAGTTTATTTGTATGTTGGTATCTAATCTCTAGTCATCCGAGCCTATATACGTCCCAGTCCCACTGCAGGGCACAGGCCTCCCCTCAGAATGAGAAGGGTTGGGCCGTAGTCCCACGCGCGCCCAGTGCGGATAGGGAACTTCACATACACCATTGAGAGTGAGAGAGAGAGATGTTTATTTACACATTGAATTTCATCTCAGGTGTATGCAGGTTTTCTCACGATGTTTTCCTTCACGGCAAAGCTCATGATAAATTACAAATGTAATTTCGCACATAAATTCCGAAAAACTCAGAGGTGCGAGCCCGGACTCGAACCCGCGACCCTGAGAGCCGTATCAAACCACTAGGCCACCACGGCTTATTCTTATTTTGCGGATTGGGAACTTCGCACACACCATCGAATTTCTTCTCAGGTGTGTGCAGGTTTCCTCACGATGTCCTGAGAGCCTGTACCCAGCAGTGGGACGTATATAATAGGCTGGGATGTTGATGATGGTGACGAAATAGTAATGTACATACTTATTGTATCGTAAAAGTCAACTCCCGTCATTTCTTTGTCTACCGACAAACGATTGTAACAATCCGCCTTGAGTTAATCTAATCTACGGAACCACGTTTTAAACTTTGGCCTCTAAACAGTGTTTAGTCATGTACACAAACATTGGCCCCCCCCATTGAATGGCAAGTGTGAAGCGTCGATAGCGCTTCCGCACCATTAGTCCCCCTAGAGGGGTGGTTTTTAATTCAGAGGGGTTTTTATTTTGTTTTATTTGGCTGCTGTGAGGTGGGTTATATTTTATCAAGACAATTTGAGTAAGTAAAGTAAAAGTCTTTATTTAATGAACTGAAACAATTACTTTGCTCACCCGCGACCTAAGCCACTCACATGCTTTTTGCATTTACTGCCATTTATTGTCAATTTTATTGATTTCAAACAATGTCATTACTGTCTTAAGGAACAAATTTGAGTCATATATAAAGAAATAAATTCGCAACGCAACTATTGTTGCACAGAGCCTTTGATCAATTATAACTGAAGATACACATTGCCGAACAAAATCCCCTTCAAAAAATGTCCGAACTTTTTTATTTGTTTGCATAACAATTAAAATCATCACCTACACAGAAATTTGAACCTATTCTTTACTTCATTACAGTCGAATTTCGGTTGACACTTGACAGCTAAACTTGACAATTTCACGCAACGTACTGAGAAAAAAGAAGGCCACTTTTATCAAAGTGGCGCTCATTTGGCTCGGACATTTTCGGGCGCGCGACTGTGGATCTACAGTTATAATTGATCAAAGCACAGAGCATATGATGAGTGGTTATGGTTAGGTTAGGTCGCAAAGTAATTGATCCTCAATGACACAATGACTATTTATTAAAAACGTATTAAGGAATTGAATATTTGTTACTCTTTCACGCTACACCGTTTGACGGATTCTGTTCTGATGAAACTTGGCGGACAAATAGTTTATAACTTGAAATTAACATATAGGATATTTTTATCGCAGAAAATGGGATAGTTCCCGCGGGATAGCGATAAACGAATTCTTCGCAGACGTCGCGGGCAACAGCTATTATATATTTATATTTAGTAATAACATCACTACACAAACTCAGATAATATGTCTAAATATACAGATAAACAGAAAGACGAACAAAAAATCTAATTATCATTTCAGCCGAAAGACGTCCACTGCTGAACATAGGCCACCCCCAAATCTCACCAACAGATCGGTCCCGTGCCATCCGCATCCAACGCGTTCCCACAACCTTAACCAGGTCATTGCTCCATCTTGCTGGAGGCCTACCTACACTGCGTCTTCCGGTTCTTGGAGGCCACTCGAGAACCTTTCGGCCCCATCGGCCATCAGCCCTTCGAGCGATGTGCCCTGCTCACTGCCACTTGAGTCTGACAATTCTTCAAGCTATGTCGTCGGTGACTTTACTTAGTTCTTGCTTCTTTAGTTCGCATCAAAGACTATTTAAATCAATTAAAATATTCTATACACGTTATTATTATCTTCAGACAAGTTTTTCTTTTATTAAGTATATTAAGTACATGTGCGTAAAGTATACATTAACATTTTGAAATTAAGTACATGCGAAACCAAGCCACCTCATTTAAAAGTCACCGCACCCTAGGTAAAGCGAATTCTAATAATATAACAATTGCACAAATTACTCGAAAGGGCGCCAACTCGTAACTGTCAAAAGTGACGTTCAGCCATCTTGGATTCCTACGTGTTACGTCGTATAATTACTTGAGCGATTAGTCAAGTTACGTCCTTAAGACGTTTGACACGGTAGCGAATGGTAAAGACACATTTACGCTTAAACCTATTTATTGCGTATACACTGTCTTTTAATTAATTATAAATATTTTACCAGATTATTGGGTAAATTTAACTCAACATTCCTGTAATTATCTTGCATGATTCTCTAATTATTGTTGACAAATGTTTCCGAATTTCATCGCTCTAGCTCTGTAAACTGAAATTTCCTTCTTACTAAGCACACGAATAATAACAAGTTATATTTGTAGGTAGTTTAACAAAATTTATGTTTTTGTCGTCTATTTGGTTCCCATCCGAGCACCGCACACCGAAGCTACCGAACAACAACGGCCAACAGACAGTGTCTTTATCAACGTCGATATTGGCAAAATCGTCGATAGTATCAAAGCCAAAATCAATAATAATTTAACTATTATTTATTTTATTAGCAGTACGGCTGCTTACCGAATCTAAGATTAAAAGCGTAAAAGTTTTTCGGGTGCGCCGGTGGGATTCGAACCCACGTCTCCTGGGTATCCAGGAGTCCAGAGTCACCCAGAGTCGGCCAGAGTCTGGGTCTCCAGGTTGGGGCGCATACCCAGGAGACGTGGGTTGGAATCCCACCGGCGCACCCGAAAATCTTTTTCGCTTTTAAATAATCAATAATTATTTATTCAATCTAGGCATCAATTGATGCTCCTAGGAACATTGAAGAATCGAATTATTCGATTTTTATGCCATTATTGTTTCTTCCTATTCGCGATTCTGCACAATAGGGATTCCACACAGACGCGAATGATCACATTCGTTATTCTTTACAGTCATTATTTTTATAAAGTCTTCGCAAATTTAATGTGATTCTACACAACAATAGTACCTAAGAACTTAAGGTACTTTTCTGATCTTTTTTTTATACACAATTATTACAACGTTCATAATTACTATACTAAACGACAGCAACAGTATACAATAACGTTCATTCCCATCCTCTTTATTTTTCCCTTCTCTAACCATCTTGTGACAAAATTGATAAGCAGTTTTTGCCACAGACTCGATGGTAGAGCTGAAATTTGACGAGGTTTGAGGCTTGGGCCTTATACTACGAAATACGATTTTCAAGCTTCGTATCGTGCCGTTCCTTTCCAGCTAATAGCATTCAACAAACGAGAGAAAGGGAGAACACTATACCAACTTAGATTTTCTTTGTAGGTAAGTACCCCCTGTTCGGTACGGTGTAACGGCGTCTCTCTTTAACTAAAGACAGTCGAGATAATGACCAGCCCGTTTCCACGTCATTGGACGCGTTCCCTTAACGATTCTATGCACTAATTAAGCAATTTTACAAATGGCGCCAGGCTGTGGCCAAGTCTGGGACCTTGTCTCGACCACACCTATGGTCTAGCTCACAGAGGTAATTATAAACATCCAAATCAAGCCGTTTCGGAGGAGTTCGATAACAAAAACCATGACACGAGAATTTTATATTAGACTAGCTGCTGCCCGCGACTTCGTCCGCGAAGAATAGGGGGTATAAAAAATAACCTACGACCTATTCTCAGACCTACCGAATATAGGCAAAAAATTTGATAAAAATCGGTCAAGACGTTTCGGAGGAGTTCGATAATAAACACTGATAAACACCGTGACACGAGATTTCCATATCTGGTGGATGAAATTAAATGAAATGAAAATTTATTTCGAAGCAACAACAACAAAAAACAGTTTACAAATTTTTTAAATATAAAAGTGTATTGTGGCAGTTGTCTCAAAAAAGGAAGTCCATCAAGGTCAGGATGATGACGGGTGACCTTCCCGAAAACAGGCGATAGTGCTGCTTATACTGAACAACTTTCTCCAAGGAACATAGGTCGAAATACGAATTTTTTTTCGCCTTTCCATAGTAAGTCTGTCAGCTAACAATTACATTTTGTATGGGAGTGTACTAAAGGGTCCCAAAATCAAACGTGGTGCGTTAGTAGTAGAATGGCAGTTTTTTCAAGTATATATGCGATACAATCCAATACTTGCTTGCTACGACGTAACTATTACAATGTGAATGCTTTATAGAAATTCAGGCAGACTAACGATAGTTAGTTTATACTAGGTATAACGACATCTATGAGGAAATTTACAAATTACTAAATTTTTAGAAAAAAGTATATAAATTGTGATTTAAGCTACATCACGGCGTTTAGTACATTTTTAATAACACAACAAACATTATTTTACATTACAATAGTGGACAATAATACACAAGATCTGGTGAAACTAGCACCATCTGTTATCCAGTAGATGAACCATATTTCACTAATACGAACTCAAATACATTTTATAAAATATTAAGATTAGATACTTATGCACGCGTTAACAGGGAGTCTGAATTTTTTTTTCTTTTTTCGACCTATTTTCCTTGGAGTTGTTTAGTTTAAGCAGCACTATCACCCTGTTTTCGGCGAGGTCTCCCGTCGTCATCCACCCGATATATTAGATAGTATAAATTGTTATACAGGGTTATTTGTAATTCACTAGCATCCTTTTAACCCTAAACTCCTACCACTTAAACAAACGTTTTTTGTTTTACAGCTTTTGTCATAACTTAATATTTTTGGTGTAATAACGTTTTGAAAATTTGAGATTTCCTCTTATTTTTACGATACTCTGTGTATTTGTATGGGAAAAAAAGTGCTTCATTTTAAAAAGTCGTAGAACAAAAAACATTTGTTTGAGTGATAGGAATTCAGGGTTAAGAGGATGTCAGTGAATTACAAATAACCCTGTATAGGTTGCGTGATCGTGTTGGATGCGGGTGGCACGGGACCGATCTGTTTGGCGAGCCTTGGGGGAGGCCTATTTTCAGCAGTGGACGTCGTTCGGCTGAAATGATGATGATGATGATGATGAAACAGCCACAAATGTATTATAGTTAATTAAATATTGTTATATAATTGCACACCCCTAAAAGAAAGTAAATAAAGTGTAGTAATTTAAAAACAAACTCATTCGCATTTATAATATTAGTAAAGCTCAATCGTCAATCAGTTAACTTGAACAATTAACCGCAATTAAAACATAAAATTGAACGACAGACATTAAACTCGATCCTAAGACCACCCCACATGAAATATGCTTAATTGGCATAAGTAAACTTAAGCCAAGAAAAAGACTAACAAGATCGTAAAAAGATTTTTGCAAGGTCTTTACGTTTAGGGGAGCAGGTGCTCAAATATCAATGGATCCTACGTACAGTCAGTATGAAGACCTTCGTCACTTTATTAAAGTTATCCTTTTATCAAGTCATAAGAGGTTAAAAACTAAAGTAATTAAATGATCTGTTGTATGTATAGCCAAGGATGATTTAGATTGGATTGGCAGTCGCCAGAGTACGGATCGGCCGCGGTTTTTGTAGTTCGATTATTAAATCTAGATGGCGCTGAAATATAGCCAGAGGCTTTGAAGGCAAAACAATAAGACTACAGATATTTCATATACGACCGCTTTAGCCTAGTTGGTAGGTAAATTTCTTCGCAGGTGTATACAGGTTTCCTCACGATGTTTTCCTTCACCGTAAATTGCTTTAGCCTAGTTGCCTAGTTGGTAGTGACCCTGCCTACGAAGCAAGAGGTCCTGGGTTCAAATCCCGGTAAGGGCATTTATTTGTGTGATGAGCACGAATATTTGTTCCTGAGTTATGGATGTTTTCTATGTATTTAAGTATTTATTTATCTATATAAGTATGTTTATCGTCGTCTAGTACCCATAGTACAAGCTTTGCTTAGTTTGGGACTAGGTCAATTTGTGTAAGATTGTCCACTAATATTTATTTATTATTTATTTATATCACTGCAAATGTATTATTATGCAATATTTTTGAAAAATAATACATTTGTAGTAATATGAAACATCTGTAGTCTTATTGTTTTGCCTTCAAAGCCTCTGGCTATATTTCAGCGCCATCTAGATTTAATAATCGAACTACAAAAACCGCGGCCGATCCATACTATGGCGACTGCCAATCCAGTCTACATATATTCATCCTTGGTTCCGAAGGAGTGTTGACGTCTCTCGATGGTATAACATAGATGGCACTGTATCACTGCATGATGTGATTAAGTAATAAGTAACAAACTGAAATGTGCGATGTATAGGAAAAAGTCCAGTCGTGGTGTAGGGGAATAGCACGCGGCACGGAATGCTGAGGACCTGGGATCGATTCCCAGCGCTGGTCTTTTTTCTGGGGTTTTTTCTGTGCATCCATGTTTCAGTTTGTATTTAGTATGAAATACTTGTCTTATAGCTCAGAGGTATATCCAACACTTCTGAGGTACATTAGCTAAGAGCACTTTGGCCTAAAAGTAAGTGTATATTTTTGAGCATTTTGATATTATTTTTTTCAAAGCTGTAGACATTTCTCCGTATTTCATGTACTTAAGTTTTTTATACAATATCTATCTTACTTCTCATATAACAATGAACCTAATCCGTATGATCACAGAGCTGAATTTACCGTCCCAAAAAGGAAATACGACTTTGTAACAATGTGTTAAGTGTACCATTGTGAATAGTTTTGGAGTCGCACATCAGTCAGAGGGAGAAGGGTAGAGAATTAGCAACTACTGGAATGTATGGCGCGAATGGAAGCGGGAGCGAGATAGAGCATTGTATGTAAACCCTTATTTCATCATCATCATCCCAGTCTATATACGTCCCACTGCAGGGCACAGGCCTCCTCTCAGAATGAGAGGGCTTGGGCCGTAGTTCTCACGCGGGCCCAGTGCGGATTGGAAACTTCACACACACCAAAGAATTTCTTCACAGGTGTATGCAGGTTTCCTCACGATGTTTTCCTTCACCGTTTAAAGCTCATGGTAAATTTCAAATTTAATGTCGCACATAAATTCCGAATAACTTAGAGGTGCGAGCCGGGGTTTGAACCCACGAACCTCTGCTTGAGAGGCCATAGTTCAAACCGCTAGGCCACCACGGCCTTAACAACGGTAAGCTAATGTATTTGTACATTATCTTACCGGTGGCTAATATCCGACTGGGGGGAAGGGGGGGGGGGGTCAGCAATCTCCACATGTGCCTGGGCGGTAGAAGGGTCATCTGCCGTCTGGGCTGCACGACCGTTACGGTTCTCCCCTGTTAACCCTTGTTAACCCTGGTGGTTAAGGGGGAGATTAGTAGCGGTTGGGCCCATGGCCTGTGGCGATTGACTGACTGGGGGGGTGGGGGTCAGCGATCTCCACATGTGCTTGGGCAATGCTATGGCGAATTGGTGCGTTGTCTGGGCTGCACGACAGTTACGGTTCTCCCCTGTTAACCCTGGAGGTTAAGGGGGAGAAGAGTAGCGGTTGGGCCCATGGCCTGTGGTGGTTTGCTGACACATTGGGGGGTAGGGGTGGCGAGGTGAACCCGCAACTGTTGCGGGGGATCCGAGCTTAAAGAGGACGGCGTCTCGCCCTTGGGCGGACGCCTTTCGACGGAGGCGAACCCAAACTGAGTACCTGCTCTGCCACGGCGGATAGGAAATGGCGAGGGGGAGCCTGGTGGGCGGAAGCGATCGTGCCCTCGGTACCGCTCTGCTTCCAGAGCAGGACATGAGGGCGCGGGAGCTAACGTGAGGGCACGTAACCCCGGCTTGCCGGGAACGTGGGCATCTGCGGAAGCCGCGAGGAGTAAACCTCTTTAAACAATCCTTAACCAACGGGGGAGGCCAGGGAGTGCCGAGCCCGCATTGCACGGTGTCGACAAAGAAGCCCCATCCTGGGGCGGCCAGTGGGCGTTGCGGTGACTCCTTGTGCTCCCGTGGCGTTCACAATGGCAACGAGGGAATCCGTGTGGTTTTTAGTGGGTAGGCCCCTTGGGGAGAGCCCCACATACCTCCGTTTCCCTGAACGGAGACGATGCATAAGGAGCATTTCCACACCAAAAAAAAAAAATGGCCACCACGGCCTTGCTTAGATCACTACAAAAAAACTATCTCGCAAAATAATCGAAACTAATTGATTTACTAAGGGCATTTTCAAGTAGATAGATAGATATAATCTTTATTCTTCAAAACAAAGAAAACTAAAGAGTAATAAAACTAACAATTCAGCACTTACGTATATAAATATGCCCGAAACATATTATGGTACTTACGATAGCAAAGAAAAACATAAAATAACAATTAAACAGATCAGACACAATATAGATGAGAAGCCATGTGGTGCACTGAAGAATAGGCGGTGGCTCAGCATAATTGAATTCAAAAAGTATCAGCAAAACCGGTTGTCTGTGAAGTCGGTTTACGGACGATAGTTTAATGTGATAACAAAACATTGATGAAATGATTTATTATTTATTTATTCACCATAAATTGTATGTTTATATACATGAAGATCTTAGTTTAACATGCAATCAGTAGTGTCTCAATACAATTTTACCCATTGGGTGTAGCAATTAATTTAAAATATAGTCAACATTAATATTATATTTGTTATTACAAACATCATTTTAACATTATTTATAATTATTATTTATTATGATTGCATACTTTTGCCGATTGTGCCTTTCGCTCGCTCGTGCCGCGCTCTACACGCGCTCGTGGACGCGTAACAGGACAATGTGTTATGTACGTTACACTGAGTCATCCTTTTTCGTGCGTGCAGCCGGCGTTCATCGATTTATTAGACGTTGTGACGTCAAAAATTTTAAGTTTAGAATTAGTTTAGTTCGATCATGTCTCTATTTTTCGATCACAGCTCAAGTGGCTCCCAATCCGCCTTCGCCGTAACTCTCACATTCTCCACCTTCTTTACGGCATTCTCTTTAACCCTGCAACTCCTCGCTACCTCAAAGAGCGGTTTAGCTACGTAACTTCTATTCGATGCTCTCAGAACTTTCTCCTTACCGTGCCTCTCTCTAACTCCAAATTCTGTCTATTCTTATACTGTCCAGGCTATTCGGTTGTGGAATGCCTTACCGATTGACTTACGACGGGCAAAATCTCTGTCAATCTTTAAATCTATGCTTAAGGTGTACTATCTGTCATCTTGTAATAATTAGCTTTGTTATAGTTTATTTATTTATTTATATGTGGCTGTTTATCCCACTGCTTATATTTGTTTTAGACGTGTACCTATTATAATGTAAGTACTATATATGCATGAGTAGATGTACTATTTTTGTTGCGTTTTAATTTTCTGATCCACTGTTGATGCACCACCTGCTGTAAACTAGTCCTTCCTTCTTTCTGTTAAAGGGTTGCCTGGAAGAGATCGCTCTTAAGCGATAAGGCCGCCTATTGCTTACCTTGTAACTTTCTCTCTGTGTACCTGTTTTCTGTATTGCTTACTATTCCTGGTGTACAATAAAGAGTCATTGTATTGTATTGTATTGTAAACTAAGTATTTATTTTTATGTATAAAGGTACTATCCATATTTATAAAGGCTTTAAATTAAACTAATTAAGAAGTGAAGCGCAAAAGGAAAAGGAGATACAAGTAACGTAATTGCAGACAAACGCTAACCGCCATCAAATTGGACCCAACCCGGCCGTCTGAGCATACGCAGAAGTGTGGGTAATTAAAATTGCTGCCGTCCCTACTGTGGGTCGTTACGGCTGAGAAGTGGCCCACGCTTTACAACCCCTTAGTGGGCTGAGTGGGCGACTTAATAGGTTCTATGAGGATCTTGTGTAAGGTCTGTCCAGATTGCTACCGCCATCTTACTTGCAAATAGTGATGGTGACGCCATTAAAAAATAATTCGATGACACGACTCCAGTAAAAAACGCTTTATTTTAGCCCTAAAATAAGATTTTTTGTTGCTTTAAAACAAATAAATTGTTAGTTGATTGAGTTGGCGAACAAGTGACGTCATAAGTTGCTATTGCCATTCCAAATCTATGGGAGAGTTATGTTTTGACAGCTCATAAAAAGTACGTCAGTTGATTGGTGGTGTCAACATCCCTAATATGTAGGACACTCTTAGGCCATGTTCAGATGACAAGCGCTCAACGCGCGTTTAACGCGCGTTTACAACCTATAGTCCGACAAGGTCGTGCGCGACCCTGTCGCAGTCAGCATTTGCCGCACTTATTAAAAACAGTCTTGTTAAGGACAGCAGAGGCTCCCTGCGACAGGGTTCCGCCGAGCGCCACGCACGAGCTTGTCAAGGTACAAGTACATACATTTTGTTCTGGCCGCGCGTTGGCCAGAACAAAATGTAACGCGCGCTTATCATTTCTGAACATGGCCTTACTATAAAATTGACAGGCGTATTACACGAGTACCTACCTATCATGGACGGATAGATATAGATAAAAAAAACCGGCCAAGAGCGTGTCGGACACGCCCAAGATAGGGTTCCGTAGCTGGTACGAAAAAATCTTTGCATACTTTATTAATGTGGTTGTTTTGGTCCCAACTCCCACCGCGCGCAGAATACCAACGTCTGTGGTACAGCGCCACCTATCGGCGAATTGGGTAACTAATCTACTTATGACCTAGTATTTATGTATGAACCGATTTCAATTATTTCTTTTTTATTTGAAAGGAGATACTGTTAGCGTGATCTTATAGATACTTAAAGAAAAAAAAATGCTTGCAGTGGCGGTTAAATTACAATCTTAGTTTAGATTTTTTTTTTAAAAAAACTTTAAAACTGCTCAACTGATTAAGTTGAAAATAATTTTCCTAGAAAGTTTTTATTAAGTTTAACTTACGTGATTTTTTTCATATTTTTTAGACGTGTGGTTCAAAAGGTAGAGGGGGGGGACACATTATTATGAACTTTCGGAGTGAATATCTCCGAAAACATTCACTTTATCAAAAAATGGTTATTGCAAACCCCTATTTATTTACAAATACCTATCCAATGATACCCCACACTATAGGGATAGTCGAGAAAAAAAAAATCACCCCCACTTTACGTCTATGGGGAGGTACCTTAAAAAAAATTTTTTTAGTTTTTTTTATTTAACCACTTTGTCGGCATGACTAATATATATATTCATGCCAAATTACAGCTTTCTAGTACTAACAGACTCTGAGCTTAGCCGCGGACAGACAGACGGACAGACATGGCGAAACTATAAGGGTTCCTAGTTGACTACGGAACCCTAAAAAGGTTTAGTATCATTTCGTCTAAAACGCATCTCGTCTAATACCTGATTTACACTCTCGCCTCGTCACCTCGCCTCGCGCCTCGCCTCGTCGTCTCGCTCCGGACGCGAGCGTCAAAATCAAGGCAAATCACGAGACGAGGCGCGAGGCGCGCCTGTTCACACTCTCGTCTCGTGGCTCGTCCCGCAGTTCGTCTCGCCACTCGTACGCGAGTGTAAACCAGGTATAAAAAGCATCTCTCGTCTAAACTGCAACTGGTCTAAGTAGCTACCAGTCTACGTCGCCACTGGTTTAGGGGCTACAATGCGAAACACAGATACAAAAATATGCAAAAGCTTTCTTCTTTCCTCGAGCGTTCGAAAACAGCTACCAAAATGAAGAAGCCAATCGAAGCAAATGGTTCGTAAAAGCGGATTCAAAATGGCCGCGTATCGATTATCGGTAAAACGACGATAAAATATTTACAGTCAGGCCCAAGCACAGGCTTACCTAGATAATAAAGTCTAGATTTATTTTAAAATGTCATTGAATTAAATACCTGCTTAGATATAGTATTTTATTTGATTTCTTTTCAAGGAATTGGCTTAGTACCTACTTCGATTGGAACTGCATAGTATTAACTCCTTCGATCAACATTAACTCCCTGGCTAAATCAAAGAAAAATCTTTCTTTTTCATACCTTCAACCATCACCATACCATCATACCATACTTATTTGTTGCATTCATTTAATCTCGTGCTGTATCATTACAAGTAAAGCTATAGTCTTGAAATTCATGTGTAAGATATTTGAGGATTCACTCTAATGATAATGACAAGTGTTCATCGAAACACGATTACTTAGTGTTCGCTCGATAGAAGAAAAATCCATAGTCGGGTAGTTCTACTAGCGTTTCAACCGCTATCACTCTCCTGTCGCATATACGTAAGAAATAACACCAACACAGCAACAAATTGAAATTATACCACAAGCACGCTGTATCGTTATATAAAAACCTTCCACTAGGTGTCGCTCATTTACTTAATATATGCGACAGGAGAGTGATAGCGGATGAAACGCTAGTAGAACTACCCAGTCGTCTCTAAAAAATAAAATAAATTCGTAGTACGACGCTAATACTGCACGGCAGGTCATGACTTTTTGAATGTTAATAAAATATGTACATTTTCAAAATATGTATTTGTTTTAGTAATAAGATGAAAATACCCAAAAACACGCGCAGTCCAACCAACCTATCTTGAGCCATCGTGCCTCCCCCACGCCCGGAATCGCCCACCCAAAATCGATTAGCGCGAAAAACTCGGTAGGCCCTTAAGCCACAAGCCACACGGAACAGACGTGGGACGGGGGTGCGTCGCAGTCGCGGCGCCATTTAAATCAGCTTTCATACTAAATGTATAGAAGCGTCGCGATCCAAAGCAGACAGAAGAGACGGGGCGGAGACGCGGACTGCGACGCGCCCCCGTCCCACGTCTCTTCTGTGTGGCTTGCGCCTAAGTCTAGCGATCCGAGCTTCACCAATAACATTAATAATTAGTTATACTTAATCGGACCGGAAGACGCAGTGTAGGTAGGCCTCCAACAAGATGGAGCGACGACCTGGTGAAGGTAGCGGGAACGCATTGGATGCGGATGGCGCAGGGCCGATCTGTTTGGCGAGCCTTGGGGGAGGCCTATGTTCAGCAGTGGACGTCTTTCGGCTGAAATGATGATGATGATGATGATGATGATACTTAATCTTAAATATATAAAAATATCGTGTCACGGTGTTTGTTATCGAACTCCTCCGAAACGGCTTGACCGATTTTTATCAAATTTTTTCTCTATGTTTGGTGGGTCTGAGAATAGGTCGTAGGTTATTTTTCATGCCTCTAGGTATTCTCCGCAGACGAAGTCGCGGGCAACAGCTAGTTGTTGCATAAAATTCACGACCGTCTGAGAATCTTATTCAGCTAAAAAGATAGTTTGCTTAAAGTGAAATAACGCTAATTCTATGAATCAATTAATTACTTAAAGCTTGATAAAGTTTCGACGAATTTTAATTAGTAAAGTTGGCGCAATTGAATTTTCAAGCTTGACGGTGACGGAGGGTGGAATTCTGGCGAAGACATTTTATATGCTTTCGGGATATTCGTGTTTGTACCTACGTTTAATCAGAAGAGGAAAAATTGCATGAATGAATGTATGATAGAATAAAAATAATCATTCAAATTCACCCGGCCGTTCAAAGTAAATATAATGATGAAATATTCCATATCCATGTAATTTTTGCCTTTATATGTATGTATTTTTAATTTACTTTGATTCGCTTGTACGGTCGGTTCCCTAACTTAAGTATCCAACTTTTCTATACAACTTGTATACTTGTAAAATACAATTAGAAAACTAAAACTAAATAAATCTCAATTTAATATAATTTTGTAACATTTTAAGCTAATTTTAAATTTAGTTATATTAATTATTATTGTACGTGTCCGTACAGGGCGTCATGGACTGACATAAACATTTATTGTAACACCTAATTTTATATGTACCTACATGACTTAATAAATGAATAAATAAATAAATAAAGACTATATTCTTTGGCTAAACTAAAAACTACAAAAACGCAAAAGCAAAAACGTCAAGATTTTCTGCCACAGGCTTTGACCGCAAGATATTGGCCGCATTACATACCTTTCCGAACTATTCTTAATTTTTGTGACAGGTGAGTCTTTTTTATTTATTCAATATATACGCAGTACTTTTAAATATCCTGTACCACAGAGTTTAAACGTCGATGTAATTCCACCCCCTCGCCCAGAGCCCCTCGAAACATCTGTTCTCGGCCAAGATAGCCGAAACCATTGCCATCTTAGGGTGAATATATTTATTTAATTCTATTAACTGTGAGGGTGGGTTTTCATCATATTATCTGTGATGATACTACCCTGTGATGTGCATAATTTGATGTAATTGATTAAGTGCCTTTCAAGTGAATTGTACGTGCGAAATTCCGGAGTTACCTTTGCAGTTTCAAATAACGTTCGATGCGCCGGAAAACCTTTTTCTATTTTTCACTTTGAGCGATCGTTCTGCTAATAAAGAAAGCATAAACAAGAAATAAAGAATAATAAGATCCTTCAAGTAGGTATTTTTTATTGGACTATCAACAATTTGAATTTTTGATTATCTTTAGTAATTCGATCAGGTGAAGAATTTAATAAAACAAAAGAAAAAATAAAAGTTAAAAAGGAAAATTAAAAATGTTCAGTAGTATTCTATTAACGACAATAGATAAAAAATCGGAATAAAATCAACTGCGAGACCTAATGATTTACATTACAGGAACAAAAATATTTATGTGCGAAATTTTGAAATTTACTATGAGCTTTAAAGGTACGTTGAAGGAAAACATCGTGAGGAAACCTGCATGCACCTGCGAAGAACTTCAATGGTGTGTGTGTGAAGTTCCCAATCCGCACTGGGCCCGCCTGAGATGACAGGAACAAAGACGTGGACAAAAGCTAGTACTGAATAAATACAGCGGTAAAACAAGTCACACAACATTAGACAGGTAGTACAACATAGTTGAAATCACTTCATTACTTCATCAATTGTAAGTGCTACTTATAATTTACTGTTGATACTAGGAATTAGCCGATTACTAGCAAAAAGTTGAGTAATTGAACGCAGCGGGCGTTAGCACAATAGCATTGTTGAATATGGGTTCTGTATATAGACAAGAAACACTTAATGTTAGGCTTTTTGCAAAGAAATTTTTAGCTATGGGAACAATCGGTGGTGGGCCAATGATGTTTATGCATCGACAAGATGACTTTTAGATACCTAGTGTTAGATTTATGATTATTATTCAAAATAATACACTAGCAGCTCATTGAGCTGATACGTGCATATCACTACACTTGTGTTTTAAGTCTTTTTGTATAAATATCCAGTCTAAGTATTATTAATTTGTTGGATCGTAATCACTCCTAACAATCTTAGGTAGACTAGTGATCTTTATGGATCTACAAGACGACTTTCAGGCGTCGTGTTTAAGTTGTTGGAGAGAAATCGTTCAGGCAACTTTCTGTGGTAGAGCATGATACCTGTGAATCTACAAGACGACTTCTGAAAGCCTTAATATTGGACTTTCTGTAAAAAAAACCGTTCTGACTACATTCTGGGAATTTTTACGATAGGTAATGAAAGAAGAGTGTTTCACAGCACTATTGCCAGCTGTCAAAAGTGCCATCACTCGATACCGGTATTTTAGCGACGTTTGCGCATCTACAAGACGACCGCTAGATGCCTATCTGTTAGCATTTTTAGTTCGCATGACATTTCTATTGTTCTTATTATTAGATCTGTAAACAAAACCGATGTTTGATTAGTTGGAATTGTTTTTTATTCATCATCAATTAGGTACATGGTATGGGCTGTCATTATTATTGCTATTTGCTTTAATAATCGCTTTATTTCCGAAGATCTCTAAAAGGCCACACACGCGTTATTAGAAAATGAAATCGGTATACAGGGTGTATCCGTTAACACGATCAATAAATTAAATTATACATCCTTTAACTAATCAGTAATTAAGTCCAAGTGGTTTAGTTTTTTTTAAATGAAAAAAAAAGAATTTGTTATTTTCTAACAAAATTAATCGGGCCAGCAATGTACTGCACTGCAGACCGTCATGTCTAGTCGAAGTACTTGACGTTGACATTTACTCTCGTTTTCAATTGAAAATGTACTAAATACACCAATATTTTGCTTAATAAACATGCGCAGTTATTAATTAAACGATCAGTTCTTTCAAAATTACGTAATAGTTTTCCTCATCAGGTACCTATGGGCTAGTGTGGGCGAAATGATCAAAACACTAAAATAACTTTATCCTGTTTATTTAACGTTATCAACAAAATAGTGCATTATGATAATAACACTGATAATAGTAAAATTATGCCAATCTCACCAGGTGACTTCTTCTCTAGATAACTTGTACTTTTACAACGAAAACGCCCATGGACCGTATGCTGGCTGCACACGTCCTGCCTCATCGGTGATCGTGACAACAACACGAAATTATCAATCGGAGGATCCTTGTATGCGTTATTTAACTCAAATCTCGGTTTACATTTGCTCTTGTTTCGTTATAATTCACGTGCATTGTAATTTAATTTTGTTGATGCCATTTTAAATTATTTTGATTTGTTTACCAACTTGACTTTTGAATTTGTCAATGTAACATTAGTAATAGAGTAACCAACTCATTCCTAAAGAAAAGACAAGTTTGCATTTGCAATGTATGGTTTATGGTCTGTGAAGGTGCGAGATAATAATATTGAACTTTTTGGAGTTCAACAACGTAAGGTTAATAAAAAGTTTAAATAGGCACAGATTGTAGAGATCTTTATGTTTATGAGTAAATATTTAAAAAAAAAATAATATCGCCCCAGTACCAAGGAAATACCCTGTACCAAGACATCTAACGACCGATAACTGACAATTACGCAATGATGAAATTCATTGATTATGCATTGTAACTTTAAATTACAATTTTTCCGTGAATAAGCATTTTGGCGCATTAGGACCACGCCAAGGTAACTTCGGATATGCTAAGGAATCATCGTTTAAATTTATTGTTTTACTTGTAGACTACACCCGGTATGATCTACTTACCGTTCCACGTGTCCGTGCTCACACAATCAACCTTACTGTTCCCGCAATAAAGCTCGTAATTGGTTGACATGACTGCAGTTGGAGCAAGGCTATGTACTTCTCGTTTTTTTATAAGAAATCAACACATTTATACGCCTGATTTATTGATTTTGTAACAATATGAGCGAACACTTCGAATTACGGGTTCAATAGTTGTAGGTAGGTGCTGGGTGTGTGAAGTTTTTTACGGTGATCTGGTCATTTAGGATTAACACACAGTTTCAAAAGTAATCGTGGCCCGCTGCAAAGTGAAGAAGGCTAGCAACGACATCTAGTATAAATGGTATAGTAGACCGTCTATATCAAACCATTATTACTGTCTGGGTTAGCACTAACCAATAGCTTCAAGGATAAGGATGAAGAAAACTAGCATCTTCACCTGGTATAACTGGTATGGTGGAACGTCTACATCGGACACTTGATAATGTCAGGATTAGCACCTTCAATAGCTTCGAGGGTAGCCTTGGTCCGTAGTAGAGTCAAAGAGGGCAGCATCAACACCTAGTAGTAGTAGTTGTTGTTGTTGTTTTCTTTTTAAATTCTTACCGCTTGGGAAAAAGCAAAAGTTTTGAAGCCATACAGCCAGGTTTCTATTCACTGTTGCTTTCGTTTCATTTTTCAATTTTTTTTTTAACTTTTTTGTGTCATAGCCCAAAGAGGTAAAGTAGTCTGGCCTATGCTTATTTGGGTAAAAATTGTGTTATGTGATAATAATTATGGTTTCTTGTTTTTTTTTTGGTAACCAAAAATTGACGTATTCGATTTCACTTTATGTTTGTTGTTTCTTCAATAGATAGATGACTTGATGGTCCCAAAGAAAGATCAGCGCCGTTCGCAAGATCGGCACTTTGCTGTTTTGGGACCATTTCGAGATATGCACATTTTTTATTTTTTTATTTCTGTCGTATTTTTGAAATGGTTTGATATTAAGAATAAATGTTTTCTTTCTTTTTAGTGTAACTGGTACAATAGAGCGTCTACATCGAACCTGATTGATACTGCCTGGATTAGCACTCATCAATAGCTTCACAGATAGCTTTTGCCGCAGCAGAGTGAGAGAGGGCAGCATCGACACCCCAAACCCCATTTTGCCCGAAACCTGCACCAATTCTCACACCACCTTTGCACCACGACATTGCACAAACGACTGTGCCACGTTTGAATTATCTAACCATTGCTCGCTCAACACGCTCATCGCATAGTGACACTAAGCAACGCACTTAATGTACCGCGAAAAGCAAGTTATCGCAGCCTACATACCTTGTGCAAACGTCGGTATATCAAAGAGATCTCTACAGCAAATAAGTATATTGGTCGGATGCCAATTATGCAGGTATTACATTCACGCTCCTACTAAAACTCGTTATGAAGTTGTATGGAAACAAGGACAAGTGTTACCAGCCTTCGGTCGCCTGACTTGGTAGTTAGCGGTCTGACATTTGATCTTAAATTGAAATGTCATCATACCCAGCCTATATACGTCCCACTGCAGGGTACTGCCTCTTCTTAGAATGAGAAGGCTTAGGCAGTAGTTCCCGCCGCGGGCTGTAAGTCCGTAAGGATAGCGGTTCTACCTTTGTTCTACCACAGAATATTGTATATTACGCAGAAATGCTTACAGAAATTGTAACTCGCTTTTAAAGATAGGTTTTTGTTAAAAATTTAATTATTGCCTCAACATACAGAATGAGAGGGGTTGGACTGTCCCACGCGGGTCCAAGGTGGATTGGGACATTCACACACACCATTGAAGTCCTTCGAAGGTGGTTTCCCCATTAAAAAAAACTAGAAACTTCCATGCAAGTTAATAAAAAACCAGCCAAGTGCGAGTCGGACTCGCGCACCGAGGGTTCCATACAAATTTATAAGTATCTATGAACATCCAGTCTTAGCAGACCCCTGCTCCTAAACAAAATGTGCGCAGTGTGGGATCATTGTAGATTGGTTACTGATATAGACAGACAAAAAAAATTGTGCTTTTCGCAATTTTTCCTTTATCTGTGCTATAAGGCCTTGCTTTGTACCACATTTCAAGATTCTGAGTTCACGGGAAGTACCCTGTAGGTTTTGATTCCCTTGCGAGTTTCGAAAATATGCGGAAATTTGCGTCATAAACGGCTGTATCTTTTGATTGCGTTGGCTTAGATGTTTGATTTTTTCACAACTTTAAGGGACAGTAGACTTGAGTATTTGATATAAATTTCAGCTTGATACCTCCACGCGTTCCTGAGGAAAAGGGTCTTGACAGACAGACGGACGGACGGACACACGGACGGACGGACAACAAAGTGATCCTATAAGGGTTCCGTTTTTTCCTTTTGAGGTACGGAACCCTAAAAATTACATTATACGAAGAATAGGTATGCGTGCAAATGTCTCTTGATTTAGTGGCTGTGTTTGTGGCGCTGTCATCGCTTCATTTTTTGTTGCCAGTGTAAATAAATAGTGTAATTTGGTAGAAATACGGAAGTGGTCCAATTTAAGCGCCGGTTCAATATACAGGGTTATTTTTAATTCACTGACATCCTCTTAACCCTGAATTCCTATCACTCAAACAAATGTTTATTGTTTTACGACTTTTTAAAATGAAGCACTTTTTTTCACATACAAATACACAGAGTATCGTAAAAATAAAAGAGGAAATCTCAAATTTTCAAAACGTTATTACACCAAATATATTAAGTTATGACAAAAGCCGTAAAACTAAAAACATTTGTTTAAGTGGTAGGAGTTTAGGGTTAAAAGGATGCTAGTGAATTACAAATAACCCTGTATGTGTAAAAGCCGTGGTCGCCTAGTGGTTTGACCTATGGCCTCTAGGGCCGTGGGTTCGGGTCCGGTTTAACAATATATAAAAACATCGAGTAGTATAAATTGGGCCCGACTCAACATAATGTCGCTCTATAAAAAACTGGAAAATTGGCTATATTTGTTAGATACGCGGAATCATCCAATGCCAGTTAAGGGGCACTATCCCAGATCTCACGGTTGGCTTTTCATTTGAGCTCACCTTGAGAATGGACCATGGATTGGTTCCAAACATGTTCAGCATATCTCGATTAATACGTGAGTGAACCGCGTGTCTTACTTTAATAATCATGTCTGTCTCACAGTAGTTTTAATTTAAAGGCAATTCAAATGCAAATTACTGCCTCCGTTTCATGTAATTGATTGGCTGTAGGTACTCACACGCATTGGAGTAGTATTAAATTAAATAGGCGTGGTTTAGTCCCGAGTGAGGTAGAAATTATAATAACTATATTGACTATATAGCTAGACCGTTTAAATGATTCCTCGCTCGCGCGGTACAGGAGCGCCTGCCGCCCGCACCTCTCCCGGCCCCCTTTGTCGTCATACCCCCCGCTCCTGTACCGTGCGGGCGTGGACTCATTTACCTAATCGGTCTAGCTATACAATTTTTTTTTTAAAAACCCCAATGCAATTAGGTCACATATATGTTTGAAAATAAAATAAATGCCCATTATGCGTCTAAGATCCCTTCCGCAGCTAACAAAAGAGCTAATAATTTTGAAACATGTCTAAGAACCATCGCCAAGAAGCCTGCTTTCAAATAAAAACCCGCATCGCATCTAAATCGGGTCACCCGATAAAAGAGCTATGATGCCACAGACAGAAACACGCGGCGACACTCATCTTAAAAATATTAATACCTAGATTCTTTTAATGAACTTAAAAGACCAGGACAAAAATAAATATTTTTATACTTTTTAGAGTTTTTTTTATCGGGGGTTACTTATTCCACATATATTTGACGCGATGGCTGCATAGACATTATGCCTTCGACAGTACACTAGGTAGGTACACTTAGTTAATCCGTTTGCTGCAGTTCGTTACCGTCATTCGCGCGTGGCGCAGTTAACGTCTCAGGTTCATTCGTTACGACACTAATTAACGACTTTATCACATTAACCACACTTTGCATAGGTTAGCCTACATTAAGTACTTAGCCAGAGTCAACCAATTTGATTCCTTTGTCACTATACAGGGTTATTTGTAATTCACTAGCATCCTTTTAACCCTAAACTCCTACCACTTAAACAAATGTTTTTTGTTTTACGGCTTTTGTCATGACTTAATATTTTTGGTGTAATAACGTTTTGAAAAATTGAGATTTCCTCTTATTTTTACGATACTCTGTGTATTTGTATGGGCAAAAAAGTGCTTCATTTTAAAAAGTCGTAAAACAAAAAACATTTGTTTGAGTGATAGGAATTCAGGGATAAGAGGATGTCAGTGAATTAAAAATAACCCTGTAGAACCTTGACGCATTTACTATTCGATAGATAATTTTATTATGTACATCGTCAATGCGAGTCAAACGATTATCAACTTTCCAATCACAACATGCAATAAGACGTAAAGAGTTTACAAACGTTTTTGCTCATGAGAAGAAATAGTAAGTAAGGCCAATAACACTGAATCAAATACGGTGTGCCGCGCTCCCGGTGTGTCACCGTATATTTGATTCAGTGTTATAGAGCGCGCTGGGCACGCTCTGCCGTGTCAGGCCTAAGTAACGTAACTTGAGATACGTTAGATACGCTTAACAGTGCTAAATCGTCATTTTTGATGCTATACTATCTGATACATATCGAAGATTTTCATTTTATGCCATAATTCAATAAAAACACCGATAGCCGAACTAACGTATCTGGGATTTTTGTACGCACTTGTAATGGATATCTCCCGTATTTCAAATACGTTAGATAGGTCATACAGGAACTCGGCCACAGAATCGAAATTGAAAAATCTTTTGGTGCAGTTTAATTCAAATCAGGCTGTTGTTATATGTTATAATAGGCATTTTAATTATATTTCATAATGTGTAACACCTTCTGAAACCAACGAGAGCTATTGATTATAATTTTATTAAGAGTATGTTTAACTAGAGGCGAGGGAGGGGGAGAAAAGATAAGAATATTTTGTTGTAAGTATTATTTAGTAAAAAAAGATACCTTAAAGTTAAGAATGAATAGAAATCCTGTTGCTGTGATAAAATTCAATTAAAAGTTTTCTAGCTTCCACTTTACTGATTATTAACCTTCTTACCTATTTGTATATCTATAAAATAAAATAACGGGACTAGATAAAAGAGCCTACCCACTTTTAATTTACTTAATGTTCTGTTTCTTGGTTCCAAAAAGTAATGTAAGTAAAGATACAGGTTATAGCCACTACACAGTTTTGGGTAATAAAAAGAACATGGTCACGCTTAACTAACGTATATGCAGATACGCAACTTTGCGTTACAGAATTTTGTATGAAAAGTAAGGCTGTGTAAACTTTAAAAACCGTTTTTTTTTCAAATTGATTCGTAGCACAATGTTAAAATTAAAAATACATAGTCACAATAATATTTCTAACCTACTGTGTAAATTTCAAATTTTAAGCTTCATTAGTAAACAAGCAATGAGATGTGGATAAACAAAAAGTTTGATCGCGTTTTTCTCTAATCGTCGTTTTTGGAGATACGTTACTTAGGCCTGACACGGCAGCGCTGCGTTGGCGCCCGGCGGTTTGTGTTGACCTTAAAAGACGTACCTACGAAACGTACGTGCGAAACCGCTCTAACTCTTAGAGCGGTTTCGCACTACGTCCGATCCGAATCCGTGAAAATAAGTTTTGGAACAATTTGTATGGTAAAATCGGATGAGGAAATCGGATTCAGTGCGTAAGCTCATCCGATTTTACCATACAAATTGTTCCAAAACTTATTTTCACGGATTCAGATCGGATTCGGATCGGACGTAGTGCGTAACCGCTCTTATTCAAATATGAACTCTATAATCTATGGTAAATAATTTTTCGGAAACGCCCTGGAAATATTGGTACCCAATTTATTAGCACCTTATCACCATCATCATCATCCCAGCCTATATACGTCCCACTGCAGGGCACAGGCCTCCTCTCAGAATGAGAGGGGTTGGGCCGTAGTTCCCACGCACCTTATATATTTCAAATAACTAGCTAGGGGTAGAGCGACGTGATAATACTTAACTTATAAGAGCGTGGCTGAAAAATATTGGTAACCCCTGTTCTAAGGGTGTTCCGAAAGTGTCTAAACAAATAAACCTACCCTCCCGGGAGCTCCGTAAACGGTTAACGTTAAACCAGTGCTTAACTACCCCAGGAGGGTTAATAATACTAAATCCGGACACGCCTCCGCAGCAGCCGACGGGTTATGGTCAGGGTTGTCAAGTTATTTGTTGTAAGTAAAGGCAGGTTTAGACAGGGTCAGTAACTGACTTCGAATTCGAGACAAGTCAGCGCTGACCCGAGAAATATCCAATGTAAATTGATTTGAAGTCAGTAGAGCGGTGGGAGGTCAGCGCTGACTTTCAATTTACATTGGGTATTTCTCGGGTCAGCGATGACTTGTCTCGCATTCGAAGTCAGTTGCTGACCCTGTCTAAACCTGCCTTGAATTGCAGCCGTGGTGGCCTAATGGTTTGACTTATGGCCTCTGGCCTCTTGTGGCCGTGGGTTCAAATCCCGGCTCACACCTCTGAGTGTTTCGGAATTTATGTGTGAAATAGGATACAAAAATATTAAGAAACAATAACAATGAATAAAACTACTTACTAGAATAAGTCTAAAAAACCGGCCAAGTGCGAGTCGGACTCGCGCACCGAGGGTTCCGTACAAATTTATATGTATCTATGACATCCAGTCTTAGCAGACCCCTGCACCTAAGCAAAATGTGCGCAGAGTGGGATCATTTTAGATTGGTTAATGATATAGACAGATAGACATAAAAAATTATGCTTTTCGCAATTTTTCCTTTATCTGTGCTATAAGATAAGACCTTGCTTCGTACCAAATTTCAAGGTTCTGAGTTCACGGGAAGTACCCTGTAGGTTTTGATTCCCTTGCGAGAGTCGAAAATGTGCGTTGTTTACTGATATAGACAGACAGACAAAAAATTTATGCTTTTCGCAATTTTTCCTTTATCTGTGCTATAAGACCTTGCTTCGTACCAAATTTCAAGATTCTGAGTTCACGGGAAGTACCCTTTTGGTTTTGATTTCCTTGCGAGTTTCGAAAATATGCGGAAATTTGCGTCATAAACGGCTGTATCTTTTGATTGCGTTGGCTTAGGAGTTTGATTTTTTCACAGCTCCAAGGAACAGTAGACTGAGTATTTGATATAAATTTCAGCTTGATACCTCCACGCGTTCCTGAGAAAAAGGGTCTTGACAGACAGACGGACGGACGGACGGACGGACAACAAAGTGATCCTATAAGGGTTCCGTTTTTCCTTTTGAGGTACGGAACCCTAAAAAGGCCCCCGTGGCATGGTACCCAAGAGGCTGGCAGCATTCCCTCGTTGAATGGCGATGGCGATTCGTTGAGAGAGATAGCTGCCAGCCCTTTGGTCTCCAGTGGTGTCGACTAAACAATTGTTGAACAAGTTGTGTGAAATTACATTTGAAAATTTACCATGAGCTTTACGGTGAAGAAAAACATCGTGAGGAAACCTGCATACACCTGCGAAGAATTCAATGGTGTGTGTGAAGTTCCCAATCCGCACTGGGCCTGACACCTGCAGAGGGTCTTTTATATAAGCTGGGATGAATGGATAGTAAATCGGCGTTAAGGTTGGCAACCCTAGTTATGACGTTCATACGCCCGCTGTGATGAACAGGCAATTGGCTAAGAGGGAGCTATGGGAGGGTGTGATAAAACAATAAACAAATCGTTTTAAACGCAATGTTCATGCTTGTAAACCACAGATAATAGAAAAGGGAGATAGGTAGGGGTTTGCTAGTGGAAAATTGTAAAGAAATGCGCATGTATTAGGCTGATTATGAATACAACTATCTCTTAGGTATAGATAAAAATCGATTGTCTGTAAAGTCGGTTTACGGACGACAGTTTAACGTGACAACGTCATAACAAAACATTCAAAACACAAAAATGAAACCAGGCGGTCACCCATCCAAGTACTGACCGCGCCCGACGTTGCTTAACCTCGGTGATCGGACGAGAACCGGTGTTTTGTCAAATATCTTGAAAACTGTGCATCCTACGGCAAAATCAATGAAATTTTCATCCCCCCTTGAAACACCCGCACCTCCCTCAACCCTCCCCCCATTAAAAATTACCCGAGTGCTAGTACTAAGATTATACATCCTGGCGCGCGCTGCTCTTTCTTGTACGGGACATGTACGGAACATTGCGTCATCCTTTTTCGTGCGTGCAGCCGGCGTTCATCGATTTATTTAGACGTTGTCACGTCAAAAGCTTAGGTAGCATAAAGGTTTGACTTATGACCTCGCAGAGGGTCGTGGATTTGAACCCGTGCTCGCAGTTTTGGGTTAAATTCATGTGTAAGTAAGAATGCTTAGATAAGATATTACATTATTTTAAAATCAAAGTAAGAACAAGATTTGTACGTAGTTTAAAGAAAAGGATCCAAACCACTGACATATTCTTCTTTAATTTATCTTTTGTTGGTACTGAAACCAGATCCAAAATCAAAAAGCGACTTGTTGAGGGTTGGATCCTTTTCGGTAAACTACGTCCATTTGGAATTACCGTTACCACAACAGTATTTATACTGAATAAATATAATTAATATAGTTAATCATAAATAACATAGTCAATCTATGATTTATCTTCGTAGTAGGTATAGTTTAAGTGCAGTCATTTATAGAGAATAGATTTACAAAATATGCTTCATCTTAATCAGTTACTACATACTAGTTTATATTACAACTGTATTTTTGGTCAAATCTGTCATTATTACAATGCCCTTATGAGGAAATAATTTCACTATTTGTATTTTATTTAAGTAATTAATATAATTTATGTTTTTTTTCAAGCTTTAGAACTTCTTGTTTCCGCCGTCAAAGGTACAACTTATGATGGGAAAAGTTGCTGAGAAACGCGGTGTTGTCTGAAGAATAGTCTTGGTCGTCATCGGTCAACGGTACTGGCTGAAAATCAGCGCTGGGGTGCTAAAAACGCCTCAGCATGCTGAGCCAGTGTCCGATTTGCAACCGCAATGACACATTCTATCTTTAGCTTTCGTGTTGTCTTTTGTTTTGTAAAAATATTTATGGATGTGTCTTGTGTATTACAACAAATAAATGTAAGTAATTTTTTTTCTGTCTTTCTGGTTGAGGAACATTCGAGAGTAGACCGGAGTCACGAGTGCTGCTGAGTTGTTCCACGCGATGGACAAGAAGAAATGTTCGGAGTTGATGGCCTACCTTCAGTAATTGGAGAGTCACCACAAGAAGAAGATACGTGCAATGTGCTTTAGCAACAAACTATCATGTTACTGCTAAACACCCTCCTTTCTCATCTACTAAACTTATTTTTTTGCGAAATATTTTATTTATTTTTAAACTCACAATAATATCTCATAAACAATCTATAAAAATTAAAACTGCCATATACACTAACAATCTATAAAAATAAAAAAAATAAAATGGCTCTTGCGGCATGGTACCGAAGACGCTGGCAGCATTTCCTCGCTGGATCGTAAGACTGATGCGTTGAGCGAGGAAGCTTCCAGCTCTTCGGTCTCCTGTGGTATCTCTGAGTCTCTTTGACAAGTCTTTGAAGAGACTAAACTTGTTTCCTACTTAGGGCAAAGTTATTACTAAGGACTCACCGGAACTTGGTCGGTCACTGTATCTCGTGCAGTAAACCCATGCTGGCCACACCATGGGCCCGTCGCTGGACGTCGTGCCTGCAGACATTGCGACATCATTAACATCGTCAACACCATCTTAGAACAGATAAGTTTTCATAAAAAAACATTTTCAATTGCAGCCTTTTTTGCTCGTTTCTGTTATTCACTGACTTTAAACTTGGACGAGACTTAAATGACGTCAAAAAACTGTTCAGACTTCCTTCAATATTTAGATTAGGCGGTTTTTTAGTAACTAGAGATATGCACACATTGTATAAAAATGACAATTGGAAAACAAAACTAAAGCTAACGTAATCTTAACGTAAGAATCATTATTTCAAAATGTCTCATTCGTGTTTTTTTTGTATACAGGTTGAAATTTAAATCGTAATACGAAATTATACTCAATGGCTGCTAAGAAGTAAATCCTGACACATGGCACAACTATGAAGTTGCTGAATATTGACAATGTCAACCATTCAAAAATAAATACTATGCATACTTGTTGCGTGTAACAGAACAGTAAGTATAGCATTTTTTTCCTATGGGTCACATTGTCAATTATTCAGAAACTTCATAGTTATGCAATGTGTCAGGAATTAATTCTAAGCGGCCGTTGACTATGTTTCTACGTCAGTTTAAGCTGAACAAAAGAGTGATGCAAAAGTCAATTGATTTAATTAGTCTTATTTCATTTGAGGTGTATTGAGTTTGGATTTAATTTCAACAAAGTATGAATAACCTAATTTTATTAGACTAATTTTAATAATTGAGTTAATGCATTATGTTGCCTAACATTAAAATAATAAAAAAAAAAAAAAAAATATTAGGGGACAATCTAACACAAATCGACCTAGTCCCAAACTAAGCAAAGCTTGTACTATGGGTACTAGACGACGATAAACATACTTATATAGATAAATAAATACTTAAATACATAGAAAACATCCATAACTCAGGAACAAATATTCGTGCTCATCACACAAATAAATGCCCTTACCGGGATTTGAACCCAGGACCTATTGCTTCGTAGGCAGGGTCACTACCAACTAGGCTAAAGCGGTCGTTAAACATTAACTGAGTTAGTAACACTAATTTTGTATTAAGATTTAAATTTCACTATTAATGTGTCAAATATCAAAGCTGCAAAATTCTAAATCTGCTCACAATCACTCACCTGTAGTAGACCCCGAATTGCTAGCACTATCATCACCTTTAGACAGATCAATCGCCCCTCCCTTCTCACTCGGTTTGACCTCAGGAACTCTCGCCTCTTCTACCTTCGCCTCCTTAACTGGACTCTTCACTTCCACTTGCCTTCTCACCTTTCTTTTGTTCAGAGGGTCAGTTATCCTCCTCCCAAAGTCAGCTTTCAGAATATTATCTATACTAAACTTCAAACTTTGATTCATGAAAGACTCCTCAGGTGACTTCGGAGTCATATAATTAAGTCTACGATTTTCGTCCGTTCTGGCGTTTCTTAAGTCCTGCTTCCTTCCAAAATTTAGATTGAACGGATTCATTAGATTAGTCGGTGGTGGGCGCGCGATGTTGTTCATCGGCGCTTTTATGTCCATCATGGGATTCTGAAACAGCAGTGGCTGGTTCAAAAACATCAATGGATTTGGTGTTATTGGATTTGGTCGCAATATCAACGGTTGATTCATTGTCAGATTCTGGCTTAACTGTGATATAGCGTTCAAATGAGTTTGTATGTGTTTAAAGGAGGTTAAACCTTGGTCTTTATCGTGTTCGAAATTAGATATAGGAGCCTCATTTCCAACTGATAGTACAGTATCATCGCTGCAGCATGAATTGTCATCGTCAACGCTTATTTCAGCTCTAGATTCATTGGTTTGATTATCATCATAATCGATTCTAGGACTGACACTGCCAGAATTTCTAGAATCATTATTATCATTATTATCTTCGTAGTTAGGCGTGTTCTGTAGTAGCTTGTCAGTAGAGAATACATTCTCAGGACTTGTCCTTTCTTTCTTCAGAACGTTGTGGATGGAGAAGGCGTGTATAGGACGGTCTTCCTTGTCTTCTTCATTATATTCTGGGGTTGCTGTGTCCCGCGTGTTTGGAGAATAAGCTTCTTCGTCGCTTTCTTGTATCTTCACGCGGGAGTCTTGCATGTGTGGCGTGGATACCGCCGCCATTTTGGTTTGAGTTCGTTACGCCATCTGTTGGGAGAAAAATAGAATTAGTTTCTATAGTGAAACCTTAAGCTTATGACTATTTAGAGATAGATGTTATTGAAAGCCGTGGTGGTCTAGTGGTTTGACCTATGGCCTCTCAAGCAGAGGGCCGTGGGTTCAAACCCGAGCTCGCACTTCTAAGTTTTTTGGAATTTATGTGTGAAATTACATTTGAAATTTACCATGAGCTTTACGGTGAAGGAAAACAGCGTTAGGAGACCTGGAAACACCTGCAATGAAATTAAATAGTGTGAGTGAAGTTCCCAATCCGCACTGGGTCCGCATGGGAACTTGATAAACATTTAAATTTTAAAAACTAAAAACCTTAAAAAAAATTACGAACATATTATGAAAGTGAGTCCCTTTAGGCAAGGTTCCGAAGGTACTGGCAGCGTTCCACATTTGAATAACTAAACTAATAGAGATGTTGACACCACCAATCAACTGACGTACTTTTTATGAGCTGTCAAAACACAATTATCCCATAGTTTGAATGGCAATAGCAACTTACGACGTCACTTGTTCGCCAACTCAGTCAACTAACTAGTATTTATTTGTTTTAAAGCAAAAAAAAATGTAATTTTGCAGTATTCGAAAATTTATCTGGTTTTCAGGGCTAAAATAAGGCGTTTTTTACTAGAGTCGTGAGTTAAAATTATTGAAACTTATAACTTTTAAATGAGTTTATTTATACATAAAACTGTTAGTTTAGAACCTTACACTAAGAAGTTCGCTCTCGAAGTGACCACCACTGTTGTCTCAAACGGTAAGGTCAGCCAGGGTTCTATTCTGGGTCCATTACTTTTTGGAATCATAGTCAATGATTTGGCTTTGGTTCCTAGATATACCAGATGCCTGCTGTATGCTGACGACCTGAAATTGGTTTACGGTGTTCAGCAGTATTCCGATTGTAAGTCACTGCAGGAAGACATTGACCGGGTGTATCAATGGAGCATCGATAACGGACTTCTGTTTAATACTGCCAAGTGTCATGTAATGACTTTTAGTCGTGCCCGCGATCCACTTTGCGCCGTGTACGTATTAGGAACTACTCCTTTAGTCCGTGTTGACTCGATCAAGGATCTGGGTGTCATATTCGATGCGCATCTCAACTTCCATGAACATATGAAAGCTCTGGCTTCCAACTGCTTTCGGAGGTTGGGGTTCGTGATTCGTAACGCCCGTGATTTCTATGATCCCAGGGCCGTAAAACTAATATATACTGCTCTAGTAAGAAGTAAGCTTGAAGCTGCCGCGGCAGTGTGGAATCCACATGAAGCTAGGTACATTTTACTATTGGAAAAAATTCAGAAAGCATTTCTTCGTCTCCTGTACAAAAAAAATGTATGGTGTCTATCCCTTTATGTATCCAACTAATTTTCTTCTGGGTTCTTTGGGGTTTAATTCGTTGGAAGTCTGACGAAACCATGGGCTATTAGTGACTGCAAGTGGTGTCTTGCGTGGGAACTCGGATTGCCCTGAACTGGTAGCGCAGCTTGTGCGTCTGTCCGTCCCGCCATTGCCAAAGTTGTCAAAGTTAAGCACCTCCTGGCAGTGCCATCGGCGCGCACTGTGTCTCGCAGGCAGTCGCCGCTAGTGCGAGCGCTGAACTCCCTCAATGCGATGCTCGCATCTGCCCCTGACTGCGATGTTTTTGCAAGTGGATGGACCAGTGTGAGTGCCGAGTGTCTTAGATTTTGTGAGCGGAAGTATGAGCGTATGTCCACTGTTCAATGAACATACGTGTATTTATTCTTATAATTTTTTTTTTTACTTCCTTTTTTACAGAAGTATAATTTATGTTTCAGTTATCATTGTAATTTATTATGATTGCACAGTGCATTAGTTTCAAGCTGTAATACTGTGTAATGTTTTTTGAAAAATAGAATAATAATAATAATAAATAATAATAGCACTGGTAGGAACACTAGATTGGAACACTAATTATTTCTCAGATCACGGCACTATGGTCATTCCAGTTGATGCCCTCTTTGTTTCCCGTTGATGTCTTCATTGTTTCTGTATTGCCCATTGATCACTTGTTTCCAGTCGCGAGGCTATTAGGAGCTCGGATATCTTGACTCGTGTCTTCAAATTATTTTTTAATGGCGTCAACATCCCTATTCTTTGTCCGAGGTAGCTGCCAGCTCCTTGGTTTATGACATCGACTAAAACAGAAATTACAAACGATTTTTTTTCTTCGGGCACTCGTGTAATGATAGATAATGTTAATGACTAATGATGTAATCTAAACAAAACTAAACTAAGCCTAAAAAAGCTAAATACTAACTTTTAAGCCTAAACTAATGATCGTACAAGAATTAAGCAAAACAACTGCAAGAAATTGCAGTTCAGATCCAAACAAAACCATCAATATAGCAGCTTAACACTTTAACAACATGCAATCAAAAAACAGCTTTATTCCGACCACACACAGCGCAAAATGCATTACACTTAAATTTAAAACGACTTCGCTGTTCCACCAATTTGAAGACACAGCTGGATCTGACCTAATGAACCGTAACTCCTTACGCTAAAGTTCAGTTTAATCTAAACCTACCGCAAATTTAATTTTGTCGTAACATTGATACAATTTTATCAATGCGGTCATGTCCGCCTTATTACAGGGAGTTAAGGTTGTTTTTAAGTCGTCAAAGTGCTATTTAAAGTTGTGAAGATTAAGCGAAATGTTTTGCTGCGCGAGCGCGTCGTGTGTGGTCTCGGTTCGTATGGAAAGGTGCTCTACTTAATTTTATTCCTTGTAAATAAAAAAGTTTTATAGTGAAAATAAACTATAGTCTGTCGGGTAGTTTGTTTGTATGTGCTAATTTGAGTGTTAAATGTTTTAGACCGTTTTAACTATTGGACAAATCATGTATGGAAATTAGAATGATTTCACGATGTGTCGGGAAAGTGAGCAGATAAAATTATTATTTGACATATTAAAAAAGGGAAAAGCGTTATCTGAATAAAATTGTGTGTCTTTCAAGGTGATTCGGCTTTCGCCATGAGATAAGTTAGTTATTGAATATTTGATTAAGCATTTGTTTTTCTTAGCCTATATTTTTATCACATTGGCGGGAAAATACCTATTCTCTTGACCTCCAAATCTACCATTAAAACTAATATATTACGACAGAAAGATCAACGATACGAAATGCTCTCCATCGACACCTAATACAATTGGTATAGCAGAGCGCCTACACTTTATTAAAAGGCGGACACTATAGGTATACCCTCGTAAGAATCATGTCGAATTTCGATTATCAATATTTATAATACTTTGGAACTTAGTGAGAAGCAATGGTCTCTCAATACGGTCGTGCGTTCGAGTCCGGCCTCGCACCTCTGAGTTTTTCAGAATGTATCTGCAAAACTACGAGTACATTGGAAATGTATCATGATCTTTACTGTTAAGAAAAACATTGTGAGAAAACTGCTCACACCTGCGAAGAAATTCAATGGTGCGTGTGAATGTCCCAATCCGCACTAGGCCCGCACGGGACGGTCCAAGCCCTCTCATTCTGAGAGGAGGCCTGTGCCTCTGACTAAATGAAATTTTTAATAAAAGCAAATTTCTGTAAGCATTTCGGTGTAATATATATTCTGTGAACTGAAACAATTACTTTACTCACCTACCTACCTACACCTTATGATAGCTACGTTTATGCAAGAAATGTGTGCTCATGCAGTTCCTCTACTGTGTGACTTGTGTGTACAGATGCGAAGCCGGTTATTAACGATTTTAACCAAGCGGTTGAAAACGCATTTTTCGTTATTAACGGTTATTTAACCGCATTTTATTACGGTTAAATACTCGCACAGCGTGGTATGGACAACCAAAAAATAATCAGTCAGTATACTTATGTTCTTTAAATATGATTTATAAAATCTAAAATAAAATCTTTATCCTTCGGATACCGATTTTTCACTTCACCTAGGAGTTGACTGCACAATAAAAAAACATTACCCTTTTTCGTTGTCGCAGTCGGATAATTAACCGTTAATAACTGCATTTTATCGGTAGCTAACCATAAATTTGGTTAATTAACGGTAGCTAACGGATTTTTTACAACTATACTTGTGTGTGTTCGTACAGTGTGGAGGTGGAGGAACTGCATGATCACACATTTCTTGCATAAGCGTAACTATCATAAGGTCACGGGTGAGCAAAGTAATTTGTAAGTTCATTGATATGGACCTCCGTAAAGTAACGCCTGATTCAATAAATTATATATTCTGTGGTAGAATGAAGGTAGAGCCACTATCCTTACGGACTTGCAGCCCGCGGCGGTGTCTCCCAACCAACCATCGCGGTCAGTAATACTGCTCGAGTAAACTCGCACCCGTTTCATAATATCTATAGTAATAAAATAACTTGCGTCCGTCTGTTTGCCATTTTATAGAGCTTTTACTTTGTCGTTAGAATTGTCACCGTGCTAACAGAGCATATCTCTAAAAAATTGCTGCCCTTATTTTCTTTATTTTCCCAACAATTTTATGTTATACCTACTCAGAAAAACGAGCTCTTTCCATCCCTGTAAGAGAGAAAAAATGTACCGAAAATGTCATACATTTTTTATGTTCTTCCTTTTCGTTACGCCATAAAAATGTATGGAATAGTAACAATATAGGATAAAAACTTAGGGTAACATAAAATTAAATAGATAAATAAATATCACGGTACAATTCACACCAATTGACCCAAACTAAGCAAAGCTTGCACTATGGGTACTAGACAACGGATAAACATACTTATATAGATAGATACATAGGTACTTAATTACATATTAAACACCGAAGACTCGAGCACAAACATTCGTATTTTTCTCACAAATTTTATATCTGCCCCGACCGGGAATCGAACCCGGGACCTCAAGCTTCATACTCAGATTCTAATAACTAGGCTATTCGGTCGTCGTTGAATTATTATTAGAATATAAAAAATAGAGGTGGCATTTTTTTTTGAGAAATGCTCGACAATCCCCCTCTCCTCTGGAAATAGAGAGTTTGGTCGGCGGTCACATAAAGTACCTACTACGACAACAGTTTGTTGTCTATTCACGCCGCTAGAGGCGCTACTAATTTGGTCATAGCAAATTAGATGTTAGTAGATGTATAAGCCGCGGTGGCCTATAACCTATTGCCTCTCAAGCAGAGGGTCGTGGGTTCGAATCCAGGCTCGCACCTCCGAGTTTTTCGGAATTTATGTGCGAAATGAGAAGAAATTCAATGGTGTGTGTGAAGTTCCAAATCTGCTTGGGCCCGCGTGAGAACTACGGCACAAGCCCTCTCATTCTTAGGCGAAACCTGTTCCGTGCAGTTGGACGTATACATTTTAGCTGGGATGATGATGATGATGATGATGAGATATACCTAATAAAAAAGACCGTGGTGTTTTGGTTTGTTAGTCTAACACAGAGGTCCCCAAACTTATTTTCACATAGACCACTTTCAAAATTTAGCTGTTGGCCCTGCTGCCTGCTTGATTTCTACCATTATTCCCAAATCCCCCATTTTGTCTCGCCAACGTAGACCCCCCTCGAGTCTCCAATGGACCCCTGGGGGTCCACCTGGACCACTTTGGGAATGAATGGTCTAACATCTGTACCTCTACCATGAGTTACACTAGTTTACAGTGACCGTACTCGCTAGCGACGGCGTAAATGATTTGTATGGAGAATTGTGTACAGCGCCTCTAGCGGTCACTTACGGAAGTACAATTCTCCATAAAAATCATTTACGCCGTCGCTAGCGAGTACGGTCACTGTAAACTAGTGTAACTCATGGTAGAGGTCCTGGTAGCATGGTGAACAGTTGTGTTGCTCTAGTTCATTAAACATAAGAACTTAAACTATATTAAAGCTAGAATAAAATTACGAGAGGCTCTCAAAACGGCATAGATCCAAAGATACTGGCAGCATTTCCTCGCTGTATAGCAATGCTATTCTACCACTAAGGAAATGACATCTGCTCATTGCATCTTATAAAGGTTAAAAAGTACATAAACCATGATAAATATGTATGAAGTTGCTAATTACTGTGTATTACGTTATGTTGCCGCGTAGTGACAAATTGTTCGAGGTGTTGTTGTTCGATGTGACGTCCTTATTAACCTTTTCAACGCCAACGACACATATAGGTGTCACAAAGTACAGTGTCAAAGTGATCTTGACACAATGACATAAGATTCAAAGTAGGTTTACGTTTTGTCGAGGCGTGGCGTGGAAAGGGTTAAGAAACATTGTCAACAGGGTTTTTCCGAACCGGTAGTAGATTCTTCGGCAAAGAGCATCAATTGATGCCTAAATTGAATAAAGAATTTTGACTTTTTGAACTGAAACAATTACTTTGGTCAGCCGCGACCTTCCCGCTAGACTTAAGTGGCAGTGGGCAGGGCACATCGCTCGTAGAACTGACGGCCGATGGGGCCGAAAGGTTCTCGAGTGGCGTCCGCGGACCGGAAGACGCAGTGTAGGTAGGCCTCCAACAAGATGGAGCGACGACCTGGTGAAGGTAGCGGGAACGCATTTGATGCGGATGGCGCAGGGCCGATCTGTTTGGCGAGCCTTGGAGGTGGCCTATGTTCAGCAGTGGACGTCTTTCGGCTGAAATGATGATGATGATGATGACCTTCCCGCGACCGCGAGGATCGTGGGTGAGCAAAGTAATTGTTTCAGTTCATTAATATGGACCTCCGCAAAGTAACGCCTGATTCAATAAATTATGTCCTTATTACGGTTAACGTTGTCACAGTCGTATCCGACTTATACTTCAAAATCTGACTACGTAACTCGAAGCATAGAATAAATAAGAATTTTAATTATATTTATTTAATTCTATGCTCGAAGTTTCGAGTTCATCCCTGGTCGGGACAAATATTATTCGGGATCCTGGCTTTTCGCCAAAATATTTTATCCCAAGTGTTCGATATGGTGTTTGCTCTGAAACTGTGATATAAACCCCTCAGCATGTGTGTTGAGCCAGTGTCCTAATCGTAACCGCAATGACATACAATCTTCATCCTTCGTGTTGTCTATTTGTAATAGTACTTCTATGTTTTGTGTTTCTTAAATAAACGTATTTTATTTCTTTCTTTTCTTTTAAATCACAACAACTAAGCCAAGGACCATGGGAATTTAATAAAATCCCGGAATTTAAAACAAACTGCTTGACAGCCGCCTAAAGCAAGTGAAAGTATAATTTCTGAACTGATTTAAAAAAAATAAAAATAAATATCACTGGACAATTCACACCAATTGACCTAGTCCCAAACTAAGCAATGCTTGTACAATGGGTACTAGACAATGGATAAACATACTTATATATATAGCTACATACTTAAATACATATTAAACACCCAGGACTCGAGCACAAACATTTGTATTATTCACACAAATGTCTGCCCTTCCGGGAATCGAACCCGGGACCTCAAGCTTCGTAGTCAGGTTCTCTAACAACTAGGCTATCCGGTCGTCTAACAATTGACATATTTCTGACAATTGCCATGTTTCTTGTCGAAGAAAGTGTAGTGGTAGAGCCATGTTGTAGCTAGCCGCTGCATCACGAATGGGCCGGCTCGTCCGGGGCAGTACCACCCTCTCACAGAACACCGGCGTGAAGCAGCAGTAATCCTGCTTGCGTTTCGTACGGTCAGTGAGAGTGCCGGGGGCCCAATACCTCACCCCTTCCCTCTCCCCCTTCCCCTATTCCCTCTCCTTTAGGGCCGACAACGCACTGGCATCGTGTAAAGCGCTGCGGGTGTCTATGGACAGTGGTGTTCATTTAACATCAGGTGACCCACTAGTTCGTTTGTCAGGCCTATCTATCATAAAAAAAAAAAAAAAAAAGACACGATAGAAATGCTTTCGAAATAGAACCCCTTTCTGAAGTCGGTTAACAAACTGCAAAAACCGTGGTAGCGTGGTTAAACCTATGGGCTCTCAAGCAGAGGGCAAACCCTTCCGTTCAAACCCTTTCTGGTAGCTCTGAGTATTTCTAAAATGTGCGAAATAACATTAGAAATTTACCATGAGCTTTACGGTGAAGGAAAACTTCATAAAGAAACCTGGACACACCTACGAAAAAATTGAGTGGTGTGTGTGAAGTTCCTAATCCGCTACAACCCAAGCTCTCTTATTCTGAGAGGAGGCCTGTGCCCTGTGGGACGCAATATACCGAGACGAATCATGATAGTTCTCGGCGAAATGAAATGAAATGAAATGAAATGAAATGAAATGAAATGAAATTGAATTTATTTGCATTAAGCGTGGGATTAAATCGATGTTAGTAAAATTTGTTATTGTACACACACTTAGCTATTACAAGCATGCAAAAATTTATCGTCTTAAAACTAAATGTGAAAATATAACTATAGAACCATGTCGAAGAATTAATAATAAGTATACAATTACAACAATATAAATTCATTTGATTAATCATTTTCAGGAACAATAAAAATGCCTTCGAAATGAAACTTTTTTGAAGTCGGTTAACAAACGGCGAAGTTCCCATACTACGGTACTCAGAACACATAACCATTACATTAACATTCAGTTACTAATATTCCATAAACGAACGCAATATAAAGGTGTCCGTCCACTACCCATGTTTGGTACATCGTTATATTTTATGTTGCAATATTGCAAAGTAGTGAGCGGCTTGAATTATGTTTTATGTGTCATGATTTACACTTAGAAATTACAAATGTTGTATTAATTAATAAATCAGTTTTTATCAATAATTTATGCCGGGTGTGTATTACATTACCGAAGTACGAAAGACCGAATGTATTAAAACATCGAATGGGTCAAAAGACCGACAGGATTTTTTTCTGAAACCGTAAACTTCTCAGAATTTATCAAAACGGCATCATACAAAACCCATTAGGTTAGGTTAGGTTTGTTTTATAACAATCTTAAAAAGTTAACGGTTTCAGAAAAAAATCGTGTCGGTCTTTTGACCCATTCGATGTTTTAATACATTCGGTCTTTCGTACTTCGGTATTGTAATACATACCCTTTATGCCACCAGTTGTGCCTCAGTGCATAAATTAAAATAAAAAGTCTGTTATCCCACGAGACCTCTTTCCTTATTGCTCTTCTATGATAAATACTCGAGGTATATGTTTGACAACTTTGAAGCGTCTAGCTCTAGCTACTGTAGTTAGTTTAAACTGAGCGTTGTATGTCAGACGGTCAGTCAATAATCCTCTAAGGCGTCCTCTCAGAATGTCACAAATATAATAATATGACTCTTTATTGTACACTATATAGAAACCAATACATAAAAGAAAACATATAAGGTAGGTAAGCAATGTTACCAATAGCAAAGGTTCTGGACGTCCCACGCTCCGCTTGCCAGTCCATGGTCTTCATTCCAGATCTTTTCGGCCCCAACAACCATCTGTCGCATGCTACATGGCCTGCCCATTGCCAATTCAACGAGCTAATCCGTTTGGCTATGTCAGTGACCCTTGTTCTTCTACGGAACAAATATTTAAGCTAAATTCCGACTGGACAGCAACCCTAACACCGTGAGACAGGTGCAAGCATGCCTTATTCGTACAATGGTATCGAATTACAATATTAATTAACTCATTCTAGTTAGGGCTAATTAACAGACATTATAGTTATGGGTCTAACTGCTCATTGTCTTTAAGTTTTAAGTTACGAAGGTGTTTGAAGTGCCGAAATACGTAAGACGAAATTAAGGGATATGGAAAGAAAATGCCTCGTCACCTTTTTGAGAATTTTGATTTTAATCTCAAAATTTAGAGCTCGTAAAGTACTAGTTAGCTAAAGGCCGAAAGGTTCACCGAAGGATAGGGAGGTCCTTAGTGGTTATCGGAGCACATACGCACTATGAAAAAACCGGCCTAGTGCGAGTCGGACTCGCGCACGAAGGGTTCCGTACCATTATCTATAAAAACAGCAAAAAAAACACGTTTGTTGTACGGGAGCCCCCTTAAATATTTGTTTTATTTTAATTTAATTATTTATTTTTAAAGTGAATATATAACTTAATATTCTGTGAATATTTTAAGCGTCTACCTGTTGCCGTTATCAATATCGAACAAAATGAGCAAAAAAAAATCACGTTTGCTGTTTGGAAGCCCCTTTAAATATTTATTTTATTGTGTTTTTTAGTATTTAGGTATTTGCTGTTATAACGGCAACTAAAATAGTACATCATCTGTGAAAATTTCAACTATCTAGCTAGCACGGTTCATGTCATGAGATACATACAGCCTGGTGTCAGACGGACGGACGAACGGACAGCGAAGTCTCAGTAATAGGGTCCCGTTTTTACCCTTTGGGAACGAAACCCTAAAAACAGGGCAATAGGGGGTCGGCGGTGGCCGAACACTCAATGGACTCGGACTCGACGCACTACATTCGATTTGATAAGGCTTCCGTACCTACTTGCGAGAGAAAAGTTTTTCATTCCGCGGAAAGTGCGTGAAGCCGTGAAGCCATTGAGATTAAGTTAGCTTAGCTATGAAGTATCTTTTTGTATTTATTTTTTCAACTTCATTTTTTATTACTTTTACGGTCATCCCGTGAAATCATATATTTCATACTAAACTTGTTTAAAGTTGCACAGTAGCGCCATCTCGTGTCCAGGTGAGCGGTTAGTTCCGAAGGAGTGTTAAAATCTCTCGATAGAGGGTGTAACATAGATGAGCGCTTGTCACTGCATAAGGTGATGATTTAGCAGACTGAAATGTATGATGTATAGGAAAGATTCGTGTCTAATCTCTAGACCAGTGGTGGTGTAGGGGTATGGCACACGGCACGGAATGCTGAGGACCTGGGTTCGATTCCCAGCATTGGTCTTTTTTCTGGGGTTTTTTCTGTGCATCTATATTTCAGTTTGTATTTAGTATGAAATATACCATTGAGATTAGTCGTCACCCAAATTTCAACCCCTCCCGGTTTGAAAACAGTGTTGAATATTCGTACGTCAACGGTGAGTGTGCGAACCTTTACAAAGTGATGAAGTTATAAACAGCTAAACAAAAAGGCACACGAGGCGCGCTCGCCGCCCGCACCTCTCCCGGCCCCTTTTGTCGTCATACCCCCCAGCCCCTGTAACCGGGTGAGGACTCATTAAAACGGTCTATAGTGTTGTGTGCTACCCTACATTTGACAATGAACGTAAAAATGACGATGAAAACGGGGGTAGCTGTGTGTCGCTGTCAGTTTCGTCGAGCAGCCGCGTGAACAGAGTGGTGGTGCGCAATGCGCGTTTGGCAGCCGCCGTGACGTGTGGCTCCAAGAAGGGCTACGGATTAGCCCAAAACATGTCGTGATATAATAATATGATCATTAGTGATCATATATGTTTCGTGATATAGTTTTGCGGAAGTTTTATGTTCAAAGCTCGTGATTCGGAGCAGAAATCGCATACAGTCGAGGTCAAAGATATCTTTACACTTTACTACCTTGTCGCAGTCATTGTGTGTTTGAATTTTTATATGAAATTGTCAGAAGGCATACAATGATAAGGTACTTGCCCCAAGTAATAATAAGATATGTGATCTAACTGATGGACTCATCATCATCATCATCACAGCCTATATACGTCCCACTGCAGGGCACAGGCCTCCTCTCAGAATGAGAGGGCTTGGACCGTAGTTCCCACGTGGGCCCAGTGTGGATTGAGAGCTTCACATACACCATTGAATTTCTTCTCAGGTGTATGCAGATCTCCTCACCCTATTTTCCTTCACCGTAAAGCTCATGGTAAATTACAAATGTAATTTCGCACATAAATTCCGAAAAACTCAGAGGTGTAAGCCCGGACTCGAACCCACGACCCTCTGCTTGAGAAACCATAGGTCAAACTAGGCCACCACGGCTTCATTGATGGACTAATTATATATTTTCACGAATATAGCTTATTCTAGTACACTTATGTATACTCCATTTAATTTAGAATTATAAACTACAACAACATTATATTGCGGCTCGTGAACTGTAATCTCTTTACAATTTGTACTAGAGTAACAATAGACGACACGCAAATAAAGTGACATTAAAACAATTTTATTTTGCGGCTCCCAGACTATTGTACTGTACTATTTGCTAGGTAAGAAATAGTTGACGAGCCGCAATATAATGATGTTGTGGATTTCAATTCTAAATTAAATGAAGTATAGATACTTGAAGAATTACGGTGGTTCGATGAATGCGCAATTCCAAATGGAGCTTAAACATAAAACCTTATAAGGTTACTAGTTATGGCGAATGTATGCGACACTCACACATGCCGTTTGTATATTAAAACTAACTTTTCCACGCGGTTTTGCTTACACGAATAATTAGGGATGTTGCCGCCATTAAGAGCATTTATACCTGCTGAGCTCGATTATTCCATAAAAATTGAATGAAAATTAAAAATATGGTCTTATAAGAATTGTTCTAATATATAAAATAATGTGTCTACTGCAATAATTATTCGTGATAGACTTTTATGTTCTTTAAAATCTAACTAATTATTACCTAACGGTTTTTAAAGAAAATAAAAGTCTATCACATTAGAAAAATTCTTATAAGACCACATTTTTAATTTTTATTCAGTTTTTATGGAATAATCGAGAAAAACAAACAAAAATGCAACGTTGCCAGCTCAGCCGGTATAAACGCTTCAGTAAAAAAACGCTTTATTTTAGCCCTGAAGATCAGATTAATTTTCGACTAACCGCAAAATTAGATTTTTTGTTGCTTTAAAACAAATAAATACCTAGTTAAGTAGTTGATTGAGTTGGCGAACAAGTGACGTCATAAGTTGCTATTGCCATTCAAACTCTATGGAAGAATTGTGTTTTGACAGCTCATAAAAAGGACGTCAGTTGATTGGTGGTATCAACATCCCTATTAGATTTGGCAGCTGAATTAATAATTGCGAGATTTTATAAAATTCCCGGAGAAATTCACAAAAATTATATCGTTTTCATTTACGCTTGTAAATTATTATCGGCATCATCATCTTTGTCTATATACGTCACACAGAATGATAGGCCTTGGTCCGTAGCACCCACGCAGGCCTAGTGTGGATTGGGAACTTCACACAAATTAAATTCTTCGCAGGTTTGTGCAGATTTCCATGGCATGGTAGGCTATGGTGGGCTAGTGGTTTGACCTATCGTCTCTCAAGCAGGGGGGTCGTGGGTTCGAATCCGGGCTCGCACTACTGAGTTTTTCGGAATCCAATTGCGCAATTATATTTGTAATTCATCACATGCTTTTCGGTGAAGGAAAACATCGTAAGAAGGTACCAAATTTGACAAAAGTAGATATTTTTTCAATGGTATTGACATTGTTTATTGTTAAAAATCTGATTGTCTAGTATCTATGTAAAATGTTAATGTTTTTGAGCGATAAGACCGCCTATAACAGTTTTCTTAGGTCCTTGATGGAGGTAGGTAGCATCATACCTGCCATCAGCATATCTACCTGAGACTGCACACACACTTCGCCTATTTATTATCCAAATAATTTTATTTCCCTATTGGCTATGTGCAAAGCGGGTGGTGGAGTACAGAAAACGATCGCAGCGCACAACATGGCAAAAATTGGAAGTAAATGAGGAGGAAATGTTGTCAACGCTACGCGGCGCCACCGTCGTGCACGTAGCCTGAAGCGGGTGGTGGGCTACAGAAAACGATCGCAGCGCTCAACATGGCAAAAATTGGAAGTAAATGAGGAGAAAATGTTGTCAACGCTACGCGGCGCCACCGTCGTGCACGTAGCCAGAAGCGGGTGGTGGGCTACAGAAAACGATCGCAGCGCACAACATGGCAAAAATTGGAAGTAAATGAGGAGGACATGTTGTCAACGCTACGCGGCGCCACCGTCGTGCACGGTCCCAATATTATGTGCCAACTTTAATATTAATTAGGGGACAATCTTTCACAAATCGACCTAGTCCCAAACTAAGCAAAGCTTGTACTATAATTTTAATTAACATTGTAATCAATTTATTTTATGTCAAATTAAGTTTAAATATTGTTACGCCTCTTTGAGAACTGTACCTACTACCTACTCATGACCATACATATTAAATAAATAAATAAAAATGAATAACCGTCCTATTCAATTCAATTCAATTTTTGGGATAATTATGGCCCCATCGAACGGTGCGATGATTCCGCCAATGTCGAGGTTGGATAAGACACTGCCAGACGACCTTTGGTCAAGTACGATAGAGCTGTCCGTGCTCGGTAGAATACCAGCCACAACCGATCTAGAACAAACAAGTTAAAAACTGCCACCACTATAGATACAACACTACATACTAACCGTCCTATTGTTTCTCACTCAGTCTTTATCAATTCGTTGACAGAAGGAAGGAACGACGTCATTAAAGTAAGAGTCAAATAGAAACTTTTAATAATTAAATATTGTATTACAAACAAAAGACAACAGTCAAAATTGTACCAAATTTAATAAAACCAATTAGGTTTGTAATTATAACAAAACAAACATGAAATGCCTTGTTTGTAATTCAAAATTATTACATTTTAAGTGGCTTATGTGAGTTGTCTTTGCTGACACTTGCGAGAATTAATTAAAAAGTTAGCGTTTATCTATGGAATCGAGCTATTACAGCGCGCACTGAGAACTGTAGCTGTCTTTGTCTTTTGTTCGCAAATCGGCGGATTAGAAAAGGATGAGGTTCTGGTCAAGTTAGTTCTCAATATGGTGTTATGTTTCTTAATTGCGTTTAATTATGGCTCGGGTCTTTATTGAAATTATAAATAATGATGTGCGTTAATTTGCAATTATAACCTCAACGTGTGTTAATTATAATATAATCTTACTATGTATCAATTGTTGTCATTAGTGATTATTTTTTCTTTATTTTTGTACAATAAAAGGTTTAAGATGTAGTGCAAGATGATTTTTTTAGTTCGTATTTATCGTGCTCTCTCAATTAGCTTCAACCCATCTTACAGCCGTGTAGCCATCTTACATTTTTCACTTTGACATTTTGACACTAAACAGTAAAGTTCCATATTAATGGATATGAAAACGTCACTCATTTAATACAATCATTGATTGACAGTTCGGGTGCCACCGTATTCCGATTGAGATCCGAGTTTCCCGATGGAAAATCATTTTGCACTAACTACATATGCATACAATACATAATCCATAATATCTTCATGCTTTAAACCGCTGCATCGATTAAAAGGGAATTTGGTAAAGAGACAGTATTACACTCTAGGAAGGACATTATGTAGTTTTATGCCGAGAAATTTATTCCCTGAATGTTGACGATCATCACCATTTGTAATGTAATCCATAAGCGACATCATAGCAACTCCAAAGAGTTTCTAGTACATTAGCACCCTGTTAAGCTGTTGCCGTCTTTTCGCTCTTCTTGCGCGTAAATAAAACTCCATTGAATCAAAACCAAATTCAAAACGTTCCATCTGCAAGTAGGCCATAAGGGGCATTTTAACGTGTCACTTTTTTTAAACTACCATCGCTTTCGTAAGGACCATCATTGCCAAGAAGAATGCGCCGCAAGAAACTTGGCAGAAAGTCATTTCAAGAGAAAATAAAATAGATAATTTAATTACAAACAATTTGACCGCCTTAAGCCTGTTCTTAACATTCTTAAGATGACGTACCTACGGCCTCTTAAACGTCTTAACGGATCGTACATTCAGAATTCCAGAATTCTTTCAGCGAAAAATTGAAGTTAAGGTGGAACGGCACGCTCTAGGCGCGAAATTCAAAATTTTTACAGGTTTTAATTTATTTTGGGTAAACGGTGTAACTGTTTAACTTCATATGGTACTTGCGGTTGTAAAATAGTGTTCTTTATATTATTGTGTAAAGCTTTTTAAGAATAAAACTGTTAGCTTGATACAAAAGTTGTCAAACATAGAAATTCGGACTTTCAACGTTTTGACAACTTGTATTTCAAGCTAATAGCTTAATTCTTAAAAAATTTTACACAATAATATAAATAACACTGTTTTACAAGCGCAAATGTCATATGAAGTTAAACAGTCACCCACCCACAATAAATTAAAAACTGTAAAAAGTTTGAATTTCGCGCCTAGAGCGTGCGCTTCCACCTTAACTACGAGGTTTAAGGTGAAGGACAAATATCATACGGAAACCAGCACACCTGCGACGTAATAAAAAAAATTTAAACTGTTTATTTCAAATAATATCAAAAATAAATTACAATTATTAACTTCAAATCTTAAATTAGTGTTAAAGATTATAGGAGTTAGTTTAATACAATATTTTAACATTACATTACATTACATTTACATTTAAAATAAATTAATCAAAAATAAAAGTTGTTTGTTTACATGCCTATACATTATATTATATCGATACCTCAGCTCACACCCACACTAACTACAACGAATTCAATGGTATCTGTGAAGTTCCCAATGCGCGCTGGATCTGTGTGAAAACTCGGTACGGCCTAAGCCCTCAAACATGGTATTCATTCAGATCTTTCCAAAAGCGCTGGTAGACTCAAAAAAAGACCCTATGTATTCCATTTATATCGATAGCGTCCAGAGGATTCAAAACAAATTTATAAAACATCTTCGTTATCGTTTTGGTGTTAACTGCAATTCAATCAAGAGAATATCCAATCAATCTCTTCAGAATAGACACCTGATTAGGGACCAATTGTTTCTTTTTAAGATTTTAAATAATCTAATTGACAGCCCTGTCTTGCTCAGTAAGATTCACTTTCGATGCCCTAATCGTGAATTCCGCCGAAAAAATCTAATCCATGTACCACTTTTTAAAACTCACTATGCTAAAAACTCATTTATTTCTCGCACCTGTGATTCCTATAATCGATATTTTAGCGATATTGAATTGTTTAATGTTTCCTTTAACATATTTAGAAACAATTTATATAAACTGCCTTAAGTTGTGGTGAGAAATTGGCTTGCAGTTGTTGCACATATGCTGAATTACATTATGCATTATTGTAAAATTAAAATTGTAAAATTATTGTAAAATTTGATATACATAGGTACATATTTCTAGTGATCTTACGCGACCGTCATATTCAGCTAGGAGGCTGAATTTCTTTCAAATTTGTTACTTGTAATGTGAACACTATTTTGTCAATGAGTTAACTTACCTTATTTTTATTTGTATTGAGCTATGTATGACTGTTTGTGTTCCAATAAATAAATAAATAAATAAATGTTAAAGAGCCCTTGACGGCCCACTTACAGAAAAAAATTTTGGATTTTGATTTTGATAATGAAGCCTATTCTACGTCAATATGGGGGCTTAATCCCTGCAAAGGTTCTCGAAGAAGAGTGTAGGTAGGCCTCCAACAAGATGGAGCTACGACCTGGTGAAGTCTGCGGGAACGCGTCGGATACGGATAGCGCAGGACTACATGTTTGGTTCCCGGGCAGGGAAAGGTGAGGGTGAGCCTCAGTGGGCGGAAGCGATCGTGCCCTCGGTACCGCTCTGCTTTCAGAGCGGGACACGAGGGCACGAGAGCTAACGTGGGGGCACGTAACCCCGGCTTGCCGGGAACGTGGGCCTCTTCGGAGGCCACGAGGAGTTAACCTCTTTAAACAAACCGACACCAGCGGGGGAGGCCGTGGAAAGCCGAGCCCGCAATGCATAGTGACGACAGTGGAGTCTTATCCTGGGGCGGCCAGTGGGCGTCGCGGTGTCTCTTCATGCTCCCGTGGCAATCACAATGACAACAAGGGAATCCGTTGGTGAGTATATGCCCTTTGAGGGAGAACCCCACATACCCTCTGTTTTCCCGAACAGAGACGAATGCATTAAGCATAAAGCGCATTTTCCGCACCATAAGAAAAATGACCAGATGTTTGGCGAAACTAAAGGGAAGCCTATGTTCAGCAGTGGACGTCTTTCGGCTGAAATAATGATATTAAAGACCTTATATATAACTGCAAATCAGGTGCACAGATATTTCCGACGTTGTCTTTCCCCCACATAACAACAAGTTCACATACCCAACATTATTAAACCATAAACATGGACCGTTATCGGTTTCCAACACCATTTTTATCGATTGGCAATACTGGTTCCCAATTTCGCGCGAAAACAACAATTTTGTTGATTTTACGACGCGCGCGCATGGCTGATTGGAAACATGTAATTAAATTAAACTGGCACAGTCCAAATGAGTAAACTGGCTATTAAAAACTTTTCTATAGGTAACGCCACCAGAGTTGAGGCCATGCACACAACCACATCTCATGTAATGACAGCGGGATTTTGACGTTGTGTTTAACGACGCCAAAACACAACGCACAAACACAACGTCAAAATCCCGCTGTCATTACATGAGATGTGGTTGTGTGCGTGGCCTCAACTCTGGTGGCGTTACCTCTAGTTGTCTACAGTAGAAGAAAATATGTTGATAATATTCCTTTTTTTTAAAACGCTCTCTTTCATCCTTACTAAAGGCCGCCTCAAACCGGGACCACGGGTTGGCGACGGAGCGTGCCCAGCGCGCTCTATAACACTGAATCAAATATACGGTGACACACCGGCAGCGCGGCACACCGCATTTGATTCAGTGTTATTGACCGCGCTGGGCACGCTTTGTTACGCACGCACGTACCAAAAATTGGCACGAACCGTGACAAGGGATAAATTGAAACAGTTGCTCGTCCATAAATAAGAAATGACAACAAACACTGGCTTACTGTGTATCGTAAAACTGGTCATAATTTTAGTTTATAACCTAAAAATTTTAGAAATCTAGCTACAGGAAGAAGCAGTAGATTATTGTAGGTAGAGAAATAGCGAAGTGTAGCTACTCGATTCTCACTTATCAACTTAGTGTGCTTTTCCACCAGTGTAGTCCTATGCTATGCAGGGCGGTTGTGAAAGCAACGCACGATTGACGACTAGATGGCCTAGTCAATCAATCAATCATTTATTATTTGTAAAACATAGGTATGAAGGTGTTACAATTTTTTTATAGATTGCTATGTTTTACCGTGAGGCGTACAAATAAGTATATTAATAAACTTAAAATTTAAAAACATGCAACATTCATTAAGACAAATCAAAATAAATCAGATTACATAAATTAAAATAAAATACATTAAATTAAATCAAATTAAATTAAATTCAAATTAAATCAAACAAATTACATTACCTAAGTGTAAGTATTATAGTGGTTCAGGTTTCGGGGCAGATATTTGTATGAAAAATACGAATGTTTGTTCTCGGGTCAGGGTATTTAATATGTATTTAAGTATATATCTATGTAAGTATGTTTATCCGTTGCCTAGTCCCCATAACACAAGCTTAGCTTACTTTAGGACTAGGTCAATTAGTGTGAATTTTCCTGTGGTATTTATTTATTTATTAATCATTTATTTCTTAGAATATGGTACAGTATAAGTAAGGGGGCGTCCATTAATAACGTGAGATATTCAGGGTGGGAGGGAGTCAAGCCAAATCTAACATTATGCTGTAAGACTAACAAGAAAAAGTTTTTTCTAAATTTATAAATAAAATTTGAATAAGTATAATAATGGACAAAATATATAATGGTCATTTGATATAATGCAATTTACACAGAAACTATCAACTCTACAGGATTGTTGTCACATAAACCTAACCTAACCTAAACCAATCTGAAGATTACACGTTCAAAAAAGTTAGTCTGATTAGTAGTTTCATCGAAAAATATTATCACAAATGACCATTATACTGTATTTTATTTGTGCAGTCAACCAATTTGATTCCTAGGCCACTATAGAACCTTGTCGCATTAACTGCTAGACAATTAAGTACAATGTCTGTGCGGGTCAAAGGATTATCAACTTTCCGAACACAACTTGCAATAACGTTTTCGCTCCATGACATGAGAGGAAAAAGAAATTTTGACACATGGCCAGTGACAATTCAAGTTATTAATACACAAGGAAACTCCTTCCCTCATTATTGTTGACATACACGTTCGCAAAGATCGAGTTGGTCATCATGACATAGGTACATCACGCAATGATCACTGTCGTAGAAGATAAACAAATTGACTCATTTCGACATGGTTCCATACTGGCCTAGGAATCAAATTGGTTGACTGTATACACTCACTTTTTGAATTTTATATATTTTGACACTTTATTTTTCCAATGCAAAAACAAAACGCAATCAGAACTCCTTATACAATTAGGTCTTTTATAACGCACAAAACGACGGTGCTTTATCATGAATCGATCGCGGGCATTAAATTCTAGTCGTGCGAAGCATCGACCATAAAGAACCTACTGACGCCATCTAGCGGTGGTGTTGGGAATTATAACCATAGACGGCAGAGTTTTTTTTTCTTGATAGGGTTGCACAAAGGCGGGTATTGATTACAACCTGATTTTATTTTATTAGTTTAGATGTCATTTTTATTTTGCTTTATTTAGCGGATTTGGTGCGACGTACAAATCATTACTGAGCACAGGCCTCCTCTCGCAATGAGAGGCCTTAAGCTGTAACCCACGCGGGAACTTCACACACAGGTTTTCCTTTCCATTACCGTAAAGCTCGAGGTAAATTTCAAAGAATAAAAATAAAAATTGTAAATTCTTTATTTTAATTGAGAAATTTTTCTCTATTGTGGTTTATATTGAGTTACTAGCCTTTTCCCGCGACTTCGTCCGCGCACAATTTTTTTTTATAGTCAGCTCCCGATTTCTAAACAGGAGAGCCGGTATTTCACGTCCGCCACGTTGGATTTTAAAATCGTTGTTGTTTTCGTAATCAGCTACCCGTTAAACCATTGCAACAATACCCATGTTGATTTTCAGACTTTGTCACCCCATTTCCCCCCTTTTAATTGAATTCTGAAAAAACCTGAAACACGTGTTTACTCATTTATTGTTAGGAGTACTCCTGTGAAGTTTTGAATAAAATGGTCTAACTAATCTTGTTTCTCCATACAAACTTTGGACCCCCGTTTCACTCCTTTAGGGGGTGAATTTTGAAAAATCCTTTCTTAGTGCACCCCTAGACCTTATAAGGAACCTACGTGCCAAATTTGGAATTGCTAGGCCCAGCGGTTTGGGCTGTGCGTTGATATGTCAGTCAGTCAGTTTCTTCTTTTATATATTTAGATTTAACTTTCACGTTTATGTTATTAAGTACTAGCTGTTGCCCGCGACTACTTCTTCAAAGAATTCGTTTATCGCTATCCCGCGGGAACTATGCAATTTTCCAGGATAAAAAGTAGCCCATACGTTAATCCAGGCTATAAATTACCCACGTGCCAAATCTAATCAGAATCCGTCAAACCGATTTAGCGTGAAAGAGTAACAAACATCCATACATACAAAAACCGGACAAGTGCGAGTCGGACTCACGCGCCGAGGGTTCCGTACAAATATTTAGGTATCTCAAAATATACGCCGTAAACAGCCAATAATAATCCAGTGTTAGCAGAACCCCTTATCTAGGACCCCCTTAAATAAGAAATAAGAAATTTATTTGATTTCTCCACCACCAAGTACAATGTACTAACTTAAATAAAAGTTGTAATTGGGAGACTTGAGTGGGGGAGACTGGTGCCCGAACTAGGGAGATCCTGTGAGTCAGGTCTCCAGTAGGCTTATTGTCTAACGTTTTTGACGCTTGCCTTCGCAATCGCTATCTCTTTCTGTCAAACGGTATAAAACGTTGACAGAAAGAGATAGTGAAAGCGAAGGCAAGCGCCAAAAGCGTTAGACAATACGGCCTCTGGTCTCCTGCCCTCAGATGTCCGCAACTACTGAGTTACAGCTTAAAAATAAAGAAAACAATTTGCGTTACAAATTAAATTAAGAATATGATATAGATTTTAACCATAGTTCATAAGGATGTGTATGTGTGTGTGTGTGTGTGTGTGTGTGTGTGTGTGTGTGTGTGTGTGTGTGTGTGTGTGTGTGTGTGTGTGTGTGTGTGTGTGTGTGTGTGTGTGTGTGTGTGTGTGTGTGTGTGTGTGCATGTGAGTATTGTGAGTGCGTGCGTGTGTGCGTCTACGTGTGAGCGCGCGAATGAAAGTATCTGCGCGGTGTGCGTTAGAGCAATGCAAGATTAGGTTTAAATTGATTTCATGATAATGCTTGTATCAGATTTTCTGTCGCATTATAATCCAAGCTTTGTAATATTTAATATAATTATATTTTTATTATTTGTTGTTGTAACGGCTACAGTAATATATAATCGGTGAAAATTCCAAGTGTCTAGTTAAAAACCATTATAAAGATATAAAGATAGAGTTAAAAACGCTGAAAAAACCCCCTTTAATTTTTTACTTTATTTTATTCTTAGTAGGTATTTGTTGTTTCATCATCTGTGAAAATTTCAACTGTCTAGCTATCACGATTCATGAGATACAGCCTGGTGACAAACGGACGGACAGCGGAGTCTCAGTAATAGGGTCCCGTTTTTACCCTTTGTGTACGGAACCCTTAAAAAAGATAGTGGTATTGTCTATGGCTAAAAGCAACTCCATAAATGCTTTGTTAAAAGAAACAGTCTTATTATCGTTATACTAAAATATTTTCAAGATATTTGTCACTACAATTTGTCAATACGTTTGACAGTTTTCTTTGTCACTAATTAAATTATTACAGGTGTGAAATTACATGCAAACAGTAATATATTATGTCATCTACTATGTTTGTTTTGTGTCGATAAATTGTGCCAACGTCTGCAAAGTAATATTAATAAGGAACTAGCTGTTTCCCGCGACTCCGTCTGTTTTCCGTGGGAGTTTTTATTTCATAAATAATAACTGGCCTCCTCTCAGAATGAGAGGGCTTGGGCCGTTCCCACGCGGGCCTTGTGTGGATTGGGAACTTCACACACACGTTGAATTTTTTCGCAGGTGTAGGCAGGTTTCCTCACGATGTTTTCCTTCACCGTAAAGCTCATGGTAAATTTCAAATGCAATTATTACGGGCCAATGTTTGTTTTGCTGTATGTTAAGAACTTTTTAATTTAGAAAATTTTATTTGATTTCTGCTCTGAATCATGAGTTTTTTCGATCCTACTAGGAAAACAAAAATATATTCACAAACTTTCACATTTATATCTATCTATCTATCTAATACCTTTAAACGAGCAATTCTTCTTCTATATAATATATACTTATACATATATTAAATAATCAGAATCTCAGAAACGGCTCCAACGATTTCGATGAAATTTGGTATGTGGGGGTTTTCTAGGATGAAAAATTGATCTACTCGTAGCGTGGTCTTAGTTATCTCTGGGAAAACGCTTGGTACCGAGTTTCAGCCTGAGCGGAGCTCGGTCGCCCAGGTATATTATTAATAGGACTAAAAGAGATGGATATATTATGTTAATAGCACGTAGAAAGTGAAGCGTATAAAAGGCGACAGTTGTAGTCTTTGCCCTGCTGCCATAACGTCGAAGAAAAGGACATCCGTATGTCTTCTAACCCCTACACCACCACTGGTCAGGTGTTTAGACACAAATTTTTCCTATATATCGACATTTTCAGTTTATTTTTCTACGAGACACTAGCGACATCTATGTTAATGTTCTCATCGAGAAACGTCCAACACTCCTTCGGAACTATCCGCTCACCCGGACAAGAGATGGCGCTCTTAAGCAATCCAAAAAACCAATCTTGTAAGCATATCTTAACATGCAAAATCATTGCCTATTAAAACATGACTCGACAATTTACGTATCGTTAACTTACCGCGATACCATACAAAATGTAAAATAATACGTAATTACAACAAAAGCACCTAACGCGCGTAATTCTTAACAATGTAACATGACAATTGTTTAAATAAAATTATATGTACGCGTTTAAATATTAATTATTATTTCACTAAGTAATTTATTGGCAAAACGAACGTGACATCGTTCGTATCTTAGAGCATTAAATCTACCGGAGGATTTTTACAAGCTTTTATTTAACACTAGCTTTTTCACGCGACTCCGTCCGCGCGCAAATAAGATGGTCAACTCCCGAGCTGTCCCGCGGGAAATTCCAAAAATCCCTTTTAACAATAATAGTAATAATTTATTTCGAGTAACTTTTAAATACATGACTCATATACAATCTTATATAAGATTCTCGTGTCGCGGTGTTTGTCACCAAACTCCTCCGAAATGGCTCGACCGATTCTCATGAAATTTTGTGCGCATATCGGGTAGGTCTGAGAATCGGCCAACATCTATTTTTCATACCCCTAAATGTTAAGGGTAACCACCCCTTGATTTTTGATGTGACAACGTCTAATAAATCGATGAACGCCGCTGCATACACGAAAAAGGATGACGCAATGTACCTAAGTACATGAGCCGCGAGGGCCAGTGGCAAGAGAGCGGCGAGCGAGTACTCTAAGGCGGAACAAAGTTCGCCGGCTCAGCTAGTTATTTTATAGAATTGTTAATAATAATGCAGTACCTTATTATAAGTAAATAAAATAAATAAATAAATAAATAAATATCACGGGACAATTCACACCAATTGACCTAGTCCCAAAGTAAGCTTAGCAAAGCTTGTGTTATGGGTACTAGGCAACGGATAAACATACTTATATAGATAGATACATACTTAAATACATATTACACATCCAAGACCCGAGAACAAACATTCGTATTTTTCATACAATTATCTGCCCCGACACGGGAATCGAACCCGGGACCTCAAGCTTCATAGTCAGGGTCTCTAACCACTAGGCCATCTGGTCGTCTGGTGGTATAAGTATTCGCATATTATGTGTAGCGTTGATACATGCATGATTTATATAACTAGTCTATATACCTAATCTGCTTTTTACTGCACCTCTACGATCCTAAAGGAATGGCTACTGAGATAGGGTCCCATTGAATTTAATATATAAATCCCATTTATTCCCTCATCATCATTAATCATTATCATCATTCCAGCATATATACGTGCCACTGCAGGGCACAGGCCTCCTCTCAGAATGCGTGTGCTTGGGCCGTAGTTCCCACGCGGGCCCAGTGCGGATTGGGAACTTCACATACACCATTGAATTTCTTCTCAGGTGTATGCAGGTTTCCTCACGATGTTTTCCATCACCGTATAGCTCATGATAAATTTCAAATGTATTTCCGCTCATAAATTCCGAAAGGTGCAAGCCGGGATTTGAACCCACGACACTCGCCGGTTTACTAATGTTTCGCAAATTATTTTTCCCAAACTGATTCATTTGGCAAATGTTTCATTTCCCAACTGTTTATTTTTTCTGAAACTATAAACTTTTCAGGATTGTTATAAAACAAACCTAACCTAACTTACAAAATAGTCCTGAAATATATCTTGAATAGTTTGCAGTTTCAGAAAAGAAATAAACATTTGGGAAATGAAACATTTGCCAAATGAATCAGTTTGGGAAAAATAATTTGCGAAACGGAAGTAACACCACAAAAATTATACTTCGTTTTTTTAACATTAGAAATAAGGTAAACAATGTTGAGGAGTCTTTTTATTGAAAAACGCTTTTTAAAAGTAACTGTTACTTATGAAACCAAAAGAGTGTAAATGACCATATTTCCTTTCAAATTGTTACTTATAAAATTTTACCAATCGGTTCAGCGGTTTAAGCGTGAAGACGTCATAGACAAGCAGACACACTTTCGCATTTATAATTATAATATCAGTATGAATAACGAGTTATACATAGGTACATGTAGGTACATACATAAGTAAAATTGCGGAATGAAAAAGTCCAACATCTCAAAGTCGAGTTTTGCTATGACTTTTGTAGACAAGTTGTTGACATCAAGGAATTACACGAATTTGCAATGATGATATTGACAGAAGATGTTTGCATTTTGCTTAAATCATACTTAGCGAATAGATTTCATCGTGTAGGTTTTTTTTTGTATGAACAGCGCTTTTTATTTCATATTTATTTTACTAGATTTTACCCGAGGCTTTTGAATTTCATTGTCTCAGTAAATCTCCGCAAAAAATCTCAAAAAAGAATTAAATAAGTCATGGGAAGATTGACACCAATTAACCTAGTCCCAAACTAAGCAAAACTTGTACTATGGGTACTAGACAACGGATAAACATACTTAAATACTTATTAAACTTCCAAGACTCAAGCGCAAACAATTTTATTTTCTTGCAAATATCTGCAATGCAAACTCTATGGTTTTGCATAATTTAACAAGTAATAATGTATCATTTTTCATAATCAACGTTAGTCATAAAGTGATTTATTTCTGAAACAGATTTTTTTTCGGAATTGTTATAAAACAAACCTAACCTAACCAACTGCATTCTATAAGATGACATTTAAAAAAAGTTCTAAAAAAATACTGTTTCAGAACCGTACCGTTAGGTAATAATTTGTTCGTTTTTAAAGAAAATAAAAGTCTATCACGAATAATTATTGCAGTAGACACATTAACTTATATATTAGAACAATTCGTATACACCACATTTTTAATTTTCATTAAATTTTTATGGAATAATCGAGAAAAAGTAACAAAAATGCAACGTTGCCAGCTCAGCAGGTATAAACGCTCTTAATAAAATAACATTATTGCACACTTGTATTTATTACTTGTACCTACTTATTTTTTTTTGTATTTTTCTCTATGAGGTTTACAATATAAAGTTATTGTATTGTAAAGCAACCGCCGCTCTGTACCTACATGCAGAAAGATAGCCCTGCTGTCGACTTCTCCGGTTGGATTAATGTCCTAAGGCTCTTATTAACGTTTCGCTAACTTTTTGTTCCACATTCGATTTGTTTGTCATCACCTTGTCTATGGCAACTTGTTTTTTTAATTCAACTTCGCTGAAGCATTGACTTTAAACTCAAAAGCCAAGAATATTTTTTTTATTTAGTTCTTTTAAAGGTACGAGTACTTATATATAAGGGTAAAAACGAGACAATATTACTGAGGCTCCGCTGTCCGTCCGTCCGTCCGTCCGTCTGTTATTTTCACAGATGATGTATTTCAGTTGCCGCTATAACAACAAATACTAAAAAATGGAATAAAATAAATATTTAAGGGGGCTCCCATACAACAAACGTGATTTTTTTTGCTCGTTTTTGCTCGATGTTGATAACGGCAACAGGTAGAGGCTTGAAATATTCACAGAATATTTAATTATGTATTGACTTTAAAAATAAATCATTAAATTAATATAAAAAAATATTTAAGGGGGCTCCCATACAACAAACGTGATTTTTATAGATAATTGTACGGAACCCTTCGTGCGCGAGTCCGACTCGCTCTTGGCCGGTTTTGATATCATTTGAAATTTACTTTTTTTTTTTAAATATCATGGGACAATTCACACCAATTGACCTAGTCCCAAAGTAAGTTTAGCAAAGCTTGTGTTATGGGTACTAGGCAACGGATAAACATACTTATATAGATAGATACATACTTAAATACATATTAAACACCCAAGACCCGAGAACAAACATTCGTATTTTTCATACAAATATCTGCCCCGACACGGGAATCGAACCCGGGACCTCAAGCTTCATAGTCAGGGTCTCTAACCACTAGGCCATCTGGTCGTCTACCTACGGGGTATAAAACCTTGTATTCATTTATTTATTGATAAGAAGTATCCATGACATACTTCTTGACGAAAGCCGCATACACCTGCGAAGCTCAATTATGTGTGTGAAGTTCCCAATCCGCGCTGAGTCCGCGAGGGAACTACAGCCCAAACCCTCTCATTCTGAGAGGACAGTCCCAGAAGTGGGACGTATACTTAATATACAAGAGATGCAACTTTGAAATTTCAAATATTTACGGTTTTTTAACAAAGTGCCCTACGTTATTTCAAGCGTTTTCTTTTAACTAGAGGTAAGTACATTTTGTATCAATATTGGTACGTTTATAGGTTTGATTGCTATAAAATTACACGTCACGGTGTATTTGAAAAAAGTCTTATTTCGTTTTTACCTACTTTTTAACCGACTTCAAAAAAAAGAGAAGGTTCTATGTGTGTGGTTGCTCGGTTGCAGCGAAGATAACTTTGTTTCGAGCATACTGCACATCTTTTTACACGAGCAGCCTGTGGGTTGGGTATACTGGGAAGTCGTATAGCGCGCTCCGTGTTCAATATAACAATGCCTTCAGGTCGCTGTTGCGGCTGCCCCGCTGCTGCAGCGCTTCTGGCATGTTCGCGGACGCGCGCGTGGACTGTTTCTTCGCCATAATGCGCAAGAGGTGCGCGTCCATGGCGCGGCGGGCGCGGGCCAGCGGGAACAGCCTCCTGAAGGCAGTGGCCGATGCACTGTCCGGCCCTTTTATGAGGCACTGGCTATCTCTGCATGCACCTATGCCTCCATTTCAACGGCTTATATGATTTAAGTTTGTAATTTTTTGTATTGGATTTTTATTTTATTTTTTTTTTGTTTTAATTGTAATCTGTGCTGTGACATGTCCTTTGATTTAATATGTATTTTTATTTTTATTTTCATTTTAAATTGTGACATTTTAATTATAATTTTACTAACAATAGATGATAAATTTTTATTTGTAAGCTTTTTCTAACAAAAAATGGATGTAAACAATGTCTGAAAAATGAATAAAATTATTATTAATATTATGTTCGACTGTATAAGTAGGTATATTTTTTATTTGATATTCTGCTATAATCCTATTAATAATTTTAAACTTGAATGATTGTGGTGTCTGCGAACGTGTGTGCGTTTGTCACTCTTTCACGCTAAAACGGCTTTACAGATTTGGATGAAATTCGGTATGTATATAGCTGAATGCTTGGAATAACACACAGGCTACTTTTTACCCCGATATTCCCACGGGATCCTTGTAAAATCCCAAAATCTTAACCGCTGAGTCTAGAAACATGAAATTTTGCATGAGTGCTCGTTATGCAGCGTAAATGAAGATCGCAATTTAGTTTTTGGGAATTCCCGTGGGAATTTAATAAAATCCCGGAGTTTCAATTCAACTGCGCGCGAAGTCGCGGGAAACGCTAGGGTTTCCTATATTTCGCTTCTTATTTTATTCTTTCTTTTCTTTTGTTGGTTATAAACGATAAGATTAAATTTGAAAGTTATTTTGGTGTTACAATACAATACAAATATTCTTTTATTGATCACCGAAAAAGTACAGAACAAATTAATAACAATAATAAAATTAAGACAATAGGCAGTCTTATCGCTCAAAAGCCTAATTTAAAGCATATTTGGTACTTTATTTTTCTTTAGGCCACTACTCGAGAAATTCCACATCTTGCGGGAAAATAGATGGCATAAATAACTACTTATAGAGCCTGTTGGGATTGACAAAAGTATTGGTTAGATTACATAAAATAAAACACTTAAAACTTGTATCGCTTAACACGTACTTATCTAATAAATAAACCTTTCTTTTTAAAAGAAAAATGCCTATTTCCTACAATATAAAATATTCAAGCAAAAACGTCGAATTAAATAAAGTATTTGTTTCGACTCCACTTAAACAGAGAATAAAAAATAGATACCTTATTAATAATTATGTAATTAACGCATAATGGCACCGAAAAACACAATCAAATTGTTTTAAGGTTTCCTAAAAATTCCCTTGTTACTTTCAATATATTTTAGAATTTATTTGCAATAAATAAAGAATAAATAAGATGATATTATTACTCAAACTCTTACCACATTAGAGCCACCCCTTATATTTTCCAAAGAGGTCCTCCATCACCATAAAATCCTAGCACTCACACACACCACTGCACTTAAAAAAAACAAACTGTCAAAATGCGCGGGAAATCAAGGGAAAATGTGACAGCGTTTCTTTTTAATTATTTTTTTTAAACTCAATACGCCGTACGCGGGTCGCGAATGCAAGCACTGACTGGCAAATAAAAGCGGCTCCCCCACCTCCTAAGGCGTGGTCCGAACATGCCTCTAACGAGGCGGGGCCTGGCACGCTTTTTTTCGTAGCTCGAACTATATTTATACGGCACCGAATCTTTTATTTTCACTTTATTATATTGTAATGCGTATGTTTGTTTGTCGTATTTAAATAAGAGTGAAGTTGTCATTTCGTCATTGAGTATTCTGACGTATGATTTCGTATCTCAATTTTATTCCTTTTTTAATGTAAATGGATGCGGTGAAGTTTTATTATTAATTTATTCTTTTGAATAGTTGTGATTTTTAAAGCAGGTGGGACAGTTTTTTTTACCTGGGTATTTAAAGAAATGAATACTCACTAATAATATTAAAAAATTGATATCTTTATTAATAAATTGTTTTCTTTGAAAGATTATTTGAGTAGAAGTATTTTTTAATATGAAATTATAGCCAACACTTTCACATTTTGCAACTAAATTGTGCACGTTTTGAAATTTTTATAACCTATTAGAATATACAATTTTTAGTGTACAAATATTAAGAAACAATAACAATAATTAAAACTTAACTTTAAACTAAATAAGTATCTAACTTAAAAACTAGGTTTAAAATTTAGTTTAACAAAATTCTTAAAAATTTTAAAATACAATATTTATTGTCCAATTTTTTTTGAAGTAAATGATTTTCATTATTTTAATTTATTTATTCTAGACAAATGGACTTACGAAATACAAGCCTTGTGTAGATATATAATACAAATTAAATACAGATAAAAACAGAGGAGAATAGGAAATTCGTAAATTTCACGATTTAAAACTTTATTTTACTGTACTGTAATATAACATTAACATAGCTTATAGGTGAATACTAACAACTATGGATTGTAATTGTCTGAAAATAAATAATTTTAATTTTATTTTAATTTAATTTAAAAACTTTATTTTGGTTTTAGCGGCTCACTCAATAGATTTTTTTTAAAAAAAGTATAGAAATTTGGACTTCATAATATTACTGATAACTAGCTGTTGCTCGCGGCTCCATCTGCGAAGAATAGGGGGTATAAAAAATAACATACGACCTATTCTCAGACCTACCGATAAGGTAACTATAGAGAAAAAAAGTTTCATAAAAATCGGTCAAGCCGTTTCGGAGGTGTTCGATAGCAAACACCGTGACACGAGATTGTTATATATCCGATCAAAATATTTATGTCTACATTATTGTTACTATTTTTATTTCTGGTTTGAAGTTTCTTTAGATTAATTTTGATAGTTTCATATAGGTACATAGTTAACAAAAAAAAAGACTGTTTTTTTTTTAATTACGTACAGAAAAGAGTATACCTTGAGTATACATAATAAACAACTGTGTTACATGTCGCTTTTAATATCTTAAAACTGTTCTTAATTGAAGTATTTTTCTAAGTTATCTATCTACCTACTAAAAAGGATTATTAATTTAATATTCAATAAAACAATAGATAAAAACAATAAATAATAAATAAAATAAGTGAAGGTATATTTTCTCAACGTAGTTCATTGTTTTGTTTTATTTACAGGCATTGCATATAATCGAGATAGTTAAAGAATAAGGTCAACCGTTCAATAAAATACCTAATTATCTCAATTAAGTCATAAAATATAAAAAATAGTTCAAGCAATATAATGAATAAACATAGCTTTTATATATAAATCATAAAAGCTTGACGAAATAACAAAGTTAGCCAAAGGTCTCTCCTTATCGTCTGTGTCTAGAACGTAATTAAAAATATTTTTCACTTTTCATGCTCATAAAGTTGTTATTTATGTCGAGAGAATGCTGCATAAAATGGCTTTTTATTCCTATAAGACAAAGGCAATCAGGCGCAGGCACAAACAGTAGAAATACTTATATAAAATAAGTTTCTTGTTTTTTTTTTTATGTAACTGGTACGGAATGCTGAGGACCTTGGAGACCACTCTTTTTCTAAGTTTTTCTGTACATCCATGTTTCAGTTTGTATTTCGTGTGAAATATAAAATAAGGAATTGAAAATCTTACAGCTTTCCAGCGTTAAAAAGGGATTGGTTGCCAAGGTTACAGAAATTGTTACGGAAATATTTAGTAAGCAGCAAGTACAATTAGAGATCCTTGGATATAGTATTGCTGTTTTGTATGAAACCTGACACCTTAACGCTTGTCAACGACAAAGTATAAATTGAGCCACCCCTACCACCTTGTAGGGGGAGTGAAATAAAAGAAATACTTACTCGGAGGGCACTTTTTAATTAACGTCGTTTTTTTAAGTGTTCTTTAAGATGCAGGGGGAATTACATTGGTTTAGTAGTGGAGAGAGTACACTTGAATGGGTTAGTAACTTTAATATGGTTTTCTTTTTTTTAACAGATTTTTGTCAGGCTGTCGTCAAATTTTCAAATTGTCTTTATTATTATTTATTTAAAAAAAATGGCTTCTGTCCTATTTCAGGACAATTTCGCCAGTGTCAAAGTAAGCTCTCTTTGGGAGCGACGTTGTACGGTGATTGTAGTTTTTGCAACTTGATAGTAAAATTCCAGAAACCACGTGGAGACAACTTGCGCATTAAAAAATGTCAGACACGTGATCACTGTTAATTAAGGTTAATCGCCGCATAAAACACTATCAAAATTATACTACAACTAGCCAAAGAAACAGAAATACCAAAATTATATACTGTCTACATCCGCCATGTTCGAATGCGACAAATCGAATCCAAATTGTCTTTAATAATTTAAAACTCATTGTCAATCAAGAAAAGTTGATATTTTTCAACATTATCATCATTTCAGCCTTAGGCTTAGGACGTTCACTGCTGGACAACTTCTTTCTGCGGCTCTTTTCGTAGCCACTTGTCTTTACGAGTAATTAGCCACTTCAACGATAGGTTGTTAATAGGTAATGGCCAACAAAAAGTGCATAACACGTCCCAGATAGATACTTAATAGATAACTTTTGTTCTTTTGCTAATCGTCATCATCATTTCAGCCGAAAGACGTCCACTGCTGAACATAGGCCTCCCCAAAGCTCGCCAAACAGATCGATCCCGTGCCATCCGCATACAACGCGATCCCGCAACCTTATGTGAGGCAAAAGTCTTTGACCAGTGTGTGTTGTCAGTGATGACTTATGGCACTGAGACGTGGCCGCTAACGATGGGCCTCATAAGAAAGCTCAAAGTCACTCAGAGGGTGATGGTGAGGGCTATGCTCGTAGTTTCAATGCGGGATCGCATTTGAAATGATGAAATCCGCGCAAGAACTAAAGTCAACACAATGTAACACAACTTACTTTGAAGTGAATCGACTTACAGCTTTTTTGTGTCGTATTTGAGATAAGAATTTCAAAAAGGATACTATTTTTTGTAAGTATTGGCTAGTTCGCCATTGTAGTGCAATTTGTAGAATAGGATTTATAAGTTTGAATTGGTTTGGTAATCTGACCTTAATCCGTAGTTTGCCCAAGTTGAGTTTAAGCTTTTGAAGTGTTAAGATAACCTCAGAGTTTAAGTTAATCCCTTGTCAGCTGTCCGGTTATTTATTTAAGCATTTTTTTTTCTAGCTTAACTTTAGTTGTTAATCACTTTTATTTAATGATTAATTTATAGTTTTAATTTAGTTTAAGATATTATGTAACGTATTAATTTATTTCTATTTGTCTTTCCAATTAGTTTATAATAATAATTTTCTTAAGGCCATACCGAGGTTTTCGCGCTAATTGATTTTAGGTATGGGGGAAGCACGATGGCTCAAGATAGGTTGGAAAGACTGCGCGTGTATTTAGGTATTATCATCGTATTACTAAAACAAAAACACATTTTAAAAATGTAGTAACACTACGCCCTAGAAACCATCTTGTTTTATTAACATTCAGAAAGTCATGACCTGCCGTGCAGTATTTACGTCGTACCTACTACGAATTTATTTTATGTTTTAGAGACGACTTTGGTTTTTTTCTATCGAGCGAACTACAAGTAATCGTGTTTCGATAAACACTTGTCATTAGAGTTGTCGCGAATTTCAGGACTATAGCTTTGCTAGTAATAATACAGCACGAGATTAAATGAATGCAATAAACGCGTTAAGAGCTCGGTAGGGGCTTAATGAACTTTAATAATTACTTTGCTCACCCGCGACCTTAGGATAGTTACGTTTCTGTAAGAAATGCGTGTTCATGCAGTTCCTCCACCTCCACACTGTACGAACACACAAACCATACAAACCCAACTACCACCACCACCAAACTAACTTACACTGACGCTTTTCGAACTCAACCAGAGCTCATCTTCAGAGTTCTAACATTTGGTGCACAGTGAACGGTCGCGTTGCTCTGAAAATGAGCTATGGTTGACTTCGAAACGCTTCAGTTAGTGTGGTGGTAATGATAGATGGGTTTGTGTGATGTGTGTGTGTTCGTACAGAGTGGAGGTGGAGGAATTGCATGAACACACATTTCTTGCATACACGTAGCTATCATAAGGTCGCGGGTGAGCAAAGTAATTGTTTCAGTTCGTGCATAAAATAAGGGGGGCGCACGTGTCATCCGAGGCAGTGCACAACCACTGAAAAGGCCACTACAAAGTGGCGCCCGCCATCTACCTGTACTTCGTTTTTTTAGCAAGAAGGTAAGCGATCTTGATGTGTCTTTTATTGAAATACACTTTTGAAAAATAAGTCACAGCTGATATGTAACAATTTGAAAGGAAATATGGTCATTTACACTCTTTTGGTTTCACAAGTAATACTTAGTCACTATTTTTTTAAAGAGTTTTTAAATAAAAAAACTCGTCCTGATTGTTTACCTTATTTCTAATGCTACAAAAAACGAAGTATACTTGTAACGGTAAACGTAATGGCGGAGTGAGTCGCGCCTGTCTATCATCATCATCATGTTTTAATGTTTATTTGGGTACAAACGGTACAATACGGCTAATTACAATAGAAATCTTAGATTATACATCAACCAGTATAGTTACCACTGGTTGCTTTTACATATATCTAACCGAGCAATATAAAATATATTTAATATATCATCATCATCATTTCAGCCGTAGGACGTCCACTGCTGGACATAGGCCTCCCTCATTACTGAATCATTACGGTTGGATTGGTTGTAAGCGGTGGTGGACCTATTGCCTCTCAAGTACTCACGAGTTCGAATCCAGGCTCGCACCTCTGAGTTTTTCAAAATTTCGGTGCGAAATTACGTTTGTATTTTACCATGAGCGGTGAAGGAAAACATCGTGAGGAAACCTGCACACGCCTAAGAAGAAATTCAATGGTGTGTGTGTGGAACTATGGCCCAAGCCCTCTTAATCTGAGAGGAGACGGGTGCCTTGCAATGGGACGTATACCTATAGGCTGGAATGATGATGATGACGATTGGATTAGAAGCGACTTGCATCCACCATGAACCTACGGCCTTTACCAAATAGTCCATCCATCTCGCTTGCCAACCCGCCTGCAGTATAGGTGAAAATCTTAAGATGACCTGTTGTATGTAGTGTAGGTAGTAGTGCACAAAATTTATATGGAGCTTAAGTCATTTTTCAAATTTGGAACGTCAATTTGTTTATACGGACACGTTACTACTACATACAAGAGCACCAAGTTTGATATGAAGTATCTTTTTGTATTTTTATTTTTCAACTTCATTTTTTATTGCTTATGAGGGTATAACATAGATGGCGCTGTATCACGCATGTGATGATTTAACAGATTGAGATATGGATGTATAGGAAAAATTCGTGTTTAGACTCTTGGCCAGTGGTGGTGTAGGGGAATGGCACACGGCACGGAATGCTGAGGACCTGGATTCGATTCCCAGCGCTGGTCTTTTTTCTGGGTTTTTTTTCTGTGCATCCATGGACCAATTGCATAACAAATTACAACTAATATTACAAGCGGAACTCTCGCTTCAGTTATATTAACTAGAAAGGGAGTTCCGCTTGTAATAAGCTGTACTTTGTTATGCAATTGGGCCCATATTTCCGTTTGTATTTGTATGAAATATACATACAAGAGGTCATCTTCTTAAATATATCTTCTTAAATATTATTTTTATTTTATTAGCAGTACGGCTGCTCACCGAACCTAAGATTATTTAAAAGCGAAAAAGTTTTTCGGGTGCGCCGGTGGGATTCGAACCCACGTCTCCTGGGTATGCGCCCCAACGGGTGTTCTACCAATTGAACCACGTCGCATCGCAGGAGACGTGGGTTCGAATCCCACCGGCGCACCCGAAAAACTTTTTCGCTTTTAAATAATATATCTTCTTAAGCCTGTATAGCTAGCTGGGCTAAACTAAAGGCAGCACAGGAAGCAATAGCTCAACGGAAAGGGGAAAAAAACGGCCACGTAACTTGCTACTGTAGTAAGTCAGATAACCTTAATTAAACTTTTTTACAAGTCACTTTATTTGCTTTTTCGCGTCTTTTCGTGAATTGGGGAGCTTCTTGTTTACTTAAGAAGCTTTTGAACGCGGCGTGGCTTGGTTTGTTTCTGAATAAGAATCATCATCATCAGCCTATAGCGTTCACTGCTGGACATAGGCCTCCCCCAATGAGCGACATTGCGCCCTGTCCTCGGCTAGAATAATAAATAAAAATATATATTAGGGGACAATCTTACACAAATCGACCTAGTCCCAAACTAAGCAAAGCTTGTATTATGGGTGCTAGACGACGATAAACATACTTATATAGATAAATAAATACTTAAATACATAGAAAACATCCATAACTCAGGAACAAATATTCGTGCTCATCACACAAATAAATGCCCTTACCAGGATTCGAACCCAGGACCTCTTGCTTCGTAGGCATGGTCACTACCAACTAGGCTAAAGCGGTCGTTAAATAAGAATAAGAACTTGCTTTATTGCCACAACACAAAACATAAATAAAACAATATCAAGAACAATGAACAAAACATTTGCAAATACAAATAAAAAAAATACAATTTTTTTTTTTTTTTTATGTTAGAAAGGCCAGACAAACGAACTAGTGGGTCACCTGATGTTAAATGATCACCACTGTCCATAGACACCTGCAGCGCTTTGCGCGATGCCAGTGCGTTGTCGGCCCTTAAGGAGAGGGAATAGGGGAAGGGGGAGAGGGAGGGGGAGAGGGAAGGGGTGAGGTATTGGGCCCCCGGACAATAATTTAGAAACACTTTTGAGGCGTAGTTCCCAGTCTCAGCATGTGCTGGACAGACAGTCCAGCACTGTGGTCCAGCGCTGGTTTTCAGCCTGGGCCTTTGGGTAGGGTCGGTTGCAGACCTGACGAGAGTGACGAGAGACAGCGTATCTGTGTTTAAAGTACCAACAGAAAAATATTTACATATGAAAATTATGGAAGAACCGAAAAGTAAATGAGTAGAAGAAAAAAACAAACATCAAAAACCAGTAACATGCCATTTTTTTTTTTCCCCTATCGTCTAACCTCCAACATAATCGGAGACCCAGTAACATGCCATTGAAGAATACCTAATAATACTTAACAACACCTTTTTGTAGTGGTAGAGCCATGATGTAGCTAGCCGCTGCATCACGAATGGGCCGGCTCGTCCGGGGCAGTGCCACCCTCTCACAGAACACCGGCGTGAAGCAGCAGTAATCCTGCTTGCGTTTCGTACGGTCAGTGAGAGTGCCGGGGGCCCAATACCTCACCCCTTCCCTCCCTCCTTCCTTCCCTCTCCCTTTCCCCTATTCCCTCTCCTTTAGGGCCGACAACGCACTGGCATCGTGTAAAGCGCTGCGGATGTCTATGAACAGTGGTGTTCATTTAACATCAGGTGACCCACTAGTTCGTTTGTCTGGCCTATCTAACATAAAAAAAAACAACAAATTAAATATAGTTAAAAACTTTTTAACATTATTACTAAACGGTTTAAATGATTCCTCACCCGCTGGGTACAGGGGCTGGGGGGTATGACGACAAAGGGGGCGAGAGAGGTGCGGGCGGCGAGCGCGCCTCGTGTGCCTGCCGCCCGCACCTCTCGGCCTCCTTTGTCGTCTACCCCCGCGGCTCTGTACCCCGCACGCGAGGACTCATTTAAACGGTTTAGCCATAGCTTTTTTGCTACCTATACTTTTGAAGATCGCATTGCCATGTAATCTATCTACAAATGCATACCAAAATTTAAGTCAATCTTACAATTGGAAGTGAGTGAAATTCTGTGATGCGGTCAAAACATGTCTTCTCGAATCGGAATAAACGACATTAATGCACGACTATGGCAATGATAGGAGGGTTTAAATAAGCGCGTTTTATCCGCACCCAAAATCTCTTAAAGCATCATCAAACTTCTCATGGTCGTAAAGTTGTTCTTTATGTCGAGAGAATGCTGCATAAAATGGCTTTTTATGCTCTAGTCCATAAAGTAGTCCATAACCTTAAATAAAATATTTTTCTTTCTTTCTAAAGTAAACTCTTCGTCTAAGACCAAGGCAATCAGGCACAAACAGCCACAGGCAGACAAATTTATAAAATATAAGTTATTTATACACAAAACTGGTATTTCATATTACAAAATTAATAAAACTAGCAAATCTAGTAAGTACTTAGGTAAGTATATAAGTACATTATTATAGAAATTGCAATTCATGAAAAATAAGAGTATGTAAATTTTATTTCCAATGTTGCTGCTTAATTTCTTTGCAATCGAAGTGAAAAGCAGAGTCTAAAACTCGAACATTAAACCCATATCCTTCGATGTATCTATCCACCCTCGCCGTACCGGCTCGGGTAGCTAGGTATATGAACGTTAAATGGGCCGTTTTATGCTCTTGTTCTACAATCTACTATTTGTCTGTGTAAGTATATGGAATACATAATAATATGTTCGATTCAGAGTAATCCGATTTCCTCAACTATGATTACTAGGTAAAAAGATTGCAAGTAGACGTGATCATAAAAGTAAAAAACTAATTTCAGAAATATAATAATTCCCACAGGATAAGGAAAAACAGGATTTATTCATTAGACGATACCGATGATGTTGGAATTTTGGATGTTGCTTTTCCGGATATTTGCTTCATTGGACGTATAAGATAAATCTAAAATAAAAATCGCTGTTTGTAATTGAACTCCTCCGAAACTGCTTGACCGAATCTTTAATTCTTACATCGATTAAAAACATCGATTACTACTCTATTTCTCTGTGTAAACACTTCTAATGATTCGATACACATTATTCAATCCACAAATCATCGTCGCGATAATGCCACACTTCGCCAGCAATTACACCATCTCTAGCACTAACTCTATTAAATACTAGAAAAAAAAAAACCTAGAAAAAAAACGTAATACCAACCTAACAGACATGATTGTAATGAAGTCCGTACATCAAAGGTAATGATGCGTATCGGTCTTCGCAACAGCGGATCGTTTTGCTGAATGCTTTGATATGTATCTTGGATACAAATACAATTTTCGCGATATAATCTCGCGTTTTGATACACGCTGCGACACCTAGTGTCGAGTAGAAAAAGTTAAGTAACGAACCCAAAGCGTGTGGAGAAAAATAGTCTAAAATAGCGTCATCTTGCGGCGAGTAGTCAAACTAAAATAGCATTCTTTGAATTAAAGAACTAACGAGCTAGTAGAACACATAGTTTATGTAAGAATGTAGAGATGGCGCTTTTATGCAACTAGATTATGTTTTGCAAATGGAGCGGTAGATGTCGCTGTTTAAAGCTTTAACTAAGCGACGATAAATTTTAACTAGTAATTTTATTTTATTAGGCATACTCAATCTCATCTCTCTCTTACGTCTCTCGACGAATCCAGCTCAATTAAGCCGCGTTCGGGAAGTTACTATTATCTTCACTTCCAAATACCGCTGTCTCAAAACAAGACGAATGTCTTTAGACCAGTGCGTGTTGCCAGTGATGATGACGACATACGGAACTCAGACGTGGTCGCATACAATAGGTCTCTTAAGAAAACTCAACGACCCTCAAAGAGCGATGGAGCCAGCTAGTTTCCCCACATAATCGAATCAGAAATAACGATATCCACTGGAGAATCAAAGTTACTGACACATCGGCGATGAAATTGCAATACCGCGTACCTAGCTTTTTTCATAAGGTTCAACTTGTAATGAAATAACAGTGAAAATTAGACAAATTAGACCTTATGGAAAAAGCTGCGCGGTAGGGGAGACCTTAGAGGTTCTTGAGTGGCGTCCATGGACCGGAAGACAGGCCTCCGTCAAGATTGGGTGGTTATATTTTTATATAACTTTACTATCTACATATATTTGGTAGGTCTGAGATAGGTCGTAGGCTATTTGCCAAACAACAACGTTTGCCGGGCCAGCTAGTAACTTAATATTATGTAAGTTTCATAAACCTATAACAGGTTATCGTTGCTAAAAATTGCCGCTTCAATTCAAACACTTGATTCTATTTATTCAGTCAGTAGCTGTACCTTCGGGGAGACGCACGCAATGGCTAAGGCAAGTCTAATTTAAATATTTGTTTTAATTCCGCGTTATTCGCGGTGTTTTTCCAGTATTTCTGCTAATTATTATTAATTCGTATCAAATAACTACCAATTAGTAGTAATACTGGGAATATATAGAAGCAACGTTTCAACTTAAGCTAAAATGTTTTCTTAATCCGTCTGATGTCTTCTAAGTCGTATTTCTCAACGGATTCTCGTTGACCATGACCAGTAAGTAATTTTTTGTGATGTGCTCTTCCAATTATTTTTTTACAGAAACGGTAAAGCTCTCGGTTTTATAATTTTAAAATATAGGTATACTTAATTAAGCTTTTTAAGATTATAAACTAGGTAACGCAGTGGACATGCATGTCCCCGCCATTTGTATGGAAATTAAAACTAAGTATTAAAATAAAATAAACTAAGATAGATACATAGATAGATTCATTTATTTCTGATTGAAAATTACAATTATATTCAGCATTCGAAATGTCACAAATATAAAGAATTCACAAAAAGATCGTCAAAAGAATTCGAAAAACATAATTGGAAAATATATTAATTTAAAATGTCACAAATATAATAATATTAAAAACAATAAAAATGAGATAAAACAAAAATGTCAATAAAATATTAAATCACATAATGTGTGAATTTCAAAGAAATTTAAAAACTACAACATAAAAATATTAAATGAATAATATTAATTCACATAACGTGAAGATGTCATAAGACCAAATAATCAACAAAAAAAACAATAAAAACAAAAAGAATAAAAATACATAGAGATTCATATGTCAAAATCAAATAATGATAATATCATACTCTTTTACAGAGTACAATGATTTATCCAATTTATCCTAAAACTACAATCTAACAAGTTTTTGTTAAAAATTTCATTTTCAATGCAAGCTTTTTCGCTGACTGTACGTTTTATTGACTGTACTTGCATTGTCATCCAACTTAGGTATTTGAATAGTAAATGAGGGTAATAAACCTGCCAAATGTGTATAAATTTTTTTCTCGTTCGAATATTTTAGGGTTCCGTACCAAAATGCTACCAACGGGACCCTATTACTCAGACTCCGCTGTCTGTACCTCCGTCCGTCCGTCATAATGTCCGTAAGGGCGCTTGTGCACTTGCACTACACGTAATTTTACCGTCCGACATTTTACTTTTACGAATTCCGGACCGTTTTTTTCCGCTTCGAGATGACAAAAATGGAAACTTAAGGGGTATAGCAAAAAAATCATAAATAAATAAGTAGTTGTAGACATCCGATAGTAATTAGGTACTAATTAACTAGCTAGAAAATAAACTTGCGTCCTGCCCTTTGATCAAGTATAACTGTAGATCCACAGTCGCGCGCCCGAAAATGTCCGAGCCAAATGAGCGCCACTTTGATAAAAGTGGCCTTCTTTTTTCTCAGAACGTTGCGTGAAATTGACAAGTTTAGCTGTCAAGTGGAGTTTTGCCGCTACCGAAATTCGACTGTTATGAAGTAAAGACTAGGTTCAAATTTCTGTGTAGGTGATGATTTTATTTGTTACGCAACCAAATAAAAAAGTTCGGACATTCTTTGAAGGGGATTTTGTTCGGCAATGTGTATCTTCAGTTATAATTGATCAAAGGTCATGCCTCAATTTATTGTGGTTTATGTAAAATGACCCTGTCAGGTGCCTTTCACTTGTAAGAGCGGTTTCGCACTACGTCCGATCCGAATCCGTGAAAATAAGTTTTGGAACAATTTGTATGGTAAAATCGGATGAGGAAATCGGATTCAGTGCGTAAGCTCATCCGATTTTACCATACACATTGATCCAAAACTTATTTTCACGGATTCGGATCGGATTCGGATCGGACGTAGTGCGTAACCGCTCTAAGGGGATGGACCCAGAATTATTTTTGTCTTCTAAGATACATCTTCGCACGTAGAGTGATAAAGCAAGCAACTGCTGACGTTCCAGGAAGCTCATCGTTCGTAATGACGCGAGCGTGGCGTGTATACTTAGTTTTTAAAGAGAGCTAACTCTTAACTGTTCTGCATCTCCGAGAAATGACGGACAAGCACAAACCAAAGTGAAAAAACCGGCCAAGTGCGAGTCGGACTCGCGCACGAAGGGTTCCGTACAATTATCTATAAAAATCACGTTTGTTGTATGGGAGCACCCCTTAAATATTTTTTTTATTTTAATTTAATGATTTATTTTTAAAGTCAGTATATAATTAAATTTTCTGTGAATATTTCAAATGTCTACCTGTTGCCGTTATCAATATCGAGCAAAAACGAGCAAAAAAATCATGTTTGTTGTATGGGAGCCCCCTTAAATATTTATTTTATTCCATTTTTTAGTATTTGTTGTTATATCGGCAACCAAAATACATCATCTGTGAACATTTCAACCCTCTAGCTATCACGGTTCCCGAGATACAGCCTGGTGACAGACGGACGGACGGACGGACGGACAGCGGAGCCTCAGTAATAGGGTTTCCTTTTTTACCCGTTGGGTATGGAACCCTGAAAATGGGATTTCCGGACAGTAAAATTCCTTGCAGTACACAAGCGTTCTATTTCAGACATAACATAGATATTGCCGGTTTCGTGGTTATTTTTAGACTCGTCGCGTTGGTTAGATACGACAATTTGATTGTTTAGTGAAACAATTCCCATGGCCATGACTTTATTGAGTTATAGTCTCTTGTATTTTATATTGCATTCATCCATAGGTACTTGTCTTATTACAAGCTTTTATTTAACTTGCAATGTACTTACCTAAGTATCAAGGTAGGTTATATATGTATGTACGGGTCAAATCTTGAAAGTCAAATTTGACCCACTTCTAGTGGTCAGATTCACTTTTAAATTTTGTATACTTATATAAGTTAGATGACAATGCAAGTACAGTCAATTAAGTAAAAAGCTTGCTTTAAAAATGAAACTTTTAACAGAAAAATATTTATTTAGTAAACAACTTTCTAACCTCAAAAGGCAAAATTTTTAGCTAAAACAGCTACTTTCTCGTAAATAAAGCTACTAGAGTCAACATTTTGGATTCATGATAAAATAACTATTTTAACTAAAAAAAAGTGCATTTTAAAGTTATATATAGGTAGCCTATACTTGTTTACTAAATAAGACAAGTATGAGGGCTATGCTCAGAGTTTCTTTGCGGGTTCACATTAGAAATGATGAAATCCGCGCAAGAACGAAAGTTACCGACATAGATCGAAGAATCGCGCAGACTCAAGTGGCAGTGGGTAGGGCACATCGCTCGTAGAACTGATGGCGGGACCAAACGGTTCTCGAATGGCGTCCACAGACCGGAAGAACCAGCTCCAGCTCCAGCCTCCAACAAGATAGAGGGCCGACCTGGTCAGTTTGCGGGGATGCGTTCGATACGCTCGTTCCCTAAGTATCAGAATTGGAAAATATTAGATTGCCGACTTACCTACCCTATTTCTTAAATACCAAATTCCCAGAATACCAGACTTTCCTGTCACCGTGTTTTTTCTCTATATCGGATTGCCAAAACAGCTTGTTTTCAATACACCATGTTCCATTCAAAACCGAATTCCCGTAATACCTACCAAATAGTGAAATCACCAGGCTCGTCAGGCAGGTCGTGGTCGTCGTGGGGAGGCCAGAGGATCGTGTTTTACGAGCCTGGTGACTTCACTATCTGGTATTATGAGAATTCGGTTTTGAATGGAACATGGTGTATTGGAAACAAGCTGTTTTGGCAACCCGACGTGGAGAAAAACACGGTGACAGAACAGTCTGGTATTCTGAGAATTTGGTATTTTAGAAATACGTATAGGGTAAGTCGGCAATCTAGTGTTTTGCAATTTTGATATTTAGGGAACGAGCGGTTGGATACGGATAGCGCAGGACCGGTCTTTTTGGCAAACGTTAAGGAAGACCTATGTTCAGCAGTGATCTTTCGGCTGAAATGATGATGATGACGATAAAACTCGAGACGGCTTGCTGGTTAGGTTAAGTAATTACAACACAAATTAAACTATTATGCAAACGTAAGAAACAAAGATAAGATGGCTCTGTTGACTTCCCACGCCTTATCGTTGCGATAAAAACATGAAAACAAACTGTTTTATTATGCAACTACTGTTTTACTATTACATAATTTTTTAATGGTTTACAGTCAATATATAATTTTTTTTTTAAAAAACATTGTAACATTTAATTTAATATTTAAGTAAATTAACACTATAACTATAAATAAAATAAAACTAACTAAAACTAAATAAAATTAACAAAAGGTTCCCCCCGCGGCATGGAGCAAAAAAAATAACCAAATTACATAATTTGGTTCCGATAATTTATTTCGACTTCCGTTGCTTTGAATCTATGAATATAAAGAAAAGAACTTCATTTTGTGAGCAAAATGTTCGAGCAACAATCTGGGGTAAGGCAGAGATGTTTATGCATCTACAAGACGAGCTCTAGGCGCCCAATGCTAGACTTGCTCCAAGAAAGCTTTTCAAGCAACAATTTGAGGTAAACCTTGATGTTTATGCATCGACAAGATGAGTTATGGGCGCCCAATGCTAGACTTGTTACAATGAAATGGTTCTCGCAACAATCTGAAGTAGGGCAGTGGTGTTTTATGCATCTACAAGACGAGGTCTGGGTGCCCAATGCTAGACTTGTTGCGAGGAAAGCTTGAACAACAATCTGAGGTAAAACTTTATGTTTATGCATCGACAAGGCGAGCTCTGAATGCTTGATCTCAAAGTTTTTACAAGGAAATCGTTCTAACAATAATCTGAGGTAGACCAGTGGTGGTTAATGCATCGACAAGACGAGGTCTGGATGCTTAAAGTTAGAGTTTTACAAGGAAATTGCTCTTGCAACAATCTGAGGCAGGGCAGTGATGTTTATGCATTTACAAGACAAACTCTATACGCTTAATGTTACACTTTTTGCAAGGAAATCGTTCTCGCAACTATCTGAGGTAGGGCAGTGATATTTATGCACTTAGAAGACGAACTCTAGGCGCTTTATGTTACACTTGTTGCAAGGAAATCGTTCGAGTAACAATCTGAGGTAGTGATTTCTCTGTGTTTCAGGTCAACATACCAACATTTAAGCTGAACAGTGGCTACCAGATCCCAGCACTGGGCTACGGCACCTGGCTTGGAATCAACGATAAGGTAATTCTTCGGAAATATCTGTGCACCTCACACCCTTTTACCAAGGAGGATTATCAAAGGGAAGAGGCGCAAGCCACGCAGAAGAGACGTGGGACGGGGGCGCGTCGCAGTGCGCGCCGTTTGTCCGCAGGCCGCGTCTCCGCCCCGTCTCTTCTGTCTGCTTTGGATCGCGACGCTTCTATACATTTAGTATGAAAACTGATTGAAGGGGCGCCGCGACTGCGACACGCCCCTTTCTCATTTGTGTACCTTTCATAACACGTAGATACACAGGCTTCTTTGTTTCTAAAAGGCGATACGCTTGCCACGGATATCAGCAGGTATAATATAGTTGTTGTGTAAATTTGAAGAGTCTAGTTAGTTAACGCCATTATAAAGATGGAGTTAAAAACGTTGAAAAAAAACATGTTTCTTGTACGACCCCCTTTAATTTTTAACTTTGTTTTATTTTTAGTATTTGTTGTTATAGAGGCAACATGAAATAGGGTAAGTGTACCAGTGAATGAACACTTAAGGAAATTTTCGACTTTGAAAATTAATTTTAGGCAGTTGGGCACAGTTTATTTAAAATATTACTTTTTGTATAGCACAACCAACTACTCTAGTTGGCTAACATCATCATTATTCAACAGTATTATTGCACAGTTTGAAGATATATCACTATTTAAGTGAAAAAATGGAAAATCACCAGTGAATGAACGCAAAATTCTAGTGAATGAACAAATTAAACCAGTGAATGAACAACTTTGAATATGATGTTTTGTTATACTATAAATATACAAAAGCGAAGTTATGTTAACACAAATACATTCAATATACTTATTTGGTCGATTCCAAGTTCTAAAACAATTAAAATACAAAAATAAGAGTATTGTTCATTCACTAGATCTTGGAAACCAGTAAATGAACTAGCTATAAGTGACATAGTTCATTCACTGGAAAACTTGAACCAGTTAATGAACCTATATTTTACGTTTGTTCCAATACTGGCCTTTCGGTAGATAATGTATTTGGATCAATGTCACTGAAAACGAAATCTTAATATGACCACTAGAAGGAAATATATTGCACAAATAGAAAATCCTGCAGTCCCAGTGAATGAACAAACACCCCCGTTCATTCACTGGATTTAGGCGATTTTGGGTTCCAGTAAAAAAACACTGGATTAAAAGGTAGTGTTTGTAAATAAATTACATTAAACTATGTATGAATAGCACTAACAGGTCTTTAAAGCTTAAAAAAACCATACCCAATGAATGATAGATGGCGGGGACAAATACAGTAACACATCAGAAGTATAGTAGCTTTCGTTCTTCCTTAATACTGCTCCATAGAAAAAATGTACAACATACGTACGTCCACTTTACATCGTCGCCATTTCAAAACTGTTGCTTAGGAGTCGAAGCAAATTTACCAGAACCTGACAAGTAAAGGTGCTAGTCGAAAAAAAAATACGAGGCGTGGTAGAAACGTACCAAATTCTTATTATTTCAAAAAAATATCGTTTTGTTCATTCACTGGGTACTGTTCATTCACTGGTACGCTTACCCTACATCATGTGTGAAAATTTCAGCTGTCTAGCTATCACGGCTCACGAGATACAGCCTGGTGACAGACAGACAGACGGACAGACCGACGGACAGTGGAGTCTTAGTAATAGGGTTTTTATTTTTACCTTTTGGGTACGGAACCCTAAAAATGGTAACGCACTGACTTGGCCGATTATACATAAATAAATAAATAAATAATAAATAACGTCTGTTATTTTTAGGATGAATTCGACTATACCGGCTGGGACAAAATGCTGGAGACTTTGTCGTACTGTATCGACGTGGGCTACCGGCACATAGACACTGCCCATTTATATCGAGTAGAGCCCGATATAGGAGAGGTGATCAAGAAAAAGGTGAAGGAGGGAGTGGTTAAGAGGGAAGACCTGTTCATCACCACTAAGGTAAGCAATTTTACAGGTTTCCACTTTGACACTCGGGACGTCTCAGTTTTAACCGTAAAGGTTCTTGTTTTCTCATAGAGTACCTACCTACTTAAGTATATAAAATCCTAGAGTTTAAACACATAATTTATCCAAACCTATTTAATCTAATTAATAACAAAACCTCAGCCTAAGTATTGCACTTAACTTGCAAAATGTTACGTGAGGTTTTGGGGAGAGGGGAGGGGATCGAGGCAAATCTCATCCAATCTCACATGGGGAGAGCGCAAATATTACATGATTATTATTCCACAGAGAAAGTGAAAATCATGTTCCCACAAAACTGTGGCTATACCTTTTTCTAGCAAAATGTCAAATGAGATTTTTGGGAGAGGGTAAAGTTCAACTAAATATCACCAGGAGAAGAGGGGGTATAAAAATCGCCTAAAATACCCTGACGTTGTTTACAAACCCCCCAAGCAAGTACGAGTATGATGATAAACTGAAACAAGTACTTTGCTCACCCGCGACCATAATAGCTACGTTTATGCAAGAAAAGTGTGTTCATGCAGTTCCTCCACTTCCACACTGTACGAACACACACATATCACACAAACTAATCTATCACCACCACCACACTAACGTTCTGACGATGTTAGATTCTAACATCTGGTAGCATGGTGAACGGTTATGTTGCTCTGAAGATGAGCTCTGGTTGAGTTCGAATCGCATCAGTTAGTGTGGTGGTGGTGATAGATGGGTTTGTGTGATTTGTGTGTTTTCGTACAGTGTGGAGGTGGAGGAACTGCATGAACACGCATTTCTTGCATAAAAGTAGCTATCGCGTCGCGGGTGAGCAAAGTAATTGTTTCAGTTCATTGATATGGGCATGGCAAAGTAACGCCTGATTCAATAATGCATGATGTGATGATGTTGACAATAGGGATGACGACTGGGTTAAAAATATGGGACACGTATTTTTTGGTTTATCAAATTATTAAAAATCGACAAAGGCATAGATCATCAAACTTCCGGAGTGGGGGCTTATGACGTCACTCTTAGGTAAAAATTGTACCATATAGTGACGTCACTCGAAACTTCTAAGCACTGTATCCTCGTCATTTTTTGCTTGTTTGTGTACAATATTTTTTAATAATCTAACTGACGGACTAAACAGTTTTTTTAGTCGTCTAGCCTATTGTTTCAGTTCACTGATATGGACATGGCCAAGTAACGGCTGATTCAATAAAGTATGGTGATGTTGACAATATTAATGGTGAATCTGCCTCTATATCCTCAGGTTTGGCAGCACTTTCACCGAGAGGCTGATGTAGAAGTGTCGGTCCGAGGATCCCTGAGACGCCTGGGTCTGGACTACCTAGACATGGTGCTGGTACACTGGCCCATGTCGATTAGCGTGAGTTGTGAAAAATATTTACCTTGTGATAGAGCCATGTTGTAGCTACCCGCTGCATCACGAATGGGCCGGCTCGTCTGTGCAGTACCACCCTCTCACAGAACACCGGCGTGAAGTAGCAGTACTCCTGCTGCGTTTCATATGGTCAGTGAGAGCGCCGGGGGCCCAATACCTCAAAAATGTATAAAAATGATTTTTACAAACTAGGAATCTCTTCCTTTTTCAAAGTCTGTAAGTGTCAATGTATTCATTTTTTCCAACCCATCAACCGTAATATCCTAATATCGTCAATAAGTACTTCGAAAAAAGCTCGTATCTTGAATCAGTATGTAAACCAAACTGAACCTTGTGCACACTCAGTAAAGTTCACTTGGCCAGATTATCGATTTCGAGATACGAGCTTTTTTCAAAGTAGTGACGATGTACTTTTGATACCAGCAAGACGGTGTAGACGAGAAGATCGACTACCTTGAAACGTGGCGCGGGTTCGAGTCCGTCCTGAGCAAGGGGCTCGTGCGTTCCATCGGGGTCTCCAATTTCAACGTGGAACAGCTGAAGAGGCTGGTCGCCAACTGCAAGGTCAAGCCTGCCGTCAATCAGGTTGAGGTGAGCAAACAGTTGATAACAATTACCATTCCGATTCCGTTTCTGATCCTGTCCTGATACGATTCCGATTCTGATTCCGAGTCCGCTTTCGTGTCCGATACTGTTTCCGATCCCGATATGATTCCGATTCTGATTCCGATTCCGAGTCCGATACCGCGCAGTTCCGGTTATTCGATTTTGTCCATTTCCGATTCCGATTTTGACTCAAATTCAGATGCCTAGTCAGAGACTCATGCCAAGATCACACGTACCGAGTAAAATCGTGTGAGTAGCATTACATTGCGGCTATCAATCGGTCACTTGTAACTCGTTAGCCCCGCGGCCCTGCAATGTAATGCTACTCGCACGATTTTACTCGGTAATAAGTGTGATCTTGGCATCAGAGTCTGATTCCGTGCCCGATTCCGTTTCCGATCCCGCTCACACTCACACTCCCAATACCACATTCATTCTCATCACCTTTTTCTATCTCATTCTTATCCTCATTCTCAGTCTCAATCTCAACATGTTCACACTCATTTTCTTTCTCATACACATAACTACCCCATAAACCATCACTCATACTCGTTGTCAACTCACGCTAATACTCTTAATTAGGAGACAATCTTACACAAATCGACCTAGTCCCAAACTAAGCAAAGCTTGTACTATGGGTACTAGACGACGATAAACTTACTTATATAAATACATACTTAAATACATAGAAAACATCCATAATTCCAATCTAAACCACAAATAATTTCTTGTTTTCCACAGCTGAACCTGGCCTTTGGCCAAAAAGAGCTGGTCGACTACTGCAACACCCAAGACATCAAAATCACAGCTTGGGCCCCCTTCGGGGCCATGATCGCCAGCCGGGCCCCCCCTGATTTCCCCGGGCCAAAGGTTGATGACCCAAAACTGGTGGCCATCGCTAAGAAATACGGGAAGACCGTCATGCAAGTCACCCTCAGATACTTGGTAAGGCTGAAAGATTAGTTTAAACATATAAAATTCAAAAAATAAACACAAAACTTACTGTTAGAGAGATAACAGCGCTGAGAAACGGACGTAGCGAATGTTGAGATCGACCTTCTGGTCTTTAAGGAATCAAACCAAAGCAACGTGATAGTCAAATTTGGTTCACAAACACAATTCGAGTATCTTACTTTTTATACACCTAATCGAAAAATATGATTCGAGAGTGTATACAGGGACGACACAAACAAACAGTGTATAAATGTACAAATGAAATTAAGATTCGTTAAATGCTCACAATGGTACGGCCATGGCAGGAACGAGACAGAGAAAAGAGTTTAATTCTCTACCATAGATTACAAATAAGTGGTGTAGAGCATAGACATACTAAATCCAACACTTACACTCTGTAACGACAAGAAAGCCAGCGGAAAGTGTAGTTCCCAACAAAACCTAAGTAGAAACCTGAAGCATGTAACACACACACACACACACTTGGGCTTTAGTAGCGACATCTCTTGTCTGGGTGAGCGGGTAGTTCCGAAGTAGTGTTGACGCGAAACATAGATGGCGCTGTATGACGGCTTAAATATGATTAGTTAACGAACTGAGATGTGCGATGTATGGAAAAAATTTGTGTCTGAAACTCCTGACCAGTGGTGGTGTAGGGGTATGGCATGCGGCACGGATTGCTGAGGACCTGGGTTCGATTCCCAGCGCTGGTGTTTTTTCTGGGGTTTTTTCTATGCATCCATGTTTCAGTTTGTATTTCTTGTGAAATATATGGATTTCACGGGATGACCGTAAAATTAGAAAAAAAATTAAGTTGAAAAAATAAAAAAATACAAAAAGATAATTCATAGCAAACTTGTTACACTTCATCAGTTGTATTTTAACTATTAAAGCGTGACAAATGAAGCCACATTGTGCGATATCCTGATTGAACGTACCTACTAAGTACCTACTACTTCTTTTCCAGTACCAACGCGGCGTCATCACCATCCCGAAGACCGTGACTCCCAGCAGGGTCCTGGAGAACGCCTCGATCTTCGACTTCGAACTGACATCATCAGAGTTCTCCACCATTAAAAAATTCGATGTCAACTACAGATCCAATCGACCCACCTTCTGGCAGAACTTCACCAACTATCCGTTTGAGAAGTACGATGTGCCACCTTCGCCGATCCCTGAGTGTCTACGCCGATGGAAGAACGGCAAGAACAATGACATTGAATAGGCGTTAAGCACGGAATAAAAAGATATACAGACTCTTTTCAATTGTTTTCTTACGAACCCGATTTCTGTAAGTGACTCTATCTTCTTAACTAGAGTACATAAGTATACAGGGTTATTTGTAATTCACTGACATCCTCTTAACCCTGAATTCCTGTCACTTAAACAAATGTTTTTTCATTTACGACTTTTTAAAATGGAGCACTTTTTTCCATACAAATAAATAATAATAAATACTTCTAGCACAACTTCGTACTCTATGAAATTCGAGGGCCCCACGCGCCGCGGTCGTGGCGGGAAATGAATGAATGAATTACACGGCACAGAGTATCGTAAAAGTAAGAGTTAGTCTCAAATTTTCAAAACGTTATTACACCAAAAACATTAAGTTATGACAAAAGCCGTAAAACAAAAAACATTTGTTTAAGTGGTAGGAATTTAGGGTTAAAAGGATGCTAGTGAATTACGAATAACCGTGTATTATGATTACTAGATTCTTTAGGCATAAAATGTAGGTTATCATAACAGTAAAAAAAAATTCAGGATTATTAAAAATTCTCACGTAATAAGGAAGAAATGGGATTTATACATTCGTTAAGAGGATACGATGGCTGAGAGACTTTTGAGAAATAGGTATTTTAATGAAATGTCGCTGTCTCGCCCGAACCCCTCCGTGTCAGTACAGCGAGAGCGGGACAACGGCAGCTCAGACCGTTAATAGGCGCGTAAAATTGGTCAAAACAGCATTTCGTAGTCCCCTGTTTTCTTCTCGAAAACTGGACGTATAAAATTATTTTTTTAAAAAATAATTAGAAGACAGATTTAGCTATGCCCCTATGTTTTCCTTTTTTTTTGTTTATATAAGGGATTCTTTTCTGATGAGTGTCTGAAAATGACGTTGAAATTGGGCAATTTTTTCAGTTTTGGAAAGCTCATATTTCTTATGTTAATTGAAATATGGAAAAAAACGAAACATAGGGGCATAGCTGTGGTAGATACAGATTACACAGTAAAAAAATTTGGCTCTAAAGCCATTATCCAGGGAGGAAACAGGGGACTACGTTTGTATGGAGAAATGGTGCGCATCGTATCCTCTTAAGGCCCTACCGAGCATTTGGCGCATTTATTACATTCATTTAATCCCTTGCTGTACCATCACTAGCAATGCTTTAGTTCTGAAATTCATGTGTAAGATATTTGAGGATTCACTCTAGTGGCCAGTGTTTTTCGAAACACGATTACTTATAGTTTGCTCGATAGAAAAAAATCCAAAGTAAAAAAGTAAAAAAAAAAATCAGAACCCTTTTAATCCTTAGTACGGCGTAAATACTGCGCGGCAGGTTTACACTTTTTGAATGTTAATAAAACAAGATGTTTGCCGCTCTCACGCACACACACACACGAGTGCATAGAACACCTAAAATCGATTAGCGCAAGAAGCTTGGTGCGGCCTTAACTTAATACCGACTTAAATGAAGAGGATGACAACCCATCATCATCATCATTCTAGCCAAAAGACGTCAACTGCTGAACATAGGCTCGCCAAACAGTTCGGCACTGCGCCATCCGCATCCAATGCGTTCCCGCCACCTTCACCAGGTCGTCGCTCCATCTTGGTGGAGGCCTACCTACACTGCGTCTTCCGGTCCGCGGACGCCACTCGAGAACCTTTCGTCCATCGGCCGTCAGTTCTACGAGCGATGTGCCCTGCCCACTGCCACTTAAGTCTAGCGATTCTTCGAGCTATGTCCGTGACTTTAGTTCTTGCGCGGATTTCATCATTTCTAATGCGATCCCGCAGAGAAACTCCAAGCATAGCCCTCTCCATCGCCCTCTGAGTGACTTTTGCGCTGACAACCCGCACTTGAATCGATATCGGCTATGAGTTTATTTACTCGTACCTATCGCATTATTGTTAAAAAACTGGTCCCTTCTCTTATTGCTGTGACCTTGGAATTACCAAGTTCTGTTGCAGTTAAGAAAGATTTTAATACGGACCAATAGAGCATTGATCAGATTTTCTTGGTGCCTGCCGTTAACATTGTTTCAGGTCTTGTGCTTTAATAAGAATAGGTGCATTCGGATACTTGTAGCCCTTGTAGGGCATTTATTTGAGCGTTTCAACCGCCATATCAATCTGGACCCAATTGCATAACAAAATACAAGCAAATAGTTAGGTAAGTGAATTTCAATACAAGATAGCTAATTATACTATTAGCTTATAATTTTTTATGCAATTGGGCCCAAGGGCTAAATTCACGAACGGCCCAAAACGGTTTGCGAGCGGTAGTTCAATCGTTTGGGAGAGGATAGGAATGGGTTGAGCTTGGGATGAGCCTTATTTTCCTGTTAATTCGCTTTGTAAATAAATAAATACAAATAAATAAGGCTCATCCCAAACTCGGCCCAAACCTCTCGCAAACCAGTGATTTATGGCGTTCCTGAATTGAACAGCTTGCCGACTATGTGAGTAAAAGTCAAAGGTAATATCGGCAAACTGTACATGATATTAATAGGTAAGTTAGAAGACACAAACACCTAGATCCCTACTGTTCCTATGTCTCTATGTCCCTAACCTACATACATACATACATATAATAATGCGGGATGTCTGTTACCAGGCGACCTAAGGTAACAGACGGAATCCTACGGGTAGGAATTAAGGTTGAGGTATTGTGATTTTCTCAGTGGCAGGCGCGCAGGCTCACGCGACTGCTAAGGCTAAAGGTGTCTTGGCACCACTGAGAGGAATAGTGTTATGTCGGGATAGCTCCCAGGGAGTCGCCCTGGACAAGCTAGGTAAGTAGGATAGCTCCCAGGGAGTAGCCCTGGCCAAGCTAGGTAAGTAGGATAGCTCCCAGGGAGTAGCCCCGGGCAAGCTAGGTAGGAGGTGGAGTGAAACACCAACGGTCAGTTGACGTCTGATTATTTAATATAAATTAATCTCTTATATACTAATTACATCTATACACACATTTACATAAATATTTAAGTATGCTGTGCGTGTAATCTGCAACTGCATCTTAAATCGCGCTGACTTGAGTTGCATGTCCGATTGTAGGTCGCGCGTCAGCGGTCGCGCTGATCAATGTTCAAGAGGTTGTTGAACATGAATAGCAGTTCAAACCAAACCCAACCCAAACGATTGAATTACCGCTACCAAACCCGTGAAGGCCCGTTCCTGAATTTAGCCCCAGGTCACATTATTAAGAAAAGGCAGAAGATTCTGACACAGTTTCCAGTTATATGGTAGACGTACAGGACCTAATACCGGGTGGCACTTTACTATGATCTTTGCTGAAGGTATAGTGTTATCTAATTAATTGTCAATTATTATTATTTAGATCTTACAGAGGAGCAATTGAATAAGCTTGAGCGTATCCAAAATATCTGTATTCGGTTCATATTTGGTTTGCGGAAATATGACCACGTTTCCTATTATCGCACCCATCTCAAGTGGCTCCCCATCCGTTTTCGCCGTAATACTCACATTCTTTCTCTTTTATACAGCATACTCTTTAATCCTGCAACTCCTCAATATCTTCAAGAGCGTTTTATGTTCATGTCCTCTATTCGCTCTGCACAAAATTTTCTTCTTACCGTTCCTCCTTCTTCCTCCAAATTCTATCATAACTCCTTTACTATGACCGCCATTCGTCTTTGGAATTCTCTTCCTTTGGCGTTAAGGCAAGCGAAATCCCTTCCCATTTTTAAAAACCTTCTAAAGGCTCATTATTTGTCACTAACATAATACACACTTCTTTATTGTATTGAACACTTCTTTGTTCTTTTTGTTTTTTGTTTATATTGTTTCTTTAATTTCCTTTTTAAATCCTTTTCTCACATGCGGCCTTTTGACATTTTTCCTTTGATATTTTATATTAAGTATATGTAGTGTATATGTATTATATTGAATATATGTGTTTATTTATAAAATTTATATTATATTTGTATTGATTTTATTGTTTATTGTCTATTAATACTAAGTTTCTCTTGTCTGTTATTTCTGCCACCTACATTAGTCTGTTGATATTTATTAATTTCTGAGTAATTGGTTGTCTGGAAGAGATCGCTTTTTAGCGATAAGACCGCCTATTGTCTACCTGAATTTTTTATTTTTGTAATGTTACTGTACTGTTTTTGGTGATCAATAAAGAATATTTGTATTGTTGTATTGTATTGTCAATCAATTTATTTTCATTTTAAAGATAGTTTAAGTAAAACAAAAAGACATAAAAAATTAAACGTCTTTATTATAGGTGACAACCCTGCCGGTATAAAGTTACTACAGATTAGTAAATACAGATGTAGTACAAAATGATTCTCCATCGTGAAAAATCGGATCTCAATCGCAATACGATGGCACCCGAACCGTCAATCAATGATTGTATTAAATTAGTGATGTTTTCATAACAATTAATATGAAATGAAACTTTACACTGTTTAGTGTCAAATGTCAAAGTGAAAAGTGTAAGATGGCTACACGGCTGTAAGGCTGCTTATCCACCGGAGCTGTGCGAGGATGCGTTGCGAGGGATGTGTCTGTCATGAACCAATAGAAACACTTCATTTAAAAGGTCCTAAGTGAATGAAGTGTTTCTATTGGTTCATGACAAACACATTCCTCGCAACGCATCCTCGCACATCTCTGGCGGAAACGCAGCCTTAGATGGGTACTGAAGCTAATTGAGAGAGCACGATGTTTACGAACAGTAGGTATGGACTATGGAGTGACAACGACAACTGACTCGTACATCCAAAGAAGGACATCGGTTTGGAGATTTTACGATTGAGGCGCCATTTGGAAACGCCGCCAACGTTTCTTTCTGCCCAAGAATGCTATCTCTGGCCTATGGAATACTTTCATCATCATCATCATCATCATTTCAGCCGTAGGACGTCCACTGCTGAACATAGGCCTCCCTCATTGATGCCCAATCATTACGATTGGAAGCGATTTGCATCCACCCTGAACCTGCGGCCTTCACCAAATCGTCCGTCTATCTCGTTGGTGGACATCCCCAACGGCCATCTGTTCTACGTGCTATATGGCCTGCCCATTGCCATTTCAACGAGCTAATCCATTTGGCTATGTCGGTGACCCCGGTTCTTCTACGGATCTCCTCGTTTCTGATTCGATCCCGTAGAGAAACTCCGAGCATAGCCCTCTCCATAGCTCGCTGAGCGACTCTGAGCCTATTCATCAGGCCCATAGTGAAGCACCACGTCTCGGATCCATATGTTATCACTGGCAACACACACTGATTAAAGACTTTTGTTTTGAGGCACTGAGGTATTTTGGACTACTTTGGAATACTTTGGCACTTCTCAAATTCATTGTAAAATGGGGCTATTCTGTGTCTGTTCCAAATTTAGCTCTGTCTTCAATTATTTGACGTGACAACGTCTAATAAATCGATGAACGCCGGCTGCATACACGAAAAAGGATGACGCAATGTAACGTACATGTAACGTTACGTAACGTTACATTTACCTACAGATGTAGATGTGGCAGTGAAGGCCAGTTGCAATATTATATAATACAACCTTAGTACTAGCGCTCGGGTAATCGGTGTACCTAATCGGGGTTTGGGTTTGCGAGGAGGGGGGAGTTTGAATGTTTTATGATGCTGGCACTTCACTTGGCGTATTTCACGAAATATTAGCGTGTGCGAGAGAGGAGCACTATGCCGATTCTAGCGTGAAAGACGGAGATGGCAATAGCGCAACGCGAACACGCAACGCCAAGTGAAGTGCCACAATTATGTCGTTGTCACGTTAAACTAACGTCCGTAAACCGACTTTTTTTTAACAATTAGTGTTTCGGTGGCTTCATGTGAAAGAACCTTTTCATAGTTGAAATTAGTAAAATATTACTAAGTCTACAATGAGCCAAGCGTGACTACCCAATCTTACTATGTAAATTTTGATAATGTGATCGAATATTTTAGTAAAATGAAGTTTTGTAATTGTTTCAATGAGTTAAGTAACTTGTTAAGTCTCTATTCTACTTTATTTTATTTTTGTTATTTAGAACGTCACTTGGCACTCGCGATACAGACCCAGAGTCTAGTGCGAAGGCCGCTGTAATCACGAACTACCAACAATCTGTAATAAGTAATTTCCCGTACTGTGTAACTTCATTGGTTAATAAAATTATTCTTATTCTTCTAGTTCATTAAACATCTTTGCATAAAGTATCCGAATTGGAACAAAAACAAGAAGCATGTGTCTACCTACCTACTTGTTGTTTAATAAAGTTGTAGATTGTTGAACACACACAAAAAGTATTAGTTAAACGTAGTGCGGCCGTGAAACATGTTGTGGTTGCTAGCAAGCTTGATCGTAGCTGCGGTGAGTTATATTTTACCTTATTTATTAACAAGAGATCCTGCTTTTAGGGGATTCCGCTTATAATCACAAACTAATTTTAGTCACTGTTGCTAATGCGGTTTTAGAAACAATTAGCACGCACATTTCAATTTGGTCAATTGGGGATGTCTATTTTTTGTTAAATCGAAAACCATTTCGAGATAAATGCTTTTTAAATTGTTTTCTGTAGTTATTTCATTTTAATGTAATGTAATGCATTTATTACATATCAAATAAACAATGACCTTCATTTGACAAAGAAGTACTTATTTTTTTTTATATTTGGCTGTATGCGTCCTCAATTATAATCTGACGTCGTCACCCAAAATAGTTTCAATAATTAATTTTGAAAAAAGTAGTGAACGAAATGAAAAAAAACCGGCCAAGAGCGTGTCGGACACGCCCAAGATAGGGTTCCGTAGCCATAACGAAAAAAATCAAGTAATATTTTTCTAAGGATTTCGTATGTGTACGGAATCTTCCAAGTTAGGTATCGTCAATACTTTGAAAAAAGCTCGTATCTCAAAATCGTTAATCTGGCAAAGTGAACTTTATTACGCACGTATCAAGGTTCAGTTTTGTTTACATGCTGATTTGAGATACGAGTTTTTAAAAGTAGTGACGGTATGTTTTATACCTTAGGCTACTGTTTACTCTTAAACTACAAATAATTCCCAAGCAATCTTAGCCGCTATAATTTTCCTTGTAAATTTAATATATTTACTACCATTTTGATTTTTTTCAAATTTTTCCACCCAACAGTTTAGATTTTAGAGGGGGGGGGGCGGTCGATTTAAATGAAAATTTTTCACTTTAAAGTTGAATATTTCGCAAACAAATCACTGAATACAAAAATCCTGTTGCCAACCCCCCAATGGTTTTAAAAGACCTATCCAACGATATCCCACACTATGGGTTTAGTCGAGAAAAAAAAATCACCCCCACTTTACGTCTATGGGAGGCAACCTAAAAAAGAATTTTTTAGATTTTTTTATATAATCACTTTGTCGGCGTGACTGATATATATATTCATGCCAAATTACAGCTTTCTACTACTAACAGTCTCTGAGCTTAGCCGCGGACAGACAGACAGACAGACAGACAGACGGACAGACATGGCGAAACTATAAGGGTTCCTAGTTGACTACGGAACCCTAAAAATGGTTAGGTATGGTATGGTGGTTGGTATTTTTTTAGACATTCCCAATTGATAAATCAGCAGAATATTGTACCACGGAAAATGATATTAAGGCATTTGCATGGTATTTTATTAAAATGCTTTATTAAAGTAGAGAATTATTAGACAGTTAAACATTTAGTCAAAAAAGTATCTACTTAGGTAGGTACTCGTATAAACACAGAAATAGGATTTTTTTAAGAATTATACACATACGAGTACCTACCAACTAGCTGATGCCGGCGGCTTCGCCCCCACTGAAGTAGATTAAAACGTGTTTTCGCGTGGGTGTGAGATATTTTCCCGTGGTAAAAAGTAGCCTATGTCACTCTCCAGAGCTTCAACTATGTCCGTACAAAAAATCACGGCAATCCGTCGCTCATTTTCGACGTGAAAGATGAAAGAAACAAATAAACACATTTTCATATTTATAATATTAGCATGGATATGAAAAATGCACTGTTAGGTTAGATGCGACGACAAGCGAAGCAAGGGAGTATTCGTTTTGTGACAGTAACAATGCTAGCCGAGCAAGCGAAGCGAGCGGCCTCGGCGGCGGCCGGCGAAGCGCCAGGATCGAGTTGCTGATATTAGTTTTTTTTTGCGTAAAATATGTACCGACATTTGACTATAATATGATGTTAAAAGTAGGTAGGTAAGCTACCAGTTGGTAAGCTAGTTTACTTGCCAACTATTGGGTTAGTGTTACACGTATTTAGTGAAGAGTGAAGAAGAAAATTTGGCAAATGGAATTCTATGAAACATTGTTTGGGAAGTGATAATTTGTCAAAATTTTTTTTGGTGAAACAATGGTAACTCCGAAGTTTCTAAACTCGAATGCATAACTGTTGGACTGTAGTAAAGGGTGTTCTGGACTAAAAATAAAAAGTACCAAAATTATATCATTTTAATAAAGTGTGTTTTGCTTGCGTTTTCTCTCAAATCAAAAATCTCTATTATAATATCTATTTTGTAAGTAAAGTTAGGTACGACGACGAGCGAAGCGTTACGTTGAACCGCGAAGCCGAGCGAGCGTAGTGAGCGTGCCGCGGTGGAGGCCGGCGCACCGCTAGAACCGAATCATATTGTTAATACGTATCATTGTACATCGTACGTATTATTGTTAGATCAAATTTCGCAGTAGTATACTAGTAGGTATAGTCTGACATCTTCCCCGCAATATCAATTAACTAGCTTTTGCCCGCGGCTTCGCTCGCGTGTACCACGAGTATTCCAAAGATCTAAGATATCAAGCAAGCAAGCATGCACGCAAGCAAGCAAGCGTGCATGAAAGCGTGCAAGTAAGCGTGCAAGCAAGCGTGCAAGCAAGCCCGACTAAACTTCAGGTAGATACGGTCCTTTACAGTATTTCTTTACATACAATGTTTTTCACTAATTCGGAAGCGGGCACTAAAATAACCAGGCTTGTTAATAATATAAAACCTATTATTACTTTCCCCTGTCCTGCATTAGGTATAATTCAATGTTTTCTTACCTTCTACGGAAACTTGAGTAACTGGAAGCGCTGTGTACCTACTTAGCATTGATATTATACATATTATAGTATTTTGTAAAGGTGTTGTGTGACCTAACCGCTAAGGAGTTATACCCTCCATCATCAGCTCATCTGAATAACCAGAAAGAATACAACTAAAGTTCTATATGTGCATATGATATTTAAAGAAACTTCCTAAAACTCCTAACCGTTAAGGAGTTTAACCTTCCATCATCAGGTCACCCGGATAACCAGAAATAATAAAACAATCGGTCTATACGTACCTATAATATTTGAAAAAATATCCTCAACTCCTAACCGTTAAGGAGATTTACCTTCCATCATCAGCTCATCAACATGAGATGATGTCTACCAGACGCAAACACTTAAATAGCTTGAGAAAATATATGAAAAACGTAATGCTTGCCTACAAAATTTGAGGGTTGCCCTCGATTTCCTTGAGATCCCGTCATCAGATCCTGATTTGGTGACAATGGGACCATCTCAGGAGTATACCTATTGTATTCTTTCGAATAAAAAAATAATTTTTATAATCGGTCCACAATTGACCGAGAAATCGGTGAACATACCTACATAAAAAAATACATAAAGTGGAATGCATGACCTCCTTTTTTTTTAAGTCGGTTAAAGAACCCTTTGCGGCCTACTTACAGTATAAACTTATGAATTTTGAAATTTTAGCTTACAACCAGTAAAACGCAAAATCCCGTTTTTTCCCGTTCCCTTTAGAATTTCGAGAAATGCTTTCTTAATGCTCCTCTACACTCCCCAAGGAACCCACTTGCCAAATTTCAGCTTTCTATGACCAGTAAAACGAAAAATCCCGTTTTTCCCGTTCCCGTAGGAATTTTGGAAAGTCCTCTCTCAATGCTCCTCTACACTCTCCAAGCAACCTAAGTGCCGAATTTCAGCTTTCTACGACCAGTAAAACGAAAAATCCCGTTTTTTCCCGTTCCCATGGGAATTTTGAAAAGTCCCCTCCTAATCCTCCTGTACACTCTCCAAGCAACCTAGATGCCGAATTTCAGTTTTCTACGACCAGTAAAACGAAAAATCCTGTTTTTTCCTTATCCCGTGGGAATTTCCAAAAATCCTTAAAGCTGTTTTTTATTATTATAATTACCTACTTCTATGCCAAATTTCAAGATTCTAGTAATTATAGTTCATAGGCTCCCGTTGAACTGAATATATAAAGCCCGTTTTTTCCTTATCCCGTGGGAATTTTGAAAATCCTGAAATATTTGTTTTAAATAATGTAATACCTACTTGTGTATCAAGTTTGAAGAGTCTAGTTATTATAGTTACTGAGATAGGGTCACTCGGAATCGAATATATAAATCCCGTTTTTTCCCGTCCCCGTGGGAATTCCCAAAAATCCTTCCTTAGTGGATGCCTACATTGTATAAGGTATCTATGTGCAAAATTTCAAGTCTCTAGGTCCAGTATTTTGGGCTGTGCGTTGATATATCAACAGTCATTTAGTTTATTTAGACATTTCAACCCCATCGCACTCCATCCAGGGAGATCGTATTTTACGTCCGCCACGTCGGATTTTAAAACCGTTGTTGATTTCATAACCAGCAACCCGATAAACCATAGAAACAACACCCATGTTGATTTTCAGACCTTGTTACCCCTTTTCCCCCTTTTAGGGGTTGAATTCTCAAAAAACCTGAAACACGTGTTTACTCATTTATCATTAGGAGTACTTCTGTGAAGTTTCGAATAAAATAGTCGAACGAATCTTGTTTCCCCATACAAACTTTGGACCCCCGTTTCACCCCCTTAGGGAGTGAATTTTGAAAAATCCTTTCTTAGTGCACCCCTAGACCTTATAAGGAACCTACATGCCAAATTTGGAATCTCTAGGCCCAGTGGTTTGGGCTGTGCGTTGATATGTCAGTCAGTCAGTCAGTCAGTCAGTCAGTCAGTCAGTCAGTCAGTCAGTTTCTTCTTTTATATATATAGACAGTGTTATCATATCGGCCCTTTTTGCAGCATTGTGTCGAGCAAGATGGCGGTAAGGCTCCCCGGATTCCACTCAACGACGGCAACTCCATGCCGGCCTTAGGGCTCGGTACCTTCCTTGGATTCGATGAGGTTTGTATCTAAACAGATGGTAGGACTGGATCAATACCGTGATAAAGCTTGAATCGGTTATGAACTAAGAACTAAAAGAAATAAATTCCCATCACATACTGAAAGGAATTAAATAAATAAATATATAAAATGTTTATTGAGAAAATAAATGTTACATAAATTACTGCTTACATGGTATTGAAACAACATTAAGTAAGTACTTACAGAGTAAAACAGCAGGTAAGTAAGCGTCATCTGACCGCCCCGTACTAGTGAAAACTGTATCATGGTGGGGCAGGATTCAACATCCTTATCACTTTTATTTCGTTCTATCTCTAATGCTAATTCCAGAGTTACAAAATGCAAAGTATGGTGGGTAACACAAAAAATAATAATAGTGGGTACACAATAGTCTATACATATAGTAACATTGCCGCGTCGAGAACCAGTCCGGCTAGTAGATAAACATACAGTAAGTGCAAACAATTAAGATGAAACAACTATAGGATACAAAACAAAAGTTTGTCTAAACTAGCCAGTATGCAATTCACTATAAAAGTATGCTATTATTGAAAATAAACGGTTTTTTTATAATAATTTATGAACAGTAAGTTTTTTTTACCAACCGCTTTTCTATGTAGGTATTTAAGTATTTATTTATCTATATAAGTATGTTTATCGTCGTCTAGTACCCATAGTACAAGCTTTGCTTAGTTTGGGACTAGCTCGATTTGTGTAAGATTGTCCCCTAATATTTATTTATTTATTTATTTTATTTTATTTTTATTTATTTCAGTAAGTGTGCATGTGTGTTGGTATGTATGTGTGTATGTAGTATGTATGTATATATGTATGTTGTTGTAATTGAATTTCTCCTCAGGTGTGTGCGATTACCTCACGACGTTTTCCTTCACCGTAAAACTTATGGTCAATTTCAAATGTATTTTCGCACACAAATTCCGAAAAACTTAGAGCTGCGAGCCCGGACTCGAACCCACGACCTTCTGCTTGGAAGGCCATAAGTAGGTCAAACCACTAGACCACCATGGCTTGTCTAATCCCCTAATCCCCTAATCGCGGCTGGAACTAAGACATACGATGAACATTGTGATTATGCTATTAAATAAAACCGCTAGATGTACTCAGCACTCGCTAATTACCCTTGAAAAGCGCGAGATGTACGTTCAAGAGCAAAAATAAGTATCGATTTAATCCTCCCATCGTTACATACCTAAACCTTAATTCGACGACATAAGAGCTATGGGACATATTTATGAGCAAGTTGTGTGCACCCATATTTTTACACTTGACTGGACTCAGCACTTGCTAATTATTTGTTCGTGTCTCTTGCAGTGGAGACAACTGGGGGGTTACTACGAAATTCGAAGTTCGAAGTTCGGACCGTGTGGTCCCTCTCACTCTCGTAATAAATACCATTAGCGTGAGGGGAACGGCATGAAACGAAGTACGAATTTCGCACTTCGTAGTATAGGGCCTGGTTGTTGGGGTTCCGAGGCAATACTTTTTTTTAAAGAAGTGGGGTGACGTCTTCGTGAGAGAGGTCTTGACCATCGCTCTGGATCGTTTCTGGTGCAGGTTGTCCATCGCGGTTCAGCGTGGCAATGCGGCTAGTGTGTTGGGCACATTTGCACCTGGTGCGATCCGGGGCGGTTTATTTGACTGACTTTATATTTTGATTTTTATTTTATTGTATTTTGTGTGTATTGACAATTTGTTTTTTGAATAAATACGTAATACATATAATTAAATAATGGTTTTGTCTTTTTTGTAGAATGGACAAAAAGAGGCGAAAGAACTGGAGGTGGAGAATGCTGTGTCATGGGCTCTTAATGCTGGCTACAGGTACCTAGCTGTTTAGGATTCCATAGTTAGTTCTTACGGTACCACGCGGATGGCTGACTTTATTTATTTATTTTAGCGATAACAAACAACTGTACAATAGATCGATAGTAGGTAGATATGATAGATAGATAAAGACGTTTATTTGGTACTGCAAGCACACACAATCAAGATTAACAAAAATACAAAAGCCAGTACAAACTTAAAAGTAAAACATTATATATTGTCTGTATGCGCTGCAGTAGTGCAAAAGGGCCGTGGCTCAGTGGTCAACAGTAGGTATAATAAAATTATAAAGCATATGGTACTAGTAGTACAGTCAACGATATTATCCACATACATATTACTAACTAGCTTTTGCCCGCAACTCCGTCCGCGTGGAATTAGTAATTTGGGCAGCTTATTTTTTTGATAAAATTTGCTTTTTCATCATTATGGCTCTCCTTAGTTCCTCGATATAAAAAAATGACCCCCACCCGATCCCCTCCCAACCCTCCCCCCCCCCCACCGAACCCCCCCCCGCACACCCGCGTTAACATTCACCACCGTACATATAGCCTTCCTCGATAAATGGGCTATCTAACACTGAAAGTATCGTATCTTTCTTATTTGTCAACCGATTCAAATGAAACAAACACTAAATGTTAATCCAAGAAAATACCAACATATCAGTGAAAACCGCATCCTTCTAGGTTCAGCCGTTTCTGAGATTAGCGCGCACAAACGCACAGACAAACAGATAAACAGAAAAATTCTAAAAATTATTGTTTTGGGTTCTATTGCGCTAATAAATAGCCCTTAGTGACAGTTTTTCTCAAATATCTTCAATGTACAGACACCGACTTGTTACAGATTTATTATATGTATAGATTATTATATAATGACAAAAATATCGTAGTGTGAACATCTCTTTAACGGCACCTTTCACAAAAGGCAATTGTAGAAGAATGACTCACTTGTAATTTAACACGGATGTGCTGGTATAGAATGCAATGTTTCGCTTTTTTTCAGAATCAGAATAAGAATTTTACTTGTCAAAACATAGGTCAAAACATAGCTTGCGCTTCGTATAACTTGAACGGAGCGTGCTCAGCGCGGTCAATAACACTGAATCAAATACGGTGTGCCGCGCTGCCGGTGTGTCACCACCGTATTTGAATCAGTGTTAGAACGCGCTGGGCACGCTCCGTCGACGCCCCGCACTCCCAGTTTGTGTTGGCCTTTAGTTTATGTTTTGTAAGTCAAATGGTTCACTTTGGGGCTGTCCCACCTTGCTACTACCCGTCATACGTCAAAACACAGCAAATACAACATGTCTGGAAAGATCTCTACTTATTGATTGTAATCTAGAGATAAACTACGTACGATAACATGGCCCGCCTCTCCAAATTACTATTTCAATGTGTTATGTCACATCCTTACGAAAGAGTGTGTATGTAGTAGTCTGCTTTTGATTGATTGCTGTCTCAGCACGCACACATGCGTTGAAAGTTTTGGCGGTGCTTTATAAACACTTTCACAAATACATTGAAGACTTCTTGAATTGTGGAGGGGCGGGCCATGCTATCGTAGTTTATCTCTACCTGCTGATGTTACTTAAACTTAATTTAAATATATTTCAGGATGATAGATACTGCGTCAGCGTACAACAATGAGGTGCAAGTTGGAAGGGGTGTCCGTATGTCATTGATTCCGAGGGAAAATGTATTTTTAGTTACCAAGGTAAGTACATTATGTATGTTAATGGTAACTCATCATCTAAGTATTTGTAGTAAACGGATTGACTTGAACGATAGAATACAGTCAGCAAGAAGGCTTGTAAGTATTAAATTTATTTATGCATCTTTCTAATATATTAAAATCTCGTGTCACGGTGTTTGTTATCGAACTCCTCCGAAACGGCTTGACAGAGTTTTATGAAACTTTATTCTCCGTATTCGGTAGGTCTGAGAATAGGTCGTAGGCTATTTTTATACCCCTATATTTCTTCGCGGGCGGAGTCGCGGGCAAATATAGGTACGGACGGTGACACACCGGCAGCGCGGCACACCGTATTTGATTCAGTGTTATTGACCGCGCCGGGCATGTTCCGTCGGCGCCCCGCGTTTGTGGTGGTTCTTTTACATGTTTTTTTAGTCTAGTCAAAGCTTTCGGAAAAACCATGATTGCCAAGAAGAATGCGCCGAAGAAACTTGCGATAAACTATTTTTTTCCAAAAAAAAAACAGATTTTAATTTCACTTAGGTACAGTCAACCAATTTGATTCCTATGCCACTATACCTAGAACCATCTCAAAATGAATCAATTCGTTTATCTTCTACGACAGTGATTATTGCGTGATGTATGTCATGATGACAAACTCGAACTTTGCGAACGTCAACGACAATGAATAGGAAAGGAGTTTGCTTGTGCATAATAACTTGAATTGCTACTGGCCGTCTGTCAAAAATTCTTTTACCACTCATGTCATGGAGCGAAAACGTTTATAATAGTACATTGTGCATCTAGGGCCGTAAGTAGGGGATTACTAACGAGAGTCTATTAGAAGCCCGACGCCGAAGGCGGAGGGCTTTTAATGACTCGAGTTTGTAATTCCCTTACTGCCCGTGATACACACAATGATTTTCATCACAATGCGAGAAAAAAAAATCCAAAAATAAAATTATTTTGTCTCTAAAAAACACTTAAATTGAATAAAATAATGGCTACCCGCTAATACAGATTGTCACTTTTTTCAAGTCATCTACTATAGATAATGTGTCTACGTAGTTTAGGCCAGATTCTGCCAACATGTTTAAAAAATATTTTTACTAAAATTATTGCAAAACTATTTGATATAAATTTAAAATATAAAAATAACGAATTTTCATGAAGCGTAGATAAGTTTTGTGTTGTAAAATTTGGGTTATAGCCAAGTTAAAAAGATAATAAAAAAAACGTTGGCTGACTTGAAACCTCCTTAGTCTGAAATGACTTGTTTGCAAATTTTAAAACTAAAGTTAGAACTCCCTTGGGTAGAAAAACTGTACGTAAATCCATAACTCCCTTAAGAACAATTTAGACCATTGTCATTTATTATACAGGCATGGAATAAGGCCATTGACGAGCAAGTGTGATGAAAAACTCTTTACGTTTATTTCAACTATTGCAAGTTGTGTTCGGAAAGTTGATAATGCTTTGACCCGCAGCACTGACGTTGTAATTGTCTATTAGTTAATGCGACAAGGTTCTATTGTGGCCTAGGAATCAAATATATATTGGTTGACTGTACATACACAAATGAATGGTACACTGAAAGAACATTTTTATAGCTAGACCGTTTAAGTTAGTCCTCGCCCGCGCGACTCATTTAAAAAGTTTAGCTACCTATTGTCACCTAAATAAATTTCTTTTTTTTTAACCTAAGCAAAGCCTATTAAAGTTTCAAGTTCAATTGTACTTATTGTTGTATGTTCATTAATAACAAATTTTCTTTTTAGCTAGGTACAAACGAAAAGCAGGATGTGGTTGGATCACTAAAGAAGTCACTGGAGCGTCTCAACATGTCCTACGTGGACTTGTATTTGATTCACAACCCAATATCCTTTACGGTAAGCAATCCACGTGTGATATTGTAGCGACTTCTAGCGCCATCTAGTCATCAAATGTCGTAGAACTAACTACTACATCCTGCATTGCACCATCGAAGTTTCTCAACTCAGCTGCATAAATACAACTTCCAACTTTCATCCATTGGACTTCAGTCCTCAGGCACATCTGCCTGGATCAAAATCTCTCTCTGTTGTGGTCTATCCCCTCCCCACAAAATAAAATGTGAATTTTGGGTATTTGTTATTTCCAGCTAGAACAGTAAGACGGATTTAGATGAAATTTGGTATACTGTAGACTCCGCTCTAACGAACAGACCTTATAGTAATATGCCTTGTGATATTCCAATGTATTCCAGCCTGACCACAGCGAATATGTCGTCATAGACTACCTGGACACGTGGAAGCAGATGGAAGAAGCTCGGAAGCTGGGCCTGGCTAAGTCTATTGGCATCTCCAACTTCAACATTAGCCAGATTGAAAGGCTGCTGGAGAATAGCGAGGTCAAACCAGCGGTCTTGCAAGTTGAGGTCAGTATACTCGTAGTATACATTATTGTACAAAATTTATAAAGAAATACTATTGACAAACGTTAAAGTGCATGTACAAAACAAAGATTTAAGGGATCTCTATTCATACTCATCTTCATACTCAACCGTGTTCTCATATTCATCCTCATTCTCATCTTCATACACATTCTCATACTCATCCGCGTTTTCATACGCATCCCCATAGACTAATTTTTATCCTTATACTCATCTTCATCCTCATATTCATCCGCACCGTCATGCGTATCTTCACCGTCATACTCTTCTGGTTCCCATGCTCATGCGCGTCTTCGTTCACATCCCCATATTAATTCTTATTCTCATACTATCTCCATACTCTTACTCATCCTCACTCTCATTCGCGTATCAACATATTCATTCTCATTCTCATACTCATCTTCATACTCAACTTCATAATCATCTTCCTGCTTATCCTCAAACTGATAATTATTTTCATCCTCGTACTCTTTCTTATCCTCATACTCATCTGCGTCCTTATCCTCGTACTCATTCACATTCTCACACTCGTACTCATCTTCACACCGAACCTACTTAATTGCCTTAGTCTTAGATTACGATAGTGATTTTAGTTCATTAAAAATAGGTTTATGCAGCCAACGTCCACAAACTCTACAAGCAAAGAAGTGAAAAAACACTTTTGACTTTCATTAATTTCCAGGTCAATCTCAACTTCGCCCAACCTCGTCTCCTCCAGTTCTGCCAACAGCACGGCATCGCCGTCATGGCATATACGCCGTTCGGGTCGCTATTTGGCAGCGGGCCGCCCCCAAAGGCCGCGGACCCCACCTTAAGAGCCCTGGCCCAGAAGTACGAGAAGACTGTAGCACAAGTCGTACTGAAATACCTGGTAACTTATTTATTTATTTCTCACTAGCCAATCCCCATCATCATCAGGAACGAGGAGATCCGTAGAAGAACCGGGGTCACCAACATAGCCAAACAGATTAGCTCGTTGAAATGGCAATGGGCAGGCCATATAGCACGCAGAACAGGTGGCCGTTGGGGCCCAAAAGTTCATGAGTGAAGACCACGGACCGGTAAGCACAGCGTGGGACGTCCAGTAACGAGATGGACGGACGATTTGGTGAAGGCCGCAGGTCCAGGGTGGATGCAAGTCGCTTCCAACCGTAATGATTGGGCGTCAATGAGGGAGACCTATGTCCAGCAGTGGACGTCCTACGGCTGAAATGATGATGATGATGAAACCCCATCATCATAAGACGGTTGGCGGACGTCCCATGCTGCGCTTACCAGTCCGTCGTCTCCATTTGATAACTTTCCGGCCCCAACGGCCAGCTCTGCGAGCTATATGGCCTGCCAATAGCCATTTTAACAAGCTAATCCGTTTGACTATGTGACCCTTGTTCTTCTACGAATCTCCTCATTCCTGATTCGATCCTATAGAGGAACCCCAAGCATAGCCCTCTCCATAGCTCGTTGAGCGACTCCGAGCCTATTCATTAGGCCAATAGTGAAGCACCACGTCTCAGATCCCACGTAACGATCCCCTAGGCACAATGAATCACAATAATGATCTTGATTGAATATATCGGGGCTATAGGGAACGTGCAGAAACTATAGGCGGCAGCACTAATGTGACAGAAGAGACTATGCGGGTAAAACATTAAAATTGATGGCACCAGTTGGCAGCACCGTCTATGTGCACGTTCCCTGATAGGGAACTATAGGCGGCAGCACTAATGCGACAGAAGAGACACTATGCGGACAGTAAAAGAAACTTATCAGGGTAAAACAGTCAAATTGATGGCACCAGTTGGCAGCACCGTCGATGTGCACATTCCCTATTGGGATTCTGTGGGGGACTATCATGGCAAAGACGGTATTGTAGTGAGGTGTAGCTGGAAGAGAAAATAACTGCCTAACTTAAACTATTTAAATAAAAACTTGCATTTCAAGACTTAGGTTTATTTGACTTTCGATTATACACACAAAATTTCAGTAATGCAGGGCGGGGCCTATCCAAGAATGGCTGCTCAGACCGTCTGCCAGCTATTCGTTTCTTGATTCGAATTCTAGAAGCCACAAATTTAAATTTACGAAACAGCAACACGGTCTTTGTGGCCAGTGTGTACTCTACCAGTATTGCTCATAATAATATGCAACCTTTGCAGGTACAACTCGGTGTTGCGCCAATCCCCAAGTCGACGAACAAACCGAGGATAGAGCAGAACATCGATATATTCGACTTCTCGCTCTCGCCAGAGGAGATGCAAACTTTAAGTGAGTAGCTACTAAAATAGCCGATCTTCACTATAATTATTTACTTTAGATTTAGAAAAAGGGTTAAAAAAAACTGTTACTTGAAACCAAAAGAATGGAAATGACCATGTCTGAAGGGGTGTTTTTAATACATTTAGCGGCATCTAGTTCGTTTTTTTCGTAGCTACTAAGTAACGAGGAACTATTTTAAATTTTCAGCCGACTGTCGAAGGAGGGTTATGTTTTTTGAGCGTCTGTATTTAAGTATGTATGTATGTATTGTTCTTTCGCACGTCCTGCAGCCTAAAGGGCTCAATGGATTTTGAAGTGTGAGGTGTCATTAGATTCGTCTCAGTTCCGAGAGTGACATAGGGTGGGTATAGGTAACGCCACCAGAGTTGAGGCCACGCACACAACCACATCTCATGTAATGGCAGCGGGATTTTGACGTTGTGTTGTCGTTAAACGTCAACACAACGTCAAACTCCCGCTGTCATTACATGAGATGTGTTTGTGTGCGTGACCTCAACTCTGGTGGCGTTGCCTATATGTATTTTCTCGGAATTCCCATGGGAACGGGAATTATACAGGCGAGTTTTTTTCATCTTATTTAAAGTTATTTGTATGGAGATGGTTAGTATTACTATATTTGGTCTGTGTTAGGTCCCGGATTCGATTATTTGTGTGAAAAATACGAATGTTTGTGCTCGAATCTTGGATGTTTAATATGTACCTATTTAAGCTTTAAGTACCTATATATTTATCTATGTAGGTAAGTTTATCCGTTGTCTAGTACCTATAGCACAGTCAACAGCATAAATAAGTGATCATTTATGTACCTTGTCACTTTAACGTCATGTTTGAAATATCATACAAAATTTATAAAAAATACGAAAAGCTACTAAAAAAGACTGTCGTTATCTCAAAAAAGCTTCAAAATATTAAAAGAATAAAAAAATCTGATAATGTAGTCAAATCAATGTGGCATATTATTAAAGAGCAAACCAATAAACTTAAAGTAAAAAGCAAGAAAAATATAAAACTAAATGTAAAATAATGAACCTACCGACGATCCCCGTAAAGTTGCTAATTCATTTAATACTTTTTTCTCGTGTGTTGGAGCAACGAGTAGCCGCTCTGCTCACCCATGCGGGAGACCAGTCATTACTCCATCCAAAAATTCAATGTTCCTTACTCCAGTTACTCCTCAGGAAGTCATAAAAATAATAAAAAATTTAAAAAATAAGCAAAGTTTTGGCCATGATGAATTCCCACCCTTATTAATAAAAAATTGTGCAGAGGAACTAGCTCTTCCGTTAGCTATCCTTATAAACCAATCATTTACAGAAGGTACGTTCCCAGATTTATTAAAAATTTCTATTATTAAACCTGTCCATAAAAAAGGTAACCAAAGCGATTGCAGCAATTACAGACCAATAGCCCTGTTACCGACATTTGCAAAAATTTTCGAAACTGCTATGTCAAACCGTCTGTACTTATTTTGCGAAAAATTTAAAATATTCAACGACTCCCAAAATGGATTTAGGAAGCGCCGATCAACAACGTTAGCGGTATACAAATATATGCATGATGTACTGAATGTAATAAATGAAAAAAAGTATGCAATCGGTGTTCTACTAGACATGAGCAAAGCCTATGATCATGTTCTGTATGATATTCTATTGCAAAAACTGCAAGGCATAGGAGTAAGAGGTTTTGTTCATGACTGGTTCGTCTCGTATCTCACGGGTCGCATGCAGTTTGTTGAAGTAGAATATCATAACTACATGACAGGCTACATATCCAAAGTCAAATCAGAAGAAACAAAGTCCACTCAATCAATCCCACAAGGTAGTGTACTCGGATGTATCTTATTTTTAATATATATTAACGATTTACCCAAAACCATAGATACTCCATGCACCCTCTTTGCAGATGACATATCCATAGTATTACCATGCCAAGACGAAACTGCCTTAAATAACCTTTTAGATAACACACTAACAAACACTTTCACTTGGCTCAACGAGCATAATCTTAAAATTAATTTTACAAAAACAAAACTGATGCAGTTCCACCCCTATCAAAAACGTAGCTTAAATATAGATTATTCATTTCAGAATTCAAAATTAGAATGCGTAAAAACCTTCCCCTTACTAGGAATACACATTGACTCTACTATAAACTGGAAAGAACATATACATAGGGTATCTGGGAAGCTTAGTAGATTTACATATGCTTTGTACGAATTAAAAAAGTGTACAAATATCAAAACTGCTATATGTGCTTATTATGCGTATGCGCACGCCTGGCTACAATACGGCATAGTTCTATGGGGGAACAGTTCTGAAACAATACAACTGTTCAGACTTCAAAAACGCTGTCTGCGAATAATAATGAACATTGATAATATGACAAGCTGTAAACCATATTTTATAGAACAAAACATTTTAACTTTGACATGTATATATATATTAGAAGTGGGTGTTTTTGTAAAAAATAATATATCCCTTTTTCCGCAATACACCCGTCCACAAAATTTACGACCCTAAACAAGATTAGCGTTACCAGATAGTCGTTTAAAAATAATTCACTCCGGTCCCTTCGCCATGTCAGTTGCAATATACAATAAAATTCCTAAACCATTTCAAGATGAAACCAATATAGACAGATTTAAAAGGCGACTAAAACAACATCTAATCAACAAATCTTACTACTCCTTACAGGATTTTTTAAACGAAAAATAAATTTACATAAAAACATAAATAAAACGAAAATTTATTAGTAAAATTTACAAGTCACACAAAATACAATAAACTAAAAACAAAAATATAAAGTTAGTAAAAATAGATTAGGTATAAAGTCATTTCATCCTTGCTTATATTCTAAGTAGTATGTAGTTTATTTTTAAGTTTATATAATTTTTTAGTGCCATATTGTTAATAGGTAAACTATGTATAACTGTAACTTTTCACTAAGGTACATATTGTTATGTGGTTTGGTTACTACCACCATTATGTATACCTACATATTGCTGTGCCCTCACAGGGTAAATGTTGAAGCTGTACATTATTTTTAAGATCTTTACACACAACATTTAAATGCAATAAAGAGTTTGAGTTTGAGTTTGTCAAACGATTGAAAACGACAAGGCACAGAAATGACCACTTATTTATTTTGTGGACCCTACAAGCTTTGCTTTGTTTGGTAGTAGGTCAATTTGTGTGGATTGTCCCGTGATATTTATTTATTTATTTATGTTATTTTAAATAAATAAAAAGAAGCGTGAGCGAGTCGGCACTTTACGACACGAATTTGAAATTTGTAGTATAAGACCTACTACTTTGTTTCGCAGGTCTCTTCAATACAAACCATCGCACGGTCTTACCGAGCTTCTGGCAGGACCATCCTTACTACCCCTTCGAGCATAAGGATGTCCCCGACGAAGACCCCTTCAAGACCAGCGCCAAGAAAGACCCTACCACCGACTAGTGGCTATTTAACGTTCATTGCCAACACTCCTTACATGGTAAATTGCCAATAGGGAACGAACGTGCACATCGACGGTCCTGCCAACTGGTGCCATCAATTTGAATGTTTTACCGTGATAAGTTTCTTTCACTGTCCGCATAGTGTCTCTTCTGTCGCATTAGTGCTGCCGCCTATAGTTACTGCACGTTCCCTATAACTGGCCACCTCATACTAAAAATGAACTTTATTCACACATAATAGAATTCATTTTTAGTATAAGGTGTTAAATACTGGCCACTCTTCAATAACTGGCCACGTTATACTAAATTGAATTCTGTTTGTAGAGGAACTGAGTTCATTTTCAGTATGAGGGGGCCAGCAATTGGCGATTTACCCTACCTACTTTTGCAGTGCCGCCGTGTTGGTGAGGGTAAAGTTTTCGAGGACGATATTCATCCACTCAAAAGTTGACTGGTGGAGATCCCTTAACGGAATAAGTTTGAACGGAAATCGAATCTCGTAATGTCAATAGTGTTTTCTTATTATTTTTGTACAATAAAAGGTTAACATACAAGTGCAGGTACTTACAATGTTTTGAATAGCTTTTATAATTTTATCAAATTAGGTACCTAAAAAATTGGCAATGTCTAAAAAAAAATAACACTGGTTTTTATATTTTTTTTGTATAGAAAAGTCAATTATAAGAAACTAATTTCAATATTTTGTCATTTAGTTCACTACTTTTTTCAAAATTAATTACTGAAACTATTTTGGTTGATGACGTCAGATTGTAATTGAGAGCGAACACTGCCAAATTTCTAAATGTATCTAAATGCGTACGATAAGGCAACCCCTTTAATTATTTTTTGCGTAGTGGTACACTTTCACTTCTGTCACTTTACTGGCGCTGTCAAAGTGCTAGATGTCAGACAGCAGGTCCAAATCAAACTCCGTAGTATAATCCACGAATAAAATTTTGAAGAATTCTAACCGCACAGAATAAAGTACGACTTGGACCAGTCACGCAATTTACACCAATGTCAATTGAAGGTCATTTCTTATTTGGTATGTAATAAAGTCATAACATAATATTAAAATTAAATAACTACAGAAAACGGGTTAGAAAGCATTTATCTCGAAATGGTTTTCGATTTACTACACATTGCAAAAAAATAGACATCCCCAATTTACTGGAATTTTTTTACTAGGTATTTTCGAGGGGTATTTTTACACATCTCATTTCAAGAATCTGCTCAATCATCATCAATCATCGCCGCCTATATACGTCCCACTGCAGGGCACAGGCCTCCTCTCAGAATGAGAGGGGTTGGGCTGTAGTTCCCACGCGGGCCAGTGTGGATTGGGAACTTCACACACACCATTGAATTTCTTCGCAGGTGTCCTCACGACGTTTTCCATCACCATACTCATGATAAATTTTAAATGTAATTTCGCACATAAATTCCGAAAATCTCAGAGGTGCGAGCCGGGATTTGAACCCACGGCCCTCTGCTTGAGAGGCCGTAGGTCAAAGCATTAGGCCACCACGGTTAATTAGAACTTGTTCGCAATGTTTTGTTCCTGAACGCCAGGAAATTAAAAATCCATCGTTTCATGTGCATTTTATTTTGATAAGGGGCAATCAACAAAACCTTAGTTTTTATACAAATTTTATTACAAAAATAAAAATACAAAAGTGAAGCCAGCACTGTATATTGCTTATTACTAAAATAACGTCGTCATATTATAAATATTTAACAAAAATACAAAACTCATCAGTTGCAACTGAATATAATAACGAATTTAAGCAAATAATTCGTAAGCGACATTACAGTAAGTTCTTGTTTTGCTTTTGCTTTTTCTAACTGTTTAAAACTGTTATTAGCTAACTGTATACTTAAATTGTAGCTCCTATGGATTTATATGACCATTTCCTCAGTTAAATATAATACTATGGTCACACAAGTCCACCAGTATCTAGTTAGAGATTGCTCCTAATGTGTAGCGCTAAGCTGTATGGAGACCAAATTACATTTTGCTGTCTGAATAATGAATTACAAGAACTTTAGAATACATTCCTTTTTCCATCATAATTTTAATCGATAATCGTTAACAAATCATTTTGAATTTGCATTGTATAAGTGACAGCTGTCATCGTACCCATGTTTGAAAAATACTGGTTTACAAAGCTTGTTACAAAGTCTCAGTCAGTTTCACTAGCATAGACTAAAGAAACTATTACAAAGGAGGTGTCATTGGGCAAAGAACATTAATTTCGTAAAGAAGCGACATTCTACAACAGTGCAGTGCTGCCAGCAGTACTACAGTTGTCATATCGCCAAGAGCCAGTCGCGATAGTAATGTATTCCAGATATTTAATTAACCACACCAAAGCGAGTGCGGTTAATTATCTGGAAATCATTCGACAATCCAATATTCCGCTACTATAAGAGTGAAAAAAAATTTTTTTTATAAACAAACTGAAAGTTAATAGACCCCAATCGCACTCGGTGGATAGATAAGATAGGTGGTAGATGGGACTAAAAGTGTAGCTAGTGACTAGCCTATTCAATCAGCATTGAAGAACTCTATTGTTACTTATGCCTTTCAGGACAAAGGTAACAGTAACCATACAGCCACTGAAAAACATGTACTGTAATTTCGTAAGTCTCTGGTTTGTCTATGGTCTCCTAACGACTCAAGCGCATACAAATGTCCAGAATTACTTGTACTCGATGAATTCACCACCGAGCTCGTTAGGGTGGTTGTCCACGCATTTGCTGTTCGCTTCGAAATCGCATTGCTGCGTGCGCTCGTTGAAGTAAAGGCCGTCGGAACAGAACGCCGCTTGCGGGACGCCGTTCTCGCAGCGCCAGTACCTTTGGCAGTCCCCTCTGTGGAAAGATGGTTTGTTATAAAACGTATTTTCACCTTATCGAATCAGGAATGAGGAGATCTGTAGGAGAATAAGGGTCACCAACATAGCCAAACGGATTAAGCTCATTGAAATGGCAATGGGCAGGCCATAAGGCAGGCAGAACAGATGGCCGCGGCGTTGGGGCCCAAAAGTTCTCGAACGGAGACCACGGACTGGCAAGCGCAGCGTGGGACATCCATCCACCAACGAGATTTTACGAGATGGACGGACGATTTGATAAAGGCTACAGGTTCAAGGAGAATGCAAGTCGCTTCCAACTGTAATGATCGGGTATCAATGAGGGAGGCCTATGTCTAACATACGTATGCAGCCTACGGCTGAAATGATGAAAATGATGATGACTACTATAGAACCATTTTTGACTCTCGATGTACCGTAGGACTTGCTCACTTCCGTGGCAAATTCATTGGATGGGACCCTCCCAGCCCAGTAAAAATCATCACGTTGCATTTTTAACCCCCGACACAAAAAGAGGGGTGTTATAAGTTTGACCGCTATGTGTGTGTGTCTGTGGCATCATAGCTCTTAAACGGGTGAACCGATTTGAATGCGGTTTTTTTTTATTATAAAGCAGGTTTCTTGTCAATGGTTCTTAGATATGTTTTATCGAAATCGGTTCAGCTGTTCCAAAGTTATCAGCTCTTTTGTTAGCTGCGGAAGTTATCTTAGACGCATAAAGGGATGTTCAAACATACGTATGACATAATTGCGTCGGGGGTTTTTAATTTTTTTAATTTATTAGTTACGAGCTGCTGCCCGCGACTCCGTCTGTGAAAAATTCGGTTATCGCTATCCCGCATGAACCATGCAATTTTATGTTAATCCGAATTATAAACTATCTGTGTGTGTGCCAAATTTCATTAGAATCCGTCAAACCGTTTTAGCGTGAAAGAGTAACAAACATCCATCCATCCATCCATACTTACAAACTTTCGCGTTTATAATATTAGTAGGATAATTCTCACTATATTAAAAATGTTAGGTTACTTTCGAGATCGCGGCCTCACGGGCCGAGGGCCTGTGGGATTTCGTCAGCTCCTCCACCCTATAGTTACGCCGCTGTACGTTGCTTTGTAGCATCCAGTTACTGGAATAAACTTCCGATAACATTCGTGTGGTAATATTATATCTAATGCTTGGTGATTTACCTGTAAGCCACATGCCGCGCCGCGGACTCAGCGCTATTGCAGTTCAGTATGGAACCGAAACTGTGTGCAGCGTCCGCAGCCGCGGGCCTGACGTCGCTCGCTGCGCTCAGGATGTCCAGGACACCTGGAGTGGTTCGTTTATAAGTGATAAGTATAGTCATTACAGTACCCCTTATCTAAATAGACCGATGAAGGACAGTGGATAAATAAATAAATATCATGGTAAGATGAATGACTTATGGCACTGAGACGTGGTCGCTAACGATGAGCCTCATTAGAAAGCTCAAAGTCACTCAGAGCAGAGGGCGATGGGGAGGGCTATGCTTGGAGTTTCTCTGAGGGATCGCATTAGCTCGAAAAATCGCCAGACTTAATTGGCAGTGGGCAACATCGCTCGTAGAATTGACGGCCGATGGGGCCGAAAGGTTCTCGACTGGCGTCCGTGGACCGGAAGACGCAGTGTAGGTAGGCCTCCAGCAAGATGAATCGATGACCAAGTTAAGGTTGCGGGAACGCGTTGGATGCGGATAGCGCGGGACGGATCTGTTTGGCGAGCTTTGGGGGAGGCCTATGTTCAGCAGTGGACGTCTTTCGGCTGAAATGATGATGATGATGAATTGACGCCAATTGATTTAATCCCAAACTAAGTAATGGCCATTAAGTACCTTTTCATACGGTCTCCATTCCAACGGCAACGTAACTCCCAACTGCCCATAAATTTCTATCATAGCTAGCGTGCAGTTTGCGTGCAGTATTGCTAACTGCAACGGAACTACAATTCAAATGTATCGGCAGTCGGCAGTTGGCAGTTACGTTGCGGTTGGAATGCAGTCAGTCTATATACGTAGTGGCCTTACGCGAAACTGAAGAACTGCAGTTATGTATATCTAACACACAGTTGTCGGTTAAGTTCACAAAGGCGGTAATAGCACAGAATATATAATAGTACTGACGTACAGAATGGAAACGGTCCGCCCCGCACCGATTCGAATTACCCCACCCCTCAAAGTGCAGATAGCCGGAAACCGCCAGAAACCAGAAGAGTGCGCGCGCGATGTATGTAGGCGTACGCGTGTACAGACGTCGTCGTGCTTATGTAGATTCAAGAACGCGTATTTGTACGTCGTGTCCGCCGCGTGGTAATAGGTCTGCCCACAGACCTATTATATTATGATTAAGTAAAAACTTAACAATACGGTATAGATCGAGTCATTCATGATGACGCGTGCCGTGGTTCTTATTACAATGCTATTAATGTCTAATTTTGACAAATTCACGCGCTTTCGTGGATGGCACTATTTACGGGTACGTATCAAAATATATAAAGTTTAAAAGTATTTGATATAATGCAATTATCTTGGAAATTCTCAACTTTACAGGATTTTCATAAAGAATCCTAACCTAACCTAAACCAATCTGTAGATTACACGATTAAAAAGTTCGTTTTATCAATAGTTTCATAGAAAATTTTAGTATATATTATGACCATTATGTATTTCGTCCATTATTCGTTTTAAACTTTATATATTTTGACACGTTCCCCCCTTGAAATTTCGGGTGGTAGGAGTCGCTCAGCGTGCTATGGAGAGGGCTATGCTCGGTATCTCGTTGAGAAATAAAGTCCACAACGAGCATATAAGACTAAAGACGAAAGTCGATGACATAGCCCGAAGGATTAGCACGCTGAAGTGGCAATGGGCTGGTCACTTTGCCGTACAACTGACAATCGTTGGAGCAGACGTGTCCTTGAGTGGAGACCACGTTTGGGAAAGCGTATTGTGGGACTCCCTGCGACACGTTGTACTTATGACCTTAGGAGGACAGCTGGCAGTGGGTGGACAAAGGAAGCCCAGGATCGCGAATGTTGGCGCAATATGAGGGAGGCTTACGTCCAGCAGTGGACGGACAATGGCTGTAGATAGATAGATAGGACCATAAGCAAGGTCCATCTGGATCACTACCACCGTCTTACTTGCTAATCCTATCGGCAAGCAGCTATGCTTGCCCTCCTGTTTTCCGGCATGGAGAGTGAGACAACTGGAGAAATGACTGTCATAGAAGGCATTGTATCCAAACTCTGGCCCTGGCAACGCATCAGAAACCTCCTAGTATTACAAGTGTCTTTTGCCACACTATTTCATAAAAAAAATCTTCAGCCCTTGAAATACGAAGCCAACTTACCGATGTGAGCCTCCTCAGCTTTTTCGGTCCACTCGAGCTCTTCCTCACCAGAACCTTCGATGTCCGTGGGGTCCCGGAGCTGGCAAGTTGCTGCCCACGACCACTCGCAGCCCTGCCGGAATATTCATACTCTTATTATACTACTAGCCGTGGTACCCTAACCGCCTGAACCACCAATGCTTTAATGGACGAGCACAAAATGTAACGTCTCAGTTTGAGCAAGAATACTTTCGTATGCCTGTCACGCTGTCTGTTGTCCTCTGCAGAGGGCAGAGGCGGCTTTAACCGTACATTACTGCACACGGGTCCTGCGGTGTTAGGGGCGCCGGCTGCGGCACTTTCAATGAACCTACGTCCGTGTTATAATGCCGGGCATTATAAGTAAATATTTTACACGGGCGCTACATGGGCTCGTGACGCCTCTGGCAAAGGGTCTACTCTCAAGTTCGTGATTCGAAGTTGGTATCGTGCCATCCCTCGTCTCCTATTAAATACTATTAGTGTGAGCGGGATGGCACAACACGAAGTTTGACTTTCTAACTTCAGAGTACAAGACTAGGTCACATTTCTCAACTGATTCTCGTTGTGGTCAAGTTCGATAGAAATAGATTTGTTTTGTCGGGGGTTGGAAACTTAAAAAATGCCATTTTTCAGCCATTTTGAAAAGCTCATGAGATCCGGGCTCGAACCCACGAACCTCTACTTGTGAAGCCATACAGGTTGAATTACAACGTCGACTACATTAATGTGACATGAAAGGACCAACTTTTATTTTGTAGTATCATTAAGTACACTTTTTTAACGTAAGTAAATTTTTTGTGATTTCTGCTCAGAATCCAGCTTTTTCGATCCTACTAAGAGAACAAAAGTGTCCCAAGTTTTCTTTACGTTGTGTTGCCATTTTTAATGAACTTCTATGACCGTAACTAAATGGAAGAATCGGAAATAATATGGAAGTTTTGGGACACTTTTTTCTCGTAGTAGGATCGAAGAAGCTCGTGATTCTAAGCAGAAATAGGTAACATACAAGAATAAAAAACACATTAGTGGTTAAGATTTTGAAATTTTGCATGGACTACATACATTCTAAGTTATTCCAAACATCCAGCTACCTGCATACCAAATTTCACTAAAATCCGTCCAACAGTTTGAGCGTGAAAAGGTAACACAGTCACAAAACTTCGTATTATAATACATATTAGTACTTAGGATACGATTAGTAGGCATGCATTAGTAGAATAGGATCAGTAGGTTTAGGACGTACCTGTAGTGCAAAGTCAAAAATGGTTCCTGGGTTGCATTTGAATTCGACTTCTTCACCGTGAGCGCACATGTAGAATTTATTGCAGTCCTCGAAATGAGGCAGGAGCAGGAAAATCTGAAAAAATAGTATAACACATTAAAAAAATGACAAAACGATAATTTTAGCTTTTAGAGTTAGCAACACTGCGCAGTGGCGGGACGTGAAAATTTTTGCAAGTAAAGCCGGAGCAAAAAAACACTAAAAACCCCATTTATCCTCTTATTAGCTTCTAAGAAACGTTTGGTAACTTAGAAAGTTTAGTCAACCCGGGGATAATCGGGATGTTAGTACCCTTTTTTTTTTTCCTGTTTCGTCCGTTCGGACAGGCTAAGGTCTGGGACCATATCGCCTCGTCATCAGTTGTTAGTACCCTTCGCCACTACTGCGTGGTTGTCTCAGGCTATTCAATTTTCGAATTTCGTATCATACCGTTCCGTTCATGCTAAGAATGTTAAACAAAAGAGTGTGTGTCTGTCTGTGGTATCATATCTCGTAAGCGAGTGAACCGATTGGGATGCGGTTTTTTCATTTGAAATCAGGTTTCTTGTCGACGGTTCTTATACATGTTTCATCTAAATTGGTTTAGCCGTTTCAAAGTTATCACCTCTTTTGTTAGCTGCAGAACGGATCTTAGACGCATAATGGGCATTTACTTTATTTTGTAGTGGTAGAGCCATGTTGTAGCTAGCCGCTGCATCACGAATGGGCCGGCTCATCCGGGGCAGTACCACCCTCTCACAGAACACCGGCGTGAAGCAGCAGTAATCCTGCTTGCGTTTCGTACGGTCAGTGAGAGTGCCGGGGGCCCAATACCTCACCCCTTCCCTCTCCCCCTCCCTCTCCCCCTTCCCCTATTCCCTCTCCTTTAGGGCCGACAACGCACTGGCATCGTGTAAAGCGCTGCGGGTGTCTATGGACAGTGGTGTTCATTTAACATCAGGTGACCCACTAGTTCGTTTGTCTGGCTTATCTAACATAAAAAAAAAAAAAAAAAAAAAAAAACATGTGTGACCAAATTGCGTTGGGGGTTTTTAAAATTTTTAATTTACAATTATACTTATGTTTTTAATATAAGTTTAAGTAAATATATTCTGCACTTCTCCTCTTTTGTGGCAGTCCACTCTTATGGTTAGATGCGTTTTAGTTACTTACGTGTCCCTCGGGGTCACAGGACAGCGTGTTGGGGTCAACGCCGTCGAAAGGTCGGTAGTCGGCCAACGCCGCGCCTACCACCATCAGGAAGGTTATACTTTTGGCTGAAAAAAAAATCGTCATCGTCGTCAATAAGAGCGTCGTTGTAGAGTGCAGTCAAGGCCACAACAAACCGGGAGCGTGGGGCGCAGACGGAGCATGCCCAGCGCGGTCAATAACACTGAATGATATACGCTAAGCCGCGCTGCCGGTGTCTGTCACCGCATATGTTATTCAGTGCTATTGACCGCGCTGGGCTGGGCTGGAAAGCTTCGTCTTAAATTAGTCCCAATTTTTAAACAATTATTTTTATTAATGCCCTGTGATAGTGACTTATGGCAGATTATTTAGCTATCTACAAAGTCTTTGCTTTACTAACACGGCTAATATAAAAGTTACTTAAGAAGGAATTACCTATATAATCTTAAAGATAAACCGTATACGAGGGCGAGGACTGACATTATTCTATTCTTCATATTTTATCATCCTTAAACACAAAAGCACACAAAACATAAATGATAAAAGATAGGTAATTTATATTCATAAAAAAAAACATAATTCGACTTAATCCAAGACTTACTTTTTATCGATAAGACCACTTTTTAAACAACTACTTACTAATTTTTCGATAATAATTTGTACATAGACTTTATTTAGGAAAAATGCGGGTGACCGTTATTCTATACAAACGTACATATTTTCCTGTAATTACACTACCTATTTTCAACCGGCTTCAAAAAAAGAGGAGTTTCTCAATTCGTCTGTGTGTTTTTTTTTACATAAGTCTTTCATCATTATAATTATTATCGTACCTATTTGGTCTAAAGTAGGTAGGTATCCTATAAAAATAAGTACAAGAAACACTCGTTTAAAACATACTGAATTCTATGCAGGTATAGAGTTCAGTTAGGTACGTTGACTCATTTCTTGCCCTATTTAAGCCTCTAATCATTCATGTTCTAATTAGATTTTAATCCTAATCAATAAAAAGGGAATTAAAACGTAAAAGATAAAGACGTAAGAATGACGTACATTTATTTCTGCGAACTTGCTAATATTTGGTCAATTATCGCTAACGTATTCTTAAGAGACGCCGCCGTTTCCGTAATTTAAATTATCTTTGAGATAACAATCCCCGAATTTGAATACCTATCTTAGTTGATACATTGGTTCGACGTGCGCGCCACGCGCAACTTTATACAAAACTCATGTGTTATCTGGAAACTTTTAGGACGTCAAAAATTTCAAGGAAAAAAATTAAAATGATTCCTTCATTGGTGTATCACCTTAAAAGTATGATTTTCTAGATTTAAAAGCTGTTTTTTTTTTTCAATTAAATTAAAGAAAAAGTTTTTTTTATATTGTTAACTATCTTTACGAACCTATACGTAATGTCACATGACGTGGCGTTTCGATAATTCTTTTGAAGAAGTTTGTAGGAAATAGTGTTGCTTCGTCGTGTTCAAATCTTGTAATTATATATTTTATTTTTATAATCAATAGCATTGTTTTGCAATGAGTGCATTAACTGAAATCTAAATACTACTTATCAATGCTTTTTTTTATGGTCGTGCTAACAATGTTTATCAGTTCAAATATTCCAAATTGTAAATTAACAAAACGCAAAACCGATATGTTGCTGCTTGCTTGCCGTTTTTTTTTCCTCTCTCTGGCTATAATCTGTGCTGTGCTGTGACTTGTGTCTATTATATATTCTGTGCTTGTGTTTGATTGATTGAAGTAGTTTCGATATTGTATGTACATCTTTTGATTGTGGTATTTAAGTTTTGAATTGGATTAGTTTAAAAACATGTCTTCGTCTGATTCAGAAGACGACAGTTTTCTCAACATAGCTCGTAAATTAGCAGATCTAAAGAAAAATATGCGGTTAGATGATATGGACACAACAGAAAATGACATAATACACCAGACAGCAGCAACATCAACTTCGCCATCCAAAAAAACGAAAAATAACAAATCTTCGGGCAAGAAAGTGAACAGGCAGAAATCCACAGACTCAGATAGTAGTGGTTCAATAGATATCGATAAGTTCCGCAGTGAATTTCCACCGATCAACCAACCAAAACGTAAGAATAGAGCAACGAAACGTAAAAATGCACAGAATTCACCTGACTTGGCTGATTCGCAGTTGTGTTTGCCTCGGCGTAGAAAAAAAAACAAAGCTAGTACAAGTACTACAAGTACTGTCACTAATATTAATCTAGATTCTAATGGAATGGATGTTATCACACCACCTGGAAGAGGCAGGGGTCGAGGAAAAGGACGGGCGAGAGGTCGCGGTAGGAACAGCTCAAGGTCTTATTCAAATACCACAGATATTATACCTGATATAATGGGAATCTTACAATCCTTGGTACCAGTCTACAGTGTAGGCAACACGGATGAGTATCCCGACCAAAGTGACAATGTGCAACTATTTGGTAGCCGCAAAGAAAACATTCCAGTGCAAGAAGAAGAAGCAGATGACTCCCTCGAAGACAATGAGGAAGTCTCAGTCAAAGTTTTTTGGCAGAGCACAGACTATTTCAAATTCCAGATTCGGCGGTATCAAAAAATTGTGGTTATTTTCGATTTTTTTGCTGATCGGGAGAAGGTTGGTTACGATAAATTATTGTTTATGTATCAAAACGCAATACTCAAACCAGAAGACACTCCAGACAGTATAGACTACAGGATTTCCAAATTTATTGACGGTGGAATCGTCAATCAAAGTGTGACACACTTAACGTCACATAACTCTGCAGCCAATGTCAAAGACGGTGTCAAACTGAAGTTCCAGTGTCAAAACGTAAAGAAACCATTTGAGATCTACGTAAAACCTGATGAGAAATTGTCGAGCGCCATGATGAAGTGTGCGGAGCATTTTGAGAAGCCCATTGATAAGTTGAGATTTGAATTTGATGGAGATCATATATCAAGTAAGACCCATTTTTACATGTTTTTTTAATTTATTGAATCAGTCATTACTTTGCGGAGGTCCATATTAATGAACTAAAACAATTACTTTGCTCACCCGCAACCTTAAATTTATGATATAAACTTGGCTGTACGGCTACGCATGCCGATTTTAAATAATTTATTGAATCTGGTGTTACTTTGCGGAGGTCCATATTAATGAACTAAAACAATTACTTTGCTCACCCGCACCTAAGGTTTAAGGTCGCGGGTGAGCAAAGTAATTGTTTTAGTTCATGTTTCTTTACTTTTATTTAACTGACAATGTCCGTATGTTTACAAGTCACATTTGACCCACTACTAATGATTGGTTTGCCTTGAAATTTCTTAAAGATATAGTAGTTTTGATGAAGATGCTAGTAGTCAGCAATGAAGTATAGTAGTAGTAGGGGGTAGTATAGTATTCTAACTTTATCTAAGGATGTCAGGGACACTATTTGAATTTGAGTTAGTTAAAATGTATGCGTAAATACGGTTCTGAGTTTGGCCTGGTTTCTGCACTAACACAGTCACATTTGGTGTACTATATACGTCCCACTGCAGAGCTCAGGCCTCCTCTCAGAATGAGAGGGCTTTGGCCGTAGTTCCCACGCGGGCCCAGTGTGGATTGGGAACTTCACACACACCATTGAATTTCTTTGCAGGTGTACCTATGCAGGTTTCCTCACAATATTTTCCTTCACCGTAAAGCTCATGGTAAATTTCAAATATAATTCCGCACATCAATTTAGAAAAATTCAGAGCTGCAAGCCTGGATTCGAACCCACGATCCTCTGCTTGAGAGGCCATAGTTCAAACTAGGCTTTAAAAGCTTCATTAAAATATAAGATTTAAAAAAGACATTTTTATATTTGCAGGTAAACAAACGCCAAATGAATTGGAGCTGGAAGGAGGAGAGTGTATCGATGTAAAAGTAATAAGTTAATACGGAACAGAACCTTTTTCCTATGTGTATAATACGAAATGTTTAAGCATGCTTCAGTATTGAAGCATGCAAATGAATTTTTAGAAATAATTTCTACAGAAACTCGATGTTTCTTATAGAATCCCAGCGAATGTCTTATTTAATTTCACTTTTATTGTGCGTTGCACCAGAAATATTTTTCTTTGAATATTCCAATTGAACTATTTAATTAAGGAAATTAGAGATAATTATTGATTGTAAATAAATTTAATAATTATCATTTCGTCTTTCATTGTTTTATGGAAATCTTGCAAGTTGAATTGGACCTACTTCTGGTGGTTGGATTGACTTGAAATTTGGTATGTATATGTAGTTTGGATGACAACACAATTACAGTCAACAAAAAGCTTTCTTTTTATATAAAAATCGCTTTTTCTGACTTCTTTGTGTGAGGTCAAGAGTACCTGAAACCAGTGAGCATGTATGAAAAGACTAATGAGTGTGGAAGCGAAAGATGTATGTCAGGATCGTAGCAGATGGAAACAAATAGTCTCTGCCTATTCCCTTGCTGGGAAGGAGGCGTGATTGTATGTATGTATGTATTTATCTGACTTTAAAAGGATGTCCTCAATTCAACTCATTTTTTTTGTTTGCATGACCATTGATATTTTCGATGGTTGTGAGCCAACACACAATCTTTGGCCCCATATAAATTTACCAGGACTAGACAAATTAAATTCACATATAACAAAAAATCATAAAAATCCGTCAGTCACACTTGATAAGAAAAAAAAAAGATAAAGTTACCACTTACCAATCATAATTTTAAACTAGTAACACTGTTAACTAAACTTGTAACACAGAACAACGAAACGCGCTAGATCGAACGACAGAACAACAGCTGAACTGTCTTATACTGTCTGCCTTAAAATTAATAACTACATCTTTTATAAACTTCCATAAGTCATGCAAAAAAACCGAAAAGAATGCCACAGAAAAAGCAATCTTATTTCTAAGCACATAAAGTCGTGATAGCTTCATAATTTGTTATCTTTAAGGAACTGTATTAATTGATATCGTCGGATAAGGAAATTATTGGCTAATTTGATATTATCTAGTGCAAAGACTTTTGTTATTGGATATGGCCAAGTTTAAGGCAAAGATAATATTAAAATCACTATGTTTAAGGCTACCCGTCCTCTGGAGCAAAGCTAGGCAGCGGAGAGGTAAGCGAGACAAAATCCACTAATAGAATTACGTAAAATATTCGCTCTTAAGTATACTTATAGGGAGTTGCAATAGTAGTATGAAACCGGGAAGCGTGGCGTAGAAAGAAGCAAGAGGATCGGAATTAGAACATCTAAAACTGGTTTTTATTGTATGGAGGCTATATGGAGGTAATCAAAAACCGGTTCTATATGCCCTAATCCAGCCATACTCAAAGTGTGTTCCGCGGAACCCCAGTGTTCCGCGATACCCCTGTATGGGTTCTGTAAGAATTGAAAAAAAAATTCAAAACACCTCTCTTCGGTCGACCGTTCTGACGCGCGGCGTATCACGTAAATCACTATTGTTTTATTGTAGGGTTTCGTCAAGTATTTCGCTTTCCAAAAGGGTTCCGTCACCAAAAAAGATTGAGAACCGCTGCCCTAATCTAATCGGAATCCATAATGATTATTTGCCATAACTCTTTTTTTCTTTGAATCTACGAGTATTAACCTCTTCACAGACACAACACAAACGAAGTGCCGTGCTCTGTACGCCACGCCACGTTACATGTCAAACCGATTTTCTACTTAAAATCCATTGTAGAAGCATTTATTTCGAGTTGAAATATTGGTCATGTAGGTATAGGGTCATATCTATTTTACGTTGTACCTACCCAAAATTAAGAAATTGTCATCAGGGAGTTAAAATTTGTCCGTTTGGTTACGCACTTTTTCAAATCTTTACAATATAAAAAACGTAACAAACCGAACAATTCTTCACTTCTTGTTTTTAAACATTGTTGAATTTGCCCAATTTGTTACGTTTTTTTTATTGCAGGGTCAAGTGCAAAAATAAGTATATATTCGAACCACACAAAAATATGTTACTACGGCCTTATTGCGTCGGAATAAGAGTCTGTGGTACTTCTTTTTAAAGGCTTGAAAATGTGCGTAACCAAACTGACTAATTTTAACTCCCTGTTAACAACTTCTCAATTTTGGGTACAACGAAAAATAGAAATGCCCATAGATGACGTTGGCGTGCGAGGCATTCCATTGGCTGACACGACTAGATGACTGGGGCTGTGAAGAGGGTTATATTAATGTGAGGTTAATTGTTCTGGATTGTTATAAAACATCGGAACCATGCGGGATCGCATTAGAAATGTTGAAATCCGCACAAGAACTAAAGTCACCGACATAGCTCGAAGAATCGCCAGACTCAAGTGGCAGTGGGCAGCTTAGGGCACATCACTCGTAGAACTGATGGCCGATGGGGCAAAAAGGTTCTCGAGTGGCGTCCACGGACCAGAAGACGCAGTATAGGAAGGCTTCCAACAAGATGGAGCGACGACCTGGTTAAGGTTGCGGGATCGCGTTGGGTGCGCATGGCACGGGACCGATCTGTTTGGCGAGCCTTGGGGGAAATTGAAATGATGAAAATGATGACTGATGTTAAAAACAAACCTAACCTAACCTATAGAGTTCTACAGGACCACTTCAAAGTACCTTTTTTTTTGGTGCGGAAAATGCGCCTTATGCATTCGTCTCTGTTCGAGGAAACAGAGGGTATATGGGGCTCTCCCCGAGGGGGGCCTACCCACTAAAAACCGCACGGATTCCCTCGTTGCCATTGTGAGCGCCACGGGAGCACAAGGAGTCACCGCAACGCCCACTGGCCGCCCCGGGATGGAGCTCCTCTGTCGACACCGTGCAATGCGGGCTCAGCACTCCCCGGCCTCCCCCGCTGGTGAAGGATTGTTTAAAGAGGTTTACTCCTCGTGGCTTCCGCAGATGCCCACGTTCCCAGCAAGCCGGGTGTACGTGCCCTCACGTTAGCTCCCGCGCCCTCATGTCCTGCTCTGAAAGCAGAGTGGAACCGAGGGCACGGTCGCTTCCGCCTACTAGGCTCCCCCTCACCTTTCCCTGTCCGCCGTGACGGAGCAGGTACTTAGTTTGGGTTCGCCTCCGTGAAAGGCGTCCGCCCAAGGGCGAGACGCCGTCCCCAATGTGGACCCACGATGGGCCCGCTACACCTACTCCCCCCAGTAGGTATGTCAGCAAACCCCCACAGGGCATGGGCCCAACTGCTACTCTTCTCCCCCTTAACCGCCAGGGTTAACAGGGGAGAACCGTAACGGTCGTGCAGCCCAGACGGTAGGTAGCGACCCTACCACCGCCCGGGCACATGTGGAAATTGCTGACCCCCTCCCCCCCAGTCGACCAGTCAACCCCCACAAGCCATGGGCACAACCGCTACTCTTCTCTCCCTTAACTACCAGGGTTAACAGGGCCGAACCTGATGCAGCGCATACGTGAAAACTTGAAAGCTAAAAAGATAGTTACGCTGGTATCTTTAGATATAGAGGGAGCCTTCGACAACGCCTGGTGGCCGGCAATCCGAATCCGACTGGCTGAGGAAGAATGTCCGGTTAGGCTGAGAAGGGTCATGGGCAGTTACCTCGAGGATAGGAGGGTCAGGGTGAGATACGCAGGAGAGGAACACGCCGCAGACACAAACAAGGGTTGTGTACAGGGTTCGATCGGCGGGCCAATCCTGTGGGATCTACTCCTGGACCCACTACTGAAAGAGCTGGAAACGACTGGAACATATTGTCAGGCGTTTGCAGACGACGTGGTGCTTCTCTTCGATGGTGACTCAGCATTGGAAATAGAGGAACATGCTAATGCCGCACTCGACCGTGTTTGTAACCCAACCATGCCCAAAATATGAAAAGCATGGCCGAGCACATGTGGAGGCTGTTGTACCCCTCCCCCCCGTCAGTCAATCGCCACAGGCCATGGGCTAATCTGCTACTCTTCTCCTTAATCACCAGGGTTGACAGGGAGAACCGTAACGGTCGTGCAGCCCAGACGATAGCGAGGTACCTACTACCGCCCAGGCGCATTTGGAGATTGCTGACCCCCACCCCCCCCAGTCGGATATTAGCCACCGTTTAACTTATTCCTCCCGCGGAATTAATTAAACGTTGTTGCCCAGGGTGCACCGTCCCAGGCGTTACCCTTTCACCCCCCATGAGGCCTACGCCTCGGATAGAAGGGAGTCGTAACGCCCGAGCACTCGAGGAGGTTTCCGACACCGCACCCCTGGAGGTTTTACCCTAGAACTAGTATGTATGTTGATGATTTTTCAGATGTACCTTATTCATTATTAAATGAACCGATTTTAATATTTTTTTTATTTGAAAGAATATTGTGTGTTAGCGTGATCTTATAGTACTCAAAGAACAGAAAATGCTTGCAGTGGCGGTTAAATTACGATCTTAGTTTAGAAATATTTTATTAAGTTAACCCTTATTTATTTTCTAATATCTATCCAATGATACCCCACACTATAGGGTTAGTCGAGAAAAAAACATCACCCCCACTACGTCTATGGGAGGTAGGTACCCTAAAAGATTTTTTTTTATTTAACCACTTTGTCGGTTACAAAGCCGGCTGGCTGTCGGCTGCCGGGTGTTGGCTGTTTTACAGCTTTCTAGTACTAACAGTCTCTGAGCTTAGCCGCGGACGGACAGACAGACAGCAAACAGACATGGCGAAACTATAAGGGTTCCTAGTTGACTACGGAACCCTATAATAAAAACAGGTAGATCGACTAAAAAACATAGACTAATTGAGAACTTCCTCTTTTTTTGAAATCGGTTAAAAGACAGTCTTTCGTAGTTCAGCTACTCGATAAAAGATGGCACCACTATACACATCCTACTTCCCACTAATATTATAAACTAGCTGTTGCCCGCGACTCCGTCTGCAAAGAATTCGTTTATCGCTATCCCGCGGGAACTATGCAATTTTCCGGGACAAAAGTATCCTATATGTTAATCCAGGTTATTTAAACTATATATGTGTGCCAAAGTTCATCACAATCCGTCAAACCGTTTTAGCGTGAAGAAATAACAAACATACACACTCCCAAATTTTCGCCTTTATAATATTAAGTATAGTGCAAGGATGATAATATAGACTGGATTGGCAGTCGCCATAGTACGCATCGGCCGCGGTTTTTGTAGTTCGATTATTAAATCTAGATGGCGCTGAAATATAGCCAGAAGCTTTGAAGGCAAAACAATAAGACTTCAGATGTTTCATATTACTACAAATGTATTAGAAATAGAAATAGAAAAATAGAAAATTATTTATTTGCCAATATAAATGCAAATTACAAAAGTGTTTACATAGCTACTTAGCTTATACCTAGGAACTAAAGATTAGCAACGGTTCTCACACTAGGTCGAGCCTGTATCGTGAGAACCAAGTGATTTGGCATGAAAGATCAAATAGTAAGATTTCGCGACAATTGATAATGTTAAAATTAAATAAATGTAATTAATTATAAATTTGTACGTCAGTTTGTTGGCATAATGTGGCGATCTTACGACTACATAATTTTACGACCTTTATGTAAACCCACCATTAACAAATAAATATTCATTTCATTTCATTTCATTTTTTTCATTTCATTTCGCTTTTACAGAGCAGAGATGTTAGCATGCACAAAAACAAAAAAACACGTTATAAGCTAAAATAAGAAAGAAAAAATAAAATAAAAAAAATAAAAAATATAAATGGACTTCTAACAATAACAATACCTGCTATAGAGACTGCTTGCATATGAGTGTGTATGTGTGTGTGTGTGTGTGTGTGTGTGTGTGTGTGTGTGTGTGTGTGTGTGTGTGCGTGTGTGTGTGTGTGTGTGTGTGTGTGTGTGTACGTGCATGTACGCGTGTTTGTGGGAGGGAGTATCTGCGTTTGCGTTTGAAAACTTACACAACCTTTTTTAGTATTTCCTCTGTATCTGTGTATGAGAGAGAAAGTAGCAAAATTTTTAAATTGGTGGCCATCTCTTTAGCGGTACAATTCCCAACATCACACAGTCTTGTGATGCGGTTATACACAAATGGGTGAAGGAAATGTGGAAAACGGTGCGCATAGGCTGTTCGAACCGTAGTTTGCGGGACGCGAAAGACTCTTTTCCTCAGCAGAGCGGGATATTGAGGAGAGTTGAGTGTCTCGCGATGCACTATCACCGCGACTCTGAGGACAAATAACTGTCGGACGGTGAGACTCTGAGCATCTCTGTACAATTGATCGGTTGGATATCGAAAAGGCTTTCTGTACATCACTTTAAGGACCGATCTTTGCGCCCTTTCCAGTCCAAGCGTCGCAGAGACCCCGGCTCCACCCCAAACTGATATGCAGTAACTCAAAATGGATTCGCACAACGCTACATAAACAAGTGTCAGGACTCGCTTGTCGGCACAATTTCGCAGCAAACGCATTATGTACGTCAATTTCCTCACTCTTTGGGACACTGTCGTGATATGCTGCTTGAAAGAGAAGTGCTCATCGATCGTGACCCCCAGATATCGTATGCAGTCCTTTCTTTCAATAAAGTCTACACATGGATTGGAGGTGTCCAAAGATTGAATGTTCAGCTTTGTCAAACCCTCGGGAGCCGAAGCCCTTGTTTTGTGGAAGCAAATAAATTGGGTTTTCTTTAGGTTGAGTGTGAGAAGATTATGGTCCAGCCAATGCTTCAGTGCTCTCATACCTGCTTCAGCCTTCCGCAATGCATCAATCCAGGAATAACCGCAAAACAAAGCAGCAGTGTCATCTGCATAACAAATAAGATCGACCTCTGCGCCATTCACTGCAAAAATGTCATTCATATAAATGGTAAATAGAGTTGGACCAAGTACGCTTCCCTGGGGGACTCCGAAACGAATTGGTAAGTCATCACTCACGTACTCACCGACCCTGATGCACTGGTATCTTTCGGTTAAATAACTGTGAAGCCACTGCAGCGGAAGCCCTCGCACCCCGTAGTGTTCGAGCTTTCGAAGGAGTATGGGAATTGAGACAGTGTCGAAGGCCTTAGCGAGATCGAGAAATACTCCTACACATTTTTGTCCACTGTCAAGAGCAGCGATGACTTGCCTAGTGAGGTAATCTACAGCATTTTCAGTTGACCTTCCACGCCTGAAGCCGAACTGGCTCTTCGAAAGCAGACCGAAACGCTCCAGATAACTACTCAAGCGGTTATTAACAATTTTTTCAAGAATTTTTGAAAACACAGGTAACAGTGATATTGGCCTATAATTTTCAGGGATTGCCTTGGAACCACTCTTGTAAATTGGTATGACAGTGGCACTTTTCCACATCTTTGGGAAGACTCCTGTAGAGAGGCTTAAATTGAAAATGTGGGCCAGCGGATGAGAGATCGAATTTTTAATTGATTTTAGCAAAGACGGCTTTAACCCATCCGAACCCGGGGCACTATCATTTTTTAATTGTCCGATAAGTTTACTTACTTCAAACTCATCAGTAGGTTGGAAAAAAAATTATTAGTGGTCAGGGGATCCTGGGTCTGGCCCGAAGAAAGTGAGGACTCAGTCTCGTTTAAGTTAGAAAGCAGATTATCAGCGAGCTTAGCTCCGACAGATGAAAAATAATCATTGCAATCATTCACTGACTCTTGCGGGCCTGGTTTTAATTTCAATAACTCAATGGCATTTGTGATATTCCTCGGACATTCTGTAATTTTCTTGATAGTTTTCCACAAACTTTTGGTGTCATTTTTATTTTTTTCGAGCTCTTTGTTTTCATACTCACATTTAAGTTTGTGCTGTAGCTGCGTAAGAAAGTTTCTGTACCGATTATATACGAGTTTTCGTACGGGGTCAAAGGGGTGTTTTCTGAGGTCCAGATGTAAACGGTCTCGATGCTTTTGGCACTTGATGAGTCCCGGCGTTATCCAAGGCTTTAGATTGTGTTGTGATCTACCAAAACGCTTATTAGTAGTATGCTTTCGTATAACTGGAAGAATAACCGAATAGAACTTTTCCGTCGCCGCATCAGTATTTTTTACGTTTGTTATTGAAGTCCAATCTACTTCTTGCAACTCCATGGCAACAGCTTGATAATCGATTTTTTGAACAAAACGTTGTCGAAATTTACCATTACCATTTTTTAAAGACAATCCCAACATCACAATATCATGGTCCGTTAAACTCGCTCTGCAGACTAGGCCTACTGCGTTATTTGATTTTGACTTAACAAAAATGTGATCCAGACAGGAATCAAGCCGAGTAGATTTGGAAATAGCTGACAAAAAGCCGCACTCAGCCATGAAGCATAAATATTCATTGCAATTTTGATCTGATGTGTTTAACGTGTTAATATTAATATCGCCGGCCAAAATGACAGTAGGGTTATTTTTTATTGAGCTTAGAACATTATTTAGGTCTGAAAGAAATTTAGTCACGTGAGTAAATGACGGGGAGCGATATATAGCTATAATAGTGATGGATTGCGAAAGTTCGATATTTAGACATTCGGCTTCCACAAAAAAAGGCTCGCTCACAGTAGCATTCCAGCTGTCCGCAATGTATACAACAACACCTCCAGCCCGATTAATATTATTTTTGGTGGCATAGGCGTGATAGCCAGGTATCTGGCCCGGGCGTACACCCCCAGCAAGCCAGCACTCAGTTAGTATAATAACATCTAGTTTTATCTTCAGTCTTTGAAGTGCTATGAGAAAAGAATCGAAATTTTGTTGGATGCTACGTATGTTAAAAGATAGCATTTTGAAGTTATAATTATTAGTTATCACTTGTGTACAGTCTTCCATATTTTCACGCACCTGACAATCTATTGACAAAATATTATCTAAATCAGTTGCAATGTCAGCCTGGAGCATGGTGAGATAGGATATTGGATACATTTAGCATACATCTGGCATTATAGACCGTCAAGTACGTTTTAAGAAATTTGGCGTGATTTGAGTGTGTGGTGATATAATTAATGTGTGAAAATAACTCATAAACAAAGTATGTTGTATTAAAAATGTGTATCATTAAGCAGAAGTGTGAAAAGCAGTTCTCTATTTTACAATGAAAAATAAGACAGTCAACAAAGCTAGTAGGATTTACAGTGCATTTAAAACTCAGCAACAGAGCTAGTATTTTCACCCGGGGAACCATCGACGTCCGCATCGCCCTTGCCGGAAGCTTCCGGGTTAGGTGTGCCAAGCCGCGCAAACCGATCAAGATCCGAGGCTCGTTGTATCGAGATAACGGTACTACCATCCCGCTTGCGCATGAGTATATGGCCATCGCTGGTCCAGCAGTGCTTATACCCCCAGTCGACTCTTTTGCTGTCTAGCTTCTCGAAATAACCTGCGATTTTCCTTCGTCAGCCGCTCATTGAAATATAATTTACGAGATGGGCCCGCTACTTCAATGTCAGCTGAAGTCAAATTACGCCTGCTTTTAACACAGCTCAAAAAGTCCCTGCGCTTGGAATGACGAACGAATTTTAAAACCACCGGGCGGGGCTGCGGCTCTGACTGGCCCTCAGGCGTACTACGGCGGGGACCCACACGCTTTACGCAGTCAAGATCCTTTTCTACTAGTTCAACGCCTATTTTTTGGGCGGTAACGAGAGCTATGTGATGCAGATTTTCATGATGGCATTCATTGATTCCCATGATCTCAATCTCGTTTCGCATGGAGTATTGTGCTTGGGCGTTTAACTGCTCCTCTAGGGACGCAATTCTATCGTTAAGTACCCAGGTCTCCAGCTGTCGTTCCTCGAGGGCCCTAATTTTAGCGTCTGCGTTCATTAGTCTAGTATCGTGGCTGTCAAGACGCGCGGAGCATTGTGTCATACAAGTAGTTAGGTTTTTCAGATTGTTTTTAACTTCAGTCATGTCTTCACGCAGCAAACGTATTTCGGCGGTAAGCAGTTTAATCGCTTTGCTCCATTCGGTCCCGGCCGCGGACGCACCCGCCGTCGATGCCGCCGCCGCAGGGGCCGCGGCCGGCGGGCCCCCCGCGGACGCAGCCTTTCGATTCTGCGCGCGCAAGGTAACATTTGCGCTAGCATCGTCAGTCGGTGCAGACGACCGGACAGGTGTGTTTGAGTTGCCCGACTTAGGTTGTTTACTTTTGCAATCGGGACAAATCCACTCCGATTTAAAGTTATCGGACAACCTGCGTTGTTCCGGAATATTAAGACAGGCAAGGTGATATTGACAGTCGCATTTAGAGCATTTCATACGCTGTGCTACAGTGATAGTTTTTTGGCAGGCGGCGCAGTTATTATTGCTGCTCATTTTTATATTAAGTAATGTGAGGGCGCACTTAAAACTTACTTTCACTTTTGTGCAGCGGTGTCGGCAGTTGCTGTATCGGGGCTTGTCGCGAGGTTACGCAATGCTTCGGAGATACAGAGCGAGACCAAAAATAGCAAAATTCGCAGCCCGTCTCGTTTACCCGAGGTGGAGAGGAGCCGTTCCCGCTGCGCTGTTTAATTATTTCGTTACTTGCTGATGTTTGTCACTTCACGGGGGAATGATACTTAGTAACTTAATTATATGTGTGAGATTGTCGTAAACTTTTTTAAATTATTTCTATGCAAGGCGAACACGCGTCTGCTCTGCATGGAAGCCTCGAGCGATCTATCAATTATTATTAAATAAATAAATAAATAAATAAATAAATAAATTTGTTTATTAAAAGAAATCCAATTTACAAAAATTTGGCTTACCAAACGGTCCCACACTAGGCAATGCCTGTCACGTGGTGACCGGATTCGGATTACAATTTTACATTACAAATTTTAAAAAAAAAAATAAGTACTACGATTACATACAAAGTTGGTACTTTTAAACAACTACGAAAGAAACAATAATGTAAAGAAAGTATGCATAGTATAAATTTAACATTTTAATACTGTATGAAATTAGGGTAATCTAACTTAAATCTAAATTGCCGATAATTAGCGAAACGGCAATTATACGTGGATTAGCGTGTGAATGGGCGTGTGAGTGAGTATATGTGTTTGTTGCGTGTTTGTGTGTGTGTGTGTGTGTGAGAGAGTGTGTGTGTGTGTGTGTGTGTGTGTAGGCGTAAGTATGGCTATAGCTTGCGAAAAGCATCTATTTAGGAAATGATCTTCAGTAATCCTTCGGTTTTCTTGTAGTCAAGACTATTTAGCCAGCAGATAACCCTTACTTTAGCTTCGCGGACATTAGCTTCTGAGATGTTACAATATTTTAAAACTTTATTGTAAAGGAAAGGATGAAGAAAGTCTGGGAAACGTTTTGCAAAGGCAGTCTTTGTAGGGGGTGTTGGAACCCTGAATACACGTTTTCTGATTAGGTCTGGGTAATGGTCTGAACAAATAGTTATTTTATGCACCTGCAGCGTAACGCGCAGGATCATTAACTGCCGCACGCTTAAGACACTCGCCTCCTTGTAAAGAGCAGTCGTGGGAAATAGACGGGGTTTCCTAAGCATAACCTTTAGCACAAAACGCTGCGCTCTCTCGAGAGGCAGGAGCACCGATCCCGTAGCACCACCCCACACGCTTATGCAATATGTTATAATAGATTCGCAAATAGCGGTGTATACGAGCTTTAGCAAGTCCCCACTGGCCGAGTTCCTCAGTGTTTTCATAATGAAGACGATATTCCTGACCCTAGCTGAAACTGATTCGACGTGATTATGGAAGTTAAGTTTCTCGTCAAGCGTTAAACCCAAATACCTAATAGAGGAGCAACTACTGATCGACTGGCCGCTTGCAGAATCAAAGACCGGAACCTGACAGTTAAATTTGAGGTCTGGACGTTCTCGGGGGGCTGACGAAGCTGTCTTATGGAAACAAACGTATTTGGTCTTCTGAGTGTTAAGGGTGAGCAGGTTATCGGCCAGCCAGTTTGCAATCACAGACAGACCACTCTCCGCCAACGCGAAACATCTCTCCCAAGTCACGTCGTGGAAAATTAGAGCAGTGTCGTCAGCGTAGCAGATAATTTCTGTCTGATTAATGGGCAAGGCAATCATGTCATTTAAATAGATGAGAAACAGGGTAGGGCCCAAAATGCTGCCCTGCGGGACGCCAAAGGTTACGGGAACCTGAGCACTAACTAAGGCGCCAAGTTTAACGCACTGTTTCCGATTCGTGAGGTAGCTTTGAAACCAGTTCCAGGCAGTGCCTCTGATTCCTAATAGTTCGAGCTTCCTCAACAATGTCGGAATAGAAACCGTGTCGAACGCCCTAGCCAGGTCAAGGAACACACCCATGCACGCGTTTCCCCTGTCAAGATGCGATGAAATCAACTTTACCAGCAGAGCAGCAGCCTGTTCCGTAGATCTGTGCCTCCGAAACCCAAACTGCCTGTCCGAAAGCAAATTCTCAGCCTCAAGGAACCCGACCAATCGATCATTAATGATCCTCTCCAAAATCTTCGAGAAACTGATAAGAAGGGAAATAGGGCGATAATTTCCAGGATTATCCTTTGGACCCCCTTTGTAAATGGGCACAACCGCTGCCACCTTCCATGCTTCCGGAAAAGATCCACCTTCCAAGCTGAGATTGAAGATGTGTACAAGTGGCTCTAAAATATAATCTTTAATATTTACAATTACGCGATTTGTTATTTGGTCGATTCCGGGAGCACTGTCAATTTTCAAATTTTGTAAATGTTTTTTGACTTCGATTTCGTCTGTGGGTTTCAAGAAAAGTGACTTTTGAGGGGATTTTGGAACGGAAACTTTGTTAGTCAGAGTTAGTTCGGTCGTATTTTTCTTAAAAAGAATGTCACTTGCGAGATTGCGACCCACAGACGAAAAGTACTATTATTATTATTATTTTTAGTAAGTATTATTATTATTATTTTTCAAAATTGCATAATAATACATTTGCAGTGATTTGAAATATCTGTAGTCTTATTGTTTTGCCTTCTAAGCCTCTGGCTATATTTCATCGCCATCTAGATATAATAATCGAACTACAAAAACCGCGGCCGATGCGTATACTATGGCGACTGCCAATCCAATTAAATAAAATTTTTCTTTCTTTCTTTCTTTCTTTCTTTCTTCCAATCCAGTCTATATCATCCTTGGTATAGTGTGATTATGTGGAACTTGGTGGCTACGTGGGAATGTTTATTACTCAACAATGCCACAGAATATATAATAGTACTGACGTACAGAATGGAAACGGTCCGCCCCGCACCGATTCGAATTACCCCACCCCTCAAGGCGCAGATAGCCGGAAACCGCCAGAAACCAGAAGAGTGCGCGCGCGATGTATGTAGGCGTACGCGTGTACAGACGTCGTCGTGCTTATGTAGATTCAAGAACGCGTATTTGTACGTCGTGTCCGCCGCGTGACAATGCTAAAACGGCTAGAGTCTAGGGGTTGCCAAAGTGTGCGCCGCGGCGCCTCGGGGCGCCGTAGAGGGTAAAGAGGGGTGCCATAAAACTGTGTGTAACGCTCACTTGCTGATTGATACTGCTGCAGTGGAGCGCAAGAGCTCACAGGATGGATGTAACGTGTTTCCGTAAGTGGCGAGTTGGTATTTCAAAAGAAAAGAAGAAAGAAAATACATGGGAAAGATTGGTCTTTTTTCTGGGTTTTTTCTGTGCATCTATATTTCAGTTTGTATTTAGTTTGAAATATATGGTTTCACGGGATGACCGTAAAAGTAATAAAAAATGAAGTTGAAAAAATAAATACAAAAAGATACTTCATACCTAACTTGACCAATTTGCTTTTTCATCAATTATGGCTCTCCTTAGTTCCTCGATATAAAAAAAAAATACCCACCCGGCACCAAAACACACGCCACGTAATCCCACACACACGTACTCCCAGATCAAGCGTGCCTGTAGAAGTTTTAGGTACTTCAAAAACCCCCGATTTTGAAACATTCTTCCGCTCCTATTGGAGTTAGCGTGATGATATGTATATAGCCTATGTCCTTTCTCAGGCTCTAGACTATCTGTGTACCAAATTTCATTTAAATTGGTTCAGTAGTTTTAGCGTGAAAGCGAGACAGACAGACCGAGTTACTTTCGCATTACTTTCGGGTAATATTAGTTAGGATTAGGATAACACAAGACACGTAAATATTTTTACAAAAAGGACAATACGAAGGCTAAAGATAGATTGTGTCATTGCGGTTGTAAATAGGACACTGGCTCAGCACTTAGCATCCAGCTGGTTCTGGCAGCAACATTTTGAGGTTTAAGACGCTGTCAACACTAACGTCGGCGCACACTGTCTATTTGTATCGGAGTAAACGAGATGCCGCTATTACTGGGCAGCCGGGTATATTGAAATTTATCGGGAAAATATTTAATTTAAAAAAAACTGTGGATTATTTGTGAAATATGACTCGTTAGCGGTTTAGGTATGAATATGTTGACTTCATGTTTTTAATTGCAGACGCATACGCCAAAAAAATAAAGACATAGAACCGTTTAATGATGATTTTAAGACCTATCTTTGCAATTATTTGTATCGAGTCCGTCCACGGTCTTTGAAATATGATGAATATTAACATATAATTTTTTTGATGTGCTAGAACAAGCAGTTTTTTAAAAAAACTGTTTAAATGACATCAATTTCAACAAAATTAGGTGTTGTCAGCCTCTGAAGTCCAGGAACACCTCTCCATCCTTAGCCGTTCACACCAATGTTGCCGCCTCGTTGTCCCGAGCGGGCAATAGTTTGTCGAGTCACCGCTTACCAAAAGTTCAGTTTATGATATATTGAAATGGTAAGTAGATGTCCGTTATCTCACTCCATAACCCGGTATTCCCCCTATAGGCAGTGGCGTAGCTACCGTAGGGCAAGCGGGGCAGTGCACCGGGGCCTCCAAGCTCAGGGGGCCCCTCGGACTCTGACTTACAAACTATAAACGCGGACCTATGAGAAACGCGGCTATAAAACACTACTAGTGAATTTACAAGCGCGCGAGTCTAGTGAATTTAAAGTGCATTCATCCTTACTTGTCTTATCATGTAAACAAACACGGGTTGGGGCCCTAGTTTATTTTTTGCCCCAGGGCCTTTGGTTAACTAGCTACGCCACTGCCTATAGGCCGCCTATTGCTTACCTTGTAACTTTCTCTCTGTGTACCTGTTTTCTGTATCGCTTACTATTTCTGGAGTACAATAAAGAGTCATTGTATTGTATTGTAATCTTGTCCACAACATACCAACTCTATAGCCAACCCATGTCGCTTCCTACCCGGTAATAGTTTGGTAAATGTGGAGGATTGTCCGCTAGAATATCCTCATTCGTGGTGTATTAGGGGATAGATCTCCATAGTTGTGCTACTAACAGAATAAAACAAATTATAATTAAATATTTTTTCATTTATTTATCAAGCATTAGTTAGTTTTTCAGTGTTACATTTCATATAAACAGATACACTCATGTTCCAATGTTACATTTCATATAAGTAATCAACGATAATTTTCGATTTTACTTTTAATAATTGATACTTAAACAAGAAGACATATTTATTGGGATAAGAAAACTGAGCCCAAAAAAATAAGAAAGAAATCAAGGAGTATAGTATATGTATAGTGCTGCAGCTTGTACCCACAGCTGCATGGCTTATCGCAGGAATTTTCTCAGACTCAGCTGTAATAGCCGAAAAATGAGTTCAGATTTGAACTTCATAAGATGGATTTAAATAACTTGGCTTCTATCTTATTCCTTGGGTCATTCTACTTTTCGTTGACCAGTAAGTTTTTGTAATGTGCTCTTCAAATATTTTTTTACAAAAACGGTAAAGTGCTCGGTTTTATCATTAAACATTTAAATATGCACATAAGGAGAGAGATCTCTCTAACGTGGCTACTCCCCACGAACACCTTGACAAACGAGTAAAATTATCACTTATAAATAATTATCATTATCTATAAAGTAGGTAACGCAGTGGACATGCATGTTCCCGCCATTTGTATGGAAATTGATGTATTTTCCGCTGAGTTACCAATTTTTTCCATAAAATTTCATTAAATTTAAAGTTTTTTTTTACGTTTAAAGATTAAATTTAGTTATCTCAGTTTTTTTATTTTTTTTAACCCATCTGTGTTAAAACTGTAGTGGTCCCCTCACATGTTGCTTTATAAAAATCCGAATCACTACAAAATGAGCTGTCAAATTCGAACTGCTCACCATCTGCCACACAGCATTCTGTAGGGGTACCTGCTGGTTTATTCGGGCCCAACTCGCACAGCAACTGTTAAAAAAAACTGAGTAAGTATAAATATTTTTAACAGACTTAAAAAATGAGGAGGTTTTCAATTCGGTTGTGTTTTTAGGGTTCCGTTACCAAAATGGCAAAAACGCAACCCTAAGGGCCTACGCTAGCTGACGCGTCACGCGAGCGCCCGCCGCGTGCGCACGCTCGCGGGTCTCGCTCCGTAAAAAATCTACCTAAAATCAATGATCTTATATGTTACTATCGTAACTAGATTGGCAGTTTACGGCACCGATGCGTTGCCACTTAGAAGATGCCTGCAGGCTTATCTGGCGTCAGTTGGCTGTTTGACATTGAGTGAGCGTGACGCACCCGTTAAAGTTTTTAAATATGGTGAAATGTGCTGTTAAAAGTTGTGTATCACGGTCCGAAAAGAACCACAAAGCAAATGGCGTTACTTTTCACAAGTAAGTTTGCATAATTTTGATCATGCTGTGTAAAATAATATTATAAAATAAAATAAATATATCATGCGTTGTTTTTGCCATCGGTGTTGCCAGTAAAGCGATTATGATTTTCCCACATTTTCGGGAGTTTAGTCAAGTTAATGAAGGAATGAATGGTGGAAGTGTGCGCCATTATTTGTTTTTTTTTTTTTTTTATATATACAGTGGATTTCATTTATTACAACCTTGGTTGTAGCGACCATGTGGCTATAGCGACTTTGGATGTAACGCCGAGTTAGAGTATAGCAACTGTTTTTAATGAATCATTTCTAACAAATTCCTAGAAATCCCATGCAGATATTGCGACCGGAGTTGGCCGCCAAAGACACAAGGAGCTTTCTTATCTTTTGTTTACATCCACACAGATGGTCAGCAACTGTGGAGACCTTTACCTTTTGTTTATAGATATCAGCTAAAGTAGGTAGGTAAGCGTGTACTTTACGGGGTTAAATTTTTAGTTCAGTTACAAAGTGATATTCTGAGTAGCAACTGGGTTTAGTAAACTTTTGAATAAGTATGGCTACTAGACACAATAAGTGAATATAAACTATACATATGTACGCGTCTGTATCTCTTTACCATTGCCTGTAACGACTTCTGAATATAACGACGAAATTAGAGTGGTCCCTTCATCGTCGTTGTATCCAAAATCCACTGTATATATTAGGTTATAAGAAAGAGAGTAAAAGACAATTATACAACAAACTCATGTTGCATAGTGGTGTTTAATCACTATTACATTACACCCTGCAATTTTATTTACAATAAGCAATATTATTAAAGAAAAAAGTTTAAAAATCAAAAGTTTAAGTTCATAATTAAAAACAATAATAAATTATAATCAAGATTGGTTTTTTTTTGAGTATTTTTGTATTTTTTTTAATTGTAAATTTTTTTTTAAATAATAAATTATACTTTTACGCACCGTTTTTTTAATTTCTATCAACATACTTTGTCAGTGTTTTAGATCTTTATTATTTTCTAGCTTTTTAAATGAAATCCTCGGTCATTTTTTCATATCAAAATCCATTTACTACCTAAGTACTAATAGTTTTTTCTAAATATTTTCAAGGTATAGACACTTTTCTATTACAGTTTTATAATAATAGTAAAGATTGAAAGTTGTATTAAATTCTTTTCAGAATATACACCATTAATCACGCTAAAGCAATTAAATACTTTTTGGGGAAAATTTCTGACCACTGGCAACTCTGTCCGTTTTCAAGCTAGCAAAGTTTTATCTCACTTCAACGGTAATTAGTTGGGTATTGGAAGAAACGAGACAAATATAGTTTACTTTGGCATAATGTGTCGGTTTCAAAGCTACGTCTTTTGATGTTCGGTGCAATACACCTAATGGTACGTTTACACGCTTGCCGAGGCTTGGCAAGCGTGTACAAGCTACAAGCCTTTACAAACGCTTGGACGCCATTTACACGCTTGCGATTGGGTTAGTGTGCTCCGGACAAGCAAACATGGCAGACGTGGACGTTGAGGTTGTGTCGGCTACCAGGACGAATGCAGTCTTGTTTTTTTTTTAAGTGTTTACGAAAGGTTGTCATTAGTATTTCTTTTTTCGCCTTCAGTTCTTTAACTGGCTTTTTTAATTCGTTACTAACTCGAGACCAAGCGTCTGCCACTTTCTTTTTATCTTTGTGGTTAACATCCTTCGGGTTCCATATGCACGGTTCGCTTTGATATGCCTCGAGAAAGGCCATAGTTTCGTCGTTTGACCAACTCATGGTCGAGACGCGATCAAGGTACAGCACAAATAGGTACGTCCGTCCGGCGCGAGTTCGTGAGCGACACTAAACATGCGCCAACGTGTAAACACGTCGCAAGCGCTTGCCGCAAGCTTCCTTTGATCTGTCTTCAAAAACCGACACTAGCCCGGATCGCGACAAGCTCACGCAAGCCAAGCCAAACACCCCCGTTCACACGCTTGTGTTTGTCGAAGCTTGCCGAGGCTTGCCAAGCGTGTAAACGTACCATACCACACGCGTTAAGGCCGCGTGCGCACTGTCAGCAATCAGCAATCGGTTCATTGATCGCCGCGACCTAGTTATATTATTAGTGAATAATAGTTAGTGCATTTTTGGAAACAGTCGCGACCGGGTGCATTCGAATAATTATAACATTTAACATTTTCAACATTCTTAACTAACATAGTTGTAGTGGACTTTATACTAGAGTTTAACATTTATTCAATAAACATCTCTTTACTTCTCCAGTCGAAGTTTAAAATCTCTACCGCAATCCCCGCTCCGCACATTTGAAGTCACAAGTGGTTACGCATTGTTGAGATTTGTTTGTAAGACGTTACTTCTCTAGTATTTGTAAGCTCACTGCCTAAAATCCGCCGCACGCGCCCGCGCCACTGAGCGGTGTTCATACAATTTCTTATGACACGCGCGCACGACGGGCGTCCGTTCCGGGTAATCCGCGTCAGCTAGCGTAGGCCCTTATAGTTTCGCCATGTCTGTCTGTCCGTCCGTCCGTCCGTCCGCGGCTTATCTTAAGGCGGTGATCCATTTGTGAGCAAAACGCCAACGAACTCGCGAGCCAAAAGTCTAAACCGCAAGTTCGCGGACTTAAAAAGTCTGTTGAATAATTTTTACTGAATCAGGCATAACTTTGCGTCATGTTGATCGAAGGTGGAGGTCCATATCCGCGACCTCACGTCACGACACGTGCAATCGTGCAACTTGGCATAATAGTAAATGTGGTCTAAAATGTTCAGTATGACTATCACCCGTTAAAACCTCTAAACACTATAATAATATGTTATCAAAAACAAAACTTGTAAAAAAATCAAGTCTCGCAACTCAGTCCTTCTACCGTAAAATGTTGTGAGATCCATGTAATACCAAGTCAGTTACTTTATTAAGCAAGGGACCTTCTATCTTAAGTTATTATTATTACGTAATTAGCTAACCTAACAACATCTTAAATAGTGACCATATCTATATTAATAATCTTTTATATGTATTATATTTTTTTAGTATTTCTATCTACCTTCTCATTAAGCGAAATATAATTTCTTTTGAGAAAATAAATTCTTTAACCCGATGTTTTAATAAAATAGATAAAATATTAATTAATTTATTTAGAAACACATATTCTATATACATTAGAAAAATACATTAGGAAGTAATAACAGATAAAAATGGAAACTAATAAATTAGTAAACTATGAAAAAATTGTCAAGTCAGTCTATCAGTCGGAGTGTGGTAGGGCAGCCACCATCGTCGAAGCCAAACAGCTTCGCTGCTGGCTTCCATTTATGACGGGTGCCTCGAATGCACATGCTAGTCGCTCTAAATATAGAAGTTATTATCCGAGCTCTTAGCCAGCCCAAGACGCAAGACAAAGAGCGGTCCCAGCGAGATGCAAGTGCTTCCCCGAGGTGTTTCACAAAGGTGGCCATTTGTGGTGCAAAGACTGCATCTACGGAGGTGACAAGGGGTGTAAATGTGGTATGACGCAGCTCGCAGGCATTGGCATATTTGTTTTGCTTTTCCGATTCGGCAGATTTTAAGACAGAAGCAACAGGGCGTGTGATGTAAGAAGGAGCGTCGGTGTCTACGACACGGATATCGAATAACGCCTCCCTCTGGGCAACCCACACGCCGCGGCAAGCTAAATCGCCACGTAGGCCACTATCACCTTCAGTGATAATTGGTTCTTTGATTACATTTCCTCACGCCTGTTGACATAATTCACAAAAGAGATCTCTTATTTCGTTGTGACGTCTCGTGATTAGACCGCCAGTTTTGCAACAGAGGGCATGATCAATATTGAAATCGTTATTGCCGCATCCATCACAAGATTTTGGCATATAATAGAGATTGGTGTTCGATGGTAGCGTATTGAAAGGGCATCACGGAATTCATATGGAGAAAGGTCAAAATGATATTTTCTTGTGGGTATAACGGATAACCAATTGGAGGATTTTGTTTTCATTATGGTCGCAATTGATCTTTCAATGGCTCTTCTTTTGATGGGGGGGAGCTTGGTTAAGATAGAATCCATAAGATTGTCATCGCGAGTTTCTTTCTGTTTATGGTATTCTTTACGTGCATCCTTGAGGGAATTATGATGTTTTGCGAGTTCCATATGTTTCATTTGAATTAACGATTGACTTGGCCATCGATTGAAAACAGAATGTATCTCACAAGTAATACTTACCTATTATATTAATATTATACATATAATATAAGATCTGTTTTCTATGTGTAGTGATTTGGACGACACAGTTAATTAATACACAACTGAGTTTCTCAGTAAGAAAAGAAACGACATTTTTGACTTTTGACTTTCATCAACATTTTTTATTACCAGTGATGAATCAATAAATAAATTATTGAATGACGGACTTATTTGACGTCAAGACAAATAAAGAAGGTGTAAAAGAAATTCTTGGTCGACCAAAAAAAACCTCACCTTACATTCTCCATCTTCGGCGAGTACCATGTTGCAAATAAGCAACCCAATAATTAAAATATACAATTTCTGCATCATCTTTGCTTTTTCTGCCAGCTATCACCTGCAATAGAAATTTATTTTATTTAATTTATTTATTTAGAAACAAACTGTCTCTGCAGTATTGTAATTATTTTTTTTATTAAAATAAACCGATTGTGCTTTAGACCACACGACTGAAATAAAACTTCTTCAGCTCCATCTATATGATGTATATACAATATATATGTTTTTATATATATATGTAGTTACATCATATAGATGGAGCTGAAGAAATTTTACTTCAGTCGTGTGGTCTAAAGCACAATCGGTTTATTTTTATAAAAAAAATAATTACAATACTGCAATAATAAATTATTAATATTATTATTATTTAAAACAATACATTAGCAGCTCATTGAGCTGATGCGTGCATATTACAACACTTGTGTTTTAAAAATAAACACACACTTGTAGTGGTAGAGCCATGTTGTAGCTAGCCGCTGCATCACGAATGGGCCGGCTCATCCGGGGCAGTACCACCCTCTCACAGAACACCGGCGTGAAGCAGCAGTAATCCTGCTTGCGTTTCGTACGGTCAGTGAGAGTGCCGGGGGCCCAATACCTCACCCCTTCCCTCTCCCCCTTCCCCTATTAGGAATCCTTTAGGGCCGACAACGCACTGGCATCGTGTAAAGCGCTGCGGGTGTCTATGGACAGTGGTGTTCATTTAACATCAGGTGACCCACTAGTTCGTTTGTCTGGCCTATCTAACATAAAAAAAAAACAAAACTTGTGTTTTAAATTAAGTAGTTTTAGTAAAAACGCTTCAATAAAACGAGAACCGGTGTTTTCAACGTGGTATGGACGTTGGCGATAATGTAGGCGAATTTTATCACTATAAAGGGAAATGTAACCCCCTAACCCCTAAACCCCCTCAACCGCCCCCAACCTGTCCCCAACCCGCTCCCAACTCGCCCCCAACCCGCTCCCAACCCGCCCCCAACCCGCTCCCAACCCTACCCCATCACGAAAATGTCAGCACTTAATTTAGAAATGCAGTATAAATATAACATTAGTATTTTGTCCTAGAGCGAGAATTTTAATTTATATTTAACTAGCTTTTGCCCGCGGCTTCGCTCGCGTGTACCATGAGTATTCCAAAGAACCAAGATATCAAGCAAGCAAGCATACAGGCAAGCAAGCAAGCATGCAAACATGCAAGCAAGCATGCATGCACGCAAGCAAGCAAGCGTGCAAGAAAGCGTGCAAGTAAGCGAGCAAGCAAGCCCGACTAAACTTCAGGTAGATACGGTCCTTTTCAGTATTTCTTTATATACAATGTTTTTCACTATTCGAAAGCGGGCACTAAAATAACCAGGTTTGTTAATAATATAAAACCTATTATTAATTTCCCCTGTCCTGCATTAGGTATAATTCAATGTTTTCTTACCTTCTACGGAAACTTGAGTAACTGGAAGCGCTGTGTACCTACTTAGCATTGATATTATACATATTATAGTATTTTGTAAAGATGTTGTGTGACCTAACCGCTAAGGAGTTATACCTTCCATCATCAGCTCATCTGAATAACCAGAAAGAATACAACTAAAGGTCTATACGTGCATATGATATTTAAAGAAATTTCCTATAACCCCTAACCGTTAAGGAGTTTAACCTTCCATCATCAGCTCACCCGGATAACCTGAAAGAATACAACTATCGGTCTATACGTACCTATGATATTTGAAAAAATATTCTCAACTCCTAACCGTTAAGGAGTTTTACCTTCCATCATCAGCTCATCTACATGAGATGATGTCTACCAGACGCAAACACTTAAATAGCTTGAGAAAATATATGAAAAACGTAATGCGTGCCTACAAAATTTGAGGGTTGCCCTCGATTTCCCTAAGATCCCGACATCAGATCCTGATTTGGTGACAATGGAACCATCTCAGGAGTATATTGAATTCTTTCGAATAAAAAAATAATTTTTATAATCGGTCCACAATTGACCAAGAAATCGGCGAACATACCTACATAAAAAAATACATGAAGTGGAATGCATGTAATCTCCTCCTTTTTTTGAACTCGGTTAAAGAGCCCTTTGCGGCCTATTTACAGTGTGAACTTATGAATTTTGAATATTTAGCTTTCTACGACCAGTAAAACGAAAAATTCCGTTTTTTCCCGTTCCCGTGGGAATTTTGGAAAGTCCTCTCTTAATGCTCTGCTACACTCTCCAAGCAACCTACATGCCGAATTTCAGCTTTCTACGATCACCAAAACGAAAAACCCCGTTTTTTCCCGTTCCCGTGGGAATTTTGTAAAGTCCTCTCTCAATCCTCCTCTACACTCCCTAAGCAACCTACATGCCGAATTTCAGCTTTCTACGACCAGTAAAACGAAAAATCCCGTGTTTTCCTTATCCCGTGGGAATTTCCAAAAATCCTTTAAACAATTTTTTACTATTATAATTACCTACTTCTATGTCAAACTTGAAGAGTCTAGTAATTATAGTTCATAGGATCCCGTTGAACTGAATATATAAATCCCGTTTTTTCCTTATCCCGTGGGAATTTCGAAAAATCCTGAAATTAATGTTTTAACTAATATAATACCTACTTGTGTATCAAATTTGAAGAGTCTAGTTATTATAGTTACTGAGATAGGGTCACTCGGAATCGAATTTATAAATCCCATTTTTTCCCGTTCCCGTGGGAATTCCCAAAAATCCTTCCTTAGTGGATGCCTACATTGTATAAGGTATCTATGTGCAAAATTTCAAGGCTCTAGATCCAGTGGTTTGGGCTGTGCGTTGATATATCAACAGTCATTTAGTTTATTTAGACATTTCAACCCCATCGCACCCCATCCAGGGAGATGGTATTTTACGTCCGCCACGTCGGATTTTAAAACCGTTGTTGTTTTCATAACCAGCGACCCCATAAACCATAGAAACAACACCCATGTTGATTTTCAGACTTTGTGACCCCTTTCCCCCCTTTTAGGGGTTGAATTCTCAAAAAGCCTGAAACACGTTTTTACTCATTTACCATTAGGAGTACTTCTGTGAAGTTTCGAATAAAATAGTCGAACTAATCTTGTTTCCCCATACAAACTTTGGACCCCCTTTTCACCGCCTTAGGGTGTGAATTTTGAAAAATCCTTTCTTAGTGCACCCCTAGACCTTATAAGGAACCTACATGCCAAATTTGGAATCTCTAGGCCCAGTGGTTTGGGCTGTGCGTTGATATGTCAGTCAGTCAGTCAGTCAGTCAGTCAGTCAGTCAGTTTCTTCTTTTATATATATAGATAATACAATAGTAGGGGAGCCCAAGCGGGCATTTTGCGCGTTACTCGAGCGCGTCAGAAAATCATATAGGGAGAAACCTTACACCTTGTAATGTACTACCCTACCAAATATGAACCCTTAATGTAGGGGCGTTCGTTGAGGGCAGCCGATCAGATTTGTAAAAAAAGTTGACCCTCAGAAAAACTCGAGCGCGTCAGATTAAGATAAGGTAAGTACATAGAGAAAAGTGTATATTTCAATAATCTGACGATTTGAGCGTGACATAAGGAAATGGGAGAATCACAAATTTGTAAAAAAAAACGTCACCTCGAAATACTCGAGCGTGATTGATTTTTTTTCCTTTAAGGATTAGGTACAGAAAAAGTATAATCTGACGTTTTTAATAGGGCGATGTAGCTAATCAATAAAGTGTGGAGCGTACAGGGGCTATATTCAGGAACAGGCCAACACGGTTTGCTAGCGGTAATTCAATCGTTTGAGAGATTGAATTCAATTGTTTTTTTATGTAATTAAACATTTTTCTTACCTGGTAAAAATACTTGCACGCAGCCAAACTTGTGCTAATCAGTCCCACGAGGTCACGGCGTACCTAAAACACTCTGAGTGGTATATATACACGCCAAAGTTTACCAAAGACATTATAAAAGGTCATGTGGTTCCAACATGCGTAGTTATCATACGTCGTTATCGCGGGGGCAATAATAAGGACAATAATAACAAATCAGATAAGGAACACATATAACAGAATGTCTATTTGGTAGAAACGGACATATTCTACCTACAAATACTAAGCATCTAAGAAGTTTTTCACATGCGGAGAATTTTCGCTAGAAAAGGTCTATAAAAATTATCTTCTACTAATTAATCGCTTACCTACTTAGAAGACAAAACGTGTACTTAAATAATAAGACAGCGATGTGTGTAATTTTTACTAACGTGTATTTTTCACTTGTATTTTATTTGGTTTTCGTAATAGATTATAAAGATTTTATCTAAATTTTCTACAGTCAATTTGCGGCGTCGTCGTGCAGAATAGAGGGTGTTACAAAACTACCCGTAAAGCCGAAAGGAGGTTAAATGGGGCCTTATAACGAGTCCATTCACAATATTTAAGAACCGTAGTAACGCTGAATAACATACCCCAAAAAAATAAAAAAAAATATTAGGGGACAATCTTACCTACACAAATCGACCTAGTCCCAAACTAAGCAAAGCTTGTACTATGGGTACTAGACGACGATAAACATACTTATATAGATAAATAAATACTTAAATACATAGAAAACATCCATAACTCAGGGAAAAATATTCATGCTCATCACACAAATAAATGCCCTTACCGGGATTTGAACCCAGGACCTCTTGCTTCGTAGGCAGGGTCACTACCAACTAGGCTAAAGCGGTCGTTAATTAAACGACAACACTGGAAATAAAATTTCCGAGCTCTTATTTTTCACGCATTGCAATATTAGAAATAATGTTGCCGGATATTAGAAATAATGTTCCTCAAAATGAGTTTCACGTCTGTTATTGCTTGTTTGTCATAATCTTTCTGTACTGTCAAATCGTTTTTGCCCCCGCGATAACGACGTATGGTAGTTACATATATAACAGATGAATTTCATATACAGGATGCTGACTAGATCCTACTTCATATTTTAAATAGCTCGTTAGAAATGCGTTCACGACAAACATTTTCAAACTTAGAGTTTGGACTGAAAGAAGGGTAGGTATGGTAATAAGTGGCGTAGTCAGCCAGCGCGTGCGCATGGTGCGCTGTTGACGCACAAGCAGTTCAGACACGGGCATAGCCAGACAGAGGGGGGTTTTGTGGGTACAAACCATCTCGGAATCTTCAAAATATTATATTAATACCTATTGTATTGAAATAACGAGATGCATTATGAGATGAGTGGCCGCTAACGATGGGTCTTATAAGGAAGCTCAAGGTCACTCAGAGGGCGATGGAGAGGGCTATGCTTGGAGTTTCTCTGCGGGATCGCATTAGAAATGATGAAATCCGCGCGAGAACTAAAGTCACGGACATAGCTCGAAGAATCGCTAGACTTAAGTGGCAGTGGGCAGGGCACATCGCCCGTAGAACTGACGGCCGATGGGGCCGAAAGGTTCTCGAGTGGCGTCCGCGGACCGGAAGACGCAGTGTTGGTAGGCCTCCAACAAGATGGAGCGACGACCTGGTGAAGGTAGCGGGAACGCATTGGATGCGGATGGCACAGGGCCGATCTGTTTGGCGAGCCTTGGGGGAGGCCTATGTTCAGCAGTGGACGTCTTTCGGCTGAAATGATGATGATGAACGAGATGCGTGAAACATTTTACCGCCCTGTGTTCTGTTATCTAGAGAGAGGGAGAAACAAGCAGTTATTTGCAATTTATTTGAACCCGGGCCCCATTATTAAAACTTGGTGGTTGCGCCGATTTAGTACGCAAGGAAGTGGGCAAGCCTGGCTAAGAGTGAGGCTGCGCAGGTACGTTGCGTCACATTGCGTTATTGCAACGTCTTAAATATAATTAGTATACAATACTATATGCTATTTTGGACAAGTATTCCATCAAGGTTGTCTACACGCCTTTGTCCAAGGTCGCGAGGCATATGCGGACACCCAAAGATGTTGTTCCCTTTCAAATACCGGGTGTTTATAAGGTTGATTGTAGTTGTGGTAGTTCCTATATCGGACAAACAAAAAGAACAATAGCTGAGAAGGTCAAGGAACATATCGCGGCTGTTAAAATTCGCCAAGTAAATAAGTCAGCCATAGCCGAGCATTTATTGGAGTCAGGACCAAACCACTGGATTGACCTGCACAATCCCAGAATTCTCTCAACGGAACGTCATTTCTACTCTAGAATGGTGTGTGATGCGGTTTGAAATTAAAAAAACACAAAAATTTCAACCGGTAGGATGGATATAGTAAAAGCTTTCGTCGTGGAATCCTGTTATAAACAAATGTTGGCGTCGGGAGGAGTGTTCGGAGAGATCGTCGGATGTTGTGAGTGTTATGTGTCGTTGTGATGGGGTGCCGTTAAAAAATCTTGATCAAGTGCGGGTAGTTCGAGATACGGGTGCTGATTCTAATCGGGATCAAGTGCGGGTGGTTCGAAAGACTCGTGCGGCTAAACGGACTTGACACCCTCAACTTCAGTTAACTCGTGACCACGGCTGCTGCAATGTGGCCGAAACGTCGAGGTAAATAAATATTTATTGCGTGATAAGTCCCGTTTAGTATAGTAATTATGAGTGAAAATCACGAAAGTTTAAAACGTTTTACATATATTTTTGATGACATGCCACATTGATGCGTTTTTTTTTTTTTTTTTTAATGAGTCGCCAGAGGGGCCAAAGACGCGAAGTCTTTGCTGTTTTTTAACTTTAGGGTAGGAAGAGTGAATTGTGCTCGGGAAAAATCCCTTCGGACGAACTGGGAATGGAGGGCCCAGACAGTGTCCGACTTGCACGGACTAAAAAACCCGGTCACAAGTCCCCTTCTCTATTGATTATTAATACAAAAAACGTGTGCTTTATATTTTGAGGAGGGGAGGGGTAGGGAGGGGACTTAATCTACCCACAGTGTCCTGCCTCAGCCATTTGCTGGAAGGCCGGGAGAGGAGCATGCATTCTCCCGCTGGGCACTGGGGGGTGCTTAGGTCGGTCTTTTATGTTTTTACATTGATGCGTTGCGTCCGTCGCGCGCACGCGACGTTACAACGGATCGAAGGACAAGAGACGAAGTGGGGGGAGGGTGATGCCGCTGCGCTGTCTCTAACAGTACATTTTTAAAATGGGGGCTAAATTCAGGAACAACGGCTCAACACGGTTTGCGAGCGGTAATTCAATCGTTTGCGAGAGCATAGGGATGGGCTGAGCTTGGGATGAGCCTTATAGTTCCTGTTAATTCGCTTAATAAATAAATAAATCTAATTATTATCGGCGGCGGCGGCGCTGCAGCTGATCAGGCCCAAATCCTCAAGCGCCGCAAATATTCGTCTTTAATAAAAGACTATGAGTTTGCAGCGCTTGCGGTTGAAACGTTGGGTCCATGGTCAGCCGACATGAAAGAATTTATGAGGGCTCTGCCGTCCCGGCTGATCGACGCCTCAGGGGATCCAAGAGCTGGCGCGTACTTAGCCCAGCGGATCGCGCTTGCGATCCAAAGGGGTAATGCCGCCAGCATCATGGGGACCCTGCCGCAGTCAAATATTTTAGACGGGGTTTTCTTTTTATAATTTTTTTTTTCTGTTGTAAATAATAATTTTTATTTTTCTCTTGTAAATACTGTTTTTTTTTCTCTTCTATATATTGTATTAGTTTAATTTAAAATTATTTTGTTTAAATGACTATTTATTGGTATTAAGTACTAACTAAAGTAAAATTGCTATTCATTACATTTAAAACGATTATTATCTATACATATAATAAAACAGTAGAAATCATGCATCTGTCTCCAAAACTACAGAACGAATTTTCTTGCGGTTTTTGCAGATAGACGAAGCTTAATTTGGAGCAACATATAAGCTACTTATATGTCATTAAAATCGGGTTACGATGAAAAAAGTTATTATCGTTTAAATCTTCTTCTTCTATTCATATAACTAGCTTTTTCCCGCGACTTCGTCCGCGCACAAAAAGCTTTAAAGTCAACTCCCGATCTCTATCCCGCGGGAAATTACGAAAATCCCTTTTTACTGCACCTTTGTGATCCTAAAAAAATGTTTACAGAGATAGGGTCCCATTGAATTCAATATACAGATAAAGCTCGTTTTTTCCTTATCCCGTGAGACTTTGCGAAAATCCTAAAATTAGTTTTTTTTTTTAATTTTACAATCACCTACTTGCATGCCAAATTTGAAGTCTTGAATAATCATAGTTACGGATATAGGGCCGCTTAGAAGCGAAAATATAAATCCCATTTATTCCCTATCCCGTGGGAGTATCGAAAAATCCGTTCTTACACTCAAGTGATAAGACACCCTGTATGACACTCAAGGTATATGTGTGCCAAAATTCAAGTCTTTAGCTTCATCAGTCTAGGTTGTGCGTTGCTTCGTGCGGCACCTTGAATTGTAGTTATTACGGACTACGGATGCAGGAAGTTTCTCGATGACTACTCCTCCCGTCGGCCGCGCCGCCCGCACTCGCCTAGGTACCGTTTGACGACGAACGAGATAGCACCAAATACTTATAAATTTAAAAATCTATTAGGATAACGCTGGTCTCGTTCCATGCCTCAAAAGCAAAAATAATAGTTTAAAAAAACTAAAAAACACGCTTTAAAAAAATAAAAATAAAAAATAAAAAAAAAGTTAATAAATTTCAATTCACTATTCTTATAGTGCAGTAAAAAAATCTTAATAAGCAATTATTATATTGTTATATCCAGATCAAAATTTGTAAACAATTCTAAATATTGATAAAATAAATAATAATAGTTTAAAATATTTTATTGTAAAAAAGCGTGGGGTGCATGGTGCCAATTGTCAAGGATTATCATTTTGATAACATCTTAAAAAGCACCCCACGCTTTTTTTACAATAAAATATTTTAAACTATTATTATTTATTTTATCAATATTTAGAATTGTTTACAAATTTTGATCTGGATATAACAATATAATAATTGCTTATTAAGATTTTTTTACTGCACTATAAGAATAGTGAATTGAAATTTATTAACTTTTTTTTATTTTTTATTTTTATTTTTTTAAAGCGTGTTTTTTAGTTTTTTTAAACTATTATTTATTTTATATTTTTTAGTTACATTTTTTCACAGTGAGAGTTTCCATGTGCTAAAAAGAGACACAAAACGGTTTTTTGCTCGTCTTAAATAGAATCAGTCTATCTTATACTTGGTCTCTGGTGCGCGCGCACTGCTCTACACTACTAAACGTAAACCTCTTTCTTTCTAACTTTACCCCCCCTCACCTACAACCCCTAACCCCCCCAACCCCCTAACATCCCCCAACCCATTTCCCCAACCCCCCTCCCAAACACCTAACCCCAACCCCCACAACCTTACCCCCAACCCTCTAAAACCCCCTTACCCCCTCCTCATTTTCCAAACCCCCATCCACCTAAACCCAACCCCCAACCCCCCACCCCTCCACCTACCCCCCCTTCCAGCTCAATCATCAAACCCTTGTTACCATCTAGGCCTCTTACCCCCTCCCCATTTCCCACAACCCCCCAAAAACCCTAACCCCCGAACCCTCCAACACCCCCACCCTATTTCCCCCAAACCCCCCCCCACCCCCTAACCCCAACCGCCACACCCTTACCCCCAACCCTCTAAACCCCCGACCCCCTTACCCCCACCCCATTCCCCCACCCCTATTCCCCCCATTCCCCCCCACCCTGCCACCGACCCCCCCTTCCAGCTCCATCATCAGACCCTTGTTACCATCTAGGACCAAAATAAGTACTCGTCAAAACGAATCAAACGAGCCCAAACTCGATGGAGTTGTTTCGTTTTATTGTGGAATGCCTTTGCCCATCTTCCAGCTCCATCATCAGACCCTGGTTACCATATGGGATCAAAGTGCTCGTCAAGACGAATCAAACGAGCCCAAACTCGACGGGCTCGTGTCGTTTTATTGTGGAGTGCCTTTGGCCATCTTCCAGCTCCATCATCAGACCCTGGTTACCATCTGAGATCAAAGTGCTCGTCAAGACGAATCAAACGAGCCCAAACTCGACGGGATTGTGTTGTTTTATTACATAGTTCCTATGGCCACCATCCAGATCCATCATCAGATCAGCTCCATGTTACAATAATATTGCATTGTCATCCAATTTACACATATGTGCAAAATTTCAGCTCAATCGGAAACCGGCAAGTAGGTCAAAATCGCGCCCTAAGGAGTCGGTTACAAACATACATACAAACATACAAACATACAGGTGAAGCTAATATAAAGCGTGTAAAAATGGCGTGTACTGAGTCTCTACACTCCAAAGTACCAAGTGCCCGAGCGAAAAAGCAAGTCCGAAAGTGCAGGCATGCGCAGATCGCGCTCTCGCTCTGTCTCTCTTGCTCTACTACAGAGGATCTATAAAAGAATTTATTAATCCTGGGGGTCCTAATAAGGATAATGGGAAACTGTTATCAAATTATTGCATTGTCATCGGTCCTTGATACGTATGCAAAGTTTCAAATTAATCAGACTTCGGGAAATTGGTGAAAATTATGCTCAAAGATTCCGTTACATACATACATACATACATAGTTAGTTACAACCCAAGCTAATAAATAAATAAAAAAATAAAAGCGTGTTAAAAATAGAACCCTTCACGTGTGGCTGTCTGTAAGTCCGTTTGTTACAACCCATTTGCTCCGACACTACTGAATTCCAATTTGGCACACATACTTTAAAGAATTTTCATGTCCACAATATTAAATTTCCAAATCGATGCCATTTTCGTAATTAACGTCCTAAAAAACCATAAAATGACTCCCATATTGTTATTTAGACATTTCAACCCGATCGCACCCCAACAGGGGAGACAGTAGGTATTTCACGTCCGACACGTTGGATTTTAAAATCGTTGTTGTTTTCATAGTCAGCGACCCGATAAACCATAGAAACAACACCCATGTTGATTTTCAGACTTTGTTACCCCTTTTCCTCCTTTTAGGGGTTGAATTCTCAAAAAACCTGAAACACGTGTTTACTCATTTATCATTAGGAGTACTTCTGTGAAGTTTCAAATTGAATAGTCGAACTAATCTTGTTTCCCCATACAAACTTTGGACCCCCGTTTCACCCCCTTAGGGAGTGAATTTTGAAAAATCCTTTCTTAGCGCACCCCTAGACCTTGTAAGAAACCTACGAGCCAAATTTGGAATCTCTAGGCCTAGCGATTTGGGCTGTGCGTTGATATGTCAGTCAGTCAGTCAGTCAATCAGTCAGTTTCTTCTTTTAGGTATATATTTAGAAGATATTTGCTAAACGCACATTACTTACTCATTGTAGTGAAGTAAAACCGATTCAAGTACAAAAATATTCTTTATATCTCAATTTATGTGACCGCTTTCTTTTAAAATATACAGGAAATAATAACTTAAATAACCAGTTCACCTAATATTGGAGAAAGGCTAATTGCTTTAAGTACTTACCTAGCTTTGTTCAGGTAAAATAAACTTAAGGTCAAATAATTCAAACGACGTGTTTTATTTTTATTTTTGCTGCAGGCTAATTGAATCAAGCGACAAGTTTCTTTTTTTTTTCTCAGTATAAGTTAATTATTTTCAATTAAACTAATACAATATATAGAAAAAAAAACAGTATTTACAAGAGAAAAATAAAAATTATTATTTACAACAGAAAAAAAAAATTATAAAAAGAAAACCCCGTCTAAAATATTTGACTGCGGCAGGGTCCCCATGATGCTGGCGGCATTACCCCTTTGGATCGCAAGCGCGATCCGCTGGGCTAAGTACGCGCCAGCTCTTGGATCCCCTGAGGCGTCGATCAGCCGGGACGACAGAGCCCTCATAAATTCTTTCATGTCGGCTGACCATGGACCCATTGTTTCAACCGCAAGCGCTGCAAACTCATAGTCTTTTATTAAAGACGAATATTTGCGGCGCTTGAGGATTTGGGCCTGATCAGCTGCAGCGCCGGCTTGCAAGCTAGTTGCACGGATGTGGGACACAGTGAAAGTGTCAACGCATGTAGCGTGTCACACCAGAGCTCTACCTAATTTCCACGGCACCAGTGTTACACCATCTGGACGCTTGCCATCGTCCCTCGCCATTCCAGCTGGCTCTAACGTGGAAGGCACTGAGGCGGTGGCAAGTGAACGACGTATTAGGTCGTTAATGGTGCCGTGACGGTACATACGGCCGGCGCTCCTAACACAAGAAAGACCATGTCGTCCTAGCTGATCCACTCCTTTGCCGCAAACGCACGTGTGAGGAACACAAATCCTGGCTCCAAGTCTTAAACAAATTGAAATCCGTAGAGAATTTGGTTCCAGGACTGTGCCTATGTTCCTCGACGGTAATGCGTTTAGCCAGTGGCCTGACTCGGGTGCAGAGACAAGTTTCTTATATTTTTGTGGAAAGACATCTGCTTTAAGCGACTAAATTCATACATTTCGGTCACAGGCTACTTGCATTAAGTGACATCTATTTGCGCATTACGGAGCATGCTAAGTAATTCAACCAACCATCAGCTTTTGAAATAGAAAATGGAAAAAAGCTTTAAAAACCATTTGGCTTCCATGATGAGAAAGGAAAAACGGTTTAAGTCATTGACATAGTATTTTTATATAGCTCAAGTCAAACGTGTTAAGATAATAGCTAATTTTTGTGACGCTTCAGTCAGAATTGGAGTGAAAAACAGCGTCCAAATAATCTATTTGCATCAAGCGACAAAAAATAGCTCTCAACCCGGTTCAAATGTCGCGGAAAAATTTGCTGATTCCGAATATGTATATGTATAACTAAATATCGCCCGTAGTGTCGCCAAACGCCATTAGCCTTTCACCCCTCTATATCAATATCATTTTTATCTTGGTTTTGTTTACACGTATGATTATTTGACTTCATGAGCTGTGAATTCTGTGAAACAAGTAACAATTGATAAATTATGTACATCAAATTATACATTTTACGAGATAGGTAGTAATCCGAGTTATTCATAATCGGAATAACATTAATCGATAGCATGACACATCAAAGAATAACTAAGACGCTTTTAAGGAGATTGAAGGCCACGACAAACCGGGAGCGCGGGGCGCCGACGAAGCGTGCCCAGCACGCTGTATAGCATTGAATCAAATATACGGTGACACGCACTGGCAGCGCGGCACACCGTATTTGATTCACTGTTATTGACCGCGCTTGGCACGCTCCGTCGGCGCCCCGCGCTCCCGGTTTGTTGTGGCCTTTAGCACTGCTATGAGGCCTCTCCCCTGTTATTGATGTAATGTAATTATTTGTATATTTCATACTAAATACAAACTGAAACATGGATGCACAGAAAAATCCAGAAAAAAGGCCAGCTTTAAAAAAAATACAAAAGACTCCAAAAAACCAATCGTAATTATTTGTATAATCTGTCAGTTTATTTTCAGAAACAGTATCAGTTTTTAATAAATGCATGTAATTTTAATGGGTTTACAATATAATCTGATCTTATCCGTCATCTTATCTTTTGATTTCTATCATTAAATGCATTTTGTATCACTAACAGCCAAAATTGTTTAGTATGTACTTAAGTACAATTAGATAAAACGATTATGCTTTATTGTGTAGCTGATTGTAAGAATACCTCGTGGAAATACCTAAAAACTCACGCAAAACTCCACGAAACGAAACGTTTTGTCTCTATTTGAACCCACAGGTATTGCAAGAGACGGTGGTAGAAGACCGATAGTATAGGTAACGCCACCAGAGTTTAACGACAACACAACGTCAAAATCCCGCTGTCATTACATGAGATGTAGTTGTGTGCGTGGCCTCAACTCTGGTGACGTTACCTATATGAGCAAAGGTATGAGCCTGATGCCATGGAAGATGGGTCGAGTAGGTACTAAGTAGTATGGGATTGGCCCTCAGTCAGACGCAAGCCACACAGAAGAGACGTGGGGCGAGGGCGCGCTCCGCCCCGTCTTTTCTGTCTGCTTTGGATGGCGACGCTTCTATACATTTAGTATGAAAACTGATTCAAGGAGTGAGCTTCAGAGTTATAAACTCTCATGTAAAACTGATTTTACATTTATCATCATGAATTCATGCTGAACTTATGTTGTCTATGTTAGGGCCTATGTCTCCAAGATTCGCGAAACCGTTGCAGCGATATCCGCGTCCAACGCGTTCCTGCAACCTTAAGCCACAGAATATATAATAGTACTAACGTACAGAATGGCCACGCTCCGCCCCGCACCGATTCGAGTTACCCCACCCCTCAAGGCGCAGATTGCCGGACCCCGCCGGAATCCAGAAGAGTGCGCGCGCGATGTATGTAGGCGTACGCGTGTACAGACGTCGTCGTGCTTATGTAGATTCAAGAACGCGTATTTGTACGTCGTGTCCGCCACGTGATACAGGTGAGGGCTGAGCCACTGTACACGCGTTAATAGTACTAACGTACAGAATGGCCACGCTCCGCCCCGCACCAATTCGAGTTACCCCACCCCTCAGAGCGCAGATTGCCAGACACCGCCCAAATCCAGTAGGGAGCGCGTATCTTACGCACACATTGACGCGTGTACAGACGTCGTCGTGCTTATGTAGATTCAAGAACGCGTATTTTGTACATCGTGGCCGCCGTGTGCTTAAGCGCAACGCAGACGGCGTCAGCCGCGCGTTCGTTGTATTCACACAGAGACGAGCGGGTCGGGTCCGCGACGGGCCCGCAGCGGCTATCGCAAGGCAGTGTGTCGCAAGACGAGGAATTACTTTATCTACTTATTGTGAGAAATAGATGCATCCCTTGACATGAATAGGGATGACGACTGGGTTATAAATATGTCATTCTATTTAGTCCATCAGTTAGATAATCGAAAAATATTAGACACGTATTTTTTGGTTTATCAAATTATTAAAAATAGAGAAAGGCATAGATCATCAAACTTCCGGAGTGGGGGCTTGTGACGTCACTCTTAGGTAAAAATTGTACCATATAGTGACGTCACTCGAAACTTCTAAGCACTGTATCCTCGTCATTTTTTGTTTGTCATACAAAAGAAAAGATACGTGTACAATATTTTTTAATAATCTAACTGACGGACTAAACAGTTTTTTTTAGTCGTCTAGCCTATTGAGGCGGCGCGTGACAAGGCGGCGCCGGCGCAATGCAAAGACACGATGCCCGCTCCACTCAGCCCGCGCACTGTACGGGCTACGGGTCTCCCGCGCACGACCCGTCCCGCGCCCGTCGTCGGTCTGACGTCATCCATATACCAGCATGTAATTTAAGCAATAACAGTTAGTATTAATAAAATATGCCTTATCATTAAATAAACAAAATATCAAGGTAGTTTTGCGGGCTATGGAACGCAGTATCCTAGGTGTTCGAAGAGCTGATAGAATCAGCAACACTGAACTGCGCGCTCCAGAACCCGCATTGTTGATGTGGGGACAAAGACCGCCAAACTCAAGTGGGGCTGGGCAGGTCATGTCTGCCGGATGCATCCGGATCGCTGGGCCAAAATCACTACTGATTGGGTTCCAAGCGACGGGCACCGGAGCAGAGGTAGGCCTAAAAGAAGGTGGCGGGACGATTTGGAGCGATTCCAGCCGGACTGGCAACACTTTGCCGAAGCCAGAGACGAGTGGAAGGAGAAAGGGAGGCCTTTGCCCAGCAGTGGGACACTGTATAGGCTATTTAAAAAAAAGTTTTATTATGACAATAAAAGTTCATTAATTTTTGTGGGGTAGTTTGTTTGAGAAAAATAAAGTGGGTACTTGAGAAGTTACAACAAATTAAAACATTTGTTTTGGTTTGTTAGTCTAACATTTGGTAGCATAGCGTGCGGTTGTGGTATCTACTCTGAAGATGAGCTCTAGTTGAGTTCGAAACGCGTCAGTATAGTTTGGTGGTGGTGATAGTTGGGTTTGTGTGATTTGTGTGTGTTCGTACAATGTGGAGGTGGTGGTGGTGGTGCATGAACACGCATTTCTTACACGTAAATTTTTGTTAATTTTTTTTAACGGTCATCCCGTGAAATCCATATTACATATATCATACTAAATACAAACTGAAACATTGGATGCAGAGAAAAACCCAGAAAAAAGACCAGCGCTGGTAATTGAACCCAGGTCCTCAGCATTCCGTGCTGCGTGCTAAACCCCATCCATCCATCTTTCATCTGTGCATCCATGTTTCAGTTTGTATTTAGTACGATATGTACAAGAATAGTTATTGCGACGTACTTAGGCACCCGCTAAAGTACCTAAGTCCTACCTTAAAGTATTACTTTTGAGTTACAAATTTTTCCAGGTTTTTATTCGATACCATCAAATCTGAGATAGTGCTGGAACGTAGACGATTAGTCGTATCTGCAATCTAAATCGATAAATAATTGCGTACTCTACATTTTCATATTTAATTACCTACTCAGGCACTTATGCTCTGAAGAAAATCCATTTACAATTATCTTGGAGTTGTAACACGCTTGTAACCTAGTAAAAATTTAATTTATTATAACCAAATTATCATGATTTTTAATTTAATAGATCGGGGCAAAAGTATTTTCGTATTTTTAATGTATTATTAGAAATCAAACCTCTTTGGCTGTGCTGAATCTAACTGGCTGGTTTTAATATCATTAAAATGTTGACATTCTGAAGATGCAATAAATAAATAAAAAACTAGTTTCCGCCATTTTTCAATTGTTTTTCAAGCAAGCAAAATGAACGTATGTGACGAAGAAATTCGGTACATTTTAAAGTTTAAAAAAAAAAGGTAAAAATGCGACGAACGCCGCGAATAAAATTTGTGCGGTTTATGGACCCATTGCGGTATCAATAAGAGTAGCACAAATGTTGTTCAAGCGTTTAAAGTCTGGAAATTTTAGTGTGAAAGATGAGGTTTTTAGTATGAAACATTTTCCTTTGTATGGAACATACGAAAATACTTTTGCCCCAACCTAATATTATCATGGGGAGTGTTCTGACGAACTGTAGAACTGCTAAATTCCGCTACCGCACTTCGAGGAACCGTCTGTCTTTCCACCCTCACCATCTTGATGATTGGCAGTCTAGTACCGTGCGTTTTAAGCGAAACTTCTTTCCTCGCACGACGAAGATCTTGAATCAGCTTACTGCGGCAACATTCCCGGAGCGTTACAACTTACTCAACTTAGGGACCTTTAAAAAACGAGCCTACCAATTCCTAAAAAGGTCGGCAACGCACCTGTGATTCCCCTCGTGTTGCGGGTGTCCATGGGCGACGGTGATCGCTCTCCATCAGGTGACCCGTCTGCTCGTTTGCCCCCTCTTATATAAAAAAAAACAAAATCGTGTTATAATCGAAAACAAGAATTTAAAGTACGTCGGCTATGGCAACTCTACAAATATATACGGTAAGCAAAAGGCGGCCTTATCGCTTCAAAGCGATCTCTTCCAGGCAACCTTTTTACAAATGAATGTCAGCAAGGAATATATTACAGCAGGTGGTGCAAATATATAAAAATAAATAGTAATATAAACAAACATTATACAAAAACAACCTAATATACAACATCAAACACACATAGATAAAACAATAGTAGATTGATAACCAAGGGTGCAAAGTGACCCATTCAACCCGAGATATTACTGGCGCTCGAGCGAAGTGTTCGAGGGGAAATGGGTAATTTCACCCGTGTTAGACACTCTACTTTTCATTTCGACTGTGAGGAAAGTAGAATACTACAAAAAAATGAGAATAATAATAATAGTACACCATCACCATCACAATACATCCATCCATCCATCCATCCATCCATCCGTCCATCCGTCCGTCTGTCCGTCCGTCCGTCCGTCCGTCCGTCTGTCCATCCGTCCATCCAACCAACCATCCATCCATCCATCCTTGATTTTTTTATGTCGTAAGAATGCTTAGAGTTGGCTGTATGCCATTTTTCCTTTGTCAGTTTAATGTTAGTAAGCAAATTTAAAAAGTTCGTACAACCTCCAGTGTTGTATATAAGCTCCATGGTCACGACGTGCATCTAGGTGGCCATGCCGAAACGTGAAAAAAGTGTCACTGACGTAACTGAATTAACTTCGACTCCGAGGCTGATCGTAAAAATTAAAAAAAAATTACTTTCCACCCTTGAGATGAAAACGCAATTTTCCACCCGGCAGTAGATATACCCATGAAAATTTAACTTTCCAAACAGGAGAGATGAAATTTACTTTTAAATATATAAACAGGCTATAATTTTTATATAGGTACAAGATAGTAAATAGTGCTCCTTAACCAAGGATCTGAAAATAGGTAAGGATTAGCACGCCTTAGGTTTATTGGTAGGGAGTTCCACAGCCGAATAGCCTGACACGAAAAAAATGTAAGTACTTTCGGGTCGCGCGTTTAATTTGACAGAACGTAGTCCCACGACGGCAGTTCTCCCCGCACCTCCGCCACTTGTGTATCTACTTCTTGATGGATTCCCTATAAAACTGTTCCGTCCGTAACTGAATTAAACGATAGACTTTAGAATTGGTATTTAATAACATAATAACAAGCATCAGTGATAATGACAACCACACGTTGTCACAGACTTTCGAAGAATGGCTCCCCAGACCGTCTGCTCTCCGCTGTTTGTTCTTGATTGAAATTCTAGAAGACACAAATTCAAATTTACGAAACTGCGACACGGCCTCGGTGGCCAGTGTCTACAGTAGTCAACTACTTACCTACTTATTGGTGAGTCAAGCCAGACCGTGGTGTTATTATAGTTGTCGTGCTAGCTACAGCGTAGTCGACTAAGTATATGCAAGGCAGAGTTAGGTAGAATCGACATGGGAAGGCACTATTACCTACGGTTTCCACATTCTGAGGGTCGACGTGTTTAATTGTTTATCCCCAGGCTTAAAGCCACGATCTACCGCTTGAAAATCAAAGGTCTAACTAAATATAAATTGTCTTATTCTATGCAAATAAATTGAATTGAATTGAATATTTTTTTTTGTTCTTGGGTCTTGGGTGTTTAATATACTGTATTTAAGTATGTATCGTAAAGTAAAAAATGAAACTAACTTAAAACTAACGAACCTCTATCTATACATCATTAAAAAAATTGCCTAAGTCCTGTCCAAAGAGTATTGTAATAGGTCCTGTCCCTGAGGAAGAGTGCCCATAAGGCTGGCAGCATTTTCGCGCTGAATTGTGATGCCAATACGTTGGGCGAGAAATGCACCAGCCTTATGGTCACGGGTAATTTCGAACAATTTATGATTTATTTGGCCATAAAGTTTGTGAGCGTAATAATAATAGTATTTATCACGGCTTAATACTAACTCTGTAATTTAGTACAATTAGCGGGTAAACACAGAGAGTTTTGATTAGTAAAATTAAATTTATCGTCACACAGATCTTAGAATTATCTAGCATATTATGGATAATCCCCTAATTAATCAACATTAGGTATCTTTGGATATATATTGACGCGCGATCTAGATCAAAAAAATATAATTACTTGATTAGTGTTTATAATTCCGTTAATGTTTACAAATAGGGTCTCTGCATAAGAAGTAATTGGGTCGAGCCTCTGGGATACCTCGGCTTTTTTCTTTGGATACAGAACCCTTAATATGGCTTGGTAACTGTTACAGTACACCTTCAAATTGTGTTTACAGCTGTGCTAAACGCAAAAACGGTATCTCGAAATCATTTCTTTTCTCTCTTTGAACATTCTGTAATAAATAGTACATTACTACAGAGGCCGGGACGTAAAGGGGTTGCTGGCCGGCTAAGTTTGACGGCCGAGTGGCACACGAGGCCGGCATGATATAGGTAACGCCACCAGAGTTGAGGCCACGCACACAACCACATCTCATGTAATGACAGCGGGATTTTGACGTTGTGTTGACGTTTAACGACAACACAACGTCAAAATCCCGCTGTCATTACATGAGATGTGGTTGTGTGCATGGCCTCAACTCTGGTGGCGTTACCTATACGAGGCCGGCAACCCCTGTTCCGGCCGATTCTTGTATAGTGCTTTTCTCAAACATGAAATGAAATAAATAAAAAACTTCAAGAAATTAAAATTGCAAAGAAAGCAACTATTTTTTTTAGGGCTGAATGCCATGATGCCATAGACCTATAAACGTCATGATGCTGTGTCACATGAAACAATAGACGATCGCTTTCCAGACCTAGGCCTGCAATTCTGTATGAAAATTAGCACTCGACTAACCGCGCCCGCAACGTGATGCGTCCCGGCCTATTATTTGGACCGTAACGTTAACATTTCATTGCATCTTTGAGCAAAAATACTTTTCTGTTTATTTTGCCTCTGACCTAAAGGACGATGCAGACATAGAGAGAGAGAGCGCAGGGCGTTGTCAGCCAGAGCAGAGCGAACATGGTAGCTCGACGGATTGCTCGGTGCTCTGAGAGGTGAAGCTGTCGCTATTTAAGAAGAAAGAAAGATAAATTATCCCCTTCCCATCTCCATGGAACTTGCAACAGACCTGGTGCAGCTTCTATAGCGGCTGAAAAAGCGAAAGGACTCAAATACCTACAGGGGTCTAGGCAGGGCATAGGACTCTGTTCCATTCGGTGTCGAGACCCTTGGTCCGTGTGGTCCTAGCGCTTTGAAGCTCTTTAGAGAAATTTCAAAGAGGTTAATCGACGTCACAGGGTACCGAAGAGCTGGCAGCTTCCTCGGACAAAGAATTAGCATAGCTAGTCAAAGACGCCGCCAGTATCTTCGGCACCTTGCCTAAGGTATACCTTTCATAATATGTTTTAGTTATAATTATCATCAGATATTTTCAGCGGTATTTTATATTTTTGGTTTCGTTTTTCTTATTGTACTTATTTTCTAGTCTAGGATAGTTGTACATACATATATAATTTAAATTAGAGTTAGTAAACAAAAGAAATTATTTCAACAACGCAAGAGGCATCATCAATATTTTTACAAAAGAAAAGACAACACGATAGCTTAAGATAGTGTGTCATTGCGGTTGCAAATCGGACACTGGCTCAGCATAATGCTGAGGCGTATAAATATAGCACCCTAGCGCTGATTTTCAGCCAGCACCGTTGGTGATACCCGGATCGTATCGGATCGATCGAAATGTAGATAGATAAACTGCACAGTGCACACTAATAGCTACATAAGACTACATGCGTAAACAGATAATTTGTAGATTATAAAAGCAAATAATAATAACAAAATTGTATAATTTATATACTTAATACTAGCTGTTGCCCGCGACTCCGTCTGCGAAGATTAGGTTCATAAAAAATAGCCTACGACCTATTCTCAGACCTACCGAATACAGAGAAAAAAGTTTCATAAAAATAGGTCAAGCCGTTTTGGAGGAGTTCGATAACAAACACCGTGACACGAGATTTTTATATATTAGACTAGCTGTTGCCCGCGACTCCGTCCGCGGAGAATAGGGTTAGGTATAAGAATAGCCTACGACTTATTCTCAGACCTACGAAACATGGACAAAAAGTTTCATAATATCGGTCAAGCCGTTTCGGAGGAGTGCGATAACAAACACCGTGACACGAGATTTTATATGTAGACAAAAAGATTCATAACATAACAAATGGTCAAGCCGTTTCAGAGGAATTCGCAAACACCGTGACATGTGATTTTTATATACTAGAAAGCCTGTATAGGTAACGCCACCAGAGTTGAGGCCACGCACACAACCACATCTCATGTAATGACAGCGGGATTTTGACGTTGTGTTGACGTTTAACGACAACACAAAGTCAAAATCCCGCTGTCATTACATGAGATGTGGTTGTGTGCGTGGCCTCAACTCTGGTGGCGTTACCTTTACAATATAACAATGCATTTAGGGTATGTACATACTGATGGGGCTGCCTCGATTCTGCAGCGCTTCGGGTATGTTCGCGGAGGCTAGAATGGACTGTTTTTATGCCACCATCAGAAAGCGCTGCACATCCCTGGTGCGCAGGAGCGGGCTAGCTCCAAAGGCATCTTAACGCAGAGGTTCGACTGTCAGTACGTCATGAACTAATTTGTATTTTATGTACAGTGACAAGGTACTAAAGAACATAGATATAATAACAATAATAATAATAATGAGTCATAATGCTGAGTCAGCGACCGTTTCACTTTTGCGGGGACACACATGCAGATCTGTGTATGCCCTTATTTATTACTTCATTGTTTTGTGAACTTTGTTTATTTGTATGAAATTATGTGTACTTTCTTGTATTTGTTTGTCTTGTAAAAGTTAATAAATGTCTTCTTTCTTTCTTTCTTAGATATCAACTGACCTCGTCGGTACCATTCCTAAACAAAAAAAATATTGCTATCGTTGTTCACTTGTTTTTCTATGAATGACGACTAAGATTACTCTTGTCAAAATCTGACGTAAATTAATTATATGTTGCTTATTCCAATTAGTTAATCCTCATCCATTTCTATAACGTCGTGATATTAAACATTTAATACCTGCGTGATTATTCGCTATCGTCCAATAGATCTTATGTCTTATCTATTGGTCTATGAATAGTTCAATTTTACGTCACTATGGAAAAATATATAAAGATTTTGTTTGATATTATGTTTGTAGGGAGAGCGTAATGGAGTGGGTCGTGAGTTCGAGCCCGGGCTAACAGCTGTGAGTGTTCTTAACACTTTCGTTCCGGTAAAGTCGCACACAAAGTCTACGTACTTAGTATGCGAAGTTCAGCTAAAATTATCAAAAGAAGGGTATAGCTTGACTAGTATAAAATGACGCGCCCCACCACCGCACTCACGCACAGGATTCGAAACTCAATTCAAGCTACAATAGACTCTATTGTAGCTCAAATTGAGCTCCAAATCCCGTGCGCAAACGCGGTGGTGGGGCGCGTCATTTCAAACTAGACAAGCTCTAAATCTAATGTATAAAAAATATATATAAAATACTCGCATACATCTTTATTTAGTGTAAAACTGCAAGATTTTGTGTCTGCAGTGAAAAAGTATCATAGTTAAACTTTGTTTGCTTATAAATAGTTTGTTTGTTTTGCTGGAGACATACCTATAAGTATGCGATTCAGTTGGTAATTTATAAATTGACTAATACTTATGGTTAGCTAATTGTATTTTCTTTTTAAGTAGTAGGTAGTAATTTCATACAAGAATACATATATCTGAGCATAAAGATGTTAAAAATTAGCTACCTATAAGTGAAAACTGCTTTGGCTGGTGTGATAATAGGAATCTTTTTAATAATTTATGTACTTAAGTATTAAAACTTAAGCTGTATGCTTCCCAATAAATAAATAAATAAAATCTCGTATTACGGTGTTTTTGTCGCACTTCTTCAAGACGGCACATTTAAATTAGAGATGTGCCGATCACGACTTTGGCCGACTAGCCGACTAGCCGATTAGTCGGTTGTAAAGTAGCCGACTAGTCGGCCGACTAATCGGCCAAACCGATCATGGTTTCGGGGTTTTCCGTGATGCTTCGTTTACAGCAGATTAACGCGCAAGTCGCCACCACCGCCCTACGAGCATGTCAGAACCTATTTTTTTTTTATATGTATACGTTCCACTGCAGGCCACAGGCCACCTCTCTGAATGAGAGGGCTTGGGCCATAGTACCCATTCAGGCCCAGTGCGGGTTGGGTTGGGAGTTCCCACCATTTGATTTCTTCGCAGGTTTCCTCATGATGTTTTCCTACACCGTAAAGCTCATGGTAAATTTCAAATGAAATTTTGCACATAAATTTTTAAAAACTCAAAGGTGGGAGCCCGGGCTTGAACCCACACACGTGAGAGGCCGTAAGTTGAACCACTAAATCACTCTTAGTTAATTTTTGCTTTTATACGGATCAGAGTGGTGTTTTTGAGTAAGTATAAAAATATTTTTGTGTGATAATAGGGTTGTAATTCATTAAAGTGAAAGAGCTAAATTCAAATTTAATCATGGCAAAAAGTATTTTTGAACATTTGGTCAATGATTCCCGTAAAGTCAGGTAACCAATGCCAAATGATAATTTCTCGTGGTGGGCAGGGAAAAACAGCAAATACTTCCTACAAATATAACCATATTAAATACCGACACACAACCCTGATTACAGAACTGATGACAGTTAGAATGTAAATGTTTGAACACAGACGATTCCTCAAACAAAGCTTTTATTTAATGTACAGTGGGCTTCAAAAGTGCATGGACATCTCGGGGCGATAATCGCGTGAGCAGTGTTTGATCGTTTGTGTTCATGTTTCGATGAGAATTAACTAGATGGCGTTGTGAATTGATGCAGCGAAGTGGCCGTTTTCTGCATCTAGTTTATGTAGCAAACTAAACCGCTATTTCGAACCATTTTCTGATAGCAGCTGTGGCTAAACGGTTACACGCATTAGCCAAGTAACTGTTATATGGAATTGGTTTATGGTTCGAATCCCAGATCAGAGTGCTATTTTTGTTTTTCATTTACTTGTTTTTTTTTTTAAAAAATATATATCAAATATATATTTTATTATCTGTGTAATTAAAAAATATCTTTGATCAGAAAATAAAATAATACAATCTTTTGATATCAAAAATTTTATTTAAATCCATAAAAGAGCAATTTCTCAATAATATTATTTCGTTTTCACCGATGTAAGGGAACGTGCAGAAACTATAGGCGGCAGCACTAATGCGACAGAAAAACTATGCGGACAGTAAAAAAAACTTATCAAGTCAAAATTGATGGCACCAGTTGGCAGCACCGTCTATGTGCACGTTCCCTACAGCCATCTAAATAATTATTGAGGTATTATTAGCTTAAGTATTCGTTTCCAAAATTGGAAAGAAGATTGAAGCTTCACCACAATAAAAATAAATAAAATTATTAGCAACTAGATCTTTAAATTGGAGACCGGGTTAACATAATTAATGAATGCATAATATTAATTATGTAATTTATGTTCTGTATGAAGTAACTTGTAACTTGGCGATAATTTAAGTTCGAGTAACTTCAAAGTATAGTGTGTTGTGTTTCAAAAATAGCAAAAAAAAACAATTTACAGTTAAAAAATAGGAAACAAATAAGAAACTCATAAAGAATTGAAAACTAAATTTCATTCAATTTTATACACTTATACCTACTTAACATAATGGCTAGATATTAACCCGGTCTGGTCAAATAACAGTTCACTTAATACTTAGTGTAACCTCCTCCCTGTTCAATAACAGCTTGCATGCGGGAACGCATGGAATTCACGAGATTTTCACACAAATTTGAACCTCGAATATTATCCCATATGTTAACACAATGAGCCATTAACGCCTCTGGCGTTCGCTCATTGTGACTATCCCAACGTTGGACTATAATTCCCCATAAGTTTTCGATGGGGTTCAAATCTGGTGACCTAGCGGGCCAAGGAATTGCACTAATATTGTTGTGCTGGGCAAACCAGTTCCGCACAACACGTGAACGGTGAATGGGACAATTATCTTCCACAAACGTTACGGATGGTAATTCTTCCTCCGGATACACAGTTCGAACAGTGGGCAACATGGTTTCTTCGAGCATTTGCGCATAATCAGCACCATTTGCTCGATTGGGCAACCGCACCAGTTCTCCCGGCCCAGCTGCACTCATCCATCCCCACATGTTTATAGTAATACGACCAGATTCCTTATTGGGCACTATGTGATCGCTATTATATCGTGTGTTGTTCCTACGCCATAAACTCAGACGCCCATGTTGGCTGGATTTAAATGTTTTTTCGTCGCTAAATATGACGGTACTCCAGTCAAAATCCAAATGCTCCATGGCAAATTCTAACCTTGCCCTTTTGTGGCGATCTGTGAGCAAGGGCTTAACTACATGCCTGCGATGATGAATGCCCTCGTTATGCAGAGCACGACGAACAGTGGCCACACTCGTGTCAAAAACACAGGCATAATGTTTGGTTTAGAGGAAACCGTTTTCCTCATAATCCGTAACCATGCCTTGACGTTGTGTTGAGTCTATGAGGCGTGGTCTACCTGATCTTGCACGGTGTAATAAATTCCCTTCGCTTTCATAACGGTGCACCCATAAAACAACTGTCTTCCTCTGTAACAAAAATAAAAATAAATTAAATTAAACTATAAAGGTAGGTAAATGATTAAAGTATTAAAAAAATATTAATTTGACATAGTTAGTAGAAAAAAATACTTACGTTTAAACCAGTCTCTCTGGCGATTTCCGACAATGTTTTGCCTTCACCGTGCAAAGCAATAATTTGTGATCTTTTAACTAAACTGATGTTACATCGAGAACTCATGTTAATGAAATAATGGAGTAAGTGTGGAAAAATACAAAGAAAGCAAATCGAATTACAAATACCTAGGTAGCAAGCAAACGAATGAGAATAATTCTTTGTTGAAATTGGTCTGGTGTTAAGTAATTTTCAATCTACCCTCTTAGCAAAATATTAAAATTCTAATTATTCACATTTACACGTAAGTTAGACAAGGATACAAATATAAGGTAATATACAATTCTTAGTTTCACTCGTTAATCTAATGTCTCGATGGCCGAGTTGCTAACAGAGTGGCTGTATATGCTTACAAACGGCCAAAGTGAATCGGGTTCGATCCCGAGCTCGAGATTTGGCAAAAATATTTATTTAAGCTTTTTGTCAGATTTGACACTTGGCTTGTGATAAAAAGCCGTGGTGGAAGAGTGGTTTCACTTAATATGATGGCCTCTCAAGCAGAGGATCGTGGGTTCAAGCCCGGGCTCGCACCACCGAGTTTTTCGGAATTTATGTGCGAAAGTGCATTTGAAATTTACCATGAGCTTTCTGCGAAGAAATTCAATGGTGTGTGTGAAGTTCCCGACCCGCACTAAGCCCGCGTGGGAACTACGACCCAAGCCGGTCTTACAATCTCAGATGAGCCCTGTGCCCTGCAGTGGGACGCATATGGGCTGGGATGACGATGATGGTGATGATGATGCGATGCTTGTCCATGCATGTCAATGTTTTTTCACGTGCGGCCTTCTGACATTTTCCATTGATATTTTTTATAAGTAGTATACTCGTATGGTAAGTGTATACCTATGTAAGTATTATATTTAATGTCGTTGTTTCATCATCATCATCATCATAATAACTGCCGGAAGACGTCCACTGCTGAACATAGGCCTCCCTCGAGACTCACCAAACAGGTCGGGTCCGTGCCATCCGCAACCAACGCGATCCCGCAACCTTAACCAGGTCGTCGCTCCATCTTGTTGGAGGCTTACCTACACTGCATGTTCCGGTCGGTGGATGTTTATTTGTTTATATATATTATATTTCTATTGTATTTAATATTTATAGCTATTAAGCTGCCTTTCTCCTTAAAAAAATTCGTTAATCGAACCTAAATAAAAACTTTTCGAGAACTTAGTTAATCAGATAATATTACGGTTGAGATATTTATACAAGAAGATCAGCACGTAACGAATAGTTTTGAAAAGTTAGTATAAAGATTACCCTCAGTTTAATTAATGAGGCACATCCAAGTAAGTATATTATTCAACATTCAACCTAATGTCGCAGTTCAATACAGCTGCCTTCAAAAAATCTCTGAAGTTAAATTACGGTAGTCCAACAATCGGCAACAAACATAATCTATCTAGCTGTATCTACGCATTAGCTAGACAAGGATGCAAACATTAAGTAAAATATACGATTGTTAGTTTCACTAGTTATCATAATGTCTCGATAGCCGAGTGGCTAACAGAGCAGGCGAAGATGCTAACGGATGCAAATTGGCCCAGAGTGAATCGGGATCGATCCCCGGCTTGTGTGAGGTTTAAGAAAAATGTTTTTGTTAGATTACCAATGTTACAGATTCCAAAAAAATACAAAAAGATAAGCCTGAGCAATCCGCGTTCGGCATACGAGAGTTCGGTTATTTGCAGCGTTAAGCAAATTATTCAAATATTTGTTAAACATTGACATGACGAATTATTACAATATTTATAAATTAATATGAATTGTGAAGAAGGAAGATTCCGAGCGAACGTATTTTTTTCATATAATATGGTAATACAACGCCATCTCGTAAGATTCGATTGAACTAGTACGGCTTATATGGTAGCTACTGGCACTCGTTTTCCCTTCATAGGATTTTTGCTTTGCTTTGTCCATGCACTTTTGTCGCCGACCGTACTTACATGCATTTTATTGAGGAATACATACAAAGTAAGAAGCCGGATAGTCGGCGCTATTTGGCGACTAATGCCGACTAATCGCCGACTAGAAAAGTGGCCGGATAGTCGGCTTTACCGACTAGTCGGCACATCTCTAATTTAAATTAAATTTAACTACAAGAGTACGGGACGCAATGGGTCCTGCTGTGGAAGTATTTGCCGATTGCCCTAATCCAGACTGTAGTGTCAAAAATGAAACGAGTATACTCCTATACTGGATGAGATAGCTCATCGCACAAAACGAGTAATTCGCCAGCCGGACTGTCTAGCAGGATTATGTTTTGTAACTAATGCTATTGTGCGTTAGATGGCGCTGTACGGACAATCGGACTATGCTGAATCGCGCTGTTAAGATTTTTCCATGATAGTATTATTGTGTCAACTTCAAATATAATGACATTTAACTAGTAACCGTCCTATGATTCACATCGGCGGCGGCAGTTGAACACTGACTGAATGGGTTAGATAACCACGTTGGGTAATGAAAATGAAAATATATTTATTGCTCATAAAAATTCAAAACAGTAGGTTAGGGACCTCCTAGTAGGTATGCGAGATACCTGTGACAGGAGACCCCGATCCTCTAAAAACTGTGCAACAATTACAATAAACTATATAATAGGTAAACATAAGAAAGTATTAGATTTAAATTCAAATTCTTAAATATTTTCAACTCAAACAAAAACTTAATTAAATTAAACCAACATAAACTAAATACTGATATATTTTATGTATGTTAAAAATGTGTGAGTAAGTGAGTGTGTGTGTGTGTGAGTGAATGTGTTTGTGTAAGTGAGTGAGTGCATGTTAAGTGTGCGTGTGCGTATACGCCTTAAGAGCAAAAAGCCTTAATGTAACGTAATAATTAATAAAACAGATCTATTCGGGAACTGTTGTTCGACTCTCACGGGTAGTGGGATGTTTGACCGAGCGCTGAGCACGAATATACACCCGAACAGTTGCAGACAAACCCGCGCGCTAAAGGCTAAAGCTAGCGAGTCCATGCGACCGCTGGATGATATCTTTGATCGATTGGCCGATAAAACACACATCTAATACTCTGCTTCCTGTGGAATCACAAAAAACCTAATTTCATTATGTCACACGTGTCACACGGATTTTTGTGGATTAAGGTGGAAGCGCACGCTCTAGGCGCGAAATTCAAACTTTTTACAGTTTTTAATTTATTGTGGGTAAACGGTGTAACTGTTTAACTTCATATGGTATTTGCGCTTGTGTAACAGTGTTCTTTATATTTTTGTGTAAAGTTTTTTAAGAATAAAACTATTAGCTTGAAATAAAAGTTGTCAAAACGTTGAAAGTCCGAATTTCTATGTTTGACAACTTTTATATCAAGCTAACAGTTTTATTCTTAAAAAGCTTTACACAATAATATAAAGAACATTGTTTTACAACCGCAAGTACCATATAAAGTTAAACAGTTACACCATTTACCCACAATAAATTAAAACCTGTAAAAATTTTGAATTTCGCGCCTAGAGCGTGCCGTTCCACCTTAAAGGGATTCTGATGTTTCCATGAATTTTCAAATGCAGTAGATCTACCAATGGTTGATCCATTCGGCGCCGATATGTATTCTGTAAGTGGATGAGCGTAACAAAGGTCGTTTTCATCTCTCATACTCGGAAAGTGAGGCAAATCATATCTGACATACGGGAGGATAGCTATTATTTTCTTCCCTAGGGTAGATATGAATTAAAAAAAAATAAAGGCATTGGCTGTCAATGGAACACATACGCATTCAGCCAAGCATTACGGCATATACATGGAATAATTAAGTATTGAGTTTTTTTTTTAATTAGTCATATTACAAATTTTATAATGCCAGTGAAATATTATTAAATTAAATTATTAATTTACATTAGTTTCTTATTTAGTGACTTAAACCAGAAAAGTTAGAAAATGTTAAGAAAAAAAACACGGTAAACGACAATGTTATTGTCCACACAGCCTATCTCTATACAGCTTAACTCCTTGGTTCAAATTGGTTACTTTCATATTTTATAAATAAATTTACTAAAATACCTACTTTATCTACTGTTTTCATTGATTATTATATTGAACAGTCTAAATTTTGTTAAATTAATTATACTTTAACAATAAACTCCATTGAACTATTTTACAACGATCATATTGACCAGTTAGACATTTTTATTTATTTATACTTATATTTTCTTACTTTCCTTGTAGTCGAAATGAAAAGCAGAGTGTTTAACACGGGAAAAACACCAATATCACCCTCGGAGTAACCTCGTGTGATATTGGTTATTTTCCTCCCTCGTTGAACAATCTACTATTCTTCTGTGGACATAGCAATTGACGAGATTTAATTTTTTTGACACCTGAACATTACTTCCGGAAAAATATTTATTATAATTAAAAAATATATCAAAATTTAACTGAAATCTGAAAAGAACTGTAATAATTATAAATTTGACAACAACCTCAAAGTCAGATTTACGTCATCACTTTTTTTAAGGGTTCCGTACCTCAAAATCGTACGTACCTCGTACTTCAATATTTTATGCATTTTGGCATTTAATTTGTTCCGAAAATTACCTGTTGCTAACGCGACTAAATCACGGTGCGCTCGCGACGAAATCGTCTTTAAATACGTTCGCAAATCACCAGTATAAAATGATAAGGCTCTCAGAATAAGGGTTTTTTCTAATAAAACGATAGCATCTCGTCAATACTTTAATAGATTAAACAGGTTACAACTAAATCGAAAACAACTCGCCGACGCTAACCCGCTAGCTACTTACTTAACTATACTCTACAATCGTAAGAAAAGCTGCAAAAGTTCTCAATCGGCCAACTGTTATGGTGGCACTTCACTTGGCGTTGCATGTTCGCGTTGCGCTATTGCCATCTCCGTCTTTCACGCTAGAATCGGCATAGTGCTCTTCTCTCGCACACGCAACTATTTCGTGAAATACGCCAAGTGAAGTGTCAGCATTACAACAAACATTTGCTTAGGTGTGTCTAGAAATAATTCCCATTAAAATTAAGTAGTTTTACAAAAATGATTCAAATAAAAACAAATTCTGACATCAGTTAACGAGGCGTTTTAAAAAAAATTGTAAACAATTAAGGGATTTAGTTGAAACAAAACGTAATCCATTCCTTTGTGTAACGAAAGTTACCCATATAGTTTGTACGACTCAGTTTCGTTACACAAAGGACGCCATCGTCATTTTGTTTTCATTAAGCCCTTAATTATGTTTTTTTTTGAAAACTACTCTAAAAGTACTTAGGTACTATTATATCTGATTTGATTTAAAACACTTAAATTTCATAAATTAAGTGACTGCTAACTAAGTACCTATTGGATTACTAATGTTTGGCAAAAACTGTTTACCAAAGTATCACATCGCAAACATTTTTTCCCAAATTTTTATTTGGCAAAAACTCAATTGTCAAAACTACTTATCGCAATTGGGAATGTCTAAAAAAATTACCAGTGGTTTTTATATTTTTTTTGTATAGAAAAGTCAATTATAAGAAACTAATTTCAATATTTTGTCATTTAGTTCATTACTTTTTTCAAAATTAATTATTGAAACTATTTTGGTTGATGACGTCAGATTATAATTGAGGGCTCCCACAATGCCAAATTTCTAAATCTATCTAAATGCGTACGATAAGGCAACCCCTTTAATTATTTTTTGCGTAGTGGTACACTATACACTGTGTCACTTTACTGGCACTGACAAAGTGCTAGATGTCAGACAGCGGGTCCAAATCAAACTCCGTAGTATAATCCACGCGTAAATTGTGAAGAATTCTAACCACACAGAATAAAGTACGACTTGGACCGGTCACGCAATTTACACCAATGTCAAATGAAGGTCATTGCTTATTTGTTATATAATAAATTCAGTACCTGGGCGACCGAGCTCTGCTCGGGCAGAAACTCGGTACCAAGCGTTTTCCCAGAGATAAGACCAAGCTAGATCAATTTTTCAACCCCGAAAACCCCCAAATACCAAATTTCATCGAAATCGTTGGAACCGTTTCCGATATCCTGATTATATACACCGGAGGGGGGGGGGGATGAGAGGGGGGGGGATGCGGGGGAGGGAGCGCGGGGGTATTAAAGGGGGGATGAAAATTTCATTGATTTTGCCGTAGGATGCACCGTTTTCAAGATATTTGACAAAAACACCGGAGGTTGGGTGAGTCACGTTAAACTATCGTCCGTAAACCGACTTTACAGACAACCGGCTTTTCCTGTTCTGGGGGGGTTACTACGAAATTCGAAGTTCGAAGTTCGGATCGTGCGGTCCCTCTCACTCTCGTAATAAATACCATTAGCGTGAGCGGAACGGCATGAAACGAAGTTCGAATTTCGCGCTTCGTAGTATAGGGCCTGTGCTCCCAATAGGGAACGTGCACATAGACGGTGCTGCCAACTGGTGCCATCAATTTGAATGTTTTACCTTGATAAGTTTGTTTTACTGTCCGCATAGTGTCTCTTCTGTCGCATTAGTGCTGCCGCCTATAGTTACTGCACGTTCCCTATAATACTTTTTCTAACAAAAAAGTAACTTTTTCTCACAAAAAAGTAACTTTTTCTCACAAAAGAAGAAACTTGACGTTTTCTCATGAAAAATAAACTTAAAAAAAAAAACTAAAAATGTTGAAAAAAAACGTGGATTCGAACCGAGGTCGGCTGGATCCGCGACCACCCGATTTTTAATGTGCCATTATGATCTGCTCGAAGTGGGCGAAATTTAGCTTTATATTCTAATGCAAACAAAAATAGCCGGAAAACACGAGTAAAAGCGATTTTCTGAAAATGAAACATAGCTAGATCAGTTTTTCATCCCCAAAAACCCCCACATACAAAATTTCATTGAAATCGTTGGAGCCGTTTCCGAGATCCTGATTATATATATATATACATATATACAAGAATTGCTCGTTTAAAGGTATTAGATAGATAGATAGATTACATAATATTAAAATGAAATAACTACAGAAAACGATTTAAAAAGCATTTATTTCGAAATGGTTTTCGATTTTCTATACATTGCAAAAAAATAGACATCCCCAATTTTACAGTCAGCAAACTCTTTTTTGGCAAGTGATTGTTTAGCAAATAATTACATGGTCATGTTCTAATTTCCCAATTTTTTTTGGCAAATGTATCGTTTGGCATAACATACCAATCCCAAAACATTGCATGGCACACGGTTTATATCCCAATTTGGGTAGTGCGTAGGATAAAAATTAATAATACCTACTGGTATTGTGAATTACGGCGGGATAAAGTGAAGAAGTGTACTGTATCTATGACTACTACATTAAAGCATGGAAAACATTCAATGTCATGGTTTCATAATATCAAAGGTAATGATCCTTTTCTGTGCTATCATAAAAAAAATACCTAACATCGAAGGCTAAGGCGGGAGCTACGCTACGCTTCGCTCCCGCCTTAGCCTTCTGAACCTGACCTGTCCGAGTCGCTTCTGCCCTGAAAGGTCTTGCTCGCTCGCTTCGCTCGCTCGCTGCCAGCGATATATCTAACAATGTTACCTACTAATATATATCTGCAACAAAATATTGCATGGCATACGACAGGGGTCACCAATTATTTCTGCCATTTGTTTGTTTTATACTTGAAATTCCTGTTTAGATACCTACTATTGTATTTCTGCAACAGTAAAAATTAATTATAATTTGCCGAACTTTTGCTATAAGTTGAGCATGGGAAGTAACAAATTTGGCAAACATTTTTTTGGCATATAATTTATGACAAAATAAAACATTTGCTTAATAAGCATTTGCTTAATAAAATCTTGACGAAGTGAAACTTTGCCAAATGATGATTTGACCAAATGAATAAAATGCGAAATGTAACTTTGCTAAACATTCATTTGGGAAATGAAACTATTGCGATAAGTTATTTGGGAAGTCATATTTGGGAAAAATAATTTGCCAAACGGCAGTACACCGTACCTATTAATGGCTCAGTTTCTTAGTCGATAGGTCCCGCACGCGGAGTGTGGTAGATTTCTATAACGCGTGCCATAGAGCCCGCATTCGGGGAACCGTTTTCATTGATCGATAGGGCCCGCATGCGGGGTGCGGTAGATTTCTATAACGCGAGCCATAGGGCCCAGAGTTCGTGGAACCGTTTTCATTGGTCGATAGGGCCCGTACGCAGGGTGCGGAAGAGTTCCATAACGCATGCCATAGGACCCGCATTCGGGGAATAGTAGCGGGGAGTCACCGCACGCTGTATATCGACCGAATTATCGATCAATGAAACTGAGCCTTTATCGTTATAGCAATTGGTTGTAACTTGAGCTTAAAGGAATTACATCCTGAAATCCATCTGTCATACAATCTGTCTCGTTACCTTTCACCATAACCATAGTCTTGTAGAGTATCATACAAAATTGTCTTACCTACCTACATAGAGCGAGCTATCTTACTTTAGAACCGGTATTTAATAATTTTACATCGTTTTTAAGGAAGTATTTAATTTGAGAAAAATATTTACACTTTTCTAAAAGACGAAATGGAGATTTTGCGCGCGAACTCATGGGTACTCGATACAATGAGGGTTTTCTGACAGGTGGAATATCGCTAGATGGCGTTAGTATCGTATGGTCTATTTGACGTTACACCCATACAACAAATGTCCAAGTTGTCAAACGGACCTGACGATACTAGCGCCAAATAGCCTCTCATAGAAAACCCTCATTTGTACACGAACGCATTCGCTAGACTGTCGAACTCGAGACTCCTCTCGAACGCCACGAACGCACATGTGCGTTGTTTGGCAAAATTATGTTAGAGGCATTGATGTTACTGCGTCACATGCATTAGGCCTCCTTTTTTAATTAAAAGCATGAAAAAATGCTTAAGGCGTGCAGCGCCTCTAGCGGAAAAAAATGGCAATTCATCACGGGCCAGTCCAAGTTGGACCCCTTTTTCTCATAGAGGGCGTGGAATAAGTCAAATTCTTTCCCATTTGCTTTCAAGACATAAAGTCAACCAAGTACTTAAATGTTTCAGTTAGGTACCTATGTACTTGCGAGTAATAAGGCCTCATCATCATCATCATCATCCAGCCTATATAAGTCCCACTGTAGGGCATAAGCCTCGTCTCCGAAAGAGGGCCTGGGTCGTAGTTCCCACGCGGGCCCAGTGCGGATTGGGAACTTCACACACACATAGTTTCGTTGCGTTAAGTGTATAGAATTATTTTACCGAACAAACTGCCGACATGTTTTAAAACTATCTTTTTGATACTGGCAAAATTGTCCTAAAACAGACAGAGCCATATTTTTTTTAAAACTGACATAGAGAAGCCGTGGTGGCCTATACTCCATTTAATTTAGAATTATAAACCGCAACAACATTATATTGCGGCTCGTGAACCGTAATCTCTTTACAATTTGTACTGGAGTAACAATTGACTACACGCAAATAAAGTGACATTAAAACAATTTTATTTTGCGGCTCCCAGACTAATGCACTGTACTATTTGCTAGGTAAGAAATAGTTGACGAGCCGCAATATAATGGTGTTGTGGTTTTCAATTCTAAATTAAATGAAGTATAGTGATATGACCTATGGCCTCTCGAGCAGAGGGTCGTGGGTTCGAGTCCGGGCTTGCACATCCGAGTTTACTACCATAAGCTTTACGGTGAATGAAAACACCTGCGAAGAAATTCAAAGGCGTGTGTGAAGTTCCCAATCCTGGCTTGGCTAGTGGGAACTACGCTCCAAGCCCTCTCATTATGTACCTGTGTCCTAAAGCGAGACATATATAGGCTATGATGATGGCTGACATTGAACCTTTGGTAAAGAATTTTTTTGGCCGACTATACATTTTTTTTATTCGCTTCTCCAAGGGTATATATAGCTAAAGGCCACCCCAAATACGGTGTGCCGCGCTGCCGGTGTGTCACCGTATATTTGATTACGCTCCGTCGGCGCCCCGCGCTCCCGGTTTGTGGTGGCCTTTAAGAGGTACAACTGAGAGCTTCATCTCTTTGCTATATTCCAAAAAACTATGCATTAGATTAGGCTAGCTACTTATTAAAACGAACGAACCTTTGATCAATTATAACTGTAGATCCACAGTCGCGCGCCCGAAAATGTCCGAGCCAAATGAGCGCCACTCTGATAAAAGTGGCCTTCTTTTTTCTCAGTACGTTGCGTGAAATTGTCAAGTTTAGCTGTCAAGTGTCAACCGAAATTCGACTGTAATGAAGTAAAGACTAGGTTCAAATTTCTGTGTAGGTGATGATTTTAATTGTTATGCAAACAAATAAAAAAGTTCGGACATTTTTTGAAGGGGATTTTGTTCGGCAATGTGTATCTTCAGTTATAATTGATCAAAGGAACGAACTGACTAAATTCAAACTAGAGCCAAAGTCAATTTCGATAAAATCAATGTTAGGTTAGAGATGACGTGTTTATGACACGCAAAATAGGTCGACAGGCCTCATCCACTTCAATACAGCTCCGTGACTGCATCTCTTTCGCTCTCGTGATAAATTGTATAGTCTATCTCTTTCTACCGAATTTGGTGGTGTAGCAGTTTCACAGTAAATTTCAACGGTTCCGTTTTCATATGTAATATCAAAAAGTTGTTTTAAAAAAAAGTGTTATTCACAATACCTGTCATGGGGCTTGTTGCATAACAAAGTATATCTAATATTACAAGCGGAACTCTCGCTTCAGTTATATTAACTAGAAAGGGAGTTCCGCTTGTAATTATTACAAGTTGTACTTTGTTATGCAACAGGCCCATGATGGTAGTTTTTAAACAGACTTTACCAAAAACTTAGAAGAAATTTCTAGGTATGGAAGCATAGTTTTATAACAGAGTTGTGCGAATATTTCATATTTTGCAATTTTAATGTACAGGCTGTTGTTGTGTTGTGTGTGTGTGTGTGTGTGTGTGTGTAGGTGCTTCAACCAATACTATGTTTTAAAATTGTCAATATTTCACCATCAAGCAATCAGTTGAATCAGTGGTCCTTGAAGTTTTTCAGAATTTATGTGCAAAATCACATGTGAAATTTACTGTGAGCTTTTCGGTCAAGGAAAACATCGTGAGGAAGCCTAAACACACCTGAGAAGAAATTCAATGGTGTGCGTGAAGTTCCCAATCCGCACTGGGCCCGAGTGGGATTTACGGCCCAAGCTCTCTTATGCTGAGAGGAGGCCTGTGCCCTGCAGTGGAACGTATATAGGCTGGGAAAATGATGAACTCTGTGAAGTCGTTCGGTACTTTCAACTCATAACAGCCTGCACAATAAAACTGATTATTTCATTGTATTTACAAATGTCTCATAAATCATAATGTATCAGAAACGAGGAAAATTAAGAATTTATCCTTTTAAGATAAAGTAATATCGTTTAATCCATTTATAATCGTACGTTGACACAAAAATAATGCGTAAAAAAAACTAAAAACAGTCACAATGGTCACTCGACACAGAGCGTCGATTCTGAATCAAGCTCGTATATGAAATTTTACTATATCGGAATTTCTACTTTAGACACACACACGGCTTTAAAGTGGTTATTCCAACTTCGTAAAGTTTCATATACGAGGTTGAGTCAGAGTACCGTCGATAGGAAGTTCTACTACCGTTTCAACCACTATTAAAATTATACTACGAAATTCGATTTTCAAACTTCGCATCGAGCCATCTTTGTGAGATCTAACTTCCAAAATTTGACATTTTTTCTATTGAAGTTTGTAGTGATGAGGCTAAGACGTATCATTTGTCAAACCTAGCGATTGTTAGCGAATTGTTCGAAATCGATTTTACGGTCGATTTTAACACAATCATCGCATATCTATGACAGTCTCTTCAAACAAAAATGTGTTAGCTGGGCATTTCTATTTTTCGTTGTACCCAAAATTAAGAAATTGTTAACAGGGAGTTAAAATTAGTCCGTTTAGTTACGCACTCTTTCAAGTCTTTACAATTCTACACTTCTTGCTAAACATCGTTAAACTTGTCCGATTTTTTAAATTTTTTTTACTGTAAAGGCTTGAAAATAAAAATAAATAAATAAATATTAGGGGACAATCTTACACAAATCGATCTAGTCCCAAACTAAGCAAAGCTTGTACTATGGGTACTAGACGACGATAAACATACTTATATAGATAAATAAATACTTAAATACATAGAAAACATCCATAACTCAGGAACAAATATTCGTGTTCATCACACAAATAAATGCCCTTACCGGGATTTGAACCCAGGACCTCTTGCTTCGTAGGCAGGGTCACTACCAACTAGGCTAAGCGGTCGTTATAAAGTGAATAACTAAACGGACTAATTTTAACTCCCTGTTAACAATTTCTTAATTTTGGGTACAACGAAAAATAGAAATGCCCTACTAATCGTGTATGGCATAGGAAAACGAATACTGGAAAGTTGAATTTCCCATACGTAGGATTTTCATTCAGTCATTTCCGCAATTTCCGCGAACAATCAATACCACTTCAATATAACTTGTTTTAGGAACCATCGTATTTAATTTAATTAGCTTTTTGCTTTGGTTCTAAACAAATCGTTCAAATCGATTTTTAGCAACTTACGAAAATGTTTCGGTGATGTTCGATAACAAACACCGTGACACGAGATTTTTATGTATTAGATAGATATTTATTATTTTTTAGGGCTCTGTTGACTCTGGATTTATATAGATACGGCCGTTTATAGCGCACAATTCTGTACAGAATCCTCGATGCGCGAATCCGACTCACACCTCGCTGTTTTTTTTATATGCGACGGAATACAGGAAGCGGTTAAAACGCTAGTAGAATAACCCACACACGCGTGTCTAACGTAGGATCCATCCTCCAATCGCTCCTACAAAGTAATAATAAACACTTTAGTTCCGATGAACTGTCGATACAAAAATCAGCGTAAAAATTGACAGCTGATTCAGAAAAAATAATATTTCCTTTTACCAGTCCATGGAGTTTGATAGTTGATACTATACAATAAAAATAAATGGACGTAAAAAATACTTATAAATAAAAAAACTTAGGCAGTTTGGGTTTTTGGTTTTAAAATGTTACTCACTGGTTCCCGATTCGTCAGATTCTTGTTTCGTCGGATTCTTGTTTCGTCGAATTCTTGCTTCGTCAAATTTTTACAGTTAGGGCCGCTTGCACAGTTCAGGGTTAAAAAATTAAATCGGTAACCCTGGGATAAGAATGACCGTTCCATACATTTTGACACTTGTTAACCCTGGGTTAGCAGTTAACTCGGAGTTAAGTTGCTAACCCAGGTCCGCGCAAGCCGGCCTTCTATCTATCTATACTCCATTTAATTTAGAATTATAAACCACAACAACATTATATTGCTGCTCGTGAACTGTAATCTCTTTACAATTTGTACTAGAGTAACAACTGACGACACGCATATAAAGTGACATTAAAACAATTTTATTTTGCGGCTCCCAGACTATTGTACTGTACTATTTGCTAGGTAAGAAATAGTTGACGAGCCGCAATATAATGATGTTGTGGTTTTCAATTCTAAATTAAATGAAGTATATCTACAGCCAATGTCCGTCCACTGCTGGACGTAGAGCTCCCTCATACTGCATTCTGTTTTAATGAATTAAAATTCATATGGAATATATCAACAGGTGATTGGTTAAGTTTGGCTGAACAAAGGTTTTTCTCCTCTCTTCGCCATTCGTTTTCATATGAACTCTAATTGCGGACTATGACATTTTGAGTCACACACATTGCACTGATTTACTGTCATTAAGTAAAAACGGAAAATCGTCCACTTGCATTGGCCTTTCGAATTTAGACCAAAAATTTAGATTGTGAAAAATAATTATAACCAAATATCTTTTCGCTGTATGAAAAAAATTCTCAATCACAATAAAAAATACGGTAAAGCACACAGCCGGTTTACAGAGGTGTGCAGTGAAACTAACCTATCATCTGCGTAAATCTGGACAAATTTGAAGACACAGTACTTTATGAAAATAATTCGACAAACCAAAAACTCGACCAAGCAAGCATTCGACGAACCAACAATTCGTCGAATCGGGTACTAATCCTAATTGAATTCAATCACAACAGAGATTGTGATAACAGTTCCTATTCTTTTGAGGTTAGTTACGTTAAACATATTTATGCGACGTAGACCCGCAATAATGACACTACAACGGTCTACATTCCATACAAAATATGTCTAACAATAAACTGCGTTTGTTATGTTATATTGTGTAATATCTCAAAGAATACACAATAGTAGTGTAGTTTCGAAGTCACTACAATAAATAATTCCGTACATATTTGAACCATTTTCAAACCAAAAACCGCTTAAAAAAATATTTAAAAAAATTAGCACCTGCGACGCGGAAGGCTTAAAAACTAAGATATAAGACTTAATAAAATATAAAACCTTGTATAAAAAATTCGATTTTCATTTCACTTCCTATACAATCATTATTTAATCATGTCTACAATTTCTACAGCGATTTAAAAAGAAACGAAGTATAGCTTTCACAAAAACCCTCATTAACGCATCCACTGCCACCTGACTTCCACAGGTGCCACCGACGCACATGTGCGTTCAAAATGTATGAATAATTATGACAGCGGCATTGGGCGAAGTCCCGAAAACGCGTATATGCGTCTGTGTCAGTGAATGCGTTAATTGGTGGAGTTAGTTACCCTATCGTAATTATCTTGGATTAATTATATCATTGTCTTCAGTTCGTTTATTTTAGCATTAGAATAACGGCAAAGAATCTTGAAGAGTCATTTTATTAAAAAAAAAAAATAGTACTATTTATTACTTTGAAACCAAAAGAATGCACAGCTAAGGAGTGGAATTCCCTACCTGCCGTGCTCCCTGAACACTACAATCTGGGCCCAATTGCATAACAAAGTACAACTAATATTACAAGCGGAACTCTCGCTTCAGTTCTATTAACTAGAAAGGGAGTTCCGCTTGTAATATAAGTTGTACTTTGTTATGCCAAACGCAAGCCTATACATATTGTATAAAAAAAGCAAACGACCACATTTATGTCCTTGCTAATTGTTTAATATTTGCTGTGACTTACTTTTCAAGTGTTTTACACTTTGATCAATTATAACTGTAGATCCACAGTCGCGCGCCCGAAAATGTCCGAGCCAAATGAGCGCCACTTTGATAAAAGTGGCCTTCTTTTTTCTCAGAACGTTGCGTGAAATTGACAAGTTTAGCTGTCAAGTGTCAACCGAAATTCGACAGTAACGAAGTAAAGACTAGGTTCAAATTTCTGTGTAGGTGATGATTTTAATTGTTACGCAAACAAATAAAAAAGTTCGGACATTCTTTGAAGGGGATTTTGTTCGGCAATGTGTATCTTCAGTTATAATTGATCAAAGGTTTTTCAATAAAAATACACGTCAAGATCGCTCACCATTTTTCTAATGCTAAAACAAACGAAGCAGATATAGCTAAACCGTTTAAATGAGTCCTCGCCCGCACCTCCCCCCCCCCCCTTTGTCGTCATACCCAAGCCCCTATACCGCTCGGGCGACAACTCATTTAAACAGTCTAAAATAAAAAAAAACATTATTTTTGTTTTGTTGTGGTTTTCTAGCTATAGTTTTCTATTTAAAATCGGCTAGGATTTTACAGCAAAGTGGCACAAGATTATGATTAAATAATGATTGTACTATTTTAATTTCGATTAAAAAAAAACAACTAATCAATCACAGATTCTATCCGACTGCGACGGTTTGAAGGTTCATGGGCAAGACTTTCTTAACCTCAAGTCTTGGTGTACTAAAATGAGTACAAAACATTGTCTTGTATTAACTCGTGGAACTACAAATCGATTAAAAAAACCGCATTTTGCCGGTTTTTTTAAGGGTGGGGCTTGAAGCGTTTCAACCGCCGGTATGTATTACAATACCGAAGTACGAAAGACCGAATGTATTAAAACATCTAATGGGTCATAAGACCGACACGATTTTTTTCTGAAACCGTAAACTTTTTATGATTGTTATAATTTAAAACAAACCTAACCTAACCTAATGGGTTCTGTATGATGCCATTTTAATAAATTCTGAAAAGTTTACGGTTTCAGAAAAAAATCGTGTCGGTCTTTTGACCCATTCGATGTTTTAATACATTCGGTCTTTCGTACTTCGGTATTGTAATACATACCCTGCCAAGCCGGTTGAGACGCTCCACTGCCCCACCCTTAAACGGTTTTGACTGTATATATTTTTTATTTATAAATTATGTAAATAAAATTACTTCAATACCTACTGGTAAAGAATATTAAAGACATGTCAAATTGTTCTCTTATTAAAAATTTATAAAAAATATAGAATAATTCACTTGTGTAATGGTGCTCCCACACTGGTGTTATAGTGTTATGACGCCGGATGACAAGCAAAACTCACTAAAATTTCTGTCGCTGCTCTTCAAAAAGTCGTATCTAGTTAGTAATTTCATACTGAGATACGAGCTTTGTTTTAAGTAGGTATTTGGTACTTAGTGACTTTTGCTCGTCACCCGACGATATAACGTTATAACATCGTTACACAACACCACTTAAGAGGGTTTATACCTGCTGAGCTGGCAACGTTGCATTTTTGTTAGTTTTTCTCGATTATTCCATAAAAATTGAATGAAAATTAAAAATGTTTTGAATACAAATTGTTCTAATATATAAGTTAATGTGTCTACTGTAATAATAATTCGTGATAAGACTTTTATTTTCTTTAAAAACCGTTAGGTAATAATTTATTCGTTTTTAAAGAAAATAAAAGTCTATCACGAATTATTATTGCAGTAGACACATTATCTTATATATTAGAACAATTTGTATTCAAAACATTTTTAAATTTTATTCACTTTTTATGGAATAATCGAGAAAAACTAACAAAAATGCAACGTTGCCAGCTCAGCAGGTATAAACCCTCTTAAGGCCCATTTACATTATACAACTTTCTTGCGCTTTCCATACAATAAAATTGAGGCAATAAAACATTGCTCAGTCTAAACCAAAGGTTTCTATGGTTTAGACTGAGCAATGTAAATAGGCCTTTAAGGAGTGCCATTGCACTAGAAATAGTTGTTTAGGTTCACTTCGTCCCCATTCCCATCTTGTCAACTTCCTAGTTCGTCAGCAATCCCGTTTCGCACACAACCAATTCCCAATTCGTCCACTTCCTATTTTGTCAACATTCCCATGTCGTTCACTTTCCCATTTCGTAACAAAACAGTACCTAACGAAATTGGTAGTGTATCTGAATAGTATTGACCCGCGCCGTGCTTACCAAGTATTTTTCTTAACATGAATACCTACATCACAAAATAAAATTTTCCCTGAGAATTAAGCTAAGTTATAGCGAAAACCGCATTAAAATCGGCTAGGAATGTTGACGAAGTGGGAACATTTACGATGTGGGAATGTTGACTAAGTGGGAAAAGGACGAAATGGGAATATGGATAAAACTGGAATGTTCACGAAGTGGGAATGTGAACGAAGTGAACCTAAACGAAAATAGTTACAATAAAGAAGTGTATTAAGTATTACATTGTTTCATTTTTATATTTTCTATAAAATTATATTATTACAAACAAAACTTGGAGCGATCACTAGTATATGCGAAAAGAATCGATAACTGAGCTCATCGATGTAGGTAAATTCCGATGTCTGTTTATAAAGTTATATAACATTTTATAACACCAGTGTGGTAGCACCATAACAGTGTAGGACAAAAACTGTTTTGTACCATATTTAGTACACGACAAAATCACAATTAAATAAAAGAATACTAAATGAGATAAGAACGAGACCAACGGGAATGCTCAACGAATGCACACTGCAATAGTTAAAATTAATACTTTGATTAAATATCTTAAAAAAGACTCTAATTTTCAAAACAGTCGGATGTCAAATTTAAAAAAATATATATTCCGTTTAATTTAAGAACTTAAAAATAGAGTTCATAATACTAGCATAAAAAAAATAATGCCGATTTTTGATTAAAAAATAATAATTTTTCACTTAACCTTATTTAAAATTACGTTAAGAACTGTAATGAATTATTGATTTTAAATGTATTTTATAATTAGCGATATTTGTCACTGACAGAGCTACGTTTTTGACAGAAGTTTTATTTGACCTAAGCACGGAAAACTCACTTTCACGAAATGTACACTTTTTCTAACTGTACACTTGTTTGATCACTTTCACGGAAGGTGTATGTAAAGCGCAAAAAGTCCACTTCCCAAAAAATGCGTTTTCTCAGATACTTACAGATACAGCTTTCCAGAAGGCACAGTTTCCAAAGAGCCGAATTTTTACATAAAACGGCCGACTCACAAACGTGTACATTTTGGGAATGTGTGCGTTTTAGAAGAGTGTACTATTTACACTATTAGAGAAAGTACACATTTCGGATAAAGTGCGTTACACGAGCCTAAGTCTTTTATATTAATTTACCAAAAAATGCTTACGCCTAAATTCCAGAGTGGATAGCCAGATTTATTAAAAATGTGCTGCTTTAAATTTTATAACATTAAAAAAAACCTATTCAAGTCGACATAGCATTATGTAATATCTATCTCGTAGGCTAGACTTTGCTTGCTGCATTTTATAAAGTGTCAAATTACTTTGATATTTTCGTTTTTTAACGAAAACTGCTTTTCATTAAGATGCCGACAATTGCAGGTCGTAATTTACCCGTACATCTAAACTTAGAACTAGATTACTAACTGCCGCACGAAAAAGCATTAGCTATGTTAAGACAATAACTAAGACAGCCGTCGATTATGTGTTTAACCAATTCACAGAAAACTGTCATTTTAGGTGTAGCTCGTAAAACCTACGAAACGTGCACTTCTCAATGTGTAGTTTTCCCAGAATGTACACTTTTTCAAAAGATTGTACATATTGTATAAACAGCCGTCTCATACCGTGTACATTTTGGGAACGTATGCGTTAAGGAAAAGTGTACTTCTTCGAGAAATACGATTATATACGAGTATCTTGGTACAGTCATACTCAAACTATGAGCGAATTAATGCCTCCATGTGCAGTAGTCAAGAAACTAGTCCATTATACATTTATCATGATAGGTTTTCAAAAAACTTGCACTTTATAAAATCCAGCATAAACTTCAGATCCAGTACTTATACCTAAAAGTCTGAATATATGTATTGTAGTAAACTGTATGATGTTAACTTAACCGGGCGGTAGGTAGCTGAACAATCGGTACTTGTCTCTTATGTGGGGGCGGACGTCGTCTTTCTGTAAAAGAAGTACAATATTAGATTCTACCTTTAAAGGGTTCCGTACCCAAAGGGCATCCATAGCCACGACGATCGACCAGACGGCCTAGTGGTTAGAGAACCTGACTATGAAGCTTGAGGTCCCGGGTTCGATTCCCGTGTCGGGGCAGGTATTTGTATGAAAAATACGAATGTTTGTTCTCGGGTCTTGGGTGTTTAATCAGTGGCGTGCCTAGGGTATCAAGCTATGGCAAGCCGAGAGATATGTTTTAGTATTTTTTATAATTTAATGTAGGTAAATCCATCTTGTTGCCGCTTTACTCAGTTTGGGCAAGTTTACCAAAGCACACTTCATTCTATTACTAGACAGAATTTTAAATTTTACAGACTCATTCTCACACGCAACGCACTAAAACAAGAATACCTATTTATTTTGTAATTACATAAATTCACGCATTTTACAACGCCTTGCATGGTATGGCCCACGATTCGATATAAACAATCGTGAAGTTATTCATCTCGCCCGCGCACTCGCGTTCTAAACCAAACGCAGTAAACTTCACACCGTAAGCCAGATTCAAAATTGCAAAGAAAGCGCTATATATGCAGCTATACATAGATATTTGCAAAACTAACGTTTTCCTAAGTATGAAGAGAGCGTTTGGAAGCCCCTTTTTTTTTTAATTTATTGTAAATTTTATTATACACATATACACATATGAAATATTTCGCCAAATTGCAAAACAATTTGTTGGCGAACTATACACTCAAATCAAAAAAAAAAATTTTGTGCACAATAAATACAGTACATATTACAAAACTAAACTACTGACTATACTACTTAACAATTTTTTGAATGGAAAGAGTTTATCAACCAAGTTTTCAACTTCTTTTTGAAACAATTTTTAGTTTTACATTCTTCCTCCGAGAATAGGCTGTTGAATATACGCGGTATTAAGTACCTCCTCGTCCTTTTTCCATAAAAGTTACTGGCTCGAGGCTCCACATATTTTTTACGTAATGCTAGTCTAAAACAACGATTGTATTTTTTAAATTGCTTAAATTCCAGGCTCTCATACTGATCCAATGCTAACAAATAATTAACCTTTTCGGTCACTGGTATTACATTACAAATTTTAAATAACTTATTATAGTTTTTACAGCACATTTTTTTTGTCTTTTTGTCTACCAACAATTTTAATAACCTACGTTGCAAATTCAAAGTTTTTTCCAGTTGCGTTTGAAAGGTTCTTCCATACGCAACGAGCCCGTAACTTAGCACTGAATCTGCTAAGGCGTGGCCTTAAAAGCCCACAAGAGCGAGCGAGATGTCATGCTATTTATAACGTCGCTACTATCGCCTGTCGCCGCGTCGGCCGCCGTACAGCGCCGCTGGGCCGCGCAGCGGATTTGTTATGCAATTCTTGGTATTTTACGTAAAATAAAGCGCGTTATTATGAAAGTGATTTTATTAGAACTTTTTTCGTTTGGACGAGGTTTGGTTTTTATTTTTAATCTTGATTTGAGATTTATAAGGCAAGCCCGGCTTTTGGGCTTCTATGTAAGGATCGCTACTGTGTTTAATATGTATTTAAGTATGTATCTATCTATATAAGTATGTTTATCCGTTATCTAGTACCCATAACACAAGCTTTGCTTAGCTTACTTTGGAACTAGGTCAATTGGTGTGAATTGTCCTGTGATATTTATTTATTTTATTGCACGCATCCAGGGCACGCATCTTTCTGTATAAAAATCCACAGAAATAATAATAAAGAGGATAGAAGTGCCTTAGACGCGTGACCTTGGCGCCGCGCTTGTGACTCATAGGTCACAAGCGCGCGACTTGTGGCTTAGTGCTATTTGAAACGTGGGTATGATAACAAGTGCTTTAAAATGGTGTTTTGCAGCATTAGCAATTGCGGAAACTCGTCCACACTGTGTAATTAAATAAAAATAAATAAATAAATAAATAAATATTAGGGGACAATCTTACACAAATCGACATAGTCCCAAACTAAGCAAAGCTTGTACTATGGGTACTAGTCGACGATAAACATACTTATATAGATAAATAAATACTTAAATACATAGAAAACACTACACTATACACTAATAAGGGGATTACATTTCATTGGTATGTATTAATTTAATGTAATAATGCGGTTTATATTAAAATACAACTTGAGAAAATATTTCATTATGAAATATTGGTATACACGTTATTAACACGAAACTTCATGTACCATTGCTGCTCATATCCTTAAAAACACAGATTGCTTTGAAGTATACGCAGCAATGTAATGTAATTTTTGATAAACCTTCTGCCTCGCACAAATGTTCATGGTACGAACACAAGACAGGTTACGACTACACCGGTGTACACTACAACCATATTGCCGACGCGGCCAATGAAGAACGCCGTTGTGTAAGTGTGGGTATGACTTACGGTGAGTGTTATTCATCGCTGTCTCTAAGTGGTTAGGTTCATAATTGTTTGTAAGCAAAAAGTATTGGTAATTGTGTGCGTGATTGCGTAGTACGGTTCCGGTCTTTTGCGTGTGTGCATTAATAGTAAGTAGAGGGGACAAACTAGCGCCACTGGTCCCGGAACAAAATAGGAACTAAGGCATTTCTATTCTCTTTATTATTATTTCTGTGTAAAAATCATAGCTTAGTTGAACCCGTTTGCACCAGTGCTACGCTATTGTGGACCAATGAACATGATAGGTTAATATCAGAACATCCATAGCAACGTAGCGCAGCACATCTCTGGTGGAAAGTCACCCTAATACAGTATTAATGAATCACTTCATCGTTCCAAAATGTCAAAATATTTACGGCAAAAGGATCTGGTCCTACTACCTTCCTCAAATACTGAATAATTTTCCCAGGACTACAATTGGGAATGTCTAAAAAAAATTAACAGTGGTTTTTATATTTTTTATGTATAGAAATTATAAGAAACTAATTTCAATATTTTGTTATTTAGTTCACTACTTTTTTCAAAATTAATTATTGAAATTATTTTGGTTGATGACGTCAGATTATAATTGAGAGCTCCCACACTGTCAAATTTCTAAATCTAACTAAATATGTACAATAAGGCAACCCCTTTAATTATTTTTTGCGTAGTGGTACACTGTAACTAGTGTCACTTTACTGGCGCTGTCAAGGTGCTAGATGTCAGACAGCGGGTCCAAATCAAACTCCGTAGTATAATCTACGCGTAAATTGTGAAGAATTCTAACCATACAGAGTATAGTACGAATTGGACCGGTCACGCAATTTACACCAATGTCAAATGAAGGTCCTCGCTTATTTGTAATGTAATAAATGCATTACATAATATTAAAATTAAATAACTACAGAAAACGAGTTAAAAAGCGTTTATCTCAAAATGGTTTTCGATTTACTGTACATTGCAAAAAAATAGACATCGCCAATTGATAAAATAACTAGCGATCCTAAGAACATTAAAAACATAATTAAGAATTTATTCATTAAGGGCAACTCATAGCCTAGCAATTAGAATCTTTAAAAATAAAGATTGGCTAGGTATGCCAATATTGTATAATTGTTATGAAACAGATATAAATTTTTTTTTTTTTTTAGTGGTAGTAGTGTTACCGTGGCTAGGTTTTCCAGGAAAGGCAGCAGTTTGAGTAGTTCGTTGTCGCTGCGGTCCACGAACCAGCTGTCGATCGGGATGCCATTCTCCAACTGATACCCGAAAGCCTGTCAAGAGGATATTAATAGCATTTTAAAATTCGGAATGGAATGTTTCGTGTGCTCTGGCTAAGGTTCATATCAAAGAAAAAAATAAAAAAGTTGAGCAGAATATTAGTAAATATAAGAAAAATTAACGTTCATACTTAGATTATTTATGCACTAGATAGAGCTTTGGTGGCATGGAAACGTCCCGTAAAAATATAAGCCAACAGTTGGCTTATATGTCATTTGCGTCATTTGCAGGGTTGCCAATAGTATAAAATCCCCAAACGCATTGTCGAAATTCCCCACGTGTGGGGAATGAAAAATTATGTAGACCGAGTGACTTAGTTTAGAGCTGTTGCGAATAATAAAATTGTAGGAAATTAATCAAGACTAGCAGAAATTTCATGTCAAATGTCGCGTATTTGTGTTCATACTTAAAATCCCCTCATTTTCCCCGAATTGAAGCTCTCCCCACACATTCCCCAATCAGCTTCACTTTCCCCACATTTTGGGGAATGTGAAATTAACTGGTATCATTAAGCACGCACCAGTGACAACCGGAATGACGTAACGCGATCGTAATATGAAGCTGTCAAATGGATTTGTGGACGTTTTGTATCGCAATGTTTGCTACTGACGCTCCATCTAGTGCATAAATAATCTATGCGTTCATATTAACTTTTCTAATGTAACCTTATGGCGTTTGACATAAGTGTCAGTCGTTTGACAGTTGGAGTGATTGACAGAATATGTGCTACATAACATAATATCATTTAAATTAAATGCTCGGGTCTTAATTATACACTTTTTTTTGTTTTTTTTTCACCCCTATTTTTTAAAGTTACACACCCTGTCGTTAGTTTTAAAATAAAATGTAAGGATGTAAGTTGTCCGAAATAAATGATTTTTTTATAGCTAAACCATTGAACCGAGTCCTTTCGTTAGTTAAACGGTTTAGCTATAACGTGGAACAAACCTGCGGGCTGTTGTCCACGATGACAGTTTTGCGCAGATCCCGCCCCAAGATCGACAGGTCCTTGACGTAGTTGCCGTTAACCAGCAGACAATGCTCTCGGAACAATCTGGAGACAATATAATCTTGATTCAAGTAAGTCAAAATATACAGGGTAATTTTTTCATCAGTGCACAAATTTTGATACGTGATTCAGTATCGTTGATAGATCACGACGATTATCTGTTCAAAATTTTTTTTTTACATTTTGAAATTTGGGTTGTTCATAGTAATTCATCCAATAATTGGTCGAGTTACTATGAAAAACAAAAAAAAATAAGTGATAGATATTATAACGAAAAATACTGAAATTTGTTATTTTAACGTCACTGAATCACATATTAAAATTTGTGCAATTAATAAAAAAATACCCGGTATTTGGGTTGTTCTTCTTTTTTACCTACAACGAATCGAAGTTATCGAAGTTTTTGAACTATCGATAATTGTGGTTTCAGTGTACGATTAAAAAAATTGCATTAGTTTTTTTATTAGAACTAATGTTTCTTTTACGCCCAATACTGTTTTTTTTTGGGAACGTATCAAAATATATAAAGTTTAAAAAGAATAATGGACGAAATACATAATGGTCATAATACAAATTTTCCATGAAACTATTGATTAAACGATTTTTTTTAATCGTGTAATCTACAGATTGGTTTAGGTTAGGTTAGGTTTATTTTATGAAAATCCTGTATAGTTGAGAATTTCCAAGAAAATTGCTTTATATCAAATGACCATTATGTATTTCGTCCATTATTACTTTTAAACTTTATATATTTTGATACGTACCCGTTTTTTTTTTTTTTATTTAATGTGACTTAGGCTGTGTTTCCACCGGAGATGTGCGAGGATGCGTTGCGAGGGATGTGTTTGTCATGAACCAATAGAAACACTTCATTCACTTAAGACCTTTTGAAATGTTTCTATTGATGAACTAAAACAAACTACTTTGCTTGAAGGTCGCGGGTGAGCAAATTAATTGTTTTAGTTCATTAATATGGACGTTGCAAAGTAACGCCTGATTCAATAAATTAATAAAGTATTTCTATTGGTTCATGACAAACACATCCCTCGCAACGCATCCTCGCACAGCTCCGGTGGATACGCAGACAAAGCGACGCGGTCGCGAAGGAATTTTGATGGTCATTAACCTTTTCAACGCCAACGACACATATAGGTGTCACAAAGTACATTGTCAAAGTGATCTTGACACAATGACATAAGATTCAAAGCAGGTTTACGTATTGTCGAGGCGTGGCGTAGAAAGAGTTAAGGGCCGTGACGACAAAAAGTTTGAAAAACACTGTTCTAGAGCCCACGCCTAGGACAACGTGACAAGATAAGAACCTAGTTGCTGTAGTTTGGCCCGCATCAAAGAAGCTTCAGTCGCAGGCACGCGCGCAGTTTGGACGGTTGTGTGGGGTTTGGACGTTGGGACGGACGCGCTGATCGAGCTGGATCGCTTGCCTCGCGCAGCCGCCGCGACTATCTAAATTCACAATCACGCGAACACTACTGGCTCGCGCGGCTGCCGCGCATAATCTGTACACACCTTAACGCGTGTACAGTGGCTCAGCGCTCACCTGTACTAGATCCAGCGGCGACACGGGTCCAGCAGGTTGAGCAGCCGGTCGGCGTACACGCGCTGGCTGGCCGTGAAAGGATCACTTCGCACGTGACAAGACCAGTATCTAGGTGGTGTAGTGTGGCGCGGCTCTCACTGGCGCAGGTACAGTGGCTCAGCCTCACCTGTACTTGATCCAGCGGCGGCACGGGTCCAGCAGGTTGAGCAGCCGGTCGGCGTACACGCGCTGGCTGGCCATGAAAGGATCACTTCGCACGTGACAAGACCAGTATTTAGGTGGTGTAGTGTGGCGCGGCTCTCACTGGCGCGTGTACAGTGGCTCAGCGCTCACCTGTACTTGATCCAGCGGCGACACGGGTCCAGTAGGTTGAGCAGCCGGTCGGCGTACACGCGCTGGCTGGCCGTGAAAGGATCACGTCGCACATGACAAGACCAGTATCTAGGTGGTGTAGTGTGGCGCGGCTCTCACTGGCGCGTGTACAGTGGCTCAGCCTCACCTGTACTTGATCCAGCGGCGACACGGTTCCAGCAGGTTGAGCAGCCGGTCGGCGTACACGCGCTGGCTGGCCGTGAAAGGGTCACTTCGCACGTGACAAGACCAGTATCTAGGTGGTGTAGTGTGGCGCGGCTCTCACTGGCGCGGGTACAGTGGCTCAGCCTCACCTGTACTTGATCCAGCGGTGGCACGGGTCCAGCAGGTTGAGCAGCCGGTCGGCGTACACGCGCTGGCTGGCCATGAAAGGATCACTTCGCACGTGACAAGACCAGTATTTAGGTGGTGTAGTGTGGCGCAGCTCTCACTGGCGCGGGTACAGTGGCTCAGCGCTCACCTGTACTTGATCCAGCGGCGGCACGGGTCCAGCAGGTTGAGCAGCCGGTCGGCGTACACGCGCTGGCTGGCCATGAAAGGATCACTTCGCACGTGACAAGACCAGTATTTAGGTGGTGTAGTGTGGCGCGGCTCTCACTGGCGCGGGTACAGTGGCTCAGCCTCACCTGTACTTGATCCAGCGGCGGCACGGGTCCAGCAGGTTGAGCAGCCGGTCGGCGTTCACGCGCTGGCTGGCCGTGAAAGGGTCACTTCGCACGTGACAAGACCAGTATCTAGGTGGTGTAGTGTGGCGCGGCTCTCACTGGCGCGGGTACAGTGGCTCAGCCTCACCTGTACTTGATCCAGCGGCGGCACGGGTCCAGCAGGTTGAGCAGCCGGTCGGCGTACACGCGCTTGCTGGCCGTGAACAGGATCACCTCGTAGGTGCGCGACACGCGGGACAGGAACTCGGCGAAGTGGGGGCGCGTGCGCACGAACACCTGGAAAACAATAGCACATTAGAGATAATCTACGATGACATGGCCCGCCGCTCCACAATTCAAGAAGTCTTCAAAGTATTGTGAAGTTTATAAAGCACACCAAAACTTTCAACGCATGTGTGCGTGTTGAGACAGCCGTCAAACAAAAGCAGATACAGTCAAAACCGTTTATTACGACTTTCAAGGGACAGCAATATTTGGTCGTTAAACACGGTTGGTCATTGTTACCAGTGTTACTTTGGTATTTAAGATCGTGTTGGTTTTTTCTTGGTCGTTACATCCAATATGTCGTTGTAATTGGTGTCACTATAAACGGTTTTGACTGTACTACTAAATAAAAATTATTTCGTAAATGTGTGACTAAACACATTGAAATAGTAATGTGGAGCGGCGGGCCATGTTATCTTAGTTTATCTCTACTACAGAGTTCCGGCCGAGGCTTAAAAAGTGCTTTTCTCATTTTTTTTATACAATATAGGCTTGCGTTTGACCACAATCACGCCTGCAACACACACACACACATATATACATATATATATTGCACATGCAATGAAATAAATAAAAAAACTTCAAGAAATTAAAATTGCAAAGAAAGCAACTGTTGCTTGTTTTTTTTTTAGGGCTGAATGCCATGATGCCATAGACCTTTAAACGTCATGATGCTGTGTCACATGAAACAATAGACGATCGCTTTCCCGGCCTGCAATTCTGTATTAAAATACATTACATAGCACTCGTCTAACCGGGCCCGCAACGTGATATGTCCAAATAATGGAACGTAAGGTTAACATTTCATTGCATCTTTGAGAAATAGTACATTAATACAGAGGCTGGGAAGTAAGGAGTTGCCGGCCGAATACATATAGACGGCCGAGCGTAGCGACGCCAGATAGTTATGAGGCTGGCAACCCTATTTCCCGCCAAGGTATGTATAGTGTTTTTCTGAACCATGTAATAAAAAATAAATAAAAACTCCACAAAATCAAAGGTAAGTAGGCAAGGTATTTAAATAACTATCACAGAATGGTTCACACCAATTGGCTTAGTCCCAAAGTATGCAAAGCTTGTTTTATGGGTGCTAGGGAACGGATGATGATGATTGTTCTTTGTTCAAGTCAGTTACCGTATATCGGCAGTCCTGGAAGAGCACTGGGAAGTGGAAGCTGGCGTCCGGAAGCTCCTGCAGGGAACAGTGGACCAGCGTCTCGTCCAAATCCAGTACCTGATGGCGTTCAGAAAAAAAAAACATAAAATTCAAATTCAACTATTTTTATTTGCAAGGGTATAAATTGGTGTTACACAATATCATAGGCTCTGATCCCCGTCTAAACATTTCTAACGTCGGACGCTCCACGGGTCAAGGAACATTTATTATGTTACTAGCTGCAATAAACTATTGACCGACCGATCGATGCTGTTCGACATTGATCGTTTCGTGTGCTATTGATAACACGCTGAGGAAATAAGAAAGAACAGTGGGAGTCATTGCCAGTGATCGGAATTTTGGGAGCTAAACTTTAACAAAACTTGCCAAGCGGGCATGAAACAGTGCTTACAGACATGACAATATTAATAAACTACTGAAAATCTGAGATTTCGATATAGAGTTAAGAGGGTACGATGGCTGAGAGACTTTTGAGAAATAGGTATTTTAATGAAATGTCGCTGTCTCGCCCGAACCCCTCCGTGTCAGTACAGCGAGAGCGGGACAACTGCAGCTCAGACCGTTAATAGGCGCGTAAAATTGATCAAAACAGCATTTCGTAATCCCCTGTTTTCTTCTCGAAAACTGGACCAATAAAATTATTTTTTTTTTCAAATATAATTAGAGGATAGATTTAGCTATGCCCCTATGTTTTCCTTTTTTTGTTTATATAAGGGATTCTTTTCTGATGAGTGTCTGAAAATGACGTTGAAATTGGGCAATTTTTTCAGTTTTTGAAAGCTCATATTTCTTATGTTAATTGAAATATGGAAAAAAACGAAACCTAGGGGCATAGCTGTGGTAGATACAGATTACACAGTAAAAAAAATTTGGCTCTAAAGCTATTATCCAGGGAGGAAACAGGGGATTACTTTTGTATGGAGAAATGGTGCGCATCGTATCCTCTTAAATCGAACACTAATCTGCCAATAATATTGTTATTTTTCTTGGTTGTAAATTCTCCTTAATGTCAGCTTTACAAGTTTTGTTAAAGTTTAGCTCCCAGAGCTCCGATCGCTGGTCATTACCAGGCTGAAGTCAGGGCTGGTTCTGGTCTTGAGCGGTAAAGCGGGGCAGCGCGCGCGCAGGGCGCCCGTCGCCACACTCTCCAACGGAGGCAGCTGAAAAAAAAACATTAAAGCGGACTTACACACACTAGACTTAACTGGTAACTTATAGGTAAGACCCTACCGAGCTTCTTGCGCTAATCGATAACTAAAAAATAAAAATTATTCAAGTAATGGATAGTTTTATTACTTTGCTAGGTTAAAAAACAGTTTCTTTAAATATCAAAACTAAACTTATAAATTATAAAATAACCTTTTAAAATAAAGAAACTAAACTTCTACTAATCTCGTACTAAATTAAATGTATGGGAGTATTTGATGTCAAAATTATGGACATTTTTCTTTTTATTTTTAAAAAGTTAATGTATATTTCATACTAAATACAAACTGAAATATAGATGCACAGAAAAAAACATCTATGTTACACCCTCTATCGAGAGACTTTAACACTCCTTTGGAGCTAACCGCCCACCCGGACCAAGAGATGGCGCTACAGTGCCAACTTTAACAAGTTTGGTATGAAGTATCTTTTTGTATTTATTTTTTTCAACTTCATTTTTTATTACTTTTACGGTCATCCCGTGAAACCATATATTTCATACTAAACTTTGCATCTATATTTCAGTTTGTATTTAGTATGAAATATATGGTTTCACGGGATGACCGTAAAAGTAATAAAAAATGAAGTTGAAAAAATAAATACAAAAAGATACTTCATAGCTAACTTGTTAAAGTTACTTGTTAATTTACTTATTGACGTTTAACGACAACACAACGACAAAATCCCGCTGTCATTACAAAAGATGTGGTTGTGTGCGTGGCCTCAACTCTGGTGGCGTTACCTTTAACGTACTTTCGATATCAGTTCAAAGTTTTTTGGTATCTGTAATAGTTACGGAATAATCGCCTGGGCACACTTAAGAGGATACAATGGCTGAGAGACTTTTGAGAAATAGGTATTTTAATGAAATGTCGCCGTCTCGCCCGAACCCCTCCGTGTCAGTACAGCGAGAGCGGGACAACTGCAGCTCAGACCGTTAATAGGCGCGTAAAATTGATCAAAACAGCATTTCGTAGTCCCCTGTTTTCTTCTCGAAAACTGGACCAATAAAATTATTTTTTTTTTCAAAAATAATTAGTGGACATATTTAGCTATGCCCCTATGTTTTCCTTTTTTTGTTTATATGAGGGATTCCTTTCTGATGAGTGTCTGAAAATGACGTTGAAATTGGGCAAGTTTTTCAGTTTTTGAAAGCTCATATTTCTCATGTTAATTGACATATGGAAAAAAACGAAACATAGGGGCATAGCTGTGGTAGATACAGATTACACAGTAAAAAAAAATTGGCTCAAAAGCCATTATCCAGGGAGGAAACAGGGGACTACGTTTGTATGGAGAAATGGTGCGCATCGTATCCTCTTAACGATTACATCTTGCATAGGCCTCTATTGTAAGTACAGTACTGACCTGTTTGATGAAGAGATACGGATCAAAAGCATCCACCCAGGAGGAGATCTGTTCGCACTCCACTCTGTTGCTGCACGATGAGATCACGTCAGCCGCCTCCTCCTAGAAAGAGGAGCATAGTGAATTTAGGCTATACATGATAGACTACCTAATCCGCGTTAATTATTGATATTCCGCTCTTGTTGGTCGTAGCGTGATGAATGTTATTAGCCTTCCACAATAAATAAATAAAGATAGACCTAATCCCAAAGTAAGCTAAGTAAAGCTTGTGTTATAGGTGATACAGGGTTATTTGTAATTCACTGACATCCTCTTAACCCTGAATTCCTATCACTCAACAAATGTTCTTTGTTTTACTACTTTTTAAAGTGAAGCACTTTTTTTCCCATACAAATACACAGAGTATCGTAAAAATAAGAGGTAATCTCAAATTTTCAAAACGTTATTACACCAAAAATATTAAGTTACCTATGACAAAAGCTGTAAAACAAAAACATTTGTTTAAGTGGTAGGAGTTTAGGGTTAAAAGGATGCTAGTGAATTACAAATAACCCTGTATAAATGTGGGTTGGAGGGCTTAGAAGAAAAACATTTGATACTAGTTTAACCAATTTTATTAATTTAAAACACGTACAGAAAAAAAACTCAATGCGTCGTCGGCCATTAGTCAAGAGAGAGAGAGAGAGCGAGTGTTGCCACATTCCAAAAAAAATCCGACATAAATATACAAATAAACAAACTTATATAGATAGATACAGGTCGATTCACAAGAGCTGGCACGAACGAAATTAATGTTACTGATGCATGTCATTTTCATATTTGTGTGAAGTGTATTCAATAGGCAACACATGGATACTTTCATTCGCTCATTCGATCCATTCGTGCCAGCTCTTGTGAATCGACCTGTACATACTTAAATACATATTGAACACCCAAGACCCGTGAACAACATTCGTATTTTTCACAAAAATAACACTGGAGTCGAATCCGGCACATCAAGCTTCATAGTCAGGTTTTCCAACCACTAGGCCATCAGTAGACCCCGGTATCGGAGGTGCAAAATGGTAGCTGTCAATTTCGAGCCATTACTAGGGAAGGGTAAACATTGTTTTGAAATATTAACTTCATGTCGATAAACATAGTTATATGTCGATATTTTTTTTATATCATAATGATAGTGTTTATTTTATAAAGTAGGACTATATAATTACAAAACCAACATGTATTGAACATTTTTATTATTTACAAAAAAAAAATTAAGTATTAATTAAATTACTATGGCATGAAAATTTCAATTTCAATACAATTATTTAGAACAGTATACATATTGCTTAATAGTTAATAATGTTGTGCTTATTAATGCGTATTAAGTATTATGCGTTTTTATTGTTTAAAAAAGCATGTGTTAAAAAGTACAACATAAAGTCATTCTTAAATGATCGAGGTAGTACAAACAATAAGGATAATTAATGAATAAATATTCTGGGCCCAATTGCATAACAAAGTACAACTAATATTACAAGCGGAACTCTCGCTTCAGTTATATTAACTAGAAAGGGAGTTCCGCTTGTAATATAAGTTGTACTTTGTTATGCAATTGGGCCCTGGTCTGGTCGTCTAAATAAATGGAAGTGACACAAAAAGAATACAAAATCTGCAATCACTGTTGATGACATACCTCTAGATCAGACGGCGGCTGCTCATCATGGCAAGCGAGCGATGATTCATCAGCTGTTATCTCTGAGGTGCTCTGCAAATGAAAAATGACATTAAGATAAGGAATCAATGACCAACCAATGACTTTTATATATATGTTACTAGCTGTTGCCCGCGACTCCGTCCGCGGAGAATAGTGGTAGGTATAAAAAATAGCCGACGACCTATTCTCAGACCTACCGATACAGAGAAAAGTTTTATGACAATCAGTCAAGCCGTTTCGGAGGAGTTCGATAACAAACACCGTGACACGAGATTTTTATATATTAGATACAACTATGTTCTAGGCTCTGTAGATTAGCCGAGACCATCAGATTATCACCAATGAGTCTACAAGCTCAGTGCTCCATAGAATAATGATACTATGATACTAATCCACCTCCACTTCTAGACGCCTCTAGTATAAATGGAATGGTGTAAATAAATATTTCTCTCTCTCTCTCTTTTCACTCCACTTCTCCGCTCTATTCACTCCACTTCTCCACCCTATTCGCTCCACTTCTCCACTCTATTCGCTCCACTTCTCCACTCTATTCGCTCCACTTCTCCACTCTATTCGCTCCACGTCTCCGCTCTATTCACTGCACTTCTACTCACCCTCAATTGGTCCCAAGACTCACGAAAGGTATTCGCTCCACGACGTCATCTAGAAGCTGTAGTTTGATCGACCATCGGAGTACCACCAATGAGACTACACTCCGCTGTATGACACTAATCTTTCATTCAATGGAACTTGCAAACTGTGTAAACAAACCGCCATATTGAAATTGTCTCTGAATGATGAATTTACTAGTGACGGGCAGGACTTACTTACTCCTTTACTTATTTCAAACCATATTGAATAATAAAATACTGAAACTAAAAAACAAGTAGGTTTTGAGAAAAAGGGAATTAAAACGATTAATCTGATTCACGTATTTATTGAAATTTAAAATTGTCTTACCGCGTAGTGTATACAACCGCGTTGGCAGGTATAGAGCATGAGATCGCCAACTTTAGTCACAACACTACCCATCATAGACAATTGTAGAATTTAAAAGAAACAAAAACGTCATTCCATCAGGTCCTAATAACCCAACTTATGAAACCATTTTAAACTTTTGATGAAATATCCAAGATACAGTTATGGTTTTGTATTTTACGGTAACGACCGTTTCAATAGTGTATGGTTTCAATGGTGTTTGTACACGACCGTACTATCCAAAAGGCGACCCAGTAGTGTTGAGTGTAAATCAAACCACGATAAGGTTGCATACAAAGTACATTAAATTCAAAACCGACCAAACTACTTATAGGTTGCAAGGTAGCACAACGCTTGCGCGATGTAAATGACGTACAGCGCCATCTATCGGGTAGTTTTGTAACTAATTGTTCACTAATATTAAAACTAGTTATTTACAATTTTTAAGATGAGGTTGTGCTTATGTTAGTGTTTTCTTGCTATTTAATTTAATCCTAGATAATTATTTAATTTATTTATTGCTACGTGAACAGGTGGTGTGAAAATTCAAGAAGAAACAGGACAAAACAAAGTTACGTCTTTTGTTTACATAGATAGCAATTTCCAATGACTGACACTTTAAGCACGGACTTAATATCTAACCAGGACTGAGTACTGCGACAAAAAAGTGAGGCCGAAACAAAAACAAACCAGAGTTGCATCTCGTTCTAATTAGGGTGATCAAGTAATGGTGCGAGTGGGACACAATTCTCTAGTTTCTCTAGTTTGTATGTAATCTCTCGGACCGCTGTCTCTAGTTGCCATTATTAAACTGTATGGCTTGGTAATATGGGTCACTTTTGATTGACTAATAAAAGTTAGTACTCAGTCCTGGTTAGGTATTAAGTCCATGCACTTTAAGTCACCCTCACTCCCACTCACCCATCCTTTAGCCTCAGCCACCAGGCTCCTGGTTATCTCGTGAAGGAACCCCTCGCTCGGGCTCCTAGCTGACAGCGCCTCCAAACTAGATATGGCGCCTCCAGTATCGCACGTTGACGATATCTCGCATTCGCTGTCCCGCACGTAGCCATCCTGCTCTAGCATTGTCACGAAGTCCGGCTGTGGGAAGGAGAGAGGTATAGTCTAACCAGAACTATACTTCGTTTGTGTTAGAAATAGAATGAACCGGCCAAGTGCGAGTCGGAATCGCACACTAAAATTATTAAGTAATAAAAAACCGGCCAAGAGCGGGTCGGACACGCCCAAGATAGGGTTCCGTAGCAGGTACGAAAAAATCTTTGCATACTTTATTAATGTGGTACCTTTTTTTGGTCCCAACTCCCACCGCGCGCAGAATACCAACGTCGGTGGTACAGCGCCATCTATCGGCGAATTGGGTAACTAATCTACTTATGACCTAGTATGTATGTTGATGGTTTTTCAGATGTAATTCTTTATTATATGAACTGATTTCAATTATTTTTTTTTTATTTGAAAGGAGATACTGTTAGCGTGATCTTATAGGTACTTAAAGAAAAAAAATGCTTGCAGTGGCGGTTAAATTACAATCTTAGTTTAGAAATACTTTTTTAAAAAAAACTTAAAAACTGCTCAACTGATTAAGTTGAAAATAATTTTCCTAGAAAGTTTTTATTAAGTTTAACTTACGTGATTTTTTTCATATTTTTTAGACGTGCGGTTCAAAAGTTAGAGGGGGGGACACATTATTTTGAACTTTCGGAGTGAATATCTCCGAAAACATTCACTTTATCAAAAAATGGTTTTAGCAAACCCCTATTTATTTTCAAATACCTATCCAACGATACCCCACACTATAGGGTTAGTCGAGAAAAAAAAAATCACCCCCACTTTACGTCTATGGGACGTACCCTAAAAAAAATTTTTTTAGTTTTTTTATTTAACGACTTTGTCGGCATGACTAATATATATATTCATGCCAAATTACAGCTTTCTAGTACTAACAGTCTCTGAGCTTAGCCGCGGACAGACAGACGGACAGACATGGCGAAACTATAAGGGTTCCTAGTTGACTACGGAACCCTAAAAAGAAAAAAAAAACATGTTTAATATAATTTTTAAATTTATTCAATTTTTAGTATTTGTTGTTACAGTAGCCACAGTAATACATGATCGGCGAAAATTAAAATGTTAAGCTGCTGTCAACAGCAAAGTCTCGGTGATATAGGGTCCCATATTGGCACCATTGAGTAGGGAGCCCAAGTGTAAATTTATTTCAAGGCTGGGTTAGATCAATTTACCAGAATCGTTGTTTCCTAGTAAACTTCCTTTCGCATTTTTTCCCAGGTTGGCATGACGAGATAGGAAAGTGACGAGTTAGAAATATGACCAAATTGGGGATGTCTATTTTTTTGCAATGCATTGTAAATCGAAAACCATTTCGAGATAAATGCTTTTTAACTCGTTTTCTGTAGTTATTTAATTTTAATATTATGTAATAAATTTATTAGATAACAAATAAGCGATGACCTTCATTTGGCATTGGTGTAAATTGCGTGACCGGCCCAAGTCTTAATTTATTCTGTGTGGTTAGAATTCTTCACAATTTACGCGTGGATTATACTACGGAGTTTGATTTGGACCCGCTGTCTGACATCTAGCACTTTGACAGCGCCAGTAAAGTGACACTAGCTACAGTGTACCACTACGCAAAAAATAATTAAAGGGGTTGCCTTATCGTACGCATTTAGATAAGATTTAGAAATTTGGCAGTGTGGGAGCCCTCAATTACAATCTGACGTCATCAACCACAATAGTTTCAATAATTAATTTTGCAAAATTTAGTGAGCTAAATGACAAAATATTGAAATTAGTTTGTTATAATTGACTTTTCTATACAAAAAAAATATAAAAACCACTGGTAATTTTTTTTGGACATTCCCAATTCGGAATATGACGAATCAGGGACAAATCTTTTAGTATTTAATTTTAATCGGCACAAAAACATAGGTAGGTAGGTTTAGGTTAAGTATGTTAAGTTTGTATCGGTCCAAAGAGCTAAAAGCACACAGAAAAAGGAGCTCCGCGTGTGCGGAGCTCCGTCAACGCTGTTTCTGTGAAAAAACGCTACTGTCAAAATAAGTTTCAGTAAAAAGCCATAGTGAGAAGAAAAGGATCTGGAAAAAAATGCGAATGGAAATCCCAAGGCTCGCCAAACAGATCGGTCCCGTGCCATCCGCATCTAACGCGATCCCGCAACCTTCACCAGGACGTCGCTCCATCGCTTAAAAACCTTACCTGCACATATTTCTCCTCACTGGCCAAGAAATCAGCACAGGCGTCTATATCGTCGGTGGTGGACGTCGGCTGATACATTTCAAGGTCATTGCTGGACTTCCTTCGCTTCACCAGTCTCTTCTCTATGGAATTCTTGCGGGACTCCTCCTTGTCTGTGGTCATTACCTTTGGAGAAATAGAATCATTAATATTTATTCTTTCTTTAGGACTAATTAGTTGTTGCCCGCGACTCCGTTTGCGAGAAATTTGTTTAAAATTTTTTTTTTTTTAAACAAGAAACTACCGAAAGTAAACGGATCACTCACGTCTTAAAAAGAGTTTAACTGGGCATGTTTTGGGCTAATCCATAGCCCTTCTTCCCGTAGTCACACGTCACGGCGGCTGCCAAACGCGCACCAAACATGTCGAGTCGAGTTAAACTCGTTTTAAGACGTGAGTGATCCGTTTATTTTCACTATAAAACTTTAGTAAACTTTGCTAGTTTAGTAGTTTAAGTAGCACTCTAGTTGATTTTAATCCAACTAGCTGGTTTTTGTTCTGAGGTATGTCTACAATAAAACTATTCTTCACTAGTTTTTGACGCCACAGATTGTTACAAACAAAGCTTACCTTTGCAGCCCGATCAGCCAAATAGTTGATATCCTCATCATCAGCTGGCAAATCATCAGTAATAAGTCTTGCACACTCCGCAATAGCTATAAAATCATTCAGACAGTCATTCGGAAGACACAACGAGGACTCCACCTGCGTCTCAGAATCGGAATCCACACTTTTCGGACTCGGGAAGTCCACAAACGTAGTTGTGTGAGGCTCGTACATTGTGACATCATTGTCATCGGTGCTCCAATTAGATTGCTCAGGCACAATAGCTGCTTTAGTCTTAGTTTTCTTCTTGGGGCTTTCATTGGTGGAACTCACAGCAATCTTGCTTTTTGATGACGGTATACCTAGCTGCCGTACTTTACGTATCGGTGAACTGTTCAAAGAAGCTGATTTCTCATTTTTATCCATGCGTCTAGTCTTGCGCGGGGAGCTTATTTCGACTGCTTCAGGCTTCTTCTCCCGGTTCAGTGAGCTGTGACGGAGTTGTGAACTCTTTGTTGTACGAACATCTTTAATTTTAGGCTTGGAAGTAGTTGTAACTTTGTCATTCTGGGTCTTATCGCTTCTTAGCTTGGTGGTGGAAGTTACTATGTCCTTATTGCTGGACCGTACAACGGTTTGGAAGATCGGTTTCTTTGTGCGTTCTTTGAGCTTCTCCATTTTCTCCGTTTTCTCCATGCTTTGGACTAATGTTCTCACGGGTCTCGTTTTTAGATTCTGTGACCGAGTGATGCAGATTCTAGCTGAGTCGGGCTGTAGACCATTTTTGGTGTCCTGTTTGAGTACCTTCTTCCAAGCGGCGTTGGGGGGTGAGATACGGGAGGTCAGCGGTTTAGGCTTCAGTTTTGTTACTTTAGACGAGTTCCTCTTTACTGAGAGGGGCTCCCTCTTTCTGCTTCTTAACCGCATTGCAAGTTCAGGAGGTAACTTAACCTGGAATTTGTTTATTTTGGTTAAAATTGAGAAAATACTACATATTTTTTACAATACTAAGCAAAGAGGTCCAATGACTAACAGTAAATTATGTGTGTAGGTACCTATGTACAACTCTAACTCTAAGATATTATTATAGCTATTGCCATGAAAGTTAAGGTCACGCACATAACAACATGTCATGTAATGACAACGGGATTTTGACATTTATTTGTACCAATAGCAAGTTCAACGGACTCAACAGTGAATTAATATATTGACTAAAAATATTCTTCAACCTATATTGTTAAGAATTATTTAGAATAAATTTAGTTTTAGTGGTAGAGCCATGTTGTAGCTAGCCGCTGCATCACAAATGGGCCGGCTCGTCCGGGGCAGTACCACCCTCTCACAGAAAACCGGCGTGAAGCAGCAGTAATCCTGCTTGCGTTTCGTACGGTCAGTGAGAGTGCCGGGGGCCCAATACCTCACCCCTTCCCTCTCCCCCTCCATCTCCCCCTTCCCCTATTCCCTCTCCTTAAGGGCCGACAACGCACTGGCATCGCGTAAAGCGCTGCAGGTGTCTATGGACAGTGGTGATCATTTAACATCAGGTGACCCACTAGTTTGTTTGTCTGGCCTTTAAAACATTAAAAAAAAAAAAAAAAAATAAAAAAAGTTCAAACAAAACAGAAAATAAAATATTTTGATCTATTTTATTTAAATCAGATAAGCATATTTCTCGCTATTTATAGAATATTGATTTTGTTGGGAGTATTTCTTATCAGTTTCAAATTGTTTCATTCCAAAATTGGGTTATATGAAAAAAAAATAATAAATCTGCAGTCTTGTGTAAGTATTTCATCACAAGATCATAAATATAACTCACATTTTCATTCACTCACTCTTTTCATTCATTCACTACTTTTTTTGCAATTACAGTCAAAACTGTTTATAGCGACACCAATTACAACGAAATATTGGATGTAACGACCAAGAAAAAAAACCCAACACAATCTTATATACCAAAGTAACACTGGTTATAATGACCAACCGTGTTTAACAACCAAATATTACTGTCCCTTGAATATTCGTTATAAACGGTTTTGACTGTACTACTTTATGTAGCTGTGTGTGTAATCATTCGCCTCAACTCTTGTGGCATTACCTATAACATTTATCCTGTATTTTAGACAGATTAGCCTCTTAAGTCATGGTATACTTTTTTAATTCTAATATTTTAATGTAGCCAAGTACCAGCATACTTTATTAAGTGTAGTATGTAGTGAGTACAAATTTTTAAATAAAATGAGGATTTAAAATATGTTGATATAATTTTCAAAATCACATACTTAGTTTAAATGTTACAATAACTTTTGACTTAGTAAGTCCTGACTTTCATTAACAGACATAGAATATATAAAAAAAAAAAAAAAAATAATTCTAAATCACATACTGAGTTTTCTTGGTTCTCAGCAGTGCTATGTTTGTTAATGAAAGTGATGACTTACTAAGTCAAAAGTTATTGTAACATTTAAATTTAGGTTTTCTTAAGGAGAAGTAACATTCAACATAACGGAAAAATATTGGTTGGCTTATTATTGGAGTTAAATGGGTCGATCAAGTTTTCTTAGTCACTCGTTGCTATAGTGACGGTGTCCTGTGTAACTCTTTAAACCGTAAGTTCATCTGATTAAAATAATACTATACTACTTTTGTCCCCTCGCTGACGGGACAGAATAACAACAAGAAATAGTTGATCCACAAAAATGTACCATGATATATTTCTGCGGATAGTTTAATTAATATAAAGGGAACTAGTCTGGTAACCAATCCAATCATTTGCTATTAAATTAATGAAGTTAAAATAAAAAACTGGTCAAGTGCGAGTTGACTTGTGTTAATAAATGAAATTAATTTACTTCAGAAACTGATGGAGACCAAGGCCTATGTTAAATCATATAGCCATACAAAACAACTGACTGGACTCAGAATGAGGGCTTGGGCCGTTGTTGACACGCGGGCCTAGTGCGGTTTGGGAATTTCACACACACCATTGAATTTCTTCTCAGGTGTATAGGTCGATTCACAAAGTTGGCACGAATGGATTGAACGAAAGCAATGTCACTTTGACATTTTTGTAGGAAAATGACTGATGCATGACATTTTCATATTTGTGTGAAGTGTATTCAAATAGGTACAACATAGATACTTTCATTCACTCTTTCGATCCATTCGTGCCAACTCTTGTGAATCAACCTATATACAGGTTTAATCACGATGTTTTCATTCACCGTTTTCGGCTTAAAAAATATTAATTTAAATTAAATCTATATTTAATGAAAATATTTTTCCGAATCTTTCGCCTAAAATTAGTTTTATTGGTTTATGAAAATACCTACAATTATAGATGTATTTGTCAAATACGTATACAAATATATAATTTATAGAATGTATATATGTTACTTACATGAACCTAATGTGCAGAAAAAACACTGTTCTCTCGCCATGTACCACTAAAAAAGCCGTATTTTGTTTAAGTATATCACAACCAAAGTCCAATAAACATGCCGCAAAGCTAAATGTCTTTGTTTCGCACAAACACACTGTTTTATTTTTGTCTCAAAAATGCACAGGATAAAAACTCTTCGCGCCTTTTTCACAACACACATTTATCCACATTTCATCATTAATTCTTACATATAGTTACACAAAAAGACTCCTTAGTTCATAATTTAACTTAACTAAGCTCTAAATCAATTAACAATATCTAAATTTACACGAAATAAGGATCAAGAAAATAAAAAAGCGGCACGGTGAAACTTATCGATTTATGCGCTGTCGAACCGAAACTAACATCACTGATGTGTTATATTTAAGTTATCGGCTAATAAGCGAAACTGTTCTGAAGCGAAAATGTGAACATAATCGCTGTTACACGCGTAATTACATGATAATCTATAATTATTAAGGACAAAAGCCAAACAAATGTCAAAATGGCGGCGTTTCTTTTTTTATCCTCCCGGATTTTTCTGCAGAGGGCGCTTTCGCTTTGTTCAATCGCGCATGCGTTTTGTAACTGCTTTCGTGATCGATAACTAGGAAATGGAATTTTAATTTCGGTGCACTTCCGTGAGTAGCTTCTACTACTGCTACTGCGGAATTACATAAGCTAGTTATTTCAATGGGCTGTAACTATTTAGAAACATTCATATTAATACTATCGTAATTCTTCAGAATTCATTTTCTTGCATTAACTATTACTTGGAAGTAATCTACCTATCGTATACTTAATTTCTTCATGTAAAAAAATGGTTCGCTAGAAACTACTTACAATATTCAATGAAATTTAGTTAATTATATCTGAATCATAACTATAAATTAAAAAATTTAAAAACCCCCAACGCAATAATGTCACTCGTATGTTTGAACATTAAGTCAATGCCTGTTAAATATGCGTCTATGATGCCTTCCGCAGCTAACAAAAGAGCTGATAACTTTGAAATGGCTGAACCGATTTTGATGAAACATATCTAAGAACCATCGCCAAGAAACCTGCTTTCTATTAAAAAAAAAACCGCATCCAAATATGTGCACCCGTTTAAGAGCTATGATGCCACAGACAGACAGACACACACACATAGCGGTCAAACTTATAACACCCCTCTTTTTGTGTCGGGGGTTAAAAAAAAAGTAATTAAAAAACTAAAAACCCGCCGGCGGTGTAAATAAAAAAATAAATTTAAAAAATCAAAACCTGCCTGCAGAAATACTGAAAAGGTGGAAACAATATAAAATGTTTAATAACAATCAAACGAATTTAAAACACGTCGATGGCAGTCTTTCAAAATTTAATACAACGATAAAATGCAGTCGGAGGCATGCATGAAGTGACATTAAATCCCATGCAGCCATTGACTCCCATGCCTTATTTAATAAAAATAAGACGTATTTTTTACTTTTCAGCAGATAAAATTAAAAAATATATATATATTTTAATAGTAGTAACAATGCATACTTTAGACTTTTCAGCGCCACCTAGGTGATCTCGAAAGAAATCGAGCGCGCGAGTGTGTCATCTTATAAAATTCATCAAGTAGATGGCGTTTTTACCAGTGCTCTGTACTTTATTCTAAGACAACATAGCATGATCTGTTTACATGTAACATGACAGTTAGGACCATATCGTTACATAGATACTTAAAAATAATAATAATAGTAATTTATCGATTTCTATAATTTTAACTTGTCAAAAATTACCTTTATGTACGAGTAAATTACTCTGGCACATGACATGAGGTAAAAAACGATGAGCTCTGTCTTCAAATAAATAATAATAAATAATAAATAAATATCACGGGACAATTCACACCAATTGACCCAGTCCCAAAGTAAGCTCAGCAAAGCTTGTGTTATGGGTACTAGGCAACGGATAAACTTACTTATATAGATAGATACATACTTAAATACATATTAAACACCCAAGACCCGAGAACAAACATTCGTATTTTTCATACAAATATCTGCCCCGACACGGGAATCGAACCCGGGACCTCAAGCTTCGTAGTCAGGTTCTCTAACCACTGGGCCATCTGGTCGTCTAAATATCTCAAGAAACTAGCATATTTTGGTCTCTTTAATCTTTAAGCGGAAGTAAACATGTCTACCATTCTTTAAATCTGATGTTATGGTGCGTACATAGCTATTTTTTATGTCAATAGACAAACGAGCATGTAAATCACAAAGCCACCACAGACCGCAGTTCGAGGCGTGTGCACGACACCAACGGAGCGAGCCCAGCGCATTGTATAACACTAAATCATATACGTTGCCACATACTGGTAACGTGGCGCCCCGCGCTTCGGTTTGTGGTAGCCTTATATCACCGGTTTTTTTTATTATATTGGTGGCACTGTACTAACACAGTTTTGATATTATACCGACGCTTGAGTTGATTGATATCAATTTGATATCAATCAATCTGTTATGTCAATGTCAAATTTTCAAAATAAAACTGATCGGTTTGTTTTGTTTTTGTAAATTCTATTACAAATTCACCCTTGTTATTCAATTGTTTCAAGTTTATTAGTAAATGAGAGTAATAATTTGACTAAAATGTCGACTACGTCAGTGACTTCTTCTAGAAATGAGGTAAGTACAAACACTCAATAGTGGAACAAAGTACTGTAATAATACGCTAAGTAAGCGAGCTATTTTTTCACTTTTTTCTTAATTTCTGTTTTTCAGCTAGCTGGTACTGATATGCCTCAAGAATTGGAGTCCCTGCGAACGCTAAACGATACTCTGAGATCATACTTGGCGCATTTACGAATGTTTAGTGACAATTTAAAAGCTATGAATGAAAACTGCAAACAGCTATCAAAAGTAAACTCACAATGGATCGATGTCGTTGGAAGGAAATAAAAATTGGTTATAATTAGTGATTACAAGTTAATTAAGCTCTTGAAGTTGTTTTATTTTATAACATTTTATGGCTCGCGCTGTTTTTGTACACTGGCCGGGGGTGAAAACATATTAGAAAAAAGATAATTGGTATTTGGAACAGACTTTAGTAGTGGTAGAGCCATGTTGTAGCTAGCCGCTGCATCACGAATGGGCCGGCTCGTCCGGGGCAGTACCACCCTCGTACAGAAAACCGGCGTGAAGCAGCAGTAATCCTGCTTGCGTTTCGTACGGTCAGTGAGAGTGCCGGGGGCCCAATACCTCACCCCTTCCCTCTCCCCCTTCCCCTATTCCCTCTCCTTAAGGGCCGACAACGCACTGGCATCGCGTAAAGCGCTGCAGGTGTCTATGGACAGTGGTGATCATTTAACATCAGGTGACCCACTAGTTCGTTTGTCTGGCCTTTCTAACATAAAAAAAAAAGACTTTCTTTTTATTTGTCATAAAAAGATATGTGCAAGGCTGGCTTTATCAGCCAACCTACCTACTATTATTTTTTTCTTTCTGGACATGCAGGCAAATGAAACACAGTTAAGCAGTTATAATAATTATTTTTTAATTTTTCATACAATAATAATTTTCCTGAATCTACATAAAAGTACTGTTTTGTTTACTATTGTTATTGGTACAGTTCAATGCAAAAATACATTTTTTTAAACTAAATTAATATGTACATACTTTTGTATGATTTTGAGGGTTCAAGCTGCTACAAATAAATTAGACATCTAACTGGGGTACTGTCATTAAATAAAAGTGTTATAGATTAACATTTTACTGGATATAAAATTTTGCAGTAATAATTAGAGCTGTTACACACTAGCTAGATGGTTGAAATTGCTCTAAAAGCACTGTAAAAATTTATTTATTTATTTATTCATTTATTCGGGACACCAACAGGGCACACACATATTGTTGTTACATTCATATCATAATATACATTTATTAGTTTTGTATGGGCCCCAATTATAGGCGAACACATCATTTCCAACAAATAGTCATTTATAATAAGGAGAAGAAAAAATATAAGCTTACAGAATCCTGAATGAATATGGTAAAATATTTAGGTGGTGGGCATGTCACCCACTTACATTGAATATTGATTTTGATAATTATCCTACTAAATAGTTACTTAAAATATGGATACAAATACAGTGCCACAAATTAACCAACCTGACAAGGCACTATTGTTGGCAAATTTAGTGTTGTCTCTGACCAGAGACCAACCAGTAGTAAATTAAAAATAAAATTGTTCCATAGTTCCAGTTTTGACTGCCAGGTTGGATAAGTTAGTGGCACTATAGCATGTTTTTTTTTTCAGTACCAAAGTTCAACCTATTCAAACTTATTTATCACTTGCCAGTAACTAAAGGTACATCTCCAGTTTCAAACCCAATCGATGCAGGAGATGTATTACCTTCTGTACCAGGCTCTGCTCTAGAAACTTTCTCTGAAAAAAAAATATTTTGATTAAAAAAAATTACTTGTCATTTTCTAAAAATTAAATAGCATACTTATTATTATTTCTGCAATGAAATGACACATCAAAGTTGATTGTTTTTAATAATATTTTTTTAGTGTTTTTTTTTGTATGTAGTATTTTTTATTGCATTTACATAATTTTAACATGGATATTAATAAGCAATTAAAAAAATCTGTTATTTGATTCTTAATTTCTTACGTATTTGTTTGTTTTACTTTGAAAGTTTTTTTTTTATCTAACTTGGTTTAATTGAATGGCAGAACATGTAAATACAAACTACATAAAGAAGTACCTGCAATGCATCTGTATCTTAGCTGTATTTTAAAAAGTTCTAAAACATTTAACTAGATATTTAAAAACAAGTGAAGTTAATAAACTGGTGTAAAAAGACAAGACTACTTTTTGGTGCTTATTTTTTACATTATGGTGTGCTTCTATTTATTATTTTCATACATGCACACATACACATACATGCACGTCTGTTTTGCGAGACGATTGCACTGCTGTCTTGTGTTTTACTCGTTTCTTCAGGCCTATTGTACAACCAACATTAAAATAATTATATTAGACCATTGGACGAGCAAAAAAAATCGGCTTATAACTTTTATTTCGCTATTTCAGTTTTCTTATTTTTAACTAGATGGCAACACCAGCAGACACCTAGTAAATGATGACTAAAGCGTACTTTCGTTTGTTTTTGTTTGCAAACGTAAAAGCACTGACTAATTTTATTTTTAAATAAAAGTGGAATATTCAATTTAATAATTTCTTACCCTGAAGTGCTACTTAAAGCGCTATCTATTAAATGGTTTTAGAACTAATAAATGATACCACAATGGTGCTGTTATACACTAATATAAATAATTATACTTACCTATCATACAAACGGAGTACTGCGGCATGTCACAAGGAAGCCCATACACAAGTCCATTCAAATGGTTTTGCCGGTCCAAGTTCAAGCACGAGTTGTCAGTAGTGAACTCATCGTCCAACCAAGGCGGCATCTAGCGGGGAATAGCAAAAGTAAAATAACGGGCGTGCTACGTTTCTAATTTGTTGCTAGCATCGAAAATAGATGGCGTTGTAGGAGTTTTTAATACTTTTATTTGATTATTTAATTATTCATTTATTACAATCATGTAGTTCATATCAGGTTAGTAACAATTACAATATTATTTTTTCAGGTCAGATAAAAAAATATATTAAGTAAAATTCTTTAGAAAATAATATTATACTAAGGTAAACGAACCAATGCTCGACATCTCAACGCTCAGTAGATGACACCCATCTGTCACCTCTCGTTCTATGACATAAGATTGAAAGTGCCATGTATTGTCAGTGTCGAGTACAGGGACGTTTACCTTACTTGCGATGATTAAGTCATGTAACACTTACGTAAACACCGGCGAATTGCTGTGCAAAGTTTTTAGGATCTGGGATCCGTTTTTTATTCACCGGATTGTACCAAAGGTATGTGACGGCATCAGTGGACACATCTTTTGTCATGTTCAGCCGTCCAGAAACCCAAACGTGTCGTACCGCTGAAATATTGCGAATTTCACGTTTAATGAGGGTATTCTCTGGCGTTAGATCGTGAGGTCCATTGGTGTTAGAATCTAAGTAGCTTGCGAATGACCCATTTAGTTAAGGCCACCACAAACCGGGAGCGCGGAGCGCCGACGGAGCGTACCCAGCGCGCTCTATAACACTGAATCAAAGATACATTGACACACACCGGCAGCGCGGCACCCCGTATCTGATTCAGTGTTATTGACCGCGCTAGGCACGCTCCGTCGGCGCCCCGCGTTCCCGGTTTGTTGTGGCCTTTACAAATCAATCCCAAACATAACACAAATAATGTCAATGTTAGTAAACGGATCTCACGATATTAGTGCAAAATAACCTTTACGCCTTTACGTTAATTGTCTGAAGCGCTGACGCTAGCTTGGTTTTTTTTTTAAAATTCCTGCTCTTTTCAGATCTTTTTTAAATTTCAAATATTTTTGATAGTTTCTGAGATATTTGAAAAAAAACACACCCCTACTTTTTTTATTAAATTGCTTATAACTTTTGCAATTTTTATCGGCCCCTTTTGAGACCTTTCCTTCTACATAATATTCCGAATCGAATAACACCTTGATCGTAATTTTCGGTGACTATACAAAAATTTCATGCAAAAAGGTAATACATGTTGACCAGACTATCCTATCACACCCTCATTATCTATATCCTGCAGTGTTACCTTGTAGTTTTAGTAAGACTTGTGCATTCTACTCGACACTAGATGGCTCTGAAATCAAACTTACGTTCTTCTTTGTTTTCTCCCATAAGTAACAGCAATTGGGTCATGATATCGGAGCTATCTAAAGTAGCCAGTGTTCCATTCATCTTGATGCAGTTATCGTATGCATGCTGCCAGTATAGAAGTTGTTTGACAAGCACGTAGTAATAGTTTTCGTCGCTAGGTGGCGGTGTCGGCGCTTTCAGAGCGGTCACTTCTGGAACATCAGACGAGAAAAAGGAATGAAAAGTACAAATATTTCAGAATTATTCCTGTATTTGCGTAGTAAGACGCACTTTAGTGAGTGAATCAACTATTTTGTGTTGTTTACTCTGTCCCCGGTTGTCCAAGTGACACTTCATACTGTTTCATAGAAAAATGCTTAGGTTGCCCAAGGGACACTAAAATTTTGATTCACCCTGATACTAAATTTCAAGGCTGTAGGTAAGTATGCACTTAATAAATTTCAAGGCTGTAGGTAAGTATGCACTTAATAAATTCGACTTTCAAGATTTGAGCCTTACATATTATTATAATTAATTTGACCCACTTCCAGTGGTCGGATTCACTTGAATTTTGGTTATGTAGGTTGGATGACAATGCAAGTAGGTACAGTGAACAAAAAGTACAGTCAACGAAAAAGCTTGCATTGAAAATTAAATTAACAAAAACTTATTTCTACCTCATTACCTACTCAGGAAAAAAGCCGGATTCGTCTATCCTTTTTGTACTCCAAATAATTCCAATGTTTGTTTTTGTATTTTGAAAATATTGCGTATCACTATCACTGTTTTTTTTTACATAAGTACCTACCTACATGCTGAATGCATGATGGCGTAGCAACGTAGGTACTTAAGTATCATTATTTGCGAGTTCCTGTAATTGGCTTTGTGTTGCTATGTCGATAACTTAAATTGTATTTTAAGGGCCTACCGAACTTTTCGCGCTAATCGATTTAGGGTGGGCGATTTCAGGCGTGGGGGAGGCACGATGGCTCAAAATAAGTTGGTTGGACTGCGCGCGTTTTTGGGTATTTTCATCTTATTACTAAAACAAATACATATTTTAAAAATGTAGCAACACTACGCCCTAGAAAACATCTTGTTTCATTAACACTCAAAAAGTCATGACCTGCCGTGCAGTATTAGCGTCGTACTACGAATTTATTTTATTTTTTAGAGACGACTTTGGATTTTTTTTCTATCGAGCGAACTATGAGTAATCGTGTTTCGATAAACACTTGTCATTAGAGTGAATCCTCAAATATCTTACACATGAATTTCAAGACTACTTATAGCTTTACTTGTACTTAATGATACGGCACGAGATTAAATGAATGCAATAAATGCTGTTGGTTCTCCTTAAATAAATAAATATATATCTGCACGGTGCGGCAACGTGCCGTGCTCCGGCGCCGCGCCGTTTCACGTTCACGACGCCGCACCGCGGTCATGCGGCCAACCCTTACCCTGGTAGCAGATGAACCGCATCTTCCTCTCGCAGCGCGCCTCCAGGAACACCGGCGCGTGCGTCGCGTGCCGGTCCAGCTGTAGACACCCGTTCTGCTTCACGGAGCTCCTGTCCCTGCAACGACAAGGGCCCAATTGCATAACAAAGTACAACTTATATTACAAGCGGAACTCCCTTTCTAGTTAATATAACTGAAGCGAGAGTTCCGCTTGTAATATTAGTTGTACTTTGTTATGCAATTGGGCAAAGGTTGTTGAATAGTGTGTCTGCCTTAAATCGCTCTATATTAGTGAGTGTTGACGTCAAAGTCAAAGTCAAAATTGTTTATTCAATTTAGGCATCAATTCATGCTCCTATGAACGTCGAAGAATCTATCACCGGTTCGGAAAAACCCTGTTGAGAAGAAACCGGCAAGAAACTCAACAAGGTAACTCAAAAAGGACGTAGAAACTCTTTCATTACGGAATTTACGGATGGTAGCGACTTGCATCCAACTTGAACCTGCGGCCTTCACCAAATCGTCCGTCCATCTCGTTTATGGACTTCCCACGCTGCGCTTGCCAGTCCACCCCCAACTTTCACTTTCCGGCCCCAAGGGCCATCTGTTCTGCGAGCTATGTGACCTGCCCATTGCCATTTCAATGAGGGTATAAAATGAGGGAGGCCTATGTCCAGCAGTGGACCTCTTGCGGCTGAAATGATGATGATGATAAACACTTTATGTCTATGGTTTCTTGCGTACTCTCGCCTCATCAGGCCACCACAAACCAGGAGCACCGCCGCGAACAGCTGTCGGCGGCAGCGCTCCATGCGCGTATAACGGCTCAGTTTCACTAGTCGATAGGGCCCGCATGCGGAGTGCGGTAGATTTTTAGAACACATGCCATAGAGCCCGCATTCGGGGAACCGTTTTCATTGGTCGATAGGGCCTGCATGCGGAGTGCGGTAGATTTCCTTAACGCATGCCATAGAGCCCGCGTTCGGGGAACCGTTTTCATTGGTCGATAGAGCCCGCACGCAGGGTGCGGAAGATTTATATAACGCATTCTGGGAACAGTTGTCGACTTATGAGTTTCACTAGTCGTTACACTACCTGCGGGGAGTCACCGCACGCTGTATATCGACCGAATTATCGACCAAAAAACTGAGCCTTAATTCTCAAGGACGACCAAACGCAAGCGCTCCAGTCCCTCCGGATCGTCGACCGTGTTCCGCAAGAGGGGGAAATAATGCACTAGATGGTGCATCTTCTGCCGGCATTTTAAGGTACCGCACCTACCTCATGGGTGGCCACAGGCTCTTGTCCACCAGGTCGCTGTAAGCACTGGGCGTGAAGATGCTGGCGCCAGTGTCCAGCCACTGCCACTTGCCTAGCTCGCCCTTGGCGCCCACCCACGCGTTTTCGATGCCTGCATGAACAAGGAACATGTCAACAAGATTTTGAACAATTATTATAGAAAAAAAAGAACAAACCTTGGTGTCCCATAATTTAAAAAAAATAAATCGTAATGTTATACTTAACTGTCAACGTTAGTCATTAAGTGATTTTTAGTTGCCATCCTATCGAAAGCAGATACTGTTTCAGAAATAAATTAGACATAGACATAGACATAGACATAACTTTATTCGACATCAAAAAAGAAAAATACACTGACTAATACAGGAGAAAAATAATAATAAAAAAGACGAACAAACGCATACGCAATTACTTTACGACAAACGAATATTATGTTAACTGGCTACTAATTATAATAAATGACTTACTTGGCCTGGTTTTGAGCATCGTCATCCCAAGTTTCTTGAGGCACCGCATCGAGGCAATGTTGGCTAAACTGTCAAAACATGTAATACAAATAATTATCAGTCGACAAACTAATACTAATAGTCACTTGCTGGTAGAAGATAACGAATTCTTTTGTTTGCCATAATTTCATTTGTTCCAAAGTTTGCCGTAAAATATATAGAAGCGTGCAGTTTTTAGGCTTTTTTAAATGCCATATTATGCCACTTATACCTAATATATTGATAAACTAAATACCAGAAGAAAGTCACTAGCGTTGCATCGTTTGTGCCAGGAAAATCTCTAGGAATATTTATGACAAATGAAAATTATGGCAAACGATACATTATGGCAAATTAAATTTGGGCTAACTATAGAGACCCAAAGAATAAATCTCAGTTTAAGGACAAGCACAGTTTCATAAACTGATCCCAGCCTACAAGTATAGGGTTCGTGCACATAGACGGTGCTGCCAACTGGTGCCATCAATTTGAATGTTTTACCCCGACAAGTTTCTTTTACTGTCCGCATAGAGTCTCTTCTGTCGCATTAGTATAAAATATTGTACAATTGCTATGTCCGTAGTCATTTAGAATTCGCTTGTGCCGTTTGAAAGCTTTTTTATGCTGTCCACATCAACAGAATTGAAAGACTTCAAAAAAAGTTTATTAAGGCACTTGACTATAGAACGGGACATAGTTATGTTGATTACACTGACTCATTGAAGCGTCATAGAATGCAGTTGCTTAGCGATCGTCGTGATAGTGTCGATTCTGTCTTGCTTTACAAGCTACTTTATTCACGTTTGCAAACCCCCTCATTGCTTCATAAAGTAAGCCTTAAGGTTCCCCGTGCGCGCCAGCGCAATTGGGGATGTCTATTTTTTTGCAATGTATAGAAAATCGAAAACCATTTCGAGATAAATGCTTTTTAAATCGTTTTCTGTAGTTATTTAATTTTAATATTATGTAATGAATTTATTATATAACAAATAAGCAATGAACTTCATTTGACATTGGTGTAAATTGCGTGACCGGTTCAAGTCGTACTTTATTCTGTGTGGTTAGAATTCTTCACAATTTACGCATGGATTATACTACGGAGTTTGATTTGGACCCGCTGTCTGACATCTAGCACTTTGTCAGTGCCAGTAAAGTGACATAGTGTATAGTGTACCACTACGCAAAAAATAATTAAAGGGGTTGCCTTATCGTAAGCATTTAGATAGATTTAGAAATTTGGCATTGTGGGAGCCCTCAATTATAATCTGACGTCATCAACTAAAATAATTTCAATAATTAATTTTGAAAAAAGTAGAGAACTAAATGACAAAATATTGAAATTAGTTTCTTATAATTGACTTTTCTATACAAAAAAAATATAAAAACCACTGGTAATTTTTTTTAGACATTCCCAATTGTCGCAAAAAGGAATTGTTCGCTATACCTGTTAGCAAAACATGCTACGCACGTAATCATATTTTTGTTAGACGTGCTTGTAGACTTTACAACGATAATGTTAAGCTCGCCGATGTCGACATTTTTCATTGTACCTTAGGTTCTTTGAAAAGAGCGTTCACTTAAATGGATTACTTAGTACCAGTTGTTTCGATTGAGTAAATAATGCATACACTTTTCAACTATTTTTCTTGGGTCTTGTTTGTTTATGTAGCACATTGCACTTAGTTTAGTTATTTTGGCATGTAACAATAGTTAAGTTTATTACGTAGTACTCAAATTCACGTAAGGAAACTATAGGTCTAATTTATATTCAACTTAGTTGTTATTATGTTGGATATGACTGTTTGTTTCTTAATAAAATAAAAATAAAAAAATTAATGCTGCCGCCTATAGTTACTGCACGTTCCGTGCGCAAGCGCTTGCTATTGCTTTCACTATTTCTTTCTGTCAAACGATATAGCAGTAGGCATTCCAGGGGGGCACACTTACATATATCATCACTTTTCATGCGACTACAGTGATCTCTGGTGTTTGCCGAAGAACTAAATTAGCGGCCATCTTGGTTGACTTGTCAAACTTGTCAGTTGTCATTCATCGGCCATGGCCATGGCGTACCAAATTGTACGGTCAAGGACTTTAATTGATAGGCCACTTGCCAATGTTCGTATTTTAGCCGTATAATACAAATCGGGTTTAGCCGCTTATACTTCGTATATGTTGATTTGAATTAGACGGCTAAAATACGAATAGTGGCAATTAGTCTATCAATTAAAATCCTTGACTATACATTGCTATAGGTACGCGTATCTATAGCTGTACATCACTACCAACATATACATATAGATAGGTATACATCTATAGAAACGTCACATTAGTTCTTGAGCAGCCGTAGGGCGGCAGCACCTTCCATACATGCAAATTTGACCATAGAGTTGCCACTCTTGTTCATATAATACTACAATACTCTTTGAGGCATTCTCTCAGAGCGACAAGCGCCGTTTAACAATGTGACAAATGTAACAATGTGTGGGTGAGGCTAAACGAACGTAATTTTTCGAGTTGTTAGTCGCGTATTTTCGGCGTTTCAACCGCCTTATTTATTTTATTATTTTTGACGGTGCTTTCGGTTATATATTAGAGGTCCTGTACGTCTAACACATAACTGGAAACTATCACAAACTTAACCAGTTTCTTAAAACATGTGACGAGATAAATGAGGCGGTTGGATTGCTCGAATAAATGCCCAGACGCGTATTTTCGGTCGTTTTTCACATTTATGAGCAAACCTCATCTTCCTGACGACGCAGTAGGCCGCAGCCTGGTGCCAGGTGAGCAGCCCGTCGTACATGCGGTAGAGTCCCGCGCGACACCTCACCGTCTTCAGCTCCTTAACTATGTTCAGCACTTGAGCATCTGTGAAATACATACAAAAGTAAGAAAACTGGCCAAGTGCGAGTCGGACTCACGCACCGAAAACCGCATCCAAATCGGTTCACTCGTTTAAGAGCTATGATGGCACACGAAGACTCACAAATAGACAGATAGACGGACACATACACCCACATAAATAGCGGTAAAGTTTATAACACCCCTCTTTTTGTGTTGGGGGTTAAAAATACACGGTAACATTGCTATCTCTTTGCCGGTTCCGTGTGCCACTCCTTGTACGGTTCAACATCGCACAGTCATTTCTAGGTTAACGCGCGTCCTACTTTAATTTGCGTGGTAGTGCCGACCACTGCAATATATACCTAAAACTACAATATAAATTAATCTCCGCGACTCACTATAATTCTTAATCTCTTAAACTAACATAAAAGATACACGGTCTCGATATACTAGTTTGTAACTTTAACTTATACATACTTACTAATAAATTATTAGAAGAGTGATTATTTAAAAGCGAAAAAGTTTCTCGGGTGCGCCGGTGGGATTCGAACCCACGTCTCCTGGGTATGCGCCCCAACCTGGGTGTTCTACCAATTGAACCACGTCGCTCCCAACCGACTTTCCCTAATTTCGCTTACATACGCCAACAGTGCCAGTGAATCCCACCGGCGCACGCGAGAAACTTTTTCGCTTTTAAATAATCTTAGATTCGGTAAGCAGCCGTGCTGCTACTAAAATAAATAATATTAGAAGAGTCATAACTTTAACCAAAAAAGGCTACTGTGTACTCGCAATGCCTCTAACCGGCAGAAATGGAAGCAAATTGCTAAGAGGGCTGTCCTCGAAAAAGTCTGCGACCCACCGAACATCTCTCCGTGCACATCGTCTGCGCAACCACGACCACTCTGACAAGAGTGTCCGACTAAGAAGAGAGAACTTTAACCATCTACTACAACTACAACCTAACAAGGAGCCCTACGGAAGCTCGGCAGCGGCCCCTACACTCCTACCCACCTCTTTCGCACACGAACGGGCGCTGCAGCTCGCAGGGCAGGTCCAGGAACACGGGGTGGTCGTGGTGGACGCGCTGCACGGCCACGCAGTCCGCTCCGCTCTCGGGCACCGGCACGTGCGTGCGGTTTTGCCACTGGTTACAAAAACACTCATACAGACGGTTAAGAGGCGAATTGATTCAAGCGCCATCCTGGGTGACATTGAATTATGTCATCATAATCATCATCATCCCAGCCTCTCTGAGGATGAGAGGGCTCTGGCCGTAGTTCCCACGCGCGCCCAGCGGATCGGGAACTTCACACACACCTTTGAATTTCTTTGCAGGTGTATGTAGGTTTCCTCACGATGTTTTCCTTCACCGTAAAGCTCATGATAAATTTCAAATGTAGTTCGCACATAAATTCCGAAAAACTCAGAGGTGCGAGCCGGGATTTGAACCCACGAGCCTCTTCTTGAGAAGCCATTGGTCAAACCGCTAGGCCACCACGACTTTTTTTATCGGCTTTTTGAATTATGTATTAACGGTTGAAAGGCAAATTGACTCAAGCTCCTAGGCGATATTGAAATTAATTACTGCTTCTACATACTGCTGAAGTAGCAATGGGCTGGTCACGTTTTCCGTAGAACTGACAATCGTTGGAGCAGACGTGTCCTCGAGTGTAGACCACGTTTGGGAAAGCGTATTGTGGGACTCCCTGCGACACGTTAGACTGATGACCTCAGGAGGACATCTGGCAGCGGCTGGATAAGGGAAGCCGAGGATCGCGAGTGTTGGCGCAATATGAGGGAGGCCTACGCCCAGCAGTGGACGGACAATGGCTGTAGATACTTAGATAGATAGACATACTGCTGGGTACTGCCACGTGCCGTCAACCTCGCTCGCCAAGACATCGGCAGCGGTGCGCCGGAGTTCCACAGAGTTGTCCCAGCGGTAGCCAGCTGGGTCGTCGGCGCCGAAGCGGCGCGCGCCCACCCACGCCGAATCTATGGCTAAAACAAAACAAATTAATGATAATCGGTTCTGGAGTACGATGCCATAGACAAATATAGAAGACTTTGAAAGATACAAAACATTTATATGGTGTACTTCCGTTTGGCAAATGTTTAATTTCCCAAATGTTTATTTTTTCTGAAACTGTAAACTATTCAGGATATATTTCAGGACTATTCTGTAGGTTAGGTTAGGTTTTTTTATAACAATCCTGAAAAGTTTACAGTTTCAGAAAAAATAAACAGTTGGGAAATGAAACATTTGCCAAATGAATCAGATTGGGAAAAATAATTTGCGAAACATTAGTAAACCGATTAGGAGCTTGAAATTTTAGCATAGGCTTTATATAGTCTCAGATCCAAACTAGAATAGACCTAACACACACTAATAGTTATACACAAAAAAGACCTAAAAAACAACATTACCAAACTGTGATTCCGCCAGAGCTTCAGCCAAGAATTCGGCTTTTTCTTTCGTGTCGAGTACAGCTAAGGTCCCATTGTGATGTCCACTGAAAAAAAATAGCTCATTAGTCCAACTGCATTGCATTAAAACTACCACAAACCGGGAGCGCGGGGCGCCGACGGAGCGTGCCCAGCGCGCTCTATAACACTGAATAAAATATACGGTGACACACACCGGCAGCGCGGCACACCGTATTTGATTCATTGTGATTGACCGCGCTGGGTACGCTCCGTCGGCGCCCCGCGCTCCCGGTTTGTTGTGGCCTTAAATCCTTAGCGACGCTAGCGCCATCTAGTTAACGGATAGATAACATGGTATAACGAAAGAGAAGCACTGGAGACGTCATTCATTCTAAATTACGCTATCAAAGTTTCTAAAGTCCCTTGCATAGATACAACCTCCAACACTCTCTAACAGTCACTTCCTTCGGACTTTTGTTCCCAAACATGATATCTCTAGACACAGTTTAGCATCAGGACGAATATGAATGTTAACGCTATAAAAAATAATTCGAAGACACGACTCCAGTAAAAAAACAGTTGATTTTAGCCCTGAAACACAAAAAAAACATCGTGAGGAAACCTGTATACACCTGTGAAGAAATTCAATGGGGTGTGTGAAACTCCCAATCCGCATTGAGCCCGCTTGGGAACTATGGCCAAAGCCCTCTCATTCTGAGAGGAGGCCTGTGCCCTGCAGTGGGACGTATACAGGCTGGGATGGTAACGACTTACCGACACATAATTTTAGCATTCTCCCAGTTTATAGCTAGATTCTGTACCAAGTATTCCTTGTTTTCGAACACGTAGGACTCCCATTTGTCGGTGCATGTCAGTGGTACTGAAAAAAAAGAATTACAAGAAAAATGTTAGTCGGTATAGCAACACGGGGCGGAGACATGTCGAATGCATCCGGATCGCGAGGCCAAAATTGCCAACCCAAAAAAATATATATATTCGGCTTAAATAAAATAAATAGTACAGTTGCAAGTAGATTGGGCGGTTTTTCGTTTCACTGTACCTAGCGAGCCGTTGAACCGAGTTTAGTTGAGCCGTTTAAAAAAAATTGTGTAGTTCTATAGTATTGCCAACAAGCCGTGGTGTCCTAAGTGGTTTGACCTACGGTCTCTTTTGGGACGTATGGGTCGTGGGTTCGAGTCTGGGTTCTTGGGATTATTACGTGCGAAATTGGAATTGATCACTTTTTTACAATGTGGTCTAATTCCAAAACCATTTCGAGGAATAGGTTTATTAAATCATTTTATAACATTGTAGTAAAAAAATATTAAATGATCGTGTGTATTTTTGCAAAATAATGTTTGACCTTTGTTTGACCTTTCTGTGGGCATTAACTTTGAAATTCTTTGCAACAAGAAAAAAAAAGCCGTCCGTCTAGTTTCTCTATACTCTCTGTCACTTCGACGTAGTTATCATCTGTCAGTTTAAGGATACTATTTTGAAAAACATTCTTCGCGTTTATACAAGAAGTGTTTCATTCCTACTTGTGGAAATGATTCTGTCAATAGCCCAAACAAATTAATTGTTCGCATTAGAGAAGATTTACAAGAGAAGTGGTGCCGCAAAGTTAATTCAAAGTTTACAAGATGTACTTATTGTTGCGAGGATCATTTTAATGTAAGTATGGATTAAATCCGCCAAAGAACTTTCAAGGGAACACTTCTGACCATTTTATTTTATACGTACAAAAAATACTATAGCCGTAAATCGTTTTTTTTACCTATTCTCTTGGAAGAATCGGCAACTTTAGTGTTATTGTTATTGTAATGTAAAGTGACATTGTCAGATGACAACTAACCATCGATTATGACACATTTTTTTTGTCATTATGTCTGTGGTTTATACACAGATTCAGCCGCGGCATGTAATTTACGGGAAGTCGTATCTCAAATTTTTAATAAATTATAAAAAAACATTGGAGTGATGAATTGCTGAAATATTCAAATTAGTTTCTTAAAATGCTCTATGTTTTCGATAAAAAAAATAAAAAGGGGGGTTAGAAAAAATGAACAATCCCAATTGCATTTGAAATTCACTAGAGCATTAGTACGGTGAAAGAAAAAATCTTGAGGAAACCTGCACAAACCTACGATGAAATTGGTGAATGTGAAGTTCCAAATCTGCAATGGACCTGAGTGGGAACAACGGCACTAACCCTGATATTTTGATAATGATGATGATGATAGAAGTGTCAATAATTACCTCTGTACTGCTCGTGGTAGCTCGCACCGCAAAGCACCCAGACAACAGACAATATATACTCCCTGAGCATATTCGCGTCCGACCCGCAACGCGTCGTACTAAGGAATGTGTCAATTTTGAAAATATCTTCATTTATGGCCACCCGTTTTCTTACTGATGCTGTGGGGTTACCACGATCGGTTGGAAGAGAGGACAGTCCATTAAACCTAGATTAGCCCAATCTTTAAATTGTTAGTATTTAATTTTCTGAAGGGGTAAACGAACAAGTGTGTCATCTGATTCTAAGTGATCGTAATAGGGATGTTGACGCCATTAAAAATAATTCGAAGCACGATTCCAGTAAAAAAATGCTTTATTTTAACTCTGAAAACCAGATTAATTTTCGATTAACTGCAAAATCAGATTTTTTGTTGCTTTAACAAATAAATAGTTACTTGATTGAGTATGCGAACAAGTGACGTCATAAGTTGCTATTGCCATTCAAACTCTATGGGAGAGTTGTGTTTTGACAGCTCATATAAAGTACGTCAGTTGATTGGTGGTGTCAACATCCCTATTACGCAAGACCATTTTTTATTAACTTGCAATGTATGTTTATTCGGGTGGAATATTTCAACTCATATTTTAACGTCGATAAGCCAAAGGTTACTAGAAACACAGGGAAGCTTAAAGTTCCATCTTACAGACTGGCTAAAACTAAAAAGTCGTTTCTGGGAAGATGCATACGTTTTTATAATAAAATTCCGAAAACAATAACCGAACAAACTGATACAAAATTCAAATCCATTGTGAAGAAGACATTAATATCTAAGGCGTACTATAAAATTAATGACTATATCATGGACAGGGATGTTTGGAAATAATTCCGATCCGCATTGGCGATCCCTAGTCTCAAATAGCGTATCTACTGTGTTAAAAAATTTAATTGTATTAAATACTTTAGATGTATGTCATTTAATAACAATGTAGATCTGATTGAAAAAAATATACCTTGTTGAGTTTCTTGCCGGTTTCTTCTCAACAGGGTTTTTTCCGAACCAGTGGTAGATTTTTCGACGTTCATAGAAGCATCAATTTGATGCCTAAATTGAATAAAGAATTTTGACTTTGACTTTGACTCAATTTTGAAGTAAGACTATCTTCAACCGATTGAGCTGAAATCCGATGACAATGCAATATTATTTTTTTCATTTTTTACTAATTTTAATTTTAAGTTTTACTTATTGTTACTAACTTATTTAATACCTATGGATGGATTGATTTAATCTAATCTGAAATAAATAATTTCAATTTTAATTATAATGACATGAAGCTGATCTGATGATGGAGCTAGAGGGAGGACACAGAAACTCTGTAATAAAACTACACGACCGCGTTGAGTTTGGTCTCGTTTAACTCGTCTTGACGAGTACATTACCACCAAGGGCAAAAAGTACAGTCAGCAAAAAAGCTTGTACTTATAAAAATATAATTTTTAACACAACTTATACAGGGTTATTTGTAATTCACTGGCATCCTTTTAACCCTAAACTCCTACCACTTAAACAAATGTTTTTTGTTTTACGGCTTTTGTCATAACTTAATATTTTTGGTGTAATAACGTTTTGAAAATTTGAGATTTCCTCTTATTTTTACGATACTCTGTGTATTTGGATGGGAAAAAAAGTGCTTCATTTTAAAAAGTCGTAAAACAAAAAACATTTGTTTGAGTGATAGGAATTCAGGGTTAAGAGGATGTCAGTGAATTAAAAATAACCCTGTATAAAAAAATTTCCTTGGATCCATCTGTGTTAGAAATCCATGAAAAAATAAAACAGAAAGTTCGCTCGGACCACCAACATAAAAATAATGAAAAGCGATACATTATGGCATTATGATTTATGAAATTCGGTCGAACCTCTTCGCTTAGGGTTGCCTTGGTTTCCCACCTACTGTTTTAAGGATTTTTTGAAATGCCAGCATTTTACCAAACGCTTCTCTTCCATTAGATACTGCACTTTCAAGAAGAGGGTAAATGGTTATTAGGTTTTTTTGCTCCGGTTTTACTTGTAAAAATTTTTCGCCCCGCCACTGGTAGGTTAGGTTAGAGGTTAGTTAGACAACAATTCCGATGAAAACACTGTTTCAGAAATAAATCACTTTATGACTACTTAATGAAAATTATGAAACCATTAGAGACCCCGTCGCTTATCATCAAGCGTTTTTGTGGAACTCCAACCTTTTACATAAGTAGGACAGTCTCGTAAATCTCAGCTTCGTGGTCACCCTTGTATGAATAGGTCGTGTTATTGTATAAGGTTTATATTTTGAAAACAAATCGGGAAACAGCGTAGCTTGAGTAACTGTTTTCTTTTACCTATTTCTATGTGTCATTTGTTTTGTGTTATAGGTAAACTAAATAATGAGAACCTTTTTAGTTAAAACAAACGAGCTAGTGGATCATCTAGGCTAGTTGTAACGTGCGCCATGGCAATCACGTTCACCATTTCGTTGAGGCGGTATGTATTTACAATACAATACAATGACTTTTTATTGTACACCACAAATATTACAATACAGAAAAACAAGTAGGGGAGCTGTTAGTACCCCGGACAGTTTTTTTATTTTTTATTTTTAGTAAAAATATTAAAGACCTCAGAATGACTTAATATGCATATATCGAAAGTTACACTATTGAACTACATTATGCAATATAAAATTAAGCGATTTGTTTATTAATTTTAATAGGACAGCCTAAGAAAAAAAAAGGGAAAAGTGTCCATGGTACAACACTCCCGATGTACCTCGGACATTCGCCGTTGTACCTTTGCCACATAATAATTTTGCAATGAAAACACAACATAATAATCACATAATGTAGCTCGAAGAATCGCCAGACTCAAGTGGCAGAGGGCAGGGCACATCGCTCGTAGAACTGATAGCCGATGGGGCAAAAAGGTTCTCAAGTGGCGTCCAACAAGATGGAGCGACGACACGGGATGGCACGGGACCGATCTGTTTGGCGAGCCTTGTGGAGGCCTATGTTCTGCAGTGGACGTCTTTCGGCTGAAATGATGATGATGTTTTTTATGGAATTTAAAAACTCCTTGCAGGCTGAATATGAAGTCCGTATATTACATACGCCCCAAATATATAAGTATATCTTCTTGCCTAAATGCCACAGGCAACGGCCCTAACACGCCTACCCATGTGCTCACTATCATCATTAAAATGTATTAATTAACATATATGTGGATATGTATTACAATACCGAAGTACGAAAGACCGAATGTATTAAAACATCGAATGGGTCTAAAAACCGACACGATTTTTTCTGAAACCGTTAACTTTTTAAGATTGTTATAAAACAAACCTAACCTAACCTAATGGGTTCTGTATGATGCCGTTTTAATAAATTCTGAAAAGTTTACGGTTTCAGAAAAAAATCGTGTCGGTCTTTTGATCCATTCGATGTTTTAATACATTCGGTCTTTCGTACTTCGGTATTGTAATACATATCCATATATGTATAAGTGGTATGTCTGTTATTTCACAGGTGAAGAATGCACGGTGGGAATATTGGAAGAGTGACACCAAGAAGGACATTCCATGATCAGCTTGCGGATGTCTTAAAGGTCAGGTCAAGAGTACCCGAAACCGGGGAGCGTGTATGAAAAGGGCCATCCTACTCTTAAGTAACCAATTAATCTTTTGTGAAATAAAAAGCACACCTGGTGATTTGTCTCAAGTATAAATAACTTATGTCAAAAATGAAATAACTGAATTTAATCTTTACAAACAAAATAATTTTAGATTTACAGAAATTTTGTGGAAAAAATGGGTAACTCAGCGATACACCAATTTCCACATAAATGACGGGGGCATGCATGTCCACTGCGATATAGTTAATAATGACTATTTTTTATACGTAGTAATAATTTTAAATGTAAGCTTAATTATCTGTCTATTTAAATTATAAAACCGAGTAGGTACTTTACCGTTTTTGTAAAAAATATATATTGAAGAGCAAATTATTTTAACCATCAAAATCAATAGCGCTTTTGACCCCAAATAGTAGGGGAGCCCAAGAGGGGATTTGTGAAGTTACTCGAGCGCGGCAGATTAATATACGGGGGGGATACCTTATACCCTCTAGCTAGAGTACCCCCATTGAATAAGAGCACTTCATGTGGTGGGTTTTGTCTAGGGCACCCCGTCAAAATACTTAGTAAAAAAAATTTATTCTTTAAAATACTCGAGCGCGTCAGATGGGTTAATTATTAGCAGAACAATGCACATTTCACTTCCAAATCGTCAGTCTTTGAAAACCTGACGCTACAGATGCGAAGCCGGTTATTAACGATTTTAACCATGCGGTTAAAAACGCATTTTTCGTTATTAACGGTTATTTAACCGCATTTTATTACGGTTAAATACTCGCACAGCGTGGTATGGATAACCAAAAAATAATCAGTCAGTATACTTATGTTTTTTAAATATGATTTATAAAATCTAAAATAAAATCTTTATCCTTCGGATACCGATTTTTCACTTCACCTAGGAGTTGACTGCACAATAAAAAAACATTACCCTTTTTCGTTGTCGCAGTCGGATAATTAACCGTTAATAACTGCATTTTATCGGTAGCTAACCATAAATTTGGTTAATTAACGGTAGCTAACGGATTTTTTACAACTATACCTGACGCGCGCCCTGCCGTATGGCCACACCCACCATGCAAAGTGGCAGATTATCATACATTTATTATCAGTGGCTTGCTGGAGTATCAAATTATCAAAATCTGACGCGCTCAAATATTTCAAAGAATCTATTTTTTTACTAAGTTTTTTGACGGTGTGCCCCAGGCAAACAACATGAAGTGCTCATATTCAATGGGGGTACTCTATAGGGTATAAGGTATCTCCCGTATATTAATCTGCCGCGCTCGAGTAACTTCACAAATCTCCTCTTGGGCTCCCTAACTAAAAACTTTGTCATTTAAAAAAACGAAAAGGTACACTTTTTTTAATGCCCTGCCATACGTGCAAAAGATATACAAAGCCACATTAGAGATACTAGTTAAGACTAAAACAGCATTAATAAGTGAACTTTGCTTCAAGCAACATCAGTACAAGGGTTCACGTTGTTCTTCAAATCTTGGGTAGATGGCTACTAGCCACATATAATGTTACATGTAGAGGTAGCCTTACAGTAACCCTAATTAAATCGTTGGGAAAGGCCCAAGCCTTAGTAATATTATAAATGCGAACGGATGCCTTTTGCCCATTGGCATAATTAATATATTTTTTGTATGTGAGGGAGGCAAACGAGTAAGTAGTTTCTAATCCACACTGGGCCAGCGTGGGAGCCCCAAGCCCTCTCATTCCAAAATGAGGCCTGTTCGCGTGAGACGCTATAAGCTGGGATGATGATGAAGATGTGGATGATTATAAGTACTTTATGTAACTCTCTGGACTGTACTTCTGACTAAATCTCTCGGTGCCATTTTGACAAAATTACTTTAATGGCGCCCATGATGGGGCTAAGGTAAACGAATCTTCTCTCTTGTTTTTATTAACCCCCGACACAAAAAGAGGGGTGTTATAAGTTTGGCCGCTATGTGTATGTGTGTGTGTGTCTGTCTGTCTGTCTGTGTCATCATAACTCTTAAACGGGTGACCCGATTTGGATGCGGTTTTAGTTTGAAAGCAGGTTTCTTGGCGATGGTTCTTAGACGTATGTCTCATTAAAATTGGTCCAGCCGTTTCAAAGTCATCAGCTCTTTTGTATGCCGCGGAAGGGATCTTAGACTTAATTGCGTTGGGGGTTTTTAAATTTTTTAATTAATAGTTATAGTTAGTTACTTTAAAAGCCATTATAGTCTTAGGTTCGAACCATGACCTCTCAAGTAGAAAGTTTTTTGAAATTTTCGTGCGAAATTACATTATTCAGTGGTGTATGTGAAGTTCCTAATCTCCACTGGGCCCGCGTGGGAACTTAGGGCCAAGCCCTCTTATTCTAAGAGGAGGCATGAGCTTTGCAGTGGGACGTATGTATGCCGGGATGATAATGATAACGACAAAATGAGAGGGCTTGGGCCGTAGTTCCCACACGAGCCTATTGCGGATTGGGAACTTCACATATACCATTGAATTTTTCGCAGGTGTGTGTTATTAACGTGTATGATTGTTTGTACTTTAAGTAAATCTTTAACTAAATCTTTCAGTGCCATTTTGATAAAATTACTTTACTGGCGCCCAAAATGGGGCTCCTCTCTTATTTTTATAGTTGGTTAGTTTAAAAGCCGTAGTAGCCTATTCGTTTGACTTATGGCCTTTCAATCAGAGGATCGTAGGCTCAAGCCAGGGTTCACACCTCTGCGTTTTTCGAACGTGCGACTTTACATTTGAAATTTACCATTTAGCTTTACAATGAAGAAAGACACTGAGGAAACCTGCACATACCTGCAATAAGCCCAAGCCTGCTGTATGAAGCCCAATCCACACTGGACCCGCGTGGGAAATACGACCCAAGCTCTTTCATTTTAAGAAGAAGCCTGTGTCCTGCAGTGGAGCTTATATAGGCTAGGATTAAAGTTCCATGTAAGATGTGTACTGACTAAAACCAAAAAGTCGTTTCTGGGAAGATGCATACGTTTTTATAATAAAATTCCGAAAACAATAACCGAACAAACTGATACAAAATTCAAATCATTTGTGAAAAAAACATTACTTAATATCTAAGGCGTACTATAAAATTAATGACTATATTATGGACAGGGATGTTTGGAAATAGTTCCGATCCGCATTTAGCGATCCCTAGTCTCAAATAGCGTATCTACTGTGTTAAAAAATTTAATTGTATTAAATACTTTAGATATAATAATATGTAATTTAATAACAATGTAGATATTTTTGAAAAAATATACCTTGTTGATTTTCTGCCGGTTTCTTCTCAACAGGGTTTTTCCGAAACGGTGGTACATTCTTCGACGTTCATAGGAGCATCAATTGATGCCTAAATTGAATAAAGAATTTTGACTTTGACTTTGATGATGACGTGTATGATTGTAGATACTTCAAGTAGTTCTCCAGGCTAGACTCCTGAATAATTTTTTAGGTGAATTGAAACAATTACTTTGTATTTCATACTAAATACAAACTGAAACATGGATGCACAGAAAAAACCCCAGAAAAAAGACCAGCGCTGGGAATCGAGCCCAGGTCCTCAGCATTCCGTGCCGCGTGCCATTCCCCTACACAACCACTGGTCTGGTTTTCAGTTTGTATTTAGTATGAAATATATGGATTTCACGAGACGACCGTAAAAGTAATAAAAAATGAAGTTGAAAAATAAAAATACAAAAAAAAGATACGAAGAAGAAGGACCTCCGCAAAGTAACGCCTGATTCAATAAATTTCTAGGTATTATTTTGTCAAAATTACTTCATTGGCGCCCATAGTGGGACTAAGGAAAATGACCTCTCATATTTTTAAAGTTCACAAATACTTTCTGTTTTTCAAAGTATACAAACAAAAACATCTTGCTATTTTATTACAGTTATTGGTACTTAATATGTGGTTAATTTTTTTTGTCGTCTGAACTCTTAACGTGGGATGTCGTTCGATAGGTCTATATACAACATAACTTTGCTAAGATCATTTTCCTATTTAGGGATCTATTTGAGAAATATTTAGCTTTAAAGTGCGCAATTTTTAACCACCGACACAAAAAGAGGGGTGTTATAAGTTTGACAGCTATGTATGTGTCTGTGTCTATCTGTGGCATCATAGCTCTTAACGGATGAACCAATTTGGATACCGTTTTTTTGAAAGCAAGTTTCTTGGCAATGGTTCTTAGAAGTGTTTCATCAAAATTGGTTCAACCGTTTCAGAGTTATCAGCTCTTTTGTAAGCTGCGGAAGGGATCTTAGACGCATAATGGGTATTTACTTTATTTTCAACTAGCTGATGCCCGCGACTTCGTCCGCGCAGTAAAGCTTCTTCATTTCTTTCATTGAATAAAACAAAAATCCGGCAACGGCAACATCCTAAAATCCATCGTCTCATCATCATTTGTATTACTTAGTGAATATAATAAATCCCGTTTATTCCCTATTCCGTGGGAAATTCAACAAATCTATCTTTTTTTTGCTTGATATTGACAACGGCAACAGGTAGACGCTTGAAATACTATTATTGAAATTATTTATTTCAGATTAAATCCATAAGTATTAAAATAAATAAATAAATCGTGGGACTATTGACACCAATTTGACCTAGTCCCAAACTAAGCAAAGCTTGTACTATGGGTACTAGACAACGGATAAACATACTTATATAGATAAATACATACTTAAATACATATTAAACATCCAATCTGCCCCGACCGGGAATCGAACCCGGGACCTCAAGCTTCGTAGTCAGGTTCTCTAACCACTAGGCCATCCGGTCGTCTAAATAAGTTAGTAACAATAAAACTTAAAATTAAAATTAGTAAAAAATAAAATGTTCGTTCGTTTAGTTATACATTCACTTTAAAAATAAATTATTAAATAAAAATAAAACAAATACTTAAAGGGGGCTCCCATACAAAAAACGTGATTTTTTGCCGTTTTTATAGATAATGGTACGGAAAATAAAAATAGCCTCTTCTCAGACCTAACGAATATGGAGAAAAAAGTTTCATAAGAATCAGTCAAGCCGTTTCGTAGGAGTTCGAACAAACACCGTGACACGAGATTTTTATATATTAGATTGATTTTGTTGTTATACTTATCTTACGTTAATTTTATCTAATGAACTTTATTTTATTAACATGATATTATAATACAATATTTTAGATTATCGCGGTCATTACTAATATTACGAGTTGAAATCAGGTTTTGTTCCGCGTACCTTGATTTCAGAGAAGCCCGATATATGGGTCGTCTCGTGATCATGGCGCATGCAACTGTGCCGAAATATCGGGCTTCTCTGAAATCAAGGTACGCGGAACAAAACCCGATTTCAACTCGTAATATTATGATATGATATTATAATGTTCCGTTTCTATATCTCGCGAAACGCTCCCATCTCTGCTGAATTTTTTTTTTCAGGTTTTACTGACACGGGCGACTCCACGGTATAAAAAAAATCTAATATTAAATATTTGTTGTGTGTACGGAGCCCTACGGCGCGTAGTCCGATGCACCCTTGGCCAGTTTTATTTAAGCTAGACCAGCAAAATGTGCCCACCTGTGGGCTTCAAGCAAAGCCCACACATAGGTAATTAAGCGGTTCGCGGGGCTGCGATGCGCCAGCGATAGAGGTAATCGCGGTTACGGAGAACCATGGAGACGCTGTTATTGTGAAAACTTTCATATTCAAATTCATTTATTCATAAAAAAAAATATTCATAAAGAGAAAAGAATTCTCTGGGCTAGCTACACGCAGAATTCTATCGGCGTCCTTCGAGTCCAGTATAATATCGGCTTTAGGATGCTAATGGGGCTGCCGCGATCTTGCAGCGCGTCAGGCATGCTTGCGGAGGCTAGAATGGATGACTTCTATGCCATCAAACGAAAAAAGACTGCCTCAATGCTCAGTTGGTTGTGAGACAGTCCCAACACCATCCTAAAAACTGTGGCAGCGAGATATGACTCGCCTTACGTGCGCCACTTTGCCCCGGTGCTGATCAGCAGAAGATGATTTCTCCTGTGGTCTCGTACCCATTCTGGTTTATTTTTTAAAGGTTTATTTTTTGTGCACTAATATAGTTGTAAGGAGCTTGCTTTTCTACTATACTTTGCGTGACATATTAATAATAATAATAATAATAATAATAAATGATTTATTTGTACAACATAGGTAGGTATTGACAGTGTAAAGAACAGAGAGTATGTAGAACTGAGACTGAGAAGTAGGTACTGAGCATGTAAAAACTTGGCAATGTGAGGGAGTGAGACCTTTAGTCTGAAGAACAGAGAGTGAGAATTGAGAATGTGGTGATCTGGGAATGTAAAGAATTGGGAATGTCAAGAACAGAGAGTATGAAGAATTGGGCGTGTGATGATCTGAAAATGTGAAGAATCGGGAATGTGAAGATCTGAGAATGTGATGAATTGGGAATGTGATGAATTGGGAATGTGAAGATCTGAGAATCTGATGAATTGGGAATGTGAAGAATTGGAAATGTGAAAATCTGGATAAGTGTAAAATTGGGAAGGGAAGACCTGGGAATAAAGGGTCAAAGCAATTCATTCATAATATTCATCGATTCGAATGAAATAAAATAACACCATACAATAAATAATCAAAACAATTCAATTATGCAAATGAACTGAAATAATTTCTTTGCTCACCCGCGACCGACCGCAGCCGAACCGAACCAAACCGAACCGAAGGCGATTGAAGGTCGCGGGTGCGCAAAGTAATTGTTTCAGTTCATTAATATGGAACTCCGCAAAGTAACGCCTGATTCAATAAATTATCCAAAATAAAACAGGAAAAATTAAATAAAAATATAAAAATAAAATAAAACGAAATCAAATTAAAATTAAATCATTATTATTATATTCTAAAATGTCGTAAAAGGTATTCGTAGTCAACCGTTTTTTTAATTGAGTGTAGAATGTCAGATAAAAGAAGTCATCATCATCATTTCAGCCGAAAGACGTCCACTGCTGAACATAGGCCTCCCCCAAGGCTCGCCAAACAGATCGGTCCTATGCCATCCGCATCCAACGCGATCCAGAAACCTTAATCACGTCGTTCCTCCATCTTGTTGGAGGCCTACCTACACTGCTCCCGGTCCGTGGACGCCACTCGAGACCCTCTTGGCCCAATCGCCATCAGGTCTCATTTTAGTTTAAAAAATTATTATAACAATAAAAGCGCGACTCCACACCTCCCGTCTAAACTCCGCCCACCTGTTACCCATTTTGAAATACCCGCTATAAAAGCAGATTCCCCGTGCTGCGTCTCACTCCCTCGCCGACTTCCAAGGTGGTTTGATCCTGACTTAAAGTTAATTGCCCTTTGAAGTATAACCAGGTAAGTTTTTGGTTAACGGTAGATTAAGCCGCGAGTTTTGCAATTCCGGAGTTTTAAACGTGTGGTTACGTACAATTTTGAATTGGTTAAGTTTTGATCGGATTTTAAGGTTGGGCGTCTTGATTTAAACTGGAGATTTCACCATGGAATTATAAATAGCAGGGTGGATTTTTTGACATTGCCATTTCTATGCCATTTAAAAATGATTGGCATACCTATTACAGCTTCTTTTGTATTAACTTTATCGAACAAGGGTAGTAATTAATACATATACAAAACTGTTAAAAATTGTCTGATAAAATTTTGGATATTCATACTTTGTTGAAATTAAATCACTAATAAATGTATGAACACCCCAAATTAAATAAGACTAATTAAAACAATTGAGTTACCTAATGCGTTATATTGTTCAGCATTAATTTTATTGAGTTAGAGACACTAAAGTATCAAATTTAAATTTTCGCCCTGTATATAATTAATGTTTATTTGGTCAAAATACGGCACAATATAATGAGTGAACTTAAAGAAAAATTTAAGTTATACATAAGCCAGCGGTTTATTAATGTTTCGCAAATTATTTTTCCCAAACTGATTCATTTCCCAACTGTTTATTTTTTCTGAAACTGTAAACTTTTCAGGATTGTTAGGGGCCATCCATAAATTACGTCACACCAATTTCGACCAATTTGGACCCCTCCCCCCCCCCTTGTCACACTTATTACTATGAAAATCGCCATTATTTTGTTCTAGTGTCACAGAGCGCTTGACCCCTCCCCCCCCCCCCTAAATGTGTGACGTAATTTATGGATGGCCCCTTATAAAACAAACCTAACCTAACCTAATCTACAGAATAGTCCTGAAATATATCCTGAATAGTATACAGTTGAAAAAAAGAAACATTTGGGAAATAAAACATTTGCCAAATGAATCAGTTTGGGAAAAATAATTTGCCAAACGGAAGTACACCATAGGCCAGCAAATATGCCACAGTTAATTTATGCTAATGAAGGAAGTTAATAAGTTTTTTAAATGATGTTCTTATTGTACCATGTTTAAGCATATAAATGTTTAGAATAACTACGAAAAAGTAAACGAGAAGTAAATAAAAAATAAACTTAATCAAATTAAATTGAAGACGGTTACATTTTTGCAGCTTTCGCTGTTGAGTCTCTAGGGCCGTCGGGACCCGAAGCTCTAAAACGTTAAAATTTTTAAAAAGTAAGCTTATAATTACTATACTAAACGGGACTTGTCATGCAATTAATATTTACCTCGACGTTTCGGCCACATTGCAGCAACCGAGTTAACCATAGAGCTCTCTCCTCGGTCGACGTATCGGCATTACCATACGAGGAGGAAACGCATGCAGCCTTATGGGCACTGGGCACCCTGCTTAAAAGCAAAGATCCGGGGGATATTTGTAAATAGGTCTTTAGGTTCAGATTTGTTAAACCTTCTTGTATATTTTAATAATATCAAACACCCTGGCCGTGGCCATGTGTATGATTTGAATTTTTGAATATTGTTTTTCCATTCATTAGTGTCTGCTGTCACCTCTGTCTTCTCATAAACTTTTACCGTTGAACATATCTATTAAATTTAACCATTTTCCACTGCCAAACTCTGGTTCACTTTAAGTAGATTAAGTTAGTGTACGTTTACAAACTTAGCCGTTATAGTTTTACTTGTTAATTTGACAGATTTCCTCCCATCCTGATTTTTTCCAAAATTTTTATACCGACAGTTTAGCTTTATCGCTCGATTTTAGCAAATAAATGCAAAACAAAACAGGCTAATTTCAAGAATTTTGGAAATTCCCACGGGAGGACAAATCGGGATTTATATATTCTATTCAATGGGACCCTATCGTCGTAACTAAAATTACTAGACTCCTTAAATTCGGTGTGAAAGTGATCATACCTATATAGCAGAAAACTGATTTCTTATTTATTTGGAAATTCCTCGGAATAAAGAATAAATATGTTTTAACCAATTGATATCGATGATGATGACAAAATATTTAAGGATAAGCTTTATTCAATGATAATGATGAAGAAGTTTTACCACTTTCGCGTGTTGCAAGTCGCGGTCAAAGTCTACCTAGTAAGAGGATAAAACGTTTGGCCCAGCGGTGGGGCATAAACAGGCTAGAAAGCTAGGTACCTATTGTGGCCTGCTAAACCACATGCTAACAAGCCGTCGAGTGTAATCCCGTAGATAACAACTGATATCAAACGCATTGTCAATCACTTTAAAATCGTACTGATCCTAAGTGACTGGGAACAAATCCTTTACTAATTGTCTATACCAGGTGCTTAAAAATCTAATGCCAATACTTTTAGAGCTGATATTAACTAAGATACTTTTAATATTATGAAATTTTACTAACAATTTATATGGATGTGAATCTGAAATAAATGAATTAAGGGACGATGGCAAGCGTCCAGACGGGGTCACACTGGTGCCGTGGAAGCTCGGTAGGGCTCTGGTGTGGGACGCTACATGCGTTGATACTTTCGCTCTGTCCCACATCAAGGCAACTAGCTCACAAGCCGGCGCTGCGGCTGATCAGGCCCAACTCCTCAAGCGCCGCAAATACTCATCTTTATTAAAGGATTACGAGTTTGCTGCGCTTGCTGTTGAGACCTTAGGGCCTTGGTCAGCCGACATGAAGTCCTTCATAAAGGCCCTTTCTTCCCGGTTGGTCGACACCTCTGGGGACCCAAGAGCTGGCGCATATTTATCCCAGCGGATCGCACTTGCGATCCAAAGGGGTAATTCGGCCAGCATCATGGGAACCCTGCCACAGACAGATCTTTTGGACGGGGTATTCTTTTTATAATTTCTATTTTTATAGTAACATGTACATATTTAGTTAATTTTTCTTAGGTAAGTTATCTTTATCTTCTTTATAGCTGTTAATTTCATGTGTTTATGTTTTTTTATTTTATTTAATATTCCATTATTATTGTAAGTAAATAAATAAATATATCTATGTATATATTTGAAAAAAAAAATTATCATTATTATTATTATAGTAATCGTTCTTCGAAGTAGACTTAAGTATAAAACTAATTTGTTTATGTTAGTTTTTGGAGAAAAATCGGAAAACAACTATGCCACGTAATGCCACCCTGCTTGGGCAGAATTTTAATTTCATTATTTTCGTTCGGAAAATGAAACACCAGATGAAAAAAGTTTACTTAAAGCCCGGTAGAGCTTTTGGCGCATTTATTGCATTCATTTAATCCCTTGCTGTACCACTAGCAATGCTTTAGTTCTGAAATTCATGTGTAAGGTATTTGAAGATTCACTCTATAGTTAACGTGACCATTTTTTTGTCACTTTAGAACGGGACAACGAATTTTTAAGGATATTTTGGGCAGAAATGAACTTTTTTTACAATAACAAACGTCTTACATACCACCCAATTTTGTATTTAAATTTTTTCCGATGCGTAAATACTTAGTACCTACTGTACTGGGTGACATCTTCCAAAATGTGAACAACACTTGGCAAGATTTTTGAAATATTATCTTTAACAATTACAATTAACATAGGTCAAACTACGGAGACATCTAGGTACGTAATTGGGTTTTCTTTTATGCCCGCAACTTGTTTTTTTAAAGAAAATACATGTTCGACTACCGCTCACGTGTCGTTATTTTAAATCGTATGAAAACGGGACATTTTCGCGTCCCCGACTTGTTTTTCGGGACACCGGGACAGAGTACCTGAGAGCGGGACCGTCCCGTTCAAAACGGGACGTATGGTCACATTATCTATAGTCCGACCAGGTCGTGCGCGACCCTCCGCGGAACCCTGTCGCAGTCAGCGTTTTCCGCACTCATTAAAAACAATCTTGTTAAGGACAGCCGAGGCTCCCTGCGACAGGGAGGTATAGTGACCAGTGTTTTTTGCAACACGATTACTTGTTAATTGCTCGATAAAAAAAAATTAAAAGTCGTCTCTAAGAAAAAATCCTTAGTACGGCCAACTAGCCAACGGATAAACATACTTATTTGTTTACTTTATTTAGATAAAGACATACTTTAATTGTTTATATAGATAAATACATATTTAAATACGTTGCCATGTTAAACATCCAAGACTCGAACACAAACATTCATTATTTTGAATACAATTATCTACCCCGACCAGGAATAGAACCCGGAAGCTCAAGCTTCGTAGTCAGGTTCTCTAACATAGCTATCCAGTCGTCAAAATGAAGCAGCAAGTTATTTTTAGACGGTATTAACAGTACTAAGAGTTCCTTTCTAAACTCAAGTAATATTAAAGCTATAAAATTAAAAACAAGCGAACTGAAGAAAGGCTACGCGGTTAATGGTAAAAGGTAGTACAGTCCAGTGCAGGAATAAGTATCCATTTCAACTCCACGAATCCTTGTAGGTACATTAAGATTATTTCCACTTTGGCACTCGGCAATTCTCGACATACCCTCCTGCCGCCCACGTCAAATTTTGTTCAATGAAATTTAAACTTTTTCACTAATGAGTTGAGTTCAATGTCACATTAGAATAAGTCCTAATAATAGGGCATCGGACCTCTGGAGGATACAACGAAAGAAATCGGAAGTGCAAAACCTTGGGCTGAGGTTTGGTTATTAATTACATTAAATAGGTTTGGATATTTTATGTGATTAAATTCTAGGATTTTATATAAGTAAGTACCTACCCTATGGGAAAACAGGAACCTTTACGGTTAAAACTGAGACGTCCCGAGTGTCAAAGTGAAATAATCTTACTGTATAGGTAAACTAGACGGAATGTTTTTAACGGGGACGAAGTCGCGGCACGAAATACTATTTTTATTTTTATCTATTATCGGCAACAGCTAGTCTTATATATAAAAATCTCGTATCACGGTGTTTGTTATCGAACTCCTCCGAGACGTCTTGACCGATTTTTATGAAACTTTTCTTCTTCCATATTCGGTAGGTCTGAGAATAGGGTCGCAGGCTATTTTTTAAACCCCTTTCTTCGCGGACGGAGTCGCGGGCAACAGCTAGTAATTTTATAACGCAACCAGAAAATCTCTAATTGTTTCCTGTTAATAAGGATCATTATTCCTACTGGTGGCCTCAGGCCATGGTGGCCTAGTGGTTTCAAATCCAGGCTCGCACCTCTGAGTTTTTCGGATTTTATGTGCGAAATTACATTTGTAATTTACCATGAGCTTTACGGTGACGGAAAACATCGTGAAGAAACCTGCATACACCTGCGAAGAAATTAAACGTGTGTATGAAGTTCCCGATCCGCACTGGGCCCGCGTGGGAACTACGGCTCAAGCCCTCTCACTCTGAGAGGAGGCCTGTGCCCCACAGTGGGACGTATGTAGGCTGGGATGATGGGATGATTCCTACTGGTATAAAAATATTCAAGCACTTTAAAATTTTCCATCGATTGCCAATTTAGGTACAGTCGGCCAAAAATATGGTCTACCCCCTACGGTCGAAGTTCATTTGCACGTCATGATACAACGAGGTCGATTTTCCCTTGCAATAACATGATGACAGTGACTTAGGGATATTTAGATGTCACAGAAACTTGTCAAAACTGGTAGCCCACTTTCTTGGTCGACCGTACAGTCACCAGCACCAATATCTGACACAACAACCGTGCATAAATATCTGATACGACTCTATTTCTAGGGCCGGAAGGACGTGTCAGATAATTTTGCACGCTCTGTTGTGGCAGACATTAATGCTGGTGACTGTACTAACAGACATTCTGAATGGCGCCCACCATGGGACCATTTAGTCAATTCCTCTTTGGCTGACTGAATGAATGTTTATTTCAAAAGTGATTCATGTTCCTTAGTAGCTTTGAAATTATTTACATCGACAGTAACAATTTTTGCTCTTTTTAGCGCTAGAAAGCTGTAATTTTGCATGGATATGTGTAGCAATCCCAACAAAGTGAAAAAATTAAATGCAAAAGAAAATTTTTTATAGGTACCTCTCATACCTCTCTCATGGTGAGCTAAAATCAAACGTCCCCACCCTCTAAAAGCTAAACTGTTAATTTGAAAATTGTAATGAGAGTAAATATAAATAATAAATAAATAAATAATAAATATTAGGGGACAATCTTACACAAATCGACATAGTACCAAACTAAGCAAAGCTTGTACTATGTGTACTAGTCGACGATAAACATACTTATATAGATAAATAAATACTTAAATACATAGAAAACATCAAATATTCGTGCTCATCACACAAATAAATGCCCTTACCGGGATATGAACCAAGGACCTCTTGCTTCGTAGGCAGGGTCACTACCAACTAGGCTAAAGCGGTCGTTGAGTTGATATATGAGTAGATAGTATGAGTATGAGTAGATCGAATTCGTAACGAGGTGATCCGACAGAGAACCAAAGCTATCGACCAGCCCACCGCATTAGCACGCTGAAGTGGCAATGGGCAGGCCATATAGCCCGAAGAACCGATAACCGTTGGGGTAGACGAGTTCTTGAGTGGAGACCACGGATCGGCAAACGTAGCGTGGGACGTCCTCAGACTCGGTGGAGCGATGATCTTCGCGAGGCGGCTGGCAAGAGCTGGATGAGTGGCCGAGGATCGTGCTCAGTGGCGTGCCATGGGAGAGGCCTATGTCCAGCAGTGGACGAACATAGGCTGATGATGATGATGATGATGATGAATCGGTCAAACCGTTTCGGAGGAGAGGAGGAGGACACCGTGACACGAGATTTTTATATATTAGATAGAGCATTATTATTTATTTGGAGCCAAAACATCTAATTTAAACTTCTCTATACTCTGATCAAACTCTACAATACGTAAAACCCTTTTTGGTATTACTTTGTCATTTTTTCTCTTCTATTTTCAACAACTACTTCAATTATTCAAAGATGACGAACGAAGTGGCCTTTAATTTTTAAAATGACATCGAGTTCTTTCAAGATGGCCGACAATAGCTAACATAATCTTATTGTGGACTTGGTTTCAAATAAAATACAATTGATTATGAATGAATGAATCAATTTATTTCAGAATAAAACATTGGTTCATTTTTAGGGTTCCGTACCCAAAGGTTATAAACGGGACCCTATTACTGAGGCTCCGCTGTCCGTCTGTCACCAGGCTGTACATATCACATGAACCCTGATAGCTATATATTTCGGTTGCCGCTATAACAACAAATGAGGGGTATAGAATCAAAGTCAAATACTAAAAAATAGAATAAAATAAATATTTAAGTGGGCTCCCATACAACAAACGTGATTTTTTTGCTGTTTTTATAGATAATGGTACGGAACCCTTCGTGCACGTGTCCGACTCGCACTTGGCCGGTTTTTGTTAGTAACAATTGTACTTAATGTCAGAGAATATGGATTCAGTCAATGTTGCTATAGTACGAGTAGTTGCAGCTTTCATATTGCAACGACTGCAACAGCATCCTCCCGGTGAAGCAACACGACGTCGTGTGAAGCTTCACCCACAAGCTCTGTATTTATTATCAGAGCTCGGAAAGAATGAGCTATTCTTACGTCATTAATATCATGTGTAGATATGAATACGGATAAGCCCTGAAAATAAAATATTTAAAAAAAACTATTAATTATGATTAAACTAAAATAACAATGCATTCCAAAAAGGGATATAGTATATTTACAATCTTTTAACATGCATTGCACGTTCGTACAAACAGAGGATCATGGCTTCCTTTTAGAATGAGAGGGTTGGACCTTAATTCCCAGACGGCCCAGTGCGGATTGGGAACTTCACACACACCAATGAATTTCTTCGTAGGTGTGTGCAGGTTTACTTCACCATTACTCATGGTAATTTTAAAATTAAATTTCACACATGAATTTCGAAATCTCGTTTGATTCGTCTTGACAAATACTTTGATCCCAGATGGTAACCAGGGTCTGATGATGGAGCTGGAAGATGGCTAAAGGCACTCCACAATAAAACAAAAAAAAATCTATGAATACTTATCGATAGGCAAGTTATCATAGGCATATTTGTTTATAAATTATATTTGATAAAAAATATGTCTCATCGAGTTATCTGATCGGTGAAGGTCGATCTTCCACGTCTCCTCTACTAATACATAATGCGGGCTGCGTTCAGTTTGACCTGACCGCGACCGCAGAACGCATCCAGTGTGGCAAATCCTTAAAAGCAATTTTTTAAAATAATGGCCACCAAAATAGCTAAGTCACGGACATAGCTCGAAGAAACGCTAGACTTAAGTGGCAGTGGGCAGGGCATATCGCTCGTAGAACTGACGGCCGATGGGGCCGAAAGGTTCTCGAGTGGCGTCCGCGGATCGGAAGACGCAGTGTAGGTAGGCCTCCAACAAGATGGAGCGACGACCTGGTGAAGGTGGTGATTGCGGATTGCGCAGGGCCGATCTGTTTGGCGAGCCTTCAACAGTCGACGTCTTTCGGCTGAAATGATGATGAAAATAGCTATCCACTTTTAAAAACGTATCAAAAGGATTTAAGTAAATATTCGCGATCTAAGTATTATTCCAATTATAGAAAGGCTTTCAAGGTATTAGATGAATTCCCTTTGGAATTTCGACCACCCTTTTTTACCTTCGGACTTTGTTTTAATTGTCTAAAATACATCGGATTGTTGTATTTTGTAAAGAAAATGTTATCTCAAAGAGTTTTCCGGGATTCGCGGATAAAATAAAACGATGAATTGATTGTTATTGTCCTTTTAGGGTTCCGTATTTCAAAAGGGAATGAGTTTTTGTTGAAAAAATACTTTTTATAGCAAGTAGACTGTGATTTTTTAGGGTTCTACGCCCAAAGAGTAAAAATAGGACCCTATTACTGAGGTTTCGCAGACTGACCGTCCCTTCGTCCGTCCATCCGTCTGTCCGTCTGTCACCAGGCTGTATCTCACGAACCGTCATAGCTAGACAGTTGAAATTTTCATAGATGATGTATTTCAGTTGCAGCTATAACAACAAATACTAAAAAACAGAATAAAATAAATATTTAAGGGGGAACCCATACAATAAACGTGATTTTTTTTGCTCATTTTTGCTCGTTATTGATAACGGCAACATGTAGACGCTTGAAATATTCACAGAATATTTAGTTATATATTCGCATTAAAAATAAATAATTAAATTAAAATAAAACAAATATTTAAGGGGGGCTCCCATAGAACAAACGTGTTTTTTGCCGTTTTTATAGATAAATGTCGTGTCGGGGCAGATATTTGTATGAAAAATACGAATGTTTGTTCTCGGGTCTTGGGTGTTTAATATGTATTTAAGTATGTATCTATCTATATAAGTATGTTTATCCGTTGCCTAGTACCCATAACACAAGCTTTGCTAAGCTTACTTTGGGACTAGGTAAATTGGTGTGAATTGTCCCGTGATATTTTTTTTTTTTTTTATTTTTTTAAATGGTACGGAACCCTTCGTGCGCGAGCCTGACTCGCACTTGGTCGGTTTTTGTTGAATAAATACAGTTGTAGACAGTGAAATTAAATTAACTCTGTCTGCTTGTCTGTTACCTCTTCACGCTAAAACCACTAGACCCATTTAGATGAAATTTGATATCAATATACTTAGTTTGAAAATCTGGGAAGGACATAGGATAGTTATTATCCCGGAAAATTCGGTTCTACGAGCAAATTGTCGAAATGAGTAAATGGTTTTATTTAGAAAATGATATAAAATGAACGCATACTAACAATCTATAAAAATTAAAACTACCTATATTAAAATAAAATAAACAAAAACTACATTAAATTTGAAAATGGCCCGTGCGGCATGATACCGATGACGCTGGCAGCATTTCCTCGCTGGATCGTAAGACTGATGCGTTGAGCGAGGAAGCTGCCAGCTCTTCGGTCTCCTGTGGTATCTCTGAGTCTCTTTGCAAAGTCTTTCAAAGTCAAGACTCAGAGCACCAGGGCCCCACCGACCAAGGGTCTCGACGCCAAAAGGTACAAAATTATATTAGGCGCCGAGACCACTGTATTTTCCTAACTTGGCAATTAGTAGGTAACATGAAACACATAGAGAGACGTTTCTTTACTTACACTTAATCCACCATTAAATTTAATTCTCCTAAACCCTGATTCGGTAATTAGTTCAACCAATTAAAGGGTTGTTAAAGTTTTACTGCTTATTAACAACGATTACAACGATTACCTTTGGTTTAATTGATGCTTAAAAACCTACTCTTTAACGTTAACGATTCTATTTCAGTCACATATATTTAAATACTAGCTAGCTTTTGCGCGCAACTCTGTCCGCAAAGAATTTTAAAGAAAAAAAGAAAGAATCCTTCGTCTGAGATTCCGACTCCCAACGTTTTCTTTTTTGATGTGAAATTCTTGGCACTTTAACCCCGACGACCACAGTCCAACCAATCGTCCCTCAATTAAAAAGAAACATCAATTCAAGTTCTAAACTAAATTTGAAATTTCGATAGAAGTGTTGCCAACTCAAAGGCGCGGATTCAACTCGCGTCGGATATTATTTTCACGGTTGGCGACACTGTAACGAGAAAGGAAGACGTGCGTAATTTGACTTGGCGTAGTTTACCTGTGCTTTTTGGCGGGAAAATTATAACCAGTATAACCTCTAATGACAAGCTATTCTTGGATTATGTTTAATATGCAAACGATATGTGTGGGTAGGAATTTGTAATTAATGTAAATAATACTTAAATAATACCTACAATAAAATAACTCTTTTTGTACATCACCATAATTAAAAGTTTAGAGGTAGAGTATTAATTACATGAAGAAAATTTACACGGTAAGCAATGGGCGGCCTTATCGGTATAGAGCGATATCTTTGAAACAAAACAATACAATACATTGACTCTTTATTGTCCACCTCTAAGAAAACAATACAGAAAAACAAGTACAGATACAAAACAAACAGAAAACAAAAAGAAGAAAGAAACAGATTTAAGCAAAGCATTAATAAAATGCATAAAATAATCATTACGGAACACAATACATACAAAGTTTTATAGACATTAATAAGGCGGTTAAAAACTTAGATAGTTACAGTTAACTACGTAAAGATCGATATTGCAAAAATATGTATAGGTACGCAACTTTAGGGACTTTCCATTAAGGTCGTGGGTACAAATTTTGTAACTTTGGCTGCATCGATTTTTTTGCAGTCAAAAAAATCAAAATCAAAACGTTTATTCACCATATACGGGTACGTATCAAAATATATAAAGTTTAAAACAAATAATGGACGAAATACATAATGGTCATTTGATATAATGCAATTTTCTTGGAAATTCTCAACTTTACAGGATTTTCATAAAATAAACCTAACCTAACCTTAACCAATCTGTAGATTACACGATTAAAAAAAATCGTTTTAATCAATAGTTTCATAGAAAATTTTAGTATGTATTATGACCATTATGTTTTTCGTCCATTATTTGTTTTAAACTTTATATATTTTGATACGTACCCCTATATACACTGACGAGCAAAAATAAAGGGTCGATTGCAAAAATGACGATAACTACAAAACCCGCTGTGATAGCTTCTTCGAGTAAAATCAGTTTAGTAAAGAGTTTTATTCTCAATTAAACTTTTTCTTGTTAAGAACGAAACTCTTTACCAAACTTATTTTAGTCGAAGAAGCTATCACAGCGGGCTTTGTAGTTATCGTCATTTTTGTAACCGACCCTTTATTTTTGCTCGTCAGTGTATTTATTTATGTCACTATATATTTAAACTACTAGCACTTTCTGAAGGACCATCATGGCAGAAAGTCATCTATTCAAGAGAAAAGAGAGTCGACCGGTAGTTACATATACTTAGTTCATAAGGACTTAAGTATGGACTTAGAAGTACACAATCTTTACTTCCATATCAATATGATAAATACGAGAGTAAGTTTCTCTGTCAGTCTGTCTGTCTGTTATGACTTCAACCTTTAACCGCTGAGCCGATTTAGACAATATTTGGTGTGGACATTGTTTGAGGCCCTAAAAAAGACATAGGATAGTTTTTATCCCGGAAAATAACATAGATTCCATGTGATAGCGATAAACGAAGTCTTCACAGACGGAGTCGCTGGCATCAGATAGGTTTTATTATGTTTTTCCGAATACTTAGGCTGCGTTTCCACCAGAGATGTGCGAGGTAGCTAAGCGGTGCGAGGCTGTGTAACGAGGATGTGTAACGGTGTGAATGTTTCCACCAAAGATGTGCGAGGTAGCTAAGCGGTGCGAGGATGCGTAGCGAGGATGTGTAGCGGGCTCTTTTCAAATAAGCGCGCGGGTTGCGGTGAGGCGGGAGCGGAGCAACGCCGCCTAGCAACACATCCGTCGCAACACATTCCTCGCACACATCTTTCCCTTCTTTTGTTTTGTATGTACAAAAACCTCGCTCCGCTGAGCTGTTCCCACCAGAGCTGAGCTGAGCAAGGATAGGTAAATGAAGTGTTTCTATTGGTTCATGGCAAACACATCCCTCGCAACGCATCCTCGCACATACATGGATACGCAGCCTCAAGTACAAATTTAGAGCTATAGAGCTATAGAGCAAGGCCACAGACGCAGACGCCACAGTGAATAATAGGCTGGCAAATAGAGCTAAATTGTTGGCCAGTTTTATTAAAAAAAAAAAGATTTGACTGTACCTACCTAATTACACTAATTTCGAACGATCAAACATGTCGAGAGTCGAGACCAAAAAACTGTAGCAAAATTAGATCACTGTAAATACAACGTGTTTAAATTAAGGATTTTCTCTATTTGTTTGTGTCCATAAATGTCTACATCATTATAGGGTTAAACCGGATAATTCTACATTTACGAGTGTTTTTATTGTTTCATAGCGAGCGATTCCAGACAGATTTTTGTATTTAGGTAGGCTTTTATTTAACATACAACTTTCATATGTAGGTAAGTAAGTTTGTATTGAGTTTCAAAATTTGCTCGATTTCTTGGTGACAATAGAATACATAATCTGGTAGTGAAATTCTGGTGGTCCAGCCACGATCGCCTCCCCAAGATGGAATTCATTTCATCATCATCATCTTCAGCCTATGCTTGTCCACTGCTGGACATAGGCGTCTCCCATGGCACGCCACTGAGCTCGATCCTTGGCCACTCTCATCAATCTCTAGCCAGCCGCCTTGCGAAGATTCGCTCTACCGAGAATTCATTTGGTCTGCTTAAATTTGAATTTTTTAAATAGTTTTTTGGATATATTTTGGATTTTTTCTACAAAACTAGAGCTCAAATGAAATTTTAACTTTGTCCCAAATTATGCAATCTTTTACATTTTCCGAATGGTATTTTCAGACGTGATAATGATCCCTTGATTTCAAAATACGATTTATTTCAGTAATTTATTTACTTTAGTTTACTTTCGTTCTCCGCAATATTTATATCATGTCGTCCAATATACCGCAAAGTCTCAAGTCAAAAGTCTTTGACTAGTGTGTGTTGTCAGTGATGACTTAAGGCACTGAGATGGACCTCATAAAGAAAGCTCAAAGTCACCCAAAGGGCGATGGAGAGGGTTATGCTCTGAGTTTCTCTGCGGGATCGCATTAGAAATGACGAAATCCGCGCAAGAACTAAAGTCACCGACATAGCTCGAAGAATCGCCAGACTCAAGTGGCAGTGGGCAGGGCACATCGCTCGCAGAACTGATGGCCGATGGGGCAAAAAGGTTCTCGAGTGGCGTCCACGGACCGGAAGACGCAGTGTAGGTAGGCCTCGGATGTGGATGGCACGGGACCGATCTGGCGAGCCTTGGGGAAGCCTATGTTCAGCAGTGGACGTCTTTCGGCTGAAATGATGATGAATGATGATGATGATGAGTTTCGTTCTACTTTTACTTAACCACAATGTAAACATGAAGCGCCTGCTATTGCTATTATTTAAAAGCAATTACAAAAACACGTCAATATGAACCTTTATAATGATATTTTAAACAGCTGCTATATTTAGCGATCGCAGAGGACCCGCCCTTCCTAATAGTTTTAATTGAGTCGTTACGAACTAAAGTTGTGACGGAGGATTTCGTTTTAATTTAAAATATCACCTGCATTTGCCAGGTGGGATGTGGATGGAATGCCAGAGGCGGTGGAAGGGTTATTAGTTTTTAAGTCCATTATTAAATTAAGATACATGGATCAATCGGTTACCTATCATTATCCTCGAAAAATTTTCGAATGCCGTATGCTTCATTTATCCGAATGCATTTTTTTCTGAAACTGTTAATATTTCAGGATTTTTATAAAACAACCCTAACCTAACCTAAAGGGTTCTACACGATGGTCCTGAAATATTTACAGTTTCAGAAAAAAATGCTTTTTAAACCTTCGGAAAAAAAATTCTAAACATCGATAGGTTCCCGGGTCAATCACGTATTATAGGATTTGCCACACTTTATGCGTTCTGTATCGCCAAACTCAAGTGGCAGCGGGCAGGGCACATCGCTCGTAGAACTAGTGGCCGATGGGGCAAAAAGGTTCTTGAGTGGCGTCGTTTTCGTTATATCACCGGTCTGTTTGGCCAACTTTGGGGAAGCCTATGTTCAACAGTGGACGTTTTTCTGCTGAAATGGTGATGATGTGATTAACATACGCGTATTTTCGAAATAGCTCTCCGTGAAAGTAGTACAGTAGCGACGTTAATGTGAGAATTGTCGCACCTGTCAAACTTGGTGAAATGTGGGCCAGGACCTATCTTAATTATTTACAGACAGATAATTATCGACCAGCGTTTAGTATTATAATTAATTAGTGAGATAAATGTTTTTAGGGTTCTGCATTGTGCCTCTTAAGGAAAAACGAAACCCTATAGAATCACTTTGTATCTGTCTATGAAGACAAGTTTTTTGTCGTGCGAGTTGTTGGTTAGTAGGTATACTTCATTTAATTTATAATTGAAAACCGCAACATCAGTATATTACGGCTCGTCAACTATTTCTTACCTAGCAAATAGTACAGTGCAATAGTCTGGGAGCCGCAGAATAAAATTGTTTTATGCCACTTTATTTGCGTGTCGTCAATTGTTACTCTAGTACAAATTGTAAAGAGATTACAGTTCACGAGATGCAATATAATGTTTTTAAGGAAATAGCAAAAAGGTTAGTCGACATCACAGGAGACCGAAGAGCTGGCAGCTACCTCGGACAAAGAATTAGTCTAGCGATTCAAAGGGGGAACGCTGCCAGTATCTTCGGAACCTTGCCTAAAGGGACTCCTTTTAATAATGTATTTTAGTTATTTACCATATTATATTTTTTAAGGTTTTTAGTTTTAGGTTAATTGTTCTAGTATATATAATTTTTTTTTTATTTCTGTATAATTAGTTAATTACTCAAGTTAGCTTAGCTATGAAGTATCTTTTTGTATTTATTTTTTCAACTTCATTTTTTATTACTTTTACGGTCATCCCGTGAAATCATATATTTCATACTAAATACAAACTGAAATATAGATGCACAGGAAAAACCCCAGAAAAAAGACTAATCACATCCCTACGTCTTGATTGGTCTTTTTTCTGGGGTTTTTTCTGTGCATCTATATTTCAGTTTGTATTTAGTATGAAATATATAATTTCACGGGATGACCGTAAAAGTAATAAAAAATGAAGTTGAAAAAAAATAAATACAAAAAGATACTTCATAGCTAAGCTAACTTGTTTAAAGTTGCACAGTAGCGCCATCTCTTGTCCAGGTGAGCGGTTAGTTCCGAAGGAGTGTTAAAATCTCTCGATAGAGGGTGTAACATAGATGAGCGCTTGTCACTGCATAAGGTGATGATTTAGCAGACTGAAATGTATGATGTATAGGAAAGATTCGTGTCTAATCTCTAGACCAGTGGTGGTGTAGGGGTATGGCACACGGCACGGAATGCTGAGGACCTGGGTTCGATTGGTCTTTTTTCTGGGGTTTTTTCTGTGCATCTATATTTCAGTTTGTATTTAGTATGAAATAGTTAATTACTTTAATGTTATGTTATTAGAAATAAATTCATTGTATATATATAATGTTGTTGTGGTTTATAATTCTAAATTAAATGGAGTATACTAAATTCCCGTAATGTTCAATCATCATCATCGTTCCCGCATACCTTCCACTGCAGAGCACAGGCCTCCTCTCAGAATGAGAGGGCTTGGGCCGTAGTTCCATCGCGGGCCCAGTGCGGATTGTGAACTTTACGCACACCATTAAATTAAAGGTGTGTGCAGGTTTCCTCGAGGCGTTTTTCCTTCACCGTAAAGCTCATGGTAAATTTCAAATGTAATTTCGCACATGAATAACTTACTTTTATAGGATTTGCCACACTGGATGCGTTCTGCGGTCGCGGTCAGGTCAAATTGAACGCAGCCCGCATTATGTATGAACGACATTGTCGGCCGTCGGCAAATAGCCGTGGTGGCCTAGCGGTTTGACAAGCAGAGGGTCGTGGGTTCAAATCCCGGCTCGCACCTCTGAGCTTTTCGGAATTTATGTGCGAAATTACATTTGAAATTTACCATGAGCTTTACGGTCAAGGAAAACATCGTGAGGAAACCTGCATACACTTGCGATGACATTCAATGGTGTGTGGGAAGTATATAGGCTGGGTTGGATGGATGGATCTGCCCCAACCGTGAATCGAACCCGGGACCTCAAGCTTCGTATCTTCGTCAGTTTTCTAACCATTGTATATCCGGTCGCCAATGTTAGTGGGATTCTTCGAACTACGACACCGCTTCTTCCATCTGCGTTTCTTCCAAATGCATGTGTGCCACGAGTGAGTGAACGAAGTATAGGGTTGTATTCCCATTCGGGGCTCGGGTACTCTGGCTTATATCGAGCAGACCTTGATTGCGACTCGCCACGCGGGGCCCATTGTTCCCACCTCAAATCAGACCGTAGGGATGTATAACAATTTATCGATAGCCAAAAAATATAAAATAATAAAATAGTTGGGGAGTTACAATGACAAACTAAAACGTTTGCGCTTGCTTTTGAGACAATGGGACCGTGGTCAGAAGACACCAAACTTTTCATAAAAGATTTGTCTTCACGCCTGATTTTGGCCTCAGCTGCCTCAGGCGACCCCAGGGCTGGCGCTTACCTCTCACAAAGATTAGGAATAGCAATTCAGAGTGGTAACGCGGCCAGTATCTTGAGGTCTATGCCTGTGGCGGGAAATTTAGACGATATATTTAATTTGTACTTTTAGTTTACCTAAGTTATATATTTAGTTCTAGTTTTTCAATTATATTTTGATTTTATGTTCTTAATAAAGTTATATTTCTAGTTGGCTAAATATTACAGACACAAACTGTCGAAAAAATCAGAGAAATCTCGTTTTTTATCGACAAAACATCGATATCGTGAAGCTCCCACGTGGCACGTCCCTTTACCTGTTGAACGCGCAATTTTCCCCTCAAAGACTCGAAGCTAAACGCACGAATTTGCGAGAAAAATCACGGGACAATGATGTTTAATTTAGTTTATAACGAAATAGGAGACAATATTGCGGGAAACAATACAGATTTACTGTTCACAGGCAAATCGATAGGATTATTTTTTAACCAATTTATGTTTTAATGTTTTAGGTGGTTTTAGTTTAAAACTCCATTTTTAATACAAACTTTCTTTGCTGACTGCACTTTTTGCGCAAGAACTAAAGTCACCGAAATAGCTCGAAGAAACGCCAGACTCAAGTTTCAATGGGCAGGGCACATCGCTCGTAGAACTGATGGCCGATGGGGCAAAAAGGTTCTCGAGTGGCGTCCAACGAGATGGAGCGACGACCTGGTTAAGGTTACGGGATCGCGATGGATGCGGATGGCGCGGGACCGATCTGTTTGGCGAGCCTTGGGGAGGCCTATGTTCAGCAGTGGACGTCTTTCGGCTGAAATGATGATGATGATGATGATATATAGGTACATACATAAATTGCAAGTTAGCAAAAAGCTTGTAAAAACTAGTCCAGTCTAGATAGCACGCTTTTATAGCAATAAACTTTAAATTGCATCATTAGACATAAATCAAAAGTTTAATATTGTTTACCTGCGCGAGCTATGTCATAAATTTTATCTCATGAACGCGATGCTTAAAACATTAAAACGGGATATTTTAAGGTCCACGGACCGGATGGTAGGCCTGCAGGAAGAGTGTAGGTAGGACTCCAACAAGATGGAGCGACGACCTGGTTAAGGTTGCAGGATCCCGTTGGATGCGGATGGCACGGGATGGATGCGTTGCGATGGATTTGTTTGTCATCTCGCAACGCATCCTCGCACATCTCTCGTGGAAACGCAGCCTAACAATCACACGATCACCAATAGAATAATAATGTACTAGCCATTGCCCGCGAAAAACTATCGAAACTACATACTCGCCCCACTCACTCGTACACTCGTTTCTAGTTCTACTCGTTAATCGCTCGTCGCCGGCGATGGGACCAGTCGTCTTAATGGTCCATCGTGTAAAGGAGTTTTACATACAACGTGCCCACCAGGTTTCCGCGAGAATCTAACCACGCATTCCTGAGGCCATATGGAGTAATAAAGTTATGTGAACCTAGGTCGAATTATGCTTTTTAACTTTTTAATTTTTTAATACATAATAAATACGCAATCCCAGCACCTCCACCACTTTCATAGTAAAATTTAAACATAAAAATGGAAATATCTCAAAAACTAAGCATATTTCGACCTAGGTTCAGATAACATTTATTACTCCATATGGCCTCAGGAATATGTGGTTAGACTCTTGCGGAAACCTGGTGGGCACGTTGTATACCGTAATAATTTCCCAGTTTAGAGTGAAGAGCTGAACACACAGAGCCACAGTGTATACACACTTTAGCACGAAACTGAGCGGTTGCGGATAATTTTAACATGGCCTGATATGAATATAGCTTACGTAGTTCTGTAAAACCAAGGATGATATAGACTCTTTGATCAATTATAACTGAAGATACACATTGCCGAACAAAATCCCCTTCAAAGAATGTCCGAACTTTTTTATTTGGTTGCGTAACAAATAAAATCATCACCTACACAGAAATTTGAACCTAGTCTTTACTTCATTACAGTCGAATTTCGGTAGCGGCAAAACTCCACTTGACAGCTAAACTTGACAATTTCACGCAACGTTCTGAGAAAAAAGAAGGCCACTTTTATCAAAGTGGCGCTCATTTGGCTCGGACATTTTCGGGCGCGCGACTGTGGATCTACAGTTATAATTGATCAAAGTATAGACTGGATTGGCAGTCGCCATAGTACGGATCGGCCGCGGTTTTTGTAGTTCGATTATTAAATCTAGATAGCGCTGAAATATAGCCAGAGGCTTTGAAGGCAAAACAATAAGACTACAGATATTTCATATCACTGCAAATGTATTATTATGCAATATTTTTGAACTATGGCGACTGCCAATCCAGTCTATATCATCGTTGGTAAAACAAACTTCAAACACCTCTGTTTAGGACCAAAGTTCATTGCAACAGAGCGTTTCAAACGTCTCATTTTCGTGGCTATCATCATCATCATTTCAGCCATAGGCAGGGTGACCATACCATCTCAAAAATAGCGCGAATCTGCCCAAGGCTGGACAACAATCTGCCAAATTAGCTTGACTCTAAAAAATAAAATAATATGCCATCTTACTGCCTCCATGAGAACGGAAATGAATGAATAAAAAACCGGCCAAGAGCGAGTCGGAGTCGCGCACCGAAGGTTCCGTACAAATTTATATGTGTCTGTGACATCCAGTCTTAGCAGACCCCTGCTCCTAAGCAAAACGTGCGCAGTGTGAGATTATTGTAGATTGGCTACTGATATAGACAGACAGACAAAAAAAATTGTGCTTTTCGCAATTTTTCCTTTATCTGTGCTATAACACCTTGCTTCGTACCAAATTTCAAGATTCTGAGTTCACGGGAAGTACCCTGTAGGTTTTGATTCCCTTGCGAGTGTCGAAAACTTGCGGCATAAATAGATTGGTTACTGATATACAGGGTTATTTGTAATTCACTAGCATCCTTTTAACCCTAAACTCCTACCACTTAAACAAATGTTTTTTGTTTTACGGCTTTTGTCATAACTTAATATTTTTTGTGTAATAACGTTCTGAAAATTTGATTCTGCCTTTATTTTTACGATACTCTGTGTATTTGTATGGGAAAAAAGTGCTTCATTTTAAAAAGTCGTAGAACAAAAAACATATGTTTGAGTGATAGGAATTCAGGGTTAAGAGGATGTCAGTGAATTAAAAATAACCCTGTAGACACAGACAAAAAAAATATGCTTTTCGCAATTTTTCCTTATTTGTCATTGACGTACACTAAAACAACTAGACTCCCAATCGCTTAACAAAAGTTCCTCAAAAAACGTCCGAGCGGCGTTGTGTGTACGTATACATCAATTTATACAGATAACATTAACAGCATTCATTCAAATTAACACCTTATTTCGTAGCAGTAATGTTTTATGTCAATTGAATACGATCGTTAGACATGACGTCACGCGCTGGAAACCGCCTAAAGAGTAAAGAATGCAGTGGAGTGGTCATGCAAAGCGGAAGCTAGACTGTCTGTCTCTTTTTTTCTCGTGAGATTGATTACGGTGCGAAAGAGACATATACGAATACGGGGCGAGAAGTGACGTTGTAATCAACGCGCGGTCGAAACAGAACTGAACCAAAACTCTGCACAATAGACGCGTGTGCAGACTTTTGCTTCGGACAATTTTTGAGCGTGATTGGGAGTCTAGTTGTTTTATTGTACGTCAATGTTATTTGTGCTAAAATGCAGCAATCGGTCCCAACGGCCATCTGTTCTGTACCTATGTGTTTTGTTGCGTGTAGGCTTATTTTCTAACGCGCTGACGCTTGCTTTCGCACTTACTATTCCTTTCTGCCAAACGGTATAAGATGGTAACAGAAAGAGACGGTGAAACAATATGGCCTCAGTTTCCGTAAATCTGTGTTAAAATAACCCAGACTTGTCAAAACAAGAATAAAGCTAGAGTTATTTCCAGCTCAGTTATCGCGGTTTACCGTTATCAAACTCTGATAAAGAATAATCCTATAATTCAATATTAATTGTATAATCAATGCTTTAGGTAGTATTTGGTTCTAATGAGAGTGACGATGTGATTTTGAATTCCTAGAACTTACTTATCAGGGGTTTAATTGTTAGGTAACTTAGGTAGGCTGCTTTCCATTTTGTTTAGCGAGCTCGAAGTTAAATAATAATAAATAAATAAAAATAAATATTAGGGGACAACCTTACACAAATCAACCTAGTCCCAAACTAAGCAAAGCTTGTACTATGAGTACTAGACGACGATAAACATACTTATATAGATAAACATCATACATATAAATGCCCCTACCGGGATTTGAACCCAGGACCTCTTGCTTCGTAGGCAGGGTCACTACCAACTAGGCTAAAGCGGTCGTTAAATACAAACTCTCTTATACGCTTCCTAGGGCGACACAACGCTAGCGAGTTTATAATCAGTACAGCGCCATCTAACGAAACACTGTGAACTAAATTTTCTTTCTATATTAAACACCATTCATAAAATGAATGGGGATGATGATATCACCAATCAACTCACGTACTTTTATGGTCAGGCCATACCTACCTACACTCCATTTAATTTAGAATTATAAACCACAACATCATTATATTGCGGCTCGTGCAATGAACCGTAATCTCTTTACAATTTGTACTAGAGTAACAATTGACGACACGCAAATAAAGTGACATTAAAACAATTTTATTTTGCGGCTCCCAAACTATTGTACTGTACTATTTGCTAGGTAAGAAATAGTTGACGAGCCGCAATATAGTGATGTTGTGGTTTTCAATTCTAAATTAAATGAAGTTTATAATTAATAGTTCAAAAAGTATCTCCTGTGGACATACAATTAGCGACTCCGAGTCAGCAATCTAAAGATTTTTTAAATGGGCCGAAGGTAGGCCAGGCGTCGCACACGGCGATGTAGACTTTACTAGAAATATTCCCCATAAATAGACCCTTAACTTTCCTAAATCACGTTTGTTGTATGGGAGCCCCCTTAAATATTTTTTTTATTCTGGTTTTTAGTATTTTGTTGTTATAGCGGCAACCGAAATACATCATCTGTGAAAATTTCAACTGTCTAGCTATCATGGTTCGTGAGATACAGCCTGGTGACAGACGGACAGACGGACGGACAGCGAACCCTAAAAAATGTGTATGGCCCTTCATACATCTATCCCCACAAACGCCCACGTTTATAATTTTAGTAAGGCTTACCCCGGCCTTTCATTTCATTCGTAGGTCTTCAAAGTCCGTGATAAAGTAACGAACCAGCAGATTTGCACTAGAAGTAATATCGAGTTACTCAATTTTTATTGAGAAATGCGTTCCAAGTTTTTCTTTGAGGTGCTTAAGTGGGGACTTTTGCTCGTTCCTTTGCCCCTTGCGTGACAAGGACGGCTGCTGGGTTACTTGCAACATTTTTAAAGCTTCATACCTACTTTGAACTTTGCCGATAGACTGCAACTTTGTCTGTATTAGATGCGAATATTCCAATTTCATGAGATAATAATCTAGCGTACTTAGCTAGCTTTTTAAGGGTGTCCTATAATTCTAAGATGACCTGATATTTACTTACTGGGAGAAAGGCCAAGTTAAGTATAACAGTTCGGGAAAAAATAAACAAAAAAAATCCATTTATATTTAATTTTTTTTACTAGCCTATAATTGTGCCCCACTGCTGGGCAAAGGCCTCTTCTCTGGTCCTCCAAAGCGTAGCTGGTATATTTTCATAGTTCATATTTAAACTAGTAGAACAAATTGGTGAGATTAAGTTCGATATTCTCTAGCTTTCCAACTAGTACGGGAAACTGGATGTTTTACCTCCATTTTGCTCTATCATTAAAACTAGTACATAGCAAATTTTTTTTTTATTTTTTTATCTTAATTACTTACTCCTCTGGTGCAACGACCCAAAGTGTGTCTTGGACTCCAATACGAGTGCACGCCAAAGATCCCGGTCCTGTGCCGTCTCTCGACAGTCACCAGCCTCAAGCTCGCGCAGATCCGCCTCCACCACATTTGCCCAAGAGTATCTAAAGGGACGGGATTGGAGAAACACAGTTCATTTTGCTCTATCGCTACTAGTAGACAAAATTGGAGGGAAAATGTCCAATTTGCTCTATTAGTAGATACAATCGTAGAGCATAGTGGATAGTTTCGCTCCATATCACTTGAGAGGCTAACGGTAATACCACTAAGCTACCACGATCTCATTCTTCTTCTTAAGAGCTATACTCTTGTCGGTGGAGTAACCGCCACTCCGCACGGTCTTCGGCCAGCCGTTTGACTCCCTGATACGACACGACACCCACGTTCTCCTTCACCTGGTCAAATTAGGTCAATCTTGGCCTTCCTCTGCCTTACTTGCTTCTATTTTTCCTTCCAGCAGCCATCTTATGTAAATAATACAATCCGTTACGTATGCCAACACAATTTAGAAATAAGGCAAGTCGACTCACGTCGAGGTATGATCATTGATCCGTTTTGAATATTAAGCTGTTCACTTTGTTGATATTCTGAATGATACCTTATCCGTTTAGGAATGAATCGCATTATGTTTATTGTTATGTAAGTCAAAGGGGCAACACGCTTCGAGAATTTTAGTTTGGCGCGCACATGTTTGACTGTTTGTAGATTACGATATAAATAGACGAAAAGATTGGAAAGGCGTTGCACGATACAAACGGCACTATGAACTAATGAGATCTCCCATCATAGCCCGAATAGAATAGAATAGATAGAATAGAATACGTTAATTTGTGGAACATAGGTAGGTACATAATCGATCTTAAAAGTACCTATAACTTTCAGGAATCTCTATGTTTTACCAGTAGGCGAACAAATATTTCTGTTTTCCTTTAACAAGTCATCAATCTAAGTCTAAGTAAATACAATTAATATTCACACCAGTAATAAAAATAAAATTAAAAAAAATACCAGCCAAGTGCGAGTCAGACTCGCGCACGAATGGTTCCGGGTTTTGTTTTATTTTTATTTAATTATTTATTTTTAAAGTGGATATAGAAATAAATATTCTGTGAATATTTCAAGCGCCTACCTGCTGCCGTTATCAATATCGAGCAAAAACGATCAAAAAAATCATGTTTGTTGTATGGGAGCCCCCTAAATATTTATTTTATTCTGGTTTATTTATTTATTTATTTATTCAGGATAACAACAGCCATAAATTAATAAAAGAAACATACAAAAGGTTACATCATATGAGGCCAATAACAGCTATCCATTAAGAGTCTTAATCTAAGTCATCATAGTGGAAATGTCTGCAACACCAGATACACCAACTCATGCTAATGTCTAGAGCGTTATATAGTTATATGAAATTGTATTTCATGAGTTCATGAGTAATGTAAGAGGTGTAATGCTAAACAGTAACTACAACAATAATATTCTAATATTTAATGTTTATCGTTAAGTTGCCTCAATCAGTACCTATGGGTATGGGTTCTTCAATATTAGTCTTACAGTCAATAAATAGTCGATAAATACTGCCAAAATTTATAAGTATATAAAATTTGCAAACCACTCACAATGTACTAAATACCAATAATCGTATGTAAATCAAAACGAAATTAGAGCTGAATTTACCTACGTACAAATTTAAAAAGGAAACAATAACAGTTACCTATAATCTAGACGTAACATAAGCCAGCTCACAGTGCCCACACTAGGCGTTACACCTGTTAGTTTTCCTTTAGAAAGACCGAAAGAACTTCTTTCTTAAATTTACTTTTGGACCCCAGGAAAGGATCAGTAGCACTGAATTCACAGTTGTACAGACGGGGGATTCGTTTTTAGTATTTGTTGTTATAACGGCAAACGAAATACATCATTTGTGAAAATTTCAACTGTCTAGCTATCACGGTTTATAAGATACAGCCTGGTGACAGACGAACAGACGGATAGACAGACGGACGGACAGCGAAGTCTCAGTAATAGGGTCCCGTTTTTACCCTTTGGGTCGGAACCCTAAAAAAATACTTAGGTATGGTGAAACGTCAGACATGTTTGACTGTCCGGAATACAATAACGCACTTTCAAGCGTGTACACGGCATTCAAGTGTTTCTACAGGCTTGGCGCTTGTAGACGTTCGTCAAGTCTAGTCAAGCGTGTAAGTAAATGTAGCTATCTACCATTCCAGCACGATGCGGCTCCTCCTGCCCGCCATTTTGCTGCTGTCGGCCATTTTATCGTGCGGCGCGCAAGCGCAATACCCGCGACCGCGGCGCCCCGAGCGATTCGACACCGCTGAGCAAATCTCCAACTATCTCAAGGAGCTGCAAGAATATTACTCCGTGCATGGCCGAGGACGGTAAGATATAATCCAATATACACAATATTTTAAATAAAAATCTATGTTTTATTAAATAGGTTTACTTCCGTTTGGCATATTATTTTTCCCAAACTGATTCATTAGGCAAATGTTTAATTTCCCAAATGTTTATTTTTTCTGAAACTGTAAACTATTCAGGATATATTTCAGGACTATTCTGTAGGTTAGGTTAGGTTTGTTTTATAACAATCCTGAAAGTTTACAGTTTCAGAAAAAATAAACAGTTGGGAAATTAAACATATGCCAAATGAATCATTTTGGGGAAAATAATTTGCGAAACATTAGTAAACCTCATCCAATATACCGCAGTATCTCAAAATCAAAAATTTATTTCTGTAATTACTTAAGCCGTTACTTTTTTTATCTACCAGCGCTTTCGAAAATACCATGATTGCCAAGAAGAATGCGCCACAAATAACTTAGCACACAAAATCATTTTATCTAGAAACAGATTACAATTCTCTAATCAAAGTATTTGACTAGTAGGTGTTGCCAGTGATGACTTATGGCACTGAGACGTGGCCGCTAACGATGGTTCTCTCATAAAGCTCAAGGTCAGTCAGAAGGCGATGGAGAGGGCTATGTTCGGAGTTTCCCTGCGGGATCACATTAGAAAGGATGAAATCCGCGCAAGAAAAAAAGTCACGGAGATAGTTCGATGAAGTAGCAGTGGGCAGGGCACATCGCTCGTAAAACATCAATTTTGGCCATCAGGCCGATGGGGCAAAAAGGTTCTCGAGTGGCGTCCACGGACCGGAAGACAAAGTGTAGGTAGGCTTCCAACAAGATAAAGCGATGACCTGGTTAAAGTTGTGGGACCGCGTTGGATGCGGATGGCGCAGGACTGATCAGTTTGGCGAACCTTGGAGTAGGTACGCTTGGTTCAGCAATGAACGTCTTTCTACTGAAATACTCATAATACTTTTCTTAGATGGCCCCATATTGGGCGCCACTCAAATTATTTTTGCTTTTATAGTATTACAAGCCTATATCCGCGGCTTTGCACGCGTAAATCACTATCCGGCAATGGACTGGTATTCCGGGATTTTCAGTGTGGTCCCAAAAATTATATCCTGATCTTCATTTACATTGTACGAAGGAAACGCGTGAAATTCCTGTTATTACCCTGAGCAACCAAGCTTTTACGATTTTATTCCGTGGGAATATTGGGATAAATATTTCTTTTATTCCATCAAGGATTTCATACAACATCGTAACACGAGATTTTTATATATTAGATAGTATAAATTGTTATATAGGTGCGCGATCGCGTTGGATGCGGGTGGCACGGGACCGGTCTGTTCGTCGAGCCTCGGGGGAGTCCTAAGTTCAACAGTGGACGTCTTTCGGCTGAGATGATGATGAAAATGATGAAAACCTTGTTTAAGTCATACTACATAGTTCCGCTACTCGTCGGTAGATGGCGTAGCCAACCAAAAAATAATTAATGAGACTATTTCTACAAACAAAGAACTGAAAGTAATCGTGTTTTTTATAACCTGATTAGTCTTATCGGGTATTTTATTGGATATTTCTGACTCTGAAATGCATTATGTTTTTTATTTCTCATGATCGTGGTAAGTTTTTAATTATTATATTATCTCTTTTTCAGTTACGGCAAAAGACAAATGCACATAGCGGATGCGTCAGTTATCTTCAAGGAGTTTCCATTCTTCGACCACAACCTGCAAAATATGAACGAAGACACCGTTTTTAAGGCCCTAGCTTACCAATAAGGAAATTGACTTTTAAGGAAGACTGCTGTCACTTTAGTTTCGTCTTATACCGTTACATGAATGGCGCTAGTAGTTGCTTTTCACGCCATCTAGCGGGAATAATACACTAGCGCCATCTATTAATTGTTTGATACTACTAGAAGCTTGCTTGGAAACTTAAGTGAAACTTTTCAGCAACCTTTTTAATTGGTGACAAAGTGGCCAGTAATTTCTTGAGGCATATTTTAGTTCCGTTTAATGTTAAAGTGCTACAGTGGCGCTGTCTTTTTTTATTCAATGATGGATACAAATGTTTTTGTCGTTGGAAAAGTTACGGGAGCCAGGTTCATACAATCATGTCTGTTTTTTAATTCTTTTGTTAGGTATCAGTGGTCTTTCCAAGCAATCTTTAAAAGCTGTCAAATTTTATGACAGAAAAAATGGTGATGAAGGATGACAGCTTAAAGCAAGTTAAAATATAGTTCCTGAATTTCACTTTGCTTAAAATGTTATTTACAATAATGTACCAAAAGAGTTCATTTAAAGATATTTAGGAACAATTCTAGTTTACTGGGCATAAACTTTTTAAATGTTTAAAATATATACTTATACAATTATAACTTCATGAAAGTGAAAAGTCCACTAACGATTAATATTGTCAGTAAACTATAATCCTGTATTGATTTTTTTTAATTTTATTTTTCTAGTCGTATCAAATCTGTCTAGTCAATTATAATTTTAACATAAATATATGTAATAAATAAATCCCTGAACATAATTTTCAGGCTGGGTGAAATTTATTTTAAGGGATTATACAATGTTTCTTCAAAAAAGTAGAATAATACGGAAATAATATCAGCAATTATTATAATTAATTAAATAATAGTTGTCATTGTATTCTGAAATGCAAAAGTTTCAAAGTTATTGTTGTTTTATTTGTATACCTAAAACGGATTTATTGACACTTTATGTTTCGTAGGTAATTAAATTTGTAAGTTAATGATAACTACATATCAGGAAAACACATATAAAGTAAGTTCCTTGTAAATATTCCTCTGTTATTATTATATTTAGCGATATGAATTAACAATTATAAATCTGTTAAGTATGTATAGTCGGGGTAAGAAAAGGTTCGTCACTTTTCGACTCTATGTCAACGAGTTTAGGTCGAAAAGTGACGAACCTTTTCTTACCCCGACTATACATACGTATATGAAGTAAATCATCAAGCGAGGAAACTACGAAGATAAAGAGGGTTTTTTGACCGTAGAATATCACTAGGTGGCGTTAGTATCGTGAGCTCGGTTTGACTTACAGTCTTTCTTGTGATTGGGCTCATTTATTTATCAATCCTTAACCTGACCCATATATCAAAGCTCTCTAACCTCACGATACTAAGCTAGCATCGACTAGCTCGTCACAGAAACCACCATTGTAAAACATGAACTGATACACAAGTCTTTCTGTGTCAAGCAGTCAGTTAAACAAACTTAATTGAATTCAAGTCAAGCGTTCAAACATAAATTAGTTTTTCAGAAATCATATTTCTTATTCAACACATAATACTGGCCAGTTCAAAATGCTTTTTTAAAAAAAAGATTACCAAAATGGCAGCTGCTGTGATCTTGACAACACTTTTGGCGGGAATTGCGCTCATTTTATTGTTAGGTCACAAAACTCCTGAGAAAACAAAAATTGTTTTAAAATTAGGATCAATTGGAAATTCTGAATTAATATACGAGAATACACATACGAGAAACGCAATAAAAGGAATTAAAAGGGAAGACGAGCTACAATTGCAGACGGTGGAAGAAGACGAAGTGATATCCGCCATATTAGTTGAACTTTTGGCGGGAAGTGGAATTTGCTTTCTTAAAAATGGCGGCGTGAACCATAGACAAGTGTCTTTGATTTTACGGAGTGCGTGGAACGACGGATACAAGTTTCGTGTTACAGTTTATTCTAAAAAGAAACAAAAAGTGACTTGAGCTTTTTAGGATTAAGGGTGCCTTACCAACAGAGATGTGATGCAGCTATGCTGCGTGGATGTGAAACCTGCGCTACGAAACCTATGTAACCTTTTTCACTAATGCTTAGCTATGTAATCCAGATCCAGAGCACGGATCTTCTATAATCTATACATATAAAATCCTTTGTCCTGACTGACGGATCAACGCACAGCCTAAACCGCTGATCGTAGAGACCTGAAACTTGGAGGGTGTGTTCTTTGTATGACGTAGACATCCGATAAGAAAGGATTTTTCGTAGTTCTACTTCTAAGGGGGTAAAAAAGGGGGGCAAAGTTTGTATGAGACATCGTGATTCCTTGGTCTAATCTACTTCAAATTTTGCATAAACATTCTTTAACAAAATTGATAGAAGACGTGTTTCGTATTTTATTGAAATTCATCCCTTGACGGGGTCAAAAAGTAGTAGAAACTTATTTTGGGGGTGATTTGCTTCGAAGTTGATATCAATACTCCTTAGTGCTTTTGATTTAAATTACATTTTATTTTGACACATTGTAAACGAAACGAAACTTCAAATATTGCAAACCATTTTTGTCTACGTTTGTCAACCACGTCTTGATCTGATCTCTGATAATAGCTAATTATATGTATTAAGTATTTGCATTTCACCAAGCTTTTGCTTTTACAAGCGCAGCGTGGGACGTCCACCAACGAGATGGACGGACGTTTTGGTGAAGGCCGCAGGTTCAGGGTGGATGCAAGTCGCTTCCAACCGTAATGATTGGACGTCAATGAGGGAGGCCTATGTCCAGCAGTGGACGTCCTACGGCTGAAATGATGATGATGATGAAGCTTTTATGCGAGTTCAACCTTTTTCGAATAAAATCGAATTGAGTATTCAAATATCATTGTTGAACTCGCATAAAAGCTTGGTGCAATGCAAATACATATAAAATGCTTTGTCCTGAAGTCCTAAATGACTGACTGCCGGATTAACGCACAGCCTAAACCGCTGTATGTAGAGACCTAAAACGTGGAGGGTGTGTTCTTTGTATGACGTAGGCATCCGATAAGAAAGGATTTTCCGGAATTTCCACGGGATAAGGAATAATCGGGATTTATATATTTCATCAAGAGTGACCCTATGCCCATAACGAAGATTACTAAACTGTACAAATTGGGCATGCAATTAGACTATTAGAATATAAAGCGAATATAAGAATTTTGAAAATTTCCACGGGATAAAGTTAAATCAGGATTTATATATGTAGGTACTCAAATCAACTGGACCATATCTCCGTAACTACAATTACTAATCTTTTCAAATACAGTATTAACGAAAATGATCATAACAACAAAAAAACTTATTGCAGGATTTTTGGAAATTCCTGTGGGATAGATAATCTCCGAAACTTCCGAGCCGATTAAAAAAAAAAACTTTTACCAGTAAAAAGTTACACTATCCTTTATTGACATAGGCTACTTTTTTCCGGGGAAATGCAAAATTCCCAAGGGATAGAAAAAAGAAAATTCAACTTCGGAGCTCATTTTAAAATGTCTTACACCAATAGAAAAGATGCACTGTCCTTGGTTAACATAGGATGCTTTTTTCCGGATAAATGCAAAATTCCCGCGGTATAGAAAATAGTAAAATTAACTTCGGGGCTGAGTTTAAAAAAAAATCACCAATAGAAAGCTTCACTATCCTTTATTGGTATAGGCTACCTACTATTTATTCGGTAAAATGCAAAATTCCCCTGGGATATTAACAATTCTTTCACCTATTAGTGAGTAGCTACACTAACCCTTACTTACATAGACTATTTTCTCCGTGAAAAATCAAAATTCCCACGGGAAAAAAATAAGTGAACTCAACTACGCGGCTGATTTTAAAAGTTCTTTTATCGGTAGAAAGCTTTAAGGACATAGGCTACTTTTCTCGGGGAAAATGCAAAATACCCGCGGGATAAAAATAAGTGTAATTTTGCAAAGAATAAGGACAAATTTGTTGAAATTCCCGCGGGATAGGGAATAAACGGGATTTATAATATTCACTAACTGATACTCATGATGAAATGATAATAATGATGGATGTTGCCGGTGCCGGATTTTTGTTTTATACAATGAAAGAGATGAAGAAGCTTTACCACAAATTGGAATACTACGCGGACGAAGTCGCGGGCAAAAGCTAGTCTACTATATAAAAATAAGTTGGGTTTTCCTTCCTGACGCTATAACTCCAGAACGCACGAACCGATTTCCACGGTTTTGCTTTAGTTGGAAAGGTCTCGGGCTCCGTGAGGTTTATAGCAAAGAAAATTCAGGAAAAATTTCAACAGAAAAGCGGGAAAATCTTTTTTCACATACAGCGCCATCTCTGATACATAGCATGTACTTCAAACCAATACTATTCTCCGCGGACGGAGTCGCGGGCAACAGCTTGTCTATAATATAAAAATGAATCGCTGAATGTGTTGCTAAGCGCATAACTTCCGATCGACTGCACCAAAATGGATAATTCTTTTTTTGTTGCATTTGTTATTATCAGGAGAAGGTTCTTATAAAAGAAATTTAAAAAAAATACAACGGGGGCGAAGCCGCGGGCATCAGCTAGTTTCATATGAAAATTTAGTATTCTTTAGTTATATGTATATGAGTCTATTGATTGGGAGAATCACTAAGAGATAAGTCCAAACAATGAGTACTGATAATATGAATACTGATGGGCCATCTTCCGCTGACCTCGTAGCGCTACACGTGGCATGTGCTTCCACGCGGCCTTGCTGAGGGAGTAGTCTCTCTCCAATTCTTCAAAATCACCATAATGCTCACTGGACCGAAGGTTGCGTGTTGTCCTTTGTCGGGGGCCACCAATGTAGGGGTAGTTTGTATGTCCCTCCAAATGATAATTCATATTTCAGCTTGACTCCATTTATTGCGTTACACACGTTATTACATAGTGGGCGAGAGCTGTCACTATATATATATGTAGTTAGTTCTGCAACTATGTCGGCTACAAAAACATAGCTTAATCGAACCCGTTTCCATCAGTGCTGCACTATGTGGATACGCCTCCTTAGCAACATAGAATAGCATATCGACGACAGAAAACAACAAGGGCGTAACCCTAAAAACCCAACTTTACACCAGAGCCAAAAAACCGAAATAAAAACGGAAAAAAAATCATAACTTTGTAACGGCTTGTCGTATGAACGTAATTTTTGGACCATAAGTATAAAATATAAATCTTCATTATATTGTTTTCAAACTGTTACCTTGGTACAGCCAGGATCACGAGAAATCGAGTTACGCCCATCGTCTATAGAAATTACAGACCTCAAAAATGGCGTAACTTGACACGATGTTTGTACTGAATCAAAAAATGATAACAAATTAGCTGACTACAAAAAGGTAGTAACCGCTTTTTCTTTTAATTTCGCATAAGGAACGGGGGTGTAAGCACATTCGTAATGCATGACAATGGCTAGAAAAAATGTCGTAACTTTAACCTCTTCAAATTCAATGAATTTAATGAAACGTCATAAAGCTTTTGTAAACGAAAATTTATTGAACTTTAAAAAATTACTAACAACAAAACTTATTTTAACTTAGTTAAATATGAATACGTTAACATTTAAACATTAAAAATTTGTGTTTTAAATGATCAATCATCGTAGTAACAATTTTTAATTCGTGATTCAGGTTGTTTATCCATTTTCTTCGCTGCCATCTACAAAAAATGTAAATTTAACAATTTATATCCCAACGTTAGGACTACTTTATCCTTATCTTATGTAAGCTTAAAACTTAACTGAGATACCTGTCCAACAGCGTAACTATTATTCTTTAGTATTTGACCACACCGCTAGATAGACTTTGATCGATTTACTACATCTATTAATTGGTGTGGTATTGTTTGTTGGTGTAAGTATACTTGCGTTATCAAAGTTTAAGCAATCAGCTAGATAAAACATCCTTAGTACCTACCTAGGTCTAGTAAGGACTTTATTAATTGGTCCAGGATTTGATTCCTGGCTTCAGCAATTTGAAAAGCACATAATGAAATGAACAAATACATATATTTTTTATTGTGAGAGGGAGGAAACAAGAAGCGGGTTCTTTTTTCTTTCAATTGTTCTTTTTGTAACATAAAATTTTCTATTTCATCTAAATTTAAACATATTTATCATTTTTTATAAGCTTACCTACTTATACAGGGTGAAAAAAAAACGAACTAGTGCAGGGCAACTACCTTTAATATCGAAAATAGTATAATCTATGTTAAGGACTCTTTCTGTTTAAAATAAAACAATAAATACTGCATTTATGCATTTTTGAAAATTCGCTTGTTTTTGTCGGGATTTGAACCAGTCAAATACGATCAAATAACATAAACAAATAAAATAACATGTGTTGTTTGCGTTGTTGTTTTATGATGTAGAGTTTTATTTTTAAGTAACATACACAATCAATAAAACAGAAGGTCATGAAAGCCAACAATTAAGTTTCGTTTTGTTCAGTTTGCTTTTATTCGTTATGGGAAATGGACTACAGCTACCATATTGGGAATATGTAGCAAATAGTAGAATACTAGTAATTTTTATTTCTTGAGGTTTTTATTTAGTTTAAAGGACGTGTTGTAGCCATAAATGAACACTATGAATGACGCTTTCGATTGGTAATATAAAGTACGACTTTATGTTATGTCATTATTTAATTTTGGCCTGTTCGAGTTCCGGCTAATAAATTACTGATTTTATCAATTTTTCAAAAATAAAAGTAAGTGTCCGTTCCTTAGGTACAAATTTGTTATTTCCAATATTTAAGATATTTTTTGCAGCTGTGATCCATTTCTCGCGACGGGTGAAAACAAAACGAAATTTAATTGCTAGTTTATATGGCCTTCTGTTTTATTGATCGTGTATGTTATTTTAAGATAAATGTACCTTAATTAATTGACTAAACGCCGTGTTCACTAAGTGCAACCGTCAAACTGACGTTTAAATGATCAATCGTTAATGTAATCACATAATACCTCACTATTTTGAACGGTGATTTAAGTACGCCAGTTTAACGGTAAATGAACTCGGCCCTTAAGTATCATGAAATTCACTAGTTGGTACGAGTAATCCAAAGTTTATATGACATACCTTAATTTTGATAATCTTTTATGATTTTGTCGAGGAAAAACAAACACAACCTTTCAGTTGCGTCCGTGCAGTGACTACAGGAGCTTGTGCCTGTGGCGTAAGCCGGGAATAACCGAAATGTTCCAAAATATTCATTCTGATAATATTGGTTTAACTAGGCTTAGATTGATTTCGGGTAACCACGAAATTGCAGTATCTTAGAGGTTATTCGTTGTTCTTAGAAGAAACGCGAACTGCAAGAATGTCGTAAGCAATGAAGTTTGAAAAATGCATCCCGCAAAAAGGTCGTAACTACTTTCGTGTGTAGAAACTCGAACGGCTTAACTAATGTTTTTTGAAAAACACAAACTTCTACTCGTCGTATCTCTAAAAAGTTAAAATTCGTCATTTTATGGGCAGTTACGACCAAAAAAATTACTCCCATTTTCCAAAATACTGCCCGATTTTGAAATTTTTTGTCGTCGTAGAGACACGAGACCCGGACCATTCGACGCAGAAAAAAAAGCTGATTATAGCTATGTAATAAACTAGTTACGACCTTTTTATGGGATACGCCCTTGTTGTTTTCGAGCGTCGATATCTCTGTGAAGGCACCCTAAGTTGGACTGTGCAGGCCACATCAGCCGCATAGATCCAAACAGGTCTAAAATAGCCAAGTACTGGATGCCACAAGATGGATGGCGTGGCGACAGCGTGATAGCTTCAATGGCGCTGACGGGGTGTCCAACAGTTGTGCTCCTTAACGGCTTGATTGACCGTTTAAAATCAGTGGGCCACTCCTTCAAGCTAATAATAATACTTAACCTAGTGCGTAGTGGTATTTAAGAAGCTAAATAAAAGCAGTAAAAACAAAACGTTTTATTCAAAGGCCTTCTGCGCAGGTACATCGAGAAGAATTATACCTAAGTTGAGTCGAACTGTAACAGACAAACAGACAGAATGACTTTCGCATTTATAATATTAGTAAAGATTAGGTAGGATATAGGAATAAGATAATGATGGATAGCGAACAAGACGAACAAAACAATGAGTGACGAATACAGAATGAGACGAAATAAGAACTAAACGAAAAACGAATGAGGCGAGATAATAGGATAGATAGATTAGGATCACCTTACAAGCCTTAGCGTGTAAACAAAAACATGATATCAAATGGGAAGCTTATCAGCTAACGGTAAAACCTAAATGCTATTAAAATCTCAAAAGTATGTAACCACGACTCTATCACAAGACTTTAAGGCCGCATTTACGTGTTTTTAAAAATTCAACTGTATTTTTATTTTTGTCGTCCAGTGTAGAATGTGTGTAATGTTCTTATTTCGATGTATCTTATCCGTACCATTTGCAACTTTGTCGCTTTAGTTTTAAAGGTGATATTACCTTAATATTACTAACGACTTAAGCTATATCGAAATGCACTACACGTATTAGAAGTATTTTTTATCCGAAATAGCAAAAAGTTACCTTAAACATTGAAAATCAAGTTTCAAAATCGACAGAGGCAGATAGAGTTCGGTTTGGTCGAAGCCAAAACAAACTTAAATTTGCTGTTGATAGTAACCCTGTTCTGGAATAATCGATACAAAATGTATGGAGTAATTTTAGTTCAGTATTTAGCCGCATGTAAAGTTAAGTTGGTGGCGCTGCTAAATGGATTATAAACAAGATGCGCGCGCAACGGCGAAGAGGAAGGGTGTTTTAAGGTACGAACATCGGAGGAAGTATTTTTTACTAGGTATAAATTGGTAGTATTCAGACGTACTTGTATGTATGAATATTGTTTATTAAGAATAAAAAAATACCAATATTTTTTAACTAAAATTATTGTGCTAATATTATAAATGAGAAAGTTTTTGAACACGTTTGGATGTTTGTTAATCAATCGTACAGATAGACAAAGATGTGGATTAAGACAAAGGATTCTTAGTATTCCAGTAAGTCAAATAAGAGAGGGGCCCTCCAAAATCGTTGAACCACCTCAGCTTTCAAGATGGCGTGGTAACTTTGTCTGCAATCAATAGATGGCGATTTCTAGCACGGCCAAAGCTGCGGGTTTAAACAAGCTAAATGTATTTTAATAATACTGTAACTGACGGGTGCTGAGCCCTTATACTAACCCGAGCTTAACTCCCACGGCAAAATTTCCTAATATGTTAGAAGGGTGGATCAACTATTTCTTGTTGTTATTCTGTCCCGTCAGCGAGGGGACAAAAGTTTAATAAGAAGAAAATGATGTGTCATATTGTTGGATTTACTATGTCTATGCTCTACACCACTTATTTGTTTATCTATGGTAGAGAATAACTCTCTTGTCTCTGTCTCTTTCCTGTCATGGCCGTACCATAGTGAGCATTGTAAACGTCCCAATTTTATTTTTACATTATACATACAATATTTGTTCGTGTCGTCCCCGTATACACTTGAATCATATTTCTTCGATTATATATAAAAATTAAATATACTCATTGTGGTTTATGAATAAACCAGGTTTGGATATCAGTTGCTGTGGTTTGATTTCTTAATGCCCAGAAGGTACTAGAAGGTCGATCTCAACATTCGCTACGCTCCGTTTCCCTACGTTCTTATCTCTCTAACACATATTAACTAACATGCTTATTTATTAACGGGCGAGGGTCGGTCAAGGAATAAACCAACGGGTAAAAACATAAAAGACCGACCTAAGCACCCCCCAGTGCCCAGCGGGAGAATGCATGCTCCTCTCCCGGCCTTCCAGCAAATGGCTGAGGCAGGACCTGTGGCACACGGCGGACACGACGCACAAAACACGCGTTCCTGAATCCACACAAGCACGACGACGTCTGTACACGCGTCAATGTGTGCGTAAGATGCACAGGGCTGACTATCGCAAAAAGAGATAGAAAGAGATAGCTGCGGAAAGTGAATGCCGCGCCGTTCGTTGAGCGCGAGCAACATTGTAATGTAAAATAAAATGAGTAGGTAATCTAATTATCGTAGTACTTATAATTAAACTTATCGTTTGTCTAAATTAAGTGTTTAAAAATAAATGAATGAGTGTATACCTAATTCATTTTGTAAAGACAATTAGAGAATGTAATTGTAGATATTGATAGGAAATAATTAACAAATTAATTTTACTAATACCTACCTACTAATATAAGTCTATTTATAAATTATAGGTAACAAACTTTTAAACCTACTTTCCCTAGTTACTAATGTTACATGTTGCTAATTGAAGTTGGTTATCTACCTTCTTTCGTCCTTCGGAAATCGAAAAAAACTCCTTTCCTTGTCTTTGGTTGATGCCAAACACCCATACAATGCACAATATATTCCCATTTCGCAAAAGTTTAGTGCCGTGCGGCCACGGACCAGTTGGTCCGTGCGTGCGGCCGACATGCATCGCGTCGCACACCCGACTGGTTTCTGGCGGTTTCTGGCTATCTGCGCCTTGAGGGGTGGGGTAATTCGAATCGGTGCGGGGCGGACCGTTTCCATTCTGTACGTCAGTACTATTATATATTCTGTGCCTGTGGGTAGATTAAGTCCCCTCCCTACCCCTCCCCTCCTCAAAATATAAAGCACACGTTTTTTGTATTAATAATCAATAGAGAAGGGGACTTGTGACCGGGTTTTTTAGTCCGTGCAAGTCGGACACTGTCTGGGCCCTCCATTCCTAGTTCGTCCGAAGGGATTTTTCCCGAGCACAAGTCACTCTTCCTACCCTAAAGTAAAAAAACAGCAAAGACTTCGCGTCTTTGACCCCTCTGGCGACTCATTAAAAAAAAAACATGCTTATTAGATGACCAATTGTAGAAGGGGTTTAAAACTACCACAAAATGCATGTGTGGCAAGTTTTAATCACATAAACTTACGGTTTAAAGAGTTACCCAGGAGACCGTCACTATAGCAACGTGTGACAAAAAAAAGTTGACGACCCAAAAAATCCTAAAATCAAAAAATAGGCTCCTATGCCTAAGCACTTCTGTGCAGCATTTTACTGCTCACCTAGAACGCGAGATGGCGAGCTTTCCATTAAATAGATCACTACTTAACTAGATACTGGAAGCACTAATTAAGTTAAATAGCTAGACATACATGTCGGCTGTTTTATTGACGATGTGTGTGTCAATAACATCAGTTATGCGGACGACATGGCTCTTCTGGCTCCCTCAATTGGCGCACTCAGAAAGCTAGTTGCAGTTTGTGAGTCGTATGCGACAAATCACGGTCTAGCTTATAATGTGTCTAAAACAGAATACATGGTCTTTAGGGCGGGAACCAAATGCCCAATTTTTGTTCCACCTTTAATGCTTAATAGGGTCCCTCTTAAACGTGTATTTCAGTTTAAGTATCTTGGGCATTTGGTAACCGATGACCTTAAGGACGATTTAGATATGGAGCGGGAGTGCAGAGCGTTGTCAGTCCGAGCGAACATGTTGGCTCGCAGATTTGCTCGATGTACGGATACAGTGAAAATAACGTTGTTCAAAGCGTATTGCACATCACTGTATTCGGCTAGCCTGTGGTTCCGATACACCCAAAAGGCGTACAACGCTCTGCGCATCCAGTTCAATAATGCGTTCAGGGCGCTGTTGCGGCTGCCTCGCTTCTGCAGTGCGTCATCTATGTTTGCCGAGGCGCGTACAGACGGCTTTGATGCCGTCTGGCGCAAAAAGTCTGCCTCTCTCCTGAATAGAATGCGCGGGAGTAGCAACAGCATCCTGAAAATTGTAGCTGGTAAGTTTGATTGTCCCTTGACAAAAATACTTACCGAACGCACTAAATCCCTTTTTACTATACATTACTAACCTAGTTTAAGATTAACTAACACAAGTGGACCTCATTGTTGTCTTTCAGTACTAAATAAATAAATAAATACACGCACGGATATGCCCGCCGGATCTGACAGACGCACCTAGCGAGCAGATCCGTGCGTGTATGGTGAGAATAGACACGAATTTGTCCGCCGGATGCCGCCATTCACGCATGGATCTGCCGGCCACGCCCCTGTTGGGCAGATCCGGCGGGCATATCCGTGCGTGTATGGCTAGTTTATGTGTTTCATATTTTTTGGTATAAATACTTTACTAGGTACCTGGTCCATCGAAACTTATTTAAATACCTGTTCCAAAATACCAAGTACCCATTCCGCACCATAAAGAACTCAGCCAGTGTTTTTCAGAGAGCGAGCGTGACCACATATTTTTACTAGAAACATTGCATTTTACTACATTTTCACTAAAACCTGTATTTTTTATCCCAATTTATTAATATTTTCGACCTGAACTTATAAATATTAATCGTGTGCGCGAATTTTAGAGAGATTTTTGAAATTTTCGACGATGTGTTGTGTGTACGTAAAATATAAATAAATAGGTGTTAGCCGAGCTTTTGTGAGGAAACAAACGAAAGTAAGTATATTATATTATGAAACAGCACTATTATATTATTATATATTTATTCCAGTCGTGTAAGAAAAGTCATCCTTATTATTCTTTACGTATTTGTTATTATCTATATTCTATTGGCGCCTAAGATTGGCGCCATTTAAAACACGATTTCAAAATTTTTCAAAAAAACTAAGTATGTTCAATTCCTAAAAAGCAATCGCAAAAACCGGCCAAGAGCGAGTCCTACATTACAGTTAGAGTCGATATAGACGGACTGCATTCTAAAATGCCCAAAAATGTAATTTCGCATACAAATTTCGAAAAACTGAGATGTCCGACCCCATGCTCAAACCCACGACCCTCTGCTCGAGAGGCCATTAGGTCAAACCACTAAAGTACCACGACTTTCGGTTAATAAATAAAAAATAAATAAATTAAATATCACGGGACAATTCACACCAATTGACCTAGTCCCAAACTAAGCTTAGCAAAGCTTGTGTTATGGGTACTAGGCAACGGATAAACATACTTATATAGATAGATACATACTTAAATACATATTAAACACCCAAGACAATGTAATTTAATGTACAATGTGAAACGCAATAAATAAATAAATAAATAAATAAATAATTGAATGAGGGTTTTCTGACAGGTGGAATATCGCTAGATGGCGTTAGTATCGTAAGGTCTATTTGACGTTACACCCATACAACAAATGTCAAAGTTGTCAAACGGACCTGACGATACTAGCGCCAAATAGCCTCTCATAGAAAACCCTCATTTTTCTTCTTCTAATAGGTATATAAAAATCTCGTGTCACGGTGTTTGTTATCGAACTCCTCTGAAACGGCATGACCGATTTTTATGAAACTTTTTTCCCTATATTCGGTAGGTCTGAGAATAGGTCGTAGGCTATTTTTTATACCCCTATTCTTCGCAGACGGAGTCGCGGGCAACAGCTAGTCTCTATACAAAATTACAGCTTCCTAGTAGGTACTAATACATAGTAGTATAGGTATAATAGTCTCTAAAGGAGACATAAAAACAGGCAGACAGACGGACATGGCAAATCTATAAGGGTTCTTTGTAGGACTATGGAATCCTAAAAAGTTTTCCAATGTTAACACGTTTTTTTTAAATTTTAACTTTAAGGGGCAAAGGCTAGCCTACCCAGACAGTGCTGTGCATTATTATTTTTTGTTATTAGTCTATTTCTGCATTTTTTTAAATTTGGTGTAATTGTTGTGTTTAAGATTTCCTTCCGGGTCATTTCGGGGTTGTATCGTAAGTAAAATGATTCCAACAACGGAAAATCAGCGTCGGCGGCATGGCCGACATCACGCTGAGTTTTTCTCTTTTAAACCTTAAAATCACGAATAAACTTCTTTGTTTCTTTAAAAAGTGTCCTAGATGCTAGGTAGATTATTTATACACTAGATCAGTGTCAGTAGCAAACATTGCGATACAAAACGTCCACAAATTTCTTTTGACAGCTTCATATTGCGATCGCGTTACGTCATTCAAACTGAAGGGAGGCAAATGACATATAAGCCAAGTTGGCTTATATTTTTCGGGACGTTTTCATGGCGCCGAAGCTCTATCTAGTGTATAAATAATCTACCTAGATGCTATTCCCGAGTAGACAGACATAAATAACAAATTTCATCTAAAGAGCTATTATCTGGTCTAACTAATACAGAATGATTCAAGAGTCATGAACAGGAGTGAAACGGGTTATGAGGAGAGCCGTACTGAGCAACTTTCACTATGGGACCAGCCACGAAATCACAATAAAAATCTGCTGTTCCATTTCGGATAGTAAGCGATCAGTTAATAGACAATAAATTAACGAGAGCGTAGAATCGCATATGCAGTGTTTATAGGCATGGGAATTTTTTAGACGACCAGATGGCCTAGTAATTGGTAGAGAACCTGACGACGAAGCTTGAGGTCCCGGGTTCGATTCCCGCGTCAGGGCAGATATTTGTATGAATAATACGAATATTTGTTCTCGGGTCTTGGGTGTTTAATATGTATTTAAGTATGTATCTATCTATATAAGTATGTTTATCCGTTGCCTAGTACCCATAACACAAACTATGCTTAGCTTACTTTGGGACTAGGTCAATTGGTATGAATTGTCCCGTGATATTTATTATTATTTATTTTATTTATTGGAGAGACAGATCTTTATATTGCTGCCTCTTTCTCACTAAAGTGGAATGCCTATAAACACACAATACCACCAATAAGTAGGTACTGTTAGCGTACATTCGATAGAGGTCACGAAGATACTCTATGCAGAATTACCAGGTCCAATTTGAAAAAGTCAGAAGATATGAGCACTAAAAATAAGGAGATTGAAAAAAAATCAGTAGACCTTATAATAAGTTCTTAATGCTTTCCAGTTTAGTTTTTTCTTTACAAGAGTTTAATCTTTATTTTTTTATTTCATCGATATATTTTTTAATTGCTTAATCTATTCATTTCGGGCTCCCTCCCGCCAAAACATTAACAATATTGACATAAGGTGCCTCCATGTATACTTTTTGGGTTTGGCTGTAGTGCACGCTATAATGTGTAAACATTATGTTTCACATTTTATTGATTGACGATACGTTTAATTTTACTCATTCGATATTCTGAATTGATTGACGTTTGTTTGATTCAAAAAAGTTGACCAGTTACCAATAATGCCAATAGTCATGGGTATCTTTTCCATATAATAATTAATTTTTGCTAACCGAAATTCCCGAAGTAGAAAATCAGTAGATTCTTGTGGAAATTCAGTAGATCAGTAGCCATACCTGGAATTCAGTAGATCTCCTGAGAAATCAGGAGACCTGGCAACACTGACGCTATGGTATCAGTTTAAAATATTAAATTAAGAATAGATCTATCGAATGTCAGTTTTAGAAAAAGTGCATTTGTACATGTCTTAGTATAAAACGTATGGTTTTTCATTGGATAGGGCTCCTAAGATAAAGCGGAGGATCATAATACGATCCTCACAGTACCTATGCAATTCCACGCTCTCGGTAATTTATCTATACCGATCAATTCACTCTTTATTAGATGTTTTTTTCGCGCTTTTGGGCCTGGCTTCATTGCTCAGTGTGAATCAAAGGTGTGAATCTCCCCATCGCCCCTTTTACTCCTGCTCAAGACTCCTGAAGCACCCTATGTATCATCATCATCATTCCAGCATATTTTATATAGGTCCCACTATAGGGCACAAGCCTTCTCTCAGAATGAAAGGGCTTGGGCCGTATTTCCCACGCGGGCCCAATGCGGATTGGGAACTTCACACACACCATTGAACTTCTTCTCAGGTGTGTGCAGTTTTCCTCATGATGTTTTCGTTCACCGTAAATTACATATGTAATTTCGCACGTAAATTCCGAAAAACTCAGAGGTGCGAAGCTCGAGCTCGAACCCACGACCCTCTGCTTGAGAGTTCATAAGTCAAACCACTAGGCCGCCACAACAAGCACAAGCGATCAATTACCGATCAATTAAAATAAAATAAAATAAATATCACAGGACAATTCACACCAATTGACCTAGTCCCAAAGTAAGCTTAGCAAAGCTTGTGTTATGGGTACCTACTAAGCAACGGATAAACATACTTATATAGATAGATACATACTAAAATACATATTAAACACCCAAGACCCGAGAACAAACATTTGTATTTTTCATACAAATATCTGCCCCGACACGGGAATCGAACCCGAGACCTCAAGCTTCGTAGTCAGGTTCTCTAACCACTAGGCCATCCTGGTCGTCAAAAAATTAACTCTTGATTGGACTTTATCCGCGCTTTCAGGCCTGGTTCCATAGTAAAAGTTGCTCAGTGTGAATCTCCCCATCGCCCCTTTTATTCCTGCTCAAGACTCCTGAATCACCCTGTCTATAAGGATCGCCCAGACCAATATATGTACTAAAACATCAAAGTGTTTCTTTTGCTCGTTCTATAATAAGAATATCATCCCACACCGTAAACGGATTTGATGAAATTTTGCAAGTCGATAAACCTTAATCTGAGTAAGATAAAATATACTTTATAAGAAAAATACAATAAAATACAATAGTAACGACCGCTTTAGCCTAGTTGGTAGTGACGCTGCCTCCGAAGCAATAGGTCCTGGGTTCAAATCCCGGTAAGGGCATTTATTTGTGTGATGAGCACGAATATTTGTTCCTGAGTTATGGATGTTTTCTATGTATTTAAGTATTTATTTATCTATATAAGTATGTTTATCGTCGTCTAGTACCCATAGTACAAGCTTTGCTTAGTTTGGGACTAGGTCGATTTGTGTTAGATTGTCCCCTAATATTTATTTATTTATTTATTTATTTAATCCAGTAAAATGGGTGTGTAATACGAGATATAACCACTTATTATCTAATATTCATAATATATACGCTCACTTTATATAAACTCGTTTAGTATAACGTTCACTGGATATAATGAACGAAAAGTATAATTATAAAATATCTAATTTTATAATGTATAACGTTGTTTATATATAATATCAATTGATATAACGATCAAAGCGTATAATGTTCATAACACCTAAGATTTAAAACGTATAAATTCATTAAAAACTTTAATGCAAGCAAACAATCAAGCAATCCATTCATTTCTTCCGCTCTGTTACAAAAAAAAAACCTAACACGCTACGCTTCGCTCCCGCCTTAGCCTTCTGAACCTAACCTATCCAAGTCGCTTCTGCCCCGAAAAGTCTTGCTCGCTCGCTTCGCTCGCTCGCGCCACTTAATTTAACATTTACACAGATTATTATATATCATGACTGTTATACCTAATGTTTGTTATGTTAAAAGAAATTAGTCCATATTAATCTTATACAAATTGAGTTATATAAAAATAACGTTATATAATTTAAGCGTTATAGGTTTAAAAATTATACTTTTTGTTGTTATAGCTAACGTTCATTATATCTTCTGAACGTTATTAAAATGAAAATAGATATTTTGTAGTTATATCTCGTGGGACGCACCCCAGTAAAATACAATAGTGGGTGAGCGGATAGTTCCGAAGGAGTGTTGACATTGAGCGTATTAACATAGATGTCGCTAGTATCGCTGCTATAAGTGATTAAGCAAGCTGAGATGTGTGATGCATAGGAAAAATTATAGTCCCGACCAGGGGCTGAATTCAGCGGCCAACACGGTATGCGAGCGATAATTCAATCGTTTGCGAGAGGATAGGAATGGGCTGCTATTCAGGAACGCCAAAAATCAATGGTTTGCGAGAGGTTTGGGCTGATATTGGGATGAGCCTTATTTATTTATTTATTTATTCATTTATTTATTTAAAAAATGAATTATCAGGAAAATAAGGCTCATCTCAAACCAAAGAGTATTGTAATATTATATGAACAAGAGTGGCAACTCTATGGTCAAAAATGCATGTATAGAAGGTGCTGCCGCCCTACGGCAGCTCAAGAACTAATGTGACGTATGTATAGATATATACCTATCTATATTTATATGTTGGTAGTGATGTACAGCTATAGATACGCGTACCTATAGCAATGTACAGTCAAGGAAAAATTGCCACTATTCGTATTTTAGCCGTCTAATTCAAATCAGCATATACGAAGTATAAGCGGCTAAACCCGATTTGCATTATACGGCTAAAATACGAACATTGGCAAGTGGCCTATCATTTAAAGTCCTTGACCGTACAATTTGGTACGCCATGGCCATGGACGATGAATGACAACTGACAAGTTTGACAAGTCAACCAAGATGGCCGCTAATTTAGTTCTTCGGCAAACACCAGAGATCGCTGTAGTCGCATGAAAAGTGATGATATATGTAAGTGTGCCCCCCCTGTCTCAAACTCAGCCCATTCCTATCCTCTCCCAAACGATTGAATTACCGCTCGCAAAATTGCATACTTTCCGCGGGATAGCGATAAACGAACTCTTCGCAGACGGAGTCGCCGGCTAAAGCTAGTTCATAAATTAAAACTACCGTTCACGTAGCTTCCTTTGAACCTACCTTATGAAAACCACGGATTGCTTCGCAACATGTCGTGCAACCCTCGAATACCTCCTAAACACGTCTTCATCATCACCACGGACTAAAGGTCATTTCTTCGCAAGTGTATGAAGGCTTCCTCACGATGTTTTACTTCACCGTAAAGCCCATGGTAAATTTCAAAATGTAATATCGTAGAATAAATTCCGAAACTAAGCACGTAAGTGACCATAATGTGAGTGATCGGCAATTTAAATACATTTTCTAGATGATTGGATCCAAACAATTAGAATTTCAAATAGGCGATCCCTCTTTAATTGGCAACCTGGATAAGTCGTACTAATTGGTCCAAGCTACAGAGCACGCATCACGGGAGATGTCTTTAGCTTGACGCTCAAGGAGGACTAGAATGTCAGCTAGAAGCGCGAAGCTCCTGGATAGGAGTAAAAAACAATATCTAATACCTTTAAATACATGTCTATTTGTACAGTAGCTTGTAACGAAGTTTTTCTCCAACATGACCGGGTTCGATTCCCAAACAAAGTAAGTTTTTCTTGTAATCTATGAATGTAGTTGTTCTTGTCACTAAAATTGAGGACATGATTCCTTAGAACAGATCTTTCTATGCCTTATAGCTTCAGACTTGCCCATACCGACCGATCTAAATGTAACACCCGGTATAATTTTATGTGACTCTACATGTTTCTTTTGGTACCAGGTTGTCATTGAGTTTTGGAGCATCCTGATAATTAAATTTAGATAGAAAGACATCTTATTTGCCAACTCTTGTCATAAGTCCTCTGTGGCCCTGGAGCATTCTAGACACGATCAATGAATACAAAGTGGCTACCCGAGCTTTGCGTTGCAGAATAATGTAAAAGCTACATATGTGTTCGTAACTACTGCATTATGTCAGGAGTCGGCAACCGTTTGAAACGAAGGACCGAAAGGTACAGTTTACAAAATAGGGATGTTGACGCCATTAAAAAATAATTTGAAGACCCAACTCCAGTAAAAAAACCCTTCATATTAGCTCTGAAAACCAGATTAATTTTCGATTAACGACAAAATTACATTTTTTGTTGCTTTAAAACAAATAAATAGTTAGTCGATTGAGTTGGCGAACATGTGACGTCATAAGTTGCTATTGCCATTCAAACTCTATGGGAGAATTGCGTTTTGACAGCTCATAAAAAGTACGCCAGTTGATTAGTGGTGTCAACATCCCTATTTTCCCAGCTTTTAAAGGTTATCAATTCGGTTGTATGTTTTTAATACAGTCATTTAATAATCTATATGATTTTTTTTTGTTGGTTCAACAGAGAATTCTTTCAAATAGGTCCTACTGTCAACAAAGTCAGGATCTGATGAGTTAAACCCGGAATAATCGAGTGAATCCACTGCTTAACATAGGCCTCCCCCAAGGTTCCCCAAACAGACTGGTCCTGCGCCATCCGCATCCAATGCATTCCCGCAACCTTAACCAGGTCGTCGCTCCATGTAGGAGGCTTACCTACACCGCTTCTTACGGTCCGTGGATGCCACTCGAGAACCCTTTGCCCTATCGGCCATCACTTCAATTTCTATATCAAACTTTCGCTTACCAAACTGTAATACTTACTTAGAAATGTTTGTTTAAAATTAACGATTTTTTTTGTGTTTGTCGCTAGATGGCGCCTGTTAAATTCGGCCTGTTCAAGACAAGAAGTAGAGATCATCAGGAGCAGCCCTCGACTGAGAACTTGCTGCAGAATAGCGCCAGCTCAGAACAAGGTAACCCTATGTAGTTAGTTTAATCTCATCCGCCCGACTCCGCCCGTCCAAGTTTCTCGGTCTGTCCGTACGTTACGAGTACAGACATTTTATTCATTAGAAATTGAAATTGAAATTATTTATTTCAGATTAGATTAAATAAAACCATCAATAGGCATTACATAAGTTAGTAACAATAAAACTTAAAATTAAAATTAGTAAAAAAAATAGAGATGTGCCGATCATGACTTTGGCCGACTAGCCGACTAGCCGATTAGTCGGTTGTAAAGTAGCCGACTAGTCGGCTGACTAATCGGCCAAACCGATCACGGTTTCGGGGATTTCCGTGATGCTTCGTTTACAGCTGATTCACGCGCAAGTCGCCACCACCGCCCTACGAGGCCTACGCTACGAGCATGCCAGAACCTGGTTTTTTTCATCATCATCATCGTCATCCCAACTTATACATATACGTTCCACTGCAGGTCACAGGCCTCCTCTCTCAATGAGAGGGCTTGGGCCATAGTACCCATTCAGGCCCAGTGCGGGTTGGGTTGGGAGTTCCCACCATTTGATTTCTTCGCAGGTTTCCTCATGATGTTTTCCTTCACCGTAAAGCTCATGGTAAATTTAAAATGAAATTTTGCACATAATTATTTAAAAACTCAAAGGTGGGAGCCCGGGCTTGAACCCACACACGTGAGAGGCCGTAAGTTGAACCACTAAATCACTCTTAGTTAATTTTTGCTTTTATACGGATCAGAGTGGTGTTTTTGAGTAAGTTTAAAAATATTATTGTGTTGTTGTTCATTAAAGTGAAAGAGCTCAATTCAAATACAATCATGTCAAAAAGTTTTTTTGAACATTTGGACAATGATGTTTGAACACAGACGATTCCTCAAAGCTTTTATTTAATGTAATCCTCCTACATGTATTTTATTGAGGAATACATGCAAAGTAAGAAGCCGGATAGTCGGCGCTGTTTGCCGACTAATCGCCGACTAGTCACCGACTACGAAAGTGGCCGGATAGTCGGCTTTACCGACTAGTCGGCGACTAGTCGGCACATCTCGAAAAAAAAGGCAGCTGAAAACCAAATTAAAAATTAATTTAATTGAAAATTAATCTAGTTTTCAGAGCTAAAATAAAGTGGTTTTTTTACTATAGAACTTTTGGAATTAATGTTGTATAGTGTAATCATTCCTATTGTTAATTTTTATTATTTATCGTCTTTTCTTTCGTTCTAAACATTCTCACCATCATAAATATCGTATATTAGTGGCCATAATTCGAGAGACATGCTTGACAATTAAAGGGTTACCAGGGTTAGACGAAATTAAATAGTGATGTGGCTGATATCGATAATCAGTGTCGACTGGACTATATGATTTGATATGACGGCTTTTTTTACTTCCTTTAATGATATCTTACATTGAAATGTAAATTGTTAAATTAATTTAATCATATCACCGTAAGTAATGAATAAATACCACAGGTAGGTAGCCAAAGCCGTAATGTTTTTTTTATTATCGAACAGCACTACCCTGTCTGTGGCAACATTTGAGCCTTGAGCAAAATGAATTGTCAAAGTTGTCTCTCGAATTATGGCCACTACTATAGCCACTTTAAAATTAGATGTGTCCCACCAGTGACCCCTGGGTCCCCGATCCCCTCGACGAGTAAAGGCACCATCGACGAGCTCCACTCCCCAGACATATCAGTGCTGCAGCTCGACAGCGACGACGAAGATGTAAGTACATACATTACAACACATTTGCTCTTTATTGAACACTATAGTAAACATTACTACCACTCTCCTATGGTTTAATCACTCGATATAATTGCAATTGTAGTTCTGGCATTCAGAAACGGCCGTGATTAAGAGTAGACTGTGTCACAGTCAAAGTGTGGGCAGGTACATAAACTGGTATAAATGGTTCAGTGGAACGTCTACATCTAACTATTGAAGCCAGGATCAACACTCACCAATAGTTTCACGAATGATTGTGGATGGTGGGGCCTGCACCAGGGAGATTTAATAAAGTCAGGATCACTCCTATTGCAACTGGTATAGTGGAGCGCTTACATCGTACAATTGGGATTGTCTATTTCTTTGAAATGTATGGTAAATCGAAAACCATTTCGAGATAAATGCTTTTTAAATCGTTTTCTGTAGTTATTTAATTTTAATATAATGTAATGCATTTATTATATAACAAATAAGTAATGAACTTCATTTGACATTAAAATAAATGTCGTAAATGGTCCAAGTTGTATTTTAATCTTTGTGGAGTAATTATTATTTAGAATCCTTCACAATTCACGTGTGGATTATACTACGCAGTTTGATTTAGACCCGCTGCCTGACATCTAGCACTTTGACAGCGCAAGTAAAGTGTATACCACTACACAAAAAAAATAAAGGGGTTGCCTTAGACTGCGTTTCCACGAGAGATGTGCGAGGATGCGTTGCGAGGGATGTTTGCCATGAACCATCATACCTGGTTTACACTCGCGTACGAGTGGCGAGACGAACTGCGGGACGAGCCACGAGACGAGAGTGTGAACAGGCGCGCCTCGCGCCTCGTCCCGTGATTTGCCTTGATTTTGAGGCTCGCGTCCGGAGCGAGACGACGAGGCGAGGCGCGAGGCGAGGTGACGAGGCGAGAGTGTAAATCAGGTATTAGAAACACTTCATTCACTTAGGACCTTTTAAATGAAGTGTTTCTATTGGTTCTTGACAAACACATCCCTCGCAACGCATCCTCGCACAGCTCCGGTGGATACGCAGCCTTATCGTACGCAGATTTAGAAATTTGGCTGTGTGGAACTGTGGAAGCCCTCAATTAAAATCTGACGTCAGCAACTAAAATAGTTTCAATAATTAATTATTGTTCCCTAATATTTTTTTTTTAATTAATTTTGAAAAATGTAGTGAACCAAATAAAATAATATTGAAATTAGTTTCTTATTATTGACTTTTCTATACAAAAAAAAATATAAAAACCATTGGTACCCAGTTTTTTTGGACAATCCTAATAGATACTGTAAAGATTTAACACTCCTATTGAGCTATTGAGCTTCAAGGATAATTTTGAGTTGCAACAGAGTTGGAGGTTAACATTCACTCCTAGTCCAATTGGTATAGTGGAGCGTCTATATCCTTCCGTTGATACTGAAGAGAATGATACACCTTTTATCCGTATTGGGATCACCGTTGCTTCGAAAAACGTTCCTTTCCAAACATTCGGAGAGGTAAAATAAACATCAAATTTAGAAAAATTGCTGAAAGCACCTGAATAAGTAAGAGCTCTCGAACAAAACAAAAACTTCGCAATTTCCGAGAGATCCCAAACTAATAAATCGACGAAGTTCTAAGCACACTCGCCCATTTAATTTCCCAATGAATTATAAGCGAACGAGGGATGTTGTGAAGTTTTCTGCTGCGTTCGTTGAATCCCCTATTATAAAATCTACCAATATATAGACAGTATAGACACAGTGTTGCCAATACTAAATATTTAGATTTTTCTCAAAATGTCACACGACTTCACGCAATGAATTGTACAGAGACCTTTCTATAGTAAGCTACAGCAGATTTATTATTTTAAAGGAACCCGACGTTATATATGTGGTAAATAATAATAATAAATAATAATAATAATATTAGGGGACAATCTCACACAAATCGACCTAGTCCCAAACTAAGCAAAGCTTGTACTATGGGTACTAGACGACGATAGACATAGATATAGATAAATAAATACTTAAATACATAGAAAACATCCATAACTCAAGAACAAATATTCGTGCTCATCACACAAATAAATGCCCTTACCGGTAAAAAAGTGGTTAACAATAACAATAAACAATAATTTATTTTTCCAAAAACAGTGGTTACAAAACGAGGCAAAGGTTGAGGCTTCCCAGTAGGTATATAAGTACCTATGTTGGGAGGTCTCGCTCTTCCAAAAAAAGTACATGTAATATACCACTAATCTAAAAATAGTAGTTTATTCAAGTATAATATACTAACTTAACCTAAGTTTATTCCAGCGGTATGGCGTGTAGCGCGCCCTGCGCGCGTACGTGTGAGTGCATGCAAGCGTGCGAATGTGTGTGCATGCATGCAAGTGTGTGTGTGTGTGTATGTATGTGTGTGAGTGTGTGTGTGCATATGCGTGTGTGTGCATGTGTGTTTGAGTCTTAGTATGGTGAGTGAAAATAGATATTTAGCTAAGTGTACACTTAATTATTAGATTTAACTATTAATAGGTAAAGTCAAATCCCCAACACAAGCAGGCACTCTTCCATGCTGATAGTATGGAAAAGTGGATACCCAAGCTAGGGAACCGAACCTACTACTTAAAACTACATCCCCGGTTTGTTGTGGCCTTTAGATCGGTCAGTATGGGCAAGTCTGTAACCATAAGACGTACAAAGATCTGTTCTAAGAAACAATGTTTTTAGTGACAAGAAAAACTGCATTCATAGATTTAAAAAAGAATTTTACTTGGTTTGGGAATCAAACCCGGTCATATTGAAGAAAAATATTTACATTCCAGCCCCTGTACCCATCTGTCGGTAACCAAATCAAGAAAGTCGAATTTGACCTCGTCCTCGTGGTCTCTGTATAGATATTGACAGTACTTTTGATTTGATCGTCCTTGCACATTAAGGCGGCCCCTAGACCTACAATAACATTGTACAATACTGTTTATTGTACAATAAGATTGAAAGGCGCTCTGAATCCAAACGGGCAATTATATTGCACAATAATACGAACAGCACAATATTTTCATGTTCGTGAAGACGAACCACAGACTGAAAAATATTGCGCAATACTGCCCCTACACGATGCAATGGAAAAATATGGTGCAATAAAAATTAAACTCGATCAAACTTTCGGTCAATCATTGCGCAATCTTCAATATTAACCCTAAACGGTCAATAATATTGCACAATTCGCAATATTGCGCAATATAATTGACCGTTTAGGGGCCGCCTAAGATAAAAAGAAAATAGAGGAAGAAAAAAAGCAACAACTAAAGGCAACTTTCGTCATAATTGCTTTATGGGGACCAGCAATAAAATGAACTATAAGTACTTAATAACTCTTGACTCATAAAAAAGCTTCTATCTTTATGATATTTCGCTTACTTACTACATTAAAGTCATGTTCGTGACCCACCGTGGGGCAATGTTTTTCTTAATAAATGTCACTATGCCATCCTTCCCAGACATTAGCGCTGTTTTACGAGCTTTTATTTTAAAGTAGTTTAGCTCGCAACTTCATCTGAGTCCATTGGGAACTTTACACGCACAAACTTTGGCATTTATAATATTAGTATAATGTACTTTAATTTGTAATTTATTATATTTTAATTTGAAAAGATGACTTTCTGCCAAGTTTCTTGCGGCGCATTCTGCTTGGCAATGATGGTGCTTACGAAAGCGCTGGTAGTTTAAAAAAAATACATGTAAAAGAGCCCTTTGCCGCCTACTTGCAGAATAAACGTTTTGATTTTTGGATTTTTTTTTTTTTTTAGTACACTACTTACTTAGCTTTAGCCCGCGGAGAATTCGTTGTGGTAAAGCTCCTTCATCTCTTTCATTGAATAAATCAAAAACCGGTCAAAAGCAACATCTAACCATCCATTATCATCATCGGTATCAGTTAGTGAATATATAAAACCAGTTTTTTCTTATCCCGTTGGAAATTCGATAAATCCTGAAATTAGTTTTTTACTGTTATAATTGCTTACTTGCAGACCAAATTTAAATAGTCTAGTTAGTTAATCACTAGTTAAGTACCGCCGACGTTGAAATTCTAAGAACATCGCGCTGTTAACCCTAGCGCGCGGTGGGAATTGGAATTGGGACCAAAACAACCACATTAATAAAGTATGCAAAGATTTTTTTCGTACCTGCTACGAACCCTATCTTGAGCGTGTCCGACACGCTCTTGGCCGGTTTTTGATCAATAGTTAAACAAACTAATAGTTAAAATATATGGCAAACATAACAATAGTTAACGCATTTCAAATGCAATTTGACTACCTATTAGTTTGTTTAACTATTGATCAAACAACGGGCCGTAAGAAATTCCTTTAATACCATTCAATGTCAGTATGGTTTAAAACACCGAAGGTCATTTTCACTTACAAGTCAATGTGATATTCAGCATTTTGTTATTCAATTTGATGTAGGAACTGTCATAAAAAATGACAAAGCACTTACTTGGGCGACTTGGGTGATTGTTCCACGATATTTATTTATTGCGCAGTTGCGATTTGAAATCGTTTTCCTAGAGTCCCAAAGCGTTTATCTATTTGCTTCAAATTGTTGAGTTGACAGAAAAAGGCCTTGTTAGAAACCGATACCTAAATCTCTTGCTCGAGCTGTCTGAAAGCTTTTAAAGTAATTGGAGCAACATGATACGTTTTCTCGGAGCAGAGTAACTTTGTTTTGAACTATATTAGGAGGAAACTGGTGTTCTAATTTAACAACATCGGAGATATCTATTTTCCATTTTTTGTTCAAAATCATTTTGTTTATTCTGCAAAGGGCTCTTTTACATGTCACTGTTTAAAAAACTACCAGCGCTTTCGTAATGGCCATCATTGCCAAAAAGAATGTGCCGTAAGAAACTTACCAGAAAGTCAATCTTTTCAAACAAAAATAAAACAAATAATTACAAACAAAATAAACATATAAACTGCAATATAAAAATAAAAACAGAAATTACAATTTAAAAATACAGGGATATTATACAGGGAGGGGTTCCCTTAGTTAAGAAACTAAAACTAAACATCTTAAATATATCTACGTTCAGTGGAATAATACAAACTTTGATTGGCGCCCAACATGGGGCTCTTTACATTTCCGTACAAAACATTGAGTGTGATGTTTAAGCTCCATCGTAAACCTTTCGCTTATTAAAACAAAGGTTAATTTCCTATACACCGGATGTTGCATAAGACATTCTGATAGTGAATTGAAAAGGGTCAATGGATGTGTGTTCGGGATTGATGGAGATAAACAATAATTTGTTTGTTGTCAATTTGAATGAACACAGGCTTTGTTGGAGTTCAGTTATCTTCAAATATGTATAAATGGATGGAGGTATTTCAATATCACTGTAAGACATATACATAATGGATTTCACAACCTCGTAAGGCCCAGCGTAACAAAATCAGTTCATACGTCACAGCAAATGTCAGCTTTTCTTGACTGACAATAAGTTTCAAATTTCTTGGAGCGCATTTTTCTTAACAATGATCTTTCCGAACAATTTTTCTGAATGCGCTGGTACTATAAATATACGGAACCCTAAAAAGTGACACGTGAAAGACTCTTTTGCGGCCTAGTTACAAAAAAGAAATGATTCGATTGGGACTTTGAATTTTTGATGTAGATGCTCCACCATACCAGTTCTACCAGGTGCTGCATGGTCATTAAGATTCTGAAAATTTTAAATTTTCTGCGGGATTCTTTTTCAGTAAGAACCTTCTACGAGATTACAAAACTTTTTAAGAAAATGTGAATGAAATTGGTAGTAGTTCAAATTAATTATTATTATTGGGTTATTATATATGGTTTATGGTTTGGTATATGGTTTGTGGCGGCTTGACATGGCTGTAATAAAAAAAAGTAAAAATGTTAAGTTACGTAGCCTTTAAACATTAGAATTTCTTTATCTCATTTTTGTTTTCTTTGTGTTATTGTTTCCATGGAATCTTTGATCAATTATAACTGAAGATAAACATTGCCGAACAAAATCCCCTTCAAAAAGTGTCCGAACTTTTTTATTTGTTTGCATAACAATTAAAATCATCACCTACACAGAAATTTGAACCTAGTCTTTACTTCATTACAGTCGAATTTCGGTTGACACTTGACAGCTAAACTTGACAATTTCACGCAACGTACTGAGAAAAAAGAAGGCCACTTTTATCAAAGTGGCGCTCATTTGGCTCGGACATTTTCGGGCGCGCGACTGTGCATCTACAGTTATAATTGATCAAAGCATGGAATACTATAATAAACAGTTATGTATTTCAGGTCGCATCAGAGATTCAAGCTTCCCTCAGACGAGCGAGTTCCGGCAATACAATAGACGACCCATTGGTAGGTACTTAATAAGCACGTTAAACTCAGTAGGACTGCCAATACTGTAGTGTCGCGTTCCCTTAAAATAATAAAGGCCACAACAAACCGGGAGCGTGGGGCACCGACGGAGCGTACCCAGCGCGGACAATAACACTGAATCAAATACGGTGTGCCGCGTTGGCGGTGTGTCACCATATATTTGATTCAGTGTTATAGAGTGCGCTCGGCACTCTCCGTCGGCGCGCCGCGCTCCCGGTTTGTATTGGCCTTAAGCGTGCTGTAGCTAAAGTATCAGCATCGAGTGAAGGCTCTTTTGACAGCTGACAATAGTACTGTAACAATTACTTTGTTGACCCGCGACCTTATGATAGCTAAATTTGTGCAAGAAATGCGTGTTCATGCAGTTTTTTCACCTCCACACACACAAAACACACACACACACATACTCATCTATCACCACCACCACACTAAATGACTGGTTTCGACGTGAGCTCTGACCCTATACTACGAAGCGCGAAATTCGAACTTCGTTTCATGCCGTTCCGCTCACGCTAATGGTATTTATTACGAGAGTGAGAGGGACCGCACGATCCGAACTTCGAACTTGTTGCTCTAGTGCATAAAGTAAAATCTTTAAGACCAAGGCAATCAGGCGCAAACAGCCACAAACAGTAGAAATTTATAAAATATAAGTTTCTTGTTTTTTTTTTTTATATATATATATAAAACTGGAGTTTTTATGAAATTAATATAACTAGTTGCCTATTACATTATTATATACATTGCAATGCATGAAAAATAAGAGCTTGTCAATTTTATTTCCAATGTTGCTGTTTAATTTCGTTGCAATCGAAGTGAAAAGCAGAGTGTAAAACTCGAGCATTAAACCCATTTCCCCCTTGTCGTGTCTATATGAACACGTACCGGCTCGGGTGTGTATATGAACGTCTCGAGTAAAATGGAACGTTTTATGCTCTTGTTGTACAATCTAGTATTGTAACTTGTCTGTCAGCGGCTACATTTAACTACCATCGACAACCGACTCGCACTTGGCTCTTTTTAGGGTTCCGTAGTCAACTAGGAACCCTTATAGTTTCGCCATGTCTGTCCGTCTGTCTGTCTGTCTGTCTGTCCGCGGCTAAGCTCTGACACTGTTAGTACTAGAAAACTGTAATTTGGCATGAATATATATATTAGTCTCGCCGACAAAGTGGTTAAATAAAAAAAACTAAAAAAAAATTTTTTAGGATACCTCCCATAGACGTAAAGTGGGGGTGATTTTTTTTTTCTCGACTAACCCTATAGTGTGGGGTATCGTTGGATAGGTCTTTTAAAACCATTGCGGGGTTGCTTACATGATTTTTGTATTCAGTGATTTGTTTGCGAAATATTCAACTTTAAAGTGAAAAATTTCATTAAAATCGACCGTCCCCCCCCCCCCTCTAAAATCTAAACTGTTGGGTGGAAAAAATAGAAAAAATTCAAAATGGTAGTATTAAATTTACAAGGAAAATTATAGCGGCTAAGATTGCTTGGGAATTATTTGTAGTTTAAGAGTAAATAGTAGCTTAAGGTATTAAACATACCGTCACTACTTTGAAAAACTCGTATCTGAAATCAGCATGTAAACAAAACTGAACCTTGATATGTGCGTAATAAAGTTCACTTTGCCAAATTAACGATTTTGAGATACGAGCTTTTTTCAAAGTATTGACGATACCTAACTTGGAAGATTCCGTACACATACGAAATCCTTAGAAAAATATTACTTGATTTTTTCGTAATGGCTACGGAACCCTATCTTGGGCGTGTCCGACACGCTCTTGGCCGGTTTTTTTTTTAATCACTATCAGCAGTAACCCATTTTTTAAGCAATCAAAGTCGTAACAGACTGAGCTGCGAAAATAAATATAAATTAGCTTTTAGCTGCGTGACATTTCTGTTCTTCTGATGTAGTGAGGTAGTTAATCTTTATTAAGGTATAAAACTGATTCGGGGCAACCATCCATTAATATACACAGGTCAAACTCTAAACTGTAGAGTAAGATAAAGAGTAGACATTAAGAGAGCGGATTTGAAGTAGCGATCTCAATATTTATATGGATATGACTGGTATAATTTATCATTTTTTCTACACACAAAAATAATGTAACTTATCGGAGCAAAAATGTAAAAACCTTTTTGGAAGCTTTTGTAAATATTGGGCAAAAATTAGGATGACAATAAATAAAAACATCGATTGTTAATTTTTGAAATAGTTTATTTTATAAGTTCTTCTTCTTTGATATTTCTTCTGCACAATGCACAGTAAAAAGCTTCCAAAAAGGTTTTTACTTTTTTGTCCCGATAAGTTACATTATTTTTATGTGTAGAAAAAATGATAAATTATACCTGTCATATCCATTTATATATTGAGATCGCTACTTCAAATCCGCTCTCTAGACATTAAATGAGAGCGCTATTTTCTATTTTATATTTCATACTAAATACAAACTGAAATATAGATGCACAGAAAAAACCCCAGAAAAAAGACCAATGCTGGGAATCGAACCCAGGTCCTCGGCATTCCGTGCCGTGTGCCATACCCCTACACCACCACTGGTCTAGAGATTAGACACGAATCTTTCCTATACATCATACATTTCAGTCTGCTAAATCATCACCTTATGCAGTGACAAGCGCTCATCTATGTTACACCCTCTATCGAGAGATTTTAACACTCCTTCGGAACTAACCGCTCACCAGGACAAGAGATGGCGCTACTGTGCTACTTTTTTTTTTTTTTTTTTTTTTTTTTTTTTTTTTTTTTTTTATAATAGGCTACCTCTGACAAAAGTCTATGAGTCTGTGTTAACAAAATCCGTGCCATTCCAGTTCTCGCGTATTCACTGATCACTAACATTCTACATACTGGATCTTTCTTTTTCTCATCCTCATCATTCTGTGCTACTTTAAACAAGTTAGCTTAGCTATGAAGTATCTTTTTGTATTTATTTATTTTGAAATATTTGATTTCACGGGATGACCGTAAAAGTAATAAAAAAATGAAGTTGAAAAAATAAATACAAAAAGATACTTCATAGCTAAGCTAACTTGTTTAAAGCGCTATTTTCTTCACGACTGTCACTTTTTGACGTAGTTAGTTTTTAGGGTTGCCACTCAAAGGGTGCCCATGGAACTCTATTACTGAGACTCCGCTGTCTGTCTGTCTGTTGGTCAAAGGGCTCATCTCTTGAACTGTAATAGCTAGACACTTGAAATTTTTACCGATTATGTACATTAATGTGGCCGCTACAAAAACAAATACTAAAAATAAAATAAAATTAAAGGGGGCCGTCAGCGTTGCTAGGAGTTGTAAGGCGGCTCGGGTGACAGCTTGCTGTTGCTAGGCAACGCGATCGACCGGAGCTTGGTTGGTTTTTATTTTATACTAGCTTTTGCCCGCTACTCCGTCCGCGTGGAATTAGTAATTTGGGCAGCTTATTTTTTTTATCCAATTTGCTTTTTCATCAATTATAACTCTCCTTAGTTCAACGATATAAATAAAATTACCCCCCCTCACCGACCCCCCACCGAACCCCCCCCCCCCCCCCCCCGCACACCCGCGTTCACATTCACCACCGTACCTACTCCCAAGTCACTACTTCTAAAAACTGTTCTATAAATTCTTAAAATAGACGTATCTTTCTTATTTGTGAACCGATTCAAATGAAACAAACACTAAATGTTAATCCAAGAAAATACCAACATATCAGTGAAAACCGCATCCTTCTAGGTTAAGCCGTTTCTGAGATTAGCGCGCACAAACGCACAGACAAACAGACAAAGAGACAATAATTCTAAAAAACATTGTTTTGGGTTCTATTGCGCTAGTAAATAGCCCTAGTTTCAGTTTTTCTCAAATATCTTCAATGTACAGACACCGACTTGTTACAGATTTATTATATTATAGATGGCACTACCCAGAGGACAATTTTGCCAGTGTCAAGTATAAGACAGTTTTAAAACATATTATGTCAGCCGTTATTCGGTAACATTATTCTACGTATTCCGAGTTTCCTGCCGCATGTCCTGGTAGATTCCTCGACGTTCATAGAAGTTTCAATTGAAAGAAAAAGATAGAAAAAAAGAAACACATTTATTTTATAACAACAATAACACATACACAGGCAAAAATAAGAGTACAAACATAGACATAGACATAGGAATGTAGGTACATATTACAATTATATACAATTATTATTATTATATACAATTGAAGCCTAAATTGAAAAAAAAATTGGCTTTGATTCCTAATTAGTAAAATTACTTACGTAAATTTTTGTACACAGTTAAGCTACCACAACCTAACCAACCAGTCTTCCATGGAGTACCAACACGATGACACACTAGCCATAGACAACGACGACGCTTCAACCTCCTGCGACGCCAACTCCATACAGTTCGACGAGACCCCCATAACTCCCAGCGTCCTCGGTCACACAGACAAATCCTTGTCTATGTATCCCTTGAAGAAGAAGAAGAATGGACGGAAGGTCAAAGAGTTTCGGCAGCTGAGGGACATGGATATGTGGAGAGCGAGCGACGTTCAAGTCATGCGGGTAAGGACATAAGAATAAATAAGAACATAGGTAGAAGGGAAACTCCCGCTCCGGCCGGACTCAAAGGTCACGTTATTAGAGTACTCGCTAAGCGAGAACTCAGTCAGGGTGTCACGGACGGCCGACTCTAATATCGTGACCGAAGTCCGGCCAGATCGGGAGTTTCCCTTCTACCTATGTTCTTATTTATTCTTATGGTGGGACATTATTATCCTAAGTATATTCCACCCATTATTTCAAGACCAGTACAAAGTAATATAAAGAGTAGCTTCCTGAAACTCAACGAGACCTCATATTTTATTAGCATTGTCCTACCTATTTCCGACAGAATCTCCTCAGTCGTAGCAGCAATCATGACGAGCAGATCAAATGGGAAGCCATTGCCACAGCCCGTGGTCTCTGTACCCTCACAGACAACTGCACGTGCGTGGACTGCACCAGGGCGAAGTACCTCGCTGGGGTCGCCGATGGTGATGGGGGTTTAGGGGCTGCTCCTCTCTTCAGCGCCATCGGCTTTGGATGCTCAATCCAATGAGGGACCATCAGGAACAGAATTTGTAGCATATACAATGGTAACAAGTCGGGCACCAGTGGTAACTAAATCGAAAGTTACAAGGATTGTAGTTTTCCGTCTTGCCATTTGCAAATACTTTTTCTGCAGTTTGTGCTCGTTATTTTGATGCACTTATAGTCAGAATAGGCTGTCATCGATGAGAACGGCAAGTTAGAAACTAACAGCTCTGCTATTTATATGAAGGAGCTGAATGAAGTACCAATTTAACTACAAAAAGAAAGCTTCCTCTATTTTCTTCTACCAGGACCCTTTTTATGGACAATTGTATCAATATGGGTTATTAGGGTCAAATACTTGGAAATACTTTTTCAGAGTGTTCAATTTATGTACGTAGTGTATTAAATAACAAGGAAATTTTTCTTTTTATCACTTGTGTAAACTTTATCCACTCTTGGTACCTCACTGAGGTGGGTTATGGGAAAGGGTGGTTATATGTAACAAGTATTACGGACTCAAGGGATTCTAGTCTCGTAAATGAAGCATCAGCAAAAATAACTTTTTACTTTATACCTTTAGTATCGTTAAAATGTTTTGTGTCAAATTCCTGAGGAATACGTATGAGGACCAGGATGATTGTTAGCTCCCTTTTAACATTACAATTAACTTCCTTGGTTGGTGAGCGATGTCACATCGACAAAGATAAATTCGAAGAATATATTCTGCCCATCCTAACCTACGGTGCTCAGACCTGGTCTTTCACTGAGGCCCAGAAGTCCAAACTCATGGTTTGCCAGCGGACTATGGAGCGCAGTATCCTAGGTGTTCGAAGAGCTGATAGAATCAAGAACACTGAACTGTGCTCCAAAACCCGAATTTTTTATGTGGGGACAAAGACCGCCAAACTCAAGTGGGACTGGGCAGGTCATGTCTGCCGGATGCATCCGGATCGCTGGGCCAAAATCACTAGATTGGGTTACAAGCGACGGGCACCGGAGCAGAGGTAAGCTTAAAAGAAGGTGGCGGGACGATTTGGAGCGATTCCAGCCGGACTGGCAACACTTTGCCGAAGCCAGAGACGAGTGGAAGGAGAAAGGAGAGGCCTTTGCCCAGCAGTGGGACACTGTATAGGCTATTCAAAAAAAAATGTTGGTTAAACTGGGAATGGATAGGCCACATCACTCGAAGAACAGATATCCGTTGCGGGAGAGCTCTCGAATGGCAACCAAATTGGAAGACGCAGTATTGGCAGGCCTACCATACGTGGACCGACATCACGACAGTAAACCCTTTCAACGCCAGCCTCGACAAAACGTAAACCTGCTTTGAATCTTATGTCATTGTGTCAAGATCACTTTGACAATGTACTTTGTGACACCTATATGTGTCGTTGGCGTCGAAAAGGTTAAATACGGGTATAGGTAGATTCGATTCATATCTACAAACACCAAGCGTATCCGACTCGTACCTACCGTGGCAGACACAATAATATCCTTTTCATCTCTCCTGTTTGGAAAGTTAAATTTTCATGGGTAGATAGCCGGGTGGAAAATTGCGTTTTCATCACTAGGGTGGAAAGTAAATTTTTTTTAATTTTTACGATCAGCCTTGGAGTCGAAGATAATTCAGTTACGTCAGTGACACTTTTTTCACGTTTCGGCATGGCCATCTAGATGCACGTCGTGACCAAGGAGCTTATATACAACACTGGAGGTTGTACGAACTTTTTAAATTTGCTTACTAACATTAAACTGACAAAGGAAAAATTACATACAGCCAACTCTAAGCATTCTTACGACATAAAAAAAATCTATCTTTTGATGGATGGATGGATGGACGGATGGATGGATGGACGGACGGACGGACGGACGGACGGATGGACGGATGGATGGATTGATGGATGGATGGATGGATTGATTGATTGATTGTAGTATTTTGCTTTCCTCACAGTCGAAATGAAAAGTAGAGTGTCTAACTCGGGTGAAATTGCCCATTTCCCCTCGAACTATTGGCGCTCTCACTTCGTTCGAGCGCCAGAAATATCTCGGGTTGAATGGGTCACTTTCCACCCTTGGTTATCAATCTACTATCTATACAGTTTCTATTAACGCATTCATCATATCTATCGTAACACGGCCTCGCGGACACCGACAGACTCAGGCTGTGCCCGGCCAGTACGCGCAACTAAAACTTTTTTATAATTTAGTTTTACTTAGTCTGCTGATTACCACATTCGAAAATTTTGCTGAGATTCGTTAGAAATTTAATGCCAAAAGTCGACAAATCGCGTTCCCGAAATAAATTGGATTCCATCCGATATGATATGATATGATATATGATATGATTGATAATCCGTTCGTAATTTTCTTACGTTAAATAATTTATCTTCAAGATTTATCGTTGGGATGTAGAAGCGTGTCAAATGTCGTGCAAAATATTGGCCGCAATTCCTTATTGGTCTATTAATTTCCGTTGAACTGAAACAGCCTAAGAATGCACTTTATAGTGGGAGGTACATACGACCTGTAGCTTGAATTTTCACTACATTTTGTGGAATACTTTTTACAGGATTTTATTTAACATGCAAAGTTTAAACATGAAACTACCGTGAGACTCACTCATAGTGAAAATAAACGGATCACTCACGTCTCAAAACGAGTTTAACTCGACATGTTTCGGGCTAATCCGTAGCCCTTCCTCTCGGAGTCGCACGTCACGGCGGCTGCCAAACGTGCACTGCGTGCTAACGCCCTGGTCGCGCGGCTACTCGACGCAACTGACAGCGACACACAACTACCCCCCGTTTTCATCATCACTTTTATTGTCATTGTCAAATGTAGGGTAGCACACAACACTAACCACATCACTTTGTAAAGGTTCGCTCACACTCACCGTTGTCGCAGTACGAACATTCAACACTGTTTTCCAACTCGGGGGTACAGTGATGATGAAAACGGGGGTAGTTGTGTGTCGCTGTCGTTTGCGTCGAGTAGCCGCGCGACCAGGGCGTTAGCACGCAGTGCACGTGTGGCAGCCGCCGTGACGTGCGACTCCAAGAGGAAGGGCTACGGATTAGCCCGAAACATGTCGAGTTAAACTCGTTTTGAGACGTGAGTGATCCGTTTATTTTCACCATGCAAAGTTTGTATATAAGTTTATGTGTTGTGCTTTCCACATTCGAAAATCCATTTTTTGACCACTGCCATGTTTGGTGACAATACAATCTGGTACTTAGTGAAATTGTGCTGGTTTGGCCAGGATCGTCTCAGCAGGATGGAACTCTTCATCGACTTGACACTTAGGGACAGAGCCGAATTAACTATGTTTGAGCCCCCAGGCAATACAAATGTCGGGGCCCTTTTCAGCCAAGTATCAACCGCACTTTTCAAGAAGCCAAATCAAAACTGGTAGCATGCATCGAAAAATAGCAAGAATACTTATTGTCATCGATGATACAAATTTCCCAATTCAAATTTCACTCCGAATTCTTTTCTTTTGACGTGATAACGTCTGTTGAACACCGGCTGCACGCACGAAAAAGGATGACGCAATGTAACGTACATGTCCCCTACAGAGCAGTGAAGGCCAGTATGTATACAAGAGAGCAGCGCGCGCCAGGATGTACAATCTTAGTACTAGCGCTCGGGTTGTTTTTAATGGGGGGAGGGGGTGCGAGGGTTTTGAAGGGGGATGAAAATTTCATTGATTTTGCCGTAGGATACACCGTTTTCAAGATATTTGACAAAACACCGGTTCTTTCGGTCGGGTTAAGCAACGTCGGACGCGGTCAGTACTTGGATGGGTGACCGCCTGGTTTCATTTTTGTTTTTAATTCCTTTGTTGCGCGTGAGGGGCCCTTTGGCGATGTAGGACCCCTAGGCAGTTGCTTAGTCTACGAAATGGTTAATCCGGCAATGGGTACGGATAAGTACTTTGATTGACAATCCAAATAGGTACACTGTTAAGTAACGAAAAATAAAAAAAAATAAAAATAAAATGCATTTATTTCAGACTATTTGAATCCATAAATTATTAGTCATCATCGTCATCATCATCATCATCATTTCAGCCGAAAGACGTCCACTGCTGAACATAGGCCTCCCCCAAGGCTCGCCAAACAGATCGGCCCTGCGCCATCCGCATCCAATGCGTTCCCGCTACCTTCACCAGGTCGTCGCTCCATCTTGTTGGAGGCCTACCTACACTGCGTCTTCCGGTCCGCGGACGCCACTCGAGAACCTTTCGGCCCCATCGGCCGTCAGTTCTACGGGCGATGTGCCCTGCCCACTGCCACTTAAGTCTAGCGATTCTTCGAGCTATGTCCGTGACTTTAGTTCTTGCGCGGATTTCATCATTTCTAATGCGATCCCGCAGAGAAACTCCAAGCATAGCCCTCTCCATCGCCCTCTGAGTGACCTTGAGCTTCCTTATAAGTATTAATTATTAGTATTACAACTTAAATAACTATAAATCAATGACATTTTTAACATAAACTTATTCGGTATATCTGAGCCATGCTATTCTTTAAGGCAAAAACCTAGTGAAATTTGTACCTGTTTATTTAAATTCCTGTAAGTGTATCGCTCCTATATATAAATATATACCTGTCGCCCTTGAAAAATGGAAGAGAAAATGTAATGCATAGGTAGATTAAATAACGATATAAATAAAAAAATGTCGTGGAATTTACACGAATTTTTGACAATTTCTGGGCGCCTTTGAGATCGAGGGCCCTGAGTATAAAGTCGGTGTCCCCTTCTGGGAAAGATGGAATTTGATCTAACCAAACCCCCTTCAAGTGTTTTGCAGTTTTTACCTTCGATCCAGCACAAAGAGATTGCGCACTGGGTTGCATGCACTTTGCTACAACTCAAGTAACTAACCTTGAGTCTTTATTAAAAGAGGTATATGTGATCAAGGGGCCAAAAATTTAACAAAACAAAAGGCGGTCTTTGACGTTACAGAAAAGGACAGCCATATATGCCTTTCATAAAAATAAAAATAAATAAATAAATAAATATCACGGGACAATTGGCATTGATCACTTTTTTGCAATGTGGTCTAATTCCAAAACCATTTCGAGGAATAGGTTTATTAAATCATTTTATAACATTGTAGTAAAAAAATATTAAATGATCGTGTGTATTTTTGCAAAATAATGTTTGACCTTTGTTTGACCTTTCTGTGGGCATTAACTTTGAAATTCTTTGCAACAAGAAAAAAAAAGCCGTCCGTCTAGTTTCTCTATAGTTATTATCTGTCACTTCGACGTAGTTATCATCTGTCAGTTTAAGGATACTATTTTGAAAAACATTCTTCGCGTTTTTCATATTTTAATAATGGATTTATACAGGAAGTGTTTCATTCCTACTTGTGGAAATGATTCTGTCAATAGCCCAAACAAATTAATTGTTCGCATTTATAAGAGAAGTGGTGCCGCAAAGTTAATTCAAAGTTTACAAGATGTACTTATTGTTGCGAGGATCATTTTAATGTAAGTATGGATTAAATTCGCCAAATAACTTTCAAGGGAACACTTCTGACCATTTTATTTTATACGTACAAAAAATACTATAGCCGTAAATCGTTTTTTTACCTATTCTCTTGGAAGAATCGGCAACTTTAGTGTTATTGTTATTGTAATGTAAAGTGACATTGTCAGATGACAACTAACCATCGATTATGACACATTTTTTTTGTCATTATGTCTGTGGTTTATACACAGATTCAGCCGCGGCATGTAATTTACGAGAAGTCGTATCTCAAATTTTTAATAAATTATAAAAAAACATTGGAGTGATGAATTGCTGAAATATTCAAATTAGATTCTTAAAATGCTCTATATTTTCGATAAAAAAAATAAAAAGGGGGGGTTAGAAAAAATGAACCATCCCAATTCACACCAATTGACCTAGTCCCAAAGTAAGCTTAGCAAAGCTTGTGTTATGGGTACTAGGCAACGGATAAACATACTTATATAGATAGATACATACTTAAATACATATTAAACACCCAAGACCCGAGAACAAACATTCGTATTTTTCATACAAATATCTGCCCCGACACGGGAATCGAACCCGGGACCTCAAGCTTCATAGTCAGGGTCTCTAACCACTAGGCCATCTGGTCGTCAAACGGTTTCATAACGGGAGCAAAAAGGACAAAGTATTTATATTGTGTGGGTGGTGTGCTGCTCCCTCTGCGTTTGGAGTATGTTTTCCGGTCGTTTTATGAGCATATTATTATGACTACCAGGCTTTGGCTACCAGGGCCATCAGCTTAAAAGGTAAACATTAAAAATAATTATTTGCACTTAAGGGGCTATTGAAAGCGAACATAAACAAAGAATACTCAATTAATTACATTACCTACGACAACCAAACTAATAACTAAAACGTATCTTTATATGGGCGAATGTCAAGACTTGACAGATATAAGTACTTGCTAACTGGTACAAAATTAAGTAATTTTATAAGAGTTCCGATTTCATTTTGTTATACGGTAAGAACGCACAAATAACCACGAAAATTTTCCGTCTACATTTTCAATGCACGGCAGTGTCTCGGTGTCTTCTCGCTCGTCTCACCGCCAACCCTCGTGTATTATCGCATTAGGCTTGGCTAATGAGTTTGTAACCCAATCTGGCTTATTTCACCGCTAGACGTTCAGCGTTCTTCCTAATAACTTTAACGTGAATTTGTGAGTTCTTAGTGCTAAACCGAAGCGAGTCACTAGTGAGGAAAAGGTTTAAAGGTTTAGTTACGGCATTTATTTTGCGCGCCAAAAAAACAAAGACAGATTTTTTTTCAAGGTGTGCGCTCTTGAGTCTTGGCATAATACCATGTTTTTTATTACGAATGAAAAAATTAAATGGTCTCCTCAAACCTGTCTCCAAGATTTGACACAAAATATTCCCGCCGCCTCAGTGAGTTGTTAAAAAATGTGGACTGTTATATACCAATCTTTAAATATATTAAAAATACTTTCAAAGAACTCTGACATTACCACAAAAGAAAAACGTAAAAGTGAAACGTGAAACAATTGAAACATACATATATACTTTAGTCAATGTACTGAAACTACTCTTTCATGTGAAATGTGAAGTGAATGACGTGACGTTTAATCAATGGTGTTACCAATGAGCAAATAACCGCTATGACAATATGAAAATAAAGACTTGGCTTAAAGGTCCAGTTACCAGGCCATAAAATTCCAAAAAAAAAAAAAACACAAAATATTTTTTTTTGGGTAATTAGTCTTGGTATTTGAGAGCATATATTTGTATGGTGACTTAGCAAAGAATTTTTTACTAACTAATAGGTGATGGGCTAACTTTTCATAGGAAAAGCTGATAATTTTTAGACCTATTTGTATTTGTCGTTGACGGGGGCATAAGGGAATAATTGTGCCAATGTGGCTCTGAAATGTCTGAATAGGTGTGTAAAAGAAAATTAGTATTTTTACATGAAATTTAAAGGTAAAATATAAATGTACTCTCGCTTTATCTAATACACTATGTTTTTTTATACTTAGTAAATCGTGAAATATCTGTAATGTAAATGTAATGTAGGTATTATACACTTGACAAGTGGTTGAAACAGTAGAGTTATCTGTTTTGGTATTTGTGTTGATGTATTAGGACATAACATATACGAACGAATATAGCTTAAGGCGAGGTACCTCTAAGAAACGTTATTTTTAATTTCATTTTATTTAGAAACGGTAATGATTAAACACGTGAAAAAAATATATGTTGCTTTTGAGACCTTTCTGTAAGTACGTCGGGCACTCGTTACATAATTGGACAAACTTCGCTCGATAGAAAAAAAATCCAAACATACCCCTATTTTGTACCTTTAAACTCATTTCATTTCAATATTATACTACTTGATGTATTGAAAGTCACATCAAAATAAACGTCTGTAATGATGTAATGTCCGTCGGGTTTAATTTTGTTAATTTTGTAAAATATATAATTTTTAAGCCAATATTAACGAAGTTCACGGCACGATTTACTGGCGCCCCGCTGCCAGCCCGCCGCTCAGTCCCGAGCGGAACGTGTTGGAGGTCGGACGTGTGCCAATTTTTGAAGCGCTCCACATTAAAACTAAATAGGTATCCTTGATGTGGGTAGTAGTATCATCATTTATTTCTGTTATTTACCACTACTCGTATTCAATGTAACCGCCACATACAAAAAGAAACACCCATCCACGCAACTATACACAGTACACAGTGTACAAAGAAAAACAGTACGAGCACAGAGTAAAAATGTAACCAGTTATTCAACTTCATACTAGAGCGCCCGAATCGACGCACGCACACAGCCAAGCGTATTACACGGCCGCTAAGTAATCTTCGGAATACAAAACAATGCTGCAGTCCCACGCGGTGCACCGTCTATGACGCTTGGTTGTGTGCGTGCGTCGATTCGGGCTCTCTAGTATGAAGTTGAATAACTGGTTACATTTTTGCTCTGTGGTACGGGTCTATCAAATTTTTTACAAGTGCCTGTAATATAAATTCGCAATTATTGACAAAATTGCCACAGTACAAAGTTTACTAATGTTACCGCTGCAATCACCGAAATGATAATTCTTATTATTTCAGCATGAAGGTGACAAAGATGACTGTTTCACACATCTAAATATACACGATGATTTTTAATCGGTGATCAGGAGTTGGAAAATCGTGATCCCTAGACAAAATGGAATTTAATAGATGAGATCTTAAAGCAATGAGGTCTCTGGTTAATTAATAAAGTACCTGGGCGACCGAGCTCTGCTCGGGCAGAAACTCGGTACCAAGCGTTTTCCCAGAGATAAGACCAAGCTAGATCAATTTTTCATCCCCGAAAACCCCCAAATACCAAATTTCATCGAAATCGTTGGAACCGTTTCCGAGATCCTGATTATATACACCGGAGGGGTGGGGGGGTGACCACTTGATCCGTGAAGAATGACCGACAACTACCGTTATCTGTATTTTAGCGCCATATATAGTTTAGTTTTGTATCTAACTGAAATTCTGGAACTGTACAAGCTGCAGACAAAGAAGTATCCACTTCGAAAACGATTCATATTTTACATTTATAACACAAAAGTAATCTAAGTAATTGCACCTAAACATTTAAATTACAGCGTGATCTTGGTCTCGGTCGCAACTTACACTACTGTAAATTATATTACACTGTTGCTGGCTAGCGTGACCTCCGTCAGCGAGTTCACGGCGCGCGCGGCGATCGTAGCTTTTGCGCGGGCGGGGTGCGGGGTGTAAATTAACGTGGCGCGCTTCAAGAACCTCGCCTTAAACTAACGGGAAACAAACATGTTAAAGTCGTGACAGTGACAAAGTGTCAGAAAGTTCGTAAAATAAGACGGAGCCGGTTGATATACCGTATAAGGGTGAGTGGGGGTAAGATGAAAAGCAGTGTAAGATGAAAAACTACTCGTAGCACCCAAGTGTTTTTCATCTTACACTGCTTTTCATCTTACCCCCACATACCTTTTAAATGCCAAATAAGATAGCTTTGATGTTAATTGAAACTATAATGTACCTAAATATTCAATATCGTCAACGTTGCTGTCAATTTGTTAAATTTCGAGTCTTTTTACTCCTATTTATTGAGAATGCATGTGGAGCAGGAATGTAGATAGAGTTTTGACATTAGTGTGCCACGATATGTTAACTTAACATACTTATCACCGACCATTATATACATATATCATTGATGAAAACAGCGCTATTTAGACCGCTAGAGCATTATGCATTTCATTAATTGGGTTCAAAGTATAGACCTTAGTTAAAGGGCTATGAGCTACCATCTACATCTTCGTCAGATTGTAATTAGGTACGGTCGTGGTATACGTCAAAACTCTTTGCATTTTTAGATATACGGATTCTAAAGGAATAAACGCACTGAATACAAATTAAGGACTTAAATAATCTTAGTGTAGAAAAACCTGTATGAACAATGAATCGAACTTTTATGTTTTGTACTTTAATATTAGAATCTTTAATATTACTAAATCCTAACTCAAGAACACGGCATAAGTAACGGATGAGGACACAGCATCGAAAACTTTAAAGCAATCAACTTTAGTGCAACACAAATGGAAACCTCACATTCGTCGACAGTCCACTCAGATAAGTATCTAAGTAGTATCCTATTCCGAAATGTCCAATCCCCCTTCCGTTCCTTTATTTACGCTACTAACAGCTAAAATACACCTTTTTGTGTAGGTACTTTAATGGATACTTTAGAACCAACACCAGGTTAACCACAAAATTAAGTATCTAATACTACAAGCGATATGTAATCCTACCTTTTGAACGCCACACATCGTTTTTGTTACGAACAAAATGGATTCTTATGCGGATGTAAGAAGGTTAATTTTTGTCTTACCGTATTGTCGTCCATAACCGACGCTGGCGCTCAAAAGGTAAGGACACCCATTTCAGCGTTTGCACGATTAGAAGGACATACCTAAGTACCTAGGTAATTGAAATTGAAAAAATACATAAATGCAATACAGACTGTCAAACGAGAAGATACATTTACATATTTAAACGTAGGTACTCTAGTGAAATTAGCAACTTGAATAATTTCTTATTCAGTGACAAGAAAGTAACTCGGAAGTAAGGATTGACTGTTTTCTATACATGTTTAGGATAATATTTCAACAGTTAACTTTGGTGGGTCGAAAATTGATTGGATTAACAATGCAGCGTTATACTTAATCAGATTTTTTTGCAATATTACGGACAAGTAACACTGTTCAGTTTTTGATGGTAAATGAAACTAGATTTTGTTTAATGTTAAAATGATCTTGATGTTAGATGACTCTAGCATAGGATAGGAACTAACGATATATCATCAATCATCATCCATCAATCAAAGATTCAGCAGTTCATTCCAAGAATATTCCTAAGATCATCCGCAATCAATATCTCACATTTATCCTACTTCAGATTACGCTCACGTGCTTTGAGGAATAATTTTACGCTTCCAACTTCTTTGCAAAGAGATGAGGTCATGGATGTTCAAATGTAAGCCACGTACAGGAATGGGGCATAAAAATGTTGTCGCGTGCGACCGTGTTGAGTAAATGCGATCTTTAAACTAAATTTATATATTTTTTATATAGCCTATAATATGTCCCACTGCTGGGCAAAGGCCTCCCCTTTTATAGTAAAGTATCGATAAGTAGATATCGACGGCAGAAAACAACAAGGGCGTAACCCTAAAAACCCAACTTTACACCAGAGCCAAAAAACCGAAAAAAAAACGGGAAAAAAATCATTACTTTGTAACGGCTTGTCGTATGAACGTAATTTTTGGACCATAACTATAAAATATAAATCTGCATTATATTGTTTACAAACTGTTACCTTGGTACAGCCAGGATCACGAGAAATCGAGTTACGCCCATTGTCTATAGAAATTACAGACCTCAAAAATGGCGTAACTTGACATGATGTTTGTACTGAATCAAAAAATGATAAGAAATTAGCTGACTACAAAATGGTAGTAACCGCTTTTTGTTTTAATTTCGCATAAGGAACGGGGGTGTAAGCACGTTCGTAATGCATGACAATGGCTAGAAAAAATGTCGTAACTTTAACCTCTTCAAATTCAATGAATTTAATGAAACGTCATAAAGCTTTTGTAAACGAAAATTTATTGAACTTTAAAAAATTACTAACAACAAATCTTATTTTAACTTAGTTAAATATGAATACGTTAACATTAAAACATAAAAAATTTGTGTTTTAAATGATCAATCATCGTAGTAACAATTTTTAATTCGTGATTCAGGTTGTTTATCCATTTTCTTCGCTGCCATCTACAAAAAATGTAAAATTAACAATTTATATCCCAACGTTAGGACTACTTTATCCTTATCTTATGTCAGCTTAAAACTTAACTGAGATACCTGTCCAACAGCGTAACTATTATTCTTTAGTATTTGACCACACCGCTAGATAGACTTTGATCGATTTACTACATCTATTAATTGGTGTGGTATTGTTTGTTGGTGTAAGTATACTTGCTTTATCAAAGTTTAAGCAATCAGCTAGATAAAACATCCTTAGTACCTACTTAGGTCTAGTAAGGACTTTATTAATAGGTCCAGGATTTGATTCCCGGCTTCAGCAATTTGAAAAACACATAATGAAATGAACAAATACATGTTTTTTTTTTATTGTGAGAGGGAGGAAAACAAGCAAGCGGGTTCTTTTTTTTTCAATTGTTCTTTTTGTAACATAAAATTTTCTATTTCATCTATATTTAAACATATTTATCATTATTTATAAGCTTACCTACTTATACAGGGTGAAAAAAAAGACGAACTAGTGCAGGGCAACTACCTTTAATATCGAAAATAGTATAATCTATGTTAAGGACTCTTTCCGTTTAAAAAAAAAACAATAAATACTGCATTTATGCATTTTTGAAAATTCGCTTGTTTTTGTCGGGATTTGAACCGGTCAAATACGATAAAAATAACATAAACAAATAAAATAACATGTGTTGTTGCGTTGTTGTTTTATGATGTAGAGTTTTATTTTTAAGTGACATACACAATCAATAAAACAGAAGGTCATGAAAGCCAACAATTAAGTTTCGTTTTGTTCAGTTTGTTTTTATTCGTTACGGGAAATGGACCACAGCTACCATATTGGGAATATGTAGCTATTAGTAGAATACTAGTAATTTTTATTTTTTGAGGTTTTTATTTAGTTTAAAGGACGTGTTGTAGCCATAAATGAACACTATGAATGACGCTTTCGATTGGTAATATAAAGTACGACTTTATGTTATGTCATTATTTAATTTTGGCCTGTTTGTGTTCCGGCTAATAAATTACTGATTTTATCAATTTTTCAAAAATAAAAGTAAGTGTCCGTTCCTTAGGTACAAATTTGTTATTTCCAATATTTAAGATATTTTTTGCAGCCGCGATCCATTTCTCGCGACGGGTGAAAACAAAACGAAATTTAATTGCTAGTTTATATGGCCTTCTGTTTTATTGATCGTGTATGTTATTTTAAGATAAATGAACCTTAATTAATTGACTAAACGCCGTGTGCAAGTGCAACCGTCAAACTGACGTTTAAATGATCAGTCGTTAATGTAATCACATAATACCTCACTATTTTGAACGGTGATTTAAGTACGCCAGTTTAACGGTAAATGAACTCGGCCCTTAAGTATCATGAAATTCACTAGTTGGTACGAGTAATCCAAAGTTTATATGACATACCTTAATTTTGATAATCTTTTATGATTTTGTCGAGGAAAAACAAACACAACCTTTCAGTTGCGTCCGCGCAGTGACTACAGGAGCTTGTGCCTGTGGCGTAAGCCGGGAAAAACCGAAATGTTCCAAAATATTCATTCTGATAATATTGGTTTAACTAGGCTTAGATTGATTTCGGGTAACCACGAAATTGCAGTATCTTAGAGGTTATTCGTTGTTCTTAGAAGAAACGCGAACTGCAAGAATGTCGTAAGCAATGAAGTTTGAAAAATGCATCCCGCAAAAAGGTCGTAACTACTATCATGTGTAGAAACTCGAACGGCTTAACTAATGTTTTTTGAAAAATACAAACTTCTACTCGTCGTATCTCTAAAAAGTTTAAATTCGTCATTTTATGGGCAGTTACGACCAAAAAAATTACTCCCATTTTCCAAAATACTGCCCGATTTTGAAATTTTTTGTCGTCGTAGAGACACGAGACCCGGACCATTCGACGCAGAAAAAAAAGCTGATTATAGCTATGTAATAATCTAGTTACGACGTTTTTATGGGATACGCCCTTGTTGTTTTCGAGCGTCGATATACCTAGTCGACCAAGAAACTCCTTTACCACCGGTTTAATTGCAGTTGCAAATATTTTAAAACATCAAAAGCTATTTTCACTCACTAGTCTATGTACTTACGTGACAATCAGCCTTACTGAACTGTCCAAAAAAATGGTAAAGCACTTACTGGGTCGAGTATACAAGTCTCTCGAGACAATACGCACGTCTGTGGTTTATTTCATTTTACACTGAAATTTCAAATACAAATAAAATGTAAACACAAAAGAGAGGCTTCATAGATCTCGCACTAAGGCGCTGCCTAGGGTCAGTGTGGCTCTGAGTGTTAGCTTTATACATCAAAACGTATCTTAAGGACATAAAATATAGTGAATGCAACCCGGCAATTTTACCCTACTATTCTCTCAAAGGGCGAAGAAGTGGGAGGTTTGACAAAAATACATTATGTTGTTTAGGTATGTACTTTACACTTATTCGAGCGTCGATTACATTAAACAAGTAAAATCCAACGAGTGAACCTCTTAATTTTGTACGAAAACATTATGTAGCCCCGTAATTTTATGAGCTGATCTGTGGACTTTGTGATGTTTAACAACGACGAGAATATTGGTATGGCATCGTATTACCTATTACGTTGCAAGTTAATATTTATTTGCCCAATGTAATCGACGCTAATAATAATAAATAAAATAAATAAATAAATATCACGGGACAATTCACACCAATTGAGCTAGTCCCAAAGTAAGCTTAGCAAAGCTTGTGTTATGGGTACTAGGCAACGGATAAACATACTTATATAGATAGATACATACTTAAATACATATTAAACACCCAAGACCCGCGAACAAACATTCGTATTTTTCATACAAATATCTGCCCCGACACGGGAATCGAACCCGGGACCTCAAGCTTCATAGTCAGGGTCTCTAACCACTAGGCCATCTGGTCGTCTAAAATAATGTAATAATTGTGACGAAAAATACTTAAAATATAGTTTTAAATGTCTTCAAAATAATACCACTTCATGTTACTAAACATGGCACTGAAAAGGTCTTCAAAATATTGTAAAATATATTTTGTAACACAATTAGTTAATTAGTGTGTGTAACGTGTAGCTTAATTATACAATTTGGTAAAGTAACTACCTAATATATAAAATAAATTTTGTACTTATCTTATTCATGAGAGAATATGAACTTTATAGACACGGCAGCCTTTTGGTAAGTTCCTAGTCAATTTTTACTGTCACTGTATTCACTAGTAGGTATTAAATTTACGCTTTAATTTAATGAAGTCTCAGATTGTTTATGTCCCAATCTGGAAAATATTTTGTAATTAATTTATAGTGGTGCTAACGGTATCATTTTTATTTTTAATCTGAGGACAAACTCGTGCTTAACGCCATTAATTAAATATTCTCACTAGTTCAATCAATTAATTTGTGTTTAATCCAATTTTTTTAAATTACTTTTGTTCAAAATTTTAATAACTTTATAGGTATCTGTCCCTAAAATGGCTGAAATTTTGCTGGTACACTGTTGCAAAATGCTACTACTTAAAACCGTGTACAGGTTAATTTGCGTGTTTTCATATTAGTAGCAATGTGCGGAGCTTTTATTCACCATCGTCTAAAATTTTGAACTCAATCAAACGCATTGAAAATTAAATGCTGTATCTCATTCTTACAATTAATATAAAATGCTTGGAGTGAGTAGGTATACAGCTTTGTTTTCCTTGGAGATTTAGATTGGACGATGTGGAATAGTGACTCGAAATGGATTTAAGGATTATTATAGCAAGATTTGTGTTAGATAGTGCATACATTATTCGGTGTTTTGTAGCTATCAGCATTAATATGCTTTAAACGAACATTTGTGTTGTAATAAATATTATTGGTGGCGTATGGATTTAATTTACATATTTTCCCCAGTTAATTTACCCTTTGCGCCGAGATTATACCTAGCCACCGAAGCATAATATACCTACTGACGAACGAACGTTTTAAATTAGGAAAAGTGCAATATGAATCCGAATTTTATCGCTTGTTTTTATCTGTTTTAATTAAATTTTGGAATGACCGTATGAAATATTAGAAATTAAAAAAAGATTATGATTATTTCGATGGCCCAAACGAATAAACGTGCAAAGGCCCTTACACAAAAAAATTTTTTTTGTTTCTTATGCTTTTATATACCCTAAGGCACATTGTGAATTTTTTTAAGCCAATCCGATTTACCGTTTATGAAAAATATGTATTTAATTTTTATTCGTTGGTAATTTTCCATATAAATTAACACGAATAAGATTCCAAGAGTGTTGCCGTTTTAACAATTTTGTTACTATACACGAATAAACGTGCAATGGTTTTCTACATTAACTTTTTTATATTTCAATTTTAGTAATACTAGGTACTTTGCACGTTTATTCGTATTAAACTTTGTTAGCAAGATTCGTGTAAACTAGCATTACACCTTTGATTGCCTTCCATCTTGTCAGCCAAATTTTAGTCATACTAGCTTTCACATACTACTCATTAACGTTTGAGTCAAGAATAAAAATTATTTTAATAAATTAACACGAACAAAATTGCAAACGCCGATTGCAAAATCAAATAAAATACAAAAATAGACGTAAATGTACATTGCGCTTAAAGCAATTACACTTTTTAACACGGATAACGGTGCAATGAGCCATAACACAAAATGACCTGAAGATTTATGATTCGAATAAAAAAATAAAGAGGTTTTTCACTATTTACGGGAAAATGGTTAAAAATAAGGGTCAAATATTTACGCAGTTCTGTAGGTAATTTTGATATCTATCTAATTTTTTTTTTTTTTTTTTTTTTTAAGATATTCCAATTTAATTATAAAATAAGGTATAAAAACAGGGACTAAATATAAAATTAACATAACTAAAACTAACTTAAAATAGCTAAACAGAAATTAAAAACTAAAAATTATTATCTAAATTTGGACCCTTAGGTAGGGTGCCCATCACGCAGGCAGCATTCCCACGTTGAATTGCTATAGCAAGTCTTTGTGCGAGAAAGCTGCCTGCGCGAGGGTCACCTGTTGCCTCTCTCAGGCGCTTGCTTAGAGCTCCGTAGAGCCCTCGTGCGCCCTTGCCCCACGATCCGAGTGTCTCGACACCGAATGCGACGAACTCGTACTGGGCGCCGAGACACTCGTATTTAATGGCCTTGAGCCGTTCTCGGGTGTCGGCCGCTGCACCGGCACGTCTGCTCGTTGTGGGGAGGTAGGACGCTGCCAAGGTGTCGGCGCAAGTGGCGTCCCACACCAGTGCACGGCTGTTAGAGAGATAAGAACGTAGGGAAACGGAGCGTAGCGAATGTTGAGATCGACCTTCTAGCACCTTCTGGGCATTGGAATCAAACCACAGCAACTGATATCCAAACTTGGTTTATTCACAAACCACATTGAGTATCTTAATTTTTATATATAATCGAAGAAATATGATTCAAGTGTATACGGGGACGACACGAACAAATATTGTATATAAAATGTAAAAATAAAATTAGGACGTTAACAATGCTCACAATGGTACGGCCATGGCAGAAAAGAGACAGAGACAAAAGAGTTATTCTCTACCATAGATAAACAAATAGTGGTGTAGAGCATAGACATAGTAAATCCAACACTCCTCCTTATGCTGTACATCACTTAGATATACAATTATATGACTCTATACAATGAAATTTTAAAACGACTCTACATAACTTCAACTAGAAGAAAGTTAATGTATAAAAGTGACTCTACCATTTTTAAATACAAACTCTATAGTTTATTACGACAAAGGCTTTAGTTTAAGACATTCTACAAAAAATTCATGTTTCTGAATACACAATGGTTTTGTAAAAACATCAGCTATCATTTCCTCTGTACATAGGTATTTCACATTAATTAGTTTTTCCTGTATTAAGTCCTTTACAAAGTGATACCGCAAGTCAATATGTTTAGTCTTTCTATGGGAATATTCTTTAACTAACAACAATTTCTGAGCACTTTGATTGTCTTTATAAACAGTGACATCAAAGTGTTTGTCAATTATTTCCATCAAGAAATTCTTGACAAAGCAAATGTCCTTGCATACGTCGCTAATAGAGAGATATTCAGCTTCAGTGCTCGATAAAGCTACACATCGTTGCTTGCGTGCTTCCCAATTGATGACATTATTACCAAGTTTAACTACAAAGCCAGTATATGACTTGCGGTCTGTTAAGTCATTGGCCCAGTCTGCATCTGCGTAGGCATTTATTTCAAAGTTATTATCCTTTTCAAAATGGAGACCATAATTTATTGTCCCAGCCAAATACCTCAATATACGCTTTGCAATGCGCCAATGACTGACATTAAAACATGTGCTGAACTGACTTAAATGACTACAGGCGAATGAAATGTCTGGACGAGTGCAAACAGACAAAAACATTAGAGAGCCTAAGAGCTGTCTATATTCATATACATTGTCATCCAAACATTTATCGGATTTTTCCAGTTTACAGTTCATTGGCAAAGGTGTGGAAACTGGCTTACAATCGCTCATATTGTATTTATTCAACAATCGCCCTATATACTCAGATTGGTCCAAAACAGTCACATTATTGTTCTTAGTAACATTCATACCCAAACAATTTTTTAATTTACCCAGATGCTGTATTTCAAAGTGCTGTTTGAGCAATGATGTAACTGCCTCTATACAACCATTGTGAAAGACATAAAAGTCATCAACAAATAATGCCAAGATAATATACTCATCATCAGTTTTCTTAATATACACACAAGGCTCGCACTTACTCTGCTTATAACCATTTTGCGACAAAACTGTGTGAATCCTAATGTTCCACATACGACTAGCTTGTTTTAAGCCGTAAATGCTCTTCTTGAGCAAACAAACCTTATTATTATGGCTATCAGATTTGAAACCAGCTGGCTGCTCCATATAGATCTTTTCATCTAACGCGCCATTTAAAAACGCTGTGGTGACGTCTATATGATCCATACATAGGTCCAGCTGATTTGATATAGCAAACAAAATACGCAAAGTTGAATGTCTAACAACGGGTGAATAAGTATCAGAATAATCTATTCCTGCCTTTTGACTATAACCACAGGCAACTAATCTAGCTTTGAATCTAGTAAATTTACCTGCCGCATCGTACTTTTTCTTGAAAACCCACTTGTTTTTGAGAACATTAACATTTTGCGGACAATCAACTAATTCCCACGCATCATTTTTGATCATGGAATCGAACTCACACGTCATAGCGCCGTACCATTCATCCTTTTCAGGTGAATTCATAGCATCATAATACGTTAGTGGTTCATAGGATGCACTCGCTGCGGCCAACAGTGATGTTAAATGATAATCATTAAACCTCTCAGGGAAAATACCTCGAGTACTACGAACAGGACGAGAGATAGACGCGTCGGCAGATACCGGCCTAATCTGCTCTCCTCCTCGAGATGTAGAGGGCGGAAGAGTGTTGACGGAGCCACATAGCCCGCCATCCTCGCCGTCATCCTCGGAGACATCTACAAAAGTAGTACCACGCACAGGACGAGAGATAGACGCGCCGGAAGACTCCGACGTAATCTGCTCTCCTCCTCGAGATGTAGAGGGCGGTAGAGGTTTGCTAGTGCCAGATAGCACGCCATCCTCGCCGTCATCCTCAGAGACATCCTCGGAAGTGCGGTAATGGTCAGACAGTGGTGACATCATCTCCACATCTGAAACCACAGAGGAATTTTGATTAGATTTATCATTTAAAATATCACACTGACTCTTACTAATATTATTATCATTATCACAGTTACTATTAAAACTATTATCACGGTTATCTAAAATATTATCACAGCGAGAATTATCATCATAAATAAAATGATCAAAAATTGTAAAATTTGCTCTATTCTGCTTGGCCCCCTCACGCAATACATTATTATCCATAAATTTATCCTCAAGGAAAACAACACTTCTAGAATATAAAACCTTTTTAGGGTTATGAGGGTCTATCAGGCGGTAGCCCTTGCACGTTTCACCATATCCAACAAAAATAAATTGTTTAGCCTTAGCATCTAATTTACGCCTTTTTTGATGAGGTACATGTGAATAAGCTAGACAGCCAAAAACGCGCAGATGACTGAGATCAATATCAGATCCAGTCCACTCACACTCAGGAATTCTATCTGATAATGCTCTGGTAGGCGACCTATTTTTCAAGTAAATAGCTGTCATAACAGCTTCGCCCCAGTAGCGATCAGACAAATGAGACTCCTGCAACATGGCTCTAGCCTTTTCAAAAATAGTGCGATTTGCTCGCTCACTAACCCCATTTTGAGCACTGCTATAAGGACAAGTTGTTTGGTGAATAATGCCTTCCCTCTTTAGAAAATTGGCCATATTTTTATTACAGTATTCAGTACCATTGTCAGTGCGTAAAATTTTGATACGCAAACCAGTCTGTTTTTCAACCATAGTTTTAAAGATAATGAAATGGGAACTTACATCAGATTTATTCTTCAGAAGATAACCAAAGGTTTTCCTAGTGTGGTCATCAGTGAAGGTGAGCAAATAGCGAGCTCCGCTCCAGCTGGGTACTTGAATCGGTCCGGCAACGTCACTATGTACTAGGTCCAGAGGATGAGCAGCACGCCCTGCACTAGACTGAGGAAATGATGTTTCACACATTTTCCCCGTAAGGCAGGCGATACAGCGAGTGGGCACACCGTCTTCATGCTGAAAAACGACACCACACTTATTTCCACCACCCAGTAAAGACATACCTTTAGGATTCAGGTGTCCTAAACGTCTGTGCCACACAGACATAGGAGCACAGGCTACAGCATTGGCACTCATGGTTCCTAGCCTAGACTGTAGGGACATAGAGTGACCTAATTGGGAGTCAGGTCGCACTTGCACTTTTAATTTGTAAAACCCATTATTTTTAAAAATATCTAAAACTTTGTTGCCTGTGATTTGACAATTACTGTAAATACTACACTTATCATTGGAAAAAATAACAACATAGCCATTATTGGTGATTTCGCTAACAGACATCAAATTGTTTGACAAATTTGGCACATAGAGAACATTGTTCAAAGATACATTAGAAGAAATAACAGTCTTACCAATAAGTTCACTATCTAATTGCTGTCCATTAGCCACAGAAATTATACACTTCTTCTTGATAGCATCTTGTAGTAGTGCGGGATCCCCACACATGTGCGAAGTAGCGCCGCTGTCCACAATGAACTCGTTGGAATGAGATGCTGAATATGCAGATGCATACATAGTGTGTTCCGCTTCTTTCTTCCTGGATTGTTCCCTCTTCTTCTTGAAACAGCGACTGGCAAGATGACCGGGCTTATGGCAATATGAACAAGTTAACGGTGATTTCTTTCTTCTGGCTACATAAGCTAAAGTATCTGTTACACTGCTACCATTATGACGCCGATGATATTCCTGTAGCAGTCGAGTTCGTACGACTTCACTACATAATTTGGTTGTCAAACCTGCTGTCTCGAGACTGGAAACTAAAACGTTGTATTCTTCGGGTAAACCAGACAGTAAAATTTCGGCTATTTCTTCGTCGTCTATATTTCTCCCAATATCCGATAACTGCGTGACGAGCTTGAGCACACCTTCAATATACTCGGGCATACTCGAAAAATGGCTATATTCGACACGATGAAGTTGTCGTAGTAGTAAAACTCTTCTATAAAGCCCCTTGTCTTCGAAAGTAGCCGAAAGCAATCCAAAAGCATCCTTAGCGGTCTTTGCTTCACGAATAATTTGGTATAAATTTGGTTGACACGACAAAGATAATTTTGCCAACGCTCGTGCATCACGCGTCGAGTCAGTGTCGGTTCCCAGTACGCAATTCCACAATCCTTCAAGAGTTAGCACCATTTTAATAGCAAATTTCCAATTAATCCAATTATCCAATCCATTTAATTTTTCTATAGAAGTTGACATTCCCGAGGTCAAGTTGGTCTGTCCCACGTGGTCGTTGCTGCGGTCGTTCGACTCAGGCATTCTTATAAGATTCTTACGCCACTAGAATCTGCTATTCTTAGCTTTAAAAGATGTTAGTCTGGGCAATTAACCTGTTAGAGAGATAAGAACGTAGGGAAACGGAGCGTAGCGAATGTTGAGATCGACCTTCTAGCACCTTCTGGGCATTGGAATCAAACCACAGCAACTGATATCCAAACTTGGTTTATTCACAAACCACATTGAGTATCTTAATTTTTATATATAATCGAAGAAATATGATTCAAGTGTATACGGGGACGACACGAACAAATATTGTATATAAAATGTAAAAATAAAATTAGGACGTTAACAATGCTCACAATGGTACGGCCATGGCAGAAAAGAGACAGAGACAAAAGAGTTATTCTCTACCATAGATAAACAAATAGTGGTGTAGAGCATAGACATAGTAAATCCAACAACGGCCCATCCTCCATGGAATTAACGACATCCCGTCAGGGCGCTTGCCATCACTCCGCACGATCTGGGGCTCTATCTAATGATATATTATAAGCATATATATTATTATAACGGCTGCCAGAACTGTCAGTTATCTTTGTTAAAGTTGATTTTATTTTTCCTGTAAAGTTGTCGTTTTACGATTACACGTTTATTCGTCTGGGCCATCGATTTATGTGAGCATAAAAATGGCATATTTTAAAACCTTTCAATACGCACCGGTGTATCTACTCGAACGCTTTTAAAAAATGTCTGTTCTATGGCAATACTAACCACATTCCATTGCACGCAACTAATGGTCATATTTTGTCACGTAATTAAAAATAATTTTGACTATTTATAACTTAAACACTGCTTACATTAAATGTTGATTTTCTTCATAATTTAACCATTCAAAAAATTAAAAACGATTTATTAGCACATGAAAAATAAAGAAGAGAAAATCTGACATATCACTACGTTCCGTTTTACGCAATCATGGAGCAACCGAAGTGTCCGATCCGAAGTAACCAAACGCTGGCTGTCTGTTTGTGATTAATCGAACAAAACACCGCTCAAAATTTTCTCCAATTATACCAAATTTAACTAACCCGCTGAAGTAATTTTAAGCCAAGTGGGTGCAAAATGAGTGGTCCGAATGGCATGTTATACGGCGGGGACGAGATAGGAGCTCTAGTGTTTGATCCGGGCCATCACAGCTTACGCGTGGGTTATGCTCAGGAAGATACTCCGAAAGCGGATATACCGGCCGTGGTTGGTGTTGGACCAGCAACACATATCCCAGATAGCGAGGAAAAAGTTCCCGATAGCAATGTTACGCAGACCGGTAAGTAATTATTCTAAAAACAGTTGTAAATGCTATTGGTGGTTGGACTGATAATTTACAATTACATTGAGTTATTTCGAGTTTATAGTGTTATTTTGAGTGATGAAACACATGAAGATCCTTATCGAGGGTATCCTAGCTTCCAGTCATGAGTGACTGTGACTGCAAACACTGTTTCTTGTGGTTGATGTTGCAGATTTTTTTAATATTAGAACCCTAGTTACAAACAGCTTGAAGCTGCTATATGTCTAGTTGTGTCAACCATGAAAAGATTTTAGGAGAGGAGTAGACAGACCTAAAACAAACAACATAATGTTATGTTGCTCAGAAAACATAAGATTAACTGTGAGACTCACTCATAGTGAAATAATATGGATCACTTCTGTCTCAAAACACAAGTGCGCACTTGGTAGCAGCCGTAGCATGTTGTTGGGGCTACGGATTAGCTAGAAACATGTTGAGTTAAACTAGTTTTGAGACGTGAGTAATCCGTATATTTCACTATAAAACATAAGATGTTTTTACATTGCAAGTACCTTTTTTTAATCAGAGTTTTGATTTTGATTGTTGGTCCATACAGGAACAAAAGCTGGTTCTGAGCTTCGACACTACATTGATGTGACAGAGCTGCATGTCCCCCGTCCGGGGATGGAGGTGCAGACGTACATGAAGGATGGGCAGGTCGACAACTGGGACCTGTTTGAGAAGATGCTTGATTATTGCTATGCTAAGGTAATTTAACTGAGGCTAGTGGATTCACTGTCTGGGAAGAAACTTTTTTTTCACATGTCAAAGTTTTTTTTGGTGCGCCAGATGGGATTAGAACCAATGTCTCTTGACTATTAGTGCAGAGCTACATTTCTTAAATGCCATTGACCAGAAAATTGTACTCCAGTGGACAGAGCTATATTTAAAAAAATAAAATAAAATAGTTGAGTTTGTGTGTTCGTACAGTGTGGAGGTGGAGGAACTGCACAAACACACGTTTCTTGCATAAATGTAACTATTGTAAGGTTGCGGGTGAGCAAAGCAATTGTTTCAGTTCAAGAATATAATGTCAAATGGACGTCTCGTCTATGATGGTCATCTAGCGACATTTTGTTTCTCAGAAAACCTTCATTGTTTAAATATCATCATCATCATCATCATTTCAGCCGTAGGACGTCCACTGCTGGACATAGGCCTCCCTCATTGATGCCCAATCATTACGATTGGAAGCGATTTGCATCCACCCTAAACCCGCGGCCTTCACCAAATCGTCTGTCCATCTCGTTGGAGGACGTCCCACGCTGCGCTTGTTTAAATATAATGATGATTAATTTATTTATGAATGACTGTGGTCCAACATTAGTCTCATACTCTTTACACAATTAGTTCAAAGGTACAAAGTAAATGAACTGAGATACAAGCAAATAAATAACGATAAATGTGAAGACACAACAATTATTACAATTTAAGAATAATACTGAAAATTAAAAAAAAAATTACATACATAATACAAGCAATTGATCCCTTCAAGGACGATTAGCTTTTCCCTTCTCAAGCTTCAAGGTGCTTTAAATTCCCAGGTCATCCGTTCCCCGTCAGAGCACCACCCAGCCCTTTTCACCGAAGCAGTCTGGACAACCCGGCCGGCTCGAGAGAAACTAGCCGAGCTGCTGTTCGAGAAGTACCAGGCGCCAGCATTCTTCCTGGTCAAGAACGCTGTACTCTGTGCGTTTGCCAATGGGAAGAGCACAGCGCTGGTGGTTGATGCCGGTGCGAGTCAGACTTCCGCAGTGCCAGTTATTGATGGGTGAGGATAGGACTGATGACAGGGGGGTTTCACTCCGCAGTTTAGGTATGTTCGGCCGGCGTGCCTCCCGGGGAGGAGGAGTATGGCAGTAGGTTGTCGCTCGGCATTCGGTTCGCACGCTAGCCGCGTCGCAAGTAATTAAGCATCTTTTTTTCTGTGATTTTTGCAACAAACAATGACTTCTAAACGATCTTATAAATAACTTGCTTACTTACTAAAGGTAGTTTACTGAATTAATACACACTGTTATCTTTCTTGATTTATATACCTACCAAATACCGGCGAGTGGAAACCCTGTGCCCTTGGTTTCGGATCAGCGGTGCCCAACGGAATATGAACGCTCGTATCACACGATAAGTTTCAATTTCGCGTGCAACCAGTAAGAGTACGCAAGTTTTTATACCTAAAGTTGACTTTTGTTCGAGAGTGATCCTTCTGTACGTTAGTACAGTCAACGTCATAAATAAGTGATCACTTTTGTACCTTATCGCTTTCAGTCGTTACATAATTTCGTATGGCTTTTCAAACATGACGTTAAAGTGACAAGGTACAAAAGTAATCACTTATTTATGACGTTGACCCTACTATTACTTATTCTGATGATAAGAATAGAAATGTCACGTGACAATAGCCGCCTTTATACAGGGTTATTTTTAATTCACTGACATCCTCTTAACCCTGAATTCCTATCACTCAAACAAATGTTTTTTGTTTTACGACTTTTTAAAATGAAGCACTTTTTTCCCATACAAATACACAGAGTATCGTAAAAATAAGAGGAAATTTCAAATTTTCAAAACGTTATTACACCAAAAATATTAAGTTATGACAAAAGCCGTAAAACAAAAAACATTTGTTTAAGTGGTAGGAGTTTAGGGTTAAAAGGATGCTAGTGAATTACAAATAACTCTGTACAGTCACTCTATCGCGCGTGAAACAGCAATAGTGTGCGAAAGAATGCGCGTGTAAATATGTCGGAAGGGGAAGGGATAGACCACGCGTAAAACTGTGTAAATTGCACACGCGCCAACACGCGCCAGTTCCACGCGGTCTATCGCGCACGATTAGTCTTTACACGTTCGCTCTTTCCATTCTCAAAAACGTATACATACTAACTTGTAATCGCGCGCGAATGAACGTTAAGTTTAAAAAACTAACAAAACATAATCGCGCCCGATTGCGCGCACAGGCTTTCCGGCACGCAATCTTGTACGCTCTTGAGAATGCGCGATAGAGCGACTGTATAAAGGCGCCTAATGACACACACTCACTCATTCTCTCAAATAACACAAACACACATACACGCACATACAGTCGCCCAAATATATGGTCTACCACACTACTGTTGAAGTAAATTTGCATGTCATGATACAACGAGGGCGATTTTCCCGTGCAATAATATGATACACTCAGATATGTCAACCTTAGCGATATTTAGGTCTCTCAGAAACTTTTGTCAAAACTGGTAGACCACTTTCTTAGCCGACCAAACTCACTCCCTGTGACCAAAAGCCATGACAAATCCCCTAATAAGAGTAATAAGGATTAACAAATTCAATTTTTTCAGCACCCTCTAGCGCCATCTAGTCGTCAATCAGAGAAACCGCTGTGTTCTACATCGCGCTATTGAAGTTTCTCAACTTGCATAAATACAACTTTCATCGTTCTAGCTAGAGAGAGAGATCTCTCTATTACAACGATAGGTAACGCCACGAGAGTTGAGGCGAATGATTACACACACAGCTACATAAAGTACTGAATGCAAAAAAAGTAGTGAATGAATGAAATGAATGAGTGAATGAAAATGTGAGTTATATGCATAGGTATTATAATTTTTCTTTTTTCATATAACCATTGAAAATAAAGCAATTTGAAACTGATAAGAAATATTTGCAACAAAAAAATCGGTATTTTATGAATAGCAAAAAATATGCTTATCTGATTTAAATAAAATAGATCAAAATATTTTATTTTCTGTTTTGTTTGAACTACTTAGATGTATTTTCCTAAATAACTCTAAACTAAATAGGTTGATGAAATTTTTAATCAATCTTGAGTCTGTTGAACTTGCTATCGGTACGAATAAATGTCAAAATCCCGCTGTCATTACATGACGTGTTGTGGGCGTGACCTCAACTCTCGTGGCGTTACCTATACCACAGATTACTTAATAGTTACTTCGTAACAGATACTGCATCCCGTACAAAATCTTGGTACTTACCGCGATTGTAGCCACAGATTATACTACTCCGTCTCCTTAAGAATGTGTGCGTGCCGACAGTGACAAGGGCTGGCAGTTTGGATTAAAAAAAAAAATCTACATGTTGTTTTACCATTTTGTCGGGATAATTGCTATATATTATATCCATGCAAACTTTCTAGCACTAATATTCTTTAAGCTAAGCCACGGACGGACAAAGAGACAGACGGTCATGGCGAAACTAGAAGGGTTCCGTTTTTGCCATTTTAGCTCTGGAATCCTAACAAAAAAGGATATTTATTGTAATGCGCAGAACACATTGCCATGCTCACAGTACCCTAGCGTTATACTAAATACGAAGGTCAACTTTCGAACTTCGCATCGTGCCATCCCGCTCACGCTTATAGCTTTTTATAGAAGAGTAAGAGGGACAGCACGATACGAACTTCCAAATTGTTATATTAGCTATTAATTCTGGCATAGTCATATTAAAATTTGCCCCCTGTTTCACCATTCACTTATAAAAGTCCAAGCGGCATATTTTTTCCGTGGAACACGAATGAACGTGCGTCGGCTCGCGCTTGTGACAACCTACTGGAATTTCGATCTTAGCATATCGTCCCCGCGGTAGGTAAATATCGCGCGTAAGTACATGGCATGCATGAGGCCTGCCTATACCCCCAAATTACATTGCCTGTCCCACTCTTGCTTCTGCTTTATTCCCACACAAATTTTCGTGTGTGCATCGTGTTGTGAAAAAATGTAAGTTTATCTTATCTTATCATAAATTAAATTAATAAATCAATAAACGTGTGTTCCCTTGTGTACAGCTACGCGTTAGTGAGTGCCGCAGTCCGTTCCCCCATCGGGGGCGACCACTTGGCCGCTCAGGCCAAGAATCTGCTCAACAATATGCACATCCAAATGCTGCCTGTCTACAGCATACAGGTAAGCCATCTCAGTCTATCATCATTCCAGCAGCAATATAGGCCTCCCCAAGGCAGAACAGATCGGTCCCGTGCCATCCGCATCCATCTATCTACACAGCATCATCCATCAACATTGCATTACCGGGTGATTTTTTTGATGTGACAACGTCTAATAAATCGATGACGCCGGCTGCACGCACGAAAAAGGATGACGCAATGTAACGTACATGTACTGTTGTCCCGTACAAGAGAGAGAGCAGCGCGCACCAGGATGTACAATCTTAGCACTGGCGCTCGGGTAAGGGTGCAGGGGGGGGGGGGGTTAAAGGGGGGATGAAAATTTCATTGATTTTGCCGTAGGATGCACCGTTTTCAAGATATTTGACAAAACACCGGTTCTCGTCCGATCACCGAGGTTAAGCAACGTCGGGCGCGGTCAGTACTTGGATGGGTGACCGCCTGGTTTTTTTTTTGAATGTTTTGTTATGACGTTTTCACTTTAAACTATCGTCCGTAAACCGACTTTACAGACAACCGGTTTTTTTATGTAAGGACCATAAAGACCATAGACACCTGCAACATGAAGGGTATCGCAGGTGAGTTGCCGGCCCTTTGAGACATGGATAGGCTCGTTTTGTTTCTTTGTTGATAAATCCAAATGGGTCTGTGAAAGATATCAGAAACTATTACAGACTAGCTGTTGCCCACAACTCTGTCTGCAAAGAATTCGTTTATCGCTATCCCGCGGGAACTATGCCATTTTCCGGGGTAAAAACAATTCTATGTCCTTTCCCGTGACTCAAATTGTCTCTGTACCAAATTTCATCTAAATATGTTCAGTTCAATTTTTTTATGGTATAGGGGGCAAACGAGCAGACGGGTCGCCTGATGGTAAACGATTACCGCTGCCCACAGACACCTGCAACACCAGAAGAGTCACAAGTGCGTTGCCGGCCTTTTAGGTAGGAGTACGCTCTTTTTTAGGGTTCCGTAGCCAAATAGCAAAAAACGGAACCCTTATAGATTCGTCATGTCTGTCTGTCTGTCTACCATGTAAACTTCCACCGAAAATTGGTTTGAACGAGATCTAGTTTGTTTGATTGATAATTAATTAGAATAATTTTTAATTTCCGATTGATTGCATGCCTTTATGGCGAAATGATGAACTTTTATCTGTTAAATTAAGACCTTTTGTAACATTATTTCAAGCAATAAAGACTTATGATTATGCTTATGATTATGATTATGTCTGTCTATATCAGTAACCAATCTACAATGATCCCACACTGCGAACATTTTGCTTAGGAGCAGGGGTCTGCTAAGACTGGATGTTCATAGATACATATAAAGTTGTACGGAACCCTCGGTGCGCGAGTCCGACTCGCACTTGGCCGGTTTTTTTTTGAAAGCTTGAATGTCATATCGGTCCGGGAATACCGCAGCAGGTACTTCATTGTATAATCTGTATTTCAGAGCAAAGAGGTGATTCGCGAGCGAGAGAGAGCGCGCTACACCCTCAAGACCCTGCCGGCCGGTCTCACTCACTCCTGGCAGCAGTACATGCTCAAACGGCAGTACGAAGACTTCTGCCACTGCGTAGCACATGTAAGTTTGTCTTTATACCTCGAAGTTCTTGGATTCATCATCAGTTCTGTCAAAGAATGCTTATGGGTGGATCAACTATTTCTTGTTGTTATTCTGTCCCGTCAGCGAGGGGACAAAAGTAGTACAGTTTAATTAGAAGAAATGTTGTGTCACATTAACTAACATGCTTATTAAATTGTAGAAGGGGTTTAAAACTACCACAAAAAAGCATGTTTGGCAAATTTTAATCGGATAAACTTACGGTTTAAAGAGTGATCCAGGAGACCGTCACTATAGCAGCGAGTGACAATAAAAAAGTTGATCGACCCTTATGCAAAATTTGAAGTAGATTGGACTAAGGAATCACTCCCCCTTTTTACCCCATTAGGGGTAGAATTTCGGAAAATCCTTTCTTATCGGATGCCTACGTCATACACAGAACACACCCTCCAAGTTTCAGGTCTCTACGATCAGCGGTTTAGGCTGTGCGTTGATCCGTCAGTCAGTCATTCAGGACAAAGCATTTTATATGTTTTTTTTTAAATAGGTAGCCTATACAGTGTCCCACTGCTGGGCAAAGGCCTCCCCTTTCTCCTTCCACTCGTCTCTGGCTTCGGCAAAGTGTTGCCAGTCCGGCTGGAATCGCTCCAAATCGTCCCGCCACCTTCTTTTAGGCCTACCTCTGCTCCGGTGCCCGTCGCTTGGAACCCAATCAGTAGTGAGTTTGGCCCAGCGATCCGGATGCATCCGGCAGACATGACCTGCCCAGTCCCACTTGAGTTTGGAGGTCTTTGTCCCCACATCAACAATTCGGGTTTTGGAGCGCAGTCTTCGCGGTCGCAGTTGCTGGTCTTTGACTGAGGCCACAGAATATACAGGGTGTTTGGTAGCTACGTGCAAAGCTTTAAGGGGGTGATAGCCGAGGTATTTTTGAACATTTTTAGCCATATATGTCTTAGCCGAAAATTGATATTTTTTTTAAATTGAAGACTTAGGAATTTTAGGAAAATACCCAGAATTTGATAGTCACGAGTCCATATTGCCCCAATGAGCGTTAATTTGGAAACCAAATCTTTTATTTCGAATAGTTTAATGTGTATCGGACCAAATTAAATAATTTTTAAGTGTCTTTCTTGCCACAAAAACAAAATGGAGGCATTCGAAATTACTAAAAATGTCTTAGGTTGGAACAGAGACATTTTTCTGTGCCATAAAAAAAAAATAAAAAAAAATCCTTTACATGTTCAAACATTTTTAGAAACATGCCTGCTTATTGTTCTTTCTTTTAAGGTATCACTCATTGACATTGCTTGCTAAATCTGAGATAAAAAGTAAAAACCAAACTCAGGGAGCACTCGCTAAGAATGCACTAGTCTTGAAATTTTACTAGTAAATAACATATGAAAAAGACAAGTCTACGTCATTTTTCTGTGCCATATTTAAAATTTCCAAATTAACGCTCATTGGGGCAATATTGACTCGTGACTATCAAATTCTGGGTATTTTCCTAAAATTTCTAAGTCTTCAATTTAAAAAAAAAAAAACAAATTTCGGCCAAGATATATATGGCTAAAAATGTTCAAAAATACCTCGGCTATCACCCCCTTAAAGCTTTGTACGTAGCTACCAAACACCCTGTATAATAGTACTAACGTATAGAATGGCCACGCTCCGCCCCGCACCGATTCGAGTTACCCCACCCCTCAAGCGTAGATTGCCGGAAACCGCCGGAAACCAGTCGGGTGCGCGACGCGCGAGTTACGGGACCCAACCCTCCTCTTACATACGACTTCCAAACAGCTAACACGTAAGGAACCTTAACCCACACGTAGTTACGTGAGTGTTAAACTGCTGATGCTACCAACCAATAAGATTAGATATGTTTATGTAAATCGTAGCATCAGCATACTTCACAAGCGACGTCACGTAATAACGTGACTTACGTGTGAGCCATAGTTAGTAATTTATGATTATAAATAGACTCGTTAAGTTAAAGTTAGTTAATATCGTCTTAAGCTAGAACTAAGTAGTAGTGCTGTATTTTATACTTAATTAAACAGTTAAAAGTATCTTCCCGGCCTAATTATTTATCTCGCGCGATGCATGTCGGCCGCACGGCACTTAGTTCGGGAGCAATAATTTTGCGAAATGGTAATATACTGTGCATTATATGGGTGTTTGTCAACAGCCAAAGATAAGGAAAGGAGTTTACCTACCCTACCTACTTTCTGTTATAAATAATGCTATCTGAAATTATCGCGATTAATACATGAAATAACTACCTACCGAATAATTCGTTTAAGTTTGTAGTCGTATATCTATTGTAATATTTGTAATTGAAAATAATAATGCCCAAATACACAGACAGACACATTTTAAGTAGGTTTAAATAAATAGATAAGATTAACGATTACATTTATTTGCACATATCTAAGCCAAACCTACATATAAGTACATAAGTATATATGTCATTGGTAGTACTTATTAGTACTAGGTTTTTGCGATAGTCAGCCCTGTGTGTCTTACGCACACATTGACGCGTGTACAGACGTCGTCGTGCTTACGTAGATACAAGAACGCGTATTTTGTACGTCGTGGCCGGCGTGTGCTGAGGCCCAGAAGTCCAAACTCAAGGTTTGCCAGCGGGCTATGGAGTGCAGTATCCTAGGTGTTCGAAGACAGAGAAACACTGAATTTTATATGTATAGATGAGATGTAATAGTTGATTTAGACTGTATCGTCGGGCAGGTGTCGGAGTCGGCGTACGACGAGCGCGTGGCGGCGACCGTGCCCGGCGTGCACTACGAGTTCCCGGGCGGGTACCACCAGGACTTCGGCGTGGAGCGCTTCAAGATGGCAGAGTCGCTGTTCGAGCAGAGCCTCGGAGCCCCCCACTTAGGTAAGGGGCCATTCATTTATTACGTACTAGCCTTCCGTCCGCAGCTTCGCCCGCGATAACTTAATTTTCTCGTAGAAAAAGGTATTTTCCCGCGGTAAAAAGTAGCCTATGTCACTCAGTGGTAATGTAGCTTTCTAACGTAAAAAGAATTTTATAAATCGGTCCATTAGTTTCGGAGCCTATTCAATGCAAACAAACAAACAATCAAATCTTTCCTCTTTATAATATTAGTATAGAAGACGATTTAGGGGGGGGAGAGGGGTCGACCATGTCTTATTTTTTCTTACAAGGGGGTGGAAGGGGTCTTGATAGTTCTTACGTAAGATCACAAAAAAAGCGCAAAGTTAAAATTATACTTTGAAAAAGCGCGCGCTTGGATAATATGCGTACCTATAGCTAAACGATTTCCATGGCAAGAAAAATTCGAAAATAAAACCAAAGTTGATTATTACCAAAAAATAAAATAATATTAGTAACTACAATAAAAGAGACGTTCCTAAAAAAAGTGTCCGTCTGGCGGCTCGCCCTCTCTCCGGTAAGCTGTAAAAGCTGTCGAGGCTAACAGCAACAGTCAGTCAAAAAAAATCAGTTAACACCCTCTGCCCGGCACCTAGAAACACATCCGACAATCGTTTCCTGGCGGGATACGTCTCTACCCTGATCAGATTCAGTACTTCATTTGAAAAGAATTATGTTAAACTAGCCTTTGCCCGCAACTCCGTCCGCGTAGAATTAGTAATTTTGTTATCGACGGATGAAGTTAAGTTTGCATAGTGGCGCTAGATGGAGCCGCAATGGATTCATGTTACAACGTGTACAATATTTTTTAATAATCTAACTGACGGACTAAACAGTTTTTTTTAAGTTGTCTAGCCTATGCGGGATTTTTAAGGCTTGATTTCCTCCTACGCTGACGTCGGTCGAGCGTACCGTCGGTCGCGTATGACAAACGCGCGGCCATCAGCGCCGCTGTGCGGTGCCCCATAGAATATTGTGTTTATTCGCACGCGCGACCGACGTCAGCGGTCAGCTTCGCACTGAGCGCGCGATAGTGGTGTATAGCGCGTCAGCGCACCAACGCGCGCGGCGCTGACGAGTGAGACCGACGCTCGCCATCAGCGGCGCGTAGCAATAAATCTACCGCGGACGTCAGCGTCGCTGTGCGGTGGCCCATAGAGTATTGTGTATATTCGTACGCGCGACCGACGTCAGCGACCGACGTCAGCGTAGGAGGAAATCAAGCCTTATGATGATGCTTCGCAATGATACCAGAGACAATTTATTTTTTACTCATAAAAGGATTAAATAACTTATTACGTCTAAATAGTTAGATCAAAAATTATTTTAACTACACATGTATTGTAATTGGTATGGGAACCAGACGAACGTTGTGAGATGGGGGAATAGTTTCTCTAATGTGTACTGGCTGAATAGCGGGGTGAGACAGGGAGGGTTGACGTCTCCCAAGTTATTCAATCTATACATAAATGGACTTATTGAGGAGCTCAGCGGCACAATGGTTGGGTGTTCAATTGGTGGCCGTATTATCAATAATATCAGCTATGCTGATGATATGGTGTTGTTGAGCCCCTCAATCAGTGGCTTAAGGAAGCTAATAAGAATATGTGAGCGGTATGCGGTGGCCCATGGACTTAGATACAATACAAAGAAGAGTGAGCTGTTACTTTTCAAGGCAGGCGCGAAAACCTACGAGACTGTTCCACCTGTCGTACTAAATGGTGCACCACTCAAGCAGGTGAAAAAGTTGAAGTATCTGGGTCACTGGGTCACTGATGCGCTCACCGACGACATGGACATGGATAGAGAGCGCAGAGCGATGACTGTCAGGTGCAATATGTTAGCCCGCAGGTTTGCACGGTGTACGAATGAGGTCAAAGTAACTCTTTTTAAGGCCTACTGCCAGACTTTCTACACCTGCAGCTTGTGGGTTCGCTTTACGCAGAAGTCTTTCAATGCTCTGAAGGTCCAGTATAACAACACCTTCAGGATGCTGTTGCGGCTGCCCCCGTTCTGCAGTGCATCCGGTATGTTTGCAGAGGCGCGCGTAGATAGTTTTGGAGCTGTGATACGCAAACGAATATCATCAGCCATGGATAGGATGAGGGGCAGCAGTAACAGCCTTCTACGTACAATATCGGAGGATGTGTCGTGTCCGATATTGCATCACTGGACCAAAGCACATGTTATTAAAAAAGCCTGGTAACAAATGTTTTTGAAAGGGTATTTGTAGTGTGTGTTAAAATTTGGTCCCCTCACTGTCTGTTGTTTTATTTTAAAGTAATTTTAATTTAGAAAATTTTATTTTTGACATTTTTATATTTTGTTTGACATTAATTGTAATTACATAATTTATTAACTGTATTTGTCTGCTTATAATATAAAAATTTTTAATCTGGACATTTCATTTAAGTAAATAATTCTTATTCAATTTTAGTTTTGTTTTTAAATTTTAATTGTTATTTTTAATTTGGACATTTCATTTTTATTCTAATGCAATTTTAGTTATGTTCTTAAGTTTTATTTGTTAGTTAAATTCAAAGTTTGACACATATTATGGATTATGAATATTCGATTATAAATTTTAACTGAACTAACTTAGCTTGTAAGCTTAAAAGCTTAAACTAACAAAAAATGGATCTATGTTGTCTGAAATAAATAAATAAATAAATTAATTAATTAATTAATGATTTATAAATTACATTATGTCAAATTTTAATATGTATAGTAAGGAATTTGTGCTCTGTATTTCCTTAGTTTTTGTTTAATCTCGTTTAAAATTTCGGGAAATATTTTTGCCTGGTAACACTAAGAAATGACAGAATTCCACGAAATTACACCACTATCGCGCGCTCAGTGCGAAGCTGACCGCTGACGTCGGTCGCGCGTACGAATAAACACAATATTCTATGGGGCACCGCACAGTGACGCTGATGGCTCATACGCAACCGACAGTACGCTCGACCGACGTCAGCGACCGACGTCAGCGTAGGAGGAAATCAAGCCTACATGCGGGATTTTCAAGTCGTTTACAATGTTTCTTTTCGTGTAGCATGCGCGGCGGCGCAGGCGTGCGACGCGGACGCGCGGCCGGCGCTGTGGGGCGCCGTGGTGGCGTGCGGCGGCGGCGCCAACACGCCGGGCTGGCTGGAGCGCCTGGGGAAGGAACTCGCGGCGCGCGCGCCCTCCGCGCACCGGCTCAAGAGCCACGCCGCGCCCTCGCCCACGGAGCGACGGTTCGCCGCCTGGATAGGTGAGTGCCCACGACACGGCGGCTGGCTGGACCCATAACAATAAATAATAACAGAGTAGAAGGGAATCTCTTTTGACCATGTCCAAAACGCCGCCATTTATATACCTACTTCCCCCCTCACGTCGTTACACCCCTCTGTCGTCCAGGCGTGTTGCTAGGGTTGCTTACTGTTAAATATTACTTACGTCTAAAGATAATATCGCTAAAATATTAAGTTTTTATTTACTTTGAAATCATTATTTTATTCTAGTTTTACAAAATATGAGATTTATAAATCAGAAGGTACAGTCAAGGATTTTAATTGTTAGGCCACTTGCCACTGTTCGCATTTTAGCCGTGTAATGCAAATCGGGTGAAGCCGCTTATACTCGTATATGCTGATTTGCATTACACGGCTCAAATACGAACAGTGGCAAGTGGCCTAACAATTAAAATCCTTGACTGTACGTACCTACATATTATAGGTAGGTACTTTTAAGTAAGAAGTTTTACAAGTGCCACACCAAATGAAGCCATTTAAGGTGATTTGGCATCGTTTTTGAATTGTTTATACACCCAAATATACCACAATAACTTGACGTCATTGTTATTTTTTTTTTAAATAAAACGAACGCGCAAACAGTTAACAGCCAAACGCGCGTGCGGCGACGCCGGCCGTGACACCCTGACTGAGTTCTCGCTTAGCGAGTACTCTAATATCGTGAGTATCGTGACCTTGAGTCCGGCCGGAGCGGGAGTTTCCCTTCTACTCTGTTCTTATTTATTCTTATGCTGGAGCCCTGAGGAAGGAACTGGCGGCGCGCGGCCAGAGTCACGCACGCCGCGCCCTCGCCGCTGGAGCGCCGCACAGCCGCCTGGACAGGTGAGGCAGCCGCGTGTGGGGCGCCAACACGCGGGCTGGCTGGAGCGCCTGGGGAAGGAACAGAGAATTGCATCTCGTTCTAATTAGGGTGATCAAGTACTGGTGCGAGTGGGACACGATTCTCTAGTTTCTCTAGTTTGTATGTAATCTCTCGGACCGCTGTCTCTAGTTGCCATTATTAAACTGTATGGCTTGGTAATATGGGTCACTTTTGATTAACTAATAAAAGTTAGTACTCATTCCTGGTTAGGTAAGTCCATGATTCGATCATCGATTATTTCGTTAGACTATATTATGGCCTCTGGTTGTTGCGGCCACTGTTCGTGGCCGAGGCAGTCTAGTCGAGGTGCCTTAAATACTCTGTCCTAGTCATAACCTCCCATATCTCTCCGCAGGCGGTTCCATCCTCGCTTCCATCGGCTCGTTCCAGCAGATGTGGATATCCTCGCAGGAGTACGACGAGGGAGGCAAAGGGCAACTCGAGAGGAAATGCCCTTAGGTTTAATGAATGAAGTAAGACTGTTTACACTTTGTCAAGTACCAAGTGCAGGTGTAAATTGATTAGTAAGAGTAAAGTGAATCAACTTTTTTACCCAGACTAGTCTGTCCGCTACATTTTTCCAAACAATTGCAGATGTTTGTAAGTAAAAATGGTTTTTCTCTAATTTAATTGATGGTGTACATTTATACCCGCAATCCTACACATGTTAAGCCTATTAAGCCGTGAAATATCTTATTGGAAATAAGATTTTTTGGTAACGCTGGAGAAATCCAAAGTGTGGGTAAAGGAACTAGCGTTGCCAACAATATCATTGGTCAATCGCCCTTGACGTTTGATTTTGATTTTTGCTACGAAAATTCCGCCCCTTGCTACGAGTAATCTAATCACTTCTTACCTGCACTTGCTACTAAACAAAATGTAAACAAGCCGCAGGGCTACTCAGACTTTCAGAGTTTTTAGAATTTTATTATATTGTAAGATTATGATTGTGCAAATGAAGATGGATGTATGAAATATTTGTGTTAATGAAATAATGGACTGAAATACAGTTTTAATAGCAATCGAGGCATTTTTATTCTGTATCCTATTACAATTTAAATTTACGGTATCCTATTATCTCGCCTCATTCGTTTTTCGTTTAATTTTTATTATGTATCACAATGGAGAGTTGTTAAAGCTTTTTGAAAGTCATAATAATGGGCAGTAACACAAAAAAGAATTTAAGTTATGGATGTTTTCTATGTATTTAAGTATTTATTTGTCTATATAAGTATGTTTATGAAAGAAAGAAAGAAAAATATTTATTTGCCACAGTATAAAAAACCAAAATACATAAACAGGAAATAAAAACACAATAGTAAAAAATTATGTAAATATGTATAACGATTTCTGTCCTGCGGCAAAAGGAGCAGACTCAGCTAATGCTGCGTTTACGGGGAAGCTGCCAGCGCTGGTTTTCAGCCTGCCCCTGTTGACACATGCTGGAATAGCGTCTGTAGCGGGTTTGATGGCGGACAACAAAAAAAAAAAATTTAACAATAGTAGGTAAAAATAAAAAAACAAATATAATACTTAATATTGAAATGAAACCAGAAATCGGAAAAAAAAGAAGCCAAAATTTCAGTTCCTATTCCTACTAAACAAATATCAATAAGAATAGTTACCAAAATATGATACTTAATAACTATAGTTTGCGTTAAATTACATAAATAAATATTTATCGTCGTCTAGTACCCACAGTACAAGCTTTGCTTAGTTTGGGACTAGGTCGATTTGTGTAAGATTGTCCCCTAATATTATTATTTTTTTTTTTTAATAAGTATCTAACTATCTACCAATGGAATGCTAATAGCTTGAGATCTAGGGCTCGAAACTTTGAACTTTTGTTACACCAAGATAAAATTCACATGGCATTTGTGAGTGAAACCTGGCTTTCCACAGAGACCACTCTCAAGTTTAGTGGATATAACATAGTCAGAGCAGATAGGGACGACTGCGGCTTGTGCGCTATTGTTCATAGATCTATTAAATTTACGCATAGACCTTATAATACAAGTAATCCCCGAATGCAAGTCATGGTAATTGAAATACATAATGATCCTGGCCTCAAGCATATTGTCTATCTATTGCCCTCCTTCTTTGGCTACTAATCAACATGATTGGAACTCAATCTTCAGCTTCGTTAAGTCAGAGTGTCTAATATTTGGTGATATTAATACTCATGCGTTATGGTCGTGTAAATCCAATAGAAGAGAGAGACTGTATACAAAGCTATGTTTGAAAACGATTTCATGTCTTAATAATGGTTCACACACTCGTATTAAATGGGTTAATGGGAGCTTGCAGACATCTTCACCTGACGTCTCATTCATTGCTACTAATGTCAGCTGGCAGACCTCTAATGAAAATTTAGGCAGTGACCATTTGATATTAAAAATGAACTGTGGCTATATCAGATCTAAGATGTTTACCAAGAAGAGATATTATAAGCTAACTGGGTATAATATAATAAGGAATCAACAATAGTATTTGATGTCTCAGTCTCTGATGGATGATGTACAAACTAGCTATGACCTATTTATGGAAATCATCCAATCATTAGACAAGCACATCCCTTGGATCAAAACAAGCAATGATCCTACATCACAATTTCAGCCCAAACATTACTGGAATTCTGAACTATCCAAAGCTGTTGTAGAAAAACGTCTAGCTCTGGCAAAGGTGCGGCGTAACCCTACTCCATCAAATCTTTCTTGCTGGCAAACCAAGGTGTTAAAAGCCGGTGAACTAATAAAAAGTGCTAAAGATTTCTGTACGAGCATCGACAGTGAATCCTCAGCTACTGCTATGTGGAGGAAGATGAGATGGATGAAGGGAAACTCTGGGGGCCGGGCTGGTATCGACCCTGACAACGCCAGGAATCTGCTTCGATCGTTGACCCCGGATAGTGTTGCTGATTCAAACCCATTTTTTTCTTACGTACAATCTTCCATATTAGAAATACCTATTACTTTCTCTGAATTACCAAATTGTTTAAAAAAGAAGGACACCTCTAGGGATTGACAATATATCATACTCTAATAATCTTTCTGACAAAGGTAAATTAATGCTCTTATGAGGATACGATGGCTGAGAGACTTTTGAGAAATAGGTATTTTAATGAAATGTCGCTGTCTCGCCCGAACCCCTCCGTGTCAGTACAGCGAGAGCGGGACAACTGCAGCTCAGACCGATAATAGGCGCGTAGAATTGATCAAAACAGCATTTCGTAGTCCCCTGTTTTCTTCTCGAAAATTGGACCAATTAAATTATTTTTTTCAAAAATAATTAGAGGACAGATTTAGCAATGCCCCTATGTTTTCCTTTTTTTGTTTATACGAGGGATTCTTTTCTGATGAGTGTCTAAATATGACGTTGAAATTTGGCAATTTTTTCAGTTTCTGATAGCTCATATTTCTTTTGTTAATTGAAATATGGAAAAAAACGAAACATAGGGGCATAGCTGTGGCTGATACAGATTACACAATAAAAAAAATTTGGCTTTAAAGCCATTATCCAGGGAGGAAACAGGGGACTACGTTTGTATGGAGAAATGGTGCGCATCGTATCCTCTTAAACATATTTAACCTTATAATTCAAACTGGGGTTGTCCCGGATCAGTGGAGAGATGTCCAATAGTTGCCCTACTAAACCCAGGAAGGGACCCTAGCTCGCCGTCTTCATTGCGGCCAATTTCACTAATGTCTTGTCAGTGTAAAATTTTGCATTTTATTCTTATGAAGAGGATTGAGTGGTTTGTGAAAAGCCGAGGTCTCCTTCCCAGCTCATCAACTGGCTTCAGACGGTCTCAGTCTTATTTAGATAAGTTGGCATTACTAACTAACATCTCATATTTAGCTAGGATTTAGTAAAAAACAACCAACTGTTGCATGTTTTCTCGATATCGATAATGCATACAATAATATAAATATAAGTTCACTAGCCTTCCGTCCGCAGCTTCGCCCGCGATAAATTAATTTTCTGCGGTAAAAAGTAGCCTATGTCACTCGGTGATAATGTAGCTTTCTAACGGCGAAAGAATTTTTGAAATCGGTCCAGTAGTTTCGGAGCCTATTCAATGCAAACAAACAAACAATCAAATCTTTCCTCTTTATAATATTAGTATAGATTAATTGCAATTTTACAAAGGATAGACATAGGCAATAAGATATGTAAATACCTATGGAATTTTCTCTCCGCTTAGACGTTGTAGAATTTTGTTGAGCGGTGGAAGCAATCCCTTGACATACACACCACGGATTAGCCCAAGGAGATCCTATATCTCCTCTTTTATTTAATATTGCAACCATGGTGATAGGTAATAGTATTATAGGTAACGCCACCAGAGTTGAGGCCACGCACACAACCACATCTCATGTAATGACAGCGGGATTTTGACGTTGTGTTGACGTTTAACGACAACACAACGTCAAAATCCTGCTGTCATTACATGAGATGTGGTTGTGTGCGTGGCCTCAACTCTGGTGGCGTTACCTATACGAATGTTTGTGTTTCACAATATGCTGATGATTTTGTTTCGTATAAAACAGTAGAAAGAGGGCGCATTTTCGAAACAATTAATTTTCTTCAATCAGCTATTGACTTAACTATTGGATTTCTTGAAAGTGTTGGTTTATATTTGTTAGAGACTAAATCTAATGTTTGTCTTTAAAAGATCAAGAATAGATATCAATGTGAACATAATTGTGAATGGCATGCCACTGAAGGTTGTTTGTTGAACTAAGTAGTATTTAGGCCTATGGCTTGATTCTCCCTTAAGATGGGGTTTCCATATAAACGAGATTTGTGAAAAGAATTACAAACATTTAAATATTTTAAAAGTTTTAGCAGGACGATCGTGGGGAGTTCACCCTAAACACCTTCGACGTCTTTATATCTCGCTTGTGAGAAGTCGCTTGGACTATGGCAGCTTCATTTATGGAAGTTGTGCTATCTCTCACTTGAAGAAATTAGATGTGTTACAAAATAGATCTTTAAGAGTGTGTGGTGGTTTCAAACGTAGTAGGTACTCCTGCTATAGCAATGGAAAGTGAACTCTCCATTCCGCCTCTGGCCGTGCGCCGCTATTGATTAGGTTGTAGATTTTTATTAAGAATCAGTTCAAAATCTAATAGCCCTATTGTCGCTGCGATACACAGCATTTTGGCCAGACGTTATCAATTTACTGCTAAAAATTTCCCGCTGCTGGCGGAAATTTACGACGAATGGAAAGATTTAGCTGTGTATCGCAGTGACTAACCAGAAACGTATTCTTTGGATACTTGGGTATCATCAATTGACGCCAGGGCATGTATAATTGATCACATTGATGTCCCCAAGAGGCACGTACTGAACAAAGCATTAAAAAAACCGGCCAAGAGCGTGTCGGACACGCCCAAGATAGGGTTCCGTTTCCGTAGCCATTACGAAAAATCAAGTAATATTTTTCTAAGGATTTCGTATGTGTACGGAATCTTCCAAGTTAGGTATCGTCAATACTTTGAAAAAAGCTCGTATCTCAAAATCGTTAATCTGGCAAAGTGAACTTTATTACGCGTTTATCAAGGTTCAGTTTTGATTACATGCTGATTTGAGATACGAGTTTTTCAAAGTATCAAGGTTCAGTTTTGTTTACATGCTGATTTGAGATACGAGTTTTTCAAAGTAGTGACGGTATGTTTAATACCTTAGGCTACTATTTACTCTTAAACTACAAATAATTCCCAAGCAATCTTAGCCGCTATAATTTTCCTTGTAAATTAAATATATTTACTACCATTTTAAGTTTTTTCAAATTTTTCCACCCAACAGTTTAGATTTTAGAGGGGGGGGGGGGGACGGTCGATTTTAATGAAATTTTTCACTTTAAAGTTGAATATTTCGCAAACAAATCACTGAATACAAAAATCATGTAAGCAACCCCCCAATGGTTTTAAAAGACCTATCCAACGATACCCCACACTATAGGGTTAGTCGAGAAAAAAAAAATCACCCCCACTTTACGTCTATGGGAGGTACGCTAAAAAAATTTTTTTAGTTTTTTTATTTAACCACTTTGTCGGCGTGACTAATATATATATTCATGCCAAATTACAGTTTTCTAGTACTAACAGTCTCTGAGCTTAGCCGCGGACAGACAGACAGACAGACAGACGGACAGACATGGCGAAACTATAAGGGTTCCTAGTTGACTACGGAACTCTAAAAATTATACATTAAATATGCTTAGTGAGCAATATCACCACTCATACCAAATATTTACGGATGGTTCCAAGTCTGTACGGTGCTGGAGCGGCCCCATTTGATTCTCAGACTAGAGTTTCTCTCATATGGAAGCTGCATAATGACGCGTGTGTTATGCGAACTGAACTCGTTGCTATTAACCTTTCGGCTGTCTAAGCACTGATCAGTGCCAGAATCACAAGACATACAGATACATGTGAAATTTTGCGACAGACGACGGGTTAAAGAAGCTCCCCCTGTTTCACCATCCACTGATCAAATTTATTTGACGGATAAATGTGATGCCGTCTCTGTTTGTTTTGTTCGAATAGACGGAGACGGCATCACATTTATCCGTCAGTTAAAATTAATCAATGGGTGGTGAAACAGCCCCTTAACTTACGCAAATAATCTAGCTGATAAGTTCCCCAGTCGTAATTATTATTATCGGACTCAAAGAGCGCACTCCTGCCCTGCACCTTAGTTGGTGTGTGTCTGGACAAAGAGTTGCCTGTTGCCTATGAAGCTCTTCAGGTGATGCACGAGATGAATTCTAGAGGCAAGGTTGTTAAGATACAGTGGATTCCTTCCCATGTAGGGTTGGCTGGGAATGAAGTAGTGGACAAGCTTGCCATGGCGGCTGTAGTGGATGGTCCTGTAACGGATTCTGAACCCCTTTCTAGTGAACTGGTTCCCAGAATTAAAAGGAGCCTACAGAAAAGGGAATACCATTTTGGTGAGCAGGGTATATCTAGGGGTGTAGGAATCTGGTACAGAACTATCCATGATAGCCCCCGGTGGATGCCTGGTTTGACTCAGCCAGCCTTGCTAGAAGAGTATTGGTGTCTGCTTTTAGAGTTTGTTCTGGACACATCCCAACAAATAAGTTTTTATATATGATGAAAATTAAATCATCACCACTATGTGATGATTGTCAGAAGTGTGATGTAGTGTTGCCTATCAATAGTCCAATATTAATAGACTATTGATAGTCTATCGATAGTTAAGACAAAACCAATAGTATTGATAGTCTATCGATAGTATCTCCACGTGACAATACTATCAATAATATTGATAGTGATTTATAAGCAATACTATTAAATAAATAAATAAATAAATATTAGGGGACAATCTTACACAAATCGATCTAGTCCCAAACTAAGCAAAGCTTATACTATGGGTACTAGACGACGATAAACATACTTATATAGATAAATAAATACTTAAATACATAGAAAACATCCATAACTCAGGAACAAATATTCGTGCTCATCACACAAATAAATGCCCTTACCGGGATTTGAACCCAGGACCCCTTGCTTCGTAGGCAGGGTCACTACCAACTAGGCTAAGCGGTTGTTTAATTATTTTAATTATTGATAGTTTTATGTCCAATACAATCGATAGTATCAATAGTATTGCAAAATTAGGCAATAATGACCGAAAACAATCGATATATTGATATTATCAATAGCTTTGTACTATTGATTGTACAAAACAATCAATACTATCGATAGTATTGCTTATAAATCACTATTGATACTATTGATAGTATCCATAGTATTAACATGTACGATACTATCAATAGTAATATCAATATCCTGAATAGTTTGCGAGGTCAATGATCAATAGTCAAACTATTGATAGTTCTGCAGCACTGGTGTGATGACTTGACCCATGTGTTGTTAGAGTGTGTCCGGAATTCAGACTTGAGGAGAAGAGTTCTTGGGGATTTGGGTTCCATGCACAATGGCCAGGTGAATCGTTGGCTATCTGAGCCGTTGTCAGACAAAGCAATCGGCATTTACCATTTTATTGATATGTCCCTTGAATAGGGAATTGAGTAAGCACCCTTGAGGCTGACGTGATCACCTGGAGTGTTCAAAGCCTCAACAAAAATAAGAAAAAAAATAGAACTGGTCTTCTTTATTCAGGATCTCTCTCATTTAACATTCTCTGAACCTTGAGTTGTAACTTGTAGCATTCTTATTCTTTCTCTTGCCTCCGTCCTTTGTCGTCTGATATTGGTTATTGCATATTCACAGCATCTCACAATTGTTAATATTAGAAGAATCACAATCGGACAAATTATCCAAAACAGTAATTTAATATTTCTATCGTCTCTTTTGGCTTGCTCTAGGTTTGCCCTTGCTATCTTCCTATAGTCCCTGGCTTCTATTTCATATTTTTCAATGTTCCTTACTAACATGCTTAATGTATTATTAAATTCAATAGGATCATTTTTCTTCTTTAATGTTGTCTCAACAGTTTTACTGATATAAGTTGGGAATTCCGCCATTATTAAAGATCCTCCTCGTCAGGATTGAGAATTCCGCTTCTATACCTTGTTACTTTATTATGAGCTGTGCAAAATCTTGTTTTCGGAAATACGAGGGATACAAAACTTACCCTACTTCACTCACAGATTTTTAGTTGTGTATTAGAAAAACTTCACTATGTATGAGCTTCAGACCGGTCAGTAATACAAAAAAAACCATAGACTTAATACCTAACGGACTGAGTACCAACTTTTATTAGTCAATCAAAAGTGACCCATATTACCAAGTCATACAGTTTAATAATGGCAACTAGAGACAGCGGTCCGAGATCACCCTAATTAGAACGAGATGCAACTCTCTGGTTTGTTTTTTTTCGGCCTCACTTTTTTGTCGCAGTACTCAGTCCAGGTTTGGTATTAAGTCCATGAAAAAAACTAAAAAGCATAAAATAAAACCTTTTCATCTATACTCCGTTTATTTTAACATTTGAAACATAACGGTAAAATTTGCACACGTTTTTAAATGAAACAACGAAACTAATTAAAATTGAATTAATTTCTATATTGAAAACATAATAAATACCGCTAATAAATGAATATGTAAATATTTTTAGTCCATTTGTATTCGAAATACCGAGAAACGTGTTACAATTTGACCGTTAATTCAAACCTTAAATTAAACGAAGTATACACCCATATAAGTAAATCCTCCATTATGCGTTCAAAAACCATAGATAATGACCAGCATTACGACATTGGATTCTATTATGAACACGGCAGTATCGTAAGGGTGAGGCCACACGAGCGTAATTTTGTGAGTTGTGAGCGGCAGAATTTCGGTTGCGCCATATATTGTGTCACGTGATGGCGCGCATATTGTATGGCACGGACCGAAATTCCGCCGCTCACGACTCACAAAATTACGCTCGTGTGGCCTCACCCTATGGTCACATAAATACAGAAATCTGTATCGTAATGAGATTTATCTACACCCATATAGTAAATCCTCCATTATGCGTTCAAAAACCATACCTAATGAATGACCAGCATTACGACATTGGATTCTATTATGAACACGGCAGTATCGTAATGGTCATTACGATACAGATTTCTGTATTGTAATGACCATACATAATTTTACATTACAGTAGGTACCGGTGCAGGAGGAGCGTAGCGTTGCATAACTATCGATAGTCGACCTTGAAAAATAGACACAATATCGATAGGTCTATCGATAGTATCGATAGTAATTTCAGACCAATACTATTGATAGGCATCAATACTATCGAATAGAATAGAATAGAAAAACGTTTATTCAGACAACACATCACAACAAAAAATAATTTACAAAATGAGAAAGAATACAAAAACAAACAAATAAGGATGTGAAGCCGAAATGGTCTCCACTCAGCAATGCCGTTGGCACGACTAGCGTTGTCAACGGCGCTGGTTTTCTGCAGAGCCAGCGAGGTGTGCGGGACAGCATACTGCACGACTATCGATAGTATTGCTTTCAATAGTATCGATACTATCGATAGTATTGCTTTTCAATAGTATTGATACTATCGATAGTATCGACACTAAGTACTAGTAAGTAAGTAACTCGTAGTTAGGTACTGGTTGAGGATGATGATGGATGATGTATGGTTGAGGATACTAAGTATCAATTAACGCCACACCACTGTAAACGTATTGTTGAAGCAATTTACCTAAAGTGAACTTTGTGTTAAGCTTACCTATGTACCTAGCCTAAAGTTAAATCGTGCATGATTGATTAATTACTATAAATTACCTACTTATCTTTGCGAGTGAATTCAACGGCAGTTAAACCTTAGTATGGTTTTGCTCGTTGCATAGTTGTAAAATTTTATATTGTTTCTTTTTTCTGTTTAGTAAATAAATAAAAAAAAAAAAATATCGATACTATTGAAAAGCAATACTATCGATAGTATCGATAGTATTGATGTCTATCAATAGTATTGGTCTGAAATTACTATCGATACTATCGACAGGCCTATCGATATTGTGACTATCTTTCGAGGTCACGATAGTATTGCCGATACTATCGATAGTTCGATCTATTGTTGGCAACGCTAGAGGAGCGCGGCGTTCGTCACGCAGGTCGTCGGGCGCGCACCGGGCGCAGGTCGCGGGGCAGACATACCTAGTTCTCGTTAATGCAGGAAGCAGGTCATTTCTCAAAGGTTCTTGAACACATGATAGAGGATTTAATATATGGATGTAGATAAAATATTGTATGCAACTGTACGTAATTAGGCCTTAAAACACTCGTGTAACCACACTCGTGTTTTAAGGACCCCTATTACTAGTTCGACACCATGCGTCTACACTTGTAACATTTCATCGTACGGTCGACCAAGTGGTCTACCAGTTTTGACAAAAGTTTCTGTGACATCTAAATATCCTCGAAAATCGACCACGTTGTATCATGACGTGCAAATGAACTTCGACCGTCGGGGGGTAGGGGGTAGACCATTTTTTTAGCCGACTATACCTACATTGGTATGTGACCGTGTCAGCACAACCTAGACCATCCACATTTAGCAGCTGGAATCCTCAATCATTTAGCGTAACATGTCCTGTCGCTATGCCACGTTGTCCGGTCCGTCATCATGTCACAAATGTGGATTGGACCCACCTTTAATGTCAGCGAGACAGTAACCCGAACGGGCACACGTGATCGTTTGGCACCGGCTCAAAATTACTTTTAGGTAGATATACAGGGTGTTTGGTAGCTACGTGCAAAGCTTTAAGGGATAGCTGAGGTATTTTTGAACATTTTTAGCCATATACAGGGTTATTTGTAATTCACTAGCATCCTTTTAACCCTAAACTCCCACCACTTATACAAATGTTTTTTGTTCTACGGCTTTTGTCATAACTTAATATTTTTGGTGTAATAACGTTTTGAAAATTTGAGATTTCCTCTTATTTTTACGATACTCTGTGTATTAGTATGGGAAAAAAAGTGCTTCATTTTAAAAAGTCGTAAAACAAAAAACATTTGTTTGAGTGATAGGAATTCAGGGTTAAGATGATGTCAGTGAATTAAAAATAACCCTGTATGTCTTAGCCGAATTTTTTTTTTTAAATTGAAGACTTAGAAATTTTAGGAAAAAACCCAGAATTTGATAGTCACGAGTCAATATTGCCCCAATGAGCGTTAATTTGGAAAATTTAAATATGGCACAGAAAAATGACGTAGACTTGTCTTTTTCATATGTTATTTACTAGTAAAATTTCAAGACTAGCGCATTCTTAGCGAGTGCTCCCTGAGTTGGGTTTTTACTTTTTATCTCAGATTTAGCAAGCAATGTCAATGAGTGATACCTTAAAAGAAAGAACAATAAACAGGCATGTTTCTAAAAATGTTTGAACATGTCAAGGATTTTTTTTATTTTTTTTTATGGCACAGAAAAATGACTCTGTTCCAACCTAAGACATTATTAGTAACTAGCTTTTGCCCGCGGCTTCGCTCGCGTGTACCATGAGTATTCCAAAGAACTAAGATATCTAGCAAGCAAGCATGCATGCAAGCAAGCAAGCGTGCAAGAAAGCGTGCAAGTAAGCGTGCAAGCAAGCGTGCAAGCAAGCCCGACTAAACTTCAGGTAGATACGGTCCTTTACAGTATTTCTTTATATACAATGTTTTTCACTAATTCGGAAGCGGGCACTAAAATAACCAGGCTTGTTAATAATATACAACCTATTATTACTTTCCCCTGTCCTGCATTGGGTATAATTCAATGTTTTCTAACCTTCTACGGAAACTTGAGTAACTGGAAGCGCTGTGTGCCTACTTAGCATTGATATTATACATATTATAGTATTTTGTAAAGGTGTTGTGTGACCTAACCGCTAAGGAGTTATACCTTCCATCATCAGCTCATCTGAATAACCAGAAAGAATACAACTAAAGATCTATACGTGCATTTGATATTTAAAGAAACTTCCTATAACTCCTAACCGTTAACGAGCTTTACCTTCCATCATCAGCTCATCAACATGAGATGATGTCTACCAGACGCAAACACTTAAATAGCTTGAGAAAATATATGAAAAACGTAATGCGTGCCTACAAAATTTGAGGGATTTCCTTGAGATCCCGTCATCAGATCCTGATTTGGTGACAATGGGATCTGGAGTATATTGTATTATTTCGAATAAAAAAATAATTTTTATAATCGGTCCACTATTGACCGAGAAATCGGTGAACATACCTACATAAAAAAAAAAAACAAAGTGGAATGCATAACCTCCTTTTTTTAAGTCGGTTAAAGAGCCCTTTGCGGCCTACTTACCGTATAAACTTATGAATTTTGAAATTTTAGCTTTCTACAACCAGTAAAACGCAAAATCCCGTTTTTTCCCGTTCCCGTAAGAATTTTGGGAAATGCTTTCTTAATGCTCCGCTACACTCTCCAAGGAACCCACTTGCCAAATTTCAGCTTTCTATGACCAGTAAAACGAAAAATCCCGTTTTTCCCGTTCCCGTGGGAATTTTGGAAAGTTCTCTCTCAATGCTCCTCTACACTCCCCAAGCAACCAACATACCGAATTTCAGCTTTCTACGACCAGTAAAACGAAAAATCCCGTTTTTCCCGTTCCCATGGGAATTTTGGAAAGTCCTCTCTTGATCCTCCTCTACACTCTCCATGCAACCTAGATGCCGAATTTCAGCTTTCTACGACCAGTAAAACGAAAAATCCCGTTATTTCCCGTTCCCGTGGGAATTTTGGAAAGTCCTCTCTCAATCCTCTACACTTTCCAAGCAACCTAGATGCCGAATTTCAGCTTTCTACGACCAGTAAAACGAAAAATCCCGTTTTTTCCCGTTCCCGTGGGAATTTCGGAAAGTCCTCTCTTTATCCTCCTCTACACTCTCCATGCAACCTAGATGCCGAATTTCAGCTTTCTACGACCAGTAAAACGAAAAATCCCGTTTTTTTCCGTTCCCGTGGGAATTTTGGAAAGGCCTCTCTCAATCCTCTACACTTTCCAAGCAACCTAGATGCCAACTTTCAGCTTTCTACGACCAGTAAAACGAAAAATCCCGTTTTTTCCTTATCCCGTGGGAATTTTGAAAAATCCTGAAATTAATGTTTTAACTAATGTAATACCTACTTGTGTATCAAGTTTGAAGAGCCTTGTTATTATAGTTACGGAGATACGGTCACTCGGAATCGAATATATAAATCCCGTTTTTTCCCGTCCCCGTGGGAATTCCCAAAAATCCTTCCTTAGTGGATGCCTACCACAGAAATATATCGAGATAGAAGGAAAATGCTCGGCAATTTGTAGCGAGACCGAGCCTGTAACATCTTGCGTAGGTACTTTGACGTCACGAGTGTAATTTAGTGATGGGAAACATAAGCCGCGCGAAATCAATTCAAAAGTATCGATTCACAGATCGATTAGGGAACCGATTCTTATGCACAGAGGAAATGATAATTATTTTCGACAGAGGAAATGAGAAAGGTCAGAATTTCAAATCGAAAAATATAAATGTAGGTAGGTACCTACCTAACCAATAAATTGCTTTACATTTGTCAATACCTACTATAGCCGCTGCAGTTATTCATCATCATCATCATCATTTCAGCCGTAGGACGTCCACTGCTGGACATAGACCTCCCTCATTGACGCCCAATCATTACGGTTGAAAGCGACTTGCATCCACCCTGAACCTGCGGCCTTCACCGAATCGTCCGTCCATCTCGTTGGTGGACGTCCCACGCTGTGCTAGCCAGTTTGTGGTCTCCATTCGAGAATTTTTGGGCTCTAACGACCATATGTTCTGCATGCTATATGGCCTGCCCATTGCCATTTCAACGAGCTAATCCGTTTGGCTACGTCGGTGACCCCGGTTCTTCTACGGATCTCCTCTCTTCTGATTCGATCCCGTAGAGAAACTCTGAGCACAGTCCTCTCCATAGCTCGTTATTACCTACCTACCTATAATCGTGTAAATACTACACACACACACACACACACACGCACATTTTTTAAAATAATATTTAGCCTTATGTAACTGTGTACCTTTTCATCATATGACATCATCACTACATCAATAGTCGGATAAGCTGTACTGATTACTTGTCGGTACTTTGATGGGCCAGTAAAGGTGTCTTCGTGGAAATGTATAGAACAATTCTTGCTGTTTTTTGTAGATTCCTTTTTTTTAATATGAGGATCATTCGGAAAACTAAAATAAAATTGCAATATAGAAGTAACCATAACCTGTTTGTTAATAATATTTGCTTTGCACTACGTACATTATATAGCTACATAATAATATAAAAACGTAATTATCATTTCCTCTGCTTTCAAAATCGATTTTAATCGAGTGAGAACTGCGATAGTGTACTTGTACATCACTATTCTTACTTTTGACAGAAAAAAATGATAAATTGACCTTGGACGTGACTCGATAGTTTGAATAGCTTATTTTTACATTGCTCGTTTTGAACGCACGCCATGTCTGGCTCGTCAAATTAAAGCCGCAATGGAAAGCTAGCGTGAACACACTATCGCCCGCTACTGTTCTGATGAAAATAATAAAATAAATCGTTTTTTAATTAATAACAGATATTTTAGGACAAATAGTACTTACCAATGAAAGGAAATACCTCGACTAACAGCTCCAACTTTATCTGTAGTATTTGAACAGTTAATTACTGAACAACGAGTCATTTTATTTTTAAAACCTGACGTCGCACGCAGACCGCGGTCGGGAGCAGACTGAAGTTCGCGGCGAGCATTGGGGCTTATAAACTCCATTTGGCCAGTCAACGTACGTAAACTTTTTCCTTCTATCTCGATATATTTCTGTGATGCCTACATTGTATAAGGTATCTATGTGCAAAATTTCAAGTCTCTAGGTCCAGTGGTTTGGGCTGTGCGTTGATATATCAACAGTCATTTAGTTTAATTAGACATTTCAACCCCATCGCACCCCATCCAGGGAGATGGTATTTCACGTCTGCCACGTCGGATTTTAAAACCGTTGTTGTTTTCATAACCAGCGACCCGATAAACCATAGAAACAACACCCATGTTGATTTTCAGACTTTGTTACCCCTTTTCCCCCTTTTAGGGGTTGAATTCTCAAAAAACCTGAAACACGTGTTTACTCATTTATTATTAGTACTTCTGTGAAGTTTCGAATAAAATAGTCGAACGAATCTTGTTTCCCCATACAATCTTTGGACCCCCGTTTCACCCCCTTAGGGAGTGAATTTTGAAAAATCCTTTCTTAGTGCACCCCTAGACCTTATAAGGAACCTACATGCCAAATTTGGAATCTCTAGGCCCAGTGGTTTGGGCTGTGCGTTGATATGTCAGTCAGTCAGTCAGTCAGTCAGTCAGTCAGTCAGTCAGTTTCTTCTTTTATATATATAGATTTCGAATGCCTCCATTTTGTTTTTGTGGCAAGAAAGAGACTTAAAAATTATTTCATTTGGTCCAATACACATTAAACTATCCAAAATAAAAGATTTGGTTTTCAAATTAACGCTCATTGGGGCAATATTGACACGTGACTAACGACCGCTTTAGCCTAGTTGGTAGTGACCCTGCCTACGAAGCAAGAGGTCCTGGGTTCAAATCCCGGTAAGGGCATTTATTTGTGTGATGAGCACGAATATTTGTTCCTGAGTTATGGATGTTTTCTATGTATTTAATTATATATTTATCTATATAAGTATGTCTATCGTCGTCTAGTACCCATAGTACAAGCTTTGCTTAGTTTGGGACTAGGTCGATTTGTGTGAGATTGTCCCCTAATAAATTGTGGGTATTTTCCTAAAATTTCGAAAGTCTTCAATTTAAAAAAAAATATCAAATTTCGGCTAAGATATATATGGCTAAAAATGTTCAAAAATACCTCGGCTATCACCCCCTTAAAGCTTTGCACGTAGCTACCAAACACCCTGTATTTACATTAGTTTAAGAGCTTAAATAAATGGCTATAATTTGTTGCTATATCCTTCATTATATAAATATACTAGCTGATGCCCACGGCTTCGCCCCCGTTCTATTTTTTCAAAATTTCTTTTATAAAAACCTTCTCCTGACAGTAACAAACGCAACAAAAAAGAATTACCTATCTAATTTGGTGCAGTCGATCGGAAGTCATGCGCGTACAAACATTTCGGTGATTCATTTTTATTTATCTAGATTAATAATTGACGTAAAACTTATATGTTAATGTGTAAATGTATAAAATATATCTTAATGAATATTTGAATTATGTAGGTATCGGAATTATATTTATATATGTCGAGTATCTTATGTGTTGCTGTCATTTGCATGCTATTTGTTATCATTAAAAGCTATTATTTCCCTGGATATTAAGATTTGTTTCAATATAAGCGTTTTTTTGAAATATGATTAGATTAGACATGTTTGTTTTACTTAACAAATACCTTCTTATCTTATAAACTCATTATTTTATATTCCGTTAACTCTTGGCCCCAATTAAAAACAGAGTATCTTAGATATAATTCAAATTTACTAGTTATATGAAAAGATAGTTTCTTTTATTTTAATGTAAAACGTGTCTCAGCATTTCTACTTTTTTGCCTTTCTAACAAGTGCATAGAATACCTAAAATCGATTAGCGCAAGAAGCTCGGTAGGCCCTTAAAGGCAATGGCTATAAAAAGAACGAAGATTGCCAATGGCTATGTACAATGGGGTATAAATAAAGATATAGAAAAAAAAAAACTATTTATTTCAGATCAAAATCAATCTATATTATTGATTCGTTTATACACTGTTTTTTTATTTCCTTTCATTTTAAAGGGAACATTTAACAAGTCATAGTTAATTTCTAGACACTAGTGCCTAACTTTTGTTTTATAAATATAATCAAGCACACCAGTGTTAAAACTTCGATCAATGTTAACACTGTCATAGTCGACATTAACCCGTCGCGCGATCGGCGACATTTTTGGGTAATTTTTTCTAAGTACCCTATGTTAAAAGGTGATCGAAACTAGAAACAAAAATTTGCAAATTTTGGCAGCTAGTTTAGGCACACGGTGTGTGCCTAGGTCGCTCGACGGGTTAAGCGCAAGCCACACAGAGGAGACGTGGGACGGGGGTGCGTCGCAGTCGCGGCGCTTTTGAATCAGTTTTCATACTAAGGGGCTGTTTCACCACCTTATCGTCAAACTACTGGTTACGTAACCAATGAATAAACTAAGTACTGCACAAATCTGTCGGCCAGTTTTTTTTCAGTTTCACCACTCCGGTCCTGTGCAAACTAAGTACCACTTAACTAATCGTCGGTTTAACAAAAAGTCGAAATAGCAACGTCCCATTTCACGACCACGGGTTCCTGTTCGCATATTTTCGTTCAAAGAGTCGCTCATTATTAAAGCAAAATAAATCGTAAACTATGTAATTTTTAAACACATCTATTTTTTTGCATAAACAAATGTGTAACATTATAATTAATCCAAAAACGGTATTTATTTACGATACTTTGGTTAACAATAAAAAAGAAAAATAAAATCACGTAAAACGAATCGAAAAGTGGCGCCAAACCCTTTGACAGATTAACTTTTTTTTTAATGGCGATATACAAGTTCAGGTAGAACAAACGATTGTGCCACTGAAAAAAAGTCTGTAATTAAAAAATATTACGAAATTTTGGATTTATTTTTAAACACTGAAAGCGTACCTATATTTTTTAATCAAATCTTGATATTTAAATTCACGTTTGCAATTTAGCATGACTTCTTTCTTTAAAAAATAAAAAATACTTTGATTTATTTTTCTGAAACCGGCTGAAGGGCTCTCCAACCATAGCCACAAAAAAATAAACTAACTAATTAAAAAGATATGTGACGGATAAAAATGCTAAATGCCACCTGATCTGATGGTCAAATTAAGAAATAGTTTGTCCGTCACTTAGCGCTAATCAAGACTGGTGAAACAGAAATTTTTATTCCATGTGACAAATAAGGTTATGATCAAGCTAATCCGAACTTTAAAAAAAGTGGTGAAACAGCCCCTAAATGTATAGAAGCGTCGCGATCCAAAGCAGACAGAAGAGACGGGGCGGAGACGCGGCCTGCGGACAAACGACAACGCGTCCCCGTCCCGTCTCTTCTGTGTGGCTTGCGCCTAACTTCTTGAACTCTAAAGAACCTTTTACAATGACTCAGTTTATTTACTGTGTATGAAATAAAAAACAATTTGCCAAAAAAATATTACCTACTAGCTACTAGGTATCCATACTTAACCCTTTAGGTACACATATAGGTGTCACAAAGTACAGTGTCAAAGTGATCTTGACACAATGACATAAGATTCAAAGCAGGTTTACGTTTTGTCGAGGTGCGGCGTTGAAAGGTTAATATTATAAATGCGAAAGTGTGTCTGTCTGTCTGTTACCTTTTCACACTTAAACCGCTGAACCGATTTAGATGAAATTTGGTATGGAGGTTCCTAGAGACCCTGGGAAGGACATAGGATAGTTTTTATCCCGGAAAATTGCATAGTTCCCTTGGGATAGCGACAGACGAATTCTTCGCAGACGGAGTCGCGGGCAAAAGCTAGTTTTCTATAAATGTACCAGCCATTTGTCAAACTAAGTATGAAAACCCTTTATACAAGAATAACAAAGAACACTGTTGACAACTGTCCGTATAGTTAAACGAAGTTAGCAGACATCAAAGAAAACAAGGTGTATAGGGTAAAATACCGGATAGCCGGCTATAGCTAGACAGTTTAAATGAGTCCTCACCCGCGGTACAGGGGCTGGGGGGTAGGACGACAAAGGGGGCGGGAGAGGTGCGGGCGGCAGGCACACGAGGCGCGCTCGCCGCCCGCACCAAAATTCTGTATTAAATATGTTTTTCATCTCTCCTGTTTGGAAAGTTAAATTTTCATGGGTAGATAGCGGAAAGTATTTTTTTTTTAATTTGTACGATTAGCCTTGGAGTCGAAGATAATTCAGTTACGCCAGTGACACTTTTTTTCACGTTTCGGCATGGCCATCTAGATGCACGTCGTGACCAAGGAGCTTATATACAACACTGGAGGTTGTACGAACTTTTTAAATTTGCTTACTAACATTAAACTGACAAAGGTAAAATTAAATACAGCCAACTCTAAGCATTCTTACGACATGAAAAAAAAATCTATCTTCTTTTATTATTGGATGGATGGATTTTACTTTCCTCACAGTCGAAATGAAAAGTAGAGTGTCTAACTCGGGTGAAATTACCCATTTCCCCTCGAACTATTGGCGCTCGGGTTCAATGGGTCACTTTCCACCCTTGGTTATCAATCTACTATTTTTATTTAGTGAACCGTTTTTTTCTTATATTGCATAACTATCGATATCGATAAAATATTGCTTCTAACACTAGCTTGATTGCGACAGTTTTATATTTTGCCGTGAAAATTCCGATCTCTGCTCCCAACTTTAATCGACACAGAAACATAGGTAGGTTTAGGTTATGTCAAGTTTGCATCGGCCCGAAGGGCCAAAAGCACAAAGGAGTTTCGCGTGAGTGGAGCTGCGTCGACACTGTTTCTGTGTCAATTCAAATTGGGAACAAACGCTACTGTGAAAATAAGCTTCAGTAAAAAACTATGGTGAGAAAAAAAGCATTTGCGAAAAAATGCGATTGGAAATTTTGACGATCCAACCAGTCGGAATGGCGGCGGTTTAATAAATAATGTCAAACATATCAATATCACCTAAATATACTCGATTTACAATAAGCTTCAAAATATGATAGTCAAAATTTGACGTGGTCGTTACAAGGTTACCTACTTGTGTCCGATTGAACATTCAGTTTCGGTGGGTTTCGGCGTTATATGCAGTACCGGCTTCGGCAGAAAATTGGCCGAAACTATACTGTGTTCATGGGCGATAAGCATTGAAAATATATCATAAGCAGAGATCGGAATTTTCACGGCAAAACATAAGACTGTCGCAATCAAGCTAGTGTTAGAACCATTTTTTTATCGATATCGAGTATTATTATATATAAAAAACCATGCCCATATGTTTAGGTACATTATTTTACAATCATTCGCACAGTTAATTTATAATATGCAAAAGATGTGGTAAGTTACGGGATTGTTTTATACTTATTTGTTGTTTCATCTAAACCTTAACTATACCACAGAATATATAATAGTACTGACGTACAGAATGGAAACGGTCCGCCCCGCACCGATTCGAATTACCCCACCCCTCAAGGCGCCGATAGCCGGAAACCGCCAGAAACCAGAAGAGTGCGCGCGCGATGTATGTAGGCGTACGCGTGTACAGACGTCGTCGTGCTTATGTAGATTCAAGAACGCGTATTTGTACGTCGTGTCCGCCGCGTGACTATACTTTATCATATTAAGTAATTGATAACTCTTCCTTTTGGCTTTGCCGTAGTCGGGTAACAAAGAGGTAAAACGTTTAATGAAGGGAAAATAAAATTCTGTATTAAATATGTTTTTTATTTAGTGGCCCGTTTTTTTCTTCTATTGCACAACTATCGATATCGATAAAAAATTGGTTCTAACACTAGCTTGATTGCGACGTCTTATATTTTGCCGTGAAAATTCCGATCTCTGATCATAAGCATAACCAGGGAGCGAAACTTTGGTGCCGATGCTGTTATCAGTTATACTGGCTTTGACGTCACGCTACATACAGAGTTTTTTCATCTTGCGAGTCGTTGCGTGTGGTTAAAACTGTTACGCCCAAACTATGTAAGACTGGGTTACATGCAAAAGGAAAAAAAATAAACATAAAATAATATTACATAAAAATAGGGGACTACATATTATGAAAAATATGGCCGACTTAAATGACCAAAAGGAAATCTGTCCATATGAATCCTCTTATAAATAAGAAAGATGATTTTATTATGTTTAAATTTTAAGCGTTCTGCATACTTTGTCATCCCACGAAGCATTTGTTGTGTTGTTTCGTTTACTCGAGGAGAGATATATTTTTACAAATAGTTTACCCAATAAAATGTTTTATTCGTAATTAAATTTACATTACCTACCATTAAAATATTAAGAATCATTAGTGTTGCAATTTTGTTTTAATAAACATCCTATATGCGACTTTACGTCATAATGACGTCACCCGCACCAAAGCTACAGGTCGATTCACAAGAGTTGGCACGAACGGAATGAACGAATGGAATGAACGAAAGCAATGTCACTTTGACATTTTTGTAGGACAATGACTGATGCATGACATTTTCATATTTGTCTTAATACCTAACCAGGACTGAGTACTGCGACAAAAAAGTGAGGCCGTAAAAAAAAATAACTAGTGGACTGCATCTCGTTCCAATTAGGGTGATCAAGTAATGGTGCGAGTGGGACACAATACACTAGTTTCTCTAGTTTGTATGTAATCTCTCGGACCGCTGTCTCTAGTTGCCATTATTAAACTGTATGGCTTGGTAATATGGGTCACTTTTGATTGACTAATAAAAGTTAGTACTCAGTCCTGGTTAGGTATTAAGTCCATGGGTAACACATAGATACTTTCATTCACTCATTCGATCCATTAATCGACCTGTACGCTCCCTGATCATAACATAAGTACCGATAATTACACACCCATCAATTGCACCATAGTGCACCGAACCCAACCCTCCGAAAAACTATTTACACTATACAAGCGCGCTCAACTCGGTCATTAGTTCTCAACTAGCGCTGTGCTTCTGCTCTATGTGCTTCCTGAATTCAGGTCGCGAACCGGACTCGAACCCGCACGCGCCGCAGACCAAGACGTCTGCCGCCTCTGCTTCCGCTGAGTTTAAGTATACTTCCGCTGAAATAAAAAAAAAACAAATTTAAAACTCATAATGCACTCACCGGCAAAAAATTTGGCCCACAGTCCACCTTTCACACAAACGAGGTCACCTTGATGTCTTCGTTCTCCACTAGGCGGTGCTTTGGCTGTGATCGGATGATGGCTACTCCGAGCATTGATAAACGACATAAATCAGAGTTCCTAAGATACCCACCTGTTTGAATCTGCACGGAAGCACGGAAATTATACACATTTAGAAAAACAGCTAAAATGGCAATAAAATGAATGAAAATCTCAGTGCTGCTGTACAAATTCTCTCGCTGTGGTGTAAACTGGTTGTTGAATCTGTTGTGTGTGTTAGAAACTCTGGTCCACCTTTATCGATGCTCTGGATATCCATCATCAGATCTCAACCGGGGCTCCCTGGTGTACAAATAAGGCATCAAATCGTTTGTATGAAATGTGGACTGCGGGCCAAATTTTTTGCCGGTGAGTATATTTAGAAGTCATACACAGCATAATAAACAAAATTTGCCTCTCCTATGAACACAAAATTAGCAACTCAGAAAAAGCCGAAGGCAAAAAGTAGTTCATCATCATCAGCCTATGCTCGCCCACTGCTGGACATAGGCCTCTCCCATGGCACGCCACTGAGCACGATCCTCGGCCACTCTCATCCAGCTCTTGCCAGCCGCCTTGCGAAGGTCATCGCTCCACTGAGTCTGAGGACGTTCCACGCTACGTTTGCCGATCCGTGGTCTCCACTCAAGAACTCGTCTACCCCAGCGGTTATCGGTTCTTCGGGTTATATGGCCTGCCCATTGCCACTTCAGCGTGCTAATGCGGTGGGCTATGTCGATAACTTTGGTTCTTTGTGGGATCACTTCGTTACGAATACATAACATTAAAAAACATAACATAACGTATTATAACTATAAATTAAAAATTTAAAAAACCCCGAACGCAATTGAATCTAAGATTCCTTCCGCAGCATACAAGAGCTGATAACTTTGAAACGGCTGGACCAATTTTGATGACACATGTCTAAGAACCACCGCCAAGAAACCTGCTTTCAAATAAAAAAAACCGCATCCAAATCGGCTCACGCATTTAAGTTATGATACCGCAGACAGACAGACGCACACACACATAGCGGTCAAACTTATAACACCCCTCTTTTTGTGTCGGGGGTTAAAAATACATAACATTTAAAAGTCATACGCAGCGTAATTAACAAAATTTGCCTCTCCAATGAACATCAAATTAGCAACTCAGAGTCAGTAAAAGCCGAAGGCGAAAAGTAGTTAGTAATTATAATACTTACTGCTGGCAGTGTCGTTTAAATGCTGTTCTTGCACATGTTTCATCAGCTGCAACAAGAAAATCTAGATTAATTAATTGTTTTTTTTTTTTATGTTAGAAAGGCCAGACAAACGAACTAGTGGGTCACCTGATGTTAAATGATCACCACTGTCCATAGACACCTGCAGCGCTTTACGCGATGCCAGTACGTTGTCGGCCCTTAAGGAGAAGGAATAGGGGAAGGGGGAGAGGGAGGGGGAGAGGGAAGGGGTGAGGTATTGGGCCCCCGGCACTCTCACTGACCGTACGAAACGCAAGCAGGATTACTGCTGCTTCACGCCGGTTTTCTGTGAGAGGGTGGTACTGCCCCGGACGAGCCGGCCCATTCGTGATGCAGCGGCTAGCTACAACATGGCTCTACCACTACTGATAGAATATGTTTAAGGTTTTTTCTCAAACATGCAATGAAATATTGATGTTATGTTCCTTATAATAGGCCGCGAAGTGTCACGTTGCAGGTGCGGCTAGACGAGAGGTCAATAATGGAATTTCATACAACATACATTGATATTAATGAATTGATAAATGATGATGACATAATTTAAATGAATTTCAAATGTTTATTTAGTACTCTATAAATGGACATAAGTGAGATTGCTTTTAGATTTTTATATTAATTGTGACCAGTAGCTATATTTGTGATTTGCATGCATCAATATTGTGACAATTTAAAGCTACTATTATTGAGTAAGGTAAGATTAACAATTAATTATTATTAATTAATCATGAAAATTTTCACATGCCGTGTAGGCCGAACATATGATAGCTCTAATGTGTTTTTGTAACATCTTTTATACAGTATGTTCTGTGAATAAACATTTCATTTCATTGCCGGCCAATGATTTTTTTTTTAATTTCCATTTCACACGGAGTGACAAGGCATCATGGCGTTCCGCCATTAAAAAAAACTATAAGCAATATTCACTTTTTGGTTCATTATGACATTCTGCCACTGCGCTTATTAAAAATAAATATTTATGAATTATATTATCTATGTTTTCTATTAAATCCGAGTTGGAAATAAAATTAAATAAATAGTAATAAATTTGTTAGTTATTTACTTATAATTTCTCTAGACATAAATAAACCTTTAATTTTTTTTGGAGTTTTTTTGTTGGGGTGAGTGGGGCGGTAAGATGAAAAGCAGTGTAAGATGAAAACCTATCTACCTAATACCTTTAAACAAACAATTCTATAATCAATATATGTAATCAGAATCTCAGAAACGGCTCCAACGATTTCGGTGAAATTTGGTATGTGGGGGTTTTCGGGGATGAAAAAATGATCTAGCCTGGTCTTATCTCTGGGAAGACACTTGGTACCGAGTTTCAGCCCAAGCGGAGATCGGTCGCCCAGATACTGTACTATTTAACGACCGCTTTAGCCTAGTTGGTAGTGACCCTGCCTACGAAGCAAAGAGGTCCTGGGTTCGAATCCCGGTAAGGGCATTTATTTGTGTGATGAGCACGAATATTTGTTCCTGAGTTATGGATGTTTTCTATGTACTTATTTAAGTATTTATTTATCTATATATAGTACATTGTTGTAGAGGCTGGAAAGTAAGCAATAGATGGACGAGTTTGTTTGAGGGCCGACGCGTAGCGGAGGCCCTCGAAAGTACGAGTCCATCTATTGCACTTTTGGCCGAGACTAAACATTATGCTTTTCACGACTAATGCGAGGAAATAAAAAACGTTTCTTATAATAAAAATAAATATTTAATTAAAGTTTATGTTAATGTTTGCATGGGGGCAGTTGTTAAAACTCATTGTGATGTTTTTCCCTGGAAAGCTGATTTTAGTGTTCTGCGTCATTTCAGTCGGTCGGGAACTTAATCAAACATAGTTAGAGTTAATGTGAGCGGCCGGCGCGGCCGCTACGGCCGCTCACATAATTCGAACTATGTCTGATTTAGTCGCCGTCACGACGCGTCGCCGGTCGCCTTACCGGCCTAGTGGCCAGTATCAAAAACCACATAATTAAAAAAATAAAAACCTTAACCTTGCAGCGCTTAAAAAGTTTAATGCTGTGGCGTTTTTCATACTTAAAAAAATTAAAGCATTTTGTGCATATTATGCGTTTAAGGAAAAAAAACACCTCATTAAAGTCATGAATGACGCATTCTCATTGGTCAATTGAATTTCACATGCAGCAGACGATTACTTTTGATTGGTCGTTTCAGCACGCCGGGAATGAAATTCAAAAATTATCTTTGAAAAAGTCGTATCGTATTATGAAATACATATACTGATACGACCTGTTTTCGATTAGTGTAACATTGTTGTCGTGTTTGCGCGCCATAAATGAATCAGCTGTTAAATGTACATATATAGGCAGTTTTGTGTACTGGATTTAGGTTATCTATGGCCACATTTTCGAGCAGTGTCGTGAAAAGTATGTTTATCGTCGTCTAGTACCCATAGTACAAGCTTTGCTTAGTTTGGGACTAGGTCGATTTGTGTAAGATTGTCCCCTAATATTTATTTATTTATTTATTTCATTTATTTAATTTGTAAAGGGGTCACGTATTCAAAAAGATTGAGAAACTGGTCTAGTGTATAGTGTGTTAATGTGTAGTGACCTGCGAGTGCGTGCCTCCCCGGAAGGGACAGCGCGCGCACTGCAGCGTGGTGGCGGCCGCGCGCGCGCCGCCGCGGGCCTTGCCGGCGCCGTCGCTGTATAGTGTGTTAGTGTGTAGTGACCTGCGAGTGCGTGCCTCCCCGGAAGGGACAGCGCGCGCACTGCAGCGTGGTGGCGGCCGCGCGCGCGCCGCCGCGGGCCTTGCCGGCGCCGTCGCTGTATAGTGTGTTAGTGTGTAGTGACCTGCGAGTGCGTGCCTCCCCGGAAGGGACAGCGCGCGCACTGCAGCGTGGTGGCGGCCGCGCGCGCGCCGCCGCGGGCCTTGCCGGCGCCGTCGCTGTATAGTGTGTTAGTGTGTAGTGACCTGCGAGTGCGTGCCTCCCCGGAAGGGACAGCGCGCGCACTGCAGCGTGGTGGCGGCCGCGCGCGCGCCGCCGCGGGCCTTGCCGGCGCCGTCGCTGTATAGTGTGTTAGTGTGTAGTGACCTGCGAGTGCGTGCCTCCCCGGAAGGGACAGCGCGCGCACTGCAGCGTGGTGGCGGCCGCGCGCGCGCCGCCGCGGGCCTTGCCGGCGCCGTCGCTGTATAGTGTGTTAGTGTGTAGTGACCTGCGAGTGCGTGCCTCCCCGGAAGGGGCAGCGCGCGCACTGCAGCGTGGTGGCGGCCGCGCGCGCGCCGCCGCGGGCCTTGCCGGCGCCGTCGCTGTATAGTGTGTTAATGTGTAGTGACCTGCGAGTGCGTGCCTCCCCGGAAGGGACAGCGCGCGCACTGCAGCGTGGTGGCGGCCGCGCGCGCGCCGCCGCGGGCCTTGCCGGCGCCGTCGCTGTATAGTGTGTTAGTGTGTAGTGACCTGCGAGTGCGTGCCTCCCCGGAAGGGACAGCGCGCGCACTGCAGCGTGGTGGCGGCCGCGCGCGCGCCGCCGCGGGCCTTGCCGGCGCCGTCGCTGTATAGTGTGTTAGTGTGTAGTGACCTGCGAGTGCGTGCCTCCCCGGAAGGGGCAGCGCGCGCACTGCAGCGTGGTGGCGGCCGCGCGCGCGCCGCCGCGGGCCTTGCCGGCGCCGTCGCTGTATAGTGTGTTAATGTGTAGTGACCTGCGAGTGCGTGCCTCCCCGGAAGGGACAGCGCGCGCACTGCAGCGTGGTGGCGGCCGCGCGCGCGCCGCCGCGGGCCTTGCCGGCGCCGTCGCTGTATAGTGTGTTAGTGTGTAGTGACCTGCGAGTGCGTGCCTCCCCGGAAGGGACAGCGCGCGCACTGCAGCGTGGTGGCGGCCGCGCGCGCGCCGCCGCGGGCCTTGCCGGCGCCGTCGCTGTATAGTGTGTTAGTGTGTAGTGACCTGCGAGTGCGTGCCTCCCCGGAAGGGACAGCGCGCGCACTGCAGCGTGGTGGCGGCCGCGCGCGCGCCGCCGCGGGCCTTGCCGGCGCCGTCGCTGTATAGTGTGTTAGTGTGTAGTGACCTGCGAGTGCGTGCCTCCCCGGAAGGGGCAGCGCGCGCACTGCAGCGTGGTGGCGGCCGCGCGCGCGCCGCCGCGGGCCTTGCCGGCGCCGTCGCTGTATAGTGTGTTAGTGTGTAGTGACCTGCGAGTGCGTGCCTCCCCGGAAGGGACAGCGCGCGCACTGCAGCGTGGTGGCGGCCGCGCGCGCGCCGCCGCGGGCCTTGCCGGCGCCGTCGCTGTATAGTGTGTTAGTGTGTAGTGACCTGCGAGTGCGTGCCTCCCCGGAAGGGGCAGCGCGCGCACTGCAGCGTGGTGGCGGCCGCGCGCGCGCCGCCGCGGGCCTTGCCGGCGCCGTCGCTGTATAGTGTGTTAGTGTGTAGTGACCTGCGAGTGCGTGCCTCCCCGGAAGGGACAGCGCGCGCACTGCAGCGTGGTGGCGGCCGCGCGCGCGCCGCCGCGGGCCTTGCCGGCGCCGTCGCTGTATAGTGTGTTAGTGTGTAGTGACCTGCGAGTGCGTGCCTCCCCGGAAGGGGCAGCGCGCGCACTGCAGCGTGGTGGCGGCCGCGCGCGCGCCGCCGCGGGCCTTGCCGGCGCCGTCGCTGTATAGTGTGTTAGTGTGTAGTGACCTGCGAGTGCGTGCCTCCCCGGAAGGGACAGCGCGCGCACTGCAGCGTGGTGGCGGCCGCGCGCGCGCCGCCGCGGGCCTTGCCGGCGCCGTCGCTGTATAGTGTGTTAGTGTGTAGTGACCTGCGAGTGCGTGCCTCCCCGGAAGGGACAGCGCGCGCACTGCAGCGTGGTGGCGGCCGCGCGCGCGCCGCCGCGGGCCTTGCCGGCGCCGTCGCTGTATAGTGTGTTAGTGTGTAGTGACCTGCGAGTGCGTGCCTCCCCGGAAGGGGCAGCGCGCGCACTGCAGCGTGGTGGCGGCCGCGCGCGCGCCGCCGCGGGCCTTGCCGGCGCCGTCGCTGTATAGTGTGTTAGTGTGTAGTGACCTGCGAGTGCGTGCCTCCCCGGAAGGGACAGCGCGCGCACTGCAGCGTGGTGGCGGCCGCGCGCGCGCCGCCGCGGGCCTTGCCGGCGCCGTCGCTGTATAGTGTGTTAGTGTGTAGTGACCTGCGAGTGCGTGCCTCCCCGGAAGGGACAGCGCGCGCACTGCAGCGTGGTGGCGGCCGCGCGCGCGCCGCCGCGGGCCTTGCCGGCGCCGTCGCTGTATAGTGTGTTAGTGTGTAGTGACCTGCGAGTGCGTGCCTCCCCGGAAGGGGCAGCGCGCGCACTGCAGCGTGGTGGCGGCCGCGCGCGCGCCGCCGCGGGCCTTGCCGGCGCCGTCGCTGTATAGTGTGTTAGTGTGTAGTGACCTGCGAGTGCGTGCCTCCCCGGAAGGGACAGCGCGCGCACTGCAGCGTGGTGGCGGCCGCGCGCGCGCCGCCGCGGGCCTTGCCGGCGCCGTCGCTGTATAGTGTGTTAGTGTGTAGTGACCTGCGAGTGCGTGCCTCCCCGGAAGGGGCAGCGCGCGCACTGCAGCGTGGTGGCGGCCGCGCGCGCGCCGCCGCGGGCCTTGCCGGCGCCGTCGCTGTATAGTGTGTTAGTGTGTAGTGACCTGCGAGTGCGTGCCTCCCCGGAAGGGACAGCGCGCGCACTGCAGCGTGGTGGCGGCCGCGCGCGCGCCGCCGCGGGCCTTGCCGGCGCCGTCGCTGTATAGTGTGTTAGTGTGTAGTGACCTGCGAGTGCGTGCCTCCCCGGAAGGGGCAGCGCGCGCACTGCAGCGTGGTGGCGGCCGCGCGCGCGCCGCCGCGGGCCTTGCCGGCGCCGTCGCTGTATAGTGTGTTAGTGTGTAGTGACCTGCGAGTGCGTGCCTCCCCGGAAGGGGCAGCGCGCGCACTGCAGCGTGGTGGCGGCCGCGCGCGCGCCGCCGCGGGCCTTGCCGGCGCCGTCGCTGTATAGTGTGTTAGTGTGTAGTGACCTGCGAGTGCGTGCCTCCCCGGAAGGGGCAGCGCGCGCACTGCAGCGTGGTGGCGGCCGCGCGCGCGCCGCCGCGGGCCTTGCCGGCGCCGTCGCTGTATAGTGTGTTAGTGTGTAGTGACCTGCGAGTGCGTGCCTCCCCGGAAGGGGCAGCGCGCGCACTGCAGCGTGGTGGCGGCCGCGCGCGCGCCGCCGCGGGCCTTGCCGGCGCCGTCGCTGTATAGTGTGTTAGTGTGTAGTGACCTGCGAGTGCGTGCCTCCCCGGAAGGGGCAGCGCGCGCACTGCAGCGTGGTGGCGGCCGCGCGCGCGCCGCCGCGGGCCTTGCCGGCGCCGTCGCTGTATAGTGTGTTAGTGTGTAGTGACCTGCGAGTGCGTGCCTCCCCGGAAGGGACAGCGCGCGCACTGCAGCGTGGTGGCGGCCGCGCGCGCGCCGCCGCGGGCCTTGCCGGCGCCGTCGCTGTATAGTGTGTTAGTGTGTAGTGACCTGCGAGTGCGTGCCTCCCCGGAAGGGGCAGCGCGCGCACTGCAGCGTGGTGGCGGCCGCGCGCGCGCCGCCGCGGGCCTTGCCGGCGCCGTCGCTGTATAGTGTGTTAGTGTGTAGTGACCTGCGAGTGCGTGCCTCCCCGGAAGGGGCAGCGCGCGCACTGCAGCGTGGTGGCGGCCGCGCGCGCGCCGCCGCGGGCCTTGCCGGCGCCGTCGCTGTATAGTGTGTTAGTGTGTAGTGACCTGCGAGTGCGTGCCTCCCCGGAAGGGGCAGCGCGCGCACTGCAGCGTGGTGGCGGCCGCGCGCGCGCCGCCGCGGGCCTTGCCGGCGCCGTCGCTGTGCTCCGCCGTCTAAAACACATACATTCTCACCTTAGATTATTTATAAGATTATTTGCGTACTGTTGGCGTATGTAAGCGATTAAGAATTTCGGGGGAGTCGGTTGGATGCGACGTGGTTCAATTGGTAGAACACCCGTTGGGGCGCATACCCAGGAGACGTGGGTTCGAATCCCACCGGCGCACCCGAAAAACTTTTTCGCTTTTAAATAATCTTAGATTCGGTGAGCAGCCGTACTGCTAATAAAATAAATAATATCTGAATAGATTATTTATACACTAGATAGAGTGTCAGTAGCAAACACTGCGATACAAAACGTCCATAAACCCATTTGACAGCTTCATCTTACAATCATGTTACGTCATTCAGACTGAAGGGTGGCAAATGACATATAAGCATATTTTTCGGGACGTTTTCATGCCGCCTAAGCTCTATCTAGTGTATAAATAATCTAAGATTTTCATCGATTGTGTATTACTGTAACAAAAAGTACGAAAATTAAATATAAATAATAAATATAAATATCACGGGACAATTCACACCAATTGACCTAGTCCCAAAGTAAGCTTAGCAAAGCTTGTGTTATGGGTACTAGGCAACGGATAAACATACTTATATAGATAGATACATACTTAAATACATAAAAATAAAGTTAAAAATTAAGAAGGGGCGTCATACAAAAAAACCGGCCAAGTGCGAGTCGGGCTCGCGCACGAAGGGTTCCGTACCATTATTTATAAAAACGGCAAAAAAAACACGTTTTTTGTATGGGAGCCCCTTTAAATACTTGTTTTATTTTAATTTAATTATTTATTTTTAAAGTGAATAAATAACTAAAAATTCTGTGAGTATTTCAAGCGTCTACCTGTTGCCGTTATACATAGGCGGGTAAGGTAAGCTTGCAAATAGCATAGGGTCGCTCGCGTTCTCTAGCAACCGTGGCTGAAGTTAAAAACGCTTCTGTACCCAAAGGGTAAAACGGGACCCTATTACTGAGGCTCCGCTGTCCGTCTGACCCCGTGCCCCCCCCTTAAATCCGCCCTTGAATGTTCTAATGTTCGAGTATTCCCTCACCTTTAACGACCGCTTTAGCCTAGTTGGTAGTGACCCTGCCTACGAAGCAAGAGGTCCTGGGTTCGAATCCCGGTAAGGGCATTTATTTGTGTGATGAGCACGAATATTTGTTCATGAGTTATGGATGTTTTCTATGTATTTAAGTATTTATTTATCTATATAAGTATGTCTATCGTCGTCTAGTACCCATAGTACAAGCTTTGCTTAGTTTGGGACTAGGTCGATTTGTGTAAGATTGTCCCGTGATATTTATTTATTTATTCCCTCACCTTGTGCGCTGTCAGCTCCCTGATGGCGTTGCACTTGAAGGGGCACAGTTTGCAGGAGTACAGGAACAGCTTGAAGTTGGGAGACGCCAGTAACTCGTGCGGGTGCGGCAGCGTGCCGCGACGCTTGCGCCCGCGCCGCGCCGACGTGCTGGCTATACTCCTGGTGATAATGATAAATAGAGACCGGATTATATGCAATAGTAGATTGATAACCAAGGGTGGAAAGTGACCCATTTAACCCGAGATATTTCTGGCGCTCGAACGAAGTGAGAGCGCCAATAGTTCGAGGGGAAATGGGTAATTTCACCCGAGTTAGACACTCTACTTTTCATTTCGACTGTGAGGAAAGTAAAATACTACAAAAAAATGAGAATAATATTAATAATAAATTGAATTTACTTATAACCAACCTCCAACCTTTTCGCCCTGGCCACTTGCCACGGCCGAAAAATCGAGTTGGTCACGACCAAGGAGCTTATATACAGAACTGAAGGTTGAACGCCAAACGAAGAAGTTTTGACCTTTATTACTTATTTATATCTTTCTTTCACATTTTCACGAATGACTTCCATCTCTTTCTTAACGTAACTAAAGAAAGAGATGGAATATTTTCGTGACATAATAAAGATCAAATTTCTTGTTTCAAAAGGATGTTCGGCGTACAACCTCCAGTGTTGTAGGTATATAAGCTCCTTGGTCACGACGTGCATCTAGGTGGCCATGCCGAAATGAGAAAAAAAGTGTCATTGACGTAACTGAATTACCTTCGACTCCATGGCTAATCTTAAAAATTAAAAAAAAATTACTTTCCACCCTAGAAATTAAGAATGCAATTTTCCACCCGGCTATCTAACTTGAAAATTTAACTTTCCGAACAGGAGAGATGAAAATGCATATTTGCATATGCAATTGCATATTTAGCCCATTTTCATCTATCATTGCATATTTTACCTAAAATCTTGTCATGATGCATATTTTCGCTAGATAAAGTGCAATATTTCTGAGTAAGATAATTAATGATTCATTGCTATATGTAACATAGCACCTAAATATAAATATTGCCTGGTAGCCTCAGTGTAAGTAGAATGGTCGTTTTCCACTTGAAAAAATATTTTGTGTGATTAACCCCGTGTTTCACCATCCATTGATCAAATTTATTTGACGGATAAATGTGATTAGGGGACAATCTTACACAAATCGACCTAGTCCCAAACTAAGCGAAGCTTGTACTATGGGTACTAGACGACGATAAACATACTTATATAGATAAATAAATACGTAAATACATAGAAAACATCCATAACTCAGGAACAAATATTCGTGCTCATCACACAAATAAATGCCCTTACCGGGATTTGAACCCAGGACCTCTTGCTTCGTAGGCAGGGTCACTACCAACTAGGCTAAAGCGGCCGTTAACTAGACTATTTTGAGTGATTAACCCCGTGTTTCACATCCATTGATCAAATTTATTTGACGGATAAATGTGATGCCGTCTCAGTTTGTTTTGTTCGAAAATAGACGGAGACGGCATCACATTTATTCGTCAGTTAAAATTAATCAACGGGTGGTGAAACAGCCCATTAAGGCACGATTTTAATTTATGTAAAGTAGAAGAAGTACCTCATTGTTATCGTCTACACTACAAGAAATACTTTATTCTTAATTTACTCTTGATAATATTGATAACTCTATGTTGCATATTTTGACAGTTTTCGTGCATATTTATAACATTTTTCTTGCATATTTCAAGCCTTTTATGTTGCATATAATCCGGTCTCTAATGATAAACAATCATCATCAGAGAAAGAGACAAATGCTTATTTACTTTTAGATTTGATCAAAAGATGATACACTCGCCGGCAAAAAATTTGGCCCACAGTCCAAATTCATACAAACGAGGTCAATTTGATGTCTTGGTTCTCCGGATATCACGATATCCGTCAGTTGCGTTTTTGGTCAGATGCAGTTTAAGTCGACAGTTTAGCTAATCGTCAGATCATTTACTTAACAGATACGTCCAATTGCTTATTCATTTTGTGGCTACTAAACAAATCTGGCAATAAACTGGGCGATCGTATAATCGTATGATAAGCGAATGTATCCAAAATATACCGTGATATCCGGTTCTCCACTAGGCGGTGCTTTTGCTGTGATCTGATGATGGCTACTCCGAGCATTGATAAAGGACATTCAGAGTTCCTAAGATACCCACCTGATTGAATCTGCGTTTAACACGGAAATTATACACATTTAGAAAAACAGCTAAAATGGCAATAAAATGAATGAAAATCTCAGTGCTGTACAAATTCTCTCACTGTGGTGTAAACTGGTTGTTGAATCTGTTGTGTGTTAGAAACTCTGGTCCACCATTATCGATGCTCTGGATATCCATCATCAGATCTCAACCGCGGCACTACCCTAGTGTAGAAATAAGGCATCAAAGTAGCCTCGTTTGTATGAAAGGTGGACTGTGGGCCAAATTTTTTGCCGGTGAGTTTAGAAATAAAAAAATGGTAACAGTATTCAGCCGACACACCAGCATGCAAATTATGTTATGTAAAATAAAAAATAGCCTACGACCTATTCTCAGACCTACCGAATATATGTAGACAAAAAGTTCCATAAAAATCGGTCAAGCCGTCCCGGAGGAGTTTGATAAGAAGATCACATGAACAAAAAAAAAAGGAAAATTATTTAAGAGCTTATATGGAATGGGTGAGCTATTCTTACGTCATTAATGTCATGTGTAGATATGAATATTGCCCTGCCCTTGTTACTCGTACATAACCGAGTTACATTACCAGCCATGTACAAGGAAAAAATGTTCTTTGCACAGAACCTGGTAATGGTTTACTAATGTTTCGCAAATTATTTTTCCCAAACTGATTGATTTGGCAAATGTTTCATTTCCCAACTGTTTATTTTTTCTGAAAGTGTAAACTTTTCAGGATTGTTATAAAACAAACCTAACCTAATCTAACCTACAGAATAGTCTTGAAATATATCCTAATAGTTCACAGTTTCAGAAAAAATAAACATTTGGTAAATGAAACATTTGCCAAATTAATCAGTTTGGGAAAAATAATTTGCCAAACGGAAGTACACGCATATATCCTATCCTGATGTAAATATTGTTCCTACATGACTCAGTTTTGTTCAAAGAAATCGTTGTTCCGTGTATAAAACCAAGGTGATTCTCCAAGTAAACAACAAATAAAAACTGTTCTACTGTTCAAAGGCTACTTTTTAGCGATGTGCCGAGTACGGTTTGACTCGAGTCAGACTCGATTCCTGCTTAGGACTCTCCTACTCGAGTACAAAAATATTTTGATTCGAATACGCCAGACTCGATTCGGTACTCGAGTCAGAGAGAATCGGTTTCGTACTCGCTGACTCGATTCTATTATGCGAGTACAACTGACTCGAGTCTAGTATTCGAGTCAGATTGATTCGCTTGAATTCAATCTCTTTTTACTTAAGCAATGAATGAATACTATGCTGTTTGAAGATACTCCTTTTCGATTTTTCCTTTTTGTTATAAAATTGGTAACGGACTTGATTTCTGGACTCAAGTAAACATTCGAATAGATACCAAACATAGACTCGAGTAGGTCTTCACTGGACTCGAATCGCGGAATCGAGTCAGGATTCGAATAACATATTAACTGACTCGAGTCGCGGAATCGAGTCAGGATTCGAATACCACATAAAATGACTCGAGTCGACTCGATCCACCAAAACAGCGACTCGGCACATCACTACTACTTTTATGCGGTTACTCCCCGGGGGCGGGATAAATTAGCGAAATGTCAACCGCCATAGCTGGATCGTTTCAATGATTCCTCGGCCGCGCGGTACAGGGGCTGGGGGGGTAGGACGACAAAGGGGGCCGGGAGAGGTGCGGGCGGCAGCCACACGAGACGCACTCGCCGCCCGCACCCCTCCCGGCCCCCTTTGTCGTCCTACCCCTCGCTCCTATATAGCTATAGGCGAGACCTGAAATTTGGCACAGGATTTTTCGGAATAGGCATGTTGACACCACCAATCAACTGACGTTCTTTTTATGAGCTGTCAAAACAAAATCTCCTATAGAGTTTGAATGGCAATAGCGACATATGACGTCATTGTTCGCATACTCAATCAACTAACTATTTATTTGTTTTAAAGCAACAAAAAACCTAATTTCGCATTTAATCGAAAATTAATCTGGTTTTCAGGGCTAAAATAAAGCCTTTTTTTACTGGAGTCGTGTCATCAAATTCTTTTTTAATGGCGTCATCAGCCCTATTCGAATACGACTGCCAGGCTTACTGCTTTACGCGAGCGAGGCCGCGGGTAAAAACTAGTTGCGAAACAAAAGCTAGTAACTCACTTCGCCTTTTGAAAGGCTTTCGCTTTTTCTAGCAACTCCACAGCAGACAATGGTTTCTGAAACAAATAAAACGATTCACAATCAAGCATGGGATGTTGTGTAACTTACAGCCATAATTAGAGTGAATCCTCAAATATCTTACACATGAATTTCAGGACTAGAGCTTTGCTAGTAATGATACAGCACGAGATTAAATGAATGCAATAAAAGCGCCAAAAGCTCGGTAGGGCCTTAAGAGTATATGATTGTAATAGTACATTACTGCAGCGGCCGCGAAATAGGGGATTGCCGGCCGAGTAGTTATAGATGGCCGAGTGTTAACGAGGCCATCTAGAGATACGAGTCCGGCAATCCCTGTTCGTGGCCAAGGCTTGTATAGAGTTTTTCTCAAACATGCATCACCATCATCACCACCATCATCACCGCCATCATCATCACCAACAACATCATCAACATCCATCAACATCCATCAACATCCATCAACATCCTTCAACATCCAACAACATCCATCAAAATCCATCAACATCCATCAACATCCATCAACATCCATCAACATCCATCAACATCCATCAACATCCATCAACATCCATCAACATCCATCAACATCCATCAACATCCATCAACATCCATCGACATCCATCGACATTCATCGACATCCATCCATCCATCAACATCCATCCATCCATCCACGTTGACCACGTCGACCACGTCGACCTATTAAACGTCATGGTGCTGTGTCACATAAAACAATAGACGATCACTTTGCTGGCCAAGGCCAGCAATGTTGTATGCAATTCCATTATTGACCTGTCGTCTAGGCGCACCTGCAACGTGACAGTTCGTGGCGAATTATAAGGAACATAACGTCAATATTTCATAGCATGTTTGAGAAAATAGTTTTAATGACTTGCTAAATGGGTCGATCAACTTTTTTTGTCACTCGCTATAGTGACGGTCTCCTGGGTAACTCATTAGGGCCTACGCTAGCTGACGCGGACGCCCGCCGCGTGCGCGCTCGCGGATCTAAAATGTACCGGAAATCCGTCGCACGCGCCCGCGCCACTTAGCGCTGTTCATACAATTTCTTATTAGACGCGCGCACGACGGGCGTCCGTTCCGGGTAATCCGCGTCAGCTAGCGTAGGCCCTTAAACCGTAAGTTTATCTGATTAAAATTTGCCAAACATGCATTTTTGTGGTAGTTTTGAACCCCTTCTACAATTGGTTATCTAATAAGCATGTTAGTTAATGTGACACAACATTTCTTCTAATTAAACTGTACTACTTCATGATTTTAAAAAACAACTTTTTAACTTTTTGGCGGATAAAGCTTTCTATTCATTGGATGAGTATATGAGTGATAGTTTATCAGATTTTTAGACTATAAGTATATTGATTTGCGCATGACTGAATGTGAATATTCATATTTGTATGCCCTTGGGCGCAGCATAGTGATACAAGTCTATGATCATTGTACCATCTATTTTACCTATGTTTGACAAATAAATTATTTGTATTTGTACTTTTGTCCCCTCGCTGACGGGACAGAATAACAACAAGAAATAGTTGATCCACCCAAATGTGACTGATGTTACTTGGCCAAATAAACGAATCATGAAAATCTTGAATCAAGCTCACCTTAGATTTCTTCTGCTTGTTGATACTCTGTTCCAGGGCAGATTTGAGCACCACCATTGGACCATCTTCTCCGTTCACCATCACGTACTGGTCTTGGTTCTCGCTGGTGAGGAATAGCTGCTTCTTACCAACATAGGCGTCTTGGCCATCTGCGAATACCAAATAAGTATTATTTGGCATCTTTAAATGTCATCATATCATGTTTAGATGTCATCAAAAAGCCATGGTGGCCTAGTGGTTTGACCTATGGTTTCTCGAACAGAGGGTCGTGGGTTAGTTGATTGAGTTGGCGAACAAGTGACATCATCAGTTGCTATTGCCATTAAAACTCTACAGGGTTATTTGTAATTCACTAGCATCCTTTTAACCCTAAACACCTACCACTTAAACAAACGTTTTTTGTTTTACGGCTTTTGTCATCTATACATATAAAATCCTTTGTCCTGACTGACGGATCAACGCACAGCCTAAACCGCTGATCGTAGAGACCTGAAACTTTGAGGGTGTGTTCTTTGTATGACGTAGGCATCCGATAAGAAAGGATTTTTCGTAGTTCTACTCCGAAGGGGGTAAAAAGGGGGGGCAAAGTTTGTATGGGACAACGTGATTCCTTGGTCCAATCTACTTCAAATTTTGCATAAACATTCTTTAACAGAATCGATGGAAGACGTGTTTCGTATTTTATTGAAATTCATCACTTGACGGGGTTAAAAAGGAGTTGTTAGGGCACTCCTCGCTAAATGTAGTTCTCTCCAGGCCAGGGTATCAGGATCGTAGAAGAAGAACTCAGGATGATGCACAATTACTTTAATATATATATATATACAGTCAGTTTGACAGGAAAGTAAATAACTTTAACACGTATTGCCGCCTTGGCTGTACAGAGCAGTCTAAATGGCCGCTGTCCGGGGATGATCCGTGACGTCGTCGTGACGTCACCGCGATGCATGCTAACCGCAGCCGTGTGTTGTTGTGGCGTCAACATCCTCCCCCCTCTTAAAGGCTCGTCCTTTAAGCTGCATCCTCTTCGAGAAAAGGGCAAATTCTATTAATGGCTCTACGAACGGAGCCTTTGCTTGTCAAAATATCAGCTACTCTGCAGGCTCCAACAGATCCGGGATGCACAGCTTGAATACGTCCCAAAGGCCATTTGAGTGGTGACGTCATGTCTTCTTTAATTAAGACTAGCTGTCCGGGTTTGATGTCTGGTTGCCGCTGCCGCCATTTGGTACGCTGTTGCAGCTCGCAGATGTACTCCTGGCTCCATCTTGACCAAAAATGCTGTCGGGCTTGCTCGATTCTCGCGTATCGATGAAGTCGGCTCGGGTTGCTCTCTTGCAGATCAGGTGCCGGTAGAGACGTCAGTGGCCTTCCAATTAAGAAGTGCCCTGGGGTGAGCGGAGAAAGGTCGTGTGGAGACGAGGACATGGGATACAAGGGCCTAGAATTAAGTATCGCTTCAATTTGTGCGAACAAAGTTGTAAGTTCTTCAAATACTAAATGAGTATTGCCTAACACGCGCTTCATATGGTACTTGGCCGACTTCACAGCTGACTCATGAAGTCCACCGAAATTTGGTGCGTATGCCGGAGAGAAATTGAATTTTATACCTTCGTCTACAAAGGACTCTGACACAGAGTTAGAGTTAGCATTCAGAAACTCGCCTAGTGCGCGGCTAGCCCCTAAGAAGTTTCGTCCGTTGTCGCAAAATATCTGTCGTGGTTTCCCACGACGCGCTATGAAACGACGCAATGCCAAGATAAAGTCTTCGGTGCTAAGAGAGCTCACCAATTCTAAGTGCACAGCTTTAATTTTAAAGTCAATAAAAATACACAAATAACTCTTTAACAACCTTGCACCGCGACCCTTCTTGTTGCTCACTAGAAACGGTCCCGCAAAGTCAGTGCCTACCACCTCAAAGGCAAACCCAGGCACGACACGTTGAGAAGGCAAATTCCCCATGATCTGGCGCGCAACTTCTCCCTTCATCCTTTTGCAACGTGTGCAGTCATTATACGTACGCCTAGCAAGTCGCCTGCCATTTAAAGGCCAGTATTGTTCGCGAATAACCGACAGAAGAAGTTGCGGACCAGCATGCATTAACCTTAAATGAATATATCTAAATAACAACTTAGTAAAATGATTTTTTGTATCTAAAACAATCGGATGCTTTTTGTTAAAATCGTAAACCGAATTGTCTAATCTTCCTCCCACACGTAATAACCCTGACTCGTCAACGAATGAATTAAGACTGCTTAAACCGGGAATCTTAGCGCCGTTACCTTTATTAGCAAAACATTCCGATTGTGCCAGATACGCTAACTTCAGTTCTGCCAGTTCAAGCTCGTCTACGCTTAACGATCCATTATTACGCTTATTTTTACCTTTATTTGTGTTATTGATAAACCGACATACATAAGCCATGACGCGACGTAATTTAAGGAAACTAGAATAAGTAGACATGTCTATAATGGGTGTCTTCGGTTTATCAATACTCACAGTGTGTGACCTCAACTCGGGTAAGTCAGTTTGAGTCGCATTGCGCTGGCTAGGCCATTGACCTTCTGTGAGTTTAAGATATGAAGGTCCCTCCCACCACAGTGACAACGACTTCACTTCGTCTGGATAGACGCCGCGAGACGCCAGGTCGGCTGGATTCTGTGATGAAGGAACATATTTCCATACAGTGTTATGACATAACTCATTAACCTCTGCCACGCGATGCGACACAAAGGTGCCCAACTTATGTGCAGGAGTATTCAACCATCCCAGAACTATTTTGGAATCTGTCCAAAAATACATTTTAGTTATGTCACATCGCAGTGCTTGTGACACTTTTTTACAGAGCCGTGATACTAACAAGGTTCCACACAGCTCTAGTCGGGGTATGGTTGTAACCTTTAGTGGTGCGACCTTGGACTTGGCACACAAAAGACGAACAGTACAATTACCTATCGAATCTAATGAGCGTAGGTAAATACACCCAGCGTATGCTTTCAACGAAGCATCCGAAAATGAATGCAATTCAATCGTCACTGCGTTACTGCAGCTCACATGACGAGGAATGCGTAAATCTTTTACATGACTTATATTATTTATAAACCTAGTCCAGATACAGTTCGGTGCCTGAGGAATGTTGTCGTCCCAGTCCAGTTTCTGTGACCAAAGTGATTGCAAGAAGATTTTACAGAGAATAACACAAACACTCAACAGTCCTAAAGGATCGAAAATCCTTGCTGCCAATGATAGAACTGCCCTTTTAGTGTATTTTACATTGTTATCTATCGACTGCAATTTCGAACATGACATTAATATGTTATCAACATTAGGGTCCCACTCGACACCTAAAGTATAACATTGACTTGATATTTTTAAATTATCTTGCTGACTGTTGTCAGTTTTATACATAGTATCGAGAAACTTCTTTGAGTTGCTTTTTAATTTACGCAAGTTAAAATGGGCAGAGTTTAACCTCTCAGTAACTCCCTGATACAGACTTAGTAATTGCTTTTCATCATTTAATCCTGTGATCAAATCGTCTATGTAGAAATCATGGCAAATTACTTCTCTTACCAAGGGTTCACTGCATTCACGCCCCAACTGGACCAGACACCTCGTACTGAGAAAGGGAGCGGATGAAGTGCCGTAGGTAACTGTATTGAGTTGTAGGCACTTTACCCGCTCGCTCTCATCACTACGCCACAAAATCATTTGTAGGTGCCTTTGTGTGGGTTCCACGGCTATTTGTCTGTACATTTTCTCCAAGTCTCCACTAATTATAAAGGCATGTTCACGGAATCTTATTAGTATGGAGAAGATGTCATCTTGAACCGTGGGTCCCACCATCATAATATCGTTAAGTGAATAACCTGAACTGGTTTTACTAGAAGCATCAAACACAGCCCGCAATTTTGTCGATTCACTCTGTTCTTTCAAAACTGGATGATGGGGTAAATAATTTGCATTTCAGGCTTTTCACACTCCGACAAATGACCTTGGTCTGCGTATTCTTGAATAAACTCGACATATTTTACTTTTATGTCAGGTTGCCTTTGAAAACGTTTTTCCAAAGAATCGAAACGCTTTCTAGCTAATTTGTATGAATCCCCTAACGCTAGTGGGTCCTTAATGAAAGGCAACGTGACGCAAAACTGACCATTAGCTAAGCGTCTTGTGTTTTGCTTGAAATGTTCTTCGCACGCCTCCTCTTCGGGGGACAACACTGGTGCAGCTGGTACTTCTTCCAGCTCCCAAAACTTACTTAGCTGATGGTGTATTTCCCTACTGAATCCACAGTGAGTACTGATTAAATTAGACTTACCACTATCGCTACATAACATCATGGGTCCTACCATCAACCATCCAAATATTGAATTTTGAAGCATTGGTTTGTTTTGACCGAGCTTAAGTTTTTCACTACTGATGACATCCCAAAAAATGTCCGCTCCTAACAATATGTCCACCTGTGACGGGCAATGATAATTAGGGTCCGCTAAATTAATATTGTGAGGAACAGACACCTCTGAAACATCTATTTTTTCACTCGGTAAATTACCTGTTATTTGTGGGATAATATAAGCATTTACTATTTTACAGGTGAGAGACTTATTCTTAAAGCGTGGCTGAATAGTTACCGTGCAACGGCGTAACGCATTGAAAGATATGTTATTAATGCCAGTCACTCGAATCGTATCAACAATCTCACTCTGCAAGTCTAATTTATCCCTTAGCGTCTCGGTAATAAAACTTGATTGACTGCCGCAGTCAAGTAAACAGCGCGCTTCGCTAATTTTATTTGTTTTAAAATTTTTTACTAATACAATTGCAGTTGATAATAAGACCTGATTTGCAACACATGTTGACAATGAAATTGGCGTAGACACAGACTCTTTCCCTTCTACATACTTTTGTGAGGTAGGAGACATAGTTCTATGTAGGAGGGTGTTGTGTTTACGCTTGCATATTACGCATGAACCGGCTTTGCATTGATGGGCAAAATGACCACCACGAAAACAGTTTATGCATACTTTTAATTTTCTAATCACATTATTTCGATCTTCTACGGACATTTTACTTAATTGTTCACAATTATAAATCTGGTGATCACCGTTACAGATACGACACACCCTATTGTTTAAGGTATCTGACGTGTTTGTTTCGCCAGCAGTAGCAACAAATGCCTTTTGTGGTTTATCGATTCGCTTAAAAGCGTATTGCTTATCGGTCTTGTCGCTACTGCTCGCGGAAATCATCTCTAAAACATCAGCCCTACTTCTTAAAAAATCATAAAATGAATCCAATGTAGGCTTATCCGTTAATGTGTTTTTGTGTTCTTCCCACTTAGTTCCGGTTACGGTTTCTAATTTACTCGCAAACATAAATATGATGAGAGTGTCCCAATTATGAGTCGGTTCTTCTAAACTATTTAAAGCCCTTAAATGTTTTGAAATATGATCTATTAGGAAACGCAGAGATTTATCAGTCTCCCTTCCGCTAGAAGTTACATTAAAAAGTGACTTAAGGTGAGAATGAATCAGCTGTCGTTCGTTATCAAAGCGATCGCAAACCAGTTTCCAGGCTACGGCATAATTAGCCGAGGAAATTTCTAACGATTCGATAACCGACGCTGCGCTGCCTAACAAGGATGCTTTTAAATATTGGTACTTGCAAATATCAGTGAGATTCTCATTATTATGCACAATAGATACATATGTGTCGCGAAATTCCAACCATTTATTGGGACAACCGTCGAAAACTGGCAATTTAATTGTGGGAAGACGAACGCCCGCGTCAGCCCCACCGTGGGGCGATCCGGCCGCGCCTGGATTTTGTTCACAAATAGTTTCGTGAAGAGAAATTAACTCTTGAGCAACACTTATTGCATTAAAAAATATTTTCTCAGTATTTTCCCTTTCTACCCATTCTACCAAATCTTCCGATCTTATTTTCGATTCCGAAATTTCTAGGTTAATTTGAATCTTATCGTATTCCTCAAACAACAGATCTATTTTACTAAGTCTTACTTTCAACTCATTAACATTAGCTTTAGTAACAACCTTATAATTTTTAAACTCCGTTAAGTAATTCTTAAAGGTCGTTAATCGTCCCTTAATGGAACCTCTTTTCGCTCTTAACTCTGTGTCCGTCATAATGTAAACAAACAACTATAATTAGATTATAATTTAGGTAAAACAGTAATTAAATTAAGATGGTTTAAATACCTCGATATACGTAAACGTATAAATAACTTGTTGTCAGGCCGGCCAAGTACCCACACTCGCTAGATCCCGGCGTGCGGCTCAAGTGCGGCGCAGCGGAGGTCAATCAACAGTGGCCGATGCGCGTGCGCCGGTACACAAATGCACTGGAATGTTCGGCCGGGCGGTTAACTAACTTAATTATTAGCCGATTGCAAAAAAACACAGATGCACTATGATTTTAGGAGCGAAGAGAAATAATAGAAAAAGGATAGCTTTAATGGAATTGCTATTAGCGTAAGACAATACTTAATGGTATTTTAACTGCAACGTTATGTAACCGAGCCGCCGCGATATTTCTTATTAGTTTTAAATCTCAGTAATGAATAACTATTACGACCGGTCACTCACATTAACGCGCTAACGATAAACAATAAATAACGCATAAATAATCTAAGTAAATAACAATGTAGGCAATTAAACCGTCACTATAGCTTAGCGAATATTTATACTGACGGTGTTTAACTTTTAGTGAAAGATAGATAGAATTTTTTAACATTGCAGTGAAATGTGAATTGAACTAGAAAGATAATTTAATTATGTTATTTAAATGACTATAAATATAGGTAATTTAAATTGCCGAAAAAAATGAGAACTGCTCGCACAAACAAAGCTTTACAGGGCAAAATGAAATTAATAGGATAAGGAACGGGCAAACCTCCCTTTTAGAAGAAAACTGCTTGTTGCCGGTCCACTTGATTTTCTGCGATGCCTGCAGTGTTTGCCGTGTGCGCAGGTAACACTACGAATCCACGTAGTAACAGATTTACGGTCGCCAAAATGTTAGGGCACTCCTCGCTAAATGTAGTTCTCTCCAGGCCAGGGTATCAGGATCGTAGAAGAAGAACTCAGGATGATGCACAATTACTTTAATATATATATATATACAGTCAGTTTGACAGGAAAGTAAATAACTTTAACACGTATTGCCGCCTTGGCTGTACAGAGCAGTCTAAATGGCCGCTGTCCGGGGATGATCCGTGACGTCGTCGTGACGTCACCGCGATGCATGCTAACCGCAGCCGTGTGTTGTTGTGGCGTCAACAGGAGTAGAAAGTTATTTTGGGGGTGATTTGCTTCGAAGTTGATATCAATACTCCTTAGTGCTTTTGATTTAAATTACATTTTATTTTGACACATGTTTGAATACTCGATCCGAAGACACGGCTTCATAGGAACGTAGAGTTCGAAATTTGAAATGGTAAGGACTAGACATCTTGGTTAAGCCGCGTTTTCACTTAGTGTTCTGAACAAACATTTGTTTAGAGCAAATATGATTGCGGTTTTGCCGATGTTCGCTCAAAATAGCATCAATGTAGCGTATCTACTGTGTTAAAAAATAATAATTTTATTAAATACTTAAGATGAATGTAATTTAATAACAATGTAGATCTGATTGAAAAAAATATACCTTGTTAAGTTTCTTGCCGGTTTCTTCTCAACAGGGTTTTTTCCGAACCGGTGGTAGATTCTTCGACGTTCATAGGAGCATCAATCGATGCCTAAATTGAATAAAAAATTTTGACTTTGACTTTGACTTTGAATAGAAAATGTCCGTTTTCATTCAACGAGGAAAGAGAACAGTTGTTTATAACAAAATCGTAAACAAAGATTGGAGACCCACCGAACACGTACAATGTCGAGCGAATGCACAGAGCAACAGCTCGCTCGCCACAGACGTCGTTTTCACTGGATGAATGAGTGAGCGACCCGCGTCCAGCCGATTATCACTGAATAAACACGTTCGCTCGCTTAGAACTGTTCAGGACACTGGGCTGATTTTTCAATCATCGAATAAATATTATCTGACGGATAACGTGTAAAGCGGCTAAATTGTAGCGTCATGCATACAGTGCAACTGACGCAGTGCTGTCAGTCAACTTATTTAGTCAACTTATTCTATAATTTAACCAGTTGATGACATTTATGCGTTGATTGAAAAATCGGCCCTCAGTGAAAACGCAGCTTTATAAAACATACAAATCATTCCATATTCAAAAAAAAACAATATTTAAATCGGTTTAGAATTCGAAATTTCAATTTTATTTGTTCTTGGATATTTGAATGAAAAACTTACCTTATACCTAGATTTTCTTTAGAAAATTCCTTGGAAATCTCTTAGATTACCTACTTAGCGAATATTTGCGAATATATACACGAATTACCGACATTGTAAACGAAACGAAACTTCAAATTTTGCAAACCATTTTGTCTACGTTTGTCAACCACTTCCTGATCTGATCTCTGATAATAACTAATTATATGTACATATAAGTATTTGCATTTCACCAAGCTTTTGCTTTTACAAGCGCAGCGTGGGACGTCCACCAACAAGATGGACGGACGTTTTGGTGAAGGCCGCAGGTTCAGGGTGGATGCAAGTCGCTTCCAACCGTAATGATTGGGCGTAAATGAGGGAGGCCTATGTCCAAAAATTCAAAAATGCAAAATTCCCAAGGGATAGAAAAAAAATCAACTTCGGAGCTCATTTTAAAATGTCTTTCACCAATAGAAAAGATACACTGTCCTTGATTAACATAGGATGCTATTTTCCGGATAAATGCAAACTCCCGCGGTATAGAAAATAGTAAATTTAACTTCGGGGCTGAGTTTAAAAAAAATTACCAATAGAAAGCTACACTATCCTTCATTGGTATAGGCTAGGCTACCTACTATTTATTCGGTAAAATGCGAAATTCCCGTGGGATAGAAAGAAGTCAATAAGTATCACTTGAGGGCTGATTTGAAAATTTCTTTCACCAATAGGAAGCTACACCAACCATTATTTACATAGACTACTTTTCTCCGTGAAAAAGCAAAGTTCCCACGGGAAAAAATAAGTGAATTCAACTACGGGGCTGATTTTAAAACTTCTTTTACCGGTACAAAGCTACACCTTTAAGGACATAGGCTACTTTTTCTCGGGGAAAATGCAAAATTCCCGCGGGACAAAAATAAGCAAAAATTTGCATAGAATAAGGACAAATTTGTTGAAATTCCCACGGGATAGAGAATAAACGGGATTTATAATATTCACTAACTGATACTGATGATGATGAAATGATAATAATGATGGATCTTGCCGTTGCCGGATTTTTGTTTTATACAATGAAAGAGATGAAGAAGCTTTACCACAAATTGGAATTCTACGCGGACGAAGTCGCGGGCAAAAGCTAGTCTATATATATAAAAGAAGAAACTGACTGACTGACTGACTGACATATCAACGCACAGCCCAAACCACTGGGCCTAGAGATTCCAAATTTGGCATGTAGGTTCCTTATAAGTTCTAGGGGTGCACTAAGAAAGGATTTTTCAAAATTCACTCCTTAAGGGGGTGAAAAGGGGGTTCAAAGTTTGTATGGGGAAACAAGATTAGTTCAACTATTTTATTCGAAACTTCACAGAAGTACTCCTAATGATAAATGAGTAAACACGTGTTTCAGGTTTTTTGAGAATTCAACCCCTAAAAGGGGGAAAGGGGTAACAAAGTCTGAAAATCAACATGGGTGTTGTTTCTATGGTTTATCGGGTCGCTGGTTATGAAAACAACAACGGTTATAAAATCCGATGTGGCATACGTAAAATACCATCTCCCTGGATGGGGTGCGATGGGGTTGAAATGTCTAAATATCAATATGGGTGTCGTTTTTAAGGTTTTGCCCAAACCACTGGACCTAGAGACTTGAAATTTTGCACATAGATACCTTATACAATGTAGGCATCCATTAAGGAAGGATTTTTGAGAATTTTCACGGGAACGGGAAAAAACGGGATTAATATATTCGATTCCGAGTGACCCTATCTCAGTAACTATAATAACAAGACTCTTCAAATTTGATACACAAGTAGGTATTACATTAGTTGAAACATTAATTTCAGGATTTTTCAAAATTCTCACGGGATGAGGAAAAAATGGGATTTTTCGTTTTACTGGTGGTAGAAAGCTGAAATTTGGCAAGTGGGTTCCTTGGAGAGTGTAAGGGAGTATTTAAGAAAGTGTTTCCCGAAATTTTTACGGGAACGGGAAAAAACGGGATTTTTGCGTATTACTGGTTGTAAGCTAAAATTTCAAAATTTATAAGTTTAACCGACTTCAAAAAAAGGAGGAGGTTATGTATTCCACTTTATGTATTTTTTTTATGTAGGTATGTTCACCGATTTCTCAGTCAATTGTGAACCAATTTTAAAATTATTTTTTTATTCGAAAGAATATGATATACTCCTGAGATGGTCCTATCATTGTCACGCAAGCAAGCAAGCGTGCATGCATGCTTGCTTGCATCTTGCTTGCATGCTTGCTTGCTTGCTTGCCTGTATGCTTGCTTGCTTGATATCTTGGTTCTTTGGAATTCTCATGGTACACGCGAGCGAAACCGCGGGCAAAAGCTAGTAACTTAATATTTTTGCTGTAATAGCGTTTTGAAAATTTGAGATTACCTCTCATTTTTACGATACTCTGTGTATTTGTATGGGAAAAAAGTGCTTCATTTTAAAAAGTCGTAAAAGTTGTTTGTAATTCACTGACATCCTCTTAACCCTGAATTCCTATCACTCAAACAAATGTTTTTTGTTCTACGACTTTTTAAAATGAAGCACTTTTTTTCCCATACAAATACACAGAGTATCGTAAAAATAAGAGGAAATCTCAAATTTTCAAAACGTTATTACACCAAAAATATTAAGTTATGACAAAAACTGTAAAACAAAAATCGTTTGTTTAAGTGGTAGGAGTTTAGGGTTAAAAGGATGCTAGTGAATTACAAATAACCCTGTATAGGAGAATTAAAAAAAGAGGTAGACCAAAAGAAAGATGGGCTGATGAGATAGTAGGAATAGCCGGCGAACATTGGACTGTAAAAGCAAAGGACAGACGGATGTGGAATGAAATGGAGGAGGCCTTTACCTGTTGAGGGGTCCAAATTGAAGTGTGCTGTTTAATTTAATGGAAATCAATTTAAAAATAGAATATAGAATTAAATCATTAGTATAAAATAATTTATTAATACTGAAATGTTATTTATTACAAAATGAAATTTAATTTAGAAATAATTATGAAATGTTGATTTAATAATTAGTGTAATAATTTATTTATGCATGCACCTATGATTTACTATGATATTATGTGTATAAAAAGGCTATAATTATAATAATAATAGGAGAATTGCGTTTTGACAGCTCATAAAAAGTACAGGTTGAGTCACAAAAACTAGCATGAATGGATTGAACAAAAGTAATGTCACTTTGACATATTTGTAGGAAAATGACTGATGCATGTAATTTTCATATTTGTGTGAAGTCTTTGATCAATTATAACTGTAGATACACATTGCCGAACAAAATCCCCTTCAAAGAATGTCCGAACTTTTTTATTTGGTTGCGTAACAAATAAAATCATCACCTACACAGAAATTTGAACCTAGTCTTTACTTCATTACAGTCGAATTTCGGTTGACACTTGACAGCTAAACTTGACAATTTCACGCAACGTTCCGAGAAAAAAGAAGGCCACTTTTATCAAAGTGGCGCTCATTTAGCTCGGACATTTTCGGGCGCGCGACTGTGGATCTACAGTTATAATTGATCAAAGTGTGAAGTGTATTCAAATAGGTAGCACATAGATACTTTCATTCACTCATTCGATCCATTCGTGCCAACTCTTGTGAATCGACCTGTACGTCAGGTGATTGGTGGTGTCAACATCCGTATTGTGTGGCCACTACGGAACCAATGGTCGCGGTCTCACCATCCTCATTGTCACTGGACTGCAGTACACAGGTGACGGATTCCCCCAACTCTCCATCCGCCGCCTCCTGGCTGGTCAGGAGCCGGTAGGACTCCTCGCCATCACCGTCCCCGCATCTGCCAACAATTTGTACCATAAGAAAACCGGTCAACTGTACAACAATATTTTAAAGTAATTCAGTAAAAAACAAATATTCAATTTATTTACACGGCGTTACAGCGAACCAATACGCCGAGAAATGAAGAGAGAATACAAACTTTTAGCATAATTCATCTTTTGTCAGAAATTATCATTTTGCATAACTCTTTTTTCTCAGAAATTATTCAGGAATTTTGAAATGATTATCCAGTAGGACTCTATAGGTTAGGCTAGGTTTGTTTTATAACAATTCTGTACAATTAATGGATTCAGAGCAAAAAAAGTTATGCGAAATGATAATTTCTGACAAATGATAAATTCGGACAATAGTTCTTATGACGATTATTACTTATTACACAGCCATGACTCACTTGACAAGTGTAAGACTGAGCACGTCCATGTTGAGCAGTCCCTTGTTGGAGTCGAGGATCTGATAGCCGAGCTCCTTGTGCCCCGAGTCGCTGCCCTCGGACATGTCCGGCAGGATGTGCTCGCTGCCGCTTGCTTCATTGTTCTCGTACGGTGTCACCTCCACTATTTCCAGTTGCCCTGAAAATGTTAGTGTAGGGCTTATTATACGTCCCACTGCAGGGCCCAGTGCGGATTGGGAACTTCACACCATTGAATTTCTCCTCAGGTGTGTGGGCTTAGGGGGTAAGCTCATGGTAAATTTCAAATACAATTTCGCACATAAATTCCGAAAACTCAGAGGTGCGAGCCCGGATTTGAACCCACAACCCTCTGCTCGAGAGGCAATGGGTCAAACCAGTAGGCCACCACGGCTTCACGGCAAAGGGAATTTATGTCATAATTCATCGGCTGAAAAGACGCCAAGTTTTAAAAAGTAAAAATAGGGTAAAGGCCTTATTCCCTTACAAGTCTTAAATCACTCTCACCAAATCCGATAAAAGTCTTTCGACTGATTGCCGATAATATCGACGACTGTAATCTAAAATGGCGTAAGGGACAAAATAGCGAAAAAGAGTTGTGAACTGTAGTAAGAGTTAAACTAGAATTCATATCCAAACACCGGATTGACAGGTGCAAATCTGTACTGACGTTTAATAGTGCGAGGACACATTAAACTAATTTTATTAGTTGTTATCGATAAAAATGACGTACAACCGTTGTCTAATTTTAAGAATTTGAATTAAGAAGAAAACGTCATACACAAAAATAAACGTTTTGAGGAATTAACTTCTTTAATATTTTTTTTATATGATTTTCATAATATTTATGATCAACATTTTTTCCACATTTTCATTTTAAACCGATTTGAAAAACAAAAAGGTAGGCTTAATTTGGTTGGAATGCTATATAATATTGTTGTAGGTACTGGATGAATTATTCAATGTAATTTCAATAAGAAATAAGAAATAAGAAATTTATTAGATTTCTCCACCACCAAGTACAATGTTGGAACTTAATATTACAATAAAGTTGTAATTGGGAGACTTGAGTGGGGGAGACTGGTGCCCGAACTAGGGAGATCCTGTGTGTCAGGTCACCAGGTCTCCTGCCCTCAGATGTCCGCAACTACTGAGTTACAGCAGAAAACAATATGCGTTACAAATTAAATTAAGAATATGAAATAGATTTTAACCATATTTCATAAGGATGTGTAAGTGTATGTGTGAGTGAGTGAGTGTGTGAGTGTGTGTGCGTGTGTGTGTGTGAGTGTGTGTAAATCTGTGTATGCGTGCATGTGTGTGTGTGCGTGCATGTGAGTGCGTGCGTGTGTGCGTCTACGTGTGAGCGCGCGAATGAAAGTGACTGCGCGGTGCGCGTTGGAGCAATGCAAGATTAGGTTTAAATTGATTTCATAATAATGCTTGAAGCAGATTTTCTGTCGCATTATAATCCAAGCTTTGTAACCAATTAGAAACAACCTTCTTACAGCGAGTTTGGGTTAAAGGGTAAATAGTTAACTCCCTGCTTATTTTATTGAAAAGGAAACCTCCCAGATAACAAAAGAACCTGTGGGAAAAACGTGAACTAAACTTGGGAGCAGGACACACCCTGTCCTTCCTGCGTTTGCCCGACAAGGATTCTGGATCATACGGAAAGAGTGCGTGCTGTTTTAATATTATATTTAGAATGAAGAGTTGTCTCACCGTAAGGACCTTAGCTCGTTTATATAATTCAGTTGAAGGAAAAAGAAAAGGAAGGGAGTGGCTCACTTTAAGAATTGCCCTTTGTGCGCGTTCAAGTTTTAGGAAGTGGGTTTTGGTAGCACCGCCCCAAGATGTTATGCAATATGAGAGAATAGATTGGCAGAGCGCAAAATAAACAGTTTTTATGATTTTTGGGTCAGCTACATGTCGGAGATTTTTGAAAATAAACATTAATTTGCGGACTCTAGCTGTGAGGAGATCTATGTGGGGATGAAAAGAGAGCCTACTATCTATCAATATACCGAGATATTTGATGACGGAAGTGCGTTCCAGGACAGGACAGTGACAGGACGAATTATTAGGGTCAGCGCAGGAGTGAGCTTTAATGGTGAGAGGACAGGTATATGATGGAGTTGAGGATTTAAGGGAAAAGGAAATATACTTTGTCTTGTCAACATTTAAAGTTAATTTATTCATCGCAAGTGTTTTAGATACCATGTCAAAACCAGCCTGAGCATACACATAAATTTCAGACCAAGAGTTTGCGTGAAATAAGATAGCGGTGTCGTCAGCGAATGTAATGATACGACCATTTTGAGGCTGTAGTTGACAAAGGTCATTGATATACACCAAGAAAAGGGTCGGCCCGAGTATGCTACCCTGCGGTGTACCATAAGAAATCTCCAATTCATTACTAACGTGGTCCCCTAATTTGACACACTGGGTACGATTTGCAAGGTAGTCCTCAAACAAGCGCAGCTGCAATCCTCTGACGCCCATTCCTTCAAGTTTACTCACTAGTATGGGGACAGAGACTGTGTCAAAAGCTTTCGCTAAGTCCAAAAAAATTGCGAGTGATTTTTGTTTGCTATCCAGTTTATCCACAATGTATTCAGTTAGTTCGTGGACTGCATCAGCTGTGGACTTACCTTTGCGGAAACCGAATTGGGAGGGGGATATAAGATTATTAGATTCGAGGAACTTGGTTAGTCTTGAATTCATTATTCGCTCGAGTATTTTAGAAAGTGCCGGGAGGATAGAAATAGGTCTGTAGTTATCAACACAGTCTCTGTCACCCTTCTTGTGAATTGGAACGATGACCGACCTTTTAAAGAGTCGTGGAAAAGTACCGGTTGACATCGCAAGGTTGCATAGGTAGGTAAGAGGAGAAACAAGGAGGGCTTTAAATTGTTTAATGAACGCACTCGAGATATCATCAATCCCGGTGGCACAGTCATTTTTAAGATTTGAGATCAGCCTCTCCACCTCTTCCTCGTCCGTGGGTAAAAGGACGAAAGAATTCACCGGAGAGGTATTTAGGAAATTAGATGATGCTAGATTAGAACTATATGAATTAAATTTTTCAGCAAGTGATTTACCAACTTTAGCAAAGTAGTCATTAACATGATTAACTGATTGAGTGGGATTAGTTTGGGACACCAGCTCTGTATAGGATTCTTTTATCTTTTTAGTGTAAGTAATATTTTTAATAGTATCCCATAGTTTCTTGTTATTAGACCCCGCATTAAGAATTAAGTTTTTTTCAAAGTCATTTTTAGTTTTTTTAAGTATTTTGTTACAAAAGTTTCTGTATCTCCTGTATGTCGTTTTCAAAATTTCGTTGTCTGGCGCATTTTTCGTTTTTTTATGTAGGTTATCTCTATTTTTCATACATTTTAAAAGTCCGGGGGTAATCCAAGGTTTTTTAATTAATTTGCGGTTAGGAACTTTAGTAATAGTTGTATTAGATTTTATAGCAGTAGATAATACAGAAATGAGATAAGAGGTTGCCTCGTTTACATCGTTAATATCATACAACGGCGTAAAATCAATATCATTTATATCTTTTTGAAGGTTCGCAGTGTTTATGCATCTTTTTGTCCTGGAAGGTTGGGGGTCAATCGTCTTTAGGGCTAGGTAAAGAATTACGCATTCGTGGTCAGTCAAAGATGAGTTTGCAACGAGGCAGCGTGCGTAAGATTTAGTTTTAAGTATCATATGGTCCAAACAGGTACGACTATGTGTTGGGAGGGTGTGGGCTGGTAACATTCCATGAGAAGCCAATAGGTTAAGATAATTCAATGAGCTCGCATCAGAATAACCTTCCACAATATTTATATTAATATCACCCGTTAATAAAATATTTTTATAACATCTGTTTCTTGTCAGCAATGTATCTAAGGACTCGAGAAAATCAGTGATATTTTTTTGTCCGGGAGGGCGATACAAGGCTATTAATAATGTTTCGTGATTAATTTTTAATGATAAACAGTTAAGATCTGATAACACCGGTTCTTCAACCTGTACCGAAAAGTTCTTTTTCACGTACACTACAACTCCTTCGTTTTGGGTTGAGTTTTTTTGTGTAAAGTAGGAATTGTAGTCGTTAATTATTGGAATTTGAGGGGTAGATTTAAGCCAACATTCCGTTAGCACAATGATATCCCATTGTACAATAGTTCTGACTAAGAGAGTCATTAAACCAGCGAAATTACATGTAATGCTCCTTATGTTCTGAGTGAGAATCTTTAGGCAGGAAGAGTGATCCGGAACTAAGGAGCCACAATCCTCAAGGTCACAGGAGGCGGGGTCAGCTATTGTTAGCGAATCTAAATCAAAGTTTATTAAATTATTACTTATGTTATTGAATGGAAGTAGATAAGGGCTGAAATGAGGTGAACACTAACGGGTGATGGGTGTGGTAACAGGTGATGTTTAAATGTTATGATCTCGCGGGCTGCTTCAATATGATATCTTAATTTTAAAAAGTGAAAATTATTTTCATTGTTTGGTTCGTGTGTAAAGTATGTGTATGGTGTGTGCAAATGCAAAATTGTGTACAAAAGGAAATCTATATTCACGGTATGATAGACATAAATATTTCTAAACAAAATGAACTTTTTATAAAAATAAAAGCTAAATGATATTTTAAACAAAAATAAATGAGGAGATACTAGTCATTGTAATTTTGCTAGATCATCTTTGTTATTAATTAGGATTGCGGGCGAGTCCTCCCGCTTGCGTAGGTATATTTTCCCATAAGAAGTCCAGCAGCCGTGGTAATGGTGATCTTTTTTGAAAGTCCTGGCCAAGTAGTGGAGATGTTTTGCCTTTTTAGTCAGACTTTCAGCTAAATAAATCGGCAAGATTGGCCCTGGCTGATTTAAATGACGGGTACTAAGTGGATGCAACTTATTACTCTTATTAAAGTTTTTACAGGCCTTAATTAGGTTTTCTTTTTTTCCAACGGTGGTGAAGTCAACAATTATAGGTCCGGTTGATCCTTCTTTAGCTTTTACTCGAAGAATGTCTCGTATGTCCGAGTCTTGGATGTTTATATCAAGAACATTGCCTACATCTTTTACCAAGCTAACTAGCGTATCTTTTCTTTCGATCCCGGGCTTTGGAATATTTTTTATTTCCACTGACGATATTTTGGAGCTTCGCTCCAGGACTTCAATTTTCGATTCGAGTGTATCAATATAGCATTTATAGTCGCAATTTTCTCGCTGAAGTTTATCCAATTTGGTTAATAAGTCGTCATATTTTTGCGACATAAATTCGACTGATTTATGTATTTCTACGTTTTGTATAATCACCGAATTCATGGCTTCGGTTAATGATTCAAATTTCTCATCATGCCTCCTATTCGACATAATTATTAGTTCCTTAATTTGGTCCAAGTTACTCATATTTTCTTCAGGACGGATTTCACATTTCCTTTTCACCCGTCTAGTGATGTTAGTATTGGATTCAGAGTTTAATGTCTCCGCGGACGTATTTAAAACTGGGTCAGAAGCTGAGTATTGTGTTTGATGAAGCGGGCCGAAGGAATTAGGTGGCGTACGTTCCATATTATGTATTAATTTCTGTACCAATTTGTTGCGATCAATAAAAGTAGGCCTAAATATACGGCCGGATTCCGACGGCAGTTGCACAATGCAGTGAGCGGATACATGCGCTAACGCAGCAAGTAGGCGGAGCCAACCGCTCAATTACGGGTGCTGATTCGTCGTGCGAGTGTGTGAGTAATAAAAATGTGACTTGATAATTATAGTTGTCTCCGTAACACAGTGTTGTTTCACTCACGCGGCCGACGTTGAACTCCGTGGATGTATGCACTCCTGGTAATCGTATGATTTAATTTTAACTATTTACGAGTTTAATTTTAAAAAATAAATATTTTAGCCGTTTTGCAACGCGTCAGTTCGCACGGACAGCTGAGAGGAGAGCCCTGAGAGAATGTTTGTCAAAAGTGACTCGACACAGTCAATTTCAGATATCAGTTGTTTATAGTTGCAATAAGTATAAATGAAAGAGGTTTGCACATAATTAAAAGTATTCAAATTTAGCCATTAGTTGTGATAATGATGGTTAAAAATTGTTTTTTATCGATGTCGATAAACTGAGTCGATTTTGAATAAATCACTAGCACTGGTACATTTTTGCCCCCGTCAATCCGGTGTTTGTTCATATCTCATTTTCACTATTATGTCCCTTACGCCAATTTAGATCACTGTCGTCGATATATATATAAAAAACCGGCCATGTGCGAGTCGGACTCGCGCACGAAGGGTACCATTATCTATAAAAAATTGCGGTTTACGATTTATGACGTATTAAAAAAAAACTACTTACTAGATATCGTTCAAACAAACCAATTTTCGGTGGAAGTTTATATGGTAATGTACATCATATATTTTTTTTAGTTATATCATTCTCTTATTTTAGAAGTTACAGGAGGGACACACTTTTTACCACTTTGGAAGTGTCTCTCAAGCAAGCTATTCACTTTAGAAAAAAATGATATTAGAAACCTCAATATCACTTTTCAAGACCTATCCATAGACACCCCACACGTATGGGTTTGACGAAAAAAAATTTTTGAGTTTCAGTTCTAAGTATGGGGAACCCCCAAAACTTATTGTTTTTTTTTTTCTATTTTTGTGTGAAAATCTTAATGCGGTTCACAGAATACATCTACATACCAAGTTTCAACAGCATAGTTCTTATAGTTTCGGAAAAAAGTGGCTGTGACATACGGACAGACAGACATGACATGATGTTTTTGATTGCCTACGGAACCATAAAAACAATTCATTATATAGATCTTTCACTTTTCTAACAGTATTTGGATTTGGGTTGGGTCTCTTTCTAGCTACCCCTTTGTAAGTTTTATATGTGGTTTATTCCCTGCCATGTACCATATTTACCATCTTTAAAATCCGCCGTGAGAACCTGCGTCTCTGTGATAACTTGCTCTTCATCCGACATGACGCAGACCTGAAATATAAGAAACATCATCATCATCATCATTTCAGCCGAAAGACATCCACTGCTGAACATAGACTTTAGTAAATATACAAGTAAATATTCTGTGAATATTTCAAGCGTCTACCTGTTGCCATTATCAATATTTAGCAAAAGCAAGCAAAAAATATCACGTTTGCTGTATGGCAGCCCCCTTATATTTCTTTTATTCTGTTTTTTTAGTATTTGTTGTTATAGCGGCAACCAAAATACATCATCTGTGAAAATTTCAACTGTCTAGCTATCACGGTTCATGTTATATAGCCTGGTGACAGACGGATGGACGGACAGATAGCGGAGCCTCAGTAATAGAGTCCCGTTTTTACCCTTTGGGTATGAAAGCCTAAAAAAACACTGCTTATCATATCTCTATGATACTCAAAGTATGGTTTGACAAATTTAGGCTCTATATTGTCTGTCTATATTATAGGTATAGATGAGTAAAGAATCAATAACATTACGATTACTAGTATTGAATGTACTTATATAGCTACAAAAAATATGGTGAACTGATTCCATAAGCGTCAACGAACCGTTAGTTATAAGATCATTACAGTATTTCTGACATCTTGGTCGACATCTAAAGTATTAATTTGGTGAGCTAAGTAGTCTTCCTTCTATTCATCTCAACTTTACTCCAACTTATTGTCATGCTCAGTTTCATAAAATAGGATGTTTGTGTACCTAGACATCTTGGTTATGTTAAGGATGGAAAGACGGTGAAAAATAGTGAAAATCCAATAGACCATGCGCATTATGTTAACAGCAAACTTTAGAAAACACAAACAAAATAATACTGCACTGCAAAATCGTAATCCCGTGCGTAAATGTCAAAATGTTTTCAAAAAAATCTTGCAACACCAATGGAATCGGTGTTTCTACACAACGATGTTTTTAATTTTATTATTATTGCAACAATCTACTTACTTTTGATGGCAACAATTGATATTTGTTGATGTTTAATCAAGGACAGTAATATGAAAACTTTAAACTGCGAAGAAAGTAAGCATTCGACTGTAATTTCAACACAAATAGCTGATATACGACGCCATTACAGATAGATAATACCAAGTACCACACCACGTTAAATAAAATCTCTATGTGTGCAACGATTTACGATTTGTGTACCATAGTGCTAATGCTGCCAGTAAGTAAAATTTACCCTTTTGTTCATTCCAATATTCAATTTTATTTTAAAACCATATCAATTTGAGATAAGAGTTACTTTAAAAATTGAAACAAAACTCAAAATACTACTTTTAAAAACATATTTGCTTTCAAACTTAGACAACGTTTTTTTTTTAATATGTCAAAATAGCGTCTAAAGCGTCTCCTCAAACGTAAACGTGGTAAACAGTGGAACGATGACTCATCGCAGATACGACGAGCTCATCTCACCTCACGTCCTTTTCACCTCACCTGTCGTTATTTCATTTTTTTAACTTTTTTTTCATACCAATTTGCATTTTAATTTATTATATACACTTACAACACAGCATTATGTAACAATTCACCCTTAGTATGCAATGGCGCTGTTCAGAGCTGCCCCTGAAGAGTGCCGGAGCTCTGATCAGTGGCAAAATCACAAAAGCTACATGTTTGTTACTGAGTTTTCATTTATTAAATTAACTTATTTAATTTGATATATTTAGTGATTTTGTCACTAATCAGGGCAACGGTATGCGACGGGGGTGGCACTGCTGGATGCTAAGTCATGCGAAGATTTAAAACAATTTTGCTTTAAGTGGAGCCAATTTTTGAGAACAACCATATTAAAAAAGTAGTTTTGCTGTTAAGCTATATATATATATATATATATATATATATATATATATATTAACGGTTTGTGAAAAGAGAAACATATTTATCAATACACATTTTCGACTATGATAATTTCGACAAATAAAAATGATAACATAGTGAATACTGATGTCATAGTACGGGAGGCGCTCTACTTTTTTTTGGATTATTGAACAATTTACAGCAAAAACAGATCGTTGACCCACACACAACTTCTATCTTCCTCTGAAAATCAATGAAACTTTGACCTTTTTACCTATGGCATGCGATTGGTTGAGCGTACCAAACATCAACACCGGTTGCTCTATCTCACTCTTTCTTACAGAAAACTCCATTGAAGCTATCAAAAAAATAAGAAATGCTTTATTTAACGCAAATGCGTCACAAAACCAAAATTAAAATTTGGAACACAAAATATTTTATTTATACAATTTCAAGAAAGAAAGCATTTTTATTGTTTGATCTCTCATTTAAATGTAAAAAATGTTTAAATTTCGTGTTCTGCATCGCGCTATCAGAGTTTTGCAGGCGCCATTGTATATAAGAAAGTTTTTAGAGATTAGTCTCGGGAGGTCCGTAGCTACTCTGTGGGCCGGTGCTGGCAGGGAGCCGGTCTGATTCCTTGCCATCAGATATGTTGAAGCGTATTAAGCAATTCATATATGGTAAATAATGTCAAGAAAATGATAAAGAGAGACTTCGGTCTCACCCACACTGTAGTAGCTGATTTGACTTCCTCTTTTATGCAAAATACATGTTGAAGAATACGGTTATTAGTTATTTTTTTTACAAAAGATGGAATGATAATATTTATTTTTTAATATTTGGGCTAATCGATAAAGAAATGAAATAAAAATTACCTATTAAAGCACACGTACTCTTTGTTTCGCCTAAGCTTTTGTAAGGTAGCTTGACATATTCTTATTTCATTATGTAGACAATTCTTATGAATTAACTCAGTGTTTTTCAACCTGTGGGTCGCAACCCCCTGGGTGGTCGCGAAGCTTCTGGGGGGGGGTCGCCAGAGGTCGCATAAAAACACTGTAACATACGCATGCATACATGATAAAAAAGCGAAGGGTCGGGGGGGTCGCGAAATATTTTTTCATACCAGGGGGGTCTCATCATGAAAAAGGTTGAAAAACACTGAATTAACTAATTTCATTTCTTTATTTCATTGCACATCACACTTGTAAATAGTTAAAAAAAAAATATTACTTTGTAGTTTGAAAGGAAGAATTACTTTTTAAACATTTGTTACTCACTGTGTTCAGAACTTTTAATTTCTGAGTTAAATAAAAGCGTCATAATAGTTAAATGTTTGTGATTTTTTTTCTCTATTTTTAGCCAATTCAATGTGAGTGAATGAAAAAACAAAAAAATACGAATTAAACAACTACACTAAATATTATATTGAAACAAAAATTGTTTAACTAGACTATTTTGCATTAGGTTGCAATCGTAAATATTAATTGTATTACACAAAACAAACTAACAAAAAGAGAGTCAAAGCCGCTACATCGGTATGTGTGGGAACTAGTCCCATTTTCATCATTTTGCTGTTTGTCAATATTTTTTTAAATCATTTTATATTAAACCCATACATGACGAACCCATACGAGACGACATATTCAGATGGTGGAGGTTTAGGCCGGCCCTCCACCACGACCAGTTTCCCGTGTAGCATTGGACTCCCCGATGTAGAGTCAATATCATTTGTATTTATATCGCCAACTTCAAAAACTCCGTCAGCGCGATGTAGACCCGGCCATCTGATTGGTTCACTGGCGTGACGTAGCTGTGAGGTAATGTGGGTCAGGTGGGCCGGTAAGCAAAGGTGTGTAACTCCTCAATCCGAGTTTTCAAACGACGGGTTTTGCTGGAGTTCGTGGAAGGTTTCTTGCAATCTAGTTTATTTTAAAGATTACAGGATCTTTCGTAGCTCAGAACTTTAATCTGTAATGCCAACACAATATGACAATATATTTAACTAAACGAAAATTCCTAAAACGTTATTTTTTTTTTATTTAAGTGATTGACCTCTATCTCACCTGATAGTAAGTACAAACGAGGTCAAACATGTAGCTCACCGGTTCAGTATCGGCCTATTTACTCTGGCCTTGAGTAGCCCTAAATTGTATCATGTAAAGTAATATGCTCACAAAACATTCCTTTACATTACCTTTTTTGATTTTTGAGAGAGCCCTAAAACTAGAAATATCCTCTTACTACGTTGCTCCTTCGGTGTATGAATCAGCGAGCTGTTACACCCACGCACCGTTAACGTCGCTACGTCACGATTCACGTAAAAGGAGTCGAAGGCTATAAATAAAGTCAATACCGTCGCAACAAGCGCATACAATTGACGTTTAGTTGCATGTTGATCTGATCAAGTTGTATGCTCAACTGACGATTTTGTTCTCAATTGGAAACATATAATCAATAATTACAAACATTAGTTTTATTTGATGTCGTGAGCAACATAAATTAATTATTTTTATATTCCAAGAGATTACTAAAATAGACGTACATACATATTTGGCTTTCTTCAGAAACTTGATTCTTGCAAGATTTAAGCGCTCTACATTTAAAAAATTAACAACGTTCACACAATATCCCTAGGAATGCTGTGCTGCGTCAGTGTTTATGAACAAAGGAAGTTGGCTGTAGGGGTACATTGAAGTACTTATTTACAATTGGTCTACTATGACTACACTGTAATGACAGAACCTCACTCACTCCTGACGCGTAAAACTTTATAGTAAGCAAATAACTGAAGTAATTGTCGATATAGCTAAACTGGTAAATTGTTAATTACTCCTAGACTGGTTGATTGCCAATTGAAACGCACCATCAATACATATCAACTTAATTAAAAATAAGATAAACTTAGCTTAGTTTGATATAGAGAGTCTAACACTATGTGGGTATTGTGGCTGCAACAAACACAGACCGACAGATAGACAGACGCACATACATAGGCATGCACAAAGTGACACCGAAGTGATTCTTTAAGAGAACTATTTATGCCTATTTAAGTACAAAATACTGAAAAGAGCTAATAGTTTAGTTATTTACCAACTCAATTTGGAGGAACTGAAACAAATACTTTGCTCACCCTCGACCTCATTCATTAATATGGACCTCCGCAAAGTAACGTCTGATTCAAGAAATTATTTAATTTGGAGGCTCTATTGTGATCGTGACTCGTGGCTTAGTTAATAATAGTACCCTCAGCCCTTGAAATAATTGATTGTGTAAGATTTACTCCTGCCTTAAGCACAGAGAGTAGTGGAGGGTTCTCAATAAATACCTACTATGGTAGAGTCGTTTCACGATGATCTCTGTGAGTACGAAACTCTTGTTAAAAAACGTTATAGACTTTTTGACATTACTCTTTATCATTCCCACCCAATTTCACAGAATCGTCATAAAATGACTCTACTACAGGTGTTGATTTAATTTGATCCTCAAATCGATTTTAAATAGATTAGCGATTGATGTGCATTCTCAAGAGATTTTTTTATTCCAAACATATTTTTATAGTTTTTGGTCTAGGTTAGGTTCGGTGCAACGTCTACGCACATAGTGGAAATATCACTCAAGCATGAACGCATGCATTCTTACATCGCAGTAAAACCGCATACAGTTAAGTTAAGGAGAATAACTAGGCTGTTGTTTTAAACTTTACTATATTTTAGTTTTTCAGTTGAGGGCGGTATGGCATGTGTAATGATTTGCTTTTAATTGATATAATAAGCTTTTCAAAAGACAAAATTCTTTATTCAATTTAGGCATCAATTGATGCTCCTATGAATGTTGAAGAATATACCACCGGTTCCGAAAAACCCTGTTGAGAAGAATCCGCATGGCAAAAAACTCAACTAAACTTAATTGTTAGTGTCCATGAAATGGGCCCCAAAGGTCAGATTTTCTGGTAAATTTACAGTTCCGTAAAAATGCAAGAATAAAATACCCTCATAATATATATTCTTCTAATCTTTTAAACTATTGTACTTCATTATTTTTTAAACAGAGCCAAGAGCTAGTTCGCATTTAGAGCGACTTAGTAATACGAATCATGGTATTATGAACCAGCCTTACAGAATCTGTACGTGCTGTGCTGTCGGACAATCCCCTTAACTGTATGCATTGAAGAAACCTGATCCAACCCCTCCACAGTCAGTTTAGCAGAGTATTGTGAGCCAGATACAACATACGTCTAGAGTCTAGACTTATTCTCATGAATTTGTTCCAACATAGGTAAGATAAGGTAGAGTCGTTTTTAGGGTTAATGAATTTTATAACTATTCAATCAAAATTTAGATCTGTTAGTGAGACTTGTACCAAGTTAAGTCTCGATTTTTCATTGCTAAACGTTATGGTAACGTTATGCAACTCCATCTAAATCTGTATCGCAGGACTATTAGTCTTGCTGGCTAGTAAAATATTGTAATTATTCTAGAAATAAGTTTGTCCACTAATACAATGAGTCAAATTACTTGAAAAATAAGTTATTTGAATTGCATAATTTCAATTTTTAGTAAGGTTTTCAGTACTTTTCAGTTACCAAGTGGGGATCCCATAAAGGGATAAGTTTGCTTTCGTTCACGTACCTTGATGTTTGTCAGCCATATTTCTTTCTTTATTTTTGTCCAATAAAGGTATTACATACTTTTATTTATAGGCTGTGCTTTGTCTGTCAGCCAGTCAATCAGCCACAGTAGACTTTTAGAAGTATACATTTTTAAAGTATGAAAACATCGTCCTCATAATTCCTCCATTAATTTTACACAACTATTACTTTTATATATAACCCAACACAAATCGAGGGGTGTGTTGTGAAACCCAAAAAATCGAAATAATTGACTATTGAACAAAAACATTATGTAAAAAATCTAAATTCAAAATTTCTATGAAACATTAAATCAACTTATCGATTTTGACCACGCACCCCTCGTAAATTTCTTCTTCGATCCTTTAACTTCTCGAGAAGTTGAAGGTAAAGCTATCCCTTGTGACAATCTCCAGCCAACTCTTTTCCATCACAATAAACGATGACACCGATATTCTTTAAAAATAATTTTTACGCAGCCTCTGTTTCCTTACCCTACCCAGTTGTTCTACATCGCGCTATCGAAGTTTCTGAGCTCGCTCCGTATATAAGAACGCGGCAAGCAGACTCAACGGGGAGTCCTGTACCTCACGGTAGAGCGGTCTGTGCAGCCACTCCACACAAGTGCACACACACCCGAATTCAGACCCTCTCTCATGTTGTGTTAACTTCAACATTTGCCATTCTGTCGACTAGAAGAAATTGCTAGACTGTATTTGGATACCCGCGACATTCTAGAATGACGAATGCTTGAACTTGAGAATGACTGCTTACAGCACCGGTGAGGTAGATTTGACTCCTTTTTTGGCCATTTTTAGTTTTTTTTCATGTTTTGTTCTAGTTAACGACTGATGAGTCAGATATAATTACTTTCTACCGGATGTAGACCTTGATTATCTTTAGTGAGCTCTCAATATTGATATTGAATTATCGGGAGCTCATTAAAGTTAATTATGGTCCACATCCCGTAGCAAATGTCTAATTTAATTAAACGTGAATCATCAACACTGTAACAGACAAATTGGACACGACATTAGCTCTTGTCGCTGAACCCAATCCTTACTAATATTATAAATGTGAAAATAACTCTGTTAGGATGTAAGTTTTTCTGTCTTTACGCTTAGACTGCTGAAACAATTTAGATTAAATTTGATATGGAGATAATTTGAGTCCCCGAGAACATCATATTGTATAAAAACTTTATTTTACCAAATCTGCATAGTTCTAGTGAGGACAGTTATTAGGATCACTATTTGCTTTTTATTTAGACGGTATATGTACTTACTATCTTAAACCCGCGGCTTGTCCCGCGTTAGAAATAACTTTACGAGAAAAATTTACAATTAGAGTAAGGCCTGAAAAAGGTTCATCATTTCAGCCGAAAGACGTCCACTGCTGAACATAGGCCTCCCCCAAGGCTCTCCAAACAGATCGGCCCTGTGCCATCCGCATCCAATGCGTTCCCGCTACCTTCACCAGGTCGTCGCTCCATCTTGTTGGAGGCCTACCTACACTGCGTCGTTCGGTCCGCGGACGCCACTCGAGAACCTTTCGGCCCCATCGGCCGTCAGTTCTACGGGCGATGTGCCCTGCCCACTGCCACTTAAGTCTAGCGATTCTTCGAGCTATGTCCGTGACTTTAGTTCTCGCGCGGATTTCATCATTTCTAATGCGATCCCGCAGAGAAACTCCAAGCATAGCCCTCTCCATCGCCCTCTGAGTGACCTTGAGCTTCCTTATAAGACCCATCGTTAGCGGCCACGTCTCAGTGCCATAAGTCATCACTGGCAACACACACTGGTCAAAGACTTTTGACTTGAGACACTGCGGTATATCGGATGACAAGATATTGCGGAGCTTCCCGAACGCTGCCCAGCCGACGAAAAAAGAAAAAAGGTTACGGTAACATTTTTACTGTATATCGTTCAATTGGATAACACTGTCTATTGATTGCAGACAAAATTAGAACGTCATCTTGAAAGTAGAGATACTGTACTTCAATATTCTTAGACGACGCCCTCTATTCTTGTTTTAAGTTAGAATATTAATCCACGGGAACACATTAGCGGGATAATCCTGTACTGTGGCTTAATCCAGACATTTGCCAATCAGTATACACTATAGGTACGCAAAGTTTCATCTAAATTCTTTCAGCCGTTATGGCGTAACTTTTTTTTATGTTAGAGAGGCCAGACAAACGAACTAGTTGGTCACCCGATGTTAAATGATCACCACTGTCTATAGACACCCGCAGCGTTTTACGCGATGCCAGTGCGTTGTCGGCCCTAAAACTAACAAACAACCAAAACGTCTTTATAAACTTTCTCATTTATTATATTGGTTATTTGTACGATATGTTTTTTATTAATTCTATTTATAAGATTATGTAATTATTTGTTAAAAGAAAGCAATAAATAAAAATATTACACAAATACTGTTTTGTAGTACTTGAAATTTTATATTATTCAGAAAATATTCATTAGCGCTAGCTATATTTACTTGATCACTACTTATACTAAGTATAAAGACTATTGTCGATGTCGAGTCGAGACTCATGGTAACGCAGTTGAATTGTTGACATTGTTGTACGTACCCTCTTTGAAACTAATAAAAACACTTTTATTCCGTATATTACTCGACCTTCAGTCATACCTTCAGTTAAGGTTTCTGGTTATTGTACAGAAGTAAGCTCTTACATCGATATGATTTGAATAAAATATCTAAAAGAAAATTAATTTTTAAACCTTAGGACGGTTAGGTATCCCAAAAAAGGGCAGTCCGTCTTTTCAATTGCAACACTCAACATGCGCGCGCATTTCAAACGTCACTGCGACGAGCTGTCAACTCAACAATACTAAAAAATATTGGAATAACCAAAAGATATTAAAATATTACGTAATTTGTATACTATAAGAACAAATAGACAACGAAGAATATACAGCGAAGGTAGATATTATTTGAAACATTGAAATGTGTTTATTATTTGTGATTCAGTGATGTATTATTGGTTGGCCTTTTAACGAAATGCGTGTTATTTTTAAGATGTTTTATATTAATTATTTGATTTTTTTTTGTAATTAAAGCAACTGCGTTGTCTGCGTTACATAGGTACCATTGGTCGATAAATACAAGACAATATATCGACTTAGCCATGCATGTGTAATGTTTAATTTTTTAATGTGCGTAAATTTGCAAATTGTTTAGTCTAGGCGATTATTTGCCTTTTTAAAATATGTTCAAATGTTTGTTCCAGTCATGATGAACGCCAGTAACTCCGGAGCAGTGTTCTTTTTAGGGACTAGAGCCCATTATCAGGTAATTTGCGTGTGTGTGTGTGTGTGAAGCTGTTGAAGTTTAATTTCAATAATAACATCATAATCTAAGGCTAAGAAAGCATTTGCTTGCAACTTTACTGTGCAGAATTCAAATTTGTGGTAAAGCATCTCCATTTCTTTCAATGAATGAAGAAACCCAGCAGAGTAACATCAACAGAATTTAAATAAATCCATCCTTATTCGTTTATTACAATGTAGAGGCAACCTCCATGCAAAATATCAGCCTTCTAGGGTCAAGGGTTTGGGCTGGGCATTGATGAGTCATCCAGTCAGTGAGTCGGTCAGTTAATCAGTCAGGACTTGTTTCTTTATACAAATAGAAAAAAATTGTGAATTATTTTTTAAAGTTGCTGACCAATCATAATGTAGTAGTATTACGGACGTTTTTACCTGACTGCCGAAGAAGGGTTATGTTTTTTTAATTTTGTTGTATCTTTTGTCTTTTTTTTTATTCTGAAAATTTTATGTGATTTCTGCTCAGAATCACAAGCTTTTTCGTTCCTACTAGGAGAAAAAAGTGTGTGTGTATATTGACTCACATAAAAGTCTATGAAAAACGGAAAACTTAGGACACTTTTTTCTCCTAGTAGAAACGAAAAAGCTTGTGATTCTGAGCAGAAATGACATAAAATTTTCAGAATAAAAAAAAGTCAAAAGATACAACAAAATAAAAAATGGCCCATAATAAAATTGAAGAATCGAAAATTATATGAAAGTTTCAGGACACTTTTTTTCTCCTAGTAGAATCGAAAAGCTCGAACAAAAAGTCAAAAGATACAACAATTTAAAAGTGGCCCATTATTTTCTAAAAATTTCATATGTTCTTAGACTTCATCGAGTAAGTAAATGTTCTGCTCTGCTAGTAAAGTTTTTTTTATTTCTAGGTGTTACAGCAACCTGACCGTCCCTATGATGTGGAAAACGGTAATGCCTCAACGGAGACCATTTACCAGAACTCCACTGCGGTTAATGAGTTATGGAGCAAAGAACAGACAGACGCACAAAACAACGAGGTGGAGTATACGGGAGAGCACAGCAACTGGGGGTACAGTGAGGCTCCTGAGGTTATCGGTGAGTGAAAATTATAAGATTGAGCTCATCTTCATTCCAGCCTCTATATGTCCCACTGCAGGGCACAGGCCTCGTCTCAGAATGAGAGGGCATGGGCCGTAGTTCCCACGCGGGCCCACAGCGGATTGGGAACTTCATACACACCATTGAATTTCTTTGCAGATGTATGCAGGTTTCCACACAATGTTTTCCTTCACCTTAAAGCTCATGGTCACATAAATTCGGAAAAACTCAAAGGTGCGAGCCGGGATTTGAACCCACGATCCTATGCTAAGAAAAAAGATAAGATAAAGATAAGATTGAACTGCTCCTGATTAATCTGCCAGCTATTCCTGGTTATGGTAGTGGCCTATGTAGGTAACGGCGGGGCAGGGGTGCGATGAATCCCGGAAGCGATCCGGCTACCATTACCGACGGCCTCCAACAAGATGGAGCGACGACCTGGTTAAGGTTGCGGGAACGCTTTTGATGCGGATGGCGCAGGACCGATCAGTTTGGCGAACCTTGGGGACCTTATGATGATGATGATGATTCATCGGATGCAATGACTAGATAGCTCATGCTTTGAGTACCTACAGATATATTTTGTAGCTATTGGAATATCTTTTGATTACACTGATCACAGACATGGCCAGTAATGGAAAAGCAAATTTTGACCATTAAGGTGGAAGCGCACGCTCTAGGCGCGAAATTCAAAATTTTTACAGGTTTTAATTAATTTTGGGTAAACGGTGTAACTGTTTAACTTCATATGGTACTTGCGGTTGTAAGATAGTGTTCTTTATATTATTGTGTAAAGCTTTTTAAGAATAAAACTGTTAGCTTGATATAAAAGTTGTCAAACATTGAAATTCGGACTTTCAATGTTTTGATAACTTGTATTTCAAGCTAATAGCTTTATTCTTAAAAAACTTTACACAATAATATAAAGAACACTGTTTTACAAGCGCAAGTACCATATGAAGTTAAACAGTTACACCGTTTACCCACAATAAATTAGAAACTGTAAAAAGTTTGAATTTCGCGCCTAGAGCGTGCGCTTCCACCTTAACATGGTCTTTGACCACCATCATAATTTTTGACCACTGACATAATTTTTGACCACTGACATAATTTTTGACCACTGACATAATTTTCGACCACTTAATTTGGCAGAGTAGGCAACTGCCTCGGCCAAAAGCCCCGCACGCGCAAAAAATGTTTCATAGAGTGAAAATTTGTATCCTCAATGACAATAGGTTTTTTTTCGACGCATGGTGTCACTATTAGCGGTACTTATTATGTTTTTATTATAGAAGTTAACACAATTTTAGATAGTTTAGTTGCTTCATTTAAAAACGTGTGCAAATTTTACCATTAAGTTTCAAATGTTAAATGGAGTGTAGGTATGGCTCGGGCACGACTTCGCGCGACCAGCGGCAGCGGCGAGCATTTTATCAGTTCATTGCGTGTGCCGCCAGATAATCACTGTGCGGCGAGCGTCTCGGCCGCGCAATGAACGGTGAAAACGCTCGCCGCTGCCGCCGGGCGCGCGAAGTCGGGAGCGGCCGTTAGTGTCTAGTCCTATTTCGTTACTTTACTTGCATTTACATACCTATCATACATAGCAATAACACGCCCACACACTTGTAAGTGCACACATACACACATATGCACACACACACACGCACACACACACACACACACACACACACACACACACACACACACACACACACACACACACACACACACACACACACACACACACACACACACACACACACACAACCAGTTTAATTTATATTTCTTTTCTTTTGTGTATTTACTTAAATTTTAGAAAACCTTTGGAATAATTTTGGAACTAAATCACTTTGTTTACGGAGGGGGGCGTTGCTACCTGCGACGCAGTTTTTAACTTTGTAATGCACCTAATTGTTACTGTTCCAAATAAAGATTTATTATTATTATTATTATTATTTGCCTCCAACAAGATGGAGCGACGACCTGGTGAAGGTAGCGGGAACGCATTGGATGCGGATGGCGCAGGGCCGATCTGTTTGGCGAGCCTTGGGGGAGGCCTATGTTCAGCAGTGGACGTCTTTCGGCTGAAATGATGATGAAAATGATGATTATTATTATTATTAGTCTGTATGTACCCCTGAGCATCAAAATTACTCAAAACTTAGTAATTTCAGGCTAGGCTCAGAGTCGCTCAACGAGCTATGGAGAGGGCTATGCTCGGAGTTTCTCTACGGGATCGAATCAGAAACGAGGAGATCCGTAGAAGAACCGGGGTCACGGACATAGCCAAACGGGTTAGCTCGTTGAAATGGCAATGGGCAGGCCATATAGCACGCAGAACAGTGGCCGTTGGGGCCCAAAAGTTCTCGAATGGAGACCACGGACTGGCAAGCGCAGCGTGGGACGTCCAACGAGATGGACGGACGATTTGGTGAACGCCGCAGGTTCAGGGTGGATGCAAGTCGCTTCCAACCGTAATGATTGGGCGTCAATGAGGGAGGCCTATGTCCAGTAGTGGACGTCCTACAGCTGAAATGATGATGATGATAGTGATTTCTGAAATGTAATTAATTACTATGTGGTTTTCTTGATAACTTTTTCTTTGTTACAGTGAACGACAACAAAGACACAGGTGTGAAGCGTCGCGCAAAGCGGCGGCCGAGCGAGACGGCGCTATGCGAAGAGCAGGACATGCGACCCGCGCAACTCAACGCTACTCCTGACAGGTTCGAACATCGCCTAGTAAATTCTGCGCGCCTATTAAATTCTACGCCCCTAGTAAATTCTGCGAACTCTTCTAAGGGTGAATCAACATTTTTGTGTTGTTTACTTTGTGGCGGTTGTCCAAGTGACACTTCATACTGTTTCATAGAAAAATGCTTAGGTTGTCCAAGGGACAAAATTTGTGTAACCATAGCAACGGGTGACATTAAACAGTTGATTCACCCCTAAGCAAATTTTATAACGTTAGCAGCGTTATTAATTGCCGTAGCTAGGGATTTTGTTTAGGAGGAATGAGTCATTCAGCTTTTTAGTCTATTTATTTATTTATTCACATAATTTACGTATACCTATATACTTACGACAGTAGGGACCAAATCGTCTGTAATGCTAGGAATATAGTTGTGCGTGGGCAAAGAAATTTTTTAGATGGTCGTTGCCAGTAGGCAATGGAGTCAGAGGTGCCTGTCCCCCCTCCCATTAGCTACGCTTCTGACTACTGTATGGAGGGGTGCTTTTCCTTCAATTCTATACTAATATTATAAAGAGGAAAGATTTGATTGTTTGTTTGTTTGCATTGAATAGGCTCCGAAACTACTGGACCGATTTCAAAAAATCTTTTGCCGTTAGAAAGCTACGTTACCACAGAGTGACATAGGCTACTTTTTACCGCGGGAAAATACCTTTTCCTACGGGAAAATTAATTTAACGCGGGCGAAGCTGCGGGCGGAAAGCTAGTATTTAACACAACGCTGCGGTTGAAGTTCATTTGCAAGTCATAATACAACGAGGTCGATTTTCCCTTGCAATATTATGATGACAGTGACTAAAGACTTCACTCAGTTAGAAAAGTCAAGTTAGCGATATTTAGATCTCACAGAAACTTATATCAAAACTGGTAGACCACTTTCTTGGCTTGGCCGACCGTACTATCATGAAGAAATTACTTTCTGCCAAGTTACTTGCGGCACATACCTTCTTGACAATGATGAGATAAACGAAAACGCTGGCACACTAAACCAAGATGCGTAATAGAGCGCTCTGCGGCCTATTTGCTCAATAGATAGATAAAGATGTTTATTTGGTAGGTAATGCAAGCACGACACAATCAAGATTACAAAGAAATACAGAAATCAGTACAAACTTAAAAGTTTCTAAAATATTTTATATGGTCTGTATGCGCTGCATGCAGTAGAGCTTGTCTAATTTAAAATGACGCGCCCCACCACCACATTTTTTTCGAATCCTGTGCGTAAATGCGGTGGTGGGGCGCGTCATTTTAAATTGGACAAGCTCTACTGGAAAATGGCTATGGCTTAGTGGTCAACATTGCTCATAGGAACAAAACACTGATATTCTATATTCTATAGAGGACCGAGAGCTAAATATTACTTATAAATTAAAATAATTATACAAAAAAAAACCGGCCAAGTGCGAGTCGGACTCGTGCACCGAGGGTTCCGTACAAATTTATATGTATCTATGAACATCCAGTCTTAGCAGACCCCTGCTCCTAAGCAAAATGTGCGCAGTGTGGGATCATTGTAGATTGGTTACTGATATAGACGGACAGACAAAAAAATTATGCTTTTCGCAATTTTTCCTTTATCTGTGCTATAAGACCTTGCTTCGTACCAAATTTCAAGATTCTGAGTTCATGGGAAGCACCCTGTAGGTTTTGATTCCTTTGCGAGTGTCGACAATTTGCGGAAATTTGCGGCATAAAAGGCTTTATCTTTTGATTGCGTTAAAAATTTATGCTTTTCGCAATTTTTCCTTTATCTGTGCTATAAGACCTAGCTTCGTACCAAATTTCAAGATTCTGAGTTCACGGGAACTACCCTGTAGGTTTTGATTCCCTTGCGAGTGTCGAAAATATGCGGAAATTTGCGTCATAAACGGCTGTACCTTTTGATTGCGTTGGCTTAGAAGATTGATTTTTTCACAGCTCCAAGGGACAGTAGACCTGAGTATTTGATATAAATTTCAGCTTGATACCTCCACGCGTTCCTGAGAAAAAGGGTCTTGACAGACAGACGGACGGACGGACGGACGGACAACAAAGTGATCCTATAAGGGTTCTGTTTTTTCCTTTCCAGGTACGGAACCCCAAAAAAACAAAACAAACAGTGCTAAATGAATAAACTTGATACGACGACAAAATTCTCATTTGCCCCGATTCGAAAACTTCGTAGATCTGGCGCTGAATGTAACATTGTCCTCAGTACACCCAAAGCGAAAGGCGGGCGGCGGCGCGTTTCGCTGCTCGGCACTCTCGCTTCGCTCGCTCGCCGCAAGCGAAGGCTGCAGTCTCACAGCGCGTGCTATCTCAAGCGGTTAGAGGTCGCCCTCACTACCTGCACATACCGCGAGTCGTGCCGCTGTTTCGAGTGTCAGGTGAGTCCGTGGGATTAACTATTTCTATGGATTAACTTATGGCACAGAATAAGTAATATAGTACACTGTGCATCTAGGGCCGTAAGTAGGGGATTACTAACGAGAGCCTATTAGAAGCCCGACGCCGGAGGCGGAGGGCTTTTAATGACTCGAGTTTGTAATCCCCTTACTGCCCGTGATACACACAATAATTTTCATCACATTGCGAGAAAAAAAAATCCAAAAATAAAATTAATTTGTCTCTAAACACTTAAATTGAACAAAATAATGGCTACCCGCCAATACAGATTGTCACTTTTTTCGAGTCACCTACCATAGATAATGTAAACTGTGTTTAGTTTAGAATTCGAAAGGTCATACGGCCAGATTCACCAACATGGTTAAAAAAATATTTTTACTAAAATTATTGCAAAACTATTTGATATAAATTTAAAATATAAAAATAACGAATTTTCATGAAGCGTAGATAAGTTTTGTGTTGTAAAATTTGGGTTATAGCTAAGTTTTAAAGATAATAAATAAAACGTTGGCTGACTTGAAACCTCCTTAGTCTGAAATGACTTGTTTGCAAATTTTAAAACTAAAGTTAGAACTCCCTTGGGTAGAAAAACTGTACGTAAATCTATAACTCCCTTAAGAACAATTTAGGCCATTGTCATTTAGTATACAGGCATGGAATAACACCATTGACGAGCAAATGTGGTGAAAAATTAATAATATTATGGCTGTCGTTGCCAAAGAGAATATAACCACTACGTTTTAAGAGACGGGACTCCCATACTAGCGAATAGATTCAGTTTGCATGGCAAACCATTACCAACATTAACGCCAAAGATCCGTCAAAGAACAGTAATACCAACATATCAGACTAAAATAGTGTTGCATGATGAACGCTTGCGTTTATAATCGATATCGATAAAATGGTGAGGGTTGAAATATGCGCTCACAGTAACAATTATCTTAGTCACAATTAGGTTAGAATCGAGTCCACATTTAAGTCGTGTCGTGTGATATTTTATATTTATATTTTAATATATGTTTGGACATAAATGTGGACCCAAAATAAAATTAACTTTTGCTGCTGATTTCATTTATTTATTTTTTTATGATTTTGCGAAAGAAAGATTTATACAATTTTTTTTACTAAAAGCTCTGCCTTCAAAGTGATCTTCACAAATGTATTTTAATGTATGTATTTTTTCTATTGGAACATACACTAAGTCTTCTTTTCCAACCCACTGTCTGCATCTGAAAATATTTTATCATTAAAACGTTTGTGTTTACCCATGATCATGATGCATGCAAGTCATACAACTGGGTAGAAATATCGGAAGCTTGAAAATCAGCAAACGTAATCACAATATATATCCCGTATTATATTTTGTTATTTAGCCGTAAATGTTTTTAAACTATTATCAAATAAAAAGTTAATTACGACTGTATGGATGGCAGACAGATTTTAAATTAAATTCTGCCAATAATTATGTTCATATTGCATGCAAGTTGTCACAAAGTTCAGCTTCTTTTATGTAAAGTAATTATGAATTTGCAATGATAAAGAAATAAGCGTGTAGTAATCGATAGTTTTAGTACATCCCTAAGAGACAATGATAAGGAATAAAAGATATCTATTTTCCTTTGTTTATATAGCTTTCTGCTCCAAAATATGGCTCGAATTATCTAAGGAGATACTTACCAGTCTTCATCCGAGGGAAATTTTGTCATAAACATCCTTTTTTCGCGATTTTTTCGACTAGCCCGATTTCCACAAATTTGCCACGTTATAAACCATCTCTTCGATTCAATTTTCACAACACATGTTCACGTCAATCACTTTTCACTACATTAGAAAACAATTAAGACTAACTTGAAATAAATCTAAAGAAATTAACTAATAAAGTATTATGCGAACCGCAATGACAAGCTAAATAAGCAATGTGGCATGTGGCTGACAGTTGACTTGACAGATAAACTGTGCTGACGTTTTGTTTCAGTATTGTGGTAATGGTTTGCCATGTTAAGTCCATACAAAAGTTTTTTTGTTCCTAGTTGCGTGAGTCTGGTCGTTGCCACCTTAAATTACTTGTGCGGTCAATGTTATTTCAGCGGTCAAAAGTGCATTTTCGAGTTAATTGTTTTCATGTTTTTTTTTTATGTTAGAGAGGTCGGATAAACGAACTAGTGGGTCACCTGATATTAAATGATCACCACTGTCCATAGATACCCGCAGCATTTTACGCGATGCCAGTGCGTTGTCGGCCCTAAAAGGGAGAGGAAAAAGGAAAAGGAATAGAGGAGCGAGAGAGGTATTGGGCCCCCCACGAAACACAGCGAGTACTGCTGCTTCACGCCGGTGTTCTGTGAGAGGGTGGTACTGCCCCGGACGAGCCGGCCCATTCGTGATGCAGCGGCTAGCTACAACATGGCTCTACCGCTATAAAACTACTAAAGAAAGAAAGAAAGAAGACATTTATTCACTTTTACAAGACGCACACATACAAGAAAGTACACACAAAAAAAACTAAGATAACAAACAATGGAGAAATAAACATGTACAACACACAGCTTAGCATGTGTGTCCCCGCAAAAGTGAAACGGTCGCTGACTCAGCATTATGCTTAGGCGTTAGACGCCTGCAGCGCTGATTTTCTGTCAGAACCGTCTGTGACTCACGGAACGATACACAAATATACTATAATGAACCACTACTACTACTACTTGTGTGGTCAATAATTATGATTTTGGTCAAATACTCGTAGATCAAAATTCATATCAACAGTCAAGAACTGTATGATCGAAAGGTATGATAGACTGACTGCTCTTGACTGCTTAGAGCAGTCGAGACCACGTCGAGAGCTGCGGCACGGGAGCGGTTGTGTTGCGGTCGGAGGCGACTTCAACCCGAATGCTCTGATTTTTGTTTTGAAACTGCTGATCACCCAACAGCGACCGCTTGAAGCTGTTGGCACTGACTGCTCTAAGCAGTCAGTGGGAACCTATCGATGTTCAGAAACTCCTTTACTCGAATTTCATTTATCCGAAAACGGTTCTCCGACTTTTTAAAATCCATACGTTTTGTTTTTCCACAACTTCACAATGCCACGGATTCATTTAATCACAGTTTTATTTGCCAACAAATTCAAAATTCCGAATTACAATAATCCATTTTTTTATTTGCCAACCTAATCAGTTGCCATATTTTCATAATCTAAATGTAACGAAAAGCCGAAAGTAAGTTTTTATTATCTACCTAACCTAACATCAGAGTAAGACAACATTGCTTAATTTTTAGCGAGCGAGCGAAGCGAGCGAGCAAGACGGTTCGGAGCGGAAGCGACTCGGATAGATTAGGTTCAAAGGCTAATGCTCCGCTACGCTCCCGCATTAGCCTTTGGTGTTAGTTATTTTTTTTATAACTTGCTACAAAACCCCCTACCCACATAGCAAACTCAATAAAATTAAACAACAAAATGAATATTACGCTCCACACATAATTGTATGGTCGCCTTTTGTACCCCTGACCTTTGCGGAATAATAATTTTGCGGAATAAATATATATTTGGCAAATGATCCTACGGAATTTCATGCAGTTGGATTTTGAATCATTTGGCAAATGAAAAAATGGATTTTAAAACATTTGGCAAAAAAAAGTATGGTTAATAAAATTTCGGACAAACAATAATTTGGAAAATGAAAAAAAGGAGTTTCGTTTTCGGAATTTTAATATTCGGAAATGAGCTTTTCGAGAATACCTATGATAGGTAACCGCAGTCAGTCTATGGGGGCTCATTGCCATTTCAACGAGCTAATCCGTTCGGCTATGTCGGTGACCCCTGTTCTTCTACGGATCTCCTCGTTTCTCATTCGATCCCGTAGAGAAACTCCGAGCATTGCCCTCTCCATAGCTCGTTGAGCGACTCTGAGCCTAATCATTAAAGAAAACAATGTGTGGTCCAAATACGATATAGATAAGACTGCACGAGTAGATCCAAAGTGTATAGCTATCCGTTATCTAACACGTGTCTAGTCACAGTCTGGTGCAGACTTTATCTAACTTACATCATTGTACCTAACTTAACTTTACAGGCAACATTGCTTTTAGGGCGCTTAATCCAGCGTTTTAACCGCTTCATTCATCTGGTCATTTTTTTATGGTTCCGTAGTCAACTGGGAACGTTAATTGTTAATTGGGTTAAAACTTTGATCAATTATAGAGGTAACGCCATCAGAGTTGAGGCCACGCACACAACCACATCTCATGTAATGACAGCGGGATTTTGACGTTGTGTTGACGTTTAACGACAACACAACGTCAAAATCCCGCTGTCATTACAAGAGATGTGGTTGTGTGCGTGGCCTCAACTCTGGTGGCGTTACCTTTAACTGAAGATACACATTGCCGAACAAAATCCCCTTCAAAGAATGTCCGAACTTTTTTATTTGTTTGCATAATAATTAAAAACATCACCTACACAGAAATTTGAACCTAGCCTTTACTTCATTACAGTCGAATTTCGGTTGACACTTGACAGCTAAACTTGACAATTTCACGCAACGTACCTACTGAGAAAAAGAAGGCCACTTTTATCAAAGTGGCGCTCATTTGGCTCGGACATTTTCGGGCGCGCGACTGTGGATCTACAGTTATAATTGATCAAAGGGTTAAAATTAAATCGAAACTGCGCGTTACTAATTTAATTAAATAAATGATATCTCAGTGAGCACATTATTTAAATGCATCTGACCGGGTTATCTCCATTGGCCTTGAGTTTAATGAATATAATAATAAATGTGGATACCTACCTTATGAGTATTGTGACTGGTATTCTCAAAGTGACTGGTAGACATCGCACAGCGGGTACGGTTCATTTGAACCGATCATCATCATTTTAGCCGAAAGACGTCCACTGCCGAACATAGGCCTCCCCCAGGGCTCTCCAAACAGATTGGCCCCGCGCCATCCGCATCCAACGCGATCCCGCAACCTTCAACATCCTCGCTCCATCTTATTGAAGGCCTACCTACACTACGTCTTCCGGTCCGTGGACGCCACTCGAGAACCTTTTGGCCCCGCCATCAGTTCTACGAGCGATGTGCCCTGCCCACTGCCACTTGAGTCTGGCGATTCTTCGAGCTGATACTGGAGTAACTAACTTTAATTTCAATACTGGATGAAAAACCCGCCTGTATAATTCCTGTTCCCATTGGAATTCTGGTTAAATATACACCCTATGTCACTCTCGCAACTGAGACGAATCTAATGACACCTCACACTTTAAAATCCATTGAGTCGTTTAGGCTGCAGGTCGTGTCAAAGAATGATACATACACTCGAAAAACACATATATACGCTCGAAAAACATATTACATAACTAACGTGACCATTTTTTTGTCACTTTAGAACGGGACAACGAATTTTTAAGGATATTTTGGGCAGAAATGAACTTTTTTTACAATAACAAACGTCTTACATACCACCCAATTTTGTATTTAACTTTTTCCGATGCGTAAATACCCTCTAGTTGCAGTAGTTCGGTTGATTTGTCCGGGACCGAACTGCTGCAACACTTTTTGTCTCAGTAGTTCGGTTATCACGTCAAACCAAACTGTTGGGAAGACTTTAGTTGCAGTAGTTCTGTTGACTGTCCGGGATCGAACTACTGCCACAATTTTAGACGACCAGATGGCCCAGTAGTTAGAGACCCTGATTATGAACCTTGAGGTCCCGGGTTCGATTCTCGTGTCGGGGCAGATATTTGTATGAAAAATACGAATGTTTGTTCTCGGGTCTTGGGTGTTTAATATGTATTTAAGTATGTATCTATCTATATAAGTATGTTTATCCGTTGCCTAGTACCCATAACACAAGCTTTGCTAAGCTTACTTTGGGACTAGGTCAATTGGTGTGAATTGTCCCGTGATATTTATTTATTTATTTTAGTCTTATTAGCTCGGTTATGACGTCAAACCGAACTACTGAGAATTGAAACGACTCAAAAGGACGTTTAAGGATTAGATTGTACAACAAGAGCATAAAACGAGCCATTTTACCCGAGACGTTTGGTTGACATTGACGTTGGATTTAATGCTAGAGTTTTAGGTACACTCTTCTTTTCACTTCGATTGCAAGGAAATGAAATAGCAACATTGCAAATAAAATTAACTAGCTCTTATTTTTCATGGATTGTGTATTTAGCTATATTTTTAATCGCGCTTTTGGGTCGTTTCAATTTTCAGTAGTTCGGTTTGACGTCACAACCGAGCTAATGAGACTAAAAGTGTGGCAGTAGTTTGGTCCCGGACAATCAACCGAACTACTGCAACTAAAGGTTTCCCAGCAGTTCGGTTTGACGTCTTTACCGAACTACTGATACAAAAAGTGTTGCAGCAGTTCGGTCCCGGACAAATCAACCGAACTACCGCAACTAGAGGGTAAATACTTAGTACTGTACTGGGTGACATCTTCCAAAATGTGAACAACACTTGGCAAGATTTTTGAAATATTATGTTTAACAATTACAATTAACATAGGTCAAACTACGGAGACATCTAGGTACCTACGTAATTGGGTTTTCTTTTATGCCCGCAACTTGTTTTTTTAAAGAAAATACATGTTCGACTACCGCTCACGTGTCGTTATTATCTTATGAAAACGGGACATTTTCGCGTCCCCGACTTGTTTTTCGGGACACCGGGACAGAGTACCTGAGAGCGGGACCGTGTCGTTCAAAACGGGACGTATGGTCACATTATACATAACCCTCCTTCGACAGTCGGGTGAAAAGCCGTGGTGGCCTAGTGGTTCGATCTATGGCCTCAAGCAGAGGGTCGTAGATTCGAGTCCGAGCTTACACGGCACAACTCTTTTTAGGGTTCCGTAGTCAACTAGGAACCCTTATAGTTTCGCCATGTCTGTCTGTCTGTCCGTCCGCGGCTAAGCTCAGAGACTGTTAGTACTACAAAGCTGTAATTTGGCATGAATATACATATCAGTCATGCCAACAAAGTGGTAAAATAAAAAAAAATTTTTTTAGGGTACCTCCCATAGACGTAAAGTGGGGGTGATTTTTTTTTCTCGACTAACCCTATAGTGTGGGATATTGTTGGATAGGTCTTTGAAAACCATTGGGGGGTTGCTAACATGATTTTTGTATTCAGTGATCTGTTTGCGAAATATTCAACTTTAAAGTGAAAATTTTCATTAAAATCGACCGTCCCCCCCCCTCTAAAATCTAAACTGTTGGGAGGAAAAATTTGAAAAAAATCAGAATGGTAGTAAATATATTAAATTTACAAGGAAAATTATAGCGGCTAAGATTGCTTGGGAATTATTTGTAGTTTAAGAGTAAATAGTAGCCTAAGGTATAAAAGGTACCGTCACTACTTTGAAAAAGCTCGTATCTCAAATCAGCATGTAAACAAAACTGAACCTTGGTACGCGCGTAATAAAATTCACTTAGCCAGATTATCGATTGTGAAATACAAGCTTTTTACACGACTACGGCAAAGCCAAAAGGAAGTGTAATGATTTTAACAGTCTATGTTTGTGTGTATGGATGTTCCACCGTAGCGTCGAGACTACTCATCCGATTTTAATAAATAGGGTATCAATCGATTCGTTATTTCAAAGTATTGACGATACCTACACTTGGAAGATTCCGTACACGTACGAAATCCTTAGAAAAATATTACTTGATTTTTTCGCAATGGCTACGGAACCCTATCTTGGGCGTGTATTACAATACCGAAGTACGAAAGACCGAATGTATTAAAACATCGAATGGGTCAAAAGACCGACACGATTTTTTTCTGAAACCGTTAACTTTTTAAGATTGTTATAAAACTAACCTAACCTGATGGGTTCTGTATGATGCCGTTTTAATAAATTCTGAGAAGTTTACGGTTTCAGAAAAAAATCGTGTCGGTCTTTTGACCCATTCGATGTTTTAATACATTCGGTCTTTCGTACTTCGGTATTGTAATACATACCCATACTTACCTATGTGCGAAATTACATTTGAAATTTACTATGAGCTTTACGGTCAAGGGAAAACATTGAGGAGACCTGCACAAACCTGAGAAAAAATTTGGAGGTGTGTGTGAAGTTCCCAATACATGGCTCGCATGGGAACTACGGATCAAGCCCTTTCATTCTGAGCGAAGGCCTGTGCCTTGCAGTGGGGCGTATGTAGGCTGGGTATGTATACATACCTGGCAAAGGATATATATTTAAAGCTAGTCGTATTTTCAATAATTACAATGGATATTGTGACTTATTTCTAAAACCATAAGGTTGAATTTCCAAGTCAATGCATGTGGTCGCTAAATCGCCTCTACTACCTTTAAGGGTAAACAGAGATTAATGAAGGTCGAATCTAGTGCGGTGCGGCTCGTCTATTATAATGTCCATAGGATTTATAAGTGGGCAGATATATGATTCATAATATTTGAATAATCATCAGTTATCTATCACTGACTCGTCAATGAAACAAACTCGTTATCAGTACAATGATATATTTTTAATATAAATATAAATTTAACAAACATGCGACTGCTTAATACTAGCGTAGCAACAAATCAAACATACAAAATCACAGTACAACTGGTAGGATTTGAATTTTTGACCATAAACAAAGTTTTTTTTTCTAGGGCAGTTGAGGCTTTAGAATTCAAAGGTTGGCTTTTAAAAAAGTTAAAAGTTAAACATAATTTTTGCTGGCTTATGTCAAACTACCCATTGAAATTAAATGAAGAATTAATTTGCAAGTTTTTCCCCTTCAATTACAATTGAAGCTATTAAATTAAAAGTCAAGATAAAAACAAACATGCTTGAAAGGACAAATTACCTAAACGCCATTTTACGCTAAATAGATTAAATACATTTTGAGTTTGAACTACATTTAGACCAAAATGTTGCTTAGATGATTTCTCCTTTCAAGCATATTATTCGAAATTACCTGTGACCATAGGGCTGGTGCATTTCTCGCCCAACATATTGCCATCGCAATCCAGCGCGGACAAGACTTAAAACAAAGATAAAAGGATTTGCCACACCGGATGCGTTCTGCGGTCGCGGTCAGGTCAAATTGAATGCAGCCCGCATTATGTATGAACAACATTGTCGGTTTTAGCGTGCGTGCACGGTCAGATCGCATATCTATACAAAATGTATAGACCGACAATGTTGCAATACATAATGCGAGCTGCGCGTTCAATTTAACCTGACCGCGACCGCAGAACGCATCCAGTGCGGCAAATCCTAAATACAAATAAAATATCAATTATAAAAAAAAAAACAAAAAATATAGTGTCTGTAATTTTTTTTATGCTCTAAACAATTTTAGAATGTCAAAATAACTAAACCTAAAAATTAAGTATGAAAAATTTAAATATACAAATGTCATTGAATGAATTATTTGTTACAATTAGTGAAAAGGAATCGTCCATTTAAATTACTTATTCAAATTATGCCATATGTTAAAGCTTTTAATATTATGTTATTGCTATTAAATTTACAGCACCATTTGAACAATGTCATAAAAATTCTAATATGTAATTTTTTTTTTAAACTATAGCATGCAGTCACTGCTTAAATTTATGTAATTGTAATCAAGCAATCTATGGCTATGTCTCAATTTGGCGAATTAAAACTAACATATGTACAAAAAATACAAATTGTACTTAAAATAATGATCTGATCATTCAACAAATCTGTCTATGTCATATTCGAGATTGGAATCTGTATCGTCAACTGCTACTTGCGATTTTCTAGTTTCTAACCGAACACACTTGAGGCATTTCTGTCCTTTACGCAACCAGCACACTCTATGGTACATACTGTTGCACTTCCCACACATAATCGCACCACTATCGAATGGATACAATATCTCATTGTTGTTGCACACCTCGCATAAATACCCTTTTCCGGAGCACAAGGCACAGCTAGTTATGTGAACTCTACAGCTCTCTGTCAGCACGGTCAATTGGGCTTCCAAAGTGCCGTCATTTATTGATTGCAAATGAGACATGCTGTATTTCTTATTGACATCCCCAAGCTGCATAAAGAGAGGAGACAGGAGGTGTGAACCCTCCGCACAAGCGCATAGGTACCTCCTCATCCATTCCAAGTCTTTTCGCATCTTGTGTACCCACTCTAATTCAGCTATGAAGTTGAACAGCTTTGGATTTATGCTTTCTATGTCGATGTATGGTAGGTTCCAAGCTAACTGCAACATTTGGAAGGCCAGACGGGAGACGTAATGCTTGTCCCAGTCCCAATTGTGGACAACTCTTGCCGGTATCGCCGATTGGTCGTTCCAATGGCACGTAGCACAGAAATATAAGCCAGTGTAGTCACACAAACGAGGCTCGTTCCAAGAGTCTTTAAAAGTTAGAGCAGTTTCACACTCGGCACACTTATAGTTCTGTGATGCTAATCCTTTTTCCGGACAAATATTCATTTCTAAACTCCCTTTATCTGTCATAACAACATGAGCACACACTCTACAGACATAATCCACACATTTGTAGTGACTGATGTATCCGCAGTCACTACAAATGTATGAGCCCTGGACTATACTCCATATAACACCGCTGCAGTGGTCACAATACTGTTTTCTGTTCTGCGGTGCAATTTGCTGCTTAAAATGATGACCTTTTATAGCAACACCTAGTCTAGGCTGTCCGTCGGAGTCTTTTAAATCTTCTAAACGCCATCTCAGCTCCACTAGGTACCTGACTAACCATTTACGCTCATCAGAGCACTGCTGGCTGTTAAGTATAAGTTCTCGGCACTGTTTTACAGCCTTTTCGACCTCGTCGCGCGTCGCCGTGCTGTGAATTTTCAACTTTTTCGTCGCAATTGTTTTCGGTATTTGATTTAGTGAGTCGAAGCTATCATCTGCTGAGACGCACCCAGAAGTTGAAGACGATGATTTTGAAAACGCATCGGCGGTCCGCGGACTGCAGCATATCAAACTGTTTTGGTATTTAGGCGAGTCGAAAGCTGCTGCCATTTTAGCAAGTCACTACACAACACTGGCACAATTTCGTACAAGTTCCGAGCTACTGCGTAACGTAGCCCCGTTTATGCGTCTTCCGTAAATCCCTTTGTTTTGACAAATTGGAAATATTTTCTCGGTTTCGTCATTTTTTCATTACGTACGCGCTCACTTGCAGTATTTTGTGTGTTGTAGTTATATAATAAAGAACAGAATGAGTCTTTATTTCTTTAAACATAAGAGAGGATTTGGCATTGTGGTTTCTATTGATATTGTAGGACTTTGGGCGTAATTTTCATAACCTGTTTGACGTGACCGTGAATGACAGAAGGAATTCGTGTCGTCAAGTTGTCAGAATTGCAGCGTTTCGTTTCACGTATCCGTGAAACCGTTGTTTAGGTGTATTGTATAATAATTTAATTATATACCTAAGATTGTATTAGGTTCATTTAGAGCTTTTTATATCGAATTTAAATAATAAAAAATTGGTACGCATGTTTTTCCGTACACGGTGCTTTTTTTACCGAGCATTGTTGGACTTTTGATGGGGAGTTAAAACTAACGTAAACTAGTGCGCTAACTAGGTACAGTAAGCCAATTTGATTCCTAGGTCACTTAGAATAGAATAGAAAAACGTTTATTCAGACACCACATCACAACAAAAAATAATTTACAAAATGAGAAAGAATACAAAAACAAACAAATAAGGATGTGAAGCCGAAACTTGAGAACCTTGTCGCATTAACTACTAGATAATTACAACGTCAGTGCAGGTCATCAAAGGATTATCAACTTTCCGATCACAACGTGCAATAAACGTAAAGAGTTTATAAATGTTTTCGCTCCATGACGTCCATGACTCATGAGAAGAAAATGAAGTTTTTGACAGACGGACAGAACGGAACTCACGTCTTAAAGAGAGTTTAACTCGACATGTTTCGGGCTAATCCGTAGCCCTTCTTCTCGGAGTCACACGTCACGCGTTACACGTTACGCCGGCGTCGGGGTCGTGACGTGTGACTCCGAAAAAAAGGGCTACGGATTAGCCCGAAACATGCCAAGTTAAACTCGTTTTAAGACGTGAGTGATTCGTGTATTTTCATTATGAGTGAGTCTTACGGTATATAGTTTCATGTTTAAATTGATTCATTGTGACATGGTTCTATAGTGGCCTAGGAATCAAATTCTTTGGTAAGTATACGCTTTATAAGCTCTGGTGAGAATTGGGCCTTACATATAATGGAAAACTTATTGTCATGTCACCCACACTTTTTCATGAAATAGCAGGCCAAGAGTGCGTGAAAGTCTAAACAAATACGTACGCACTCCATTCTTCTAATTAGTATTAAACTGCAATAAGGCCCTCCACAGACCGCAGCGCAGAACATGCGCGCGACACCGACGGAGCGTGCCCAGCGCGTTGTATAACGCTGAATCATATACGATGTGCCGCGCTCCGATGTGTGTCACCGTATATATGATTCAGTGTTATAGAACGCGCTGGGCATACTCCGTCGGTGTCGCGCTCACGCCCCGCACTGCGGTAAACAAAGTACTTAGCTAAAGCTAGTGCTGTCTTTGTCTCTCACAGAGCCGCTACTTCGAGTGCGACGAGGACGAGTATTCGTCAGAAGACGACGAGTACGAGTATGCGGCGCAGTACTACGCCAGCCAGATGGTGAATATGTGCCAGCATGATGACGACGATGAGGTGAGAACAGTTTCATACAACGAAATTCAATTTTCGAACTTTTATCGTGCTGTTCCGTTCACATTAATAGTATTAAACAAAAGAGTAAAAGAGATGGCGCGATACGAATTTAGAATTTCTTAGTAGCCCCCTTGGGCTTTGATACTTTTGCACGCTGATAGTAAAGGCCACCACAAATCGAAGCGCGGGGCGTGCGCAGGCCGCCGACGGAGCGTGCCCAGAGCGGTCTATAACACTGAATCATATATATGGTGACACACTGGGCAGAGCGGCGCTGTGTATATGATTTAGTGTTATACAACGCGCTGGGCACGCTCCGTCGCCGTCGTGCGCAACCCCGCGCTGCGGTCTGTGGAGGGTTTAAATAAGCGCAACTTGGTATAGTAACGTCAATTTCGTTGTCAAATTTGAAATTGATGATTCGGGTAGCATCCGGTTGTTCGACATAGATATAGCCATGTAGGTATTCAACCGTGTTGAAACTAAATGCATTCGCATTGAGTTCATTTTGCAATAACATATTTTAGAGACCTTTTTTTTCGGCATTTATGTGTGAAATTAAATTTGAAATTTATCATGAGTTGAGCCTTACGCAAGGAAAACATTGTAAGAAATCTGCGCCCACCTGAGAAGAAATTCAATTGCGTGTGTGAAGTTCCCACTCCGCACTGGGCCGGCGTGGGAGCTAAGCCCCACCCCCCCTGTCATTGTGAGAAGCCTGTGCTCAGCAGTGAAGGATGATGATGGTTTTAGAGACATGTAGCGGGTGTCGTAAATCTTCATAAACAGCTGTCATTTATTTTTTCCGCTATTCCACATCAGGCTATGCTATAAAAATTTGAACACTTTCCAGGTATTCGTTGACACAGTACCAGACGACAACACGTCGACGGACATGTTGCTCGACGAACCTAAGGAGTCGTCAGTGGGCTCGGCGACTCCAGAGCCCGGCTCGGAACCGAACCTGGAGCTAGAGGTCGCGGCTGGTACGCCCATAGTGCTCAATTATTTGCTGACGCACCCCATCACTTGCTGCGTCCAGTGAAGAGTGTGATAGCCAGATTCTATATCAACAGTGAAAAGGAAAAATTGCTGAAGCGCCAAAATGCTTTTTGGAAATGAAATTTGATATAAGATTAAGGGCCTACCGAGCTTTTCGCGCTAATCGATTTTGGGATGGGAGATTTCGGGCGTGGGGGAGGCACGATGGCTCAAGATAGGTTGGTTGGACTGCGCGTGTTTTTGTTTTGGGTATTTTCATCTTATTACTAAAACAAATACATATTTTAAAAATGTAGCAACACTACGCCCTGAAAAACATCTTGTTTTATTAACATTCAAAAAGTCATGACCTGCCGTGCAGTATTAGCGTCGTACTACGAATTTATTTTATTTTTTAGAGACAACTTTGGATTTTTTTTCTATCGAGCGAACTATAAGTAATCGTGTTTCGATAAACACTTGTCATTAGAGTGAATCCTCAAATATCTTACACATGAATTTCAAGACTATAGCTTTACTTGTAATGTTACAGCACGAGATTAAATGAATGCAATAAATGCTCCAAAAACACGGTAGGCCCTTAATTAATAGTAGTAGTTAATAATTACGAAAGAGATATATGAGACGAGTGCAGATGGGAATATTGCAAGAGGGAGACCAAGAAGGATATTCCATGATCAGATTGGGGATGTCTTGAAGAAGGGTCAGGTCAAGAGTATTCGAAACCGGCGAGCGTGTGTGAAAAGACTAATGAGTGTGGAAGCGAAAGATGTATGTCAGGAACGTATCATCGTTGCAGGTGGCGTTATGTATGAATTTCAAAGTTTTTTTTTCCGAAATATAAAATTCCTTCCAGGGGACGAAATACCTCAAATTAACAGAGTGCTATAGCGCCAAAAAGTGTTCCAATTGCTAGGAAACCTACGTAGAATGAAGCAGAAACCAAATGTAATCGAATTGTACATGAAGTGAAACTTTGAACACATTTGTTTTGGCGCTTCAGCACTTTTTCCTTTCCACTGTCGATACATATTTTTGGGGTCTTTTCGCCGAAAATAATTTGCCAGCTGATTCATTTCCCAGCTGCTTTTTTTCTGAAACTATAAATTATTCATAGTAGAGGGAGCCCAAGAGGGGGTTTGGGGAGTCACTCGAGCGCGGCAGATTAATATATGGGGGATACCTTATACCCTCTAGAGTAACTCCAGCAAACATGAGCACTTCATGTGGGGGGGGGGAGGGTTTGTCTGGGGCACCCCGTCAGAATAATTCCGAAGGGTTCCGTACAATTATCTATAAAAATCACGTTTGTTGTATGCGAGCCCCCATAAATATTTTTTTTATTTTAATTTAATGATTTATTTTTAAATTCAATACATAATTAAATATTCTGTGAATATTTCAAGCTTCTATCTGTTGCCGTTATCAATATCGAGCAAAACCGAGCAAAAAAACTCACGTTTGTTGTATGGGAGCCCCCTTAAATATTTATTTTATTCCATTTTTTAGTATTTGTTGTTATAGCGGCAACCGAAATACATCATCTGTGAAAATTTCAACTCTCTAGCTATCACGGTTCCGGAGATACAGCCTGGTGACAGACGGACGGACAGCGGAGCCTCAGTAATAGGGTTTCCGTTTTTACCCTTTGGGTACGGAACCCTAATAAATTGGTTCTTTGAAATACTTGAGCGCGTCAGATTAAGACAAGGTAGGTTAATAGGGATGACGACTGGGTTAAAAATATGTCATGCTATTTAGTCCGTCAGTTAGATTATGGAAAAATATGGGACACGTATTTTTGGGTTTATCAATATTAAAAATCGCCAAAGGCATAGATCATCAAACTTCCGGAGTGGGGGCTTGTGACCTCACTCCTAGGTAAAAATTGTACCATATAGTGACGTCACTCGAAACTTCTAAGCACTCTATCTTCGTCATTTTTTGTTTGTCAAACAAAAGAAAAAATATGTGTACAATATTTTTTTGATAATCTAACTGACGGACTAAACAGTTGTTTTTAGTCGTCTAGCCTAGCGAACAGTGTACGTTCGTGAAAAAAACCGGTTGTCTGTAAAGTCGGTTTGCGGACGATAGTTTAACGTGACAACGTCATAACAAAACATTCAACCCCACCCCCCCCCCCTCGCATTGTACATCATGGCGTTCGCCGCTCTCTTGACACGCCCTCGCCGCTCTCTTGCAACTGGCCCTCGCTGCTCTCTTGCAACTGGCCTTCGCCGCTCTCTTGCAACTGGCCCTCGCTGCTCTCTTGCAACTGGCCTGCTTCGCTGCTCTGTAGAATGTAACGTTACGTAACGTTACATGTACGTTACAATGAGTCATGTTTTTTCGTGCGTGCAGCCGGCGTTCATCGATTTATTAGACGTTGTCACGTCAAAAACATCTGATCAACGAGTTAGTTGATCCGAAATGTATGGAAAAACAATTTTTTTTATGCGATTTCGTGGCTGGTCCCATAGTGACAGTTGCTCAGTGTGGCTCTCCTCATCCTTTCACTCCTACTCGTGACTCCTGAATCAGCCTGCATACTAAAATAATTTGTAATAATATTTAAAATGAAACAGTATTACTTAATTGTTATGAGTAAATTAAGATTAGTAATAAATGACTAGGTTAATGAATGAGCACGATTTACCTGAAGTATCCAAATCCTAGAAGGTTGGACATTGATCCTATTGGCTATGTGCGAAGCGGGTGGTGGGGGTACAGATAACGATCGCAGCGCTCAACATGGCAAAAATTGGAAGTAAATGGGCCTCCCCTTGTTGTCAACACTACGCGGCGCCACATCGTGCACGTAGCCAATACAACATACAAAAACTAAAACTTACAAGGCTAACTCAATTATGCTATGTATAGTTACATATAATAATAATAATCATTTATTTGCATAAAAACATGGTATCAGATTGGTGATATGGGTCGATTTCAGAGCGTTTTGTCAGCGTTTTTTAAATTTCATTAGTGAACAAACCGCGACAACTTTGGATAAAATCAGACTAAGCCTCGGTACCGCCACACATTTATATAAAAAGTTAACTCTGATCATCATCCCCCCCTGCAATATTTACGTCGACACTAATGAAAAAAAACGCGGCGGTCAAAACGCTCTGAAATCGAACCAAAACTATAACACGCTTTTGTCACACTATGACATGAAAATTTAAATTTCAATACAATTATTTAGAACAAACATATTGCTTAATAGTTAATAATGTTGTGCTTATTAATGCGTATTAAGTATTATGCGTTTATATTGTTTAAAAAAGCATGTGTTAAAAAGTACAACATAAAGTCATTCTTAAATGATCGATGTAGTACAAACAATAAGGATAATTAATGAATAAATGTTCTGGGCCCAATTGCATAACAAAGTACAACTAATATTACAAGCGGAACTCTCGCTTCAGTTATATTAACTAGAAAGGGAGTTCCGCTTGTAATATAAGTTGTACTTTGTTATGTAATTGGGCCCTGGTGTAATATACCTATTACAATAAGTAATCTTGGTCGTTATTGTGGGATTCATAGGCTAAACTTGTCTTGTTGTATGCTTGTTTTATTAATTTTGCATTAATAAGTATTAAAAATAAGTAATATTAATGTATCCGTAGAATAAGAAGTCAAAGCGCACTAATCTAGATATTAAATACGATTTCTGTAAATCGCTGCTTTGATAAAAGCTCGTAACATGAATCGATGTGTAAATTAAAGTGACCCCTAAAGTTAACTACGTAAAGTTCATTCCGGAAGATTATCAATTTTGAGTTAAGAGCTTTTTTAAAGTAATGAAATTAAATGTAGGCACCATTATAGATGTTTAATTTTTTAAGACGAGAAATATGTAGATAATTTAAAAGCAAAGCATATTCTAAAGAAGTTCATCAACTGACTCTCTACCATATTGTAAAGTTAGCAAGATAGAGTCTTTGTGTAGATTTATGGGGTCACTAAACCCACTATGCCTGGAAAAGGGTTAAAATAAGTTAGTTCTGCAGCCCACCGCATTTAGATTTAGGCGACGTGGGCTTAAAGGAAAAATGACGATGTATAAATAAAAATGTCTACTTGAATAATTTTGTTCTAGGATAATTTTAACTTATGTTGCAATACCTATAGAAATGTCCACATTAATTTAGTTCAAAATTATATTTGACCGAATATATAGATGTCCAAGTTTAAAAATGTCGCTCTGTTATTGTCTCCATATACATATAAGGTGCTAACAAATTAGTTACCAATATTTCTTTCTATGGATCTACTCATAAAAACAAGACACTTTTATTCTAACAACTTTTTAAAATTGAAAAAAAAAAAAAAACGCAATTTTTCATACATATCCATCCATCCAAACGGATTACTGTTGTATTACTGCTTTAATATGGAAAATCGAGATTTTTTTAATTTTAAAAAGTTGTTAGAATAAAAGTAACTTGTTTTGATGAGTAGATTAAGAGGGTTTATACCTGCTGAGCTGGCAACGTTGCATTTTTTTTAGTTTTTCTTGATTATTCCATAAAAATTGAATGGAAATTAAAAATGTTTTGAATACAAATTGTTCTAATATATAAGTTAATGTGTCTACTGCAATAATAATTTGTGATAGACTTTTATTTTCTTTAAAAACAAACAAATTATTACCTAACGGTTTTTAAAGAAAATAAAAGTCTTATCACGAAGTATTATTGCAGTAGACACATTAACATATATTAGAACAATTTGTGTTTAAAACATTTTTAATTTTCATTCAATTTTTATGGAATAATCGAGAATAACTAACAAAAATGCAACGTTGCCAGCTCAGCAGGTATAAACCCTCTTAAGCCATAGAAATATTGGTAACTAATTTGTTAGCACCCTGTATAAGTGGTGATTTATTTAGTTATTTATTAATATAACTTTGCCGAAGTATAAAAATGACTACTTGAATGATGATTTCGGTTATACTGTGATACACATTATTATATTTCGGCTTAATTATGATACTTCGACAAATTTATTTCTTGAAAGTAGACATTTTTATACATTTTCATTTTTCCTTTAAGTCCACAGTCGTCGCCTAAACCCGCATTTATATGAACAAATAAAACAAAGTAATTAAATTAAATTCCAATTTATTTGAGATTACATAATTTCCAAGTACTCGTTATGCGTCCGCCGCCTTTATGCAATTAATTAAATTAATTATACTGAACATAAGTCGTTTTATTAACTAAACTCATAAACATTTGTTCTATTCAATCGAAAAAATATACAACCATTTTATTTCTACATACGATTTTTCTATGCCCGTATTTCGCACCTTCACTTTTGATTGTACAGATGTCGCTTGAGAACATCGCATTTGGCGTTCTATATACACTAAAAGTTTTTTTTTTCTAGAACATATAAAACCAGAGCAATGCCGGGTCCGAGGATTGGAATCGGGTCTTCGTTAAAACGGAACGCGTGATGAACCACTACACCAACCCGAACTGCCCATTGGCGTTCAAAGGCATAAAACAATTAATTTTTTCTTTAACAATATACTATTTTAGCGTGGCTCAAATCTCCCCAAAACCTGACCTGAGGCTTTAGTCTAACTTAATCGAAACCATAATCGTTTTTGCTAGTGTTGCATATCGATAGTTAACACTGGTTCTTAAAATACAAAGTTCCCAAAATACCAGATTTTTCAAAACCTAAATTACCCATTTATAACGTTCCCATTACACCAGATGTGCAAAATAAGACATTCCACCAAAAAAATTATCTCCTTAGGTAATCTTCGATTTTGTAACGTGGTGCAATGATAATCTGGTAAGCTAATGTGGTATTTTAGGCACGAGCGGTATTTAAGAGAAAACCAATAGTATAAATAGTCTAGGAGTCGTTTTCATAAATTTTTACACAAAGGGTTTAATCAAAACAAAACTTAATTGTTTCCTTTGTGTAACGAAAGTTAGCCATATTGATTGTATGACTAACTTTCGTTACACAAAGATTTTGTTTTCATTAAGCCTTTAATTGTGTACTATTTTTTTAAAAACGACCGCTACCGATAGTATTGCCACGTGTCGATACTATCGATAGAGCTTTAGAAGCAATACTATTGATGATTGCAATACAATCGACACTATCGATAAATTTATGTTTGATAAATAGTATCGATAGTATTGCCAAATCGGGCAGTAATTACAAAAAAAAATTGATACTACCGATAGTATTGAAAATTCGATACTATCGATGATACAGAACTATCTTGCGATCATGGATGGTCTTTCCGAAAGCGCTCGTAGACTCACAAAAAAAGACAAACTTTTGATTTTGATCGATACTATATCGATTGTTTTTGGCCACTACTGGCTGATTTTGCAATACTACCTATACCATCGAGTCTATATTGGACATAAAAACTATCGAAGATACTATATATTCGCAGCTTCTCTAAAACAACGGAATTATTCGAAATGATACGCTGCGTAATTATTATACCTAGAGATTTTTCTAGCACAAACAACTTGTGCTTAGTGTTTGACATAATAATAACATCGATTCGATTTGGTATTCTTGTTCTATATTTTCAAACGTGTCTCATTAATATAATGACACTTATAAGACATCGATAAACTAAGTATTAGAAGGAAAAGTATTCGTTCGTGCTAGGAAAATCTCTAAGTATAGTAATTATACACCTTATTGCAATAATTAAAGTATTTTGGATTAGGGCGTTGTTTTAGAAAAGCAGCGAATATAGTATTGCTGTTATCAATAGTATTGCTTATAAATAAAGGACTATCGATACCCTGAATTGTTTTCGAGATCAACTATCGACAATCAAACTATCGATAATCCTGCAACACTGGTTTTTGCTTTTTCTTTCTGTCACAGAAATTATGGTGAATGCGAGCGCCCGCGCGTTAGACTATACGGCATCTGTTACACTGACATACGCCAGCAGTTATTATTCGCCCGCGATTAGGAAGGGATTGGAATTGACAGTAATTCTATATGCTTACGTCAAAATATGTATGAAATGACAGTTCTGACAGTCCCATTCAGATTGCGGTTGGATAATATATAATACGGGCACAACTTCCAAAAACATACATAAACATAAGCCAATGTTCATCAGCCACGAATTATCTAATATTTTATACCAATTCTTATAAAATCTACGCTTCGACTTACAGTACTTAGCGAGTTTGCTGTTCATGCATATCGCTTTAACTCTATATTAGTCTAGTTTATGAATTGAAAGCACTCAATTCGGAATACCATAGAGTTATCCATTTTGAAATCGTGACAATGATATTTGGAAACGATAAGATCAACGAAATGTCAGTACAATTTTTGACACCACTCAAAAGTTGGATAACTAACCGATTATGAAAATCAATGTAATCAGCAAGGCTCGAATTTTTCATTGCACGGCAAGATGAAAGAAAACTATGCGGTCAATATTATTAAAACTAAAATTTAATTCATATTAAATTAATTCATATACTCACTCATTTTCTTAGTCCCGTAATACTTTTATCCCTTTATCAGGCTGACAGATCGAAAATGTCAATCGAAAGTTAATCTTCCTTAACCCCTCGTATGCTCAAGTCACGGATTCGTGCCCAATTTAAGGTATTCTTTTTGTATTTTTTTTTAATTTTTATCATTTTTATCTGACTATTTTGGCTCATCATCTGAAGAAAATGATTGGAATGAAGATTCACTTTTTCTCGATTTTTTTTGTGATCGTGTGAATGTTATTGTAACAAAAATATTAAATGAAAGAAAATTGACCTTACGTAACGTTGTATCATTTTAAAATATCTACTGTCAGTTTAAGTACTAGTAATTTTTTTATTTTTAATCAAAGCAATCACAAATAATAGTATCATCTAATCGTAATCACCAAAAACTACTTAACAGATTGAAATATTTACAATAGAATTAACAATTATTTAACTTACAGAACGTTTACACGTGTCAACTATTAAAGACAAGTTTAAGTTGAATTTTCTAATCAGAACTTTAATCCAATGCACTTTACAATACATATTCAAATCGATCAAATACTCATGCAAACTTGAATCGATTTATCGTGAGTATCGAGTACCGAGTCGTATGGTTACATCGCTAGTTACGTCGCGAAGACAAATGTCAAAACGGGCCTTTTATTTTGTGACTAGTTTAGAATGCACGATTTTTTTCACTTCCCGCATACGAGGGGTTAGTACAATTAGAATGATTTTTTGTAGTACGGATGATGTGGGAAGTCTATTATAATAATACTATTCTAATGTCCGTTGATGTAAAACGATTTTACTGTAGAAAATATGGAAAAAGTCGCCATCATAACACTCATTTTACAATTGTAATTTTGAAATGGACTATGATACACACACAAGGTATGACCTTGTCAAGATTTTTAGGCATCCATTCCTGTATCTACATGCCCTATGGATATTACAAAAAAAGAGTTTCCTTCATGTTCATTTTTTATTTAAAATATAATTTAATTCAATTCAAATTGTTTATTTCATTTAAAATTTACTTTCGGTATTAATCAAATGAGAATGGGTACGAGTATGAATATGAGTTAAATTTTAGTTTTAATATCGACTCCATAGTTTTCTTTCATATCGTATTACCATGCGAGGAAAAATCCGAGCCTTGGTAATCAGGTAACAAGCCATTTATAATGGCTTTAGCCAAAGAAATCGTAATTAATAAATAACTCATAATTTTTTCAGTTTTGAAAATACCTTTAAAAGTTTGTACCACTTCGGCACCGGGCGATCCTGTCCATGATATCAATTACTGAACTTTTCTACAACTTATACTAGCTATCTCTCGAATGGGCTATACTATTATCGTGTAACATAACAAAATTGTGCAATATTTCCTATACAGGTACGAGAAATTCAATAAGATCTGAATAAAACATGCAGCTTTAACACGTACGCTGCCGGTTAGCAAACCCGAGATTTCAGGCGGCGCTAACGCATATCTGCGTCACAGAATAAGTAATATGTAACCAGTAATCCAACTTCATACTAGAGCGCCCGAATCGACGCACGCACACAGCCAAGCGTCTTACACGGCGCGAGCGTGGGAACTGCATTGTTTTGTCTAGCGAAGATTGGTTAGCGGCCGTGTAAGACGCTTGGCTGTGTGCGTGCGTCGATCGGGCGCTCTAGTATGAAGTTGGATTACTGGTTACATATTACTTATTCTGTGTCCGCGTTCTGTTCGATCCATTGGACACCACCGGTGGTATCGTTTAGAATCACTGTTCCGTTCGACACTGTCCTATACTTAGTTTTTTTTAGTATTAGAAAGAAGGTAAGCGATCTAGACGTGTCTTCTCATTGAAATATACCTTTGATCTTTGATCAATTATAACTGAAGATACACATTGCCGAACAAAATCCCCTTCAAAGAATGTCCGAACTTTTTTATTTGTTTGCATAACAATTAAAATCATCACCTACACAGAAATTTGAACCTAATCTTTACTTCATTACAGTCGAATTTCGGTTGACACTTGACAGCTAAACTTGACAATTTCACGCAACGTACTGAGAAAAAAGAAGGCCACTTTTATCAAAGTGGCGCTCATTTGGCTCGGACATTTTCGGGCGCGCGACTGTGGATCTACAGTTATAATTGATCAAAGGATTTTGTATTTTAAAAACGAAGTATAGTGACGTGCTGAATAGGTCCAATATAGGTTGGTATTGAATATCGACCTACATTAAAATGATAATTCGCAGGACATCAGTAATAGACGGTGGTAAACTGAATAGTGATTCCAAACGACACCATCGGTGGTGTCGAGTGGAGCGAACGGCGCGTTCAAATGCCTGCAACATTGACAGAATCACTATGAACACGCATATATGCGTTCCCGGCACTGAATGCGTTATTAACATGCACCCACACAGATGCTAGATTAAATCTTGGGATTATTCTATGGAGTTTGTATGAAAGTACGTCGTTGCTACTTCCTCATTTTTTTAAATTTTTACAAACTTTCACAAAAATAGTACAGTCAACGACTGCTAAGAAATATTACCTGACACATGGCACAACTGAAGCTTCTGAATATTGACAATGAGACCCATGGGAAAAAATGCTATAACTATAGGCACTGGTCCAACCGCCGGCGAGTGAGATATGAACTATCGACTTTTTTCTAGCCCAAGAAACGAACAAAAGATAATCGCTTCCGTGTAAATAAAAGAGAGAGATATACAGGGTGTTTGGTAGCTACGTACAAAGCTTTAAGGGGGTGATAGCCGAGGTATTTTTGAACATTTTTAGCCATATATGTCTTAGCCGAAATTTGATATTTTTTTTTAAATTGAAGTCTTAGGAATTTTAGGAAAATACCCAGAATTTGATAGTCACGAGTCAATATTGCCCCAATGAGCGTTAATTTGGAAACCAAATCTTTTATTTCGGATAGTTTAATGTGTATTGGACCAAATGAAATAATTTTTAAGTGTCTTTCTTGCCACAAAAACAAAATGGAGGCATTCGAAATTACTAAAAATGTCTTAGGTTCGAACAGTCATTTTTCTGTGCCTTAAAAAAAAATCCTTGAAATGTTCAAACATTTTTAGAAACATGCCTGTTTATTGTTCTTTCTTTTAAGGTATCACTCATTAACATTGCTTGCTAAATCTGAGATAAAAAGTAAAAACCAAACTCAGGGAGCACTCGCTAAGAATGCAACAGTCTTGAAATTTTACTAGTAAATTAACATGTGAAAAAGACAAGTCTACGTCATTTTTCTGTGCCATATTTAAAATTTCCAAATTAACGCTCATTGGGGCAATATTGACTCGTGACTATCAAATTCTGGGTATTTTCCTAAAATTTCCAAGTCTTCAATTTAAAAAAAAAAAAACAAATTTCGGCTAAGACATATATGGCTAAAAATGTTCAAAAATACCTCGGCTATCACCCCCTTAAAGCTTTGCACGTAGCTACCAAACACCCTGTATATTTACTCGCCGGGCGTTGGGAGAGTGTCCTCGCCGGCAGTGTGGACAGCGAGCGATGAACTATAAATATATATCTCTCTCTCTTTTATTTACACGGAAGCGATCATCTTTTGTTCGTTTCTTGGGCTCATATCTCACTCGCCGGCGGCGGTGGGACCAGTGCCATAAGTACCTACTTACTATTCTAGCACGTGCCTAAAATACTATGTTCCCAAAATACCACAATTTCAAAATACGACATTACACCAAAAAAATCACTTCCATGAGTAATCTTATATTTCATACTAAATACAAACTGAAATATAGATGCACAGAAAAAACCCCAGAAAAAAGACCAATGCTGGGAATCGAACCCAGGTCCTCAGCATTCCGTGCCGTGTGCCATACCCCTACACCACCACTGGTCTAGAGATTAGACACGAATCTTTCCTATACATCATACATTTCAGTCTGCTAAATCATCACCTTATGCAGTGACAAGCGCTCATCTATGTTACACCCTCTATCGAGAGATTTTAAGACTCCTTCGGAACTAACCGCTCACCTGGACAAGAGATGGCGCTACTATGCAACTTTAAACAAGTTAGCTTAGCTATGAAGTATCTTTTTGTATTTATTTTTTCAACTTCATTTTTTATTACTTTTACGGTCATCCCGTGAAATCATATATTTCATACTAAATACAAACTGAAATATAGATGCACAGAAAAAACCCCAGAAAAAAGACCAATGCTGTATATGAGTAATCTTTGTTTTTTTAGTGTATTGCAACGAGAATCTGGTAAGCCAGAAATGTGGTAAGTAAATAGGTGATGTAGTATTTTGAAAAATGTGGTATTTTACGCACGAAGGACTATCCTGTCACTCGCAATAAGTATGTATAGGTGAAAAACTTAAGTAAATAACCTGTCGCGTGTAGTAGTAACGTGTCCGTATAAACCAATTGACGATCCAAATTTGAAAAAACGACAAGCGCCATATCAATTCAGTGCACTACTACACAATGGTCGATTCACAAGAGCTGGCACGAATGGATCGAATGAGCGAATGAAAGTATCTATTGTGTTAACTAGAGAGCTTGTCTAGTTTGAAATGCCGCGCCCCACCACCGCACTCACGCACAGGATTCGAAACTCAATTCAAGCTACAATAGACTCTATTGTAGCTCAAATTGAGCTCCAAATCCCGTGCTCAAACGCGGTGGCGGGGCGCGTCATTTCAAACTAGACAAGCTCTATACCTATTTGGTTACACTTCACACAAATATGAAAATGACATGCGTCAGTCATTTTCCTACAAAAATGTCAAAGTGACATTACCTTCGTTCAATCCATTTGTGCCAGCTCTTGTGAATCGACCTGTACAACAGGCCATTTACTTTTTTCTCAATATTCAGAAACTTTATAGTTATGTGTCAGGATTTAGCTCATATCAATGATGTAACTGTAGCGATAAATTTAGCTATCGATATTTTGACCTTGAGAATATCGACATGCTGCAATGCTGTCGATAGTGAAAATTAATCAAAAAAGTCGATAGTATCGATACTATCTATGATCTATCGACGCGTTTCGATAGCATCGATAGTTTAACCCTTAAATCGATACCGGCATTATATTTGCCGTCAAGCAGAAATCAAAGCCAATTCAAATAAGCAACATTTACGGTCCAAAATCGAATGTCTTACAGGGTTGTCAAAAGGATAAAGGGTTAACAATAGAATAGTGAATGTTCAGCTATCGATAGAGCAAAACTATCGATAATATCAATACCATTGATCTTTAGCAATAGTATTACTTACTTTCATCTTTCGATACTATTTTCGATTTTCAAGGCCACGATAGGATCACGATACTATCGCTATCGCAACAACACTAGTTCATATCAACTGTTAATTCAAACGTATCCAAGATGTTCACAAGCCACTACTCATAGCGGTGACACCAGTTTAATCATAACTTATTGAGATACTGTAAAAAATGTTTAGTTTACAGTTAATTTTAGGTTTGCCTACATTACATTATAACCGCACCATTCTAACTTACATACGAAATAAAGCTAATCTAATTTAAAATAAACTTCTAGACTATGGACTAAATACTCAAATTTAATTACGTCTAATATTATGCGTTTCTTTAGCTATACGAACAGAAATTATGTGAGCAACGTTTATACCACTATTGTATTGAATTATGCAATATAATTGTCAAAGCTTAGTAATTTCCAACAGAATTAAATAAACGGGTACTCAGTCAGATTTCTTTATAAATAGTCTTAAAACTATTCTGGAATATCACACCGCGTAATTTTCAAGATTTTTTTTTAATCGTGGATTCACAGCCAAAATTTACGTGCTTTATCAGGGTGTCCACTACAAATCCTAAAAAAAATCCCTGACTTTGCCTGACCACATTTCTAAATTTCCCCGACTAATCATGTACATTTCAAAGCAGGTTCTTATGATTTTTTTTACTGCCCGAGATACTAAGCTAGACCCGATGATGGGAATTCACTGCAAATGTATTTGTCATAATGTAGATCACTCCAAACCCGAAAAAAATTGCTTCAATAGTCTGGTTAAAGGGTCAAACTAGAGCATGAAATATTTCCCTCATTTTACATCATTGGGAAAGTACGAGTTTTTCCCTGACTTTTTGGATTTCTAGCAAATTTCCCTGATTTTCCCTGACTTTCCCTGACCACCTTGAGCTTCCCTGACTTTTCCCTGACTTTCCCTGACTTTCCAGAAAGTGGACACCCTGTTTATGGTGAAGGAAAACACAACCACACCTAATTCCCAATCCACACTGAGCCCGGCTGGGAATTACCGCTCAAGCCCGTGAGAGAGAGATAATGATAGAAGAGTGAGTATTTTTAACCCTTTATAAGGCCCAATTTATTGGAGCATACTACCACAATTAAAAGCAGCTATCGAATGCGTACCTGACAAACGATATTTTCAATAATTACAATGGAAATTGTGACGTATAGTGTAATTAATGAAGTTGAAATTCCAATTCAATGCATGTGGTCGCTGAATCGCCGCTGCCTTATAAAGGTTTAAATAATAAAATCCGATTTAAAACCTTCACTGGGTTGTTTAGGGGTGAACCAACTTTTTTGTGTTGTTTACTCTGTCACCGGTTGTCTAAGTGACATATTCACAGGGTTCGAAAATATCTGATATTTATGATATATATCCGATATATATCAAAAGTGTGATATATATCCATTTTGTATGAAAGCCATATTATTATTTTATTGTACTATTTATGTATACTATTTGCATATGTGTTACATCGTTTCTACACTTTGTCATTTACTTTCTTTGTAATAAATAATAGAATAAACACAAAAAAAAACTTACTCCTTCGAGTCTTTCATAACAAAAATTTTCTGGCATTGCCATTTATGGATTAGAACTTACTATTAGGGAGTATTTTTTAACTCTACTCCAACGCCATCTACATTTGGGAAGTAGAAATACAGTAACAAACGCCAAAAATTACTTAATAATGTAATTTTTTTTAAGCCAATTTTTGTATTGATATATGTATATCATAAAAAACCATTTGATATATATCGGATATATATCATGATATATATCCATTGATATATATCCTCGACCCCTACATATTCATACAGTATCATAGAAAATGCTCAGTTTGTCAATGGAAGATAATTTGTTTAACCATAGCAAAGGGTGGCACGAAAAAGTCTGTTCATCCTTAGTCAAACGGAACCAGCATCAGTTGGAATATTCCAGAACAATTTCAAGAAATCTCGTTTAATAATGAACTTAATAGAATAAAATCTTAGTCAATAGAGTGCTCGATGCCTTACTATCGTAAATGCACGTGTTTTATAACTTGGCGTAGGTTTATCAACTTGATAATTATTGTAGCACGATTATAAAGAGAGTCATCGCGGTTTATGGGCCTATTTCACTAATCTCTGCTGAATTCCTGATCGTTTTGAATTATTCGGATATTCCTACAAAATAAACAGACGGGAACACAGATATCCAAAACAAAAGGTCTAATAAACTTAACATATGGGAATAAACACTGCGTTCAAAATACCACAATAATTATCAAGATATTATTGATAATTTTTATTTGGATTTCTAAACAAATTTTCAATGAAACTATGACCATGGTACCAACAGTTGGCAGAAATTTTGAACCCATGATTTTTAAATTATAGCTAGACCGTTTATACGAGTACACGAGGCGCGCTCGCCGCCCGCACCTCTCCCGGCCCCCTTTGTCGTCATACCCCAGCCCCTGTCGCGCGGGCGAGGACTCGTTTAAACGGTTTAGCTATAACAAGATAAGTTTGTTTTTTCTGTTTTAGGACAAATTTCAGATTTGCGACTAGTGGCGGTGGCACTTGCATTTTGGCATCAAAACAAATTAAAAAACCTATTGCACATAAATGTATATTGTATCTAAGTTGTCTAAACTATCTAGCGTTTGTCATGTATGGAGGTACTGTTTATTAGATTGAGCAAATCAAACAATTCTAAGGTTTTAGTTTAAAAGTCAGCATGTGATGTGGAGTTCAAGGCATTTAAAAAACATCACTAAAACTAATTATATAAAACATAATTGTAAATTTCATTGTTTCATCTCGTCCAGCTTCCAGAATGTCAAATACGTTGAACATACAACACCCTTTGCTAGAGGTTGTGTTTACATATTTACAAAAATAAGGTAATGAATGGAATATGCTTTCAATAATTACTTTGTAAGGTACGAAACCGGAATCTATCATAATCTTTCGAAAACCAGTCTTTTAAAACGGTTACACCATATCTGCAACGCGCACTTAAAATTTCACTACACTTTAACCTAAATGAAATCCGTTGTTTCTCACAATCACTAACTACTGTAATCCTTGTCACATCGGTCATCATGGTCCCAATATTTCTGACTTCTCGGGACATCGGAGACGTGCCTCCTCGGAGGGCTCTTCGGGGCTCTTATGACAGCCTCCTCCGTGCTGTTGCGTCTAAATCTACCCGGCACTTTATCACGGGAGTTCCTCGAATTCGATCTGAACCTCTCCTCTTTCCCGTCTTCTTCGTTAATGTTATCTTTGGAGCGTTGTCTTGTCCAGTTCCTCGCTCTATTCTTGTTAGGATCTTCAACTTCAGCTTTTTCCTTTCTCCAATTCTCCACCGGCCTTCTGCTGCTCGTTTTCTGTATCTCGTTGTTGACTCTCTCAGGTGCTGGTCTGTCGTTCTGAAACTGCTGCACGAAACCATCGCCTTGCGAATTGAAATTAGTGCTGCCAGTGTAAGAATTCTGTATGTACGCCCCGTCTCCTTGCTGCAAGTAAGTGGGGAAAGTTTGCTCTGGGAAGTTGTTGAATCTGTTCACATTGGGAGGTGGGTAATCCGGTACGGTGACAGGGTAATTCTGTTGCAGATTTGGAGGTAGCACCGTAGGGTTGAACGCCGGTGGATCTTCCTCTTTCTTTTCCTCTTCTTGCCTCCAGGAATTCAAATCGTATCGCTTGCTCAGGCTGTTCTTCGTTGTCCATGTGTCGAAGTTGTCTTGGCTTACAGACAAAGCTTGTTCCTGTCGGAGTAATCCTGCTCCGGCTCCTAGGATAGGTCTTAGTTTGGGTTTCATTTCGCCATCATCATTGAGGCTGATTTGGGATATGTTCTGGGCTACTTTCTCGCTGAGGTCAGCGCTGACGTCAGAGCGGTTGAAGTCTTCTTTCTCCGGGCTCTTCTTCCAGGATCCGTAGCTGACTTCGCTGTAGTTCTCGTCTGAGGCCAGGTCTAGGTGGGCAGCGTAGAACTGTTGTAATGTGTTGGGTAGGGGGAGGAACTTGTTCAGACACAGATCGGCTGAGAGCAGGAGCCAGATGATGCTTATCGGTGGAGGTGCCAGGAGACGAAGGCGTACGGAGATGGAGAGTTCGTCCAGCTCCTGAGATAGGACTGAAAGGAGCTCTCTGCCATTTTGCATTAGCTGAAAATAAAAAATATATAAATAACATTGAGCAAATAAATAAATTTGCTAAAAGTCGCCTCGCAACGTAAACGTTTCGTGTGCTCTACCTGCAACACTACAACCTACCCCCTTTGGGAATACAGGCGTGATTTGCACTTTTTTTTTCTTTTTTCGATTCTTAAGTGCACCTGTGTGACTATGCCAGCCTCATTGGGGGACTCAATGGCCAAATTCATCAGACACTGCTCCTGCTACGTCCAGATTCTCTGGCTGCAAAAGAATGTTTGATGAACCTGTATATTTGTACTGCATCTTGCGACACCGGAACTCAAAATAACATTCACTGCCCCAATGGTCTTTTTGGGATACGAATATCAGGCCAAACGTGTGTTTTAGGAGAAGCACATTTTGGGAAGCACTTATATCGGGAAACGGATTATTTGGGAAAAGGTGGTGACGGGTATAAGAACCAACTTTTGCTATGAAATCTTCTGTAGGTAAACATTAGACAGAAATTTCTTCAATTTAAATAATTTGCAAAATATCGTCACTACTTCTTCAATATGAATAATTTATCTAAAGAGGCTACCTTTGCATATTATCTTACTTCAATATTAGTAAAATACAGTACAAATTAATAAATAAATAAGTACAAATTGCGTTTATTTGAAATTAGAACACATTTGTTCAGTGGGCGTGCCAATTTATTTCAAATTTAAAAATGGAATGTTTTCTTGGGCTGAATTCACCCCACAAAAATACGAAACGCAATGGTGTATTCGTTACCCAAGAGAATTAATCTTTGCATCCAGAAAAATGGCTACCATTTTGAACATCTACTTAAAATACTTCAATGAAGTTATTAATAATTTTTTTAAATATTTTCAATTACCTATTGAAACAAAATTCCATTTAAAAATGTGTTTCTTGTGACTTGTGATTCCCAACTTGAACAATAATAACAAATAATTAAACTATAAAGGAAATTTTGACCAGGTTCGATTTCCGGTTATGTATGAGAGTCAGGGTGTCCACTACAAATCCTAAAAAAAAACCCTGACTTTTCCCTGACTTTCCCTGACCACATTTCTAAATTTCCCCGACTAATCATGTACATTTCAAAGCAGGTTATATGATTTTTTTTACTGCCCGAGATACTAAGCTAGACCCGATGATGGGAATTCACTGCAAATGTATTTGTCATAATGTAGATCACTCCAAACCTGAAAAAATTGCTTCAATAGTCTGGTTAAAGGGTCAAACTAGAGCATGAAATATTTCCCTCATTTTACATCATTGGGAAAGTACGAGTTTTTCCCTGACTTTTTGGATTTCTAGCAAATTTCCCTGATTTTGCCTGACTTTCCCTGATCACCTTGAGCTTCCCTGACTTTTCCCTGACTTTCCCTGACTTTCCAGAAAGTGGACACCCTGAGAGTTACCCGTCACGAGTCCCAGGGACTACGTTAGTCCCTAACTTTTTTTTGCGGGAAATGTCCGAGAGACTACTACTGAAGTCTCTAGGACTTATCCCGCATAAAAATAAATTTTACTAATTTTAGTATGGTGGACGCGTGGCGGGTTAAAAAAAATGTTTGAATGCCATTATTGTTTAATCTAAAATCGAAGCCATGGTTCCTAAGAACAGATTTAGCTATCTCTCATAGTTTCTGATTTCTTAATACTGACCCATTTGGATTGATCACCCTGTTATAGTTACCTGCGTAGCTAGACTCCTGTGGGCGCGGATGTCATCGCTGGCCAGTAGCGCCTTCATATACTGCAGCAGCGGGCCCGCCAGGATGTGGACCTTATTGCCGTTGCATAGACGCGCTTCTGCAATGACAACATACAAACACCGGTTCTTATGGGTATGGATTACAATACCGAAGTACGAAAGACCGAATGTATTAAAACATCGAATGGGTCAAAAGACCGACACGATTTTTTTCTGAAACCGTTAACTTTTTAAGATTAAATAAAGTAAAAATAAATAAATAAATATCACGGGACAATTCACACCAATTGACCTAGTCCCAAAGTAAGCTTAGCAAAGCTTGTGTTATGGGTACTAGGCAACGGATAAACATACTTATATAGATAGATACAGTGGTGGTCATACAATTAAGAACGATTTGAAGTTTCCGATTTTTTTTTATCTACATCATGTCATATGTCTAGTTGTGTTCCTTCTTAGAAGTAACAAGTTATGTTATAAAATAGCCACATGGATAGAGCAAACGGGATTAATAATAATAGTGTATAATTGCTAACATTTTTTTTTACAAATTTTATTTGTTCTCTATACTAATAAATTCAAATAGTAATGTAGCTGGACAAATAATTAAGAACGATTTATTAAACTGCTCGAGAGTTGTTTTATATGAAACTTAGATTAAATAAATCATATTAATGTGAAGTTGGTATAGAAAAAAAAGCAAATTAATACATTTGAACTAAAATTAATAGTTAGTTGCATGTCCACGGCTTTTAATTACGGCTTTACACCGGCGAGGCATTGAATCTATCAATTTTTGACATTTCTCAAGAGAAATAAGAGTTCCATTCTTCTAAGAAAACGTCGTACAGCTCTCTCAAATTGCCACACTGTCGATTTGAAACCTTTTTCTTGACTTCGCACCAAAGATGCTCTATTGGGTTAAGATCTGGGCTGTTGGCTGGCCAATCTAAGACTGAAACTGATTGTGATGTGAGGAATTCCTTAACGGTGCGTGCAGTATGCTTTGGATCATTGTCGTGCTGGAATGTCCAAATAACCGGAAGCACGTCTTCGGCATATGGTAACATTGTTTCTTGCAGTATATTTTTGTATTGGAATTGATCCATGTTTCCTTCTATCAGCCTAACAGGTCCAACGCCATGTCCAGAAAAGCACATTTCCCCCGCCATGCTTTAATGTCACTTTTGTGTACTTTGGGTCGAATGCTTTATTCGGAGGGCGTCGTACATATCGTTTTCCATCAGAACATACCCTATTTATTTTTGTCTCGTCAGAAAAAAAGAACGTTTATCCACTGTCTGACTGTCCAGTTTTCATACCTTCTTGCAAATGCAAGTCGGGCTTGCCTATGACATCGTTTCAACATAGGCACCTTCCTTGCTATCCTTCCGTTCAACTTATTTTCTACCAAACGCCTTCGAATAGTGCGTGCAGAGATTGCTGAAGGGTTGTTTTCGCCAAAATATTCTTTTCTCAACTCATTAGACCCTTTAAAAGGATTTTGTTTTGCCAAACGAACGATATTTCGATCATCTCGACGAGATGACTTTCTCTGTCTAGGTCCACGCGGAACGTTTGAAGTAGTTTGATACGTGGAAAAATGCTTTACAGCATGGAAAACCATTGTTTTTGAACATTGCAGATGGTCGGCTATCATTTTATACGACCAATTCTTCTCGCGAAGTTTTATTATTACTTCTCTTGTAGATTTATCACAACTTTTATTTTTCCCCATTGTTTTTATACGAATCACTTTTAAGACTTTAACAGCACGAAATGGCGCCAAAATTATACGAATAATAATCTACAACCACAGAGCCACACAGTGTTCTCTATTTAAATTTGAAAAAACAATAAACTATTCAGCGTTCTTAATTACGTGACCAGCCAGTAAGTACTAATACTAGGTTCAGATCGAATGTATAAAGTTTCTCTATTAATTTTTTAGCCAACAATGTTGCATAAATGAATGTACCGGTAGTACGGAAAAGTTTTGCAATACCGAGAGAAATAAAAAAAATACGGGCAATTAGTTATACTTGTTACTTTGAAAAAATCATCTCAATAAATAATCGTTCTTAATTATATGGCCACAACTGTACATACTTAAATACATATTAAACACTCAAGACCCGAGAACAAACATTCGTATTTTTCATACAAATATCTGCCCCGACACGGGAATCGAACCCGGGACCTCAAGCTTCATAGTCAGGGTCTCTAACCACTAGGCCATCTGGTCGTCAAAATTAATATTAAAAAATACATTATATTATTATTATATTATTATTAATATTAATTATTAGATTGTTATAAAACAAACCTAACCTAACCTAATAGGTTCTGTATGATGCCGTTTTAATAAATTCTGAAAAGTTTACGGTTTCAGAAAAAAATCTTGTCGGTCTTTTGACCCATTCGACGTAAATAAATAATATTAGGGGACAATCTCACACAAATCGACCTAGTCCCAAACTAAGCAAAGCTTGCACTATGGGTACCAGACGACGATAGACATACTTATACAGGGTTATTTTTAATTCACTGACATCCTCTTAACCCTGAATTCCTATCACTCAAACAAATGTTTTTTGTTTTACGACTTTTTAAAATGAAGCACTTTTTTTCCCATACAAATACACAGAGTATCGTAAAAATAAGAGGCAGAATCAAATTTTCAAAACATTATTACACCAAAAATATTAAGTTATGACAAAAGCCGTAAAACAAAAAACATTTGTTTAAGTGTTAGGAGTTTAGGGTTAAAAGGATGCTAGTGAATTACAAATAACCCTGTATAGATAAATAAATACTTAAATACATAGAAAACATCCATAACTCAGGAACAAATATTCGTGCTCATCACACAAATAAATGCCCTTACCGGGATTTGAACCCAGAACCTCTTGCTTCGTAGGCAGGGTCACTACCAACTAGGCTAAAGCGGTCGTTAAATACATTCGGTCTTTCGTACTTCGGTATTGTAATACATACCCGTTTTTATTATGTACCGCAAGTTTAGAACGAAACTGATAATTGATAGGATACTTTGAGGCTGCGTATCCATGTATGTGCGAGGATGCGTTGCGAGGGATGTGTTTGTCATGAACCAATAGAAACACTTCAATTACCCATTCTCGCTCAGCTCAGCTCTGGTGGGAACAGCTCAGCGGAGCGAGGTTTTTGTACATACAAAACAAAAGAAGAGAAAGATGTGTGCAAGGAATGTGTTGCGAGGGATGTGTTGCTAGGCGGCGTCTCACCGCAACCCGCGCGCTTATTTGAAAAGAGCCCGCTACACACCCTCGCTATAGGTAACGCCACCAGAGTTGAGGCCACGCACACAACCACATCTCATGTAACGTTAAACGTCAACACAACGTCAAAATCCCGCTGTCATTACATGAGATGTGGTTGTGTGCGTGGCCTCAACTCTGGTGGCGTTGCCTATACGCATCCTCGCACCGCTCAGCTACCTCGCACATCTTTGGTGGAAACATTCACACCGTTACACATCCTCGTTACACAGCCTCGCACATCTCTGGTGGAAACGCAGCCTTATCCCCAAAAATTGCGTAGCTCCCGCGGGTTACCGATAAACGTATTCTTCGCAGACGGAGTCGCGGGGAACGCCTAGTACATTATAATTTTACCAGCTGTTGCCCGCGACTCAAGTCTGCGAAATATTCCTTTCCGACAAGAGCCTAGCTCTTAAATATATGATGATGATGATGATGGGATAAAAACTATACTAACTATACTATGTCCTTTCCCGGGACTCAAAACTATCTAATACAAACACTTTCGCTTTTACATTATTATACTCCATTTAATTTAGAATTATAAACCACAACAACATTATATTGCGGCTCGTGAACTGTAATCTCTTAACAATTTGTACTAGAGTAACAATTGACGACACGCAAATAAAGTGACATTAAAACAATTTTATTTTGCGGCTCCCAGACTATTGTACTGTACCATTTGCTAGGTAAGAAATAGTTGACGAGCCGCAATATAATGATGTTGTGGTTTTCAATTCTAAATTAAATGAAGTATAGTATGAATTGGTAATCAGGCTAGGTTTATACATATCTGCCCATCACTCATTCACCCGCTTCTATCTTTGATATTGTTGATCGAAATTAACGCTCGCGCCTAAAATACCACGTTCCCAAAATACCACATTTTTCAAACTATATACTACATTACCTATTTACCATATTTCTAGCTAACCAGATACTCGTAGGACCACATTATAAAACCGAAGATTAGTCAAGGAAGAGATTATTTTGGTGGAATGCTTTGATCAATTATAACTGTAGATCCACAGTCGCGCGCCCGAAAATGTCCGAGCCAAATGAGCGCCACTTTGATAAAAGTGGCCTTCTTTTTTCTCAGAACGTTGCGTGAAATTGTCAAGTTTAGCTGTCAAGTGAAGTTTTGACGCTACCGAAATTCGACTGTAATGAAGTAAAGACTAGGTTCAAATTTCTGTGTAGGTGATGATTTTATTTGTTACGCAACCAAATAAAAAAGTTCGGACATTCTTTGAAGGGGATTTTGTTCGGCAATGTGTATCTACAGTTATAATTGATCAAAGGTGGAATGTCTTTTTTTGAACATCTGGTATAATGGGAATGCAATAAATAGGTAATGTAGTGTTTTGTAAAATGGCATTACAACGTATGTTAGTTGCCAACCTGCAAAATAATCTCCCATAAGATTAGCTGCATTTATCAGGAACAACGGGTTGGCTCGCTCCAACACGTCTAATTCTGTAAACGAGATAAAACTACATTAAATACTTAAGGGTCAATCAACTTTTTGTTGTCAACGATTTTCTGCTACTTTCTATGAACCGACCGAAATAATTAAAAAACTGATTATTTTTCCTTATTTAAAGTATACTTTTCAAAACCCTAGATTTTTGTAGTCAATAATGGTATAATTGCCATATTTATTTTATTTTGTTTAGCTTCTATTTCGTGGGTGACCCAGGGGACAACGTTGTCCCTGAAATTTGTATGAAAATAGTGGTATGTCCCCTGGGTCACCGGATTTTTTCATAGAAATACTTATTTTTTTGGTTTCCACATACGCGCTATGATAAACAGTTTATCTAATTACTACAAAATCATGGTTTCACTAACCAGATATTACAGAGTTACTTGTAAAGGAGTAAATAGAAATTTTCAAAAAAAAGTTGATTGACCCACAAAATACACCTCGGAATAGAAAATTTAAGAGGAAATGTCACACGTTCAGAGGACTTACGTCCCGGCCACGACTTCGCGCGACCGGCGGCGCGGCGAGCGTCTCGGCTGATTGGACTACTCTAGACCAGACCAATCTGATAATCCAAATTACCCAAAAATTTATCAAACTACACTAGTTTAGATTGGTAACCGACTAAAATAAAATTTATTATTATTATTAGCCTTATATTCAGATTTCCTTCCTCTTTAGTTGAACTCTACTATTTGCATCTTGGTCTTCCTTTGTAAATCTGATTGCCCCTCGGCAAAGGCCTCCTCCACTCATGTCTGTTGCGTGCAACTTTGTACCACGTCTTTCCTGCCACCTGGCATATATCATCGTCCCATCTCTTCTGTGGTCTGCCTCCTTCTCTGTCCTTCTCTTGGATACCACTCTGTGACTATTTTGCACCACTTTTGCTTTCCTCTTATCATATGGCCTGCCCAACGCCATTTAAATCTTCTTATGTTTTGGATAATGTCAACGACTTTTGTTTTATTTCTAATGCTAGACGATTTTATTTTGTCAGATTTCAGAAAAAAAAATCATAAAAAAAATCAGAGATCAGAAAAAAAAATCTGACTAAAATAAAATAGTGCTGTGTAAATCTTTGATCAATTATAACTGTAGATCCACAGTCGCGCACCCGAAAATGTCCGAGCCAAATGAGCGCCACTTTGATAAAAGTGGCCTTCTTTTTTCTCAGTACGTTGCGTGAAATTGTCAAGTTCAGCTGTCAAGTGTCAACCGAAATTCGACTGTAATGAAGTAAAGACTAGGTTCAAATTTCTGTGCAGGTGATGATTTTAATTGTTATGCAAACAAATAAAAAAGTTCGGACATTCTTTGAAGGGGATTTTGTTCGGCAATGTGTATCTTCAGTTATAATTGATCAAAGGTGTAAATCGTTCAATATAGCTGAAAAAAAAACTTAAGAAGATGACCTGTGTTGTATGTAGTAGTGCATAAAATTTATATGGAGCTTAAGTCATTTTCTAATTTGAAACGTCAATTTGTTTATACGGACACGTTATTACTATATTTCAAACTAAATACAAACTGAAATATAGATGCACAGAAAAAACCCCAGAAAAACGTTATTACTACTGTGTTGGTTCTCCTTAATAAATAAATAAGTAAATAAATAAATAAATAAATACAACAGGTCATCTCCTTAAGTTTTTCACCTAGACTCGACTTTACTAAAGTAGATTGCACTAGTATAGACTCGACTAGACTTACTGGATAATGTTCCTTTTACGGCGATGTTAAGCAACGCCCGCCGCGTCTCTATGCCGCGTGAAGGAAGTCCACTCAACTAGACTAGGTCTCGCGGTCTAGGTCCGCCGATTAGACTACACAAGGTCTAGATTGGACTATAGTATCCTAGATTGTTTTAGACTAGACCAGATTGGATACACTAAAGAAATATATTGAACTTCAAATGTAGATTCACGGAATGACCTGGGTTCGATTCCCAGCGCTGGTCTCTTTTTCTGAGTTTTTCTGTGCATCCATGTTTCAGTTTGTATTTCGTGTGAAATATATGGACTACAATAGTATAGAATATTCTAGACTACACCAGATTATACACTAAACAAATATATTGAACTGTTTTAAACTTTCGTGATTTTCACTCATAATTACTAAACTAAACGGGACTTATCACGCAATAAATATTTATTTATTTACCTCGACGTTTCGGCCACATTGCAGCAACCGTACGCACGTACGTTGCACGAGTTAACTCGTGACCACGGTTGCTGCAATGTAGCCGAAACGTCGAGGTAAATAAATAAATATTTATTGCGTGATAAGTCCCGTTTCATCATTTCAGCCGAAAGACGTCCACTGCTGAACATAGGCCTCCCCCAAGGCTCGCCAAACAGATCGGCCCTGTGCCATCCGCATCCAATGCGTTCCCGCTACCTTCACCAGGTCGTCGCTCCATCTTGTTGGAGGCCTACCTACACTGCGTCTTCCGGTCCGCGGACGCCACTCGAGAACCTTTCGGCCCCATCGGCCGTCAGTTCTACGGGCGATGTGCCCTGCCCACTGCCACTTAAGTCTAGTGATTCTAGCGAAGTCCCGTTTAGTTTAGTAATTATAAATATATTAAGCCCCATAATGTAGATTGGACTACAACAGTCTAGATTGGACAAGACCTCACTAAAATAAAGCACCTACTACTCTTTACATTGCTCTATACCAATTTATACTACACTTACCAAACTAGTCTAACCTAAACTAGACTGCACTAGTATAAATTCGACTGAACTTACTAGAGAATGTCCCTTCCATGACGACGTTAAGCAGCGCGCGGCGTAGCGTCTGTTGGCGTTGCTGGCGTGTGAAGGAGGCCCCGACGGCCGCCAGTTTGCGGGACGTCACAGAGCTGAGTAACGCCGCGGCGCGGAACGCTGCGAACGCTTGGCTGTAGCAAAGGTTGATGCAGGTTAGTTAGGAGGAAGATCCCTTTAAGGTAAGAAGTTGACCCTTTGATCAATTATAACTGTAGATCCACAGTCGCGCGCCCGAAAATGTCCGAGCCAAATGAGCGCCACTTTGATAAAAGTGGCCTTCTTTTTTCTCAGTACGTTGCGTGAAATTGTCAAGTTTAGCTGTCAAGTGTCAACCGAAATTCGACTGTAATTAAGTAAAGATTAGGTTCAAATTTCTGTGTAGGTGATGATTTTAATTGTTATGCAAACAAATAAAAAAGTTCGGACATTTTTTGAAGGGGATTTTGTTCGGCAATGTGTATCTTCAGTTATAATTGATCAACCCAGAAATTAACTTACCATCCTAAGGTTAAGTTGTATGACTTAGGGGCTGTTTCACCACTTTTTTAAAGTTCGGTTTAGCTTAATCGTAACCTTTTCGACAGATGGAGTTAAGGCCCTACCGTGTTTTTGGCGCATTTATTGCATTCATTTCAACTCGTGCTGTAACATTACTAGCAATGAAAGTCTTGAAATTCATATGTAAGATATTTGAGGATTCACTCTAGTGACAAGTATTTATAATAATAAATATTAGGGGGCAATCTTACACAAATCGACCTAGTCGCAAACTCGAAACACGATTACTTGTAGTTCGCTCGATGTAAAAAATCCAAAGTCGTCTCTAAAAAATAAACTAAACTCGTAGTACGACGCTAATACTGCACGGAAGGTCATGACTTTTTGAATGTTAATAAAACAAGATTTTTTCTAGGGCGTAGTTTTGCTACATTTTTAAAATATGTATTTGTTTTAGTAATATGATGAAAATTACCAAAAACACACGCAGTCCAACCAACCTATCTCGAGCCATCGTGTTCCCCCAAGCTGCCCCACGTCGAAATCGCCCACCCAAAATCGATTAGCGCGAAAAACTTAAATGAACCAGCCATAAAAAGCCGTGGTGGCCTAGAGGGTCGCGGGTTCAAGTCCGGGCTCGCACCTCTGAGTTATTCGGAATTTATGTGCGAAATTACATTTGTAATTTTATTTACCATGAGCTTTACGGTGAAGGGAAACTTCGTGAGGAAACCTGGATACACCTGCGAAGAAATTCAATGGTGTGTGTGAAGTTCCCAATCCGCACTGGGCCCGCGTGGGAACTACGATCCAAGCCCTCTCATTGAGGCCTGTGCCCTGCAGATGATGATGATGATGAAGTGAACTTACTGAAGTCTAGTCTCGTCAGGGCACATGCCAGTGACTGTGGTTTCAAAGTTCTTCAGCTTTCTGTTGAACGCGATGCCATCCTCGCCAGGGGAGAACTGCTCCAGCTGGAAATATACAAAAGTTTTTTTTAATACAAAAAATTTTAATTTTTTTTTTTTACAATATAGGCTTGCGTTTGACCACAATCACGCCTGATGGAAAGCGAAGATGAGGCCTACGATGGTGCACGCTTGCCTAGTGAATGCTCACACACCCTATACTCCATTTATTTAGAATTATAAACCACAACAACATTATATTGCGGCTCGTGAATTGTAATCTCTTCACAATTTGTACTAGAGTAACAATTGACGACACGCAAATAAAGTGTCATTAAAACAATTTTATTTTGCGGCTCCCAGACTATTGTACTGTACTATTTGCTAGGTAAGAAATAGTTGACGAGCCGCAATATAATGATGTTGTGGTTTTCAATTCTAAATTAAATGAAGTATAGACTGTGATGTCCTGTCTTGTCTAACATTTGGAAGCATAGGGTACGGTTGTGGTACCTACTCTGAAGATGAGTTCTGGTTGAGTTCGAACCGCGTCAGTGTAGTTTGGTGGTGGTGATAGTTAGATTTGTGTGTTCGTACAGTGTGGAGGTGGAGGGACTGCATGAACACGCATTTCTTACATAAACGTAACTATCGTAAGGTCGCGGGTGAGCAAAGTAATTGTTTCAGTTCATTAGATTAAAAAATCTGGACTACACTAAGCGAAATTAGACTAAACTAAACAAAACTGGAATAGACTAAGTGAAATTGGACTAGACTAGGCGAAATTAGACTACACTAAACAAAACTAGACTTTGCACAGTTACCGACGTAAACGTGGTTTACCATTCAAAATATCGAAAGCTAAAAATTTTCACGGTATTCATTTTATAGCAAATATGTCTTGTAATTAATTTTAATATAATTAGTCACAGTTGTGAATCATTAATAATTAGACTACTAAACAATAATTATTTTAAAATTAGTTTACTTAAAAGTTAATGTAACCGCGATTTACACCAAATTACTATCAATTTATGAATTCAATAGAGATTTGTTATTGCAACAAATTTCAATTACAGAAAAAGCATTAATGTAATATCTTAAGTGATAAAAAACTAATTTATATTCCGATTTATTCGGTAACGTAGTGATAGCTAGGATTTGTGGTATTTTCCAAATTAGAATTTTGTTTACTAACTGACGTGATGGGAGAAAAATAAATTACTGTAACAGGGATGTTGACACCACCAATAACTGACGTACTTTTTATGAGCTGTCAAAACACAATTCTCCCATAGAGTTTGAATGGCAATAGCAACTTATGACGTCACTTGTTCGCCAACTCAATCAACTACATACATATTTATTTGTTTTAAAGCAAAAAAAAATCTAATTTTGCAGTTGATCGAAAATTAATCTGGTTTTCAGGGCTAAAATAAATCGTTTTTTTTTACTGGAGTCGTGTCTTCGAATTATTTTTTAATGGCGTCAAAATCCCTATTAAGTAGGTACACATGGAAAATCATTGTTGAATTGACCATTTTGAATTTTAACCAAAAATAATACCGTTCAATATAATTTTAACCAAATTTCTTTTCATCATAGTAAGTTAAGCCTGAATTCAATTAATCATTAATTGGATTGGTTATTACTTTTTCCGCCCATATCAATTTTGTCAATTTTAACATTGATGATTTCATTTTCGGCAATATTACGGATGGGCAACTTTCCTTATAGTTGTAATTAGAACTTTCTAACAAATGTGACCAACTGTGACGACGACGGGGAAGAGTCAAAAAACCGGCCAAGTGCGAGTCGGACTCGCGCATGAAGGGTTCCGTACCATTATCTATAAAAAATTGCGGTTTACGATTTATGACGTACTAGCGACCCGCCCCGGCTTCGCACGGATGCAATTATGCATGTATTTATTATACATATAAACCTTCCTCTTGAATCACTCTAACTATTAAAAAAAACCGCATCTAAATCCGTTGCGTAGTTTTAAGGATCTAAGCATACATAGGGACAGACAGACAGCGGGAAGCGACTTTGTTTTATACTATGTAGTGATTAAAAAAAATCTACTTACTAGATCTCGTTCAAACCAATTTTCGGTGGATGCTTACATCATATATTTTTTTTTAGTTTTATCATTCTCTTATTTTAGAAGTTACAGGGGGGGGGGGGGGGGGGGGGGGGAAGTGTCTCTCGCGCAAACTATTCAGTTTAGAAAAAAATGATAATAGAAACCTCAATATCATTTTTGAAGACCTATCCATAGATACCCCACACGTATGGGTTTGATGAAAAAAAAAATTTTTGAGTGCAGTTCTAAATATGGGGAACCCCCAAAATTTATAGTTTTTTTTTTCTATTTTTGTGTGAAAATCTTAATGCGGTTCACAGAATACATCTACTGACTAAGTTTCAACAGCATAGTTCTTAGTTTCGGAAAAAAGTGGCTGTGACATACGGACGGACAGGCAGACAGACATGAGGAATCCATAAGGGTTCCGTTTTTTAACACTTGGCTACGGAACCCTAAAATAATAAATAGTATGAATAATCTTACCAATGCAAGCAGCGGTGTGTATTGTTCCTCAACGTGTAGCAGCTCCTTCAGCACTACCTCGTCCTCCCCGCTGACGTGGTACTTCAACTCCACCTTGTTCCTCTCCTCCTCCTTTTCCTCCTCCTTCTCGGGCTTCGGGGTCTCCATCTTCGTTTCTGACAACATTAGGACTTTGCATTGTTCTGATTATTTTTTATTTAATGAATGTGCTATGAAATAAAGTGACACGAGAATATGAACCTTTTTCAAACAGGATGATTCTGAACGTGATCAACCCTACGTAACTCAATAAATGAAGTGACACGAGAATATGAACCTTTTTTAAACAGGATGATTCTGAACGTGATCAACCCTACGTAACTCAATAAATGAAGTGACACGAGAATATGAACCTTTTTTAAACAGGATGATTCTGAACGTGATCAACCCTACGTAACTCAATAAATGAAGTGACACGAGAATATGAACCTTTTTTAAACAGGATGATTCTGAACGTGATCAACCCTACGTAACTCAATAAATGAAGTGACACGAGAATATGAACCTTTTTTAAACAGGATGATTCTGAACGTGATCAACCCTACGTAACTCAATAAATGAAGTGACACGAGAATATGAACCTTTTTTAAACAGGATGATTCTGAACGTGATCAACCCTACGTAACTCAATAAATGAAGTGACACGAGAATATGCACCTTTTTTAAACAGGATGATTCTGAACGTGATCAACCCTACGTAACTCAATAAATGAAGTGACACGAGAATATGAACCTTTTTTAAACAGGATGATTCTGAACGTGATCAACCCTACGTAACTCAATAAATGAAGTGACACGAGAATATGAACCTTTTTTTAAACAGGATGATTCTGAACGTGATCAACCCTACGTAACTCAGTAAATGAAGTGACATGAGAATTTGAACCTTTTTTAAACAGGATGATTCTGAACGTGATCAACCTCACGTAACTCAATAAATGAAGTGACATGAGAATTTGAACCTTTTTTAAACAGGACAATTCTGAACGTGATCAACCCTAAGTAACTCAGTAAATGAAGTGACATGAGAATTTGAACCTTTTTTAAACAGGATGATTCTGAACGTGATCAACCCTACGTAACTCAATAAATGAAGTGACACGAGAATATGAACCTTTTTTTAAACAGGATGATTCTAAACGTGATCAACCCTACGTAACTCAATAAATGAAGTGACATGAGAATTTGAACCTTTTTTAAACAGGACGATTCTGAAAGTGATCAACCCTACGTAACTCAATAAATAAATAAATAAATATTAGGGGACAATCTTACACAAATCGACCTAGTCCCAAACTAAGCAAAGCTTGTACTATGGGTACTAGACGACGATAAACATACTTATATAAATAAATAAATACTTAAATACATAGAAAACATCCATAACTCAGGAACAAATATTCGTGCTCATCACACAAATAAATGCCCTTACCGGGATTTGAACCCAGGACCTCTTGCTTCGTAGGCAGGGTCACTACCAACTAGGCTAAAGCGGTCGTTAAATGAAGTGACATGAGAATTTGAACCTTTTTTAAACAGAATGATTCTGAACGTGATCAACCCTACGTAACTCAATAAACGTATACAAGTCGTTCACCGCCGTAATTACACGAAACAATCAAATTTTGGTTTTTTAATATATCGAACAATCTCTTACAAAAAAAAAATCGAATGTCACTAATTATTGTTACGAAACGTTTTAGCCTATAAGTAACCGAGTTGGTTAGGGTAGATCCTAATCACGTCTCCAGGATAGCACAGTATAGGTTATAGGTACCAGGTTATTATACCATTTTGGAAAAAGTATGAAAAAAAACAATGTCACTTAATTAAGGGACAGAGTCACAACAGTCTCATTCTGAGAGGAGGCCTGTGACCTGCAGTGGGACATATATAGACTGGGATGATGACGATGATGAGAGTCACAACAAACAAAACAAAAATGTCAATTATCGCTTAACTAAGTGACATGTTTTTTTTTATATTTTGACCTAAACTGTCATAACTTGGCCTTTGGCCTGGTACCAGGTTATTCTTAAGTTTCGGGACACCCTCTATAGCGCCCTTACAGATTGTAGTTTTATTGTGATGTCCTTGTAAAAGCAAATACGAACGTGTAGCCCGAGACGCAATCTATTTGAAATAACAGTAGAATAGTAGATAATCAACTTTTTTTTGTCAACGATTTTCTGCTACTTTAAAACTGATTATATTTCCTTATTTAAAGTATACTTTTCAAAACGCTAGATTGTTGTAGTCAATAATGGTATAATTGCCATATTTATTTTATTTTGTTTAGCTTCTATTTCGTGGGTGACCCAGGGGACAATGATGTCCCCGAAATTTGTATGAAAATAGTGGTATGTCCCCTGGGTCACCGGATTTTTTCATAGAAATACTTATTTTTTCTGGTTTTCACATACGCACTATGATAAACAGTTTATTTAATTACTACAAAATCATGGCTTCACTAACCAGAGATTACAGAGTTACTTGTAAAGGAGTAAATAGAAATTTACAAGAAAAAGTTGATTGACCCAATTAAAAGTCATTAATCGAAAATTTAATTAAAATGGTATTTTTGCAGTTTATAATTACGGTATTTCCGAGCGATGTATTTTATTTAACTGCTTCTCGATTCTTCCGTCCACTGTTCAAAGAAATACAGGATGCTTCTGGGGACGTGGTATTCGCCAACCCTAACTCAATTGATTATAGCGCTCGGGCCCTAAACACCAGATTTTTCAAAATACTACATTACATTACCTTTTCAGATGTCCGAAATGAGACAATCCACCGAAACAACCACTTCCTTGGGTAATGTTTAATTTTGTAATGTTGCAATGTGGTGCAACTATAATCTGGTAAGCTACAAATGTGGTATATAGGTAATGTAGTATTTTGAAAAATCTGGGATTTGGGAACGTGGTATTTTAGGCACGAGCGGATTATACATAGTCTAGCGTTCCTCCCAAATCCCACCAAGAACATTAATGTGAAAAATGTTAACCAAGTTCAATTCTAAAGATATGCTTGGTTGTGCACTTCGCCCACAAAAGGATTGAGAACTAAATGGGTGCAAAGTTCTGTAGGTATAAATACTTAAGTTGAACTGTCGAATGAAATATACAAAGTAGATAACTTGTGTAACAAAGTAGATAAGTTATGTTAAATTGAAGCTTAAAATTTGCTTGGCTACTTTTTCACACACAAGTCATCTTATATTTGGCTAATCGAATTAACTTTTATATTAGACTAGCCTTCCGTCAGCAGCTTCGCCCGCGATAAAATTAATTTTCCCGTAGGAAAAGGTATTTTCCCGCGGTAAAAAGTAGCCTATGTCACTCTGTGGTAATGTAGCTTTCTAACGGCAAAAGAATTTTTGAAATCGGCCCGGTAGTTTCGGAGCCTATTCAATGCAAACAAACAAACAATCAAATCTTTCCTCTTTATAATATTAGTATAGATTTGCTGATAAAAATTAGACTGCATAGCGAGCCAAAGAATGATACATAAATATTTATCTATAACGCTCGAAAAACATAGCGTTCGGCAGTCAGGTAAAAAAATAGGATTTCCGAAGAATTCAACAGAAATACTGCACACCATGAGAATAGGAGAAAATAATCACCTTGATTTTGAACAGCACTTTCATTCGATGGTAGCTCACACTGTCGATCACCCAGTTTTTTAAGTAATGTATTTTCTTCTTTGATATTCTTTCCCCACTCACTGTTACTAGTTACGTGTGCCATGACTTTTTTAAGACTTAAAATTCACTTTAAAATGCACTAGTGCGAACGGCGCGCGCGCACGGACGAGAATGAGTTGACTTCCAGTCTACAGGGTTTGTATAGACTGGGTGCGGGTGGGGCAGTGGTGGGGAGTTAAGAGACAGAAAGTGTTTTTTTTTCTGTTTATAACTCTCAAAACTTGTGCGACTGGTTGGTAGCGTGGCAGGGAGACTACTATAACGCACTTCGCAACGAATAGGGATGTTGACACCAATAAAAAATAATTTGATGACACGACTCCAGTAAAAAACACTATTTTAGCAGTGAAAACCACATTAATTTTCGATTAACGGCAAAATCAGTTTTTTTTGTTGCTTTAAAACAAATAAATAGTTAGTTGATTGAGTTGGCGAACAAGTGACGTCATAAGTTGCTATTGTCATTCAAACTCTATGGGAGAATTGTTTTGACAGCTCATAAAAAGTGCGTCAGTTGATTGGTGGTGTCAACATCCTTATTGTTTGATTTGTACTAGTGCGAGTGAAGATTCGAAAACGGGGTTTTATGGCCTCAGAACTCAGATGATAGCGACGCTGTGTACATGGTTAAAGATTAAATAAATAAAAATAAAAAAAAAATATTATCAGACGTTTCTGTCCATAGACACAAAATAGGTATGGTGATAAAAAGAAAAAGGGATAATGTGTTAGTAACAATTATTCTTATCACCTATGTTAAATAATAATAATAATAATGCCCTTTAATTCCAAATTACTTAATACTTTACAAATAGTTACAAAATATCTCTAATATTGGTGTGCCTTCTGGCATAGGCCTCCTCCAACAGTCTCCACTGTGCTCTGTCATCCACAACTCTGGTCCATTGTGGCCCCAGGGTCAAGCGGATGTCATCCACCCATCTCCTTGTTGGTCTTCCTCTTTTCCTGGTGCCGTCCCTAGGGTACCACAAAGTGACCTGTTTGCTCCACTTATTTTCTTTACATCTAAGCATGTGACCTGTCCAGCCCCATTTTAAATGGTCAATTCTAGTGAGTATGTCTGACACTTTAGTTTTCTTTCTTATTTCTGTATTTTTAATTTTGTCGCTTAACTTTAGTCCTAACATACTTCTCTCCATTGCCCATTGACACTTTGCTAGTTTTTCACGGTGGTGCTCTGTAAGTGACCAAGTCTCACATCCATACGTTAAACACGGCAGGATACAGGTATTGAAAGTTTTCTTTTTGATATGTATGCTTAGTTCTTTGCTTTTCATAATCTCCTTTAAAGACCAATATTTCTTCCACCCGTTGGCTATTCTTTTATATATTTCCTTAGACATTATGTCCCGAGGAGAGATGATCTGTCCTAAGTACACATACTCGCTTACATATTCGAACTTATTGCCATCTATTTCTATATCAACCTCCGTGGAGTTAGTCATCAGTTTTGATTTGCTGTTGTTTATTTCGAGTCCAACCACTTTACTTTTTTCTGCTAGTGTTTTTATCATATTTTCCAATATCTTAGGGTCTTCTTCAAGTAAAATTATGTCATCAGCGAATCTCAAATGATTTAAGCGCCTGCCGTTGATGTTAAGACCGTAATTGACCCAATCCAGCTCTCTAAAGACACTTTCCAGTACTGCATTGAACAGTTTAGGTGATAAGGGATCACCTTGTCGGACACCTCTATTAATAGGGAATGGGACTCCTTTGTTTTCCAATTTTATGCAACTTTTACTCTTAGCATAGATGTTTCTAATTATTTCGACATAAGCATTGTGCACTCCTTGCTGTCGCAGACTCGACCAGATATGCCTGTGATTCAAACTATCAAATGCCTTAGAGTAATCGATAAAAGCTGTGTATAGGGGCTTCTGATATTCGTTATATTTTTCAAAAATTTGTTTGATACTATGGATATGGTCAAATGTGCTGTAGTTTTTCCTGAATCCTGCTTGTTCTATAGGTTGATTTTCGTCTAATATGTTAGTAATTCTTTCAAGTATGACTTTAGCAAAAACTTTGTAGACATTTGAGATGAGGCTTATAGGTCTATAATTGCCAACATCGTGCTTGTCCCCTTTCTTGTGCAGGAGAATGATGTAAGATTCACCCCATTGGTTTGGAATTATACCGGTTTCGAGTATCTCGTTAAACAATTTTGCAAGAATGGGGCTTAACTCTTCAACTGTACCTCTCATTAACATCACCTATGTTAGTATTTATAAATTATCTACACTAAGTAATAATATAAAAAGGAAAGATTTGTATTTATGTACGAAGCGAATAAACTTAAAAACTACTGGACCAATTTCAAAAACTCTTTTGCCGTTAGAAAGCTACATTAACACTGAGTGACATAGGCTACTTTTTACCGCGGGAAAATACCTTTTCCTACGGGAAAAATAACTTATCGCGGGTGATGCTGCGGACGGAAGGCTAGTAAATTAATAAAGTGACTAATTAGGCGACTCCAACACATCAGTCAAACCAATAAATAAATAATAAGAAAAATAAAAATGAACAAAAGGGTCATACACAGTTTTTCGTTCGCGTCTCTCCTGTGGACATGGCAAAAGTTAAGGGTCTATAGCCAATACTTTTTAGTCAAGTCTACATCAGCAACCATATCGGAGAACGAGTGTGAAACGAAAAATATATTTAAATCTAAAGTAAAGGCGTGTTTGATGGATACCTTCATTAAAGAAAGTGAAAGTTAGGGCCCGCAAATATTGTATGTTTGTGTGTTTATGTTTATCTTGTTTTAGGTATAAGCTTTATTGCCTATTTTAAGTACTAGTTTATAAAAAAAGAGTCCTGTATTCGCCAACAAACTGCTTAGCAGTTTGGCGAAAATATTTGAAGTTAATATTTTTGTAAATTGTGGCTTAATAAAAAAAACCTTGCTTAATTTATATTAATAAGTGAAAGCAAGAAAATAAAAACGATATGAAGTATGAAGAAATTTAAGACAAAATAAAGATGAATAGTAAAATGTAGAAAGAAAGAAAAATACCTAACAAGAAAGAAGAATATACTAATAAGAAGAATAATAACTTAAGTAGAATGAAAAAAAATATGACGAAGAAAACTATTAAAGATGATGACTTATGGAGGTTTGCTGCCGGGAGTTGTTGGAGGCGGTTTCAGTATGTGGCAGGGAGACGATGGCGTCAAGGACGTGCTGATAGGAGTACATAGTAAGACTCCACAACGAGGAGCTAATCTGAGAGGAAGAGATGTCCTTAAATCACAGACTTTACAGGTAGTTTTGAGAATACCTAGCTGGTTGCCTGACAAGAAGATGGACTAACAAGAAGAAAAACGTCAGTGTTGGTGTTAGTAAATAAGTACCTAGTGTTAGTATTTTGATTTAGTATTTTTTTTATTAAGGTTTTATTTACTCTGCTCCTGATAATGCGATATTTAAATATTGTAACAACTATGTAAAATGTAGTATAAAGCTCAGCTTAATATTTATTTATCGTTTAAAAAACTTTTGGGAAATTATCTTTCATTTTTTTTTTTGATAATATTTTGGCTTAAAGATATACTTTATTCTCAAAAGAATTACATAAATTCACTTAAATGAGAACATTAAAATAGTTACAATTAATTCAGATCGTGCAGTACATGACAATAATTTATAGTAACAACGTGCGGTGCTATGACAATTATTTAACAAAAACAAACATGATTATTTTCGTAAAATGTATAAACAGGGTAGATTACCACAGTAGCGTGGTAAGTATAGTCGGGGTAAAGAAAGGTTCGTCACTTTTCGACTCCATGTCAACGAATTAAGGTCGAAAAGTGACGAACCTTTTTTTACCCCGACTATACAACGATCGCCTCGACTAGCTGCCGACCGCACGTTGGCGGGTAGATATTGGCGCCAAAAGGAGCTAGTGCGCATGGATGCGGCATTGTTAAAATGTTTGCAGGTTGTTAGTTTCATTATTATTAAAATTCATTTATTTATTTTATTTATTTGTTGAAAGCAGGTGTACATAAATGATCTTAAAACTAGTCTGAATCTCCACTTTCTACCTAAAAATAGGCGTACAAAATTAAATTCTCTATAATATAGTCAAAAAAAATAAAACATGTCATGCATAGTAATAATAATAAAAAAGTCAGCTAGCAAATAGGTACAAAATATGTCCATACAAAATAAGTCAAGGTGAATAAATAAATTAATTAAAATGAATAACAATTAGATTACAATACATCAAATGTCCCAAAAAAAAAATTAAAATTTAACTCGGCCTTTTATCAAAATGTTCAGAACAACAATAATAAAGTTTGTCCATGCACCAATTGAACAATTTTCTTTTAAAAAGTGGTAAATCTAATTCTTTTAATGTCTTTGGCAAATAGTTGTAGACCTTGATACACATGCATATACAATTTTTATTTACTAGAGGAGACGTTGTACCAGGGTGCAATAGTTCAGGTCCATATTTAGCGTAAAGTCTTGAGCTAGATGCCTTTACAGTGAACAAATGCATGTTACTCTTAACGAAGAGACATACCTCGTATACATAAAGAGAGGGTAGGGGCAATATATTGTATTTTTTAAACAATGGTCTACAAGAGAAAGATTGCGGAGCCCCGCATATGGCTCTCAAACATTTTTTTTGCAACCTGAAAACCTTCGGAACATTAGTGCTATTGCCCCACAGAATTAGACCATATCTCAAATTGGACATGACAAAACCATGGAAGGCCAGCAGTGCCGTTTCCTGAGAGGTGATATTCGACAGTCTTTTGAGAGCGAAGGCATATCTGCTTAGCTTATCCATGAGATTGTTTGTATGTTCCTTCCAGTCATCATTGTTTCATTATTATTCGTTTATTATTTTAGATACATTGTATGATTTATTTGTATTGTATGATTGAGTTTTGAGTATGTAGAATTAAGATTAACAAATAATATTATGTAGTGTGTAAATAATTATTTTTCATATATATATTTTTTTTAACTACTTGTATAAAATAAAAATATATCTATTTAATTTCCTAAGTTTTATTGTTAAGTATTTTTTAACCTGTGATATTATACTTTTTTCCTATATTTATATCTACGTATAAATATGAAAGTGAAAACCACTTATTGTTAATTAAATTAAAATAAATTAATAGAATTGGATTAATTACATTAAAATGGATTTTAGTAACTAACATAGCCTAATTAAGTAACACTACTATCATTCCTATGAATGTAACTATCTGAAATAAATGGATATTATTATTATTATTACATTTATCCTAAAAACTTTATTATGGGAACATTTTTTTTTATATAATCATTACATTTGTTTTTAAATACATTCAATGACTTGATATTTTTTTTATCTAAAGGCAGCATGTTATACAGTTTGACACCCTCAGATGATATATTTCGGCGTCCATAGTTAGTTCTAGATCTGAGTGCTTAGTATAAGTTTTACTTCACCAAAATACTTTTCGATCGCGTTTACGTAAAAATTTCAATTCTATGGAAACATGGGCGCGCGCGCGCGGAGACGCTGTCCATGATTCCATAGTAATTGATTTTTTTACGTAAACGCGATCGAGAAGTATTTCGGTGAAGTAAAACCTATACTAAGCATGCTGGTAGTGATTAAGTTTTCGGCATTTCGATTACGATAGTTTTGAAGTTCCATTTTTTTAGTAAACGTCAATTTAGAATGTATATCCTTGTGTAAAATTTTTCTTATTAGTAAACAAGTGCTATAGGTATACAGTTGTTTTATTCTATAAAATTTATAGACATAAGTTTAGTTTCACTATAAACTTTTGTGGTGGGTGTCAGGTAATCGTAGTGGAATAATAATTTGATTATTTTATTTTGTGTTTGCTGCAAATCCTTTAAGTTCGTGTCAGCAGTGCTACCCCAAACCTCAATCAGATATTGAAGATGAGGTTTAACCAACGAGTTATAGATCGAGACTCTACGAGGAAAACACTGGACGGTCCCGCGCAAAGATCCTGTTAAACAAGACAATTTAATTTGGGATATGTTGAATGTGTGTTTTCCACGTCAAGCCACTGTCGATATTTATTTTTGAAAAATAATACATTTGTAGTAATATGAAACGTCTGTAGTCTTATTGTTTTGCCTGCAAAACCTCTGGCTATATTTCAGCGCCATCTAGATTTAATAATAAAACTACAAAAACCGCGGCCGATCCGTACATGGCGATTGCCAATGCAGTCTATATCATAATTAAATAATAAAATAATAGTAAAAGTAAAAACACAACAATAATCAAAGCACGCACGAAAGACACTATCGATAGTATCGCCTAGTTTTCATTATCGTTACTATCAATATTGTGAAGGGTCGATAGTTTCGATAGGACTATCGATAGTATGACTGATTTTCAAGGCCACAATAGTATCACAATACTATCGATAGCCTATGACTATCGCAACAACGCTAACTGGCCGGCCATTTTCTTGGCCGACCGTACTGGATCCCTGTGGTTTGGATGAGTTTGGATGAGGATGATGGGTACCTGTGGCCCTGGGGCTGAGCTCGGCGAGCGTCCGCGCGGCGTCGTCGTCGTCGCCGGGCCGCGGCGAGCGCAGGTGGTGGCGGCCCGAGTAGCCGCGCCCGCGCCCCGTTGTCGACATTGTAACCTGGAAACGGCAAAAGTCTTTGTTAAAACACGGCTAATTATACGAGCGTTTCACTCAACCGCCATCGTTTCCGGTCGCATATAGTGAAGAAATAAGTCGCACCGAACGGAAGGTTTTTGTAAAACGAAAGTGCGCTCTCTGTAAAATAAAAATTCATTGAAATCCCATGCCAACAATAGCTCATTTCTTTGATATATGGGTCCTGGTAATGATAGCGGTAGAAACGCTCGAATAATTAGCCGCTATAATGTGACTTAAAGTGGCAGTGGGCCAGGCACATCGCTCGTAGAACTGATGGCCGATGGGGCAAAAAGGTTCTCAAAAGGGAAGACGCAGTATGAGTAGGCCTCCAACGAGATGGAGCAACAACCTGATTAAGGTTGCGGGATCGCGTTGGATGCGGATGGCGCGGGACCGATCTGTTTGGCGAGCCTTGGGGGAGGCCTATGTTCAGCAGGCAGCGAGCGCACTGTATCGTTTTACAAAAACCTTCCGTTTGGTGCGACTTATTTCTTCACTATATGCGACCGGAAACGATGGCGGTTGAGACGCTCGTACAATTAAAGAGCAGTGGACGTCTTTCGCCTGAAATGATGATGATGATAATGTTTCAAACTTTCACGATTCTCACTCATAACTAATATTTTGCGGGACTTAATCACAAATTAAAAATTAAGGCCACCAAAATAATCTCTTCCTTGAGTAATTGTCCGTTTGATGATGTGGTGCTATGAGAATCTGGCTAGCTATACTTTAAAGAGTTCAAAGGTTTAGGTACTTTACAGTTAACCAACCAAATGCAATATTTGTAATTAACTTTCACGCGTCACTTTTTCAACATACTCTTTAGTTTAGTCGCAAAATATGGAGTTTGTTTACATTTAGTAATGTACCTTTATAGTATACAAATATGGTAAATAGGTAATGTAGTATTTTGAAAAATATGGTATTTTAGGCACAAGCAAACAAAACAGCATGCAAAACGTTAACAGTTTTATCATACCCATTCAAATTGGACCAAGCAAACAAATTAAATTAAACATGAATAGGAAAGGAATCCATCAGTAATTTTTGTAAATGAATAATTAAGTACTTCTGTCAATGTTTAAGACGCTGTCAACACCAACGTCGGCGCACACTGTCTATTTGTATCGGAGTAAACGAGATGCCGCTATTACTGGGCAGCCGGGTATATTGAAATTTATCGGGCAAATATTTAATTAAAAAAAAACTGTGGATTATTTGTGAAATATGACTCGTTAGCGGTTTAGGTATGAATATGTTGACTTCATGTTTTTAATTGCAGACGAATACGCCAAAAAAATAAAGACATAGAACCGTTTAATGATGATTTTAAGACCTATCTTTGCAATTATTTTCTATCGAGCCGATTTCGTCCAATTATGTTTCGAGTCCGTCCACGGTCTTTGAAATATGATGAATATTAACATATAATTTTTTTGATGTGCTAGAACAAGCAGTTTTTCTTAAAAAACTGTTTAAATGACATCAATTTCAACAAAATTAGGTGTTGTCAGCCTCTTAAGCCACTTATTCTACTTACATGTCAATTAATTAATTGTACCAGTATTTATATTGTTATTAGCATTTTAAGTGGTCATTTAATTTATAAAATCTATGTTCTAGAAGCCATTTATGTAGCATTTTTTTCAATTTATAGTAAGGCAAATCTTTTAGTTGTGGTTTGATTTTTGGCATGAAAATTCCACCCTCTGGTTATGAATACTAGGATCACTTTTAAATAATTTCCTGGCTGCATGGTAGGTATCAAGCATTTTCCCTAGCAGAAAGAATTAAAAACAACATTTTCTTTTACTGTTTGCTGGTATTTCTGGGACCTAAATAAAATATTTTTCTTCCTTTCTTGCTCATTAAAATCACACATTTTCATAAAATAATAAGAAATAGGGTAAAGCAACAATTGTTTTGACGACCGCTTATATAAATAACAAACCGCACAAAGTAGCCTTGGCGATGTCATATGTAAACAATGTACATAATATAGAATACATATCGCAATACAAGAACGTGCATAAACATACTATGACGCATTTACTTAAAAAAAACATTGCTCACAAACCACAAGGAAGAAAGAAGATGGATTGAACAAAGAAAGTTCGATTTCATACGCGATATGGGAAAATACGCCTTTATAGATTTGCGTGAGGCATCAATTCCTTTTGGCAATTTCAAGTTATACGTAAAAGAATCAATGAAAATTATGACAAAAATCAGTAAGGGTCATTAGAAGATGTTTACTGACATTATTCTATGTGTATTAACGGGTTATATCTTAAGTAAATTCATTTATATACCGGTAAAATACACGACATAATTCAAAATTGACCTCTCAACACGGTTCCGACACGTCTTATAAATCAAAGTCTAACTATGTTTTTACTAACCATCGGCTGCATTTATAGTTTTTATTATTATATTTTGTGGTTTTACTTACCAAATAAAGTGTTTGAACAAATTAGAAGCTATATTATTTTCTAGCTGTGTAGTCGAGATGCAGTTGTCATACGTTTCACTGCCATATTGGTAATGTCAGTGCTTGACCAAACGATGTTTATCGATGTCGGAAACCGGAGTAGAAAAAATAGCAAAAAATGTATTTAAACGTAAATAAGTGATATTTTTAGCAAAAAAAAAAACCTTATTTTTAACATAGTATTATATTCTTCATTCGCTTGAAATTAGTAAATTATAAATATATTTGGCATGTCGATGGCAGCCTCGATAAAAGTCGGTTTACGACACTCACGCCGGATCTTGAACCGATCGAAAAATGACATTTCAGTCATTTCAGGGGGTGAAGTGGAGGGGAGTGTACGACGGGCGGAAGTGAAGCTGGAAAACGATTTTTCCGATATAATATTAGTTTTTACGTTACCAAAATGCAAAAAGCTTTAATAGAACAATATTAAATATACCAAAGAATTTATTTATTACCATTATTTGTGCTAATACGTTTGTATGGCAGAGGAATAGTTACTGCGGCTAATTTGTGGTGTTATTATTGATATTTTTATTTAACGTGCTTACATAAAACAGTTAAAAACGTTATAAATAAATGAGGGCCATTTGAATCTCAGTTGTTCTAATCAACCCACCGCTAATAGTATTGAAGCACCAAAATCGGTAAATTAAATTAATATTTTTTAATTAAAAAAAAATGTCTGATGGCCATGGAGAACCCACACAGCACCGTAAAGAGAGTGTTTCTGCGGCGAATGTGCCGAGTGATAGTCCGGTAACAGACCCGGGGCAGGTCCGAGGGGGCTCCACGGTCGAGGGGGCCGCCGGAAAGTTCGAAGGACCCAGGGTTAAGTCGGGGGCCTTAAAAAAAGCAGCAAGATATAGAAGTAGATCACTGTCGGCGTCTTCGGCTGATTCCTACAGTTCCACGTCATATACTGGTAAGTTAGAAAAAAAGTTGTTTTGTTGTGTTTGCTAAATATTCTTCAAAAAAGAAAAGTTTTTTTTTTAAATCATATAATAGCTATAGTATAGTTTGAAGCACAGGTGCAAAGTATAACAGGTTAATCAGGCTCAATTTTTTTAAATGTATATTTTTATTGACTACGAAGCTTGAGGTCCCGGGTTCGATTCCCGTGTCGGGGCAGATATTTGTATGAAAAATACGAATGTTTGTTCTCGGGTCTTGGGTGTTTAATATGTATTTAAGTATGTATCTATCTATATAAGTAAGTTTATCCGTTGCCTAGTACCCATAACACAAGCTTTGCTGAGCTTACTTTGGGACTGGGTCAATTGGTGTGAATTGTCCCGTGATATTTATTTATTTATTTATTTATTTATTTTGATATTCTGCTCAATTTCTGAGAAACTGATAAAAGTCTGTTTCAAAAACCATCTGTTTTAATGCAGATATTATTGGATAGAAGATTCATATTATCTTAACTTTCTGTGTTAGCAACCAGCCCATCTCAGATCCTCATGTTTTGGGTGTCTATTGGATACAGGGATCTCCAGATCCAGTCTAGATAATTTTTTTTATTGACCTTTGTTATTATTGTCACCACCATTTGTCAATGTCACCAACTATTTTATATTATTATAAGATTATCACTTACATTACAGGAATTAAACTTAATGCAATAGAAAAAGCATACATCCACAAACTTAAAAATTAATAATAAACACTTAGTTACATTAATGTACATAGCCTATAACATAGATATAAGCCAACTGATTTATTCATTACATATCCCAAAAATTATTCACAGCAATTCATTTGACAAATAAATAATTCCATGAATAATTTATTCAAATAAGAATAATTGTTTGATAATTTTACTAGCTGTTGCCCGCGACTCTGTCTGCAAAGAATAAGGGTAGGTATACAAAAAATAGCCTACAACCTATTATCAGACCTACCGAATAAAGAGAAAAAAAGTTCATAAAAATTGGTTAAGCCATTTTGAGGAGTTTGATAACAATAACCGTGACACAAGACTTTTATATATTAGACAAGCTGACCCAGTTAACGTTGTTTTGTCATATAAATTATACTCTACGACCCATTCTCAGACCTACCAAATATGGACAAAAAATTTCATAAAAATCAATCAAGCCGTTTCGGAGGACTTTGATAACAAACACCGTGACTCGAGGTTTTTATATATTAGATGAAGATTTATCACTAAATGTGGACCAAGTTAATTCCAATGGCGAAAGTTACCCATTGGGGCCAATTGTACATTGAAGGGCCCAAAGTAAATACCTACACATCTTTTTTTAATCAATATCTCTTTTTTTATGCTCCAAGCTAAAACTAGTCTAGCTAGCATGTATCCACTGCCAGGAAAACAGTCAGTAAAAAAATCGTGAAAATTTAAATTAGAGGTACATATTTTGGGATGAATTCTACTAAAAGTCTAATTTCAGAGAATTTATTTAGGTAAATCTTAAACTCTTGCATGCCGAAAGTTAAAAAAAATCCTGCATTCTAGTCTCGTTTGTTTCAAATAGTACCAATATTACAGATTACAAAAAAAAAAATACAAAAAGATAGCTTTAAATATGGCGCGAATACGAAAGGCCATAATATTTCTGTTCGGCAGCGCCATCTCGTGACGAATAGCGGAACTATTTATCAGTTAAATTGAGTTTGAAGAAAATTTTATTTTTCATTGTCTTGAAGAATAGTCAGGTCAAGAGTATTCAAATGGAACTAATAAAAAAAACTTCATGTGCTTCGATCACTAAGACGAAGCGGAATTACAATTCCCTGTAGTCAAATTAATCGACAAAGGCAGTAGGACCACGAGGCTAAACGGTTTTTATATCAATAGGTAGAGCTTGTCTAGTTTAAAATGACGCGCCCCACCACCGCACTCACGCACAGGATTCGAAACTCAATTCAAGCTACAATATACTCTATTGTAGCTCAAATTGAGCTCCAAATCCCGTGCGCAAACGCGGTGGTGGGACGCGTCATTTCAAACTAGACAAGTCAAAAAAAGTCAAAGTCAAAATTCTTTATTCAATTTAGGCATCAATTGATGCTCCTATGAACGTCGAAAAATCTACCACCGGTTCGGAAAAAACCCTGTTGAGAAGAAACCGGCAAGAAACTCAACAAGGTATATTTTTTTCAATCAGATCTACATTGTTATTAAATGACATACATCTAAAGTATTTAATACAATTAAATTTTTTTACACAGTAGATACGCTATTTGAGACTAAGGGATCGCCAATGCGGATCGGAATTATTTCCAAACATCCCTGTCCATGATATAGTCATTAATTTTATAGTACGCCTTAGATATTAATGTCTTCTTCACAATGGATTTGAATTTAATATCAGTTTGTTCGGTTATTGTTTTCGGAATTTTATTATAAAAACGTATGCAACTTCCCAGAAACGACTTTTTAGTTTTAGCCAGTCTGTAAGATGGAACTTTAAGCTTCTCTGTGTTTCTAGTAACCTTTGGCTTATCGACGTTAGTGGGAAAATCACATATGTTTTTTCTTACATACATGATTATTTCAAATATATACAACGACGGCAGGGTTAGGATATTACCTATTTCTTTAAAAAAAGATCTTAAAGAATCGCGTGTCCTTAAGTTATATATCGCTCTGATAGCCCTCTTTTGCAAAATAAAAATTGATTCCAAGTCTGCAGCAGATCCCCATAAAACATAAGCTATATATCCTAACGGTACTGCTTTCAACAGAGTTAATGTCAGGTGAAATTCTCGGTTTGCGCCAGGTCATTTGCGTATCGGGCCTTTCGCGAAGCAAATTCAGATTATTTGTGTATCAGGTAATTTGCGTTGGGGGGCCATCCATAAATTACGTCACATCAATTTCGATCAATTTGGACCCCTCCCCTCCTTGTCACACTTATTACTATGAAAATCGCCATTATTTTGTTCTAGTGTCATAGATCGCGCTTGACCCCCCCCCCCCCCCCCCCCCCTAAATGTGTGACATTTATGGATGGCCCCTTGTGGCACTATGCGTCGGAATCACAGACTTAGAATATAAAAGCAGACTTGACATAACGAGTTCAAATAATGGCAAAAACGCACACATCTCTATCACACAAACACTTACCGGTGAAAGGTTAATCCTGGTATATTTCCATATGTAACACTTTCACAAAGGTAGGCACTATATTTCACCATCTTTAAATCTAAATCAGTTCTAATTTTGATGCGAAAAACATTAAAAAATCTCAGTTTACCAAAAAATTTGCTTGCAGCTTCGGCAGCTTATTTAAATGACTGACGTTCAAAACATAGCATGTGTCATTTTTTTTAAGGTTTGTGCAGTGCTGCGACATATGAGAAAAGGGGATGACAATATTCCTGATCATGTAGCGTGAGGGAATAGGAAATATGTACGCACACACACGTAGTTATGTCAAGTCTGCTATTATATTCTAAGTCTGTGGTCGGAATGCGCCGAGCATGCATGAAAAGGCTAATAATAGTAGAGGAGACGTGGAAGATCGACCTTCACCGATCTGTTAACTCGATGAGACATATTTTTTATCAAATATAATTTATAAACAAATATGCCTATGATAACTTGCCTATCGAAAAGTGTTCATAGATTTTGTTTTTTTTTGTGGAGTGCCTTTAGCCATCTTCCAGCTCCATGATCAGACCCTGGTTACCATCTGGGATCAAAGTACTCGTCAAGACGGATCAAACTAGTCCAAACTCGATGGGGTAATTCGCTATTTCATTAATTCAGTATGGCCAAAGGCACTCCACAATAAAACGACACAACCCCATCGAGTTTGGACTCGTTTGATTCGTCTTGACGAGTACTTTGATCCCAGATGGTAACCAGAGTCTGATGATGGAGCTGGAAGATGGCTAAAGGCACTCAAAAAAAAAATAAAAAAAAAATAGCTATGAACACTTTTCGATAGGCAAGTTATCATAGGCGTATTTGTTTATAAATTATATTTGATAAAAAATATGTCTCATCCAGTTAACAGATCGGTGAAGGTCGATCTTCAACGGCTCTTAGACCATAATGGGTGTTGTGGAACTTGTGGAAGCGAAAGATGTATGTCAGGATCGTAGCAGGTAGAAAAAAAAAGTCTCTGCCTACATCTTTGCTGGGAAGGAGGCGTGATTGTACGTAGAACTACCATAATAAATAAAATCATTATCATCATCATCTCAGTCTATATACGTCCCATTATAGGGCACATGCCTCCTCTCAGAATGAGACTTGGTCTGTAGTTCCCACGCGGGCTCAGCGCGGATTGGGAATTTCACACTCCATTGAATTTTGTTCGCATGTGCATGCAGGTTGCCTCACGATGTTTTTCTTCACTGTGAACAATTCAAAGACGATTTGAAGCCGTGGTGGCCCAGTGGTTTGACCTACGGTCTCTGAAGCAGAGGGTCGTGGGTTCGAGTCCGGGGTCGCACCTCTGAGTTTTTCGGAATTTATGTGCGAAATTACAATTGTATTTTAATTTACCATCAGCTTTACGGTAAAAGAAAACATCGCGAGGAAACCTGCATACACTTGAGAAGAAATCCTAACCTAACCTAACCTAACCTAGGTATCGATGTTTAGAAAATTATATTTCCGAAGGTTTAGAATCCCGAAAACTTCATTTGTCCAAAAGCATTTTTTTCTGAAACTGTAAATATTTCAGGATTTATTTCAGGACCATCGTGTAGAACCCTTTAGGTTAGGTTAGGGTTGTTTTATAAAAATCCTGAAATATTTTCAGTTTCAGAAAAAAATGCATTCGGATAAATGAAGCATTCGGGATTTTAAATATTCGGAAAAAAATGTTTCTAAATTTTGATAGGTAACCATTCAATGGTGTATGTGAAGTTCCCAATCCGCACTGGGCCCGCGTGGGAACTACGGCCCAAGCCCTCTCATTCTGAGAGGAGGCCTGGGCCCTGCAGTGGGACGTATATAGGCTGGGATGATGATGATGATGAATAATTGAAATAAAATTTTGTATAATTATTTACTAGGTATTGTATCCCAACAGAATGCCCGCCCAATTGCTTTTGCTTACTATTTTATAACCGCTACCTCGTTTTCCCCTTGTATACCATCGGCCAAAAATATCGTCTACCACCCTACGGTTGAAGTTTATTTGCAAGTCATAATACACCGAGGTCGATTTTCCCTTGCAATAATATGATGACACTGACTGAAGACTCCACTCAGTTTGAAAAGTCAACCTTAGTGATATTTAGATCTCACAGAAACTTTTGTCAAAACTGGTAGACCACTTTCTTGGCCGTCCGTACATAATAACGAAACATTCGGCAATATCACCTAAAACGCGTAAAATAATGAGCGCCATGTTTTATTTATGCCCGTTTACGTGGGTGGAATTATTCATTTCGCGGCATTTTATTACTTTATTACGTTTTCTGGAATGATATTCATATTAGCGTCGTGGCGACTGTTTTCTTCGTAGGTTCTAGAAAGTTCATCCATCTCTATTTTACTAACGGATATCCAGGCGGGTCTTTCGGGCAGGGTATGTATTACAATACCGAAGTACGAAAGACCGAATTTATTAAAACATTGTATGGGTCAAAAGAATAAATAAATAAATAATAAATAAATATCACGGGACAATTCACACCAATTGACCTAATCCCAAAGTAAGCTAAGGAAAGCTTGTGTTATGGGTACTAGGCAACGGATAAACATACTTATATAGATAGATACATACTTAAATACATATTAAACACCCAAGACCCGAGAACAAACATTCGTATTTTTCATACAAATATCTGCCCCGACGCGGGAATCGAACCCGGGACCTCAAGCTTCGTAGTCAGGTTCTCTAACCACTAGGCCATCTGGTCGTCTAAAGAACGACACGATTTTTTCTGAAACCGTTATCTTTTATGATTGTTAGTACCTGGGCGACCGAGCTCTGCTCGGGCTGAAACTCGGTACCAAGCGTTTTCCGGTTTCCCAGAAATAAGACCAAGCTAGATCAATTTTTCATCCCCGAAAACCCCCACATACCAAATTTCATCGAAATCGTTGGAGCCGCTTCCGAGATCCTGATGATATATGTGCGAGGGAGGGGGGACGGTGGTGGAGGTTCGGGGATTCCAAAGGGGGGATGAAAATTTCATTGATTTTGCCGTAGGATGCACCGTTTTCAAGATATTTGACAAAAACACCGGAGGGGGTGGAGGGATGAGTCACGTTAAACTATCGTTCGTAAACCGACTTTACAAACAACCGGTTTTTCCTGTTCTGTGCTCCCAATAGGGAACGTGCACATAGACGGTGCTGCCAACTGGTGCCATAAGGGTGCCATCAATTTGAATGTTTTACCTTGATAAGTTTGTTTTACTGTCCGCATAGTGTCTCTTCTGTCGTATTAGTGCTGCCGCCTATAGTTACTGCACGTTCCCTATAATACTTTTTCTCACAAAAGAAGAAACTTGACGTTTTCTCATGAAAACAAACTTAAAAAAAAAAACTAAAAACCTTAAAAAAAAACGTGGAATCGAACCGAGGTCGGCTGGATCCGCGACCACCCGATTTCTACTGTGCTATTATGATCTGCTCGAAGCCGGCGAAATTTAGCTTTGTATTCTAATGCAAACAAAAATAGCCGGAAAACACGATTAAAAGCGATTTTCTGAAAATGAAACATAGCTAGATCAGTTTTTCATCCCCGAAAACCCCCACATACCAAATTTCATCGAAATCGTTGGAGCCGTTTCCGAGATCCTGATTATATGTATGTCGGAATATAGCTATAGACCATGGCGGTCGGAGTGTAGTCACAGACCATGGAACTACAAGCGCAAGTAACACAATATGACAGCCATAAGTGTTGCTTCGGCAGAGTCTTGGTACAGTGAAGCATTGGAGCGAGCATGCGACAGACGCATACCGAGGAACTGTCTTACGTTTCGTAGTGTCCATTAGAATAATTAGTTTACAGTAGTTAATGATAATTAAGACATTTACAGTAGCTTATAGTGTAATTAATAAGAAGCCCACAGTGGAAGACAATTAAAACTGTTATTTAAGATTACTGTTTGACAATATGAGTGATATCCAGCAAGAGAGACCTCCTTCTCCGTCATCAGAAGTGGGATCTGTTCCAGAATTACCTTCATTGGAAGATAATCAGAATGACTCTCGGTGGCGATTAATGTTTAAAGTACAGAGTGAGCAGATGCGTGCACTTATCCATACGGCATACGCTGAGGACACCACATGTGAGTACCCACATAACACTGCCAGAGTTTGATCCCGATAATCGAGACGCAGACGCTAAATCATGGTGCATTACGGCTGATTTATGCTTCAGTGACTGCCCACTTAAAAGAAGCCAACTTATCATAGCCATAAGTAAGGCCTTGAAAGGAGCGGCATCTACTTGGTTTGCTCGCGTCACTTATCCCGGTATAACGTGGGAACAATTCAAGGACATATTTCTTGAGAGGTTTGTAGCTTCCGAAACACTTACCGCTACTCTCATCAACTTAAATAACGATAAGCCAAACGAAAACGAAAGCTATGCTGCTTACGCGAACCGGCTGATATCATCTTTAACTTCTCAATGGAAGAATGTGAGTTCTGAGCAAATCATAATTTCTATAGTTTTATCACATTTAGCTCGAATGGACACTCGACTACAACGTATGGCGTTCACAACTGAAATTACTACGCGCCAAAGCTTGCAGAAAGAGCTACAAGCGTTTTCATACAGAAAACAAAAGGCTGAAGATACGCATGGTAAAAACGGACCAGACACTAAACGGATGCGATTCACTCAGCCCAATATGATAAAATGTTACAATTGTGGAAAAATTGGACACAAACTGGCAGAATGCCGACTGAAGGCAACGGATAAGAAGATAATTTCATCAACATCATCGACTTCGACTACAGCCAAGCGAGGAGGAATCTATCACACAACAGCAACCGACTCCATAAGATGTTTCAAATGCGGTGTGGCGGGTCACATCGCGTCACGATGCCGAAACGACAGCAGCAGTAGCAGCGGTAACAGTGGCGGCGGCGCCAGCGGCAGCACCGTCAGCTCAGCACGGAGCAGCGCAGCTGGACACGCCGAGCGGCGCGTGGACATGTGCATTGTGCAGTCCTCTACCGGAAAACTTGATATAAAAGGTGATGTAATTTTACTGTAAACGAATATTCTATAGAGATTTTATTGTCTTGCTGGATGTCCATATGCGTAGCAACATAATGTTGGGCCGTGACATTTTTACAAAGAGCTTTGTAGTTGGTTTATCAGAGTCTCAGGTTACGATAACAAAGAAAAGCATACACGTGAATAGCTTAACTTCTAAAGAGTTGAATTGTTATGATATCGATACGGACGTACCATCGTCACAGTATAGAAATGAACTGCTGTTAGTACTAGAAAATTTTTCAGCTTATTTCACTACAGAAATGCCCAAAACAAGAGTAAATACAGGTGAGCTTCAAATTCGATTAATTGATAGTAACAAAACAGTACAGAGACGACGTGAATCAATGCGAAAGAAAATTAATTATTGTTTACTGAAAGCCAATTTCATTCCAAAATGTCCCAAATGTTTTGACCACTCTATAAATTGACTTCAGAAAAAGTTCCTTTTCAGTGGACATTGTGTCATGAACAAGTACGTCAGAACATTATCTCGATCATTACCAAATAGCCGATTCTCATGATATTTGACCCCCAGCTTTCTATTGAATTACATACTGACGCCAGTGCTGAAGGGTATGGCGCAATACTCTTTCAAGTCAAAGGCGGCAAACGCCACGTAGTCTCTTATTACAGTAAACGAACTTCGGCGGTGGAGTCAAAGTACCATTCTTATGAATGAACTCGACACACTCGCTGTTGTCAACGCAATCAAACAATTTCGACACTTCTTAAGTGGCCGTAAATTCACAGTCATAACGGACTGTAACTCATTGAAGTGTCCCCGTACAAAAAAAAAGATCGACTTAACACCACGTGTTCACCGTTGATGGGAATTCTTACAGTCATTTGACTTTGATATTGTTTACAATTCTGGCAAAGATATGGCTCACGTAGATTTCTTGTCACGAAATATTTCTGAACTGCAACAGACTCAGATAGAATACAATATAGATAAGAAACGCATAGATTTGACAAAAATAAAACAAGACTTAATAAATTCTCTATAGGTGATTTCGTATTAATAGAAAACGAGGAAAGGAATCAAACAAAGTTGGATCCTAAATATCGTGGACCTTTCAAGGTGATAGAAATTTTAGATGGTGACCGATATACTTTACAGGCTTTAAATTCTAAGCGCACTTACAAATATGCACACGATAGACTGAAAATAATGCCTAGTGATCAAAGAGACATTGACGAATTTAATAGTGAACAGAGTTTTGTTGAAAGGGAACAATTAGGTTCCGAGATGATAGAATAACTATGCATTCTTTGCGATGTGTGTTTGCACCAGTGGTATTCCGTAGCCGTAGCTTAAGAGAAATCGGTATCTACATCTGTAGTCCGTGAGTACGCGGTGCGCGGTTACCATGGTGGAGAGTGATTACGAGGAAATCGTAAGGTGGTACAGTCTCGAGGGAGATTGTGAAAGTGTGGTGATCTCGAGGAGATTGCGAGAGTGTGGTGATCTCGAGGAGATTGCGAAAGTGTGGTGATCTCGAGGAGATTGCGAGAGATGGCAGTTTGAGAACTGCTAGTGAAAAAAAAAAAAGAGAAGCCATAGAGTTGAGAATGCAAAACGTTTACATTATAGTAATGTGTTTTAGTACATGATGTGAAATACAATGTGTTTCAATGTGAAAATGTTTGTCAATGCGTCTTTGAAAAGTCAGACTCAGTCTGAAAGAGTAATATAATGTCAAGTTGTGATCTAAAACGATTATATGAGGAAACTATTTTGTTTACCTCAATGGGTCAGAGTTGGCCGAGCGGATAATACTTTGGAGAAATTGTTTCTTTTGCAGAGTAAACACACGAGGACGTGTGTCTCGCAGGATGGCCGTGTCGGAGTATAGCAATAGACCATGGCGGTCGGAGTGTAGTCACAGACCATGGAACTACAAGCGCAAGTAACACAATATGACAGCCATAAGTGTTGCTTCGGCAGAGTCTTGGTACAGTGAAGCATTGGAGCGAGCATGCGACAGACGCATACCGAGGAACTGTCTTACGTTTCGTAGTGTCCATTAGAATAATTAGTTTACAGTAGTTATTGATAATTAAGACATTTACAGTAGCTTATAGTGTAATTAATAAGAAGCCCACAGTGGAAGACAATTAAAACTGTTATTTAAGATTACTGTGTTTGACAATATGAGTGATATCCAGCAAGAGAGACCTCCTTCTCCGTCATGTATATATACAAGAATTGCTCGTTTAAAGGTATTAGATTAGATTAGATAGATAAAACAAACCTAACCTAACCTAATGGGTTCTGTATGATGCCGTTTTAATGAATTCTGAGAAGTTTACGGTTTTAGAAAAAAATCGTGTCGGTCTTTTGACCCATTCAATGTTTTAATACATTCGGTCTTTCGTACTTCGGTATTGTAATACATACCCTTCACCCTTTGGGTCGCCTGCCAGACATTCTTACCCGTGTGGTGTCGGGGTGTAGAATTAAGAATGTAATTGACACCACCAATCAACTGACGTACTTTTTATGAGCTGCAGGGCCGGATTTAGAGGTCTGGAGGCCTGGGGGCATAAGAGGAGTGGAGGCCCCCGTCCACAAATTATTTTCTACATTTTCCAAATAATATAAAAAGCCGTGGTGGCCTTTTTTTGGTGCGGAAGGGATACGAGCGTCTCAACCGCCATCGTTTCCGGTCCTAAATAGTGAAGAAATAAGTCGCACCGAACGGAAGGTTTTTGTAAAACGATAAAGTGCGCTCGCTGTAAAATAAAATGCAAACAATAGCTCATTTCTTTGATATATGGGTCCTGGTAATGATAGCGGTAGAAACGCTCGAATAATTAGCCGGAAAATGCGCCTTATGCATTCATCTCTGCTCGGGGAAGAAGCGACTAAGGAAATAGGTTAGTTAAGGTATATTGTAGGAGATAGGCTAGCAACCGTGATTATTGTACCAGTTTTACATTGAATCCTCAAATTGGTAAACCCCGAAACGTAGGGTCAACAGCATAAATAAGTGGTCATTTCTGTACCTTGTCGTTTTCAATCGTTTGACAATGTTGTATGACATTTCAACGCATAAATGATCACTTATTTATGCTGTTGACTGTACCTAAATATACTCTGCCTACCCCCTTTGCGATAAGGCGTGATTTGCTTAACGACCTCTTTAGCCTAGTTGGTAGTGACCCTGCTTACGAAGCAAGAGGTCCTGGGTTCGAATCCCGGTAAGGGCATTTATTTGTGTGATGAGCACGAATATTTGTTCCCGTGTTAAGGATGTTTTCTATGTATTTAAGTATTTTTTATTTATTTATCTGTATAAGTATGTTTATCGTCGTCTAGTACCCATAGTACAAGCTTTGCTTAGTTTGGGACTAGGTCGCTTTGTGTAAGATTGTCCCCTAATATTTTTTATTTTTATTTGTGTCATCATCCCAGCTTATATACATCCCACTGCAGGGCCCAGGCCTCCACTCAAAATGAGAGGGCTTGGGCTGTTGTTCCCACGCGGGTCCAGTGCGGATTGGGAACTTCACACACACCATTGAATTTCTTCGCAGGTGTATGAAGGTTGGCTTTGATGTGAACCACTATAATTTTAATCAAGTGACTTGGTCGAATGCCTTGACCAGACAAGTTAAACTTATTGCATTACATAAATGCATTGAGCCTTTTATAGCCTACTAGCCTTGACTCGGGGTTGTGCTCGCGCAAATCATCTGGCAAACGAATTGGAATTCCCCGATTTTACTGAATTTCCGTGGAAATTCCCAAAAGTTGTTAGTTTGTTTAACTATTGATCAATCAACGGGCCCTTAGCGCTTGTTGTTTGATCAGTAGTAAAAGATACTAATAGTCAAATTGCCTTTGAAATGCGTTAACTATTGTTATGTTTGCCATATATGTTACCTATTAGTTTGTTTAACTATTGATCAAAACAACGGGCTCTAAGAGACAGAGTCCTATAATTTATTGAATCAGGCTTTACATTGCGGAGGTCCATATTAATAAACTGAAACAATTACTTTGCTCACCCGCGACCTTCGCGCAAGACGCAAAACGCTACGCGGGTGAGCTACAAATTGTTCTAATATATAAGTTAATGTGTCTACTGCAATAATAATTCGTGATAGACTTTTATTTTCTTTAAAAACGAACAAATTATTACCTATGGGTTTTTAAAGAAAATAAAAGTCTTATCACGAATTATTATTGCAGTAGACACATTAACTTATATATTAGAACAATTTGTATTTAAAACATTTTTAATTTTCATTCAATTTTTATGGAATAATCGAGAAAAACTAACAAAAATGCAACGTTGCCAGCTCAGCAGGTATAAACTCTCTTAAGAGTATCTATGTTAAACTACATTTAGCAAAAAGCTCGCAATAAAATTTTTTTTTTGCAAAAAGTTATTCTTGGAAGTAACGTATTATGTTTAATTAATTATGATCTAGTACGTAACGTGAAACGGCCATTTTTAGCTCAGCCCTTGCGTGTATATTCTATAAAGTTCTATTACAAACACGAACAGACGCGTAATTTGCTTGACCAATCCGTTTGCTGCAGTTCGATGCAGGTACGGAGGCTCGCGTTGTGTGGAGACGGCTCTCTACTAAACTAGGGTCAATACACTCATCAAATGTTTCTAGCGATGTTTAGCGATGTTAGTGAGTTTTCTTTGAAATGTAATCCGTAATATGCTGTACTTATTGACTTCGCAAGATTTCATATCTATATTTTTTCTTAATAAAACTCTAGACCTTGGCTACATTTTTAACATCAAGCAGTTCTTTCTATACCTAATCATGTAATTCCACAATTTTATATTTAACAATATTACGTTGTGTTAATATCAAAACATTCTGTTTGAGCTCTATTACGTTTAACATAAAGTTCACAATTGTAGTGTGTTCCATATTTTTGGATACTTTGGATGCTAGGATACCAATGGTGTTGTGGGTGTTACGGTATCAACGGCGACTTGACAGCTACCAAGTATTTGGCGCATTGTGTGCTCCGGTGAATTTGAACACGGTGGATGACCTGAACAATTTGATCACTTTGGATGAGTCGGTATTAATGGACATTTCGGATGTAGCGGTATATTTAGAGACATTGACTGTCACTATCTATATGATGCTGACTGTACTAATGTATAATGATGAAATTGTAATCTGTTGTTAGAAAAAATACTTGGTGCCAAGTTTCTTGCGGCGCATTCTTCTTGGCAATCATGGTCTTTCCGAAAGGGTTGGTAGGGGAGAGGCGGCATGAATGGGACACGTATTGAAAGGGAAAATTCAAATTTAGGAAACTTCCTATGCAGAAAGCGTTTATTTAAACTATTGAAATGAAATACAATAATTGTCATTAGTCAAAAGTTTTTTTTTTTTTTTTTTTTTATGTTAGATAGGCCAGACAAACGAACTAGTGGGTCACCTGATGTTAAATGAACACCACTGTCCGTAGACACCCGCAGCGCTTTACACGATGCCAGTGCGTTGTCGGCCCTAAAGGAGAGGGAATAGGGGAAGGGGGAGAGGGAAGGGATGAGGTATTGGGCCCCCGGCACTCTCACTGACCGTACGAAACGCAAGCAGGATTACTGCTGCTTCACGCCGGTGTTCTGTGAGAGGGTGGTACTGCCCCGGACGAGCCGGCCCATTCGTGATTCGTGTTGTTTATTTTCGCATAGAGCCCTTTAGGGTTTTTTTATCCCTAGACAGTTTTGAACATTTCAATATAGGCATATTACTGCTGCGTCGAAACAGCAAATTTATTTGTCTGAGATTTTTTTGATGTAGGTATGAAGAACACAACTGACGTAGCGCACACTGGTGTAGTGTTTGTCAAGCGAGTCGAGTCCCTTGAAAAAGGCGGCATTTTCAAAAATCTTTTATATGTCAACACTAATAACACGCTGAAAACTATGATTTATACTTGTATTTATTTAGGTGTATTTTTAACTAATTACTGCTACATAAATTCGAGTATCCATCATAGTTTTCAGTATTATTAGTGTTGACATATAAAAGGTTTTTGAAAATACGTACTCGCTTGACAAACTCTACCGTGGTCATTAGTTGTGTGCCTCGGAAAAATAAGGTTATCTGTTATTTATCAAACGTACTTGCATCGCATCGAGCATTTCGCACTGTTCTAATTGCTGTTCTCCTACCTGAAAGCTCACTGGAAATGTCCCATTGTTGAAATAGAAATAGAAATAGTATATTTGTTCAACACAGGTTGAATTGTACATAAGCACAGATCTTGAATATTACAGTTAACGTCTGTTTGTTAACGTGCTGCCTGAACTTGGCTTCTTCGACATTAAAGTTAGAACACGTGACTTTGAAGTTAGTTGTGAAGTTCCAGTTGAAGTTTGTGTACTTTATGTTTTACACAGGCTTCGCCTTGAACCAGTTTTAGATATAAATGTATGTATGAACTGTAACAATTACTTTGTGTAGGAAATGCGTGTTCATGCAGTTACTCCACCTCCACACACGAACATACACAAATCACACAAAACCAACTATCACCACTACCAAACTACACTAACGCGTTTCAAACTCAACTAGAGCTCATCTTCAGAGTACCGCAACCGTTCACTATGCTACCAAATGCGACTCGTACATTTCTTACATTAAAATAACTATCATAAGGTCGCGGGTGAGCAAAGTAATTGTTTCAGTTCATTAATATGGACCTCCGCAAAGTAACGCCTGACTCAATAAATTATAAATGTATGTTGTGACTGTCCGCGACTCCGTCTGCGATGAATATCGCTATGCCACAGGAACTATATAATTTTCCGAGATAAAAACTATCCTATGTCTCAAACTATATCCATATACACGTCCCACTGCAGGGCACAGACCACCTCTGAAAACGTGAGCGTGGGCTGTAGTTCTCCCGCGAGCCTAGCGCGGATTGGGAATTTCACACACTCCATTGCTTTTTTTCGCAAGTGTATGCTGGTTTGTTTAAGATGTTTTCTTTCACCGTAAAGCTCATGGTCAAATACAATTTCGCAAAAAAATTCCGAAAACTTCGAGGTGCAAGCCTGGGTTTTTACCACATCCCTATGCTTGAGAAGCCATAAGTCAAACCACTCGGCTACCACGGCCTATACTCAGCAGTAGGTAGAGAAAAGTTGAAAAAGAAGACTTAAATGCTCACATGATGACGTTAATGAATAAGTTGTCATAATTTGTTATTGCATCGCCTACTTTTCTCCCGTTATCAAATCTGTTATCTTGACATCTGAAGCAAATGACCTGCAACGTTGGATGTGGACGTAAGTGATAATAAAGCGTGTAAACATAGTTTTATACTTTAAGTGTTGGTAAATATTTGATTTTGTTTTCTGATGGTCGGTTTGGTTTGGGTGGAGAGGAATTTTGTTTTGCAGGTAACAGGTAATTTTGGTACAAATGTCTAATACAACGGTCAAAAAGTATGTAAATGTAAACATATTATAGTGAACAAAAGACGAAGCAATTAAATCCCACGAAAACCTAAGAGCCTAAGAGAATGATAGCAAAAACAAACAAGATAAATGGTCAAGATCCCGAAATAGCCAATGGGTTCGAAAATCCAATTGTATTAAAGTCATATTCACACTGCAAATTCTGCACATCAGACAATCGCATTTTGTCCATTGTAGCCCCAAAGTATCCTGTCGTGAAAGCTTCCAGACATAATTAGTGCATGCTGCTTTGGAAACATTTTAACTTAAAGAATATGTTGGCCAAAGCAAATTTTGTACTTTTTGACAATGTTATCACAGCATTTTATGAACTTTGGCATTTGTACCAAAATGACCTGTTACAGTTTTGCATTACATTACTACTGAAATTAATGATAATAGGTATTGTTATTGTGGCGACGGGGCGGCGCCAAGTCCGGTTTTATTAGTAACTAGCGGTAACCGGCTGCTTCGCTTGCGTACACTATTAGATCTGACAATATAATTTAAGTACAGGAATTTTACTGAATTCACAATAAATACGTAGTGGGACCAATCAACTTTTAAACCGACACTTTGGGCGTCTCCTGCGTTACCAAAATTGTCTCTGGCGTTACCAAAAAATCGTACTTCCAACAAGATATTTCACGGTTTAATAGGTTAAACTTACGTAGGATGGCATGTATTCATGTACACCATCTATTAAATTACAGAAAAAACATGTTTACTTACAAAAATCTGCAATTGTTTGAAAAATGTCGCGGACAGATTAGCGTCGGTATAAAAGTTGATTGGCCCAGTGGTCTTTATTTACGTTCTATGAAGAACACTCGAGTAAAATTTCATGTCTCTGAAACTTGGTATATATCTAGATCCTGTGGAAATATCTTAATAAAAAGTATTTTATGTGTTATTTCGGAGATCAAGGTATCTGCCCACCAAATTTGAACCAAATCCACCCAGCCGTTTTAGCGTTAAAAAAATCATTATTGTCATCTTTGTATAACCAAATTTCAACTCAATCCATTCACTGAAAGTGAATCAAATTGCACTAACAAGATTTAATGCAAACACTCAAGTTAAGGTACCTAAATAATCATCATCCATCATCCCAGCCTATATACGTCCCGCTCCAGGGCACAGGCCTCGTCTCAGAATGCGAGGGCTTGGGCCGTAGTTCCCACGCGGGCCCAGTGCGGATTGGGAACTTCACACACACCATTGAATTTCTTCGCAGGTGCATGCAGGTTTCCTCACGATGTTTTTCTTCACCGTTTACGGTGTAGCTTTAGCTTATGGTAAATTTTTATTGTAATTTCGCACATAAATTCCGAAAAACTCAGGTGCTAGCCTGGATTTGAACCCACGACCCTCTGCTTGAGAGGCCAAACTGCTAGACCACCACGGCTTACCTAAATAAAAGCTTGTAAAAATGTAACGCCTCTTTGTCGGGTTCGCAACAGTGATGTCATCAAGCGATGTAGAAATTTCCTGTAACCAGTACGCTTAGTATAAGTTTTACTTCACCAAATACTTCTCGGTCGCGTTTACGTAAAAAAATCAATTCCTATGGAAACAAGGACAGCGTCTCCGCGCGCGCGCGTCCATTACGCATAGTATAAGTTTTACTTCACCAAAATACTTCTCGATCGCGTTTACGTAAAAATTTCAATTATATGGAAACATGGACGCGCGCGCGCGGAGGCGCTGTCCATGTTTCCATAGAATTGAAATTTTTACGTAAACGCGATCGAGAAGTATTTTGGTGACGTAAAACTTATACTAAGCGTACATGTTTCCATAGAATTGAAATTTTTACGTAAACGCGATCGAGAAGTATTTGGTGAAGTAAAACTTATACTAAGCGTACAGCTATTTTGCTTAACCCGGTATTAAGATTACGCGTACTCACTAATCAGACGTTACAGCAGCGACGGGGTGGCGCCTCGTCTGGTTTGTAAGCTAATCTGAGAGTATTTGTTACACTATCTTTGTGTCTTTGTATTGAAATCGACTGAGCCAATCGTGCTAATGAGTTACAATACACAGAATAGATTAAAGTTGGAAGGTTTAGATGTCTCAGTCAGGCAAAAACAAAAATAGTTTTTATACCGAAGATGCATAGTTCCCGCTGAATGAAGTCGCAGGCAATAGCTAGTCCTACTAATATTATAAAAGCGAAAGTTTGGATGGTACTCCATCACCAAAATCCAAAAATATCTGAATTGAGTAACAGACACTTTCAGAAGTAGACATCATAGGATACTGACAATGTGGGAAGGCCATTTTAAGAAGCAGACATGTTAGGAAACGGCCTTGAACGAGCCTGAGCTGAAAATGGCATTGTTCTCTATGTATAGCTATAACTATAAGCGAATCCTTCGCAGAGGAAGATGAATAAATTTCTCATGTTTACATTAACGAGGTCAATGACAGTTCGCCTAGGACTCGATAAGAATAGATTAGATATCGATATGGAATAGATACTTTATTATTGTAAGGAACAACATAGAATTAGTCAGGTTTCAAACATTGATTTGTTAGTAAGTTTTAAGAAAATGCTACGAAATGAAATTTTAGAATCTATGAAAAGGGTTGAAGATGCAGGTATGTCTTTTAGATTACTTGTTACGATTTATTGTGTCTTATTTATTCATTGTAAGTCATCATTTTAAAACAACAAATTACTTTCTAAATCAAAAGCTCTTATTATTTTATTTTTTGATCTAACAACGTTTTCAAAAATATTATCATTGCCAAGAAAAATGCACCAAAAGATAGTTTGCCGAAAGTATTTTTTTCAAGGAAATATAACAATAGGATTGCGAGAGCATTATGCTTCAGAATAACTTAAATTGATAAGTAAACGTAAATTAGTTAACACAATTAGATATTTTACTTATCTACAAAAATTCTTAAGCAGACAAAACTTCCATAAACTTTTATTAAAAACCTTTTTAATACGCACAGCAAGATTGGTTTATATTCAATACAAAAATGCTCTGAAATTATGTATATATTAATATTTAATAAATAATAACAGAAGCCGTTGCCACTTCAACCGAGCAAGTACGAATAGTTAGTGCAGATCAAGTCAACGTTGTTGGTCACACTTTGGAAGTTCGCAACGCGCGCCGAACGTTTTTAAATTCAAATTTGGAATATATATTTTTTAAATTGCAGTGTGCCATGCCAGCGTGAGTGATGTGACGCTGCGGTTTGCGGTTTATCGATTTTTTAACGTTCTTGGAATCGAATGTGTTTTGCTAGTGGTTTTTTAGTGTGTCCAATGGATTTTTCGTGGTGGCGTTTTCGCGTGGAAGTTTTTTTTAATTAAGTGTTTTTGGGTATTTTGAGTGCGACTTGTAATTTTCGAAAGCGACTGTGTTACGTGACGTTTTAAATCGATTTTGTTCGCGTATTATTTTACGATTAGAATTCGTTATCCACTTGATAAAAAGAAGGTCATATTCGGTTTGATCCATAGTTTTGGGCTCTAAAATGAGCATAAAGCAAATTAGCAAAAAAGTGGGCACACATTTTAAAACTAGCCTATGTCACTCTCCAGCCCGTCAACTATGTCTATACAAAAAATCACGGCAATCCGTCGCTCAGTTTTGACGTGAAGGAAACACACTTTCACATTTGTAATATTAGTATGGATAGTATGGATTTATTACTAACTATTACCCGCGGCTTTCCTAGCCTATACCATACCATCTGACAGTGAAGTAATATTCCGGTGTTTTACAAATTTCCCCAAACTTACATCGCCTTTCTTCATAGACGACGACTAAATGGCCTAGTGGTTAGAGAACTTGACAACGAAGCTGAGGTCCCGGGTTCGATTCCCGCGTCGGAGCAGATATTTGTATGAAAAATACGAATGCTTGTTCTCGAGTCTGGGGTGTTTAATATGTATTTGAGTATGTATATATCTATATAAGTATGTTTATTCGTTGCATAACCCATAACACAAGCTTTGCTAACTTTGGGACTAGGTCAATTGGTGTGAATTATCCCGTGATATTTATATTTATTTATTTATATTATTCATTTACGTTGTATGACGAACACCCGTACAAAATTTCATATCTCTAAACTTAGCGGATGAGATTTCGGGATTTTATCCCGATCCCGTAGGAAAATGGGGATAAAAAGTAGCCTATATGTTATACCAGGCGTTAAACCATCTACACACCAAATTTCATTAAAATCCATCAAGCTGTTTTAGCGTGAAAGAGTAACAAACATATCTAATACGCACACCCACAAACGCACATGCACACGAACGGCTCATTCTGAGAGGATGCCTGTGCCCGCAGTGGAAGGTATGCTGGAATGATGATGATGATTGAACATTACAGAACTTTAGTACTAACCAACATCTCGCACGACGAAAAAACTAGAAACGAAAAACACTTACATCAAGATAAGCTCGCCTTTGTTCTCTTCTCTGTTTATTTGTATTTTTATTTTTTATGTGCAATAAAGAGTTTACATACATACATACATCATACATACAATCACGCTTCCTTCCAAGCAAAGGGGTAGGCAGAAATTATTCAAGAAAACACCTGCTACGATCCTGACATACATCTTTCGCTTCCACACTCATTAGTCTTTTCATTATATGCTCGCCGGTTTCGGGTACTCTTGCCTTGACTTTTCTCCAAGACATCCCCAATCTGATCATGGAATGTCCTGGGTCTTCTTGGGTTTTTTGGTCTAGTTGGTTGTTACTACTAATAGTATATTGTGTGCATCTAATAATGGAGTTTATTAAGCCCGTCCGCACATTTATTCAAACGTAGGCTGACCTATAAACGAACGGACGGTGTTATGCAACTTGTAGGTATGTATTTATTGATTTGCAAAGCAAATGAACGTGTCCAGAGGTACGATGAGTAGCAAAGTTCATGATAGTTTTTCTCCATATCTGTGTATACGTGAAAAGTTCAAGTACTTATACTTATCGACACATGAAAGGAGACATTGACTGTCAAGGAAAGGTACCCAACTGGGGTTGAACTCAGGAACGGCCCAAAGCGGTTTGCGAGCGGTAATTCAATCGTTTGCAAGAAGAAGAGAGGGTTTTGTAGTGGTAGAGCCATGTTGTAGCTAGCCGCTGCATCACGAATGGGCCGGCTCGTCCGGGGCAGTGCCACCCTCTCACAGAACACCGGCGTGAAGCAGCAGTAATCCTGCTTGCGTTTCGTACGGTCAGTGAGAGTGCCGGGGGCCCAATACCTCACCCCTTCCCTCTCCCCCTCCCTCTCCCCCTTCTCCTATTCCCTCTCCTTTAGGGCCGACAACGCACTGGCATCGTGTAAAGCGCTGCGGGTGTCTATGGACAGTGGTGTTCATTTAACATCAGGTGACCCACTAGTTCGTTTGTCTGGCCTATCTAACATAAAAAAAAAAAAAAAGGATACTGACGCCAAAAATCACTGGTTTGCGAGAGGTTTGGGCTGAGATTGGGATGAGCCTTATTTATTTATTTATTTATTTACAAAGCGAATTAACAGGAAAATAAAGCTCATCCCAAGCTCAGCCCATTCCTATCCTCTCCCAAACGATTGAATTGCCGCTCGCAAACCGTGTTGGGCCGTTCCTGAATTTAGCCCCTGTTCGGCTCCGATTTGAATTATTTTGATATATCGATACCGGAAATCTCAAATGGCGTAAAGGACAAAAATGCGAAAATGAGTCTTAAATGCCATCGTATACAGCTTTTTTTTCCCTATCGAATGGCATTTAAGACTCATTTTCGCATTTTTGTCCTTTACGCATTTCCGGTATCGATATATGTTAGAGAGTAGTCTATATCAGACACGTACTTTTTTTTAGCTGCCCAGTCTCAACCTACTTGAAGACTCATCCAAAGCATTTTTCAAGCTAATGGCTAGTTATTATTATCAAACCGCAATCAGAACGGGACTGTCAGAACTGTCATTTCATACATATTTTGACGTAAGCATATAGAATTACTGTCAACTCCAATCCCTTTCTTAACTCGCCGTGATTATACTTTTTTTTTTTTTTTACAAAAAACTGACCCGTGATTGACCACTATCTCACCTGATGAAAAGTGTAGATGAAGCCAAAGGTGTACCTCACTGGTTCAGTAACAGCCTATTCACTCTAGCCTTGAAGAGACCCAGGTTGTATTTATCAGGAAATACAGACGACGGGAGCGAATTCCATTCTTTAGCAGTTCGCATTAGGAAGGATGACGCGAACCGCTTCGTACGGGCTACTGGAATACTAACCACATAAGGATGAAGACGCTCCCCCCGCCTGGATGTCCGTTGGTGAAATGGAGATGGAGGAATTAAATCATGTAATTCTTGCGCACACAAAATGTATCCGATAAAAAACAGAAAGACAAGCAACTCGACGACGGTGCTCGAGGCTCTGTAGCCTACCACCGATTGACGGACTATCACCAATGAGTCTTCGGGCTCGATGCTCCACCGAATCCAACGCCGCCAACTGATACCTGGCAGAACCGTCCCAAAGGTGGCAGCAGTATTCCATACATGATCTTATCTGTGCTTTGTATAAGGTAAAAAGTTGCTCCTGCGTGAAATACCGTCCCACCTTATATAAGATACCAAGTACTGGTACTGGTTTGATTATAATGTTTGAGAACATGAAAAAATGTTTTGTTGTTGTTTTTTTTTTATTCTCAATACGGCCCTGAGGCTGTATACATATAAGCCGGAGATGATTTTTAACATGATCTTTTTCGTTTTGCCCTATATTATTTACTAAAATGTTCTATATCGAGTTTTTGAGCATTTTTACACAAAATGTCCTGCATAACACCATTCATTTGGAGTAAATACTCCAATAACTGTTAATGGGCAGTTTAACGACTAAGCCAGTATACGGTCCCTCTCGCACGCTGCTCTTTAGAAAGGGACAGAAACAGGTATTATTTCGGGAACGTACAAGCTCGTAATTCTATTTTCTAATGCAAATTGATTTCAAGGATTATTCGTTGTCAATGAAATGTTATTGACGTATTGACTGACATACGGATGAACACAGTGCTACAGATTGAGCCGACAATATATCCATACTAATATTATAAATGCGAAAGTGTGTCTATCTGTCTGTTACCTCTTCACGCTTAAACCGCTGAACCGTTTTAGATGAAATTTGGTATAGATATAGTTTGTGACCCTGGGAAGGACATAGGATCGTAATTATGTGTTAGTTGACTGTTGTCATTTTGTCGTGAATTACGGCATGATATTTGGGTTTTCTAGTTAGCTTTGCCCACTGGCTAATCGTCGGCAGCGTGACATCAACCAAAAAAGTATTTATTGTCATTTGGGACATAGTGGATCATAGTGTCTAAATGCCGGATAAGGGTATCTTGAAGGTCACCAGCATGGAAACGGTGGCCGAGGAACCAAAGCCGTCACTCAAGAAACGGCATTCCGTCATCTCCGGGAGAAGTGACGTTTGTAAGTCATAAGACGTTGGAATTTAGGGGGGAAAATTTAAGGGAGTTCCTAAGACGTCTTTTGGCTGATGATATGATGATGTGGAAGCTCCTATTCTCAAAACTTTTCCCATTATATTAGTGATCGCTCCAGGTTTTGTCTGCAACAAATATAATTTTATTGAAAGTATCAAAATAAAACAAAATAATAGGAAACTTAATTTCGTAGTGCAATGGTACTTTAATCCTAGCGGTCAATAAAAATATGCTTTGCATAAGCTTTATCATCGTCGCCAAACTAATACTTACAAAGAAATAAACTTGCAAACAATGCTGGGACTGGGAGTGATTATAAGTATATTGGAAAAGCATCGATAATTGAGTTTATCGATAAAGGAACTCCTTACCTGTCATGTCATTAAATTTTGCCCCCTAAATTCCGATGTCTGGTCATGACATGACTAAAAAGTAGGTACAATACAAGAAAATGACTTATTAAACATCAAATATTTTTTGTACTTTATACCTACCTACTAGTCGATAATTTTATTTGTATTTTTCCCTTTGTATCAAATATGTGTAAATCGCTCTCTCTCTTACCCTCTTCCTCTCTCTATCCTTCTCTGTTTCACTAAAAAACCACCTCCACCTCAAACGTAGCTCTCGCAGCCTTTATAACATCATCAGTTACTCCATTTTCACAGGGTCATCGTCAGAAGAGGACGAAGGCATACAGCCCCATGAAAAAGCTATAGCAGCCGGCACGCCCAATCCAAATCACTGCGTACGAAACATAGAACAACATGCGTTCGGGAGGAGGGAGATTGAGATTGCGGAGCAGGAGATGCCAGGCATCATGGCGCTTAGAGCCAGGGCTAAAGAAGACAAGCCGCTCAAAGATGCCAAGGTAAGTAAATGATATAAGCAGAGCCGGATTTAGAGGTCTGGTGGCCTCGGGGCATAAAAGGAGTGGAGGCCCCCTGTCCACAAATTATTTTCCACATAATATCCAAATAATAAAAAAGCCGTGGTGGCCTAGTGGTTTGACCTTTGTGTTTCAAGCAGAGGATCGTAGGTTCAAATCCCGAGCCGGGAGTTTTTCGGAATTTATGTGCGAAATTACATTTGGAATTTACCATGAGCTTTACAGTGAAGGATAACATCGTTAGGAAACCTGCATACACCTGAGAAGAAATTCAATAGTGTATATGAAGTTCCCAATCCGCACTGGGCCCGCGTGGGAACTACGGCCCAAGCCCTCTCATTCTGAGAGGAGGCCTGTGCCCTGCAGTGGGACGTATAAAGGCTGGGATGATGATGATGATCCAAATAATTAATTACTTGTCGGAATTTAAAAAAAAGTTTTTTTCGAAGTCACTATTGTGGGGGGCCCCCACTGTTGTGGAGGCCCCGGGGCTGTTGCCCCGGTTGCCCTCCCCTGAATTCGGCCCTGGATATAAGGTCAATGAACCGGCTTTAAATAAAGCATGAACTAGAGTATAGTGAGCGCGTTGCGGAATTGAGAGTGGGAGGAGGCCTGCAAATGACCCTCTCCAAAATCGGCGAGTGTGTTCGTACAGTGTGGAGGTGGAGGAACTGCATGAACACACATTTCTTGCATAAACGTAGCTATCATAAGGTTGCGAGTGAGCAAAGTAATTGTTTCAGTTCATTGATATGGACATCCGCAAAGTAACGCCTGATTCAATAAAAAAAGTTTTGAAATCTTTTAAGTAGTATTGGAAATCCGTGTTTCCTGCGTAATTCCCGTTCCCATGGGAATTGCGAGAAAATATATACCCTATGTCACTCTCGCAACTGAGACGAATCTAATGACACCTCACACTTTAAAATCCATTGAGCCGTTTAGGCTGCAGGGCGTGCCAAAGAATGATACAACATAAATAGATACGCTCGAAAAACATAAGGCTACGTTCACACGTCGTAATTTTTCCCGTATACCATATAGGTACGAGATTTTGTCGACTGTAGTAGTGACAACAGAATTTGCTAGCAACTTTGAAAATCGTTCCCACGGCGTCCATGCGGGAAAATCTCGTATTCGAGAAATATTTTTTACCGTATATCGTATGGTTTTGTCACTGAAAATACGGGCGTCTCGAGACGATTTTATCGAATGCGATGCTCAGTGGCGCTTGTGTTGACGTTGTTTCGTTCACACGAACAAACTGGTTTCTGAAGATGAATCGCGCGTGTAGGCAGTTGTCTTTGTGATGTAAGCTGCATACGTGAAAAAACCGAATCGAATAAGCGCCGTGTGAACTGCCGTCTTGTATACGGTGATACCGCGTACGAGAAAATATCGAATCGAATGGCCGCCGTGTGTACGTAGACTCCTTTGTCAGTCGAGTGAAAAAGAGTCTTACTATCCATTTTTCCAACAGATAGTAGGCTGTACCCACATCAATGCGCAGACGGCGGTTCTGATAGAGACGCTGGCAGCGCTGGGGGCCACTGTCCGCTGGGCAGCTTGCAACATATACAGCACGCAGAATGAGGTCGCTGCGGCTTTGGCACATGCAGGTAATAAAGGTCACCACAAACCGGGAGCGTGGGGCGCCGACGGAGCGTGCCCAGCGCGGTCAATAAGCAGCATAGCGTATATTCAATGGTGGTGGCCTTCTAATAATCAAAATCATAGCTTAACCACAGACTATATATTAGTTTATATGTAACAGATGCGACACTCGCGTTTGAAAGCCGCCATATGCACCTGCCAGCCGTTTTGAACATTTAAACATATCTTGCTTGAGTTTCATTCGTAAAATGTAAATAAATACTTGTTTATTTCTAGCATACATACATTACCACCAACCTGTGAAGAAATTCAATGGTGTGTGTGAAGTTCCCAATCCTCACTGGGCCCGCGTGGGAACTACGGCCCAAGCCCTCTCATTCTGAAAGGAGGCCTGTGCCCTGCAGTGGGACGTATATAGGCTGGGATGATGATGATGATGATACATTATTTAAAAAATATTCGTTACGTTAACCCTTTCGGCGCGCATGATGCCCATGTGCATCATGAGATTGCAGGCTCTCGCGCGCGCATGATGACCATGCGCATCATGGGATTGCAGTCTCTTGCGCGCGCATGATGCGCATGAGCATCATTACAAATCTTGATCTAAACATACTATTTTGTCCAAAATTTATGTAGTTTTTGGTTGATCAGGATTACTGGATCTATAATTCATTTAGTGTATTTTTTTATTATTATTGTTTCATGGTATTTACAGAGAAAAAATACTTTGAAATTCGAATGTCATTATTATCTGTATTTGGTTAAAAAGTTTTCATTTTTATTTGATAAACCAGAAATTTGGACTTTGATATCCATATTCAGTTAAATAAATCAACTTTATATTCATATTTTAACTTTGAAAATGCCATGATAACACGGTGCATCATTGCGCCGTAGCGTACTGCCAATCACAGTGGAAAGTATTCTACAGCATAGAACCATCTGTTTATATTTTTAAAATAATTCATACGTATAATCACAGAATATGTATTTTAGCGAAAAGTGTAGATAAATAGCAGAAGGAAATAGGGTTGTTGAGTAGCTGTTGGCCGCGACTCCGTCTGCGAAGAATTCGTTTATCGCTATCCCGCCTAAACTATATTTGTTAAACCAGGTTATAAACTATTTATGTGCCAAGTTTCATCATAATCCGTGAAAAAGTAACAAACATCTAGGTACACATCCATCCATACAAACTTTCACGTTTATAATATTAGTAAGATTAACCAAATAAAGATTTTTTAAAGTAGTAGTGGTACACTAAGTAGGGATATTATGCGGTGCAGTATAAATTTTACTAAACTTTTCAATCTCATCATGTTGCGTATTATTTTATTCAAGTCCGTGTTAAACCTATTCGGCTACCTGGCTTTTCCGTGTCCCGTGGCCCTGGTATACTGTTAGACTCCTAAGTGCGAGCGAGAGGTCTGATAAAAGGGTTTTACCCACGGACCCACTCGGCTGATGTCTGTGTGTCTTGTGACACTACGCTCATCCATATGACTCCCTAAGTGCGAGCGAGAGGTCCGAGTAAAAGTTTTATGCGGCTACTTACAATAGTAGTACAAATTCGATAATAATTGTTAAGGCTTTCAAACGAAAATCGACCAATCACGAGCATCGCTGATCTGAGCCTGATAGACAAAGGGCGGGTTATCTTAGTGTCTTTGCATTTATTTTATTCCTGGTTACAGTCATAGTTTGTGCCTGTGACTGAGCGTTACGCGTTGTGCGTAGCGTTGTAATTGTGAATCTTTACTGACCCGGCATCTTTATGGAATCGTATACTGCACTTGGTACAATCGACCCGGCTAAACGCCCAGTCTTTCGCTAAAAATCATACTCGTGTGCATATTTACCAGATTATCGTTATTTTTTGTACTTATATATTTTATGTAGGTATTCTAATCTGTACAATTTTATATTTAAACTAGTTGTTACCCGCGACTCCGTCTGCGAAGAATAGGGGTATAAAAAATAGTCTACGACCTATTCTCAGACCTACCGAATATAGAGAAAAAAAAATATATAAAAATCGGTCAAGCCGTTTCGGAGGAGTTCGATATACTTATATTGAAGTATGTTAAAATATTGTTTTTTATTTCACCCGCAAATAAACATTTGGTGTTTGGTTATTATAAATAGCGCATTACGCCATCCATTCCCTTGCCGTTCGAGGCGTGAAAGTGTGTGCGGTCCCACCGCGCGCAATGATGCACAGGGTGCATCATGGGTATTTAGTACGGGAAAAAATGTACTGCGCGCGGGCGCATTGCATCGCTTCGTCGGGCCTGCGCGCAGGACCATTGCAGCGCGCTAGAAGGCGCTCGCGCCGAAAGGGTTAAGAGATTTTTTTTTATTTTATCTAAAATTCAAGTGGCCCTTTTTCGCAAGCGGCAAAAGCCATTAAAAAAATGGCGTATGCGGCAATGAGAATCGCACAGATTTTTTTTTAAGATTTAACTGAGATAAAAAAATCTGACCATGAATAATGTAAACACATAATAAAGTGACATAATCTTGCTTATTGTCTTGTTTAGTATCGCGACGTTTGATTACACCATTGTTTCTTTTTCTCATAGTTAAAACAATGCTAATGCGGCGATAGTAAAACCTTGACTTTGATTTTAACATACACCTAGTACTTGTAAAGTTAGAAACCATAAAGTATTTATGTAGGGAGTAGGTAGCGAAGTATACGACCACCTTGGTCATGACAAACGTCATTGTATCACGTTTATATGACCCTCTTGAGACATTACATGAGTATAAAGTTACCAAGACAAGTTGTTGGATATAGTTATAGGATAGTCTATTTTTCTTGTTTTATTTTAATATGTTCGAACCGTACGCTTTTCTGGAAAATTATAATAAAAGCGTAGGAACAAGTAGCTTATGTGTTATTTAGGAGATCCAGTTTTATACATTATATTTCATTTTAGACTCCGACTCGCATTTAAATTTACAGGTAAGTAGCGTGAATGCAACTGAGCCCCAAAATGTCCTAATTATTTTTTATCGAAATTTCCTTTTTTGTCATCTATCACGGACCACATACACGTAAATTTCTATGCAAGTCGAAGGCCGAATTCACTAAGTTTTTGAGAAATGCACACATAACAAATATCATCCAAATCCATCCAGCCATTTTATTTAATATGAAAGAGCAACAAACGCTCACTCATGAACGATTAGTTCGATTTTTGATTTGTGTTATTCTTTCCTCCACAGGTTTTTCCGTATTCGCGTGGCGCGGAGAGAGCGAGGAAGCCTTCTGGTGGTGCATTGACCAATGCTGCTCCGCTCCCGGCTGGCAACCCAACATGATACTCGACGATGGTGGCGACGCCACTCACCTCATGCTGAAGAAACACCCTGCAGCGTTCAAACAGATCAAAGGTAGGCTCTTTGACTGTTTTATTGTATCGCTCTACAGTGCCGTTTCCTAGTGAGGTGGTTGGATCAGGGAAATTTTACTAGATAATGGTGGTGACGTCTTTCTACCGCTGTGGTACATTGATCTGTGCTATGTGCTGAGGTAACAGCCAGCAGCATTGAAGCAGATCAAAGGTATGCTCTTTAATTGTTTTGTTACATCGTTCTACTATTCCGTTTTCTTGGGGGGACGCCAGAGCAAAGAAATGATGCTAGATGATGGTGGTGATGCTTTTCTACCGGCATCTTTCAGTGATGAACGAGTCTATTTTCAAGGCCTCTAGTCGGAGTCACATTGCGAAACTCTCTCACGTTCTTTTAGTTGTAATAATGGTACTTACTATTGTCACGTTGGTGCGTTCTACTATGTTTGTGTGTGGCGAGTACAAAGAAGCTATTGATATATGTTGCGTGTTGAAGAAACAAAGTAGATCAAAGGTGGATTCTTTAACTGTTTTATTGTATCGCTTCACAATGCCGTTTTCTTGTGGTTTGGTCAGTGCAAAGAAATAATACTTTACGATGGCGCAATTTTCTTTCTACCGGTATCTTTCGGTGACGATCGATTGTATTTTGAGGGCAGCTAGTCTGAGTCACATTGCGATCACAAATTTTATTGGCAAGCGCACAGCACATGTCATAGCGCTTCTGTAGCAGTAAACAATTACTTAGCAAGTAGCAACTTACTATTGTCATATTGATACGTTCTACTACGTTAGTGTGTGGCAAGTGTGACGTTGCCTTCTGGTTGTTTGGCCTCAAAAATTGTCTCGCATTTCTATCAAGTTCCTGGTACTGGAAATTGTTGTGGTTATGAAATTACCAAAATTGCTGTGAAAGCGTCCAAATAATGTTTTGGTTTTCTATAAGCTTCAATAAGAGGGTTGTTTTGTTAGTGCTGCAAAATAGTTTCATTTACTATCCGAATCCCATGTAGTTGTCATTTAATAATATCTTGACGTCCCAACTCTATAAATCTTATCTTCTCTATACGTCTCTATATTCTTTGTTTCTTTCAGGCATTGTGGAAGAGAGTGTGACAGGCGTACATAGGCTGTATCAACTCAGCAAAGCGGGCAAACTGTGCGTGCCGGCCATGAACGTGAACGATTCCGTCACGAAGACTAAGTTTGACAACCTTTATTCTTGCCGGTAAGTAGGTAAAGTAAAATTACATAAAGTTTACCACTGACAGATGGTTTGCCTTCATTTCATATTCAACTTTAACGACCTACAAATAAAGCCAATTTTAGAATACTGTTACCCACGTTTGCAGATTTTGTAATAGCTACTTTATTTGTATGGTGTTAAAGTTGGAAATGAAATGAAGGCAAGCCATCATCTGTCAGTGGTTAACTAAAAGTAAACGTATTGTAACTTAACATAAATTATGATATAATCACGTCTATCTGTATGTATACTTTTAAATGTGCAATGGGGTTTCGGACACGGCACCAACGATTTCGATGAAATTTGCTATGTATCGAGGGCGAAGAATCGATCTAAAATAGTATGACTTTTTTTGGGTTTTTAACTGCTATTTTTGAATAGCTTTATTAGTTCTTCAGTTTTTTTTATTGTTTCGTCGAGTGCATCCATCGCCTTGTCATACTGTTAGTTCTCGAGTGACATACAATACATACATGCCATTCGGCTGTCAACGTCGCTTTGACAGTTATCACTTTGACAATTGAGTGATGATCGTGAAATCGCAACGGTTGGCGTTACCAATGTCTATCTAATTTTGTAGCTACGTTCTAGTTAATTAAAAATATAATAAAACACATTAACTTTTAATAATGTGCCAATGTTGTCTTTTATTGCATTTTTTTTCAAGAGATCCAGTGTGCCCTAACAGCTTCACTGTTACCCCAGAGTTGATCCAAATTTTCTATTTTCTTAAAAGTGGTTATTACGTGAAGTTTATGAAGTACTTGTCAATAAATGCGTTTTTCTTTGAAGATTAGGTACTCCATTTCGATTAATTATCAGAGATTAATTATTCAGTCATGAACGGCCGGGCTTCGAAAAAAAAAATGATCCACTGTTACCCAACTACCCTAATTAAAAATAAAACCATTTTTTTTTGACTTTGTATTTTCACACCATCCCTCCATTGGTATATACTTTTACAAACACAATACATACCTACGTGTATTTATTAATGTTCACAGTGAAAGCATAATAGACGCTCTCAAGAGAAGCACGGACCTGATGTTTGGAGGCAAGCAGTCTGTGGTTTGCGGCTACGGGGAGGTCGGCAAAGGCTGCTGCCAGGCGCTAAAGGCTTTGGGCTGTGTGGTGAGTAGACACACGCACACACTCTTACATTCGCCCGCACACAGAATCAAAATCAGAGTCAGAACCCTAGTCAGAATTAGAACTGATTCTGACTAGGATTTTGATTCTAAAATCAGAGTCAGAATCAGAGTCAGAGCCAGAGTTAGAGCCAGAGTCAGAATCTAAATCATTATCATTGTTGCTGGCAACACAAAGTTTCATCTCTATAATGTTGGCAGATCTTTTTCTTCCCTTCTTCCGCTAGTATGTATGTATGTAGTGGTATTGTGTGTTTATAGGCATTGGAGAGAGAGATCTCTATATTGTTGTCTCTCTCTCACTAAAGTGGAATGCCTATAACAACACAATACCACTACGTTTGGAATTCTACGCTCTCGGTAATTTATCTATACCTACCTAAAGTTTCTAGTATAGATAATAGTTTTTTCTCTTTCTAACAGGTGTACGTGACTGAAATCGACCCGATCTGCGCTTTGCAAGCCGCCATGGATGGTTTCCGGGTCGTCAAGTTGAATGAGGTAATGAAATATATAATAATACTAGCTGTTACCCGTGACTCCGGCCGCGAAGAATAGAAATAAAAAATAAATAAGAAATAAGAAATCTTTATTAACAGGTACATGTTAAAAAGAAAAATAAAAACAATAATTGAAAATAGAGATAAGCTACATATACGAAAAAGGAGTCCACTCAGCACTCGTCGGGTCACTAAAGGTGGCTCGACGCTGATATTAGGGGTATAAAAAATAGCCTGCGACGTATTCTCAGACCTACCAAATATAGAGATAAAAGTTACATAAAAATCGGTCAAGCCGTTTCGGAGGAGTTCTATGGGTATTTCTATTTATCGTTGTACCTACTCAAAATTAAGAAATTGTTAACAGCAAGTTAAAATTAGTCCGTTTGGTTACGCACTTTTTCAACTCTTTACAATAAAAAAAACGTAACAAACCGGGCAATTCTTCACTTCTTGTTAAACATTGTTAAACTTGTCCGATTTTTTACGTACACACCGTAAAGGCAGGGGGGTTTCAATCCGCAGTTTAGGTATGTTCGGCCGGCGCTCCTCCCGGGCAGGCGTATGGCAGTAGGTTGTCAAATTAAGCATATTTTTTTTCTGTGATTTTTGCAACAAACAATGACTTCTAAACGATCTTATAAATAACTTACTTATTAAAGGTAGTTTACTTAATTAATACACACTGTTATCTCTCTTGATTTTTATACCTACCAAACACCGGCGAGTAGGAACTGCCCTTGGTTTCGGATCAGCGGTGCCCAACGGAATATGAACGCTCGTATCACACAATAAGTTTCAATTACGCGTGCAAGCAGTAAGAGTAGGCAAGTTTTTATACTTAAAGTTGACTTTTCTTCGAGAGTGATCCTTCTGTACGTTAGTACTATTACTTATTCTGTGGTAAAGGTGCGTGTTTTCTCATATGGTACTTACTTATATAAAATCCTGGAATTTAATCACATAAAATATCCAAACCTTTTGCACTTCCAGTCTCTCTCGCTGTATGTCGAGAATTGCCGAGTGCCAAAGTGGAAATAATCTTACTGTACCTACCTATATCCAAGGCTTGTTAACGTTACCAAATTCACATTATGAGTAACGTTAGGAAACGGTAAATTCATAAAAATACCTTAGTAACGGTAGTAAATATAACGTTACTTGATAACATATCATTATTATAACTTTACCCAATTAACGTTATTTTTAACGGTAATTTTACTTTTCATTGCAGGGCTTGTTAACGTTACCCAATTCATATTATTATAACGTTACCATAGTAACACTATTTTAATCGGTAAAGCTATGTTACCACACCGCGCTACCGATAGACGCGATGGTTGATTGGCGTTTTTGCCATTGCTACCGTGAGCGTGCATGAAGTGAAGGAAGAGCCTTACCTACAATATATCCTTTCATCAGTGAATCAAAAATAAATAAGCTGCTATTAACGTTACCTATTAACGTTAAAAATGATTTAACGATACCTTTGACTTAACGTTAGCTCAATGTACAGCTGGTAACATTACCATTTTTTTACCGGTACATTGGCTAACGTTAATTACAACTTAACGTTAAATCTGTCTCACAGTGGTAACGATACCAACTTTTTAACGGTATTTCAAGCCTTGCCTACATCTGTTTCTCTTGTTAACTGTTAATTTCAGTTTTGTGTACAAATTAAGAGTTTTACACACTTACATACTAATGTTGTCGATTTTTCCAGGTCATAAGGCAAGTGGACATTGTGATAACGGCGACCGGGAACAAGGGCGTGGTGACGCGCGAACACATGGAGCGTATGAAGAATGGCTGCGTCGTGTGCAACATGGGGCATTCCAACACCGAGGTGGACGTACACGCGCTGCGCACGCCCGACCTGCTCTGGGAGCGCGTCCGCAGCCAGGTGACGCCCGCACGCCCACAGGGACATACCCACAGGGACATACCCACAGGGACAACCCCACAGGGACACGCTCATAATCACACTATGACACATCTACCCACGCTTGCATGCCCACAGCAACAGCAAAAAAATACAAACCGAATTGTTTTTTACATACATAATGACTAACGTTCTCTCTCCCCACCCCAGGTGGACCACATAATATGGCCGAACGGCAAACGCATCGTCCTCCTGGCGGAGGGACGGCTCGCCAACCTCTGTTGCTCCTCCCTGCCCTCCTTCGTGGTGTCTGTGACGGCCGCTACGCAGGCTCTGGCGCTTATAGAGCTGTATAACGCGCCCCAGAACCGATACAAGGTGGGTCTTTGTAATAACCTACTACCTAACCTAACCTAATCTAACCACTAATGGTCGTCGATTAAAGGTGGGATGAAAATTTCACTGATTTTGCCGTAGGATGCACCGTTTTCAAGATATTTGACAAAACACCGGTTCTCGTCCGATCACCGAGGTTAAGCAACGACGGGCGCGGTTCGTACTTGGATGGGTGACCGCATGGTTTCATTTTTGTTTTTTGAATGCTTTGTTATGTCGTTGTCACGTTAAACTATCGTCCGTAAACCGACTTTACAGACAACCGAATTGAGAACCTCCTCCTTTTTTTGAAGTCGGTTAAAAACACTTATCTATTTTTGCCTATACCAATGAAAGTTTTTTTTTATGTTAGATAGGCCAGACAAACGAACTAGTGGGTCACCTGATGTTAAGTGAACACCACTGTCCATAGACACCCGCAGCGCTTTACACGATGCCAGTGCGTTGTCGGCCCTAAAGGAGAGGAAATAGGGGAAGCGGGAGAGGGAAGGGGTGAGGTATTGGGCCCCCGGCACTCTCACTGACCGTACGAAACGCAAGCAGGATTACTGCTGCTTCACGCCGGTGTTCTGTGAGAGGGTGGTACTGCCCCGGATGAGCCGGCCCATTCGTGATGCAGCGGCTAGCTACAACATGGCTCTACCACTACAACATGGCTCTACCACTACAATTAATAATGGCTATAATTCTTGTTTCTTTTACAGGCTGACGTTTATCTATTACCTAAGAAGATGGACGAATACGTGGCCAGTCTCCATCTGCCGACGTTCGACGCGCACTTAACGGAACTGACAGACGAACAGGCAAAATATTTAGGCTTAAATAAAGTAGGGCCTTTCAAACCTAACTATTATAGGTACTAGCATAGAGGGAAGATTCTACGGCACGAGTGAGCCTAACGTGTTATAATACGTTTACTTTTAGTTTACCACTGACAGATGGCTTGCCTTCATTTCATTTCCAACTTTAACACCATACAAATAAAGTAGCTATTACAAAATCTGCAAACGTGGGTAACAGTATTCGAAAATTGGCTTTATTTGTAGGGTGTTAAAGTTGAATATGAAATGAAGGCAAACCATCTGTCAGTGGTAAACTTTATGTAATTTTACTGTACCAGGTATCGTTTTAGGGGTAATGGTAGTGATCGATAGGTGGAAAACTTAAGGCAGTGTTTCAGAACTATCGATAGTTTGACTATCGATCGGTGACCTCGCAAACTATTCAGGATATCGATATTACTATCGATAGTAACGCACATGTCAATATTATTGATACTATCGATAGTATCGACAGTGATTTATAAGCAATACTATTGATAATGGCAATACTATCGATAATATCGATAGTTTTATGTCCAATACGATCGATAGTATCGATAGTATTGTAATAATGACCGAAAACAATCGATACTTTCGATAGTATTGTACAATCGATAGTACAAAGCCATCGATACTATCGATTGTTTTCCGTCATTATTGCCTAATTTTGCAAAACTATCGATACTATCGATTGTATTGGACATAAATCTATCGATAGTATTGCCATTATCAATAGTATTGCTTATAAATCACTATCGATAGTATCGATAGTATTGACACGTGGTGACACTATCGATAGACTATCGATACTATTGATTTTGTCTTAACTATCGATAGACTATCGATAGTGTATCGATATTGAACTAACAACAACAACAGGTCATTTACCTATAAGTTTATCACCTAAAATAAAACAACATTTGATATAACTAACATTTGGTATAATGCTACATTTAATATAATTCAATTTATTCGAGAAGTATTTCTCCAGATATAGTGCAAAATGGTTTTACATCGTATTTTATCGGAAATGTTCGTATTTTATCGTGATCTCTCAATTAGCTTCAGTGCCTATCGTACAGCCGTATGTGACACATGAGACTAAATAATAAATTTCTATGTTAATGGATATGAAAATGCCATTCATTTAATACAATAATTGATTGACACGTCGGGTGCCGTCGTATCCCGATCGAGATCCGAGTTTTCCCGATGGAAATACAATATGCATTATACCTGTATGATTATTATTTATTTTATTAGCAGTACGGCTGCTCACCGAATCTAAGATTATTTAAAAGCGAAAAAGTTTTTCGGGTGCGCCGGTGGGACTCGAACCCACGTCTCCTGGGTATGCGCCCCAACGGGTGTTCTACCAATTGAACCACGTCGCATCCAACCGACTCCCCCGAAATTCTTAATCGCTTACATACGCCAACAGTGGCGTGTGGTAACATCCATCGCAACTATTAGAAGCTACGACTCCTACGTTCCAAATTACACTGGAAATGCGTAAGAAATGATGTACCACATCTATTTATTCAAATATTATTTATTTTATTAGCAGTACGGCTGCAGGCAGGAGACGTGGGTTCGAGTCCCACCGGTGCACCCGAAAAACTTTTTCGCTTTTAAATAATCTGTATGATTGTTTTAATAAACCTAACCAAACATAGCGTATTAAATAGAATTACAATAGTACACACTTTATATGGCGTGTCGTGCATTTTCGGCCACGCAGACACGAACAAACTATTCCGATGATAGCCGAAGGTATTCAAATTTTAAATCACTCTTATAAGGTGCAAATTAGAGTGCACCTGTTATCCGCCTTATTCTCTGAGTATGGCAGCTGACTAACATGGCATGCGACGCGCGCTAACATGGCGGCAGCAACCCACCATTAGCGGCACAGGAAACATACGCGCCGTGCGTGGAGCATGCCGATTGGTCAATTGCTTTTTCCCGCGCTTCTAAAACGCGTCTTCTGCGCAGGTACATCGGTGAGCGATATCAGTTGTGTATTATTATTACTAATAATAATCCTTCAGACTTCTTGAGTAAAACAGATTAGGTATATCAAAATGCATGCATGCATGCATTATACCAAATGTTAGAGTTTTATCAAATGTTGTTATATCTATCGAGCGGCACTCATCATTTTAGCCAATTTCGAAACTACTCCATAGGTCAAGGTGTTCCAAAATTAAATGATAACTCAGTATCAGGCAATAAGTCGAATTATACCAGTTCTGGAAAAAAAGGAAAATCTAAGTCACTTTGTTAAGCGATAATCATCATCATTTCGGCCGAAAGACGTCCACTGCTGAACATAGGCCTCCCCCAAGGCTCGCCAAACAGATCGGTCCCGCGCCATCCGCATCCAACGCGTTCCATCAACCTTAACCAGGTCGTCGCTCCATCTTGTTGTGTACTGCGTCTTCCGATCCGCGGACGCCACGCGGACGCCACGCGGACCGGGAATCATAGTCAGTTTAACTAACAACTAGGCGGTCGTCGAATAGTAATGAAACTTGGCTGCCAACAAACCGTGTTATGTACCATCGCCCCAAGCGCCAGATACCCATTTTCATAACAAATTTGCTTGCAGCCGTTGATGTTTATTGCTATGGATTGTTATGGACAGATGTCTAGCCACTGCACGCAAACTGGGCCTTTAAGGTGGTTATCTGGCGCTTGGGGCGATAGTATGTGACTTTATGGATGATGGATTTTTTCTTATTTTTTTCGAGAACTGGCATAACTTGACCTCGGTACCAGGTTATCATTAAGTTTCGGTACAGCTTGTAAATAAGGAATTTTTAATTGCCTAGCTTGAATTTGGGCATTTCTATTTTTCGTTGTACTCAATTAAGTAATTGTTATAGTATAAATCTTCCCAAGTGAATTTTTCGCTTCGAGCCATTACATTAAATTTGAACCTTAATAATATGACGATACCGTTTGTTTTGAAAGATAAGGGCTCGAAGCGAAAAATTCACCTGGGAAGATTTATACTATAACAGGGAGTTAAAATTAGTCCGTTTGGTTACGCACTTTTTCCAAGTAAAAAACAAAAACGTAACAAACCGGACAATTCTTCACTTCTTGTAAAGTTACTTGTCCGATTTGTTACGTTTTTTTTAATGTAGGCTTGAAAAAGTGCGTAACCAAACGGACTAACTTTAACTCCCTGTTAACAATTTCTTAATTCGGTACAGCGAAAAATAGAAATGCCCATTTCTGTTTTATTTGTTCTCATTTCAATAGAATGGGTATGTATTACATACAATACCGAAGTATGAAAGACCGAATGTATTAAAACATCGTGTCGTCAAAAGACCGACACGATTTTTTTCTGAAACCGTAAACTTCTCAGAATTTATTAAAACGGCATCACACAGAACCCATTAGGTTAGGTTAGGTTTGTTTTATAACAATCTTAAAAAGTTAACGGTTTCAGAAAAAAATCGTGTCGGTCTTTTGACCCATTCGATGTTTTAATACATTCGGTCTTTCGTACTTCGGTATTGTAATACGTACCCCAATAGAATACATATGAAAAGAATTTGTTTACTTAAGCGCCATTTTGAAAGCAAAAACACTGTCACAATCACGATTCGTGCTGTAGAAAGTAAATTCTAGTATTATTACTATATTTAATTCCAGTCATTAAAAAGCCTTGGTGGCCTAGTGGTTTGACCTATCGTCTCTCAAGCGGAGGGACGTGGGTTCGACTCCGGGCTCGCACCTCTGAGTTTATCGGAATTCACGTGCGAAATTACATTTGTAATTTACCATGAGCTTTACGGTGAAGGGAAACATCGTGAGGGAAACACACTCCTGGGAAGAAATTCGAAGGTGTGTGTGAAGTTCCGGATCTAAACTGGGCCCGCGTGGGAACTACGGCCCAAGCCCTCTCATTCTGAGTGGAGGCCTGTGCCCTGCAGTGGGACGTGTATAAGCTGGGATGATGTAATTCCCGATGCCTACTAATATTACATTATTCCATGTAAACTACGGAAGAAAAGATAGAGGTCTGATTGTCATTTTCGTCAATGGGGGGATTTTTTATTTTTAATGATATGGGGAAGAGGGTCTGAATGTTTCCATATATTTTTTTTAATTTGATATGGGAACCCTACTCGTCAATACTCAGGATTACATTTTACAGTCCTTAAAATAGGACGTTGCGCCTTAGGAGGTTAACCAATCAATTTAAATAAACGGTCGAATTTGGAGATTCGAGATCAACCTCGATCTGTCGAGTTTAACTTGGAAACACATCAGCTAGTCCCACTTGTGGGCGTGGGCCTCTATAAACATCTAAAGTCTGAGAATTGAGTGAAAAATGTGTAAAAATGTCATACAAAATTGTTGCTGTCAAGCATTACTTTAAGAAGGCGAAGGGCTTTGTCGAATTAAAAAGTAAACGAACAGTACAAGTAGTTGGATTTATTTATTTTAATGTGAGAATGTTCAGTATTAAAATTAATGTCAAAAGTTTGACACTCGAACTGTTTTTGTTAGCGACTCGGCGTTTTTCGTATTGTTCCGTTATGTAAATAATTGAAAGATAGTTGTCGATTCTAAGGGCGCTTCTGCACCACAACTGTCCGGCATCCGATTTTATGCGGTCCGGGGTGGCATGAAAAAAAAACGGATGATTGGTTGTTAGTCATAGTCATTGCAACCATAGTGTTGTACAGTTCTTAATAACTAAGTAGGTATCATATTGGCCCTGGTTTAGGTGACTGTGGACTTAAAGGAAAAATGACGACGGATAAAAATGTCAACTTTCAAGAAATAAATTTGTCGATGTAGCCAAAATATTCCAATGTCTTAGTCTAATTAAGCCGAAATATAATAATACAGGGTGTTTGGTAGCTACGTGCAAAGCTTTAAGGGGGTGATAGCCGAGGTATTTTTGAACATTTTTAGCCATATATGTCTTAGCCGAAATTTGATATTTTTTTTTTTAAATTGATGACTTACAAATTTTAGGAAAATACCCAGAATTTGACAGTCACGAGTCAATATTGCCCCAATGAGCGTTAATTTGGAAACCAAATCTTTTATTTCGGATAGTTTAATGTGTATTAGACCAAATGAAATAATTTTTAAGTGTCTTTCTTGCCACAAAAACAAAATGGAGGCATTCGAAATTACTAAAAATGTCTTGGGTTCGAACAGAGTCATTTTTCTGTGCCATAAAAAAAAATTAAAAAAAATCCTTGAAATGTTCAAACATTTTTAGAAACATGCCTGTTTATTGTTCTTTCTTTTAAGGTATCACTCATTGACATTGCTTGCTAAATCTGAGATAAAAAGTAAAAACCAAACTCAGGGAGCACTCGCTAAGAATGCACTAGTCTTGAAATTTTACTAGTAAATAACATGTGAAAAAGACAAGTCTACGTCATTTTTCTGTGCCATATTTAAAATTTCCAAATTAACGCTTATTGGGGCAATATTGACTCGTGACTATCAAATTCTGGGTGTTTTCCTAAAATTTCTAAGTCTTCAATTTAAAAAAAAAAAAACAAATTTCGGCTAAGACATATATGGCTAAAAATGTTCAAAAATACCTTGGCTATCACCCCCTTAAAGCTTTGCACGTAGCTACCAAACACCCTGTATAATAATAAGATAGAATAATACGAAAAAAGCTGAGCGGCAATACTCAACTAGGACTGTTGATTTGAATTTGCACCAATGCTTTGGCTGGCATAAGCAAATTGTTTTGGCAAAAATTTAAACTGACTCAAAAAGTTTAGGGGTGAATCAACTTCTTCGTGCTCTAACTCAGTCTCTAGTTACCCAAGTGACATCTTCAAAATGTTTCATAGAAAATACTTAGGTTGTCCATGAGACAAAATTTGTGTAACCATAGCAACGGGTGGCAAGAAAAAGTTAGAGCTTGCCTAAGCTAAAATGACGCGCGCCCCACTACCGAATCAGTTGATTTTGATGTGTCCGTGCCAGATTACGACTCTTCATCTGCTTGGGAGCGTTAATTATTCCGTGAACTAATCAGTGTGCAACATCACGATCGTCAAATTACATGAAATATCTTGGGCGTATATGCGGTGGTAGGGCGCGTCATTTTAAACTGGACAAGCTATAATTCAACAATAAAGCTATACCGGAAGTTGTTGAATACGAGTAAACTACGATCAGGCTCAGAAGTCGATGAACACATTAGTAATTCGTCACTTTCACTTATAGACCGGGGGATGGTGACACAAAATACAAGGTCATTTGTACCAGTATGGCGGTTCTTCAGGGGTCTAATTACGTAATGACAAAAAGGAAAATGATAGTCATAGCGCTGGTACCGGCGGCCCAATCGATAAATAACGAAAATCGAACGATTTGTTCCACAAAAATTCTTGTATTTTCCGATAGTCGATAAAAAAAAAGAAGGCGGTAGCGCAATGCCATACTTCTCCGGTGTGGCTTATAGCCCGCCATACCGACGCGAGCACGTTAATTTAAAAACAACAATTAAACCATTTGTACCAAGCTAATTTTTGCACAGCTAATAATCGTCGAGTAGCCATTCACGAAAATCACCATGCCATACTTTTCTGACGGTTCCAAATGGGCGCCATACCGCCGCAAAGAAGTAATTTTTATTTTTTTGCAAAACGATTTGTACCAGTATTGCATTTGGATTTTTGGAAAGTACCTACTTGATAAAATGTGACCGTTATTATATTTGCCACGCTTGGTCGCTGCCCCGCGCTCCCGGTTTGTGGAGGCCTTTACTCGATGCATATTATGGTCTGCAACGAATACGAAAGCAAACAGATTTTAAATTTTTGCCAAAATAATTACCTAATTATTAGCGTTTTTAAGTACGTATAGATGACCAGATATTGTGATGTATAATTTGCAATTTTGTAAAGTTTTTAGTGGACGTAGACTAGTTAGTGAGTGTACGAACGGAATAAATGATTGGAATTGCGTTGAGTCAATAATGTTTTTTAAATACAGAAATCTAAATAAATATACAAAATTCCTGGAAATTTTGGCAACGCGTTTGATTAGGTTCGATCGCCACTTTTTACGTGCGAACGTTCGTACAATACGTTTACTTTTAGTTTACCACTGACAGATGGCTTGCCTTCATTTCATTTCCAACTTTAACACCATACAAATAAAGTAGCTTTTACAAAATCTGCAAACGTGGATAACAGTATTCTAAAATTTGCTTTATTTGTAGGTCGTTAAAGTTGAATATGAAATGAAGGCAAACCATCTGTCAGTGGTAAACTTTATGTAATTTTACTGTATGATTCGTATGATTTTCTGGCTGGTAGCTTGTCTCACCAAAATGATCTGTCTCTTACACGCCTCTTATTAATAATTATTTTTAATTATAAGTAATATTCTGTAAAAACTTCAGCGCGCCTCGAATTTACATTTTTCGCAAAACAATTTTGCAAGTTTAAGTCCCGAAAAATGATCTGTAACTATTTCATTCTGGCAAACGGTACACAACGGTGATAGAAACAGATGGTGAGTGCGGTAGCAAGCGTCCGCCCGTTAGTCAATATGGCTTCTGGTCTATTTATTTTTTCACTGTCATATTTAACCTCTTGACCGCCCCAGTCATCTACTATAGCTAAACCGTTTAAACGAGTCTTCGCCCGCGCGGTACAGGGGCTGGGGGTACGACGACAAAGGGGGCCGGGAGAGGTGCGGGTGGCGAGCGCTTCGTGGGCCTGCCGCCCGCACCTCTCCCGGCCCCCTTTATCGTCTTTAAAACAGTTTAGCTATAGTCATAACAGCCAATAGAATGCCACACACGCCACGGTCATAATAGGGTCATTATTCGAGCGTTTCAACCGCCTCACTTTCGTGGACACTTGTTTGAAGAAATGGCAAAAGATTCTGATACAGTTTTTAATTATGTGGTAGGAGTACAGGTCCTCTAATAAATAACCGAAAACGCCATCAAAATCTACAGCCGATTCATAGAAAATGTGACCACGAAAGTGAGGCGGTTGAAATTTCGAATAATGACCCAATAACATGATAAATATGTACTAAACTGTCAATAAACGTCACTTCATTCGTTTTTGTTTTGTTTTTTATTTTTTGCAAAAATGTAGTGGTGAATACAGTCTGAGAAGCGTTTAGCGTGTAGCGTTTTATGGAGGTCAAGAGGTTAGAAGTATAAAAATTTCGAATTACCGAAATTATTTTGCAAAAAAATCGTGTCTATAAATATAAGGGTAGATTTAGACCCACTAGGCATGAGCCAGGTCTGTGTTTGTATTTGAGTATTATAGGGGAAATTAGACGAATTTTCAGCGAGCTTTCAACACTAGAGTGAATGAGCATTTACTAGGCAAGCGTGCTCCATCGTAGGCCTCATCATCGCTTTCCATCAGGCGTGATTGTGGTCAAACGCAAACCTATATTGTATAAAAAAAGCTCCCCTAACTACTTATAGTAGGCTAGGTCGGTTGGCGGAGACTTCTGTTGCTTATTTATTTAGATTTCTGTCATTACGGTGCATTTTGGTTTGTTCATTTGAAATAACATCCATAGTAAAAACATACAGCATTTTTGACGGGTTTGAACATTGAACTACAAATTAAAACTACGTACGACTGCATTCGCTTTTACATATACTTGTATTCATACATTATGTAGGGTTACAGCACCCATTCATGGACATGTTAAGCACAGTAGTTACCCAGTAATGGACAGCAATGATTCAATGCCTTATAGCCCACCATTCATGGACTTCACCAGTTATAACTGTTACACTAAATAGGACTTATCACGCAAACAATATTTACCTCGACGTTGCAGCGGCCGTGGTCCGTAGGGTAAATGGCCGGTAATGTACCTCCTGTCAAAAATCATCATCATTTCAGCCGTAGGACGTCCACTGCTGGACATAGGCTGCTCATTGATCAATCACTACGGTAGGAAGTGGCTTGCATCCACCTTGAACCAGCGGCCATTACCAAATCGTCCGACGTCCCACGCTGCGTTTGCCAGTCCGTGGTCAAAAATGCTTTATGACTAACATTCTATTAAGGTGGAAGCGCACGCTCTAGGCGCGAAATTCAAACTTTTTACAGTTTTTAATTTATTGTGGGTAAACGGTGTAGCTGTTTAACTTCATTGGTATTTGCGCTTGTAAAACAGTGTTTTTTATTTTATTGTGTAAAGTTTTTTAAGAATAAAACTATTAGCTTGAAATAAAAGTTGTCAAAACGTTGAAAGTCCGAATTTCTATGTTTGACAACTTTTATATCAAGCTAACAGTTTTATTCTTAAAAAGCTTTACACAATAATATAAAGAACACTATTTTACAACCGCAAGTACCATATGAAGTTAAACAGTTACACCGTTTACCCACAATAAATTAAAACCTGTAAAAATTTTGAATTTCGCGCCTAGAGCGTGCCGTTCCACCTTAAGTATTAGGTTTATTTATATCTTACATTCCGTTTGAGGGTAGATGTTAAAATTCGAAATTCGAAGTGGCTTAGGCTCAAAAAACTCACTTTTTCCATTGTAATAAGGTTCTACTTTAAGGCACGGACAGGGAACGTGTTAACGTGAAAGTATCGTATGAACTTCGAAAGAATTTTGTAGTGAACGTTAGATCCAAATGTCTCCAGAGTGGCGCTAGAATAGCAAGTGTCTGAAATTAATGTAGCAGGGCGACCACGATATCTTGTTTCCTATAATTTAATTTGTCATAATTTCACTTGCGATACCAAGCACTTGTCATAAAATACATAGAAGCGTGCTGTTATCAGAATTTTAATTGAAATGTCATCTTGTAAGATGGATTAGGTTAGTTTAATAACAATTTTGTAGAAAATACAGTTTTAGAAATAAATTATGAGAAATGAAAGTTGTGTCGCTTAATTTTACACTCAGATGAATATAATTTAAGAATTTTTATCATGATTTTAGTAAAGAAGAGGTAAATAAAGTAGTTTTAAATGTCCTGGTAGTCGTTGCGCATGCCAAATCTGTTACAGGTTTTTGATTTTAATCAAACCAATTAATACCTCATAAATCATATCTTATGTTGCTAGGTTTTTTTTTATCATGAGAGGGAGGCAAACCCAAGCGGCTCATCTGATGGAAAATGATCACCACCGCCCATAAATATCAACAACTCAAAGAAAGTCACTGATCTGTTGCCGGCCTTTAAAGAAGGAGAGGCAGAGGGAAAGGTATTGCCCAATGGAATTCGAATGGGTGCTATGACCGTACGAAACGCAGCAGGAGTACTGCTGCTTCACGCCGGTGTTCTGTGAGAGGGTGGTACTATCCCGGACGAGCCGGCCCATTCGTGATGCAGCGGCTAGCTACAACATGGCTCTACCACTACATAGTACCTATTTGTCAATCAAATATCGAAAACATAACGGATTTGGCATGCTCAACGACGTATCCGTGTTTGAAGTTAAGCGACTTAGCTATGGAAAATGATGTATTATGGCATATGAAATTCGGGCAACCGTTTTTGGCGCTTCCTTTAAAATGTACCCACTTGCTACTGCAGCGCTATTTAATGGTTCTCGACGAACACTTTTGCATAGGTACACAGAGAGAGATGATTCTTTTAACCTCTACCCTCAATAATTCCTAAATTCGTGTCAAGTTATTTCATGACAAAATTAGCCAGCGACTGAACGATTCCAAAGAATTAAAATTACTAATTAGTAAAAAACGCCTAAACCACGATTTGTAGCTGAGTTAAGATTGTTGCAATGTTTTTAATAAATAAATGGTTTTTGAAAATGACATTTGTTTCTTCATTTAGCTCCAAGTGTATACAGGTGACCCAAATTGCTCGTTCCCTAAATATTAGAATTGCAAAATACTAGATTGCCGACTTACCCTATTTCTAAAATACCAAATTCCCAGAATACCAGACTTTTCAGTCATCGTGTTTTTCTCTATATCGGATTGCCAGAAAAGCTTGTTTTCAATACACCATGTTCCATTAAAAACCGAATTCCCATAATATCAGATAGTGAAATCACCAGGCTCGTAAAACACCGATATAGAAAAAAACACGTTGACAGGAAAGTCTATGGTATTCTGGGAATTTGGTATTTTAGAAATAGGGTAAGTCGGCAATCTAGTATTTTGCAATTCTGATATTTAGGGAACGAGCGACCCAAATATGTTAGTAAAACAATGACCAGATGTAGACCAAAGGTTTAGTGGCATACACCTGGCTCTACAGTGTAGAGTGTACACTACATCCATCATCTACATCTTCCAGCCGAAAACGTCCACTGCTAAAGACGCTGGTCTCACCGCCACCTCTACACTATATCAATCGACGCTGAATCGGCTCAAGACGAGGTGCCAAACATTCCAACGCTATAGGTATGATGATGACATTGATGAAAAATAATTCCAAAACGTGACATGAAAAACACGGACTGTTGCTGTTAGCCTCGACGGCCTTTACAGCTTACCGGAGAGAGGGCGAGCCGCCAGACGGGCAGCTCAGCAAAGGGTGCTTTAGGGTTCATTAAAACAAAATTGCATAATTCCTTATTAACTAGTTTGACTAAATTTCAAATGGTCAAGATCCCATAATGCCTAAATATCGAATTGACGCATTAAAATGAACGAAAGTCATAATGACTTTGACCGAAAACGTCCAATTCCCGAAATGACTAAATATTGTTTTTTTTCCTTCAAACACCGGAAAGGCAAAATATCACAGTCTCAAAATACCTACATTTTTTTACAAGCTTTTATCTAGTTTAAAACTGTCATGATAACTGTTCATATTTAGGTATTTTGGTATTTGTTTGTTTTGCGATGAAGGTGTTGTGATGTTTAGTTATTATGAGACAATGACATTTTAAAATTCAGTCGTATTAAAAATCCGGTGTTTTGAGAAAAAATATAGGTATTTTGGGATTCAGCCATTTTAACACCAAGTTATTTTGAGATCTAGGTATGTTGGTAATAGGGTATAGTATAGGTAACGAAATCAAGGTAAAATGAGACCTAAGCAAAGGGTGCTCCTATTGAGTCGACCTCGGACTTTGGACGCTAAGTAGAGTTAGTTATGCAAGCAATCGGATTTCCAGGTTGCCGCATCGCATACAGCGGTCGCTTCCTCGGGCCGCATTACCCTTCTTTTTTGTTTTCTAAAATCACAAGGGCAAGTATTGTTTTAACTGTATTAAACGCACAAAACTATCGCCGGTGTTCTACTCTCCGCAAAGATCTCACCGAAGCTGCTTCATACTCGATCGTGCCTATGTTACAATATTATCTTTTGGGTACTTTTTTAAGCAATTTAAACTATAAAGTTATTTTAAGCCAGCAGTCTGAAGGAATCCCCCCTATCAAGAATTCATGCCTGGTCTGATAAAAGGATTAACGTTGAGCTTGTTTATTGCGATCATGAATCAGTTCTGAGGATTAATAATCTAAATTTACTAAGTATAGGTACCTACCTAAGGTGAATACACTATGCCGGGGTAGTACATTATGCCGTGTCATTTTGGTTTTTGTCGTATAATAAGAAAACTATCAGTAAAGTCATGATTTAATACAATGCTTCATTAACTATAGTTTAATTGGAACCAAAAAACACTATTTTTGAATAACCGTAATAAGTTCTAACAGCAGTATCTGATTTCCAAACTCATCGGTCGTAACCACGCAGTAGTTCCATACGTCGTGTTGTCGGTGAGCATAAGGTGACAATGGTAACTTCGTAAAGATTTTGTTGTGATGCCGGTAAGTATATTTAATCTAAATTTGTAAAATTATTGTACAGTGGTTATTAACTGAAGGTTTTATAACTATTTCAAGTTAATATAAAGCATATTTTAAGGGAAATTGACGAATTTATAACTGCCGTAATTATGTTCACAGATCTGACGCGATGAACCTAATTGCGGGAGTATCACGGAATAAGAGAAACTCAGTATGAAATGTTTTAATCGTTGAATTATATATAACTGGGGCTAAATTTATTCATAAATTTGATGTAAATAAATTTAGTATTGACTGCAGGTTATTATGACGTAATTACGGTATATGTTTTTTTTAACCTGAGCCTTATAATTGAACCTGAAATGATAACTCGTTATGTTATTACCTATGTACGAAAGAATGGAGTAAGTACGGCATCGAAATTAAATTATATATTTTTTATAAAATCATAACACAATTTTTTTTATATCAATGTCCAAATGTTTCTTTCATTGAAATGATTAAGTGGAATTATTAATTTCGATTTTTAATTTTGTACTTTGTATTATATTTTAATACATTTATACGATAAAATTGTATTTTTATTTCATGATTAAAATAATTTAAAACCATTTAAGTAATTTTTTAAAGGAATATTTTTTGGGGTTACCTAATATAATGTGAACTTTGAAGCTAGCACGGAATTACGTGCAACGATTCCCGGGATTAGATCAAGAGCCAAATTTTAGCACGGAATTACGGACAAATTAAGGGTTTAGCAAAATAACGATTATTTCTTTAAATTAAATGCTACGAGGCAAAATAATATCCTATATCCATCTAATAAGAACAGTCTCCAAAATAAAACAATTTCCACTTCTAGTACCTTCGTATTTTTTTTTAAATCTTTCCTCAAAGTAGAAAATTCCTTAATATGCCGTAATATGGTACATTTACCTTATATTTCATACTAAATACAAACTGAAACATGGATGCACAGAAAAAACCCCAGAATAAACCAGTGGTTGACCAGTGGTGGTGTAGGGGTATGGCACGCGGCACGGAATACTGAGGACCTGGGTTCGATTCCCAGCGCTGGTCTTTTTTCTGGTTTTTTTTTCTGTGCATTCATGTTTCAGTTTGTATTTAGTATGAAATATATGGTTTTCACGGGATGACCGTAAAAGTAAAAAAAAATGAAGTTAAAAAATAAAAAAGATACTTACTTCATAGCAAACTTGTATACTTACCTAATTTCTTATAAAGTAAACTTTTGGTTGGTGTTTGTTTTAGGGAAAATTTTCTAAACATCGTTAGGTGCCCCAACAGATACTAAAAATCTGAATAAAATAAATATTTAAGGGGGGTCCCATACAACAAACGTGATTTTTTTGCTTGATATTGTTAACGGCAACAGGTGACGCTTGAAACATTCACAGAATATTTAGTTATATATTCACTTTAAAAATAAATAATTAAATTAAAATAAAACAAATAATTTAATAATTTAATTTTTTTTTGCCGTTTTTATAGATAATTGTACGGACCCCTCGTGCGCGAGTCCGACTCGCACTTGCCGGTTTTTTCGCACTAGGTAGACAATACACAGTGTTGTAACACGCCAATTTTTTTTTAACTTTGCCGCTATTTTCAACCGACTTCAAAAAAAGGAGGAGGTTCTCAATTCGACTGTGTTTTTTTTTCTAGTAAGTATCAGCTTTCTTTGGCCAGAGTTTAGTTCCTTATTAGGTCATGGTTAGCAGAAACAATGTACTTTTATGATTGGATTTCAGCGTAATTGTTTTGTTGTAAATTATAGATTAGAATGCATTAAGTGTCATCGACGATAAGCTGATAGTGACCTGTTTAAATGGGGGCGAGAATCGGTCCCGACATCAGTGTGCCAGTGGTCTCAATAACTAAAAAGAAATATCTAAACAAAATGCTGTTCGGAAAGTTTGGGAATTACGAAAATGAGAGCGTTCTTGAATGACGACGTGATGTGTTTACTTTCCTTATTTTCTAACATTTCGCAAGGGAATCAAAACCTATAGGACGTTGTAGGAACAGCAAAAGTCAAGGAAAAAATTCCGAAACTCTTTAATTGGTTGTTTCATCACAAAAAATGTGGTTACATACAAACTATTTACATACAAGTTTGTATGGAACCCAGTCCAGCTCGCACTTTTCACCCGACTGTCGAAGGAGGGTTATGTTTTTCGAGCGTAGGTATGTATATTTATGTATCATTCTTTCGCACGTCCTGCAGCCTAAACGGCTCAATGGATTTTGAATTGTGAGGTGTCATTAGATTCGTCGCAGTTCCGAGAGTGACATGTGGTTTATTTTCCCGGAATTCCCACGGGAACGGGGATTATACAGGGTAATTTTTTATTAAGTGCACAAATTTTAATATGTGATTCAGTGTCGTTAAAATAACAAATTTCAGTATTTTTCGTTATAATATTATTCACTTATTTTTTTGTTTTTCATAGAACTCGACCAATTATTGAATGAATCTTGGACAGATAATCGTGATCTATCAACGATACTGAATCACGTATCAAAATTTGTGCACTGATTAAAAAATTACCCTGTATATAAGCGGTTTTTTTTCAACTAGTGTTGAAACTAAAGTTTTTTTTACAGCGGTATCTATCCTAGCGCTCTTCGCCCTCGCCTCGGCTACACAATGCCCGCCTCCCGGCTCCGTCCGCTACATGGTGCCTCACGAGACAGACTGCTCCAAGTTCTACATCTGCGCGCACGGCGTACCGCTGCTCCAATCGTGTCCTGAAGGCACGCACTTTAACTCCAACTTCATGGTAAGTTAGAACAATTCAGCAGTGTCTATTACCGTAGCAGCCGTTAATCAAGATCTGGCTTGGGCTGTAGTTCCCACGTGGGCCCAGTGCAGATTGGGAACTTCACACGCACCATTGAATGTCTTCTCAGGTGCACTGAAAGAAATTAAGATAACAATACTACCAGAACGTATGGTAAATATTATTCTAGTATAAAGAAACAGAATTAAGTTATATTTACCAGATTGACTTTTAACAACAAACAATCGTGTTTTAATAAATACCAGAATATTCTAGTAAATACATTTTAGTAAGCAATACTTATAGTTATTTGTAAGTACATTTTGGTATTGCAAAGAGAACAAATTTTAATGACGTGTACCAGTGATTTGTACTGTGCATAAATTTTAATGATGTGGCCAGAATTATGTTTAAGTGTGCTAGATATAAAAATAAAAATATAGAAAGTAATTGTGCTAGATATTCCTGTAACGTACCGAGTAAACGGGGGCGAGACCGTGCTCTCGGCCGACTACTCGGTGCATATAAACATAGCGACGAGTGCTGGGCCGAGCGCTCGGCCGAACGAAGCGGCGAGACTGTAGCTCGGTCCCCGTTCTATCTACTGGGCCGAGCACGTAGAATAGAATAGAATAGAATATAGAATAGAATATATTTATTTGCAAAGAATAAGTAGTTACATAAAATATCATTAGGTGGTATTGAGACAATAGGAAGCTTATTCTGCTATTTCAAATTTAAAGCATGCAAATTTTTTTATTTTTTATTTTAGGCTTAAGGATAATTGAGAAACTCCTTTACACTGTAGTAGGTTTTTTCTGACAGTATCTGTAGTAACTTATTTTTAAATTTATTTAGAGGTAGAACTTGTACACACTGCGGCAGATTGTTAAAAATTTTCATGCACATAACAAAGCAATGTTTTGTGTAGAGCGCAGTCCGAGGCACACAAACATGAACGAGTCGTCCTGGATTCCGCTGAACTCTAGAAGAATTTTCTTTTGCTGTTTTGAAGAGATACATGTGCCTCTTTACAAACATGCATATCTCCAGAATATAAAGGCAGGGCAAAGGCAGAATACCAAGCTTTTTGAAAAATGGCTTGCATGATTCATATGGGGCTAAACCACAGACAGCACGTATACATTTTTTCTGTGCAATGAATGCCTTGCTAAAATTTGTACAATTTCCCCATAGAATAAGACCGTATCTTAAGGTCGAGCTAACATAGCCATGGTAGGCAGCCAAGGAGACTTGCAAGCCTGAAGTACGTCTTAGTTTTCGTAGTACATAAACAAATCTGTTCAATTTACAGCAGATTCTTTCCATTTGCATCTGCCAGTCTAAATGCTTGTCCAAAAGTAATCCTAAAAATGCTACACTTTTCATTTCATGTAGTTGCTTATTTCTATGATGTAAATTTAGGCTAATTTTATTACCTCGCTTTGAATTGAATTGTACATAGTTTGTTTTAGTAATATTGATCTGTAAGTTATGTCTTTCTAACCATTTAATTACAATTTCTAACGTGTCATTGATCTTACATACTACTACGTACGTAGTACGTACTTACGTACTAGGCACTGTCTCGCTCGCTCACTCGGCTGGTCTGAACGTGAACTGTCTCGCCACTTGGTCTCAATAGAACTGAACTGACTGTGCTAATTTCAAAACACGTGTGAACAGGCACTTGCTATATCACTGTCTCGGCCGAGAAACATTTTACTGTCTCGCCCGTTTACTCGGTACGAGTGATCAAGGCATTGGCGGCCGCGTCTCAGTGCCATATGTCATCACTGGCTGTTGCCAGATTGGTCAAAGATTTTAGACTTGAGACACTGCGGTATATTGGATGACAAGATACATTGCGGAGCTTCCCGAACGCTGCTGGTTTTTATATATTACATTTATTTATTAATTATCCGCATTAGCACGCTGAAGTGGCAGTGGGCAGGCCAAATAACCCGAAGAACTGATAACCGTTGGGGTAGACGAGTTCTTGAGTGGAGACCACGGATCGGCAAACGTAGCGTGGGACGTCCTCAGACTCGGTGGAGCGATGATCTTCGCAAGGCGAGGCGGCTGGCAGGAGCTGGATGAGAGTGGCCGAGGATCGTGCTCAGTGGCGTGACATGGGAGAGGCCTATGTCCAGCAGTGGACGAGCATAGGCTGATGATGATGATGATGATTAATTATCCAGGTTTGCCAAAACCCGGTGTTCGCCGGTTGCTCCAACGAGCTGCGGGAATCCGAGCTGGAGTGCAGCTGGCCAGACTTCGTGCTGTTCCGGCCGCACCCTGACTCCTGCAGCAAGTACTACGTCTGCGAGTACGGGACGCCGCTGGTCTTCGACTGTCCAGGAGGCACCGAGTTCAACGCCGAGCTGAAGGTACATTGATCGCAGTGTGTTTGTTCATCCTTCAAGCTGGAGGGATTTGATTAGTTCAACTTTCATATTCATTTACCCGTTCATTCAGATTCATGTTCATTAGGTACCGGTAAACTGGGGTTACTTTAGGAAATTTTGGGGTTACTTTGATAGATTTAAAATGTTTATAAAAACGCAAATATTCATAGCTCGATTGAGCAAATGACGTAAAAAGTTAGGTAATTTATCAAGGTAAGTAGTTATTTCACTGCCACAGATGGTCTAAAAAAATAAGGACACGGCGCAAAAACTGTTTTCCAAAGTAGTCCCTGCATTTTAAAGTAACCCCGTTTTACGGTATAGTAGGGCTCTATATCTAAATCCCTAATTATTATTTGTCCTAATGTAATAATAATAATAAATAAATATCACGGGACAATTCACACCAATTGACCTAGTCCCAAAGTAAGCTAGGTAAAGCTTGTGTTATGGGTACTAGGCAACGGATAAACATACTTATATAGATAGATACATACTTAAATACATATTAAACACCCAAGACCCGAGAACAAACATTCGTATTTTTCATACAAATATCTGCCCCGACACGGGAATCGAACCCGGGACCTCTAGCTTCATAGTCAGGTTCTCTAACCACTAAGCCATCTGGTCGTAATGTTTGTCCTAATGTTCGTTTGTCCTAACTCTTTTTATTTTAAATCTATTAATTGTTCTGGATTTTTATAAAACAAACCCATACCCATAGAGTTCCACAACGATCATTAGGACAAACATTATATTAGGACAAACGATGTTAGGGATTTAGAATGAGACCCTATAGTAGTGGAATCAAACTGTCACTTTTCGACCTTAACTCGTTGACATAGAGTCGAAAAGTGACGAAACTATTCATTCCGCACTGTACATCATTAGATGTTAGTTTCACCTCGGCGCCACACATAGCACAAATGTTTGAACACATTTATTTGATCACATGTGTAGCACCGGTATTTGCTTATTTGTTCAATATAACAACCATACAATCAACCATAGATCAAATATGTGTTCAAATATATGTTGATACATTTGTACTATGTGTGGCGCCGGGGTCACAAGATGGTACAATACAATACAATGATAAAGAAAACAATAGATATAGACAAATAAGTACGTGGTAAAAATATATAAGTTTAGCAATAGGCGGCCTTATCGCTTCGAAGCGATCTTTTATCGACTCTAAAGGAACTGCATGAACACACATCTTGCATAAACGCAGCTATCGTAAGGTCACGGGTGAGCAAAGTAATTGTTACAGTTCATTGATATGGACCTCCTTTGGTACCGTTTCGTAGCCAATCTTCGCAGCTGGCTACAAAATGGGAATCCGAAATTCCCTGTTTGTTGCTGGCTACGTAATGGACCTGCGTAGTGCCGTTTGGTAACCAATTGGTAAGCTGGTGACCAACCGCGGTTACGAATCGGTAATGGCAAAGTCCCATTTTGAAGCCAGTTACGAATTGGTTTTTTTCCCGTTTCAAAGCTGGTTACGAACTTTTAGCTACGAAACGGCACCAAAAGATGGACCTCCGCAAAGTAACGCTTGATACTTAAATTAATATCCTAAAAACTAAATAAAAATTACAGGAATGTGTTTGGCCGCACGAGTCCAATTGCAACATCGGGGAGGTAACCGAGCCGCCGCAAGATAGTGGTGCACAAGATGGCGGTTCACAAAATGGCGGCTGCGTGGAGGGCGCGCTGTCAGCTAACCAGGACTGCAGTAAATACAACATCTGCAACTACGGCGCGCAGGTTGCGCAGGATTGCCCGCCTGGTCTGCAGTGGAGCTCTAAATTGGAGGTACATTAGACAAAACAGGGTTCCGTACAAATTATAAGCTAGCACAAGTGAGGTTAGGACATCGCTCGTAGAACTGAAAGCCGTTGGGGCTAAAAGGTTCTCGAGTGGCGCCCACGGACCGGAAGACGCGACAAGGTGGAGCGACGACCCGCTTAAGGTTGCGGGAACACGTTGGTGGATGGCGTACGACCGGTTTGGCGAGCCTTGGTGGTGGCCTATATTCAGTAGTGGACGTCTTTCGGCTGAAATGATGGTGATGTCAAAAAGTTTTTGGCATAGCTTAAACGCCTCGAAAGACAATGAAATGGAAGACGGCAATGGCAACACTTGTAATCAATATTTGAACTATGTAGTTAATATGAAAAATAGTGTCATAAGAACTATAGCTAGACCGTTTAAATGAGTCCTCGCTCGCGTGGTTCAAGGGCTGGGGAGCCGTTCAAGGGGGCCGTGAGAGGTGTGGGCGGCGAGCGCGCCTCGTGTGCCTGCCGCCCGCACCCCTCCCGGCCCCCTGAACCGCGCGGGCGAGAACTCATTTAAACGGTTTAGCTATAGTTAGAGGTTATACAGGGTGTCCCGAAACTCAACGATAATTAGCTATCAGCCGAAACGTCAAGTTATACCAATTCTGGAAAAATAAGAAAAAACATGTAATTTAGTTAAGCACTTAGCTTCGGAAAGAAGCCAAAAAAAAATCAAAATCATTCACTTTACACTTATGTCATGTCATGTTAAATAGTACCTAACGCAATTTGTACTTAATTAAATATAAGACACACTCCTACTGTAACTACAGATCCTGTTTTGATTACTGTTTTTTGGCTAATAAAGAAATTTATTATTTATTTATTTATTATTATATTTACAGCAATGCAGTTGGCCCTACGAATCCGACTGCAACAACTATGGGTCAGATGACAGCTACACTGACGCGCCGCAAGATGGCGGCGCGGAACAAGATGGTGGCGGACAAGATGGCGGCGCGGAACAAGATGGTGGATCGGGATGTGAAGAAGGCGCGCTGTCGGCTCACGAGGATTGCAATAAATACAACAAATGTAGTCATGGTGTCGCCATCGCCATGGACTGCCCGCCTGGATTACATTGGAACTCGATATTGCAGGTAATTATTCTTAAGGTTAAAACCGACCAAGTGCGAGTCGGACTTGCGCACGAAGGGTTCCGTACCATTATCTATAAAAACTGCAAAAAAATCATGTCTGTTGTATGGGAGCCCCATTAAATATTTGTTTTATTTTGATTTAAATATTTATTTTTAAAGCGAATTTATAACAAAATATTCTGTGAATATTCCAAGCGTCTACCTGTTGCCGTTATTAATATCGAGCAAAAAAGTCACGTTTGTTGTATGGGAGCCCCCTTAAATATTTATTTTATTCTGTTTTATAGTATTTGTTGTTATAGCGGCAACAGAAATAGGTACATCATTTGTGAAAATTTCAGCTGTCTAACTATCACGGCTCATGAGATAGATGGCGACAGACGGACGGACAGCGGAGTCTTAGTAATAGGGTCCCGTTTTACCCTTTGGGTACGGAACCCCAAAAATCAAGTCGTTATAATATACATTTGTCTCTACTTATTGGTTAGTACTTAACTCGAAGCTGCTATATGCTTAACTCTGACAAGATGACAATGCAAATAAAGTCAACAAACTTTAAATAAAATACAGTAGGTGGTCTCATCTCGGTCTACATACGTCTCACTGGCTTGGACGTTCCCACGCGGGCCCATTGCGGTTTGGGAACTTCACACACAATTGAAATTTCTTCGCAAGTGTGTGTAGGTGACCTCAGGATGTTTTCCTTCACCGTAAAGCTCATGGTAAATGTAATTTGCAATTTCAGAGAAATTCACGAGTCGGAAGCCCAGGGTCGAACCCACGCTCCTCTTGAGAGACTATAGGTCGAATCAATAGCACACGGCGGACACGACGCACAAAATACGCGTTCTTGAATCTACATAAGCACGACGTCTGTACACGCGTACGCCTACATACATCGCGCGCGCACCATACTGGTGAACAGCGGCGACAAGCAATGGCGCCTTGGGGGGTGGGGTAACTCGAATCGGTGCGGGGCGGAGCGTGGCCATTCTGTACGTTAGTACTATTATGTATTGTGCCAATAGGCTACCCCAACTACAATAGCACTAATATAATACTATAGCAATGTATCTAAAATCCTCTGCTATTGCGGTGGTACTTACCACTAGTGGACTCACTTGCTCGTTTTCACCCCGTCTTAAATTTTTTTTCTTTTCAGTACTGCGACTGGCCGCTGACTGCTGGGTGCGCTTAGTTGTGATAAATAAACATTTTATAATTACAACTCTCTTTTACTTCTCATTTCAAAAATATCCCACTCGCACTCGAATACTCGCGCTATTTGTAGCTAGCCGCTGCATCACGAATGAGCCGGCTCGTCCGGGACAGTACCACCCTCTCACAGAACACCGGCGTGAAGCAGCAGTACTCCTGCGTTTCCTACGGCCAGTGAGAGCGCCGGGGGCCCAATACCTCTCCCCCTCCTCTATTCCCTTTCCTTTTTCCTCTCCCTTTTAGGGCCGACAACGCACTGGCATCGCGTAAGGCGCTGCGAGGGTCTATGAAAAGTGGTGATCATTTAACATCAGGTGACCCACTAGTTAGTTTTTCTGGCCTCTAGCATAAAAAAAATACTCGCTTATAGCCGAGCGAAAAAACTATCGGAACTACACACTCGCTTCTCGCTGCTCGCCAACTCTTTTCTAGCTCTAATCGCTTCTCGCTCATCGTCGGCGGTGGGACTAGTGCCTAATGCACCTTGAACGATTTTTATTGCTCTTTTAAACTGGGCTTTGCACAAGTCTAAACTTGCGCAAGTCAATCGCTACATCTATTCGTAGCACTAATAATAAAATCTTTTGAAAAAGAGGATAACTCTGAATTATCTTTAGGATCGGTATATTTAAAAGACAGCAGTCTTTTTTAAATCATTTATTCAGTCATCATCATCATCGTCGTCGTCGTCGCTGTCCTTTTTCAACTTGGATTCCAACTCTTTGGCGGGGTTGAACACTCCGCTGGTCTGCGCATTACAGATGAAACAGCGCGTGGACTTCTTGTAGTTTTCCAGAGCGCATTTTTCGCAAAAATAGTGTTTGCATCTGTAACAATATAATTATAACGCTGAGCATTATTACATGGGCAACCACTGGGGTCTGCAACACAGTGAAAACTAACGCAGTCTCCAGGGCTTCATTTGTATTTTACTTACGGTTTTTATTGAACAATAAAGATTTATTATTATTATTATATTCTCATCATCATCATTCATCATATAATATAACGAAGAGAGAAACTTTTTTGCGTTTGTTTTTATTATTAAATTATTATTATTAGGGTTGTTTGGGAATTACAGAACCGATTTTCAAAGTTCTTCAAGAAACTAGCGAGTGAATAAATTATCCTCATTTTTTAACTAATTGATCAAGTTGTGTATACGACTCTGTTGCGAACTCCTTGCATTTTTGATACTTTTTACTGTTTTTATACCTTTTTTTTTAAAAAGTGTTTGTCAGTCGGTTTTTTAGGGTTCCGTACCTCAAAAGGAATAAACGGAACCCTTATTATGTCTTCGAGTTGGTTGAAGTTCTGTGAGTGAATTTGTATGGTTTGGTTGCTTGCTAATAAAAGATTTTTACCATTATTTAAGTCACATCGTCGTTTTCATTACAGTCCATTCCTTTTACGTTATAGACTCGTTTGATGATGTTTACATCATAAAACGAGTCGTATACACAACTCCGGTTTTAACGGAGACGTGAAAAACCGACTAATCAATCAATGTCTGGCCCCTTTGACATCAGCACCATCAAGTATCTAAATTAATTTTGACATCAGCGCCATCTAGTGTCAAAATTACTCTTGACATTAATAATAATAATAATTCATTTATTTGCCAGAATACACAGAATATAAATACAAGGTGTTGAAGTATATCAAGTACAGTATTCAGTCGTATGATAACGACATGCAAATCAAATTAAAATATGTATGTCAAGGTCAAATCCATTCAATATAAATAAAAAAGTACAATGTTACAAAATTACAATATGTCATGCAAACCAAATTAAATTGCGCCACCTAGTGTCAAATTACTTTTGTCATCAGCCCCATTTAGTGTAAAAATTACTTTTGACATCAACAACCACCTAGTGTAAAAATTACTTTTGACACCAGTGCCATGTAGTGTCAAAATTATTTTTGACATTGACACCATCTAGTGTCAAAACGACTTTTGACGTCAAATCGTACGTACCTAGTAACGACAGGGTCGGTGAAGCTCCCGCGGCATATGAAGCATCGGAAAGGCAGCTCGTCGTCGCTGTGCACTTCGTAATCGCTGTCGCCTCCGCCCCCGCCTCCGCTCGGAGCGATCTCTTCCCGCTCTAACTGCCACCCATGCTTGTAGTCGGAGCGGTCGTGGAGGAACTTGCATGAGTCTGTTAAAATAGTATTTTCTCAAACATGCTTTGAAATGTATGCGTTAATGTCACGAAATGAAGCCATGAAGTTTGTTGTTTATGGCTCCCTACATTACTTCTTGGCCTAGGCCATAAAAGTAAGTATGAAAAACCATTATTGTCCGCTGCTGTAACTTTTTAAATTTGCTTACTAACACTAAACTGACAAAGGAAAAATTACATACAGCCAACTTACGACATTAAAAAAAATCTATCTTCTATTTATTTCTATAAAACCGCCTAAACTACTGGTGATGGATGGATGGATGTATGGATATATGGATGGATGTATGGATGTACGGATGGATGTATGGATGGATATATGGATGGATGGATGGATGTATGGATGGATGGATGTATGGACGTATGGACGGATGTATGGATGTATGTATGGATGGATGTATGGATGGATGGATGTATGGATGGATGGATGTATGGATGGATGTATAGATGTATGGATGGATGTATAGATGTATGGATGGATGTATGGATGGATGGATGGATGGATGGATGGATGTATGGATGGATGGATGTATGGATGGATGGATGTATGGATGGATGTATGAATAAATGTATGGATGGATGGATGTATGGATGTATGGATGGATGTATGGATGGATGGATGTATGGATGGATGGATGTATGGATGGATGTATAGATGTATGGATGGATGTATAGATGTATGGATGGATGTATGGATGGATGGATGGATGGATGTATGGATGGATGGATGTATGGATGGATGGATGTATGGATGGATGTATGAATGGATGTATGGCAGGATGGATGTATGGATGTATGGATGGATGGATGTATGGATGGATGGATGTATGGATGGATGTATGGATGGATGTATGGATGGATGGATGTATGGATGTATGGATGTATGGATAGATGAATGTATGGATGGATGTATGGATGGATGTATGGGTGGATGTATGGATGGATGTATGGATGGATGTATGGATGGATGTATGGATGGATGTCTGGATGGATGGATGGATGTATGGATGGATGGATGTATGGATGGATGTATGGATGGATGTATGGATGGATGTATGGATGGATGTATGGGTGGATGTATGGATGGATGTATGGATGGATGGATGGACGGATGTATGGATGGTTGGATGGATGGATGATGATGATGATGATGATGATGATGATGCATGTTTGAGAAAAGCTCTATACAATCCTCGGCCGGAAGAGGGATTGCTGGACTCGTTTTATTCGTATATCCCCAAATCTCGTCCATCAATCCCTTACTTCACGGCCTCTGCAGTAATGTACTATTTATGCAACGCTTGTACGGTAAAATTACATAAAGTTTACCACTGACAGATGGTTTGCCTTCATTTCATATTCAACTTTTGTTTACGTTTGCAACGCCATCTAACGACCACTCGAGAACATGAAGGTTGGACGGCGCGCACCGCGAGGGGGCGCTGCGAACGACTTACTGCATTACCGACTTCGGACGTTTATTACTTTTACTTTTTTACTTGTTACGTTCCTACTGCACACGAAAGAGCTTCTCAATTTTCAAGCAGTGTACTAATTCCCACGAATGTACCATATTTTCTTATTATATTTAAGGATCACAATAAATCCTATTAAATTTATAAATAAATCAACTCATTGAAGAGGCCTGCCTGTCCTGAAACACACAAGACATAAATAACTTTAACGACCTACAAATAAAGCCAATTTTAGAATACTGTTACCCACGTTTGCAGATTTTGTAATAGCTACTTTATTTGTATGGTGTTAAAGTTGGAAATGAAATGAAGGCAAGCCGTCTGTCAGTGGTAAACTAAAAGTAAACGTATTGTATAAGTGAGGTCTTAAAAGGCGAGTGACGTGAGTTGCGATACAATTATACACCGTCGCATACAATATTTTTAGGGTTCTGCACCTCGAAAGGAAAAAGCGGAACCCTTATAGGATCACTTTGTTGTCCGTCCGTCCGTCCGTCCGTCCGTCTGTCAAGACCCTTTCTCAGGAACGCGTGGAGGTATCAAGCTGAAATTTATATCAAAAATCAGGTCCACTGTCCCTTGGAGCTGTGAAAAAATCAAACTTCTAAGCCAACGCAATCAAAAGATACTCGCAAGGGAATCAAAACCTACAGGGTACTTTTCTTGAACTCAGAATCTTGAAATTTGGTACGAAGCAAGGTCTTATAGCACAGATAAAGGAAAAATTGCGAAAAGCATAATTTTTTTGTCTGTCTGTCTATATCAGTAACCAATCTACAATGATCCCACACTGCGCACATTTTGCTAAGACTGGATGTTCATAGATACATATAATTCGGTGCCCCTTTTCTCCCATAAAATTTTATGTCATAATGTATCATTAGTCATAATCAACGTTAGTGATTATTTCTGAAACGGTATTTTTTTCAGGACTTTTTTAAATGCTATCTTATAGAATGCAGTAGGTTAGGTTAGGTTTGTTTTATAACAATTCCGAAAAATAAATTGCTTCAGAAATAAATCACTGTATGACTAACGTTGATTATGACTAATGATACATTATGACTTAAAATTTTATTTGAGTCATTATAGACCCCATATAAATTTGTACGGAACCCTCAGTGCTCGAGTCCAACTCGCACTTGGCCGGTTTTTTTCTACTTCATTCATGTTTTCTATAAACATTGATGATGTGATGATGAACAATGACGATACTTTGCAAATTATTTAAATTATGGGAATTTCTGTCTAACGTTAACACAAGATTTCATAGGAAAAGTTGGTCCTTATACTCTAGGGATCAACTAACAACAAAACGACATGCGATTACTTAGGCACATAAATTTGACCACGTTCGATTCCCGGCTATGTATGAGAGTTAAATAAATAAAATATTTGAATGCCATTTTTATTTAATCTATAATCGAAGCCATGGTTCATAAGAATAGATTTTGCTATCTCTCATAGCTTCTGATTCCTCCATACTAAAATGTATAGTAAAACTACCTCCAGCAGGTGTGCTATTCAAAGGGATTCCAACGTTGTATAGAGATTATCCTCTTGGTTCTTGTCTGAAAATACAAGTAGACAGTACCTCCAAAACCGCAGAATCCTGTCTCTTTGTAGTCTTTACAAATATCTGGCTGGTAGTCCCATCTGTGGACAAAAAACATCTTTGATTAAAAAAAATGCGAGTGTGATAGGTACGATCGGCCCAAGCGCCAGCTTACCAGTCAAGTCAGTCAGTCAGTCAGTTTTCAAAACAAATTTGCTTGCAGCCGTTGATATTTATTGCTATGGATTGTTATGGACAGATGTCTAGCCACTGCACGCAAACTGGGCCTTTAAGGTGTCAAGCTGGCGCCTGGGCCGATTGTACCATCGCCCCAGACGTCAGATACCCATTTTCATAACAAATTTGCTTGCAGCCGTTGATATTTATTGCTATGGATTGTTATGGACAGATGTCTAGCCACTGCACGCAAACTGGGCCTTTAAGGTGTCAAGCTGGCGCCTGGGCCGATTGTACCATCGCCCCAGACGTCAGATACCCATTTTCATAACAAATTTGCTTGCAGCCGTTGATATTTATTGCTATGGATTGTTATGGACAGATGTCTAGCCACTACACGCAAACTGGGCCTTTAAGGTGTCAAGCTGGCGCCTGGGCCGATTGTACCATCGCCCCAGACGTCAGATACCCATTTTCATAACAAATTTGCTTGCAGCCGTTGATATTTATTGCTATGGATTGTTATGGACAGATGTCTAGCCACTACACGCAAACTGGGCCTTTAAGGTGTCAAGCTGGCGCCTGGGCCGATTGTACCATCTCCCCAGACGTCAGATACCCATTTTCATAACAAATTTGCTTGCAGCCGTTGATATTTATTGCTATGGATTGTTATGGACAGATGTCTAGCCACTGCACGCAAACTGGGCCTTTAAGGTGTCAAGCTGGCGCCTGGGCCGATTGTACCATCGCCCCAGACGTCAGATACCCATTTTCATAACAAATTTGCTTGCAGCCGTTGATATTTATTGCTATGGATTGTTATGGACAGATGTCTAGCCACTGCACGCAAACTGGGCCTTTAAGGTGTCAAGCTGGCGCCTGGGCCGATTGTACCATCGCCCCAGACGTCAGATACCCATTTTCATAACAAATTTGCTTGCAGCCGTTGATGTTTATTGCTATGGATTGTTATGGACAGATGTCTAGCCACTGCACGCAAACTGGGCCTTTAAGGTGGTTATCTGGCGCTTGGGGCGATAGTACATGCCATGTTAGTCAGCCGCGAAATACTTACGAGTGAGCTCGCGTGAGTGAGACCAAGGATGATATAGACTGGATTAGCAATCGCCATAGTACAGATTGGCCGCGGAAAAATAGTTCGATTATTAAATCTAGATGGCGCTGCCATATAGCCCGAGGGTTTGAAAGCAAAACAATAAGACTACAGATATTTCATATCACTGCAAATGTATTATTATGAAATATTTTTGAAAAACAATACATTTGTAGTAATATGAAACATCTGTAGTCTTATTGTTTTGCTTTCAAAGCCTCGGGCTATATGTCAGCGCCATCTAGATTTAATAATCGAACTCTTTTTCTGCGGACGATCTGTACTATGGCGATTGCTAATCCAGTCTATATCATCCTTGGTGAGACGGATAAAAAGTGCACTGTAATTTGCACCTTGTAACTATATGACATAAGACTGATTTAAAGTTTGAATGTACCTTCGGCTAACATCGGAATCTGCACGGCCGCAAATGCACGACGCGCCGTGTGAAGTGTGTACTACTGTACGGATTATTCGCACTGAGCGTTCCACGGGCGTAGGTTTTAGTATGAGAGGGGGATCAGAAAAATAAAACAACAAAATGTCAATGGATGGATTAAACCCCTAAACCCCCCCCCCCCTGGCTACAGTAAAATTACATAAAGTTTACCACTGACAGATGGTTTGCCTTCATTTCATATTCAACTTTAACGACCTACAAATAAAGCCAATTTTAGAATACTGTTATCCACGTTTGCAGATTTTGTAATAGCTACTTTATTTGTATGGTGTTAAAGTTGGAAATGAAATGAAGGCAAGCCATCTATCAGTGGTAAACTAAAAGTAAACGTATTGTACGCCCGTGGGGCGTAAAAGTAAGTCACAAAGTAACAGCCTGCACGAATGTTACGGTGGGATCTTGAGCAGTTTTTGTGCAGCTATTGTACAGTAGCAATTGCACTTATTCATCAATTCAATTCATTCATTCGTTCAAACTGCAATAATCCACCCTAGTCGCAAAACCAAACAAAACTGAACTGTATGTAATAATAAATTATTACTAAGTATTTGAGTACATTACATCCGTGCAGTTAATTTGCAGTCTTCAGAACTGCACTCCGACTGGAAGCGACTGCGCGCGCAGTCGATTTGCAGTTGCGTTAACTGTTCGTGTTTGTTGTTACAATGTTTTGTTTTAAAGAATAAAGATTATATCTATCTTTTTACCTGCAAATTAACTGCGCTCAATCTGCATTTTTGCACTCAGAAAGCAGCTGAGATGCAGCATGTCTGTAACGCTTAAGCTCCAAGCACACAGACAGCGTAGGCGTGGCGGTGACGGTTGTAATATTCTAACTTGTATGAAGCAGTTCGCGGTACAGTACCGGGGCAGTACCACCCTCTCACAGAAAACCGGCGTGAAGCAGCAGTAATCCTGCTTGCGTTTCGTAAGGTCAGTGAGAGTGCCGGGGGCCCAATACATCACCCCTTCCCTCTCCCCCTTCCCCTATTCCCTCTCCTTACGGGCCGACAACGCACTGGCATCGCGTAAAGCGCTGCAGGTGTCTATGGACAGTGGTGATCATTTAACATCAGGTGACCCACTAGTTCGTTTGTCTGGCCTTTCTAACATAAAAAAAAAAACTACAAGTTATTTCACTATCCGGTATCCGGTCGGATAGTACGCACGCAACTATCCGGCATTCGGCCGAATGGTAAAATTGTGGCCGGGTAGGCCGGATACCGAATACTGACCGGATATCCGTTGCATCTCTAGATTACCGACAAATCGAGCAGGTCTACGCTGGATGCGGTCAAATGGAAGAATTGGGATGAACCAAAAAAAATAACCTATAGTTTTTATATTTTTTTTGGAAAGAATAGGATATTTTAAGATACCATTTTCATCGATTTTGAATTTAGTTGAGTATTTAATTTTATATAATTTTTTTAAGAAATACGTTGGATGACGTCACAGTGTGAGAGCCACGTTCCATTGCCTACAAAAATTCAAGCCGTACATAACATAATCTGTGGCACTACTGATTTGTCTTGTCATTGTCAATAATACAAGCACGGCTTGTTACGTACGTCATTTCCAAGTAAAGCACGGCGTAAGCGCCTCACCTGAGTCGCCCGCGATGCTAACGATTGCGCAAGGGCTGGCGCAATACCATGAGAGCCGCCCGCCGCCGAGTTCCACGAAGTGCAGACGCAGCATTATGGGAAATATTGGAAATCGCTGGACGCTCATTGCAAGACCGCGCGACTCCGTCACTTTTGGTTCTCGCATCGACCAATTGACACATATATTTAGAATTAATTCTTTTATTGTAACATTTAATAATTAAAGTTAATAAATTAAATTCGGGTTTTTTTAAGTTCTCCGGCAGTAGCCTTCGTAATTGGCGCAGTCGGTAGGATACTCACGGTCGTTCGTGGGCACCGTAATTTCCGAAAATCGAAATCCGCGCTCGCGAGTCGCCCGGGTGACTTCTTGGCACCGTTGCTGAGTATCCAGAACCTGAAGCGCTGCCGCCAGGAGGAGTATCCAGACATCGATACGAGAAAAGGACCATGTATTTTATGTGAGTACTTTAGAACTGCTCTGAAGTTGCTATTCCTTATTCCTTAAGTGTTTTCCTTTTAATTTTCCAAGATTTTCCATCCGAGAAAATCTTCGTCCTTACCTAGTATTAGGGAAAAATCTAGACTAGAAGCTCAAGACAAGAATAGGAATTTAAGTGACTCGATTAACGAATTAGATCTTAGTTTAACTGAGGATAGTGTACCCCGTAGAGCCATGGAAAATCTTGACGTTATCACAAAAGCATTGCGATTGCTCCCCGACTTCGATGGAAACCCAAATGTACTTACTCGTTTTGTTAAATTATGTGATCAGTTAGTTGCTGAATGTGTAAAACCGGAGCCAGGAAACGAATTCAATAACTTAATTCTAATAAATGGTATCCTTAATAAAATATCCGGACCGGCCGCTAGATTGATAAATTCTAACGGTATTCCTGAATCATGGGTTGGCATCCGCAACGCTTTAGTTAATAACTTTGCAGATCAAAGGGACGAGACCTCCCTCTATAACGACTTAGCACTCTTAACGCAGGGGTCTTCCACTCCGCAAGAATTCTATGAAAAATGTCAAAATTTATTCAGTACAATCATAACCTATATTAGCTTGCATGAAACTGTAGTTACAACGATTGAGTCGAAACGTGATTTATACAAAAAGTTAACTTTACAAGCATTTATCCGTGGACTCAAGGATCCATTAGGTTACCGAATCAGATGCATGAGACCTGAAACAATAGAAAAGGCTCTAGAATTTGTCCATGAAGAAATGAATACGTTGTACATGCAGCAACGTAATGATCATCTAACTGATAAGAAAAATTTTAACCAGCAAACCCAGCAACCTAAACTTAGCCATGGACCAACTCTGCAACCTTTTGTGAATCCCGCAGCAAAGCAGTTCGTTATGCCAGGACCTTCCCAACCTCAGTTGTTCCAACCCCAGTTCCAACGGAAACCTCAGCCATTCCAGGCTCCCTGGAAACCAAATTTCAACCAAACCCCAAGGTACCAAGGTCCCTCTCGTACGCAACAAATGTTTGCGGCCCGACCACAGAATTACAATCCGCAATCTAACGTATTTAAACTGCCTAATAGAAACCAAATGCAGCCCATGAGTGGCGTAAGCCACTATGTAACTAAGCAGCACCCCACAACTCATGGCCAAGGTTGGCCCCGTCCGGGAAATCCACCCCCTACCAATTTCAATTTCAAACCGCGTGAAATTAATTTCAACCAATGTCAGGAATATTATCCCTTTTACAACTGCTCTAATTCTTATAATGAAGACGGGTACTTCGACGGTAATCTGTACAGCCATTATGATACTTCCCAATATCCCGAAATATCTTATTACGGTGAGATGCAGGAGCAATACCCCGACGTGGATCACCTAGAACCCGCCATTTGTGAGTCTAGCGAGACGAACATCCCTGATGACCGTGAGGATTTTCCCAAGGAGAGGTCCTCAGACAAACCAAAATAGAGATCAATTTGCAAACGCAACGTCAACTACCTTATATAAAAATTGCAGACCCTCCGCTGAAGTTATTGATAGATACCGGTGCAAACCAGTCTTTTATTAGCCCAGACTCCGTAAAAAGATTTTATCCACATTTACCCTGGAATTATGAACCTTTCGAAATAACTAATGTACATACGACCAGCCGCAGCGACTATTCTATTACATTACCTTGTTTTCAGGAATTTCAGGAACATCATGATATCAATTTGTTCATTTATAAGTTTCACGATTTTTTTGATGGGTTAATTGGACTAGATCTTCTGAATAAATGGGAGGCGAACATAGACTTAAAAAATAACGTCCTAATTACTAAAAACGCACGCAACCCAATTAGAATACACGATTCGCGTAACTGTAATTTTTATGAAACTATAATCCCAGCTAATTCGTCAAAATTGGTACGAATTCCTGTAAACTTTCAATCCGGAGATGCTTTTATTCCAGAACAATGTGTTTCGAATTGTTTCATCAGAGACTGTATCACCCAAGTTAGCAAGAACAGGGGAATCTTAGAAGTATTTAATCCATCTAACAATGACGTAGTGTTTTCTATGGATCGCCCAGTAAATGCTGAAATATTTAACATCGAATGCAATCTTGATAAACCATTAATCCCTTCGTCTAGGATCCATGAAGTGTTGTCCAAATTACGTACGAATCACCTAAATATAGAAGAACGCACCAATCTAGAAAACCTCTGCGCTGAATACGCCGACATATTCTATTTAGATGGTGAACCCCTTTCCTTTACCAATAGAATCAAGCACAAAATTAATACCACAGATGAAATACCGGTTTTTACCAAAAGTTACAGATATCCTTTTATTCATAAGCAAGAGGTACAGGACCAAATTTCAAAAATGTTACGACAGAATATAATACGTCCATCGGAATCAGCATGGAGCTCCCCCATATGGGTAGTTCCCAAGAAGACAGATGCTTCCGGCAAAACCAAATGGCGTCTAGTTGTCGACTTTAGGAAACTAAACGAGAAGACGATAGACGATAAATACCCCATACCAAATATCAATGATGTCCTCGATAAATTGGGAAATTGCCAATATTTCACCACACTCGATCTTGCAAGTGGGTTCTACCAGGTCGAGATGGACCCAGCCGACATACCTAAAACGGGTTTTAACGTAGAGCATGGTCATTACGAATTCTTAAGAATGCCGATGGGACTGAAAAACAGCCCATCTACATTCCAGAGAGTCATGGATAACCTGCTCCGAGGATTGCAAAATAAGATATGTCTAGTTTATCTCGATGACATCATTATATTTAGTACCTCCCTTCAGGAACATATGGACAATTTAAAACAAGTATTTCAGAGATTGCGAGACTCCAACTTTAAAATTCAAATGGATAAGTCGGAGTTTCTCAAACTCGAGACAGCATATTTGGGGCACATAATATCTAAAGATGGAATAAAGCCCAATCCCGATAAGATCATTGCTATCCAGAAATTCCCTATTCCAAAAACTCCAACCGAAATAAAGCGTTTTCTTGGTCTTATAGGTTACTATCGTAAATTCATTCCTGATTTCGCTCGCATAACTAAACCTATGACTCACTGCCTGAAAAAAGGATCTAAAATAAACATTAATGAGCCTGAATATAAAGAATGCTTTGAGAAATGTAAAACCCTTCTCATTAACGACCCTCTGTTACAGTATCCTGATTTTTCTAAAGATTTTATCCTCACAACCGACGCTTCTAACTTTGCAATAGGCGCTGTACTATCGCAAGGGCCTATCGGTTCAGACAAGCCAATAGCCTATGCATCTAGGACCTTAAATTCAAGCGAAATTAACTACAGCACCGTGGATAAGGAATTCCTTGCAGCAGTATGGGCAACTAAATACTTCCGCCCATACCTATTCGGCCGTAAATTTAAAATAGTTACGGACCATAAACCATTACAGTGGATAATGAACTCTAAAGAGACTAGCTCTAGAGTAACGCGTTGGAAACTGAAACTAAGCGAGTACAATTTTGATATAGTATATAAACCAGGAAAACGTAATCTTAATGCCGACACGTTATCTCGTGTGGAGATCCATAACGAAGAAGCAAGTTCTATGATAGCTAACGCCTCCAATAAAACTCCTTCCATAGCAGACTCTGCTACCTTATCTGTAGGTTCCGCCACCCTAACCGCCGATTCCGCCACCTTAACTGCCGATTCCGCTACATTAACCGCTCATACCAGTAATGAAAACCCAATCCTTGAGATCCCAATAACCGATGAGCCCCTCAATAGATTTAAACAGCAAATAGTTTTTACAATTGTTGGAGACGTCAAAAGACGTCCCGTCGTATCAAAGCCATTCGAAACCCATACTCGGACTTCTATTCAACTCTCCGAATCCCGTCTGGAGGAGGATCTTGTAAATTCATTAAAGGAGTATGTTAAACCTAAGGTTAGAACTGGAATCACTATCCATCCTCATCTTGCCATGTACCAAATTGTCCCTATAATCCAAGAAAAATTTAGAAGTTCAGCCATGAACCTCACTCTTACCAAAACCGAAGTCGAAAATGTAAGGGACTACTTAAAGCAACAAGAAATTATACAGAAATACCACGACGGAAAAACTAATCACCGTGGTATAATGGAGTGCTATCTCGCTTTATCCCGTAAATTTTATTGGCCCAAAATGAAAGAGCACATAACTAAATTTATAAACGCTTGTAGTATTTGTGGACAGGCCAAATATGATCGCAATCCCATCAAGCAAAAATTTTGCATTGTCCCTCCTCCTTCGAAACCTTTAGAAGTTATTCATGCTGACTTATTTACCGTGGAGGCTGAGAAATACCTGACAATAGTAGATGCCTTCTCGAAATACGGGCAGGCATACCTTTTAAAGGACGCTACCGCTACAAGTGTCATCCAAGCCTTCATGATATATTTCACGCATCATGGCGTTCCTCAGAGAATAGTATCAGATCAAGGCCCGGAATTCAATAATCAACTCTTCTCAGAGTTTACCAGATTCCACCGGATAGATCATCATAAAGTCCTAGCACATTCTCCTAATGAAAATGGAATCGTGGAACGTTTCCATTCCACTGTACTGGAACACTTAAGAATTTTGAAACTAGAACGAAAAACAGAATCCGCCATAAATTTAATGCCTTACGCAATTCTAGGATATAACAGTTCCATACATAGTTTTACCAAATGCCGGCCTATAGATTTGATCACAGGACACTTTGACCCCCGCGACCCACTCGATATTAATATGTCAGCACATCTCTTTCAACAGTACCTACAAGACCATAAGAATAAAATGACCCTAGTTTTCCAAATCCTTAATGAATCCTCGCTACATAATAGAACTGAGCTAACGGAAAACAGAAACAAGGATAGGGAACCAGAAAAGGAATTTGCCCCAGATCAGCAAATCTTTATCAAAAACCCCTTAGCTTTACGGAAGAAACTAGCTCCACGTTTCACCCAAGACACGGTTCTTGCTGATCTCCCTATCCACATATACACTAAAAAGAAAAAAGGTCCCGTAGCTAAAGCCCGTCTCAAGCGCACCCCTAATTCCCAGAATTTGTTACAGAATACCACTGATCCTTCACCTCGCATCGGCTCAAGAACCAACACTTGAATCCCTGGACAGCGGACCCGGAGTCCTCCCTTTTAAATTGGGCCCTACAAAGATAATCTCCCACTATCATTCCTTCTTACAATCCATCGATCTTGGAGAAATTCATTTTAAACTTGACCTTGTACTATCTCAATTACATGAAATTAGCCCCAGACTTAATAATAATACCCTTTCCCTATATGAACCCCATCTTAAATTCCTGTTACAAAAATTGAATAGAACCACTGCTTTGTTACGGTCATTTGAGCCAGGTCGTGTAAAAAGAGGATTAATAAATGGATTAGGATCCATTATTAAAGACATATCCGGGAACCTAGACTACTCAGACGCTCTGAGGTATGATAACGCGATCAGACTCATGCAAGATAATGAGAATAAATTGCAGTCAGAAATCAATGATCATATTAGCTTATCTAAAGAGTGGATGGCTCGCCACACTAAAATCCTAAATGACATTACTGAAAATCAGCAAAATATGTCCAAAGTTCTTAATCTAATATTTGCCACCGAGGTATCCCGAGATCAGGAACTAATTAAGTACGCACATCTTGCACAATATCTGCTAATACTGGGAGACAACATCGAGAGCTTATTCGACGAATTGAATGGACTAGAGAAACTTTTAGCCTTTATTCACGCTAAAAGTATTTTGCATTCTGCCTTTAGTGTTAGTTCCCTAGGGGAAATGATTAGTAGGTTAAGAAGTCTTTATTCAAAGGACGAAATTTTAGACTTAGACTTTCGCGACTATTTCGACGTAATTAGGTTAGGATCATACTATAAAGATAAGTTAGTAGTTATAGTCATCATGATCCCAGTCTTTATGCCTGAAACCACCACTCTTTACCGGCTATCCGTCATTCCTAATAAGAATAACGAAATCCTTGTGCCCATATTACCCTATATAGCACTTCAGGGACCAGTATCTATGTACATGGAGGCTGAATGCCCGAAGGTCAAATCTTGGTACCTTTGCGAGAGGACTGCACAGCAATACATCAGCTACCACCCCAACTGCATCCAGCATCTGATCCTGGAACAAAAACTCCTGTCATCCTGCCAGTTGACTACCGTCAGCCTGAAGAGAGCCGCCCTAGAACAACTCGATGATCGTCACTACGCCTTAAACTTTCCTGAACCAACCAAAGTACAGATAAACTGTGGACAAGAAAAGTACGAGATACTTCGAGGAAGCTACCTCGCATCCTTACCGTTAAACTGCAAGATTGAGACTCCGGAATTCACCATCACCAACATGAACGACCACATCAAAGGTCACGTTCTCAAAATGATCAATCTAACCATCGAAGAAGGTCCACTACCGAGTAAGATTACACCACTTGTCTTACATACCCCTGACCTCAGAAGTCTACAAGGGGTCAATATGAAGATCTCACTGCAGCATCCTGAGAAACTAAATTCACTACCGAACGAGGCGATCTATCATACCACAATTCCTGTCTACACGATTATAGCACTAGGAACAGGAGCATTGATAACCGCATTCATCTACCGCAGACTAAGCTCCAGATGTCTTCGGACCTCCACTGCCGCAGAGACAACCCTAGAAAGAGTCAATGCCGGGACCCAGACTGCATCCCCAATGGAACAAGACACGAAGATGGATACCGCCAGCATCTCAGCAACTTTTGCGAGAGCCCTCGCCAAATAGTTGCTGAACTAGGAGGGGAGGTGTTACGTACGTCATTTCCAAGTAAAGCACGGCGTAAGCGCCTCACCTGAGTCGCCCGCGATGCTAACGATTGCGCAAGGGCTGGCGCAATACCATGAGAGCCGCCCGCCGCCGAGTTCCACGAAGTGCAGACGCAGCATTATGGGAAATATTGGAAATCGCTGGACGCTCATTGCAAGACCGCGCGACTCCGTCACTTTTGGTTCTCGCATCGACCAATTGACACATATATTTAGAATTAATTCTTTTATTGTAACATTTAATAATTAAAGTTAATAAATTAAATTCGGGTTTTTTTAAGTCCTCCGGCAGTAGCCTTCGTAATTGGCTTAGGGTCCTAAATGAACCATGACAAATAGTTTTATTTATTTATCTTCTTTTAGCTTCGATTATTCCTGTTTGTTTAATAGTGTGATAGTAAATAGATATTTTTTACTAAAATCTGATATTTAAATTCTTTCATATTTACTCGTAACTTAGTAATTTAAGAATTAAATTTGTAAAAATACATTGCGAGTATTGTATACATTTCGGACTTTATGATAAATGACAACTGTTTAAAGCCAGGTGCGCATCATGTGATTAAAGTTCTGTCTTTGTCACTCTTTGCTATTATAAGCAGGACAGCAACATTTCAAACTGTCAATTTGCTTTAGAGTGTAGACCTGCTTTATATCTGCCTTTGTGACGATTCACTGCAGGGATCAAAGGAAGGTCATTACTTAAATTTTCTTTATTTAATTCAGTTTGTCATATTTCTGGAATCTGATTTCTGAAAACGATTCACAAAGCCTATTTCTCCAAACGGTTTTCGATTTATTATACGTTGTCAAAAATTGGGACATCCCAATTTGCTATTGAAGTGTCAAACCGACCTAACAGTGGCCCTGAGGTTGGCGGGCGCCCTGATAGGGCCCTTCCTCACGAGTCCGGAGCTAGCGTTCCCGGCGGCCGTGTCCCGCTTCTTGTAATACTGCGCGTAGTTATTCAGACCTCGGTAAACCTGCGGATGACCAATAAAAGCTCAATTAACGTACGCTAAAACTTGAATCTGAATATAATTTGCCGTAGTTATTTTTTTAGGGTTCCGTACCTCAAAAGGAAAAAACGGAACCCTTATAGGATCACTTTGTTGTCCGTCCGTCCGTCTGTCTGACAAGCCCCTTTTTCTCAGGAACGCGTGGAGGTATCAAGCTGAAATTTATATCAAATACTCAAGTCTACTGTCCCTTGGAGCAATGAAAAAATCAAACATCTAAGCCAACGCAATCAAAAGATACAGCCATTTATGACGCAAATTTCCGCATATTTTCGAAACTCGCAAGGGAATCAAAACCTACAGGGTACTTCCCGTGAACTCAGAATCTTGAAATTTGGTACGAAGCAAGGTCTTATGGCACAGATAAAGGAAAAATTGCGAAAAGCATAATTTTTTTTCTCTATCTATCTATATCAAAAACCAATCTACAATGATCCCACACTGCGCACATTTTGCTTAGGAGCAGGGGTCTGCTAAGACTGGATGTTCATAGATAAATATAAATTTGTCCGGAACCCTCGGTGCGCGAGTCCGACTCGCACTTGGCCGGTTTTTTTTTCTGAGGTTTAAGTGCACCTGTGTGACTATGCCAGCCTCATACTAAGATTGTACATCCAGGCGCGCGCTGCTCTCTTGTGCAGTCGAGGAATTTAATTTCCTACCCACCTAAATTTGAACATCGTACTGCATTTAGTTAACAAATAAAATTGTCCCCAACCCCAATCCCCCCTAATGTGGTCTAAACTAGTAATTAAGTAGTAAAAAAGATGATGTGTGATAAAGTGGACAGCTTGAAAGATCGGAAAGTGTGATAAAGTGGCCAGAATGAATGATGATAGTTAAATAGTGTTAGGCTAGCTAGAATAGCTAAATGGTCTCGGGCCCGAGAGCATATGGGATGCGTGTAAGAAAGACAAAGTATGCGGAATGTCAGTACGAGCTGTAGCTAATGCGGGAACTGGTATGAACGAAGTTGCGAGCATAGACTCCTGCACTGTCGGAGGTATGGGGGAAAAAAAAATAATATCGTACTGCAAACTGTCACCACAAGAGCTAGCAACGATGTTGTTTTGACGTGTTGCAATTGACATTTCGATCTTAATGCAATGCGAATTTTACACGAAATGGGTGGGGAATTAAATTCCTTGACTGTACATCCTGGCGTTCACTGCTCTCTCTTGTACGGGACATGTACGTTAAATTGCGTCATCCTTTTTCGTGCGTGCAGCCGGTGCTCATCGATTTATTAGACGTTGTCACGTCAAAACAAGTTACCTTGTCATCAGCCTGTCCCAGCAGCTCCTCGTTAATCTTCTGCGCCTTCTCGAATATGGCCTGAGCGTCGCGGTCGCGCTCCGTGTCCAGCTCGTACGTCGCCGTCGCGTTCTCCCGCTGCTGTTGGACGGACAGCGTCAACTTTTGCCTGCCCTGGAACATGAGATGGCAAATCAATCTTTATTTTGCTTAAAACATGGTGCAGTAGATCACAATATACCTATAAAAAAAGTTTCACACACTTCACAAGCATCTATTTTTCAAATAAAGAGTTATTTGCAATGAATTTACTTGAATAACTTAATTTCATTCTTACAATTCGCACACCTTGATCAAAGGAGAGTCAACTCAAAATAATATACCATTTTAATTTAGACCTTTCAGAAATAGAATGATGTCTAAATTAAAATGGTACATAATTTTGTGTTGTCTTTTGATCTAGGAGTGTGAATTGCCAATATTGACATACCTATCTTAATTTAATTCAATACTAAGACATTCATTAAAATCTGGCAAGTTGAATTCTGAATAGTAAATGCAATATTGGCTGAATTGGTTATACGCATATATTCTGAATTCCGAATAGTTAACAGTGTTTATACCTGCTGAGCCGTTGCATTTTTGTTAGTTTTTCTCGATCCATAAAAATTGAATGAAAATTAAAAATGTGGTGTATACGAATTGTTCTAATATAATTTTAAATTGAAATGTAAAAGTTACTTTCTTGCACTAAGTGCAACCTAGATACAACATGTTTGTACTTACCTCGCTCCAACAAGACTTCAGTACGCTTAGTATAAGTTTTACTTCACCAAATACTTCTCGATCGCGTTTACGTAAAAATTTAAATTCTATGGAAACATGGACGCGCGCGCGCGGAGACGCTGTCCTTGTTTCCATAGGAATTGATTTTTTTACGTAAACGCGATCGAGAAGTATTTGGTGAAGTCAAACTTATACTAAGCGTACAGGCTGAGGTATTCGTAGCACTCATAGGTGACAAGTAAATTGGGCGCATCTGAGATTGGCACATTGACTCTTTGTTTGTTCGTTTTGTTTCTGTTAAAATATATATATATTTTTTTTCTCTCTTTTACAAGCAAATGGCGGTAGTTATTTTTAATTTTTTATGTACTTTCGGGTTTTCACAAGGTCGGGCTGTGTTCCCACCCAATTAGGTTTTTGTTGCGAACTGTTCACCGGCGTTCGTGTCGTTACAGTGTGTATGTTTTTTGTGTTTAGTTTTAAATGGGTCCCACTGAAAAACAGCGTTGTGGCTTGCCTCAACATCATGCTGAGTGGGGCCCAATTTATACTATTCGATATTTATTTGTATATTTCCTGTCAAATGTATTTTTTTTTCTGTGTTTGTATCGAATATGTGTAAATAAACATCTCTCTCTCTCTCTCTCTCTCTCTCTAATATGTAAGTTAATGTGTCTACTGCAATAATTATTTGTGATAGACTTTTATTTTTCGTTTTTAAAGAAAATAAAAGTCTATCACAAATAATTATTGCAGTAGACACATTAACTTATATATTAGAACAATTCTTACTGACCACATTTTTAGTTTTCATTCAATTTTTATGGAATAATCGAGAAAAACTATTAAAAATGCAATGGCTCAGCAGGTATAAACACTCTTAACACAACTCAATCCTAACCTAAACCTATTACTCATATTATGCATAATGAAATTCTGCCATGTCAATATTACGCTAACATACTATTCGGGTAAACAACCATTCAGACAATATAGATATTTATGCCAAATAACATTTCGGCAAGTCTAAGATTCGGTGTAAATAAACTACGCAAAACTTGTTATGCCTAATATGTTTCAGAAATGACAAAATATGCCAAATAGATGGCACCCATTTAACATTATCTTATCATATATATTGTCACTACTTTGAAAAAGTTGTATCTCAAAATAACACCGCTTTTTTAACAACCGCTTTAGCCTAGTTGGTAGTGACCCTGCCTACGAAGCAAGAGGTCCTGGGTTCAAATCCCCGGTAAGGGCATTTATTTGTGTGATGAGCACGAATATTTGTTCCTGAGTTATGGATGTTTTCTATGTATTTAAGTATTTATTTATCTATATAAGTATGTTTATCGTCGTCTAGTACCCATAGTACAAGCTTTGCTTAGTTTGGGACTAGGTCGATTTGTGTAAAATTGTCCCCTAATATTTTTTTTTTTTTTTTATAAATCGATAATCTGGCTAATTGAACTTTACTGAGTATAAAGTTCAGTTTGGTTTACATATTGATATGAGATACGAGATTTTTTCAAAGTAGTAGCGATATCCTAGGTTTCTTTTAATTTTCGGTGTTTATGTACCAACTTGTGCTGTGAAAATATTAAAAAAAACTTACTTTGTCCTCATCAGTGCTGTGATTGTCATTGTCAATCTCTGGCTTCTGTCGTTTCGGGCCACTGGTGGACTGTATGTTGGGGTTGGCCTTCTGAGGCCTTTTTGTTGGCACCACTACGGTCTGTTCGTCAGATTCTGAGCTGTTCTTTTCTGAAACACACGCAAATTGTTTTCATAACCTTTTGCAATCAACAGACATAATGCCGTACAAAGTACGCTCCTTTAGAAAAACACTGACAAAATTACAAATTAATCGCACCTTCAGGACAATACTGACCCAATAGGAATTCTGCCGTGCTAAGCCAAAAGGGCCTATGTCCGTTTTAACAGTTTTGAGAAAAACGTATTTTTATGTTTTTGTTTCTTTGTATTTGAGTGAAAAATAAGCCTTTCTTAGCTATTTTTAAGGCACTTCTAATAAAAATATGACTTTTTCGTTAGCAGAACTTTATTCCTTATAAGCTAAGGAATCCAACACAAAAAAAAACAGGTTTTGGTCATTTTCGGACATAGGCCCTTTTGGCTTAGCACGGCAGAATTTTTCTCGTTTCAAAATTGAACTTAATGCTCAAAGAACAACAGGTTCACTTTTAAAATGAGAATAATTCCGATTGGGTCAGTATCGTCCTGAAGGTCTATAGTCATCTCAAAACTAAACTTGTTTTTCTTTTTACATAAAGTTTGTGTCAATGTTTTTCTAAAAAAGTTGAAGTTCAAAGTAAGTTTGTGTAAGGCTTGGCTTAGAAAAGGTTATCAACCCATCCTATGACTTAGCTAGCACTGATCAGTGCTACCCCCGTCTCATGGCAAAGCACTGTTTAGGGACAAAATCACTAAGTATATCAAAGTAAATCAAAAATCAAAGGCACACAAGAGGGTCAGGGTTGAACAGCGCCAATGCATACTGAAGGTTAAATCTCAATGTAAGATTCCAACTTTCTTGGTCTAAGGGTCAGTCAGCGAGTCAATCAGAAATGACGTGTTAAGCTCAGTTTAGTTGTATCAAAATGTGTAGAACTTTCAAGCTTAAATCAGGTTTAACAACCAAATCTAGATTTTCTCCAGCAAAAGGCCTTATTTATAGCTTTTAGAATATAGAAAAAAATTACGACGCAATTGTTATTTCCAAAACAAACATAACACCAACTGATGACAAGGCGATATGGTCCCGAACCTTAGCCTGTCTAAACGGACGTATAAAGAAAACAAAAAAAAAACATAACCTCAAAACCGAATTTGTTTTCGTCATGAAACTAGAACTATTTTGCATAATTATCACTATTTACCTTCTGAACTCGATGTCTTACGTTTCCTTCCACCTCTATTTCGTATGTTTCTCTTCTTAAATGTAGAAGGAACCTCCACTTCGACGTCTGACATAATTTCGTGCTAAGTAGATAGGTAAGACTGCTTTTATTTCATAAAAGATACTATTTATGACTGCAATATGAAATGTCTTGGTAAATAATTTGATTTAAGACTATTTACTTAGGTAGTAATGCTAGAGTACGCGAGTTTTTAATATTTTTTCTGATATTTTACATTATTTATTACTATTTGTTTGTATTGCATGCAACTCACTGTAGTGTCTGTATCTGTCACTGTCATTAAACAAACTGTCATGTTTTTTTTTTAATTCTTTCCGCTAGGGAAAAGGCAAAAGTTTAAAACCATACAGCCACATCTCTAAAACTCCTTTTTGAAAGCTCGATTAAAACTAAGTTGTCGCGTCGGCTACGTACAGTCGAGGAAACTAGATCACGTATCAGGTGGAACCTCTTCACAGTCAATTTCCCGGTGATTTCTTTTAAATACAAAATTGTATGAAAATAGCCTGAATGGGCTCGAGAAAAGGATGGCACGGCCGTGCCTTTGTTTTGTTCGACTTGGCGGGGGCACTGCCGTGCCCCCAGATTGTATCACGTTATGCTTACAATCTATTTTGTTCGACCAAGTTAATAAATAAATAAAGAATTTTGAGTAATTTGACAATGCGAAGAAGAAGGACTTTACTTATTTTACTTTTTTTTAATTATGTTTCTTTCATTATGCTAGGTGTCTAGTGTATATTCCCGTTATTCGGTAAAAAAATCTAGAAAACAAAACATGAGAGGTAATGATTTAATGATGAACGATAACAGCTCGAATCCCGTAGTAATCATTTATATTCTTGGGAAAGCCTGGCCTTATACTACGAAATTCGATTTTGGGGTTTCGTCTCATAGCGTTCTGTTCAAGCTAATATTATAGTGTTAACCACAAGAGTGAAAGATACGGCACGATTCGAATTTCGAATTTCGTAGAGAACCTCCTTACTACGAAATCGCGTGGGCAGTTGCGCGACAGGCATATTCATTGTACATTGTACCATCGCCCCAGACGTCAGATACCAACACAACCGATACATTTTCAAAACAAATTTGCTTGCAGCCGTTGATGTTTATTGCTATGGATTGTTATGGACAGATTTCTAGCCACTGCACGCAAACTGGGCCTTTAAGGTGGTTATCTGGCGCTTGGGGCGATAGTACATTGCTTAATGCTCGTGCTGCCAGGTAAACACTGTGCGCCACCGCTCGCTTGAAGTCCAACTGTTCCGTTAATCAGTTTTTAGGGTTCCGTAGCCAAAGGGTAAAAACGGGACCCTATTACTGAGGCTCCGCTGTCCGTCCGTCTGTCCATCGTCTGTCCGTCTGTCACCAGGCTGTATCTCGGGAACCGTGATAGCTAGAGTCGAAATTTTCACAGATGATGTATTTCGGTTGTCGCTATAACAACAAATACTAAAAAATGGAATAAAATAAATATTTAAGGGGGCTCCCATACAACAAACGTGATTTTTTTGCTCGTTTTTGCTCGATATTGATAACGGCAACAGCTACCCATTTCAAGCGATATATTCACCGAAATTTAATTATATATTGACTTTAAAAATAAATCATTAAATTAAAATAAAAAAAATATTTACGGAGGGCTCCCATACAACAAACGTGATTTTTATAGATAATTGTACGGAACCCTTCGTGCGCGAGTCCGACTCGCACTTGGCCGGTTTTTTACCACACAATATCTAATGAAATGAATCTATTAATCCATTTCCGACGAATTAATGATTAACCTTATCAATAAACTATTCGTTGTCCAAAAGCGGAATGAATTAAATCAATAAATAGATGGATCAATTATTTATCGTATCAACGTATAATAAAGCTGAAAGTTGAAATATTATTTGGTGTTAAATATCTTTTAAGATCTTCTTGGAAAATTTGTTAACACAAATTATAACTTTCGTCCGGTTTAGATATTTTATAATGTAGGTATTATTTCCTATTTACTGTAACTGATCTTTGGAAAAATAACAATTATACAAGAATGTTTATAATATAAGTAGGTATAACTATTATGATTTTCTTGGAAATAATTATTATTGCGGATTATCGTAATATTCGTCTGGTTCACGTGTCTACTTAGGTCTATTTAGTACTTCATTCATCTTGGGGACCATAACAAAATTGTACTAAGTAGGTACCTAGTTGTTTATACATAATATAACAAATAGAACCGCCTTCAAAAACACCCAAAATATATATGAAATAAAAATTTAACCGACTATCTGTTTGAAGTCGGTGCCTCAGCACGAGCCTCCTCTTTTTTTGAAGTCGGAAAAATATCTTCGCGGAGGTAAGGAAGGCAGTTGCTATTCCTGAAAAGAGAAAATGAAAAACCAAAATAAACCAAAAACCTCCTATGTTAGTAACATAGTTATTTAAACTCCATGCTTGACATATCTATGGATATTATTTCATTGTTAATTAATACTCAAAGATCTTATCTTAACAACCTGGTAATGCGTTCTCGTGGGATTATATTTTAACTTGAAATAAGAATAGAGGGCGCTGTCCAAGAATGTTGAATTTTTTGTTGCTGAAAACAAATAAATAGGTAGTTGATCGAGTTGGCGAACAAGTGACGTCATAAGTTGCTATTACCATTCAAACTCTATGGGAGAGTTGTTTTCACAGCTCATAAAAAGTACGTCAGTTGATTGGTGGTGTCAACATCCCTATTGGTGTCCCGCTCGGACCTTTTGCGGGATGCATACGAAACGGGACTGGACGGGACAGTTGGCAACCCTAGTTATGACTGATGCTTTTGCCGTACCTACCCACGGGGTATATTAAAAAGTTTATTCTCATTAATTTTAAAAGTATAAAAATCCTGATAGCTTAAGTATTACGCCATGGTAATAATCATTAAAATCCATAGGTACTAATCGCTAGATTAGAATTAGGCATCTATTGTTAGACTTTCTGCACTTAGGTGCAAAAATAAAGGGTCACACTCATCAAAAAATATATGAAAAGTGAACCGTTACTGTTGCTCGACAGTGTAGTTGGAAGTGATTCTTATCAAATAAGTTTTTGCTACAGTGTCAATGCAAATTTGATATAAATTTGACACGTTTATTGATAACACAATTAAGTACGTCAAATTTAAAGGGTTCCGTTGTTGGAAAATCATGTTATTCTGAACATAATCATAACCTAAGACTGTACTTGCAGCTATAACTAAAATACAAGCTATAGGTAAACCTTTTAACTGGTTACTCGTCCGCGCGGTACAGGGGCTGGGAGTAAGACGACAAAGGGGGCCTAGAGAGGTGCGGGCGGCAGGCAGGAGGCTATCACCACCACCAAACTACACTGACGCGTTTCGAACCGCAACCGTTCACTGTGCTACCAAATGTTAGTCCTATCATGCTAACAAGAGTTCGAAACGCACATTGTAGTTTGGTGGTTGCGATAGTTGGGTTTGTGTGATTTGTGTGTGTTCATACAGTGTGGATGGAGGTGGAGGAACTGCATGAACACGCATTTTTTACATAAACGTAGCTATCGTAAGGTCGCGGGTGAGCAAAGTAATTATTTCAGTTCATTAATATGGACCTCCGCAAAGCAACGCCTGATTCAATAAATTATTTAAATATTCTAAATTCCGTAACGCGTTTTACGGTGAAGGAAATCATCGTTATCTCACGAACTACAGATTACCCTTTCATTTTGAGAGGACGCCTGTGCCCTGATGTGGGACGTACTTTGATCAATTATAACTGTAGATCCACAGTCGCGCGCCCGAAAATGTCCGAGCCAAATGAGCGCCACTTTGATAAAAGTGGCCTTCTTTTTCTCAGTACGTTGCGTGAAATTGTCAAGTTTAGCTGTAAAGTGTCAACCGAAATTCGACTGTAATGAAGTAAAGGCTAGGTTCAAATTTCTGTGTAGGTGATGTTTTTAATTATTATGCAAACAAATAAAAAAGTTCGGACATTCTTTGAAGGGGATTTTGTTCGGCAATGTGTATCTTCAGTTATAATTGATCAAAGGGGACGTAGCTATATAAGCTGGGGTGATTCTACTGACTGGCAATGGGTCCTTTGAAGCCTTTAGGCGCTTTTAGTTAGGCGTAAGCCACACAGAAGAGACGTGGGACGGGGGCGCGTCGCAATCCGCGTCGTTTGTCCGCAGGCCGCGTCTCCGCCCCGTCTCTTCTGTCTGCTTTGCATCGTGACTCTTCTATACATTTTAGGCGCAAGCTACACAGAAGAGACGTAGGACGGGGGCGCGTCGCAAACCGCGTCGTTTGTTCGCAGGCCGCGTCTCCGCCCCGTCTCTTCTGTCTGCTTTGCATCGTGACTCTTCTATACATTTTAGGCGCAAGCTACACAGAAGAGACGTGGGACGGGGGCGCGTCGCAATCCGCGTCGTTTGTCCGCAGGCCGCGTCTCCGCCCCGTCTCTTCTGTCTGCTTTGCATCGTGACTCTTCTATACATTTTAGGCGCAAGCTACACAGAAGAGACGTGGGACGGGGGCGCGTCGCAGTCCGCGTCGTTTGTCCGCAGACCGCGTCTCCGCCCCGTCTCTTCTGTCTGCTTTGCATCGTGACTCTTCTATACATTTTAGGCGCAAGCTACACAGAAGAGACGTGGGACGGGGGCGCGTCGCAGTCCGCGTCGTTTGTCCGCAGGCCGCGTCTCCGCCCCGTCTCTTCTGTTTGCTTTGGACCGCTTGCTTAGAATGAAAACTGACTCAAGGGGCGCCGCTACTGCGACGCGTTCCCGTCCCACGTCTTTTCTGTGTGGCTTGCGCCTAATCTCCTGGATAGGGGCGTTATTGTACACGTTGGAAACCTTCTTTCCTTGGAACCCTTCCAGCTTAGGCATACTTGTTTACAATCTTACTTAATCAACACAATCTACAAGCAATCAACTTTATCGAACATGTATACTTATCATAACGAATTAGTATAAAAAGTCCGAAATGATAATATGATTAGTTTAGTTCTTATAGGGAGACACTAAAGTGTTTTATAAGAGCTGAAGTTTTTTCTATAGAAAAATCGCGTCAATCGACGCTTCATAAGTGCAATAATGCTAGGTATGTACTAGCGCAGGATCGTTCGTTGCAGAACTCTTTGGGAGCAGTAGACGTGCTTTGTCCACTAGTAGACGTCTTTTAGCTGATATGACGACTCCTAATTGGAACTTCTTTTCAGGAAAACTCCTCCTCCTCACAGCCTTAGCCCTGACTCAGGGTAGGCATGTTGAAGTGGACATAGATGGCACCATGGTGGCGAGCGACCTGTGCCCGGAGCAGGGTCACCACCTCCTGCCCCACGAATACGACTGCACCAAGTTCTACTACTGCGAATACGGCAAGAAATGGGAAACACCGAGGGACTGTAGTCCAGGGACTGAGTTCTCGTATGAACTGCAGGTAAGCCAAAGATAGAGCAATATGGCACTGGTGATTTGCGAACGTATTAATACCAAGCTACTTTAGACCCTGCATTAAATCGTTCTGGCTGTGGTCATACTTTTAGGTTGGTTGTTGCCAGTTGACACAGATTTTTGTCAACAGGTCTGTGTACATCCATCTGGAGCTAACTGCAACTTACCAGGCACGCCTCCGCCAGCGACGGAGGAGCCTACCGAGTCTCCCACTGAGGCCCCGGAGCCAACCACTGAGGCTCCTACTGAGGCCCCGACTGAACCACCAACTGAGCCTCCCACAGAACCCCCAACTGGGCCCCCGACCGAACCACCAACTGAGCCTCCCACAGAACCCCCAACTGAGCCCCCGACCGAACCACCAACTGAGCCTCCCACAGAACCCCCGACTGAGCCCCCTACTGAACCACCAACTGAGCCTCCCACAGAACCCCCAACTGAGCCCCCGACCGAACCACCAACTGAGCCTCCCACAGAACCCCCGACTGAGCCCCCTACTGAACCACCAACTGAGCCTCCCACAGAACCCCCAACTGAGCCCCCGACCGAACCACCAACTGAGCCTCCCACAGAACCCCCGACTGAGCCCCCTACTGAACCACCAACTGAGCCTCCCACAGAACCCCCAACTGAGCCCCCGACCGAACCACCAACTGAGCCTCCCACAGAACCCCCGACTGAGCCCCCTACTGAACCACCAACTGAGCCTCCCACAGAACCCCCAACTGAGCCCCCGACCGAACCACCAACTGAGCCTCCCACAGAACCCCCAACTGAGCCCCCTACTGAACCATCAACTGAGCCCCCTACTGAACCACCAACTGAGACCCCGACTGAACCACCCACTGAGCCACCAACTGAGCTACCAACTGAACCACCAACTGAGCCCCCGACTGAGCCACCAACTGAGCCCCCGACTGAGCCACCAACTGAGCCACCAACTGAGCCTCCTACAGAACCCCCAACTGAGGCTCCTACAGAACCCCCAACTGAGGCTCCTACAGATCCACCAACTGAGCCTCCCACAGAACCCCCAACTGAGGCTCCTACAGAACCTCCAACTGAGCAACCAACTGAGCCTCCCACTGAACCTCCGACTGAGCCACCCACTGAGCCACCAACTGAAACCCCAGAGCCTACAACCGAAGCTCCCACTCAAACCCCGGCACCTATAACCCTGCCTACAGAGAAACCAGAATTAGAACTGCTACCCAACGGATGCCCAGCAGATTTCGAGGAATACCTCTTGTTGCCCCACGAGACGAAATGCAACAAGTTCTACTACTGTCTCTTCGGTGAAAAAGTTGTGCGGGAGTGCGCTCCGGGCACACACTTCAACCCTGCCATCCAGGTATGCTAGTACTCGTAACTATACTATAGGTAGACCGTTTAAATGAGCCCTCGCCCGCACGGTACAGGGGCTTGGGCTTGAGGTGCGGGCGGCGAGCGCGCCTCGTGTGCCTGCCGCCCGCACTTGCCGCCCCCTTTGTCGTCTACCCCCGCTCCTCTGTAGCCCCGGGCGAGGACTGAGTGAAACGGTTTAGCTATCCTGTATGATTCAGGAGCCATGAGCAGGAGTGAATGGGGTGTTGGGGAGATTCACACTGAGCAACTTTTACTATGAAACCAGGCCCTAAAGCGCGAAAAAAAAACCATATGTACTCCGACAAGCTCGTGCGTGACCCTCCGCGGAACCCTGTCGCAGTCAGCGTTTGCCGCACTTATTAAAAACAATCTTGTTAAGGACAGCAGAGGCTCCCTGCGACAGGTTCCGCCGTGCGCCGCGCTCGAGCTTGTCAAGGTATAGTCAAGAGTTATTGATCGGTTTTTGATCGCTTACAATCCGAAATGTATGGAACAGCAAATTTTTTGTTGCCATAGTGAAATATGCTCAGTGTGGCCATCCTTATCGCCCCTTTCACTCCTGCTTATGACTCCTGAATCAGCCTGTAGAGTCAGGCGAGTCTATGCTCGCACTGGTGTTTGAACTACACTCTCCCAATTTACTTATTCTTTAACTTCTTTATAATATCCAGGTCTGCGATTGGCCAGAGAATGTAGGCTGTGTCAATGGGGACTCCACTGAAGAACCATCCTTCGAAGTCGACCCTGAAGGCAGCGGCGACCCAGACATCGATGACGACTCCACAGAAGTCCTCCCCAACGGGTGCCCTGCGGACTTCAACATCCACCAACTGTTGCCGCATGAGAGTGACTGCAGCAAGTTCTACTACTGCGTGTATGGGGAGACGGTTGAGAGGCAGTGTGGACCTAATACTGTGTTCAATCCTGCACTCCAGGTAAATACTCCAATGGAGTTATACTTCATTTAATTTAGCATTGAAAAGCACAACAACATTATATTGCGGCTCGTGAACTGTAATCTCTTTACAATTTGTATTGACGACACGCAAATAATGTGGCACTAAAACAATTTTATTTTGCGGCTCCCAGACTATTGTACTGTACTATTTGCTAGGTAAGAAATAGTTGACCAGACGCAATATAATGTTGTTGTGCATTTCAGTGCTAAATTAAATGAAGTATAGATGTCACTAACCTACTGGTCCAACTAATATTATAAGCGTATATGTTTTAACCAAAAATTGCCTTTGGGAATACAAGCGTGATGTGTGTGAAAGTTTGTATAGATGGAGGAATGGATGGATGTGTGAATGCTTGTTACTCTTTCACGCTAATAATGGTTTGACGGATCCTGATAGAATCGGGCACACAGATAGTTTATAACCTAGATGAACGTTTATTTCTATGGTGCTACAACAATAAATTGACATTGTTTGGTACAAAAAGATCACTAAAACTAGATAACTTACAATAGAAACTAAACTTAGAAAAGTAAGGAAAAATTACAAATAAAAAATATCTTTAAGAATACCACCCGACGGCATAGTTCCCAGAAGGCAGGCAGCATTCCCTCGTTGAACAGCTTAGATTATTTATGCACTAGATAGAGCTTTGGTGGCATGGAAACGTCCCGTAAAAATATAAGCCAACTGTTGGCTTATATGTCATTTGCGTCATTTGCAGGGTTGCCAATAGTAATATGCTAAAATCCCCAAACGACTTGTCGAAATTCCCCACGTGTGGGGAATGAAAAATTATGTGGGCCGAGTGACTTAGTTTAGAGCTGTTGCGAATAATAAAATTGTAGGAAATTAATCAAGACTAGCAGAAATTTGATGTCAAATGTCGCGTATTTGTGTTCATACTTAAAATTCCCTCATTTTCCCCGAATTGAAGCTCTCCCCACAGTTTCCCCAATCAGCTTCACTTTCCCCACATTTTGGGGAATGTGAAATTAACTGGTATTATTAAGCACGCACACAGTGTCAACCGGAATGACGTAACGCGATCGTAATATGAAGCTGTCAAATGGATTTGTGGACGTTTTGTATCGCAATGTTTGCTACTGACGCTCCATCTAGTGCTTAAATAATCTAAGTTGAATAGCTAAATTCAATCGTTGACGAAAATAGCTGCCTGCCTTATTCTGTGGTAGTATTGGTAAATTCAGATATATATATTTTTTCTCAAACATGCTTTTAAATGTATGCGTTAATGTCACGAAATGAAGCCATGAAGTTTGTTGTTTATGGCTCCCTACATTACTTCTTGGCCTAGGCCATAAAAGTAAGTATGAAAAACCATTATTGTCCGCTGCTGTAACTTTTTAAATTGGCTTACTAACATTAAACTAACAAAGGAAAAATTACATACAGCCCACTTACGACATTAAAATAAATCTATCTTCTTTTATTTCCATAAAACCGCCTAAACTACTGGTGATGGATGGATATATTAGGGGACAAAAAAAAAATACATTAGGGGACAATCTTACACAAATCGACCTAGTCCCAAACTAAGCAAAGCTTGTACTATGGGTACTAGACGACGATAAACATACTTATATAGATAAATAAATACTTAAATACATAGAAAACATCCATAACTCAGGAACAAATATTCGTGCTCATCACACAAATAAATGCCCTTACCGGGATTTGAACCCAGGACCTCTTGCTTCGTAGGCAGGGTCACTACCAACTAGGCTAAAGCGGTCGCGGGATGGATGTATGGATGTATGGATAGATGTATGGATGTATGGATATATGGATGGATGTATGATGGATGTATGGATGGATGGATGTATGGATGGATGTATGGATGGATGGATGTATGGATGGATGGATTTATGGATGGATGGATGGTGGATGGATGTATGGATGGATGTATGGATGGATGTATGGATGGATGGATGGATGGATGGATGGATGGATGGATGTATGGATGGATGGATGGATGGATGATGATGATGATGATGATGACGATGATGATGATGATGATGATGATGATGCATGTTTGAGAAAAGCTCTATACAATCCTCGGCCGGAAGAGGGATTGCTGGACTCGTTTTATCCGGCCTCGTCTACGACTCGGCCGTATACCCCAAATCTCGTCCATCAATCCCTTACTTCACGGCCTCTGCAGTAATGTACTATTAATTTCTTGTATTTTTTAAATATGGAGGAATATATTATATTCGAAAAGCGTACATCGTGATCACACTAATCACATCACACTTCACACTAATATATAAAGGCGAAAGTTTGTGAGAGTGTGAGTGTGTATGTTTGTTACTTCTTCACGTCTATACGGCCGGAGCGATTTTAATAAAATTTGGAATGGTGCTAGCTGACACCCTGGATTAACACATAGGGTACTTTTTATCCCGGAAAATTGCGTAGTTCCCGCGGGATAGCGATAAACGAATTCTTTGCAGACGGAGTCGCGGGCAACAGCTAGTAGTTCATAAAAATGACTTCTGTTGATTCGTGGTGTTATCTTATCATCTTTATTTTTACTAATATTAAACACTAGCTGTTCTGCCCAGGCCTTCTCTCAGAATGTCTCCCACGCGAGCTCAGTGCAAATTGTGCTCTACGTACAGATTTCCCCACAATGTTTTTCCTTCATTATAAATTTCTCTCATGAATTCCGGAAAACTCAGAGGTGTGGGATGGGGTTTGAACCAACGATCCTCAGCTTGAGAGGCAAGGCTCAAACCAAAGGTTACTACGGCTTTTTACGCATTGACAACACAAGGAAAATCTTATCTTTGTTCAATGAATGCATTTGTACATCCATAACATTATTTGGATCTTTGGCCTAAACGAGACATTGAAATCTTTCCATTAACAATCAATCATTAATTGGATTAAAGAAATTCATCGTCCGATAGTTATCGCAAATTGGATTTCCTGAGATAGTAAGGATTACGAATGTTAGGATAAGCGTATCAGGCAAATTTGATGCAAGGTTAGCTTGAGTTTGCGAGAACTTTGATAAGTAAGTTTTAAACAAAGACATGTTTATTTGCACCAATAGGAATGATACCACTAATCAACTGGTGTACTTTGTTTGGCTGAGAGGTATGTTAAAAACTTAAAGTAAAGTTATGCTATGCTAAGTGGACCAATGAATATGATTGATGAGTCCCAAACGCATCCCAACGTAGCATAGCACTTCTTTGGTGTAAAGGCACGATAACCAGGTCGTCACTCCATCTTTTCGGAGGCTTACCTGACTGCGTCTTCCGATCCGTGGACGCCATTCAAGAACTTCATTTGTGCTGGCTTATTGACTTTATTTGGAACGGCATCCTGGTGGCGCTATCCGACAGATGGGATTCGTTTTTCCTCCAGCGATGGCTGAAGTTACACGCACCCAGTTATTTTATTAATTTATGAATGTATTAGTAGGTTTAGCACTAACACTAGGTAGTACCTAAGTTCTTTTCTTTGTACACAGACTCCTAGGACACCGTCCAAATTAAAATGCTTATTAATATTATTATTACAACCGGTTTGGTCTTGCACCATTCGCATCTAACGCGTTCTCCCATTCGTTATCAGTCCGCATTATAAACGATAATGTACTTATCATTCTTATAGGTCTGCGACTGGCCCCATAACGTAGACTGTGCTAATGCTGGCAATGGTAGCAATGAAGACAGCGAACACAATGAAGATAATGAAGATAACGAAAGCACCAATGTCAACAGTGAAGAGAGCGGTATCCTAGAAAACGGATGCCCCGCTGATTTCGACGTCCACCAACTCCTGCCTCATGAGACTGACTGCAGCAAGTTCTACTACTGCGTGCATGGAAACAAGGTGGTGAGGAATTGTGGTCCTGGAACACACTTCAACCCAGCTGAACAGGTGAAAGTCAATATTTAAATCTAAAAAGAGGTAGAGAAGTACACTGTTAAAGTAGATGTAGCAATTGAGTTGTACTCAGTGTAAAGAACAAAAGTTACGGACAACACTGGATTAAAAATCCAGTTCTATGCTTCGTTTTTTTAGCATTAGAAAGAAGGTAAGCGATCTTGACGTGTCCTTTTATCGAAATACACTTTTGAAAAATAAATCATAGCGAATATGTAACAATTAGAAAGGAGATATTTATGGTCATTTACATTCTTTTGGTTTCAAAAGTAATAGTTACTTTTTTTTGAAAGCGTTTTTCGATAAAAAGACTCATCAAGATTGTTTACCCTATTTCTAATGCTAAAAAACAACGAAGTATACATACAGGTTCGTGTAAGTAATTTATTATGAACATAGATCATATGAACAAAGAATTTAAAATTATTAAGCTTTTAACTAAGTATCTTTTATTTACACCGGTATTGCAACGATATAATCGGTATTTGCTTTAAGTGATTTTAGTATGTGACTGTACATTCCCGTGTGTGTGTGTGTGTGAATAAACAGCGTATTAACTACTAGACTTTATCATTTATCGCCACTATTTAACATGTGTTTACCACACTAATAGATAATCATAGATAAATATAAATAAATATTAGGCGACAATCTTACACAAATCGACCTAGTCCCAAACTAAGCAAAACTTGTACTATGGGTACTAGACGACGATAAACATACTTATATAGATAAATAAATACTTAAATACATAGAAAACATCCATAACTCGGGAACAAATATTCGTGCTCATCACACAAATAAATGCCCTTACCGGGATTCGAACCCAGGACCTCTTGCTTCGTAGGCAGGGTCACTACCAACTAGGCTAAAGAGGTCGTTAACTTATTTACAGGTTTGCGACCACCCCGAGAACGCAGGTTGCGTTGTTGCAGGCGGTGAAGACAGCGGCGAAGGTGACAATGGCAACAGCGAAGAAAATCCTGGAGAACCTGACAACAGTGTCAGTGGAGAAGACGAAAACGGCGGAGGAGACAGCGCCGTCAGCGGAGAAAATGGAAACGGTGCTAGCGAGAGTAACGAAGTTGAAATAGAGTTGCTGCCTAACGGTTGCCCTGCTGACTTCGACATCCATAAACTCCTGCCTCATGAGACTGACTGCACCAAGTTCTACTACTGCGTGCATGGAAACAAGGTGGAGAGGGAGTGCGGCCCTGGCACACACTTCAATCCTGCTGAACAGGTGAGAGTCAATCTTTAAATTAAAAAAAAATGGTAGAGAAGTACACTGTTAAAGTACTCGTAGGTGTAGCAATTGTGTTGCGGAGACTAGTGCTTGTACTTTCTCTAAAAGTTCACTTTCCGCGATATGTACACTCCCGAAACGTCTCTCAATTATGGAATTTTTGCAAAATACATACTTTAACTTAAAGCGCCATCAAAATCTACAGTCGATTCGGAATAAGTAAATGTGACCATAAAAGTTGAAACACTCGAATACTTAATAATGACTCGCGGCAAAGGCGTGACTACATTTTGAATCAAAACTTACGATGAAAAATATTTACTGGGGGGGTTCCTTCAAATACATAAGTACCATCTGCTAAAATATTCCTTAACAATTTTGTCCCGCCTTGTATAAAATATTCACAGTGTCATAATGATTACGCCGCCTACGAAAAGCGGCAGAAAAAATGCAATGCAGATAAAAGTAAAACACTCTCATACGATGATAAAATAAATATCAGCCGTCCTGCTTGTAGTAACAAGTGCTAATACCTATAAACAATATAACTGTGGATTAGCAGTAACAAAAGACACGATAAAACTACGCACGTTTCTAAGTAATAATCAAAATTCTCAAAAGCTTAACTTCCCTTAATCCATCAGATAAATTTTCAAGACAATAACAAGGATCTTATGAATATAATAACCGTTGTAGAAAATAATTAATTGATTGATAGGGGCCATTGTCGGTAGCTTTGCAACAATGAACTTTTGCGATTCTCATTCAGTTTTTAAGAAGCTGTTATATTTACTTTTCATCACACTTGCTCGTCATTGGTGTTATTCCATGCCTGTATACTAAATGACAATGGTCTAAATTGTTCTTAAGGGAGTTATGGATTAACGAACAGTTTTTCCTCCCAAGAGAGTTCAAACTTCAAACTTTAGTTTTAAAATTTGCAAACAAGTTAGTACGGGCAGTAAGAGGATTACAAACTCGAGTTATTAAAAGCCCTCTTGTTAAAGTTAAAGATTCTCGTTTGTGATCCCCAACTTACGGCCCTTGATGTACAATGTACTATAATGTCTATAGATTTCATTGGTACGTATCATATCGAAGTCTCTAACATATGAAAATAGGGTTAGGTTTTGAAATTACGGTCGCTTTTGTAACCCGTGATCTCAAAATTATTTATTTTTATTATTTTGTTGTTTGAAAGGTGTGACCAAGAAGGACATTTCATGATCAGATTCAGAAGTCTCGAAGTAAGGTCAGGTCAAGAGTACCTGAAACCGTGAAACAAAACTTACTTACTTACTTACTTAATTCTGACGTGAAACAGCTGAATTTTGTATTTCTTCATCTTCTTCAAAAAACGAGCCTACTCTTTTCTCAAAGGGCCAGCAACGTATCCGTAACTCAACTTGTATTGTGGGTGTCCATAGGTGGCGATGCTTTCCATCTGGTGACTTGCGTGCTCGTTTGCCCTACGATATAACAAAAAAAAACTATTTTTATTATAATCGTATGAAAATGACTAGCACTGATGAAAGACAAGACATTTAATTAAACTTATGTACATTAAAAACAGGTATGTGACCACCCTGAAAACGCTGGATGCGCCAACGCAGGAAATAGTGGAGAAAACGGAAACAGCGGTGAAAACGGCAACAGCGAAGAAGATGCCAACAGTGGAGAAGATGCCAACAGCGGAGAAGGTAACCTATCTGTTAAGCCACTTAAAAACACGTTCAAAGCCGCTGCATTATATGAAAAGCATAATTCCTAATAGTCAATGGCATTACTTATAGGATAATAGACGCTTTCATAGCTTCAGAAATATTTGTTCCGATAACTGTTCAGTTATGTAATGCGTAGTTTAAATTAAACAAGATTGAAAAGATGTGGATTACTTGTATTTGGGGGTAATGTAACTAGGACTGAAACCGTATGGTACTGCGGTATCTATACTTTTACACTATACGGCTGTAAAGTATCGATTATTACGATACGAAATTTATAATAATAGTACATTGTGCATCTAGGGCCGTAAGTAGGGGTTTACTAACGAGGGTCTATTAGAAGCCCGACGCCGAAGGCGGAGGGCTTTTAATGACTCAAGTTTGTTATCCCCTTACTGTCCGTGATACACACAATAATTTTCATCACATTGCGAGAAAAAAAAAAACAAAAATAAAATTATTTTGTCTCTAAACACTTAAATTGAATAAAATAATGGCTACCCGCCAATACAGATTGTCACTTTTTCGAGTCATCTACCATAGATAATGTAAACTGTGTTTAGTTTAGAATTCGAAAGGTCATACGGCCAGATTCTACCAACATTTTAAAAAAATATTACTAAAATTATTGCAAAACTATTTGTTATAAATTTAAAATATAAAAATAACGAATTTTCATGAAGCGTAGATAAGTTTTGTGTTGTAAAATTTGGGTTATAGCTAAGTTTTAAAGATAATAAATAAAACGTTGGCTGACTTGAAACCTCCTTAGTCTGAAATTACTTGTTTGCAAATTTTAAAACTAAAGTTAGAACTCCCTTGGGTAGAAAAATTGTACGTAAATCCATAACTCCCTTAAGAACAATTTAGGCCATTGACATTTAGTATACAGACATGGAATAACACCATTGACGAGCAAGTGTGATGAAAATTAAATAAAAATAGTAATAATGATTGATTAAAGTCGTGATGGCCTAGTGGGTTGACTTATGGCACCAATTGATGTAATCAAGCTTGTGTTATATTTAGATGCCAGGTAACGGATATACGTGCTTAAATTTATATTTATTTCAAAACACAAGACTCGAGAACAGACATTTATAATTTTCAACATAACATCTGCCCCGATCAGGAATCGAACCCGGGAGACCTCAAGCTTTATAGTCAGGTTTTAACTACTAGGCTATTAGGTCGTCAAACCGTAACGTAAACCGTTTTTACCTCACGAAAGGTAATTACGGTCTACTCCCTAAGTAATTAAATATTAATGTAATCTTTCTTGGGCTGTCAGAAGTAGGTAGTGTCCCAAAAGGAAGATCACAGGCGTTCGCAAGATTGGCAATTTTTGCTGATTTGGGACCATGTTGGTGACACACGCAGGTTATTTTAACTAGTATTGTTTTATTTTTACTTTTATTGTTATTTCTTTTAACTATGTTAATAATCTATTTTGTCACAAATAAAATATTTCTTTTTTTCTTTCTTTCTACTGTAATAATTTAAGTATAAGTGTAATTCTAGGTGAAGACGACAACGGCAGTGGAGTCCTAGACAACGGTTGCCCTGCTGACTTCAACATTCACCAACTGCTGCCGCATGAAACTGACTGCGCCAAGTTCTACTACTGCGTGCATGGGGAGAAGGTGGAGAGGGAGTGCGGGCCTGGCACACACTTCAATCCTGCTGAACAGGTCTGTTTAAATGTGTAGTTTTCTAGTTGAAACAATCACAATTTGGGATCTTACCAACTTCAACAAATAGAACAGGAATAAGAAACACACTCAAACTATTTTAACGAATCACAAGGTAGACAAGCCATGAGCCAACTAATTTTGATCAATCGGGAAGCATCAGAGTACAAGTTCAAATAGTAATGCTCTTTTTTGAAACTCTTTTTTGAAAAGAGCGCCTGTGTTATTTTCTTTATGGAATTATAAATTACAGATTGAAGTACATTAGTAAATAGAACTAAAGTCACATAACTCTTTTTTCAGATCTGCGACTGGCCCCAAAACGCTGGCTGTGTTAACGCTGGCAGCGGTGAGGACAACGGCAGTGGAGAAAATGGCAACAGCGGAGAAGATAATGGCAGTGGAGAAAATGGCGTCAGCGAAGAAGACAACGGCAGTGGAGATAATGGCAACGGTGGTGAAGATGGTGGCGACGAGAATGGTGTTCTAGAGAATGGATGCCCTGCTGACTTCAACGTCCATCAGCTACTGCCGCATGAGACTGACTGCGCCAAGTTCTATTACTGCGTGCATGGAGAGAAGGTGCAGAGGGAGTGCGGACCAGGGACACATTTCAACCCCGTGGAACAGGTGCGCTAAATTATAGTCAATGCCAGTTAAGAACAGTTAAGGTATAAGACAAGAGGTCCATATCCATACTAAGATTAAAAATTTGAATGAGTGTCCGACTCTCTGTCTGTTACCTCTTCACGCTTAAACCGTTGCAGAATTCAGAATCAGTTAATATTGTACACACATTAACAGATTTTCCGTATTTTTACAGGTTTGCGATTGGCCTCATAATGCAGGCTGCGCTATCGGAGGCAGTGGTGAAGACTCCGGCAACAGTAACGAAGGTAGCGTTAGCGGAGAAGACAACGGTAACAGCGAAGAACCAGACAACGGAGATGGTGGAAACACTGAAGAAGTTGACGCTGGTAATAGCGGCGAAAACAACAACACTGAAGAAGGTGACAATGGCAACAGCGGAGAAGACAACATCACTGAAGAAGTTGACAATGGTAACAGTGAGGAAAGTAACGAAGCTGAGGTAGAGTTGCTGCCTAATGGCTGCCCTGCTGACTTCGACATCCACAAACTCCTGCCTCATGAGACTGACTGCGCCAAGTTCTACTATTGCGTGCATGGAAACAAGGTGGAGAGGGATTGCGGTCCTGGAACACACTTCAACCCAGCTGAACAGGTGGGAGTCGATCTTTAAAAAAAAAACCTGGCTTCTGTCCATCTAATATTATTCCTGTACCAACAATATACACGTACAAATTTAAGTCAATATATTCAGAATCGCATAAAAGTCTGCAAATAATCAGTTGAGATCTTGTTTTAGAAATAATTTCACCTTTACACGTCTGTTTTTAACCCCCGACACAAAAAGAGGGGTGGTATAAGTTTGACCGCTATGTGTGTGTGTCTGTCTGTGGCATCATAGCTCTTAAATGGGTGCACCGATTTGGATGCGGTTTTTTTTAATAGAAAGCAGGTTTCTTGGCAATGGTTTTTAAATATGTTTTATCAGAATCGGTTTAGCCGTTTCAAAGTTACCAGCTCTTTTGTTAGCTGCGGAAGGGTTCTTAGACGCATAACGGGCATTGACTTAATGTTCAAACATACGAGTGACATAATTGCGTTGGGGTTTTTAAATTTTTTAATTCATAGTTATTGTTTATGTCTTAATAATGAGTGACGTTTATGTGTTTTAGAACGTAGATAAGAAAATGAATTTCACTTTAGAGGATATTTTATAATACCTCTATTTCGATAGGTCTGCGACCATCCAGAAAACGCTGGATGTGCCAATGCTGGTAACAGCGGAGAAAACGGCGGCAGCGAAGAAAATGGAGTCAGCGGTGAAAATGGTGGCAGTGAAGAAGCAGGAAGCGAAGAAGGTATTAAATATGTATCATTACATCAGATTAATGTTTAGGGTGGGCATAAAGCGTCCAATTTACACACGTTTATGCCTCTTTTTAGAGTGCCTAATACAAGAGGAAAGATTGAACCCTTTTAGAATCATAATTCCTCTGCTTGTCAAGCATTGGCACTATGCAAATGTAAACCAGAACGCTGTAGTGTTTCATATAAGGGCACATGGGGTTTATGCCTGAAGACCTCGACCTCAAGGGGTCCAGTAAATCCGATACATTCGCTTACATGAAAATAATTATTTTTAGTTCTTAGTGACATTTTATTTTTTATGATCGAACGGGACCGATAATCGGTGTTGTCCATGGACCCCGACATGCTCTGAAGACCAGTTAAGACCTGCAAGAGAACTCGTGCAAGTTGCATTACATTGCGAGATCATAAAGCGAATGAATTTAAAGGGATCAATCCATCGCCGCAATGTAATGCAACATGCACTACTTTTCTTGGAGTCTAATGACTTAAGACAAGACCCATTGATTTAGAATCATGAAATTTGACATCAAGAAAAGCAATGTGATCTTTTTCCTTCTTCTAAGGTAACGGCGGAAACGAAAACGGCGTTCTAGAGAACGGCTGCCCTGCTGACTTCAACATCCATCAACTGCTGCCGCATGAGACTGACTGCGCCAAGTTCTACTACTGCGTACATGGGGAGAAGGTGGAGAGGGAGTGCGGGCCTGGCACACACTTCAACCCTGCTGAACAGGTTGGTTTCAAATGTTACTTAGATCCAAAATCTAGAGACGCTTTCATTTATAACTAGCTCCCTATCTCGTGGGAACTTTAAAAACTCCATTCTTATTCCTTATCTGCAATTCTAAAAATACAGAAATTTTGCGATTTTTAAACTCTATCGTAGTCGTATTGACATCATGAAGAAAGTCTCTAAAATCGTAGCCTTCTAGTACTTATGAGCTGAAAGTTGACGAGTAGTAGGACTTTTCATGCAAGAGACCAACATTACGGGTGTAGTTGTATGTTCTATGTGAGCCATAAGTTTGATTTGGTGACCATGCATTATTCTTCCTTTTTAGCGGCAAGTTTAAGAATGTTTTCGGTTACTGCGTGGACGGGCACGGCTTAAAATGAAATGAGATATAAAGGCTTTCTATAAATACAGAATCCATGTACTACACGAACACACATTTTAATTTTTTTAAATGACGTTAGGTATCCATAATAGAATAGAATAGAATAGAATAGAATGGAATGGAATGGAATGGAATGGAATGGAATGGAATGGAATGGAATGGAATGGAATGGAATGGAATGGAATGGAATGGAATGGAATGGAATGGAATAGAATGGAATAGAATGGAATAGAATGGAATAGAATAGAATAGAATAGAATAGAATAGAATAGAATAGAATAGAATAGAATAGAATAGAATAGAATAGAATAGAATAGAATAGAATAGAATAGAATAGAATAGAAAAACGTTTATTCAGACAATACATCACGACAAAAAATAATTTACAAAATGAAAAAGAATACAAAAACAAACAAATAAGGATGTGAAGCCGAAATGGTCTCCACTCAGCAATGCCGTTGGCACGACTAGCGTTGTCAACGGCGCTGGTTTTCTGCAGAGCCAGCGAGGTGTGCGGGACAGCTTATTACGCGACTTACGTCAGACAAATTAAATAAATATAAATATAATATAATAAAATATAAATATAGTACTTGCTCGTATTAATAAGAAAGGTAAATATAATAATTTAATTATTTGGCGGCCACCCAGAATCTGACAGTAACCTGAATCTGAATCTGATAATAACGATTTACAACATTCTACCTTGCTCCGCTGCTACCAAATACTTCATCGATATAGACATCCGCATAATAAAGCCTGAATCGATCGATTATGTTCCTAATTATTTTTATAGATTTGCGATTGGCCTCACAACGCCGGCTGCGCTAACGCTGGAAGCGGTGAAGACAACGGCAGCGGAGAAAATGGCAACAGCGGAGAAGACAACGGCAGTGGAGACAATGGCAACAGCGAAGAAGGCGGCAGTGGAGACAATGGCAGCGGTGGAGAAGATGGTGGCGGCGAGAATGGTGTTCTAGAAAATGGTTGCCCTGCTGACTTTAACATCCACCAACTGCTGCCGCATGAGACTGACTGCGCGAAGTTCTACTACTGCGTGCATGGAAACAAGGTGGAGAGGGAGTGCGGACCTGGCACACACTTCAACCCCGTTGAACAAGTGAGTGAACAGAGTGCAAATCAAATTGAGTCTCAAATTCATTCAAGTAATTCATTCGATAAACATTTTTTGGTTTCTACGTAATGAATTATAACTTTTTTTAACTTTTTCGTTACAACACGTGCAAGATGGCTACGTTTACGCGACGGGTACGGTTCTGAATATCGAAAGTTAATATATCGAATGGGTTATAATATCGAAAAGTTTTTTCAGAAACCGTAAACTTCTCCGGACTTATTAAAACGACAACGGATAGAATCTATTAGGTTATATTAAATAGGTTAGTTTTACAACAATCTCTTAATATTGCGATACGGCCCCCGTGTGACACATACCTATATGTTTTCATGCATAAGCTTCCTTCGTCCACTTTTATCTTAATACCATTTTTAACAGATTTGCGATTGGCCCCATAACGCCGGTTGTGCCATCGGAGGCAGTGGCGAAGACTCCGGCAACAGCAATGAAGGCAGTGGAGAAGGTGACATAACTGAAGAAGTTGACACCGGCAATAGCGAGGAAGGCGACAATACTGAAGAAGTTGACAACGGCAATAGCGGAGAAGACAACAATGCAAGCAGTGCAGAAAGCAATGAAGTTGAAGTAGAGTTGCTGCCTAACGGGTGCCCTGCTGACTTCGACATCCACAAACTTTTGCCGCATGAGACGGACTGTGGCAAGTTCTACTACTGCGTGAACGGGGAGAAGCAAGAGAGAGAATGTAGGGATGGACTCTTCTTTAACCCTGCTATACAGGTAAATATAGTTATAATTTAGTATAGAAATATTAGTTATGAGTCAATTTTTAAATTTAACCTGTTGTGTTCCAGGTTTGTGATTGGCCAGCTAACGTGGACTGCACCAATGCTAACAGCGGAGAATCTAACAACAGCGAAGAACCCAGTGCTGAAGAAAATGGTAAGAGCTCTAATAGTAATTCTTCTTCTTAATTTAAAAGAGGGATCTTGTCGATGGAGTAACCGCCACTTTTTGACTTTCTAATACAACACGACGTCCATTTTCTTCCTGGTCAAAATAAGTCATTTAGGCCTTCTTTTGCCTCGCCTTCTTTCTACTTTTTCTTCTAGCAGGTTTAAAAAGAAATTGTTGTGCCGTGCCTAGTAGTTATCGGATGTTTTTGTGGTGGTGTGTGTGTAAAGTTCCTAACCCTGACTGGGCCCACATGGGGACCACGGCTCAAGGCCTCTCTGTACGGTCAGCGTACCTACATTAAAGCACAGAATATAAAATAGTACTAACGTACAGAATGGACACGCTCCACCCCGCACCGATTCGAGTTACCCCACCCCTCAAGGCGCAGATTGCCGGACCCCGCCGGAATCCAGAAGAGTGCGCGCGCGATGTATGTGTATGAAACAAAAACTTATTCGCCTTTCGCAACAACCAAGAAGGGCACTCGTAGTATATGGAGGGTCGCTACCCTTACACTGTCATTCTAAGAGGAAGTCGGTGCCCTGTAGTGGGACGTATATATGGATTGGGATGAAGTCTGCCTACCCCTTTGCTGACAAGGAGGCGTGATTGTATGTAAATCTTAAAGCAAAATCTGTTGCAGAGACTGCCAGCAATGAAGACAACGATGGTATCCTAGAAAATGGATGCCCAGCTGACTTCGATGTGCACCAGCTCTTGCCTCACCCCTACTACTGCGATAAGTTCTTCTACTGCGTCAACGGAGCCAAGGTCGAGAGGGAATGTGGACCAGGAACACACTTCAATCCCAAGCTGCAGGTTAGTGTAGCTTACCTACTACCACATCAACAGCTGGAAGATGTTTACTGAGAGAACGGATGAACCAATCTGAATGCGGGTTTTTTTATTTGAAAGCAGGTTTTTTGGCGATGGTTCTTAGACATGTTTCATCAAAAATGGGTCAGCCGTTTCAAAGTTATCAGCTCTTTTGTTAACTGCGGAAGGGATCTTAGGCGCATAATGGGCATTACTTTATTAACAAACATAATATGTATATGCGTGAACTAATTGGGTTGGGGGTATTTTAAATTTTCAATTTATAGTTACCTAAACTACTAACAAATTTTGGAATCGGATCACTGTAGGTAATTGTTCATTACCCTATGGGTTCTAATCATCATCGTCATCCCAGCCTATATACGTTCTACTGCAGGGCACAGGCGTCCTCTCATACTGAAAAAGCTTAGGCCGTAGTTCCCACGCGATTCTAATCAGCTTATCATCAACTCTTCTAGGTCTGCGACCACCCCTCCAACGTGAACTGCGTCGGCGGCGCCGGCGTCGTCGTCCCCTCCTCCGAAGAGTCTGCCAGCGTCGAGGTAGACCCAGAAGGCACTCTCCCGAACGGTTGCCCTGCTGACTTCAACATCCATCATCTGCTGCCTCACGAGACTGACTGCGCCAAGTTCTACTACTGCGTGCATGGCGAGAAGGTGGAGAGGGATTGTGGACCTGGAACACACTTCAACCCTGCTGCACAGGTGAGATACAGCCATTTGTCTAGTGGTGCTTTGACCTATGGCCTCAAGCAGAGGACCTTGGGTTCAATCCCGCAATCATACCTCTGAGATTTTTGCAATTTGTGTGCGGAATTACATTTAAAATTTACCTTTTTACGATGAAGGAAAACCTCCTGTACACACATGCGGAGAAATTCAATGGTGGTACTGGACCCGCTTGTGAACTACGGCCCAAGCCCTCTCATCATGAGAGGAGGCATGTGTCTTGCAGCGGGACGTTGGGTGGGATGCAGCTACAGTGAGCAAAGATGGCCAGAGACTCCATACAATATTTATTTTATTTACCTCCTACAGCTGTCATGGACACGTAGTGATTGTCTTTAGCAGTAACGGATTGAGATCTTTACACACCATGCTTCACAGGTGTATAAGTTTCCTCACAATAAGGGCCTGCGTATGGGAAACTGCGTCAAGTCTTCACGTCGCCAAATCCACAGAGTCTAAAGACGAAAGTCTTCAATCAGTGCGTCCTACCCGTCATGACATACGGTGCTGAAACATGGACACTCACTGTAGGGCTGGTCCACAAATTTAAAGTTGCTCAACGTGCTATGGAAAGGGCTATGCTCGGAGTTTCTCTAAAAGATCGAATTCGTAACGAAGTGATCCGATAGAGAACCAAAGTTATCGACATAGCCCACCGCATTAGCACGCTGAAGTGGCAATGGGCAGGCCATATAACCCGAAGAACCGATAACCGTTGGGGTAGACGAGTTCTTGAGTGGAGACCACGGATCGGCAAACGTAGCGTGGGACGTCCTCAGACTCGTAGTAGCGATGACCTTCGCAGGGCGGCTGGCAAGAGCTGGATGAGAGTGGCCGAGGATCGTGCTCAATGGCGTGCCATGGGAGAGGCCTATGTCCAGCAGTGGACGAACATAGGCTGATGATGATGAAGGGCCTGCATAGACGGACTGCTCAGAACAGTCGAGACCAACGACACGAGAGCAGTCGTGTAGCGGTTGGAGTCGACTTCAACCCGAATGCTCTGAATTTTGTATTGAAACTGCAGATCACCTAACAGCGACCGCTTGAAGCTGTGGCACTGACTGCTCTAAGCAGTCCGTCCATAGACGCGCTTACTACCTTCGCCAAAATTCGCAAATTCTGCACGTAAATTCCGAAAGACTCACGAGCTACAAATCCCGTTTCGAACCCACGGCTCTTTGGTTGAGAGACCATAGCTCAAACCACAAGGCTGCCACGAAATTAATGGATCAAAAGTATACGAAGCACAAAATAGAATAGGTAGCTAAAAATATAGCAAAAGTCATTTAAACATAAGTCATAGCATTTTTCAAACACATCAATAATTTTCCTTTCAGGTGTGCGACCATCCTGAAAACGCTGGATGCGCTAACGCAGGCAGTGAAGAAACTGACCCCAGCCCTGGCAGCGAAGAAACTGACCCTAATCCAGGCAGTGAAGAAACTGATCCCAATCCAGGCGGCGAGGAAACTACACCCAACCCCGGAAGTGAAGAAACTGATCCCAACCCAGGTAGCGAAGAAACTGATCCCAATCCAGGCGGCGAGGAAACTACACCCAACCCAGGCAGTGAAGAAACTGATCCCAACCCCGGTAGCGAAGAAACTGATCCTGCAGTACCATCAGATAAATGCAAATCTTCCTGCAACATTGGCGCTTGGGCGCACGAACACGATTGTGACAAGTTTTGGCGTTGCGACGGCGAAAACGCAGTTCTAGGAACATGCTCCGAAGGTCTACATTTCAACGTAAATACGCAGACTTGTGACTTTATATGCAACGCTGGATGCGTGAGAGAGGATATCCAAAGCACCCCTGAACACGATGGTTTGAAGCTGTTCTTACCTTGGGACAAGGTTGATAAAACCATCAGGCATTTGTATCTCACCGGACAGAAATAGGAAACGTATAAATAAACTTAAACCACCCTTTTTAACTCTTTGAACGCCATCGTAGCATACAAAAACCTTACACGCCATGTCGTTTGAAGGGCGAATATTTAACGGTTTTGCGGCGTTTTATATTCATCATTACAGTTTCAGCAAATATTTTTAACATTGTCAATAAAAATATACTTATTTGTGAATTGATTTTGTTAGTTTCTATGAGAAGAAACCTTAATAAAATAAAGCGGTTTAGTATTATACCATAATTGTCGAAATGAGAAAGAAATGCAGGCCAAAACAGATTCTCCTGCTTTTTGGAGTATGTTAAATATTTGTTTTTCGTCATTATAATATTGTGACTATAATGCAGATAACTGCACCACTGCTCCATAAGAATGTCTTTTATGGCCTCACTCATAAATCGCTTTTGATATTTTTGTTTTTACAGTATCTTTACAATTATATATGTTTTTTGAGTAATTTAAAAAATACACAAGGAATTTTATTAAAACAAGTTCCTTTGTGTAACGAAATTCATGCACTAAAACAATTACTTTGCTCACCCGCGACCTAGGTCTAGGTCTAGGCCTAGGTCTAGGTCGCGGGTGAGCAAAGTAATTGTTTTAGTTCATTAATATGGACCTTCGCAAAGTAACGCCTGATTCAATAAATTAACGAAATTCACCCATATAGTTGGTGTGACTAACTTTCGTTACATAAAGGACAACCCTTTAATGTATGTAGGTACAATATTTATGAAAACGACTCTTTTATGTGTGTTACTCCTTTGTTTTATATTGTTATCTATTTTTAAATAAAATGTTGAGCAAATAAAAAACGCTTTCCATTGTATATCATATTTTTATTTATATTCATAAATAGCACCTCTTTTATAAAAAGACTAAATATACAACCATTTTGGCAGAACTACCTCATAATAAATACAGGATGTCCCAAGACTCGTCGATAACCTGGTATGGTTTAACAGTTTTGTAAAAAAAATAAGAAAATAAATCCATGCCACTTAGTGTGAGTGTTAATAGAGTCACTGAACGTGTCGCTTTTAGTATTAGATATTTTTAAAAAACTGGTCTATTATTGCTTAACATGGTTTTTTTCCTTAATTTTTTCAGCACTGTTAGGTATAATATAATTTGGGTTCTCGCCCGGTACCTGGTTATTGCTGAGTGTTGAGACACCCTGTATACGAACTAATTAACCTAGTGTTACGTATAATCTGAGTACAAAAATAATATCATTTTGTACTATATCTCGTCTAAAATTAATAAAATTCAATTTTAACTTGTCAGATGTCCTATAATTACGACTCGCCATGGAATATTGTCTCAGTGAACATTTTATGTTCAATTTGCGGTTTTTTTGTTAGAAAAAAAATAAAAAATATATATGTTATATGCTCAAAAAGCAACCGAAAAATATGCTCCGAATGTAACGGAAGCGCATACTCATACACTTTTATGTTTTTTTTTACTTCCGTTATGAAAAGCATACGGTTGTTCTTTTCTTCGACGTTACGTGAGCCTGAGCCCAGAGACCACAAATTGTCGCCTTTTGTAACTTTTCCTTTCAGCGTTCTCCTAATATAATACAATACCATTGTTTTCTGAGTCATTTAAAAAAAATGTACATGCATTAAAAACTTACCTAATAAAAACAAAATCACGATTTCGTCCTTTGTGTAACGAAAGTTAGTCGTACAAACTATATGTGGCTAACTTTTGTTACACAAAGGAATCAATTGAGTTTTATTTTAATCAAAGCTTTTAATGATGTACATTTTTTTGAACGACCTTCTGCCAAGTTTCAGCAGCATTGCTTTTGACAATGGTGGTCTTTCCGTAAGTGCTGGTATAAAAAAGACATGTCAAGGATTTTTATTACCAGAAAAGTCACTGGGATTTATTGATAAAAGATTATACTGTAAGAGCCATATCACAAACGGAGCGAACGCGCAACGCATTTGTCGCGTCTATAGAACTGGGACGTGCTGATGTTCGAAAATCGGTTGTCTGTAAAATCGGTTTACGGACGATAGTTAAACGTGACAACGTCATAAAAAAACATTCATAGAACAAAAATGAAACCAGGCGGTCACCCATCCAAGTACTGACCGCGTCCGACGTTGCTTAACCTCGGTGATCGGACGAGAACCGGTGTTTTGTCAAATATCTTGAAAACGGTGCATCCTACGGCAAAATCAATGAAATTTTCACTCCCCTACAATGCCCCCCGCTCCCCCCATCAAAACATACCCGAGCGCTAGTACTAAGATTGTACATGCTGGCGTTCGCTGCTCTCTTTGTACATACTGGCCTTCACTACTCTGTATACGGGTCATGTAAGTACATGTACGTTACATTGCGTCATCTTTTTTCGTGTATGCAGCCGGCGTTCATAGATTTATTAGACGTTGTCATGTCAAGACTGAAGTGGTAAAGTAGATTTTAGCTGACGTACATACGTCAGTGTAGGTACATCATGGTGTCCCACGAAGAGGTTGAGCATTCGCGGCGAATCTGTTGCGCGCCCGTGGTAACAGTTAATAAGTTCGCAAGTCGCCATTGTGATAAGCAGTGATCGGAACTCTGGGAGCTAAATTTTAACAAAACTTGCCGAGCGGGCATGAAACAGTGCTTACAAACATGAAAATAATACTAACTACTACTGAAAACCTGAGATTTCGATATAGAGTTAAATTGAACACTAATCTGCCAATAATATTCTTATTTTTCTTGGTTGTAAATTCACCTTAAAGTCAGCTTTACAAGTTTTGTTGAAGTTTAGCTCCCAGAGTTCCGATCACTGGTGATAAGGCTCTTAGTGTAGCTCAGAGGTTCCCAAACTTTTTTTTCACATAGACCACTTTCAAAATTTAGCTGGTGCCGGTGGACCCCCGCAGCCCTGCTGCCTGCTTGATTTCTACCATATTCCCAAATCCCCCATTTTTGTCTCACCAACGTAGACCTCCCTCGAGTCTCCTGTGGACCCCTGGGGGTCTAGACTCTAGCTTATGGCAGTCTATCTAGAACCTACTTAAGTTTATGTTCGTAACAAAAAGTATTACAAAATATGTTTATAACAATATATTTCTTAGATTCAACCTTTTTTTTCCAAGTAAGTATATATATATTTAGTAGTTATTTAGTACCGCAACCAGGATTTACTGACGATTTGTTGTTAAAATAACCGCAACGTTTTGACTACATTGCAGTGGCCGTGGTTACGAGTGGATTAGTCGAAACGACGATGTAATTTTAGTACTAAATTGTCGTGGTTAAGTCGGAGGTTAATTAATGCGAAAACCGCGATTGTATATTCTATAAATATAGCTAATAAATAATAATACTACTAAACTAAAACTGGTTTACAAATTTTTCATTTTTAGGGTTCCGTACCTCAAAAGGAAAAAACGGAACCCTTATAGGATCACTTTGTTGTCCGTCCGTCCGTCTGTCTGTCAAGACCCTTTTTCTCAGGAACGCGTAGAGGTATCAAGCTGAAATTTATATCAAATACTCAAGTCTACTGTCCCTTGGAGCTGTGAAAATATCAAACATCTAAGCCAACGCAATCAAAAGATACAGCCGTTTATGACGCAAATTTCCGCATATTTTCGAAACTCGCAAGGGAATCAAAACCTACAGGGTACTTCCCGTGAACTCACAATCTTGAAATTTGGTACGAAGCAAGGCCTTATAGCACAGATAAAGGAAAAATTGCGAAAAGCATCAATTTTTTTGTCTGGCTGTTTATATTAGTAACCAATCTACAATGATCCCACACTGCGCACATTTTGCTTAGGGTCTGCTAAGACTGGATGTTAATAGATACATATAAATTTGTATGGAACCCTCGGTGCGCGAGTCCGACTCGCACTTGGCCGGTTTTTTTTATTCTAAATAGAATCTTGAATAACAGTGAATGAATAGTAAATCTTGGATATAATATAAAAAAAAAAACAATAAATGTTTCAGTATTAAATAGGCTTGCACATTTTTTTATCAAAATACAATTTTACGTATTTTTTTCTTAAATACTGACTCTTTTTAAATTGGTAAATAAATAACTCTTAACGTTAAGCTTACTTGGCTAAATGTGCTTAAAAATATTGGTATTTTCAAACAGTTTTTGGTCCCATGTATTTCTTTGTTCCTTTTTTAGTTATTAATTTTGGCTGTCCGCACATTCGTTGGCTTCTATTACCTGGAAATTAAAAATTAAAGTTAATTAAAAATAATAACTAATTAATGTCGTAGATAGGATAATTTAATGAGTCGTTTTTAAAATTGTACATACGTTAAAAGGTTTAATAAAAACAAAATCATGATCCGTCCTCTGTGTAACAAATACAAATACGTTTATTGCCAGAACATAGTAAATACAAATAGGTCTTAGTCTCGATATATTTCTGTGGTCTTAGTGGTACGAACGAAAGTTAGTCACACAAACTATTTATATTAGCTATTATGTATAACTTTCGTTACACAAAGGAATCAATGAAGTTTAGTTTTAATTATTTAAAGATATTTCTAAACGGCTTTGTGATACCACAGGAGACCGAAAAGCTGGCAGCTTCCTCGCACAACGTATCAGCATTGCTATACAGCGAGGTAATGCCAGTGTCTTTGGGTCAATAAATAAATAAATAAATATTACGGGACAATTCACACCAATTGACCTAGTCCCAAAGTAAGCTAAGCAAAGCTTGTGTTAAGGGTACTAAGCAACGGATAAACATACTTATATGTATAGATAGATACATACTTAAATACATATTAAACACCCAAGACCCGAGAACAGACATTCGTAATCAATCAAAAGCAAGTGTCAATGCCGCGGATAACCTTTTGTTAATTTTATCTAGTTTTAGTTTAGAAAAAAAAAAATATTAGGGGACAATCTTACACAAATCGACCTAGTCCCAAACTAAGCAAAGCTTGTACTATGGGTACTAGACGACGATAAACATACTTATATAGATAAATATATACTTAAATACATAGAAAACATCCATAACTCAGGAACAAATATTCGTGCTCATCACACAAATAAATGCCATTACCGGGATTTGAACCCAGGACCTCTTGCTTCGTAGGCAGGGTCACTACCAACTAGGCTAAAGCGGTCGTTAATAGTAGATTGTTCAACAAGGGACTAAAACAAGCCATAATGACACGAGATATTTAGCCACCCGAGCGATAGCGAGGGAGGCTATAATTCGAGTTGTCATTATGGTAGTTTAGTCCCGCGTTAAATACTCTACTTTTCACTTTGAATGCGAGGAAAAAAACGACGTACAAAATTACTTTTTTACAACGTATGCTCAATACGAGCAATGGACATCTGTTCAAAATTCAAATAGCAAAAAAAATACCGCTGTCTTTTCTTTTCTTTTATATTTTTTTGTAAAGTGACGCTTTAAATGCTTGCATAATTAGCCAACAGATTCTAACTTAAAGACTATGTTAAAACTAATTGGACTATGCATGTAAGAATGATAATTGTTCATTCATTAGAATCGGCAAATAAATTAACCTAATTGATCTAAGTTCACACACAAAATATATTGTTAACTGAAACACTTACCCGTGAATAAAGAAACGACTTTTTAAGTTTATTTTCTATATGCCAATTCTTTGTTAAATTATATCTAATTATACTTTCTATTTACTATTAAATGCAACTGACATCGCATTATTTTGAAGTCACGCCATATTAACTTTCAAACGTAACTGCTCTATCTACCGTACACTCCAGCACTGCTTTGCCGACAGTGCGGATTGCCATTTTATCGACAGAGCAGGGAACTTCTTTGCCGACAGCGTTTTTAAAAAAAAAAAACAAATTAAAAAACACCTAAGCTAAAGGAAATCTTTCTTTACATGCAAAATAAAATGAATTCATCTTTAATATTTTATAATTAAATAGATTAATATTCGTAATTATTCAATGTGTTTCACGAAATTATTATTTTTTAAATATTTTTTATACAGTTGTCATTTTGAGGTTATTTCCACGCCCTAAAGGCTTCCACAGACCGAAGCGCAGGGCGCTACAGTGCGTCCGCAGCGCGCTTCGGTCTGTGGAAAGTTTTAAAATTGTCTATACCCAGTTACTGAAAATGGCGATAATCCTCCATTCACAAACACCGTGATTGGCAGTTTAGGGGTTTCCATAGTCAATTAAAAAAAATTTACTTTAATCCCAAGAGATCAAAAAAGAGCTTTAGTCCCGATATGCAGAGACTAAAGTAACATTTTAAGAGCATGAGAAGTGAAAAGTTAGTTTTAGCGGTCGTTTAGGTTAGTTTTATTTTATTTATAATTATAGTGTTAATTTATTTAAAGATATTATGTTTTGTACATATATGTATATGTAAAACCAATAAATGTATTTATTAAAGCCCTTAATTATGTCCAATTTGTTCTTTGGTAGATGTAGTTAACGTCAACATGTGAAACAAAAAGGTTCACCCTGGTACGCAATTGGGATTGTTCATTTTTTCTAACCCCCCCTTTTTATTTTTTTTATCGAAAATATAGAGCATTTTAAGAAACTAATTTGAATATTTCAGCAATTCATCACTCCAATGTTTTTTTATAATTTATTATAAATTTGAGATACGACTTTTCGTAAATTACATGCCGCGGCTGAATCTGTGTATAAACCACAGACATAATGACAAAAAAAATGTGTCATAATCGATGGTTAGTTGCCATCTGACAATGTCACTTTACATTACAATAACAATAACACTAAAGTTGCCGATTCTTCCAAGAGAATAGGTAAAAAAACGATTTACCGCTATAGTATTTTTGTACGTATAAAATAAAATGGTCAGAAGTGTTCCCTTGAAAGTTCTTTGGCGGATTTAATCCATACTTACATTAAAATGATCCTCGCAACAATAAGTACATCTTGTAAACTTTGAATTAACTTTGCGGCACCACTTCTCTTGTAAATCTTCTCTAATGCGAACAATTAATTTGTTTGGGCTATTGACAGAATCATTTCCACAAGTAGGAATGAAACACTTCCTGTATAAATCCATTATTAAAATATGAAAAACGCGAAGAATGTTTTTCAAAATAGTATCCTTAAACTGACAGATGATAACTACGTCGAAGTGACAGATAATAACTATAGAGAAACTAGACGGACGGCTTTTTTTTTCTTGTTGCAAAGAATTTCAAAGTTAATGCCCACAGAAAGGTCAAACAAAGGTCAAACATTATTTTGCAAAAATACACACGATCATTTAATATTTTTTTACTACAATGTTATAAAATGATTTAATAAACCTATTCCTCGAAATGGTTTTGGAATTAGACCACATTGCAAAAAAGTGATCAATGCCAATTCAGTTTCCTCGAATGTACATTTAGTGTACCTAAAACCTTTCTAGTATCGACATCAGCGACACTCCTATAGAACCTTCAGCACTTACCCTTTTGAGTTTCTTCCCGTTGATCGACCAGAATGTAGTCTTCACGGTGGTAGGCTGCCCCGTTCGCGCGTCAAACACCCGACAGCTGTCAAAGGGGGGGCAGTAGAGATGGAGGGACACCGCCGCGTCCGCGTGGGAGGGGTTCTCCACTCGGTGAAGGCCGAGAGCGTCTGGAGAAGATGGAGAATATCGCTATGAATACATTTTAGATTTTACGCTCGACTTATCTGTTCAACCGTCACAGGAGTCAACTCAACATTCTAATTGCCTGGTTTAATTTATATGAAATTTTTCATCAGATGGCGTTAAATGTACACGATTCAAGACATTTAAATTGTACGTACAATTTTTAGAAAGGAGGCCAGTGCCCACCAGTGGGACGTATATAGGCTGGGATGATGATGATGATGACGAACCTAGCTTTATTGTTGACTGAATAAATATCAAAAACAGACATCAGCTGCTTTGAGGGTGGAAAATATTTTCGTCTTTTGATATTATACCGTGATTACACAATCTTTTAAGCCATTTAATTTGTCAACGTTTAGCTTAGATACTATGTTAAAAATAACATACTGACTCTTTATCACGATATCTCTAATAATATTATGTTTTTCCGAGTATCTTACCTAATCTTGTAAAACGAACAAGCATAGCGTCATTAGCGCTTGTAGTCAAATTGACATTGAGATAAATAGGGGTTTTCCATTGTTTAGACGACCGGATGGCCTAGTAAGAGAACCTGACTACGAAGCTTGCGGTCCCGGGTTGGATTTCCCGTCGGGGCAGATATTTGTGTGAAAAATAATAATGTCTGTGCTCGAGTCTTGGATGTTTAATTATGTATTTAAGTATGTATCTTTCTATATAAGTAGGTTTATCCGTTGTCTAGTACCCATAGTACAAGCTTTGCTTAGTTTGGGACTAGGTCAATTGGTGCGAATTGTCCCGTGATATTATTATTATTATTTTTAGGGGAAGCTTCGTAGTCAAGTTCTCCAACAACTAGGCTATCCAGCCGTCTAAAAAAAAAAAGTTAAAAATTAGAGGGGTCGTCATACATGAAACTTGTATTTTTCAGCGTTTTTAACTCGATCTTTAAAATAGAGTTATCTAGACACTTGAATGGTACACCGATTATGTATTACTGTGGCCGGTACAACAACAAATATTAAAAATATAATTAAATTAATCATTAAGGGGGATCCCGACCAACCAATATAAAATAACCCCAGACTGCGTAAATTTTGCTTAGAAGCAGGGCTCTGCTGTCACTGGATTATTATAGTTAAGGCTGTTTACGGCGTATATTTTGAAATACTAAAAACTTCCGAGGGTTCCGGCGCGCGAGTCCGACTCGCACTTGGCCGGTTTTGTTAAAACGAATCAAAACAACAGTTGATACTGAATATCTTCGACCCATATTAAAGGTAATTTTAAACATAGGATTCTGCGAACAAAAATGTTTTATCATCCCAGATGTCCACGGCGCAGGCCTAAGAATGGGAGGACTTGGGCCGTAGTTCCTAGGATTACTCTTATTATTTATATATATACTTCATTTAATTTAGAATTGAAAACCACAACATCATTATATTGCGGCTCGTCAACCATTTCTTACCTGGCCAATAGTACAGTACAATAGTCTGGGATGTTTTCCTAAAGCATGAGCTTTTCAGATGTAATTTCGCACATAAATATCGAAAAATTTAGAGATCTGTGCGAGCTCTGGCTCTAATTCACGACCCCTATGGTTGAGAGGCTATAACGTCAGAGGCCTGGTCGACACAAGTGGAAACCAAAAGTTTGACAGCTATCTTTGTCTTTAAATTATTGCTTAGATTATTTATGCACTAGATAGAGCTTTGGTGGCATGGAAACGTCCCGTAAAAATATAAGCCAACAGTTGGCTTATATGTCATTTGCGTCATTTGCAGGGTTGCCAATAGTAATATGCTAAAATCCCCAAACACATTGTCGAAATTCCCCACGTGTGGGGAATGAAAAATTATGTGGGCCGAGTGACTTAGTTTAGAGCTGTTGCGAATAATGAATTGTAGGAAATTAATCCAGACAAGCAGAAATTTGATGTCAAATGTCGCGTATTTGTGTTCATACTTAAAATCCCCTCATTTACCCCGAATTGAAGCTCTCCCCACACATTCCCCAATCAGCTTCATTTCCCCACATTTTGGGGAATGTGAAATTAACTGGTATCATTAAGCACGCACACAGTGACAACCGGAATGACGTAACGCGATCGTAATTATTAAGCTGTCAAATGGATTTGTGGACGTTTTGTATCGCAATGTTTGCTACTGACGCTCCATCTAGTGCATAAATAATCTAAGAATTATTGTTTATGATGTCATCTAGCCTATTCAAATTAACTTACCATTAATATAACACACGTCGTTAAGTTCCAGTCTGGTTCTGCCGATCTCCTTCATGTTTTGAGCGTCGTAGTCGTCCTCGCAGACGCCATCTTGTCCGTCCGCCATTTTGTCGCAGCACGTTTTGTTTTTTAATTTCTTCAAGACCTCCGGCTGCACGTTGTCCGGCCAGTCGTATCTGTAAGGAAACGATTGCGTGTAGAATTGTAATTATGATTATCGTATAGACAAGGACACAATAGTAGATAGTTGTAGAGGCTAGAAAGTAAGCAATAGATGGACGAGTTAGTTTGAGGGCCGACGCGTAGCGGAGGCCCACGATAGTACGAATCCATCTATTGTACTTTTGCCCGAGACTAAACATTGTGCTTTTCACGACTAATGCGAGGAAATCAATCATCATCATCATCATAATCATCCATCTATCCATCCCGTCCATCCCGTCCATCCGTCCATCCTTCCATCCCGTCCATCCCGTCCATCCCGTCCATCCCGTCCACTCCGTCCGTCCGTCCATCCGTCCATCCATCCATCCCGTCCATCCCGTCCATCCCGTCCATCCCGTCCATCCATCCATCCGTCCATCCCATCCATCCCGTCCGTCCGTCCGTCCGTCCGTCCGTCCATCCGTCCATCACATGCAGCAGACGATTACTTTTGATTGGTCCAATAATGTCGTTTCAGTTCAGCACGCCGGGAATGAAATTCAGAAATTATCTTTCAAAAAGTCGTATCGTATTATGAAATACATATATAGGTAACGCCACCAGAGTTGAGGCCACGCACACAACCACATCTCATGTAATGACAGCGGGATTTTAACGACAACACAACGACAAAATCCCGCTGTCATTACATGAGATGTGGTTGTGTGCGTGGCCTCAACTCTGGTGGCGTTGCCTTTACTGATACGTCCTGTTTTCGATTAGTGTAACATTGTTGTCGTGTTTACGCGCCATAAATGAGTCAGCTGTTAAATGTACATATACAGTTGTGGCCATATAATTAAGAACGATTATTTATTGAGATGATTTTTTCAAAGTAACAAGTATAACTAATTGCCCGTATTTTTTTTATTTCTCTCGGTATTGCAAAACTTTTCCGTACTACCGGTACATTCATTTATGCAACATTGTTGGCTAAAAAATTAATAGAGAAACTTTATACATTCGATCTGAACCTAGTATTAGTACTTACTGGCTGGTCACGTAATTAAGAACGCTGAATAGTTTATTATTTTTTCAAATTTAAATAGAGAACACTGTGTGGCTCTGTGGTTGTAGATTATTATTCGTATAATTTTGGCGCCATTGTGTGCTGTTAAAGTCTTAAAAGTGAATACTTCGTATAAAAACAATGGGGAAAAATAAAAGTTGTGATAAATCTACAAGAGAAGTAATAATAAAACTTCGCGAGAAGAATTGGTCGTATAAAAAGATAGCCGACCATCTGCAATGTTCAAAAACAATGGTTTTCCATGCCGTAAAGCATTTTCCACGTATCAAACTACTTCAAACGTTCCGCGTGGACCTAGACAGAGAAAGTCATCTCGTCGAGATGATCGAAATATCGTTCGTTTGGCAAAACAAAATCCTTTTAAAGGGTCTAATGAGTTGAGAAAAGAATATTTTGGCGAAAACAACCCTTCAGCAATCTCTGCACGCACTATTCGAAGGCGTTTGGTAGAAATTAAGTTGAACAGAAGGATAGCAAGGAAGGTGCCTATGTTGAAACGATGTCATAGGCAAGCCCGACTTGCATTTGCAAGAAGGTATAAAAACTGGACAGTCAGACAGTGGAAAAACGTTCTTTTTTCTGACGAGACAAAAATAAATAGGGTAGGTTCTGATGGAAAACGATATGTACGACGCTCTCCGAATAAAGCATTCGACCCAAAGTACACAAAAATGACATTAAAGCATGGCGGGGAAATGTGAAAATTTGGGGGTGCTTTTCTGGACATGGCGTTGGACCTGTTAGGCTGATAGAAGGAAACATGGATCAATTCCAATACAAAAATATACTGCAAGAAACAATGTTACCATATGCCGAAGACGTGCTTCCAGTTATTTGGACATTCCAGCACGACAATGATCCAAAGCATACTGCACGCACCGTTAAGGAATTCCTCACATCACAATCAGTTTCTGTCTTAGATTGGCCAGCCAACAGCCCAGATCTTAACCCAATAGAGCATCTTTGGTGCGAAGTCAAGAAAAAGGTTTCAAATCGACAGTGTGGCAATTTCAGAGAGCTGTACGACGTTTTCTTAGAAGAATGGAAATCTATTTCTCTTGCGAAATGTCAAAAATTGATAGATTCAATGCCTCGCCGGTGTAAAGCCGTAATTAAAAGCCGTGGACATGCTACTAACTATTAATTTTAGTTCAAATGTATTAAATTGCTTTTTTTTCTACACCAACTTCACACTAATATGATTTATTTAATCTAAGTTTCATATAAAACAACTCTCGAGCAGTTTAATAAATCGTTCTTAATTATTTGTCCAGCTTCATTACTATTTGAATTTATTAGTATAGAGAACAAATAAAATTTGTATAAAAAAACTAGCTTTTGCCCGCGACTTCGTCCGCGTAGAATTCCAATTTGTGGTAAAGCTTCTTCATCTCTTTCATTGTATAAAACAAAAATCCGGCAACGGCAAGATCCATCATTATTATCATTTCATCATCATCAGTATCAGTTAGTGAATATTATAAATCCCGTTTATTCTCTATCCCGTGGGAATTTCAACAAATTTGTCCTTATTCTATGCAAATTTTCGCTTATTTTTGTCCCGCGGGAATTTTGCATTTTCCCCGAGAAAAAGTAGCCTATGTCCTTAAAGGTGTAGCTTTCTACCGGTAAAAGAAGTTTTAAAATCAGCCCCGTAGTTGAATTCACTTATTTTTCCCATGGGAATTTTGCTTTTTCACGGAGAAAAGTAGTCTATGTAAATAATTGTTGGTGTAGCTTCCTATTGGTGAAAGAAATTTTCAAATCAGCCCTCAAGTGATACTTATTGACTTCTTTCTATCCCACGGGAATTTCGCATTTTACCGAATAAATAGTAGGTAGCCTAGCCTATACCAATGAAGGATAGTGTAGCTTTCTATTGGTAATTTTTTTTAAACTCAGCCCCGAAGTTAAATTTACTATTTTCTATACCGCGGGAGTTTGCATTTATCCGGAAAATAGCATCCTATGTTAATCAAGGACAGTGTATCTTTTCTATTGGTGAAAGACATTTTAAAATGAGCTCCAAAGTTGTTTTTTTTTCTATCCCTTGGGAATTTTGCATTTTTGAATTTTTGGACATAGGCCTCCCTCATTTACGCCCAATCATTACGGTTGGAAGCGACTTGCATCCACCCTGAACCTGCGGCCTTCACCAAAACGTCCGTCCATCTTGTTGGTGGACGTCCCACGCTGCGCTTGTAAAAGCAAAAGCTTGGTGAAATGCAAATACTTATATGTACATATAATTAGTTATTATCAGAGATCAGATCAGGAAGTGGTTGACAAACGTAGACAAAATGGTTTGCAAAATTTGAAGTTTCGTTTCGTTTACAATGTCGGTAATTCGTGTATATATTCGCAAATATTCGCTAAGTAGGTAATCTAAGAGATTTCCAAGGAATTTTCTAAAGAAAATCTAGGTATAAGGTAAGTTTTTCATTCAAATATCCAAGAACAAATAAAATTGAAATTTCGAATTCTAAACCGATTTAAATATTGTTTTTTTGAATATGGAATGATTTGTATGTTTTATAAAGCTGCGTTTTCACTGAGGGCCGATTTTTCAATCAACGCATAAATGTCATCAACTGGTTAAATTATAGAATAAGTTGACTAAATAAGTTGACTGACAGCACTGCGTCAGTTGCACTGTATGCATGACGCTACAATTTAGCCGCTTTACACGTTATCCGTCAGATAATATTTATTCGATGATTGAGAAATCAGCCCAGTGTCCTGAACAGTTCTGAGCGAGCGAACGTGTTTATTCAGTGATAATCGGCTGGACGCGGGTCGCTCACTCATTCATCCAGTGAAAACGACGTCTGTGGCGAGCGAGCTGTTGCTCTGTGCATTCGCTCGACATTGTACGTGTTCGGTGGGTCTCCAATCTTTGTTTACGATTTTGTTATAAACAACTGTTCTCTTTCCTCGTTGAACGAAAACTGACATTTTCTATTCAAAGTCAAAGTCAAAGTCAAAATTTTTTATTCAATTTAGGCATCGATTGATGCTCCTATGAACGTTGAAGAATCTACCACCGGTTCGGAAAAAACCCTGTTGAGAAGAAACCGGCAAGAAACTCAACAAGGTATATTTTTTTCAATCAGATCTACATTGTTATTAAATTACATACATCTTAAGTATTTAATAAAATTATTATTTTTTAACACAGTAGATACGCTACATTGATGCTATTTTGAGCGAACATCGGCAAAACCGCAATCATATTTGCTCTAAACAAATGTTTGTTCAGAACACTAAGTGAAAACGCGGCTTAACCAAGATGTCTAGTCCTTACCATTTCAAATTTCGAACTCTACGTTCCTATGAAGCCGTGTCTTCGGATCGAGTATTCAAACATGTGTCAAAATAAAATGTAATTTAAATCAAAAGCACTAAGGAGTATTGATATCAACTTCGAAGCAAATCACCCCCAAAATAACTTTCTACTCCTTTTTAACCCCGTCAAGTGATGAATTTCAATAAAATACGAAACACGTCTTCCATCAATTCTGTTAAAGAATGTTTATGCAAAATTTGAAGTAGATTGGCCCAAGGAATCACGTTGTCCCATACAAACTTTGCCCCCCCTTTTTACCCCCTTCGGAGTAGAACTACGAAAAATCCTTTCTTATCGGATGCCTACGTCATACAAAGAACACACCCTCCAAGTTTCAGGTCTCTACAATCAGCGGTTTAGGCTCTGCGTTGATCCGTCAGTCAGGACAAAGGATTTTATATGTATAGATGATAGCAATTATACACTATTATTCTTAATCCCGTTTGCTCTATCCATGTGGCTATTTTATAACATAACTTGTTACTTCTAAGAAGGAACACAACTAAACATTATGACATGAAATAGATAAAAAAAAATCGGAAACTTCAAATCGTTCTTAATTGTATGACCACCACTGTATAGGCAGTTTTGAGTTTAGGTTATCTATGGCCACATTTTCGAGCAGTGTCGTGAAAATATAATAGGTACTCAAAAGGGGATTGTGTCTGCTTTTTCACCAAAATATTTTTGCCAACTGATTCATTTCCCAACTTTTTTTTGTGAATCTGTGAACTATTCAGGATATTAATGAACTGAAACAATTACTTTGCTCACCCGCGACCTTACGATACTGTTTTACCTTACGTTTATGTATGAAATGCGTGTTCATGCAGTTCCTCCACCTCCACACTGTACGAACACACACAAATCACACAAACTCAACTATCACCACCACGACTACACTTACATCTTACATCTTCAGAGTAGATACTACAACCGTACGCTAAATGTTGGCGGTGTTGGTGGTTACGGTGTTGGTGTTCTAGAGACCAGAAATTTTGAACGGTTACGAGAACTCCACGCTACGTAAGTACTCCTAAGTAAAATCGACGATTAATTTATTTCGATTTCTTACGGGAATTTGGTATTTACAATCCCGGAATTACAATCCAACTGCTGTATTCGATCGATGGTTCACGCGCGAAGTCGCGATAAAAGGTAATAGTTCAATAAATTAAGATACAGTTCTGCTAATGCCGTCATTTTGATAAGACAGTGTCTTAGGACAGTGTTGATACGTAATCTTAGATACTGCAAATTACGTTAATTATTAAACGATAATTATTTAATTAAGCTATTTATTAACAAATAAAACGTAACTAGTTACCATGTAATTATGTTAGTATACCATTAATTTAATCTGCACTTTTAAACTCTTTGAGTGTGGCGTAACATTTCCGAAAATCGTTTTTTCTTCGTGGCATTTAAGGTTCGGCCATACCGCTGCTTAAAATACGGAAACGTTACGGAATCGCAGTGACGTGCCGTATACTCCAAATCATAATTAGATTCCATTGAACCTACCACTGTATTGCCATTAAAATGAAACGATCCATAAATAGTAAATGCAATATTGGCGAAGAAATGCACATAAATAAAAAAACTTATCAGTAATTTTAAAAACAACATCGAAATCTTAGTTTATATAATCAGACTTTTAAAAAAAACTCACATAAATTAACATTTAATTATATCTATTTTGTGGTAGAAATGTTCGTATTGCAATGGTAACACTTCAGGTCTAAACAACATTTGGTAAACATTCGGACACAACAAAACTATCGTCTTATGATATGACGTGTGTACATTATTTTACGTTAAAAAAATATTAAAATGTTAATTAGAAAATGACAGACTACTAATACGCCCTTAATGGATTGGTAGCGGCCATGACACCCACCCACCTGTCACTTCATTCGGCATCTGAAGTCTGTCTTGAGCGCTGGAATGTTTTCTTTAGGTACTCATGATAATTTTCATTGTTGAGTTTTTGTTTCTTGTTAAGTTTTTCGTTAAGTTTGTGTTGTTTATTTTTGTTGATATTCTCTTAGACTTGTTTTGTAAACGTGAGTTTTGCTTTCACGCAAATGAAATGGAACCTGTACCAGGTCCCTCTCATATAAAGGAGAATGTTGCGGTTTCTCCACCAAAGAAACGACCCAGATAGGATTTCGTTATGTTCTTCACCAACAGTAAAATAATTATAAGTATTTTTCATTATTAGGAAAGGGTTGGTAGCATCTGGACCGTCATACTGACATTGACAGATGCTATTGTGACAGTGACATTTCTTGGTAGATTTGATGGAATCTAATTATGAATTGGGGTTTAAACGTCAGAATTTACCGCATGCTCTCCATAATAAAGTTGTGACGTTTACGGTGCGTCACTGCGATTCCGTAACGTCACCGTTTTTTAAGCGGCGGTTTGGTCGCACCTTTATTCCATTCCCATATTTTTCCAGTGGCATGTTTTCCCAATTATTATTTTTTACGGTGTTTAATTTTACTGTTCTCTTTGTTTTCTATTCTCTTAATTATCCAGGAAGTATTTTTATTATTATTATTCGATTGACTCTAACTAACTTAACCTACCGGTGTCCATTGAGATTAAAAAAGGTTGAGAAAGTATGCCAATAAATAAAACATTTTTTAAAAAAAAAAATAATGCCTACAGAAAATAAAATATTGGGAAAAAATGCCACTGGGAAAATATGGAAATGGAATAATTGCCACGAAGAAAAAACGATTTTCGGAAATTATGGGCAACACTAGCACAATACAATTTACGCTTAAGTGTGCTTTGTGTTTTTGTGTTAATACACAATGCCCCTTTCTCTGCGTCTAAAAATAAGAAAACCTTTAATTTATCGGCTCCTGATAAGTAGTTTTCCATTTCTCGGTGTAATAACATGAACTGAGCGAGGCGAGATAGTGTCAGCGTGGAATTTGCCAATCGGCCATCAAAATACGCTGGTTACCAACACGGAATGATTCGAAGTCGAAGCGCGGGCGAAGCGTCTCCGTTGCAGCTTGGGAAATACACGAAAAACGAAACGATAACGACGATACACGATGACTACTTAATAAAGTGAATTAAAATAATCCATAGTCGTACCTACTAATTTAAAAAAAAAATGGCAAAAAAATCACGTTTGTTGTATGGGAGCCCCCCTTAAATATTTGTTTATTTTAATTTTTTTTAAATGAATATATAACTAAATATTCTGTGAATATTTCAAGCGTCACCTTTTGCCGTTTTCAATATCGAGCAAAAACGAGCAAAAAAAATCACGCTTGTCGTATGGGAGTATTCTGTATTTTAGTATTTGTCGTTATAGCGGCAACCGAATAAGAGTATTCTGGAGTGCCACAATCAGGAACGAACCGGCGAGAAGGTTAAACGTACAGTCTCGGATCGTTGCGCAAAGACGAGCCAGAGTTCATGAGATAGCGCGCGATAAACAAGAACAAACCAAACAGAACTGCACTAGCTATAGGTCAACAAATTTCTAGCAATACTCATCCTTAGATTATTTATACTGGAGGCACTGGCCACCGAGAGCGAGTTGCTGTTTCAAATATTTAAATCTTACGGATTCTGGAAATCGAATCACGAAACAAATAGCGAACAACGAATGACAGTTATTATTACTTAATTTTTAAGAACTAACATTAGTGGGTAAACTAGTTTATTTCTAATTTATTTGAAATATGCCTTATAAATAAATAAACAAAAATTCAAGGTAGTTTTATAATATGTCAATAATAGTAGATTGTTCAACAAGGGACTAAAACAAGCCATAATGACACGAGATATTTAGCCACCCGAGCGATAGCGAGGGAGGCTATAATTCGAGTTGTCATTATGGTAGTTTAGTCCCGCGTTAAACACTCTACTTTTCACTTTGAATGCGAGGAAAAAAACGACGTACAAAATTACTTTTTTACAACGTATGCTCAATACGAGCAATGGACATCTGTTTAAAATTCAAATAGCAAAAAAAATACCGCTGTCTTTTCTTTTCTTTTATATTTTTTTGTAAAGAGACGCTTTAAATGCTTGCATAATTAGCCAACAGATTCTAACTTAAAGACTATGTTAAAACTAATTGGACTATGCATGTAAGAATAATAATTGTTCATTCATTAGAATCGGCAAATAAATTAACCTAATTGATCTATGTTCACACACAAAATATATTGTTAACTGAAACACTTACCCGTGAATAAAGAAACGACTTTTTAAGTTTATTTTCTATATGCCAATTCTTTGTTAAATTATATCTAATTATACTTTCTATTTACTATTAAATGCAACTGACATCGCATTATTTTGAAGTCACGCCATATTAACATTCAAACGTAACTGCTCTATCTACCGTACACTCCAGCACTGCTTTGCCGACAGTGCGGATTGCTATTTTATCGACAGAGCAGGGAACTGCTTTGCCGACAGCGTTTTTAAAATAAACAAATTAAAAACACCTAAGCTAAAGGAAATCTTTCTTTACGTGCAAAATAAAATGAATTCATCTTTAATATTTTATAATTAAATAGATTAATATTCGTAATTATTCAATGTGTTTCACGAAATTATTATTTTTTAAATATATTTTATACAGTTGTCATTTTGAGGTTATTTCCACGCCCTAAAGGCTTCCACAGACCGAAGCGCAGGGCGCTACAGTGCGTCCGCAGCGCGCTTCGGTCTGTGGAAAGCTTTAAAATTGTCTATACCCAGTTACTGAAAATGGCGATAATCCTCCATTCACAAACACCGTGATTGGCAGTTTAGGGGTTTCCATAGTCAATTAAAAAAATTTTACTTTAATCCCTTGAGATCAAAAAAGAGCTTTAGTCCCGATATGCAGAGACTAAAGTAACATTTTAAGAGCATGAGAAGTGAAAAAGTTAATTTTTGTGGGGTAGTTTGAGAATAAGAAAAATAAAGTGGGTACTTGTGAAGTTACAGTGACAAGTTAAAACATTTGTTTTGGTTTGTTAGTTTAACATTTGGTAGCATAGCATACGGTTGTGGTAACTCCGAAGATGAGCTCTGGTTGAGTTCGAAACGCGTCAGTGTAGCTTGGTGGTGGTGATAGTTGTGTTTATGTGATTTGTGTGTGTTCGTACAGTGTGGAGGTGGAGGAACTGCATGAACACACATTTCTTGCATAAACGTAACTATTGTAAGGTCGCGGGTGAGCAAAGTAATTGTTTTAGTTGATTAGTTTATTTCTTTTTAGTCTACGCAATTATGTAATTTAAAGGAAGAGCGAGTCCTCCTAACACAGGCGTAAAACGCCTACTTCCCATTGAGTTTTTTATTAAAGTTTCAGTTTGATTATTACAGTTTATTAGTTTTATTAAGTATACACCTAGATAGTGGTCAATGCTAACAAGAATAATATAAATGTGGTCCCTGACCAAGAAAAGTTTGGGAACCCCTGTCCTATATATAATGTACTCTGTGCCCCCCATCAACCGGAATGACGTAACGAGATCGTAAGATGAAGCTGTCACGTTTTGGACGTTTTGTATCGCAGTGTTTACTGACACTCTATCTAGTGTACAGTCGAGTTCACCAATATCTGTACAGCCAACATGCCATAAATATCTATACATAGACCTTATTACGGTAACATAAGGTCTATGTATAGATATTTATGAAAGGTTGGCGATGCATATATTGGTGAACTCGACTGTACATATAAATAATTTAAGTACTCATTATAAACATCATAATTTCAGTCAAAAGACGTCCACTGCTGAACATAGGACTTTATCTCTCAACGAATCGCCATCGCCATTCAACGAGGGAATGCTGCCAGCCTGGGTACGATGCCACGGGGGCCTTTTTTAGACTTAGTCTATAAGTACTTCGTTTTTTAGCATTAGAAAGAAGTTAAGCGATATTGACGCGTCTTTTTTTTGAAAAACACTTTTGAAAAATAAATTACAGCAAATAATTAATTAACAAGGACATTATGGTCATTTACATTCTTTTGGTTTCATAAGTAATAGTTATTATTTTTTAAAAAGCTTTTTTCATTAAAAATACTCATCAAGATTGTTTACCTTATTTCTAATGCTAAAGAAACGAAATTTCGTAGTTTTCAAGTTAGATATTTAGTTTTATTAATTGTTATTTTTTCTTAATATTCGTGTTCTTAGTTTCAATAAATATCAATATCAATATGAAAGTTTGTGAGTGTACGTGTACTCATTCACGCTAAAACGTCTAGATGGATCTAATGAAATTTGGTATGTAGCAGGACATGTGGAATTGCGTAAATCCATGTAAGGCCCAAAAATCCTGAACTATCTGCTATAGAATCCTTCATTTCCGAGTTCATTGCGGGGAAAAAACCTTTCAACCTCATTTTCGTCCTGCTTACCTGACTTCCTCCAGGCTTCCAGACAGCATCTTCATGAAGCAGTGCGAGTCCGCGTGGTCGTGTATCGCTGAAGCGTGTTCCGCTCCCCAACACAGGATCATAATGTTGAACGCACCATTCCCAGCGTCCACCAAATTGCGGGTGTAACTGGGGAATAAAACAGTTATTTAGTATGGTTTGCCAACAGGCAAAACACTATAAAACTTGCACTACAACATATTAATGAGAAATGAAAGAGTTTTCACCCAATTACAGGCAAACATAGCATGCATTAAACACAAACCTACGCATGTCGTCAAAGACAAATTACTACAAAACAACACTTACGATATGAGCTAGTAACCATAAAAATATGAAGGAACAAATCTAATACTTATATAAAAATCTCGTGTCACGGTGTTTGTTATCGAACTCCTCCGAGACGGCTTGACCGATTTTTATAATTTTTTTTTCTTCGTACTCGGTAGGTCTGAGGTCGGTAGTATGGAGAAAAACCTATCGGCCTATTGGTCGTAGGCTATAACTTATGGCAAAACAACGTTTGCGGGGTCAGCTAGTAATAGGTATATAATAAACTTAAGAGAGAACAAAAGTGGTCCTACAACTATAACTATACCTGTACCAGATCTGTATACCAGAAGCAGCGGCAAATAATAAGAATTAAATCGTTACCCAAGTATCCTGCTACAGTTTTGGAAGCGTAAGACAATTAAAAATTACAATAACAACTACTGGGTCATAACTCATAACATCTGCCTAGAGAAATATTTCTCTATTGTAGCTTAAATATATTATTGTCTTTATTAGAAAGAAAGAAAGAACATCAATATATTACAAATAGACAACACAAAAGATAAAGATAGAGTGTATCATTGCGGTTGCAAATCAGACACTGGCTCAGCATAATGCTGAAGCGATTATATTATCAGCCAGCACCGTAATTAATACTAAATAATAGGGTCAACGACATGGTATAACGGATTAGCTCGTTGAAATGGCACGAAGAACAGGAAATTGGGACCGAAAAGTTCTCAAATGGTGACCACGGACTGGCAAGCGCAGCGTGGGACATCCACCAACGAGATTAACGGATGATTTGGGGAAGGCAGCAGCCACAACACATACATGAAGCAAGTCGCTTTCAACCGCAATAGGAGGCTTATGCCCAGCAGTGGACGTCTTACGACTGAAATCTTGATGATATGGACAGGCACATAAACTCATCAGAGAGTTGCAAACGGGCCAGGTCAACATAACTAGCGACCCAAAGGGTGGAGGGAGAGCTATCTCTCTCTCAACGAATTAGCATCGCTATTAAACGAAGAACGCTGTCAGCCTTTAAAGGGCAATGCTGAGGGGGACATTTTTAGATTTAATTTAGTTCTAAGCTACTACTTTTATTTGAATACTACTACTTTTACTTTTACTTTTTTTTTGTGTGGACGTCCACCGTGATAACCCGACGCACGAAGATTAGAGTGTTTAACTCCAACGTCAAGTCAGTCCTACTGTACGGATGCGAGACATGGTTCGTGAGGAAGGACATCACCGATCGGTTGCAGGTGTTTGTTAACAAATGCTTGAGGCGCATCCTGGGAATTTATTGGCCGCGAACTGTGTCAAACGCAAGACTGTGGCAAATGACTGACCAGAAGCCAGTAAGCCGAGAAGTTCTGACAAGGAAGTGGCGATGGATTGGACACACGCTTCGAGGGTCAGATACCCACCTGCCCAAGCAGGGTCTCCGCTGGCAATCTACTGGCACAAGACGGCCAGGACGTCCTCGGACCACGTGGAGGCGGTCAGTTGAGAAGGAGGCTGGCTCAATTGGTCTCTGCTGGGAAGAGTTGGAAGAAGCCGCGCAAGATCGAGCCAAATGGAGAACTCTTCTACGAGCCCTATGTCCCTAATGAGGGATAACAGGAATGCATCATCATCATCATCACTTTTATTTGAATATGTATTAAGTAGCGTTAATTGAGTTTTATAGTTTCCTCTTTTAATATACTTAATAGGCATACATTAGCACCAATGGCCAAAGATACCCTTCTGGGCGGAATTAACCCGACTTTACGGTATATTATAACTTCTAAGGTGAGTACTAATAAACTTTACAGTAATTTATTGTGATCTTCTTTCAATCTTTACATAACCTGAACAGGCTTCCACAGATTAAGTAAACACGAGTTAAGCTTCTTATCTTTAACTGACTCAGTCGACAATAATATTGTTTTGACAAAACGTTTTAAATAACAATGATAAGATATCGTCCGACTATCCCGTAGCAACGAGACAATTCTATTACGTTTTTATAAAGTTGGAAAAACACGGTGATTGGTGCCAACGTGTATTCCGGGTCGCAAGTATTGCGATAAGGCCTGGTTCAAGACACTTGCTGACAAGACAGAAGCGACATTAAGGCGGTTCTGCACCAATCTCCGCGAACTTCTCTTGTCATGCTTGACCGATTTTTCTGTTTTTTTTTCTCATATTTGGTACGTCTGAAAATAGGTCGTAGGCTATTTTTATCTTCGCAGACGGAGTCGCGGGCAACAGCTAGTCTAATATATAAAAATCTCGTGTCACGGTGTTTGTTATCGAACTCCTCCGAAACGCGCCGTTTGACCGATTTTTATTAAACTTTTTTTTCCGGTTTCGGTAGGTCAGAGAATAGGTCGTAGACTATTTTTTATACTCTTATAATTCTTCGCAGACAGAGTTGCGGGCAACAGCTAGTAAATAAATAAATATCACGGGACAATTCTAACCAATAATAATTGATCTAGCCAAAAAGTAAGCAAAGCTTGTTGGAAACAAGGCAACGAATAAACATACTTAAACAGCCATTAAACATCCAAGACTCGAGCAAAAACGCATTTGTATTTTCACACAAATATATGCCCCGACCGGGAATCGAAGCCGGGACCTCAAGCTTCGTAGCCAGGTTCTCTAACCACTAGGCGATCCGGTCGTCTAAACAGCGATAAACATTTCATTGTAGTCTATTTATTTATTTCAAAGTTTCACTTAAAAATATTTGACCGATTATAACTCAGGGGCATGAATTAAAACTAGGCATTGTAATTCGAATATTCGAATAATTTGAATATTCGGCCAATTTTCATATTCGAATATTTGGGGGCATGGTATTCGAATATTCGATATTCAATTTTATGTTCATCATTTCAGCCGAAAGACGTCCACTGCTGAACATAGACCCCAAGGCTCGCCATACAGATCGGTTCCGTTAAAACGCAATTTTCAGTGACCTTTGATTGCTATATTCATTATAGATAATGATGCTATATATTTCACAATCGTAAATATTATTCAAGGCGTTCTTGTTTTTCTAGATTTACGATGTAGATTAAATTGAGTGCATGATAAAAAAGATTACGAAACACTAATAGAAGATTACTGGAATCTTTGCGATGCAGGAGAAAAACTGGAAATAACCGGTTTAATCCAGTTTGAAGTTTCAGATAAGTTTGTGAAAGATACACGCGTTTTTGCGTAAGACACAATGGGAACGATTTATTTCTGAACAGTTACAAATTCATTATCATCATCCAGCCGAAAGACGTCCAATGCTGAACAGGAAGCTGTCACAGATAAACGATACAACCACTCACCGGAAACGGTCGAACTTGGCAAATTTCCTCCAGTCCTTTGGGTCCGACTTGTACCCCAGCATTAACTTCTGGACATCTTGGACGTTCACGTGGTCGTTAGAGAAGATTGCGTGCAGCTCCTCAATTAGCTTCTGGAGGCCTGTGATTTCACTGTAAAGAAATGGTGTTATTAGTTAATAGTCATTTTCAATTTCTGCTTCAATTGAAGCTCTTACGAACGTCGAAGAATCTACCACCGGTTCGGAAAGACGCTGTTGAGAAGAATCCGGTAAGAAACTCAACAAGGTATATTTCTTTATTTTTTATTTTTTTCAAACTGTTATTAAATTAATTACATACATCAGAATCTAAAGTATTTAATACAATTAATTTTGTTAACACGTACATCCGCTACTTAATTTGAGATTAGGGATCGCCAATGCGGATCGAAATTATTTCCAGACATCCCTGTCCATGATATAGTCATCTTTCTTTTTTGTTTCTTTGAATTTTGTGTGTGTTTGATTGGTTAATTGACTGACTCAGGCTTGACGTTTGGCCTATGGTTTGACTGGACTTTCAAGCAGAGTATCATGGATTCGAGCGTGGGCTCGCTCGCACCTTCGAATTTTTTGCAATTTATGTGGAAAATTACATTTGTTTAGCATGGAATTTACGATGAAGGAAAACGTCGCAAGGATCTACACATCTGAGAAGAAATTCGATGGTGCACGAGAAGCTTCCAATCCGCTGGGCCCGCATGGGAACTATGGTCCAAGACCACTCGTTATTACAGGCCTTGCCCTGCAGTGGGACGTATGTACACAGAGATGATGATACTACTGTACTTACTGGTCAATCTTGAGTGGCCTCTCAATGGGCAACACCTCCATGTCCGCGCACTGTGACACTCGCAGTTTGCAGTTTGCATTTTCAACGTCCATTTCTTATCTCTGTCTTATTTTTTCTGCAACAAAACACAGTAAATGAACTAATCGTAAACCATGACTCTGACATTCCGCGGTAACATGAACGGAGTAGATGGAAAATTAAATAAATCACAATTAAAGGAGGGAAAGCGGATTCCTGGAGGCCAGTTCTTATGTTACAAGGACGTCCTCAAGCGCCACCTCACCGCATGTAACATCCCATGCGAGAGTTGGGAAGATCTCGCGAAACAGAGACTCACCCGCTCCGAATGGACGAAAGAATTAAATAAACAGCGGGAGTTTACCCGGCAGATTGTGCAATCTCCCTACATCTGTCACCTCTCATACAATGACATAAGAATGTAGGTGCCATGTATTGGGTCAGCGTCGAGCACAGGGACGTTTAACTATGTTATCTCTGCATTATTAATGTAATTACTTGGAAAAAAAGTCCATCTAGTTCCATGAAGGGAACCCTCTTCGTTGAATGTAACTACTCGGAAAAAAGTCCAACTAGTTCCATCAATGGAACTAATAATGGAACTAGTCGGGATAGACCGGATGCCAAACGCCCCATTATAAAGACCCGTCCGAGACCTACTACACTTACACATACAATGATAGTGGTCGATTACAATGTGCGCGTTGTAAAAGAACCTTCAAAACAAAGTTTGGCTTTGCCAGCCATATTCGGGCACACAAGTAACAAATGAGCTTAAAGGTTCGCCCTTGTCGGGCACGACATGGAGGAAATTATCTTCACATGAACGAGAACAGCTAAATCTGAGTGACACACGTAAGCTCTTAAGCGCAAGCTGAAGGATCACTTCTTAACGCTCCAAAAATCCTATCCGTAAAAACCAGCACCCATACATTGATATGCCAGCCTGTTGTTTTTAAACATATCTTCTTCGTTTACTTTTTCTTTATTGTAACTTATTTATTTACTTATTCTGCTACTCTATAATAAATCTATACTATTTATCAATTTTATTGTCATTTTATTAATTTATTTCTATATAGGTAAATGGTTCATATAGTATATTTGTGTATCGTTCCGTGAGTCACAGACGGTTCTGACAGAAAATCAGCGCTGCAGGCGTCTAACGCCTCAGCATAATGCTGAGTCAGCGACCGTTTCACTTTTGCGGAGACACACATGCAGAGCTGTGTATGTACAGTGGGCTGCAAAAGTGCATGGACAAAGCAAAACAAAAATCCTATGAAGGTAAAATGAGTGCCAGTAGCTACCATATAAGCCGTACTAGTTCAACCGGATCTTACTAGATGGCGTTGTAATTATCATTCAATGAAAAAAACGTTCGCTCGGAATCTTCCTTCTTCTTCACAATTAATAATAATTTATAAATATTGTAATAATTCGTCATGTCAATGTTTAACAATTATTTTGCTTTTTGTAGGTTTTTCGGAATCTGTAACATTGATACAGACACGCAGAACATTGCCAAGTATGAAATCTAACAAAAACATTTTTCTTAACCTCAAGCCGGGGGGGATCGAACCCTATTCACTCTGGCCAGCCAATGCATCCGTTAGCAACTTCGCCCGCTCTCTTAGCCACTCGGCTATGGAGACATTATAATAACTGGTGAAACTAACAATCTTATATTTTACTTAATCTTTGCATCCTTGTCTAGTTAATGCGTAGATAAGATACAGATAGATAGATTATGTTTGTTGCCGATTGTTGGACTACCGTAATTTAACTTCAGAGATTTATTGAAGACTGCTGTATTTACGTGCTACTTAAGGTTGAATGTTGAATAATATACTTGGATACGCTTACACGCCTCGTTTGCTAAACTGAGGGTAATTTTTATAATGACTTCACAAATCGTTAGATTTCTTGTCAATCACCTTGTGTGAATATCCAAATTATCAAGTTCTCGAAAATATTTTACTATGATTCGATTAACAACGTTTTTGAAAGCAAAAATTATTGTTCTCTGGGAACAAGAAAACTTATAAAGAAAATAGCTCGAGATATGGGCATAACGGTAAGATTTTACATATATTAATATTTCTGAGTGCAATGTTGCTTACAAATTGCACTATTCATGATCTAGTGTTAATGGTAAGTATTTATTATTTTGTTTTTTTTTTACAGAGAAACACAGTCAACTTTGCCATTCGACATTTAAATTTCGATTGGGAAAACGAAATCGTTATATTTACCGACGGAAAGTGTCGGATAAGAATGGACGTAAAATTTTGTAAAGGAGTAGCGGGGTTTTAAATTGGGACTCCAGTGAGATAAAGTCAAAAAATAATTTGGACACTGAGGTAAACGGAACATGGGAACTGATGCGAAATAATGATATATGTTTCAATATATTATGGTTTCGAGCATGAAAACTCGACTTCAAGAAGTGATAGATAGTGTAACGGCTATCCTCTCCGTTACTAAGAGACAAATTGGCTTTGTAACTTAAATTGTTAATATTTCCCGATATCATTATTTTGTAATTAATCTGTTATAAACGAACCTTTATTATTTATTAATAATCCAGTTACCCATGTTTACTTATTGTTATTCTTATAGTGAATGATTCACCATCTGATCTCACATAGGTAGGTATTGTTTTTGAAGTTGTGTTAGAAGTCTTATTAGAAATTGAGATAAAAGAGAATGATATAAATTGCTAAATATATGCATGTTGGTCATTTTTCAGTTAGAAGCACAATTAATAATGTAACAATTAATGTTAAGTAAACTGTTATTTGAAATTTAGTGTAGACCGGGTTAATATCTAGCCATTATGTTAGTAGGTATAAGCGTATAAAATTGAATGAAATTTAGTTTTCAATTCTTTATGAGTACTTGTTTGTTTCCTATTTTTTAAGTGTAAATTGTTTTTTTTGCTATTTTTGAAACACAACACACTATGTTTTGAAGTTACTCGAACATAAATTATCGCCAAGTAAGTGTTCAATACTTCATACTGAACATAAATTACATAATTAATATTATGCATTCATTAATTATGTTAACCCGGTCCCCAGTTTAAAAATCTACTTAGTTGCTAATAATATTATTTCTTTTTATTGTGGTGATGCTTCAATCTTCTTTCCAGTAAATTTTGGAAACGAATACTTAAGCTAAGAATACCTCAATAATTTTTTAGATGGCTATAGGGAATGCGCACATAGACGGTGCTGCCAACTGGTGCCATAAATTTTGACTTGATAAGTTTCTTTTACTGTCCGCATAGTGTCTTTTCTGTCGCACAAGTGCTGCCGCCTATAGTTTCTGCACGTTCCCTTACATCGGTGAAAACGAAATAATATTATTGATTGAGAAATTGCTCTTTTATGTTTTAAATAAAATGTTTGATATCAAAAGGTAGTATTATTTTATTTTCTGATCAAAGAATTTTTTTAATTAAACAGATAATTAAATACATATTAGATACATATTTAAAAAAAAACAATTAAATAAAAAACAAAAATAACACTCTGATCTGGGATTCGAACCATAAACCAATTCCACATACCAGTACTTGACTCATGCGTGTAACCGTTAAGCCACAGCTGCTAATAGAAGAACTTTCGAAATAGCAGTTTAGTTTGGTATATAAACTAGATGCAGAAAACGGCCACTACGCTGCATCAATTCACAACGCCATCTAGTTAATTCTCATCGAAACATGAACACAAACGATCAAACACTGCTCACGCGATTATCGCCCCGAGATGTCCATGCACTTTTGCAGCCCACTGTACATGTTTATTACTCCATTGTTTGTTATCTTTGTTTTTTTTTTTGTGTTAAATTGTGTGTACTTTCTTGTATGTGTGTGTCTTGTAAAAGTGAATAAATGTCTTCTTTCTTTCTTTCATGCCGACCCTACACATAATCCGTACCGAATTTCAAGTCAATCCGATCACACGGTCATCTATCAGTCTACATTGTCGTGTAGGACGCCTGACCAATTTTCAGCTCATTCAAATAACTTTTTGGGGGTTGAAATCGCTCGTGTCCGTAGGTCTACCCTCGAGACCCTACATATGACCCCTGGGTGGTGCTAAAAAGCGATACAACTCCGGTGGTAGGCTTCGGCCGCGGCTGGTCACCACCGTCTAGGTTGAGTCAGGCCGCCAAGCGAAGCGAAGCATGTTGCCTATGCCTATAGAAGCCTTTCTGGAGTCGGGTCTGAGCAATTGTGCAGCGCGCGTACCGGTTACAGTGCCCCGTATTTGTTGTACGGTTTGCAGCTTGGGGGCGCGCGCAACACCGCAAACAACTGCATTATTCCTGCTTATTCCCTAAATTCAAGACTAGGGTTGAATGAGCATTGACTAGGCTAGCGTGCTCCATCGTAGGCCTCATCTTCGCTTTCCATCAGGCGTGATTGTGGATGGTATAATAAAATACTTAATACATATTAAGGCACTGATTCACGCCTACTACGTAGTTACAGTTATCTTGAGATTATCTTTGTTTTTCACTTTTTGTACGAAATCTTATCGTTTCTATCAATTAGTATATTTAATTAATACCCGCTCAATCACGCCTTCTAATTTTTGATAACACATCATATTCAGTAAATAATAATTGATGTTTTTAATGTAATTATCGAATCATTTAATTCGTCGACCATTTTAGAACCTTTTCACAATAAGCTTTATAACGATTTTCCTTATCAAGGATGATCACTGTGACATCTTCTGTGATAAGGTTCCATAGTAACACACGATTTCGTTGGTTTATCTGTTGTTCGATTGCATTCTTGGGGTGGGGATCCAAATGGAAAGATAATCCTACTTAATGTTATGAATGCGATGTTTTTATGAATAACAGAAAGACGGATTTAGATATACATGTAGATTGTAAAAAAACATTTATTGGTTAACTATACAAATAAATACATGACAAAATAAAATTAACTTTAAATAAATTAACACTATAGCTAAAAATAAACTAAACTAAAAACTAAATAAAATTAATAAATGGTTCCCCCAAAGGTTCCCCTGCGGCATGGATCTGAAGATACTGGTAGCATTACCTCGCTGTTTAGCAATGCTGATACGTTGAGCGAGGAAGCTGCCAGCTCTTCGGTCCCCTGTGGTATCACAAAGCCGTTTTGAAAGGTCTTTATAGAGTACTAGCTTTTGCCCGCGACTCCGTCCGCGTGGAATTAGTAATTTGGGCAGCTTATTTTTTTATCCAATTTGACAGACCCCCCCCCACACACCCGCGTTCACATTCACCACCGTACTCCCAAGTCAGGCGTGCCTATAGAAGTTTTACTTCAAAAACCCCCGATTTTGAAACATTCTTCCGCTCCTATTGGTGTTAGCGTGATGATATATAGCCTATGTCTTTTCTCAGGCTCTAGACTATCTGTGTACCAAATTTCATTTAAAACGGTTCAGTAGTTTTAGCGTGAAAGCGAGAAGACATGTTACTTTCGCATTTATAATATTATATAAAAAAATATAAAATATAAATATAAAGTTAGGAAGTTAGGATTTTTGCTCTGGGACACCACGGACCTAAGGTCTCAACCCCGAATGGAAGAAGGTTGTATTCTGTAGATTGTTGAATCTCTAGAATGTCATATGACAATGATATAGTCGGTAGTCGTGGTGGCATAGTGGTTTAACCTATATGGCCCGGACTCGCACCTCTATGTTTTTACAAATGTGCGAAATTACATCTGAAATTGACCATGAGCTTTACGGTGAAGGCAATCATTGCAAACAACAAGGTTTTTAAAATTACTCGTAAATAAAAAGACAAAGAATCAGTGTAAAGGAGATTACTCTAAACTATATAAAATATGTAAAATTTTACCGGCTAGCCTGAAACATAAATATCTTCTACTTGTAAACAATCATAGTAATCAGGATCGTTTCACTAATTTGGTGCAACATAAAACTGGCACAAGGTCAATGTCCAAAGGTAAATTTGAAATACCCATGGTAAAAAATTACTATGGAGATAGAACGTTAAAAAAACGAGTCCCATACTTACTCAATAGTTTACCCGAGGACATAAGACGTGAGCCTACACTTGCTAAATTTAAAAGTTTACTAAAAAAACATTTGTTAAATTCGTTGTAACCATTTATATATAATAAAAAATACATTTATTTACATAACTCTAAATTTAAATATTATAACTACATTGACAAGGAATAGAAAAAAAGAGGAAACAAAATAAATAAAAACTACACAAATATACCTAACTATAACAAGAAAACACCATCAAGAAGGCCCTCCTGCGGCATAGACCCCAACACACTGGCGGCATTACCTCTCTGTACAGCCAGAGAAATTCGCTGGGAGAGGTAAGCGCCGGCTCTGGGGTCTCCTGAGGTCTCTATCAGCCGAGACGACAAGGCTCCCATGAAGGCCTTCATGTCAGCCGACCAGGGACCCATTGTCTCCACTGCGAGCGCCGCAAACTCATAGTCCTTTAAAAGAAAAGAGAATTTGCGGCGCTTGAGAACTTGGGCCTGGTCAGCTGCAGCCCCGGCTTGTGAGCGGGTTGCTTGGATGTGGGACTGCGCGAAAGTGTCGACACACGTTGCGTCCCACACCAGAGCTCTACCCAGCTTCCATGGCACCAGAGTAGCCCCGTCAGGGCGCTTACCATCGTCTCTGGCCATGCCCACGGGTTCAAGGATTGCGGGCACAGAGGCGGTGGCAAGCGAGCGGCGGACTAGGTCATTAATAGTGCCATGGCGGAAAAAGCGACCAGCGCTTTTGGAGCATGAGAGGCCGTGACGACCCAGCTGATCTACGTCCTTACCACAGGTACAAGTGTGGAAGATACATATTCTGCAACCAAGCCTTAAGGATATTGCTATCCTCAAGGTGCTTGGATCCAGAACAGTACCTATCTGACGGGAAGGGAGCGCGTTGAGCCAATGGCCTGACTCCGGGGCTGATACCGCCAGGAGACGGGCACGTTCGGGGTCGTCCGGGCTATTTTCCAAAAGAGAAGCATGGGTTGCTTTTAGCCGAGGGGAGTCCCAATCCTTCTGAATATGTCGTAGGACTGGGATGTCCGCTCCAGGACATGAAACACACCAAGCTTCTCTGGCCTCCTTCAGGCACGCTAACTCATCGTCGAGTAACTGTTGAACGTTTAAAATGGAACTGACGAGAGGTAGCGAACCATAAACAGAGGACAGGAAAGCCGGTAATGCCACACTAGACGAGGAGCGAACACCCAGCCCCCCAAATCTTATCGGAAGAACCGCTTGGGTCCATGAGATACTGTCGAAATGAATATTTAGAATTTTGGATAATGTAGACTGAAGAGAATTGTCGATGGATGATAAAATGGAGGGGAATTTCCATAAGGGGCAGCTGCGGAGTAAATACATAAATTTTGGAGTGAAAAGACAGAAACGGATAATAAAGAGCGCTATATGTGGGTTTATTTTATATATAATTGTATTAATTTAATCTATTTTAATAATTTATAAGCTATGTTTATATAAAGCGAGTTACCTGCAGTCAAACTGCGTAAGCAGTTTTGCGGGGCATGGTTTAAATGAAAGTGTAACTTTTTATGTTATGAATAAATATATTCAATGGTGTGAATGAAGTTCTCATCTCGCACTGCACGGGTGGGAATTACGGCCCGAGGCCTCTAATTCAGAGGGTCTGTGCACTGCAGACACATAGTTCATTCCAAGTGTGGACCACTTGTTGATGACCACGATCCTCAGTCATGAGGGAACGACTAGAGAGAGAGAGAGAGAGTGCACTGCAGTGTAACGTATATAGGGAGGGATGAGAAGAGATGAGATGACATGATATAATGTGGACCGACGTGGAAGTTTCGAGTAACTGGTCTAGATGGGTGTAGGTACTTTCTTTTACCAAATTGATTTTGGTCAAATGTTTCATTTGGCAAATGTTTATTTTTTCTGAAACTGTAAACTTTTCAGGATTGTTATAAAACAAACCTAACCTAACCTAACCTAACCTACAGAATAGTCCTGAAATATATCCTGAATAGTTATCAGTTTCAGAAAAAAAATATATTTGGGAAATGAAACATTTGACCAAAATAAATTTGGTAAAACAGCAGGATCCGGGTCTAGATACATGGCAAGTTGTTCAATGTGGTGGTGTGTTCTAAAGGGTCTTGGTTGGTTGGTTGTTGCTGGTGCTAAACGAGCGATACAACTCCGGTGGTAGGGTTCATTATAAATCGGCTATCGGTTGTAGCAATATCGGTTCAAGCAGAAGAGTTGCTCACCTAAACATAATGAATAACGCGACTAGATTAGTTACTTTTAATTGTAAGGGAGCAATCAGATCAGCTGATTGTATTAAAAGATTGTGCTCATCATCTGACATAATAGCCCTTCAAGAGACCTGGTTATATCCCCATGATGTACCATTTCTGGGAAGTATTCATGACAGTTTCGCGTATACTGGCAAATCAGCGATTGATGTATCGGCGGGGGTCCTACAAGGGCGACCCTATGGTGGTGTAGCGCTTCTGTGGAGAAAAACAATGTTTCCCGTCGTCTCGATCATCCCGTGTGTCAGTGCGCGGATCACAGCGATTAAGGTGGTTGTGGCGGGCGAGCGTTCGTTTATTGTTTGTTCGGTTTATATGCCTACCGACTCGCGCGACAATTTAGTCGAGTTTACCGAGTGTCTTGGTGAATTAAACTCTATTATTGAAAATCAAAATATAGAATGTGTTTACGTACTAGGTGATTTCAATGCACATCCAGGTCATTTGTTTGCGAAGGAATTGTTAAATTTTTGTACTGAGCAAGGTTTATGCTGTTATGATATGCAAGTGATGCCGGTAGACACATTCACATTTATAAGCGGCTCGCATGGGTCACAGAGTTGGCTTGATCACTTTGTGTTAACTGAGGCGGCGGTGACGTCTGTGGTGGGTACACATGTGTTACATGATTCGTTTTTGTCCGATCATCTTCCTGTGTTTTTATTATGTGACATCTTAAAAATCAAGCCCGTTTTTTCACTACCTAAACCGAGTGTAAATAAAATAAAGTGGGGTGAACGGGACGTTGATCGGACGGAGGAGTATCGTGAGATATGTAATTCAAGACTTAAAAATATTGATATTGATTTAGAGCTCAGTAAATGTGTGGATAAGTTTTGTTCTAATATAAATCATAAAGTGTTAATAGATAAATTGTATGATAACATTATTGAGGTGCTCATGTATGCTGCTGAGAGTACTTATGTAAAAAAACGTCATAGAAATAATAAACCTGTAATAGGGTGGAATAGACATGTACGGGAGGCGCATGCTACTGCTCGGCTATATTTTCATATGTGGGTACAATTCGGTAGACCTAGTACTGGGCAGATTTATAAAAATATGTGTGACAGCAGGAGGGTTTTCAAGTCTAAACTAAAATGGTGTCAAGACAATACGCAGCAAATTAAAATGGATATCCTAGCGCAACACCATTTGAAGAAAGACTTTGGAAATTTCTGGAAAAAGACTAATCATATGAATTATGGCCCAGTTCAGCCGGTGAGCGTAGCAGGCTTGCACGACCCTCATGATATTGCTAATGCTTTCAGGAAGCATTTCACTGTCCAATCCCCATTGGGCCCTGCGACGCGGGTGCTCAATGCTGAGCAACAACCTGGAGAAGAGGTGCGTTGTTTGGCTTTTTCGGCCAAGGATGTCGCATCAGTGATTAAAAAGATGACAAAGGGTAAATCGCCAGGTTTTGACAGCTTGAGCATTGAGCACCTGAAGTTTGCGGGTGATCAGTTGCCTGAACTTCTGGCGTTATTGTATAATTTATGCCTTGGACACTCCTACATACCAACAAGACTGATGTACACTACTGTGATCCCTATTGTTAAAAATAAGACGGGAGACTCGTCTGACCTCTCTAACTATCGACCGATTTCACTAGCCACTGTTGTAGCTAAAGTCCTGGACAGTCTCCTTGATAGGCAACTAGGGAAGTACTTAAACCTAGACGATGCCCAATTTGGTTTTAAGCCCGACTTGTCTACAGAGAGTGCCATCTGTTGCCTCAAGCAGACTGTACTGTACTATACGACCAGAAGGACGCCGGTTTACGCGTGTTTTCTTGACCTTTCAAAGGCCTTTGACTTGGTTTCATATGATATTTTATGGAATAAGATGCAGCATGAGACCAACGGTCTTCCGTCTGAATTAATATCACTACTAAAGTACTGGTACAATCATCAGGAAAATCGCGTGAGATGGGGTATTTCTGTCACAGATGCATACAGGTTGGAGTGTGGAGTGCGACAGGGGGGTCTGACATCGCCTAAACTCTTTAACTTATATGTCAATCAGCTGATTGTCGAACTCAGCAGTACCAAAATTGGGTGTCATGTTGGCGGCGTGTGTATTAACAATATAAGTTACGCTGATGACATGGTGCTGCTGAGTCCGTCCATCAGTGCCCTAAGGAGGCTCTTGGCGACATGTGAATCCTATGCGGAGGCCCATGGCCTCAAATATAATGCGAATAAGAGTGAGTTGCTAGTATTCAAGGCGGGTAACAAAGTGTACAAAAATATACCTGTAGTCTCACTTTGTGGTACTCCTCTTCGACAGGTCTCGCAATTTAAGTATTTGGGTCACTGGGTCACTGAGGATCTCCGAGACAACGTCGATATGGAGAGAGAACGTAGGTCGTTGGCTGTCCGGGGGAATATGCTGGCTCGTAGATTTGCACGTTGTACAGTACCAGTTAAGATTACGCTGTTTAAAGCTTATTGTCAATCGTTGTACACGTGCAGTCTATGGATCAGCGGTACCCAGAGGGCATACAACGACCTACGAGTCCAGTACAACAATGTGTTTAGGATGTTGTTGGGGCTGCCGCGGTATTGTAGTGCGTCGGGCATGTTTGCGGAGGCGCAGGTGGATGGTTTTGCAGCCGTCCTGCGTAAGAGGTGCGCTTCGCTCCATGCCCGTAACCGCGTCAGCCCTAACAGAATCCTAAGCGCATTGACTGACCGGTGGGATTCTCCGCTTTTGAAGAAGTGGATGAAACTCCACACTTCTTAGTAGTATATTAATTTTATTATTAATTTAGTTGTTATTAATTTTATTTTTTTATTTTTTATTATTTTACTAACTCTAGAAATAAGTCTGTCCACTAATACAATGAGTCTTGTTACTTGAAAATAAATTATTTGAATTTGAATTTGAATGTGCTACCCACAGCCACTTAAGCCTGGCAACAGAACTCTCCGAGCTACGAATATGACACTTATTATTATTTTATTTATTTCTAGGTTACTTGAACGAAAACACATCAGCAATATTGAACCCTGTCCTAAAGAGAATAAGGGCGGTATTGTGTTGCTTGTAAAATGTGTTGATGAATGAAATGCGTAAGATATTATCTGTTTTTTGACCTTTCCCCTTGTCATGATAGCTAAACGAAGTTTTGTTTGTAAATAGATGCCTACTTAAATGTGTCATTTAAGTTAATATGTCAGTCAAAATAATATATACAAGCATTACGACTGTGGCATAGAATATGTCAACCAGCTGAGGAGACGGAGAGGGTTATGCTCGGGGTTTCTCTACAGGATCGAATCAGGAATGAGAAGTTCCGTAGAAGAACAAGGGTCACCGACATAGCCAATCGGATAGCTCATTAAAATGGCAATGGGCAGGCCATAAAGCACGCAGAACAGATGGCCGTTGAGGTCGAAAAGTTTTCGAATGGAGACCACGGACTGGCAAGTGCAGCGTGGGACGTCTACCAACGAGATGGACGGGCGGTTTGATAAAGGCCGCAGGTTCAGGGTGGATGCAAGTCGCTTCCAACCGTAATGATTGGGCGTCAATGAGGGAGGCCTATGTCCAGCAGTGGACGTTCTACGGCTGAAATGATGATGATAAATGATAGAATATGTAAATTGCACAGCATGGTCACTTTCCGCCTCCCGCCGATATCGGCTTCCCCCGCATGCGGCTGTCGACTGTTTCCATGGCCACACATAGGTGTGTGTAAAGTCGACTATAAATATATCGATACGGCCAAATTTACAAAAATATACACGACATTGAAAACGGAAACATGGCCGCTCTAAACAATCCTGGCGGTTGATGATCTCCGCAGAAGCGCCCCGTCCGTCTCTTCTGTCTGTTTTGGATCGCGACGCTTCTATACATTTATAAAAACTGATTTAAGGGACGCCGCGACTTTGACGCGCCCCTATCCCGCGTCTCTTCTATGTGGCTTGCGCCTATACTCCATTTAATTTAGAATTATAAACCACAACAACATTATATTGCGGCTCGTGAACTGTAATCTCTTTACAATTTGTACTAGAGTAACAATTGACGACACGCAAATAAAGTGACATTAAAACAATTTTATTTTGCGGCTCCCAGACTATTGTACTGTACTATTTGCTAGGTAAGAAATAGTTGACGAGCCCCAGTACAATGATGTTGTGGTTTTCAATTCTAAATTAAATGAAGTATAAGACCGTTCGAGAAGGCGACGTACTGTGGACGCCCTGTGCCACAGAATAAGTAATAGTACCTACTAACGTACAGAAGGATCACTCTCGAACAAAAGTCAACGTTAGGAATAAAAACTTGCCTACTCTTATTGCTTGCACGCGAAATTGAAACTTATCGTGTGATATGAGCGTTCATATTCCGTTGGGCACCACTTATCCGAAATCAAGGGCACAGGGTTTCCACTCGCCGATATTTGGTAGGTATATGAATTAAAAAAGATAACAGTGTGTATTAATTCAGTAAACTACCTACCTTTAGTAAGTAAGTAAGTTATTTATAAGATCGTTTAGAAGTCATTGTTTGATGCAAAAATCACAGAAAAAAGATGCTTAATTACGCAAGACACGGCTAGCGTGCGAACTGAAGGCCGAGCGACAACCTACTGCCATACTCCTCCCCGGGAGGAGCGCCGGCCGAACATACCTAAACTGCGGAGTGAAACCCCTCTGTCTCCGCCCCATCCAGGGGACATAGGACGGCCAGTAAGTCAAGTAAGTCGACTTTATTGACTTTACATTAAAGTTGTGTATACATATTTTCTCTACGGGATCGAATCAGAAACGAGGAGATCCGTAGAAGAACCGGGGTCACCGACATAGCCAAACGGATTAGCTCGTTGAAATGGCAATGGGCAGGCCATATAGCACGTAGAACAGATGGCCGTTGGGGGCCAAAAGTTCTGGAATGGAGACCACGGACTGGCAAGCGCAGCGTGGGACGTCCACCAACGAGATGGACGGACGATTTGGTGAAGGCCGTAGGTTCAGGGTGGATGCAAATCGCTTCCAATCGTAATGATTGGGCATCAATGAGGGAGGCAGTGGCGGTCCTACGGCTGAAATGATGATGATGATATTACATATTTTTGTAACTTTGGCCGTATCGATATTGTTGTAGTTGAATGTACATCAAAGGCCGAAAGGTTCTCGAGTGGCGTCCGCGGACCGGAAGACACAGTGTAGGTAGGCCTCCAACAAGATGGAGCGACGACCTGGTGAAGGTAGCGGGAACGCATTGGATGCGGATGGCGCAGGGCCGATCTGTTTGGCGAGCCTTGGGGGAGGCCTATGTTCAGCAGTGGACGTCTTTCGGCTGAATCGATGATGATGATGATGATGATGTACATCATTGCGTTCATGAAATGAAATTTAATGGTTTATTTAGGTTTAAAATCGGCACCGATTGGGTTCCAAGTGACGGGTACCGGAGCAGCGGCAGAGCAAAATGAGCATGGCGGGACCGTTTTGACCCATTGCAAGATTTTGCGAACGATAGGAGTGGGCGGTAAGAAAAAAGGGAGGCCTTTGCCCAGCAGTGGGACATCCAATAGAATAGCTGGAGTCGCCATGTAAGAGTGGTAAGGGTAAGAGAGGTGTGTAGACGCTCTGCTATACCAGTGGTATCGGGGTGTGTATCATAATATCGAAATACGAAAAACCAAAAATGTATTATGCTGGCTCGGAGGTTTGCACGATGTAGCGAGCAAGTTAAAACTACGCTTTTTAAAGGATTTTGCCAGTCATTTTACACGTGCAGCCTCTGGATAGACTATACTCAGAGGGCATACAGCGCACTGCGAGTGCAGTATAACTATGCGTGCAGGGTGCAGTTCGGGCTGCCGCGATACTACAGTGCTTCAGGTATGTTCGCAGAGAGACGGATAGATGGTTTTCACGCCATCTTAAGAAAGCGATCTGTCTCGCTGCTGAGCCGCTGGCGCGCCAGCCCCAACACCATCCTGGGCGTGCTGGCCGACCGGTGGGACTCGCCGTGGCTGAGACACTTTGTGCAGCTACACTGCCCTTCTTCATAGTTTGTATTGTATATTTATTTTTTTAGTTCTTGTATTTCATTTTTATTTTATTTTTTGTTTTGTTTTTATTTCTTATAACTTGTGTGTAAAATTGTTTTGTATAACTAACCCATAGTTTAAGTAATCACTGTTACTAACACATTATGGACTACGTCTGGAAATAAAATATTTATTATTATTATTATTAAAATATCTCAATATTTTTTTTTCTGAAACCGTGCTCGGAATAATCATTGCAAAACAATAACTTGGAAATGGAAAGGAATGTAATAGAGGGGCATTTTGAAAAAGGTTTTCTTATTAAAAATCACGAGTACGTCTATTAATTTCAACACACAAACAACGACGTGATCTTATGCTTTTTCTTTTCGAGGTATGCAGCCTTAAAATGAATATACGAAATCGTATCACAATTATCGAACCTTTTTTGTAGTCAGAAATAGAAACGCCAGCGACTCTCACTCAATGCAGTTTAATGTCTTTGTTAAAACCAATATGTTATAGAAAACTGGTTTCGCGAGTACTTGCCAAGCTAAACTAAGTAACAACTCGCTTAACTTGTTAGGTAAGTAAGGTTCAATGTCAGTTGCACGGCTAAGAGTTAATTGTAAAGAAGTGCGAAATCGACCATTTACGAGTACAGTCGAAAGCATTAACACATATTATGGATTATGAATATTCGATTATAAATTTTAACTGAAATAACTTAGCTTGTAAGCTTTTACTAACAAAAAATGGATCTATGTTGTCTGAAATAAATAAATAAATAAATAAAATTATGTAAACAGTCATCGCGCCAAAATATATAAACACCAACCTTATGGTTAATGGCATAGAGTTGTACAGATATTTTTGACACATTGTTTTTGGACTCCGTCCGCGAAGAATAGCAGCCTACGACCTTATCCTCAGACCTACCGAATATAAAAAAAATGTCATAAAAATCGGTCGAGCCGTTTCGGAGGAGTTCGATAGCAAACACCGTGACATGAGATTGACCTAAAACTAAATGTTTGTACGCTTGCTTGCATGCTGAATACATGTGCTAAACTTATTTTAAACGACCGCTTTAGCCTAGTTGGTAGTGACCCCGCCTACGAAGCAAGAGGTCCTGGGTTCGAATCCCGGTAAGGGCATTTATTTGTGTGATGAGCACGAATATTTGTTCCTGAGTTATGGATGTTTTCTATGTATTTAAGTATTTATTTATCTATGTATGTATGTTTATCGTCGTCTAGTACCCATAGTACAAGCTTTGCTTAGTTTGGGACTAGGTCGATTTGTGTAAGATTGTCCTCTAATATTTATTTTTTATTTTTTTATTTTAGATCTTTATAACTACTGTATTCTTACAAATAAATGTTTTTGAATTTGAATTTTAGGGTGGAACCAAACGATGATCCTTTACTTAAGCAGGCGAAAGTGTTGATTAAACTGAACAACATTCTCCAAGGAGAAAAACGGAAACGGGTCGGAAAACGAAAAAAAAATTCATACTCCCATCTATACATATAATAAATCTGTAACAAGTCGGTGTCTGTACATTGAAGATATTTGAGAAAAACTGTCACTAGGGCTATTTACTAGCGCAATAGAACCCAAAACAATGTTTTTTAGAATTATTGTCAGTTTGTCTGTGCGTTTGTGCGCGCTAATCTCAGAAACGGCTTAACCTAGAAGGATGCGGTTTTCACTGTTAGGTTGGTATTTTCTTGGATTAACATTTTGTGTTTGTTTCATTTGAATCGGTTCACAAATAAGAAAGATACGTCTATTTTAAGAATTAATAGAAGAGTTTTTAGAAGTAGTGACTTGGGAGTAGGTACGGTGGTGAATGTGAACGCGGGTGTGCGGGGGGGGGGTTCGGTGGGGGGTCGGTGAGGGGGGGGGGGTTGCGGGGGGGTAATTTTTTTAAGCAAATTGGATAAAAAAATAAGCTGCCCAAATTACTAATTCCACGCGGACAGAGTCGCGGGCAAAAGCTAGTCTATAATATAAAAATGAATCGCTGAATGTGTTGCTAAGCGCATAACTTCCGATCGACTGCACCGAATTGGATAATTCTTTTTTTATTGCGTTTGTTATTGTCAGGAGAAGGATCTTATGAAATAAATTTAAAAAAAATACAACGGGGCGAAGCCGCAGGCATCAGCTAGTACAAAATAATATATTGGTTAGCTGATCGACTTACTATGGAAAGGTGAAAAAAATTCGTATTTCGACCTATGTTCCAAAATACTTCTCGATCCCGTTTACGTAAAAAAATCAATTACTATGGAAACATGGACGCGCGCGCGCGGAGGTGCTGTCCATGTTCCCATAGAATTGAAATTTTTACGTAAACGCGATCGAGAAGTATTTTGGTGAAGTAAAACTTATACTAAGCGTACAGTTTAAGCAACACTATCACCTGTTTTCGGGAAGGACCCCCGTTCTCATCCACTCTGTATTATATGATCTTGACCGTACCATGTTTCCGGACACGATTTGGTGCAAGAGTAAGTTTTTGTTAAAAACTTCATTTTCAAGGCAAGCTTTTTCGCTAACTGTACTTTTTGTTGTCTGTACTTCCATTATCATCCAATCTACATAAGTATACTAAATTTCAAGTTGATCCGACTACTGGAAGTGGGTCAAATTTAACTTCGAAGATTTGACCCGTAAATACATTTTATATATAAAAATCTCGTGTCGCGGTGTTTGTTATCGAGCTCCTCCGAAACGGCTTGACCGATTTTTATGAAACTTTTGCTCTATATTCGGCAGGTCTGAGAATAGGTCGTAGGCTATTTTTTATACCCCTATTCTTCGCAGACGGAGTCGCGGGCAAACAGCTAGTATTTATATACATTGCAAGTTAATAAAAAGCTTTTAAAAAATAAATAGTATCTGAGGCTGTATGTCTTACGCGCAGACGTCCGTTACTGACTCGTCTATCAACGCACTCAAACCACTCAACGGATTGTGCTGAAATTTGGCACACAGATAGCTATTATGACGTAGGCATCCGCTAAGAAGGGATTTTTAAAAATTCCCACGGGATAGGGAATAAATGGTATTCATATTTTGGCTTAAAAAGTGACTCTATCTCCGTAACTATAATTATTGGAGACTTCAAATTTGCCATGCAGGCAGGCCATTATAACAGTAAAAAAAAATGATTTCCAGAAAATCCCACGGGTTAAAACGTTGGCTGCGGCGCTGATTTTTACGTACATTCAGACCGTGCGTTACTTAAGCGACACACAGCCCCGCCCGCACAGGCGGTAAGACGCGTACCGTGCGGAAAAACATGGTTTCGCAGCCAACATGTTAATAAATAACGGGATACTGATATCGATTATGATGACGATGGATTTTAGGATTTTTGCTTTATCCAATGACATAGATGAAGAAGCTTAACCACACGTTTGAATGCTGCGCGGGCGAATACGCGAGCAAAAGCTAAGTAGTAAGTAATAAAGTTATAGCAGCAGTAACAGCATTAAGGAAGATAGCTATTAAGACTATAAAGTAGAAGCTTGGCCAAGTGCGAGTCAGACTCGCGCACGAAGGTTTACGTACCATTATCTATGAAAACGGCAAAAAAATTACGCTTGTTTTAAGGGAGCCTATTTTATATATTATATTTGTTTTATTCTGTTTTTTAGTATTTGTTGTTATAGTGGCAACCGAAATACATCATCTGTGAAAATTTCAACTCTCTAACTATCGCGGTTCATTCAGCAGTCTCAGTAATAGGATCCCGCTTTTACCCTTTGGGTACGGAAACCTAGAAATCACTGTTTGTGTCACAAAACTTTTTTTAGCTAGTTACTTATCCTAACCTAAATTGTCACTGGCCATAAAGAATGCCTTATAATACATAATTTATAAAAAAAAATCACGTTCACCTTCTGTCACAAGAAAGGAAATGCGTGTTTTATTTTACAATATTTTTTAATGTTGTTTTGAATAAACACAATTAATATTGTGTACTAACGTAGGCTATGCTAACAACTCTATGTTTTCTGAATAAATAATAATAATCTCACTCCTTACCATAACCCGATAATCTTGTTCAAAACATAACAATCCCATCGCCATTCTATGTCGCTCCCTACCTGGGAATGAAGGACTGTCGGCAAGCATCCTAATGGTGTATTAGGGGATAGACCTCCATAGTTTCGCCCATCTCATATTGCTTGTAGCCACTGATACGGTTAAAAGACTTCCTTTAATTGTCGATCCGAAATGAAGGACCAAATCAAAGTCCATGGGTTAGATTAGAATTACGGCCGTCCATTATTGTCGTTCATTCCCGATCGACAAATACGGATTCGTACACTCTGCATCCGTCATGTCCTAGTTTACAGTCTGATACAGCCGGCGATGAACGTGTTAAAACAAAACAGTAAACAAAAGAATGAAAACAATTTCTAACAATAAAATAAAAGCACGACTTTTAAATCTTAACAAAAACGCCTGCGTAATTGTTTTACGTCAGAAATTAAAAACTTACGTTTTGTTTTTTTAATCCCACACACTTAACACTGGCACTTTGCAATACCCTTTGCACGTTAAAATGTCCGCTTTCCCGCGCAATCGAGTAAGGAGTGATCGGTTCGCGTGCGTCTGACGTTTTGGTTTTTTTATCTCAAAGGCAATGGCTACTGCTGTTCGGTTTCACTTAACTCGTATTTAAGTAAGCGCTGTGAGTGGGGAAAATGTGATAATACATAGTTATTGCGTCATTATTTAAGAAGCGCAATGTCGTTAGATGTAGGGTTCGTTTCAGATATTGTCAACCATTCGGAACACAGGCTGTAACTAATTGGTTTGTTGACATCTTACAATCTTTTCTAGAAGCAACTAATGATAATTTGTAACTCCGCACAGTAGAGTAGGTACTTCCCAACCTTTGCCGTAGACACCTAGCTAGTGATTATATTCTCTTCGGCAGTTGTCATTCGGTGAGCCGGCTGGTAGGTAAATAAAGCGGCTGTCAAACGAGAGTGTCGCATCTGTTACGTAGTAACCATATGTACTCTGTGACTGCTACTAGCACCAATCAATCCAGTTCTTTGTCTGTCTTTACGCTAAGTTTCATCTAAAACCGTTCGACAGTTAATGCATGATTGACTAACAAACATTCAAACATCCAAACGTCTTTACAAACTTTCTCGTGTACTTCTACCTAATATTAATAAGATAGGTATAGGTAACGCCACCAGACCGCCGCCGCCGCCGCCGCCGCCGCCGCCGCCGCCGTCTGGTGGCGTTACCTCTAGGACGTGGCACTTTTTACAAAGTTGCCCAAGAACAAAGAAAGCAAGGGGCCTTGCTTAAATTCTTTATCTATAAGTACCTGACTTAGTCCTCTATTTATCATAATAATCATTAAACAGAGTTCAGAAAAAAAACTGGTTTAATCTAGATATTTCATAATACAATGCACTTACACCTAAATACATACAGACACTTTATCAAGTGAGATTTATTTGAACTGCCAATATATTAATCAGTTTTATTTGGGGTCGTCTCTTATCATTGTAGGTATAAAGAAAGAGTACCTACTAAATAATTATTTGCTTATAGAAAGAGACAATAAACATAATAGTTTAAAAACTAAAAACACTTTTGAATAGTAAGCTTAAGATTATATTAATCCTATTCTATCCTCCTAATGTTATATACTAATGATAATGTTTATATAATTCATTTATTTATTCAACAGGTTAAAAAACAAAAACAAACATAATAAAACTTAAACTATAAATAGAAAATTTGCCCTAAATCGCCGTCAATGGGCAAGGTGCCCAGAAGGCTGGCCGTGTTTCCTCGCTGTATAGCGATACTTATTCGCTGTGCGAAATAGTGGCCAGCCCTCTGGTCGCCCGAGGCCTCTATTAGTCGCGTCGACAAATCTTTGTATAGCCGACGCGCACTTGGCCCCCATGGCCCCAAGTTTTCAACGCCAAACGCCGCAAACATGTAGCTGGTTCCTAGGGCGGCATATTTGCGGCGTTTGAAGCTTTCAACCGAGGATGCCGCAGCGCCAGCGGTGACGTTGGTGCTTGGAACATGGGACGGTGCCAGGGTATCAACACAAGTAGCATTCCAAACTAGCGGCCAACCCATGCTGCAAGTCCAAGGCACCAGCGACATTCCGTCAGGCCTCTTGCCGTCGTCCATGGTCAGCCCGCTGGGGTCGAGGACTGCCGGCACTCTCACACTGTCAGTGGTGGTGGGGGACAATGTTGCACCACGTCCGTAGGAGAATACCCACCGCTTCCCTACACGTGACCCCTGGGTGGTGCTAAAAGTGCAATAAACTGGAAGACGTACCTTGTTCTCTTTGAATCTGACGGCTCTTGTCACTGCGAACGGAAATGCTAAATCAATGTCAAAACGGCACCTCGTGCCCTCGGACTAAAGACATAGGGCCTTCTGCCCGCGTCTGCACTTTTAATAAAGAAGGCATTAGCCAGTCAAAATCTGATTGCTTAAGTAGATTAGCTAATGACAATAAAGGGAACATAATCCTTTTGCAAGAACCCACGCTGCGGACCTTGCACATCTATCCCGCCGAGGTGACGTTTCCGGGTACCAATTGATCGGAGCTATCTACCACGGCCAGTATGGTACCGCTACATATGGGCGAGCGCCACTTCTGCCATCATCAAGAACCTTAGTATCTTGAGCTTGGGATGAGCCTCATTTTCCCGTTAATTCGCTTTGTAAGTAAATAAATAAATTCATAAATAAATAAATATAGGTACAAATAAATAAGGCTCATCCCAAACTCAACCCAAACCTCTCGCAAACCAGTGATTTTTGGCGTTCCTGAATAGCAGTTCAAACCAAACCCAACCCAAACGATTGAATTACCGCTACCAAACTCGTGAAGCCCCGTTCCTGAATTTAGCCCCTGTCCTATATCCTTTCCTGGGACTCAAACATTCTCATACTATAAGTACTTACTACATTTAATTTAGAATTCTAAATAAAATGGAGTATAATGCTCATCAAAGTTGGGCGTATTTTAGATATTTATGAAACTTAGCTTTTACCCGTGATTTTGTCTGCGAGCAAATAAAATTTATGGTCAAACTTCCGATCTCTATCCCGCGGGAAATTCGTACCTTTTACGCAACTCTATTATCCCAAAGGAATGGTTACGGAGATAGGGCCCCATTGAACTGAATAGCCTTAGAGAACCTGACTACGAAGCTTGAGGTCGCGGGTTCGATTCGCGGTCGGGGCAGATATTTGTGTGAAAAATACGAATGTTAGTGCTCGAGTCTTGGATGTTTAATATGTATTTAAGTATGTATTTATCTATAGAAGTATTTATTGAATCAGGCGTTACTTTGCGGAGGTTCGAAGGTCGCGGGTGAGCAAAGTAATTGTTTTAGTTCTATTTAAGTATGTTTATCCGTTGTCTAGTACCCATAGTACAAGCTTTGCTTAGTTTGGGACTAGGTCAATTGGTGTGAATTGTCCCGTGATATTTATTTTATTTATTTAGGCTGGATTTCACCTAGCTTTTATTCCGAGAATAACCCTTACTCTCAGATAGTAATGTCAAATCACTATGGCGGTTTGACATTACTATCTGAGAGTAAGCGTTATTCGCGGAATAAAAGTTTGGTGAAATCCAGCCTTAATATAATAAATCCCGTTTTTGAATAATAATAGAGCCTTAGGCGGTAATGGAATTTTATAGTCTACGAGGACACGGAAGCAAGAAGTTAATCATTATAAATAAGCTAATTACTTATCACTTACGTATTAGAGATAGAGATTCCGTACGGATAAGCTCGTAGTTAGGAGTGAATAAACACGTCGTTTGTAGGTAATATCAAGGATTATAATATAATATATATTACAGTACAGTACAGCCATAGTACAGTACCTCTACCATGAATGAGTTTGCACTAGTTTGCAGTGACCGTACTCGCTAGCGACGGCGTAAATGATTTGTATGGAGAATTGTACTTCCGTAAGTACGCTAGAGGCGCAGTATGCTTAGTATAAGTTTTACTTCACCAAATACTTCTCGATCGCGTTTACGTAAAAATTTCAATTCTATGGAAACATGGACACGCGCGCGCGAATGCTGTACAATTCTCCATACAAATCATTTACGCTTTCGCTAGCGAGTACGGTCACTGTAAACTAGTGTAAACTCATGGTAGGGGTACAGATCGTCCGCAGAAAAATAGTTCGATTATTAAATCTAGATGGCGCTGAAATATAGCCTGAGGCTTTGAAAGCAAAACAATAAGACTACCGATGTTTCATATTACTACAAATGTATTATTTTTCAAAAATATTGCAGAATAATACATTTGCAGTAAAATTAAATCTCTGTAGTCTTATTGTTTTGCTTTCAAACCCTCGGGCTATATGTCAGCGCCATCTAGATTTAATAATCGTTCTATTATTCCGCGGCCGAACTGTATGTATTATGGCGATTGCTAATCCAGTCTATATCATCCTTGATAATATTATATTGACTTAACACCTTGTATCCTAATCTAATATATAAAAATCGGTGTCCCCTTGAATCGTACTTAGACAAATAAAATTTTTCATCGAATTTCAACTCGAAACTCGTTTTTTTTTGTGTAAGTAGTAATAAAATAACACTACTTAATGGGTCAAATTAATTTGAGTTCAATACAGGGTTATTTGTAATTCACTAGCATCCTTTTAACCCTAAACTCCTACTACTTAAACAAATGTTTTTTGTTTTACGACTTTTGTCATAACTTAATATTTTTGGTGTAATAACGTTTTGAAAATTTGAGATTTCCTCTTATTTTTACGATACTCTGTGTATTTGTATGGGAAAAAAAGTGCTTCATTTTAAAAAGTCGTAAAACAAAAAACATTTGTTTGAGTGATAGGAATTCAGGGTTAAGAGGATGTCAGTGAATTAAAAATAACCCTGTATATCAACAAAACAAGCGAGAATAAATTGCCATTGAAATCACTTTCAGAGGTACCAAAAATCTCATACGATATTCTTACCCTCATAATTAGGCAGTGACGCAAAAAACCTTGCCAACGCAGCGTGGATGGTTCTTTCGGGCAAGCTATCGTCAAATGTTTTTGAAGTGTACGTAAGAACAATATGACGAGTTTTATGAACGAAATTGGATAAGACGTTTTTCTTGGGACATTTATGTAATATGGTTTTAAAAAAAAGATAAGGTAAAAAGGAATATTTTGATAATTTAATCTAATTCATAAAATAGTTGGCTTCCTGTGAACAGTAAATTATAAGAATATCTGTAAAAATTAAGTTTTTACAACTACTTGAAATTGAGAACACGAAAAAACGTGAGACCAGAGAATGACCCAATTACTTTGCTCACGCGCGCAGTAATTGGGAATGTCTAAAAATAATTGCCAGTGATTATTATATTTTTTTTGTATAGAAAAGTCAATTAAAAGAAACTAATTTCAATATTCTGTCACTATTTGGTCACTACTTTTTTCTAAATTAATTAGGTATTGAAACTATTTTGTTTGATGACGTCAGATTATAATTGAGGGCTCCCACACTGCCAAATTTCTAAATCTTATCTAAATGCGTACGATAAGGCAACCCCTTTAATTACTTTTTGCGTAGTGGTACACTGTAACTGGTGGCACTTTACTGGCGCTGTCAAAGTGCTAGATGTCAGGCAGCGGATCCAAATCACACTCCGTAGTATAATTTATTGAATCAGCCGTTACTTTGCGGAGGTCCGAGGCAGACAACACCTAATTTTGTTGAAATTGATGTCATTTAAACAGTTTTTTAAGAAAAACTGTTTGTTCTAGCACATCAAAAAATTATATGTTAATAATTCATCATATTTCAAACACCGTGGACGGACTCGATACATAATTGGACTAAATCGGCTCGATAGAAAATAATTGCAAAGATAGGTCTTAAAATCATCATTAAACGGTTCTATGTATTTATTTTTTTGGCGTATGCGTCTGCAATTAAAAACATGAAGTGAACATATTCATACCTAAACCGCTAACGAGTCATATTTCACAAATAATCCACAGTTTTTTTTTAATTCAATATTTGCCCGATAAATTTCAATATACCCGGCTGCCCAGTAATAGCGGCATCTCGTTTACTCCGATGCAAATAGACAGTGTGCGCCGACGTTGGTGTTGACAGCGTCTTAATGAACTGAAACAATTCCTTTGCTCACCCGCGACCTTACGATAGTTAGGTTTATGCAAGAAATGCGTGTTTACCTATGCAGTTCCTCCACACTGTACGAACACACCCAAATCACATAAACCCAACCATCACCACAACCAAACTACACTGACGCGTTTCGAACTCAACCAGAGCTCATCCTGAGAGTAGGTACCACCACCGTACGCTATGCTACCAAATGTTAGCAGCTGCGAGCAAAGCCGGCGGCAAATACTAGTCTTACTAATATTATAAACGCAACAGTTTGTAAGGATGTATGGATGGATGTGTGGATGTTTGTTACTCTTTCACGCTAAAACGGTTCTGATGCAATTTGGCACACAGATAGTTTTACAACCTGGATTAACATATAAGATACTTTTATCCCGGAAAAATGCATAGTCCTCGTTGTATGTACTCGTATAGTGTTAACAATTTCTTCGCAGACGGGATTCCGGGCAACAGCTAGTTACATATAAAACCACAACATATACACATGTACATACATATATGTAGTTCCCATAGAACGCCAATAACTAGAAATATAGTAGGGGAGCCCAAGAGGGGATTTGGGGAGTCACTCGAGCGCGGCAGATTAATATATGGGGGGATACCTTATACCCTCTAGAGTACTGTACCCCCATTAATATACGGGGGTATATGAGCATTTCATGTGGGGGGGGGGGGGGGGGGTTGCCTGGGCACCCCGTCAGAATACTTAGTAAAAAAAAATAGATTCTTTGAAATACTCCAGAGCGTCAGATTTTGATAATTTGATATAGGTAACGCCATCAGAGTTGAGGTCACGCACACAGCAACATCTCATGTAATGACAGCGGGATGAAGAAAATGCATGTAGTTGAAACAAAACAGAAAATAAAATATTGTGATGTATTTTATTTAAATCAGATAAGCATATTGTTTTATTTCAAAAATGAGTTATATAAAAAAAATATAATATGCATAGTATTGCGTAAGTATTTATTGTCATCATAAGGTCATATAATAGCTATTTATGCAACTGTATCGTAATAGGGGTCCTTAAAACACGAATGTTTCATAAATGGTCACATGAGTGTTTTAAGGCCTAATTACGTACAGTTGCATACAATATTTTATCTTCTCTCACACCTTTTTTTGCATTTTCCATGCCATAAAATCTTGATAGCATTTTTCATATAATTTTCTGGACTTTCCTGGTAATCAATTATGAGTCATTTCCTTCGCTGCATCTAAAATATCGGGCGGAGTCAAATTTTCTTCCCATTCACTTATATCAGACATTTTTTAAGCAAGAACACAATAAAATTTTCCCACGAAAATTCATACAACAAAACGACACGTAAAATCGCTGTCAATTGAAATTGCGAACAATGTAAATAAACCATTTAATGAAATATCCATATTCTAACACATCCTCAAAGGTGGGCGCACTCAGCCACGTGGTGGGTGCCGCACGACGGTTACCGGCGGCGAGGCAGGCCCAGGCGCAGATCGCGAGACGACCTGGACGCAGAGTTAAACGATTGGCCAGATTTCGCTCAGAACAGGGAGCTGTGGAGGACAAGAGGGGAGGCCTTTGCCCAGCAGTGGGTCACAATTATAGGCTAGTAAAAAAAAAAAACACTTGTTTATTGTTTTAATGGTTTAGGATAGTGTTGTGGTAAGTATTGATTAAATAACACACGGATTTAGCAGTATTTGATGAGGGATAATGGAAATTAAAGACATTTTAAATACAAGGTATGTTTACATTGTTTGTAATTTCAATTGACTGACAGTTTAGGAACGGAATGGCGCTAAAACCCAGTACGTCACCGCGCATGTGCGCGCATGCGCTGAAGCCCGCTTCTGCCACAGATAAGTGAAAATTGGAATCAAAACTTGGTGATATAAACTTTTTGGGTTTGCCCTTTATAGTAATGGTAAAAAAAATTGTATTATAACATTATTTCGTTAGAAGAAAAGTGTTATGATGTGTTTTTTTTTAATATTTCGGTATTGTGTTTATAAAGTATGTCAATATAAACTCGTTTTGAATTTTATAATTCGAATTTTACGATATGAGAGTAGATAAACTCACATTTTCATTCACTCACTCATTCATTCATTCACTACCTTTTGTGTGTGTGTAATCATTCGCCTCAACTCTCATGGCGTTACCTATACTCCAGCGTGATACTGATGATAAATGTATGATAATCTGCCACTTTGCATGGTGGGGGTGGCCATACGGAAGGGCGAGCCTTAAATTTTTATAGGGGATGTTCATTCCAAAGACTGACGATTTGGAAGTAAAATGTGCATTGTTCCGCTATTAATTAACCCACCTTATTTTAATCTGACGCGTTAGAGTATTTCAAATAATCTATTTTTTTTACTAAGTATTCTGACGGGGTGCCCCAGGCAAACCCCCCCACATGAAGTGCTCATATTCGGAGGTATAGTTGGAATTTTATAAGCTGGGAGTTTAGGACTGCAGACCTCATCTGGTAATGATAACATTGTTCTCGTTTTTTCTATTATGGACGCACTACAACGCCAACGATCCACCTGAGTACCGCTTACAATGACGAAAAGCCTTTCTTAATGAGTTAAGCTTTTGCAATTTCAACCTTGTTACTTAGAGAAGACGGTAGCTATTTGTTTGCATTTTTTGTTACTTGTTCTGATTTGTTATTAGCGGTAGGCTTCAACAAACGAGAACAATGTTATCTTTACCAGATGAGTTCTGCAGTCCTAAACCCCCAGCTTATAAAATTCCAACTATACTCTAGAAGGTATAAGGTATCCCCCCATACATGAATCTGCCACGCTCGAGTGACTCCTCAAATCTCCTCTTGGGCTCCCCTACTAATACCGCAATACGTAAATTGAGGTAGGTAAGGTTGTTTAAACCAGTTCTGTTATAATTACATGGGTATACACTTTTAGTATTTCCACTCTAATAATAAACACGTTAGAGTTCCCTTTTGCTGATTGCTTGAGCGGAAGCTTGGTATAAGAAAATATCTAGACTGTAATCTAGGATAAGAAAAAAACCTTTACAATGCATATGCTCGGAAAGTGCCTCTTGACGCGAGTCAACATATCTATAGAAAGTTAGTCATCCCAGCACACTTTCGCAAGTGTGAAAAAAAATTGTATGGATTTTACTTTCCACACGCGTGCGGAAAAGTAACTTTTTAAATTGCCAATTCTCAAAAAGTTGTGTCCAAACTAGTGTTTAAAAAATAAGACTAGAGAGTTGTGTCTTCATAATTCAGCTTTGCACAAATAAGAAAATGTTTGATGCAACCAAATGAATATTTACTGATAAAATAATAAAACAGATTGTTTTAATATTAAAACACACAAATTTTTATTTCGACAAAAGTTTTGAAATAAAAAAATTAGTACTAAAATAATTCCTTGAGTCCATTTCGGACCGTACGACATCTGCGCTTTCAGTGCGCGCGCATGGCGTAACACGAACGAATCATGTTTACCCGTTCGCGCCTGTCAACCAATGAGTTTTCAGTGCGCGCGCATGGCGTAACACGAACCAATCATGGTTCGTTCCGTTCGCGCCTGTCATGAAAACCCGCCACAGTAATGTTCATGAATTCAGTCCGGAGAATTAATTTAAGTTTGGTAAATTAAAATGAAGAGTTCAAGTGATGAATTTACATAGGACTTAACGCCGCCTGACGTCCTAGACCAAGCACAAAATTAAATGTGATAGCCTCCTGCTGACTAAACCGATGCTGAAATATGTAAACATCTACGAGACTTTCCCTCAATGAAAGGTAAATAAGAACGCAACATCTTTTTCCGAAAATGTTTATGAGCCCGCGCAGACAGAGAGCGGTCTGGAGTTCCGAGTTCAGAGTTCTGCGTTCTTTCGAATGTACTGAGTCTCTTATGATAACGCACACAGCAGGCGAGTGGAACTCTCGAGCGATGGAAACACAGAACTCTGAACGCGGAACTCGGTACTCCAGACCGCTCTCTGTCTGCGCGCGCTCTTAGCCCCAATTTTTTTCCTCGCTTAATGCATTGTAAAATGTTGTATGTTGTATGAAAGTAGGAAATTCCCAACTCATGTCGGCTAAACCAAACTCGCTTCGCTCGTTTGTTTAGATCTCCGCCATTCGTTGGGAATAGCCTACTTTCCGCACTTGTATCATAAATAACTATTGGCCCATCGAACGGAGGATTGTGAGTAAAGCTCGCACTACTGACTTTGAAAGGTTTTTTTTTTCAATTATTTTTTTATTATTAGAGGGAGGCAATCAAGCAAGCCGGTCATTTGATGGAAAATGATCACCAACTGTCCGTGAATATCAACAGCTCAAGGATAGTCATTGATCTTTTCATCATCATCATCATTCAGCCGAAAAACGTCCACTGCTGAACATAGGACACCCCCAAGGCTCGCCAAACAGATCGGTCCCGTGCCATCCGCATCTAATAACGCGATCCCGCAAACTTAACCAGGGCATAACATTTGGTACAACTAATATTACAAGCGGAACTCTCGCTTCAGTTATATTAACTAGAAAGGGAGTTCCGCTTGTAATATAAGTTGTACTTTGTTATGCAATTCGGCCCTGGTAGTCGTCGTCTGGTCGTCAGATCTTTTGCCAGTTATTAAAGGAAAAACCCTTTTCTTGAAAGCTCCGATGTCATAGTTGTCTGGAAACACTGCTGCCGGAAGTTGATTCCAGTGTTTCACCGTACGTGGCAGGAAGTGCTGAAGAAACCGTACAGTGGTAGCCTCCCATTCATCGAGATGGCGACGATGGAATTTATACTTTCGCCGGGAGGTGCGATGGTGGAATTTTGCAGCAGGCAGCAAATGAAACCATTGGGGTTGTCTATTTTTTATAATGTGTAAAAAAACCATTTCGAGATAAATGCTTTTAATATCCTTTTCTGTAGTTGTAATGCATTTATAAAACACATGATATTAAAAGACAACAACAATAATAAATTAATACTATAACTATAAATAAAATAAAACTAACTATATGCATTTATTACATACCAAATAAGCAATGACCTTCATTTGACATTGAAGTAAATGTCGTAGATGGTCCAAGTTGTACTTTAATCGGTGTGGAATAGCATTATTTAGAATTCTTCACAATTTACGTGTGGATTAAATGACGGAGTTTGATTTGGACCCGCTGTCTGACATCTAGCACTTTGACAGCGCCAGTAAAGTGACACTAGTTACAATATACCACTACACAAAAAATAATTAAAGGGGTTGCCTTATCGTACGCATTTAGACAGATTTAGAAATTTAGTTTCTTTTAATGTACTTTTCTATACAAAAAAACCCATTGGTTATTTGTTTTAGACATTCACAATTCTTCGGAGCACTCACCGTGGTAGAGTCTATACAGAGAACACACGAAAAGAACCTACGTCCATTCGCATGGTCAAGGAATCCAAACGATCGGAAATTATTGACTGATCGATCACCTACATCGTTACAGAATGACTGTTGAGTATAAACGGATATATTTTGTCTACAAGTTGTAAGCATCTAAATAAGAAGTTTTTCATATCACGAGTATACGTCTGTTGTTAACTGTGTTTGTGAAGTTCTCAATCAGCACTATACCCGCGTAGGAACTACAGCCCAAGCCCTCTAATTTTGAGAGGAGGCCAGTGCGCTGCAGTGGGACTTAGCTGGGATGAGGATGATAAGAAAATAAAAATGCCCACATAGGTTATTTTTTGTTTCAAAAAAATGCCAAACTCTCATGGGAAATTGCCAGCACTATCTAATAATGTTGTTGACTTCCTAGGGGGTCTAAATAATCCAACCTAATTATGATATATTATATTGTTTACCTATAATAATGCTGTTATCAGTCATACAACTTGTTATAAATGGATTCATTTAATAGGTTATCAGTGGATGTGTTTGTATCGTGTGTTTTCTCGAATACTTCCAGATATATTACACTCAGCGTCGAAAATATCGCACCTTCTAGACATTTTCTTTCTCAACCTACTTTATACCCTACTTAATTAAGGTGGAAACGCACGCTCTAGGCGCGAAATTCAAACTTTTTACAGTTTTTAATTTATTGTGGGTAAACGGTGTAACTGTTTAACTTCATATGGTATTTGCGCTTGTAAAACAGTGTTCTTTATATTATTGTGTAAAGTTTTTTAAGAATAAAACTGTTAGCTTGAAATAAAAGTTGTCAAAACGTTGAAAGTCCGAATTTCTATGTTTGACAACTTTTATATCAAGCTAACAGTTTTATTCTTAAAAAGCTTTACACAATAATATAAAGAACACTGTTTTACAATCGCAAGTACCATATAAAGTTAAATAGTTACACCGTTTACCCACAATAAATTAAAACCTGTAATAATTTTGAATTTCGCGCCTAGAGCGTGCCGTTCCACCTTAAGGGTAAAGGTATGACTGTAGGGTATCATTTGAAAGGCAACAAAATGGACTTTTTAGAAAAATATAAATATAATCATTACTGTCACCAGGTATAACAAAAAAAGTTTATTGCGAAAACAAGAAAATGTTTGTCCAAAATATCAAAATTAAAACGTTTTTTTGTATGGGAGGCCCCTTAAATATTTGTTTTATTTTAATTTAATTATTTACTCTTAAAGTGAATATAAATAACTAAATATTCTGTGAATATTTCAAGCGTCTACCTGCTGTCTAACTTTTTTCGAAATCGCTCGCATCCACGCGACACGAGACCCCTGGGTGGTGCTAAACGAGCGATACAACTCCGGTGGTAGGCTTTGGCCGTGGCTGGTCACCACCCTATGGGCATAAGAATAAATAATAACAGAGTAGAAGGGAAACTCTCGCTCCGGCCGGACTCAAGGTCACGATATTAGAGTACTCGCTAAGCGAGAACTCAGTCAGGGTGTCACGGCCGGCGTCGCCGCACGCGCGTTTGGCTGTTAAATGTTTGCGCGTTCGTTTTATTGGAAACAAATAACAATTCAAAAACGATGCCAAATCACCTTAAATGGCTTCATTTGGTATGGCACTTGTAATAAATTCTTACTTAGAAGTACCTATCTAATGTAGGTACGTACAGTCAAGGATTTTAATTGTTAGGCCACTTGCCACTGTTCGTATTTTAGCCGTGTAATGCAAATCGGGTGAAGCCGCTTATACTCGTATATGCTGATTTGCATTACACGGCTAAAATACGAACAGTGGTAAGTGCCTAACAATTAAAATCCTTGACTGTAGTACCTAATGATTTATAAATCTCATTTTTTGTAAAACTAGAATAAAATAATGATTTCAAAGTAAATAAAAACTTAATATTTTAGCGATATTATCTTTAGACGTAAGTAATATTTAACAGTAAGCAACCCTAGCAACACGCCTGGACGACAGAGGGGTGTAACGACGTGAGGAGGGAAGTAGGTATATAAATGGCTACGCTGTTATTATTTATTCTTATGCTATAGGTTAAGCCAGGCTGCCAAACGGCTCTCGTGCTCCGGCCTGTTGCCTATAGAAGCCTTTCTGGAGTCGGGTCTGAGCAGTTGTGCAGAGCACGTACCGGTTACAGTGCCCCGTATTTGTTGTACGGTTTGCAGCTTGGGGGCGCGCGCAACACCGCGCCACGCGGCGGACATGACGTACAAATACGCGTTCTTGAATCTACATAAGCACGACGACGTCTGTACACGCGTACGCCTACATACATCGCGCGCGCACTCTTCTGGTTTCTGGCGGTTTCCGGCTATCTGCGCTTTGAGGGGTGGGGTAATTCGAATCGGTGCGGGGCGGACCGTTTCCATTCTGTACGTCAGTACTATTATATATTCTGTGACCGCGCTCAGCTGCCTTCTTCCTGCTTATTCCCTTAAATCAAGTCTAGGGTGAATGAGCATTTACTAACCAAGCCTACTCGTGCTCCATCGTAAGCTTCATCTTCGCTTTCCAAGAGGCGTGATTTTTTTCCTTTTGAGGTACGGAAGCCTAAAAAAAATAAAAGTCAGGAACTTTAACTTTCATTTTTTTTAAGAAAAAAATATTATAACATTAAGGGGACAATATATGCATATTTATAGATACTTAAATAACCTTAAAGTTACTACCACTTCCATCAGAGCAGGTGCGGCGGCCACTGCGGCTGAACACCTCAAACGGCGCAAATACCTATGCCTGTAGGACAATCTAGGACAATCGTACTTATTTGCACCGTTTGGGGTAGAAACTCTAGGCACATGGGGTCCAGGCGCGAAGAAATCTCCCGCCGCCGCCGCTATAGCCGCCTGCCTTCTGACCAGAAGTGACCACCAGTGGTAGAAACGACTGGTGACCAGAAGGCAGGCGGCTATTTCCGCCAACGATTGAGGCTGCCCATTCATCGCGGGAACGCTGTCTGCCTCCTGGGAACCATGCCGTCTGGTGGTAGCCTAAAATATATTTTTTATTTATAATTTTTTAGTTTTAGGTTCAGTTTTAATTTTCTTATATTTATAAATTGTGCAAAAAAATATAATTTCGAACTTCAAGAAAACACGGCTGTAACACATTTGTTATGTATGACATTTTCTGTTGAAAAAATGACTTTATAAGATTGAAATTAATTACCAAAACATATACTGCTATACGTTAGTAAACATTACATGAATGAATGCTAAAAAACCGCAATTACTATATACTATTCAATGCACGCAGAACTCGCGCGCTATCCACTCTCCGAGAATTCTAATGGACCCACAATTTCCTCCTCATACACGAAACATACAATTCCATACAAAAACAAGCTACATTTACAACCTTTTGGAACTACGTTCGATAAATAGTATACTACTTTTGCTTGGTGCTAGCTTAAATCCGAAAAGGCGTAAGAAAACACTTGATATTTTAAACATAAAAAGTACAGTTTTAAATTTTGGTCTTTATCTTCTAAAATAATTAACCGATTTAAATTATTTTTTCACAGTTCGAAAGGTTATTAAATTTAGATTTAAATTTACTATAGTTTATTGTAGAAAATTGTAAAACTACTAAGGGTAACGCAGCGGAACTGAGTGCAATGTTGACCGCACGCTTTTTAACAAAGAAGGATATTACACTTCAATATTACCAGGATGTCGTGCTCTCGTTTAAAAATGGTATACTACTTTTCAAGTTATTTTAGCGTATTACCCAAAGGTCCTATGTATGGGATAATACTCGTTTAATTTGGACTATTTGGCTGTGCACCTGTTTTTCGAAAGCGGGATACGTTGCGAAAAGGTATTTGAGGTTGTATCTGTTTTTGCAATAACAAATCGCTGTGATGTTTCGCAAAGTAAAAGTAGAAATTATGGAGCCCTATTTAATGCAGTTTTAGATCCATTAAGCGAAAAGACTGGCTTTTACTCGCAGCTATGCTCGAGCTAAGGGCGTAAATAAGTACCAGGCCGAATGATAGTTGGACTTCTAATTAGTAAACTATAAATTATTTCGTGTTAAAACTAGTCTTATATCGTTGATACACTGCATCTAGGATATGAAACATCAAACTCCTCCGAAACGGCTTGACTGATTTTTACGTTTTCTTTTCTCTATATTTGGTAGGTCTGAGTCGCGGGCAACAGTTAGTCTTCTAACATATAAAAAACCGGCCAAGTGCGCGTCGGACTCGCGCACGAAGGGTTCCGTACCATTATCTATAAAAACGGCAAAAAAATCACGTTTGTTGTATGGGAGCCCCCTTTAATATTTCCTTTATTTTTAATTTAATTATCTATTTTTATAGTGAATATATGTATAACTAAATATTCTGTAAATATTTTAAGCGTCTACCTGTTTCCGTTATCAATATCGAGCAAACACGAGCAAAAAAATCACGTTTGTTGTATGGGAGTAATACCTATTTATTATATACTGTTTTTGTAATATTTGTTGTTATAGCGGCAACTGAAATACATCATCTCTGCCGTGTCAGGCCTAAGTAACGTATCTCCAAAAACGACGATTAGAGAAAAACGCGATCAAAGTTTTTGTTTATCCACATCTCATTGCTTTACTAATGAAGTTTAAAATTTGAAATTTACACAGTAGGTTAGATATATTATTGTGACTATGTATTTTTAATTTTAACATTGTGCTACGAATCAATTTGAAAAAAACGGTTTTTAAAGTTTACACGGCCTTACTTTTCATACAAAATTCTGTAACGCAAAGTTGCGTATCTGCATATACGTTAGTTAAGCGTGACCATGTTCATTTTATTACCCAAAACTGTGTAATGGCCATAACCTGTATCTTTACTTACATTACTTTTTGGAACCAAGAACAGAACATTAAGTAAATTAAAAGTGGGTAGGCTCTTTTATCTAGCCCGTTATTTTATTTTATAGATATACAAATAGGTAAGAAGGTTAATAATCAGTAAAGTGGAAGCTAGAAAACTTTTAATTGAATTTTATCACAGCAACAATAATTCTATTAATTCTTAACTTTAAGGTATCTTTTTTACTAAATAATACTTACAACAAAATATTCTTATCTTCTCTTCCCCTCCCTCGCCTCTAGTTAAACATACTCTTAATAAAATTATAATCAATAGCTCTTGTTGGTTTCAGAAGGTGTTACGCATTATGAAATATAATTAAAATGCCTGATTTGAATTAAACTGCACCAAAAGATTTTTCAATTTCGATTCTGTGGCCGAGTTCCTGTATGACCTATCTAACGTATTTGAAATACGGGAGATATCCATTACAAGTGCGTACAAAAATCCCAGATACGTTAGTTCGGCTATCGGTGTTTTTATTGAATCATGGCATAAAATGAAAATCTCCGATATGTATCAGATAGTATAGCATCAAAAATGACGATTTAGCACTTTTAAGCGTATCTAACGTATCTCAAGTTACGTTACTTAGGCCTGACACGGCAGATCTGTGAAAATTTGTTGAATTTTTTTTTGTTCACAGCCTGGTGACAGGCAGACAGACGGACAGACGGACGGACAGCGAAGTCTCAGTAATAGGGTCCCGTTTTTACCCTTTGGGTACGGAACCCTAAAAACCTCGTGCCATGGTGTTTGTTATCGAACTACTCCGAAACGGTATGACCGAACTTTATGAGACTTTTTGCTGTATATTTGGTAGGTCTGAGAATAGGTCGCAGTACAATATATCAGTATTTGCAGTAACGTTGCAGTTGCAATGCAGTCTGTCTGTATCGGACCTAAGTAGTACCTAGTAGGCTAATGGTTTGACAAATGGCCTCTCAAGCAGAGGTTCGCGGATTCAAATCCCGGCTCGAACCTCTGAGTTTTTCGGAATTTATGTGCGAAATTACATTTGAAATTTACCAAGAGCTTTACGGTCAAGGGAAACATCGTGAGGAAACCTGCATACACCTGCGAAGACATTTGGCGTGTGAAGTTCTCAATCCTCACTGGGCCCGCGTGGGAACTACGGACCAAGCCCTGAAGTGGGATTTTAAGAGGCTGACAACACCTAATTTTGTTGAAATTGATGTCATTTAAACAGTTTTTTAAGAAAAACTGCTTGTTCTAGCACATCAAAAAAATTATATGTTAATATTCATCATATTTCAAAGACCGTGGACGGACTCGATACATAATTGGACGAAATCGGCTCGATAGAAAATAATTGCAAAGATAGGTCTTAAAATCATCATTAAACGGTTCTATGTCTTTATTTTTTTGGCGTATGCGTCTGCAATTAAAAACATGAAGTCAACATATTCATACCTAAACCGCTAACGAGTCGTATTTCACAAATAATCCACAGTTTTTTTTTAATTAAATATTTGCCCGATAAATTTCAATATACCCGGCTGTCCAGTAATAGCGGCATCTCGTTTACTCCGATACAAATAGACAGTGTGCGCCGACGTTAGTGTTGACAGCGTCTTAATAGGCTGGGATTATATGTTGTTGAAGAACAGATAACCGTTGGAGTAGACGAGTTCTTGAGTGGAGACCACGGATCGGCAAACGTAGCGTAGGACGTCCTCAGACTCGGTGGAGCGATGATCTTCGCAAGGCGGCTGGCAAGAGCTGGATGAGAGTGGCCGAGGATCGTGCTCAGTGGCGTGCCATGGGAGAGGCCTACGTCCAGCAGTGGACGCGCATAAGCTGATGATGATGATGATCAGGATATGTTGTTGTGCTACCTACGGAAAATTTACTAAGCTAATGAATGATTAATCGCTCACATAACGTATTATTTACGATAAGCATGATGTATTGTTGCCAGGCGTATTATCAGATAGAGAAGATAGTAAGTACCTATTAAAGTATATATCACTGTTTTAAACTTAGATTATTTATGCACTAGATAGAGCTTAGGTGGCATGGAAACGTCCCGTAAAAATATAAGCCAACTGTTGGCTTATATGTCATTTGCGTCATTTGTAGGGTTGCCAATAGTAATATGCTAAAATCCCCAAACGCATTGTCGAAATTCCCCACGTGTGGGGAATGAAAAATTATGTGGGCCGAGTGACTTAGTTTAGAGCTGTTGCGAATAATGAATTGTAGGAAATTAATCAAGACAAGCAGAAATTTGTTGTCAAATGTCGCTTATTTGTGTTCATACTTAAAATCCCCTCATTTTCCCCGAATTGAAACTCTCTCCACACATTCCCCAATCAGCTTCACTTTCCCCACATTTTGGGGAATGTGAAATTAACTGGTATCATTAAGCACGCACACAGTGACAACCGAAATGACGTAACGCGATCGTAATATGAAGCTGTCAAATGGATTTGTGGACGTTTTGTATCGCAATGTTTGCTACTGACGCTCCATCTAGTGCATAAATAATCTAAGGTTTTAAATTTGTAGATAAAAATATGTCGGTTTGAGATTGGCCGCAAGATCCATAATACCGAATATAGAGAAAAAAGTTCATAAAAATCGGTCAAACCGTTTCGGAGGAGTTCGATAACAAACACTGTGACACGAGATTTTTATACATTAGAGAAGATCTCGTGTTACGGTGTTTTTTATCGAACTCCTCCGAGACGGCTTGACCGATTTTTATGAAACTTTTTTTTCTATATTTGGTAGGTCTGAGAATAGGTCGGAGGCTATTTTTTATATCCCTATTCTTCGCGGACAAAGTCGCGGGCAACAACTTAGTACTTTTATGTGATTGTGTGATTTGGTTGTAAAATTGAAATTCCGGGATTTTACAACATTCCCAAGGAAATTCGTCTTCTTTTATTTATTTTGTTACTCTTTCATTTACGCTGGACGGATAACAAACATACACGCACAAACAGAAGTTATTGAAAAACTTTTGAGAAATTTAATGCGTCATCTATTGGTGAAACATTGAACTAACACAACACGAACATAACGAGTATAAATTCCAACAGTAGGCTTACGGATTCTTCCGTCAAATTCTTAGTTAGGCAAGAAGTTGTGGTGTCTAATATATTCAATGCATACTAGATGGCAGCACTAGTGAAACAGTGAAAGCTTTCCCATACAGGCATACAGTTATAAAAATATAATATTAAATAGTTGGTGTTATACAAAGGAATTACACAGCTGAATTACAATTCTAATTCACAGAATTTTTAAAAAAATGTTAAATTTGTAACCATTGTTTAGCTTCACAAGAAGTTTTTGTACTACTGCTGCTGCTACTCAACAATAGATGGCGATACTAGTAAATATTAGATGTCTTTTCTATGAGAATTTTGCAATATCACAACTGTTTAAAACTAAATAAACTAATGTAAATCGGTAGTAAAATTATGTAAACTTTCCACATCAATCATAGTTTTTGTTACAAAAAAAGAATACCACAAGAAAATGGTGAACAGCGTGTAATATTTTGAAAAATGTATAAAGGCTAAAATTGACCTCAACAATCAAATGTATCTATCTATATAAGTAAACAATTAATTATATATGTACAACTATCCTAGACTAAAAAAATATGTACAATAAGAAAAAAGAAATAAAAATATAAAATAATGATAATTATAACTAAAACATATTCAGAAAGCTAGTCCCCTTAGGCAAGGTGCCGAAGATAAATAAATGTATAAATATAATAATTATATTTTGAAAATATTTGATTATAAGTTAGTAGAATGATTAATTTGCAGCAATTTTGAAGCAATACACAGTTTTTCACAGTTTTCTAAAGCAATTTTCACATACGACAACATTCAACAGGTTTCAAAACTCGAAACCTAGGAGAATTTTGAAATCACAACTGTTGAAAACACCAAAGGTACAGTCGCGAAATAAAAATTGTGCTGAATTTTAAATATGAGTAGATTTTTTTTTATTTTTTTTTTGTCCCCCTAATATATTAGTAGATTCAGCTCGAATTCATATTTCAATAGAAAAATTTACTGGGTTTTAGGTTTCGTGGCAAAACGTTCTGTTTCCACTTTCAAATGACTATGAAATTTAAAAACTTTAAGAAAATTAGAGGGTAAAATAATGAGTTTTATTTTCATTGATGTATATAGTTGCCCAAGAAATTACTTTACCACTCGTTCACTATCAATTGACAACATTTCATATTTCTAAGACTATAATTTGATTCGTTCTCTGTACTCTTTGGAAAGAGAAAGACGTTGATAGTTTTTAATTTTCACTAGGATTATTAATTAATATATTACAATTTTTTAAAGATGTGCTTATTCTAAAAAGAGCGTAACGATAGAATAGATCCATTACTTTTGTCTAGTCTCTATTAAAAAAAAGTGATGACGTAAATTTGACGTTAAGGTGGAACGGCACGCTCTAGGCGCGAAATTCAAAATTTTTAAAGGTTTTAATTTATTTTGGGTAAACGGTGTAATTGTTTAACTTCATGTGGTACTTGCGGTTGTAAAATAGTGTTCTTTATATTATCGTGTAAAGCTTTTTAAGAAAAAAACTGTTAGCTTGATATAAAAATTGTCAAACATAGAAATTCGGACTTTCAACGTTTTGACAACTTGTATTTCAAGCTAATAGCTTTATTATTAAAAAACTTTACACAATAATATAAAGAGCACTGTTTTACAAGCGCAAATACCATATGAAGTTAAACAGTTACACCGTTTACCCACAATAAATTAAAAACTGTAAAAAGTTTGAATTTCGCGCCTAGAGCGTGCGTTTCCACCTTAAGGTTGTTAGTTGTTATCAAATTTAATATTATGACAGCTCTTTTTTCTAGTGAAAAGGATAAAGGAAACATATCTATTCTGTGGCAATATTTGTAAGTACACATATTATGTTTTTTAAATTTGTTGTATTTTTTAAATATGGAGAAATAAATTATAATAAATATTTTTCCGTGTTCAGGAGGCGAAACTCTTTCGAATCCTGTAGTAATTTTCAGGTTTTAAAAAATGAAAGGTTGTCAATTGTGTGGCTTCAAACATGGCTATATTTCACTTACAAGTCAATGTGACAATCGGCCGTATTGTTTTTATTCTGATTTAGGAATTGGGATTGTTCATTTTTTCTAAGCCCCCTTTTATTTTTTTTATCGAAAATATAGAGCATTTTAAGAAACTAATTTGAATATTTCAGCTATTCATCACTCCAATATTAATTTACGCAAACGTATCTAAACATACAATCAGGAAACCGCCGACACCAGAAACAAAAATTCTGACATGTTTTCTTTGTGATTATTATACTCAACGGGACTTGTCTTATCTTATCACGCAAACAATATTTACCTCGACGTTTCGGCCACATCTAACTGTGTGTTAAATCGTGACCACGGCTGGTGCATTGTGGCTGAAGCGTAGAGGTAAATATTGTTTGCATGATAAGTCCCGTTTAGTATAATAACTATGAGTGAATATATCACGAAAGTTTAAAACAGTAAGGTAAACGTACCAATGCTCGACATCTCAACGCCCAGTAGGTACGTTTAATACGGACAGTAATAATAGACAATTTTAAAGCTTTCCACTGACCGAAGCGCGCTGCGGACGCACTGTAGCGCCCTGCGCTTCGGTCTGTGGAAGCCTTTAGGGCGTGGAAATAACCTCAAAATGACAACTGTATAAAAATTTTTAAAAAATAATAATTTCGTGAAACACATTGAATAATTACGAATATTATTCTATTTAATTAGAAAATATTAAAGATGAATTCATTTTATTTTGCACGTAAAGAAAGATTTCCTTTAGCTTAGGTGTTTTTAATTTGTTTTTTTTTTAAAAACGCTGTCGGCAAAGCAGTTCCCTGCTCTGTCGATAAAATAGCAATCCGCACTGTCGACAAAGCAGTGCTGGAGTGTACGGTAGATAGAGCAGTTACGTTTGAATGTTAATATGGCGTGACTTCAAAATAATGCGATGTCAGTTGCATTTAATAGTAAATAGAAAGTATAATTAGATATAATTTAACAAAGAATTGGCATATAGAAAATAAACTTAAAAAGTCGTTTCTTTATTCACGGGAAAGTGTTTCAGTTAACAATGTATTTTGTGTGTGAACTTAGATCAATTAGGTTAATTTATTTGCCGATTCTAATGAATGAACAATTATCATTCTAACATGCATAGTCCAATTAGTTTTAACATAGTCTTTAAGTTAGAATCTGTTGGCTAATTATGCAAGCATTTAAAGCGTCACTTTACAAAAAAATGTAAAAGAAAAGAAAAGACAGCGGTATTCTTTTTGCTATTTGAATTTTGAACAGATGTCCATTGCTCGTATTGAGCATACGTTGTAAAAAAGTAATTTTGTACGTCGTTTTTTTCCTCGCATTCAAAGTGAAAAGTAGAGTGTTTAACGCGGGACTAAACTACCATAATGACAACTCGAATTATAGCCTCCCTCGCTGTCGCTCGGGTGGCTAAATATCTCGTGTCATTATGGCTTGTTTTAGTCCCTTGTTGAACAATCTACTATAACACAGTAGATACGCTATTTGAGACTAGAGATCGCCAATGCGGATCGGAATTATTTCCAAACATCCCTGTCCATGATGTCCTGGATATAATGGCATTACCTTACATTTTTGTTTCTAAACAAACGCTAGTTTAAATAGAGATTAAATAATCCCTTAAAACTGTAACCGTTTAATGAAGACAAACAATGGGGCATTGTGATTCCGACTCCGTAAGCAGATCGCGGACAGATGTCTACCGCATTTTAATAATCGTATTCATTTTGCGGCTGCTCCTTGTTGACGTCTTGCTGTAAGGGTGACTCTCTACCAGAGATTTGCTATGATAGTTGCACTTAGTTGCATAAAGCCGGTGGTAAATTCGACGTTCATAAGGAGAGGTCGAAATTATCACGCCAAAACAAAAGACTGTTGCCTTTGATCAATTATAACTGAAGATACACATTGCCGAACAAAATCCCCTTCAAAAAAAGTCCGAACTTTTTTATTTGTTTGCATAAAAATTAAAATCATTACCTACACAGAAATTTGAACCTAGTTTTTACTTCATTACAGTCGAATTTCGGTTGACACTTGACAGCTAAACTTGACAATTTCACGCAACGTACTGAGAAAAAAGAAGGCCACTTTTATCAAAGTGGCGCTCATTTGGCTCGGACATTTTCGGGCGCGCGACTGTGGATCTACAGTTATAATTGATCAAAGACTGTTGCAGTCAAACTTGTATTACTTAAAAACATTTTTTATCGATATCGACAGTTGTGTAATATAAAATATAATATAAGAAAAAACGATCCACCAAATAAAAAAAAATATTTAGTGCAAAATTATACGTAAGGTTTGTATAAAGTTACTAGCTGTTGCCCGCGACTCCGTCTGCGAAGATAAAAATAGCCTAGGACCTATTCTCAGGCCTACCGAGTACCTACAGAGAAAAAAGTTTCATAAAAATCGGAGTTCGGTAACAAACACCGTGACACGAGATTTTTATATATTAGAAATATTAGAATTAGATAAAGTTATAGAGACAGATGCAATTTCTTGTTCAAAAATCACGTCGGTACACACAGCAGCACATGACATTTTATTTGGCTTGTGATAGTGATACTTAATTATTAATTTCTTATCATTCTCTGGGAGTAGACTGTGTAGAGTGCGAAGGTCTTTCTCCACTTCATCTAACCAGAAGACGTTAACAAAGTACCGTTTCTCGCCGTTTGGTCCCAATTTGAATAGACACAGAAACAGTGTCAACGGAGCTCCGCTAATGCGGAGCTCCTTCTTTTGTGGGCTTTTGGCCCTTCGGACCGATGCAAACTTAACATAACCAAGGAGCGGAATTTCTCATAGCAAAAATCAAACATCAAAGGGATTGAACATAAGTTTTATCAACTATTCCAGTTATCGATGTTATCGAATCGACTCTTCGCTTGTTATCGCCTTTTAACATTATTTGTAACATTTGACCTCTTTGATAAGCGACTTGAATCTCCATATTAAAATAAATCGCGTCAACGTCACATTGATATTTATGTCGCTTGAGTTTTTCTAAGTCATTCCCGTGTTATTAAAATGGTTAATCCTAAAAGAAAAACGGTTAACAAATGGGTAAAAAACATCCCTAACTTACATCAACGGAGGTAGAACACTCTTTCTCAAGCTATAAATAGATCTACAATGATAACAGGACCAATTCGAAGGGTGACAATGACAATATACGAGTAGAAAAAATTATGACAATTCTCTATTACTACAGAGAAGATGAAGAAATGCGATTAATACAGAAATAGATTTCTATTGTTATTTCGAATGAAGGTTATATTTTAGTTTCGTTGCATTTCCGTTTAAGGTTTAATATTTTAATTGTAATTAACTTAAAAAGTGCTATTTTAAAAGTACCTACTATTAGCTGAAATATTTATCGATAGTCGATAAAAATTATATTCAATCACTTTGATGTTTGATTTTTGCTATGAAAAAATCCGCTCCTTGAACATAAACTAAACCTACCTATGTTTCTGTGCCTATTAAAATTGGGAAAAACGCGATTGTGAAAATAAGCTTCAGTATAAAACCATAGCGAGAAAAAAAACATCTGAAAAAAGAAGCGAATGGAAATCTTGCTGTTAGGAAATAACGATTCTGGCAAATCGATCTAACCAGTCTTATCGGTATAAATACGTAACTATTCCAGGTATTATTAAAAATGGAACTTAAAATACAGTCAGATGCAAGTTTCTCAGCGCCGAGGGTTCCGCTTCACCGCCCCCGCCTCTATTGTTGTCACAATCCCAGATAATCCTGTATTATAGAATTTATATCCTGTAATACAGAATACTTATCGCTGTCTACTGCTGTTGTTTGAAGCAGTAAGTGTCTTGAGGGGTTCATATAAATAAATCTGTCTGTATATAATAGGTCGGGGCAAAAGTATTTTCGTATTTTTCATACAAATTAAAATGTTTCATACTAAAACCCTCATCTTTCACACTAAAATTTCCAGACTTGAAACGCTTGAAACACATTTGTGCTACTCTTATTGATAGGTACCGCATTAGGTCCATAAACCGCACAAATTTAATTCGCGGCGTTCGTCGCATTTTTACCTTTTTTTTTAACTTTAAAATGTACCGAATTTCTTCGTCACATACAATTGAAAAATGGCGGGAACTAGTTTTTTGTTTTATTTATTGCATCTTCAGAATGTCAACATTTATTGGTATTAAAACCAGCCAGTGTTGGCAATCTTCTAACTAGCGCCATCTGCGAGTGTTGTGGTGCTTGCGGGATGACATCTGTCAAACGAAACGTCACAAAGAACGGCCGTGCCACCAGCTGCCAACTTCTCGAACTAAATAATCCTACCAATCAGCGTCGAATATCACCCACGCCACGCCATTGAATTTTTTTTCAGGTTATGCAGGTTTCCTCTCAATGTTTTCACTATCGAAACCAGATAAATTTTCGTGGATCGCTTACGAATTGTGAACCCCAATTTTTTTTTCCTGCCCACGTAGAACCCCGTCGAGTCTCTCGTGGACACCAGGGGGACCACTTGGACCACTTTGGGAATCAATGTGCTAAATGAAAGTGGGAAGGTTACCCCTTGAAGCTTCATAAGTAGGTTAGAACTAAGACTGCAATAGCGCGCGAACCTAGCGAGCGCTATGCAGTCAGCGGCGCTCGTTCCATAAATATCAGAATTGCAAAATACTAGATTGCCGACTTCTAAAACTACTATTTCTAAAATACCAAATTCCCAGAATACCAGACTTTCCTGTCACCGTGTTTTTATCTATATCGGATTGCCAAAAAAAGCTTGTTTTCAATACACCATGTTCCATTCAAAACGAATTCCCATAATACCAGATAGTGAAATCACCAGGCTCGTAAAACACGACCCCCTGGCCTCCCCACGACGACCACTACCTGCCTGACGAGCCTGGTGATGTCACTTTCTGGTATTATGGGGATTCGTTTTGAATGGAACATGGTGTATTGAAAACAAGCTTTTTTGTTAATCCAATATAGAGAAAAACACGGTGACAGGAAAGTCTGGTAGGTAGGGTAAGTCGGCAATCTAGTATTTTGCAACTCTGATATTTAAGGAGCGGTCAACGGATGCATTTTCTATCAGCACGAGTCCGATAGCAACTTTGAAGAAACAAATGAGCCATCACAAGGCAAAGCTAGTTCTACACTCAGTTTAAAAGAACACCTCCAACGCAAGGCAACGCAACACCGCGTCATCCCGCGTCGCGGCTCCCTCGAGCCATGCTCTGATTGTACGGGAACGCCGTAACGGCATGCTGAAGGGAACCAGGAACACTTAAGACTAAGAATTTGCTTTATTGCCACAACACAAACACCAATAAAACAATATCAAGAACAATAACTGCGCTGAATGATATTATCCGCCGGTCTCTTGCCACAAAAAAGGTGCCGTCAATATTAGACCCAAATGGCATTGCGCGGGATGATGGCAAAAGGCCGGACGGTATGTCTCTGATTCCAGGGAGTATGGGTCCGGTTTTAGTTTGGGAGCAACCTGCGTCGAAACCCTAGCCGCTTCACACCTTCAGGGTACAACATAAAAAATAAAACCTACTTCAAAAAACATCCAAAAAACTATGAAATAATAATTGAACCGAACCGACCACAATAAGCATGAAAATATATTTCTTCTAATCTGTTTGAAGTTGGTGCCTCAGCTCGAGCCAGCAGGAGTGGACCTAGTAACATCCTAGTAATCTAACTTACCTACATAGCTACCTACTATCTATAGGGCTTCTACACCCCTGCTGGCTCGTATTTTTTTATTTTAAATTTTTATTTTTTGCTTTTTATTTGTTTCTGTATAAAATAGATGCGTAGGACTTCGAAATAAGTTTATTTTAAAAATTCTATTTTTAATGATCGACGGGGTTGTGTCGTTTTATTACATAGTTCTATGATACTTTTTGAATGCAAATGTTCGACTTGTCACCGAAAATACTAAAATCGCTATATATTTCTCTTGAATTTTTGAGGAGTTTCGTCAATTCCTCGTGGATCCCATCATCAGAACTGGATTCTGGTAACAACGGGAACAACCTTGAAGCATGTGCTTTCAAACAACGAAAAAAATTTCCAAATAGGTTCATAAATGACGGAGTTTTGAGGTAACACACGTTAAAAAAAAAAAAAAAAGAACATACAACCGAATTGAGAACCTCCTCCTTTTTTTGAAGTCGGTTAAAAAAAAGCTGGCGCAGCGGCTGAAGCGGCCGAGAGTAGGAAAGTATTAAATTAATACCAGGGTCGTTCAGCTTACAATTTTGTTGCTGTCGGTTTTGAGATACTGGGTACTTGGGGTCCCGGCGTCAACTTGATTAAAGAAGTGCAAAAGCGTCTGGTTGACACCACAGGAGACGAAAGGGCTGGTAGCTATCTCTCTCAACGAATCGCCATCGCCGTTCAACGAGGGAATGCTGCCAACATTTTGGGTACATGCCACGGGGGCCTTTAAGACTTAGGGGCTGTTTCACCACCCATTGATTAATTTTAACTGACGGATAAATATGATGCCGTCTCCGTCTATTCGAACAAAGCAAACAGAGACGGCATCACATTTATCCGTCTAATAAATTTGTCGATGGATGGTGAAACAGGGGGTTAATCTAGTATTTTTTTACCACAAATTTGAATTTTGCGCGGACGAAGCCGCAAGCATAAGCTAGTAAGAATAATATTACGGTTCAAGGCATAGAGCCTTATGACAGACTGACAGACGAAAAGACAGCGGAGTCTCAGCAACAGGGTCCCGTTGGCTATCTTTAATAAATCAGACCACATTAAATATAATAATTCAAGATGGCGCATTGTTGTAGAAACCCCTCCGATACGGTGGCTTTTAAATTCCATTTATCCATCCTGCAGCGAAGTGTGAAACGAATACAAATACAAATTTATATCTGGAGCCGTGTTTTGATATTATTATATTTAAGTACTTTGATGCAATCGTTTCATCATCATCGTATCAGTCGTAGGACGTCCACTGTTGGACATTAGCCTCCCTCATTGATGCCCAATCATTACGGATGGAATGGAAGCGGCTTGTATCCACCGTGGATCTGAATATTATGCCCAATCATCCGTCCATCTCGTTAGTGGACGTCCCACGCTGCGATTGCCAGCCCAATATGATCGGTTTACAGTGAAAATTATGAAAAACGATACATTACTCATACTCATACTCATTTATTCATTGCAACCATGGTATTTACAAGATGTTCTTAATTCTAGCCAGTACAAACGTGGACCCTACTAGGGCGTAGCAACATTCATATAATTTTAAGTATCTACTTATTGTTAATAAACGCATTAATATTTAAGTATTACATTGTTATATGTCATTGCACTGCACTGGCTGCCTGCACTCAGCAACATTGCTCCGCCGCACCTGCGCCGAGAACAATGCCTCTATCGCGAGCTGGACAAAATATGCAGGGACTCAACCTTACCTGTCAATAAAGACCTACCTGCGGCAACCCAAAGGTTAAAATTTCGCCACCCACCAGTATCCAAAATACACTCCAGAGATCCTGCCTGGGACATGCGGGCCACCTGGCTCAGCGAATGGCAGACGAAAGGATAGCCACCTGACTTGTTTGAGCTAAACCCCCGCGAAAGACCCCCGGGTTTCGAAACGCAGCGTCGAGTGTGGTGCCTGGCCAACCGCTTCCGAACCAATGTTGGGAACTCCGCGTACCTTAGGAGTAAATGGGGCTGGTGTGAGTCGGCGGCTTGCGAGTGCGGGGACCCGGAACAGACGGCTCACCACATGGTACTGGAATGCCCGATCACTAGGTTCGATGGACACATAGATGACCTCAAAAAGCTGTCAGAGAAAGCCGTGGAATATTTTAAGAAGTCTAGATTTAAGTTTTAATTGTTAGTTTTCATTTATATTTTCTACACAGTTTTGCAGTGACACGTATCCCATACGATAAATAAATAAATATGCCATTCAATAAGTGTGAATCCCAAAGAATTCACTATTCCATGAACTCCTGTAGAGAATATGGGGATTTGTCTAAGAGATAGGCTTTAAGTTTACTTACAAAAGTTGTATAGTTTTCTTCTTGCGATAAACACTTAGGAATCTTATTAAAAATTATGGAAATTACGGAAACGTTAGTTAGTAGGTCACTTGCTAGCTAGTTTTTTTACTTATGGTAACTTTTTAGGCCATCAGTACCATCACATTTTCCAATATATTACCTTAGAGTCAGTTATTTATTTAAAAGGAAATAAAACTTTTTTAAAAACCAATTTTAACTAGGTGTTAAAAAAGGAACCAAAAAGTTGAAAATAATTTAATACTGAAGAAATAGACAATTTTAAGGGTAAGTATAGGTATTGAAACCTTTAACGATAATTTAAGCTTCTTCATTTACGTAAAAATAATCCCATATCTTAAATAGTTTTTATGCATTTTTCAATCCTAAAACTTTATACCATGTATTAAATCTTTGCGTTTTTATCAGTCTCAATTTTTTCAATAAAAGTGTACACCTGCCTTATTTCTCTTGATGCTAAAATGTAACAGGATGTCTGTTCATCTCTGTCAAAGGTATTCGAGTGGCGCCCACGGACCGGACGACGCTGTGTAGGTAAGCCACAAGATGAAGCGACGACCTGGTTATGGTTGCGGGAACGCGTTGGATGCAGATAGCGCAGGACCATCTATTGGTGAATCTTGGGGAGGCCTATTTTCAGCAACGGACATCTTTCTGCTGAAATGATGATGGTGACCCCTGTTCATGTTACAATCATTGATTTTGGACGACCAGTTGGCCTAGTAGGTAGAGAACCTGACTACGAAGCTTGAGTTCCCGGGCAGGCCTCATGCATGCCATGTACTTACGCGCGATATTTACCTACCGCGGGGACGATCAGCTGCGATCGAAATTCCAGTAGGTTGTCAAAAGCGCGCGCCGACGCACGTTCGTTCGTGTTCCACGGAAAAAATATGCCGCCTGGACTTTTATAAATGGTGAAACAGGGGTAAATTTTAATATGACTATGCTAAAAATATTTGCTAATATAACGATATGGGAGTTCGCATCGTGCTGTCCCTCTTACTCTTCTATAAAAAGCTATAAGCGTGAGCGGGATGGCACGATGCGAAGTTCGAAAATTGACCTTCGTATCTAGTATAACGCTAGGGTACTGTGAGCATGGCAATGTGTTCTGCGCATTATAATAAATATCCTTTTTGTTAGGATTCCAGAGCTAAAATGGCAGAAACCGAACCCTTTTAGTTTCGCCATGACCGTCTGTCCCTTTGTCCGTCCGTGGCTTAGCTTAGGGAATATTAGTGCTAGAAAGATTGCATGGATATAATATATAGCAATTATCCCGACAAAATGGTAAAACAACATGTAGAAGAAAAAAAAAATCCAAACTGCCAGCCCTTGTCACTGTCGGCACGCACACATTCTTAAGAAGACGGAGTAGTATAATCTGTGGCTATAATCGCGGTAAGTACCAAGATTTTGTACGGGATGCAGTATCTGTTACGAAGTACCTAACTATTAAGTAATCTGTGTCCCGGGTTCGATTACCGCGTCGGGGCAGATATTTGTATGAATAATACGAATATCTCGGGTCTTGGGTGTTTAATATGTATTTAAGTATGTATCTATCTATATAAGTATGTTTATCCGTTGCCTTGTACCCATAACATAACACAAGCTATGCTTAGTTTACTTTGGGACTAGATCAATTGGTGTGAATTGTCCCGTGATATTTATAGTTAGTAGATCATCATCATCATTAATTTAAGAGCTTAGCTCTTGTCGGTGGAGTAATCGCCACTCTTTTCGGTTCTCTGCCAGCGTTTTCAGCTCCTGATACGACATGACATTGACTTTTTCCTTGGCTTGGTCTATAAATGACCGTCTCGGTCTTCCCCTGCCTCGCCTGCCTTCTATTCGCCCTTCCAAAATAGTTTTTATGTAACTGTCATGTCGTATCAGATGCCCCAGCATATTCCCTCTCCTATTTTCAATCGTCCTTAACAGCCGCCTTTCCTCCTCCACCAACTCTAAAACCTCCTCATTAGTTCTCCTTTCAGTCCAACTAATCCCCTCCATTCTCCGCCAGCACCACATCTCAAACGCACGCAGTTACTAGATATTAATCAAAAATTTATAATAAGGTTCCAGACTCCATAAGAAACATAGAAGATGGTAACAATTTTCAAAACCAAATTATTTAAATTTTTAGTGAACAAAATATATTATACTGTTAATGAATTTATGTCAGACTGCAATTAATGGTAACGTATCCCATTGTGATAGTTCCATTAATAGCTATACATTTTTGTATGCCTTGCGGCCCAACATGGTAACATAACATTTAAAATCTGTGCTTATGTACAATTCTACCTGTGTTGAACAAATAAACTATTTCTATTAATGTTTTTTTGACGATAGATTTGAATTTCGTTTTTCAACATTGTTTATCTTCCTATTACATAAAACTGAAGTATACAGGGTAAATATACGGTATACGGCTATTGGTGTATTTTTTGCAAATCTCAGACGTAAACATTTTTATGTTTATGCTGTAATGTGGCGTGTAGGCGTGTAAACACGTTTATTAACCGGCTCGAGAGGGGTTAGCGGCGAGCCCGGTATCCTGTACCAGGTGATTTTGGAGATTTGCGTGCAGTGATGTCTACGTGAATTGGCCTCGGTGGCACTATTTTAAGATAACAGTGGGTAAAAATTGTTTTGGTACAAGATGTGACACAACCAATAAAAAAAATTAGCGGCATCGAGTGATGGCGCTTTTAACGTTTGCTAGCTCGTTTCGTTCCCTAAATATTGTCAGGAAGTACAAAGGAATAGATATCAAACTTCATTGTTACAGGTACTACCGGAATAGTGACGTACTGACGCGGACTGTAATTTCATCCCAACCTATACAGGGTGAAATTTTAAAGAAAAAAAGAAATACATTTATTTACAACATCACAAGACACATCATCAATATTTTACAAAACAAAAGACAACACGAAAGCTAAAGATAGAATGTGTCATTGCGGTTGCAAATCGGACACTGGCTCAGTATAATGCTGAGGCGTTTATAGCACCCCAGCGCTGATTTTCAGCCAGCACTGTTGGTGACACCCGGATCGCTGTATAGATAGATAAATAAACTGCACACTAATAGCTACATAAGACTACATGCGTAAATAAATAATTTGTAGATTATAAAAAAGCAAACGAACGTGACACAAAATTAGTGTTTCAAGCTTAGTTAATGCTCGATAACATAATGCATTTACTCAATTGTTGAAATTGGTCTGATAAAATTTTGGATTTTCATACTTTGTTGTAGTTAAATTATGTATGGACACCTCAAATTTAAAAATACTAATTCTAACAACTGGGTAGCATTATGTTGTCTAGCATTAACTAAGCTAGAAACACTAATTTTGTATCACGTTCAAAATTTCACCCTGTATATATGGGCGCCATCTATAAAACCTTTTACTAACTAAAAACTTTCTCCCTAGTTTCACATTTCTCCACGGTAAAATAAATGGCGCTGGCGTCTATCGCAGTACAAACATAATTAAATCTTATTTATATTATTTTCTTGAATTTGTTAACATTTCAGGGTTTTGGTCATGTAATAATTTTAATTCATATTATGAAAGATATTTTTATTATTTAATGATCGCTTAAATCATATTAAACACTTAAAAAGACAGATGCTCAACCGGAAACTACTTCGCGCCATAATAGCGGAAGTTGTCAATAAAAGTTATCTAATTCATTTTTTATAATACAATTACTAAAATCATGTAATAAATCCTGATTCTTAATTTGTTAAATTATTTCTATAATATTAATTCACTTTGAAAAGCCAACATATTTAAATTACACTTTATTAAACATTTGATAACACTATGTTGACTTGGAATCGGCTCTCCGCCAATCAGAGATCAGTCTTGAGATGGCGGGAAATGCGGTGCGATTGTTTATTGTTTTTTCGCGACGGCCGCCATTACTCTCTTCACTTTCTAAAACGAAACCAACTATTTTTGCAAGTTTTATTAAAAACTAAAAAGTGCGGGTTTAGTGGTGATGTTTGAGCCTCCGGATGACAATTTCCAACGGCCGGATGACTCCGCGCCGACAGCAGCGGTGGGATCACATCCCCAAAATCAAGACAGTGCTAATGTGAATGTGACGCATGGACTGAAACATAATTCTACAACACCAAATTTTACCATGGATCAGGTTCTTTCTATTGTTACCAACCTGACAAAGGAAGCCACGGCGAGTGCTATTGCGGCTGCCTTCACTAATTGCAAACCAAACAGAAAGCTGAATGATTTCTATTTGTCGCCTTTCGATCCTGATGAACGATCGCATGATATTCGCGACTGGTGTGCTCATGTCGATAACACAATTAAGGACCTAAACGTTTCACCGCATGAGGCGCGCATGAAAGCCATTTTGCAATTAAGGGGCCGAGCTAAAACATGGGCTGATACATGGTCGCTTCACTCTACGACGTGGGATGAAATTAAAGAAGATTTAATAAAGCATTTTGGTTCCGAGTTTCGTTACGCAGATGATGTTCTGAAGTGGCGAAACTACACATCTGATCAAGCTAGCAGCTACGCCGAGTACGCGACTTCAGCATGGACGTTATTCAAGAGGATAAGACCCGAAGCTTCGGATTCTGAGGTGGTAGAGGCCATCATAACAGGTATTTTTCCTGATTTTATTCGTGCCGAACTGTTGCGCAATACACCAAACGATTTACCCAGTTTGATAATTACGTTAAAAACTTATCGTAAACGCAGGCATGATGGACCTTTGCCAATTCATTCAAAGAAACTGCGAAGTGACTCAAGTGTTAAACCTATGCAAAGTGCAGACTTAAGTAGAATAACTTGTTTCGCTTGTAATAAAACCGGACATTATTCTCGTGATTGCTTAGATAAATTTAGCAATAATAATCAAACTGTTTCAACCGCTTCAAAGTCTCAATATACTGATTGTACCTACTGTCATAGGAAGGGTCATTCTGTAACAAATTGTTTTAAACGGCAAAATGATGAAAAAAATAAGTCAAATGTGATAAATAATAATAACAAGCGTATTAATTATTGCCAAGACGTTGGGCGGTGTGTGATTGATGTGTGTATCAACAACACCAGTTACAGATGTTTATTTGATAGCGGAGCAGACTGTTCTTTGATGCAAGAGCAAGTGGCTAGGTCAATACCTGGCAAACGGAGTGAGGTGAATGTTGCATTTCGTGGTATTGGTCAGTCACCTGTTGTATCGAGGCAGAGTATTATCACACCAGTAAAGATCAATGAAGTTTTTGTTGAAATACAATTTTTTGTTGTCAATGATAGCGATGTTCAATACAATGTCATCATAGGTGCAGATATTTTACAGGTCCCCGGGCTTACTGTTACCTTATCTGGAGATAAAATCACCATAGAGCGGTATGCTGTTATTAATACCCCTAATGTTATCAATACCCTTATAAGAGAGGTCATGAAATTGGATACGGATATAGAGCACCCCAAACATCTCGAGTCATTAAACCAAATAATTGCAGACTATGAACAATCTTTCACATCAGGGAACTCAGTATCCACCGTTAACACTGGTGAATTGCATATCCGATTAAAAAATCCTGATAAGATTGTTCAACGTCGGCCATATCGTCTTGCACCAACTGAAAGAGAAAAGGTTAAAGAAATGATTAATGACCTCAAAGAAAATGGCATCATTCGTGACAGCTGCTCTCCTTTCAGTAGTCCTATGTTGCTGGTAAAGAAAAGAGATGGCACAGATCGCCTTTGTGTTGATTATCGTGAACTCAATGCCAACACTGTTAGAGACCACTACCCTTTGCCACTAATATCAGATCAGATAGATAAGTTAGGTAAAGCTCGCTATTTTTCATGCTTAGATATGGCAGCTGGCTTTCATCAACTGCCCATTTCAGACGACTCCATTGAAAAAACTGCTTTTGTTACTCCAGACGGACAGTATGAGTTTTTGCGCGTTCCTTTTGGCCTTTGCAATGCTCCGTCTGTATACCAGCGTGCAATTAATAAAGCTTTAGGTGACCTTAAGGATAATATTGCTTTAATTTATCTTGATGACGTTTGTGTTATTTCTGAAACTATAGAAGAGGGCTTAAACAACTTAAAATTAGTTCTGAGAAAACTTACAGATGCTGGTTTTTCTTTAAATGTCAAAAAATGTTCCTTTTTAAAGACATCCATTGAGTATTTGGGGAACATAATTGAAAACGGGACTGTCCGACCTAGCCCGCGGAAAATACAAGCTTTAGTAGATTCTCCTGTACCAAAATCTGTCAAAGAAGTGCGTCAGTTTAATGGCCTTGCTGGATATTTCAGAAAATTCGTCCCTAATTTTTCAACGATAATGGCGCCTCTTTACGAACTTACCAAAACTGGCGTAAATTGGTCTTGGACTGATCGCCACGAAAAGGCTAGGAAAGAAGTTATTGACAGATTGACGTCTTCTCCTTTACTCACTATATATGACCCAGATCTACCTACAGAACTTCACACGGACGCAAGTGCAATCGGGTATGGCGCTGTGCTTATACAACGTAAAGATGGTAACCCATTTGTAGTAGCATATTTTAGCATGCGAACAACTGACACAGAGAGTCGATACCACTCTTATGAACTGGAAACCTTAGCAGTAGTAAAAGCCATAAAGAACTTTCGCCATTTTCTGTATGGCCGAAAATTTAAAGTTGTAACGGACTGCAACTCGCTTAAGGCTTCCAGTCACAAGCGTGAGTTATCACCTCGGGTCCACAGATGGTGGGCATACCTCCAGAGCTTTGATTTTGACATAGAGTACCGAAGAGGTGATAGATTAGCTCATGCTGACTATTTTAGTCGTAATCCAACAGTTACTGCCCAAGCAATGGTCTCATTAGATTCTAGCCGAAGCCTTTCTCAAAATATAAACTTTACTAGTCTTGATAAGAATTGGCTTTTAGTTGAACAAAAGAGAGACCCAGATTTACAAAAAATAGTCTCGGATTTAAAAGGCGATTCCATACCAAAAACCATTTCCGATACTTACGTCATTTTGCAAGACAAGCTTCTCAGGCGAAAAGTGCAAATAGAGGGAAAAACGCACCAACTCATTATAGTCCCTAGGTCCTATAGATGGAGTCTAATATCGCATTACCACGACAATCTTATGCATTTAAGTTGGGAAAAAGTTGTAGGCAAAATTAGAGAGCAGTACTGGTTTCCTAAGATGACTAAAGCTATACGAAAATTTGTAGAAAACTGCGTTTGCTGTCGCGTGAGAAAAGGCCCTTCTGGCTCGAGGCAGATATCATTACATCCAATAGATAAAACTCCAATTCCATTTCACACAATTCATGCAGATATCACAGGGCGAATGAATGGTGTAAGAAAAGCTGCAGAGTACGCTTTTGTTTACATAGATGGGTTCACAAAATATGTTTACATGGTTTACACAAATGATCGTACTTCTGACACTGCAATTAAATCATTTCATGAGTTCATATCCGTTTTTGGCACACCAACTCGTTTAATCACTGATCAAGACAAAAGTATGACTTCCTGTGAATTTAAGGCTTTTTGTGCTAACAATGGTATTGAACATCACGTTGTCGCAAAGGGAGCTAGTCGAGCTAACGGGCAGGTTGAACGCATTATGAAAGTTATTAAAGACAGCATGTCTGTGGTCGAAGCTACTAAACCCTGGCATGCTGCTTTACGTGACCTACAATTAGCTATAAATTGTTCAGTCTCAAAAGCAACAGGGAAAACTCCCATGGAATTATTGTTAGGTAGGAAATGCTCACCTCCTGGTATCAAATTGCTTGAAATAGATGACATTCAACCCTCCGAAAATATAGATCAAATAAGATTACAGTCAAAAGAAAGGATGGACGAGCGAGCAATTACCGACAAAGCCAAATTTGATAAAGGGAAAGCCCAAATACATCCATTTAAACAGGGTGACTTTGTATTGATGCACCGTCATGAACGCCATACTACCAAATTAGGACCTAAATATGAGGGACCAATGGAAGTCATTCAAGTACTTCCCAATGATAGGTATAAAGTAAAACACATAAATCTTCGCGGTAGCTCTGAGAAATTTGCTAGCCACGACTCTTTACGTCCAGCTCCTTTGGGCTTAGCTGATCCGTTTGATGATACTGATGATGCCGTATGGGATAGTACTGAGGAAGATGCAGATGTAATGCGAAACGATGCCTGTAATAATGATAATGCCTCTAAAGATGACAATGGTGAACTTGAAAGTTAAGACCTGTTATGCATCAAAACATTGAGCATCCGTGTCTTTTCCTTTTTGACTCAACTCACTCAGGGTTTGTTGTCATAAGGAAATTGTTGTTTTAATAGATCCCGATGGGTGATTGATCTCATTATAATTTTGTTACAATGTGCTTGAGTGGTTTGACTGATTTGTTTTGTTATGTTATGATTATTGATATATGTTCTTTTACTTTGATCGTCGCGACCTGGTCGTTTTCGATCTATGTATTTAATTTCACTATAATTTGCTCATTTTATTACAAAAGTTGTAACTTTGTAACACTTCGGTTACTAAGAAAAAATAGTTTTATTAAATTTTAATTTAAACAAAGAACTTTGTTTTATTTGTCTATATTTAATATTATTTATTTTCCAGTTGGAGATACATGAATAGCAGCGCAGAGAGCGCGCTGGTTGCAGAATGGCCGTATGGGCGCCATCTATAAAACCTTTTACTAACTAAAAACTTTCTCCCTAGTTTCACATTTCTCCACGGTAAAATAAATGGCGCTGGCGTCTATCGCAGTACAAACATAATTAAATCTTATTTATATTATTTTCTTGAATTTGTTAACATTTCAGGGTTTTGGTCATGTAATAATTTTAATTCATATTATGAAAGATATTTTTATTATTTAATGATCGCTTAAATCATATTAAACACTTAAAAAGACAGATGCTCAACCGGAAACTACTTCGCGCCATAATAGCGGAAGTTGTCAATAAAAGTTATCTAATTCATTTTTTATAATACAATTACTAAAATCATGTAATAAATCCTGATTCTTAATTTGTTAAATTATTTCTATAATATTAATTCACTTTGAAAAGCCAACATATTTAAATTACACTTTATTAAACATTTGATAACACTATGTTGACTTGGAATCGGCTCTCCGCCAATCAGAGATCAGTCTTGAGATGGCGGGAAATGCGGTGCGATTGTTTATTGTTTTTTCGCGACGGCCGCCATTACTCTCTTCACTTTCTAAAACGAAACCAACTATTTTTGCAAGTTTTATTAAAAACTAAAAAGTGCGGGTTTAGTGGTGATGTTTGAGCCTCCGGATGACAATTTCCAACGGCCGGATGACTCCGCGCCGACATATACGTCCCACTGCAGGGCACATACCTCTTCTCAGAATGAGAGGATGACGTGGGCCCAGTGCGGATTGGGAACTTCACACACACCGTTGAATTACTTCGCAGGTGTATCCAATCCAGGATTCCTCACGATATTTACCTTCATTGTAAACTAATGGTAAATTCCAAATTAACGTCACACTTTATTGATATTAATCCAAAAGTATTTGGGCCCCATATTTAGGGTTCCATACCTCAAAAGGGAAAAACCGTTGTCCGTCCGTCCGTCCGTTCCGTCCGTCTGTCATGACCCTTTTTCTCAGGAACGCGTTTAGGTATCAAGCTGAAGTTTATATCAAATACTCAAGTCTACTGTCGCTTGGAGCTGTGAAAAAATCAAACATCTAAGCTAACGCAATCAAAAGATACAGACATCATTTATGCCGCAAATTTTCAATACTCGCAAGGGAATCAAAACCTACAGGGTACTCTCCGTGAATTCAGAATCTTGAAATTTGGTACGAAGCAAGGTCTTATAGCACAAATAAAGGAAAAATTGTGAAAAGCATATTTTTTTTTGTCTGTCTGTCTATATCAGTAATCAATCTACAATAATCCCACACTGCGCACATTTTTCTTAGGAGCAGGGGTCTGCTAAGATTGGATGTTCATAGATACATATAAATTTATATGGAACCCTCGGTGCGCGAGTCCGACTCGCACTTTGCCGGTTTTTTATTTTGTTGTACCTATCTTTTCACTTTTTTTTAATTCGGAAAGTTTTATATGATATCAGCTTAGCATCACGAGCTTTTTTGATCCTACTAGGAGAACAAAAGTAGTGTCCCAAGCTTTTTTTCCGTTGAGTCATCCTAATATTAGAAGGGTTTGGGCTGTAGTTTCCACGCGGGCCCTGTGCGCATTGGGAACTTCATACAGACCATTGAATTTTTTTCTCAGGTGTGTCCAGGTTTCCTCGCGATGTTTTCCTTCACCGTAAAGCTCATGGTAAATTCCAAATGTAATTTTGCACATAAATTCTGAAAAACTCAGAGGTGCAAGCAAGGGCTCGAAGGCTCGAACCTACGACCCTTGAGAGACCATAGATAAAACCACTAGGCCACCACCGCTTTTTTCGTTTTTGTTTGTTTGTAATTATTTATTTTATTTTCTTTGGAAAAAAGACTTTCTGCCAAGTTTTTTGCGGCGCATTCTTCTTGGCAAAAGCGCTGGTATTTAAAAAAAGTGACATGTACAAAGCTCCTTACAGCCAACATGCAGAATAAACGTACTGTTTTTTTTTATTATTCAGAGCTTTAAAAGTAAAATAAGAGAACTTCCGCCAATTCACGCCACCACGACTGTATCACACGTAAAAAAAGTACAATCGTAAAATGTGTTGTCTCACTCCGTCCCATTACGTATCGATACCGCGATACTTCGTCGCGGTGCAAGGGACACACTGACGCGGATTGTGCTGGAATTAAATTTATTAGAAAGAAAGAAAAAAACATTTATTCAAGACTTTGACAATTCATTCATCATTCCCTGCCTGCGACTATGTTCCCTGAACACTACAATCTGGCCGCATTTAAGTCTAGGGTGAATGAGCATTTACTAGACAAGCGTGCTCCATCGTAGGCCTCATTTTCCCTCTACATCAGGCGTGATTGTGGTCAAACGCAAGCCTATGATATTGTATAAAAAAAAGTGTTAAATAACAATAAGTTTTTGTTAAAAACTGCTATTGCTTAAAGCTTGAGTTTTGGGTAGGCAACGGATAAACATACTTAAAAATAGAAATTAAACACCCAAAAATCGAGCACAAAAATTCGTATTTTTTACACAATATCTGCCCCGAGCGGGAATCGAACCCGGTGTCTCAAGCTTCGTAGTCAGGTTCTCTAACAACTAGGCTAACCGGTTAGCATAACAATATTGGGCATAAAAAAAATCGTCATTATATCCTTTTAAATGTCATTATCATTGTTCAACTTTCGAATTTGTAATATCGGTTGGATTCTGTATGAAATTGTGTGTATTTTCTTGTATTTGCATGTCTTCTTATGAATATATATCATCCTAAATACAAACTGAAACATGGATGCACAGAAAAACCCAGAAAAAAGACCAGGGCCGTATTTGTCTAACGCTTCTGACGCTTGGCTTCGCTTTCATCATCACTTTCTGTCATCATCTTATACCATTTGACAGAAAGAAATAGTGATTGCGAAGGCAAGCGTAGAAGCGTTAGACAATAAGCCTGCAGCTCTGGGAATCGAACTCAAGTCCTCAGCATTCCGTGCTGCGTGCTAAACCCCTACACCACAACTGGTCGGGACTGACACACTATAATTTTTAATTTAGCTTGCTTAATCACTTATTGTGGCGATACTAGCGACACCTATGTTACTACTCTCAACGAGAGACGTCAACACTCCTTCGGAACTATCCGCTCACCCGGACCAAGAGATGTCGCTCTTAAGCAATCTTATCTTTATTTTTTTTAGTATGATATAATATATGGATTTTATGGGATACCCGTAAAAGTACAAAAATTTGGAATTGAAAAATAAAAATACAAAAATACCAAAAAAACAATCTTCTTATGAAAGTGAATAAATGTGTTCTTTCTTTCTTTGGATAGGCAACATCGAAATAGTAGGAACAAACCTTAGATTATTTATACACTAGATAGAGTGTCAGTAGCAAACATTGCGATACATGACGTCCAAAAATCCATTTGACAGCTTCATATTACGATCGCGTTACGTCATTCAAACTGAAGGGAGGCAAATGACATACAAGCCAACTGTTGGCTTATATTTTTCGGGACGTTTTCATGCCGCCTAAGCTCTATCTAGTGTAGTGTATAAATAATCTAAGGAACAAACAAAAACAATCGCTACCTCTTCTAACTTGCCCCCCATTATTTGTAGGCTTAGGGGTAAACCAGCCATTTTACGACGTATGTTACTAGCGAATGGCCCACACGGGCCCTGTGGCCCAGTGGTGGGCCGTCCTGTCCCGTAATTGAATTGGGGCTATCGGCTACGTAATGGGGGAATTATTGGAGACATCTTGCACCTTGCGTCATGTCATAGGTCAGGGGCTACATTCAGGAAAGGCCCAACATGGTTTGCGAGTGGTAATTCAATCGTTTGGGAGAGGATACGAATGGGTTGAGCTTGGGATGAGCCTTATTTTCCTGTTAATTCGCTTTGTAAATAAATAAATAAGGCTCATCCCAAACTCAGCCCAAACCTCTCGCAAACCAGTGATTTTTGGCGTTCCCGAATAGCAGTTCAAACCAAACCCATCCCAAACGATTGAATTACGGCTACCAAACCCGTTCAAAACCAGGCCCGTTCCTGAATTTAGCCCCAGTTTAGCTCATTTATTTTGAAACAGTATTAACAAGCGACTTTGTTCGCGGAAACAATCGGCATCATCATCATTTCATTCATTTACACGATGATGTTTAATTGGTGATCAGGAACCAGTTTTTCTAGATCAGTAGGTGTTCGGTGGTGATCACAATTATAGTACGAATTTTTCGAGGTGTCCCGATCTCTTTAAGAGCCGACCTTTCGAACAAAGCCGTTGTATTCTATTTTGTCCTAAAGTGAATAATCCTCAGTTTAAAATGAACGTAAATAAATAAATAAATATCACGGGACAATTCACACCAATTGACCTAGTCCCAAAGTAAGCTAGTCAAACTTGTGTTATGGATAAACATACTTATATAGATAGATACATACTTAAATACATATTAAACACCCAAGACCCGAGAAAAACATTCGTATTTTTCATACAAATATCTGCCCTGACACGGGAATCTAACCCGGGACCTCAAGCTTCATAGGCAGGTTCTCTAACCACTAGGCCATCTGGTCGTCTAAATATAAATATAAGATAAAACAGCTCATTGAAATAACGACTTTATCATTTACAGTAGAGAGTTCATTTTAATTAAAAATTTGTTTGTTTGTTTGTTTTGCTTGTTTTGGCTGTATGTCTACGACGCATTCAATGTTGAAAAAAATTATCTGCCAACAAAGTTTCATTGAAAAAGAACTTTCTACTGTAAATAAAGTAGTTATTTCATTGATCTATTTGATTTTATATTTCTGTTAATTTTAATCTGAGGATTGTGCACTTGAGGACATAATAGAATAGAATGGCTTTGTTCGAAATGTGGGCTGCTAACGAGATCGGGACACCTCAAAAAATTCGTACTTTACGTGAAACAAAATGTCTACCTACATTTTAAAATAATTATTGTTTGGAAAATATTTTTCTGATTGAAATCAGTTTCACCCTACATATGTAGGGTCAACGGAAAGAACATGTCTAGTCATCTAAGCAACTTTTTAGGTTATAGCCGTTTGAAAGTTAGTTATCACGAACAATTACTAAGGTTAAACTTAAACCATTCCTTTAAAAGTGAAAAAAAAAATTGTTTTCAGATCATCATTTCAGCCGAAAGATCCACTGCTGAACATAGGCCTCCCCCAAGGCTCGCCAAACAGATCGGTCCCGTGCCATGCGCATCCACCGCGACCCCGCAACCTTAACCAGGTCGTCGCTCCATCTTGTTGGAGGCCTACCTACACTGCGTCTTCCGGTCCGTGGACGCCACTCGAGAATCTTTTTGCCCCATCGGCCATCAGTTCTACGAGCGATGTGCCCTGCCCACTGCCACTTGAGTCTGGCGATTCTTCGAGCTATGTCGGTGATATTAGTTCTTGCGCGGATTTCATCATTTTTGGTTTCAGATATCCGTATTTAATTTAGTTTGTTCGTAAGTCGTAGTAAGTAGTACTTTGCGACCTCTTCATTTTGAGATTAAAATCTTCTTCTGTGGACCATTCCCATGGTTTAGTCTGTGAGCTCAAAACCTCTTTGACAAGTCAGTTTCTTAAACAAACTTTGACGTGAGATCTGTCAAATTTCCCGCCAAAGCGATAACACTTGACGAAACTACCAATCTTTAACAGATGAATGCCTTTGATCAATTATAACTGAAGATACACATTGCCGAACAAAATCCCCTTCAAAAAATGTCCGAACTTTTTTATTTGTTTGCATAACAATTAAAATCATCACCTACACAGAAATTTGAACCTAGTCTTTACTTCATTACAGTCGAATTTCGGTTGACACTTGACAGCTAAACTTGACAATTTCACGCAACGTACTGAGAAAAAAGAAGGCCACTTTTATCAAAATGCGTTGAAGGTAGACTGGAGTGTCGTGTCTGGGGCTGCTACGGTGGATGAGCAGGTTGAACTATTCAACTCTTTTCTGTCCCGGCTCTATGATGTGCACGCTCCGGTCCGGCCGGTTAAGGTTAAGCATCTTCCTGCTCCTTGGTTGACTGATGATATCAGAACTCTGATTGCTAAGAAGAATTTGGCGAAGTCGAGATTTAAGGCTGACTCTTCGGATTGTAATAAGGCGAAATATCGCGCCTTACGTAACCGATGTAGTACTGTTTGTCGGGATGCTCAGAGACGTCATATCCACAAATCAGTTGAAAACGGGGATCCCGCGAAAGTGTGGAAGTTTCTCAAAACGCTTGGAGTTGGGAAGTCGCAATCTGATCCCGTTTCCAATAACATTAACTTTGATAAGCTTAATCACCACTTCTCATCATCTGCTATTTTTACTGGCCCCGTAAAGGACGCGACCCTTAAGTTTCTTTCATCAATCCCAACTCCTGCAAATGTTCCTTTCTATTTCAGGTCATTTACCGAGAGTGATGTTAAGCAGAACATATTGTCCATTGCGTCCAATGCTGTTGGTGTTGATAGTGTTAGTCGTAAAATGATACTCCCATTACTTGACATACTTCTTCCAGTGATTACCAGTATCCTTAATAACTCTATTTCCTCTAATACATTTCCTTTGTTATGGAAGGATGCTGAGATAGTCCCACTGCCCAAAAAGTCAAATCCCAATTCCTTTTCCGATTATCGTCCTATATCCATACTCCCATTTCTATCTAAGGTTTTGGAGCGTCTAGTGAATCGGCAATTATCACATTTTTTAAACCGTAATGACCTCCTTAACCCTTTCCAGTCTGGTTTCCGTCCTGGTCATAGTACGACTACCGCTCTCGTTAAAATTACAGATGACATACGGTTGGGCATGGACAGCAAGAAGTTAACGGTATTGACGCTGCTTGATTTTAGCAACGCATTTAATGCTGTTGACTTTGACGTTTTGCTGGGGATTTTGGGTTCTCTCAACATATCTCCTCCGGTAATTGATTGGTTTCGTAGTTACTTGGTTGGGCGTCGGCAATGGATAAAGGTGGAAGCCTCTCGTTCTTCTTGGTGCAACCTGTCGGCGGGAGTGCCGCAAGGGGGTGTACTATCACCTCTTTTATTTTCCGTATTTATTAATTCCATTTCACATAACCTTGTTTCTTCTTATCACCTTTATGCTGACGATCTTCAGATATATTCCCAGGGTGTACTTGATGATCTTCCGGACGTCATTGAAGCTACGAATCTCGATTTGGCCAATATAGCCAACTGGAGTGGACGCTATGGTCTGCACGTTAACCCAGCAAAGACGCAGGTTATTATAGTCGGCAGTTCACATTTTATATCCAGAATTAATTTCAATAATCTGGCTCCTATACTTTTTAATAATACCCTGATACCTTTCTCGGTTCAGGTAAAAAACTTGGGTGTTCTCATAGATCAGTCGTTGACGTGGGCACCGCAGGTTAATCAGGTTAGCAGGAGGATGTTTGCTGCTGTGGGGTCTCTTAGACGGCTTCGTAACTTTCTCCCTCTCGCTACCAGGATTGCGCTGGCTAATTCTCTTCTACTTCCTATTTTAGATTATGCCGATGTTTCCTTTTTAGATCTCACAGAGGAGCAATTAAATAAGCTTGAGCGTATCCAAAATGTTTGTATACGGTTCATTTTCGGTTTGAGGAAATATGACCACGTTTCCTTTTATCGTGCGCATCTCAAGTGGCTCCCCATCCGTTTTCGCCGTAATACTCATATTCTTACTCTTTTATACAGCATACTCTTTAACCCTGCAACTCCTCCATACCTTCAAGAGCGTTTTAAGTTCTTGGCCTCTCTTCGTTCTGCACAGAATTTTCTTCTTACCGTTCCTCCTTCTTCCTCTAAATTCTATCATAACTCGTTTACTATGACTGCCATTCGTCTCTGGAATTCTCTTCCTTTGGCGTTAAGGCAAGCTAAATCCCTACCCATTTTTAAAAACCTCCTCAAAGCTCACTATTTGTCACTAACTTAATCCTCAATCGTCGGTCCTTCCCTGTTCATTTGTTTACATTGTGTCTTTAAATCAGAGTTCCTTTTCTCACGTGCGGCCTTTTGACATTTTCTCATTGATATTCTGTATATGTAGTGTATAAGTATTATATTTTTATGTATATGTTTATTTATGTATATAAATATTGTATATTTGTATTGTTTTTAATATTTTATTGATTAATATCTCTTTATTTCTCCTGTCTGTTGTTTCCGCCACCTACATAAACCTGTTCATATTTGTATATGTATCCAGTATTGGTTGTCTGGAAGAGATCGCTTTTGAGCGATAAGACCGCCTATTGTCTGCCTAATTTTTTAATGTTATTATTATTTTTTTTCTGTACTTTTTTTTTGGTGCTCAATAAAGAATATTTGTATTGTATTGTATTGTGGCGCTCATTTGGCTCGGACATTTTCGGGCGCGCGACTGTGGATCTACAGTTATAATTGATCAAAGATGAATGCCCTTGCATTTGGTGGATGGAGTAAGTTTTTGTAATATTTTTTTTTTAATGAAACAGAAACTTCATTGCTATTAGACCTCGTCTATTAAATTCCATTTTGGCTAGCGATCAATATTTTTCAACTCTGATCACCGATTAAAAATCATCGTACTTATACAGGGTGGAAAAATAAGTCGGACCCTGAAGGGGGACTACCTTAAATCCTTTAGTTAGCTCATAAAGTTAATGTTAGATTTTACGATAATTTTTATCTTTAAGACCAAATGTTTGTTAGAGAAATTTTATCCTGAATAATAATCCTATCGATTAGTATCGATAGGGCTATTATTCAGGGTGAGCGTTTGTTTTTTAGGGTTCCGTACCCAAAGGGTAAAAACGGGACCCTATTACGGAGGCTCCGCTGTCCGTCCGTCTATCTGTCACCAGGCTCTATCTCATAAACCGTGATAGCTAGTTTCTCAGATGATGTATTTCGGTTGCCGCTATAACAACAAATACTAAAAAGCAAAATAAAATCAGGCCAATCTTGACGTACGGTTGTGAGTCTTGGACGCTTACGCTGAAAGAGGAGGAAAAGCTCTTAGTGGCGGAGCGGAAAATTTATAGGATGATCCTGGGACCGACCCGAGGAGATGGAGGCCAATGGAGAGTCCGAAAAAACAAAGAAATCGAAGACCTGGTGGCTGAGCCCAATATTATCGGCGAAACAAAATCTGCCCGACTGCGTTGGCTGGGCCACGTTGAGAGAATGGAGGAGGATCGTGCCGCTAAGAGAGCATATTTGGGGCGTCCGATCGGTAAGCGGCCGGTTGGACGTCCCAGATATCGCTGGAGCGAGGTAGTCACAAAGGACCTGAACGCCCTAAGAAGATCCGACTGGCGTGAAGTGGTGCAGGACCGTGCTGAATGGCGTCTTCTGGTGTCGGAGGCCAAGATCCTCTTTGGGTCCTTGAGCCAGCGCAGTAAGTATTAAGTAAAATAAAATAAATATTTAAGGGGGCTCCCATACAACAAACGTGATTTTTTTGCTTGTTTTTGCTTGATATTGATAAGGGCAACAGGTAGACACTTGAAATATTTAGTTATATACATTCACTTTAAAAATAAATTATTAAATTAAAATAAACAAATATTGAATTTTTATAGATAATGGTACGACCCTTCGTGCGCGAGTCCGACTCGCACTTGGCCAGTTTTTTTATAAATACATATAGATCATTATTTATTTATAATATTAGTAGGAAATAGTAGATTTCGGCAAGCGCATCGAGGGCGTAGAGAGCGGTTTACTGCACAAGGAGGCAGGTAAGTAGATGCGGCTGATGAATAAAGAAGCGGGTTAAACTGCGGAGGTGCGCCAAATATCATCTCGGAGCCAGGGCTGTGACATACTAGGTATGTTACGAGTATTTTACTAACAACCGGCCAAGTGCGAGTCGGACTCGCGCACGACGGTTTCCGTGCAATCCCTACTAATATTATAAATGTGAATGTCCGTTTGTTTGTTACGCTTTCACGCGAAAACTACTTAACCGATCATCATGAAACTTTGTACATATATTCTAGGAGGTATTAGAAGTAACATTTTATAAAAAAAATATGGGAAAGATAAAGAAATTGTTAGCCAATATAAGGCAATGTCCAATCCAATCCAATCCAATTGACTATAGTTTCAGCTGTTTGGAATTTTTCTATATTTATTGTTATTTGCTTTACCTTCCTTAGGTTTAGGCAAAAGATGGGAAAACAAAGAACGTAGTTTATAAAAATGTACTCAATTATGCTGAAATAAATACTTTATACCCTTATGTACTTATGTTAATACTTACTTACTTACTGCGCTGGCTCAAGGACCCAAAGAGGATCTTGGCCTCCGACACCAGAAGACGCCATTCAGCACGGTCCTGCACCACTTCACGCCAGTCGGGTCTTCTTAGGGCGTTCAGGTCCTTTGTGACTACCTCGCTCCAGCGATATCTGGGACGTCCAACCGGCCGCTTACCGATCGGACGCCCCAAATATGCTCTCTTAGCGGCACGATCCTCCTCCATTCTCTCAACGTGGCCCAGCCAACGCAGTCGGGCAGATTTTGTTTCGCCGATAATATTGGGCTCAGCCACCAGGTCTTCGATTTCTTTGTTTTTTCGGACTCTCCATTGGCCTCCATCTACTCGGGTCGGTCCCAGGACCATCCTATAAATTTTCCGCTCCGCCACTAAGAGCTTTTCCTCCTCTTTCAGCGTAAGCGTCCAAAAAACACCACTTATGTTAATACTTTAATAATTATAAATGCTACCCAAAGTCTCTATCCCACGCGGACGAAGTCGCGGGCACAGCTAGTTATCTATAAAAACGGCAAGAAAATCACGTTTTTTGTATGGGAGCCCCCTTAAATATTTATTTTATTCTGTTTTTAGGGTTCCGTAGTCAACTAGGAACCCTTATAGTTTCGCCATGTCTGTCCGTCTGTCTGTCTGTCTGTCTGTCCGCGGCTAAGCTCAGAGACTGTTAGTACGAGAAAACTGTAATTTGGCATGAATATATATATTACTCAAGCCGACAAAGTGGTTAAATAAAAAAAACTAAAAAAATTTTTTTTAGGTTACCTCCCATAGACGTAAAGTGGGGGTGATTTTTTTTTTCTCGACCAACCCTATAGTGTGGGGTATCGTTGGATAGGTATTTTAAAACCATTGGGGGGTTGCTTACATGATTTTTGTATTCAGTGATTTGTTTGCGAAATATTCAACTTTAAACTGAAAATTTTCATTAAAATCGACCGCCCCCCCCCCTCTAAAATCTAAACTGTTGGGTGGAAAAATTTAAAAAAATTCAAAATGGTAGTAAATATATTAAATTTACAAGGAAAATTATAGCGGCTAAGATTGCTTGGGAATTATTTGTAGTTTAAGAGTAAATAGTAGCCTAAGGTATTAAACATACCGTCACTACTTTGAAAAACTCGTATCTCAAATCAACATGTAAACAAAACTGAAACTAGAAACTACTGAATCAGCTTGAAAAAATAGTATTAGGATGCCTTTCCACCAGAGATGTGCTACGCTACGTTGCTATGGATGTTCTGATATTAACCTATCATGTTCATTGGTCCACAATAGCTTAGCACTGGTGGAAACAGGTTCAACTAACCTATGATTTTTATATGGAAAAATGCGTGCCCTGGATGCGTGCTATGGATGGTCGCGAGTCGTGTAGCAATGTCCACCCTCACCGCGCTGCCGCCCCGCGCGCCCCTATCGATACATCGCATTGCTCGAGCTGCGCAATGCGCATCTTCTTCGCACAGCAGCCTTGCGGCTGCTCATCTACATAGCGCATCTTCGTCGCACAGCTACATAAATAAATAAAAAAAATAATATCACGGGACAATTCACACCAATTGACCTAGTCCCAAATAAAGCAAAGCTTGTACTATGAGTACTAGACAACGGATAAACATACTTAAATAGATAGATACATACTTAAATACATATTAAACACCCAATACTCAAGCACAAACATTCGTATTATTCACACAAATGTCTGCCCCGACCGGGAATCCAACCCGGGACCTCAAGCTTCTTAGTCAGGTTCTCTAACAACTAGGCTATCCGGTCGTCTAACAATATAGCTTAGCATTGGTGGAAACGGTCACACAGTTTCGTAGCGTAGCTTTCACATCTTCGCAGCATAGCTGCATAGCTCATCTCTAGTGAAAAGGCACCCTAAGTAGCCCTCCAAGTAGGCTTTGGATGTGGATACCGTAGAACGTTTGGCGAATCTTGGGCTTATGTTCAGCAGTGGACGTCTTTCGGCTGAAATGATGATGATAATTTCAAAAGTTCACCTGTAAAAAGATACTTTTATTACCAGCGAGTAACATAGTCATTCTTTTACCCCGGGAACGTAAATAAAGGGCTATATCTCACCGGGACACCACGGCGGCGCAACCAGTCTCTGCCACCAACAAAATGTATACAGCTCTATGGAGGGTTTCTCACCTGGCGTCCACTTGGTTGCGCAACGGATTTGGCGGCGCAACCAGCATAGACAGACGCGTACATGCAACATTGCGCCGCCACATTGGTTGCGCCACCACTAACCACTACCACCGCTGTATGCTATCTCACTCGCTTGGCTGCCAATCGCGCCACCAGCGACGCTCCCTCAGCATCAGTATAACTAACTCATCGGCGTCCATTTTGAGACTGCGGTGAATCTGGTGTATCTATTGGTGGCTCGGTTTGGAAGCTAGTTTGGTAGCTAGACTAGCTGCGCGACTGGTTGCGCCGCCATGGTGTCCCGGTGAGATATAGCCCAAAGAGACGATACGCTTAAAAGGACGTAGTTTTATTAAACGTAGTTATTTGTTGAAAATAAATAATTTTGTTTTTTTTTTATTTTGTATCCGACCCGCAGCCCTACTGGCTAATATGTGAGTGACAGCCCGCCATAAATAACAGGCGGCATGATCCCGGGGGCGGGTTCGATTCCAGCCTTGTTTACGAGTGTGTCTAATTTTATTATGTTTATTCCCCCGACTTTGGCCGTTTGGGTAGGGGACGTGTTGACAAGAACCTGGATGCAGGTGAGTTTTGGTAACTGAAACGTAAACTATGTAAACAAAAATGTACAAGCTTTTTTTGCTGACTGCACTTTTACATATACTAGGTGCCAGATAACGCTGCCTAAAAGTTCATTATTATTCAAGCATTATGTTATCTCAAGTTTAAAAACGACTGTCGCTAAATGTATGAACATTAACGATAAATCAACTTTACGCGGTTATCGTGGTACAGGGTTAAGTTCACTTGCGGTCATGGCAGAAATTGTCAACATTTTCTCACTATTATTAGATTAAACATACCTTTTCACGACACTGCTCGAAAATGTGGCCATAGATAACCTAAATCCAGTACACAAAACTGCCTATATATGTACATTTAACAGCTGATTCATTTATGGCGCGCAAACACGACAACAATGTTACACTAATCGAAAACAGGTCGTATCAGTATATGTATTTCATAATACGATACGACTTTTTCAAAGATAATTTCTGAATTTCATTCCCGGCGTGCTGAAACGACCAATCAAAAGTAATCGTCTGCTGCATGTGAAATTCAATTGACCAATGAGAATGCGTCATTCATGACTTTAATGAGGTGTTTTTTTTCCTTAAACGCATAATATGCACAAAATGCTTTAATTTTTTTAAGTATGAAAAACGCCACAGCATTAAACTTTTTAAGCGCTGCAAGGTTAAGGTTTTTATTTTTTAATTATGTGGTTTTTGATACTGGCCACTAGGCCGGTAAGGCGACCGGCGACGCGTCGTGACAGCGACTAAATCAAACATAGTTCGAGTTATGTGAGCGGCCGTAGCGGCCGCAACGGCCGCTCACATTAACTCTAACTATGTTTGATTAAGTTCCCGACCGACTGAAATGACGCAGAACACTAAAATCAGCTTTCCAGGGAAAAACATCACAATGAGTTTTAACAACTGCCCCCATGCAAACATTAACATAAACTTTAATTAAATATTTATTTTTATTATAAGAAACGTTTTTCATTTCCTCGCATTAGTCGTGAAAAGCACAATGTTTAGTCTTGGCCAAAAGTGCAATAGATGGACTCGTACTTTCGAGGGCCTCCGCTACGCGTCGGCCCTCAAACAAACTCGTCCATCTATTGCTTACTTTCCAGCCTCTACAACAATGTACTATTTCGTAGCAATGAACTTTTAGGCAGCGTTATTTGGCACCTAGTATACATACAATCACGCCTCTTTCTCAGCAAAGGTGTAAGCAGAGACTATTCCACCTGCTACGATTCTGACATACATCTTTCGCTTCGACAACACTCATTACTCTTTTCATACATGCTCGCTGGTTTCGGGTACTCTTGACCTGACCCTGTTTCAAGACATCCCCAATCTGATCTGCGCTTTTTGTTGACTGTAATTGTTGACGATGGGCCACATAAGAAAGCTCAAGGTCACTCAGAAGGCGATGGAGAGGGCTATGCTCGGGGTTTCTTTACGGGATCGCATTAGAAATAATGAAATCCGCGCAAGAACTAAAGTCACCGACATAGCTCGAAGAATCGCCAGACTCAAGTGGCAGTGGGCAGGGCACATCGCTCGTAGAACTGACGGCCGACGGGGCCGTAAGGTTCTTGAATGGCGCCCACGGATCGGAAGACGCAGTGTTGGTAGGGCCTCCAACAAGATGGAAAGACGACTTGGTTAAGGTGACGGGAATGGTGGTGATGCGGACGGCACGGGACCGATCTGTTTGGCGAGCCTTGGGGGAGGCCTATGTTCAGCAGTGGACGTCTTTCGGCTGAAATGATGATGATGATGATGAGTTTCGGACAATGAATGAATGAATCCGTCCGACCGAGGTCGGTCAAGGCGACCGGTTCAAATTCCTATTCAAGGATCAAGGATGCGCCGCGCCTTAAGATGGCTTTCGTACTTAGACAAATTTTGGTGGAGAATCTTCGCGCGCACTTAGTGCAAATAAGGAACCATACAGCCAAGTCTTTGTTATGTTATGTGTAAGGCCACCACAAACCGAAGCGTCTCCGTCGCCTCGCCCGCACGCCCCACGCTTGATTGTTTGAAATTTTTTTTTGTCTTTTGGAGCTACACAATCTGTCTCCCTCCTTGGGACATGCAGCAGTATGTTGGTTGGTGCTAATGCTGGCGTGCTCAGTATGTGACCTGTGTCACATCCTCATCATCCAGACAGTAGACATGACTACTGTGGCTGGACCAAGTCTTGGGGTATTTTACGTTTAGATTTTTTTATTTCAGTGTAATTTTTCAAAGTGATAATGATAAGTCCCATTTAGTATAATAATTATATAATTTGTGTCTGTTTTTTTCCGTGATTTTACTGTGCTGTGGCCCAGCGGAAGACCAGCTTAGTGCTTGTTTTTAACCAGCGACACACTGAGCCGGGACTCTTTTGTAACAACATCATAATGTCTATGTTTGTACTCTTACTTTTAACCTGTGTAGGTACGTGTTATTGTTGTTATAAATAAATGTTTTTCTTTCTTTCCTCTTTCATTCATAGCCGCAGGAGATGGCTGCTGGTGGTAGAGTCTTCAATTCATCAACATCATCATCAGACTATGTTCGGCCACTGCTGGACATAGGCCTCTCCCATGGCACGCCACTGAGCAAGATCCTCGGCCACTCTCATCCAGCTCTTGCCAGCCGCCTTGCGAAGATCATCGCTCCACCGAGTCTGAGGACGTCCCACGCTACGTTTGCCGATCCGTGGTCTCCACTCAAGAACTCGTCTACCCCAACGGTTATCGGTTCTTCGGGTTATATGGCCGGCCCATTGCCACTTCAGCGTGCTAATGCGGTGGGCTATGTCGATAACTTTGGTTCTCTGTCGGATCACTTCGTACCTACAGTAAAATGCCTTCAATTCGGTCAGTAAAATGTTACTCCATATAGGACCCTTGAGAACATCCTTATAGCGCAGATATCGGCCTTTCTGCTTTTTCCTTCCACAGAGTACCCTTCAATCTACCCACCACAAATGAAAAACCTTTGCGTGTCCCTAAACACAGTAACAGGCATTACAGGTAACCATTAACCTTGCTAGTAGTTATCCCTCTGGCTCTAACATGCAATTATTTCCCAGTATCACATCAAATACACTTTTATAGCTGTTCATCCCATAACGGGATGTTGGATACACGCAATTCGGCTGAGTGATACTACTTCTTCTTTTAGGGTTCCTTAGCGAAGCTTTGGACCTTATGAGGATTGGAAGTGAATACAAGTTATACTCGTATGTTAATCATTACCTTGACTCTACATAAAAAAGTATTTTGTAATTTTTTTATTCACTAATAGTACATTACTGCAGAGGCCGTGAAGTAAGGGATTGATGGACGAGATTTGGGGTATACGGCCGAGTCGTAGACGAGGCCGGATAAAACTAGTCCAGCAATCCCTCTTCCGGCCAAGGATTGTATAGAGCTTTTCTCAAACATGCATCATCATCACCATCATCATCATCATCCATCCATCCAACCATCCATCCATCCGTCCATCCATCCATCCATCCATCCATCCATACATCCATCCATACATCCACCCATACATCCATCGATACATCCATCCATACATCCATCCATCCATACATCCATCCATACATCTATACATCCATCCATACATCCATCCATCCATCCATCTATCCATATATCCATACATCCATAATCCATCCATCCATCACCAGTAGTTTAGGCGGTTTTATAGAAATAAAAGAAGATAGATTTTTTTTAATGTCATAAGTTGGCTGTATGTAATTTTTCCTTTGTCATTTTAGTGTTAGTAAGCAAATTTAAAAAGTTACAGCAGCGGACAATAATGGTTTTTCATACTTACTTTTATGGCCTAGGCCAAGAAGTAATGTAGGGAGCCATAAACAACAAACTACATGGCTTCATTTCGTGACATTAACGCATACATTTCAGAGCATGTTTGAGAAATAGTACATTACTGCAGAGGCCGTGAAGTAAGGGATTGATGGACGAGATTTGGGGTATACGGCCGAGTCGTAGACGAGGCCGGATAAAACGAGTCCAGCAATTCCTCTTCCGGCCGAGGATTGTATAGAGCTTTTCTCAAACATGCATCATCATCATCATCATCATCCATCCATCCAACCATCCATCCATCCGTCCATCCATCCATCCATACATCCATCCATACATCCCATACATCCACCCATACATCCCTCCATACATCCATCCATACATCCATCCATACATCCATCCATACATCCATCCATACATCCATCCATCCATACATCCATCCATCCATCCATACTTCCATCCATACATCCATCCATACATCCATCCATACATCCATCCATCCATCCATCTATCCATACACCCATCCATACATCCATCCATACATCCATCCATACATCCATCCATCCATCCATACATCCTTCCATCCATACATCCATCCATACATCCATCCATACATCCATCCATCCATACATCCATCCATACATCCATCCATACATCCATCCATCCATACATTCATCCATCCATACATCCATACATCCATCCATCCATCCATACATCCATCCATACATCCATACATCCATCCGTACATCCTTAAATCCATACATCCATCCATACATCCATATATCCATACATCCATCCATACATCCATCCATACATCCATACACCCATCCATCCATCACCAGTAGTTTAGGCGGTTTTATAGAAATAAAAGAAGATAGATTTTTTTTAATGTCATAAGTTGGCTGTATGTAATTTTTCCTTTGTCAGTTTAGTGTTAGTAAGCAAATTTAAAAAGTTACAGCAGCGGACAATAATGGTTTTTCATACTTACTTTTATGGCCTAGGCCAAGAAGTAATGTAGGGAGCCATAAACAACAAACTACATGGCTTCATTTCGTGACATTAACGCATACATTTCAGAGCATGTTTGAGAAAATGATATTTATTCCTATTTCTTTTTTTTTGGTAAAGGTCGCAGGTTCAGGGTGATTGCAAGCCGCTTCCAACCGTGATTGAGTATCAATGAGGGAGGCCTATGTCCAGCAGTGGCCGTCCTACGGCTGAAATGATGATCCATATTCCTTAGAATGTTTACTTTTGTGGTTATGATAATAAATCCTTTTTCCTGAGTTATCATATTTAAAAATATCGATCAACCGTTCTCCTGGATATAAAAGCAAACTTTTTCAGGTAATAATTGCTTTATTGTCTAACGTATTGATAGATCTATCGAAATTTTATACTCTTATATCAAAGTAAAATTCATTAAGACCTGTTATTTAAGTACACCTATCTAATCTTCTTCTAATACATACAAATCTCGTGTCACGTTGTTTGTTATCGAACTCCTCCGAGACGGCTTACCGATTTTTTATGAAACTTTTTTCTTTACATTCGGTAGGTCTGAGAATAATAGGTCTTAGGCTATTTTTATACCCCTCTTCTTCGCAGACGGAGTCGCGGGCAACAGCTCTGCTAGTGTATTATACAGGGTTATTTGTAATTCACTGACATCCTCTTAACCCTGAATTCCTATCACTCAAACAAATGTTTTTTGTTTTACGACTTTTTAAAATGAAGTACTTTTTTCCCCATACAAATACACAGAGTATCGTAAAAATAAGAGGAAATCTCAAATTTTCAAAACGTTATTACACCAAAAATATTAAGTTATGACAAAAGCCGTAAAACAAAAAACGTTTGTTTAAGTGGTTGGAGTTTAGGGTTAAAAGGATGCTAGTGAATTACAAATAACCCTGTATAAAAATCTCGTGTCACGGTGTTTGCTATCGAACTCCTCCGAAACCGATTAACCGATTTTTATGAAACTTTTTTCTCTGTATTTGGCTGGTCTGAGAATAGGTCGTAGGTATTTTATCTTCGCAGACGGAGTCGCCGGCAACAGCTAGTCTAATATATAAAATCTCGTATCATGGTGTTTATTATCGAACTCCTCCGAAACTGCTTGACCGATTTTTATCAATTTTTTTCTCTTTATTATTTGGAGACCTGAGGGTAGGTCGTAGTTTTATACCCTATTCTTCGCAGACGGAGTCGCAGGCAACAGCTAGTTTATTTATAATTGAAATATACGGAACCAAAGGAGAAATATATTGCTCCCGCCCCTTTTTTATTGCACATATTTTACTGGCACTTTATTTGAGCGAGTTGAAGCCTAAAAAAGAGAGTTATGCGTTTGCTCCGTAAATGTTTTACGGGCAAACATAAATTATTATTGAATGGTTGATATTTAGGATCATACTTTTACATGAAACTTCAGGTAGCTTCAGGCAGGTAGCCTTGGAGTGAAAAACTAAAAAAAAAATAAAAACCCCCAACGCAATTAACGACCGCTTTTAACGACCGCTTTAGCCTAGTTGGTAGTGACCCTGCCTACGAAGCAAGAGGTCCTGGGTTCAAATCCCGGTAAGGGCATTTATTTGTGTGATGAGCACGAATATTTGTTCCTGAGTTATGGATGTTTTCTATGTATTTAAGTATTTATTTTATCTATATAAGTATGTTTATCGTCGTCTAGTACCCATAGTACAAGCTTTGCTTAGTTTGGGACTAGGTCGATTTGTGTAAGATTGTCCCCTAATTTAAAAAAAAAAAAAAAAAAAAATCAAGGGTCACATGTATGTTTGAAAACCAAGCAAATGCCCATTATGCGTCTACTCACTTTCGCGGCTTACAAAAGAGCTGATAACTTTGAAACGGCTTGACCTATTTTAATGAAACATGTCAAAGAATCATCGCAATGAAACCTGCTTTGAAATAATAAAAAGCGCATCCAAATCGGTTCATCCATTTAAGAGTTATGATGCCACATACAGACACACAAACACATAGCGGTCAAACTTATTACACCCCTCTTTTGTGTCGCGGGTTAAAAATACGGGACTCATGACAAATTTGGTCTACGGTCCCATTTTGTCGCCATCTAAAATCGTCCACATTGTCATTTTATTTACTGCTATAGACCTCCTCCAAGGCTCGCCAAACAGATCGGCCCTGCGCCATCCGCATCCAATGCCATGCAATGCAATCCAGTGCCATGTCTTTCAGTATACAATTCCCAAATCGTCGAGTTCCTAACTCGTCCTATTTCTGATAATCATAATCATTTATTTGTTAAACATAGGTACAAAATTATAGATGGTAAATTTAAAATTAAAACCTTGTATGTTTTGCCACATGGCGTACAAAATATCATAGGTTTTCTAAATAACATTATTAGCAATTGGCTAAGTAAAGTTTTTTGAAGAGGTGCTAATTATATTTTTTTACGACAGTCGGCGTTCTGGAGATCGAGAAACTGCAGCTGTTTTATTTTTATCTCCTGTTGTTTACTGGAAATATTTTTTTAAGTGTTCGAGATGACATTTGTGAGATTTTACGGCTGACAAGCGGTTCGTGCTCAGTACTAAGAAGAAATAGAAAAAAAAACGAAGTCAACTGTCAGTTCTGTCAATGTCAAATCGTTTGCGTTTCGTTTGCTTTGCGTTTTGGTGTGCTCAGTGTGATTTTTGGACTATTTTTATCGACCTCCGCATAAAATCCGGACTTTCAATTTTACCGCATTTCTCCACGACCTAAGCACGTTAATTGGATCACGATTGAATACTTTCGATCACTATTTTGGAACTACTTCTTGGGTAACGCAAAGCAAACGAAACGCAAACGGTTATATTTCATTTGACATTGACAGAAGCGACAGTTGACTTCGTTTTTTTTTATATTTCTTCTTAGTACTGAGCACGAACCGCTTGTCAGCCGTAAAATCTCACAAATGTCATCTCGAACACTTAAAAAAATATTTCCAATAAATAAAAGGAGATAAAAATAAAACACCTGCAGTTTCTTAGTGTTGAAGTCGACCACTGTCGAAAAAAAATATAATTAGCACCTCTTCAAAAAACTTTACTTAGCCAATTATATCAATTATGCAGCGATAAATATTATATGTAGGTACTATGTAGTCCAGTCAAAATGAAATAATCAAACAATTCATATAAAAATGTCATAAAAAAAACACTAAAAATAAAATGAAATTAAAAATTTGTAAAAAATTATAATAATTAGGTAATTAAAAAAAAACAATAAAACATTAATAAATAATTATAAATTGTTATCACATATAAAATGATTGATTGTGAACTAAAACAATTACTTTGCTCACCCGCGACCTTACAATAGTTACGTTTATGCAAGAAATGTGTGTTCATGCAGTTCCTCCACCTCCACACTGTACGAACACACACAAATCACACAAACACAACCATCACCACCACCAAGCTACACTGACGCGATTCGAACTCAACCAGAGCTCATCTTCAGAGTTACCACAACCGTATGCTATGCTACCAAATGTTAAACTAACAAACCAAAACAAATGTTTTAACTTGTCACTGTAACTTCACAAGGTAGTTTTATAATATGTCAATAATAGTAGATTGTTTAACAAGGGACTAAAACAAGCCATAATGACACAAGATATTTGGCTATAATTTGCGTGTCATTATGGCAGTTTAGTCTCGCGTTAAACACTCTACTTTTCACTTTGAATGCGAGGAAAAAAACGATGTTTTAGGTATACTAATCTACAATATTACTTTTATACAACGTACGCTCAAATACGAGCAATGGACGTCTGTTCAGAAATCAAATAGCAATCTTTTATTCCGCGGTTTTTTTTGTTGAGTGACGCTTTAAATGTTTGCATATTTAGCCAACAGATTCAAACATGAAAATGATTTCATAGCTAATTGGACTAATACAGTTGTCATTTTGAGGTTATTTCCACGCCCTAAAGGCTTCCACAGACCGAAGCGAAGGGCGCTACGGAGCGCTACGGAGCACTTCGGAGCGTCCGCAGAGCACTGCGGTCAGTGGAAAGCTTTAAAATTGTCTATGCCCAGTCACTGAAAATGGCAATAATCCTCCATTCACAAACACCGTGATTGGCAGTTTAGGGGTTTCCAAAGTAAATTAAAAAAAAATTACTTTAATCCCTAGAGATCAAAAAAGAGCTTTAGTCCCGATATGCAGAGACTAAAGTAACATTTTAAGGTGGAACGGCACGCTCTAGGCGCGAAATTCAAAATTTTTACAGGTTTTAATTTATTGTGGGTAAACGGTGTAACTGTTTAACTTCATATGGTATTTGCGCTTGTAAAACAGTGTTCTTTATATTATTGTGTAAAGCTTTTTAAGAATAAAACTGTTAGCTTGATATATAAGTTGTCAAACATAGAAATTCGGACTTTCAACGCTTTGACAACTTTTATTTCAAGCTAATAGTTTTATTGTTCAAAAACACTACACAATAATATAAAGAACACTGTTTTACAAGCGCAAATACCATATGAAGTTAAACAATTACACCATTTACCCACAATAAATTAAAAACTGTAAAAGTTTGAATTTCGCGCCTACAGCGTGCCGTTCCACCTTAAGAGCATGAGAAGTGAAAAAGTTAATTTTTGTGGGGTAGTTTGAGAATAAGAAAAATAAAGTGGGTACTTGTGAAGTTACAGTGACAAGTTAAAACATTTGTTTTGGTTTGTTAGTTTAACGTAACGTAAACGTAACTATTGTAAGGTCGCGTGTAAGCAAAGTAATTGTTTTAGTTCATTAATATGGACCTCCGCAAAGTAACGCCAGATTCAATAAATGATTGATTGTATAATAACATTTTTCTATAAGTAACAATGACAGTCTTATTTTAAAAGATATCGTCAATATCCCATTTTGTCTACGTTCCTACGACCACAGTGCCTATACCTCGACAAGCGCGTGCGCGGCGCTCGGCAGAACCCTGTCGCAGGGAGCCTCTGCTGCCCTTCATCATCATCTTAATCGCTCCCTCACTGCTGAGGATCGTGACTCTTAATTTTGTCCACTAGTTGTCGCCATCGGCTGCGTTCAGTCGCTTGATGAAGTGCAGCGCTGACCGTTAAGTCCAGTTGTTCGGAGATCTGATCTGACCATCGTTTGGGACTTCGGCCTCGAGGTCTTTTACCCTCTGCTGCCCTTAACAAGATTGTTTTTAATAAGTGCGGCAAACGCTGACTGCGACTGGGTTCCGCGGAGGGTCGCGCACGAGCACTTTCTTTTATCGAACACAGTACTACTTGGTTACCAGAGCCAATTCGTCCGCATTCCTTTATCGACCACAGTGTTGCTTGGTAGGTACTTATAAATAGGAATGTTGACGAGTTAGCACTTTAGCACTGTAGTCCGCTCCTCTCCGGACGGGTTGGGTCCTGAAGGCCTTACTTTTGCATGTAGCCTTGGCGAGCAGAGCACCTTAGTTGTATATTTCGCTGCTTATCTAAAATAACGCTCTATTCCAAAATACTACGGTGTGCAACTTATTACTTTAATTATTGCAAATAAGATGTATAATTAGACAGCGTATCATGCCAAATTAGGCCGTTATTTTAGATAAGCAGCGATTTGTCCGCGTTGCAAAATGTCTTGCTCTGTAAAACGCCCTTATTGCTATAAGACATAGTAGACTGAATGACTTGGCTGTAAAACGACTTAATGTCATAATGTTTCAATAGGTAAATGGTCTGGATAACCTTAATTTCCAATATAATAGGTTCAATCAAGACCTTATACAATATTGAGTCATTCTGCCTACTTGGAAATTTCACGTCTTAGACGTTTTGCTAAGAAAGTCTTCTTGAAACTTGGACAATTTTGTAATCATGGCATTAGATAAACAAGTCATTTTGCATGCTTGGTCAGTGTACTACTGAGACGTTTTGAATGCCAAGGTTAAATGCAAGTAAGGCCTTCAGGACCCAACCCCTCCGGATCCCTTTGTCGTCATACCCCCTAGCCCCTGTACCGCGCGTGCGAGGACTTATTAAAACGGTTTAGATATACATAGATCTTTGCTCTGCGCCCTACTTACAATATAAACGCTATGATTTTTTTGACCGTACCTCTTCGCTTGAATCAAATAAAAACGGACGTATTTAGTCTCTGGTCTAAGTTTATAACGTTTTGGTGGTACCGTCACTGTCACGTAACTCAAGTTACTCAAAGAACGATTTTTATAATTGACATTTTATAACATGGGATTGACTAAGAAATTGTAAGTATTCTAAGTAAAAACATCGATTTAATCAATGTAGTAAAAGTTGTAGGAAGTAAATTTAAGAACGGTAAACGTGTATTTTGTAAACTAAGTTTTTTGCGTGTAATGCGTTTTTGCAATGTTTTATGCGATCAAATATCTTAATAATGGTTGCTCGCTACTTCGCTAATATCCCGCGGGAACTTTGTGTTTAGTAGGAGTAAAAAGTAGCCTATGTTAATCAGGGATAGTCAAGCTTTTTATATCCCCTATCTAAACAAACAAAGTTTACTTTTTTATTGTCTAGAGGGAAAACTAGCTGTTGTTCGCTTTATCCATCCATTTTCATTGGCATAAAAGTAGCCTAAGTAATAAGAGAGATAGAAACGTGCGTATTCCCTTCCAGAATCGATGTCGCCACCGTTTTGCTTCTATTTTAATACGCAAATTTTGTATATTAACCAGCTTTTGCCAGCGACTTCCATGCAAAAATAAAATTTAAAATTTATCAATATCAATATCATTATTTTCAATTCAATTTATTTGCAAAGAATAAGATACATTTTACAGTCAATAGGTGTTGCAGAAACTTAAGGTAGCTTATTTCGCTATTGGTATATTTAATACTAGCATGCAAAATTAAAAATATACATAAAATTAAATCTAGTTACTTACATAATGTTCTGTTCAAAGAAATCCTTAATGTCATAATAATTTTTGTTTAGCAATAATTTACGTAACCTAGTTCCGAATTGATGAAGGGGGAGTTCCTGCATACACTGTGGCAGTCTATTAAATATTTTAATGCACATAATGTAACATTGACCTGAAAACAGCGCGGTCTTGGGAACACAGTCATAGACCAGTCGACTGTCATTTCTCCGATTTCTCGAAGAAATTTCACCTACAATAAAGCTACAATAGAGAAATATTTCTCTAGCTAGCCAGATGTTATGTTCCCTTTCTTTACCCGCGGAAATTTCGAAACATGGTGCAGTCAGTTTGTTATTGTTATAATCATTTACTCATTTCAAATAGTTTAGTAATTACAGTCTAGTAATTATCCCTTCAATGGGACCCTATCCTCGTAACTAAACTATAGTAACTGGACTATTCAAATTTAGGACACAAGCAAATCTCACTGCTGGGCAAAGGCCTTTCCTCTCTTATTCCACTCTCGCCTCTCAAACGCGAGCTCATGCCATCCGACGTGATAAATATCCAAAGTCGTCCCTATCTCCGCTTCTGTCTGCCTCTATTACGATAACCATCGCCAGGGATCCATTCCGTGACACGTTTGGCCCAACGGTACGTTCAGGGTTCGTTCTAGAAACATGCCCAACCCAGTCCCACTTCAACTTGGCAGTCTTTAAAAATGATTCATCATCAATATTTAAGAGCTAGGCTCTTGTCGGTGGAGAAATTTCCAGCTAGGGATTGCAATTCAGCAGCATTTTCAATCCAGCTGGATTTTTGCAAGATTAGCCAGAATCCAACTGGATCCAGCGCGGATCCAGCAAACTATGGAATCAAAATAAATACATGATTTTTATATTTCTATTTGTTTATTTATCATTTAAAGCTTTACTAGAAACTAATAAAATAATCATTTGGTCGTAACCATATCAATGTTGCCGTTCAATCTCACTTGTGGCACGTGCTCCCTGCTAGTGCGATAGAACGGCAACGTCGCCGACTCGCGATTTTGAAAACTCCAACGTTTTCGTAACGCTCTCGTCATGCATTCACCAGCTTACTCCCCAAGTCAAGCGTGCGTATAGAAGTTTTTATTTCAAAAAGCGGCTAATGAAGACATAAAGTAACTTTTTTGAATTTGATAAGTTTGCGGATCCGTGCTGCTGGATCCAGCATGGCTCGCTGGATCCAGCATGTCAAAAAAAGCGCTGGATCCAGCTGGATTGCTGGATGCTGGATCCAGCAATTGCAATCCCTATTTCCAGCTTATTCTACATTCCGCTTTTTCCTTCACTTCTTTATAATAATGAAACATTTATTTTCTCTTTTATTTGCTCCATATTATATGTCCTTCTTGGTCTTCCCCTTTCCCTTTTTCCTTCTATATTTCCTTCTATTATAGTCTTAATGTATTTATCGTGCCGTAAGAGATGCCCTAACATTTTCCCTCTCCTGTTCTCAATTTATTCGTTAACTATATTTAAAACTTCATTACTTTTCTTTTTTGTCCAACTGACCTTTTCCATCCTCCTCTTACACCACATTTCGAACGCTTCCAATCTCTCTCTGTCTCTTTGGGTCATGGTCCACGTTTCGCACCCGTGGAATGCTATACTCGAGATATAGACTTTTATCAGTAAATAAAGTAGTAGCACACGGCGGACACGACGTACAAAATACGCGTTCTTGAATCTACATAAGCACGACGACGTCTGTACACGCGTACGCCTACATACATCGCGCGCGCACTCTTCTGGATTCCGGCGGGGTCCGGCAATCTGCGCCTTGAGGGGTGGGGTAACTCGAATCGGTGCGGGGCGGAGCGTGTCCATTCTGTACGTTAGTAATATATAAATATTCTGTGGTAGTAGTAGTGTAGTTTTTTTTTATGATCATAACAGTAAAAAACTAATTTGAGAGTTTTTAGGAATTCTCACGTGTTAAAGATGCCTGTCAATGGAGTGGAGCGAGAAAATGGGGGAGCTTTTCCTTAGAGGTATAATGACGACATTATTCTGTGGTTTGATCGTTGTTTTTATTTCCAGTAGAAGCAAGAAGAATGATCAGGAAACGCAGTCGCCAGTCATCAAAGTGTTCAAAGAGATGATGCACCGCTCTGAAAATGCGTATGAACTTTATTATTATTCTATCTATCCATCTACAGCCATTCTCCGTCCACTGCTGGACGTAGGCCTCCCTCATTGACGCCCAATCATGACGGTTGGAAGTGACTTGCATCCACCCTGAACCTGCGGTCTTCACGAAATCGTCCGTCCATCTCGTTGGTGGATGTCCCACGCTGCGCTATCTTGTCCGTGGTCCGGCTTAGGCTCAAAAAACTCACTTTCCCGAAATATGCACTTTTTCTAAGGGTAAACTTTTTTAGAAGGATCTCTTTCTCAAATAGAGCACTTTTTTAGATGGTCCAAATAATAATCTAAGCTTAAAGGCTACAATGTGTCTACAATGTGTCAAAGTGTGTGTGTGTGTGTGTGTGTGTGTGTTAGACTATTCGATAAACGGTAAAAATGCACGAGTAGTACGAAGGATTTATCTAGGCACATAGGTAAAAATGTTAACATCGCCATCATAGCTTAGGATCTTCATCTAAGGAAAACTTTGTGGTGAATATGACATTTTTGACTAGTGTACATTTTGGGAAAGTGTGCGTTTTGAGAAAATGTACTTTTTAGGAAAATGCACTTACGGGGAAAGAGCCCTTAAATCATAAATAAATCATAAATCATTTATTTGCATAAAACATGGTATATATTTTGTGGCATGGAAGAAAGAGTTTCACATGTTTTGTCACTATATGACGTACAAATTATATTTTAAATTTAATCTTAATAAATTTATTATATTAATATGTTCTAAATAAATAGTTAACTACGTATAATTCATATTATGCATGTCAAAATAGTAAAATAACAAAATAATAAAATAACAAAACAAATTTCAATAGACAATAAAATCAAAATTTTACAATTCTAGTAACCACGCCCAATTTGGTTACGTTTTAAAAATTCGTTTAACGAGTAAAAACATTCATTTTGGAGCCAGTGAGAGAGTTTACGTTTAAACTCCTTTATGGGCAGACCTTTAAAATCTTGTGGAAGAGCATTAAAAATTTTTATAGCCATTGGATAACAACTGTAACTGAACTGTTTTGAATTGGCCTTAGGTACAACTAAGTTATCCGGATATCGAGTATTAAAAGTGTATACATCTCCAATTTTTTTAAACAGTTCATGGTGTGTTTTTACAAACATACATGCTTCCAAGATATACAGAGATGGAACTGTCAGTAATTTAAGACTTTTAAACAAAGGTCTACAGGATACATATTGAGCAACATCACAGATACTACGAATGCACTGCTTCTGTGCTATCAAAACTCTGTTTAAGTGGACCGAATTTCCCCATATGAGAATCCCGTATCTGAGAACTGAGCATACATAACCATGGTAGGCCTGAATTGCAATATTTTTGTTTGTGACTTTCCGTAGTCTCCAAAGAGCATATGCAAAGCGGTTGATTTTACCACACAATCTTTCGATGTGCAATTTCCAAGAACAACTATCGTCAAGCACTATACCGAGGAAAGTTACTTGGTTGTTTTCTGTTAATGTTTTGTTATCGTACTTAACTATTAGATTTCTTTTTAAACCATGTCTGTTATGAAATTGAATATAGCTTGTTTTGTCAATATTAACAAATAAATTATTATGTTTTAACCATTTAATTATTTTAACGATAGTATTATTAATGTCATTATTATATTCTTCATTATTGGAATTAATTTTGTATGGTATTATTACGGAAATGTCATCGGCAAATAATGTATAATTGTGATTTGAAATATTAGGTAGATCATTAATATAAATTAGGAAGAGCAACGGGCCTAGTATGCTTCCTTGCGGAACACCTACCCCATTATATTTGCTTTTTGACCTAATCATTAACAACTCCATGCTCTTTGACAGAGTCATAATTTCAACATGTTGACTTCTATTTGAAAGATAACTTTTTAACCAGTCATGCACTCCACCGCGAAGGCCATATTCTTTACATTTAAAGAGCAGTAGATCATGCGCAACGAAATCGAAAGCCTTACTCATGTCAAAGAAAACCGTGGTGCATGGCACTCGCTTGTCAACTTGTTCTAATATCTTGTGAACTAAGTTAAAAATTGCCGAGGTTGTAGATTTTCCCTTCTGAAATCCATATTGTTCCGTTTTTAGAATGTTGAATTTGTTCACGAAACTTACAATACGATTTTGCATGACTTTTTCGAAAACTTTGGATATAACAGAAGGCAAACTAATCGGTCTATAATTTCCAATATTCTTTTTATCGCCTTTTTTAAACAAAGGCCTTAGTGGGCAAGTGTACGGGTACGTATCAAAATATATAAAGTTTAAAACAAATAATGGACGAAATACATAATGGTCATTTGATATAATGCAATTTTCTTGGAAATTCTCAACTTTACAGGATTTTCATAAAATAAACCTAACCTAACCTAAACCAATCTGTAGATTACACGATTAAAAAAAATCGTTTAATCAATAGTTCCATAGAACATTTTAGTATGTATTATGACCATTATGTATTTCCTCCATTATTTGTTTTAAACTTTATATATTTTGATACGTACCCCCCTTAGTGGGCAAGTGTACATTTTGGGAGTGTAAATTTTGCGGAAAGTGCACTTTTAGAGAAAGTGCACATTTCAGGAAAGTGAGTTTTTTGAGCCTAAGCCAAATAAACAGTAGTAGTAGTAGTAGTAGTAGTAACAGACACACACTTTCGCATTTAAGCATAATATTAGTACGGATATATTTGTGGTAATTTTTGCCGTTGTTTTACTACTCTAAAACACGCTCAAAGCTCAGACGCTAAGGTACTAATATACTTATGATATGGCAGTTTCCATTTCAGAAATAATCCAGAAAAGATCAACTTAATAAAAAGCAAACACGAGCGGAAGACGAAGAGGTATACCCGATCGAAACCAAAATCGGAGGAGGTAGGTCAATTTTTTTTATTGCATTCGCAGATGGCCAAGATACAGGCCAGCCTAGTTTGGCCACTGATGGATACCCCCAAAAATGAAAGTTATGTAGTTTTTTGTCAATAAACGATTTTGTATTTCTTTTTTTGTATCATGCTCTCATTATACAAAAAAAGATGGCAGTGTACGTGGCAGGAAGTGCCGAAGAAAACGTACAGTGGTAGACTGCCATTCATCGAGACGGTGACGATGGAACTTAGAATTTCAAAATTAGATTTACTGTCATTTAGTACAAATGGAAAATAATATTGTCCACTCGAAATCATTCGTCAAATAAGAAGAATTACAATTTTAAATACGTTATTCTCGACAATATTGTCGAAAATGGAATTATGCCCCTAGTAAAATTGTCAAATTGATATAGGCCGAAAAAAATTACTACCAAATCAATTAATAATTAATCCAATTCAGGCCAATATTCAAAATGGTCAATTTAAGTGGGCGATTTTCCATTTGTACTTAATGACAGTAAATCCAAAATTACAATCATACCATGGCTGGATAAATGCTTCCCCAAAGAGTTCCACAACGATCGGCCCTGCGCTGCCGGCATGCAAGTGGGTCCTGCCTTTACCAGGTCGTCGGTCCATCTTATTGTCGCCACACCACGTCGTCCAGTTCGCGGTCGCCACTCTAGCACCTTACTGCCCCATGTTTTGTGAATAATCGATTAATTAATTCATTCGTTCATTTGTCCATTCATTCATTCATTATCTCATTAATAATTAAGTAATTAATTCATGCATACTTTCATTCTTTCTTTAATTTATTCATGTATTCATTCTTTCATTCATTCGTTCGTTCATTCATTAATTCATTCATTCATCCATCCATCCGGCCATCCATCCATCCATCCAAAATCCATCCAACCATCCATCCATCCCCATTGCTTCATAATTCATTCATGCATACGTTATTCATTCGTTGATCTATTCATGCATTCATTCTTTCATTTATTCGTTCGTACATTCATTATTTCGTTCGTTCATTCATTCATTCGTCAATTCATCCATTCAAAAGTCAAAGGAATAGAGTTTCTGAAGTAAGATAGTGATCTAACTATCTCTTGTTGCCTTACAAACCGTGTGGTCCGACGCATTTTCTTTTCAGAAATCAGACGACACTAGCGCCACCTGCACAGATCTGAACTACAAGGTATTGCAAAGTCAGCAGCAGCTTCAGTCTTTTAGCAAGATCAAATCAACCGATGTGAGTAACTTGCTTTTATGCCACTTTGGCTCGGTCAGCGTTCACTGGAACCCACCCTTTGATACACTCTTATGCGCTTACCAAGGCTTGCCAAGCGTTCACCAGACCCCAGCATTTAAGCTCTTGCCAAAGCTTGGCAAGCGGGCACCAAAACCCAGTCTTCAAGACACATTTATACGGTTGCTGGGTCTTAGCAAGTGTTCACCAGACCCCAGCGCCTTTTTTTTTTATATAGCCTATAATATTATGTCCCACTGCTGGGCAAAGGCCTCCCCTTTCCTCCGCCATTCTTCCCTATTCTGGGCATGCACCTGCCAATCGAGCTGAAAAGCGCTTAGGTGGTCCTGCCATCTCCTCTTGGGTCTGCCTCTGCTCATTTGGCCATCCCTCGGAATCCATTCAGTAACGGTTCGCGCCCATCGGTCCAGATGCATTCAGCAGACATGTCCAGCCCAGTCCCACTTCAGCTTGGCGGTTTTGACCCCTACATCTGTAATACGAGTTTTGGAGCGCAGTGTCGTGTTTCTGATTCGATCAGTTCTTCGAAGTCCCAGGATACTGCGCTCCATTGCACGTTGGCAAACCTTAAGCCTGGACTTTTGAGCTTCAGTTAATGACCAAGTCTGGGCGCCGTAGGTTAAGATGGAAAGAATACACATGTCGACGAGTTTGCGCTTAAGTAACAGAGGAAGGTTCATTGTGAGTCCAACCCCAAGGCTCGCCGTGCTCAGATCTTGGAGCATTTGCTGTAGTTGTTGTGGTGTTTGGGAAAATAAAACGATGTCATCGGCGAAGCGCAGGTTTGATAATCTTTTACCTCCGACATCGATGCCCATTGTATTTTCCCAAGAGACCACCAGCTTTTTGAATATTTCCTCGAGGCAACTGGTGAACAATTTCGGTGATAGCGGGTCCCCCTGTTTCACGCCTTTCTCAATGTCAGCGCCTAAGTTACTTTTATATGCTTGCCACTTGGCAAGCGGTCACCGAAACCCAGCCTTTTAGCCTATCTAACACGTTTGCTGAGGCTTGGCAAGTGTTCTCCAGACCGCAGCCCTTAAGCTACTATTATACGCTTACAAAGGCTTGGCGAGCGTTCACCAGACCCTAGCCTTTAATACACATGTAATTTACTCGCTTGCCAAGTGCTTGGAAAGTGGTAACCGAATCCCAGCCCTTAAGCCACTTTTACACGTTCGCTGAAGCTTACCATGCATACACCAAACACGAGCCTTTAAATTACCATTATACGCTTGCCTAGGCTTGGCAAGCGTTCACTGAAACCTAGCCTAAACTATCTTCTTAGTAAATTTTTCGTATACTTTTTTTTTAGTGTCCAGAAGCACAAGCGGCATCAGCTTCTAATGAGAATGCTCCTAAAGTACTGACTGATAGTAAGACAGACAGTAAAGCGAAATGCATGTGGGTAAGTTATATTATTATGTTCATCCGACTTTGAAAAGGACGAGATTCATATTCATTTATTGCGGTTGTTTGTTGAAAAATACATTTATTTGGGGTTGCCAAGTCTTAAAACTGCAAAGACGGGCAGACCAGCCAATTTAGCCGGACATTTGGGTAAAAAGCAAGACTGTTTTAAAAAGGGAGGGTGGAGCTGTGGAGAGTGTTTTTTCTTGGCATGAACGGTCTTTCCGAAAGCTCATCTATTATTTACTAGCTGATCCTGACAGTAACAAACGCAATAAAAAAAGAATTATCCAATTTGGTGCAGTCGATCGGATGTTATGCGCTTAGCAACACATTCAGCGATTCATTTTTATATCTACTATATAAAAATAAGTCGGGTTTTCCTTCCTGACGCTATAACTCCAGAACGCACGAACCGATTTCCACGGTTTTGCATTCGTTGGAAAGGTCTCGGGCTCCGTGAGGTTTATAGCAAAGAAAATTCAGGAAAAATTTCAACAGAAAAGCGGGAAAATCTTTTTTCACATACAGCGCCATCTCTGATACATAGCATGTACTACAAACCAATATACAGCGCCATCTCTGATACATAACGTGTACTACAAACTAATACTATTCTCCGCGGACGGAGTCGCGGGCAACAGCTAGTTTTAGATAAAAAAATGACGCGTAAAGAGCCCTTTGTGATCTACTTACATAACAAACGTTTTGGTTTTTATTTTTTGATAGCACACTCACACACACACACTCACATACACACTCACGCATATGCACATTTCATAAGATCCATCCTAGTTATTCTAACACCGACGGTGCCATTTTTTTTTGTTATGGTTTTGGATATTGTTTGTATAGTCTGTCAAATTTAAGCTTAAAAGAAAATTATAATAGTAACTTGAAATATATACTTAGATTATAAGATGCCTTACCTTTACGCATGATTTATTACATTATTTGGTAAAGTGTGTAGTGTCACTCTACGGGACAGGCCTAGCCTAGTGTAGGTGATACGGGAAAATGTTTTATGTAAGAAGTCTGTCGCAGTGCCATATTTTTTGTATTGTTTCAATTTATTCATAAAATGTAAATTAATTAACTGCATCAATAAATTTATTCTTATTCTTATTATTCTTATAATAATTTTGCCAGAAACATTTTGATGTACAAGTTATTAATAAATGTATGTATGTATAGCTAGACCGTTTAAATGAGTCTTCGCCCGCGCGGTACAGGGGCTGGGGGTATGACGACAAAGGGGGCGAGAGAGGTGCGGGCGGCAGGCACACGAGGCGCGCTTTCGGCCCCCTTCTTCGTCCTACCCCCTAGCCCCTGTCACGCGGCGGACACGACGTACAAATACGCGTTCTTGAATCTACATAAGCACGACGACGTCTGTACACGCGTACGCCTACATACATCGCGCGCGCACTCTTCTGGATTCGGGCGGTTTCCGGCTATCTGCGCCTTGAGGGGTGGGGTAATCGGTGCGGGGCGGACCGTTTCCATTCTGTACGTCAGTACTATTATACAGGGTTATTGGTAATTCGACCTATTCAAGGGGTTATGGGGGAGGTCATTTGCAATCATTTTTGTCCCATAATGCCCTATGCAAAAATGAACCATTTCTGATATAATTGAAATTTAAGTTTTTTGCAAAAAAAGTCGGAAACGCATCTACAAAAATTTATTTAAAAAAAAGTTGGCCATTTAAGTAAACTTTTTTTATTTTTTTATGTACAAGATAAAATAGCTGTTTTTATGCAATATTAAAAGTATAATTATCTGTACACGTTTAAGAACGCAAGACCAAAAAGTAAAAAAAATATGATTTTTTTATAAGGTTGTTCAAAATGAATGGCACAATAACAGAAAATTTTACTACTACATTTGGCGTGCAGATTGTACGGAAAACATGCACGTATTTCTAGCTTTCTATCAAGCTACTAAAACTATCATTTTTGTAAATGGTTGCCAGAAAAAAATAATCACAAAGGACGTAGGAAGAAAATCACGACCGAACATTTCTCAAAATCAACTCATCAATGAAAAATTTATTAAAAAAAAAGTTGGCCATTTAAGTCATTTTTTTTTATTTAATTGTGTACAAGATAAAATAGCTGTTTTTATGCAATATTGAAAGTGCAACTATCTGTACAAGTTTATAAATGCGAGACCAAAAAGTAAAAAAAAATATGATTTTTATCAGGCTGTTCAACATTAATGGCACAAAAACAGAAAATTTTACGTATGCATTTGGCGTGCAGATTATACGTAAAACGTGTTCGTATTTCTAGCTTTCTAAAAAGCTATTAAGTATATGATTTTTGTTAATGCTTGGCAGAAAATAATTAGCACAAAGGACGTAGGAAGAAAATCACGTCCGAGCATTTTTTTAAATTAACTCACACTGAATCTATCAATAATAACTGTTATAAATACAACTAACAAAAATAACTAATGTAAAATACCAAATTGAAACAAAAAACAATTAAGTTTGAAATCCGACGATGTTTTTATTTTATTTACATTTGATACCCATCATAAATGTTCCTTATTTGTTGCAGTCGCTGACTACGAAATTTGTAAGAACTTCCATTTCAAATTATAAGAAATAAAGAAGCAATTTGAAAATGGAACTCCTTACTTTGATAATCTTATTAAAAAAACATTGTGTATTTTTTATTTGAAAATCGGCGGCAAATTCGTTTAGTTAATGCACAACATTTTATTTACTAAGCAGATTACTATGTCTGGGATCATAATAATTACGAAAAATAAACACAGTTAATTATTTTTTTATAAGATTATCAAAGTAAGAAGTTCTATTTTCAAATAGGTTCTTTATTTCTTATAATTTGAAACAACAAATTTTAATTTTTTGTGTTTTTGTGCCATTAATGTTGAACAGCCTGATAAAAATCATATTTTTTTTTACTTTTTGGTCTCGCATTCATAAACGTGTACAGATAGTTGCACTTTCAATATTGCATAAGAACAGCTATTTTATCTTGTACACAAACAAATAAAAAAAAACGACATAAATGGCCAACTTTTTTTTTAATAAATTTTTCATTGATTAGTTGATTTTGAGAAATGTTCGGTCGTGATTTTCTTCCTACGTCCTTTGTGATTATTTTTTTCTGGCAACCATTTACAAAAATGATAGTTTTAGTAGCTTGATAGAAAGCTAGAAAGACGTGCATGTTTTCCGTACAATCTGCACGCCAAATGTAGTAGTAAAATTTTCTGTTATTGTGCCATTCATTTTCAGCAACCTTGTAAAAAAATCATATTTTTTTTACTTTTTGGTCTTGCGTTCTTAAACGTGTACAGATAATTATACTTTTAATATTGCATAAAAACAGCTATTTTATCTTGTACATAAAAAAATAAAAAAAGTTTACTTAAATGGCCAACTTTTTTTTAAATAAATTTTTGAAGAGGCCTTTCCGACTTTTTTTGCAAAATACTTAAATTTCAATTATCTCAGAAATGGTTAATTTTTGCATAAAGCATTATGGGACAAAAATGATTGCAAATGACCTCCCCCATAACCCCTTAACGGGAATAGGTCGAATTACCAATAACCCTGTATATTCTGTGCCCCTGTACCGCGCGGGCGACTCATTTAAAACAGTTCAGCTAATGAATAAATGATTGATTGATTGATTGATTAAAGATGTATGTATGTTTTTGTATTATAAAATGAAATTGTGATAGTAAAGTTCTTATATTTGTGTGATATATTTGCGGGGCGTTGGGCTACCGTGTGTCGCCAATGCCTGGCGTTTTGTGAGATGATGGATGACAGGCAAACTAGTGCTCCTACTTGATTCCTTTCCTTATTTTTATTTTTTTTACTTTTTTACTTTTCGTCTTTTTTATTTTTTGTTTTGTTTGATTTTTTATGTTTCATGTAGTTTCACAGTGTATTAGTGTATTACTGTAATGCTGTGTAAATAAATTTATGTGTAATAAATAAATAAATAAATAATATTTCTTACAGAAGGGTAGCAGGGAAAGCAAAGTGTCCGCCAGCAAAGACGACACGTGTTCGTGCATGACATGCGCGTGAGTTTAGATCAGGTTTTATTCAACGATATTCGATTTTCGAACTTTGCATTATGTATGTGTTTGTAGTGGTAGAGCCATGTTGTCGCTAGCCGCTGCATCACGAATGGGCCGGCTCGTCCGGGGCAGTACCACCCTCTCACGGAACACCGGCGTGAAGCAGCAGTAATCCTGCTTGCGTTTCGTACGGTCAGTGAGAGTGCCGGGGGCCCAATACCTCACCCCTTCCCTCTCCCCCTCCCTCTCCCCCTTCCCCTATTCCCTCTCCTTTAGGGCCGACAACGCACTGGCATCGTGTAAAGCGCTGCGGGTGTCTATGGACAGTGGTGTTCATTTAACATCAGGTGACCCACTAGTTCGTTTGTCTGGCCTATCTAACATAAAAAAAAAAAAAAAAAAAAAAAAAAATGTCGTTCCATTCACGCTAATTGTACTTATCATAAGAGTGAAAGGAATGGCATGATATGAAGTTCAAAAATCTAATTTCGTAGTACAGTCAGCATCACATAGATAGTGACAGTCAATGTCTCCAAATATACCGACCGCTACATCCGAAATGGACTCATCCTAAGTGATCAAATTGTTCAGGTCATCCACCGTGTACAAATTCACCGGAGCACACAAAGCGCCTAATACTTGGTAGCTGTCAAGTCGCCGTTGGCACCGTAACACACACGACACCATTGCGTCCAAAGCATCCAAAGTATCCAAAAATACGGAACACATTACAATTGTGAACTTTATGTTAAACGTAATAGAGCTCAAGCACGATGTTTTGATATTAACATGACGTACTTAATATTATATTGCTAAATATAAAATTGTGGAAAGCTATTATTACATGATTATAGAAAGAACTGCAAAAAGCACTTTAGATGAGTCGGTATTAATAGACATTTTGGATGTAGCGGTATAATTTGGAGACATTGACTGTCACTATTCTATATGATGCTGACTGTAACTTTCGTACAATACGTACTTTTAGTTTACCACTGACAGATGGCTTGCCTTTATTTCATTTCCAACTTTAACACCATACAAATAAAGTAGCTATTACAAAATCTGCAAACGTGGGTAACAGTATTCTAAAATTGGCTTTATTTGTAGGTCGTTAAAGTTGAATATGAAATGAAGGCAAACCATCTGTCAATGGTAAACTTTATGTAATTTTACTGTAGTGGTCGTCAAACTGCGGCGTGTAGTCGCTATTTTTGCGGTCCGCGACATATACAACGAATTTAGTCACCATCATTTCAGCCGAAAGACGTCCACTGCTGAACATAGGCCTCTCCCACAGCTCGCCAAACAGATCGGTCCCGTGCCATCCCATCCAACGCGTTCCCGCAACCTTAACCAGGTCGTTGCTCTATCACGTTTCTTTCCAACGCCAATGTAGCTTTTTTGTATGAGTTGGGCCCACTACTTCGCGGAGAAGCAGAATAAGTATTCCATTTATTTTTAAGGAATTCCGCATTGTAACGCCTGAATCTATACCGTACACCCGGTCTATGTTTGGCAGTGGACGTTTTCCAAACTGGTTAGATCAATTTGCCAGAATTTTATTTCTTAGTAGCAAAGTTTCACGCGGAGCTCCTTCTTCTGTATACTTTGGGCCCTTCAGGCCGATGCAAACTTAACATAGCCTAAAGCACGCGGCGGACACGACGTACAAATACGCGTTCTTGAATCTACATAAGCACGACGACGTCTGTACACGCGTACGCCTACATACATCGCGCGCGCACTCTTCTGGATTCCGGCGGGGTCCGGCAATCTGCGCCTTGAGGGGTGGGGTAACTCGAATCGGTGCGGGGTGGAGCGTGTCCATTCTGTACGTTAGTTCTATTATATATTCTGTGCCTAAAGCTAAATATTTCAAACTAAATACAAACTGAAATATAGATGCACAGAAAAAACCCCAGAAAAAAGACCAATGCTGGGAATCGAACCCAGGTCCTCAGCGTTCCGTGCTGCGTGCTTACCCCTACACCATCACTGGTCTAGACGACGAATCTTTCCCATACATCGTACATTTCAGTCTGTTATAATCACCTTATGCAGTGATAAAGCGCTCATCTATGTTATGCCCTCTACCGAGAGACTTTAACACTCCTTCGGAGCTAACCGCTCACCTGGACCAAGAGATGGCGCTACTGTGCAACTTTAAACAAGTCAGATATGAAGTATCTTTTTTATTTATTTTTCAACTTCATTTTTTTATTACTTTTACGGTCATCCCATGAAACCATATATTTCAAACTAAATACAAACTGAAATATAGATGCACAGAAAAAACCCCAGAAAAAAGACCAATGCTGGGAATCGAACCCAGGTCCTCAGCTTTCCGTGCTGCGTGCTTATCCCTACAAGCTAAACCTACCTATGTTTCTGTGTCGATTAAAATCGGGAAAAAACTACTCTGAAAATAAGTTTCCGTCAAAACCATAGCGAGAAAAAAAGCATGTGGGAAAAAATGCTTCGGGCTTAAAACCATTAACTTTCATAATACCTTATTCAATAACCTCTAATTTTTAAATTACCATGGGCTCATAATACCTAAAAATACCTAAAATCTCAAATTGCCTCATCTTAAAATTTTAAAGGTTAGGCTTTGATCAATTATAACTGAAGATACACATTGCCGAACAAAATCCCCTTTAAAGAATGTCCGAACTTTTTTATTTGTTTGCATAATAATTAAAAACATCACCTACACAGAAATTTGAACCTAGCCTTTACTTCATTACAGTCGAATTTCGGTTGAAACTTGACAGCTAAACTTGACAATTTCACGCAACGTACTGAGAAAAAGAAGGCCACTTTTATCAAAGTGGCGCTCATTTGGCTCGGACATTTTCGGGCGCGCGACTGTGGATCTACAGTTATAATTGATCAAAGATGTTAGGTATTTTTTGGTATTATGAGCCCATGGTAATTTGAAAATTAGGGGTATTAGTGAATAAGGTATTATGAAATTTAGTGGTTCTAAGCCCAAAGCGAAAAAATGCGAATGGAAATTTTGCTACTAAGAAATAACGATTCTGGTGAATTGATCTAATTCATGTACGATATTTTCTGACTGTAATAATGATGATGATGATGATACACTTGTTCAACGAAATATGGCACCTCTGAAACTAATATTACTGTACATTTTAGCTTGAGGAAGTTAAACAAATCCCAGCGCAACAGGCTCATCTGCATCGGCGCTGTCCTCCTCATCACCCTGATAGTAGCCATGTTCTTCATCCTCCGCCCCAGCGCCCCCAAGAGGTGCAGGGACCTGACGAAGACCTATGAAATTCTGGCCAGGACCTTGCAGCCGGAGACAGGGGACAAGAGGGACCGGAGGAGCCAGTACCATTTGAATGCGAAGGGGAATGTTGAAAGGTACGGCCTTTTGGTGTCTAAGCGCATTATGCCGAAGTTTCGTACCCAAAGGGTGCTCGGGTATGTATTACATTACCGAAGTACGAAAGACCGAATGTATTAAAACATCGAATGGGTCAAAAGACCGACACGATTTTTTTCTGAAACCGTTAACTTTTTAAGATTGTTATAAAACAAACCTAACCTAACCTAATGGGTTCTGTATGATGCCGTTTTAATAAATTCTGAGAAGTTTACGGTTTCAGAAAAAAATCGTGTTGGTCTTATGACCCATTCGATGTTTTAATACATTCGGTATTGTAAAACGCACCCAGATGCTCAGAGGACCCTATTACTGAGGTTCCGCTGTCCGTCTGGCCGTCCATCTGTCACAGCCTAGGGCTCTATCTCTTGAAAAGTAATGGAAATTTTCATCGTACAAATAAATTTTGGTATCCAATTATCTCGCCTCATTCGTTTTTCGTTTAATTCTTATTTCGCCTCATTCTGTATTCGTCTTCGTCTTGTTCGCTATCCGTCACTATCTTTTTTGATCAAATTCTGCAACTTGTCTATCTCTTAATACGTCTTATTTGTTTTTCGTCACGGTCTTCCTTGGACTCATTCGTCGTTCTTCCCTTTCGTTTTTTATCTCATTTACTTATTCGCCAAAATTATTTCGATACTTTCGGTGCTGGTAAATAAATGTTCGTAAGTAAATGAGATAAATAACGAAAGGGAAGAACTACGAATGAGCCCAAGGAAGGCCGTGACGAAAAACGAATACAAGTTTACAGAATTTGACCAAATAAGATAATGACGGATAGCGAACAAGACGAAGTGACGAATACAGAATGAGAAGAAATAAGAATTGAACGAAAAACGAATGAGGCGAGATAATAGGATACCGAAATTTTTATGGATATACTGTTATAAACTTGTGCGTGATAAAGATAAGTCCCGTGAAATGTAACAATTTTTATGGATCTTTTACCTTATTAATTTGCAATACGTGGGTGAAATTCTATATCTTACAAGCTCACAACCTGGGATCAGGCGAAAGGCCAAGTTATAGCAATTCTGGAAAAATTAGAATAGAATCCTTGTCACTCTGTTAAGCGATACCTAATAACGACCGCTTTAGCCTAGTTGGTAGTGACCCTGCCTACGAAGCAAAGAGGTCCTGGGTTCAAATCCCGGTAAGGGCATTTATTTGTGTGATGAGCACAAATATTTGTTCCTGGGTTATGGATGTTTTCTGTGTATTTAAGTATTTATTTATCTATATAAGTATGTCTATCGTCGTCTAGTACCCATAGTACAAGCTTTGCTTAGTTTGGGACTGGGTCGATTTGTGTGAGATTGTCCCCTAATATTATTTTTTTATATTATAGAGTCTTGAAAGTGTCATGGATTTTATTCTCATTTTTCCAGAACTTGTATAATTTGACCCCCAGCCACACCAGGTTATCGTTGAGTTTTGGAGCACCCTGTATAAGGTATAGTTGCGAAATATATTTCCATGGCAGCGCCTTTATGACATTGTCATAACGATGTATTTCGCTTGGCCTGTGGAAAAACATTTCGCACTCGAACTATATGTGTTTTTGTATATGTACTACAATACGTTTACTTTTAGTTTACCACTGACAGATGGCTTGCCTTCATTTCATTTCCAACTTTGACACCATACAAATAAAGTAGCTATTACAAAATCTGCAAACGTGGGTAACAGTATTCTAAAATTGGCTTTATTTGCAGTTCGCTAAAGTTGAATATGAAATGAAGGCAAACCATCTGTCAGTGGTAAACTTTATGTAATTTTACTGTACTTGGCTGTATTTATTCTTAAGTCTTTTATTTGTTTCAGGCAAGAATGGGACGAATCAAAATCAAAATTGCTGAGCGGACTCTCCGACCTTTATGGTTCAGGTAATTAATAACTAAAATCAGCTTTAACCCGTGGTTTCGTACGCGTGTAAACTATTAAATCCATCCATCCATCCGAGCCTATACATATACGTCCCACTGCAGGGAATAGGCCTCCTAACACTCCTAACTATTAATCGGGTACAGTAAAATTACATAAAGTTTACCACTGGCAGATGGTTTGCCTTCATTTCATATTCAACTTTAACGACCTACAAATATAGCTTATTTTAGAATACTGTTACCCACGTTTGCAGATTTTGTAATAGCTACTATATTTGTATGGTGTTAAAGTTGGAAATGAAATGAAGGCAAGCCATCTGTCAGTGGTAAACTAAAAGTAAACGTATTGTACGCCATTTAAAATTTAGTTTCCAGGATTTTACTAAATTCCAGTGCGAATTCCCAAAATTTCATCATTGCACGCGCGCACGCAGACACGTACGAAGTGTTTACCTTTTTATTACATTTTTAGGTATACTTAAAAGTATTTGAGAAATAATTCGTGATGGTTTTAAATTTTCAGATTTCACAGACGGCAGTTTACATGAAGGAAGTTTGCATGAGGCGGTAAGTGCTGTTAATTATTTATTTATCATTAAACTAGCCTTTACAGATCGAGTCATTCATGATGACGCGTGCCGAGGTTCTTATGGCAATATCATTAATGTCTAATTTTGACAAAATTCGACCGCACCAATTAACATTGTAAAAATCACAGAAATTTCAACTGGGATGATGAGTACAAGCAAGCGCAAGCAAGAGTCTAGGGATGGAGAACAAGAAAGGTACTACGAGTATAATAAGTATAATAACCGATCTCTTTTCATTAAGATCAGGGAATTCTTCAGTTCAGGGAATTCAATAACTACAAATGTTTACTACCTCCATTTACTATTTTATTTATTATTTATTTATTGTGAACACTGTTTGCCCGGCATTGCAATAAAACCAATTCACCGAGAAACGTAATATACCAACATATCAGATATAAAAGAATACATCTGCCTTGAGAAAGAACTCTATTGAGGCTTAAATTAAGAAAAAATGGAACGTCGATTTTCTAGGGTGAAATATCGATTCACTGAATCGATTCAGTGCTACATATCGATCTAAAAAATCGATTCTTTTGGTCCAAAAAACCGATTCTTCGATTAATCGATCTCAGATTGCCATTCCTACTTTCGTCTGCATGGAATCCTGTAGTCAAATGTCGGCGTCGGGATGAATGTTCAGAGACTAGAGACCGTCGGATGTTGTTCGTGTTGTGTTGTGTATCGGTGTGGTGCCCATTCATATACCCCAACTGACATCAACTCGGTAGGTCCACACGGAGAGAGGCATCGCCACAAAATTTGGTGGAGATGCTGGGATTTAGGAGGTAGGGTTGACCACAGGTAAGAAAACAGAATAGACATCGATTAGTATTGAAAGAAAGAAAGAAAAAAATATTTACAACAAAACAAGACACATTAAATTTTTACAAAAAGGACAGCACGAAGGGTAAAGATAGTGTGTCATTGCGGTTGTAAATAGGACACTGGCTCAGCATAATGCTGAGGAGTTTGGCACCCCAGCGCTGATTTTCAGGCAGCACCGTTAGTGATACCCGGATCGCTATATAGATAGATAAACTGCACACTAATAGCTACAGATAATTTGTAGATTATAAAAGCGAATAACTATAACAAAATTACTTTAACATACTTATTTACTATAGATCTCTTGCCAAGTATAGGATTAAAAACGAAAAGTGAAACAATAAAAAACAAAGAAGTTTTGTTAAATAGTGCTGGAAAGGAGAGGTTGCTACCGATAGTAACATTTAGTGCATGATCATTTCCAAATATAGCAATGATAATGTTTAAATGTTTACTTTTTCGTGAGACGGAGCTCACGATAAAAGATTATTAAACGCAGTTCCAGGGCTACCTTGTCAGTAGGTACTAGGCGAACTAGAAATATAAATCACAAACTAACATACTTATAACTTACTTCTACAGCAAAACATACAATCTTACCCGACCGCAAACTATGTTTTATGGCCAACATATAAAACTTCGATCCGGCAGACATATAGGTCCCAATGGACCGTGTCATACTATATTTTGCGAGACTTAAATGTTTTGGGAGTAATTTTTATCAATCAGTCGCCTTGTGTGGTACCTTGGGTTCTCGATTGATTGTATAAGCGAAGTGAGTTCGAGATGAGAAGCAAATCACGGCTGTATCCCCAAACGGGGTAGACAGAGCACACGAAAAGCTATATTTAACGATCCGGGGCCACTTTTAGCAATTTCAGGGTAAAAGTTCACACATAAATTCCGAAAAACTAAGAGGTGCAAGCTCAGGATCGAACTCAGGACCTTTTGCTTGAGAAGCCATAGCTCAAACCACTAATCTGACAGGAATCTATGTATACAATACAATGGTATGGTCGCTTCAAATTAAATAAGACTTATTTAATCAATTAAGTTAATGTTTTTTTGACGTGTCAACGTCTAATAAATCGATGAAGCGCTGCACGCGCGAAAAAGGATGACGCAATGTAACGTACATGAACTATTGTCCCGTACAAGAGAGAGCAGTGAACGCCAGGATGTACAAGAGAGCAGCGCGCGCCAGGGTGTACAATCTTAGTACTAGCGCTCGGGTAATTTTTAATGGGAGGGGGGAGGGGGTGGGGTTTGAGGGGTGTGCGGGGGAATTGAATGGGGGAAGAAAATTTCATTGATTTTGCCGTAGGATGCACCGTTTTCAAGATATTTGACAAAACACCGGTTCTCGTCCGATCACCAAGGTTAAGCAACGTCGGGCGCGGTCAGTACTTGAATGGGTGACCGCCTGGTTTCATTTTTGTTTTTGAACGTTTTGTTATGACGTTGACGTTGACGTTGTCACGTTAAACAATCGACCGTAAACCGATTTTTTTTTTAATCGTATGGTATAATAATAGGCATTAGAGTAAAACACTTAAATTGCTAAGCCATGCGGTTGCATCAGGCGTCAGTGCATCCAGGTCTTTGGCAGGTCCAGGGTAGGAGTGAAGAAGGCAGCGTCGGATGATGTGCTCCACTGTCTGTTCCTCTTCCCCGCGCTCACAGAGCGGAGATTCCCTCCACCCCCACTTGTGTAGGTGATAATTACAACGGACGTGCTTAGTTCTTAGGCTGGATTTCACCAAAGTTTTATTCCGAGAATAACGCTTACTTTCAGATAGTAATGTCAAACCGCCATAGTAATTTGACATTACTATCTAAGAGTTAAAGCCAGGTTTAGACGAAGCCAGTGCTGGCTGCCAGTCTCACTGGCAGCCAGCACTGGCTTGTTATTGGCCTCGTATAAACAGTTTTTGAAGACAGGCCAGCGCTGGCTGCCAGCACTGGCGGGAATAGAGCGCCGGCCTATTTTTCAAGCCAGTGACCCCCGCCCGCATGCCCCGCAACCCCCGCGCCAGTGCTAGGACGCGTGTAGACACATCGCGCCAGTCGCTGGCGCATATCAGTAGATTGCACACGCTTTTGCTTTGCTTGTTTTTCCAGAGATTTTTGTGATGTCTAATAAATGGAATGAGGACGAAACATTAAAATTTGTTCAACTGTTACGGATCTGTCGCGTAGCCATTTTCTCATCCAAATCCTTTTACCTACCGACCGCTTTAGCCTAGTTGGTAGTGACCCTGCCTACGAAGCAAGAGGTCCTGGGTTCAAATCCCGGTAAGGGCATTTATTTGTGTGATGAGCACGAATATTTGTTCCTGAGTTATGGATGTTTTCTATGTATTTAAGTATTTATTTATTTATATAAGTATGTTTATCGTCGTCTAGTACCCATAGTACAAGCTTTGCTTAGTTTGGGACTAGGTTGATTTGTGTAAGATTGTCCCCTAATATTTATTTTATTTTATTTACCTTTTACGATTTCTTCGTCTAATAAATTGATCAACTCTTCTCTTAATAGTGCGAAGATGTTGTTTATACATTCTTTTTTCAAGCGCCACCGTTTTAGTACCGAATTCATATTAGAACGTGTGCTCACCACAAGAATTAATCCAGTAATAAAATGAATTCACTGGCCTCATCTAAACAACACGGGCCAGGCCAGCGCTGGCTTGTGTGAGGACTGGCGCCAGCGTTACTGGCTTCGTCTAAACCTAGCTTTATTCTTGGAATAAAACTTTGGTAAAATCCAGCCTAAGTCTGTTAAGGCGGCACCAGAGATATCGGGGAAGGTCGAATCCTTTTGGTTTGGCTGTTGGATCAATGGCCTGAGCACTTCCTCCTGCCGTGTCCACGGCCCATCGTTTTTAACCCCCGACACAAAAAGAGGGGTGTTATAAGTTTGACCGCTATGTGTGTGTGTCTGTCTGTGGCATCATAGCTCTTAAACGGGTGATCCGATTTGGATGCGGTTTTTTTTAATAAAAAGCAGGTTTCTTGGCGATGGTTCTTAGATATGTTTTATCAAAATCGGTTTAGCGGTTTTAAAGTTATCAGCTCTTTTGTTATCTGCGGAAGGGATCTTAGACGTATAAATGGGCTTAAACTTAATGTTCAAACATACGAGTGACATAATTGCGTTGGGGGTTTTTAAAATTTTTAATTTTTTATTGTCCAGTTCCACCTTGCATTAAATACAAATTTTAAAAACACGCTTAAACTAACATAAAATTTATTGAACTTGTAAAAACTCACTCATTTCTCGTTTCACAACTCGAAACGATAGTGCCGCCGCAGCGTCCTCTTGGGAAGTACCGCGACGTTTCCGAACCGCAGGACGAATCTACCGGTGAAATATTGTATGTACATGTTTGTATGTTAGTGTAAGAAAGGGGTCCGATTTTTTTCTAGAATATGGTGTTTTTCGATTTGTAAGTATAAAATAAACTAGACTTGATCTGCGTCGCCCGAATTGAGATGGCATGACTGACTTTATAAGATATTGCGGCTCTCGATTGATCACTTCAAACTCGCTCCTTTTACTCTCTCGCAATGCAATGCAACTTGCACGATTTTTCATGCAGGTCTAAGCTTGGCTTGAGGATCATTAAAAAAATCATAATTAAGGGCTTAATGAGAACAAAATCACGATTGCGTCCTTTGTGTAACGAAATTTAGTCATATAAACTATATGGATAGCTTTCGTTACACAAAGGAATCAATTAAGTTTTATTTTAATTAAACCCCTTAATTGTGTACAATTTTTTTGAAAACTACTCTTATAAGGTTACTTTTTGAAAACTCAAAATAAATCTATGTTTACAGGGTTTTTATTAACTTGCAATGTATCTAATTATGTATGGGTCAAATCTTGGAAGTCGAATTTGACCCACTTCCAGTTGTCGGATTCACTTGAAATTTGGTATAGTTATGTAAATTGGATGGCAAAAAAAGTACAGTCAACAAAAAGTACAGTAAGCGAAAAAGCTTGCTCTTAAAATTAAATTTTTAACAAAACTTATTTAATTTCCTTTAAAAATGAATACTTACAAGTAAGACTCTTATAGTAGGTACATCTTATGTAACTAGATACAGCGTGTTGTTTTTTCAATATTTTTTTATTTGTTTACGCGGTACCCGAGTAGGGTTTGTAAGCGAGCCACCCTCCGCAGCCCTTATTGTTTGAAACCCCTTTGTCTGTTGATGTATTAAAAAGGCCTAAACTGTGACAAAGTGTGGTTTTTATTTCCACGGCGGTTGTAATGAAGTGCCCGGGCTGGACGCTGCCCTTCCAGATGGGGGTGGCATTAGTACGGAAGTGGCGTGGTGTGAACATTTTTCTTCAACAACCCAGAAGTGAGAGAAGCATGAGCCTAGTACGAATTAATCAAAAACTATCAGCCTGATTGCACGGGTTTACTACTAATTTATTTATTTATTTACTAAGTCTAAGTTCCATCGTCACCGTCTCGATGAATGGCAGTCTACCACTGTACGTTTTCTTCGGCACTTCCTGCCACGTACGGCGAAACTGTGGACCCAGTTTCCGGCAGCAGTGTTTCCAGACAACTATGACATCGGGGCTTTCAAGAAAAGGGTTTATAATTATTTTATTTTATTTATTTATTTAAGGTTTACTAACAATTGTTAACACTGGGTACATCAGAAATTGCTGCTTGTATAAACAGGTTGGGCTGAGTGTCACAATCACTTATAAGTAAACACCGCATGCAAAACAAAAGTGAAGCTTAAAAATTAAGTTTACATAACAGTAAATTTTGCTCTCAAGAATTACAATTAAATAAATAAATAAAATAAATAAATAAATATTAGGGGACAATCTTACACAAATCGACCTAGTCCCAAACTAAGCAAAGCTTGTACTATGGGTACTAGACGACGATAAACATACTTATATAGATAAATAAATACTTAAATACATAGAAAACATCCATAATTCAGGAACAAATATTCGTGCTCATCACACAAATAAATGCCCTTACCGGAATTTGAACCCAGGACCTCTTGCTTCGTAGGCAGGGTCACTACCAACTAGGCTAAAGCGGTCGTTAATATTTACTTACTTTAAAGACCGGCAACAGATTGGCGACTCTCTTTGTGTTCTTGATATTTATGGGCGGTGGTGATCATTTACCATCAGATGACCCGCTTGCTCTTTTGCCTCCCTCTCACAATAAAAAAAAACAACATTTCCTTTCAAACAAACCTCCTTTCAGTAGTTACTAACACAACAAAAACCAGCCAAGTGCGAGTCGAACTCACGCACAGAGGGTTCCGTACAAATATTTACATATGTTTTTTTTTCATTTATTTTTCTAACCAACAGAATACATTTTTGATAATTATCTCTGCCAAACTGCATGACAGTTTGTTCGTTCTCTGACACCCTGCTCTTAACCCTTCGGATGTCTTGTACTGGATCCGTACCCAATTTAAGGCATTCTTTTTGTATTTTTTAAAAATCTGTGTCATTGCATTTATATGAAACTGTTGAGACTAGAATGCACGAATTTTTTTTTTAAACTTCCGGCATACGAAAGGTTAATCTAAATCATGATGTTCATTTCAATAATCCTTCCTTTACTTATCATAAAATATTATTATTCAATTCTCTGAAGAAACCATAATTTTTAAACTAAATAATTCAAGTAACAGCCGGGACAGCGACGACTTCTTAAACGTAGCTTTCGAAATGACGTCTTGTGGTTTGGTCATAAGGGTGGTTTTTCTTTGGGAGCCGAAGGGGTTTTCTATAAGAGATAATGTAAGACACCCTTCTTAAAATATAAATATTAATATATTGTTTTGTAAGGTGAAGGGAGTCAATTGGGGACTTAACTGAATGTGCACAGGGTGCTTGAGAAAGCGATATTGTTTTTGTAATCACTTTTATGAATAATTTTTACTTATAAAAATGATTCGTAACTGGATCATTTAAAAAATAATGTACAAAATTACAGGCTTAATGAAAAAAAAATTACGATCGCGTCCTTTGTGTAACAAAAGTTAGTCATATAAACTGCATGGGTAGCTTTCGTTACACAAAGAAATCAATTAAGTTTTGTTTTGATTAAATCCCTTAATTGTGTACAAATTTTTGGAAAACGACTCAACTCTCTGGTATGGGGTAGACAGCTCCATTTTGACTCTTATACGAAATCGCGTCTAAGGAAAACAAGATCATTCCACTAACAACTTACTAATTATTATTGAACGGTTGTTTTGTAGGGACGGTTCTAAATTATACGCACAGTAACAAACTTTTTAGTTTTCACAAGACTATATAGGGTAAATCGCCAAAACCTGGCCACCGTTCAATAGCTGGCCACCTCATACTAAAAATGAACTCTATTCACCCATATAATAGAACTCATTTTCAGTATGAGGGGCCAGTTATTGAAAGCTGGCCAGTTATTGGCGATTTACCCTAGATCTTTAGTAATTTTACAATCGAAGGCGACGCGCACGGCTTGGAAGCCATGAGAGAGAGAGAACAAGACGGCAATAGCATCCATTTTATTCGGAACAATAACAAACGCGAAATTTTGTTTGTATGGATGGATGTGTAAAATTTGACAAATTCTGATGAAATTTAGCATGCAGCTTAAAACGTAGATAAACGTATAGGATTTAAAGATTAAAGATTTATTGAACATAATAACATGCATATTTTAAAAACAATTAGATCGTAAGCAGCTGCATTAGTATAAACTGTGTCGCAGCTGTTTACGCCCACCTCGGGACATGGAAGCAGTTATGTTCTAAAATGATACATAATAGGTTAGTAAGTGTACTTAATTAAGTATTAAAAACTATATTAGAACTAGCTTTTGCCCGCGGCTTCGCTCGCGTGTACTATGAGTATTACAAAGAACCAAGATATCAAGCAAGCAAGCATACAGGCAAGCAAGCAAGCAGGTCCACAATTGACCGACAAATCGGTGAACATACCTACATAAAAAAAAAGGTGGAATGCATAACCTCCTCCTTTTTTAGAAGTCGGTTAAAGAGCCCTTTGCGGCCTACTTACAGTATAAACTTATAAATTTTGAAATTTTAGCTTTCTACAACCAGTAAAACGCAAAATCCCGTTTTTTCCCGTTCCCGTGAAAATTTCGGGAAGTGTTTTCTTAATGCTCCCCTACACTCCCCAAGGAACCCATTTGCCAAATTTCAGCTTTCTATGACCAGTAAAACGAAAAATCCCGTTTTTCCCGTTTCCGTGGGAATTTTGGAAAGTCCTCTCTCAATGCTCCTCTACACTCCCCAAACAACCTACATGCCGAATTTCAGCTTTCTATGACCAGTAAAACGAAAAATCCCGTTTTTCCCGTTCCCGTGGGAATTTTGGAAAGTCCTCTCTCAATGCTCCTCTACACTCCCCAAACAACCTACATGCCGAATTTCAGCTTTCTACGACCAGTAAAACGAAAAATCCCGTTTTTTCCCGTTCCCGTGGGAATTTGGGAAAGCCCTCTCTCAATGCTCCTCTACACTCCCCACGCAACCTACATGACAAATTTCAGCTTTCTATAACCAGTAAAACGAAAAATCCCGTTTTTCCCGTTCCCGTGGGAATTTCGAAAAGTCCTCTCTCAATGCTCCTCTACACTCCCCAAACAACCTACATGCCGAATTTCAGCTTTCTACGACCAGTAAAACGAAAAATCCTGTTTTTTCCCGTTCCCGTGGGAATTTGGGAAAGTCCTCTCTCAATGCTCCTCTACACTCCCCAAGCAACCTACATGCCGAATTTCAGCTTTCTACGACCAGTAAACGAAAAATCCTGTTTTTTCCCGTTTCCGTGGGAATTTTGGAAAGTCCTCTCTCAATCCAGCTCTACACTCCCCAAGAAACCTACATGCCGAATTTCAGCTTTGTTCTACGAACAGTAAAACGAAAAATCCCGTTTTTTCCGTATCCCGTGGGAATTTCCGAAAATCCTTAAAACCGTTTTTTTACTATTATAATTACCTAGTTCTATGCCAAATTTGAAGAGTCTAGTAATTATAGTTCATAGGATCCCGTTGAACTGAATATATAAATCCCGTTTTTTCCTTATCCCGTGGGAATTGTGAAAAATCCTGAAATTAATGTTTTAACTAATGTAATACCTACTTGTGTATCAAATTTGAAGAGTCTAGTTATTATAGTTACTGAGATAGGGTCACTCGGAATCGAATATATAAATCCCGTTTTTTCCCGTTCCCAAGGGAATTCCCAAAAATCCTTCCTTAGTGAATGCCTACATTGTATAAGGTATCTATGTGCAAAATTTCAAGTCTCTAGGTCCAGTGGTTTGGGCTGTGCGTTGATATATCAACAGTCATGTAGTTTATTTAGACATTTCAACCCCATCGCACCCCATCCAGGGAGATGGTATTTTACGTCTGCCACGTCGGATTTTAAAACCGTTGTTGTTTTCATAACCAGCGACCCGATAAACCATAGAAACAACACCCATGTTGATTTTCAGACTTTGTTACCCCTTTCCCCCCTTTTAGGGGTTGAATTCTCAAAAAACCTGAAACACGTGTTTACTCATTTATCGTCAGGTGTACTTCTGTGAAGTTTCGAATAAAATAGTCGAACGAATCTTGTTTCCCCATACAAACTTTGGACCCCCGTTTCACCCCCTTAGGGTGTGAATTTTGAAAAATCCTTTCTTAGTGCACCCCTAGACCTGATAAGGAACCTTCGTGCCAAATTTGGAATCTCTAGGCCCAGCGGTTTGGGCTGTGCGTTGATATGTCAGTCAGTCAGTCAGTCAGTCAGTCAGTCAGTCAGTCAGTCAGTCAGTCAGTCAGTCAGTTTCTTCTTTTATATATATAGATAAAGGTAGAATATTGTACGTAACAATGGTCCTTAATATGAATAGGCAGGTGAGTATCAAATTTAGATTTGTACTACCTCTTTTTTATTACCTATTATTTTAACAATAAGACATACGTTCATCAGTATCCAGTAACAAGTGTTTCAGTCTCATCATAAGAGAGGTTTTTTAGAAAATTTGTTATTTTATTTTTGCATTCCCAGTACGATTGTTCATGAATATCTAATAATTTGTTCAGTTGATTGTGCATTTTAGCAGAAAGATAGTCGTAGTGAAATTTTACAAGAGCAATACGAGAACGTCCGAGTTTGCAGATGCAGCCAGTTCGTCGCTTAGTAGTTTTTTTAACAAAAGGAAGGTCGATGTGTTTACGCAATATAATTTTCAGAATAAATAGTTGTCTGATAGTTAAGACAGAGGAGTTAGAGGATACTTTTGTATCCCGGAAAATTGCTTAGTTTCCGCGGGATAGCGACTAACGAGTTCTTCGCAAGCGGAGTAGCGGCACACGGCGGACACGACGTACAAAATACGCGTTCTTGAATCTACATAAGCACGACGACGTCTGTACACGCGTACGCCTACATACATCGCGCGCGCACTCTTCTGGATTCGGGCGGTGTCCGGCAATCTGCGCCTTGAGGGGTGGGTAACTCGAATCGGTGCGGGGCGGAGCGTGTCCATTCTGTACGTTAGTACTATTATATATATTCTGTGATAGCGGGTAGTCAGTACTAAGTCTGTGTGTGTATGTTTGTGCGTGCGTGTGTGCGTATGTGCATGCGTTTGTGTGTATAATATTTTTAGTAAAAAAACCTTTTGATTTTCATTGTGCCTCAAGTTCATTACCCTTTTTCGCCACCTCGTCAATGAAGTAGTAAAGTGTCATCAACGCCAAGCAAAAATTGCACGTAAACAACGGGTATGTATTACAATACCGAAGTACGAAAGACCGAATGTATTAAAACATCGAATGGGTCAAAAGACCGACACGATTTTTTTCTGAAACCGTAAACTTCTCAGAATTTATTAAAACGGCATCATACAGAACCCATTAGGTTAGGTTAGGTTTGTTTTATAACAATCTTAAAAAGTTAACGGTATCAGAAAAAAATCGTGTCGGTCTTTTGACCCATTTGATGTTTTAATACATTCGGTCTTTCGTACTTCGGTATTGTAATACATACCCTAAACAACACCACCAAAACCTAGACTTGATGTCAAGTCGTGGCGCGTGGCGCACGAATTGTACTCATTTTAAATCAATGGCGGCGAAAAGGTTAAAACAACACCCTGTACCATTTAAAGGCCCGACCGACAAATCATACCAGCTTACCGGAGTTTTATTTATACGCGTCTCGCGGGGCCTTAAGTGATTTGTGGGACTAACTTCCCATTAGTGGGCGATTTATGTGGCCCTCGCGATTGGGAAAAGCTAGTAAACCTGTGACGTCGCGGTGTAAGGAACATCGACACAGATTATATCATAACGCAAAGCTAGAAACTGTGAAAAGGAAATTGTGCAAGTTATTCATTTAGTAGGTATGAATTTTCAACTTCAAGTGTAGGTACTTACCATATATTTTTTTCTTATTCAAAATAAACAGTACTATTCATTTTCATAAAGAAAAAAAGTGTAAGTATAAATAAACAATTCCGGTCCGCGGTCGCCTCGAGAAGCTTTCAGCCCCATCGGCCGTCAATTCTACGAGCGATGTGCCCTGCCCACTGCCACTTGAGTATGGCGATTCGTCGAGCTATGTCAGTGACTTTAGTTCTTGCGCGGATTTCATCATTTCTAATGCAACCCCGCAGAGAAACTCCGAACATAGCCCTCTTCAGAACTATAGATTATTATAAATTAAATTTTAATACTCTAAAAGGGAACCAAACTACAACAGTCTAGAAAAAAATACACATTACAGGTTACGGGGACCGCAAATAATATCAACAAGTATTTTAAAAACTCCAAATGGCAAAATAAAAGCTTGTCTGCGAGCTGGCTTCATCATAATGTTATAGTGCAGGAGACGACGTCGAAACTACACAAGATTGTTTAAAAATGTATCCCCCGTGAATGTCTTTCAAGATTCCTTAACTGTGGTTGGTAATGTTTTCGTAAATTGGTAGCAGCCCAAAGTGAACGGCACTATGTATGAACATTCAAAATTTTATCAGACTAATTTTAAAAATTGGGTTAATGCATTATGTTGTCTAACATTAAGGGCCTACCGTGTTTTTGGCGCATTTATTGCATTCATTTAATCTCGTGCTGTATCATTACAAGTAAAGTTAAAACTTTGTATTGAAATTCATGTGTAAGATATTTAAGGATTCACTCTAATGACAAGTGTTTATCGAAACACGATTACTTATAGTTCGCTCGATAGAAAAAATCCAAAGTCGTCTCTAAAAAATAAAATAAATTCGTAGTACGACGCTAATACTGCACGGTAGGTCATGACTTTTTTACCGTTAATAAAACAAGATGTTTTCCAGGGCGTAGTGTTGCTACATTTTTGAAATATGTATTTGTTTTAGTAATAAGATAAAAATACTTAAAAACACCTGCAGTCCAACCAACCTATCTTGAGCCATCGTGCCTCGCCCACGCCCGAAATCGCCCACTCAAAATAGCTTAGCGCGAAAAGCTCGGTAGGCCCTTAACTGAGTATGAAATACTCATTTTGTATCACCACTTTTGTGTCATTCTGTATTAGTATGCGGCTAGTGTGTTGGGCACTTTTGCGCCTGGTACGCCGAGGCGGTTTATTTGACTGACTTTTTATTTTTATTTTATTGCATTTTGTATGATCCAACATTGGTATTTGTAATGACATTAGCACTAACGTTATTAGGTCAACTGAGGGAACCCCTGTTGCAGCGTATTTAATCGATTTAAAAAAGTAGGAGGTTCTATGTTCGACTGTAGGTTGTTTTTTGTTTTGTGTTCTCTTGGATTTCAACTAGTTTATTTTGTAGCAAGTTATAATTGTTAATTATTTGAGCACGCCATCTCTCGGGCTACGTCAGATTGTCCCATTTGGTCGCTTTAGAATGAAACTTGAACCCTGAATGGACGAATTCTTTTTTTTCGCATCGCCAGGGCCTTTGTGCCCTGTAATGATAGTCTGACTACGGTCTGGGAGACTTTTGTAATCAAAACATTTGGACCTAACTTTTTCTTGAAACCGAAACATTGATCGACTTGGAATGAGAATAAAATTTTAATTGACGCACCATTTTTCACCCGACTGTCAAAGGAGGGGTATTTATTATTATTTAATATTTGTCTTGGTAGAGGCGATTTATTGACAACATGTTGTTCATAACTTTTTTATTATTTCTTTTTAGAGGAAAACGAACAGCCACAGTCACACATAAAGCTAATACATGCTAGTAAATCATAAGCTAGCAAAGCTTTCACTAATACGAGTACTTATATCGACACTTATAAGGAAAATATTATGCATAAAGAGAAAAGTAGAAAAGGAATTAAACGGATAAGGCTTAAGTAATTCCACGAATACATGCAAAAAAACAGCCACTACTTAATCTATACTTATGCTAAATTATAAATGCGAATGTGTGTCTATTTGTCGTTCTGTCAGTTATCTTTTCACGCTTAAACCGCTGAACCGATAAGGATAAAATTTGGTACTTAAAGGGATGTTTTGAGTCCTTAGAATGGACAAAGGGGTAGTTTTTAAAAAATGTACATGATTAAGGGTTCAAAAGAAACAAAATCATGACCGCGTCCTTTGTGTAACGAAAGTTAATCATACAAACTATATGGATAACTTTCGTTACACAGAGGAACCTAATAAATTTTGTTTCAATTAAGTACCTTAAATGTGTACAATTTTTTATTAAATGACTCATAGGATACTTTTTATCCCGGAAAATTGAATTTTTCCCACGGGACAGCGATAAACGAATTATTAGCAGACGGAGTTCCGGGCTGGTTTAAAACAAAGCCTTAAATTAGTGTTAGTACAAACTACGGCGTGTAGCGAAGTGTCCCCCCGTCAACACACAAACAGACATCCCTTCATCGCTAATGCAACACTTTTTAATCTGCGGTGGCCCGCGGGAGCGTATTGTTCTGGACAGACGGACGGCTTTGTGTTTTATGTGTCTTGGTTATGTTTGGTTAGATGGTAGAAAAAAATATACTACTACATTCCAAGCTTTTTATGTCCCACAAACACACACACAGAATTTTTTGGCAGATGTGTGCCTTCTTCACGATGATTTCCTTTTCTGTAAAGCTCATGGTATTTCAAACGTAATTTCACACGTAAGTTCCTGTAATAGAAATTAGGGTAATTTTCTTATTCATCAAAATCAATATCGCACTTGATTCTGAGCAAAAAAAGGAAACTTTATTTAAAAAGTGATAAAGGGTGCACTTTTAATTGAAAATTTCCTTAAAAATAAAGATTCTTTTATTTCTTATTAATATCGTGTAAATCTTAAGACACGAGGAATTTATGACATAATAAATCTGTTAGACGTATATCTATCTAACGTGTCGCAAACTCAATTAGGGTAAAGTAAATGCTTAATAAACATCGCTGAGTAATTATACGAGGGGTGAGGGGGGAAAATACTTCTTATCGTTTCCAAATGAGCGGGTATAAACTGGGGACAAATTTTTACTTGATAATCTTAATAAAATTTATTAATGAAAAAAAGGGACAGAAGTGTACAATAAAATCAGATCCGTAGCGCGTAGCCTTCGTCAATAAAAAAAACATTGTGTTGTCCGCAACAAGCTTCGTCATAGCATAATATTAATTAATCTTCTAATATATAAAAATTTCGTGTCACGTGTTTGTTATCGAACTGCTCCGAACAGCTTAACTGATTTTTTTGAAACTTATTTTTCTGTATTCGGTAGGTCCGAGAATAGATCGTAGCCTATCTATACTAATAATATTATAAAGCTGAAGAGTTTGTTTGTTTGTTTTCTGGAACGCGCTAATCTCAGGAACTACTGCTCCGATTTGAAATATTCTTTCAGTGTTAGATAGCCCATTTATCGAGGAAGGCTATAAACTATATATCATTACGCTAACACCAATAGGAGCGGAGCACCAATGAAGTATGTTTCAAAATCGGGGGTTTTTGAAGTAAAACTTCTATAGGCACGCTTGACTTGGGAGTATGGTGGTGAATGTGAACGCGGTGATACGTCCCACTGTGGGGCGCAGGCCTCATCTCTGAATGGCAAATCTTGGGCTGGAGTTCCCACGCGGACCCGATGCGAATTGGGAACTTCACAGACACCATTAAATGTTATTGCTGGCGTTTGCAGGATTTGTTCTTTCACCATAAAGCTCATGGTACATTTTAAATGTTTTGCACGTGAATAACGAAAAATTCACAGGTTCGAGCCCGGGTTCGAACCCGCGACTCTCTACTTTAGAGGCCATTTATAAGTCAAACCGCTACGCCACCACGGCTTGTGAGTCCATTTAAAAAAAATGTACACAATTAAGGGGCTTAATTAAAACAAAACTTAATTGATTCCTTTGTGTAACGAAAGCTACCCATATAGTTTGTATGACTAACTTTCGTTACACAAAGGAAGCGATCGTAATTTTATTTTCATTAAGCCTTTATTTAAAACGGCTCTAGTACGACTCCTTTAGTATTTTAACTTTGAAATCTACGATATTAGTAAACTCGTTATATTTTAACGAAAGGTTATTGCACGTGGTAATGGGGAATCGATTCGGTTCGACGCGGCCCGAAACTTTAGGCGTTAAACAGTTGGAAGTTACAAACAAACATACACGGGCATCGGGTAACGTCTCGGGTTAAGGGGAAGGTTCCTCGTCAATTTAAAACAGCGTTGCGAAAAACCGTATTACGCTGACCGGGTAATTTATACCATTGGATATTTTTTATTTTTATTTCTATGTCTTCCAAATGTATTTTTTGCTGTGAATCGAATATCTCACTAATACTTTTTATTTGTATAGTATTTTTATTACCGAAAATTGCATACACTTCGATTTACAAACGTTTATCAAATATTTTACATTTTCTTTTGACTTCAAATTGAATAAACAAAAAAAAACCCAACGCAATTTAGTCACACATTACGTTTGAATGTAATCCGCCATTTTGTGGCAGCGGCCATCTTGGACTGATATTCACCAAACATAGCTAAGAACATTCCCCGACTAATTGGTTCACCTGTTCGGGAGGTACGATGCCACAGACAGACAAAAACATACACACACACACACACCAGTCGTTTTTGCGTCGGGAGTTAATAAAATTTAAATAAGTAGGCTAAAACTGAGCTCAATTTCCATACATAATTGGCTAAGTAAAGTTTTTTGAAGAGGTGCTAATTATATTTTTTTTCGACAGTCGGCGCTCTGGAGTACGAGATACTGCAGCTGTTTTATTTTTATCTCCTATTGTTTACTGGAAATATTTTTTTAAGTGTTCGAGATGACATTTGTGGGATTTTATGGCTGACAAGCCGTACGTGCTCAGAACTTAGTAGAAACAGAAAAAAAACCGAAGTGAGCTGTCACTTCTGTCAATGTCAAACCGTTTGCGTTTCGTTTGCTTTGCATTTTGGTGTGCTCAGTGTGATTTTTGGACTATTTTTATCGACCTCCGCATAAAATCCGGACTTTCAATTCAACCGCATTTCTCCACGACTTATGCACGATCACGATTGAATACTTTCGATCACTATTTTGGAACTGCTTCTTGGACAACGCAAATCAAACGAAACGCAAACGGTTAGATTTCATTTGACAGTTGACTTCGTTTTTTTTTTCTATTATATAGCACGAACCGCTTGTCAGCCGTAAAATCTCACAAATGTCATCTCGAACACTTAAAAAAATACTTCCAATAAATAAAAGGACATAAAAATAAAACAGCTCCAGTTTCTTGGTGTTGAAGTCGACCACTGTCGAAAAATAATATAATTAGCACCTCTTCAAAAAATTTACTTAGCTAATTGCTGCGAAATTCTACCATCGCACCTCCCGCCGAAAGTCTAAGTTCCATCGTCACCATATTGATGAATGGGGGGGGGGGGGAGGGCTACTACTGTACGTTTTCTTTGGCACTTTCAGTCTCGTACAGTGAAATTGTGGAATTAACTTTCCGGCAGCAGTGTTTCCAGACAATTATGACATCGGGGCTTTCAAGAAAAGGGTTTATACTTCCTTAAAAGGCCGGCAACAGATCAGTGGCTCTCCTTGAATTGTTGACAATAATTATGGGCGATGGTCATCATCTCATAATAATAAAAACACCGTTCAAGTGCGCGTCAAACCCTTTTTTCGATAAAGGGTTCCGTACCTCCGTACAATATTTAAAAAATAGTTCAGTAAAAAACTTATGAAGATTGAGATAAAAACGCTGGAAAAAAACACTTCACTTTTTTTTCATGTATGATGACCCCCTTTGATTTTTAATTTTTTTTTAGTATTTGTTGATATAGCGGCCGTAGTAATACATAATCGGTGATTTTTTTTACTGTTCAAGAGATAGAGCCCTGTGCTGCTAGACGGATAGACAGACAGACAGACAGCGGAGTTTCAGTAATAGAGCGTTTTGAAAGAAAGAAAAGAAAAAAAAAGAAAGAAAAATATTTTATTCGTGACATCAAAAATTCACAAGAGAAAAACGGTAACAGATACAACATTATACCGTTACGAAATGGTCCCAACTCAGCATGATGTTGGCCGACAAGCTGACGCTGGTCTTCCGTTGGAACCATTTTACCTACAGTTCAAACGTTAACTGTTCAGTGAAACCGACAACTAAAATTGTTATCACTAAGCAATCCAAAAAAATATATAAAAACAAAAATACAAAAGGCAACAATAATAAATAAGCATACAATAAAACAATACGTACAATGGTGTCTGCGTAGACCGAATGCCTTTGGGCATGGAGCCCTAAAAAGAGTATTTTAATACAAACTGTCAAAGTCGAAAGAGGTCTTTCCATCCACAGCTCCCCCTTAACCGCTTCGAAAATTATTCGGTCATTATTAACATGTGACGAACGCATAGCACCAAATTAATTTACGTCTCTCTCTCGCACACGCCGAGAGAGCGGGACAGAGCGTGAAATACGAGAGATTACCAGCAAGTTACCGGTTCGAAGGTGTTTTAGATTAAGTATAATAATGTTCACGACTCCGAGTGCTGGGGTCATTGAACACAGTGGCGTGAGGCCGTAATAATTCTCGTTCATCATCATCCAAGCCTATATATTTCATACTGCAGGGCACAGACCTCCTCTCAGATTGAGGGGGCTTGGGCCGTAGTTCCCACGCTAGCACCAGCAGCGAGCTAGTGCGAGCTAGCGAGCAGTGGTCCTCGCCCCAATCGGACTGGCAAGCAGGCAGTGCCTAAAGGATTCGATTCAAGTTACTATCATAACCTCTCTAAGAGTGTCGGTATCTGAACCACTCGTCCGTTCACCAGACAGATATTTTTTCGACACTGTGCTGTCGTCGGCATACCCTAAACACCGGAATATACCAAAATATTATAAGTAAGTCGTTTAATTAAAACAAAACTTCCTTTGTGTAACGAAAGTTACCTTTAATTAGGATTACTAATGTTTGGCAAAAACTGTTTACCAAAGTATCACATCGCTAACTTTTTTTCCCAAATATTTATTTGGCAAAAACTCAATTGTCAAAACTACTTATCGCAATTTTACAGTCAGCAAACCTCTTTTTGGCAAGTGATTGTTTAGATAATAATTACATGGTCATGTTCTATTTTCCCAAATATTTTTTGGCAAATGTATCGTTTGGCATAACATACCAATCCCAAAACATTGCATGGCATACGGTTTATATCCCAATATGAGTAGTGCGTAGGATAAAAATGAATAATACTGGTATTGTGAATTACGGCGGGATAAAGTGACGAAGTGTACTGCATCTGTGACTACTAAATTAAAGCATGGGAAACATTCAATGTCATGGTCGTATGACATTTCATAATATCAAAGGTAATAATCCTTTTCTGTGCTGTCATAAAAAAAAATACCTAACATCGAAGGCTAAGGCGGGAGCTACGCTACGCTTCGCTCCCGCCTTAGCCTTCTGAACCTAACCTGTCCGAGTCGCTTCTGCCCTGAAAGGTCTTGCTTGCTCGCTTCGCTCGCTCGCTGCCAGCGATATGCCTAACAATGTTACCTACTATTGTATATCTGCAACAAAATATTGCATGGAATACGACAGGGGTCACCAATTATTTCCGCCATTTGTTCGTTTTATACTTGAAATTCCTGTATAGATCCCTACTATTGTATTTCTGCAACAGTAAATATTAATTATCATTTGCCGAACTTTTGCTATAAGTTGAGCTCGGGAAGTGACAAATTTGGCAAACATTTTTTTGGCATATAATTTATGACAAAATAAAACATTTGCTTAAGAAGCATTTGCTTAATAAAATCTTGACGAAGTGAAACTTTGCCAAATGATGATTTGACCAAATGAATAAAATGCGAAATGTAACTTTGCTAAACATTCGTTTGGGAAATGAAACTATTGCGATAAATTATTTGGGAAATCATATTTGGGAAAAATAATTTGCCAAACGGCAGTACACCCTTTAATTATATTAATTATACGAGTACTTTGTATGAACTTTCGTTACACAAAGGACGCGTACCTATCCGACAGAGCTTTTTTGCAAAACCAAACGTCTATCGTTAACACCACTTTGTGACCAAAATTACTCCGAAATTTACCCATTTTCGGGGTAATTATTTTGAATTGTTTAATTATTTATTCAGGCAACGTTTTAGGTTAGTGGGTCCGCGAATGGCGCCTTAGAAAGTAAGCGGAGGCATAAATTGGTGGGTCAGATAAATAACATCTTGGGACGGTGTAATTATTAGACCAGTAGGAGCATAGAGTTGCCAGACTCAAGTGGCAGTGGGCAGGGAACATCGCTTGTAGAAATATCTACAAGGAACTAAGTATCTAACAATACTCACGCTTTGAGTTTAGACTAGAAAAAAAATCATCCACTCTTTACAAATACCTACTGGTTAGATCAATTTGCCAGAATCGTTATTTCATAGTAGCAACATTTCCATTCGCATTTCCCAAATGCATTTTTTCTCACTATAGTTTTTTACTGAAGCTTATTTTGACAATCGCGTTTTTTCGCAATTTTAATAGACACAGAAACATAGGTAGGTTTGGGTTAGGTATGTTAAGTTTGCATCAGCCCGAAAAGCCAAAAGCACACAGAAAAAGAAGCTCATGCAGAGCTTGCTCCATCGGCAAAATTTCTGTGTCAATTCAAATTGGGAAAAAACGCTTGTGTGAAAATAAGCTTCAGTAAAAAAACATTTTGAAAAAAAAATCTGGGAAAAGTGCAAATGGGTGGATCAACTATTTCTTGTTGTTATTCTGTCCCGTCAGCGAGGGGACAAAAGTAGTACAGTTTAATTAAAAGAAATTATGTTGTGTCACATTAACCAACATGCTTATTAGATGACCAATTGGGATGTACCAAAAAAAATAACCTATAGTTTTTATATTTTTTTTGGAATGAATAGGATATTTTAAGATACCATTTTCATCGATTTTGAATTTGGTTGAGTATTTAATTTTTTATAATTTTTTTAAGAAATACGTTGGATGACGTCACAGTGAGAGAGCCACGTTCCATTGCCTACAAAAATTCAAGCCGTACATAACATAATCTGGGGCACTACTGATTTGTCTTGTCACTGTCAATAATACAAGCATGGCTTAGGGTCCTAAATGAACCATGACAAATAGTTTTATTTATTTATCTTCTTTTAGGTTCGATTATTCCTGTTTGTTTAATGGTGTGATAGTAAATAGATATTTTTTGCTAATATCTGATATTTAAATTCTTTCATATTTACTTGTAACGTAGTAATTTAATAATTAAATTTGTAAAAATACATTGCGAGTATTGTATACATTTCGGACTTTATGATAAATGACAACTGTTTAAAGCCAGGTGCGCATCATGTGATTAAAGTTCTGTCTTTGTCACTCTTTGCTATTATAAGCAGGACAGCAACATTTCAAGCTGTCAATTTGCTTTAGAGTGTAGACCTGCTTTATATCTGCCTATGTGACGATTCACTGCAGGGGTCAAATGGAGGTCATTACTTAAATTTTCTTTATTTAATTCAGTTTATCATATTTCTGGAATCTGATTTCTGAAAACGATTCACAAAGCCCATTTCTCCAAACGGTTTTCGATTTATTATACGTTGTCAAAAATTGGGACATCCCAATTGTAGAAGGGGTTTAAAACTACCACAAAAATGCATGTTTGGCAAATTTTAATCAGATAAACTTACGGTTTAAAGAGTAACCCAGGAGACCGTCACTATAGCAACGAGTGACAAAACCAGTCTTTACAAAGTAGGGGAGGTATAGTCAACCAAGAAATTGCTCTACCACTCTACTTATGGTTCAATATCAGTTGTGCGGCTTAAAACTTCAAAGGCTATTTGCACTCACAAGTCAATGTGACAATCAGCCTTACCTATTTGTTTTTACTCTGATGTAGGTAGGAACTGTCATAAAAAATGGCAAAGCACTTACTTGGTCGACTATATCTAGCCTAAAAAACATTTTTTTAAGATTTAATTTTTCCACTTTGTTTAATATAATAACATAATAATATAATTATGTTATGATCATAATTTTTTTTTTTCAAAAACATTTTTTTTATCATTAAGTCAGCCGAAAGACGTCCACTGCTGAACATATCCTCCCCCAAGGCTCGCCAAACAGATCAGCTGTTCAGTCGTTCCCTTTGAAACCACTGTTTCTAAGTGGTTTAGTATATCAGTAAACACTTTACCAAAATTAAGGGTAAATGTAACTCACCCGCGCACCTGTGCCGTTTGTTTACTTCTCCAACCTCGTATCTATCCGAACCGTGTAGCTGCATTATCGCCGCAGCAGACTGCGAAATAAGGTTGTTTTTAGAATGGTAGTCTTTGGTAAGACACGAGCTTCATGAAGTTAGGGGTCCATATTTATTTCTACCCTCAGAACGGGTTTAATTTTTAATTGTTTTTTAAAGGCGGAGAACTGGTTTGTACTGGAATTAACTGGTTTTTGTGAGTTGGCTTAGAAACAGAGTGTAGATAGGTGTTAAAATTTTAAATATACTTATATTTATATATCTACATTTAGTAATACATGCACGATTTTAATTTAATATGAGAGAGAGAGAGAGAGAGAGTATTCTATAAGGTACTAGAGGGTAATAAGGCTGCGTATCCACCGGAGCTGTGCGAGGATGCGTTGCGAGGGATGTGTTTGTCATGAACCAATAGAAACACTTCATTTAAATATCCTAAGTGAATGAAGTGTTTCTATTGGTTCATGACAAACACATCCCCCGCAACGCATCCTCGCACATCTCTGGTATTATTAATGCCTATGTGAAAAATAATGGACTTACAAAAGTGTAAGCGTCTTGGTTCTTAAAAGGAACTTTTTTTTTTTAAATAGCCTATACAGTGTCCCACTGCTGGGCAAAGGCCTCCCATTTCTTCTTTCACTCATCCCTGGCTTTTTCAAAGTGTTGCCAGTCCGGCTGGAATCGCTCCAAATCGTCCCGCCACCACCTTTTAGGCCTACCTCTGCTCTGGTGCCCGTCGTTTAAAACCCAATCAGTAGTAATTTTGGCCCAGCGATCCGGATGCATCCGGCAGACATGACGTGCCCAGTCCCACTTGAGTTTGGCGGTCTTTGTCCCCACATCAACAATTCGGGTTTTGGAGCGCAGTTCAGTGTTTCTGATTCTATCAGCGCTTCGAACACCTAGGATACTGCGCTCCATAGCCCGCTGGCAAACCTTGAGCAAAAGGAACATGCAAAATGATAAATAAAAGCTGACACCAATTCACTATATAAATTTAGTCTTATAAAAATTGCGGTTGGGCATTTTTATTTTTTCTTGTACCTTTTGACTTTTTTTTTAATTCGGAAAGTTTTATGTGATTTCTGCTCAGAATCACGAGCTCTTTCGATCCTACTAGGAGAAAAAAAGTGTCCCAAAACTTTCATACAATTTTCGATTACTCCATTCCGTTACGGTCATATAAAGTCTATGAAAAAACGGTAACGGAACGGGAAAAAAAACTTTGGACACTTTTTTAGACGACAGATGGCCAAGTGGTTAGAGACCCTGACTATGAAGCTTGAGGTCCCGGGTTCGATTCCCGTGTCGGGGCAGATATTTGTATGAAAAATACGAATGTTTGTTCTCGGGTCTTGGGTGTTTAATATGTATTTAAGTATGTATCTATCTATATAAGTATGTTTATCCGTTGCCTAGTACCCATAACACAAGCTTTGCTAAGCTTACTTTGGGACTAGGTCAATTGGTGTGAATTGTCCCGTGATATTTATTATTTATTTATTTATTTATTTCTCCTAGTTGGATCGAAAGAGCCAAGATCTGTAGTGGTAGAGCCATGTTGTAGCTAGCCGCTGCATCACGAATGGGCCGGCTCGTCCGGGGCAGTACCACCCTCTCACAGAACACCGGCGTGAAGCAGCAGTAATCCTGCTCGGGTTTGTACGGTCAGTGAGAGTGCCGGGGGCCCAATACCTCACCCCTTCCCTCTCCCCCTCCCTCTCCCCCTTCCCCTATTCCCTCTCCTTTAGGGCCGACAACGCACTGGCATCGTGTAAAGCGCTGCGGGTGTCTATGGACAGTGGTGTTCATTTAACATCAGGTGACCCACTAGTTCGTTTGTCTGGCCTAACATAAAAAAAAAAAAAAGAGCTCGTGATTCTGAGCAGAAATCACATACGACTTTCCGAATTAAAAAAAAAGTCAAAAGGTACAAGAAAAAATAAAAATGCCCGGTTAATAAGGCCCATGTGCATCGCGCAATAAAGCCTATTCCATTGAAAGAAACCGATTTTGCTTAAAATATTGTTCATAAATAAATAATAATACCTAATATTAAGTAAACAACGATGAGTGTTTTCAGTTTAAATATAATTAGCAAATAATTTCTAATGATTTGACCCTTTTTAACCCTTTCAACGCCGCGCCTCGACAAAACGTAAACCTGCTTTGAATCTTATGTCATTGTGTCAAGATCACTTTGACAATGTACTTTGTGACACCTATATGTGTCGTTGGCGTCGAAAAGGTTAAAAAACATGAAAATGGGTAGGGCTTTAATAATCTATGCGGGCCTTATTAGCAAAGCCCGGACGACGGGAGCAAATATGCACTTTTCACTAGTAATATTGTGTAACAACCTGACAGGTAAGATAATAGGTAACCTATCAATGTTTAGAAACTCATTTACTTGAATTTCATTTATCCGAAAACGGTTCACCGACTTTTTAAAATCCATTATGTTTTGTTTTTCCACAACTCCACAATGCCACGGATTCATTTAATCACAGTTTTATTTGCCAACAAATTCAAAATCCCGAATCACAATAATCCATTTTTTTATTTGCCAACCTAATCAGTTGCCATATTTTCATAATCTAAATGTAACGAAAAGCGGAAAGTATGTTTTTATTACCTACCTAACCTAACATCAGAGTAAGACAACATTGCTTAATTTTTAGCGAGCGAGCTAGACGCTTCGGAGCGGAAGCGACTCGGATAGATTAGGTTCAAAGGCTAATGCGCATTAGCTTTTGGTGTTAGTTATTTTTTTATAAGCACCTACAAAACCCCCTACCCACAAAGCAAACTCAATAAAATATTTGGGCAACATTAAACAACAAAATGAATATTACGCTCCACACATAATTGTATGGTCTCCCTGACCTTTGCGGAATAATAATTTTGCAGAATAAATATAGGTATATTTGGCAAATGATCCTACGGAATTTCATGCAGTTGGATTTTGAATCATTTGGCAAATAAAAAAATGAATTTTAAAATATTTGGCAAAGAAAATATGGTAAATAAAATTTCGGACAAGCAATAATTTGGAAAATGAAAAAAAGGAGTTTCGTTTTCGGAATTTTAATATTCGGAAATGAGCTTTTCGAGAATATAATAGGTAACCGTCGATATTTAACTAAGCACTAGTGAAAAGTGCATTTTTGCTCCCGTCGTCCGGGCTATGCTTATTTAGGCTGTACACATAATTATCTGAGAATCGAACCCGGACCTCAAGCTTTGTAGACAGGTTCTCTACCAACTAGGCCATTTAGTTGTGGTTAATTAATCCTCTTTTGTACAGAACCCTCCTGAATCTTCAGGCAGCTCGTCGTTAGCGGATCTGTCCAGTGTTTTGGACCCCAACAAAATAAGTGAGGGCTACAACAGTAACAGCTTGAGGGGTAAGTCTAAAAAGTAATTAAATAAATAAATAAATAAATATTAGGGGACAATCTTACACAAATCGACCTAGTCCCAAACTAAGCGAAGCTTGTACTATGGGTACTAGACGACGATAAACATACTTATATAGATAAATAAATACTTAAATACATAGAAAACATCCATAACTCAGGAACAAATATTCGTGCTCATCACACAAATAAATGCCCTTACCGGGATTTGAACCCAGGACCTCTTGCTTCGTAGGCAGGGTCACTACCAACTAGGCTAAAGCGGTCGTTATTATTAATTAACCAATAGATAGGTAATATTGGCTTGAATACTTAATAAACTGTAGCTAAACAGTTTAACTAAGTCCTCGCCCGTGCGGTACAGGGGCTGGGGGGTATGACGACAAAGGGGGCCGGGAGAGGTGCGGGCGGCAGGCACACGAGGCGCGCTCACTCGCCAAAAACAAAGAAACGGAAACTGAGACAAACATTGTCACGAAATAGTCCCAACTCAGCATAATGTCAACCTTACAGCCGACGCTGGTCTGCCGTTGGAACCATTTTAACCACAGTTTTAAAAAATAACGGCAACAATAATACAAATAAACTTTGGACAACATAAAGATTTGGTTATTACTTTCACAGATTTCTACAAGAAACTGATACAGACAGACATGCAGATTAAGAATCTTAAGAAGAGCATAAGGGACATCAAGTCTTTCGACTACGGTGACTTGAACCTGCCCAGATCGAAGAGGTCTTTGACGACCATAGGGACAGTCGACCCTAAAGACCCGAGTCGAGTGGAAAGGCATGAAATCAAGGATTTCAATATCTTCTTCCCACCGGCTTGCGCTTTCAATATACTACAGCCCAAAGTAAATAAGGTATGTCAAAGTTTGGGTCCAAAAAACCAGGAAATAGTGAAAAAATTCACAGATCTCGTGCTCTACACAAACTTCGGGTACACTGAAAATGCACTTAGGCAGGCTTTTCATTTTGTACGATGCCTACTCTAATAGATTAGACCTAATAGATTAAGTATCGTCTTTGAAGTAATAGAGTTTTCATTTTTTCGACATCGCTTTTCGTTTCCGAAATAAAGACGATTTAGTGAGAAAACACCCCAAAAAAATGCGACATTTTTGCAGTTTTCAGAATTTTTTTTGACTTTTTTTAATTTTTTTTTTCATAAAATTGTAGCTCTCCCTGTGGGGCATCTTTGGAGACCTCAATCATTCACGTAGCCCTAAAACTCACGACAGTAGGGCGATGTTGCACTCTGAGCGAAATTGGGGGCTTCTGACAGCGACACACAACTACCCCCGTTTTAATTTTTACTGTCATAAAATAGAAAATAGTGATCCAAAAGACTCGAGCCGTTTTATAAAGCTTTATATTAACTTGCAATGTACGTTTGTTCGAGTGGCATCTTTCAACTCAATTTTGAAGTAAATAGATATCGTCAACGGTGTACTTCCGATTAGCAAATTATTTTACCCAAACTGATTCAATTGGCAAATGTTTAATTTCCCAAATGTTTATTTTTTCTGAAACTGTAAACTATGGAGGATATATGTATTTCAGGACCATTCTCTAGGGTAGGTTAGGTTAGGTTGTTTTATAACAATCCTGAAAAGTTTACAGTTTCAGAAAAAATAAACAGTTGGGAAATGAAACATTTGCCAAATGAATCAGATAGGGAAAAATAATTTGCGAAACATTAGTAAACCAAAAGTATTAGACTCTCAAATAGCTTTTATGGGCTTTAGGGCATTTAGATTTTGATATTTCTTTATTTATTGCCTTACTTATTTTTCTTACAAGCCGTGGTGGCCTAGTAGTTTGACCTAAGGCCAGTGGCGTGCCTAGGGTATCAAGCTATGGCAAGCCGAGAGATATGTTTTAGTATTTTTTTATAATTTAATGTAGGTAAATCCATCTTGTTGCCGCTTTACTCAGTTTGGGCAAGCTTACCAAAGCACACTTCATTCTATTACTAGACAGAATTTTAAATTTTACAGACTCATTCTCACACGCAACGCACTAAAACAAGAATACCTATTTATTTTGTAATTACATAAATTCACGCATTTTACAACGCCTTGCATGGCATGGCCCACGATTCGATATAAACAATCGTGAAGTTATTCATCTCGCCCGCGCACTCGCGTTCTAAACCAAACGCAGCAAACTTCACACCGTAAGCCACATTCAAAATTGCAAAGAAAGCGCTATATCGCCGCCTCCGGCGAATAAAATGATAATCGAAAAAACGTAACTTTTCAGGAAAAATAAAAAACACATTTTTGCCAATTACTTCTAAACAAGTGGACGTAAACTGATGATAGTCAGCGTTACGGAAAGCTAATTTTTTAAGAATTCTTCTTTTCTTAAAGTCACTTATATAATACATATTATAAAGGAGTTATTTAAAAAATTAGAAGTTAGTGGAAATCCATCATCATCTGTGATTTATAAAGTCGATTATCATTTTATTCCCGCTTTTTCAAGGGTTTAAAATACGTATTGTATGGTTGTTTTATCATTTTATTCTACTATTTTTACGGTTCGATTAGTAAAAATAATAGTTGCATATCATCTTATTCTCGTTAATATTGTGAAATTTGTTTTATGATAATGTAATTTATCTGGTATTGCAATGAAACAATAACATGGTAATCAACTTTGGCTTTATTTCAATTATTAGGTACTTTTTACTTGATTCTTAATCTTGATCATCATCTTCATCATCATTATTCATTTCAGAGTTCTTTACATAAGTCAAGGACTCATAAAAAGCATGATAGTAGCTTGGAATATCACCTGCCTTACAAAGGCTAATCAGGTCGTCGTATAATATAATTGGCAAGAGCTGGGTGTATAATACTGGTCTGGTAGTTCGGTTTCAAGGACTGGGCTTGGGCTGACTATAGATTTAAAAGTCTGTCTGGTACCTCGCATGCTTCTTAATTTTTGGATTGACTCTGTGTTTATTCGGAAATATTCAGAATCGACGTCATATTAAAATTTGTACCTATTTTAAAATTGACGGCTCTGCAGAAGAAACACTGACTTTCATTATTTTATTATTTATTATTATCGGTTAACTTTGAATCGTTGTTGTGCTTTCATTGCTGATCATCGTTTCGTGCGTTAAGATACTTTCTGTATTATTTTCTGGTTGTAGAGTTTCGTCCAAATCAGTAGCATCAAGGGTCCTTGTTTGTTCTTTGTGCTTGTCACCTTCGTAAGCATCAAAGGTCGAGGGCTGGTTGCAGCTCTGGAATATTTGATTTAGACATCGTTTTGATGACCGCTGCAATGAAGATTCATTCAACGCATGCTTTGAAGTTGGTGTCAAATCAGAAGTACAAATCTTGTTATTTCCACCGACTGTCGGTGAAGGTGATGCTATGAAATCTACTGCATTCAAAATAAGCAAAATATTTGAAATAGTTGACGGAGTTCTCAATATATTCTGAGTGGCATGTTCAAAATCGGAGGCAGGATTTGGGTTGACTAAGGAACTGCTGTTTGTCTTGGTTCCCCGCTTGCTTTTTGTTTTTTGGACAGGTTCTATGTTCATTAGAGAATATCCAGAATCAAAATCATATTTATACTGTAAAATTGAGGGCTGTGAGCAAGCGACTCTCACTTCCATTATCTGTGTCCATGATACTTTTTGCCCTACCTCATTTTTGACCCAATTTTAATTATTTATTAGTTCTATGTTATAAAACTCCTTTTGAAGCATTTCTTTAACGTTGTACTTTTCTCTGTTGACTTTCGCGTTCATAATGATTGCGTACATCTGGTCCGGGGTGTACACGACTCTATTTTTTAATTCTCTTTCAATGTTGGCGTGCACAGAGTCTCCCTCACTCTGGTCATCGTTGTCAAGACTGTGATGGATAGGACTCTGAAGGTCAGGACTTTGGTGGCTGGGAGTGTACTGCTCAAGGCTATGATGGGCAAGAGTTTGATGTGGACTGTAATGGGGACTCTGATGGGCAGGACTGCGACGGACAGGACTTTGGTGAAACGGACTCTCATTGTCAATACTGTGACAGGCAGGAGTCTGAGGGTTAGGACACTGGTGGCTGGGAGAGTACTGCTCTGGACTATGATGGGCAGGAGTTTGATGGACTGGACTCTGATCGGGACTCTGATGGGCAGAACTGCGACGAACAGGACTTTGGTGAACCAAGCTCTCACCGTCAAGACTGTGACGGGCAGATCTCTGAGGGTCAGGACTTTGATGGTTGGGAGTATACTGCTCAGGAATATGATTGACAAGAGTTTGATGGGCTGAACTCTGATCGGAACTCTGATGGGCAGGACTGCAACGGACAAGACTTTGGTGAACCGGGCTCTCATTGCCAAAACTGTGACAGGGAGGACTCTGAGGGCCAGGACTCTGGTGGGCAGGTCTATACGTCATGCTTGAATTACCGATAATCGTTTTATCTGAGAGTACACTGCTACAATTACTATTCCTCTGTAATGTTTCATCTAAATCATTACCATCAAAAGGCGACGCTAGTTCTTGTTCTCGGTTATCAAAAATACCTATAGAATTAGACGATGTTGACGGCTGAGCGTCGTTAAGGAATATTTGACTCAGACATCGTTTTGAATTCTTATGAGAGGGTCCTATACATTCATGTGTTGAGGTTGTTGTCAAATCAATGGAACAATTAGTGTTTGTTTCTGGAGTTCCCTTAAGTTGTTGATAAACGATTCAAGGTGATGCTATAAAATTCACAGAATTCAATACGAGGGAAATGTTCGATATATTTGATGGAGTACTTATTATATTTTGAGAGGCTTTTTCTAAATAATCTGAGTCTCCTCCAATGCTTGAAGAACTCTTACTGCGCTGTAAATTTTGAAATCTCTCTGGGCTAGGCAAATATTCAGACACATCTGGTGAGAAATCTTGGTTCAATTCAGAATCATTTTCATCGCAATATTTTTTTTTCTCTAAATATTTGTCTTAAATCATATATATGATTCGTAGTCACTACATTTTTATCCGTCGCAGTTTATTCATAATATTCATTAAACGCGATGTCCTTTGTTTGTTCATTGTCACTCACTTCACTTATACTCCAATCACACCAATAATTATATAGTTTTAGAAATCGAACACTAAAAAGCCGACACAATGTTTTCGCGAGACGGTTTGAGATCACATTGAGAGGCAGTTTGTTATTGTAAATAAACATTGCCACGTACCCTTAGCACTTGACATGTCGATATAGACCATTGCAATTTACATTCGACCCGTGCAATGTGACAAAAGGATATGGCAAGACGTTTTAGAGTTCCGTTTCAAATGCGTAGTTTTGGTGAGCGCCATTGCACGAACAGTATTTAGCGGTTTGCGACGAGAATAAAAAGATAACTGCGCATATCATTACTTAGCGATCTAATTTTGACGAGAACATAATAATATAGATGTTTGTCATGCGATGAGCTTTCAGTATTTTATGATAAAATTATTGCACACTTTTATTCTAGTTACAAGGTATATAAATAAAAAAATTGAATAGTATTGTATTATGTTTCAATTTTGTCATTTACCGTACAAAAATTACGAAAAAAATTGAGCTGATGCATTGGCACCTACGGATTCCAAATATGGCATAAAAATAAAACTAAGATAATGGTGCTTATCATTTTGTTCTCCGGGGCCGGCGATATATGCAGCTATACATAGATATTTGCAAAACTAACATTTTCCTAAGTATGAAGAGAGAGTTTCGAAGCCCCGTAAAAGCCCACAAGAGCGAGCGAGATGTCATGCTATTTATAACGTCGCTACTATCGCCTATCGCCGCGTCGGCCGCCGTACAGCGCCGCTGGGCTGCGCAGCGGATTTGTTATGCAATTCTTGGTATTTTACGTAAAATAAAGCGCGTTATTTTGAAAGTGATTTTATTAGAACTTTTTTCGTTTGGACGAGGTTTGGCTTTTATTTTTAATCTTGATTTGAGATTTATAAGGCAAGCCCGGCTTTTGGGCTTCTATGTAAGGATCGCCACTGCCTAAGGCCTCTCAATCAGAGGTTCGTGGGTTCAAATCCCGGCTCGCACCTCTGACTTTTTCGGAATTTATGTTCAAAATTACATTTGTAATTTACTATGAGCTTTATGGTGAAGTAAAACATCGTGAAGAAACCTGCTGAAAAAATAAATTCAATGGTGTGTGTGAAGTTCCCAATCCGCAGGCCCGCGTGGGGACTACGGCCCAAGCTCTCTCATTCTGAGAGGAGGCATGTGCCCTGCAGTGGGACGTATATTTACAATACGTTTACTTTTAGTTTACCACTGACAGATGCCTTCGTTTCATTTTCAACTTTAACACCATACAAATAAAGTAGCTATTACAAAATCTGCAAACTTGGGTAACAGTATTCTAAAATTGGCTTTATTTGTAGGTCGTTAAAGTTGAATATGAAATGAAGGCAAACCATCTGTCAGTGGTAAACTTTATGTAATTTTACTGTAAAGGGTTTTACATACATACTTATTTCTAGGTAAAACGCGATTTCAACTACAGCAACCCGTCCGGAATTACGATTGAGAAACAGAAGCTGGTGCTGGAGTACGAGCCCAGGCCGAAGGTGGCCAAGTGCTCGCACACACCCAAGGATGCGAAAGCGAAAATGCACGAAAACGAACACAAAAATCCCTTCTTCAAGCATTCCGAGAGGCTGGACGACATGTTGGACAGGTAGTCGAGTCACAGCTTAGCCGTAAGCCGTCCAATTTTTTTTTTTTTTTTTTTTTTTTTATGTTAGAAAGGCCAGACAAACGAACTAGTGGGTCACCTGATGTTAAATAATCACCACTGTCCATAGACACCTGCAGCGCTTTACGCGATGCCAGTGCGTTGTCGGCCCTTAAGGAGAGGGAATAAGGGAAGGGGGAGAGGGAGGGGGAGAGGGAAGGGGTGAGGTATTGGGCCCCCGGCACTCTCACTGACCGTACGAAACGCAAGCAGTATTACTGCTGCTTCACGCCGGTTTTCTGTGAGAGGGTGGTACTGCCCCGGACGAGCCGGCCCATTCGTGATGCAGCGGCTAGCTACAACATGGCTCTACCACTACTACAATGCTAAAATTAAACCCATTATATTTCATTTTTATTGTCTCGGTGATTTCATTTTTCATTATTCATTTAAGTCCGCGCACGGTTGTATACTTGGCAAGTGAGGTATAGTAATTACATAGGTATGTTTGAGTGATTATTATTTGCTTTTTTATAATCTACAAATTATTTATTTACGCATGTAGTCTTATGTAGCTATTGGTGTGCAGTTTATTTATCTACCTATACAGCCTTTGATCAATTATAACTGAAGATACACATTGCCGAACAAAATACCCTTCAAAGAATGTCCGAACTTTTTTATTTGGTTGCGTAACAAATAAAATCATCACCTACACAGAAATTTGAACCTAGTCTTTACTTCATTACAGTCGAATTTCGGTAGCGGCAAAACTCCACTTGACAGCTAAACTTGACAATTTCACGCAACGTTCTGAGAAAAAAGAAGGCCACTTTTATCAAAGTGGCGCTCATTTGGCTCGGACATTTTCGGGCGCGTGACTGTGGATCTACAGTTATAGGTACCTAATTGATCAAAGTATACAGCGATCCGGGTGTCACCAACGGTGCTGGCTGAAAATCAGCGCTGGGGTGCTATAAACGCCTCAGCATTATGCTGAGCCAGTGTCCGATTTGCAACCGCAATGACACATTCTATCTTTAGCTTTAGTGTTGCCTTATGTTTTGTAAATAAATGGTGATGTTGTAAATAAATGTATTTCTTTCTTTCTTTCTTTCTTTCTTTCATTTCATCTGCATTGAATTTATTATTGTATTTATTTCTACATTATACGTACAGTCAACCATGCCAAAATTAGTCAATTTGTTTATCTTCTACGACAGTGATTATTGCGTGATGTATGTCATGACGACAAACTCGATCTTTGCAAACGTGTGTCAACGATAATGAATAGGAAAGGAGTTTGCTTGCTTAATTAAGTACTTAAATTGTCACTGGCCGTCTCTCAAAACTTCTTTTTTCTCTTATATCTTGGAGCGAAAACGTTTATAAACTCTTTACGTTTATTGCAAGTTGTGTTCGGAAAGTTGATAATGCCTTGACCCGCACTGACGTTGTACTGTCTAGTAGTTAATGCGACAAGGTTCTATAGTGGCCTAAGAATTAAATTGGTTGACTGTACCCTATTTTCAACCTAGATTACATCCATATTCTCATTGATTATTATTTAACTTTCTAACTTCTTTATTATTAAATGTCTAGGATACCTTTCACCACTATTTATATTCATAAGTATTTATAGTGCACCTATTTAGTATCTCTTTTTATCTTTATTATTTTTAGGGTTCCGTACCTCAAAAGGAAAAAACGGAACCCTTATAGGATCACTTTGTTGTCCGTCCGTCCGTGTGTCCGTCTGTCTGTCAAGACCCTTTTCTCAGGAACGCGTGGAGGTATCAAGCTGAAATTTATATCAAATACTCAAGTCTACTGTCCCTTGGAGCTGTGAAAAAATCAAACATCTAAGCCAACGCAATCAAAAGATACAGCCGTTTATGACGCAAATTTCCGCATATTTTCGAAACTCGCAAGGGAATCAAAACCTACAGGGTACTTCCCGTGAACTCAGAATCTTGAAATTTGGTACAAAGCAAGGCCTTATAGCACAGATAATGGAAAAATTGCGAAAAGCATAAATTTTTTGTCGGTCTATATCAGTAACCAATCTACAATGATCCCACACTGCGCACATTTTGCTTAGGGTCTGCTAAGACTGGATGTTCATAGATACATATAAATTTGTATGGAACTCTCGGTGCGCGAGTTCGACTCGCACTTGGCCGGTTTTTTCAAATTTATGTACATCATCCACACTTTAGTTTTATTATCCAATTTTGTTGTTATTTAATACTGTGCTCTGTTTCTTCTCCTTGTACGTTTTCCACAGGTCTAGCTCAGTTGGTTCTGGCAGAATATCAGCGTTTCGGCTTCCGCAGCTTTTTGCTGAGTCAGCACCTTTGATCAATTATAACTGTAGATCCACAGTCGCGCGCCCGAAAATGTCCGAGCCAAATGAGCGCCACTTTGATAAAGTGGCCTTCTTTTTTCTCAGTGCGTTGCGTGAAATTGTCAAGTTTAGCTGTCAAGTTTCAACCGAAATTCGACTGTAATGAAGTAAAGACTAGGTTCAAATTTCTGTGTAGGTGATGATTTTAATTGTTATGCAAACAAATAAAAAAGTTCGGACATTCTTTGAAGGGGATTTTGTTCGGCAATGTGTATCTTCAGTTATAATTGATCAAAGGTCAGCACCTTTCTTTTCACGACACATAGCACCCATACCGCAGCTTGGTTGCATACAGCAAAATCGTTCTGTTTTATTTAAATAAAAATATAAAATGTTGTTGATCATGTGTCTAATGCTTTGATCCTTTTAGTAGGTACTAAGCATTATTTCACTTGATTGTATTTGTTTGTGTGGGCATTGTGTTGTGAAATAATAAGGTTTATCTTATCTTATCTTATTATTTACAGGCTATTAGCGAACCCGAAGGTGGTACCTGAATCTATATTTGATAAGATAAAAAACGCGTCGATGATCGCCTTCAAAAGCCCATCACCCCCGGCCAAAGCAACGGCCAAGTGTTGCGAGCCGCAGAAGACAGACTTAGCGCTTCTAGTGAAACGGATCAAGCATCCACACGGAAGCGACTATATCCTGTCGACAGAGAACATATTTGAGTTAAAACGTAAGGTAAGCAACTGCAGTAGGTCGTAATCGTAATATCGTCGTTGAGATTGCCAAATCCGTTATGCGTTCGATTTTCATCAAATCGATTACAGTAAAATTACATAAAGTTCACCACTGACTGGTTTGCCTTCGTTTCATATTCAACTTTAACGACCGACAAATAAAGCCAATTTTTGAAAACTGTTACCCACGTTTGCAGATTTTGTAATAGCTACTTTATTTGTAAGGTGTTAAAGTTGGAAATGAAATGAAGGCAAGCCATCTGTCAGTGGTAAACTAAAAGTAAACGTATTGTAATACCTATAATTGTTATGTTGTTAGGTACTATCGCCCCACTGCCGTGTCATGACAAAACACTGTATCTAAAAAACATCTATTTTTCAGAAATCCCAAAAAACTTTTGCTTTCTTTAATTGGCTACAGAACAGTGAATATTGATCTGATTGCAATAAAATTTGGACAAATCACGGATAATGTGCTACTAGAAGTGGACAAAGAAAAATAATATTATAATTTTTACTTTTTACATGAATTTTCAAGCAAAAACGTGTTATGTCTTTATGTCCTTTATCAATAATATATGAGAGTTGCTATAACAAAACACTGTAACGTGATACTTAATGACATATAATCATAAGAAAATGCTACTTTAAATTTAATTTAGTAATATATTGCTAACATCACAATTCATAAAACCAACATTCTCATCTTAATATATATTTCTTAGACTTTAGAAAGGATGATTACCTTGAAGAAGTCCCGACTTAAAATAAACAAGGACTTGGACTAATTTCTCGTTTGATTGTTGCGACAAAACACTGTAACTCTTGATACTATACTAAGAAAATATGAGTTTGTTTTGGCAAAACACGGTATCTGGAGATAATACAGTGTTTAGTCTAATCAAGACCCTACGTTTTAAGAGTTACAGTGTAAACTGCAATGACGTTTTTCAATGTTTTTGATAGAAAATCAGTTTCTCTAAGCATGCATATATAGATTAGGGTCCGAATAGTTAATTTAACGGTGTTAGCACAAAACACTGTAACTCAAGTTACAGTGTTTTGTCATGACACGGCAGCCCAAGCGCCAGATAACCACCTTAAAGGCCCAGTTTGCGTGCAGTGGCTAGACATCTGTCCATAACAATCCATAGCAATAAACATCAACGGCTGCAAGCAAATTTGTTTTGAAAATGGGTATCTGGCGTCTGGGGCGATGGTACCTATTTGTCAATCAAAAATCGAACACAGCGGATTTGGCATTCTCAACGACGATATATTCTTTTCATCACACTTGCTCGTCATTGGTGTTATTCCATGCCTGTATACTAAATGACAATGGTCTAAATTGTTCTTAAGGGAGTTATAGATTTACGTACAGTTTTTCCTGCCAAGGGTGTTCTAACTTTAGTTTTAAAATTTGCAAACACGTTAGTAGGTATGTCATTTCAGACTAAGGAGGTTTCAAGTCAACCAACGTTTTATTTATATCTTTAAAACTTAGCTATAACCCAACTTTACAACACAAAACTTATCTACGCTTTATGAAACTTCGTTATTTTTACATTTAAAAATTTATAGCAAATAGTTTTTTAAATAATTTTAGTAGGTAGTATTTATTTAACATGTTGGCAGAATCTGGCCGTATTCGAATTCTAAACTAAACACAGTTTAAATTATCTATGGTAGATGACTCGAAAAAAGTGATAATCTGTATTGGCGGGTAGCCATTAGTTTAGAGACAATATAATTTTAATATTATTTATTTTATTAGCAGTACGGCTGCTCACCGAATCTAAGATTATTTAAAAGCGAAAAAGTTTTTCGGGTGAGCCGGTGGGATTCGAACCCACGTCTCCTGGGTATGCGCCCCAACGGGTGTTCTACCAATTGAACCACGTCGCATCCAACCGACTCCCCCGAAATTCTTAATCGCTTACATACGCCAACAGTGGCGTGTGGTAACATCCATCGCAACTATTAGAAGCTACGACTCCTACGTTCCAAATTACATTGGAAATGCGTAAGAAATGATGTATCACATCTATTTATTCAAATATTATTTATTTTATTAGCAGTACGGCTGCTCCATTTTATTTGGGGTCGGCCCTCCGTATCATGCGTCTCCAGGCAGCGCGGTCCTGGGTCGTCTCTTTGCTAACTTGGGCTTCTTTGAGGTTTTTATTTACTACGGACATCCATGTGATTCGGGGTCTTCCTCGTCCTCGGGGTTCTTATGTTAATTGAAATATGGAAAAAAAACGAAACATAGGGTCATAGCTGTGGTAGATACAGATTACACAGTAAAAAAAATTGGCTCTAAAGCCATTATCCTGGGAGGAAGCAGGGGACTACCTTTGTATGGAGAAATGGTGCGCATCGTATCCTCTTAACCCTCCTTCGACAGTCGGGTGAAAATGTAATATTTACTATTAGCTATTGCAGCCACAAGCAACTTGTATTTCCGTGCCGGACGCGCCTGGTTTCCTCTCAACACTGAAGCCCAAGACAACTTCAGTGACATTTACATCGCGGCTGCGTTTCTTCGTAAGTATATCCCATAGTATATTTGGACGACCAGATGGCCTAGTGGCTAGAGAACCTGACTACGAAGCTTGAGGTCCTGGGTTTGGTGAAGTAAAACTTATACTAAGCGTACAGGATGCGAATGTTCGAATGCGAATGCGAATGTTTGGAAAAAAACTTGAAATACCACAGATAAATAGTAATTTTTAATGAAATCATACATAAAAAAGTTACTGTTACAAAATCAACATTTTAATTGAATACAAAAAGTATTTCTAATGAAATCTAACATAAAAAAAATATTGTTACAAAATCAACATTGTAATATTGCATGCGCGAGCCGACGACAAGTTCGCCGCGCGAGCGAGACAAGACGCGACTTGCACACATTCGCATTCGCAAAACATTCGCATCATTTGATGCGAATGCGAATGTCGATGCGAATGTTAAAAATGATGCGAATATTCGCATTATGCGAATGCGAATGCGAATATTCGTGACATCCCTAGTCTAAACTAGTGTTGCCTATCGATAGTCCAATATCGATAGACTATCGATAGTCTATCGATAGTTAAGACAAAACCAATAGCATCGATAGTCTATCGATAGTATCACCACGTGTCAATACTATCGATAGTGATTTATAAGTAATACTATTGATAATGGCAATACTATCGATACTATCGATAGTTTTATGTCCAATACAATTGATACTATCGATAGTTTTATGTACAATACAATCGATAGTATCGATAGCATTGCAAAATTAGGCAATAATGACCGAAAACAATCGATACTATCGATAGTATCGATAGTTTTGTACAATCTCTTGTACAAGACTATCGATAGTATCGATTGTATTCGGTCATTATCAATAGTATTGCATATAAATCACTATCGATACTATCGATAGTATCGATAGTATTGACATGTGCGATACTATCGATAGTAATATCGATATCCTGATTAGTTTGCGAGGTCAGCGATCGATAGTCAAACTATTGATAGTTCTGCAACACTGGTCTAAACCCCCCTGGCTTTGGGGCCATAAAAACCCGTTTTCGAACCTCCCGCTTGTACTTTGCAGCAACATGAGTGACGTGTATTGCAAATAACCGAATGCAAATAACCTCCTAAAAGCGAGCGAAAGGTTCGAAATGGTTATTTGTGTTACGAGGTTGGTAAGTAAGGTTTTACAAATGAGTTGACGAGTGATAAACCCGAGCCGCAAGGCGAGGGTTTTCATCGTCACGAGTTTGTAAAACCTTGCCAACCGTGTATCATGAGAAAATAGGCAATTAATAACACAAAATTGAAAAAAAAAGAAAAATGCACGTCCGTAATGCGCATGCGTTTAAGACGTGAGTGATCCGTTTATTTTCAGTCTCACGGTAGTTTCATGTTTAAAGCGCATGCGTAAGTTTTGTTTTTATTAGGTTAACTAAAATTATCAGGCAAAGGTTCGACGCGTTCAGCCACTGCGATTTTTTCGATTAAATAAAAGGTGAAAATCATTAAAATCTGAGGTAATGAAATTACAGTTTATAATAATTAATTTAATTACAATCAATTTTGCAAATTCATTACTTAGTTTTGTATATTTATACATTTTTCTACGTACAATAAGTCGACTCTTTATTTTTGCCATTTAAAACTTTTAAAATGGAGAATTACCTAAAAAAACTGTAAAAAAACGCACTAGTGCGGTAAAATGAACTTACAAGCCATGTATACCTACATCCGTTGAAAGTGAATTTTCGAGCAAAGTGTATTGAAAATGGAGTTTTATGGGCCCAGAGCTCATATAGCGATTGTTATATAGGGTGTATATAGTGGGATGATGGTGATGATGATGATTGTTGTTATAGCAAGAATACGAACCGCGGCATCGCACCAACGACAACATTGACACTGCCTCTGATGTTGAAATGATGCAGCAGCATCTACAGAAGGTTAAACAGCAGTTCAACGGCGTCCTGAGTGTATCTACCCTCATGTACGTATACTGTCATTAGCACTGATCGGATCTGGGATGCATTTTCCCGGGGTTTAAGTCCGTTATCTTAACTTGGATATGACTAACAATACCGCGAGTCTTTTTGTTACCTACCTTTATTACACAGTAAATATCTTTTAATTTTAAGTAGTTAACACTATAAAATAAACGAAATATAAAATAAACGTAAATTGCTCGTCTTATCTTTTATGGTTTTTTTTTTATTATTTTATCTGTTTAGCAGTGTATGCAGGTAAAAGTAATAATAAACACTACTACAAAATAGTACTTTTAATTTTTTTTTAGGTTAAGTTTTTGTCATGTTACCTTTGATCAATTATAGCTGTAGATCCACAGTCGTGCGCCCGAAAATGTCCGAGCCAAATGAGCGCCACTTTGATAAAAGTGGCCTTCTTTTTTCTCAGTACGTTGCGTGAATTTGTCAAGTTTAGCTGTCAAGTGTCAACCGAAATTCGACTGTAATGAAGTAAAGACTAGGTTCAAATTTCTGTGTAGGTGATGATTTTAATTGTTATGCAAACAAATAAAAAAGTTCGGACATTCTTTGAAGGGGATTTTGTTCGGCAATGTGTATCTTCAGTTATAATTGATCAAAGCATGTTACTATTCCTTTTGTCTACGAGTAGGTATTATTTTTCATTATGTAAGGGATATAATGAGTATGCTTTTGTGTTGTATTATATGGTAATAAGATTTTTATTTTCAATTTTTGTTTCAAAAAGTAGTAACTATTTATACGATTACATTTCTGCTTAAGAGTATCTAAAATATTTTTTTAAAGTTTATGTAAAGTAAATAAACCTGTTAAAGGTAGCGAAAATGTTTATTTTGTTTATTTAGTTTAACCCTCGAAAAAAGTTATTAATTTTTAACATGAACAATAACCCATTTCCCAAAATCCCGGGAAATCCCGAGTCACATCCACGTTAAGCATAACGTTTGAGGTCGTTCACCCCAAATTGCATCCTAGATCCGATCACTGGTCATTAGACCCAGTAGTTTGGGCTGTAGTGTACAGTCAAGGAAAATAAATCACGTACCAGGGTGAACCTTTATCATAGCAAATGTCATTTTGACATTCAATACATCTGCCAAAGAAATTATGGTGAAATTGGTTTTGAAAAGGCTTCGCCGTGGTACGAGATTGAGTTTCCTTGACCGTACGTTGATTAATACAGTCGAACGTGTAAACATACAGCCATCGCGTCAAACACATTTAAACACGAACCTAGTGACTTGTGGCATAGAGATGTACTTGTAGATATTTGTGGCGTAGAGATGTACTAGTAGATATTTGTGGCATAGAGATGTACTAGTAGATATTTGTTGCATAGAGATGTACTTGTAGATATTTGTGTCATAGAGATGTACTTGTAGATATTTGTGGCATAGAGATGTACTTGTAGATATTTCGTCGTATCCTACGAAAAGGGGCGTAATTACGAAAAGTTGATTTTACAGGAGACGGTTTAAACTGTTTAAAAAAATCAGCGTAGAAGCTTATGAACTGAAACTAAAAACTAAGAATACTTAATACCTTACAATTGATATAGATAAATATTATTTTTATTTTTTTTTTTTTTTATTCAAGTTATTTGTATAAAATATGTCCCTTAATTCTTTTTTCCATGCTAATTTAAACCAAACGTTTATTTTTTCACAAGGAATAAGGGCGTAAGCACCATAATGTCTTTGATCGTCGTGAAAAAGAGGGTCTTAAACGCATTTAGGGCTTTCTTCAATTATGTCTGATATGTTTTTAGTCGAATTTAATCCTATTACTACTAATATGAAAATTTATGAAGATGTTTGGATGTTTGTTACTCAATCACGCAATAACGGCTGAACGGATTTACATTAAATTTGGAAAGGAGATAGTTTGAGGCCTTAGGATTAATGTTATCATAGGATAGTTTTTATACCGGAAAATTGCATACTTCCCATGGGATAGCGATAAACGTATTCTTCGCAGACGGAGTCGCGGGCAACAGCTAGTATAAAATATATGAGCTGACATAAATGCTAATACTTGTAAAATAAAATTTGCGTTGATCACTTTAATAAATATTAACATGATTTTCATCACCATCATCATTTTAGCCGAAAGACGTGCACAGCTAGACATAGGCCTCCCTCATTGATACCCGATTATTACAGTTGGAAGCGGCTTGCATCCACCGTGAACCTGCGGTCTTTACCAGATCATCCACTACTACTAACTAGCAAGCGCGGCGTTGGTGGACGTCCAACGCCGCGCTTGCTAGTTCATGGTTTCTATTCGTGAACTTTTCGATCCCAACGACTATCGGTTCTGCGTGCTATTGGCCTGTCCATTGCCATTTCAACGAGCTAATCCGTTGGGTTATGTCGATGACCCTTGTCCTTCTACGAATCTCCTCATTCCTGATTCGATTACCTAGAGCAACCTCGCGCATATCCCTCTCCATAGCTCGTTGAGCGACTCTGATCTGAGCCTATTCACCCACACACTGGTTAAAGACTTTTATTCTTGAGCACTGTGGTAGTTCAGACGATAATACATTGCGGAGTTACCCGAAAGCTGTCCATCAGAGTTGAATTCGATGATTTTGTCCTCATTTTCGAAGTTTAACCTTCCAAATTGGACAGTTTGTCTTAGGTCGAATCGAACTCTCAACCATAACGTGGTTAGGGGGCCACATGGACATAAAACATGACTTTCGTCGTGTTCATATTCATTCTGAGGCCTATCCGTAGGGAGACTCAGTTGAGGCCTTTGAGTATCATACTGACTTTCTCCATCAATTTTGTCAGCAAATTTAAGTGAGTGTTGTGTTCGCCGTTGACGTTGATATCTAGTCCTTTCTGTTCCAGGCACTTAAAGGCGATTTCTCGTATATATATTACTATTTTTTTTCCTTTTATATTCATAATTTCTTCGAGATAAATGTGGACTTTCACTAAAACTGGCATCCAACTGAACTGTTTAAGGAACCGAAGAAATTAGAAAACTGAAATTACTTAGGGCTTTCAATGACAATGTGTCATCAGAATAATTTTTCAGTATTTCGCTGCTGTCAACAATTGATGAATCAATGATAAAAGTGGTTGGTCTTTTTGCTGGCGACACTTGTTTAATATGGCTTGTGGCCGAAAAATTTTACTCTATTAATTACTGCTTTATTGCTTTGTGCCTTCATATCTTTTTGTACCGATAAATCAAAAATTAATGGACAGCAACTTGAGAGATATGGTTGCTAGGCAAATTATCTTGCAATGCCAACGAAGTATCCTGAAATTTCTGGATGGATTGTAAAGAAAATTGTTCTGGTAGTAATGGCTGCAAAGATCGTCGCAGATGCTGCGTCTGCAGATTGCACAGCTTGATGAATCAGCATGAATTTGTGCTATAACGCCAGAAGTTCTCCCTAAGTATATTCCAATTTCCTTCCTCCCTCTCTTTGCCATAATTTCAAAAAATTGGTATATTTCCTTCCTGTACATTAAAATATAATTTTAAAATGAAGTAAAAATAATTTTATAAAAAATAACCTACGACTCAAACCTACCGATACAGGAAAAAAAAGGTTTCATAAAAATCGGTCGAGCCGTTTCGGAGGAGTTCGATAACAAACACCGTGACACGAGATTTTTACGTATTGGAATAAAATAATTATGTTAGTAAAATGATTTAAAAATTACTGAAGCTATTTTTTAGGAATGAGTAGGTATAAACTTGTCATTATATCCACACTTTCCATTAAATATGTAATTTCGCTCTCCAACCCTTGTGGAATTGGTGAATCTGGTGGGGCTGAAAATAATTAGGCACATTCAATTACTATTAAAATGACAAAATTTTGTAAAAGCTAATTATTTGTTCACTTTTTAAACGGGCATAACGTCTGTTAAGGCTTTTTACGTGTACAAAGAACCGTAATGTATTTTAATGTGAGGCAGTATTGACGGTATCATTTGATGTTATTCGTTTAATATTACATCTATAAAACTTGTTTTTTTGCTTAATACTCTTCTTTTTTACATATTTGACTAAATTATCTCGTTTTAAAATTATTTCCATCGAAAACAGGCGTAACGATCATAGCGACACCAGCCAAATGTCCGTGGAAGCGGGACCTAACGTTAACTTGTGGCTTGTTTCCACGGAGTCTGCTTATGTAATTTAAAATCTTGGTTTAACCAATTTAACACACAATTTACGGCTAACACTATTAATTTTTGCTAAAACATACACCATTGCTATTGCGCAAACGCTCCGTGTGTAAAGGGCGTAATGGCGCCCGCGGCCGGCGGCGTAAGCTCCCCGCGCTTCAACTCTCCGCGGAATACGGCTCTTACGGCTATAGCGGCGTTATTCGATGAAGGAATTGGAGCCACTGCAATTGTGGCTAATTTGAAAAACTTGAATAACTTTTCCAAATGAAATGATAGGGTCTTAGTTTTTAGGTCAGTAGATGTAAAAAAAATCGTAGAATTCGAATATCAAAGAAGAGGAAAACAGTATTAATGGCGATTACGCCCCTTTTCCTAGGATACGACGATTTGTGGCATAGAGATGTACTAGTAGATATTTGTGGCATAGAGATGTACTTGTAGATATTTGTGTCATAGAGATGTACTTGTACCTATAGATATTTGTGGCATAGAGATTTACTAGTAGATATTTGTGGCATAGAGATGTACCTATAGATATTTGTGGAATAGAGATTTACTTGGAGATATTTGTGGCATAGAGATGTACTTGTAGATATTTGTGGCTTAGAGATGTACTAGTAGATATTTGTGGCAAAGAGATGTACTAGTAGATATTTGTGGCATAGAGATGTACTTGTACCTATAGATATTTGTGGCATAGAGATTTACTAGTAGATATTTGCGGCATAGAGATGTACCTATAGATATTTGTGGCATAGAGATTTACTTGGAGATATTTGTGGCATAGAGATGGACTCCAACTCCTACTGACAATAGTGACCCGATCTCAGCGCTTACAACTGAAATTAGGCTACTGCGCGAGGACATGGGCGAGGTTAAGGAGCATCTAAAAAATTTAACCATGAATGTGGGCCGATGCCACTCCCGTCTGGATGATCTAGAAGCTAGGCTGATGCGTACTGATGAAAAAATAGTTAAGTTGGAGAGCCAAGAGTGCGAGATTGCTTGTCTCAGACAGAGAGTCGACGAACTCGAGGATCAACTAAACATTCGGGAACAAATATCACTACGGAACGAGATAGAAATTATGGGTTTAACCGAGCTTCCGAACGAAAGTACACACCACCTAGTACTTACGACTGCTAATAAAATTGGCCTAGATTTAAAGGAAGAAGACCTTGACTTTGTCACTCGAGTGGGTCTGCAGCCTGGGAACGACAGACATGCCAGTCCAGAGGGAGCAAACCCGCGGCCGCTGGTTGTTAGGTTCGTGCGAAGTAGCAAGCGAAGCGAATTCCTCAAAGCTGGCAGAGCAAGGCGAAATTTGAAATCGACAGATGTTGTTATGAATGGCCCCAGCAGAAAACTCTTCTTCAATGAGCGGCTTACAAAGGCAAATAGAGTGTTATTTCGTGACGCACGGCTGCAGAAAGATAAAGCTGGTTTTAAATACTGTTGGACCAACAATGGGGTCATTCTCATCCGTAGACGGGAAGGATGGAAACCTATTGTCATACGCAATGCCGCTGAACTCAGGAAACGGTATGGGGAGCTCCCGGAGGACGCTGAAGATAGCGACAAGACTCAATCCATGGTGGCCATTGAGGGAGATCTTGAGCCACAAGCGAATTAGTTATTTAGTATGCCATTGCTCGTTCTCGTATCCGTTTGTTTTCTTTATGCTTGTGTTATTGTTGTTTTGGTTAATAATGTCTTTTGAACTTAATGCTTTTGAATTTTTTCTCTCTCACAGACATAAACACATTACTGAACAAATTTACTATTCCCAGCTACTCTCAAACTTTACACATTTCACTTCAAAAGAAACAATATTGCAATGTTGGAATACAGTGCTGACTCGAAACAATTTTAATGTTGCTTTATTTATAACTTATGTTTATGGCATTACTTGATTTAGTCGACGAACTAGATAATAACTTAGGTATAGAATGTCACGCACTAGAAGTATTGGAACATTGTAAGACCGTTCTGACTCCTAAGTTTAACTTTAAAGTCATAACAATGAATATTAGAAGTCAGCAACGTAACTTCGATTCTTTTGTGATTTCACTTAAGCGACTTAACATAGAGTATGATATTGTTATTCTTACGGAGTGTTGGCTGAGCGAGGGATCAATAGTAGATACGCTTCCTGGTTATCAGGCATTTCATTCCACAAAGATAATTAATAAAAGTGGCGGGGTAGTAGTTTACGCCAGGGAATCCCTTTTGCTCACAGTCTCCGAACCGGCCCTGGATGATGCTAACTGCCTATCTCTAAAAATAGGAGACGAACTGATGATTTTAGCAATCTATAGATCCCCGTCCTTTGCTAATACTAATGAATTCATTACTTCCTTGGATGTAATTCTTGGCCAGCATAATTTCAGGCAGGTTCTGGTTGCCGGGGATATCAATATAGATATTCTGGGTGACAATAGTAACAAGCAATGTGCCGACTATATGTGTTTAATGTCTGCGCACGGTCTGGTTCCAGCGATTACGAAGCCAACGAGAATGGGGTCTTGTCTTGATCACATTTTTATTAAAGCAAATGTTTTGTCGGTTGGTATTGTGTGTAAATGCTCCGTCACAGATCATGATATTGTAATGGCAGGTATTCAGGCACCAAAACGTGTGGTTCGGGATCGCTGGGTCCACAAGACTGACTACTCGAGGGTGGCTTTGGAGCTGGATACGGTAGACTGGACTCAGGTTACAGGCTGCCCTGATGTGCATCTAGCAACAGCTAATTTTAACAGTTTCATATGTTCAGCAATACAAAATAATACGGAGAGGGTTAGGATTAGTCGTGCCAAGTTTAATCTAAAGCCATGGATAACTCCTGGTCTGATCAGGTGTATGAGACATAGAGACAAGTTGCATAGTCAGGTAAAGGCTTCGCCAGATGATCCGATAAAACTTAAAATATATAAGCGTTATAGAAACTTTTGTGACAATCTTCTATTTAATATTAAAACTGAATATCAACGCAATCAGGTCACAGAAAATAAAGACAATCCAAAAAAGCTATGGAAGACTGTAAAAACCCTCTGTGAAATGGGTAACAAAAATAAAGATTTTGCTGAGCTCTTAAAAACTGGTAGCTCAGTGACAGAATCTCTTGACATGTGCAACCAACATTTCTCAAAAGCGGGGGGCGTCTTGGCTGACCGTATCTTAAGCAAGCTTTCTGAGTCGCAAATTGGTCTGGCCGGCGCGTTCTCTTCCGGTGAGGCCGCTCTCCACTCATTCTTTCTGCTGCCTACAGATCCTCACGAAGTGGACCAGCTTATAAGCCAACTAAAGTCTGATAGTGCTCCAGGTTACGACGGCTGTAAGCCACTATTTATAAAGAAAATCAAAGACGTTATCATTGAACCGCTAACCCATATTTGTAACCTCAGTCTTGAAAAGGGATGCTTTCCAGACTGCTGGAAGTTGGCTGTAGTTTCACCCATTTATAAAAGTGGCCCGAAGAATATTCCTGCCAATTATAGACCGATATCCCTTTTATGTGTTTTTTCCAAAGTTTTGGAAAAAATTGTTAATAATCGCCTCACTAAATTTCTAGAGAGCAATTCGCTACTATCTGACAGGCAATTCGGGTTTAGACGGGGCAAATCGACGGAAGATGCTGCCATTCTCCTCATTAACCAGATCTCAAGTCGCTTAGACAACGGTGAGAAGTGCCTTGGGGTTTTCTTAGATCTCGCTAAGGCATTTGACACCGTGTCAATTGACATTCTGCTGCGAAAACTGGAGGTGGTGGGAGTGAGGGGAGTGGCTTTGGATTGGTTTCGCAGTTATTTGACCAACAGACGACAAATGGTCAGGATAGGGGAGTCAGTCAGTGGTCAATTGAAAGTGTTTTATGGTGTCCCGCAGGGTAGCATATTGGGGCCGTCACTCTTTACAATTTACATGAATGACCTTCTCCAGATTTCCCTACCATGCGCGGAAGTCATTTGTTATGCTGATGATACAGTAGTCTTGTTCAGTGGCAAGTCATGGGAGGAAACGTATCATATAGCCGAAATGGGGTTGTCTAGGGTGGCTATGTGGCTGGATAAAAATTTGCTAACTCTGAATGTTGAGAAAACAAGCTACATACCTTTTTCTAAAACCAAGGTCTCCGCACCTCCAGTTGATACACGATTGCTATTGCATACTTGTGGAAACTTTCAATCGTCTTGTTCCTGTAGCGACTTAAGTAGATGCTCCTCTGTTAGGTACCTAGGCCTGCTTATTGATCAACATCTTACTTTTAAGGAACATATTAGTGTTCTTTCGAAAAGAGTAAGAAAATTGATTTTCGTGATGAAGCGGCTACGAGATTGCGTTCCGCCGAACGTGCTTCGCACCATATACCAGGCGCTGTGTCAGTCTGTTATACAGTACTGTGTATCAGTCTGGGGTAGTGCGTGTAAGACCTATATGATTGCAGTCGAAAGGGCGCAACGTGCTGTCATCAAGGTTATGCTCAGAAAACCATATCGTTTCCCAACAGATGCTCTGTATAGAGAGGCTGGATTACTTAGAGTGAGACAGCATTTCATTCTTAGAGCGGTCGTCCGTACGCATAGCTCCATAACTAAATCCACAAATCTCAGGCAGATTCTGGCAAGACGTGTGTATAGGTCACCCGTCCCGCGAGTCAGATCGGCTCTCGCCAGACGATCACCGTATTTCGTCCACCCTTTTGCATATAATGCAGTGTGCAGAAGGGTGGACTTAAAGAATCGTAGTAAGTCCGAGGTAAAGGCAGCTACTAGGAGGTGGTTGGTTGCATTGTCCTACTCCCAAACGGAGGACTTGCTTGGGATTTGTTCGTAGGATTTCTTCGCTCATGTAACAGACGCACACGTATACATATACATACACTAACAGACACACACACATACACACACATATACACACACACACACACACACACACACACACACACACACACACAAACATGCACGCACATACCCACGCATGCACGCACACACACGCACAATATGCATGCACACTATACAATGTGAGGGTGGAAGTGACGAAGCAATTTTAATCTTATATTCTATTTTAAAATTATTGTACTGAACAGATTGGTTACATGATAAGTCTCGTTTTAGTATAATTAATTTGAATCTTGTTTGATTTTAAATGTTTGCTTTTATGTTAAGTATGTATTAAGAATTTCGTTTATTGCGCATTGGAACAGTAAACATTGTTATTGTCAAGTCAATATATCAACTTCGGGTCCCAAGATACAGGCACAGCCTAGTTTGGGATCCACAGTATGAATGATTGTAATCTCCTGGTGCTATAATAAAACATAATTATTATTATTATTATTATTATTATTATTATTATTATTACTTGTAGATATTTGTGGCTTAGAGATGTACTAGTAGATATTTGTGGCAAAGAGATGTACTAGTAGATATTTGTGGCATAGAGATGTACTTGTAGATATTTGTGGCATAGATATGTACTTTTAGATATTTGTGGCATAGAGATGTACTAGTAGATATTTGTGGCATAGAGATGTACTTGTAGATATTTGTGGCATATAGATGTACTTGTAGATATTTGTGGCATAGAGATGTACTTAAATAGTCTCTGCCTATCCCCTTGCTGGGAAGAAGGCGTGATTGTATGTATGTATGTATGTATGAGATGTACTTGTAGATATTTTTGATGCCTTGGTGCCAAATATATTTATGACTTTGACTGTGTTGTGTAATTTAGAATTGTTATATTTTTATTGTTTTTAATATTTATTGTCTAATAATTTTGCTGTTCTTATTAATTTTTGAATAATTGGTTGTCTGAAAGAGATCGCTTTTTAGCAATAAGACCGCCTATTGCCTACCTGAATTTTTATTTTTGTAAAGTCATTGTACTGTTTTCGGTGTTCAATAAAGAATATTTGTATTGTATTGTATTGTACCATTATATGTAAATTGATTGATCCATTTTAATTAATTTACCATGTGCTTTACGGCGAAGGAAAACATCATGAGGAAACCTGCACTCACACTGCGAAGAAATTAAATGGTGTGTGTGAATTACCCAATCCGCACTAGGCCCGCGTGGGAACTACAGCCCAAGCCCTCTCATTCTGAGAGGAAGCCTGTGCCCTGCAGTGGGACGTATATAGGCTGGGATGATGATGATCATGATGATTAATTGATACGTCACTCCTCAAAATATAAAGCACACGTTTTTTGTATTAATAATCAATAGAGAAGGGGACTTGTGACCGGGTTTTTTAGTCCGTGCAAGTCGGACACTGTCTGGGCCCTCCATTCCCAGTTCGTCCGAAGGGATTTTTCCCGAGCACAAGTCACTCTTCCTACCCTAAAGTTAAAAAACAGCAAAGACTTCGCGCTTCGATCAACAATACAACTGTTGATCGAAGACTTCGCGTCTTTGGCCCCTCTGGCGACTCATTCAAAAAAAAAAATTGATACGTCAGTCGATTAACTTACCATGGTCTTTTTATATTTAGAAAAGGAAACCAAACGCCTGAAGAGAAGAAATCCGTCGCACAGCGCATGCCAAGCCATAGGAGACTACTGCAAATAGACCCAGGTCTTCCAGGTCTTTCAAAACAAGAACTTGAAGAGGAGGCTGAGATCCAACAGATGCTAGGACATCGCAGGCTGCTTCAACTAGATCCAGGTTCACCTCCAGGTCTACCAGAAGAACTTGAAGAAAAGGCCCAAGTCTACCGAATGCCGGGTCACCAGAGATTGCGGCAAATAGACTTGGATGAACGTCCTAAAGAGAAGACCAGCCAGCGCTTGTTAGACCAACGGCAGCTGCAACACCTGGAAGAATCTGAAGAGAAGAACAGAGTCCAGCTGATGCCAGGTCACCGGAGGCTACTACAAGTACATGCAGGTTTACTTCCAAGTCTTCCAGACGAAAAACCTGAAGATAATGCTAACGGTCAGCGAATGCTAGATGTCTGGAGCCTGCAAGAAGATGCAGGTCTACATCCAGGTTTTCGAGGACAACTTGACGAGAATCCGGAGGTTTGGCAAATGCCAAGCCACAGAAGGCTACTGCAAGTAGACCTGGTGGAAGAACCTAAAGATACCGAGGCTTCTCGCATGCCAGGGCACCGAAGACTACTGGAGAATGTGGAAGGACCAAGACAAAAAGTTGAGTTCCAGCGGATGCCTGGCTACAGGAGACTGCTGCAAGTAGACTTGGAGGAAGATAGGTGGGAGGCGGATCCAGCTGGTGATGAAGTGAAGAGGACACGAAGGATGGAAGTAAGTTAAAATGATATGTAATAAAAAAACTATCAAACTACCATCATTTTCATAATCATAATCATTTATTGCAACCATGGTACATTATGGATGTTTAAGGATACATTTGTTTGTTTTACATGGACCCTGGTAGGGCACAGCATACTATAATATAACTAGCTGACCCCGCAAACGTTGTTTTGCCATACATCACTCAGGAGTATAAAAAATAGCCTACGACCTATTCTCAGGCCTACCGATTATAGACAAAAAAGTTTCATAATAATCGGTCAAGCCGTTTCGGAGGAGTTCGGTAACAAACATCGTGACACGAGATTTTTATATATTAGATATACAACATTTTACATTTTACATTTCAAATTTTAAATATTAATTAATTTAAAAGATTCTACATAATTATACAAACAAGGATTAAATATTTAAGACAGAGAGAGAGAGAGAGAGAGAGAGAGAGAGATGTTTATTTACACATATTCGATACACAGGAAATACAGTTGACAGGAAAAGATACAAATATAAATCATCGAATAGTATAAATTGGGCCCCACTCAGCATAATGTTGCGGCAAGCCGCAACGCTGTTTTTCAGTGGGACCCATTTAAAAACTAAACACAGAAAAAAAAAATAAAAAAAACAACACAACACACTGTGATGACACGAACGCCAGCGGAAAGTAGTTCGCAACAAAACCTAAATAGGTACAAACCGGAAGTATGTATGGCAACACTTGAACAGTTTAATCGTATCTGAACCATTAAACCGCAACAAATTACGCCAAGGATTATTCTGGCTACTGTAGTGAATTATCAGCAATTTCACTAATTTTGATTTTGATTTCACTAAAAACTATAAATTATTAGGTACATATATAACAAAATATATTTCATTTTTGTGTTGATTAATCGATGACATACACACACACACACACACACACACACACACACACACACACTTACCTTTTCAAAATTACAGGTTCACGACATTATTCGTGAAGCCCGATTTTTCATAACTGTTTAAAATGTAAATTCCTTTAAACTTTAGTTTTATAAATATCGTTTGTTAAGAAACAACTGTCTTGTTTTTGGAGGAGCGGGACTTCCTGCTACAGGTATTACAATACTTACTAGGAAGTCCCAACCTTGACACTATTTATGCACAATTGTTAACGAAAATAAATATTTTCATTTTCATTTTTTTTCATTTTCATGTTTACTGTCATTATCAAAATTCTTAAAAGTCAGGTAGTTAGTTAATTGGGCCATTCTACTTTTCGTTGACCAGTAATTTTTTGTACTGTGCTCTTCAAATATTTTTTACAAAAACGGTAAAGTGCTCGGTTTAAATCATTTAAGATTTAAATAGGCACATAATTAAGCTTACATTTAAAATTATCACTACGTATAAAAATTAATCATTATTTATCTACAAAGTAGGTAACGCAGTGGACATGCATGTCCCCGCCATTTGTATGGAAATTGATGTATTTTCCGCTGAGTTACCAATTTTTTCCACAAAATTTCTTTGAACTTAAAGTTTTATTGCTTTAAAACATTAAATTTAGGTGTTTCAGTTTGTATATAAAATATTTACACTTGAAAAAAATCACCAGGTATGCCTTATATTTCACAAAAGAATAATGGTTACTTAAAAGTAGAATGGCCCAATTAGAAACATTATTTAAATAATTTAAATAAAATCGAACCAAATATAATGAAAATAGCCTGATGATGTTAAAATAAATAAATAGAATCAAATTATATAAACCCAGATTAAAATTAATTAAATCAAATGAAACCAATCAAAATAATTTTATGCGCTGATAATTTAAGTTTTTATCCATTGCAGCAACTGCAGCCACCGAAGCAGACAAAGAAGAATTACGTCATTGACACTCACAACCCTAACTGGAAAGACACAATGCCATTGTACCCTGATGAACTAAACGCCATCATAAAACAAGCAGCGATACAGAACTATAACAAAGTCATGCCAGTAAACAGTGACAGTACTGTCACCAAAGACATGAGTGACACGGAGTACGTTGAAGATTACGCAAACAATAAATATGATAAATTAGTTAAAATGGCCCAAGCTTACAGCGATTACGGGGTCTTAGATGATAAAAAAGAGATGCGCAATGACAAGAATGGCAAAGGGCTAGAGAATAGAGTTAAACTGTCTGCAAAGGCTGGTCTTGGTTTTTTTGGGAGACTGAAAAAGAGTAAAGCTGAGAAGCATTATGAAATTCCTGAAGGTATTACTGTAAAACAAACTGCCTAAAACACGAATTAAGTAGATAAATTTTCTCTAAACACTTAAATGACCGATTTATTCAATTAGAAAACGGATTAAATTATTAATTTACATTAAAACTAAATACTAATTACAAATTAAATTTAAATAAATTAACAGTATAATTAAAAAAAAAAGCAAAACTAACTAAACTAAAAACTAAATAAAATTCATAAATGGTTCCCCCGCGGCATGGACCCAAAGATACTGGCAGCATTACCTCGCAGTACAGCAATGCTGATACGTTGAGCGAGGAAGCTGCCAGCTCTTCGGTCCCCTGTGGTATCACAGAGCCTTTTCGAAATTTCTTTATAGAGTATTTTTGCGCTGGGGCCCCACGGACCTAAGGTCTCAACCCCGAATGGTAGAAAGTAGTATTCAGAGCCGAGACCTTTGTATTTATTTGCCTTGAGTTTCTCCGCCGCCTCTGCTGCTGCACCAGCTTGATTTGCTGTTCCGCGGACGTGGGAAGGAGCTAGTGTGTCTACGCAAGTAGCGTCCCACACTAGCACACGACCCAATTTCCACGGAATCAGTGACATTCCGTCTGGTCTCTTGCCATCATCTCTGGCGATGCCCGATGGCTCCAGTAACGCAGGCACATTGACGGTGGCAAGAGAGCGACGGATAATGTCATTGAGAGCAGAGTGTCTAGAGAAGCGGCCCGCACTCTTCTGGCATGAAAGGCCGTGGTGTCCCAGCGCGTCGACATCAAAGCCGCAGGGGCATTTATGTGGTGCGCAAACTGCTACTCCGAGGCGCAGGCAGATAGAAATTCTAAGAGTGTCGGGCTCTAGAAAAGTACCAGTGTTGGCTGATGGAAAGGCGTGCAACCAGTAGATAAATTAGTTAAGGTTTTTAACTCCCTAGTCAAACCTACCCCCTTGAAAGTTGGCGATGCTACACTCAAAGTTGTCGACGATTATTTATATCTGGACCTGACAATCTGGTTATGGTTGCGAACCTTGGTCAGGCCTACGTTCAGCAGTGACCATCATTTCCCTGATATGATGATGATGATGATAGTTTAGTTAATTTCAATTCAGACAACGGAGCTTGGAGTTTGTCTACTGTACTTTTCAACCGACGAACTGTTCACCTATTGTCGTCCATACTACCTACATATCCGTACTAAATTTAATGTGAATCCAATTATTAAATAGATGTAGGTGAAAGGAGGATGGGCAGAAATGTATGGATCAATAACGACAAGCCATATTGCTGTATCATTGGAAAGCTTTTTTTCATATTCTACAACTATTTGTATGGCGGGAAATCTCGAATCGCTGTGTAAAAAAAGGTATGGCAAGATAAAAAACATATGAAAGCGCATAAAAAACAAAATTACGACTCAAAATCATTGACAGTTACAAATCCTTCATAATCTATTGAAGCGATACAAGAACTTAGTATCAAAAAAATCTATACTTAGTTAATAACTTTCAGCTCAAACTACTTTTATGCAGCGATAACTTTTTTCACACAAAGATTTGGGACTACTCAACATAGTAAAAGTTTTAGAACATATAATAATCCGACCCTCATTTACGTGGAAAATTTAGTCCGAACTAGCATTCATTGAAAGTTAAATAAAAGCTTGTAATAAAAATTGTAATGTGCTGTTTAAAACTATTGAACTATCTATGTCTTGCTCTCTCTCTCTAGAAGTACCAGTCCTGATAGAAAGAGAAGGCATCCGATTCGAATTCAAACCGAACCCAACATCCGATGCCAACGAAACTACTACCAAGCATGTCAGCGAGCATGTCGGCCAGCATTTAGAGCACAGTGAACCATTTCAGTTTGGGAAGCACGTAAAAATAGCTAACTCCCGCCAAAACCAACTCATACACCCACCGTCACAGACTCACACTCCCATCCTAAAGTCATTCGACTTTATGACACCCTCATTCAAAGCAATTAGTTCTCTAAAACCTATCAAGAAAACTCGAGTGAGTGAAAGAGGTTTGTTTTTTTTCGGACCTCACAGAAGATCCCTTAAATCTGTAAATGCTGAAGATGAAGCATATGATGATGGAACTACTGAAACTTATGACGTTAATGGTACGAAAAGTGTACTTAATACTACGATGGAAGCAGTAATTCATTATGATAACGAAGAATTTGAAACGGATTCTGATTACTTTACTGCGACAAACCCCTATACTGGTAGTAGTACGGATTATCCAATTGAAACTACTGTTAATAATGCGACTATAGAAGATGTCGCTTTTGAGGGTGGTAGTAATAATTTTTCTTTAGTTAGGTTAGAAGAGTTTTTTGAAGAAATCACTGACTGGATTATGTCTCTGCCTGGATCAGAATCAAAAGAAAATCTAACGAATGATACAGGGTAAGAAATGTTTTTATTCTTTTAAAATATGGCGGTGAAGAAGCAAATTGGTCACCAGATAGTCAAAGTCAAAGTAAAAATTCTTTATTCAATTTAGGCATCAATTGATGCTCCTATGAACGTCGAAGAATCTACCACCGGTTCGGAAAAACCCTGTTGAAAACAATCCGGTAAGAAACTCAACAAATTATTAGGTAGGCACTACCACGTACCCTGTGAATCCAATATACTGTAACTCCCATAGACAATGTACTGAAGATACAGTGTATTGGATTCACAGGGTACACCTATGATCATCTCAATACCAGAGCATTATAATGGTTTACCGGTCTAGAGGATTTAGATAGAATAGCCCATGTACCATTTAATTCACCGGCTGTATTAGTCTCTTCACCGGAAGATAGCAACATAAGCACTACTGCTTGGTGGCAGGATGACCAAGTAAGATTTTGGTGGCGATCCGAACGAACCGACTTTTAGCTAGCTTTGTAAGTTACGCTATTATTTTTGCAAACAATTTATTGCGACTTTATAGTTATTGCGACACCATGACAACGTTAAAACATCATACTAGTAGGTACGTACATGGATGAAAAAAAATTGTTTGATATATTACTACAAAATTAAGATTAAACAGGGTATATTTAAGATAGGTTTTTTGGAGTCTTTTTGTATTTTTATTTTTCAACTCCAATTTTTTACTTTTACGGTTATCCCGTGAAATCCATATATGTATGTATATCATACTAAATACAAACTGAAACATGGATGCACAGAAAAGCCCAGCTCTGGGAATTGAACCCAGGTCCTCGGCATTCCGTGCTGCGTGCTAAACCCCTACTGCACCACAACTGGTCGGGACTTAGACACTATAATTTTTCTTATGCATCACACATCTCAGCTTGTTTAATCACTTTTTGCAGCGATACTGCTTAGGCTATATATATTCTTTAAACTAACTAGCACGAGAACCAGGGTCATTGACTTGACACGCAGAGTTGTCAGACTCAAGTGACAGTGGGTAGGGAGGGTACTCGTACATTGCTCCTAGAACCGACGGCTGATGGGGCAGTAAAGTCATGGAGTGGTGACTGCGAACCAAAAGACACGTGACATAGGAATGGCTCCCAACAAGATGGATCGACGATCTGATAATGGTCGCAAGAACTACTTAGATACGCAAAGCCACATGATAATGATAATAAAGATAATTTTCATCATAAAATCTAAAGATTTGATTGTGTATTTGTGTCAAAAACTATTGAACCGATTTAAGAAATTCTTTCACCTATAGACAGCTATTCAATCAATCGTTTTTAGGATAGTATAGCCTAAGCCTCCAGATAAGCAGACGAGCAAGCAGCATCTAGTTCATTACGTAAATTTCAACTATTGTATCGTTTACAAATTTCAATTTCTCTTTCTGATAAAAAACCAAGTTAACAAGAAAACAACACATTTATTGTTGCAGTGGATTGTTAGTTTTGGAAAAGATCATGAAACCGAACAGCATACTGTTGATGCCAGTAGCGCCGTTTCCAAGATTTGGTCCAGAAGAAGTCGGACACAAAAAAAGGAAACTGATGTCTCTTGAAGAAAACCAAAATAACGCTACTTCTGAAAGTGACGATGATAAGGAAGCCAAGCAGAGGACAGGAGGGAATCTTGCTACAGGTAAATTTAATGAAATGTTAAAAAATGGGCTCTTTATAGAAAACACTCAATGTCGAAGCTATTTGGGGACACCGCCGGCGAAGTTCATTTCACTATTTAGAAGTGTAGGGCAAAAAGTAACCATTCTGAACATGAAACTACCGTGAGACTCACTCATAGTGAAAATATACGGACCACTCACGTCTTAAACTGAGTTTAACTCGACATGTAATGACATGTTGTTGTTTGTTTGTTTCGGGGTAATCCGTAGGCGTAGGCTGGTAGGCTGCGCTGGCAGTGGGTGCATTGTGCGCGTTTGGCAGCCGCTGTGACATGTGACTCCGAGAAGAAGGGTTACGGATTAGCCCGAAACATATTATATATTTTTACTATAAGTAACCATTCTATTGAGAAGTACCAACTAAGTACCTAATTAGAAGATTCAAACGGCAGTGGGCACAAACATCGCTCGTATAACTGATAGCCGATGGGGCCAAAAGTTTCGCGACTGGCGTCCACGGACTGGAAGACGCAGTACACTACCTACAAGTAAACCTCCAACAAGATGGAGCGCGCACCTGTGTACCTGTAGCTTCATCGCCAACAAACTGGTAACAGTTTGGCGATAACAAAATTTATTGTATAAACATGTACCGTTTGATTAAATAAAAAAAAAAGGTTGCGGGATCGCGTCGGTTGCGGATGGCGTAAGACCGATCTATTTGGCGAACCTTGGGGAAACCTATGTTGAGTAATCTCTTAGCTAAAATGATGATGATGATGATGGTGATGATGCAGACTGCTGAAACAAGTTTAGTTTACCCTCAGAATTAAAACCTTCAATATTTTCTTACAGATGTCGCAGCTCAAGCAACAACTGAAAAACTAAACAAAGTTGACAATGCATCCAACATAGAAGAAAACACGGCGGCAAACGATGCTGCCAACGTTGACAACAAAACAATAGTTAAAAGAAGTGCCCCTGACAACAACCCAATATTCTGGAACGATATATACGACGAAGAATACGGTGTTAAGGATCCTCTAGACGACTCTGTGGGGGAAAAGCGCTCTGTTTTAAATAGTGATATTATTTCTAAACCTAGAAATTGGATCGGTGTTAAATTAAGAAAGATTGCTGACAAAGTCCGAAAATCTGCTAGGAATAGACATAATAAAGGCATCACGCAACCAGTCACTATTAGGTAAAATAAGACTATCATCCATAATCATACTTACGACGTAATGAATTTTTAACGACCGCTTTAGCCTAGTTGGTAGTGACCCTGCCTACGAAGCAAGAGGTCCTGGGTTCAAATCCCGGTAAGGGCATTTATTTGTGTGATGAGCACGAATATTTGTTCCTGAGTTATGGATGTTTTCTATGTATTTAAGTATTTATTTATCTATATAAGTATGTCTATCGTCGTCTAGTGCCCATAGTACAAGCTTTGCTTAGTTTGGGACTAGGTCGATTTGTGTGAGATTGTCCCCTAATATATATTTTTTTTTATATTCAATTTTTTCACGAGAGACTAGAGCGAATACAAACATAGGTTTTGACAAAGATCGACTTGTAGAGATCCTTTAAAGGCATAAATGCGCCTTTGTACATGTGTCTGAAGTTTAACAACCGTATGTCATTCCTAATTTTTTAGGGTTCCGTACCCAAAGGGTAAAAACGGGACCCTATTACTGAGGCTCCGCTGTCCGTCCGTCTGTCCGTCTGTCACCAGGCTGTATCTTGGGAACCGTGATAGCTAGAGAGTTGAAATTTTCACAGATGATGTATTTCGGTTACCGCTGTAACAGAAAATACTAAAAAATTTAATAAAATAAATATTTAAGGGGGCTCCCATACATCAAACGAAATTTTTTTGCTCGTTTCTGCTCGATATTGATAACGGCAAGACGATACGGATAGACGCTTGAAATATTCACAGAATATTAGATTATATATTGACTTTAAATTAAATCATTAAATTGAAATAGCCTCCCATACAACAAACGTGAGATAACTAGCTGTTGCCCGCGACTCCGTCTGCAAAGAATTCGTTTATCGCTATCCCGCCGGAACTACGCAATTTTACGGGATAAAAACTATCCTATGTCCTTTCTAGGGTCTCAAACTATCTTCATACCAAATTTCATCTAAATCGGTTCAGCGGTTTAAGCGTGAAGAGGTAACAGACAGACACACTTTCGCATTTATAACATTAGTATGGATTATACGGAACCCTTTGTGCGCGAGTCCGACTCGCACTTGGCCGGTTTTTATAGAATAAAGGGCTGTACTGTACTGTACGGTTTTTGGTATTTAATAAAGGCTATTTGTATTGTATTGTTTTGTTATGTATGTTCGCCAAATATTTTCATTTCTAATCTGAATATTCGTTACATCACTAAATTATATCAATTTCTACTTAGATACAATTAAATAAGAAAAAACTAATTATGTTATTATTTCAGGAACAAAGTGAATAAAAGATCAGACAAATTGTTTGAGGTAAGTTTTTTTATGATCAGTTCTAAGAAGCTTCCAAATGTTTAATATTACATAATTATACTTTGATCAATTATAACTGTAGATCCACAGTCGCGCGCCCGAAAATGTCCGAGCCAAATGAGCGCCACTTTGATAAAAGTGGCCTTCTTTTTTCTCAGTACGTCGCGCAAACGTGCGTGAAATTGTCAAGTTTAGCTGTCAAGTGTCAAGCGTTGTGGAGTTTTGCCGCTACCGTAATTCGACTGTAATGAAGTAAAGACTAGGTTCAAATTTCTGTGTAGGTGATGATTTTATTTGTTACGCAAACAAATAAATAGTTCGGACATTCTTTGAAGGGGATTTTGTTCGGCAATGTGTGTCTTCAGTTATAATTAATGAAAGTAATTATACAAAAGTTAAGTTTAGATATCTTTCGAGACAGTTCCAATCCATTTTTAGACTGTTTGAATAAATTATACAGAATGGAAATCTTTCTAGACAGTTTCAATGCATTTCTACATAGTTTCGAAATCTTTCTAGACAGTTTCAAAACATTTCTACACAGTTTCTATATCTTTCTAGACAGTTTCAATATACTTCTAGACAGTTTCGATATCTTTCTAGACAGCTTCAATGCTATTCTAAATAATTTTAATAAAAATCTAATGACTCAAGAAATACACTGACGAGCAAAAATAAAGGGTCGGTTACAAAAATTACGATAACTACAAAACCCGCTGTGATAGCTTCTTCGAGTAAAATGAGTTTAGTAACGAGTTTATTGTCAATAGGGATGACGACTGGGTTAAAAATATGTCATTCTATTTAGTCCGTCAGTTAGGTTATGGGAAAATATGGGACACGTATTTTTTGGTTTATCAAATTATTAAAAATCTACAAAGATATAGATCATCAAACTTCCGGAGTGGGGGCTTGTGACGTCACCCTTAGGTAAAAATTGTACCATATGGTGACGTCACTCGAAACTTCTAAGCACTGTATCCTCGTCATTTTTTGTTTGTTAAACAAAAGAAAAAATACGTGTACAATATTTTTTAATAATCTAACTGACGGACTAAACAGTTTTTTTTAGTCGTCTAGCCTATTAAACTTTCTCTTGTTAAGAATAAAACTCTTTACTGAACTCATTTTACTCGAAGAAGCTATCACAGAGGGATTTGTAGTTTTCGATATTTTTGTAACCGACCCTTTGTTTTTGCTCGTCAGTGTAGTTGCCAAGGTTCAGTACAATTTCAACTGGCCCCACGCTTTACAGACGAAGCCTAGATAGCTAGACCGTTTAAATGAGGCGCCGCCCGCACCCCTCTCGACCCCTTTGTCGTCCTACCCCCAGCCCCTGTACGGCGCGGGCGAGCACTTATTTAAATGGTAGGTAGCTATAGTGTGAAGACTCAGGCAAATTTTGCCATGCATTGTATTTTTCAATTTCACACTGACCATTAAATTTCTTTTCATCTCTCATACTCGGAAAGTGAGGCAAATCATATCTGACGTACGGGAGGATAACTATTATTTTCTTCCCTAGGGTAGATATGAATTAAAAAAAATAAAGGCATTGGCTGTCAAAGGAACACATACGCATTCAGCCAAGCATTACGGCATATACATGAAATAATTAAGTATTGAGTTTTTTTTTTCTTAATTAATCATATTACAAATTTTATAATGCCAGTGAAATATTATTAAATTAAATTATTAATTTACATTAGTTTCTTATTTAGTGACTTAAACCAGAAAAGTTAAAAAATATTAAGAAACAAAACAGTAATTATTGCAGTAGTAGTACAAGTGGTTAAGCACTGCGTGAGGTTTCAAGCTGTGCGCTTGTTTAACAAACTACCTACTGAGCTGAAAACTATAACAAGTCCTATGCTATTTAAAAAGAAATTAAAAGTATTCTTGTTGAGAGGATGTTTTTACACTGTAGGCGAAATATTTAATAAGGATTGTTAATTTAGACCTGTATGTAATTTTCATTTTTTGTTTTTGTTTCTGTTCATTTTTTTTATTTTTTATTGTTATTGGTTGTAGGTGGATTTGTTTTATCATTATGTTTAACCTGCTGCAACTGTATTTTCAAACACGATACTTGTACTGTTCTTGAATAAATACTTCTTGAATCTTGAATCTTGAGTAAACGACAATATTGTATGTCCACACAGCCTATCTCTATACAGCTTAACTCCTTAGTTCAAATTGGTTATTTTCTTATTTTACAAATAAAATACCTACTTTATCTACTGTTTTCATTGATTATTATATAGAATATATTAAATTTTGTTAGGTAAATTAATTATTGCTTAACAATAAGCTCTATTGAAATATTTTACAACGATCATATTGACCGGTTTAGACATTTTTATTTATTTATACTTATATTTTCTTACTTTCCTTGTAGTCGAAATGAAAAGCAGAGTGTTTAACTCGGGAAAAACATCAATATCACCCTCGAAATATTGCCACCCTCGCTGTGCTCGGGTGTCAAGTAACCTCGTGTGATATTGGTTATTTTCCTCCCTTTTTGAACAATCTACTATATCAGTGTGCCAGTATCCTTACGATGTTTTCCTTCACCGCTCATGGTAATTTTGAAATGTCATTTCGCACATAGATTTAGAAAAATTCTGAGGTGCAAGCCCGGGCTCAAACCGACGATAGTCTGTTTCTGTTTACTTGAGAGGCCATAGATCAGGCCACTAGAACACCATGACTCATGGTTTTGCTCCTAGTTTCGAAAAAAATTCTTCTGGAATCGAAACTAAACCGAAACGCTAATTTTACCCCGAAACTCTCGAAATCGAAATCAATTATAGTTATTTTTGTTGTTGTTTGTTGCTATTGTGATGATTTATAGGAGCCCTCGGATAAACTGAACTTCATAGCTCTCACAGCCAACATGAAGAAGGTGTGTCGGGAAGCTGCTAAAGCAGTGCGTGACACTAAGAGCACTGAGGGTAAGTCTACCGTTCTGTTACGATACGAACAATGCGTCCCCAAAGAGCGAGGGAAGGGGGGTGAGGGAGAGAGGGAGGGGAGGAAAGAGAGACAGAGAGAGAAAGATTTAGGTACAGATCACACATTCAATATACAGGTAAAACAATTGATTTGGAAGGAAAAGATGCAAATGAACACTCAACATAATTTTGCGGCAAGCCGAAACGCTGTTTTTTAGTGACACCCATTCAAAACTACCCACACTTTTTCTCTTTTTCAAACACCCACACAGTGAAATCAGATTTAAAGTGGTAAGTCGCAAAAATAGGTTTTTCTTCATTCTATGTAATTTTTCTCGTTGTGTATTTTGCTCGACAGCAAAGTTGTTTAGTCGGTCGTGCTTCAAGCTTTGGGGCCATCCATAAATTACGTCACACCAATTTCGATCAATTTGGACCCCTCCCCCCCCTTGTCGCACTATGAAAATACTATGAAAATCGCCATTATTTTGTTCTAGTGTACTGATCGCTTGACCCCCCCCCCCCCCCCCCCCCTAAATGTGTGACGTAATTTATGGATGGCCCCTTTGAAACTCTCGCTGCACTCGCTTTTTTTTATTCACTCTCTTCGCTCGTTATCCAATCCTTCGCTTGCCTTTTGGAACCAGTGATGTGAAAATAACTAGTATAAATACACACGTATATATCCATATCTTCATCATCATCACCATCACGACTTCATAATAAGTAAATCATCATCGACAGGCACCGTGCTAATGGTACTTTCCATTCATATTCTGATTACGATCATCTTTGGTTTTCACAGGGCGTACAAAGAATGAGGCGGCGTCGACCCTGATGCAGCAGCTGGTCGGGCTGATGTCAGATTTGGTGGAGATCCAGGTGCAGCAGAAGACCTGCGTCCGTTAGTCTTTTGGTTTCCTATTAGATGTTTTACAGCATAGCATATCAAAGGAACTAGTGAGTCTTCTGATGGTGGGCGATGACCAATCAGAAGACCGGGACCGAGAGAAATTTCAGACCTAATAACATTATAATAAGATGTCTTAGGCCGCATGTAGACTTCCGTTGTTTTCACCGGATGACGGACTGTATTTTACGATGTTGTATGGCTTCGTTGCCGGACAAGTGTCCAGTGCGTGTACACACAATCATTGTAAGCCATAGAAAACCGCAACTCCGGCAAAAAAAACGGTCCGTTGTCCGGTGAAAACAACGGACGTCTACAAGCGGCCTTATAGCGCTGAGATGTGGCCGCTAACGATGAGCCTCATAAGAAAGCTCAAGGTTACTCAGAAGGCGATGGAGAGTGCTATGCTCGGAACTTCTCTGCGAGATCGCGTTAGAAACGATGAAATCCGCACAAGAACGAAAGTCACTGACATAGCTCAAAGAGACGCCAGACTCAACAGGCAGAGGGCAGGGCACATCGCTCGTAAAACAGATGGCTGATGGGTTAAAAGATTCTCGATTGGCGTCCACAGACCGGAAGACGCAGTGTAGGTAGGCCTCCAACAAGATAGAGCGACGACCTGGTTAAGGTTGCGGGAACGCGTTGGATGCTGATGGCGCATAACCGGTCTGTTTGGCGAACCTTGGGGGAGGCGTATGTTCAGCAGTGGACGTGTTTCGGCTGATGATGATGATGATCACATTGCGCTTTTCCAGAACTTCCTCCAGATCTCCAGAAGTTCCTTGCATGGCTGACTGCCCCCAATCCTGAAGATCACGAATCTGACCAGCAAATTCTCCTTCAGAACCAAGAATCTACCTCGGAAACTTATCCTCCAGGTAAAACATCGACATGGAAAGCATTGGTAAATTAGTAGTTTGAAATATGGACTCCCAAGGTCGCGCGTTTAAACCCGGACTAACACTTCTAGGTTTTTTGAAAACATATAAATACTGTTTCCCGCGACTCTACCTACGAAGAATTCGTTTATCGCTATCCCGCGGGAAATACACAATTTTCTGGGATAAAATCTAATTTATGCCCTTTCTAAGGTCTTAAACTGTCTTCGCACCAAATTTCATATAAATCGGTTAAGCGGCTTAAGCGTGAAGTTGCAACCGAAATACAGAGTTACTTTCGACCTAAGCCATCTAACTCTGAGCGGACCCCTGTCTGAAACTCGACAAAATCATGAACCCTTCACATACCGTTGCTTCTACAGCGTAATTGATTTTTACTTTAAAAAACTTATTTAACATGTTGTTCAACCTTCTAGGAGGTCTTCCTACTGAGATCTTCCGTGAGATCCCCACCTCATCACCAGACCTCCTTGTAAGTTCCACGGATGTAAGGACAGAGTGTCTAGGAACAATACACGATGTCCAAAGGCTGATTACGCTGTATGACGGCATGAGTGAAGAAGACAAGGTATCAGCATTGTGCTATTCTACCGTTCTACTACACCGTTAAGCTGTGGGTGGTATGGGATGGATGTTTGTGATTTTTTTATTTTTGCAGTATTTCGTGAGTTTTGAAATCTTATTGCTTATTATAGCCATGGGTCATTAATATACTCATTAAATACACATTAAACGTCCAAGACTAGAGAACAAACATTCGTATAAAATACTGCTGCGAGCGGGAACCAAACCCGGGACTTCAAGCTTCATAATTAACTTAACCGCTTGGCTATCCAGTCCTTAAGAAATAAAGATAAAGATAAAGAAGAAGATAATTTATTCAATAATTTGTAGTACAAGATGACAAGAAATACAATGTTTTACAAAAGTCTACGTAACACGTATGCCTGCACTAGGGTTACTAGAGAACTCTGTATCGCAGGCTAAACGAGCTATCATAAATAATTAAAATAAAGAAATAATCAGCTAAGCTTAACTAACAGTGCAAATATTTCATAAAAATATGCAGACATAAAATAAAGTTGAATCCAGACACAATAAAGAAAAATAACAAATTATTCGAAGTAATTACAAAATAGTATAGCTAAAACAATTGATTTTTTAAATCTAAATAAGTACGTAAACATCATCCGTCATACATAAGAAGGTATTAAGGTCGTATAAACCATACTTCCATTGCAATTTTTATCCGGGTCAGAGCCGATGTGAAAATTTGTTGACTAAGAACTTAACATATTCATGCCTAAGGTAAAAATAATAATATAGATAATTTATAATTTATGTTAATAGGTCAGCCATATGGCCATCATTTGTTTTATATTTTATACAGTGGTAAATTTACAAAAAAAAAAACTTAAATGAAGTAAAATAATTTTATAACAATTATCGCGAAAACCTAAAGAGATACAAAATGTGGCTATTAGTTGGAAATGAAATGAATGAAATAAAGAAAAGTTACTTTGCTACATTCACGAAAGAGTTCTTCGATTTAACGTACTTAAATATAAATTTACTATATTATTGAATAATAGCATTATGTATTTTTTTTTGATATTTATATTTCAGAGTAAAATGAGTGGAGTAAGGGAGTACTTGGAAAATCAACTAGACTTTCTGCACAAGCAATTGTCAAATTTCGAAGGATTTTACGTAAGAACAAAATAAAACCTATATTAGTCTTTCTTTCCTCAAAATCTTATCATAAACAGTGACACAGATATAGAAATCTTAAAGGCACAATTGGACCTTCTATCTTTTATAAAACTCTTATTTGCAGCATCCTCCCTCACTAGCTTTATTATTGTCACATCGTGACAACTCTACAGTCGAAGAAAGTGAATCACGCAGCAATGTGAACCCTTCTCATTGCAAATGTCATGTAGTGTAGACCTTCCACACATATACCAAAGATATCATCGTGAAATTGTTTGTGGAATGGTTCTACCTTAGTACGCGATTCAGTTTCCTTGACTACTTTGATAAAAGCTCGTATCTCAAAATCGATAATCTGGCTAAGTGAACTTTACTAACTGTGCATCAAGGTTCAGTTTGGTTTACATATTGATTAGAGATACGAGTTTGTTTAAAATAATAACATTTTCGTTTATTTTAGGACCAAAGATTTGTCGACGCGCTAATAGAGGCCTCGGGCGACCAGAGGGCTGGCCACTATTTCGCACAGCGAATTAGTATCGCTATACAGCGAGGAAACACGGCCAGCCTTCTGGGCACCTTGCCCATTGACGGCGATTTAGGCCAAATTTTCTATTATAGTTTAAGTTTTATTATGTTTGTTGTTGTTTTTTAACCTGTTGAATAAATAAATGTTAATTTCAGGACCCTACAATGTTCCATCGAATCCGAAGAAGGCGAACTCCAAAACACAAGAGACTGCGACGCATGAAAAGAAAAATACACAAATTCATCAAAAACTATGGAAAGAAACGTACCAGATCGACAGTAACTTACGACGCTTTTGAAACTTACACTGACAGTTTTAACAGCAAAACTGATGGCAGTGACACAAATGCCATAAAAGGTGATAAAGTCAAAGATGAAACGAAAGATGAAAAGGGGAATGATGATGTCAAGAGGAATTTGCCAGACGTCTATTACAGGGCTTTATCGGAGGCCAGGAATTTGAGTACTATTAAGAGTTCGAGTACGAAAAGTACTAAATAAGAGTTTGGTGTCATAGAACTGAATCTACAGTACCTAACTGATAATTAGTGACCGTTATCAACGTGCAGTTTTCGTACCAAAGTACAGTTTACAAAAAAATACGCAAGTATTTTTAATATTATATATTATTCACACTTATTAAAATTAAGCCGAATAAACAATCAAACTCATTTCAATGGATATGGAGCGGCTGTCAGTTTTTCACCGCAACCTAGCTTAGACTAAACTAAATTTACTATCTAGACCTAAGATTATTTCATGTTCATGTTTATATTTTGTATTTTTATGAATAAATAAATAAATAAATAAATAAGTAATCAGAAAAAAAGCTAATCTAAATAAATAAAAATGAATCACCGGAATGTTTGTACGCGCATAACTTCTGATCGACTGCACCGAATTGGATAATTCTTTTTTTGTTACGTTTGTTAATTTTAGGAGAAGGTTCTTATGAAAGAAAAAATAGAACGGGGTTGAAGAGGCGGGCATCAGCTAGATTTTAATAAAAGTGACTTTCCACGGTGACGGAAGCTACAAGAAGGCAATTGAAGTGTTTAAAATGTAGCACAAGAGAAGAATTATAGCCTGACGTAAATGTTTTACAGTAAAAATTAATATTGATTTTTCACATGTATTGATTTTTTTGCCAACCATTATGGTTTGCTACGAAAACTCCACGTTGATAACGATCGCTACTGATAATAAAGAAGAAAAAGTGTCAAACTTTTTGAACTCTACCTATAGTTGTTTGACGTCAATTTTAGTGTCTAAAATAAAAAGAAATATTTAAAAGTCTCTAAGAAGAACCTAAGAGAAACTAAAGAGATCCACTAACAGGCGATATTGCTAAAGGGTCATACAATACGTTTACTTTTAGTTTACCACTGACAGATGGCTTGCCTTCATTTCATTTCCAACTTTAACACCATACAAACAAAGTAGCTATTACAAAATCTGCAAACGTGGGTAACTGTTAGTTTGGAGGTTAGGGAGGCGGAAGAAAACGCACGCGCACTCTGTTAGAAATCCTCTATTGAACTGCCTGCACAACGCTAGACGCAGCCAGCGCCACCGTCATCATACAAATATAACTATAGCTATAACATCCCTCCACCTTAAGCTTAAAAATACTGCCTATAACTAACGGGTTTACGGGGCCGTTTAGAGGGTTCTGGTGGTAGAGGAGATGGCTCCCGGGCGGTCTCTTCTGGTGGCGTCTGCGCGGGCACCGCATGCGCAGGCTCGAGCGGTGCGGCCGGCACGGACGCAGCGGCGGGCTCAGGCACAGCCAAGGGCACGGGCGCAGCCAATGGCGCGGGCGCTGTCGCGAGCGGGCGCGCCATGTTCTCTGGCGCCAAGTCCTCTTCACATTCGGCCCATTGCTCGCTCACGACACTGCTACTGTCGGTTGGTTCCACTTCATCAGTACTGATGGGTCCAGACTGCTGATCAGTGGGCTCATTCTGCCTCATAATAACAGGTGGAATCAGTGCGTTCGAGGAACTAGGTTTCTTTACCGATCCACTTTCTCCCCCCAACCCTCTGACAACGTTCTCCCCTTTAAACTTTATAAGCTGGTTTGTATGTTTTTTTTGTATCAAGTTAGACTTTAATAAACGAACTTCGTACACAGTCACCGCTAATCTCCTAATTATAATGCCTTTTTCCCAAAAAAATTTTTGACCTTTGTTAATTTTCACTAAAACTACCTCATTCTCTATAAACTCCACTGTACGATTACCGCGATAGTTAGCAACCTGCGAGCACTGATTTCGTTTAACAGTTTCGTCGAGTGTGGCGTCGAATGGTGGTGGGGGGCAAGTTTTTACTAAATCTAGTCTGCACCTCAACTTAGAACCAAATAACACCTCTGCGGGTGATTTTCCTGTTGTGCTGTGAATGGAATTTCTATATTGAAACAAAAATTCATTTAATTTACAAGCTAAATCCTTCTGATTGTACCCGGATAAAATAATTCGTTTAATTGCATTTTTGATTACCTTGCAATACGATTCGGCTTGCCCATTACTGATCGCGCTATATGCCGGCGAGGTCAAGTGTACTATATGATTACGGTAACAAAAATCTTTGAACTCTTCTGACACGAAAGAAGTTCCATTGTCAGAACAAATTGTATGAATAAGCCCAAACCTGGCCATTACTTCGCACAGCTTCTCAATTACGACACGAGTACTGTACCCTGACGAAACGTCAAAGCACTCAGCCCATTTTGAGTATGCGTCGACTACTAACAAATACGTCTTGTTATTTATTGGGCCAAAGAAGTCTAAGTGCGCGCGGTACCACGGCGCGGGAGGGAATGCCCATGGCGCGAGAGGGGCGCGGGGAGGCGAGGGCCGCAGCCGAAAGCATATGTCACAGGCCGCTACATAACAATCGATCTCAGCTGACATGCCCGGCCACCAAAACCGGTTCCGAGCCTCTGCCTTCATTTTAGTGCTACCTAAATGTCCGTTGTGCAATTCCATAATTATTTGTTGGCGGCAACTTAAAGGAATACACACTTTGGATCCTCGCATTAAACACGCATTTTCAAGTGCTAGTTCTTGGCGACACTCATAGAACGGTTTTAATTGGCTGTCGCTAATTTTTTGTGGCCAACCGTCTATAACATATTTTGCTACGGTTGAGAACAACAAATCTGTTTGAGTAGCAGTGCGTATATCGTTTATGCTTAAGAAGCGACCGCCGTCATAAACAAAATTTATGTATGTTGCATTGTCTAGCACGTCAACATCACGATATGCACCCGATTGTGAAGCATATTCACTTGTCGTGGAGCGACTTAAGAAGTCAGCCGAATTTCGTGCACTACATACATACTCTATTTTAAAATTATATGAAGTCAAAAATATAGCGTAGCGCTGCAGCCTGTTAGCTGTGACCTCTGGGATACCTTTGTCAGGGTTAAAGATCGAGAGCAGGGGCTTATGGTCGGTCCTTAAGACGAATGGGGTGGCGCGGCCATACAAGTATTGGTGGTACTTGCGTACACCATAAATAATGGCCGTCGCCTCCTTCTGGATCTGACTATAAGCTTTTTCTGCCGTAGTGAGTGATCGTGACGCGTAGGAAATCGGTCTTTCCCTGCCCCTTTCATCAACCTGCCCTAATATGGCCCCAAGTCCTGTGGGAGAAGCGTCCACGGTGAGGATGAGGTCAGCGGCTGGGTTGAAGTGTGCTAAGACTTCGTCCGATGCTAACACGCGTTTTATTTCGGTCACAGCTCGATCATGCTCGGGTTCCCAACGCCACGGTATATTTTTTTGTAACAAGCTGTGCAGCGGTGCTAAAATTGAAGAGGCATTTCTGACAAATGACCTATAGTAATTTACGAGCCCTAAAAAAGACTTAAGCTCCGCGATATTAGAAGGCGTTTTGGCTTGAAGAACGGAATTTACCTTTTCTGGGCATTTATGGAGTCCATTACGGTCAATTATAAAACCTAAGTACGTGACGGAGTCCTGAAAAAGGCAGCATTTGTCTTTTTGAAGCACTAACCCGGCCTCTTGTAAACAACTAAAGACCTCATGAAGCCGTTGTAGGTGTTCGTCACGTGTGTCTCCCGTGACTAAAATGTCATCTTGAAACAGCAAGACGCCCTGTATACCGGACAGTAAGCTTTCAATTGTCCTCTGGAATATGGCAGCTGAACTAGAGAGTCCAAAAACGAGCCTCGTAAACTTATAAAGTCCCTTATGGGTATTTATGCACGTCAACATTTGTGATTCGTCACTTAGCACTAGTTGGTTGTACGCGCGGGACAAGTCTAATTTAGAGAACTGCTGCCCACCATGCAGCTTTGCGAACAGCTCCTCAATCCTTGGCAACGGATATTTCTCTATTTCAAGATGCTTATTGAGTGAAACTATCCCATCCTCGTCGCCACTGTTAGTTTGGAGGTTAGGGAGGCGGAAGAAAACGCACGCGCACTCTGTTAGAAATCCTCTATTGAACTGCCTGCACAACGCTAGACGCAGCCAGCGCCACCGTCATCATACAAATATAACTATAGCTATAACAGTAACATTATTCTAAAATTGGCTTTATTTGTAGGTAGTTAAAGTTGAATATGAAATGAAGGCAAACCATCTGTCAGTGGTAAACTTTATGTAATTTTACTGTACACATTTTTTGTTCGTGTTACTCCTGTGAAAAAAATCTCGTATCTTAAAATCGAAAATCTGCCAAGTGAACCTTACTAAAAGTATATCAAGGTTCAATTTGGTTTACGTATTGATTTGAGATACGAGGTTTTTTCAAAGTAGTGACGATATATTTTAGTCCAGTCTGCATCAGCGTGTGAGCCCTGGCCAAATTTCGACCCATGGCCATGGCCACAGGAGATACAGTAAAATTACATAAAGTTTACCACTGACAGATGGTTTGCCTTCATTTCATATTCAACTTTAACGACCTACAAATAAAGCCAATTTAAGAATACTGTTACCCACGCTTGCAGATTTTGTAACAGCTACTTTATTTGTATGGTGTTAAAGTTGGAAATGAAATGAAGGCAAGCCATCTGTCAGTGGTAAACTAAAAGTAAACGTATTGTACTCTTGTTTCTTACGGTATGACCCTAATCGACTTTTATACCGCATTTTGCGCTTCTGAGCAAAATGCACAAAACGCAAAATGTACACTACACGCAAAATGTAGGTAACCAATAGCAAAATCTGCAATACGCAAAATGTACTAACGCATATTGTGAAACACGGGGAACGTACAAAAAGCAAAAAGTAGGTACATTCGCATAATGTACAAATTGGGATGTCCCAATTTTTGACAACGTATAATAAATCGAAAACCGTTTGGAGAAATAGGCTTTGTGAATCGTTTTCAGAAATCAGATTCCAGAAATATGATAAACTGAATTAAATAAAGAAAATTTAAGTAATGACCTTCATTTGACCCCTGCAGTGAATCGTCACATAGGCAGATATAAAGCAGGTCTACACTCTAAAGCAAATTGACAGTTTGAAATGTTGCTGTCCTGCTTATAATTGCAAAGAGTGACAAAGACAGAACTTTAATCACATGATGTGCACCTGGCTTTAAACAGTTGTCATTTATCATAAAGTCCGAAATGTATACAATACTCGCAATGTATTTTTACAAATTTAATTATTAAATTACTACGTTACAAGTAAATATGAAAGAATTTAAATATCAGATTTTAGTAAAAAATATCTATTTACTATCACACCATTAAACAAACAGGAATAATCGAAGCTAAAAGAAGATAAATAAATAAAACTATTTGTCATGGTTCATTTAGGACCCTAAGCCGTGCTTGTATTATTGACAGTGACAAGACAAATCAGTAGTGCCACAGATTATGTTACGTACGGCTTGAATTTTTGTAGGCAATGGAACGTGGCTCTCTCACTGTGACGTCATCCAACGTATTTCTTAAAACAATTATAAAAAAATTAAATACTCAACCAAATTCAAAATCGATGAAAATAGTATCTTAAAATATCATATTCTTTCCAAAAAAAATATAAAAACTATAGGTTATTTTTTTTGGTACATCCCAATTGGAAAAATTGGAATGTACCAAACACACATGTGTTTGGTACATTCCAATGTACCAAACACATACATTGGTACAATGCACTTGCCTTTATTAGGGAAGTGGGACGTCGCATCAGGGAAAGGGGATCCGACGCCCGTGCGGGTTCGTACCTGGTGCAAAGGTTGTCCATCGCCATTCAACGTGGTAACGCGGCCAGTGTGATGGGTACCTTTGCGCCAGGGACAACTCGTGGGGGACTTTTTGACTAAACTTAGGCTAGTCTTAAGTTATAAATTTATTGTTTTATTTTTGTATTTTTGACTTACGATAAATAAATGATTATATTGGAAAATGAACAAGTAATAATTAAAAATGATTGCCGATCTGTACATTTTGCGAATGTACTTATTGCTTTCTGTACATTCCGCGAGTTTCACAATATGCGTTGTGTATATTTTGCGTATCGCAGATTTTGCTATTGGTTACATTTTGCGTGTAGTGCACATTTTGCGTTTTGTGCATTTTGCTCTAAAGTGGCATTTTGGAGCCCTTATTATAGTAGTGTCATTTTGCAATGTTCCCTCTGACAGTTGCAATAGTAGTTCTTATAGTCATGTCAAAATTGTCGATGTTTCTTAACGAAGATGTCATAGGGATCAGCGTAAAGTGACAAAGCATATCGAACGAGACGAAACATATTTGTTTTGAGCCTTTTCCGATACATCATTATTACTAACTCAGCCTTAGTTCTCCGCTCACATGAGTTTTTATCGCTCGTGCCTAAAATACCATGATCCCAAAATACCAGATTTTCAAAATACTACATTACCTATTTATTACATTCCCATTATACCAGACTTGCGACCCGCCCCGGCTTCACACGGGTGCAACTATATTATGCATGTATTATACAATATTAACCTTCCTCTTGAATCACTCTATCTATTAAAAATGGGTATGTATTACAATACCGAAGTACGAAAGACCGAATGTATTAAAACATCGAATGGGTCAAAAGACCGACACGATTTTTACCTGAAACCGTTAACTTTTTAAGATTGTTATAAAATAAACCTAACCTAACCTAATGGGTTCTGTATGATGCCGTTTTAATAAATTCTGATAAGTTTACGGTTTCAGAAAAAAATCGTGTCGGTCTTTTGACCCATTCGATGTTTTAATACATTCGGTCTTTCGTACGTCGGTATTGTAATACATAAGTACCCATTAAAAATAGCGCATCAAAATCCGTTGCGTAGTTTTAAAGATCTAAGCATACATAGGGACAGACAGCGGGAAACGACTTTGTTTTATACTATGTGGTAGTGTCCAAAATAAGACATTCCACCAAAAAAAATCACTTCCTTGGCTAATCTTCCATTTTGTAATGTGATGCAACGAGAATCTGTTAAGCTAAAAATGTGATAAATAGGTAATGTAGTATTTTAGACACGAGCGGTTTTTATCCACAATACTCGACCTCCTCGACCGCGTTCGATACTGTCATAATAACATACTTAGTTTCATGTTTGACATGAGAAGAGTTGGTTGCCGATACGCGCCGCTAGTGGCGTTGTCAATTTACCCATACCTAGTAATAGGAAAGTTAACGCAAACGCGTTTGAGACGTTTCAAGTGTCAAAAAGTTTAACTGAAAACGTATGGCGGAGTTTATGGCATGCCACTGCTAAGAACTATAATTAATGAAATAAATCCCATAGGTATACTTATCTGCCCTCACTACGTACTAAGCATCTTTACGCGAATAGGGTGACAGCACCAGTAATGGACAAGAACTTGGTCATTTTTAGTCCACATTTTTTTCCGTGAACCCATAAGAAACAGCCACACTACATTTTTAAACTATCAACACTATACTCATATAACTGATGCGGCAATTACATTAAGTCGACGACCGCATGCCACATACGGTGGCCACAACAGTGTAAAGAACACTGTAGTCGGCCGCATTCGGCGAGCGACAGCTGCCACTGCCTAGATATGTACCCACTACCATGAGTTTGTAGTGACCGTGCTCGATAGAGACTGCGTAAATGATTTGTATGGATTCTCCACACAAATCATTTAGGTACGCAGTCGCTATCGAGTGTGGTCACTGTGAACTCATGGTAGGTAGTGATAATGGCCACCACATTAGGCGGACAGACTAATGTGAAGACGACGTTCGTTCGCGGAAGTAGTTCGAAACAAGTTCGGCGACCGCATTAGGCAAACGAAGTAGTGTAATTGTCGCATAATGCTCATAACTGATAAAGTCCATGAATGGCGGGCTATAAGGCTTTGAATCTTTGCTGTCCATTACTGGGTACTACTGTGCTTAACATGTCCATGACTGGTGCTGTCACCCTAGTTGGGCTGCGTCTTGAAGTGTAGTTTTTGTTTATTCCCGTTTTAGTGTTTATTTGTACATATATATGATTTAATAAATTGGTTTAATTTAATATAGTTGTTTTTGACATATACTTGCTTTTACACGTAGTCTGAATCTGTACCTACACGTACTGTGAAACGCGTGGGCGCTTGCCATCCTTTAGTTGCAGTAGTTCTGTTGATTTGTCCGGGACCGAACTGCTGCAACACTTTTTGAAGTAAAACTTCTTTAGGAACGCTTGACTTGGGAGTAAGCTGGTGAATGCGTTACGGAAATAAGGCGAACGCGGGGTAAAGTGTGGTGGGAGGGGGGGGGGGGGTATTATGGGGGGATGAAAATTTAATTGATTTTGCCGTTGGATGCACCGTTTTCAAGATATTTGACAAAAACACCGGTTCTCGTCTGATCACCGAGGTTAAGCAACGTCGGGCGCGGTCAATACTTGGATGGGCGACCGCCGGGTTTCATTTTGTTTTTTTTTTGGAAGCGTAAAACTAACAACTAACTAAAACTACTTAATTTATTATTGCAGACAAAAAACCGAGTGTGATATATACATCACATACATGGAGCTGAAGAAGTTTTACTTCAGTGGTGTGGTCTAAAGCACACTCGGCTTTTTTTGTCTCATTAGTTTGGTTATGACGTCAAACCGAATTTTTGAGAAGCCTTTAGTTGCAGTAGTTCGGTTGATTGTCCGAGACCAAATTACTGCCACACGTTTTGTCTCAGTAGTTCGGTTATGACGTCAAACCGAACTGTTGGGAAGCCTTTAGTTGCAGTAGTTCGGTTGATTGTCCATGACCAAATTACTGCCACATTTTACCACGCCACACTGCTGCCGTTTTGCCATTTTGGCTCATGAACCCTAAAAACTGGTAAAAGTAGCGACATCTCTTGTCCGGGTGAGCGGATAGTGCCGAAGGAGTGTTGAAGTCTCTCGATGAGGGTGTAAACATAGATGGCGCTGTATCACTGCTATATAAATGATTATCTAACAGATTGAGATATGGATGCATGGGAAAAATTCGTGTTTTAACTCCTGACCAGTGGTGGTGTAGGGGAATGGCACGCGGCATGGAATGCTGAGGACAGCTGGGTTCGATTCTCAGCGCTGGTCTTTTTTCTGTTTTTTTTTCTGTGCATCCATGTTTCAGTTTGTATTTAGTATGAAAAAAATCTCAATAATGACGAGTGTTTCCCGTTCGTCCGATCGGTCGACCGATCAATCGGTCCAACGGGATTTATTTTTCCCTTTTGACCGACGCCCTCTTTTCAAATTTTATACAGTCATGTCGAGTAATTAATTAGGATCGGACAAATGGGACAATTATTTCCCATAGGTTCGATTAGTATGACCATCGGGAAAAAAAGTCTCATAGGACCGATTGATCGGTCAACCGAAAGTCCTAAAAACGTAAAAATTTCCCGGCAATGATTTAACACAATACTTTATAGTACAACGGTACACGATAACAACAGAACATAACCACAAAATAAAAAGGTACAGAAGTCAATCAAGTGTATGTACTTCACTTTTCATACCTACGCTCGGCGGTCGCTCTAGGGTTGTCAATTATGGCATATGCACATAACACTTATCGTGAAAGTGGCACTCGTTTCTAGTTGTTTGATTTATTGTTGATATTCATACGGGAAGAATGGAAATATAAAATAATAATAATTAAAATACCTACCTACAAAATTTAGCGTTTGTCAATTTTCACTATCGAAAATCCCTAATAACTTCTAAACGGATTATCCTAGTTATACAATTTCCATTGTCCTATCGGTTTTAGACCTAAACCTATCTAATGACACTAAAAACAACACAATATCTATACAAACAAAAAATAGTTATTTGTTATACAAGGGGGGAAAGTTGTATTTTACCTGCGAGTGTCCATTTGAAACACAAGCTATCGAAAGGATTCTATGATTGACCACGAGCGAAGCGAGTGGTTCAAAAATAGAATCCTTTCGATAGCGAGTGTTTCAACACACGAGACGTAAAATAACTTTTCACCCGTGTATAACACAAAACTTTTCACCTCACTACAGCGAGGAAAATAAGAAAAAGGGTTTGTACTATCAATTGACACAGACGGACAGACGGACAGACGGTTCTGGCAGAAAATCAGCGCTGCAGGCGTCTAACGCCTCAGCATAATGCTGAGTCAGCGACCGTTTCACTTTTGCATGGACACACATGCAGATCTGTGTATTTATTACTTCGTTGTTTTGTGAACTTTGTTTATTTGTATGAATTTGTGTGTACTTTCTTGTATTTGTGTGTCTTGTAAAAGTGAATAAATGTCTTCTTTCTTTCTTTCTTTCTTTCTTTAATTATTATTTATTTATTCACTCAAAATAATTAATTGAAAAGTTTTGACTTAAGTTTTTTTTTATTATTTCGGATGCGTTTTGTTCGCACATCGACTTACTTGGACTGTCAGAACATTTCATCCGTTTTTGCAACAAGAATGAAGGTTAATGTTGAATGCTGATATTTATGAATTAAAATAAAGTTGTAAGGCTGTATTTAGTGTTTTTTACTCGATGCAATTCATTAATTGCGATGTTAAAAATTCAGCACTTTTAACGTTTTACGTTTTGTCAGCTGTCAAATAAATATCACGTAAGCTGCCTTCAAATGTCAAAACTCTTTCTTCACATGTGGATAAAAAGCGATTTTCTCAATAGATGTCAAACAAACAAAAAGGGCTTTCCGAGCTAGTGAGGTGAAAACATGTTTTCAACTTACGTAATATTATAAGTGGCATGAATTTACCTTACAAAAATGTAGTTAGGTATAAGTACCTAACCACATTTTTTATAAGGTAACGTTTATTTATACTGATTCAAAATAGGAAACTATTATTACTTTGGGAGTCGGGGCGAGGTGCTTACCTATCTACCTAACTATTCTAAGTAACGTTAAAATGAACCATCGAAATACAAGCAGATACCTACTAAACTTACCTCTCTGAAACCACTGGTAGCTTAAAAAACGACCATTCACCGTTTAGGGTTGAATTTAAACAACCGTCCACTGAACAGTTACCTATAATAACCTTTTTTTTGTTGCTCCATTATTGCACTCGAAAAATTCCACAGTCGCGCGACACAAAATAAATAAGTACGCGCGACCACAGCGCGCGCCTCGAAAAATTCCACTGACGCGCGACCACAGCACGCGCCTCACGCGGATGGCAATCGCGCTCGGACTGATCCGAACTGATCCAAGATATCGTGTCTGTGAACAGTGTTTATGTGTGCGTTGCTCGAGCGCACTTTGTATGTAGAATTATTTCCGTACCTTTTTATTTTGTGACATAACCATTAATATCTAGACGGCGCATGTCTCTAAAACAACCTATTGTGTGGTAAACGTGTGGTAAACCGTTTTATTTGAGATGCAATTTGGCAAACTGCTAATGCTTGATGAAGTGCAAAGTGGGGTGCACTCCTCACGTGTTTACATTGCACGGGCTAAGGTGACCATGCGTTTGATTTGATGCAGATCGCGGAATAAGATTAAGCTGTAATAGGTTCCTAAACAGAGTTTTTTATACAGAATTTGTTTGTGCTGATTCCGGTCCAACAAGTTTGATGCACGGATATGAAGGGTTTGACTGAATATCAGCGCTGTAGCAGGCATCTACTGCAGCTTATGCTGAGTCAAATTCCTTTTCGACATCTATAATTATGTTTTTTGTTTTTATTGTTATTATTGTTCTTTTTATTTTTCTCAGTGTATTAGTCAGTGTATTTTCTTTTTTATGTCGAATAAAGTTATGTCTATGTCTATGTCTAAAAAAAGTTTAGTAAAATAAATAATAAATAAATAAATAATTTATTGAATCAGGTGTTACTTTGCGGAGGTCCATATTAATGAACTGGAACAATTACTTTGCTCACCCGCGACCTTACGATAGTTACGTTTATGCAAGAAATGCGTGTTCATGCAGTTTCTCCACCTCAACACAGTACGAACTCAACCAGAGCTCATCTTCAGAGTAGGCACCACAACCGTACGCCACCTACCTACCAAATGTTAAACTGTTTGGTGGTGGTGATGGTTGGGTTTATGTGATTTGTGTGTGTTCGTACAGTGTGGAGGTGGAGGAACTGCATGAACACGCATTTCTTGCATAAACGTAACTATCGTAAGGTCGCGGGTGAGCAAAGTAATTGTTTCAGTTCATTAAATAAATAAATATCATGGGGCAATTCAAACCAATTGACCTAGTCCCAAAGTAAGCAAAGCTTATGTTATGGGTACAAGGCAACGGATAAACATACTTGTATAGATAGATACATACTTAAATACATTATTAACAGGTTCCCTGTCCCATGAGGCGCATGTGCCTCATAGGTGTATTTACTGGTACGTCTATGAGGCACATGTGCCTCTTTAAACATGAAACTACCGTGGACTCACTCATAGTGAATATAAACGGATCACTCACGTCTTAAAACGTCACGTCTTTTTTTTTTTTTTTTTAAACGAGTTTCGACATGTTTCGGGCTAATCCGTAGCCTTTCCTCTCGGAGTCGCACGTCACGGTGGCTGCCTAACGCGCACTGCGTGCTACACTGCCCAGGATGCTTAGTATAAGTTTTCCTTCACTTCGATACTTCTCGATCGCGTTTACGTAAAAATTTCAATTCTATGGAAACGTAGACGCGCGCGCGCGGAGGCGCTGTCCATGTTTCCCTAGTAATTGTTTTTTTTACGTAAACGCGATCGAGAAGTATTGAAGTGAAGGAAAACTTATACTAAGCGTACTGGTCGCACGGCTACGCCCAGTAGTAGGTAGTAAGTACATGTCGAGTTAAACTAGGTAGGTTTAGGTTATGTCAAGTTTGCATCGGCCCGAAGGGCCAAAGGCACACAGATGAAGGAGCTCTGTATGAGCGGAGCTCCGTCGACACTATTTCTGTGTCAAATCCATCGCAATTTGTCATTTGTTGAGCAGACGCCAATAAAAACAAAAAAGCTTAAAATGGTGTCCGTGGGGGAGTGATGGTGACCAGCTCGTTTGTTGTCCAAAAAAAATGTCCCAAATTTTCCCTAAGAACATAGTCACCCTACGCTGAGGGTGTCCGCGCGTTACGGCCCATCGACACGCCACCTATTGTCAACTGGTTTATGGCTTCTAAAACTGTTATTGCATAAGAAAAGCCTTTTATTTGAAGCTTTGAAGATACACCACATTTTCAAGTCATTCGGAACTCAGACCAAATAAAAAGTGAAAACAGAATTCTGCAAAAGAGATCCCAACCTTGTTTTGTAAAAACTATTTGTTTATTTAAACAAAGAACATTTTTCATTTCCATTTTTCATTTTCATTTCATTTTTCATTATATCTCGTTCACTAGGTATATGCAGGGTGCCCAAAAACAGACTAATGCGTCAATAGCTCGTCATATTCTGGAGATCGAGAAACTGCAGCTGTTTTATTTTTATCTCCTATTGTTTACTGGAAATATTTTTTTAAGTGTTCGAGATGACATTTGTGAGATTTTATGGCTGACAAGCCGTACGTGCTCAGAACTTAGTAGAAACAGAAAAAAACCGAAGTGAGCTGCCACTTCTGTCAATGTCAAATCGTTTGCGTTTCGTTTGCTTTGCGTTTTGGTGTGCTCAGTGTGATTTTTGGTCTATTTTTATCGACCTCCGCATAAAATCCGGACTTTCAATTTTACCGCATTTCTCCACGACCTATGCACGATAATTGGATCAAGATTGAATACTTTCGATCACTATTTTGGAACTGCTTCTTGGACAACGCAAAGCAAACGAAACGCAAACGGTTAGATTTCATTTGACATTGACAGAAGCGACAGTTGACTTCGTTTTTTTTTCTATTTCTTCTTAGTACTGAGCACGAACCGCTTGTCAGCCGTAAAATCTCGCAAATGTCATCTCGAACACTTAAAAAAATATTTCCAATAAATAAAAGGAGATAAAAATAAAACAGCTCCAGTTTCTTGGTGTTGAAGTCGACGACTGTCGAAAAAAAATATAATTAGCACCTCTTCAAAAAACTTTACTTAGCCAATTATTGCAGTTCATTGGGATGATGTAGGGATGATGATAACATGTGTTAGGTTTTAATTAGAACACTAACAATTAGGGATATTATTAAAATATTAGCGAACTACCTTCACTAAATCTAACAGCTTTTTAGCCACCCAACTAGATTATCGATCGATCGATAGATCTGTCTTCGCGGTCTATGCCTACAGTAAAATTATAAATTAAAAAATAAAACGAGAAAGAGGTCAATCGACTAATCCGACTCGGCTGGCCAGCCTTTGGGAAGCTCCACAATATCTTGTCATCCAATACACCGCAGTGTCACAAGTCAAAAGTCAGTGTACACTGACTTATGCTTATGACACTGTGACGTGGTCGTCAACGATGGGCCTCATTAGAAAGCTCAAAGTCACTCAGAGGGCGATGGAGAGGGCTATGCTCGGAGTTTCTCTGCGGGATCGCATTAGAAATATTTGAAATCCGCGCAAGAACTAAAGTCACGGAATTCGAAGAATCGCTAGAATTAAGTGGCAGTGGGCAAGGCACATCGCCCGTAGAACTGACGGCCGATGGGGCCGAAAGGTTCTCGAGTGGCGTCCGCGGACCGGAAGACGCAGTGTAGGTAGGCCTCCAACAAGACGGAGCGACGACCTGGTGAAGGTGGCGGGAACGCATTGGATGCGGATGGCGCAGGGTCGATCTGTTTGGCTAGCCTTGGGGGAGGCCTATGTTCAGCAGTGGACGTCTTTCGGCTGAAATGATGATGATGATGATGATGATCTACATAGATGTTATGACACTATGACTACATTTCCTTCATTAAATTTAAAACTACTTATGTTAAGAATATAGACAGATAGATATATAAATATGTACAGTCGAACAAAAGGTCGCCTTGACACCTTAAATGTCCATTTTACTTGCAGTGGCTAGACATCTGTCCATACCAATCCATACCAATGAACTTCAACGGCTGCAAGCAAATTTGTTTTGAAACTGGTAAGCCGGCGTTCGAGCCGATTGTACTTTGGGTTAGCATTTTCAAACGACCGCTTTAGCCTAGTTGGTAGTGACCCTGCCTACGAAGCAAGAGGTCCTGGGTTCGAATCCCGGTAAGGGCATTTATTTGTGTGATGATGAGCACGAATATTTGTTCCTGAGTTATGGATGTTTTCTACGTATTTAAGTATTTATTTATCTACTAGCTTTTGCCCGCGACTCCGTCCGCGTGGAATTAGTAATTTGGGCAGCTTATTTTTTTTATCCAATTTGCTTTTCATCAATTATGGCTCTCCTTAGTTCCTAAAAAAAATTACCCGCACCCCCCCGCAACCCCCCCCCCCTCACCGACCCCCCACCGAACCCCCCCCCCCCCCCCCGCACACCCGCGTTCACATTCACCACCGTACCTACTCCCAAGTCACTACTTCTAAAAACTGTTCTATAAATTCTTAAAATAGACGCATCTTTCTTATTTGTGAACCGATTCAAATAAAACAAACACTAAATGTTAATCCAAGAAAATACCAACATATCAGTGAAAACCGCATCCTTCTAGGTTAAGCCGTTTCTGAGATTAGCGCGCACAAACGCACAGACAAACAGATAAACAGACAAACAGACAATAATTCTAAAAAACATTGTTTTGGGTTCTATTGCGCTAGTAGACGCTAGTAGCCCTAGTGACAGTTTTTCTCAAATATCTTCAATGTACAGACACCGACTTGTTACAGATTTATTATATGTATAGATTTATTTATCTATATAAGTATGTTTATCGTCGTTTAGTACCCATAGTACAAGCTTTGCTTAGTTTGGGACTAGGTCGATTTGTGTAAGATTGTCCCCTAATATTTATTATTATCATTGTTCTATTATTAAATCGAAGTCTTTCTTTTCCTAATTACTTCTTTACTCCGGTCATAAACATAATATAAAACAACCGCCCAATTCCCAGTGCAATAAACTGCAACATGCAATAACGTAAAAGCCATCGGTTAATATTTGAAACCGTCTGGGCGCGGTAATAAAATGCAGGCAAACCCTGTATTATTAACTAGCTCGCGTCTGTAACGGCTAGTTTCGGAAGGACCAGTAGGTACTTTTAGGAAAAAGTAGCAGTTTTCAAGTCTAGGGTGAATGAGCATTTACTATACTCCATTTAATTTAGAATTATAAACCACAACAACATTATATTGCGGCTCGTGAACTGTAATCTCTTTACAATTTGTACTAGAGTAACAAATGACGACACGCAAATAAAGTGACATTAAAACAATTTTATTTTGCGGCTCCCAGACTGTTGTACTGTACTATTTGCTAGGTAAGAAATAGTTGACGAGCCGCAATATAATGGTGTCATGGTTTTCAATTCTAAATTAAATGGAGTATAGGCAAGCGTGCTCCGTCGTAGGCCTCATCTTCGCTTTCCATCAGGCGTAATTCGTCGTATCCTACGATAAGAGCCACAATTACAAAATGCTTACTTTTCAGGAGAAGCGTTTTTGTGTTTCTTTTAAAAGATAACTAACAAATTGATAATTTTGTAATTAAATAATGTGTATTAGTGTTCTAGGGTTCTGCTAAAATAAAATTTATGTTTTAAATGGTATATTTTATATCGATTTTGTCCTTTAAATCCTTTTTCGTCGGACTAAATGAGTTTTAAGGGGCCATAAGCTACATTGTGCCTTTTATCGTCGAAAAATACGAGGCCACAACTACCATTAGGACCAAAATTGTAGCTGTTAAAATATTTGAGTGTCAACAATTTTTTAGTTTTAAAATAAAGTCATCATCATCCCAGCTTATAAACGTCCCACTGCAGGGCACAGGCCTCCTCTCAGAATGAGAGGGCTAAAATAAAGTACATATTTTTAATTTCAAAAAGTATATTTCTCGTAATGCAGAAAGAAGTGGCAAATAACAACAATATTTTTTATTTTTTAAGATTTTTTAAATTATGAAGCGTAGGTACCCACAGTAATTTTCTAACACAAAACAAGTCTCTTTTATGGAAACAAGTGAAACTAAAAACTTCTTAATTTTTCATAAACTTAAAAAATAAATAGAATTGCACATATTATTTAATCAGTCTTCAGTATTCATTGGAGAACTTTCATAATTCATCCTCAACGTCTGTATCACCCGCAGTAGCAACACCTCCTACCTCATGAGGTAACGATATAAATAAATTATAAGGTACATGTTAATAAAAATAACTACAAAGTTGAAAATAAATAAAGTTGAAATATACGTATTAAATTTTTGCGTTTTTATCACAGGCTCTATTTTTTGGTAAAAGCATGTTACACCTTTTTTTATTTCTATTGACAAAATGTAACACGCTTTTATTAATAAAAATAATTGGGACTGTGATAAAAACGCAAAGATTTGATATGTGGCATAAATTGTTTTCAACTTTTTAGTTCTTTTTATTAGCATGTAGGTACCTAATAAAAGCTTGTTTTTAAAAAATATTTTTTCTTTTTTTAATTATTTTTAACTTTTTAGAGTTTATTTAGGACCAACGTACCCACCAAGATGAATTAAACGAGCCTAAACTCGACGGAGTTGCGTCTTTCAATTTTTTAGTTAAGTTAGTTTATTTTACTTTTAATTATAGTGTTAATTTAACTAAACTAATAAATAACTAAGTATTTACCACAAATGCTTAGGTTCGTCTCATTATGGAGTGCCTATTGCCACCTTTCATCTCCATCATCAGACCCTGGTTACCATCTAGGATCAAAGTACTCGTCAAGACGAATCTAACGAGTCCACATTCTACGGTATTAAATTCTAAAAGTCAAGATTAAATCTTCCAGCTCCATCATCAGATCAGCATAATGTCATAATAATATTGAATTGTCATCCGATTTACACATGCATGCAAAATTTCAGTTTAATCGGCAATCGGGAAGTGCCCCAGGTGAAGGTAGATAAAAGCTTGTACCTAATTGTAATAAATAATAAGTCATTCATGAAATTCTTCAGGAATTATAATATTCGTGCCTATTATTGTCGATTGACAACAAATTAGAAGGTAAATAGATATAATAATACCAAAATCACATGATTTTTTTTTAATATGTACCCAATTTTGTAATGCGACCTCCAGAGAAAGTACTCGAAATATTGAAAATAAAAAAATTTACTCAAAGGAAACATTCCTTAATTTTTGAAAAGAAAGAAAACTGCATTCAAATATTTTCGGATATCCGCTTGCCGCACCCGGGAATCGAATCGGCTAAAATCGGGCACCCGGTTCGGTTCCCGGGTCAGGTGAGCGAATTTTCAAAAATATTTGAATGCAGTTTTCTTTCTTTTCAAAAATAAAGGAATGTTTCGTTTGAGTAAATTTTCCTATTTTCAGTATTTAGAGTACTTTCCCTGGAGATGGCATTACAAAATTCCACCCTGTATATGGCGAAAAAGGCCACAAGTACCATAAGAACCCAAAAAGGAGACATGCAAAATCAGACGTTCAAAATAATTATTGTTATCAAAAAACAAGTATGTTTATTCCATGGAGCCGCATTGTTAATAAGCTTACCAAATATATCTTTAAAAAGTGAATATTTAAATATTTAAGCAATAATTCAATAAAATATAATTCGTACATAGAAAAAGGACACTACCGCAATTGTGGCCACACATTCGCTATACAAATAAAATTGAGCTATTCCGCGGAAAAAGGCCGCAGTTGCCGTTCGGGCTTTATTCTCGGCAATACTAACCACTTCATTAAATTCTTTAAATTTCTTCATTAAACTATGTAAATATATAAATAAGTGAATTTAAAAATATATACTAAGAAAGTAAACCTAAAAGAAGTAATAAATAGGATCTGAATAATGGAAAAACTTTATAAATAAATTTAGCGTAATTTACTTGGTGTTTTCCTCTTTCGTTCAGCGTCGTCTTTTGCAACTATTTTCACTAATCTATGTCTTCGACGATTCATTTTGTTGTTTTCATTAACAATTAACGAAAGCAAAGATGATCTTACAAATTAAATAACCATTACGAATGCATGCCACTCTTCCGCCGCTGTCCGCCGAATACAGTAGAAACGGCGCTTGCGCCCCCTCCTCGCGCCCGCGTCGATCCTTTTTGCACGGCAAATAAGGACAGCAGCATACTTGTGGCTTTACTCCACGTTAGAAGTGAGACATACGTAATTGTGGCTTATTAAAAATATTTTTTTACTATTTAATAAAAAAATATTAAAATTATTATATTAAGTTATAAATATGTATCTTGAGGTGTAGAATTCAATTTTACAATAAAAACTAAAAGCCCCTATGGTGATAGTGGCTCTTATCGTAGGATACGACGAATTGTGGTCAAACGCAAGCCTATATTGTACTTTACTATTCGCTCAAAGAATTAGCCTAGCGATTCAACGAGGAAATGCTGCCAGCATAGTAGTGGTAGAGCCATGTTGTAGCTAGCCGCTGCATCACGGATGGGCCGGCTCGTCCGGGGCAGTACCACCCTCTCACAGAAAACCGGCGTGAAGCAGCAGTAATCCTGCTTGCGTTTCGTACGGTCAGTGAGAGTGCCGGGGGCCCAATACCTCACCCCTTCCCTCTCCCCCTCCATCTCCCCCTTCCCCTATTCCCTCTCCTTAAGGGCCGACAACGCACTGGCATCGCGTAAAGCGGTGCAGGTGTCTATGGACAGTGGTGATCATTTAACATCAGGTGACCCACTAGTTCGTTTGTCTGGCCTTTCAAACATAAAAAAAAAGCATCTTCGGGACAATGCCGCAGGGGCCTTTTTTAGATATAGTTTAGTTTTTAATTTAGTTTGTAATATTTAGTTTATAAATAGTTAAGTTTTATTCTTTGATATTTTTTCTTAATTGTTTTAATTAATTTATACCAATAAATTATAACCAAGATTATGAATTTAAAAAAATTAAAAACCCCGAACGCAATTTGGTCACACACATGTTTGAAAATAAAGTAAATGCCCATTATGCGTCTAAGATAACTTCCATAGCTAACAATACAGCTGATAACTTTAAAACGGCTAAACCAATTTTGATGAAACATTTCTAAGAACCATTGCCAAGAAACCTGCTTTCAAAATAAAAAAAACCGCATCCAAATCGGTTCACCCGTTTAAGAGCTATGATGCCACAGACAGACAGACACACACACAGCGGTCAAACTTATAACACCCCTCTTTTTGTGTCGGGGTTTAAAAATGAGTCAGATTTATTTTTACTTTGGATCTACGGAATCCTAACTTTAACCCTTTATATCCAATAACACTTAAGATACACGAAATCCAAAATGGCGTATCCAGACGTGAACCATTATTTATAACAAATACAAATTCCGGCTCACTTTAAAAAGCCCTAGCATTTGTCAAATTCTAGTGATGTACTCGGAACACATTATCGATAGTAATTAGTGTACGTTATACACGTTACGATGGCGAGACTGCACTCAGCGAAAATAGTAGGGAGGAGAAAGGATAATGAGCTATCGATAAAATAGAAATACAGCATTTTAAAGCATAAAAATGTAAAAGTTCAATTACTTTGGACTTAATTTTAACTATATACTTATCTATTTAATAAAATACCCTATTTGAGCAAATAATGGTTGCTTCGGATTTTTTTTGCATTAAGATCTTTAAATAATTTATTGAATCAGGCGTTACCTTGCGGAGGTCCATATTAATGAACTGTAACAAATACTTTGCTCACCCGCGACCTTGCGATAATTTCGTTTTTGTAAGAAATGGGTGTTCATGCAGTTCCTCCACCTCCACACTATACAAACACACATAAATCACACAAACCCAACTATGACCACCACCAAATTACACTGATGCGTTTCGAACCCAACCAAAGCTCATCTTCACAGTAGGTGTACCCGTACCCTATGGTACCAAATGTTAGAACACGCATTTCTTACATAAACGTAACTATCGTAGGTCGTGGGTAAGCAAAATAATTGTTTCAGTTCATTAAGATCTTTGTCAAACCCATTTCTCATTTTCAGCGATAATGATTTTTGATTTCATTTACCTTCGATAGTACTCGTATTCTAAAACTTTTTAACATTTACATAACGTTTATCCAAGCCAAAGTGAAGCTAAGAAGTATAAAGATGAGGTTCCGGATTCGATCCCATCTCATCATCAGGTCATTTTAAATCCTTGTATTATTGCTTACACAACAAACAGAAAAACAGACTCCTTGTCATTTACAACAACAATATGCTTGCGTTTGACCACAATCACGCCTGATGGAAAGCGAAATTGAGGCCTACGATGGAACACGCTTGCCTATAGCGAATGCTCATTCACCCTAGACTTGAATTTAGGGGAATAAGCAGAAAGAAGGCAGTTGAGCGCGGTGTTCAAATCACCATCATCATAGTGAAAATAAACGGATCACTCACGTCTTAAAACGAGTTTAACTCGACATGTTTCGGGCTAATCCGTAGCCCTTCTTCTGGAGTCGCACGTCACGGCGGCTGCCAACGCGCACACAGCCACACGTGAGTGATCCGTTTGTTTTCACTATGAGTGAGTCTCACGGTAGTTTCATGTCATCGTCATCAAAAAATCTTTTTTAAAGAAAAGAAGAAGCAAGAAAAAATATTTATTCGCCACAGAAAAAATCCAAAATATACAAAACAGAAAATAAAAACACTATAGTAAATCTTATTATAGGTTATAATACATTAACTTCGATAAAACTACCGATATCGATGCTTTCCCCTCCCTAGTGCACAGCAATGCTATAATTTCGTACAAAATACAGCACTTACCGCGCGGTTACTTTCGATACTGCCCCGCTCTTCAGCTACAGGATGCTCCATTAAATATTCACGTTTAAAAATATCGTTTTCATAAACCGTATAATACCTTAACGTTTTATTGCAATCTTAATATTTTGTTCTTGAGTACGGATAACTTATTTATTATTAACTGACTGTCACAGGTTCTCTTAGGCTTGATTGATAATAAAAAAAGATAAAGGTAAGTAAAGTACTATCTGTTGGCCGCGACTCCGTCTGCGAAGAATAGGGGTGTAAAAAATAGCCTACGTACGACCTATTCTCAGACCTACCGAATACACCTTTGATCAATTATAACTGTAGATCCACAGTCGCGCGCCCGAAAATGTCCGAGCCAAATGAGCGCCACTTTGATAAAGTGGCCTTCTTTTTCTCAGTACGTTGCGTGAAATTGTCAAGTTTAGCTGTCAAGTGTCAACCGAAATTCGACTGTAATGAAGTAAAGACTAGGTTCAAATTTCTGTGTAGGTGATGATTTTAATTGTTATGCAAACAAATAAAAAAGTTCGGACATTCTTTGAAGGGGATTTTGTTCGGCAATGTGTATCGTCAGTTATAATTGATCAAAGGAATACACACAAAAAAGTTTTATAAAGGCCCATTTACATTATACAACTTTTTTGCACTTTCCATACTATAAAATTGAGGCAATAAGACATTGCTCAGTCTAAACCTAGGGTTTCTAAGGTTTAGACTGAGCAATTTTTTATTTCCTCAATTTTATTGTATGGAATGCGCAAGAAAATTGCATAATCTAAATGGGCAATAAGAATCGGTCAAGCCGTGTCGGAGGAGTTCGATAACAAACACCGTGACACGAGATTTTTATATATTAGATTTAGTAAGTAATTTAGAAATTGCATAAATATTGAATCATCATAATCATCATCATCTCAAGCTAAATACTAGCTGTTGCCGGCGACACCGTCTGCGAAGATTTCGTTTATTACTTTTGTATAAGTTTATTGAAAATAAAGTTATTATTAAGTTATTATTAGACGACCAGATGGCCTAGTGGTTAGAGACCCTGACTATGAAGCTTGAGGTCCCGGGTTCGATTCCCGTGTCGGGGCAGATATTTGTATGAAAAATACGAATGTTTGTTCTCGGGTCTTGGGTGTTTAATATGTATTTAAGTATGTATCTATCTATATAAGTATGTTTATCCGTTGCCTAGTACCCATAACACAAGCTTTGCTAAGCTTACTTTGGGACTAGGTCAATTGGTGTGAATTGTCCCATGATATTTATTTATTTTATTTATTTATTTATTTATTATTATTATTTTATCGGCTTTATCGCTATGCCGCGAGAACTATGCAATTTTCCACACCTCCATCCATCCAGCCTTCCATTCATACAAAATTACTGGAATCAGCTTACTGCTTAGTTCTGGAATCAGTTTACTGCGGCAGCATTCCCAGAGCGTTACAACTTAGGGATCTTTAAAAAACGAGCCTACCAATTCCTGAAAGGGTCGGCAACGCACCTGTGATACCCCCCGTGTTGCGGGTGTCCATGGGCGACGGTGATCGCTCTCCATCAGGTGACCCGTCTGCTCGTTTGCCACCTCTAATATAAAAAAAAAATTACTTGTTTTTAGGGTTCCGTACCCAAAGGGTGTCTAATGTTCATGTTGTCCCTGCCCCCATTGTGGTCGAGAACTCGGTTCTTGAAGTTGTTGACGCATATGTGTACCTAGGACAAACCGTCCAACTAGGTAGGTCCAACTTCGAGAAGGAAGTCAATCGGCGAATCCAACTCGGATGGGCAGCGTTCGGGAAGCTCCGCAACATCTTTTCGTCCAAAATACCTCAGTGCCTCAAAACAAAAGTCTTTAATCAGTGTGTGTTGCCAGTGATGACATATGGATCCGAGACGTGGTGCTTCACTATGGGCCTGATGAATAGGCTCAGAGTCGCTCAGCGAGCTATGGAGAAGGCTATGCTTGGAGTTTCTCTACGGGATCGGATCAGAAACGAGGAGATTCGTAGAAGAACCGGGGTCACCGACGTAGCCAAACGGATTAGCTCATTGAAATGGCAATGGGCAGGCCATATAGCACGTAGAACAGATGGCCGTTGGGGGCCAAAAGTTCTGGAGTGTGGGACGTCCACCAACGAGATGGACGGACGATTTGGTGAAGGCCGCGGGTTCGGGGTGGATGCGAGTCGCTTCCAATCGTAATGATTGGGCATCAATGAGGGAGGCCTATGTCCAGCAGTGGACGTCCTACGGCTGAAATGATGATGATGATGATGACCCAAAGGGTAAAAACGGGACCCTATTACTGAGGCTCCGCTGTCTGTCCGTCTGTCCGTCCGTCCGTCCGTCTGTCACCAGGCTGTATCTCATGATTTAATATAAGTTGTACTTTGTTATGCAACAGGCCCCAGAAAAAATAAATATTTAAGGGGGCTCCCATACGACAAACGTGGTTTGTTTTGCTCGTTTTTGCTCGATATTGATAACGGCTACAGTACGCTTAGTATACGTTTTACCTCACCAAAATACTTCTCGATCGCGTTTACGTAAAAAATTCAATTACTAGGGAAACATGGACAGCGTCTCCGCGCGCGCGCTTCCATGTTTCCATAGAATTGAAATTTTTACGTAAACGCGATCGAGAAGTATTGAAGTGAAGGAAAACTTATACTAAGCATACAGGTCTACGCTTGGAATATTCACAGAATATTTAGTTATATATTCACTTTAAAAATAAATAATTATATATTTTATTAATAAATAATTATTCATTTTATAATATTTCGTTTCGGCAACACCCTGTGAACACGGTAATGAGTGCGCACGTACAGTCGCGATGTATATTTAAATTTGATACAGGTACAGACGGTCCGGAAGACATACTATATATATTTTAAGCTATGTTGTATGTTTGGAGGGTACGTGCCCTGAATATGATCTCCTAAGACGCCAGGAACACGGCGTTTGGGAGAAAGATAAACATACATATATGTATAAAAATGTAAGAGATCGTCGTCAATGTAATGGGGGCTTTCGGAGTTTTTCTTTTTATAATTTAATTTAATCCATAATGATATCAAAATCATAATGTTCAGGTATTCTGTATGTAAATATAAGTATGAAACTGTCATAACCTTTGTTATAGGTACTTGTAGTACCTATTTAAAAGCTTTTTATTAACTTGCAATGTTTGTAAGTATGTATGTACGAATGAACTAAAACAATTACTTTGCTCACCCGCGACCTAAAGATAAAGGTCGCGGGTGAGCAAAGTAATTGTTTTAGTTCATTAATATGGACCTCCGCAAAGTAACGCCTGATTCAATAAATTATGTATGTACGGGTCAAATTTTGGAAGTTGAATTTGACCCACTTCCAGTGGTCATAATAATTTGAAATTTGCTATACTTATGTAGGTAGGTTGGATGACAATGCAAATACAGTCAATAAAAAGTACATTCAGCGAAAAAGCTTGCAGTGAAAATTAATTTTTTAACAAAAACTTATTTTAAGTAGCAGGTAAGTTAACAAATTTCCGTAAATGATTTTAGCGATTGTAACAGTTTCTTGGAATTTATTTTTTATTTTAGAGAGGCCAGACAAACGAACTAGTGGGTCACCTGATGTTAAATGAACACCACTGTCCATAGACACTCGCAGTCAGTCAATCAGTGCGTTGTCGGCCCTAAAGTACTAATATTATAATATTTTGCACTCAAAATATTTATTTGCCTAAGAAACAGGCTACTTTAGTATCCTAGTTTAGGCATTTAAGTTATTTATGAATATAGCACGGTATTGTTTGTATTATGTTTATTTTGTTATGTTTAGGTTGTTAGTGTTCCATTAAGGTCAATTTGTATCGAGTCAGTACTTTAGTATGTCGGTCTTTGTTTACTAACACATAGACATAATCTCAGCGCTTACTAACGACTTTTCGTGTAAATAATTATTTATATTAATAAACAATTTGAATTTTGAATTTGAATTTTTGAATTATATGTAAAGCTGAAGTGTTTGTGTCATTGGCTGAACGCGCTAATCTCAGGAACTACTGGTTCTAATTGAAAAATTGTTTTTGTGTTGAATAGTCCATTTATGGGTCATTATTCGAGCGTTTCAACCGCCTCACTTTCGTGGACACTTTTTTTGTAGAAATGGCAAAAGATTATGATACAGTTTTTAATTATGTGGGAGAAGTACAGGTCTTCTAATAGATAACCGAAAACGCCATCAAAATCTACAGCCGATTCGTAGAAAACGTGATCACGAAAGTGAGGCGGTTGAAACGCTCGAATAATGACCCTTATCGAGGAAGGCTATACATTTACCTACAGACCTTAAATGTTTTTTTTTTTCAATACAGCAGCCAATACCATAGACAATAGACTTTTGGTTCAGCACAGCACTAAAAAAGAGTGTCTTTATAATTATTATTTGCAGACTAAATACGGAACTAAAATATAAGTATACTCGAAGTTTATAAAGTTCCTGAGAAAATGATCTTTGACAGATGCACAACGAAAAGTTTCAACAAGATTTCCTTTTTTGAGGTACGAAAGTTTAAAATAAAAAACCGGCCAAGTGCGAGTCGGACTTGCGCACGAAGGGTTCCGTACAATTATCTATAAAAATCACGTTTGTTGTATGGGAGCCCCCCTTAAATATTTTTTTTATTTTAATTTAATGATTTATTTTTAAAGTCAATATAGGTATAATTACATATTCTGTGAATATTTCATTTGCCATTATCAATATCGAGCAAAAAAGAGCAAAAAATTTTTTAGTATTTGTTGTTATAGCGGCAACCAAAATACACCATCTGTGAAAATTTCAACTCTCTAGCTATCACGGTTCCCGAGATACAGCCTGGTGACAGACGGACGGACGGACAGCGGTGCCTCAGTAATAGGGTTTCCGTTTTTACCCTTTGGGTACGGATCCCTAAAAAAAGAAATTAGATGCAAACGAGTACAGAAGAAAACAACCTATTTATATTGTTTTAAAAATTGGTAGACTCCGAAAAACAAGATGGAAATTAAATGACTATAAAACTCTTGTCTCATATAAAATCTCGGCGAAGTATTTTTTAAACAATGAAACGACATTTTATTTATTGCAAAACTTTCACCCCAAGCCCCATGTGCAATCCCAAGTTCTAAATGTAAGATTGTTTTACTTTAATTATATTATTTCTTTACTTTTATCCGGTTGGGGTTTTGGCTTTTTTATTCTAGAGGAGTTTTATTAAGTTTTCTTGAGCTTCGAATTTCTTTGCGATACCTTAAAAGTAGAAGAGTTTAATAACGAAATTTATAAATATAACGTTTGTTTAATCGTTGATATGTTTCATGTTCAAAGACATAGTCAAAAAGTCAAAATGTAGGTATTTTCACTTCTCATGCTCATAAAATGTTACTTTAGTCTCTGCATATCGGGACAAAAGCTCCTTATTAGTCTTAAAAAGGGGAATCTCAGAAGGCTAGGTACAGTCTTTGATCAATTATAACTGTAGATCCACAGTCGCGCGCCCGAAAATGTCCGAGCCAAATGAGCGCCACTTTGATAAAAGTGGCCTTCTTTTTCTCAGTACGTTGCGTGAAATTGTCAAGTTTAGCTGTCAAGTGTCAACCGAAATTCGACTGTAATGAAGTAAAGGCTAGGTTCAAATTTCTGTGTAGGTGATGTTTTTAATTATTATGCAAACAAATAAAAAAGTTCGGACATTCTTTGAAGGGGATTTTGTTCGGCAATGTGTATCTTCAGTTATAATTGATCAAAGGGTACAGTCAACCAATTTGATTCCTATATGCCACTATAGAACCTTGTCGCGTTAACTGCTAGATAATTACAACGTCAGTGCGAGTCAAAGTATTACCAACTTTCCGAACACAATTTGCAATAAACGTAAAGAGTTTATAAATGTTTTCGCTCTATGACACGAGAGAAAAAAGAAGTTTTGACAGACGGCCAGTGACAATTCAAGTTATTACCTAATACACAAGCAAACTCCTTTCCCGTTCAATATTGTTGACACACGTTCGCAAAGATCGAGTTTGTCATCATGACATACATCACCCAATAGTCACTGTCGTAGAAGATAAACAAATTGATTAATTTTGACATGGTTCTATTTATAGTGGCCTAGGAAACAAATTGGTTGACTTACATCAAGACTTACATTAAATGCAAGGATGGTAGTAGTGGGTGATCAGAGGGAGATGGAGAGGGGTATGCTCGTTTATCTGCGGGTTCGCATTAGACATGATGAAAGCCGCGCAAGAACTAAAGTCACCCACATAGCTCGAAGAATCGCCGGACTCAAGTGGCAGTGGGCAGGGCACATCACCATCTTGATGACCATTGCTGACAGATATGACTAGCATATAATGTGTCATTTCATGCACATCATAGTTAGCGTGACCATTTTATTGTCGCTTTAAAACGGGACACCGACTTTTTAAGGAGATAGATTGAGATTTTTAAGGGGAGGAGGAGGAGGAGGAGGAGGAGGAGGGGAGGGGACAGAAAAAACTTTTTTACTATAACAAACGTCTTACTACCAAATGAACTAAAACAATTACTTTGCTCACCCGCGACCTTACAATAGTTACGCTTATGCAAGAAATGCGTGTTCATGCAGTTCCTCCACCTCCACACTGTACGAACACACACAAATCACATAAACACAACTATCACCACCACCAAGCTACACTGACGCGTTTCGAACTCAACCAGAGCTCATCCTCGGAGTTACCACAACCGTATGCTATGCTACCAAATGTTAAACTAACAAACCAAAACAAATGTTTTAACTTGTCACTGTAACTTCACAAGTACCCACTTTATTTTTCTTATTCTCAAACTACCCCACAAAAATTAACTTTTATTGACATATTATAAAACTACCTTGAATTTTTGTTTATTTATTTATAAGGCATATTTTATTAATACTAACTGTTCAAATTAGACCCAAGCCGCAGTAAAGGAGAAGATACTAAATTTACCTGTTCATTAATAATAGACCCCATAGTGTTGTACCTAATTATTTCCATGCATTCCAGAGCATCCAGACGCAACCCCTTGCCGCAATAATGTAACACTTCATAAGAATCTGAATCTAACAATGAATGATTTGATTCCAACAAATGTTTTGCAAAATTCGATCTATCTGGATGCTCATTCCTATATGCCGAAACATGCACTTTAAATCTAGTATTAAAACTTCGGCCTGTCTGTCCTACGTATATCCCATTGCAGTCATTACAAGTAAGCTTGTATACCCCCGATCTAGTTCCCTTATCTACCTGTTCTTTGTGGTTACATAGCCTAGAGTACAAAGAGTTGTTAGTCTTAAAGGCAACATTAATATTGTTTGATTTTAAAATGCCATAAATCTTATCAGACAAACCCCCAACGTGAGAGATCGTAGGTCGCGGGTGAGCAAAGTAATTGTTTTAGTTCATTAATATGGACCTCCGCAAAGTAACGCCTGATTCAATAAATTACTACCAAATGTTGTATTTAGTTTTTTCCCAGACGCAAATCAATAGGCACTGGGTGACAACTTTCAAAATGTGTACAACCCTTGGCATGACTTTTGAAATATTATCTATGTACTAGCTTTTGCCCGCGACTTCGTCCGCGTAGAATTCCAATTTGTGGTAAAGCTTCTTCATCTCTTTCATTGTATAAAACAAAAATCCGGCACCGGCAACATCCATCATTATTATCATTTCATCATGAGTATCAGTTAGTGAATATTATAAATCCCGTTTATTCCCTATCCCGCGGGAATTTCAACAAATTTGTCCTTATTCTTTGCAAAATTACACTTATTTTTATCCCGCGGGTATTTTGCATTTTCCCCGAGAAAAGTAGCCTATGTTCTTAAAGCTTTCTACCGATAAAAGAACTTTTAAAATCAGCCGCGTAGTTGAGTTCACTTATTTTTTTCCCGTGGGAATTTTGATTTTTCACGGAGAAAATAGTCTATGTAAGTAAGGGTTAGTGTAGCTACTCACTAATAGGTGAAAGAAATTTTCAAATCAGCCCTGAAGTGAAATTCACTTCTTAATATCCCAGAGGAATTTTGCATTTTACCGAATAAATAGTAGGTAGCCTATACCAACAAAGGATAGTGAAGCTTTCTATTGGTGATTTTTTTTTAAACTCAGCCCCGAAGTTAATTTTACTATTTTCTATACCGCGGGAATTTTGCATTTATCCGGAAAAAAGCATCCTATGTTAACCAAGGACAGTGCATCTTTTCTATTGGTGTAAGACATTTTAAAATGAGCTCCGAAGTTGAATTTTCTTTTTTCTATCCCTTGGGAATTTTGCGTTTCCCCGGAAAAAAGTAGCCTATGTCAATAAAGGATAGTGTAACTTTTTACTGGTAAAAGTTTTTTTTTTTTAATCGGCTCGGAAGTTTCAGAGATTATCTATCCCACAGGAATTTCCAAAAATCCTGCAATAAGTTTTTTTGTTGTTATGGTCATTTTCGTTAATACTGTATTTGAAAAGATTAGTAATTGTAGTTACGGAGTTATGGTCCAGTTGATTTGAGTACCTACATATATAAATCCTGATTTAACTTTATCCCGTGGAAATTTTCAAAATTCTTTATATTCGCTTTATATTCTAATAGTCTAATTGCATGCCCAATATGTACAGTTTAGTAATCTTCGTTATGGGCATAGGGTCACTCTTGATGAAATATATAAATCCCGATTATTCCTTATCCCGTGGAAATTCCGGAAAATCCTTTCTTATCGGATGCCTACGTCATACAAAGAACACACCCTCCACGTTTTAGGTCTCTACATACAGCGGTTTAGGCTGTGCGTTAATCCGGCAGTCAGTCATTTAGGACTTCAGGACAAAGCATTTTATATGTATTTGCATTGCACCAAGCTTTTATGCGAGTTCAACAATGATATTTGAATACTCAATTCGATTTTATTCGAAAAAGGTTGAACTCGCATAAAAGCTTCATCATCATCATCATTTCAGCCGTAGGACGTCCACTGCTGGACATAGGCCTCCCTCATTGACGTCCAATCATTACGGTTGGGAGCGACTTGCATCCACCCTGAACCTGCGGCCTTCACCAAAACGTCCGTCCATCTCGTTGGTGGACGTCCCACGCTGCGCTTGTAAAAGCAAAAGCTTGGTGAAATGCAAATACTTAATACATATAATTAGCTATTATCAGAGATCAGATCAAGACGTGGTTGACAAACGTAGACAAAAATGGTTTGCAATATTTGAAGTTTCGTTTCGTTTACAATGTGTCAAAATAAAATGTAATTTAAATCAAAAGCACTAAGGAGTATTGATATCAACTTCGAAGCAAATCACCCCCAAAATAACTTTCTACTACTTTTTGACCCCGTCAAGGGATGAATTTCAATAAAATATGAAACACGTCTTCCATCAATTTTGTTAAAGAATGTTTATGCAAAATTTGAAGTAGATTGGACCAAGGAATCACGATGTCTCATACAAACTTTGCCCCCCTTTTTTACCCCCTTAGAAGTAGAACTACGGAAAATCCTTTCTTATCGGATGCCTACGTCATACAAAGAACACACCCTCCAAGTTTCAGGTCTCTACGATCAGCGGTTTAGGCTGTGCGTTGATCCGTCAGTCAGGACAAAGGATTTTATATGTATAGATAACAATTACTATCTATTAATATAGTTCAAACTAAGTAGACATCAATATAATCGAGTTTTATTTTCTAAAAATACCTGTTCGAATACCGATTACGTGTCGTTATTCTAAATCTTATGAAAATGGGACATTTTCACGTCCCCGACTGGTTTTTCGGGGCACCGGGACAGAGTACCTGAGAGCGGGACAGTCCCTTTCAAAACGGGACGTATGGTCACATTAATCATAGTTAGTAAGAGGTCGTGTTCCGGTAGCAGCCGTCAATTTTAATTCGAATTTTAGTTCCATTTTTATTTTATGAATATTAAATTAATTATTGGTTATTAGCGTTTCTAAATTATTATTATTATTTTTACAAGTGACATTTTCTTTTATCATTTTAATATTTATTGCATTTAATTGATTAGATTATTTAAATTATTATTTAAATTCATTACTAACATAGCTTATAGGTTGTAAATGTATACTAACAAAACTATGGATTCTTTATGGTCTGAATTAAAAGTTTTTTTATTTTTTATTTATTTACATCGCTCGAAGAACTGATGGCGGGGCCAAAAGGTTCTCGAGTGGCGTCCACGGATCGGAAGACGTAGTGTAGGTAGGCCTCCAATAAGATGGAGCAACGATGGACGTTTCGGGAACGCGTTGGATGCGGATGGCGCAAGACCGATCTGTTTGGCGAGCCTTGGGGGAGGCCTATGTTCAGCAGTGGACGTCTTTCGGCTGAAATGATGATGATGATGATGGTAGTAGTGAAACCACTAGTATCATGTTAGTACTTTACGGTCAAGGAATTTAATTTCCTACCCACCTAAGTTTGAATATCGTACGGCAAACTGGGGTATGTATTACAATACCGAAGTACGAAAGACCGAATGTATTAAAACATCGAATGAAAAAAATGAAAAAAATGAAAAAAAAATGAAAATGTATTTATTCCAATAGCCAAAGAAACATACAAGAAGGTTAGAGACCTCCTAGTAGGCATGTGAGAATAAAATGTAATTATAATGACATGACTAAAAGCAGTAACATTAGATAATTCACTAATAATTATATAAAACAATCACAGTAATATTATACAATAAAGATAACGATTATAATTTTATGTAAGTAATAAATAATAAATTTTAAATTTTAAATTCATGCATTAATTATAATATCATGTAAAAATAACAATTATTAGTTTACTACAATTTCATAACATTCTACATTCGATTCATTACAATTATAATTTAATTTTATACCCTTTTTGTTTGTCTGTGTGTGTGTGTGTAAGACCGAATATATTAAAACATCGAATGGGTCAAAAGACCGACACGATTTTTTTCTGAAACCGTAAACTTCTCAGAATTTATTAAAACGGCATCATACAGTACCTCTACCATGAGTTACACTAGTTTACAGTGACCGTACTCGCTAGCGACAGCGTAAATGATTTGTATGGAGAATTGTACTTCCGTAAGTGACCGCTAGAGGCGCTGTACACAATTCTCCATACAAATCATTTACGCCGTCGCTAGCGAGTACGGTCACTGTAAACTAGTGTAACTCATGGTAGAGGTACTGAACCCATTAGGTAAGGTTAGGTTTGTTTTATAACAATCTTAAAAAGTTAACGGTTTCAGAAAAAAATCGTGTCGGTCTTTTGACCCATTCGATGTTTTAATACATTCGGTCTTTCGTACTTCGGTATTATAATACATACCCCGAATATTACACGACATTTTTACGAAAAGGGTAGGGAATTAAATTCCTTGACTATACAGTCATTAGAGCAATGAGTATCCTTATTTTATAGTTACATAATTTATTTTGACGACCAGGTGGCCTAGTGGTTAGAGAACCTGACTACGAAGCTTGAGGTCCCGAGTTCGATTCCCGTATCAAGCCCTCTCATTCTAAGAGGAGGCCGTTTTTAGTAGTGGTAGCCGCTGCATCACGAATGGGCCGGCTCGTTCGGGGCAGTACCACCCTCTCACAGAACACCGGCGTGAAGCAACTGTACTCCAGCTGGGTTTCGTACGGTCAGTAAAAGCGCCGGGGGCAATACCTCTCCCCCTCGCTCTCCCCTATTCCCTCTCCTTTTTAAAGGCCGGCAACAGATCAGTGACTGTCTTTGAGTTGTTGATATTAATGGGCGGTGGTGATCATTTCCCATCAGATGACCCTATTGCTCGTTTGCCTCCCTCTCATAATAAAAAAGAACATAGTACAACCGAATTGAGAACCCCCTCCTTTTCTTGAAGTCAGTTAAAAAAAGGTCTGTGCCCAGCAGTGGGACGTATATAGGATGGGATGATGATGATGATGAAATGCCAAGGCAGCACCAATTGGGAAAGTCTACAAAAAAATTACCAGTGGTTTTTAGTGGTTTTTTTGTAGTGGTAGAGCCATGTTGTAGCTAGCCGCTGCATCACGAATGGGCCGGCTCGTCCGGGGCAGTACCACCCTCTCACAGAACACCGGCGTGAAGCAGCAGTAATCCTGCTTGCGTTTCGTACGGTCAGTGAGAGTGCCGGGGGCCCAATACCTCACCCCTTCCCTCTCCCCCTCCCTCTCCCCCTTCCCCTATTCCCTCTCCTTTAGGGCCGACAACGCACTGGCATCGTGTAAAGCGCTGCGGGTGTCTATGGACAGTGGTGTTCATTTAACATCAGGTGACCCACTAGTTCGTTTGTCTGGAATATCTAACATAAAAAAAAGAAAAAAAAAAAATATTTTTTTTGTATAGAAAAGTCAATTACAAGAAACTAATTTCAATATTTTGTCATTTAGTTCTCTACTTTTTTAAAAATTAATTATTGAAACTATTTTAGTTGATGACGTCAGATTATAATTGAGTGCTCCCACAATGCCAAATTTCTAAATCTATCTAAATGCGTACGATAAGGCAACCCCTTTAATTATTTTTTGCGTAGTGGTACACTATACACTGTGTCACTTTACTGGCACTGACAAAGTGCTAGATGTCAGACAGCGGGTCCAAATCAAACTCCGTAGTATAATCCACGCGTAAATTGTGAAGAATTCTAACCACACAGAATAAAGTACGACTTGAACCGGTCACGCAATTTACACCAATGTCAAATGAAGTTCATTGCTTATTTGTTATATAATAAATTCATTACATAATATTAAAATTAAATAACTACAGAAAACGATTTAAAAAGCATTTATCTCGAAATGGTTTTCGATTTTCTATACATTGCAAAAAAATAGACATCCCCAATTGAACTTCCTTAGAAAAACCCCATAGCTAAAGAAACTATTTAGGACTACATGTTTCGACCCCTGGCCAATAAAAGTCGTTGGCAGGCTCATAAAATATTAACATGGCCGGCCGCCCGTAAATATGGCGTAATGGGCGGCGGCCATGCCCAGAAAGGGTCACCAGACGTCGGACAAATGGCCGGACAGTACTATCAAACCGATTACTTTAGGATTGAACTCAAACAATACAATACAATAACTCTTTATTGTAGGTACACCACAAAGAATACAATACAGAAAAACAAGATCAATTATAACTGTAGATCCACAGTCGCGCGCCCGAAAATGTCCGAGCCAAATGAGCGCTACTTTGATAAAAGTGGCCTTCTTTTTTCTCAGTACGTTGCGTGAAATTGTCAAGTTTAGCTGTCAAGTGTCAACCGAAATTCGACTGTAATGAAGTAAAGACTAGGTTCAAATTTCTGTGTAGGTGATGATTTTAATTGTTATGCAAACAAATAAAAAAGTTCGGACATTCTTTGAAGGGGATTTTGTTCGGCAATGTGTATCTTCAGTTATAATTGATCAAAGAGTATTATGAAAAGATATATCAGGGCCCATTTTTAAATTATTGTACTTATGTTTTGACTTTTTTTTATTTGGGAAATTTTACGCGATTTCTGCTCAGAATCACGAGTTTTTTCGATCTTACTAGGAGGAAAAGTATCCCAAAACTTCCATATAATTTTCAATTCTTCCATTTAGTTACGACTAGCTTTTGCCCGCGACTCCGTCCGCGTGGAATTAGTAATTTGGGCAGCTTATTTTTCTTATCCAATTTGCTTTTTCATCAATTATGACTCTCCTTAGTTCATCGATATAAAAAAAAATACCCCGCCCCCGCACACCCCCCACAACCCCCCCCCCCCCTCACCGACCCCCCCACCGAACCCCCCTGCACACCCGCGTTCACATTCACCACCGTACCTACTCCCAAGTCACTACTTCTAAAAACTGTTCTATAAATTCTTAAAATAGACGTATCTTTCTTATTTGTGAACCGATTCAAATGAAACAAACACTAAATGTTAATCCAAGAAAATACCAACATATCAGTGAAAACCGCATCCTTCTAGGTTAAGCCGTTTCTGAGATTAGCGCGCACAAACGCACAGACAAACAGACAATAATTCTAAAAAACATTGTTTTGGGTTCTATTAGTAAATAGCCCTAGTGACAGTTTTTCTCAAATATCTTCAATGTTCAGACACCGACTTGTTACAGATTTATTATATGTATAGATCATATAAAGTTATAGTTGCGGGCAAGTCACTTGGTTAAACTTACAAAAAACATTTTAATTAACGTTTACAATACATACTTAGTATTTGTAATATACCCATTATCGTGTATCAGTCTTAAATTGTCTACATAATAGTGAAAATAAACGGATCACTCGCGTCTTACAGATGTAAGCCAGCGCAGCACAAGCGCAGCAGATGCGCGTGCGTTTGGCAGCCGCCGTGACGTGCAACTCCGAGAGGAAGGGCTACGGATTAGCCCGAAACATGTCCAGTTAAACTCGTTTTAAGACGTGAGTGATCCGTTTATTTTCACTATGAGTGAGTCACACGGTAGTTTCATGTTTAAAGTGTCTACATAATGTGTAATTTGTAAACTTTACCAACTGGGTGCCCGCAAAATGCCCCCTTGAGTGCGACGTACGGTTGTGACTAAAAATTTTTATGCCATAGGACACGCTACCCCAGGAAGATGGCCACCCTGCTTTCGTACCACTGAGAGTCTGAGACGAATATGTGACTTCCAGTTCATCTCGACGTGACCTTGCTCGGAGAGTAGCTAGTATATAAATATGTAACGCAGCTTCTGTACTTCTGTCACCCCTTCGCCATTCGTGTTTTGGTTGTCATCACGTTTTGTGATGCAGAATACCGCTTCTGGAAAAAAGGTTTTGTTTTACAAAATAAGTCGTTGAGTCTAACATTTGGTAGCATAGCATACGGTTGTGGCACCTACTTTGAAGATAAACTCGGTTGAGTTCGAAATGCGTCAATGTAGTTTGGTGGTGGTGATAGTTGGGTTTGTACAGTGTGGAGGAACTGCATGAAAACGCATTTCTTACATAAACGTAACTACTTATCATAAGGTCGCGGGTGAGCAAAGTAATTGTTTCAGTTCATTAATATGGACCTCCGCAAAGTAAACGCCTGATCCAATAAATAATACAAAATTAAATTTTTAATAAACAATTTTTTAGTACAGTCGGGCTAAAATAAGTTCTCTAAAGGAGACCACGGACTGGCAAGCGTAGCGTGGAACGTCCACCAACGAGATGGGCGGACGATTTGGTCAAGGCGGCAGGTTCAAGGTGGATGCAAGTCGCTTCCAACCGTAATGATTGGATATCATTGAGGGAGGCCTATGTCCAGCAGTAGCCGTCCTACGGCTGAAACGATGATGATGATGACGAGTCGGGTTAAAAAAAGGTTCGTCACCTTCAAGTTAATATTGGCTTACACCAAAGCAATAGGGATATTGACACCACCAATCAACTGACGTTCTTTTTATGTGCTGTCAAAACACAATCTCCCATAGAGTTTGAATGACAATAGCGACATATGACGTCATTGTTTGCATACTCAATCAACTAACTATTTATTTGTTTTAAAGCAACAAAAAATCTAATTTTGCATTTAATCGAAAATTAATCTGGCTTTTAGGGCTGAAATAAAGCGTTTTTTTACTGGAGTCGTGTCTTCAAATTCTTTTTTAATGGTGTCAACATCCCTATTGTCCGTTCTGTCAACATTATATTTCAAACGAAACAGGATATCGTATTGACGTTACCCATTTTTCAAAAGGTACTTGATGAAGGAATCAATTTAATAACTGATGAATGTTTTCGTACGCCGACTGTACCTGTAGCCTTGCAGTGTCTTAATCCCTACTTAATATTAAAATACCTAAGGGCCTACGCTAGCTGACGCGGACGCCCGCCGCGTGCGCCCGCACGCGGACCTAAAATGTACCGAAAATCCGTCGCACGCGCCCGCGCCACTTAGCGCTGTTCATACAATTTCTTATTAGACGCGCGCACGACGGGCGTCCGTTCCGGGTAATCCGCGTCAGCTAGCGTAGGCCCTTAGGCGTGCGCCCGCCGCGGACGCCCGTCGCGGACTCGCTGGCCCGCGGCGGGTATCCGGAGCGGGCACCCGCGAGCGAGCGCACGCGGCGGGCGTCCGCGTCAGCTAGCGTAGGCCCTCAGTGTGTCTGTCTGTCTGCTACCTATTCACGCATAAACCGGTGAAACGATTTAGGAGCCGTTTTCAAAAAAAATGCAATTCAGAGATTTAATTAAAACCAAATATAATTGATTCCTTTGTGTAACAAAAGCTACCTATATAGTTTATATGACTAATTTTCGTAACACGAAGGATGCGATTGTGATTTTGTTTTCATAAGCCCTCAATAGGGATGTTGACACCAATCAACTGACGTACTTTTTATGAGCTCTCAAAACACAACTCTCCCATAGAGTTTAAATGGCAATAGCAACTTATGACGTCACTTGTTAGCCAATTCAAGTAACTATTTATCTAAAATACAATTTTGCAGTTAATCGAAAATTAATCTTGTTTTTAGGGCATAAAGCGTTTTTTTACAGTCGTGAATTTTTTTTAGAAAACGACCTTTAAACGACATTTGGTAGGTATGGAGATTGTTTGAGACCCTGGGAAGGACATAGGATATTTTTTATCCCGGAATATTGTATAGTTACCGCGGGATAGTTTCGCTATAACCAAGAACTTCTTACGAAAATTGGCAGCTTAGCTAATTATGATTAAAATAAATTAAATCTTTTAATCTATCTAATATATAAAAATCTCGTGTCACGGTGTTTGTTATCGAACTCCTCCGAAACGGCTTGATCGATATTTATGAAACTTTTTCTCTTTATTGTAGTAGGCTATTTTATCTTCGCAGACGGAGTCACGGGCAACAACTAGTAATATATAAAAGCTCGTTTAATGTAAGTGTCCTCCTTTTTATAAGGAAAATTGACAATCTGGCAACCTTAAGTAATTCGAGTGGAAGTCGAAACCAACAGCGACACGACTACTCCCGTGCCGCTGGTCTCGACTGCTCTAAGAACACGCGCAGACAGAGAGCGGTCTGGAGTTCTGAGTTCCGCGTTCGGAGTTCTGCGTTCTTTCGAATGTACTGAGTCCCTTACGATAACGCACACAGCACGCGGTCAGACGAAACGGTCAAAGCGGAACGCCGCGTTCTAAGAGTTCTTTTGCCGCCGAGACAGAGAATGCCGCGTTCGCCGCGATGTCTGAAGTTACAAATACAGAAAAACTGGTCAAATTAGTTTGAAAAAGGAAATTATTATATGATTTAAGTCAAGTACACTACAAAAATAGTGACAAAAAAGCAGAAACTTGGCTTGAAATGGCCGCGTCAAGGAATTCTTCTCGTGGTTGTGTTAATTAGAGGTAGGTGCACCCAATATTTTTTACTCTTTTAGAAGTTTCTAGGCTCCATAAAATCAATGCTTCTTCTTCGAAAGATGAACTTTCTAGCGACATGTTGCACATACAAAAACATGGAACGCAAGAATTTGACCGCCTCTTGTGTGCGCTGGAACCCTCGAGCGGTCAAAACGCCGAACTCTGAACTCAGAACTCGGAACTCCAGACCGCTCTCTGTCAGCGTGCGCTCTAAGCAGTCCGTCTATGGACCGCCTTGTGCTTTTTGTGCTTATAATAGGTTATCAGTTGTGCCGTTTCATCACATGATAGCAGAAATGTCCTCTAATGGACAGAACTAAAAGGATCATCCAACATCATCATTTCAGACGAAAGACGTCCACTGCTGAACAAAGCCCTCCCACAAGGTTCTTCAACAGAGCAGCCCTTAACCAGGTCGTAGCTTCATGTTGGAGTCCTACCGATACTACTTCCGGTCCGTGGACGCCACTCGAGAACCTTTGGCCCCATCAGCCATCAATTCTACGAGCGATGTGGCCTGCCCATATGCCACTTAAGTATAGCGATTCTTCGAGCTATGTCTGTGACCTTAGTTCTTGCGCGGGTTTTCTAATTTCTAATGTGATCCCGCAGAGAAACACCAAGCATAAGGACATACCCCTCTTTAAACGGATCTCTAAATAGAAAAATCTTTCTAAGGTGTAAAAATCTCGTGTCACAGTTCAGTTGTTATAACTCCTCCGAAAGAGCTTGACAGATTTTTTATTAAATTTTTTGTGTATATTTGGTAGGTCTGAAAATAGGTCGTAGGCTATTTTTTACACCCCTTTTCTTCGCAGACGGAGTAGCAAGCAACAGCTAGTAGATTTTCAAATAAAACTAGCTAACTAAAACACCGGAATTAGGTCTTGTTTTATTAGTTCAATATTAACACTGCGGCCCTCAATAACGTACCTCCTCCTCCACACTCGAGTACAATGTACCAAGTTTTTCCTATATACTTCCGTATATAAGTTATCTTGTCTATGTAGCCACGCCTACCCCGTAAGGCGGGGCTTGCGGTGGGCGTGGTCGAATTTTTCTGATGTTCGAAAATTAGGATGCGGCATGTTCTTTTTCATCACACTTGCTCGTCAATGGCGTTATTCTATGCCTGTATACTAAATGTCAAAAGCTTAATTTGTTCTTAAGGGAGTTATGGATTTACGTACAGTTTGTCTTCCCAAGGGAGTTCTAACTTTAGTTTTAAAATTTTCAAACAGACTAAGGAGGTTTCAAGTCAGCCAACGTTTTATTTATATGTTTAAAACTTAGCTATAACCCAATTTTAATACACAAAACTTATCTACGCTTCATGAAACTTCGTTATTTTTATATTTTAAATTTATATTAAATAGTTTTGCAATAATTTTAGTAAGTATTTTTGTAACATGTTGGCAGAATGTGGCCGTATGGCCATTTGAATTCTAAACACAGTTTACATTATCTATGGTAGATGACTTGAAAAAAGTGACAATCTGTATTGGCGGGTAGCCATTATTTATTTAATTTAAGTGTTTAGAGACAAAATAATTTCATTTTTGAATTTTTTTCCCTCGCAGTGTGATGAAAATCATTGTGTGAATCACGGGTAGTAAGGGGATTACAAACTCGAGTCATTAAAAGCCCTCCGCCTCCGGCGTCGGGCTTCTAATAGGCTCTCGTTAGTAATCCCCTACTTACGGCCCTTGATGCACAATGTACTATTAAACTTTCGTGATTTTCATTCAAGTCAGTTTCGCTACGTGCTACTCGAATAAACGGGGATGTTTTTAAAATTTAACTTCACGAATACCTATGAAATAATTTATAATGAAATGTAATAAAAAAGCCGTGGTGGCCTAGTGGTTTGACCTTTGGCCTCTCAATCAGAGGGTCGTGGGTTTAAAACCCCGCTCGCACCTCTGAGTTTTACGGAATTTATGTGCGAAATTAAATAAATAAATAAATATTAGGGGACAATCTTACACAAATCGACCTAGTCCCAAACTAAGCAAAGCTTGTACTATGGGTACTAGACGACGATAAACATACTTATATAGATAAATAAATACTTAAATACATAGAAAACATCCATAACTCAGGAACAAATATTCGTGCTCATCACACAAATAAAAGGCTAAAGGTTCTCGAGTGGCGTCCGCGGACCGGAAGACGCAGTGTAGGTAGGCCTCCAACAAGATGGAGCGACGACCTGGTGAAGGTAGCGGGAACGCATTGGATGCGGATGGCGCAGGGCCGATCTGTTTGGCAAGCCTTGGGGGAGGCCTATGTTCAGCAGTGGACGTCTTTCGGCTGAAATGATGATGATGACACAAATAAATGCCCTTGCCGGGATTCGAACCCAGGACCTCTTGCTTCGTAGGCAGGGTCACTACCAAATAGGCTAAACCATGAGCACTATGAAGGAAATCATTGTGAGAAAACCTGCTTACATACACCTGCGAAGAAATTCAATAGTGTTTGAAGTAATCAATCAGCACTGGGCCCGCGTGGGAACTACGGCTCATGGCCTCTCATTCTCAGAGGAGGCCTGTGGCCTGCAGTGGGACGTATACAGGCTGGGATGAAACGATATGGAAAATCCTCGTTCAGTGCTGAACAAAAGTATCCCCCAAATAGTTCCACGGTGTCCTGCACTGCCCGGATCCGAATAGACACATACTTAAATAGGTATACATAATAAACACCTAAGACTCGAGAGCAAATATTCGTATTTTTCATACCAATATCTGCCCGACGCGGGAATCCAACCCAGGACCTCAAGCTTCGTAATCAGGTTCTCTAACCACTAGGCCATTTGGTCGTCACTTTGACTTCGACTTTGATTACCTAGAATGATTCTGAATTTTTTTTAAGAGTAATTTTTATATTCGCCGATATTTGGTAGGTATATAAATCAAGAAAGTTAGGTAACAGTGTGTATTAATTCAGTACCTAAGTAAACTACCTTTATTAGGTAAGTTATTTATAAGATCATTTAGAAGTCATTGTTTGTTGCAAAAATCACAGAAAAAAGATGCTTAATTACGCGCGACGCGGCTAACGTGCGAACTGAAGGCCGAGCGACAAGTTACTCCCTCCCCGGGAGGAGCGCCGGCCAAACATACCTAAACTGCGAAGTGAAATCCCCCTGTCTCTGCCCTATATAGTAAGTCAAGTATGTCAAGTTGGGTTTGTATTACAATACCGAAGTACGAAAGACCGAATGTATTAAAACATCGAATGGGTCAAAAGACCGACACGATTTTTTTCTGAAACCGTAAACTTCTCAGAATTTATTAAAACGGCATCATACAGAACCCATTAGGTTAGGTTAGGTTTGTTTTATAACAATCTTAAAAAGTTAACGGTTTCAGAAAAAAATCGTGTCGGTCTTTTGACCCATTCGATGTTTTAATACATTCGGTCTTTCGTACTTCGGTATTGTAATACATACCCGTCAAGTTTGGCGGTAATTTTAATACGTTGTTATTACTTCTTGCCCCTGATTGTCTACATCCGCTGTACATTTCTCGACAACTTCGTTTCCTGGGATGCCTTCAGACTTCAACTTTTAGTATTTTTTCACCAGCTTCTTGATATGGGTTTCTCCAGTTGGACTAAGCATTTTGATGGTGCCTAGGCCTTGACCAGCAGAATGGAATAGGGATGACGACTGGGTTAAAAATTGGTCATTCTAATTAGTCCGTCATTTAGATTATGGGAAAATATGGGACACGTATTTTTTGGTTTATCAAATTATTAAAAAACGACAAAGATATAGATCATCAAACTTCCGGAGTGGGGGCTTGTGACGTCACCCTTAGGTAAAAATTGTACCATATAGTGACGTCACTCGAAACTTCTAAGCACTGTATCCTCCTCATTTTTTGTTTGTCAAACAAAGGAAAAAATACATGTACAATATTTTTTAATAATCTAACTGACGGACTAAACAGTTTTTTTTAGTCGTCTAGCCTATTTCGCTAACATCCTCTTGGTAAAGAATTTGCCAAATCGACTTAATCTTAGGTTTTGGTCTTGCAAATTTGGTTTCCATAAGAGGCGGGAATGCTGAACCACAGAGGCATGTCGTCTGGTTTTATCGCTCCACGAGTGAGGAAACCTTCTAGTCTTGTACCTAAAGATGGAACCGATTCGTTCCAATCTGCTTCAGCCATTATTTCATTTAAATAAAATATGGTTTGTTTTAATATTATTGTCTTGCCGAGGTTATGATTAAATATTAGAAAACAAAAACAATGAATAAAACTTATCTATAAACTAAATATCTAGCTTAAAAACAACTAGACTAAGTCTAAAAAAGGCCCCCGTGGCATCGCACCCAAAAGGCTGGCAGCATTCCCTCTTTGAATGACGATGGCGATTCGTTGAGAGAGATGGCTGCCAGCCCGTTGTTCTCCAGTGGTGTCGACCAGACGGTTTGCATTTCTTTAATCAAGTTGTGTGCGCCAGGCCCCCAAGGACCCAGGGTCTCAAAACCAACAGCAACAAAATTGTAAGTTGAACCGAGATCCTGGTACTTTAATACTTCCCTACTCTCAGCCGCTTCAGCTGCTGCGCCAGCTTTTTTTGTTGTACCCTGAAGGTGTGAATGGGGCTAGGGTATTTTGTATTCTATGAATAAATATATAGCTTTAATGTTTAGAATTACTAGGAAAACATCGTAACAAGCCAGATAACTTACGCCATATACCCAACCGCCCGCTATATCGGGTCCCCGAACAATGTAATGAGTATGGCAGAAGGGTCTGGAAGTGCATCCTTCCCCAACTATTAAACAATTTACCGTTGTCAATTGCGAAAAAACTAGAAAGTAATAACAGTAAACAAATTAAAAGCGTGATTAAAAGATATTTAACGACCGCTTTAGCTTAGTTGGTAGTGACCCTGCCTACGAAGCAAGAGGTCCTGGGTTCAAATCCCGGTAAGGGCATTTATTTGTGTGATGAGCACGCATATTTGTTCCTGAGTTATGGATGTTTTCTATGTATTTAAGTATTTATTTATCTATATAAGTATGTTTATCGTCGTCTAGTACCCATAGTACAAGCTTTGCTTAGTTTAGGACTCGATTTGTGTAACATTGTCCCCTAATATTTATTTATTTATTTATTTATTTTTCGGGTTCCGTACCCAAAGGGTAAAAACGGGACCCTATTACTGAGGCTCCGCTGTCTGTCCGTCTGTCCGTCCGTCCGTCCGTCTGTCACCAGGCTGTATCTCATGAACCGTGGTAGCCAGACAGTTGAAATTTTCACAGATGGTGTATTTCGGTTGCCGCTATAACAACAAATACTAAAAACCAGGGGCCTGTAATGTTGCATAACAAAGTACAACTAATATTACAAGTGGAACTTTCGCTTCAGTTATATTAACTAGAAAGGGAGTTCCGCTTGTAATATAAGTTGTACTTTGTTATGCAACAGGCCCCAGAATAAAATAAATATTTAAGGGGGCTCCCATACGACAAACGTGGTTTGTTTTGCTCGTTTTTGCTCGATATTGATAACGGCAACAGGTCTACGCTTGAAATATTCACAGAATATTTAGTTATATATTCACTTTAAAAATAAATAATGTAGCGGGTTGCTAAAGTAATTGAAACCACCGGGGAAGTTTAAGACTTATATTGACGATCTACTACGACTATCGTCGTCTAGTACCCATAGTACAAGCTTTGCTTAGTTTGGGACTAGGTCGATTTGTGTGAGATTGTCCCCTAATATTATTATATTATTAATATTATATTATTATTATTTTATGTAAGATATATTTCAGAGCGAAGGGACGGATGCGCACTCAGACTTATATGTAAGTTAAAGCAAAAACCTGCATGCATGGGAAATCATGATTTATAATCATGATTTCTATAATAAATTTACTATCTACTCGTAGTGTACTATACTTAATTACGCGTGAGCAACTCAGTCTTTCGATAACCGAGGCCACGCGAAATCCTTAAAATTAGGATTAAGGACTCGTTTTGCATGTATTTGAAATGTTCTTTGTTCTTTGATTGAAATAAACAGTTTAATTTTTTTTTTAAATATTATTTTAAGTAGTCTTAATATAACTACGCGATCTTTTAAATATGCTGTTGAGTATTTGTTACAAAATGCAAGGAGATAGTTTGTAATTATGTGAATATAGACTTTAAATTTTAAATAAATTGGTATGTACGTTAACCGACTGCCTAAATCACAATCAGACGGACAAACATTCACGTTTATTCTAGTAAGAAGACCTGACTTTGTGCCACCATTATCTCTGTTATTCACTGCCGCATCCTCGAGCAAACTCTCTCTGCTCTCTCTTTCCCACATCATTCTGCAGGCGTGTCCGGGGCGGCTGAGTCTGAAAAATCAATGTTTCAGCATGAATGTTTCAGGCACATACCGCAGGTGTGGCGATCGATAGGATGTAGTTCTTCAGACAAGTCGGAACTTGATAGCAAATACAAGCTATACCAACGGCCGGTGTAAATCCTGGCATATTGCACAACTATGAAGTTTCTACATATTGACTACTAGGTTTTATAAATAAAACATGGGACCAATTGACCTAGTCCCAAACTAAGCAAAGCTGGTTCTTGTACTGTACAACGAATAAACGGGTATGTATTACTATACCGAAGTACGAAAGACCGAATGTATTAAAACATCGAATGGGTCAAAAGACCGACACGATTTTTTTCTGAAACCGTTTTTTTTAAGATTGTTATAAAACAAACCTAACCTAACCTAATGGGTTCTGTATGATGCCGTTTTAATAAATTCTAAAAAGTTTACGGTTTCAAAAAAAAATCGTGTCGGTCTTTTGACCCATTCGATGTTTTAATACATTCGGTCTTTCGTACTTCGGTATTGTAAAACACACCCGGATAAACATACTTATTGTATAGACAAAATAGCTGTTGCCCGTGACTCCATCTGCGAAGAATAGGGGCAAAAAATAGCCTACGAACGACCTATTCTCAGGCCTACCAGATATAGAGAAAAAAAATCTAAAATTCGATCAAGCCGTTTCGGAGGAGTTCGATAGCAAACACTGTGACACAAGATTTTTATGTATTAGAAATTAGAAAGATAAATAAAATCATGAGTCAATTGACACCAATTGACCTAGTCCAAAACTAAGTAAAGCTTGGACTATGGGTACTAGACAACGGATAAACATACTTATGTAGATAATATACTTAAATAGATATGAATTGAAACAATTACTTTGCTCACCCGCGACCTTACGATAGTTACGTTTATGTAAGAAATGCGTGTTCATGCAGTTATTCCACCACCACACTGTACGAACACACACAAATCACACAAACCCAACTATCGCCACCACCAAACACTGATGCGCTTCGAACTCAACCAGAGCTCATCTTCAGAGTTACCACAACCGTATGCTATGCTACCAAATGTTAAACTTTGCCAAAATTGGGTAGGTTCAACTTCGAGAAAGAGGTCAATCGACGAATTAGACTCGGCTGGGCAGCGTTCGGGAAGCTCCGCAATATCTTGCCATCCGATATACCGCAGTGTAAAGTCTTTGACCAGTGTGTGTTGCCAGTGATGACTTATGGCACTGAGACGTGGCCGCTAACGATGGGTCAAGCCGTGTCGGAGGAGTTCGGTAACAAACACCGTGACACGAGATTTTTATATATTAGATAGTATAGACAAACAAATGCAAACAAGCTTACCTCCTCAGACTCGGTGGAGCGATGATCTTCGCAAAGCGGCTGGCAAGAGCTGGATGAGAGTGGCCGAGGATCGTGCTCAGTGGCGGGGAATGGGAGAGGCCTATGTCGAGCAGTGGACGAGCATAGGCTGATGATGATGATGTATTTATATAAGCGCTACAATAACAAATAATAAAAATCTCAAGGAACACTCGGAAAAGATTTATTAAGACCTACATCTGGAATATAGCATTATATGGGAGCGAGACTTGGACATTGACTCAGCGGGACCGAGACAGATTGAGTGCGTTTGAGATGTGGTGCTGGCGGAGAATGGAGGGGATTAGCTGGACTGAAAGGAGAACTAATGAGGAGGTTTTAGAGTTGGTGGAGGAGGAAAAGCGGCTGTTAAGGACGATTGAAAATAGGAGAGGGAATATGCTGGGGCATCTGATACGACATGACAGTTACATAAAAACTATTTTGGAAGGGCGAATAGAAGGCAGGTGAGGCAGGGGAAGACCGAGACGGTCATTTATAGATCAAGCCAAAGAAAAAGTCAATGTCATGTTGTATCAGGAGCTGAAAACGCTGGCAGAGAACCGAAAAGAGTGGCGATTACTCCACCGACAAGAGCTAAGCTCTTAAATTAATGATGATGAAAAATCTCGTGTCACAGTGTTTGTTATCGAACTCCTCTGAAACGGCTTGGCCGATTTTTATGAAACTTTTTTCTCCATATTCGGTAGCTCTGAGAATAGGTCGTAGGCTATTTTTTATACCCCTATTTTTCGCGGACGGAGTCGCGGGCAACAGCTAGTAACAAATAATAAACATTAAATTAAATTAAAAATTAAGTGCGATCTCATTATTCAAAATAGCCCTTTTTATAGTGTTTAATTTTTAATACATTTGATATATGTGATGTGATACATTTTGACATAATAAAATTATTAATACTAAACGGGACTTATCACGCAAATAATATTTACCTCGACGTTTCGGCCACATTGCGGCATCCGTGGTCACGAGTTTACTGAAGTGTAGGGTGTCAAGTTCGTTTAGCCGCTCGAGTCTTTCGAACTACCCGCACTTGATTCCAACTAGAGACAAATAAAATAAATATTATCAAAGTATTATTTGCATGATAAGTCCCGTTTAGTATAATAATTATGAGTGAAAATCACGAAAGTTTAAAACAGTACATTTTGACATGCCTACAAGTTTGTATGCACTGGGGTGTTTTTCTCCTTCAGAATCTTAGAGCTGTTATAAAATTAAAAACTCATCTGTATGCTAACAGTTGCTTTCACTCAGCTAACTTTAACTGCAGACGTTAAGTTAGTTTCAATGCGAAGTGAATTGTAAACTAACGTTGCAGCATTAAACAAACCGGAGGTGTCATGACTAAGGCACGCGGCGGACACGACGTACAAATACGCGTTCTTGAATCTACATAAGCACGACGACGTCTGTACACGCGTACGCCTACATACATCGCGCGCGCACTCTTCTGGTTTCTGGCGGTTTCCGGCTATCTGCGCCTTGAGGGGTGGGGTAATTCGAATCGGTGCGGGGCGGACCGTTTCCATTCTGTACGTCAGTACTATTATATATTCTGTGACTAAGGGTAAGGCCAGATCGTAATTTTTCGAGATGCGAGTCGCCAAATTTCTGCTGCATTCGGTTTTATGCAAAAGTCCAGTTTGTGCCACATGGCGACGCAAAACTTATAATCAATTACACCGTTGGCAAGTGAGATATACTAATTATGGTTAAGTAATTTTGTTATTATTATTTGCTTTAACAATCTACAAATTATTTATTTACGCACGTAACCTTATGTATAGGTAACGCCACCAGAGTTGAGGTCACGCACACAACCACATCTCATGTAATGACAGCGGGATTTTGACGTTGTGTTGTCGTTAAACGTCAACACAACGTCAAAATCCCGCTGTCATTACATGAGAAGTGGTTGTGTGCGTGGCCTCAACTCTGGTGGAGTTACCTATAGCTATTTGTGTGCAGTTTATTTATCTATCTAAACAGTGATCCAGGTGTCACCAACGGTACTGGCTGAAAATCAGCGCTGCGCGCTGGGGTTCTAAGTATAAACGCCTCAGCATTATGCTGAGCCAGTGTCCAATTTGCAACCGCAATGACACATTCTATCTTTAGCTTTTGTGTTGTCTTTTGTTTCGTAAAAATATTGATGATGTGTCTTGTATGCCCAGTACACCTAAAGTGTATTTGCGCATAGGAAAAAAACTAAAAAGTTTTTTTCTGCCCAAAATGTCCTTAAAAAGTCGTCCCGTTTTAAAGTAACAAAAAAATGATCACGTTATGCATGGGCAATAACTGAGTAGTTTACCCTATTCCATTTATTTCAACCTGACTGACTCATCAACGCTCAGTATGCTTATTATAAAGTTTTACTTCACCAAATACTTCTCGATCGCGTTTACGTTAAAATTTCAATTGGCTAAGTAAAGTTTTATAAGAGGTGCTAGTTAAATTTTTTTCGACAGTTGGCGTTCTGAAGATCGAGAAACTGCAGCTGTTTTATTTTTATCTCCTATTGTTTACTGGAAATATTTCTTTAAGTGTTCGAGATGACATTTGTACTTTTGTCCATGTCAAACCGTTTGCGTTTCGTTTGTTTTGCGTTTTGGTGTGATCAGTGCGATTTTTGGACTATTTTTAACGACCTCCGCACAAAATAATATTAAAACTAAATTGAGAATTTTATTATTAAATCGACAGATATAATTTGAAGCATGTCCATTAGGGGAGTGGTATCGTGACCACGTCCTGCACAGCGCTGCAAGCCTGTTAGTTAGTATTTTTGGTGCATGTCGGCTACAGTAGGAACAGTGGCAGCACGGGGGAGTCGGGCCGCCAGCTGCGTGTATCGACGGGCTAGTTTTTTTAATATTAATTAATTATGTACCTACCTAATAAGTTTTCTATATTGTACTTTAAATTGTGGCAATAAATTAAATTCTATTCTATTTCTATTCTAAAATCCGGATTTTCAATTTTACCGCATTTCTCCACGATGCACGATAATTGAATCACGATTGAATATTTTCGATCACTATTTTGGAACTACTTCTTGGACAACGCAAAGTAAACGAAACGCAAACGGTTAGATTTCATTTGACATTGACAATTGATTTCGTTTTTTTTCTATTTCTACTAAAGTACTGAGCACGAACCGCTTGTCAGCCATTAAATCTCACACATGTCATCTCGAACACTTAAAAAATATTTCCAATAAATAATAGGAGATAAAAAAAAAACAGCTGCAGTTTCTCGGTCTTGAAGACGACTACTGTCGAAAAAAATATAATTAGCACCTCTTCAAAAAACTTTACTTAGCCAATTACTATGGAAACTTTCCATAGTACTTACTACTTACCTAATTGAAATTTTGACGTGGAAACTTTCCATAGTAATTGAAATATTTTAACGTAAACGTGATCGAGAACTGTTTGGTGAAGTAAAACTTATACTAAGCATACTGTCCAAACCCAAAGGCCAGGAGCAAGCTACACGCACAAGAATTCACAAACGTAGAACGGGACGACCGCCCGCTCTCCTAACTTTTTACAGACGTGTACTGCTCATCTCCTGTTGGTTTGATGCTCTAAACTTGTCTGGGCAAAATTTTATTCTCTTGCGAAATTTTGTAATAAGCCTGCTTTTCACGACTAACATGGAATAAATTGAAAGTTTACGACTTAATATTTGGCTCAAGCAAAACAAAACATCCAACAGAAACATAAAAGTCTACATATTTTGGAAATAATTCGGATCCGCATTGGCGATCCTTAGTCTCAAATGACGTACCTATCTAATGTGTTAAAAAAAAATAGTTCTGCTTGATGGACATGAAGCCGTGGTGGCCTAGCGGTTTGACATATGGCTTTTCAAGCAGAGGGTCATGGGTTCAAATCCAGGCTCGCACCTCTGAGTTTTCCGGAATTTATATCCGAAAATACGGTCGTCAAACTTTGACTTTAATATCGGTTATTATGACGCTGATTTGCAAAAAAAAATGTAATTTAAACTTTTTACTACGACTCAAAGAATTGCAGCGCATCTAGTACAATCCTTAGATGTTGCGGGTGTCTTTAGATGGCAGTGGCGTGGCCCTGTAACAAAAGCAAATCTATTCCCTCCGGGTTGCCTAAATTATCAAATGTAAAAAAAAGCCATGAGCTTTACATGAAAAACTTAAGGACTTTTGTACCTATGTAGTAGTGCACAATTGATATATAGCTTGACATTTTTCCAAATTTGGAACGTCAAATTGTAATACGGACACTCAATGACGGAAATTCAATGGTGTGTGTGAAGTTCCCAATCCGCACAAATGACTGCCAAACTATGACGGCACTAGGCAAAAGTAAAAACGCATATTTGCGTTCCCGGCAGTGACTAAGTACATTAAAGTACAAATTCCATGTCAACAAGCAAACAAATGCTGGTCTTTAATAAAAAGCGATGGAATTATATCCGATTTTTCCCGAAGCAACAAGTACCTATCTATAGGTATAATGGCATTGTTTGTTTGTTTGTCTCAGAGCGCGGGGCGCCTGTGCATTTACATCTGGAGGGGTTAGGTTTCGCTAGGATATGGTGGATACGGTTGCGTAAAAAAATTGTAAAAATATTACGACTTATACAAAACAGCCGTAAAAATCCTTGGTATTTAGGGTAGTGGTTACCCTATGGCCTTTCAAGCAGAGGGTCGTGGGTTTGAGCCCGGGCTCGCGCCTCTGAGTTTTTCGGAATTTATGTGCGAGATTACTAGCTTTAAACATCGTGAGTGAACCTATTCACGTCTGAGATGAAATTCAACGGTGTGAGTGAAGTCCCCAATCCGCACTGGGCCCGCGTGGGAACTACGGTCCAAGCCTTCTCATTAGGAGAGGTGGCCTGTGTCCTCCAGTAGGACGTCAATAGACCGAGATAATGATGATGATGATGATGATGATCCGATCCTGTTGGAATGTAGAAAAAAAGTATTCAATGTGTTATTTCCGAGATTCAAAATTTATTCAAACCCATTCTGCCCTTTTAGAGGTAGGAGAGAACTCTTTCATTAATTCTTTAACAAACATACTCAAAAATATTTACACACTTTCATATTTTTAATAGTATTAGTGGGAAGTGAAATCAGAAATCAAAACCAGTTTTGTAGAAAAAATACAATACAATACAATACAATACAATGACTCTTTATTGCACACCAGGAATAGTAAGCAATACATAAAACAGGTACACAGAGAGAAAGATACAAGGTAAGCAATAGGCGGCCTTATCGCTTAAGAGCGATCTCTTCCAGGCAACCCTTTACCAGAAAGAAGGAAAGACTAGTTTACAGCAGGTGGTGCATCAACAGTGGATCAGAAAATATTACGAGCTTTTAGTTGACTGTTCATACTAAATACTAAATACTAAATAAATAAATACTAAATACTAAATAAATATTAAATTACTAATAAATATTATATATTAAATATTAATATTAAATATTAAATATTATATATTAAATATTAAATATTAAATTACTAAATACTAAATTACTATACTAAATTACTAAATTTCATACTAAATTTCTTCCACACAAACACATAAATAGGTACTCGTAACACAAACGCTTAATTGTACCCCTATAAAAATAATACCATTTACCGTGGAAAATATAAGAAGTCTTATCCACTTACTTTCCTTAATGTCCCTAAGCCCCAAGAAGCTGTATAAAATACCAATTATTCCTCGCAGCCAGCATATTTTACGGCTCTATTTACCATGCGGATTATGGCTTTATGTTAAAAACTGTTCCATTTTGTAATGAAATAAGAAAACGATATACATTTGCGTATGCAAATCTCTTACGGATGAAAAAAGTTGAGTGACTTTAAGGGAGCATTTGTTCGATATCAAGATTAAAGTCGTGGCCTTAGAAGTGTGCCCTGGGTGATCCTAAACGGCACTGGTGACGATGAAGTTTGTAATTTTCTATTTATTTATTTATTTATTTATTTATTTATTTCTTTGCAAGAATGTAGTTTTACAAAACAAGGTGTTATTTTTAATTTATGTCCAATACATTCTGCTTTGATAAACATGCAAAGTTTGTGTTATATTAAATTAAAATTAGATTAAATTATACCAATAAAAAATAAACAGTTCATGTCATAACAAAACTTAATTTTAAATGTCCAAATGCAACAAGAACATCAATAATAAGTATAATAACAGTCAAGATAAGCAAATAGGAATTAAATTATTAATCAAAGGAATGTCATGTTACAATTTATAAAATGAAATGAAATCATCAGAAGTCTAGTACCTAGTGCCCATGTAGTTGTAGCTAAAATATTTGTCCAGACTATAAAAGCAATTCTGTAACAACCAGTCTGTAAGTTTTCCCTTAAATTTGTTTACAGGCATTTCTTTAAATTCTGATGATAACTTATTGTATATTTTAATGCACATGAAATAAACGTTTTTTTTTGTGGAAGCCAAATGGTACAATGGGACTATAAGCTTGTGTCTATGCTGCTTATTTATTTGTTATCTTCAAATATATAGCAAATAAATAAGCCATTGAACCACTACAAAATATTGTACAGACGCAAGATATTCTGATACAAAATGCATCGGTGCACGTTCGCGCTAAACGGTTATTAAAAACGCCTCTAATAATGGCGCGCTGTCAAACTGACAGATGGCGTTTGGTGCGGCAACGAGCAACAAAATGGCGGGTGCGTGCTGTATCGGAAAAATCTAGGTACGTTTTCAATGTTTCACGACATTTCACGCCGTTTTAAGAACGACGGTAGTCCGGGTTGAGATGCGATGCCTAAAGAATCCTGAAAGACGTGAGGAACACACACTACACTGCGACTAGACCAGCTTTTTTGCTCAATTGGCCGCGAAAAAGCTCCCCGACACATGCAATTTTACATGGGTGTTCTTTATTTGATTTGCTAACGGGACGAATTGCGAACGGGACGAATTGCCGAACGGGACGATTAGCGAACGGGACCATTTGCGGCAAAAAGATTTTACAGTGTTGTACAGTGGAAATAAGCTTCAGTTTTAAAATCGCCTAGACGACATGCATCATAGATAAACTCACACACATATTAAAGAAATGGTTTTCTGATAGCTATTTGCTATAAATTATTATGTTAAGTACCTACGTGATATCAACAAAACATCTCGGAATAAAATCCGAACAAAAACCTTTGTTCATGTTCATCACCATCATATCAGTCAAAGACGTCCACTGCTGGGCAAAGGCTTCAAAGGCACACCTAGACATAACATCGTTTCTTAACAAATAATTACAACTTGGCTAAATACCTGGAATTCAATAAAACTAACCTCCAAAATGGACAGCTCAATTTCCTGGCATCCGAACGGCGCCGGCGCTATCAGTTCGAAATTTGAATCCTGCTGACCGGATGCGGCGTCGAACGTCCGCCGATTCCGGTTTAGGTTGGCAGCATTGGAAGTTGACGTTCGGCGTTATTTTTTTGGCACAGATCTGAAGGGCTATTCAGCCGCTTGGTTGTGTATTACGATGTAAAACAGTAGAAAGCGCAAGAAAAAGGAAGTGATTTTTTTATACAAAAACTCAACAATAACCTGGTAAGAAAAAAATCATTTTTTTCGAAAATGCCATATTATTAAAAGTCCGCGACTAAAAAAAAACTATATTCACCTCAAAACTGATAATGTTATGTGACTGAAAAAAAAAAGTTTCTTGTCGGATTTTTTTTCAACAGAGTTTTTCCGAACCAGGGAACATTCTTCGACTTAAATAAAGACATTTTGACTTTGTCTTTGACTTTAAGTGCCTGAAAGCTCAAATATGGTCAGGCCCCAACGCTGGTTTTTCAGTGAGACCAATTAATCACAGATCAACTGTCCCGATTTCTTTTCCCAAAACTTGGCAACTGTGGCTCCAATCTAGTCTAATATATAAAAATCTCGTGTCACGGTGTTTGTTATTGCTTATCGCACTCCTCCGACACAGCTTGACCTATTTTTATGAAATTTTTTCTCTATTTTTGGTAGCTCTGAGAATAGGTCGTAGGCTATTATTTATATCCCTATTCTTCGCGGACGGAGTCGCGGGCAACAGCTAATCTAATATATAAGAAACTCGTGTCACGGTGTTTGTTACCGAACTCCTCCGAGACGGTTTGACCGATTTTTATGAAACTTTTTTCTCTATGTTTGGTAGGTCTGAGAATTGGTCGTAGGCTATTTTTTATACTCCTATTCTTCTCAGACGGAGTCGCGGGCAACAGCTAGTCTAGTCTTCTCTAAAATATAAAAATCTCGTGTCACGGTGTTTGTTATCGAACTCCTCCGAAACGGCTGGATCCATTTTTATCATATTTTTTCTTTATATTTTGTAAGTAACAGCTAATAGTAACGTAATAATATTTCGCCAAATAGAATTAAATTAAAATTTACCTACGTCTTTGCGCGTATCATCGACAATATCTTCATAGGCTTTGACACAGCTTCTTAACAAAACAGATAACGTCGCCATGTTAATTAAATACATGTATGTATGACAGTGCCCTTATCACACGGACAGACAGACACACGAAAGGGACAAAAGCGCGCTTCCGCTTGCGCTACTGTGTGACATGTTGGTACTATTTGTTTGCGAATTTAATTTGAAACACAAATAAATAAATAAATAATAAATATTAGGGGACAATCTTACACAAATCGACCTAGTCCCAAACTAAGCAAAGCTTGTACTATGGGTACTAGACGACGATAAACATACTTATATAAATAAATACTTAAATACATAGAAAACATCCATAACTCAGGAACAAATATTCGTGCTCATCACACAAATAAATGCCCTTACCGGGTTTTGAACCCAGGACCTCTTGCTTCGTAGGCAGGGTCACTACCAACTAGGCTAAAGCGGTCGTTAAATCGCCTCATCATCCTCATCACAGCCTATTTACGTCCCACTGCAGGGCACAGGCCCTCAGAATGAGAAGGTTTGGGCCGTAGTTCCCACGCGGGCCCAGTGCGGATTGGGTACTTCACACACACCATCGCATTTCTTCGCAAGTGTATTCAGGTCTCCTCACTAACACGATGTTTTCACATAGTTAAGAATTTATTTATTAAGGGCAACTCATAGCCTAGCAATTAGAATCTTTAAAAATAAAGATTGGCTAGTGGTTAGGTACCTAGGTATGTTCCTTCACCAGCGGGGGAGGCCGGGGAGTGCCGAGCCCGCATTGCACGGTGGCGACAGAGGAGCCCCATCCCGGGGCGGCCGGTGGGCGTTGCGGTGACTCCTTGTGCTACCGTGGCGTTCACAATGGTATTGGGCCCCCGGCACTCTCACTGACCGTACGAAACGCAAGCAGGATTACTGCTGCTTCACGCCGGTGTTCTGTGAGAGGGTGGCACTGCCCCGGACGAGCCGGCCCATTCGTGATGCAGCGGCTACCTACAACATGGCTCTACCACTCTTACTTTTGTCAAAACTGGTAGACCACTTTCTTGGTCGACCGTACTTACTGTCGCTTCTTACGATATCCACGGAAAAATGGAGAGACTCGGTTCGAGACCAATCGAGTTCGCATCGTGAACAGTTAGTACCGCAGCCACTAGTGATATCTCGCGACGTTTCCTGTCTCGTGTTTTTGATACGAAGGGGACTGTGACCTATTTAGATGTTTACACGTGCTATTGTCGTTTATTGTTGTTTTGCATGGAGCAGTTACCACGAGAGGTGCCTTAGCAGTTTAGCTTATTTGAACCCACGGAAGAACATGTTTGACGACCGGAAGGCCTTTTTTTTTTGGTTTGGAAAATGCACCTTATGCATCGTCTCCGTTCGGGAAAACAGAGGTATGTGGGGCTCTCCCCAAGGGGCCTACCCACTAATAACCACACGGATTCCCTCGTTGCCATTGTGAACGCCACGGGAGCAAAATGTGTCACCGCAACGCCCACCGGCCGCCCCGGGATGGGGCTCCTCTGTCGACACCGTGCAATGCGGGCTCGGCACTCCCCGGCCTCCCCCGCTGGTGAAGGATTGTTTAAAAAGGTTTACTCCACGTGGCTTCCGCAGATGCCCACGTTCCCGGCAAGCCGGGGTTACGTGCCCTCACGTTAGCTCCCGCGCCCTCATGTCCTGCTCTGAAAGCAGAGCGGTACCGAGGGTACGGTCGCTTTCGCCCACCAGGCTCCCCCTCGCCTTTCCCTGTCCGCCGTGGCAGAGCAGGTACTCAGATCGGGTTCGCCTCCGACGCCCGGATGGCCTAGTGGTTAGAGAACCTGACTACGAAGATTGAGGTCCCGGGTTCGATTCCTAGTGGGGGCAGATATTTGTGTGTAAAATACGAATGTTTGTGCTCGAGTCTTGGATGTTTAATAGGCTTGCGTTTGACCACAATCACGCCTTATGGAAAGCGAAGATGAGGCCTACGATGGAGCACGCTTGCCTAGTAAATGCTCGTTCACCCTAGACTTGAAAGCGGCCAGATTGTAACGTTCAGGGAACACAGACACTCTGGTAGGGAATTCCTCTCCAACAATGAAATGAATATTAACCGAACTAAATGATATGGCGTACAAAATAACTACTCGTAGCCAATTCACCGTTTCCACATCAAGTTAGTATCAGTTAGACGGGGTGACGAACAATGCCGCCTGTAAACAAAGCAGGTGGAAATTGAGTTTTCAATGTTTTACGTCGCACCTTAGCTGTAGCTGGTAAACTTTGAACTGAAGACAAATTAAATCTATACATATAATAAATCTGTAACAAGTCGGTGTCTGTACATTGATTATATTTGAGAAAAACTGTTACTAGGGCTATAATATTAACGCAATAGAACCCAAAAAAATGTTTGTCTGTACGTTTGTGCAAGCTAATCTAAGGAACGGCTTAACCTAGAGGAATGCGGTTTTGACTGATGCGTTGTCCTTTTTTGGGTAAACATTTAGAGATTATTTCATTTAAATGGGTACACAAATAAAAAAGATATGTCAGTTTAAAGAATTTTATTGAAAAGTTTCGGAAGAACCGTTATTGATTTCGCAAAAAGTTCGATTAACTATTAAAGTTTTGGTTGGATTGCATGCTTGAAATATTTATGGTTTACGCGAGCGAAGCCGCGAGTAAAAGCTAGTAAGTAATATTTTATTGGAAATTAATCAACAAGTAACCAAACCAAACATACCGACATAACCAAACGGATTAGCTCGTTGAAATAGCAATGGGCAGAACAGATGGCCGGTGGGGCCGAAAAGTTCTCGAATGGAGACCACGGACTGGCAAACGCAGCCTGGGACGACCACCAACAAGATGGACGGACGATTTGGTAAAGGCCGCAGGTTCAAAGTGTATGCAGCCTCTCCCAACCGAATTAGAATTTAGAATGAGAATCAGTGAGAGAGATGTCCAGCAGTCAAGTGGACGTCCTGCGGCTGAAATGATGATGATGATGATGAATCAATAAGTAAGTAGTTCGTGATTATGTCCCAAAAAATATTGGTCATCAGTGAGAATCGAGAGCGTTTAAAACATAAGTAAAATAAGTTTATGCAAAAAAATATTGTTTTGTACAAACTTCTTTCACTTGCAATGTTTAAGAGGCTGACAACACCTAATTTTGTTGAAATTGATGTCATTTAAACAGTTTTTTAAGAAAAACTGTTTGTTCTAGCACATCAAAAAATTATATGTTAATAATTCATCATATTTCAAAGACCGTGGACGGACTCGATACATAATTGGACGAAATCGGCTCGATAGAAAATAATTGCAAAGATATGTCTTAAAATCATCATTAAACGGTTCTATGTCTTTATTTTTTTGGCGTATGCGTCTGCAATTAAAAACATGAAGTGAACATATTCATACCTAAACCGCTAACGAGTCATATTTCACAAATAATCCACAGTTTTTTTTTAATTCAATATTTGCCCGATAAATTTCAATATACCCGGTTGCCCAGTAATAGCGGCATCTCGTTTACTCCGATACAAATAGACAGTGTGCGCCGACGTTGGTGTTGACAGCGTCTTAAGTATTTGTCAAGATCAATTCTTGTAAACCGACATGAAGCGATCGGATTGTTACCTACTCACTCTCCGTATGACCGACAATAACATCAAATGTCATACCTACGAGTACTACTAATACTTTTTAACTTCAAAATTCCAACATATCGCCGAGCTTCAGTACGCCTCGCCTCATTTGAAATAGGACATTGTACTGGTTGAGTACAAAAAATAGCTCTTACAAACTCTTTTTCAAATCGTGTCCTACCCTTTGAGGTTGAGTTAGTTTAAAGTGCCATGTTCTTAGTTTAACAGCCAACGCAACCAGTCAGTTCGATCCCAGACAATGCCCGACGCCGCGAAGCCGCAAAAGATTAAAACTTGTGCACTATTTACAATGTCTATTCTGTTCTCTAAATAGTAGCTGTAAGCATCATAAATATGTATAGGTATGTGTCTTTGTCTGTGCCATTTACTGAAAAATATCATGGTAAAATTACAAACGAAATTTCGCATTAAAATTCCGAAAAATAAGAACCGCGAGCCCGTAAACGAGACAACGATCCGGATACATCTTTTTTCCAAATCATCATCCCAGCATATACTTATACGTCCCACTGCAGAGCACAGGCACAGAATAAGTAATATGTAACCAGTAATCTAACTTCATACTAGAGCGCCCGATCGACGCACGCACACAGCCTAGCGTCACAAAATAAAAAGGTACAGAAGTCAATCAAGTGTATGTACTTCACTTTTCATACCTACGCTCGGCGGTCGCTCTAGGGTTGTCAATTATGGCATATGCACATAACACTTATCGTGAAAGTGGCACTCGTTTCTAGTTGTTTGATTTATTGTTGATATTCAAACGGGAAGAATGGAAATATAAAATAATAATAATTAAAATACCTACCTACAAAATTTAGCGATTGTCAATTTTCACTATCGAAAATCCCTAATAACTTCTAAACGGATTATCCTAGTTATACAATTTCCATTGTCCTATCGGTTTTAGACCTAAACCTATCTAATGACACTAAAAACAACACAATATCTATACAAACAAAAAAACATGTTTTCAACTTACGTAATATTAGTGGCATGAATTTATCTTACAAAAATGTAGTTAGGTAAAAGTACCTAACCATATTTTTTGTAAGGTAACGTTTATTTATACTGATTCAAAATAGGAAACTATTATTACTTTGGGAGTCGGGGCGAGGTGCTTACCTATCTACCTAACTATTCTATGTAACGTTAAAATCAACCATCGAAATACAAGCAGATACCTACTAAACTTACCTCTCTGAAACCACTGGTAGCTTAAAAAACGACCATTCACCGTTTAGGGTTGAATTTAAACAACCGTCCACTGAACAGTTACCTATAATAACCTTTTTTTTGTTGCTCCATTATTGCACTCGAAAAATTCCACAGACGCGCGACACAAAATAAATAAGTACGCGCGACCACAGCGCGCGCCTCACGCGGATGGCAATCGCGCTCGGACTGATTCGAACTGATCCGAAATATCGTGTCTGTGAACAGTGTCTGTGTGCGTTGCTCGAGCGCACTTTGTATGTAGATTTATTTCTGTACCTTTTTATTTTGTGCTAGCGTCTTACACGGCCGCTAACCAATCTTCGCTAGACAAAACAATGCAGTTCCCACGCCGCGCGCCTGTAAGACGCTTGGCTGTGTGCGTGCGTCGATTCGGGCGCTCTAGTATGAAGTTGGTTGGATTACTGGTTACATATTACTTATTCTGTGGCACAGGCCTGAATTAGAGGGCTTGGGCCGTAGTTCCCACATGGAACCAGTACGGATTAGGAACTTCCAAATATTTCAAATAAAAAAAATATTTTCTTACTAGCTGATGCCCGCGGATTCGCCGCCGCTGTATTACACTACCGCCAAAAAGTTCAAGACCAAAACTATTTTTAGTTTTATTATCATGAATTCTTCTAAAAAACGTCAAATTGTAATCAATATAACACAACGTAAATTAATTATCAGCATATACTCTTTTCAATACATTTTTAAGATAAAATGATTTAATTGAGAATATAACTATAGGTACCTACTTAAAATAATTATTTTTTAAATTAGATATTTAAATGTTATTATTTGTTCTAAGAACTTCAAAATTGAAACCAAACGACTGCTCAGTTCCTCATATGTCATCTAAGTTCATATAAAATGATAATGAGTGATAAAAATCTAAATCGAGTCAGCTTCCTGGGGTACCAAGTGAAAATCTTCGGAATAATGGGCTTCAGCCTCGAACATCTATGGCACAACGTTCTGTTATCAATGTTATCATTCTAATTGGAGGAATGCAAGACAGAGCGATATTTAGCCGATAAACTGAGTATTTTTTGTTTTTGGTCTTTTTGACGGTAGTGTAGATTAAACCGTATTTTCCCGAGGGAATGAGATATTTTCCCGTGGTAAAAAGTAGCCTATGTCACTAGTCACTTTCCAGCCCTTCAACTATGTCCGTACAAAAAATCACGGCAATCCGTCGCTCAGTTCCGACGTGAAAGGACAAAAACAAACACTTTCACATTTATAATATTAGAATGGATTATTTCGTATTATGCATATTATACCCAGACACTTTGATCAATTATAACTGTAGATCCACAGTCGCGCGCCCGAAAATGTCCGAGCCAAATGAGCGCCACTTTGATAAAGTGGCCTTCTTTTTTCTCAGTACGTTGCGTGAAATTGTCAAGTTTAGCTGTCAAGTGTCAACCGAAATTCGACTGAAATGAAGTAAAGACAAGGTTCAAATTTCTGTGTAGGTGATGATTTTATTGTTATGCAAACAAATAAAAAATTTCGGACACATTTTGAAGGGGATTTTGTTCGGCAATGTGTATCTTCAGTTATAATTGATCAAAGCCCAGACATGGTGGCCTAGTCGTTTGATCTATGGCCTCTTAAGTGGAGGGTCGTGGGTTCAAATCCCAGCTCGCGCCTCTTAGTTTTTCGGAATTTATGTGCGAAATTACATTTGTAATTTACCATGAGTTTTACGGGGAAGGAAAACATCGTGAGGTAACCTGCATACACCTACGAAGAAATTCAATGGTGTAAAGTTTCCAATGCGCACGGGGCCCGCGTGGGAACTACGACCCCAGCCCTTTCATTCTGAGAGGAGGCCTGTGCGTGCCCTGCAGTAACGTATGTAGGCTGGGATGATGATACTGATTACTTAGTTTGGTTTATACCTTCAATCGTAACGATTCTAAACTAAAATACTGGTAAATCAGTCTTTGATCAATTAGGTATAACTGTAGATCCACAGTCGCGCGCCCGAAAATGTCCGAGCCAAATGAGCGCCACTTTGATAAAGTGGCCTTCTTTTTTCTCAGAACGTTGCGTGAAATTTCAAGTTTAGCTGTCAAGTGGAGTTTTGCCGCTACCGAAATTCGACTGTAATGATGTAAAAACTAGGTTCAAATTTCTGTGTAGGTGATGATTTTAATTGTTATGCAAACAAATAAAAAAGTTCGGACATTCTTTGAAGGGGATTTTGTTCGGCAATGTGTATCTTCAGTTATAATTGATCAAAGAAATCAGTATTATTTTTAATATCGATATTACAGTACCAGTGAAACTGTGGCAACATTTGAAGGATTGATGTAAATAATTCGAAGACACGACTCCAGTAAAAAAGCGCTTTACTTTAGCCCTGAAAACCAGATTAGTTTTCTATTAACTGCAAAATTAGATTTTTTGTTGCTTTAACCATTTAATTTAAGCCTCATCGCCAATCTTTACTCCTCAAAATTTTGTACAAAAAGAAAATGCAATAACTTTAATTTCAATACTAAATGAAAAAAAAAAAACACCTGTATAATTCCCGTTCCCATGGGAATTCCGGGAAAATATATATCCTATGTCACTCACGGAACTGAGACGAATCTAATGACACCTCACATTTTAAAATCCATTGAGCCGTTCAGGCTGCAGGGCGTGCCAAAGAATGATGTACATACGCTCGAAAAACATAACCCTTCTTCGATAGTCGGGTGAAAAGATGATGTTACAGGGAGACCTTTTTGAGATCGTTGCCCTATAACGGGTTAAAACAAATAAATAGTTAGTTGATTGAGCTGGCGAACAAGTGACGTCATAAGTTGCTGTTGCCATCAAACCCTATGGGACAATTGTGTTTTGGCAGCTCATAAAAAGTACGTCAGATGGTGGTGTCAACATCCATATTCTGGACTCGCCTATAGTCCACCACATCTTATCTCGCTTCGTAGCTGGACCTTTTTGTAACTCGCGAATGACGTGAAGGGGTCATTTTATAGCCCGAGGCATCGATCCCTGGATATTGTGTTTGTATTGTGCTCGGACGGGCCAATGTTTGCACGAGGCCGACACCTTTATGTATTAGACGAGAGGACTGTGTATCTACGAAACGATATGTGTATCTGTGAATTTGACTGTTTACGTCATCTTAGGACTTCATGAAAACTGGATTTTATAGGGTTCCGCACCCAAAGGGTAAAAACGGGACTCTATCACTGAGACTTCGCTGTCCGTCCGTCCGTCTGTCTCCAAGCTGTATCTCTCGAACCGTGATAGCTATACAGTTGAAATTTTCACAGATGAGTATTTATTTGTGTGGCCGCTATAACAACGAATACTAAAAAATAGAATAAAATAAATATTTAAGGGGGCTCCCATACAACAAACGTGATTTTTTTGCTCGTTATGGCTCGATTTTGATAACGGCAACAGGTAGACTCTTGAAATATTCACGGAATATTTAGTTATATATTTACTTTAAAAATAAATAATTAAATTAAAATAAATCAAATATTTAAGGGGGGCTCCCATACAGTTTTACTTTATTTTATTTTAATATATATAGTTGGGTCATTATTCGAGCGTTTCAACCGCCTCACTTTCGTGGTCACGTTTTCTACGAATCTGCTGTAGATTTTGATGGCGTTTTCGGTTATTTATTAGAGTACCTGTACTTCTACCACATAGTTAAAAACTGCATCATAATCTTTTGCCATTTCTACAAAAAAGTGTCCACGAAATTGAGGCGGTTGAAACGCTCAAATAATGACCCAGTTAGTTTTGATTTTTATAGTTTTGTTAGTGTAGGGGAGACCGAGGACAGTTGACACAGAGGAGAGTAGAAACAACGTCGATTTTTTTAGAACTTATTAACTGCTAGAGAGCTCGCAATAGCGCGCGTTTTTTAGTTCAAGTCTCGAGCTATCAAACACGCGCTATTGCGAGCTCGCTAGCAGTTAATAAGTTCTAAAAAATCGACGTTGTGTCTACTCTCCTCTGTGTCAACTGTCCTCGGTCTCCCCTATATTAGATATTTTATTTTGTAAGTTCTTAGATACATTCTAATATTTGTAGAATCTACAGTATTTTTAGCAGGGATATCATGAATAGTGATTTTCCCGAATACCAAATGTTCGGCCAAGCGCTAGGATTTTTAAAACAACTCATAATGTACAGTCAGCGTGAATATGCAAAGCGCGCTCCATTAATCTGGCTGAGTGTTATCGTTTTTGAGCCGAGTGTACTCTAATGAACATTTTTGTACATTCCGCGACGCACTGTAGCTGGGGGCAGTGGCTACATGTCTAAAGCTCGGTGTAACTTATAAGTTGCATTAAATTGCTGTACCTATACTAGAAATGTTTAGTTAAATTATCATGCGACTAAACTAAAGAGCTCGTCGATAACGCGACGCGTGGAAGTCAGTTGCCAATATTGCATTTGGCTGATATACCCGACGCCATAACTGTTGGTTGGTCATGTTGGTTTACATGATGATGATGATTACGGGATTGGGAACTAATTATCCTATTTTTGCTTCCTGAAACAAAGCCGCTTGCAAATTAACGACCGCTTTAGCCTAGTTGGTAGTGACCCTGCCTACGAAGCAAGAGGTCCTGAGTTCGAATCCCGGTAAGGGCATTTATTTGTGTGATGAGCACGAATATTTGTTCCTGAGTTATGGATGTTTTCTATGTATTTAAGTATTTATTTATCTATATTAAGTATGTTTATCGTCGTCTAGTACACATAGTACAAGCTTTGCTTAGTTTGGGACTAGGTCGATTTGTGTAAGATTGTCCCGTGATATTTTTTTTTTTAATTATCAATAAACTTTACATGCCTACTTATAAATAAAATTATTACTGCTCAGTGCCAAAATTCAAAATAACAACCCGCCGACTTTTTTTTTGCCTTAGGGCGATTTTTCAATCCCCAGATAAAATAATTTGTTGAATCAAAGTTACTTTGCGGAGGTCCATATTAATGAGCAAAGTAATTGTTTCAGTTCTTTCCACAGACAAAAGTATCCGTCCCTCAAAACTATCGCTTTTCTTTTCTTAAGTCATAAAAAAAATAGTTTGAAAAACTGAAACCTGACTACGGAAAAAAACGTGCTCTCATCGTCATCATCATCATCAGCCTATATTCGTCCACTGCTGGACATAGGCCTCTCCCATGGCACGCCACTGAGCAAGATCCTCGGCCACTCTCATCCAGCTCTTGCCAGCTGCCTTGCGAAGATCATTGCGCCACCGAGTCTGAAGACGTCCTACGCTACGTTTGCCGATCCGTGGTCTCCACTCAAGAACTCGTCTACCCCAACGGTTATCGGTTCTTCGGGTTATATGGCCGACCCATTGCCACTTCAGCGTGCTAATGCGGTGGGCTATGTCGATAAGTTTGGTTCTTTGTCGGATCACTTCGTTACGAATTCGATCTTTTAGAGAAACTCCAAGCATAGCACGTTGAGCAACCTTAAATTTAAAACAAAAAAAAAGCGCTCTAAAAAGTATGAACTAGTCTTGCCGCTCAAACGAAATTGATATTAGATAGATAACTTTGTGACTGTATCTGTATACAAATTTGACGATTTTCGGAGCTAAATAGCTCCTCAACACTTATCTTAAACTAAAAACCTATTAAGAAACCTCTTCATCATTTTTTAAGATCTATCTAATAATGTCTCACGCACACTCTTAATTTCTTTTCATAATCCCTCGGTTTTTTTATGTAAAATCCGACCTATATTTTTTATATATATTAAGGTATCCTATGCCTACCGGAGCATAATAACAAAACGATTGACACCTTATTTATTAAAAGCAATTGAGTAGTCTCGACGATACGGTGGAACATCCGTAAATACAAACATTAGACTGCTAACATCAACACACAGACAAAGCTTACATTTATATGGCAGATACTTTTATCTGGGGATTGAAAAATCGGCACTTAACGTAACCGGGCTATCTCGAGTCACCATTACGCCCTGCGCGTGTGCCTCATAATGAAGTGCTCATGCCCATTTGTCCGTCTGTCCGTCTAAACCTAACGTTACAACTAAACGTTTAAAATGCTTTTTACGTGTAAATTAAAGCTTGACGCTGAAAAATACAGCAAACTAAGTATTTTACAAGCTCTTGCTCAACTTTTTTTTATTGTGAGAGGGAGGAAAACGAGCAAGCGGCTCATCTGATGGAAAATGATCACCACCGCCCATAAATATCAACAACTCAAAGAGAGTCACCAATCTGTTGCCGGCATTTAAAGTAAGTAACCCCTTTTCTTGAAAGCCCCGATGTAATCAGACGACCAGATGGCCTAGTGGTTAGAGACCCTGACTATGAAGCTTGAGGTCCCGGGTTCGATTCCCGTGTCGGGGCAGATATTTGTATGAAAAATACGAATGTTTGTTCTCGGGTCTTGGGTGTTTAATATGTATTTAAGTATGTATCTATCTATATAAGTATGTTTATCCGTTGCCTAGTACCCATAACACAAGCTTTGCTAAGCTTACTTTGGGACTAGGTCAATTGGTGTGAATTGTCCCGTGATATTTATTTTATTTATTTTATTTTTAATAGTTGTCTGGAAACTTGTACGTTGTTTGTTTGTCAAATATTGCAAGATCAATTTAACCCACTTTTGGGGATCGGATTGACTTCAAATTTAGTACGGATATGTAGCTTCCAACAAAATGGAGCGACGACCTGGTTAAGGTTGCGGGAACGCGTTGGATGCGGATGGCGCGGGACCGATCTGTTTGGCGAGCCTTGGGGGAGGCCTATGTTCAGCAGTGGACGTCTTTCGGCTAAAATGATGATGATGATGTTATAGCTTAGATGATAATGCATGTACAGTCAACAAAAATTACTGACAGCTAAAAAGCTTGTATTAAAAACAACATTATTGTTACGACTGACATTATTTTTTTTATTTTTTTTTTTTTTATGTTAGAAAGGCCAGACAAACGAACTAGTGGGTCACCAGATGTTAAATGATCACCACTGTCCATAGACACCCTGCAGCGCTTTACGCGATGCCAGTGCGTTATCGGCCCTTAAGGAGAGGGAATAGGGGAAGGGGGAGGGGGAGTGGGAGAGGGAAGGGGTGAGGTATTGGGCCCCCGGCACTCTCACTGACCGTACGAAACGCAAGCAGGATTACTGCTGCTTCACGCCGGTTTTCTGTGAGAGGGTGGTACTGCCCCGGACGAGCCGGCCCATTTGTGATGCAGCGGCTAGCTACAACATGGCTCTACCACTACTACCACTATTATGATACCTTTCCGCATATTTCAACTTGGGTGGGTTGATTTATACTTACTTACTGTTTTAAACTTTCGTGATTTTCACTCATAATTATTATACTAAACGGAACTTATCACGCGAACAATATTTACCTCAACGTTTCGGCCACAATGCATGATTTCTCAAAAAATTCGATTTAAAATTTAGATGCTCCAATAAGGAAGTCATTTTTTCAGTTCATAGCGCGGCCGAGACGCACGCCACCTCGCAATAAAGTCTAAAGTTATTATATCTAATTATCCATTCAGGTCCATATCAATGAACTGAAACAATTACTTTGCTGACCCGCGACCTTCGATGCACAGAAAAAAAACCAGAAAAAAGATCAGCGCTGGGAATCGAACCCAGGGCCTCAGCATTCCGTGCCATGTGCCATTCCCCTACACCACCACTGGTCAGGAGTCTAGACACGAATTTTTCCTATACATTCATATCTCAATTTGTTAGATCACCACTTGCGTGATACAGCGCCATCTATGTTATACCCTCATCGAGATATTTCAACACTCCTTCGGAACTACCCGCTCACCCGGACAAGAGATGTCGCTACCTGTCCAAACTTTAACAAGTTTGATTTGAAGTATCTTTTTGGTATTTTTATTTTTCAACTTCATATTTTATTACTTTTACGGTCATCCCGTGAAAACCATAATATTACAAGCATGATTAATTCAATGAGAGAACACGCTCGTCGCTCCGCTTCCCGCCCCGCTGCCCGCTGGCGCCCACTCCACGGCCTAAGTCTATATCGGACTGCAATCCTGAACTTGAAATGTTTGAGACATACTCTCAGTTAGTGCACCCAAGTGCAATAACTTTACCTAAATGAGATAAGCAGGAAAATTGGACTGTCATCCGCAGTGAACATTTTTGGATACAAGCCAATTCACGTGAGCTTTAATGGAACCCTGTCACAGTGACTTCGTGATTTAGAAGTATGATAATCTATCTATACTCTTCGCGCTTAGGGTGCTTTGCCAAAGCTACGCTACGATACTATGTATCCGTTTCCATTAATGCTGAGCTATGTAATCGGACGAGAAAGATTCAAAGTTGAAGGCAACAGCTTTTCTATATCTTCTTAATAAATAAAAAATAATCACCGAAATGTATATAGAGCTTCATCATCATCATCATCATCATCATCATTTCAGCCGAAAGACGTCCACTGCTGAATATAGGCCTCCCCAAGGCTCGCCAAACAGATCGGCCCTGCGCCATCCGCATCCAATGCGTTCCCGCTACCTTCACCAGGTCGTCGCTCCATCTTGTTGGAGGCCTACCTACACTGCGTCTTCCGGTCCGCGGACGCCACTCGAGAACCTTTCGGCCCCATCGGCCGTCAGTTCTACGGGCGATGTGCCCTGCCCACTGCCACTTAAGTCTAGCGATTCTTCGAGCTATGTCCGTGACTTTAGTTCTTGCGCGGATTTCATCATTTCTAATGCGATCCCGCTGAGAAACTCCAAACATAGCCCTCTCCATCGCCCTCTGAGTGACCTTGAGCTTTCTTATAAGACCCATCGTTAGCAGCCACGTCTCAGTGCCATAAGTCATCACTATGTGTGTGTGTGTGTGTAAGTATGTAGAGCTTGTCTAAGCTAAAATGACGCGCGCCCCTTTACTGAATCAGTCGATTTGGATTTGGGAGCGCTAATTATTCCGTTAACTATGATCAGTGTGCAACATCACGATCGACAAATCGCATGAAAAATCCCGGGGCGGAATTCAGGAACGGCTCAACGCAGTTTGCGAGCGGTAATTCAATCGTTTGCAAGAGGATAGGAATGAACTGCTATTCAGAAACTCCAAAAATCACTGGTTTGCGAGAGGTTTGGGCTGAGATTGGGATGAGCCTTATTTATTTATTTATTTATTTACAAAGCGAATTCTCTCTCTCGTTTCTCTGCGGGATCGCATTAGAAATGATGAAATCCGCGCAAGAACTAAAGTCACGGACATAGCTCGAAGAATCGCTAGACTTAAGTGGCAGTGGGCAGGGCACATCGCCCGTAGAACTGACGGCCGATGGGGCCGAAAGGTTCTCGAGTGGCGTCCGCGGACCGGAAGACTAAGCCACGACCTGGTGAAGGTAGCGGGAACGCATTGGATGCGGATGGCGCAGGGCCGATCTGTTTGGCGAGCCTTGGGGGAGGCCTATGTTCAGCAGTGGACGTCTTTCGGCTGAAATGATGATGATGATGATGAAACCGTTTTGAGCCGTTCCTGAATTTAGCCCTTGTGCGTAAATGCGGTGGTCGGGCGCGTCATTTTAAATTAGACAAGCTCTACGCGCATAACTTCCGATCGATAGGATAATTATTTTTTTGTTGCCTTTTTTATTGCCAGAAGGTTCTTATGAAATCAATTTTAGAAAAATTACTACGGGTGCGAAGCCGCGGTCATCAGCTATACTCCATTTAATTTAGAATTATAAACCACAACAACATTATATTGCGGCTCGTGAACTGTAATCTCTTTACAATTTGTACTAGAGTAACAATTGACGACACGCAAATAAAGTGACATTAAAACAATTATATTTTGCGGCTCCCAGACTATTGTATTGTACTATTTGCTAGGTAAGAAATAGTTGACCAGACGCAATATAATGATGTTGTGGTTTTCAATTCTAAATTAAATGAAGTATAGTTTGATGTAAAACAAAGCCACTTTCTAAAAACAATAGGGCGTCGAATAATGAAGGCTTTTTGTTCAAAATTGAATCCGTTGAAGTTATGGTAGCCTATCGTAGGTAGTTATGTAGATCGTAGCTTCGATCCCGATCTCGCATCTCTGCGTTTTTCAGAATTTACATACCAAATTATTGTAAGATTATTTAAAAGCGAAAAAGTTTTTCGGTTGCGCCGGTGGGATTCGAACCCACGTCTCCTGGGTATGCGCCCCAACGGGTGTTCTACCAATTGAACCACGTCGCATCCAACCGACTCCCCCGAAATTCTTAATCGCTTACACACGCCAACAGTGGCGTGTGGTAACATCCATCGCAACTATTAGAAGCTACGACTCCTACGTTCCAAATTACATTGGAAATGCGTAAGAAATGATGTACCACATCTATTTATTCAAATATTATTTATTTTATTAGCAGTACTATTATTATTTTATTAGTAAAAAAATCAAAAAAAAATATATTTATTTGTATGAATACGTACATGCGTATTCAACCTGCATGCAGGTGTACAAATTTTCAATGTCAAATTATAGTACTTAGTCTAATGTCAAATTTATAATATTACGATTTCAAATTACAATTATTAATTTATGTCAAATACTCTTTAATACTATAGAAACATTTTTCTTGGAGCTATTTTGTTAGTTTAATTTTGAATAATATCTTATTTTCTAGTTTAAGGTCTACAGGCAAATTGTTATACAGGCGAATACACATATTGTAACAATTCTTCTTGTAGATTGCAGATTGGCAAGGAGGTTGGTAGTAAAGGCTTATATATTGGACCCTTGTGTGTCTTGTACTCGTCTCATTACGAGGAGTAGTTTAAATAATCTTAGATTCGGTGAGCAGCCGTACTGCTAATAAAATAAATAATATTCAAATTATTATAGTCGAAATTTACGGTGAAAGAAACTTGCATACAACTACGAAACTCCCAACCCGCAGTGGGCCCGTTTGGGAACTACAGCCCAAGCCCTCTCATAAGAGGCCTGGCCTGTGCCCAGCAGTGGGACGTGAAGCTGGGATGAAGGTAAACCTAGGAACCCTAAAGCAAGCCCTTGCATTCCTCAGACAGTTGCTACTTCAGTAAAAATGTGAAACTACTTGGCAGAACGAGATGGGATTTTTCCGAAATTTCAGGCATGTGGTTGCTAATTGCTTTTTTTAGGGTACCGCAGGCTCAGTATGGGGAGAAAACCCTTGCCACATTGTGTGTTTCTAGACTTAACGGTTAAGACTGTGGGATTTTATGTGAAAGGAGTTAAATCCTACATTTAGGTAGGATTCGGGGCTACTTTTAGCAAATTTAGGTTTAATGTCAAACGGTATAAAATGATGACAGAAAGAGATGGTGAAAGCGAAGGCAATCGTCAGAAGAGTTAGACTAGTCTGGTTAAGTTTGTGAGAACGAATGGTAGGTACAGGACCTGTTTGACGGAACAATTTACACCAATCAACCTAGTCCCAAGGGAAGCAAAGCTTGTGTTATGGGTACTAGACAACGAATAAACGTACTTGTATAGATAAATACTTACTTAAATACATATTAAACATCCAAGACCGATTAGATTCATAGTGAAAATAAAGGGATCACTCACGTCTCAAAACGAGTTTAACTCGACATGTTTCGGGCTAATCCGTAGCCCTTCCTCTCGGAGTCGCACGTCACGGCGGCTGCCACACGTGCCACACGTGCCGTGCGTGTTTGAGACGTGAGTGATCCGTTTATTTTCACTATGAGTGAGTCTCACGGTAGGTTCATGTTTAAACCGATTAGATTATTCGTATTTTTCACAAATATCTGCCTCGACGCGGGAATCGAACCCGGCACCTCAAGCTTCGTAGTCAGGTTCTCTAACCACTAGGCCGTCTGGTCGTCAATGATGATGATGGTGCATGAAGTACGGAACCCGCTGTTTTATACAGTCTCCCGCTTTCCCGCAGCAAGTTTTTTAATATCTCGCATTCACTCGCATGATAATAAAAATTAAACGCACAGTATGTTTGTTTGGTATTTGCAGGTTTATTGAATTGTTAGAGTTTGAAAAACTGGAAGTTGCGTGCATGTCTGTCTGTACTTCGAGATGGGTTATATTATACTGCCTGACCACAGAAGCGGAGCGAGACAGGTGCAATGAATATAAAATTCAAAGTCCTGCGACTGACTGACTGATATATGAACGCACAGTCCAAACCACTGAAGCTACAAACTTGAAATTTGGCATAAATATATTATCAGGGCGAGTTTAGAAAGGGATTGGAGTTGACAGTAATTCTATATGCTTACGTCAAAATATGTATGAAATGCATGAAATGACAGTTCTGACGGTCCCGTTCAGATTGCGGTTTGATTTATACCTAGAGCGTCATAGAGGTTCACTAAGAAAGGATTTTTTGAAATTCCCACGGGATAGGAAATGGGATTTATATTTTCATTTCGAAGTGGGTCTCTCTCTGTAACTATAATTATTAGAGACTTTAAATTTGGCATGCAAGTAGGTGATTATAGCAGTAAAAAACTAATTTCAGGATTTTCGGAAAATCACACTTTTTTTCATCAAAAAACGAGATTTATGTTTTATTTATTTTTTCTTCTCTCATCCAAATCAAACAAGTCGTTTTACAGTCAAAATGTAATAAACACAAACGTAAATAACAAATTGTGGTTAAGTATAGTCGCGCCATCTATACGCGAGTAGCGGAACTAAAATTTTACAAACTTGTGTTTTTTTAAGTCAAAATAGAATGTTAGCATTTCAGAATTGCTATTAATATTTCTGCGTTCAATTAACAACGAGGACTAAAATCATTTCAACTTCAGTTTTGCATCGCCAGCGCCATCTCGTGACGAATAGCGGACAACTCGAGAGCGGGAAAATGCTTTGAATATTAATTAAAAAAGCACTTAATTTAATTGATTGTGTTCTAAAACAATATAAAAGACTAATGATAATGAGTCTTTGTAAAACAGTACCAAAAAATATTTGTTAATAAAATAAGGAAATTTAAAAATGAATTAAAAAATAATACACGTATTTAAAACTATTATTTTATTACCTACTCGTAGTTACAAAAACTCGTATAAATTAAAAACTCGTACAAATACTTAGTTTAGTTGCACTGTAAATTAAAATAGCACTAAAAATAATTACCTGCTCGAACTTTTTTAACTCAAAATTCCGTGCTGTGCATAAATCGAGAGAGACAACGAGATACGAGACGGCGCACGTTAGAGCGAGCGAGCGCTATACATCGATAGAAGCTGGATGCCAAAGATTTGAAAACCATTTTCCAACCAACGACTCTGCGAAACACAGTATTCTTTACTCGAAAGCAAAACGACACATCTTACCATAACACTCACGCAAAACCAAACTCTAACCCCGAACAATTCTATAATAAACTAGTAGATATTCCCGTGAATTAAATATGATTTTGTGACCTTTTGTTTTTGCGTTTGCGCGCGAATTTTCTCACTTCAAGGAAAGCTTGTACGCGTATTCTGTGTTCCGTGTACGTATGGGAATATTGTGGTGTGCGTGGCGTTTGTTTGTGTGGGTGATGGAGGGTTGATACGGACGCAGATGGTACCGTTCGCAGAAAAAGAATTTGAAAATATTATATTTTTTTTACATGTCCTCAGTTTTTAAAATTACATCCGACGTAAGGCGGACTCGTACTGACCAGAGTTAATTATTATAGCTCAGATAAAATTAGGAAGCCTATGTGTTATTTAACTTATTTACATATTTAATAAAAATCCAGCTAATATTAAAGAGCTAAATTTTAATTCATTTAAGAAGAAATTAACACATTTACTCGTATTGTTACATAGATCTTATTTATTATGTGTAGAACAGTTTATGAATGATGACAATTCAATTTTTTTTTTTTTCTAATTTTAAAATTATAAATTAATGTTTATGCAAAAGTGTCAAATAGTGTAAAATGTAGATAACATTACACAGATTAAGGGCCGGTATAGACAGACAGCGTTTGAACTGCAACCCAGCTGCAAATGGCAGTTCGAGTGCAGTTCTGATGCAGTTGACGTAACTGCAACAAAACTGCAAACTGACTGCGCAGTCCGCTTGCAGTTGACGTGCAGTCCTGTTGAATGCACACTGACTGCAAGTTAGCTGCACGGTTGTAAAGCAGTCGTATTGCAGTTGCCCCAACGTTCCGCTCCCCCAGTTACTTCAGGAAGTTAAGTGCAAACGTATTTCAGTAGGTATGAAATTTAACAAAATAATACAGCTGCTTCTTTTGATTCGTAGAGTGAAGAGAAATCGTAACAATTCAAGAACAACAACAAACTCAAACAATAGATCAACTGAACGGATAACCGGGGTTTTGCAAGAGGCTTGTTGCAGTTGGAATGCGTTTTAATGCAGTTCTATTGCAGTAGCTCCGACTGCAATGGGACTGTATTACAACCGTGCAGCTAACTTGCAGTCGGTTTGTGGTTTGTGGACTGCACGGCAACTGCAAGCGGACTGCGCAGTCGGTTTGCAGTTTTAATGCAGCCTCGTCATCTGCACTCAAACTGCCATTTTGCAGTTGGGTTGCAATTCAAATGCTGCCCGTCTGTACCGGCTCTTACACCATTTTCAAATGGCATTTCTACACCATGTGCTACTATTTCAGAGTTAAGGTATTATAGAGTCATTCATTTAAAATGTTATCTTGAGCTTTTTGGTCAATGTTTATATGAAGAAGCATAATGTTCCCGCCAAGCGCGACGTGTGACATTTACATCAAAATATTCAATCCGCTCACTCATTCCCGGTCACGTGACTTTGGAAGGTTGCGTCCGGTACGCTTAGTATAAGTTTTACTTCACCAAAATACTTCTCGATCGCGTTTACGTAAAAAATTCAATTCTATGGAAACATGGACGTGCGCGCGCGGAGACGCTGTCTATGTTTCCATAGTAATTGTTTTTTTTACGTAAACGCGATCGAGAAGTATTTGGTGAAGTAAAACTTATACTAAGCATACGGGCATCGCTCACGCACTCAATCACTCGCCAAAATAGCACTGTCAAGTGAAGACGTATCATTTCTTTCTCTCGATTCACGCCTCTCGCTTACTCACGCACACCGGCCGGTAAAGTGTCTTGTGATGTACGAAGTGCAGTTACAATCAACCAGCTCAATCCTTGGTCAAAGGAATCATCACCCTCAGCTCATCTCGTACGACGCCATCATCAGCTCGCCAGTAAGTCTTTCCATTTCATCTCTCCTAACCTAAAACCTCATCTCATCGTCGAGTGTTATCGCCTCCAGCGATAACACATAAATCACATAATACACCTGCGAAGCAATTCAACGTTGTTTGTGAAGTTCCTAATCCACAGATGGCCCGCATGGGGCGTGAGAACAATCAAGAAATCAAGAATCAAGCTCTCTCATTGTCAGAGGAGGTCTATGCCCAGCAATGGGGGCGTGTACATAATCCAAAGAGTATAGAGACAACAGAGCGGCGCACGGTCCAGGTGATTCGAAACATTCGTTGCCACGCTAACGTTTCGAAAAACATATAATATATAGTAAAGCTCATTTACACTCGCGTACGAGTGGCGAGACGAACTGCGAGCCGAGCAACGAGACGGAAGTGTGAATAGACGCTCGCGGATCGCCTCGCGCCTCGTCTCGTGATTCGCAACGCTCGCGTCCGTCCGGAGCGAGACGCCGAGCCGAGACACGAGACGAAGCACGAGGCGAGGTACGAGGCGAGAGTGTAAATGAGGTAGTAGGAGAACTGATTGTCATTTTTGGATAGGTATTTGAGACACCCTGATACCTGATTTACACTCTCGCCTCGTACCTCGCCTCGTGCTTCATCTCGTGTCTCGGCTCGTTGTCGCGAGCGTTGCGAATTACGAAACTAGGCGCGAGGCGAGCCGCGAGCGTCTATTCACACTCCCGTCTCGTTGCTCGTCTCGCCACTCGAACGCGAATGTAAATGAGCTATGAAAACTTATCTCATGCTTCTCCTATAATACCCACAGCACAGAACCACAGACCTCAGCTGACGGGTAGCGGGGCTAAATCAACCCTATTTTTTTTAAATGGGTATGTCGATTGTCCGTCTAAAATTGCGCATCTGTATTTTATTTGAAATATTTATTTTTAATTATAAATAACTAGCTGTTTCCCGCGACTCCGTCCACGCGAAGAATAGGGGTATAAAAAATAGCCTACGACCTATTCTCAGACCTACCGAGTATAGACAAAATAGTTTCATAAAAAACGGTCAAGCCGTTTCGGAGGAGTTCGATAATAAACACCGTGATACGAGATTTTTGATTTTTATATATTACTAGCTGTTGCCCGCGACTCCGTCCGCGAAGAATGGGGGGGGGGATAAAAAATAGCCTACGACCTATTCTCTGTCCTACCGAGTGTAGAGAAAAAAGATTCATAAAAAACGGCCAAGCCCTTTCGGAGGAGTTCGGTAACAAACACCGTGACACGAGATTTTTATATATTAGATATTAGAAAGAAAGATTATGAATTGTATTTTTTTTTTATATGTGCCGCCAGTTTCTTGCCCCAGGACTCGCTTGTGGGACTACAGGTCATTATTCGATATTTTAAAATCCAAAACATCTTCACGCCAAACAACAAACAATCATAAACCTGTTAACCAAATCATTACTAAACCATAATATCATAAAATTAATTATTTACACGCCGCTGCTGTCCGTACAACTAATCTGCGCCCCCCTAATAGCCCATCTCCTCGTTGCCATGGCGACGACAAGATGGCGGAACGTCTCCCCTCTCTGCCCCCGCGCGGGTATAAAAGGCCGCCCTCGAGAGCCAAATTTCAGAGAGCCAGTACTGTCCGTAGCGAGCGCACGTCGCGTCGCTTTCTTCCGTTATTTTACATCATAACTCGATTCCAAAAATTCTGTTAATAAATTTTACTTTATTTTTCGTTCTTTTATTTTTTTAACGTGTTGTGGTTGTGCTGATTCAAAGGTAAGTTTAGTTCTAATCATTTTTCCGTATACTTTAGCATTAATGCGCGGATTTTAAAGCGTATTCTATCGGTTTATAATAATTTTAACACTTTGTAGGGTAGTTATTGATTGCAAACTGACGCGCGACTAAAAATAACCTCAACGCTCGCAGCTGTTGTTCTATAATGCACTGTTACCTCGATAACTTTAAGCTCAAAGTCGGTTGGCTTCGGCAACGACTTGAAACCTTTTAGGTTGGAATGAGAGGTGAAAATAATTAAACTTAGCAGAATATTAAGTACGAACATCGTCTGGTGGTTGGCTTAATAATTCCCTATAGGTACTTGGTTAAACTGATCAGTTGTATAAAGAGTTTCTGACGAGGTGATCCGGTCCATCTTGGCCTATTATGTGTCCCACTGCTGGTCACTGACCTCTCAGATTGATAGGGCATGGGTCATAAGAGCGGATCGGGAACTTCACACTCACAATCGAATTGCTTCACAAAATTAGGCACGTTTTCCTTCACTGAAAAAATCATTTCATGTGTTTTACGTAAATTCTGAGGTAAAAACGAGAGGTTTATAGCCCAATGGTTTGACGTACGTTTTCTCAAGCTGAGGGTCGTGGATTCCAACCCGAAGCTCCACCTCTGCATTTTAAAGTCAAGATCGAAAGGTCTCGAACCAAATTATAGTTCCCTGTCAATAGTCAGTTCCATGTTTTGGGCGCCATCATAAAATATGATGAAACCAGACTTGCTTCCATGGAAGTGGAGATGTTCAGAAGACGAACGGCTTTAGCTGAATTCTAAATTTTTTTGACATAGGGCCGCATTTGAACATGTAGGTCACCTGATGATGATGGTAATTTTTTCGGGTATGACCTTGCAAGGTCCGTCCGGATTGCTACCATCTTTGCTAATCTCAGAGCCAAGCAGTACATGCGTTCCGGCGCGAAGTAATAAAGCCAGTGAAACTGGCATAAGGGGAATTCTGTCGTGGTCTGTTAGGTTCATCTGGCTTTTACATTGTCCAGTGCTGGGGATCACTTAAAGGTGACCTATATTTGCTCGTTTTGCTTATTTCGTAAAAAAGACCATATTTTATAGGAAAGTCTAAGAAGAAACTCCATTGCTCAGCAAACGTCCATTCAGAAGACTCCCTGGTAGTGTTTTGATAAAGGCACAGGCAGAGAATATATAGGAGGGAGGATATAAAGTGGACCGTCGTAGACTTGCTTGTTTGTCTGTTTTTCATCGGATACATTTTGGTGAGTGTGCGTGGGAATTACATAATTAAATTCCTCCATTTCCATCTTACCATCGGACAGGCGGAGGGAGCGTCTTCATCCTGGTTAGTATTCCATTGGCCCGCACGAAGCATTTGGCTTCATCTTTCCTAATGCGAACTGCTATGGAATGGAATTTGCTCACGTCGTCTGTATTTCCAGATAAATACAACCAAGGGCTCTTCAAAGCTAGAGTGAATAGGCTGTTACTGAACCAGTCAGGTACACCTTTGGCGTCATCTGCACTTTTCATCAGGTGAGATAGTGGTCAATCACGGGTCAGTTTTATGTAAAAAATATATATTTGGTAATAGCTGAGGCTTTCTGTTGCACTCATCACAGTCACTTTCACCGCATCACTGTGTCAAACGGTACACGATGATGGTAGAGAGGCGGGTAGGCGGGTAGTTCGAAAGACTCGTGCGGCTAAACGAACTTGACACCCACTTCAGTTAACTCGTGACCACGGTTGCTGCAATGTGGCCGAAACGTCGAGGTACATAAATAAATATTTATTGCGTGATAAGTCCCGTTTAGTTTAGTAATTATGAATTACAAATGTAATTGCGCACATAAATTCCGAAAAACTCAAAGGTGGGAGAGAGAGAGGCCATTGATCAAACCACTAGGCCAACACGGCTTCTCACTAGGTACGGTTTCAGCTTTCGGAAAATTTATAACATTACTAACACTCGCACATATACATATGTAATTGCTTGTATTTAATGTACTATAATCTTTGATCAATTATAACTGTAGATCCACAGTCGCGCGCCCGAAAATGTCCGAGCCAAATGAGCGCCACTTTGATAAAAGTGGCCTTCTTTTTTCTCAGAACGAACGTTGCGTGAAATTGTCAAGTGGAGTTTTGCCACTACCGAAATTCGACTGTAATGAAGTAAAGACTAGGTTCAAATTTCTATGTAGGTGATGATTTTATTTGTTACGTTAATAAAAAAGTTCGGACATTCTTTGAAGGGGATTTTGTTCGGCAATGTGTATCTTCAGTAATTGATCAAAGACTATAACAAATAATTATTCACAGTTTTTAAGATAAAATCCGTAACTTCCGTGAGTTTACTGTGCTGTGGCCCGGCGGAAGACCAGTGCTGGTTTTAACTAGCGACATGCTGAGTCGGGTCCCTTTTGTGACAGCATTAATTAATATGTACATAACTATCTATGTCTATGTCTATGTTTGTCCTCTTATTTTCGCCTGTGTACGTGTTATTGTTGTTATAAATAAATGTTTTTCTTTCTTTCTAAAATCATAACATTTCATTGTTTTGTTAACCGCACTCGCAGATGACCAAAATATAGGCTTAGCCTAGTTTGGTGTCTGATGGATATCGATGTTTATGTAAAATGTTGTTTTTGTCAAATAAATTATTTTGTATTTGTATTGGGGGGGGGGTTTAGGAGGCGGATAATCGGTCAAGCTTAGTCTTATGTCTGGAAAATCACGTCAAGTCAAGTCAAGTCAAGTCAAAATTCTTTATTCAATTTAGGCATCAAATTGATGCTCCTATGAACGTCGAAAAATCTACCACCGGTTCGGAAAAAACCCTGTTGAGAAGAAACCGGCAAGAAACTCAACAAGGTATATTTTTTTCAATCAGATCTACATTGTTATTAAATGACATACATCTAAAGTATTTAATACAATTAAATTTTTTAACACAGTAGATACGCTATTTGAGACTAGAGATCGCCAATGCGGATCGGAATTATTTCCAAACATCCCTGTCCATGATATAGTCATTAATTTTATAGTACGCCTTAGATATTAATGTCTTCTTCACAATGGATTTGAATTTTGTATCAGTTTGTTCGGTTATTGTTTTCGGAATTTTATTATAAAAACGTATGCATCTTCCCAGAAACGACTTTTTAGTTTTAGCCAGTCTGTAAGATGGAACTTTAAGCTTCCCTGTGTTTCTAGTAACCTTTGGCTTATCGACGTTAGTGGGAAAATCACATATGTTTTTTCTTACATACATGATTATTTCAAATATATACAACGACGGCAGGGTTAGGATACCTATTTCTTTAAAAAAAGATGTTAAAGAATCGCGTGTCCTTAAGTTATATATCGCTCTGATAGCCCTCTTTTGCAAAATAAAAATTGATTCCAAGTCTGCAGCAGATCCCCATAAAATAAGGCCGTATGAAATGATGCTATTGAAGTAGGAAAAATACACCAACCGTGCCGTCGCCACATCGGTTAGCTGCCTTATCTTTCTGACTGCTACGTGTTTTTGATGTTACCCCAGATGGGTAGCTATCATTATATCGATTCCGCGTAGTTAAGGCGCTTCGCGCCTTGATGCAATACTAACCTAACCTAACCTGTTAATCTCGATAGACCTAAGCTTCTTAAATGGTTCTGTTATGGCGGGGGGCCCTGCCCCCCATGCCCCCCGTTGCCAGCCGCCAACCTATCAAATTACAGTGTGCAGCGTCTCGATGAATTGTGTTGTCATAGAAACGTATTCAAGTATAGTAACACTGGTGAAATGATTTTCAGTGTTATAAGGATTTTAGGAACTGAAACTTACGATGAACCAAAATTATAGTAAAGGCGATTCGATGAACGGCTACGTTGATATACAAATAAAATGATGAAGTAAAAGGTAATTCGAGCAATTGTATGAGCGATGTAACGAAGTTCGATTAATGATTCCTACGTGTTAATAAAATTCTGCGAATAGTGTTGGGAAACGAAAATCGATGAAACTGTTTTCGCAAAAATGACGGTTTGCCACCCCAGATACTTAATATTAAACCTGGTAATACTGGCGTCGACATCCCTAGACCTAGCTTATTTAAATTTGGGGCAGGCCTGCGGTTTGCGGTTAACTTTGAAATACGTGGTTGTGACCACATTCTAACGCATAACTATAAATAATACAATCATAAAACAAGAAGTCTTTTGCATTTAATATACACGGTGATTTTTAATCGATGATCAGGAGTTGCAAAATATTAATACCTAGCCAAAATGGAATTTAATAGATGAGGTCTCAAGCAATTAAGTCTCTGTTAAAAAAATCGTGCGTGCAGCACCTCCGCGCGGAAGAAGTGAAACATCGTAATGTGGAAATAAAAAAGGCACTTATACATTCATATGAACCTTATTGCAATAACTTAAATAACTAAATTTAACGACCGCTTTAGCCTAGTTGGTAGTGACCCTGCCTACAAAGCAAGAGGTCCTGGGTTCAAATCCCGGTAAGGGCATTTATTTGTGTGATGAGCACGAATATTTGTTCCTGATTTATGGATGTTTTCTATGTATTTAAGTATTTATTTATCTATATAAGTATGTTTATCGTCGTCTAGTACCCATAGTACAAGCTTTGCTTAGTTTGGGACTAGGTCGATTTGTGTAAGATTGTCCCCTAATATTTTTTTTTTTTTTACTTATGCATCTATGTGTTTAAATTACTCACTAGATGGCGCTTTTATCAAGTCTCATACAAATTTGCACAGACAGTATGAGTTCTGCATCGCACTGTCGAAGTTATTAACATCCGTTAGTATATATGCAATGCGAGATTACTTACTTCGTCAGTGCATATACTAATGCTTTCATACCCCCTCCATGGTAGCGTTAAACGTTTAACGCGACCTTGTTGGAAGTAGCATTAGAAGTTTCACTTCAAAAAAATCAAAACATACAACAAAATGAGCACTGGGCCATCTGCAAAAACAATTACATTAGCGTTTTAACATTAAAGACACTATAAAGTGGAATGTAAGTTTATATAAATCATGGGAGCTTCAAATATAGCAGTGGGAGTAAGACTTAACTATGTAGGTCTGAGATGGATTGACCTATAGGTATACCAAAGTATCTATACAGCTTAAGCAATGTTTGATTAGGTTATCCGTGCTATGCAGTCGTGACGTAATTAATAGAGTGACCTTCTGTGACCCTAATGCATGATAACAATGCAATTATACCTTATAATGTATAATAGTCTACGTCAAATAAAGGGAGCGAAATGTCATACTAGTATAAGTCAGTCCACAACAAGTAAGACACAACAGCAATTTACAAGTACTTACCTAACTAAATCTGTGTTTAATTATGTCAAATATAATAATACCTTATATGTAATTATCTACACTAAATTATATATTACAGCCATACATTGATAATATTATAAAATAAATTGATATTTACTCAAAAATACTAGGACACGGGTGCATTTGACCTCGTAAAGCCCACATTTGACTATCATAATTATTTGAAACTTATTTTTTTTTTAGTTAGCCTATTTTTGTGTCCCACTGCTGGGCAAAGGCCTCTCCTCTCTTGCTCCACTCCTGCCTATCAAAGGCGAGCTCCCGCCCCCACATTATAGGCATTTAGGTCGTCCTCCATCTCTTCTTTGGTCTGCCTCTATTACGGTATCCATACGTATCATTCCGTGGCAGTTTTGGTCCAACGTTCTGGGTTCATGCGACAGACATGTTTTTTTTTTTATGTTAGATAGGCCAGACAAACGAACTAGTGGGTCACCTGATGTTAAATGATCACCACTCTCCATAGACACCTGCAGCGCTTTACGCGATGCCAGTGCGTTGTCGGCCCTTAAGGAGAGGGAATAGGGGAAGGGGGAGAGGGAGGGGGAGAAGGAAGGGGTGAGGTATTGGGCCCCCGGCACTCTCACTGACCGTACGAAACGCAAGCAGGATTACTGCTGCTTCACGCCGGTTTTCTGTGAGAGGGTGGCACTGCCCCGGACGAGCCGGCCCATTCGTGATGCAGCGGCTAGCTACAACATGGCTCTACCACTACTAAAATGTCCAGGTTGTCCAGCCCTGTCCCACTTCAACTTGACCGTCTTTACGCCCAGGGCCCAGTTGCAAATCAAGTACAATTACTGTATTACAAGCGGAACTCCCTTTCATAGTCTATATCTATCTATACATATAATAAATCTGTAACAAGTCGGTGTCTGTACATTGAAGATATTTGGGAAAAACTGTCACTAGGGCTATTTATTAGCGCAATAGAACCCAAAACCATGATTTTTAGAATTATTGTCTGTTTGTCTGTGCGTTTGTGCGCGCTAATCTCAGAAACGGCTTAACCTAGAAGGATGCGGTTTTCACTGATATGTTGGTATTTTCTTGGATTAACATTTAGTGTTTGTTTTATTTGAATCGCTTCACAAATAAGAAAGATACGATACTTTTAGTGTTAGATAGCCCATTTATCGAGGAAGGCTATAGGCTATATATCATCACGCTGGGAGTACGGTGGTGAATGTGAACGCGGGTGTGCAGGGGGGGGGGTTCGGTTGGGGTGGGAGGGTGCGTGGGTATTTTTTTTAAATCGAGGAACTAAGGAGAGCCATAATTGGTGAAAAAGCAAATTGGATAAAAAAAAATAAGCTGCCCAAATTACTAATTCCACGTGGACGGAGTCGCGGGCAAAAGCTAGTACCTACTGAATTTAGTATGATTGGGTGTGCGAGAATAAGGCGATGTACCGTTTCTTCCAAGGCCTGTGGTGCTATAAGCGTCCTCGGGCTGCGGTAATACGTCTCACTACAGGATACAGGCATCCTCTTAAAATAAGAGGACTGTTGCCGCAAATCCCACGCAGACCTACAACTGATTGGGACCTTCACACACACCATTCAATTTATTTGCAAGTGTGCAGATGTTCCCTTTACTGTAAAGCTCATGATACTCAGTAGTGTGAGCCCAGGTTTGAACTCAAGACCCTACGGTGATCACGATCAGTTACCATCAGATAACTAAGATATCACGCTCGTTTGTCGGTTTCAGTATAAAAAAGTACTGACGCCTATAAAAATACCTTGAGCAATATTTACTACAAGCTGCATTGCTATAAACATTTTGGCAGGCGCCGATAAAATGCTGTAACGCGCCAAAACGCTATTCACCTTCCAAATTCGCTCAAATGGTGAGTTAATAAAATATTTATATATGAAAATTGTATCGGTACAGTGGAGATTGATGGCTATAGGCAGAGGGGGATCGGGAACTCGATACCTATAGTCCCCAAGCACATACATAAAGCTAGAGTTGCCTGTATTTTACTAAATTGTTTCTGCTACTTTTTGAGGGGAGAAGGTATATTTATTTGGTGACTAGATGGCACTAGGAGTCACTACACACTTGGCCACTCACATGTTTTTGCCAAGAGGGATGTTGACGCCATTAAAAATTATTCGAAGACACGACTCTAGTAAAAAAACGCTTCAGATTTTTGTTGCTTTAAAACAAATAAATAGTTAGTTGATTGAGTATGCGAACAAGTGACGTCATAAGTTGCTATTGCCATTCAAACTCTATGGGAGAATTTGTGTTTCGACAGCTCATAAAAAGTACGTCAGTTCATTATTGGTGGTGTCAACATCCCTGTTATGGTTGCCAATTTATTTATTTATTTCAATCAAATTTGTAGATGTAGGCAAAACTATCGCCAGGCTGAAATGGGACTGGGCTGTCACCCAGAGAGGTGGGCGCGGGTTACCACTCAATAGGTTCCCCAGGATGGTTGCCGGCGCCGCGGCAGGCCAAGACGAAGATGGCGGGATGACCTAGACACGTTCTTGAGCGACTGGTCAAACACAAGACAGGGCGAGTTGGAGTTGGAAGTCCAGGGGAGAGGCCTTTGCCCAGCAGTGGGACACTGAAACAGGCCATTAAAAAATAATATTCGTTGAGTTAATAACGACAATGTTTGAAATCACTTGTCAATTATACAGTAAATTCAAAAAAGCGCGTGAGTGGGTAAACCAAACGCACATCTTCACTCGTGTGAAAAATGTATACGACAGCAGTCACTTGTAATCTTGCTATTAATTTATATCATCATCATCATCATCAGCCTATGTTCGTCCACTGCTGGACATAGGCCTCTCCCATGGCACGCCACTGAGCACGATCCTCGGCCACTCTCATCCAGCTCTTGCCAGCCGCCTTGCGAAGATCATCGCTCCATCGAGTCTGAGGACGTCCCACGGGGTATGTATTACAATACCGAAGTACGAAAGACCGAATGTATTAAAACATCGAATGGGTCAAAAGACCGACACGATCTTTTTCTGAAACCGTTAACTTTTTAAGATTGTTATAAAACAAACGTAACCTAACCTAATGGGTTCTATATGATGCCGTTTTAATAAATTCTGAAAAGTTTACGGTTTCAGAAAAAAATCGTGTCGGTCTTTTGACCCATTCGATGTTTTAATACATTCGGTCTTTCGTACATCGGTATTGTAACACATACCCGTCCCACGCTACGTTTGCCGATCCGTGGTCTCCACTCAAGAACTCGTCTACCCCAACGGCTCATCTACTAATTTACAATGGCCTAAAACTGCGCCGCTGCGCCCAAATCGGTAAATCACTTTTGCAGCTACGGTGCTTCAGACAGACACATACACAGAACACATTCAACTGATAACCTCTCAATAATTGGTCTGGAGAAAAAAAAACTTACAAATTTATAAAATTAGGTTAATGTAACGCCACAGCCAATTTAAAGTGACACTTAATACTCAGCAATAAGATTCAATTTACTAAGTGAATAGTTTATCTACCTATCCCCTCCACTGTTATGGTCGCGAGGGCTCCAAAAATAAACAGGTCAGTACGTTGTCTGAAAGAAGGGACCAGAATATAAGTCCTGAAATTAAGCTAAAATGGACTCTATGTGGATGACTTAAGGACTAAGGCGGGTGTCTTGTTTTAGTTATTCTGTACCCGGATGCTGGATCGATAGAGGTCGTCTGAGCGACTAGGGATAGGACACAGACGATATTATCGATAGTTTTATTCAGAGTTTTAAAAACCAAATTGTTCATTAAATAAATAGTGCTGGAATATTTATCGACATCGATCATCGATACTCGAAAACCTTTTTGCCCCATCGGCCATCAGTTCTACGAGCGATGTGCCCTGCCCACTGCCACTTGAGTCAGGCGATTCTTCGAGCTATGTCGGTGACCTTAGTTCTTGCGCGGATTTCATCATTTCTAATTGATCCCGCAGAGATACTCCGAGCATAGCCCTCTCCATCGCCCTCTGAGATCTTAAAAATATTACCGTAACCTTTTTACTATGGATTTCTAATACAGCCAAAACCTAGAGTAGTACCTAGTATTAATTTATATTATTTGTTACCAAAAAAAAATTCTCGACTAAAATCTCAAGTATGCAAAATAGATCAACGAAAACCTAGTCTCGAAAGATATCAATACACAATACGGTTCCGAAGAAAGCTTTTTTATACTTACTTTTGTCGGATGACTTCTTCTGAGCGGTAAATATATCTGTATCAGAGCTTTCAATTGTGCTCTTTTAAGTCCATATCTTTTTATTTTCTGGATCTTGAATATTTAACGTAAGCTTTCGCCTGTGACTTTATTTAAGTACAATGCTTAGTCACAGATTATATATAATATAAGTAACAGATGCGACACTCGCGTTTGGCAGCCGCTATATTCACCTACCAGCCGGCTCACCGCCAGCGGTGCTAGTAGCAGTCACAGAGCACGTAATAGTTACTACTTAACAGATGCGACACTCACGTTTCTCGACAGCTGCTATATTCACCTACCACCGATGTAAGTAGCAGTCTCGGAGTACCAACATTTTCAAGTGTCAACTGTTATAGTGAATAGATTTTTTAAGTGTTAACTATAGCAATGGAGAAGGGGCTCCCCTGGAGATCTGTACAATCTAACACCTGACGCAATCTCGTGGCTAGGGACCCTGCATGTGGATTTGTAGCTAGTTTGTAGTTTCTTTCTTTATTGTAATTGTTTAATGTTTTACGCCATACGATTAAATAAATGGAGAAGTACTCTTTTGCATGGAGTGACAGAGCTCTGGCTTAGTTCCTCGAAGAAGATAAATGTTGCTCTTACACGCTACGCACCCTCAACCTTATGCCCTGATATAGACTTATTTTTGTGTCTGGGGTGAATTCACAAGAATAGCATTAGTTTTGAATTTGGCACACTAAGACCTACAGACATTTAATTTTATCCTAAAAAAATATATAATTCCCACGGGATAAATAAATTCTCCGCAGACAGAGTCACAGACAACAGCTAGTCCTCCATACATCCATGTGAAGAGCTGTTATATGATTTTTAAGCTTTATATAATCAGAAATCTATCACATATAAAACGCTAAACCTCATGAACTTAAATATATGGTATTCAAAAGTTTTCGGCTCAAAATATTGCACTTACCTGAAAAAAATTACCGTTTCACCATTTAATGCACCCCCAATTCCCAAAATTAATTGGAACTAATTCAATCATGCCTTAATCGACACTCCCCATCACTAGCAAAGTGTAAAACGTCAAGAAATTCGTCTACCGACAATTTTCAGGCCATTAAACGGGTTGATGGACTCCCTGGTAACTCGATTGTCAAAGATGCCAGCATTTAGTGATGGACAGTTAATTGTTAATTTATCGATAAGTCGGTTATGTTAGTTGGAGCGCCCTTGGTATGTTTACTTAGGTTTTGTTTTCTTGTTTCTAAAATTTTCCTCAGAAATTTTTGTCGTGAAAAAAGCGTTTTTTATCGATATGTTGGTTTTGTTTGTAATTGGAGTAATCTTGGTAAGTTTTCTTAGGTTATTTTTCTACTTTTCAGAAACTAGACACAAAGAACACTAGAAAAAATGAACATGAGAAAGAAAGTCAGGGATCATGTCTTAAAAAAATATTACGTTATCAAGAATAGCCAAAGAGTAGTGGGTTTCATCAATGATTTTCTGTCATACCTATATAAGTTATTGAATACAATAATAATAATATACATAATCACAAAAAATATTTCTACCTATGTCCTTTGTAAGTACACTTTGAAACTATCCAACGAACGTGCCTCCAAGCCGATTTCATTTTAGATCCCTAAAACAATGCATTGTTTGCATTGTCATGCATTAAGCGCATTCAGTCCATTCATAAGTCGGTTGTGAGGACAACAACATAATAATACAGAGTTATTTTTAATTCACTGACATCCTCTTAACCCTGAATTCCTATCACTCAAACAAATGATTTTTGTTTTACGACTTTTTAAAATGAAGCACTTTTTTTCCCATACAAATACACAGAGTATCGTAAAAATAAGAGGAAATCTCAAATTTTCAAAACGTTATTACACCAAAAATATTAAGTTATGACAAAAGCCGTAAAACAAAAAACATTTGTTTAAGTGGTAGGAGTTTAGGGTTAAAAGGATGCTAGTGAATTACAAATAACCCTGTATAAATTTTAAAACAAACATTAAATTTTAATGAAACTTTGTAAAACTCAATGTCTGAAATATAGTTGCGAATGTTTTAAAAGTATTTTAACAACAATTAAAAATAAAATTGATCTGTTAAATTTCAGTAGCCTCAACACAACTCACTATTCTATACTTCATTTAATTTAGCATTGAAAAGAACAACAACATTATATTGCGTCTGGTCAACTATTTCTTACCTAGCAAATAGTACAGTACAATAGTCTGGGAGCCGCAAAATAAAATTGTTTTAATGCCACATTATTTTCGTGTTGTCAATTGTTACTTTAGTACAAATTGTAAAGAGATTACAGTTCACGAGCCGCAATATAATGTTGCTGTGCTTTTCAATGCTAAATTAAATAAAGTATAACTGTAAATAAAAATACCATACCTACCATTTCAATAATTTATGTTTTCATAGTTCTTATTAAATAAATTGAAATTCCCTTCCTTTGTTCATAAATCGTTCTCGCCACTTTAATGAATCTTCATCCCCTTTTGCCTTGAACCATAATTAGAAGACTTCATCATTTCAATGTACAGACGTAGATTTAAATATCAAATAATTAAACTATGGACAGCATAAAAATATAGATTTTTGCTGATTGTATATTTTGTTGACTATACTTGCCTTTTCGCACCTAATTTCAAGTCGATCGAATTGACCGCCTAAATAGTGGTCGAAATTCGACTTGCCCGATTTCAAAATAAAAACATACACACGAACATTGAAAGTTAAATAGAAGTTTCAGAAAATATTGCAGGTCATGTTAGTTCGAAATTTAAAGAAATAAAAACTATTAATTTTGTCGATATTTTTTTGGCATCACTATCCGCGTCCCCTTCTTATGCATATTCTCACGCACACGCGCATCATACATGTGTGACGTGAAGTGTGATTTATAAAAACTTCCAAACTGTGTGGTTTTTAGGGTTCCGTACCCAAAGGGTAAAAACGGGAACCCTAATACTGAGGCTCCGCTGTCCGTCCGTCCGTTTGTCCGTCTGTCACCAGGCTGAATCTCGGGAACCGTGATAGCTAGAGAGTTATAATTTTCACAGATGATGTATTTCGGTTGCCGCTATAACAACAAATACTAAAAAATGGAATAAAATAAATATTTAAGGGGGCTCCCATACAACAAACGTGATTTTTTTGCTCGTTTTTGCTCGATATTGATAACGGCCACAAGTAGACGCTTGAAATATTCACAGAATATTGAATTATATATTGGCTTTAAAAATAAATCATAATAATAATAATAATATTAGGGGACAATTTCACACAAATCGACCTATTCCCATACTAAGCAAAGCTTGTACAGTCAAGGGCAAAAATATGTATACACTTTAGTACCTTGTCTATTTTCGTCATATTTGAACTGCCATATATGAACTGTCACAGTGGTTAAAGTGACAAGGTACTAAAGTGTATACATATTTTTCCCTTGACTGTACTATGGGTACTAGACGACGATAGACATACTTATATAGATAAATATATACTTAAATACATAGAAAACATCCATAACTCAGGAACAAATATTCGTGCTCATCACACAAATAAATGCCCTTACCGGGATTTGAACCCAGAACCTCTTGCTTCGTAGGCAGGGTCACTACCAACTAGGCTAAAGCGGTCGTTAAAAAAATATTTAAGGGGGGCTCCCATACAACAAACGTGATTTTTATAGATAATTGTACGGAACCCTTCGTGCGCGAGTCCGACTCGCACTTGGCCGGTTTTTTCCTAAATGACATCTTCATCATATCATCATCCCAGTCTATTTGAGGCTATAGACTTCCCACTGCAGAGCACAGGCCTTTCAGAATGGAGCATGGCCTGTAGTTCCCACGCGGGCCCAGTGCGGATTGGGAACTTAACACACTATTAAATTTCTTCACAGGTGTCTCCAGATTCCTTCACGATGTTTTCCTTCACCGTATAACTCATGCTGAATCACAAATGTAATGCCAGAGGTGCAAGCCGGGGTTGTATCCACGACAGAGATTGAGATTGAGAGCCCATAGGTCAAACCACTAGGCCACCACGGCTTTATATGTATTTTCCACGCTTCTAATTTCTTTTCACCATTTATATAATGTTTTTCCACGTTTTTTAATGAGAACTGAACATAGATGGCGCTGTATCGCTGCAAAAGTGATGATAGCAGGCTGGAATGTATGATGCATAGGAGGAATTTGTGTCTAGACTTCTGACCAGTGGTGGTGTAGGGGTGTAGCACGTGGCACGGAATGCCAAGGACTGGGTTCGATTCCCAGCATTGGTCTTTCTTCTGGGGTTTTTTTCTGTGCATCTATGTTTCAGTTTGAATTTAGTATGAAATAATTTATTTATTTATTTATTTTATTTTATTTTATCTTTATTGGGAAACAAACAGCATAAATATTACAAAGTACAGCAATACAAAATATTATTACAAAGGCCAAAAACAGTTTCCACTGACAGGTAAAACAGATTTGTTCAGAAAGGAGAGATATCTTAATGTAAAATTAAAGATAAAGATATAAACATAGAGAAATTACAAACATAATTATGCAAAGGCCATAAAAAAAACTCTCGTGGTTGGAGAGATGAATAGGAAATACACCAATTAATTAGTCATTGCCGCAGCATGACGAGTACAAGGAGTCATTTGCAAATGGTTAACAGCTTTCTATTTTATTAACTGTAGAAATGAATTTGCTCAGATGCATACTAAACAAGTCAGCGTGTGAGTATTTCTTGTTGTAGGTTAGACACGCTCTATTAAGAAATACATTCTTAAAGTATTTTGTACGACAGAAGGGGACAGCAAACAAGTGGTTAGAATGAGAACGATAATATATATAATGTCTGTTTTTTATTATTGTTTATTTCATATTGCACCACCTACTTAAATACATTCATTACTTTCTTTCTGTTGAAAAGGTTGTCTAGAAGAGATCGCTTCGAAGCGGTCGCCCATTGCTTACCTTACCTATATATTTTTTCTATTTAATTGTTTTTCAGTATTGAATTCTTTATGTTGTACATACATACGGTCGCGTGCTTTAATTTGGGACCCATTTCGAAAAAATATTATACGCAATATCACAGGACTGTCAACCTTAAGTGGGTCCCAAATTAAAGCTCGCGACTGCACATATAATAAAGAGTCATTGTATCGTATTGTCCCGTAATAGGCTAGACGACTAAAAAAAACTGTTTAGTCCGTCAGTTAGATTATTAAAAAATATTGTACACGTATTTTTTCTTTTGTTTGACAAACAAAAAATGAGGAGGATACAGTGCTTAGAAGTTTCGAGTGACGTCACTATATGGTACAATTTTTACCTAAGGGTGACGTCACAAGCCCCCACTCCGGAAGTTTGATGATCTATATCTTTGTCGTTTTTTAATAATTTGATAAACCAAAAAATACGTGTCCCATATTTTCCCATAATCTAAATGACGGACTAATTAGAATGACCAATTTTTAACCCAGTCGTCATCCCTATTTGATTGCAAATGTCCCGCAAATCTGTCCACAAAGGTCGGCAACCCTAGCTGTACTGTACGTAATACTTAGCAACGTAAATTCACGTATTATATGACTTTTCAAAGAGGTTAGTTACGCAAGCCTGTGATTTACGTATAAAAGAAACCTTCGTTAGGAAGACTATTTTTAACAGACACATAAGAAAATCAACGACACGTAGGTATACCCTTACTATGGATAGAAGGTACACTTGCACAGTCCAGGGTAAACAAATTAAAACGTTAACCCTGGGTTAAAGAAACATTTCTATACATTTTAACATTTCTTAACCAAAGGTTAGTAAGCAAGCAAGCCCGCTTTAGTAGTTAACACGCAACAGATGCGACACTCGCGTTTGGCAGCCGCTATATTCACCTACCAGCCGGCTCACCGCCAACGGTGCTAGTAGCAGTCACAGAGTACATAATAGTTTTACTACGTAACAGATGCGACACTCGCGTTTGGCAGCCGCTATATTAATCTACCAGCCGACTCACCGCTAACGGTGCTAGTAGCAGTCACAGAGTACATAATAGTTACTACGTAACAGATGTGACACTCAAATGACCAAAAGAGAGTCAGTAGAGAGTCAAGTCTTTGAAAGTTTTTGTGTGTAGCCAGTAATGACTTATGGCACTGAGCACTCATAAGAAAGCTCAAAGTCACTCAGAGGACGATGGAGAGGGCTATGCTTGGAGTTTCTCTGCGGGATCGCATTAGAAATCATGAAATCCGCGCAAGAACTAAAGTCACGGGCATAGCTCGAAGAATCGCCAGACTTAAGAGGCAGTAGGCAGGGCACATGGGGCCGAAAGGTTCTCGAATGGCGTCCGCGGACCGGAAGACGCAGTGTAGGTAGGCCTCCAACAAGATGGAGCGACGACCTGGTTAAGGTTGCGGGAACGTGTTGGATGCGGATGCGCAGGACCGATCTGTTTAGCGATCCTTGGGGAGGCCTATGTTCGTCTTTCAGCTGAAATGATGATGATGATGATGCGACACTCGCCTTTGACAGCCATATTCACCTACCAGCGGCACGGTGTCAGTCACAGAGTACATTTTAGCGTGACAACTGGCAAAGAGAATAGATTCACTAAATGTCTACGATGTGGAAGAGCTCTATGTATAGTATGGAGTGTCGAGGCACTGGAAAAACTTCTAAACTTTTTTGCCGTAAAGAGATATCATTTCCACAATTAAAAAGCAAACAATTAACGCCATAAAGCGTAGTAATTAATATTTTCTTCCATTTTTCTGTACAGCATTGTGCTCCTATTGTGCGTCTGACGCAATCTACAGGGGCTTGCCTCAGAGCACTTATCATGGGGATCCCTCAGGGTTTCTCAACCTCTGGTCCATGGACCCTTAAGGGGTCCGTGACATAAAAACCGGGGGTCAATGTACGTTGTTAGTAAATATTGTAAATAAAATAGAATCATGATGTGACCTTAGATTATTTATGCACTAGATGGAGCGTCAGTAGCAAACATTGCGATACAAAACGTCCACAAATCCATTTGACAGCTTCATATTACGATCGCGTTACGTCATTCCGGTTGTCACTGTGTGCGTGCTTAATGATACCAATTAATTTCACATTCCCCAAAATGTGGGGAAGTGAAGCTGATTGGGGAATGTGTGGGAGAGCTTCAATTCGGGGAAAATGAGGGGATTTTAAGTATAAATACAAATACGCGACATTTGACATCAAATTTCTGCTTGTCTTGATTAATTTCCTACAATTCATTATTCGCAACAGCTCTAAACTAACCTAACATGTGGGGAATTTCGACAATGCGTTTGGGGATTTTAGCATATTACTATTGGCAACCCTGCAAATGACGCAAATGGCATATAAGCCAACTGATGGCTTATATTTCTACGGGACGTTTCCATGCCACCTTAAGCTCTATCTAGTTCATAAATAATCTAAGGATGTGACTGGAATCCTCAAATATCTTACACAGTACACATGAATTTGAATTTCAGAACTAATGCTTTGAACTCGCACTTGGCCGGTTATTATTATTATGTGGTAGAGCCCTGTACAGACATACAGCGCAGTCTCAGTAATAGGGTCCCGTTGGCACCCTTTGAGTACGGAACCGTAAACAAAGAGTACCAAAGAAAACTTGCTGCATTTGTTGAAAAAAGCGAAACCTCAGACTCAAATCAGAATATTACCATAAGAATAAATAATAACAGAGTAGAAGGGAAACTCCCGCTCCGGCCGGACTCAAGGTCACGATATTAGAGTACTCCCTAAGAGAGAACTCAGTCAGGGTGTCACGGCCGGCGTCGCCGCACGCGCGTTTGGCTGTTAACTGTTTGCGCGTTCGTTTTATTGGAAACAAATAACAATTAATGACGTCAAGTTATTGTGGTGTATTTGAGTGTATAAACAATTCAAAAACAATGCCAAATCACCTTAAATGGCTTCTTTTGGTATGGCACTTGTAATAAATTCTTACTTAGAAGTACCTACCTATAATATGTAGGTACGTACAGTCAAGGATTTTAATTGTTAGGCCACTTGCCACTGTTCGCATTTTAGCCGTGTAATGCAAATCGGGTGAAGCCGCTTATACTGGTATATGCTGATTTGCATTACACGGCCAAAATACTAACAGTGGCAAGTGGCCTAACAATTAAAATTCTTGACTGTACCTAATGATTTATAAATCTCATATTTTGTAAAACTAGAATAAAATAATGATTTCAAAGTAAATAATAACTTAATATTTTAGCGATATTATCTTTAGAGTAAGTAATATTTAACAGTAAGCAACCCTAGCAACACGCCTGGACGTCAGAGGGGTGTAACGACGTGAGGGGGGAAGTAGGTATATAAATGGCGGCGTTTTAGACGCAGTCAAAAGAGATTCCCTTCTACTCTGTTATTATTTATTCTTATGATATTACCGTGTTTAAACCACATCATTTTCATTTAATAACGTCGTAAGTACAAGACCCACCTTTCTCACAATACTCCCTTAATCAATTGTGCTTTTGTACTCCCTCTTTAAGGGGGGTGACCCCCGGCATTTAGCAATTTGCTTGTTTTCTTAGATAAGGCATTTCGTTAAGATCCGGGGGTATTCTTAAAATTCTATAAAAATGAATGTGATAAAAGGAGATTTTAAATAATACTTGTTCCGTTAATGTTTTTGTATATACAATCAATTTAAAACCATTTGATTTCTGACCTATCATAGAACGTTTTCACGGTAAGCGTCAAAGATTTTAAAAGCTTTTTATTAACTTTGCAATGTATGTAAGTATGTATGTACGGGTCAAATTTCTGAAGTTGATTTTTCCCCACTTCCAGTGGTCGGATTTACTTGAAATTTGGTATACTTATGTAGGTTGGATGACAATGCAAATACAGTCAATAAAAAGTACATTCAGCGAAAAAGCTTGCATTGAAAATGAAATTTTTAACAAACTTATAAACTTTATTTTATTTTTAGTGTTTTTTGTTATAGCGGCAACAGAAATACATCATCTGTAAAAATTTCAACTGTCTAACTATCACGGACGGGCGGAATCTTACTAATATGGTAAAACTTTAGGTACATACCTACGGAACCCTAAAAACCATTTTATGAATATGAATATCAAAGAACTCACCTGTAGTTCGAAAAAACCCTGTTAGAAGAATCCAGTCCGAAACAGGTGTACCTTGGTACGTACACAATACAAATACAAATATTCGTTACTAGCGACTCGCCCCTGCTTCACACGGGTGCAACTATAATATGCATATGTATTATACATATAAACCTTCCTCTTGGATCACTCTATCTATTAAAAAAAACCGCATCAAAATCCGTTGCGCAGTTTTAAAGATCTAAGCATACATAGGGACAGACAGCGGGATGCGACTTTGTTTTATACTATGTAGTGATGATAGTGATTGAGTACCAAAACAGTAGGTGGTGACATAAGTGAGGTACTTACTTATATTTTACTAGCCTTCCGTCCGCAGCTTCGCCCGCGATAAATTAATTTTCCCGTAGGGAAAGGTATTTTCCCGCGGTAAAAAGTAGCCTATGTCACTTAGTGATAATGTAGCTTTCTAACGGCGAAAGAATTTTTGAAATCGGTCCAGTAGTTTCGGAGCCTATTCAATGCAAACAAACAAACAAACAGACAATCAAATCTTTCCTCTTTATAATATTAGTATATATTGAAACCGATCTACCTACAACGTTAGGTGTAAGTACTTAAACTAGGTATATGTTTGACTTCTTCTAGGCTACGCGGCGATGTATGTCTGTATCAAACGACTTTTCCTTCCTAAGTATGTTGTCAAACATAGTTTACCCTATTTGGCATTTGCGAAGGGTGACCACTCGACCTTTACATTGCCATGGAAGCTGGCATTTAGCAAATGTCAAACTGTAAAGACATTAAAACGTAGAAATAGTGCCATACTGTGCCACGTACACTTATCGCACACCGAAGCTAATACTGTACCACTACCATGAGTTACACTAGTTTACAGTGACCGTACTCGCTAGCGACGACGTAAATGATTTGTATGGAGAATTCTACTTCCGTAAGTGACCGCTAGAGGCGCTGTACACAATTCTCCATACAAATCATTTACGCTGTCGCTAGCGTGTACGGTCACTGTAAACTAGTGTAACTCATGGTAGAGGTACTGAACAACAAACAGGAGCCAAATTCAGTATGCTTAGTACAAGTTTTCCTTCACTTCAATACTTCTCGATCGCGTTTACGTAAAAAATTCAATTACTAGGGAAACATGGACAGCGCCTCCGCGCGCGCGCGTCTATGTTTCCATAGAATTGAAATTTTTACGTAAACGCGATCGAGAAGTATTTTGGTGAAGTAAAACTTATACTAAGCGTACAGGAATGGCCCAACACTGTTTGCGAGCGGTAATTCAAACGTTTGCGAGAGGATAGGAATGGGCTGAGCTTGGGATGAGCCTTATTTTCCTGTTAATCCGCTTTGTAAATAAATAAATGAATACATAAACAAATAAGGCTCATCCCAAGCTCAGCCCAAACCTCTCGCAAACCAGTGATTTTTGGCGTTCCTGAATAGCAGTTCAAACCAAACCCAACCCAAACGATTGAATTACCGCGATCAAACCCGTGAAGGCGCGTTCCTGAATTTAGCCCCAGCCCCAGGATCGTTTGCGAGAGGATTGCCATTTCGAAATTAGCTAGAAAAAACTCACTAAATCATTTAGTTAAATAGGTACTTACGTCTAATTTAGCGTAAAAAACAGAAATACATACACGCATACCCATTCAGAAACTTTCACTTAAGTATTTAACATTAATAGGATCTAAACGTAAAATTTGCTAAATTCCAACAGTTAACAAGCATAAAAACATTTATTGCTAAACACTAAAAATTAAAATTTAAATATGAATTTAAATACGACTAAGTATTCAACAACGTAAATCACCTCAAGTATTTAAGCTATCCGCCACTAGATGGCGCGCAGCGCAATCCTTTCAAACTATCCGACATAGTTGCTCGTCGAGATACTCCGGAAACTTTGAATTTATGCCAAAATATGGAGCCGATGGTAAAGTTGGACGCAGATTAAAGTTTGGCGTCATTGTCTTGGTGCCAAGCAAGCCAAATTGTTGGGGAATAGCGGTTATTATTATATTAACGTTTTGCCAGCGAGCGAATTTAAAGTAAGTAGTTCTAGTTAGAATCGACATTAGACATCGAGATCAATCTCTTTGGATCATGCAATTGAGATTGATTTCGAGAAGGAATCGGGTGGAAGATAAAATCAAAGAATGAGATTGTATTACGAGAAGGCTACAAATTGTAATGAATAATATAAGCCAAATTTAAAAATTGCTGAAGCTTTTTTTCTTCTGTGCACTTCCCCTCCATTAAAATCAAATATTTTTTTACCATTGACATCTATTCTGTCGTAAAACTTCAATTTATTTTTAAAAAAACCTACAGTGCCATCGCCGCTAATGACGTTAAAACGTCAAATGTCACATTTCCCGCCAAAAGCGATACCGCTGTCAAATGTCAATTCCTTTGTGCGGGGTCAACGCCCCGTGACACGTTATAGATTTGTATGATATGAAATATTGTGGTAAAGGTGAAGGGGAAAAAATCTACTAAAAATATTTTCAACGGCACATTTTCAGATTATGATGAAATTCAAATAGCATCACGCTAAGTAAAAAATGTCAACTGTCTCGAGTCAAACAAAAAAATGAAAATAGGTTATGAGAACGTGAAAATATCTGTGTAGTGTACTACTTACATTCACCGGATGACCATCTAAATTAAAAAAAAAAAACAAAAATGTATCATCATTTGGAGGTGCGGGGTATCGATCCCCGTACTTCTCGCATGCTAAGCGAGCGCTCTACCATCTGAGCTACACCCCCGATGAGTATGAAGCCGAATTTATGAAGCACGTTAGTCACAGCGATTAAATTAAACTGTGATGAAATTTACGATAAAAGCCGCAACACGTCTTCACCACAGAATAATAATAATTAATAGTATAAATAAAAGACGTTAATTATTATAACATTAAATTATTATTAATAACATTAATATTAATATTTACTATATTGATAAAAAAAGTGTGATTTGCAATGAAATAAATGCTTAGAACAAAATAATTTTATTATGCGTTAGTGTGACGAGTTTGATAAACACTAAAGATGAAATTTCATATTTTACGTCATGACACATTAGGAATTTTAATTATTTATAGTATAAAATTTCATAAAACAGGATAACAAAGCATTACCTACACGTTTATTTGTAAATATTAATAAATAATTAAACAAAAACTGAACATCATACAAAAAGATATCGCCCAACGTGGGGCTCGAACCCACGACCCTGAGATTAAGAGTCTCATGCTCTACCGACTGAGCTAGCCGGGCTGTTATGGTTCTTGCCGAAATTTACTATTACAAGCTATACATCAATTTTACGAACCATGTAACCATGTTTCTCAAACTTTATGATCAGTTCTTTTTTTTTTCAATTAAAAAATAAATGTAAACGCCATGTTCTTGCTTAGTTTTTGACGTAGAAATTCTAAAATAAAACAAAAAAACGAGTGAAGTGGTTTTTACAACTCAAATTAAACCAAATTCATCGCAAAATATCGAAAAATAGCACGTATAAAAAAACTGTCGTTAAATTCACCAACAAAGAGCCAGTGCTTCGAATTTTCAAATTCCTTTCGAATTAAGTTCTTCAATAGGCCAACTTCACTAATTGGCGACAAATTCTTTTTTTTTCAGCTCCAACCCTTCCGACCCTGAGTACTCGCTAACTAGTTTGAACCGGTACAAACCGAATCGACACCGGATTTCACTTTGAGTTTTGCGTATTGTTATTTTGTTAAGAATTTTAAATTGGGAGTTAGATTTTATAAATTTATTTTAGATACAGGGTTGCCATACTTACCTACGTAAGGATTTGTCCTAACATGTCAGGATTTTTGACTTCTTTAATATGTTGTGCTCTATAATGTATCGCTATAATATCGGAAATCGATAAATGAAAAGTCTCTATGATGTCTATGACAACCTCAAAAGTGCCACAAGAATTCCAGACCTTTATCACATTTCCAAAGTTTCGCTGTAGATCTATACCGTCCAACATTGGATTTAATACTTCAGACGAGAACCAAACAATCTGATCTAATACAAAGTAATAAAGTCCAAATTGGATTATTAATTATCATCATTTTTCTATTCTTCTGCCCTACTTATTGCTGCGCCTAAGACATTCTTTTCTTAATTTTCTTTGTCTTCCTCGAATGCAACTTCAAGAATTTCTTTCGGTTTCGCACACTGATTAACAATTGCATTAATTAAAAGCAGATTTTTAATTTAATAATGCTACCGCGGAAGCTGAGCTAATCGGATCGCGGTAATCCTTCAGAGAGTCGTTTATTATGGGTTTTATGATTTTTTGCTACTTCGGTAAATGAACCAATTTTTTATTTTGTTGTATGTTAGGGCTTTTTTATTTGGAAAATTTTATGTGATTTCTGCTCGGAATCACGAGCATTTTCGGTCTTACTAGGAGAACAAAAGTGTCGTTTAGTCTGCATTTTTTACACAAACATCTGCCCCGACTGGGGATGGAACTCGAAACCTCAAGCTTCATAATCAGGTTCTGTAACAACTAGGCTATCCGGTCGCCAAATAGATAGTCGTATACACCGTGTTTTTCGTATTTCCGTTAACTTTAAGGAAAGATATAGGTCAAATAGAGTTAATTTCTCGAAGAAACTAGTGTCTTAACTCTTATTATTTTTGAGTTATTCAATTATTACGTCCTATATTTATCTCTTAAACGGCAGTAAAGAGCTTTCCATTCATAGCTCTTCGCTACAGGGAGATTATTGAGGCGAGTTCGTTCGACATTACATACTTTTTCTTTTATTATGAGATACAGCAATCACAGAATAACTAATAGTACTAGCGTATGTACATCAATGTCATAATCGTAAACATAAGTATTGTATCAATAATCGTGTTTATCTCAACGGAAAATGCCACGATTTTTTTTTTCGATTTTAACAAAAATTTATATATACCAGGGCCCAATTGCATAACAAAGTACAACTAATATTACAAGCGGAACTCTCGCTTCAGTCATATCAACTAGAAAGGGAGTTCCGCTTGTAATATATAGGTAACGCCACCAGAGTTGAGGCCACGCACACAACCACATCTCTTGTAATGACAGCGGGATTTTGACGTTGTGTTGTCGATAAACGTCAACACAACGTCAAAATCCCGCTGTCATTACATGAGATGTGGTTGTTTGCGTGGCCTCAACTCTGGTGGCGTTACCTCTAAGTTGTACTTTGTTATGCAATTGGGCCCAGGTAGTTTCTGTTAATGTACCGAACAACGTCGAATTAAACGGAAATAAAAACACGGTGTAGATAGAAGATAGTTAGATAATGTATACACGTTTTCGACTAACAATAAGTGTATAAACCTTTGCAAATAAACTCGATGAACGGCGATAGGTCCAATAATGGCCTCTTACCATTAACTGGCCGAAAACGCTGAGTAGCTCGCCCTTATTGGGCCATATTAGCAATTGTTATGGCGGCATGTGTTTGCATGTTTTCAACACGCTCTTAAGATAAGTGTTGATTTAAAATTTTATATAGTTTAGTGTACATACATAAATATTTTATTGAATTAGGCGTTACTTTGCGGAGGTCCATATTAATGAACTGAAACAATTAGGTACTTTGCTCACCCGTGACCTACACTACAGATCGCCTCGAAAGACCTTAAGGTCGCGGGTGAGCAAAGTAATTGTTTATGTAGGCCTTATATCTGTAATTTGCATCAAATTTTAGTTTTGTAGAAAAATCAATACTTATACCTATAAGTATTAGGGGTTATAATGGCCAGCCCATTGCCACTTCAGCGTGCTAATGCGGTGGGCTATGTCGATAACTTTGGTTCTCTGTCAGATCACGTCGTTACAAATTCGATCTTTTAGAGAAACTCCGAGCAAAGCCCTTTCCATAGCACGTTGAGCAACCTTAAATTTGTGGACCAGCCCTACAGTGAGTGTCCATGTGTCAGATTCTCTTACCACTAGGTCATCCGGTCATCAAATGATGATGGTGAAATGATGATGATGATTTTCACCCTTACAATTTATGCAAAAACAAAACGGTGTTGCCTGTTCAAAAATACCGAAGGGTCAATAAACCGATAATCACCCTCTCAACAGAAGTACAACAAGCGGATAACAGACATAGTCCGCTTTTTACGAGCAAAATGGCGGTTAGCCGGCCAAGCCCGGGTGTAACCGGTTATAACCGGTTATAACTGGGAAGATCCGGCTCGCAATAGCTTTGACGTTTATTCCGGTAGTAGATATAAGGTTAAAACAAGAGATAGGTAGGACTTTGTACGGCCAATGATAAATGCTTAAATAAAAGCATTTACCGTAAGATCCGGGTATTTTGATCAAAGGATACCTTTGACCCATAATATATGCAAAACTACATAAACCTACGATGATATAATCCAATAGGTTAGGTTAGTTTAAACAAAATCTTGACGAAAATACTGTCTCAGAAATAAATTACTTTAATCCAAAATGCAATGAAATTTTTTTTTTTTATATTATTGTGATGATATATTTATATTTATTTTGGAACTTAAGATTATTTATACTAAATTAATAAAAACATATACTTAAAGGTGTAAATATAAGACTAAAACTACTATTAAATTAAAATAACTAAAACTAAACTTAATTAAAAAAGAGAGGTGGGCCTCTTGGCATGGTGCCCATCACGCAGGCAGCATTCCCGCGCTGAACAGCGATTGCGATTCTTTGCGCGAGAAAGCTTTTTTATATTTAATTACAATTTTTTAAAATTTAATTCTCGCCAAACTGCTACGTTTGGGGGCGAGACGCGCTCAGTTTTTATATAATTAGGGGCTGTTTCACCACTTTTTTTAAAGTTCGGATTAGCTTGATCATAACCTTATTTGTCACATGGAATAAAAATTTCTGTTTCACCAGTCTTGATTAGCGCTAAGTGACGGACAAACTATTTCTTAATTTGACCATCAGATCAGGTGGCATTTAGCATTTTTATCCGTCACATATCTTTTTAATTAGTTAGTTTATTTTTTTGAGGCCATGGTTGGAGAGCCCTTCAGCCGGCTTCAGAAAAATAAATCAAAGTATTTTTTATTAAGAAAGAAGTCATGCTAAATTGCAAACGAGAATTTAAATATCAAGATTTGAATAAAAAATATAGGTACGCTTTTAGTATTTAAAAATAAATCCAAAATTTCGTAATATTTTTTAATTACATACTTTTTTTCAGTGGCACAATCGTTTGTTCTACCTGAACTTGTACATCGCCATCAAAAAAAAGTTAATCTGTCAAAGGTTTGGCGCCACTTTTCGATTCGTTTTACGTGATTTTATTTTTCTTTGTTATTGTTAACCAAAGTATCGTAAATAAATACCGTTTTTGGATTAATTATAATGTTACACATTTGTTTATGCAAAAAAATAGATGTGTTTAAAAATTACATAGTTTACGATTTATTTTGCTTTAATAATGAGCGACTCTTTGAACGAAAATATGCGAACAGGAACCCGTGGTCGTGAAATGGGACGTTGCTATTCCGACTTTTTGTTAAACCGACGATTAGTTAAGTGGTACTTAGTTTGCACAGGACCGGAGTGGTGAAACTGAAAAAAAACTAGCCGACAGATTTGTGCAGTACTTAGTTTATTCATTGGTTACGTAACCAGTAGTTTGACAATAAGGTGGTGAAACAGCCCCTTAACCTATTAAACTTGTCTTATTGACATTATGTTCCTTATTATAATAATAGGCCGCGAAGTATCACGTTTCAGGTGCGACCAGACGAGAGGTCGTTAATGGATTTTCGTAAAAAATTGTAGAGGTAACGCCACCAGAGTTGAGGCCACGCACACAACCACATCTCATGTAATGACAGCGGGATTTTGACGTTGTGTTGACGTTTAACGACAACACAACATCAAAATCCCGCTGTCATTACATGAGATGTGGTTGTGTGCATGGCCTCAACTCTGGTGGCGTTACCTATAGGCCTAGGCTTGCAATGTGCTCTTTTTAAATTTCCATTCCACATGAATTTGTGACCCATCATCATGGCGTTCAGCCATTAAAAAAACTATAAGTAAGCAATATTTGCTTTTTGGTTTATTATGACATTCTGCCACTGCGCTTATTAAAAAAAAATTAGGAATTATCTCTGTTTTCTATTAAATCCGAGTTGGAAATAGAACGAAATAAATAGTGATAAATGTGTTAGTTATTTTTTTTACCTAGTTTATTTATTTATTTTTTTGGAGTTTTTTTTTAATTTATTTCATTGCATGTATGAGAAAACTATACATACCTCGGCGGGAAATGGAGTTGCCAGCCTTATAAACTATCCCCCCTTATTAACCCCTTACTTCCAGGCTTTTGTAGTAATATACTGTTATGCAGGTTGGTTTTTTGGAGTCCTTTTGTATTTTTTTATTTTTCAACCCCAAATTTTTTACTTTTACGGTCATCCCGTGAAATCCATATAATTATTTTCATACTAAATACAAACTGAAACATGGATACACAGAATAAACCCATAAACAGAGACCAGCGCTGGAAATCGAACCCAGGTCCTCAGCAATCCGTGCTGCGTGCCAAACCCCTACACCACCACTGGTCAGAACCAGCACCACCACTGGTGGGGTTTGGCACGCAGCACGGAATGCTGAGGACCTGGGTTCGATTCCCAGCGCTGGTCTCTTTTTCTGGATTTTTTCTGTATATCCATGCTTCAGTTTGTATTTAGTATGAAAATATACTGTTATGAATTATGAAAAATGACAATTTTGGAAAAGGACACATTATGGCATATGAAATTCGGGCAAACGATAGAAAACCCTTTCCAACGTTTTGTTACTCCGCTAATCTCTCCAACGAGCACAGACTAAACAAGCTCCTATCTGCATTATGACAACTAGTGTTCGCCCGAATTTTCGGTTACGGTTTCCGCTAGTTTCGGCATTCATTTTAGTTTCGGTTTAGTATGTAAACGAGCATTTCTAAAAAAGTTTGTAAATTAATTTTGGACTCCGAATTGCACAGAAATTTATAGGTAAGCAGCAGCAGGCAGCTTAAGTAACAAAGCCTCCCGAAATGTCCTGATTCATTTATATGGAAATTTTCTTATTTGTTACCCATCATGAACCACAAGTGTGTGTATGTGGTAAAAAAAAGGAAATTTCCATACAAATGAATCAGGATATTTTGGGAGGCTGTGCAGTTGCATTCGCGCTACTTACCTGTAAATTTATTTACGATTTGGAGTCCAAAATTAAATATACAAACTTTTCAGAAATGCTCAAAAACATTAATGCTCATAAATAAATACCAATGGTACTATAATGGTCTTTCCAAAAGCGCTGGTAGTATTAATAATAGACAAGTAAAAGACCCTTTGCGGTCTTACAGAATGAACTGTTTGATTTTTGATTGTGGTACACAGAAAATAGTACGAAGGTGAATTTATGTCCAATAAGGGATATTTTCCAGCTAACATATTTGCGCGAGGAAATACATTCGCCGACATGACATTCATAAATCATAAGTGCTATTTTGACTTTGACTTGGACTTTTGAGCCCCTGCGTCGTTTAGTGGCTACGTCACCCGTATCTACTGATTTGTCGTGATTACCTTATTCTACTTTGAATACTTAAAGGTAGTCACTCGCTTAAAGAAAGCCGTGGTGGCCTAGTGTTTTGACATAATTATGGTCTCTCAAGCAGAGGGTCGTGGGTTCGTTTTTCGGAATTTATGTGCGATATTACATTTGTAATTTACCATGAGCTTTACGGTGAAGGAAAACATCGTGAGGAAACCTGGGAAGAAAAGCAATGATGTGTGTGGTGTTCCCAATCCGCACTGGGCCCAACTATGGTCCAAGCCCTCTCATTCCGAGAGGAGGCCTGTGCCCTGCAGTGGGACGTATAAAGGCTGGGATGATGATGATGAGTCACTCGCATTTATGAATTACCAATTTTTTAATTTATCGAAACACATTTTGTCGGAGATACTGCAAATCCGCTTAACTGGCATTGGATTCCACGTGTCTGTCAAATTTATCCAATTTCCAATTTACTCCAAATTCGTAAATGTAGTGTAAATGGGGGAGCCTTGTAAACTGTTTTTAAAAAAATCCCTAAATACGGGTTTGCACTATCCATCCAACGACTTAAAAGTTAAAATGAGCGCAAGTTCAAATCAGTGTATTTAATTTCGGTTACGGCCGAATTTGAAACGGAAACCGGAACCGTCCCAGATACCAGTTTCGGTCAAACACTAACGCCAACCAAACGGACTCGGTCCGTATTTTTTTAATAACCTGCGGTCGCTGGACGATGGCACTTTGATGTTCATTCCCGTATATTTTCAGTTCTGCCAACTTAAGCTAGATAAGGGCTGCGGTTGGGTTGGCTATTTTTTAATTTAATCGTTGTTTCCGAAGTGGGTTTGAGTTTCAGGCTGATGATTGGCTTTATTGTTAACTGTATTTTGTATTGTAAATAGTTTCATCACTAGGTTTTTAGTTTTTTAACGCCATGCCCGAATGAAATTATTGTAGCTTGTAATCTAGTGCTTTGACTTATGGTCTCTCATGCAGAAGGTCGTGGGTTTGAGACCGAGCTCGCACAATATATTACTGCAGCACCCCCAAGTGAGTTACTACCGCAACAATTATCTAAAAACATGCACCATCAAACCAGAAGCCATCACTGAAAACCGCATCAAAATCGGACTAAAAGTTTTGGAGATAAATTGCAACATTGATTTGCACAAACATTCTCTAAATATCATCGTGGGTAAAAATAAAATCTTAAAACAAAATCTTTAGGTAGTATTGTAAATTGGTTTGATAAACTTGCTTAATGGTAAAAAAATACTAATAAAATGTCTCTTTTTTACAGATACTACTTCCAGATCTACGAACGAAATCGGTAAGTTGTGCTAATTGTGATACTCTAGATATTATATTACTATTAATAATCTAAGCAAAAAACACTTTAGAATAAACTACAAATTTCATCTGAAACTTAATAACTGCAGCCAATTTATCAACGGCATCAACGTTCCAAAACGTTGTGAAACGTTCAACCACGTTCATAACCTTAGATTAACGTTACTTAAGCTAAAGCCCCGGAGTTGTAATGAAATTCCCTTACCTGCCATAGTCACCCCTCCCTTTGTGTATACATACATACATATATACAACTTCCCTTTACTATAGGTATATCCCTCACAGGATGTGCAGGCTCTTTGTAAAATGATTTTTAGTTGTGATAATTAAACGAAATTTTAAGCTGGTTTTCGCCACAGTTTAAGTATTAAAATGAAATGAAATGAAATGGTTTATTTGCTAGATAAAGGGTTAGATGTAATGTTACAAATATATTTTTAGTGCGCCAATATCTGCCTGAGTCAGCATGCAAAATCTTACTTTTTCATTTTGGCGATTTTTATCAATCATAAAAAATAAAAATAAATTTTGGTCATATCATTAGTTAATAATTATAATGTATTACACAAGTAGTCAAAGAATTATTATTATTTTTACAATAAATCAAGATTATATACAGAGTTAATTGTCAGTAATATTCATAAATTGTATACTTAATAAGCCAACACAGCAAACTAAGAGTATTGTAAAAAAGTACCTATTAACAAATATTAACTAATCATAATAAGTTAATGTAGTGTTAATGAAAGTAAGTTGTTAGTATATAATCTTAAAATTTAAAAGATTGTACTAATAATATTAATAATTAATTTGTAATTTATTGAATCAGGCGTTACTTTGCGGAGGTCCATATTAATGAACTAAAACAATTACTTTGCTCACCCGTGACCTCTGGTCGCGGGTGAGCAAAGTAATTGTTTTAGTTCATTAGTTAATTAATTTGTATTCTTTGAAAGTAATAAACAGATAAATTTTTAAATTTTTTTTTTTTATTAAAAAGTGAAGATTTTTTTTTCATACAATATAGACTTGCACTTGCGTTTGACCACAATCACGTCTGATACAAAGCGAAGATGAGGCCTAACTACGATGAAGCACGCTTGCCTAGAGAAAGCTCATTCACCCTAGAATTGAATTAATAAAAATAATTAGGTGAACGTTTTTAAACGTTAAATGGGCAAATATTTTTTTTCGTTTAGATTACTCAGTCCCCAGTTGTCCAAGTGACATATTCATACTGTTTCATAGAAAAATGGTTAGGTTGTCAAAGAGACAAAATTTGTGTAACCATAGCAACGGGTGGCAAGGAAATGTTGATTCACCCAAATAACGTCTCCTAAAAAATACCTACAAGCTGTATTTGTTTTTTCTTCTTAATTTTATTTATGAGGTTTTTTTATTGGAATTACAGTTGAAATTTAAGATGAGTTTTATGAAGTTGGAAAACTGTACTTACGGCCACAATGAAATTCAATGGTGCGTGTAAAGTTCGCAATGCGCTCTGGGCCCGCGTGGGAACTACGGTCCATTCTGAGAGGTCCTGTATCCTGCAGTAGGACGTTTATAGTCCGAGATTATTTTATATCATTAAACTAAGAAATGTACTATTTGCAATTTTTTTACCAATTTTAGTACTATTTTGTTTTTAAAATTCCATATCAGAAAGATACCAAATAGCTGTATCATTGAATCGTAGTAAACTACTAATTTTCAAACAATATGACTAAGACAGAGGAAAAATGAAATAAAGTAAAAGGGGTTGCCATACAATTATCTTTTTTGTTCGTACGTTCGCGGGCCCGGTGAGTCCGTATTGTACAAAAATCTTCATGCAGTCCGTATTGTACTTGATCGTTTTTGATTTTTTTTTTAATCTATTGCTTTTTTTTAAAAACAGCCTGTAATTCTAATTGCGAAAACAAAGTACGTTGTTACGCGTTTCCATTGCGCGTTCATAAAAATTCATTGCTTGCGGCACCGTGTCACGTCATATCATTTTCATTTAGCCTATTTGGAGCCGTCCTTCTGGTAGTACTAATCATCATTACGCCATAACGTCAACGTGTATGGTTAGACGTTGGTGCAAAATGTATGAGCGAGGCGGGTTTGTAACAAGAAAAAGCATCATCATCATCATACGTCCCACTGCAAGGCACACCTCTTAGAATGAGAGGGTTAGGGCCGTAGTTCCCACGCGGACCCAGTGCGGATTGGGATCTTCACACACATCATTGTTTTTCTTCGTAAGTGTGAGTAGGTTTGCTCACAATGTTTTCCTGCACCGTGAAGCTTATGGTAAATTAGCGAGTTCGATCGAACACGACCACACATCACACGACCCTTTGTTTGAGAGGCCATAGGTCCCAAGCACTAGCTAGACCATCATGACTTTTTTAATTTTGTAATTTTTGTAAAAAAATTCTTTTCGGTGCGGCTTTTATATTTGGAAAAAAAGATAATCTCATAGCCTGCGCATGTAAGAAATTTCTGTGTTACAACCTAAATTATTGCTTAATGAAGGGATTGTTGTTAGAATACTTACTGTCTGATTAAATTGACATAGTTAATGGTTTCTGTATTAAGAATTCAATGATAATGCAATAATAAAAAATAATCAGGGTCCATAGCATGTCCAATTTACTATTTCTAAACTTTTTAGCCAGCAAATTGAAGCGTCATCAAATCATTTTATAAAGTTAAGCAACATCGGCCGTAGTCAATAAATGGATGGGTGACCGCCTCCATTTTCCTTTTTGTATTTTTTTATGAAAATACAACTTGCACCACGTGAAGCTTTTACGAAGTAAGCTCAAGGGTATAATAATTAGCGGGACAAATAAACTTTAAGCACAAGACAACGTTAACGCCTTTATAGCGTTTCCGGGTCATATGGACGTGAACATGTTTAGGCACGTTTTAGTGTTGGAAATACTATACCTACTTCGTCTTTTTAGCATTAAAAAGAAGGTAAGCGATCTTGACGTGTCTTTTAATTGAAAAACACTTTTGAAAAATAAGTCTAAGTAAGTTTTGTAGTGGTAGAGCCATGTTGTAGCTAGCCGCTGCATCACGAATGGGCCGGCTCGTCCGGGGCAGTACCACCCTCTCACAGAACACCGGCGTGAAGCAGCAGTAATCCTGCTTGCGTTTCGTACGGTCAGTGAGAGAGCCGGGGGCCCAGTACCTCACCCCTTCCCTCTCCCCCTCCCTCTCCCCCTTCCCCTATTCCCTCTCCTTAAGGGCCGACAACGCACTGGCATCGCGTAAAGCGCTGCGGGTGTCTATGGACAGTGGTGTTCATTTAACATCAGGTGACCCACTAGTTCGTTTGTCTGGCCTATCTAACATAAAAAAAAAAAAAAAAAAAAAAAATATGGTCATTTAAACTCATTTGGTTTCATAAGTAATAGCTACTATTTTTTTAAAAGCGTTTTTCTATAAAAAGACCTGTCAAGGTTGTTTACCTTATTTCTAATGCTAAAAAAACGAAGTATACCTTACGCTCACAGTTCTGCTCTTGAGGAATTTTCCATTCTGCCTTGACCTTATTACTTAACATGACGAAACATCCACGAATATTTTCAGATTTCTATACTTCTAGCATTGAAAAGCACAACAACATTATATTGCGTCTGGTCAACTATTTCTTACCTGGCAAATAGTACAGTACAATAGTCTGGGAGCCGCAAAATAAAATTGTTTTAATGCCACACTTAGATTATTTATGCACTAGATAGAGCTTTGGTGGCATGAAAACGTCCCGTAAAAATATAAGCCAACGGTTGGCTTATATGTCATTTGCGTCATTTGCAGGGTTGCCAATAGTAATATGCTAAAATCCCCAAACGCATTGTCGAAATTCCCCACGTGTGGGGAATGAAAAATTATGTGGGCCGAGTGACTTAGTTTAGAGCTGTTGCGAATAATGAATTGTAGGAAATTAATCAAGACTAGCAGAAATTTGATGTCAAATGTCGCGTATTTGTGTTCACACTTAAAATCCCCTCATTTTCCCCGAATTGAAGCTCTCCCCACACATTCCCCAATCAGCTTCACTTTCCCCACATTTTGGGGAATGTGAAATTAACTGGTATCATTAAGCACGCACACAATGACAACCGGAATGACGTAACGCGATCGTAATATGAAGCTGTCAAATGGATTTGTGGACGTTTTTGTATCGCAATGTTTGCTACTGACGCTCCATCTAGTGCATAAATAATCTAAGATGCCACATTATTTGCGTATGTATTACAATACCGAAGTACGAAAGACCGAATGTATTAAAATATCGAATGGGTCAAAAGACCGACACGATTTTTTTCTGAACTCGTAAACTTCTCAGAATTTATTAAAATGCCATCATACAGAACCCATTAGGTTAGGTTAGGTTTGTTTTATAACAATCTTAAAAAGTTAACCGTTTCAGAAAAAAATCGTGTCGGTCTTTTGACCCATTCGATGTTTTAATACATTCGGTCTTTCGTACTTCGGTATTGTAATACATACCCTTATTTGCGTGTCGTCAATTGTTACTGTAGTACAAATTGTAAAGAGATTACAGTTCACGAGCCGCAATATACATAATGTTGTTGTGCTTTCCAATGCTAAATTAAATGAAGTATAGGTGTAAGGATTTGGTCGATGTTTATGAGTCAGTCAAGATTTTCCTTTGTTTTCTTTATTTTAAGACATTTTACCAGCTTTAATTTAAGTTTCCATGTTAGTATATCGCTGTTTTTAAAGGAAGGGGCCACAAATCAAAATCAAGTAAGTAATGGTTTATAGTTAAATAATTTATTGAATCAGGCGTTACTTTGCGGAGGTCCATATTAATAAACGGGTATGTATTACAATACCGAAGCACGAAAGACCGAATGTATTAAAACATCGAATAGGTCAAAAGACCGACACGATTTTTTTCTGAAACTGATACAATTACTTTGCTCACCCGCGACCCTACAGTTCATTTATAGTAAACTCAAAGTTAATAATAAATAAAAGATAGGAAATCAAATTACGCATCGGAGAATTTATGACACCATAGAATTTAAATAAGGACTTCCAAAAACAAATGAAAAATTAAATTAAATTTTGAATAGTGTTTCCCTGAGTAAAAAAGGCTTGAACTTGACTCGTCGTGAAAGGCTCGTCCGGGGCAGTACCACCCTCGCACAGAAAACCGGCGTGAAGCAGCAGTAATCCTGCTTGCGTTTCGTACGGTCAGTGAGAGTGCCGGGGGCCCAATACCTCACCCCTTCCCTCTCCCCCTTCCCCTATTCCCTCTCCTTAAGGGCCGACAACGCACTGGCATCGCGTAAAGCGCTGCAGGTGTCTATGGACAGTGGTGATCATTTGACATCAGGTGACCCACTAGTTCGTTTGTCTGGCCTTTCTAACATAAAAAAAAAAAAAAAAAAGGTACAAACACGTTCAGAAAAAATTTTCATAATTTCAGCCAAAAGACGTCTACTGCTGAACATAGGCCCCCGAAGTTCGCCAAACAGACCTGTCCTGCATCTAAGGCGTAGGTCTACAACACAAAAAACTCATGAATTGGGAACGTCTAAAAAAATTACCAGTGGTTTTTTATTTTTTTTTGTATAGAAAAGTCAATTATAAGAAACTAATTTCAATATTTTGTCATTTAGTTCACTACTTTTTTCAAAATTAATTATTTAAACTATTTTGGTTGATGACGTCAGATTATAATTGAGGGCTCCCACACTGTCAAATTTCTAAATCTATCTAAATGCGTACGATAAGGCAACCCCTTTAATTATTTTTTGCGTAGTGGTACACTGTAACTAGTGTCACTTTACTGGCACTGTCAAAGTGCTACATGTCAGGCAGCGGGTCCAAATCAAACTCCGTAGTACAATCCACGCGTAAATTTTGAAGCATTCTAACCACACAGAATAAAGTACGACTTAGACCGGTCACGCAATTTACACCAATGTCAAATGAAGGTCATCGCTTATTTGTTACGTAATAAATTCATTACATAATATTAAAATTAAATAACTACAGAAAACGAGTTAAAAAGCAATTATCTCGAAATGGTTTTCGATTTACTATACATTGCAAAAAAATAGACATCCCCAATTTAACAAAAACTTATTAAGTCTACGATTACTTCAGTCGCCATTGGATGTTCGCATTACCCGCGCAAAATATAAACCATAAATACGCGCGCGAATTTTTTTTATAATGGCATCAATAGATAAAGGCAATCAATCATACAGCCTCAATGCTAACCTCCCGTTTTGTGGTTAACTCAATTTGTCTTTTTTATGACTGATAGCAGGAGCAATAACCATTTTTTGGATCGCTCCGGTGAATTTGTTTATTCTGGTGTAAATACTTCTATCATCAACCCAACCTATATAAGTACGTCAAGTACGTCCCAATGAATGAGACGGCTCTCTCCGAATGAGAGGACTAGAGCCGTAATTCCCACGCGGGGCAAGTACGCATTGGGAATTTAAAATACTATTTATTGAATTTCTTCTCAGGCGTGTGCAGGTTCCCACACGATGCTTTCCTTTACTATAACCTTTATTTCAAATGTAATTTCGCACATAAAGCTCAGCTTGAAAGGTCAGTCACAGCAGCAGCTTAATCCTTACACCTGGAGGGAGATCTGAAATTTTAATAAATATGTAACTACCGCTATGTATTTAACGACCGCTTTAGCCTAGTTGGTAGTGACCCTGCCGACGAAGCAAGAGGTCCTGGGTTCGAATCCCGGTAAGGGCATTTATTTGTTTGATGAGCACGAATATTTGTTCCTGAGTTATGGATGTTTTCTATGTATTTAAGTATTTATTTATCTATATAAGTATGTTTATCGTCCTCTAGTACCCATAGTACAAGCTTTGCTTAGTTTGGGACTAGGTCGATTTGTGTAAGATTGTCCCCTAATATTTATTTTTATTTATTTTTTTATTTATGTTACATCATTTTGAGTAATAAGGCCAAGGCAAAAATTTTATACTAGTAAAATTCCTCTCGTGAATTCAAGAAAGCTGAACAGTATAAAAAATACCTACAGATTTATTAAATCAGGCGTTACTTTGCTGAGGTTCATGTCAATGAACTGAAACAATTACTTTGCTCACCTGCGACCCGCTACGCTCACGGTTTTGGGTGAGCAAAGTAATTGTTTCAGTTCATTAGTTTACCTACATATGCCATTTATTATTATTTCTACTTTTGCTGAGTCGAACAAAAATCTCACTGCCACTCCACAAAAAAAATTAAAGCAAATTCAACCATTAAATGACTCCCGTACCAAAAACCCAGAACACTCAAACCTAATTAAATCTCATACATCTCTTTATCGTCATACGTCTCTGGCCCTCAAACTGTAAACGCAATCAGCACTGTTTGTGCTCCCCCCATAACGGGGTATCTCTTCCGTACCCTAATAAAGGACGTGGCCGCGCATATTCTCCCGCCAGGAAAAACGGGGTGTAAAAACTTAATGCCTTATTAAATTGTGTTTATTAAAAGGTGGTAGGATTTCAAAAATGTTGGCGTTTAGTTTAGAACTAGTATTAGAAAATTAGTCGACCACATTCATCTACCACGCTAAGATCTAATGTCATTTGTACATATAAAAACAGTACATACAGTCGAACACTTCCTCCTCCTTTTTTTGAAGTCGGTTAAAAATCCCTAGGACTATTTTTATTTGCAAGTATATCCAGCATCACATCACCCATTTATTAAATTCTAATAATGATTCTTGATTGTTATATAAATTCATTAGAAAGACAAATAGATAAATAAATGCATTACATAATAACATAAACTAAATTAAAATTGTTACTCAAAGTAAAATAAAAGTATGTAACTAATTAATAATATCATCATCATCATCCCAGCCTATAAACGTCCTACTGCAGGGTACAGGCCTCCTCTCAGAATGAGAGGGCTTGGGCCGTAGTTCCCACGCGGGCCCAGTGCGGATTGGGGACTTCACATACAATTGAATTTCTTCTCAGGTGTTTGCAGGTTCCCTCACGATGTTTTCCTTCACCGTAAAGCTTATGGTAAACTACAAATGTAATTTCGCACATAAATTCCGAAAAACTCAGAGGTGCGAGTCCGGACTCGAACCCACGACCCTCTGCTTGAGAGACCATAGCTCAAACCACTAGACCACCACACGGCTTGAGCAATTAACAATAGTTACAAGTCAATGTATAAATGTGATAATGAGCCTTATTGTTTTTTCTGATGCATGAACAGTCATAAAAAATGGTAAAGCACTTAGTCGAAATAATAATCAGTATTATCAGTTTAGCCGAAAATCGTCCACTGCTGAAAGAACATAGGCCTCACCCAGCGTTCACCAAACAGATCGGTCCCGCACCATCCGTATTGAACGTGTTTCCAAAACCTTAACCAGGTCTTCACTCCATCTAGTCGGAGGCCTCCAATATAATCATTCTTTAACAAAATTTACACTTTAAACAATTGTTGGTTTTATTGCTACAGAGCTAGCTCTTCTAGGTAACTTTTGAAAACAGAAAAAATGAAAAACAGATCTAGGTAATAAATATCTATCTATTATTTTTCTGAATAGTATGTATGTTTGTAAAACTATTCACTGTACAAAGAACATGAAATTAACAGTTAACAAGTGAAACAGATGTACAAAGGCGAACTTATCCTGGTATAGTATAAATCTTCCCAGGTGAATTTTTCGCTTCGAGTCATTACATGAAATTTGAACCTTAATACTATGACTATACAGTTTGTTTTGAAAGATAAGGGCTCGAAGCGAAAAGTTCACCTGGGAAGATTTATACTATACTATAGGATCGTTCTAGAACAGTCACGAAAAAACGGCTTATATGGTTTAATTAAATTTGGCAAGCTAATAATAATAATAATTAATCTTTATTTGGAACAGTAACAATTAGGTGCATCACAAAATATGAATAAACGATGTCACCTGCAGAAGTTAAAATCTGTAGCAACGCCCCCCTCCGTAAACAAAAGAAAAATAGAAATAATATAAAAGTAAATATAATATAAATAAATGATTAATTGAATGATTTATAACTTGGATTAACGATCCAATAGCGGCAAACAAAATATTTTTATGAATGATAGATTAGCGTAGTGTACGATCGGCCCAAGCGCCAGCTTGCCAGTTTCAAAACAAATTTACTTACAGCCGTTGAAGTTCATTGGTATGGATTGGTATGGACAGATGTCTAGCCACTGCACGCAAACTGGGCCTTTAACGTGTCAAGCTGGCGTCTGGGCCGATTGTGTACGAGTGTATTTGACATTTGAAAGAAATAAAATACATTTATTTACAACACAAGACACATAAATATTTTTACAAAAAGGACAACATAAAGGCTAAAGATAGAGTGTGTCATTGCGGTCTGGACGTTATGCTGACATAACGTTCTGTACAGTCTAAACTTTTTCTTCATGTCATTACTGTGTCACATGTTTTCTTCTCCAGAAATTTTCATCTTTATTGATCTATATATATCTACGTTTTACCACAGATTACTTAATAGTTACTTCGTAACAGATACTGCATCCCGTACAAAATCTTGGTACTTACCGCGATTGTAGCCACAGATTATACTTTTCCGTCTCCTTAAGAATGTGTGCGTGCCGACAGTGACAAGGGCTGGCAGTTTGGATTAAAAAAAATTTTCTACATGTTGTTTTACCATTTTGTCGGGATAATTGCTGTATATTATATCCATGCAAACTTTCTAGCACTAATATTCTTTAAGCTAAGCCACGGATGGACAAACAGACAGACGGTCATGGTGAAACTATAAGGGTTCCGTTTTTGCCATTTTAGCTCTGGAATCCTAACAAAAAAGGATATTTATTGTAATGCGCAGAACACATTGCCATGCTCACAGTACCCTAGCGTTATACTAAATACGAAGGTCAACTTTCGAACTTCGCATCGTGCCATCCCGCTCACGCTTATAGCTTTTAATAGAAGAGTAAGAGGGACAGCACGATACGAACTTCCAAATTGTTATATTAGCTATTAATTCTAGCATAGTCATATTAAAATTTGCCCCCTGTTTCACCATTCACTTATAAAAGTCCAGGCGGCATATTTTTTCCGTGGAACACGAATGAACGTGCGTCGGCGCGCGCTTGTGACAACCTACTGGAATTTCGATCTTAGCAGATCGTCCCCGCGGTAGGTAAATATCGCGCGTAAGTACATGGCATGCATGAGGCCTGGTTTTACGTTATAGTAAGCGTACGTAGATGTCAGTCTGTTTTTCAGAAGCGACTTTTCCACACATAATCCGTATCAAGCGCATCAGCATCCGACATCGAGACAAAGCGTTGCGTTAAAAGATCATATCCACTGTCGACTGATGTAGGTCGGCTGTGTGTGGGTTAAGGGAGGAGAAGAAGCGGGTTAGATAACCTGTTACAGAAGGAAAACAGTTATAATAATAAATAATTTATTTATTTACCCAAATAATTACATCCATCCAACGACCGCTTTAGCCTAGTTGGTAGTGACCCTGCCTACGAAGCAAGAGGTCCTGGGTTCAAATCCCGGTAAGGGCATTTATTTGTGTGATGAGCACGAATATTTGTTCCTGAGTTATGGATGTTTTCTATGTATTTAAGTATTTATTTATCTATATAAGTATGTTTATCGTCGTCTAGTACCCATAGTACAAGCTTTGCTTAGTTTGGGACTAGGTCGATTTGTGTAAGGTTGTCCCCTAATATTTTTTTTTTTTTTACAAATAACTTATTATCTATTCTTAGTAAAATTTTACAATTTGACTAAGGGATTCTCGAAACCACTGAGTATTTCGGGATCTGACCATTTATCTTCTGTTCGTTTATTCTATCATACAAATTAGGCTCTTAGGTTTTTGTGACATCTAATTCCTTTGTCTTTTGTTCATTAAAACGATGACCGATTCATCTGACGGCAGTGTTCACACTTCAGTCATGCCGTTTCAGTTATGTGTGTATGTATGTAAAATTGTTTACTGTACATAAAACACATGAAATTATCAGATAATAATAAAAACAAGTGTGCAAAGGGTAAATTATCCCTTGAAGGAATCTCTTCCAGTTAACCTTTGAATGATTGACAGGACTTCGAAACAAGGGTTGATCAACAATAAGACTAGTTATTTTAATATAATTATGCTCAAACATGCTACAAGTACCTGATCATAATTTAAGAGTTATACTCTTGACGGTGAAGTAATTGAGACGTATTCCTTTCTTCTGCTAACCTTTTAAAAAAGTACGACTTAGGAAATATTGAAAAGTTCTCGATTTTCTTTCTTAATCTAATTAACATTATAACGATGCCAGGTTACCTGGAAGATATTCTTTTAAGGGATGAGTTCGCTTTTGAACAATTGTTTCTCTTCTGATCTGTTAATTTAGAACATGGGAAAAGCGTAGATAGTTGAGTTTATCGGTAAAGGAACTGCCTAAAAATCATTAAATTTCGCCCCCTAAATTCCTGTCTGTATATGACTATTAACCTTTTCAACGCCGCGCCTCGACAAAACGTAAACCTACTTTGAATCTTATGTCATTGTGTCAAGATCACTTTGACACTGTACTATGTGACACCTATATGTGTCGTTGGCGTTGAAAGGGTTAAGAATCCGTAGTAACAATTTAACAGTTACTTATTTAAAAGAAGGAAGGAAAAGGATTCGATACGTATCCGCTCCGCTTATGTAGAATCGTATCCAAAGCTATTATTCATTTAGCCGCTACCGCTTCTCCCAAATACCACAAGCAAAACCCAAGAGCGTAATCACGATCTCACTTCTGCACGCCGACACTGTATTTGCATTTACTCTGAAAATTTCAACTCAGAAACAGCAAAATGATTCCTCGACGTTTGTTACTTGATAATGGCTTCGTTTGTTTTGTTTTAACCCACACAGAAAAGGGATATATGTTTTTAGTTTCTTTTTGTGTTTAAAAGCATCTATACTCCATTTAATTTAGGATTATAAACCACAACAACCTTATATTGCGGCTCGTGAACTGTAATCTCTTTACAATTTGTACTAGAGTAACAATTGACGGCACGCAAATAAAGTGACATTAAAACAATTTTATTTTGCGGCTCCCAGACTATTGTACTGTACTATTTGCTAGGTAAGAAATAGTTGACGAGCCGCAATATAATGATGTTGTGGATTCAATTCTAAATTAAATGAAGTATAGAGGTGGTAGAACGAGGTGGCTTATTAATTTCACCTACGACCTCTCAAGCGAAGGATCGTGGGTTCTAAACTAGGCTTAGATAACTAAGTCTTCAGGAATTCATGTACATACAGTCAAGGAAACTGAATCGCGTACCAGGGTGGAACCTTTTCACAACCAATCTCACGATGATTTCTTTGGCAGACGTATGGAATGTTAGCATGACATTTGCAATGAAAAGGGTTCACCCTGGTCAGCCATTCAGTTTCTTCGACTGTATGTGTACCTGTATAAGCCTAGATACATTCTTAAATGCAAAAATAAAGCTTTTAGTGTAAAAACTTTGATATCCTCTAAGTTACTTCTGAACTAATCCACCAAAAGAAACATTTTCTGAATCTATAATCTGTAAAAAACATAATGTACAAAATAGACAGATGTATACCACGAGGTCCACGAGTTTACCATAAGTTTACGATGAAGGAACATCGTGAGGAAACCAGCACACACCTGTAAGGGAATTCAATATTGTGTGTGTGAAGTTCCCAATCCACACTGGGCCTGAGTGGGAACTACAGTCCAAGCACTCTCATTCTGAGAGGAAGCCTGTGGCTTGCAGTAGGACGTATAGGCTGAGATGATGATGATGTCAAAATAGACATTGTTGTAAAATATATAACTTTTTTTACTGAAACGATTATCTACTCTTCCCGTTTGAAACTCTTTCCCTCTAAAGAGCTCCTAAACCACAAAAGTTAAGATATTAAAGGAAAAGGATAAAAAAGGATTCGTAAAACTTCGCACCATCGACAATGGAAGACACTTAAATGTTGCAAGTAACGAAAAAGTTTTTTTACACAACCACGTTGTCCATGGGAAAAATTTACAGTTTTAGGAGAATTAGATTTTTTCATTTTATTTTTTTATATGTTTAATACACAATGAGGTTAATTGAAAGCACTAAAAATGGTACAATGGTATTCTTTTTTTTTACTAGCCTATATATGTGTCCCACTGCTGGGCAAAGGCCCCCCTCTGGTCCTCCATAGCTCCCTGGAGCTATGGTATTATTAATAATATTAATTAATTGATACATAATACTGTATCTAGAATTTTCATTAAAATCTTTCTCATTTCATTATGTAACGATTAAGGTACTGTCGCGTGCTTTAATTTGGAAACCATTTCGAAAAAATATTCTTTTAATTCCTATACATACAATATGACGGGACTGTCAACCCTAAGTGGGTCCCAAATTAAAGCTCGTGTACCTAACGTTAAAATATCTTAAGGAAATTCCATAACTTGTATAATGTCATTTTCTCTTTTGATACTTTGTAAATTTTCACAAAGCATTGTTTTCCAGAATAACTTGTAAAGAACGCAAAGCGTGTGAGAAAGTCTCTCATATTTTGTCCCTGACAATATTATCACAATAAATTAGTTTTTGTTGAGAACATAATTCTTAATACAAACTTTTTTGCTAACTGCACTTTTTATTGAATGCACTTGCTTTGTCTTTCTATCTACACATCGACAACTTACATAGGAAGATACGTACGAATCATTAAAGAATTATGTTATGTTACAATCATAGTAAATCATCAAAGTACCAACAATGAAAGTAAAAAAAAATGTTGTATTTTTTTGTAATTACTAACAATTATGGGGATAGTCTGCAATAAATGATTATTATTATTAAGTATATCACTTCCAAAACTAAAAGTAACTTTAAATGTTATAACAGAAAAGTTAAATTATTATTAAACTTTCAGAACCACTGACCGCCCTTACATTGGAACTAGTTATCACAATTCTAGCACGCTATTGGTCAGTTTCATACGCGCCCATCGCGCGCTCCGTTCCGCCATTTTGAATTCGACAGCGCTTCCATCACGTAGGTAATCAAACGGAGGACATTTTATAAAGATTTTAAGTGACTTTTTGTGTATTTTTAGAAGTAAACAGTGCATATTTATTTTAAAATTAGGAATATTATTTGATTGTTCTACTTTGTCGATGAATGTGTGGGATTTATTTTATAATGATAGAAAGTACAATTTTTGTTTGTAAGCGCTTGAAGCGCTTGATAGTGTGAATCTAATTTTCTCCCTTCAGTATTCCTGCTAGTCATTCACTTCATTTAATCATTCGCGCATTCAGTTTGATTTTGTCGTTCAGCGGTCGCGGACATGTGTTAGATGAAAAAACATTTTATAAACTCAATAACTGTTATAGCACACATGTTTAATCGAGATACCAAAGTTCATAGTGGACTATATTAAGTTTTATTCTGTGAACAGTTTTGGCGCGGCGTTCTATTTTTAAATTGTATCGAGAGTTGCAAAAATGGCGGATAGTTGGGTGTTTTTTCCTAGTGCGTTCCTGTAAGCGTTTGAAAACGAATCGAGGAAAATAATGGTGAGTTATTCAGTAGGTACTCAATTCAACTATCGTTTTCCTCAAATGTTAATGGTGATATAGACATTTTTATAATTTTTTAATAATCGTTTAGATTTTAAAGAAAATATCTGTTTATCGAAGACTGCTTTTTTCCATCTAGTTTTACAAAGTTTGCATTATAAAATACCCACGCATGGCATTGATTTTTGAGAGAATTTTCGAGCGAGACCCATTTCTATCGTCATTGACACTTTCTCGTGTTTTGTTCAAGTTTACGTAAATTCGAGTAATTTAGGCACTAATGTAAATTAAAGGTCAAAAGCTATACGAATGTTTGAGGTTTGGCATTGTGGCTGTTAAAACAAGAATATTATACATTAAAAGGGTGCATTACATACAATATCTAAACGTTTTTGATACTTAACTTACCAGGGCGCAGTGACCCAAAGTGGGTCTTGGCCTCCAACACCAGATTACGCCACGCATTGCGATCTTGAGCCAGCTCTTGCCAGTCTTCGACCCCGAGATCCAAAAGGTCTTTCAGGACCTCGTCCCTCCAGCGGTACCTGGGACGACCAACCGGCCTACGTCCACTCGGTCGTCCCAAGTACGCTCTCTTCACGGCTCGATCCTCTCCCAACCTTTCTACGTGTCCGAGCCACCGGAGTCTGGACGCCTTGGTCTCTCCTATAACATTGGGCTCAGATACCAGGTCCTCAATTTCCTTATTCTTTCTTACCCTCCAGCTACCGTCCTCCCTCTGAGTCGGCCCCAGAATCTTCCGCAGAATCCTCCGTTCTGCCACTAGCAACTTATTCCCTTCTTTGAGTGTTAGTGTCCAAGCTTCGCAACCGTACATCAGGATTGGTCTAATGACAGTTTTGTAGACGCGAATCTTGGTTCTCCTGCATAGTAGCCTGGACACATACTATTATTATCGTTTGATACTACACAACTTCTATTATCTAGGTTGTTTACTATCAAAGTAAAACTTCTGTGATAAAGTTTAGTATTTTCATTAAGTACGTACCTAAACTCTTGTCCGCGGTTATGTTTCTGGGAAAAGAAAATAATAACAAATCATGGGGACGATTGACACCAATTGACTTAGTCCCAAACTAAGCAAAGCTTTTTCTAGGGTAGGGTACTAGACAACGGATAAACATACTTATATGTATAGATAAATACATATTATACATTCAAGACTCGAGCACAAACATTCGTATTTTTCATACGAATATCTGCCCCGGCAAGGAATCGAACCCGGGACCTCAAGCTTCGTAGTCAGGTTCTCTAACTACTGGGCTATCCGGCCGTCTAAAATAAAGATAGGCTAGCTACGACGTAGGAATTTCCAAGAAATCCCTTAGTAGTCCTCTCGGATCCTCAAGGAATATAAATCTGCTAAATGTCAAGTCTTTAGCTACTGTGGTCTACTCTTCAATCGTTCTTTTATAGGTATACCTACTAGCTGTTGCCCGCGACTCTGTCTGCGAAGAATGGGGGTATAAAAAATAGTGTACGACCTATTCTCAGACCTACCGAATATATAGAGAAAAAAAAACATAAAAATCAGTCAAGCCGTCTCGGAGGAGTTCGATAGCAAACACCGTGACGCGAGATTTTTATATATTAGATAGTATAAGATACTGTGTTAACCTTTGTCTCATGGTGGTTACATACGTAAACCGTGTCTCTCAAAAACCATACTAAACCATCCCTCTGCATGTCCGTACCCTTCCTCAAAGCACCCACAAATAACTCACATGCCAGCTTTGAAGCTCTTCAACTATGTCACGCATCCGTGACGAGATTATTGTTTTTTGTTGATTAAAATTATAATTAAACACGAGATAACGTATGTTTGTGTTCTTTGTTGACGATATCGTTAGCTATAAGCTTCCAAAAATCCACAGAACAAAAATCCCTTCTTGCTACACCTCTGAAAGTCTATGCTAGGTAGGTATCCATAGTCTTCTAATAGGTATATAAAAATCTCGTGTCACGGTGTTTGTTATCGAACTCCTCCGAAACGGCTTGACCGATTTTTATTAAACTTTTTCCTCTATATTCGGTAGGTCTGAGAATAGGCCGTAGGGTATTTTTTGTATAGCTACCCCTATTCTTCGCAGACGGAGTCGCGGGCATCAGCTAGTATTATATAAATACTAAGCATCAATAATTATCTGCGATATAAAGCTGATTGTAGGTCATCAATCATTTCAGTCATATAACCGCAGAAAATAAAACTTAAACGGAAACAGCTTTTTTAGGTTGGGCCAAGTTTACTTGTGCAAAATTTTAAAATTGTCGGACACGCCCACGATAGGGTTCCGTAGCAGGTTACGAAAAAATCCTTGCATAAAAATTAAAATAAAAATAAGTACCTAAAAAGTTTGTTCAAAATGGTTTTTTGCATCTGATAAAAAAAAATGCAAAAAATAATTGATTCTGAATATCACGACTCAAAATCTTAGTAAGGGTAGGTAATTCTTCAAAAAATCAGAAAAATAGAAATTTCTCCAAAACAGTGTGACTTTTACTGAGGTCATTTTTAGGGTTCCGTAGTCAACTAGGAACCCTTATAGTTTCGCCATGTCTGCCCGTCTGTCTGTCTGTCTGTCCGCGGCTAAGCTCAGAGACTGTTAGTACTAAAAAGCTGTAATTTGGCATGAATATACATATCAGTTACGCCAACAAAGTGGTAAAATAAAAAAAACAAAAAATATTTTTTTTTAGGGTACCTCCCATAGACGTAAAGTGGGGGTGATTTTTTTTTTCTCGACTAACCTTATAGTGCGGGGTATCGTTGGATAGGTCTTTTAAAACCATTAGGGGGTTGCTTATATGATTTTTCTATTCAGTGATCTGTTTGCGAAATATTCAACTTTAAAGTGAAAATTTTCATTAAAATCGACCGTCCCCCCCCCCTCTAAAATCTAAACTGTTGGGTGGAAAAATTTTAAAAAATTCAGAATGGTAGTAAATATATTAAATTTACAAGGAAAATTGTAGCAGCTAAGATTGCTTGGGAATTATTTGTAGTTTAAGAGTAAATAGTAGCCTAAGGTATAAAACATACCTAAACTTGGAAGATTCCGTAGACATACGTAATCTTTAGAAAAATATTACTTGATTTTTTCGTAATGGCTACGGAACCCTATCTTGGGCGTGTCCGACACGCTCTTGGCCGGTTTTTTCTTTTTTCATATTTGGTAGATGATCTGCCCAACTTATCTCCCATTTCAGTTTGTCGTGCTACTTACGGGACACCCTGTATAACCATACAAAATTACAGCTTTCTAATATTCTCCAACCAAAGCCGCGGACGGACAGACTTGGCGAAATTGCAAGGGTTCCGTTTGCCATTTTGGCTACGAAATCCTAAAAAATTATGCCCGAAAACGAGTTCGAAACTGCAAACGGTGGTCAAAATCCGGTGCTCCAACATCTGCCCGCCCCATTTCAATCGCTATTGAATTCCCAGGACCCTAGACGGTATTGTGCGACCACGTGCGCGGCAGATGCGTGCGCGCAGTATTTTTAGCTAGGCTCACCATGGTTTGCGCGGTTTTGGAGAATTATGGATTTTATTTTAGACTGGTTTATTTGTGCAATAAGGGGGTGCCGTGTTTTTGGCGCATTTATTGCATTCATTTAAACTCGTGCTGTATCATTACTAGCAATGCTATAGTCCTGAAATTCATATGTAATATGTTTGAGGATTCACTCTAGCGATAGCGACCAGTCTTTTTCGAAACACGATTACTTGAAGTTCGCTAGAAATAAAATCCAAAATATAAATTAAACTCGTAGTACGACGCTAATACTGCACGGAAGGTCATGACTTTTTTAATGTTAATAAAACAAGATGTTTTCTAGGGCGTAGTCTGGCTACATGTTTAAAATATGTATTTGTTTTAGTAATATGATGAAAATACCCAAAAACACGCGCAGTCTAACCAACCTATCTTGAGCCATCGTGCCTCCCCCAAGCGGCCCCACGCCCGAAATCACCCACCCAAAATCGATGAGCGCGAAAAACGCGGTACGCCCTTAAAAAGCCGTGGTGGCCTAGCAGAGGTGGAGGGTACTAACAACCCGATTCCCCCGGGTTGACTAAATTTTCGAAGTTACCAAAAGCTTATCTTCCATTGCTGTACTTTCAAGAAGAGGATAAATGGTTTTTTTTTTTGCTCCGGCTTTATAGTATTACATTAAATTTGAACCTTAATACTATGACGATACCGTTTGTTTTGAAAGATAAGGGCTCGGAGCGAAAAATTCACCTGGGAAGATTTATATTATACTATACTTGCAAAAATTTTCACGCCCCACCACTGTGGCCTAGTGGTTTGACCATTATGGTCTCTCAAGCAGAGGTTCGTGGGACTCGTGGGCTTAATCAAACCCTGGAAGTTTTTCAGAATTCATGTGCGAAATCACATTTGACAACCTGCACACATTTTGGAAACCTGCAGTCCTCAAAAAAAAATCACGGCAATCCGCCGCTCAGTTTTACTTTACCTGAAAGAAGGATAAACATACAAATACACTTTACAACTAAACTTAACTTTACATATAAATAACCAGCCTTCCGTCCGCAGCTTCGCCCGCGATAAATTAATTTTCCCGTAGGAAAAGGTATTTTCCCGCGGAAAAAAGTAGCCTATGTCATTCAGTGATAATGTAGCTTTCTAATGGCAAAAGAATTTTTGAAATTGGTCCAGTAGTTTTTAAGTGTAGACACGCGGCGGACACGACGTACAAATACGCGTTCTTGAATCTACATAAGCACGACGACGTCAGTACACGCGTACGCCTACATACATCGCGCGCGCACTCTTCTGGTTTCTGGCGGTTTCCGGCTATCTGCGCCTTGAGGGGTGGGGTAATTCGAATTGGTGCGGGGCGGACCGTTTCCATTCTGTACGTCAGTACTATTATATATTCTGTGGTGTAGATTAGTGTGACGGTTGCTGCTGCTCATGCTGGATTAGAATGTCAAATAGAGGAACCATTTTAGGTAACGCAAGGCGCATGTCATCTGTTATCTTTCATCCTTAACAATATTTACTATGATTCAATTTTATTTACAATATTTACTAACAACGTAAGTAGACTTGCCATGGACCCCTAGCTTTCTTTTCACGGACCCCTTAAGGGTCCATGGACCACAGGTTAAGAAACCCAGCTGTACAGCAAGGAAATACTGCCAGCATCTTTGGGTCCCATGCGGGGGGAACTATTTGTAATTTGTTAGTAGTTTATAAGTTACTCAAACTATTAGTTGGTTACATTTGACTCTACACGTGCCTGATAAGGACTGACCGGACGTTGTCCTACATACATATACATATATTTGTACTGCTGACATAAAAAATAATGAACTTTTAACCCGTACGTTTCTTATCGCATTAAATTTGAACTGGTATGCCCTTTACTTCCTTTATTTAAAAGTTTTAATTAGATTGGGTCATGTGGAGGAAGTATTTTAAATTAACAAAAGGATGTAGGTATTTAAAGGAACGCTGCGAAACTAGTGCTGTTGCCGACTTCACCTGCTTCTTGCGGTATAGGCACGCGGCGGACACGACGTACAAATACGCGTTCTTGAATCTACATAAGCACGACGACGTCTGTACACGCGTACGCCTACATACATCGCGCGCGCACTCTTCTGGTTTCTGGCGGTTTCCGGCTATCTGCGCCTTGAGGGGTGGGGTAATTCGAATCGGTGCGGGGCGGACCGTTTCCATTCTGTACGTCAGTACTATTATATATTCTGTGGTATAGGTATCGCCACGAGAGTTGTGTTGAATGATTATGGTTACACACAGCTAGATATAATCTACGATAACATAGCCCACCCGCCACAATTCAAGAAGTGTTCAATGTATTGTGAAAGTATTTATAAAGCACACCAAAACTTTCAAAGCATGTGTGCGTGTTGAGACAGCCGTCAAACAAAAGCAGATACTACTATAGTATAAATCTTCCCAGGTGAATTTTTCGCTTCGAGCCATTAATTAAATTTGAACCTTAATACTATGACGATAGCGATTTTTGAAAGACAAGGGCTCGAAGCGAAAAATTCACCTGGGAAGATTTATACTATACATAACAATTTTTTCGTAAATATATGTGACTAACACATTGAAATAGTAATTTGGAGGGGCGGGCCATGTTATCGTAGTTTATTTCTACATAAAGTACTGATTGCAAGAAAGTAGTGAATGAATGAAATAAGTGAGTGAAAATGTGAGATAAGATCTTATGATGAAATACCTACGCAATACTATGCATATTATACCTTTACTTTTTCATATAACCTATTTTTGAAATAAAAATATTATGAAACTGATAAGGTGATGAGAAATATTCGCAAAAAAATAAAATAAAGAAAGAAAGAAAGAAATACATTTATTTACAACAACACAAGACACATCATCAATATTTTACAAAACAAAAGACAACACGAAAGCTAAAGATAGAATGTGTCATTGCGGTTGCAAATCGGACACTGGCTCAGCATAATGCTGAGGCGTTTATAGCACCCCAGCGCTGATTTTCAGCCAGCACCGTTGGTGACACCCGGATCGCTGTAAGTATAGATAGATAAATAAATAAATAAATCGGTATTTTATCTGATTTTAATAAAATAGATTAAAATATTTTATTTTCTGTTTTGTCTGAACTAGATGTATTTTTCTAAATAAGAAGAAATTTTAAGTTAATCTTGCAATCCACTGTTGAGTCCGTAGAACTGCTATCGGTACGAATAAATGTCAAAATCCCGCTGTCATTATACGGCATGTTGTTGTGTTCGTGCGTGACTTCAACTCTCGTGGCGATAGCTATAATATCTTATCTTGTTACTAGGGGTCCTTTCGGATACACTATGATTCATAGGGATCTTTTGTGTAATAGGGATATTGACGCCATTAAAAATAATTCGAAGATACGACTCCAGTAAAAAAAAACGCTTTATTTTTACGCCCTTAAAACCAGATTAATTTTCGATTAACTGCAATATTCGATTTTTTGTTGCTTTAAAACAAATAAATAGTTAGTTGATTGAGTTGGTGAACAAGTGACGTCATAATAATGCTATTGCCGTTCAAACTCTATGGGAGAAATGTGTTTTGACAGCTCATAAAAAGTACGTCAGTTGATTGGTGGTGCCAACATCCCTGTTATCCCTCCTTCGCACTTAGTCCATCACTTTTGTCACCTCGACCCTCGTCCATTAATATACTTTTTAATCTTACCTAAAACTTTGTACAGGGTTATTTGTATTTGTAATTCACTAGCGTCCTTTTAACCCTAAACTCCTACCACTTAAACAAATGTTTTTTGTTTTACGGCTTTTGTCATAACTTAATATTTTTGGTGTAATAGTAATAACGTTTTGTAATTTTGAGACTAACTCTTATTTTTACGATACTCTGTGCCGTGTAAGGGTGAAGCCACACGAGCGTAATTTTGTGAGTCATGAGCGGCAGAATTTCGGTTCGAGCCATACATTGTGCGGGCCATCACATGACACTCAGTGACACAATGTATGGCGCAACCGAAATTCTGCCGCTCACAACTCAAAAAATTACGCTCGTGTGGCCTCACCCAAAATCACACAATCGTAAAAATCATAGAGTACGAAGTAGTGTTAGAAGTATTTATTTATTATTATTTATTTGTATGGAAAAAAGTGCTCCATTTTAAAAAGTCGTAAAACAAAAAACATTTGTTTGAGTGATAGGAATTCAGGGTTAAGAGGATGTCAGTGAATTACAAATAACCCTGTATAGTCCATTCCATTTTCCATTCACTATGAATGAATGGTTCGCGTATCATTCGTTCAATCGGGACAGTCTCACTATCGCCCAGAAATCGTCGTCACTGTCACAGGATGCTCGGGATCATTGTGAAAAAATACGGACGCGTGTTTCTTTGTATAGAGTTAGAACCTAGGGTTGTAGGATATATCGGATTTTCGATGATATCGATATATTAGCACTACCGATACGATATTATCGTATCGAAAAAAAACCGATATTTGTATAAAAACAATAAAACACATTTTTCGGAATCATTAGTGAGTAAAAAGCCGTTGTGGCCTGGTGGTTTGGACCTATGGCCTTTCGAGCAGAGGGCCCGGTGTGTGTGAAGTTCCCAATCCGCAATAGGCCCGCGTAGGAACTACGGCCCAAACCCTCTCATTCTGATAGGAGGCCTGTGCCATGCAGAGGGAGGTATATAGGCTGGAATGATGATGATGATGATATTTTCGGAAACATTTGTAAGGAATCTTAAAAAATTTAGAATAACACTGTCTAAACTACTATTAATTAGGCTTTGAGAGCATGTAGGTAAGTACGCAATTGTTCTGTGTCTAATAGTTGCTTATTTGACATTATATCTGATTATTCAGTAAAAAACTTTTTTACTAACTTAATTCTTTTAAATTTAAACTTATCGATATATTGGGTTGAAATCGTCGATGTTATCGATTATCGATATTTTCAAGTTCTATATACAGGGTTTTTTTTACTTAAACAAATGTTTTTTGTTTGACGGCTTTTGTCATAACTTAATATTTTTGGTGTAATAATGTTTTGAAAATTTGATTCTGCCTCTTATTTTTACGATACTCTGTGTATTTGTATGGGAAAAAAAGTGCTTCATTTTAAAAAGTCGTAAAACAAAAAACATTTGTTTGAGTGATAGGAATTCAGGGTTAAGAGGATGTCAGTGAATTAAAAATAACCCTGTATGTATATTAATTATATTATAATATTATAACTGTCGATATTTTCTTCTACTCGCAACCCTAGTTAGAACCTTGTCGGCGGAGTATTTGTATAGGGCATGTTTTCAATAGAATTAAGATGTAAAACCAGTGGCTTGAACACGCCTATAGTGTTTTTATAAGGGTATTCAGTTCGACGGCTGAATGGATTTTGATAAAACGCGGTTGATTGGATGTGATATTTACAAGCTTTTATTTAACTTTCAATGTATGTTTGTTTGTTTAGGTCAAATCTTGTGAGCCGAAAATAACCAAATAACATTTACAAATTAATTTTACAATCAGCGTTGTAGTTTTTTGTTGATGTGGGAACTGTCTTTACTGAATAAATACACATCATCATCAACATCATTTCAGCCGAATGACGTGTACTGCTGAACATAGGCCTCCCCCAAAGCTCGGCAAACAGATCGGCCCTGCGCCATCCGCACCCAACGCGTTCCCGCAACTTTAACCAGGTCGTCGCTCCATCTTGTTGGAGGCCTACCTGCACTGTGTCTTCGGTCGCAAAATACACATATTTTTTCAAAACAGTTTTGACGAAAAATGGTAAATAATAAAAGCTGGTGTTTTGGAGTGCAATGCCAAAAACCGCATTGTAATCGGGTCAGTAGTTTTTGAGAAAATTAAAGAAACAAATTAAAACCTACTGCAGCGCTCTATGGTGGCCTCTATAAATCCTAACATCTTCCAATTATACAAAAATTTTGTGTCACGGTGTTTGTTGTCGATCTCCTCCGAAACGGCTTGACCAAATTTTTTGTCCATATTTGGTAGGTCTGAGAATAGGGCTATTTTTATACCCCTATTCTCCGCAGACGGAGTCGCGGGCAACAGCTAGTAATAAATAAGATTTGTGAAAATGATTAAATGTTTGTTACTCAATCATGGAATTAAATCTGAACCGATTTAGTTAAAATTTGGTATGGCCAATCTGCACTGGACTAGCGCCAAACTACGACCCAACCCCTCTCATTCTGAGAGGAGGCTTGTGCCCTGCGGAACGTATAATAAATATCACGGAACAATTCACACCAATTGACCTAGTCCCAAAGTAAGCTTAGCAAAGCTTGTGTTATGGGTACTAGGCAACGGATAAACATACTTAAATACATATTAAACACCCAAGACCCGAGCACAAACATTCGTATTTTTCATACAAATATCTACCCCGACACGGGAATCGAGCCCGGGACCTCAAGCTTCATAGTCAGGGCACGCGGCGGACACGACGTACAAATACGCGTTCTTGAATCTACATAAGCACGACGACGTCTGTACACGCGTACGCCTACATACATCGCGCGCGCACTCTTCTGGATTCCGGCGGGGTCCGGCAATCTGCGCCTTGAGGGGTGGGGTAACTCGAATCGGTGCGGGGTGGAGCGTGTCCATTCTGTACGTTAGTACTATTATATATTCTGTGGTCAGGGTCTCTAACCACTAGGCCATCTGCTCGTCGTATATAGGCTGGGATGATGATTTGTTATATTTTTTAAGTCCCGGAAAAGAACTTAGGATAGTATTTATTCTGGAAGCATAGTTCCCACGGGATAGCGAATGGGAAGTCGCCAGTCCTTATATGAACCTTCTCGGAAACGATATTATAGTCCGACAAGCTCGTGAGCGAGCCTCCGCGGAACCCTGTTGCAGTCAGCATTTGCCGCACTTATTAAAAACAGTCTTGTTAAGGACAGAAGTACCTCTACCATGAGTTACACTAGTTTACAGTGACCGTACTCGCTAGCGACGGCGTAAATGATTTGTATGGAGAATTCTACTTCCGTAAGCGACCGCTAGAGGCGCTGTACACAATTCTCCATACAAATCATTTACGCCGTCGCTAGCGAGTACGGTCACTGTAAACTAGTGTAACTCATGGTAGAGGCACTGAAGCTCCCTGCGACAGGGTTCCGCCGAGCGCCACGCACGAGCTTGTCAAGGTTATAATTGAACTAATGCGAATGTTCGAAACTTCGAATTCTGCACGTTAACGCCTTGAAGAGACCGCACCTTAATACTTGGCTTGCTCAGTTTTTATAGAGGGTGTGAATTGTAATCAATATTAATAAAAACGTATCGAAAGTAGATTAATATTAGGTACATTATCGGTTGCCATCTAAGGGGTGGCTAAGTGTTTATATAGGTAACGCCGCCAGAGTTGAGGCCACGCACACAACCACATCTCATGTAATGACAGCGGGATTTTGACGTTGTGTTGTCGTTAAACGTCTGGTGGCGTTACCTATAAAAAAAAATATATCACGGAACAATTCACACTAATTGACATAGTCCCGAAGTAAGCAAAACTTGTGTTATGGCTACAAGGGAACGGATAAACATACTTATATACAGGGTTATTTTTAATTCACTGACATCCTCTTAACCCTGAATTCCTATCACTCAGACAAATGTTTTTTGTTTTACGACTTTTTAAAATGAAGCACTTTTTTCCCATACAAATACACAGAGTATCGTAAAAATAATAGGTAATCTCAAATTTTCAAAACGTTGTTACACCAAAAATATTAAGTTATGACAAAAGCCGTAAAACAAAAAACATTTGTTTAAGTGGTAGGAGTTTAGGGTTAAAAGGATGTTAGTGAATTACAAATAACCCTGTATAGGTAACGCCACCAGAGTTGAGGCCACGCACACAACCACATCTCATGTAATGACAGCGGGATTTTGACGTTGTGTTGACGTTTAACGACGTGTTAACGACAACACAACGTCAAAATCCCGCTGTCATTACATGAGATGTGGTTGTGTGCGTGGCCTCAACTCTGGTGGCGTTACCTATAAAAAAAAATATATCACGGAACAATTCACACTAATTGACATAGTCCCAAAGTAAGCAAAACTTGTGTTATGGCTACAAGGGAACGGATAAACATACTTATATAGATAGATACATACTTAAATACATATTAAACATCCAAGACTCGAGCACAAACTTTCGTATTTTCACACAAATATCTGCCCCGACACGGGAATCGAACCCGGGACCTCAAGCTTCGTAGCTTTCGCTTCTCTAACCACTAGGCTATACGGTCGTCAATGACCTCTTTTCGTCCTGCTCTGAAAACCTGAACGATTAATTTTGGTTCCAAGCTGAGTGAAGTACCCTCGCTTTTGTATCGTGAATACCCCCTAAACCTATTCAAAGTAACTGAGATTACCTATAGCGTATTGGGGGTTACGGCGGGTGACGCTTCGCATCCTTCACTTGACCTAATAAGAAATGGCCTAATGGTCGTTTGACCTAATTTCATAAGGCCTAACGGTTTTTTAGAAAGCGGAAACTTGTGGATCGTCGTGCGAAAGGTGATTTTGTTGGTGCGTTTAAAAATCTGATTAATAAACTATTTTTTTTTTCTTAAGAACAGCCAAACGGAGAACCAACAGCTACAAATCACAGAGTGGTGTTTTTGTAGTTTTGAATTTTTTCTAATTGGTAGGTATAGTATAAAATCTTCCCAGGAGAATTTTTCGCTTCGATCCCTTATCTTTCAAAACAAAAGGTATCGTCATAGTATTAAGGTTCAAATTTAATGTAATGGCTCGAAGCGAAAAATTCACCTGGGAAGATTTAGTATAGGTACTATCGCCCCAAGCGCCAGATAACCACCTTAAAGGCCCAGTTTGCGTGCAGTGGCTAGACATCTGTCCATAACAATCCATAGCAATAAACATCAACGGCTGCAAGCAAATTTGTTATGAAAATGGGTATCTGACGTCTGGGGCGATGGTACAGTCAACAGCATAAATAAGTGATCATTTATGTACCTTGTCACTTTAACGACATGTTTGAAATGTCATACAAAATTGTCAAACGATTGAAAACGACAAGGTACAGAAATGACCACTTATTTATGCTGTTGACCCTACATAGCGAAATTTGCAATATCACCGACGATTTATGAACACACCTAGACTTCGTTTTTTTAGCATTAGAAAGAAGGTATGCGATTTTGAAGTGTATTTTTATTGAAAAACACTTTTGATAAATAAATCACAGCAAATATGTAACAATTAGCAAGGAAATATGGTTATTTACATTATTTTGGTTTCATAAGTAATAAGTAGTTAATATTTTTTTGAAAGCGTTTTGCAATAAATAGACTCAATATTGGTTTTTGGAGTCTTTTTGTATTTTTTATTTTTCAACTCCAAATTGTTTACTTTTTCGGTAATCCCGTGAAATCCATATATTTCATACTAAATACAAACTGAAACATGGATACACAGCAAAAACCCAGAATAAGAGACCAGCGCTGCGAATCGAACCCTGTAGGCTTATTGTCTAACGTTTTTGACGCTTGCCTTCGCAATCGCTATCTCTTTCTGTCAAACGGTATAAAACGTTGACAGAAAGAGATAGTGAAAGCGAAGGCAAGCGCCAAAAGCGTTAGACAATACGGCCTCTGGTCCTCAGCATTCGGTACTGCGTGCCATACCCCTACACCACCACTGGTCAGGAGTTTAGACACAAATTTTTCCTATATATCGACATTTTTCAGTTTGTTTTTCTATAATCACTTTTTATTATCAAGATTGTTTAACGTATTTCTAATGCTAAAAAAAAACGAAGTATATGTAGAATTTCCAATTTTAAAAGTCGTTTATCTCGCCACTCTATCTCGAGCCTCGAGCCGCTTCTTAAGGAAATACTCCCAATTCCATCACTTCCGTCGTCGCCCATCTTATTCTTACAGGATTTGGGTCGAGAAGGTATCGGACTAAGACTGTTGTACTCAAAATGCTTTGTAGATTTAAGTTCGCACTCAGAGTCGCAAATAAGCTTGTTGCCGCGTCAGTTACTTAGTAGGTTGGAGATGTTGCGGAAGTCGTTCCATCGGAAGTCGGAGTTTTCGAATTTGAGTTTTCGGGGTCTGTATCGGAGGCGATAGCGGAGGCGGAGACAAAAGAGAGATCTGTTAGTGGTAGGTACGTCCAATAAAATAATACAAAACAAATTATGTAGCCCCTTTAATTTCAGTGTGAAGGGAGGTTCGCCGCACGACAAGCATAAACTTGTTCGAACGCGCTGTCTGATCACGTTCGATCTCTGATTTAAAAGTGTCGAAATCGGAGGTCTAGTATCAATCGGAAGTTTCAACTTTTTCGGAGTCGAACCTATGTAATATCTTTAAGTATATCCGGTGTATGTCTCACAAATAAAGTATTAGAGCGTATCAATCGAACTATTATGAATTGAATACTTGAAGTTGCGGAACTAAATGTCGCTACAAGTTTACGCAGACAAAATTGACAAACACAAGGGCGTTTCATCATCATCATCATCATCATCATCATCATCATCATCGCCTATATACGTCCCATTGCTGGTCAGTGGCTTCTCAGTATCAGAGTGCTTGGGCCGTATTTCCCAGGCGGGCTTAGAGGATTGGGAACTTCACACACACCATTGAATTTCTTCGCAGGTGAGTGCAGGATTCCTCGTGATGTTTTCCTCCACCGTAAAGCTTGTGGTAATTTTATTTTATTTATTTATTTAGACATGCCAACAGTACATACACAAAACATTTTAATGTGTTAATTTGTATACATAGTCATTTTTCCCTTCGGACCTTAGTCGCCAAAAGGGTAGGCTGGAATGATGATGATGATGAATTTTGTGATGCCTTGTATAGCTTAAACATAGCTCGTAGCGCCGGCGCAGTCCAGCGCACGTAACTCAATATCTAGAGACCTATATGAGCAGAATTCGATACTGTTTAGACTAACAATAGCTAGAACTCAAGTCAGCACATTGCTAAGTCTATGAGGCGTTCATGCGGTGAAAGATGTAGTATATAGTATACGAATAATACAATGACAACCATGGACTATAATTTTGTTTCTAATTCCATACTAATATTATAAATGCTAAAGTTTTTTTTTTTAATTTATTTAATATAATCAAAGAGGTAAGCAGATTGATGAAAAGCAAATTGGTTAAAAAATAAGCTACCCAAATTACTAATACGCGGATGATTTAGGACGAAGGGTTGGCATCAAGGAAGGAGTCCAAAAATCGCTTGAATTGTCTTACTTTATTAATGGAAGTAAAGTTGATTATGTTGTAATTCCCTTTGGTTAAATATTTTTTTGTATTTTTTTTATATTTTTATCATTGAGGAATAATGTTATACAACCGTTTTCTGTAGTCGGACTTAAAAATAAACAGCTAATAGCGGAGATATTCCAAAAAAACTGATGTCTTTCATTTGATCTTCAAATAACGTCTCAAAGGTTCAAAGGCATTTTTCTTTTACCTTTGCTCTCACGCTTCACTTAAAAAAAATGTCAATGTCTGTCAAAATGTCATTTAAATTTAACTGATGTCAATAGGATAGGAAACAAAACAAAAAGGCTATTTTCATTTTTGAAACTAAAAAATGGACTATAGAAAGTGTTTTATTTGTTCAAATGACTCCATGAATAGCCCCGGCAAAATATTCGTCCGTGTTAGGGAAGATCTACGTGAGAACTAGTGTCGTCTTGCAAATGTCGAATATTTTAGGATATCTCTCTTGTACTGCTGCGAAGATCATATTGATGTATGTAAATGGACCTATTTCGCATTTTGGGTAGATTGAGCGTGTCAGCCTTGACAAATTTTTCACCGGAGTTTCCACTGGTAAGCATTTTTTCAAAAATTATCGTGGAAAATAGACTTTCAGAACCAGAAGGTTAGAAACATATTGACGACATGACGACGTACGAATGACAGATAACCGTATTTTTTCTCTAAGCAGATGGGCAAAGGAAATCAAGAGTTTCGAGCTACTGGATGACGTATATCCGGTCAACCATATCCGGTAGTTAACAAATTAAATTTAAAAAAAAATGCGCGACCAAATTTTAAAATATTCAAATTAGTTTCTTAAATTGGCCTAATCTGTAAGAAAAAAATATAAAAAAAATACATTTTTTTTTTCTAACCAAAGGCAATTGTAACTCGAGTGATTCTACATCTGTATTATTTATTATGGCCTTGGAACCATTCGTTTACATAATAGGAATATGTAGTTCGATGGTCCCCTAGGGTTCCTTGGCAGCGGTTCTGAACCACGTTATGACTGTGGACGATCGCGACGAGCGTTCTTTTCCATTCATTGTATCACCGCCGTGATAGCCTAGTGGTTGGAACTATGGCCTCTCAAGCAGAGTGCCGTGGGTTCAAATCCTGGGCTAGTACCTACGAGTTTTTCAGAATTTACGTGTGGAATTAGATTTGAAATTTACCACGAGCTTTACGGTGAAGGATCATGATCAAACTTGCACATACTTGTGCAGAAATTCGATGGTGTGTCAAGTTTCTAATCCGGACTGGGGCCGAGTGGGAACTAACTACGGCCCAAGATCTCTCATTCCAAGACGCCTTACGTATGACGTAGGCTGGGATGATGATGATGATGAATTTTGAAATGCCTTTTGAGACGCCGGTGCAGTTCAGTACACGTAAATCAATGGAACTACGGCCCAAGCTCTCTCATTCTAAGAAGAGGCCTGTGATGTGGGATAACCTAGTCCCAAACTAAGCAAAACTTGTACTATATAACGGATAAACAAACTTATGTATATAAATAGGACTTAAATACATATTTAACATGCAAGACTTGAGCACAAACATACGTATTTTTCACACAAATATCTGCTCAAGCTTCGCAGTCAGGTTCTCTAATCAGGATAGCCCTGGTCGTCTTATCAGCAATATTCGGGTCCACGCCGCACACAGTCAGTTTATGAATAAAAAAATGTTTACGGAACCCTCCGTCAAACACGAACAGACACATAGTGACTGATAAGGACTGGCCTTCGCCCACTGATAGCGCCTGATAACGATAGAAGCACATTGTCAAACGCTCATGGTTATAGTAACCGGTTATATTAAATTAAAAATAAATAATTCAAACAGTGAGATATAGCTCCAAGATACGCCAGACTCAAGTGGCAGTGGGCAAGGTAGAACTGATGGCCGATGGGGCCGAAACGCCGAAAGGTTCTCGAGTGGCGTCCACGGACCGGAAGACACAGATAGGCCTCCAAAAAGATGGAGCAACGAGCTGGTTAAGGTTGCGGGAAGGCTTTGGATGCGGATGGCACAGGACCGGTATGTTTGGCGAATCTTGCGGCAGGCCCAGCAGTGGACGTCTTTCTGCTGATGATGAATTGAAACAGTGAGTGACAGTTCCGCAGAGCAATAGTGTAACTTTTTTGGCATTTGCCATCGGATTGAAATGACAGTTTTTGTATGGCTGTGACAGCTGGCTGTTTCCGATACCAAATTGTCAGCCCATACAAGAACTGTCAAAATGAACGCGATGGCGATTGCGAGGGAGTTAGACAATTAGCCTGCTGGTTGGTTAGTGATTTGGATAGTTGGCGATCCATTGGTTTGCCGCGTTCAGTATCTGACGTGTAGTATCGTGAACCATCAACTTTAGAAAGAGATGTAGAAGCTATTCGGGAGACTGCCGAGGAAAGTTCATTCCACAAGTATACTAGAAATGTTTAGGTACTTAACTAAATGTAAACAAACGTGAACAACCAACAGTTGGCGTCTCGGGCTAACCAGCCAATTACAATATTTGTAATTGAATTTCACGCGTCGCATTATCGACGTACTCCTTATTTTAGTCGCTTAATACTTATCAACGTACTCTTTCATTTATCATGCGACTTTGTTTTCGATTTACTATACATTACAAAAAATTGACATCCCCAATTATCATCTCCGCCTAAATACGCCCCACTGTTGGGCACCGGCCTCCTCTCAGAATGAGGGGCTTGGGCCGTAGTTCCCACGCGGGCCCAGGGCGAATTGGGAACTTTACACACCCCATTGAATTTCCTCGCAGGTGTGTCATTGGTCAACGTCGTTTAATGTTTGTCTGAGTAACTGATTTTTCTAAATTCCCACGGGATCGGTAGTTCGCGACGGGAGCGAAGCGGTGGAGGCAACCTAGTGTACATTATTATAACATTTATAGCTCTCGCCTGCGTTTCATCTAATTCCGCACATGCCTTCTACAGTGTCCATTTGGGGGCTACTACATAATTCGAAGTTCGCATCATGCCGCCCCTTTCACGCTTTCGTTTAATTCCATATGCGTGAACGGTGCGAAGTTCGAAAATCGAATTTCATATAAGGCCTGGGGCATTCACGCATGCGCCAAACGTTCCCACAATCTCAAGAGAAATCATTCTATTCTTGTAGTTACCCTTGTATTTATAATAATAAGAAAAGTACACGCACAAATATAAACCTTTAGAAAACGCCTTAGAATCCAATTTGTTGCTCGAGACTGTAGTAGTCTGCGGTTTGATGTTATGTAAGTAAATATAGGCTCTAAATTCAAGTGTGAAAGGTTTAAATTTTATTGAGAAGTAATATGGAAGGTCTGACGTTGGATGAGCGGCGAGGCAAACTGAAATCAATCGTAGCGTTAAGGAATAAGGATTAATTTTAAATGGGGATCGGGAAGCGTTACTATAGGTCGTACTCGAAAGGAACTCGGAACAAAGAGCCGTCAGCTGCCGTTTCTAACAAAAGATTTTTATTACAAAAGTAGATTTTTTTCGCCAACAATGGGGTTACATTTCGGAAGTGATTCCTGCCGCCATTTTGTTTTTTGTTGCCACCGTGATATAATGAGGTGACGTTTTGCGAGTTTATTTTTTAAAATTGTATTGGAACTTGAAGGTTGTTTTGATTTTTTCGGAGCTTTCAAAAAGTTATCATTACCATCTCCCTCTACACTATACAGGGTACTACTCGGTCTATTCTCTTAATAAGAGGGCTTCGTCTGTAGTTCCCACGTTGACCCAGTGCAGATTGGTAACTGCACACACTGTCAAAATATCTTTATTAAATTTAGGATATAACAACCACTTATGAAAGTCGATGAATCCACCTGTTGAAAAGAATCCAGCAAGAAACTCAACAAGGTTTCAAACCGATCTAAGTAGGTCTACATTGTTTTTAAATTTCATACATCTAGTATTTAAAAAGAAAAGCCGTGGTGGCCTAGCGGTTTGACCAATGGCCTCTCAAGCAGAGGGTTGTGGGTTCAAATCCCGGCTCGCACCTCTAAATTTTTTGGAATTTATTTGTTAAATTACATTTGAAATTTACCATGGCCTTTACTGAAAACTGCATACACCTGTGAAGAAATTCAATGTTGTGTGTGAAGTTCCCAATCCGCACTGGGCCCGCGTGGGATCTACGGCCCAAGCCCTCTCATTCTGAGAGGAGGCATATGCCCAGCAGTGGGACTTCTATAGGTTAGGATGATGATGATGAAAGTATTTAAACAACCAATGTTTTTTAAGCATTATGCTTTAGGTTTGCTGTAACACCGAGATCCTTTCCCAGACGGACAACATTGCGGGTGAATCGATTGTAGTTGACCGTTTTGCTATAGTACAAACTGCAACATTCATAATAGGTATTATAGTTCAGTTCCAGCCCCCAGCACACAAATTCGCGAGAACAAAACGCACAACTGAACGGAACGTTCCATTTCCAAATAATTTCCAACATGGCCGCCGCGGACAAACAACAATTGACCCCAATTCTTGCTAATGGCGCGAAGCATGGGCTGTCATTGATATTTCGTGAAAAGGTTGCCTGTTAGGTTAGGTTATATAAAATGGTAAATGGTAACTAGGTATGTGACAAGATTCTAAGTTACGAGATACGTATATTCAAGCTTTTACATAAGCAACTAGCTTTGACAAAAGTTTTAAAAAAAATTGGCTTGCTCTTTATTCTAGCTTGCCTTCGGTATCTCTTTTTTACATCATCTTTTCAGCCGAAAGACGTCCACTGCTGAACATAGGCCTCCCCCAAGGCTCGCCAAACAGATCGGCCCTGCGCCATCCGCATCCAATGCGTTCCTGCCACCTTTACCAAGTCGCCGCTCCATCTTGTTGGAGGCCCTACCTACACTGCGTATTCCGGTCCGCGGACGCCACTCGAGAACCTATCGGCCCCACCGGCTGTCAGTTCTACGAGCGATGTGCCCTGCTCACTGCAACTTGAGTCTGGCGATTCTTCGATCGGTGACTTTAGTTCTTGCGCGGATTTCATCATTTCTAATGCGATCCCGCAGAGACCTGACCAGTGATTGAACACTATCTCACCTGATGAAAAGTGCAGATGAGGCCAAGGGTGTATCTCACTGGTTCAGTAACTGCCTATTCACTCTAGCCTTGAAGAGCCCTAGGTTGTATTTATCTGGAAACAGACGACGGGAGCGAATTCCATTTCTTAGTCAGCAGTTCGTATTAAGAAAGATGAAGTGAATCGTGCCAGCCAATGGAATACTATCTAGGACCTAGGATTATAAGACGCTCCCCCCGCCTGGATGTCCGTTGATCTAATGGTTACTTAACCTGAAATACATATATTTTTGTCATTTAACTCTGGGTTAGCTGTTAATTCGGAGTTATGTGCAAGTCCACTTTATATTCTACGAAACACGAAACTAAACCTTACCTCATATTAACCTCAAATCGAGTTCGATCACCTATATGTTTACATTCAACCGAAAGAATGGAGGGTGCTATTTCAGGCGTTACGTACTAGTTACTACGTTGCCAGCTACCAATAGAACAGTTACTAAACGTAAACTGTAGGTACTAAGTATACGTCAATCCTTTAAATAACTGATTGATTCTGGCGATACCTTGCGAAGTTTCTTCAAAGAATTACAATATCTTTACCTCGCTTAAACGTGAACCTAAGCATGTTAACATTATGAGTCGCATAGGCGTAGCTGTCGTGCGTTTGTAGCGGAGAAGGAAGGTATAAATCATCCCCCCAGCCTATAATATACGTCGCACTGCAGGGCACAGGCCTCCCCTCATAATGAGAGGGCTTGGACCATAGTTCCCACGTAGGCCCAGTGCAGATTGGGAACTTTACACACACCACTGAATTTCTTCTCAGGTGTGTGCACCGTGCAGGTTTCCGTACGATGTTTTCCTTCACTGTAATAAGGCCATGGTAAATTTCAAATATAATTTTGCACATAGATTCCGAAAAACTTTGAATCCACGACAAAGAAAAAGGGTTTGATGATAGACAAAAATCTGGATTGAAACTTAACTAGATGTTTCTATAAACTAACAGTTTCTTTTTTCTTTGCAGGCACTAAACTAAAGGATTGCAGATCGATAAAAAATGGTGAGTCTCACTTTAATGTATGACTATACTATAACTACTAAGACGAAATACCTGTAATCTATAATGTATTTGTGTAGTTTAGCGGTTTTGATTTACCGTGTATACCTTTCATTCCTTATTTCGCACATTCAGGGTTTGATCAAAAAAATATCTGTTTCTAAATTATAGAATTCTAACATAACAAACATACAAAAATACAACTGAATTGATAAGCTCCTTTTTTTGAAGTCTGTCAAAAAATTATAAATGCCAAATGCAAAATCTAAACATCATTTATTATTTACAATGAACAGAACTATTATTTAAAATTTGGTGTAGCAGCTTCCAAAGGTTTCGATTTTCCATTCAAGCATACACTTTATCCACTTTTTTAGGGGTTGACTTTTCCATATTTCTTACTTACGTGCTTAAAGGGAGCTCTGTGCAAAATTTCAAGCTCCTCAGCCTAGTATTTTGGAGCTAACTTATTAAGCTATTAACTTAACACAAAGATAACAGCCGTACTCTTAAAACGTCAATATACCTACTAAATTAAACTTAAAAAGAAAACTAGATTAAAAGAGCTTTCTAAATCACATTACAACTATCAAACTAACCAATCTATCCTCCGATTCTATTGTTGTCACCCTCAGCCCGCGAACTAGTTTCGATATAGCGATCTGGTTCGCTACAGCGATGGCAAGAGCTAACTCCAGTCAGGAACAGGATCTAGATATTGGGGTTCGGATTGCGACTTGTGTTCAATTTTAGTTTTTCGATAGCTGTGGGCATTTCAATTTTGATTTAGGTGAAAGGGATGTAACGTCTGTGTTCATGGAACAAATTAAAAAGTCTTGTATGAGAATAACAAACAAGTGAATAGGTATGTGGATAACTAATTTGTAGAAATCTATTCAAATGGCATGAAATAACTACAGAATAAAGACAACCATCAAATATCAGAGTGTTTCAGACCAATCCATTGCGATACTAAGTAGGCTACTGGAAGTTTCCGATTTACTCTCCTCAAACCAATATTATAGAGTGTGTTAATTGAAACATCATTAATTTTGAATGCATAACAAAATCACAATTTACCAAATGCAAACTTAAGTGCCTAATAGTGCCTATCTTGTTGAAGCTTCGTCTTCAGCGAAGAGAAATTGTTAATTTTAAAAGGGATACAATGTTTTTCACATCTACTTTTTCATTTATTAATGTACATATTATGTTCAATTTTGAAAACTCTTCTGCGAGCCCTATGTCCCTAACGAGGGATAACAGGAACGCATCATCATCATCATGTTCAATTTGTGATTAATTACATACTTACTTTGGAACAGTGACATTCAGACAAGTTTCAATGATTTTGAAATTACTTAACAAGTAAACTTAAGATGATCTGCACATGACTCTACTGCTAAGGCAATACGGTTGTTACATGTGACAGACAAATGTTCTGCGTTTTCAATCATGACTCAGAGATGTGACATACCACATTGCTATTTGAAAATTAGATCAACCCATTAACTGCTCTGAATAGTTATCCGACGACGTCATGTTCTTATAACTAAGCCCCATTTGTACTAATCAAAAAGTTTCAGTTTTTACTTCATTTATGTCTACTTAACGATGTTGCCCTTCACCATGATGCTTATGGCAAATTTCAAATGTAATTTCGCACGTTGATCCCGAAAAACAATAACGAAGGAATTCAGTGGTGTATGTGAAGTTCCCGATTCGCACTGGGCCGCGTGGGAACTACAGGCCAAGCCCGTTCATTTGTGCCTGTGGCCCTGCAGTGGGACGTATATCGGCATGGATGATGATGAGATGATACAGTAGTAGGCTTCAATCTTAACTCCTGGTTTAGAACGTAAAAGATAATCACAACATATCACCATTATCTGGCTGGAAACTTTCGTATCTAGGATATTACGTCTCCTGGGGTCATCTTGTCCCTTTTCTTATTAAAGTTCCAGAATACAATATTTAACACAGACAAAAAGAAATTTAGTTTTTTTGTATTGGAGATGTATCAAAGGCATGGCTACGTAACAATTTGATTCCCATCATAATAACTCTTTGTTGTACAAATGAACACATGAAAATAACATATAACAAGACAGACAGACGCACAAATGAGCATCATGAGCTTTACGGTGGAGGAAAACATCGTGAGGAAGCTTGCATGGGTACTTGAAAATAAATTCGATGGTGTGTGTGAAGTTCCCAATGCGCACTGGCTCTCCGCGGGAACTACGGCCCAAGGCTTGTGCCCTGCAATAGGCTTGGATGGCGATGAATATTTTTTTTTATGGAACTGGAAAGCTGTAATTTTATGCTAAAGAGCCGTAGTTTTCTCACTCCTGCATATAAACTTATTATCGGTTGAAACATTCAGAATTATTTTAAGAAACCTTTTGTCTAGCCTAGCATTGGCTTAGCTAGTATCGCTAATATCACGTAAAATAATTCACCTCTATATGTGCGACAATGTATGTGTTGTGTATGTACTTACGCACACAAGATCAGGCACAAAGCCGTTAATCACAATTCAAAAGTTCAAATTTGGAATTCGTCGAATCGAACGTTGTCACCGTACTGGCCGCAAAAAACCGAATATTTCACCAGACGGTATTGTAGCCGATAATATGAACGAAGCACTTACGACTGGAGTAGGCAATAACGCGGGCTCCATTGCCATGGTCTGGGACTTTCCGAAATTCAGGATTCGAAGTTCGTATCGCACCGTCCGTCCCTCTTACTTTCCTATTAAATATACTAGTGAAGTAAGCAACAACGTGCTGCAGTTCTGCAACTTTTATGCATTTACGTAATACAATAATAGAGAGAGAGAGAGAGAGAGAGAGAGAGAGAAAAATCATTTACTCATATTCGATACACAGGAAAAAAATGCATTTGGCAGAAAAAGATATGTACAATAAAAAATATCGATAAGTATAAATTGGGCCCCACTCAGCATAACGTTGCGGCCAGCACACAATAAGCACACATTCCATGTTATTTTTAAGTGGCATTACTCCTTATGATTGGGCACAATGTAAGTTACAAGTAAAAGCGTAGGTAGATCATAAAGATTGATAGCATAGTAAAACCAGAATACACTTAACTGGTAGGTTTTATTGAACCAGACAAATACCGACTTTACTACTACACTCTACGGCGGCTATATGCAACCTGCAGCCTGCCAAGCTTCTATGAGTGGTCTACTTGGCATAGTAATTATAATATTCAAAGTCAAATGACTTATGGACAGAGAAATAAATTCAAGTTGCGGCCCGCTGCCCGGTGCACCATAGCTGCAATAATATATTCGTGGCCCATACAAAAAGGTGCTGTGTTTATTCTAGTAGTTTTTGACCCTCCCCCTCCCCCTTTGTCCGCAAAAGTAAACAAAGTTCAAACAATTGCATCTCAACTTACGTAAAAAAAGGTGTATTATATATAATTTTTTAATCTGTTCAGGTTTCTTACCATATTAAGCAATAATTATTTCAATGAATCCCCAAGCGTGCTTTTCGCTTTCGAGCATTGATAGACTTACATTAGTAGGACTGCCATAAAAAACAATGACGTAAAGAGCACCCAAACTCCCTCGTTTTCCATCTCATTAAAAATAAGCTAAGCAATCCCTCCCTTGCTGCGTACGTAATACAAGAATGACTCCAAGGAAAAATACTCGTCATAATCATCATTTCAGCCGAAAGACGTCCACTGCTGAACATAGGCCTCCCCAAGGCCCAACAGATCGGTCTACCTAACCTACACTGCGTCTTCCGGTCTGTGGAAGCCACAAACCAGACTCAAGTGGCAGTGGACAGGGCACATCGCTCGTAGAACTGATGGCCGATGGGGCAAAAAGGTTCTCGAGGAAAAATACTGAGTTACAGCAAGTCCCGTAATAAGTGCTATGACATTAGCATTGGCAACAAAAACCGGAATATTTCAACTGACGGGAAGTGACGATAAAAATGAACGCGATAGGAAGCTGACCGGTGATAACGATTGGAAGTTCCAAATTCAAAATGGTCGTGGATAGCATCAATAAAACCGGCCAAGTGCGAGTCGGGGCGTCAGTAAATCCGGCCATGTGTGAATCGAGCGTAAATCATCATCATCATCATCATTATTTTGTCCTATGGAAAAAATTACCGCCACATAGAGGGCAACTTAGTACCTTGAGTATAGGAAATGGCACATTGTATGTAAACGAAACTTTCCTTTGTTTTTAAAAGGGTCAATCAAGTTTTTTTTGTCACTCGTTGCTTTAGTGACGGTCTCTTAGGTCACTCTTTAAACCGTAAGTTTATGTGATTAAAATTTGCCGAACATGCATTTTTGTGGTAGTTTTAAACCCCTTTTACAATTGGTCATCTAATAAGCATGCTAGTTAATGTGACACAACATTTCTTCTAATTAAACTGTACTACTTTTGTCCCCTCGCTGACGGGACAGAATAACAACAAGAAATAGTTGATCCACCCAAAAACAAAAACTACTGTATTAATGGATTTTTGAAAAATCGCTTGTCTTAGTCGGGACTTGAACCCGGTCAAATACGACAAAAATAACATGCTATATTATACAGGGTTATTTTTAATTCACTGACATCCTCTTAACCCTGAATTCCTATCACTCAAACAAATGTTTTTTGTTTTACGACTTTTTAAAATGAAGCTCTTTTTTTCCCATACAAATACACAGAGTATCGTAAAAATAAGAAGAAATCTCAAATTTTCAAAACGTTATTACACCAAAAATATTAAGTTATGACAAAAGCCGTAAAACAAAAAACATTTGTTTAAGTGGTAGGAGTTTAGGGTTAAAAGGATGCTAGTGAATTACAAATAACCCTGTATGATGCAGATCGAAAGGGTTACTGATAAGGTTCACTTATTTCTAATAACATACCCAATCGAAATAACTAACAATCAAGTGTTACTTAAGTTTGTTTTCACCCGTCTCAGGAAATAAATCGCAGCTACCTTAAATATTGGAATTAGCAAATTGTATTATACTTAATAGAGAATTATGGATTATTATGGATTTTTGAAAAATAGTATGAACTTTCAGTAAGAGAAAAAACATTTGGTATGATAATGTGTAGCCCTCGTTATTGAACACTTGAACCTCTATTCACCAGCATCCTTCTGATTTAAAGATTAACACGTGCTTCATTCTAATGTTCGACGTAAAAAGACCTTTTAAAAATCACGTTTAAATATAAACACAATGTGGGGACTGTAAGGAACCTAATAGAACACAATACTGGCCTGTTTATCGGTGACGACATCGTTCCATATTTAAAATTTAAATTCAAGACGCTTCGCCATTAAGTAATAAGAGCGTCAATTAATCTGTTGCATTTTAAGTCCTCTGTAGTTGTGTTAAGATAGAAAATTGAATGGTTTGTCGTATGACTTGTGACATTTCCACCCGCGAATAATATTGTTTTGACGTTTGTGTCACAAAATGCCGTAAGGCAACGTAATATGGTTGTTTTTTAACTGATTTAGGTCGTTTTGTGAATTTGTTTTTAAGATTACTTCGAATTTACAATTGAGTTACAATTTTTCGGTTGAATTTTAAATTTGTGAATATATTTTCGGTGCAACGTTACAAATGTCTCGTAGCCCTCATAGCAATTCAAATATTTCTGTTTCGAGAATTGTGAATTTGAATTTTATTATGGACAAGAGGTAAACAAAGTGTTGTTTCTTAAATTCTCTAAAATCAGACTGCTAACTAACCGAACAAACAATTTCTTCCTATTTGTTTCTCAGCCTATTCTCGTGGACTTTTGCCAGCATAATGATACGGTTTTTTGGTGGATTCAGTTTTTGGAAAAAATTCTAAATTGCGGAATCAAAGTGTTTGAAAATTTAAAACATGTTATACAACGTGCCCTCCAGGTTTCCGAGAGAGTCTAACCACGCATTCCTGAGGCCATATGGAGTAATAAATGTTATCTGAACCTAGGTCGAAATATGTTTAGTTTTTGAGATATTTCCATTTTTATGTTTAAATTTTACTATGAAAGTGGTGGAGGTGCTGGGATTGCGTATTTATTATGTATGAAAAAATAAAAAAGTTAAAAAGCATAATTCGACCTAGGTTCACATAACATTTATTACTCCATATGGCCTCAGGAATGCGTGGTTAGACTCTCGCGGAAACCTGCAGGCTTATTTTCTAACGTTTCTGACGCTTGCCTTCGCAATCACTATCTCTTTCTATCAAACGGTATAAAAGGATGATAGAAAGAGATGATGAAAGCGAAGGCAAGCGCCAAAAGCGTTAGACAATACGGCCACTGGTGGGTACGTTGTATTGCAGCCATTTCGCATGAAACACTAGCTTTAGCTGGTTTATAGAGATGATCAACAGCCCAAAATTTAATTATACAGTCTGCATTAAAATAGCTTTCAGAACGTGTTAAATACCTACTTAAAGCTCCAAACGCAGAGACATGGGAGGCATGGCGGTGATGGTTGTAATATTCTAACTTGTATGATTGGTCGTGCGGTACCGTACCGCGAACACGTTCATACAAGTTAGAATATTTCAACTGTCAGCCTCCGCTGTCTGTGGAGCTTAAAGGTTAGTTAATTATAATCTCATTCCTTGATTAATTGCAGCAGGTTATCAAAGTCAAGCTTTATTACCGACATTAGTCTGATTTAATATTTCTTGATGAATACAATCTTTCATTGATGAGTTTTTTTGCAATCTCTGTTATTTGACCACCAAGACAGATAATGGTTCATAATCATCTTGATTCCATTTTATGCCGAAAATAACACATCATTTTGGAAATGAACTGATACAAGGAGCTGGCAACATTCCCGGAGCGTTACAACTTTGGGATCTTTAAAAAACGAGCCTACCAATTCCTAAAAGAGTCTGCAACGCACCTGTGATTCCCCTCGTGTCGATTGGTAGGCTCGTTTTTTAAAGATCCCAAAGTTGTAACGCTCCGGGATATATATATAAAACAAAATACTCTTCAAATTTCTGGATCGATTAAGAACCGCCGCAAGGAAATTCGCTTTCACGTAAAAAACCGCATCGAAATCGGTCCATCCGTTTCGAAAGCTACGATGCCACAGACAGACATTGGCGTTAAAATTATTATACCCCTCTTTTTGTGTCGAGGGTTAAAAATAGGCAAGATCTTGGCTCGTCTATATAAATAAACAGAAAACTACAAATTAAAATAATTTTACGCTTTAAGGAATTAATTACCTTTTTACTCTTACTACAAACCGCCTCTATGTTAGTTTCCACAGCGCGCGTGATGTCACTAATAGTATTCATTAAAGAATCATCCGTTTTATGAGAAAATTTCTCTGTATGGGCTTTTCCCCTTTACCTTTTTGACTTCCTTTAAAAAACAATCCGACTCGCGGCCATGCTGGTTCCCGCCGCGCATGCGTCGCGGGAACGAGCGCGATTGGTCGCATCCTGCCGCAAATTGCCACGGACGTCCGCCACAGACGCGTTCCTATTACAAATTACAAATTCGAATTTCGTATCGTTGTTCTAATTCGTTGGCTGATGACCTGCGTGAAGTTGTGACGAAATAATACCAAGTAAGACTTTAGTACTAGTTAGTTAAAATGCCAGTTAGTTTTTAAATACATTACTGAAATTACGCGTGATTACGCCTTCAATAAAGTTGTGGTAGCATGGTCAGAATAAATAATAATAATAATAATAATATTAGGGGACAATCTTACACAAATCGACCTAGTCCCAAACTAAGCAAAGCTTGTACTATGGGTACTAGACGACGATAGACATACTTATATAGATAAATAAATACTTAAATACATAGAAAACATCCATAACTCAGGAACAAATATTCGTGCTCATCACACAAATAAATGCCCTTACCGGGATTTGAACCCAGGACCTCTTGCTTCGTAGGCAGGGTCACTACCAACTAGGCTAAAGCGGTCGTAGAATGGGAGTACTTCGGCCGTAGTTCCCACGGGGGCCCAATTTAACGAACTTTTGACGATAGATCTTGGACCCAAGCTAGCCTACCCATTAGGTTCGGCGGCCTTGGTATCCGCAAAATTTCTTGTGTTGCTCTACCTGCTTTGTTGCCCTCGGTGCATGGTGCTCAAAGACTTATGGCGAAAATATTAGATCCTTCCATTGGATCTATGGAGGCTGCACACTGCTCCGAGGCCAATAACGTTTGGTCGATAACCTGTCCCGACACGGACCCGCCAGCCAATCCCTGCTCGCAGAGGGAATGGGACGAGCCGCTCTGTCAACTAGTACGGAAAAACCTTTTAGATACGTCAACTAGTTCGACAGACCGTGCTCGTCTCCTTGCGACTGCGGAGTGGGAATCGGGTCTATGGCTGCAGGCGCTACCCTCTCCAAACATAGGTACTTTTCTAGATAACACCACCTTCCGCCTGGCAGATAGCTTACGTTTGGGGGCATCAACAAATCAACCACATCGCTGTCAATGCGGCGCCATGGTGGACATACTGGGTCACCATGGCCTCAAGTGGCCTCATGTGTCCAGAGCGCTGGTAGGATCTCCCGCCACGCCAGTATTAACGATATCATCCGTCGGGCCCTTGTCAGTGTGAGAGTGCCGGCAGGCCTCGAGCCCAGCGGGCTGGCCAGGGACGACGGCAAGAGGCCTGACGGAATCTCGCTGGTGCCTTGGAGCATGGGTCGGCCGCTAGTTTGGGATGCTACTTGTGTTGATACCCTGGCACAGTTCCATGTGCACCAACGTCACCGCTGGCGCTGCGGCTTCCTCGGTTGAAAGCCTCAAACGCCTCAAATATGCCGCCCTAGGAACCAGCTACATGTTTGCGGCGTTTGGCGTTGAAACCTTGGGGCCATGGGGGCGAAGTGCGCGTCGGCTATACAAAGATTTGTCGACGCGCCTAATAGAGGCCTCGGGCGACCAGAGGGCTGGCCACTATTTCGCACAGCGAATAAGTATCACTTAACAGCGAGGAAATGCGGCCAGCCTTCTGGGCACCTTGCCCATTGACGGCGATTTAGGCCAAATTTTCTACTTATAGTTTAAGTTTAATTAAGTTTGTTATTGTTTTTTAATCTTAAAGATAATAAATTGCAAAACTTCGAACCTATTAATATAAATGTGGAATTTTGAATGTTTGTTTCTGACGCAAAAACGGCTTAACCGATTTGGATGCAATTTGACACACAGGTACTTTATGATCTGGATAAACATTTATATACGTGTACAATCGGCCCAGACGAGACGGCGATTGTACGTGGGATACCCCGTACAATTCCCGGAAAATTCAGTAGCTCCCCCAAGATAGTGATAAACGAACTCTTCGCAGACGAAGTAAAAGAACAACAATTGAGTAAAAAAGTTGTCTCGAAAACTTAAATTGTCATTCCTGTCTTTGGCATAGAAATAATTAAACGTATAACAATAATAAGCTCCAGAATGTCATTACCGCCGTCACACAATGCCTCTGAGCGGGGGGGGGGGGGGGGGACATAAATAAGAAGGAAAATGACGGCATTATCATGACATAATGCTTCCCGGATCGTCATTTATCACGATTTGCGATACAATTTGTAGGAAAAATGCGTTTTTTTTTACGTTTTGAAACGTTTTTAATGAAAGAAACTGCCTTTAAAAAGCATGCCATGTTATATGTTTTTTATTCAGTACTAGCTTTGCCCGTGACTTCGTCTGCGCAATTAACACGTGAATGGACTGAATATGCCTAATGCATTGTTTTAGTACCGTTGTTTTCAATTTTTTTTTCGCTTTTTCTGGATACTGCTACACATGTCCATGCAAAATTACTGCTTTCTAGCCCTAATAGTCTCCGAGTTAAGCCGCGGACGGACGGATAGACGGACGGACGGACAGACGGACATGGCGAAACTATAAGAGTTCCGTTTTTGCCATTTTGGCTCCAGAACCCTAAAAATGTGTATTACCCTATGCGTTAAGAGTCTAAGGCGCAAGACACAGAAGAGACTGCCTTGGAAAATAAGGCTCATTCCAAACTCAGCCCAAAAATCTCGCAAACCAGTGATTTTTGGCGTTCCTCATCCGATGTGTCTTTTGTGTTTTTTTGTGTGTTACACATACACACACACACAAAAAAAAACACATCGGTCTTTGGAAAAAGACTGCAAATGTCCGACATTTGCAGAGTCTTTTTTACAAAGACCATGTGCAATCTTTATGGCTGGGTATTGTATTTTAGTATCAGTATTTTTTATCCGCTTTAACATTCAAATAATTGTTTATAAATATGTAGTTACAATCTATTATCTTTTGTCGTTGTTTATAAATAAACTTTGTATCCTTTTATGTTAAATTTGCGGTTAAGCACATAAGTAAAATACATTTGTGAAATATTACATTGCCTCATGTAGGAAAAATCTAATACCTAATAAAATTGTAACATTATCGCAACCAAGTTTTAGAATAGAATAACATTTGTATACAGATTACGAAACTTCCAAATTATAACCAAGCTGCCAACATCAAAACTTAAACTTCACCGTTTAATTAAAGAGCAGTTGACAGTTGATTCAAATTTGAAATAAGAACGGTGGCAACCTAAAACGCACTTTATTCCTTCGCTTATAAGGCGCTCGGCTTAATCGAATTCCATTTTTGAAATTAGAGGTTTTAATTAAAGACGTCGCTCGCGATACGGTCCTGTTTTGTCTTGCGCGCTTTTGTTTTTTTTAGGTGTTCGGTTGGAGTGTTTGAGGCAAGGTTTAAAATGCTGAATGGGTTTGATGTGACAAATAAAATTGTTTTCAATTATAAAATTATTAGTATACTAGCTTTTTCTCGCGACTTCGTCCGCGTACAAAAGAAATTTATAGTCTACTCCGGAACTCTATCTCACAAAAAAAAATTACTGCACCTATATGTTCCTAGTTACTGCTCATAGAAAGTTATGTTTTTATTTTACGAAGCATGATGTCGGGATTACTTTGGTCCATTGATAACCAGTAGAGAAGGGTCTAGTAAAAACATAAAAACGTGAGCGGGCAGCTAAAACCAACCATACATGGCAATGTGCCATAATTTCAATGTAATAAAAAAAATCTGGACCAATTTAATCCCAATAGCCTAAGTTAGGTACCCTTCTTGGCCAAAATAACCCGACTTTACTGTAGACTCTACACTGTGTAGTAAGCAGTCATTTAATCGTTTCCCCAAGACAATACTCCTTTACCCTTTTCCCAATCTTAAAATAAAACGGCCAGCTGCATTCCTTTTGTGTTAAAAACTAACATGGCTTTTTTTTTTCAGAACACGTGCGACATTGGAGGTCTATCGAACGGATAATCGAGAAGAGATCGAGTTGCCGTGGTTATTGGTATGTATTTTCTTATGGTTCCTTATTAAAAAAAACCGGCCAAGTGCGAGTTGGACTCGCGCACCGAGGTTTCCGTACAAATTTATATGTATATATGTACATCTAGTCTTAGCAGACCCCTGCTCCTTAGCAAAATGTGCGCAGTGTGGGATCATTGTAGATTGGTTACTGATATAGACAGACAGACAAAAAAAATTATGCTTTTCACAATCTTTCCTTTATCTGTACTATAAGACCTTGCTTCGTATCAAATTTCAAGATTCTTAGTTCACGGGAAATGCCCGGTAGGTTTTGATTCCCTTGCGAGTGTCGAAAATTTGCGGCATAAATAGATGTAAGTATCATTTGATTGCGTTGGCTTAGAAGTTTTATTTTTTCACAGCTCCAAGGGAAAGTAGACTTGAGCATTTGATATAAATTTCAGCTTGATACCTCCACGCGTTCCTGAGAAAAAGGGTCTTGACAGACGGACGGACGGACGGACGGACAACAAAGTGATCCTATAAGGGTTCCGCTTTTTCCTTTCGAGGTGCGGAACCCTAAAAAGAATTGTACACTTGTATGTGGGGTGTATTTCTTCTGTGGATATCTTAAAAAGCGACTGGTCGCACCGAGCTTCTTGCGCTAATCGATTTTAGGTAGGTATTCTATGCACTCGCGTGTGTGTGTGAGAGCGGCAAGCGACACAAGTTCCCTGTCTGATGGCTGAAGGAGAACTAATGCAACTAACTATACGGACAAGCACGACGGCTCAAGATAGGTTGGTCGGACCGTTCGTGTATTTAGGTGTTTTAATTTTATTACTAAAACAAATACATATTTAAAAAATGTAGCAACACTGGGCCTTAAAAAACATCTTGTTTTATTAACATTAAAAAATTCATGACCTGCCGTGCAGTATTTACGCCGTGATTTCTTTTATTTTTTAAAGAAGACTTTGTATTTTTTCTATCGAGCAAACTACAAGTAATCGTGTTTCGATAATCACTGGTCATTAGAGTGAATCCTCACATGAATTTCAGAACTAAAGCTTTGCTAGTGTGGCGACTACTAGCGCCATCTAGTCATCACATAAGGAACTAACTACTACAATCCTACATCACGCTATCGAAGTTTCTCAACTCGGCTGCATAAATACAACTTCCAACTTTCATCCATTGGACTTCGGTCCCCAGGCATAACATCTGCCTGGAGAGAGATCTCTCTATTGCAGCTACCCCCAAATTGGTGACCCACGACATTGGACAAAATCGCAACCTTCAGACACACAAGACGGATGACGCAGTCTCACAGCAAGCCATACTCACCGCACTGTGCACCATTAGCATGTATCTATTATCTGCCTGGTGTCTACAGTTCGCAAATCCTCCTCCCACTACTTCCACTTGCCAATCAATCAACCAACGCTCGCCAACAAGGCTCCGAGCAATCACGCAACAGGCATGCATCCACAAGTAGCAGAGGAACAACAATGCTCGCCGTCGAGGCTCTGAGCGACAGGCCCTTGCAAGCGCCCACATGACGCACAGACTGCACTCCACTGCAATTCGTATCGACCTCCGGTCTAAAAGGGGGGCTGATGTGGCGACTACTAGCGCCATCTAGTCATCACATAAGGAACTAACTACTACAATCCTACATCACGCTATCGAAGTTTCTCAACTCGGCTGCATAAATACAACTTCCAACTTTCATCCATTGGACTTCGGTCCCCAGGCATAACATCTGCCTGGAGAGAGATCTCTCTATTGCAGCTACCCCCAAACTAGTAATGGTACAGCAAGGGATTAAATGAATGCAATAAAATGCACCAAAAGCTCTGTAGGACCTTAACTTTGAATTCGATCGAAAAAGTCTCGATGAATTCATCGAAACGCTTGATGTTACAATGTAACATTTAACCGACGGTATAAAGGGCAACGTTTGGCAACGTTAACGGTCAATATCGTTACGTTTAATAACTTGTAAAAATAACGAGAACTGATCCGCTAGGGACGACACGCGGTACCTTTTTGCCGGTCGCTTATTTTGATAACGGAGTGCAGGGAAGTGTTTTTAGGGTTCCGTAAACCTGCTGAAAGGTTCCCGGCGTTCACGGACCGGAGGCAGTGTATAGGCTTCCAACAAGATTAAGAGAACGATGCGAATGGTGCAGGACTGGATTGCGATCCTCGGGGGAAGCCGTTCAGCAGTACGTCTTTCGGCTGAATCGATGATAATTACAATATCTAATAATAATAACAAAAACCCTCCATACAAGCTTCCGGACTTTTGACATACACCCGTCCACATACACACTCCAACAGAAAGCAGTCATCCTCAACACATGCCGCATAGTACGTAAATTTTTATCCATTCCATAGTTTAACATAAAAATACGCACTTAGGCCCGTGCATTATTGTACCTCCTGAGTAGGAGAGATGTTGTTACACCAAAAATAAATAACAATAATAATATCACTGGCTAATTCACACCAATTGACCTAGTCCCAAAGTAAGCAAAGCTAGTGTTATGGGTGCTAGGCAACAGATAAACATACTTATATAGATATATACTTACATACTCTTAAAAACAATGAAACACCCAAGACTCGAGAACAAACATTCGTTTTTTTCATACAAATATCTGCCCCGACGCGGGCATCGAACCCGGGACCTCAGGCTTCGTAGTCAGGTTCTCTAACCACTAGCACAGGCCATTTGGTCGTCAATTGATGATGATGATAGTGACGGACACTATTTTCTAAGTGCTATCTGACGCAGACAAGTCTCAGGACTGTAGCTTCTGAACCTAAATCCAGTGGGGTTACCAAAATTCGAAGTTCATATCATACCGTCCCTCTTACTCTGCAACGAAGTACCCGGCTTGAGAGGCCGATGTCGAACCACTAGCCCCCACGACTGTAATCACTAGATGTCCTTAGCAAAACATACATTCATCATTTAGACGACCAGATGGCCTAGTGGTTAGAGAACCTGACTATGAAGCTTGAGGTCCCGGGTTCGATTCCCGTGTCAGGGCAGATATTTGTATGAAAAACACGAATGTTTGTTCTCGGGTCTTGGGTGTTTAATATGTATTTAAGTATGTATCTATCTATACAGGGTTATTTGTAATTCACTAGCAACCTTTTAACCCTAAACTCCTACCACTTAAACAAATGTTTTTTGTTTTACGGCTTTTGTCATAACTTAATATTTTTGGTGTAGTAATGTTTTGAAAATTTGATTCTGCCTCTTATTTTTACGATACTCTGTGTATTTGTATGGGAAAAAAGTGCTTCATTTTAAAAAGTCGTAAAACAAAAAACATTTGTTTGAGTGATAGGAATTCAGGGTTAAGAGGATGTCAGTGAATTAAAAATAACCCTGTATAAGTATGTTTATCCGTTGTCTAGTACCCATAACACAAGCTTTGCTTAGCTTACTTTGGGACTAGGTCAATTGGTGGTGTGAATTGTCCCGTGATATTTATTATTTATTATCATCCTAGCTTTTATAGGTCCCGCAGGGCACAGGGCTCCGCTCAGAATGAGAGGGCTTGGGTCGTAGTTCCCACGCGGGCCCACTGCGGATTGAGAACTTCACACACACCATTGAATTTCTTCTCAGGTGTGTGCACGATGTTTCCTTCACCGTAAAGCTCATGGTAAATTACATATGAAACTTCGCACATAATTCCAAAAAACTCAGAGGTGCGAGCCCGGACTCGAACCCACGACCCTCTGCTTGAGAGACCATAGGTCAAAACACTAGCAAGGTGAATAAAAGCTATTAAAACAGCCTAATCGGATACCTCTATACTTTAATCGGTTACGTAGACAGACAAACATACTGGCACGGGATGTCGTAAGGGCGAGTCCAATTGTGGCGAGGTCATCACTCCCACCCTTCGGGTGTGGCCGCAAGGAACTAAAGTCACTAGAAAGGATATATTTTATTAACGCATTGAGTGCCTTGAGCGAGTTGAGCGCAAAAAAGCGTTTTTTTTTACTTTCACACAGTTCTTTCAACGCATGCAGGGCGCTAACGATGGGTCTTATAAGCTCAAGGTCACTCAGAGGGCGATGGAGAGGGCTATGCTTGGAGTTTCTCTGCGGGATCGCATTAGAAATGATGAAATCCGCGCAAGAACTAAAGTCACGGACATAGCTCGAAGAATCGCTAGACTTAAGTGGCAGTGGGCAGGGCACATCGCCCGTAGAACTGACGGCCGATGGGGCCGAAAGGTTCTCGAGTGGCGTCCGCGGACCGGAAGACGCGGTGTAGGTAGGCCTCCAACAAGATGGAGCGACGACCTGGTTAAGGTAGCGGGAACGCATTGGATGCGGATGGCGCAGGGCCGATCTGTTTGGCGAGCCTTGGGGGAGGCCTATGTTCAGCAGTGGACGTCTTTCGGCTGAAATTATGAATGATGATGATGATGCAGGGCAAACTCACCCATTGACTTGAGCGCATGTATTACCTAAGCGCTTTTTTGACGCCGATCGATGAACGTCGGCTGCACTGCACGCACGAAAAAGGATGACTCAGTGTAACGTCCATAACGCATTGTCCCGTTACGCTCGAGCCGATGAACGATCGGAGCGAGAACGCGGCACGAGCGAGCGAAAGGCACAATTGGCAAAAGTATGCAATTATTTCATCAATGTTTTGTTATGTCGTTGTCACGTTAAACTATCGTCCGTAAACCGACTTTACAGACAACCGGTTTAATACTTTTATCCAGTGCTTTGAGCGCATATAAGCGTTTTTCTGACTTTAATTCAGACTTCAGCGCGTGTAGCGCTTTTGTGCTGAGCGAAAATAAGCGTCTTTCTGACTTTCGTCCAGTTTGAGCGCATATAAGCGTGTAGCTGATTTTCATTCATTGCTTTGAACGCATATAAGCGAGACTTACCTAGTGTCTTGGAACGTATATAAGAGTGTGTGTATTTGAGAACATCGCCTAGTGCCTTGAATGCTACCTACTATGAGTTTATGTAACTGGCCATTTTACTATAAACGCACACGTGCGTTTCAAGCACTTGGTGAGAGTCAAGTGAACGCTTATTATGTGTTTCAGTCCAGCATATGCCGGATGCTTGAAAAAAATGTGCGCAGTGAACGCGTATAAATATCAAAATAAATAAATATCACGGGACAATTCACACCAATTGACCTAGTCCCAAAGTAAGCTAAGCAAAGCTTATGTTATGGGTACTAGGCAACGGATAAACATACTTATATAGATAGATACATACTTAAATACACAGTAGGTATATAAACACCCAAGACCCGAGAACAAACATTCGTATTTTTCATACAAATATTTGCCCCGACACGGGATCTCAAGCTTCTTAGTCAGGTTTTCTAACCACGTTTTGGTCGTCAAACGTATAAACGCTTTTTTAAGTTAACAAACAAACAGACAAACATACTGTGACACGGGATGTCGTAAGGGCGAGTCCGATTGGCTCGAGGTCATCACTCCCACCCTTCGGGTGTGGCCGCTATGAGCTAAAGTCACTGGAAAGGACTTACACATTCAGTGCCTTGAGCATTTTTCTGCCTTTCACCCAGACTCCCCCAGTGACTTGAGTGAATATTAGCGGTTTCTGACTTTCTCTCAGTGCCTTGAGTGCGCATATAGAGCTTTTTTCTAATTTTATCTGTTTTTAACCCCCAACACAAAAAGAGGGTTGTTATAAGTTTGACCGCTATGTGTGGGTCTGTTTGTGGCATCATAACACTTAAGCGGGGGAAACGATTTGGATGCGGTTTTTTTTATTTGAAATCAGGTTTCTTGGCAATGGTTCTTAGATATGTTTCATCAAAATTGGTCCAGCCGTTTAAAAGTTATCAGCACTTTTGTAATTTGCGGAAGGGATCTTAAACGCATTTACTTTATTTTCAAACATATAATGTGACCCTTAATTGCGTTGGGGGTTTTTGAAAATTTTTAATTTAAGTATAGTTATTCTGCCTTTCACCCAGACTCCCCCAGTGACTTGAAAAAAAGACTTGTGTGAATATAAGAGTTTTTCTGACTTTCTCTGTGCCTTGAGCGCGCATATAAGAGCTTTTTTCTACTTCTGTACTTTCATCTATTTTTTGCATGGTCACGTGCAATTAAATTATTAACTGTTATTAAATAAAAAGAAAAATATCCATAACTTTGACATACATCAATGTCGCACCGCTTTAGCCTAGTTGGTAGTGACCCTGCCTACGAAGCAAGAGGTCCTGGGTTCAAATCCCGGTAAGGGCATTTATTTGTGTGATGAGCACGAATATTTGTTTCTGAGTTATGGATGTTTTCTATGTATTTAAGTATTTATTTATCTATATAAGTATGTTTATCGTCGTCTAGTACCCATAGTACAAGCTTTGCTTAGTTTGGGACTAGGTCGATTTGTGTAAGATTGTCCCCTAACATTTATTTATTTTATTTTACAACAAGGACGTCACTTCGAAACATTTGTACTTACTAAGTAGAAGACAAATAAAAAATTATCAGATTAAAATTTAAATAAATTAACACTATTACTAAGAAATAAATATTATTCAAGTAAAAGATATTTTTATTGCTTTGTTGGCTTAAAAACAGTTTCTTTAAATATCAAAACTAAACTTATGAATAATCTTGACAAAAAAGGAAACTAAATCTTTTCTACTAATCTCGTACAGCTACTAAATGTATTTGATGTCAAAATTATGGATACCTACATATTTTTCTTTTTATTTTAAAAAGTTAATGATGTCATTTTACTCATTTATTACAATTAAATAAATAAAATAAATAAATATTAGGGGACAATCTTACACAGATTGACCTAGTCCCAAACTGAGCAAAGCTTGTACTATGGGTACTAGACGACGATAAACATACTTATATAGATAAATAAATACTTAAATACATAGAAAACATCCATAACTCAGGAACAAATATTCGTGCTCATCACACAAATAAATGCCCATACCGGGATTCGAACCCAGGACCTCTTGCTTCGTAGGCAGGGTCACTACCAACTAGGCTAAAGCGGTCGTTAAGAAATGAATATAGTTAAGATAGTTTTATTGCTTTGTTGGCTTAAAAACAGTTTTTAAATATCAAAACTAAACTTACGAATTATAAAATAACCTTTTAAAAAAAGGAAACTAAAACTTTTCTACTAATCTCGCACTAAATGTATTTGATGTCAACATTATGGATATTTTTCTATTTATTTTTAAAAAGTTAGTGACGTCATTATACTCATTATGTAACGTACTTTCGATATCAGTGTACAGTTTTTTGATATCTGTAATAGTTACGGAATAATCCCCTGGAACGATTACACCCTGTATAGCGACAGGAAATGTTCTTTCGCCAATACTGTGTCACTCGGCACCCCCTATTGTTACACAGTCTAGGACAAGTTACTAATAGCTGACCTAATTTCAATAAAGAACAAATATTATCATCATCATAGTCCCAGCCAATATAAGTCCGAATGTTGCCTCTCAGAATGTAAGGGCTTGGGCTGAAGTATCCACGCGGTCGAATAGGGAACTTCAGACGCACCATTGACAAACATCTGAGTGCTTAGTATAAGTTTTCCTTCACTTCAATACTTCTCGATCGCGTTTACGTAAAAATTTTAATTCTATGGAAACATGGAAGCGCGCGCGCGGAGACGCTGTCCATGTTTCCCTAGTAATTGAATTTTTTACGTAAACGCGATCGAGAAGTATTTGGTGAAGTAAAACTTATACTAAGCATACTGGTAGCATAGTGGACGGTACTCTGAGGAAGAGCTCGAAACGAGTTAAGGTATAAGTTGGCAGCCGACTCCACGCAGCAGCAGACGACGTGTCGCTAGCTACGCGAACTTATACCTTATTTCTATGAAATTCCCTCCGTAGCTAGGTAGCGACACGTCGTCTGCTGCTGCTGCGTGGAGTTGGCTGCCAACTTATACCTTTAGTGTTGTTAGGTGGTGGTGATAGTTGGGTTTGTGTGATTTGTTTGTGTTCGAGTAGAACTGCATGAATTTCGTGCATAAGTGTAACTATCGTAAGGGTATCGTATCGGGTGAGCAAAGTAATCGTTTCAGTTCATTGATATGGATGGACCTCCGCAAATTAACGCCTGATTCAATCACCATTGAATTGTTTTAAAGCTTGTGGCAAATTTGAAATCTAATTTCACACATTATTTCCGAAACAATTAGACATGCATGCGAGGGGAGCGAATGGAATAGTCGAAACGGTCGCCATGACCAAAATCCATTCATTCATTTGGTGCTTTTCTGCCTTAGCGTGATTCTGTGTTTTCTATGTGTACTTTAATTATCAACTAGCTGTTGCCTGCGACTCCGTCTGCAATGGAACATTGCAATTTATTTAATACTAAATACAAACTAAAACTTGGACGCACAGAAAAAAAAAACAGAAAAAAGACGCTGGGAATCGAACCCAAGTCCTTAGCATTCCGTGCCGCGTGCCATTCCCCTACACCACCACTGGTCACGAGTTTAGACACGAATTTTTCCCATACATCCATATCTCAATCTGTTAGATAATCACTTAATTATTTAGCAGTGATACAGCGCCATCTATGTTTACACCCTCATCGAGAGACTTCAACACTCCTTCGGAACTATCCGCTCACCCGGACAAGAGATGTCGCTACTAAGCCAAACTTTAACAAGTTTTATATAAAGTATCTTTTTGTATTTTTTTTAATTTTTCAACTTCATTTATTATTTAAAAAAATACAAAAAGATATTTCATATAAAACTTGTTAACATTCCAATTTTCCGGGATAAAAAGTATCCTTTATGTTAACCCAGGTTATAAACCTATCTGTGTGCCAAATTTCATCAGTATCCGTCAAACTGTTTTAGCGTGAAAGAGTAAACATCCATACTCATACAAACTTTCACGTTTATAATAATGTGATTCTTCACGACGGTTTACTACTTATAAAGTTCATGGTAAATTTTAAAAGTAATTGCACGTGAATTCTGAAAGAATCAGAAATTCGAGAACGAATGAATGAGTCGAAGCGGTCGCGGTGACCGAAACCGGCCGGACGAATCCATTCATTCATTCATTCATTTGGTGATTCTGCCTTAACGTGATTCTGTATTCTCCATGCGGGCAGATAAATGACTTTAATTATCAATATTGGTTTGGGTGTAATTTATATTAATGCATTTGCAAATAAAGATGGGGGACCGCTAACCGCCCTAAGGATGTTAATGTTTAGATGGTTTGAACATTTTGCCAGTGCTTCGACACTCTCTAGAAATGTTTAGGTATTTAACTAATTTTTTTTTTATACAATATTGGCTTGCGTTTGACCACAATCACGCCTGATGGAAAGCGAAGATGAGGCCTACGATGGGACACGCTTGCCTGGTAAATTCTCTTTACCCTTAACTTGTAGCGGCCAAATTGTAGTGTTCAGGGAACTCCACTCCTTAGCTGTGCGGTTCATGAAGGAAGAGCGAAAACGGTGCGGATTTTGGGAATACTGACAACGTAAGGGTGTAAACCCTGCCTTCTTCTACATAAGCAAACATGGACAACAAACAGTTATGGCGACGGGTTAACCAGCCAAATGCAATTGTATGAGAAAGGGGTTCGGTAGCTCAGTGGAAAGTAGAGAAATGGAAAGAAAGCAGAAGGACAGGGACCTCAGTCAAGAAGAAGGTTAACTCGCTTACCCAATGACATACAATAGGGAACGTAATAACGTTAATAAAAAAAAATAAAAAAAACGTATCAAAATATATAAAGTTTAAAACGAATAATGGACGAAATACATATGGTCAAATTATTGATTTAACAGCTTTCTCAGGCGCGCTAGTGGTAATCTAAACAACCTGGTGAAGGAAATGGATATTGACAACTCAACTCTATTCAACTGTAGCATCCCGTCGGTGAGGCAAGGATTGGCGATGAGGTGCTTTGATTGAGCGTGCCATTGCATTGCTGCGTTATATGTACTAGTTTGCTGTAGGCCCTACTCCGGTTTTTTCTGGGTAGTGCAGCGTCTACCTAATTTAATCAGATGTAATATTACCTGCAAAATTGTTCAGTGTGTATCATGAAATGCGAGAATTCCATTTGAGATTTTGTGGTGTTGTTCTGCATGATGTGTCGATTGTTTTGTGCGTGACACCTCGTTTAAGTTTAAGCTTAAACATATAATCAGTCACTATCTGTGAGATCCTGTAATTGGCTCTGTGTTACTATTGTTAATACCTATATTATGTTATAAGCTGTTGGTTCTCCTTAATAAATAAATAAATAAATAAGCAAACTTTTTTAATCGTGTAATCTACAGATTGGTTTCGGTTAGGTTAGGTTTATTTTATGAAAATCCTGTAGAGTTGAGAATTTCCAAGAAAATTGCTTTATATCAAATGACTATTATGTATTTCGTTCATTATTACTTTTAAACTTTATATATTTTGATATGTACACCATACAATGGCCTGTTTCCCTTAGGGTGGCAACCAACTCGTTGCAGCACAGGCGACGTTGTCATTATGTCATTGTGTGCGTGACTAACTCTCGTGGCGTTATCTATACCACACGTCTTGTATCACATCAGTACCTCTACCATGAGTTACACTAGTTTACAGTGACCGTACTCGCTAGCGACGGCGTAAATGATTTGTATGGAGAATTGTACTTCCGGAAGTGACCGCTAGAAGCGCAGTACGCTTAGTATAAGTTTTCCTTCACTTCAATACTTCTCGATCGCGTTTACGTAAAAAATTCAATTACTAGGGAAACATGGACAGCGCCTCCGCGCGCGCGCGTCTATGTTTCCATAGAATTGAAATTTTTACGTAAACGCGATCGAGAAGTATTGAAGTGAAGGAAAACTTATACTAAGCATAATGTACGCTTAGTATAAGTTTTTACTTCACGAAATACTTCTCGATCGCGTTTTCGTAAAAAAATCAATTACTAGGGAAACATGGACAGCGCCTCCGCGCGCACGCGTCCATGTTTCCATAGAATTGAAATTTTTACGTAAACGCGATCGAGAAGTATTTTGGTGACGTAAAACTTATACTAAGCATTCTGTATGCCTAGTATAAGTTTTCCTTCACTTCAATACTTCTCGATCGCGTTTACGTAAAAATTTCAATTCTATGGAAACATAGACGCGCGCGCGCGGAGGCGCTGTCCATGTTTCCCTAGTAATTGAATTTTTTACGTAAACGCGATCGAGAAGTATTGAAGTGAAGGAAAACTTATACTAAGCATACTGTACGCTTAGTATAAGTTTTACTTCACCAAAATACTTCTCGATCGCGTTTACGTAAAAATTTCAATTCTATGGAAACATGGACAGCGTCTCCGCGCGCGCGCGTCCATGTTTCCATAGAATTGAAATTTTTACGTAAACGCGATGGAGAAGTATTTTGGTGAAGGAAAACTTATACTAAGCATACTGTACACAATTCTCCATACAAATCATTTACGCCGTCGCTAGCGAGTACGGTCACTGTAAACTAGTGTAACTCATGGTAGACGTACAGAGTTTTATATTCACTCACTAGTAATAACTACTTATGTAGGACGCAGGACCACAAAAACAATGACGATCAAACCCGCCGATTGGCGATGGCTACTTGTAAAATCTCCTTTTTTTTTAATTATACCGCAGAAGGGTGCCTAACTAACCCCAGGGGTAGCATATGGGCCCGCATTTATAAGATTAGGGGAGAGATGAGTCATAGTGTTTTGGGATGGATGGACGTACAGACACATTTATGAGCGGTAATTTGTGAAACAATTTGCTTGTAATTCATTGATAAGGATGCAAACGACCGCATCAACCATCTCTTAGAATGAGAGGGCTTGGGCCGTAGTTCCCACGCGGGGCCAGTGCGGATTGGGAACTTCACACACACCATTGAATTTCTTCTCAGGTGTATTCAGGTTTTCCATTGTTTTCCATCACCGTAAAGCTCATGGTAAATTACAAATGTAATTTCGCACATACATTCCGGAAAACTCGGAGGTGCGAGCCGGGATTTGAACCCACGACCCTCTGCCGCTAGGGCAGTGTTCCGCAAAGTGTGTGCCGCGGCACACTGGTGTACCATGTTCATTATTAGTGGGTGTGCCTCGGAATAATAAGGTTTCATAAAGCTAAGTAGACGGACGGAAGAAAAATACTTACACAGATGTAAATCACGCTGATTCACATAATTTTTAATTCATGGTGTACTCCAAAAATTTTCCTTTTCCTAGATGTACCTTAAATATAAAACCGGCCAAGTGCGAGTCGGACTCGCGCACGAAGGGATCCGTACCATTATCTATAAAAACGGCAAAAAGATCACGTTTTTTGTATGGGACTTTTGTATTCAAATATTTGTTTTATTTTAATTTATTGATTTATTTTTAAAGCGAATATATAACTAAATCTAAATCTGTTGCCGTTATCAATATCGAGCAAAAACGAGCAAAAAAATCACGTTTGTTGTATGGGAACCCCCTTAAATATTTATTTCATTCTAGTTTTTAGTATTTGTTGTTATAGCGGCAACCGAAATACATCATTTGTGAAAATTTCAACTTTCTAGCTATCATGGTTCATGAGATACAGCCTGGTGATGGTGACAGGCTGACGGAGAGCGGAGCCTCAGTAATAGGGTCCCGTCTTTGTCCTTTGGGTACGGAACCCTTAAAAGCCTGCGGAACTCTGCACTAGGCCACCACGGCTAGTATGACTCAGCTATACTTTGTCAAAACACCACCATTTCTCTAGCTGGTCTACTGCCCCTTTCTCTTCCAAACGCCCGCGGCGCTCCGGAGGGTTGCAAGAATTTTTAATGACACGAAAAATTAAATATAAAAGTTCGTGACATTTTGTTCGCACTTTTATTTTTCAGCAACCCTTCTTCGCTTCGGACGGCTGTTATTCTCACTCAGTCGGGTTAAAAAGGAATGAAAATGCCGTAAGACACGTCGTAAAACTAAAATAAAGATTACGATATTCAATGGCGTGTGTGAAGTTCCTAATCCGCGCTGGGCCCCAGTGGGAACTGCAGATGAGACCAAATGGCCTAGTGATTAGAGAACCTGACTACGAAGCTTGAGGTCCCGGGTTCGATTTCCGCGTCGGGGCAGATATTTGTGTGAAAAATACGATGTTTGCTCTCGAGTCTTGGGTGTTTGTATGTATTTAACTATGTATCTATCTATATAAGTATGTTTATCCGCTGCTTAGTACCCAGAATACAAGCTTTGCTTACTTTGGCACTAGGTCAATTGATGTGAATTGTCCCGTGATATTATTATTGCTATTATTAGATAATTTATTGAATCAGGCGTTACTTTGCGGAGGTCCATATTAATGAACTTTACGCTTAGTATAAGTTTTACTTCACCAAAATACTTCTCGATAGCGTTTACGTAAAAAATTCAATTACTAGGGAAACATGGACAGCGTCTCCGCGCGCGCGCTTCCATGTTTCCATAGAATCATACAATTTACAAGTCACACAAAATACAATAAACTAAAAACAAAAATATAAAGTCAGTAAAAATAGATTAGGTATAAAGTCATTTCATCCTTGCTTATATTCTAAGTAGTATGTAGTTTATTTTTAAGTTTATACAATTTTTTAGTGCCATATTGTCAATAGGTAAACTATGTATAACTGTAACTTTTCACTAAGGTACATATTGTTATGTGGTTTGGTTACTACCACCATTATGTATACCTACATATTGCTGTGCTCTCACAGGGTAAATGTTGAAACTGTACATTATTTTTAAGATCTTTACCCACAACATTTAAATGCAAATAAAGAGTTTGAGTTTGAGAATTGAAATTTTTACGTAAACGCGATCGAGAAGTATTGAAGTGAAGGAAAACTTATACTAAGCGTACCTACTGAAAGAATTACTTTGCTCACCCACGAGCTTACGCGATCGTTTATGTAAGAAATATGTGTTCATGCAGTTCCTCCACCTCCACACTGTTCGAACACAAATCACACAAACCCAACTATCACCACCACCAAACTACACTGACGCGTTTCGAACTCAACCAGAGCTCATTTTATTGTAGGTACCGTACGCTATGCTACCAAATGTTAGGCTAACAATACACACTCTAACATGACGATTGAGTAAAATCGAAAACCCTTCGAGGCGCAAGGCCCCTCAGACCGCGAGGCCGTGGACGAAGGCCCGCTTGACCGACAACTATACTCCATTTAATTTAGAATTATAAATCACAACAACATTATATTGAGGCTCGTGAACTGTAATCTCTTTACAATTTATACTAGAGTAACAATTGACGACACGCAAATAAAGTGGCATTAAAACAATTTTATTTTGCGGCTCCCAGACTATTGTACAGTACTAATTGCTAGGTAAGAAATAGTTGACGATCCGCAATATAATAATGTTGTGGTTTTCAATTCTAAATTAAATGAAGTATAGCTACGCCACTGCTATTCCTCGTAGTGGGACGTATATAGGTTAGGATGATGTGATGAAAGCCTTCTTTCACAGCTGTTTTCCGCCGTAAAAACAACATTTTCGCTAGCCTTGCCTTATGTAGCCCGGAATCTAATGACAATTATTAACACTATTTAATGAAGGTTAAAAGCGGCCGTCCCTCTCTAAACAAGGCGGCGAGAAAGGGACAAAGCTCTGTGTTAGGTTAGGTTAATTACTAACAAAGTTCCCCGGTCCTAAGTAAATGCTTGGTTTTGATGCGACATGGGTTTACATGGAACGGATCTCTGTTGTCTAACCTTTGTGAATCCTACTGTACATTTTTGGAATGAATCAATGGTAAAGCCCCATTTAGATATTTAGATTTTCTTGCACATTTCCATATAGTAAAATTACGGAAATTAAAAATTGCTCAGTCTAAACCTAGCGTTATATTCTTGCATATTTTATGTTTGTATAATTACCTCTCCTTCGCACTTAAATACTCCATTGCTTTTATCACCTCGTCCATAAATTGGATGATTTGACGTAGCGGTAGTGCCTTAAAGTCTTCTGGTGCGGGGTATCCGTCAACAAAGAGTCTCATTCTTAATCTGGCGAGGGCGTCACATTCACACAATGTTTACCATTGTTTCTTCTTCCTCAACACAAATTCTACAATCTTCATTGTCCTGTAGTCCCATCTTTACTAGTACATGTGTTTAGTAACAAAGTGACCTGTAAATGCCCCGACGATGTGTCGGAGTTGTTTCCTACTGGGTGTCCAGAGTTTTTAGTCCAGCTTGTGCTGATTTTGTGATGAATCGTTTTGAATGCTCTTGTTTGTGTTTGAGTCTGGTGTGGCCGTTTGAGCCATATCTATCACACTGGCGATTTGCAAAATCGTCGCGCGCCCGCGACGTGTTGCGGGCGCGCAATGGATTTACCGCGTCTATAGGGCTGGACGTCATGATGTACGCCGACGTACGTCAGCTAACATTTACTTTACTACTTCAGTTTATTGTACATCATAGCCTCTCTCTCTCTCCCTCTTACACTACAGCAGTTAAAAAAATTCATTTACCGCATGTAACCCTGCCCGTGTACAATCAGAGCGACACAGGTGTCTGCTGTTTGCTCGCTTGCACACCGTAATTATGTGGGACCGCAACGCGTTGTTTGGCCATTTCGCACATTACCACTAGCGATTTTTGTGGTAAACGAGCAAGCGGGTTACACTTAGAGAATCTTAAACCGGTATCAGAAGTTTGACGAGGAACTCTGTTTTAAAAGTTTTTTTGCAACGTTCGTGTTTATCTTCCGAATGCAGGGCACAGTCTGTCAAAATGAGAGGGCTTGGGTCGTAGTTCCCACGCGGGCCCAGTGCCGATTGGGAACTTCACACACAAGATGTTTTCCTTCGTAAAGCTCATGGTAAAATTCGAATGTAATTCCTAAAAACTAGATGTAAAGCTCTAACTAAACGCACAGACAGCGGAGTGGCGGTGCGGCGGCGGTGACGGTTGTAATATTCTAACTTGTATGAACGGGTGCGCTATAAGTACCGCGACCTCGTTCATACAAGTTAAAATATTACAACCGTCCCATGTTTGAAGCCACAACCATAGACATTTTTTAGATCGTGTTAGACAAATGGACCTTATCAGTAACCCTAGCGATCTTCATCATAAATTGAAAATTTTAAAAACCCCCGACGCAATTTGGTCACACATATTTTGAAAATAAAGTAAATGCCTATTACGCGTCTAAGATCCCTCCCGCAGCTAGCAAAAGAGCTGATAACTTTGAAATGGCTGAACCAATTTTGATGAAACATGTCTAAGTACCATCGCCAAGAAACCAGCTTTCAAACATAAAAATCCGCATCTGAATCGGTCCACCCGTTTAAGAGCTATGATGTCACAGACATACACACAGACAGACAGACACACATACATAGCGGTCAAACTTATAACACCCCTCTTTTTGTGTCGGGGGTTAATAAAATAAGTTATGTTATTTTTGTCTCATTTGACCGGGTTCGAGTCCCGAGTCCCGACTAAGACAAACGATTTTTCTAAAATACATAAATGCAGTATTTTTTGTTTTAAAAAGTAAAGGAATGTCTCCTTTGTACAGAATATGCTTTTTCCAATATTCAAAGTAGTTTCCCTCCATGTGGCGTTCAATCTTTCCACCCTGTAGATAGGTCTATGTACCATCATTTCGTATGGCATTTGGTCTTGCTGAATACCTGCATTACACATGATTACACAAAGTTTGAACTCGAGGCCCAAAACAGCTTGTATCGAAATTTCTGTTACGTAACGGATATTTTTTCAACATGGCGGGCATTGCAAAAAAATTATGTTCTAGTTACTGCAGGTACTGCCCTACTCGCTCCAACGGAAAACATTTGAAAAACGAACGCTTTTGTTTTAAAATCGGAGCGTTCGAATCCGGCACATCTTTTTACATAAAGGCAAAGGAAACGCACGTTCAGCCAGCATTGAAATATCCGACGGTTTTTAATTTGGCAGAATGCTTTTAAAACTTTTGTTGGAATTGAAATGGTGTATCGCACTGATGGGCTCCGGGGCGACACGTAGCGCCGAGTAGATGTACTAAAGTTATAAATGAAAAAGTAATTACTTTTTAATGTTGTAATTAAATGTCCCTAGAACGACATTAGAAAACAGTTTAGTACAATGTATTTTCTGCTTTGTAAAACTATTGAAATATCTATGAAAAGTTTAATTCAATGTGGTTTTACTCTGTAATTTTGGTGGTGTTTATTATACTATCGCAAATGTTACATCATCACGACATCTATTGTGCCAGAACATAAACCGTAGTCCATCTACTCCGCGGCAGGTGGCGCTGTTATCAAAAGTCTCTACGTCAATACAAACCGCATGCATAGTTTATTACAGCCTCATAACAAGGTCCCAGGACGATATGTTTCACGAAATTGCTATCTCTGCTTAAAATATACTATAACTAGTAGGACAAAATATATGTCTGACGTAAATTCTACGCAAACTATGTATAACACTTTGGCCGTTAACACATACGATTTATTAAAGTAAATTTTACTTCAACGTAGTTTTTTTTCTTTAAGGTTGCGCTAACCTGATAACTAGTAAAAAAGCTACCCAACAACGACATCTATAATTTGTTGCCGTAAACTAACTTCCACCTACTGCTCACTAGATGGCGCTGTACTGTAACTCGGCAACGTCAATACGGAACGCATGCATAGTTTATATGCAGCATCATAACATGGTCCCTGGACGAACTGTATCATGAAATTGCTAACCCTGCCCAAAATGCTGGTAAAATATTCAGTGGGAGGGTAACTGCTTTTGTTTTGGTATCTAATGAACGATGGGCGAGCATGTTTGAAGCTATGTTATGTTCTTGTTTATGTAATGTATGTTGTACATAGTGGATGTAATGTATCGTATTTGTTTATAGGAAAAAATAATTTTGTGCCAAGTTTCTTGCGGCGCATTCTTCTTGGCAATCATGGTCACAAAAGCGCTGGTAGACTAGAAAAGTCATGAGAAAGCCCTCAACGGCCTACTAACAGATTTTTGATTTTGATGGTTTTGTTTAAATGGCAACACTCGCACGTTTAGAATGAAACTGAATCAATTCGGACTATTCTCATTTCAAAACTGAACCTGATTTTTTTACACAAAGATTATTTTTGAAATTAAATTATAATTTTCTTCGACATTCATAAGCGCTTGCATCCTAAATTGAATAAAAATATATTTACTTTGACTTTTTAGTATATAATGTAATATAGGTACAAGTTCTTTTTCTTAATGTACTTTAAGATGCGGGTGATTCCACGGGCTTCTCAACCGCTGTCATTAAAATTAACGAATGTTTAATTCTTTAATTCATTTATTGATTTGACATGACAATGACAGTAGCCGTCAACGTCATAATTAAAAAACAAACAGACTTCCAATTCATAAAATCTTAATCTAGAGACTAATAGCAGTTGAAACGCCCGTAGAATCACCCATACATATTATATTGTTATATAGATACGTTAATTAATACATATAAGCCTTGGTGACCTAGTGGTTTGACCTAGGACCTTTCAAGTAGAGTCGTGGGTTCGATCCCGGGTTCGTACCTCTGAGTTTTTCGAAATGTGTACGAAATTACATTCGGAATTTACAGTGTGCTTTACGGCGAAGGAAAACATCGTGAGGAAACCTGAGAAGAAATTCAATGGTGTGTGTGTGAAGTTCCCAATCCGCACTGGGCCCGCGTGGGAACTACGGCCCAGCCTTCTTAAGCTGAGAAGAGGCCTGTACCTATAGGCTGGGATGATAATGAATACATATTCAAGATGAGTTCATTTCAAGCGTCACATCATAACTAACAGACTGATACGCGCAGTCACTTTAGCGTTAGTAAATTCAAACTCCTATCGCTTAACAACTTGTGCTCGTGCTAGCTTTACGCGAGCTTAGCAACTAATGCTTAGTACTTGCCACTTACACTACTCGTGTTTAAACGTACCGTATTAATCCGATCGTATTAACTGAGCAACTATTGTCTAACTTGTTGAGTCTGATGTTAGAATGAAATGAAAAGGATTGAGTCCAGAATCAAATCGTTCTGGAAGTAACTATGTATTCATGTGAAATTAAAATCATCATTTTAGTCTACATTGGGGTTGGCTTGGGATGCTCTCAAAATGTCACCCTAGTAAAACGGTGACAAGTAATTATAATCTTTTTAGTAAATAATAACCTAACCTAATTTTAATACTTGACGATACCTACTTGATAATTGCATTGTTACCGGAGCTTTTATGCGTGTGCGTTTTATGGGTGATCAAAAGTAGATAGAAATCGACACGTAACAGGGCATTTATTCGAGCGTTTCAACCGCCTCATTTATCTGGTCACATTTCTTAAGAAATGGGTGAAGATTTTGATGGGGCTTTCGGTTATATATTAAAGGTTGTGTATACGTATATCTGGGAACTGTATCAGAATCTTCTGTCATTTCTTAAAAAATGTGACCAGATAAAATGAGGCGGTTGAAACGCTTGAATAAATGCCCAACATGTGTATATTGTTAGGTACAAGTGAAGATTATTTGGGTGTTAAAAAAGTCCTGATTGATTAACTCTGCAACCTAGCCCAAACTATTGGGCCTAAAAGCTAAAATTTACATAGAAATTCTAGCTAGCTACTAATCCATGTAAACGCAGCATAATGTATGTATGTATGTTTTAAACTTCGTACACGTCTGGCAAACTAAACAAGCCGCTCACCGACGATAAAAGTTACCGCCCCCAACAAAAGCGACTAATGCAAAAACTTGCCAATCGAGTTTGCTATTTGGTTTGCTTACGAACTTTCCATAAACCACAAAATTTTAAAATGTATATTTTTATTAATATAGTGTTTTTAAAGAGTAGAATTCCCTACTTGCGTCTCTGTTCCCTGAACACTACAATCTGGCCGTTTTCAAGTCAAGTGTGAGTGAGCATTTACTAGGCAAGCGTGTTCCATCGTAGGCCTCATCTTCGCTTTCTATCAGGGCGTGATTGTGGTCAAAAGCATTCCTGTACTGTATAAAAAAAAGAATACGTATATCACTATCCCGCGGCAACCATGGCATTTTTCAAGATAAAAACTATCTTACGTCACTCCACGATACTTAAACAATCTTCTTACCAAATTTCGTCTAAATCGGTTCGCATGCATGATTGATAAACAAACATCTTTCTAATTTATAATTTTAGTAGGATTTAAAATCATGAAAATTAGTGCAGTAATCATTATCCCAGCCTAGATAAGTCCCACTGCAGGGCACAGGCCTCCTCTCAGAATGAGAGTGCTTGGGCCGTAGTTCCCACGCGGGTCTAATGCGAATTCAGAACTTCACACACCATTGAATTTCTTTGCACGTGCGTTTTCCGTCACCTTAAAGCTCATGGTAAATTTCAAATGTATTTTTGCACATACTCGTAAATTTTGGAAAATTCAGAGGTGCTAGCTTGGGCTCGAACCCACGTCCTTCTGTTTGAGAGGCCATAAGTCAAACCAACTACTGATATTCTTTATTGAGCACCAAAAACATTACAGCGAAATTCAGCCCCCATGGCTTCTTTCTATTTGTATACTATGATTGTTTGAATAAACAATAAACAGCTGTGTAGAATCTGTCTCATTCCATAACTATTCTAAGCTGACATTACAACCAAGCCTTATACCGAAATTAGATTTTCGTATCATGCTGTCCCGTTCACACTAATACTTTGCAATACGAGAGTAAGCAAGACAACACGATACTTCGATTTTCGAGTTTCAGAGTTATCATGCTAAGCTGAACTAGTTATATGTGCCACTAAACGAACATGGTATAGCTCCAATTCAACTGCCGTCTACAGAACTAACTGTTGTTTATGACTTAGAACGCCTATGGGCGGTGCCTGGTTATGTTATGGCACTGCAATATCGACTATTTAGAGACTCACTGTTCTCGAATAAGTTCCTGATGTTTTATGTGACAGTTAATTGTGCTCTGTAGCATATCAGCTGCAGAGGGTTTACATTTACAAGCTTGATGTATAAAAACTGGCACTTGTTTAACGGTTGTCTAAGTTTTTGCTTTAGGGCTTTATCAATTTATAATGTACCTGCTACTTTTTAACGACCGCTCTAGCCTAGTTGGTAGTGACCCTGCCTACGAAGCAAGAGGTCCGGGGTTCGAATCCCGGTAAGGGCATTTATTTGTCACGAATATTTGTTCCTGAGTTATGGATGTTTTCTAAGTATTTATGTATTTATTTATCTATATAAGTATGTTTATCGTCGCCTAGTGCCCATAGTACAAGCTTTGCTTAGTTTGGGACTAGGTCGATTTGTGTAAGATTGTCCCCTAATATTTATTTATTTATTTTTCAGAATTAGGTAGTTTTTGGGTTTCACTTTGAACATTGAAGCGAAAATGTGAATCCCATTTACTCCATATCCCGAGAAGATTCCGAAAATCCCTTCTTAGTGTACCTCTTTGACACTCGAGGTATATGTGTGCCAAATTCCAAGTCTAACTTTAGTGCTTTGGTTAGTGTGTTGATTTATCAGTCAGTCGAGGCATTTAATTATATATATATATATAGATTAACATAGTCATTTTTTCCCGGGCAAGTGCAAAGTTCCTGTTATACTCAGACAAAGTTGCCCGAAACTGATATAAATACGAATTATTACATAAGTGCCCCAAAAACAGGGTACAAACGTACAAAGCTATTTTGACGCACATTCCTATCTTGATTAACTAGGTTCCCCGTGGGATAAGGGAGAACAAACGACTCAGGAATGCCATGGAGGCCGGAAAACGCTTTTCTTTTATAAAATTGAATGGCAAACAAGCATGTGGAAAATAATGGCACAATTAATTTTCTGAAAATCTATTTGAGGTTTAGTTATGTAGCCAACATTTTTTTTACCCATGAAAAATGGGCCAAAACGTTCATTGTGACATTTTTCCAGTGCTATTTTTCAAGTGATACAATTTACAAATTATCGTTTCTCAATATACTCGTAAATAATACAAAATACGTACAGTTTACTATTTTAAATAAATTTCGACATGCAGAAATTTACTTAGCCGGAGCTTTGAAGGCTGATTTGACACACATGCAAGTTAACAATTACCACCGAAAAAACAAATTATGTTAGGTGCTTAGGTGACACACATGACAATAAAAATATAATTATCACACGTCTCAATAAAAACACGTACCTATATAACAAAGTCAAAGTCAAAATTCTTTATTCAATTTAGGCATCAATTGATGCTCCTATGAACGTCGAAGAATCTACCACCGGTTCGGAAAAACCCTGTTGAAAAGAAACCGGCAAGAAACTCAACAAGGTATATTTTTTTTCAATCAGATCTACATTGTTATTAAATTACATACATCTAAATTACATACAATTAAAATTTTTTAACACAGTAGATACGCTATTTGAGACTAGGGATCGCCAATGCGGATCGGAATTATTTCCAAACATCCCTGTCCATGATTATAGTCTTTAATTTTATAGTACGCCTTAGATATTAATGTCTAATTAATGATCCTTTAAACGTGAAACTACCATGAGACTCACTCATAGTGAAAATATACGGATCACTCACGTCTTAAAATGAGCTTAGCGCGCGCGCGTGGCAGCCGCCGTGACGTGTGACTCCGGTAAGAAGGGCGGCGGATTAGCCCGAAAAATGTCGAGTAAAACTCGTTTTAAGACGTGAGTGATCCTTTTTTTTCACTATAATTAATGATCTGACAGAAATAATTAATCTATGTCAAAAGTACTTTGAGGATGACAAAATTTAATGCCAGAAGTGTTACACATTGACTGTTGTTCAAGTAACTTCATGCAGCTAACACTCAATGTGACCCGCTTTTTGTTTGTAGTGAAAAATGTCTTCTTGATCCTTCATGTTGACATATCGCACCCCTAGATTAAGATTATACAGTCGGGGTAAAAAAAGGTTCGTCACTTTTCGACTCTATGTCAACGAGTTAAGGTCGAAAAGTGACGAACCTTTTCTTACCCCGACTATACCAACTCAAAACAATATCCCATTTTAGCTTAGACTTCACTCAGTATCTGGAAGGTCTAAATTAAAATGATGAATCTTGAGTGGATACTCTTGATTTAGGACAGCTATGTGTCGCACAAACAGATATTTCACAGTCGGTAGCGGAGAAGCAAGGTAAAATAGTGTAGTGTAATTCATTGATTCAACCTCTGCAAAGTATCAATCATTTAGTATCAATTTTCCCCTTTAAAAATTCCAAGTCAACCCCATAAAGTTCTTTTATGCCCCCAAAATTATACTTGAACGAGTCATTTACAAATCATTATCAAACGCAAACTACCCTATAATCATTAGGAAAACGATGATAAGTCGTAAAAATATAATAGTCATTCGTAATACATTAGAAATTTATGACTCGTTAGGGCCCGACCGATTGACCGAGCGGGAGCGAAGCTTCACAGTTTCAGTTTGGGCAAAAATGATTCTATATGTCTGTCTGGCTGTTTTATTATACGGAACTTTTTGTTGATTCAGTTTTTGGAATTTTTTAAGACTTAATTCATGGGACATCACGCGCGCCACAATGTGTAACTAAATGATCGTGATTTTCCAATTTATGTTATAACTTTCGATCATCTTTTAACGTATTTGCACAAAATGACCCCAAAAGTCTGTTGATAAAAAATATATTTCATACATTGTGAAAAACTCGCGGGATCTCCCTAGTACAGCTCAGAGTCCCTAGTTCTGAAATGAATTAACATTGCACTTTATTTCCAAAAACGTAATTAAATGCTGAGCAAATAAAAGCCACGGTAGCTTAGTGCCTTCTGAGGTACGTGTGTAAGCTGGAAACGATAAGTTTCCTGTATTGCTTACTGTACGTTCGGTAAAGAGGCATTGTATTGTATATTTTCTTGGATAGATAAAGTATGTGAATAAAAGCATAATCTTTAATCATATAGGTATTCTACCTATATGGAGTCGGAAAACACGATTGGTGAAAATTTTCTCGATAAATTTGATCTCCAAAGTATACGTAACATCCAAAAATATTTTCGAGAATATACGGGCTCATACGATTTTTCTGAATGAATTATAATGGCGGAGCTAGTGTTGGAATATGTTCTGGTGTTTTAAAAATCCCCAAAGCGGGGTAAACGCTTTACTTATTAAATCCGCATGCAACCACGCATGTTACACGTTTCCTTCAAAAAACAAGCGCAAGCGGGCGTGAACGCAAATGGACCCGAGTGATTTACGGACGGGACCCAACCCGCGACTCAAATATACCGTTAATTCACCTCTAATGGACCGAGGCCAGTCCAGGGCAGTTCCGAGGGTAGTACAGCCTAAATCGAATCCCGGGGAAATGCGATTTGTTTAACACTTGGAATTCTTTTGCGGCGATTTGTCAAAATTCTGGGTTTTGGTTATTGGAATAGCAATCTCGCGATATATATCGAAAGTGGTAAACATCCGTATTGTTATTTTATTAAGCTCGAGAGACTTCACTCAGTCTATATACGTCTCGAGCCTATATCGGCTTGAGGCGTAGCTTCCATGCGGCTCCAGCGAGGATTGGGAACGTTACACACATCATTAAATTTATTCGTAGGTGTCTGTGTCCTCACTATGTCTTCCTTCACCGTAAAACTCGTAGTAAATTACAAAATGTAATTTTCAAAAACTCACAGTGACGAGCCCGGGATTGAACCGACGACCCTATGATTGAGAGGCCGTATGTCAAACCACTAAGATACCACGTCTATATTATAAATGTTTAGGTACATTAATTAAATGTAAACAAACATGAACAACCAACAGTTACGGCGTCGGGTTAGCTGGCCAAATGCAATATTTGTAATTGACTTTCACGCGACGCATTGTCGACGTACTCTAGTTTAGTCAAATGACAAATTATTAAGCGACCAAACTAAAGAGTATGTCGATAATGCGACGCGTGAAAATCAATTACAAATATTGCATTTAGCTGGTTAACCCGACGCCATAACTGATGGTTTCTCATGTTTGTTTACATGTAGTTAAGTACCTAAACATTTCTCGTATAGTCACGCCTCCTACGTTTCAAATTGCATTGTTTGTTAAAAAAATCTTAGTCCTCGTTTAACAAACTTACTGCTGATAAAAACAAATATTTTTAAAGCACTTATTGCTAAAGAAGCGTCGTACTGAAAAAGAGAAAATTGTTAACACAAAGATAAATTTTATATGGCCGTAATAAAAAATATTTACCGAGAAAATATGGAGGTCGTAACAATCCCTGGCTCTCATTACGGCTGCCGTTAGTAATATAAGGCACTAAACAGCGACAGAAGGGGTCATAAGGGTCATTAATAAGGGTACAAAATGACCCCAGGAGCTATTAAGGGGTGTTATTGGTCTAAATCAGTTTTTAATTTTTCGGCCGTTCCGATGGCTTGTGTCAATTTGGTGTGATTTGTGGGGGTCGGGGTTTTTACTCTGTAGACTTTAGTTGATGTACGCAAGTGCCCCGTGAAATATTAAGAGGAGTATGCGAATAGTTTGGACTGTTTTTTAACTACTAGGCTTTTGTAACTGAAATGGGGCGGGTGCAGTTAAAATCATCAACATCCCAGCCTATTTACGACCCACTGCAGGGCACAGGCCTATTCTCAGAATTAGAGGGGTTGGACCGGGGTTCCCATGCGGGCCCAGTGCGGATTGGGAACTTCACACGCACCATTGAATTTCTTTTTAGGTGCGTGCAGGTTCCTCACGATGTTTTCCTTCACCGTGAAGCTCAAAAGCTCATGGTAAATTTCAAATGTAAATTCACATAATATAAATGACGAGACGACCTCTCAAGCAGAGGGTCGTGGGTTCAAATCCCGGCTCGCACCTCTGAGTTTTTCGGCAGTTAAAATACGACCGCTTATTTGTCGACTGTGAAAGAACGACAATAATGCAAGTCTGATACTTTGAATTTTTGTAGCTATAATATGAGGGTTTGAATAGGGATGTTGACACCACTAATCAACTGACGTACCTTTTTATGAGCTCTCAAAACACAACTCTCCCATAGAGTTTGAATGGCAATAGCAACTTATGTTATGACGTCACTTGTTGCCCAACTCAATCAACTAACTATTTATTTGTTTTAAAGCAACAAAAAATCTAATTTTGCAGTTAATCGAAAATTAATCCGGTTTTCAGTGCTAAAATAAAGCATTTTTATTACTGGAGTCGTGTCTTCGAATTATTTTTTAATGGCGTCAACATCCCTATTGTGAGGTAGTACATCGTTGTCATTTATTGCGGGTCGTCAATTATAGGTCGTGTCTTAACCGCATCCAATAAGACGATTAGGTTAAATTGTTTATTTCAATTCCGACCAAATGGTCTAGTGGTTAGATAACCTGACTACGAAGCTTGAGGGATGTGTATCGATTCCCGTGTCGGGGCAGATATTTGTATGAAAAATACGATGTTTTTTCTCGAGTCTTGGGTGTTTAATATGTATTTAAGTATGTATCTATCTATATAAGTATATTTACTCGTTGCCTAGTACCCATAACACATGCTTTGCTAACTTTGGGGCTTGGTCAATTGGTGTGAATTGTCCCGTGACATTGTATTGTTGAGTTTTTACTGACTTTTTAATTTTTATTTTAGTTTTGTGGCGTTTATATCTAATACCAATAGATAAGCAATTCTTGTTTTATTTGTTTACGGAATCTCGCAAAGGGATTTCGATGAAATTTGCTAAGTATGTGTTTCGGTGGTAACGATTAATCTAACTTGGTTCTTATTTCTAGGAGAACGTGGGTCTTCGAGTTTCAGCCTGTAGAACATATACAGTCTTTAAAAATGAACAAATAAATAAATAAATATTAGGGGACAATCTTACACAAATTGACCTAGTCCCAAACTAAGCAAAGCTTGAACTATGGGTATAGGTAACGCCACCAGAGTTGAGGCCATGCACACAACCACATCTCATGTAATGACAGCGGGATTTTGACGTTGTGTTGACGTTTAACGACAACACAACGTCAAAATCCCACTGTCATTACGTGAGATGTGGTTGTGTGCATGGCCTCAACTCTGGTGGCGTTACCTATACTAGACGACGATAAACATACTTAATCCTTCATTTTTAATTGTAAAATTATAAAAACAGTATTCGATGTTAAAGTGACATCTAAATATCGAACCACTCTCATTTCAATAGAGTATGGCTAGTTACCTAGAGCCAACAGATATAGACACCTGATCGTTTAGGTTAGTAAAAATATGATTGTATATAATTGAAAACCAATAAAAAAATATATTTTAATCTAATCATGTCACTAGGGAGGGATCTAGACAATTCGGTGTTCATGTCAGTTCATCATCATTATCATATTCTATATATATCTCATACCACTTTACTAAAAGTATCTCCGAGAATGTCAGTTTGTTTTGAAATGAAGCTTAGACTACTACCCCTTTTTTCAATCGCAGCGAAATACTGAATTTCAATTAAAACTCCATCGGCGATTTGACAATCAGTGTCATTGACCCCATCTAAATAAATTTCTTGTTACACCAAGCAACTGTAAAGTAGAGTTTACACACGTCAGTAGATATTAAGCGTCCATCAGTTTGCGGCGTCGACTGATAGATGGCGGTACCCTCGTCAAACGGTGCTCATTAGTGAAATGATTGGCTTTCAGTTTGCCAGTTGAATGTTAACAACGGATAGTATTGGACGTCCACGACCACAGAGCTTTAACGGGAGGGGTGTATAACACCGAAGTACGAAAGAACGAATGTATTAAAATACCGAATAGGTCAAAAGATCGAAAAGCTTTTTTTTCAGAAATGAATGAATGTTGGAAAAACCTCTACCAATTCAAGAGCTTTACCTTTTTAGTTTTGTAAACTGTCTCTTGTGTCCTAAGTCCTAACTGTCACATTCAAATGCGAGCCGATCGCGCAAATTCTCATTAAAACGTATTTATTATTTAAACAATTTATTTTCATTTAATTCATCACCTGTTAAATTTCCCGCCAATGCGATGGCGCCGATGGCACTTGACGAAACTACTTCAACAATAATGTTGGATGACCATGCATTCGGTGGATGGTGGAAGTTTTAACAATAAAGCATTTTTTTAAATGAAACAGAATTCATTGCATTACCTTGTCCATTAAATTCCATTTTGGCTAGCGATCAATATTTTTCAATTCCTGATCAGCGATTAAAAATCACCTAAAATATAAGCTAAGAGACTGGTTCGCAATAAGTTTACAATCCCCTTATTGGGTACAGTCGAACCAATAGAGCGTGCTTGAAAAATCTGCCACGAACGGCCCGCGGTTATAAATTGCCGGCGAGTGTACACGACGGCCGTGGCTTAGGAATTAACAATGTTTGCCTTTTAGTGCTTTTTTATTTGGTCGTAATAAATCATTGGTGCTGGGACGTCTTGGAAGTATAGTTGTGTTACTATGCTTAGTTAGTGGTTCAGTTTATTGATCCTCAAAACTATGTTTTAATCCCCGACGCAAAAAGAGGGGTGTTATAAGTTTGACCACTATGTGTGTGTGTCTGTGGCACCACAGCTCTTAAGATCTTCTTAGATATGTTTCACCAAAATTGGTACAGCCGTTTCAAGCTTGTCAGCTCTTTTGTTAGCTGCGAAAGGGATCTTAGATGCATAATGGGCATTTACTTTTTTTTAAAAACACGTGTCACCAAAATTATAAAATACATACACATGACGTGTACGTGTAGGTTATACAGTACTGTGAAGTTGAAATATATTACGTTAGTGAAAGTGACAAAGTACTTAAGTACTAAGTGTTCACCGACTTCTTAGGCCAAATGTACATAGTGCATCTTTTTAAAAAATATACTTCATAGAAACAATTAAAAGCGAACAAATTAGCTTTACTATTTTTTTTATGAAAATAACAAAAATTTTCTTTGTTACAGATAACGGGTCAGAACCTATCAAGATGAGCCATCAAGAAACTTATTATTCTGCATTTTACTTAGTATCAATGCCCATCATTGCATACACTTAGGATGCAGAATTAATAATCACGCCATCTACACCGAGCTTCTGGAACTATAAGTCTTGCTACTCGCCGCTAGATGTCGCTTCAGGTTCAACTATCGGATCACAGATGGCGCTGTAACGAAGATTTAAGTATTGTGATGTGCCCTTGTCATTCTTCTTGCCCTGTGTTTTTATACTACTGGACGGAGAACTGATAAGGGCATGCCCTTTACTATAACGTCGTGGGATGTGAAGAAATGAAGAACACTTGTCTTTTTATCTAGTTATTTTGAGTTTTATTTTATTAAGGGAGCGTTATATTGGACAAATTATGAAGTAACGTCTCTAAAACACTGGTGTCTAAACTCTTATTATTAAAAGTTAATTAATTAAATTTAATTAAAGGTAACGCCACCAGAGTTGAGGCCACGCACACAACCACATCTCATGTAATGACAGCGGGATTTTGACGTTGTGTTGTCGTTAAACGTCAACACATCGTCAAAATTCCGCTGTCATTACATGAGATGTGGTTGTGTGCGTGGCCTCAACTCTGGTGGCGTTACCTATACGTATGCGTAACTAAGGTAATGTGTTGGCGAAGTTAAAACGCTGTCATATATTTGACATTAACTTTTTGTTGCTATAAGGACCTTTTACAATGACAGTGAACTCAATATTTATTTATTAAGTATGAGAAAAAAGAATTTCGTTGTTAATGAAAACGACGTGTATTGACTTAAATTTTTTTTTATTGTCTGTTCCTTCTTTCTTTCTGTTTTGAAGACCGCCTATTGTTAACCTTGTATATTTTCACAATGTATCATAGTTATAAATTGTGTTTGATAATGTGTCATTGCATTGAATAGGGATATTGACGCCATTAAAAATAATTCAAAGAAACGGCTCCAGTAAAAAACGCTTCATTTTAGCCCTGAAAACCAAATTAATTTTCGATTGACTGCAAGATTAGATTTTTTGTTGCTTTAAAACAAATAAATAGTTAGTTGATTGAGTTGGCGAACAATTGATGCCATAAGTTGCTATTGCCATTCAAACTCTGTGGGTCAACGGGTTTTGACAGCTCATAAAAAGTGGGTATGTCAGTTTGATTGGTGGTGTCAATATCCCAATTGTTTTGTATAGTCGGGGTAAGAAAAGGTTCGTCACTTTTCGACTCTATGTCAACTAGTTAAAGTCGAAAAGTGACGAACCTTTTCTTACCCCGACTATACAAGAGCCGTGTAAATTTTATCTCTAATCTTTACAATTGTATTGCAGATTCAATTCTTTGTTCTGTTTAATACGACCGCTTTAGCCTAGTTGGTAGTGACCCTGCCTACGAAGCAAGAGGTCCTGGGTTCGAATCCCGGTAAGGGCATTTATTTGTGTGATGAGCACGAATATTTGTTCCTGAGTTATGGATGTTTTCTATGTATTTAAGTATTTATTATCTATATAAGTATGTTTATCGTCGCCTAGTACCCATAGTACAAGCTTTGCTTAGTTTGGGACTAGGTCGATTTGTGTAAGATTGTCCCCTAATATTTATTTTATTTATTTATTTATTAATGTCGTCAATAATTGTTTAGTTGTCCGTTGTTTGTATAAAATTGAAAACAAATAGTTCAAGAAAATATCGAAAGCCATTTACCTATGTAGTTTACTGTGGCGCAACTAGAGTTAATGTCACTTTTGAGATTGGTTTGTTACTAAACGAGCCAATCACAAGCAAGACAAACGTCAAACATCACGATACTAACACCATCTAGCGATAAGTAACCCTCATACTATGTTCATAACGACATCCATGTATTTAGTATATCTTGGTTCAATAAATGGATTTGTTTTAACAGATGTTTAATTTTCAACCTTTCGTTCAACTTCACAATCTTGTGTATGTTTAGATCGTACCTTGCAAGTATATTTTCGCCCACAGCATGAAAGTATGTACAAGGATGATATAGACTGGATTGGCAGTCGCCATAGTACGGATCGGCCGCGGTTTTTGTAGTTCGATTATTAAATCTAGATGGCGCTGAAATATAGCCAGAGGCTTTGAAGGCAAAACAATAAGACTACAGATGTTTCATATTACTACAAATGTATTATTTTTCAAAGTCTTAGTCTTATTGTTTTGCCTTCAAAGCCTCTGGCTATATTTCAGCGCCATCTAGATTTAATAATCGAACAACAAAAACCGCGGCCGATCCGTACTATGGACGTCTGCCAATCCAGTCTATATCATCCTTGGCATGTATATGTATGCATGATGGATGCAGATTGGATGACAAGGGCAATTAAATCAAGAGAGCTGTCAATGTCTCCAGTGGCGTAGCTAGTTAACCAAAGGCCCTGGGGCAAAAAATAAACTAGGGCCCCAACCCGAGTTTGTTTACATAAGACAAGTAAGGATGAACGCACTTTAAATTCACTAGACTCGCGCGCTTGTAGTAAATTCACTAGTAGCGTTTTATAGCCGCGTTTCTCATAGGTCCGCGTTTATAGTTTGTAAGTCAGAGTCCGAGGGGCCCCCTAAGCTTGGAGGCCCCGGTGCACTGCCCCGCTTGCCCTACGGTAGCTACGCCGCTGAATGTCTCTACAGTGACAAGTTACTTTAAAAGAACCCTGCTTTAGCTAGGTTTACTACAAAGGTATGATCTGTATCATTAATTTCGCATTTTGACTTCTGCTCAAGGCGCAAGCCACATTGAAGAGACATGGGACGGGGGCGAGTCTCAGTCGCGGCGCCCCATGAATCAGTTTTCATAAATGTATAGAAGCGTCGCGATCCAAAGCAGACAGAAAAGACGGGGCGGAAACGCGGCCTGCGGACAAATGTCGCGTACTGTGACGCGCCCCCGTCCCACGTCTCTTCTAACTCTGTGTGGCTGTGCCTAACACTGTAGCCCCATCTATGAACTCAATGAAAAAACTAAGTAGAGATTTTCACCACCAATGCCGCCCGGCAACATGGCTTCGGCGTGGCGCAAGCCGTTACTCATCAAAATACCACAAATAAAATTCTTCCAATAAAATTACGATGCATAGGTATTTGAAAAATGAGCAATATTATAGTAATCTTTACGTTTTGTTTGTAAATCAGACTTAGGGTACCTATGCGCGCATGAACAACTTTTGTGTCCGCGACTATTAAATAGTTTAAAATTTTTATCAAGTCTATGGGTTAGTATGGAAGTGCGCCACGTAGCACCGCGACTCCCGGGATTCAAATACACATAACACAAAAAAAATCGCCTTGCGACTAAGTTGCTCGTGCGCGCATACCCTTTGTAATTTGAAAATAACGGAGTATTTTCAAAATAAGAGCTCACTTTGGCATTAAAATCTATCAAGCCAAATTTGTTTAATCGTGTTTCGCAAGCAAATACGAATTAAGGAATACGATCAAGATTATTCTTATATTTTTTTACTTCCATAAAATAGACCAATTTTATACAAATTCTTTTTAAAAAATAAAACCTCCTTCAAAAAACATCCAAAAAACTATGAAATAATAATTGAACCGAACCGACCACAATAAGCATGAAAATATCTTTCTTCTAATCTGTTTTAAGTCGGTGCCTCAGCTCGAGTCAGCAGGAGTGGACCTAGTAATCTAACTTACCTACATACCTACTATCTATAGGGCTTCTACACTCCTGCTGGCTCGTGCTGAGGCACCGACTTAAAACAGATTAGAAGAAAGATATTTTCATGCTTATTGTGGTCGGTTCGGTTCAATTATTATTTCATAGTTTTTTGGATGTTTTTTGAAGGAGGTTTTATTTTTTATTTAAAATTTTTTATTTTTTGCTTTTTAGTTGTTTCTGTATAAAATAGATGCGTAGGATAAAATCATCAGTTTGACTTCGAAATAAGTTTATGTTGAAAATTTTATTTTTAAAACTCGACAGGGTTATGTCGTTTTATTACAGAGTTCCATGATACTTTCTGAATGCAAATGCTCGACTTGTCACTGAAAATACTAAAATCGCTATACGTTTCTCTTGAATTTTTGAGGAGTTTCTTCAATTCCTCATGGATCCCATCATCAGAACTGGATTTTGGTAACAACGGGACCAACCTTAAAGCATGTGCTTTCAAACAACGAAAAAATTTTCCAAATCGGTTCATAAATGACAGAGTTCTGAGGTAACACACGTTAAAAAAAAAAAAAAAAAAAAAAAAATAGAACATACAACTGAATTGAGAACCTCCTCCTTTTTTTGAAGTCGGTTAAAAATAGCATTGAACCGCATTGGTGGACTCTTAAGCAGAAGTCTACGTATCATACAAAATGAATGGTACAATCGTCAAAAACCTTGCCTCGACACCTTAAAGGCCCATTTTGGGTGCTTGTGGGCGGACCCACAAAGATTTTTTGTGTCATTTTTTTTGAAGTAAGACCCGTTCCTCATTGGTCAAGCAACTAGACAAAACATGTGCAAGTAATTAACAGAAAGAAAGATTTTTGTGTCATTTTTTTTGAAGTAAGACCCGTTCCTCATTGGTCAAGCATCTAGAAAAACATGTGCAAGTAATTAACAGAAAGAAAGATTTTTGTGTCATGTTTTTTGAAGTACGACCCGTTCCTCATTGGTCAAGCAACTATTTAGTTAGTTAGTTATAGGAACACGACATTTTGTAACTGACAAACAGAATTGCTTTCGTAGTATGATATGAAAGAAAGATAGAGAGAGAGAGTTCTATTTACACATAGGTATTCGACTAGCTGCTGCCCGCGACTTTGGGTAAGTAAGTTTCACTTTACTTTAAGCCGAATGAACATATCGATACCTTTAGGTTCATTTGGCGTAAAGGACAAAATGGCACTTTTCAGGAGAGCCAAAAAACAAAATTTTTTTTAGAAAAACTTTTGTAACATTTTTCTTTGTTGACCTATATTTTCGATGAATATGAGAAAAGTGCTTAGAATTCTTGTCTCTATGTAGTTATTTGGTACCTATTACGTTAAATATGAAACTTAAAAAGTTAGTGTCCTTTACACCACGGTAAAAAGCGTTATAAAGGCACATACGACCACACCATTTTAAGAAATTTAAGATTGTTGATTGGTTGATTGGCCGTAAAGGTCATTTTTATAAAAAACAATGCAATTTTTGGGTGTATAGACCACTATAACTTACTAAATTTATATTGTTTTCCTTAGATTTATGTCATTACAGGAATGTATTATGCGAAAATATTCATCATTTGTCGTAATTATTCGTTGGTAGTTACTTACCAATAATTTAGTAGTTGGTAGTATCATAAAATATCATTAAATACATGCAATAAACGTTTTACGCCTTGAAAATATTAAAATTACATCCATGGAATTTTAATATTATTGTAATAAAACAGGTAGGTTATTCAAGGTATGCCGTGAATGAAAGGATGGAGTCATTAGTCTGTAAGAAATCGCTGTAAAGTCAACTTTGGTATTCGCTAAATGCACTTTACTAGAGAAACGCTACACAATATAGGTTCAATCACAAAATTACTTTACCTACTACGAATTTAATAACGTCATTTTCTTTGTGTAAGAACTAATTATCACGCATGTTGTACCTACAGCTCTAATGTAACACGAAATCATCCAGTACAAATCAAAACAAATTCTAATAAACAAATCTTTCCGGATAAAACCGTGCTAATTATTGTTTTGTAACTTGATATTAATAAACTGGTTCTCAGAAATGACTAACTAGCTTTAGGTAGACCTTAAATAAACGAGTTAGTATCAAGTAGGTAGTAAGAATAACGCAAAAATTCTTTAAAGCAACTCGTCAGAAAATAATTATTTCATCTACTGAATGTCACTGTAGACGACTGCTGACGACTTGCCTCAAAAACACTACTCGATACTAATTCAATCGAACACTGTTAGAAAATATTTCTATAATAATAACTGAACTAAACAAAACAATCATCTGATCTGCATGCGTATGCATCGGGGACTAGGTATAAGTCCGTACCGTCATCGACACATCACCTATCTTGCTCTTAAGGTCACCACAAACTGCAGCGCGGGGCATGCGCGCGACGCCGATGGAGCGTGCCTAGCGCGGTCTATAACACTAAACCATATATACGGTGACATACACCGGCAGTGTTGTGCAGCACGCTGGGCACGCTCTGTCGGCGTCGCGCGCACGCCCTGCGCTGCGGTCTGTGGAGGACTTTACTATTGATAAAAAAACAAAATTGCGTGGATGACAGAGACAACCGGCATGAGGAATTTTTTACCGCGCAAAACTGTCGCATGTTTTGTTACGACGCAAACTGCTATTAGTAAGAAAAGTACAATTATAATGAAAACAGAAGAACATCAAATGTTTAAACAAACTCTACCTATTAAAACTTGATTTAATTACGTTATGACATCATTACAGGAATGGAAAACTCTTTTACGTCTTTAATTTTTTTCATCAAGTTCACCAATTTACAAAAAAAAAGAGTAGTAAAGCATTAAAAAGTCCTTTACGCTGCATCATAAATATACCTTGGCATTTATGTTAGTGCTTTAAACCACGTTGTATAATGCTAGGAAAAAAATATAGGTCCTTTACGCCCATAGTTTAGCTACGTTATGAAGAAAATATAGTACGTAAATGAAGAACAGTCAAGGTCGTAAAGGACAGAATAATAAAAGAAAGCTCCAAATATAGGTCTTAAAGGGCAACGTGTATAAAATCAGGACTTTACGTCGTGATCTTTATTTCATAACGTCCTTTACATTCCATGTGATTTTGAGTGTGATATTTACACCCACTAAACAAAGCAGTTTTGATGTTGAGCTATGGAAAATTCTGGGGTGTAAAGGTCAAATTTTGCGAGATATCAAAATTTTAAGTATACAGATCGATAGAGCTTGAAATTCTGAACAAAACTGTATATATAACTCATTTTCGTCATTTTGTCCTTTACGCCAATTGAACCTAAAGGTATCGATATAATTCTCGTGCAGAAGATCACAGGTAGTGCTCCTTAAGCATAGGTCTAAAAATATGTAATGATTTAGATACGGAGTTCTACAATCGGGTAGCCTCCACAGAAAAAGAGTAAGTAGGTACCATCGCCCCAGACGCCAGATACCGATTTTCAAAACAAATTTGCTTGCAGCCGTTGATGTTTATTGCTATGGATTGTAATGGACAGATGTCTAGCCACTGCACGCAAACTGGGCCTTTAAGGTGGTTATCTGGCGCTTGGGGCGATAGTACACATGGAATGAAAGAGGGACAGTAAGTATTATAAAATCAAAATAAAAACACGATTCTATTAGTATCGTTACTTAGCACAACAGTATTTATAAGGAATAAATATAAATACTATGTAAATAAATATAAAATGCCCGCGAAGAATAGGGGTAGGTATAAAAAATAGCCTATGACCTCTTCTCAGACCTACCGAATACAGACAAAAAATTTTCATAAAAATCGGTCAAGCCGTTTCGGAGAAGTTCGATAACAAACACCGTGACACAAGATTTTTATATATTACTAGCTGACCCGGCAAACGTTGTATTGCCTTATATCACCTAGGGGTATAAAAAATAGCCTACGACATATTCTCAGCCCTACGGAGTATAGACAAAAAGGTTTCATAAAAATCGGTCAAGCCGTCTCGGAGGAGTTCGGTAACAAACACCGTGACACGAGATTTTTATATATTAGAAGTTAGATATTTAGTTTATAGTTAAGTTTTATTCATTGTTATTTTTTTATTATGAGAGGGAGGCAAACGGGCAAGCGGGTCATCTGATGGAAAATGATCACCACCGACCGCCCACTAATATCAACAACTCACTGACACGCGGCGGCCACGACGTACAAATACGCGTTCTTGAATCTACATAAGCACGACGACGTCAGTACCTCTACCATGAGTTACACTAGTTAACAGTGACCGTACTCGCTAGCGACGGCGTAAATGATTTGTATGGAGAATTGTACTTCCGTAAGTGACCGCTAGAGGCGCTGTACACAATTCTCCATACAAATCATTTACGCCGTCGCTAGCGAGTACGGTCACTTTAAACTAGTGTAACTCATGGTAGAGGTACTGTACACGCGTACGCCTACATACATCGCGCGCGCACTCTTCTGGATTCCGGCGGGGTCCGGCAATCTGCGCCTTGAGGGGTGGGGTAACTCGAATCGGTGCGGGGCGGAGCGTGGCCATTCTGTACGTTAGTACTAAATATTATATATTCTGTGTCACTGATCTGTTGCCGGCATAGGAGAGCGGGAGGGGGAGAGGTATTGGGCCCCCGGCGGCGGGCGGCCGGCGGGTTATAGTTTCTGTCTACGCCCATCACTAGCGACATTTAACGCTGGCAACACCGGAGAGGATTACAGATTTGATTATTGAGAGCAACGGACCTTCGCCCGATTTATTTAATTTTATACAAAAAAGTCTTGTAAATTGTACACCGATCTACATTAAAAAATAAGAAGAATAGCTGGATTTCAATTAAAACTCAAAAATCCCTTGAAGTATCGAACATTTTGGTGACCCCGACGTGATACGGCGACGCAACGGGAAGGCGAGATTTATCCCGAAGAAAGTGCTAAGACGGTTCCGAGGGAAGTAACGTCCAATTCCTTATTTTTCCACTCATTATTTCATCTAAAATTGTATCAATTTGTGTAAATAAGCGTTCGATTCTTCGAGCATAAAGTGTGTTAAAATTACCCTCTCTCGGTTTTTATTAAAAACCAAGTAATTTTTTACTTCTTAAATTTCTATAATCCTAGTTATTTGTGCTTAATATAGTTAATACAAGGTTCGGTTAAAGATAATTAACAATTTAAAGTTTAATTTTAATAGCAGTTACCTTAAGTAGTAAAAGTACTTCTTTGTATAACGTCTAAACATATTGCATAATTCGTTTATCTTTACATCGTAATTAAGTTTAATCGGCAGCGTTTCCACGTTTAGTGTTTGTGTAAACATATACTTAAGCCTATTGGCCGACTATTCCAGGGGCTACTCCGTGAATAAGTTGGCGAAACCAATAACTGAACACCGGCACGGCTTGGCGCGTTTCCTACAAGATCGCACCGCGGCCCCGTGTCGGGCAGCATCGCCGGCGCGTTATCAGCGATCAGCTGGTTTGTGCATCGGAAACAGGTTGGATTCATTACCTACTCATAACATTGACCTACTTTTATTTGAATAGTGTGTTATTGGTTGCGCTCACGTTATGGCTGATTTAAAGGAATTAAGTAAACAAAGAGGAGGTATTAGAAGTCGCCTCACGTTATTTGAGAAATATTTTACTCCAATTTTACAAATTAAAACTCTGGCAGAACGTAATCAAGCTATAAATAGCGAATTTAAGTTAAGATTAGCGAAATTGCAAGAGCTATGTTATAGTTTTGATGACATTCAGTCTAAAATTGAGCTAGTAGATCCCGACTTATCTCAACAAATTAAGGAAAGGGAAGAAACTGAAAATAGGTTTTATCATTTGATTGGAAAGGCTCAAGAGTTACTGGATGCGTTAAGTGAATTTAAATTAAGGCAAGGGGACGAGGCATCATGCAGTGGTAGTTCTCCAACATTCTCCAAACATAACATTAAACTACCACCGCTGAAGCTTCCTCCGTTTGACGGCGATTCTAATAAATGGCTCGAGTTTCGAGACATTTACCTATCTCTAATTCATAATAACGAGAATATTGATAACGTTAGTAAGTTCCATTATTTAAGAACATATTTAGAGGGTTCCGCTAAGGCAGTCATTAATAGTGTCACGGTATCCGCAAATAATTATGAAATCGCTTGGTCGTTGCTCTGCGATAGATATAACAATAAACGCCTATTAATTAACGAACATATTAAATGCCTATTTTCAATTGAAGCGCTCACCAGGGAATCCGACCGGGGCTTACGTAATTTAATAGATGCAATCTCGAAAAATTTATCTGCTTTAAATATATTAGGTGAACCTACCGATAGCTGGGACACTATTATTATATACATGGGCTCTGCAAAGTTGGATCCGGTAACGTCTAGAAAATGGGAGGAGTTTCGAAGCACATTAGAAACACCGAGTATAAAAGATTTTTTCGATTTTCTTCGTCAAAGGGCAACTGTATTAGAAACAGTCTATGCCGCGAAATCTGTAACTTCAAACAATAAAAATGAAAAACGCAATAGTTTTGTAAAATCGAAATCATTTATTTCTTCTTCGCTCGATTCACCTTCTCATGGTAATTGTTTAGCTTGTAAACAAGACCACAAACTATACGATTGCAATAAATTTAAATCAATGTCTATTGAAGAGAGAAACTCAAAGGTCTTCCAGTGGAGAATATGTAGTAATTGTCTTCGTAGTGGCCATCAAGCTTTTCAGTGCCGGCTCGCAGGTTGCCGCATCTGTAAACGTAAACACAATACATTATTACACAAACAAATAACAAAGAACACAAATACACCAACACAACAAACTCAGCAGCCGGTTCATAATAGTGAAGAAGCGTCTACATCATTTACTACTACAACTAAGGCTTCGGATACCGAACAAGCCGGTCATGCTGCCGCCATTGGTGTTTGTGGTTCGTCTAGTTTCACCCCTGTCGTTACAATGTCTGCTGGCGCTTCAAACTTGGCTCTTCTGTCTACGGCTTTAGTTGAGGTACATACCAATGGCAAATCGATCAGGTTGAGAGCGCTTTTGGATAGCGGTAGTCAATCATCGTTTGTAACGGAGGCGGCTCAAGCAAAGTTAGCGTGTATTAAAAAGCGCAACCAATGTAAATATGTGTCTGGTCTTAATAATGCAACATTAAGCATTGCCGAACATTGCAACTTACATATAAAATCGGTTCATAGTCAATTTAGTACTTCTGTCAAATGTTATGTCGTGCCAGTTATAACCGACAATCTTCCTCAGACAGAAATACATCTTCATGATTTAAATATACCTAGCAATATTCAGTTAGCGGACCCAAACTTCTTTTACCCATCAGAGATTGAGCTTTTATTGGGAGCCGATGTCTTTTGGGACGTCATGGGATCCGCTCGTATAAAACTAGGGCCTAATAAACCGATTTTACAGGAAACCCACTTAGGATGGATCGTGGCAGGTCCCATTGGGGGGAAATATTATGAAAATTCAAATAAAATACGCTGTCAATTTAGCAAAGATATACAGCAACAACTTGTTAAATTCTGGGAATTGGAGGAAGTTCCCACAAGTAAACCTTATTCTAGTGGTGAAGATTATTGTGAGAAATTATTTAACGATACGACTATCCGCGATAAGAATGGCAGATTTGTCGTCCAGGTTCCCTTGAGTGAATCACCAGATGTTCTAGGCGATTCGTATAACATTGCTCACCATCGATTATTACAATTAGAAAGAAGGTTAAGAAACAAAGGTTGAGTTCAAACAAGAATACGTTAAATTTATGCAGGAATATGAGCGCCTGGGGCATATGAGTGAGATATCTGTTAAGCCTAATCATGGATGTTTTTTACCACATCATGCGGTTATTAAGGAACAAAGTGAAACCACTAGATTGAGAGCCGTCTTTGACGCGTCAGCTAAGACATCCTCTGGAATTTCATTTAACGACATACAACATGTGGGTCCTGTCGTTCAAGACGACCTTTTTTCAATACTGTTACGATTCAGGCAACACAAATATGTCGTTACAGCTGACGTGGAGAAGATGTACCGCCAGATACTGGTCCAGCCTGAACAACGTCACCTACAGATGATTTTATGGCGAGAACACGAATCTCTACCTGTCAAAATATTTGAACTCAATACAGTGACCTATGGTACTGCCTCGGCGCCATTCTTAAGTACACGATGTTTAGTTCAGCTTGCTAAAGAATGTCCTAGTGAGAAAATTAGTAAAATAATCAAAGAAGATTTTTATATAGACGACTTGATTACCGGGAGTTATTGTAAAGACGATTTATGTCAAATTATTAACGCAGTTACTAAAACCCTTCATTCAGCTCATCTTCCTTTACGCAAATTTCGCACAAACGACTACTCAGTGTTTGAAGGAAATAATAACGTGTTCATACCTAAAGATTTAAATTTAAACTCGCAATCTAGTGCGCTAGGCCTTAAATGGAACCCGGTAACAGACACCTTGAATTTTCCTGTCAATTTTAACTGTCCGGCACAAGCTACAAAGCGGTCAATTTTATCCAATTCAGCCAAAGTCTTTGATCCTCTCGGATTATTAGGTCTGTGTACTATTATACCTAAGATTATCTTGCAAAAATTGTGGATGTATAAACTGGATTGGGATGATCCGATTCCAACCGAATTGGAAACTATGTGGCAGGATTTCGTTTCAGGTTTGCAAACGTTATTGAATTTTCAAATCCCTAGATTCGTACTCTGTGATGATACTGATGTCACTATAGAAATGCATACATTTTGTGATGCATCACAGAATGCATATGCGACATGCATTTACTTGCGTTCAATTAGCGGTTTAGGCAATGTAACAGTTAATTTATTGTGCGCCAAGACTAAGGTAGCTCCGGTAAAAACTCAAACAATACCTCGATTGGAGTTGTGTGGCGCATTATTGGCATCACGGTTGAGCGCCAAAGTAGTTAAGGCTCTTAGACTTAATATACGTAATATGTACTTCTGGACGGACTCTTCTGTAGTGCTTGGCTGGATACACACTAAATCTAACACTCTAAAGACTTTCGTAGCGAACCGGGTCGCGGAAATCCAAGAATTATCAGCTGCTGGATCGTGGAGACACGTACCAGGTATACAAAATCCGGCAGACTTAGCGTCCCGTGGCTTAAATCCGAACCAGGTTGACAAAGCTACACTGTGGTGGCATGGCCCTCCCTTCTTAGCTGAAGAACCTTCTAGTTGGCCTGAACTAATAAAATCTTCTGAACCGTTACCTGAAATAAAAACTTACACAACTAAACCTAAACCTATACTTATAACTAATACTACAGCTACTGATAACGTTACCACATGTACTACAACAATCATTGATGGCACTAGTAAAATTATAAAATTTGAAAATTATTCAAAATTCACAACGTTACAAAGGATTGTCGCTTATGTACTACGTTTTTTATACAACATTCGAAACATTAAATCTAAACGTACAGGTTACCTAACTACTGACGAACTGGAACTTTCACTGCTATACATGGTCAAACAACACCAAACAGAATGCTTTGATGTTGAACTTAAACTACTAAAAAATAAAAAATACTTACCTTCCGGTTCTCGACTGTTGCCTCTGAGACCTTTTATTGATGTAAAGGGCATTCTCAGAGTTGGCGGTCGTATTCAAAATTCGTCTGAAACATATAACAAAAAACATCCTATAATTTTAGAATCAAAACACGATTTTACCAAATTGTTATTTGCTCATGAGCACATAAAACTTATACATGCAGGTCCACAGCTCCTTCTTACTAATTTGAGACAAAACTTCTGGCCTCTTACAGGTAGAAGACTCGCACGTTCTACAGTAAATAATTGCAGAACATGTAGAATATTAAAGGCTAAAACTATAAGTCCCATAATGGGTAACTTACCTTCATCGCGTGTAATTCATAACTTCCCATTTCAAATCACTGGCGTCGACTTTGCAGGTCCATTTCCAACACGAGACCGAAAGGGACGTGGTTGTAAAATTATTAAAAGTTATTTATGCTTATTTGTATGCTTTACGACTAAAGCACTTCACCTAGAGGTCGCATCTGATTTAAGTGCTGAAGGTTTTCTCATGTGCTTAAAGCGTTTTATTTCTCGCAGAGGAAAGCCAAGCGAAGTCCATTGCGACAACGGTCGAAATTTCGTGGGTGCAAACAATGACTTAGTAAAATTTCTAGAGTCCTGTAATGAAACGATCGCTTCCTTTGCCGCCGGTGAGGGTATTAAATTTAAGTTTTCGCCAGCTTATTCACCCCATTTCGGTGGGCTTTGGGAGGCAGGCATTAAGTCTGCAAAATACCACATGATTAGAATGCTAGGAAACACCAATATGACGTTCGAAGAGTTGACTACGTTGTTTGCACAGATTGAGGCAATTTTGAACTCCCGACCTCTAACTCCACTCTCATCAGATCCCTCTGACCTCTATCCTTTGTGTCCTGGACACTTCTTGATCGGTAGACCGCTCACTTCTTTACCAACACCAGCATTATTAGACGCTAACATGAGTGGACTCAACCGATATGAGCAATTGGAGAAGATTCGACAACAGTTTTGGGAAAGATGGCGCTACGAGTTCTTGAACGAATTACAACAGAGATCGAAGTGGCGCTCGGAGCGTGGACATCTCGAACAAGGCGATATGGTGGTTCTCAAGGAACCCAACTTACCTCCATTAAAATGGCGCCTTGGGCGCATTCAAACCCTGCATCCAGGACCAGATGGCGTTGCACGTGTGGCGGACATCAAGACAGCAAGAGGCGTCATTCGTCGAGCAATCATAAACCTCTGTCCTTTGCCTGATCCAGCACATGAAGACTTGGCTCGAAGGCCTGGGACCTTCGAGGGGGGGAACATGTCTACGCCCATCACTAGCGACATTTAACGCTGGCAACACCGGAGAGGATTACAAATTTGATTATTGAGAGCAACGGACCTTCGCCCGATTTATTTAATTTTATACAAAAAAGTCTTGTAAATTGTACACCGATCTACATTAAAAAATAAGAAGAATAGCTGGATTTCAATTAAAACTCAAAAATCGCTTGAAGTATCGAACAGTTTCTTAATAGGTATTTGTATTCTATGAATAAATGTACTTATATAGATAAATACATATTAAACACCCAAGACTCGAGAACAAACATTCGTGTTTTTCTTACAAATATCTGCCCCAACGCGGGAATCGAACCCGCGGGACCTCAAGCTTTGTAGTCAGGTTCTCTAACCACTAAGCCATTTGTTTGTCAATCTTTTAAAAACTACTAGACTAAGTCTAAAATAAAAACGAGCAAAAAAATCACGTTTGTTGTATGGGAGCCCCCTTCAATATTTATTTTATTTTAGTTTTTGTATTTGTTGTTATAGCGGCAACCAAAATAAGTACATCATCTGTGAAAATTTCAACTGTCTAGCTGATAGCTGTCAAGGTTCATGAGATACAGCCTGGTGACAGGCGGATAGACGGACGGACAGCGGAGCTTCAGTAATAAAGTTGAGTCATAAGATAACCTGGTTAAGAGAGATTAAAAATTTTAAAACCCCCCAACGCAATTAAATCTAAGATTCCTTCTGCAGCATACAAAAGCGCTGATAACTTTAAAACGGCTGGACCAATTTTGATGAAACCTGCTTTGAAATAAAAAAAAATCGCATCCAAATCGGTACACCCATTTAAGAGTTATGATGCCACAGACAGACAGACACACACACACATAGCGGTCAAACTTATAACACCCCTCTTTTTGTGACGGGGGTTAAAAAAAAATAAACATTATAGGGTTCCGTACCCAAATCGTGCCAACGGGGCCCTATAACTGAGACTCCGCTGTCTGTCTGTCCGTTCGTCTGTCACAGGGCTCATCTCTTGAACCGAATACTTAGACACTTGAAATTTTCACCGATTGTGTATTACTGTGGCCGCTATACCAACAAATACTAAAAATAAAATAAAGTTCAAAATCAAAGGGGGTCGTCATACAAGAAAGTGTCTTTTCAGCGTTTTTAACTACAACGCTGGTTGCTAGGCGACAGCTGCCAGTTGCTAGGCAACGATTAACACATAGTCATGGCCGCGCGCATACGAGCGTGCGACCACTGTTTGGATGTGATGTTTTTCGGAAACTGCTATTTTACTTTTTTCAAATATTACACCTGATATGGCTCACCGATGTACCTGCGCAGAAGACGCGTTTTAGAAGCGCGGGAAAAGCAATTGACCAATCGGCACGCTCCACGCGCGGCGCGTATTTTTCCTGTGCCGCTATTGGTGGGTTGCTGCCGCCATGTTAGCGCGCGTCGCGTGTCATGCCGGCTCCACACTCTCGCGAGGTGCCTCGTAAACAACCAAGTCAAGAATAAGTAATATGTAACCAGTAATCCAACTTCATACACGTCTTACACGGCCGCTAACCAATTTGCACCTCGTAACTATTTGACATAAGACTGATTTAAAGTTTGAATCGTATCTTCGGCTATCATCGGCTTGTTCGTTCGTGTCTGCGCGGTCGAAAATGCACGACGCGCCATATAAGTGTGTACTAGGTACTGTTCGGAGGTATATGTAGAACCCTCCATGTACGAGTCCTAGTCACACTTGAGCGGTTTTATTTAAATGCACGTAATATTCAGTAGTTAATACTAAAGTGGCGATCATTGTCCGGCTGCACGCTGCAGGCTCTTCAAATAACACAGAAAATCAATTTGTGTGTCATTTAAAATTGAGCTTGTTGCAAAACCACATTCAGTATATTCCGCTCATTCTGTATTTTACATTATCAGAGCTCTGTACTTAGTAGAATAAATAAATAAAAATTAATTAGTAGTGGTAGAGCCATGTTGTAGCTAGCCGCTGCATCACGAATGGGCCGGCTCGTCCGGGGCAGTGCCACCCTCTCACAGAACACCGGCGTGAAGCAGCAGTAATCCTGCTTGCGTTTCGTACGGTCAGTGAGAGTGCCGGGGGCCCAATACCTCACCCCTTCCCTCTCCCCCTTCCCCTATTCCCTCTCCTTTAGGGCCGACAACGCACTGGCATCGTGTAAAGCGCTGCGGGTGTCTATGGACAGTGGTGTTCATTTAACATCAGGTGACCCACTAGTTCGTTTGTCTGGCCTATCTAACATAAAAAAAAAAACGACGATTGACGATGTCTTTGTCTCAAACTTAAGCAAAGCTTGTAACATTATAGGTACAGGCAACGGATAAATATACTTAAAGGTACTTACTGACCCATTAGCATCTTCAATCTTATGTCATAGCAAGGATGATATAGACTGGATTGGCAGTCGCCATAGGACGGATCGACCGCGGTTTTTGTAGTTCGATTATTAAATCTAGATGGCGCTGAAATATGGCCAGAGGCTTTGAAGGCAAAACAATAAGACTACAGATGTTTCATATTACTACAAATGTATTATTTTTTACATTTGCAGTAATATGAAATATCTGTAATCTTATTGTTTTGCCTTCAAAGCCTCTGGCTATATTTCAGCGCCATCTAAATTTAATAATTGAACTACAAAAACCGCGGCCGATACGTACTATGGCGACTGCCAATCTAGTCTATATCATCCTTGGTCATAGTAAGAGAGGTGACAGATGGGTGTCATCTACTGGGCGTTGAGGTGTTGAGCATTGGTACATTTACCTTATATAGATAAAAATAATTGGTCTCGGTCCTCTGTCTGAAATAAATTATTATTATTTTATTATCATCATCCCAGCCTATCTAAGTCCCAATGTAAGGCGCAGGCCCACTGCGAATTGGGAACTTCACACACACACACCATTGAATATCTTCTCAGGTGTGTGCAGGTTTCCTCGCGATGTTTTTTTGCCTTCACCGTAAAGCTCATTGTAAATTTCAAATGTAATTTCGCACATAAATTGCGAAAAACTCAAGAGGTGCGAGCCGGGATTTGAACCCACGACCCTCTACTTGAGAGGCAATAGGTCAAACGCTAGGCCATCACGGCTTTTTTTTTATTACTAGCTGTTGCCTGCGACTCCGTCTGCGAAGATAAAAAATAGCCTACGACCCATTCTCAGACCTACCGAGTATAGAGAAAAAAAATTCATAAGAATCGGTCAAGCTGTCTCGGATTAGTGCGATAACAAACACCGTGACACGAGATTTTTATAAGTATATAGATTAGATTAGACTAACTGTTGAATGCTAATGTTTATGTTTGTCGCAATTTAGTTCTAAATGTTACCTATAGATGGCGCTTATCCCTCTATGAACTAGCTAACGTTGTGTTCCCTTGAATCTGTTATACTTAGCTAAGATTAGTACAGTGCAGTGTAATTGTGAGTGGTATAGTGATAACTCTAACTGTTGCCCGCGACCCCGTCTGCGAAGAACAGAGGGGCTACTACGAAATTCGAAAATCGAAGTTCGTATCGTATTATCCCTCTCACTCTCGTCGTGACAAATCATATTAGCGTGAGCGGGACGGCAGTAACGAAGCTCGAATTATGCACTTCGTGGTAGGGCCTCTCAGGGGTAAATATAAAAAAAAGCTTACGACCTATTCTCAGACCTACCGAGTATAGAGAAAAAAGTTTCATAAAAATCGGTCAAACCGTTTCGGAGGAGTTCGATGACAAACACCGTGACACGAGATTTTTGTATATTAGATTTTAATAAGGGATCTCTTCCACTAAACCTAGTAGAAAGGAGAAGATTTAAAAAGATAGGCAAAAAGTCAAAATTACTAGCGAGATGTCTCTGAGTACTACAGTTAACGCCGACTAAACGTCAGCTAGGGTTGCCGCGGTGTCGACAATGGCCCGCGCCGCCGGAACCCGCTAATTGGTACAACCCTAGGGCGACTACGGATGCATATTTATCTGGACAGAAAACGAGTGGAGTAGCTCGTTACAATAATAAAAAATAAATATCACGAGACAATTCACACCAATTGACCCAGTCTCAAAGTAAGCTAAGCAAAGCTTGTTTTATGGGTACTATATAGGCAACGGATAAACATACTTACTGATACATACTGATATAATGTTTGTTCTCGGGTCTTGGGTGTTTAATATGTATTTAAGTATGTATCTATCTATATAAGTATGTTTATCCGTTGCCTAGTACCCATAACACAAGCTTTGCTAAGCTTACTTTGGGACTAGGTCAACTGGTGTGAATTGTCCCGTGATATTTATTATTTATTATTATTATTATTATAGATAGATACATACTTAAATACATATTAAACACCCAAGACCCAAGAACAAACATTCGTATTTTTCATACAAATATCTGCCTAATATGCTTCGAAAAATGGAATATCGTAAATATAGACGTACATTGAATGAGGATTAGTAGGTACATACAATAAGAGAACGTTGTGGCTTGAAAGATAATGTGGCTCGTATAGATAAAGGAATGTTAAGTTGATTTTGACATGTGAAGAGGATGCAAGGAAGAATTACGAAAGAGATATAAGTGTAGATGGAAATTTGGGAAGAGGGAAACCAAGAACGACATTCCATGATCAGATGGCGGATGTCTTCAAGGAAGGTTAAGTCAAGAGTAGGTACTCGAAACTGGCGAGCATGTGTGAAAAGGCTAATGTGTTGTGGAAGCAAATTATGTATGTCAGGACCGTAGTAGATGGAAGCAAATAGTGCCTACCCTTTTGCTGGGAAGAAGGCGTATGTACGTGCATTGTCTAAAGATACTTCGCACAAGCGTGCATCGCACTCCAGTAATAAACAGTAAAAATAAATAATTATTTCACTACCGTCTCCACGGATTCCTGTCCCCTCGAACTTTACTAAGAATGTTATTTATTCTCAAAAATATATAATAATAGTGCATGCAGAACCAGGAAGTCTGTATGTCGGTATACTTGTTCGTAGAGGCCGCACGGAAAAGTTGTAAGATAAAGTTTTAATAATATCTGTACGATCCGCTGCAGAAGTATTTTTTCAAGCATATTTATCTGTTATTGTGGTCTTTTTAAGAGCTACTTTCTCATTGAGGAACCTTTAAAAGGCCTAAGATGGAATAAGATTATTTTTCACTCATCATCATCATCATCATCATCATCATCATCATAGTCATCATCCCAGCCTTATACGGCCCACTGCAGGGCAAGAGCCTCCTCTCAGAATGAGTGGGCTTGGGCCGTAGTTCCCACGCGGGTCCAGTGCGGGTTGGGAACTTCACACACACCATTGAATTTCTCCTCAGGTATATACAGGTTTCCTCACTATGTTTATTCACCGTAAAGCTCATAGTAAATTACAAATTGATTTCACACAAATTCCGAAAAACTCAGAGGTGCTAGCCCGGACTCGAACCTACGACCCTCTGTTTGAGAGACCATAGTTCAAACCACTAGGCCACCACGGCTAACTTTTACACTGCTTGATCATAAAGTTCGCGTATGGGCTCTTAGTGCATAAACTATACTCTACATGTAAGATCAAAGTACCTACTTAATTAATGAGGCATTAACAGTCATGAACATTGTTGTTTTTTGTGCTTCTGTCAATCGTTCAAAGGCTATCTGAAAGAGATTTCTATGATCTCGTAAGCGGCCATTTTCAATTTATGGAAAAAAGTGTCCCTAATTATCCATAATTTTTTTTTGTGTCCGTTTATTTCAAACTAAATACAAACTGAAATATAGATGCACAGAAAAAACCCCAGAAAAAAGAGCAATGCTGGGAATCGAACCCAGGTCCTCAGCGTTCCGTGCTGCGTGCTTACCCCTACACCATCACTGGTCTAGAGGTTAGCGACGAATTTTTCCCATACATCGTACATTCCAGTCTGTTATAATCACCTTATGCAGTGATAAAGCGTGTAACAGTACAGACATCCATCTGTAATGTTCCATCTTATATAAACATAGTTTTAGGTATATTAGTTAATAATATATATTCAAAATAGCTAATAAAATTGTTTCATACGCCAATAGGGCGATGTTATTTTTAATTCATTGATCACAAACTACCTATTTGCATACTGAACCTTTTATTGTAAGAATAGGCCTGTATGAAGCTTATTTGGGAATGTGGGACTGACGACAACGATGTTAACAAGGCTAATTAACAATTACATTCGGAAAATCCTCATTTGTAACCCTTTTACTTGAGGAAAGGCCTGAGATGATGATGATGATGATGAAGATGATGCAACACTTTCGCTTACTAGACGGCATACCTGTAATTTTGCCAACAAACTGGCTGACCCAATTTAGAGGTAAAACAGGCAAATCTGCACCTTAAGTGAAAAGCTTAGAAGCTATTTCAGTATCGAGTTCGGAATGAGAATTGTCGGGTAGACTGGAGGCACGCGCTCGAGATACGACCTTTTCACAGTTATTCGGGCCCCTTTTGCACCTAGTGCTCCGTGTGCACCATATGGTTTGAATGGACCAAGTGCTCCAAATGCTCCAATGGGATTGCTTGGGCTAAGTGCGCTTAGTTCGCTATTGGAACGATAGATGGCGTATATAAGGCGACGCGCGGACAGAGAACGGGTTCTTCGTCTTTGCTACGGGCTCGGAAACGGTTCTCCCAGTGTGTTTGAGGTATCATTTTTATCGTGACTTTTACCGTATTTTCTCTTACTTTATTGTGTTTTCTCTTGTGTTTCTTTTATCGTGTTTCTTTTATTGGGTGTTTAAATGTTTCTAGTGTTAGTTAAATGGGGGTTTGTGTGATTGCCCGGCTTTGTGTATTTATTGCCAAATATGGTGATGGAATATTCATTGTCGGATAATTACATAGTTGCTGTTAGTTAAGATGGGGTAGCGGGAATTTGCGGGAATTTCGTATGGGAGTTTATTTGTTAGTTTCTTGTGATAGTTAATGGGGAGGGGGTTAGTGTGATTGCCCGGCTTTGTGTATTTATTGCCAAATATGGTGATGGAATATTCATTGTCGGATAATTACATAGTTGCTGTTAGTTAAGATGGGGTAGCGGGAATTTGCGGGAATTTCGTATGGGAGTTTATTTGTTAGTTTCTTGTGATAGTTAATGGGGAGGGGTTTAGTGCGGTTATCTGGCTTTGCGTATTTATTGCCAAGACATGGTGATGGAATGCTCATTGCTTGGATAATTACATAGTTGGGTGATAGTTAAATTGGGGTTTAGTGGATATTGTGGGGTCAGTGTAGGGGCTAGGTTGTGTTAGTGTTGGAGAACCTATTCGAGCATCAGCTGAAGTAATAGCTGGACTCTGAGAAGGGATAGTCCCGAAACCTTGCGGTGTTAACGTAACGATTAGCCCATCTCGGAGGCGTTTTAGTGTAAATTTACCACCTCTTGGAGATGGGTGGGGGTCTGTATTATAACTCAAGAGTCGGACCTAAGTTCTCCCTGGGTGTTGAAGGGTTTGGAGCGCCATAACCGGTGTTTCAAACTCATCATCTACCTAGTCCGCTTATCTATTTATATATATATTACACACTGGTATTCTTCTATCCCAATCCCCTCAGAAGGGTACCAGTAAGCACACGGGTATAGAAAGTAGGACTTGAGCCAACCCACTCAACGTAGGCATTAGCTCAGGATAGGCCCTCTCTTATCAGTTGGAGAGGGGCCCCGCGGTAGTTGTAAATGTGGAATCCGGATTCCTAGCTTTTCAATTTCGTGTAGAATAGATGGATAGTTTAGCTGGTAGGATAGGATCTTCGGGGATAGGTATTATTATCATTAACTATCTTCAGTTCTTCATTATACTGTAGTGTGTCGGGGGGCTGAAATATGCCACCTGACATACTTGATATTATTATCATTAACTATCTTCAGTTCTTCATAATACTGTAGTGTGTCGGAGGGCTGAAATATGCCACCTGACATACTTAATATTATTATCATTAACTATCTTCGGTTCTTCATTATTCTGTAGTGTGTTGAAGGGCTGAGATATGTCATCTGACATACTTAATACTATTACCATTAACTAAATACTACCTGCTGTTCGTCATTATACCAATTGATGTAGGAGGGCATTACTATGCCTCCTGACTTACTAAATACTACTACTTAAACAAGACAGTTCTTCATCGAGCTATTTTGTGTTGTGGGAAAGGGCTACATTTGATGACATAACTACTAATGCCTGAGGCATTGACTGACTTTGACTATGACGCTCTAGACTTCCGACGGATGAAAGATTTCAGGGTTTCCCTTTCATCCATATGTCCTATCTAGTAAACCCTAGTAGACTCAATTAAGTGAGTAAAAATAAAACTCAACAAACTCACTATGAATATTTATTTGCTGAAAAGTAGAATCTCCTTTGAAGTCGGCGGTCGTCCCTGGTGAAATAACCTTGGATTATCTGGTCCTGTGGTGGCTGGTTATACTTACTGAATCTAAATGGTAAAAGCTTACCAAATACTTGTTTTACAATCCGTCATTCTGACTATAACTGAGGCAGATGCAAGTTAGTGGCTTACTGGTACCAAAGGATCTGGTAGCTACTCAATAGTCATTATGATCATTCTTCGAAGTCTACAATTACTACCGAAGTTTCGGCTAGCTATTGCAGAGGCAATATGATCACAGGTTGGACCCAAGAACGGCCACAGACTGTAACTAATATCCCTTTGAAATGTCCTCTCATTTACTTAAGGTAATGCATTCATTACCTAAACAAGGAAAAGGTATATGCTTCTTCAAAGCTGTGGGGGAAGCCCTACCCAAGTCTGGAAAGTCGCGGGGCTACCTTTTGAGGCGGATGGCGGGGCCTCAGAACTCTGCCACATAAATAATACCCTTTCCTCATGAACATGACACAGACTATGGACATACGACATAAATAAAACTTCAGACAATTTTCTTTCTTCAACCATTCTTCCTTTGATATCTCTACAGGTTTTATTATCTATATGCGATCACTTAAAACTATATACGATTACTTAAAACTATATACAATTACTTGAAACTACAAACAGCTTAATTATCCTACTTCAACTATTCATCTTTCTCAATAACTTTTATTAACTATAGGCAATTACTTTCTTTAAAATTATCCATCCTAACCATATCTTCATTATAAACTTGAATTATATAGCAGTTAACTACTACTACCCATACATACAAAAAAAGAACTGTCGGGTTATTCTTCGGACTCAATGTAGGATCCTTATTACGTAGACCACTAACGATCACAGGCCAATTATGTGACTTAAACAAGGTAAATCAGCTTGAGTTAGGAGCTAGGTATTCTAGGGTTATTTTAGACAAATTAGGTGCTATAGGTTCGCTTATATAGGTAGGTTTCCTAGGTAGGTCTTCTTAGAGTTATATAGGTAGTTATAAAGTAATGTAGAAATTTAGGTAGAAATAAGTAGGAGATAAAGATTGATATAGGTAGGTAGCTTTAGTATATAGCATAGTATATATAGGAGAGGGTAGGTAGAGAGAGGGGGGGGTGGTACAAGCGCGCATCTATGTTATGCCCTCTACCGAGAGACTTTAACACTCCTTCGGAACTAACCGCTCACCTGGACCAAGAGATGGCGCTACTGTGCAACTCTAAACATTGTCTAAACGGCTTGTGTCCGTTTCGTAACGAACCATACAAACTATATGAAAAAAAAGTCGCAAAACTGACTCAAATTAAAGACATTCTCGTGATTCTGAGTATTTTTTAAAACATGGCGGCATTTAAACTAAAAATGACCAAGGCCTAATGCCCTAAATTTAAGACATACCTACCTACTTAAGTCTAAACTAATGTGAATGAGCATTTACTAGGCAAGATTGCTCCATTGTAGACTTCATCTTCGCTCCACTCGCATCCAGGGTGTAGTCAAACGCAAGCCTAAGGTAAAAGTCCTTGTACTCGACACTGACCCGATACCTGGCACCTTCAAGCTTATGTCATAGTAAGAGAGGTGACAGATGGGTGTCATCTACTGGGCGTTGAGGTGTCTTGATTACGTTTACCCTATCTTCTTTCTAATCTATATATATAAAATTCTAAACTGACTGACTGACTGACTGACTGACTGTTGATATATCAACGCACAGCCCAAACCACTGGACCTAGAGACTTGAAATTTTGCACATAGATACCTTATACAATGTAGGCATCCACTAAGGAAGGATTTTTGGGAATTCCCACGGGAACGGGAAAAAACGGGATTTATATATTCGATTCCGAGTGACCGTATCTCTGTAACTATAACAACTAGACTCTTCAAATTTGATACACAAGTAGGTATTACATTAGTTAAAACACCAATTTCAGGATTTTTCAAAATTCCTACGGGATAAGGAAAAAAACGGGATTTATATATTCAGTTCAACGGAATCCTATGAACTATAATTACTAGACTCTTCAAATTTGGCATAGAAGTAGGTAATTATAATAGTAAAAAACAATTTTAAGGATTTTCGGAAATTCCCACGGGATAAGGAAAAAACGGGATTTTTCGTTTTACTGGTCGTAGAAAGCTAAAATTCGGCATGTAGGTTGCTTGGGGAGTGTAGAGGAGCTTTGAGAGAGGAATTTCCAAAATTCCCACGGGAACGGGAAAAAACGGGATTTATATATTCGATTCCGAGTGACCGTATCTCTGTAACTATAATAACTAGACTCTTCAAATTTGATACACAAGTAGGTATTATATTAGTTAAAACATTAATTTCAGGATTTTTCAAAATTCCTACGGGATAAGGAAAAAAACGGGATTTATATATTCAGTTCAACGGAATCCTATGAACTGTAATTATTAGACTCTTCAAATTTGGCATAGAAGTAGGTAGTTATAATAGTAAAAAACCGTTTCAAGGGTTTTCGGAAATTCCCACGGGATAAGGAAAAAACGAGATTTTTCGTTTTCTGGTCGTAGAAAGCTGAAATTTGGCATGTAGGTTGCTTGGGGAGTGTATAGGAGCCTTGAGAGAGGACTTTCCAAAATTCTCACGGGAACGGGAAAAAACGGGATTTTTCGTTTTACTGGTCGTAGAAAGTTGCAATTCGGCATGTAGGTTGCTTAGGGAGTGTAGAGGAGCATTGAGAGAGGACTTTTTAAAATTCCCACGGGAACGGGAAAAAACGGGATTTTTCGTCTTACTGGTCGTAGAAAGTTGAAATTCGGCATGTAGGTTGCTCGGGGAGTTTAGAGGAGCATTAAGAGAGGACTTTCCAAAATTCCCACTGGAACGGGAAAAACGGGATTTTTCGTTTTAGTGGTCTTAGAAAGTTGAAATTCGGCATGTAGGTTGCTTGGGGAGTGTAGAGGAGGATTAAGAGAGGACTTCTGAAAATTCCCACGGGAACGGGAAAAAATGAAATTTTTCGTTTTACTGGTCGTAGAAAGCTGAAATTCGGCATTTAGGTTGCTTGGGGAGTGAAAAGGAGCATTGAGAATGGACTTTTCAAAATTCTCACGGGAACGGGAAGAACGGGATTTTTCGTTTTACTGGTCATAGAAAGCTAAAATTTGGCAAGTGGGTTCCTTGGGGAGTGTAGGGGAGCATTAAGAAAGCATTTCCCGAAATTTTTACGGGAACGGGAAAAACGGGATTTTGCGTTTTACTGGTTGTAGAAAACTAAAATTTCAAAATTTATAAGTTTATACTGTAACTAGGCCACAAAGGGCTCTTTAACCGATTTCAAAAAGAGGAGGAAGTTATGCTTTCTACTTTATGTATTTTTTTATGTAGGTATGTTCACCGATTTCTCGGTCAATTGTGGACCGATTTTAATTTTTTTTTTTTTCGAAAGAATATAATATACTCCTGAGATGGTCGCATTGTCACCAAACCAGGATCTGATGACGGGATCTCAGGGAAATCGAGGGCAACCCTCAAATTTTGTAGGCACGCATTACGTTTTACGTTTTCTCAAGCTATTTAAGTGTTTGCGTCTGGGAGACATCATCTTATGTTGATGAGCTGATGATGGAAGGTTAAACTCCATAACGGTTAGGAGTTATAGGAAGTTTCTTTAAATATCATATGCATATATAGACCTTTATTTGTATTATTTCTGGTTATTCAGATGAGCTGATGATGGAAGGTATAACTCCTTAACGGTTAGGTTTAGTAGTATAATATCAATGCGAAGTAGGTATACAGCGCTTCCAGTTACTCAAGTTTCCGTAGAAGGTCAGAAAACATTGAATTATACCTAATGCAAGACAGGGGAAAGTAATAAGTGGTTTTATAATATTATTAACGAGCCTGGTTATTTTAGTGCCCGCTTCTGAATTAGTGAAAAACATTGTATATATAGAAATACTGTAAAGGACCGTATCTACCTGAAGTTTAGTCGGGCTTGCTTGCACGCTTATACTTGCACACTTTCTTGCACGCTTGCTTGCTTGCTTGCGTGCATGCATGCTTGCTTGCATGCTTGCTTGCATGCTTGCGTGCTTGCTTGCTTGCCTGTATGCTTGCTTGCTTGATATCTTGGTTCTTTGGAATACTCATGGTACACGCGAGCGAAGCCGCGGGCAAAAGCTAGTATATGCATAAAAATCTTGAGTCACGATGTTTGTTATCGAACTTCTCCGAAACGGCTTGAGCGATTTTTATGAAACTTTTTTTCTCCGTGTTCGGTAGGTCTGCGAATAGGTTGTAGGCTATTTTTTATACCCCTGTTCTTCGCAGATGGAGTCGCGGGAAACAGCTAGTCTAATATATAAAAATCTCATGTCACGGTGTTTGTTATCGAACTCCTCCGAAACGGCTTAAACGATTTTTATCAAACTGTTTCTCTACATTTGGTAGGTCTGAGAATAGGTCATAGGGTTTTTTTATACCCCTATTCTTCGCAGACGGACTCGCGGACAACAGCTAGTATTGTATATAAAAATAAAGCCTTAGTTACAATTTGCAGTCAAACTACCACGGCCATTTTTCATGAAAATATATAAAAAAATATCTCTACAAATTAGCAGCTCTTTTGAAACATATATTTTTAATCCAAAATGAATGCAACTGTTTGCGAACGAAATACGAAATATAGGGGTTTCGTGAATGCGAGTCGAGAGCTGGAAAAAATATATAGGGATGCGATTGTTCTATTTTATCGATAATCTATGTTTCAAACATGCTTTTGGGCATTTCTACTTTTCCTTGTACCCAATTAAGAAATTGTTAACAGGGAGTTAAACTTAGTCCGTTTGGTTACGCACTTTTTCAAGCCTTTGCAATAAAAAAAACGTAACAAACAGGAAAATTCTTCACTTCTTGTTAAACATTGTTAAAGTTGTCCGATTTTTTACGTTTTTTAGGGTTCCGCACCCAAAGGGTAAAAACGGGAACCCTATTACTGAGGCTCCGCTGTCCGTCCGTCTGTCTGTCCGTCTGTGACCAGGCTGTATCTCGGGAACCGTGATAGCTAGAGAGTTGAAATTTTCACAGACGATGTATTTCGGTTGCCGCTATAACAACAAATACTAAAAAACAGAATAAAATAAATATTTCAGGGGGGTCCCATACTACAAACGTGATTTTTATAGATAATTATAGGGAACCCTTCGTGCGCGAGTCCGACTCGCACTTGGCCGTTTTTTTATTGTAAAGGCTTGAAGAAGTGCGTAACCAAACATACTAATTTTAACTCTCTATTAACAGCAGTTTCTTAATTGGCCACAAGGAAAAATAGAAATGTCCTTCTCTGCTGCAATAAATACAAGCGTGTGGTAGCGGAGGATCAAGGTAAACATAATATAACTGGCTGTTGCCCGCAACTCCGTTCGCGAAGAAAAGGGGTATATAATAATAAAATAATAATAATAATTTTATTGAATAATAAGCCATAGATAAACAAACAACAAACAATGCAAGTCTTATGTTTAGTTAGCATCTTAAAAACACTCGTAACAACTAAAAATATAATGCAATAAGTAGGCTTGTAAAAGACATTAATATAGATCCTCTGACCTTCATACTAGGATAACCTGTGTTATGAAGATCAGCGGTTTGGTATTGGAATACTAAGGTAACAATTTCACTTCAATCCTGCGCAACGATGCATTTCAGTTTTATTAATCTTATATTCACTGACAATAAAGAATACATATACAAGTTTATAAAAAGTAATAAATTCCGTGTGTTTTTATGCATGTATGTGTGTGTTTGTGTGTGTGTGTGTGTGTTTGTGTGTGTGTACATGTGCGTATGCGTGTGTGTTAGAAATTATGTGTAGACAGCTGACCATTATACACAACTAAAGTAAAATACAATGTCGTACCTAGTGTTATAAATACAACAAGTGTTTGTCACACCAATAACATATTTTCTGTTTCTTCGTAATCTAGTTTTTTGAGCCAGCACTTGAGTTTCTTTTTACACTCAAATTTGTTTAAATTATCTATACGAATATCCTTATTAATTTTATTATATAATCTACGGCCTGTTGCGGTGAGCTGTCTTCGTGCAAATGTCGTATTACAGCGTAAGGTTTCAAAAGTAGGTTTCCGTCTTCTTCTTGGAGGAGACGGTTGACGAGGGGTGAGCTTATCTTGCTGCCGCACCACAGTTCTTAGAATGAAAAGTTGCCTAACTGTTAGCACTCCCGCCTCAGCAAACAGGTTTCTAGTGGGATACCTAAACGGTTTCCGATACATTACCTTGAGCACTGCCCTCTGTGCCCTTTCAATATTTATGAATTTAGATTTACAAGAGCCTCCCCAGATAGGAATACAGTAAATAAGTAAAGATTCACAGAGGGAAGTGTACACGGTGTGTAATATATCAGAGTCAGCAGAGTTACGGAGACATTTGAAAATAAAAATAAGTTTACGTATACGACCAACAGTCTGATGAATATGATCATACCAGCTGAGACATTTGTCTAATAAGACACCTAAGTATCTTGTATTATCAGTTCTATAGATATGCAAACAGTTGCAAGCAAGGTCATCATTAGAGCAGGTATGAGCTTTAATATTGATAAGGTCTTGCGGTGGCTGCGCGGATGGTCTGGATGAGAACGCAATAAATTTAGTTTTATCAATATTCAAGGTAAGACGATTATCATTTAACCATTTCATTATAACTCTAAGAGAATTTTCTGCTAATTTAATAGTGTCAGACCAGCTTTGGCCTGATATGACAAGAGCTGTATCATCAGCATAGCCAAAGATACGACAGTGTTTTAATGATGTATTACATAGCTCGTTAATATAAATATTAAACAGAGTCGGCGCAAGAATACTGCCTTGAGGCACCCCGTATGCTAAAAATAACTGATTACTTATATAAGTATCTATCTTAGTACTTTGAGTCCGATTTAATAAGTAATCTTTAAATATCGCCAATACATGCCCTCTAACCCCGATGTTTTCGAGCTTATTCAATAATAGTGGGATTGACACCGTGTCGAAAGCTTTTGAAAGGTCGAGGAATATTCCTAGACACTTTTTCTTAAAGTCAACCTCCGCAGAAACATGATCAACCAAAGCGCCCACAGCATCCTCAGTGGATCTGTTTTTTCTGAAACCGAACTGACTATCTGAAATTATATTATTTACTTCAAGAAAACTAGTTAGGGCTCGATTTAGAATTGTTTCAAGAATTTTAGAGAGTACTGGAAGGACGGAAATAGGTCGAAAATTGGAGACTCTGTCTCTTGCCCCACTTTTATATACTGGATGAACTATAGCCTTTTTTAATGAATTAGGAAATTTCCCTGTAGATATAGCAAGGTTACAAATATAGGTTAAAATTGGAGACAGAGTAGAGCATGTTAATTTTATTAATTTGGCTGGAATTCCATCCCAACCCACCGCGCAGTCACCCCGAAGGTTTCTAATAATATTGGTAACATCTTCCTCAGTAACTTCCAACAGAACCATTGAATTTACGCATGAAGAGGCATCACAGGGAGGCATAGTAGGTAAGCTTGTGCTAATTTTGTTAGCTAGTTCTTTGCCAATATTTGCAAAGTAAGTATTAACAATATTTACCGCCATTAAAGGATTTTCAGATATCTTTAACAGTTCAGATGGAGGGGTTATTCGTTTTTCAGATAGGGCTACTTTTTTGATAACTTCCCAAGTTTTTTTCGGGTTAATAAATAGCCTACGACCTATTCTCAGACCTACCCAATGCAGAAAAAAAAGTTTCATAAAAATCGGTCAAGCCGTTTCGGAGGAGTTCGATAACAAACACCTAGACACGAGATTTTTATATATTTTACTTTTTTTATTCGTTTTTGTGCCAATAAATTGTTTTTTCTTTTTTCTTGAATTATCGATATCGATAGGCTGGGATTATCTCCTCCCTACTCTAACACGGCGTGAATGCCCAAAGTGAGTATGTTTGTATGATTGAGCACCATGATGCTTAAGTAGAGTTTTTAGTCCAATATTCAGATGAACCATGCGATTTGGATGTATTTATAGGGTTCCGTACGCGAAAGCTCATAAAGGGAACCCTATTATAGACGCTACGCTGTCTGTTCGTCTGTCTGTTTATCATAGTAATTTCAATTTTAAATGAAGGGTAGAAGTACCATTTTGGCCATTTTTGTAGCGTTTTAAAACCATTTTGCGTGAAGCTTGAGGACCTGGGCTCGATTCCCGGTCGGGGTGGATATTTGTGGGAAAATACGAATGTTTTGTGCTCGAGTCTTGGATGTGTAATATGTATTTAAGTATGTATTATATTTAATGTACTTGTTTATTTATGTATGTATATAAATATTATATGTTTGTATTGTTTTTAATATTTATTGATTAACATTTCTTCATTTCTCCTGTCTGTTGTTTCCGCCACCTACATAAACCTGATCATATCTCTACATGTATCCAACATTGGCTGTCTGGGAGACATCGCTTTTGAGCGGTAAAACAGCCTATTGTCGGCTATTGTAGTGGCGTCGACGGACCGGAAGACGCAGTGTGGGTAGGCCTCCTACAAGATGGAGCGACGACCTGAATAACCGCGACCGCGGCCGCGTTGGATGCGGATGGCACGGGACCGATCTGTTTGGCGAGCCTTGGGGGAGGCCTATGTTCAGCAGTGGACGTCTTTCGGCTGAAATGATGATGATGATGATGATGAATATTAGTAGCATTTTAAAACCTGACTTGTAACTTACAAGTTACCTGGTGTTTGTAGAACGCGTGTCCCCGCATAAACACGTGCTAAATAAGCCGGCGACGCCTAGTGTTCCTAACACCATTACATTAACATACAGTACGTTTTTTCTTTGGAATGAGATTGCAGTGAAAGGATTTGAGGCGTTTCAGAGTCAAAGTCAAGATATTCTCAAAAATATACGTAGGTAATTTATTGATTCAGGCGTTACTTTGCGGAGGTCCATATTAATGATAATAATAAATAATATTAGGGGACAATCTCACACAAATCGACCTAGTCCCAAACTAAGCAAAGCTTGTACTATGGGTACTAGACGACGATAGACATACTTATATAGATAAATAAATACTTAAATACATAGAAAACATCCATAACTCAGGAGCAAATATTCGTGCTCATCACACAAATAAATGCCCTTACCGGGATTTGAACCCAGGACCTCTTGCTTCGTAGGCAGGGTCACTACCAACTAGGCTAAAGCGGTCGTTAAAAATGAACTGAAACAATTACTTTGCTCACCCGCGACCTGACCATAGCTACGTTTATGTAAGAAATGCGTGTTCATGCTGTTCCTCCACATCCACACTGTACGAACACACACAAATCACACAAACCCAATCATCACCACCAAACTACACTGACGCATTTCGAACTCAACCAGAGCTCATCTTCAGAGTTAGCACCACAACCGTATGCTATGCTACCAAATGTTAAACAGAATGGAGGTGGAGGAACTGCATGAACACGCATTTCTTACATAAACGTAACTATCGTAAGCAAAGTTATTATTTCAGTTCGTTCAATATATGTAGGGTCAACGACATAAAATAAATAAATAAATATCATGGGACAATTCACACCATTTGACCTAGTCCCAAAGTAAGCTAGGCAAGCTTGTGTTATGGGTACCAGGCAACGGATAAACATACTTATATTATGTAGATAGATACATACTTAAATACATATTAAACACCCAAGACCCGAGAACAAACATTCGTATTTTTCATACAAATATCTGCCCCGACACGGGAATCGAACCCGGAACCTCAAGCTTCGTAGTCAGGTTCTCTAACCACTAGGCAATCTGGTCGTCTAAAATAAGTGATCACTCACCTTGTCACTTTAACGTCATGTTTGAAAAGCCATACGAAATTAAGTAACGACTGAAAACGACAAGCTACAAAGGTGATCACTTTTTTATGACATTCATCATCACCATTTCAGCCGAAAGACGTCCACTGCTGAACATAGGCCTCCCCCAAGGCTCGCCAAACAGATCGGTACAGTGCCATCCGCATCCAACGCGTTCCAGCAACGTAAATCAAGTCGTCGCTCCATCTTGTTGGAGGCTTACTACACTGCGTCTTCCGGTCCATGGACACTCGAGAACCTTTTGGCTCCATTGGCCTTCAGTTCTACGAGCGATGTGCCCTGCCCACTGCCACTTGAGTCTGGCGATTCTTCGAGCTATGTCCGTGACTTTAGATCTTGCGCGGATATCATCATTCCTAAGCGATCCCGGAGAGAAACTCCGAGCATAGCCCTCTCCATCGCCCTGTGAGTGACCTTGAGCTTCTTTATGAGGCCCATTGTTAGCGGCCACGTCTCAGTGCCATAAGTCATCACTGGCAACACACATGGTTAAATACTTTTGACTTGAGACACTGCGGTATATTGAATGAAGGTATTGCGAAGCATCCCGAACGCGGCCCAGCCGAGCCGACTTATGACATTGAGTGTGTTTATTCATAAAAAAAAGTAAAGGCAGGTTTAGACAGGGTCAGTAACTGACTTCGAATTCGAGACAAGTCAGCGCTGATCCAAGAAATACCCAATGTAAATTGATTTGAAGTCAGTACAGCGGTGGGAGGTCAGCGCTGACTTTCAATTTACATTGGGTATTTCTCGGGTCAGCGCTGACTTGTCTCAAATTCGAAGTCAGTTACTGACCCTGACTAAACCTGCCTTAACGCTATTGACAACCGTCAAAATACTAGTCCTAAGGAGAACTTATTTCTACTAGTCAATCTTTAAGTGAATAAGAGGTGATTAAGAGGTGAATAAGAGGTGATTTGCTTGGATCGGCAAAGAACAGAGACCACACTAAAGAGTTCCTGGAAAGAGTGGTTCGCGTGGCATGTCTTCGAAATAAGTAGCACACACACACACACACACACACACACACACACACACACACACACACACACACACACACACACACACACACACACACATTCAATATTCCCTCCTTATAAAACCATTCTCTTTTCGCTTCACCTGGACCTAGACACTGTTTGCAGTATATATAAAAAATTGTCAAACCTTTTTTACTGATTGGATTGTATAGTAGTTTCTGTATAATATTATTAGTGTATAATTAGATCTAAGAATTCCTGACATATGCATCTCCCGCCCATACGACAGGTGAGCTCCGGACGGAGGACGCACCCGGTAGTTTCGGTGGGGAACTCGTGGGAGCAACGGCGGAAGTCTAAACAGAGAATCGAGACTAAAAGTTTCTTCTCTGGCCCTTCAGCATTGGCTGGGGTATGGATCCGCTGGGCTCCACATGACCCTTGTGAGACACTGGGGCGTCCAGCCGTCCGGGGGACACTCCTCATCCCTCCGAATTATTATAGCAGGAAAACTATCGATGGAAGCGGTAACGAAAAGAGGGTAGCGCTAGGAGACAAGCGCAAAAAAACACACGGCATGCCAAAAAACCATCAGGCATAAAGGGTAGCCCCACCCAAAAGATGGCATCCAAAGCCACACAATGGGCCCAAAAGATCTCCGACCCACCCTTCCATCGCAGGGCAAAAGAAAGGAAGCCCGTAGTTATAGATAAATGCATATGACAGGAAATCCCACCAACCCAACCAATAGCTCTAAGTAAATGTACAGAAACGGGCGAGGGTCGGTCAAGGAATAAACCAACGGGTAAAAACATAAAAGACCGACCTAAGCACCCCCCAGTGCCCAGCGGGAGAATGCATGCTCCTCTCCCGGCCTTCCAGCAAATGGCTGAGGCAGGACACTGTGGGTAGATTAAGTCCCCTCCCTACCCCTCCCCTCCTCAAAATATAAAGCACACGTTTTTTCTATTAATAATCAATAGAGAAGGGGACTTGTGACCGGGTTTTTTAGTCCGTGCAAGTCGGACACTGTCTGGGCCCTCCATTCCCAGTTCGTCCGAAGGGATTTTTCCCGAGCACAAGTCACTCTTCCTACCCTAAAGTTAAAAAACAGCAAAGACTTCGCGTCTTTGGCCCCTCTGGCGACTCATTCAAAAAAAAAAAAAAAGTGAATAAGAGGAGCATTTAGTAAGGGACCAGCAAGGAGTGAATTCAAAATTCATAAATAATGTAGTGAAAGCTACAATACAATTCTTTATTAAATAGAAAAGATATATGTATATTCTCAAGAAGAGAAGTAGTGGCCTAGTGCTTTGACCTATGGCCTCTCAAACAGAGGGTCGTGGGTTCAAATCCCGTCTCGCACTTCTGAGTTTTTCGGAATTTATGTGCGAAATTACATTTGTAATTTACCATGAGCTTTACGGTGAAGTAAACATCGTGAGTAAACCTCAATACACCTGGGAAGAAATTCAATGGTGTGTGTGAAGTTCCCAACGGCACTGGGCCCGCGTGGGAACTACGGCCCAAGCCCTCTCATTCTGAGAGGAGGCCTGTGCCCTGCAGTGGGACGTATATAGGCTGGGATGATGATGATGACATAACCTCAAATTCTGTGCCATGCAGAGGGACCATGTTACTTGAAAACAACAAGCTCTCGTAATTTTGAAGCCGTGCCCAATAGTGGGGTGCATAGGCATACGAGTCTGTAGAAGCCTAGAGTCTCTGGAAGTGTTTGTATGAAACACCAATTGTTGTTCCGCCATGACAGTCTAATTTGTATGAAATTAATGGCGTATATAAATAATGCGGTCGCAAAGTTTGGAACAGCTTACCGAGGTGGCCGGTGGCGCGGGCGTTTAACTGATGTTTAGCAGCCGTTTAATTTTATGTTATTAAAACATTAGTGGTAGAGCCATGTTGTAGCTAGCCGCTGCATCACGAATGGGCCGGCTCGTCCGGGGCAGTACCGCCCTCTCACAGAACAGTGGCGTGAAGCAGCAGTACTCCTGCTGCTTTTCGTACGGTCAGTGAGAGCGCCGGGGGCCTAATACCTCTCCCCCTCCTCTATTCCCTTTCCTTTTTCCTCTCCCTTTTAGGGCCGACGACGCACTGGCGTCGCGTAAAGCGCTGCGAGTGTCTAAGGACAGTGGTGATCATTTAACATCAGGTGGCCCACTAGTTCGTTTGTCTGGCCTCTCTAACATAAAAAAAAAAATCTAAGTCATGTCAGTCCCTCATTGCACTTTCTAAGGTGAGGATTGATGAATGAGGCAGTCAGTCAAAACCTTCCATTTAATCATTCAAGAGAGAACGGTTCGAGTCCGTGCTGTGTGTTTTTTGGAATTTATAATACAATACAATACAAGGACCAGTGATCGGAACTCTGGGTGCAAAACTTTAACAAAACTTGCCAAGCGGGCATGAAACAGTGCTTACAGACATGAAAATATTTATAAACTACTGAAAATCTGAAATTTCGATATAGAGTTAAATTGAACACTAATCTGCCAATAATATTCTTATTTTTCTTGGTTGTTAATTCTCCTTAATGTCAGCTTTACAAGTTTTCTTAAAGTTTTGCACCCAGAGTTCCGATCACTGACAATGATTCTTTATTGTACACCAGAATGAAAACAATACAAAAAATAAGTACGTAGAAAAAATATACGAATAAAAAAAATTATGCGCGTAATTATATTTGAAACTAGCTGACCCCACAAACATTATTATGCCATATAAAATAGCCTACTATATATTCTCAGACCTAAGTATAGGTAACGCCACCAGAGTTGAGGCCATGCACACAACCACATCTCATGTAATGACAGCGGGATTTTGACGTTGTGTTGTCGTTAAACGTCAACACAACGTCAAAATCCCGCTGTCATTACATGAGATGTGGTTGTGTGCGTGGCCTCAACTCTGGTGGCGTTACCTCTACTACAGAGAAAAAAGTTTCATAAAAATCGGTCAAGCCGTTTCGGAGGAATTCAATAACAAACACCGTGACACGAGATTTTTATATATTAGAGATTTACGGTGAAGGAAAGCATCGTATATGACTTCGTATGACTTTTCAAACATGACGTTAAAGTGACAAGGTACAAAAGTGATCACTTATTTATGACGTTGACCCTACTACGATTCATAACTCATTTTCGCTATGTTGACCCTTACGCCAATTTAGATTACAGTCGTCGAATAAAAAAGTTTTTTTTTTGTTAATCTCTGGTTAACCAATCATCATGCTCCTGTTGACTGTACCAACGGCCCGGATCAGGTGTTCCGTTAATATCGTTTGAGTGACTTGTCCTTTTTTTGCCAACCGTCCTGTATATTGTTTATATATTACTTGAGGAGACCTTTAAATTGAATTGGTGGGTACTTAAATAATTAATGAAATCAGGGATTTATTTTCACATATCACATAACATTTCAGTCTATATCCATCCCACTGCAAACTGGTGCACAGTAATAAATAAAGAATCAGTACCTGGGCGACCGAGCTCTGCTCGGGCAGAAACTCGGTACCAAGCGTTTTCCCAGAGATAAGACCAAGCTAGATCAATTTTTCATCCCCGAAAACCCCCAAATACCAAATTTCATCGAAATCGTTGGAGCCGTTTCCGAGATCCTGATTATATATGTGCGGGGGAGGGGGGGCGGGGGAGGGGGTTCAGGGGGTTTCAAAGGGGGATGAAAATTTCATTGATTTTGCCGTAGGATGCACCGTTTTCAAGATATTTGACAAAAACACCGGAGGGGTGGAGGGGGGGGGTGAGTCACGTTAAACTATCGTCCGTAAACCGACTTTACAGACAACCGGCTTTTCCTGTTCTGTGCTCCCAATAGGGAACGTGCACATAGACGGTGCTGCCAACTGGTGCCATAAGGGTGCCATCAATTTGAATGTTTTACCTTGATAAGTTTGTTTTACTGTCCGCATAGTGTCTCTTCTGTCGCATTAGTGCTGCCGCCTATAGTTACTGCACGTTCCCTATAATACTTTTTCTCACAAAAGAAGAAACTTGACGTTTTCTCATGAAAATAAACTTAAAAAAAAACTAAAAATATACATATAAACCACCCGTACAATTGCACCCGTGCGAAGCCGGGGCGGATCGCTAGTTATCATTATTTTATATATTTTTTTTTTTTATGTTAGAAAGGCCAGACAAACGAACTAGTGGGTCACCTGATGTTAAATGATCACCACTGTCCATAGACACCCTGCAGCGCTTTACGCGATGCCAGTGCGTTGTCGGCCCTTAAGGAGAGGGAATAGGGGAAGGGGGAGAGGGAGGGGGAGAGGGAAGGGGTGAGGTATTGGGCCCCCGGCACTCTCACTGACCGTACGAAACGCAAGCAGGATTACTGCTGCTTCACGCCGGTTTTCTGTGCGAGGGTGGTACTGCCTCGGACGAGCCGGCCCATTCGTGATGCAGCGGCTAGCTACAACATGGCTCTACCACTACTACTACTTTGTTTTCTTTTTTCTTATTGTACTTATTTTTAGTCTAGGATTGTTGTTCATATATAACGTATAGTGTGCTTTATTTGTGTTGTAATTAAAGTATTATTGTTGCATTCACATGATTATTGATCTCAAATCCCAAATATATTATGCCATCTGCAAAGAATTCGTTTATAACTATCCAGAGGGACTTCAGTTTTCCAGGATAAAAAATATCATAAAGGATTTGCCACACTGGATGCATACTGCGGTCGCGGTCAGGTCAAATTGAACGCAGCCCGCGTTATGTATGAACAACATTGTCGGTCTCTACATATATATTTTGTATAGATATGCGATTTGACTTTGATTGACTTTGATTTTGATTTCCGCGGCTTGTGGGCGAAGTCGTAAGCTTAAGCTAGTATTTATAACTAAAAAAGAACAATAGCTAGTAGAAAGCAGTTAGCTGAGTCTAGGTTTCAGTTTCAATAATATCAGCTCATGCGGTACTTACAGGATATGTTGCTGCAAACTATTTTGTTAGACTAAACTTGAAATGTCTAGCATTTAGGCCAGAAAGAGATAGAGAGAGATACAAAAAAATAGATTTGACAAGAAAAGATACAAATAAAAAACATAGAATAAAGAACAACATGTTCCATTCAAAAACTGTTTTAAACATTCGTGATTTTCACTCATAATTACTATACTAAACAGGCCTTATCACGCAATAAATTTTTATTTATTTACCTCGACGTTTCGGCCACTTTGCAGCAGCCAATTGCATTTTTTACATTTGGCATTGTAGTTAACTCATGACCACGGCTGCTGCAATGTGGCCGAAACGTCGAGGTAAATAAATAAAAAATTATTGCGAGATAAGTCCCGTTTAGTATAGTAATTACGAATTCCCATAATACTTACCAGATAGTGAAATCACCAGGCTCGTCAGGCAGGTCGTGGTCGTCGTGGGGAGGCCAGGGGGTCGTGTTTTACGAGTCTGATGATTTTTATCTGGTATTATGGGAATTCGGTTTTGAATGAAACATGGTGTATTGAAAACAAGCTTTTTTGGCAATCCGATATAGAGAAAAACACGGTGACAGGAAAGTCTGGTATTCTGGGAATTTGGTATTTTAGAAATAGGGTAAGTCTGCAATCTAGTATTTTGCAATTCTGATATTTAGGGAACGAGCGAAAAGAATGACTGGAAGAATGTTCATTGTGACACAATAATTACTCACCCGTACAATTGAATAATAAACTAGATGGTGACCGTGACTCCGTCTGTAAAGCTTCCTTTATCGCTATCACGTGGGAACTATGCAATTTTCTGGGGTAAAATCTATCCTATGCCCTTCCCCGGGTCTCAATTTCATCTGAATTGGTGCACCGAAGCGCGAAAAGGTAACAGACAGACAGTTACTTTGCATGTATGGATGTAGGGTTGAGAATTATGATGATGAAACCGGGTGGTTGAGATTTTTGGGATTTTATCCCAATCCCATGAGAATATCGGTATTAAATATAACTTCTGTGCACCAAATTTCATCCGAATCTGTCCAGATGTTTTAGCGTGAAGGGGTCACAAATACGCACACAAACACACACAAACTTGCTCGCAAAGCACCACTCGCAAAATCTTACTTTATTAAAGTAAAATATGTAAATTCAGCCATTTCTTAGTTCTCCCTATTCAACACACACCACTCGGCAGCTTTTCACGAATGTAGCAAATCCAGACTTATTGCGGAATGACTGCGGCGAGTCATTCACGATGCGCGGGACATATACAGAACTGATATTACCACCTGATTCTAGTTTTTCTTATAGTCGGTCCGGGGAACCTTGATCCCTATGACAGTTCATGTTAGTAATGGGTCGTGTCAATGTAACTTAACTTTTTTATAGGCAAAGGTGTGACTTGCATTCAGCCACGTTGGTAAACATGTTTTTAAAAATATAAATGACATTTCTAGACGCCTCCAATTCGATTCTAATGTTACGGTGACGCCACTACAAGGTTGTGTCGTGGGAATCTGTCAGTGTCATAAGGATCAAGGTTCCCCGAACTGACTATAGTATAAATCTTCCCAGGTGAACTTTTCGCTTCGAGCCCTTATCTTTCAAAACAAACTGTATCGTCATAGTATTAAGGTTCAAATTTAATGTAATGGCTCGAAGCGAAAAATTCACCTAGGAAGATTTATACTATACTAGCTTTTGCCCGCGGCTTCGCTCGCGTGTACCATGAGTATTGCAAAGAACCAAGATATCAAGCAAGCAAGCATACGGGCAAGCAAGCATGCATGCACGGAAGCAAGAAAGCGTGCAAGAAAGCGTGCAAGTAAGCGTGCAAGCAAGCGTGCAAGCAAGCCCGACTAAACTTTCTTTATATACAATAATATAAAACCTATTATTACTTTCCCCTGTCCTGCATTAGGTATAATTCAATGTTTTCTTACCTTCTACGGAAACTTGAGTAACTGGAAGCGCTGTGTACCTACTTAGCATTGATATTATACATATTATAGTATCTTGTTAAGGTGTTGTGTGACCTAACCGTTAAGGAGTTATACGTTCCATCATCAGCTCATCTGAATAACCAGAAAGAATACAACTAAAGGTCTATACGTGCATAATAATATGATATTTAAAGAAACTTCCTGTAACTCCTAACCGTTAAGGAGTTTAACCTTCCATCATCAGCTCACCTGGATAACCTGAAAGAATACAACTATCGGTATATACTTACCTATAATATTTGAAAAAATATCCTCAACTCCTAACCGTTAAGGAGTTTTACCTTCCATCATCAGCTCATCAACATAAAATGATGTCTACCAGACGCAAACACTTAAATAGCTTGAGAAAATATATGAAAAACGTAATGCGTGCCTACAAAATTTGAGGGTTGCCCTCGATTTCCCTGAGATCCCGTCATCAGATCCTGATTTTGTGACAATGGGACCATCTCAGGAGTATATTGTATTCTTTCGAATAAAAAAATAATTTTTATAATCGGTCCACAATTGATCGAGAAATCGGTGAACGTACCTACATAAAAAAATACATAAAGTGGAATGCATAACCTCCTCCTTTTTTTGAAGTCGGTTAAGGAGCCCTTTGCGGCCTACTTACAGTATAAACTTATGAATTTTGAAATTTTAGCTTTGTACAACCAGTAAAACGCAAAATCCCGTTTTTTCCCGTTCCCGTAAGAATTTCGGGAAATGCTTTCTTAATGCTCCCCTACACTCCCCAAGGAACCCACTTGCCAAATTTCAGCTTTCTATGACCAGTAAAACGAAAAATCCCGTTTTTCCCGTTCCCGTGGGAATTTTGGAAAGTTCTCTTTCAATGCTTCCTTACACTCCCCAAGCAACCTACATGCCGAATTTTAGCTTTCTACGACCAGTAAAACGAAAAATCCCGTTTTTTCCCGTTCCCGTGGGAATTTTGGAAAGTCCTCTCTAAATGCTCTTCTACCCTCCCCAAACAACCTACATGCTGAATTTCAGCTTTCTAGAAACATCCCCGTTTTTCCTTTCCCGTGGGAATTTTGGAAAGCCCTCTCTCAATCCTTCTCTACTCTACACTCCCCAAGCAACCTACATGCCGAATTTCAGTCTTCTACGACCAGTAAAACGAAAAATCTCGTTTTTTCCTTATCCCATGGGAATTTCCGAAAATCCTTAAAACTATTTTTTTACTATTATAATTACCTACTTCTATGCCAAATTTGAAGAGTCTAATAATTATAGTTCATAGGATCCCGTTGAACTGAATATATAAATCCCGTTTTCTCCTTATCCCGTGAGAATTTTGAGAAATCCTGAAATTAATGTTTAAACTAATGTAATACCTACTTGTGTATCAAATTTGAAGAGTCTAGTTATTATAGTTACTGAGATAGGGTCACTCGGAATCGAATATATAAATCCCGTTTTTTCCCGTTCCCGTGGGAATTCCCAAAAGTCCTTCCTTAGTGGATGTCTACATTGTATAAGGTATCTTTGTACAAAATTTCAAGTCTCTAGGACCAGTGGTTTGGGCTGTGCGTTGATATATCAACAGTCATTTAGTTTATTTAGACATTTCAACCCCATCGCACCCCATCCAGGGAGATGGTATTTTACGTCCGCCACGTCAGATTTTAAAACCGTTGTTGTTTTCGTAACCAGTGACCCGATAAACTATAGAAACAATACCCATGTTGATTTTCAGACTTTGTCCCCCCATTTCCCCCTTTTAGGGGTTGAATTCCCAAAAAACCTGAAACACGTGTTTAATCATTTATCGTTAGGAGTACTTCTGTTAAGTTTCGAGTAAAATAGTCGATTTAATCTTGTTTCCCCATACAAACTTTGGACCCCCGTTTCACCCCCTTAGGGAATAAATTTTGAAAAATCCTTTCTTAGTGCACCCCTAGACCTTATAAGGAACCTACGTGCCAAATTTGGAATCTCTAGGCCCAGCGGTTTGGGCTGTGCGTTGATATGTCAGTCAGTCAGTCAGTCAGTCAGTCAGTCAGTCAGTCAGTCAGTCAGTCAGTTTCTTCTTTTATATATTAAGATACGTTTGCGCCGGCTTTATATTTTCATTATGAAGGGTAGATGTTAAAGAACATTCTCATTTTTTCTATCTACCTACCTAACTAGCTGACTGACGTCGTAAAATACGCTCCGACTATATTATTTAAATTAATTATAATATCAACACGAACCTTAACGAAACCTAGTGAGAAATCAAGACAGAGGCACCACGGATGTAGGAAATACCACCACGGCACTTTGGTAAGCTTGTTAAAGCAGTTATCATCTTGAAAATGAACTAAAAATCATAACTATTATTTTAATTGCACGCACACAGACACAGAATTTAAAATAACAGCATAATTAGATTTACTAATTAGACAAAATAAGCGGTATTCCGATCAGCTGTTACTGATATCTGTCAACGTCAAATACTGTCACTGACACATCAATTTCCACTGCTGCCAATAAAATAAATCTTAACTACGTTCGGAAACACGTGAAGAGACGCGTTCCGTTTGTCATCTGTTTTAATATTCATCGGTCCGAATTGGACAAAAATTCCAATTCCATTTGAAGTTTTGACTAGGGTCTGAATTGGATGAAAATATTTGGTGCAAAATTTTTCCGTCTAAGTAAAACAACTACGAATGAGTAAAATGCCGCCCAAGTCTGAAATTTGTGCAAAATGTAAAGAAAAAATCTCAGGGAAACATCTCGTATGTTCGAAGTGCAATCTAACTTTTGACCTTAAATGTACAAATAAGGAAAAGATGTATAATCTAATGGACAAGAACCGTAAAGCAGCATGGGCTTGCATTAATTGTCGTCAGTGTAAAGTTAAACAAATAAAGAATAGCACACCCATTGCGTCAAAGAAAACTGCCTCAGCAGTAATAACAACCTCCGAACCAAAGTCTGATCCAACCATTATCAGCCAAACAGGAGAGGACTTTCCAAATGTGATTAAGGCTCTACCACAAGAAGAGTTACTGCCCCAATTACAGCACTATCTTAACAGATCAACAGATAATGTCACCAGAAGGAAACATAATGTACCAATATATAATTCATTTAGTTCCCTTTCTGACAACGACGTCTTTGATATCTCTGTCCTTCAAAATAACACCCTTAATAGAAGCTGTCCTGATTTAACCGTAAATCACAAAGATGATGTAGAAGAAATGAAAAGGAAAATGGTTCAACTACAAGAAAAGCTACAACTATCGGACACCTACATAACCAAACTATTACTGGAAAACGGTGACCTAAAAAAGCAAATATCTAACTGCGATCTTCAAATTAAGCGACTTATATCAATATGCAAGACTACACCGAAGAAAACTCATAAACTTAAAAATATTAAGAGTTCTGGTAGAACTGAAATGGAGCGACCTTTGTTAGGAGATGATACGGACCAAGAAAACTCTGACCCTGCATACGAAACAACAAACACAGATCTGATAAAGGAAAACATAGCGGAAGGAACGGCAGACTTTGAACATAAACATGACTCGGAAATAAACGCTAATAAGAGCAACAAGATATATATACTAGGTGGAAAGCAATTGAAGGGACTAGCTTCTGCACTTCTGAAATCTAGGGAAGACACAAACTACGGGAAATATGAAGTAACTTCCACGATCAAGCCCAACGCCAGCAGTGAAGACATACTGAATGCACCAGATACATTAAATGCTGGTTGTAATGACATTATTATTATAAATGTGGGTGAACATGATTCTAATCCGACAAAACTACTGACTGAGCTTAGTTTTTTCTTAAAATTGCACGCTCAGCCTTTGAAAATAATCATTGGCGCAAAAAACAGCGTCCATCTTAATGAGAAAAAATTAAATGACACTGTACAACTGTTTTGTAAAAATGTTAATAATTGTAAATTTATACATGTAAACAACTTTCCTGTAGATAAAAATTGTAATTATAGACAGCTAATGCTTAAATTGTGCGTGAATGTAAATTTAGTAATTGACTCTGCATATTACGACAGCAAATATTTGGGTTACAACAAATCAACTTCTAAGACATTAAAGGTACGCAATGAAGGAACAATACCTCATTGCTTTCCAGAAATTGTAAATAATGGTAACAAAGTTGTCAATAATGTAAAAAAACTTACACAAAAATTCATAACTAATTATTTCTCCAGGGATAATGTTGGAGAACATGGTCAACATCAACATGTAGCAGAGGGGTTTTTTCGTGCCTAATGGTGATTGTTTTAGTGTATTTCATCAGAATATAGCAGGCCTGATAAGCAAGCAGGAACTAGTAGAACTTACACTAGATGAGCTAGCTGAAAATAAAAATAAAGTTTTTGATGTACTGTGTTTCAGTGAAACTTTTATTAAATTGGGTAGTGAGGGAAATGCACGAATCTCTGGATATCGGCTAGCAACATCCTACTCCAGGTCACACCAAAAGCGTGGTGGTGTGTCAATATTTTGTAGGAACGATGCGCATGTGCAGAAACTATCTTTATTGGATGAATTGTCTGAGGACTATGTTTTTGAATGTTGTGGACTGGAAATAATGTCCATGAAATGTATAGTTATTTGTATCTACAGAACACCAACGTCTGATTTGTCGGTTTTCTTTCTAAAATTGGAACGGCTCATGAGTAGGCTCAAACATAAAACAAAATATAAAATTGTAATCGCGGGAGACCTTAACATAGATATGCTAAAAACCACAGAACATTCAAACCATCTCACTAGAATAGCAAACAATAACAATTTTAGATTGCATATATTTTGTCCTACTCGTCAGAAATCGTGTTTGGATCAAATACTGTCAAATATTCATGACGCTCAAAGCGAAATTCATGATCTAGGCCTGTCTGATCATGAAACTGCACAAAGCATCAAATTTGCAATTACAGATAAAATAAAACCTACCCGATATATTTATTACTATAAAAGGGACTACAGCCCTGAAAATGTGGCAAAGTTCTGTGAATGTCTTGGTAGACTGTCGTGGTCTGATGTATATAATGCAAGTAACATGGCTCTGGCGTTTGATATTTTTTATGACTCGTTTAAACTTTTTTACTGTCTTTGCTTCCCTGTTATGAGACTTAAACGAACTATTAAAATTAAATCCACAAACTGGTTTACAAAGGGGCTAAAAAAATCAGTAGTAACAAAGAGAAGTCTGCGCTTTGCTTACTATAAAAATATAAAAAGTAAAAATACATGTCATAAAAATAGGTACCGTAACTACTCTCGCCTTTTGAAACTATGCATACACCGGGCTCAGAGATTGGCTAATTGTAAATATCTGGCTCACTCTAAAAATACATGCAAAGCTACGTGGGACATAATAAGAAATATGTCTGGAAATAAAATTAATAATATAAATCAATCATATATAGATAAATTAGTAATTAACGATAGAACATTAGATAGCCCTATTGACATTGCCAATGCTTTCAATGATTACTATATTACCATGACAAATTCAGATCAGGACATTAAACTCAAGTCAGACACTTCGCATATAAACTCAAATAACTCAAGTCTCTTCTTGGCTCCAACAGATGAACACGAAATTGCAAGAATTATAGAATCTCTTTCGACGACAAACTCAACAGGATACGATGATATTCAAACAAGTATCTTAAAAATATGTAGGTTCATAATTTCACCAGTGTTGAGTTACTTGGTAAATATGTCGTTCACAAACGGTATATTTCCAGAACCTTTAAAAATGTCACTGGTTAAGCCAATCCACAAAAAGAATAATAAAGAAAGCATAGAAAATCATAGACCAATCTCTTTGATACCGGTGATATCAAAGATATTTGAAAGGGCAATGCATAAGCGTGTAACTACCTTTCTTGATAAATTTAAATTAATTAAGCCGCAACAGTACGGGTTTCAAAGGGGTAAATCGACAACATTAGCTGCCTTTTCATTAATAAATAAAGTCCTGGGCTACATGGACAAGAGCATGCCGGTGACTGCCGTCTTCTTGGATATGAGTAAGGCGTTCGACTTTGTGTCCTACGAAATACTTTTAAAAAAGTGTGAGCTTTACGGAATCAGAGGCACTGCAAATGAGTGGTTGAGGACATATTTATGTAATAGGACACAGTTTGTACAGATAGCGCATGTCAATTCCAAAAACACTGTTACTGTATGTAAGTCTTCCACCAAAGTGAACAGAGTTGGGGTACCACAGGGTAGTATTCTGGGACCTTTGCTCTTTTTATTGTATATCAATGATCTTCCTGATATCACAGAGTTTGACTGCACGCTTTTTGCTGATGATGTTTCTATTATAATCCCTTGTACTGACATAAATAAATATAATGATAATATAAATAACGCAATCTGTAAAGTTATAGTGTGGCTACACAATAACAACTTACATGTAAATATAAATAAAACAACATACATTCAATTTGTAAACCGGAATGGTAGAAAACAGTCCTTAAAAGTATCTTTTGATGATGAAGTTATTGAAGAATCCTGTCAGACAACATTTTTGGGTATTCTCTTGGATGACAGATGTTCTTGGGTCAGCCATATTGAAAAATTGTGTAATAAAATAAATTCCTTTGCATACGCCTTATGGAGACTAACAAAGATCTGCAGTAAAATGGCCGCCATTCGGGCATATCACGGATATGTTTGCTCGTTACTAAGATATGCCGTCCTTTTATGGGGAAACTCGCAGCACGCAAATCGAGCTCTTATAGCTCAAAAGCAATGCATCAGAGCAATCTGTGACGTTGATATAATGACATCTTGTAGACCGTTGTTTAAGGATCTGCAGTTGATGACGGTACCATGCATTTACATATATGAAATCTGTCTATTTGTCAAAACGAACCCAGATCTCTTCAAATCTAATCGAGATGTATGCAACTTCAATACGAGGTACCCTGAAAGGTTGTTTGTACCCCGCAAAAAAACAGCTCTGTATGGTAAGAACACGTTTTGGATGTCTATTCATATTTATAATAAGCTAAATGATGACATCAAACAGTTGCCTTTGATAATGTTCAAACGTAAACTTAAAGCTTGGCTTGTGCAAAATGCTTTCTACTCTGTAGCCGAATATTTTTCCTTTTTTGACAAATAATGAATGCATACTTGCTTAGATTAGAATACTTAAAATTGACATTAGTTATGATTTACCAGCGGATTATTGTTAAAATTGGCTTAGTTATAGTTGTTAAAATCATTGTTAAAATTTACATGTCACTTTAATGAACCGTAATAATAATTGTAATGTTTAGTAATATTTATTGTAAAATTTTGCATGCCAGATTCTGGCGAAATATGTGAGCCATTATATATTATTGTTTTGCCATCTTCTGTACCATATTTCAAGCGAAATAAAGTTATTTGTATTTGTATTTGTATTTGTATTTGTCATAATGACGAGTACACGAAAAGCACATGTCTAGTTGCCCTATTTGAAAATGAGATTTAAAGCTTAAAATGTAGAGCTCGCAAAGTACTATAACTTACCACTGGATTAACCTTTTCGACGCCAACGACACATATATCAGCGCCGCAGGTTCTACGCCAGCGGCTGATATGTCAGTCACGACGTGCAGAGCGATATTTACCTACATGCATATCTGTAGGGTTCAACTTCGCGTTTGACATTCCGGTGGCATGGCGTATGAGTGAGAGCTGTTGTATTTTGACAGAGCGTTGAAAAGGTTAAATATGGATATCTGAAAATAATTTATATTTTATTAAATTTTAAAGAAATGGTTAGTACCATAAGTAATTGTTCGAAATAGCTAACTTTCAAGCCGCTGTAATTCAAAATGTTGCTTAGGTGACTACCTACTAATAATAATTCAATAAAGCAATAAATTAAAAAAAAAATAATATCCATGACTAAAAAAGAAAAAGCTTGTAAACATACGTGGAGGTAATAACATCTCCATGCAATGTTTCACTTAGTAATAATTTAGGATTAAATATGCATTCGTAGACTTGGGTTTTCTTTCAGTGGCTGCTTGAAGCCCCCTCCGTCCTTTTTGTAGGCTCGGCTAATCCAGCCCTATACCTAGGACAAACAGGCATTACAATTGGCTAGGTTTCATTCAGACCACAGGCATAATAAAAATGAAAACTTGAGTTCAACTTACATTGTACTTTGGAAAGAAGGTACTTAAATAATCTTTGAATGAAAATTGACGTTAGATACGTTCATAATAAAAATACTGATAATAAATTAAAAGTAAAGATACATTTTTATAAACAAGCTTTTATTTAAATGCTCTAAAAATAATGAAATAAACCTTCAATTAAATCAAACCCATTAATTTATTACATTACACCATTTTTATAATACATGATAAATTTATTTAAAAATTATATATTATTGTCTTATTGTCGATTTTAACCTACCTACTCATTAAAGGTTCAATATTTATATGGTGAATCTATACATATAATAAATCTGTAACAAGTCGGTGTCTGTACATTGAAGATATTTGAGAAAAACTGTCACTAGGGCTATTTACTAGCGCAATAGAACCCAAAACAATGTTTTTTAGAATTATTGTCTGTTTGTCTGTTTATCTGTTTGTTCTGTTTGTCTGTTTGTCTGTGCGTTTGTGCGCGCTAATCTCAGAAACGGCTTAACCTTGAAGGATGCGGTTTTCACCGATATTTTGGTATTTTTTTGGATTAACATTTAGTGTTTGTTTCATTTGAATCAGTTCACAAATAAGAAAGATACGTCTATTTTAAGAATTTATAGAACAGTTTTTAGAAGTAGTGACTTGGGAGTAGGTACGGTGTTGAATGTGAACGCGGGTGTGCGGTGGGGGGGGCGGGTTGCGGGGGGCGCGGGGGGGGGGGGGTATTTTTTTTTATATCGAGGAACTAAGGAGAGCCATAATCGTTATCGTTATCGTGACTCATCTGACCAGCTGTTCAGCTGCAAGGACGCGGAGGCGTTGAACATCAGAGGCCCATTGGCGCCGAAAGCCATAAGGTAGACTCGGGCGGATACGCCGTCACAGTACCGGCTTCTGGTTTGTGGCGTATAGTGGGTGTTATATCTTTTGAGGATATATCGGTGGCTGAATTGAAATTCCAGAAAATGCGAAATACGTATAATAAAAATTAGAATGATGTGGTTGTTACAGAGGTCGTAGGGCAAGTGAGAATGACATGACATTTTTTAACTATTATATTAAACGCCTAGAGAAATGGCGAAGGCAACACACACGGTGACGATGATTGCTGTGATCTCGTTGACAGGCTTGAGCCTGGACATACTCCCGGCCGTTGAAAGCTCGCTTTCAACACTGAAGCTCCTCTGCTGTAGGTAGTTTGCATAGGCGCACGAGAGAGCGACGCACGCAACCTTTGGCAGTGGTCACATCTGCCACTCGGGCGATTCCATCGATCCCGGTGATGAGGCGCTGCACTCGACCGAGACTCCAGGATAGAGGAGTAATGTTGTCCTCGGCCAGAAGAACCATATCTCCGACGTTTAGTCTTGCGTTGCCTGTTTTCCACTTCGTCCTTTGCTGCATTTCAGCGACATACTCCTTCTGCCATCTTCGCCAAAAGTGCTGTCTGATCCTTTCGACTCGTTCGTAGCGTTTTAGCTGGCTCTCGCTGCAGTTTTCAAGGCTAGGTGATGGTGGAGCAGTCAAAGGTCTCCCGATGATGAAGTGTCCGGGAGAAAGGGATAAAAGGTCATTAGGACTTGATGATAGGGGGCACAAGGGACGACTATTTAATATTGCCTCCACTTGTGCAAACAAAGTGGAAATTTCCTCAAATGTGAGATGGCTAAGGCCAATAACGCGTTTTAAATGATGTTTAGCCGATTTCACGCCGGCCTCCCAAATGCCACCGAAATGAGGCGAGTAAGCCGGTATAAACATAAACTTAATCGACTGTTGACTTGCAAAATCAGATAGAGGCAAGTGAGTCTGTTTTATGAACGATCCTATCTCCTTCGCAGCGGCTACAAAGTTAGTACCATTATCGCACATTATTTACCTACATTGCTTTACCTCTGCGTGAGATAAAACGCCTAAATGACATTATAAAAGCATCCTTGGCTAGGTCACTGACAGCTTAAAGATGAATGCATTTATAACGCAAGCATACGAATAGACACAAATAACACTTAATCAAACTACTTCCACGTCCTTTACGGTTCACTATGGAAAATGGTCCGGCAAAATCTAGACCAACCGATACGAACGGATAACCCGGGTGTACGTGCTGGGGTGGTAAATTTCCCATTTTAAGTTGCAACGTTTCACCCCGTAGACGCCTACATCGCACACAATTTTTGACAGTTCGTCGAGCAAGATGGCGCCCGTTGATTGGCCAAACTGTTTCTCTTACTGTTGCCAACAATAATTGCGGGCCGGCATGCATAGTCTCGATGTGCTTTTGAGCAAAAAATAATTTGGTTAATTTATGAGATGAATGAAGTAAAATCGGGTGCTTCTTCTCGTACGAATAGCTTGGCGCGCCTAGACGCCCGCCCACGCGTATTACCTTATCCTTATCGAAAAGTGGAGATAATGGTATAATTTTATTTTTACTATTTAAGGGCCTTCCCTTTGAGAGCAATTCGTATTCAACCGGAAACGATTGCTTCTGAGCAATAATGCATAGTGCGTGGAATGAGTTACGCAACTCGTCAGCCGATGAAATACTTACGCGTTTGTTGCTTTTGGCTTTAAATTTGAAAATAAATCTTTCAATATATGCAACAACTCTTTGAATTATATTTTTGACGAGTTCATCATTTTGTTCCTCTCCTAGTTGCCATAGGCATCGTGTACTTAAATAACTTGCACTCGCGGTGCCGTAAGTTAATGTGTTCAGTATTAATGTTTGAATGGGCTGAGACTCGTTTTCCCGCCACAGAATAAGTTTTAAATACCTATTATTCTTGTCGACTAATACCTGGCGGTAGATTTTTTCGATGTCGCCGGTAAGTAGGTATTTGTACTGCCTAGCGCGTATAAGAATGGAAAAGAGTGAATCTTGAACGTTCGGGCCCACCAGTAGAATGTCATTTAATGAATAACCTGACGTGGAGGGCGCCGAGCCATCGAACACTACGCGGAGCTTTGTGGACTCGCTTTCTTGTTTTAAGACGGGATGATGACATAAGTAGTAGCTAGGGTTTAAACTAAAATTATGGTTGCTATTAGAAAAAGATAGATGTCGCAAATCACGATACTCATTAATAAATTTAGTGTATTGTACTTTAAGCGTTGAATTTCGTTTTAATCGTTTTTCTAACTTAATAAATCGTTGCTTTGCAAGATTGTAGGTATCACCTAAGCAGTCGGCTGGCTCCTTTAAAGGTAGTCTAACGCAGAATCGACCTTCTGAGGTACGGGTCGTAGTTGCACGAAAATGGCTTTCGCACCGACTTTCACCTTCGTTCATTATAGTACATTTTGGAACCTCTTCTAATTCCCAAAATTTTGTAATAAGTTTTTCGACGTTTTCATTATTTGACCTTGAAGTTACGACGTGATTGCAATGTATATTTTTATTTGACATTATTGGATAAATGGGACCGGATATTATCCAGCCTAAATGTGAATTTCTTAGTTTGGGACCATTGATTCCCAACGAGTATTGTTCATTCCCTAATATATTCCAAAATAAATCGGTTCCTATGAGTACATCAATAGGGCCGGGCTGGTTGAACCCTGGGTCGGCCAGCCGAATGTGTGCTGGCCATTTTAACGAGCTGACATCTATAGGAGTCTTTGGTAAGTGACCCGTCACCTCTTTTAGCACAAAACATGATGCTAATGTACTAAAATCGCTATTTATTGAATTAATTCTTATCTTGCAGGTTTCGTTTATATTATTTGTTATTGTATTGCCTATACCTATGACCTTTAGCGAGTCAATGGGTAAAGATTGTAATGATATTCTGGTCTTTAGGGACTCAGTGATAAAAGTAGATTGACTGCCACAGTCCAATAGAGCGCGAACCTTGACCTTTTGCTGGCCAAGCGGATTCGACACTTCTATCATGGCAGTTGACAATAGAACTTGACTTGATGAATATTGTTTTGCATAATTGACAGATATTTCTTCTGATTCGTTGACGTTGGCGTGGTTGCTTGTTGAGTATGCTGGACGGTGTAGAAGCGTATTGTGTCGCTGGTTGCAGTCGCGCTCGCGGCACGGCCCCATGCGACACGCGCTCGCGGCGTGACCCTGTCGTAGGCAGTTGACACATAACCTGAATTTAGTTACGTCCAACATTCTCTCATCAACCCCTTTAGCCTTAAATGTTGGACAATCGTAGACTCTATGAGGCTCATTACAAACAATGCATGTTAATGAGCTTGTTTTTTTATGATTATTATTATTATTGGTGCTTGCAAACGATTTTACAAAGTTGTTATGCGGTTGCCTGAAATTGTTATGATAATAGTTATTGTTTGGCGCTGGCCGTGCTGAGGGCATAGGAGGCATGGAGGACGTGGTTGGTCTCGCGATATAATTGTCTGGCCGGCTGCTGCGATTTAAGGACTCTAGAACATCAGCGCGGTCAGTTAAAAACTTATTAAATTCTTCCAAGGTAGCAACGTCCCCGGCTAACGTGTTACGACACTCCTCCCATTTTAATAGCGTATTACTGTCTAATTTAGCAGATAACATAAATACTATGAGCACGTCCCACTTATCCGTCGGTTGGCCTAGACTAGCCAGAGCGCGTAAATTTTTTGTTACATGGTCAACCAAGAACCTTAAGGACCGTTCAGACCCCCGTGTAATTTGTTTTATATTTAGCAATGACGTTAAATGATGATTTATTAACATTCTTTTATTGTTATATCTATTGCACAGTAGTTTCCAAGCTTCAGTATAATTTTTTGCAGACACTTCTAAGTTTGAAATAATTCTGGCAGCATCGCCCTGTAGATATGATATCAAATAATGAAACTTGTTTACTTCTGGTATGCGATCGTTTTTATGTATTAAATTATCGAATGTGTCATGGAACTCCAACCAATGGAAATAAGAGCCGCCAAATTTAGCAATTTGAATTTGAGGCAACTTTAAACCAATGTCTTGCCGTAGATGCGAATCGTCCATACAACATGACGCATTGTGAACAGAATTGCGCCGTTGTTCACATTCACTTCTTTTTTGAAAAATCTCGATTAAGTTTTTAGCAGTAGCTATGTTTATTATAAAATCCCTTTCGATTTTATCGCGTTCATCGATTTCAGATTGGATATTTGACGGATTTAAAACTTCTATTTCATTTTGCAAGTCGTCGAATCTAACCGACAATGCCTCGAATTTTGCTAATCTCAAATTTAATTCAGTTAATTCAATACTGCTTAGTTCTCTTTCACTAGTAAAACCCTTTAAATAATTTTTAAATTTAGTAATCTGTCCTTTGGCGGACACTCTTTTGGTTAGTAATTCATTATAACGCTTACTATCATCGGGAGACATTGTAAGTCAGTTATTCGACGAACGATATAAAAACAATCAAAATTTAAGTTTTTGTTTATCAAAATAATAAGTGAAATAAAATGGCTCACGTTCCTCGTCTCGGTGTCACCTGCCGTTCGGGAAATCGACGTGCGCACAGCTGATCCTCGGGTCAATGACCCCGAGCGCCGGCTCCCGCGCAGTTCGCAGGTAAGCGACGGAAGCTGGAATAGTCGGCAACTTATATGTTAAAAACAGTTAATTATTTAGATGCACTGAATAAAAGGGTTTGATTTACTTTAGACTTGTTATGACTAGTTTAAGATTTACTTGAGAACTTTGAGACTTGATTTATGCACTAATACACCTTAGCACTGAAAACGCTTGGGTGAATAGTACATACATAAATGCACGCCTGCAATCCTAATGGAGGTAGGCAGGGCAGCTACTTTTAGCGATTTAGGTGTAAACTAATAGCCTACTTCCTTAGTCGGTTCTTACGACATCCACGGAGGAACTGGAGTGGTGTAATTCTACCCCGACACCACACGGGTAAATAGGGTTGCTGCTATTGTTGTAACTAACGTAAATATGTAGGTACTAAACTTGAACACGAGAAGCGATCGTGCAAGAAAACCAGCGGCAAGCCTAGTATTGCCTACACAAGCCGCTTCCCGATGAGCACAGACAAACCTTGCTAAATAAAATTACGGATTACGGAAATGTTATAAATTATTGATTGAATAGGTTGTCTGGCAAAGATTGTTCTGGAACAATAATGGTGACTGCTACCTGCCTGTCCTTGCTTTGTTATATAATCTAAATTGACTGTCTTGCGGTGCTCAGTAAATGGTATTTATCTTATTGTATGTATTTTATTGTAATTGTAGACACCGATTATTTTATACCTATGGTTTACTCGCGATCCCTCCCGGATTCGTACGGCCCCCACCACTAGGTACTTAAGTTGAAATTTTTATATAAATAAAATGCACCTATTACGTATGCAAATGTATAAATATTATAGAAAATATCTATATACGAGCACGATGACGAAAGCCGTATTAAAATCCGTTCGGACCTGATCACGCTCAAATTGATGGACAAAGACAGACAGACAGACAGACGTGGCTATAGTTAATAATATACTTTATTTTATAGTAGTTAAATTATGTAGTGATTGCGATTATTTATTGCTTTAATTTAATGATTTATAGTAACACCTCTGTTTATTTTTATGTTTGGGGTAGTTTTAACGAATAGTATGATCTAGAATAGTTCGCAAATTCTGGATTTTTAGGCCACTAAAGGCAGAAAATACTTTATTATGCACAAATGGATGACGATATTAAATAGTTTAGCGTGGATTTTCTAGGTTTATTAAAAGGAAATTGGAAATTTGGAATGAAGGATGGACACTTATCTTTGGATGACCGTGCCGCTTCTCGATGTGATACTTTAGCGGTAGCACTGCTCGATTCTCGTTCCTTCTTCCTTAGGCTTGAGTCTGGATCCCGTGACTTTAGTCCGTCGCTGCAAGGCTCCAACTCTTGATTGGTTCTTGATGTAATTAGTGACTTTCTGTGTCATATATTTTCTTGATTTTTTCTTCTTTTCGCGGATTCTTGTTGTTTTTTAGTTCCCCTCATGGGCCACCATGTTATATCTTTTGAGGATATATCGGTGGCTGAATTGAAATTCCAGAAAATGCGAAATACGTATAATAAAAATTAGAATGATGTGGTTGTTACAGAGGTCGTAGGGCAAGTGAGAATGACATGACATTTTTTAACTATTATATTAAACGCCTAGAGAAATGGCGAAGGCAACACACACGGTGACGATGATTGCTGTGATCTCGTTGACAGGCTTGAGCCTGGACAGTGGGACCTTAACAACCACTGGCCTGTAGCTGCCCGTATCGCGACGTAGTATATACCCGGGTAAACCTAAAACTTAAAGGCGCCATCTGATTCGCTAAAGATTCAGCCGACACTCCTGCCCGAGGCACCAGAGAGCCAAAGTGATAGGACAGGACTGTAGGGCGTGTGCAGTCAGGATGAGGAGTGGGAGGATAGAGTCAGCCCAAATTCTAGCATTGTAAAACCAACATGAGGAAGATAGATACTATACTTGGTGTGTTATAAATATAGGCAGGAGATATGACTGCTAATTTGTGGATGCGTCTCCATTCGTGGACCGTGGGTTTGGATTTTCATTCGCCTCCTCGGGTTCTGATTCGGTGTCTGTTTCCGGATTTTTGTACATATGTTCAGCTTCTTTTTTAATTTTTTTGCGATCCACGGCTATTGATTTCCAGGTCTCTAAGTTTTTTCCCGAGTAGTTATATACGTCGTGTGTGAGCGAATCTTCCCATGTGTAAATCGGCCGGCCTATTTTTTTCCTTGGTTCCGTATAGGCTAATGCCGCTTGAATCAGGTGTGGTACTTGTCGTCTAATAATGTGCCCGTAGTACGAGATTCTGCGGACTTTTATTATCTTTGTGATCGTTTTCCCGTCGAGTATTCTATGTATTTTCTGATTAGGGGGATCTTTGGCTACCTGAAGCATGTCCTTTAAGATGTAGCGTTCGTACTTTCGGAGTCGTGATCTATTAGCTTTTGTAAGCGATGTCACATTGAGACCGTATGTCATTGTTGGGGATATGACCATCTTGTACATTAGCCTGGCTATTTTCCACTCTATCTTGTGCTCATTGATGAATCGTGTTAGGAGTTTAGAGTTGCGGATTGCCTTCCCGCAGCGGGTTTTGATGGAGGCTTTTCTGTTGTGTGTTGCGGTTATGACTGTACCAAGATATTTGAGCTCAGGCACGGGTTCGATTTGAATGCCTCCGAGGCACATGAGAGGTTGCGTTGTCGCTCCAGGATTGACCGGGTCCCTTTTTATGAGTTTCGTCTTCGTGCCGTTGACCTCGAGGCCCACTGTGCGAAAAAGGACCTTCAGTTGTGTTACAATACGGTCTAGTGTTTCAAAGCATTCACTTATGATTATGAGGTCATCTGCAAATGATAGGATCATCGGAAGATTAATTTCCTCATCCTGGTCCAGTTTCACTGCTTCATCTTCCTCTTCTAATGTTCTGAGTACGTCATCCATTAGGATGGTAAATAGTCTTGGTGACAGTGGGCAGCCTTGCTTTACCCCTTTGCATTTGTTGATAATTTCCGAATTCTGGCCGAACCATGTTATAAATGTTCTTTCTTTCATGCAAGCTGCGATTATTCTGTTGGTCAGGTGAATGTTCGATCGCGTGGCTAGAATGTCTTTGAGGGCGTTGAGATCTACATTATCGAATGCCTTTTCAATATCTAAGGCCGCAACATAGAGTTTTCTTCCCGCTCTCCAATTACTGTCTAGCACTCTTCGTAAAGTAAAGATGTGATCATCTGTAGACCTGTTTTGTAGGAATGCTGCTTGGTAGCTACCTAGGGCTTCTATTTCTGCATCTAATCTTTCAAGGAGATAGTTGGCATAAATCCTGTAGCCCACGTTGCAAATAGAGATTCTTCTGTAATCGGCAATTGACCTTGGGCATGCCTTTTTAGGGATGGGTACTTGTTTTGTTGTAAGCCAATCGTCTGGCACTATATTGTTAATCCACGCCTCGCGCATTACGTTCGTGATCTGGATTATGAATTCAAGCGGCGCTGCTTTGTATAGTTCTGGTGAGATTTGGTCTGTGCCCGGTACCGTACCGTTTCTCATTTTAGCAATGATCTTACTTACTTATACCCTCTACTTGTGGGCCTTCTCCTACACACATTCCAATTTCCTCGTTATTGATGATGCAAGTAAGGGGGCCTTCGCTTTTCTTCAGCTCCGCTATCCAGCTCGACATAGGTATAAAGCTCCCTCCGCGTTGTCTGTTGGCGGGCTGTTTTTTGTATCCGCGTAAAAACTTGTACGTAAGTTTCATTCTTTGAGACCTGTGTGCTTTGCTTAGGTCTTTGAAGAATGTCGTGCAGAGTTGATTAAAGTCACGTGCTCGGACTTCTTGCAGCTTTTTTCTAGCCTCTTTTACCCTATTGCTAGCGTGCGGGTCCCCGGGGGACTTATTTTTTTGGAAGAGGGCTGTTTTTAAAAATGCTAGAGCTCGTCTACTTTCAGTAGTATTTATGTCCGAAATTGCCGGGATCCTTGTTATCGCGGCCTTTATAAGAATTTCATTTAGCTCCTTCCAGGTGGGGTTCTTATTGGTTCGTTGAGAATCTTGTATGATATTATCAAATTGGATATGGAGGCGGTCTTTCACTTCTTGCTGGAAAGCGTTTCGCACTTCCGTGATACGCAACGCTTCCAAATCTAGCGTTTTGTAATTAAATGGAATGGGTGGCGGCTTACTTTTTACGCGTCGGCCCTGGCTGAAATTAGCCTTCTCAAAGCTTGGGAGCCGAATAGATCCCCATATTAATTTATGATCCGAGTTTACTAAGTCGGTCCACTCGCCCTTTATGGCTTGAAAAAATAATGGCCGACGGCGGCTGGTCAAAATATGGTCGATTTGTGATCTTTTGTTCCCCGATACCCACGTTATTTTGCACGAGGGGCGGCCCCACGTGTTGTTAACTTTAAGATCGTGTTGTTGAACAAAACTGGCTAAGAGATTGCCGTTGACATTCGAATCATGATGGTACAGATTTTTCTTAGAAACGTGCGCACTCATATTGTTCATGTCTTTTATTCCAAGGTGTGCATTGAAGTCACCTAGTATGATAGGAAATGCATGTCGTGGTGCTTGTCGTAGTAGTGTGCCGATACTGGCTAGGCACGCGGTAGCCCCCGCCGGCACATGTGTGTTGATCACAAATAGCTCTATCGGCGATTTTCTGTTCGCTAAGTGTACTTTGAGGTGAGCCGCGATAATATTTGGGTATTTCGAGTATTTATTGACTATTTCATATTTCAGGTGTTTGTTAATAAGTAGGGCTACCCCCCTTCTTTCTCGTGCTTTTTGCCCTCCGTGGAGGAGCCAATGATATTCATTGGATGTGTAGTCCCCTCTTGTAAGATGCGTTTCTTGGATGCCAGCTAATGTTATATTTCGTGCTGCTAGCTCCTGGTCGATGCGGTTTCTATCTCTCACGGATGCGCAGCCTCTTACATTCCATGTAGCAATCGCTATCACGCTGCATGGTTCGGCGTTTTCAGGGACCACTGTGGGACTTGGTCGTATTAAGCGTCGGCCAGTAGCATCGACTTCATGCCAGCTGTTGATTGAGCTATGGATTGTTTGAGTCGACTGTGTTTGAATGGTGGCTGTAGGGGTGCTTGTCAGATGCGGATCTGGCGTATCATTTATTTTTCCATAGCTCGGTATCAGCAATTCTTGGGGTAGTCTGTTGTTGTCATCCACACACAGGCGTGATATATCTAGTGCGTCATAGTGCTGATTTTTGAAAAGTAGATTGATTTCAGCTACGGCATGTTCTAATCTATTTGGTGAGAACGTATGTGCCGTTATGTGGTTGTTGGTCGCGTTAACGTGGTGAACTGTTATGCTCATGCCATAATATTCGGCTGCCGCCAGAATTACATCTGCACCACCCCATGTGCCATCAATGTACTGTGCTGCGATGTATTGTTTTATATCGCTGGGGCTTTGGCGGTTCGGTTCGAGGTTGCTAAGGATGGCTGCAAACATATTTATCTGGTCCTGGTTGTCATCTACGTACTTAGCAAGGTCGCGCCTAACCGCTCTATGGTCGAATGTGTTGCCAAATATTTCACTGTAACGATTTGCGATGGCCCTGTATAAGCAATTACCATCTTTTGGTATTGTAATCACGTTCGCTTCCCCGTTTCTCGTGGTAAAGGTTCTCTGCATGGTGGATAGCTTTATTGCTGTGGAAAAAGCTTATAAAACTAGGGGGTGGGCAATGCAAGATTGACCACCGGTACCTACCTAATGTCGATGACAGGAAGGGTTTTGTAGAGGTACAGATATGTAGTTTATTGTGATATCGCGTAAAATCGATAGATTTAGTAGTTTTTATAAATAGGAAGGAATGGCAAGTTACACTTTGAAGAGGTACCTACCTACTTGGAGTTTAAGACAGGGTCTTTTTTTTTTGTTCGCGATGTAACTTTTTTTTTTATTAGCCTATGCCAGATGTGGCCGTACCAGGGCGCTTTTGGTAGGACAAAGGCGTTACACGTGTTTATGCGTTTTTAGAAAGTTTGGTTCGTTAGTTTTTAGCCAAAAAGGCGGGAATCGTAGGTATGTACCGTGTATTAAGTAGCTTGGCTGATATGGTGTTCCAGCGTGCTCACCGTCGTACCTTACCAAAGTATTTACAAGTTCATAAAATGGGCCTTATCTTATGTAAATTAGTAGTAATACAATTATTTACTGCTTATTAAATTGTTGCGATTCTTTGAAACTCGAGTTACGTCAACCGGGGGCACTTATGTTATACCTATGCCCTGATGGGCGTAGTTTAGGTTCAAGGGTCCTAGTTTGCGACGTCGCGATGTTTTCGTAACTTAGCCGCGACCACTGTAATTAAACGTCTACCTATGCTGTTACAGTTAATTAAACACTAGTACAGTTTGGAACGAGCTCACCGCGGGATTTCGTAGCTCCTTTCTCTGCTTAGTCTAGACTCTAGGCTAGGCTGTGCGTCTAGTATACTCTAGAGTACACGTGGGAGCTCCGATGGCACATTTTGCAGTTGCCGAGGCCGCCTGATGGTAGAGAAATCCTTGGTACTTTCTAGTCGCAGATTGTATTTGCACTAGCTGCACTTAAACCCACTGTTTAGGTATCACTTAACACTATTACTTCACTGCACGCAACTTTAGGAGATTTGCCTAATCACCTACGCTCGTTTTTGGGCAACGCTGGCTTGTTGCGTCGAGTCCTTTTGTTTAACTTTTTTTTTTTTTTTTGTAAAAGGGATCGTGAATACGAGAAGAGCTCACTTTGCGAAGCGACCACTCTCGACCGTGTCCACAACCCGAATCCTCGAGGAACTAAGGAGAGCCATAATTGATGAAAAAGCAAATTGGATAAAAAAATAAGCTGCCCAAATTACTAATTCCACGCGGACGGAGTCGCGGGCAAAAGCTAGTATAAAATATAATCATAAAACTAAAACTACAATATAAAAATAACTTCAAGATTTGCCGCCAAAGGCATTGACCCCACGCTGGCCGCATTACCTCTTTATTTATTGTAATTTAATTTATTTTTAATTCCGTAATAGGTACTCAGAGGCCCGGGTAGCCCGGGATCGAACCGAAGGCCCTCTGGTTGAAGGACCATGATGATGATGATGATGATGTATGGGGACGCCTCGCTGAGCCAGGCGGGCTGTCGACCGTTTTGCACAGTCATTCAGCCCAGTTCCCCGTGGTTGGAGCCGACGGTTACTGTCCCAGCAGCGCTCCCACACAGCATCTCTCCTCGAATCTTCTCGTTCTCCTGCTGAACATAAGGACATCTTTGAGGAAGGACCATAGGTCAATCCACTAATAATAATAGGTAATAATTAATATTTAATTTCAGATGTAGTCTATAATGACGTTAGTAACATTGGACGTCCTCAGACTCGGTGGAGCGATGATCTTCGCAAGGCGGCTGGCAAGAGCTGGATGAGACTGGCCGAGGATCGTGCTCAGTGGCGTGCCAAGGGAGAGGCCTATGTCCAGCAGTGGAAGAGCATAGGCTGATGATGATGAAGATGATGATGAACAGTGAATACTTAAACTAAGGGTTAGTTACACTACACAGAACATTTTACGCATAAGTTCTAAGAAATAAAAAAAATAAAAAATGCAATACAAGAAATTAAAATAAAATACGATACAACCTACGAAGAAGGGCAGTGTAGCTGCACGGGGTGCTTCAGCCACGGCGAGTCCCATTGGTCGGCCAGCACGCCCAGGACCAGGACCGACACGATTTTTTTCTGAAACCGTTGACTTTTTAATATTGTTATAAAACAAACCTAACCTAACCTAATGGGTTCTGTATGATGCCGTTTTAATAAATTCTGAAAAGTTTACGGTTTCAGAAAAAAATCGTGTCGGTCTTTTGACCCATTCGATGTTTTAATACATTCGATCTTTCGTACTTCGGTATTGTAATACATACCCGCAGCGGGGTATGTATTACAATACCGAAGTACGAAAGACCGAATGTATTAAAACATCGAATGGGTCAAAAGACCGACACGATTTTTTTCTGAAACCGTTGACTTTTTAATATTGTTATAAAACAAACCTAACCTAACCTAATGGGTTCTGTATGATGCCGTTTTAATAAATTCTGAAAAGTTTACGGTTTCAGAAAAAAATCGTGTCGGTCTTTTGACCCATTCGATGTTTTAATACATTCGGTCTTTCGTACTTCGGTATTGTAATACATACCCTAGCAGCGAGACGGATCGCTTCCTTAAGATGGCGTGAAAACCATCTACGGCTTATTGTTCACGGAACTGTACCACATACCACGACTACAGGGCATACGCCGATAAACGATATCATACGCCGGTTGCCACCGTCAACGTGCCAAGTTTACTTGAGCCGACAGGTATTGCAAGAGACGATGGAAAGAGACCAGACGGTATGAGTTTGATTCCATTGAAGATGCGTCGGGTGCTGGTATAGGATGCAACCTGTTCAGACACGCTGGCCCCTTCCCATTTACATGGAGCCAACAACAGAGCTGGTGCAGCTTTTGAAGCCGCTGAAAAAGTGAAAGCAAACAAATACTGGGGTTTAAGGTATAAGTTGGCAGCCGACCACACGCAGCAACAGCAGACGACGTGTCGCTAGCTACGGAGGGAATTTCATAGAAATAAGGTATAAGTTGGCGTAGCTAGCGACACGTCGTCTGCTGTTGCTGCGTGCGGTCGGCTGCCAACTTTTACCCTTAGGCTCCGAATATGACTTTGTCCCATTCGGTGTCGAGACACTTGGTCCGTGGGGTCCCAGCGCTATGAGGATATTTAAGGAAATAGCAAAAAGGTTAGTCGACGTCACGGTAGACCGAAAAGCTGGCTGACCTCGGACAAAGAATTAGTTTGCTATTCAAGGAGGGAACGCCGCCAGTATCTTTAACTGAGACGAAACGACATAAATTCCTACCAATTCAGATTTATTGGAACTAAGATTACAAATATTAAGAAAAAAATAAGAATGAATAAAACTTAATTATAAACTAAATATGTAACTTAAAAACTACTAGATTTAGTTTAAAAAAGGCCCCCGTGGTATCGTACCTAAAATGCTGGCAGCATTCCCTCGTTGAATGGCGATAGTGATTCCCACCTATTTACATAGTGGGATCGTAACAGGTATCTCAGCTTCTTTGGAAACTTTAAAAAGAACAAATTATGTTATTAAATAAAATAAATGGTCTTTTTATAGTACTATGATAATGATGCCCTGTCAAGTGATAATTATGGGCCCTACAGAACCATGCAAATAGCATATCCAAATAATGTTGAAATACGAGGCAATGAACTAGTATTTAAGAAAAAAACTTACATTGCTTACTGAGCAATTATTTGGGGCCAGAGAGTGAGCGGTGGGACGAGCGACGCGATGAGCGGTAGCGGTTTTTAAACATAAAACTGACTTGTGACAAAGGTGTTTCACTCCGCAGTTTAGGTATGCTCGGCCGGCGCGCCTCCCGGGCAGGCGTATGGCAGTAGGTTGTCGCTCGGCAATACTCGGCATTCGGTTCGCACGCTAGCCGCGTCGCGCGTAATTATTTTTCTGTGATTTTTGCAAAAAACAGTGACTTCCAAACGATCTTTTAATCCGTATAAAAGTTACTGTTGCGTTTAAACTTTTAAAGGTAGTTTACTGAATTAATACACACTGTTATCTTTCTTGATTTATATACCTACCTAAATATCGGCGAGTGTGAACCCCTGTGCTCTTGGTTTCGGTTCAGCGGTGCCCAACGGAATATGAACGCTTGCATCACACGATAAGTTTCAATTTCGCGTGCAAGCAGTTAACGGTCGTAAGAGTAGGCAAATTTTTATACCTAAAGTTGACTTTTGTTCGAGAGTGATCCTTCTGTACTTTAGTACTATTATTTAGGTATTCTGTGCTTGTGATTGACTCCTATCTCACTTGATGAAAAGTGCAGACAGGGCCAAAGGTGTATCTCACTGGTTCAGTAACAGCCTATTTACTCTAGCCTTGAGGAACCCTAGGTTGTATAGTCGGGGTAAGAAAAGGTTCGTCACTTTCCGACCTTAACTAGTTAACATAGAGTCGAAAAGTGACGAACCTTTTCTTACCCCGACTATACCTATCTGGAAATACAGACGTTGGGAGTGAATTCCATTCCTTAGCAGTTAGTATTAAAAATAACAGAACATAGATGACAAAATGTTCTTCTCGCTTGCTTATCCGTTGGTAAAATGGATGTTTCTTGCTGTAGAAATAGAAATAAACTTTGTTGTATAACAGAAATCGTGTTGCACAGAAAGCAATGGAGAGGTCAATGCTCGGGATAACTGTCAAAAGAAGACGAGTCACAAAAGTTCGAGACGTGGTGGAAGAGATCGAGAGGAATAAGTGGAGATGGGCAGGGCACATTGCCAGGACAAATCACGATCAATGGGCGAAGCGAACACTCGAGTGGAGACCTCGTGAAAACACTTGCAGTAGAGGAAGACCACTAATGAGGTAGAAGGACGATATCTGCCGACAGGCGGGTGGAGGATGGATGCATATGGCTGTCGATCGCCAGGCGTGGAGAAATGGAGAGCAGGCCTATGTCCGAAGACGGACGAACTAAGGGCTCCTATGGATGGATGGATATAACAGAAATACTACAGCTTATATTAAAACTGTGGCGACACCTCTGCCATATACTGTTGTCAGCGTATTTAACTAGCCACGCGGGACTCGCGGCCAACGTACTTCTCAGTCGGTACACCCACCTTACCAACCACGCACATACCAACGCGCCCCGACTCCCGCCTGGTTAGAGCTCGTTCCCACTATGTCGTATGTCGGTCCGGATTTTAATCGTTCGTTCAGGGGCAGAACGTTTTATATGATGCTATTCACACTCATCCGACAGCTATTTTGTGTCGGATCCGTCAAAAAATGTCGGGTAAACACAGCCGACGTCCGGAAAAAAATTGTTTCGGGTCTCGCTCGGTTTCTAAGAGCTCGTTCCCACTATGTCGTATGTCGGTCCGGATTTTAATCGGTTGTCGGCGCCTCTGTTCACGGCCCCACATCTGTATGCTTAGTATAAGTTTTACTTCACCAAAATACTTCTCGATCGCTCGATCGCGAATTTCAATTCTATGGAAACATGGACAGCGCCTCCGCGCGCGTGCGTCCATGTTTCCATAGAATTGAAATTTTTACGTAAACGCGATCGAGAAGTATTTTGGTGAAGTAAAACTTATACTAAGCGTTCTGACCAATGTGAACTACGTCATAGTAGGCGAGGGAGACCCGACATGATTTTTTTCCGGACGTCGGCTGGCAAAACACCCGACAATTTTTGTCGGATCCGACACAAAATCATTGTCGGACGAGTGTGAATAGCTTCATATAAAACGTTCTGCCACTGAACGAACGATTAAAATCCGGACCGACATACGACACAGTGGGAACGAGCTCTTAGCCCTCATCTTTCTGATCTTTATCTGATCTATATTATCGTCATTATTGTCTGTCGAATGACGTCCATGGCTGGACATAGGCCTCCCCAAAGGATGTCGCAATGATCGTGCGTGGGCAGGGCACACCACTCGTAGTTCTCGAGTGGCGGCCACGTTCAGGAATACAGCGTGATTAGGCCCCCCACGAAATGACCTGGTGAAGATTGCGGGAACGCGATGGATGCGGATAGCGCAGGACCGATCTGTTTGACGAACTTTGGGGGAGGCGTATGTTTTTCGGCTGAAATTATAATGAATTTACTTCCAATGTGGTTTGTTTTGAGGTCGTCAACCCCCAGAGGTCGATATAGACCACGTTGGGTGCCACTGGTGTATGTTTAACCGCTGTTTTTGTGGCGGCATCCACAAACAGGTTAACGTAATCCAATCTCAGTACAGTTAGCTGCCGGCGTCTGTTGACACGTCCTATGTACTTACGTGAATGAGCTTTTTTTACGTTTCCAGAATACCAATTCTTTTCTTATGATTTACTTAATTTCTCTAGCGATCTTTGAGTTATTTATTGAATCTGACGTTACTTTGCGTTAGGCTTGCGTGGATCAGAGTTAGCTATTGTAATTACCAGTTAACTACTAACCCAGGATTAAGTAGGATAAAACTGTATAGGTCTAGCTCTAACATGTTTTGAATTAAATACTTAACAAGGACTCCGCATATCCCTACAAAAACTATAAAGAGGTAAGTATAATATTAAACATAAAAGACTCGAGCACAAACATTCGTGTTTTTCACAAATATCTGCCCCGACCGGGAATCGAACCCGGGACCTCAAGCTTCGTAGTCAGATTCTCTAACCACTAAGCTATCCGGTCGTCAAAAAGTTGCCTTACATGGTCCAAAGTAGTTTTTTTTGTTCCTCTTATCGTTAGTTCTGTGGTTAATTTTAATTGACATCTCTGAATGCAGCAATTAAGAGGCTGCATAAACTGACACATTTACTGACCACAGTTGATATTATGTAGGCATCATCGCACAAATGTTGCTGTCAAATACACAATTGTGAGCCATTTTATAAGTAAACAAAAAGTAGTGTCAGCAAAAAGTGCGGTCAGGAAAATACAATCAGCACAAATCAGTCAGCAAAAAGTGCAAATAGCAAAAAGTACAGACAGCTAAAAGCTCGGATAAAAGCGCCGTCGGCAGATAATGAAGTCAGCAAAAAATGCGTCAGCAAAAATTATAAGTAGTCAGCAAAAAGTACAGTCAGCAAAAATACAAATAGTAAAAAGTACAGACATCTAAAAGAACAAACAGGAGAAGTACAGTCTTTAAAAGGCACAGTCAGCCAAATACAGCTAGTAAAAAGTACAGTCTGCAAAAAAGCGCTGTAAGCAAAAAGTGCGCCAGAAAAAGTATACCTACTTAGTCAGCAAAGAGCACAGTGAGCAATAAGTACAGTCAGTAAGTATCATTCTGTTCGTCTTATTATTACATTTGTGGTTAATTAATTTTAATTAACGTCTCTGAATGCAGCAATTAAGAAGCTCTACAAACTGACACGTACCTATAGCGTCCGCAGTTGATATGTAGACAGCATCGTACAAACAGTTTAACTGTTGCTGTGGAATACACAATTGTGAGCAATTTTATAACTAGGTACTTGACGGTTTTAACCCTTAGGGTGAAATGAGGTAAGTCCAAAAAATATTTTTATAACAAACCACACCACTATTACAATGTATAATGTAATGTATGTCATGTATGTTGTAATGTATGTCATGTGATAGTGAAAAATATGGATAACTCAAGTCTATGATCGAGTGTAGTCGACATGTTTTCATGTGGCGTGTGCTCCGAGATGAAGAGCTACGGATTAGCCTGAAACGGACGGGCAGAGGGTAGTCCTTACTAATATTATAAATGCGAAAGTGTGTCTGTCTATCTGTCTGTTAACTCTCCACACTTTAATCGCTGAACCGATACAGATGAAATTTGGTATGGAGATAGTTTGATTGATTGTTTATTTGCAGAATATGGTCTTAACAGGTGGTATACTTATTTAGTTGGTTGTGTTTAGTACAAATATTCTGCCGGGATTCCCGGGAGACCTTGGGAAGGACATAGGATACTTTTTAAGGTGCGACCAAACCGCCGCTTAAAAAGCGGTGACGTTACGGAATCGCAGTGAGTGACGTACCGTAAACGTCACAACATTACTATGGAGAGCATGCGGTAAATTCTTGTGTTTACGGCACGTCACTGCGATTACGTAACGTTTCCGTATTTTAAGCAGCGGTATGGCCGAACCTTTATTTCAAAAAATTGCATAATTCCCGCGGAATAGCGATAAACAAATTCTTCGCAGACGGAATCACGGGCAACAGCTAGTACATCATTGGATAAAAAAAATAAGCTGCCCAAATTACTAATTCCACGCGGACGGAGTCGCGGGCAAAAGCTAGTCATAAAATAAAACATAAAAAGTCTACTTTCCCACGCACACATCCAAAATTACTAACGCATTTTATTTATATCTAATAGACATTAAACATGTCAAAATGACAGTTCAATTAAAATAATCGTCTTAAATTTATCATTAAGCTAAATTCAACCCTAGACACTTTGTCATAGGGTACAAAAACTGGCTGTAATATTCGACCTATTGCTGCTGGTCAGATTTCAGCGCATGAGTTGTTTCGATGGACACAGTATAATTAAGTAACTAATTAAAGTGCTAACTACAATGGTAGTAGATCGTAGCTCGGTTACTAGGTTTACACTGTGGTTCGGTTAACGATGTAAAACTAAATGCATGTGTAATTTGTAGTAAGATTATGTTTTATGTTAATTAATTAGTTTCTAAAGCATAATATGTTTATTTCTACTCTGCCGTAAACGTTTAAGTGTAAGTTTAAAATAATTTTAACAAAAAGTTGACTATGACGTTTTTCCTAAGGGATGGAATTTTTTTTGATTGGGCTCATACAGAAAGAATAGCTTCCCAAACTAAACAGGAGATAGTGAAAATAAACGGATCACTCACGTCTCAAAACGAGTTTATCTCGACATGTTTCGGGCTAATCCGTAGCCCTTCCTCTCGGAGTCGCACGTCACGGCGGCTGCCACACGTGCACGCGTGCACGTGCGTGAGTGATCCGTTTATTTTCACTATGAGTGAGTCTCACGGTAGTTTCATGTTTAAAGTAAACAGGAGATCCTTGAGTACCTACTTACTATAATACTGGGGCTGTATTGAAAAAGGGATTAATTCTGCAGAAGTTTCTGAACAGCTGATTTCGACTTAAACCCCTTTACACACAAAATAGAAAATAGCAGTTTAGTTTCTGCAGACTTAACCCCTTTTTCACTAGAGCCACAGTATATTACTAGCTGTTGCCCGTGACTCCATCTACGAAGAATAGGGGTAAGTATAACAAGTAGCCTACGACCTATTCTCAGACCTACCAAATATAGACAAAAACAATCATAAAAAGGAGTTCGATAACAAACACCGTGACACGAGATTTTTAAATATTAGACTACTTAGCTGTTGCCCGCGACTCCATCTGCGGAGTATAGGGGTAGGTATAAAAAATAGCCTACGACCTATTCTCAGACCTACCAAATATTGAGAAAAAAGTTTCATAAAATCGGTCAAGCCGTTTCGGAAGTGTTCGGTAAGAAACACCGTGACACTAGATTTATATTATACAGGGTTATTTGTAATTCACAAACATTTTATATAACCACGCAGCCAATTTTTGCAATCATATTTCTGAAAAGAACACTTGAAAGTTTAAAAAAGCATTGCTCAAATGAAATTTTGGACTAATTGATATTCTAATATACAGGGTTATTTGTAATTCACTAGCATCCTTTTAACCCTAAACTCCTACCACTTAAACAAATGTTTTTTGTTTTACGGCTTTTGTCATAACTTAATATTTTTGGTGTAATAACGTTTTGAAAATTTGAGTTTTCCTCTTATTTTTACGATACTCTGTGTATTTGTATGGGAAAAAAAGTGCTTCATTTTAAAAAGTCGTAAAACAAAAAACATTTGTTTGAGTGATAGGAATTCAGGGTTAAGAGGATGTCAGTGAATTAAAAATAACCCTGTACCTATATTAGAAGATATTAGATTTACCAGCTGTTGCCCGCGACTCCATCTGGAAATAACTCGTTTATCGTCATCCCGCGGGAAATATGCAATTTCCCGTTTATAAATAAATGGGACTTTTCGAGTGGGTTTTCCAGAGTCCCATGGTGCAATTGGAAGCACATTGGGCGGGTATAGCCAGGAAATGCGTGTTTTAATCTCTCTAATAGTTTGACCCATGGCCTCAAGCAGAGAGAGAGGTTGAAATCCCGGCTCGCACCTGCATACCTCTGAGTTTTTCGGATTTATGTGCGAAATTACATTTGTAATTTTCCATGAGCTTTACGGTGAAGGAAAACATCGTGAGGAAACCTGTATGCACCTGCGAAGAAATTCAATGGTGTGTGTGAAGTTCCCAACCCGCACTGGGAACTACGGCCCAAGCCGATTCTGAGAGGAGGTCTGTGCCCTGCAGTGAGACGTATGTAGGCCGGGGGAATCTCTCCCCAAATTTGTTAATTTTAAAAAATCTTGGACTAGATAAAATGTACAGCTTTCTTTCGCTCAAAATTGTAAATTCTACAGTTATCAAATTTTCCTACGCGCCCGTCGAATCGAAATGTGTTGTCCAAACAAGCCCGTTGTTTGTCTGTGTGAGTGTTTGTCCAGTGATCTCCTAGAATCATTGACTTTTGGATGGATGCGCTTACGCAAGCCCAAGCACACAGTTTGGCCGTTAACTTGGAAAGCATGGGCTTCTAGCGATCGGAGAGAAGAGATCTAAAAAAAGTTTTTGGCTAAAAATTATATATAGGGTTTTTTTATGATGTTAGATATGCCAGACAAACGAACTAGTGGGTCACCTGATGTTAAATGAACACCACTGTCCATAGACACCCGCAGCGCTTTACACGATGCCAGTGCGTTGTCGGCCCTAAAGGAGAGGGAATAGGGGAAGGGGGAGAGGGAAGGGGTGAGGTATTGGGCCCCCGGCACTCTCACTGACCGTACGAAACGCAAGCAGGATTACTGCTGCTACACGCCGGTGTTCTGTGAGAGGGTGGTACTGCCCCGGACGAGCCGGCCCATTCGTGATGCAGCGGCTAGCTACAACATGGCTCTACTACTACAAAACATGGAATTCTAGGGTACATGGAATGGGATGCAATCAATATTTTATTAAATATTTTGGCCGAGAATGTTTGACATAATGTCGATATGGCATAGATACTACTCGTTTATCCTATTCATTTTATTTTTAGACGACCAGATGGCCTAGTGGTTAGAGAACCTGACTACGAAGCTTGAGTTCCCGGGTTCGATTCCCATGTCGGGGCAGAAATTTGTATGAAAAATACGAATGTTTGTTCTTGGGTGTTTAATATGTATTTAAGTATGTATCTATCTATATAAGTATGTTTATCCGCTGCCTTGTACCCATAACACAAGCTATGCTTAGCTTACTTTGGGACTAGGTCAATTGGTGTGAATTGTCCCGTGATATTTATTTTTGCGCATACACATTTAAATGTCCTAAAGCATGTTCGTCCTAATATTGAATCACTCTAACATCGAATTACCTAAACGTAATATTTCTAATATAAATTGTCCTAACAATTATTGTGCCTATTATTAAAATGGCTACAATTACACTAAACTCTGCTACGACAGCTACAAAAAAGGGGGGACGGGGGGTGAAAGCTTCCAGAGGGAGGGATCGGGGGGCGAAGCCTCCCGCATTAAAAATAAACTTTTAGACTACCGATAGACCATCGTCCAACCTACATAAGACCCACCCACATAAGACTACATAAGACATCCCTTTATTTGACAAAATTTCAAAAAGTTGCTAATTCAAACCTCGTCTTAAATTAGGTCTCCTGAAAATTCTATTTCAAAAAAATACAAAAAGATGGTATTAGGTAATGTATATTGTGGTATACATTTCCAAATAAAGGGCTAGTATATTGATGAAAATTGCAAAGTAAAGGTCCTAATACTCTAGGGATCAACTAATAACAAAACGACATGCGATTACCTGGGTAGGTACAGAATTTTGACCAGGACCTCTACCATGAGTTACACTAGTTTACAGTGACCGTACTCGCTAGCGATGGCGTAAATGATTGGTATGGAGAATTGTACTTCCGTAAGTGACCGCTAGAGGCGCTGTACACAATTCTCCATACAAATCATTTACGCCGTCGCTAGCGAGTACGGTCACTGTAAACTAGTGTAACTCATGGTAGAGGCACTGGTTCGGTTCCCGGTTCGAAACCTGCACACACCTTAGAAGAAATTCAATGGAAGGCCCGTGTCGGAACTACGGCCCAACCCCTCTCATTATGATAGGAGGCCTGTACCCTGCAGTGGGACGTATATAAGTTGACATGATGATGATGAAAGTACAGAAAAAAAGAATATTAATGAAAATTGTAAACTAAATTCTAGTGACTAAAAACTAAATATTATTTTGAACGCTTGCTTTTTTACCTACTGTATTCTTAAAAATAAATGTTTTTGATTGGTTTATATAAAGATTTATTAAGGGTTGCGTTGCATAATTAACGAAAATACGGACTTAATGATGTGTTAATGACTTCTTTAATTTTATTACACGCTAAAAGATACCCAGAAATAAATGGCAACATTGGTTTGCACAAAGATCCTCTCACCCCAAACGCATATATACCTTCTCCGTAGCATCGTAAAGTCGATGTCAATTGAAATTGCGAACAATGTAAATAAACCATTTAATGAAATATACGTATTCTAGCACTTGTTTATTGTTTTAATGGTTTAGATAATGTTGTGGTAAGTAGGTATTGATTAAATAACACACTGATTTAGCAGTATTTGATGAGGGAAAATGGAAATTAAAGACATTTTTAATACAAAGTTTGTTTACATTGTTTGCAATTTCAATTGACAGTGACTTTAGGTAAAATTCGAGGCAGTGGCGTGGTACTGTAATAACAACTTGATTAGGTATTGCCAAGTTATCTAGTTTTCTATGTGATGTCAGTTATGACAAGTATGGAAAAGGTGTAGTAAACTAACTGCGAGACACTTATTAATTAAAGTTTAAATTATCTAGTTCTCTATTCGTATTCGTAGTCTGTATGCTTAGTATAAGTTTCCCTTCACTTCAATACTTCTCGATCGCGTTTACGTAAAAATTTCAATTCTATGGAAACATAAACGCGCGCGCGCGGAGGCGCTGTCCATGTTTCCCTAGTAATTGAATTTTTTACGTAAACGCGATCGAGAAGTATTGAAGTGAAGGAAAACTTATACTAAGCATACTGTATAATTTTTCTCCGTTTCCGAGTGGTAGAAAATCGACTCTCAGTGCGTAGCGTACACTTTGCTTATAGAAGCAGTACGCTTAGTATAAGTTTTACTTCACCAAAATACTTCTCGATCGCGTTTACGTAAAAATTTCAATTCTATGGAAACATGGACGCGTGCGCGTGGAGGCGCTGTCCATGTTTCCCTAGTAATTGATTTTTTTACAAAAACGCGATCGAGAAGTATTTTGGTGAAGTAAAACTTATACTAAGCGTACAGAGTGCTTAGTATAAGTTTTACTTCACCAAAATACTTTTCGATCGCGTTTACGTAAAAATTTCAATTCTATGGAAACATGGGCGCGCGCGCGCGGAGACGCTGTCCACGTTTCCATAGTAATTGATTTTTTTACGTAAACGCGATCGAGAAGTATTTTGGTGAAGTAAAACTTATACTGTACGCTCAGTACGCTTAGTATAAGTTTTCCTTCACTTCAATACTTCTCGATCGCGTTTACGTAAAAATTTCAATTCTATGGAAACATGGAAGCGCGCGCGCGGAGACGCTGTCCATGTTTCCCTAGTAATTGAATTTTTTACGTAAACGCGATCGAGAAGTATTTTGGTGAGGTAAAACGTATACTAAGCGTACAGGGCTCTGACTAACACTGAATTTTGGATTTCGGTGAAACGTATTTTCGGGATTTTGAACTTTCGGTCATACAAACATTCGACGTTTTAATTTTCGTCCTTTCGTTCATAGTTTTTGTGAAATTCGGTTTTTCTTACTTCGGTATTATAATACATACCCATGTTTTCAAAGGTTGAGATGCCATCATGATAATACATAAACACTGTCATAGAAGATAAACAAATTAATACATTCATTATGACAGGGTGTGTGGTGTAACAAATTGATACAGTATTCATTATGGGTGGGGGGGGGGGGGGCTAGGAATAAAATTGGGAATGTCTAAAAAAAATACCAATGGTTTTTGTATTTTTTTTTGTATAGAAAAGTCAATTAAGTATAAGAAACTATATTTTTTCAATATTTTTTCATTTAGTTCAATACTTTTTCAAAATTCATTATTGAAACTATTTTGGTTGATGACGTCGGATTATAATTGAGGGCTCCCGCACAGCGAAATTTCTAAATTCTTACGATAAGGCAAGCCCTATAATTATTTTTTGTGTAATGGTAGGTACATTGTAACTAGTGTCACGTCACTTTACTCGCGCTGTCAAAGTGCTAGATGTCAGAGCGGGTCCAAATCAAACTCCGTAGTTTAATCCACGCGTAAGTTGTGAAGAATTCTAAATAATGCTATTCCCCACCGATTAAAGTACAACTTGGACCGTCTACGAAATTTACTTCAATGTCAAATGAAGGTCATTGCTTGTTTGATATGCAATAAATGCATTACTTTATATTAAAATTAAATAACTACAGAAAACAATTTAAAAAGCATTTATCTCGAAATGGTTTTCGATTTACTATACATTACAAAAAAATAGTCATCCCCAATTGGTTGACTGTATCTTTGAGCACCGAGCGTGTTGTGTTGTTCATCTAAGACCTATATTAACATCTAGTGGACTTGACCGTAGGGTCCGGTCAATGCCAAGGTCCGTATAAAAGCACGAGCAAGCTCCACCGCTAAGCTCTCCGCCAACCAGCGCCGACAAAACCGTACGTATCTACTTTTCATTTATCTGTGTTAAAAAGTGTTTTTCCGTGGAAAAAAGTGCTTCGAAGCGGTTTTGAAAGTAATTTTTAATTAATCAAGATGTTTCGTTAATAAATTATTGCGAAGATGACGATCGATTAGTTTAAAATTAAGAAAAAAAACTAATTAGGTAAGGTAGAGGTTTTAATAGAGGCAATTAGAATTTTATTAATTTGGTGAAATTTTTTTGAAAAATTTACATATAGGTATAATTAACAAACAGGTATGATAAGATTCGATCTTCTCATAGTGCAGTATACTGCAGTGCAGTACTTATAGTAGTTTATAAATCAATTCTAAAGCTTGTTGCGGATCTCAATCTGTTGCTATGACGAAGCTTGTTGCGGATAACAAAATATTTTCTTTTTTTTTTCTCATTGACGAAGCCTACGCTGCGGATCTGATTTTATTGTATTTTTTTTTTTATTAATTTCTGAAATAAATATATTTTTTTATTCTAAAGTCAAAATATCTTTATATTTATTTAATGTCGAAAAATCTAGCACCAGTTCGGAAAAATCTAAAGGGAAGAATCTTGCCAGAAACTTATCAAAGTACTATTTAGCTGACCCGGCAACCGTTGTTTTGCCATGTAGGGCCATAAACATAAAAAATAAGCCTACGACCTATTCTCAGACCTACCGAGTACAGTCAAAAAAGTTTCATTAAAATCGGTCGAGTCGTCTCGGAGGAGTTCGATAACAAACACCGTAACACGACATTTTTATATACCTATTAGACATTTTTTCAAAACAGATCTACTTTATTATTTAATTATTTCTAAAGTATTTAAAACAACTAAAATTTAATAATATAGTATACACGGGATCGCCATGTGGATCGGAATTATTTCCAAACATCACTGTCCATGATATAAGCGTTGTCTTTAATTACGATTTGATTAAAAATTATGTGAAACTGTCTAAATTAAAAATAATATCACAATAAGAAAAAAACACAAGATAGGTATTTACATAATGTAACTAAACAATAGTAATTTTTTAAAATGTGTATTGACTTGATTATAAATAAAATGAAACTAACCTAAACTAAAACCAGATAAAATTGATTTTAAAATTTCTTCTTCTAATATATAGAAATCTCGTGTCACAGTGTTTGCTATCGAACTCCTCTGAAACGGCTGATCGATTTTTATGAAGTTTTCTGTCTATATTTGGTAGGTCTGAGAATAGGTTGGCTATCTTTTATACCCCTATTCTTCGCAGAGTTGCGGGTAACAGCTTGACTTATTTTAATATTATAATAATAACTATAAATTAGAAATTTAAAAAACCCCCAACGCAATTATGTCATATGTATTATTAGATTGAACATAAAGTAAGTGCCCATTATGCGTCTATTCCCTTCCACAGCTAACAAAAGAGCTGATAACTTTGGAACGGCTGGACCGATTTTGTATCTAAGAACCATCGCCAAAAAACCTGCTTTCTAATAAAAACCGCATCCAAATCGGTTCACCCGTTGAAGAGCTATGATGCCACAGACAGACAGACACACATAGCGGTCAAACTTATAACACCCCTCTTTTTGCGTCGGGGGTTAAAAATACGAAGTTTCTGTGAATGTGTTTTTTTTTTATGTTAGATAGGCCAGACAAACGAACTAGTGGGTCACCTGATGTTAAATGAACACCACTGTCCATAGACATCCGCAGCGCTTTACACGATGCCAGTGCGTTGTCGGCCCTAAAGGAGAGGGAATAGGGGAAAGGGAGAGGGAAGGGGTGAGGTATTGGGCCCCCGGCACTCTCACTGACCGTACGAAACGCAAGCAGGATTACTGCTGCTTCACGCCGGTGTTCTGTGAGAGGGTGGTACTGCCCCGGGCGAGCCGGGCCATTCGTGATGCAGCGGCTAGCTACAACATGGCTCTACCACTACTAAAATATGTGTGTGTGATTTGTTTATTACTCTATTTGAACCTCTGTAATGTGTCATTCACACCATAAGAAAGAGAAAGAGTCTGTCCTGTGGACATACAATTAGCAACTCTGAGTCAGCAAACTTCAGATTTATTTAGATGGGTTGAAAGTTGTCCAGGCGTCCCACGCCTCGATGTAGACTTAACTAAAAAATATTGGCTGTAGACCCTTAAGACGCTGTCAACACCAACGTCGGCGCACACTGTCTATTTGTATCGGAGTAAACGAGATGCCGCTATTACTGGGCAGCCGGGTATATTGAAATTTATCGGGCAAATATTTAATTAAAAAAAAACTGTGGATTATTTGTGAAATATGACTCGTTAGCGGTTTAGGTATGAATATGTTGACTTCATGTTTTTAATTGCAGACTCATACGCCAAAAAAATAAAGACATAGAACCGTTTAATGATGATTTTAAGAACTATCTTTGCAATTATTTTCTATCGAGCCGATTTCGTCCAATTATGTATCGAGTCCGTCCACGGTCTTTGAAATATGATGAATATTAACATATAATTTTTTTGATGTGCTAGAACAAGCAGTTTTTCTTAAAAAACTGTTTAAATGACATCAATTTCAACAAAATTAGGTGTTGTCAGCCTCTTAACTTTTGCTATATCCATGGAGAGACGCGAACAAAGTATGTATGGCCCTAATATCATTTGAGAAAGAAATTAAGAAAGAAAACATTTATTCGTGATATCAAACCATTTCACATTTGACGACCAGATGGCCTAGTGGTTAGAGAACCTGACTACGAAGCTTGAGGTCCCGGTTTCGATTCCCGTGTCGGGGCAGATATTTGTATGAAAAATACGAATGTTTGTTCTCGGGTCTTGGGTGTTTAATATGTATTTAAGTATGTATCTATCTATATTTTTGGGCTGAATGAATGTGTAAAACGGTCGACAGCCCGCCTGGCTCAGCAAGGCGTCCCCATACATCATCATCTATCTATATAAGTATGTTTATCCGTTGCCTAGTACCCATAACACAAGCTTTGCCTAGCTTACTTTGGGACTAGGTCAATTGGTGTGAATTGTCCCGTGATATTTATTTATTTATTTATTTATTTTATTTCAAAAATAACAAAGGAATAAAAAAAAATGCGCATGTCACGAAATGGTCAAAGTGAAGGTGCCGATCTTGCGAACGGCGCTGATCTTCCTTTGGGACCATCACGTCATCCATCCATTGAAAAACAGCAAACTTTTTTTTAAGATTCTATGGCCTGGAAACTTTGTCCTTTAATAATTAAGCCAAACAACAAACATAAGGTCTTGCTACGGTTGTCACTTGTCATAAATATCATAATTTTTTTTTTTTAGTTTTGGAAGTAATTAATTTAGTTATTTGGGATACTTGTTATCCTGATGTTCCCACGGGGTTCTCGTAAAATCCCAAACTCTTAACCTCTCACTCTCATATTATTTCATACGAAATACAAACTGAAACACAGATGCACAGAAAAAACCCCAGAAAAAAGACAAGCCCTGGGAATCGAACCCAGGTCCTTGTCCAGGTCAAGCCTAAATACGTCCCACTGCAGGGCACAGGCCTCCTCTCAGATTGAGAGGAGTTGGGCCGTAGTTCCCACGTGGGTCCAGTGCGGATTGGGAACTTCACACACACCACTGAATTTCTTCGCAGGTGTATGCATAAGTTTCCTCACGATGTTTTCCTTCACCGTAAGCACATGGTAAATTTCATGTGTAATTGGGAATGTTTAAAAAAAATTACCAGTGGTTTTTATATTTCTTTTGTATAGAAAAGTCAATTATAAGAAACTAATTTCAATATTTTGTCATTTAGTTCACTACTCTTTTCAAAATGAATTATTAAAAAATATTTTGGTTGATGACGTCAGATTGTAATTGAGGGCTCCCACACTGCCAAATTTCTAAATCTATCTAAATGCGTACGATAAGGCAACCCCTTTAATTATTTTTTGCGTAGTGGTACACTGTAACTAGTGTCATTTTACTGGCGCTGTCAAAGTGCTAGATGTCAGACAGTGGGTCCAAATCAAACTCCGTAGTATAATCCACGCGTAAATTGTTAAGAATTCTAACCACACAGGATAAAGTACGACTTGGACCGGTCACGCAATTTACACCAATGTCAAATGAAGGTCATTGCTTATTTGATATGTAATAAATTCATTACATAATATTAAAATTAAATAACTACAGAAAACGAGTTAGAAAGCATTTATCTCGAAATGGTTTTCGATTTACTATACATTGCAAAAAAATAGACATCCCCAATTTCGCACATAAACATTTTTTGTTTTTAATAGCTGCCATGTATTATTATCTAAGTAATACTGTCTTTAGTTTTCATAAAAAGTTAACCCTCTCTATCGTCGTTAATTGTCTTATTAAAAATATTTGCTGAAACGGTAAGACGAAAAGAAAACGTCGTAAATACGCGGAATATTCGTCCATAAATACAAGAAAATACATACTTAACTAGATAAATTTACAACCTCCTTTTTTAAGTCAGTCAGGAAGCAACCTCACGACAATAAACTATCATACTGTCAAATTCCGAAGAACTTAACAATCTTTTGTTTACAAGCGAAATGACAGACAGTTTAAAGTTTCTGTTGGTACTGTACTGTTATACAGTAAACTTTAAGAGTGACTTCAAAATGTCGACGCGCTTTCATTGTGTGAACAGCCTACAGTTTAGTTTGTATTGTGTTCAATGGCTGGAAGAGATCCCTTTTAGTAGTAGGTAGGCCTCCAACAAGACGAAGTGACGGCCTGGTTAGCATTATATTTGCCGTCAAACATAAATCGAAGCCTATTCAAATTAGCAACATTTACCGTCCAAAATCTAATGTCTTGACAGGGTTGTTGAAATGGTCTAAGGGTTAAGGTCGCGGAAATGCGTTGGGTGCGGATGGCGCAGACCGATCTGTTTGGCGAAACATTCTTACGCTGGGATGACCCTTAATACTTTCTACATTCTTGACTTGAAATGACCAGAGGACCTTTGATTTTGATTTTTTTCGACTTGGCTTCAATCTGGCGCTTTACTAGTCGGCCACGAACGAAAAGTCAAAGTCAAAGTCAAATGTTTTTTTGCTCGAATCATGGTACATAGGCTGTTATAAAATATAAAAATCAGTGTGGATCAACACAATTCACCATACATTGGCATGCAAAACTTTAAAATTGTATCCTACTTTAAATAATAAAATTCATAATAATATACATTTCATCATTAATTACATAAAAATAATGTCAGGATAAAAAACATACAAATTAATCTAATACTATTCATAGTTGATCTATTAATAATAAAACTAACCATACTCATAAATATAACATTTCAAAAAGTTCAGACATCGTCATCGTCAGTCGTCGTCGAAGTCGTGGTTCTTATGGTCTCTTCAGCAGAGGATCCTGGGTTCGACACCAGCCACCTCTGAGTTTTTCGGAATTTACGAGCAATATTACACTTGAAATTTACCATGAGTTTTACGGTGAAAGAAAACATCGCGAGGGAATCCTGCGAAAACTAAATGGTGTGAAGATCCCAATCCGCCAAGGCCTGCGCCCTGTAGTGGGACGTATATAAGTAGGTTGAGATGAATGAATAAGAGTAGATATATCTTGAACTGTTCTGTAGGCATTCCGTGCAACTGCATTGGATCGGGTTCATCGACTCCAACCGGTTACTATCTATTAATGTACCAATCCTAACTTTTACCTAACATTTTACCAAACACCACATTCGAAAACCAACCATATGAGAAAAACTATAGAATTGAAATTATTTTGCGTAGCTACCAGTCAAATTGGTTATCGTTTAAAATTGAATCTTTATGTTCTAGAAATTGAGTAGAATTTATTTGGGACGTTCGAATTGTTCAAATTTTTGCTGTGGCGTTTGAAATTGAGTTTTATGACACAGATGTAAAGTCACGTTTTGTATGGCGTGTTTTTAACCAGAGGTTCAGTTAACGGTTTGTTATGGGGAGCAACAGTTATTTTTAACGTGTTATCAAAACACTTATGGTTTAATAATAGTTTCTCGACTGTTAGCGCAATGCCATGGCCAGAGGCGGTTGGACTCATCATCATCATTTCAACCGTAGGACGTCCACTGCTGGACATAGGCCTCCCTCATTGATACCCAATCATTACGGTTGGAGGCTTGCATCCACCTTGAACCTGCAGCCTTTACCAAATCGTCCATCTCGTTGGTGGACGTCCCACGCTGCGTTTGCCAGTGCGTGGTCTCTATTTGAGAACTTTTGGAGACCAACGGCCATCTGTTCTGCGTGCTATATTATTATGATGCCCATTACATTTCAACGAGCTAATCCGTTTGGCTATGTCGGTGACCCCGGTTCTTCTACGGATCTCCTCATTCCTGATTCGATCCCGTAGAGAAACTCCGAGCATAGCCCTCTCCATAGCTCGTTGAGCGACTCTGAGCCTATACATCAGGCCTATAGTGCAGCACTACGCAGTTTGACAGTACAATTAATTTATGTAAAAATGTATGTGTCAATAATTCTGAAAATAAACGATAATAATAATAATAATACGTCTCGGATCCATATACTGGCAATACAAACTGGTTACAAATAGTTTGTCAAAAATTATATAAAAACAGTAATTTTGTATTGTATCATGATTTTCATTGGAGATTTGCCATTTACGGTGAAGGAAAACATCGCGAGGAAACCTGCACACACCTGAGAAGAAATTCAGTGGTGTATGTGAAGTTCCCAATCCGCGCTGGTCCCGCGTGGTAACTACAGCCCAAGCTCTCGCATTCTGAGAGGAGGCCTGTTCCCTGCAGTGGGACTCATAAACTTAGGTTGGAATGATGATAGTGGTTATGTTTCTTACGCACAAGGGCATATTATGTACAATATCGTTATAAACGTCATTCCCGAACTTATTCGCGTTTTATGTTACAGCTATTCGACTCAAGATGGCGCTGTACTCAATAAGCAGATTAGTTCTGCTATTCGCCGTAGCCTGCAGCAGTGAGGCGTCTGAACTTGAACTGTCGAGAAGTGAGTACCCTGATTTGTTGACAGATGACGCTGTTATAAGAAATGTTTGGTAAAAATGTGGCAGTGGCATGTGGCGTGTAGAATTGACGTTAAACTAGCAGTAGTAATAAATTAATTACATGTGAAATGACGAAAAAAAGAACAATAATACATTGGGCACTCACATTTTTCCATACATAATTATCACAGTTCCAATGCTGTATCAGAAATGTTTAGAGGTTGATGCTTTGTGAAATGAAATGAAATGAAATTTATTTATTTGCCTTAAATGTAGTATACATGGTGTTCGATAATTTATCAGTCTCATACATTTAAACTTTATAAGTCATGCAAATATTGAATTTAGTTCATGCTTTTACTATGCTAAATAACAAAACAAAATAAAATTACCCTAAAATAAAAAAAATAAAATTATTTACACATTATCAAAGAATTCCTTCAGAGAGTAATAACATTTTTTATGAAGCCAACGGAACAGTTGAGTTTTGAAGGAAGTCAATGAGAGCACTTTTATGGACTCTGGTAGATTATTGTAAATTTTTATGCATTGTACGAAACTATTTCTCTTCTTCATTGTAGTGTGTATCCTAGGTATAACTAGCCTATCAGGATATCTAGTATTAAATGAAACTGTGTCACTTTTTTTTTTAAACATTTCAGGGTACATTTTTACAAATACGCAAACCTCATAGATGTAAATAGAGTAGACAGTTAGCAAACCATATTCTAGAAACCAGGGTCTTCACGAAGTTCGTCGGTTAGCATTACTAATAGCTCTTATGCACTGTTTCTGTGCAATAAAAGCTCGATTTACTGCAACAGAGTTACCCCAAAGCAAAATTCCATACCTTAAATTAGACGCTACATAACCGTGATATGCTTTTAATGCTGTCTTAGTATCAGTTATTCTAGCTAAGCGCCACAGCGCATAAGAAAATCTATTTAGTTTAGAGACAATTTTATCGACATGCATTTTCCAAGAGCAGTAGTTGTCTATATTAAATCCTAAGAAAGTTGTGCAGTTACTTTCGGTTAAAACTTCGCTATTGTGAGTAATTTTAAGCAATGATGTGCGTCTGTGCATCTGCATGTGTGTTTGTTACAAAAAGTCTCTGAATGAATTTAAATTTAATTTGGTATGGTGCAGCTGGAACTTGGACGTAACACACACTATTTATTATCAAATTTTCATAGAATTGGCCTAAAGGCATCACATTTTGCATAGTTTTTTCATGCAACCTTGTATAATTACAGAAGCGAAGAATTCGTTTATGGCTATAGCAGGAACTATGCATTTTTCCAGGATAAAAAGTATCGTATGTTAATCTGGATTAACAACCAGGTTATAAACTATCTCTGAGCCAAATTTTATCAGAATCCGTCATGAGTTTATAACTGTTTTTGCGTGAAAAAGATAAAAACACCCATAAATCCATCCAGACAAACTGTAGCTTATAAAATGTAACCTATTCATCCTTGCTTATATTATAAAATAATGCAAAAGTAAAATCAGTCAGTCTGTCTGTTACAACTTCATGGTCAAACCGCTGAGCCGATTTAGATGAAATTTAATGTCAAGATAGTTTGAGACTCTGCAAAGAACATATATAGATTTTATCCTGGAAAATTGCATAGTTCATACGGGATAGCTATAAACCAATTCTTCGCAAATGAAGTTGCGGGCAACAGTTACTAATAAAGAAACGAAAAAATAGTCGTTCGTCAATGTAAAAATTACTTTTAAAACCAAGTCTGTCAATTCTTCTGTCAACAGCTATCAGACAGGCTCCCGGCAGCATCTTCACGGTCGGCAACGGTGAGCAGTGCCTCGGTTCAGATCGCTCCACGGGCGGCGTCTGTCTCTCGCGTAACCAGTGCAACACGCAGGGAGGAAAGGCCATCGGATTCTGCGGGGTATTCGCTACGTGCTGTTCACGTAAGTTCACTGTTTGGTTGGGGGTTACTGTGACAGATACTGTAAGTTTATGCATAAAAAAGACATAACTTTATTCCACATCAAAAAAGAAAATGCACTGACTAATACAGGAGAAAAAAAACAATATTAATAATAATTAAAACAAAAATAACACAGAAAGTAATCTTGGTTTTATTTTTGTCAATGTGAATTGTAAGAACACGACCTCACTCCATCAAATTTACTAGTATTTTTCACCAATTTCGAATGTTTTCGAGTGATATCAATCCACAGAAATTTATAGTTTATAGTTGCTTTGACTGTCGATAGGACTCTTAACTATTCAAGTAAGTATAATAACTGGAACATGCGAAAAGGTTGACTTAAATGGAAACGATGTGATAAATACTGGTAAAATTATTTTAATTTAAAAACCAAATCAAACCATACGAACGTCATTCATCACGTTCCTTAACTTCAACAACTACACTGACTGACAGACAGGAACAAAAAAGGTATAAAAAACAAGAAAATGTATCAAAAATGCAAAAAGAGTATGCTACAATAACAATCAATTGATAACGTCAATTAGTGTCGTGCAAATTGTTCAAAAAAATTGAGTTTTTCTAAACGTAGCTACACAAACTATCCATGCTTCAAAACCTTTCACACTTTATTTCAGTCATTAAAATATAGATGTCACTGTTCACAGTGAACGCGTGTGACGTCAGAACGAACACGAAGGTGGCTGTCTTCATCAATCCTCCACTAAACAGGGAGTCTTCGGGCTTAGAATGCTCTTACAACGTGGAAATCAACAACAACAACGTCTGTCAGATACGGATCGACTTTGAAACTTTCAACCTGGCTCCGCCGACTACGGTGAGTTTTGCTGCTCGACAATAGATGGCACCAATACCACCTATACTTATTGAGACTGATGTTTCATTTATCAATTTATTGTTCTTTAAAACTCAATCATTGAATTGATTGAACGAAGGACGATTAAATTAAGAAGACTTTCAAATTAATATAACTTCACGTCCCGATCTTTTAAAATAATAAGACTTTTACAGTAGAGAGGTCTCTAAATAATTATATTATTATATTTTGCATAGCATTTTCACCTCTGCTTAACGTAATAGCGCCATCTATGAAATCAATGAAGAATCTAAATAGAGAGAGCTATAGCGTCCCTGTCCGGCAGGCTAATTGTCTAACTCCCTCGCAATCGCCATCGCGTTCATTTTGACAGTTCTTGTATGGGCTGACAATTGGTATCGGAAACAACCAGCTGTCGTTGTTGCTTTGCGGGTGCCCCCAATGTGGGGTCATGAAGCTTTTTTTCAAGAGTCCGTGCTTTACTGTGACACTATGGGTTCAAAATGAAAGCACACTTGGATGTGTTACTTTGTCAAATCATTTGGGGACAGTGAACGTGTTCAGCAGGGGTGAAACTATCATACAAAATGAATGATACAGAAGCTTCTCTATAGCGAATCTAGTTACAGCAGGATTTGTTATTTTAAATTGGCAATGCACTTGATGTAATCTTCCTTGCTTGAACGTATTTAATTTGTGACCAACAATGAAATAGTTGAGTTTAACTATAACTCGTTTAGTGTCTGTAAATTTCTACTCCCCCATAGATGGCGCTGTAATCAATTTTTTTTTAGGTGGATACCGTCGAGAATGTGACACAGAGGCCGGGCTACACGTGCAGAAACGATATCTTCCAGGTAACCAACCTGCAAGCCAACTCTGACTTCATGCCGCCTCTCTGCGGTGACAATAACGGACAGCACAGTAAGTATTTACAATAAATATTTAGGGTTTTTAAGATTTAGGGTCTACAATAATGAGTCATTGTATTGTATTGTATTTTTGTTTATTTCACAACTGTACTGTAGAGCAAAAACAATTTATTCCAAAGCCAAAAATAGTGACATATAAAAAAAGAAATGATTTTAAAAGTTTATATATAAATGAGATCAATGAAGAAAATATTGTGTATAATAGAACCACATCTAAGCTTTTGTGTTTGTTCCAAATAATTTTTCTCACTTTGCCCCAAGTATTTTTTCATCTTACCCCTAGTCACTTGAAATTTGGTACACTTATGTAGGTTGGATGACAATGCAAGTACAGTCAACAAAAAGTACAGTCAGTGAACAAGCTTGCATTTAAAATGAAATTTTTAACAAAAACTTATTCCCCTCTTTACTCTCAATACTAAACAACGTTTTCTTTCTCACAGTGTACGTCAGAGTGAACGCATCGACGAACAGCCGTTCCATCCGCATCCACTTCAACATTGCCGACCGCAACACGCAGCCAAACTTGCCCCAAGCTACGTGGAAGATCAAAGTCACTCAGCTCGAGTGCTTTAACACTTTGGGGTAAGTGTAAAAAATAGTTACTACGTAACAGATTTAATGGCTGCTATATTTAAACTAAACTTCGGTCGACTACATGCTATGGTATTGCATACCTAGTACTGGCAGCTGTGATACGTGACAAGTGTTTTAGCTTTAACATCTTTGTACCTATTAACTTCCTTGTGATAAATGATTGTTTGTTTTTAGAAAATACCGTGATGGTCTTCTGCAAGCCATCACGTCGTCCCTCCCGTCGTCGCCTTTGACCTCATCTGCAGACAGAGACGAATATCTCATTGGTAAGACCTCTACTTGAATTCAAATTACTTAAATAGGAGTAGCAATGACTAAGTAACTTATTTAATGTAGTACTAGCTAGTTACATGGTCATCTGTAGCCTCTCAAATGGCAAGTCTTAAATGGCAAGGGCAAAGATATTCGGTCTATGCAGACACCATTTTTGGTATTGTTTTCTTGTATGCTTATTATAGATGCCTTTTGTGTTTTATGTATTTTCTTTTTATTTTTTTGGATTGCTTAGTGATAAAATTTTAGTTGTTGGTTTCACTGATCAGTTAACGTTTGAATTGTGGGTAAAATGGTTCCAACGGAAGACCAGCGTCAGCTGCATAGCCGACATCATGCTGAGTTGGGACCATTTCGTGATAATGTTGTATCTGTTACCGTTTTTTCACCTGTTATTTACGTTTTAAGATTGTCACGAACAAATATTTTTCTTTCTTTCTTTTCTTTCTTTCTCACTCTCAAACAGAGGAACATAGGTTCAAACCCGGACATTCGTCCCTAAGTTTTTCAGAAATTACTTTTGAAATTCATCAAGTTTTTTGGCGCGAGGAAACATGCGCACTTACAAAGAAATCTATGGTGTGGGTGAAATTTTAAATCGGCTCTTGGCCCATGTAGACACTCTTTTCAATCCCATCTCAAGCCTTGACAATCTTAGATCCTCATAATCTAGCTGGAGATGATTTTATTTTTATTTTTTTATTCTTCCCCAGCGCCAGCCGGGTGTTTGCAATACTACCCCGACCGTTCTGGCTCGTTCGAGTCGTTTAATTATAACCGAGGCGCAGGGCCCTACATCGCCAACCTTGCCTACGCTACGTGCTTCAAGCGTACCTCTGATGTTTGTGGCATCAAGTGAGTTATTACTCTATCTATCTTCTAAGAAATAAAGATCTATTGGCAATTGTATGTCAGTGCAATACTTTGGAACGGTTGCGTCGGCTGCACCCCAATTTTTATTCTGTTTGTAATTGTAGGACAAGATTTGTGTAAAAAAAGTAATCATTTCACCTGTGCAAATCCAAAACGGGTTACTAGTCACAAATACGTAGGTAATAATTTAGCCAAAAGAAAAAGCATCAGAAGGGTTTAGCAGCAATTCACATTCTAGATCGGGAAGCTCCGTATTGTGCAAACCCATTTTAGGTAACAAAGACTAAATCCTAACTTCAATATTATAAATACGAATGTGGGTTAGTTTTTTACGCTATCACACTGTAAATTTGAACTTCTAAAATGGACATAGAATACTTTTATCCCTGAAAATTTCACATTTCCCGCAGTAAGTATAACAATAACCGAATTTTTCGTTAATATAAACTATATTTTTAAAATCCTCCACAGATTGACAGCAGCAAGCTTCGAAATGGCGTACCGCTCTGAAGATAACCTGTACTTAGACACAGACTGTCAGATGAACCCTTTCACCCAGGGGACAGCTCAGAGCGAGGACTACCTCTTCGTTCCAGAGTCAGAAACCGCTGATGGACTGAGAGGATCCAAGTTCTGCGGAACGAGCGCAGCTAACCAGATTATTGCTTGTAAGTATAAGCGACGGTTAAATCGAGAGGATTGCCAATCTAGATAATGTCGTGTTCCTTTAAACTTATAAGGTATAAGCCTGCTATAGATAGTTTTCGTATAAAGAAGTTTTTGCACCATTCATTTTGTGTGTCACTCCGACCGCTGCTTAGTACAATAGCGCCATCTCTGTTTAGATTCTTCATTAAGTTCGTTAGTTTGAGGAAAGGACGTAAAGTAGACCACAAAAAAAATGGAAGGATGACATTCTGAGAAGAATATCCCATTAAAATAGCGTATCTACTATGTTAAATAATCAATTTAATAATCATAATAATCAATTCATTGTGAAGAATTTAGGTTCAGTAACATAGGTGACAGGGTAATAAAACCTGTTTAAAAAAATACACCTTCTTGAGTTTCTGGCCGGATTCTTCTGTTAAGGATTTTTCTGAACCGGTGGTAGATTCTTCGATATTCATAAGTACTTCTTGTTATAGCCTACGTTGTATTGTATAAAGCTACCTAAACTTTGACTTTGATAGAAAGGTAAAAAGGCTTTGGGCTTAAAACCACTAAATTTCATAATACCTTATTCACTAATACCCCTAATTTTCAAATTACCATGGGCTCATAATACCTAAAATTTCAAATTGTCTCATCTTAAAATTTGAAATTTTAGGTATTTTTAGGTATTATGAGCCCATGGTAATTTGAAAATTAGGGGTATTAGTGAATAAGGTATTATGAAATTTAGTGGTTTTAAGCCCAAAGCTTTTTTTTTAATAAAATACAATACCTACTTATTTTTTGTCTTTTACAGCTACTCCGCCAGGCCCGATCTACGTGCATTTCCACAGTGACAACTTAGTGACCGATGACATCAATGAAAATGGATACCGATTTAACTACAACGTTCTGAATAATTGTCATCTCAAGAAATGAACTTTTGTAGGTCAGGGGTAGTTTACTAAGGGCCCGTTGTTTGATCAATAGTTAACTAAACTAATAGTTAAAATGTATGGCAAAGATAACAACACTTAAGAGGATACATACAAACGTAATCCCCTGTTTCCTCCCTGGATAATGGCTTTAGAGCCAAATTTTTTTTACTGTGTAATCTGTATCTACCACAGCTATGCCCCTAAGTTTCGTTTTTTCCATATTTCAATTAACATAAGAAATATGAGCTTTCAAAAACTGAAAAAATTGCCCAATTTCAACGTCATTTTCAGACACTCATCAGAAAAGAATCCCTCATATAAACAAAAAAAGGAAAACATAGGGGCATAGCTAAATCTATCCTCTAATTATATTTGAAAAAAATAATTTTATTGGTCCAGTTTTCGAGAAGAAAGCAGGAGATTACGAAATGCTGTTTTGATCAATTTTACGCGCCAATTAACGGTCTGAGCTGCAGTTGTCCCGCTCTCGCTGTACTGACACGGAGGGGTTCGTGCGAGACAGCGACATTTCATTAAAATACCTATTTCTCAAAAGTCTCTCAGCCATCGTACCCTCTTAACGCATTTCAAAGGCAATTTGACTATTAGTTAGTTTAACTATTGATCAAACAACGGGCCGTAAATCGCACCTCGGCTGTACTGTATTATTTCCATGGGGTACTCTATCAAATAAATTTCTTAGTTTCGCCCCATAAAAAGGTAATGTTATTTATAAAGGATTGAGGTTTTCTTTTGGTTTGTAATTATGTAAGCTCATAAGTGTATTTAAGTCATGGGGAAAATTGGCAAACATTTTTGTGACTTTTCCCCAAAGTAATATGTCCAGCCGATGTATGTTTGACTGATATTTAAGATGTAGTAATAATACTTCGTGCATTTAATTCGTGCCAATTGTATTTTATAATTTGTCCATTAGATAAGTTTATTTAGTTAATAAATGATCTTTGACAATTGTTGAGTTTTCTTTACATCCCATTTACTCATATAAGGATTCAAAAAGCAGTAAAGTAAGGTACCTACATTTGATATTTTAATTACTAAGCAATACAAGATGAATTGGTATTTGTATATATACCTAACTATTTTCTTACTACCTAGCAGTGGCGTGGCGCCCTAACAACTCGATTCCTAACGGATTACCTAAATCTCTCATGTGATGTCATCGATGACAATTATGACTAAGATTGTGTGAAGTAAGGCAGCTTCCTGACTTGACCAGGGGGGTTTCACTCCGCAGTTTAGGTATGTTCGGCCGGCGCGCCTCCCGGGGAGGCGTATGGCAGTAGGTTGTCGCTCGGCTATCGGTTCGCACGCTTTATTTATGATCCCTTTATTGACCCCTCCCCCACCCTCCCTTTATTGCCCCTTTATTGATTGATTGATTTTGACGACCAGACCAGACGGCCTAGAGGTTAGAGAACCATGGCTACGAAACTTGAGGTCCCGGGTTCGATTCCCGGATTGGTGTGAATTGTCCCGTGATATTTATTTATTTATTATTTTTTTATTTACTTACTATGGATGGAAGGGGAAACAAAACAAAAAAAAAACAGTTTTATATTTTAATATTAAATAATATAATCAATATATAGTTTACTAAACCTATTAAATAACACAAAAGTGATTTTACAATATAAATGCACCTTCTTAGTTTAAAATGACTATGTTAATTCATTTATTTCCGAAATATTTACAACATACAAGCCAACATAACTTGTATTACATTCCAGCCATAATAAAAAAAACAAAAAATTTTTTTTGTTACGAATTCGCAAAATAAAAACCACTTTTTACCACTTTATACTTCTCCTTAAACTAAAAACAGATCAGTCTAAATAATTTCGTTGAAAAAGTTAAAAAAAAGAATCTGTTGTAATGTATCGATGGCCCATAAAAGGAAAAACAGTTTCTTAAATCTAACGTAATTAAAAACTAAATAAGTATGTACATTCGTTAACATTTCTTTACTTATCTAAATTAAAAGTAACATAATATTTAAATACTCGTATAATTTCTTAAAGACGTTCAAATCTATGTTAAATCACAATAGATAAATAGAAATTGATTTTAGTAAAATTTTATGACCAAACCCTTCAGTTAAAACTGTTTTCTTTGTTAAACTGTTTTTATTGAAGTTTTCCATACGAATACGTACGGACAGTCTTCAATGACAATTTAGATATCATTTTTTTTTAAATTATCATATTTTTACTTTTAAACGGAAATATGACCCAATGGGGCAAAAGCAAAAATAATTTATCATGATCATGGGGCAATGGGAACAACTACATATAAAATTTTTGACCGTTTTCCCCATATCATCATTCACTCTTTTCCACTCGACATTATATATTTATTTCATATGAAAATCATTTAAAAATTTCAATATAAAACACTGCTTTCCAACTAGGAAATTTCTAAGATCTTGTTTAAATTACGAAATTCCCGAATTTCTGGGAATATCTTTTATTAGTATTATTTCTACTGCTAGACAATAAATGGTCTAACTTTTAGACTCTAACAGAATATTGTAAATAGACTTGTGTTTTCAGACCTATATTTCCCGAAAATCATGGGTAATATGGACCCGTTTTGGGACAAGGGACGGACCTATACTTTAGGACTGTATTCTCTGGGGGCTTACCTAAAAAAAATATTCAGAATGTCGTCCATTGTCTTCAAACTGGAACTTTGGTATGTAGGTTGTATCTAGGTTGAGGGAAGCTATCGATGTTTAGAAAATTATATTTCCGAAGGTTTAGAATCCCGAAAAGTTCATTTGTCCGAAAGCATTTTTTTCTGAAACTGTAAATATTTCAGGATTCATTTCAGGACCATCGTGTAGAACCCTCTAGGTTAGGTTAGGGTTGTTTTATAAAAATCCTGAAATATTTACAGTTTCAGAAAAAAATGCTTTCGGATAAATGAAGCATTCGGGATTTTAAATATTCGGAAAAAAATATTTCTAAATTTTGATAGGTAACCCTAGGTTGACCAAAAAGCCCCTATGCAAAATTTAGAATGAATCCGGATCATTTCAGGCAGTGCTTGGTTATTTTGGTGAACTGAATAAACTTGTAAATGCTTTTCAAGAATGAAGATTTTTTTTAAAACAATCAAAATATTACTACATGGTGCCGTCTTGCCCAAGCTTAGCTATAATTATAAGTGTTATAACGCAATATATACTTCGTTTGTTTTAGCATTAGAAAGAAGGTAAGCGATCTTGACATGGCTTTTTATTAAAAACACTTTTGAAAAATAAATTACAGAAAATATGTAACAATTAACAAGGACATATGGCCATTTGCATTCTTTTGGTTTCATAAGTGTATTCTTTTTTTATTTTTTAAAGAAGTGTTTTTCAATTAAGACTCATCATGATTGTTTACTTTCTAATGCTAAAAAAAACGAAGTATATGTGATAATTTTAAGTGTTCGAGATATTGAAAGCGAAGCCCCCGTGCGTTAGACAATATGGCATATGTATGGAGTACGGCACAAAATTAATATGGATTTAGTCATTTTTCTAATTTGTAACGTCAATTTATACATATAAACAAATTGACGTTACAAAGTAGAAAAATGACTAAATCCATATTAACTTTGTGCCCTACTCCATACATATGCCATATTGTCTAACGCACGGGGGCTTGCCATCGCTTTCAATATCTCTTTATGTCATTATCTTATATCGTTTGACAGAAAAAAATACAGAGAGCGAAGGCAAGAGCCCGTGCGTTACCCACTACGCAGTACTATGCACTGGGTCCTTTACTAAAGTTTTTCACCTATACCAAAGGATACCCAAAAGTTCAACGATATTAACGCCATCTGGCGTTCAACGATATTAACGCCATCTAGCGTTCAACGATATTAACGCCATCTACCGTTCAACGATATTAACGCCATCTACCGTTCACTTTTATTTTTGGTGATATATTTTACGATGTACATTTGGACTTTCTCAATCACTGGAAGAAATTATCCGGATACATTTTGAATAATCTTGCAGATCCGCCCCTGTTTAGGACAAAGTAAGAGTGACCAACGATACTAGAAATACTATGATCTATAGAAAGGAGGCCCTCGACTGACGGTGTATGTTGATAGCGGGATACCTTTAGTACCATATATAGCTTCTGGTGCATTCTCGTAGTCAACGTCATAGTATATGCCGGTTTGGTTCTGGAAAAAAGTTTTTTTTTTAATAAAATAGTGCGAGAAACGAGTAAATGACATTATAGTAAGTAAGCTGCCATAGGGTGAGTCTCTACTGGTGCATTGCGTTGCAACACATCATCGCAGCGAATCAACGCATAAATGCAATTAGTTCAGGTATAACTTACATGCATACTCCTGGCCCTAGACTTAGGTCTAGGCACCAGCAAGTCAGCCCTCTCCTGGACATGGCTTGAAGCTTCGGAACTGGTCGACTCAGTCGCCATGTGGTTTGTATAACCTAAAAATAAAAAATAAAATTTAGTTGCCCATTCCATGGCAATTTTGGAGCAACGTTCCAGATTCATTTCAGACCCCTATATCACCAACGAGTCAATTGCCGCACTCTAATCACATGCGAATAATATTAAGACATACGCGTATGTTAACCACAAAATACTACAATTGTATTGCAAGACTGACACAGCTTTGATCTCATGTCAAGATTCACCGACAAATCTACAAACATGTCGACTAGAAAAAAAAAAATCTCGTTTCACAACAATTGTTATTGCCAAGAACCCGCTAGTGGTACAACAGACTCTCGACATATGTCACTGACAATTGTCACGTTGCTGAAATAGGGACCAATAGGTGGATAAATTCAAATCAAATGAGATAATAATAAAAAAACAAAACTAAGCATTCACACAATACACATGTACACATTTGGTGCGCAATTTAAATCATCATCGTGAGAGTTTGCCTGCAACCTGCACACGTCTGAGAAAAAATTCAACGGTGTGTGTGAAGTTCCCAATCCACACTGGGTCCACGTGGGACCTACGGCTTCAATCCTCTCAGTTTAAAAAGGTTGGGATGATGATGATTATGAATTTAAATCAAGAATATTTACCGTATAAATTATGATGAGATGCTGTGTTAACTCTTGAAGCAATTGTATTTATCGTTCCTGTGTGGTGGCCGGAGTGGAGACCCAACCTTTAAAAAAATGTTTTTTTTAATACTAGTTTTTTTCTGGAAGCGTAACGATAATTATCAGCCCCACACAACCTAGTACACATATATAGAAAGCTTGGAAACGAACCTAATTATAACACGCAAGCATCGCGAATTGATAAGGAGAGCATTTCTCAAAAAAATACCACTTTTTTTTTATATTCCAACCAATTCTATGTTATTCCTACTCAGAATTATTATATGAGCTCTTATCATTTCTTCCCTGTAGGAGTGAAAAAAATACCCGAAAATGTCATAAATTTTTTATGTTCTTCCTTTTCGTTACGCCATACAAAGTGTATGGAATAGTGACAAAATAGAAAAAAAACATAGGGACATTTTTTGTCATTAAAATTAAAAATAATTAGATTTTTTTTTAAAAAAGTGGCTTTTTTCAGAAATACTCAGGAACCGGTTCTTACTTATATCACCAACTACGTTTTTCTGATTTCTTTTATTGTGCCCCAGTTTGGTTACGAATAAAAATTTGAGGGGAAAACAGAAAAAATATATAAAAATGGGAAGAACTTCCCCATTTTTGTAATGTTTCCCCGGGAAGTAAAACTGAGTTTGATGTTCAATTATTTACCAACTTATTTGCTGACTAAAGTGTAACATCACTAACACTAGAATTAAGCTTCATGTACTTATTACTAACACTGTGATCCTATTTTGGTCGAAATAAAAATATTTTTTTATTATAGTATAAATCTTCCCAGGTGAATTTTTCACTTCGAGCCATTACATTAAATTTGAACCTTAATACTATGATGATACCGTTTGTTTTGAAAGATAAGGGCTCGAAGCGAAAAATTCACCTGGGAAGATTTGTACTATATTTACCTTGGCATCGGAACAGGTGGTAAGGTGGGGTAGCCACCAAACATGGCGGAGGAAGGACGTGTCGCCATCTGGTTTGGTTCACCCTGCAATACATATTAAAAAAAAGTTTTAATTGGTTAGATTGGAAAAAAATATAATGAGTCCGTCAGATTATGAAAAAATATTAGACATGTGCTTTGCCAATCAAGTTTTTATCTTTTTCTTAAAATACCTAACTACTTTTAGTTTAGGACAGTTAGTTGCATAGGTGCATTAAATTACATTAAGGTGAATTTATAATCTTTGTGAATAAATAGCTCATCTATTAAACAAAATAATAACAAACTATAGATAATGTTCCGTGCTACGTTACGCCTCGGTAAAATAAAGAAACGTTTCTTTTACGAAGACGTGACGTCACGAACTCCCAAACCCCACTACTGAATTTCGATGCGCTTTTTCTTTATTATTTTTTGATTGAATTTTCTTCACGAATACAGGTTCATGGGCTTAATCGTGAAAATTAATAAACTTAAGAAGCTGGAAAAGGATAGGCAATACCCAACGGTGGGAACAACGTGCTGAAGAAAAGTATATCTCACCGCATAGTGGTTGGATTGCGCCATAGCTTCCGCGATTTGCGCCCAGCGCATTCGTTCTTCTAATGTCACCTGAAAATATTTTAAATTTATTATAGGTATAACAAGTATTAGAAGATTAGAACTTTAATTGAAGATTAAAGGAAATTAGCTCAAACTAGAAAATACAAAGGTTTCCCCCGCATGGACCCAAAGATACTGACAGCATTCCCTTACTGTATTAGCAATGCTAATAACGTTGGGCAAGGCTGCCAGCTCTTCGGTCTCCTATGATGAGATGATGGCTTTTGGTAACTGGACGTTCTGACAATTAGACTTTTTGTAAATTAGACGATTCGGCAATTGGACGTTTTGGTAACTGGGCATGTTGTTCACTAAACTAAATGGCAATTAGATGATTCCGCAATTGGACATTTTGATAACTGGAGGTTCTGTTCACTGGACATTTTGGCAGTTAGATATTTTAGTAATCGGGCGTTCCGCATTTGGATGTTTTAACCAATTGATATTTTGGCAGTTGGGTATTGTAACCCTGGATGTTTTGACACTTGGACCAACATCCCCCGGAGGGGGTGACGAGATGAGCTCATGAAATACCTGATATGGTGGTGCTCCTACAGGAGGCGTTTTGATGGTATTAGCTGCCATGTAGTTGAAGACCGGAGAACCCATGCCAGCAGCTTTTTGTTCGCGGGACCATTTGCGGCTGTAAATTGAAGAATTTAAATTGACTATAATAACTAATAAATAAATTGTTTAAACTTATGAATTCACATAATTTATTCAACACATTAAGATATTTGCATGCAAACGTATCTGATTCAACATGTCACCGTACAACACAATAATTATAAGACCATCTGTGTAACCTCGTGTCTAAAGCAATTCATTTTTTTAGATTTATGTAGACTTCACTTTGACCCAGTTTACCATTCTGATGTGATGACGCGGATGCCTGTATGTTGAACCTGGCATCTAACAGCCGGTATTTTGTATCTCTATCGTTTCTCATGAGTATACTTAATGTAATTGTTAATTTCATTTTAATATTTTGTGCCTCTAAGTAAAATAAACAATGACCTACTAACATTTCTAACACAAATTTTAAAGTATCTGCATAATTTCTTTACGTTAGGCTTAGTATATACCTATACTTATTTATACTATTGTAATTAGTTTTTCGAATAATTTGTTATTATTTTTAAGTGTTTTTGGATTGAACGTTATTATATGTCTACCTACATACTTGCATTATACCTATTTGTACTATTAAGCTTAGATAATTATTTTTAATTATAATTTATGCTAGCTCGCTTAGCCTGCGACACAGAGTTCTTTAGTAACCCTAGTGCAGGCACACGTGTTATATAGCCTTTTTGTAAGAAATTGTATTTATTGTTAACTTGTACTACATATTATTGAATAAATTATCTTATCTTATCTTATCTTATCTTATCTTATTTAATACCTTGCTTTATCATTACTAGCAAAGCTTCTGAAATTCATGCATAAGATATTTGAGGATTCACTCTAGTGACCAGTGTTTTTCGAAACACGATTACTTTACTTGTAGTTGGCTCGATAGAAAAAAATCCAAAGTCGTCTCTAAAAAATAAAATAAATCCTTAGTACGACGTAAATATGACTTTTTGAATGTTAATAAAACAAGAGCCTAGCTTAGCTTGGAGGGCCTAGTGTAGCTACATTTTTAAAATATGTATTTGTTTTAGTAATACGAAAATTCCTAAATACACGCGCGGTCTGACCTACCTACCTTGAGCCGTCGTGCTTCCCCCTTGTCCGTGTAGTTAGTTGCGTTAGTTCTCCTCCGGCCATCGGACGGGGAACTTGACTTTGGTTCTAGCCCCTCTCTCGCACACATACATGAGTGCATAGAATACTTAAAATTGATTCAGTCCTTTACAGTGATTCTTCTTCTTGCGGTACCTCTCCACTACTGGAGGTTGGCTGTCAGCTCCGCATATCTCACCTTATCTCTCGCCAGAGAAAACAGTTCTTCCACACTGGCGATATCGATCCACTCTCTGATGTTTCGGAGCCAGGATTTGTTCCTTCTTCCGCCGCGTCTTTTCCCCTCAATTTTGCCCATCTTTGTCTAGAGTAGATGATAACGCTCATGCCTTAATACATGCTCTAGATAGGCTACCTTTTTTCTCTCGATGATCAACATGAGTTCTCTGGATTTTTGGACTCGCCGGAGTACCTCGTCATTCGTGACTCTATGGACCCAGCTAAGGGGCCATCCATAATCATAATCAGTTGCTCAATTATGCAATGTTGTCTCAAGTGCAATGTAAATTATTTTAGTTAAAAGTTATGTTTATTAGATTAAGGTTTAGATTAATTAAGATTTTTAGAGCGAGTCTTTAATATCCGACACAATGTAAATTGTTATGGAAATAAATTGAATTGAATTGAAGTAAATAAATTACGTCACACCAATTTCGATCAATTTGGACCCCTCCCCCCCCCTTGTCACACTTATTACTATGAAAATCGCCGTTATTTTGTTCTAGTGTCACAGATCGCTTGACCCCTCCCTCCCCTAAATGTGTGACGTAATTTATGGATGGCCCCTAATGTGTAACATAAGACGGAAAAACCACATTTCTAGGGCCTCCAGTTTTTGGCGTATGTGCTCCTCAATGGTCCACGCCTCTGATCTATATAAAAAACTATAGTGATAGTTACCTCCAACTCAAGAGTGCTGCCAGAGTGAGCGCGATGACGAGCGCAGCCGCGAGCGACGCCCCGACGGCGACACCGACCACTTCGCCGTCGACTTCGCAAGTCGACCCGTAGTAACCCGACATACAGCTGTCAAGGGGGAAATAAAAAAAACGGTCAAGTGCGAGTAGGACTCGTACATGTAGAACTGACGAGATTTCAAAACACCTGAAAATTACTACAGGAATCGAAAGAGTTTTGCCACCTTTAGGTGAAAAAAGAGATGACGTAAATCTGACGTCAAATATAAAATTATTACAGTTTTTTTTTTCTGGTGAAAAGGGCAAGTGAACATATCTATTCTGTGGTAGTATTGGTAAATTCAGATATATTTTTTAATGTCTTGTATTTTTTAAATATGGAGAAATAAATAAATAAATATTTTTCCGTGTTTATTTATTTTAAAAAATACAAGACATTGAAAAATATATCTGAATTTACCAATGCTACCACAGAATACATATGTTCCCTTTGCCCTTTTCACCAGAAAAAAAACTGTAATAATTTTATATTTGACGTCAGATTTACGTCATCTCTTTTTTTAATAGAGACCAGACAAAAGTAATGGATCTATTGTGTGGTAGTTTTGGAGTTATGCCCTTTTAGAATAAGCACATCTTAAAAAAATGTTATAAATAAATTAATAATCCTAGTGAAAATTTAAAACTATCAGCGTCTTTCTCTTTCCAAACAGAATACAGAGAACGAATCAAATTTTAGCCTTAGAAATATGAAATCTTGTCAATTGCCATGGATTGACATCGTCAAGAAGAAAATGGGTTTAAAGCTCGAGCTTTACACTCTGCTTTTCACTTCAATTGCAAAGAAATAAAACAGCAATATTGGAAATAAAATTTACAAGATTTGCTTAGTTTTATTAATTTCGTAATAAACAACACCAGTTACATAAAAATAAGAAACTTATATTTTATGAATTTCTAATGTTTGTGGCTGTTTGCACCTAATTGCCTTAGTCTTAGACGAAGATTTTACTTTAAGCACTAGATCATAAAAAGCCATTTTATGCAGCTCCCTCGACATAAAGAAAAACCTTACGAGCTTTACTTCTCATGAAGTGAAAAATCAATGAAAAATATATTTTATTAAAAAAAGATATTGAAAAAACGTATTACCTGCAGATTGGTTTCTTGTTGCTGTAGCTGCAAGTGCCGCGGTCGTTGCAGTGGCTGTTGGAGCATGCGCGACACTCTCGTCCCGCGAGCAGGGGAGACGTGTTCGCGTCTAACGTAGAGTCGGGGCACTCACATCTGTGTACATGAGGTTTATTGAGATTAAGTTTTGTAAGGATTACGATACGTTAGCCAATGTCCAGTTTTCGATGTTTTGCCGGTCGATACTAAAGCTAGTATCGTACATTTTTTTTAAATAAATAAATAAAATAAATAAATATCACGTGACAATTCACACCAATTGACCTAGTCCCAAAGTAAGCTAAGCAAAGCTTGTGTTATGGGTACTAGACAACGGATAAACCTACTTATATAGAAAGATACATACTTAAATACATATTAAACATCCAAGACCCGAGAACAAACATTCGTATTTTTCATACAAATTTCTGCCCCGACATGGGAATCGAACCCGGGAACTCAAGCTTCGTAGTCAGGTTCTCTAACCACTAGGCCATCTGGTCGTCTAAAAATAAAATGAATAGGATAAAAGAGTAGTATCTATGCCATATCGACATTATGTCAAACATTCTCGGCCAAAATCTATATATCCGTGGATGGCGTGAAGAACTTGATAAGTCGAAATATACGTTTAAAGAAATTTGAATTTAGGACATTATGTTCTAGATTCAAATTTCTTTAACCGTATATTTCGATTTATCAGGTTCTTCACGCCATGCACGGATATATAAAAGAAGAAACTGACTGACTGACTGACTGACATATCAACGCACAGCCCAAACCACTGGGCCTAGAGATTCCAAATTTGGCATGTAGGTTTCTTATAAGGTCTAGGGGTGCACTAAGAAAGGATTTTTCAAAATTCACTCCCTAAGGGGGTGAAACGGGGGTCCAAAGTTTGTATGGGGAAACAAATTAGTTCGACTATTTTATTCGAAACTTCACAGAAGTACTCCTAATGAGAAATGAGTAAACACGTGTTTCAGATTTTTTGAGAATTCAACTCCTAAAAGGGGGGAAAGGGGTAACAAAGTCTGAAAATCAACATGGGTGTTGTTTCTATGGTTTATCGGGTCGCTGGTTATGAAAACAACAACGGTTTTAAAATCCGACGTGGCAGACGTAAAATACCATATCCCTGGATGGGGTGCGATGGGGTTGAAATGTCTAAATAAACTAAATGACTGTTGATATATCAACGCACAGCCCAAACCACTGGACCTAGAGACTTGAAATTTTGCACAAAGATACCTTATACGATGTAGGCATCCACTAAGGAAGGATTTTTGGGAATTCCCACGAGAACGGGAAAAAACGGGATTTATATATTCGATTCCGAGTGACCCTATCTCAGTAACTATAATAACTAGACTCTTCAAATTTGATACACAAGTAGGTATTACATTAGTTAAAACATTAATTTCAGGGTTTTTCAAAATTCGCACGGGATAAGGATAAAACGGGATTTATATATTCAGTTCAACGGGATCCTATGAACTATAATTACTAGACTCTTCAAATTTGGCATAGAAGTAGGTAATTATAATAGTAAAAAACAGTTTTAAGGATTTTTGGAAATTCCCACGGGATAAGGAAAAAACGGGATTTTTCGTTTTACTGGTCGTAGAAAGCTGAAATTCGGCATGTAGGTTGCTTGGGGAGTGTAGGTAGAGCAGGATTGAGAGAGGACTTTCCAAAACTCCCACGGGAACGGGAAAAACAGGATTTTTCGTTTTACTGGTCGTAGAAAGCTGAAATTCGGCATGTTGGTTGCTTGGGGAGTGTAGAGGAGCATTGAGAGAGGACTTTCCAAAATTCCCACGGGAACGGGAAAAACGGGATCTTTCGTTTTACTGGTCATAAAAAGCTGAAATTTGTCAGGTGGGTTCCTTGGGGAGTGTAGCGGAGCATTAAGAAAACATTTCCCGAAATTCTTACGGGAACGGGAAAAAACGGGATTTTGCGTTTTACTGGTTGTAAAAAGCTTAAATTTCAAAATGCATAAGTTTATACTGTAAATAGGCCGCAAAGGGCTCTTTAACCGACTTCTAAAAAAGGAGGAGGTTATGCATTCCACTTTATGTATTTTTTTATGTAGGTATGTTCACCGATTTCTCGGTCAATTGTGGACCTGCTTGCTTGCTTGCCTGTATGCTTGCTTGCTTGATATCTTGGTTCTTTGGAATACTTATGATACACGCGAGCGAAGCCGCGGGCAAAAGCTAGTATTTAATAAAATATTGATTGCATCCCATATATAATTTTTAGCCAAAAACTTTTTTTTAGATCTCTTCTCTCCGATCGCTAGAAGCCCATGCTTTCCAACCCCTCACGCCCCGTCACGGGAATCGAACCCGGAACCTCAAGCTTCGTAGTCAGGTTAAATGTATTCAATAATATTTTGTTCATGTTTTATTGTTTCTATGCAAAACTGACATGATGTTGACACCACTAATCAACTGACGTACTTTTTATGAGCTGTCAAAACACAATTCTCCCATAGAGTTTGAATGGCAATAGCAACTTATGACGTCACTTGTTCGCATACTCAATCAACTAACTATTTATTTGCTTCAAATTTGCTTTAAAAGCAACAAGAAATCTAATTTTGCAGTTAATTGAAAATTAATCTGGTTTTCAGGGCTAAAATTAAGCGTTCTTTTACTGGAGTCGTGTCTTCGAATTATTTTTTAATGGCGTCAACATCCTTATTAGGTAGCTGTTCGGTATTAATCACTATTTCAATACACCTAGATTTTATCACTACATAGTATAAAACAAAGTCTCTTCCCATCTGTCTGTCCCTATGTATGTATGTGATTCAAGAGGAAGGTTTATATGTATAAAACATGCATTGCACCCGTGCGAAGCCGGGGCGGGTCGCTAGTTTTAACTAAGTTCCACAGTCGTCGCATTGAAAGAGAAGATTTTTTTTTTGTTGTAGTGGTAGAGCCATGACGTAGCTAGCCGCTGCATCACGAATGGGCCGGCTCGTCCGGGGCAGTGCCACCCTCTCACAGAACACCGGCGTGAAGCAGCAGTAATCCTGCTTGCGTTTCGTACGGTCAGTGAGAGTGCCGGGGGCCCAATACCTCACCCCTTCCCTCTCCCCCTTCCCCTATTCCCTCTCCTTTAGGGCCGACAACGCACTGGCATCGTGTGAAGCGCTGCGGGTGTCTATGGACAGTGGTGTTCATTTAACATCAGGTGACCCACTAGTTCGTTTGTCTGACCTATCTAACATAAAAAAAAAAAAAAAACTTATACCTACTTATTTACTATAAAATACCTGAAACCTCCCCAAGTGTTTGTGCAGTAAGCTAGTTTGTGGCAATCGTTGTATTCAGGCGATGCACACTCGTCAACATCTGTAAAAAATAGCAACAATTCAATATCACTTGAAACGATTATTTAAAACAATAATAATATGATGAAACATGTCGAGTTAAACTCGTTTTAAGAAGTGAGTGATGCGTTTATTTTGTACGCACACACATATAATACACAGAACCACTCACTCACTGACACGCACGCAGGCACGCAAGCACATATACCTATCTAATATCTAATATTATAAAAATCTCGTGTCACGGTGTTTGTTACCGTACTCCTCCGAAACGGCTCGGCCGATCTTTATGAAACTTTTTTCTCTACATTCGGTAGGTCTGAGAAATAGGTCGTAGGCTATTTTTTCTTTGCAGACGGAGTCGCGGGCAACAGCTAGTCTAATATATAAAAATCTCGTGTCACGGTGTTTGCTATCGAACTCCTCCGAAACAGCTCGACCGATTTTTATGAAACTTTTTTCTCCATATTCGGTAGGTCTGAGGCTATTTTTTATACCCCTAGTATGGCAATTATGTTCTTTAGTGTGTATTAATTCAGTAAACTACCTTTAGTATGTAAGTGAGTTATTTATAATATCGTTTAGAAGTCATTGTTTGTTGCAAAAATCACAGAAAAAAAGATGCTTTACGCGCGACGCGGCTAGCGTGCGAACCGAATGCCGAGCGACAACCTACTGCCATACGCCTGCCCGGGAGTCGCACCGGCCGAACATACCTAAACTGGGTCGATTTCAGAGCGTTTTGTCAGCGTTTTTTAAATTTCATTAGTGTCACTCGATTATTGCTGTAAAATAATGATAAATCGCGACAACTTTGGATAATATCAGACTAAGGGGCTGTTTCACCACCTTATTGTCAAACTACTGATTACGTAACCAATGAATAAACTAAGTACTGCACAAATCTGTCGGCCAGTTTTTTTTCAGTTTCACCACTCCGGTCCTGTGCAAACTAAGTACCACTTAACTAATCGTCGGTTTAACAAAAAGTCGGAATAGCAACGTCCCATTTCACGACCACGGGTTCCTGTTCGCATATTTTCGTTCAAAAAGTCGCTCATTATTAAAGCAAAATAAATCGTAAACTATGTAATTTTTAAACACATCTATTTTTTTGCATAAACAAATGTGTAACATTATAATTAATCCTAAAACGGTATTTATTTACGATACTTTGGTTAACAATAACAAAGAAAAATAAAATCACGTAAAACGAATCGAAACCCTTTGACAGATTAACTTTTTTTTTAATGGCGATCAAATCGATTTAATGGAGTTCAGGTAGAACAAACACGATTGTGCCACTGAAAAGTCTGTAATTAAAAAATATTACGAAATTTTGGATTTATTTTTAAATACTAAAAGCGTACCTATATTTTTTATTCAAATCTTGATATTTAAATTCTCGTTTGCAATTTAGCATGACTTATTTCTTTAAAAAATAAAAAATACTTTGATTTATTTTTCTGAAACCGGCTGAAGGGCTCTCCAACCATGGCCACAAAAAAATGAACTAACTAATTAAAAAGATATGTGACGGATAAAAATGCTAAATGCCACCTGATCTGATGGTCAAGTTAAGAAATAGTTTGTCCGTCACTTAGCGCTAATCAAGACTGGTGAAACAGAAATTTTTATTCCATGTGACAAATAAGGTTATGATCAAGCTAATCCGAAAAATGATTGAAAAAAGTGGTGAAACAGCCCCTAAGCCTCGGTACCGCCACACATTTATATAAAAAGTTAACTCTGATCATCATCCCCCTCTGCAATATTTACGTCGACACTAATGAAAAAAAACGCGGCGGTCAATACGCTCTGAAATCGAACCAACTGCGGAGTGAAACCCCCCTGGCCCTACCCCTGGTCTATGCCCTGACGGACGTAACCAGGTTGGGTTGATGATGATGATTGATGACTAACCTTTCAAAGGCGCGACGCTGACAGCAGGGCTGTCGACCCAGAGCTCGGAGGAGCCAACGTTGTTGGAGCGTCGCTCCAGGACTCCCAGTATGTGCCTCTGGATGTCCCCGGCCACTGCTGGCCGGATGGTCTCTGGGGTTTCTTGCATCTGTAAAAAATAGGGTTATTGTTAGACATAGTTAGGTAGACAGGCCAGTCTTGGGGCAAAAGAGTGGGGCAAATGAAAAAAATTGGATTGACAACACAATACACTTTAGGGAAAAAAAAATTGTCACAAAAAAAAATACGTCGAGATATTGCGTCTTTGCGCATTGCTACGCATTATTAAGAGTTCCTAATCGAAGTTATTATAAGTACAAGTAACATGTCATTTTATTTTAAATGACGTAATTGATGTATAAAAGTTTTGACGAATAACTTCATATGACGAATAGCTGAATTGACAAGTTAAGCTTATGACTTGTGTAGAATATGACTAATCAAGGATTTGACGAATGTCGAACTTGACCAGTGAAGGATTAGACGAGTATCTGTTTTGACAAATTAATGATTTGACGAATGTCGTACTTGACCAGTCAAGAATTAGACGAGTATCTGTTTTGACAAATTAATGATGTGACGAATACCGAACTTGACCAGTCAAGGATTAGACCAGTATCTGTTTTGACAAATTAATGATTTGACGAATGTCGAACTTTTGACCAATCATGAATTTGACGACTGCCTGCGAAGTCTGCAAAGTAGCTCTAGTACTGAGTGGAAACATATTGTTACGTACCAATATAGTGTAGTTGACATAAACCCCTTGGTTGCCAAGCTCTCGGTGTACGGAGTTGACGGCCCCACTCACGAAGTCATCCGAGAACGGGGTCATCGAGAACGCAGAGTCGATCTGGGGAAAACGTAAAAAATTTATGGGGCAACTCTAAATACTTACATAAAAAAAATCTGTAGGTTGAGGTCTTTGGTTTAGGAGTGTCGATAAGGATTAAGATGAGATGGGGCAATCGTAATAAATAATCTAATATATAAAAATCTCGTGTTTACGGTGTTTGACGAACTCCTCCGAAACGGCTTGACCGATTTTTATAAAACTTTTTTGTGTCTATAGTTGGTAGATCTGAGAATAGGTCGTAGACTATTTTGTATACCCTATTCATCGCAGACGGAGTCGCGGGTAACAGCTAGTAATACTATAAATACGGTAATCTGGGGGAAATGTAACAATTTTATGGGTACTAAGCAAGGGCTAAAATATACTCAAATGGTAGTTAGATACATACTGCAATACATACAATACAATACAATGACTCTTCTTTTATGTATTTAGACGTTTGTAATATACTTACAGCTCTTATTGCTTCGTAGCTGAGTTGCTGATAGGGTTCAGAATCTTTGTCCGCTAATTTAGCGTCCCATGCAATCTGAAAAGAACACAAGAATGCACATTTTATTAATTTCACGACAGAGATTTAGCGGTCGAAATATCGAGAGAATTTTATAATTTTTCATGACTTTCTGATAATAATAACAGATTGTTCATGAACAGTTTTGGTGAGACTAAATTATTTTATTTTAGTTCTATTATCTGGTCCTTTAAATAATGGAACTAGTCGGAATAGACCGCTTGGGGCGGTCGTAAAATGGAAAAAAGGTAGCTCACCCTTTATATAGAGCCTATCAGCCCTTAGCATGGACTTAATACCTAACCAGGACTCAATCAAAAGTGACCCATATTACCAAGCCATACAGTTTAATAATAGCAACTAGAGACAGCGGTCCGAGAGATTAAATACAAACTAGAGAAACTAGAGAATTGTGTCCCACTCGCACCAGTACTTGATCATCCTAATTAGAACGAGATGCAACTCTCTGTTTTTTTTTTCGGCCTCACTTTTTTGTCGCAGTACTCAGTCCTGGTCTGCAATGGACGGGTTGAGGAAAATATGGAGCCGCAACATTTATAGGTCAACAAAAATCCGACTTGTTCGAGCGCTCGTGTTCCCCATATTTCTCTACGCCGCAGAAACGTGGACACTACGTGAGGTGGAGCGAAAGAAGATAGACGCTCTAGAAATGTGGTGCTGGAGGAGAATACTGGGAGTTTCATGGACTGAATTCCGTACCAATGAGTCCATACTCCAAGAACTCGGTATCAAGCAGCGTCTATCATCCATAGTACAGTTTCGCATCCTTACTTTTTTCGGACACATAAATATGTCGTCGAGCAGACGTAGCTGTGGAGCGTCTTGTGATCCAGGGGAAAGTCGAAAGCACTAGGCCACGAGGTAGATCGCCTATGAGATGGACAGACCAGGTCCAGGACCAGGCAAGCATAAGGAAGGCGGCTGTCAGGGAAGAATGGAGGCGTATTGTTAGGCTTGCTACCAGCACCTAGAAAATGATGACCACTCTGTCAAGAGTGAAACGACGAAGAAGACTCAGTCCTGCAGGCTTATTGTCTAATGTTTCTGACGTTTGCCATCGCAATCACTATTTCTTTCTGTCAAACGGTATAAAAGAATGACAGAAAGAGACGGTGAAATCGAAGGCAAGCGACAGAAACGTTAGACAATACGGCCTCTGGTTAGGTATTAAGTCCATGGTTCTTATACTTCATTTAATTTAGAATTGAAAACCACAACATCATTATATTGCGGCTCGTCAACTATTTCTTACCTAGCAAAATAGTACAGTACAATAGTCTGGGAGCCGCAAAATAAAATTGTTTTAATACCACTTTATTTGCGTGTCGTCAATTGTTACTCTAGTACAAATTGTAAAGAGATTACAGTTCACGAGCCGCAATATAATGTTGTTGTGGTTTATAATTCTAAATTAAATGGAGTATAGATTGAGAATAAACTCGTAGCCCGGCTGACATTGGACTTCGAAATGCTTGGGGCAATCGGAACATGGAACCAAAGTGACTCACCTTCCGTTTGTAAAGCCTGTCGATCCTCAGAAGGTAAGCGTGTACCTTGACCGGTAATGAAAGCTCGATATATTTGAGGCAAGCTAACATGGGGCTTGGGGCAGTTGTAAAATGGAACAATAGTAACTCACCTTCTGTTTGTAAAGCCTGTCGATCCTCAGAAGGTAAGCGTGTACCTTGGCCGGTACTGAAAGCTCGATATATTTGAGGAAGGCATGACATGAGGCTTGGGGCAGTTGTAAAATGGAACAATAGTAACTCACCTTCCGTTTTATAGCCAGCCGATTAGTGTAGCTTGGCTGGTACTGGAAGCTCGCCTGAGGCATGCATAACATGATACAAAAGTAAATTGGGGTACGTACCTTCCGTTTGTAAAGCCTGTCGACCCTCAGATTGAGGATCAGCGCGACCACGCGGCGGCACGGGTCACGGTGCACGCGGCGCGCGTAGCCCGGACGGCATTGGCAGCTGGATATACCTGGGGCAAAATATGGGGCAAAATAAAAAAAAAATACTAAGTAGACCCCGTTGGCCTTGCAAAACTAACTGGAAATGCTAGGATATTATAAGTTAAAGTTGATACAAACTAAGGATGATATACTGGATTGGCAGTCGCCATAGTACGGATCGGCCGCGGTTTTTGTAGTTCGATTATTAAATCTAGATGGCGCTGAAATATACCCAGAGGCTTTGAAGGCAAAACAATAAGGCTACAGATATTTCATATCACTGCAAATGTATTATTATGCAATATTTTTGAAAAATAATACATTTGTAGTAAATATGAAACATCTGTAGTCTTATTGTTTTGCCTTCAAAGCCTCTGGGTATATTTCAGCGCCATCTAGATTTAATAATCGAACTACAAAAACCGCGGCCGATCCGTACTATGGCGACTGCCAATCCATCCTTGTACAAACGTATAATTTTCAGCCTTTAATATAATTTTTAGCCTTTTTTACGTGTAAATGTTACGCAAGAGTGAATTAAACGTTAGGTAATCGTTCTCCGTGGTGTCATTCGAGAAAGGCTTGAAGAAGATGTGGTTTATAGCATCTCCTTCAATATAGGGAACACTGCTTTGATTATTGTGTTTTTCTTTACAATGGGAATTTTATAAAAAAGTGTACCTTTTTCGTAAAAAGTATTCCTAATTTTCCATACAATTTTTTTTTGTGTCAGTATTGTGAGGAGCCGTATAAAATGAATGAAAAAAACATCACAAACTGATTACATAAAAAAATAATAAAATTATATCCTGTTTATATATTTAAAACTATATTGTTTTTGTCTGATCTGTGTGTTTGATGTTGTATATTAGGTTGTTTTAGTATGTTTGTTTATATGTATTACTATTTATTTTTATATTTGCATCACCTGCTGTAATATATTCCTTGCTGTCATTCTATTGTTAAAAGGTTGCCTGCAAGAGATCGCTTCGAAGCGATAAGGCCACCTATTGCTTAACTTATATATTTTTTCCATGTAATTGTTTTTCTGTATTGTTTTCTTTGTGGTGGATTGTATTGTATGCACATGATGACTGTCATTTTTTATCATAAAAATCAATAATGATTTTATCATAATAATCTGAGTAGAAAACCCCAAAATATCCTCATTTGAAAAAAAATAAACGGTACACTTTTTTTAAATGCTCCAATACATCATTTATTATTTTGTGCACATTAGTATATTTTACAATAGGTTTCTTTTTAGTTTATGTATTAAATTTGTTAAAGAATTGTGTCATCTCAAATGTAATGCGAAGTGCCTCTAGTATATAAATAATTTTACTCTAGCGATTTAACGATTTAATATAGCTTACTTTAGTTTAATTATTTTATCAATTAAATTACCTGCTTCAGTCCTGCATTTCTCGTTCTGCGCCTGATCACACGTAGAATCGTCGCCGACTATACAAGTGTCTATTCTGAAAATACGCAAAAGTATACATATTTGAAAAAAAAGCACTGTGATTATCCTATGTCACGATCCAGGGGGGCTACTCCGAAATTCGAAAATCGAAGTTCGTATCGCATCGTCTTGCTCTTGCATTAAATACTATTTAGCGTGAGAGGAAAGGCACGATACGAAGTTCGAATTTTGCACTTCGTAGTATAAGGCCAGATTTTGTCTATCTGTGCTCTAAGTTCTGCTGCGTTCAGTTGTAATTGCGTAATTGAATGACAATCATCCAAACATCCAACCATCTTCACGTACTTTCTCATTTATTAATATAAGGATATACTATAGGATTGTAGCACTTTTGTTATTTTAAAAATGTGCACGGAACCCTCGATGCGCGAGTCCAACTCGCACTTGTCCGGTTTTTTCATGTACTTTTATTATTTTTAATATTTACACGCTACAATAGCGGCAGAACACGTGAAACCACACACACACACACACACACACACACACGTGTTCTTAGTGAATAAAAATTTTGATCGATTGACTGGCGGGAAAATATCTCATTCCCACAGGTAAACACGTTTTAATCTACTTCAGCGGGTGAGGACACGGGCATGAGCTAGTATGCTGTAAAAACACTACTAACCTAACTGTTGGCTGTGGTCTTCTGTACGGCGGCGGGCGATGCTGGGTTGGCCGTCGCGGCGGTATCGGGAGTGGGACATCGTCAGCTGGGACGGCCACTCCAGTACCCACTGCTGGACTTTCCGGTAGCACTGGGGGCGCTGGGGATAGGAAAATAATGATAGAAAGAAAGAAAGTAAACATTAGTGACAACATGGAAAAAACAAGAATAAAATAAAAAATGCACATGGCACGAAATGTTCCCAAATCAGCCAAGTGCTGCTCTTGCGAACGACGTTGATCATTCTTTGGGACCATAAGAAGACATCGAGAAACATCAAACAATGACAGTTGTAAATTTAAGGTAAAATGGGAAAGGGACATCGTATAGTATTCGGCACATGAAGAGATGAGAAGGCAGGGGAGGCAAGGAAGCGGAAGAAAAAGAGACACGTGAAAGTATGAGAGATGCAGGGGATCATCATCATCTCGCCGTATATATGTCCCTCTCCAGAGCACAGGTCTTCTATCAGAATGAGATAGTAGGCCACAGCAGCACAGGCCGCAGGGGAATATAAAGAGGGAGAAAGCAGGGGAGAGAAAACGCAGAAGGCAAGTGCAAGAGAGATAGAATCAAGATAGAAGATAGAGACAAAGAGACACGTAGACCCACCTGAGTGGTGCGGCAAGCTCTGCACTCTAGTCGGCTTGACCTCAGCGCTGCTGGCCGTGTCGAACAAGTTCAGATAAGTCCGCTTCCCATCGATAGACACGAATCCTTGTTCGCCGGACGCCGTCACAATAATATCGTCGCGATCCCCGTGACCGTAAATAGGGTTTACGTTTTCAATGCGAACTGGAAAAAACGTATCCTTAAAACTTACTAGTCCATAATAATTTTTACTAAAAGTAAAGAAATATGAAGCTCCATCATCATCATTATTGTATTTCTATTTCTATCTATTCTATTGTATTGTTTTCTGTTAGGCCAAAGATTTTGTAAATTACAATTGTATCTCCTTTGACATTATTAATAATATTTAAGAGAATAGAATGGAATAGATTTAATATTATTATTATTATTTTTTTTTTTTTTTTTTATTCTTCAAACTTTGCATTAGTGTAGGTAATTCTCTAAGATGAATTGAACTATATTGTATTGCATGGAATTCTTTAAAGCAATAAATGACTGAATACTGAATTCATCATCAGCCGAAAAACGTCCACTGCTGACAATAGGCCTCCCCCAAGTTTTGCCAAATAGATTGGTCCTGCGCCATGCGTCCAATGCGTTCCCGCAACCTTAACCACGTCGTCGTTCCATTTTGTTGGAGGCCTACCTACAGCGTCTTTCGGTCCGTAGACACCACTCGAGACCCATCGCTCATAGACATCGCTCGTAGAACTGATGGCGAAGCCAAGAGGTCTTGGCCAACTAAATAAAATTAGTAAATGGTTCCCCCCGCGGCATGGACTCAAAGATACTGGCAGCATTACCTCGCTGTATAGCAATGCTGATACGTTGAGCGAGGAAGCTGCCAGCTCTTCGGTCCCCTGTGGTATCACAAAGCCTTTTTGAAATTTTCTAATTTTAGTTTACTTTTATTTTATATTTAATTTAGTTTAAGCAAAAATGGTTAACAAATAATGGTGGTGGTTGGTTGGTTTGGTTAGTTATTGAAATTTCGTTAACTATTTTTGCTTAAACACAATTTAAAGCTTAACACGAAACTGTTTGCTTGACACTAAAGTTCACTAAATAACTTACACTAAGTTATACTAAACTAAAATTAAGTTTACCTGTGGCCCCCTTTTCCCCGGGCCCCTGTATAGCAGACAGAGTGACGTCAAATATTTCGCCGTAGGCCGGCGCGGTGACGACCGGCGCGTCGGGCCGGAACCGGCTGCCCGTCGGCTTGAAGTCTGTGTCGTCTAGCACTATGCCGGGACGACGGTAGGGGCGGTAGGGGGACGCTGGAAAAAGTAGGGGGTAAACTAAGACTAATTTTCGATTGGTTGGTAAACTTAATATTGTTAATACGAAAGTTTACGTGTGCATTTGTGTTTGTTCGGAATTCATCTACGAAATTACTTTTGAATTTAATGACGGTGAAAGGAAACATAGTGAGGAAATCTAAAATCTACAAGAATCTGACAAGAAACTCAACAAGGTATTTATTTTTCTGGCAGACCGTCTCTCATTATCAATTAGTAATTACATTATATGCAGTATAGTAGTATAGGTAGGTATAGTAGTAGTAATAACTTACAAGATAAAGGATGAGCGTTGCTAGAAGAAGTCTTAATGGTGCTATCCGCATTTTCAATTCCACTGACGGTAGGAGCATGAGACATTAAACCTTCAGTAGGAGTTGCAGCAGCAATGGATGCTGCCAGAGAAGCCTTATTCTCTTCAATAGACGACTCAATCATATCTATAAGAGTTTCCATCTTTGTTTTATTCGTTGGTTTCTCTTCAACTTTAAATTTATCTTTTTTATTATCCAAAGGCTCCTTTTTCTTATCTTTTTCAGTCTTTTTCTCAACTTTTGCTTTCTCCGTCGTAGTTTTAATCTTTTCTGTTGTTGTTTTGGGCTTTTCTGTTGTCTTTGGCTGCTCTGTTGTTTTTTGTTTTTCGGTTGTAGTTTTAGCTTTTTCTGTAGTTGGTTTCTCGGTTGTTGTCGGAGTTTCTGTAGTTGTTTCTGGTTTTTCAGTAGTCGTTGAAGTTGTAGTTTTTTCTGTTGTCGTAGAAGTAGTAGTAGTGGTTGTGGTACTAGTGCTTGTACTAGTACTACTAGTAGTATCAGCGGCTGTAGTAAGCTTGTTATCTTCTCTTTCGTTTTCTTCAGTAGTATTGGCTACAGGCAGATTGGTAAGAGGCACTTCTTTATCATCATGAACTAAATGATTATCATGGTTTGTATCATTTTCAGCGTCTTCTTTTAAATCTTCATCATCTAAGTTTGGTATATCTACAGGCATAGGTGGAGGGATAGGTCTGTATATAGGTAGACCAGGGTTAGGCCGTTTGTTAGGTGGCCTGGGTCTGGGTCTTTGCCATGGAGGTATAGGTCTGGTTAAACCAGGTCTATAGTTCAGTGGTGGTACAATTTGTTCAGGCAAATTGACACCATGATGCGGTCGATCGAATGGGTAAGGGGGAGGAGTTTTGGTAGGATGGTACGCATGCGTCGGTGGTGTGATAGGCTTCTCGAAGTCTATAGGAGCAACATCAGATATCCTTGGTGGGCCTCTATTGTTTATTCTAGAATTCATAGGTCTCCCTGGTCTTAGTAACTGTGTGTTTGCTTGTACGTTGACATTACCGTTTAATAGTTTCACTATACCAGTTATTATGTTCTGTATTTCTGTGTTCTGTCTTGGTTCGTTAGGGTTAAGGGTAGCATACATCGGCTGCACTGCAGTAGGCCGAATTCTGGGCCCCAAAGGCAGTGCTCTGGCCTTTGGAGCCCTCCTGGCTTCCCCCGGAAAATTGAACTCGAATTTGTCACCTGACGACATCACTATTTCATTATCTTGACTGTGACTTGTTGTCTTCGTTGGATGTATTTCGTAGTATTTCCTTTTATTGTGTAATTCTAGTTCGTTGTCTATTTCGTTGTTTGACGAGGGTATCTCTTCGTAGTTGATTGATCTTGATTCACGATCAGTTGGAGCTGCTGATCTGGCTATTATCACATGCTTTTCTAATTCTTCATCAGTGATGATGTCTTCTGGCGTTATATCGTCTATGTCATCGTATTTGATGCTAGGTTCTATTCTAAAAGCTAGGTTTTCTGTTTGTGTTGTTTGCAAGATGGCGTCCAAAGGTTGATCAGCTCCTACCGATTTTGGTGAGAGTTGGGATATTGTGTGTATTTCTTCGTAACCTGCAATGGAAAGAAAAACAAATTGTTATTAATGTAAGTAAGATATCATAACGGAACAATTGGTCACGACGGTTGGTTGGTGATTGGTTGTAAGTCACGAAGTCGGGTGGGCTTTACGTGTAGTGAACAAGTATCTATTCCAGGGGCGTAGCTACCGCCATATCAGCCGTATCAATGATACGGGGCCCCCGGGCTACAGAGGCCCCTAACGTGTGTAAACAAAAATAGTAAAATGTTATCCACAATGTCACTTAATCTCGTGCTTCCCGGGAAAGCCCCTCAGCTAATTTTGATACAGGGTTTGCCAATGATCTATTATGTATACATGTTAAAGTGAGAGTGACATCTGGCACGGTTAAAATGAGAAATAAAATAGTACATTACTAGAGAGGCTGGGAAGAAAGGGGTTGCCGGGCGAGTAAGTTTGACGGCCGAGTGGTACACGAGCAACCCCTGTTCCGGCCGAGGCTTGTATAGTGCTTTTCTCAAACATGCAATGAAGTAAATAAAAAACTTCAAGAAATAAATATTGCGAAGAAAGCAACTATTGCTTATGTTTTTTTTTAGGGCTGAATGCCATGATGGCGTCATGATGCTGTGTCACATGAAACAATAGACGATCGCTTTCCCGGCCAAGGCCTGCAATTCTGTATGAAAATCCATTACATAGCACTCGTCTAACCGCGCCCGCAACATCTTGTTGGAGGCCTAAACTAGAATGCTTCGTCGTAATTCGGCACGCCACCAATCCGTTTCCATGGAGGCGTACCCAATTTAAATTACCTAACAGCATTTAGCATATCAAACATTTTCTACCATTATTAGTTATAAAAATGAAGAGTCATTCTCACTTGGAATTTAACCAATTAAAAATACGAAAGCGAGACTCGCCTTTGAAACTGCATATCATTAAGAAAGTGCACGTTGCTTATGTAAAAAGTGCAATAAAATTCTCAGCGGGAAATCTTACTAATATAAATTGACCCCAATTTGAAGTAGTTTTCATCAACATCATCCCACTGCAGGGTACAGGCCTCCTCTCAAAACGAGAGGGGTTGGGCCGTAGTTCCCATGCGGGCCCAGTGCGGATTGGGAAGTTCGCATGCACCATTGAATTTCTTCGCAGGTGTATGCAGGTTTCCTCACGATGTTTTCCTTCACTAAAGCTCATGGTAAAATTACAAATGTAAGTAATTTCGCACATAAATTCCGAAAAAGTCATAGGTGCGAGCCGGGATTTGAACCCACGACCCTCTGTTTGAGAGGCTATAGGTGAAACCACAAGGCCACGACAGCTTTAGTTAGTTTTTTGGTTAGCTTTTTTATTCCGTTATTTTGATTGTGTATGTTATTTAGAGATTAACGAATCCTTTCGATCTGCATTATGAAATACGGCACTTTATTTCTGTCGCATTTGACCGGGTTCGAGTCCCGACTAAGACAAGCGATTTTTCAAAATTTTTTTTTTTTAAAAATTAAGGTCTCTTTTACATAGAATGAGCTATTATACTGTTTTAAACTTTCTTGATTTTCACTCATAATTACTAAACTGTACGGGACTTATCACGTAATAAATATTTATTTATTTACCTCGACGTTTCGGCCACATTGCAGCAACTACTCGTGACCACGGTTGCTGCAATGTGGCTGAAACGTCGAGGTAAATAAATAAATATTTATTAAAATAAAATAAATAAATAAATAAATATTAGAGGACAATCTTACACAAATCGACCTAGTCCCAAACTAAGCAAAGCTTGTACTATGGGTACTAGACGACGATAAACATACTTATATAGATAAATACATACTTAAATACATAGAAAACATCCATAACTCAGGAACAAATATTCGTGCTCATCACACAAATAAATGCCCTTACCGGGATTCGAACCCAGGACCTCTTGCTTCGTAGGCAGGGTCACTACCAACTAGGCTAAAGCGGTCGTTACGTCGGTCGTTATTACGTGATAAGTCCCGTTTAGTTTATTAATTATGAATGTGCTATTTCCAATATTTAAGGTACTATCCCTTCATATCATATAGCTTTAGACGCCCTGTATAATCGGTCAAGTGTCCTATTACGATTCGAGAGATAAAGCCAGACGGACGGACAAAGAGACACCGGAGTCTCTAAGTAATAGGGCCCCGTTGGCACCCTTTTAGTACCTACCTACAGAACCCTAAACCCTAAAGAACCCTAAAGGTACTACAGTTCCAAGCATGACTAAAGAACTTAATGATCCACTAAATCCGTCAAACTCCAAATTACGCAACGCCATTTATCGTGCGTAATTTTATTTTGATCGTTAAGTGAAACCATGTGGCATGCCGACTGTACGTCGTTAGTGAAAGTGTTGTCAACTGTACTGTTCCGTTGCGTCAGTGCATTGTTGCGATGTAATGCAAGATTTGAGGACATCTGGTGCAATGTAATGTTTTGTTCACAAAAGGTTTTAATTTCTGGGGTTCCGTACCCAAAGGGTGCAAACGGGATCCTATTATTATCACACTTGTGATGGTGACCATATCAATACTAGCAGTTGCCCGCGACTCCGTCTGCGAATAATATAGCCTACGACCTATTCTCAGACCTATCGAATACAGACAAAAAGGTTTCATAAAAATTAGTCAAGCTGTTTCGGAGGAGTTCGATAACAAACACCGTGACACGAGATTTTTATATATTGAAGATAAAAATCTTTTATGTTTTAAATAAAATAGATTGACTGGGCAATCGCACTTAACAATCTTATTTAATATATATATGTATATACTGTACGTGTGTTTGTCACTGAACTCCTCCTAAACGGCTGGACCGATTTGAATGATTTTTTTGTATGCGTTTGGGTGGCGCCCTGGATGGTTTAGATTCACAATTCAGCCCGGCAGATGGCGCTGCAGTCGGTATCTAGGTTCGTGCAGGACAGACAACGTCTGTCGGGTCTGCTAGTTTAATATAATATGTATTACTTGTGAGATACATTGTGTTTTCATGCGATGGCCAAGTCAATCTATTTTATTTATAAACTTAAAAGGTTTCTAATATTGATATGGTCACTTATGATGTTGTTTGGTTAGCTAATTAGGTACGTATAATAACTTAAGACAGAAGGTCCCTTAAGTAGGGACTTAATAAAGTAACCGACTTGGTATTACAGGATATCTCACAACTTTTTACGGTAGAAGAACTGAGTTGCGAGTTGTTTTTTTTACAAGTTTTGTTTTTGATGGCATTACTTATTTACACCTTCGATGAAATTCAATGGTGTGTATGAAGTTCCCAATTCGCACTAGGCCCGTGAGGGCTAGATAAAACTGAACCCAAGACTTCTCAATCTTAAGATACACCTTTGGCTGAGTCTGCACTTTTCATCAGGTGAGATAGTGGTCAATCACGGCAAGGGTTAAATTTATATAAAAAAAAAATGCCTGTGTAGCGAAACGATCATGAGATTGATGAGAGATGATTCTGTTCTAACATTTAGTATAGTAACGCCATCAGAGTTGAAGTCACGCACACAACAACACGTCATGTAATGACAGCGGGATTTTGACATTTATTCGTACCGATAGCAAGTTTGTTAGACTCAACATAGAATTACAAGATTGACTAAAAATTTTTTCAACCTATTTCTTTAAGAATAATTTAGAAAAATACCATAAGAGTAAATAAGAACATTTATTCTTATGAAAATACATCTAGTTCAAACAAAACAGAAAATAAAATATTTCGATCTAGGTATTTTATATAAATCAGATAAGCATTTTTCGCTATTTATAAAAATACCGTTGTTTTTCTTGCGGATATTTCTTATCAGTTTCAAAATGTTTTATTTCAAAAATAGGTTACATGAAAAAAGAAAAATATATATATTGCGTAAGTATTTCATCATACATAAGATCACATAACTCACATTTTCTTTGACTCAGTCATTTCATTCATTCACTATCTTTTTTGCAATTAGTACTTTATATAGCTGTGTGTGAAATCATTCGCCTCACCTCTCGTGGCGTTACCTATACCACGAATCTTGAAGAATACCAAGGACACAGGTTCAACTCCCAATTTTCTTAGCATCGTCACATTGCCAAGTTTTCGTGGAATCCTAAATAAGCGTGACGTCGTGTTCGTCACGGTGTTGGGTTCGATTCCCGCCACGCGCCGTCGCCTCCGTCGCTTTGTGATTACCATTCGTCTCACCTATAGACGATATTACTTAGAGAAACCGTCCAAGCTGACTCGCGCACTGAGGGTTCCGTATTTTGCAGGTATCGAAAGGTAGACGGACTGCCGTACAACAAACTGATCCTCATACGCAAGCCACACAGAAGAGACGTGGGACGGGGGCGCGTCGCAAACCGCGTCGTTTGTTCGCAGGCCGCGTCTCCGCCCCGTCTCTTCTGTCTGCTTTGCATCGTGACTCTTCTATTTATTTTAGGCGCAAGCTACACAGAAGAGACGTGGGACGGGGGCGCGTCGCAGTCCGCGTCGTTTGTCCGCAGACCGCGTCTCCGCCCCGTCTCTTCTGTCTGCTTTGGATCGCGACGCTTCTATACACTTAGTATAGGTAACGCCACGAGATTTGAGGTCACGCCCACAACACGTCATGTAATGACAGCGGGATTTTGACATTTATTCGTACCGATAGCAAGTTCAACAGACTCAATAGTGAATTACAAGATTGAGTAAAAAATGAAAATACATTTTGATCCATTTTATATTAAATCAGATAAGCAAATTTTTCGCTATTTACAAGGATGATATAGACTGGATTGGCAGTCGCCATAGTACGGATCAACCGCGGTTTTTGTAGTTCGGTTATTAAATCTAGATGACGCTTAAATATAGCCAGAGGCTTTGAAGGCAAAACAATAAGACTACAGATATACCATATCACTGCAAATGTATTATTATGCAATATTTTTGAAAAATAATACAATTATTATTGTAGTAATATGAAACATCTGTACTCTTATTGTTTTGCCTTCAAGCCTCTGGCTATATTTCAGCGCAATCGAACTACAAAAACCGCGGCCGATCCGTACTATGGCGACTGCCAATCCAGTCTATATCATCCTTGCATTTACCAATAGCGATTTTCTTGTTGCAAATATTTCTTATCAGTTTCAAATTTTTTTATTTCAAAAATAGGTAATATGAAAAAAGAAAAATTATTATAGTAATGCATAGGTATTTCACCATAAGAATATAACTCACATTTTCATTATCTTTCTTTTTTTGTAATCAGTACTTTATGTAGCTGTGTGTGTAATCATTCGCCTGAACTCTCGTGGCATTACCTACTTATATGAAACCTGATAGGGGCGCCGCGACTGCAACCCGCCCCCGTCTCACGTCTCTTCTGTGTCGCTTGCGCCTATGGGTTCCTTTTTCCTTTTGGGGCACGGAATCCTAAAATTGTAAAAGTTACATGTTTTGCGTGACATGTCATTTCATAGACTGTCAAGTTTTTTTACAGATCTGTTTGCTCACGAACCATTCACATTTCGAGAATGTTTGTGTTTAGACGACCGTATAGCCTAGTTGTTAGGGAACCTGACTACGAAGCTTGAGGTCCCGGGTTCGATTCCCGGTCGGGGCAGATATTTGTGTGAAAAATACGAATGTTTGTGCTCGAGTCTTGGATGTTTAATATGTATTTAAGTATGTATTTATCTATATAAGTATGTTTATCCGTTGTCTAGTACCCATAGTACAAGCTTTGCTTAGTATGGGACTAGGTCAATTGGTGTGAATTGTCCCGTGATATTTATTTTATTTATTTATTTATGTAGTAAACGTATACTAGCTGTAAAACGCGGTTTTGCTTGCATGAAGCATAGATCTAGCAGCCAAATTGGAATTCCGGGACTTTCATCATCATCATCATCCCCGCCTATTTACGTCCTACTGTAGCCACAGGCCTCCTCTCAGAATGAGCTCATGGTAAATTTCAGATGTAATTTCGCTATCGTCTATACTTCATTTAATTTAGCATTGAAAAGCACAACAACATTATATTGCTGCTCGTGAACTGTAATCTCTTTACAATTTGTACTAGAGTAACAATTGACGACACGCAAATAATGTGGCATTAAAAGCATTAAAACAATTTTTCACTTCTAATGCTCTTATAATGTTACTTTAGTCTCTGCATATCGGGACTAAAGCTCTTTTTTGATCTCTAGGGATTAAAGTAAATTTTTTTTAATTGACTATGGAAACCCCTAAACTGCCAATCACGGTGTTTGTGAATGGAGGATTATCGCCATTTTCAGTAACTGGGTATAGACAATTTTAAAGCTTTCCACAGACCGAAGCGCGCTGCGGACGCACTGTAGCGCCCTGCGCTTCGGTCTGTGGAAGCCTTTAGGGCGTGGAAATAACCTCAAAATAACAACTATACACACACAAACAAAAATATTTAAAAATAATAATTTCGTGAAACACATTGAATAATTACGAATATTAATCTATTTAATTATAAAATATTAAAGATGAATTCATTTTATTTTGCATGTAAAGAAAGATTTCCTTTAGCTTAGGTGTTTTTTAATTTGTTTTTTTTTTTAAAAACGCTGTCGGCAAAGCAGTTCCCTGCTCTGTCGATAAAATAGCAATCCGCACTGTCGGCAAAGCAGTGCTGGAGTGTACGGTAGATAGAGCAGTTACGTTTGAAAGTTAATATGGCGTGACTTCAAAATAATGCGATGTCAGTTGCATTTAATAGTCAATAGAAAGTATAATTAAATTAGATATAATTTAACAAAGAATTGGCATATAGAAAATAAACTTAAAAAGTCGTTTCTTTATTCACGGGTAAGTGTTTCAGTTAACAATATATTTTGTGTGTGAACTTAGATCAATTAGGTTAATTTATTTGCCGATTCTAATGAATGACCAATTATCATTCTTACATGCATAGTCCAATTAGTTTTAACATAGTCTTTAAGTTAGAATCTGTTGGCTAATTATGCAAGCATTTAAAGCGTCACTTTACAAAATAATATAAAAGAAAAGAAAAGACTGCGGTATTTTTTTTTGCTATTTGAATTTTGAACAGATGTCCATTGCTCGTATTGAGCATACGTTGTAAAAAAGTAATTTTGTACGTCGTTTTTTTCCTCGCATTCAAAGTGAAAAGTAGAGTGTTTAACGCGGGACTAAACTACCATAATGACAACTCGAATTATAGCCTCCTTCGCTATCGCTCGGGTGGCTAAATATCTCGTGTCATTATGGCTTGTTTTAGTCCCTTGTTGAACAATCTACTATTATTTTGCGGCTCCCAGACTATTGTATTGTACTGTAAGAAATAGTTGACCAGACGCAATATAATGTTGTTGTGATTTTCAATGCTAAATTAAATGAAGTATACGAGTAGATGCGTTGCAGCCATCGCTGGGCCATCGCACCAAATGGCCATGTAGAGGGGCTATTAAAGGGACCGCACCCTAACACTTTACCAGCATTATAATAGTAGATACAGAGTTTACATTTTTTTTTTATATAAGAGGGTGCAAAGGAGCAGACGGGTCACCTGATGGAGCGCGATCACTGTCGCCCCGCACCCGCAACATGAGAGAAATCACAGGTGCGTTGCCGACCCTTTTAGGAATAAAGGGAGAGGAAAAAGGAGAGGGATTAGGGGGAGGGGGAGAGGTATTGGGCCCCCGGCGCTCTCACCGACTGACCATACGAAAAGCAGGAGTACTGCTGCTTCACGCCGGTGTTCTGTGAGAGGGTGGTACTACCCCGGACGAGCCGGCCCATTCAACATGGCTCTACCTACTACATATATTTCGTTTCGTGCAATATTGGCGGAAACGTCATAATTTCCAGCTAAGCCGAGCAATGCCGAGCATTCGAAGAAAGTACTAGACAATCGTGACTCCGGATAGTGAAAGTAAATACTTCCTATTTTATTATGATACGTTGTTTTTAGAGCAAATAAACGGAGAAACTTGTAAGCATTAGGCCTAATGAGCGGTTTTGTTGCGGAATTAATATAAAATAAAGAGCGTGGAACGTATTGGGACGAAACTAGTGAGATTGCGTCTCCATTATTTAAGCGAGGCGCTTTATACGGCTTTATACGCCGTGTTTTTAGGGTCCATACCCAAAGCGTGCCAACGGGATCTTATTATTGAGACTCTGCCACAGAATATATAATAGTACTGACGTACAGAATGGAAACGAATTACCCCACCCCTCAAGGCGCAGATAGCCGGAAACCGCCAGAAACCAGAAGAGTGCGCGCGCGATGTATGTAGGCGTACGCGTGTACAGACGTCGTCGTGCTTATGTAGATTCAAGAACGCGTATTTGTACGTCGTGTGTTAAGCGAGGCGCTTAATACGGCTTTATACGCCGTGTTTTTAGGGTCCATACCCAAAGCGTGCCAACGGGATCTTATTATTGAGACTCTGCTATCTGTTTTGTTCGACCAAATGGCCTAGTGGCTAGAGAACCTGACTATGAAGCTTGAGGTCCCGGCACAGAATATATAATAGTACTAACATACAGAATGGACACGCTCCGCCCCGCACCGATTCGAGTTACCCCACCCCTCAAGGCGCAGATTGCCGGACCCCGCCGGAATCCAGAAGAGTGCGCGCGCGATGTATGTAGGCGTACGCGTGTACAGACGTCGTCGTGCTTATGTAGATTCAAGAACGCGTATTTGTACGTCGTGTCCGCCGTGTGGTCCCGGGTTCGATTACCGCGTCCGGGCAGATATTTGTATGAATAATACGAATGTTTGCTCTCGGATATTGGGTGTTTAATATGTATTTAAGTGAGAACCTATCGATGTTTAGAATTTTTTTTCCGAAGGTTTAAAATCCCGAAAACTTAATTTGTCCGAAAGCATTTTTTTCTGAAACTGTAAATATTTCAGGATTTATTTCAGGACCATCGTGTAGACTCCTTTAGGTTAGGTTAGGGTTGTTTTATAAAAATCCTGAATTTTTTACAGTTTCAGAAAAAAATGCATTCGGATAAATGAAGCATTCGGGATTTTAAATATACGGAAAAAAAATTACCAACCGATTTTTGTAAAAAAATAAAGATTTTTACTTTACTGTACCAAATTGCGTTGGGGCTTTTATTTTTTTTAATTTATAGCTTACTAGCCTATTCCGTCCGCAGCTTCGCCCGCGATAAATTAATTTTCCCGTAGGAAAAGGTATTTTCCCGCGGTAAAAAGTAGCCTATGTCACTCAGTGATAATGTAGCTTTCTAACGGCTAAAGAATTTTTGAAATCGGTGCATTAGTTTCGGAGCCTATTCAATGCAAACAAACAAACAATCAAATCTTTCCTCTTTATAATATTAGTATAGATATACCGATAGTTTAATGTTTAAATCCGTTCGCGCGCAGGCGCGGCACCGGCTATGCGCGTATGTAGGCCCGACCGTTAGCGCATTCCAAGCCTAAACAGTTGGTAAACACGTCAACAAGTTGGAGTTGAGCGACTCATCGGGCTCAAGGCCTATGTCATCATCTCAAACTCATTCATTGCATCAAATGTTGTGATATAGCTAAACAAAAATTAAAACTAAAAATTACTATCTAAATTTGGACCCTTAGGTAGGGTGCCCACGCAGGCAGCATTCCCACGTTGAATTGCTATAGCAGCACTGCAAGTCTTTTTGCGAGAAAGCTGCCTGCGCGAGGGTCACCTGTTGCCTCTCTCAGGCGCTTGTTTAGAGCTCCGTGGAGCCCTCGTGCGCCCTTGCCCCACGAACCGAGTGTCTCGACACCGAATGCGACGAACTCGTACGGGGCGCCGAGACACTCGTATTTAAGAGGGTACGATGGCTGAGAGACTTTTGAGAAATAGGTATTTTAATGAAATGTCGCTGTCTCGCACGAACCCCTTCGTGTCAGTACAGCAAGAGCGGGACAACTGCAGCTCAGACCGTTAATAGGCGCGTAAAATTGATCAAAACAGCATTTCGTAATCCCCTGTTTTCTTCTCGAAAACTGGACCAATAAAATTATTTTTTTCAAATATAATTAGAGGATAGATTTAACTATGCCCCTATGTTTTAATTTTTTTGTTTATATTAGGGATTCTTTTCTGATGAGTGTCTGAAAATGACGTTGAAATTGGGCAATTTTTTCAGTTTTTGAAAGCTCATATTTCTTATGTTAATTGAAATATGGAAAAAAACGAAACCTAGGGGCATAGCTGTGGTAGATACAGATTATACAGTAAATAAAATTTGGCTCTAAAGCCATTATCCAGGGAGGAAACAGGGGATTACGTTTGTATGGAGAAATGGTGCGCATCATATCCTCTTAATGATGTGATGAATTATAAAGATTTAAAAAAATGTGTACAGCTTCAACATTACCTTATAAAGGCGTAGGAACATGCATTGCTATTGAGATATTCGTATATTCTATAATACTCTAAGACTCTCGGGTTTGGGCCGTAATTCCCACGCAGGCCCATGCGTCGTGCATGCTCTGAGGAACTCTTTGACCTCATTCCAGCTGCGGGGTTCCATTACAGATCCACCCGTCGTAAGCGTTCATTTCATCATCATCATGTTGATGAATGGCAGTCTTCGACGGTGCGTTTTAAGCGGTCTTTTTTGCCACGAACTTGCAAAATCTGGAACCAGCTTCCCGCTGGGGTCTTCCCATCGAGTTACGACCTGGGTGCCTTTAAGAGGCGAGTGTACAATTTTCTGCAGGGCCGACAACGCACTGGTATCGCGTAAAGCGCTGCGAGTGTCTATGGACAGTGGTGTTCATTTAACATCAGGTGACCCACTAGTTCGTTTGTCTGGCCTCTCTAACATAAAAGAAAGGTCCATCGCTGATTGGGAACTTCACACACACCATTGAATTTCTTCACGATGTTTTCCTTCACCGTAAAGCACACGGTAAATTCCAAATGTAATTTCTCGCGATGTTTCCGGACAGTAATTACCATACAAAGATTCTTTATTGCACACCAAAGACAGTACTGAATAAAAAAAATGAGGCAGATCAAAAGCGATCTCTTCCAGACAACCAACTCTTGATCTATCCCTCTATGATAGGGGGACAACGAGCAGGCGAGTCACCTGATCGAAATCAATCACCGCCGCCCATGGACACCCATAACACAAGTTGATACAGACTATTTTAGACAGCAGTTCTCTTTCTTGATCTAGTCTAGTCTTGGCCGACGCGCCGCGATAACAAACTAATAAATAAATAGTGCACTGTATGTTAGACTTAAATTTTGCATCATGAATTGTAAAATAGGTATTTGTGTAACTATTGCATGATTTTGTTAGTAGACTTTAAGTAACTGCGGAATGGAGCATCGAGACAAACCACTCTGGTTTAACGATGGTCTTATATTATTGTTATGTAAATTTGATTTATCTCTGTAATCAATATAAATAAATAAATAATTAGTTACATAAAGGTATAAGTTGGCAGCCAACTCCACGCAGCAGCAGCAGACGACGTGTCGCTAGCTACGCTAAGCTACGGAGGGAATTTCATAGAAATAAGGTATAAGTTGGCGTAGCTAGCGACACGTCGTCTGCTGCTGCTGCGTGCAGTCGGCTGCCAACTTATACCCTTACACTAACATGTTTTTAACCTCCAATTGGGGATGTATTTTTTTGCAATGTATAGTAAAATCGAAAACCATTTCGTGATAAATGCTTTTTAACTCGTTTTCTGTATTTATTTAATTTTAATATTATGTAATGAATTTATTACGTAACAAATAAGCAATGACCTTCATTTGACATTGGTGTAAATTGCGTGACCGGTCCAAGTCGTACTTTATTCTGTGTGGTTAGAATTCTTCACAATTTACGCGTGGATTATATACGGAGTTTGATTTGGACCCGCTGTCTGACATCTAGCACTTTAAGGTGGAACGGCACGCTCTAGGCGCGAAATTCAAAATTTTTACAGGTTTTAATTTATTGTGGGTAAACGGCGTAACTGTTTAACTTCATATGGTACTTGCGATTGTAAAACAGTGTTCTTTATATTATTGTGTAAAGCTTTTTAAGAATAAAACTGTTAGCTTGATATAAAAGTTATCAAACATAGAAATTCGGACTTTCAACGTTTTGACAACTTTTATTTCAAGCTAATAGTTTTATTCTTAAAAACCTTTACATAATAAAATAAAGGACACTGTTTTACAAGCGCAAATACCATATGAAGTTAAACAGTTACACCGTTTACCCACAATAAATTAAAAACTGTAAAAAGTTTGAATTTCGCGCCTAGAGCGTGCGCTTCCACCTTAACAGCGCCAGTAAAGTGACACTAGTTACAGTTACCACTACGCCAAAAATAATTAAAGGGGTTGCCTTATCGTACGCATTTAGATAGATTTAGAAATTTGGCAGTGTGGCAGCCCTCAATCACAATCTGACGTCATAAACCAAAATAGTTTCAATAATTAATTTTGAAAAAAGTACTGAACTAAATGACAAAATATTGAATTCAGTTTGTTATAATTGACTTTTCTATACAAAAAAATATACAAAAACTACTGGTAATTTTTTTAGACATTCCCAATTACCGCTGCCGCTAACCCAAACACCGTGGCGATCGCTGATGCATACACCATTATTTACATCAAAACGCAATTGCTTACCGCTGATACAGTTAACTTAAACTGGTAACAATTAACTTAACTGTGTAGTTATCGAGTTAATTATACGCGGGATTAAAAACCAGCTAAGTACCTACAGTTGAAATGGAGTCAAAATTAATGCCACAAAATTAATGAACTGAAACAATTACTTTGCTCATCCGCGATCTTGATAGCTACGCTTATGCAATTTTTTTTAAATATAAAACCGCCTTCAAAAAACACCCAAAAAACCGGCCAAGTGCGGGTCGACCTCGCGTTTTGAAGGGTTCCGTACCATTATCTATGTATAAAAACGCTAAAAAAATCACGTTAGTAGTATTGGAGCCCCCCTTATATGTATATTTGTTTTATTTTAATTTAATTATTTATTTTAAAGTGAATATATAACTAAATATTCTGTGACTTGTTGCTGTTATCAATATCATCCATCACGTTTGTTGTATGGGAGCCCCCCTTAAATATCAAATTTTATTCTGTTTTTATAGTATTTGTTGTTATAGCGGCAACAGAAATACATCATCTGTGAAAATTTCAGCTGTCTAGCTTTCACGGTTCATGAGATACAGCCTGGTGGCAGACGGACAAACGGACAGACAGCGAAGTCTTCAGTAATAGGGTCCCGATTTACCCTTTGGGTACAGAACCCTAAAAATGCGTGTACCTTCACACCGTACGAACACGGGTTAAAATTATGTAATTGGGTTTAATTATAAACTTAATTAGTTCGAACTGGTCCACCAAACAGGTCGACCAAATAATAAAAGAAATGATTTGTCAAAAAACTTGATTACTTTCGTAACATCCGTATTCTTCCATGACCATAGATAAAAGCAATAAACAAAATACCGTTAGCAATATCGAACTATTTCGGCCGTGCGCCGACGCATCGGGGGCAATTGACCGCGCGTCCTTCAAGCGAAAGAACTTCGGAGACTGTGTTGACTTTAGTTTTAAGTGCCTTAAAGAGTCGAAAGATAACAACCCAAATAAGATGAGATGTATCAAACTAATATTTTATTTTATTTCTTTTTATATTGAGTCTGTAACTGGGGGCAAGGCTGGGATCGGGTTGATGTTGGAGTGGAGTGCTAAGGGGAGGCTTACATCCCCGGTCATAAAGATTGCACACGGTCTTTGAAAAAAGACTCTGCAAATGTCGGACATTTGCAGTCTTTTTCCAAAGACCGATCTATCTATCTATCTATCTACAGCCATTGTCCGTCCACTGCTGGACGTAGGCCTCCCTCATATTGCGCCAAAATTCGCGATCCTGGGCTTCCCTCATCCACCCACTGCCAGCTGTCCTCCTAAGGTCATCAGTCCAACGTGTTGCAGGGCGTCCCACACTAAGCTTTCCTAAACGTGGTCTCCACTCCAGGACACGTCTGCTCCAACGATCGTCAGTTGTACGGCAAACGTGACCAGCCCATTGCCACTTCAGCGTGCTAATCCTTCGGGCTATGTCTACGACTTTCGTCTTTTATCTTATAATGCTCGTTGCGGACCCTATCTCTCAACGAGATACCGAGCATAGCCCTCTCCATGGCACGCTGAGCGACTTTGAAATTATGGACTAGTCCTCCTGTGAGTGTCCACGTTTCTGCAGCGTAAGTCATAACGGGTAGGACGCGCTGGTTAAAAACCTTAGTCTTCAGGCATTGTGGCAGGGATGACGTCAAGATATGACGAAGCTTCCCAAATGCTACCCAGCCCAATCGAATCCTTCTATCGGGGTCTTTCCGACCGAAAGACCGATGTGCTATCTTAATGGCCGAGTACTGTACTTCCTGTTAACTTTAGCGCCTTCCTTTCGATTGGTCCATTTAAAATTAGACAATTTTGGATGGATTAGGCGGGAGAGGAGGTGCTGAAGGCTGATAAGGGGGGTGACATTCCGACGCGTTCAGCTTGGCCATTGAACAAGGTGTTGGCTTTGCTCCTCGTTCAATTACATCAAATATCAAGTTTTGATTGCATAGCTCTTATAATTTAAACTTTATTGATATCTAAAAAACCCTGATTTCGTCACTGACTCACTGATGGTTATCAAAATTCTTAGGGTACTTCCTGAAGTCCTAGGAAACTGAAATTTTGTATGTAAGCTAGTATACATACACAAACAACAAAAAAATAATAAAACAAGGAATTTTTGAAAAAAAGCCTTAAGTAACTTACAAAAAGAAGTGAAATCCATTTTTCACTTTACGTGTGACGGTAGCCGTTCGGCCGTTCGGCCGAGCCACATATTTTGACTAAGGTGTAAAGTTTGTGAAGATAGGGCGTGTAGAGTTAGGAAACTTGGCTCCATATGAGATCAGTATGCTTAGTATAAGTTTTCCTTCACTTCAATACTTCTCGATCGCGTTTACGTAAAAAAATCAATTACTAGGCAAACATGGACAGCGTCTCCGCGCGTGCGCGTCCATGTTTCCATAGAATTGATTTTTTTACGTAAACGCGATCGAGAAGTATTGAAGTGAAGGAAAACTTATACTAAGCGTACTGATAACTTTTTGACAGTGCAAGGAATAGGTATGATCCCGTCTTGGCAACATTTTACATGAAAATGTTTTTGGTGAGATACGTTTTGCATAACAGAGTAAATATAACTATAAATTGAAAATTTTAAAAACCCCAACGCTATTATGTCACTCGTATCTTTGAACATTAAGTCAATGCCCGTTATGCGTCTAAGATCCCTTCCGCAGCTAACAAAAGAGCTGATAACTTTGAAACGGCTGAACCGATTTTGATGAAACATATCTAAGAACCATTGCCAAGAAACCTGCTTTCTATTAAAAAAACCGCATCTGAATCGATGCACCCGCTTAAGAGCTATGATGCCACAGACGCACACACACATAGCGGTCAAACTTATAACATCCCTCTTTTTGTGTCGGGGGTTAAAAGTAATCTTACCGTTGACAACTTGCAGTAGTATCGCGAACAGTACCGCCCCGCGGTACCTCCGCCATCTTGTGGCCCCGGCGGCCATTTTGTGGTGCACCTGGTTGACTATGGTCCATCCGCTCTACATCTCTGACACTTCCGTAAGGGCTCACATTTGTGTCTGGAACAATAATGGATAATGCTTTATAACATACAATAAAATGACTTTGTTATACACCACAAATAATACAGAAAACAAGTACATGAAAAAATATATAAGATAAGCAATGGGCGGCCTTATCGTTTCGAAGTGATATCTTCCAGACAACCTTTTAAAAACTGCATTTGAGCAGGTGATGCAATATAAAATTAATACCTAGTAATAAAAAACAGACATTTTATTACAACAACTAAAAACATACAATAATACACATCATAAAACATACATACTTAGATAAGTGATTACAGATACACAATATACTTGTAAATAAATGGACTATAATATAATTCTCAAGCACAGGATAATAGATAGTGTTGCTTACATAAGCATAAAAAAGATAGGCAAAGATAGTATAGGTACTAGGTATTTGTATGTTTCTAATGGATAAGTTAAAACTAAACTAAAACTATTTAAAATACAAAATACAAAAATATTTATTGGTCTTAAAGTTTTACAAAAAGTAAAGGTGGGGATCTCCCATTGAGCATAAAAATGATTGTGTTAGGAGAGCTGTTGATTTAAAAAAATATTTCACCAGTATTTCTATCGGCGTGAAGCGTAAGCTACTCCTTATCCCGGGATAATCCGCGGAACGCAGACAAAGATTCGTGTAAAAGCTAGTTTTTTTTTTAATTAGCCTAATGGATGTCCCACTGCTGGGCAAAGGCCTCTCCTTTTTCTTTCCACCAGTCTTTTTCCCTCGCAAAATCCCGCCAAAATGGGTCAAAACGGTCAAAAGCTAGTAGGTACCTATAAGTATTAAATTGTTTTAAATTTCGTGATTTTCGTCATCATCATTTCAGCCGAAAGACGTCCACTGCCGAACATAGGCCTCCCCCAAGGCTCGCCAAACAGATCGGCCCTGCGCCATCCGCATCCAACGCGTTGCGTTGCTGCAACATTAACCACATCGTCGCTCCATCTTGTCGGAGTCCTACCGACACTGCGTCTTCCGGTCCGTGGACGCCACTCGAGAACCTTTCGGCCCCACCGACCGTCAATTCTACGAGCGATGTGTCCTGCCCACTGCCACTTGAGTCTGGCGATTCTTCGAGCTATGTCGGTGACTAACTTCTTGCGCGGATTACATCATTTTCTAAAGTGATCCCGCAGAAAAACTCAGAGCCCCTCTCCATGATTCGTGATTCTCATTCATAATCAATACTTGTTTCACGTACGGGAGTTAATACAAAAACTCGAGCGTCTAAATGAACGTGATACTACGTTTGGTAGTGGTAGAGCCATGTTGTAGCTAGCCGCTGCATCACGAATGGGCCGGCTCGTCCGGGGCAGTACCACCCTCTCACAGAACACCGGCGTGAAGCAGCAGTAATCCTGCTTGCGTTTCGTACGGTCAGTGAGAGTGCCGGGGGCCCAATACCTCACCCCTTCCCTCTCCCCCTCCCTCTCCCCCTTCCCCTATTCCCTCTCCTTTAGGGCCGACAACGCACTGGCATCGTGTAAAGCGCTGCGGGTGTCTATGGACAGTGGTGTTCATTTAACATCAGGTGACCCACTAGTTCGTTTGTCTGGCCTATCTAACATAAAAAAAAAACCATTCGCTATTTATCCTACCGCTGTCAAGGAAACGATTAGCTCTATTTTCTCGCTCAAGAGAAGTTATTTATTGACTCGCGGAAAGCGGCTCGCTACATCTTTCCTTACATGAACTGCTAAGGATGTTGATGTATCTTGTATCTATCTAGAAATACAGACGACCATTGGAACTACACACTAGTGTTGCATATCGATAGTCTATCGATAGTATCGCCACGTGTCAATACTATCGATAGTACCTATCGTTATCGATATTTTTGCTTTATTATTATTTTTATTATGAGAGGCAGGCAAACGAGCAAGCGGGTCATGTGATGGAAAATGATTACCACCGCATAAATATCAACAACTCAATAAGAGTCTCTGATCTGTTGCCGGCCTTTAAAGGGAAACTATTGATATGGTAATAGGTACATTCGATACTATCAATAGTTTTGTATCCAATAGAATCGATAGTATTGTCAAATCAGGCAGTAATTAGGTACTAAAAACAATGGATAGTAGCCAATGGATAGTAGGCAATGGATAGTAGCCATAGTACAAAACTATTGATTATATCGATTGTTATCAGCTGATTTCACCAGACTTAAAACTATCGATATTATCGATAGTATTACCATTATCAATAGTATTGCCTATAAAGCACAATCGATGCTATGGATACTGTCGACCCGTGGCGATGCTGTCGATAGTCGGTCAACGTCATAAATTAGTGATCACTTCTGTACCTTGTCACTTCAACGACCGCTTTAGCCTAGTTGGTAGTGACCCTGCCTACGAAGCAAGAGGTCTTGGGTTCAAATCCCGGTAAGGGCATTTATTTTTGTGATGAGCACGAATATTTGTTCCTGAGTTATGGATGTTTTCTATGTATTTAAGTACACACACACACACACACACGCATGTACGCACGCATGCTCGTTTGCATGAGTTTGCATGTTAGTAAGTATAAGCTACTATTGATTTGTTTATAGCTTGTTGACCTCCTATAAACCTCATAATACGAGTACCTATGTTGTTAAATTGAAAATTGTACCTACTGAAATTGTCAGCTCTTATCGGTGAGTTTCCGGGATGGGGGCCTGGAGATCTGTAATACAGGTTTTACCTAGTTCAGACTCCAGTCCCTCGCAAAAGTTACTAGTATCTAACTAATGTACTACCATAATGTTGTATTATTTATAACTATTCCTGTTACCTATGTACTTTTGTGAGGAGAAAATATACGATTATTATTATTATTATTTATTTATCTATATAAGTATGTTTATCGTCGACTAGTACCCATAGTACAAGCTTTGCTTAGTTTGGGACTATGTCGATTTGTGTAAGATTGTCCCCTAATATTTATTTATTATTTTATTATTATGTTTGAAAAGCCATACGAAATTATGCAACGACTGAAAGCGACAAAGTACAAAACTGATCACTTATTTTATGACGTTTACTGTACTATCGGTATCCTGAATAGATTTCGAGGTCACCTATCGATAGTTTGACTATCGATAGTTCAGCAACACTGTTACACACAAATTTGATTGTATATTATTAAACAATAGCAGTATTGGCCGGCGTCCACCGCGCTGTAACAGCAATGTAGGGCGCGAGCCTGTTGAATAATAAATACATAACAGTCTGCGTACGCGCATAGCCGCTGGAAGTGGCTGGGCCAGTTTCTTAAAGACCAGGTTACTCGGGCGCAGAATGAAAGAGGAACCCTTCGTCCCGCTCCAGGATATTGATTCAATATTTGCAAAAAAATCAAAGGCTTTTTTGTTTTTTTTTTTCTAAATCTATGTTGCTTTGATCATACTTCAAAAGTCTGAAGACTAAGGTTTTTAACCAGTGCGTCCTACCCGTTATGACTTACGCTGCAGAAACGTGGACACTCACAGGAGGACTAGTCCATAAGTTCAAAGTCGCTCAGCGTGCCATGGAGAGGGCTATGCTCGGAATCTCGTTGAGAGATAGGGTCCGCAACGAGCATATAAGACAAAAGACGAAAGTCGTTGACATAGCCCGAAGGATTAGCACGCTGAAGTGGCAATGGGCTGGTCACGTTTGCCGTACAACTGACGATCGTTGGAGCAGACGTGTCCTGGAGTGGAGACCACGTTTAGGAAAGCGTAGTGTGGGACGCCCTGCAACACGTTGGACTGATGACCTTAGGAGGACAGCTGGCAGTGGGTGGATGAGGGAAGCCCAGGATCGCGAATTTTGGCGCAATATGAGGGAGGCCTACGTCCAGCAGTGGACGGACAATGGCTGTAGATAGATAGATAGATAGATTGATCATACTTATGAAGACTATAGGTACAACATACTGCAAATAGTTCGTAATATTCTACTCACAATATTTTTAATTTTTTAGCTTTTTTGGGATTATTAATTATATTTTTTTCAATACCATTTCTCGATACCTTTTTTTGCGAGAATGCGTTCGATAAACTAAAAAAAAAAACAACGGGTTGCACTCCGGGAGTGCCGGCAGAAGTGAAAGCCGGTAGAATTATAGCAATCTCAAGATTATTCGATTTTCCAATTTTATTTTATTATAGTGTGACATAATGTTATTTTATGTGAAACTAGCCTTCCGTCCGCAGCTTCGCCCGCGATAAATTGATTTTCCCGTAGGAAAAGGTATTTTCCCGCGGTAAAAAGTAGCCTATGTCACTCAGTGATAATGAAGCTTTCTAACGGCAAAAGAATTTTTGAAATCGGTCCAGTAGTTTCGGAGCCTATTCAATGCAAACAAACAAACAATCAAATCTTTCCTCTTTATAATATTAAGTATAAAGTATAGAGGTAGATTAGTGAAAGGTAGATTCCTGCATAGTAAAACATGTGTCGGGCAGGGCAGGTGTATAAAACCATAAATTTCCTACCTCGCACAGCAAAGCTCTGGAATGAAGTACTTATCTGCTGCGGTATTCCCGAACCGATATGACCTTCAAGCTTTCAAAAAAGAGCGTACTCCTACCTAAAAGGCCGGCAACGCACTTGTGACTCTTCTGGTGTTGCAGGTGTCCATGGGCGACGGTTATCGTTTATCATCAGGCGATCCGTTTGCTCGTTCGCCAAAAAAAAGTTGCTCGTGTCGTGTGGTCGCGAAGTAGCGAAATAAAAAGTTGATATGGACCTCCAGAAAATGGCGCCTAAAACGATCAGTTATTTTAAATATTTTCTATACCTATCTATATCTGTGTCCTATGGTTTCTTTTCACACACGCACTTCAGGCAACTCAACCGTGAAGCTAGCTGTATGTTTTGATCCAACATTGGAATGTTGGCCAACAAATAATATTGAATTGAATTACCACTTCAAAATTTGTAAAGTTCCGATAAATTTGGTTTTAGTTCCGTCATACAAACGAATGGCACTGAATATTAAGTACTATCGCCCCAAGCGCCAGATAACCACCTTAAAGGCCCAGTTTGCGTGCAGTGGCTAGACATCTGTCCATAACAATCCATAGCAATAAACATCAACGGCTGCAAGCAAATTTGTTATGAAAATGTGTATCTGGCGCTTGGGGCGATAGTACAATGAAATAGCTGAAAAAGCGGGGTTAGGTTCGTAAGGACTAGATTACATAACGACTCTATAAGCAAAACGTCTTAGTTACATAAGGTCTTGGTAGCTAAATGTCTAATTGTACAAACGTCTTAATAGTAGAATGCCCGGGTTTAAGATTGGACTTAGTTCTATTACGTCTTGTTTGTATAACGCCCTAATATCAAAATGGTGTAATAGCAAAACGACTAGGTAGGCATATCGTCAAACATTAATAACGTCTAAATGGCATAACGACTAGATGGTTGAATGACAAGAAAAACTCAAACGTAGTTTGTGAAGGAACTCTTTGATAAAGAAACTTCAAATTCGAGTTGCTGGCCGGTATGCAATCATGACGTTTTGCTACCAAGTCCATATGCTATCCAGACACTTTTCCTTATGCGTCGTTTTACAATCAAGACTTATTAATAACTTGGACGTAAACTCTATTAAGTAGTCATTTTGCAACTTCGGGCGTTATGCTATAGTTGTCGATCGAACAACTAAGACATTCTACTCACTAGGGCATTCTGCAAAAAAGACATTGTGCTTACCAAGACCTTATGCAACTAAGACGTTTTGCTTATAGAGTCGTTATGCAATCTAGTCTTTACGAACCTAACCCAAAAAGCGTAATTTTAATTTTGAAAGAATGCAAATTTTTGAAATCAAGCATATTAAAATAAGTACCTACTATTCGAAAATCGTAGATGTCTGCCGAACGAGCGTAAGTAATTGTTTAGTTGTGAGTTATGAGAGGCGTAATTTTGCTTTCATAATTAGGTCCTGGTGCACACGGTTACGCAATTTTTTTTTATAATTGCAATCGAATTACGCGACTCATATGATGTGACTCATAACATAACTGACGTTCGTTTGGCTACAATATGAAATGAGACCTCTGATATTGTATTTCAGATGAGACACAGGTTTAAACTAGTCTGATAAAAATTAGGATGGAATTACATTACAAACTCAACGTTTGGACATCTCAAACACTAATTTAAACAATCCGTAGACACACTAGCTCCGTCTCACGTACGCGGAACAGCAAATCAAGCTGGTGCAGCAGCAGAAGCAATACAAAGGTCTTGGCTCTGAATACAACTTTGTTCCATTCGGGGTTGAGACCTTTGGTACGTGGGGCTCCAGCGCAAAAAGGTATTACAAAGATATTTCTAAACGGCTTTGTGATACCACAGGAGACCGAAGAGCTGGCAGCTTTCTCGCACAACGTATCAGCATTGCTATACAGCGAGGGGTATGAGATGGCAGTTGAATTAAAAATTGGTTAGTTTCATATGACCTGGATGTGAATGAATGGTTATTCATTCATTCAAACTTAAGAGTTCCACTCTTGGCGGTGGAGTATCTTCCACTCATCCCTCCTATGAGCCATCTCCGTGACCTCCATACGACACAACACCGGCTTTTTCCTTACTTGATCCATGTAGCTGCCTAAGCCGACCATTTCCTCTCATCCCCTGTCGTATCAAATGCCCAATCATTTTTCCTCGTCTAGTTTCCATAGTATAAGTAATGAATGGTTATGTAAGACCTAAACCTGGGTTGTCCGCGCGAGCGTTATTTCGTAACAATGACGCAGACGTACGATCGGTTGCCCAACTTGTCGTATCCGTCTTGAGTCATCCGGATCTAAGTGACTTTCAAGGGGTCGACTTTGCTAAAAGGATTTCGGAAGGAGCGTCGATAGATTTGGGGAGACCCTTAGGGCTCATTACGTCTCAATTTTATTTTACCCTTTTACCAATACTCCTAGATTTCAAAAGGACTGCCTATCTAGAATTCCTAACTTTTTTTCATGTCTCATTTGATATTTATTTATTCATTGACCATTGTATGTAATGAGAGATTTTAGGTCAAAGTTATTATGACATTTGTTAATTTTAGGAATGAGACAATTTTGATATTTAGGTTTTATGAGTCCATGGCAATTTGAAATTTAGTCAATTTAGTGAATTGGGCATTATGCAAATTAGGTGGAATAAACCCTACTCGCGATTGCGACGCGCCCCCGTGTGCCCCTTCTGTGTGGCTTCCGCCTAAATGGACAAGTCTGTGTATACTTTTACGTAGGGCCGTTTTTTAATTGAAAGGGACCTGACATACGGTAAAAGCAAGTTATGTGGGTCACGCGGCCCCACCTGCCGCACCGTTATGCGTAGCGTAGCGTCTTGTGATGTGAGAAGTCTATTATGAGACTATTAGCTATGCTCTGGGTTTTGCTTGTTTTGTTGATAGTTACATCTTCAGGGTTAGTGCAAATCCGCTTAACTAACATTGTATAATTGGGTCAGTTTTTATTTTGTTGTATGTTTTGACTTTTTAGGGTTCCGGAGTCCAAATGGCAAAACGGAACCCTTATAGTTTCGTCATGTCTGTCTGTCGCGGCTTATTGCAGTGGCTATTAGTGCTAGAAAGCTGTTATTTTGCTTGGATATATTAATTACCCCGACAAAGTGATAAAACAAAATGCAAAAGAAAAATTTTTTAGGATACCTCCCATAGACGTAAAGTGGGGGTAATTTTTTTTATCTCGTCTAACTTTATACTTAGTGTGGGATATCGTTGGATAGGTCTCCATTCATTACGGGGTTGTGAAGACGATTTTTCGAAACAGTGATTCGTTTGCGAAATATTCAACTTTAAAGTGTTTTTTTGTTTTTTTTTTTGTCGGTATAACAATTTTGAAAAAATCAGGATGGGAGGAAATATCACAAATTAACAAGGAAAACTATAACAGCTAAGTTTGCTTGAGAATTATTAGTAGTTTAAGATTAAGAGTAAATAGCAGCCTGACCGATAAAATATTGCTTGTTTAACACGGACCGTATAATTAATAGTACAATTAATAAGATTTGCAAAGATTTTTTCGTAACACCTGCGGAACCCTATCCTGGACGTCCAACACGCTCTTGGCCGGTTTTTTATTTGGAAAATTTTATATGACTTCTGCACAGAATCATGAGCTTTTTCGATTCTACTAGGGTAGGCTAGGTGAACAAAAGTGTAATGTATTTGTGTGAAAATACGAATGTTCGTGCTCGAGTCTTGGATGTTTAATATTATGTATGTGTTGGCTAGTACCCATAGTACAAGCTTTGCTTGTCATGATAATTTTATTTTACTTATTTATTTATTAAATTTAGTACGCTGTTATGAAATTAAATAATATTATTTCCCTAAGATTTAATACCAATTATTCATAATCTTCTAATATCTGGATAATTTACGTCATAAAAAGAAAATCTATTTTGCATGTCTAATCGTATATATTTACATACCTATATGTTTATATAACACATTTGACAGGGTCGCCGAACTCAACGGTTTCTTATCAACGTGTTTAGAACTAGTTATTTTTTAGTGGTACGAGTTTTACCACTTTTTACGACGTAACTGTATAATAGCGAAACTATCGGTTATATATTTATGTTTTTTAATAGTTTTTTATGTTTTTTTTTTTTTTTTTATGTTAGAAAGGCCAGACAAACGAACTAGTGGGTCACCTGATGTTAAATGATCACCACTGTCCATAGACACCTGCAGCGCTTTACGCGATGCCAGTGCGTTGTCGGCCCTTAAGGAGAGGGAATAGGGGAAGGGGGAGAGGGAGGGGGAGAGGGAAGGGGTGAGGTATTGGGCCCCCGGCACTCTCACTGACCGTACGAAACGCAAGCAGGATTACTGCTGCTTCACGCCGGTTTTCTGTGAGAGGGTGGTACTGCCCCGGACGAGCCGGCCCATTCGTGATGCAGCGGCTAGCTACAACATGGCTCTACCACTACTAAACTAACTAATTAGTTAGTTACTAGTTTTGAAGAACTCTCTTAGTGGTGTCAACTAAATATAAGCAAAATATTTTAAATCTTCCCATCGTCATCATTATCGTTTCAGCCGTAACACGTCCAATGCTGGACATAGGCCTCCCTCATTGATACTTAATCATGACGGTTGGAAGAAGCTTGCATCCACTTTGAACTCGCGGCCAACTCGTAGGTGGACGTCTCTCACTCATAGCTATAAAAATATTTCTCGGAACTTAATACCTGGGCGTTTCCATTTTAAAAAAGTGTACCCCCAGTTTTTTTAAATGAGGAAATTTTGGCTTTATTTTAAATCGAGAGCGCTATTGATTATGATATGAAAAGTCCTTAATTTTCAATGCAATCTTTAGTGTCACTAGTTTTGTGACGACTATAAACTGCATGAAACTAACGCAAAAAATCAGGACTCTTTTTTTTGATGAAAATTCATTCTACTCGTGACAAAACCCCAAAATAAAGTAAAATAGTAGGTACGCTTTTGGACGAAGTCGCGGAAAAAGCTACTGATACTTTAATAAAGGATGTCGGATGTCCGTTTGTGAATCACTTCGCAAATCGGTGTCAGTAAGTTGTGGCTTGATGAGATGATGAGTTTTCGTCTTAGATTATTTATACACGAGGTGGTGAGGTGGTTGCCCATCAGGGAGCGTAGGAACATCCACGTTCTGTCATTGCTTTTCAACACTCTTTTTAATCCTTCCGCCCCTTTATACCTTTCCGAGCGTTTCAGCTACTTGGCTGAAGGAAGCCAGCATCGTTTGCGGTCGAGTACCAATCTCCTTTTGGCCTGTCCTTCTACTTCTTCCAAAATTTACTCAAAATCTTTTACTGTGCAATCTGCTAGACTGTGGAATCGATTACCCACCTCCATTAGGCAATCTCCCTCCGTGGTGTCGTTCAGGGAAGCTTTGAAGAAGATGTGGCTCACACCATCTCTTTAATATATTGAGAACACTGCTTATTTATTGTATGTATTTTGCATATATATGTTGTATATGGTAGTATATTTTTATTAGGTTTCTTTATATTATGAGTTTATGTATTATATTTACTAAAAGTTGTATTGTAGCCTTTGCTTTGTCCGACTGTCTTATTTTTACTTACTCTTTGTCGGTCCCTTACTAAATGCTCCTTTCATCCACTCAAAGGTTGACTGGTAGAGATCCCTTAAAGGGATAAGTTCGCCTTTGTACATGCATTTCAACGGTTGTCAATAATGTATTTCTTTTTTTCCCTTATTTTTGTACAATAAAGAGTTTACATACATACATACATACACTAGATAGAGCTCAGGCGACATGAAAACGTCCCGAAAAATATAAGCCAACTGTTGGCTTATATGTCATTTGCCTCCCTTCAGTTTGAGACGCGGTCGTAATGGATTTTTGGACGTTTTGTATCGCAATGTTTGCTACTGACACTCTATGTAGTGTATAAAAATAATCTAAGGTTTTCGTCATCGCTACTCTATTCATGTATGCACAAGCCACACAGAAGAGACGTGGGACGGGGACGCGTCGCAGTCCGCGTCGTTTGTTCGCAGGCCGCGTCTCCGCCCCGTCTCTTCTGTCTGCTTTGGATCGCGACGCTTCTAAATCTATCTAATCTAATCTATCTAATACCTTTAAACAAGCAATTCTTGTATATGTATATATATATATATATATATATATATAATCAGGATCTCGGAAACGGCTCCAACGATTTCGATGAAATTTGGTATGTGGGGGTTTTCGGGGATGAAAAACTGATCTAGCTATGTTTCATTTTCAGAAAATCGCTTTTACTCGTGTTTTTCGGCTATTTTTGTTTGCATTAGAATATAAAGCTAAATTTCGCCTACTTCGAGCAGATCATAATGGCACATTAGAAATCGGGTGGTCGCGGATCCAGCCGACCTCGGTTCGATACCACGTTTTTTTTCAAGATTTTTAGTAAGTTTATTTTTTATGAGAAAACGTCAAGTTTCTTCTTTTGTGAGAAAACGTTACTTTTTTGTGAGAAAAAGTTACTTTTTTGTGAGAAAAAGTTACTTTTTTGTTAGAAAAAGTATTATAGGGAACGTGCAGTAACTATAGGCGGCAGCACTAATGCGACAGAAGAGACACTATGCGGACAGTAAAACAAACTTATCAAGGTAAAACATTCAAATTGATGGCACCCTTATGGCACCAATTGGCAGCACCGTCTATGTGCACGTTCCCTATTGGGAGCACAGAACAGGAAAAGCCGGTTGTCTGTAAAGTCGGTTTACGGACGATAGTTTAACGTGACTCACCCCCCCCCCCCCCCCTCCGGTGTTTTTGTCAAATATCTTGAAAACGGTGCATCCTACGGCAAAATCAATGAAATTTTCATCCCCCTTTAATACCCCGCGCTCCCTCCCCCGCATCCCCTTCCCCCCTCTCACCCCCCCCCCCCCTCCGGTGTATATAATCAGGATCTCGGAAACGGTTCCAACGATTTCGATGAAATTTGGTATTTGGGGGTTTTCGGGGATGAAAAATTGATCTAGCTTGGTCTTATCTCTGGGAAAACGCTTGGTACCGAGTTTCTGCCCGAGCAGAGCTCGGTCGCCCAGGTATAACATTAGTATGGGCGCCGCGAACTGCGACGCGCCCCCGTCCCTCGTCTTTACCTCGCCGTTTCGAGCACATTATAATATGGCTATGGTCACGAGTTGTCTCTCTCCATACTGTGTCTGTCCGTTTATAGTAGGTACCTATAGGTATAGTTAAAATTGTATAAGCTGGGGGTTTAGGACTGCAGAACTCATCTGGTAAAGATAACATTGTTCTCGTTTGTTCTATTATGGACACACTACAACCGACGATCCACCTGAGTACCGCTTACAATGACGAAAGGCCTTGCTTAATGAGTTAAGCTTTTGCAATTTCAACCTTGTAACTTAGAGAAGACTGTAGCTATTCGTTTGCATTTTTTGTTAGGTACTTGTTCTGATTTGTTATTAGCGGTAGGCTTCAACAAACGAGAACAATGTTATCTTTACCAGATGAGTTCTGCAGTCCTAAACCCCCAGCTTATAAAATTTTTACTATACCTAATTGCTATGAGTAAAACGAAAGTTTAAAACGTTATATTAATCGTCCTTGTTGGTATACATGTACACTAACCTAGAAGAGGTATAATTTGCTATCTAGGTTCAGTTACTTGACTAGGCCGTTTATTCAGGTCTCTGGGAACAGCTTTTAGTAGTTTTCACTTTTATGCGGGTTGCATTTTATGTGTGTATAACTCTTTATTTGTATGTTGATGTTTGGATGTTCGTTGGTTAATCACGTAATGAATAAGAGCTGAACAGATTTGGATGCAACTTGGCGTTCAAAATCTGCGGCATTTACAAGGGGCTGAATTCAGGAACGGCCCAAAACGGTTTGCGAGCGGTAATTCAATCGTTTGGGAGAGGATAGGAATGGGATGAGCTTGGGATGATCTTTATTTTCCTGTTAATTGGCTAAGTAAAGTTTTTTGAAGAGGTGCTTAATATATTTTTTTTCGACAGTAGTCTTCTTCTAGACCGAGAAACTGCAGCTGTTTTATTTTTATCTCCTATTGTTTACTGGAAATATTTTTTTAAGTGTTCGAGATGACATTTGTGAGATTTAATGGCTGACAAGCGGTTCGTGCTCAGTACTTAGCAGAAATAGAAAAAAAAACGGAGTCAATTGTCAATGTCAAATGAAATCTAACCGTTTGCGTTTCGTTTACTTTGCATTGTCCAAAAAGCAGTTCCAAAATAATGATCAAAAATATTCAATCGTGATTCAATTGTCGTGCATAAGTCGTGGAAAAATGCGGTAAAATTGTAAATCCGGATTTTGTGCGGAGGTTGTTAAAAATAGTCCAAAAATCACACCAAAACGCAAAGCAAACGAAACGCAAACGGTTTGACATGGACAAAAGTGACAGATGACTTAGTTTTTTTTCTGTTTCTACTAAGTACTGAACACGAACCGCTTGTCAGCCATTAAATCTCACAAATGTCAACTCGAACACTTAAAAAAATATTTCCAGTAAACAATAGGAGATAAAAATAAAACAGCTGCAGTTTCTCGGTCTAGAAGAAGACTACTGTCGAAAAAAAATATATTAAGCACCTCTTCAAAAAACTTTACTTAGCCAATTCGCTATGTAACTAAATAATTAAATAAATAACGCTCATACCAGGCTCAGCCCAAGCCTCTCGCAAACCACTAATTTTTGGCGTTCCTGAATAGCAGTTCATCCCTATCCTCTCGCTAACGATTGAATTACCGCTCGCAAACCGTATTGGACCGTTCCTGAATTTGTGTTTAATAGGGGGCTATTAAAGCTATTTTCCAAAAGCCTATGTCCCAACGCTTTACCCAACAGGTTTTAGACTAAGCTATACATATATTTGTAGCATTCCTACATGTTTATAACATAGCCACAAGGCAAGGGCGGACAGGTACCTAGTGACCCAAAAGGGGAACCGGTTCCGACAACAGCACGAAGGTATCGAAATAAAAAGTACAAGTTGAGATGAGCTCGTTTTGGCACGGCTTTTATATTATGAGGAATCATCATCATCATCATTTCAGCCGAAAGACGTCTGCTGCTAAACACAGGCCCCCAAGGCTAGCCAATCAGATCGGTCCCGTGCCATCTGGACCTCTACCATGAGTTAGACTAGTTTACAGTGACCGTACTCGCTAGCGACGGCGTAAATGATTTGTATGGAGAATTGTACTTCCGTAAGTGACCGCTAGAGGCGCTGTACACAATTCTCCATACAAATCATTTACGCCGTCGCTAGCGAGTACGGTCACTGTGAACTAGTGTAACTCATGGTAGAGGTACTGCATCCAACGCGATCCCGCAACCTTAACGCATTCGCTGCCTGCTGTCAGATTCGAGACTTTTTTAGGTGCTACAAACGCACACGTGCGATCAAATGACTGCCAAGGGATCCCTTGGTTTCTCATGAATTAATAAGTCATAATGCATCATTCTTCATAATCAACGTTAGTCATTGATTTATTTCTGGAACAGTATTTTTTTCAGGACTTTTTTAAATGCCATCTTATAGAATGTAGTAGGTTAGGTTAGGTTTGTTTTAGAACAATTCTGAAAAAATACTGTTTCAGTAATAAATCACTTATGACTAAAGGTATAAGTTGGCAGCCGACCGCACGCAGCAACAGCAGACGAGTGGCGTAGCTAGCGACACGTCGTCTGCTGTTGCTGCGTGCGGTCGGCTGCCAACTTATACCCTAAGTTGGCGTAGCTAGCGACACGTCGTCTGCTGTTGCTGTGCTGCGTGCGGTCGGCTGCCAACTTATACCCTAAGTTGGCGTAGCTAGCGACACGTCGTCTGCTGTTGCTGCGTGCGGTCGGCTGCCAACTTATACCCTAAGTTGGCGTAGCTAGCGACACGTCGTCTGCTGTTGCTGCGATGCGTGCGGTCGGCTGCCAACTTATACCCTATGTTGGCGTAGCTAGCGACACGTCGTCTGCTGTTGCTGCGTGCGGTCGGCTGCCAACTTATACCCTAAGTTGGCGTAGCTAGCGACACGTCGTCTGCTGTTGCTGCGCTGCGTGCGGTCGGCTGCCAACTTATACCCTATGTTGGCGTAGCTAGCGACACGTCGTCTGCTGTTGCTGCGTGCGGTCGGCTGCCAACTTATACCCTATGTTGGCGTAGCTAGCGACACGTCGTCTGCTGTTGCTGCGCTGCGTGCGGTCGGCTGCCAACTTATACCCTAAACCTAACGTTGATTATGAAGAATGATAAATTATGACTTGTTCAATTATGCGGAACCATAGATACAGACTGCCAAACTATGACAGCGGAACCAGGTGAAAGTCTCAAAAACGCATATATGCGTTCCCGGCAGCGAACTCGTTAACCAGGTCGTTACTCCATCTCCAGACGAAGAATCGCCAGACTCAAGTGGCAGTGGGCAGGGCACATCGCTCGTAGAACTGATGGCCGATGGGGCAAAAAACGGTCCACGGACCGGAAGACGCAGTGTAGGTAGGCTTCCAACAAGATGGAGCGACGATTATGAGGAATAGCAGGTTTTAATAAAGTAGTAGGTAGGTACTGTTAAAAATCCAGGGGCGTAACGTTCAACAATGTCGCATAATATTGAAGAAGCCAAACTGTACTGAGTGGGTCTTTAAAACAATGCAGCATGATTGCGGTACATTTTTCCATTTTATGTGTTTGTCAACAGTACGTTTCTTCAGCAAAATTAAGATTTTTGAAAAATGTGAAAGTCATAATATCAAAATATCTTTATTCAAACACGCTTAATTGTGAATGTATCTACCATCGGTTCGGAAACACCGATAGTGTTATTTATTAAATTACATAAGTACTTACATCACAAAACAATTTTTGTTTATCATAATCACAGTACGTATAGATATATATTAAATTGACCACCTGCGGCAATCAATTATAATTACGTAAACGGTGCGCTCGAACGCCCGCGTTGTATGAGGATCCTGTCCAATAAAGTTGGATACGTGAGCCACTTGCGAGCGCATGATCGACATGAACGGAGTTGAAGCTGTTGCCATGGTCGAAACCGGCCGGATCGGATCATCATCAGATATATATTAGTGGACAATCTTACACAAATCGACCTAGTCCCAAACTAAGCAAAGCTTGTGCTATGGGTACTAGACAACGATAAACATACTTATATGTATAGATAAATAAATACTTAGAACACGTAGAAACGTTGGGAGAGGATCGAGCCGTGAAGAGAGCGTACTTGGGACGACCGAGTGGACGTAGGCCGGTTGGTCGTCCCAGGTACCGCTGGAGGGACGAGGTCCTGAAAGACCTTTTGGACCTCGGGGTCGAAGACTGGCATGAGCTGGCTCAAGATCGCAAAGCGTGGCGTAATCTGGTGTTGGAGGCCAAGACCCACTTTAAATAAATGTCATGTTAACCGTCTCTCATTTCTTCATTACATATTATGGACACCCCCTCCAAACACAAAATAAACCACAAAAAGTTGACGCTGATTTTCGTCGTTGTGATTCCTATTTTTTAACCCCCGACACAAAAAGAGGGGTGTTATAAGTTTGACCGCTATGTGTGTGTGTCTGTCTATCTGTCTGTGGGTGGCATCATAGTTCTTAAACGGGTGAACCGATTTAGATGCGGTTTTTTTTAATAGAAAGCAGGTTTCTTGGCGATGGTTCTTAGATTTATGTTTCTTTAAAATCAAAGTTTCAAAGTTATCAGCTCTTTTGTTAGCTGCGGAAGGGATCTTAGACGCATAACGGGCATTGACTTAACGTTAAACATACGAGTGACATAATTGCGTTGGGGGTTTTTAAAAATTTCATTTATTCCGGTAATGAATTGCTAGGTACCTACTTAACAGCAGGGAGATAACACAAAGCGGCGACATCGGCTCTGGTAGGAGATGCCTACTAACTTTAACCCCTCATATTTGCTTAAGACACTATATAATTGTACTGTATAATTGGACTTATTATGAAACAGTTGAGACTAAAATGGACGGTTTTTTTTACTTGTCGCCAGTGGCGTAACTATAGAGTGGCAGGGCTGGCAAAAAGCCACGGGCTCTAAGTAAAACATTAAAATTAAAATTATAACGTGACGATTTTTAGTGGGAGGGCCCCATCTATAAAGTCAAAAAAAAAAAAAGTCAAAATTCTTTATTCAATTTAGGCATCAATTGATGCTCCTATGAACGTCGAAAAATCTACCACCGGTTCGGAAAAAACCGTTGAGAAGAAACCGGCAAGAAACTCAACAAGGTATCTTTTTTCAATCAGATCTACATTGTTATTAAATGACATACATCTAAAGTATTTAATACAATTAAATTTTTTAACACAGTAGATACGCTATTTGAGACTAGGGATCGCCAAGCCCGACAAGCTCCTGCGCGGCGCTCGGCGGAGCCCTGTCGCAGGGAGTCTCTGCTGTCCTTAACGAGATTGTTTTTGCAAATGCTGACTGCGATAGGGTTCCGCGAAGAGCCACGCACGAGCTTGTCGGACTTCCCCATCCAAAGAGTTTGCCACGGGCTTCAGATGGTATAGTTACGCCACTGCTTGTCGCATATCAGGGCTTAAACCCCGCTATTGTAAGGGAAAACAAGAATAAACGGAAACGGGAACGGAATAACGGAAAGGAAGAAACGACCGCTTTAGCCTAGTTGGTAGTGACCCTGCCTACGAAGCAAGAGGTCCTGGGTTCAAATCCCGGTAAGGGCATTTATTTGTGTGATGAGCACGAATATTTGTTCCTGAGTTATGGATGTTTTCTATGTATTTAAGTATGTATTTATCTATATAAGTATGTTTATCGTCGTCTAGTACCCATAGTACAAGCTTTGCTTAGTTTGGGACTAGATCGATTTGTGTAAGATTGTCCCCTAATATTTTTTTTTTTTTTTTTTTAATGAATGAATGAAGAACTAGAATGATGAATTGTTGATGTCTATACAATAACAGTACTGTATTATTTTTTATGTATGGGAATAAGCCGGCGAACTAAATAATACCTAGTTTGACTAATTGTCTTGGAACATGGCATAATTATTTAATTCTTTCTCTGGCTTTGTTTTGTTACAATGTACGAGAAAAGTTGTAGCTTGTAAAGATACTATCTTCGGCAAAAGAAATTCTTAATAAGTTCGAATTTTTATTAAGAATAATTGACTTTAGTACGTGTTTGGAACTATTGTTCTTGTTGAATGGTATACATCCCTTTGGTTTATGAAAGATAAAATAAGAGTTTAGGTTAGGGCTTCAATTTAGTGAATATGTAATTTAAATTTACTTATCTTTTTTATTAATACTTACAGAACAAAACAAGTAAGTATATTACTTAAGAACAAACAGGAAGAATTTTTGATTGAGATGGATCGGGTATTTTTGCGGTTCGTTTGATTAGGTAGGCTAAAATATCTGGAATTCATTGCACTTAAAATTAAAAAGTGAACGCGGTCTACCCGCCAAAATAGAATAATTAGGCAACTTATATTCTTAAAACGTATCTTACCTCAGTTTAATCAGCAATAAAAATACAGCTGTTTAAATAAAAAAAGTAGAATGAACTTGCAAAAAAGAACTACACTGTTTTCTTATACGAAACCAACTTTCACATTCACACTGACACACGTATCAACACATTGACGGCTAAATTTAATTAAATCCCGATTTTTAAGTTATTTTTAACAGTCCCACAGATTAAAATTGGATTTAGAAGAGTTTTTAACTGAAAAAGTAGTTAAATTGTTTATTTTTCACATCAAAATGACGACCATGTTTTAAACATCCGCGCGTCGAACACACCATACGACTGGCTTCATTCAAAATGAATTCGAGCGTACCGTGTGCGAGAGTGATAACGAGTATACAAGTCTAACGAGAGTGAGGGAGACGGCTATCGGGTGTCATGTAGCGGTAATTTTTTTCGCCTTTCCCGCGCAACTTTCTAAAATCTTACGAAGCGTTTTCTGTCTTATTTCTTAGTCCTTAAGTTTAGTTTAAGTTCTGTGTGTATAAATAAGCAATCAAAATTATTAATAAATACGGGTATCTATCTATTAGAAAATTTAAAAAATACTGTCGTTGATGCATACACATGCTAACCCATTTTTAAAATTTAAATAATGTGTTCGTAATAAGCTGCTCTAATTATTGTGTAATAAAATAGTTATTAGTGATCAAAGAAGTGATGGACGAGAGGTAACCGATCGGTGAACCGTTCTACGATTCCCTTTTCTTCTAGTCTCTGTCTCAAGGAATCAATGGAGATATTTATTTACCTACCATATGTTCAACGTATGGCATGACTTTTAATTAAATGATCTGGAGAATGCTTAAAGAATAATAACTAATTTAAAAACTAAGCATTGTATTAAATATGAAATCTCGTTTTAGTTTTAGTTTTAGTTATGTTAATTTTATACTTAGTCCCTGTTTTTATACCTTATTTTATAAAAAAATTAGATTTCTTGAAATCTCGTACAATTTATCACGTGTAATTACTAATTAGTGCGTAAATGATGATCAAGAACGGTTTTGATGTAGTTTACTTGTTTTGAATTTCATACGTTCTTTTAAAATAGATACGTCATAACTTGCGTAAACCGACATTAAATTTCGCACTGCCTTAGCATGGCTCGTTGGTCTAGGGGTATGATTCTCGCTTCGGGTGCGAGAGGTCCCGGGTTCAAATCCCGGACGAGCCCGGCATTGTCCTTTTTGTCGCACTAATGTTTTGTTTAATATCTTTGTTTTTCGTGACAAAGTTTTTTAAGATTACTGAACATTGAATGTAAGTTTCTTTGCAACGAACTTTTGAAACTGATTGCTAATTATTTTAAATCCAGAAAACGGGTTCAAAATATTAGGTATTCTCTTTGCAAAAGATATCAAAACTGACGATTATATTATAAAATACAAACTTTTTATCAGAAGACAAACATTTTATTGCCACAAAACTAATTTAGAATACTAATTAACTATTTGATTTTCTACAGGCAAGGCCGATGCAATTAGATTAGCCTCATGCGGCCATCTAGAATCTTCAAGGCAAACCATTACTACGTTTCAAGCGTCTGTAGTTCTAATATTATCCGCAAGATGGCGTTACTGCATCAAAACAGTTACGCGTGTAGTTCGACTAAATTAAAAATACATTGTTTGCATTCGAAAACTTGTTTTATTTTTCCTTTTGTAATAAGCCGTATTATGCGACAGGTGTTGTTTGATTACGCCCCATGCTGCCAATGCTGCATAAAAGTTCAGCCGTAAAATAAAACAAACTCGGAAGCCTGTTTTACAGTGTTTTTAAACAAAATAAAGCAATAATAAGTACTTACTTTGTTATTAACAACGAAAAGTGAGGTAGTGATCATGAAAAGTGTTTATTGACGTGTGTGTAAAATTATTGCGCGATTTTAAAACTATCTGTATTTTATAAACCAGTAAAAATGTCGGATTCGTCTGCAACTTCGGCAAGTAGCTCAAAATCGGCTCCTCTTTTGTCTATAAATGAAGTCAGTGGATTGTTCGAATCGGCCAAGAAATATGAAGAACTCAATGTAATTGGCACAGGTAATGTTTACAATAAATTTATGAAGTTTGTATTATTATAACCTAATAGCAATCAAACTTTACAAGGATGTGCCGGATAATAATAATACTCGCGCATTCTTTGGGTACGGAACCCTAAAAATCTTGTGTCACGGTGTTTGCTACCGAACTCTTTCGAAACAGCTTGACCGATTTTTTTTTATCAAATTTTTGTCTATTTTTGGTAGGTCCATGGTAGGTCTGAGAATAGGTCAAAGGCTATTTTTTATACCCCTATTCTTCGCGGACGGAGTCGCGGGCAGCAGCTAGTAATATATATTTTTTCTTTCAAGAAATTTATTAATTCATTTGTTTATGTTTACCAGAGATCGGAATTTTCACAGCAAAATATAAGACTGTCACAATCAAGCTAGTGTTATAACCAATTTTTTATCGATATTGATAGCTGTGCAATAGAAGAAAAAAACGGTCCACAAAATAAAAAACATAAGTATTTAATACAGCATAAATAAAAATAAAATAAATAAAAAACCATTTATTGCCCACAAAAAAAGATGAAAAAGAAAAAATACACAAAATTGTGGCAAAAGGCTCAGGCTCAGCATGTGCGGTGAGGATTACTCATCACCGCGCTGGTTTTCAGCCTGCGCCCTTATAGCGTGCTGACATTGCAAAAACAGGCGGGTAGGACGATAAAAAAAAAAAAAAACGTACAGCGGTATAGTCAACCAAGAAATCCCTTCACCATCCAAGGTTCAATGACAGTTGCATGGCTCAAAACATCAAAGCTATTTTCACTCACACACAAGTCAGTGCGACAACCAGGCCCTATACTACGAAGCGCGAAACCCGAAACCCCGTTTCATGCTGTTCCGCTCACGCTAATGGTATTTATTACGAGAGTGAGAGGGACCGCACAATCCGAACCTCGAACTTCTAATTTCGCAGTAACCCCCCAGTCCTATTGCTTTCATTCTGATGTAGGAACTGTCATTAAAAATGGTAAAACAAGTACCAGGTCGACCACACCTAATAAGACAAAAAAAAAAACAAGAATAGATAAACATTTTGAATACAAGCTTACAACTTATTTATTTACGTTATTTATTTATTTATTTATTTGTTGAAAGCAGGTGTACATAAATGATCTTAAAACTAGTCTGAATCTCCACTTTCTACCTAAAAATAGGCATACAAAATTAAATTCTCTATAATATAGTCAAAAAAAATAAAACATGTCATGCATAGTAATAATAATAAAAAAGTCAGCTAGCAAATAGGTACAAAATATGTCCATACAAAATAAGTCAAGGTGAATAAATAAATTAATTAAAATGAATTACAATTAGATTACAATACATCAAATGTCCCAAAAAAAAAAAATTAAAATTTAACTCGGCCTTTTATCAATCCACTTACATTATTTCAATTTAGATTAAGTAAATTAAATTAAATTATATAAATGCAATAACAATTATGTAAGGCGTCATGGACACTAGACATCAAAAATGCAAACAAAAAAAAGAAAAAGAAAGAATTCAGCTTGGTTGCGATAGCTTACTTTCAAACCGCTGTAACTCAAACCATTGACGAGTTGACTAGTCATGTTCTTTCCGTGTATCCTTCATCTGTTATGTTCTAGGAGCCTACGGCACAGTATACAAAGCCCGGGACCTCCTGAAAGGTGGTCAGATCGTGGCCATGAAGAAGGTGAAGGTGGCTCTCACTGAGGATGGCATCCCGCTATCCACTTTGAGGGAGATAGCGTTACTCCAGCAGCTGGGAGCGTACAAACATCCTAACATTGTACGGTGAGAATTAACAATTCATGATATCTACACCGGGTCTCATTCTAAATCCCTAACATCGTTTGTCCTAGTGATTGTTTCTCCTAACACTTTTTTTCTCGGAAACCATGAATTTTTCAGGAACTTTTTTGAGATTATCCTATATACTCTATATACTCTATAGGTTAGGTTAGGTTTGTTTTATAAAAATCCAGAACAATTAATAGATTTTAAATACAAAGAGTTAGGACAAACAATCATTAGGACAAACATTACATTAGGACAAATAATCATTAGGGATTTAGATACCTATAGAGCCATCAACACCATTATGGACGATTTGGTGAAGGCTGCAGGTTCAGGGTAGATGCAAGTTGCTTCCAACCGTAATGATGGGGCGTCAATGAGGGAGGCCTATGTACAGAAATGGACGTCCTATGGCTGAAAAGATGCTGATGATGAACTTCAATATAGTATTTGGTAGACTCTACTAATAGCATATAGTAAATGGGTATGTATTACAATACCGAAGTACGAAAGACCGAATGTATTAAAACATTGAATGGGTCAAAAGACCAACCCAATTTTTTTCTGAAACCGTTAACTTTTTAAGATTGTTATAAAACAAACCTAACCTAACCTAATGGGTTCTGTATGATGCCGTTTTAATAAATTCTGAGAAGTTTACGGTCTCAGAAAAAAAATCGTGTCGGCTTTGATCAATTTGATGTTTTAATACATTCGGTCTTTTGTACTTCGGTATTGTAATACATACCCATGTAAACTGTTTAAAAATTTAGTTGTATTAAATATTTTAGATGTATGTAGTGTAGATATGAATGTATATGTTTCTTTCTTTCTTTGTGGCCTACTTGCAGAATAAACGTTTTGATTTTGATTCAATTAGAGATAGATAGAGAGAGCGAGGTAGATGTAAAGATGAGGTAGAGAGAGACAGAAGAACGCCTCATCTTAATGAGTTTTGCTTGCAGGTTGCTAGACGTATGCCATGGAGGGAACGCGTTGGAGCGGGAGCAACAGCTGGTTCTGTTCCTGGTCTTCGAGCATGTGGAGCAAGACCTGGACTCGTATCTCAAGAGGGCTCCGGGGCCGCTGGCTGAAAACAGGATCAGAGTATGTAGAGCTTGTGATGATAGTACATACTGATGATTTGGCAGTTGAAATTTCACTCAATTCCCATTATTACCTAACAACCGCTTTAGCCCAGTTGGTAGTGACTCTGCCTACGAAGCAAGAGGTCCTGGGTTCAAATCCCGGTAAGGGCATTTATTTGTATGGTGTGATGAGCACGAATATTTGTTCCTGAGTTATGGATGTTTTCTATGTATTTAAGTATTTATTTATCTATATAAGTATGTTTACCGTCGTCTAGTACCCATAGTACAAGCTTTGCTTAGTTTGGGACTAGGTCGATTTGTGTAAGATTGTCCCCCTAATATATATTCATTTATTCATTTATTCATTTATTTATTCATTAAAATAACAATAATTACAGTAGAGGTTTTTTACAAATATTCACATTGAGGTTGCTTCCAATGTAGGTGAAACGATGGTTCCCACACTAGGTCTAGCCTGTATCGTGGGGACCTTACATTCATTGCTTTAACAAAATAGCATTAAAATAGAGGGACGCGTGAACAGCAGACAACAAGAAAACTAATTTTATTGATACATAATAATAACAAACTAAAAAATAATTACAATTATCAGAAGACACAATGACATAAACTAGTAAAAGAATACTTCAAAATTTAAATACAAGCGATGCTACATGTGTGTGTGTGTGTATGTGTGTGTGTGTGTGTGTGTGTGTGTGTGTGTGTGTGTGTGTGTGTGTGTGTGTGTGTGTGTGTGTGTGTGTGTGTGTGTGTGTGTGTGTGTGTGTGTGTGTGTGTGTGTGTGTGTGTGCGTGTGCGTCTTTGTGTGTATGTGAGTGTGTGCGTTTACGTGTGCGATTGAAGAATGGACATTCGCCTACATTGCAACTTTAAGAAGCTCTTCCGTTTCCATGTGATTCAATGCAAGTAACCACTTTCTAACAATGACCAGCATTTGTTTCATATTATACTTTTGTATGTTGCACAGTTTCACAACTTTGTTATAAATATAACTATGGAGAAACTGTGGAAACCGACGCGCAAAGGGCGACCCAGTTGCGGCTTGAGGAATACGGAAAATCCTTTTTTTTAGCAAAGCGGAGTAGTCCTGGGAATTAATATTTCTGTGGTGCATTATTACAACCACCCTGCAGATAAACAGTTGGCGGACACTGAGGACCCTGGCCTCAGTGTGCAGTTGATGAGTGGGGTATTGGAAAGGTTTCCTGTGCATTACCTTAAGGACCAATCTTTGTGCCCTCTCCAATCCAAGCATTGCAGTTTTACCTGCACCACCCCACACAGAAATGCCGTACCCCAAAATTGATTCACACAGGGAAACATATACAAGTCTAAGAACTCTATTATCCGCTGAATCTCGAAGGAGTCGCATGACATACATAAGTTTTCTCACTCTCTGCGTCAGGGCAACAATATGGGGCTTGAAAGTGAGATGCTGATCCATTTCGACTCCCAGGTATCTCATACATTCGGTTCGATCAACAGACCCACAGTCACATGCCGAAACATTGCATTTAGAGTGGATTTTTAGAACTGTCGGGAGCTTGGGTTCAGAGGCCTTTGTTTTATGAAAACAGATATATTTAGTTTTCTTCAGGTTAAGGGTAAGTAGATTGTTGTCCAACCATTGTTTTAAAACGTTCATGCCAGCCTCGGCGCTCCGCAGTACATCATTCCAGGTGTTACCGTAAAAAAGAGCTGCAGTGTCATCAGCGTAGCAAACTAAATCAGCTGTGGAGGCACAAGCGGAGAAAATGTCGTTCATGTAGATTATGAACAAAGTTGGACCAAGCACGCTTCCCTGTGGAACCCCAAAAGTAATTGGTAGCTCCTTGCTCAAATACTCCCCTACTCTCACACTCTGACACCTTTCAGTGAGGTAACTCTGAAACCACTGGAGAGGCATCCCCCTGATTCCATAAAATTCCAGCTTCTTGATAAGTATGGTGACAGAAACCGTGTCGAATGCCCTGGCGAGGTCAAGGAATACTCCTACACATCTTCGACCGTCATCAAGGCACGTAGCAACCTGTGTTGTTAGGTAGTTAAGCGCATCCTCAGACGATTTTTGAAGTCTGAAACCGTATTGACGGTCGGATAATAAACCAAAACGCTCAAGATAGCCGACCAGACGTCTGTTGACGATTTTCTCCAAAATTTTAGAGAAATTCACCAACAGAGATATCGGCCGGTAGTTCTCTGGGTTCCCCCTCTGTCCACATTTATGGATAGGGATCACTGTCGCTTTCTTCCACAAGCGTGGAAAGACACCGGTCGATAAGCTCAAATTGTAAATGTGAGTCAGAGGAGGAACCACAGCAGATTTAATTGCCTTGAGCAATGGTGCCTTCAGACCATCAATACCCGGAGCGCTGTCGTTCTTTAGCTGGCTTATTAGTTTATCCACTTCATATTCATCAGTGGGCTGAAAAAACAAGGTGTGGGGTGACGACATCGCCGAAGTGAGGTGAGACGAAAGCGTGGCTTCAGTTTTGTCAAGACTAGTAAGCAGGGCATGGGAAAGTTTTTTCCCCACACCAATGAAATACTCATTGCAGTCATTTACTGACTCCAAGGGAGAGCGATTCAGTTTAAGTAGATCTGTGGACGGTGTGGTGCTATTTTTATATCCTGCAATATTTCCAATAACTTTCCACAGACCCTTTGTATTACATTTATTATCTTCAAGGGCTTTACCTTCGAAATCACATTTTAGCTTATGCTGCAACTGGCCGAGAAAGTTTCTATACCTTTTGTATACCAGCTTACGTACAGGGTCATTAGGGTGTTTCCTTAGATCCAGGTGCAGTCGATCTCTATGCTTTTGACACCTAAGGAGCCCCGGTGTTATCCAGGGCTTTATAACGTACTTGGCTCTACTAACTTCCTTTTTCGTTGTGTGCCTTTGTATAATAGGCATTAGGATATTCGAAAATATCTCTGTAGCAGCATCAGCGTCAGTCGCACTCATCACGGCAGACCAGTCAACCCTCTCGAGTTCCAGAACTATGCTCCTTATATCAGTTTTACTCACACATCGAAGTCGCTGTCCTCTGCCGTCCACTGTTAGAGACATAGCGAGAAGCGCAAAATCATGATCGGTAATGCTTGTTTTACACACCATGCCAGTGACCATACGAGTTTTAGTTCTTATAAATATATGGTCCAAGCAAGAGTTGAGTCTAGTAGGCGAGATGATAGCTGGGCGAAAACCCAATTCAGCCATAGCGCACAAGTATTCGTTGGTAGTTTGGTCAAGCATATCAACAATATTAATGTTTATATCACCTGCGACCACGACCGTCGACATATTTCCGATTGGGTTGAGTGTATTACCTAGACAAGTAATGAACCTCGTAATTTGTGGAAAGGAAGGAGACCGATAAATGCCAAAGATTATCACAGACTCCGACAGTTCCATTTTAAGGCACTCTGCCTCCTCAAAGACAGGTATATATATGTATATATTTTTTTTTACCTAGTAAGGATATGAAAAAAAGTCACAAAACTGACTCAAAGAGGAAGACCTTTTTTCTTTGTGAATAATGGTTGTGATATTTGAATAATTAAACCTCAAAATTTTATTGGAGTGTGCAAGGACTCGATTTAGGAGGGATATGTTCTGTAGTTTGGGACCTAACTTTCTTAAATATTGGTGATTCCCAAGCTATATAGTCTGAGCCCTTGTTGCAGGCTGCTAGATTAGTATACGGATTTTTAGAAAGTAAGTAAACAGACTGACAGACTACGGGTTTGCCGGTCTGTGTCAGGGGCTTTGGTGGTGTGATTTGGGGGACATGTCGTATCCCTCTTGGCTTGAGCCATAATTTTAATTGTATCGTTGGTAGTTTTTTATAGATAAGGCCTAACTGACATGATCAATTTATCTGATTAAAGTTTCATAAAAAAAGAAGCTTAAAAAAACCTCGAAATTTACTTATTAAAAAAAAGTAAATATAAAACTACTGTGAGACTCAATTATAGTGAAAAAATACGGATAACTCACATCTATGAGCGAATTTAGTTCGACATATCTCGGGCTAATCTGTAGCCCTTCTTCTTAGAGCAACACGCCAGGCGGTTGCCAAACGTAAAAAAACGTGAGTTCTCCGTATTTTTACACTAAAAAGTGAATAGCTACTTTAAAATGAAGGTGCCCAGATATCCAGCTCACTTTATTATTTTTGATTCCAGAGCATGTCATTTGACATCCTGTCCGGGGTGGACTTCTTGCACTCCCACCGCATAGTGCACCGGGACCTGAAGCCCCATAATCTGTTGGTGGCGAGCGACGGCCGCGTCAAGTTAGCAGACTTCGGGCTCGCCAAGACTTACGATAAGGACATGCGGCTGACCAGCGTGGTGAGACATACACACTCTCTCTCACACACACACACTCACCCTCACACTGGCTCACATGCATGCTCGCTCACTCACTCGCTGACTCACTTACTCTCACACTTGCTCGCTCTCGCTCACTAACTCACACTCACTCACTCGCACGCACACTCATTTACTCACCCACTCTCGTCGTCCATTAAAAAGCCCAAACTACCTTACCTATCGAATCGACATCCCATCCTTTACCCCCTTCATAAACCCCCGAAGTATACCATCCTACTCCTAAGTCCTAACCATGTCCGGCAGGGTAACCCTCACCACAATACAAGTAATAGGCAGTAATAGGCAAGTAATAGGCAGTAATTCGACTTCATACTAGAGCCACGCGGCGGACACGACGTACAAATACGCGTTCTTGAATCTAAATAAGCACGACGACGTCTGTACACGCGTACGCCTACATACATCGCGCGCGCACTCTTCTGGTTTCTGGCGGTTTCCGGCTATCTGCGCCTTGAGGGGTGGGGTAATTCGAATCGGTGCGGGGCGGACCGTTTCCATTCTGTACGTCAGTACTATTATAGGTATATTCTGTGCTAGAGCGCCCGAATCGACGCATGCACACAGCCAAGCGTCTTACACGGCGCGCGGCGTGGGACTGCATTGTTTTGTCTGGCGAAGATTGGTTAGCGGCCGTGTAAGACGCTTGGCTGTGTGCGTGCGTCGATTCGGGCGCTCTAGTACGAAGTCGAATTACTGCCTATTACTTGTATTGTGCCCTCACACTGGCTCACATTCACATACATGCTCGCTCACTAACTCACACTCACTCGCACGCTCGCACACTCACTCACTCACTCACACCCACTCTCGTCGTCCATTCATCATCATCATCATCAGCCTATGTTCGTCCACTGCTGGACATAGGCCTCTCCCATGGCACGCCACTGAGCACGATCCTCGGCCAGTCTCATCCAGCTCTTGCCAGCCTCCTTGCGAAGATCATCGCTCCACCGAGTCTGAGCACGTCCCACGCTACGTTTGCCGATCCGTGGTCTCCTCTCAAGAACTCGTCTACCCCAACGATTATCGGTTCTTCGGGTTGTATCGACCTCTTTAGCCTAGTTGGTAGTGACCCTGCCTACGAAGCAAGAGGTCCTGGGTTCGAATCCCGGTAAGGGCATTTATTTGTGTGATGAGCACGAATATTTTTTCCCGAGTTATGGATGTTTTCTATGTATTTAAGTATTTATTTATCTATATAAGTATGTTTATCGTCGTCAGTACCCATAGTACAAGCTTTGCTTAGTTTGGGACTAGGTCGATTTGTGTAAGATTGTCCGCTAATATTTATTTATTTATTTATTTATATTGCCTGCCCATTGCCACTTCAGCGTGCGTCGTCCATTAAAAAGCCCAAACTACCTTACCTATCGTATCAACATACCATTTTTTACCCCCTTCATAAACCCCTGAAGTATAACATCCTACTCCTATAAAGTCCTAACCATGTCCGGCAGGGTAGTTGTGTAACTTTTTTGACACGGCTTTGGATTGAAATGACAGTTTTTGTATGGCTGTGACAGCTAGCTGTTTCCGATACCAATTATCAGCCCATATAAGAACTGTCAAAATGAACGCTTTGTCGTTCGCGAAAGAGTTAGACACTTAGCCTGCTGGGCATCCTCACCGGAGTAGACTCTGTACTCACCGCATAGTGCACCGGGACCTGAAGCCTCAAAATCTGTTGGTGTTCACACTCAACCACTTTCTCACACTTCACTCGTTCGCACTCACTCACTCACACTCGCTCACTCAGTACGCAGTTACTATCACACTCACAGTCGCTCACTCACTCACCCTCACATTGGCTCGCAATAGCTCACATGCACGCTCGCTCGCTCGAACCCACTTACTAACCCTCGCTCATTCACTCTTTCTCACACTCACTCCTAACTTGTTGGTGGCGAGCGACGGGCGCTCAAAGCTGAGCGGCTTCGGCTCACACTCGCTCACTCAGTCACTCTCACACTGCTAGCACGTTTGCTTGCACTCACACACGCACGTTCGCTCGTTCGCACTCGCTCACTCACTCCCTCTCACACTCTCTTACATGACTCTTTATTATACACCAGAAATAGTAAGCGATACAGAAAAGAGGTAGACAGAGAGAAAGATACAAGGTAAGCAATAGGCAGCCTTATCGCTTATGAGCGATCTCTTTCAGGCAACCCTTTAACAGAAAGAAGGAAGGACTAGTTTACAGCAGGTGGTGCATCAACAGTGGATCAGAATAGGTATTAAAACGCAACAAAAATAGTACATCTATTGATACATAATATCGTACATAATACACGTCTAAAATAAATATAGGCAGTGGGATAAACAGCTACATATTATATTATATATTTAACGACCGCTTTAGCCTAGTTGGCAACCCTACGAAGCAAGAGGTCCTGGGTTCGAATCCCGGTAAGGGGATTTATTTGTGTGATGAGCACGAATATTTGTTCCTGAGTTATGGATGTTTTCTATGTATTTAAGTATGTATTTATCTATATAAGTATGTTTATCGTCGTCTAGTACCCATAGTACAAGCTTTGCTTAGTTTGGGACTAGGTCGATTTGTGTAAGATTGTCCCCTAATATTTATTTATATAAATAAATAAATAGATAAATAAACTATAATAAAGCTAATTATTACAAGATGACAGATAGTGCTCCTTAAGCATAGATTCAAAGATTGACAGAGATTTTGCCCGTCGTAAGTCGATTGGTAAGGAATTCCACAACCGAATAGCCTGGACAGTATAAGAATAGACATAGAATTTGGAGTTAGAGAGAGGCACGGTAAGGAGAAAGTTCTGAGAGCATCGAATAGAATAGAACACACACCGGATCTGGTTTTAACTGCACCCAAAACTACATAAATTGATTGTTAATCATTCTCATTCTACATTCCTCCCAGGTAGTAACACTCTGGTACCGTCCCCCCGAGGTCCTGTTAGGCGTCTCATACAACACCGGCGTGGATGTATGGTCGGCTGGCTGCGTGCTTGCCCAACTACATACACGGACTCCACTTCTACCTGGAGCTTCGGACTCCGACCAGCTACATTGCATATTTAGGTACGCAAACCCTTAATTTACACAAAAAATCGGCCAAGCGCGAGTCGGACTCGCGCACGAAGGGTTCCGTACAATTATCTATAAAATAAATCACGTTTGTTGCATGGGAGCCCGCTTTAATATTTTTTTTATTTTAATTTAATGATTTATTTTTAAAGTCAATATATAATTAAATATTCTGTGAATATTTCAAGCGTCTACCAGGGGGGCTACTCCGAAATTCGAAAATCGAAGTTCGCATCGTACCGTCTCGCTCGCTCTCGTATTAAATGCTATTAGCGTGAGCGAAATGGCACGATACGAAGTTCGAATTTTGCACTTCGTAGTATAAGGCCTGTTTCCATTATCAATATCGAACAAAACGATTAAAAAAATCACGTTTGTTGTAATGGGAGCCCCCTTAAATATTTATTTTATTCCATTTTTTAGTATTTGTTGTCATAGCGGCAAAAATTTCAACTCTCTAGCTATCACGGTTTCCGAGATACAGCCTGGTGACAGACGGACAGACAGACAGACAGACGGACGGACGGACGAACAGCGGAGCCTCAGTAATAGGGTTTCCGTTTTTACCCTTTGGGTACGGAACCCTAAAAACCGGCCAAGTGCGATTGGGACTCGCGCACGAAGGGTTCCATACTATTATCTATTTTATAGATTCTATAAAAACTGCAAAAAATCACTTTTTGTATGGGAGCCCCCCTTAAATATTTGTTTTATTAATAGTGATTATCTAACAGATTGAGATATGGATGTATGGGCAAAATTCGTGTCTCAACTCCTGACCAGTGGTGGTGTAGGGGATGCACGCGGCACGGAATACTGAGGACCTGGGTTCGATTCCCAGCGCTGGTCTTTTTTCTGGGTTTTTTTCTGTGCATCCATGTTTCAGTTTGTATTTAGTATGAAATATAACAAAGTAACAATTGGCCCAAATGATATTCTATTGTATTTGAGAGTCAAAAGTTTTGAAAAGGATAATTACTTAAGAAGACACGATGCGCACCATTTCTCCATACAAACGTAGTCCCCTGTTTCCTCCCTGGATAATGGCTTTAGAGCCAATTTTTTTTTACTGTGTAATCTGTATCTACCACAGCTATGCCCCTATGTTTCGTTTTTTTCCATATTTCAATTAACATAAGAAATATGAGCTTTCAAAAACTGAAAAAATTGCCCAATTTCAACTTTATTTTCAGACACTCATCAGAAAAGAATCCCTTATTATAAACAAAAAAAGGAAAACATAGGGGCATAGCTAAATCTGTCCTCTAATTATTCTTGAAAAAAATAATTTTATTGGTCCAGTTTTCGAGAAGAAAACAGGGGACTACGAAATGCTGTTTTGATCAATTTTACGCGCCTATTAACGGTCTGAGCTGCAGTTGTCCCACTCTCGCTGTACTGACACGAAGGGGTTCGTGCGAGACAGCGACATTTCATTAAAATACCTATTTCTCAAAAGTCTCTCAGCCATCGTATCCTATGGTTTCAATTGAAACTTTGTAGGGGTATGTCGTGTTGATGACAATGCGAATAAATTGTGACTTCAGACTGATCGGCCGCCCTCCGAGAAACGAATGGCCAGAGAACGTCTCCATAGTCGTGGACAGTTTCCCGGACTACCCCCCACAGGACCTGGCTTACGTCCTGCCAAGAATCCATCCACACGCTTTGGATCTCATTCAGGTAAATTGTAAAATTGGGTGCCCAAAATGAGAGAAAGATCTGGTTTTTTAGAAGCTCGGGAACGAACGAACGGGTCGGGAACGGGGAATGCTCTGAGGAACTCTTTGACGTCATTCCAGCTGCGGGGTTCATTCAGGTCCTCCCGTCGTAAGCGTTCATTTCATTAACATCATGTTGATGAATGGCAGTCTTCGACGGTGCGTTTTAAGCGGTCTTTTTTGCCACGAACTTGCAAAATCTGGAACGAGCTTCCCGCTGGGGTCTTCCCATCGAGTTACGACCTGGGTGCCTTTAAGAGGCGAGTGTACAATTTTCTGCAGGGCCGACAACGCACTGGTATCGCGTAAAGCGCTGCGAGTGTCTATGGACAGTGGTGTTCATTTAACATCAGGTGACCCACTAGTTCGTTTGTCTGGCCTCTCTAACATAAAATAAAAAAAAAGCTTATATTTCGAGGCCGATTGCCATGGGACAGAGACAAACAGACTCTAAAAACCCTATTTATATTCATACTAGCGCCACAACACGTTGTGTCTAAGTTTGGAACTAATGAGGTGCATGGTTATCAATACAGGCATCGATCGTTATCAAGCAAGCCTAGTTCAGCAAATGAACTCTAGATGGCGCTGTATCGCCGTAGTTCCCACGCGGGCCCAGTGCGGATTGGGAACTTCACACACACCATTGAATTTCTTCCCAGGTGTATGCAATTTTCCTTCACCGTAACGCTCATGGTAAATTGCAAATGTAATTTCGCACATAAATTCCGAAACTCAGAGCGAACCGGGATTTGAACCCACGACCCTCTGCCTGAGAGGTCTTAGGTCAAACCGCTAGGCCGCCACCGTTTTTTTCGAACAAAATTAAATTTAAATGTATCATCATCATCAACATTTCAACCACAGGATGATAGATGCTGAACATACTTGTAGGCCTGCCTCATTGATACCCAATCACTACGGCTTGAAGCGGCGTGCATTCACCTATAATAATAATAATAATAACATCGCAGGGCGGCTTGTGGCGAGCTGTTGGTGCGTAGCGACACCACGAACCCGAGACCTCCAGGGGTACACATACACACATGCGCTTATACACACACTCACACACAGTTACACACCCACCCCGCCTCTAGTTTGCCTTTGTTGGCCGCCTAGAGTGGAGCGCAAGAGCTAAATGCTCGAAGGATGGATGTGTTTGGCCGTAAGTGGCGAGTTGGCATTTTGAAGTTTAAAGTCCAGGGACACCTCTCCATCCTTAGCCGTTCACACCAATGTTGCCGCCTCGTTGCCCCGAGCGGGCAATAGTTTGAGGGGCCCATTTAGTGAATGGCGAGTCACCGCCTACCAAAAGTTCAGTTTATGAGATATTGAAATGGTAGGTGTCCGTTATCTCACTCCATAGCCCGGTAATCCTGTCCACAACATCCCAACCCCATAGCCAATTCCATGTCGCTTCCTACCTGGCAATAGTTTGGCAACTGTGGAGGACTGTCCGCTAGCACATCCTCATGGTGTATTCGGGGATAGACCTCCATAGTTGCGCCCATCTCATTTATATTATATGGTACCAAAGGCCTCTTCATGTTGGCTTCGGCCCCATGAATGCCTTTCAAATGACCGGGTCCCCATGGGCCCGCGATCGGAAATCCGTACCAACATAATAATAATAAACCATTTATTTCAGATTCTTAGATCCATAGTTAATTACATAGCTTACAAAACAAATCGAATTAAAATCAGAAGTAGTCAAAATATATTAAAACAAATTCAATTAAATAAAAATAAAGGCCTATACCTAGACCTAGACCTATACTTCATTTAATTTAGAATTGAAAACCACAACATCATTATATTGCGGCTCGTCAACTATTTCTTACCTAGCAAATAGTACAGTACAATAGTCTGGGAGCCGCAAAATAAAATTGTTTTAATGTCACTTTATTTGCGTGTCGTCAATTGTTACTCTAGTACAAATTGTAAAGAGATTACAGTTCACGAGCCGCAATATAATGTTGTTGTGGTTTATAATTCTAAATTAAATGGAGTATAGAACCTGCGGCCTTCACCAAATCGTCCGACCATCTCGTTGGACGTCCCACGCTGCGCTTGCCAGTCCGTGGTCTCCATTCGAGAACTTTCCGGCCCCAACGGCCATCTGTTCTGCGTGCTATATGGCCTGCCCATTGCCATTTCAACGAGCTAATCCATTTGGCTATGTCGGTGACCTTTAATTTAAATATCCTTTTTGAGATTTCTGACACACATAATAAAGGTAGTTGGCGTTATTGAAGAGATCCGTGACGTTACAGTCTTACAACTTAGCTACCATGACTGAGTTTTTTTTTAATTTTTATGTGCGAAATTAAGATTGAAAATTAAGATTGAATTGATAATGGTGAAGGCAAAAAGAAAGGAAAACCTACACCCGTCTGCGAAGAAATTCAATGATTGTGAAGTTCCCAATCCCCACTGGGATCGCGTGGGAACTACATCCCAAGCCATTCTGAGAAACCTGTGCCCATCTGTGGTACTTATAAGCCAAGATGTGACCTTTTAAAAAAATATTTTTTTTTAGCGTATGCTGGTTTTCGATCCTGCCAAAAGACTGACCGCTCTAGACTGCCTGGAACACCCATACTTCACGGATGAACCTCTATCATAGTAACTAATAAGTTTAAAACCTATAGGACTTTCATGAAGAAGAATGTATGATCAACCAAGAAATTCCTTTACCAACCGAAAATTCAATGTCAAATGTTTTTTTATTCTAATTTTGCCGAGGCTTTTAGAACACTCCAGGTGATCATGTCAGCCTCATGGGAGCTTACCCAATTCCCTATTCAAGGGATATCGAAAACCATTTCGAGATAAATGCTTTTTAACTCGTTTTCTGCAGTTATTTAATTTTAACAAATAAGCAATGACCTTCATTTGACACTGGTGTAAATTGCGTGACCGGTCCAAGTCGTACTTTATTCTTTGTGGTTAGAATTCTTCACAATTTACGCGTGGATTATACTACGGAGTATGATTTGGACCCGCTGTCTGACATCTAGCACTTTGACAGCGCCAGTAAAGTGACACTAGTTACAGTGTACCACTACGCAGAAAATAATTAAAGGGGTTGCCTTATAGTACGCATTTAGATAGATTTAGAAATTTTGCAGTGTACGTCCTCAATTACAATCTGACGTCATCAACAAAATACTAGTATCAATAATTAATTTTGAAAAATTAGTGAACTAAATGACAAAATATTGAAATTAGTTTCTTATAATTGTCTTTTCTATACAAAAAAAAATATAAAAACCACTGGTAATTTTTTTAGACATTCCCAATTGCTTTGTATGATACCGGCTCTGTTAGCCAACAATAGGGATGTTGACACCACCACCTCGTTTTGCTGTAGCATTCAATCTCATCATGTCAAAACAAGGGCACTGTCAAAGTGTAAAGTATCAGTTCTGGGTCCAAATCAAACTTACAATACTTATAAATTAATATTAATTGTGAAGAAGAAGGAAGATTCCGAGCGAACGTTTTTTTACATTGAATGATAATTACAACGCCATCTAGTAAGATCCGATTGAACTAGTATGGCTTATATGGTAGCTACTGGCACTCATTTTACCTTCATAGGATTTTTGTTTTGCTTTGTCCATGCACTTTTGTCGCCTATAGTACCTCGCGGAAATTGTGAAGAATTCTAAAGAACTCCTCACCGTATAAAGTTCAACTTGGACCATCTACGTCATAGTTTTCAAAGTCAGATGAAGGTCATTGCTTATTTATTATGTTAAAAACGATTTAAAAAACATTTATCTCGAAATAGGTGGCTATAGAAAAAAATAGACAGCCCCCAATTGCTGGTCAGTTTTAATTTTAAATTATAAAAATTTAAGGCTTGGCTAAACCGTCAAGACTGCAAGGCAGCCAATGCAGTTATGTGTAATTAAAAAAAATGCCTATTTTTCACCCTTCTTCAACGAGCGGTATTTTTTTTTTAAATTAAATAGTAAGTCAACCAAAAAAAAAAATACAATTGAATTGAATATCCACCCACTTTTGTAATCCGTTAAAACGCTGTTTCGTCAAAACAAATTATGTGAAAAGATATATCGGCCAAAGAAACATTGTGCCAAATAAATTTATACGAAACTTTTGCATTCGATTTGAGAATCATGTACAGAATTAGTTTATCATGTGATAAATGGCGCGTGAGAAAGTTCTCTAAAATTATTAACACCTAATAATAATGTATTATTCATAAGTTTGTGTTTCATATCCCTTATTCGGGAAATATTGTGTTAGTTAAGATTGTTAAGCTATGAAGTTTTGGGAACTATATTTGTGTAAAACACGGAGTATAAGGAAGGGATTGGAAGAAAACGGACACAATAATAATATTACATAAGCTGTCTTCCCTGTTGACATAAAATTAGTGACTCCGAGTCAGCAAACTAAGATTTATTTAAATAGGTCGAAAGTAGGGCAGGCGTCCCACACGGTGATGTAGACTTGATTACAATATATTGGCCTTAACTTTGGCCAAGTCCATGGAAGAAACGCGAACAAAAAATGTTTATGACTCATAATTGTCATTTGATATAATTAATTTTTGTCATAGAAGTTGACGACTATTGACAACTTTATGAAATAAACCTTAATCAATATAAACTAATCTGTAGGTTAAGTGATCAAGAAAGTTCGTCAGATAGTTTCATCTAAAATTATATAGGATGTCAGGGTAAGGGCCGGCGCCCACTGACGGCATGGCACGGCGTGGCATTTTATTACTATCAAGTTATTTTGAATCTTATTTCAGTGAGTTTTGAATTCATGTTACTTTATTGGTTATGCGTTGCGTCATCCCTCGGCACGTCGCGGCATCGTGGTATCGAAATAAAGAAACATGAATTCTAAACTCATTGAAATAAGATTCAAAATAACTTGATAGTAATAAAATGCCACGCCGTGCCATGCCGTCAGTGGGTGCCGGCCCTAAGAGGTTATGTTATACCAGTTCTGAAAAAAAAAAATTCATTTGTAACATTTTTCTGGTGTACCAAAAAAATTTGAAAAAATTATATGTTGGAGTACTGAAAAGGTTGTAAGCAGTTGTAAGTAAATAAAACTAGTTTAATGTGTTGTCTTGAACTATGTAAAACAAAATGGTCCAGACATCCTGACGTCAGAATGTCTGGCCCCTTTTGCTCGTTTTGTTGCTGTCTATCGAGTTACTAATTATATAAAGTTAGGTATCAAATAGTAGCAAAAATGTAGTATATTTTGGTATAAATACAACCTAGGGCTCTTCAAGGCTAGAGTGAATAGGCTGTTACTGAACCAGTGAGGTACACCCTTGGCCTCATCTGCACTTTTCATCAGGTGAGATAGTGGTCAATCATGGGTCAGATTTATGTAAAAAAAAATCTAAACATCAAATCTATCCATTGCTGGACCAATAGATAGATGGGGGTTCTGACGCTTACCACATAATATGTCACTTAGTATTAGATAGTCGATATAGGTAACGCCACAAGAGTTGAGGCAAATTGTTACACCAGAGCTACAAAAAATACTGATTACAAAAAAAGTATTGTATGAATGAAAATGTGAATTATACGATCTTATGATGAAATACCTACGCAATACTGTGCATATTATAATTTTTCTTTTTTCATATAACCTATTTTTGAAATAAAACAATTTGAAACTCATAAAAATATTTGTAACAAAAAAATAGGTATTTTATAAATAGCGAAAAACATGCTTATCTGATTTAAATAAAATAGAACAAAATATTTTATTTTCTGTTTTGTTTGAACTAGATGTATTTTCTTAAATAATTGTTAACGAAATAGGTTGAAGAATTTTTTAGTCAATCTTGTAATTAAATAAATAAATATTAGGGGACAATCTTACACAAATCGACATAGTCCCAAACTAAGCAAAGCTTGTACTACGGGTACTAGTCGACGATAAACATACTTATATAGATAAATAAATACTTAAATACATAGAAAACATCCATAACTCAGGAACAAATATTCGTGCTCATCACACAAATAAATGCCCTTACCGGGATTTAAACCCAGGACCTCTTGCTTCGTAGGCAGGGTCACTACCAACTAGGCTAAAACTAGCCAGCTAGGCTGTTAAGCTACAACAGAGAAATATTTCTCTTGGCAAGTCTGTTGAACTTGCTGTTGGTACGAATAAATGTCAAAATCCTTCTGTCATTACATGACACGTTGTTGTGTGCGTGACCTCAACTCTAGTGGCGTTACCTATAACAATATCACCCATTCGATTTCTTTCTTCTACTCCGTAGGAATAAGTACATTTTGAAGCGGTTGTGTTTCTTGTTTCATTCAAAATGGCAGCATTAAAATTTAAAAATGAAAGCAGCACTCAATAATGCAATTAATTTAATAATCGAATATTCGCGAAAATGGGTTATAAAGCTTAAGTACATTTAATTAACGTTTCAGAGTGTGGCAGTTAATAAATTGAATGCAAGTTAAATGTTTGGATGCAACTAACATAGATGTTTTTATTTTTAAATTTTGTTTACCTTTTTTGTAAGTTACTATCTTTTAAATTCTCACATAAGTTTAAATTTTAAATTTGAATGCTGTTATTAATAGTAATAGTTATATCAAGTAAGATAAATATTTTTGATACAAACGCATTTTTTACAATAAGAATTGAATGTTCCTTCGTATTACCACCAAAATAAAAATATTTTTGTATGCCAATCTTGTTTTTTTTTTTATTTAGTTAATACCTACATATTTTATTTACATCCAGTAGGAGGGAGCGTCTTCAACCTTCATTGACCAGTGGTGGTGTAGGGGTTCAGCACGCAGCACAGAATACTGAGGACCTGGGTTCGATTCCCAGCGCTGGTCTCTTTTTCTGGGTTTTTTTCTGTGTATCCTGTTTCAGTTTGTATTTAGTATGAAATATCTTAACTTATTTCATGTCCACAGGAAAGACCCCGATACCCGAACAAAAAATGTGTATCTGACATCTACTGTGTTAAAAATTTTGTTAAGTTAACATCATCATCATCATCATCATATTTTCATACCGGATTCGCATGCTTGAGTTTCTCTGAATACTTACATGAAATTTTCCAGGCGTTTTACGGTGAAGGAAAACAGCTACGAAGCCGTTTAAGTATACTTACCGGACCTAAAACGAAAATACTAATTCCACATTGTCCATCCAATCATGAGAATAAAACATTTTAATTGCGTTATTATAAACCGGACTTAGCCTGGCCAGTTAACGATCTAAAGTTTGTCTGAACGAGAATGATCTAATGTTAGGTATACTTTATACAACAACGTAGATCGAGAAAATCACAGGAAGCTAATACTTAGCTGTAATTACTTTGGCACTTATAACAACGGACTGACATTTCATAGGGTGCTCACATAAAAGCGTATAGGATGTATCTGGTGTCCTTTAGGTTGACATTGATGTTTTGATAATGATAATGATAGTATATTTATTTACATAGAACTTGGTACAAAATAACAGTTCTGAAAATATAAATAAAAGGCTCTCACATGTTTTAATGTTTATTTGGGTACAGTCGGCCAAAAATATGGTCTACCCCCCTACGGTCGAAGTTCATTTGCACGTCATGATACAACGAGGTCGATTTTCCCTTGCAATAACATGATGACAGTGACTTAGGGATATTTAGATGTCACAGAAACTTTTGTCAAAACTGGTAGACCACTTTCTTGGTCGACCGTACAAACAGTAGTACAATATGAAAATTACAATAGAAATCTTAGATTATACATCCAACCAGTAAAGTAACCACAGGATCCAAGTCAAAACACCAGAGATATTCATATTGACCAACTTCTAGACACCACACGTTGGTATTGAGCAACGTCAAGACACAAGGCGTTGACATTGAGCAACGTCTTGATATCAGGCGTTAACATTGACCAACGTGTCTAAACACCAGACGTTAACATTGACCAAAGTTAATACACAAGAAGTTGACTTTGGCCAATGTGTAGACACCAGACGTTGATATTGACCAAGGTGTAGACACCCGACGTTGATATTGAACAATGTGTAGACACCAGACGTTGATGTTGACCAATGTGTAGACACCAGACGTTGATATTGACCAATGTGTAGACACCAGACGTTGACATTGACCAACGTTTAGACACCAGGCGTTGACATTGAGCAACACCTAATGTGGATAATGACCAACGTCAATACACAAGACGTCGATATTGACCGATTTCAAGCAAGACAAGTGACTTTGACATTACCAAACGTTGCCGTCTGGTAGGTGAATATAGCGACTGCCGCATCTGTACCTCTACCATGAGTTACACTAGTTTACAGTGACCGTACTCGCTAGCGACGGCGTAAATGATTTGTGTGGAGAATTGTACTTCCGTAAGTAACCGCTAGAGGCGCTGTACACGATTCTCCATACAAATCATTTACGCCGTCGCTAGCGTGTACGGTCACTGTATACTAGTGTAACTCATGGTAAAGGTACTGTTATAGCTTGCCTTATTTAAAATGACGCGTCCCACCATCGCATTTACGCACAGGATTTTTCATGCGATTTGTCGATCGTGATGTTGCACACTGGGGCTAAAACTTATATATCAATGCGCTGATTGAGGAACTCAGAAGTACACATGTCGGCTGTTTTATTGACGATGTGTGTGTCAATAACATCAGTTATGCGGACGACATGGCTCTTCTGGCTCCCTCAATTGGCGCACTCAGAAAGCTAGTTGCAGTTTGTGAGTCGTATGCGACAAATCACGGTCTAGCTTATAATGTGTCTAAAACAGAATACATGGTCTTTAGGGCGGGAACCAAATGCCCAATTTTTGTTCCACCTTTAATGCTTAATAGGGTCCCTCTTAAACGTGTATTTCAGTTTAAGTATCTTGGGCATTTGGTAACCGATGACCTTAAGGACGATTTAGATATGGAGCGGGAGTGCAGAGCGTTGTCAGTCCGAGCGAACATGTTGGCTCGCAGATTTGCTCGATGTACGGATACAGTGAAATTAACGTTGTTCAAAGCGTATTGCACATCACTGTATTCGGCTAGCCTGTGGTTCCGATACACCCAAAAGGCGTACAACGCTCTGCGCATCCAGTTCAATAATGCGTTCAGGGCGCTGTTGCGGCTGCCTCGCTTCTGCAGTGCGTCATCTATGTTTGCCGAGGCGCGTACAGACGGCTTTGATGCCGTCTGGCGCAAAAAGTCTGCCTCTCTCCTGAATAGAATGCGCGGGAGTAGCAACAGCATCCTGAAAATTGTAGCTGGTAAGTTTGATTGTCCCTTGACAAAAATACTTACCGAACGCACTAAATCCCTTTTTACTATACATTACTAACCTAGTTTAAGATTAACTAACACAAGTGGACCTCATTGTTGTCTTTCAGTACTAAATAAATAAATAAAAATAAATAAAATCAGGAACTGTCCAACATGGTTTGCGAGCGGTAATTCAATCGTTTGGGAGAGCATAGGAATGGGATGAGCTAAAACAATTACTTTGCTCACCCGCGACCGTAATATGGACCTCCGCAAAGTAACGCCTGATTCAATAAATAAATGGGATGAGCTTTATTTTCCTATTAATTCGCTTTGTAAATAACCTCCTGAGTCCTGGCCGTTTCTAACTGATGTAGCACTTGAGACCTAGATAAAATATTTCAAACTAAATACAAACTGAAATATAGATGCACAGAAAAAACCCCAGAAAAAAGACCAATGCTGGGAATCGAACCCAGGTCCTCAGCGTTCCGTGCTGCGTGCTTACCCCTACACCATCACTGGTCACTGGTTAGCGACGAATCTTTCCCATACATCGTACATTTCAGTCTGTTATAATCACTTTATGCAGTGATAAAGCGCTCATCTATGTTATGCCCTCTACCGAGAGACTTTAACACTCCTTCGGAGCTAACCACTCACCTGGACCAAGAGATGGCGCTACAGTGCAACTTTAAACAAGTCAAATATGAAGTATCTTTTTTTATATTTATTTTTCAACTTCATTTTTTTTTTTTTTTTTGAAAAATGAAGTTGTAAAATAAATATAAAAAAAGATACTTCATATCTGACTTACCTAGATAAAAGTCACACGATTTGTACCAAACTTCTCGCAAACCAGTGATTTATGGCGTTCCTGAATAGCAGTTCATCCCTATCCTCTTGCAAACGATTGAATTACCGCTCGCAAACCGTGTTGGGCCGTTCCTGTATTTAGCCCCTGGAAGGTGGCCAGGTGGCTGGTGGTGGTGGTGGTGTAATGAAACGACACGACCGCATCAAGTTTGGGCTCGTTTGATTCGTCTAGACAAGTACTTTGGTAACCAGGGACAAGAGGTACAGTCAGCAAAAAAGCTTGCTTTTAAAATATAATTTTTAACAAAAGCTATTATGTAAAAGCGAAGCACATTACCCTTTCGAATGCAAAGTGGAGTAAGTAAAAATTGTCTTCTTGTTTTGAATGTTTTTGGCAATTGTTATGTTACCTAACAAAATGGCAATTACCTTTTATGTTTTGACTCGAGTCGAGTCGTACGACGTAATAATTGTAATATAATGATTGTTGCAGGCCGAGTGAGGTTAATGTACGACCGAGCTAAGTTCCTGTAAAATATAACTATAACCATAAGAATAAATGTTATTATTTATTCTTATGCTATAACGTCTATTTCGTTCGTCGTTTGCGTGATAAGTCCTGTTTAGGGTACATATCAAAATATATAAAGTTTAAAACAAATAATGGACGAAATACATAATGGTCATAATACATACTAAAATTTTCTATGAAACTATTGATTTAACAAATTTTTTAAATCGTGTAATCTACAGATTGGTTTAGGTTAGGTTAGGTTTATTTTATGAAAATCCTGTAAAGTTGAGAATTTCCAAGAAAATTGCATTATATCAAATGACCATTATGTATTTCGTCCATTATTTGTTTTAAACTTTACATATTTTGATACGTACCCCCTGTTTAGTATAGTAATTATAACGTCTATAACAAAAGTTGTGAGAATTTCATAAACCTATCTAATTATATTTCTTGTTTTAAAGATATATATCGATGATTTCAATACTTTTACTCGTAGAATACTTATTGAATACCTACTTAATCATAACCTATTCAATTGAATGCAATTAGTGCCTGCCTAAATTTATTAAATTTTAATTTGATTTGTAAATTTTTGAGTTAAGTAGGTACTTACTACTTTTTAATTTAATTTGGACTTACCTGTTTTAATTCATTGACACTAACATTTAATTTTATTTTACTTATTGACTTTTATCTGAAATGTACCTAGTTTATTTTTTTTTTAAGTTTGCACAATCATTTATTCGTGACAATTACAAATAAACAACAAACACCAAATAAATAAAAAAAACCAAGACAATATGATATTAAAAAATGTCCACCCCATGAATTTCGCCTACCCGGGGCAGCGTGCCAGTCAAGCATATTATGCTGGCGGCATTCCCTCGCTGTACGGATATGCTCAGCCTCTGGGCGAAGTCCATAGACACCCGCAGCGCTTTACGCGATGCCAGTGCGTTGTCAGCCCTAAGGAAAAAGGAGAGGGAATAAGGGAGGGGGAGAGGTATTGGGCCCCCGGCGCTCTCACTGACCGTACGAAACTCAGCAGGGAGTACTGCTGCTTCACGCCGGTGTTCTGTGAGAGGGTGTTACTACCCCGGACGAGCCGGCCCATTCGTGATGCAGCGGCTAGCTACAACATGGCTCTACCACTACAACATACCTCGCGATTTTTATTAACTAACTTTGTAACTATCACTAATCTTCTATCTTCTCATCTAATATAAAAATCTCGTGTCACGGTGTTTGCTATCTAACTCCTCCGAGACTTGTACGATTTTTATAAAAAAAATCTGTGTACTTATTTGTTATACTCCATTTGATTTAGAAATGACGAGCCGCAATATAATGATGTTGTGGTTTTCAATTCTAAATTAAATGAAGTATAGGTCTGAGAATAGGTCGTGGGCTATTATTTGTAGCCCTTTCTTCGCTAAAGGAGTCGCGGGCAACAGCTAGTAATAGTATAAGAAATTATGATAAGTACTAACAAAATATGAACCAAAAAAGTTTTAAAGTCTCGTACTTTATTTAGGCCACTTAGCAAAGCCAGGGCTGATCGATCACGGTACAATACGTTTACTTTTAGTTTACCACTGACAGATGGCTTGCCTTCATTCAAAATTTCACAAAATTGTCACTGCTGTTTCGCTGTTTCCAATTAAAATAGAGTTAAGTCCTTAATTACTTATATAGCCTTTATTTTTGCAGCGTGTATTTTGGCCACGCAATTCGTTTGACATTGAACACACTTAAATGTCACATTCATAATTAACTCTGTCATGTTTCGAAATTTAGTCACGAAATTTTACGAACACACCGGGAACTTTTGCTTGTCAAAAGTTGCGATATTCTATATTCTGAGTGCATTTTATAAAAGGGGATGTTAAAATTACAGAGGGTGTTCCAAAATTCAACGATGACATGTTAACGGACTAGAGGTCAATTAAGTATAAGTTCTGGAAAATGTAAGAAAAAAAAATCCATGTCACTTAAAGGCCTAACCGTGTTTTTGGCGAATTTATTGCATTCATTTAATCTCGTGCTGTATAATTACAAGTAAAGCTATAGTCTTGAAATTCATGTGTAAGATATTTGAGGATTCACTCTAATGACAAGGTGTTTATCGAAACACGATTACTTATAGTTCGCTCGATCGAGAAAAATCCAAAGTCGTCTCTAAAAAATAAAATAAATTCGTAGTACGTACGTACGACGCTAATACTGCGGCAGGTCACGACTTTTTGAATGTTAATAAAACAAGATGTTTCCTAGGGAGTTGTGTTGCTACATTTCTAAAATATGTATTGGTTTTAGTAATAAGATGAAAATACCCAAAAACGCGCGCAGTCCAACCAAACTATCTTGAGCCATCGTGCCTCCCCTACGCCCGAATGCGCCCACCCAAAATCGATTAGCGCGAAAAGCTCGGTAGGTAGGCCCTTAAGTGATAATAAGTAGAGTCATGTAACATAAGTACCACATTAGTAGGTGTTAGATATTTTCAAAAAATATGTCTTTTAGGCACTAGTCCCACCAAGGGAGTAAAAGCGAGTAGCTGTAGTTCTTTCTAGGAAAATAAGCTCATCCCAAACCTCTCGTAAACCAGTGATTTTAAGTGTTCCTGAATAAGCAGTTCATTCATATCCTCTCGCAAACGATCAAAATACCGCTCGCAAACCGCGTTGGGCCGTTCCTGAATTTAGACCCTGGCCCTATACTACGAAGCGCGAAATTCGAACTTCGTTTCATGCCGTTCCGCTCACGCTAATGATATTTATTACGAGAGTGAGAGGGACCGCACGATCCGAACTTCGAATTTCGTAGTAACCCCCCTGGTTTTATCGTATAGTTTTGGGACATTTTTATAATAAAAGACAAAATAACACTTAATTTATTTAATGTTTTCAGTAAAAATATGTCGTTCCTTATTTCATAATGAGTAGATATAAAGATATAAGTACACATTTATATTAAACTTAGGTAGGGTAAACTACAGTCATTGCCCAGTGATCACTTTAAAAAAAAACATTGCCAAATGCTAACTGTCTATGATTTTCGTTTGATTAGCTACATAACTTGACAATAAAGTAATCACAGACTCATTTAGTGAATTCTAATCAAACGCAAATAATAGACTTCTCTGGGAGTACATTATTAACAATTTCTAAGGCTGGCTTGCGCAGACCTGGGTTAGCTACTTAACTCCGAGCGATTTAACTGCTAACCCAAGGTTAACAAGTGTCAAAATGTATGGAACTGTCATTCTTAACCCAGGGTTACCGATTTAATTTTTTTACCCTGAACTGTGCAAGTGGTCCTAAGGCGTCTAATTTAATGGAATCAGGAGTCAAATCACTTTCGTCACTCGATATTTTCTTAATGTTTTATCTTCTTTTGCAGTTTTGATACTTAAAATTGCAGCGTATTGAAACAATCGCGGCTTTTGTTTAGGTATTTGACTTTGTTTTCGTTCGGCCGCGGAACTGCAAATAAATGAGGCGCGGCGCGGCCCCCGCGGGGCTGGCCACGTTGAGCACCAGCACCAGCACGAGCTGCGCGCCGGCCTGCACGCCGGCCGATTTTGAAATTAGACTTTAAGTGCATACCAAAAAGAACTACGAGAAGTGAGAATCACATTACTGCCCGGCGGGTTATAATGAAATTCAGTACAACATTACGCCCCGGCGAATGCCGAGAGAGGTTTGCATAATATATAATAAGGCATTGTCGAGCAGGTGGTGTGAAAAAATAATTAAAAAGCTTACAAAGATTTCGACAAATGGAAAACTGCGAAAGGCGCAAAGTCAGTGTCAGAATCAGTGCTTCTGGGTCTATTTCGAGTATATTTCTAGTAGCCTTGGTTTTTATTGTCTCGCAAAAGGTGAGAAAAGTAGAGTATACTCCTCGGGGATAAAACTGATTTTGCCTTGGGCGCACTTAAATCCTTCACTGCTCTCAGGACTCCATCTTAATACCCTCGCTTCGCTCGGGAATCAACTAAAAACCCCCTCGCTACGCTCGGGAGTTAAATCTGGAGTCCCTCGATACGCTCAGGATTCAATATCGCGCCCGTGACATAATGCAGTGCTTTATCCCCTTGGTGTACAATCTACTATTACTCTCACGCGCATGTAAGAAAGAGACAGAGCTCCAACTTCTTATCTGTTTATTTAAAAAAACACTAATTGTGCCACTTAGGTACTTATTTAACAAAACAATATAATTTCGCCATTTTACATACAATTCTGATTCAATATAATCAATCCGTTTCGCACAATACAGTTTCCTTTTATTTTACAATTGACAAGTAAAAGGTAGCCATTATTATTTAAGGTCATTGACACACTCTTTACACCGGCGAGGTCGCCACTAGTCTACAACAGACGTCAGATTTGCATGAGAGTGTTTTAGTTCGCATTTCCTCCACGTGCATAATTAACATTGTTAATTTCTTAGTTTTACAAAACATTTTATAATGTGTATGGTGAAACTGTGGTTTTGTTAAATACCACATTTTCATAGACATTGTGTCAAGGTTTGAAACGGAATAGTACCTAAACACAATGTTAGATATAATTTAATTTGAACAGATAACATCTTCAAATGAATTACTTAACAACATTTAAAGGTACAATCTTTTTCTTTTTTTTTTATTATGAATGAAAACGAGCAAGCGGGTCATCTGATGGCCTTTAAAAAGGAGAGGGAATAGGGGAATTTTTCATTCGTAAAAGTTCGTCATCATCATCATCATATCAGCCGAAAGACGAGCATAGCCCTCTACATCGCCCTCTGAGTGTTCTCGAGTTTTCTTGAGGCCCATCGTCAGCGGCCACGTAAAACTTGGTTGTTGGCAAGTAAGGACTTTTAGGCTTTCATATCTCAAAACGGAGTCCTTAATAGCATCACTTTAATTAAGCTTTTCTGATAGGTGGCGTTAGTATCGTTTTGATATTGTGTCACTTTTAACGTTGGTCTGGACTAAAGGCCGGTGCAGACCAGATGTGCGTGTTACGTCACGCACCAGTTGTAATAAATGAAACTGTAAGAAAGGTGGCGCACTAGATGCGTGCTCATGGTGTGTGAGAAAAATACGAATGTTTGTGCTCGAGTCTTGGATGTTTAATATGTATTTAACTGCGTGTTGTGTGTTTGTGTGTATGAGCATTTAAAGCAAACTTGCTCCATCTTAGGCCTCATCTTCGCTTTCCACCAGGCGTGATTATGGTTAAGCGCAAGCGTCTGTTGTATACAGTACCGAAGTACCGAATTTCTCCGTTTGAGAGACCATGGGTTGCCACTAGGCCACTACGGCTAGACAATCTGCACAAATATTTACACTCGCAATAGTGTCGCGTTCATTATTAATTGGGTACTTTAACCTCAGATCAAATAAAAAGTAAATATATAGCGCTGCGAACAACGAAGTGAGGTAGGTCAAACTACACCAATCCGTGTGCTTACACAGTGGCACGCACACGCAACCAATCTACACCAAATTTTGCTTAGAACCCAAAACGTCAACACTAGTGTTGCCATTATAATGTAGTCTTTGTAGTTACCCCAAAGAGTATTGTAATATTATATGAACAAGAGTGGCAACTCTATGGTCAAATATGCATGTATGGAAGGTGCTGCCGCCCTACGGCAGCTCAAGAACTAATGTGACGTATCTATAGATATATACCTATCTATATTTATATGTTGGTAGTGATGTACAGCTATAGATACGCGTACCTACAGCAAAGTACAGTCAAGGATTTTAATTGATAGGCTAATTTCCACTATTCGTATTTTAGCCGTCTAATTCAAATCAGCATATACGAAGTATAAGCGGCTAAACCCGATTTGCATTATACGGCTAAAATACGAACATTGGCAAGTGGCCTATCAATTAAAGTCCTTGACCGTACAATTTGGTACGCCATGGCCATGGCCGATGAATGACAACTGACAAGTTTGACAAGTCAACCAAGATGGCCGCTAATTTAGTTCTTCGGCAAACACCAGAGATCGCTGTAGTCGCATGAAAAGTGATGATATATGTAAGTGTGCCCCCCTGAGCTACCCTATTATTGGGTAAGTGCCGCCTATTCTTTTTCATTTTAAATTCTATTCTTTATTAGCACGGCTTAAAACGTGAGAACGTGACACGCAACGTAAAGTTATTCGTTTCTTGTAAAAGTTTATCAACGTTTTTTTATTGTAGTAACGATATCAACGTGACACGCAACGTAGTATCGGGGTATTAAGAATTATTATGGCAACACCGGCCTACGCACACATGTTTTTGTTCATAAAACCGGCCTCACTCAGCTGTTCACCGCGCTCTATCTTTACTTTTTATTTGATCTGACACTTTAACATGCAAATATTGTTCATTTAATAGTAACGCATTTTACTAACGCAAATTACCATGGAAATATTACACTACACACACACACACACACACACTGGTCCAGCGTATCCGTTTAAATTGGCCTCATTATAATCCCAAATAGGCGTAAAAAGTAAAATACACCTTTGTAGATATTTGTCGTAAACATCTTCACCGAGTCTTCTCGACGCGCATTTATCTTAAGTTTCACAGTTAATTTTGCAATGACGTCTTGAGTGGGCTCAGGTTTGAAATATCTGTTTTCCTAAAATGTACAATTCTCAAAACGTCCGCGTTTTCAAACTCAAAAACTCAAACTCATTTATTGTTATTATAGGTACATATACCTACATGTAATAGACATATTGCCACTATCAGAACTGCTATAATATGTTGGTCAGGCGTACAATAATTAATAATTATTTTCACAATGTTAAATAGCACTTCTATTTTGTCAGCTTTCTTAAAATATCTAATATTTAAAATGTGTACAATCTTAGGAAGTCGTCTATTCATAACGTTTACTTAGTTAGCATTACCATAAGTTTTGCTTTTTCGTTATGTTCACTTTTTTATATAGGCTATCGTGTTATTATGTTTGTTTTCCCATAATGTCTGTTTTATTTTCAAATCAATGTTCTAAATGTTAAATGCTTAATTGCTTGCTTAATTGTTTAGAGATGGTGTAAGACCCTAAGTAGAACGTAGGATTTTCACTTTAAAATTATACAAGATTCATGATTCATGATTGTAGACATTTTGGGAATAAGACTTTTCTGGAATGCCAAAATTGTAAGAAGGCGGATATTCTGAGGTTGCAAACATTTTGGGAATAAGCACTTTCTGAAAAGCGAACATTATACGAAAACTGTCATTCTGGACACAGATATTATAAGAAGTTGACATTATACACCAGTGCTATGCTATGTGGACAAGATGTGGACCAATGAACATGATTGGTGGATATCAGACACATCCATAGCAACGTAGCGTAACTAGCGTAGCACATCTCTGGTAGAAAGGCACCCTAATTGTCTTTGATTACATTTTAACTTGATACATAATTGTAATCCATTACTTAATCGAGTTACTCATTAGTAGACAAGGGAAGTTTGTAACGGCGTGAAAAGTTACAAAATATACTTATCATCACATTAATAACTACGTAAGTTTTTAGACAGGCTGTGTGCACTAATTACCAAGGGGCGGTATTTTCATAGCGAAAATCATACGTCAAGAATGTATACATGTTTTATCGACAATCAATGATTAATTGGCACTTAACACGAATTTTGTAATAGCCTTCCTGGGATTATTGGGAGCTACATAGTTAAAATAGCACTCGAAAATGATCAAAAATGTGTTAAATTTGAAATACGAGTTATTATATATTAGAATATCAATTAGTCCAAAATTTCATTTGAGCAATGCTTTCTTAAACTTTCGAGTGTTCTTTTCAGAAATATGATTGCAAAAATTGGCTGCGTGGTTATATAAAATGTTTATTGCGTATTAAGTACATGTGTGTGACAGTTTTATTTTAGTATTAGTAGTAGTTAACGTAACAAAATGCTGATAATTAAGTAGATGCGTGTCGAATCAAAATAGGCGCGAAGACCGGTACATCTCAAAAAGTGGCAGTTTACATCTGGCCTTATACTACGAAGTGCAAAATTCGAACTTCGTATCGTGCCATTCCTCTCACTCTAATAGTATTTAATACAAGAGCGAGCAAGACGATGCGATACGAACTTCGATTTTTCGAATTTCGGAGTAGCCCCCTGTATAGCTCCAAATGCACAGACTGCGCAGGCGTGGCAGTGCGGTGGCAGCAGGGGGGGCACACTTACATATATCACACTTTTCATGCGACTGCAGCGACCTTTGGTGTTAGGTGTTTGACGAAGAACTAAATTAGCGGCCATCTTGGTTGACTTGTCAAACTTGTCAGTTGTCATTCATCGGCCATGGCCATGGCGTACCAAATTGTACGGTCAAGGACTTTAATTGATAGGCCACTTGCCAATGTTCGTATTTTAGCCGTATAATGCAAATCGGGTTTAGCCGCTTATACTTCGTATATGCTGATTTGAATTAGACGGCTAAAATACGAATAGTGGCAATTAGCCTATCAATTAAAATCCTTGACTATACATTGCCATAGGTACGCGTATCTATAGCTGTACATCACTACCAACATATAAATATAGATAGGTATATATCTATAGATACGTCACATTAGTTCTTGAGCTGCCGTAGGGCGGCAGCACCTTCCATACATGCATATTTGACCATAGAGTTGCCACTCTTGTTCATATAATATTACAATACTCTTTGGGTGGCAGTGACGTTTCTAATATTCTAACTTGTATGAACGGTTTTACGGTTGTGCGGTCGTCCGCGATCTCGTTCATACAAGTTATAATATTGCAACCGTCACCGCCTCACCGCCACGCCTCCGCTGTCTGTGCTTTTGGAGCTTATATGTACACGCTGTTCAAGTTAACGAGCTAGCACTAAAAGCCCAAAGCTGCACGTGATTGGGTAGAGATACGCCGCTAAAGGCCGGCGCAGACCAGAAGTGTGTGCATGTGATGCGTCTACCTTCATTTTAAATTTTAAATAAACACATATAAAAGTATTATGCGCTATGTATAATTTGCCGCTTTTTGATATATTTGCAAGTTTTAGATATGCCGAAAGAGAAATGCATAATATAAATGAGTAAAATATGTATCTATACATATGTATATGTATGAAATATGTATCTATTTATTTGTTTTGTTACTCACTTTTTACAACAACTTATTTGTGCTGATTCCGGTCCAACAAGTTTGATGCAATGATATGAAGGGTCATGTCACGCACCAGTAATGAATGAAACTGTAAGAAATAACGCACACCATGTGCACGCATGTAGTGCGCCATCTTTCTTACAGTTTCATTCATTATTGGCGCGTGACAAGCACACACATCTGAGTCCAGAATGTCTTACGCGCGGACGCTTGCCTTCGCTTTCACCATCTCTTTCTGTCACCTTTTTCATACCGTTTGACAGAAAGAAATAGTGATTGCGAAAGCAAGCGTCAGCGCGTTAGACAATAAGCCTGTCTGCACTAGCCTTTAACCCACCAGACGCCTTGGCCTAATACCACGAAATTCGATTTTCTAACTTCGTACCGAACGTGCCATTACGTTCACGCTCATTGTATGAAACAGAAGAGTACAAGAGACGGCACTATGAACTTCAAATTTAGATTTTCGTAGCGAAAGATTTTCGGGCGACGCAGACTTGCAGACCAGTAAGATGCGTGTGCGTGTTACGCACCAGTTTTAATGCATGAAAGCATAAAAGATGGCACACCATGTGCACACATCTAGAGCACCATCTTTCCTACAGTTTAATTTGTAACTTGTGCGTGTGCGTTGACTGCGCCGGTCTTTAGCGTCGTTTTATAATACAATTGAAATAGTAATTTTAAATTTTGACATGTTTTTGGCGCGCGCGGCACCGACACACTTTAAAGACCTTAGCTTATGCTTAGTAACAAAAAGAGAGGAATCAGCCTTAATTACATCTCGAGAAAAGGCAGATTAAACAGGTATCCCAAAATTCTACGCTAACCTGTTAATGGGCTGTCAATTTATAAAAGTTCCGGAAAACTAAGAAAAAAAAACCATGTTACTTAGTTATACGATTTTTAATCGGTGATCAGGAGTGGCAAAATATTAATCTCTAGGCAAAATGGAATTTAATAGCTCAAGCAATTAAGGCTGTTTAATTTTAAAAAAGTTATTATTATAACTTCCTCTATCCAGCGAATGCATGGTCAATGGTCATTCTATATCTGTTGAAGTTAGGGGATTTCGTCATCAAGGTGTCTCACGACAGTTTGTCTAAGAAACTGTCTTGTCAAAGTGTTTTTAGTTAGGCTCATAGACTAAATCATGTGCAGGGTAGGGACAATGATTTTAATCAAAACTTAATTTCCAAAATAATCATTATCAAAGTTTTGTTTTTGACGTAATTGCGACTTAAACGTGATCACCACCGAATAATCTAGAAAAACGGGTTCCTGATCTGATCACCGATTAAAAATCATTGTGTAGTCATTTTTAGTAGTAGATATTTTCGAAAAAATCTTATGTGACATGGATTTTTTCTTATTTCTCCATAACTGGGCTTCCCGCCAGGTTATGGTTATCGTTGATTTTCGGAACGTTGTTTAAAGTGGCAAAAAGGTAGGAAACACTTAAATAAAAGCTTCGTGCAATTTCCACGTGTAACAAACGAGCTCAATTGAATTGTTGGTTGTCTTTGAGCCATTCATTCATCGTTCATAACGCACTGATGCACGATGCACTGCAGTATCCATGCAACACTTTCACGTTTTTTACCGTATCACACATTTTCACTCGTTTTCGCACCACTTTCCTCTTATTTACCTAAATTGAAAATCTTTTCGAAGTTTATGTTGTTCTGGTTGTATACTGTGTGGTCAAGGCTGTCACCCCAGCTGATAGGAGTCGATTGATCTCTTTCTTGATTTAATTGGGCGCTCGTGGCCTCTGGTATAGTGTTTAAAGTTTCCGAATGCACATTTGGCGTTGCTTCATTCGATTCTGAATCGCATCTATCCAAAAAGTTCATGACTCTATCAGTATACATGTCTGGATCGGGTTTGTCTTTTTGTTGGTTCTTTAAATAGAATCCTTCGTCGCTTTGAGCTAGATAGATCTTCTTTATCTTCCTGCTGGGGTAATGGTCTATCAGATCAGGTTTTGGCGGCAATATTTTGGCGTTCCTTGGCAATTTCTTTGTGTTATTACCTTTTATGGTAGTTACGACAGCTATGCAGTTACCTTTGGGTTCAGAGTCATCTTTGTAGTTCGTTTTCATGCCTTTATAAGATATTTTGACGCTTAAAATCGACCATAGTATCTCCAAGAATGCAGCTATCATTATATTTATAGAAAGAACGCGTTTAGTGAAAACATATGAATCGTCATCTTTGTCATTGTTTAAAGCAATCACCATATGAGTGTCGTTTTTAACCAAAACATCGGTATGTTTCACAATTAACTGGTCTTTGAATGGTATCTTATCCTTGTAGAACTCTGAGAAATCCATGTCAGATGTTACAACAAACCAGGTTATGATCATAACAAACGATGTTAACGCTATAAATGTTGATAAAATGGACATTATAAAGAGCCAAGTTATGTTGCGATCGATGTACCATCTAACCGAGGCCATAATAGATGCTATGCCAGCCGCAGTGGCGAAAACCGTGATCAGCGACGGAGCTAACACCAAGATGTAACTGCTGTCACTAATAACTGTTGTATTCGTCGCATTTTCAACATCACTTGTGTCTGTGAAGTTAAACAAATCGCGAGTATTAACAGTTCTTTCTTCCGTGTCATTTAAAGTCATTCTTGTTATTTCTGAGTGTGGATTTACTAGTGCCAAGCATGCTAGTAGAAATGATGTGGCTGCTAAAGCCAAATGTACCCAAGCCAGTCCCGACACGGTAGAAGCAGAGTATCGCCTCTCAGAAGGATACGAATTCCTTGTATCAGGTTTCGATTTAACTTTAATAGTATAAACATCCTCCATTTTGTCTAAGTTCACAATATCATAACATAGACCGTCCTTGGCTTGGGCTTAATTCACTCGATTGTGACGTTAAGAGTTTAAATTCAACATTAAAAAACACTTTTTTAAAGTTTAAACGAACTGTCACTTTAGTTTTTTTTTAAACCGTTGTTTTTGAAATAGTTGGCACGTGGATGAATGGACGCGACTCGTGCCTCGCGCGGTTGTTCGGAAACTGAATTTTGAATAGCCGCCGTGAAGTTGGCTGCGTGCGCGCTGTGATCTACGGTTGGGAGGATCGCTAGGTTTTGTTATGGAAGCGTGCTTTGTGAATTATGTTGTGATCTCTGAGCAGTGCCGACAGCTAGTGCGCTGCTTGACATTAAGTAATAAATGATAGCACCTTTTAAAATAAAGTAGTTGTGTTGCACATAGGTTGGTGTTTTGACAACCAGATGGCCAAGTGGTTAGAGACCCTGACTATGAAGCTTGAGGTCCCGGGACTCCCGGGTTCGATTCCCGTGTCGGGGCAGATATTTGTATGAAAAATACGAATGTTTGTTCTCGGGTCTTGGGTGTTTAATATGTATTTAAGTATGTATCTATCTATATAAGTATGTTTATCCGTTGCCTAGTACCCATAACACAAGCTTTGCTAAGCTTACTTTGGGACTAGGTCAACTGGTGTGAATTGTCCCGTGATATTTATTTATTTATTTATTTATTTATAGGTGATAACAAGTAAGGTTAACAAGGTTGGGTGACTCATTCATTTTGTATACGGCAAAACAAAACGCCTGACGTCTTACATGCGATCATATCGCGTTGTTATTACTTATACATCGATAGCAAAGTAAAACTCCCTATGCTTAGACACAGATCCGTGCCAAATTTAACGCATTTTTATTTTAATCTGTACAATTGGATTTTGAAATAATTTAGACTAGAATGCAATTTTTTTCATTCCCGCATAGGAGGGGTTAAACTTAATGGCTATATTCTGCGAATTCCCGACTTTGTAATGTTAAAATATGTTAATTAGACATTGATAAGCAATAGCATGTAAAACTACACGATCATCATTGTGAGAAAATGACTGAAATATTTTTATGTCAACTATTGTTGCCATTTTACGATATTGTGAAGGTGTTACGTCACATAACTCTTTTTTATAAAATATAGAGGAGACGACAAAGTAAAATTTCGTATTTAAATCCCAATTTTTGAGTTTTTTGTGGATTGACACGTTATTATTTATCACCATATAATTACGACAGTGACTGATACAACATGACAGTTACATAAAAACTATTTTGGAAGGGCGAATAGAAGGCAGGCGAGGCAGGGGAAGACCGAGACGGTCATTTATAGACCAAGCCAAGGAAAAAGTCAATGTCATGTCGTATCAGGAGCTGAAAACGCTGGCAGAGAACCGAAAAGAGTGGCGATTACTCCACCGACAAGAGCTAAGCTCTTAAATTAATGATGATGATCAATTTAATTTATTATTCATTTTACCGGAAAGATCCGATATTAGTAAGACCTTAAGTTTATTTTTAAAAACTTTATCAAGTTATTTATGTATTTGTATGGTTCCTACATTAATTATTGTGTACACGTTCTATTGACAAAAATAAAAATGACAATTAAAATATTAGCAATCCTTAAATTTATGTCAATGATAACTGCTGGAATGCAGTATCAAAACATATTAACGACTACCAGTCGTAAACATAAAATCAAGCTAAATTCAACTTTAATACAACGTCAGAAGAACCGTAGTTAATTTCACCAATTGCAAATTCTTTATGGAGTCTGGTTTCTTATAGTAGCTAATCGTGCACTTACTTTCCCAACCTCGTATAACATTCCATCGCATAATTGCAAAATAAATTTTGCGATGTCAACATAAGGTTCAAAATTGAAGTAACCGCATTAACAAAATACGTGATTTTAGCACTATTCACAATAAACGCCATAACGGTTTTATGTTTTTTTGCTTTTAAATAATATTAGTGTTTTTCGAACATTTGTTTGTAAAAAATGTCTATGCGATAGTTTGAAAGTGCAGCAATTTCTTCACAGTGACGAAAGGGCGTTTCTTAAGGTGCTGAAACGGTAAACGTGCCTAGATAGGTAGTAGCTTACGAAATAGGTATTTGCGGTACTATCGTTATCTTAGTAAGCTATTGGTTTGTTTGACCTACGGCCTCTCGAGCAGAACGTGGGTTCAAATCCGGGCTCACTAATTTCGTTTTTTTTTTTACATTTTTTTAAAGGACCATGGGCAATCCAACCCGCCAACAGAAACGAAACATGTCTCATTTCAGAGATCGGACAAATGGATGTCATTACTCGCAATAACGTGGACATGACTCCAAAGATTAATACATTTTGCAAACTCTATTAACAAAAGATTGTTCCTAGCTTAAGCTAAATTATCTGTAAGTAATATCTACCATTACTTATCTATACTAATATAAACTGTCTGACGACCGTTTTAGCCTAGTTGGTAGTGACCCTGCCTACGAAGCAAGAGGTCCTGGGTTCAAATCCCGGTAAGGGCATCTATTTGTGTGATGAGCACGAATATTTGTTCCTGAGTTAAGGATGTTTTCTATGTATTTAAGTATGTATTTATCTATATAAGTATGTTTATCGTCGTCTAGTACCCATAGTACAAGCTTTGCTTAGTTTGGGACTAGGTCGATTTGTGTAAGATTGTCCCCTAATATTTATTATTATTTATTATTATTATTATATTATAAAGAGGAAAGATTTGATTGTTTGATTGTTTGTTTGTTTGCATTGAATAGGCTCCGAAACTACTGGACCGATTTCAAAAATTCTTTTTCCGTTAGAAAGCTACATTACCACTGAGTGACATAGGCTACTTTTTACCGCGGGAAAATACCTTTTCCTACGGGAAAATTAATTTTATCGCGGGTGAAGCTGCGGACGGAAGGCTAGTGTAGTGTGCAATAAATGCATTGAATTGAATGATTCCACTATTTACGCAAGAAGGTTAAAGGAGGATAATTTCTAACAAAAAAAAACTTTATTTATCTGATTTTACTGTCGTTATACATATTAACAATACAAAACACATGTTAAAATTTGTAAACTGATGAAATAATTACCCTGTTTTTGCTTATAATTAGCTTAGGTATCATTAGTTGAGACTTCCAAGAAGAGGTACAAAAACACTATGTTACTAATAATATGTTTGTCTTTGACTTTGTGTCCTTGTAGGACTTATGAGATTACTATGGGACTCTTTGATCAATTATAACTGAAGATACACATTGCCGAACAAAATCCCCTTCAAAGAATGTCCGAACTTTTTTATTTGTTTGCATAACAATTAAAATCATCACCTACACAGGAATTTGAACCTAGTCTTTACTACATTACAGTCGAATTTCGGTTAACACTTGACAGCTAAACTTCACAATTTCACGCAACGAACTGAGAAAAAGAAGGCCACTTTTATCAAAGTGGCGCTCATTTGGCTCGGACATTTTCGGGCGCGCGACTGTGGATCTACAGTTATAATTGATCAAAGATGGGACTGGAAAAAAGCAATATTATTCTATTACCAGATAATTTATTGGTAACATATTACTAAAATAATTATAATAACATAAAACAACAATATACCGCAGTGTCTCAACTCAAAAGTCTTTGACCAGTGTGTGTTGCCATTGCCAGTGATGACTTATGGCACTGCACTAAGACGTGGCCGCTAACGATGGGCCTCATAAGAAAGCTCAAAGTCACTCAGAGGGCGACGGAGAGGGCTATGCTTGGAGTTCTCTGCGGGATCGCATTAAAATGAAGTCACGGACTTACGAGTAGCTCTAAGAATCGCCAGACTTAAGTGGCAGTGGGCAGGGCACATCGCTCGTAGAATTGACAGTCGATGGGGCCGACAGTTTCTCGAGTCGCGTCTGCGGACCGGAAGACGCAGTGTAGGCAGGTTGCTGGAACGCGTTGGATGCGGATGGCGGAGGACCGATCTGTTCGGCGAGCTTTGGGGAGGCCTATGTTCACTGTTCAGCAGTGGACGTCTTTCGGCTAAAATGATGATGATGTTGATGACGAAAACAACAATTCCATGTAAGAAATTTAGAAAAAAACACAACAAAATTAGTAATGGAAAATGGGGGATGGTGCAATTCTTTTTCAGTACTTAGGTTTTGATAAGAAGAAGTAATATTGTCCAGGCCGTTAATACTAAAACAGACTGTAACCTGGTTTCTACAAACCAAGGCTGTATTAACGTTGTAGACGACGCCGCTCTGCATCTGAAAACATAAAACCTAACATAATTAGTTATTTTCTAAAACACGTTGTTTGTATATTATATACTTACCCGCATTATTTGCTCCATTTGTTTATATGTATTTGTTAAATAAACGATGTACGTACGGGTGACGCGCATGTGTGTGTGACCAAGGCGCAAGCATTAGTTTCGCATTAAAAATGCACTTCAGTTGACCTCTGATCGCCGTCGCTAACACCCGCATGTCAATTGCCCCTAAAACGTCATCAATACGAGTCGAATTGTTGTCTCTTCTTTGTCGCTTAACACCAGCACCGACACCCAGCGCTTACAAGTTTGGTCCTTCAGCCTGGATCGTCGAGGATTACGAAGTTGAAGACAGCCGACGACTACCGCAAAATGTTTGCACGCACACCGCCGCGCACGAACGTAAAAACGCGCGGCGCTGTCGAACGAGAAAAACTGATGCAATCTGCACACGTTGATGATGATGGCAGTGATGCACGCTCGCTAAGAGTAAGATCAGAAATAGTGGATCCAAATATAATGAAGAACGAACTGAGTAAAATTACCGAACAGCTGCCTCATAAATCAGGTAGCTTGAAACTCGAACTCGGTGTTTTTAAATCCGTTCCATCGAAGAAAAGCTCCAATAGATCTTCATTGTCGGCACGCAGAAAGCAATTGGAATTGGAGGCAGCTGAAGCCAAAGCTAAAATAGAAAAAGATTTAATAGATATGAGGTTGGCTGCAGAAGTAGCCGCACTAGAAAACGAGTCTTCACACGGTTCCCGTTGTAGTAAGCAAGACTCGCTCCATGCGACTTCAAATAAAGTTGAAGATTGGCTAGAGAAGAGCCAGCACGAGTCACAATTACGGAACGCGGATACCCCACCGCCGCCGCCGCCGCCATCAGCGCCAGCGCTGCACGCCAGCAACGCTCCGCACAATGATATCCAACACCTAGCTCGAGCGATGGAAAACCTAGCTGTCGCTACTCATTCTTCGAACACACAGCTACTATCAAGACTAGCCACACCGAAGGACTTACCTGTTTTTTTCGGGGAACCACTCGAATGGTTGCAGTTCAAAAAGAGCTACGTCGAATCTACAAAGTTATGCAATTATAGTAACTGTGAAAACGTTGCCAGACTAAGTAAATGCCTTCGTGGTGAAGCGAAAGAAGCTGTGTCATCGCTGCTCATCAGTGACGCAACGCCCAGTGTAATCATAGAAGCCCTGGAACTGCGCTTTGGACGACCTGAGCTAATTATATACAAGATCGCTTCACAATTAAAAAAGTTGCCGCCCCTACCACAAACTTATCACACCGATATAGTGATATTTGCTGTGAAAATTAAAAACTACGTAGCAGCCGCTCAATCAATTAACCAAACCGACTATTTGAGAAGCCCAGAGTTGCTTAATACGGTAATTTCTAAGTGCCCCAGCGCGCTCATAAATAAATGGGTGGACTATTTTTACGAAAACGAAGACAACAACAAAGCCAAACTACAAATATTCGCCGAGTTTCTGCACAGAGAGGCTATAAAAGTAGCCGCAGCAGGAATTAGTCACATCCCAAGCCAATCAGATCACAGAATCTACAAAAAAACTGATGAACGCAAGATTCAAGTTCACTCTGTACTTAACAACGGCAGCGACATAAGTGTTAAGTGTAAATTATGCCGCACAATAGCTCACCCGCTCACCAGTTGTAATAAATTTAAGCGGGCGCTAAGAAAGGACAGGTGGCGTATCGTGAAAATACACAATCTATGTCATAAGTGTATGTCGCCGGGCCACTGTAAGGAAACCTGCACGGCACCGCCGTGCGACGTCGACGAGTGCGGGCTAGCACACCACCGCTTGCTCCACTGGCCTGTAAAAATAAATGTGTCGCCTTCTCATGGAGATTCAACCGAAAATAACATTAATAATGTTACGAACTTATCGTCGTCAAGTGAAAGAAATGATTCGACAAGTGGGACAGTCACAAACACCACTATTGTTACGCCGAGTACGATTGTATTGCTAAAAACAGTGCGCGTGAACATCCATGGACCGAAAGGTGTTATTAAAACGCATGCATTACTCGACGACGGAGCTACTGTATCCCTAATCTCCGCTGATCTAGCAGACTGCGTCGACTTAAAAGGCCTGCCTGAAACTTTGAGAATCCGTGGTGCGTGGAACTCTGACATTGTGTGCCGCAGTGAAATTGTGAACTTTAGACTTTCAAACAACAACAATCAGGTGTACGAAATGCGCGCGCGCAAGATAAGTGAATTGGACCTACCTATTCAAAATCTATCAAAGGTAAACGTCGATATGTACGAACATCTACGCAATTTGAAAGACTATTTGTGCTACAGTGATGTAAAACCAAAGTTATTGATCGGACAAGACAATTTTCATTTACTTCGGACATTAAAAACTATATATCGTGGTAAAAATGAACCGTGCGCAACCCTCAGTCCGCTCGGTTGGTCCGTGAGCGGAATCGTACCCGCATGCGGCCGAGCTTTAACCACTGAGCCTGAGCTCGCGTTGACTACAACGTTATGCGCGGCCGCCGCTGCTCCGGCGCCCGGCTGCACCACCTGCACCCCGCTCTCCGCCGCCACCCCCGCGGACACCTCTGCCGCTCGGCGGGAGACGCACACTTGCGCAGGCGCACCTACGTACTCAACGCAACAATGGGACAGCGACGCACACACCGACGACCTAGCTAGTAAACAACTGCACGAACTCGTCCGACGGTCATTTGCTTTCGATGCGATCGGGGTGACCCTTAAGCCTCGTGTAAATAAAGACGAACTTCGCGCGATCGAGATGATTGATAAATCCGCACAATTAATCGATGGAAGATGGGAGGTCGGTCTCCCGTGGAAAAATGATACGAAGATGCCAAATTCTTATTCGAATGCATATAAACGATATTTGGGCGTCGAACGAAAAATTACATTCAATGAAAACTACGCTTCGAGATACCTAGAACGAATAAATCATTTGTTTGAAAACGACTACGCTAGAAAGTTAACTGACGACGAAGTTTCGATGCCTCATAACCATGAATGGTACTTACCTCATTTTGGAGTCGACAACCCCAACAAAAACAAATTAAGGCTGGTGTTTGACGCTGCCGCTACCACCGCTGGCCGGTCGCTGAACGACTATCTACTACAAGGGCCTGATCTGCTGCAGTCACTGTTGGGAATCATGCTGCGATTCCGAGAGAAGCCTGTGGCATTTGTAGGTGACATAAAGGATATGTTTTTGAGAATAAAGATACGAAAGGAAGACCAGCATGCCTTAAGATTTTTATGGCGTGAAGATAAAAATTGTGACGTTGAAAAGTTCGCCATGACGTCATTAATCTTTGGCGCAAACTGCTCACCTTTTATTGCGCAGCATATTAAAAATAAAAATGCACTGAGGTTCAAAGAAGAGATGCCTGAAGCTGTGGAAGCCATTTTGAAATCTCACTACATGGACGATTATTTAGAAAGTGTGAACGATGAACAGACGGCTATAAAAATGATAAAAAATGTCACCGAAATTCATCGACAAGGCGGATTTCAAATGAGAAACTGGATCTGTAACAAACCGCAAGTTTTAAAATGCGCGCCAACAGAATTCGTCAGCGAAAAAGCAATAACAATGAAAACCGGCTACAATGACTTACCCGAACGAACCCTAGGACTGCTTTGGTTCCCGTCAAGCGACACTTTTGGTTTCGATTTATCTCTCAAGCGCATTCCATCAGAAATTACCACCTTTCAAAGAAATCCCACGAAGAGAGAATTATTACGCATACTTATGTCGATATTCGACATTTTCGGTTTTCTTGCCCCATTTACTGTAAAGGCAAAAATTATATTGCAAAACACCTGGAAAAAAGAGATTAAATGGGATGACGTCATACCTGAAAAAGAAAATGTTATATTTCGAGACTGGATTACAGCGCTGAAAAAGTTACAAAACTTACGAATACCAAGATGCGTTTTCCCCTCGTCATCAGCTGAGAGCGAGCGGGACGACGCTAACCCTACGACGCGCGGACATTACGATCCCATGAGCCAGAAAGAGACAACCATACAGTTACATGTGTTCTGCGACGCGGCTCCTACTGCATTTACTGCTGTCGCATATTGGCGTAAGGAAACGAAAACAAACGACTCGGTGTGCGTGAGCGCCTCATTCATCGCTTGCAAGTGCCGAGCATCGAATATAAACAAATATACATCTATACCTAAGCTCGAACTGCAGTCAGCTGTTATCGCATGCCGACTCGCCGACACCATCGCGCGCGAAAGCCGCGTTATTCCCGATAAGAGATTCTTCTGGACTGATTCATTGATTGTGTTGCATCAGATAAAGAACGACACACGAAATTATAAAGTTTTTGTCGCTAACCGACTTGGCGAGATTGACGATTTATCACAGTCGAACGAATGGCGGTACGTACCTAGTAAAATGAACATAGCCGATAAAGCGACGAAGTTAAATACTTACGAATTAACTGAAGAGTGCGAATGGCTCCGAGGTCCGGATTTTTTGTATACACCGCACCAAAACTGGCCGAAGTATGAACCTGAAAAAGGGCGATGTGGTGGTTATTGTCGATCCCTCATCACCACGAAACACATGGCCAAAAGGGTTGATAGTAGATGTTCACCCAGGGGCGGACGGACGAGTACGCGTTGTTGACATAAAGACAAAGAGTGGAATACTTACTAGACCCGCCACACGCCTTGCCGTTCTCCCTAGAGTCGATGATGATTGCCCTTGACAGGCAATGGGGGGGAGGATGTAGACGACGCCGCTCTGCATCTGAAAACATAAAACCTAACATAATTAGTTATTTTCTAAAACACGTTGTTTGTATATTATATACTTACCCGCATTATTTGCTCCATTTGTTTATATGTATTTGTTAAATAAACGATGTACGTACGGGTGACGCGCATGTGTGTGTGACCAAGGCGCAAGCATTAGTTTCGCATTAAAAATGCACTTCAGTTGACCTCTGATCGCCGTCGCTAACACCCGCATGTCAATTGCCCCTAAAACGTCATCAATACGAGTCGAATTGTTGTCTCTTCTTTGTCGCTTAACACCAGCACCGACACCCAGCGCTTACAAACGTCATACATGGATATTGTATATCAATTATGGCAGCCGAGGCGAGCCGGTTGCGGGGGCCGCCTTCTCACGATTTTTTACCATTTGCAGACAATCAACCATTAAAATAATAGTACATTACTGCAGCGGCCGCGAAATAGGGGATTGCCGGCCGAGTAGTTATAGATGGCCGAGTGTTAACGAGGCCATCTAGAGATACGAGGCCGGCAATCCCTGTTCGTGGCCAAGGCTTGTATAGAGTTTTTCTCAAACATGCATCATCATCATCATCATCATCATCATCATCATCATCATCACCATCATCGTCATCGTCATCGATCCATCGATCCATCGATCCATCGATCGATCCATTGATCAATCCATCCATCCATCGATCCATCCATCCATCCATCCATCCATCCATCGATCGATCCATTGATCCATCGATCCATCGATCCATCCTTCCATCGATCGATCCATCGATCGATCGATCGATCCATCGATTCATCGATCCATCCATCCATCCATCGATCCATCAATCCATCCATCCATCCATCGATCCATCGATCGATCGATCCATCCATCCATCGATCCATCCATCCATCCATCGATCCATCCATCCATCCATCGATGGATCCATCGATCCATCGATCCATCGATCCATCGATCCATCAATCCATCCATCCATCCATCCATCGATCCATCCATCCATCGATCCATCGATCCATCGATTCATCGATCCATCGATCCATCGATCGATCCATCGGTCGTTCCATCTATCCATCTATCCATCCATCCGTCCGTCCGTCCGTCCTTCCGTCCGTCCGTCCGTCCGTCCATCCACCATCCATCCATCCATCCACGTCGACCACGTCGACCTATTAAATGTCATGGTGCTGTGTCACATAAAACAATAGACGATCACTTTGCTGGCCAAGGCCAGCAATGTTGTATGAAATTCCATTATTGACCTCTCGTCTAGGCGTCAACGTGACAGTTCGTGGCGTATTATAAGGAACATAACGTCAATATTTCATAGCATGTTTGAGAAAAAGTAATTTGCAGTGCGAAGTAGTGATGACGGGACTTGGCTGTGATGCAGAGGCGTTGAGTGAACATTTTCGCTAGTCAACCTGCGGGTGGGGCCGTGAATAGAGCTGCCACCATGCCAATAGTGCACATCCGAGCTACGGGTTTAACTTCGATATGTCCGGGCGAAGAGATTCAATGATGTGCGTGAAGTTCCCAATCTGCCCTGGGCCCGCGTGGGAACTACGGCCCAACCCCTCTCTTTGCGAGAGGAGGCATGTGCCCTGCAGTGGGACGTAAATAGGCTGGGATGAGATGATATCAAAAAAATACGGTATAGGTATAATGTTTTGGCAAGCGCAGCGAAGATATATGCTGATTATTATGACCGTTACTTATTACGTAGTTTAGACAATATTATTTGGGGTCAGCCGTCTCGCGAATTGATAACGGTCGTCCGGCGAAATTTGGTCAAGAGGTTAGGTATGACAATGTTTATTAGTTATCCGCGTGATGCATGACAAGGACCGTTAAAAGATATAATCTGGCAACGAGTATTGTGACTGTAAATCATCATCACACTCTAATATATAAAAAATCTCGTGTCACGGTGTTTGTTATCGAATTAGTTACAACCTCTGCAGTCGGAGGCTCGAAGAAAACTAGGAGAATGAATTAAAACTAATTTAATTAATAGTACATTGTGCATCAAGAGCCGCAAGTAGGGTATTACTAACGAGAGTCTATTAGTAGCCCGACGCCGAAGGCGGAGGGCTTTTAATGACTCGAGTTTGTAATCCCCTTACTGCCCGCGATACACACAATGATTTTCATCACATTGCGAGGATAACAAATCCATAAATAAAATTATTTTGTCTCGAAACATAAATTGAATAAAATAATGGCTACCCGCCAATACAGATAGTCACTTTTTTTCGAGTCGTCTACCATAGATAATGTAAACTGTGTTTAGTTTAGAATTCGAATGGTCATACGGCCAGATTTTGCCAACATGTTAAAAAAATACTTACTAAAATTATTGCAAAACTATTTGATTTAAATTTTAAATATAAAAATAACGAAGTTTCATGAAGCGTAGATAAGTTTTGTGTTGTAAAATTGGGTTATGGTTATAGCTAAATTTTAAACATATAAATAAAACATTGGCTGACTTGAACCTCCTTAGTCTGTTTGCAAATTTTAAAACTAAAGTTAGAACTCCCTTGGGAAGAAAAACTGTACGTAAATCCATAACTCTCTTAAGAACAATTTAGGCCTTTGTCATTTAGTATACAGGCATGGAATAGCACCATTGACGAGCAAGTGTGATGAAAAATTAATAACTATTTCTAGGTACATCTTAAATCCTAAATGACGATATTATTTCGACGTGAGAACGTAAAGTGATTTTGTTAACAATAATCTTAATTAGGTAAACGCGATTCGCGCGTAGTGATAGCTGGCGCAGACTCTTCGTAGGCTAGTTTTCAATGTCAGGCTGCTATATGTTGGTTCGGCGGCTCTCCTCGTAGCACACGGCGTAGTTAAGTAACAAATTCTTCCGAAACGGCTTGACCGATATTTATGATTTTTTTCTCTATATTTGGTGGTAGGTCTGAGAATAGGTCGTAGGCAGTTTTTATAGGGCCAGACTCGTGGTCACAAAGTATATCTTTTTCAAACAGATCTAAGTACATTGTTATTAAATTACATACAAAGTATGTATGTATGTATGTAAAACTCTTTATTGTACGTAAAACATGAAAAATAACAGTTAACAAGAAAAACAGATGTACAAAGGCGAACTTATCCCATAAAGGGATCTCTTCCAGTTAACCTTTGACCGATTGACAAGACATCAGAGACAAGAGTAGGCATACAATGCTGAGTAATAAAAAAAAAAAGAAAGTAAAAGAAAGTATTTAATATACTTAAATTTTTAACACAGGAAAACATAATCGGTGAAAATTTCAAGTGTCTAGCTAAAGTTAAAGAGGTAGAACCCTGTGACAGATGGACGGACAGGCAGATAGACAACAGAGTCTCAGTGATAGTCATAGTCATAGTCATAGTCATAGTATTTATTCAATAAACAATACAGGTATTGTGTTTGAAAAGTATACAATCATAACTTAAATATTAGAAGAAGAGAAAAAACAACCACTATAATAACCTAATACTTACATTAAACAGCAAACAAAACAAAATAAAGCAACAAATAACAACAGATTTACCAATAGTTGGCAATGTAAGTAATTATCACAAATGTTTGTTTATTTTTGTTTAACCTAATTTTTACGCATTGTCAAAAATCTCATCTACACTGTAAAAGCAACTTCTTAACAAAAAGCTTTTTAGTTCTTTGTGAAACAGTAAGTTATTTGTGATAGACTTAAGGTTAATAGACAGTTGGTTGTACAGATTACAGCTTGATGGCCAGCGGAGTGCGCTATAACATTGATTCTAGGACGCAAATTTAGTTTTCTATTTTTAGAACCCCCTTAGATATAGAGCCTAGAATAGAGCCCCCTTGTGACACTTTGGGTACGGAACCCTATAAATGATGAATGATGAACTTCCATCTGATTCCGTCGGTCCGCGCCTTGTGCTTTGCTGAATTCTACCAAGCAGGTTTTTTACTTTTCAGGAATTAACCTGACATTTGACAATCAAGAAGAAACATTATCTATCAAAATTTTATTGAAATCTACCATGACATGAGCGTTATGTTTGATAACTTGATAAGTCAAAATTCTAAATTGTTTTACAATAATTACAAGTAAATTTCGTTAAAGTTGCTGTTATTCAAATTATCATGTAAGTAATTTGATATTCTGATTCGTAACCGCAATGACACACTCTATCTTGATCGTTCGTGTTGTCTGTTTGCAATAAGATTGAGGTGTCTTCTGTTGTTGTGAATAAATGTATTCTTTCATTCTTTACTAAACTTATTTAACCCTTAAAACGGAAGAGGCGATTTACCGACCACATGCATTTCTTTAAAATATACTATACCTTATAAATGTATACCTATAATATACTTAAGTGGCCATACCCACACTATCTACACAAAGCGAAATTTTAAACCTGATACTAAATATGTATGCATTTCTTTGGAAATTCAACCTTATTGCCTTAGATTATTTATACAAGCTTATTGCTTTTGAAATACCGCACAATATCCATTGTAATTATTGAAAATACGACTAGCTTTAAAAATATACTTTGTCAGGTATGTATTCGATACCTGCTTTCGATTCTGTGGTAGTATGCTCCAGTAAATGGGGCCTTATTAAGGGTTAAATGTTTCTAGGTACTTAATCAATAACCTTTATAGAAAAATTAAGACAAATTTAAGCAATGTTTTGTTATGTTAAAACTTACGTAGACTGAAATATAAACTCTCGGGAACGCATACATACATGCATTTTCGTGACTTTCGCCATGTCATATCATAGTTTGGCAATTATTTGAACGCCCATGTGCGTTTGTGGCACCTGAAGAAATCTCGAGACTGACAGCCTGCAGCTCTGTGGAGCATATGTTTCCTCCCAGAGCGATGTCAGTCGTTCAAAGGTTAACTGAAATAGATCCCTTTATTAAGGGTTAAGTTCGTCTTTCTACATAATGTTTATCTTCTTATTTGTTAATTTCTATGTACAAATAAAGTTTTACATTACAATATACAATCGAAATATTCAAAAGTTTAGCGCCTAGCTTAACTTTACGAGAAACGATTTTGCTGTTTACGCTTAAAACCAAGAATAAATATAAAAATTAAAAATTTTAAAAACCCTCAACGAAATTTGGTGCATATTTGTTTGGATATAAAGTAAATGCCCATTATGCGTCTAAGATCCCTTCTGTAGCTAACAAAAGAGCTTAATAACCTTGAAACGGCTGAACCGATTTTGATGAAACATATTTAAGAACCATCGCTAACAAACCAGCTTTCAAATAAAAAAACCGCATCCAAATCGGTTCACCTGTTAAAGAGCTATGATGCTACATACAGACAGACACACACACACACACACACATATAGGGGTCAAAATTATAACACCCCTCTTTTTGTGTCGGGGGTTAAAAATAGACGGACCCTTATTACCCGACTGCAAGATGGGTTGCCTATGTTTTTCTTATAGGTGAGAAGAACATCAATGAGGACATTGGTTATCACCTTTATCATTCGGCTCAAAGACGTCCATCGATGAACGGAATACGTCCCGAAATCTTATGTACCTAACATTTCGTTGAGCAAATGCTAGTAAAATCAAATTGTTTACATTCGCCAGGCCCATTCCCCACTGCGACACGTGGCAGGGCTGCTGCAGACCAGACGTGTGCTGTTCCTCCCTGAAGCTCGTCAAGATGTCTGTGAGTGTCGTACCATCATCCAAACCCGTCGGCATCTTATAGGAACCACTCGTTCCGTAAATATCAGAATTGCAAAATACTAGATTGCCGACTTACCCTATTTCTAAAATACCAAATTCCCAGAATACCAGACTTTGCTGTCGCCGTGTTTTTCTCTATATCGGATAGCCAGAAAAGCTTGTTTGCAATACACCATGTTCCATTCAAAACGGAATTCCCATAATACCAGATAGTGAAATTACCAGGCTCGTAAAACACGACCCCCTGGCCTCCCCACGACGACCACGACCTGCCTGACGAGCCTGGTGATGTCACTAATTATCTGTCATTATGGGAATTCGGTTTTGAATGGAACATGGTTCCATTGTTGGTGGAAACAAGCTTTTTTTGCCAATCCGATTTAGAGAAAAACACGGTGACAGAAAAGTCTGGTACTTGGGAATTTGGTACTTTAGAAATAGGGTAAGTCAGCAATCTAGTATTTTGCAATTCTGATATTTAGGGAACGAGCGAGAGGAATACTGGAGTAGCCTTTGCGTCATCTAGTCTGACAGCCAATGGAATGCCTCACACGCCAACGTCATGTATTCAACTCGAAATAAACACTTCTACACTGGACTTTAAGTAGAAAATCGGTTGGTCATGTTCATGTTTATGTATCGTGGCGTGGCGTAGAGAGCACGTCACTTCGTTTTTTTGTGGCGATGAAGAGATTTTTTTTTTATTATTCTTATGAGAGGGGAGGCAAACGAGCAAGCGGGTCATCTGATGGAAAATGATCACCAACGCCCATAAATATCAACAACTCAGAGAATCACTGATCTGTTGCCGGCCTTTAAAAAGGAGAGGGAATAGGGGAGAGGTATTGGGCCCCGGCGCTCTCACTGATCGTACGAAACGCAGCAGAAGTACTGCTGCTTCACGCCGGAGTTCTGTGAGAGGTTGGTACTGCCCCGGACAAGCTGGCCCATACGTGATGCAGCGGCTAGCTACAACATGGCTCTACCACTACCAAAAAGGTTAAAGGTGAATGTGTTCATGTCGGCAGCACATCCCCCTTCCGCACTGAGGCATGGAGGGCGGCGGCGAGGGCGTAGTGGTACTGGGCGTTGCCGAAGCGGTGGCGGTGATGCTGATGGACCGGAGGCCAAGGGACCAGGAGTACAGGAGCCGGCTGGCATTGGGCAAGTAGAATGTTGCACCAGATAATGTTAGGATGGAATGGATTGGAGTGTAGTGGAATAGAGTGGAATGGAGCGGAACAGACGGACAGATAGACGGACGGACAGCGGAGTCTTAGTAATAGGGTCCCGTTTTACCCTTTGGGTACGGAACCCTAAAAAGGAACTCCACACAACGTATCTTGCACAATGCTAATTTTCAGTGGAATCACAAATAAATTAATTTAAAACTAAAACTAAAGTAAACATGTCATGATATTTATGCAAAATGTAACTCATTAATTTTAGTTTCCAGTTACCTACTCTGAGCACTTTTTAGTTGGCGATCGGTATGTGTCACACTATATGGTGAGGTTTACCCCTTAATAAAGCCCCTTTTGGATCATGCTACCACAAAATCAAAAGCAGCAATCGAATACATACCTGACAAAGGATATTTTAAAGCTAGTCGTATTTTCAATAATTACAATGGAAATTGTGACGTATAGTGAAACCAATAAGGTTGAATTTCCAACTCAATGCATGTGGTCGCTAAATTGCCTCTACCTTAATTATTAAGGTACAAGTTGGCAGCCGACCGCACTTAGCAACAGCAGACGACGTGTCGCTAGCTACGGAGGGAATTTCATAGAAACAAGGTATAAGTTGGCGTAGCTAGCGACACGTCGTCTGCTGTTGCTGCGTGCGGTCGGCTGCCAACTTATACCCTTAAGAGTTAAGTCAAAATATTTTTATTCAGTTTCAGCTTCAATATAAGCACTTATAAAGGTCAAAGAATCTACCACCGGTTTGGAAAAACCCTGTTGAGAAGAACCCGGCAAGAAACTCAAACGACCTTAACGACCTGAATCCGTTGTTCCAGATACTTCTTCCTATCCGGCCATTCCGTCTCGCCTCAGCAGGGGCGTGGACACGCGAGTTCCGAAAATCGACGAAAGCTCACAGATCTCCCCTGGGAGCTACACCAGCACCTATCAGGTCTGTACACTGAGTAAAGATTAGAGTCCGACTGGGTTCTTTCTCTGGCCCGTCTCACGCAGCAGCGGCGTCTGGATGTGCGTTGCACGCTGTGCCACACGCCGTCGGTCGCGCGTGCGTGACGTTTCAGAGAAACCACCCTCAAACATTCCCGAACAAAACATTCGAACGTCGTCGGTCACCGGTCGCCGGCGGCGGGTGGTCAGAGAAACCAGGGCCTTAGCATAAGAATAAATAATAACAACTCTGTTATTATTTATTCTTATGGCCTTAGCAAGTAGCAACCTCACCGGCAGTTATAGGGTGATTTTGTCGTTCCTCGGCATTCTGTACGATGATTGGTATTGGCTAGTAACACCATGAGGTAAATCTATGCAATTGACAAGATTTCATATTTCTTAAGACTGTAATTTGATTCGTTCTCTGTATTCTGTATGGAAAGAGAAAGACGCTGATAGTTTAAAATTTTCACTAGGATTATTAATTAATTTATTACAATTTTTTAAAGATGTGCTTATTCTAAAAGGGCGTAACTCCAAAACCACGATGCAATAGATCCATTACTTTTGTCTAGTCTCTATTAAAAAAAAGTGATGACGTAAATTTGACGTTAAGGTTGTTAAGAAATTTAAAATTGTTACAGCTCAAATATTATTTATTTTATTAGCAGTACGGCTGCTCACCGAATCTAAGATTATTTAAAAGCGAAAAAGTTTTTCGGGTGCGCCGGTGGGATTCGAACCCACGTCTCCTGGGTATGCGCCCCAACGGGTTGTTCTACCAATTGAACCACGTCGCATCCAACCGTCTCCCCCGAAATTCTTAATCGCTTACATACGCCAACAGTGGCGTGTGGTAACATCCATCGCAACTATTAGAAGGTACGACTCCTACATTCCAAATTACATCGGAAATGCGTAAGAAATAATGTACCACATCTATTTATTCAAATATTATTTATTTTATTAGCAGTACGGCTGCTCATCGAATCTAAGATTATTTAAAAGCGAAAACAGCACTTTTTTGTTACAGCTCTTTTTTCTGGTGAAAAAGGTAAAGGAAACATATCTATTCTGTTGTGGTACTGGTAAATTTAGATATGTTTTTAAATAGGTTGTATTTTTTAAAATATGGAGAAATAAATTATAACTTATAAATAATAGGCTAATAAATTATCTTAACAAATTCAAAATTATTTCTGAATCACAATACGGCTTTAGACATGGTAGATCTACGGAGGACGCAATTCTGGCCCTCACATCGTTAATATGTGATAGAATTGACTCGGGAAAGAAATGTCTAGCAGTATTCTTAGACCTGAAAAAAGCGTTTGATACCGTCTCTCTTCCAATCCTTGTGTACAAATTAGAACAAATCGGCATTAGAGGGTGTCCACTTGACCTGCTGAGTGACTACTTGCAGGGTCGTAAACAAAGGGTTAAGGTTGGAGGTTATGTGAGTCAGGATATTAACATCGCGTTTGGTGTGCCCCAGGGAAGTGTCCTGGGCCCAACTCTATTTCTGATTTATATCAATGGTCTAACTAACCTTCAGATTGAACGCGGTCTCGTCTTTTCTTATGCTGATGATACGGTTATCGTATTTGAGCATGAAACATGGGAGTCAGTCTATGGTGTGGCCGAGGTGGGTCTCGATAGGGTGTCTTTCTGGCTACAAGGGAATCTACTTACTCTAAATACTGCAAAAACCAATTATATATGCTTCTCTAAATACAAACGCACACAACCTCAATGCAACTTAAAACTTAAAATACACACCTACAAACTTAATGCCAATAATCCTTGTAACTGCTCAGAGCTTGTAAAGGTAGACATCACTAAATACCTTGGAGTTATACTGGACCAGCGATTTTCATGACATCCACAAATACAATACGTTAATAGTAGGATTAGAAAATTAATCTGGATATTCAAAAAACTGAGACATGTTGCCACTAAACCTTTGTTGGTCCAACTCTACATTGCCTTAGCTCAGTCGGTGATGACCTATTGTATAACAGCCTGGGGAGGTGCTACAAAATCTAAATTCCTGGAGGTTGAACGAGGCCAAAGGTGTTTACTTAAGGTTTTGTTCCTAAAACCATATCGGTTTCCTACAAGCGAACTGTATAAAATGAGCGATCTATTTTTTTTTTTACGAGGGGGAAATCCTCATGGATACCCACCGTCCTCGGGGGAGGACGATGGATTATGTCAGACTCCTACTGACTAAAACCCCACGGTGTTCCCTCTCTCCTCTTAGGTAGAGGCTACGGGAACGGTTACGCCATCCGCGGCCCCCACCGGCGGTTGCCCTTGCGGGCCCACCTCTGTTTAAGACGCTCCGGAAACACCTGGAGCGCCTTACAAACTCGGGACATCTTTGGCGGGTGACGGACCCCCCGATCCACCACCCGATGTCCATCTGATGGAAGCGGGGAAAGCTCGCCTCACTGGGGCCAGGAAAAGACCCAAGGAATCCTTGGGCCACCCGGGGCACTCAGGCCCCGGGATACTTTTCCTCCAGGAGGCCCCCGGAGCTACCCCACACCACACCAGACCACACCTCGGCCGCAGAGGATAGGGCAAGCGGCGCACCGCAATACCGACATGCCTCTTCCTCTGCGGCCCCACCAGTGCCGTTTCGACGGAACGGCCCCGCCAGCTCGCAGGGGGTAGGGAGAGTGGCGCACCGTAATACCAACACGCCTCTCCCCCTGCGATCCCTCCACGGCCGCAGAAGATAGGGAGAACGGTGCACCGTAATACCGGCACTCCTCTTCTGCGGTCCCACCTCCAGGCGCGTCCGCAGCGGACTTGTTCAGCCCGCTGGGAGCGCCCTCCTCGGGCCAGCCGGCGGCCGGCGACCCCAACAGGCCGGCCCTGGTTGCCTCTTAGCTTCACCGTGGATGACCAATCGACGGTTACTAAGCCCCCCCGCCACGACAAGGCGGGCAACCCTCGGGGGGGGAGAGCAGGACTTCCTGACACAGGTATTGTATACTTACTAGGAAGTCCCAACGTTAACGTTACTGTTATTGTAGGCTATGATTATTGAAATAAATATTTTTTTTTTTTTTGATAACTAATATTTTTATTTTTCTAATATGGCGAAAATGGGGGAGACCTTTGCCCAGCAGTGGGACACATCTCCAGGCTAATTAAGAGGATACGATGCGCACCATTTCTCCATACAAACGTAATCCCCTGTTTCCTCCCTGGATAATGGCTTTAGAGCTAAATTTTTTTTACTGTGTTATCTGTATCTACCACAGCTAAGCCCCTAGGTTTCGTTTTATTCCATATTTCAATTAACATAAGAAATATGAGCTTTCAAAAACTGAAAAAATTGCCCAATTTCAACGTCATTTTCAGACACTCATCAGAAAAGAATCCCTGATATAAACAAAAAAAGGAAAACATAGGGGCATAGCTAAATCTATCCTCTAATTATATTTGAAAAAAATAATTTTATTGGTCCAGTTTTCGAGAAGAAAACAGGGGATTACGAAATGCTGTTTTGATCAATTTTACGCGCCTATTAACGGTTTGAGCTGCAGTTGTCCCGCTCTCGCCGCACTGACACGGAGGGGTTCGGGCGAGACAGCGATATTTCATTAAAATACCTATTTCTCAAAAGTCTCTCAGCCATCGTACCCTCTTAATAATAATAATAATATTTTTCCGTGTATAAAAAAAACCTCATCCAAATCGGTTCACCCGATTAAGAGCTATGATGAAGTATGATGCCACAGATTGACACACTCACACATAGCGGTCAAACTTACCCCCTCTGTTTGTGTCGGGGGTAAAAAATTAAAAAGTTACATATTCGGGTGCTCCGGATGGGATTCGAACCCTACCCGTTTTATGCACTACTTGTTCTACCAACTGGCCCACGGGGCACCCGGGGTTTAAAAAAAAATCTTCGAAAACAGCTTTTTTTAACAAAAACTTAATTATTCATCTTGTTGCAGCAAGCCCACTGTAAAATGTCGCCCTCATCCCCACCAGTCGATCTCCCAGAATTCCCTCCACAACGGCCCGAACCCTGCCGAAGTACGTATGGTATACTTTATACCGAACTACATAAGACCGAATTTCACAAGACAAAAATATTGAAACTCTGAATGTTTATTTCACCGAAACTTTCGGATCCTGAAAAAACTTATCTGATAAGTAAATCCGAAGATTATTTACGTTCGATCAAAAGATCTAGGAATTCTGAATTATGAATTTTCGGTATCATAATGCGTAGCCAATTTATTTAGAATAATCCATCAAGACCTAGCCTAGTCTAAGTTCCATCGTCACGTCACCATCTCGATGAATGGTAGTCTACCACTGTACGTTTTCTTCGGCACTTCCTGCCACGTACGGTGAAACTGTGGAACCAGCCTCCGGCGCAGTGTTTCCAGACGACTTTGACATCGGGGCTTTCAAGAAAAGACTTACTTTAAAGGTCGGCAACAGATTGGTGACTCTCTTTGAGTTGTTGATATTTATAGGCGGTGGTGATAATTTTCCATCTGATGAGTGATGACCCGCTTGCTCGTTTGCCTCCCTCTCATAATAAAAAAATAAATAAAAAAATACTCTGCTAACTTGGGCAGAGGAATGAGAAATTGACTAGCTCTCTAACCAGCGGGAATTATTCTCGTGGAAATTTAATAATATCTCGAAATTTGATTTCATCTGTAATAATTAAAAATTGTCTATACATTTCGTCTTCATTTTCCAGCTCAAGGTAACTTTGAGGTGGATAGCTACGGGATAGAATTCCCCCACAGGAGCCGCTCTCCCTCTCTCTCTCCTTCTCCCTCTCCCACTGTACCCCTGAGCTACAGGGGTGGGCAGCCTGCTAACACAGGTAAAATTTAAAGAAACTAGTAACTATTTTACGATTTCATATACTGGTATTTGTCTATCGTTGTTACTAAAGTATTACCCATCATTTACTCACAACAATATAACACAGACTATTAATTATAAAAGGGCCAATCCACATACACTCACGTCAAATAATTCGGCCAACAGACCACCTTTCATACAAACGAGGCCACTTGGATGCCTTAGTGCCACCAGGGCGGTGCCCCGGTTGAGGTCTGATTATGGATATCCAGAGCATCGATAATGGAGGTCCAGAGTTTCCAACATACACAACTGATTCAACAAGCAGTTCACACCACAGTGAGCGAATTTATATCAGCACTCAGATTTTCATTCATTTTGATGTTTGATTCAATCTGGTGAGTATCTTAGGAACTCTGAATGTCCTTTATCAATGCTCGGAGTAGCCATCATCAGATCACAGCCAAAGCACCGCCTAGTGGAGAACCAAGACATCAAAGTGACCTCGTTTGTATGAAAGGTGAAACTGTGGACCGAATTTTTTGACCGTGAGTGTATTTTGTAAGAGCTCCTAGAGTTAGGGCATGTAGAGTTATAAGCTTGGCTCTACATGAGATCTGATACCATTTCAAACATAAAACAACCGTGAGACTCACTCATAGTGAAGTAATACAGATTACTCGCGTCTCAAAACGAGTTTAACTCGACATGTATCGGGCTAATCCGAAGCCCTTCCTCTCTGAGGAACAAGCTACGGCTGCTGCCAAACGTGTACACAACGTGCGTACGTGAGTAATCCGTATTATTTCACTGATTACTTTTTGACAGTGCGAGGTATATGGTCTCGCCAATTTTCCATGAAAATGTTTTTGATGGAATGACATTGATTTTGTCGTCTTTTAGCTCCCTCCTACAACATCCGTCAGCAAAGCCTTGATTTTGCGGCTTTCACGAAGTCGCTCCGGAAATACCCGAGCCTTGCCGAGCGCTCGCCGTCCGCCGAACTGCTCCAGCAGTTGATTAAGCAGACACAGGAGAAGTATCGTGAGTATTAATGTCGAAGTCTCGCCGCCTGCGGTTCCAAAAAAACTGCCGCTTTCACGAAGTCGCTCCGGAAGTGCCCGAGCCTTTCCGAGAACTGCTACAACAACTGATTTAGCAGATGCAAGACAATTATTGTGAGTATAATATCAAAGGCTCGCCACCCACGGTGCTATAAGAACTTTCCTGCTTTCACGAAGTCGCTCCAGAAATATCCGACCCTTTCCGAGAACTGCTGAAACAACTGATTTAGCATATGCAAGAGAAGTATTGTACGAGTAAGTTTTTACGACCGCTTAAGCCTAGTTGGTAGTGACCCTGCCTACGAAGCAAGAGGTTCTGGGTTCAAATCCCGGTAAGGGCCTTTATTTGTGTGATGAGCACGAATATTTGTTCCTGAATCCTGAGTTATGGATGTTTTCTATGTATTTAAGTATTTATTTATCTATATAAGTATGTTTATCGTCGTCTAGTACCCATAGTACAAGCTTAGTTTGGGACTAGGTCGATTTGTGTAAGATTGTCCCCTAATATTTATATTTTATATTTACTGCAATGAGGCCGAACACTCGCTGCCCGTGGTGTTATAAGGACTTTGCCACTTTCGTTTTTGCCCGAGTTTTGCCGAGCGCTCGCCTTCCGCCGAACTGTTACAATAACTGACTCAGCGGACACAAGAGAAGTATTGCAAGTTTTGTACTGAGGCTGGACACTCGCTGCCCGTGGTGCTATAAGGACTTCGACGCTTTCCCGAAGTTGCTGCGGAAATGCCCGAGCCTTGCCGAGCTCTCGCCGACCTCCGAATTGCGCCAGCAGTTGATTAACCCTTTCAACGCCAAGCCTCGACAAAACGTAAACCTGCTTTGAATCTTATGTCATTGTGTCAAGATCACTTCGACACTGTACTATGTGACACCTATATGTGTCGTTGGCGTTGAAAAGGTTAAGAAGACGCAGGAGAAGTATTGTCTCACGAATTCGAAGTTTGCCTAATGTTAACTAACAGTAATTAAATTATTTGTGAATCATTTTATCAAAAATTAACTGATAGCATAGTGAACGGTACTCTAAGGATGAGTTCTGGCTGAGTTCGAAATGCGTCAGTGTAGTTTAGTGGTGGTGATAGTTGGGTGTGTGTGATTTGTGTGTTCGTACAGTGTGGAGGTGGAGGAACTGCATGAACACACATTTCTTGCTTATTATTATCGATATTAGAATGAAGAATAGTGTGCGCTAGCGCAGGGCACATACTTAAATCTAATATATAAAAATCTCGTGTGACGGTGTTTGTTATTGAACTCCTCCGAAACGGCTTGACCGATTTTTATGAAACTTTTTTCTCTTTATTCGGTAGGTCTAAGAACAGGTCGTAGGCTATTTTACGTTCGCAGACGGAGTCGCGGGCAACAGCTAGTAATAATATATTAATGTTATCATCGATAAATTAAAAAAAAACTTGTTTCAGTTTCAAAATCCTCTCACTACTCGAAAAGCGTGAAGAACCTTTACGATAAACAAAATCTAGAGAGTGACATCGATAAACCTACGAAGACGCCTTCCAAGAATACCCAGAATACTCAACCGCCCGGGAAAATCAAGGTTCAGAGAGACGATTTGGTGAAACAGTGCTACGAGTCGAAGAGTAAGTCGAAACAGAAGATGTTCAGGTCAGGGTACAAGTCCCCAACGCCTGGATGCAGTAGGGAAATAAGGTAAACATTTGAATTAAAACAACATCATCATCGTCATCAGCCTATAGCAGTCCACTGCTGGACATAGGCCTCTTCAATGGCGCGCCACAACACTCTGTCTTCGGCCCCTCGCATCCATCCGCCGCCAGCGACCCTCTTAAGGTCATCGTCCACCGTGCTTCAGGACGCCCTACACTACGTTTCCCCGTCCGCGGTCTCCATTCGAGGACACGTCTGCTCCACCGCTCATCAGCCCTGCGACAGACGTGGCCAGCCCGACGCCACTTCAGCGAACTAATTCTTTGAGCAATGTCGATGACTTTCGTCCTTTGTCGGATAATGTGATTGCGGATTCCTTGAAAGAAACCCCTAGCATTGCTATCTCCATAGCTCGCTGAGCAACCTTGAATTTATGGATTAGCCCCGCTGTCAAGGTCCACGTCAAAACAACAATTACTAGATAAATATAACGTAGGTCTCTTCAAGGTTAGTGTATAGGCTGTTGCTGAACCAGTGAGATACACCCTTGGCCTCATCAACACTTTTCATCAGGTGAGATAGTGGTCAATCACGTGTCAGTTTAATGTAAAAAAAGATTGAAGTCCCGACGTGATCCTTGGCATATACTAGAAGAAGATTCTTGACACCCGTGTCAGCATGGTGGGTGATACAGGATCCTGCCTAAATACTCCGGAACAATTTTGAGACACCATGTATTTTCAGGGTCAGGGACTCCTTCGATTATCTGAACAGCAGCATTCCGCGGCCGCCACCGGGCGTGGCGTCTGGCGACCGGGCACCCCGACCGGACCGGACACCGGAAAGGACAACGGACAGGACGCCAGTACGGAGCCTCCGAGACAGTCTCATCAATGTGTTTGGAGAGCAGGAGCCCGTGGTAAGGGTTTTATTATTGCTAAGTTAGGTAAGTCTTCACATCGCCAATTCCACAGAGTCTAAAGACGAAAGTCTTCAATCAGTGCATCCTACCCGTCATGACATACGGTGCCGAAACGTGGACACTCACTGTAGGGCTGGTCCACAAATTTAAAGTTGCTCATCGTGCTATGGAAAGGGCTATGCTCGGAGTTTCTCTAAAAGATCGAATTCGTAACGAAGTGATCCGACAGAGAACCAAACTTATCGACATAGCCCACCGCATTAGCACGCTGAAGTGGCAATGGGCCGGCCATATAACCCGAAGAATCGATAACCGTTGGGGTAGACGAGTTCTTGAGTGGAGACCACGGATTGGCAAACGTAGCGTAGGACGTCCTCTGACTCGGTGGAGCGATGGTCTTCGCAAGGTGGCTGGCAGGAGCTGGATGAGAGTGGCCGAGGATCGTGCTCAGTGGCGTGACATGGGAGAGGCCTATGTCCAGTAGTGGACAAACATAGGCTGATGATGATGATGATGAAAGTTAGGTGACTTTGAAGTATCGAGGGGGACCGCTAGTCATTGTCATCATCATCATTTCAGCCATAGGACGTCCACTGTTGGAAGCCTCCTTCATGATACCCAATCATTACGGTTGGAACCAGCTTGTTTCCACCGTGAACATGCAGCCTATACCAGACCATCCGTCTATCTCGTGGGTGGACGTCCCACGCTGCACTTCCAAGTCCGTGGTTTCCATTCGTCTGCGAAGAGTTCGTTTATCGCTATCTCGCGGGAACTGTGCAGTTTTTCGGGATAAAAAGTATCGAATCCTATATGTTGATTCTAGGTTATCAACTATTTGTGTGCTAAATTTCATCAGAATCCGTCAAAGCAGCAAAAGCAACAACTAGACCTCCCCCAAGGCTCGCCAAACAGATCGGTCCCATGCCATCCGCATTCAACGCGATCCCGCAACCTTAATCAGGTCGTCGCTCCACCTTGTTGGAGGCCTACCTACACTGCGTCTTCCGGTCCGTGGCTGCCACTCAGGAACCTTTTTGCCCCATCGGCCATCAGTTCTACGAGCCATGTGCCCTACCCACTGCCACTTGAGTCTGGTGATTCTTCGAGCTATGTCGGTGACTTTAGTTCTTGCGCATATTTAGTGGGATTTAAAAATTAACTAGTGTTCTTACTTTAAATAATTTCAGATTGCATATCCCGTATGTCCGACGATGCAGAATAGATACGAGAGGCACAAGAGAGAGCACCATAGTTTGTGCTACAAGGGGACCAAGAGACCAGTAAGTTTCATTCCATTAGATAATTAGGCATCCAGAATAATTCGGCAGCTAACTGATGTGGCGACGGCACGGTTGGTATATTTTTCTTACTTTAATAGCATCATTTCATACGGCCTTGGGATCTGCTGCAGACGTGGAATCAGTTTTTAATTTACAAAAAAACTTGGAGCTATCACTAGCATATGGGGAAAGCATCGATAGTTGAGTTTATCAATATCTATATAGTAACTTCCCACCTGTCATTAAATTTTGCCCCGTAACGTAACTAGGTATATTCCGAGGTCTGCTAATGATTTTCTCATTTCCAGGAATCAGACAGCGTCAGTGCCGGTGAGAAACATTTTAAATTATTTGTTTTACAGTCAACTATGTATAAAGAGATGTATACATGTTAATCTTACAAAATAATTAGTGTCCGACCGAAGTTTCGGTTTTGGTTTCGGTTTCGGCCAATTTCGGCCAAAAAAGTGATTTCGGCCGAAGTTTCGGTTTCGGCATCGGGAGCGCTCGGCTTAATCCGGCCACGCTCGGCCGGGTAAAGGTAACGCCACCAGAGTTGAGGCCACGCACACAACCACATCTCATGTAATGACAGCGGGATTTTGACGTTGTGTTGACGTTTAACGTTACCTTTAGGTATAGGTAATGCATCGGCGGCCGGCCCAGCTAGGGGACCAGCGATAGTAGTATGCATGCAGTTTGTGACGTTTGTTTGTAACCACATGGCGCGCGACAAAATATGGTGAATGTTGTTTATTTATTAAATCATTATTTACTTTTTATTAGAATCTGTTACTGCATTTTATGCTGTGATTAATGAACAATACGTTTAATATTAGGATTGTGAATTTAGTTTAGACGTGATAAGAATAGGTTGTTTGTTTTGAATAATATAATACCTATGCCAAGTCATTGTTCATTAAAAATAAACGTTTTTTATTTTGTTTAACAAAAAAAGTAACTGTTCTCATATAAGAAATCCTTGCAATAACCTTTTCCTTACGATTTGTACAGTAATTTTGAATATTTTGTTTGATATGATACGTCTTCAAAAATTTCGGTTTCGGTTTCGGTTTCGGCCGAAATCAGAAAAAAACCGAATATTCGGTTTCGGTTTGTTTCGGTCGGACACTAAAAATAATTAACTTTTCGTATGCCATTATTAATGACCCTTGGTTTGTGACGTGACGTGTGACGTGATTTCAAGTAGCAACCAAACCTCATCATCATCATCATCGACTCGTACAAAATGCAATAACTAAACTATGTATCCCGCAATGTTTCCCCTGAATATTCACTTGCCTCTTTCATTATCTATCGATATAATATGACAAATATAAGCAAGCTTCCATGTTCCAAAGATATGACTAATACCTTTACATTCAGGACAGAATCCAAGCGAAGCGATTCAAAATTCAACAACTATAAATTACGGGTGTGTTTTACAATACCGAAGTACGAAAGACCGAATGTATTAAAACATCGAATGGGTCAAAAGACCGACACGATTTTTTTCTGAAACCGTAAACTTTTCAGAATTTATTAAAACGGCATCATACAGAACCCATTAGGTTAGGTTAGGTTTGTTTTATAACAATCTTAAAAAGTTAACGGTTTCAGAAAAAAATCGTGTCGGTCTTTTGACCCATTCGATGTTTTAATACATTCGGTCTTTCGTACTTCGGTATTGTAATACATACCCAAATTAAAAATCCCCAACGTAATTTGAATAGAATAGAATAGAATAAACTTATTTGCAAAAATGTAGTGGTGAATAACAGTTGGAGAAGCGTTTTTGAGTGCGTACATTTCACTTGAACAAGCATGCAAATATTACTTATAAACTAAGTACATTTTTGCAAATAAGTTTATGTCAAACTTAAAAAATACATTGTTTCATTATTGCACACATGATCGCACATATGATTGAAAATAAAGTAAATGTGCCTATGATCCCTTCTGCAGCTGACAGCTTATAACTTTGAAACGGCTGAACTGATTTTGATGAAACATGTCTAAGAACCATCGCCAAGAAACCAGCTTACAAATAAAAAAAACCGCAGTCAAATTTTATAACACCCCTCTTTTTGTGTCGGGGGTTAAAAACACTGAATTTGGAGAAGTGAAGCTAGCTAAGTAGTTCAATTTTGTTTTGTTTTTTTTCAGACTCTCCTTCGTTGTCTCTAGGTCCGAAACCATGGCAGTTCTGTGGACTGCCTGTGGCAGTAAGTGACCAATTATTATTATTTAATCGTATGGCAAGCAATTTATGATATACAGAGTCGCTTAACAACAATTACTTAATACTATTAAAAAAGCTATACTACAAACGAATATCTAAGTTCTTTGCCCATAGGGCTGCGTTCGCATCAGGAGAGAACAGGTTCAGGGTGTTTCCAGCATATCTCCTCTTTGGACAGTCATGAATGATGTGATGGATGGACTGAACAGGTGCACCACAATCGCACGCCGGAGAGCCTCGCCAACCTCACTTGAACATGTACTCCCCGCAAAGCCCAAGCTCAGTGCGGAGCCTATTTAACTGGCACCATTCTCGCCTTGGACCAGAAAATCCCCAAGGTTTTTGGGTGGGGCCGTGACCAATAAACCCATAGCATCAATTATGTATGATATAGGACCTATATCATAACTGATGCAGGTATAATAGATTGTATCACAAAGTAGTAGCACCTAAGTAGTTGTTGTAAATAAATGCATTGTCTTTCTTTCTAAATCAATTTAAAAAGATTGGCTCAGGCTCATACTCGTAAAACTCACATTTCCAAAATGTGCACAGGTACACTTTTCCAAAAAGTGCACTTTGCAGTTGCCCCGATTTTGCTCAGATTTTGGGGAAATGCACTTTAGGCAAGTGTATGTTTCGGTGTACATATTGGGGAAAGTATACATACTTTGAGAGAAAGTGCAGATTTCGGAAATGTGAGTTTTTAAGCGTGAGCCAAAATTTTGAACGTCAAAAACGTAATCGTTAAAAGTATTGTCTCTTTCCAGTCAACGTCCTTCACCCCTGAAGAACTGAAGATTTGCTGCCGTTGCAACAAACCTGTACCCTGCGATTGTTTCTCTGAAGAAGAAATGGAAGAGAAACGAAGCCTCGAAGATATCGTCTGTTCCTGGCTTGAAGAGTTACCTGTCTACGCCAACGAAAACCCTCATGACAAATTCATAAGAGATGCTGTTATTAAAAAACTAATCGACACCATATCTTTGATCAAAGATGACGAATTCGATGATAATGGAAAGGAAATAATCAAACTCAGCATTGCAAGGATGCCGATGTGGCTACCAACCGATGATATAGACCGCGAAGCTTTTAAAAATAAAATTACTAATAGTTTATTTGAGAAAATTAAAGCTTTTAGATATAGAGACAAATTTTATGATAGCATAGCAAAATGGCTGCATAAAATATCATTTGATGACGAAGCTAAATTGGATAAAGTCAAACTTGCCGGTGATTTTTCTAAAGCATTGAAAGAAATAGCTTTGGATAGACCTTCAAATGATTGTGTTTACAGAGAGATGCTGAAGTCCAAAATATTTGATATGCTCGCAATTTTGCCTATTAAAAGTTCCTTCGTGAAAAATGACATTTTGAATTTGCTGTCTGATAAACTCGCTGATACGCTGCTGAGGTTACCTAGGGAGGTAATAAAACCTGATCCTAAACCAGCTTCGGCTGCTGTTGAAAATGAAATAGAAAAGATGTTAATGGATACTTTCAAAAACAACTATGTACTTGATAGTTTAAGTACAGATGTAAAGCAGAAAGCAGCAATCGAGTTAATTCCAAAACTTCAGAGTATATTAGTAAATCGAGATGGTAGAAATGTTTCTCAAGAAATTAGCAGTGAAATCCGTAATTGGTTTTCTAAATTGGTTAAAGACGGTGTTTACGTTGATGAGAAAGACCAAGAAGAATTTATTAGAGATCTTGTTCACAAATTAAATGGTCCAGAAAAAAATAAAATATTAAAAGAAGAAGAAAAAGCAGGTGAGCTTATGCAATTACTACTTGGTTGGGTTGGCAATTTGCCTGGTTCACCAGACATCAACAAACCTGAGACCAGGAAAATGATCGAAGATCTTGCAAATGATTTACAAGAAATACAACAGTCTGGCGATAAAACTGAATTAATCCGATGTGTTGGCAATTGGTTACGCAATTCAGGGGCAAAAGCAGGAATAAGTATTCACCCAGGATCAGAAGAAGAATTTGCTAAAAAAATTGTACCTAAAATATCTCAATTAAATAAATCTCGTAAAAGATGGAGCAAAAGTTCACAATCTTTTCGCTTTAATTCATCTATAGATGAAACACAACTAAAAAATGCTCTAATGGACGAAATACATGATGTGATAGATTTAAGTCGTGTTACTAATAGAGATGAAGTTGAATCAAAACTGAATGATGTTTTAGCTGATCTTGTAATGCGTGGTATGGATCCCGATGACGCTAAGGATCAATTACTTTCTATACTTGAACGTGGTAACATATCTGGCGATGAAGCCAAAAATATATCTGATAAATTATTGGCACGAGCAAATGAAATGAGCAGAAGTATAAGAAGCAATGACATATCAGAGTTCATCTCACATGGCAGGCCAACTACTTCCACTCCTCAGAAACAGATAAAAAGAAAGAGCTATGAAGAAAGAAAATATCACGACGAACTTTATTCCCAAATATACGATTGGATATCCAAACAAAATTTACCAATAGATAACGCAGATAAAGAGGCAATTTCTCGAGAACTAGCTAATGATTTTATAGACAGACAGAAATATCTACAACTAAATCCAGGAGCGAAAACATCGGCAAGGGAAGAATCTGAACATTTGAAATATCAGATTTTTAAAAGACTCAACAAGCAAGTAGATAACGCAGTATTGAACGCGTTGTTGTCTAAAGCGGATAGTTTAATGGCAATAATAAAACGAACCCCTGTACCTATTTTGGTTAATAGACTACTCGACCAAGAATTCAGAGAAGATAGACTGATCCAAGACAGCGATGAATTCGTACAAGAAAACCTAGAAGGTGGTATTTTAGACTGGCTAAGATCGTCATCAATCTCTCAACAAAGTGACGAGAAAGAAAAGAAAATGTTAGAAGAGCTAATTCCAACTTTAGCTCAAACTCTAACGTCTACTCTTGGATCTCTAAGTCATGCCAAATCAGGGCAAGAAGTCGATGAGATTCTGCTCGGTATAATAACTGAACATTTGAAGAAAAATATGGGAAAAAGTAGATCAAATGATTACATTCGTAAAAAGGCAGAACAGTTGTTAAATTATTTGAAAGGCCTACAGTTATTTCAAAATATTTCAGTTAGAGAAGGTAGAACGGCAGAGAGATCACATATGCAGGAAATTAATGAAGGAGTAAGAAAATGGTGCAGTGAGCTCGATCTACCTAACACTGAAAGAGGCAGACAGATGAAAGAAGATCTAACTAACAGACTGATGATGAAGATAGGAGAATTAAATATGAACCCGCAGATTTTGAATGATGATTTTTTATACGAACACATGCTTTCAGACTTCTTAGATGAGGAATTAAGCAAGCTACCAAAAGATCAAAGTAAACTTGAAGAAATCAAAGCGAAGCTCATCGATACAATAAATGAAGCAAGACTTAAAGTAAAATATGACTACGCTGGCCAAGCATACAAACAGCAACTGCGGGATACTATATCTAAAACATTACCCCAAATAGAAAACCCGCCCGCATCTTTTGAAGTAATGAAAGACAATCTGGCTGACGCTTTTATAAACTTGCACTATGCTGGAAATGATGTAGCTTTAAAAGCTAAATTTAAAAAGAAAATAAAAGATACAATCAATAAATTTGTCACAGATTATACTAAACAATATCCTGATACGCCTTTGAGTTCTGAACAGCTGAATAGAGATTTGTACAATGCTTTAAATAAAGTAGAAGTACCTCTCGATGATTCTATGCGGTCTGAAGTTGAACAAGTCAGAATAAAAGACCTTATCAAGGACCACCTAAAAGAACCACTGCAAAAACTATCGTCGACAGAAGCATTGCATGCGAATAAAATATTAACAGTTATGGGTAAACGACTTCACGAAATGGAAAAAGAAAATGATGAAAACCCAGATGAAAATTATGAAGAGAATCAAAGGTTTGAAATTGAGAAATATCTTCAAAAGATTCCTTTTAAAGATAGCATTAATGTTGGTGATACCACTGATAAAATAATGGAGGAAATGAAAAATACAAAGCATTCCAGGACATTTACGGGTACTAGTCGTTCACCAAGTCGAAATCAATTTCAAAACGCTTCCCAGTATCCTCCTTCCAATTTAAGTTTAGATGAACAAAGTGGTGTAAAAGGTATATCAGATAAAGGTACATCAGATATAGCAGATACACTATCGCAGTATCCTACCACATTAAGCGCAGAAGACCAAGAACATTTACAAGCTATTCGTAAAAGAGCGAGGCCCTGTAGACTTGCTTTAACATCTGCCTGTCGCTGTAAACCTGCAGGGACTATAACTTTGAAAGACGCTGCAGTTAACCCACCACCTTTAGATACTGGCAGTCAAACCGAAATGGCAAAAGAAGACCAATCTGCTCAATGCTGGTGCCCGAAAGCTGAAGCCAAGACATCAGGACATCACGCCCCTTGCCATAGCAGATCCCAAATTATCACTAAACCATGCCCGCAGAAAAAAGTATCAACTGCCAGTCAAGTGGAGATATCTCCATACGTTGTTATTAAGGAGTATTTCTGGGACTCAAACCCTGAAGTTAAATGTCCCAATACACTTGGAGAGCCCAGTCGATCATGTTTGTCTTCGTCGCATGTGATTCAGCAGGACACGTGCGATTCTCAAACTTGCATGCCACCTGAGCCTGAGCCATGTGTCACGCCTTGCAGACCCAAAGTTACGCGACTCGGATCCTTCGAAGATAACGACCATATAGAGAGCTGTAGACCTATATCAAGAAGGCAGTGCAGTCGACCTCTGTCAGAGGAATTGGAATGGAGTTTGAATCCCAGGAACCAGCATAAGAGTGGCCGGTCACGTTTTTACAGAGAGGAACAAAACGAGCCAGAAAGGCGGGTCAAATGCGGTTGTAGCAGAAACTTATCCGCGTGCAGAGGCAGAAGACCTGTCATCTGCAGTTCCTGTCGTGATGATCCCATGAAATCCTGTTCTAAGTGCTGTGGAGCCACGCAGTGCCCTTTTCCTGCTAGGTTCTTTTTTAGGTGACGTTTAAGTTTGTCATGTCCTGTATTGTTTTTGTTAATTATTGTCTACTTGAATAAAAATTGCCGTTTGATTTTGGACTTTATTTAACAACGCGTAAAACTTTACAATGCGAATAAACAGGTATAAACAAAATTAACATAGATAACATTTTAAGCCTAATATCTAAATATGTTCACAAAATATTTATGGACAATGTCTACGAGAATTAAACATGTAAGGATACGGGCACCCCATAGGAAAATAGTACGGGAATGCTCCTAAACACTCTTCGCAGTCGCATATGGAACGTCCTACACGCTTCTTCCTGTATTTTCTTATTCTTTCTACACACTGGCACCGAACTCTTTCTTCTTCACCATCATCTTCAGTGTCTGTTTCTATTTTCCTCGGTCTACCTCTTTCAATGAGACGTTTCTCTTTTACGTTAGGAGGTATAGCGTTGCTTGTACGTTGGTTAGGCGTTGAAAATCCACCAGGTTGGTTGCTTATTGAAATGCCAGAAGGTGGTGGGTTCGGTGCTAGGAATCTTTGATCTTGACTGGGAGGCAAGGATCCAGGAGGAGCGCTTGTGTTAAAACCTTCTTTATTATGAACACCAGTTCTTGACGATGGCAGAGGCGTACTTCTGTTCATTGCTTCTCGAGCGCCAGGCTGACATGAAGGTGGAAAAAATTTTTGAATTTTATCTGCGAGAACATCTTCATTGTCTAGTTGGCGCGATGCACGTGGAGACTTATGAAGTCCTGGCGCGGGAACTGTTACTCGAGGACTTCCGGCAGCATTATTTATATTATCATTATCTTGACGAGACGTGTGCAGTGTTCCTTGAATTTCATGCATACTTGGCTGTCTTCTACGTGACTGATGAACTGATTGTGCCTTGGCTACTTCTTCGTGTGTACTAGGTTGTTTAGAAGTGTTATTTAATCTAGAAGGACTGATTGCTCTTTGAGAGTTGAGCCCTGGACCTATTTGACTAGCATTTTGTGGTAGTTGATTCACAGGAAACCTACCACCTAGAGTTTGATCGCGTGGTTGTGCATAGGGGTCGAAATGAGGTTGCTGCATCATAGGAGGGCCTTGCGGAGAAACGTATTGTGGTGGAGGGCCTTTGCTGTCATACAATAGTGACACAAATTCTCCAGATGGCTCATTTATAGTTGAAGAAATCGGTTGTTGTTCATGAAACCGATTATACGAAGGCATGATTATTGATCTATCAGGTGGTACAGCTGGCACATTCTGAGGCATTGGATACGGCGGCATCGCATTTGCTTGTTCGTTAGCCATTCCACCTAAAGAAGGATTAAAATTTTGGGGACCTGCTGACATTCGTCGCATCCCAACTATTTGAGGATTCACAGGAGGACCTACGCCCATATTCGGTTGATTTTGAACTGCGGATGCATTATATGGTATGACATTGGCTTGACTATCAAAAAATCTTGGCAGTGGTGGCCCTGGTCTTTGAACAATTGGAGAGTCAACTGGATCAGTGTAAGCGTACCGCTCACTAGGCCTCAATCCGCCGTGCAGTGTCTGCCCAAAGTCTCCACCTAAATTATCTTCTCGAAACTGACCAGGGGCGTAAAGAAACTGAGGACCTTGTGGAGCATTCATACTAGATTCTTTTGGGTTTCCCATGCTGTCCCATGAGTACCACTTTTGCGATGGTTCATAGTAATTAAAATCTTGTGCGTTGGCGTACTCCTCTGGTTCTGGTGGTGGATTTATCATTGAAGAACACGCTCGTCTTTCCATGGCAAACTTTTGGTAATCATCTAGATTGGGTTGTGCTGATGACTGGTTAAGACTAGAAGAAGGCCACGGCATATTTGCCTGACCTAGAGCTAACCCGTCTAGTTGTAGTCGGCCTTGAGATTGCCGACGCGATCGACCATCATTTCTCATTTGCTGTTGACTATGGTCATCTTGAAAAGCCACTGATCTCCTTCTTCCTCCAGCTCTATCTCTATTTTTCATTCTGTTAGTCAACTCTTCGACCATAAAATTAATATTTAGATCTTCGTCTTTTTCAAGAGGAATTTTATCTAGAAATAAGGATATTTCGTGCCTGAACTCTGGCTCTGCATAGCAGTCTGCTACGTTGAGTTCTTTTTCCATTTCATGAAGTTTCTTTGTCAGTGCATCCTTGAGCCGTTTGCGATGAAGTTGTTCTGTTTGTTCGTCGTTCTGAACTACTGGTAAATCAGTAAACCATTGATCAATTTCAATACCTAGGAGGATTTCATCTGCTTCCTCTTTTATAGTATCTTCGGAAGGTAGAGGTACCTTATGGAGTGCACTAAATATATCATTGACACACAGCTCTTTATCGAGGTCTTCGATTTCCTTGCCATGAGTTTTCTTAACTTCGTCGAGGAAAGCTTCAATTCTTTTTATAACTTTGTTTTTATATGCCAGTGCTTTAACTTTGTCTTTTTCTTTGTATCTAGTGGACAGAATAAAGTCTTCAGCGATGCATTGTATAAGCATTTCTTCATATTGTTTCTTGGGATCGGTAAAATCTGGTTTGACTCTGGTTCGAGGCAGATTACCAGCAATTTGTTGCGCTAACTGTTGTTTATAAGTTGCTGGAGATGCTACAGCTTTAATCATGTCACTAATCTCAGTGGTTCTTTCAATTAACTTAACTTTCAGCCAATGCCTTTTATCTAGCAATTCTTGCGTTTGCGGCAAACAATCAAGGAGTTCGTCCAATTCTTCTTCTAATACGTCTTCATAGTAAAATTTGTTGTGAAATATTTCGGGGTGAAATTTAATTTTTATTATAGTCTTCCATATACCATGTTCAATACCTATCCTAGCTTTTTCAGCTATTGCTTGTTCTTCAGGAGTGTTGGCAGGGATCGGTATTTCTTGGACCCAAGCTGTGAGGAAGTCATTGAACTCTTCGTTCAATTGTTTCATTGATGGTGTACCAGGGACATGAGGTCCTGAACAGCAGGGTGGTCGAAGGGAGGAAGCTAAAGGCTTACTTGTGTTTGCTGCAGACTGGCAAGCAGGGCGTTCATTAATAGACGATGATTTAAGATCAGGTTGCGAAGGACCAAGCTGTTGACTAGAATTCAAACCTGCGCCACGCCCTGGGTCTTTACTATAACTTGGATTAGTTCTAAGTGTAAGAACTGTTTGTGCGTTATTTGATGGTGATTGGCTAATATTAATTTCTTTTTTTTTACAAATATTGCAATTTGCTTTATCATTGGCCACTTTCGAGTTGCTAGTCCTTTTGGAAGTACTCTCTACATTCTGAGGAGTATTACGATATACATTACAGCTGTATTTATTAATCTGCTCATGGAATCCACCAAAAAATGGATCTAGGTGCTTCCTTATCCTTTGCATTAAATCTGCAGCATGGTCTATAGTTTTCATTATATCTTCGCCTACCAATTTATTGATCCATTTGAATATTTGATATTTTAAGTGTTCAAGTTCATCTATATCAGAACATTTACCATTGTTGAGTTCTAAATATTTATGTCTATCTATTATGTCACTTGCTAAATCGTGTACGACTAATTGTTTGAAATCTTTATCATCTGGTTGCGGTATTTGCAAATTAGTTAGCCATTCGTCTATTTCTTTTGATAATTTCTTCACGTTAGGACTAAAATAGCCATCTGATTCTTGGTCATTGTTATCTGTACTACTTGGGTCAGTTATGCTGGGATTTCTTATATTAATATTTCTTTTTGATGGCTTGTGAAACATCAAAACCGTTTGTTGTTGATTTTTAATTATACTGTCAAATTTGTTACTCACTTTTTGTTTTAAATGCCCTGTTAACTGTGTAGCAAAATCAATAGCTTCATTAACTGGTAGCTTAATAACGCTATGAAGTAAATTGGCGACTTCTTTAGCTGAATTGTTTTCACGAACACGTAACGAGCTCATAGAGTCCATCAATATATCTGTTAGGTCCATTTCTATTTCTTCTATACAATCAGGTTTTATTATCGTATTAGTCTTGTTAATTAAATCAATCATTGCATCAGCTACTAACCCTTTCAATTCTTTCTCTGACGGTTGAAGATTTTGTGGTAAGTAAATATTATCATCTGGAACTTCATTCCTGGCACGTTTAGTTTCTTTTTTCTTGTCTTGCACTGAAACGTTTTCCAGTTTACTAACAAGAACATCTGCTAGAACATTTAAATGCGAACTTTTGCTATTCCCGTGATATTCAATAGGCATTTCATCAAGTATATCTAGTATCTCAGCTCTCAGATCTCTATTGATCTCTGACTTATCTACAAATGAATGTTTCAGTATTTGCACAATGGTGGTATAAATCTGATCTTTCTTTACTGGCCTTTGAAGGAAATCGCGTTTCTTAATACAAATGCTGTTTATCCAATCCTTTATGATCTCTTCAAATTCATTCTGATCAATTATAATCTTTTGAGGGTTTGATTCTGTTTTGAAAACTTCGCTTGAATTACAAGCAGAACAACAATACAGATGTATTTTATGTAATTCATTGGCTATATGTTGTTTTATTGCTTTGTTATCCTTATGGCATCTGTTGCAGCATGCTTTAAGATTAAATCCTTCAGAGCTGAAGCCGCATATTTTCTTAACCTTATTACCGATTTTCTTTATAACAGAATTCTGTAGTTTCTTTACTTTTGGATCGCTGGTATCTTCAAGCCACTCCAATATTTCGTCTTTGAGGTCCTTGTCAACACTGAATTCGCTGAAACTTTTGCTTTTTCTGGTCGGAATTTTGACTTTTTCAACTGGTAGTTCTATTGTACTGGTGGTAGTTTGAACGGAACGTCTGTTTACAACTGTGTCCAGAGTTTGAACGGATCTTGAGACGATGGACTCTATTGGTTGTGGAAATAGTGGTGTAGCGTCAGATGATGAAGGCGTTAAAGGGACAGCTACCTGAGAAAAATAAACAAGAGAAAATGTGAATCTCGGATTAGTAATGGTTCAGGAAGTGGCCCGAATTGACCCCAGAACCCCAGCATTTTCTATTCTTGTTTCTTTAATGTGTTCTAGTTAAGGTTCACTTTCGAGTGGTAAAGAAATTTCTTGGTCGTCTATATACGTATACTTTCTGGTCGCGGAGCAATTATTACTATGAAATGTAGCGCAAGATAGAAAAATAAGGAACTGCACTACAAATCACGTAGTAATTATATTTTTCCAAGACCAAAATGACACAATATTCTTTAATTCGAAGTCATCCTAATTTTTTCACTATCCATCCTCAAACGGCGCAAACATCTCTGCAAATCTAACATTGTTCTTTTTAGCCTGTCCCGATCCAAATTAAAGCTGACAGAAAAACCAGCCAGTCCAACAACGAGACATAATACCAATAAATAGGTTACACAAAATTTGTAGCATATCAATTGCTACAGAAGATATTTTCAACAATATGTATGACTGAATACTCACGGTACGTGTATCAGGTACGGGTATAGGAACAGTTTCTACCCTCTGTGACACCATTTCCGCAGCCGCTGGGGAAATATATCAAAGGTTAGTAATCATTTTTGTTAGAGCCACGTACGTAAGGGCAATTTCACTTTAAAATATACCGGCAACTGATCGAATCAGAAACACGGCACTGCGCTCCAAAACTCGTATTACAGATGTGGGTGTCAAAACCGCCAAGCTGAAGTGGGACTGGGCCGGCCATGTCTGCCGAATGCATCCGGACCGATGGGCGCGAATCGTTACCGAATGGGTTCCGAGGGATGGCCAAAGGAGCAGAGGCAGACCCAAGAGGACATGGCGAGACGACCTGAGCGCTTTTCAGCTCGATTGGCAGGTGCATGCCCAGGATAGGGAAGAATGGCGGAAGAAAGGGGAGGCCTTTGCCCAGCAGTGGGACATATTATAGGCTATATAAAAAAAAAAATTATACAGTTGTCATTTTGAGGTTATTTCCACGCCCTAAAGGCTTCCACTGACCGAAGCGCAGGGCGCTACGGAGCGGGCGCCACGGAGCGCTTCGGAGCGTCCGCAGCGCGCTGCGGACTGTGGAAAGCTTTAAAATTGTCTATGCCCAGTCACTGAAAATGGCAATAGTCCTCCATCCACAAACACCGTGATTGGCAGTTTAGTGGTTTCCAAAGTAAATTAAAAAAAATTTACTTTAATCCCTAGAGATCAAAAAAGAGCTTTAGTCCCGATATGCAGAGACTAAAGTAACATTTTAAGAGCATGAGAAGTGAAAAAATTTATAGCTATTAATGGAACTATCACAATGGGATGTGCAGTAACCATTCATTGCAGTCTGACATAAATTCATTAACAGTATAATATATTTTGTTCACTAAAAATTTAAATAATTTGGTTTTCTTAATTGTTACATCTTCTATGTTTTCTATGACATTTCTTCTTGATTTTACTATTCGTTGAATTTAACAGTAATAATAAAATAAATTACCAACCTTGAATTTGCATGTTGACCGTAGTGGCGAACTGAAAAAAAATAGTTTTAAATAGTACAGGTAACGCCACCAGAGTTGAGGCCACGCACACAACCACATCTCACGTAATGACAGCGGGATTTTGACGTTGTGTTGTCGTTAAACGTCAACACAACGTCAAAATCCCGCTGTCATTACATGAGATGTGGTTGTGTGCGTGACCTCAACTCTGGTGGCGTTACCTATAGTAGTTAGTCAAGGGACAATGAAGCAGACCGAGGAGGGTGGCGGGACGATTTAGACTGGCCTAACATTGTGCCATAATAATGGTTTTAAATTCTACTAAATTGAAAGCTAAATTAACGATTTGTCACAGACAAGCATCAATTCGAAAATACGTTCATTAATATTTTCAATATTTACCTGAATTTTGGCAATAGGGATGTTGACGCCATTGAAAATAATTCGAAGACACGACTCCAGTAAAAAAAACGCTTTATTTTAGCCCTGAAAACCAGATTAATTTTCGATTAACTGCAAAATTAGATTTTTTGTTGCTTTAAATAAAACAAATAAATAGTTGATTGAGTTGGCGAACAAGGGACGTCATAAGTTGCTATTGCCATTCAAACTCTATGGGAGAATTGTGTTTTGACAGCTCATAAAAAGTACGTCAGTTGCTTGGTGGTGTCAACATCCCTGTTCCGCGCGAAACTGTTACATGCCGCCATCGGACAACGACAACAACACCAACAACAACACAACAACAATCTACGCTACGCTGGAGTCTGCTCCAAGGTTTAATCTTCTTCTGTGTATATAAAAGGCAACCGTTACTGACTGATCTATCAGTGCTCAGCCCAAACCACTGAACCGATTGTTGTAGAGCTTGTCTTATTTTAAAATGACGCGCCCCACCACCGCATTTACGCACAGGATTTGAAACTCAATTTAAGCTACAATAGAGAAATATTTCTCTTGGCAGATGTGCGTAGGTAAATGCGGTGGTTGGGCGCGCGTCATTTTAAATTAGACAAGCTCTACCTACTGAACTTTGGCATACCGTTAGTTATTATTATTATGACCTAGGCCTCCGCTAAGAAAGGATTTTTGGAAATTCCCACGTGGGATTTCTATTTTCACTTCCGTAACTATAATTATCAAATAGAAACTTCAAATTTGGCATGCAAGTAGGTGGATGATTGTAAAAACTAACTTTACTATTTTTGGACACAGCACACAGGGTTAAGGAGAGAATGGTATAGGTAACGCCACCAGAGTTGAGGTCACGCACACAAGCACATCTCATGTAATGACAGCGGGATTTTGACGCTGTGTTGTCGTTAAACGTCGGACTGGGGCATGCAGCCCACAACAATGACGGATGTAGGGGCAGTCGTACCTGTCCCCTATCATTCTCAGGATGTTATTGGGATGTCATATTTGTTTATAAATTATATTTAATAAAAAATATTTCTCATCGAGTTATCAGATCGGTGAAGGTCGATCTTCAACGGCTCTTAGACCATAATATTCTAACTTGTATGAACGAGTTCGCGGTACGGTGCTCAACCGTTCATACAAGTTAGAATATTACAACCGTCACCGTCACCACCGCCACGCCTCCGCCCGCTGTCTGTACGTTTGGAGCTTTAGTCTTATCTCTTACACAACCTTTTAGACAACCAGATGGCCTAGTGGTTAGAGACCCTGACTATGAAGCTTGAGGTCCCGGGTTCGATTCCCGTGTCGGGGCAGATATTTGTATGAAAAATACGAATGTTTGTTCTCGGGTCTTGAAATGAAATGAAATGAATTTATTTTGCTGGAACATACACAGGTGCTAAATATAGTCATGTAGTTGGATACAGTTACATGAATGCATGCTCCGCCATAATATGGCACGCAAAAGTCTTATTCTATCAGCCTAGTTTGGGGCCCACTGGATACAGATTATGTAAACGCTTTTACTCTAAATAAATACTTTCTTATTTCTTACAATCTCTCTCTCTATTCTCTTGGGTGTTTAATATGTATTTAAGTATGTATCTATCTATATAAGTATGTTTATCCGTTGCCTGGTACCCATAACACAAGCTTTGCTAAGCTTACTTTGGGACTAGGTCAATTGGTGTGAATTGTCCCGTGATATTTATTTATTTTACCTCTGGAAAAACACGTGTTTCCGGATTTTAGGCTATTAGTAAAGTATGGATTCTAAGCTCATATCATAAGTCATAAGTAAACTTACACAAATCTCCGACGGCGGTAGGTCACTCTTTTCGCTAGCTTCTGTACATTCCGGTATTTCCGCCGGACTCACAGGCTGAAAAAGAACACTTTTTAACAAGTCTCACATGATTTTATGATTATTTGGGGGTAGGCTACAATAGAGAGATCTCTCTCCAAACGGATGTGCCCGGGGACCGAAGTCCGATGGACGAAAGTTAGAAGTTGTATTTATGCCGCTGAGTTGAGAAACTAGTTGTAATTAGTTTCAGTGATGACTAGATGGCGCTAGTAGACGCTACATATGCATACATACAATCAAGCCTTCTTCCAAACAAAGGGATGGGCAGAGAGATTTGTTTCCACTTGTTTCCCCGACAACATCTTTCGCTTCCACGACACTTATTAATAGTCTTTTCATACAATGCTCGCCGGTTTCGGGTACCTCTCTTCAACCTCCCATGACATCCCCAATCTGATCATGGAATGTCCTTCTTAATTAGATAACTCATAAAATTAAGCACTAAGAGCCTTGCTGCGGCTGCCTAGGTTCTGCGTGCGTCGATATTAGGGATGTTGCGAATATCCGCATCCGCATATGCGGAACATCCGCATTGATTTAGACATCCGCATCCTCATGCTATCCATTTTTGGGCTTACTTTCGAAATCTCTGGATTTTAGTCTTAGACTTTGTATTTTTCACGTTTGGGCCACAGAGGTTCTTTTTTTTCTTTACTCAAATAGATTATCGACGCTACAATGTTCCGTGAATATCCTTCCAGACTCTTAATTACCTTATGCAGGTCATAAATTGTTTTAAGTTATGCCAGAAGTAAGTACACACATTTGTATGCAATCATTTTAGCTTTAAGCCTTAACTGGCATTATGTAGGATTCCACAACTTTTTAGGAAAAATGTATGGATTTTAGATTGTTACACATAAAAAAGAATACTCAGTCGGCAATCGAATTGCGGTTTGAACTACCTAGACCTACTGGGAGACAGTGGAGACTTAATTTTTGATGGCTACTTTTTCTCGTGGACAAGCCTTAAGGCATTTTGCAATTAAGGAGTAATAAAACCTACTCATCGCGGTGTTGGCTAGGGCTTACCCTTGTCCGGTCAATAAACCAGTCTCCAAATGTCAAACGGACCACACTATACTACACTAACGCCATCTTGAGATGTTCCAGTGTTTAAAAATCGTCATTTATTGGCCAGTATCTTGGATTTACGGTGAAAGTCGCGGGTAGAAGCTAGTACTCACATAGCTGGACATACTTTTTAAGAACTCTTTCTGCCTCCTGGGTAGATCCCGTACGTAGCGTATGTCGTTGTTCTTGCAAAATGTCGGCTTCCTGCGAATATATCAAATTTTTCTCTATATTTGGTAGGTCTGAGAATAATCGTAGGTATTTTTTATACACCTGTTCTTCGCAGACGGGCGCATCGTCACGGGCATCAGCTAGTACTTAAAGCCACCACAAACCGGGAGCGCGGGGCGGCGACTAAGCGTGCCCAGCGCGCTGTATAACACTGAATCAAATATACGGTGACACACTCCGGCAGCGCGGCACACCGTATTTGATATAGTTTTAGCGGTGGGCACGCTCCGTCGGTGCCCCGCGCTCCCGGTTCGCTGTGGCTTTTTTTTACTTTTAAATATAAATAGTAAAAAAGTTGCTTAGGTCACTATAGCTATACTCCATTTAATTTAGAATTATAAACCACAACAACATTATTTATTGCGGCTCGTGAACTGTAATCTCTTTACAATTTGTACTAGAGTAACAATTGGCTAAGTAAAGTTTTTTTAAGAGGTGCTAATTATATTTTTTTTCGACAGTAGTCTTCTTCTAGACCGAGAAACTGCAGCTGTTTTATTTTTATCTCCTATTGTTTACTGGAAATATTTTTTTAAGTGTTCGAGTTGACATTTGTGAGATTTAATGGCTGACAAGCGGTTCGTGCTCAGTACTTAGTAGAAACAGAAAAAAAACTACGTCATCTGTCACTTTTGTCCATGTCAAACCGTTTGCGTTTCGTTTGCTTTGCGTTTTGGTGTGATTTTTGGACTATTTTTAACAACCTAACAAACTTATTAGCGCTTAGTATGTGTGAATGAAACAAATAGCTCGCAATTCATCTATTTCCGCGACGGCACCGCAGAAAGAGGTCTTGCCATACAAACGCGTGACACCACATGTAAGTTAACTCGAATCTTATTTAGTATTTTACGTAATAGTTACGGCAATTGAATTAATGTTATGGCTTTTGAACGATTGTTTACAGTTTTCTGCACGACTTTTGAATACTATTTTTATATTTTTTATCCTGGAAATAAGTTTAAAATTGAAAATAAAATACAGCGGTGATAGGCGTCGTTTTTTTATGTGGATTCTGATAGCGTGGTATAGGTACCACGGTAATAGATAAAATGGTGATTTTGGTTCTTTATACTTTATTTTTAGTATATGTCATCTGTTATATACTTTCTTACAGTTATTCCAATCTTGATTTATTTACAGTAATAAAGAACTATTTCCGTGGTATGGAAAGTATTCAATAAACCCTTAATTTTCAACCGACGAAAACAAAAGGAGGAGGTTCTCAATTGGGAATGTCTAAAAAAAATTACCAGTGGTTTTTATATTTGTTTTGTATAGATAAGTCAATTATAAGAAACTAATTTCAATATTTTGTCATTTAGTTCTCTACTTTTTTCAAAATTAATTATTGAAACTATTTTAGTTGATGACGTCAGATTATAATTGAGGGCTCCCACAATGCCAAATTTCTAAATCTATCTAAATGCGTACGATAAGGCAACCCCTTTAATTATTTTTTGCGTAGTGGTACACTATACACTGTGTCACTTTACTGGCACTGTCAAAGTGCTAGATGTCAGACAGCGGGTCCAAATCAAACTCCGTAGTATAATCCACGCGTAAATTGTGAAGAATTCTAACCACACAGAATAAAGTACGACTTGGACCGGTCACGCAATTTACACCAATTTCAAATGAAGGTCATTGCTTATTTGTTATATAATAAATTCATTACATAATATTAAAATGAAATAACTACAGAAAACGATTTAAAAAGCATTTATTTCGAAATGGTTTTCGATTTTCTATACATTGTAAAAAAATAGACATCCCCAATTCGACGTGTATTTTTTTTTATGTATGATCACGCTTAACTTTTTACAGAGTAGTCCGATTTTGATGATTCTTTTTTTATTGGAAAGCGTATACCCCGAGGGTGGTCCCATTTAAATTTGAAAACAATATTTTTACCCTAAGGGTAGAAAAACAGGGGATGATTGATTGTTCAGTTACTGATTGTACTATATGACAACGCATAACATATTACAGAGTAGTCGGATTTTGATGATTCTTTTTTTATTGGAAAGCGTATACCCCAAGGGTGGTCCCATTTAAATTTGGAAATAATATTTCTACCCTAAGGGTAGGAAAACCGGGGTTGATTGAATAACTTTTTACAGAGTAGTCTGATTTTCATAATTCTTTTTTATTGGATAGATAGGGTATACCTAGAAGTTGGTATTATAAATTTGGAAAATAAATTACCCCAAGGATGGAAAAAAAGTATAAAATAAAAACTTTTTAACAAAAAATTAAACCGCCGAAAAAACTGAAAAGCAAAAAATAATACCTTTTTTGATTGACCTTAATCTAGGTACCAGTTTGAAGTCGGTGCCTCAGCACGAGCCAGGAGGAAAGATAGAAGCCAATCAGGTAGACGATTTTAGGTACACTCCTCCTGGCTAAGTGCTGAGGCACCGACTTCAAACTGGTACCTAGATTAAGGTCAAACAAAAAAAGGTATTTTTTTTTGCTTTTCAGTTTTTTCGGCGGTTTAATTTTTTGTTAAAAAGTTTTTTAACAAAAACTTCAGTATTGAATTTGTAGTTTCTATAGAAACCGTTATTTTGTGAAATTGTTTAAATATTGAGATAAAATCATATTTATAATTACCAGTTATGTAATTCTGGTTTTATACCAAGGTGATAACTAATATTTTAGGTTTGTGATGATAATACAACTGTATCTTATTGTTTTTATGAGTCGGAATTAAATTTTATAACACTCCAGATTAAGCCTATTACCGATGGTACGACCACATAGCCCTCGGTAATAGAATGTATGGGAATCTATTACCGACCCATTCAATGTTTATTTGGGTCGGTGATAGTTTCCTAAGGAAGTATCTATTGCCGAGTGACATTTTAGCCTTGTATTAAAATAGATCACATTTAGGGTACCGTAAGTGCAGACTTTTTTGATAAAGTTGAGACTTTTACTCATTAGTCAGAAATACTCATAAGTAATTTAACTATTTGTAATATTGTGACAAATTACAAAAGAAAATATATAATTTGATTTGGTATCGTATGATGTATTGTGGCAAAAAATGAGATGTGATACAACACTGCCATCGGAGGTTGTATCAATATTTCGATATTGGTACAGCAATCAGATGAACAGTGTCAAATGGGCGGGGGCAAGGTCAGATGTGTATAGGTTGGAGTGCGGGGTGAGGCAGGGGGGTTTGTCGTCGCCCAAGCTGTTTAACTTGTACATGGACAGGCTGATCGGTGAACTCAATAATACCAAAGTTGGATGTCATATTGAAGGGACTTGTGTAAACAACCTTAGTTACGCTGATGACATGGTGTTGTTGAGTCCATCGATCGGAGCCTTACAAAAACTCCTGCGCATTTGTGAGAGTAATGCGGAATCCCACGGGCTTAGATACAACGCTTGCAAAAGCGAAATTATGATATTTAAATCCGGTACTAAAACTTATAAGCACGCGCTAACTACCCTATGTGGAACGCCCCTAAATAGAGTGGAAAAGTTCAAGTATCTGGGCCATTGGGTGACCGACACACTGCAAGACAATGATGATATAGAGAGGGAGCGCAGGGCGCTGGCCGTCCGTTGCAATATGATGGCCCGCAGGTTTGCTCGTTGTAGTGAACCGGTTAAGATCACGCTTTTCAAAGCATATTGCCAATCGTTCTACGCGTGCAACCTGTGGGTTGGCTTTACGCGGCGGGCGTACAGTGCACTGCGCGTTCAATATAATGACGCGTTTAGGATACTGTTTGGACTACCGCGATACTGCAGCGCATCAGCTATGTTTGCAGAAGCAAATGTTGATTGTTTTTATGCTATCATAAGAAAGCGATGCGCCTCGCTGCTCAGTCGGTTGCGCGATAGTTCCCACAGTATCCTGAGCATGCTGGGCAGCCGGTGGGACTCCCCGCTGCTACGGCGCTGGGTGCGGCTGCACACCACCGCAACCTCAGCAATGTGACTTATTTTAATTTAACTTATTTTATTTTGTTGTGTAGGTAATGAATGTTATTGTGATTTTTATTTTTTTTACTGTCAACTAACATCTATGGATTTTGTCCGAAATAAAGATATTATTATTATTATTATTATTATAATCATTAAGACATATTTTCACGTTTTATTTCTAATTTTCCTTAAATAAATCTGTACAAAAACAGCATGCAGAACCAAAAGTCGTTATTTTTTATTTCCCTCGGTGATAGGTTCCAAATTATGAGTCGGGTTCCTATTACCGATGGTAGAAAGTTGTTGCTTTTTATACACTCGGTAATGGAAGCTCAATTCGCGGTAATAGAATCATAACCTGTCCATTGCCACGGTATTAGAAGACTTGGGTATTTTGGTTTCAATAATTATTTTATCAAATAATTAAGAGTAAAATGAGTCCAGGTAGTTACGACGACGAAAGTTCAATAAACAATCTTAAATAAAAAAAAAATTCTCGGTCGTATAGAAGCTTTGATATACCCTTATTTTTTTGGACAAATTTCAGAACTCCCTTAAGTACCACGGTAATAGGCGCCGTTACCTTAAGTACTATAATAAACATTCCTTGAAGTCACCTGCAGCAGTCAACATCGTACCCCCTCCTGTCCCTGGTGGGATACTCCTCTGGCGACCTGTGCCTGCGCAATGCTTCGGGCTCGTACTCGCTGTGTCGGGAGCATCGGCTAGCCCGCTCGGCATACGGCGTGTGTGTCGATATGTCCGAGTAACGGGAAACGGGAGAGTGCTGGCGATGGCAGGAGCGGGTGACTGGAAAGTTGTGATAGCAAAACTGGAGGGTCTGAACAGTTAAACAGCGCTCTGTTGCGGTGGTGGTGTGATAGTGGTGGGTGGTGCTAAACGAGCGATACAACTCCGGTGGTAGGTTTCGGCCGTGGCTGGTCACCACCCTATAGGTTGAGCCAGGCCGCCAAGCGCTCTCGTCGTGTTCCGGCCTGTTGCCTATAGAAGACATTCTGGAAGAAGGGTCTGAGTAGTTGTGCAGCGCGCGCGTATCGATTACAGTGCCCCGTATTTGTTGTAGATGATACAACGAGGTCGATTTTCCCTTACAGTAATGATGACAGTGACTAATGACTTCACTCAGTTATAAAAGTCAACCTTAGCGATATTTAAGTAGATCTCACAAAAACTTTTGTCAAAACTGGTAAGCCACCGTACCTTTTTTGGGAAAAAAAAATATGGAAGTCAGTCAGGTTACTTACAGTTTTTGCCCTGAGAGTAGGTGATTAGGCGTTCCACCATCTCGGAGGAGCGATCCGGTGAGTGGGGGTACTTGCGTAGCGAGCTGGCGAAGGCGTCCGGGTCGCGGGAGGAGCGGGGGGAACACACCGAACCTGAGGAGGGGGAGACAGGGAGCATCTACTCTATATCCATTCTGTCTATACATCTCATCATCATCATTAATTTAAGAGCTTAGCTCTTGTCGGTCTATACATCTACATAATACATAATAATAAATCTGTAACAAGTCGGTTTCTGTACATTGAAGATACTTGAGAAAAACTGTCACTAGGGGTATTTATTAGGGTAATAGAAGCCAAAACAACGATTTTCAGAATTATTATCTGTTTGTCTGTGCGTTTGTGCGCGCTAATCTCAGGAATGGTTTAACCTAGAAGGAAGCAGTTTTCACTGATGTGTTGGTATTTTCTTGGATTAACATTTAGAAATCGCGCGATTTCGTGGCCGGGCCGCTGAAGGAACTTGCTGTAGGTATGCTATACCACGATCTGCCCAGCACAACGCCGCGCCTCGGTAGCAGCTGGTCCTGATCGGAGTGGGTCCAGTCTCACCGCTTCCCAGACCGCCGACCTCGAAGTTGCCATGCCCTGAAGAGACGAAGTTATCATCATATCAGCCGAAAGACGTACTGCTGGACATACGCCACCCGTTCCTAGTCTTAGCGGCATAGCGCGGACTAATATAGACGTGGGCGAAATCGCACCAGCTAGGCCCCTTTCCTTAGGAGGAGAGGGAGCGGGAGCGCGAGAGCGACCCTCTGGCGCACCCGCTCCGACGAAGACGGACGGGGAGAAGACGGCGGCAATTTGCCGCCGTTCTCCTACCCTAAGGTGGAGCCGGCGGGGACAGGGGAGTCACCGCTAGTCAAACGGCCCACAAGAGTTAGGGCGATCATGTATTCCCGATCCCCCTCTCTCGGAGAGGAGGACCCGGTTAGACCGGGCCGGCCAGCGGATGTTGTGGTGACACAATTCGCTCCCACGACACCCGCACAATTGGCTGGTGAGGGAATACCGGTGGGTTTTTAATGGGTAGGCCTTCCTTCCCAGATATGGAAGGAAGGAGGGTGGGAGGAGAGTCCCATACACCCCCTGCGCCGTCCCCCAACGGCGCGGGGATAGTGCGTAATGCATTTTCCAACCGCAAAAAAAAAAAGGCCCCTTTCCTTTCGTTCTTAAGTACCCAGTGGTGGTGCAGGACCAAGTGCGTTGTTTGTGTGAGCAAGATATATTTTGCAAGGCCCTACGGATAACGGGATACGGATATTTGATCGAATAAAAAAAACCGGTTGTCTGTAAAGTCGGTTTACGGACGATAGTTTAACGTGACAACGTCATAACAAAACATTCAAAAAACAAAAATGAAACCAGGCGGTCACCCATCCAAGTACTTATATATTCTATCATAACTCCTTTACTATGACCGCCATTCGTCTTTGGAATTCTCTTCCTTTGCTTGGCGTTAAGGCAAGCGAAATCCCTTCCCATTTTTAAAAACCTTCTAAAGGCTCACTATTTGTCACTAACATAATCAGGTCTTTGACACTTCTTTGTTCTTTTTGTTTTTTGTTTATATTGTTTCTTTAATTTCCTTTTTAAATCCTTTTCTCACATGCGGCCTTTCGACATTTTTCCATTGATATTTTGTATTAAGTATATGTAGTGTATATGTATTATATTGAATATATGTGTTTATTTATAAAATTTATATTATATTTGTATTGATTTTATTGTTATTGTCATTTCTCTTGTCTGTTATTTCTGCCACCTACATTAGTCTGTTGATATTTATTAATTTCTGAGTAATTGGTTGTCTGGAAGAGATCGCATTTTAGCGATAAGACCGCCTATTGTCTACCTGAATTTTTATTTTTGTAATGTTACTGTACTGTTTTTGGTGATCAATAAAGAATATTTGTTTTGTATTGTATTGTATTGTACAGTCGAGTTCTCCAATATCTGTACAGCCAAGCGTTCATAAACATCTATACATAGATCATATTACCGTAACATAAGGTTCATGTTTAGATATTTATGAACGGTTGGCTGTACAGATATTGGAGAACTCGACTGTACTGACCGCGCCCGACGTTGCTTAACCGGTGTTTTGTCAAATATCTTGAAAACGTTGCATCCTACGGCAAAATCAATGAAATTTTCATCCCCCCTATAGTACCCCAGCACCCCTCTCCCGCACTCCCCCCGCACCCCCCGCACCCCAAGTACCCCGCACCCCACCGCATTGAAAATTACCCGAGCGCTAGTGCTAAGATTGTACATGCTGGCGTTCGCTGCTCTGTCTGTAGGTACGTGTACCATCGATAAAAAGGTCGCCTTGATACCTTAAATTTAATTTAATTTAAGTTTGATATTTGCTCCTTTATACTTGCTGTCAATATTTAGGGAACTTCATGAGCACGCAAACGTCAAATGCCATCACATAATGCCGCTACTTTAACATTTAGATAAGGCCTTAGATTCGACCTCGACATAATACGTTTTAAGCAGACAAAAAAAAATAAACAAGCATTTTGACCTGGATATAGTTCGGCTCGCTGGGGCGGGAACTCTGTGAGCTGGACAGGCGGCGACGTGGGCGTTATCTTGCAGTGCTGGACCTGAATAATAAATGCAAAAATAACACTACAATTAGATCAACTTACTGGGTTTGACCATGCACACCTCGATATTATTAATGGATAATGATCCAGTCATCTAATTCTAACGGGTAGCTATCATTATATCGAAATTCGTTACGGCGATTTTCATTTAATCGAAAACTATTCCACGAATTTCATTACGTTTTTTTTTTCTAATCACATAATCTTCAATTCATTACTTTTCATATATTCGATCGACTTTTCATCGTAAATCGTTTCGAATTGGTCACAAATCGTAGAGTAACGATTCCTCGAAATTACCTTTCATCGAATAATCAGTTATAAAATAGTATCAAATTATCGAAACATGATTGCCAGACGGTAGGTCCTATTATGTTATTATTGCCACGAACAATGTTTAATCACAGTAACGATTCATCGAACGAAGATAAGAATTTTAAAAAATTGTAGACTACTATCATGAGACAGAATCGACGGAGCTCCGCTTTGCGGAGCTCCTAATCCGCGTAGTTAGAGCGCTTCGCGCTTCTTAAATGGTTCTGTTATATGACGGAGGGCTCCGCCCCCCGTACCCCCGTTGCCAGCCGCCAACCTGTCAAATTACAGCGTCTCGATGAAATGTGTTGTCATAGAAACGTACCTACTATCAAGTATAATTATACTATTCGCACTATAACCATAACACTAACACGATGTTCACATTTTGTCTTCTTTTTTTTTGTGTAATTAGGCTAATTTTATATTTTTTTACATCCGTTTTGCGTAAGTTGTATTTAGTAAACTTACAGTCACAGTGACCATGTCGTTCGCACGGTCTTTTAGGTTATAAATGTCTGAGTTTGTTCTGTTCGCCGCCAGACAGCGCTGCTCGTTGCAGTCGCAGCGGCTGCGTTCAGCATACCGCTTAAGAGGGTACGATGGCTGAGAGACTTTTGAGAAATAGGTATTTTAATGAAATATCGCTGTCTCGCCCGAACCCCTCCGTGTCAGTACGGCGAGAGCGGGACAACTGCAGCTCAAACCGTTAATAGGCGCGTAAAATTGATCAAAACCGCATTTCGTAATCCCCTGTTTTCTTCTCGAAAACTGGACCAATAAAATTATTTTTTTCTAATATAATTAGAGGATAGATTTAGCTATGCCCCTATGTTTTCCTTTTTTTGTTTATATGAGGGATTCTTTTCTTATGAGTGTCTGAAAATGACGTTGAAATTGGGCAATTTTTTCAGTTTTTGAAAGCTCATATTTCTTATGTTAATTGAAATATGGAAACAAACGAAACCTAGGGGCATAGTTGTGGTAGATACAGATTATACAGTAAAAAAAATTTGGCTATAAAGCCATTATCCAGGGAGGAAACAGGGGATTACGTTTGTATGGAGAAATGGTGCGCATCGTATCCTCTTAAGGCCGTGTTGCACGACAGGGTTTCTGTGACTGATAAAAAAGGGTCCCGCCGGAAGACCAGCGCTGGCTCCACCTCAGGAGTCCGCATTTATGCTGAGGCGGGACCTTTTTCACACACATTTTAATGTTTTTTTTTTCTTCTTTCTTTTGTAATTTTATGTGTTTTGTTTTGTGTGTGAAATAAACTTCTTTCATTCATTCATTCATTTCATTCATACTATTCGCAGAATTTTATTAACACGTAGGAATCATTCATCGAACTTCGTTACATCGCTCATACAATTGCTCGAATTACCTTTTACACCAGAATCAACTCATCAAACTTTACTTCATCATTTTATTTGTATATCGACATAGCCGTTCATCGAATCGCCTTTACTATAATTTTGGTTCATCGTAAGTTTCAGTTCCTAAAATCCTTATAACACAGAAAATCATTTCACCAATGTACTTCATATGAAGTATCTATAGGAAACGAACGATACGATAGTATCTATGGGAAACGAAAATCGATTAAACTGTTTTCGGAAAAATGATGGTTTACCAATTCTAACCTTATAAATACTTGCATATCGCCCATCAGTGGCCTGAGCGCTGGAGTCACATCGCTGCACCGGAGGCATACCCGTTCCCATTCCTCTGTCCACTCCGCTCGACATCCCACTTCGCATCCCACTTCCCATACCATTCGCCATGCCATGCCCCATGCCATGCCCCATGCCATTCGCCATGCCATGCCCCATGCCATTCCTCATGACCTTGCCAGGGGCGTGTGGCATGAGGGTGTAAGTCTTCCCCTCGTCATCCAGGAGGGACACCGCGAACCCGGAGCCAGTGAACCCTTGCATCATCGCCGCTAAATTGTCAGCCATTTTAGCGGGTGAAAGGGACATGCTGCAACAAAACATATAAATGAGGATGTACAGCCAAGGAATTTAATTAAAAAAAAATATGTGTCACGGGACAATTCACACCAATTAACCTAAGTAGTCCCAAAAGTAAACAAAGCTATTATGGGCAAGACGGCCAGGACGTCCTCGGACCCGCCGGCTGGCCCGAGGAGGGCGCTCCCAGCGGGCTGAACAAGTCCGCTGCGGACGCGCCTGGAGGTGGGACCGCAGAAGAAGAGGAGTGCCGGTATTATGGTGCGCCGTTCTCCCTATCTTCTGCGGCCGTGGTGGGATCGCAGGGGGAGAGGCGTGTTGGTATTACGGTGCACCACTCTCCCTACCCCCTGCGAGCTGGCGGGGCCGTTCCGTCGAAACGGCACTGGTGGGGCCGCAGAGGAAGAGGCATGTCGGTATTGCGGTGCGCCGCTTGCCCTATCCTCTGCGGCCGAGGTGTGGTGTGGTGTGGGGTAGCTCCGGGGGCCTCCTGGAGGAAAAGTATCCCGGGGCCTGAGTGCCCCGGGTGGCCCAAGGATTGATCTCCTTGGGTCTTTTCCTGGCCCCAGTGAGGCGAGCTTTCCCCGCTTCCCTCAGATGGACATCGGGTGGTGGATCGGGGGGTCCGTCACCCGCCAAAGATGTCCCGAGGTTGTAAGGCGCTCCAGGTGTTTCCGGAGCGCCTTAAACGGAGAGGTGGGCCCGCAGGGGCAACCGCCGGTGGGGGCCGCGGATGGCGTAACCGTTCCCGTAGCCCCTACCTAAGCGGAGAGAGGGAACACCGTAGGGTTTTAGTCAGTAGGAGTCTGACATAACCCATCGTCCTCCCCCGAGGACGGTGGGTATCCATGAGGATTTCCCCACGTAAAAAAAAAAAGGACGTCTTCGGACCAGTTGAGAAGGAGGCTGGCTCAATTGGTCTCGGCTGAGAAGAGCTGGAAGAAGCCGCGCAAGATCGAGCCAAATGGAAAACTCTTCTACGAGCCCTATGTGTACCTAATGAGGTATAACAGGAACACATCATCATCATCATCATTATGGGTAAGAGTCTCCAAGAATCGAGAACAAACATTCGTAATATCTGCCTCGAACGGGAATCAAACCCGGGACCTCAAGCTTCATAGTCAGCAGGTTCTCTAACCGCTAAGCCATTCGGTCGTCAATTCAATTCCCTAAACATTTCATAAAAATGTCGTTGAACATTAAGGTCGAAATGTCAAATGCAACACGTCAAAGCAACATCGTAGCTAGCTCTTGTAGTGACAGTTTGCTGTACGATATTCAAACTTAGGTGGGTTGGAAATTAATTCCTTGACTGTACAGTCAGCATCGTAAGCATTGGAGCTGTTAATTCGGCAAGTTCCCGCATTCGTCGTGGCTGAAAGAAAGTATATCATCATTTCAGCCGAAAGACGTCCACTGCTGAACATATGTAGGCCTCCCCCAAGGCTCGCCAAACAGATCGGCCCTGCGCCATCCGCATCCAATGCGTTCCCGCTACCTTCACCAGGTCGTCGCTCCATCTTGTTGGAGGCCTACCTACACTGCGTCTTCCGGTCCGCGGACGCCACTCGAGAACCTTTCGGCCCCATCGGCCGTCAGTTCTACGGGCGATGTACCCTGCCCACTGCCAATTAAGTCTAGCGATTCTTCGAGCTATTTATGTCCTTGACTTTAGTTCTTGCGCGGAAAGTATATCGTACCGTCATTTTAAGCAGCTTCAAGAAAGAACAGCAGATGTCGGGCCTGTAGCAGCCCTGCCAATCGTCGCTATGCACTGACCTGAAACAAACATTCTTCTGACATAGGCCTAGCGCTTTGTTGGCCCATTTGTCCTATAGAACTGAAATCGTGAACAGAGTTCAAATCGTACCACATAATTACACATAACAGATCTATTCTATAGAACCAATGGGACTTTGCCATTGGCCCGAAGGCCAGCGCCAGCTCCTCCTTCTCTATTCTCTCTCTTTGGTTGATCTTTAGTTGGGCCTGGCTGGCTGGCTGAAGACATGCGATTTAATGAAGAATAAAGGTTCACAACTCACATTGCCCGTAACAGAAGAGGTATTTCACGTATCTTTTGATTATCAACGACAAAATTTTGAATATAACGTAAAAATTTTGAATTTTACGGCAAGGTATTAAAATGACAAATAAATTTGACAGAAAAGAGTAGTCCGTGGATGGCCTTATATGTGTAGGTTGTATAGCTTTACCCAAGTAAGATTTAATTAAACAACAAGTTATAAAAACGGTACAAATTAAGTAAAAACTATCCTAAAAGTAACCTAACTAATTAATTAAGTTAATTATTCTTCGTTAATTTTTTTTTCTTATTTATTCCGCTTGGGAACTACGGCCCAAGCCCTCTCATTCTGAGAGGAGGCCTGTGCCCTGCAGTTGGACTTATATATGCTGCAGACTTCAAATATAATATGCATTTGCATTAGTGTTGTGTGATAGAGATGTGTGCGTTTTTGCCATTATATTACTTGGACTAGTTATGTTAAGTCTGCTAAGGTCTGCTCCTTAGTATTTCAAGTCTGTGGATGATCATGATTCTTTTTTAAGCTGAAAGACCTGGTAGCCAAGGCTCAGTATAAAAACTCTTCTATTTGGCAGCGACAACTTCAACGTCTTGCTTCAACGTCAAATTAAGTCAATAAACAATTAAGCACCGCAATCCCTTGCAACGACATCCAAAACACAGAAGTACCATCAGCCATGTGATTTCGAAACACACAGAGCAGCTAGCATTTAGTCACAAAATTGTAGGTGCTAAAAGACTAACAGTTACAGGGTAACAGTTAGTAAACAGATCTTATTTCATACCGTAATGGTGGTAAGTCTGCTTCTGCATTTTTTTCCATAACTCATCATCGGTATTCCAGCAGAAAAAACCGGCCAAGAGCGTGTCGGACACGCCCAAGATAGGGTTCCGTAGCCATTACGAAAAAATCAAGTAATATTTTTCTAAGGATTTCGTATGTGTACGGAATCTTCCAAGTTTAGGTATGTTTTATACCTTAGGCTACTATTTACTCTTAAACTACAAATAATTCCCAAGCAATCTTAGCCGCTATAATATTCCTTGTAAATCTAAATATATAAAATTCTAAACTGACTGACTGACTGACTGACTGACTGATATATCAACGCACAGCCCAAACCGCTGGGCCTAGAGATTCCAAATTTGGCACGTAGGTTCCTTTTAAGGCCTAGGGGTGCACTAAGAAAGGATTTTCCAAAATTCACTCCCTAAGGGGGTGAAACGGGGGTCCAAAGTTAGTATAGGGAAACAAGATTAGTTCGACTATTTTATTCGAAACTTCACAGAAGTACTCCTAACGATAAATAACACGTGTTTCAGGTTTTTTGGGAATTCAACCCCTAAAAGGGGGAAATGGGGTGACAAAGTCTGAAAATCAACATGGGTATTGTTTCTATGGTTTATCGGGTCACTGGTTACGAAAACAACAACGGTTTTAAAATCCGACGTGGCGGACGTAAAATAACATCTCCCTGGATGGGGTGCGATGGGTTTAAAATGTCTAAATAAACTACTTAAATGACTGTTGATATATCAACGCACAGCCCAAACCACTGGACCTAGAGACTTGAAATTTTGCACCTAAATACCTTATACAATGTAGGCATCCACTAAGGAAGGATTTTTGGGAATTCCCACGGGAACGGGAAAAAACGGGATTTATATATTCGATTCCGAGTGACCCTATCTCAGTAACTATAATAACTAGACTTGTGGCGGAAGCCACAAAATGTAGCTTGTATGTTAAGACGTGCCGGTAAGTCACTAGGGCATACGGCACGAACCTAAGATAAGTAGATTATATTGATGCTGGCGTGACGATAGTCAACTCTGATATCTGCACGCCTAGCCTATAGCATAAGGAATAGATTGTATATATAAGTTGGCATATGTAATGATTTAAGTGGTACTAATAATAATAATAATAAAAAAACTTTATTGCCATAACTTAAAAACTAGACATTGATAAAAACTATTAAACATTTCAAGTTAAGTATTGACAATGGGACCCCAGTCTCAGCATGTGCTAGGCTTCGTTGCCCGGCGCTGATTTTCAGACTGGTCCCTGTGAGGACGGTCGGTCGCAGCGCCTCTCACATTCAAATTATGGGTAAAAAAACCAAAGAATTATTTGTGCCTAGCAAGTCACACTGCAACAGTAGGTACTAAAATAAAATAACTTAAAACAACGAAATAAAATAACTTAAAACAACGAAAAAGAACGAAAAAAAAAATAATATATACTCGAATATTTAAAAACTTAAAAATAAGGTTAGCTGATCCTAAACCTGCACCTGCACTGTGTTGTATGCATAAGGTATTTGTAAATGTGTGTGTGTGTGTGTGTGTGAGTGTGTGTGTGTGTGTGTGTGTGCGTGCGCGTGTGTGTGTGTGTATGTGCGCGTGCGTGAGTGTGTGTGTATCTGTAGCGTGAAAAGTTACGTTCCTTTCTGGGGGGTTATAATTCGCTTTGTTTGCTGAGTAGGTGCGTTCTGTGTAACCGTTTGAATTTTAATAATGACATAGGTTCTCGTAATGGTGGTGGTAAGTCGTTCCAAATTTTGGCAGCAGCGAATTTAAAACCCCCCCTAAAAAATTTAGTTTTATGTTTAGGGAATGCAAGCTTTGTGCATCTTCTCAGTGTCTTCACGCGTGTGTCTGTGACCCATTTCAATTTTTCGTATAAGTAATAAGGTTTCTGATGTTCTATCACCTTTCTAACCGTAAATGCCAGAAATGAAATGAAATGAAATGAAATGAAATGAAATGAAATGAAATGAAATGAAATTGAATTTATTTGCATTAAGCGTGGGATTAAATCGATGTTAGTAAAATTTGTTATTGTACACACACTTAGCTATTACAAGCATGCAAAAATTTATCGTCTTAAAACTAAATGTGAAAATATAATTATAGAACCATGTCGAAGAATTAATAATAAGTATACAATTACAACAATATAAATTCATTTGATTAATCATTTTCATAAGTCACATTTTATTATTATATTCCAAAAATTCATTTACACTGTAAAAACATTTGTCTTTTAACCATTTTATTAATTCTTTTCTAAAGTTTGCTAATTTCGTGATTTGTCTAATTATTAATGGTATATGATTATATATTTGTATTGACATCGCGTAACAATTTTTGCTATACAGTGCGCTTTTTTGTGTTGGCTTGGCTAGTTTTGCAACATCTCTGGTTCTGAGCCTAGGATTCACTAATAATTTATTATAAAAGTGTGGGTTTGACCTTACAAATAAGCCAACTTCCAATACATATTGCCCTGCTAAGGTTAGTATATTCAGCTCTTTGTACAAGGGTCTACATGGTTCTAAAGGTCCTACTCCACTTACGGCTCGAATACATTTTTTTTGACATATAAAGGCTCGTTTAATGTCGGGTGAGTTACCCCAGATGATCAGACCATACCGTAATATTGAGCTCACATAACCATGATAAGCTGTCAAGGCAGCTTTTTTGCCAGCTATACGTTTTAAACGTCTTAAAGCAAATGTAAATTTTTCTAATCTGGCGCAAACATTTTCAACATGAGATTTCCAATTGCAATGTCGATCTACTATAATACCTAAAAATTTTGTAACATCAACTTCTTCAATGTCTACTCCTTTACATTTAATATCTAATTTCAGTAACTGTTTCCTATAATTACAAAATTGCATATATTTAGTCTTTTCAATGTTTACATATAAGCCATTTTCTTCCAACCAATTACATACAGAGTCAATAGTCTTATTTATAGCGTTAGTGTAATTATTATCATTGTTATCCTTAGTAATTAAAATTGAGATGTCATCTGCGAATAAAATAGTTTTATATTGACTTACTTTCGGAAGATCATTTATGTATAAAATAAATAGTAACGGTCCAAGTACACTTCCTTGAGGTACACCTGAATCATTAATTCTATATGAAGACCGATATTTTGCAACTTCATTGTATTTATTTATTTTGCTCAATTGAACACATTGTTTTCGTCCTGTTAGGTAGCTTTTAATCCAGTCCAACGCATTGCCTCTAATACCATACTTTTCGCATTTAGCTATTAATATATTGTGATTCACAAAATCGAAGGCTTTACTCATGTCGAAGAAAACACCTGTTAATTGTGTTTTCTTATCAATTTTTTCCGTTATGGATTTCATCAAAGTGTAACAAGCTAGCGTTGTCGACTTACCCTTTTGAAATCCATATTGCTCTTTAGCTATAATATCATGCTTTTCACAAAACCCTAAAATCCTACGATGCATAGCTTTCTCATATATTTTGGAAAAAATCGAGATAAGTGTAATAGGACGATGATTATTTATGTCTTTCTTATCTCCTTTTTTGAATAATGGTACAACTATGGACTGCTTAAGTATTGTTGGGAATTTTCCTTGGCTGAAAGACTCATTTATTAAATGCGCCAGAATAGGAGCTATATGATTGGCACTCAACTTTATTACACGAGTGGCTACGCCATCAAAACCTACAGCTTTTGTGTTGTTTAGGGATTGTATGTATTTTTCTATTTCATTCGGTGTGCAAGGAGTCATAAAAATACTAGTACAAATTGATTTAATTTTATCTAAATTTGGATTGATTCCTATTCTCTCATTCTTAATATTTATAAAGTGGTCATTAAATGTTTGTGCTATCTCTATTGGATTGTCAATGGTTTTGTTTTCTACATTTACTGATTCAATACCTTCAAATATATTTATGTTATCCGTTCTGTCCTTTATAATATTCCAGGTAGTTTTACCTTTGTTTTTTGAATGTAGAATAACTTTACTGTTCATGATTCTCTGTGATTGTGCGATGCATGTTCTAAGCAATTTACTATATCTCTTGTATGCCATTTTGTGTTCATTTGATCTATGTTTGTAGTATAAAAATCTTAGGTGTCTCTTTTTTTTGCAGGATTTTTTCATATTTCTAGTGATCCAGTTCGGTTTTTTGTTATTTCCCTTAACTTTAACTCTTCTTTCGGGAAAAGACAAATTGTAAAAAAGACTGAAAGTATCATGAAACAAGTCAAAAGCCAAATTACAATCTGGTTCATGAATTATATCAGACCACGTAAGTGAAGAAATGCAGTTAAGGAATGTATTTATATTTTCGGTACTATACTCTCTATTTCTGATATACCAGAAATCTTTATGATGTTTTAATGGTTCCGTCGTCTTAAACTCTAGTATTTGACATGTTTCATGATCCGAAAGGTGCATCTCACAGACATAACCCATTGCATGTTTTATGTTGCTTGCTACATGATCGATACACGATTGCCCACGTGTGGGTGCATTAATATGTAAATGGACATCATAATTCAATAGGACATTTTTTAAGCGTTGTGCAGTACTATTAGGTTTTAGTGTATTTATATTGAGATCACCCGTAACTATGATTTTTTTATTATTATTTAATGTTGCTTTATAGAGTAATGCATCCAATTTATCAAAAAATATTGTAGATGTAGTTGTCTTCTGTTATCCATATTTAAAATTTTCTTTTCATTAAGGAAAGGGGTAATATGTGCTCGTTTGGGTATGTTGTAGCAAAAACGCACACACGCATTTTGTACGCGTTGTATTGATTTTTTAGTTTTTGCCAGCAACCTGGGTCCGTACACTATATCACCATAGGTAAGCTGCGATAGAACCAAAGACTCAACGAGAATTTCACGAATTTTTTCCGACAGATATTTTCGAATGCTATATAAAACCTTGAGCCTATAAAAAGCATTTCTTATTTTGGTGTTAACAAACTCCACGTAGCGCAACTCCCCATCCAAGATCATTCCCAGATTTTTTGCATTTTCCACTTGGACAATGGGTTCGGTTCCGATGCAAATTTTTGGATCTCTTTCCTTAATTTTTTCTCGCTGCCATTTGTTACCCAATACAATAAACTGTGACTTAGTCGGATTTATTACTAGGTTGTTATCAAGCGACCAATTAGCTATTCTTTTTAAGTCTTCATTTATTTTATTTACTGCCACGTTTAGGTCATGAGGTAATGAAGAATAGTGCAGTTGTGTATCATCCGCGTATAAGTGTATATTACAATGCTTTAGTTACTAGTCCTTCAGTTCTTCAGTGCAGTACAAGTAGACATGTCAGTCATGGCAGTCTCATATAGAACAGTCACATAGTAGTTTCTTTACCCTCTGCTCCCTCTAATATCCGGCAAGATGTAGTCTGCCAGTGGAATTACATTTAGCCGGTAAAAGACTCTTCAAATTTGATACACAAGTAGGTATTACATTAGTTAAACCATTAATTTCAGGATTTTTCAAAATTCCCACGGAATAAGGAAAAAACGGGATTTATATATTCAGTTCAATGGGATCCTATGAACTTTAATTATTAGACTTCAAATTTGGCATAAAGGTAGGTAATTATATATAATAGTAAAAAACAGTTTAAAGGATTTTTGGAAATTCCCACGGGATAAGGAAAAAACGGGATTTTTCGTTTTACTGGTCGTAGAAAGCTGAAATTCGGTATGTAGGTTGCTTGAGGAGTGTAGGTAGAGGAGGATTGAGAGAGGGCTTTCCAAAATTCCCACGGGAACGGGAAAAAACGGGATTTTTCGTTTTACTGGTCGTAGAAAGCTGAAATTCGGCATGTAGGTTGCTTGAGGAGTGTAGAGGAGCATTGAGAGAGGGCTTTCCAAAATTCTGACGGGAACGGGAAAAATCGGGATTCTGCGTTTTACTGGTTGTAGAAAGCTAAAATTTCAAAATTCATAAGTTTATACTGTAAGTAGGCCGCAAAGGGCTCTTTAACCGACTTCAAAAAAAGGTTATGCATTCCACTTTATGTATTTTTTATGTAGGTATGTTCACCGATTTCTCGGTCAATTGTGGACCGATCATAAATTTTTTTTTTTATTCGAAAGAATACAATATACTCCTAAGATGGTCCCATTGTCAACAAATCAGGATCTGATGACGGGATCTCAGGGAAATCGAGGACAACCCTCAAATTTTGTAGGCACGCATTACGTTTTTCATATATTTTCTCAAGCTATTTAAGTGTTTGCGTCTGGTAGACATCATTTCATGTTGATGAGCTGATGATGGAAGGTAAAACTCCTTAACAGTTAGGAGTTATAGGAAGTTTCTTTAAATATCATATGCACGTATAGACCTTTAGTTGTATTCTTTCTGGTTATTCAGATGAGCTGATGATGGAAGGTATAACTCCTTAACGGTTAGGTCACACAACACCTTAACAAGATACTATAATATGTATAATATCAATGCTAAGTAGGTACACAGCGCTTCCAGTTACTCAAGTTTCCGTAGAAGGTAAGAAAACATTGAATTATACCTAATGCAGGACAGGGGAAAGTAATAATAGGTTTTATATTATTAACAAGCCTGGTTATTTTAGTGCCCGCTTCCGAATTAGTGAAAAACATTGTATATATAAAGAAAGTTTAGTCAGGCTTGCTTGCACGCTTGCTTGCACGCTTACTTGCACGCTTTCTTGCACGCTTGCTTGCTTGCTTGCGTGCATGTATGCTTGCTTGCATCTTGCTTGCATGCTTGCTTGCATGCTTGCATGCTTGCTTGCTTGCCTGTATGCTTGCTTGCTTGATATCTTGGTTCTTTGGAATACTCATGGTACACGCGAGCGAAGCCGCGGGCAAAAGCTAGTTTAATATATTTACTACTATTCTGATTTTTTTCAAATTTTTCCACCTAACAGTTTAGATTTTATAGGGGGAGGGGGACGGTCGATTTTAATGAAAATTATCACTTTAAAGTTGCATATTTCGCAAACAGATCACTGAATAGAAAAATCATGTTGGCAACCCCCTAATAGTTTTAAAAGACCTATCCAATGATACCCCGCACTATAGGGTTAGTCGAGAAAAAAAAATCACCCCCACTTTACGTCTATGGGAGATACACTAAAAAAAAAAATATTTTTTATTTTTTTATTTTACCACTTTGTTCGCGTATCTCATATGTATATTCATGCCAAATTACAGCTTTTTAGTACCAACAGTCTCTGAGCTTAGCCGCGGACAGACAGACAGACAGACAGAGACAGACGGACAGATATGGCGATGTTTAAGGGTTCCTAGTTGACTACGGAACCCTAAAAATGACCATTACTGAACATAGTCCCCCCCCAAGGTTAACCACAATGATCAGTTCAGCACCATCCGCAATCAACTCGATCCCCCAACCTTGAGGGTGCCTTTTCACCAGAGATGTGCTACGCAGCTATGCTGCGAAGATGTGAAAGCTATACTACGAAACTGCGTGACCGTTTCCACCAATGCTAAGCTATGTAGCTGTGCGAGGAAGATGCGCTATATACAGTGGTGGTCATACAATTAAGAACGATTTGAAGTTTCCGATTTTTTTTTATCTAAATCATGTCATATGTCTAGTTGTGTTCCTTCTTAGAAGTAACAAGTTATGTTATAAAATAGCCACATGGATAGAGCAAACGGGATTAAGAATAATAGTGTATAATTGCTAACATTTTTTTTTACAAATTTTATTTGTACACTATACTAATAAATTCAAATAGTAATGAAGCTGGACAAATAATTAAGAACGATTTATTAAACTGCTCGAGAGTTGTTTTATATGAAACTTAGATTAAATAAATCATATTAATGTGAAGTTGGTATAGAAAAAAAAGCAATTTAATACATTTGAATTAAAATTAATAGTTAGTAGCATGTCCACGGCTTTTAATTACGGCTTTACACCGGCGAGGCATTGAATCTATAAATTTTTGACATTTCGCAAGAGAAATAGAGTTCCATTCTTCTAAGAAAACGTCGTACAGCTCTCTCAAATTGCCACACTGTCGATATGAAACCTTTTTCTTGACTTCGCACCAAAGATGCTCTATTGGGTTAAGATCTGGGCTGTTGGCTGGCCAATCTAAGACAGAAACTGATTGTGATGTGAGGAATTCCTTAACGGTGCGTGCAGTATGCTTTGGATCATTGTCGTGCTGGAATGTCCAAATAACCGGAAGCACGTCTTCGGCATATGGTAACATTGTTTCTTGCAGTATATTTTTGTATTGGAATTGATCCATGTTTCCTTCTATCAGCCTAACAGGTCCAACGCCATGTCCAGAAAAGCACCCCCAAATTTTCACATTTCCCCCGCCATGCTTTAATGTCACTTTTGTGTACTTTGGGTCGAATGCTTTATTCGGAGGGCGTCGTACATATCGTTTTCCATCAGAACATACCCTATTTATTTTTGTCTCGTCAGAAAAAAGAACGTTTTTCCACTGTCTGACTGTCCAGTTTTCATACCTTCTTGCAAATGCAAGTCGGGCTTGCCTATGACATCGTTTCAACATAGGCACCTTCCTCGCTATCCTTCCGTTCAACTTATTTTCTACCAAACGCCTTCGAATAGTGCGTGCAGAGATTGCTGAAGGGTTGTTTTCGCCAAAATATTCTTTTCTCAACTCATTAGACCCTTTAAAAGGATTTTGTTTTGCCAAACGAACGATATTTCGATCATCTCGACGAGATGACTTTCTTTGTCTAGGTCCACGTGGAACGTTTGAAGTAGTTTGATACGTGGAAAAATGCTTTACGGCATGGAAAACCATTGTTTTTGAACATTGCAGATAGTCGGCTATCTTTTTATACGACCAATTCTTCTCGCGAAGTTTTATTATTACTTCTCTTGTAGATTTATCACAACTTTTATTTTTCCCCATTGTTTTTATACGAAGTAATCACTTTTAAGACTTTAACAGCACGAAATGGCGCCAAAATTATACGAATAATAATCTACAACCACAGAGCCACACAGTGTTCTCTATTTAAATTTGAAAAAATAATAAACTATTCAGCGTTCTTAATTACGTGACCAGCCAGTAAGTACTAATACTAGGTTCAGATCGAATGTATAAAGTTTCTCTATTAATTTTTTAACCAACTATGTTGCATAAATGAATGTACCGGTAGTACGGAAAAGTTTCGCAATACCGAGAGAAATAAAAAAAATACGGGCAATTAGTTATACTTGTTACTTTGAAAAAATCATCTCAATAAATAATCGTTCTTAATTATATGGCCACAACTGTAGATAAGCAGCCGCGAGGCAGCTGTACGAAGAAGATGCGCGCTCGAGCTATGCGATGTATCGACAGGGGCGCGCGGGGCGGCAGCGCGGTGAGGGGGACATTGCTGCACGACTCGCGACCATCCATAGCACGCATCCAGGGCACGCATCTTTCCATATAAAAATCATAGCTTAGTTGAACCCGTTTACACCAGTGCTATGCTGTGGACCAATGAACATGATTGGTGGATATCAGACACATCCATAGCAACGTAGCGTAGCACATCTCTAGTGAAAAGGCACCCTTACTAGGTCGCCGGCAGTGTTGCCAACTTTATTTTTATGAACCCACCAAATACGGCCTCGCGATCCACCAGAAAACCACTAAGGTTAAAGGTCTCTCAAACCACCAGAAAACCACTATACAATCCCGACCGTTGTAATTTGTTTGCGAATAGAGAATAGACAAAAATAAATCTTTTAATCAAATCAAACTAAACCCAGTCGCAATACAAATAAAGTACATAATCAAGTACATAATTCAAGAAATTGACAAACTATTTTCGGGGAATCTCCGAAAACCAACACATAGCTGTGTTGTGTCGCCTACGCAGCAAAAAAAAATACACTTCTTTCAGTCGTTGATGTTTATTGCTATGGATTGTTATGGACAGATGTCTAGCCACTGCACGCAAACTGGGCCTTTAAGGTGGTTATCTGGCGCTTGGGGCGATAGTACCTTATCACTAACTGAAGCAATCTAATCTAAGCCACCAGAAAAATCCACCAGCCACTAAATTCAATATTTATCCGCTAAAAAGAGGGTCTAAACCACCAGATCTAGTGGAAAATCCACTGAGTTGGCAACACTCGCTGCTCCATCTTCATGGACTACTGCCCCTATACTACGAAGCGCGAAATTCGAACTTCGTTTCATGCCGTTCCGCTCACGCTAATGGTATTTATTACGAGAGTGAGAGGGACCACACGATCCGAACTTCGAACTTCGAATTTCGTAGTAACCCCCCTGCTTCTTTTTAGTCCGTGGACGCCATTTGAGAATCTTTTGGGCCCATCGGGCATCAGTTCTATGAGCGTTTGCCCTGCCCACTGCCCTAAGTCTGGCAAGTCACAGTCCTCCTCTCAGAATGAGAGGGCTTGGGCCGTAGTTCCCACGCGGGCCCAGTGCGGATTGAGAACTTCACACACACCATTATCTTCTCAGGTGTATGCAGGTTTCCTCACGATGTTTTTCTTCACCGTAAAGCTCATGGTTCAAATCCCGGCTCGCACCTCTGAGTTTTTCGGAATTTATGTGCGAAATTACATTTGAGTAGGAGGTACTTTATATGGTTTTAATTTCAACTCGGTATGTCGCGTTCCCAAGATAACAGACAGATAGACGGACGGAAAACAAAGTGATCCTAAAAGGATTCCGTTTTTTCCCTTTTGAGGTACGGAACCCTAAAAAGCTTGTTCATTTCTTTATTGACTGATCTAAATATTAGTTTCTTAGACCTAAACTTTGTTCACAGTCAGCATGCAACCCGAAGATATGTCCAGCGATAAGGAAGAGGATGGAGAGCCACATGAAGGAACACCATGCCAGGGTAGGGAAGTATAGCTAGACCGATAAATGAGTCCTCCCCGCGTGGTACAGGGGCTGGGGGTATGACGACAAAGGGGGCCGAAAGAGGTGCGGGCGGCAGGCACTCGAGGCGCGCTCGCCACCCGCATCTCTCCCGGCCCCCTTTGTCGTCATACACCCGGCTGGTTAGATCAATTTACCAAAATCGTAATTTCCTTGTAGCAAAATTTCCGTTCGCAAATTTTCCTAAATGCTTTTTTCTCACCATAGCTTTTTACTGAAGCTTATTTTCACAGTAGCGTTTTTTCCTAATTTGAATTGACAAGAAACAGTGTCGACGGAGCTCCGCTCACGCGGAGCTCCTTCTTCTGTGTGCTTTTGGCCCTTCGGGCCGATGAAAACTTAACATAACCTAAACCTACCTATGTTTCTTTGTCAATTCAAATTAGGAAAAAACGCTACTGTGAAAATAAGCTTCAGTAAAAAACTATGGTGAGAAAAAAAACATATAGGAAAATCTGCGAACGGAAATTTTGCTACAAGGAAATTACGATTTTGGTAAATTTGACTAACCCTCCATACACCCCCCCCCCAGCCCCTGTACCGCACGGGCGAGGAATCATTTAAACAATCTAGCTATATACAGGGTTATTTGTAATTCACTGACATCCTCTTAACCCTGAATTCCTATCACTTTAACAAATGTTTTTTGATTTACGACTTTTTAAAATGGACCACTTTTTTCCGTACAAATAAATAATAATAAATAAATACTTCTAACACAACTTCGTACTCTATGAAATTCGAGGACGGGGCCACGCGCCGCGGTCGTGGCGGGCAATGAATGCGGCACAGAGTATCGTAAAAGTAAGAGTTAGTCTCAAATTTTCAAAACGTTCTTACACCAAAAATATTAAGTTACTAGCTTTTGCCCGCGACTTCGTCCGCGTAGAATTCCAATTTGTGGTAAAGCTTATTCATCTCTTTCATTGTATAAAACAAAAATCCGGCAACGGCAACATCCATCATTATTATCATTTCATCATCATCAGTATCAGTTAGTGAATATTATAAATCCCGTTTATTCTCTATCCCGTGGGAATTTCAACAAATTTGTCCTTATTCTATGCAAATTTTCGCTTATTTTTATCCCGCGGGAATTTTGCATTTTCCCCGAGAAAAAGTAGCCTATGTCCTTAAAGGTGTAGCTTTCTACCGGTAAAAGAAGTTTTCAAATCAGCCCCGTAGTTGAATTCACTTATTTTTTTCCCGTGGGAATTTTGCTTTTTCACGGAGAAAAGTAGTCTATGTAAATAATAGTTGGTGTAGCTTCCTACTGGTGAAAGAAATTTACAAATCAGCCCTCAAGTGATATTCACTTCTTTCTATCCCACGGGAATATTGCATTTTACCGAATAAATAGTAGGTAGCCTAGCCTATACCAATAAAGGGTAGTGTAGCTTTCTTTTGGTATTTTTTTTAAACTCAGCCCCGAAGTGAAATTTACTATTTTCTCGTGATTTTCTCTATACCGCGCGAATTTTGCATTTATCCGGAAAATAGCATCCTATGTTAATCAAGGACAGTGTATCTTTTCTATTGGTGAAAGACATTTTAAAATGAGCTCCTAAGTTGATTTTTTTTTTCTATCCGTTGGGAATTTTGTATTTTTCCGGAAAAAAGTAGCCTATGTCAATAAAGGATAGTGTAACTTTTTACTGGCAAAAGATTTTTTTTTAATCGGCTCGGAAGTTTCGTAGATTATCTATCCCACAGGAATTTCCAAAAATCCCGCAATAAGTTTTTTTGCTGTTATGTATGACTATTTACGTTTATACTGAATTTGAAAAGTTTAGTAATTGTAGTTACGGACATAGGATCCAGTTGATTTGAGTAAATAAAATCTGATTTATCCTTATCCCGTGGGAATTTTCAAAATTATTGAAATTAGCTTTATACCTATTCTAATAGTCTACTTGCATGCCCAATTTGAACAGTTTAGTAATCATCGTTATGGGGATGGGGTCACTCTCGACTGATGAAATATATACATCCCGTATATTCCTTATCCCGTGGGAATTTCGGAAAATTCTTTCTTATCGGATGCCTACGTCATACAAAGACCACATCCTCCAAGTTTCAGGTCTCTACATACAGCGGTTTAGGCTGTGTGTTAATCCGCCAGTCAGTCATTTAGTACTTCAGGACAAAGCATTTTATATGTATTTGCATTGCACCAAGCTTTTATGCGAGTTCAACAATGATGTTTGAATACTCAATTCGATTTTATTCGAAAAAGGTTGAACTCACATAAAAGCATCATCATTTCAGCCGTAGGACGTCCACTGCTGGACAAAGGCCTCCCTCATTGACGCCCAATCTAATGATTGGGAGCAACCAAATTCTATGGAAACATGGAAGTGCGCGCGCGGAGACGCTGTCCATCTTTCCCTAGTAATTGAATTTTTTACGTAAACGCGATCGAGAAGTATTTTGGTGAAGTAAAAACTTATACTAAGCATACAGTATGCTTAGTATAAGTTTTCCTTCACTTCAATACTTCTCGATCGCGTTTACGTAAAAATTTAAATTCTATGGAAACATGGAAGCGCGCGCGCGGAGACGCTGTCCATGTTTCCCTAGTAATTGAATTTTTTACGTAAACGCGATCGAGAAGTATTTTGGTGAGGTAAAACGTATACTAAGCGTACTGTACGCTTAGTATAAGTTTTACTTCACCAAAATACGTCTCGATCGCGTTTACGTAAAAAAATCAATTACTAGGGAAACATGGACAGCGCCTCCGCGGCCGCGCGTCCATGTTTCCATAGAATTGAAATTTTCACGTAAACGCGATCGAGAAGTATTTTGGTGAAGTAAAACTTATACTAAGCATACTGTACGCTTAGTATAAGTTTTACTTCACCAAAATACTTCTCGATCGCGTTTACGTAAAAATTTCAATTCTATGGAAACATGGACGCGCGGCCGCGGAGGCGCTGCACATGTTTCCCTAGTAATTGATTTTTTTACGTAAACGCGATCGAGAAGTATTTTGGTGAAGTAAAACTTATACTAAGCGTACTGTGCATTCGCTCGACATTATACGTGTTCGGTGGGTTTCCGATCTTTGTTTACGATTTTGTTATAAACAACTGTTCTCTTTCCTCATTGAATGAAAACGGACATTTTCTATTTTGAGCGAACATCGGCAAAACCGCAATCATATTTGCTCTAAACAAATGTTTGTTTAGAACACTAAGTGAAAACGCGGCTTAACCAAGATGTCTAGTCCTTACCATTTCAAATTTCGAACTCTACGTTCCTATGAAGCCGTGTCTTCGGATCGAGTATTCACCTTACCATTTCAAATTTCGAACTCTACGTTCCTATGAAGCCGTGTCTTCGGATCGAGTATTCAAACATGTGTCAAAATAAAATGTAATTTAAATCAAAAGCACTAAGGAGTATTGATATCAACTTCGAAGCAAATCACCCCCAAAATAACTTTCTACTCCTTTTTAACCCCGTCAAGGGATGAATTTCAATAAAATACGAAACACGTCTTCCATCAATTCTGTTAAAGAATGTTTATGCAAAATTTGATGTAGATTGGACCAAGGAATCACGTTGTCCCATACAAACTTTGCCCCCCTTTTTTACCCCCTTAGGAGTAGAACTTCGAAAAATCCTTTCTTATCGGATGCCTACGTCATACAAAGGACACACCCTCCAAGTTTCAGGTCTCTACGATCAGCGGTTTAGGCTGTGCGTTGATCCGTCAGTCAGGACAAAGGATTTTATATGTATAGATGACAAAGGCCGTAAAACAAAAAAACATTTGTTTAAGTGGTAGGAGTTCAGGATTAAAAGGATGCTAGTGGATTACAAATAACCCTGTATAAACAAGTTATCCAAAACTAAAACTAGGTACAAAGTAAAAATATCTACAAGCCCAGGGAAATTATGTTGGATCCAGCGCATTTGCGCATGGCTGTTTGCTTGCGTGTGGTCCAGAGTATGAGAGCCCTACCGATACCAATGCGGCAAAGAAGTGGATCACCTTAACCTAGGCCGCCACTGTTTGTCACGCGTAAAAGTGATCATCATCATCATCAGCCTATGCTCGTCCCCTGCAGGACATAGGCCTCTCCCGTAGCACGCCACTGAGCACGATCCTCGGCCACTCTCATCCAGCTATTGCCAGCCGCGTTGCGAAGATCATCGCTCCACCGAGTCTGAGGACGTCCTACGCAACGTAAAAAATGCTGGCCGTTTATTTCGTCATGGTGCACTAAATGACCTCATCCGTCGGGCCCTCACTACCGCATCAATTCCAGCAACTCTGGAGAGCTATGCGGTTTATTAACCTTTTCAACGCTCAGTCAAATACAACAGCTCTCACTCATACGCCATGACATCGAAATGTCAAACGCGAAGTTGAACCCTGCAGAAATACATGAAAGTAGATATCGGTCTGCACGCCGTGACTGATTATGAGTCGTTGGCGTAGAACCTGCGGTGCTGATATATGTGTCGTTGGCGTCGAAAAGGTTAAGGGACAACGGAAAAACAATAGTGGCACCTTGGTGGCTTGCACTTTGAAACTGGTGTGGGACGCGACGTGTGACGACACTCTTGCCGCTTCCCACATCCAGAGCACCGCACTCAGGGCTGGAGCGGCTGCCGAGCAGGCTCAAATAAACAAGCACCGCAAATATTCAGCTTTAACATACTATCATGCATGAGTTAGCGGCACTTGCCTTTGAAACAATGGGACCAATGTCAAACGGACGAGACGGAAAATAAGGGCCTAGTCTGGGGTGTGTAATAATCTTCATAAGAACTAAGTTTTGTCCGAATTTATCATTGGTCAGAAATTATCATTTCGCATAGTAGTAGATATTTATTATTTATTATTATTATAGTTAACTCATTTTGCTCTGAATCCATTAATTGTACAGAATTGTTATGAAACAAACCTAACCTAACCTATAAAGTCCTACTGGATAATCATTTCAAAATTCCTGAATAATCAATGGTTTCTGAGAAAAAAGAGTTTTGCGAAATGATAATTTCTGACAAATGATGAATAATATTATGCTAAAAGTTTGTATGACTATTGAACAGCCCCCCCTAGTCTGACACCGATAGATCACGCTAAAATGCCTCTAAAGCCAAATGTAATGTCATTTAATAAATGTTTTGTTATTTCAGACATCTGCAGTCGCCGTGAAAAATAAAGCTGGTCAATCTAGTTTTAATTGCATTGAGGTCCTAAAACTCGGTCCAGATGCAGCAGCGAATAACAAGGTTGACGAGAAAGGTAACCCAGAAGCGAGATCAGAAATACCTTTAAAAAACTCTAAAACAAAAAACATTTTAGTGTCCAAAAGGAACTTTTACAGAGAACATCTCCAAGATGTAGTACTCAAATGGTTTTTAGGTATACCAGTGCTGTATAACACAGACAATACGATGAAGCTAAAGAGACTCAAAATGGTTCATGATCTTGCTAATAAAATAGCCAATATGTCATCTGACATCAATAACGCAGATTACGATGAGAAGGTTAAACATGAAATAGATGACTGTTTAGAAAACTTAGCAGTGTGGTGTCTTGACGTCGGAATAGAAAAAGATGAGTTCTACGGTAATCTAGGTCGTAGGCTTCGTGAAAGAATTGAAAAAGTTAATAGCAAATGGTTAACTAAACGTGATGTCAAACGTACTGATAATGATCAAAAGATACGTCTAAAAGGTTCCACTTTAAGTATGTTCACATTTTCAAATGACACCGTCTCGGCAGTTGAAAATGAAATCAGAGATTGGGTAGAAACAGAATTTGGATTGACGAGTGATACTCAAACTAACATTGATAGACAAGCAATTGCAGCCGTTTTTATCAACAGATTAATGCCTTTCGTGAGATCAAAGAAAGTTGAAAAGAATTGCTTTGAAACGGAAATCATAAGTACACTTAATGAGATGTCTACAAGCTTAAATTTGATAAAAGATAAAGCACTGCATGCGCATACTTTAGCCATTAGCTTGGCTGATAGAGTCGTTAATATTAATAATAAAAACAATCAAGTAATTATGATTCGAGCTAAAAAACCGCACGAGGAGAAACTTGAAGATGAAAACCAGACTGCAGACATTGCTAAGATTCCTTGTAATGAATCTGAAGATACAATAATTCGTATCACTGATATTTTGCTTGATGGAACAGATTCAGACACGAAAAAAAAAGAACCATCCGTTTCAGAAAACATTCCCGATATAGTTAAAGCATCAGAAGATGAAGAATCATGTTCAAAACAGACATTTTTTACTTACGTTAGACCCCCATTAAGTCAAAATTCAAGTTTTAACTTTGCACATCAGTATCTATCTGACTCATTGATAGTGTTAACATCGGAACATGAATTTATAGGGCCTTTTGATAAAAACGAACTACTTACTTCAACTCCGCAGATGACCGCGCCACAAAAAGATATTCCAAAAATAAACCCTGAAGAAAGAGCTTATTTAGACAAAATAGTTGAGGTACTTAGAACTTGGCTTGATTCGACTGACATGACTTTTGAAACAACGGAAGACCAATTTTTCAAGGAAAGTATAGCGAATGACATTGCAGGAGACATTAAAGATTTAGCCAAACAAATACAAATGGGACAAATCCAAGACAGAATCACAATCGATCAGTATGAAGGTTTACTTAACTACGTTATACTCAGAGCAATATTCAAATATGGCTTACTTAATCCACCAGTCACGTTCACCACACCACAAGTTGCTGATCTTAGAGAAAGAATCAAGGATTTGGGAATGGAAATAGATTTAACTGTTCCCCAGCATGGAGATCGACAAAAATGGGCAAACTTTAAGTTTAGATCAGAAAATCCTGTAAGAACAGATCAGATGCCTCAGAGATACCAACCGAATGCTTTAGATATACTTGAAGATAACATATCAGTTTGGATGAATGAACAACCTTCTGAAATATATAAAGATCAAGATAGAAAGCACAGAAACGAACAACTACGCGAGGTTGCGACAAAAGTCCAGAAAAAAATTGAAAATAAAAAGGATGATGATGTGAAGAAAGAACTGGTCAAGTGGTTAAAGAAAATTTTAGCTTCAAATGCTAAGAAAGACGTTGATAATTTGGCAGCGGATCTTAAAAACAGAATTATAAAATTACCCACAGATGAATCTTTGAATAGAAAAATGCAAAAGATAAATAGAGCTAGACTTGGTGATGATACTGACTTACCAGCTCAACAGCATAGTGGTAGTGAAGCCCATGATGAACAACTTAAACAATTCATCGAGAAATTTATGGAACACAATTATGATGTAGATGATTCCTTGGTTAAAAGTGCACTAGGAAACATTTTATTACAAGAATTATTAAAATTTAGTCCTGCTCTTAAAACAGAAGGAAGCAGAGTTGTTGCTCATGAAGAATTTAATCCTGATAAGTTTCGTATGGAACTGGAATACATAAAGGAGGTTTCTGATTGGTTAAAGAATATACCTTTTTATCCTTTAGTTGGTATGGGAAACGATCGTGTTGAATTTGTGAACGGTATTGCTAAAAACATCGCTGAAATAGAAGAAGAAAGACTCAGAGATCCCGGAAAAATGGAATATGATAAAATTTTGTACAGTGAAATATATGAATATATGGTTCAGTTGCCTTTAAGGAGTCAAGATATGGCTAACATGTCTACTTGCATTAATCAACTAGTACAAAGAATAGTTAGACAGCGTTCTTCATTATATAGCCACGTAACTAATCAAAACCCAACGAAATCAAAAGGAAATGAACAAGATTTCGCGCAATTTATAGAAGAATTCGTTAATATACGTGGAAAAGATATAGGGGATGATAAACTCAAGCTAGAAGCTTATCTTGCTCGACTTTTAAAAGAAATTCAGAGGATGATAAGTGAGAAAGCTGACTCAGATGCCTTGACAAAATCAGAACTTTATAACAGACTAGTAGATGTGCCTGTACCAGGCAAAGAATCTGTTAAACGTTTTAGTATAGGACTAGGATATGTCCAGGAAATTTCAGAATGGTTGCACAATTTCCCATTAATACCGCTTATGAATCAAGAAGAGAATATAACTAGAATTAGAATGATCACTGAACTAGCTGAGAAAATGGCTGAATATGATTTGAAGATAGCTGATGACCCCGACGACTTGCAAGCTGAGGCACAGCTAGATGAATATATAACTAAGTGGATAGATAACTTGAACCTTGATACAAATAAAGAAATTTCAGTGCCAATTTTAATTTCACAACTGAAGAGGAGAATGGGGCACGTCAAAATGAGATCTGAGCAGAAACGAAATCCGAACCCAGAGGTCGCCAAAGATGTTCGAGATAGTAAATCTGTGAAAAGGTACGATTAATACTTTTTAGTTACTAAAAATATAATTTCAAGGTAAGTTACAGTGATCTTTTGCAAAACGTTTCTAATAATTCTCGGTAATTTTTTTTACGTTTTTGTTTATGATTCATGCCATAAGTTAATAATTTTACAGGAGATCAGGCATGACTTGCAAAGACTGCTGCAGCTCGAACTCGAGTAAGCCATGTTGTAAGTCAAAAGGCTTGAAAAAAGAAGATCCTGGTGATTTAATAGTAGAAGCAATCGAAGGCTGGTGCAATGATTTACCTATAAACGATAAAGATAAAGAAGCAACGAAAGCAGCTAAAGAAAAAATAGCCACTGATATATTTCAAAAAGTAGGATTACTTAATTCAGATCCACAAGTTGCTAATGATGATATGTTATACAGAGATATGCTAGCCGACGAAGTCGAGGCTGAATTAAAAAAAATAACAAATGACCACCCTGATATGAGTCAAATAAAAGATGAGCTAAAATATTCGCTTTTAGATATAGTAATGGATACAAAAGAAGTAATTAATGATATTTCTGCTGGTGAAAACTATAAGCAGGCACTTGAAAATAGTATAGATTCATCGTTACCTAATCCAGTTCATATTTCGCCTCAAAATGATCCAGGATTTGAGTTATACAAACACCGTATGGCTATGCTATGGTTGTTAGAAAACTATGATTATGCTGTCGATTTTAACTCCCTAAAGTACAAAAAGAAGTTAAACGAGGACATTGACCTTTATGCTGATGAAGCGCAAAAAAGAAATGTTTTGCCATTGAAAAAGTACGAGATGTACAATGAAGCGTTTAGCGCAATGTATAAGCAAAATCCACCACATGAAACTTCTATAATAGAAGAAGTAGAAAACGTTAAAATGAGATGTGAAATAGATGCCTGGTTTAAAGAATTGCCTTTACAGAAAGCATCTGGTTACCAAGAATTATTGGAGCGCGAGCAAATTTTAACACTATTAAGTAAAAGATTGTTTGATATCGAAAGAAATAAAAGTCCTGAAGCGGATGAAAAAATGCGCAAAGAAATCATAAAATGGTTACATAAGCTAAAGTTGCTTCCAGACGAAGATAAAAATATAAATCAATATGTTGACAAGCTTATATGCAATTTAAAAGCAACCGTCGAGGTTAGAAAATGTCAAAGAAACTCAGTGTCAAATAAGGATTCAATTATCAAAGAATTTGTTGAAGATGTTAAAGACAATCAGTTAAATATAGAAAAGGCTGCAACACAAAGACAGATACCCCATGCTACTAGAAAAGAGAATATAAGTCAAATCGCTGGACCTAGTGGAGTAGAGTCTAAACCTTACAGCGAAGGTTCTACAGTGCCCCGTAAGAAAGCTGGAGACTTAATAACTGCTGCTATAGAGACTTGGTGTAACCAACTACCCTTGATTGCTCATAGTCCTGAAGACCAAGGTATTATAGATGCTATTAGAGATGAAACAATTCTAAAAATGTACCAATTACTAAGTGACCTTCATACTGACCCAAATATATTGAACAGTGAAGGTTTATATGAGCATCACTTAAATATTGAAATTGAAAGACTTTTGTCTGAACTACCAGCTTATAACGAGGCACAGCAGATGAGGAATGCAAGAAGAGCAAGAATAATTAACCAACTAAAAGCTGTAAGACCTTTAATTAAAGATGAATTTGATAGAGAGGGCTACAAGCAGGATTTAAAACATGCTATGACAAGCTTTTTTGATGAAACTACTGAGCCAAATAAGATAACTGTAAATGACAATGCAAAGCAAGCTATAATAGATAATTTCATACAATTAAGTTACCATAAAGGTGAATTCGAAGAGCAGCAGCTATGTAAATTTAAAATAGACGATACTTTAGCAGGAGTTATAGGAAAAAAAAAGAAAAATACTGATTTAGATCCATTATTAACGAGGAACCAATTAATTTGTGAAATGACTAAAATAAGACTACCTAATGAATCCGCGCTAACAGACGAAGTGCAGGAGATACGTATGAAAGACGAAATAGCTTTGTTATTCAAAGACATAAAAAATCCGAAAGGAGACGAAGAAAAAGCTACTTATAAAGAGCAAATAAAGTTACTTCTTGCTAAAAAACTAATTGATATCGAAAGAAACGGCCACAACAGTTCGAATGATGATAAGATGAAAGCTGAAATTGCTAAGGCTTTCAAAAAGCTTGGAGTGAAAATTAATTCTGATACGATTGACAAATTTGTAGACCATTTAAAAGAAACTGAAGCTGTTAGAAAGGCGTCACCACCAAGAAAAGACGATAAGTGTGGATGTGATCCAAACCAGAGTACTACTAGCCAGAAAAGTCGAAACTTTCCCGTAGGTCCGTCCCTAGTGATGAGAAGTCCACAAAATTCTGTCCAACACACTCGTACTTCAATTCATGACAGACCATTTCTTCCTCAACCCCCTCCACCTCAAGCTTCAATTGTCCGACCTCCAATATTCTATCCACAGTCGCCTAACACCGGTTTTCAGTTTCAAAGGCCAATCTCACCACCATCTAGACCAGCCCCGAGGCCTACCTCACATATACCACGGTCAGTATCACCAGCACTAATACCTGTACCAGTTTGCATACCAGTTAATGCATTTCCACCAGCTATTGCTCCTTCTTACGCTCCGATTCCTCATGCACCGATGACCTCATTTAGTCAAGTAGTTCCAACACCAAGACCAACCTCTGCCCCTGTTCCATACGTCCAAATTCCTGTTGTATCAAGGTCATACGGTCAGCATATTCCGACACCAGATTTTGGTTTGACTGGTCGTCAAGCTGCTTACAGACAGCCAGAATTGGATCCATCACCAATCGCCGATGAGATAAATTTGAATTTAAATGTTCCGATCGAAGAACATACAGGAACCAGAAGTACTGCCAATGTACCTGAGAGCCCTGAGGTTCGAGGAGAACCCAGCTGTAACTGTCAAGAGATACGGTCAGACAATGATAATTTGGAGTGGCATATATTCAGCGACTGCAAATGTAGAAGTGATAAAAAGAAAAAAAATTGCCAAGGAGTCTGTAAAGCTGATGAGTCTGATTATTGTGACGAGTGTGAGAATGACCATGACTGTGATTTTGATGTTCCCATGATGCCTTATCCCCCTATGTATCCTTATATGTTACCCCGTTTCATGTTTTTTTAACTTTAACCACCAGGTTTATAAATAAATAAATAAATATCACAGGACAATTCACACCAATTGACCTAGTCACAGAATATATAATAGTACTAATGTACAGAATGGACACGCTCCACCCCGCACCGATTCGAGTTACCCCACCCCTCAAGGCGCAGTTTGCCGGACCCCGCCGGAATCCAGAAGAGTGCGCGCGCGATGTATGTAGGCGTACGCATGTACAGACGTCGTCGTGCTTATGTAGATTCAAGAACGCGTATTTGTACGTCGTGTCCGCCGCGTGACCTAGTCCCAAACTAAGCAAAGCTTGTACTATGGGTACTAGACAACGGATAAACATACTTATATAGATAAATACATACTTAAATACATATTAAACATCCAAGACTCGAGCACAAACATTCGTATTTTTCACACAAATATCTGCCCCGACCGGGAATCGAACCCGGGACCTCAAGCTTCGTAGTCAGGTTCTCTAACAACTAGGCTATCCGGTCGTCTAAAAATAAATCAACTAATTATGGATTTGGCTTTTGAAGCATGATTCTGGCTCTTATGGAAATGGAATAATAAAAAATGTGTCTAAGTAATACGGAATGAATAATAGGGAATAGGGATGTTGACGCCATTAAAAAATAATTCGAAGACACGACTCCAGTAAAAAAACCCTTTATTTTAACCCTGAAAACCAGATTAATTTTCAATTAAGTAACTCCTAAATTAGATTTTTGTTGCTTTAAAACAAATAAATGGTTGATTGAGTTAGCGAAGAACAAGTGACGTCAAAGTTGCTATTGCCATTTAAACTCTATGGGAGAATTGGCTAAGTAAAGTTTTTTGAAGAGGTGCTAATTATATTTTTTTTCGACAGTCGGCGTTCTGGAGATCGAGAAACTGCAGCTGTTTTATTTTTATCTCCTGTTGTTTACTGGAAATATTTTTTTAAGTGTTCGAGATGACATTTGTGAGATTTTACGGCTGACAAGCGGTTTGTGCTCAGTACTAAGAAGAAATAGAAAAAAAACGAAGTCAACTGTCAGTTCTGTCAATGTCAAATCTTTTGCGTTTCGTTTGCTTTGCGTTTTGGTGTGCTCAGTGTGATTTATGGACTATTTTTATCGACCTCCGCATAAAATCCGGACTTTCAATTTTACCGCATTTCTCCACGACCTATGCACGTTAAATGGATCACGATTGAATACTTTCGATCACTATTTTGGAACTGCTTCTTGGACAACGCAAAGCAAACGAAACGCAAACGGTTATATTTCATTTGACATTGACAGAAGCGACAGTTGACTTCGTTTTTTTTCTATTTCTTCTTAGTACTGAGCACGAACCGCTTGTCAGCCGTAAAATCTCACAGATGTCATCTCGAATACTTAAAAAAATATTTCCAGTAAACAACAGGAGATAAAAATAAAACAGCTGCAGTTTCTCGATCTCCAGAACGCCGACTGACGAAAAAAAATATAATTAGCACCTCTTCAAAAAACTTTACTTAGCCAATTGTGTTTTGACAGCTCATAAAAAGTAGGTACGTCAGTTGATTGGTTTAAGTCATGGACTTAATACCTAACCAGTAGGCTTATTGTCTAACGTTTTTGACGCTTGCCTTCGCAATCGCTATCTCTTTCTGTCAAATGGTATAAAACGTTGACAGAAAGAGATAGTGAAAGCAAAGGCAAGCGCCAGAAGCGTTAGACAATACGGCCTCTGGACTGAGTACTAACTTTTATTAGTCAATGAAAAGTGACCCATATTACCAAGCCATACAGTTTAATAATGGCAACTAGAGACAGCGGTCCGAGAGATAACAACAAACTAGAGAAACTAGAGAATTGTGTCCCACTCGCACCAGTACTTCTTGAACAACCTAATTAGAACGAGATGCAACTCTCTGGTTTGTTTTTTTTCGGCCTCACCAGTACTCAGTCCAGGTTAGGTATAAGTCCATGGTATAAGTGTTGACATCCCTATAAACGTTGGAATAGCCAAAAATTACACTGCGCTACTCACGAGTGTATGTATGACTAACGTGACCATTTTTTTGTCTCTTTAAAACGGGACAACGACTTTTTAAGGAGATTTTGGGCAGAAATAAACTTTTTTTACAATAATTAAAGTCTTAACACCCAACTTTGTACTTAATTTTTTCCGATTTGCAAATATGTATACTTTAGTACCTACTGGATGACAACTTCCAAAATGTGTACAACTCTTCTTAAAGATTTTTGAAATATTACTTTAACAATTCCTGTAGACGACGCCGCTCTGCATCTGAAACATAGAACCTAACATAATTAGTTATTTTCTAAAAACACGTTGTTTGTATATTATATACTTACCCGCATTATTTGAACCATTTTGTTTACATGTATTAGTGAAATAAACGATGTACGTACGGGTGACGCGCTTGTGTGTGTGACCAAGGCGCAAGCATTAGTTTCGCATTAAAATGCACTTCAGTTGACCTCTGATCGCCGTCGCTAACACCCGCATGTCAATTGCCCCTAAAACGTCATCAATACGAGTCGAATTGTTGTCTCTTCTTTGTCGCTTAACACCAGCACCGACACCCAGCGCTTACAATTCCTATTAACATAGTTCAATCTACGTAAACAACTACATAATTGAGTTTTCTTTTCTGCCCGCAACTTGTTTATCAAAGAAAATACATGTTCGACTACCACTTACGTGTCGTTATTTTAAATCTTATGAAAGTTATGAAAACGGGACATTTTTGCGTCCCCAACTTGTTTTTCGGGACAACGGAACAGAGTATACCTGAGAACGGGACAGTCCCGTTCAAAACGGGACGTATGGTCACATTATGTATGACTGCCAAATTTTAAGTCTCTAGATTAAAAAAAACAGTATTGCCTCAGTTCAATATTGAACATATTACCTTCCTTACACTTGCAATATGTCTAATTGTATTTTTCAATGCCTGCTGGCCATTTAAATAGCTTACAAACGCCATCAGAAACATCGAAGTTGTCAAGGTACTCAATAATATCTGAACACGCATGTATTCCATTGACAATACGGTCGTGTTCAGATATTTTTTACCAACTTGAATGCTTCGATGTTTATGATGGCGGCTGTGCATTTCTGATTCATACATTCATTTTTGTATTGCAAGTTTATATATACTTTTTTATGCTTGTAGTCTGTTATGTTTTGATATCATAAAATATTTAAAAACAATCTTAAGACGATATTTTAATACAAAAACGACAAACTATTACTATTTATTTCATTGACATGAGAACTGTTCTACTCGAGCGCGCCGGCATAAGGAGAACAATCTATAGTCACGCAAAGGAGTTGAAAAAAAAACTCGCTTTCATGACGCCATGACAGGTCACGTGATGTAAATTTTTGTCGGGCATGCGCGACATCAAGAATTTTACAAGTGATTTTGAAACGATGAGACTCTTTTCGTGGAGAAATTTGTTATAAAATAATACATGACGGACCTATTTATTCATTACAGTGCATAAAATCCAGTGTATTCAAAGTGTTTGTGTGTAAAATTGATTTGTGCAAGGAAGTGTTCTCGCAAAGGTCAGTTACTGAAAAAGGCAATGTCTCCAAATGGTATTTTTGCGGTGGATTACTTGACTAATTCTTTGTTTTACTTGTGACTCAGTTTCTCTTTATATCGGTGCCGAGAATACGAACTTATTTTTGTATTTTTAGAACTTAAATGTCGTTGAATGGTCGCATTTCGCGGATTGCAAATCTTGTTGGGAGTTTGATTTGACAATCCTTTTGTTGGTAGATCTCGGCTTATATCGTTATTGTTCAAGGATTTGGAGATCCTGCGACTTCTTAAACCCCATCATCTGTCTATTGTGATGTAAACTAGTTGCTTTTCTTATTTGGGTCATGGGAATGTTGCCTAAATTTGCATTTTTTGCGTATGGGTGTCGATGTTTCACACAAGGTTGGTTGTGTTAAACAGCAACATACTGAGATAATTTTTGTCCATCAAACCTCAATTGCTCGGTTGGTGATGACATCACTGCCCAGTTATTGTACCTATACTGTCTTCCCGTGTTTATATAAACATGATTGAACAAATATGTACCTACATAGTAAGCACATCAACAAACTCAATACATTTACTGTCAATACATTTTGATGGTTAGAAATTTAGAGAAAGTATGGCTTCTGGTAATCTTGTTAAACACTTAAGCTGTGTAAAGATACATTATCTATAGTTTATCTGTTTATTCAGCTATTCCAAAATACCTTACTATCTGCCTTCTCAGAGCATTTTCATATTTAAAAACAGTATTGAATATTACAATTAGGATATTAGCAATTGAATGTGATCTAGGTATTTCATTTGCACACTTATTTATTGTTACCAGTACTATGTGTTGGAAATTGAATATGACAATAGTATAATAAAGCAGAATACTTCAATCAATTTATAATATCAAACAGAAAAAAGGATGATGAATGGATATTTGTGTCTATATTTGGCATCAGTCATCCATTCTGTATATGAATGAATGTTTATTCATACATCATTATGCCACAAAAAGTTGTTACAAAAATACAGGTCTAAACTTACTTCACAAAAAAGTTCACGTCCAAGGGTACACTTTCTCAAAAAGTGTGCTTTCTGTGATGGTACCATTTGTCAAAAGAGCCATATTTGAGCTTCCCGCTGGGGTCTTCCCATCGAGTTACGACCTGGGTGCCTTTAAGAGGCGAGTGTACAATTTTCTGCAGGGCCAACAACGCACTGGTATCGCGTAAAGCGCTGCGAGTGTCTATGGACAGTGGTGTTCATTTAACATCAGGTGACCCACTAGTTCGTTTGTCTGGCTTCACTAACATAAAAAAAAACCCTTTTCAACTGGATTGATGTGGTTGTGAGGTTTAAAGGCAATTCAATTTTAACTTTATTGTCATTTTTGGGATTTAAATTTAATTAAGGTCAAACAAAAAAGGTATTATTGTTTGCATTTCAGTTTTTTTGGCGGTTTAATTTTTTTGTTAAAAAGTTTTTATTTTATACTTTTTTCCCATCCTTGGGGTAAATTTTTTTTTCCAAATTTATGTAATACCAACTTCACGGTATACTCTATCCAATAAAAAAGAATTATGAAAATCAGACAACTCTGTAAAAAGTTACAATTACAAATACAAATATTTATTGATTAGTCAATCAATATTTATTTGTTAGTCAATCATCCCCTGTTTTCCTACCCTTAGGGTAGGAATATTATTTCCAAATTTAAATGGGACCACCCTTGGGGTATACGCTTTCCAATAAAAAAAGAATCATCAAAATCCGACTACTCTGTAATAAGTTATGCGTGGTCATATAGTACAATCAGTGACTGAACAATCAAGTATCCCCTGTTTTCCTACCCTTAGGGTAGGAATATTATTTCCAAATTTAAACGAGACCACCCTCGGGGTATACGCTTTCCAATAAAAAAAGAATCATCAAAATCGGACTACTCTGTAAAAAGTTATGCGTGATCATACATAAAAAAATATATATATACACGTCGACTTGAGAACCTCCTCCTTTTGTTTTCGTTGGTTGAAAAAAATAAAATTAGTACTCTTCACAAGGTCCATTATTATAACAATAAAATAAAAATCACTTCATTCTCAGTTCGGTTGGAAAGTGCTAAATCCTTCCTCTCATCCACTCGAAGGTTGACTGGTAGAAATCCATTAAAGGTTGTCACAAGTATTTTGTTACATACATACAGTGGTGGTCATACAATTAAGAACGATTTGAAGTTTCCGATTTTTTTTTATCTAAATCATGTCATATGTCTAGTTGTGTTCCTTCTTAGAAGTAACAAGTTATGTTATAAAATAGTCACATGGATAGAGCAAACAGGATTAATAATAATAGTGTATAATTGCTAACATTTTTTTTTACAAATTTTATTTGTTCTCTATACTAATAAATTCAAATAGTAATGAAGCTGGACAAATAATTAAGAACGATTTATTAAACTGCTCGAGAGTTGTTTTATATGAAACTTAGATTAAATAAATCATATTAATGTGAAGTTGGTATAGAAAAAAAAGCAATTTAATACATTTGAACTAAAATTAATAGTTAGTAGCATGTCCACGGCTTTTAATTATGGCTTTACACCGGCGAGGCATTGAATCTATCAATTTTTGACATTTCGCAAGAGAAATAGAGTTCCATTCTTCTAAGAAAACGTCGTACAGCTCTCTCAAATTGCCACACTGTCGATTTGAAACCTTTTTCTTGACTTCGCACCAAAGATGATCTATTGGGTTAAGATCTGGGCTGTTGGCTGGCCAATCTAAGACTGAAACTGATTGTGATGTGAGGAATTCCTTAACGGTGCGTGCAGTATGCTTTGGATCATTGTCGTGCTGGAATGTCCAAATAACCGGAAGCACGTCTTCGGCATATGGTAACATTGTTTCTTGCAGTATATTTTTGTATTGGAATTGATCCATGTTTCCTTCTATCAGCCTAACAGGTCCAACGCCATGTCCAGAAAAGCACCCCCAAATTTTCACATTTCCCCCGCCATGCTTTAATGTCACTTTTGTGTACTTTGGGTCGAATGCTTTATTCGGAGGGCGTCGTACATATCGTTTTCCATCAGAACATACCCTATTTATTTTTGTCTCGTCAGAAAAAAGAACGTTTTTCCACTGTCTGACTGTCCAGTTTTCATACCTTCTTGCAAATGCAAGTCGGGCTTGCCTATGACATCGTTTCAACATAGGCACCTTTCTTGCTATCCTTCCGTTCAACTTATTTTCTACCAAACGCCTTCGAATAGTGTGTGCAGAGATTGCTGAAGGGTTGTTTTCGCCAAAATATTCTTTTCTCAACTCATTAGACCCTTTAAAAAGATTTTGTTTTGCCAAACGAACGATATTTCGATCATCTGACGAGATGACTTTCTCTGTCTAGGTCCACGCGGAACGTTTGAAGTAGTTTGATACGTGGAAAAATGCTTTACGGCATGGAAAACCATTGTTTTTGAACATTGCAGATGGTCGGCTATCTTTTTATACGACCAATTCTTCTCGCGAAGTTTTATTATTACTTCTCTTGTAGATTTATCACAACTATTATTTTTCCCCATTGTTTTTATACGAAGTAATCACTTTTAAGACTTTAACAGCACGAAATGGCGCCAAAATTATACGAATAATAATCTACAACCACAGAGCCACACAGTGTTCTCTATTTAAATTTGAAAAAATAATAAACTATTCAGCGTTCTTAATTACGTGACCAGCCAGTAAGTACTAATACTAGGTTCAGATCGAATGTATAAAGTTTCTCTATTAATTTTTTAGCCAACAATGTTGCATAAATGAATGTACCGGTAGTACGGAAAAGTTTTGCAATACCGAGAGAAATAAAAAAAATACGGGCAATTAGTTATACTTGTTACTTTGAAAAAATCATCTCAATAAATAATCGTTCTTAATTATATGGCCACAACTGTACATAAAAAACATGTTACATAGGCCTCCAACAAGATGGAGCGACAACCTGGTGAAGGTTGCGGGATCACGTTGGATGCGAATGGCATGAGACCAATCTGTTTGGCGAGCCTTGGGGGAGGCCTATGTTCAGCAGTGGGCGTCTTTTGGCTGAAATTAATACATAAACAACCGAGTCATATTATATAAAACTTGTACATTTTGGGAAAGTTTTCATTCTAAAAATGTGTATGTACAGTCGTGTTCACCAATATCTGTACAGCCAACCTTTCATAAATATCTATACATAGACCTTATTACGGTAACATAAGGTCTATGTATAGATATTTATGAAAGGTTGGCGAAACAGATATTGGTGAACTCGACTGTACATTTTGGTAAAGTGAGTTTAACAAGCCTCAACCAAACAGGTGATCAATGAAAATCACATCTATTAGAGCCTGAACTTGGACTTCTGAGTTTTTCGAAACTTATCAATATTACACTTGAAATTTACTTTAAATTTCTAGTGCTGAAACATGTATATATCAGTGGTGGGTACTGTAAGGGTTACACTATAACCCTGGGATGTAGCTCTTAATAAAAAAACTAGATGAACTTTTACTGGGCTTTATGTATCACACAAGTTGTACAGATTCAATCTTTTTTTTAAAACAGAGATTCTATTCCAAATTTAATTCAAACAATGCCATAGAGCATTCGCTTGCTGGGAATCAAACCTCTTAACAATACTAACAACCCGATTCCCCCTGGGTTACTTTGCTCACCCGCAACCTTTCCCCCTGGGTTGACTAAACTTTCGAAGTAACCAAATGCTTCCCTGTCATTCTTCTTTATTGTTTCACTTTAGACAGGTTGTGGTCATTATTTTCTAGGTGCTGGTAGCAAGGTCAACGAATACGCCTCCATTCTTCTCTGACAGCCGCCTTCCTTATGCTTGCATGTAGTGGTCCTTCTATTGCAGCTTTGACCTGGTCTGTCCATCTCATTCATTACTGTACTGCTTTTCAATAGGATAAATGAGTATGTTTTTAGGTTTTCTTTGCTCTGGCTTTACTTGCAAAAATTTTCATGCCCCACCACTGTTTTATATGCAAAACGAATCAATGGTGTGTGTGAAGTTCTGAATCTGCACATAAATCCCCTCTCAGCTTGAGAGGAGGGTTGTGGTCAGATGTGGGTGGTGTTTAGGCCGGCAATGATAAATGTGCAATGATAATGATGCTAGAAGATGGACAGGAACATTTAGTAAAGTAAACTAAAATAGTATTGCTGAAAACGTGTTTCACAAGATGGTAAATAAATGTAAAACAATATTAAGGGGCTGTTTCACCACTTTTTTTAAAGTTCGGATTAGCTTGATCATAACCTTGTTTGTCACATGGAATAAAAATTTCTGTTCACCAGTCTTGATTAGCGCTAAGTGACGGACAAACTATTTCTTAATTTGACCATCAGATCAGGTGGCATTTAGCATTTTTATCCGTCACATATCTTTTTATTAGTTAGTATATTTTTTTTGTGGCCATGGTTGGAGAGCCCTTCAGCCGGTTTCAGAAAAATAAATCAAAGTATTTTTTATTTTTTAAAGAAAGAAGTCATGCTAAATTGCAAGATTTGAATAAAAAATATAGGTACGCTTTTAGTATTTAAAAATAAATCCAAAAATTCGTAATATTTTTTAATTACAGACTTTTTTTCAGTGGCACAATCGTTTGTTCTAACTGAACTTGAACATCGCCATTAAAAAAAAAAGTTAATCTGTCAAAGGGTTTGGCGCCACTTTTCGATTCGTTTTACGTGATTTTATTTTTCTTTGTTATTGTTAACCAAAGTATTGTAAACAAATACCGTTTTTGGATTAATTATAATGTTACACATTTGTTTATGCAAAAAAATAGATGTGTTTAAAAAATTACATAGTTTACGATTTATTTTGCTTTAATAATGAGCGACTCTTTGAACGAAAATATGCGAACAGGAACCCGTGGTCGTGAAATGGGACGTTGCTATTCCGACTTTTTGTTAAACCGACGATTAGTTAAGTGGTACTTAGTTTGCACAGGACCGGAGTGGTGAAACTGAAAAAAAACTGGCCGACAGATTTGTGCAGTACTTAGTTTATTCATTGGTTACGTAACCAGTAGTTTGACAATAAGGTGGTGAAACAGCCCCTAAGGATCAACCATTTTCTACTTAAGTAAGCATGCAATATGTCTCATTCTAAATTTGCTGTAAATTAATAAAGTAAAGAATTTTATCTAATAACTACCTTTAAACAAGCAATTCTTGTATACAGGGTTATTTTTAATTCACTGACATCCTCTTAACCCTGAATTCCTATCACTCAAACAAATGTTTTATGTTTTACGACTTTTTAAAATGATGCACTTTTTTCCCCATACAAATACACAGAGTATCGTAAAAATAAGAGGAAATCTCAAATTTTCAAAACGTTATTACACCAAAAATATTAAGTTATGACAAAAGCCGTAAAACAAAAAAACATTTGTTTAAGTGGTAGGAGTTTAGGGTTAAAAGGATGCTAGTGAATTACAAATAACCCTGTAGTATAAATCTTCCCAGGTGAATTTTTCGCTTCGAGCCCTTACCTTTCAAAACAAACGGTATCGTCATAGTATCAAGGTTCAAATTGGCTCGAAGCGAAAAATTCACCTGGGAAGATTTATACTATATACTTAGGGTTGCCAACCGTACTCTAAAATAGAGTATTGTACTCTATATCATGTAAGCGTACTCTATAATCTATAACAGTAATAGAGTACGCTAAAACACTCTTTTTCTACACATTTTTACTAGTCATATAATATTATGCAAAAACCCATAATCAAAACCAAAAAAGTCGACTATTTACTGTTAATATGTTGCAATTCTTTTAAAAACAATGAAAAATTGTTATGTGCTGCAAAAAGTACAAAAAAATAACTTTTTAAAAATATAAAATAAATTATACTCTTTTTTTAGATCCATACTCTTTATTTACCCTCCTTTGAAATCAGATATACTCTATTTCTTCTAAAAAAAGTTGGCAACCCTATAATTTATTGAATCAGGCGTTACTTTGCGGAGGTCCATATTAATGAACTAAAACAATTACTTTGCTCACCCGCGACCTTACAATAGGAGTTACTCCGAGGATGAGCTCTGGTTGAGTTCGAAACGCGTCAGTGTAGCTTGGTGGTGGTGATAGTTGTGTTTATGTGATTTGTGTGTGTTCGTACAGTGTGGAGGTGGAGGAACTGCATGAACACACATTTCTTGCATAAACGTAACTATTGTAAGGTCGCGGGTGAGCAAAGTAATTGTTTTAGTTCTTTAGTTCAACCCTATATATACTATATATATATAATCAGACTCTCAGAAACGGCTCTAACAATTTCGATGAAATTTGGTATGTGGGGGTTTTCGGGGATGAAAAATTGATCTAGCTTGGTCTGTCTTATCTCTGGGAAAAAGCTTGGTACCGAATTTCAGCCCGAGCGGAGCTCAGTCCCCCAGGTACTCTACACTAATATTATAAAGAGTAAAGATTTGTGTTTTTGTAATAAACAAATAAACTTAAAAACTACTGGACCAATTTCAAAAATTCTTTTGCCTTTAGAAAGCTACATTATCACTGAGTGACATGGGCTACTTTTTACCGCGGGAAAATAAATACGTTTTCCTACAGGAAAATTAATTTATCGCGGGCGAAGCTACGCACGAAAGGCTAGTTTATAATAAGATTAATGTAGGCAGATAAGTAATAGGCCTGATGCATCATAGCTTAAATACCTATTTATATCCATGAGACAGGCATTTACGTATCTAGGATAATGTTACTAAATGAGATTAGGGTCAAGGTGTCTCTCCTGTGTCTATAAGTCTATCTATACTATAATATTAACCCTTTGGATGCCTTGTACCGGATCCGTACCCAATTTAAGGCATTCTTTTTGTATTTTTTTTTAAACCTGTATCATTGGATTTATATGAAACTGTTGAGACTAGAATGCACTACTTTTTTTTTTCTTACTTCCGGCATTCGAAAGGTTAATAGCTGTTGCCCGCGACTCCGTCCGCGAAGAATAGGGTACAAAAAATAGCCTACGACCTATTCTCAGACGTACCGAACAGAGAAAACAGTTTTATAAAAATTGGTCAAGCTGTTTTGGAACAGTTTGATAACATGCACCGTGACACGAGAATTTAATATATTAGATTGGATAAACGCGAAAGTGTATCTGTCTGTCAGTCTGTTACCTCTTCACACTTAAACCGCTGAACTGATAAAGATGTAATTTGGTATGGAGATAGCTTATATCCCGTAAAATTGCATTGTTCCCACCCATAGTTGCAGCTAGTTAGGTAATAGCTACTAGGTAATAATAATAAACTTTCTTTCTTCTTTCTTTGCGGTTGTTAAACTTAATTAAAAAAGCTGGTTTTTATTTCTTTACTCACTTGATTGCACCTAAATTACCAGGTGGCATATTTTTTCTGGTGAATACGGACTAACAAAGTACTGTGGTGCGAGCCGGGATTTGAACCCACATCCCTTGAGAGGCTTTGGGCTTAAAACCACAAAATTTCATAATACCTCCCTCATTCACTAATACCCCTAATTTTCAAATTGCCATGGGCCATAATACCTAAAATTTCAAATTGTCTTGTTCTTAAAATTTGGAATTTCAGGTATTCTGAGCCAATGGCAATTTGAAAATTAGGGGTATTAGTGAATAAGGTATTATGAAATTTAGTGGTTTTAAGCCCAAATCCTTGAGAGGCCATACATCAAACCCTAATAATAAAACTAAAAACTTCAAAGGAATGTAATAATAGATAATATTTATTGCTCTCATAAATTTCGGCCTGTTTATAATTATCACTGATTAGATTTATATCTTCCTGAATGTGTGAATTGTATTAAAGATGGAGGATTGAATATGGGTAGCTGAATGACTGAAATGTTTTTAATCAAATTCGAAACTCCACATTCTCCATTTAACTTTACAGATTATGTGTAAGTAGATTCTCTGCCTTTTCCCAACTGATTTTTATGTTTTTTTTTTTTTTTTTTATGTTAGATAGGCCAGACAAACAAACTAGTGGGTCACCTGATGTTAAATGAACACCACTGTCCATAGACACCCGCAGCGCTTTACACGATGCAGTGCGTTGTCGGCCCTAAAGGAGAGGGAATAGGGGAATGGGTGAGGTATTGAGCCCCCGGCACTCTCACTGACCGTACGAAACTCAAGCACTGCTTCACGCCGGTGTTCTGTGAGAGGGTGGTACTGCCCCGGACGAGCCGGCCCATTCGTGATGCAGCAGCTAGCTACAACATGGCTCTACCACTACAAACTATTTGCAAACTGTTTATTTTTTCTGAAACTGTAAACTTTTCAGTATTGTCATAGAACAAACCTATGTTAACCAACAATATAGTCCTGAAATGTATCCTGAATATAGCCGTTGATGGCCTAGTGGTTTGACCTATGGCCTCTCAAGCAGAGGGTCATGGGTTCAAATCCCGGCTTGCACCTCGTCAGTTTTTTGGAATTTATGTGCGAAATTACATGTAAAATTCACCATGAGCTTTACGGTGAGGGAAAACATACAAACAAACCTGCATACACCTGCGAAGAAATTCAATGGTGTGTGTGAAGTTCCCAATACGCAATGGGCCCGCGTGGGAACTACGGGTCAAGCCCTTTAATTCTGAGAGAAGGCCTGTGCCCTGCAGTGGGACGTATATAGGCTGGGATGATGAAGATATCCTGAATACTTTACAGTTTCAGAAAAAATAAACAGCTGGTAAATGAAACAGTAAGCAAATGAATCATTTGATAAATAATTTTCGGTGAAAAGACATGACACCATATAAGCTTAGATTATTTATACACTAGATAGAGCTTAGGCGGCATGAAAACGTCCCGAAAAATATAAGCCAACTGTTGGCTTATATGTCATTTGCCTCCCTTCAGTTTGAATGACGTAACGCGATCGTAATATGAAGCTGTCAAATGGACTTTTTTGGACTTTTTGTATCGCAATGTTTGCTACTGACACTCTATCTAGTGTATAAATAATCTAAGCATATAAGTATGTTTATTGCCTAGTACTCATATCATAACACAAGCTTTGCTTTCTTTGGGACTAGGTCTATTGGCCAAATCTTCCCATGCTTTATTATTATTATTATGTTGGTATGGATTTCCGATCACGGGCCCATGGGGACCCGGTCATTTGAAAGGCATTCATGGGGCCGAAGCCAACATGAAGGGGCCTTTGGTACCACATAATATAAACGAGATGGGCGCAACTATGGAGGTCTATCCCCTAATACACCATGAGGATGTGCTAGCGGACAGTCCTCCACAGTTGCCAATCTATTGCCTGGTAGGAAGCAACATGGAATTGGCTATGGGGTTGGGATGTTGTGGACAGGATTACCGGACTATGGAGTGAGATAACGGACACCTACCATTTCAATATCTCATAAACTGAACTTTTGGTATGGTAGGCGGTGACTGGCCATTAGGGCCCCTCAAACTATTGCCCGCTCGGGGCAACGAGGCGGCAACATTGGTGTGAACGGCTAAGGATGGAGAGGTGTTCCTGGACTTTAAACTTCAAAATGCCAACTCGCCACTTACGGCCAAACACATCCATCCTTCGAGCATTTAGCTCTTGCGCTCCACTCTAGGCGGCCAACAAAGGCAAACTAGAGGCGGAGTGGGTGTGTAACTGTGTGTGAGTGTGTGTATGTGTACCCCTGGAGGTCTCGGGTTCGTGGTTTCGCTACGCACCAACAGCTCGCCACAAGCCGCCCTGCGATATTATTATTATTATTATTTATTTATATTATCATGCAGGCAGTTGGGGGCAACTAACTAATAGAAACTTCTATTACTCATTTCTATTCCTTGTTCCAGATATCAGAACATGTGACAAGCGCTATAGTGTCCAAACAGTGTGTGATCACTGGCCACTGTACAGTATACTTCCAGTATCGCGTCGGCTAAGTGAAAAGTTTAGTGCATCAGAACTGGTGGCCCGAGTGCAATGATAGCATTTGGGACTTGGACACTTTGTGTTGTGGACAGAGAGCTATTGGTCATCTCTGATTGATTGCAGTAAAAGGTATTGAATTTTTTTTATTTATGAGTGAATATTATATAATAGGTTGGGGCAAAAGTATTTTCATATTTTTAATGTATTATTAGAAATCAAACCTCTTTGGCTGTGCTGAATGTAACTGGCTAGTTTTAAAAACTAGTTCACGCCATTTTTCAAGCAAGCAAAATTAGCGTGTGTCGAAGAAATTCGGTACATTTTAAAGTTAAAAAAAAAACCGGCCAAGTGCGAGTCGGACTCGCGCACCGAGGGTTCCGTTCAAATTTATATGTATCTATGAACATCCAGTCTTAGCAGAACCCTGCTCCTAAGCAAAATGTGCGCAGTGTGGGATCATTGTAGATTGGTTACTGATATTGACAGACAGACAAAAAAATTATGCTTTTCGCAATTTTTCCTTTATCTGTGCTATAAGTCCTTGCTTCGTACCAAATTTCAAGATTCTGAGTTCACGGGAAGTACCCTTTAGGTTTTGATTCCCTTGCGAGTTTCGAAAATATGCGGAAATTTGCGTCATAAACGGCTGTATTCTTTGATTGCGTTGGCTTAGAAGTTTGATTTTTTCACAGCTCCAAGGGACAGTAGACTTGAGTATTTGATATAAATTTCAGCTTGATACCTCCACGCGTTCCTGAGAAAAAGGGTCTTGACAGACAGACGGACGGACGGACGGACAGACGGACAACAAAGTGATCCTATAAGGGTTCCGTTTTTTCCTTTTGAGGTACGGAACCCTAAAAAGGTATTAATGCGACGAACGCCGCGAATAAAATTTGTGCGGTTTATGGACATAATGCGATATCAATAAGAGTAGCACAAAAATGTGGTTCAAGCATTTCAAGTCTGGAAATTTTAGAGTGAAAGATGAGGTTTTTAGTATGAAACATTTTCCTTTGTATGTTTTGCCCCGACCTAATACTTTTTCTTGCCACCCGTTGCTTTGGTTATACAAAATTTTGTCTCATGGACACCTGAGCATTTCTAAAAAAAATGCAACTTTTTTTTTATATTCCCAACAATTTTATATTATTCCTAGAGAAAAAATATCTCTCATTTTTTATGTTCTTCCTTTTCTTTACGCCATACAAAGTGTATTAATGGTACAAAAATAGGAAAAAAAACTTCGGGTCATTTTTTGGCCTTCATTTCAGCCGAAAGACGTCCACTGCTGAACATAGGCCTCCCCCAAGGCTCTCCAAACAGATCGGCCCTGTGCCATCCGCATCCAATGCGTTCCAGCTACCTTCACCAGGTCGTCGCTCCATCTTGTTGGAGGCCTACCTACACTGCGTCTTCCGGTCCGCGGACGCCACTCGAGAACCTTTCGGCCCCATCGGCCGTCAGTTCTACGGGCGATGTGCCCTGCCCACTGCCACTTAAGTCTAGCGATTCTTCGAGCTATGTCCGTGACTTTAGTTCTCGCGCGGATTTCATCATTTCTAATGCGATCCCGCAGAGAAACTCCAAGCATAGCCCTCTCCATCGCCCTCTGAGTGACCTTGAGCTTCCTTATAAGACCCATCGTTAGCGGCCACGTCTCAGTGCCATAAGTCATCACTGGCAACACACACTGGTCAAAGACTTTTGACTTGAGACACTGCGGTATATCGGATGACAAGATATTGCGGAGCTTCCCGAACGCTGCCCAGCCGAGTCTAATTCGCCTTTTGGCCTTACTTTTGGTTTTTGGCCTTATTAAGATTGAAAGAGCTCGTGATTCTGAGTAAGGAATAACATAAATTTATTAGAATATAAAAGTGGCATTTTTTTGAGAAATACTCTCCTGAGCATTTTTCTATGAAACAGTATGAAGATGTCACTCGGACAACTGGGGATTGAGTAAACACGAAAAAGTTGATTCACCCATAATACTAGCCTTGATATTAATTCCGCCGCCATTTTATTAAAAGGTCCTAGAGGAAGATCACGCCTTCCGCAGGATCGGCACTTGGCTGAATGGGGACCATTTCATGATATGCGCATTTTTTATTCGTGGATTATAGTTACCATGAAATTCTCGTATTTTCGGATTATTCACGGTAACGGTTATAGTGCGAAATTCGCAATCTTCTATAATATAAAAATGAATCGCTGAATGTGTTGCTAAGCGCATAACTTCCGGTCGACTGTTGTTATTGTCAGGCGAAGGTTCTTATGAAAGAAATTAAAAAAAAATACAACGGAGGCGAAGCCGCGGGCATCAGCTAGTAGTTCCATAAAAGGTACTGGTGAAGTGTCTATTGCGAAGTCAAACTAATCCTAGTGTGAGCAAAAAAGTTTAGACACTGCCCAAGTGAGTAGCCAAAGATGACTTATGGCACTGAGACAGAAATGATGAAATTTAGTAGTGGTAGAGCCATGTTGTAGCTAGTCGCTGCATCACGAATGGGCCGGCTCGTCCGGGGCAGTACCACCCTCTCACAGAAAACCGGCGTGAAGCAGCAGTAATCCTGCTTGCGTTTCGTACGGTCAGTGAGAGTGCCGGGGGCCCAATACCTCACCCCTTCCCTCTCCCCCTCCCTCTCCCCCTTCCCCTATTCCCTCTCCTTAAGGGCCGACAACGCACTGGCATCGCGTAAAGCGCTGCAGGTGTCTATGGACAGTGGTGATCATTTAACATCAGGTGACCCTCTAGTTCGTTTGTCTGGCCTTTCTAACATAAAAAAAAAAAAAAAAAAAAAATCCGCGCAAGAACTAAAATCACTAACACAGCTCGAAGAATCGCCAGACTCAAGTGGCAGGGCACATGCACATCGCTCGTAGAACTGATGGCCGATGGGGCAAAAATTTTCTCTAGTGGCGTCCACGGACCGGAAGACGCAGTGTAGGTAGGCCTCCAACATGATGGAGCGACGACCTGGTAAAAGTTGCGGGATCGTGTTGGATGCGGATGGCACGGGACCGATCTTTTTGAGGCCTAAGTTCGGCAGTGGACGTCTTTCGGCTGAAATGACTCTGGTTACGCCCCTATCTGATCATTCCGTATAACAACATCTCTTTCCTCCAGATGGCTCACTACCCCCAACCAACTTCGCTGGAGGCGGCGCTGCCGCTGCTGCTGCGGCCGGACCTGCGGCTGCGGCAGCAGCTGGGAGACCAGCTGGCGACGCTGGTGCGCCGCGAGTCCGAGATCACGCAAGACGTGGCCGCGCAGCTGCTAGACGCCATGCAGGCCTGGCTCAACGGAGGCAATTTTAAGGTTGGTCGCTATGGTGCGGTTGATTCGTTCAGCCAGACCGATAGTAGCGGGATACATTAGACTCTTAAATCGGTCGCAATGGTGTAAATAATAATAAATAATAAATAAATAAATATTAGGGGACAATCTTACACAAATCGATCTAGTCCCAAACTAAGCAAAGCTTGTACTATGGGTACTAGACGACGATAAACATACTTATATAGATAAATAAATACTTAAATACATAGAAAACATCCATAACTCAGGAACAAATATTCGTGCTCATCACACAAATAAGGAAAAAAGGTTGATAAGCTCTACTAGCCCGATGGTAGCGGGATATATTAGACATTAGAGGTGATGCTGCTGGTGCGCCGCGAGCCCGAGATCACGCAAGACGTGGCCGCGCAGCTGCTAGACGCCATGCAGGCCTGGCTCAACGGAGGCAACTTTAAGGTTGGTCGCTATGGTGCGGTTGATACGTTCAGCCAGCCCGATAAAAGCGGGATACACTAGACTCTTAAATAGCCCAATGGGAGTGGGATGCACTAGATTTTAGAAGCGGTGTTGCCGCTACAGCCTGACTTACAGCTGTTAGATGCCAAGGTTAGTCACTGGTGTGGTTGATACGCTCAACTGGGTTGGGTCCCATTGGCCTTACTTGCTTTTAGCCTTGGCAAGCAAAACGGCTCAGTAGTATACTGACCAAGTATGCAAAATGACTTGGTTATATAATGCCATGGTTACAAAATTGTCTTAGTTTCAGGAAGACTTACTTAGCAAAACGTCTAGGTTGCTAAATGCACAAGTAGGCAGAATGACTCAATTGTGTAAGGTCTTGATTGTATTAAATAGATTTTCAAGACCAGACCAGACCATTTACCTACTAAAACATTATGACATTAAGTTGTTTTACAACCAAGTCATTCCGTCTACTATGGCTTATAGCAATGAGGGTGTTTTACAGACCAAGGCATTTTGCTACCCGGACAAAATACAATTAAGGTGCTCTGCTCGCCAAGGCTAAATGCAAGTAAGGCCAACGGGACCCAACCCATGGTAGAGGGATACACTAGACTCTAGTGACTCTAGTGCCTCAGCAGAAGCCACAGCATAGGGTACCTATAGATGACAAGGTCCACTCCTGCTGGCTCTTGCTTAGGCACTGATTTCAAACAGATCAAAAATAATTTTCGTGGTTTTTCTTTAGAGTCGGTTTAATTTTATTTTATACATTTTTTTACGACGATTTGGTAAAGGTCAAAGGATCAAGGTGGATGCAAGTCTCTAAACGTAATAACTGGATATCAATGAGGGAGGCCTAAGTCCAGCAGTGGACATCCCACAGCTGAAACGATGATTAGCTGTTAATTTTGGTCTTAAAAATAAAAATTTATGTGAATGATTGTGATGTGCGATCAGTATGTGTGTCGGTGTCGGTACGTCACATGCATCATACACGTCCTGATTACGGCGACGCGGCTCATTGCGCATGCGCCTATTCTGTCAGCGAGGGATACTTGCGAGGAAAGATAGAAAGTTCTTAAAATATCGTCACTACTAAAAAAAACCTCACGTCTTTAAATCGATAATCTTACTAAATTAACTTTATTCTATACTAGCTTTTTTCCGCTACTTCGTCCGCGCACAAAAAAGTTTTAAAGTCAACTCCCGATCTCTATCCCGCGAGAAATTCCAAAAATCCCTTTTTACTGCACCTTGATGATTCTAAATAAATGATTACAGAGATAGGATCCCATTGAATTCAATATTTAAAACTCGTTTTTTCCTTATCCCGTTGGACTTTCCTAAAATCCTAAAATTAGTTTTTTTTACTTTTATAATCACCTACTTGCATGCCAAATTTGAAGTCTCAAATAATTATAGTTACGGCCGCCTCCAGGGGCCTGTTGCATAACAAAGTACAACTAATATTACAAGTGGAACTCTCGCTTCAGTTATATTAACTAGAAAGGCAGATCCGCTTGTAATACAAGTTGTACTTTGTTATGCAACAGGCTCCTGGTTGTAGTCTTTTTACGACATAATATTCAAAGTTTTACGTTTGATTGAATCACTAAGAAACCAACAAACACACACTCATTTATTATGATAGTGAAATGATTCTAACAGAATAAGACGTCTGATACACTTACCTACGTCAGTACGCCTTGAGAACTGTATCAATAGAGTTGTATTGGATATTATAGCTGATTGTAGTGATATAATTGTTTTTTTTTTTGGGATAGCTTCAGACAGGTAGGTTCAACAAATTATTAACTTTAAGCAATGTATCGTGGGAATCCGCTCTCGTCGACTGTATTTCCAGATAAATACAACCTAGGGCTCTCTTCAAGGCTAGAGTGAATAAGATTTTACTGAACCAGTGAGATGCACCCTTGGCCTCATCTGCACTTTTCATCTGGTGAGATAGTGGTCAATCACGGGTCAGATTTATGAAAAAAAAAAACTCGGAGGGCTATATGGTGGCAAGCATAAGGTCTTTCGGATCAGAAACCTGCAAATCGGTGGCAGGTCGTAATTTTTTTTAAAGTAAAGCCGAAGCAAAATAAAAACCTAAAAATTTGTCAAACCTGTCAAGCAAGCAAGACGTTCGATTTCGGACCGTCAATTGGGAATGTCTAAAAAAAATTACCAGTGGTTTTTATATTTTTTTTGTATAGAAAAGTCAATTATAAGGAACTAATTTCAATATTTTGTCATTTAGTTCTCTACTTTTTTCTAAATTAATTATTGAAACTATTTTACTTGATGACGTCAGATTATAATTGAGGGCTCCCACAATGCCAAATTTCTAAATCTATCTAAATGCGTACGATAAGGCAACCCCTTTAATTATTTTTTGTGTAGTGGTACACTATACACTGTGTCACTTTACTGGCACTGTCAAAGTGCTAGATGTCAGACAGCGGGTCCAAATCAAACTCCGTAGTATAATCCACGCGTAAATTGTGAAGAATTCTAACCACATAGAATAAAGTACGACTTGAACCGGTCACGCAATTTACACCAATGTCAAATGAAGGTCATTGCTTATTTGTTATATAATAAATTCATTACATAATATTAAAATTAAATAACTACAGAAAACGAGTTAAAAAGCATTTATCTCGAAATGGTTTTCGATTTACTATACATTGCAAAAAAATAGACATCCCAATTGGGATGCACCAAAAAAAATAACCTATAGTTTTTATATTTTTTTTTGGAAAGAATAGGATATTTTAAGATACCATTTTCATTGATTTTGAATTTGGTTGAGTATTTAATTTTTAATAATTTTTTTTAAGAAATACGTTGGATGACGTCACAGTGAGAGAGCCACGTTCCATTGCCTAGAAAAATTCAAGTCGTACATAACAATCTGTGGCACTACTGATTTGTCTTGTCATTGTCAATAATAAAAGCACGGCTTAGGGTCCTAAATGAACCATGACAAATAGTTTTATTTATTTTTCTTCTTTTAGCTTCGGTTATTCCTGATTGTATAATGGTGTGATAGTAAATAGATATTTTTTATTAAAATCTGATATTGAAATTCTTTTATATTTACTTGTAACGTAGTAATTTAATAATTAAATTTGTAAAAATACATTGGAAGTACTCGTATACATTTCGGACTTTACGATAAATGACAACTGTTTAAAGCCAGGTGCGCATCATGTGATTAAAGTTCTGTCAACTTCTGTCTTTGTCACTCTTTCCTATTATAAGCTGGACAGCAACATTTCAAACTGTCAATTTACTTTAGAGTGTAGACGTGCTATATCTACCTTTTTGACGATTCACTGCAGGGGTCAAATGAAGGTCATTACTTAAATTTTCTTTATTTAATTCGGTTTATCATATTTTTGGAATCTGATTTCTGAACACGCTTCACAAAGCCTATTTCTCCAAACGGTTTTCGATTTATTGTACGTTGTCAAAAATTGGGACATCCCAATTGCGCCAATTTGAATCGGCATTGATTTCTGTATGACGGCAAATATCTTGCCATTACCCACTAATGGGTTAATGTAGGGCACTTACACAAAAATACCCAAAAAAAGTCGTTGGTCCTGCGACGGCCGATCTGTGCCGATTTAGTTGAAATTTGGTATGGAGATAGTTTGAGACACTGGGAAGGAAATAGGATAGTTTTTATCCCGGATAATTGCATAGTTCCCGCGGGATAGCGATAAATGAACTCTTCGCAGACGGACTCGCAGTCCAACAACTAGTTACATCATAGTTTTTTTTAGTGTGAGCCATGTCTGAAGTGTAAGCCGTGGTGGCCTAGTGGTTTGACCCTCAAGCAGACGACCCTCGTTGAGCTGTGCGTTGATAGAACAGTCAGTAACGGTTCCCTTTTATATATACGGATGAATGTTCCCAGGTGGCCCAGAACGGGTTGGAGGCGATAGCCGCGCTCGCGGAGCGGCTAGGGCCCGACTTCTCGCACTTTGTGCCCGGCGTGCTGCCCCACATCATCGACAGGTAAGTTATTGAGATATATTTCATACTAAATACAAACTGAAACATGGATGCATAGAAGAAACCCCAGAAAGATGACCAGCGCTGGGAATCGCACCCAGGTCCTCAGCATACCCTACACCACCACTGGCCAGGAGTTTAGACACAAATTTTTCCCATATATCGCACAGGAACTACCCGCTCACCCGGACAAGAGATGTCGCTACTAAGCCCACTTTAACAAGTTAAAAAAAATACATAACCCGACTTGTCATACCTACTTTGTTGAAGGTTGCGTTATGGAATGGGAATGATATACACTCATGGTCAAAAAATTCGGCCAAGCCAACAGTTCATACAAACGAGGTCACTTTGATGTCTTGGTTCTCCACTAGGCGGTGCTTTGGCTGTGATCTGATGATGGCTACTCCGAGCATTGATAAACGACATTCTGAGTTCCTAAGATAACCCCCCCCTCCCCCCTCCCCTCGTAGGTCTCCCGAGCCTAAGTCGTTGCAACGTCAGGCCACAAATTTATAATATATTTTTATTGTCTGTGAATTACTGAACTCTCTATGCCTTATTATTCTAAGCTGCAGTCGGTGACATCATTAGATGGCCACCCAGGCGTATCGTCATAACAATGGTGACTTAAATGTCTACATAATAGGTCCAGATATAGATACAGATATAATCGACAAAATGTAGCTACAGACGGCTTAACGGCGACGCCCATTGTATCGCTTAGTTTGCCATGCATAATTTCATTTGTCATAAATGTTATGATTTTGTTTGCCATAAACAGTGATCGGGATTAGGTTAGCCAAAATACCTGTTCGCAAAAGTACATCATTTAGTGTGGTTATAACCGGGTAGAAATTTATTTTCTTGAATACCGGGTATTCAATACTTATCCGGGAAGTTAAACATACGTGTTTTTATTTACAGTATACCTTATCTATCTCTTTTACTGAACGAGATCTGAATCTTCTGTCCGTTTGTTGAGTGTCTGTAGTTAATCGCTTTTTCTACCTTTGGGACGAGTGCCTTAAACTAGTTGAACCATTTTAAGATATTACACAATTACTTAACCCTTAATAAGGTCCTATTTACTAGAGCATACTACCACAGAATCAAAAGCAGCTACCGAATACATACCTGACCTGACAAAGGATAATTTTAAAGCTATTACAAATTGATATTGTAACTTATTACTAAAGCAATAAGGTTGAATTTCCAAGTTGCATGCGGTCGCTAAATGGCCTCTACCTTATTAAGGGTTAAGATAACGTCAATTAAACGTGATTCTCGTTGACCCAGGCTGGCAGACACCAAAGAAGGCGTCCGGCACATGGCCCGAGTGTGCATCGCGGCGCTCGGCGAGAGCAAGGCGGCGCCCCCCCGCGCTTTACTAGCCCGCCTCACCCCCGCCACGCAGCATAAAGCGCCTCACACGCGCGAAGAAGCCGTGAGGACCATTCAGGCGCTGCTTGATACGTGAGTCTTTACATAGCCCTTATCTTTCAAAACAAACGGTATCGTCATAGTATTAAGGTTCAAATTTAATGTAATGGCTCGAAGCGAAAAATTCACCTGGGCAGATTTATACTATAGCTATTCCCGCAGCCACCTGACTAACAACTGCATCTTGCTCTGGACCATACAGACGCTGCTTGACACGTAAGTCTTTACAAGTAGCTGTTCCTCCTACCACCTGTTTAACAGCTGCATCTTGCGCTACTTGCCTCACGGGCGATGAAACTGTGAGGACCATTCAGGCGCTGCTTGACACGTGAGTCTTTACAACTAAAGGTTGCCGCACACGTAACCGCTCGGCACCGGATCGGCGCCGCCTCAACTCGAACCGTTTAGTATTCTTTATAAGAAATTTTATACTGTAAAGGCCTGTATTCGCTTTGATTAGTGCGAGTGCAAGTGATTAGTAATTGAGGATGATTAGTAGGGTGTTTCACTTTTGTAGGTGAAAAAAATTTTTGTGATATTTTTTCTGACTTTGCTCAGCTTCCGGTTCTAGCTTATGTTAATAGAATATTTTCCAAATTTCAAGTGGATTGGACCATGTTTAGAGGTTGCACAGAATGAACAGCTCTAAATAAGAATCGAAAAAAAGAAGTAATTACTTTTATTTAAAAATAGCACAATATGGCAGCCACACATCGTTTTTAAGTGAAAGAAAATTAAATTAAGCATAAAATAGAACATTAACTACTCAATAAATAATTTACTACTTAGATTACACAAGTTACAACCTCATCTTTGGTTCGCTTGACCACGCATTTTCTGTTGCATGCTTGTTTCTGCTATTCGTCTCTGATCGAATCATTAAATAAAGAATAGTTACTCTGTCTTCTAGAATCTTACAGGATGCGATTGATGGCAACAATTTACAGTTTCAATGTTAGAGTAAAGGTTAATGATGCTTAAATTTTTTGAGCCATTTCGCTTCTTTTGGTCACCCGAGTTCGATGAATAGTAGACGGCGATATTTTTTTTTTTTTATGTTAGAAAGGCCAGAGAAACGAACTAGTGGGTCACCTGATGTTAAATGATCACCACTGTCCATAGACACCTGCAGCGCTTTACGCGATGCCAGTGCGTTGTCGGCCCTTAAGGAGAGGGAATAGGGGAAGGGGGAGAGGGAAGGGGTGAGGTATTGGGCCCCCGGCACTCTCACTGACCGTACGAAACGCAAGCAGGATTACTGCTGCTTCACGCCGGTTTTCTGTGCGAGGGTGGTACTGCCCCGGACGAGCCGGCCCATTCGTGATGCAGCGGCTAGCTACAACATGGCTCTACCACTACTAAAATATATAGAAACATCTGAGACATCGTGACCAAGGCTTTTAACAACTGTAATAACCGAAGTACTAGCTTGCCGAGTGGAGAGTAAAGTTGTTCGCGGTCCTATGCAGCTATGAGTGTCCAATCGAGAGATTTTAGTTTACTTATAAATAGGACGTGACATTTTTGCTGGTGGTACAGAGAATAGAATTATTTTCATCGTCTTCATGACTTGATGACTACTTAATGAAGAGCATTCTTGGTCCAAGGTCACTGTCATGTTGATTTATTTAATCGATTTTAATGCTACATTTTATAAGCATCCACTTTGTCTTGTCTCTTACGCTTTCGGATAATTTCTAAGGAAAACGTTAACAAATTATGGTAAGTGTTCCTTATAAAGTTATTAAACGTTAGCTCAAACGGTTACTGTCTTGACATATGTATTAGCCTTCTTCCACACTTCTTGCAGTTTAATACTTGTCTACTTAGTGGCGTCCGAAAGAGTTTTTTTTCCTTTGTGATGGTGTAAAGTAAATCAACAGCACTTGTTCCTTGGAAGGAAGTCCAGCTCCTAACAAAATATCACAAGGAAACTTATTATTTACGTTATAATATGCTTCAATCTTTTAAACGACACACTTAAATCACTTATAACCCTCCAATTCAAATAAAAAACTTGAAAATTTTGCTATCCTCTAATACACCGATATCAATTACTTGACATAAAAGTCATCAAACTGTGCAACCTTTAGATGATAATCGATTTTACTGATTTTTGGCGTATGAACTTTACATATGAGTGGAAACAAGAATTAGAGCAAAGTCAAAGAAAAATCAAAAATTTTGAAAAATGAAACACCCTAATGATTAGTGCAGGTGTGTGGTGCAAGTAGTGTCCAATTCTTGTTCTGGCTCTGTTAAGTAAATTCCAAACCAGACATGTTTAGTGGTAGGCACGCTGCGAGTGAGGGGGAAGGGAGGGCGCGCGGGACGTGGCTACTCGTAGTTCACTCGCAAAAAAATAGAACACGCTTCTAATCACGTTACTACGCAGCCAACTAATCACCTGCACTAATCAGTCGCTGTCCACACTTGTTTTCTCCTCTAATCACCTGCACTAATCACCTGCACTAATCACTAATCAAAGTGAATCCAGGCCTTAACGCACACATATCGACATCGGAATAGCATCGCATCGCCTCGGCACAAGCTAGTAATCCGCAAGCGGCGCGCGGGCAACTCGCAGTCATCGAGCTTACGTCGGGGCGCCGCCGCGCTTGCGTCTCGCCGCCGGAACGGGGACGGCGCGCAGACCGCCATCGATGCCTCCGCGGCCACCCCGCCTACGTCCCACCGCTTGTCTCACTCGCAATTTCAGCTCTAGCCGCCGCTGCTTCCGTTTCCGTTGCGTGCTTGCGTATGATTGACGCCTGGTAGATGGCGAGCCGATGAGGTGAGGTGGCGCCGATCCTGTGCTGAGCGGTTACGTGTGCGACAACCTTAACTGTTCCTCCAACCGCCTGTTTAACAGCTGCATCTTGCGCTACTTGCCCCACGAGCGATGAAACTGTGAGGACCATACAGACGCTGCTTGACGCGTAAGTCTTTACAGCTAGCTGTTCCTCCAACCCCTGTTTAACAGCTGCATCATGCGCCACATGCCTCACGGGCGGCTAATTATACGAGCGTCTCAACCGCCATCGTTTCCGGTCCTAAATAGTGAAGAAATAAGTCGCACCGAACGGAAGGTTTTTGTAAAACGATACAGTGCGCTCGCTGTAAAATAAAAATTCATTGAAATCCCATGCAAACAATAGCTCATTTCTTTGATATATGGGTCCTGGTAATGATAGCGGTAGAAACGCTCGAATAATTAGCCGGCGATGAAACTGAGGACCATACAGACGCTGCTTGACACGTAAGTCTTTACAACTAGCTGTTGCCGCAACCACCTGACCAGTGGCTACATCTTGTGCTACTTGCCTCGCGCGCGGTTAAACCGCGAGGACCATACAGATGATACTGCAATGCATCCCATATTCTTTTGTTACCCACCAATCAATCATATTCATTGGTCCACAAAGCATAGCACTGGTTGAAACGGGTTCAACTAGGCTATGTTTTTATATGGAAAGATGCGTGCTCTGGATTTTCTTCGAGCGGCTACATAGCTTAGCATTAGTGGAAACGGACACATAATTTTGTAGCACAACTGTCACATCCTTGCAAGCATAGCTGCATAGCACATCTTTGTTAGAAAGGCTCCCTAATACTTGACTTGGCATAGTTTGTAGTATAACGACCTGTTTCTTTTGCTTTTAGCCACGGTGCCCAAGAGTTACAACTGCGAGCGGCAGTCCCCAACCTAGCTGGGTTGCTGGGCGACCCCAGCAGTGCCGTACGGGACGCTGCCATGCAACTGATGGTTGACATGTACCGGCATGTTGGTGAGTGGACGTTTCGTGCGTTTTACCTTTGCTTCCCATAATCCGCCTGGCAAAGGAGCCTCTGGAGGATGTTTTTGTTGAATTATTATAGCAGTGCGGTGTAAATTGCCATGATATAGTAATTGACATACAACCCTTCCAGGCTGTTTGGAACTAATCTCGAAATACCCATTACTCAATACGACCTAAGATCTAAAAGACCTTTTTTCATAAGGGATGAAACCCGAATGGACTTACTACCAAAAAGAGAGGTTCTTAATATACACTATTGTCAATAAGACTCATTTTCAAATGAACCGAGTCTTATTTAAACTTATTCCCAAAACGTCTCATTCCCAAAATACACTAAATTTCAGTATCAAAGTACCCCATTATCATAAAAACTGATTCTCAAAACGTTCTATTCACAAAACACACTCAATTTCGTCATTTATACTCTTTTAGAGAGACAAAATCATTAAGCAAATTTTGACGCAGTCAAATTTCAACACTATCAAAAAGGTAATAAAGATTAAGTTTCAGGTAGCAATTAAAGATTCTTAATGAGTTTTGCCTCTCAATAGACGATACCTGGTGCCGGTTCTTAGATATATTTGACGGAAATAAATGCAGCAGTCTCCAGGATATTTAGCTTTTTGGCAGTAGTATGAGGATCTCAGTAAATATTCAAGCTAATAATATTTCAAAGTTTGGTCACATCTTTTATTTTAGGTATATAAAAAAAGTGCATTCAAATCGGTCCATCCGTTTGGTTGGAAGCTACGGTGTCACAGACAGACACTGACGCAACATAGGCTTCAAACTTATAACACCCCTCTTTTTGCGTCGGGGGTTAAAAACTAAAAACTGCTGAATCTAGTGTATTATGGGCTTAGGACGTTTTGAAGATTAGTCATTATGGGAATCGTGTGTTATCATATTTCCATGTGTATATATTTTAGTGTATTTTGGGAATGAGACGTTTTGGGAATAAATTTAAATAAGACTCGGTCCATTTGAAATTGAGTCTTATTGACAAATAGTGTATATTGAGAACCGCTCTTTTTGGTAGTAAGTCCATTCGGGTTTCATCCCTAATGAGAAAAGGTCTTTTAGATCTTAGGTCGTATTGAGTAATGGGTATTTCGAGATTAGTTCCAAACAGCCTGGAAGGCATACAACGACTTATACATACGTGAAAAGAGAAGTTTTGCTCTTTTTATTTTTGCTTCCCATAATCCGCCTTGCGAAGGTGGCTTTGAAGTATCTTATTTAGCAGGGTTATTGGACAATTTCAGTAGTGCCTTATGCGACTGGTTAAATCAATTAACCAAAAATTTCAGTTGCATTATTCCCAAATGCTTATTTCTCACTATAGTTTTTTATTTTTACTGAAGCTTGTTTTCACAGTAGCGTTTTCTCCCAATTTGAATTGACACAGAAACAGTGTCGTTCTTCTGTGTACTTTTGGCCCTTCGGGCCGATGCAAACTTAACATAACATAAACCTACCTATGTTTCTGTGTCGATTAAAGTTCGGAAAAACCGCGATTGTGAAAATAAGCAAAAAACTATTGAGAAAAAAAGCATCTGGGACAAAATGCGAATGGGAATTTTGCTTCAAGGAAATAACGATTTTGGTACATGGATCTAACCAGTCCCATACAAGATGCAGTTATGTAGTCAATGCTTGAAACGTGTTGACACATCGTGTCTTTTACCTTTGCTTCCCATAATCCGCCCGGCAAAGGTTATAGAGGTACTGTCCAATCGAGCAGGGTCCTTGACGATATCATTGTAATATTAGTGTATTATGATGTAGAATCCTACAAATACCTTGTTTTCTCCACAGGTGAAAGATTGAGATCGGACCTAAAGAAGAAGGAGCTGGTTCCGGCTCAGAAACTGGCTCTGCTCGAGCAGAAATTCGACGAGGCCAGGGAAGCTGGCTTATTATTACCTACAGGTATTCATCTATTTAATCTATACTGCACATATAACAAACACCGTGACATGAGATTTTTATATATTAAATAAATAAAAAATAAATATTAGGGGACAATCTTACACAAATCGACCTAGTCCCAAACTAAGCAAAGCTTGTACTATGGGTACTAGACGACGATAAACATACTTATATAGATAAATAAATACTTAAATACATAGAAAACATCCATGACTCAGGAACAAATATTCGTGCTCATCACACAAATGAATACCCTTACCGGGATTTGAACCCAGGACCTCTTGCTTCGTAGGCAGGGTCACTACCAACTAGGCTAAAGCGGTCGTCAAAGATTAGATTAAAAAAAACATACATGATTCGTGTGTGCTAGCGATGGAATATTTTATCGGCAATTGCACTAAGTTGTTTGTCGACCGCAAAAGTGTAAGGAACACTGCGGAACACAGTGAAGACCGCGTTCGTTGGCCAGTAGTTTGAAACAAGTTCGGCGACTGCGTTAGGTGACCGCGTTAGGTAAACGACTCAGTGTAATCGCCGCTTTAGGATGCCTCGTCTGAAAGCGAATCGCTTATTTTTACTAAAGTATCGTTTCCCATTGTTCCAGCCACACAAGGCGCTGACGAAGCGGATTTTGTATCACGTACTGCGAGAAGAAACATGGCCATACCGACGTCCGCTCGCTCAAGGGACGGTGATTACTCTGGACCACCCACGCCAGGTCAGTTCCAGCAGTTGATATAGTCTGGCAAGCGAGTCATGTGGCGGCAAAAGAAAAATAGGATGGGCAATACTTTTTAGAGAAAAAAAAATATATACAGGTGTCCCTAAAACCAACGCCAAAATGAAAAGGGGAGGTAGGTGGGCAGGTCGTCTACCAAATATCAAAAAATGAGCTCAGTAAAAGTCGCACCGTTTTCGAGAAATTTCGATTTTTCTGATTTTTTGAAAAATGTACACCCGGACTAAGATTTTGAGTTGTGATATTCGGAATTAATTATTTTTTGCATTTATTTTTATTGGAAAATAATCTTGAATAGTTGTGTTGTCAGACGCAAAAAGCAATTTTTAAAAAACTATTGCAGTTTTTTATTTATTTTTATTTAAATTTAAATTTTGTCTCTTCTAAACTTTGGTCAAGATTTGATCTATCACAGTGAAAAAAAAATACATGACAACTGTTTTGCCTACTAGCCCAAAAACATGTCCATTTAATGGACATTCACCCTTTCTACGCCGCGCCTCGGCAAAACGTAAACCTGCTTTGAGTCTTATGTCATTGTGTCAAGATCACTTTGACACTGTACTTTGTGACACCTATATGTGTCGTTGGCGTTGAAAGGGTTCAATAATGATAAAAAAATTATCAAAAAATATTTACAGGAAATTAAAAATCTCCATGCAAAGCATTAAGTACCCTACAAATCTCGTTAAGCCAGTACTACCGCCTTATCCAAGTTGAAGCTCAAGGTGGATCAGAATGCACTCTGGTTAAATTCAGCGATATGCAAAACTAAATAAATTAAAAAAAACCTAAATTTCCCGTGTTTTATTAAAAAAAAAAATTAAACTCATTCATATTTGAATCCAATCTTACCGTTAATTCGGGTGTGGTTAAAATTAAATAAACAATTAATCTGCAATTTTCAAACAAATTTTCATCGAGATTCTTTGAAACTAAACAACGCTTTGTCCGAATTTTTATTTCCAAAAATACTGGCCACAATGATTTTGAACGCTAAATTGAAATTCGAAATTTAAAAATAATTATTTTTATTATTTGTTTATTTAACCACACCCGAATTAACGGTAAGATTGGATTCAAATATGAATGAGTTTAAATTTTTTTTAATAAAACACGGGAAATTTAGATTTTTTTTAATTTATTTAGTTTTGCATATCGCTGAATTTAACCAGAGTGCATTCTGACCCACCTTGAGCTTCAACTTGGATAAGGCGGTAGTACTGGCTTAACGACATTTGTAGGGTACTTAATGCTTTGCATGGAGATTTTTTTTTCCTGTAAATATTTTTTGATAAGTTTTTTATCATTTTTGAATGTCATTAAATGGACATGTTTTTAAGCTAGTAAGCAAAACAGTTGTCATGTAATTTTTTTTCACTGTGATAGATCAAATTTTGACCAAAGTTTAGGAGAAGAGGCAAAATAAAAATAAATAAAAAACTGCAATAGTTTTTTAAAAATTGTTTTTTGCGTCTGACAACACAACTATTCAAGATTATTTTCCAATAAAAATAAATGCAAAAAATAATTAATTCCGAATATCACAACTCAAAATCTTAGTGCGGGTGGGTGTACATTTTTCAAAAAATCAGAAAAACCGAAATTTCTCGAAAACGGTGCGACTTTTACTGAGGTCATTTTTTGATATTTGGTAGACGACCTGCCCTCCTATCTCCCCTTTTCATTTTGGCGTTGGTTTTAGGGACACCCTGTATGTCACAGATATGTAATGCGCTCTCACATGCGCGCAAATATTCGTATATCGTGCAAATGTTTACAAACGAAACAACGTGGGGATCAATAAACGAACTTGTGAACAGTTTTGTAGAAAAAACTGCAAAATGCTAAGCTAAAAGTAATAGAAACGAGCAGTGCTGCAACGATATCTCTATTACGATACCGATACGAATACGGATAATATCGTACAAGCTTTTACGATTACGATATATCATTACGATACGAATACGAATACAGATACGATACGAATACATTACGATACTTTAAATGAAAACTAGAAATCTCTTTGAAATCAACATCTATTATAGTTTTTAATATACTTTTTATGTTTAACATCAGGTAACTTACCAATTATTCATTCTATCTAATAATACTAGTAGCGAACACATAAATGTCTTGTTTCAGTCTGTTTCTGATATTGCCTACTTAAGTGTACATAAGTAAGGTACACATAAGTATACTTAAACCTACATAAATACTTTATAAATACATACTTTTTAAATTTAACACCGAGTTGCGTTTCGTTTCAAGCAAAACATGTACGTTTTCTTTTAAATATCGTATCGTAAAAATCGTATGTGCTTACGATGCCGATTATCGTAATAAAACACGATAATCGGCGGTATACGATAATCGGTATCGGCATCGTTGCATCACTGGAAACGAGGATGACGTCCTGTAATTTTTTTGTTGGTTCTCATATTTGCGCGAATGTGAGGAAGCGGCTTTAAATTTGACACAATTCAATTTTGATTTACATCGCTGCTTGGGGGATTGGTTTTTAGGGTTGCCAAAACGAGGTTTGCTGTACATTGCTGGTGCCAAGACTAGCTTGTCAGTCTTGAATAACATAATCTAGTTATAGATAGAAAATATGAGATGAAAACGTACCGAATAACAGAAAAATAAAGTTTTAATAATAATAAACCAACTTCCAAGTACCTTAAAAAGTCTCAGGGGGGTATTTTCGACTAGCAAGAAGTACCCCCCCAAGCTATGTATGATATATTTCCAAGTCAGTTCATAAATGACGAAGTACTGAGGTAGCAAACAAAGAAAATACAACTGAATTGAGATCCTCCTTTTTTGAAGTTGGTTAAAAAGTGATTTTTAATGATTTAAAAAATAATACAACCATATAAACACATAATCTTGATATTGATCATGTAATATCTCTAATGAATGATTCCATTTCTAGCTATTTTACCACCTCGTAAGACCCACATCAAATGATTTACTGTCATTATTCATTAAGTATAAATGAAAAATCGTCCAATTGAATTGACCTTTTTGAATTTCGACCAAAAATAATACTGTCAAAATAAATTTTGACAAAATGTGATTGGCTAAAGAATAATTATCCCATTTATCCCAAGTGTAGGCAGTTGGGTCTTACGAGGTTACACGGTTAACCCTGTCTAACGCATAACCTTTCTCTCTTTACCATGTTCATCACGGACGCCGCATCTCTAACCGACTCCGACTAATACTTCACGAAACGACGCGGGACATCATTATATCACTATATTTAATACACTTATATTAATATTATAACTATCTTATCTATCAAAAATCATCTATAATATTTACTACGTAAAATATCACTTGAACAACTTAAATAATATCCTTTCATTTTTATATATTTTTCTAAAAAAAATATACTTTTATGCCATTATAAAATATCGTTATTTATCATAATTACTCGTTGGATATCATATTGCGCATTATGTATGTATGTGTGTATACGAGTAGCATGCGAACCACCTAAAAGAACAGTACCGGGGTTGTATAGTTTGCCGTCAGCCAATAGGAAGCCGCCGCCGCCCGCCAAATTAAACAGCGCAACTAGTGGTAAGTGCTTGTAGAGATAATTAACTGTACAGTCGACTAAAAAGTAAAAACAGATAGGTGCAGTCAAAGTTACAAAAATTATGTATGTAACTTAATGCTATGTCAATAAAGTCGCGTATACATATTTTCGTAACATTGGTCGTATCCTTTGATCAATTATAACTGAAGATACACATTGCCGAACAAAATCCCCTTCAAAAAATGTCCAAACTTTTTTATTTGTTTGCATAACAATTAAAATCATCACCTACACAGAAATTTGAACCTAATCTTTACTTTATTACAGTCGAATTTCGGTTGACACTTGACAGCTAAACTTGACAATTTCACGCAACGTACTGAGAAAAAAGAAGGCCACTTTTATCAAAGTGGCGCTCATTTGGCTCGGACATTTTCGGGCGCGCGACTGTGGATCTACAGTTATAATTGATCAAAGGTCGTATCGAACTTTTTGCAGTCGACTGGACCACGCCGAGACGACAATTAATGTTGCATCAATAATTAATAATTGTAATCGGGGCCCATACGAAACTAACAGATGGGCATTTCTATTTTTCGTTGTACCCAATTAAGAAATTGTTAACAGGGAGTTAAAATTAGTCCGTTTGGTTACGCACTTCTTCATGCCTTTACAATAAAAAAAAACGTAACAAATCGGACAAGTTCTACAATGCTTAACAAGAAGTGAAGAATTGTGTGGTTTGTAACGTTTTTAGGGTATAACCTCAAAAGGAAAAAACGGAACCCTTATAGGATCACTTTGTTGTCCGTCCGTCTGTCTGTCAAGACCCTTTTTCTCAGGAACGCGTGGAGGTATCAAGTTGAAATTTATATCAAATACTCAGGTCTACTGTCCCTTGGAGCTGTGAAAAAATCAAACTTCTAAGCCAACGCAATCAAAAGATACAGCCGTTTATGACGCAAATTTCCGCATATTTTCGAAACTCGCAAGGGAATCAAAACCTACAGGGTACTTCCTGTGAACTCAGAATCTTGAAATTTGGTACGAAGCAAGATCTTATAGCACAGATAAAGGAAAAATTGCGAAAAGCATAAATTTTTTTGTCTGTCTGTCTGTATCAGTAACCAACGCAAATTTTCGACACTCTCAAGGGAATCAAAACCTACAGGGTACTTCCCGTGAACTCATAATTTTGAAATTTGGTACGAAGCAAGGTCTTATAGCACAGATAAAGGAAAAATTGCGAAAAACATTTTTTTTTTGTCTGTCGGTCTATATCAGTAACCAATCTACAATGATCCCACACTGCGCACATTTTGCTTAGGCGCAGGGGTCTGCTAAGACTGGATGTTCATAGATACATTTAAATTTGTACGGAACCCTCGGTGCGCGAGTCCGTCTCGCACTTGGCCGGTTTTTTTTTTTATCGTAAAGCCTTGAAAAAGTGCGTAACCAAACGGACTAATTTTAACTCCCTGTTTACAATTTCTTAATTGGTTACAACGAAAAATAGAAATGCCCAGATGTATAAGTTTTATGAATGTTATAACGATATGTGTGTGCACTGTTGCCGTTCCGAATAAATAAATCATACACTGTCCCAAAAACTCATTTATCCCTCTGGGGTGTATAGGCCCAAGTGTCAAAATGTCCAAGGGATCTAGATGTCCAGATGCCATAAACACAATGCAATGTGGTCAATTTGCCACGAGTGTTAAATTGTCCGGGACGCCATAATGTCCAGATGCCATGAAGACGACTGGTCAATTTGTATGTATGTATGTGGGTGAATCAAGTTATTTGTGTTGTTTACTCTGTCCCGTTATCCAAGTGACACTGCATACTGTTTCATAGAAAAATGCTTAGGTTGTCCAAGGGACAAAATTTGTGTAACCATAGCAACGGGTAGCACGAAAAAGTTGATTCACCCATGTATTTTAATTTATTTTACTTAAGCTATGTTTGTGTCCCACATGTCCCTATCTAGAGCTATACTTGGCTACTCGATTCCGGGTCTAGGTCATTTCGCCATCTCCGCTTTGGCCTGCCTTGCCGTCGGCACAGAATATGTATTAGTACTAACGTACAGAAGGATCACTCTCGAACAAAAGTCAACTTTGGGTATAAAAACTTGCCTACTCTTACTGCTTGCACGCGAAATTGAAACTTATCGTGTGATGCGAGCGTTCATATTCCGTTGGGCACCGCTGATTCGAAACCAAGGGCACAGGGCTCCCACTCGCCGATATTTGGTAGCCTGGTAGGTATACAGGGTTATTTGTAATTCACTAGCATCCTTTTAACCCTAAACTCCTACCACTTAAACAAATGTTTTTTGTTTTACGGCTTTTGTCATAACTTAATATTTTTGGTGTAATAACGTTTTGAAAATTTGAGATTTCCTCTTATTTTTACGGTACTCTGTGTATTTGTATGGCAAAAAAGTGCCTCATTTTAAAAAGTCGTAAAACAAAAAACATTTGTTTGAGTGACAGGAATTCAGGGCTAAGAGGATGTTGTCAGTAGGGTTCATGATTTCTCGAGCTTATCAATTTCTCGAGCTTATCAATTTCTCGGGTCTCGAGAATTCTCGAGGCTAATTTCTCGGGTCTTCTCGGGTTGTCGAGAAATTTACATTAAAATTAAGTAAATTTTACGTACGGATTTGCATATTCTTCGGTTCCAATAATGTGATTAATCAACAAATTCAGTGGTTTCCTCTCAAATAACAATAATGGTCTAATAATAATGATGTATAATAATAATGGTCTTAACGACCGCTTTAGCCTAGTTGGTAGTGACCCTGCCTACGGAGCAAGAGGTCCTGGGTTCGAATCCCGGTAAGGGCATTTATTTGTGTTATAAGCACGAATATTTGTTCCTGAGTTATTGATGTTTTCTATGTATTTATTTATCTATATAAGTATGTTTATCGTCGTCTAGTACCCATAGTACAAGCTTTGCTTAGTTTGGGACTAGGTCGATTTGTGTAAGATTGTCCCCTAATATTTATTTAATATTTATTTTAAATAAAAGTATCAAAATAATTATAAGACTTTTATTGACAGTCTTCAACATAATTACTTAATGATTTGTTCGACAAGTTACACAAAAGCATTTTTTCATAGTAGCGAATTTTCACATCGCGTTCTTTCATGATCGCAAACTTAACTATTCGTTTTATTCATGTAGTGATTTTTCACAAAGCGTTTTAAATGTTCGCGTTTATTTTTTTCGCTTATTTTAACAGTAGATTAATTTATTAGTCGCAAATTTTTTCATTAGAATTAGGCAACCCATCACGCCTTATGTTCGACGGAGCCCCGCTTGGCGGGGCTCCTTTTTCTGGGCAGTTTGCCCTTTGGGCATCTGAAGATAACTAACAAACATAACCTACCTATTACTACGTAATAATATGGACACTAAGAAGGTTACGTTAGAGGGTGAACTATAGATTTATTAGAATAATGATTTCGAGTAAAATGTTTAACAAACCGCACTAAATTATACTGAAAAAATTTGCGACTAATAAATTAATCTACTAAAAAAATAAATAAATAAATAAATATCACGGGACAATTCACACCAATTGACCTAGTCCCAAAGTAAGCTTAGCAAAGCTTGTGTTATGGGTACTAGGCAACGGATAAACATACTTATATAGATAGATACATACTTAAATACATATTAAACACCCAAGACCCGAGAACAAACATTCGTATTTTTCATACAAATATCTGCCCCGACACGAGAATCGAACCCGGGACCTCAAGCTTCATAGTCAGGGTCTCTAACCACTAGGCCATCTGGTCGTCTATTTTACTGGTAAAATAAGCGAAATAAATAAACGCGAACATTATAAAACGCTTTATGAAAAATCGCTACATGGAAAAAGACGAATAATTAAATTTGCGATCATGAAAGAACGCGATGTGAAAATTCGCTACTATGAAAAAATGCTTTTGTGAAACTTGTCGAACAAACCCATTGCGCTTTGGCCCGTGCCGCCCCGCCGCCGCGCGTTTAAAACAAACAGCAAACGCAAATAGTTTTATTTTATAATTTCATAGACTCAAATATGATTTCTCGAGTTCTCGAGTTTTCTCGAGCTTGATTTCCCGGGAACAAAACCCAACGATTTCCCGGGAATTCTCGCCTCGAGAATTCCCGGGAATGAACCCTAGTTGTCAGTGAATTAAAAATAACCCTGTATAAATCAAGAAAGATAACAGTGTGTATTAATTCAGTAAGCTACCTTTAGTAAGTAAGTAAGTTATTTATAAGATCGTTTAGAAGTCATTGTTTGTTGCAAAAATCACAGAAAAAAAGATGTTTAATTACGCGCGACGCGGCTAACGTGCGAACTGAAGGCCGAGCAACCTACTGCCATACTCCTCCCTGGAGCGCCGGCCGAACATACCTAAACTGCGGAGTGAAACCCCCCTGCCGTCGGTGGCCGTCGCGTGGAACCCACCATGTGGCTGAGTGCGCCCATCCTTGTGCATCTTTGGGCAGACATGCCCGTCCCAGTCCCATTTATACATATTTATTATTTTATTCATATTTGTTTGTCAGTTTCAAGCGGCGTCACGTGCTCCGGCTCGAACGAGGCCGGCTCGGTGTCCTGCGAGGGGTTCGAGGCCGCGTTCGCAGCCACCGCTCCCGCCGCCATCTACGGGGCGCGGGGGCTCGACGACCTGTGCCGCCACTCGGCCGCCCTGCTCGGGGACAAGGCTGCCGAGTGGGAGAGGAGAGTCGACGCCGTGAGTACTAATAGTATTTTATGCAACGGTATCATAATAAGGGCCATTGAGTCATAATAGATATGCATGAGTGTCTCGATGGCTGATTATGAACAGTTGCATACATTACTTTTTCTACGAGTTCAAAATAAACAATTATTAAATTATGAATACTTACATAACGGACAATAAATGAATTTTTCGATTTTAAAAGTAGAATATTATTGCTCACTTTCATTGCCGCCTGTTCTATTTCTGGCGGCGTCAACATTTCACACACAAACAGCAACACACAACAACAACAACAACAACAACAGTTCATCACTTAATTCACCAAACTCACAAATTCTCACAGATAAAAAGTCATATAAATAGTGATTACTCTTTTATTTCTTTCAACTTTCAAGAACTCCGTGCAAAAGCAAAACAAATTCCCGCTATTTTGAAACGTTTTTTTTTCACTAATCACAACCTTAGAATGGACCCGGGAACTTTGTCATACAGCCAAATTCATATTTATTTATTAATAACTTTTAAATTCATTTATTGTCCGTTATTTAAGCATTCATTAATTAATAATTGTTTATGTAAACTTATTTTAATTAATGTATAAAGTCGATTTAACAATAATTAAGTACTTAAATAAAATAGAATGGCTGTCGGCCATTAGACAATAAACCGGTGAACTTTTTTTTAAATTTTTTTTTGTTTTTTTTTTATTTCCGCCATTTGCAGTGCGAAAAAGAACATTGTGAAACGTTTCATAATGAAATGTCAAAGTTGCGATCACACAATGCACCTCATTGGACTACCGATAGCGATATCGATAGTATCACATTGTAGTACGCGAGTAGAAAAAATTACATAAAGTTTACCACTGACAGATGGTTTGCCTTCATTTCATATTCAACTTTAACGACCTACAAATAAAGCCAATCTTAGAATACTGTTACCCACGTTTGCAGGTTTTGTAATAGCTACTTTATTTGTATGCTGTTAAAGTTGGAAATTAAATGAAGGCAAGCCATCTGTCAGTGGTAAACTAAAAGTAAACCTATTGTAAAGCCCGACCAGGACAATAAAAACCCTGCTCTGGGGGCGTTAAATTATCATTAAAGCAACACTTAGTATATTGGTATTTATGGTAATTGGCTAGTGTAAAAATATTGTTAATATCTAGATTATTAATGAAAAAAAATCAAGTTTAATTTACAACATCTTCTCTATTATTATAAACGTAAGTCGCCGCCGGCGTCTGTCTGTCTGTCTGTTCGCGATAAACTCCAAAACTACTGAACCGATTTCGATGCGATTTTTACTACCGGATAGCTTAGTTCTTGCCGTTGGTTTAAGCATATAATATATATGTAAATAATTTTGGTGTATGTATCATAATTCTTGTGAAGCACTATGCGGGTCGCAAGATATTAATATGTTTTAAATTAAGACCCGCCTCGTGCTTCGCGTGAATTATGATGCATTAAAAATATTTACATATATTATATGCTAAAATCACCGGGAAGAACTAAGGTACCCGTTAGGTAAAACCGCATAAAACTAGTTTCAGTAGTTCTCGGGTTTATCGCGAACAGACAGACAGACAGACTTAGACTTACGTTTATAATAATAGGGATAGAAATTAAACTACAGGTGGGTTAAAATAGAGACAACATAAAACCACAATTCATATATTAATACTGGTTCGATATCAGATACATCAGACTCATTGTCAGTAGTAAGACTAGATGTTTCACTATCACTGCCGCCAACATTTATAATAAATTCTTCAATTTCTGTATCAATTATAGGTCCTCTGCATCTATATTTCTCTTCTATTTTGTTTACATGCTCACAGCAATTATTCCACGTAACAGCAGACGATCGGGATATACCTAAAACAAAATAAACTTTTACTTGTAATTTATTCACAAATTAGCCAATTTCCATAAAACATACAATAATGATGTACCTACCAGTCATGTTGACAACAAGGTCGGTGATGTTATTTAGAGGAATATACTCCAATCCTTCAGACTTTCTCTCCAACAAATACTTCGTCATATTGAATATAACTTTTCGTAAATGGCTTTTAATAGTTTTCGGCATTTTAAAATAAATAAATAAATAAATATTAGGGGACAATCTTACACAAATCGACCTAGTCCCAAACTAAGCAAAGCTTGTATAGTCGACCAAGTAAGTGCTTTACCATTTTTTGTGACAGTTCCTACATCAGAATAAAAACAATAAGGCTGATTGTCACACTGACTTGTGAGTGAAAATAGCCTTTGATATGTTGAGTCATACAACTGACATTGAACTTTAGGGTGGTAAAGGAGTTTCTTGGTCGACTATACTATGGGTACTAGACGACGATAAACATACTTATATAGATAAATAAATACTTAAATACATAGAAAACATCCATAACTCAGGAACAAATATTCGTGCTCATCACACAAAAAAATGCTTTTACCGGGATTCGATCCCAGGACCTCTTGCTTCGTAGGCAGGGTCACTACCAACTAGGCTAAAGCGGTCGTTAACGCATAAATAGCCCACAATATCCAAGAAACGCACCACGAGCAATCGACACCTCACTTAGACAGCAATTGGCAGATGACATTAATGTCGTCTTCAAAGTTACTGTTGCCAGTTGAAGAAATTAGTTCCATTAGTTTTCCGCAATATGGCGAGGGCTTTTATTTTCCTGGTCGGGCTTTACTGTGATGGGCAAAGCCCGGATGACGGGAGCAAAATAGTACATTGTTGTAGAGGCTGGAAAGTAAGCAATAGATGGACGAGTTTGTTTGAGGGCCGACGCGTAGCGGAGGCCCTCGAAAGTACGAGTCCATCTATTGCACTTTTGGCCGAGACTAAACATTGTGCTTTTCACGACTAATGCGAGGAAATAAAAAACGTTTCTTATAATAAAAATAAATATTTAATTAAAGTTTATGTTAATGTTTGCATGGGGGCAGTTGTTAAAATTCATTGTGACGTTTTTCCCTGGAAAGCTGATTTTAGTGTTCTGCGTCATTTCAGTCGGTCGGAAACTTAATCAAACATAGTTCGAGTTAATGTGAGCGGCCGGCGCGGCCGCTACGGCCGCTCACATAACTCGAACTATGTTTGATTTAGTCGCCGTCACGACGCGTCGCCGGTCGCCTTACCGGCCTAGTGGCCAGTATCAAAAACCACATAATTAAAAAATAAAAACCTTAACCTTGCAGCGCTTAAAAAGTTTAATGCTGTGGCGTTTTTCATACTTAAAAAAATTAAAGCATTTTGTGCATATTATGCGTTTAAGGAAAAAAAACACCTCATTAAAGTCATGAATGACGCATTCTCATTGGTCAATTGAATTTCACATGCAGCAGACGATTACTTTTGATTGGTCGTTTCAGCACGCCGGGAATGAAATTCAAAAATTATCTTTGAAAAAGTCGTATCGTATTATGAAATACATATACTGATACGACCTGTTTTTGATTAGTGTAACATTGTTGTCGTGTTTGCGCGCCATAAATGAATCAGCTGTTAAATGTACATATATAGCCAGTTTTGTGTACTGGATTTAGGTTATCTATGGCCACATTTTCGAGCAGTGTCGTGAAAATGCACTTTTCAGTAGTGCTTAATTAAATATCGACTATTCTATCGACATCCATTGTTGACGTTGGCGTTTCAACTTTATAGATCTTAAATAATTTGATATCTGGAAAATAAGTGCGACTGCGTAGTGTAAGGCAGACTTTAAATATTATAGGGCACTGATTCTAATTATGATGGAAAGGCAGTAAGATGGTAAAAATAAATTTAATTGCGGAACGACATGTTACAGAGATTGATGGAGCCGAGCAAGAGAGAGAGACATTTAGTGTTGCCAGTCTTAAGGATAAAATTATTTCTATATTAATTTGTTGGTATTGCCAATACGTAGTACAGATGTATTCATACATAACCACTATGAATTATTTAAATTTGCCCGATTACTACAGTAGATTTAGAACGGCCCTTTGGTTGGCTGAAATGGATTTTATCACCTAGGCGCCATTTAAACTCCTTAGTTTAAAATCGGAAAATATAGAAAAAATACTAATTGTTTATTACGAAAATTATATAAATAATTTAAAAAAAAATACAAACAGCTCATTTTAATTTTGTTTATAACAACTACCTATAATTTTTCTGAATTTCGTAACGGTGATCCAGTACATCGTGCTTTTTATCGACTTATAAAATGTGTGTCCTCGCACTATTGAGACGTCAACACATAATTTCTCCCGTCATCCGGGCTTTGGTGATGGGATGTACCTGAAAATAACTGACTCTAATTATTTAAATGAAAACTTGCACTTTTTTCATATTCAGAATTCAAAAACATTTATTTGTAAGAATCAAGGATGATACAGACTGGAATAGCAATCGCCATAGTACAGATCGTCCACAGAAAAATAGTTCGATCATTAAATCTAGATGGCGCTGAAATATAGCCAGAGTCTTTGAAAGCAAAACAATAAGACTACTGGTGTTTCATATTACTACAAATGTATTATTTTTCAAAAATATTGCATATTACTGCGTAACTCTTGGCAAGATTTTTGAAATGTCATCTTTCACAATTACTATTAACATAGTTCAAACTACGTAGACATCTACAAAATTGTTTTATTTTTCTGCCCGCAACCTGTTGTGTCTAAAAAAATACATATTCTACTACCGCTTACATGTCGTTATTTTAAATCTTATGAAAACTGGACATTTTCGCGTCCCCGACTTGTTTTTTGTGACATCGGGACACAGTACCTGAGAGCGGGACAGTCCCGTTCAAAACGGGATGTATGATCACATTATGTATAACCAAGGATGATATAGACTGGATTGGCAGTCGCCATAGTACGGATCAACCGCGGTTTTTGTAGTTCGATTATTAAATCTAGATGGCGCTGAAATATAGACAGAGGCTTTGAAGGCAAAACAATAAGAACAATAAGATATTTCATATCACTGCAAATGTATTATTATGCAATATTTTTGAAAAATAATACATTTGTAGTAATATGAAACATCTGTAGTCTTATTGTTTTGCCTTCAACGCCTCTGGCTATATTTCAGCGCCATCTAGATTTAAAAATCGAACTACAAAAACCGCGGCCGATCCGTACTATGGCGACTGCCAATCCAGTCTATATCATCCTTGGTATAACCCACATGAAGTCTGAATGTATAAGCCTTCTGTCATTTCGAGTAACTTGTTCTAACTTGTCCGTTGTTTGTTGCAGCTAAAGAAGATACGCTCTCTGCTGACGGCGAACGCGCACGTCAACTATCCCGCGGAGTTCGCGGCGCACCTCAAGGAGCTGTCCGTGCCGTTTCTAGTCGTCATCAAGGATCTGCGGAGTCAGGTCAGTGGCAGGAGGATTGTTAAGGAATGCTATCGCTACCTGGTCCATCCAAAACGCTCAATACTAATGCCGGCTGTACAGTAAAATTACATAAAGTTTACCACTGACAGTTGGTTTGCCTTCATTTCATATTCAACTTTAACGACCTACAAATAAAGCCAAATTTAGAATACTGTTACCCACGTTTGCAGATTTTGTAATAGCTACTTTATTTGTATAGTTTTAAAGTTGGAAATGAAATGAAGGCAAGCCATCTGTCAGTGGTAAACTAAAAGTAAACGTATTGTACACCTGTACCCAACGGTAAATCAATGTATGCGAAAAGACAATTTGCTGCGCAATCTGCTCACCTATATAATAGAATTTGTAAAGAAATTAATATACATCCGTTGAACCTACATGATTGTAAAAATAAACTTGCTGAATGGTTAACTAAACTTGACTATGAGGAAACTGAGACACTCCTAAGATGGGGGTTTTAATGGCTTTAAAGTATTGAATATATAAAAAAAGTCACAAATTTGTACAATAGTTATAAGTTTACTCTTAAGATTTAGTATTGTTTAACATCAGAATGAAACCACATATTTGTTTTGGAAGAGCGAGGTCTTCTGTTGCAGGCATTATGTATGCCTTTTAGAAGGTCTCAACAATTTGTTTGTACACCATTTTGTTGTTAACAGAAATAAATTATTATTAATTAATTAATTATTCGTCGAGACGAGAGCAAGTGTATATATACATGATGTTCTCGCCTTATTTCGCCCGCTCGGGTCTCGTCTCGGTACGCCTCGGTCGCCGGTCGGTTTTTCGCGGCCGAGTCAAAGGATCTCGTTCGCTCTCGCAGGGCAAACGACGAGCATGTATACACTCGTTCATTTAGTTGCCCGCTAACTGTGTTTACGTGAAGAAGTGTTCGCGATCGGGTGAAAATGTGGTCCAACGAGCATGAAATGGTATTTTTAGAATATTATCAAACGGAACCAGTCATTTGGAAGCCAAAGGATGTGAAACATAAAGACAAACAATATATGTATTGACGAGGCTTGGGTACGAATAAGCGAACAGATGGACATCCCTTTGGCAAAACTGAAAAAAAGCGAGATTCACTCATGGCCAAATACAGCGGCCATAAAAGAAAAGTCAAAGCATCTCTTCAATACGGAGCTAGTGCCGAATCAGTCCATAAACCTATATGGTTTGCTTCGCTTAAGAGTTTATATGCGTAAATAATAGGGTAGTGTCCTGGGTAAAAAAAACACTATTACAATTAGTCCGACATTTAAATTATCAAAAAATATTGAACACGTTTTTTTTCTTTTGTCAATTGAACAAAAAACGACAAAGATAAAGCGCGACAAAGTTCGGGAGTGGGGGCTCGTGACGTCACGGTTCGCTAAAAAGTGTAGCGAATCGTGACGTCACGCGGAACTTCAACATACAATATCTCCGTCATTTTTTGTTCAATTGACAAAAGAAAAAATACGTGTCCAATATTTTTTGATAGTTTAAATGACGAACTAATTAGATTTTTTTAGGAAAGTAGCCTATTATAGTATCTAACAGCACAAAGACAAACGGCAGCAGCAGTTTCTAAGTCCATCATGGCCCGTATCCGCTGTTCAAATGACTCAACGAGTGTGTAGATGGTGGAGACTCGGCTAGAGGCTCTCGACGAGTGTGTACAGCCGGCATAATAGGAATGAGCACAGAATGGTCGAAGGCGTAGTAGTAAGGTGAATCAACTTTTTTGTGCTGTTTACTCAATCCCCAGTTGTTCAAGGGGCATACATCTTCATACTGTTTCATGTTATCCAGGAGTAGGGTTACCATATGTAAATAGAGGGATGCCTGTCTATGGTACCTAAAATGCCTGATTTTTCAGAAAAATGCCTGTCTAAAGCAAAACGCTGTAAGTAATAAGTAAAAGCCAACAGATAATAATGAAGAAGGGTATTTATTACTGATATTTGTCAGAGGTTAAGAATGCCTGTCTCAGACCAATGCCGGCCGCACGCCTGTCTAAACCTTAAAATGCCTGTCAAATGCGGCAAACGCCTGTCATATGGTAACCCTATCCAGGAGACAAAATTTGTGTAATCATAGCAACGGATGGCAACAAAAAGTTGATTCAACCAGTTAAGTTTATTGAGCTTTTGGTGTCAAATTGTACATCATATCATAATTTTATTCCGTGGTGTCTTTGACCTATGGTCTCTTAAGCCGAGGGTCGTGGGTCCGAGTCCGGGCTCGCACCTCTGAGTTTATCGGAATTTAAGTGCGAAATTACGTTTGTAATTTACTATGAGCTTTACGGTGAAGGAAACATCGTGAGGAAACCTGCATACACCTGCGAAGAAGTTCAATGGTGTATGTGAAGTCCCCAATCCGCACTGGGCCCGCGTGGGAACTGCGGCCCAAGCCCTCTCATTCTGAGCGGAGGCCTGTGCCCTGCAGTGGGACGTATATAAGCTGGGATGATGATGATGACTTAAATAATATAGTTTTTTCGCTACAGCGGTTTAAGCGTGAAGGGTTAGCAGACATACAGAGTTATTTTTAACCCCCGACGCAAAAAGCGGGGTGTTATAAGTTTGACCGCTATGTGTGTGTGTCTGTCTGTGGCATCATAGCTCTTAAACGGGTGCACCGATTTGAATGCGGTTTTTTTTAATAGTAAGCAGGTTTCTTGGCGATGGTTCTTAGATATGTTTCATCAAAATTGGTTCAGCCGTTTCAACGTTATCAGCTCTTTTGTTAGCTGCGGAAGGGATCTTAGACGCATAACGGGCATTGACTTAATGTTCAAACATGCGAGTCACATAATTGCGTTGGGGGTTTTTAAAATTTTTAATTTATAGTTATCGCAATAATAGTATAAGTAAGGATTAGTTTAAGACATTTTGTATATGGTCTGATCTTTACAGGTTGTCAGGGAGGCGTGCATAACGATAGCCCACATGGCGAAGGTGCTGAAGAACAAACTGGAACAGTTCAGTTTATACATACTGCAGGAACTCATCAACCTCATACAAAATGCTGCCAAGGTAAGAATTCAACAGTGTTGTTGCTATAGCGATAGTTTCGCTACCGACAGTTTGACCTTGAGAAATAGTCGATAGTCCGATAGTAGCCGAACATGCTTTGATCAATTATACCTGTAGATCCACAGTCGCGCGCCCGAAAATGTCCGAGCCAAATGAGCGCCACTTTGATAAAAGTGGCCTTCTTTTTTCTCAGTATGTTGCGTGAAATTGTCAAGTTTAGCTGTCAAGTGTCAACCGAAATTCGACTGTAATGAAGTAAAGACTAGGTTCAAATTTCTGTGTAGGTGATGATTTTAATTGTTATGCAAACAAATAAAAAAGTTCGGACATTTTTTGAAGGGGATTTTGTTCGGCAATGTGTATCTTCAGTTATAATTGATCAAAGCGAACATGTAAATAATTTATATTGAATTTTATTTGTAAGGATAGATGGTCGAAAATTGCGCTATGATTCTTAGTTCTGTCCCACTTACACGAGTCGAAAATATGGCGGACGGATTTGGTCGAGTAGGCAATCGGTCAACCAATGACAGCGCAAGATCTTAGCGCGCGTAGGATTCTTATGTGCCGTTGGTACATCGAAGTTTCCCGCGCTAAAAAATCGGCCTTCTGCGCAGGTACACCGAGAGGAATTCTAAGTTGAGTTGAACTGTACTATCGAAAACATCGACATGCTGCAATACTATCGATAGTATCGATACTATTAGGACTAGATGGCCTAGTGGTTAGAGATCCTGACTATGAAGCTTGAGGTCCCGGGTTCGATTCCCGTGTCGGGGCAGATATTTGTATGAAAAATACGAATGTTTGTTCTCGGGTCTTGGGTGTTTAATGTGTATTTAAGTATGTATCTATCTATTTAAGTATGTTTTTCCGTTGCCTAGTACCCATAACACAAGCTTTCCTTAGCTTACTTTGGGACTAGGTCAATTGGTGTGAATTGTCCCGTGATATTTATTATTTATTGATCTTTAGCACTATTACTTATTTTCATCAATCGATAGTCAAGGGTCGATAGTTTCGATAGACTGATTTTCAAGGCCACTATAGTATCACAATATTATCGGTAGACTATCTCTATCGCAACAACACCAGAAGGCAACGTGGCCGGCGCTGACTATATGGGTCATCATTTCAGCCGAAAGACGTCCACTGCTGAACATAGGCCTCCCCCAAGGCTCGCCAAACAGATCGGCCCTGCGCCATCCGCATCCAATGCGTTCCCGCTACCTTAACCAGGTCGTCGCTCCATCTTGTTGGAGGCCTACCTACACTGCGTCTTCCGGTCCGCGGACGCCACTCGAGAACCTTTCGGCCCCATCGGCCGTCAGTTCTACGGGCGATGTGCCCTGCCCACTGCCACTTAAGTCTAGCGATTCTTCAAGCTATGTCCGTGACTTTAGTTCTCGCGCGGATTTCATCATTTCTAAAGACATTTCTTTCTTGACTATATGGGTGAATCAACTTTTTCTTGTCATCCGATGCTAGGTTACAGAATCTTTGTCCCCTGGATAACCTAAGCATTTTTCTATGAAACAGTATGAAGACGTCACTTGGGACGACTGGGGACAGTAAACACAACACGAAAACGTTGATTCGTGCGTTCGTAGTCTGAAACAAGTTCGGCGAACGCATTTGGTGAACCAAGTGTGTAATATTGATTGACGCCATTAAAAAATAATTCGAAGATACGACTCCGGTAAAAAAATGCTTTATTTTAGCCCCGAAAACCAGATTAATTAACTGCAAAATTAAGATTTTTTGTTGCTTTAAAACAATAGTCTAGACGACTAAAAAAACTGTTTAGTCCGTCAGTTAGATTATTAAAAAATATTGTACACGTATTTTTTCTTTTGTTTGACAACCAAAAAATGACGACGATACAGTGCTTAGAAATTTCGAGTGACGTCACTATGGTACAATTTTTACCTAGGAGTGACGTCACAAGCCCCCACTCCGGAAGTTCGATGATCTACGCCTTTGTCGATTTTTAATAATTTGATAAACCAAAAAATGCGTGTCCCATATTTTTCCATACGGACGGACTAAATAGAATGACATATTTTTACCCCATTCGTCATTCCTATTAAATAGTTAGATGATTGAGTTGGCGAACAAGTGACGTCATAAGTTGGTATTGTCATTCAAACTATGGGAGAATTGTGTTTTGACAGCTCATAAAAAGTACGTCAGTTGATTAGTGGTGTCAACATCCCTATTGTCGCTTAACCCCCCCTCTTTCCCGCAGGTGGTATCTTCAGCGGGTACGGTGTGCGTGCGCTACATAGTGACGTACGTGCATTGCCCGCGGCTGGTGCCCGTCATTGCCACCAATCTCACCACCAACAAGTCCAAAGAGATACGCTCCACGCTCAGGTAACTATAAAACGCTAGTTTACATCCAATGTTTACATCCACTAAACGTAGATATAGATATAGTTATTAAGATGTAGGTATAGTTTTTTAACTAAGGGACCCAATACATCCCTGTATTGTTTTTTTTATATACTTAATTATTATTTTTTTTTTTACTTAATTCTATGTTTGTATGGTTTTTTAGTTTGTAATTTCTATCTACAGCCATTGTCCGTCCACTGCTGGACGTAGGCCTCCCTCATATTGCGCCAAAATTCGCGATGTTGGGCTTCCCTCATCCACCCACTGCCAGCTGTCCTCCTAAGGTCATCAGTCCAACGTGTTGCAGGGCGTCCCACACTACGCTTTCCTAAACGTGGTCTCCACTCCAGGACACGTCTGCTCCAACGATCGTCAGTTGTACGGCAAACGTGACCAGCCCATTGCCACTTCAGCGTGCTAATCCTTCGGGCTATGTCAACGACTTTCGTCTTTTGTCTTATATGCTCGTTGCGGACCCTATCTCTCAACGAGATTCCGAGCATAGCCCTCTCCATGGCACGCTGAGCGACTTTGAACTTATGGACTAGTCCTCCTGTGAGTGTCCACGTTTCTGCAGCGTAAGTCATAACGGGTAGGACGCACTGGTTAAAAACCTTTGTCTTCAGGCATTGTGGCAGGGATGACGTCAAGATATGACGAAGCTTCCCAAATGCTGCCCAGCCCAATCGAATTCTTCTATCGGCTTCTTTCTCGAAGTTGTTTCTACCAAGCTTAATGACTTGTCCTAGGTAGACATACTCCTGAACAACTTCGAGGGCCGAATCTCCGACGAACAGGGGCTCAGGGATGACGTGATCGTTGAACATGACCTTTGTCTTGTCCAAATTCATCCCAAGCCCCACTCGTCGCGAAGCATCATTAAGGCTGTTCAGCATTTCCGCCAAATCCTGCAATGATTCCGCCATAACAACTATGTCATCGGCAAACCTGAGGTGAGAGATGTACTCGCCGTTAACGTTTATGCCACGTCTTTTCCAGTCCAGGGTCTTAAAGACATCCTCTAGTGCGTTAGTGAATAGCTTAGGGGATATAACATCCCCCTGCCTCACTCCTCGACGCAACTGGATGGGTTCTGTCTCCTGATCCTGTACTTGGACGGACATCGTGGCGGCATCATACAGACATCTCAGCACCTCAATGTAACGCCAATCGACTTGGCATCGCTGCAAGGATTCCAGAACCGCCCAGGTCTCGATGGAGTTGAAGGCTTTTTCGTAGTCCACAAATGCCAGACACAGGGGCTGATTGTACTCGTGAGTCTTCTGTACAATCTGCCGCACTGTGTGTATGTGATCCACGGTGCTGTAGCCTTTTCGGAACCCGGCTTGTTTTGGTGGCTGGAAGTCGTCAAATCTTTTGGCGAGACGATTCGTGATAACCCTCGAAAACAACTTGTAGACGTGGCTCAAGAGCGAAATCGGTCTGTAGTTCTGTAAGAGCAACTTGTCTCCTTTTTTATGGAACAATACGACCACGCTCCTGTTCCACGCCTTCGGTGTTATACCGTTTTGGAGAACGGCATCAAACAACTTCTGGAGCTCTTTTAGGAGCGGTGTCCCACCTGCTCGCAGCAACTCAGTTGTGATACCGTCCTCACCCGGTGCTTTATTGTTTTTCATCTGTTTGAGGGCTATCCTAATCTCGCCGACGTCAATTTCCGGAAGGTCCTCCGTGTGGTGGCGGGTCAGAGTGGCTCTCTCATCTTGAACGTCTTGGGTCACTAGTTTCGAGGCATGCGAGGCATACAGGGTATCGTAGAATTTCTTGACTTCCGCGAGAACTTCTGGTTTGGACGTAACGTGTCTGCCATCCGCAGTCTTGAGCTTTGTTATGTGACCTCTCCCAAGCTGCTGATTAAACACTTTGGACCCCCTATTACGCTCGATCGCTTCCATTACGGTGCGAGTATTGGAGCGCCGGAGATCGCGTCTAATCAGCTTTTTGGTCTGAGAGTTTTGTGCTCGGTATGCTAATGCATTGGCCTGCGTTTGCGCCATTTCACGTCTCTTCGTTCGTTCGCTCGTTCGTTCGTTCGTTTGTAATTTATTATATTGTAATTTGAAAAGATGACTTCCTGCCAAGTTTCTTGCGGCGCATTCTTCTTGGCAATGATGGTCCTTACGAAGGCGCTGGTAGTTTTAAAAAAAGTGACATGTAAAAGAGTCCTTTGCGGCCTACTTGCAGAATAAACGCTTTGATTTTTTTTTTGAATGAGGGTTACAGTAAAATTACATAAAGCTTACCACTGACAGATGGCTTGCCTTCATTTCATATTCAACTTTAACGACCTACAAATAAAGCCAATTTTAGAATACTGTTACCCACGTTTGCAGATTTTGTAATAGCTACTTTATTTGTATGGTGTTAAAGTTGGAAATGAAATGAAGGCAAGCCATCTGTCAGTGGTAAACTAAAAGTAAACGTATTGTACTGTGATGGGCTAGTTGCCTCTAAAGGCTCAGTTTCTTTGGTCGATAATTCGGTCGATACACTGTGAGTGGTGACTCCCCGTGGGTGGTATAACGACTATACTCAACGCCGTATATAGATTCCAAAAAAACTACCAGTGTGTTGCCAATAAAATGAAAAAGTTTTGCATCGTTAAGTTTTAATTTTTCTAAATATAATACATAAGTAATTTATTTATATGTAATTGTAAAGTTAAAGTTAAATACAACCGCATAAATAAATAATTTAATATCAATATTAATTTCACCTACAGATATTTGGTTGAAACTGTTTTGTAGAAGGAAAGTTCATATTACAGTGGTAATACTTCAGGTTTAAACAACATTTGGATACTATTAATGTTATAATTTGCGTACCTATAAACTATTTACAAATATTTTTGATATGCACTTAGAAATGTTGACAACAAATCACGTATGTCAAACTTTATGGTAAACATGGCGACCGCAGGGCCACCATGACATCTCCAATTGTCACTTCATTCGGCATCTGCGGGGCTACTCCGAAAGTCGAAAATCGAACTTCGTATCGTAGCGTCTTGCTCACTCTCGTATTAAATGCCATTTGCGAGTGCGGGACGGCACGATACGAAGTTCGAATTATGATCTTCGTAGTATAAGGCCTGACGTTTGGATTGATCGAATGCTTTCTGTACTCGTGATAATTTTCGTTGTTGAGTTTTTGTTTCCTGTTAAGTTTTCTGTTAAGTTTTGTTATTATGTTTTGTTCGTGGGTTTTGCATTTACGCAAGTAACATGGAACCGGTACCGTCTCACAGGGACGAGAATCTTCCTCCTTCTCCACCAAGGAAGCGTCCTAGAAGTCATATGAGTGTCAATTCAAGTCAATTGATTGTGATAAATTTTGGCACATGGATAGTTCAAAATCAAGGTATTCATGTGCAACACACATTGCACACAATACGGTATGCGTAGGTATACTTATAGGAAACATCAAAAACTTGGGATAATCTTTACACTTTAACAACAAATTAATTATGACTAGGTATTTTTTATTAATGTGCATGGGTTGGTTACATCTGGAAGGTCACAATGACAATGACACTTGTGTCAGTTACGTTCGGCCATCTTTGGTAACTTTTTTGGAATCTATATACGGCGTTGAGTATAGTGAAACTCGTAAGTCGACAGCTCGGTCGATATACAGCGTGCGACGACGTCTCGCAGGCGGTATAACGAGTAGTGAAACTCATTATGTCGATAACTGTTCCCCGAATGCGGGTCCTATCGACTGATGAAACTGTGCCAGTAAGGTCCGTTTGACAATTTGAACCTAAGTTGGATTTATATGGAAAAGCGCACAACGAAAACGGATTGTATTTCTTAACAGTTGGCATTATAAAAGAAAACGAAGTTCGCGACTTTGCGAAGAATTCGTAAATCCCTATCTCGCGGGATCTATGCCATTTTCAGAGTCGGATTATTTCCATACCAAATTTATTTTTTAATTCAATTCAAATTATTTATTGCATAATATGTTGTTAAATTAGATGTTACAATAATATATACAAGTCCAATACATAAAGCCTGATAGGGCACAGAAATATTACAACTAACAATTTGAAATTATTCAGCGATTTAATAGTAATAAGGGAACGTACCCATACTACGTGACCCGTTTAGGGGGGGGGGAGGGGGTCACCAAAAATACCACGCCTGGTCACGAACGGGGGGGAGGGGGTTTAGGTTTTCATCACGTAGTCAACAAACTCTAGTCTTTAGTCTACCTATAGGCAAATCTCGCAAATCTATATTAATACACCGGCGTGAAGCAGCAGTAATCCTGCTTGCGTTTCGTACGGTCAGTGAGAGTGCCGGGGGCCCAATACCTCACCCCTTCCCTCTCCCCCTCCCTCTCCCCCTTCCCCTATTCCCTCTCCTTTAGGGCCGACAACGCACTGGCATCGTGTAAAGCGCTGCGGGTGTCTATGGACAGTGGTGTTCATTTAACATCAGGTGACCCACTAGTTCGTTTGTCTGGCCTATCTAACATAAAAAAAAAAAAAAAATAATAATAAAAGCCAAATATGAGCCAAATTATTATTTTTTAACTTTCTGTTTTCAAAAAATGATTTAAAATCATATTTATAAATTACTACGTGAAAACTAAAGGGGGAAGGGGGGGGGTCTTGGAAAATACTACGGGCGGTCACCGAGGGGAGGGAGGGAGGTAAAAAATTGCAAAAAATGGGTCACGTAGTATGGGTACGTTCCCTATTAACAGACAGACACAATTGGGAATGTCTAAAAAAATTACCAGTGGCTTTTATATTTTTTTTTGTATAGAAAAGTCAATTATACACTGTCAAATTTCTAAATCTATGTAAATGCGTATGATAAGGCTACCCCTTTAATTATTTTTTGCGTGCTGTAACTAGTGTCACTTTACTGGCGCTGTCAAAGTGCTAGATGTCAGGCAGCGGGTCCAAATCAAACTCCGTAGTATAATCCACGCGTAAATTGTGAAGAATTCTAACCACACAGAATAAAGTACGACTTGGACCGTTCACGCAATTTACACCAATGTCAAATGAAGATCATTGTTTATTTGTTATGTAAAAAAATCATTACATAATATTAAAATTAAATAACTGCAGCATACGAGTTAAAAAGTATTTAATCTCGAAATGGTTTTCGATTTACATTATTCGTATTACATACATTGCAAAAAAATAGACATCCCCAATTTCACGTGGGCTTTACGAGGTTACGTATAGTATTAATGAAGCGAAGCGCTTTGTGCGTATGGTCATAATATTAACAACATAAGGGTTGCTAAACTACTTTGTATGTTTCAGTGAAGTGCTGGTGTTGCTGTTGGAGAAGTGGTCGCAACAAGCCTTAGACAAGCAGATGTGCGTCATCCGGGACGCCATCCGCCGCGCATGCGTCGACGCCGACAGCACGGCGCGCACGCACGGAAGGAGGTTAGTCCCACACATACACACAGGCTACTGCACTCAACTCGTCATAAGTGCCTAGCATTAATCAATTAATATTTTAATCATCTTAGTAATTTGAAAATTTAATTGCAATTAATCTGTTAGTTGCATATTACAATTAATTTATTTAAATTTACTCATGTTAATTGCAAGATACAATTATAATAATGCAACTAATATTTTTAAATGTTATAAGAAACAATTAAAACTAACAATTAATAATCATGTTTCACTGCATCCACACAATATATAATTTCTTATATTATTTCTATTTACATCATTTAAATTTGATTAAAGTTTAATTGCAGGAATAGTTTGCGATTAATTGTTAATTGAAAAACTAACAGTTAACAATTGATCAATTGTTAATAATAAGTACATACAATAACAATTATCTTAAAACTAAAAACCTTAAAAAAAATACTATTTAAAAAAAAAAAGCAGTCAGTCAAATAACCCACCCCGGATCGTACCAGGCGCAAAGGTGCCAAATATACTTGACGCATTTCCCCGTTGCACCGCGATAGACAACCTTTGCACCAGGAACGACCCAGAGCGAGGGTCAAGACACAGAATAAGTACAGAAATAAATCTACAAAGTGCGCTCGAGCAACGCACACATAGACACTGCTCACAGACACGATATCTCGGAACAGTCCGGAACAGTTCGAGCGCGACTGCTACCCGCTTGAGGCGCGCGCTGTGGTCGCGCGTCAGTGGAATTTTTCGAGGCGCGCGCTGTGGTCGCGCGTACTTATTTATTTTGTGTCGCGCGTCTGTGGAATTTTTCGAGTGCAATAATGGAGCAACAAAAAAAAGGTTATTATAGGTAACTGTTCAGTGGACGGTTGTTTAAATTCAACCCTAAACGGTGAATGGTCGTTTTTTAAGCTACCAGTGGTTTCAGAGAGGTAAGTTTAGTAGGTATCTGCTTGTAATTCGATGGTTCATTTTAACGTTACATAGAATAGTTAGATAGGTAAGCACCTCGCCCCGACTCCCAAAGTAATAATAGTTTCCTATTTTGAATCAGTATAAATAAACGTTACCTTACAAAAATGTGGTTAGGTACTTATACCTAACTACATTTTTGTAAGGTAAATTCATGCCACTGATATTACGTAAGTTGAAAACATGTTTTTTTGTTTGTATAGATATTGTGTTGTTTTTAGTGTCATTAGATAAGTTTAGGTCTAAAACCGATAGGACAATGGAAATTGTATAACTAGGATAATCCGTTTAGAAGTTATTAGGGATTTTCGATAGTGAAAATTGACAAACGCTAAATTTTGTAGGTAGGTATTTTAATTATTATTATTTTATATTTCCATTCTTCCCGTTTTAATATCAACAATAAATCAAACAACTAGAAACGAGTGCCACTTTCACGATAAGTTTTATGTGCATATGCCATAATTGACAACCCTAGAGCGACCGCCGAGCGTAGGTATGAAAAGTGAAGTACATACACTTGATTTACTTCTGTACTTATTTATTTTGTGGTCTTTGGACCACTGTCTTTGGACTGTGGACTTCTTTAAAAAAAAGTTTTGCCTCGGAACCCCAACAACCAGTCGTCTCCACCGCGAGCGGGACAAACAAATAATTGGTGAGCGCCGAGTACTTTTCGCGCTATTTAATAGCTGCCATTTCAGCAGCCGCTCCCCCCATCCTCAAGGTGCGACCAAGGTGCGAAGAGGCAAAAGTACTGACGCACGTGGCGTCCCAAAGCAAGCACTTTCCCTTTTGCCAGGGCACCAAGGTCAAACCGTCAGGCCTTTTACCATCTGCCCTGCTAAGACCTGGAGGCTCCAACAGGCTGTTTTAAGATAATTGTTATTATAGGTACTTATTGTTAATCATTTCTATAGTTCTAAATTAATTTTAGTTATTATTATTATGTTTTTAAGTTAGATATTTAGTTTATAGTTTTTAGGTTTTAAAGTGAATAAAAATAAATTAATAATTGTTAATTGGTACTAGCTGTTGCCCGCGACTCCGTCCGCGGAGAATAGTATTGGTTTGTAGTACATGCTATGTATCAGAGATGGCGCTGTATGTGAAAAAAGATTTTCCCGCTTTCTGTTGAAATTTTTCCTGAATTTTCTTTGCTATAAACCTCACGGAGCCCGAGACCTTTCCAACGAATGCAAAACCGTGGAAATCGGTTCGTGCGTTCTGGAGTTATAGCGTCAGGAAGGAAAACCCGACTTATTTTTATATAGTAGATTTCACAATTAACAACTAATCAATTGTTATTTTTAATTGTACCTTGCCTTTGATCAATTATAACTGAAGATACACATTGCCGAACAAAATCCCCTTCAAAAAGTGTCCGAACTTTTTTATTTGTTTGCATAACAATTAAAAACATCACCTGCACAGAAATTTGAACCTAGTCTTTACTTCATTAAAGTCGAATTTCGGTTGACACTTGACAGCTAAACTTGACAATTTCACGCAACGTACTGAGAAAAAAGAAGGCCACTTTTATCAAAGTGGCGCTCATTTGGCTCGGACATTTTCGGGCGCGCGACTGTGGATCTACTCTACAGTTATAATTGATCAAAGTACCTTGCAATTAAATTTTGCCCAACACTGGGCCTAGGTATATGTATTTTTCAAGTCTGGAACTGTACCCTGTCTATTTGTTTCTGAGTTAGTACTAGAAAAACAGAATGCACGTAATTGGTCAGCGATAAGGACGATGCACCGGCACATACGTCCCACACTGCGGGGCACATATTTAAATATTGTTATCTACTACTTTAAATTACATAATTATGATTAATAGATGAATAAACATGACATGTGATTATTTGAGGTGCCACGAGAAAAATCAAAAAATGACGAGAAATATTACGAATATTCCAACAAACGGCATGTAAGCCGAGCCCGCCATCGGCGTGCGATTGTTGACGCCCACTGACAGTTTCTTGTCCCTTTCATTTGCATACAAAAGTGCAACAGACAGAACGCCTTGCGAACTCTGTTAAATAGACAGGATATAGGTATATTTTTTAACCCTAGACAGTTTTGAACATTACTTTACTTAGCATTACTACTAAGTCAGAACATCAAGTTTGTCTAGGTAAAAACATGGTGATTGAATAGCTCGTTCAAATGGCTTGTTTAAAAAAAAAATAACTCTAAAAACCCCAGAAAAAAGACCAGCGTTGGAAATCGAACCCAGGCCCTCAGCATTCCGTGCCGCGTGCCGTTCCCCTACACCACCACTGGCCACTGGTGGTGGTTTTTTCTGTGCATCCATGTTTCAGTTTGTATTTAGTATGAAATGTACTAATAGTTGCCAGCCGCTACAATAGTTGCTTCATTTTGACGACCAGATGGCCTAGTGGTTAGAGAACCTGACTATGAAGCTTAAGGTTCGATTCCCGAGTCGGGGCAGATATTTGTATGAAAAATACGAATGTTTGTTCTCGGGTCTTGGGTGTTTAATATGTATTTAAGTATGTATCTACATATCTATATAAGTATTTTTATCCGTTGCCTAGTACCCATAACATCACACCAATTTCGATCAATTTGGACCCCTCCCCCCCCCCCCCCCCCTTGTCGCACTTATTACTATGAACATCGCCATTATTTTGTTCTAGTGTCACAGATCGCTTGACCCCCCCTCCCCCTATACTAAACGCCGTATATAGATTCCAAAAAAGTTACCAAAGATGGCCGAACGTAACTGACACACGTGCCATTGTCATTGTGACCTTCCAGATGTAACCAACCTATGCACATTAATAAAAAATAGTCATACTAATATTTTGTTGTTATTTAAGTGTAAAGATTATCCCAAGTTTTTGATGTTTCCTATAAGTATACCTACGCATACCGTATTGTGTACAATGTGTGTTGCACATGAATACCTTGGTTTTGAACTATCCATGTGCCAAAATTTATCACAATCAATTGACTTGAATTGACACTCATATGACTTCTAGGACGCTTCCTTGGTGGAGAAGGAGGAAGATTCTCGTCCCTGTGAGACCGGTTCCAGGTTACTTGCGTAAATGCAAAACCCACGAACAAAACATAATAACAAAACTTAACAGAAAACTTAACAGGAAACAAAAACTCAACAACGAAAATTATCACGAGTACAGAAAGCATTCGATCAATCGAAACGTCAGATGCCGAATGAAGTGACAATTGGAGATGTCATGGTGGCCCTGTGGTCGCCATGTTTACCATAAAGTTTGACATACGTGATTTGTTGTCAACATTTCTAAGTGCATATCAAAAATATTTGTAAATAGTATATAGGTACGCAAATTATAACATTAATATATAAATAAATAAGTATATCATACTACAATGCCGCCGGATATCATACTACAATGTAATTCTCAATAATGATTTTATAAATAAATTTATTCTTATTCTTATTCTTATAATAGTATCCAAATGTTGTTTAAACCTGAAGTATTACCACTGTAATATGAACTTTTCTTCTACAAAACAGTTTCAACCAAATATCTGTAGGTGAAATTAATATTGATATTAAATTATTTATTTATGCGGTCGCATTTAATTTTAACTTTACAATTACATATAAATAAATCACTTATGTATTATATTTAGAAAAGTTAAAATTTAACGATGCAAAACTTTTTCATTTTATTGGCAACACACTGGTAGTTTTTTTGGAATCTATATACGGCGTTGAGTATAAATGTGTGACGTAATGTATGGATGGCCCCCAAGCTCGCTTAGCTTACTTTGTGACTAGGTCAATTGGTGTGAATTGTCCCGTGATATTTATTTATTAATATTTATTTGCAAAGCTCCTAACGCCTGTTGGTTTCCAGAGCGTACTGGGCGTACAAGCGCGTGTTCCCCGCCGACGCGGAACAGCTGTTCGCGCGCTTGGACGCGGCCGCGCAGAAGCAGCTCGAGCGGGAGCGGAACCTCGGCAGCGTCGACAGCCTCCAACACGTCGGCACCGGTAACACGCGTCAACGGGATGCCAGTTGCGATTCATTTGCTCGGGTGTCCCGAAACTCAATGATAACTAACGTTTAAAAACCTCCTCAAAGCTCACCTATAGGTAAACCGTTTGAGCACCGATGAGAAATATTAAACTTTGAAGGGTGCTTTTTGTTAGGAAAATATGAGTTTGACCCGATAGCCCAGACAACCGGATAGCCTAGTTATTAGAGAACCTGACTACGAAGCTTGAGGTCACGGGTTCGATTCCCGGTCGGGGCAGACATTTGTGTGAATAATACGAGTGTTTGTGCTCAAGTCTTGGGTGTTTAATATGGATTTAAGTATGTTTGTTTATCCGTTGTCTAGTACCCATAGTACAAGCTTTGCTTAGTTTGGGACTAGGTCAATTGGTGTGAATTGTCCCGTGATATTTATTTATTATATAAAAAAAACACGTGCTCATTATTTTTTCATGTTCTCAAACACAAGTAGTAGTAGTAGTAGTCTCATGTAGTCAAACCAGTAAATATTTGCAACTTGCTTGGAAAAAAATTTTCTATAGAAGTTAAAGGGTGTAGTCGGTCACTTTTCAGTACTTTGGAGGCCAATTTCTCCAAATAGGCTGGGTTGAGTTTGGGCAGCTAAAAAAATATGGGTCTGTTATATTAGACTACTCTCTAACATATCTTTCTATATAAATAAATCCTTGTTAGTTTGGAACTAGAGCAAAATTGGTGTCGATCGTCCTATCGTTTATTTATTTATTAGGGTATTACATTTTTAGGGTTCCGTAGTCAACTAGGAACCCTTATAGTTTCGCCATGTCTGTCTGTCTGTCTGTCCGCGGCTAAACTCAGGGACTGTTAGTACTAGAAAACTGTAATATATTAGTCACGCCGACAGTGGTTAAATAAATAAAACTAAAAAAATTTTTTTTAGGGTACCTCCCATAGACGTAAAGTGGGGGTGATTTTTTTTTCTCGACTAACCCTATAGTGTGGGGTATCGTTGGATAGGTCTTTTAAAACCATTGGGGGGGTTGCTTACATGATTTTTGTATTCAGTGATTTTTTTGCGAAATATTCAACTTTAAAGTGAAAAATTTCATTAAAATCGACCGTCCCCCCCCCTCTAAAATCTAAACTGTTGGGTGGAAAAATTTGAAAAAATTCAAAATGGTAGTAAATATATTAAATTTACAAGGAAAATTATAGCGGCTAAGATTGCTTGGGAATTATTTGTAGTTTAAGAGTAAATAGTAGCCTGTATTAAACATACCGTCACTACTTTGAAAAACTCGTATCTCAAATCAGCATGTAAACAAAACTGAACCTTGATACGCGCGTAATAAAGTTCACTTTGCCAAATTAACGATTTTGAGATACGAGCTTTTTTCAAAGTATTGACGATACCTAACTTGGAAGATTCCGTACACATACGAAATCCTTAGAAAAATATTACATGATTTTTTCGTAATGGCTACGGAACCCTATCTTGGGCGTGTCCGACACGCTCTTGGCCGGTTTTTTTAATTTGAATTCGTTTAATCCAGCGACAAATGAACTACGCGGCTAATCTATGCTATTATCTTACTTTATTCATTTGCATCGTCAAGATATAATTATCGCGGGACCGGCGGCGGGCTGGATATCTTTTGGGCCAGAGCGGGCCCGCGGGCCATACTTTGCCCATCACTGGCTTAGACACTAAAACTGTCATATTTCTTTGCAGAGAGGCGAGCCATCACCAGTCCCCGCAGCCCGTCTGTCAGTGTGTCAGGTTGGTGTGTCCAGTAACCGGAACTAAAAGCTTATACCAATCACTAGCTGCAACGCATGATCCAATAATGCCCCGCACAGTATCGACCGTTTGTTCTGATCCACCAGAGCTGTGTTTAGTATCGAGCTTACCCCGTCGCACGATCGGCTACCGTTCACGCAAAATGCCCTACGCTACCAACGATTTTTGGTTCATTCTGTTTACGTACTACATGCTAGAAAAAACGAAATTGTGCTTTTATACGATAATTATATACTGAATGTTAATATATATCGTTAGAAAGCTGAGATTACACACTACTCACACTAGGTTTCTAAAATATCATTGCTATTTCTAACTCACCTGATAGTAACGAAAATTATGTATTATTATTTTGTTTCAATTATTTTCACTCTAACCTCAAAACATTTTGCCACATTGCTGAATTTACTGACACACACATTTCCACTACACTATTTTGAACTTAATTAGTTTAAGAATCGATTACACACATTAGTTTACCATATTAATACTTTATCACTACACAAAAACAAATCCGCACAACTCGCACCCGTCACAGATTGTATCGGACTGGTGCAAAATTTGTTCGCCGTTACATTTTGATTAATTCACCAAAAATAAACGGATGCTTGAATTTTGACCAATAAAAAATATTTTGAGGCAAAAATGACAACAGTCTGGGAAAAATATAGCCAATAGCCTGAAAGTTAAACGAAACTACTAAAATAAATTGGCTAATCACGAACAATTCGTTATGCGCCACTGCGGCGCGCGGGACGCTATCGGCCCGAAAAAGTTACGCGCCAGCGCGGCGCGCGGCACGTTCCACGGGTTAAGTATCGAGCTTAAAGCTGCCCGTAGGTGAATCAACTTCTTGACACCCGTTGCTATGTTTTTTTTTTTTTTTGACTACGCTACCTCTGACATTAGTCTATGAGTCTGTGTCTACTTAATCCTTACCATTCCAGTTCTCATACTGGATCTTTCTACTTCCCTTCCTCATCCTTACTATTGGGTTACCGACCCTTCACACTAGTGTTCCTATTCTAACTTATTTATCTAATAATTATTTACATACATTTTTGTTTCTTATCTTACATTCCGGCCTCTCTATCACTCTCGTCTATCTCTTAAGGGGTACGTATCAAAATATATAAAGTTTAAAACAAATAATGCACGAAATACATAATGGTCATTTGATATAATGCAATTTTCTTGGAAATTTTCAACTTACAGGATTTTCATAAAATAAACCTAACCTAACCTAAACCAATCTGTAGATTACACGATTAAAAAAAATCGTTTAATCAATAGTTTCATAGAAAATTTTAGTATGTATTATGACCATTATGTATTAACTTTATATATTCTGATACGTACCCCTCTTAAGCCGTCCACTTTGTCACTCTCCATCTTATATTCTCACTTTTGCTATGATTACGGGTGAATCAACTTTTTGTGGGGTTCACTCTGTCCCCGGTAGCCCAAGTGACACTTCATACTGTTTCATAGAAAAATGCTTAGGTTGTCCAGGGGACAAAGTTTGTGTAACCATAGCCTCCTGAGGCCCACGAAAATATTGTTACTTTAACGTTTTCAACGCCAACGACACATAGGTGTCACATACAACAGTGTCAAACTGATCTTGACACAATGACATAAGATTCAAAGCAGGTTTACGTTTTGTCGAGGCGCGGCGGTGAAAAGGTTGAACTTTATGTCAGTTTTGAGTGAGTTTGATATCATGTTATGGTGTTCGATATGGTGTTCTTTTTTAACAGTCAATTATTTTGATTTATAGGGATGACGACTGGGTTAAAATTTTGTCATTCTAATTAGTCCGTCATTTAGATTATGGAAAAATATGGGACACGTATTTTTTGGTTTATCAAATTATTAAAAAACGACGAAAGATATAGATCATCAAACTTCCGGAGTGGGGGCTTGTGACGTCACCCTTAGGTAAAAATTGTACCATATAGTGACGTCACTCGAAACTTCTAAGCACTGTATCCTCCTCATTTTTTGTTTGTCAAACAAAGGAAAAAATACGTGTACAATTGTTTTTAATAATCTAACTGACGGACTAAACAGTTTTTTTTAGTCGTCTAGCCTATTGTGTAGTTATTATTGGGACACTTTTGCACCTAACTGTAGTCCGCGACTCCGCTCCGCATTACCTAGCTACGCTTCATTAGACAGGCATACAAAAATCCACCAATAGGAGAGTTTAAGTGTCCGACAAAACTTGGAATCGGGTTTGTTGCGTTTCAAAGTCAAAGTGAAAAATATCTTCAGTAAAATATAACAAGCACTTAAACGGTACACGGAAAGTAGATCTCTACATGTCTAGTCAAGTTTTTGAAAAACCGGCCAAGTGCGAGTCGGACTCGCGCACGAAGGGTTCCGTACCATTATCTATAAAAACGGCAAAAAAATCACGTTTTTCTTGTATGGGAGCCCCCCTCAAATGTTTGTTTTATTTTAATTTGATTATTTATTTTTAAAGTGATTACATAACTAAATATTCTGTGAATATTTCAAGCGTCTACCTGTTGCCGTTATCAATATCGAGCAAAAACGAGCAAAAAAATCACGTTTGTTGTATGGGAGCCCCCTTAAATATTTATTTTATTCTGGTTTGTTAGTATTTGTTGTTATAGCGGCAACCGAAATACATCATCTGTGAAAATTTCAACTGTCTAGATATCACGGTTCGTGAGATACAGCCTGTTTACAGACGGACAGCGGAGCCTCAGTAATAGTGTCCCGTTTTTACCCTTTGGGTACCGAACCCTAAAATGAGATTTTAATCTCAAAATGAAGAGCTCTCAACGTACTATAAATTACCAATGGATTAAATACGGATATCTGAAAATCTAATATATAAAAATCTCGTGTCACGGTGTTTGTTATCGAACTCCTCCGAAACGGCTTGACCGATTTTAATTTTTTTTTTCTCCATATTGGTAGATCTGAGAATAGGTCGTAGGCTATTTTTTTATACCCCTATTCTTTGCAGACAGAGTTGCAGGCAACAGCTAGTCTAATATATAAAAATCTCGTGTCACGTCATCATAATTATTATACTAAACGGGACTTATCACGCAAACAATATTTACCTCGACGTTTCGGCCACATTGCGGCCGTGGTCACGAGTTGACTGGGTTATGAGTGAAAATCACGCAAGTTTAAAACTGAATACATCATCATCATCATCATCCCAGCCTACATACATAAAGTTTACCACTGACAGATGGCTTGCCTTCATTTCATATTCAACTTTAACGACATACAAATAAAGCCAATTTTAGAATACTGTTACCCACGTTTGCAGACTTCGCAATAGCTACTTTATTTGTATGGTGTTAAAGTTGGAAATGAAATGAAGGCAAGCCATCTGTCAGTGGTAAACTAAAAGTAAACGTATTGTACGTACGTACGCAGGGCAGGGTCTCAGAATGAGAGGGCTTGGACTGTAGTTCCCACGCAAGCGCAGTGTAGATTGAGAACACACACCATTGAATTTCTACGCAGGTTTGTGCAGGAGTCCTCGCGATGTTTGTCACTTATGCTTTATGAGTGAGTTCGATGTCACATTAGAATAAGTTCTAATAATAGGACATTGGACCTCAGGAGGTTAATAGGGGGCAGTGGCGAAGCGTTAAAATTTTTGCAAGTAAAGCCGGAGCAAAAAACCTAAAAACGTTATCTATCCTCTTCTTGAAAGTGCAGTAATGGAAGAGAAGTGTTTGGTAACTGCGAAAGTTCAGCCAACCCGGGGGGAATCGGGTTCTTAATACCCTTCGCCACTGATAAGGGGAACACAAATACAATGGCGTGTTTTAACCGTAAAAAAGCTGCTCCTAGCGTAGCTATAAAATGTAAGCGATATTGGTGGATTTTTCCTCGCACAGCTCTGGTGGACGCACGGCCTTAGCCCGCCTAATGCTCTGCTGTTCGTTGTGCCATTGGACAATTTTACTGCCGTTTTGTGACTAAAAGTGTGTTATTCGATAACCGGTCAATTTTGTGATAGCCAACCCTTATGTATTTATTTTTAAAATTGCTACTTTAGTAACTATAATTTGACCGAAATTATTTTACCATTGAACTCAGAAACTCTATCTCGCTGATTTTGTATAATTTACCATGAGCTTTACGGTGAAGGAAAACGTAAGGAAACCTACACACGCCTGCAAAAAATCAATGGTGTGTGTGAAGTTCTTAATCCGCACTTGGCCCGCGTGGGAACTACGGTCCAAGCTCGTTCTGAGACCTGTGCCCTGCAGTGGGACTAAATAGGCTGAGATGATGATGATGATAATAATGTAACTATAGTCCATTCGCGTTAAGAAAATAGTGACTCATCGGTGCAACTGCAAAGTAAAGACGTATTCATAATGGAGCAGAAATTCTTCACAATAAATTGATTATTGATTAATATTAACATACTATTTAATTAATGATACCGATACTGTTAAGTAATTATTTTAAAATTTAATCAGAATCGAAATTTAACCGTCTGAATCACAATATTGTTTAAAATATATAAAAACTTATAAATCACTCGTCTTACTCCGCTATGAATTATTCCACTTTTAGTTTTACGAATAGGTGAAGTTTTCATTTTTTAAATTAACTATAAACACGTCTGTACTGTCTGAAGGTCTAACTTCAACTGGTCAATGTGAACACGGCTTTCTAATTTACTATTCTCTAATTGGTCAAGGGGCGTGGTTAAACCAAGTGACAACGATGAGTCACTATTTTCTTAACGCGAATGGACTATAGTACACATTAATAGAAACTAGAATATATAATCTGGGGCCGGGAATCGAAACCAGAGGCCGTATTGTCTAACGCTTCTGACGCTTGCCTCCGCTTTCACCGTCTCTTTCTGTCATCATCTTACACCGTTTGACAGAAAGAAATAGTGATTGCGAAGGCAAGCGTCAGAAGCATTAGACAATAATTAGTTTCGTTAACATCAACCTGGATTCCGAGATATCGAAAAAAAAAATTCTATACTCTCTAAATTTATTTACTTAAAGATTTTCTGTCACGTGGGAATTTCGAAGATTTATTTTTTCCTTCGCCTAAAACATATAGGGAACATGTATACATGCAAAAACTATCCTGAAATATGTTAACTTGGCATCTTTCTAAAAAAAAATTAAATTCGGAAAAAGTGTTTCAAGCTAAAGTAATTTGGTCAAGTTATTGGGCTATCTGTGGCTAAAAAAAATAGAGAAATCTCGAATATGTCTGTATACGTGTTATATTTATATAAATACAGGGTTATTTGTAATTCACTAGCATCCTTTTAACCCTAAACTCCTACCACTTAAACAAACGTTTTTTGTTTTACAGCTTTTGTCATAACTTAATATTTTTGGTGTAATAACGTTTTGAAAATTTGAGATTTCCTCTTATTTTTACGATACTCTGTGTATTTGTACGGGAAAAAAAGTGCTTCATTTTAAAAAGTTGTAGAACAAAAAACATTTGTTTGAGTGATAGGAATTCAGGGTTAAGAGGATGTCAGTGAATTACAAATAACCCTGTATACAGCGTGTTTTTATATATCAAATGTTTTTCAAAATATACAGAGCCAATTTAAAAACAAAAATGTCTGATGTAAAAAATATATATAATATTTTAGAATAAAAAATAGATATTGGCTCTGTAGCGCCGACTAAGTATTTTTATTTATTTACTAACAAAAGATATATCTAGAAAATCCTATATAAAAAAAAACTTTACATCTTTTTTCTGTTAGTATCTATCTATAGTATCTATAGACGATAATAATATTAGGGGCGTTCATTAATAATGTGAGATGCCTAGGCGGGGGGAGGGGGTCGAGGTGAATCTCATCTAATCTCATCCAATCTCACGTAGTGGAGAGGAAAGAAAAATCTCGGCAACTATATGCAACTATAGACGACCAGATGGCCTAGTGGTCAGAGAACCTGACTACGAAGCTTGAGGTCCCGGGTTCGATTCCCGTGTCGGGGCAGATATTTGTATGAAAAATACGAATGTTTGTTCTCGGGTCTTGGGTGTTTAATATGTATTTAAGTATTTATTTATCAATATAAGTATGTTTATCTGTTGCCTAGTACCCATAACACAAGCTTTACTCAGCTTACTTTGGTACTAGGTCAATTGGTGTGAATTGTCCCGTGATATTTATTTATTTAGTTATTTTTCCGCAAAAACAGTGAGAAATTGCGAGAAAAGGTAACATTATGTCATTTCATTTTCCACTAGTAAACTGTGGCTGAACTAAAATGGCACGTAGTTCTAAAAATATCTTATCCCAGCCGATGTATACAATACGTCCCACGCGGGCCCAGTGCGGATTGGGAACTTCACACACACCATTAAATTTCTTCGCAGTGTCTGAAGGCTTCCTCATGATGCATTCCGTCACCGTAAAGCTCATGGTAAATTTCTATTGTAATTTCGCACGTAAACACCGAAAACTCAGAGGTGCGAGCCCGGAGTCGAACCCACGACCGTCTGCTTGAGAAGCCATAATTATGTCAAATGAAATCACTAGGCTACCGCGCCTATTTCCATAAAATTTTCTAAAAATACGTATTGTACAAAAATCTCATGTGTGTTTTGGAGGGATGAGACAAATCTCAAAAAATCTCACCAAGGGAGGGGTGTAAAAATCGCCAAAATTGCCACACCTTATTGATGGACGCCCCCTACGATTAAAAATGTTACTTCCAAGATACATAGTAGAATCACATTGCTATGCTTTTAAAGTTTAGCTTTCTGGATTTAAATATATGTTACAATTTAAGAGCCCCCTGTACATTAATTTTATACGTAAATATTAGTCATAGTATAATTTATGTTAATTATGAATGAATATACATTTTTATTGTTATCCCTCCCTATTTTATTTTAATTATAGTTAGAAATACGGGGTGTTATAAGATGTCAGGTTGAGCAAGTGTATTATAGGTGAAAAATTTAGTTAAGGGCCTATTGTATGTGGAAGAAATGTGTCCGTATACACAACTTAACGTTCCAAATTAGGTAAATTACTTAAGTTCCATATAAATTATGAGTAAATTTCTCATGGGCATCTTCTTAAAAAAAATACCTATTCTTTTTTAAATTTGGTAAAATGTGTCCTTATTTTTGGGTCACTTTTGTGACTTTTTTTTCGTATATGGAAAACTAGCTGTTGCCCGCGACTCCGTCTGCGAAGAATAGGGGTAGGTCACAGAAATAATAATAAAGAGGATAGAAATGCCTTAGTCCCTATTTTGTTCCGGGACCAGTGGCGCTAGTTTGTCCCCTCTACTTACTATTAATGCACACACGCAAAAGACCGGAACCGTACTACGCAATCACGCACACATTGCTTACAAACAATTATGAACCTAACCACTTAGAGACAGCGTTGAATAACACTCACCGTAAGTCATACCCACACTTACACAACGGCGTTCTTCATTGGCCGCGTCGGCAATATGGTTGTAGTGTACACCGGTGTAGTCGTAACCTGTCTTGGGTTCGTACCATGAACATTTGTGCGAGGCAGAAGGTTTATCAAAAATTACATTACATTGCTGCGTATACTTCAAAGCAATCTGTGTTTTTAAGGATATGAGCAGCAATGGTACATGAAGTTTCGTGATAATAACGTGTATACCAATATTTCATAATGAAATATTTTCTCAAGTTGTATTTTAATATAAACCGCATTATTACATTAAATTAATACATACCAATGAAATGTAATCCCCTTATTAGTGTAATTACACAGTGTGGACGAGTTTCCGCGATTGCTAATGCTGCAAAACACCATTTTAAAGCACTTGTTATCATACCCACGTTTCAAATAGCACTGAGCCACAAGTCGCGCGCTTGTGACCTATGAGTCACAAGCGCGGCGCCAAGGTCACGCGTCTAAGGCACTTCTATCCTCTTTATTATTATTTCTGTGGGGTAGGTATAAAAAATAGCCTACAAGCTATTCTCAGACCTACCGAATACAGACCAAAAATTTGATAAAAATCGATCAAGCCGTTTCGGAGGAGTCCGTGACACGAGATTTTTATATATTAGAAGATTAAGGACGTTTGTTTGTAACCATCAAAATCAATAGAGCTTATTGATTCTGGCAAATTTCCTTATTTAAAAAAAGTTAGGGGGTACACTTTTTATTGAAAACGTCCATATGCAACAGGTTCTTTACTCAAGTTTTTCATCTATAAAACATTGTTAGCATCGATTAGATCTTGAAAATCTTTTACAATGCTACTCACTTGAATGGCTTGGACTCTTGAAACCCACTTGTTCTAAAGGTGCACTTAAGAGGGATAATTTTGTCGGAAGGGGCACTTTCTCATAAAGTTCACGTTCCCAGACAGTACACTTTTTCAAAAGTACCATTATTGTACAACTTAATAAACGGCGGCGTCGCAAACGTGTATATTTTTGGAAAGTATGCGTTCTGGAAGGTACTTTTGGGAAAATGCACTTATTGGGCAAGTGCACGCATGATAAAGGTGAACACTTCGAGAACAGTGCCCTATACTTCATTTAACATCATTATATTGCGGCTCGCCAACTATTTCTTACCTAGCAAATAGTACAGTACAGTAGTCTGGGAGCCGCAAAATAAAATTGTTTTAATGCCACTTTATTTGCGTGTCGTCAATTGTTACTCTAGTACAAATTGTAAAGAGATTACAGTTAACGAGCCGCGATATAATGTTGTTGTGGTTTTCTAATTCTAAATTAAATGGAGTATAGTTGGAAAAGAGCACGTGTCTGGAGTATACACAATGATTTTTAATCGGTGATCAGATCAGGTACCCATTTTTCTAGATCAGTATTCGGTGACGGTCACGTTCAAGTCGCAGTTACATGAAACAAAACGTTGATTTTTAGAAAATCACTGTTTAATTAAAAACATTGTCACCCTACCGTGGACTTATACCTAACCTGGATTGAGTACTAACTTTTATTAGTCAATCAAAAGTGACACATTACCAAGCCATACAGTTTAATAATGGCAACTAGAGACAGCGGTCCGAGAGATAACAACAAACTACAGAATTGTGTCCCACTCGCACCAGTACTTGATCACCCTAATTAGAACAAGATGCAACTCTCTGGTTTGGTTTGGTTTCGGCCTCACTTTTTTGTCGCAGTACTCGGTCCAGGTTAGGTATAAGTCCATGCACCCTAGACATGATTTAGTCTATGAGCTTAAAACCTCTTTGACAAGTCAGTTTCTTAAACAAACTTTGACGTGAGACCTGTCAAATGCCCCGCCAAAGCGATGACACTTGACGAAACAACCTAACTTCAACAAATGTAGGATGACCATGCATTCGGTGGATGGAGGAAGTTTTAACAATAAGTTTTTTTTTATGAAACTGTGACTTTAACATCTCGTCTGTTAACTTCCACTTTGGCTAGGGGGAAATATTGTTCAACTCCTGGGTCCAATTGAATAACAAAGTACAACTAATATTACAAGCGGAACTCTCGCTTCAGTTATATTAACTAGAAAGGGAGTTCCGCTTGTAATATAAGTTGTACTTTGTTATGCAATTGGGCCCTGGTCACCAATTATAAACCGTCGTGTATATTTTGTGACAGTACACTTATAGGAAAGGTGCACAGTATAGAAAAGTTTGTATGAGACTAATTTATTTGAAGTTATCCAACGACTGACTTCCAGATTTATTTCGTAATACCATTATTAATCTATGATATAAACTAACATCATGGCCATGCCACGCAAACGTAGCGATTTCGCATGACTTGGTCTCACTACTTAGCGGAGCAAGATAAGTATACAGGCATTTTCAAAAAAAGTGTACTCTTTTTTATCGAATGTGGAAATTTCGGGGTTTTCTTACTCAGAATCAAAAGCACTATTGATTTTGATGATAATGTCTTAATGTCAGTTTTGTGACGTTTTTTTTTCATACAGTTTATATGATTCGTCACAAAACTGACACAAAAAATTGTATGGAAAATTATGATTTTATTTAAGAATACTTTTTTATGAAAATAGCCATTCCATTATAACAGCAACTCCGCAAAGTAAAGGCATCAACAAACCGGGAGCGCGGAGCTCCGACGGAGCATGCCCGGCGCAGTTAATAACACTGAATCAAATATACGGTGACACACACTGGCAGCGCGGCACACCGTATTTGATTCAGTATTGTTGACCACGCTGGGCACGCTCCGCGGTCCCGGTTCTTTATGGCCTTAACGCCTGAATCTATACATTCTATACAGTATTTTAACTATGATTGACTTATTAACACGTGTGTTTTCTCACTTCCACGCTGCACGGACACGGTTTGTACCACTAATTGTACCACTACTGTACCACTACTGTACCACTAGCATCAACGGAGAACTTAGTATCGGGCGTCAGTAGGGCAGGGTCGCTTCACCGGCGGCGGGCGTCCCACGAACGACCGCCCGTCTCCCATATACCCGTTGCTATGAGAGGTAGGGACAGAGATCGGAATTTTCACGGCAAAACATAAGACTGTCGCAATCAAGGTTGTTAGAACCATTTTTTTATCGATATCGAGTATTATTTAAAAAGTTATGCCGATATATTTAGGTAAGTACATTATTTTATAATCATTCGCACAGTTAATTTATAGCTCCTGAGGCCCACGAAAATACTGTTTCAATGAACTTTAAACTTTTTGTCACTTATGGTGAGTTCGATATCACATTAGAAGTAAGTCATATACATTTTTTTATATTATTTCTGAATTTAATAATACAAACGTTAACAATTTAATAAAAACAGTAATACAATAAAACTAAATACTAATTACAAATTAAATTTAAATAAATTAACAGTATAATTAAAAATAAAGCAAAACTAACTAAACTAAATAAAATTCATAAATGGTTCCCCCCGCGGCATGGACCCAAAGATACTGGCAGCATTACCTCGCTGTACAGCAATGCTGATACGTTGAGCGAGGAAGCTGCCAGCTCTTCGGTCCCCTGTGGTATACATATAAAGGACTAATTAAAAGTGTCATAAAGTTTAAAGTTCATTGAAACAAAATTTTCGTGGGCCTCAGGAGGATATGCAAAAGGAGTGGTAAGTTACGGGATTGTTTTATACTTATCTGTTATTCCAGCTATACCTTAACTATACTTTACTTTATTATAAGTAATTAATAACTCTTCCTTTTGGCTTTGCCGTAGTCGGGTAACAAAGAGGTAAACCTTTTAATGAAGGGAAAATAAAATTCTGTATTAATTATGTTTTTTTATTTAGTGGACCGTTTTTTTTCTTCTATTGCACAACTATCGATATCTATAAAAAATTGGTTCTAACACTAGCTTGATTGCAACAGTCTTATATTTTGCCGTGAAAATTCCGATCTCTGGGGATGAGTTAAAAAAATCGATATTTTCAAGCCATAATTCGGTCGATATACAGCGTGCGATGACTTCCCGCAGGCGGTATAACGACTAGTGAAACTCATTATGTCGATAACTGTTCCCCGAATGCGGGCCCTATGGCATGCGTTACAGAAATTAATAACAAAGTCAAAGTGATTGATTAGAGTAATTGATATCGGAAGTCTATATGGTGGTCTATCGAGATTGAAAATATCGACCCCGTTATTATTATCTATCATTTATTAGGGCAGTATGGATATCTCTGGAAGAGTAAAACAGAAAAATCTGGAGGATACTACGAAATTCGAAAACCGAAGTTTGTATCGTACCGTCTCTTTTACATTTCTGTTTAATACTATTAGTGTGAACAGAACGGCACGATACGATATTTGAGAATCGAATTAGAGAGAGAGATTTATTTACACATATTCGATACACGGAATAACACATTTGGAAGGAACAAATCCAAATAAAATAAAATAATCATCGAATAGTATAAATCGTTGTAGCCCCCCTGTTTGAAAGAACCATTGTCGTATTGTGTAAAGAGACAAAACTTTTGTATAAGTAAGTAAAGAATATGACCGGGTTCGACTCCCGAACTGAGTATCATCATCATCATCATCATCAGCCTATAACAGTCCACTGCTGGACATTGGCCTCCCCCAATGAGCGCCATTGCGCCCTGTCCTCGGCTAGACGCATCCAGCTTCCACCAGCAGCCTTTCGCAGATCGTCACTCCACCTGGCCGGAGGGCGTCCTATACTACGTTTGCCAAGACGCGGTCTCCACTCAAGAACTCGTTTACTCCAACGGTTATCGGTTCTTCGACAGATATGACCAGCCCACTGCCACTTCAACTTGCTAATTCTCTGAGCTATGTCGATGACCTTAGTTCTGTGTCTAGATATCCTTGTTGCGGATTCTATCTTTCAGAGAAACTCCGAGCATAGCTCGTTCCATATAGCTCGTAACTGAGTATAAGATTTTTCTTTTATTTTATTTACAAATGCAGTTTTTGTTATTAAAATCGATGTCAACTTCCTTAAAGTAGATCTTTCTGTGTCTTATAGTTAAATAATAATAATAATGTTTTATAATAATAAGTTAAAGGTACTTAGGTACCCATAATAGTCAACGTTATGAACTTGCACGTTACACATTGCACACTATGAAGTGTCTGACCTGTTAAAGTGAATAGGCAAAAATGCAGGCAGGTCGTGGTGATTTCACTAACTGGTATTATGGGAATTCGGTTTTGAGTGGTACATGGTGTATTGAAAATAAGCTTTTTTGGCAACCGACAAAGAGATGGGCCTACGCTAGCTGACGCGGATTACCCGGAACGGACGCCCGTCGTGCGCGCGTCTAATAAGAAATTGTATGAACAGCGCTAAGTGGCGCGGGCGCGTGCGACGGATTTTCGGTACATTTTAGATCCGCGAGCGCGCACGCGGCGGGCGTCCGCGTCAGCTAGCGTAGGCCCAAACGGTGTCAGGTAAGTCTGGTATTCTGGGAATTTGCTATTTTAGAAATGGAGTAAGTCGGCAATCTAGTATTTTGCAATTCTGACATTATGGGAACGAGCGATTATTTTGTGTGCGCTCAATGTCTGTAGATATGTATCAAACAGAAATCAAAGAGGGGTTATGCTTGGAATTTCTCTGCGGGATCGTATTAGAAATGATGAAATCCGCGCAAGAACTAAAGTTACCGACATAGCTCGAAGAATCGTCAGACTCAAGTGGCAGCGGGCAGGGCACATCGCTCGTAGAACTGACGGCCGATGGGGCCAAAAGGTTCTCGAGTGGTGTCCACGGACCGGAAGACGCAGTGTAGGTAGTCCTCCAACAAGGTCGAGCGACGACCTGGTTAAGGTTGCGGGATCGCGTTGGATGCGAATGGCACGGGACCGATCTGTTTGGCGAGCTTTGTGGGAGGCCTATGCTCAGTGGAAGTCTTTCGGCTGAAATGATGATGAGAAATCAAAACAGTTTCAAATTAGTACCAAAGATGTGCGAGGTAGCTGAGCGGTGCGAGGATGCGTAGCGAGGATGTGTAGCGGGCTCTTTTCAAATAAGCGGGCGCGGGCGGACCAACGCCGCCTAGCAACACATTCCTCGCACACATCTTTCCCTTCTTTTGTTTTGTATGTGCAAAAACCTCGCTCCGCTGAGCTGTTTCCACCAGCGCTGAGCTGAGCTAGGATAGGTAAATGAAGTGTTTCTATTGGTTCGTGACAAACACATCCGTCGCAACGCATCCTCGCACAGCTCCCGTGGATACGCAGCCTTAAGGGTTAAATATCATCCCTTCCACAGACCGCTCGCCCAGTTCCGCGGGTTCCACGGCCCGCTCCGTGTCCGCGGTGGACGCGGCGGCGGCGCAGCGCGCCCGCGCACGCGCGCTGTACTCGCACATGACCAGAGCCAAGATGGCCGCCGGCACCGCCAGTCTGCGTGAGTATATTGGGGACCACTTGGCCTAATAACGTTGGCTTAGGCCTGAAAAATGGGTACGTATCAAAATATATAAAGTTTAAAATTAATAATGGACGAAATACATAATGGTCATTTGATATAATGCAATTTTCTTGGAAATTCTCAACTTTACAGGATTTTCATAAAATAAACCTATTATTATCTATAATGTATAATTTTCAAAACGTCTGCGTTTTTACAATGTTAGCACTTCTATATCGTCAGCTTTCTCAAAATGTTTGCTATTTAAAATGTGTACAGTAGTCTCAGGAAATCGACTATTCATAATGTTAAATTCCTATAATATTAGCATTATACGAAAACTGTCATTCTTGGAGACAGACATCATAAGAAGCTGTCATTTTGAGAAGCTGACATGCAAAAGACGTGTTGACATTATAGAAAAGCAGACATTTTGGAAAATCGGAAATTTCAGGCCTGAACCATAACGTTAGTGCTAATTTCGTTACACCTACCAACGTTGGATATAATTTTCATTAGCCCTATTATTGCCTCATATAATTTTCACTAGACCTAATATTTGCTGAACCTAAATTCAACTTTCCTAATCTTTATTAACACACACATTTACATGTTTATGCCTTTCTGAAGAGGGAGAAGTCGCTCAACAAGGTATTTCTAACCATTTTTGATATTTCGCACTAAGTCCAGCTTTTATAGCACCTACATACTAGGTGACCTTAGCCCCTGGACAAATACTAATACTACGTTAACACAACACGTTACATTAACTGGTTTAGCAAGATATTTAAAACCAAACTGCAAAGTATCATAACAATCAGTCCAATATTTATCGAAAAACTAACGATTCTCAATGTATCACTTTGGAGGAGCCTGTTTATTTGGATGATATGATTTCATAGAATTTTTTTTGTTTTCTTGTCTAATTAAGCAAATAACTATTTTACGATATTGCTAAGTGTCAGTCTTATCCATCGTTTCATTATTTGTCCAGAGGCTAAGGTCACCTTGTATATGCTTTCAAAATGGAACTGATAATATATGTATTTGTTATTATTAATATATGTATTTTGTTATTATTATTTGCTTTTACAATTTACAAATTATTTATTTACGCATGTAGTTTTATGTATGTAGCTATTAGTGTGCAGTTTATTTATTTATCTATCTAAACAGCGATCCGGGTGTCACCAACGGTGCTGGCTGAAAATCAGCGCTGGGGTGTTTTAAACGCCTCAGCATTATGCTGAGCCAGTGTCCGATTTGCAACCGCAATGACACATTAAAAGTAAAAAAAAAGTAAAAAGTTCTTTATTAACAAAAAGGAGACACAATTTAGAACAATAATTCTGCGACACCCACACTAGGCAGAGCCTATTCTATCTTTAGCTTTAGTGTTGCCTTATGTTTTGTAAAATATTGATGATGTGTCTTGTGATGTTGTAAATAAATGTATTTTCTTTCTTTCTTTCTATTTGCTTGGCTAAATGTGACATGGATTGTATTGTATTTTCTGTTATTGCAGCTCGTGCGAAGAGGTCCCCCGTGAGCGCTGGCAGCGGGGTCCCGCCCAGCCCGGAGCGCGTCGTCGGCCGCTCGCGCTCGCGCCCCGGCGTGTCGCAGTCGCAGCGTGAGTACACTGGAGCCCCGGGCCGAGCATTGACTACTTTGCAATAATCAAAAAGTTGAAATGAGGGTGAAGAACAAAACTCAATCTTTCTTTTTCAGTTTTTTTTTCGATAATCTCCTTACTCTCACTTGCTCGCTCGTTCACATAATCAATCGGTCACTTACTCACACACTCAGTCAGCCACTTACTCAATTACTTACTCTCTCAGTCCTTCAGTCACTCCGTTACTCACTCTCTCAGTCAGTCACTGAGTAGCTCACTCACTCAATTATTCACCCTCTCAGTCAGTCAGTCACTGAGCCACTTAGTTATAGTTACTCACTCTTAATCAGTCACTCACTCAACCACTTAGTTACTCAGTCACTCAGTCAGTCACTTAGTAGCTCACTCACTCAATTATTCACTCTCTCAGTCAGTCGCATAGTAGCTCACTCACTCAATTATTCACTCTCTCAGTCAGTCGCATAGTAGCTCACTCACTCAATTATTCACTCTCTCAGTCAGTCGCATAGTAGCCCACTCACTCAATTATTCACTCTCTCAGTCAGTCACTCACTGCGCCACTTACTCTTTTAGTCAGTCAGTCACTCAATCGCTCAGATACTCACTGAGTCAGTCGCTTAGTAGCTCACCCTCTCAGACAAGTCACTCATCCACTCGTTCACACAATCACTTAGCGACTCACTCGCTCACAATTTTTTTTTACCGCAGCGACATCGCGTTCCTCGTCGCCGTCGTCTCGGAGCAGCGGCCCCATGTCCCTGGCCAGTGCTCGCCGAAGACCCTCCGGGATACCCCGATCTCTTGCAGGCTCCAGAGAGACCAGCCCTACCAGGTATGGATACTTGTGCCGTCTGTCCACTATGGCGGGGCTAGGGGATAATAGCCAATGGGCGGTCGATGGATGCAATATAGTGACGAAAGCATAACATGGATAAATAAGACTTTAATTAATTTTCCCTCGCTCCGCTTCCCGGTTTTGTACGAATTTTTAAACAACTTGCAAGTTCCTGTCCTGTCCATCGAAGATTGCAGCTGTGGAACTCCACATCTCTTTCCATAAATTTTATTTTAAAATAAATAAAAATAAATAAATATCACGGGACAATTCACACCAATTGACCTAGTCCCAAACTAAGCAAAGCTTGTATGTACTATGGGTACTAGACAACGGATAAACATACTTATATAGATAGATACATACTTAAATACATATTAAACACCCAAGACTCGAGCACAAACATTCGTATTATTCACACAAATGTCTGCCCCGACCGGGAATCGAACCCGGAACCTCAAGCTTCGTAGTCAGGTTCTCTAACAACTAGGCTATCCGGGCGTTTTCTCCCACATGCAATGAATTATTGATGTTATGTTCTTTATAATAGGCCGCGAAGTATCACGTTGCAGGTGCGGCTAGGCGAGAGGTCAATAATGGAATTTTCTCAAACATGCTATGAAATGTTGACGTTATGTTCCTTATAATACGCCACGAAGTGTCACAATGCAGGCGCGGCGTGGTGTGCGGCTTGACGAGAGGTCAATAATGGAATTTCATACAGCATTGCTGGCCAAGGCCAGCAAAGTGATCGTCTATTGTTTCATACCATGACGTTTATAGGTCTATGGCATCATAGCATTTAGCCATTAAAAAAAAACTATAAGCAATATTTGCGTTTTGGTTCATTATGTGATTCTGCCACTACGCTTATTTATGGTAATGTAAGATGATGATGATGGTGGTGATGGTGTTGATGATGGCGGTGATGATGATGATGAAGGTGATGATGATGATGATGGTGATGATGAGATGATGATGATGATGATGGTGATGATGATGATGGTGATGACGATGATGATGGTGATGACGATGATGATGATGATGGTGATGACGATGATGATGATGATGATGCATGTTTGAGAAAAACTCTATACAAGCCTTGGCCACGAACAGGGATTGCCGGCCGCTGCAGTAATGTACTATTAATTTCCATTCCACACGGTGTGACACGGAATCATGGCGTTCCGCCATTAAAAAAAACTATAAGCAATATTTGCTTTTTGGTTCATTATGACATTCTGCCACTGCGCTTATTAAAAATAAAAATTCATGAATTATCTCTGTTTTCTATGAAATCTGAGTTGGAAATAAAATGAAATAAATAGTAATAAATGTGTTCGTTATATTTTTTTTGTCTACTTATAATTTATCTAGAAATGAACGTTTGATTTTTTGGACTTTTTTTTTATTTACTTCATTGCATGTTTGAGAAAAGCTCTATACAAGCCTCTGCCGCGAACAGGGATTGTCGGTCGTTAACACTCTGCCATCTATAACTATACTAATAACAATGTCGATTCACAAGAGTTGGCACGAATGGATCGAATGAGTGAATGAAAGTATCTATGTGTTACCTATTTGAATACACTTCACACAAATATGAAAATGTCATGCATCAGTCATTTTCCTACAAAAATTTCAATAGTACATTATTGTCGTGGCCTGGAAGTAGGCAATTGCTGGCTGAGCTGAGTATGAGTATTAAACGGACTCGCAAGCTCGTCCGTTTAATACTCATATTCAGCCAGCAATTGCTATTCCGGCCGAGACTAATATAAAGCTTTTCTCAAAAATGGTGAAGGAAAAAAAATAGAATAAACTTTTATTACCTTAAATAGGTACAAATAATTGCAAATCACTTAAAATTAAATGTCATTAAACCCTTACCCGCCTTTTTCATTAAAAAAAAAACTGCAGGTGTATTTTTCTACCGAAAAAACACCACAAGCTGTTTCAAACACAATAAAAAAAGTCTGGAGTTCCAACAAAACAACTGATACCGGTCATTTGAGATGGCTGTATACGAATAGTGCCAACTTATTACCATGGCCGTTTTAACTTTTTAAAAAGTTTGAGACTCGACAATAATGGAATTTGTATGCGACATTGTTGTCGAGTTTATCGAGCCTGCAATGTTTTTAACTTTTTAATTTTTTTACTGACCATAAACTATGCACTTCACGTTCTGATATGTAAAGAATAATGACAACTTTTACGCATATTTTTGAGAAAAGTGACATTACTTTCTTTCAGTCCATTCGTGCCAACTCTTGTGTGTCGACCTGTACACATACGTCATACAATTAAACTACTCAGTGCTTTCTCTCGTAACATTGCAGGACGGGCCGTTCTAGCAGCGTGGTAGGGTCCGCCGTACGGCGTCGGGAGTCCGTCGAGCGGACCGCCCCTTCCAGAGCGCCCGCCGCTACTCTGAGGCTGTTGCAACAGACGAGAGACGCTGAAGGAGTGCTGAGGGTGATTAGATTTATTTATTTCATGATAAAAATTACAATATTCATTTTAATTTTTAGACATTTTATTGGTTGAGTATCTTTTATCTTTTATTTTTTATCTTTTTACTAATAATCTTTTACTCAATTAATTATGTTGGGACATTGTAATTACTAATTATTATTGACCAAGTGATTGATTCACTGAGCTCAAATTTTCACATGCCTAACTTGGCTGAACATGTCATGGGAAGCAATACTATACAATTTAAGACCTTATGTAACCATATGTTCATTGTGAATAAATAAATTTCATTTCATTTCATTCATTTCAATTTCATATAAATTTGCATTGATGTCAAAATTCTTTGATCAATTATAACTGTAGATCCACAGTCGCGCGCCCGAAAATGTCCGAGCCAAATGAGCGCCACTTTGATAAAAGTGGCCTTCTTTTTCTCAGTACGTTGCGTGAAATTGTCAAGTTTAGCTGTCAAGTGTCAAGCGTTGTGGAGTTTTGCCGCTACCGAAATTCGACTGTAATGAAGTAAAGACTAGGTTCAAATTTCTGTGTAGGTGATGATTTTATTTGTTACGCAAACAAATAAAATAGTTCGGACATTCTTTGAAGGGGATTTTGTTCGGCAATGTGTATCTTCAGTTATAATTGATCAAAGTCAAAATTACAAGAATTTATACCATGATCGTCAAAATAATGTAAAATAAAAATAATTAATTATAGTGCACAAAATTTCAGAAAATAAAATGTTCTCCCAATAAGGATCGTCAGTATACAAAAAGAGAAAAGAAAAACACTGTAAATATAACTATCACTATGTCAATATCGTACATTAAAAAATAAAATATCTCCCAATAAGGATTGTCATTTCACAATTTAAAAATAATAAATATGAGTATTCGATACCATTACTACTACTATCACAATTTAAAATAATTATTTAGTATTCAATTAAAACGGGAAACAAATACAATTTTTTACTGTAATATAATTTATATAATAATTTTTAGAAATTTATGTCCATATATTTCTATTTTTATAGCGTTATTTATTGCATATTTTGGTACTTTTTCACTGACAGTGTTTATTTCAGTAGTTATTCGTGTTAGGCGTGTTGTAATGCCGTGAATTGATGCGTTTATCAATGGCACCGAACAAACTCTGCCTGAAGAAGTCTCTGCAGAAATGGCCCCAAACTTCAAGTTCTGTCTGGTAACGTCAGATGACGTTGAAAGGTCATTTTCAGCTTATAAATTAATATTAAGTGACTGACAGACGTCGCAAGTTTGCTGCAGAAAATAAGGAAAAAGTTATTGTAAAAATAATAAATAAATGGTTTTTTGATTGTGCATATTTCGTGCATTTTTAATAGAGACTTAAAAGCTTCATGTTTGTTCTTTATTCTCACAGAGCCCCGAGGACAGTTCGGCGTACGACAGCGGCCGGCGCGACGACGACTCCGAAGCATCCAGCGTCTGCTCCGAAAGGAGTCTGGACTCCTACAGGAGGCACGATGTGAGTCCTGACTAGTGATGTGTAGAGAGCGGATTTGAAGTAGCGATCTCAATATTTATATGGATATGACTGGTATAATTTATTATTTTTTCTACACACAAAAATAATGTGACTTATCGGAACAAAAATGTAAAAACCGTTTTGGAAGCTTTATACTGTACATTGTGCAGAAGAAATATTAAAGAAGAAGAACTTAAAAAAATAAACTATTTCAAAAGTTAACAAACAATGTTTTTATTTATTACTAGCTTTTGCCCGCGACTCCGTCCGCGTGGAATTAGTAATTTGGGCAGCTTATTTTTTTTTATCAATTTGCTTTTTCATCAATTATGGCTCTCCTTAGTTACTCGATATAAAAAAAATTACCCGCACCCCCCCCCCCTCACCGACCCCCCACCGACCCCCCCCCCGCACACCCGCGTTCACATTCACCACCGTACCTACTCCTGAGTCACTACTTCTAAAAACTGTTCTATAAATTCTTAAAATAGACGTATCTTTCTTATTTGTGAACCGATTCAAATGAAACAAACACTAAATGTTAATCCAAGAAAATACCAACATACAGTGGTGGTCATACAATTAAGAACGATTTGAAGTTTCCGATTTTTTTTTATCTAAATCATGTCATATGTCTAGTTGTGTTCCTTCTTAGAAGTAACAAATTATGTTATAAAATAGCCACATGGATAGAGCAAACGGGATTAAGAATAATAGTGTATAATTGCTAACATTTTTTTTTACAAATTTTATTTGTTCTCTATACTAATAAATTCAAATAGTAATGAAGCTGGACAAATAATTAAGAACGATTTATTAAACTGCTCGAGAGTTGTTTTATATGAAACTTAGATTAAATAAATCATATTAATGTGAAGTTGGTATAGAAAAAAAAAGCAATTTAATACATTGGAATTAAAATTAATAGTTAGTAGCATGTCCACGGCTTTTAATTACGGCTTTACACCGGCGAGGCATTGAATCTATCAATTTTTGACATTTCGCAAGAGAAATAGAGTTCCATTCTTCTAAGAAAACGTCGTACAGCTCTCTCAAATTGCCACACTGTCGATATGAAACCTTTTTCTTGACTTCGCACCAAAGATGCTCTATTGGGTTAAGATCTGGGCTGTTGGCTGGCCAATCTAAGACAGAAACTGATTGTGATATGAGGAATTCCTTAACGGTGCGTGCAGTATGCTTTGGATCATTGTCGTGCTGGAATGTCCAAATAACCGGAAGCACGTCTTCGGCATATGGTAACATTGTTTCTTGCAGTATATTTTTGTATTGGAATTGATCCATGTTTCCTTCTATCAGCCTAACAGGTCCAACGCCATGTCCAGAAAAGCACCCCCAAATTTTCACATTTCCCCCGCCATGCTTTAATGTCACTTTTGTGTACTTTGGGTCGAATGCTTTATTCGGAGGGCGTCGTACATATCGTTTTCCATCAGAACATACCCTATTTATTTTTGTCTCGTCAGAAAAAAGAACGTTTTTCCACTGTCTGACTGTCCAGTTTTCATACCTTCTTGCAAATGCAAGTCGGGCTTGCCTATGACATCGTTTCAACATAGGCACCTTCCTTGCTATCCTTCCGTTCAACTTATTTTCTACCAAACGCCTTCGAATAGTGCGTGCAGAGATTGCTGAAGGGTTGTTTTCGCCAAAATATTCTTTTCTCAACTCATTAGACCCTTTAAAAGGATTTTGTTTTGCCAAACGAACGATATTTCGATCATCTCGACGAGATGACTTTCTTTGTCTAGGTCCACGTGGAACGTTTGAAGTAGTTTGATACGTGGAAAAATGCTTTACGGCATGGAAAACCATTGTTTTTGAACATTGCAGATAGTCGGCTATCTTTTTATACGACCAATTCTTCTCGCGAAGTTTTATTATTACTTCTCTTGTAGATTTATCACAACTTTTATTTTTCCCCATTGTTTTTATACGAAGTAATCACTTTTAAGACTTTAACAGCACGAAATGGCGCCAAAATTATACGAATAATAATCTACAACCACAGAGCCACACAGTGTTCTCTATTTAAATTTGAAAAAATAATAAATTATTCAGCGTTCTTAATTACGTGACCAGCCAGTAAGTACTAATACTAGGTTCAGATCGAATGTATAAAGTTTCTCTATTAATTTTTTAACCAACTATGTTGCATAAATGAATGTACCGGTAGTACGGAAAAGTTTCGCAATACCGAGAGAAATAAAAAAAATACGGGCAATTAGTTATACTTGTTACTTTGAAAAAATCATCTCAATAAATAATCGTTCTTAATTATATGGCCACCACTGTATCAGTGAAAACCGCATCCTTCTAGGTTAAGCCGTTTCTGAGATTAGCGCGCACAAACGCACAGACAAACAGACAATAATTCTAAAAAACATTGTTTTGGGTTCTATTGCGCTAGTAAATAGCCCTAGTGACAGTTTTTCTCAAATATCTTCAATGTACAGACACCGACTTGTTACAGATTTATTATATGTATAGATCATCCTAATTTTTGCCCCATATTTACAAAAGCTTTCAAAAAGGTTTTTACTCTTATGTTCCGATAAGTTATATTATTTTTTTGTGTAGAAAAAATAATAAATTATACCAGTTATATCCATATAAATATTGAGATCGCTACTTCAAATTCGCTCTCTATTCATTTATTCATTTTTTTTATATCGAGCAACTAAGGAGAGCCATAATTGATGAAAAAGCAAATTGGATAAAAAAAATAAGCTGCCCAAATTACTAATTCCACGCGGACGGAGTCGCGGGCAAAAGCTAGTAGACTATAAAAAATAGACAACCCCAATTAATGACATACATTATACAGTGTCTGTCTGTCTGTCAGAGCGTCTCGTGGTCAGGCTCGGCGTCGAGGCTGGGCTGGGAAGGCTCTCCGCCGCCGCCGCCGCCGCCCGACGACATCATAGCGCTCTGCGCCAGCACCCATTGGACCGAGAGGAAGGATGGCCTCACTCACTTGGTACGTCCGTCTGTGCTACACTAACTGGCTTCTAGCCATTTGCGTCTCGTGGTCGGGCTCAGTGTCGCGGCTGGGCCGGGAAGGCTCCCCGCCGCCGGCCGACGACATCATAGCGCTCTGCGCCAGCACGCACTGGACCGAGATGAAGGATGGCCTCACTCACTTGGTACGTCCGTCTGTGCTACACTAACTGGCTTCTAGCCATTTGCGTCTCGTGCTCGGGCTCAGTGTCGCAACTGGGCTGGGAAGGCTCCCCGCCGCCGGCCGACGACATCATAGCGCTCTGCGCCAGCACGCACTGGACTCACTCACTTGGTACGTCTGTCTGTGCTGCACTAACTGGCTTCTAGCCATTTACGTTTATATTGATACTTTATTGGTTAACTATTCAAATACACTTAGGTGCAGGGATGACGACTGGGTTATAAATATGTCCATTCTATTTAGTCCGTCCGTTGGTTTATCAAATTATTAAAAATCGACAAAGGCATAGATCATCAAACTTCCAGAGTGGGGCTTGTGACGTCACTCTTAGGTAAAAATTGTACCATATACTGACGTCACTCTAAACTTTTAAGCACTGTATCCTCGTCATTTTTTGTTTGCCAAACAAAAAAAATATGTGTACAATATTTTTTAATAATCTAACTGACGGACTCAACAGTTTTTTTCTGTCGTCTAGCCTATAGTACCAATGTAAACGGAAAAGAATAGTCAGTGGAACTGGTTTAGAAATGCTTCTCCTAATAATAGTAATGCTTCAAACTTACTACAGAACTGCACCCAAATCGTTTTGTTATCATTAACAGTTTATTAAGAATGTTTAATCCAAAACAGATAATTTAAAAAAAAAATCTTTATTAATTTTTTTTTATTTAGTGGACCGTTTTTTTCTTCTATTGCACAACTATCGATATCGATAAAAAATTGTTTCTAACACTAGCTTGATTGCGACAGTCTTATATTTTGCCGTGAAAATTCCGATCTCTGATGATGACGAATAATTTTTTTTTAACTTATTTGACGACCATCTGGTCTAGTCTGGTCTGGTGGTCTGGTCTGGTCTAGTGGTTAGAGAACCTGACTACGAAGCTCGAGGTCCTGGGTTCGATTCCCGTGTCGGGGCAGTTATTTGTATGAAAAATACGAATGTTTGTTCTCGGGTCTTGGGTGTTTAATATGTGTTTAAGTATGTATCTATCTATATAAGTATGTTTATCCGTTGCTTAGTACCCATAACACAAGCTTTGTTTAGCTTACTCTGGGACTAGGTCAATTGGTGTGAATTGTCCCGTGATATTTATTATTTTTTATTGTTATTCGCAGGCCAACTATCTGAACTCGGGCCGCCTCCTCACGGACTCGCAGCTCCGCCGGTTGACCGAGCTCCTTAACAAGATGTTCGTGGACGCGCACACCAAGGTGTTCTCTCTTCTGCTTGACGCTGTCTGCGAGCTGCTGCTGGTGCATTGGCAGCAGCTGAAGGATTGGCTCTACCAGCTGGTGTTCAGGTGAGCAACATTGAGGTATACGTTGACGACCAGGACCCAATTGCATAACAAAGTAGGGGAGATAGGGGAGCATCGGGCACTTTTATACTGAAGTCGTAATAAAAATGCTATTTTTTAACAAAATCAACTTTTGACTTCTTATTATAGTAGCACATATATTTGGCTTCAATTATCACGAAGAACGCTTATACAATTATAATCAGTCTCAAAATTGCAAGAGTTTTTCTAAACACTGTCAAAAGTGCCGAAACTTCCCAATGGTCGGGTGGTTTGGGCACCTCAATGGGAGGTTTGGGCACTGTATTAAATACGCCACTTAATGGTAAATTACTTGAATATTAAATAATGTAACTCGACAAACAATCAACTGTTTTAAACTATAAGTACTCAAATACTAAAGATTTAGTACTCAATACTCAGTATACTTACTTCAGTAATAAAATTTATCTAATATTCGGTATAACCCAGATGGATTTATCAAAAGTATAGGTACTTAGAGCTGCTGACGATTGACCCATATTTTTGGGTTTGGCAATTTGGTTTTGATGTCTTTCAATGGGACACTTGATATATCTTCGATCTCTGGATATCTCTATTACGTATCTTACTCATACGCATAAATTTAATAGTTGCCATAGAGTGACCAACTTCTTCAATTTGGCCAACATAGTGATAGACAGTTTTTTAGTGTCAAATTTCACTAGCACATAACCTTTGGTCTTAAAACCAATACAACAACCGAAACAAACAATAGTGGCGGGAGCGTTGGGCATGCCCAAACCTCCCTCTAAAATTAGCGCTCAATGCTCCCCACCCCCTCATTTCACAAATAAATTCAAATATGTTTTTTGCAGTCTAATGTTTTACCTTAATTTATGCGTTAATATTAGCTTTCGCAAACACATAACTAGATGACAATACAGAAACTTACGCCTTTTCGCAGATCACGTTGTTATTTCCTTCGAAATCACATCAAAATATTTACTTTTGCACGCACGAAACGGTCGACGGCATGTAACACTAAGAACTAATCTAAATGGCAGATGACATTAGCCTGAGCGGTGTTGGTGGTTACGAAAATTAAGTAGCTTCCATACGACCCTACTTATAAGGTGGTGCCCGAACCTCCCGACTACCCAATGCTCCCCTACCTCCCCTACAACTAATGTTACAAGCGGAACTCTCGCTTCAGTTATATTAACTAGAAAGGGAGTTCCGCTTGTAATATAAGTTGTACTTTGTTAAGCAATTGGGATGCACCAAAAAAAATAACCTCTAGTTTTTATATTTTTTTTGGAAAGAATAGGATATTTTAAGACACCATTTTCATCGATTTTGAATTTGGTTGAGTATTTAATTTTTTATATTTTTTTTTAGAAATACGTTGAATGACGTCACAGTGAGAGAGCCACGTTCCATAGCCTAGAAAAATTCAAGTCGTACATAACATAATCTGTGGCACTACCACGGCACTACTGAGACCCTACTACGAAGTGCATAATTCGAACTTCGTTTCATGCCGTCCCGCTCACGCTAATATGATTTGACACGAGAGTGAGAGGGATGATACGATACGAACTTCGAATTTTGTAGTAGTGCCCCTGATTTGTCTTGTCACTGTCAATATTACAAGCACGGCTTAGGGTCCTAAATGAACCATGACAAAATAGTTTTATTTATTTCTCTTCTTTTAGCTTCGATTATTCCTGTTTGTTTAATGGTGTGATAGTAAATAGATATTTTTTATTGAAATCTGATATTTAAATTCTTTCATATTTACTTGTAACGTAGTAATTTAATAATTAAATTTGTAAAAATACATTGCGTGTATTGTATACATTTCGGACTTTATGATAAATGACAACTGTTTAAAGCCAGGTGTGCATCATGTGATTAAAGTTCTGTCTTTGTCACTCTTTGCTATTATAAGCAGGACAGCAACATTTCAAACTGTCAATTTGCTTTAGAGTGTAGACCTGCTTTATATCTGCCTTTGTGACGATTCACTGCAGGGGTCAAATGAAGGTCATTACTTAAATTATCTTTATTTAATTCAGATTATCATATTTTTGGAATCTGATTTCTGAAAACGCTTCACAAAGCCTATTTCTCCAAACGGTTTTCTATTTATTATACGTTGCCAAAAATTGGGACATCCCAATTGGGCCCTGGTGGCCTAGTGGTTAGAGAACCTGACTACGAAGCTTGAGGTCCCGGGTTCGATTCCCGTGTCGGGGCAGATATTTGTATGAAAAATTCGAATATTTGTTCTCGGGTCTTGGGTGTATAACCTTTTCAACGCTCTGTCAAATACAATAGCTCTCAGTCATACGCCATGACATCGGAATGTCAAACGCGAAGTTGAATCCTACGGAAATGCATGTAGGTAGATATCGCTCTGCACGCCGTGACTGATATGATATATGTATCAGTCGTTGGCGAAGAACTTGCGGTGCTGATAAATGTGTCGTTGGCGTCGAAAAGGTTAATATGTATTGAAGTATGTATCTATCTATATCTATCTATCTATCTTCTATACATATAATAAATCTGTAACAAGTCGGTGTCTGTACATTGAAGATATTTGAGAAAAACTGTCACTAGGGCTATTTACTAGCGCAATAGAACCCAAAACAATGTTTTTTAGAATTATTGTCTGTTTGTCTGTGCGTTTGTGCGCGCTAATCTCAGAAACGGCTTAACCTAGAAGGATGCGGTTTTCACTGATATGTTGGTATTTTCTTGGATTAACATTTAGTGTTTGTTTCATTTGAATCGGTTGACAAATAAGAAAGATACGATACTTTCAGTGTTAGATAGCCCATTTATCGAGGAAGGCTATAGGCTATTATATCATCACGCTGGGAGTACGGTGGTGAATGTGAACGCGGGTGTGCGGGGGGGTTGGGGTTGGGAGGGGGGGGGGGTAACTTTTTTTATATCGAGGAACTAAGGAGAGCCATAATTGATGAAAAAGCAAATTGGATAAAATATAAGCTGCCCAAATTACTAATTCCACGCGGACGGAGTCGCGGGCAAAAGCTAGTATATAAGTATGTTTATCCGTTGCCTAGTACCCATAACTGCAGAGCGGCAAGCGCAAACAAGGTGGGCAGTTTCTGCGATTTAAGGATGTTCTGAAACGTCACATGAAGAGAGCCAATATTGAGCCATCCAAGTGGGAGGCTTTAGCAAAGGATCGACCACGATGGAGGCAGACGGTGCACAATAAAGTGTGTGACTTTGAGGCTAGTCGCTGTACCGGATTAGACGCTAAACGCAACGAGCTGAAGGCCAGACCACCTGTGGCCATAAAGTATAACTACGTCGGAGGGGTGCTGACCTGTGGCGAGTGTGGCAGAGCATTCGTTGCAAAAATCGGCTACGTCAGCCACCTGAGAGCGCATCAGCGACGCTCTGAATTATAGGAAACAGTCGCTGTGGCCGAATACGGCTAGGAGAGGATGATGAGTACCCATAACACAAGCTTTGTCCAGCTTACTTTGGGACTAGGCCAAAAAAATGGTGTGAAGTGTCCCGTGATATTTATTTATTTATTTGATATTTATGTACAAAAGGGGAACTTATCCCTTTAGCCTCCTGAGGACCCCGAAAATTTTGTTTCAATGAACTTTAAACTTAATGTCACTTATGAGTGAGTTCGATGTCACATTAGAATAAGTCCTTTATAAAGGACTAATTGTAATGTGACAGCTACTACAGCTACAGCTACCTCGGACAAAGAATTAGTCTAGCTATTCAAAGGGGGGACGCTGCCAGTATCTTCGGAACCTTGCCTAAAGGGACTCCCTTTAATAATATATTTTAGTTATATTATATTTTTTAAGGTTTTTAGTTTTAGGTTAATTGTTCTAGTATATATTTTTTTTATTTCTGTATAATTAGTTACTAAATCTATATTATGTGACATTGAACTCAATCGCGAGTGACACAAAGTTTAGAGTTCATTGAAACAAAATTTTCGTGGGCCTCAGGAGGTTAAGGCCACCAGTCAACTTTGGATTGGATAATCAATCCTATCACATGTTATTTACATCTCGTTAACATGTTTGTTTGTTACAGATTACTGATGAAATTGGGGACAGACATTCTTGGCTCCGTGCAGAGTAAGATCATGAAGACCCTCGACGTCATACACGAGTGCTTCCCGCCAGAACTGCAGTTGCATAATATATTCAGGTGCGTAGAATCTAAGTTGTTGTTGTAATATTCTAACTTGTACGAACGAGCTCGCGGTATGGTACCGCACAACCGTTCATACAAGTTAGGATATTACAACCATCACCGCCACGCCTCCGCTGTCTGCGTTTGGAGCTTTACGGAGTAACTATTATGTAATTTATGACAAAGTACGGGAGCGATCACAGTTTCAAAATTTGTTTACTATTTTTTTACTTTTTAGCCTTTCAACTCCCGCCGGCTCCCGGGGGAGCCAGCTAAAAAAGTACTGTTAAGCCAAATGGAGCCATTCGAAAATATTCATAAAGTTCTTAGGTTTTGACAGTTTTGGGTGCTTGGGTTTTGAAAGGTTAAATACTCAAAAAAGGTCAAAAGTCAAAATTCTTTATTCAATTTAGGCATCAATTGATGCTCCTATGAACCTCGAAAAATCTACCACCGGTTCGGAAAAAACCCTGTTGAGAAGAAACCGGCAAGAAACTCAACAAGGTGCATTTTTTTCATTCAGATCTACATTGTTATTAAATGACATACATCTAAAGTATTTAATACAATTAAATTTTTTTACACAGTAGATACGCTATTTGAGACTAGGGATCGCCAATGCGGATCGGAATTATTTCCAAACATCCCTGTCCATGATAAAGTCATTAATTTTATAGTACGCCTTAGATATTAAATACTCGTAAGTTTTTTATTTTATTTATAAACGCCATCCATCCATTGATAAAACAACAAACATAAAGTGAAACTGAACACGTAATTTTAGGTATAATACAAAAAAAAACATAATTAGTATCATCTAACACAATGCAAAAGGTTGTTTTATAACAATACCGAAAAAAAAAACAGTTTCAGAAATAAATCACTTTATGACTACCATTGATTATGATATGAAGAATGACACATTATGACTTGATAAATTAATTGAAACCATGGAGACCAGACGCATTATTCGTATCAACAAATGGTTTGTTGCAGGTTCCTAGCAGACGGGGCGACGGCGCCCACGGCCAAAACAAAAGCGGCGGCGCTTCGCTTCCTCGCGGAGTTAGCGCACGACTACTGCACGCCTAACGCGCTACAGGTCGCATTACAAGGTAAAATGCCGGTATATATGAAAGAAAACAAAGAATTTCTGCAAAGACTTCGTTGATCGCTATCCCGCGGGAACTATGCGGTTTTCTGGGATAAAAGCTATCCCATGTCCTTCCGAGGGTCTCAAACTATCTCCATACCAAATTTCATCTAATCGGTTCAGTGGTTTAAACGTGAAGAGGCAACAGACAGATAGACACAATGTCACATGTATAATATTAAGTATGGATTATAGCATAAGGATTAAAGCTATAAAGGTGTCAAGTCACGTTTTTATTACGAGTGGGAGGCAAACGGGTCATCTGATGGAAAATGATCACCACCGCCCATAAATATCAACAACTCAAAGAGAGTCACTGATCTGTTGCCGGCCTTTAATGCATTCACTGCCACCTGACTTCCACAGGTGCCACCGACGCACATGAGCGTTCAAAATGTATGAATAATTGTGACAGCGGCACTGGGCGAAATCCCGAAAAACGCATATACGCGTCGGTGGCAGTGAATGCGTTAAAAAGGGGGAGAGGGAGGGGAGAGGTATTGGGCCCCCGTTGCTCTCACTGGCCGTACGAAACGCAGCAGGAGTACTGCTGTTTCACGCCGGTAAACTATACTCGGCGTCAAAAATATCGCCCCTCCGCGAAAATCAGATTCAAGCTATTCCTAGACCTTAGCGAAATTATGTTACCTAATTGGCTAAGTAAAGATTTTTGAAGAGGTGCTAATTATATTTTTTTTAGACAGTCGGCGTTCTGGAGATCGAGAAACTGCAGCTAATATATTTTAAGTGTTCGAGATGACATTTGTGAGATTTTACGGCTGACAAGCGGTTCGTGCTCAGTACTAAGAAGAAATAGAAAAAAAAACTAAGTCAACTGTCAGTTCTGTCAATGTCAAATCGTTTGCGTTTCGTTTGCTTTGCGTTTTGGTGTGCTCAGTGTGATTTTTGGACTATTTTTATCGACCTCCGCATAAAATCCGGACTTTAAATTTTACCGCATTTCTCCACGACCTATGCACGTTAATTGGATCACGATTGAATACTTTCGATCACTCTTTTGGAACTGCTTCTTGGATAACGCAAAGCAAACGAAACGCAAACGGTTAGATTTCATTTGACATTGACAGAAGCGACAGTTGATTCGTTTTTTTTTTCTATTTCTTCTTAGTACTGAGCACGAACCGCTTGTCAGCCGTAAAATCTCACAAATGTCATCTCGAACACTTAAAAAAATATTTCCAATAAATAAAAGGAGATAAAAATAAAACACCTGCAGTTTCTTAGTGTTGAAGTCGACCACTGTCGAAAAAAAATATAATTAGCACCTCTTCAAAAAACTTTACTCAGCCAATTAATATTATGTAGTATCAATTAAAAGCACATTTAATGTGTTTCAAATTTACAATGTTTAATTTAAACGAAACATAATGGCTTGTGAATCAGAGCGCTTCGGAAAAAAGTGCACAAATAGGAGGGGCGCGATATTTTTGACGCCGAGTATAGTTTTTATAAACTGTAGAGGAGACAAGGTACAGTTTCGTAGTCAAACGTCAATTGTTCCCCCAGGCGGCGCGGCGGGCGTGGCGGGGCGTGCGCTTGTGAAGGTAGCCGCGCTGGCGCAGGACCCGCGCGCCGCCGACATCAGGGTGAGCGCGAGGCGAGCGCTCGCGTGTCTCTATGACTGCAATCCTGTCCCCGTGAGTATACTATACTATATCAAGCACGATTAACCCTTCCTACGCCATTAATTAAAAAAAAAAACAAAAGAATAATAATAATAATAATAACTAAAGGCCTCTTCATGTTGGCTTCGGCCCCATGAATGCCTTTCAAATGACCGGGTCCCCATGGGCCCGTGATCGGAAATCCGTACCAACATAATAACTAATAATAATTTTGTAGTGGTAGAGCCATGATGTAGCTAGCCGCTGCATCACGAATGGGCCGGCTCGTCCGGGGCAGTACCACCCTCTCACAGAACACCGGCGTGAAGCAGCAGTACTCCTGCTTGCGTTTCGTACGGTCAGTGAGAGTGCCGGGGGCCCAATACCTCACCCCTTCCCTCCCTCATTCCTTCCCTCTCCTTTAGGGCCGACAACGCACTGGCATCGTGTAAAGCGCTGCGGATGTCTATGGACAGTGGTGTTCATTTAACATCAGGTGACCCACTAGTTCGTTTGTCTGGCCTATCTAACATAAAAAAAACGACCGCTTTAGCCTAGTTGGTAGTGACCCTGCCTACGAAGCAAGAGGTCCTGGGTTCGAATCCCGGTAAGGGCATTTATTTGTGTGATGAGCACGAATATTTAAAACCAAAGTCAAAGCGTATTTGATAGATGTTTTCTTTGAATAAAATAATTAAGTGTCATAACTAAGTTATATAATAAACTACGTGATGTAACTGAATTAATAGTAGGTACCTATTGCTGGGTTCGGTACCAAAGGTCTGAGGTGCATTTAGTCTTGACATTCAAAACGTCTTAGTAGTACACTGACCAAGTGTACAAAATGACTTTTTTGTATAATACCATTAGTTATAAAATAAGCAAGTGGATGAAACGTCATGATTGCAAAACGACTTCATTGCACGAAAAATGAGTAGGTATTAACATTCTGTGAAACCTATGCCTATACATATTTTTAAGGCCAATGGTGGATCAGATATAAGACTGCCCATATAGTCATATATCATATCTACTTAAATATCAAGTGGGCTGTAATCGAATTTGAAGTAGTAAGGAGGTGATAATAAAATAAAGTATTGTCATTAGACAATCTAGACAAACTGCTACCTAGACATTTTTCATACTTTACGATATAATTACATAGTCTTTCATATTATCAAGACATTCTATAATATTGGCCGCAAAGATTATCTAGACGATTTACCTGAGAAAACATTATGACTTAAAGTCGTTTTACAGCCAAGTCATTCCATTTACTAAGGCTTATAGCAATGTGGGTGATTTACAGACCAAGACATTTTGCTACCCAGGCAATTTACAACCTTAGATGTTTTGAATGCCAAGACTAAATGCACCTCAGGCCTTTGGTACCGAACCCCTATTGCTAAATATCATAGGGTATAGGTAGTGGTGGTATGAGTATAGGTATAGAAACATAATGTTAAAAATAAGGAGTGTAGTATTCGCCAACAAACTGTTTTGCAGTTTGGCGAAGTTTAATTAATAAAAAAAAAAAATTTGTTCCTGAGTTATGGATGTTTTCTATGTATTTTAGTATTTATTTATCTATATAAGTATGTTTATCGTCGTCTAGTACCCATAGTACAAGCTTTGCTTAGTTTGGGACTAGGTCGATTTGTGTAAGATTGTCCCATAATATTTATTTATTTATTTATAAACAAACAAACTTGTTAAAGTTTGGCTTAGTAGCGACATCTCTTGTCCGGGTGAGCGGGTAGTTCCGAAGGAGTGTTGAAATCTCTCGATGAGGGTATAACATAGATGGCGCTGTATCACTGCAAGTGATGATTTAACAGATTGAGATATGAATGTATAGGAAAAATTTGCGTGTAAACTCCTGACCAGTGGTGGTGTTGGGGTAAGCACACGGCACGGAATGCTGAGGACCTGGGTTCGATTCCCAGGGCTGGTCTATTTTCTGTTTTTTTTTTCTGTGCATCCGTATTTCAGTTTGTATTTAGTATGAATTATAAAAATAAAGGGAAATAAAGAATCGCCAGACCCAAGTGGCAGTGGGCAGGGCTCGCTCGTAGAACTGATGGCCGATGGAGCTAAAAGGTTCTCGAGTGGCGGCCACGGACCGGAAGACGCAGTGTAGGTAGGCTAGAACAAGATAGAGCGACGACCTGGTTTAGGTCGCGGGAACGCGTTGGACGCGGATGCGATGACCGATCTGTTTGGCAAGCCATCAACCAGGTGTCGGCTTTGCTCTTCATTCTGTTACATAGTATATTTATGCTTTCTACTGTATGTATATGATGACTAGGCGTCGAACAAATCATGCGGATGACGTCAAACCACTTTGTTCTTTGGCAGTTCACGGCGCTGATGAGCGAGCTGTCTCCAGAGACGCAGGCGCTGGTCAACGGAGTACTACAACAGCACGTGCGGAGGACTTCCAGCAGTCAGTATTACTTTAACACCTAATTTTAAAACAAGCACGGGCATAAATCGATCAGCCACTGCGGAACGCTGTCATATTAACCCCCTAGCAACGCGTTTGTAAACAAACACTAAAATCACTATGATAACGTTCCATGTATGACAAGTTGGGTTTGAAGTATCTTTTTGTATTTTTTATTTTTTCAACTTTAATTTTTTTACTTTTACGGTCATCCCGTGAAATCCATATATTTCAAACCAAACTTGTTAAAAGTATGGCCTTGTAGCGACATCTCTTGTCCGGGTGAGCGGTTAGTTCCGAAGGAGTATTGATTTTTCTCGATGAGAACTGAACATAGATGGCGCTGTATCACTGCATAAGTGATGATGGCAGGCTGGAATGTATGATGCATAGGAAAAATTTGCGTGTTAACTCCTGACCAGTGGTGGTGTAGGGGTGAGCACGCGGCACGGAATGCCGAGGACCTGGGTTCGATTCCCAGCATTGGTCTTTTTTCTGGGGTTTTTTCTGTGCATCTGTTTCAGTTTGTATTTAGTATGAAATATATGGTCCATGTATGCTCAACAATTTAAGTCCTTAATGGTACGAGTCTAGGTTAGGTAGGCTCAGAGTCGCTCAACGAGCTATGGAGGGGATCGAATCAGGAACGAGGAGATCCGTAAAAGAACCGGGGTCACCGACATAGCCAAACGGATTAGCTCGTTGAAATGGCAATGGGTAGGCCATATAGCACGCAGAACAGATGGCCGTTGAGGCCCGATAGTTCTCGAATGGAGACCATGGACTAGCAAGCGCAGCGTGGGACGTCCACCAGCGAGGTGGACGGACGATTTGGTGAAGGCCGCAGGTTCAGGGTGGATGCAAGTCGCATCCAACCGTAATGATGGCCCTTCAGCATTGGCTGGGGTATGGATCCGCTGGGCTCCACATGACCCTTGTGAGACACTGGGGCGTCCAGCCGTCCGGGGGGCACTCCTCATCCCTCCGAATTATTATAGCAGGAAAACTATCGATGGAAGCGGTAACGAAAAGAGGGTAGCGCTAGGAGACAAGCGCAAAAAAACACACAGCATGCCAAAAAACCATCAGGCATAAAGGGTAGCCCCACCCAAAAGATGGCATCCAAAGCCACACAATGGGCCCAAAAGATCTCCGACCCACCCTTCCATCGCAGGGCAAAAGAAAGGAAGCCCGTAGTTATAGATAAATGCATATGACAGGAAATCCCACCAACCCAACCAATAGCTCTAAGTAAATGTACAGAAACGGGCGAGGGTCGGTCAAGGAATAAACCAACGGGTAAAAACATAAAAGACCGACCTAAGCACCCCCCAGTGCCCAGCGGGAGAATGCATGCTCCTCTCCCGGCCTTCCAGCAAATGGCTGAGGCAGGACACTGTGGGTAGATTAAGTCCCCTCCCTACCCCTCCTCTCCTCAAAATATAAAGCACACGTTTTTTGTATTAATAATCAATAGAGAAGGGGACTTGTGACCGGGTTTTTTAGTCCGTGCAAGTCGGACACTGTCTGGGCCCTCCATTCCCAGTTCGTCCGAAGGGATTTTTCCCGAGCACAAGTCACTCTTCCTACCCTAAAGTTAAAAAACAGCAAAGACTTCGCGTCTTTGGCCCCTCTGGCGACTCATTCAAAAAAAAAAAAAAAAAAAAAACCGTAATGATTGGGCGTCAATGAGGGAGGCCTATGTCCAGCAGTGGACGTCCTACGTTTGAAATGATGATGATGAATAATGAATGGTACGAGTCCGACTTGCATTTGATCGATTTTTTATTTATTGTATTGTATTGTTTTAGCCGGCAGCGATTCGCCACTTCGCGCCTCGTCGGCGACGCCCGGCGGGGCAGACGACGTGTACTCGCGTATACGCCGCACCACCACAGAGATACACACATACACAGCCCAACATGCCAACGGTAACTATCATAACTTTACAGTAGTACACAACTAATGTGCTTTAATTTTGGACCCATTTCGAAAAAATATCCTTTGGATTCCTATACAATATGACAGGACTGTCAACCTTTAGTGGGACCCAAATTAAAGCTCGTGACTGTACCTGCGTAGAAGACGCGTTTTAGAAGCGCCGTTAGGCTGCGTATCCACCGGAGCTGTGCGAGGATGCGTTGCGAGGGAAGTGTTTGTCATGAACCAATAGAAACACTTCATTTAAAAGGTCTTAAGTGAATGAAGTGTTTCTATTGGTTCATGACAAACGCATCCCTCGCAACGCATCCTCGCACATCTCTCGTGGAAACGCAGTGGACCAATTCAATTCAATCATTTATTGCATTTCATGTTGTATGTACACAAGGTCTTGCATCATTTTGCAAGCCACTCATTTGTACCTCTTTGATTATATTAAATAAATTAAAAAAAAAAAAAGTTCTAGGAACATGACTCCTGCAACGGCACAGCCATTTATTAAATAATATCTTAAGGAGTACAACTAAATTAAATATTATGTGAGACTAGAGGCCTTATAGAGGCCTCCCGTGACCAGAGGGCTGGCCAATACTTCGCTCAGCGAATCAGCATTGCCATCCAACCCCATTGGCGGCGACTTGGGACAGATTTTTTACCTTTAGCTTTAGTTAGTTTTAGTTAGATTTAAGTAGTCCTAAGTTTTTACTGTTTTTATTTATCATTTGTTTATTAAATGAATACATCTTAAAAAAAAAAAGACTAAAATTATCAAATTCAACATTAACAATAGCTAAAAGAAATACAAGTTAGGCATGCAGCAATTCAAACATAACCGGAAAGAGTGGTAATATTATCTATTTTTATAAGTTTTTATTTTCGGCTTACTCCCTACACGGCGCGCCTTTTTCTTGTGCCGCTATTGGTGGGATACTGCCGCCATGTTAGCGTGACGCGTGTCATGTTAGTCATCCGCCATACTTTCGAGTGTGTAACGTCGTCTGTTATCCGTCGATAACATGTGCATTATAATTTGCACCTTGTAACTATATGACATAAGACTGATTTAAAGTTTAAATGTATTTTCGGCTATCATCGTCTAATTCGTTACGACGCGCCATATAAAGTGTGTACTACTGTACTTTGTGAACATTTCCCTTCAGATGACCCGATTGCTCATTTGCATCCCTCTCAAATTCAAAAGAATTATCCTTTGGAAATTATTTTTTAGTTGATACTTGGTGGTTTGTTTTGTTTTTTGTTGTCTGGAAGAGATCGCTTTTGAGCGATAAAACCGCCTATCTGTCTGATTTTTTATTTTTGTAATGTTTCTACTGATTTTGGTGTCCAATAAAGAATATTTGTATTGTATTGTATTTTTGTTACATTTTTTTTAGCGGAGTGCGGTAATCACATGTCGAGCAAAGACTCCGGCATCAGCCAGATGTCCGACGTCACTCTTTCCAACAAGGGTATGAACGGAGGCGTCCCCAATGGACATTACAACGCGTAAGTCTAATCATACATAACAGTAAAGCCAGAAGGAGGTTATTTCTGCTTATTCCCCTAAATTCAAGTCTAGGGTGAATGAGCATTTACTAGGCATGCGTGCTTCATCGTAGGCCTCATCTTCGCTTGCCATCAGGCGTGATTGTGGTCAAACACAAGCCTATCTATATATATAAAATTCTAAACTGACTGACTGACTGACTGACTGAGTGACTGACTGTTGATATATCAACGCACAGCCCAAACCACTGGACCTAGAGACTTGAAATTTTGCACATAGATTCCTTATACAATGTAGGCATCCACTAAGGAAGGATTTTCGGGAATTCCCACGGGAACGGGAAAATATTTACTAACTTTTCTGGTTTAAGTCACTAAATAAGAAACTAATGTAAATTAATAATTAAATTTAATAATATTTCACTGGCATTATAAAATTTGTAATATGACTAATTAAGAAAAAAAAACTCAATACTTAATTATTCCATGTATATGCCGTAATGCTTGGCTGAATGCGTATGTTTCATTGACAGCCAATGCCATTATTTTTTTTAATTCATATCTATCCTAGGGAAGAAAATAATAGTTATCCTCCCGTATGTCAGATATGATTTGCCTCACTTTCCGAGTATGAGAGATGAAAACACAATTTTCCGCCCGGCTATCTACTACCCATGAAAATTTAACTTTCCGAACAGGAGAGATGAAAAAGATATTTCATCAATTTCATCATCAGCATTTCAGTCGAAAAACGTCCACTGCTGAACGTAGGCTTTTTAACAAGTTTGATATGAAGTATCTTTTTGTATTTTTATTTTTCAACTTCATATTTTATTACTTTTACGGTCATCCCTTGAAAACCATATACTTCATACTAAATACAAACTGAAATATGGATGCACAGAAAAAAAACCCAGAAAAAGACCTGCGCTGGGAAACGAACCCAGGTCCTCAGCATTCCGTGCCGTGTGCCATTCCCCTACACCACCACTGGTCAGGAGTCTAGACACGAATTTTTCAATCATCTCATTTGAAATTTCTCGATGAGGGTATAACATATATACCTTGACATTCTCGTGCGCGGCGCTCGGCGGAACCCTGTCGCAGGGAGCCTCTGCTGTCCTTAACAAGACTGTTTTTAATAAGTGCGGCAAATGCTGACTGCGACAGGGTCGCGCACGACCTTGTCGGACTATAGATGGCGCTGTATCACGCAAGGTGTTGATCTAACAAATTGAGATATGAATGTGTAGGAAAAATTCGTGTCTAGACTCCGGACCAGTGGTGGTGTAGGGGAATGGCACATGGCACGGAATACTGAGGACCTGGGTTCGTTTCCCAGCGCTGGTCTATTTTCTGGGTTTTTTCTGTGCATCCATATTTCAGTTGAATATAGGCTTCTTACAATGCTCGCCAAACAGATAGGTCTTTTTTTTTCTTTTTTAGGGTTCCGTACCCAAAGGTTAAAACGGGGCGCTATTACTCCGTCATCGATATAAATGACGATGATAATTTATATCATGGTTGTCCACAGGGAAACTGCCCGGGCGGCGTCAGCGGACAGCTCTGAAGAGGCCAACAGCACCAAGGAGTCATCTCCCGTGCCCGGCCTGCATCGCCTAGATTTGCCACCTCACGGGTAACCACACAACCGTACAGACTAGCTTTTTCAAAACGATGGAACCGCTCCCTGACCACAATACTGGGCTGGCGGGTATGTATTACAATACCGAAGTACGAAAGACCGAATGTATTAAAACATCGAATGGGTCAAAAGACCGACACGATTTTTTTTCTGATCAAACAAGCTACCTAACGTTAAGTGGTCTCAGAGGGATTTTTTCTCAAGTTATAAAATATAAAGGTATCCGTAATTATAGTGATTTCAATAAAGCAATCTAAACGGATTAAACTTTCCGATGTTTCGAACTTTTTTCATCATTAACCTGACCGCTGAAAAAAAGTATTTATCATCGGAAAGTTAGGTTTTATTTAATATAAACACAAATAAAAAAAAAACCTGTTGATTTGTCGATAACATCGATAAAAAGCGGTGATCTCTCCCTACGATCTGTCATCAGCCGCACGCAAAATTCCGGGCCTTAATCATCATCATCAGCCTATATTCGCCCACTGCTGGACATAGGCCTCTCCCATGGCACGCCACTGAGCACGATCCTCGGCCACTCTCATCCAGCTCTCGCCAGCCGCCTTGCGAAGATCATCGCTCCACCGAGTCTGAGGACGTCCCACGCTACGTTTGCCGATCCGTGGTCTCCACTCAAGAACTCGTCTGCCCCATCGGTTCTTCGGGTTATATGGCCGGCCCATTGCCACTGCAGCGTGCTAACTCCGTTTTGTTTTTTGCAGCGACTACAACTCGTCATTGTGCCGTGACAAGATGAAACCTTACGAGACTGATGAAAACGGATTTTTAATTACTAAATGTGAGTATTGTTTTACGGTTGGGTAGGTTTGGTAGATCTATGGGTCATTTTAAGGGTTCCGTACCCAAAGGGTAAAAACGGAAACCCTATTACTGAGGGTCCGCTGTCCGTCCGTCCGTCTGTCACCAGGCTGTATCTCGGGAACCGTAATAGCTAGAGAGTTGAAATTTTCACAGATGATGTATTTCGGTTGCCGCTATAACAACAAATACTAAAAAATGGCATAAAATAAATATTTAAGGGGGCTCCCGTACAACAAACGTGATTTTCATAGATAAATGTACGGAACCCTTCGTGCGCGAGTCCGACTCGCACTTGGCCGGTTTTTTTAGGGTTCCGTACCTCAAAAGGAAAAAACGGAACCCTTATAGGATCACTTTGTTGTCCGTCCGTCCGTCTGTTAAGAGGCTTTTTCTCAGGAACGCGTAGAGGTATTAAATTGAAATTCATATCAAAAACATATCATGATATATAAAATCATATTGTTACGAGCCGTAGGGTTCGTTAGATAGATAATACGCCTTTAACGTAAAACTAATTTAATTGAACAAAAAGGAATCTCTTTCAACACTAAACTTATTCACTTAAATCACTTAGTAATCACTTAGTAATCACTTTGATCTCTCTTCGATGTTTATCTCTCGGTATCTCTTCCAAAACTCCTCTGTCGGAACCTTGTCTGCCTTTATATAGGTCCAGTGAATCGGTCCACAAAGTTCGAGAACATTCCAGCTAGAACTCTCTGGCACAGTCTGGAATATTCCGGAAACAGGATCATCTGTCTGTCTCTTTCACGAGTACGCTATGTTATCTCGCTCGCACACTTTTCTAGAATGTTCCGGAACAAGATCGTCTGTCTCTTTCACACATATAGGCTATCCTTGTCACACACCTTCTAGAATGTTCCGGAAACAAGATCGTCTGTCTCTTTCACACATATAGGCTATCCTTGTCACACACCTTCTAGAATGTTCCAGAGACAGGTGGACTGTAACTTGGCCTGAAACGGCCTGAAAACGGGTTTCAGCCTGCTGAAAATAATGCTAACTTGGGGTAATTTCTGATTTACCGTTATGTGTTAGGACTTCTTCCAGAACGGCCTGAAATCAGATTTCAGCCTGCTGAAAACGACTGCAAGTCCTACTAATTTCATAAAAATGTTTTTACTGGTTTCCCGTTGACCCATCTCCGTAACAATATCATGTCCTTTAAGCTGTAACAAAATCAAACTTCTATGTCAACGCAATCAAAAGAAACAGCAATTTAAGCCGCATATTTTCAAACTCGCAACTTCTCGCAAGCGAATCATAACCTACAGGGTACTTCCCGTGAACTCAGAATCTTGAAATTTGGTACGAAGCAACATCTTATAGCACAGATAAAGGAAAAATTGCGAAAAGCATAATTTTTTTTCTCTATCTGTCTATATCAGTAACCAATCTACAATGATCCCACACTGCGCACATTTTGCTTAAGAGCAGGGGTCTGCTAAGACTGGATGTCATAGATACATATAAATTTGTACGGAACCCTCGGTGCGCGAGTCCGACTCGCACTTGGCCGGTTTTTTTATATTTGGTAGACGACCTGCCCACCTATTTCCCATTTTCGTTTGTCGTACTACTTACGGGACACCGAGGAAGAAGAAGATTTATTTATTTATTTATTTATTTATTACTTTCGCAGCCGGTCTTCGCGAACAAGAGGTGCTAGAAGCATTATGTCAACTAGATACGAGCAATGCGCCGCCGGAGCAGTGGGAACGGCTCTTACTGGCAACCCATGAGATACTCAAGTACGGGGATTGTCGCAAGCCCAGCGAGTACTTCAAGTGAGTACACACCACCATTATTGCAGCTGAAAGTCCTTCAGTGCTGGACGTAGGCCTATCATTGGTACCTAACGTGACTCAACGTCACTTCTCAGTATGTCATACACATTTTTTTCTCGCCAGCGTCGCATTTATTTATCATAAAGTTCTTTCTGCAAATCCTTAAGTTTACACCCATCTCGAATGACGCTTATGGTGGGACAGTTGTCCATGAATTATGGTTTCCAGTGCTGCTGATCACGCTCAAGCTCTACGTATGTAATTCGTTGGTTCTCACGAATATTTTTTTTCATGACTTGCATATTTTCTTGAGTAGAGGTCACCCTGACTTCGTCTCATCTTCAAAGCCCTCCCATTTTGTTATAAATTCAGCAAACCGATTAAATACAGTTGCACGAGAACAAACAGACTCGTCAAAAGTTATGATTAAAAGTTCAAAACATTCTTGCAGCTTAAAACCTTTTTTTAAAGTCATGATAAAACATAACTCGAAAATCTCGTCGACTAAGTTCCATCGTTACCGCAAATTTCAGCCAGATCCAATCAGAAAAAAATATTTATAAAAACGTTACGTAGATTTATAGCTATAAAACCAGCCTTTACCACAAAATACCTTTACGATGGTATATAATTGGCTAGTATCGATCAAATAAGTATGGAGTATCTACGTAACTAAGCTAACTAACTTCTTTTGGCATGACCCTCGTAGGTCAGTTGCTCGGTGGTGTCAACATCCATATTAACTCATTTTCGCGAATCATTGGATTGGATTATTTTCGTTTAAATAAATGTTTTTATTATTCAGGAACATAGTTCGAGTGGCGCTCGCGACGCTGGCGGTAGACGAAAGTACTGGCGACAAGGAGAACTCCGAAAACGCTTCCAACGCACAGCAGTCTTCAGGTAACAGACGCCATCTTGTTTGTTAACATTCGCGTTTGACGCCGCTATTGGATTGGATGGAACATTTTGTATCTCTACAAATACAAATATATTTATTTCGTTATCGTTATCACAAGTGAATACATATTATAATTGTAGTTTAAAAATAGTACAGCTATGAATTTGCCAGTTGGCGTACGAAGTAATAATTTACAAAACTAAAATTAATCAGTCAAATGGTACAAATGGTAACAAAATAATAATCAAATTTTACAAATTCATGTCAGCATTGCTAATATAATCCTTAATATTACTTAATTTGAATATCTAATATATGTATAAAAATCTCGTGTCACGGTGTTTGTTACCGAACTCCTCCGAAACGGATTGACCGATTTTTATGAAACTTTTTTCTCTACATTCGGTAGGTCTGAGAATAGGTCGTACGTAGGCTATAATTTATAATGGCAAAACAACGTTTGCCGGGTCAGCTAGTAGTGCCATAATAAATAACGGAATATTTTCGGATTCAAAATCAAAGTAAGAGTTCACTTTGGCATTAAAATCTATGAAGCCAAATTTGTTTAATCGTTTTTCAGAAGCAAACACAAATTAAAAAAGATTATCCTAATACTTTTTACTTCCATAAAATAGACCAATTTTATACGAAGTCTTTTTAACTCCTGACCCAAAAAGAGGTGTTATATGTTTGACCGCTATGTTTGTGTGTGTATGTGTGTGTGTGTGTGTGTCTGTAGCACTGTAGCTCTTAAACGGGTGAACCGATTTGGATGCGGTTGGAAAGCAGGTTTCTTGGCGATGGTTCATAGATATGTTTCATCAAAATTCTTTCGGCCGTTTCAAAGTTATCACCTTTTTTTTTAGCTGCGGAAGGGATCTTAGACGCATAATGGGAAATTACTTTATATTCAAAAATATGCGTGTAACCTAATTGCGTAGGAGGTTTTTAAAGTTTTAATTTATAGTTATTAAAAATAGCATTAAAATAAATATGTATGTAAACTCTTTATTGTACAAAAATAAGGAAAAAAAGAAATACATTATTGACAACCGTTGAAATGCATGTACAAAGGCGAACTTATCCCTTTAAGGGATCTCTACCAGTCAACCTTTGAGTGGATGAAAGGAGCATTTAGTAAGGGACCGACAAAGAGTAAGTAAAAATAAGACAGTCGGACAAAGCAAAGGCTACAATACAACTTTTATTTACCAAAAAAACACTTGTTACAAAACATGCGGTACATCTATCAGACTCCAAACTAGGCTGTATCTTGGTAGCCTGCGAGTCCGATTAACTGGATTAACAGAACTAAAGTGTCACAGAAGTTGTTATTAGATTTTTTTTTAAATAGCCTATACAGTGTCCCACTGCTAGGCAAAGGTCTCTCCTTTCTCCTTCCACTCGTCTCTGGCTTCGGCAAAGTGTTGCCAGTCCGGCTGGAATCGCTCCAAATCGGCCCGCCACCTTCCTTTAGGCCTACCTCTGCTCCGCTGCCCGTCGCTTGGAACCCAATCAGTAGTGAGTTTGGCCCAGCGATCCGGATGCATCCGGCAGACATGACCTGCCCAGTCCCACTTGAGTTTGGCGGTCTTTGTCACCACATCAACAATTCGGGTTTTGGAGCGCAGTTCAGTGTTTCTAATTCTATCAGCTCTTCGAACACCTAGGCTACTGCGCTCTATAGCCCGCTAGCAAACCTTGAGTTTGGACTTCTGGGCCTCAGTCAAAGACCAGGTCTGAGCATCGTAGGTTAGGATGGGCAGAATGCACATGTCAACGAGCTTGCGTTTTAAGGCTAGGGGAAGTTTACCCTTCATTAGTGCTTTCATGGACCAGTAGCTCCTCCAGGCATTTTCGATTCGTTTGTCGACTTCTTTGCCTTGTCGATTTTCGAAGGAGACTATCTGGCCCAAATAAGTATTAGATACAAAATAAAAACGGATTACGCGATTACATTGTGTTCGAATTTGTGTGCGTGCATGTGCATACTGCATACGTGTGTGTGGGGTGTGTGCGTGTGTGTGTGTGTGTATTAGCATTGAGCTTTCCTTTGTCGTAGGCTGGGCGACGGCGAACGAGCGCGCGGCCGCCGAAGCGGTGAAGGTCCTCATCTGGCTGTGCCGGCGGCCGGAGACGCGGCCGCAGTGGCTCGACTACTTCGACCTGATCCTGCTGAAGCTGATCAACGCGTACGGCGCGCTCAGCAAGGAGGTCATGCGCGCCGTCGACCATGGGCTGCCGCACGTCGCCAGGGCGCTGCCGGCCGCGCAGGTGAGCCACTGTCTACTGGCAGCTGGGAGGTACAGCGCTCAGCAAGGAGGTCATGCGCGCCGTCGACCATGGGCTGCCGCACGTCGCCAGGGCGCTGCCGGCCGCGCAGGTGAGCCACTGTCTACTGGCAGCTGGGAGGTACAGCGCTCAGCAAGGAGGTCATGCGCGCCGTCGACCATGGGCTGCCGCACGTCGCCAGGGCGCTGCCGGCCGCGCAGGTGAGCCACTGTCTACTGGCAGCTGGGAGGTACAGCGCTCAGCAAGGAGGTCATGCGCGCCGTCGACCATGGGCTGCCGCACGTCGCCAGGGCGCTGCCGGCCGCGCAGGTGAGCCACTGTCTACTGGCAGCTGGGAGGTACAGCGCTCAGCAAGGAGGTCATGCGCGCCGTCGACCATGGGCTGCCGCACGTCGCCAGGGCGCTGCCGGCCGCGCAGGTGAGCCACTGTCTACTGGCAGCTGGGAGGTACAGCGCTCAGCAAGGAGGTCATGCGCGCCGTCGACCATGGGCTGCCGCACGTCGCCAGGGCGCTGCCGGCCGCGCAGGTGAGCCACTGTCTACTGTCAGCTGGGACACACTGGAGCGGTGAAGGTGCTCATCTGGCTGTGCCGGCGGCCGGAGATGCGGCCGCAGTGGCTCGACTACTAACCTACCTATCTTAAACAAAATTCCATTAAAAAGTGTTTTTTGGGACTTGTAATTTCTAACTTCAACAATAACAACAAATAAATTATTACAGAAAATTTGACCACGTTCGATTCACGGTTATGTATGAGAGTTCAAAAAATGTTTGAATGCCATTTTTGTTGTGTCCAAAATCGAAGCCATGGTTCCTAAGAACACATTTCGCTATCTCTCATAGTTTCTGATTTCTTCATATTGACCCATTTGGATTGATCACCCCCTGTAAGACTGACTTTTATTTTCTTTAAAAACGAACAAATTATTACCTAACGGTTTTTAAAGAAACTAAAAGTCTTATCACGAATTATTATTGCAGTAGACACATTAACTTATATATTAGAACAATTCGAATACACCACATTTTTAATTTTCATTCAATTTTTATGGAATAATCGAGAAAAACTAACAAAAATGCAACATTGCCAGCTCAGCAGGTATAAACTCTCTTAACTATGTTACAAATACTAAGTACATTATAGCTACTTTATTTGTATGGTGTTAAAGTTGAAAATGAAATGAAGGCAAGCCATCTGTCAGTGGTAAACTAAAAGTAAACGTATTGTTGTCTGGTTCAGGTGCTGGCCCTGCTGAAGCCTGTGATACGCACGCGCGGCTACCCGACGTCGCTGTGCGCGCTCAAGTTAGCCGCCGAGGTCGCGAAGGCGCGCAGCCACGAGCTCACAGACGACATCGTCGGACAACTCATGGACGGCGTCTCACAGGTACGTACACTAACGTCAAAAAGTTCAAGATCAAAACCAAAAAGTATTAAATTTATCGGCTAAATATCGCTCTGGCTTACATTCCTCCAAGTAGAACGATAAAACAACGCTGTGCCACAGATGTTCGAGGCTTAAGCCCATTATTCCGAAGATTTTAACTTGGTACCCTAGGAACTTCTTACTAATATCCCGTCGAGCGTCCTGTGTGCACGGGTGTGCGCACAACGGCGGTTAGGATTTTTAAAGCCGGACAATGAATGTGTGCATGATTGTTACACTCACGCTAAATCGATTTGACGGATTCTGATGTAATTTGGCACACAGATAGCATAACATCAGAGTTGAGGTCACGCACACAATAACATCTCATGTAATGACAGCGGGGTTTTGACGTTTATTCGTACCGATAGCAAGTTCAACAGACTCAAAGAGTGAATTAGAGCTTGTCTAATTTAAAATGACGCGCCCCGCCACCACATTTGACATACAGGATTTCAAATCCTGTATTAAATTAGACAAGCTATACAAGATTGGCTAAAAATTTCTTCAACCTATTTCGTTAAGAATTATTTAAGAAAATACGTCTAGTTCAAACAAAACAGAAAATAAAATATTTTGATGTATTTAATTTAAATTATATAAGCATATTATTCGTTTTTTATAAAATACCGATTTTGTTCGTTGCGAATATTTCTTATCAGTTTCAAATTGTTTTATTTCAAAAATAGGTTATATGATAAAAGAAAAACTATGATATGCATAGTATTGCGTAGGTATTACCTTAAGATCATATAATTCCCATTTTCATTCACTCACTCATTTCATTCGTTCACTACTTTTTTTGCAATCAGTACTTTATGTAGCTGTGTGTGTAATCATTCGCCCCAACTCTTGTGGCGTTACCTATAACCGCGGTTTGATAATATGTCGTGTTCCAGCTGGCGGACCACCAGAACTCGGCGGTGCGCAAGGCGGCCATATTCTGCATGGTGGCGTTCACGTTCGCGCTGGGCGAGGAGCGCATGCAGCCGCACCTCAAACACCTCAGCGTCAGCAAGTGTCGGCTGTTGCAGGTAACTGGGGGGGCCAGGTCGCCCCTTGAGGGCACGAGTAGGGGGAGGGCCCGAAATTTCTACACTGCGGCCCATCACTACCACCACTCAAACTAGGGCTCAATAGTACATAGTAGGGGTTCAAATATTATTTATTTTATTAGCTGTACGGCTGCTCACCGAATCTAAGATTATTTTAAAAGCGAAAAAGTTTTTCGGGTGCGCCGGTGGGATTCGAACCCACGTCTCCTGGGTATGCGCCCCAACGGGTGTTCTACCAATTGAACCACGTCGCATCCAACCGACTCCCCCGAAATTCTTAATCGCTTACATACGCCAACAGTGGCGTGTGGTAACATCCATCGCAACTATTAGAAGCTACGACTCCTACGTTCCAAATTACATTGGAAATGCGTAAGAAATGATGTACCACATCACACATTATTTATTTTATTAGCAGTACGGCTGCTCACCGAATCAAAGATTATTTAAAAAAAAAATTAAAAGATTTTTTTTTTGTAGGGCTAGTCAACAATCCTATTTCCTTCTGCTATTAATCTACACTTTTCGCTAAAATACATATTCAATGCTTATATTAATATTACCTACGAATTATTTTAAAAATATAAAAACAGATGGTTCTGTGCTGTAGAATACCATCCACTGTGATTGGCAGTACTCTACGGCGCAATGATGCACCGTGTTATCATGGCATTTTCAAAGTAAAAAAATGAATATAAAGTTAATTTTTTTTACTGAATATGGATATCAAAGTCCAAATTTCTGGTTTATCAAATAAAGATGAAAACTTTTTAACCAAATACAGATAATAAATGACAGTCGAATTTCAAAGTATTTGTTCTCTGCAAATACCGTGGAACAATAATAAAAAAAATGACACTAAATGAATTATAGATCTAGAATCCTGATCAACCAATAACTACATAAATTTTGGACAAAATAGTAAGTTTAGATCAAGATTTGTAATGATGCTCATGCGCATCATGCGCGCACAAGAGACTGCAATCCCATGATGCGCATGGTCATCATGCGCGCGCGAGAGCCTGCAATCTCATGATGCACATGGGCATCATGCGCGCCGAAAGGGTTAAAAAGTTTTTTTCTATGATACAATATGAAGTGTCACTTGGACAACCGGGACAGAGTGAACAACACAAAAAAGTGGATTCACCCATGTATAGTGCTTTTCTCAAACATGCAACGAGATAAACTGAAAAAAAAAACTCCAAAAAATAACTAATACATTTGTTTAAGGCTGATCGTCACATTGATTTATAAGTGAAAATGGCTTTTGATGTCTTAACCCTTCGAACGCCGTGAAGTAAAAAAAAAAAAAAACATTATCTTGATTCTCCGCTAAGTAGTGGGGCCAAGACATGCAAAATAGTTACATTTGCGTTGAAAAAATGCACTTTTCATGCAATTCTACCAAATTTATAGATTAAAATAGAAATACAAAAAGAGCCTTAAATCTGGCGCAGATTGCGTTACGTCGTCCTTGCCTTCGTACAAACGTTAGACAATAAGCCTGCGGGAGGTTAAGCCATAGAACTAATATTGAACCATAGGGTCTCCTACTTAAATTTAAGAGCTATGCTCTTGTCGGTGCAGCAACCGCCACTCTGTTTGACTTCCTGATACGACATCGGTGTCGTACGGGTGTCCACTTTCTCCTTCACCTGGTCAAAATAGGTCAATCTTGGCCTTCCTTCTATTTTCCTTTCAGCAGGTTTAAAAATAAATGGTCGTGTCGTATCAAGTGTCCCCTTCTGCGATTTATCGTGGTAAAGGAATTTATTGGTATAGTATAAATCTTTCCAGGTGAATTTTTCGCTTCGAGCCCTTATCTTTCAAAACAAACGGTATCGTCATCGGGTATGTATTACAATACCGTACGAAAGACCGAATGTATTAAAACATCGAATGGGTCAAAAGACCGACACGATTTTTTTCTGAAACCGTTAACTTTTTAAGATTGTTATAAAACAAACCTAACCTAACCTAATGGGTTCTGTATGATGCCGTTTTAATACATTCGGTCTTTCGTACTTCGGTATTGTAATACATACCCGTCGTCATAGTATTAAGGTTCAAATTTAATGTAACGGCTCAAAGCGAAAAATTCACCTGGGAAGATTTATACTATAGACAGTAGACTTTGGTATGCAACTAATTCGGCGCACTGTTGTCCCCAGGTATACATAAGCAAGCACCGGGACGACCCGGGCCGCGGCGCGGCGCAACCCACGTAGCGAAGGCGGCGACGCGCGCACACGCACTCCCGCGCCACGCAGACCGACTGAGCTGACGCACTGACCACTGACCGACCACTGATCACTCGCGTCTGACGGTCAGCACCCATTCACTCACTGACAGCGCTCACTCAACGCTAAAGTTCGACGGTCGGTATGTCAGCGTTGAATGAGTGAGTACCGTCAGTTATCAGTAAAATATTGACCACTGTTGGACTTCACTCGTCAGCGTAGTACGTGAGTGTCGTTAGTGATCACCAGAGATAGGAATTTTCATGCAAAACAAGACTGCCGCAATCTCGCTAGTGCTAGACATGTATTAAATCGATATCGAGTATTATTAGGTATATAAAAAAAAACATGCTAAAATATGTACATTGTATAACGACCGCTTTAGCCTAGTTGGTAGTGACCCTGCCTACGAAGCAAGAGGTCCTGGGTTCAAATCCCGGTAAGGGCATTTATTTGTGTGATGAGCACGAATATTTGTTCCTGAGTTATGGATGTTTTCAATGTATTTAAGTATTTATTTATCTATATGAGTATGTAAATCGTCGTCTAGTACCCATAGTACAAGCTTTGCTTAGTTTGGGACTAGGTCGATTTGTGTAAGATTGTCCCCTAATATTTATTTTTTATTTTATTGTTTTATAATCATGGGCGACACTTAAAATATACAAAAGACGTAGTATAGACTACACCTCATTGAAGATAACGTCCGTTTTAGATTATGGATGAAAAATAACGTCACATGAAAAGATCACAGTGATCCGCCGTCTAAAAGTATCACCGTGACATGCGAAGGAGGAACAACGTTACAAAATCACGTAGGTCGTCTCTTCCTTTTTTTAGCTGTCTCTGTCACTCACGCAACGTACATCAATGGCTAAACGAAACAGCCTACTCCCGAGAATGTTGAGAAATTAATTATTATCTACTCCTATTAGTATCACAAACCAAATAAGATGTCATTTTATACAATTTTTACGTAAAATTCTGTATTAAATATTTTTTTATTTAGTGGACCGTTTCTTCTATTACACAACTATCGATATCGATTAAAAAACGTTTCTAAAACTAGTTTTATTGCAACAGTCTTTTGTTTTGCCGTGAAAATTCCCACCTCTGCTGATCACTGACGGAGCTCATGTACTCAACGCTGACGAGGGACGTCCGACAGTGGCCAAAATTTTACTGATAACTGACGACACTCGCTCGTTTACTGACCACTGACGGTACTCACTCATACATTCAACGCTGACAGTGGTCAGCAAATAAGTGATCACTGACGGTAGTTACGCTCAATGCTGACGAGTGACATTTGTCAGTGATCATTTACTGATAGTACTCGCTTACATCATACGAAACTGACGAAAGACTTTATTAAAGGAAGCTTTTAGAGAGTCTCCAAACAAATTCTTAATCGAATATAATGAAGATTTCTGACAATAAAAAATAAACCAATCCCAAACTTGACACAAATATCGAACGGACTAACGATCTATCGATTTCAACCTGTCAAGACACCTATAAAATTTTCTAACAAAAACGAAATGACAACACTGACTGTCGAACTCTGAAAAGACAATTGATACATAATCGTCAAAGCAAGACATTTTCATTAAAAAAAAAACTAAAACAATACGTTAAATATCAATTAAAATATTTAATTAACTTCTGTGCTATGTCGTCACTACTCAGTGGATCAAGGTTAATAAAATATCGTCGTCAGTGATCAGCGGAAGGTCATCAGATGCCGTCAGTGAGGTCACCAGAGGTCATGCCTTATTGATTATGTTGTAATATACTGTTGATCTATGCAAGTATACCCAGTGTTGTTCGTTGAATTTGACTTCTACGCCGTTCAGTTAAAGTTGACTTTGACTTTCGCCCTCGAGTTGGGTCTGTTATTGTATACAATAATAGGGATGTTGACGCCATTAAAAAAATATTTCGCAGACTTGACTCCAGTTAAAAAACGCTTTATTTTAGCCCTGAAAACCAGATTAATTTTCGATTAACTGCAAAATTAGATTTTTTGTTGCTTTAAAACAAATAAATAGTTGATTGAGTATGCGAATAAGTGACGTCATAAGTTGCTATTGCCATTCAAACTCTATGGGAGAGTTGTGTTTTGACAGCTCATAAAAAGTATGTCAGTTGATTGGTGGTGTCAATATCCCTATCGGATTTGACTAAGCTAGTAGGTAAAATTTGTTTCAAGCTGTTTCTTTCTAATAAAGACCAGTTGGTTCTTCAGCGATGCTAGTCTAGTCTGTATCAAACATAAAATAAACGAAAAAACAGCTGGGCACAAGGGTATTACCGATGGCTTATAGTTAAATAAAAAAGCTATATTGATTGTAAATTATTTGATTTAGACGTAAACCAAATAATTTACGGACGGTTTTTAAAAAAAACTTTTTTTTTTCGAAATGGAATAGATATCGCTCTTTTTGTGTAGCTCGTACAATTTTGACACCCACCTTTTTTTTAATTCAGGTGAAATTAAGATTACTCTCCCCCCATCGTTATTTCCTGTTAAATTGAGAGTTGTTTTTATTGACATACCTTTTAATTGAGACCTAGACGATTTCAAAATTTTCATATACAAATTGAAGACTATCTACATTCGCATAGATCAATGGTACGATTAAATTTCGACTCTATTCCTATTGTGTTAAGGATTATGTTTGATGTGGTAATAAAATATACGAAATTTCATAATTAACTAACAGTCTCGATTGTAGTGTCTCGAATTATATCAAATACAATTTTTATTATACGTATTACTTTGTATAACGCATTAATATTTATCATCCTTTTACCAAATGGTGTTTGAATTAAATTTTCATTTATTAATATTGAAGCAAAAGAGCACTTTCTTATATTTGCGTAAAGTTTATATTCTTTTGAAGTTAACATTTGCATATTGGTCCTTACGAGGACAGGAGGACAAAATTAAAACCCTTTCTAAGTCATTATTAGGGCTGACACTTCTGTATCCCAAAAAGAGGGCTTATAATTTATCTGTTTATTAATCTCTTGTCCAAACTGACACCAACAAACTAAATAATAAAAGGTTTTTGGGAGTCCAAGAAAAATTAACAATTTGACAATTTTTTTCTTAGAACTTAATATTGACTGACTTTACTTGTCGATTATTAATACAGTTTAAGCGATAAAATGGAGCGTTGTTTCCAACAAAAAAAATTCTAAATAGATTCATAAACAAACGCGCTATGTTCGCAAATCCACATTTTTTATATATACATAGTTGAATTGCAAAACTTTTTTTTTAGTTGTTTAAAAAGATATATAGGATTTCTAGGATTTATATGTATCCCATTTTTTGTCTTGCTTTTAATAGTAACTCAGCCATGACTTGTAAAATATGAAATTTCGTACATTTTGGATTGATGTACTGAAAAGACATGTTTATTTATTTAAAGAAAGGAAATTTTGTATGACAAGGGGTAACGCGCGCGTCTTAAAACATGTACAGAATCGTATTTATAGTGTGGTTGAATTGAATGGCACCGTTTACTGAATTATTTATCTGGGTTCGAAACCGTAGGTCGCTGCTGGCAGTGATATTGATATACATATACAGCAAAGCACGCTTTCGAATTAAACGACGCGAAGTAACGAACATATTTTTTTTGGAATTTAGAAAACGGTGCCATTCAATTGTGATCTTTAAACGTATTGGGCTTAAGATTGGCAGTGTCTAGTGCGGTGTATAAAATTATGTATGTCGGATAAGTATTTTAGTACTCTTTAGATAGTTTTCGAACGCACTCTCGAACTCGTGAAATGATAAAATAGTTTAAAATTACAACCAGTGCTCTATTCTTTTTGATATTAAAAAATAGTAAACAAATTTTGAAACTTTGTCACAAATTACATAATAGTTACTCCGTAAAGCTCCAAACGCAGACAGCGGAGGCGTGGCGGTGACGGTTGTAATATTCTAACCTGTATGAACGAGTTCGCGGTCGGTACCGCAGAACCGTTATACAAGTTAGAATATTACAACGCCACGCCTCCGCTGTATGCGCGTTTGGAGCATAATAGATTCAACGGCAATAAAAGATTACGTAAACTCCTGACACATTGGGCATCCATGCAGTTTCTTAATATTGACAATGTGACCCCTAGGATATTAATGCTACACTTGTTGCGTGTGGTAGAATACTATAGCTAGACCGTTCAAATGAGTCCTCGCCCACGCAGTACAGAGGCTGGGGGGTATGACGACAAAGGGGCCGAGAGAGGTGCGGGCGGCAATCCATAAGTATAGCATTTTGTTTGTATAGTTCACAATGTCAAAAATCAACTTTATAAACGCCGTAGACTATAGTAGCAATCACAGAGTACATTTTCAAGTAGCAACTGTCAAAGAGAATTAAATACGCTATACGTCGGTATAGTTCTTCGAGTGACCAGGCTGTAGCCATTACTATTACATAATCTGTTCCACGATCAATATTACACCTAGTACAATTGGCTAAGTAAAATTTTTTGAAGAGGTGCTAATTATATTTTTTTTTCGACAGTCGGCGTTCTGGAGATCGAGAAACTGCAGCTGTTTTATTTTTATCTCCTATTGTTTACTGGAAATATTTTTTTAAGTGTTCGAGATGACATTTGTGAGATTTTATGGCTGGCAAGCCATACGTGCTCAGAACTTAGTAGAAACAGAAAAAAAACCGAAGTGAGCTGTCACTTCTGTCAATGTCAAATCGTTTGCGTTTCGTTTGCTTTGCATTTTGGTGTGCTCAGTGTGATTTTTGGACTATTTTTATCGACCTCCGCATAAAATCCGGACTTTCAATTTTACCGCATTTCTCCACGACCTATGCACGATAATTGGATCACGATTGAATACTTTCGATCACTATTTTGGAACTGCTTCTTGGACAACCCAAAGCAAACGAAACGCAAACGGTTAGATTTCATTTGACATTGACAGAAGCGACAGTTGACTTCGTTTTTTTTTCTATTTCTTCTTAGTACTGAGCACGAACCGCTTGTCAGCCGTAAAATCTCACAAATGAACACTTAAAAAAATATGTCCAATAAATAAAAGGAGATAAAAATAAAACAGCTCCAGTTTCTTGGTGTTGAAGTCGACCACTGTCGAAAAAAAATATAATTAGCACCTCTTCAAAAAACTTTACTTAGCTAATTGGTACAGCGGAGTGTCTACATCAAACTTGATACTGTCAGGTTCAACATTTACAGTAGCTTCAAACATAGTCTTTGCCTGTAGTAGAGTGACAAAAGACAGGATTGACTCCTACTATAACTGGTATAGTCGAACATCTACACACGAATGTTAAAGAGTGGATCTAGTATGCCAAATACGTGCTCTATTACTACATGGGTGTGATGACGTCTGTCGCCTGAGCGGGGATGTCGATAACAGCGGGGGGCGAAGAATGATTTGGGCGGAGATTAAATACTCTTTGACAAGCTTGTTACAAGCTATTATAAAGCCTAACAACAATTGTTTACTATTTAAAAATATCAGAAAGAAAGATTTTTTCCAAAAAACATTAGTAATTGTTAAATATGATATTTATTGTATTTCTAACGGATAAGAGATTAGTGTATTGGCGATACTTTGAAAAGCCTGTATCTCTAAATTAAAGCAATAACAGGGATAGTAAACCAAATTGCACGCAAAATAAAAAAGTCTCGATACCTGTCCTTGTCTCTCGTGATACAAAGAAGTGGTGAAAACGATTTTGATTCCAAGTGGGTTACGCAAGGCTTCTGGTCCCAGTTTATTCAACCATATGCGGCAAAGTTTCGTATTAATTGTACTAACCCTTCGTATGACTTAGCACTGATCAGTGACAATATCACTAAATACATCGAATTAAATGAGTGAATTTAATAAATCAAAATTCAATATAAATGTAGCTTTTGTGATGTTGGCACTGATAATTACTCCGGCACGCAACAGGGGCTGCGTTGATCAGCGCCAAGTCATACTAAAGATTAATGATTCAGAACAGCTCAAAAAACATATACACAACCTTGCTTTTTATATAAATATCATCCACCAGGTGACCCGTCTGCTCGTTTGCCCCCTCCTATATGTATATAAAAAAATGGGCATGTTCAATAATGGTTCACAACTCCTTAGCTATAACAAAACTACTTGACTGTAGTCCTCTGGTTAGTTTCGTTATATCTATATTTTGAGATACGGTCTTTTTTCAAAGTGCTGTCGATATGCAATGAGTGTAGCTTGATTAGTCTACGCTTGTCTGACTGTGAAAGGAATTTTGATATTAAAATTATTCGCCTAGGACACTATTCGAAAAATTTGTTGACCAAATTCTCCTTTCGTTTCTACACATACTTGAGTTAACATAAAATGTGACTGCCCAGTGAAATTTCTTGTATTTACTATTAGGAACTTGATTTATATATTGCGGGAAGCGGCTTTGTTGAATCAAGATCATACAGATTTGAAATACTGTTAGTTCACACAAAAAAAAGATATATTTGTAGAGCAAAATATTCCAAAATGACAGTGACAGGGCAGAGGAAGGATCGCTTGTCAATGACAATCTATTTGACTTCTGTGACAGAATTCCTAGCCGCCTCAAAGCCTTCCAGTGGTTTATTAAGTCCTGAAGCGACAGGTATGTTACATTATCACATTTCGTCGTACAATTATGTATTTGTTACTCCACAAAGGATTATGTGTTAAAAGAGTGAGATGTGAAGTTGATATTGGCTTGTTTGATGTTGCGTACGGTACGTTAGGTTTTTATATGAAACTCGAGGTATGGGTGATGATGATGATGACTATTACTTGTGCCGCAGTCGAAATCGCTGGCATTTAAACGCTTATATTCGTATGCGGCACCCGAAAAAGTGAAGGACTAGTCTCCTCAATTAGGTGGCTTATGGGAGGCTGGTGTTAAAGACACTAAACTCAACCGTTTGCACTGAAAGTTCATCAGAAGTTACGAATGTCGCCTCTACCTCGGGTTCCAAAATTTCGTAGTTACATTTCCATTTTGTAACCTAGATGGCGCCATGTGCGTTTGTGCCTTTATGCCAAAAAACGTTACTCAGATTTCGTTGCGTTTGTATTATTGAACGGTTGGCGACGCAGATTTTGACAGTGATGGCGGTTTAGCATCTTCTGTCGAAGAAACTTTTTAATTCAGATATCGAAAGGCTTTTTGATGACCAGTTTTGCAATCGGAATAAGATTAACTGTTTGAAGATAAATCAATTCTAACGCATCTCAGTGCAAATTAATCGTTAAATCCATTTGAATATAACGAGGATTAATAAAAATTGTTGACCTTGAATTAGGGTTGATAGCTCAATACATTAAGACACCATTTAACCCTGGGTTAGCCTAAAAATTACAAATTGTTCTGAGATGACATGTGTTGAAAATAACTTCTTTACTACCGTCAAAGCTTTAAGTAAATTGGATTACGTTCAAATTCAAACCTTATTCTTAAGGATGCACCCTTATTCTTGTAATCTGTCACTTTGACATTTAACTTGCCAAAGTAGACGGTTTGTTACTATTAGTAACAGGTTTGTTACCACCACCACCGTACCATGCCATACCATACCAGTTTTTCGATTACTAAAACTGGTTATAGAAACCATTGATTTCACTACTATTTTTTTTATTTTTTTTTTCAAACTTTTGTCATCTTCCGTAATTCTCAGTTGTTTTAATCATCTTCGATATAAAATGCTAGACCGTGCGGTTTCCTAAATAGAGAATCCTTTTTGTCATTTTGTATGTATGTATGTTATCATGTAAATTTGTAACGTTTGAACCGAACAAGGTTTTTTTGTATGTTTTGTGGTAAGCAAAAGTAGTTTACCATCCCGTAGAGATTAACGCTTTCCAAATATATTATAGTTTGAGATATATTTCGTGTTCGTGTCGTTTTATATTGGTCATTGTACAACATAGCCTCGTAATGCCCAGTATACTTACCTTGGTTTGGTACCTATATTCGTCTAAACATTTTTTTTTTTAAATTTATATTAAATTTTGAAATTTCTAATCGTGAAAATTTGACATGGGTATTACGATTTTAAAGGAACTAACAAATTCACCAGTTGATTGATTCTTCTAAAATCTATAATGAGATTATTTGTACCTTTTTACTTTGCTAATTCTCATGAATAAATATACAATTCTTTGTTTTTTTTTTTTCTGTTTGAGTTACAAAGAGCGAAGCTTAGTATGTGCCGTTCAAGTTTAAAAACGACTAAGACTCCATGCCTACTTAATGTTGAATTTGTAGGATTTTTGCAATCGACTTTAAGCATTTTTTTTCTCGCAGTTCTACGTTGACCCCCGGGGGTCGTATAAAACTGCTTTAAAATGTATCTGCTCATTTCTAAATCATTCTTCACTGATACGGGTTACTTTGCAACGTTTTTTCACAAACAACATGAACACAAGATGTATCTATAATAATTCCAATTATTTAACCTTCCTTTTCTAATGCTTTAATGTTTAGATGACTAATTTACGTGTTACAATATTATATATGTCAGCTTGTGTCTGTTTGTAACCGGATATCAATGTATAGAAAACAAAAAAACAGAATCTCCTCTTTCCTAAGCCTTCGGGTTTGTAACTTTCTATATATTGTATTCTGTTGTTACGTCACTGATATAATGTTTTCAAAGCCAGAACCGACACGACGTCGGCATATGGGTGGAGTTGAGAGTTGATAATTAAGATTTGTACGAAAGTTTCCCTTGTGACACGTAAATTACCAATACAATTATTGTATTGGTAATTTTTGTGATACAACGGAACTTTTTCCAGACAGTAGTTTTCTGGTAACTTTTTCTTGCTCCACCTATATGTTTTTGACTTTTGTTATATATAAATGTATCATTATATAAGAGTTTATATTTATTTTACGACGTCTCGTTTTTTTGCAATATTAAGAAATTACTGTGAGTTAATAACATTGCTATGTATATTTGGGGATTATGATGACAATTTGTGCAAGGAAAATTGCTTAATTTATTCCTACAGAATAACTAGAAATTATTTTAACAATAATTAAAGTGTAAATGACAACGGACGTAGCATTTTTTTTTGTTGATGTCAATTATCTCGTAATTTAAAAAGTCCATTATTTTAAATTAAATTCTTATATAATGATACTTGAATATAAATCCTTACTAATTATAAATAAATGAAAATAAGAAGTAAGTTTTTTCATGGTGGTTTTGTATAGATGAAAGCGGTTAAGGCTCTGCTGTTAAATTGATATAAAAAACCTATTTTGATTGTGATATTCATGCTTTTATAGCTTAAGTTTTTTGAAAACGTGATATTGTCATTGGGATTATGATGTTTTATAATTTTTGGTTTTTTGTTCCAGTATCGATTTTTTTTTCGAATGAGCGTCTTCGTATGTGTTAATATTTTTATTAGTAAGGGTTTATATTATTGAAAATAACTTGAAACTCCGCTTCACAAACGTATTTTGTAAAATTATGATACCTTTTTTCGAAGTGAACTTTCTAGTTGCGCGTTTATTGTATTTATGTTTAATTATGTAAAATTGCATTTATAAAATAAATCGCTTGGAAGCTGTGTCAAATATTACCCGTAATTAATGTATTAATTATTAATTGATTAATGTACGATAGTTATGAATAAAATGATTTTTAAGCCTTTATTGGTTTGTTTTATTTTTTACGGTAGTACTGTGGTTAATTTTAAGCATTATTGCATCCGTCATAAAATTAGTCTTATTTCCCCAGATCCAACTATCTAATCTATAAAAATCTCGTATCAGGGTGTTTGTTATCATTATCAAACTCCAACGAAACTGCTCTACCGATTGCCAACTTTAACACCATATAAATAAAGTAGCTATTACAAAATCTGCAAACGTGGGTAACAGTATTCTAAAATTGGCTTTATTTGTAGGTCGTTAAAGTTGAATATGAAATGAAGGCAAACTATGTGTCAGTGGTAAACTATGTAATTTTACTGTACCCCTATTCTTCGCGGACGGAGTCGCGGGCAAAAGCTAGTCTTCATTATAACATTTTATACACACCAGTCGAGCAGTTTTAAAAATGTTTTAAACTTTCACGATTCTCACTCATAACTAATATTTTGCTCAAATTACTTCGACATTTCGACCATATTGAAGCGGCCGCGGTCACGAGTCTTTGTCCCGCGTCTTTTCTAGGGTTTTAAGCTATCTCCATACCAAATTTCATCTAAATCGGTCCAGCGGTTTCACCGTGAAGAGGTAAGACAGAAACACGCTTCCGGTAATTTATCTATACCTTTTTGAGAATAAATAAATAAATGATGATTGATGACCAAATCCCTAGCCGACTACTACTGTCGGCAATCTACTTGAGTCTAGAACTTTCTCACCATGATGTAATATCTAGGCCATTATCGCATAAAACCATACAATTGTATAAATAATGACTAATTTTTATATTGAGATCGAGTTGTAAATAAAATGGTTGGCCGATGAATAATAGTTTATTTTGCATGTTGGTATTTAAGCAATGTTATTAAGCCATTACGTTACTTTGTGTTTAGTGACAGATCTGCAGGCAGTTAAATAATTTGAGTGTTAAAAAAAACAATATACCTATTGGTCTACTGATTTTTTGTGTTTTAGGAAGAAATATAAATGTGAGTATGAAATATCTTACTAAGTAATAATTATAAACGTGAAAGTTTTTATGGATGGATGTGTGGATGTTTGTTAGACTTTCACACTAAAACGGTTTGACGGATTCTGATGTAATGTGGCACACAGTTTATAACCTGGATTAAATAGGATATTTTTTATAACATAAAACTACCGTGAGAATCACTCATAGTGAAAAAATACGGATCACTCACGTCTATGATCGAGTTTGGCTCGACATGTTTCGGGCTAATCCGTAGCCCTTCATCACGGAGCGCACGTCACGCGCATAGTATACTTTTTATCCCTGTAATCCGACTGAATCTAGTTGTAAAATACTGAATTATAAATCTCTAAGCCTACAGATATTAAATATTTCATGAGGACTGCAGCTTTGGGCATATGAGGAGGTTACCACATACGCACCCAGGATTGGAAATGTACCTACCAGACTTTCAAGAAAAGGGTTTATTTACACCTCCTAAAGGCCGGCAACAGATCAGTGACTCTGTTTGAGTTGTTGATATTTTTGGGCGGTGGTGATTCATTTCCCATCAAATAACCGACTTGCTCGTTTGCCTTCTTCGCATAATAAATAAATAAATAGTATTTAAAGTCTCCCAAATACTCCCAATGTCAAAAATATATAATTCTAAAATATGCATTTCACGTCAAGTAACAATTACTTTAAGCTTTTGGATCTGTATTGTGAACATTAGTTCGTCACTTTCTCGTCGCCAAGGTATTTGTTTGCCACTTACAGACACTAAGACTCACATTTAAGTGTTTTGTATGAAATAAAAGAACTTTGAAATTAATTAATTCCAGGATTTTATTATAGCAAACGTGCACCAGTACAATGCTTAAGTACAAGAGAGAGATGTCAAATCCGTTTAGTTACTACAGGACGTAAAAGGTTGACTAACTACCTAAGTATTTAATTGGACAGACTAGTTTAGCATTACACAATCATTTAGCTCTATAAATTCTAAATAAACCACAAATAAAGCTATAAATTAAGACGAGCGTCAGCAAAACAAACAGACTAACAATAAAAACGACACAAACACCGTAACAAATCATTATCTACTTACATTTGGCATAATTTATACGTAAATTCAAAACCATTGTTCGGAACCATGTGCGTGAGCATCTGTATAAAAACCAACTTATAATTACACTTCGCAAAAATACAATACTTAGAAAAAACAATGGAACGCTTTATTGTACAAAAATACAGAAACAAATACAATTGACAAACAGAAACAAAGGCGTAGGTAGCTATCTCTACCAGTCAACCTTTGAATGTAGGTACGCGAGGAGCAGGGACTTGCAAATTAAACGTGATACATAATTAGTATCTCCAGGTTAGTTCCGTATTAACTTTATAATATAAAAATATATATATAAATATTATTTTATTAGTCTTAGGTATTTAACTTGAGATATCCAAACATTGCGTTTAAAGTATCACCCTAAATTTAAACAAACCAATTTTAACAATAATGCATTGTATATGTAACCAAGCATTTATTTTGAGTTAGGTTAGAAATACTAATTATGTATTACGATTTAAATTTCATCCTGTACTTATTCTATACTAAAAAAAAAAACTTACTTACCTAATTAATTTGAGTATTATCGCATTTCTAAATCAAGAGTACTTATTTCAACTCAAAATAATCAGCTATTTTCATTTAAGTAGATCTCGAAAGTGAATAAAGTCTAAATTAAAAGGGATATTATTTTAAGTTGATGTACTTAATCTTTATCTAGAAGAAGCGAGAATATGATTGACCAAAATTTAATAAATAACGTCTTCGAATGCTGGAGATGACCTCTTTTAAAACATTTTGCAGCACGAAAACCATTCGCAAAGTTAACTTTGTTAAACCACAGGCGTCAGTCGTTTGCGCAGCTGTACAAACGTAATTATTTTCTTTTGTAGCGTTTCTAGAATTGTTTTGGAGCAGTCGTAGTCGGGTCTAGGAGCCTACAGGTCGTGAAGATGCTGTTTAAAGCACTAGTTTTGGTGTGCGCAGCGACACTTTGCCTGGCTGGTAAGTTAATAAACAATGCTACCCTTTGATCAATTATAACTGTAGATCCACAGTCACGCGCCCGAAAATGTCCGTGCCAAATGAGCGCCACTTTGATAAAAGTGGCCTTCTTTTTTCTCTGTACGTTGCGTGAAATTGTCAAGTTTAGCTGTCAAGTGTCAACCGAAATTCGACTGTAATGAAGTAAAGACTAGGTTCAAATTTTTGTGTAGGTGATGATTTTAATTGTTATGCAAACAAATAAAAAAGTTCGGACATTCTTTGAAGGGGATTTTGTTCGGCAATGTGTATCTTCAGTTATAATTGATCAAAGATGCTACCTTTTGAACGCCAGCGTCGTCTATAGAAGACAATACGGTTATACAAAAATTAACCTGCCCGCATCGGCATAAGAATTAATTTTGTTCGTCACAAAATGATGTGTGGCGTTGAAAAGGTTAAGGGCACTTTTCCGCCAGATAGGTATGTACTATGCTACGTTGCTTATGCGTTTGATATTCACCAATCGTATTCATTGGTCCATATAGCATAGCACTGGTGGAAAAGGGTTCAACTAAGCTATGTTTTTTAGATGAAAAATGAATTTGCTAGACAATTTTATCTACAATTGATACCTACCTTACGAAATTACTGACTAAACTAACAATTTTTTGTAGAGTTTATCAACCATATCGCTCACGCTCATACACTGACACAATATACATAAAATTTAGTTTTGAAATGACTATAATTTGCAATTGTGTCAGTGTTCTACTGCATGAGCGATTATTACTGTTTTAAACTTTCGTGATTTTCACTCCTAACCACAACAACTCGTCGGCCGCTGCAATATGGCCGAAAAATCGAGGTAAATATTGTTTGCGTGATAAGTCCCGTTTAGTATAATAGTTTATTAAACATGTTTTCAACTTATTTTTGAAACCATCCATAATACCCCTAAAGTACGGAAACAAAAACGTATCGGCTAAATTAGCTGGCGAAAATAGACACTGGTCACTGGACTGACAAAAATACACTACCTCATATTGTGACTATAAGAAAGGAAATACACTAGTCATCAGATCTCCATTGATTAAAATGCAGAAGCAGACTTCGGCCGAAATTAACATGGTTGACGTCATTTTCTGGTAAAGGTCATAATGTAGAGGTATGTAATTTCGCACATATTTCAGAAGTGCGAAACTGAGCCCGAACCTACGACCCTCTACTTAAGAGACCATAGGTCAAACCACTAGACGAGAAACAGTGACAGAGTTTATTTTCAGAAATTTATTCAAACTTATCCAGGATACCACAGTTTCATGGAAGAAATGAGAATGAAATCCTTATTTTTCTTCTTCAAATAACCACTTTTGCTGACCGACTTTTCTCAAATTCCTGATACCCTAGGCAAATCAAAATACGTCCGCCCGTGTGTCCTGAGTGACATTCACTGCATCAGGGACAACTTGAAAGCCAACTCCAAGTGCAATCCGAAGGTCCAGGGTTCGATCCAGAAGGAGTACGGCATCCCTTCGTTCCGCTTCGAGACGCCCTACTTCAATGCGTCATACATCGACCAAGATTTGAAAGTTAGGAACCATGACAAATGCGTGGTCTCCGAATTCTTGTGAGTATTCTAGGAGGTTTAAAGAACTTTATTTCTCATAAACAATTTTATTACAAAATTCACTTACGTCAAGAAGGATCGACCATTGTTTTATCGACTACCGGTAAACTGGGGTTACTTTAGAAAATTTTGGGGCTACTTTGATAGATTTAAAATGGTTATAAAAACGCAAATATTCATAGCTCGATTGAGCAAAATTACGTTAAAAGTTAGGTAATTTATCAAGGTAGTTATTTCACTGTCACAGAGTAAAATAAGGACACGGTGTAAAAACTGTTTTCTATTGCATTGCATTTTAAAGTAACCCCGTTTTACGGTATTGATAATTAATTTTATTGTCACTTTAGCACGACATGTTTTAGGTTTTTTTATACAATATAGGCTTGCGTTTGTCCACAATCAAGCCTGATGGAAAGCGAAGATGTGGCCTACGATGGAGCACGCTTGCCTAGTAAATGCTCATTCACCCTAGACTTGAATTAGGGGAATAAGCAGGACGAAGGCAGCTGAGCGCGGTGTTGCGCGCGCCCCAAGCAATGCAAACCGTACCACAAAGAATAAAATTAAACCTAATACCAGCAACCCCTGTTCCGGCCGAGGCTTGTATAGTGCTTTTCTCAAACATGCACCATCACCATCATCATCATCATCATCATCATCATCGTCGTCGTCGTCATCATGATGGTGATGATGATGATGATGAAGATGGTGATGGTGATGATGGTGATGATGATGATGATTACGACGATAACGATGATGATGATGATGGTGATGATGATGATGATGATGGTAATGATGATGATGATGGTGGTGGTGATGGTGATGATGATGATTATTATGACGATGATGGTGATGATGATGATGACGATGATGATGATGATGATGGTTATGATGATGGATGATGATGATGATGATGGTGATGATGATGATTATTATGACGATGATGGTGATGATGATGATGATGATGGTGATGATGATGACGATGATGATGATGATGATGATGATGGTGATGATGATGATGACGATGATGATGATGGTGATGATGATAATGGTGATGATGATGTTGATTGTGAAATATTTCTCTAGGCAGATCACCATTACCATCACCATCACCAATATCACCATCTTACCTTAAATAAGCGTAGTGGCAGATTGTCATGTCATTAGAACCAAAACGCAAATAGTATAGTTTTTTTTAAATGGCTAAATGCTATGATGCCATAGACCTATAAACTATAAACATCATGGTGCTGTGTGACATGAAACAATAGACGATCGCATTGCCGGCCTAGGCCTGCAAAGGTGTATTTTGAAGCCTGTTTTAAGGAACACAACGTAAACATTACATAGCATGTTTGAGAAAAATAATATTAATTATACCTGTAAGCTGTGAGGCCTCCCCTTTGCCCTCCAGTGAGACACTCTATAGCCTACAAAAAAAGACCTGTGTGTATGATAAAAAAACAATGATCAATCCCTCTTGACGTTAGATTTTTGCTATGACAACTCCACCCCTTAAGATTAGATTGATTGTGAGCCCGACTATGAAGCTTTTATGTATTAACGCGAACTCGTTCATACAAGTTAGAATATTACAACCGTCACCGCCACGCCTCCGCTGTCTGTACGTTTGTAGCTTTAGACCTATTTCTTCCACCCCGTGCTTTATCTTCGTCTCTGCCACAGCTTCAACACGGAGTCAGACACGGCAGTGTTCGCCATCGACTGCCCCAACATCGAGTTCGAGTCAGACCGGCTCATGCTTCAGCATTACTCGCTGAAGGAAGACTCGACATATAGCTACCATGTCCGGGGCACTTACCGTGAGTTTGGATTTTTCGTTAAGACGTTTTCAATGAAAAATGCACCCCTCACCTTTTTATTATTATTATTACAAGCTTTTATTTACCTTCACCTGTCTGGTTAGATCAATTTACCAAAACCGTTATTTCCTGTAGCAAAATTTCCATACGCATTTTCCCAAATGCTTTTTTTTCTCTCATTTAAAAAAAAGTTTTTTATTGTGTTTGCACATCACTAATTATGATGATTGTGATATTTGTATGGTCCCCCAGCCCTGGTCCGCCTGACGATGAACGTGCCCCGCGCCAACAAGCTCGACATATGCACCGCTTTCACGTTCGCTGACGTCACCACGCTGCCGATCTTCCACATTGACCCTAAGGGTATGTCCGCTTTGATTACTTGATGATATGATACCTACAACAGACCGCACAACATAAGTAATAGAATAGAATAGAACAGAATAGAATAAAATTTATTTCACACAATTTTAGGTACAATAAGATTTTGGAACATACAGAGTGGGTTTCACTAAAATCTACCTTGCAAGGCATGTGAAATTCACAGTAAGAAAAACTTAACCTAAGTGTGTGTGTAATACAACACAACACTACATAACACAACGAAATACAACACAACATCACACTACACTAAACAACACAACACTATGCAAAACAACACTAATCTACACAATTCAAACCAACGAACGTAATACAACAATAACCAGCGGGCTAGCTGAGTCTCATTTCCTATTTATCTCATACTTACAAACTAGATAATATGTATTGTAATTTCGTATATTTATAACTTTATTTATGTTGGTAAATAAAAATTTATTTTATTTATTTATAACACTACACAACAAAGGATAATACAACATAGCACTACACAACACAACGTAATACAACACAACACGACGCAATACAATACAACACCTCACAATACAAGCCAACTTAATACAACACCACACTCAGTAGGTAATCAGTAGTCATTTATTTGCTATGTTTGAACATGGTGCATCTGCACATGGTGCACCTGTAACACCTGTCTAGGTGTTACAGGCACTACACAACACAACCCGATGCAAAACAACACAACATTACACAAATCCTATGGAAACTTTCAGAATACATTAATTAGCCCTTCGATGGTTACACCAACTGAAACTACAGTCCACAAAAAGTTTTTAACAAAAATGCAACTTTTCCAAAAACTTATTTCCGATTTTCTTACAGATCGTTTAACCGCCAACTTCCTGAGCACAGACCTCACATTCGTGAACATCTACGAGCGCGAACTGTTCGCCGCGCGCGCCAACTTCGTCATCAGATACTTCATCAACTCCTACATCTGCGATTTCGGTTGCAATTTCTAAACTAACCTTAAATAAACTTTTTTTTCAATCACCCTGTTTCTAATAACTGTTGAACAAACGCCCCCTTGGAATGCCACAATCGCCACCCGTTATTTTTACATCGTGCCTTAGCAGGCCTGCAACTGAATCTTCAAATTCGTTGTCACCACTCTAGAACCTTGCTCCTCCAACGGTTAGCAGTACTTCGAGTTACATGGCCCTCCCATGCCCTCAACTTACATAATCTTTGAGCATTGTCAGTGGCTCAAATTATTCAGCAAATTTCTAAAAATCATCATCATATTAGCAAAAAGACGTCTTGCTGGACAAACAAAGGCCTCCCCCTAAGAGTTCTACAACAATCTGTTCTGCACTGCGCAATTTACTGGTTCCTGCAATTTTTACCAGACACCTTTTTATCTAAAAATATGTATAAGATACACAAAACAGTATAAGACTAGAATTAAATAATCCTTCTTGACTTTTTCTTTAACGGTATCTATAGGTGTGTAAAACAAAAATGTAGGTAGACTGGGCGACTATCCTATCTCGGACCCTTTTTCTGGGTTTTATAAAGAATTAGAGACAAACACAATAAGTTCTAATTATAAAACCTAACTTGTGTTGTCGTAAGCGCCCAATACCCACTTCAAAAGTAAAGTCATTCATTCAATTGAAGTCCTCACGAACGTCGAAGAATCTACCACCGGTCCGGAAAAACCCTGTTGAGAAGACTCCTGCGAGAAACTCAACAAAGCTGTTATTGGCTTACCTATACCATAATTGGATAATAAAATTTAAATACACATTAATTATTAACCCGGATCTATTCAAGTAGCCAGGACATCATTTATTATTTAGACAAGTTTTTTTAACTCGCAGTGTATGATAGTTGTCTTTAAATCTTTCGACTCTAATTTCACACACTTGTAGTGATCATGACTTGAAATTTGGTTCGGATTTGTAGTTTGAATAATTGTTGAAAAAGTAAGGTCAAAATAGCTTGATTAAAAATTATTTCTATACAAAAACGTATTTTAATCCTTAAAATTGGTATCATTTGAGACAAACGAGACTAGTATGCAGTTTTTTACTTCGGTATCACATTAACCAACCCAAAACATTTAGTTGTAGGCTTGTAACTTTTACCAAGGGGGTTCAAAAACTAGTCTGTACTAGGGTATATGAAATAAAACATAGAAATCCGTTCGTTTTTTTATTTATAAAATTCATCACAATGTGGAACACTATGCGTTAGGGACTTTTTTGAAGGCAAAGCTAACTCTTTTATAATTTCTTTATATTGCAACACTTTACAAGTATGAAAAATAACTATTTTATAAGGCTCTAAGTCCGACGCATTTTGAAAAACCAAACTACCATTTCAAACACTTAATACTACCCAGTAAAAAAAACTCAAAGCCCTCTTGCACTTATGTAACATGTCGTATAGGCAAGTTGAATTTTCAAATTAGGAATACGACTTCCATATCCATGCTACTACGCACAAAAGGGACTTTAATTATTTTTTTAGCAATACCTTCCTAATACCGTATCAAATTTCGATCCATAACCTTTACAACTATCAAACAACTTGTATAATCTTTAAATATCGTAACAGATTGCTCAATAAAAGACTGTCGTAAAAGATACACCAATAACATCAATAAAAATGTCCTTTACGACAAATCAATTTACTAATATTTTGCCTCTTACGATATTTAAAGGCATGCATGGTATGGTAACGTTGGCAGTTCAAATTGCATCGGAACCTTTCGGACGTTGCCTTTCTATTTTTTATTTAAACCTACACTTTAACATGGCCTCAGAGATTTATTTTCTACAACCTTTTTGACATTATGACGGTTTTATTTGAAAACTGCCGTATCCACAGACATTACTTACTTACATAGTTTTAACTATTTCAATTTCCGATATAAAATTACTCACGTATTTGTAGTCATTGGATCAATGTGTGGTCCTTTGTCAGGGTGTGCTCGAACAGATAGCCAAACGAGATCTACGCGCCTGCGCTCCATAATACCTCTAGTAATAATGAAGAACATAAGGGTACTTTGTCGCTATTCACGCCCACGTCATGGTTCAAGCTGCAAAAGCGTTTTCGCGCGTTTGAGCACATCTTGATAAAGAACCGCAAATTAGTCCAAAACATGTACGCAAGTAAATAGGTGAGTGTATTCTATTTTAATTTCACTTAAACATTGAATGGATACGGCAGCAATGCAACTGTTTCTTGTAGCATTAAAACCGTCACAATGTTTAACATTACAAACTTTTAGTTTCGGAATTACTTTATACGACAAAACTTACGATTTACAAACTTTTGAAGTGGCGTGGCTAAATTTATTTAAAGGTAAATATTGAGAACATCACAAACCGTCGGACAATTTAGATAGATCTGCAGGGTTACTTCATCCATTGTAATTATTTATTCTAGTTGATGAAAAATTGTAGACAAGTGTAACATATTCTCACAGAAAAAAAAAAGTTTTTTTTTTATTTTAATTTCGACTTCACAGCATATCTAAATAAAATACAATATGACGTGTACGCAATATATAATGTAAGGAATGAAAACTAGGTCACTGCAATAGTATCTTTAAGAATAAATAAAAAAAAAAGTTAAAATAATGCGTTTGGTTGTTTTTGTCGTATCAAAAAAAACCTGTAAGGGTTGGCTAAAACATATACATAATATACCAACTCGAAAAAAATGCTAGAAACGACCGGAAGATTCTGTGCTAGCACAAAATAAGACTTTGACAGGTAAATCCTTGCAGACCTTTCTAATTTGATAGCCACAGGTCTGTCAAAACTACAGTTGTCAATACAGTGATGTGCAGTCAAGGACTCCAGATTTAAAGTAAGTTTTCATTAAAAACACTAAGTGAAACTAAGAAAACATTAGGGTTTTTTTAACAGACCTGTAACATTTGTTAACATTAGAATGAGCTCTTAGAAATACTGATAGAAATTCATAGAGATTCTTTAAAACTGTTTGAGGCGCCACTCTTTAGAAAATATAAAATTAAATACTTGTTACGTAGAATTACGTACACTTTAACGATATAATCTGTTTTAGTTGAAACATGGCGGTTTTGTTTCAGGACTCAAAATAACTGATTAAAATGTTTTGATAAATTTGATACAAGTTTAGCGATTTGGGATGGTATATTTAACTAAAATCAGAACATTCATGCGTTCACACTTTCCCGTTGTAACTTCATTTGGTTATTTATTATGATTTATCTATCTATATCTTTATATAAAAAGTTGTATGTGACGACTGCGTTATAAACTATAATTATTCGTTCAAATCAGGAGGCATAATATAAATCAAACCTATGATAAAAAGGTTTCACATCTTATAAAACCTTAACTCTCTATTTTCAACAAAAATATATGAAGAAACTGCAAACAGTATAAGTTTGCAATGGTGAATTATTTATAATATTTTGCCACATATATGTAATACATTTCATCGCTTCACTTTAATAACGCTGTGTTTTCGTTTAACATACAAACGATCTCAATTTCATATATTAAAAGATTTATGATAAAGCTTTCGTTTATCTATATCTTTGAAACGGCACAATAACACTTATAAACTGGCCAGTAGAATATATTCAAAATGCATATAATAAAAAACATTCGCGAACAAGCATTTACAACATTCAAGAAAAAAATACTACGAAATTCATAAGTTTTGTTAGTATTTTATTACAACATACATGTTATTTAAATGGATTATGGATTAATAACAAAACGATAAAAAAATATGGCAACTACACTTTTAAATGTAATGTCCTAAGGGACTAAAAAACATGCAAAAATAAAAATGGTGCAAAGACAAAATTATAAGTAGTCGATATATTAAAACACAATTCATTTTGTTTTTCGGCCCATAACGCGCGGTTTTTACGACAAATTTCGTCTCTTACGACATAAAAAAAAAACAAAAATTACACCATAAATTTCCATGCTGATGAATGTTAAGCAGAAAAATGCTAGTAAAGCCTAATGAATACAATTATTTTCTAAATAAAATCTTAAAGATAAAAAATAGTAGAATTTCATGAGATTTGGAGTTTAATTTTATATAAAAACATAAGTTCTTCCATTTCCAACTGTTTTGGGAAGAACTTTATGAGATTTCTACATATTCAAACATGATACACGAGTCATATTATAAAACCATAGTTTGTTCACGTGACGTAATTTAAATTTAACTAATAAAAAAATAAATTATAAAAATCTACTATGATTGCGTAAAAACAATATAATTTGCATTAAAAATAATAAAGCACATGTACAAAAATAAGTACGATCGTTAAAAAATATAAAAGATAATCAATAAAACATACAGGATTCAAAGGCACTAACATCACTTGTTAAAATCTAGTTATTACCCGTACGTACACGATAGTACTCAAATTAAGAAATTACATTTTGTGTCGATTAGTTTTTGAAAGGAGGTTTAGTTAAGCAAGCACATTTTGCCAGAATTACGCTGTTTCAATTACTAGCAACACATTACCTGAAATTACGTCATATTTTGGCGCGATGGTGAAGCTTGGTCGGGCATTCAGTTGAATAGCTAGGCGCGGGCGAAGCGACCTTTACCCAAGGATTTACGGTATAAGAAGCTCGCGCTTCGAAAGGTTTTAATTTTTTGCCTAATTATAAATCCATCATTTAATGTGACAAAGTTTTAGTCCTGCACTGCCAATGGGCCGATAACGGAAGTGGCGCGGCAGATCACGCCAAAGCTTGACGTAATTTTGATAATGTGTTGCTAGTAATTGAAACAGCATTGCAGGCGTAATCACGACGAATTGCTGTAACGTAATTTCCGCGCTTATGTTGTCGTATGAGCCGTGAAACTTCGGTAGTGTATCTTAGATAGTGTATGCTACACTCGTTTATTTAGATGGTTAAATTATGAATTTCTGAAAAAAACTCGAACCGGCTATAAAAATATCGCAAATGACCTGATCCAAGCAAAAGTCAAAATGACGTTTCCAAATATTTTTATATTTGTTAAATCTAAGGTGAATGAGCATTTATTGCAAGCATACTCCATTTTAGGGTGTATGTACACGGCGTATTGTTCAAGCGCAGAGAACGCGCGTTTGCGGTGCAAAGCTAGTACAAAAGTGACTTATTTTTGTTTGACGGTTCAACTTGGTGTCGTATGCGCCGTATCCATACACTTTCATATCACACGATCCCATACCATCCAACGGGTGAGATTGTTTTATCTTTTGTTTTCATGATGTTTAAAAACTACAGGCATGAGCGTATACATCCAACCGTACAAGTAATTAAAAAAATAAAATAAGAATAATAAATATAAAAAAAAATAAAAAAAATAAATAATAATTGGAATGTTAATATAATTGGATTATTTGATTATGCAATATGATTGTTTATTATTATTAGTGTAATTAAATTATTGAAATCTACTAACATAGTTCATGATGTATATATACTAACCATCTAAGACATGTATTCGAAATTATAATACATTTGACACGCCTATTGTGCTTAGGGATAGTTTAATATATTTTTTTTAAATCTAACCCCTATTTGCGCCAGCGGCAAACGGTACGTTAAAAAAAGATCGGATTTTGCGTCAAAAAGCTACAAAAACTTGTTTTGTCGAAATATCTATCGAGTAGTATCATGTACACACGATTGCCTCACTTAAGTAACCACGTTGAATAAGAGGTATTGAACGCGCACTACTACTATTACTACTATTACCCTACTTTATTTCGCTAAAAAGTAGTTCTACAAACTGCATTTCGTCAATACTTTTAAAAAAGCTCGTATCTCAAATTCGATAATCTGGCGAAGTGAACTTTACGTAGTGTGCATCAAGGTTCAGTTTGGTTTACATATTGAATTGAGATACGAGCTTTTTTCACAGCAGTGACGATTTCATTCATGAAATACCTTGCATTCGAGACTCAGGACGAATTGTCTTTTTTGTTGCAGTGTATTTTTTTTTGTTTACTTTGAATGTTAAAAATAATATGTATGAATGTTGTTATGGAATTTAAACAAATTAATAGGTATATGTAATTTGATAAAATTTTGTAGTTCTGTATTTTCGTTCCTATTTTAATTTTTTTGTAAATCAATATTATTAGCTTTTTTCAAAGTAGTGACGATTTTCACTATTAAAAAGAAAACAATTGTTTTATTTTTAATAGTATTACTCAAAATTAAAATCATTGCGCAACCTACTGTGAATATAGTCACTACTTTGAAAAAAGCTCGTATCTCAAAATCAATAATCTGGCTAATTGAACTTTACTGAGTGTGCAATAAAGTTCAGTTTGGTTTACGTATTGAATTGAGATACGAGATTTTTATAAAGTAGTGGCGATATTATTAACCGCCCTTCTTACCTACATACATACATACATAGATGGCACAGCACAGTTGGTCACTATCACCATTCAAATAGTTAAATCAAAGTGTAGACTTGCAAGAATGTGAAAGTTGCATTACATAGCAGCGCTGGATTGGCCACTTCAATCTCGTTCGCTTTGCTGCCTCGCAATGTATGCAACTTGCGCGTTTTTTCTCGCAGGTCTTAGTCTTAGGTCTAAACTCGGCTTATTATTCCGTTCGTGTCAGTTTTTTTGCTTTCATTTATTGCCACTACTAGATGGCAGCACTGCGCTACTTATCGTCAGAATCAATTCACTTTATTATTATTTATTCCTGTTGTCACACTCGTATAAGATTTTGTGTGCTAGTTTATTCCTCGCTTCTTGAAATTTTAGAAGCTGGAAAATCAAAAAACTTCAATTAGTATGCTGGGAATCGATCCGTCAACCTCGTGCGTCAAAGCCGGCATCCAGACCACTGGACCAAACGATAGCTTAATTTACACTACGAAAATTAAAACTGGTTGTTGCAAACTGACGTCATTAGAAATGTTTCATCATCATTCGTTCTCAACTTAAAACGATTTACCCGCAATTAAGATTATTTACTCGTCAATTTTCTACCGCAATATAGATTTTTCTTAAGCGATTCGTTTTTTGCCATCGGACCAACCACAGTGTCACTACGCTAAATAAATACATACCAACCTAATTTATTTCTACGATGTCATCCATTCATTTTACTACTTATATGAAGGAAAAAATAGTCGTGTTATTTGAGCATAACACTTCTATTGGTGAAATAGCTCGTCAGCTCAATTTAATACGGTAAGTTAAAATATTATGCAAATCTTGTAAAGTTTAAACCTTTAACCGTTGTATAATAGTTTCGTTATGTTGTTTGTATAAATTTGCATTATGATAAAAAAGTAGATAGGTAATAAAATAAACATTAGACTTAATATAATTTTCTTTTACAGAGAGAAACCTTCAAGCTGTGGGTAAAACGGTATGGAGATTCTGGCGACATAGAAAGGAAGCGGCCAGTTTTTCAACCTATTATGTTTACACCTCAATCTGCACGTTATCAAGACATTGATGCAAGACATACTGCAAACCCTTTGCTATCAACCTAGCAACTGCTCACGGTAAAGCAGTAAAGACAGTGCTGAAACACACTCTGCTGGGTTTAAAAAATACTGACCAGAAAATAAATCGCACTGTCCTACGTTCACCGAAAACAAAGGGTTCGTCTTGCTGAAGAATATTTAAATTTTGTTTGGTGTGACAATATAATTATATGTATTCACTGACGAAAAGTCGTTTATGTCTGACATAGATGATCGCAAGATACTAAATATGGCGGAAACACGCAGATTATGTTTAATTAATGTTGTGGGACTTGTGGGTTACTAACCAGAACTAGCGGCAGAAAAACCTTAGCTTATTGGGGATAGATGTCAACTATGGGGCCTGGTGAAATTGTGGAAGTTGGTGGTCGCAAAATATTTGGATGTTTTGGGCGATTTTATTATTATTATTAACTGGCCGTCAAAAATTCCAGATCTAAACGTTATCGAATATTTATGGGGTCTAACGTATCCATCAAACGTAAAGATAACGCAATACCTCAGGGAACTAGTTTATTCAACTTGGGAATCTTCCTTTTTCTTTGAATTTTCGCATAGATATGCGAGGTAGTGACTTAAGTTTAACACTAGTAAATAGTATGAGAAGCCGCCTTCAACAAATAATCAGCAATGAAGGTAGATCCTTGAGGTATTGAAAATTAAATAACTAAGTTTCTTCTGCCCGCTTGAAACTGCTAAGCTTATTTTTGTAAATATTTAAGTAAGATGGCCAAGTGATGGTATTGTAGTTTAGATAAAACATAACGCATGTTTCTGTCTAAATATTTACATGATGATTCACTATGTGCCTATCTGCTTTTATAAAATAAGTTAAATTATAAGTAGCCATTATGTTTAACACTCACTTTCCTAACTCATTAGTAGTTTTAAATTACGAAATGTTATAGTTTGTTTACAGGTTTTGTCAGAATAAATAATGTTAATCGAATTAAACAAAATGTGTTTTTCTGTAAGAAAATAAAAATATTTTTTTAAAACCTATTTTATTTTTTCATTTACACTAATTCTGTATTAAATTCAAATTGAAATAAAACTTGTAAACTTATTAAACAACCTACTTAATTCGAAAAGCAAATAAAAAAAAACGCAAAAAGAAATTAACTGCAGAAATCATCTTTGAAACTCGAACCCTAGGCCTCACGTTTTGTAAGCCAGCACTGGACCGCTAAGCCACGAAGTATGTTAATAACATGAGCAAAAATAAGCACCTATTGGTATTAGAAACGGTAGTTTGTTCAACTAGGCATGCATTGATCTTATACCATACAAACATTTACCCACATTTATGTTTATAATATTCATTCAACTCCAGTGCGCATTCAAATCCACGTATCTGAGTGGATACTTAAGTGAGGGCAACGACTGTACGTGGGCTAACAATCCGATAAATACTTACATTCTAAAGTTTCACATCTCAATTTAAACGTAAAAATTGGTTCGCGTAAAAGTTTTCTACTTCATGTGACAGGTGTAAAAACAAGCAAAAAACATCAAAAAGTAAGTCTTCGTGAATACTGATTACTAAGGAATATTTTGTATTAATTAAAAGTCCGATCACTCCGTTCATAGGCTACGACTGACGCCGAAAAAATAACACTAAGTTTATTACTTAGAAAAACAAATTAATATGTCTAAAAAAACTACAAACTTGGATTTGCAAAGAAAGGGTACTCTATCACAATACAATTGCCATTAAAATTAAAGACACAGACATAATTATTAAAAATATACACAGATCACTCACGAATTAATAGTGGAGGTTAAACCTTAAGAAATACCCACATGTTCGAAACAAGTCGGGCATACCTCGACTACGAATACGTGAGTGACCCGCGTATCTTATTATCAACAATTACCATTTTTTTATTGCGGCTAAAACGTTAAATACGTTGTGAAATTTTGAGGCCTTTACTTGTTTGTTATGGTTCAAATACAGTTCCTGTGACAAACGAACAGACATAGTAGTCTTAGCTAAAAAGCATATTTAAAAATCCAAGTAATAAACTTCGTGTACTAGTACAACATAAAAAAAAATTGATTGTTATACAGGGTCTCCTAATACTCAACGATAACCAGATAACGGGCGAGAGCGCAGTTTTGGAAAAAATAAGAAAAGATATCCATGTCACTTAAGCGACAATCGAGTCACATTCAGTGTTAAATATTTTCTGAAAAATATCTATTATGGCTTAATTAAGTGACATAGCTTTTTTCTTATTTTTCCAGAACAGTTATAATATCTTAGTCATCTTTCCTGGTACCAAATTATCGTTCAGTTTTAGGGTATTCTTGTGAAGATGAAACTAAAGCGATACTTTTTTTCATTTCTCAAAAACAGAATTAACACTTTAAAAACTTAAAACATATTGAGCAATGGCGTAGCTAGCATAAAATGCATGTTAACTTAAAATTTGTCAGTCTTTCTACCACATGACGAGTAAAACTAAAATAGTTCCAAACAAGGCGAACATTTATATTTTATACGATACAATGGAATCAACATGTATTTACTACAACTATTTGGTAAAATAAAATATGTTTAGCTACACCACTGCTTTAGCATTCGGTAGTGACGAGCAATCGTAGGTACTTGTATAGCACATATAGCCTATGTTGGGGCTCTTTCATCTGAAAGGGATGAGAAAACATATGAAAAATAAAAAAAATGAGCCATCGGAATCATCTGTGCACCTGACTCATCAAATATCACGGGACACGACATCGATTCACGTAGTCACGAAGTAAGCAAAGCTTGTCTTATAAGTACTAGGCAACGGATAAACATAAATACGTATTAAACATACAAGACTAGAGAACAAACATTTTTCACACATAGTATCTGCCTGGGCAAATTCGTTGTTAATTTTCCTATGCACAATACAATCTCAATAATCGTAGTAATAACAACGTAACTACAACTGAACAACTAGCAGTTGCGCAGGCAGCGAAGTTATTCTACGAAGCTGATAGCTTCCGAACGCCCCACGAAAACCCACGACTCAATTCCGGTCACGGTCCTAGTTTCGGCAGACACTCTGCTATAATTTATGCCGAAACTCGGCGAGATCAAAACCAATAGTTCGGTCGGAAACTAGCTCATGTTAACAAGAGGGGAACCGCAGTATAAAGAGTGAAGAGCACAGATGTTTCTGACCGAATGTATGAAAAACGGTGCCTTAATGAATATGTATAGTACTTATATTGATGTAGATTTTACACAGAAATATCTACAAACGTGCATTTCATATTATATAATTAGTTTTATTATTAATAAGGAAACTTATGCACAACAGATCTGCTTAGACTAGTTAAAAAAAGATAAAGTTTTTTCACTTCTGCGTATAGTGTAACTGTGTGGCTTTTACGACCAAAATTCATACAATGCGTATACGACATTTCGCGGTGGACTTACGACAATTTGAAAGCTATGTCAGAAGTGAAAAAATAATATGAACAACATGCACCGTTTTGTATTTACAACGCCATTTTTATATGTTCTATTGGCCATTATTTGCGTATTTTACATTTATATTAAAAAGTGTTATTTATATTTAGTTGAAGACGGAGTTTCAGATTTAACGTATTTCGATGCCTTCCCTAAAACATATTAATATATTATGATGACAGGTCATTTTTTTGCAATTATTGTACAAAAATCTGACTTCATTTGATCGCCTTTGATACTTTCAAGGATATGAAGAAAAACGAGTTTTTCTACTTTTATTTTAGTTTATAACGTTTGCGATTTTTAACTACCAAATTATACGAAAAAACCGACAAAGTGTGACTCAAATACGAGGGCTCTGTTGTTTTGCTCTTGGTAGTTTTAAGTTTATATATGCACGGAACCCTCGGTGCGCGAGTCCGACTCGCACTTGATGGTTTTTTCAACTTTCACAACATTGAACTTAAACTTTAACGAAAACAAAAGATCTACAACGGGGAATGCTCTGAGGAACTCTTTGACCTCATACCAGCTGCGGGGTTCCATTACAGATCCACCCGTCGTAAGCGTTCATTTCATCGACATCATGTTGATGAATGGCAGTCTTCGACGGTGCGTTTTAAGCGGTCTTTTTTGCCACGAACTTGCAAAATCTGGAACGAGCTTCCCGAAAAAAAAAAGAAATATGGAGAAAACTTAAAAAATAGAAATCATACGAACTTTAAACCTAAACCTTTGTAAATGAGATTCTAAAAGGATACATAAAGAGAATCGTTCAAAAAGACTACTACTAATGTCAAACAAAGGATGTTAATATTAAATTTAGACGTCATTTCATGTACGCTCTCCCTAACTTATCTGAGAAATGTCTTTATTTCAATAGAAAAATCCATTTGACACATAAAAAATTTTTTTTTTTTTCAAGTACTCTTACTAGACTGAGTATTTCTAAAAAAATACTCAAAAAGCTACCAACCGGAGTCTGATACTCCTGCCCACGTTTCTAATCATACAAATTGAATTAGAATAATAATCCTTTGACGAACCGGCTCATAAATGGCTACCCAAAACAAGAAACTATTTTGGCATCTCATTCTTAAAGGGTTAATTTAAAAAAGGAAACTTAAGTTAGCTATTTCGCCACCACTTTTATACAAAAAGGCCCAATTTCCCTTTAAGTTGACGCCACTGTAACATGCACAAACGTACCATCACATTTCAAAGAACCGACGCTTGAAAGGCGAAATGAAATAAGCGACATTTTGCGGTAAATAGAATAATACACTTTGTAAATACATCGAACTCCATTAAGACCGAAACGTCGCTTAGACAATTTCTCCTTTCAAGCGTCGATATACCCAAAAATAATAATAATGTAATGATAAATTATCTTAAATTACTTGATCTAAAAAAAATTGTTTTTTTTTTAATTTGCAAAAGAGCTATCCTTGATCAACGTAGGCTACTTTTTATCCAGCGATTGAGCAAAGTTCCCGCGGGACACGGTCGAAATTACGGGCAACAACTATCTTTATTAAAAATACGGAACTAGTCTTTATTTTTAAACGTTTTGTGCATTCTTAAAGCGGCGCCAACAAGTAGTTAGTTGTCTATAACATAGGGGGCGGCACTTTAGTGCGTTTGCTTTTAGGTCGAGCCTTCGGCCGCATACGGTCTCTTCTTACCTGGGTTAGTCTTATTCTTTCACATCTGAAACAAAATATGTTTGACAGTTATAAGGCAAGTTGATTCAAGCGGCTCGGGCCTAAAATGTCAGTTTTCCTAAAATGTCTGCTTTTCTATAATGTCTGTCGCCAAGAATGACAGCTTTCGTATAATGTTCGTTTTTCAGAAAGCGCTTATTCCCAAAATATCCGCCTTCTTACTATTTTGGCATTCCAGAAACTTCTGTGGACGATTTCAATGTGTTTTTTAACAAAAATTACATGAAAATATCTTTTTAAATGTAAGGAAAACAACTCTGATGAAAAATGGCAGTGAAAATACATAAATCGCACGTTAATAATCACATTTCAAAAATAAACTTTTTGTAAATTATAAAACCGGTTTAGATTTAAAATGAGAATATTCGAATTGTGTCAGTCTCATTCTCACCCCAGGCTCCGTACTTTGGTGGCTTTTGGGAATCGGCAGTGAAATCCTCAAGCATACTCACTGGTCGACCTTTTCACCGGACTGTCGAAGGAGGGTTATTATCTCTTGTGTTGCTGTTGTAAATAAGAGTATTCTTTCTGTATTTCTTTATCTCTTTTCTTTCGCGACTTATGTGAAACTATGTCAAGTTTGGCGATAAGTAATTAACATTTATTCATAAAAAAAAACCTTATCAGACATGAAAACAATCTGCCGCAGGCTTCGTCAACCTAATAATAAAACTAGTAATCCAAATACAAGAAGATAATATCCGCAAAAAGCACCGTAACAAAAGAAGTAGGTCGATTTGTGTAAGATTGTCCTCTAATATTTATTATTTATTTATTTAAAAATAAATTGCAGACCAGCCTCAATTTCTCGAAAAAACTCCATTTGATCCATTAATCCGCAAAAGCCAAAACAGTAATTAAAATTATCATGCAATTTATACAGTTCAATTCCTTTTCCTTAAAATAACAATGTGGTACATGTTTTTATTTTGGGAATTATAGTTAAATTCATAAAATAGTGCGGAAGGGTAGGGATCCTTCGCTAGGGAGAGGCAAACCGAATATTTATCACGTGGGATGGGGGGTGGGATGCCAAGTTACATTAAAATCTCCCCAGTCACCGTATTTTGGTGGCTTTTGGGAGTCATCAGTGAAATACACTAAGTATACTTACTGGTCGACCTTGTTGGGGTCCAAAAGCAGCCTCATGGTGCGCCTTAGCGCAGGCGGAGGCACCAGAGATGTGACTTATTTGAAATACTAGTACTTAAAATGCAAAATACAAAATGCAAAATACCTATTTCTATTTTGTATTTAAATAATTTGTATTTTATTTGAAATACCTTTTGCAACATATTTTGTATTTGCAAAATGCAAAATACTTTTTGTTAAGTTCAGCCCACAAAATCAATAAATTTGATAAACAATTATGAGTTATTTCCCTCAATATGGCAACACTGAACTGATAAGTTTACTGTACAACATTCTAAGTGTTTACTTACTTACTAGCTTGTGCAAGCAGTTTCGCTTTCATTGTTAAACTCCTTGTCCCTTGAAAATTTCGATGAAATCGTTTAATTATATTACTGTCTACAATCTACATTATTAAAATCAGGTTTCTAGATCCAAGGGTTAAAGGATTGGCATCGATGAGTCAGCCAGTGAGATAGTCAGTTTTTTCTTTTTTTATTTGAAAATAAATAATAAATGCGGAGGACAGCGCCTGTGTTTTGAATTTTATTGACATGTCAGCTAATACGATCTACGGTTTGGTTACAAAATTAAAATGTAACAAAATATACTTTTTTAAATAAAACTTAGGTATTTAAACCTGAATGAACAGGCAGTTAAAATCTAAAAGTATTTTATTTGGGAAAAGTATTTTGGAAATACGTATTTTGTATTTAGTATTTAAAATACATAACTAAAAAGTATTTTGTATTTTGCATTTGAAATAGAAAAATCAAGAAGTATTTGCATTTTGTATTTAAATACATTTCATAAAGTATTTTGCACATCTCTGGGAGGCACACAATAATAAGTCATTGATAGCTAGTTGAAATTACTAATTATACTCCTTTCTTTGGCGGCATATCAATACAGCGGTTAAATCAATATCTCTCCATTCTCCGTAATTTGGTGGCTTTAGGGAGTCTTCGAGAAAGAAGCCAACAGAAGAATACAGCTGGGATGGGCAGCGTATGGGAAACTGCGTCAAGTCTTCACGTCGCCAATTCCAGAGAGTCTAAAGACGAAAGTCTTCAATCAGTGCGTCCTACCCGTCATGACATACGGTGCCGAAACATGGACACTCACTGTAGGGCTGGTCCACAAATTTAAAGTTGCTCAACGTGCTATGGAAAGGGCTATGCTCGGAGTTTCTCTAAAAGATCGAATTCGTAACGAAGTGATCCGACAGAGAACCAAAGTTATCGACATAGCCCACCGCATTAGCACGCTGAAGTGGCAATGGGCACGTTTAGACGATAGACGAGTTTTTGTGTGGAGACCACGGATCGGCAAACGTAGCGTGGGACGTCCTCAGACTCGGTGGAGCGGTGATCTTCGCAAGGCGGCTGGCAAGAGCTGGATGAGAGTGGCCGAGGATCGTGCTCAGTGGCGTGCCATGGGAGAGGCCTATGTCCAGCAGTGGACGAACATAGGCTGATGATGATGAGGGAGTCAACAGTGAAGTACACCAAGTACAGTAAAATTACATAAAGTTTACCACTGACAGATGGTTTGCCTTCATTTCATATTCAACTTTAACGACCTACAAATAAAGCCAATTTTAGAATACTGTTACCCACGTTTGCAGATTTTGTAATAGCTACTTTATTTGTATGGTGTTAAAGTTGGAAATGAAATGAAGGCAAGCCATCTGTCAGTGGTAAACTAAAAGTAAACGTATTGCATACTTACTGGTCGACCTTGTTGGGGTCTAGTAACCGCCTGATGGTATGCCTCAGCGCAGGCGGAGGCACGCGGTGCGCGGTGGCGTGCGAATGCGCGTGGCAAGCGGGTCGCGCCGGCGCCGGCGTGTACGAGAAAAGGGGCTCGTCACGCGGCGGGATCAAGGGATTCGCTCGTACGGCACACATGCCTGGAATAAGTCTTCGTGTAAAGTAGAATAGTAGGTGGAATAGTAGTCTTTCTTTACTCACTGTTCCTGCCAAGCACGGCGTGTGAAATTCACTCCAAGCATTTAGTCCGCTCACTCACTCCCGGTCACGTGACTTCGGAAGGCGCGCCGGCATTCTTTCAATCAATCACTCACCAAATTAGCACTGTCAAGTGAAGACGTACCTAATAGTTTCTTTCTCTCGATTCGCGCCTCTCGCTCACTCGCTCACACCGGCCGGTAAAAGTGTTTTGTGATATACCTAGTGCAGTTACAATATTTCAACTACTTGGTGAAAGGAATCATCACCATCAGTTCATCTCCATCTCCCGCCGTACGACGCCATCATCATCTGAACTCAAGTAAGCCTTTCATTTCATCTCTCCTAACCTCAAACCTCACCTCATCGTCGAGTGTTATTGCCCCCAGCGATAACACTCACGATTCCTTTCACATGTGGGTGAATCAACTCGTTTGTGTTGTTTCCTCTGTCCCCGGTTGTCCAAAAGACACTTTATACTGTTTCATAGAAAAATGCTTAGGTTGTCTAAGGGACAACATTTGTGTAACCATAGCAACGGTTGGCATTAAAAAGTTGATTCACCCCGTACAAATTTAGGGGTATGTCAAAATATACGCCGTAAACAGCCGTGACTATTTTAATCCAGTGTTAGTAGAACCCTGCTTCTAATTAAAATGTACGCATTGTGAGATCATTTTATATTGGTTAGTCGATCATCATCATCATTTCAGCCGAAAGACGTCCACTGCTGAACATAGGCCCCCAAGGCTCGCCAAACAGATCAGCCCTGCGCCATCCGCATCCAATGCGTTCCAGCTACCTTAACCAGGTCGTCGCTCCATCTTGTTGGAGGCCTACCTACACTGCGTCTTCCGGTCCGCGGACGCCACTCGAGAACCTTTCGGCCCCATCGGCCGTCAGTTCTAGGGGCGATGTGCCCTGCCCACTGCCACTTAAGTCTAGCGATTCTTCGAGCTATGTCCGTGACTTTAGTTCTTGCGCGGATTTCATCATTTCTAATGCGATCCCGCAGAGAAACTCCAAGCATAGCCCTCTCCATCGCCCTCTGAGTGACCTTGAGCTTCCTTATAAGACCCATCGTTAGCGGCCACGTCTCAGTGCCATAAGTCATCACTGGCAACACACACTGGTTAGTCGATACCCCCCTTAATATTTAATATATGTGATCATATATATATATATATATATAATTGGTTCTTGTACCGGCTACAGTAATACATAATCGGTGAAAATTTTAAGTCTAGTTAAAGCTATTATAAAGATCGAGTTAAAAACGTTGAAAAAAACGTTTCTTATATGAAGACCGCCTTTAATTGTTAACTTTATTTTGTTTTTAGTATTTGTTGTTATAGTGGCAGCAGAAATACATCATCTGTGAAAATTTCAACTATCACGGTTCATGAGATACACCCTGGTGACAGACGGACGGACAGCGAAGTCTCAGTATTAGGGTCCCGTTTTTACCCTTTGGGTACGGAAGCCTAAAAATTAGAATAGTATAAATTGGACCCACTCAGCAAAACGTTGCAACAAGCCCTGGTATGAAGAACTCACCAGTGATGTAGATATCTTCGAGGTGGAAGTAGTGGTGGTGCAAGGCAGCCCGGTAAAGGGCAGCGGCGGCGGGCGCCGAGAAGGCGTACCCGGTACCGGACAGGTACCGGGGGTAGACACGCCCCGAGAACATGTAGCGGGGACTGTACCTGGACGGAAGGCGAAGATTTGTTAGGGAAAATCTATAAATCATCATATTAGCCGAAAGACGTCCACTGCTGAATAGAGGCCTCTACAAGTCCTGCGCCATCCGCATTAAGAGGGTTTATACCTGCTGAGCTGGCAACGTTGCATTTTTGTTAGTTTTTCTCGATTATTCCATAAAAATTGAATGAAAATTAAAAATGTTTTCTATACAAATTGATCTAATATAAAAGTTAATGTGTCTACTGCAATAATAATTCGTGATAAGACTTTTATTTTCTTTAAAAACCGTTAGGTAATAATTTGTTAGTTTTCAAAGAAAATAAAAGTTTATGACGAATTATTATTGCAGTAGACACATTAACTTATACATTAGAACAATTTGTATACAAAACATTTTTAGTTGCCAGCTCAGCAGGTATAAACCCTCAAGCGCGTTCCCAACGTCGCTCCATCTTAATATACCTCTAATAAGAGAGATCGGTTCTAAGTCTAACAAAATAAACCTAACCTCGTAAGGCCCAAACTATTTTTAAGACGTTTGTAATAACTGGGTGGATCAACTATTTCTTGTTGTTATTCTGTCTCGACAGCGAGGGGACAAAAGTAGTACAGTTTGATTAGAAGAAATGTTGTGTCACATTAACTAACATGCTTAATAGATGACCAAATTGTAGAAGGGGTTTAAAACTAACACAAAAATGCATGTTTGGCAAATTACTTACGGTTTAGAGTTACTCAGGAGATCGTCACTATAGCAACGAGTGACAAAGAAAAGTAGATCGACCCAACTAATGACCCAGTGTCCTATTTATAGGTACTTGTAATGGTAGCCCAGGACTTCAATTACATATTACAATGTCATCATATCATCGTCGTCATCATCCCAGCTAAAATGCATGCATGCGTGTTGATTTAAAGCAAGCTGAGATGTGCGATGCATGGGAATAATTTGTGTCTAAACTCCTGACCAGTGGTGGTGTAGGGGTTTAGCACGCAGCACGGAATGCTGAGGAATGGTTCGATTCCCAGCGCTGGCTTTTTTTCAATGTTTTTCTGTGCTTCCATGTTTCAGTTTGTATTTAGTATGAATTACATGGATTTCACGGGATGACCGTAAAAGTAAAAATTTGGAGTTGAAAAATAAAAAAAGACTCCAAAAAAAACAATCTTGACTAAATTGTGCACAATCAAGGGAATTAATTAAAACAAAACTTGATTGATTCCTTTGTGTAACGAAAGTTACCAATATAGTTCAACGACCGCTGTAGCCTAGTTGGTAGTGACCCTGCCTACGAAGCAAGAGGTCCTGGGTTCGAATCCCGGTAAGGGCATTTATTTGTGTGATGAGCACGAATATTTGTTCCTGAGTTATGGATGTTTTCTATGTATTTAAGTATTTATTTATCTATATAAGTATGTTTATCGTCGTCTAGTATCCATAGTACAAGCTTTGCTTAGTTTGGGACTAGGTCGATTTGTGTAAGATTGTCCCCTAATATTTATTTATTTATTTATTTATTTAGTTTGAATGACTAACTTTCGTTACACAAAGGAAGCGATCGCGATTTTGTTTTCATTAAGCCCTTAACTATGTACGGTCAAGTGCAAAAATAAGTATCGATTTAATCTTCCCATCGTTATAAACCTATACCTTAATTCGACGACATGAGAGCTATGGTACATATTTATGAGAAAGTTGTGTGCACCCATATTTTTACACTTGACTGTACATTTTTTTTTTAAACTGACTTATCTACGTATTATATAAAAAAAAATAAAAAATATCACGGGACAATTCACACCAATTGACCTAGTCCCAAAGTAAGCTTAGCAAAGCTTGTGTTATGGGTACTAGGCAACGGATAAACATACTTATATAGATAGATACATACTTAAATACATATTAAACACCCGAGACCCGAGAACAAACATTCGTATTTTTCATACAAATATCTGCCCCGACACGGGAATCGAACCCGGGACCTCAAGCTTCATAGTCAGGGTCTCTAACCACTAGGCCATCTGGTCGTCTTATATGATCGAAGCCTTTAGGTTTCTTTTTTGCGTTACGTTACATAGCTTCTAATTTCACTTACCACTTATTATGCGCATCAGCAACAGGCCTAGCGCCACATATTAGGTCCCCAATGAGCATGTATTCTTTGTTTGCAGGATGCTTGTCGTGCTCTTTCGATCGATTACGAAGGTTCAACATCAAGGCTGGCACATTTATGTACATGTCGTCGTCTGTCTTGAGGATGTAGCGGACTGGAAACACAGAAATATTTTGCTTAAACACATCCTTAACCTTTTAAACGCCAACGACACATACAGGTGTCACAAAGTGCAGTGTCAAAGTGATCTTGATACAATGACATAAGATTCAAAGCAGGGAGGCTACTCCGAAATTCGAAAATCGAAGTTCGTATCGCATCGTCTTGCTCGCTCTTGTATTAAATACTATTAGCGTGAGAGGAATGGCACGATACGAAGTTCGAATTTTGCATTTTGTTGGCCTTATAGGCCAGGTTTACGTTTTGTCGAGGCGCGGCCTTGAAAGGGCTAATGGTTGTAAAGTGTTATATAACAATACAGTACAATGACTCTTTATTGACCACCACAAAGAAAACAATACAGAAAAACAAGTGCACCCACAAAGTAAGTAGTATAACGTTAAATAACACGACGACAATTCACAAACACTCATAACATTTTGTTACTTGTTAGGCGTTTTAAACGGGATCCGGGAACGGGGTTTCCTATGATTTATTAAGTCATGTCATGACATGACAAACGTTTAGTCCATAAAGTGATTTATTTCTGAAACAGTATATTTTCAGGATTTTTTAAATGCCATCTTATACAAGGTAAGGTCACCTCTGGACAAATAATGAAACCATGGATAAGACTGACACTTAGCAATATCGTAAAATAGTTATTTGCTTAATTAGACAAGAACACAAAAAAAAAATCTATGAAATCATATCATCTAAATAAACAGGCTCATGGACCAAAGTGATACATTGAAAACCGTTAGTTTTTCGGTAAATATTGGACTGATTGTTATGATACTTTGCAGTTTGGTTTTAAATATCTTGCTAAACCAGTAGTATTAGTATTTGTCCAGAGGCTAAGGCCACCCAGTAGAACAACCACGGGACACCGGTAGGCTTATTGTCTAACGTTTTTGACGCTTGCCTTCGCAATCGCTATCTCTTTCTGTCAAACGGTATAAAACGTTGACAGAAAGAGATAGTGAAAGCGAAGGCAAGCGCCAGAAGCGTTAGACAATACGGCCTCGGGTTAGGGTTTATCACGGGGCTATTCGCACCAATTGACCTAGTACCAAAGTAGGCAAAGCTTGTGTTATGGGTGCTCGGATAAACATACTTAAATAGACATTAAACATCCAAGACTCGAACACAAATTTCTGCCCCGACCGGGAATCGAACCCGCCGGGACCTCAAGCTTCGTAGTCAGGCTCTCTAACCACTAGGTCATCCGGTCGTCAAAATTAATAATGAAAAAAATTGTACCTAGTCATTGCGAACACCTACTAAAATAAATGAAAACATATGAAAACAATGCATTTTATCCTTTGATCAATTATAACTGAAGATACACATTGCCGAACAAAATCCCCTTCAAAGAATGTCCGAACTTTTTTATTTGGTTGCGTAACAAATAATATCATCACCTACACAGAAATTTGAACCTAGTCTTTACTTAATTACAGTCGAATTTCGGTAGCGGCAAAACTCCACTTGACAGCTAAACTTGACAATTTCACGCTACGTTCTGAGAAAAAAGAAGGCCACTTGTATCAAAGTGGCGCTCATTTGGCTCGGACGTTTTCGGGCGCGCGACTGTGGATCTACAGTTATAATTGATCAAAGATTTTATCAATTTTAGACATCATGTTTCATAGTAACATTTGCTACTTAAGACCTACACAATCGACATCTAAATAGAAATAATGTTTGTTTTATTTTTAAAAACATCCGGGTTCGATTCCCGAGCTGAGTACAGGTTTTTTTTTAATTGCATCAATGCAGTTTTTTTTTGTTATTAAAATCGATGACATGGTTCCTAAGAACAGATCTTCATATGTCTTATAGTTTCAGACTTTCCCATACTGACCGATGTAAATGGGCCATCCTGTATATGTATACTTAAGCCGAATAACTGACATCAAACATTAGGATGGCAAAGGAATTTCTTGGTCAACTATACCTACTCTCAAATAAGTCAGTGAATGTATTAAAAAAAAAAAAAAATAAAAAAAAAATATTAGGGGACAATCTTACACAAATCGACCTAGTCCCAAACTAAGCAAAGCTTGTACTATGGGTACCAGACGACGATAAACATACTTATATAGATAAATAAATACTTAAATACATAGAAAACATCCATAACTCAGGAACAAATATTCGTGCTCATCACACAAATAAATGCCCTTACCGGGATTCGAACCCAGGACCTCTCGCTTCGTAGGCAGGGTCACTACCAACTAGGCTAAAGCGGTCATTAAATTTCAAAAGATTTAAAAAAACTTACCACTCTCGTTGCACTTATTGGTCACCCATTTCAGCATCATAATTGATTTCAACGTTAAATTGTTGTACGAATCAACAAAGCCTTCCTGTATGACATCACCGTACTTCTGCACTTCTTCTTCTATCTTGCTCTGTACTTCAGTATCATTCTCATTACCAGGCAAACCTAGCAAGAACAACAGCTTGAAATCTGGTTCCGTATCACCATCAAGCAAATCATCATTTCTATCAAACACAGCATCGGTTTTAGCAAAGTTTTTATCTTTCCTTAACATCTTTAACACTTTATCTAAATTGGCGTTATCTTCGTACCCGTTAGGAGGTATTTTCATGACGTTGCTTTCGTAGTCGTAGTTATAATCATCGTCATCGCCTTCACCTATTTCTTTGTTCATATCAAATTCTGGCAGCATGACGTCATCGTCGAACCTCTTCTCCTCAGGTACATCAGTTTTTTCACTATCTATATTATTTTGCAACGCTTTCGCTAGCTCAGGCAGCAGATGCTTAAAACTACTTACATCTCGTTTGATCCTTTCGCTACTATTTAAATTATTTACATTTTTATCTAAATCTGGATACAAATCGTAGGTGTAATTGTAATTCTTGTATTTCTCCCTAACTTTATTGTATACTTTTGATAGTTCTAGGTACGTTTTGTAGTCTCCCCACGTTTCCCTGATAGCGACTCGTCTGTCGAAGTGAGTGGTGGAGGAACATACTATGATGAGTAGAAATAGATTGTTCTTTTTGTTTCTAGTGTGCGGAGGACATATGTGTTTTGGTTCGTGAATGGTCGTCACGTTGTTTGGCTGAACATATATTTTTGTATCACGATTTGTATGGATGGACCAGCCCGCTACAGCACCTGGGAAAGTAAACTAAATATTAGATAAATAAAAACTAAGTATTAAATTATAAATAAATCTAGGGATGATTGACCCCAATTAACCTAGTCCCAAACTGAACAAAGCTTGTACTATGGGTACTGGGCAACGGATAAACATACTTTTATAGATATATACATACTTAAAAACATACGATTTATTTATTCACTCTCACTTCGTAGTCAGATTCTCTAACCACTGTTATCCCGTCATCGAAATTTAAAGCTAAAATATCTTTAGAGTTATTTTCTTTAAGGGCCTAATAAAAACAAAATCACGATCGCTTCCTTTGTGTAACGAAAGTCAGTGATACAAACTATACGGGTAACTTACGTTACACAAAGGAATCAATTAAGTTTTGTTTTAATTAAATCCCTTAATTTTGTACACTTTTTTTTAAAACGACTCTTTATTTAATTAAGCTATAGCAAGCATTTATAAATGGCGAACAAGGTACATTTATTTTAAATAATTGATATTTGATTACATATTTACATCTAAAGTATTTAACACAACTAATTTTTTAACACAGTAGCTTTAAGAACTGCTAATAAAAGGCAATTAACCTTAACACATACATGAGACGTTTTCAAAAAAATTGAATCCTTTGTGTAACACAAATTATTCACATAGTTTGTGTGACTAACTTTCGTTACACAAAGGACGCGATTGTGATTTTGTTTTCATTTAGCCCTTAATTACGTACAATTTTTTTTAAACGACCCTTTGCGTTTACGCGACTTACGCTCAGCGCCGCTGTCATAATTCTGCGAGCATTTTACGCAAATGTGCGTCTGCGGCACCTGAAGAATTCTCGGTTTTTGCAGCTGGCAGCGAATGCGTTAAGGTATAAGTTTCTAGTAAGATTGTTAAAGTAAAACTCAATCATTCTCATAGTCGTTTTTGAAGCATATACTCGTAACATCCTAGTGACATCAATTTGCTTCTTCAATTAGCGACTTCCATGATGTGAAAACATGTTATCGAACATAAATTGTCCACGTTTTACCAACGCTACTAAATGAATTGAATTTTAATGTAAACCCTTTTCCAGGCTCCGTCTATTTAGATATGCTACTACAAAATTAATCAGAGTGCTACATTCAAACCCCGGATTGACGGAGGCAAAAATGTACCAGTGATAATTATTCATTATATCGCTCATGTGGAATAACACTGACACAATTACAAATTATTGTCATTTCAAAACTAAACTTTATGCAAAAAGAATAACAAGTTTAGTTTTGGAATGACGATAATTTGCAATTGTGCCAGTATTGTTCTACATGAGCGAAATATCGACTAAGTTTATCGACATCGAAAAAAGCAGTTTTTAATCATTATCATAACTAATGGCTAAGTTTGAATACCTTGTAATTATTATCAATTTAATTTGTCCTCGCACGAATTATACGTCAGTACAGTAAAATTACATAAAGTTTACCACTGACAGATGGTTTGCCTTCATTTCATATTCAACTTTAACGACCTACAAATAAAGCCAGTTTTAGAATACTGTTACCCACGTTTGCAGATTTTGTAATAGCTACTTTATTTGTATGGTGTTAAAATTGGAAATGAAATGAAGGCAAGCCATCTGTCAGTGGTAAACTAAAAGTAAACGTATTGTACAGATTTGCTCCCGTCAATCCGGTGTTTGGTTCACCTATGCAGGATTTATTTAAAAGCAAAGCATATTTGAAACAAATTCGTTTAATTTTCTACCATATTGTAAAAGGGACAACTTCGAATCTTTGTGTAGATTTATGTGGTCGCTATATGCACTATGTCAGGAAAAACGTTGATATCCTTTATGTTTCGCTTTTGTCTTAGCGTGCTAGTGCTACCAAAACTCCAAACACAGGAAATGTGAAAGCGATTCCAAGTCCATTGGACAATAAGGCCTCTTGTCGTGCATTATTGTAGTTCATTCCGGGTTGAAAGCTATCCACTGCTGAACACAGGTCTCCCCCAAGATTCAAACAGATCGGTCCTGCGTCATTAGCATCCAACGCTTTCCGTGACCAGGTGTCGCTCTATCTTGTTGGAGGCCTACCTACACTGCGTCTTACGGTCCGTGGACGCTACTCGAGAATCTTTTGGCCCCACCATCTATGAGTGATGAGCGATTCTGTGAGCGATGTGCCCTGCCCATTCCCACTTGAGTCAGACGATTCTTCGAGCCAATTCGATGATTTTAGTTCTTGCGTATTCTATGTTCAGCAGTGGACATCTTTCGGTTGAAGTGATGATAATCCATGATCGGAATAGGTAGTGAAATTTCGCAAGATCTCGGTTCGTAAGTTTAGTATGGATATAGCTTATAACCTCGGAAATTCATTTAATAATAATAATAATTATTTATTGCAGATAACTTAGATCCATTGGTTAGTAAATATAAAAAATAAAGTTATAAAGTTAGTAAGTATAGTTTGTAAATTTAAAAAGTTTTTGCAGTTTTAGCTTTTTAATGAGTTTTATTTTATGATTGTCTGATTGTACACATTTCATATTACTATGTTTTATTTAGTGGCAAACACTTGCAACTGTTAAACGAAATATGTAATTTCATATGAACGATGTACATTTATTTTTCGCGTTTTCCAACATAACATCAATTAAAGTCATGTCAAAAAATAATTCCATAAAAAAATACGAGTCCCGGAATCCCGGGTCGTATCCATATTAAGTATAATATTTAAGGTCATTCACCCGAATCACTGTTGATACTGACCTTTGCTCATTTGATTGTTGGCCTTATTGTACACTGGGATGTACATAAGGACGCAAAACATGATCATAGCCATGCAGAATAGGAAGAATTTGGCGAGCGCGGTGACCGTCGCGCGGCGCACGCGGCCCTCCGGCGACGGCGCGCGCGCGGCGCGACGCGTTTCGTACCTGGCGAAGGCATAATCAGTCACATAAATAAAATAAATCATGGCACGTTTGACACCAATCGGCCTAGTCCCAAACTAAGCAAAGCTTGTACTATGGGTACTAGACAACGGACATATTTATATAGATAAATTTGGGGTGGGGTATCCTACATACATACATACGCATGTGGATCGTTTTCAAAAAATTTGTGCATAGGGGCTTAATCAAAACAAAATCACCATCGCTTCCTTTGTGTAACGAAAGTTAGTCATACAAAATATATGTGTAACTTTCGTAACACAAAGGAATCTAACTTTTGTTTTTATTAAATCCCTTATTTGTGTACTTTTTTTTTTAAACTACTCAAGTGCGTTTGTATGTAAGACAATCTGGACGCAGCACATAAAATACGAGTAGAAGGATGCAGAGGCGTTAGCTTATCAGTGAGTGGGACATTCATTAGGCTATTACAGAAAATAAAGGAGACAAGTCGTATTACCTGGCTGCACCATCGTTTTCGTAGGCATCATTGACAAAGTCAACATAAGTGCCATCATCAACAAACATAACACTGACAACGTTTTCAACTATCACATCATCACGATCATTAACATCGAGATTACTATTGACAATAATAGACATGTCTTAACACGATCCTGGGTTACTAGTACAGTCAACAGCGGACGACTGTTGTAACTCAGCAGGCAACTCGAGGTTATCAAAACTATTTGTGTTATGTAAATATGAGCGAAAATCACAAAAGTTTAGAACAATACAACAATACTCATCGTCAGTCATTGTCACCTTACGCAACTGGCATAAAGGTTATGAGTTCATTTTCGGGGCTCCGTATCCGATGGTCTACAAAAGGGAACCCTTATTGAGATTGTGCTGTCTGTTCGTCCGTCTGTCACACTCACAGGGCTCTATGTCTCAAACCGTAACAGTTAGACACTTGAAATTTGGGTTTATTTATTACTAGCTTTTGCCCGCGACTCCGTCCGCGTGGAATTAGTAATTTGGGCAGCTTATTTTTTTTTACCAATTTGCTTTTTCATCAATTATGGCTCTCCTTAGTTCCTCGATATAAAAAAAATTACCCGCACCCCCCCGCAAACCCCCCCCCCCCCCTCACCGACCCCCCACCGAACCCCCCCCCCCCCGCACACCCGCGTTCACATTCACCACCGTACCTACTCCCAAGTCACTACTTCTAAAAACTGAAAAACTGTTCTATAAATTCTTAAAATACACGTATCTTTCTTATTTGTGAACCGATTCAAATGAAACAAACACTAAATGTTAATCCAAGAAAATACCAACATATCAGTGAAAACCGCATCCGTCTAGGTTAAGCCGTTTCTGAGATTAGCGCGCACAAACGCACAGACAAACAGACAATAATTCTAAAAAACATTGTTTTGGGTTCTATTGCGCTAGTAAATAGCCCTAGTGACAGTTTTTCTCAAATATCTTCAATGTACAGACACCGACTTGTTACAGATTTATTATATGTATAGATGGGTGAAAATGGTGGGTAAGTCCCATTTGTTCTATAGAACTGATATATTTGGTATGATTTTGAACTCTGTTACTTCACGATTTCGCAGTTCTATAGAACATGGGACATACCCAAAATGGTGGGTCTGGCTTGTAAAACTCACTTTCTCGAAATGTGCTCTTTCTCTAAACGTGGGACTTCCTCAGAAGGATCACTTTCTCAAAACGTACATTTTCTCAGATAGAACACATTATCAGAAGATACATTTTCTCAGAAGGTTCACTTTCACAAATTATCTCTACAATAATCTAATCTAATATACAAAAATGTTCAATCAAATCAACCGTGTTGTTATCGAACTCCTCCGAAACGGCTAGACCGATTTTTATGAAATTTTTTCTCTACATTAGGTATGTCTGAGAATAGGTCCAAGGCTATTTTTTATACCCCTCCGTATACGTGTCTTCGCAGACAGCTAACAGCTAGTAAATCTTTAAATTTTAAAAAGGATCAACCAGAAAACGTTACGCATGATCTTCATCTGTTAAAAATTCGTGTGAACTTTGTGACAAAGGTGGAAATGGTGCATCTTTCGAGAAAGTGCCCTAGTTGGGCAAATTCACCTTTTGGGAGAGTACATTTAGCAGAAAGTTTACATTTAGATGAAGCGCACATTTTTGTAAAGTGAGCTTTACAAGCTGGACCCGAAATAAGTTAAAAACTATACCCTAGGTTTGACTGACTAACCTGTAAGAGAGGATAGGACTGTCATCGCTGTCACGGCCCGAGGAGTAGTACCTGTCTTCGTAGTCCTCGTCATGCGCTTGTGCCATGTAGTGCTGGCTGTCAAGGTGAAAGGAACATGTTAACTTTATATCGTACCATAGCTACAAAGGTAGTTCAACAAGCTTTATAACGAAGAGCGCTTCTGGACCGGGAGCACTTCTGGTGGCTTAAGTTTCATCATCATCAACATTTCAGTCGAAAGACGTCCACTGCTGAACATAGGCCTCCCCTCTCGCCAAACAAATCAGTGCCGTGCCCCCGCAACCTTAACCAGATCGTCGCTCCATCTTGTCGGAGGCCTACCTACACTGCGTCTTCCGGTCCATGGACGCCACTCGAGAACCTCTTTGCCCCATCGGCCATCAGTTCTACGAGCGACTCGTAATTTTAGTTTGTCATATTTTTTTCCAGTGAAACCATAAATTTTGCAGAAAATTTTGAATGGTCATCTTGTGGTTATGTTCATCATCATCATCATCATTTCAGCCGTAGGACGTCCACTGCTGGACATAGGCCTCCCTCATTGATGCCCAATCATTACGATTGGAAGCGATTTGCATCCACCCTGAACCTGCGGCCTTCACCAAATCGTCCGTCCATCTCGTTGGTGGACGTCCCACGCTGCGCTTGCCAGTCCGTGGTCTCCATTCCAGAACTTTTGGCCCCCAACGGCCATCTGTATGGCCATCTGTGGGTGTGTGTGTGTATGGGTGTGTTCTGTGGTTAGGTTAGGTTTGTTTTATGAACAATTCTGAAAAAATATGACAACATTACTTTATGACCTTCAAAAATTATGCAATCCGATAATATGTATCCGTTTCGAGCGCTATCTCTATCCTGTCGCATAATATTGAAGAAATGACTCACACAGAGTGGAAGGTTGTAAAACGATACAGAGTGCTATGCTAGCTCATCTGCATGCCTATTTGTTCACTATATGGTCGTTTTAAAAAAATTGTACATAGTAAAGGGCTTAATGAATACAAAATCACGATCGCTTCCTTTGTGTAACGAAAGTTAGTCATACAAACTATATATGGGTAATTTTCGTTACACAAAGGAAAGAATTGAGTTTTATTTTAATTAAATCCCTTAATTGTGTTCAATTTTTTTTCCTCTATCAAATCTCAAATTTATGAGAATTGGAAATTTAAAAAAAAAACACATTGTAGGCCGTTGTAGGCTGTCGTCTAGCCGCGTCTGAAACGCGATACTTCGCGGCCTATTTATAAGGAGCATAACGTCAATATTTCATAGCATGTTTGAGAAAAAAAATAAAACGAACCAATCGTGTACCTATTAATTTCTACCCCTTATGGTCTAAGAGCCGTTGAAGATCGACCTTCACCGATCTGATAACTCGATGAGACATATTTTTTGTCAAATATAATTTATAAACAAATATGCCTATGATAACGCCTATCGAAAAGTGTTCATAGATTTTTTTTTGTTTTATTGTGGAGTGCCTTTAGCCATCTTCCAGCTCCATCATCAGACCCTGGTTACCATCTGGGATCAAAGTACACGTCAAGACGAATCAAACGAGTCTAAGCTCGATGGGGTTGTGTGTGTCGTTTTATTGTGGAGTGCCTTTGGCCATACTGAATTTATGAAATTACGAATTACCCCATCGAGTTTGGACTCGTTTGATTCGTCCTGACGAGTACTTTGATCCCAGATGGTAACCAGGGTCTGATGATAGAGCTGGAAGATGGCTAAAGGCACTCCACAATAAAACAAAAAAAAAATCTATGAGCACTTTTCGATAGGCAAGTTATCATAGGCATATTTGTTTATAAATTATATTTAATAAAAAAACATACAGACGAATTGAGAACCTCCTCTTTTTTTTTGAAGTCGGTTAAAAATATGTCTCATCGAGTTATCAGATTGGTGAAGGTCGATCTTTCACGTCTCCTCTACTATTAGATTCTTACGTAATAAATATTAAATAGGGGAAAAACTTTTGGCCGATTCTTATGATTTCTTTCGTATGGGGGTCAAAAACTGGCAAAAGTCGTCTTACTTAATAAATGAATGACCCCACCTACGTAACGATGTAATGCAACGCTTCTTGCGTCAATATCGTTCATGGCTCTATACAATATTGACATACTCGTACAACAATAACAGTTACGGGCCGATCGATATTCGTTAACTAATTGCTGCCTTTTACTGCCTGTCATTTGTGACCGGAATCAACACGTTACAGTTAATTGACATCTTTGAGGGAGGAGGATATGGGCATTTTCAATTTCAAGTGTACCTTTCTTTTTGGGAGGTAATTTCCGGGTTTTCTTATTATTCCGAGACAAAGATTTTTTTTAAAGGAGTGGGGCGCCGTCTGCGTGAGAGATGTCTTGACTTGACCCTCGCTCTGGGTCGTTTCTGGTGCAAAGGTTGTCCATCGCGGTTCAACGTGGCAATGCAGCTAGTGTATCTGGCACCTTTGCGCCGTGTACGATCCGGGGCGGTTTGTTTGACTGACAGCATTTTATGAATTGTATTTTACATTTAGTTAACATTAAAAATTGCATTTAATTGATTAGTTATTATTACGAAATGGGTAAAGAATTAAAAACCATGACTGTACAATACTAACTGGGTTGTTAGTTGATACCGACCACTTCAGTCTGTATTTTACTCACTACTCTGCAGAAATACCAAGCGCGTGAGTCACATTATTAATAATAACTACATAAATGTTGATAAACATGTGCTTATTGAGCTAAGTTAGTAACAGTTCTTAACAATTTATTAGCTAGCTAAATTCTTAGAACCGATCAATTTTATTGTTTAACCTCTTGAACGGCACAAAACAAAAATAAATAGGGATTTATTTCATTTCAGAAGGATTTATTTCGAGTTGGCACACATGTTCTCAAAGATCGATATGTCATCAATGTCATCATGACATACATCACCAGACATAGGAATCCGCGGGGCAAATTTTGTTGACAAGTAGGTACTTCCTATATCGACAAATTAAATTATTGATGCTCGTTCTATGTACTAGTGATCGCCCCCAACATTGTGTGTTTTTTGTTCTATTGTTCAACATAACAAATTTTAAATAATCGCTAGGTTATATAAAGGTAGGGCGTAATACCTATTGCACTACAAAATAGTTAATATTATCTCAACCTCTTTAGATAATTAATTAACTAACTCCCGAAAATATGGAACAAATTCTGGTCGTTTACTTTAACAATAGTAAATGGGACATTCACGAAGAATAAAATTGGGACGAGTAAAATTATAAAATTGTTTTTAAAAACGAAGAAGAGTATTGAGTTATTATTTAATTTTTTTTTTTACTCTTAATGAAAACATATTTTTACAAGCAAACCCTTGAGTGATCACTAGTATATAGAACTAGCATCGATAGTTGAGTTTATCGATATAGGAACTCTCTACTTGTCAAACAATTTTGCCCCGCGGATTCCTATGTCTGTACATAATTTTCGTAAAAGATAAACAAATTGATTCATTATGGCTTGGTTCTATAGTGGCATAGGAATCAAATTGGTTGACTGTATGTACTTAACTGGTCGGGTGTTTCTAAAGTTAGACATTTTTAAGTCTCGGACGTTTTTCTTTTTGGACATTAGTCGTAGCATTTTTACTATGTACAGACGAAGACGCTGGCAAAAGCTTGTTTATTAATAAAAATAGGTACGATCCATATGGCGACCGGATTAGCCAGTTCCGCAGGACCCAGAACACTTGCAAATGGGATGATGTCATTGTGACATTGTTCGAAGGAATACGATTCAATGTATACTACGTATAAGTTATACAGTGCGGTATCATAAAATCAAAATAACATACAGTACTCCGCCATAAAGATTGCACACGGTCTTTGAAAAAAGACCGATGTGTTTTTTGTGTATCTTTTTGTGTTTCCCTACCCACACACAAAAAAAAACACATCGGTCTATGGAAAAAGACTGCAAATGTCCGACATTTTCCGAGTCTTTTTTCAAAGACTGCACACGGTACTCGCCGGGTACTGTAAACGATTCTAAAGTACCGTTAGCACAACATTATTTAGAATCTCTTCTCTAATATACAGGGTTATTTGTAATTCACTAGCATCCTTTTAACCCTAAACTCCTACCACTTAAACAAATGTTTTTTGTTTTACGGCTTTTGTCATAACTTAATATTTTTGGTGTAATAACGTTTTGAAAATTTGATTCTGGCTCTTATTTTTATCATACTCTGTGTATTTGTATGGGAAAAAAAGTGCTTCATTTTCAAAAGTCGTAAAACTAAAAACATTTGTTTGAGTGATAGGAATTCAGGGTTAAGAGGATGTCAGTGAATTAAAAATAACCCTGTATAAAAATCTCGTGTCACGGTGTTTGTTATCGAACTCCTCAGAAACGGCTTGACCGATGAATTTTTTTCTCTATATTTGATAGGCCTGAGAATTAGGTCGTAGGCTATTTTCAACCGACGAAAACAAAAGGAGAAGGTTCTCAAGTCGACGTGTATATATATTTTTTTTTATGTATGACCACGCATAACTTTTTACAGAGTACCTACCTAGTCCGATTTTGATGATTCTTTTTTTATTGGAAAGCGTATATTCCGAGGGTGGTCCCATTTAAATTTAGAAATAATATTCTTACCCTAAGGGTAGGAAAACAGGGGACGATTGACTAATTTTTTACAGTGTAGTCTGATTTTCTTAATTCTAGGATAGGGTATACCTTGAAGTTGGTATTATATAAATTTGGAAAAAAAAATTACCCCAAGGATGGGAAAAAAGTATAAAATAAAAACTTTTTAACATAAAAAATTAAACCGCCGATAAAACTGAAAAGCAAAAAATAATACCTTTTTTGTTTGACCTTAATCTAGGTACCAGTTTGAAGTCGGTGCCTCAGCACGAGCCAGGAGGAGTGATAGAAGCCAATCAGGTAGACGATTATGGGTCCACTCCTCCTGGCTCGTGCTGAGGCACCGACTTCAAACTGGTACCTAGATTAAGGTCAAACAAAAAAGGTATTATTTTTTGCTTTTCAGTTTTTTCGGCGGTTTAATTTTTTTGTTAAAAAGTTTTTATATGTACCCCGATTCTTCGCAGACGGAGTCGCGGGCAACAGCTAACGAATAAATCCATACTAACATTATAAATGTGAAAGTGTGTATGTTTGTTAGTCCTTCTTTCCCGTCGAAACTGAGCGATTGCCGTGATTTTTGGATTTTTTGGTATGGACATGGGTGAAGGGCTAGAGAGTGACATAGGCTACTTTTTACTATGCGAAAATATGTGATAACAAGTAAATATGGGATGACCATAAAAGTAATAAAAAATTAAGTTGAAAAAATAAATACAAAAAAGATACTTCATAGCTAACTTGTTAAAAGTTGCTCAGTAGCGCCATCTCTTGTCCTGGTGAGCGGTTAGTTCCGAAGGAGTGTTGAAATGTCTCGGTAGAGGGTGTAACATAGATGCGCGCTTATCACTGCACAAGGTGATGATTTAACTGACTGAAATGTACGATGTATGGGAAAGATTCGTGTCTAGAATCTCTAGACTAGTGGTGGTGTAGGGGTATGGCAAACGGCACGTAATGCTGAGGACCTGGGTTCGATTCCCAGCATTGGTCTTTTTTCTGGGGTTTTTTCTGTGCATCTATATTTCAGTTTGTATATAATATGTGATACCCACGAGAAAACACGTTACGGCGACGAAACCGCGGGCATCAGATAAATAAATAAATAAATCATGGCCACACGGCGGACACGACGTACAAAATACGCGTTCTTGAATCTACATAAGCACGACGACGTCTGTACACGCGTACGCCTACATACATCGCGCGCGCACCATACTGGTGAACAGCGGCGACAAGCAATGGCGCCTTGGGGGGAGGGGTAACTCGAATCGGTGCGGGGCGGAGCGTGTCCATTCTGTACGTTAGTACTATTATATATTCTGTGTCATCCGCACAAATTAACACAATTAATTGACCTAGTCCCAAACTAAGCAAAGCTTGTACTATGGGTACTAGACAACGGATAAACAAACATACTTAAATGGATAGATAGATAAATAATCAATCAATCGATGATATCTTCCCAGTTCAAGTGCAGACTCTTATAGATAATAGATTTACGAGGTAGGTATGCTTTATCATAATCAGTTATTACGTATATTACCAAACTCTATTGTTGGTAAATGCTGTATTGATTTTACAAAACTTTACTCTTCTTTGTATTCATTTTACGAAATTTTACACTGTGCGGCGAGCTTCTCCGCGCTCAACAGACAACACGCTCGCCGCTCCGCTTCCCGCCCCGCTACCCGCTCACGCCCACTCCGCAGCCTTAAACTTGATAATTCGCTAATTTCGCTACGCAAACCCCGCTACCTATTCACCATTCACCTTGGCAATGTTTTTTGTAGGTTTTAGAATGAAAGGAAATTATGTAGTCGGAGCCTTTGTTGGTTAATGGTTAGCTGGCTGTTTGTTGCCTTTGTTATCAAATTACTATGTCATAGGAAGAGACGGCTCAGGGTAGTCGCCACAGTTCAAAATAGGGCCGGATTTAGGGGAGAGCAACCGGGGCAACAGAGGGGCCCCCACAACAGAAACATCGATAACTATAAATTAAAAATTTTAAAAACCCCCAACGCAATTATGTCACTCGTATGACGTTTGAACATTAAGTCAGTGCCCATTATGCGTCTAAGATCCCTTCCGCAGCTAACAAAAGAGCTGATAACTTTGAAACGGCTGAACCGATTTTGATGAAACATATCTAAGAACCATCGCCAAGAAACCTGCTTTATATTAAAAAAAACCGCATCCAAATCGGTGCACCCGTTTAAGAGCTATGATGCTACTAGACAGACACACACACATAGCGTTCAAACTTATAACACCCCTCTTTTTGTGTCGTGGGTTAAAAATAAAAAAATGGTCAAATTCCGACGAGTAATTATTTGGATCATCATCATCATCCCAGTCTATATAAGTCCAACTGAAGGGCACAGGCTTCCTCTCAGAATGTGAGGGCTTGGGCCGTAGTTCCCACGTGGGCCCAGTGCGGATTGGGAACGTCACACACACCATTGAATTTCTTCGCAGGTGTATGCAGGTTTCCTCACGATGTTTTCCTTCACCGTAAAGCTCACGGTAAATTTCAATTATAATTTCACATATAAATTCCGAAAAACTTAGAGGTGCGAGCCGGGATTTGAACTCACGACCCTCTGCTTGACGGGTATGTATTACAATACCGAAGTACGAAAGACCGAATGTATTAAAACATCGAATGGGTCAAAAGACCGACACGATTTTTTTCTGAAACCGTTAACTTTTTAAGATTGTTAGGCCCACTTGCACGGAAATTTTGAGATAATAAAATAACCCGGAGTTTACTGCCTCGGGGTTAATATGTTATTTCTTTAACCTGACTTTGTCTTGCACGGAACGAAATTAGCCCAGGGTTTTCTAACCCGTCTATTTTATTTGTCAAAAGCAAATTCATTCACTCAAAAATCGAATCCGACCAAATACAATACCACGAATGACGAACGACATTGTATCCTTCTCTCTCTCACATAACAAGAACTTGCATAAGTCTTGTTCTTTCTGCCAGATTTGAAGTGTCATTGCGTTTTCGGTGGTTTATGTTCAATGAAGACTATTATTTTACCTGTCAAATAATCAGTCGTAACAACAACAATCAATTTACTAGTTCGTGTTTATAAAAAGTTTATCGTTATAAAGTGGACAATAATCATTTACGTGCCCCTAACAACGTTCAAAAACAGAGATTGTTTGTTGCTTTGTGATACAACAACCAAGAATCAAACATAAACAAGTTATCAAAACCAAGAAAACCGATGGCGCTAACCTCCCATACAGCACTGCGTAAAGCGTGAAATTACAAAACTTTTCTACTTGGGTTGTAGGCCCTGGAAGAGCGAGTCTGCGGGCGGTTGCCCTGCTGCAGACTCCACCCCTCCTAAAGGCCGTCGCTTACTATATTCTATTAAATAATACTCGTATCTACATATACAGGGACATTTAGGATACGATTCCCTGCAATTGCGTAGACTGCTGTCTCTAGCAAAATTTGTTATAAATATTATTAGAAACCAAATAGATAGTATAAACCTCGTAGAAGTATTTGTACGTATTTTTGTCCCGGATCAATATATTCGTGCACGGAGTCATCCGCTGTTGTCGGTTCCGGCGGGACGTACGCGAGCATACGCGCTGGCGCCAGCAGCGCGAGCGTTCACGCTGCTCAACTCCGTGCTCGCGGCAGCGCCGCACTTGGACCTGTTTGCGAGCACTGTAGGGCGACTGATGATCGAGTGCAAGAGTGTGGCCGAAGGACAGATGCCTGAAAGCTCTGTACCGTGATTAAGTAGATATAAGTTATATGATGTATATTGTTAATCCTACTTTGTTAATTGTTAAATTATTATAAGTTAATCCTACTTTGTTAAGTCTATAAGTTTGCACCGGTCTGGCTCTAGCTGTTAAGGTACAAATTGTAATTTTGAATAAATAAATAAATAAATAAATAATAAATATGTATTAAAGGTGTGTGTTAAATACAAAGTTTACCAATTCTGAGTAGAGTGTATTAATTTTCGATGTACCTAATTCTTTATTTCTCTGTAGATTAAATCTAAACTATATCATGGCATTGAAAATAAATTCAACAAATTTTTTCGAGGTTATTTTTCCTAAAACTTCACAAGTTTGACATTTCTCGCTCCGAGTTAACAGTTTAACCCTCCTACTTCGGCGGGTTAAAAAATTATCTTTTTAACCCAGAGGTAAGCCTTAACTCTTGGCAGTGCAAGACAAATTAGTTATTTAACCCTGGTTAAGCAGTTACCCCGGGGTTATATAGCTTAACCCTGGATCGTGCAAGTGGGCCTTAGGGTTTAGTAACAAATTATTGGCAGCACACTATGCGGATATCATGGACAGAGTTTCATTGGGTTCAGTGAAATCGGTGTCTTTTCTACTTTTCTACTATTGTAAACGTCATGACTTTACTATGGAGAGCATGCGGTAAAATTTGACGTTTACGGCACGTCATTGCGATTCCGTAACGTCTCCGTGTTTTGAGCAGCTGTATGGCCTTTGATCAATTATAACTGTAGATCCACAGTCGCGCGCCCGAAAATGTCCGAGCCAAATGAGCGCCACTTTGATAAAAGTGGCCTTCTTTTTCTCAGTACGTTGCGTGAAATTGTCAAGTTTAGCTGTCAAGTGTCAACCGAAATTCGACTGTAATGAAGTAGAGATTAGGTTCAAATTTCTGTGTAGGTTATGATTTTAATTGTTATGCAAACAAATAAAAAAGTTCGGACATTTTTTGAAGGGGATTTTGTTCGGCAATGTGTATCTTCAGTTATAATTGATCAAAGGGTATGGCCGAACCTTAACTGCTAACCCAGGGTGAATTAGTGTCGAAAATGTATAAAACCATCATCCACGACTTAACGATTTAATTTTTTGACCAAGAAACTTAGGTCCAGTTATTCTAGTTTCATTGTCCGTTCAAATAATTAGGTAATGATGATGACGTCAGAACTCTATTAGATATTTCCTTGCGGCGACTTGAAGGTCGTAATTCTATACTAATAACAGCCAACTCTAACAATAGCTCGTATAGGATAAACGTGCCTTTACTAGATAATCATCATCATCATCGCCTCTCAGAATTACAGGGTTAAGGTCATAATTTTAGTTGGGTTTCGGCAATAAAGGGCAGGTTTCCTCACGATGTTTTCCTTCTCTGTAAAGCTCATGGTAAATTTTAAATGTAATTTCGCACATAAATTCCGAAAAATTCAAAGGTAATCTGTATATTTACATCCCATTCAGATTTCACAGTTATTTTACATGGAGACCCTATACATCTCTCGATCAATGAAATCGTGCCAGTGAAGTAGTGTTATGGTTTTGCAATGAAATTTTATACTTGTCCATAAAAAGCTGTTTTGAAACTGTTTAGTGAGTTATCTGTGTACAATGTATTCTGTAATGTATGTATAATGATGAAATTGTAATCCGTTTTTATGTAACTTTACTTTCAATATTAGATGAAAAAAACCGCCTGTATAATTGCCGTTCCCATGCGAATTCCGGAAAAATATACAGGGTTATTTTTAATTCACTGACATCCTCTTAACCCTGAATTCCTATCACTCAAACAAATGTTTTTTCTTTTACGACTTTTTAAAATGAAGCACTTTTTACCCCATACAAATACACAGAGTATCGTAAAAATAAGAGGCAGAATCAAATTTTCAAAACGTTATTACACCAACAATATTAAGTTATGACAAAAGCCGTAAAACAAAAAACATTTGTTTAAGTGGTAGGAGTTTAGGGTTATAAGGATGCTAGTGAATTACAAATAACCCTGTATACATACCCTATGTCACTCTCGGAATCTAATGACACCCCACACTTCAAAATCCATTGAGCCGTTTAGGCTGCAGGGCATGCCAAAGAATGATACATACATACTTAAATAAATACATACGCTCGAAAAACATAACCCTCCTTTGACAGTCGGGTGAAAAACAAGACTTTCTGCTAAGTTTCTTACGGAGCATTCTTTTAGGGTTAGGGTTTCGTAGTCAACTAGGAACCCTTATAGTTTCGCCATGTCTGTCCGTCTGTCTGTCTGTCCGTCCGCAACCCTATCATGGGCGTGTCCGACACGCTCTTGGCCAGTTTTTTAGTATTTTTTGTTATAGCGGTAACCGAAATATATCATCTGTGAAAATTTCAACTGTCTAGCTATCACGGTTCATGTTCTATTCGGGAATGGGACGAGTGAAACAACCGCTGCTTGAATACGCACTGACGTTTATTCTAAATGACAGCTACTTATATACATAACATTTCTCCCCGTTTTATTTGGGAACATGGTTGTTCAGTCACTTAAACATTAACGTTATAAAATTGCCTATAATTTACTTTGTGAATTGGACGCAACAGTATTCCCGACATCCCACCTCTAGGAATCTCGCTAGGAACTCTTTGCTGTGATTGCTCATCATCATTGACCGCTTCATCTTGAGTTGGTAAGTCGACCACAGTCGGGGGACACGCAGCTCGGGCGTGCTGGTTCACTTCGTCCTCTTCCTCCCCCTCGGCCCCTGGGCCCGAGGCTCGTGTCTCGCTGGAGGGCGTGGGCTCGGCGCGTGCGCACGTGTCGCTGCTGCTTGTGGCTATGGGATCATTCGGTATTTCCAAGTTGAGATTGTCGGAATATTTGGATCCGCTGCTGTCCAATTCTTTACATGATAACAATTGGTTTACATGTTTTTTAAATTTTATAAGCGTAAGGTGGTCTTTAACTAAATATACAGTTTTACCTATTTTTTTAACAATTATTCCTCTGTTCCAAGTAAAGTTTTTGATGGCACTATTTTTCTTATACATGACATTGTCATTGTCACCCGGTTGAAACGATGGTCGATTTATTCCCCCAAAAGCTTTACTCTGCAAACACTGATTACGTTCCACAACTTTAGTGAGAGTGTAGGACGAGGATGGCGATGGTGGCGCCTTTAATAAGTCCCAGCGCGAACGAAGTTTGCGGCCAAATACAATCTGGGCAGGAGAAGTCCCTGTAGTTACATGCAACGAATTCCTATAGTCAAAAAGGTACTTTAATAGGTTTTCATCAGCTTCTTTCTGAGTATTGCTAATCATCAAGCATGACTTGATGCCTTTTTTTGCCACTTTTACATAGGACTCGGCCTGCCCGTTGCTGGCCGGGTGATAAGCCGGGGATGTCACATGCGATATCCCATTTACCGAACAAAAAAGACGGAACTCTTCAGACAAAAAACATGTGGCGTTGTCACTAACCAGCGTGTGAACCAGGCCAAACCGTGACATAAATTCGTATAATTTTAAAATAACAGTATGTGAAGAAGTAGAAGCCACCCTATATACTTCTACCCATTTCGAAAACGCATCAACTATTACTAAATAACACTGATTATTTATTGGTCCCAGAAAATCGAGATGCACTCTATAAAAAGGTTGTGGGGGGTAAGGCCACACTACGAGCGGAACGCGCGCTGGAGATGGTCTAAGCTGGGTACAAACTTCACAACAGCTTATCATTTTTTCGATAGCTTTGTCAATTCCAGGAAACCATACCCTACCTCTAGCTTCGGCTTTACACTTTATAATACCCAAGTGCGACTTATGCAGTTCTGATAAAATTCTCGTTTGTAGTTTTTCTGGTATAAGAATCTTATGTCCTCGCATTACCACTCCGTTTTCATATGCCAGTTGATTGTTACATAATACGTATGGCTGAATATTTTGATCCATTACTTTTTTTGGCCACCCGTTCACGATATACTTAATAACCTTGTTCAATAATAAATCTTTACTAGTTTCTTCGCGTAATTCTTTTAGCGTAACGGGTAAACTAGCATCAACAACAAAGTTCAAATACGAGGCTCGATCTTCGATAAACGCTGGCGCTCCGCTATTAGTGCGGCCCGACCCGGCGCCGACTGAGTCATCATTGTTTACGCTCGCCCGGGATAGGTAGTCCGCACTGTTATCTGCGCCGCGAATATATTCGATAATATAATTATAACCACTTAAAAACATGGCATAGCGCTGTAACCTGTTAGCCGATACTTCTGGAATGCCGCGATATGGACCAAAAATGGTAGTTAGAGGCTTATGGTCCGTGCGTAATACAAACGGTACTGCGCGGCCGTAAAGATACTGATGAAATCGACGAACGCCAAATATTATTGCTGTCGCTTCTCTTTGCAATTGTGAATAATGTTTTTCAGCATTATTTAACGTGCGTGATGCGTAAGATACCGGACGCTCTAGACCGTCGTCGCCGATCTGTGACAGTATAGCCCCCAACCCACTCGGTGACGCATCCACAGTCAAAATTACCTTCGCTTTGGGATTAAAATGCGTTAGCACCTGATCTGAGGCTAAGTGTTTCTTAATTCTGTTGAAAGCATCGTTATGTTCTGCATCCCAGCGCCATTTACAACCCTTTTTCAATAAGTTATACAAAGGGCTAAGTATTGAAGATGCCCCGGGCACAAAGTTCCTATAATAATTAACGAGCCCTAAAAACGACTGTAACTTGTTAACATCGTTCGGCACCGGCGCATCTAAAATGGCACTCACTTTAGCGGGTGACTTTTTCAACCCTTCTTTGTTTATAATATAACCTAAGTATTCCACTTCATCCTTAAAAAACTCACATTTAGTTTTTTGAAGTGTTAAACCTGCATCTTGCAGTCTGCGCAAAACAGCATTTAGTCTACCTAAATGTTCAGATCTATCGCGACCAGTCACTAAGACATCGTCTAACATGCACAACACGCCTTCCATGCCCGCTAACAACCCCTCCATAACACGCTGGAAAATAGCGGGTGCGCAAGCTAACCCGAACACAAGCCGTGTGTACATAAAGAGGCCTCTATGCGTATTAATACAAGTAAGTCTCTGCGACTCCTCATCCAACACACATTGAGCATATGCCTGCGAAAGATCTAATTTCGAAAACTGTTGACCGCCATGCAATCTTGCGAACAGCTCATGCGCGGTTGGCAAGGGATAATGGTCCACGATCAGCTGTTTGTTAATAGACACCGAGTAGTCGGCACACAGGCGCAGCGAGCCATCGCGTTTTAAAACTGGCACCACCGGCGAGGCGTAAGCGGAGTGCTCAACCGGTTTTAATATGCCTACGCGCACGAGCCTATCTAACTCTTTATCAATTTTATCGCGCAATGCAAAAGCAACCCCCCGGCCTTGAAAAATATCGGTTTAGCGTCTTTAATTAAATTAAGTTTTACTTTATATTTGTTAAAAGTTCCTAAATTGTCTGAGAAAACAACAGGATATTTTGTATGCAACTGGTCAATAATGTTGGCTAATTGTTCACAGAAGTTTACAGGTATCATTTCGAGCTTGTAAAGAGATATAAAATCCCTGCCCAATAACGGGACAGCGCCGCCACGAACTACATACACATTTAAAGTGTTTGTTTTGCCTGCATAAGTAAATGGTAGCCGCGCGACTCCTACACAGTGAATATCATCACCCGTATAAGAAAACAAACGCTTGCTAGTTATAGACAACGCCACATCCTTAAAATATTGTAAATACGTTTGCTCAGAGATCGCAGTGACAGCCGACCCGCTATCCACTTGAAACTTCATTTGCACTCCGCGGACATAAACTAACTCCGTCATAGGCTCACCCGTCAATGAACGAATATTATAACACTCACCATCATCGCCGTTCTCATCCAAACAATCTTCTCCCATATAATTTATTTTTTTGCACATGCGGCGCAAATGCCCCTTAACGTGACACTTTTTGCACTTATGATTAACAAACCGGCACTTATCTGCGGTATGATTGTTAAAACCACACACAGAACACAACACTTTAACACTACGCTGATTATTCGCCGCGATCTTGAACAGCTGATCGGCGCGCACCGGCCCCTGGCCGGCGACGGCGGCCGCTCCTGCGCGCGCGCAACGCACGCTTTCCGCGATTTCTACCGCCTTTGATAGCGTTAAATCGGATGGGTTCTGAGCGAATAATTTTTCTCGCTCCGCTCCTGGAAGCATTCCCATTACAAAATGGTCCCTCAATGCCTCTTCAACGTTTAGAAACCCGCATTGCGACGTAAGGCCGCGAAGTCTTGCCGCCCATTGAGGGTAGCTTTCTCCTTCATTTTGCACAGCAGAATAAAATTTGTATCTCTCGTTGAAACCACACGTTTTTGGAGTAAAATGGCTGTCGAGTAGGTTACAAATATCTTGAAATGGCACCGTTTGGAGATCTTTAGGCAATGCCAAGTCTGCAGCCAGCTTGTATGAAGCATCGCTGAGTGCGCTCAGTAAGATCGCTCGTCGTTTAACTCCCGAAGCATCTTTCACGTTGTCAATTTCGTTCGCGATAAACCATTGTGTTAATCGCGCTTTAAACACGTTCCACGTTTGTAAATTGTGATCGAAATTTGATAAAACTCCTATTTGAGCCATCATTACACAAAAAAATCACAGTTATTATTTTTTTTTTTTTTAATACGCGGGTAGCTCGTCGCCAATGTTCTATTCGGGAATGGGACGAGTGAAACAACCGCTGCTTGAATACGCACTGACGTTTATTCTAAATGACAGCTACTTATATACATAACAGTTCATGAGATACAGCCTGGTGACAAGCGGACGGACGGACGGACAGCGGAGCCTCAGTAATAGGGTCCCGTTTTTACCCTTTGGGTACGGAACCCTAGAAAGACATGTAAAAGAGCCCTTAATGACCTACTTACAAAAATATATTTTAGATCTTGATTTTGTGTGCCTCTAATTCAAAGACTTAGGTACATGCAGATTTCATATTTACATGAAGAATAGGTAGGTCATTTTGGTACAATAAAAATGCCAAAATGCATAAAATGTTTAGATATATGTACATAGTCAAAAAGTACAAAATGTTTCTGCCACCAAGTCATTTTGTCTGAATATTTTAGGGACAGGATATGCTTTGGTCAACATGTTCTTTAAGTCAGAATGTTTCCAAGGCAGCATTCATAATGGTCTAAATCCTTTGTTTTACGCCTGCCTAAAACGCATTGTGCCTATGTTCCTACTTAAATCTAAAACGCGTTTAGTATAAAACGCGACGTTCTAATTATCACTATGCTTTTTTAAATCTCTGTTGTACTAAAATGCATTATGACTAAATCTGTTTGGGCTACGTCGTAATAAGACTTAAACGCAATAGGACTACAGCAGAGTCAAATGACGAATTAGGTACAGTAGGTACCTACATAGAAATGAAGTTTAGGCAAAACGCGAAATAGGCATAATGGCGAATTAGGCACATTCCCGAAATATACATTATACTCAATAGATCAACAGCGAAATAGACGTATTAACCATATAACCTTATAAGAGGGCCAATCAACTTTTAAACCGACTATAATCTGTCCGCGACATTTTTCAAACAATTGCAGATTTTTGTAAGTAAACATGTTTTTTCTGTAATTTAATAGATGAATAGCATGAATACGTGCCGTCCTACGTAAGTTTAACCTATTAAACCGTGAAATATCTCGTTGGAAGTACGATTTTTTGGTAACGCCAGAGACAATTTTGGTAACGCAGGAGACGCCAAAAACGTCGGTTTAAAAGTTGATTGGCCCAAGAATGAAGTTTAGGCAAAACGCGACACAGGCATAATGCGTTTTAGGCAGGCGTAGAACAAAGGGTCTAAATGTCCTTGTGTCTGGAAGTTTTTACCACAGAATAATCTGGGGTCAAAATGTAAAAAATGCGACCGACTGAATGTGCTCATCGACTTTTTGACTTTTGTACAATTTGACAAAGGGATTTTGGAACTCATTAAGCGTTTTCGGATCTTGCCCATGTATCTTCTGTTCGTGTTTTCTATCATGCAATTAGTCTCCTAGGTTTTTGTGGCATTTCATTCCATTGTTCATTATTAACATGTTTACATTTATACACTTTTTGACTGTTGTACATTTGATAATGAGACATACTGAACCATTGTACCTATATTTAGATATTTATACCAAATTGACTTGTTGCCGAATAATTCCTTAACAAACAACTATATCTACCCATAACAGGAAGTTGAACCCTTCCATTCAAATTCTAATAAAAGAACTTTTACAAGGTAATGGACTCTATTGTAGCCTGATTGAGACTCTAGTAACCCCATCGGTGGTGGAAGGGTGATTTGAGCAAGTTTTTGTGTCTATATGTATATATTTTAATGACAAATAAAAGTATAAATAAATCACGGGACGATTGACACCAATTGACATAGTCCAATGTTGGGCAAAATTTAGTTTTGACTAATGATTGGTGGCTAATGATTAGATACGTCAATCATGATTGATGACTAATGATTTGTTAGTTTAGTCATGGTGTGGTGATTGATGATTGATTAGTTTCAATCTTAGTCAAGCAATCATGATTGATCATTTATGACTTTAATTCATGAGAGAGAGAGAGAGAAAGAGATGTTTATTTACACAAATTCGATACAAACACAGAGAAGAAACCATTTGACAGGAAATTTACAAATAAAAAAAAATATCGAATAGTATAAATTGGGCCCCACTCAGCATAATGTTGTGGCAAGCCACAACGCTGTTTTTCAGTGGGACCCATTTAAAATTAAACACAAAAACATACACACTGTGACGACACGAACGCCAGCGGAAAGAATAGTGAGGCACCATGGAACCTTTTCAAAGGAAAAGTCATTACGATTTTCCTTGTTAATTAATGCGATGTCACTATGACATTTACTGGGAAGTGCTTCCTTAGTAGCTCATGAATTAAAGTCCTTGACTATACAGGACACAAATGCTAAGAAATTGGTGGTTTAAATATATTTTTCTTTTGTGTTTTTTTTCATTTTGATGAATTTGAATCGGTACACGATTACATTAATTTACCCTAAGATAACATAAGGACAGTACAAAACTAACAGAAAAGCGATAACTCGAACAGAAGTACGACGAAACAAACAAACATTCACATTCCGTTAGAAGCATCAATCACATGGTCGTGATTAAAACTAATGAATGATTGAATGACTAATGATTTGTGGCGTTAGTCATGATTAGTTCAATCATGATTACATTAGTCATGATTAAATTAGCCATGATTGATCAGTTGATTGACGAAATTAGTTGATTTGCCTCACACTTTATAGTCTCAAACCAAGCAATATGGGTACTAGACAACGGATTATATATAAGTAGTAAGTACTCGTTATTTTATTTGTAACATACATTTTTTTATCTGTAAAATGAGTTTACTTTGCTATTTACATAATTAAATATGGCCTACGTCAGAGACGTGAAGGGGTAACGTTAAGTGCTAACGATAAACCAACAGACGAGCGAATAAACAATGATTTATTATGGATTTGGCTATTGTAAACTTACGACACACTAAGGTAAACGTCACTGTGCTCGACAATGACCCAATACATGAAACCTTCAACCTTATGTCATAGTAAGAGAGGTGACGGGTGTCATTTACTGTGCGTTGAGGTGTCGAGCATTGGTGCGTTTACCTTACTACCAGTACCTTTACCATGAGTTACACTAGTATACAGTGACCGTACTTGCTAGCGACGGCGTAAATGATTTGTATGGAGAATCGTGTACAGCGCCTCTAGCGGTTACTTACGGAAGTACAATTCTCCATACAAATCATTTACGCCGTCGCTAGCGAGTACGGTCACTGTAAACTAGTGTAACTCATGGTAGAGGTACTGTTAGTTCGCGACCTCATCCGCCATACAATCTTACACAAATCTAGTCCCAAACTAAGCAATGCTTGTACCTACTATGGGTACTAGACGACGACAAACATACTTATATAGATAAATAAATACTTAAATACGTAGAAATCATCCATAACTCACGGACTCATCACACAAATAAATGCCCTTACCGGGATTCGAACCCAGGACCTCTTGCTTCGTAGGCAGGGTCACTACCAACTAGGCTAAAGCGGTCGTTAAATTTGTGCGATATGTATAATGTATCTATGTATGTACGGGTCAAATCTTGCAAGTTAAATTTGACCCACTTCCCGGTTACCGATTGAGCTGAAATTTTGAATGCGTGTCTAAATCGGATGACAATGCAATATTATGCGGACATCGAGCTGGTCTCGTGATGGAGCTGGAAGGTGGCCACAAGAACTCTGTAGTAAAACGACGCGTTTTTAGAATTTCGGAGCCAAAATGACAAAAACGAAACCCTTATAGTTCTGCTTTGGCGTATGTACTAAATTTAATACAGGCCTTAAGCAGAGTTTAGATCTGCAAGAAAACACGTGCAAGTAGCATTATATTGCGGCGCTTGATTCACCACTATAAACTCGCTCACTTTTCGGCTGCGCAATGTAATGCAACTTGCACGAGTTCTCTTGCAAATCTAAACTGGGCTTTACGAGGTTAGCAACATGAAAGCACCTATATCCAACTGTTTGCCCCAAAGGCTCTAACTGACCTAATTAGGCATGTGAATTGATTAGCGCTAAATGGATGAACATGGAATGGATGGATTAGTAGATAAACAAGTAAGTGAATGACCCTCAAGCAAAGGCGAATGTGCTCAAACATAATAATACAGGCAGGATAAGGCACAGACCTCTCAGAGGGCTGGGGCCGTAGTTCCCACGCGAATCCACTGCGGATTGGGAACTTCACACACACCATTGAATTTCTTCTCAGGTGTTCTCTTTCAACGTAAAGCTCATGGTAAATTTCAAATATAATTTCGAAAATGTCAGAGGTCAGACCACTGGGCTGCCACTCATAGGTTCCACTGCAGGGCACAGGCCTCCTCTCAGAATGAGAGGACTTGGGCTGTATCCCACGCGGGCCCAGTGCGGATTGGGAACTTCACACACTCCATTGAATTTCTTCGCAGGTGTACGCAGGTTTCCTCACGATGTTTTCCGTTATTGTAAAGCTCATGGTAAATTTCAAATGTAATTTGGCGCATAAATTCCGAAAAACTCAGAGGCGCGAGCCGGGATTTGAACCCACGACCCTCTGCTTGAGAGGCCAAACGTCAGCACTAGGCTACCGCAACTTAACTCTTATCTCCATGCTAAACAAGTTAGAGGCCATAAGGTTGACTATCAAACATACAAATTACCAAATAAAACATATTTAACACTCATTATAGGTCGTTGATCTATTGACTGTAGGTATACTAAATACATGGTCATTATGGTCAAGGCTGAATCGATGATGCCATCATGATTGGACAGTCAATTGCAGTCCATTAAATGATCCCGATAAGCACCTAATTTTGTCAATTTTACGTACGTAATAGCTGCGAGTATGTTTATCGCTATCCCGCGGGAACTAAGCAATTTTCCGGGATAAAAAGTATCCTATATGTTAATCCAGGTCATGAACTATCTGTATGCCAAACATCCAAACATCCATCCATACAAACTTTCGCGTTTATATTCCGCTGATGTCCGCGGCTTCGCCTCCCGCTGGAGTGGATCATAATGTGTTTCTCGTGGGAATGAGATATTTTCCCGTGGTAAAAAGTAGCCAATGCCACTCTCCAGCCCTTCAACTATGTCCATACAAAAAATCACGGCAATCCGTCGCTCAGTTTCGACGTGTAAGAAGGCCAAAGAAACACACTTTTGCATTTATAATATTAAGTAGGGAAGTATGGATGGTTTAGGTACGTAAGGTAAATCTACGAATCAGTTACATAATATTTCTTAGTATGTCGGCTTATGTGTTTATAGGTATATTATGATATGACACAGATATTCATTGATAATGAACAAGTGGCCATTATTATTAGGTAAGTGAAGTTTTAAACAAATACGGCACTGATGCGCAAAAGTATTTTCATCACACTTGCTCGTCAATGGTGTTATTCCATGCTTGTATACTAAATGTCAAAGGCCTGATTTGTTCTTAAGGGAGTTATGGATTTTCTTACAGTTTTTCTTCCCAAGGGAGTTCTAACTTTAGTTTTAAAATTTACAAACAAGTTAGTAGGTATGTAATTTCAGACTAAGGAGGTTTCAAGTCAGCCGACGTTTTATTTATATCTTAAAAACTTATCTAGATAACCCAATTTTATAATACAAAACTTATCTACGCTTCATGAAACTTCGTTTTTTTTATATTTTAAATTTATATCAAATAGTTTTGCAATAATTTTAGTAAATATTTTTTTAACATGTTCGAATTCTAAACTAAACACAGTTTACATTATCTATGGTAGATGACTCGAAAAAAGTGAGAATCTATATTGGCGGGTAGCCTTTATTTTATTCAATTTAAGTGTTTAGAGACAAAATAATTTTATTTTTGGATTGTTTTCCTCGCAATGTGATGAAAATCATTGTGTGTATCACGGGCAGTAAGGGAATTACAAACTCGAGTCATTAAAAGCCCTCCGCCTTCGGCGTCGGGCTTCTAATAGACACTCGTTAGTAATCCCCTACTTACGGCCCTTGATGCACAATGTACTATTATTATCTAGGGTGCAAGATATATAACATGCTTCCATTTGATATAAAACTGTTACCTATGCCGCGTTTTAAACGGGACGGGACGTAATAAATGCTACTGTAAGTCCGACAAGCTCGTGCGTGGCGTTCGGCGGAACCCTGTCGCAGGGAGCCTCTGCTGTCCTTAACAAGATTGTTTTTAATAAGTGCGGCAAATGCTGACTGCGACAGGGTTCTGCGGAGAGCCGCGCAAGAGCTTGTCGGACTATATTCCATTTCTGATTACTTAAATGACAATTTGAGTAGATAATTTTAAACCATGTATTAATTTGATTTATTTATTTTAATGTAATTTTGTTTGATTTGATATAATTTGGTTTAATTTGATGTAATTTTATTTTATTTCATTTAATGTATTTGACTTGTCGATATGTGTATACTGCCTGTCCTAACTTACGGTGCCCAAACATGGTCACTTACAGAGTCCCAGAAAACCAAACTGAAGGTTTGCCAAAGAGCTATGGAGCGCAGCATGCTTGGAGTGGGAAGGATTGACCGAATCCGGAACACGGTGCTGCGCTCTAAAACACGCATTGTCGATGTCGGCGCAAAGACTGCCAGGTTGAAGTGGGACTGGGCCGGCCACGTCAGCCGAATGCATCCACTGCGGTGGGCTAAAAATGCCACTGAGTGGGCGCCACAGGATGGATGGCGACGACGGGGTAGGCCCAGACGGCGGTGGCGGGACGACCTGGACATATTTCTCGACGACTGGCCTCAGGCTGCTTTGGATCGGGAGAAATGGAGGACATGGGGGGAGGCCTTTGCCCAGCAGTGGGACATCAATCCAGGCTAGATAATAATAATAATAATGTATTTTGACTTACCTAACTTGATTTGCGTAGTCTGATTTAATTTGATGTAGCACGTTTTTTTAATTTTAAGTTTATATAAATATATTTGTACGCCTCACGGCAAAATATAGCGATCTAAAAAATTGTAACACCTTTATACCTATGTTTTAGAAATAAATTAAATGATGATGATTGATAAAATTAAATGTGATATAAAATTAGTGATTCATTATTTAGTTAATACTGGACAATATAACGCATTCATATTTAACTGTTTTAATATACTAATAATTTATTTTTAAAAATACATATTAATTTATCGTAAGTCAAAAATACAAAAAATAAAACAATAAATTTATAACTTAAGACTAGCCTAAGTTCAGTCAAATAGTCCCCCACGAGTTGTCCCTGGCGCAAAGGTACCCATCACACTGGCCGCGTTACCACGTTGAATGGCGATGGACAACCTTATGGACTGTTTAATTAGTCATATTTAATTTGAGGTGTCCATACATTGAGTTTGTGGTTTAATTTCAACTAGGTATGGCCTAAATTTTACCTGACTAATTTTAATAATAGAGTAACAAACTCAATAACTGTTCTGCCTATGTCCCTTATAGACTTTGAAACCGTCTAGCCAATTTTTTTTTTTGTATAGTATAGCCTTGCCTTTGACCACAATCACGGCTGTTAGAAAGCAAAGATGAGGCCTACGATGGAGCACGCTTGCCTAGTAAATGCTCATTCACCCTAGACTTGAATTAGGGGAATAAGCAGGAAGAAGGCAGTTGTTTGCGGTGTTGCGCGCCCCCAAGCTGCAAACCGTACAACAAATACGGGCACTGCAACCGGTACGCGCGCGCTATACTACTGTTCAGACCCGACTCCAGAATGGCTTCTATAGGCAACAGGCCGGAACATGAAGAGTCGCTTGGTGGCCTGGCTCAACCTATAGGGTGGTGACCAGCCACGGCCGAATATGCCCCAAACCAGTTATATTTGAAAGGCAATAATAATGTGGAATAATTTGCTTGTACATATTTAACATAACAATAACTCATTCAAATGAATTTTATTTGTTTTTATTAGCTTTAAGACCAAAAATAAATTATGGTTGCTGTTTAGCTTCAACACCAAAAACAAAATATGTTTTCATGAATAACATTAACAATTTTGCCATCAGTGTTTATTCACGAGTTGTTCCATGGAAAAATATTCCCTGTAACTAACTGATTTGGGCAGTCCAATTATGATAAGAAACAGAACATTCAAAAAATGTTAACTACCAATTGCTAATGAGCAGTGATCGGAACTATGGGTGCAAAACTTTAACAAAACTTGTAAAGCTGACATTAAGGAGAATTTACAACCAAGAAAAATAAGAATATTATTGGCTGATTAGTGTTCAATTTAACTCTATATCTAAATCTCAGATTTTCAGTAGTTTATTAATATTTTCATGTCTGTAAGCACTGTTTCATGCCCGCTTGGCAAGTTTTGTTAAAGTTTTGCACCCAGAGTTCCGATCACTGCTAATGAGTGATAAAAGTTGAAATGTAACAACAAACTCTCCTGGAAATACCATTTTCAACCCGTGATAAACATAATTGCATTTATGTAATGAAATGGCTGAAAAAGCAAAACCACAAACACAGGGGTCTAGGCACCAAATAATGATGATGATGATGTCCTCTATATTGTGTTGGATAAAGGCAAACCTTTATGCTCATTTGTTGCTTGTATGCCTAAATATGGCTGGCAAAGCAAAAATTTTGTTTTGAAGGTTTTATTACAAAGTGCAAAATGTAATTGACCACTATCATTGTATGTTTAAGTGTAGGTAGGTCTCCTAGGGGTATTTATAATGAGACGTTTGGCATCCAGGTGCTTAAGCGATGCGTTTCAAAATCTTTAACAGCCTTATTTACCAAGCTGCGCCATTCTCGTCTCTGTTGGGTACCAAATACAACAGGGGTGGCTAACTTTATTAGACTCAAGATCTACTGTTATCTACTGACGAAACCTTGTGTGATCTACCAATGACATAAACGCAGCAGTCGGTGATTGAATATGTTGCGCAGTCTGTTTTATATATTTATATTTTTTGCATTGCCACAATCAACTGGACTAATAGCTGCGATCGGGTTGGCCACCCGTGAAATACAACTTTTTCCCATTCGGTGATGAGACCCTTGGTCCTAGCGCAATGAGGTTTGGGGCTCAGAAGAATATGTTTTAATTTTTTTTCTGTTTCTTGAAGTAACAAAGTAAGTTTAGGATAGATAGATGTACACAAATAATAATGATTAAAACGCTGTAACTTGAAAGCTACTATGAATATCCATTCATCCCTGACTATACATGTCCTAATGCAGGGCACAGGCCTCGTCTCACCATGAGAGAGTGTGGGTGTTCTCACGCAGACCCAGTGGGGATTAGAAACATCACACACACACACACCATTGAATTTCTTTGCATAATATGTCTGTGCATTGCCTCACAATATTTTATTTGACCATAAAGCTCGTAGAAAGTATTGAATATGTTTTTGAACATAAACTCCAAAAACCCTGGGCTCAACTCTTTGCTTGAGAAGCCATAGGTCGAACTACTAAACTTTTATAAATATTACAAATTACAAATATTAATTGGAAACTAAAAAGGATGAGGGCAAAATAATACCTGAGTTTTGAGAAAATCCCTCGTTGCATTCCACCATATATGTTAAAAATGTTTCCTATAATACTTTTAAATTATTATAGTAACGTAAAACCTCCAGATCACTTTGTTATCAATCAGATGGATACCTCAAGTAAAACATTGTGTGTTTATAAACATTTGAAATAGGCACAACAAACCAGCTCCAAGCACATATTTTACTAGGAATATAAACAGAGCGTGACCACTATTTACCAATGTTATGAGTGGCCCGTCGTTACTTATGTTATACAGTTAGATACACAACCGCGCAAGAACAAATTCCGGCCAAGTTTTATTACACAACAGCAAATCCATTTACAATCGAAAGCGGACCAACTGCTTGGAAAAAACCGCGTCACTACTCATCACGAGACACTTGAAGGAATTAGAACACCATTATAACTACTACTTCGAATCATTTTCAACCTAAACACAAAAAACGATGTCCTATTTTTGAAGCGAATTAATGACAATATTATAAAGGTACTCACAGTGTAAAAAGGTGTTGATGTTAAATTTGTTCTAATTTGTTTCCGTGTGATGTTACTTCATTACTTAAGTGTTAGTTTTTAGCTTATAATTAATTTAAACGGACTGCGAAGTGACGGCCCGTTCAATAAAAACTTGACGTTTTTTTGACAGGTCGCATGACGTTAAGGTGCCTCCAGGCAGTGTTGCCACGGTCAGTTTTTTCAATACCACTTTGATTACCTCGAGGAACTCGTAATTCGTTTAGTTTTAACGTAACAGCTTTTTAAATAATAAAAATTAGTTTGAAAAATTAAGTTATTTAAATAAACTGTTTCCAACCAAGAAAAACATTTAAAACATTTTTATATTACTTTATTAAATACCTGTTTTACACATTTTTAATTAAACTTAGCAACACTGTAAAACATTTCACTTCACGCTTCTTCACAAGAACAATTTATAATTCATATCTTTAATTTCCAAAAAAAAAAACTTGTTGTATTTTAAAATTATTTGCTAGTTTTTAAAACACTTTACAAATTAACGAGAACATGAACACACCCCGCGAAATAAAGAGTAATGTCATCGCATGACGTGAAATGAAACACGTTCTTATTTACATTTTCACTTTTCGAGTTCGACAAAAATACGGAAATTATTGTGCAAGATATAGTATGGCAAGCGGTGCAACTAAAATGCAGATTCTTAATATTTACAAAAGCTTAATGAGAGAGTCTCAAAAATTCGCCAACTACAACTTCCGGTAGGTCCTCCAATTCATATTTTGTTTTTTAAAATTACATAACCTAATTTACAATTAAATTTAATTTTTTGGGAGATTTTTGACTTCGCCTGTTGATATAGCAGTTCAATTAGAAAGACCAAATCCTTAAATTCTCGAATTAATTCATAAATTTGTTTGAACTTGTGAATTAACATGTGAAATTTAGTCTTCATTATTGCTTATATATTTTTTCTCTTTATGTAGATCTTACGCGCTCCGCAGAGTCAGAGATGCATTTAAAGAAAACAAGACACTATCAGACCCAAAGCAAATCAAGAAAGAGTATTTATTTGCTAAAGAAAATCTCGCGATAATCAGACGCCAAGTAAGTATCACTGTGGTTACTTACGAAGAAATATTAAACTATAAAAAAAAATTAAAAAAAATTTGTACCTCGCAAGGCAAAGCATGAAGGATCTATTGTTTTATGTGACCACCTGTATTTACTGGTACTCATGTTTCAACAAATAAAATATCTTTGTCTTTATCTTTAAAAATAGAAGCTTGAACTTGATTTTTTTAACCAGCTTTAAAAATCGGACCTTCTCGATTTGGATGGATTTTTTGTTTGTTACCACTGAACTTTGTCATTCATAAAGCAATTAGAGATCAGAGGCTGTATTGCCTAACATGCAGATCCTTGCTATTGCTTTCACCATCTCTTTCGGTCGCCATCACATACCGTTTGACAGAAAGAAATAGTGAATGTGATAGCAAACCAATGTCAGTGCATTATAGTATTTCCAATTATTTATTTCTCAATGACAGCTCCCGTAGAATGTAACTGCATTTAGTTATGCAAAAATTAACTTTTAAACGCGAGGTATATAAAATACGAATATGGCAATGCCGTAGAAATAGAATGTATCTTTATTCAAACGTTATCATACTTAAAAAAAATACTGAATCTATGGACTCAATTAGTTTTAGACGAATATTATATGGGATTAAGGAACAAAATTAGGCAGTTGTAGTATTTTTTATATCTCGCATTTAAAAGTTAATTTTTGCGTAACTAAATGCAGTTACATTCTACGGGAGGCTCCCATCGGGAGCTGTCATCAAGAAAATAAAAGATTGGAAATAGTATAGACAGTAAACGTACAGAAGCGGCTTCGCATGAGCTGTCACATGCACTAAAATAACATTAGAAAAGTTCATTTTAACTCTGGCTCATTTTTGCTTTTAAAAACAAGTGGACTGAATTTGGTTCCTTTTTATTATGACTTCTAATGTATTTGTTTTGATTATTTCAGGTGGCTATTGGAGATATGTACCAAACAGAGAAGCTTGTCATAGAAAATATTCGGTAAAATATAGTCCGTAAACAATTGTAAACATGCAGAGCTGGATTTAGAGAGAGTATCATAATTCATAAATTAGATGCTGGCTGATAAGTCATATATCAACCCACACAAACATAATTTGAGAAAATGGCTGCTAAAGATTTTTATCAGGGATTCAGTTAATTCAAAAATGTATGTATTAAATGATTTTATTTTTTTATTTGATAGAATGATGTAGTTGTCAGTAGAGTTTTTTCAAACGTATCAAATTACTAAATGCAACTCAACTGTTGGGCTTCAAGTGGAAATTTGACACGGTATTTTTTATACAAATGTTAATGAAGACCAAAAACTAATTTCTGGGAATTTCCACGGGAAGAGAGTGGATTTCGATTCAAATTTTAAACGTGAAACTACCGTGAGACTCACTCATAGTGAAAATAAACCGATCACTCACGTGACGTGCGACTCCGAGAGGAAGGGCTACGGATTAGCCTGAAACATGTTGAGTTAATCTCGTTCCCGTTCAAGACGTGAGTGATCCGTTTATTTTCACTTTTCGATTCAAATGTCAGTTTTAATGGGGTTTGTGTGTGCAAAGCCATGGCTAATGTTTAATAAAGGTGCATTTGTATGAAATATAGAATGTATCTGCGTTTTTATTTATTAGTAAAAGACACTGTATTGTTTCTGCATTTCGTAGTAAGTAATGTTAAAATTAAGTTTGTTGATAAATGGAAATAAAAAGTTAAGGACGTTTAAACATGTTTTTATGTGCATAATCCTTCTAGAAATAGTTAACCTATGATTCACCACTGCATAGTTGCATACTTAAAATACAATTCAATTTTAAAAACAAAGAAATATTGAAGTTGGAAAACACACTATCGGCTGGCCATTGTTTGATATATTGCATACTTCTCTGCAACTATAGTTGTCTCGAAATGTTTCTATTCTCTTCAGCAGTTGTCATTCAAAAAATACTCTGTGACTGCTGGTATCACCATAAAGTACATAATAGCTCACCGCCAGCGGTGCTAGCAGCAGTCACAGAGTACATAATAGTTACTACGTAACAGATGCGACACTCGCGTTTGACAGCCGCTATATTCACCAATCAGCCGGCTCACCGCCAACGGTGCTAGCAGCAGTCACAGCACATAATAGTTACTACGTAACAGATACGACACTCGCGTTTGGCAGCCGCTATATTCACCTACCAGCCGGCTCACCGCCAACGGTGCTAGCAGCAGTCACAGAGCACATAATAGTTACTACGTAACAGATGCGACACTCGCGTTTGGCAGCCGCTATATTCACCAACCAGCCGGCTCACCGCCAACGGTGCTAGCAGCAGTCACAGAGCACATAATAGTTACTACGTAACAGATGCGACACTCGCGTTAGGCAGCCGCTATAATCACCAACCAGCCGGCTCACCGCCAACGGTGCTAGCAGCAGTCACAGCACATAATAGTTACTACGTAACAGATGCGACACTCGCGTTTGGCAGCCGCTATATTCACCTACCAGCCGGCTCACCGCCAACGGTGCTAGTAGCAGTCACAGAGTACATAATAGTTACTACGTAACAGATGCGACACTCGCGTTTGACAGCCACTATATTCACCTACCAGCTGGCTCACCGCCAACGGTGCTAGCAGCAGTCACAGAGCACATAATAGTTACTACGTAACAGATGCGACACTCGCGTTTGGCAGCCGCTATAATCACCAACCAGCCGGCTCACCGCCAACGGTGCTAGCAGCAGTCACCGAGCACATAATAGTTACTACGTAACAGATGCGACACTCGCGTTTGGCAGCCGCTATATTCACCAACCAGCCGGCTCACCGCCAACGGTGCTAGCAGCAGTCACAGAGCACATAATAGTAACTACGTAACAGATGCGACACTCGCGTTTGGCAGCCGCTATATTCACCAACCAGCCGGCTCACCGCCAACGGTGCTAGCAGCAGTCACAGAGCACATAATAGTTACTACGTAACAGATGCGACACTCGCGTTTGGCAGCCGCTATATTCACCAACCAGCCGGCTCACCGCCAACGGTGCTAGCAGCAGTCACAGAGCACATAATAGTTACTACGTAACAGATGCGACACTCGCGTTTGGCAGCCGCTATAATCACCAACCAGCCGGCTCACCGCCAACGGTGCTAGCAGCAGTCACCGAGCACATAATAGTTACTACGTAACAGATGCGACACTCGCGTTTGGCAGCCGCTATATTCACCAACCAGCCGGCTCACCGCCAACGGTGCTAGCAGCAGTCACAGAGCACATAATAGTAACTACGTAACAGATGCGACACTCGCGTTTGGCAGCCGCTATATTCACCAACCAGCCGGCTCACCGCCAACGGTGCTAGCAGCAGTCACAGAGCACATAATAGTTACTACGTAACAGATGCGACACTCGCGTTTGGCAGCCGCTATATTCACCAACCAGCCGGCTCACCGCCAACGGTGCTAGCAGCAGTCACAGAGCACATAATAGTAACTACGTAACAGATGCGACACTCGCGTTTGGCAGCCGCTATATTCACCTACCAGCCGGCTCACCGCCAACGGTGCTAGTAGCAGTCACAGAGTACATAATAGTTACTACGTAACAGATGCGACACTCGCGTTTAACAGCCACTATATTCACCTACCAGCTGGCTCACCGCCAACGGTGCTAGCAGCAGTCACAGAGCACATAATAGTTACTACGTAACAGATGCGACACTCGCGTTAGGCAGCCGCTATAATCACCAACCAGCCGGCTCACCGCCAACGGTGCTAGCAGCAGTCACAGAGCACATAATAGTTACTACGTAACAGATGCGACACTCGCGTTTGGCAGCCGCTATATTCACCAACCAGCCGGCTCACCGCCAACGGTGCTAGCAGCAGTCACAGAGCACATAATAGTAACTACGTAACAGATGCGACACTCGCGTTTGGCAGCCGCTATATTCACCAACCAGCCGGCTCACCGCCAGCGGTGCTAGTAGCAGTCACAGAGCACATAATAGTTACTACGTAACAGATGCGACACTCGCGTTTGGCAGCCGCTATATTCACCTACCAGCCGGCTCACCGCCAACGGTGCTAGCAGCAGTCACAGAGCACATAATAGTCACTACGTAACAGATGCGACACTCGCGTTTGGCAGCCGCTATATTCACCAACCAGCCGGCTAACCGCCAACGGTGCTAGCAGCAGTCACAGAGCACATAATAGTTACTACGTAACAGATGCGACACTCGCGTTTGGCAGCCGCTATATTCACCTACCAGCCGGCTCACCGCCAACGGTGCTAGTAGCAGTCACAGAGTACATAATAGTTACTACGTAACAGATGCGACACTCGCGTTTGACAGCCGCTATATTCACCTACCAGCCGGCTCACCGCCAGCGGTGCCGTTGTAATCTCAGAGTAAGTATATTTTGGTGAAGAGAGTACGTGTTTTAGGTCGAGGGAAAATAAAAAAAACTCGAGTAATATTTAAATACAATTTATTACTTACAATTCAATAAATAGCATAGATTTTACGATTTGATACGTAGGTAACACAAATAGTCTCTATCTGGCTTATTAAGCGATATGTTTCCGTGGGAAAAAAATTTGAATAGGTACAAAGTTTCAAGACAATAGGATCATAGTAACGGGTGAACATTGAGATGCATAATTTTCTATATTGTAGTTACAAATCAAGATAATTTATGGATGCTATGAATCGGCCTCGACCGAATTAATCGCAATGGCCAAAGTTACCTGAAGGGCGTAAGTAACCTACGGCATTTAGATTTACATTTTTCTGAAGCTGATTTGCTCGCTTAAAAGCTAAGAGATTTAAAATAACAATGCCATTTATCAAAAAATTATATTGTGCAAGTATTTTAAATAGGCAACAATTTTTTGGATTATCATCCTCTTTGGCTGTCGGTGGCTGATTGGCGCTAAGCCCATGCCATGCACCGCGGCAAAAAAGAAAGGAGCTGTCAGGGCGGCACTTATTAAATTTTTCGGCGGACGTATATTATATTGTGAATTGTGCTGTGTAAATAAAAAACATTGTAAATAGTGTTATCTAGTACTAATGATAAATAACGGACATTATTTTGTGTAATATGTAATAGCAAGTGGCGGTGCGGACTTTGCGGCTCTACGGACGGGCTAAGCGAGCGCTTGTCGCAGTCGGCTTCCTTGAGGTTTGTGGTTCATAAATTGTTGTTTAGTTTTAATGCTGTATAGAAACGAACAACCACGGCCTTGGTGACAGTCACTATATATCGAAGGTTTTAATGAACATATATAATATAAATTACTGCACGTGGCCATTTCAAATACCTAGCTCACTAAATGACACCAATACCACAGTATCACGACACCACGTAGAGAGCGTTCCCTTTAACACGTTCAGTGCCAGTGATGCATGTCTGTGATCAATAAGATAAGATAGGATAAAGATATTTATTTGAAATATAAAAACATTACAATTATATGGTAATTATATAAATTCTTACTCCTGTGCCAGTGACACGCATAATTAGTGTCAACAGTGACACTCATTTGCGACTACGATCATTTCGACCGGCATAGGGTAAGGGCTTGCCGGAGCCGAATGTGTTAACGTCGTAAATTCAAGCGTGCGTTACAAATACAGGCAGTCTAACGCCTCAGCATAATGCTGAGTCAGTGACCGTTTCACTTTTGGGAGGACACACATGCAGAATTGTGTATGTACATATTTATTACTGCACCGTTTGTGATTTTTGTTTATTTGTATGGAATTGTGTGTACTTTCTTGTATTTGTGTGTATTGTAAAAGTGAATAAATATCTTCTTTCTTTCTTTCTTTAAATAACAGTCATGGATTGTAATTTCCAACCCACCTAAGTTTGAATATCGTACAGCAAACCGTCACCATAAGACCTGCAGTGGCGAAGGGTACTAATAATCCGATTCCCCGGGTTGACTAAAGTTTTGAACTCGTACCAAAAGCTTATCTTCCATTACTGCACTTTCACGAAGAGGATAAATAGGTTTTAGGTTTTTTTTGCGACGGTTTTACTTACAAAAATTTCCACGCCCCGCCACTGAGAGCTAGCTACGATGTTGCTTTGCCGTGGTTAATTTGTCATTTCGACCTTTAAAGCATTGCGATTTAACGACATTTTAACGAAATGGGTAGGGAATTAAATTCCTTGACTGTACAAATCCATCGTTAGGATGGCGGATGTTAATACATTTGAAATGCAAGGGATATGGTGTCGGGTAAGTTCGTGTGCACAAGAGATGAGGTTCCCTTCTGGACCCGTCCGGAATGCATTGTTTGGGCCTGCGCCAGGCATCGGACAATGATTTCCAGGCCGATTATGGATATTCATTGGCTGATAGCTAATAACCTGCAGGGGGTCTATACAATACCGTCTTTTCCTTAAGGACACACGAGGCCGAGATAAGTATTGACCCCTTTTTGTATTTTAGTCCGACAAAAAGTTTTGAAGAGTATAATTATGATGAGACTACGCCATCTAGCGATCACTCACCTAAATCACACAGATTCTGAAGTCGAGCTTGCACTATAAACATTCTATATTATCTATGGTTTGCGGGACCGGGTAATCCCCGAGATTATTTAATTACCAAATTCTTGGTGCCCTGGGGCCGCCTGGCGGCCACGGATTGTTTTACGGTTTTTACACTATTTACCTACTTGACAGTAGTAAATTGTCTCCAATAGACACAGCAGACAGAATAGAGCCTGTAAATTAACTAACAGTTGGGATTATCTAGGGTTACTTTTCATTACCCTCCGAAAATCATTACAGTTGGAAGGATACAACAAGTCCTGTAAGGACATTGTATTGGACTAATACTCGCCGTAAACCAACACCATTGAAAGACACAACAAGTCGATAAACACATATGTATCCTACCCTACTAATATTATATGCGAGAAAGTTTGTAAAGAAGTTTGGATAACAACAATAACAGCTGAGTTGAGACGTAGGATACTTAATATCCCGATAATGTGTTCCCTGGGATAATATTTTTACTTTAAAAAGAATAGATCGCGCTGTTCAAGAACGTTGAAGTACCTCGGCTGTCAAAATTACGCGTTAACTTCATCTGCAATCCATAGATGGCGTTATCCAAGCAAACGTTGTGCTTTAAAAATGTTAACCTTTTTTGTGGATTTCCTACACACTTGAAGCCGCGGAATAAAGCTAGTTTTAAATAATCTTTTAATCCTGTGGTATTAGTATCATACAGGTCTCTGACCGAAATCGACATTTACGAAACGAAACTGGTTTTAAAGAACTTAGGTTATGCCTGTGACATTTTTTGATTGATTTTTATTGGTACTCCACTGCCACTCGGTCGTTGCACAGTGCACTGTGGATACGTTTTATTTTTGTTTTTGCATGCCACATTCTTGTAAATAGATGGAGAGCTCGGCAGGAGCGTGGAGTGACCGTATTCGTTAGCCAATTCGGAGAGTGCGTAACTAAGTTACACGATAATCAATGTCAAACTTCTCCAGCAGGCTCCTTATTGTCTAACCACTCGGAATAACAATCGTTTACACCTCCTCTTTCTGTCACATGGTATACGATAAGAATAGAAAGAGAGAGCGAACGCGATCACGTGTGTCCGCGCGTTAGACAACACGGCCTCAGCAGTCCAATCTCTTGTTAAATAAATTTCTGTAAGCCGAAATTTACAACATACGTACGTTGCGCCAATATTGATAGGTAGCCTTTTGAATGACCCTTTAAGTCACATTTCGATCAAAGAACAGGTATTTAGGCACAGAATCTTAGCCCGTAATACATAAGAAAAATTGTGTCATTTGCAGTACATTTCCGCTCTCAGACGGCTACTTGCGACCCGTTCGATTCACGGCCTCACAATGTAATGCAATTTACGCAATTTTTCTTACAAGTGGACCTAAATGTGGGCTTACCAGTATATAGCTACTAGCTCACATGACTCAGGCAGTACCCCTAATAGATCACTGTGAGTCCGGAAAGCGCTCTTGGGATAAGAGGGACAAATCTAAAAAAACATTGTGTTGGCAACACATTTTACAAAAAAAAAGTCGTCATCATCATCATTTCAGCCGAAAGACGTCCACTGCTGAACATAGGCCTCCCCCAAGGCTCGCCAAACAGATCGGCCCTGCGCCATCCGCATCCAATGCGTTCCCGCTACCTTAAGTTTTTTTTGCGCGCAAGAAACGTTAGAAATCGAACCCAGTCGAACGTGTTGTCTACGGCTCGAGGTTATACGCTTTGATGTTTTCAAACGTCAACATATAATATCGTTGCAAAATGTCTTCCAATGTCTTGATGCGAGTCTTCGTGCAAATGTGAATTCCAGCTTTACATACATCAACATTGCTGCCTACTGGCTTGATTATTAGGGTCGCCATAACAAGGTTGCTTTACTTTGCTTGTACTAAGGCCCGTTTGCCAGACCACTTAAATCTACCTCACATTCTCATCAAAACATTCCTAAGCTGTTCATCGTTCTCAACACGTTCTTCTATACTATTTAGATTATTTACTAAAATAACAGCCGAATCGTACTTTGCAAGCCATGCAGCGGCGGTGTGAACCAGAAATCTGAAAATGTAATAAAAATATATTTATCTTCCGTTTAAAAAAAAAATGACAACTCACCATCACCACAAAATCACTTTTTAAGTAAAATCATTGTCACCCTACACGTTGTTTAGTCTATGAGCCTAAAACCTCTTTGATAAGTCAGTTTCTTACCAACTTTGACGTGAGACCTGTCAGATTCCCCGCCACACAACACTTAACGAAACTACTTAACTTTAACAAATTTAATGTAGGATGACAATGCACTCGGCGGATGGAGGAAGTTTCAACAATATTTTTTTTTATTTTCTTACCTGACTAGTCACTTGTTGACCCCACTATCTTCCAAAGACACGACGTTCCTGTCGATCTCTACTGAATTTATCTTGTTGAATCTCTTCTTATCTTCCTTGTGGTGCTTCTTGTGGCCTCTCTTAGATTTCTTCTTTTTGTGTGTGTGCTTCTTGTGTTTGGAGTCGGTATCGTCTAGATCCATGGGTACACGAGGGTTCGAGTTCCGTCTGGTATCTGTGTTTACTGGTGCCATGTAAGTCGCTGCTGGTTCCTGCAATTTAAAAACATTTTCCCTTATTCTAAACTGTCACTTGTAATGTCACTGTACTGTTTTTGGTGACCAGTAAAGAATATTTGTATTGTATTGTATTGTCAAAAAACGAGCAACTTCTTTAACTCCGTCATTTATGAACCAATTTGTTTGGGAAGGGATACTTCCCGTTTGGTTCAGTTTGGTTCAGAAAATATACCACCCCTAAGGAAGTTCTTTGAAGGTTGTTTTATTACATAAAACTGGCCCGTGATTGACCCCTATCTCCGCAGTTGAGACCAAAATCCTAAATTGTATCTAGTACCTATCTGGAAATACAGATGATTGGCGCGAATTCCATTCCTTAATAGTTCGTATTAGGAAAGACGAAGCGAACTGCTGTTGTATGCAGATAGTTGGATATTCTGTGCCGGATTATGCCAGCGCAGGGCCTGTAGCAAATTCTATCAAGAGGCCCTAAAAAAAAGGTCAGAAAACGTTGGTGCGCCTGGTCCCCTTATGCGCGGGGCCCGTAGCAGATTCTATCAAGGAGCCCTAAAAAAAAGGTCAGAAAACGTTGTTGCGCATTATTTTAATTGTTGTTTAGCATTTGCTACTCTTGCTACATGGCTAATCCGCCACTGTGGATATCTGGAATAATACATAATCTACTTTTTAGCCCGATATTCCCATGGGATTGGGATAAAATACCAAAACTTCAACCACTAAGATTAGAGACACGAAAATTGGCGCGGGTGTTTTTGGGCGATTTTTTATTTTGTTGTACCTATCTTTTGACTTTTCTTTAATTCGGAAAATTTTGTCATTTCTGCTCAGAGTCACAAGACTTTTCGAGCTCATGATTCTGAGCAGAAATCACATAAAATATTCCGTGGTACAAAAATCAAAAGGTACCTACAATTAAATAAACCAGGCCTTTTTGCGTCTTCAATGAAATCCACGATATTAGTTTTGGGGGTTCTCATGAGATTTTTTGCGTTTAGAGAGGGATATATTGTCATAATCCCAGACTGTAAAATAAGAATATAAAATTAAAAAATATTTATTATCAGACGTTTCCATCCATATATACGTCCCACTGGAAGCCACAAGCCTCCACTCAGAATGCGAGGGCTTGGGCCGTAGTTCCCACGTGTGCCTTGTGTGGTTTGTGGACTTCTTACACAACATTGAATTTTCTTCGCAGGTCTGCGGGTTTTTAGACGATATTTTCCTTCACCGTAAAGCGCATGGTAAATTTGAAATGTAATTTCGCACGTATATTCCGAAAAATTCAGAGGTGCGAACCTAAGACCTACGAACCTCTGTTGGAGAGACCATAGGTCAAACCACTAGGCTACAGTAAAATTACATAAAGTTTACCACTGACAGATGGTTTGCCTTCATTCCATATTCAACTTTAACGACCTACAAATAAAGCCAATTTTAGAATACTGTTACCCACGTTTGCAGATTTCGTAATAGCTACTTTATTTGTATGGTGTTAAAGTTGGAAATGAAATGAAGGCAAGCCATCTGTCAGTGGTAAACTAAAAGTAAACGTATTGTACCACGGCTTTTTTTAAAGCTAGTCAAAAGCAATGTATTATTTTTATCGTACCTTAGGCCCACTGGCCCTTCTGATCATGTTGTTGCTGGCGTCGCTGAAGTACCCGTTCAAGTTTGTGTCCTCAATGAACACGGGGGGCTCCGTTGTACTGTCGACAGGATGCAGGTACTTGCTGCCTCGGCTATGGACAAACCTGCTAACAAAGAAATAGTATTTCTGTTAGATAACCATGCAGGAAGACAACTAAGCCTTACACTAAGGTTGCTTTTCATCGGAGATTTGCTATGCTACGTTGCTTTGGATGGGTTTGATATCCAACAATCATTGTCCCCATAAAATGGCACTGGTGGAGACGAGATCAACTAAGCTTTTTTTTTATGGAAAGATGCGTGCACTGGATACGTTTTGTGGATGGGGGCTATGTATTGTAGACACTGGCCACAGAGACCGAGTCGCTGTTTCGTAAATTTGAATTTGTGTCTTCTAGAATTTCAATCAAGAAACGAACAGCTGACAGCTGACGGTCTGGGGAGCCATTCCTCGATAGGCTGTGACAATGTGTGGTTGTAATTTACAATGATGCTCGTTATTAAATACCAATTCCTAAAGTCTATCGTTTAATTTAGATAGGAAATAGTTTTATAGTGAATCCATTAAGAAGTAAATAGTTAAAGTTAGTCCTTTTCAGCTACGCCCCCTCACAAGTGGTGGAGGTGCGGGGTATGCTCCCTACTGTCGATGCATCGCATAGCACGAGCTGCGTTTCTTCCTTGCATATCTACCTCACGGCTGCGCATCCTCATAGCGCATCTTCCTCGAACGTCTACATAGCTTAGCATTATTTAACGACCGCCTTTAGCCTAGTTGGTAGTGACCCTGCCTACGAAGCAAGAGGTCCTGGGTTCAAATCCCGGTAAGGGCATTTATTTGTGTGATGAGCACGATTATTTGTTCCTGAGTTATGGATGTTTTCTATGTATTTAAGTACTTATTTATTTATATAAGTATGTTTATCGTCGTCTAGTACCCATAGTACAAGCTTTGTATTATATATATTAGTGGAAACGGCACATAGTTTCGTGTAGATTTCACATCCTTGCGGCATAACTGCATAGTACACCTCTGATAGAAAGACACGCGTATACACAAAGTTTGTCAATATCTCCAACTTCAACCCACCCAAGGTATCCGTTAGATTGTCGGAACTACTTTAAGACCAGGTTATCCGAAACTATCAACACATATCACATTAAAAAACGGCATTTTGAGCTTTAAATGCCACAACAAACCAGGAGAGCGGGGCGCCGACGGAGCGTGCCCAGTGCGGTCAATAACACTGAATCATAAACGGTGTGCCGCGTTGCCGGTGTGTGTCACCATATGTATAATTCAGTGTTATTGACCGCGCTTGGCACGGTCCGTCGGCGCCCCGCGCTCCTGGTTTGTTGTTGCCTTTAAAAAGAAGCTTGTCCGATCCACAGGTGACCATAAAGCTGGCTCGTTCCTCGCACAACATATTGGTATTGCCGTATAACGAAAAAACGCAGCTAGCCTTGTGGGCACCGTTGACAATAACAACGTTCTGGGTGACATTTGCAAACCTTTTTTTTGATTTGCTAAAAATGTTTTTTAATTTAACATGTGTTCTTGATTCAAAACACGGTAAGTAACTATATTAATTAAACTTAACTCAAACAAAATCCGAAAACAGGTAATTACATCTGGGACTGTTTTATTGATTTTTCTTTCAATTCATCGCACTATCTCGCAAAAAATCTATAGAAAAATAGATAATGACATTTAAAATGATATCTAAGTAACAGTTTATTGAAATGCAAAAAAAAATTAAGTTAAAAAGATGAGCAATTTATGTCAATTTCCCTTGAAAACTTTAGCATCCGAATTATCTGGTCTTAAAGTGCTTAACAACTTCCCTGTCCAAGGAATCACCTCATTCATACAAGTATCTAGGACTAAGCTTAAGAGCTCATGTGGCTCGTTTTCGAAGGAAAGTTTGCACTATCTTTCCGCGAAATGAACGTGTAGAAAAAATCCTTACTAACACTATATTGATGAACGTGGGGTAGTTCAAAAAGTATTGTATAGGGACAGTGAAGTTGTTAATGACCCTTACCTTGGACCCCCATAGGCGATTATGATTGCGTGTGGAGGATGATACGTCGTGCCCTCTCTGTAAAACAATGTTGGCTACAGAACGATAAGAAAGAGAAGGCAATAATTTTTATAAACAATTTTTGCCGTCCAGCACTTTTATGTCAATGAATTTGGTGTCACGTTGCCTAGAGAGCAAGATTGGAAAATCTTGGAGGTTGTAAAGACAGGGGAACGAAGAAATGGGTGAGGAAATACGGCAAAGTAGCCTACATTGGCAGAAGGATGGCAGAAAGATGAAGGTAGACATTTACTTGCACTGCTTTTTTGGATTTGAGGTCATGGAAGCAGAAAAGACTAGTAAGTAAATGTTGAATGTACCTAATGTGAGCCATTGGTGCGATCGGAGAAGTTATAAATAGCGTTCGTGTTATAATTATAAAAGTAGTTGATTTAAAAGGACGACAGGTACTTACTATTGAAAACAGTTCGGAATGGAAGCGATTGAAGGATTCAGTAAGAATTTGCGAGAAGTGAGATAAAAAAGAAGAGTACGGAAAAATGCTTTACAAATAAAAATATATAAAAAAATGTGACAGTTACGAGGATATTAACGTTCAATGACTATTCTTTATTATCGATCTGTAGATATATTTTGCACTTAACAGTTTCATTATTAGTCTGCCATGATCCCCTAGACATACCTACTAGCGTAAACGCCATCCTGCTACATTATGTCGCTTTAAACAAAGCCTCAAGACACGCAATCTTATACAAGCCCTTTTAAAATTAACCTGGTATAATTCAACAGGTGATTGGGTTCTTTTGACTGAAGACGTCTGTAAATGTCTCCCTTTCTGACACGTCACGGCACTTCACGTCGGACAAATATAAACCCGAGGCCATATTGTCTAACGCTTCTGACGCTTGCCTTCGCTTTCACAGTCTCTTTCTTTCATCATTTCATACCGTTTGACAGAAAGAAATAGTGATTGCGAAGGCAAGCGTCAGAAGCGTTAGACAATAAGCCTACCGATGTTGCGCTAGTTCATTCGCTTTAGCCAGCGTTACGCTTGTAGGCTGTCTAAGGGCGCTTGCTTGCTGTATACCTTTTGTATTGTTCACTGTCTGGGCTGGGTGACTTAGGCTTGCTGGAGTCAGAGTCCTGAGTTCTGTCCTTCTGCTCCCCGGGTGATCTGGAATAACCAAATACCATCATTGTCGGTCTGGGGTCTACTCATAGAGATATATCCCCATACCACCAAATAGTGGTTACTCTTTCATTATATTTACATGACATCTCAAGTTTGAAAAATAAAGTTTGAAAGATTGATAAAGGATGAATTACCAAAGAGATATAAAGCGAGTGTACATGGGAATGTTGGAAGGGGGAGACCAAGAAGGACATTCCATGATCAGACTGGGGATGTCTTGGAGAACGGCCAGGTCAAGAGTACTCGAAACCGGCGAGCATATACCTATGAAAAGACTGATGAGTGTTGGGAAAGAGAAAGATGTAAGTCAGGATCGTAGCAGGTGAAAAAAATAGCCCACCTCTTTGCTGGGAAGGAGGCGTGATTGTATGTATGTATCCCACACAAATTTTATTTGCTTCAACATTATAGCTATATACAGGTGACAATGTTACAGGAGGGTCGATTAATTTCACATATTTTGCCAAAATTGCCCTAAGTAAATTATGTAAATTAGGTACTTAGTGTTAGAGTAAGTTATATCTACCCGGCTTCGAATAAAAACATAAGGTGGGTAATTCATACCTATTTGTTTAAAATAGAACAGCGAATGGCACTGTTAGCGGGGATGGTGATTATACGATGGGGAAGGGTATAAAACCGTGTGTTTAATGGTATTCTGGTGATTTTTCGTTAGAATAACTGTAATTGAAGTGTAATAAAACTTTGTCACCTAAATATAAACTGTGTTATTTCTCTTACGCCCTAACATTAGATTTTTCCTCATAATATTAAGTACGGCTGGTTCTTACTTTCTCTCAACACTAGTGTCCTCCTTGCCAGGGCGTACTTTCTCGCTCATCTTCTGCACAACAGTTTCTATGTCCCTCATGCGGGTCCCGATCGCGTCGACCAAAGCTTGGAAGTTGGAGGGTTTCTCTTCCTTCTTCTCTTCTGACACTGGATCCGCTCGGTGGAAGACTGGAGCATCATTCTGAAGAAGAATAAAAAAAAATTTACGAGAGATTTAACACCAATTGAGGTAGACAAAGCAAAGCAAAGTACAAGGGGTACTTGCAAACGGATAAATATATATTTAAATATATGTAGCATCTAAGTTTGGAGAACATTTTTCGTACATATATCTGCAATGACCAATTTAATTGAATCTAGACCTCTTGCTTTGTGGTCAGATTCTATATCAGACCGTCTAAGAAGTCGAAGAAGATTAACTTCTAAGGTACTAAGGTTAATTACATACCAAATAAGAAGAAAGGAAAAGGAATAATAGATATTCATACAACACAACTTAGAAAGACATCAAGCTATTAATATTCGCAGTACCATTACCCCAAACAAACACGCATTTCCACTTATAGCGGTGGCTTATGGGAATCAGGCATAAGAAGGACCAAAATAGAAATTAAAAAACTTTATTTATTTTAGCCAATCAATCCAAAAGAGACATTTTACAACTAGTAAATGCGCATGAGCATCGTTAGCCTCTCTGTTAGTATGAGTGCTATTGGATCCATTTTAAAAAGCTCAGTGTCAATTTTTACTGCTAGTTTGAGCAACAGTACGAACGTTGCAGGAAAAAAATAATAAATCAGTCCGAAACTAAGCGAAGATTGTATTATGGGTACTATGCAACGAATTAACATGGTTTAATAGATAAATACATATTAAATATCCAACCTTCATAGTCAGATTCTCTAACCTACCTACTCGTCATAATAAAATATAATCAGGGCGAGTTTAGAAAGGGATTGGAGTTGACAGTAATTCTATATGCGTACGTCAAAATATGTATGAAATGACAGTTCTGACAGTCCCGTTCTGATTGTGGTTTGATACTAACATATTATTATGCTCTGTACCTTTGGAACGCTGTCAGGTTCGGAAGTCTTCTCATGCTCGTTCCATTGGTCTTGAGGAATCTCTGTCCAGGACACCTGTGACTCCTGAAGATGAATAGATTTCAAACAATTGTTTGAATTAAAACTACCATGAGAAACAGACATATAATTACTAAGTAAAGTAAGATAGTGATAGATGACCACCGTGGTACTTTTTTTAAGTGCTGGGATAATAGGGCATGGTGGCTGGGTATGGGTAGCATGGTGAATGGTTGTGTTGATCTGACGATGAGCTCTTGTTGAATTCGAAACACGTCAGTTAGTGCAGTGGTGGTTATAGATAGATGGGTTTGTGTGATTTGTGTGTTTGTACAGTGTGGAGGTGAACACACTGTATAAACACACATTTCTTGCATAAACGGAGCTATCATGAGGCCGCGAGTGAGCAAAATAATTGTTTCAGTTCATTAGTTTTAATCTCGTTTCTCACAACTCACCTTGTGCTCTTTGCGTGGTGATTTGGTGGCAGGGTAGTTAGCGTAAAATCTCTCTTCGGATGCCACCTCTGGTATCTGAAACATGTCGAACCCACGACACACGGATTAAAATAAGTAATAACTACTAACGGGAATAGGGATTTAATTTTTACATAGTGCCGGCAACGCATATGTACTTTTTTGTGACTATGGGCCAGTGCCGCTACCACATTTTCCAGGTATTGAACGCACATGTGTGTTTGCGGCACCGGAAGAAGTATAGGGTCTGACAATAAATTTACAAATGAATTTGATTTTATTTCATACTAAAACTTTGGTCTATTAAGTAGAAGGAAATCAGAAAATATGGATTTCAATGAACTCAGTCAAAGCTGCTGTAGTTGGTAGTTGTAGCATTTATGTTGTAACGACACTAATAACCTCCCGGTGAAATCCGTTCGTTTTTTTAGCTTCACGAACAACTTAGTGACAATGATTGAGTTCAACCTTTTGGGAGCTATAATGTTCCACGCACACACACCCATAAAGTTATAACTCATTATGCATAAGCGATCTTAACAAAAAAAAACAACTTCAAAGAACTTCCTACGGGGTAGACTTTTTCTCCAAATGTACATGGAACCAAACGGGAAGTATACTCTCCCAAACAAAAACAGGATTTTCCAAACACAATACCAATTTCAGAAAACAAGCGAATTGAGAACCTCTTCTTTTGAAGTCTTTAAAATTAGCGATACCTTTTCAGTGATGACGGGAGCTTCCTCTGCCTCTATCTCATTATGTTGGTCGTTAACTTCCTCCTCGTACTTCTCTTTTATGGTCTCTTTACGAGACCTGTTTTGCTTGCCACCACTGCGAAAATATATACATAAATTATATTTAGTTATATATTCACTTTAAAAATAAATAATTCAATTAAAATAAAACAAATATTTAAGAGGGGCTCCTATACAACAAACGTAATTTTTTGCCATATTTATAGATCTTCGTGCGCGAGTCCGACTCGCACTTGGCCGGTTTTTATTCTTCTGCGGGAGTGTTGCAACAGAACTAAAACTAGAATTAAATTAACATCATTGTTTACCTCGAATTGTCGTTAGGTTTGTCTTTCTTTCCTTCGTTACCGGTTGACAGAGCAATCTGTAAAAATACCATTCTTTTAATTATTTCTCGAGAGGTACTTACATAAACTGAGTGCCGTTATCTTTGAAATTTGAATTGCCCATTCGACCACACAAAACTTAGACCAAGGACTAGGCGGATGATAAAAGTATCAAGTATCGTCAGAGTAGGTACAGTCAACCAATTTGATTCCTAGGCCATGTCATAACGAATTTATTTGTTTATCTTCTACGACAGTGATTATTGCGTGAAGTTTGTAGCCATGATGACATCTCGATCTTTGCGAACATTGTTTCAACGATAAAAAATCGGAAAGGAGTTTGTTTATAATTATAACATACAACTTGAATTGTCACTGTCCTTCTATCAAAACTTCTTTTGCTTCTCATGTCATAGATCGAAAACGTTTATAAACTCTTTACGTTTATTTATTGCATGTTGCGATCGGAAATTTGATAATCCTTTGACCCGCATTGACATTGTAACTATCTACTGTAGTAGTATGCGACAAGGTTCTACAGTGGCCTAGAAATCAAATTGGTTGACTGTACATACATCAGTTTGGTTTGCTCTAACTTTACGTCTAATGTGCGGACGCCTGCTATAGCTTACTATTTCTTTCTGTCAATCGGTATAAGATGATGTCAAAAAGAGATAGTGCATTCGATAGCAAGCGCCAGATGACGATGTCAGTCAGTTTAGTGTAAAATAAAACGTACCACAATGTCAGGCGTTTGAAGGACGGAGCGAGGGACGGCGTCCGAGCACTCCTTAGGGTCCTTCTTACTCCGGAGCGACTTGTCGTGTTGTGCCGTCTCCGGTTCTGCTAGCTCATAGATGGGCCCGGCCACGTCTTCTCTGTTAAAAAGCAAAGCATTTTTTTAAAACTAGCTGATGCCCGCGGCTTCGCCTCCTCTAAAGTAGATTAAAACGTGTTATCCCGTGGGAATGAGATATTTTCCACTCCCCAGCCCTTCAACTATGTCCATCAGAAAAACACGGCCATCCGTCGCTCAGTTTCGACGTTAAAAAAGGACAAACGAAACGAGCACACTTTCACATTTATTATATTAGTATAGGTAACGCCACCAGAGTTGAGGCCACGCACACAACCACATCTCATGTAATGACAGCGGGATTTTGACGTTGTGTTGTCGTTAAACGTCAACACAACGTCAAAATCTCGCTGTCATTACATGAGATGTGGTTGTGTGCGTGGCCTCAACTCTGGTGGCGTTACCTATATGAAAGTATGGATTTACTATAAATCGAGCAGTTTCAGGCTTGCTATTAAAAAAAAATATTTTAGACGAATAAACAAAAAGAACATAAGACCTTATGATCTTAGCTTTCAATCGGTGATCAGGAACCTGTTTTTCTAGATCAGTATTCGGTGTCGATATTACGTGAAACAAAATGTGTACCTACTTTTTTAAATAATGATTATATGGAAAATATTTTTTTGCTTAAAATCATTGTCAGCCTACACTTGATTTAGTCTCTGACCCTAAAAACCTCTTTGACAAGTCAGATTCATAAACAAACTTTGACGTGAAACCTGTCTAATTTCCCGCCAAAGCGATGACACTTGTCGAAACTACTATTGAAAATCACCGTTAACTCGTTCACGCTTAAATCGAGTCGACTTGTGTTCATACCCGATCGTTGTATGTGAGCCAGGTTTAATCCTGTTACATTCTCGGTTGTAAAACGAACAGTGGAAGTGAATGAACTGAAAGAATTAGGTACTTTGCTCACCCGCGACCTTACGATAGTTACGTTTATGTAAGAAATGCGTGTTCATGCAGTTCCTCCACCTCCACACTGTACGAACATACACAAACCCAACTATCACCACCAACAAACTACACTGACGCTTTTCGAACTCAACCAGTACCTCTACCATGAGTTACACTAGTTTACAGTGACCGTACTCGCTAGCGACGGCGTAAATGATTTGTGTGGAGAATTGTACTTCCGTAAGTAACCGCTAGAGGCGCTGTACACGATTCTCCATACAAATCATTTACGCCGTCGCTAGCGAGTACGGTCACTGTATACTAGTGTAACTCATGGTAAAGGTACAGAGCTCATCTTCAGAGTAGGTACTACAACCGTACACTACGGTTAGAATCACTTGGTCTAGTATCGTAAGGTCGCGTGTAAGCAAAGTAATTGTTTCAGTTCATTAATATGGACCTCCGCAAAGTAACGCCTGATTCAATAAATTAGAGGTAAGTAAGTTATCACCGCCTGTTCTTCACGCTGCAGTCTGAGCATACCCAGGTTTTTAGGGTTCCGGAGCCAAAATGGCAAAACGGAACCCTTAAGTATAGTTTCGTCATGTCTTATGTCTTCCGTCCGTCTGTCTGTCTGTCCGCGGCTTAGCGCAGCAGTGGCTATTAATGCTAGAAAGCTGTAATTTTGCATGGATATATATAGCAATTACCCCAAGAAAGTGATAAAATAGAATGTAGGAAAAAAAATTGTTTTAGGTTACCTCCCATAGAAAGTGGGGATGATTTTTTTTCTCGTCTAACTTTTAGTGTTGAGTATCGTTCGATAAGTCTTTTAAAATCATTATAGGGTTGTGAAGACGTTTTTTCGATTCAGTGATTCGTTTGCGAAATATTCAACTTTAAAGTGAAATTTTTTGTTAAAGTCGAGCGGCCCCCCCCCCCCCCCCCCTTCTAAAAGCTAAACTGTTGGTATAAAAATTTTGAAAAAAATCAGGATGGGAGGAAATATCTCAAATTAACAAGGAAAACTATAACGGCTAAGTTTGCATAAGAATTATTAGCAGTTTAAGAGTATAGCATAAATCTTCCCAGGTGAATTTTTCGCTTCGAGCCATTACATTAAATTTGAACCTTAATACTATAATAATAATAATAATAATAATAATAACTATAAATTACCTCGCTTGCCGTTGAATAGACGCAATCTAGCGTTAATGGGAGCCCTGAATGATTTGCTAGACCCGTATTTACGGGCTAGTGAAGACTTAGTTGATACTCACTCAATCATGTACTGTGGGGCCATCGCGGCGTGCCGTGTTGCTCGCGTCAAGTTTCCGGACGCTGACCGAGCACCTAGGACCACCGGGGGTGTCCCTGCATGGCAAGTGCGGATTGAGCGGCGTATCAATACGTTCAGGACTCTCATTGCAAAGCTGATCTGCTTCAGGGGGGGCAACAACCGCCCCCGAGTAATGCGCTTCGTGGCCCAGGCCTTTGTGGGGACTGACATCAGGCCCTGCAACTATATGGCCTGTGTAACGGAACGTATCGACTTTCTGAAGCAGAAAGTCTATGCATGGGCAAGCCGTATTCGCCGCTACAGGAAGCGTGTGGACCGATACCAGCAGAATCGCCTTTTCCAGAGCGACCAAAGGAAGGTATACCGAAAGTGGGAGGGAGACGATCTTCGTGTGCCCGACGGACGGCGGCCGGATACTACTGCCATGATTGACTTTTGGCGTAATATCTGGTCGGTACCTGTCGAGCACACCGAGGGCGAATGGATAGGTGTTGTCGAACGTGAGTGCGAGTCCATCGAACCCATGGGGCCTGTTACCATTAGCCCCGATGACGTTAGTTGTGCCATCCGATCGGCTCCGAACTGGAAAAGTCCTGGGCCGGATGGATTGCACAACTTCTGGCTGAAATGGTTTCGATGCTCACACCAGCGTTTGGCAGCACAGTTCCAGCAAGCCCTTGAGCTCGGATCCCTACCATCTTTCTTTACAACTGGTATTACCTCCCTGCTCTATAAGTCCGGTAGTACCACAGAAGCGAAAAATTACAGACCCATCACGTGCTTGCCTACGCTGTACAAGCTCCTTACATCCATTTTGAGAGCAAAAATTAACACGCACATTGTTGCCAACAACGTTTTGGCCCCTGCTCAAAATGGATGTAGGGTTGGGTCTCGTGGTACTAAAGAGCTCCTCCTCATAGACATGACCATTTGCCAACGAGTCCGGCGGAACAAAGGGGCTCTCTCGGTCGCCTGGATTGACTACAAGAAGGCCTATGATTCGGTGCCCCATTCATGGCTGGTGAGGGTCTTAGAACTGTATAAAATTGATGCAGTCCTGAGATCTTTCTTAGGCGCTTGCATGGGACAGTGGACCACAGTCCTTCGTCAACCGGGGGAAGGAGACGGCCCCTCTGGCCCACAGGACTCTATCAGGATTGAGCGAGGGATCTTCCAGGGTGACAGCCTGAGTCCTATGTGGTTCTGCCTAGCGCTGAATCCGCTCAGCACCCTGCTGAAGGATTCAGGGCTAGGCTGCCGGCTTCGAAGAGGGGGTGAGGTCATTTCTCATCTGCTCTATATGGATGACCTTAAGCTATTTGCACCAAATAAACATGACCTGTTGGAGTTACTGAAAACAACAGAAGTTTTCAGTAGCGCCATCAACATGGAATTTGGTGTCGATAAGTGTGCGGTTATGCATGTACAGCGGGGGAAAGTTGTAAATTCAACAAATTTGCAGCTTTCTGATACAATGTCCCTCAGATCTATTTCCGAAGCAGAAACCTATAAGTATCTTGGTATGTCACAGTCATTGGGTATTGAGAGTGAGGTCGTAAAGCAGACGGTGAAGGAGCGCTTCTTCTGTCGTCTGACAAAAGTACTTAATAGTCTTTTGTCGGGCGGCAACAAGATACGCGCCTTCAACGCCTGGGTAATGCCCTTGCTCACTTACTCCTTTGGCATACTAAGGTGGACTCAGACTGAGCTGGATACCTTGGATCGAAGAGTTCGTGTACTACTCACTGCGCATCGCTTGCTTCACCCGCGCTCGTCTGTTATGAGACTGTACATCTCGCGGAAGTATGGAGGTCGTGGCTTTTTAAATGCCAAAGACCTCCACAACCGCGAGGTGTATAATCTCAGGGATTATTTCCTAAACAACGAGTGTGGGGTACATCGCGACGTAGTAGCAGTAGACAAAAACTTCACCCCGCTTTCCTTGGCAAACGAGAACTGGCGCCGACTTAAAGTAATGAGCATCGAGGACCGCAAGGCGGTATGGAAGAGCAAGGAGCTACACGGGCGGTTCTACAAGGCACTCACAGGGCCAGATGTAGATCTGCTTGCGTCGGTGAACTGGCTACGTTTCGGGGATCTCTTCGGGGAAACCGAAGGTTTTGTCTGTGCAATTGCGGATGAAGTTATCATGACGAACAACTACCGGAGGTATATCCTGAAGGACGGTACGGTCGACATTTGTCGGGCATGCCGCCGTCCCGGGGAGTCACTCAGGCATATAATTTCCGGTTGTGGTCATCTTGCTAACGGTGAGTACTTGCACAGACATAACCTTGTAGCCAGAATTATTCACCAGCAACTTGCTCTGCTATACGGTCTTGTGGACTTTGAAGTGCCTTACTATAAGTATATACCTGCGCCAGTTCTCGAAAATGGTCGTGCCACGCTCTATTGGGATCGGTCTGTTATCACGGACAGGACTATTTTAGCCAATAGACCTGATATCGTGCTGACAGATCGATTGAAACGCCAGACAATGCTCATCGACATCACCATCCCCCATGACGAGAACCTCGTGAAAGCTGAGAAGGACAAAGCCAGCAAGTACCTTGACCTAGCTCACGAGATAACCGCCATGTGGGATGTTGATTCGACGATCATTGTCCCGATAGTCGTTTCTGCGAATGGTCTGATAGCGAAGAGTCTCGACCAACACCTCAAGAGACTCTCGCTAGATGGCTGGATCAAGGGTCAGATACAGAAGGCGGTACTCCTGGACACTGCGCGGATAGTCAGGAGGTTCCTCTCTCTGTCGCCCTAACCACCGATAGCTTAGGCCCCGCCTCGCTGCCGGTGGCACCCTAGGTTAGGTTTTTATAATGATTTTACGTTTTGTATGTATAGTTTTATATTTTACTTTTTGTATAATTATTGTAAAAATCTAACCTAAGAGAAAAATATAAATAAAGAGAATAATAATAATAATAATAATGTTTTATTGACAATTAATTACTATGACGATACCGTTTGTTTTTAAAGATAAGGGCTCGAAGCGAAAAGTTCACCTAGGAAGATTTATACTATAATAGCAGCCTTACCTAGAAAATATATCTACATAAGTACATGGGAATTTAATTAAATACCTACAAAATCCTTAGTTACTTGTTGAACACCGTAACCGTAATGGCTGCGGAACCCTATCCTGGACGAGTCAGATAATACGCTCTTGGCCGGTTTTTTACCCGACTGCGAAGAAGGAAGGGTTATGTGTTTGACCCGTATGTATGTATGTATGTATGTATGTATGTATGTCCATTCCTATGTCCTCTCGTAACTACACAACGGCTGAACCGATTTTGATAAATGATACGTCATTGGATTCGTCTTGATAACGCGAGTAACACTGGATACATGAAATCCTTGACAAATCAAAATGGCGGATTTTTGGCGCCAAATTGTTATTTGGTTCTGTAAAAGCATAGTGCGTAACAAATGCGCTCTAAGAATCACTTACTTGGGTAGGAAGGTGCCGTCGACCGGCGGAGGTTTCTTCATCTTGTACATGTGGCTCCAGGGCGCCGCTGGCAGCGTCTCCCACGGCTGGCCCAGCACACGTGTCCATACCTCACCACGTACCACCACCAAGCATCTGTTGGTGTCACAAAAATCCTAGTAAATACATGCTTACTTACAGAAACGCTGCAAGTTAAAAAAGTTTGTCAAATAAATAAGTTTTTGCTAATAATTCTAATGTAGGTATGTATGTATCTATGTATGTACGGGTCAATCTTGCAAGTTAAGTTTGACCCACTTCCCGGTTTCCGATTGAGCTGAAATTTTGCAAGTGTAAATCGGATGACAATGCAAGGGTATGTATTACAATACCGATGTACGAAAGACCGAATGTATTAAAACATCGAATGGGTCAAAAGACCGAAACGATTTTCTTCTGAAACCGTTAGTTTTTTAAGATTGTTATAAAACAAACCTAACCTAACCTAATGGGTTCTGTATGATGCCATTTTAATAAATTCTGAGAAGTATACGGTTTCAGAAAGAAATCGTGTCGGTCTTTTGACCCATTCGATGTTTTAATACATTCGGTCTTTCGTACTTCGGTATTGTAATACATACCCCAATGCAATATTAATATGACATGGACCTGCATCTGATGTTGGAGCTGGAAGGTGGCCATACCTATAGGAGCTCTGTAATAAAACGATACTTATGAATGCATCGAGCTTCGTCCCATTTGATTCGTCTTGACGATTACTTTATTCCTAGATGACAAAGGGATGTGGTGCGAGCGCACGGCAGGCACACGAGGCGCGCTCGCCGCCAGCACCTCTCCCGGCCCCTTTTGGCGTCGTACCCCCAGCCCCTGAACCGCGCGGGTGAGGACTCATTTCAACGGTTAAGCTATAAATACATACATTGCAAAACTTGTAAAATAGAAGAAGATATAAAGTTAGCTTATAGTCACCTGAGCCGAGTGCAGCAGTAGGGGAACTGCATATTTGTGTCTTCCACCACTTCCTCGCATTCTATTGCCGATTCTGGTGCTTCCACGCGCTTGCAACTAAAAAAATAAACGATTATTTGCGATTGCCATAATAGTACATAACTGCAGAGGCCGTGAAGTAAGGGATTGATGGACGAGATTTGGGGTATACGGCCGAGTCGTAGACGAGGCCGGATAAAACGAGTCCAGCAATCCCTCTTCCGGCCGAGGATTGTATAGAGCTTTACTCAAACATGCATCATCATCATCATCATAATCCATCCATCCATCCATCCATCCATCCATCCGTCCATACATCCATGCATACATCTATCCATACATCCATCCATACATACGTCCATCCATACATCCATCCATACATCCACCCATACATCTATACATCCATCCATACATCCATCCATCCATCCATCCATACATCCATCCATACATCTATACACCCATCCGTACATCCATACATCCATCCATACATCCATACATCCATCCATCCATCACCAGTAGTTTAGGCGGTTTTATAGAAATAAAAGAAGATAGACTTTTTTTAATGTCGTTGGCTGTATGTAATTTTTCCTTTGTCAGTTTAATGTTAGTAAGCAAATTTAAAAAGTTACAGCAGCGGACAATAATGGTTTTTCAAGGGAGCCATAAACAACAAACTTCATGGCTTCAGTTCGTGACATTAACGCATACATTTCAAAGCATGTTTGAGAAAAAGTATTTTTAAGATTTAACGTTAGCGACGGCTTCCTCCGGCTCTGGTCAATCCCCACCTTTCCGCCTTACCTCCCTTTGGCCTCATCTGTACTTAATAAGAGGCCGTATTGCCTAACGCTTCTGACACCTTGCCTTCGCTTTCACCATCTCTTTCTGTCATCATTTTATACCGTTTGACAAAAAGAAATAGTGATTGCGAGGACAAGCGTCAGAAGCGTTAGACAATAAGCCTGCAGGTGTGATAGAGGTTAATCAAGGATATGAGGCCGTATGGTCTAACGCGTAGGCGCTTGCTATCGCTTTCACCATTTCTATCTGCCACCATCTTATACCGTTTGCAAACAAGCGTATCAAATGAATGCGCATCAAGCGTCCGCGCGTTAGAGGGCCTCAGTTTTGATTTTTAAACCCCAACACAAAAGAGGGGTGTTGTAAGTCTGATTGCTATAGGTATATGTGTAGTAACATCTGCCTTGAGAAATATTCCTCTATTGTGACGTATATTTTTGTATCAGGTTTACAATTTCGCCTTGTGTAGCTATGTGGATATGGCTCTAAGGCTGCGCATCCACCGGAGCTGTGCGAGGATGCGTTGCGAGGGATGTGTTTGTCATGAACCAATAGAAACACTTCATTTAAAAAGGCTAAGTGAATGAAGTGTTTCTATTGGTTCATGACAAACACATCCCTCGCAACGCATCCTCGCACATCTCTGGTAGAAACGCAGTCTTAAACGGGTGAACCGATTTGGATGCGGCTTTTTTATTTGAAAGCAGGTTTCTTGGCGATGGTTCTAAGACATGTTTTATCAAAATTGGTTGAGCCGTTTTAAAGTTATCAGCTCATTAGTTAGCTGCGGAAGGGATCTTAGACGTATGCGCATTTACTTTATTTTCAAACATGTCTGAACTATTTGCGTTGCGGGTTTTTAAATTTTTTAATATATAGTTATTTGTGAAGAGGGTAGCTTACCCGACGGTGTAAATGGCGAGGTTTCGTCCGCCAGGTTGGCAGCGATGGCGGGTGCAGGAGTACGCGTCTGCCCACTCGGTGTAAGCGGGGTGCTTCCTCATGGTGCGAGGGTCTGTGCAGTCTGTGGGAGAAACAGCTGGTTTGACCAGATAGTGTTTGTTATCGAACTCCTCCGAAACGGCATGATCGATTTTTATCAAATATTTTCCCAATATTTGGTAGGTCTGACAATAGGTCGTAGGCTATTCTTTATTCCCCTATTCCTTGCAGACGGAGTCGCGGGCAACAGCTAGTCTAATCTAATATATAAAAATCTCGTGTCACGGTGTTTTTTATCGAACTCCTCCGAAACTGCTCGGCCGATTTTTATGAAACTTTTTGTCCGTATTCGGTAGGTCTGAGAATAGGTCGTAGGCTATTTTTTATACCTACCCCTATTCTTGGCGGACGGAGTCACGGGCAACAGCTAGTCTAATATATAAAAATCTCGTGTCACGGTGTTTGTTATCGAACTCCACCGAAACGGCTTGACCGATTTTTATATTTTTATGAAACTTTTTTCTCTGTATTCGGTAGGTCTGAGAATAGGTCGTAGGATTCTTCGCGGACGGAGTCGCGGGCAACCGCTAGTTTATTTATAATACAAAATCTTACGCTGATCTTTCAAGGAGTCCGTTGCGGGCCCACCTCGCGCCATCGTCAGGAAGCACACTAGTATAATGATGTACATGATGCTATATGTACATATCAGTTTGGAGTTAGTCCCCGACTGGCGGTGGATAGTGATCTCGGGGACTCGTTTGGTGCAACAGCGGTACAGTCGGCAGGCAAAGTTTTCGGATTTTCAAGTAAAACTACTCGTGTACCTACTGCCTTTTCGGCGAATTATTTTTCGCAAACTGATTCATTTGGCAAATGTTTCAATTCTCAAATGTTATTTTTTTCTGAAACTGTAATCTATTCAGGATATATTTCAGGACTATCCTGTAGGTTAGGTTAGGTTAGGTTTGTTTTATAACAATCCTGAAAAGTTTACCGTTTCAGAAAAAATAAACATTTGGGAAATGTGAACATTTGCCAAATGAATCATTTTGCGAAAAGTGTTTCGCCGAAACATTAGTAAACCCAAAATACTGCCACGGGGGCATTTAGATTAGGTAAACTGTACCTATATCTTTTTTTCATAAAATATACCTTGTTGAGTTTCTCGCTGGTTTCTTCTCAACAGGGTTTTTCCGAACTGGTGGTAGATTCTTCGACATTCATAGGAGAATCAATTGATGCCTATATTGAATAAAGAATTTGACTTTGACTTTATTTATTTATTTCACCATAACAATTCATTATAAGTATTTGGGTCATTTTTTTATTTTTATTCTATTTATTTGGGGCATACAATACATTATAATGAGACTTAAGTAGGTAGTGTCCTTATTTTCACCCGACTGCCGAAGGACGACTGTTGGGTCAGTTTTGTGACTTTTTTTCATATACAAGTAGTTTATTTGTATTATGTAAGGCCGTCACGAAACAGACACAAAAATTCTATAGGACCTTATGAACATTTTTTATTATTTATTATAAACCTTATTAAAAAAAGTAATTGGCACTTTAAAATGAAAATGCCCACAGTAGGCCACTAACTCAGTATAAATAACTACTTATAACTTTACTTCGCAACCGTACACATCGTATCAATGCCCATAAAACTGGAATTGCTTACAAACAAACCAAGAGGCGTATCCGGAGACGCTGATCTCTAAAACAAAGCGACGGAACCAACTCAAGTGAACCCAACCTTATGCCCATGGTAATAAGGGCGTGGTAACGCCCGGGGAGACAATACGTGAGCGATAGACTTGTTCGATTGATGATTAAAAATGTTACAATACATACCTACATTGATTCTTTATTGTACACTGCGTGAAAAACAATACAGAAGAACATCGAATAGCCTCTTTGTAATTTCCTTATAGTATACCTAGCGCTCGGACCCCATGGACCGAGGGTCTCGACAGGCCCGGATCTAGGGTCTACCGAGCTTTTCGCGCTAATCGATTTTGGGTGTGCGATTTCGAGCGTGGGGGAGGCACGATGGCTCAAGATAGGTTGGTTTTGGGTATTTTCATCGTATTACTAAAACAAATACATATTTTAAAAATGTAGCAACACTACGCCCTAGTAAACATCTTGTTTTATTAACATTCAAAAAGTCATGGTAACACGATTTTTTTTTTAGAGACGACTTTGGATTTTTTTCTATCGAGCGAACTATAAGTAATCGTGTTTCCATAAACACTTGTCATTAGAGTGAATCCTCAAATATCTTACACATGAATTTCAAGACTATAGCTTTACTTGTAATGATACAGCACGAGATTAAATGAATGCAATAAATACGTCAAAAACACGGTAGGCCCAATGTTGGGACCCCCATACAATGCAATCTTCGGGCCCCCTTTCAGCCTTATCAACGCACTTTTAGGGTTCCGTAGTCAACTAGTTAGGGTTCCGTAGTGTACTAGGAACCCTTATAGTTTCGCCATGTCTGTCCGTCTGACTGTCTGTCTGTCTGTCCGCGGCTAAGCTCTTGATTTTTTTTTCTCGACTAACCCTATAGTGCGGGGTATCGTTGGATAGGTCTTTTAAAACCATTAGGGGGTTGTTAATATGATTTTTCTATTCAGTGATCTGTTTGCGAAATATTCAACTTTGAAGTGAAAATTTTCATTAAAATCGACCGTCCCCCCCCTCTAAAATCTAAACTGTTGGGTGGAAAAATTTGAAAAAAATCAGAATGGTAGTAAATATATTAAATTTACAAGGAAAATTATAGCGGCTAAGATTGCTTGGGAATTATTTGTAGTTTAAGAGTAAATAGTGCCTAAGGTATAAAACATACCTAAACTTGGAAGATTCCGTTCCGTACGAAATCCTTAGAAAAATATTACTTGATTTTTTCGTAATGGCTACGGAACCCTATCTTGGGCGTGTCCGACACGCTCTTGGCCGGTTTTTTAAGAATTCAAATCAAATCAACTGGTAGCATGCATCGAAAAATTGAGGATACAAATTTTCCAATTCAGTTTCCAACGGTATTAGTCATACTTTTTAGGGTTCCGTAGCCAAAATGGCAAAAAACGGAACCCTTATAGATTCGTCATGTCTGGCTAATTATTCGAGCGTTTCTACCGCTATCATTACCAGGACCCATATATCAAAGAAATGAGCTATTGTTTGCATGGGATTTCAATGAATTTTTATTTTACAGCGAGCGCACTTTATCGTTTTACAAAAACCTTCCGTTTCGGTGCGACTTATTTCTTCACTATTTAGGACCGGAAACGATGGCGGTTGAGACGCTCGTATAATTAGCCGTCTGTCTGTCTGTCCGTCCGTCCTATGTCACAGCCACTTTTTTCCGAAACTATTAGAAGTATGCTGTTGAAACTTGGTAAGTAGATGTATTCTGTGAACCGCATTAAGATTTTCACACAAAAATAGAAAAAAAAAAACAATAAATTTTGGGGGTGCCCCATACATAGAACTGAAACTCAAAAATTTTTTTTTCATCAAACCCATACGTGTGGGGTATCTATGGATAGGTCTTCAAAAATGATATTTAGGTTTCTAATATAATATTTTTCTAAATTGAATAGTTTGCGCGAGAGACACTTCCAAAGTGGTAAAATGTGTGTTCCCCCCTGTAACTTCTAAAATAAGAGAATGATAAAACTAAAACAAATATATGATGTACATTACCATGTAAACTTCCACCGAAAATTGATTTGAACGAGATCTAGTTTGTCTGTCTGATCCCATACTGCGCACATTTTGCTTAGGAGCAGGGGTCTGCTAAGACTGGATGTTCATAGATACATATAAATTACTACGGAACCCACGGTGCGCGAGTCCGACTCGCACTTGGCCAGTTTTTTTGTACATAGACCGCCGGTCCGTACCTACATTTTGACCCCTGGAATTCCATTCGTTGAACTTTTTGTCACATAGACTACCCAGTTCCGGAATGGAAAAAAATTGTCATCGAGGATACAAATTTTAAACTTTGAAATTTCTTTGTTGCTCGCGCGGGGCCCCTTGGCGATGCACAGTCACCAGCACCAATATCTGACACAACAAGCGTGCATAAATATCTGATACGACTCTATTTCTAGGGCCGGAAGGACGTGTCAGATAATTTTGCACGCTCTGTTGTGGCAGATATTAATGCTGGTGACTGCACACTAGGGGCCCCTAGGAGGGCAACTCTGCCTAAAATAGTTAATCCGCCTCTGCTCTGGTTTCGACACCGAATGGGATAGTCCTGGGGGGCTACTCTGAAATTCGAAAATCGAAGTTCGTATCGCATCGTCTTGCTCGCTCTTGTATTAAATACTACTTATTAGCGTGAGAGGATACGATATATACGAGTGCCATCGAGCTCTGACGAAGGTAAGTGAGACAAACACCATTACCCTTCAATGGATAAAGGGTCACAGTGGATCGCCAGGCAACGACGCGGCCGATCGACTGGCGAGGGAGGGATCGGAGTTGAGGGTCTATGGACCTGAACCCATTCTGCCCCTGCCTTTCGGATGGTTGCGCGGCCAGTTGCGCCACAACACCAAGGTAATGCACCAAGAATATTGGACAAACCTAGTAACCTGCAGGCAGACCAGAGAAGCTCTTCCGAAGATCAACCCCGGATTATCCCGCAAACTTCGCGGTTATGGAAGAACTCAGCTCCGACTATTGGTTGGGGCTCTAACTGGACATGCCTTACTTAACAAACACTTACACAATTTAGGTGTTACAGACAGCCCCCTATGCAGAGCGTGCATGGAGGCGGAAGAAACGGCCTCACACGTCCTGCTGGAGTGTGTTAGTGTGGCGAGCTACAGGGCACTACACCTCGGGACACCGAGGTCGCTCCAGGAAGTCGTCGGCAACGTGACGGGTCTGCTAGGCTTCCTTATGGAGTTGGGCTGGCATGAATAGTGCCTACAGCCAGTTACGCAAAATAGGCGCGTAAAAGACGTCGAGTTGCGGAAATTAGCCCGTTATTACCTATTACCTATTACCTATTAGCGTGAGAGGAATGGCGCGATACGAAGTTCGAATTTTGCACTTCGTAGTATAAGGCCTGTTACACAATGCATGAAAGTACAATACAGAGCCTATAACAAGAGAATATAGCGTGGTGGCTAGCAGTTTGACCTATGGCCTCTCAAGTAGAGGTTCGTGGGTTCAAATCCCGGCGCGCCTCTGAGTTTTTCGGAATTTATGTGCGAAATGAATGACATTTGAAATTTATCATGAGCTTTACGGTGAAGGAAGACATCGTGAGGAAACGCGAAAAAAACAGTGGTGTGTGAAGTTCACGATTCGCACTGGGCGCGTGTGGGAACTGCGGCCCAAGCCCTCTCATTCTGAGGGGAGGCCTGTGCCCTGCAGTGGGACGTATATAGACTGGGATGATGATGATGACGATCTACACTTTTCATCAGGTGAGATAGTGGTCAATAACGGGTCAGTTTAATGTAAAAAAAACTTGTCTTCAAATTCAAAAACATTTATTTGTAAGAATACAGTAGGTAGGTAAAAAATATCTTAAAATGAGAACCTCCTCTTTTTTGAAGTCGGTTAATAAGTTTAGCACATGTATTCAGCATGCAAGCAAGCGTACAAATATTTAGTTTTAGGTCACTAAGATTAATTTTTGAAAAATATTCATTTTTTAGAGCTCAGAAACATGAATATACCTACGGGAGCCCCTTTTCTCCCATAATCTTTTTTATCCGAATTTTGAAAGTCAGAAATCGTTGTCCATAATATTCTTGCTCATAAATATCGATGGTCATAATTTTTTTAAAGCATATCGTTTAATAGTTCTAACTGCAATGATCCATAATCCTATTGATCATAACTTTAAAAAGTCATAATATTGATATCAATAAAATTTAACGGAATATCGTTGATTATTCAGAAACATTGTAAGGCATATATCTTAAAGTAATAATTGTTTTCAGTCATAATTTTGCATTACCTAAAATGCACTAAGCATGTATATGCTTACATATTTTTGCCCTTGACTGTATAGTCAAGGGCAAAAATATGTATACACTTTAGTACCTTGTCACTTTAACCACTGTTGCAGTTCATATATGGCAGTTCAAATATGACGAAAATAGACAAGGTACTAAAGTGTGTACATATTTTTGCCCTTGACGTACATCGAAATCTATAACATCTAAAGGAATATCGATAATTATTCAGAAACATTGTAAGGCATATCGCTGGCAGCGAGCGAGCGAAGCGAGCGAGCAAGACCTTTCAGGGCAGAAGCGACTCGGACAAGTTAGGTTCAGAAGGCTAAGGTGGGAGCGAAGCGTAGCGTAGCTCCCGCCTTAGCCTTCGATGTTAGGTATTTTTATTATGACAGCACAGAAAAGGATTATTACCTTTAATATTATGAAATGTCATACAACCATGACACTGAATGTTATTACAAAGTAATATTATGACTAAAAATAATTATGACCTGCGAAAAAAGACCATGCAATAATTATTATGAGTGACTTTATTACCTTTAACATTATGAACAGTGATGCATTCATGACACTGAATGATATGACTTTACTTATTGTTCCTTACAATAATTATGACTTAAGAAAATCGTAACTCCAATTTATGTTGTTTAATATTATGACTTCCGATAAAATGACGAAGAAAAATTATGACAGAAAACGTTATGGGCTTGAAAATTCGGAACGAAATTTTTATGGGAGTCATTATAGACCCATGAATATACTTACCTAACTCCTATTGTGGAATCCGTGGTGGCCTAGTAGTTTGACCTATGGCCTCGCAAGCAGAGGGTCGTGGGTTCTACCCCGGGCTGCACCTTGACTTTTTCGGAATATAGGTGCGAAATGACATTTGAAATTAATCATGAGCTTTACGGTGCAGAAAAACATCGTGAGAAACCTGTACAGACCGCGAAGAAATGCAATGGTGTGTGTGTGAAGTTCCCAAACCGCATAGGGCCCGCGTGGGAACTACGGCTCAAGCCTTCTCATTTCAAGAGGAAATCTGTGCCTTACAGTGACGTATGTAGGCTGATGATGATGATTGTGGAAGTAGCGGACCAAATACACCCGTATAAAGTAAATCATTAACTAAACTGTTGGTTTATTTTTGGGTCATTATTCGAGCGTTTCAACCGCCTCACTTTCGTGGACACTTTTTTGTAGAAATGGCAATAGATTATGGTACAGATTTTAATTATGTGGTAGAAGTCTTCTAATAAATAACCGAAAACGGTATCAAAATCTACAGCCAATTCGTAGAAAACGTGACCACGAAAGTGAGGCGGGTGAAACGCTCGAATAATGACCCTTTTACTACAAGTTTTAAATCCGGCCATCGCTATACTTCATTTAATTTAGAATTGAAAACCACAACATTATATTGCGGCTCGTCAACTATTTCTTACCCAGCAAATAGTACAGAACAATAGTCTGGGAGCCGCAAAATAAAATTGTTTTAATGCCACTTTATTTACGTGTCGTCAATTGTTACTCTAGTACAAATTGTAAAGAGATTACAGTTCACGAGCCGCAATATAATGTTGTTGTGGTTTATAATTCTAAATTAAATGGAGTATAGTAATAAAAATACGAGAGTATTTTCGTTCCCCGTTATTTCTAGGAGTCAAATGGGATTATAAAAATCGTGTTTTCTGGTCAAGCACGATTTTTATTTGGAGAAGGAGGACCCATTCCATCATCATCATTTCAGCCGAAAGACGTCCACTGCTGAACATAGGCCTCCACCAAGGCTCGTCAAACAGATCGGTCCCGTGCCATCCGCATCCAACGTGATCCGCAACCTTAAACACGTCGTCGCTCCATCTTGTTGGAGGCCTACCTACACTGCGTCTTCCGGTCCGTGGTGAAGAGGTAACACACCGACACATGGACAGAGTACAGTCATCCAAATTCATTCCTAGGTCAAGATAGAACCTTGCCGCATACTACTAGGTAATTACAACGTCAGTGCGGGTCAAAGGATTATCATATAAACTTTCCGATCGGAGCATGCAATAGGTAAACGTTTTCGGCGGAAGTCTAAACAGAGAATCGAGACTAAAAGTTTCTTCTCTGGCCCTTCAGCATTGGCTGGGGTATGGATCCGCTGGGCTCCACATGACCCTTGTGAGACACTGGGGCGTCCAGCCGTCCGGGGGACACTCCTCATCCCTCCGAATTATTATAGCAGGAAAACTATCGATGGAAGCGGTAACGAAAAGAGGGTAGCGCTAGGAGACAAGCGCAAAAAAACACACAGCATGCCAAAAAACCATCAGGCATAAAGGGTAGCCCCACCCAAAAGATGGCATCCAAGCCAAGCCAAGATGGCAGCCACACAATGCGCCCAAAAGATCTCCGACCCACCCTTCCATCGCAGGGCAAAAGAAAGGAAGCCCGTAGTTATAGATAAATGCATATGACAGGAAATCCCACCAACCCAACCAATAGCTCTAAGTAAATGTACAGAAACGGGCGAGGGTCGGTCAAGGAATAAACCAACGGGTAAAAACATAAAAGACCGACCTAAGCACCCCCCAGTGCCCAGCGGGAGAATGCATGCTCCTCTCCCGGCCTTCCAGCAAATGGCTGAGGCAGGACACTGTGGGTAGATTAAGTCCCCTCCCTACCCCTCCCCTCCTCAAAATATAAAGCACACGTTTTTTGTATTAATAATCAATAGAGAAGGGGACTTGTGACCGGGTTTTTTAGTCCGTGCAAGTCGGACACTGTCTGGGCCCTCCATTCCCAGTTCATCCGAAGGGATTTTTCCCGAGCACAAGTCACTCTTCCTACCCTAAAGTTAAAAAACAGCAAAGACTTCGCGTCTTTGGCCCCTCTGGCGACTCATTCAAAAAAAAAAAAAAAAAAAACGTTTTCGCTCCATGACATATATGAGAAGAAAAAAGTTTTGACAGATGGACAGTGACATTAATATACAAGTAAACTCCTTTCCTATTCATTATCGTTGACACAAGTTCGCAATATCGAGATGTCATTCATGACACAAACATCACGCATATTCACTGTCGTAGAAGATAAACAAATAGATTGATTATGAAATGGTTCTATAGTGGTCTATACTTCGTTTTTAGGGTTCCGTAGTCAACTAGGAACCCTTATACCTAGTTTCGCCATGTCTGTCCGTCTGTCTGTCTGTCCGTCCGCGGCTAAGCTCAGAGACTGTTAGTACTAGAAAGCTGTAATTTGGCATGAATATATATATCAGTCACGCCGACAAAGTGATTATACATATAAAAAAAACTAAAAAAAATTTTTTTAGGGTACCTCCCATAGACGCAAAGTGGGGGTGACTTTTTTTTCTCGACTAACCCTATAGTGTGGGGTATCATTGGATAGGTATTTAAAAATGAATACGGGTTTGCTAAAACCATTTTTTAATAAAGTGAATATTTTCGGAGATATTCACTCCGAAAGTTCAAAATAATGTGTCCCCCTCTAACTTTTGAACCGCACGTCTAAAGAATATAAAAAAAAATCACGTAAGTTAAACTTAATAAACACTTTCTAGGAAAATTATTTTCAACTTAATCAGTTGAGCAGTTTTTAAGTTTTTGTAAAAAAATATTTCTAAACTAAGATTGTAATTTAACCGCCATTGCAAGCATTTTTTTTCTTAAAGTACCTATAAGATCAAGCTAACAGTATCTTCTTTCAAATAAAAAAATATATTACATCTGAAAAACAATCACCATACATACTAATTCTAGTAGACTGCAGTACATTAGTTACCCAATTCGCCGATAGATGGCGCTGTACTGCCATGTACTGCTGTATTCAAAGATTTTTTCGTACCAGCTACGGAACCCTATCTTGGGCGTGTCCGACAAGCTCTTGGCCGGTTTTTTAGCATTAGAAATAAGGTAAACAATCATGATGACTCTTTTTTATTGAAAACCGCTTTGAAAAAATAGTAACTGTTACTTATGAAACCAAAAGATTGTAAATCCATCCTTGCTAATTCATCTTGCTTGTCCATTCCTTGCTAATAGTTACACATTTACTGTGACTTATATTTTTCAATAGTGCTTTGCTTTTTGATTGCAAATAAGATAGTGAATGAATGAAATGAGTGAGTGAATGAAAATGTGAGTTACCTATATGATCTTATAATGAAAAACTTACGCAATACTATGCATATTAAAATTTTTCTTTTTTTCATAATAACCTATTTTTGAAATAAAACAATTTGGAACTGATATGAAACATTCGCAATAAAAAATTCGATATTTTATAAATAGCGAAAAATATGCTTATCTGATTTAAATAAAATAGATCAAAATATTTTTTTATTTTCTGTTTTTTTTTGAACTTGATATATTTTCCTAAATTATTCTTATTGAAATAGGTTGAAGAAATTTTTAGTCAATCTTGTAATTCTATGTTGAGTCTGTTGAACTTACTATCGGTACGAATAAATGTCAAAATCCCGCTGTCATTACATGAGGCGTTGTTGTGTGCGTGACCTCAACTCTGGTGGCGTTACCTATACTTTTAGTCTGCTCAAATTCCGTACGACTCTTCGGTTCAAGAGAGCTAACTTTGGGGCGGCAGGTGTAAGCTTAAATTGCCTTCGGAATCCAAAAGCTTAATGGTTTCTTGACCTGGAATAGGTATATCTATATTTTCAGAATAATTTTAATAATTTTTGACATTGGAAGACTATCCCCAATATTTTTTCCTTTTTTAATTTTTTTGTGACACTTCCACCGAACGTAGTAATAATATATAGTTAAGATGTTTAGTTTTAGTTTTTTTTTTAACTAAGGGACCCCATACATCCCTGTAGGTATTTTTGTTTTTTTTTTTTTTATATGTAATTTCTTTATAATTTTATCTTTTAGTTTATAATATGTTTATTTTGTTTGGAATTATTTATTTTTTTTGTGTTTGAAAAGATGATTTTCTGCCAATTTTCTTGCGGTGCATTCTTCTTGGCAATGATGGTCCTTGCGAAAGCGCTGGTAGTTTAAAAAAACCGGTCAAGAGCGTGTCGGACACGCCCCAGATAAGGTTCCGTAGCAGGTACGAAAAATCTTTGAATACTTTATTAAAGTGGTTGTTTTGGTCCCAACGTCGGCGGTACAGCGCCATCTATCGGCGAATTGGGTAACTAATCTACTGCAGTCTACTAGAATTAGTACCTATGTATGTTGATTGTATTTCAGATGTAATATATTTTTTTATTTGAAAGAAGATACTGTTAGCGTGATCTTATAGGTACTTAAAGAAAAAAAATGCTTACAATGGCGGTTAAATTACAATCTTAGTTTAAAAATATTTTTTTACAAAAGCTTAAAAACTGCTCAGCTTGGAAATAATTTTCCTAGAAAATTTTTATTAAGTTTAACTTACGTGATTTTTTTCATATTTTTTAAACGTGCGGTTCAAAAGTTAGAGGGGGGACACATTATTTTGAACTTTCGGAGTGAATATCTCCGAAAATATTCACTTTATCAAAAAATGGTTTTACCAAACCCCTATTCATTTTCAAATACCTACCCACTGATAGCCCACACTATAAGGTTATTCGAGAAAAAAAGTCACTCCTACTTTACGTCTATGGGAGGTAACCTAAAAAAATTTTTTTAGTTTTTTTTATTTAATCACTTTGTCGGCGTGACTGATATATATATTCATGCCAAATTACAGCTTTCTAGTACTAACAGTCTCTGAGCTTAGCTGCGGACGGACAGACAGGCAGACGGACAGACATGGCGAAACTATAAGGGTTCCTAGTTGACTACGGAACCCTAAAAGGTGACATGTAATGGTTATTTGTGATACGAGGTTGGTAAGTAAGGTTTTTACAAATGAGTTGACGAGTGATAAACCCGAGCCGCACCAAGCATTACTCAGTTTTGTATATTTATACGTTTTTCTACGTATAAATCGATATTTTTTATTTTTGTAATTTTAAACTCTGCTTGTAAACTTTTAAAATGAAGAATTAAAAAAACTGTAAAAAAAATCGCACTAGTGCAGTAAAATAAACTTACGAGCCAAGTATAAATCCTTTGAAAGTGAATTTTTCGAGCAAATGTATTGAAAAAGAGCCCTTTACGGCCTACTTGCAGAATAAAAGTTTTGATTTTGATTTTGACAACTAATGATCATCGAATGGTAATGAGGTTTATCCGAGCGGTCAAAACGCTTGAATATTCACCCAGGAACGAGGGGCCGGGAATGATGCCCAGGGATCTCTAAACCGGGATTAAAAACAACTCCCGCGCATGCGTCGTCTCACTCGCCGCCATGCTGCGCGCCGCTCTAGTACTCTGCCTCGCCACTCGGGTGAGTTCCATACATACATTCATAATTAGGGGTTGGGCGGATTAACGTCATTGTGTTAACATTAATATGGTCATACTAAAAATGAACTCTATTCACCGATAATAGAATTCATTTTCAGTATAAGGTGTTAATTACTGGCCACCCTTCAAGAACTGGCCACGTTATACTAAATTGAATTCTGTTTGTAGGGGAACAGAGTTCATTTTCAGTATGAGGGAGCCAGTTATTGGCGATTTACCCCATGTGTCCATAATTAATTAAATAATTAATCAATTAATACCACCACTAGGCCACTTCGTAGTCAGGTTCTCTAACCAATAGCCATTTGACGACCAAATGACGTCATGGAAGCTTGAAGTCCCGAGTTCGATTCCCGCGTCGGGGCAGATATTTGTGTGAAAAATACGAACGTTTCTTGGGTGTTTAGTATGTACTTATCTATAGGTATAGTGTGTTTATCCATTGCCTAATAGTACGCATAACCGGCACAACGCAAGCTAAGCTACTTTGGAACTAGGTAAATCTGTGTACATCTATTTATTTTATTTATTTATTTATTTATTTCATGCAGTTGACAATCCTATGCTTACAGTGAAAACCAAAACGCCTACATTGCTATTAAAATGTTACATAAACACATAAAAGTTACATTAAAAAAGAGGAAAATAAAAAAAGTTTACAATAAAATAAAATAAAAACACATTACTAACAAAATAAATTGCAAAACACATAATTAAACACATAATACATTGACACGTGATATTTAAAAAACCGGCCTAGTGCGAGTCGGATTCGTGCACGAAGGGTTACCATTATCTATAAAAACGGCAAAAAAAATCACGTTTGTTGTATGAGAGCCCCCTTAAATATTTTTTTATTTTAATTTAGTTATTTTTTTTTTAATGTTTTTTTTTTTTAGTTTTTTTTTTTTTGTTTTTTAGTTATTTTTTTTTTTTGTGTAGGTAGGCCTCCAACAAGATGGAGCGACGACCTGGTGAAGGTAGCGGGAACGCATTGGATGCGGATGGCACAATGCCGATCTGTTTGGCGAGCCTTGGGGGAGGCCTATGTTCAGCAGTGGACGTCTTTCGGCTGAAATGATGATGATGAATGATGATTTATTTTTAAAGTGAATATATATATAACTAAATACTCTGTGAATATTTCAAGCGTCTACCTGTTGCCGTTATCAATATCGAGCAAAAACGAGCAAAAAATCACGTTCGTTGTATGGGAGCCCCCTTAAATATTTATTTTATGCTGTTTTTTAGTATTTTTTGTTATAGCAGCAATCGAAATGCATCATCTGTGAAAATTTCAACTGTCTAGTCCCGTTTAGTATAATACTTAATTAAAAAAAAATACAAAACCATTGGCCACTTTTGTTTCAGACAATTCTAATTGTACGTCATCTTAGTGCAGTTAAATTCTTTTGTTTCTGATAGAATTAGATGTCTCCCTAAATGCTCTATTTAGATACTCTTAAAATTTACCTATACAGCAACGATGGTTAAGCCTCTTGTTACTCGCGTTCTTAAGATAAAATTAATGTACCATATGTACGTGATTATAAATGTTTATTGCTTCATAATGTGCTAGCTATTTTTAGGGTTCTGTACTTCAAAAGGAAAAGGGAACCCAATAGGATGGCACTGTTGTTCGTCTGTCTGCTATTACCATTTATCTCAGTCCAGTGGATGTTTCAAGTTTAAATTCATAAAGATGAGGTCGGCAGTCCCTTGGAGCTACGAAATTATTTATTTATTTGTTGAAAGCAAGTATAAATTGATAGTATTTTATGCAACTGTATCGTAAACGTAATAGGGGTCTTTAAAACACGAGTGTGTTTCATAAAGGTTCACATGAGTGTTTTAAGGCCTTATTACGTACCGCAAGGAATAATGGTCGACTAAAATTAAATAATACTAACGTATTTGCCGCGTATTAGTGCGGATCCCTGAGCTGGCCTCTATCCGACACGCACTTGGCCGCTTTTTAAAACCTTTTTATCAACTTGCAATGTATGTATATTTTAGTATGTACGGGTCAAATCTTGGAAGCTGAATTTGATCCATTTCCAGTGGTCGGATTACTTGAAATTTGGCATACTTATATGTAGGTTGGATGACAATACAAGTAGGTACAGTCAACAAAAAGTACAGTCAGCGAAAAACTTGCATTAAAAATGAAATTTTTAACAAAAACTTATTATAAATGAAGATAAGTAGGTACTTAAACTTATTATTTCCTCAAACCACTAGTCAAGGGAAAAGTCACGCAATTAACTTGTGTCATTTGTTATTGTTAGGTATATCGCGTTATCTTGTTTATATTTCGCGAAAAAACAGGTTTTTTTAATTTACTTAATGGAAATAGACACATAGTGGAAATACACATAAACATATTTTTATTAGCTGTTTACCCTGACGCTGTCTGTGAAGTTTGTTTATAATAATAATAATAAAGGCGTAGAGATATGACGACCCCATCGCCCGCTGGTGTTGCGGTGTCACCAGCGCAGTCAGTCAAAAGGCGTAGTGATGTGACGACGTCATCGCCCGCTGGTGTTGTCGTGTCACCAGTGCAGTCAGTCATCGCAGGGCGGCTTGTGGCGAGCTGTTGGTGCGTAGCGACACCACGAACCCGAGACCTCCATGGGTACACACACATACACACATGCGCTTATACACACACGCACACACAGTTACACACCCACCCCGCCTCTAGTTTGCCTTTGTTGGCCGCCTAGAGTGGAGCGCAAGAGCTAAATGCTCGAAGGATGGATGTTTTTCCGTATGTGGCGAGTTGGCATTTTGAAGTTTAAAGTCCAGGAACACCTCTCCATCCTTAGCCGTTCACACCAATGTTGTCGCCTCGTTGCCCCGAGCGGGCAATAGTTTGAGGGGCCCATTTAGTGAATGGCGAGTCACCGCCTACCAAAAGTTCAATTTATGAGATATTGAAATGGTAGGTGTCCGTTATCTCACTCCATAGCCCGGTAATCCTGTCCACAACATCCCAACCTCATAGCCAATTGCATGTCGCTTCCTACCTGGCAATAGTTTGGCAACTGTGGAGGACTGTCCGCTAGCACATCCTCATGGTGTATTAGGGGATAGACCTCCATAGTTGCGCCCATCTCATTTATATTATATGGTACCAAAGGCCTCTTCATGCTGGCTTCGGCCCCATGAATGCCTTTCAAATGACCGGGTCCCCATGGGCCCGTGATCGGAAACCCGTACCAACAATAACAATAATAATAATTTCTTTATTTAGGTATAACCCATTCATTACGCAATATTTATAATATGTAAAAGTAAAAAATAAAATGCAAATAATAAAAAGCATAGTCAGACAACAATATTTAAGGTCATGCAATATTCTTTATTCTCGGATCGGTGCAAGGCAGTCCAATGCCTTTTAAATCCTTCATTGAGGTCGTCATACTCCAATCTCAAAATCTCATTCCCAGTCCCACTCAGTCGATCTAGAAAAGAGGCAGATCTAGCACGTAGACTAGACCCCTTCCAGCCCTGAACACCATCATCTCTGTTTTTGTAGCATTATACTTTAAACCATGTAAGTTAAGTACTATATTTTTCACAAATTGCCAAAAGTTTTGTAATCCATTTATTGAGGGGCTGAGAAGCACCATATCATCCGCATAGCTCAGGTTGTTAACACACACGTTACCAATATGACATCCGGTCCCGGAACCTCTCAGCTTCTCAATAAGATCGTTCATATACCTATAGATTGAAGAGGTCCGGAGAGGTCAACCCTCCTTGGCGCACTCCACAATCTAATCTAAAATCATTAGACACCGAGTCGCCCCATCTTACATTATTAGTTTGGTTTCAACAGATTTATCACATCCCTATTCATGTCGGCCTTTTCCAGTTTGCTCCAAAGTAGTTTATAATTATCTAAATCAAAAGCGCGACTCAGATCTAGACAGCAAGCGTATACTGTAGTATCCCTATTAACATAATAGTCCACAGTATACTTAAGATTTAGTATTGCAGAATCTGTTGAAAGACGGTCGGAAACCGAACTGTGCATCCTCTATTTTTAAACTCTCCGCAAGTACGGGCTGCAGGAGCCTCTCTTAATATCTTACTCACTGTGGTACCAAGTGAGACCGGGCGATAATTATTCAGACAAGAAAGATCTCCAATTCGGATTTATGTCTAGCCCGCGGGAACTAGGTATGAAATCTTCCGGTATAATACTGGGTCTCTATGGTCTATTTTATTATTCATAAAGTGATTTATTTCTGAAAATCGCATCGCATCTATGTTAAGCCCTCTATCGATAGACATTCTACACTCCTTCGGAACTAACCACTCATCTGGACCAAGAGATGGCGCTACTGGGCCAACTTTAACAAAATAGGTATGAAGTAACTTTTTTGTATTTATTTTTCAAATTCATTTTTTATTTCTTTTACGGTCATCCCGTGAAACCATATATTTCATACTAAATACAAACTGAAATATAGATGCACAGAAAACACCTCAGAAAAAAGACCAATGCTGGGAATCGATTCCCTCTCGATAGAGGGCATATTCAAATTCAAATTCAAATTCAAATAATTTATTTCGGACTTTGAGTCCATAGTATTAGTAGTGTTAGTATAGTAGAAGTATTAGTAGTGTTAGCATAGCATAGATGCGCGCTTTATCACTGCATAAGGTGATTATTTAACAGATTGAAATGTACGATGTATGGGAAAAATTCGTGTCTAACCTCTAGACCAATGGTGGTGTAGGGGTATGGCACACAGCACGGAATGCTGAGGACCTGGGTTCGATTCCCAGCATTAGTCTTTTTTCTGGGTTTTTTCTGTGCATCTATATTTCAGTTTGTTTTTAGTATGAATATATCTTTGTTACTGTCTACCCGTTTTGTTTTTATTATTATGTCTGTCTTATCATTTGCTCCGAGAGTCAACAACACTTATAGTACCTACCTAGTTTTAATTTACTTCCATTTCTTTATAGCCCGACAAAATCGTGCGCGGCTCTCCGCGGAACCCTGTCGCAGTCAGCATTAATAAAAATGCAGCATTGGCCGCACTTATTAAAAACAATCTCGTTAAGGACAGCAGTACCTCTACCATGAGTTACACTAGTTTACAGTGACCGTACCTAGCGAGTAAATGATTTGTGTGGAGAATTGTACTTCCGTAAGTAACCGCTAGAGGCGCTGTACACGATTCCCCATACAAATCATTTACGCCGTCGCTAGCGAGTACGGTCACTGTATACTAGTGTAACTCATGGTAAAGGTCTGTACGCTTAGTATAAGTTTTCCTTCACTTCAATACTTCTCGATCGCGTTTACGTAAAAAATTCAATTACTAGGGAAACTTGGACAGCGCCTCCGCGCGCGCGCGTCTATGTTTCCATAGAATTGAAATTTTTACGTAAACGCGATCGAGAAGTATTGAAGTGAAGGAAAACTTATACTAAGCATACTGTACGCTTAGTATAAGTTTTACTTCACCAAAATACTTCTCGATCGCGTTTACGTAAATATTTCAATTCTATGGAAACATGGACGCGCGCGCGCGGAGGCGCTGTCCATGTTTCCATAGTAATTGATTTTTTTACGTAAACGCGATCGAGAAGTATTTTGGTGAAGTAAAAGTTATACTAAGCGTACTGTATGCTTAGTATAAGTTTTCCTTCACTTCAATACTTCTCGATCGCGTTTACGTAAAAAAATCAATTACTAGGGAAACATGGACAGCGTCTCCGCGCGCGCGCGTCCATGTTTCCATAGAATTGATTTTTTTACGTAAACGCGATCGAGAAGTATTGAAGTGAAGGAAAACTTATACTAAGCGTATGAGGCTCCCTGCGACAGGGTTCCGCCGGGCGCCGCGCACGTGCTTGGCAAGGTATACTAGCTATACAACGGGGTAATGCGGCAAGTGTTTTTGGTACGTTAATAGGCCCAGGTTCAAATCAGCCTGGAGGATATTCTGTTTAGGTTATCATTTAGTCCTGATATTTTTATTTTTTACTAGCTATTGCCCGCGACTCCATCCGCGAAATATAGGGGTATAAAAAATAGAAAAAAGACCTATTCTCAGATTTGCCGAATATACATATACGTTGATGAAAAAGTTGCATTAATCCACTAACAATCATGAGTCTTGTTGTCACTTGAATAAACAGGGTTATTTTTAATTCACTGACATCCTCTTAACCCTGAATTCCTATCACTCAAACAAATGTTTTTTGTTTTACGACTTTTTAAAATGAAGCACTTTTTTTCCCATACAAATACACAGAGTATCGTAAAAATAAGAGGCAGAATCAAATTTTCAAAACGTTATTACACCAAAAATATTAAGTTATGACAAAAGCCGTAAAACAAAAAACATTTGTTTAAGTGGTAGGAGTTTAGGATTAAAAGGATGCTAGTGAATTACAAATAACCCTAAATAAGTAAATTTTAACTAAATTTAAATTAAATTAAACCTCTGATTGGCTGAATAAAATTAAAAAACCGGCCAAGTGCGAGTCGGACTCGCGCACCGAGGGTTCCGTACAAATTTATATGTATCTATGAACATCCAGTCTTAGCAGACCCCTGCTCCTAAGCAAAATGTGCGCAGTGTGGGATTATTGTAGATTGGTTACTGATATAAACAGAAAGACAAAAAAAAATATGATTTTCGCATATTTTCCTTTATCTGTGCTATAAGTAAGACCTTGCTTCGTACCAAATTTCAAGATTCTGAGTTCACGGGAAGTACCCTGTAGGTTTTGATTCCCTTGCGAGTTTCGAAAATATGCGGAAATTTGCGGCATAAACGGCTGTATCTTTTGATTGCGTTGGCTTAGAAGTTTGATTTTATCACAGCTCCAAGGGACAGTAGACCTGAGTATTTGATATAAATTTCAGCTTGATACCTCCACGCGATCCTAAGAAAAAGGGTCTTGATAGACGGACGGACGGACGGACGGACGGACAACAAAGTGATCCTGTAAGGGTTCCGTTTTTTCCTATTGAGGTACGGAACCCTAAAAATCGTTCAAGCCGTTGCGGAGGAGTTTGATAACGAACACCGTGAAACGAGATTTTTATAGATTAGAGAAGATTATAGTTTTAATTCAACTTTACCAATTGTGACGAATAATAAAAATATTTATATCTTCCAAACATGTTTTGGTGGACAATTTAGCTATGAAAGTGTGTGGGTGAGCGTATGCCTGTGTGAGTTGTTAGAGATTGCATCGAAACGATAAGGCCGCCTATTGCTTTATCTTGTATATTCCATGTACTTGTTTTTCTGTATTATTTTCTATGTGGTGTCCAGTCAACTGCAAAGAGGTCGATACGGCCAAAGTTACAAAAACATGTAATCACGACTCTATTGAGTTAACGTTAAGGGTCGTGTATAGATATGGGTCATACACAGTTAAAGGTCTATAGCCAATATTCTTTAGTCAAGTCTACATCATCGGCGGGTGCGACGCCTGGCCATAGGGCCATTTAAATTAATCTTAAGTTTAACGACCGCTTTAGCCTAGTTGGTAGTGACCCTGCCTACGAAGCAAGAGGTTTTGGGTTCAAAACCCGGTAAGGGCATTTATTTGTGTGATGAGCTCGAATATTTATTCCTGAGTCACAGAATATATAATAGTACTGACGTACAGAATGGAAACGGTCCGCCCCGCACCGATTCGAATTACCCCACCCCTCAAGGCGCAGATAGCCGGAAACCGCCAGAAACCAGAAGAGTGCGCGCGCGATGTATGTAGGCGTACGCGTGTACAGACGTCGTCGTGCTTATGTAGATTCAAGAACGCGTATTTGTACGTCATGTCCGCCGCGTGCCTGAGTTATGGATGTTTTCTATGTATTTAAGTATTTATTTATTTATATAAGTATGTTTATCGTCGTCTAGTACCCATAGTACAAGCTTTGCTTAGTTTGGGACTAGGTCGATTTGTGTAAGATTGTCCCCTAATATTTATTTGTTTTTTTATTTATTTTTAAGTTTGCTGACTTGGAGTCGCTAGTTTTATGTCCAACCTTATTAGAGCCCAGTTGCATAACAAAAACTAATATTACAAGCGGAACTCTCGCTTCAGTTATATTAACTAGAAAGGGAGTTCCACTTGTAATATAAGTTGTACTTTGTTATGCAACTGGGCCCAGGTAGTCGCTCCATCTTGTCGGATACCTACCTACACTGCGGACGTCATTCGAGAACCATTTGGGCCTACGCTAGCTGCAAAGAGTATTGTAATATTATATGAACAAGAGTGGCAACTCTATGGTCAAATAAGCATGTATGGAAGGTGCTGCCGCCCTACGGCTGGCTACTCAAGAACTAATGTGACGTATCTATAGATGTATACCTATCTATATGTATATGTTGGTAGTGATGTACAGCTATAGATTCGCGTAATTTTAATTGATAGGCTAATTGCCACTATTCGTATTTTAGCCGTCTAATTCAAATCAGCATATACGAAGTATAAGCGGCTAAACCCGATTTACATTATACGGCTAAAATACGAACATTGACAAGTGGCCTACCAATTAAAGTCCTTGACCGTACAATTTGGTACGCCATGGCCATGGCCGATGAATGACAACTGACAAGTTTGACAAGTCAACCAAGATGGCCGTTAATTTAGTTCTTCGTCCAAACACCTAACACCAAAGGTCGCTGTAGTCGCATGAAAAGTGTGATATATGTAAGTGTGCCCCGCCTGGCTAGCTGACGCAGACGCCCGCCGCGTGCGCACGCTCGCGGGTCAAACCTACCTAAAATCCGTCGCACGCGCCCCCGCCTTTTAAGGTGGAACGGCACGCTCTAGGCGCGAAATTCAAACTTTTTACAGTTTTTAATTTATTGTGGGTAAACGGTGTAACTGTTTAACTTCATATGGTACTTGCGCTTGTAAAGCAGTGTTCTTTATATTATTGTGTAAAGTTTTTTAAGAATAAAACTATTAGCTTGAAATGAAAGTTGTCAAAACATTGTAAGTCCGAATTTTTATGTTTGACAACTTTTATATCAAGCTAACAGTTTTATTCTTAAAAGCTTTACACAATACTATAAAAAAACAGTGTTTTACAACCGCAAGTACCATATGAAGTTAAACAGTAACACCGTTTACCCACAATAAATTAAAAACTGTAAAAAGTTTGAATTTCGCGCCTAGAGCGTGCCGTTCCACCTTAAGCGCTGTTCATACAATTTCTTATTAGACTGGCGTCCGTTCCGGGTAATCCGCGTCAGCTAGCGGAGGCCCTGAGGCCCCATCGGCTATCAGTCTACGAGCGATGTGCCCTGCCCAATGCCACTTGAATTATATCTTGAATATTTTTGTTGAGGTTGACGATTTCAATGCATTCAATGCATTTTTTTATGAAGGCGGTTGACTTCGGTTTAAGGGCCTGTCCGCACAGCGATATTACACCGCGCGGTTTTTTATTCGAAATTCTGTAACACATTGAATCTTATGGACGTAGCCGCGCCGCTTAAAGCGTTCATTTGTTTTCAGAACTACCGTCAAGCTTAAAAATAATCGATCGTAATGACCTTGTTTTCTTAAATTCAGTACTTTTATGAATGTCTTTAGGAAATACGGCTTCCAAGTGCGTTGATTTTTGTGTTTTACCTTTCAAGATGGCTTCGAGTGTCACAGTGCCCAAGCTGAAGCTGAACGATGGAAGGGAAATACCGGCCATCGCGCTTGGCACTTATTTGGGATTTGATGCAGTAAGTAACGCTAATTATTAATAGTAGGTACCTAATAAGGTCATTATTCGAGCGTTTCAACCGCCTCACTTTCGTGGTCAGAGGCCGTATTATCTAACGCTTTTGGCGCTTGCCTTCGCTTTCACCATCTCTTTCTGTCATCATCTTCTACCATATGGTAGAAAGAAATAGTGAATGCGAAGGCAAGCGTCAGAAACGTTAGACAATAAGCCTGCAGGTCACGTTTTCTACGAATCGGCTGTAGATTACGATGGCGTTTTCGGTTATTTATTAGAGGTCCTGTACCTACTTCTACCACATACCTATTTAAAAACTGTATCAGAATCTCTTGCCGTTTCTACAACAAAGTATCCAATAGTAGAAATTTTGCTGTAGTCTCTTTTTTTAGGGTTCCGTACCCAAAGGGTAAAAACGGGAACCCTATTACTGAGGCTCCGCTGTCCGTCCGTCTGTCACCAGGCTGTATCTCGGGAACCGTGATAGCTAGAGAGTTGAGATTTTCACAGATGATGTATTTCGGTTGCCGCTATAACAACAAATACTAAAAAATGGAATAAAATAAATATTTAAGGGGCTCCCACATAAGAATAAATAATAACAGAGTAGAAGGGAAACTCTCGCTCCGGCCGGACTCAAGGTCACGATATTAGAGTACTCGCTATGCGGGAACTTAGTCAGGGTGTCACGGCAGGCGTCGCTGAACGCGCGTTTGGCTGTACTGTTTGCGCGTTGGTTTTATAACAATGGCGTCAAGTTATTGTGGTGTATTTGGGTGTGTAAATAATGGAAAAACGATGCCACACTTAAATTTTTTTAGTTTGCCCAAATATGATGAGCGGTAAGTAATATTTTCTGAATATTATTTCGTTTTCGTACCTAATTCATCAAAAAGACATGAACAGTTCTTTTTGTGTAGCCAATTGGGATGCACCAAAAAAAATAACCTATAGTTTTTATATTTTTTTTGGAAAGAACAGGATATTTTAAGACACCATTTTCATCGATTTTGAATTTGGTTTAGTATTTAATTTTTTATATTTTTTTTTTAGAAATACGTTGGATGACGTCACAGTGAGAGAACCACGTTCCATAGCCTAGAAAAATTCAAGTCGTACATAACATAATCTGTGGCACTACCACGGCACTACTGAGACCCTACTACGAAGTGCATAATTCGAACTTCGTTTCATGCCGTCCCGCTCACGCTAATATGATTTGACACGAGAGTGAGAGGGATGATACGATACGAACTTCGAATTTTGTAGTAGTGCCCCTGATTTGTTTTGTCACTGTCAATATTAAAGCACGGCTTAGGGTCCTAAATGAACCATGACAAAATAGTTTTATTTATTTCTCTTCTTTTAGCTTCGATTATTCCTGTTTGCTTAATGGTGTGATAGTAAATAGATATTTTTTATTAAAATCTGATATTTAAATTCTTTCATATTTACTTGTAACAGTACAAGGGACAGAGAGGGCTCGCTATCCATACTGCTCGCCGACATGGTACTCGCATGGTTATCGACCCCTCTCTGCCAAGTATATCTCAACCAACCCCTTCGCCTGCCGCTTTGGGGTCTACAGTAGCACCCGCTGTTGAAAAATCCCTCGCGGAAAGACTAGGACTGTTGAAGGCTTCAGTAACAGTTGTAAAAAGAATACCCCGTGGTGCGCGCATATCAGTTGCAGGTTGCCTCACCAAGTGTATAGCCAAGGTCGTAGCGGAAAACTCAATTCAAGCCTGGGAGAGTCTTCTCACGTTTCCTTACTTAGTGCTACATGCCGACAAGTCAAAAAAAGCCTCGCTTACCACTCAATTAAAGAATAATTCTTCATCAGCTTCAGATTTACCTGGTATCCATCAAATCCGTCGTAACAACCTCTCAAATTCTTTAAATTCTAAAATAAAATCAATAGAAAATAAACTTTCAGAAGGAAATGTGAGCGGAGCGGCCCGACTTTTGTTCTCTCGCGACGACTTGGCTGCGCACTGCGCCAAAACCTACGCTGCCTTGTTAGATAAACATCCCTCCCCTCCTGCCTCCTTGAAGTTGCCAGATCCACCCGCCTCTGACGACTCTGCAGTCACCGTTTCTGAGGATGCAGTCCAGCTGGCCATATCGTCGTTCCCCAATGGCTCTGCTGGCGGATTAGATGGATTGTCTCCCCAGCACCTGAAAGACCTGACCATAGCGTCTCTGGGCGACACAAGATCTGCCCTTCTCAAAGAGCTAACAGCGCTTATAAATCTAATGCTTTCGGGTTGCGTGAACAAGGAGATAGTATCACTGCTGTACGGAGCCAACCTAGTAGCTCTCTCGAAGAAGGATGGTGGTATCCGCCCAATAGCTGTGGGCGCCTGGCTTCAAAACTTTGCTGCCGGAAAATTCATCAAAAACTAGCAAATAATTTTAAGCCCCAGCAGCTGGGATTTGGCGTCAAAGGTGGTTGTGAGGCGGCTGTCCACGCTGCGCGCACTTTCTTGAATCGTCCCGACTATGAAGTTTTTGTCAAAATCGACGTCAAAAATGCTTTTAATTCGGTTGACCGTGGTGTTCTGTTAGCTGAAGTCAAAAAAGAGGTTCCAGAACTTTACCCTTATTTATGGCAATGCTACGGAGCACCTTCAAAATTACTTTTCGGTGACAAAATTATTTTATCGAACATGGGTTGTCAACAGGGAGATCCGCTTGGGCCCGCCATTTTTAGCTTAGCCATTCACCCCATCATCTCTAATCTAAATGAATTAAGCTATAACAATTAAGAAAAAATAACAAAGAATAAAACTTAACTATAAACTAAAAATATTACAAACTAAATTAAAAACTACACTAGATCTAAACAAACAAAAATAATACTATTACAAACTAAATTAAAAACTAAACTATATATAAAAAAGGCCCCTGCGGCATTGTGCCGAAGATGCTGGCAGCATTTCCTCGTTGAATCGCTAGGCTAAATTCAAAATTTAATCTTTGGTATCTAGACGATGGTTCTCTGGGTGGAGACGCTTTAACTGTTTTACAAGATATCCACCAAATCATTTCAAAATTTTTCGATATTGGACTCTCTTTAAACTTCACAAAATGCGAAATTTATTTACCGAGTCATCTTTCTTCAGAAAAGAAAATCGAGATTTTAACAAACTTTAATGCGGTTCTGCCTAATATTTCGGTCCATTCAAATTCATCTCTCACACTTTTAGGCTCACCCATTTTCGATGAACAATCAATCCGGTCATAAACTGTAAATTAAATTTATTCAATAGTACATCTGACATGCTTTTTCAGTTAAATCCTCACATGGCCCTTTTTATTATTCGGTTCTGCTTATTTACACCAAAATTCATGTATCTACTTCGCAGTTGCCCGATTTGGAAATTTCCGTCCATTCTCTCATCCATTGACGATTCTCTCCAGGCAACTCTATCCAAAATTCTTAACATTACATTCAATACTCTTTCGTGGTCTCAAGCGGTTCTCCCCATTCGTTTTGGTGGTTTAGGTGTTCGCTCATCATCCAGTGTGGCATTACCTGCTTTCCTGTCTTCCGCCTACAGCTCGCTGTCTCTCGTCAGTATTATTTTAAATAATCCACAAATACCTGTCGATGAGTTAGCCTGCCTGGCGGAGGCCGAGAAAGCTTGGTGTGACTCGTGCCCTGGTGTGGACACCCCCACCGTTAAAAAGATCCAGCGGGCCTGGGACACCCCTCGCCTTAACGCGACTCACGCTTCCCTTCTCGAAAACTGTCCGGACGATTCGGAACGCGCCCGTCTGTTAGCTGTTTCCACACCCGAGGCAGGCCATTGGCTGAACGCCTTGCCATCGAGGAATATTGGAACTATTCTGGACCCAAGTACTTTGCGGATAGCAATTTCCCTAAGACTTGGGGCCAGAATATGCATTCCTCACATCTGCGCTTGTGGCAAAAACGTGGATCAACTGGGACGACATGGGCTTTTATGTGTTAGGAGCGCCGGCCGTATGTACCGTCATGGCACCATAAATGACTTAGTACGTCGGTCGCTTGCCACCGTGTCAGTGCCTTCGGCTTTAGAGCCGGCTGGCATGGCAAGGGACGATGGCAAGCGTCCAGACGGGGTCACACTGGTGCCGTGGAAGCTCGGTAGGGCTCTGGTGTGGGACGCTACATGCGTTGATACTTTCGCTCTGTCCCACATCAAGGCAACTAGCTCACAAGCCGGCGCTGCGGCTGATCAGGCCCAACTCCTCAAGCGCCGCAAATACTCATCTTTATCAAAGGATTACGAGTTTGCTGCGCTTGCTGTTGAGACCTTAGGGCCTTGGTCAGCCGACATGAAGTCCTTCATAAAGGCCCTTTCTTCCCGGTTGGTCGACACCTCTGGGGACCCAAGAGCTGGCGCATATTTATCCCAGCGGATCGCACTTGCGATCCAAAGGGGTAATTCGGCCAGCATCATGGGAACCCTGCCACAGACAGATCTTTTGGACGGGGTATTCTTTTTATAATTTCTATTTTTATAGTAACATGTACATATTTAGCTAATTTTTCTTAGGTAAGTTATCTTTATCTTCTTTATAGCTGTTAATTTCATGTGTTTATGTTTTTTTTATTTTATTTAATATTCCATTATTATTGTAAATAAAATGTTATTAAAAGACTATTTAATAGATGAGGTCTGTAACGTAGTAATTTAATAATTAAATTTGTAAAAATACATTGCGAGTATTGTATACATTTCGGACTTTATGATAAATGACAACTGTTTAAAGCCAGGTGTGCATCATGTGATTAAAGTTCTGTCTTTGTCACTCTTTGCTATTATAAGCAGGACAGCAACATTTCAAACTGTCAATTTGCTTTAGAGTGTAGACCTGCTTTATATCTGCCTTTGTGACGATTCACTGCAGGGGTCAAATGAAGGTCATTACTTAAATTTTCTTTATTTAATTCAGATTATCATATTTTTGGAATCTGATTTCTGAAAACGCTTCACAAAGCCTATTTCTCCAAACGGTTTTCGATTTATTATACGTACCAAAAATTGGGACATCCCAATTGTTTCACCCAATGGTGAAATTTAGCTTTTCGTCAAATCTTCGATAGCTCCGCCATCGGTCTTTGACCTTTTCTCGCTCTCCTCGCCTCGCGACGCGGTCGCGCAGCGCAGTAGCCACTGGCGCAAATATGATTTCAAAGTAAATAAAAACTTATATTTTAGCGATATTAATCTTTAGACGTAAGTAAGTAATATTTAACAGTAAGCAACCCTAGCAACACGCCTAGACGACAGAGGGGTGTAACGACGTGAGGGGGGAAGTAGGTATATAAATGGCGGCGTTTTGGACGCGGTCAAAAGAGATTCCCTTCTACTCTGTTATTATTTATTCTTATGGCTCCCATACAACAAACGTGATTTTTTTGCTCGTTTTTGCTCGATATTGATAACGGCAACAGGTACACGCTTGAAATATTCACAGAATATTTAATTATATATCGATTTTAAAAATAAATCATTAAATTATTATAATAAAATATTTAAGGGGGCTCCCACACAACAAACGTAATTTTTATAGATAATTGTACGGAACCCTTCGTGCGCGAGTCCGACTCGCACTTGACCGGTTTTTTATTATACTTATTACGAGCTGACCCGGCAAACATTGTTTTGCTATATAAATAATAGCCTACGACCACGAAGAGCTCTTTTATTAATGAACTACTAGCTGTTACATGCCCGCGGCTACATCCGCGAAGAATAGGGGTATAGAAAATAGCCTACGACCTATTCTCAGACCTACCAAATAAAGACAAAAAAGTTTCATGAAAATCGGTCAAGCTGTTTCGGAGGAGTTCTATAACAAACACCGTGACACGAGATTTTTATATACAAGTTTGTAAGGAACCCTCGGTGCGTGAGTCCAAATTGCACTTAACCGGCTTTTTATACTATCATCGGATTTGGAAGGACTATTGCCAAGCAGAGCAATACATTAGTAACGTAGACCTCTAACGATATTTTTCGTTTTATAAATAAGGTCGTCTAGAGGGTCTCACTCAATAATGATTTTTTATAAAGTAATCGTCTTTAAATGTGGTTATTTTGCGTTCGCAGACCCCTAGCCGATAGTCGTCGACCCCTGGGGGCATAACGACCCCATATGGACTGCTATGGCTATTACTGATTTAGAGACCCCTTGAAACATGATCTTCTGTTCTTCCAGGATGGAATCATTCCCTCAGAGAATCACCAAGTTCGCGACATAGTGATACGTGCTATCGACCTGGGATACCGGCACTTCGACACGTCTCCTGTTTACCAAACGGAGGGGGAGTTAAGGGAAGGGGTGGCGGCGAGAGTGAGCGCTGGTGTGGTGCAAAGGGGTGATGTGTTTATTACCACTAAGGTAAGTGTTTGCACGTTTTACAGGGTGCTAACAATACAATACAATACAATACAATACAAATATTCTTTATTGATCACCAAAAACAGTACAGTAACATTACAAAAATAAAAATTCAGGTAGACAATAGGCGGTCTTATCGCTAAAAAGCGATCTCTTCTAGACAACCAATTACTCAGAAATTAATAAATATCAACAGACTAATGTAGGTGGCAGAAATAACAGACAAGAGAAACGTAGTATTAACAGACAATAAATAATAAAATAAATACAAATATAATATAAATTTTATAAATAAACACATATATTCTATACAATACTTATACACTACATATACTTAATACAAAATATCAATCGAAAAATGTCAAAAGGCCGCATGTGAGAAAAGGAACTAACTTATGTACCAATATTTCTATGGCTTATAGTCTGGGGCCTGTTGCATACCAAAGTACAACTAATATTACAAGCGGAACTCTCGCTTCAGATATATTAACTAGAAAGGAAGTTCCGCTTGTAATATAAGTTGAACTTTGTTATGCAACAGACCCCAAAACAAGCTCATCAAAACAAGTTACTTTTATTCTCACAACTTTTTAAAATTTCAAAAGTCTCAATTTTCCATTACTAATTAAAGCAGTAATCCGTTTGGATGTTTACCTATGTATGAAGAGTTTGCGTTTTTTAGGGTTCCGTACCCAAAGGGTAAAAACGGAAACCCTATTACTGAGGCTCCGCTGTCCGTCCGTCCGTCCGTCCGTCTGTCACCAGGCTGTATCTCGGGAACCGTGATAGCTAGAGAGTTGAAATTTTCACAGATGATGTATTTCGGTTGCCGCTATAACAACAAATACTAAAAAATGGAATTAAATAAATATTTAAGGGGGCTCTCATACAACAAACATGATTTTTTTTGCTCGTTTTTGCTCGATATTGATAACGGCAACAGGTAGACACTTGAAATATTCACAGAATGTTTAATTATATATTGACTTTAAAAATAAATCATTAAATTAAAATAAAAAAAATATTTCAGGGGGCTCACATACAACAAACGTGATTTTTATAGATAATTGTACGGAACCCTTCGTGCGCGAGTCCGACTCGCACTTGGCCGGTTTTTTTTTAATTTTAAAAAGTTGTCTGAGTGAATGTGACTTGTTTTGATGAGTAAGTATAGTCCTGGAAATATTGGTACCTTATTTATTAGCACCTTATATTTTAACGTTAACGAAGATCAAAAAAACACGGTGTATAGGTAACGCCACCAGAGTTGAGGTCACGCACACAACCACATCTCATGTAATGACAGCGGGATTTTGACGTTTATTCGTACCGATAGCAACTTCAACAGACTCAACAGTGAATTACAAGATTGACTAAAAATTTCTTCAACCTATTTCGTTAACAATTATTTAAGAAAATACATTTAGTTCAAACAAAACAGAAAATAAAATATTTTGATTTATTTTATTTAAATCAAATAAGCATATTTTCGCTTTTTATAAAATACCGCTTTTTTTTTGTTGCGAACATTTCTTATCACTTTCAAATTGTTTTTATTTCAAAAATAGGTAATATGATAAAAGAAAAATTATAATATGGTATTGCGTAGGTATTTCACCTATAAGATCATAGTAATTCACATTTTCATTCACTCACTCATTTCATTCATTCACTACTTTTTTGCAATCAGTACTGTTGCTGTGTGTGTAATCATTCGCCTCAACTCTGGTGGCGTTAAGGTGGAACGGCACGCTCTAGGCGCGAAATTCAAATTTTTTACAGGTTTTAATTTATTTTGGGTAAACGGTATAACTGTTTAACTTCATATGGTACTTGCGCTTGTAAAACAGTGTTCTTTATATTATTGTGTAAAGCTTTTTAAGAATAAAACTGTTAGCTTGATATAAAAGTTGTCAAACATAGAAATTCGGACTTTCAACGTTTTGACAACTTTTATTTGTACTTTCGATATTCTGAATTTCGATATGTTAAGCGTCGATATTTCAATTGTAGGTATTATGGTTTTTCTGTAAATACATACCGCTTTGCAGGGACCACTTCAAGAAATTCTCGAGCATTCCATGAAGTGAGCAAATCTAGGATGTACTAGTAGCCACGACATGTATAAAATGTTCACTTTGTTTCAGCTATGGAACACCCACCACCGGAGGGAGCAAGTCGCCCAGGCGCTTCAGGAGTCGCTCAAGAATCTGTCCATGAACTATGTAGACTTGTACATCATGCACTGGCCTATGGGTATCAATGTAAGTATTTAGCATCTAATGACAAGCAGTGTCTCAAGTCAAAAGTCTTTGACCAGTGTGTGTTGCCAGTGATGACTTGGCACTGAGACGTGGCCGCTAACGAGGGGCCTCATAAGAAAGCTCAAAGTCACTCAGAGGGCGATGGAGAGGGCTATGCTTGGGGTTTCTCTGCGGGATCGCATTAGAAATGATGAAATCCGCGCAAGAATTAAAGTCACGGACATAGCTCGAAGAATCGCCAGACTTCAAGTAGCAGTGGGCAGGGCACATCGCTCGTAGAACTGACGGCCGATGGGGCCGAAAGTTTCGAGTGGCGGCCGCGGACCGGAAGACGCAGTGTAGGTAGGCCTCCAACAAGATGGAGCGACGACCTGGTGAAGGTGGCGGGAACGCATTAGATGCGGATGGCGCAGAGCCGATCTGTTTGGCAAGCCTTGGGTGAGGCCTATGTTCAGCAGTGGACGTCTTTCGGCTGAAATGATGATGATGATGATGTCAAACATTAGGTACTTCGCTAGTAATGGTTAGCCGTGGTGGCCCTAGTGGTTTGACCTATTGCCGTTCAAGCAGAGGGTACACGTGTTGTACAGAAGTGGATGGTTCTTACGTCTCATTACAGTAGAATTTCCAAAGAATATTGCACAATGTATTCATTTATCATTGTTTTACAGAAGGACTACACTAACAATGACGTGGATTTTATGGAGACCTGGCGAGGGTTGGAAGATGTCCAGCGGCTGGGGCTGGCCAAGTCCATCGGCGTCTCCAACTTCAACCAGCAGCAGCTGCAGAGACTCCTCAATGAGAGCAGCATTAAGCCTGCTGTCCTGCAAATTGAGGTAAGTAAACAATGGGATACATATAGTTAGGTTAGGCAATCAAGTATGGCAGTCGAATTGAAATATTAAGATTTGATTACCATTTCCGTTTCCGTTCCTATTCCCGATCTCGTTCTTGTTCTCGCCCCCGTTCCTATTCCCATTCCTCAGCCAATTCCCATTCCTCAGCCAATTCCCATTCCCGTTACTATTTTCATTCCATTTCCCATTCCCACACACATTCCCATTCCCATTCCCATTCCCATTCCCATTCCCATTCCCATTCCCATTCCCATTCCCATTCCCATTCCCATTCCCATTCCCATTCCCATTCCCATTCCCATACTCATAGTCTTACTTATTTTCACCAACATTCCTATTTTCGTTCTTGTTCCCATTCCCATACTCATCCTCATAATCATACTGATCTTCGTCTTCATTATCATACATACTCATCCTCACACTCATACTCGTCCTCATCATTCATCCAGCTACTTATCTCATCCTCATGTCATACCCATTTTCACTATTATTCTAATTCAAATTCACACAAATTATTCTTCTACAGATCCACACGCAAATGGTCCAGGCCCCTCTGGTTTCCTTCGCCCAATCCCAGGGTCTAGTGGTGATGGGGTACAGCCCGTTCGGGGCGCTGGTGCAGCGCTACGGAGCCCCGAAGCCGATCAGCCAGCCGCTGCTCAGCGAACTGGCTGCCAAGTACCAGAAGACAGCAGCTCAGATCGTTCTGCGGTGGCTGGTAATGATAGTTGTCATAATGGGATCCCTTGGTTTTCCATAATTTAATAAGTCGTAATGTATCATTCTTTATACCTAATCAACGTTAGTCATACAGTGATTTAATTCTGAGTGATTTTCGTCAGGATTTTTTTAAATGCCGTTTTATAGAATTCAGTAGGTTAGGTTAGGTTTGTTATAACAGTTCCGAAAAATAAACCGTTTCAGAAATAAATCACTTTATAACTAACGTTGATTTTGCAGAATGATACATTATGACTTGTTAAATTATGTGAAAACTTAGAGACCCTGTCATAATACCTATACTTAAGATAAGGAGTGTGAGTGAAGTTGTATAGGCGCTGAGACAGACTTCAGGGTGGTTAATCTTTTTTTTGTGAGTACCTCTTATAATGAAGAATATTTATGCTGAGTACCAACATCTTAATTATGACATTTTTAGGCTTATGATTTTCATAATTTTTTTTATGTAGGTAGGTACTGTTTTTCGGGATGTTCATATTCAAGCGATTTGCACCATATTATGTTGAATGATGTTCTGTATTTAGATTTTCATCACCACCCAAAAACTATTAGTTACTGGTTACTGGTTATCATTTATAAGTAAAGTTTAGCTTTATCAGCCATATTCGGGTACACAAGTAACATACGAACTTAAAGTTTTTCTCAGAATAGACTGTCTATACTACTTGCCTAAATCTATCTGTACTAATATTATAAAGCTGAAGAGTTTGTTTGTTTGTTTGCTTAAAAGCGCTAATCTCAGGAACTACTGGTCCGATTTGAAAAATTATTTCATTGTGCCCATTTACTGAGGAAGGCTATAGCACAGAATATATAATAGTACTAACGTACAGAATGGAAACGCTCCGCCCCGCACCGATTCGAGTTACCCCTCCCCCCAAGGCTCCGATTGCATGTCGCCACTGTTCACCAGTCGTGCCAGGGTGCGCGACGCGATGCATGTCGGCCGCACGCACGGACCAACTGGTCCGTGGCCGCACGGCACTAAACTTTTGCGAAATGGGAATATATTGTGCATTGTATGAGTGTTTGGCATCAACCAAAGACAAGGAAAGGAGTTTCTTTCGATTTCCGAAGGACGAAAGAAGGTAGATAACCAACTTTAATTAGCAACATGTAACATTAGTAACTAGGGAAAGAAGGTTTAAAAGTTTGTTACCTATAATGTATAAATAGACGTCTTATATTAGTAGGTAGGTATAAGTAAAATTAATTTGTTAATTATTTCCTATCAATATCTACAATTACATTCTCTAATTGTCTTTACAAAATGAATTAGGTATACACTCATTCACTTATTTTTAAACACTTAATTTAGACAAACGATAAGTTTAATTATAAGTACTACGATAATTAGATTACCTACTCATTTTATTTTACATTACAACGTTGCTCGCGCTCAACGAACGGCGCGGCATTCACTTTGCGGTAGTCAGCCCTGTGCATCTTACGCACACATTGACGCGTGTACAGACGTCGTCGTGCTTGTGTGGATTCAGGAACGCGTGTTTTGTGCGTCGTGTCCGCCGTGTGGCTATAGGCTATATATCATCCATCACGCTAAGACTAATAGGGTCGCGGGCACCAGCTTCAAACAATAAGCTCAACAAAAGACTGTTGTTCATTCCCCAAATAATTGCACTAACAAACAATAAATAAGTAAATATAATATGTAATACAATAATAATACTGTTATTAGCTTCATCGAATTCCGCTTTCTAAATGTTATCTCTTGTATATTCGTTACAGGTGGATAGAAACATCATCCCCATGCCAAAAACAATGAACCCGAAGCGTCTACAGGAGAATATAAACATCTTCGATTTTACTCTCGAAAAGGCAGATATTGAAAAAATAAATGGCTTGGACACAGGTCTTCGGTTCACTTTGCCTTCGTTCTGGCAAGACCACCCGTATTACCCATTCGAGAAGGTCGAAAATCCTATTCCAAGCCCTTTCGGTTAGTAGATTTAGTTTTATTCTTAGCTTGATTAGTACTGGGTCTATTCGAAGAGACTTTCTTTCACACATGAAAGCAAGGTAAGAGGATGGATGTGTATGCAAAAGTGTCTGTTGAAAAGCGTGAAATAGGTGGCGGTACCGTAGCAAGTTGGTACATTGTAAAGTAAGCACCAAAGGCTAGATGGCGTTGCGAGCGTTCCATCAACAACTGCAACATTTCACACACTTGCTATTTTAGAGCCACTCTGGAGAAATTCGGAACTGTTGTTTGCCACTTAAAGCTGGACACTATTGCAGCAACTGTTCTCCCATTTATATCATTGATCTGATGATTGTTCTCCTTCAACCTCTACCGTCCATCATTGACCTCGAAACGATTGTGAATGAAGATATTTCATATACTTACTTACTTCAAAATGTACCTATAACTATAAAATGACAGATATTTCGATCCTATTCTAATCGCGGTCTAGTAATACTATATGCTTGTAATGTAACACGAATATTTACCTAATCTTCTGTGAAAAAATTTCTTTGCTTGATATTATTCTCGCTTAAATCTACTTTTCTATCCGTTTCTAATTTCAAAAATGGAATAGAATAGGTATTTAAAAAGTCGATATGGATATCGATAGATTCTAGTGGTAGTTAAGCTCAACAGATGGAGTTATGATCAATAAATGAATTTTGAATATTTTAATGGTTTTATTTCATACTAGCCTTTCAGCGGGTCCATAACGGGTTGCATAAAACTGAAAGTCATCATTCATCATTTTCGCAAAGTGTTTTAATCTGAATCAATTAGTTGTACAGAATTACTATAAATCAAACCTAACCTAACCTATATGTACAGTCATACAGGATAAGCATTTCAAAATTCCTGAATAATTAATGGTTACTGAGAAAAAAGAGTTATGCGAAAAGATAAATTCTGACAAATGATGAGTTCTGACTTTAAATTTTATGCCAATAGAGGCAATCCCCTTTCATTCACTTAACATAGGTCGAAGAATATGCAAGTTGAAGTAGGAGTGTGGGAGGCACATCGCTAGAAAAATAGATAACTGTTACGGGAGAAAAAATATTGAGTGGCGATCACGAACCGAATGATGAGCTATTGGCAGGCCTCCCTCTAGGTGGACTTACGACACCTAGAGAGTTGTGTGCAACCGGTGGATGCAGGTGGCGAGTGGTCGTTCATTATAGCATTCCAAGGGGGAGGTCTGTGTTCAACAGTGGACTCTTTCGGCTGATGATGATGACTAGCTTTTACCCCCAGAGTTGCTCACTTAAACTATTAGATCTACCAGTCGCAATAAATTCAAGGATTTTACTAAATTCCCCAGGAATTCCCAAAAATTACAGCGTTGTCTGTTACGTTGTATGAACACTCGTGCAAAATTTCATGTCTCGAGACTAAGCGGCTAAGATTTTCGGATTTTACATGGATCCCGTGGGATAATCAGGCTAAAAAGACGCATATTGTGTTCCAGACGTCCGGCTATCCACATGCAAATTTTTATCCAAATCCGTCCAGCCGTTTTAGCGTGAAGTAACAAATACGCACGCAGACATCGCCATTTTCAGTGGTTGTGTAAAACAAAAAGAAAAAGAATACTAAACTGACCAATTACTGTGAAGAAACTTTAGCCTATTATTAAATTAAGTTGGTTAGGATTGGTATTAAAGTCTCCAGAATTGCCTCGTATAAGAGATAATAAAAATACAATTTTATAACAATATTTTTATAATTATGGCACTTCTCAATATTTGACAAAACACTTCTTATTTACCTTAGGTTTGAAACCGGCAGAAATAATGTTAATATTCGATGGATTAATACTGCCTTGTTATTATTGTCAGCATATTTACCGCATTTCAAACCGCCAGCTTACAATATTCGCAAAAAAGGTACACATGTTTAAAAAATTACAAACTGCACTCACAATTTCGTTTTTGTACAAGCATTTATCTGGGACAAATTTAACTGTGCAGTCCTTAGATTATTTGGATTCTTTGAAAAAGCAAACTAACGTATTCTTTACATAGATAAAATAATTAAATTGTAGTTTAAAAAAGTATTGATTTTGACAGCATATACAAACACAGATACATATAGAAAAATAGAAACAGTAACACATCTTGCTAGTTCGCACGACCTACATTTACCTACTTAAAAGAATAAGTATGACCACTTAAATCTTAAACATTGTATGTTGTCACAGCACCCCAATTTAGTTGCAAAATCTTTTGGATTAGTGTGATCATAGAACGATTATTTACATAGATAGTAAGTGCTCGCGATCCGAAGCTCATATTAAATAATTAATGTAAGAGCTCGCGTCAATTTACGGCGTAACTTTTAAAAACCAATTCGTCTGAGATCATAGCAGTCTTCTAACATTAATTTAATTTTGTCAGATAAATGTAGGTTGTGGGACGTTGACAAACATCAAAAGGTGTTGCACATTTATTGTAGGTTGGAACCATAGAGTAACATGAGAAAAATCAACAGACAGGCCACATTGCGTTTGGGGCGGCTGAGATCTCTTCTGTGGAACGATGAGCTATGACGCTGAGAAAATGATCAAAAAATATTCCTTAGCATTTAAGTGAGGCCCCAGAAAGAATCTCATTTTAATATTCAATGCACAAATAGGGACTCGCATGAGGTTCACATGATTCATCCATCAGACATAAGATATATCTTTGTTCTTTTCAGGAGTTGTCAAATCAGAACTCCAGGTAACACTTACATTATTAATAAACACGAGAGTTTGTACTAGTGTTCATAACAATGCGAGGTTTGATGAAGTGTGTCTTTTTCAGCTCATAATTCACAGATGTGAGAGATCTCAACTTAGGACAGCGGTTAGGTATCCAATTAGTCGCAAAGCAGTAGCTTAAAAAAGTGCAAGAATTATCAACCAATTTTGAACAAAACGACAACTTACAAATAATTGTTAACCATTCACAAATTACGATAATTCCTGGTTTTTTTTTGTATCAAAATTACCATAATTCCGTCGTGAAAATCTGTAACATGTTGGTATGCTTGACTTCAATTTATTTTGCATGGACATCCATTATAATTTGTGGATGAAAAATGTAACAAATAAATAACTTTGTAGTTATCGTTTTATCCAAATAAATACATGCTTATTGTTAAAATTAATTCAACATGACATAGTTTATCTTAGAGTTCTAATTGACTATATTACCGCCCGAGCTAGTTTGTCTAATGCGTGATATGCCGTATATGTAGAAAGTGAAGGAAGAAAGATTTCTTAATAAACGTGTTGAAATATACTTTTTTAGGGTAGTTCCGGAATATCAGTTCTAAAACAATCGTAAACTTACTTTAAATAGTAAATTTTATTAGATACATTACCATTCGAATATACGCTTGTAAAGTACACAAAAATATGTCATCCGAAATATAATTTCAATTTAATTAATTTATATATTTCAATGCGAAATAAAATTTCATATTTTTATAGTCACAATATCAGACAGGTGTAATACCTTTGTCATTGTTAGTTTATTCCAAGATTTAAGGTTGCCTGGAAGAGATTGCTTCGAAGCGATAAGGTCGCCCATTGCTTACCATGTATATTTTTTCATGCATTTGTTTTTCTGTATTGTATTATTTGTGGTGTACAATAAAGAGTCCTTATATTGTATTGTATAGTGAACTTTACAAAGCAAAACACTTAATTAAAAAAATGTCGCCTTGCTTGTTACTTTTCCTAATTAAGTAAAAAGAATCAAAGTCTAGCTATATTGCAATTTTTGCGAATTAATTAGTTGTAACTAATTAAATAATCGCTTTTATTTATTATTAATAAAAAAATATATTCCAACACTACATCATTCTTAAAGTAGGTAAATACTAATTATTTAAATTAAAGCGATTTAGGTAAAACGTTACTTAGTCTTATGAACAGCATTTTAAATATTACTAGGTATTAACGATAAAGGTTTAAGTTAGCTGATACCACTGTCAGAAATAAATAAAAAACACCACAGGATATAGAACACAGGAATTACTTTTCGGCACATAAATATATTATGTGCCAATTACGCACGTCACAAAAATACTGTCATATTAAGATGTCATGTTGACAGATGACTAGAACTGACATGGTCATTTCTAAATCTGTCAAAAGATGCAAAAAACGGCAATTTTGCAACCAGCATACAATTCACTGTATGTTCTATATTGTTAACCACATTCGTCAAAAATCGCGATGCTGCATCTAACTTCAAAGTCATAGCAGTTCGAATAAAGAATTGCGTCAGTTTGAAGTTAGTTGCGGACTGTCAAAACTGAAACACGAATATATGCGTGTTATTTTTTATGATCTTGCCCCCAGAGGAAAGGCGGAGGTTTAGAGCCATACAGCCTAATCTTACTTACTTAATAGTGACCGGCATGTAATGAGTTGCGATTTTTCAACAGTCAACTTTTTTTGGAATGTAGTTAAAGGGGTGCATGGTAGTGCTTCCAGCCAAGTTCCCGAGTGGTAGCTATCTTAAGTGGACCAAGGTTTGCATTCCAAGGTGTCTGGGGCCAGTGGGAAGCCTGTCTACAGTGCTGTGACATGCCAAAATCCTAAACATAACAGTACCTTTTGTGTTGGAATGGTTAATACAGATTTTAAAACATATTTTTAGGTTAACTTGAAAAAATGAGCTAATAGATTTGATAAGAAACTTAGAGGAACGTCCGAGGAAGCATTTAACATTTGAAATACTCACAGAAGAGACTATTTTATCTCACTCTGCAACCATATTCACAGGCTTCTGTTTAAAAGTAGAAAAAAAGGTGCTGTTCTCCTTTCGCTTTGAATACTATAGCGCGAGATCTATTCAAGCAACAGGTGTTTTAAAATCTGGATAAACCTTATGCATTATTAAGAAATATGACTTAAACTGTTTATAAAGATGAATCAGGTGAATATTTCACAAAATGATTTTCAGAGATTTCATAAGAAAAAAAAAGCCTCGTAAAAAACATTGATAGTATATGTCACCAAATATAGTTAAAAGAGAATTCACAACTAAACTACAAAATAATAACTTAATTTACGATATATGCACCAAAAAAAAATTTTTTTTTTTCAAACAATTAGATATCTAATACATTCAGTGAAATATTCAAACTTTATTTTTCAGTTACAGGACGCCTGTTTGACGCCTTTTCATGAGACCACATGCGATGTATGACTCGATTCAACATGTCAGTACTTACGATACTAATTCTAGAAATTTCAAAACAACCGAAGAATCTATAATTCAAAAATGTCTTCAGATAGCTAGATTTAACAAGGAAGATTATAATACGTAAGCTATTCATTAAGATATAGTCATACTATATTTTTTAAATGTACATACAATATCCGTCTCCTTATTATATGCTTTGCACTTATATTATTAAAAACACTATTTGAGGATGATGCATAATACTGCCGTATAGAATCGACACTGGCATGACAAATGTGTTGTCAAATAAGCTATTAGGTGCTATTCCATTTTCCCATGGTCTTCTCTGGCCTGTGCCTTCTTTGCTGACATTACTACCATAGGAAAACAAAAATATAAAATCTCTTATGTAAGCATACCTTTGAAAACATAATGCAAATTTTGGTATGCTTCTGACATTTTCATGTTTAAATATGGTATTTAGGGTTTATTAAAAACAGTAGAAAATGACTAAAAGAGGAACTGAACATCTTCTTTCAGTAAATGATAGGTATTTCAGGACAAAAATGTGTCAGTTACGCAGTGGCGCCCTCATTTGATTTCATCTCTTTTTGCGGCTGTTTAGAAGACATTTTATAATTTTATTTAACTATGGTGCGTTGAGGCAAGCGTTGGTGCTTGTGGTATTTGTCAAAGTGTCCGTTCTTTACGTCATTATTAATCATATCTCCTCTTCATTATCCTACTAAGATGATATGACGTAAATAAAATAGCCTATAAGTGGCTCCGCTTTGAATGAAAGGAACTACTGTTTTTTTAATAAAGCTATTTTTCACAAAATCTCACTTCTACGCACTTTGCGTTTTTAGTTAAAAAAGGAACCTACCAAAACATCTGCAGTTATATCAAACGCTAAAATAAACTTATGCGATATCTATTTAACGATTAAAAGTTATTTGGTGTTTATGTTCCTAGATTTAAGTTAAGCTAGCAGCCGCACGGGAGTGTCACGGCCAAGTTCTACAACTATTTAATAATACGAGGTCACCTTGTTTCGCATTGCCCCTCTAAAACTAGCTTCGTACAAACTACGTCCGTCACACGAAACGCTAAATCATATGGAAACTAAACGTTTCTATGTGTCTAATTAATTGGAAACTTATTGTATGGATCTATTGCCATTTTTAATCACCACGCGATTGCTTATCCTGGTTGAGTATTTTGACTAACGTTTATTGAATATAGCTAGATGTCGTTAGCAATCAACGCTGTCCACCATTTAATTCAAACATTGCTCAGAGACTTGTCTAAACTAGCGACACCTATCAATAGTTCTTTGAAAACACTTTGCCAACATGCGTTCCACAAATGTATCCCACTGCGTACAACGAAAACTTTAAACATCCCTTTTTTCTCTAGGAAAATAAACACAACCGTTTTATAATTTTACGTCGGGTAACACAGTGCTTCGAAATTTTAAACTCCAATGAGCAAACATATTTTACATTGCACATCAACAAAGGACAAGTATTTAAATTCTCCAACAATTGGCAAGTCATACATAAAAGTACCATTCATTCTTATTTCACGTTCAAGTATGTTGTATATCAAAAGCTAAACTGCAGATTAGTTTAGTAACTTGACCATTTTTTTACTATGCAATGAAAATATTAAAACTCCACGCGAGCTGATAAACTTGACAGATGCTTTCCGCATAATAACATCCTGACCTCATCAAACTCTTCGTACCCTTACAATCTGATACTACCCTAGTTTTTACACCCCTAAGTACGGCAGTTCAAGCTAGTTCGTCGCTATAACCAATTTTTTTCTATCTAAAAGTGCCCACATCTATTTATGTGCATCTATGAGCAAATTCAACTTGGTCTTGGAAATTTGGACCAATAAAAAAGCGGTTGAGGGTGTCACTGCTTTTCGTCGTTATCGATATCGATAATTTCACGGACGTGCCCGTGCCGCACTATTTACAAGCTATTGTTAGTTGAAATTTTTGTAACTACACTATACTTAAAATAGTTAGAGCAAAAATGTTGAACATGAGAGTTGCAAGAATGAAATGGCATTTTTCACATCAGTACATTATTATATCAGGTACTGTACTATCGCTGAGGGACGTATGTTAGTGATGTGAAAAAGCTCAGAAACTACGCTACTGTTGGACGAAAAAGTCTAGGGTTAGGTTCAGTCGAACAATCGATGGTTTACACTGGATTGGTACATCACTATCTCGATGAAAAACAGTCAAAACAAATTGACTACGCAACTGTCACGTTCGATTTTGACGCTTCAGAAACTTTAAAAAGAAATTAACTTGATAGAAATTTAGTCGAGTCCTAAATAAAATATTAATACAATGTCTTCCACGCTAGAATTATCATTGGATAACACCAGAGTACAAAACACAGTTAAATAATGCTTAATAAAATATTTAAGACTGTCGTCTAAATATACGTCACAATCCAGTGTTAGTGTGTCAGGCTATCATTGACAGCAGAAACTGACATCGATAGGAACATTTCAACCATTGACAATGAGTTGCAGTAACCATTGTAAATGTTGACAATCCACACGTTGTAACGCAAGGGGTGTATCCGACACAAACTCTCAAAATGATCTTGTTTGACAAGTTATCTAAGCATGTGCGCTAAAATACCGAAAGTAATGGTAAAAAGAGACATAATACGGACTATTTTTCTCAAGCAAGCTTTAAGTACCAATTTACTCAACTGAAAAATTGTGTTGTTTTCGTCGACAAAAAAATATAAACAATCACTAACCTAATACCTGTATAAGTATCTTACCTCCCTCTTGCGCATTTCTATTATTTACAGTCTCAATCTCGTAAGGTCAAACTAATTGAACATAAATATTTGTGGGATGTAGATTGATTACCTTTAATAATTAGTGATAACGCTTTCAACGTCAGCATGAGCGTATCAGTCGACACTCTGTCTAAATACACAACATTTAACATCCCCCGCAATTTCTATAGTCTACCCGTAATCATGACAGTGAATATGAAATATCGAGCTCTCATTAAAGCTATCACAGTACACTCCAAACATATATCTAATGTAATCAATAAAATTGAAAATCCCGTTCTACCATCACTTATCGCTTGTATTGTAAGTGTCACAAGCAACTTGTCTCCTTAACATCGGTATACACCCTGCGGTAACGTGGACTATCGACATCGGTAGATTCGACCTCACCCCGTCACTAACCTACTTCACCTGCATGCACATGCAAGTAGCGTCAGCGCGGCCAGTAGCCCCACCACGCCGGTGGGGCCCGGGCCGCCATTGCACATGTCCTCCTCGCAGAAACACATATGGCCAGTGCCTGTACTTTCCATCATGCAAACGTGGTCCACCATGAAAAGGTTGATTTGGAGCTGCGATGTACACGTACGGCGGACTACCTCGTACGCTGGAAAAAGAAGGGGGAGAGTCTAAGTGATCAATATCATTATTGAACTGCTAGATGTGCACGCTAAGTGGGTTTTCTGACAGGTTGCTTAGATAGCAGCGTTAGTATCGTGTCGTTAATGACGTTACATTCTTGCGTGCGATTCGCTTGTTTAGTTGTAAAACAATCCTAAAAGTGACACGAATGCTTATACCTCTCACTTCACGGTACTTGACATAATTGGCCTGTCACAAAACCCCTCATCAGGGCATGATTGGTTAGGACGTTATCGATACCCAAAAACAAACTAGTCTTCGTGATGGATGACCACTGTTCACTACCCGTAAATAAAAGGTAGCAATCTGCTTTAGGGATTACGGCACAATAAGTTAATTTAAGTAATTATCTAACAATCTCAACACAAGACTGAGAACAAAAATAAAAACATATCACACAGGTTGCTTAGGGTCAACGTGATGCGGTTGATACCATACTCGGGGCGTATAGCCAAAAAAAGTGGGTTCGAATCTCGGTTACCTCTGTCGTCATTTTATTTTACTTTGTATATACAATATAAAAGAGATACACTTATAAGAGTATCGTGACTGACTGACTGACAACGCACAACCCAAATCACAGGGGCTGGAGACTTGAAATTTGGCAGATCAGATATATTCCTAGAGGATCATAAAGGCAGTGTGCCTTTAGAACAGAAAGAAGAGGGCATATCAAGCTGTGGTAGCCCAGTGGTTTGTGTAGACTTGAATGATAATGATGACGATAAAAAGGGGATTTTCCGAAATCTCCACAGGATAGAAAGCTAGCCAATGTTTTATTCGTCCACAGGAGGAAAGCCGCAAGATAGTATGTAGTTTTCATAAAATAATACTTACGGCTCTTAGAATACCGCACCATCTTGACGCAGCATCCGTTGCACGTCTGCAGCGGCGGCTGGTCCCGGGGCAGCGCTGTGTAGTTGAACGGGTCTTTGCACCGAGGATCTGTCCAGCTGTCGCACTCGTAGCAGTATATCGTCCGGGCTGCGGGACAGAGATGGCTGGATGTTAGTGGGTGCTGGCTGTAATGGTCATGCGAGTTAGAGACAAATGAATGGACCACGAAATGCTTTACCACCATTATTACACGATGCTATAACAGTTTTTAATGATTTATTGTTAATTAAATCAAATATTTTGCTACGGGATGTAGCGATTACCACGGGTGGACAGAAAAGACGAGTGGATGTCAATATTGTTGCTGAACGACAGTTTTCAAACGATGAGTTTAATCGAAACCTTTCTCGCAACAACATATTTGTGAAATGAACTTTTGTCAAACAAGTTTCGGTGAAACATTAGAAAACCATTTTCATCATCATGATGCTGGAAGATGCGTTGAAATGTCAGGAGCTTATTCAAGACAATCGCGGTCTACATCCCGTAGTAAATATATAATCCAAAACACGACGCTATATCCATAGTCCCATATTTAGCAGGCCTATGGTTTTTGCATGAGTTTTACTGTCTTGTTCTCTTTCTCATTCCTACATCCCGATTTAGCGAAAGGGAACTCGCATAGTGTAATGAACCCTGCTCAAGATCTATTTGAATTTTCATTCAAGTATTTAAATTGAGGATTGAGTGGAGACTGTCAAAAGTGGTAAAGCATTTCTGTGTTAGTTAATGTTTGTTTTTTATTAGACTATGCCAAATCAGTTGTGATGTTTTATGGTTGTGAGGCTTGGCGTTTGATATTTTTATCAATCGTTCTCTACCTTCTTTGATAATGGTCACAGCCGCCTCGCTAGGTTACTAAGCATAATTTTGTTTATTTTAGGATTTAAAACCTTGCAAAGCGTCTCATACCGTAAAATTAGTAGAATAGAGTGTAGTTTGTATCATGCGACGAATCTTTACAAATGTTGCGAGTATGCTGTTTTGTTATTTTAAGTAAGAGAAAGGCAGAATGCTGCCTTGAAGTCTTCTCCGAATGATCTAAACGTGCCCCCTTTGTAGGAGTTGAAGTCTTAACAGGGGACAGTGGCAATAGAACTCTCAGAGGAAAAAAAAAATTTGTAAGTATAAGAAAAGGGGGAGCTGTTAATAAACCTATAAGGGCGCGGTAGGCAAAATAAAATGCAGAACCTATGCTGTAGAACATTATTTTTCCTAACATGAACGTATCCTTTTTAGTTAAGTATCGTGTTGTTATTGTTAGTTCCATTATTTGCGATACTGTAAATTAAATAACATTTGAGATTGTCTAAACTGTCTAGTCTTTATTACTTGCCGAAAATCAATACAGTGAAATGATACAATAAGTTCCTAAGTTAAGATTTTGTATTGGTTTTATTTACTTGCTGTAAATCAATACCATGGAAAGATACAACAAGTCGATAAGAAAAGATGTATTGGATATTAAATTAATGGATTACATTGATAATGTATGAGAAATTGTACATCTTTAAATGTATCCTTAATTTTCCGACTTTTTCTTACATATAATTAGCATTACATTTACCGCCAACATGCTACACTATTTTTTATCACAAAATAAGGGTATTTGTTTGGCTATGGCGTTTGTAATTTTATGAGCGAGTTCAAATACAGAGTTTACCTTTGATCAATTATAACTGTAGATCCACAGTCGCGCGCCCGAAAATGTCCGAGCCAAATGAGAGCCACTTTGATAAAAGTGGCCTTCTTTTTTCTCAGAACGTTACGTGAAATTGTCAAGTTTAGCTGTCAAGTGGAGTTTTGCCGCTACCGATATTCGACTGTAATGAAGTAAAGACTAGGTTCAAATTTCTGTGTAGGTGATGATTTTATTTGTTACGCAACCAAATAAAAAAGTTCGGACATTCTTTGAAGGGGATTTTGTTCGGCAATGTGTATCTTCAGTTATAATTGATCAAAGGAGTTTACAGTATTCTAGTATTGTAATGTATTGTATTGTATGCTATATCTAGTATTGTATGCTCCTAGGTTCCTACATGATTTTCTGGTTTACATGGCATGAAAACAAAAGCTAAAATATATATTCAGAATGCCAATTGTACCTAGCCTACACAAAATGTCACGTCATTGGTGACCTTATTTCAAACTACACTTTCGCATGAAACCTATTAAGTTTAAACCTAAATCTAGGGCATTTCAACGCCAAACCTTGACTCGAAGCACGCGACGTTATAACCTACTAGGTTTTACACGCGGCTTTGCTTGCGTCAGCCATTAGAAACAAGTTGAATTGAAACTCCGTAATTTTGTAAAATTACTATGGAAATTTCCAAAAAATCAAACCATTCTTTGAGGTTGAGATTTTGGATTTTGCACGATTATCGATACCATAGGTATTTTGAAATAAATAGTAGCCTATGTGCCATATAAATATTAGCCAGTGATTCAAAATCAAGAGATTCAGAGATTTAAGATATTATTCATGTCAAATTTTATCTAGCCGTTCTATCGAGAAACAGCAACAAACAAACATACGCACTCTAAAATTTTATCATTTATAATATTAGTCAGATCACACTTAATTTCATATATTTTTAGGGTGCGCTTTCATCGAAGCAGAGCGGGGAGATAACGTTCAACTCTTGTTAGAGCCCGGCATTGTGACAATACGACATGGATTTCCAAAATAAGATAAAGTGACTTTTTATCTCGATATTCCCATGAGATAGAAATACATGGTCATAAAAATAAACCTCAGATTTTGTTATAAAGATCACGACGTAATTTTAGGAAATTCCCGTGGGAATTTCAATTGATATGCCAGATCTAACGGTAAATCCGCAAAGTAAAGAGCTTGTTTTAAAATAAACAGAAACTCGCGCAATTGAGCATGATAGGAAGGACAGGTTAAGAACATCCTGGTTATGTGTCACCAATTGTAAACACACTTTATTCTTTAATTTGCTGCGGTGGCCGACAATAGTGTTGTCCAACGTGACCAAACTAAATATCGATGTTTGCCACGCCGCAAAGCTGTAATACTTTTGTAATAAGATTACCGCGTCTTATGCGATGCAAATGGGCTTAGCGCAGCACTAATAGACTTGCTAGTGATGTGGCTAATTAAATTAACTATCGATGATTGAAGGACATTGTAAAAGTGAAGCGACTTCGTGATATTCTTATTCACAAAAAAAAAATGTTTTTATTTGTATCTAAGCAAAATAAATTTTAACATACATGAAAGAATGACTTATAACGACTTACATCTTTCTGTCATGTGTGCAACATTAAACTGTAATTTTCGCACTTTTTGTCAAAATAGCTGAAGAAATTCCTGCAGGAGGTGAGCTTATACAGCCCCTTGGTGGGCGTCGGAGAGCGGCCAGCAATTAGCCAGACCAAGAAGATGGCGGGATGATTTGGACGTCTACGCAAAGGATTGTACTGACAATCAAATGCCAAACCGGGAGTTATGGAGGTCAAAAGGGAAGGTCTTGCCCAGTGGGACCCAAAGACAAGCTAATCAAAAAAATTACTTAATACAATCAAAATAGATTTGGGAGTAAGTCGTCATAATTACAAATAATTGAATGTTTACAGAATTAAGAATACGACGGTGATTTTCATTAGTCGTGTCACTTCTACATACATTTTTTACTTAAATTTATTTTCTACTCTAATATATAATTAATTAATTCTAATTTATTCATTATTAGCGGGATCTACATGAGCGCATGCGTGATCTAAAAATGACTCCAAACTATAGGTAAAAAACTTACGAAAGGCATTACATGTATGTAGTATACAGAACTGATATGGAACTAAATTATTTTTTCTTTCCTGTGAAACTATAATGATATATCTATGTATACATATAACAACATAAATTCAAATTCAAAATTAAAAAACTCAAAAAGTTTGTTTGGTTTTTAAATTTTGTGGTTTTACATAATAGTAGGGTGACATCGTAGGCGTAATCACAAATCATACAACTTAATTAAGCATGGTACATAGGTGATTAAATGCAGTGAACAGTGTGGTCACTCTTCTGGCAAGAAAGAGGTGCAAAGATAAACGTAACTCACTTGCCTGAAACGTCTGCTTCACCATTGTTGCCTTTATTAGGATATCTTTTCAAATGCGACCACAAATTATCGCTAAAATTAAAAAAAACCGTTTTTGACTCGTGTAAGGACTGTTGATTGTAAATGACTATCAATCAACGAATCTAAAAACGTCATTTCTGATTACGTCTCTGATGCAACCCTATATAATCTTAGTAACTATTTGTATACAACTATCCTAAACTAAAAGTATATTAAGGAAAAAAGTAACTAAACCATCTGATGGAATGGAATCCCCTTAGGCGAGGTTTCAAAGATCATTCAGTCATTATTCGATTGAGTCGATATCTCTGTAAAGATACGCTACTACATGCAAGAAGGACCTTGCTTAAGTTTTTTTACCTATACATTAAATGTTCTCCGACCTAGTTGGTGAATTTAGGATGCGTTGCCAATAAGAAGGAGCATCGATGCGCAAAATCCGACCAATTAAGTACGTCAGCTCATGGTCACATCTCTTTCCGCTCGTGAATTTAAACGAAAGAACTAATAATTAAGAATAGAAATGTTACCAGAGTTAACACCGCAACAACATGTGGCTACAAAGTAAATAATTTTACCAGAGGCTAATGCACCATTCGTAATCGCGATTACCATCTCTTCCTGGCACCAACTTATACAGTTAGACAGAAAGAAATAGTGAATGCGACAGCAAGCAACCGCGCGTTAGACGATAAGCTGTTTGTAACGAAGCGTGATACAAACGATGACATTCCTATTCCTCTTGCTATTAGTTATGATTTCCACTGATACGATTGGTCGATTCTGCTCATCTTTACTCCCATCCTGATCAAAGGAACCCACAGTGTTGCCGTAGACTGGCATGGTCACGGCATTATTTCCAGTTTTGACAACCAAGCCATCCTATTTCCAAGGCATATCTCTGCCGAGGTAGAGGATATTAAAATCAGGTTATTGATTGACTCTGAGTGCCCTTTAATGCACTCAGAGTTCCATGACGTCAAGCTCACATAAATATCTACGTATAACAATATCATACAAATTGTTAAAAGCGGTCTAGTCATAAATACAATTAAGCAACATACAGACATGAACACTTACCTTAGTCAAATTAAGATTAAAGTTGTGATTTCTGTTAGTGTCAAATGTATTTTTCTTTGCCCAAGTACTATGTATCAATGTCAAATGAGAAAAAGAAAGCAATAATGAAGAGCTATATATAGATGTTGAGAAAGATATAAATAAAAAAGCAGATCAAAAAAATAATAAATATACAGTAAAAGGCAACTCAGTCTACGGCATTTCGATAGTTAAAATTAAATATATGAATATTATGTATACAATTTGCTGGATTATTTTAGCATAGCCAATCGGAATATTCAAATATTTATTATTTTTTCGCTATTTGCTGCTAAAGGCGAGTGGTAAAAAATCTTGTTCGTAAGCATATAAGCTTCGTGTTTTTAAGCTTTTTTTTGTATAAAAACAAGTACTTACTTTGGCATTCGGCCTGAGCCAGAGGACTGAGACTTAGTGCCCATAATGCTGAAAACCCATGCTGGCATTAGTTAAGAAAATAGAAAAAAAAACAGTACTACACAGTAAAATAAAAAGTGAAGAAAACCTGGTCCTGTAAATAACTGAATTAAAAACAAAATACCGTAGACTGAGCTCTATGGCTAGTAAAACAAAATTAACTATAGAAGATACAGTTTCAAAACATATTTTTATGTTTCAAGGCGAAATGTTTCTGTGCTTTATAATACCCATTTACTGCAAGAATATCACAGAAATATTTTGTATGAAATATTTTCTGGTTTAAATAAATAAAAATGGAAACTTTTCGCCCGCCTTACCAATGTACTATTGTGGTCAAGTGATGTATTTTGTAGTGAATTTAAGCCCTGAAAAATCCAGTTCAGTTATTCACAGGAGATCATATATAATGTTATATATGTAAGTGTTCGTGGACATACCTCGTGCGTTTAGAAATGGGCAAAATTGTAAACGAAAAGATATTTCTAGAGTGATTTTAGAGTTTGAGAAGTTCCAAATGGAGATAGAAATGGGAAAAAGACTAATATAAATATTTTAAAGGAAGATATGGTCGTTCGAAATACAAAAAACATTACAAAATATATTCGTAAAACTTACAAATAGAGTTCAGTAAATATATTCTACTTGAGTTCGATTTTTCGGGGATCTTTAAAGTATTGCTAGAAAGCAAAGCTTAGATTAGAAAATCAGAACAAATTTTTTTATCCTGCTTGTTCTACTTAACATGACTTTAATCATATTGTTAATTTTATTTGTTTACAATTTTGTCGATTCCCAAACCGAGGCATTTCAGTCATAGCATGCAAAGAATTACCCATTCTTCGGAACATGGCAACACTCATTCCTGTGGACAATAACCGCGCTGCAAACACATCTAGAAGTTAATGATTACAACACTGCTCTTTAATGATACACTGGCAACACTTTAGTTTCGCCCGTCCATGGGTAAGTGCATGTATCATCAAATCCTGCAAGTTAAATGTCTGTGATCCACCTCTATTAGTCAAATTGTCTTGAAATTTGGTTACTTCTGTAAATTGAATGTCAATTCAAGCACAGACAACAACAAAAAGGTTATATTAAAAATGAAGTTTATAATAAAACGTCATTCTTTGTGCTACCATGCATTCATCATTAAAATTACTGGTAACCCTATATTTCATTCCTCCAAAAGCACCACAAGGCGGAGGCATATGGGAGCCTGCTATAAGATCAGTAAAAAATTGTACATTGGTCAAAGTCATTAATTCTAAAAACACCAGTATATCAAAAAAGAGCACAACTACTAAATAGTGCGGCACCACTATCGATGTCGATGTATCGATGTCGTTTGCAGCTACGTACACAACACTGACTACCGACTGCTATCCACGACAATGTCAACCCAGTGTTGGGAGTATTATGTATATTACCAGTTCGGATGCACGAGTTTGCCTTAACTTGGTCCACACCAAACCAGGACATGAGAAGAACTGGAATAGAAGACACAGTACGATTAATAAAAATAAATACGGCAATTTCTTTTTATACAATATAGGCTTGCGTTTGACCGCAATCACGCCTGATGGAAAGCGAAGATGGGGCCTACGATGGAGCACGCTTGCCTAGTAAATGCTCATTCACCCTAGACTTGAATTTAGGGGAATAAGCAGGAAGAAGGCAGTTGAGCGCGGTGTTGCGCGCGCCCCCAAGCTGCAAACCGTACAACAAATACGGGGCACTGGAACCGGTACGCGCGCGCTGATCAATTGCTCAGAACCTTCCATACACACACACCACATTTAAAGTTTAGGGGTGTACTTCTTAAGCTCCAAACGCACAGACAGCGGAGGCGTGGCGGTGACGGTTGTCAGAGGTGCCGGTACCGCGAACTCGTTCATACAAGTTAGAATATTACAACCGTCACCGCCACGCTTCCACCCACTGTCTGTGCGTTTGGAGCTAAGGCATGAAAGCGGTGATATCAATCAATCCAAATAGAATAGAGAAGTCAAAAACTATGAGAGATAGCAAAAGGGTCATACGCATTTTTTTGTTCGCGTCTCTCTGTGGACATGGCAAAAGTTAAGGGTCAATAGCTAATATTTTTAAGTCAAGTCCACATCTGCATGTGGGACGCCTGCCCTACTTTCGACCTATATAAATAAATCTGAAGTTTGCTGACTCGGAGTCACTAATTTTATGTCCACAGGAGAGACAACTTTAGTTTGTAATATTTAGTTTATAGTTAAGTTTTATTCATTGTTATTTTTTCTTAATTGTTTTAATTACCTACCATCTATCTATCCACCTAAAACAACCATCTATTAATGTAATGAACATGAATCTGAATGAATAAATGAATACTAATATGAATATGAATTAATTTATACCAATAAATTATAATTATTACTACAAAATTAGATTTTTAGCTGCTTGAAAACAAATATACTGTTTTAAACTTTTGTTTCTTTCGCTGTGTATGATCCATAATCTATTCTTAGAAAGCATGGTTCGATTTTTTAAATGTCATACTTAACTGGATGGATGACCCCGTCAAAATTTCTGTAAGCAACCTTATAAATTCTGCAAGTTTGTACGTTGTTATGTATTTATTATTGATGACAGCGTGGATCATTAGTCATAAGAAACACATTTTTAATGAGCAGATTAACGTATCTCTTATAATTTCTGACTTCTCTCTACTAGCCCATTTGGATCGATCACCCTGTACTTATATATGATTTTCCCACTAACGTCGATAAGCCAAAGGCTACTAGAAAAACGGGGCAGCTTACAGTTCCATCTTACAGACTAGTTAAGACCAAAAAGTCGTTCTGGGAGATAGCATACGTTTTCAAAATTTCAAAAAATGTTACCGGTCAAACTGATAAAAAATTCCAAAATATCTCCAAGAAATATCTGTGCGAGTCAGCGGGGCGGTGTGCGAGGAAATAATCCACCAATTAGGCTGCGTTTCCACCAGAGATGTGCGAGGATGCGTTGCGAGGGATGTGTCTGTCATCATCATCATCATCATCATCATTTCAGCCGTAGGACGTCTACTGCTGGACATAGGCCTCCCTCATTGATGCCCAATCATTACGATTGGAAGCGATTTGCATCCACTTTGAACCTGCGGCCTTCACCAAATCGTCCGTCCATCTCGTTGGTGGACGTCCCACGCTGCGCTTGCCAGTCCGTGGTCTCCATTCCAGAACTTTTGCCCCCAACGGCCATCTGTTCTACGTGCTATATGGCCTGCCCATTGCCATTTCAACGAGCTAATCCGTTTGGCTATGTCGGTGACCCCGGTTCTTCTACGGATCTCCTCGTTTCTGATTCGATCCCGTAGAGAAACTCCAAGCATAGCCCTCTCCATAGCTCGCTGAGCGACTCTGAGCTTATTCATCAGGCCCATAGTGAAGCACCACGTCTCGGATCCATATGGCAACACACACTGATTAAAGACTTTTGTTTTGAGGCACTGAGGTATTTTGGACGAAAAGATGTTGCGGAGCTTCCCGAACGCTGCCCATCCGAGTTGGATTCGCCGATTGACCTCCTTCTCGAAGTTGGACCTACCTAGTTGGACGGTTTGTCCTAGGTCAACAACTTCAAGAACCGAGTTCTCGACCACAATGGGGGCAGGGACAACATGAACATTAGACATAACTTTCTGTCATGAACCAATAGAAACACTTCATTCACTTAGGACCTTTTAAATGAAGTGTTTCTATTGGTTCATGACCGACACATCCCTCGCAACGCATGCTCGCACTGCTCCGGTGGATACGCAGCCTTAGAAAACTTCGTAGTTTAAATGAAGCTAATTCACATAGCTCTGGTACAATAGGGATGTTGACACCACCAATCAACTGACTTACTTTTTATGAGCTGTCAAAACACAATTCTCCCATAGAGTTTGAATGGCAATAGCAACTTATGACGTCACTTGTTCTCCAACTCAATCAGCTAACTATTTATTTGTGTTAAAGCAACCAAAAATCTAATTTGGCAGTTAACCGAAAATTAATCTAGTTTTCAGGGCTAAAATAAAGCTTTTTTTACTGTAGTCGTTTCTTTGAATTATTTTTTTATGGCGTCAACATCGCTATTAGGGTATGAGGTATAAGGACCTTTCCAAACTCTTTCTTCTATCTATGCCGTGGTAGACGTTATAAGAAGTCACGATTATTTGCATTTTTTAAGATCCAACTGCAGCACGGAATTTGTTTTTTATTCATGGAAGCTTGTAGCGAACGGCTATCGACTTCTCTGTTCATTTATTTACAGCTTTTGTAGCACACGTTGTTGTAAGTAAAGTATACCGGCCAGGCGCGTGTCGGACCCTCTACTTTATGTATGAACCGTGCCGTGACCTAACAATGAGTCATCATCAGGGCCCGTATATTTGATGCCGATGTCCTCACGCCGCTTACAGGATGATTGTAATTTGAGTAGTTTAGATAATCAATCATTAATCATCAATAATTAAAAAGTAACCAAATGTGCGACACAACATACAATATAGCTAAGTAAAGTTTTTTGAAGAGGTGCTAATTATATTTTTTTTCGACAATGGTCGACTTCAACACCAAAAAACTGGAGCTGTTTTATTTTTATCTCCTTTTATTTATTGGAAATATTTTTTTAAGTGTTCGAGATGACATTTGTGAGATTTTACGGCTGACAAGCGGTTCGTGCTCAGTACTTAGAAGAAATAGAAAAAAAAACGAAGTCAACTGTCGCTTCTGTCAATGTCAAATGAAATCTAACCGTTTGCGTTTCGTTTGCTTTGCGTTGTCCAAGAAGCAGTTCCAAAATAGTGATCGAAAGTATTCAATCGTGATCCAATTATCGTGCATAGGTCGTGGAGAAATGCGGTAAAATTTAAAGTCCGGATTTTATGCGGAGGTCGATAAAAATAGTCCAAAAATCACACTGAGCACACCAAAATGCAAAGCAAACGAAACGCAAACGATTTGACATTGACAGAAGTGACAGCTCACTTCGGTTTTTTTTCTGTTTCTACTAAGTTCTGAGCACGTACGGCTTGTCAGCCATAATCTCACAAATGTCATCTCGAACACTTAAAAAAATATTTCCAGTAAAAAATAGGAGATAAAAATAAAACAGCTGCAGTTTCTTGATCTCCAGAACGCCGACTGTCGAAAAAAAATATAATTAGCACCTCTTCAAAAAACTTTACTTAGCCAAATACAAAACAAAAGTATTTTTGTGAATATTGCATTACGTAGTGAAAATAAACGGATCACTCACGTCTTAAAACGAGTTTAACTCGACATGTTTCGGGCTAATTCGTAGCCCTTCCTCTCGGAGTCGCACGTCACGGCGGCTGTCACGGTGGCGGCTGGGTGGCTGGGTGGGTGCGCGTTTGGCAGCCGCCGTGACGTGCGACTCCGAGAGGAAGGGCTACGAATTAGCCCGAAACATGTCGAGTTAAACTCGTTTTAAGACGTGAGTGATCCGTTTATTTTCACTATGAGTGAGTCTCACGGTAGTTTCATGTTTAAAATTGCATTACGTATGCACACAAAGATGACTTAGATTTTCTCTGCGTAGGAATTAATGTAAGAAGGACGTACTTCAAGTTAGAGAGTAATTCTACTTCCTAAGTAATTATTGAAATGTGGTAACAATACCATTTAATAAAATGTATGTATAAAAACAAAACAAATAGTTTCATTTACGTTTCACGTATCATGTATTATGTCATGTATCACGTATTTTGAAGTCATTTGTACATAACGACCGCTTAGCCTAGTTGGTAGTGACCCTGCCTACGAAGCAAGAGGTCCTGGGTTCAAACCCCGGTAAGGGCATTTATTTGTGTGATGAGCACGAATATTTGTTCCTGAGTTATGGATGTTTTCTATGTATTTAAGTATTTATTTATCTATATAAGTATGTTTATCGTCGTCTAGTACCCATAGTACAAGCATTGCTTAGTTTGGGACTAGGTCGATTTGTGTAAGATTGTCCCCTAATATTTATTTATTTATTTTATTTATCGTCGTCTAGTACCCATAGTACAAGCTTTGCTTAGTTTGGGACTAGATCGATTTGTGTAAGATTGTCCCCTAATATTTATTTATTTAATGATTAAGATCAGGCTACTGGCGGTGGTGGCCGAGAGGCTTGACGGCCCTTTCATGAGGCACTGACACTCGTGGCACTCTCCAGTGCCTCCTTTTAGACGTGACATGGTGATTGATTGAATTGATTTGTTTTTATAATCCAACTATCCATCCATAGCAGCCCTTAGTTCGTCCGTCTTCGGACATAGGCCTCTTCTCCATTTCTCCACGCCTGGCGATCGACAGCCATATGCATCCATCCTCCACCCGCCTGTCGGCAGATGTCGTCCTTCCACCTCATTGGTGGTCTTCCTCTACTGCGAGTGTTTTCACGAGGTCTCCACTCGAGTGTTCGTCTCGCCCAACGATCGTGATTCATCCTGGCAATGTGCCCTGCCCATCTCCACTTATTCCTCTCGATCTCTTCCACCACATCTCGTACTTTTGTGACTCGTCTGATCCACTCATTCCTTATTTTTATAATATTGTGTTGTTATTATTATTATGATTTTTCTAAGTTAAATTATTGTAGATAACTAAATAAATAATCATATTATGATTATTATCTCTTTATTTATATTTTTCTCTTAGGTTAGATTTTTACAATAATTATACAAAAAGTAAAATATAAAACTATACATACAAAACGTAAAATCATTATAAAAACCTAACCTAGGGTGCCACCGGCAGCGAGGCGGGGCCTAAGCTATCGGTGGTTAGGGCGACAGAGAGAGGAACCTCCTGACTATCCGCGCAGTGTCCAGGAGTACCGCCTTCTGTATCTGACCCTTGATCCAGCCATCTAGCGAGAGTCTCTTGAGGTGTTGGTCGAGACTCTTCGCTATCAGACCGTTCGCAGAAACGACTATCGGGACAATGATCGTCGAATCAACATCCCACATGGCGGTTATCTCGTGAGCTAGGTCAAGGTACTTGCTGGCTTTGTCCTTCTCAGCTTTCACGAGGTTCTCGTCATGGGGGATGGTGATGTCGATGAGCATTGTCTGGCGTTTCAATCGATCTGTCAGCACGATATCAGGCCTATTGGCTAAAATAGTCCTGTCCGTGATAACAAACCGATCCCAATAGAGCGTGGCACGACCATTTTCAAGAACTGGCGCAGGTATATACTTATAGTAAGGCACTTCAAAGTCCACAAGACCGTATAGCAGAGCAAGTTGCTGGTGAATAATTCTGGCTACAAGGTTATGTCTGTGCAAGTACTCACCGTTAGCAAGATGACCACAACCGGAAATTATATGCCTGAGTGACTCCCCGGGACGGCGGCATGCCCGACAAATGTCGACCGTACCGTCCTTCAGGATATACCTCCGGTAGTTGTTCGTCATGATAACTTCATCCGCAATTGCACAGACAAAACCTTCGGTTTCCCCGAAGAGATCCCCGAAACGTAGCCAGTTCACCGACGCAAGCAGATCTACATCTGGCCCTGTGAGTGCCTTGTAGAACCGCCCGTGTAGCTCCTTGCTCTTCCATACCGCCTTGCGGTCCTCGATGCTCATTACTTTAAGTCGGCGCCAGTTCTCGTTTGCCAAGGAAAGCGGGGTGAAGTTTTTGTCTACTGCTACTACGTCGCGATGTACCCCACACTCGTTGTTTAGGAAATTTATGATTATTATTATTAATAATTACAATAAAACTATTTGGGATCATCCTATATTATGCAGCGTGACGTCAAACTGATGTCATCGGCATGAAAAGTACGGGCCCTCATCATCATCATGCCTTTGTACGTCCCAGAATGAGAGGGCTTAGTCCCAACGCGGGCCCACTGCGGATTGGGAACTTCAGTCAGACACACCATTGGATTTCTTCCCAGGTGCGTATATTTCTCTCGATGTTTTCCTTCACCGTAAAGCTCATGGTACCTAAACAAATGTGCATTTTGCAAATAAATTCCGAAAAACTCAGAGGTGCGAGCCTGGGCTCAAGAACACGACCCTCTGCTTGAGCGACCATAAGTCAAACCACTATGCCACCACGGCTTATATTATGTATGTGTATTATAATGCCCAGCATTAACTGAGTAAAAAACACTAAGGGCCGATACAGAAAGACTGCATTCCGACTGCAACATAACTGCCAACTGTCCATTCAAGAGCTAAAAATTAACTATGTACTTAACCTCTTACCTATTTTTTATGTCCCCAATATTGACGAATGGAATTAGCAAGTATTCTTGCACGTTGTTCACATTTTGTCTTCTTTTTTTTTGTGTAATTAGGCTAATTTTATATTTTTTTTACATCCGTTTTGCGTAAGTTGTATTTAGTAAATCTTACAGTCACAGTGACCATGTTGTGCGCACGGTCTTTTAGGTTATAAATGTCTGAGCTGAGTTTGTTCTGTTCGCCGCCAGACAGCGCTGCTCGTTGCAGTCGCAACGGCTGCGTTCAGCATACCGCTTAAGGCCGTGTTGCACGACAGGGTTTCTGTGACTGATACAAAAGGGTCCCGCCGGAAGACCAGCGCTGGCTCCACCTCAGGAGTCCGCATTTATGCTGAGGCGGGACCTTTTTCACACACATTTTAATGTTTTTTTTCTTCTTTCTTTTGTAATTTTATGTGTTTTGTTTTGTGTGTGAAATAAACTTCTTTCATTCATTCATTCATTCATTTTCCATTCCAGTTGCATTGCATGTAGAGTGTACATGTAGAGTGCTCACAGTTCGTCAGCTTTTTATCACGAATTTAATCTTAGAACAGCATAAACTTGCATCCTACAACCCCGATATCTATAATAAAAGACGTTCTGATATCGTTTTTAAACAACCTCGCGCAAATCACGCTTTTATGCACCGGTTCTCTGCATTTTTGGGTCCTTTTATTTACAATAAAATCAATAGGCGTCTTAATATTTATGATTCAAATTATAGTAGCTGCAAAATTAAACTTATAGAGTGGCTAAAAAGCATGTCTTATGAGGAAACTGAAAACCTGCTTATGATAGTTGTGTAATTTAATATCTACCTTCTATATGCAAAACACGAACTCAAAATATTTATTTGCCTAAGAAACAGGCTACTTTAGTATCCTAGTTTAGGCATTTAAGTTATTTATGAATATAGCACGGTATTGTTTGTATTATGTTTATTTTGTTATGTTTAGGTTGTTAGTGTTCCATTAAGGTCAATTTGTATCGAGTCAGTACTTTAGTATGTCGGTCTTTGTTTACTAACACATAGACATAATCTCAGCGCTTACTAACGACTTTTCGTGTAAATAATTATTTATATTAATAAACAATTTGAATTTGAATTTGATTGCAGTCGGCAAAACTGCACGCAAACTGCACGCCAGCTGCGACTGAAATGTATGGGCAGTCGGCAGTTGCAGTTACGTTGCAGTCGGAATGCAGCCCCTCTGTATCGGCCCGTACCTAATTTTGTTCAGCATTCAAATTTTACCCTGTATCCCGGGTATTTTTTGATTATCATTCTGTATCATTTTATTCGTCTTAAAACTGTCCTCGGCAAAGTAAATAAAATCATTCACAGTAAATTTTTCGAATTATGTAAAATTAAGTCTCTAAACGTGTCATTCGGTGACCTAATTTTAGTTCATCAACGTCTGAATATCGCGCGCCGGTGGGGAACTAAAAATAATAGGTCGGGAATAAGAACGACAACGCGAGCCTATAGGCTTATAGGTGTTTTTGTACTTTTAAAATTTTAATTTTAACAGGTGGAGCTGTCGTGTAGCTCAAATCTGGGCTCTACAGAGAACCAGCGTTGCTACACTCTCTGTGCAGCAACACATGCTGAGTGGAGACCCTTTTTCGGTGACAATTGGTGTCACTACCTTAACAAACTTGTGTTATTAGTTGTTAATGTTGTTTTCTACTGTTTGGTGGTGGTACTCTTGTAACCTTAAATAAAATATTTTTCTTTGTTTTCTTTCTTTCTTTCTAAAAGGATGTAACTTTATTTCGGGGAAAAAGGTCAGATGCGTATGTTTTGCGTATGATAGCCGCATTGTCTTCATGTGTCGTGTTGGGCCATCTATTTATACTGTCGTAACTTTACGCGTATCAAATCGTCTATTTTCGTTACGTTCGCACAATCCCGCTAACAATCGGATTAAACGATTGAATCTTGATTTTAAATAGATTACTAGATGACCCCGCAAAAGTTGTTATGCCATATATCACCTAGGGGTACAAAAATAGCCTACGACCTATTCTCAGACCTACCAAATATGGAGAATAAAATTGATATAAAAAAAAAATCAGTCAAGCCGTTACGGAGGAGTTCGATAACAAACACCGTGACCCGAGATTTTTATATATTAGACTAGCTGACCCAGCAAACAATGTTTTGCCATAATAGGGGTATATAAAAAGCCTACGACCTATTCTCGGACCTACCGAACACAGAAAAAAAAGTTTCATAAAAATCGGTCGACCCGTTTACCCGGTTACTTCCAAAAGGGCTTGACCGATTTTTATGAAACCCTTTTCTCTGTACTCGGAAGGTCTGAGAATAGGTCGTAGGCTTTTTTTATATCCCTATTTTTCGCGGACGGAGTCGCGGGCAACTAGTCTAATATATAAAAATCTCGTGTCACGGTGTTTGTTATCGAACTCCTCGAAGACGGCTTGACCGATTTTTGTGAATTTTTTTTCTCCATACTCGGTAGGTCTGAGAATATGTCGTAGGCTATTTTTTATATCCCTATTTTTCGCGGACGGAGTCGCGGGCAGCAGCTAGTTTTTTTATGTATTAGAAGAAGATAGGACTAGGTAACTGATAAGCCGTGGTGGCAAAGTGGTTTGACTTATTGCCTCTCAAGCAGAAGATCGTGGGTTCGAATCCACGCTCACACCTCATTTCAGAATTTATGTGCGAAATTAAGACAAGATAGTCATTTATTGCTTAATCTGTGTACAATTTTATTGGTGTTATAAATAGTTACATTCAGAAATAAAAGTCAAAACCGTTTATAACGACATTCAAGGGACAGCAATATTTGGTCGTTAAACACGGTAGGTCATTGTAACCAGTGTTACTTTGGTATATAAGATCGTGTTGGGTGTTTTTCTTGGTCGTTACATCCAATATGTCGTTGTAATTGGTGTAGCGACACAAACGACATAGGTAAACGGTTTTGACTGTAATATAAAAAAATATGAAATTATTATTATTATGAAATTATTTTAAATTACATTTCAAATTAACCACGAGCTTTACTTTCATAGAAATTGCATACACCTGCAAACAAATTCAATGGTGTGTGTGAAGTTACTAATCCGCACAGGGCCCGCATGGGAACTACCCAAGCCCTCTCATCAGTGACGTATCTGGGTTGAGATGACGATGGACGATGTGGCAAAGGGATTTCTTTGTCGACTGTACCAACAACAAACAAAACACGGTACCTACCTACATATAATGCTGGTTCGCTAAGCTTTGGTCTGTTTAAATTCTATTGGACAAAGGCATTATGTGGCTTTTGTAGATCTAGTTGCCAACCTTCAAGTTTTAGTCATAAAAATATTTTTATGTGTTATAAGGTACCTACGCGAGTGTTGTCGTTAACAACAAAGTACTTATGACAGGAGTTGCCCGCAGTGTTTTTTATTTTCATAAAAAAATAAGAAAACCGGCCAAACGCTACCTAGTCGGACTCGCGCACGAAGGTCTCCGTACCATTACCTATAAAAATGGCAAAAAAAATCATGTCTGTTTTATGGGAGCCTCGTTACATATTTATTTTATTCTGTTGTTTAGTGTTTCTTGTTATAGCGGCAACAAAAATGCATCTTCTGTGAAAATTTCAACTGTATAACTATCACGGTTCATGAGATACGGCCTGATGATAGCAAAACAAAGCTGGGATGATGATGATGATGATATACTGCTCATGACTAATTCAATCAGTTGAGTATTTATTTATTTAATTTTTTATATTTTTTTTTAGAAATACGTTGGATGACGTCACAGTGAGAGAGCCACGTTCCATAGCCTAGAAAAATTCAAGTCGTACATAACATAATCTGTGGCACTACCACGGCACTACTGAGACCCTACTACGAAGTGCATAATTCGAACTTCGTTTCATGCCGTCCCTCTCACGCTAATATGATTTGACACGAGAGTGAGAGGGATGATACGATACGAACTTCGAATTTTGTAGTAGTGCCCCTGATTTGTCTTGTCACTGTCAATATTACAAGCACGGCTTAGGGTCCTAAATGAACCATGACAAAATAGTTTTATTTATTTCTCTTCTTTTAGCTTCGATTATTCCTGTTTGTTTAATGGTGTGATAGTAAATAGATATTTTTTATTAAAATCTGATATTTAAATTCTTTCATATTTACTTGTAACGTAGTAATTTAATAATTAAATTTGTAAAAATACATTGCGAGTATTGTATACATTTCGGACTTTATGATAAATGACAACTGTTTAAAGCCAGGTGTGCATCATGTGATTAAAGTTCTGTCTTTGTCACTCTTTGCTATTATAAGCAGGACAGCAACATTTCAAACTGTCAATTTGCTTTAGAGTGTAGACCTGCTTTATATCTGCCTTTGTGACGATTCACTGCAGGGGTCAAATGAAGGTCATTACTTAAATTTTCTTTATTTAATTCAGATTATCATATTTTTGGAATCTGATTTCTGAAAACGCTTCACAAAGCCTATTTCTCCAAACGGTTTTCGATTTATTATACGTTGCCAAAAATTGGGACATCCCAATTGAAGCTCCTATGAACGTCGAAGAATCTACCACCGGTTCGGAAAAACCCTTTTGAGAAGAAACCGGCGAGAAACTCAACAAGGTTTATTTTTCAAACAGAACTACAGTGTTATTAATTAATACATCTATTCTTACTTCGTTTTTTTTAGCATTAGAAAGAAGATAAGCGATCTTGACGTTTCTTTTTATTGAAAAACACTTGAAAATAAAATAAGTCATAGCTAATATGTAACAATTTGAAAGGAAATATGGTCATTTCGCTGCCCCCGAAAATAAAATGATAATCGCAAAAACGTAATTTTTCAGGAAAAATAAAAAACACATTTTTGCCAATTACTTACTTCTAAACAAGTGGACGTATACTGATGATAGTCAGCGTTACGGAAAGCTATTTTTTTGAGAATTCTTCTTTTTAGTAGTGTCACATATAATACATATATTATAAAGGAGTTATTTAAAAAATTAGAAGTTAGTGAAAATCGATCATCATCTGAGATTTATAAAGTCGATTATCATTTTATTCCCGCTTATTCAAGGGTTTAAAATAGGCATATTGTATGGTTATTTTATCATTTTATTCTACTATTTTTACGGTTCGAAATTATCGAGTTTCGGTATTAGTAAAAATTTATAATAGTTACATATCATCTTATTCTCGTTAATATTGTGAAATTTGTTTTATGATAATGTAATTTTTCTGGTATTTCAATGAAACAATAACATGGTAATCAACTTTGGCTATATTTCAATTATCGGGTTAAAATTAACAGAATCTCGAAAAAAACTAACACAATAAAATTTATTACTTATTACTTGATTCTTATTCTTGATCATCATCTTCATTTCAGAGTTCTTTACATCAGTCAAGGACTCATAAATTCATGATAGTAGCTTGGAATTTCAAAGATGGCATAACGCAAACTATGATAATAGCGATTATCATTTTGTCCTCCGGGGGCAGCGATTTACTGTTTTGGTTTCATAAGTAATAAGTTACTGTTTTTTTTAAAGATGTTTTTCAATAAAAATACTCGTGAAGATTGTTTACCTTATTTCAAATGCTAAAAAAAATTTGAACTCCAACGCGCGTTTCCAATTACCATCTCCTGTCATGCGTTATAGTGATATGAACACATTTTTAACGACGTCATGAACTTGGGCTACTTTGAACGGGCACTTTTATAGAAATATAAACTATTAAATGTGCTAAAACTCCAGGCTATTGGCACGCCGACTGCCCATTAATATTGTGACGCTATTTTATAAATGGACGCTAAAGTAGGGCGGCGATATCGATAAGCTGTTTCACGTCCAACACTAGTTGAGACACAAAATGTTGTAACTTCAAATACGATTTGTTTTTATTACAAGAGCGTTTGTTCAACAAAATCTATTAAGACGCTGTCAACACCAACGTCGGCGCACACTGTCTATTTGTATCGGAGTAAACGAGATGCCGCTATTACTGGGCAGCCGGGTATATTGAAATTTATCGGGCAAATATTGAATTAAAAAAAACTGTGGATTATTTGTAAAATTTGACTCGTTAGCGGTTTAGGTATGAATATGTTCACTTCATGTTTTTAATTGCAGACGCATACGCCAAAAAAATAAAGATATAGAACCGTTTAATGATGATTTTAAGACCTATCTTTGCAATTATTTTCTATCGAACCGATTTCGTCCAATTATGTATCGAGCCCGTCCACGGTCTTTGAAATATGATGAATTATTAACAAATAATTTTATGATGTGCTAGAACAAACAGTTTTTCTTAAAAAACTGTTTAAATGACATCAATTTCAACAAAATTAGGTGTTATCAGCCTCATAAGTATTTTTTTTTAAATTAAGTAAGCTGGACGGGGTTGATCCTAATATATAAAAATCTCGTGTCACGGTGTTTGTTATCGAACTCCTCTGAAACGGCTTAACCGATTTTTATGAAACTATTTCTCTATATTTGGTAGGTAGGCTATAATTCATATGGCAAAACAACGTTTGCTGTGTCAGCTAGTTCTTTATTAAATTTAGACTATAATAAGCACTTATGAATGTCGAAGGTACTATACAATTAATGACTATAAATCATGAGGGATGTTTGGAAATAATTCAGATCCGCATTCGCGTGAATTATCAACGTGAATGACCCCTTAAATAGTTTCTTGAAAACGGATTTGGTAAGTATCTGTTTGATCGGTGATATTTTTGTAGTTTTTTTTTTAAATACCTTCAATTTTTATTTAATTTTTATAGTTAACTATAATTATGTTCGTTATAATTAGCCCTTGAGCGTACAGCGATAGATAAGAAAATAGTTTGCTACCTACAATCGATAGCCATATATGGCGTTAAGAGGGTACGATGGCTGAGAGACTTTTGAGAAATAGGTATTTTAATGAAATGTCGCTGTCTCGCCCGAACCCCTCCGTGTCAGTACAGCGAGAGCGGGACAACTGCAGCTCAGACCGTGAATAGGCGCGTAAAATTGATCAAAACAGCATTTCGTAATCGCCTGTTTTCTTCTCGAAAACTGGACCAATAAAATTACTTTTTTTAAATATAATTAGAGGATAGATTTAGCTATGCCCCTATGTTTTCCTTTTTTTGTTTATATAAGGGATTCTTTTCTGATGAGTGTCTGAAAATGACGTTGAAATTGGGCAATTTTTTCAGTTTTTGAAAGCTCATATTTCTTATGTTAATTGAAATATGGAAAAAAACGAAACCTAGGGACATAGCTGTGGTAGATACAGATTACACAGTAAAAAAATTTGGCTCTAAAGCTATTATCCAGGGAAGAAACAGGGGATTACGTTTGTATGGAGAAATAGTGCGCATCGTATCCTCTTAACACACAACTACTAGCAGTTACGAGTACCAAAGACAATTTGCTTCATCTTTTATAACACTGGCTGCTAAGAAAATTTGCTTCCGTCATCTGTTTTTCCATAGATTTCAAAACACAAGAAGAAATGGCATATCAACGAGACAGTACTAAGGCCGTCTCTTTCGTTTGAACAGCAGGAAAAATCGAGAAGTTGCATTTTGTACATTGCGGCGCCCGGTTGACCACTTCAAACTCGTTCGCCTTACAGCCTCCAATGTACGCATGTTGCACAATTTCTGGATTATTCGCGGCAGTTCTTTTGGCTGGTCCTTTGAAGGAACTATTACGTTTTTTTCGCAATAGTTCCTTCACAAGAGCGTTTATTTTTTGCTATGACTGAAGGTTACTGCGACAAGGAACAAAGGCGATAAACACAGTTCTTCCTTCACCTCTTGTCAAGGAACTAGTGCGAAAAAAAACGTTCCTTCGAATTAACAGCCAAAGGAAGTACCGCGAATAATCCCAATTTTACAGGTTTAACTGGGCTTCACAGTCAAATGTTTTTCAGCTTTTAAAAAATATTAGTTCTTACCTGGCACAGGAAATATCCAGCGCATTTTGTTAGAACGCGTCGCTCTTGAACGCTAACTTGACGCTTCAGCTCCACTCAGCCATTGCCGCTTCAAAAATGCACAAACTTCAAACATAACAATATTATTACATTGGTACTGCCAACTTTAGAACCAATTGTAGCGTGTGTAGCGACCTTAACACGAAACAAAAGTCACCGTAAATCACTTTTCTTTTTTTTTTAATGGAACTCATTGATTGAGACCATGGACTTGTCATATTGGATGCGTCGTGGGTTACTCTGAAATTCGAAAATGGAAGTTCGTGCCGTACTGTCTCGCTCGCTCTCATATTACCTAATTATTACGAGCGTGAGGGGCACGGTAGACGGCACGATACGAAGTTATAATTATGAAGTTACTAGTATAAAGACAGTTTAGACCTGCAACAAAAACCGTGATAGTTGCATTACATTGCAACGTACAAGTGACCACTTCCATCTCGTACGCTTTACTGCCTCGCCATGTAATGCGATTTGCAAGTTTTTTATTGCAGGTCTGAACTCGGCTTATGACTTGCTTCCAGCGGTTCGATCATAGAACTTATAAGAGGTATAGAAATGTCATTCTTGGTATTTCCTTCAAAAGAAGCTGGTCCGATCCACACGTGACCATAGGGCTGGATATTTCCTCAGACAACTGCAATCAAAACAATTAATTGATGCCAAAATAAAATTGAATAAAGAATTTTGACTTTTTTTGTCAACGTATTGGCATGGCCAAACAACTAGAAAACGCAGTCAGCCTTAGATACCCTGCCCAATAACAGCGATCTGGGAGATATTGTGTGCAAGTTTTTAGGTTTAGAATAAGTTAGTTTTAATTTCTGTTTTAAAAAAAAAAAATTTGTTAAATGTGTGTAAATAAATAATGTCTAATGTCTGTGGCCGCTAACGATGGGTCTTATAAGGAAGCTCAAGGTGACTCCGAGGGCGATGGAGAGGGCTATGCTTGGAGTTTCTCTGCGGGATCGCATTAGAAATGATGAAATCCGTGCAAGAACTAAAGTCACGGACATAGCTCGAAGAATCGCTAGACTTAAGTGGCAGTGGGCAGGGCACATCGCCCGTAGAACTGACGGCCGATGGGGCCGAAAGGTTCTCGAGTGGCGTCCGCGGACCGGAAGACGCAGTGTAGGTAGGCCTCCAACAAGATGGAGCGACGATCTGGTGAAGGTAGCGGGAACGCATTGGATGCGGATGGCGCAGGGCCGATCTGTTTGGCGAGCCTTGGGGGAGGCCTATGTTCAGCAGTGGACGTCTTTCGGCTGAAATGATGATGATGATGAAATAAATAATTTATGTTCATCAAATGACATTGCCATTTTGTCGTGTCTCTCTCGCTCTAACGTACACGAATATATGGCTTTTTAGCCTTATAGTATTGAGGGTAGAGGTTAAAGGACAGACACTCTGTGTATGCAAGCGGCACCACTACATTATTAAGCAAGTGGGTAACTGTAGTCCCATATGAGATTATTCTCTTTTAACATCTATTCTCCATACATTAAAGGCTCGTGTGACATTTCTACACCTCTTACTTGTTATGTCTGTGATCATGTCATATTTTAAAGAGGTGAACTGAGTCATAAAACGCAGAACGCATCCATTGTGGCAAGTCCTTTAGTGCTAGTTTTTTTGCAGTAGGTATCTCGAACGGATTCATTTCAAAGTGTCAAATAGTGTGGGATAATTTGTGGGCTGTCGATTTGCTCAAATGAATAAGGTAGTTGGCATAAATAATACCAAAATGCAACTTTAATAAAATATTTTAAAAAGTCTTTAATGAATTTCCTTAGGGATGGTATTTTTTACTTCGAATTTAAATGGAACCAAACACAAACAGAATTTTACAAATCGGTTCATAAATGACCGAATCCTGAGTTAACAACAATAAAAAATACAACCGGATTGATAACCTCTGTTTTTAGATAATGTTTAAAAACACTCAGTCAATTGAGTTAGCGAATCCATAATAAATAATACTAATATTATAGATGTGAAAGTGTGTCTGTCTGTCTGTTACCTCTTCACGCTTAAACCGCTGAACCGATTCAGATGAATTTTCAATGGAGATAGTTTGAGACCCTGGATAGGATAGTTTTATCCCGGAAAATTGCATAATTCCCGCGGGATAGCGATAAATGAATTATTTGCAAACGAAATCGCGGGCAACAGCTAGTTATTAAGTTATAAGATAATGGAGAATCGCGTTGTGACAGCTCGTATATAGTACTTACGTCGATTGACTGAGTCAAATGGCCTACTTAAATGGCGATAGTAAAGAAGATAAGACTTGAAATGAACCCGTTCGAGATGTTTTATCTGTCAAAAACTGACACTGCAGTTCGGTACAGTATTAGGTCCCAAGAGTATAATGTAAGAGAGTAGTGAGTTAAGAATTAACTGATTTGAAATTAGTTATATCGTTCATTATTATTCAGGCCATCCTCTTTTGAAATTGAAATGAAAAACGTTTTTTTTTAAGTACCTACGTACGCGTACGTATCTAATCTACTTCAATATTTATATTCGTAAGATTCCAATGAAATTAAATAAATGTATTCTGAATGCTTTTTATACTTACATACAAATTAAATTAACCAAGAATATCAAAAGGTTGTAAGTTGATATAAAATTTTATCGATATCTAAGTGACTGTCCCATCACTAGCAAATTTAAGTTATTTTTAGACAACAATAAATAGACACCAATTTTTGAGTCTAGACGTTATTAAAAGCGGGAAACGACGTAATTTTATTATTTTCATCTTATTTATAAAACGAACAGTCGTAAATAATAATAGAGTGACAGAAAAATATAAAAGAGCAAATTATCTTCGAGAATTATGTCCTTACATTATTTACAGACAGTTTTTTGTTTTTTAATAACACAAAAGAAACACGTTTTGTTTTTTTTTATTGTTACCTAACACTGTGATTGTCGCGAACTAGGTTATGCCTCACAATTAAGAAAAAAAAAACAAAGTGATGCTTTAAAAGGGGTATTTCTGTACCTCAATTAAATACTTAAGTGTGTTTATGTAACTTATTATAAACAAAATCATTTTACGCTAACAAGCAATCATGGCTTTAGCGTAGAACGTCTCGTCGAGCCTCAATGCGCGGACATTTATCGATTTAAGTCGAAAGTAGTGCCAATGTCGTCCACACGACGAAAAGGCAATTTAAACCTATTTCTCCACTCTGCACAATATTATAAAACATTAATTTTAACACGGATCAATAACCAGATACCACTGCAGTATTCGGCCATAAAAAAAAAACAACATTACATAGACTAGAGCAAAATACTGCAGTATTTTTGCCGCGCTTTTCTGAGCGTTCGATTTCGAAATTTCGAATTAGTTCTAATTAAAAAATAGATATCCTTACCGGCCAGTAACATCTTAAAGTCCGAAAAACATCGGCGAACATAAAAACACTATCTATACTATTTTTTAACGAACCGAACGTTATAAAGGTGCTTTTAACATAATTTTGCTATTAATAAATATTTTTTTACATTTTATAATGACTTTTTTCGGTTAGATATCGGTTTTGAACCCATTTTATGGGGGATTGCGGAATTTCGTGAGTGCACGCCGCGCTCAAATAATGAGACTGACGATGTTGCCAGCGTGGAAAAAATATATACCTCATTTTAAAGGTGAGAAAAACTGTTAAACTTATCATCAAAATTTATTTCAAAATACCTATTTCTGCTAATAAATCGAGCGGTTTCTATTTATAGCCGCTAAATGCGTAACTATGACGGTTAACGGGTAAATTGTGTCGAACAAAAATAGATTTTAAATCTGGCAACTCCTGAAGGACGGCCATTGGCTGGCGGATTACCGCTATGCGGAATAAGTGGCTCAATTTTTTTTCATGTCAACAAAATCTTTTCAAAGGGTTTGGAGTATTCTGACCATGCTATAAATATTAGATTAGCTTATAAAAGCCGTGTCGTGGCATCAGGACCTCACACGTTTGTCATCATCGAAAGTAAATGAACTGAAAAAAAAACTTTGCTCACCCGCAAACTTATGATAGCTACTTACGTTTATGCAAGAAATACGTACTCATGCAGTTCCTCCACCTCTACACTGTACTAACACACACATAAATCCAACTATCACCACCACCACACTAACTAACGCGTTTCGAACTCAATCAGCGCTCATCCTCAGTATCACAATCGTTCACTATGCTACCAGATGTTAGACATTCTGTCATAACATAACATCTGGTAGCATAGTGAACGGCGGCGGAACATTTCTTGCATAAACTTAGCCATCATAATCACAAGGTCGCGGTTGAGCAAAGTAATTGTTATACCTACTGTTTTAAACTTTCGTAATTTTCACTCATAATTACTAAACTAAATGGGACTTATCACGCAATCAATATTTATTTATTTACTAGAGTTAACTCTTTCAGTTTATGTTTTTTAGAGTTAAGACGCTGTCAACACTAACGTCGGCGCACACTGTCTATTTGTATCGGAGTAACCGAGATGCCGCTATTACTGGGCAGCCGGGTATATTGAAATTTATCGGGCAAATATTTAATTAAAAAAAAACTGTGGATTATTTGTGAAATATGACTCGTTAGCGGTTTAGGTATGAATATGTTCACTTCATGTTTTTAATTGCAGACTCATACGCCAAAAAAATAAAGACATAGAACCGTTTAATGATGATTTTAAGACCTATCTTTGCAATTATTTTCTATCGAGCCGATTTCGTCCAATTATGTATCGAGTCTGTCCACGGTCTTTGAAATATGATGAATATTAACATATAATTTTTTTGATGTGCTAGAACAAGCAGTTTTTCTTAAAAAACTGTTTAAATGACATCAATTTCAACAAAATTAGGTGTTGTCAGCCTCTTAACTCGTGACCACGGTTGCTACAATGTGGCCGAAACGTCGAGGTAAATAAATAAATATTTATTGCGTGATAAGTCCCGTTTAGTTTAATAATTAAAAGTAATTGTTTCAGTCCATTGATATGGTCCTCCGCAAAGTAACGTCTCCTCCGTAAATTGAAATCTGTTTCGAATAGTTCCGATGTATTTATTGGTTTTTTTTTTAGAACCATTTTAAAAACGCTTATAAAAAACGCTACTTTTGCGGATATACAGAGGTTTTGTTTAAACTACGGGCCCAATACCTTGTCCTAATTGTAGTTACACGACATGCCCGTTGGACCAGCAATATGCAGCATCTCTAATGATGTAAGTAGGTACTTATTTATTTTCGATCAATCTAAAACCTTTGCTCAGGACTTCGTCTACAGTCCCATTTCGCCACCATCTTAATTCGTCTACTGTTCTGATTAACCAACATTCCTATATCATCACTTTCCTATCTTGTCCGCATTCCTACGTGGGCCAGTACCAACTCGTCAACATTTCTATTTCGCAGTGCTAACTCGTCAACAGCCCTATTTATACCAAGCAGCACTGTGGTTGATAAAAGAAAGTGCGCAACACAGAATATATAATAGTACTAACGTACAGAATGGACACGCTCCGCCCCGCACCGATTTGAGTTACCCCACCCCCCAAGGCGCCATTGCTTGTCGCCGCTGTTCACCAGTCGGGTGCGCGCGCGATGTATGTAGGCGTACGCGTGTACAGACGTCGTCGTGCTTATGTAGATTCAAGAACGCGTATTTTGTGCGTCGTGGCTGCCGTGTGGTGCGCAAGTTGGCACTGTGGTCGAAATAGGTATGTAGACAAAATGGGATATTGACGATATCAGAAAGTGGACGAGTTAGAAAGGTGACGATTTAGGGTTTCCCCAAATCTATCGACGCGGAATCGGCTTTCGCCGAGTGATTTAGCCGATCAGCCAACTCAGCGGATGAAAAAAAAATCAAAAAGTTTATTCTGCAAGTAGGCCGCAAAGGGCTCTTTTACATGTCACTTTTTTTTAAACTACCAGCGCTTTCGTAAGGACCATCATTGCCAAGAAGATTGGCAGGAAGTCATCTTTTCAAATTAAAATATAATAAATTACAAACTATAAAAAAACATACACAATACAGGTATGTATAGTAAAAAATCAATAAATATTTAAATTTATAAAAAAGAAAAAAAATTAGGTCCCTTAGTTAAAAAACTACATATCTACGTTCAGTGGAAGTGGCTTCCACCGTCAAAAAAAACTAAAAGAGGAAAAAATAATAATATTGGAGATAGGTCTTCCAATGACAAGTGTGTTCAGATGTCTCATCCTCCGCACGGCCGGTGAGACACTCGATCGCTTGCCCGCAATCCCATATCATCATACTTTTTTGGATTTGCTGTCATTAGGTACAAATGGAAAATCGTCCACTTGTAACTATTCGTCACATTTGAAAAATGAGCATTAGAAATATACGTACATCCACAACGAACATAGTTCAACCAGAATAATGTTGAAATTGAAAAATGTCCTATTTTAAAATTGACAAATATGATATAGGTCCAAAAATAAATGTCCATTAGTATTTTATTTACGTTCACTGGGAAAGATTACCAATCCATACATAAATGCGAAAGTGTGTCTGTCTGTCTGTTACCTCTTCACGCTCAAACCGCTGAACCGATTAAAGTGAAATTTGGTATAGAGATAATTTGAGACCCAGGAAAGGACATAGGATAGTTTTTATCCCGGAAAATCGCACAGTTCCCGCGGGATAGCGATAAACGAATTCTTCGTAGACGGAGTCGCGGGCAAAAGCTAGTAGTAAATAAGTCAAATCTGAAATATGTGCATCGTTGGTATAATCAAGAAAAAGGGTTGGTAGAAAGTATATCAGGACAATAATTTATATTTTGGTCTTAAGAGGGTTTATACCTGCTGAGCTGGCAACGTTGCATTTTTGTTAGTTTTCTCGATTATTCCATAAAAATTGAATGAAAATTAAAAATGTTTTGTATACAAATTGTTCTAATATATAAGTTAAAGTGTCTACTGCAATAATAATTCGTGATAAGACTTTTATTTTCTTTAAAAACCGTTAGGTAATAATTTGTTCGTTTTTAAGGAAAATTAAAGTCTATCACGAATTATTATTGCAGTAGACACATTAACTTATATATTAGAACAATTTGTATACAAAACATTTTTAATTTTCATTCAATTTTTATGGAATAATCGAGAAAACTAACATAAATGCAACGTTGCCAGCTCAGCAGGTATAAACCCTCTTAATTCATATTATACTACATTCACTTGGTGCGTATTTAATTTTGTTCATTATTTTTCAAATTCCATTTGTACTTAATTTCCAACGAAAATAAATTTGGTTGTTAATATTTTTGAGAATAATTGCGTTTTGACTAAATTCACTTTGGATACTATTACTTTTGACCCAAATTCAAAATGGCCATTTCACGTGGACGATTTTCCATTTGTACCTAATGACAGTAAATCCTTTTTTGTAGCGAAAAAACAAGGGAAAAAGTTTATAGTCCCATGTAAAGAAACAACGAATTATAAAAATGTTTTAATGCACAACTTTTGTAAAAGCATTACAGTGAATATCACACTAACTTCTAACTTATCGCTATGTTACATATCACATACATATTATATCATAGAGCGTATACTGTTTATTGACCATTCGAAACTTACAATAAAAAATCGCCAAATAAAAATTATTATTTTTTTAATTATAAGAATTTTTTTTATTGCCCTCCAAAAAGGCTATTTGAAAAAAGAGAGTAATAACTGCAATATTAATTTATCTATGTGTGTTTTATGATATTGTATATTAGGTTGTTTTTGTATAATGTTTATATTACTGTTTATTTTTTATTCTTATATTGCACCATCTGCTGAAATACATTCCTTGTTGCTTTTCCTGCGTAAAATGGTTGCCTGGAAGGGATCGCTTCGAAGCGATAAGGCCGCCTATTGCTTACCTTGCATATTTTTTCCATGTACTTGTTTTTCTGTATTGTTTTCTTTGTGGTGTACAATAAAGAGTCATTGTATTGTATTGTATTGTATACAGGACTAGCTGATGCCCGCGGCTTCGCCCCCGCTGGGGATTAAACCGTGTTTTCCCGTGGTAAAAAGTAGCCAATGTCACTCTCCAGCCCTACAACTAAGTCCATACTAATATTATAAATGTGAAAGTGTGTTTGTTTGTTTGTCCTTCTTTCAGGTCGAAACTGAACGACGGATTGCAGTGATTTGTCGAATGGACGTAGTTGGATAGGTTGCGCTAGCTCAGACTTTACTGCATCCCACTTTCGATTATGCTGATATTTGTTCTCCTGGGCTTTTAGAAGAGCATCTAAATAAACTTGAGCGAATTCAAAATCTGTGCGTTCGGTTCATATTTGGTCTACGTAAGTACGATCATGTTTCTTATTTTCGATCACAGCTCAAGTGGCTCCCAATCCGCCTTCGCCGAAATTCACACATTCTACACCTTCTCTACGGCATTCTTTTTAATCCTGCAACTCCCTGCTACCTCAAAAAGCGATTTAGCTATGTTACTTCTGTTCGATGCTCTCAGAACTTTCTTCTTACTGTTCCTCTTTCCAATTGTAAGTTCTATGTGTACTCTTTTACTGTCCAGGCTATTCGGTTATGGAACTCCCTACCAATAGACCTACGGCGTGCTAAATCTTTGCCTATTTTTAAATCTATGCTTAAGCAACACTATCTATTATCCTGTGCTTGAAAATTGTATTATAGTCCATTTATTTACAAGTATATTGTGTATCAGTTATCTATGTATGTTTTATGATGTGTATTATTGGATTCTTTCAGTTGTTTTATTAAAATGATTGTTTTTTTATTATTATTTATTAAATTTTATATTGCACCACCTGCTGAAATGCATACCTTGCTTTCTTTTTTTTTTAAAGGTTGCCTGGAAGAGGTCGTTTCGAAGCGATAAGGCCGCCCATTGCTTACCTTATTTCTTATTTTCATGTACTTGTTTTACTGTATTGTATTATTTGTGGTGTACCTACAATAAAGAGTCATTGTATTGTATTGTTGAAGAGCTGGAGAGTGACATAGGCTTACTTTTTACCACGGGAAAATATCACATACCCACGGGAAAACATGTTTTAATCTACAGCGGGTGGTGTTGTCGCGGATATCAGATAAGTACTTCCGGAATAATTCTTGATTTTTCATGGTTTCGTAATTTCAAATGGTCACTAAACAAAACTGTAAGCTCATAAATATTTGATTATCTAATCATCTTAAAGATTAACAGCCAATCTTATTCATCTAACATATTAAAGCCTTGACAAATATATAAATTTCATTTAAACATACGATTTTCTGTGTTTTTTTTTTCAATCATTGTTTTTGGATATTACAATTGACAGATTGGACAACCGGTTAGCCAAGTGGTTGGTGGACCTGACTATGAAGCTTGAAGTCCACGGTTCGATTTCCGATTGGGGCAGACGTTTGTATGAAAAATACGATGTATTCTTGGGTCTTGGAGATTTAATGTATGTATGTATTAATATTATGTATGTATGTTTATCATTACCATTTCAGCCGAAAGGCGTCCTTTGCCATACATAGGCCTCCCCTAAGGGTCTCCAAACAGATCGGTTCTGCGCCATCCGCATCCAACGCGTTCCCGCAAGTCCCGCAACCTTAACCAAGTCGCCGCTCCATCTTGTTAGAGGCCTACCTACACTGTGTATCTCGGTCAGTGGACTCAATTTGATATTCTTTTGGCCCCGCCATCAGTTCTACGAGCGATCCGTTGGCCAATACCAGAGAATCGTATGTTTAAGAAAATCGTAACAATTAAAATGTACGAACATAAAAGAGAAAATAAACATTGTACACCACATTTTATATGTACTTCAGTTCATAAGTAATCAAATCAAACCGTGCTATTTCAACAACATTAGCGTCGTACGCAGACACGTCAATTAACTTTAATTATTGCTTGAGTCAGCGTATTGTCAAATTTTAAAGTCGCAAATAAATGCCAGTACCGAATAATTAAAATTAGTTGACGTCTACATATGATAGGCATTATTTATTACATTGAAAAAAAATGAAAATGGATACTTATTTAGTATACTTACTTATAAAACCATTTTAATATTTATCTACATGATATGAAGCGTATCTATTTCGATAAACCTTCGTTTGTTAGTAAAATTAAATTACCCACATTATTTTTAAATGCATTTTCGACTCGCACGCGTCGCAATAAAATAATTGCATGTTTGACCTTTTTTGTGTCCTAAAATTAGTACAGTAGTAAGTTGTCCTTTTTCTAGTACACCGCCGCTTGGTAATTTTTAACCCAAAACTTAGCACACTAGCGTTTATTAAATAAAAATCATTCATCACTTTCGCAATTATGTTTAGGTTAGAATTAGAAATGACAGTAATGATTTATGTAAAAAATAAAAGCTAGTGTGTTACTGCTACAGGGAAGACGCGTCCTAAAAAAGGTCTGTCCTATTTTTAGTACACGCCCATTTTTAATACCCACACCATTAGTAAAACCTTTACAACATTCAAACGTGATATTTTAATGACACTTTTTTACATCCTTGCGTGCTAAATTTAGTACAGAATTGTTTTGTACTTAGACGTACAGGCGCTTTAAACAATTGTTGCATTCAGAGACACAAATAAACATGTTTTTCGAATAGTTTTTTTCTCACAGTGGGATAATAACGTTTTTTTCTTCAAAGTTCATAAAGTGAGATTATTTTCCTCTTTTCAACTATTTCTTACCTAGCAAATAGTACTGTACAATAGTCTGGGAGCCGCAAAATAAAATTGTTTTAATGTCACTTTATTTGCGTGTCGTCAATTGTTACTCTAGTACAAATTGTAAAGAGATTACAGTTCACGAGCCGCAATATAATGTTGTTGTGGTTTATAATTTTAAATTAAATGGAGTATAGTAAATCATGGACTGAGATTAACCTATAAACTTGTACTAAAAATAGCACTTAAGGATTTGACGGTTATTTTCAGTAATAAAAATAGAATCAAGCAAGCTCGTAAGTTTTGATCAACTTTTCTAAATGGACCATAGTATATCGGCGTCGACAAGACAGCCCTAGATGCCTAAAGTTAGGTTTGTTAGTTTTATTGCATTCACCATCGCTTTCTGTCACTATCTTGTGTCGTTTGATAGAAAGAAATAGTGAACGAGATAGCAAGCGCCGTTATACAATAAGCGTACTGAGGTAGGGCAGATTACGGTTCACGGACGTGGTCGGAGCCGCTCGGACGCTGTCGGGGAAGGGCTCATTACGTCTCAGTTTCATTTTACCCTTTTACAAATACTGCTAGATTTCAAAAGGCCTTAGTGTCAAAATACCTAAATTCCAGAATGCCTAACTTTTTTTCTTTGCCTTTGTGCAGTTTTAAAGTTTAAGTTATTTTGAAATGTTGTTGTATCTGTGATTCGGTATTTTAAGGAAATGTACATTTCAATTTTTAGGTCAAAGTTGTTATGACATTTGTTAATTTTAAGAATGAGACAATTTTGACATTGGCATGGCAATTTGAAATTAAGTCAACTTAGTGAATTGGGCATTATGAAAATTAGGTGGAATAAGCCCTACTCCTGGCAGCGACGTGAATTTGAGTAAGATATGCTGAGAGAAACCGTTCGTGTGAAATAAGGTGTAGACAGAAGGAGTATGGCGTGCGGTTGTGTGTTTAACTCCTCTACACGATGGGCCATTAAGGGCCTACCGAGCTTTTCGCGCTAATCGATTTTGGGTGGGCGATTTCGGGCGTGCGGGAGGCACGATGGCTCAAGATAGGTTTTTAGGTATTTTCATCTTATTACTAAAACAAATACATATTTTAAAAATGTAGCAACACTACGCCCTAGACAACATCTCGTTTTATTAACATTCAAAAAGTCATGACCTGCAGTGCAGTATTAGCGTCGTACTAGGAATTTATTTTATTTTTTAGAGACGACTTTGGATTTTTTTTCTATCGAGCGAATTATAAGTAATCGTGTTTCGATAAACACTTGTCATTAGAGTGAATCCTCAAATATCTGACGCATGAATTTCAAGACTATAGCTGTACTTGTAATGTTACAGCACGAGATTAAATGAATGCAATAAATGCGCCAAAAACACGATAGGCCCTTATATGGTCGGTACGATGGCCCAGCGATGGCTGCAACGCATCTACACGATGGCGACGTTCAGTTGTGATCTTCCGATTCTTCTGACGTGCGGCCAAAGACCGACACCGACGCCATCCCACGACCACCGCACGCGCCATAAGCCATCCGACACCATTACGCCTCTACACGCTGGCACATCATAGTGGACCGTCGCGATGGCCCATCGTGCAGAGTGTAGAGGGGCTGTCTTGTCGATGGTCGAAAGAGCAAAAGAGTTGTTGCATTTCACGAATGGCGTGCCCTTCAATTGATTTCATCTTTATTTTATAAAGAAACGGCGACGATTTCGCACACCCGTCAATGCGGCGACTGTTTTTTTTTCTATTCATTGCTTTCACTGCCCAGTAACCACTGTATAACAAGTGGCTAGAACGCGAATAGGAATGTTGACGCCTTTGATCAATTATAACTGAAGATACACATTGCCGAACAAAATCCCCTTCAAAGAATGTCCGAACTTTTTTATTTGTTTGCATAACAATTAAAATCATCACCTACACAGAAATTTGAACCTAGTCTTTACTTCATTACAGTATTCGGAATATCGGTTGACACTTGACAGCTAAACTTGACAATTTCACGCAACGTACTGAGAAAAAAGAAGCCCGCTTTTATCAAAGTGGCGCTCATTTGGCTCGGACATTTTCGGGCGCGCGACTGTGGATCTACAGTTATAATTGATCAAAGGTTGACGCCATTAAAAAATAATTCGAAGACACGACACCAGTAAAAAAACGCTTTATTTTAGCTCTGAAAAGCAGATTAATTTTCGATTAACTGCAAAATTTGATTTTTTGTTGCTTTAAAACAAATAAATAGTTAGTTGATTGAGTTGGCGAACAAGCGACGTAATAATTTGTTATTGCCTTTCAAACTCTATGGGAGAATTGTGTTTTGACAGCTCATAAAAAGTACGTCAGTTGATTGGTGGTGTCAACATCCCTATTCTCAAATTCATTAACAGCTTGGCGTAATATGCACTATGCTAGCCTGCCAACCAAAAGTCACATCACCGCGATATGCAACAACTATACCACTTAAAAAACGCTAAGAATATTGTCTATTTTAACATTACTAACCACTGACTAACCATTAGCTATTAAACGGTAAAATTGAATACATTATGGTACTTTTTTTAAGACAAAATATGGACATTTATACACCCTCTATACCGCTATCTCGCTTTCTAATTGGTCGACTGAGCTGCCGTTTCGTATTTCGAACCTCTCCCATTGGTAGCACCAGTAGCTTCACTTGCCCTAGCATATACAGTGTGTTACACAAACCTTTATCCCTGATGCTATTGTGTTTGCACAACTACTAACTTGATGGTTTAAGATAAAGAAACAATTTTTTTCCACCGTCACAATGTAAAATGAGCAAATATCTGCTATAGAACACCACCATGTACATATAAAAACAATCAATGACAAGTACAAATAATAATCAGTAAAATGTGCTTACAATTCCAATATCTTTCACATAATCACGTTATGAAAGATTTCAGCTGTTACATTCCTTCATAATTATATGAGTCAACTTTGTCAATAACAAAAATAATATAAAAAAAAACAATAATCCTGGACACCAACAGTAACTACACGTTTCTATAAAAACTATTGATAATCTGATTATCTCTTGATAATTCAATTATCAATAACTAAATTATCATGGATAATAACGTCAAAGAGCCTTGTTACCTTTAACAATAATTCCTTTGTGCTTTAAAGATGTTACTCAGCATAAAATCCCACTTACATCATTTTTTTTGCACCTTCTAACTATCCCATAGATTCAAGAAAAAGTCATGACTAATGATACAACATTTTAAAAATATAATCCTGGACTCTCTCGTGAACAAAAATAGATACAACTTCTTGGGGTGAACGTGTCAAAATACATAAAAGTTATAAAGAATATAAGACTATCTTTTTTAATGGTGTTTAGGTTAGGTCAGTTTTATTTTGTAATAATCCTGTAAATTTAACAATTTCTGAGAAAATGACAATTATTCTCAAACTTTATGTAATATGACGCGCACCCGTCCTGATTATGAAATTATCAAAGATAGTTCGCTATAATAATTGAAATAATTATCATTGACAATTTGTTTGTCAAAATTAATTTATCAAAATGACATTGAGCCAGTCATAAGCCATGTCATATGAAGACATATCTCTCACCGTATATGTTTTGCTGTGTAGTGATATAAGACAGCTATTATAGTGTGTCTCATATGATGTTACAGCAGCGGCAATAGCGTGGCCGTGCGCCTGCGCCGGCGACCGGAGGCGTCGCCGGGGCGAAGTACGCATGCACCTTTATGTTGGGGAGATGATTCTGGGAACAACAATACAATGACTTTATTGTACACCACAAATAATACAATACAGAAAAACAGGTACATGAAAAAATATATCGGGTAAGCAATGGGTGGCCTTATCGCTTCGCAGCGATCTCTTCCAGGAAACCTTTAGAAAAGAAAGAAAGCAAGGAATGCAACAACAATAACAACAACAACAAACAAAACAAAGCAAATAAAAAAAGTTAAATAAGCAAGAGACGGGATTTTCGTGGCAAAAATCAAACGTCAAGACGGAATGACCATTGAGTTTTATCATCATCATCATTTCAGCCGTAGGACGTCCACTGCTGGACATAGGCCTCCCTCATGACGCCCAATCATTACGGTTGGAAGCGACTTGCATCCACCCTGAACCTGCGGCCTTCACCAAATCGTCCGTCCATTGTTGGTGGACCTCCCACGCTGCGCTTGCCAGAACTTTTGGGCCCCAACCGTACCGTTACCCCGTTTACCGTAATGCTGTGGAATTATAAAATAAATATATAATTATTCGGTGACCTACCCTCAGTTTTCGTATGGCGTTCCTTGTTACCAGCTGGCAGTCGTACAGTTCTATCAGTTGCAGATTGTGGCAGGATGTCAGGTGTTCTAAAGCGCCGTCGGTCACGAGAGGACAGTTGTCTAAGCCTAGAACAAATTAATGATAATTGTGATTATCATTGATAATTATAATTATCTTGATAAATGGACTTAATTGCTTATTTATAATTTTCTTTCCTGTTGGGCAAACAAATCTAATGAATTAATAATTTAATGCTAGAGTTTTACACTCTTCTTTTCACTTCAATTGCAAGGAAATTAACCTTTTCATCACACTTGCTCGTCAATGGTGTTATTCCATGCCTGTATACTAAATGTCAAAGGCCTAATTTGTTCTTAAGGGAGTTATGGATTTACGTACAGTTTTTCTTCCCAAGGGAGTTCTAACTTTAGTTTTAAAATTTGCAAACAGACTAAGGAGGTTTCAAGTCAGCCAACGTTTTATTTATATGTTTAAAACTTAGCTATAACCCAATTTTACTACACAAAACTTGTCTACGCTTCATGAAACTTCGTTATTTTTATATTTTAAATTTATATCAAATAGTTTTGCAATAATTTTAGTAAGTATTTTGTTAACATGTTGGCACAATGTGGCCGTATGGCCATTCGAATTCTAAACACAGTTTACTTTATCTGTGGTAGATGACTTGAAAAAAGTTACAATCTGTTGTATTGGCGGGTAGCCATTATTTATTTAATTTAAGTGTTGAGACAAAATAATTTCATTTTTGGATTTTTTTTCCTCGCAGTGTGATGAAAATTATTGTGTGTATCACGGGCAGTAAGGGGATTATAAACTCAAGTCATTAATAGCCCTCCGCCTCCGGCGTCGGGCTTCTAATAGGCTCTCGTTAGTAATCCCCTACTTACGGCCCTTGATGCACAATGTACTATTACAACGCTCTGTCAAATACAACAGCTCTCACTCACACGCCATTTTATTAATTTATTTCTATGTAGGTAAATGGTTCTTATAGTATATTTGTGTATCGTTCCGTGAGTCACAGACGGTTCTGACAGAAAATCAGCGCTGCAGGCGTCTAACGCCTCAGCATAATGCTGAGTCAGCGACCGTTTCACTTTTGCGGGGACACACATGCAGAGCTGTGTGTGTATGTACATGTTTATTACTCCATTGTTTGTTATCTTTGTTTTTTTTTTGTGTTAAATTGTGTGTACTTTCTTGTATGTGTGTGTTTTGTAAAAGTGAATAAATGTCTTCTTTCTTTCTTTCTTACTTTCTTTTCATGACATCGGAATGTCAAACGCGAAGTTGAACCCTACAGAAATGCATGTAGGTAGATATCGCTCTGCACGCCGTGACTGATATATCAGTCGTTGGCGTAGAACCTGCGGTGCTGATGTATGTGTCGTTGGCGTCGAAAAGGTTAAATAGCATCATTGCAAATAAAATTAACTAGCTCTTATTTTTCATGGATTGTGTTTTTAGCTATATTCTTAACCGCGCTTTTGAGTAGTTTCAATTCTCAGTAGTTCGGTTTGACGTCATAACCGTGAGTTGTTGATATTTATGGGCGGTGATGATCATTTTCCATCAGATGACCCGCTTGCTTGTAATCTTTGTTTATTTGCATGAAATTGTGTGTATAGTATAAATCTTCCCAGGTGAATTTTTCGCTTCGAGCCATTACATTAAATTTGAACCTTAATACTATGACGGACGATACCGTTTGTTTCGAAAGATAAAGGCTCGAAGCGAAAAGTTCACCTGGGAAGATTTATACTATACTTTCTTGTATTTGTGTGTCTTGTAAAAGTGAATAAATATCCTCTTTCTTTCTTGCTCGTTTGCCTCCCTATCGTTATCGTGACTCATCTGACCAGCTGTTCAGCTGCAAGGACGCGGAGGCGTCGAACTTCAGAGGCCCATTGGCGCCGAAAGCCATAAGGTAGACTCGGGCGGATACGCCGTCACAGTACCGGCTTCTGGTTTGTGGCGTATAGTGGGACCTTAACAACCACTGGCCTGTAGCTGCCCGTATCGCAACGTAGTATATACCCGGGTGAACCTAAAACTTAAGGGCGCTATCTGATTCGCTAAAGATTCAGCCGACACTCCTGCCCGAGGCACCAGAGAGCCAAAGTGATAGGACAGGACTGTAGGGCGTGTGCAGTCAGGATGAGGAGTGGGAGGTTAGAGTCAGCCCAAATTCTAGCATTGTAAAACCAACATGAGGAAGATAGATACTATACTTGGTGTGTTATAGATATAGGCAGGAGATATGACTGCTAATTTGTAGATGCGTCTCCATTCATAGACCGTGGGTTTGGATTTTCATTCGCCTCCTCGGGTTCTGATTCGGTGTCTGTTTCCGGATTTTTGTACATATTTTCAGCTTCTTTTTTAATTTGCTTGCTCGTTTGCCTCCCTATCATAATAAAAAAAAATCAGATGGAAAATGATCACCACCGCCCATAAATATCAACAACTCAAAGAGAGTCACTGATCTGTTGCCGACCTTTAATAACTAGTACCTGGGCGACCGAGCTCCGCTCGGGCTAAAACGGGCTGAAACTAGACCAAGCTAGATCAATTTTTCATCCCCTAAAACCCCCACATACCAAATTTCATCGAAATCGTTGGAGCCGTTTCCGAGATCCTGATTATATATATATACAAGAATTGCTCGTTTAAAGGTATTAGATAGATTAGATAGATTAGATAGATAGATAAATTAAAAATTTTAAAAACCTCCAACGCAATTTGGTCGCACATATGTTTGAAAATAAAGTAAATGCTCATTATGCGTCCAAGATCCCTTCTGCAGCTAACGAAAGAGCTTATAACTTTGAAACGGCTGAACCGATTTTGATGAAACATGTCTAAGAACCATCGCCAAGAAAATTGCTTTCAAATAAAAAACCACATCCAAATCGGTTCACCCGTTTAAGAGCTATGATCCTACAGACAGACACACACACACATAGCGGTCAAACTTATAACACCCCTCTTTTTATGTCGGGGGTTAAAAAAGGAGAGGGATTACATGACTTACCCAGTACTGTGAGGTGTTCGGCCGCGCAAGGGGACATGGACAACTGTTTTATACCGTTGTCTGTAATTAACTCGCAATGTGACAGCGTCTGAAAAGAATATATATATCTTTCAATTCCCTAATCATCATCATCATCAAAAACGTCCACTGCTGAACATAGGCCTCCCCCAACGCTCGCCAAACAGATCGGTCCCGTGCCATCCGCATCCAACGCATCCCGCAACCTTAACCAGGTCGTCGCTCCATCTTGTTGGAGGCCTACCTACACTGTGTCTTCCGGTACGTGGACGCCACTCGAGAACCTTTTTGCCCCATCGGCCATCAGTTCCACGAGCGATGTGCCCTGCCCACTGCCACTTGAGTCTGGCGATTCTTCGAGCTATGTCCATGACTAGTTCTTGCGCGGATTTCATCATTTCTAATGCAATCCCGCAGAGAAACTCCAAGAGCATAGCCCTCTCCATGGCCCTCTGAGTGACTTTGAGCTTCCTTATGAGGCCCATCGTTAGCGGCCACGTCTCAGTGCCATAAGTCATCACTGGCAACACACACTGGTCAAAGACTTTTGACTTGAGACATTGCGGTATATTGGATGACAAGATATTGCGGTGTTTCCCGAACGCTTCCCAGCCGAGCCGTAATTCCATTGATTGCACGAAAAAGCCTTCTAAGTCAAAGTACGTTTAAAACTTACCAGTTTTTCTAACCGCGGGCATCCCATCGCGAGGTGTACTAAGGTCACGTCAGTGATCAGAACACATTCTTCCAGGTCCATTCGCTCCAGCATTCTACAACTCTGTAACAAAATAGTACATTACTCCCATCTCCGCCATCAAACCCGCCACAATACGTTTACTTTTAGTTTACCACTGACAGATGGCTTGCCTTCATTACATTTCCAACTTTAACACCATACAAATAAAGTAGCTATTACAAAATCTGCCAACGTGGGTAACAGTATTCTAAAATTGGCTTTATTTGTAGGTCGTTAAAGTTGAATATGAAATGAAGGCAAACCATCTGTCAGTGGTAAACTTTATGTAATTTTACTGTACAGACGCTATTCCAGCATGTTTCAACAGGGGCAGGCTGAAAACCAGCGCTGGCAGCTTCCCCGTAAACGCAGCATTAGCTGACTCTGCTCCTTTTGCCGCAGGACAGAAATCCTTATACATAATAGGCTAAAAAAACTGTTCAGTCCGTCAGTTAGATTATTAAAAAATATTGTACACATATTTTTTCTTTTGTTTGACAAACAAAAAATAACGAGGATACAGTGCTTAGAAGTTTCGAGTGTCGTCACTATATGGTACAATTTTTACCTAAGGATGACGTCACAAGCCCCCACTCCGGAAGTTTGATGATCTATATCTTTGTCGGTTTTTGATAATTTGATAAACCAAAACATACGTGTCCCATATTTTCCCATAATCTAACTGACGGACTAAATAGAATGACATATTTTTAACCCAGTCGTCATCCCTATTACTTGTAAAACAATCATTTAATTTTTACTAATGTAACAAGTTTGGTATGAAGTATCTTTTTGTATTTATTTTTTCAACTTAATTTTTTTTCATTACTTTTACGGTCATCCCGTGAAACCATGTTTTTCATACTAAATACAAACTGAAATACTACTAATACTACTTTTACTAATGTGTTTTTATTTCCTGTTTTGTGTATTTTGGGTTTTTACTATGGCAAATAAATATTTTTCTTTCTTTACTGCAGAGGCCGTGAAGTAAGGGATAGCTGTACGAGTTTGGGGTAGAGGACCTTCGTGAGCCTGCCGCCCGCACCTCTCCCGGCCCCCTTTGTCGTCATACCCCCCCCGCCCCTGTACTGCGCGGGCGAGGAGTCATTTAAACGGTCTAGCTATAACTTATAATGAACTAGGTTTTGCCCGCGACTCCGTAGACGAAGAATTCGTTTATCGCTATCCCGCGGGAACTATGCAATTTTCCGGGATAAAAACTATCCTATGCTCTTCCGAGGGTCTCAAACAATCTCCATACCAAATTACATATGAATCGGTTCAGCGGTTTAAGCGTGAAGAGGTAACAGACAGACAGACAGAGACACTTTCGCATTTATAATATTAGTATGGATAGATAAACAGTCAGCGAGCGAGCGAAGCCAGCGAACAAGACGGATCGGAGCGGAAGCGACTCGGAATGGTTATAGCGTAGCGTAGCGAAGCTCCCGCATTAGCCTTTGGTGTTACAGTAAAATTACATAAAGTTTACCACTGACAGATGGTTTGCCTCCATTTCATTTTCAACTTTAACGACCTGCAAATAAAGCCAATTTTAGAATACTGTTACCCACGTTTGCAGATTTTGTAATAGCTGCTTTATTTGTATGGTGTTAAAGTTGGAAATGAAATGAAGGCAATCTGTCAGTGGTAAACTAAAAGTAAACTTATTGTAGTTCTTTTTTTATGATCACCTGGAAAATCTGGGTGAACCGATAACTTACCCTGGCCAAGGCCTGGAAACCAGCATCAGTCAGCTGGCTACATTGCGCCAGTTCCAAGGTCACCAGCTCTGGACAGCGAGCCGCCAAGGCTGATAGAGAGGCGTCCGTCAACCTTTAAAAGAATCAAAGATACAGAATAATAAAATCGAACAAAGAAAGATACTTTTTTTATGAGACGAGGGAGAACGTGAAAGCGGATCAACTGATCATTACCCCAGCCTATCAACGTTCAACCACAGAGCACAGGCCTCCTCTCAGAATGAGAGGGCCTAGGCTGTAGTTCTCATGCGGGCCCAGTGCAGATTACAAACTTCATATTCTTCTTTATATTGTATTTATTGCTATCTTGTACTACAAATTATCTTATCTTATCTTATCTTATCTTATCTTATCTTATCTTATACACGCTATTGAATGTCTTCACAGGTGTGTGCCGGTTTGTTTCACTGTCTTCAAAGGTGTTTGTTGTCAGGATGTCTTTGTTCACAGTAAAACTCATGGTAAATCTCAAATGTAATTTCCCATATAAATTTAGGAAAAAGATGCGAACCCGGACTTGAACCCACGACCCTCTGCTTGAAAGGGCTCTATATCTAAATCCCTAATGATTATTTGTCCTAATGTAATGTTTGTCCTAATGATCGTTTGTCCTAACTCTTTTTATTTAAAATCTATTAATTGATCTGGATTTTTATAAAACAAACCTAACCTAACCTATAGAGTTCTAGAGGATAATCACAAAAAAGTTCCTGAAAAATTAACGGTTTCCGAGAAAAAAAGTGTTAGGACAAACGATCATTAGGACAAACATTACATTAGGACAAACGATGTTAGGGATTTAGAATGAGACCCCTTTAGTTACTTAGTTGTTTCAGTTAGTTTTAGTCAGGTTGGAGACTGAAAACCAGCGCCACGCTGAGTCTCATTTCCTATTTATCTCATACTTACAAACTAGATAATGTGTACTATATTTCGTAAATTTATAACTTTTTGTAAATTTATAAAGTTTTGGTAAATAAAAATTTATTTTATTTATTTATTATTATTTTAAATATACTTAAAAGGTACGAGTTCAGGTTCGAACTCACGATCTTTGCTCGATGCTTTTTTTACACTAGATGTTTTCCCAAACCATTTTTTTTCTTACCTCGGACATCCAGATACGCAAAGTCGACGCATTGCGCCGTTCAGTTTCGATATCGGTTCGTCTGTTAAACTCTGAAACAATTAATTTTATAAATAAATAATGACTAATAAAAATCATGGATAAGTAACAGCGGTAGTTTTACTGATGTTAGTAATAATGATGATGATGGTGATTTTAAAGACAATTATACAGGGTGTTTGGTAGCTACGTGCAAAGCTTTAAGGGGGTGATAGCCGAGGTATTTTTGAGCATTTTTAGCCATATATGTCTTACCCGAAATTTGATATTTTTTTTTTAAAATTGAAGACAGAATATTTAGGAAAATACCCAGAATTTGATAGTCGCGAGTCAATATTGCCCCAATGAGCGTTAATTTGGAAACCAAATCTTTTATTTCGGATAGTTTAATTGTGTATTCGACCAAATGAAATAATTTTTAAGTGTCTTTCTTGCCACAAAACCAAAATGGAGGCATTAGAAATTACTAAAAATGTCTTAGGTTGGAACAGAGTAATTTTTCGGTGCCATAAAAAAAAATAAAAAAAAATCCTTGAAATGTTCAAACAGTTTTAGAAACATGCCTGTTTATTGTTCTTTCTTTTAAGGTATCACTCATTGACATTGCTTGCTAAATCTGATATAAAAATTAAAAACCAAACTCAGGGAGCACTGGCTAAGAATGCACTAGTCTTGAAATTTTACTAGTAAATAACATGTGCAAAAGAGAAGTCTACGTCATTTTACTGTGCCATATTTAAAATTTCCAAATTAACGCTCATTGGGGCAATATTGACTCGTGACTATCAAATTATGGGTATTTTTCTAAAATTTTTAAAGTCTTCAATTTAAAAAAAAAAACAAATTTCGGCTAAGACATATATAGCTAAAAATGTTCAAAAATACCTCGGCTATCACCCCCTTAAAGCTTTGCACGTAGCTACCAAACACCCTATGAGCAGACCACATCGCTCGAAGAGCGAACGTATTGTTGGCAGTCCTCCCACTAAGTGGACCGACCGATGAGAGTAGCGAACAAGCGGTGAATGAAGGTAGCAAGTTAGAGCGGAGACCTTTGTTGAACAGTCGAAGTCTTCCCACTGATGACTATGATGATGAAAGACAGGATGATGTTGGTGATAATGAAACTACTTACTTCGCATCCCTGTACGTTCAACACTTCCAGGTCAGGGCAGTACGTCGCGAGACAGGACACCGCCCTGTCGTTTACGTGTTTACAGCCTGCCAACAAGAAGACAATTACCCTCAGTACTGTCCATAAACCAACACCATAGAAAGATACAATCGCATAGTTAAGACCAGGGCTTGGAACAAGTGTCGAAAATACCTGTAACTACAACTGTAAGTTCCAGACAACAGGGCCCAATTGCATAACAAAGTACAACTTATATTATAAGCGGAACTCCCTTTCTAGTTAATATAACTGAAGCGAGAGTTCCGCTTGTAATATTAGTTGTACTTTTTTATGCAATTGGGCCGCGGTAAAGGAAAATTACCGGTTATCTCTATAATGGTTTTTCAACGTGTATGTGAAGTTCCCGATTTAGCTCGGTGCAATGCGAGAGAGTGGTTCTTGCGATGTGAGTAGAGAACTTATTGTTTTCTCTTTCTCTCCTATTCACTCTACGCGGATTACTAATGTTTGGCAAAAACTGTTTACCAAAGTATCACATCGCAAACTTTTTTTCCCAAATTTTTATTTGGCTAAAACTCAATTGTCAAAACTACTTATCGCAATTTTACAGTCAGCAAACCTCTTTTTTGGCAAGTGATTGTTTAGCAAATAATTACATGGTCATGTTCTATTTTCCCAAATTTTTTTTTGGCAAATGTATCGTTTGGCATAGCATACCAATCCCAAAACATTGCATGGCATACGGTTTATATCCCAATTTGGGTAGTGCGTAGGATAAAAATTAATAATACTGGTATTGTGAAATACGGCGGGATAAAGTGAAGAAGTGTACTGCATCTATGACTACTACATTAAAGCATAGGAAACATTCAATGTCATGGTCGTATGACATTTCATAATATCAAAGGTAATAATCCTTTTCTGTGCTGTCATAAAAAAATACCTAACATCGAAGGCTAAGGCCTTCTGAACCTAACCTGTCCAAGTCGCTTCTGCCGTGAAAGGTCTTGCTCGCTCGCTTCGCTCGCTCGCTGCCAGCGATATGCCTAACAATGTTACCTACTATTGTATATCTGCAACAAAATATTGCATGGCATACGACAGGTGTCACCAATTATTTCTGCCATTTGTTCGTTTTATACTTGAAATTCCTGTACCTACTATTGTATTTCTGCAACAGTAAAAATTAATTATCATTTGCCGAACTTTTGCTATAAGTTGAGCATGGGAAGTGACAAATTTGGCAAACATTTTTTTGGCATATAATTTGTGACAAAATAAAACATTTGCTTAATAAAATCATGACGAAGTGAAACTTTGCCAAATGATGATTTGACCAAATGATTAAAATGCGAAATGTAACTTTGACAAACATTCGTTTGGGAAATGAAACTATTGCGATAAGTTATTTGGGAAGTCATATTTGGGAAAAATAATTTGCCAAACGGCAGTACACCACTCTACGCATACTTTCGAGTAAAATAGAGTAAATTTCAATTTCATCAAATATACCGGTTCTCAAGGTATCGGTGTCACGTAGGACCTTATGCTTCGTACCGGTAACCCGGTTAACTAATACCGGTTCCTGGTGTAATGCTACGATACCGGTTCAAGCACTGATAAAGACGGAACAGTTGTCAATGAATGCTCCACAAACCAACATTATAGAGAGGTATAATCGGACAGTAAATATTTTAAAACCGTCAAAAACCTTTAAAAATGGAGTCGAAACAATTTATCTATAGCCGTTAACGATTGGTATATCAACTTTAAAGTTAACTCTATGCCTCTCTTTCTAAAATTGACAATTTCCCTTAGTTCCGTCTTCAACGGCCATTCGAGTATGTCTAACTCTCTATGTGTGTGTCGTGGGTTCATTCACTGATATGATAAAGTCTACTGTAACATAGTATAAGAGATTTGATCAAGACTTAAAACGTGTTTAATGAAATGATAAAAACGAGTTGACTTTGCTAGTTCGTTTCGTCAACTCGCTGACATGTTTCAGGGATATCAAATCACTAAAAAAATCTGGGTAAAATGAAAAAACGTGTTACCTTTTTTGGCTGATTTTGTCATTTCACTAAACTGATTTATGGATTTGATCAAATGACTGATTTTTTCTAGGCAAATGATAAAATTGTTTTCCCATTTTAACATCCCGCGTGATTTTGGTCATATCTCTTTTTTTTCTCTTTTGGCCACTTTCCTGCGACATATTTCTAAATCTGACCTCTGCATATGAAGCTCTTCAGTTTGGGGCAGCCGCGGGCGAGGGCCTCCACGCCATTCTCTGTGATCGACTGGCACCAGGACACATTCACGTGAGTCAGCAGCTAGAAGTCGATAATAGTACATTACACACCAAACAAGTGACAGAGGACAGGGCACAACGCTCGTAGAACTGATGGCGGGGCCAAAAGGCTCTCGAGTGGTTTCCACGGACCGGAAGCAATGTAGGTAGGCCCCCAACAAGATGGAGTGACCCCTATTCAATAAACGTGACAGGTTACAAGTGACACTGACAATTTGGTCTAAATTGCGTAGCTAATATAAAGCCCGGTGGAACACGGAACTTCAAAAGCAGCGATATAGTTCGAACTTTCATAGACACTTGTGTCCTGTCACGTTTATTAAATAGGGACCATGGTAAATTCAATTACACGCCAAACAAGTGACAGAGGACAGGGCACAACGCTCGTAGAACTGATGGCGGGGCCAAAAGGCTCTCGAGTGGCGTCCACGGACCGGAAGCAGTGTAGGTAGGCCTCCAACAAGATGAAGTGGCCCCTATTAAATATTTTATTATTTATTTTAAAAAATGGCTTCTGTCCTATTTTAGGACAATTTCGCCAGTGTCAAAGTAAGCTCTCTTTGGGAGCGACGTTGTACGGTGATTGTAGTTTTTGCAACTCGATAGTAAAATTCCAGAAACCACGTGGAGACAACTTGCGCATTAATAAATGTCAGACACGAGAGCAATATAGAATTTTGTGATTTCTGTTAATTAAGGTTAATCGCCGCATAAAACACTATCAAAATTATACTTCAACAATCCAAACAAAAATACCAAAATTAGATACTGTCTACATCCGCCATGTTCGAATGCTACAAATCGAATCTCCCCTATTAAATAAACGTGACTGGTTACAAGTGACACTGACAATTTGGTCTAAATTGCGTAGCTAATATAAAGCCCGGTGGAATACGGAACTTCGAAAGCAGCGATGTATTTCGAACTGTCAAAGTCACTTGTGTCCTGTCACGTTTATTAACCCTTCGTATGCCTTGTACCGGATCCGTACCAAATTTAAGGCATTCTTTTTGTATTTTTTTTTAAATCTGTATCATTGGATTTATATGAAACTGTTGAGACTAGAATGCACGACTTTTTTTTTTTACTTCCGGCATACGAAAGCTTATATAGGGACCAGGTCCCTATGGTTAAGGTTGCGGAAACGCGTTGGATACTTGAGGGAGGCCAGTGGACATCTATCAGCTGAAATGATGATCATGATGAAACACCAATGGCCGCAAAATAAGACCAACGGAGGTTTTACCTTCGTGAGAGCAATTAGGCATGGAAATTGGTACGGGTGTTTTAGGCATTAAAAAACGACTCTTACATTTTGGCAAGTACCTAACTGTTACTTTCACATCAAGGGGCTTTTTTTGCAATACTAGGAAAATCAATTAGTAATTCATTACTATTATTTTTCCATGAATATAGATCCATTCAAGGGATAAGTTCGCCTTTGTGTTTCTCTTGTTATCTTCATGTTTTTATGTACAATAAAGAGTTTTTTTTTTGATGAGTCACCAGAGGGGCCAAAGACGGGAGTCCTTGCTGTTTTTTGAGTAGGAAGGGTGACTTGAGCCCGGGAAAAATCCCTTCGGACGAACTGGGAATGGAGCGCCCAGACAGTGTCCGACTTACAATAAAGAGTTATACATACATTCAAGGTACGGGTTGTAACAAATAAAGTTTCTTTACTACAGTTTAAACTTACCGGGCATCCATCTGAGAGGGCTTTTAACGATATGTCGGTTATGCTCGGACACGAGTCCAGGTTTATTCTGAAAATAAATAAAATTTATGTTAGATAAAATACACAGATAGCACAACGTATTTAGACTAAAAAAATCAAAACCAAAACCAAATATGATGAATTAATGATGATGATGATGATGATGATGATAACGACAACGACGACGACGACGACGACGACGGAAACGACGACAACGCTAATGATGAAAATTAAAGTGGGCTACCTTTGCAGTTTACTGCATCTCCTGCCAAGCGCCTGGCAAGTCTGGTCTGTGAGTTTCTTGCATTTGTTGAGGTTCAAGTCTTCGATGTTGGGACAGGACTGCAAGAACATCACCATATTCCATCAGATTTTTTAAGGGAAGATTATCCAGGTCAAATAGAGTTACTGTCTCGAAGAAACTTTTTTTTTTTTTTATAAACAGAATACATTTTTAAATTAACTATCTACCAAACTGCATGACAGTTTGTTGGCTAGTAAACTAGTGTTCTAACTCTTACTATTTTTGAGATATTCAATAATTAAATTTAATAGCTGAACCAGTGCATGTCCTTCATTACATCCTATAATTAATAATCTTTTAAATTTCGTCAGTAAAGAGTTTTCCATTCATAGCAATTCCTACAAGGAGATTGTTGAGGCGAGTTCGTTCGACATTACATACTTAAAATAAATAAAAATAAATAAATAAATAAATATTAGGGGACAATCTTACACAAATCGATCTAGTCCCAAACTAAGCAAAGCTTGTACTATGGGTACTAGACGACGATAAACATACTTATATAGATAAATAAATACTTAAATACATAGAAAACATCCATAACTCAGGAACAAATATTCGTGCTCATCACACAAATAAATGCCCTTACCGGGATTTGAACCCAGGACCTCTTGCTTCGTAGGCAGGGTCACTACCAACTAGGCTAAGCGGTCGTTCTTACTTTTTCTTTTATTATGTGTCACATCAATGTCATAATCGTAAACATTGGTATTGTATCAATAATCGTGTTTGTCCCAACTTCTAATTCAATTCAATCATTTATTGCATTTCATGTTGTACATAAGGAAGGGTTAAGGATAATTTAATTTATTTTTAGATTTTATCAAAAATCAATATACCAGGTAGTTTCTGTTAATGTATGTACCGAGCATCGTGTTGAATTTAACGGAAATAAAAAAAACCGGCCAAGGGTGAGTCGGACTCGCGCACGAAGGGTTCCGTACCTTTATCTATAAAAACGGCAAAAAAATCACATTTGTTAAAAAGTTTGGTTTGAAGGTTTGAAGTATCAACTTCAATTTTTTACTTTTTCACGTTTGTTGTATGGGAGCCCCCTTAAATATTTATTTTATTCTGTTTTTTAGTATTTGTTGTTATAGCGGCAACCGAAATACATCATCTGTGAAAATTTCAACTGTCTAGCTATCACGGTTCATGAGATACAGCCTGGTGACAGACGGACAGACGGACAGCGGAGCCTCAGTAATAGGGTCCTGTTTTTACCCTTTGGGTACGGAACCATCTCTGAAAATTTCAAGTGTCTATCTATAACGGTTCATGGGATACAGCCTGGTGACAGACGGACAGACGGACAGCGGAGCCTCAGTAATAGGGTCCTGTTTTAACCTTTGGGTACGGAACCCTAAAAAACACGGTGTAAGCCAGAGGGCTCTGAGGAGCGGTCTACACGTACTTGTGCCAGGGTCTTCATGGAGCCATCGGCGATACCCTCGCAGCCTCGCAGAGACAGCTGCCGAAGGAACCCTCCGCAGCGCTGCGATATGTTCTCAATCACGGGACCCTGCGACGATAAAATCAAAGTTCATCATCATCAACATCATAGCGTTAGACGACCATATGGCTTAGTGGTTAGAAAACCTGACTACAAAGCTTGAGATCCCGGGTTCGATTCCCGTGTCGGGCCAAATATTTATATGCAAAATGGGTATGCATTACAATACCGAAGTACGAAAGACCGAATGTATTAAAACATCGAATGGGTCAAAAGACCGACACGATTTTTTTCTGAAACCGTAAACTTCTCAGAATTTATTAAAACGGCATCATACAGAGCCCATTAGGTTAGGTTAGGTTTGTTTTATAACAATCTTAAAAAGTAAACGGTTTCAGAAAAAAATCGTGTCGGTCTTTTAACCCATTCGATGTTTTAATACATTCGGTCTTTCGTACTTCGGTATTGTAATACATACCCATGCAAAATACGAATGTTGTTCTCGAGACTCCGATGTTTAATATGTGTTTAAGTATGAGTCTAACTACATATACAGAGTGGAAAAATCGAACGCCACATGGAGGGCAGCTACCTTAAATATTGGAAATACATAGCACATTCCTAGCATACAAAGGAGACATTTCTTTATTTTTAAAAACAAAAAATACTGCATTTTTGGTTTTTTTGAAAAATCGTCTTTCTTATTCGGGACTCGAACCCGGTCAGATGCGACAATATTATAGTACTTTATGATGCTGATCGAAAGAGTTACTGATTAGGTCCATTTACCTCTAAAAATAACATAGATAATCAAAATAACCGAAGGCCGTTAGGTCGGTCTTATATGTTTTTACCCCCTGTACCAGGTTATCGTTGAGTTCTGGGACACCCTGTATAATCGCTTACCTCTACATCCCTTTGGAATTCGAACAGATCTATCCTCTGCCAGTTCGAGCCGTCCAAAGCCAGAATGTTCCATAATTTCGATACCTGGAAACAATAAGTTGGTTCTCAGTATTTTTTTTTATACGCCTATAGCTTGCGTTTGACCACAATCACGCCTGATGGAAAGCGAAAATGAGACCTACGATGGAGCACGCTTGCTTAGTAAATGCTCATTCACCCTAGACTTGAATTTAGGAGAATAAGCAGGAAGCGCGGCAGTTGTTTGCGGTGTTGCGCGCCCCCAAGCTGCAAACCGTACAACAAATACGGGACAGTGTAACCGGTTCGCGCGCGCTGCATGACTGCTCACACCCGACTCCAGTATTATTCGCCCGCGATTAGAAAGGGATTGGAGTTGACAGTAATTCTATATGCTTACGTCAAAATATGTATGAAATGACAGTTCTGACAGTCCCATTCTGATTGCGGTTTGATAATAATGTAGGATTGAATGATTTGATGAATGATTGATCGAAAGAGACGATAGAATGAGCCAGTCAGAGTGAATGAAAGATGGGAGAAAGACTGAAGACGTGTGCGAGTGACGACTATTATTTGTAAAAATTGTGTTTTATTAAGTTCTGATTTAATTATATGGTTATTCCGTCCATCTAAGTATTTTACTTGAAGACTTAACACTACAATAATATAAAACTGGGTCGAATACATAAAACAAATCACACGATATTTCTTGCTCCATCTAATTAAGGCTTGAAAAGGGTTTTAAATAAACATTTTTGTACCTGGGCACACCGGCAGAGCGACACGACGTCCAAGTACGATAGTATGCGCAAGAGCAGCTCTTTAGGCAGCTTTTTGTTTATGTGGTTGTCGTCCTCGCTAGAGAAGCGAGATATCTGAAAAAAAAAAATCATTTTGCTAGAAATCATCATCATCATCGCAGCCTATACTGGGTGGCCTTAGCCTCTGGACAAATACTAATAGGTACTACTGGTTTAGCAAGATATTTAAAACCAAACTGCAAAGTATCATAACAATCAGTCCAATTACCGAAAAACTAACGGTTTTCAATGTATCACTTTGGAGGAGCCTGTTTATTTGGATGAAATGATTTCATAGAATTTTTTTTTTTGTTTTCTTGTGTAATTAAGTAAATAACTATTTTACGATATTGCTAAGTATCAGTCTTATAGAGATGCGGCGAGTACAACTTTTACCGAGTAACCGAGTATAACCCGAAAATTAACTGCATGTGTAATCCTATCGAAAAAGGTAATTGTGTAAATTACCTAGGAGTAAAAATAGATACCTCTTTTTCCTGGGATTCCCACATAGATTACGTATGTGGAAAATTAAGAATATTACTGGGAAAGTTTTATCATTTAAGTATTAAAGTCCCATTGCCAATACTTAAATGTTTATATTTTGCACTAGTGGATTCCATAATAAGTTATGCTCTTGATTGTTATGGATTAACATTTAAAACATACATAGATAAGATAGAAACATTACAAACAAGGTTTTTAAAATTACTCGTAAATAAAAAGACAAAGAATCAGTGTAAAGGAGATTACTCTAAACTATATAAAATATGTAAAATTTTACCGGCTAGCCTGAAACATAAATATCTTCTACTTGTAAACAATCATAGTAATCAGGATCGTTTCACTAATTTGGTGCAACATAACCTGGCACAAGGTCAATGTCTAAAGGTAAATTTGAAATACCTACCCGTGGTAAAACATTACTATGGAGATAGAACGTTAAAAAAACGAGTCCCATACTTACTCAATAGTTTACCCGAGGACATAAGACGTGAGCCTACACTTGCTAAATTTAAAAGTTTACTAAAAAAACATTTGTTAAATTCGTTGTAACCATTTATGTATAATTGTATTAATTTAATCTATTTTAATAATTTATAAGCTATGTTTATATAATGCGAGTTACCTGCAGTCAAACTGCGTAAGCAGTTTTGCGGGGCATGGTTTAAATGAAAGTGTAACTGTTTATGAATAAATATATTACATACATACATACATACATACTCGGTTCAAAATTTCTCAAACCGAGTACTCGGCCGAGTTACTCGGTTCAGTTTTGGGGCGCGAAAACAGGTTTAGACAGGTTCGCGCGGCGCTACCAGCCACCGCGAGCTAAGGTTGCGGGATCCCCGTCTTCTTCCCCGCAAATTAGTCAGTTGTTCTTTAACGAGAAAACTGCATCGGTCCGCAAACATTGTTATTCGTGCACAGAAATACTTAGATGATTGTGTACAGTGACTGTTGACACGAATGTCGCGAATTTGGATGTTTTACAAGCCTGTTTTATTTTAATACACATGATTCTTCTTAAATAATAATTTTATTTAGACCTAGTATACTCGTTATTGGAACCGAGTTATTCGGCCGAGTACGAGTATCAAAAAAACTGCCGAATAAAGGCCGAATACACCGAGTACCGAGTAGTAAACGAGTACTCGGCCCATCTCTAAGTCTTATCCATGGTTTCATTATTTCTAAACATTTGTTGCCCAAACAGTCTACTGAGCACCGTTGCTGACAGCTGCCAGGGTTGGTTCCAGAGCACTGGAACAATTTACATTGCTCAATAAGGACATAGTGCCTGCATGAATAGTATTTTGTTTTTTTTTATTGTTTTATTTATTTATTTAAAATTCTCTACTATTGCAATTGTTTAATTATCAATTTTAATTCTTGACTATGCTTATTTAAATGGGTATGTATGTATTGAGCAGGTCAATAGTTTTAAATATTTAGGCAGCGTGATTACCTGTGACTCCAGATGCACCACGGATGTCAAAACAAGAATAGCCATGGCTAAGAAAGCATTCAATGATAAAAAACACATTTTTAAAGGCAAAATCTCAAGGAACATTCGGAAAAGATTTATTAAGACCTACATCTGGAGTATAGCATTATATGGGAGCGAGACTTGGACATTGACTCAGCGGGACCGAGACAGATTGAGTGCGTTTGAGATGTGGTGCTGTGCTGGCGGAGAATGGAGGGGATTAGCTGGACTGAAAGGAGAACTAATGAGGAGGTTTTAGAGTTGGTGGAAGAGGAAAGGCGGCTGTTAAGGACGATTGAAAATAGGAGAGGGAATATGCTGGGGCATCTGATACGACATGACAGTTACATAAAAACTATTTTGGAAGGGCGAATAGAAGGCAGGCGAGGCAGGGGAAGACCGAGACGGTCATTTATAGACCAAGCCAAGGAAAAAGTCAATGTCATGTCGTATCAAGAGCTGAAAACGCTGGCAGAGAACCGAAAAGAGTGGCGATTACTCCACCGACAAGAGCTAAGCTCTTAAATTAATGATGATGATGTATTACAATACCGAAGTACGAATGACCGAATGTATTAAAACATGGAATGGGTCAAAAGATCGACACGATTTTTTTCTGAAACCGTATACTTCTCAGAATTTATTAAAACGGCATCATACAGAACCCATTAGGTTAGGTTAGGTTTGTTTTATAACAATCTTAAAAAGTTAACGGTTTCAGAAAAAAATCGTGTCGGTCTTTTGACCCATTCGATGTTTTAATACATTCCGTCTTTCGTACTTCGGTATTGTAATACATACCCATTTAAATTTTAATTTCCAGGTTATTTTAATTTATTTTATTTTTTACTTTTGAATTTGAATTTTATTTTATTTTTTTTGTGACATTGTTAATGTAATGGTTTGATTTTAATGTAATCTAATGTCCTATTTTACTAACTGTAGTCTTAAGCAACCTTGTTACTAACAACTCTATGGACATGTTTTCCGAAATAAATTATTATTATTATTTGTCCAGAGGCTAAGGTCACCTTGTATACACCCAACTGCAGGGCACTCTCAGAATGAGAGGGCTTGGGGTGTAGTTAACACGCGGGCCCGATGCGGGTTGAGAACTTCACACACACCATGGAATTTCTTTGCAGATAAATAAATAAATAAAAAAAAAATATCACGGGACAATTCACACCAATTAACCTAGTCCCAAAGTGAGCTAAGTAAAGCTTGTGTAATGGGTACTAGGCAACGGATAAACATACTTATATAGATAAATACATACTTAAATACTTATTTAACACCCAAGACCCGAGAACAAACATTCGTATTTTTCATACAAATATCTGCCCCAACACGGGAATCGAACCCGGAACCTCAAGCTTCGTAGTCAGGTTCTCTAACCACTAGGCCATCTGGTCGTCTAGATGTATGCAGATTTACTCACAATGCTTTCCTTTACCGAAAAGCTCATGGTAAATTCCAAATATAATTTCGCACATACATAAATTACGAATAACTCACAGGTGCGAGCCGGGATTTGAACCTACGACCCTCTGATTGAGAGACCATAGGTCAAACCGCTAGGCACCATGGCTTTTGTGGTGTAGTGGTTTCTAGTATAGCTAGACCGTTTAAATGAGTCCTCGCCCGCGGTACAGGGGCTGGGGGGGGTATGACGACCAAGGGGGCGGGAGAGATGCGGGCGGCAGGCACGACTAACAAATAATGGATCTTCTTCTTAGTCGGACACTCTTGTCAGAGTGGTCGTGGTTGCGCAGACGATGTGCACGGAGTGATGTTCGGTGGGTCGCAGACTTTTTCGAGGACAGCATTCTTAGTAATTAGCTTCCATTTCTGCCGGTTAGAGGCGTTGCAAGTACACTGGACCATAGTGGACTCAGTAGCTTTTTTAATCAGGTCAGTCCAGCGAGTTGGTGAACGTCCGCGTGCCCTCTTGCCTTCCACCTGACCCTGGACCACCAACCTCTCCATTGAGTTCACATTCCTGGAGATGTGACCAAAGAACTTCAGTATCCGCAATTGCACAGTCGACGAAAGCCGGTCCTTAATATGAAGCTCTTTGAGGATGGAAACATTGGTGCGAAATGCCGTCCACGGGATCTTTAGGAGACGCCTCCAGCACCACATTTCCAATGCGTCGATTTTACGGCGATCCTGCAGTCTCAGAGACCAAGTTTCGGCACCATAGAGAAAGATTGGAAAAACCAGGCATTTCATCAATCTGACCTTCGTCTTCTTGGTAACTCTTCTGTCCCTCCAAATCTTTCCCAGCCGCTCTACTGCTGACCAAGTAATGGCGCACCGCCGCCTGATCTCGTCGCCACATCCTCCAGTGCTGGAGATGGTAGAGCCGCGGTAGATATGGCTCTGTACAACTTCGCAGTTAACTAATAATGGATACGAGTTATCTAAATAAATAAATGAAATAAAAATAAATAAATAAATATTAGGGGACAATCTTACACAAATCGACCTAGTCCCAAACTAAGCAAAGCTTGTACTATGGGTACTAGACGACGATAAACATACTTATATAGATAAATAAAAACTAAAATACATAGAAAACATCCATAACTCAGGAACAAATATTTGTGCTCATCACACAAATAAATGCCCTTACCGGAATTTGAACCCAGGACCTCTTGCTTCGTATGCAGGGTACCACTACCAACTATAGTTCGATAAGCTCGTGCGCGGCGCTCGGCGGAACCCTGTCGCAGGGAGTCTCTGCTGCCCTTAACGAGATTGTTTTTAACAAGTGCTGCAAATGCTGACTGCGACAGGGTTCCGCGGAGAGCCGCGCACGAGCTATAGGCTAAAGCGGTTGTTGATTATTATTATGCTATAACTATTATTATACACGGGATTTCTAATCCGCGCGAGAACTAAAGTCACGGACATAGCTCGAAGAATCGCTAGACTTAAGTGGCAGTGGGCAGGGCACATCGCCCGTAGAACTGACGGCCGATGGGGCCGAAAGGTTCTCGAGTGGCGTCCGCGGACCAGAAGACGCAGTGTAGGTAGGCCTCCAACAAGATGGAGCGACGACCTGGTGAAGGTAGCGGGAACGCATTGGATGCGGATGGCGCAGGGCCGATCTGTTTGGCGAGCCTTGGGGGAGGCCTATGTTCAGCAGTGGACGTCTTTCGGCTGAAATGATGATGATTTAACGACCGCTTTAGCCTAGTTGGTAGTGACCCTGCCTACGAAGCAAGAGGTCCTGGGTTCAAATCCCGGTAAGGGCATTTATTTGTGTGATGAGCACGAATATTTGTTCCTGAGTTATGGATGTTTTATGTATTTAAGTATTTATTTATCTATATAAGTATGTTTATCGTCGTCTAGTACCCATAGTACAAGCTTTGCTTAGTTTGGGACTAGGTCGATTTGTGTAAGATTTTCCCCTAATATTTTTTTTTTTTTTTTTTTTTTTTTTTATGATGACTGTAAACCGGGTGCCTTTGATGAAATTGGGGCAACTTTGATAGTTTTAAAATTGCTATAAAGTCGACATTGTCATGTAGACAAAAAGAAGATTGATAATACATCGACAGACTGCAGACCAGAAAATAATTTGAAGACACAACTCCAGTAAAAAAAAGCTTTATTTTAGCCCTGAAAAACAGATTAATTTTCGATTAACTGCAAAATTGTGGTCTTTCTCCATCTTTGAAAGATCAGCCTATAGTGAAATACAGTCATATTTACTTACTGCACGAGACAATACTGAAAATTCACACAAAAAATACTTAGAGAAACGTCAACGTCAACTGTCACGTTTGTTTATTCTCTTCGAAAATAAATCCGTTTTATTTATCTTTTTTGATATATACCATAGTTTATGCTACTGTAAACCTTTGAAAAGTGAAAATTTTGGCTCCAGATATGTTTTGCGGATATCAAGATGAAAACATAATATAAAATACAAGTGACAGCACCACTCCGCCTTGTGCACAATTTTGTTTGTTTACACTTGACGTGACGAGAGTATACCAGATCTTATTCAGCAACTATTCAGAGGCCTCGCGAATTCGCAGCTGAAGGGCTAAAGTTGCCATTACTGCCTGAAAAGCACCCGCAACTAGCCGTTCCCACGCACAGGAATTTTGATCTCATATCTCACTCAGTGACAGAACCTTAAACCTCCTCCGGCTGAAGAAAATCACAAAATTTTAGTTTTCTTTTCTATTTTACCTATTTACTTAAGTCTTTAGTTTTATTTGCTGTGTCTTTTATTTCAAGTTTTTTTTAAGTGCTGTGTTTTCTCTTTTTTTTGATATATTGTAGATGCCCCTCGCAAGTCTTTCCTGCCCTACACAAACTACTGCATCGTCAGAAAATCTCCTTCGTTGCCCGGAATGTCCCGAACCACGTTATTATAAAGGCTCTAGAGGCCTTAACATCCATGTCGCCAAAAAACACCGTCGAAGCCATACTCAACTTTCATCTACAGTACTGTCCCAGCCAAACGTTCCAGCGCCTTCACAGTTACCAGACCACACCAGTTCGAACGTACCATTTCACCAAATTCTGAGTGATTTAAAAAATTCGCGCCCGGTATTAAAACGAATTCCACGCGGTGCCCGAGTATCTGTTGCCAAATCCTTGAGCCACACAATCAAAACAGTCCTCTCAGATAACTCCATACGCAATTGGGAACTCTTACTTACATTCACCTTTAAAGTCCTTCATATAAATTCCGATGAAAATTCAAAATCACTCACGAAAATAGTTAAAGACAACTGCTGCAGCGATATTTCATTTCAACCCTCGTTTCGAACTTTTAGGAAGACCAACAATTGTTTATTTAAAAAAGTAGAGTCTAAAATTTCCGACGGCGATATAAAAGGCGCCGCCCGCTTGCTTTTTTCTGACGATGCAGTAGCCCCATCTAACTCTGACACCCTTGCAGCTCTACACAGCAAGCATCCACCTCCAGCTACAAACCTTTGCCTGCCTGATCCCCCACTACCTAGTGATCCTAACCTTATTACCACCACACAGGATGTCCTTGCAGCCGTAATGTCTTTCCCCAATGGCTCTGCCGGAGGTCTGGATGGTCTGACACCTCAGCACCTGAAAGATCTCCTGTGCAGCACCGGTGGTGAATCGGGGGAAATACTCTTAAAGGACCTGACGGCCCTGGTGAATATCATGCTGGCCGGTCAGGTCCCGGACGGCATCAAGGACGTCCTGTATGGAGCCAACCTTTGTGCCCTAACAAAAAAAGACGGCGGCATCCGCCCCATTGCAGTTGGCACCACTCTGCGACGTCTTGCCGCCAAGATCGCCTGCCGTTCCATCCTTTTGAAGCTTACCCCAGAACTTCAACCTATCCAACTGGGGTTTGGCTCCAAAAGTGGCTGTGAAGCCGCCGTGCACGCCGTACGAACATTCCTCGAGCATAAGGCAGGAGAGGTCCTGCTTAAGGTGGATGTTCGCAATGCTTTCAATTCCGTAGACAGGGGCGCCTTGTTGACTCAAATAAAAGACAAAATTCCTCTGGTATATAAGTTTCTTTGGCATTGTTATAGTTCTCCTTCCAAATTATTATACAAAAACGAAGTTCTGGCTTCTTCTGTAGGTTGTCAACAAGGCGACCCGCTCGGCCCAGCAATTTTCAGCCTCGCTATACATCCCATCATTAAGGATCTAAATTCAAAATTAAACGTATGGTATTTAGATGACGGGACCGTCGCCGGAGAAGCGATTTCTGTCCTCGAAGATTTAAAAAAAAATTATCGTCGACATGGAAAAAATTGGCCTATCGCTAAATTTTTCCAAGTGCGAACTTTTTATCACCGATTCCTTTCCAGACAAGGAAAATACTATCGACCTTTTTAGGCAACTTGCCCCGGGTATTAAAATTATAAACAAAGAATCGCTTCACCTCCTTGGTTGTCCCGTCTTAGATCAATCATTTGAGAACTTCGTCGATGCAAAAATCCAAAATTTCAAAGCAACATCGCACCGTTTGGCCAAAATTAATCTTCATTCAGCCTACTCAATCATTAAACATTGTCTTTTTGTCCCAAAATTTACATATATACTTCGCGGTACCCATTTTTGGAAATACCCCACTCTGATTTCAAAATTAGATACATTAGTCGTAGAAACACTCACTTCAGTCTTCAATATTCCTTTTGACGATAGATCTTGGACTCAGGCTAGCCTACCCATTAGGTTCGGCGGCCTTGGTATCCGCAAAATTTCTTGTGTTGCTCTACCAGCTTTCTTGTCCTCGGTGCATGGTGCTCATAGCCTTGTAGCGAAAATATTAGATCCTTCCATTGGATCTATGGAGGCTGCACATTGCTCCGAGGCCAAGAACGTTTGGTCTATAACCTGTCCCGACACGGACCCGCCTGCCAATCCCTGCTCGCAGAGGCAATGGGACGAGCCGCTCTGTCAACTAGTACGGAAAAACCTCTTAGATACGTCAACTAGTTCGGCAGACCGTGCTCGTCTCCTTGCGACTGCGGAGTGGGAATCGGGTCTGTGGCTGCAGGCGCTACCCTCTCCAAGCATAGGTACTTTTCTCGATAACACCACCTTCCGCCTGGCAGCTAGCTTACGTTTGGGGGCATCAACAAACCAGACACACCGCTGTCAATGCGGCGCTATGGTGGACACACTGGGTCACCATGGCCTCTCATGTGTCCGGAGCGCTGGTAGGATCTCCCGCCACGCCAGTATTAACGACATCATCCGTCGGGCCCTTGTCAGTGTGAGAGTGCCGGCAGTCCTCGAGCCCAGCGGGCTGGCCAGGGACGACGGCAAGAGGCCTGACGGAATGTCGCTGGTGCCTTGGAGCATGGGTCGGCCGCTAGTTTGGGATGCTACTTGTGTTGATACCCTGGCACCGTCCCATGTACCAAGCACCAACGTCACCGCTGGCGCTGCGGCATCCTTGGCTGAAAGCCTCAAACGCCGCAAATATGCCGCTCTAGGAACCAGCTACATGTTTGCGGCGTTTGGCGTTGAAACCTTAGGGCCATGGGGGCCTAGTGCGCGTCGGCTATACAAAGATTTGTCGACGCGCCTAATAGAGGCCTCAGGCGACCAGAGGGCTGGCCACTATTTCGCACAGCGAATAAGTATCGCTATACAGCGGGGAAATACGGCCAGCCTTCTGGGCACCTTGCCCATTGACGGCGATTTAGGCCAAATTTTTTACTTATAGTTTAAGTTTTATTATGTTTGTGATTATTTTTTAAATGTTATCTATGAAATAAATATAAAATTTGATTTAAAGTTAAGGCAATGCCATTTTTTACACGCTTTATATTAGCTTCACCTGTATGTTTGTATGTTTGTTTGTATGTATGTTTGTAACCGACTCCTTAGGGCGCGATTTTGACCCACTTCCAGGTTTCCGATTAAGCTGAAATTTTGCACATATGTGTGAATTGGATGACAATGCAATATTATTGTAACATGGAGCTGATCTGATGATGGAGCTGGATGGTGGCCATAGGAACTATGTAATAAAACAACACAATCCCGTCGAGTTTGGGCTCGTTTGATTCGTCTTGATGAGCACTTTGATCCCAGATGGTAACCAGGGTCTGATGATGTAGCTGGAAGATGGCCAAAGGCACTTCACAATAAAACGACACAACCCCATCGAGTTTGGGCTCGTTTGATTCGTCTTGACGAGCACTTTGATCCCATATGGTAACCAGGGCCTGGTGATGGAGCTGGAAGATGGCCAAAGGCACTCCACAATAAAACGAAACAACCCCATAGAGTTTGGGCTCGTTTAATTCGTTTTGACGAGTACTTTGGTCTTAGATGGTAACAAGGGTCTGATGATGAAGCTGGAAGGGGGGTAGGTGGCGGGGTGGGGGGGATGGGGTAAGGGGGTCGGGGGTTTAGAGGGTTGGGGGTAAGGGTGTGGCGGTTGGGGTTAGGGGTTGGGGGGGGGGGGGGGGTTTGAATGAGTCACCAGAGGGGCCAAAGACGCGAAGTCTTTGCTGTTTTTACTTTAAGGATTGGAAGGGTGACTTGTGCTCGGGCAAAATCCCTTCGGACGAACTGGGAATGGAGGGCCCAGACAGTGTCCGCGTCAGTGTCAGTGGGGGGGGGGGGGGGTTACGGGAAATAGGGTAGGGGTGTTGAGGGGTTCGGGGTTAAGTGATTTTGGGGGGTTGTGGGAAATGGGGAGGGGGTAAGAGGCCTAGATGGTAACAAGGGTTTGATGATGGAGCTGGAAGGGGGGGGTGGGAGGGGGGGGAGGAATTGGGGGCGGGCAGGTGGTGGGGGAGGGAGGGGTTGGGTGGTGGGGGTTTAGGGGATTGGAGGTAAGGGTGTGGGTGTTGGGGTTTGGGGGGGGGGGGGTTCGGGGAAATGGGGTGGGGGATGTTGGGGGGTTGGGTTTAGGGGGTTGGGGGGTTGTAGGTGAGGGGGGTAAAGTTAGAAAGAAAGAGGTTTACGTTTAGTAGTGTAGAGCAGTGCGCGCGCACCAAAGACCAAGTATAAGATGGACTGATTTTATTTAAGACAAGCAAAAAATCGTTTTGTCTCCTTTTAGCACATGGAAACTCTCACTGTGAAAAAAATGCAACTAAAAAATAGAAAATAAATAATAGTTTAAAAAAACTAAAAAACACGCTTTAAAAAATAAAAAATAAATTTTAATAAATTTCAATTCACTATTCTTATAGTGCAGTAAAAAATCTTAATAAGCAATTATTATATTGTTATATCCAGATCAAAATTTGTAAACAATTCTAAATATTGATAAAATAAATAATAATAGTTTAAAATATTTTATTGTAAAAAAAGCGTGGGGTGCTTTTTAAGATGTTATCAAAATGATAATCCTTGACAATTGACACCATGCACCCCACGCTTTTTTTACAATAAAATATTTTAAACTATTATTATTTATTTTATCAATATTTAGAATTGTTTACAAATTTTGATCTGGATATAACAATACAGGGTTATTTGTAATTCACTAGCATCCTTTTAACCCTAAACTCCCACCACTTATACAAATGTTTTTTGTTCTACGGCTTTTGTCATAACTTAATATTTTTGGTGTAATAACGTTTTGAAAATTTGAGATTTCCTCTTATTTTTACGATACTCTGTGTATTTGTATGGGAAAAAAAGTGCTTCATTTTAAAATGTCGTAAAACAAAAAACATTTGTTTGAGTGATAGGAATTCAGGGTTAAGAGGATGTCAGTGAATTAAAAATAACCCTGTATAATAATTGCTTATTAAGATTTTTACTGCACTATAAGAATAGTGAATTGAAATTTATTAAAATTTATTTTTTATTTTTTAAAGCGTGTTTTTTAGTTTATTTAAACTATTATTTTTTAAATACAATTCAAAATGTTTATTACCTTCTTCCGAATTGTCTTCATCTTCTTAATAAACAAAATAAAAATATTATTTAATTCTTTCCTGATGATAAAGCTTATCTGTCAGATAACACACTCGACAGTTTAACCGATAAGCTATATGCTCCAACTTGTTTATTAACACTAACCAAATGCTAGACTTACTTGGTTTATATGCACTATGTTTTCTTAATTACTTCAACAATTTGTTTAATTATTACCATTAGTGATAAAAATACTGGTTTCCTAATTAAAGAGTAAACACTGTAATTAACAACTTTAAATTTCATCATGATAAAATCAAGGTGTCAAAAGAACAATCATGATTTTTTTTTAAAGTTATCTGGACAATAGTCTTACAAAGTTTTATACTCAAGTTATAAATTAAAAAAAATAATGAGTAGAAGATAAAAGAATGTGATACTTATTTTATAGGAACTGTAGAAGTTACAGAATATTCTGGTTAGGCCAAAGTATGTTGAAAAGTTATAGTTATATTTAGCCTAAATAGTAAAACTCAAACCAAATTACTTGCAAAGCAAACACTCCATTATTCAAACCAGTAAAAGACAAAGTATTATTACATTTTAATTACCTCATTAGCATTTAAATGGATTGTAAACTGGACACATTTAGGCCAACTGGATGGCATACTTAAATTTAAATTAAACCTCTGACTGGCTGAATACAAAAAAAATGTGTTATTTTTTTCTAGCAAACATGGCTGCTATAAAGTTGTTCATCTATAAAAAGTTTTTTAAGACCATGGCATGCCTTATCTCATTCATCCTCAAAGTTCAAAAGCCTAATGACTCGAGGGTCATCCAAGGCCGTTTTATTCGCGGTCTACCTACATAACGGTATTACGACGCGGGTTGATGGCCGCACAGGGGTCAATACTCTTCCTAACAAAGGAAAATTACTTAATCCACGCCACTTGCGACGACTTCTCGTAAAAAACGCGGCAATCCGCGATCACGAAAACATGTGAAAACACGTAATAAAAACGCACTTAAAAATAAAAGAAAAGAAAAACAAAGTTTAAAAATAGAACGCAACTCGCTTTGTTTATCATTCGCGATCTTTTGTGTCTTGTCTTATTTGTTACCGTGATTAAACTAAGTAATCGCTGTTAAATATTAATAATCACTGCGTGGGAGAACAAAGGAATAGGGCATGTACTTATGCAGCTATGTCAGCTGTTTCTAATCAAAATGAAAACACAAACATGTTAGCGAGAAGTCGATCGATGCATACTTACCTCGAATTTACTCCGCCCCGAGTAGCTCATGCTTGGATACGGCGTGATCTTCGCCACAGTGCAAAATTTCACTGACTCACTGATCCTAAAATTTTCAATAACCGCGGGCGAGAACGCACTAAACAAATATGGACGACTTTGAATCGGTTTTTCCTAGTTTTTCACGGTGTCCTCAGCTTGCTTGCGCTCAGAAGTACGTTCAAAAACATGTTAAATTTGACAGCTGACAGCTAGGGATTTCGAATTTTTATTATTAATCACTTCGAACCACAAATTTAAACTGCTTTAAATTTTTACTACCACTCAATAAATAACATAACAAAAAATTGAGTCTATTAAAGTAAATTAAATGAGATTTTTTTTACTTTCTTGCATGTTTGAACTTAAGAAGTGTTTATCTATCATGCAAGATGTAGTATTGGAACGCGTTTGACAGTTCTGAGAAACGTTCGAAAACATTCTGTACTCACCTAAATTATGATGAACTCCAACTTGATTTACTCGAAATCTGCGGTTAATATCACAGAAGTCTTTTATTTCTAAGCTGTTCTTAGTTTGATTATTTAGTAGTGTAGTACTCAACTTGAAGTTTTCGAAGGCTATATTGCCGATCCATTATCAAGTCATAAAATATCTAAGTGACGAAGTTTCAGAACGACATCGATTTATTTATAAATAAACTACAAATAAACCAGGCAAACCAGCCAGCTGATGCCCGCGGCTTCGCCCTGCTGAAGTACTTTCAAAACGTTTCTACCCGTGAGAATGAGATGTTTCCCCATCCTTTTGTAGACAAGGAATGTTACAAATAGTTATATATTTATTTTATTTCTATTTTACCTATAAAACTGGCGTGGCCCCTACTTTCTTTTGTATAGGTAGTATACCTACCTTCAGGACAATCTATCCGAAAACCACCTCATCTCTCAAAAGTCAGTTATACATATACACTTACATAAAAATTTAATATTTTCTACTAGGACGGGTATGTATTACAATACCGAAGTACGAAAGACCGAATGTATTAAAACATCGAATGGGTCAAAAGACCGACACGATTTTTTTCTGAAACCGTAAACTTCTCAGAATTTATTAAAACGGCATCATACAGAACCCATTAGGTTAGGTTAGGTTTGTTTTATAACAATTTATTATTTATTATAATAGAATTTATTTATTTAAAAAGTTAACAGTTTCAGAAAAAAAAACGTGTTGGTCTTTTGACCTATTCGATGTTTTAATACATTCGGTCTTTCGTACTTCGGTATTGTAATACATACCCACTAGGACTACCTTCTTTGTTTGTGCCAAAAGGTCCTAACACCTAACTTGCCTTAAGACGGGCCTGCCTTGCATGTCCACGTTGAAGAAAACGTGTTGTTACAAAATTTCAGGCACTAGTTTTTTTTTATACAATAAAGGCTTGCGTTTGACCACAATCACGCCTGATGGAAAGCGAAGATGAGCTCTACGATGAAGCACGCTTGCCTTGTAAATGCTCATTCACCCTAGACTTGAAAACAGCCAGATTGTAGTGTTCAAGGAACCCAGTCGCAGGTAGGGAATTCCACTCCTTAGCTGTATTGTTGAAGGAACTATTCAAGAAAAAGTACTGCTTCCCTGTGCAGTTAGTTTAGTCGTTCTTCCTTCGAGAAATTAAACAAGGCCCAACAAATCAATTAACAGATTTAAGCTCCAAACCCACAGACAGCAGAGGCGTGGCGGTGACTGTTGTAATATCCTAACTTATATGAACGGATGTGTGATACCATACCGCGAACTCGTTCATACATGTTAGAATATTACAACCGTCACCTCCGCTGTCTGTGTGTTTGGTGCTTAAATAGTAATTACTTTTCCTTTTTTTTCCACCCGTCTCTATCTTTCGCAAAATCCCGCCAAAGAAAAAAAAGCAGCTTTACTCAGCAGTAGGATGTCCAATAGACTATTTAAAAAAATAGTAATTAATACCATTTCTATTAACTCTTTCTATTATAAAGGATACAAAATAAAACTATTGCATTTCCAAACATCAAATAATATTATTCAATTATTTTGTCATTGTCATGGTCATAATCATATTCTTAAATAAAATTAATAAATTAAGTTCAATCAAACATTTAAAACTTACATGTTCTCAGTTACAGAATAAATAATAAAATAGAAAAAATAATAATAACTAGTCATCACAACTAGTAGTAGAAAGATTTTATCGACAAGTAATTATTAAACTGTGCTCATACATGTCGATACAACTTTAATAATTAACAAAGAATACTCGAAACGATAGCAAAAACAAATTAAGAAATATGGAATGTCTTAAGCAATTATAAAACTAATAAAATTCATTTTAATTTCCAGTCATCTGGTGTGGACAGCATATGATGCGTCTGTAAAAAAAAGAAATATTATATAATCAATTAATCAATAATCATATATGCCGTATCCATCTCGCAAAAGGCTCTAACGATATCGATGAATGATGATTAGCGGTCTTGTATTATCTTCTATCATATATCTTATATATCATATATCTTGTTCATCGAAAACATCGAATAGTACAAATTGGGCCTCACTCAGCATGCAGTAAGCACGTTGCGGTAAGCCGCAAAGCTGTTTTTCAGTGGGACCCATTGACGAAAAAAAAACACAAAGATATACAGGGTTATTTGCACATGTTATTTGTAATTCACTGACATCCTCTTAACCCTGAATTCCTATCACTTAGACAGATGTTTTTTTGATTTAAGACTTTTTAAAATGGAGCACTTTTTTTCCATACAAATAAATAATAATAAATAAGTACTTCTAACACAACTTCGTACTCTATGAAATTCGAGGGCGGGGCCACGCGCCGCGGTCGTGGCGGGCAATGAAAGCGGCACAGAGTATCGTAAAAGTAAGAGTTAGTCTCAAATTTTCAAAACGTTATTACACCAAAAATATTAAGTTATGACAAAAGCCGTAAGACAAAAAAAACATTTGTTTAAGTGGTAGGAGTTTAGGGTTAAAAGGATGCTAGTGAATTACAAATAACCCTGTATGTACATTGCAAGTCAAATACTTACTTACTTACGTACATTTACTTTTAGTTTACCACTGACAGATGGCTCGCCTTCATTCTATTTCCAACTTTAACACAAATAAAGTAGCTATTACAAAATCTGCAAACGTGGGTAACAGTATTCTAAAATTGGCTTTATTTGTAGGTCGTTAAAGTTGAATATGAAATGAAGGCAAACCATCTGTCAGTGGTAAACTTTATGTAATTTTACTGTTAAAGCTTGTAAAATGACAATTTGCATTTGTAAATATAACGCGTAGCAAGTGGTGCCATCTTTCAGTTGTCAGCTAAACTTTTGAGGTCAAAAGTGCCACAATAATGCAACAGATGGCGTCGCCTGCGACACACGCAGGGCTTGAAACCGGTAACGAAAATACCTATACATACCGGTATTTATAGGTTTTCTTAGTTTCGGTTCCATAGAACCGGTTAAGAAAAAATAGCGGTATTAGCACCGAAAAATACCGGTTCTCTTATAATGGTTCTTACACGTGTATGCGACGTTGTTTCCACGGGAAAACTCGCGATGTGAGTTGATAACTTATTGTGTTCAATTTCTCTCTTATTCACCTCACGTGCACTTTCGAATACCGGTATTTTAACTTCTTAAAACCGGTTCACAAGGTATCGGTATCATGTAGAACCTATGCTCACCGGTACCCCAGTGCAGGTACCAAGTCTATACCGGTTCCGTAAAATACCGGTATTGCAAGCCCTGGACACACGCCACTGTTGTCTAATTTTACTCACTCAAGTCCCCAGGGTTGCTGCAGTTCTTGAGATGATCTGAGATCATCATTTTCAGCGCCGCATTTTCCGCCACAAGTTTTTGGTTGCTCTCTTTCAGTAATCTGTTCTCTTCCGCTCGCTTGTGCATAATTATCTTTTGCTTTTGTCTGGAATTAAACATTCAAAAAATTACAATATAAAAAATATCATGAGACGCGGGCTAATGCAGTGTATACCGGTATTTTACTGGTACTATGGATCAAGGGAAAATTGGTACTAATAATACTATTACTAAAGCGGCATATACCGATATTTTACCGGTACTATGAATCAACGGCAAACTGGTATTAATAAAACAGGTACTTAAACGATCAAAATTATGGATCTTTTTATTTAAAAAAAGTTAACGATGTCACTTTACTCATTAGGTAACGTACTTTCGATATCAGTTCACAGTTTTTTGATATCTGTAACAGTTACGGAATAATCGGACCTGGACTGGGCACACTTATCGATTGCGAAATTACATCTGAAATTTACCACGAGCTTTACGGTAAAAAAAATAATAATAAAATAATAATAATTTGTTGAATAATAAGCCACACATAAACAAACAATGTCGGGGCAGATATTTGTATGAAAAATACGAATGTTTGTTCTCGGGTCTTGGGTGTTTAATATGTATTTAAGTATGTATCTATCTATATAAGTATGTTTATCCGTTGCCTAGTACCCATAACACAAGCTTTGCTAAGCTTACTTTGGGACTAGGTCAATTGGTGTGAATTGTCCCATGATATTTATTTATTTATTTATTTATAATGCAAGTCTTATGTATAGTTAGCATCTTAAAAACACTCGTAACAACTAAAAATACAGGGTTATTTGTAATTCACTAGCATCCTTTTAACCCTAAACTCCTACCACTTAAACAAACGTTTTTTGTTTTACGGCTTTTGTCATAACTTAATATTTTTGGAGTAATAACGTTTTGAAAATTTGAGATTTCCTCTTATTTTTACGATACTCTGTGTATTTGTATGGGAAAAAAAGTGCTTCATTTTAAAAAGTCGTAGAACAAAAAACATTTGTTTGAGTGATAGGAATTCAGGGTTAAGAGGATGTCAGTGAATTACAAATAACCCTGTATAATGCAATAAGTAGGCTTGTAAAAGACATTAAGATAGATCCTGTGTTAAACATCGTGAGGAAACCTGCATACACCTGCGAAGAAATTCAATGATGTGTGTGAAGTTCCCAATCCGCACTGGGCCCGCGTGGGAACTACGGCCCAAGCCCTCTCATTCTGAGACCTGTGCCTGTCCCTGCTGGGATGATGATGAATGATTGGACATATTATTTGCTCACCTATATCTCCTGGACGCCGCAGTCCTAGGCTCCAGCATCTTCTTCCGATCTACTTCCTCATCAGTTCTGATATCCTCCACAATAACACAGTCGTCGTCCTGACACTTGACGTCGACTTGCTTCTTCCAGCTCCCACTTATTCTTCGTTTAACCGTCTTCTTATAATTACCACTAATTTTACTGGCATTCAAAGAAACTATAGGTATTTTTTGTAGGTTGTTTGTTAGTAATATTGTATTAGGATTCACTATCGTCACCGGTACTAATGTACCGGTTGTTAAAGGCACTATATTTGGCAACATTTGCGTGTCTATACCCGGTACTCGTTGTAAAGTTTCCTGTGATCTCTTCTCTGCTTTATCCGACAAAACTCTCCTCAATCTCTCTTTAGTTTCATCCTGTATCCTGTTTTCTTCTTCTACAGCTCTCATTCTATACTGTCTGCCGTCCGGTTTTTTAATTATAATCTCAAAATCATCTATATCTAAATTTTTAAGCGGTTCCTTTTTTATTTCAGGTTGTTTTAGAGCATTCTCATAATTACGCTTAAGCATTTTAACTAACTGACAATCTTTTTCTTTTGACTCATTGTGTTCTTCTAGACTATCAACTACGTGGTCCAAAGATTTCTGACTCATTATAGGTGGGACTTTGTCAATTTTATTATTGTCAGGTAATAAGACATCTTTAGTAACTTGAGCATCTTTAATAACTGAATCTGTGTAAGATATCAGGGTCCTAGGCATCTGTTTGGATGTTTCTATGTTAACGCTACCATCTTTTCTTATTTCAACATTGCTATGTATTTTGATAACATTATTTGTGTAAGATACTGTTTCGTTGATTTCTTTATTGGCGTCTTCATGTCTTACAATAGAAACGTCGTCGGTTGTAGTAACTTTGTCTAAGATGTCTTGTTTTCCTACGATGCGGCTGATAGTCGTTACTTCGTTGGTTAATTTGGATATTGTTGTCGTTTCGTATTCCTTGACTGCGCCTGATTCGTCACTCGATGATCTAGAAAAATTAAAATTTAAATGATAAAAAATATATAAATAAATGCTCCTCAAAAATATAAGGCCCCAAAATCAAAATTGCAGCAGTGTCCTCATAATGTGTCGAAAGCGAAATACGCCTATAGTTAAACCGTTTAATTGTGTCTTCGACCGCGCGGTGCAGGGGCTGGGGGTATGAGGACAAAGGGGGCCGGAAGTGGTGCGGGCGGCGAGCGCGCCTCGTGTGCCTGCCGCCCGCACCTCTCTCGCCCCTTTGTCGTATACCCCCGCGCCTCTGTACCACACGGGGAGGACTCATTTAAACGGTTTAACTATAGCTAAGATAGCAAGGGTGAAACCATTAGAAAAAAAACCGATCAAGTACGAGTCGGACTCGTACATGAAGGGTTCCAAATATTATTTATTTTTTATTAGCAGTACGGCTGCTCACCAAATCTTTTATTTAAAAGCGAAAAAGTAAAAAGTAGCTTCTAATGGCTGCGATGGATGTTACCACACGCCACTGTTGGCGTATGTAAGCGATTAAGAATTTCGGGGGAGTCGGTTGAATGCGACGTAGTTCAATTGGTAGAACACCCGTTGGGGCGCATACCCAGGAGACGTGGGTTCGAATCCCACCGGCGCACCCGAAAAACTTTTTCGCTTTTAAATAATCTTAGATTCGGTGAGCAGCCGTACTGCTAATATTTGAATAAATAGATGTGGTACATCATTTCTTACGCATTTCCAATGTAATTTGGAACGTAGGAGTCGTAGCTTCTAATAGTTGCGATGAATGTTACCACACGCCACTGTTGGCGTATGTAAGCGATTAAGAATTTCGGGAGAGTCGGTTGGATGCGACGTGGTTCAATTGGTAGAACACCCGTTGGGGCGCATACCCAGGAGACGTGGGTTCGAATCCCACCGGCGCACCCGAAAAACTTTTTCGCTTTTAAATAATCTTATGAAGGGTTCCGTAGCTAGCTCCATAGAATGTTTTAAACATAGTTTAGTAAAAAAAATATAAAGATGTTTCTTGTATAATGACATCCTGTAATTTTGAACTCTTCATTTCAAGTGTGGACAGACAGACAAAAGGACAGATAGAGGAGTCTTAGAAATAGGGTCCCGTTGGCACCCTTTGGGTATGGAATCCTAAAAACAAGCGTAAATTTCACGGACAGAACTGAATACCATTTCTTTTATTTACCTGCTGATAGTTATATTTCTCTGGTTATTACTGGTGTATAGCGTAGAGTCCCCGTCTGCCAACGGGAATACCATTTGCGGAGTGTGGAGGACATCATCAGACGAGGTCCCCGCAGCTGCTGACTCCAGGGACAGAATGCCAGCCCTGAAAGGATATTTTTGACGTGACAACCTCTAATAAATTGATGAACGCCGGCTGCATGCACGAATAAGGATGACGCAATGTAACGTACATGTACCTACAGAGCAGTGAAGGCCAGTATGTACAAGAGAGCAGCGAACGCCAGCATGTACAATCTTAGTACTAGCGCTCGGGTAATTTTCAATGCGGGGGGTTGCGTGGGGCAAGGGGGATTGAGGGGGGATGAAAATTTAATTGATTTTGCCGTAGGATGCACCGTTTTCAAGATATTTCACAAAACATTGGTTCTCGTCCAATCAATGAGGTTAAGCAACATGGGGCACAGTCAGTTTTTGAATGTTTTGTTATGACATTGTCACATTAAACTATTGTCCGTAAACCAATTTTACAGACAACCGGTTTTTTTGTGTTGTTTACTTTGTCCCCAGTTGTCCAAGTGACACTTAAATACTATTTCAATTTGTGGACCCATAGCAATGGGTGGCAAGAAAAAGTAGAATCACCCAAATACTTAAATACTAATGGGTAAAAAAATGTAATGACTTAGTCTCCATAGCTCTTTTGAAGCCCTCATCGAACGGGTTGAGGAGATCCTGGAACAGCCCCACCTCCTCGCAGTTCCTGATGAAGCGAGTCGGTGTTGGGGTCTGGTCCGCTGAAACATAGGTGAAATAACTTTACATTAGGGGGCTTTCATTATACATTTGATGTCCATAAGGAGAGGAAAGCCTCAAAGAAAAGTCATAAAATAAACACAATAGTCAGGAAGACTTGATTGAGATATCAAATCACATGTATTTTTTATATTTAAATACAAACTGAAATATAGATGCACAGAAAAAACCCCAGAAAAAAGACCAATGCTGGGAATCGAACCCAGGTCCTCAGCATTCCGTGCTGCGTGCTAAACCCCTACACCACCACTGGTCTAGAGATTAGACACAAATCTATAAATATATGATTTCACAGGATGACCGTAAAAGTAATAAAAAACGAAGTTGAAAAAAATAAATACAAAAAGGTACTTCTTAGCTAACTTGTATTTTTTAATTTTATTTTATGAAGACAATTCCTTTGCGCTATGGAAGGCAACAATTAATTTAAAAAAATATGTTTTAGAATAAAAAATTGCTACTAATCCCGTGGCAATATGGTCTTTGACCTTACTTTATTCAGTCAAATAAAAAAAAAACTTTTTTTTATTTACCTCTCTGAGAGTAGGCAAAGGACGGAAATAGAAAAAAAAATGTTACTACTGCCGTGGCGATAAATGAGGATAAATAAATGATAATTGAGTCGATAATGATCTTTGACTTTAGCTTGTTCGAATGGTCAAATTAAAAAAAAAACTGCTCACCCACGAAAGCCGCTTTCTGCTCCATTCCCAATTGCAGCACCATGTCGTGTTTCTTCGTGTGGACGTGTAAATGGTCCTCGTTCGTAAACGTCATGCCACAGTTTGGCATAACACACGCAAACGGCATCTCAGGTTCCCCCATTGTGATTACAAGATCTTGTTTTCAAAATGTTTTCAAATCATCGATGTTACGATACCTATACTTGTTATCGTTGTGTGGTGAGTCAAGGGTGAGTCTTAGTTATATGTACTGCTTGTTGTTGTAACTAGTCATTAAAATTAATAAAATATTGATAAGGAATGGGAGTAAGCGCTGTGTGTTTTGCTGGTTTGCTTTACTATTCGATATTTTTTTATACAATGGTAATAAAATAGTAAATAGTCAACCAAATGCCAAAATAGTAGTTAAATTTGACACTTTTGACAGTGACGTTTCATTTCAGAGCTAGTTTGAGATACTTAAAAAAACACTATTATCTATTTGAAAGTGTTATGAAGGTAAAGGTAAAAAACATCCTAAGGTAAAGGTAAACGTTCACGTGATTCAAGGTTCCTCAATCTTTTTCACTTGAGTACAAATTATATAGAAAAAAAATTTGTAGGTATATAATAGAAAATATATTTCCACAACAAACTAATTGAAACAAGAGTATCACATAATCAGATTAACAAATAAAAATAATTTAATGCATTGTTTTCACTCGAGATACGCGTAATAAATTAAAGGTTACAAGTAATCATTCTTGAATAAAAAATATTACTTTTTTATGATTTTGAATTGAAAAGATATTTCGTGCTGCTCAAGCTTTTAGCGCCACTGGAAAAGTATGATGTGTATCTCTCAGGTGTATAGCCGTGAATTTTGACGTGGTGAGGTTGATAGGCCGTGCCTTCTTGTAGACTTCTATCGAATACTGGGTGTGAGGTTGACCGTTTTTTGCGAGGAGATTCTTGCATCTGCTGGGCTGGGTACGGGTCCACATAGCGCCTTCCATTAACATCGTTGGCATCCGCTGTTATAGTGGGAGATTCGTTAGCTTTTAAAAAAAATATCGATCAATAAATATTGAGAAATCAAGAAGAAATACGATGGGGAGTTCGTTTAAGTATTTTATTTGAGGCTATATGTAGAATAAAATAGTCACGTCACGTAGATGACAATTACAATATTATACTTTAGGATTTCGCAACGTAAGTTACATTACATTTTATTTTTAAGCAAAACAATCAAGTCGATCAAGAAACGTAAAGGTACAATGTTCTAAGTGCAGGTAGTAAGTAAGTACAATGTATTCAGCTTACAAAGTTACCACTATCCATTGACCAAACTTATTGTGAATGAGTCCAGTCAGTGGCTAGTAGTACCTTTATTGCTCTTGCCTGCTCCTCTGCTGTTGAACATGCCAGGGGCTTGTTGACCTTGAGGTTCTCCTCCGACGGTGTTCTGCGGGATACCACCCATTCCTACTACAGCAGGGTTAGGCTCGTTCTGTTGTCCCTTCCAAGGCCTGCAAGTAATACGTAAGTTTTACTTACGGAAGTCATAAATACGAAGAAAATAGAGTCTCTTTCGACTACCAGAACTCTTGAGATTAGCTACCCAAACGAGTAAATATCACTTGATCGAAATATGTATTTTATATAGTTTAAAATTTTCTATACATAATCAGCAGCCATAAAAACAAGTGCTGCATAAATTGAAACCATCACTAAAAGTTTCCTCTGGTTAGCTGGAACTAACAGTTTTAAATAATTTAGTATAAGCATGCATTTTTAGAATTTATGTGACTTCATACTTGTCAGGGAACAGCTCTCCGGGTTGTCCTCGAGTCTGCACAATTCTTTCACCATTGACCTCAACAACACACCTTAGACGGGCGCAACAGGTAGGGAACTCTGGAATGACAGGCATATGCTTAAATAAAAGTAACTAGAAGATATGGCATATATTGCAATTCAATGCTTGGGAAAGTTTTGCTTACAGCTTTGTCAAACAGTTAAGTAATTAAATACATATGTGTAACTAGCAGTTGTAACTCATAGTGATTAAATAAACCAAGCTAAATTTGGCCATTTACATTTGACATTACGGAGGATTTTATTTAGGGGATGATGGTATGAATTTTGTATGATTTTTAAAACATTTCTTAGTTAATTTGAGACTAGCAACTTACCAACATTCTCGTCTTCAATATATTCGTGGCACTCCAATGCGTTCTCCGGAATTTTTGGTTTTCGGCAGCTGAAACATTAAATCAACGGTATGAAGTTACTTACTTAGTACCTAGCATTAAGTTAATAAGAATCTGATACATTATAGTACTCGAGTCTTACCCAACCGCAGCTATAAAGTATTTTCCGTCTCGAATTTCGCATCGGTATCGGTGGCAAGTATAATGATCTGACCACTCTTGCCAAGGTTGGTAGCCTTTTCTTGAATATTTATCCACACATGCTTGGTCTAAAAGTTATGTTCAAAATATCAAAATAAGAAGAAATATAATGATTTTTAAGACTTGGAATGATTTACTTGATTTGATTTAGTGCCACAACTCCACAAGTAAAAAATATAAAAGTGGAAATTTTGAAATCAAAATATAAACTTACAGCTGACGTCCTCAGCGAAAATAGCTGGCAAAACTAAATACGTTAAAAACAACAGCCCGCCAAATTGCATCTTGACTGTGGTTAAGTCACCTAAAAAAATTAATTAAATGAATTGTAACACTTTAATACTACTTATCACTTCTTGTGGGAACTCCACAACTCACTGACAAAATTTCTGATTCGGTGGACTACTAATACTTTTCCGAGAATACGTGTTTATAAACATATGGAGCCCCACCACCACTTACTTGGCTGGGAAAAAATATTGAGTGTTATGTGAAGAATTGCGGATTTCCGCGATTCTTTTCAACAAACAGTTCTTCTTCCTGAATTAACCACAATCATATTCCAGTCCATCAGATATTTATGACGGCGGTTAGCATTGGCTACGTATAGAGAAAGTAAGTCCTAGATTTAGTTTAATATGGCTATCAATAGTTTCAAATAATTTTATTTATACCCTAGTTTATCTTTTAAAAAATAAAAATCATCATAAAAAAACAACACAACTAGATGCAAACATATTAACTATTATGTCTAACATTACCTTGTATTTACACAATATCACATGCTTTCTGAAAAATAGACTAACGAAACTAGCGTACTTATTTCTAAAACTAATTAAAAAATTATTAGTTCTTTAGGTTTCATCTAATCACTGATCTTACCCATGTTGATGCAACACAGGACCGCAGCCCAAGAACAACTGAAGGCATTGCGAAAGAACATAAAAAATGGTTTAACACCATTTGCATCGCCTTTCCAATTGTAAATTCTTTGAAATGCCCATTGTCTCAACGTTTGCGTTCAGTCATTCACGGAAGCAAAAGGAACACAAACGAATCCAATCACAGATTAATCGATGGTTAACTATACCTTTTCAAACTTGATTAGAAACTTGATAGCTTTGACTGACTTCGAAAAAAGAGGCGTCTCTCAAGTTCAGTTGTTTTTTTAAATTTATGTTTATCAGCACAGAACTCTCTCATTTATACTCCTGTTACATACTATTTTAATTTGAAACAAAATACCACGCATCAGGAAGTTCTATGAAATTTTTATGTTAAAATTGTTTTCGGTCAATCCATTTTAGTAATATAATTTCATGTCTACCCATCCATATTTATGTGGGTAAGTATATTGATATATCTACACCAAATATTTTATATTAATAATTATAATAAATCTTGGGACGATGGACACAAATTGTTCTAGTCTCAAACAAAACAAAGCTTATACTATGGGTATTAGACAACGGATAAATATACTTACTAAAGTATATAGAGATAAATACATACTTAAATACTTATTAAACATCCAAGACGTAACGACCGCTTTAGCCTAGTTGGTAGTGACCCTGCCTACGAAGCAAGAGGCCCTGGGTTCAAATCCCGGTAAGGGCATTTATTTGTGTGATGAGCACGAATATTTGTTCCTGAGTTATGGATGTATTCTATGTATTTAAGTATATATTTATCTATATAAGTATGTTTATCGTCGTCTAGTAACCCATAGTAGGGTCGGTTCCCTAACTTAAGTATCCACTTTTCCATACTAACTGCATAAAAAAGTGGATACTTATGTTAGGGAACCGACTGTACAAGCTTTGCTTATAGTTTGGGATTAGATCGATTTGTGTAAGATTGTCTCCTAATATTTATTTATTTAAGACTCGAGCACAAACATTCGCATTATTCATACAAATATCTGCCCCGACCGGGAATCGAACCCGGGACCTCGAACTTCGTAGTCAGGTTCTCTAACTGTCTAGCTATCCGGTCGTAAAAAAGAAAATTAAGAGATACATTTTGTAAAGCACTAATTTCCTACAGAATGCATATGAAGTGATGTGTAGCTAGTACGCTATATCGACAGTTTCCACTGCAAAATCGCTAAAGCGCCATATATCAAATGTTATGAATGACGTTGTAGGGATTTTACCTTGTTTTGTATACGTAAAATCACTTTTGCGCCATATATGGTATAGGGCGCTTTAGCGATTTTACCTTTTCACTGTCGATATGTTAACTAAAAATTAAAAGCGAACTGGTCAACCATTTTCCCAAGCCATACGGTACCCTAATCAGAATCGGATCTGATAAATGGTTCTTGGAATCGAACAATGTAAGAGCGACTTTACCTACGACTCAAACAGACTTCATGTTTTATCTGTTTACTACACTTGCATTCTAAACGTCAAAATCAAGGGAATCAATTCGGTGAGAGAAAATTTAATCTCGATTATTATTGTGTTATGGTGTTTTTAAATGTAGTGAAGTTTATTTTAGGAAGTGTGTTATTAGGAGAAGAACATTATAAGTAAATAAAGATATCGATGAGGTAAGTTATATCCTGAATATCTCTTTAAATCCGAAATATTTTAGTTGAAATAGTTCAGAGGGGTGTTACTTCCTGTTGAATTTTAGATTTTATTTTTAATATTGATAGCAAACTGCGTTGCGGCTCTTGCATTTTGAAAATGTGTGTTTTAAAAGTATCGAACCAGTTTATACGTTAGAATTTAGAATTTTAAATATACCCATATTTATTATTTATTTGAGTACCCTGTCCTTAGAACAATACTTTAAAGAAAACTGTTTATTTTAAAAATAGTGCTTACTTAATTTCTTACTACTTGTACATTCCTTTTTTTAAACAATCATATTATTAATATTTAGGTATTTATGAAAAAAATATATAATTAATATAATTCTGTTGTGCTAAGCGTAAAAGCCGTATCTCATAAACAAACCTATTATGTTGATTTTTATGCCACCGGATAGCTTAAAAAAATATGTATCCAATATCCAATGAAGTAAGCCAAATAACGGTGTCTTATTTAAACGGTGTGCAAAAACCCTTAAAAAGTTTCCCAATTTCAGTTCTACCTGAAATTACTAAGAGAATTAGAGGTATATCAAAGGTAGGCAAATAGCCGTCATTGCAATCCATACTATCCATACTATAATATTATAAATGCAAAAGTGTGTTGCTTAAACCGCTGAACCGATTTAGATGAAATTTGGTATGGAGGTTCCTAGAGACCCTGGGAAGGACATAGAATAGTTTTTATCCCGGAAAATTGCATGGTTCCCATGGGATAGCGATAAACAAATTCTTCGCAAACGGAGTCACGGGCAAAAGCTAGTAAATAATAATGAAAGAATCTGTAAAATAAAAAGAAAGGTGTTTTGACAATACTTTGATTTTCTCGAAACTAACTTTCACTGAGATACCGCTTTTGCACTTAGCACAGCAGAATTTATTATTAGGTTTTAAGAAATAACCCTTATTTTAAGTATCATAAATGTTGAACTAGTTGATTTTACTTAAGTTTAAACAAAAAAAAATTTTGTTTTTAGAAATACCTAATCATTATTTTAAGTGTTAGATTTGATTGAACTTATGTTGTTAAATAAGAAAATTCAACTAATTGAACATTTACACCACTTAAAATAATGATTATTCCTAGTAGCAGTAGTAGTAGTGGTAGAGCCATGTTGTAGCTAGCCGCTGCATCACGAATGGGCCGGCTCGTCCGGGGTAGTACCACCCTCTCACAGAACACCGACGTGAAGCAGCAGTACTCCCTGCTGCGTTTCGTACGGTCAGTGAGAGCGCCGGGGGTCCAATACCTCTCCCCCTCCCCTATTCCCTCTCCTTTTTCCTTAGGGCTGACAACGCACTGGCATCGCGTAAAGCGCTGCGGGTGTCTATGGACAGTGGTGTTCATTTAACATCAGGTGACCCACTAGTTCGTTTGTCAGACCTCTCTAACATAAAAAAAAAAAAAAAAACTAAAAATTGAATTTCTGATAACTAGACACTAATGATCGGGGTTGTCTTAATTTTTCCATAATGGTGCTGCTGTTCCTCCTAATAAAGACTGCTGAATTTTAAGTTTGATCTTTATTCAACATAGTATTGATGGAGCTATAATAAAAAAATTTTTTTTTTTTTTTTTATGTTAGATAGGCCAGACAAACAAACTAGTCGGTCACCTGATGTTAAATGAACACCACTGTCTATAGACACCCGCAGCGCTTTACACGATGCCAGTGCGTTGTCGGCCCTAAAGGAGAGGGAATAGGGGAAGGGGGAGAGGGAGGGGGAGAGGGAAGGGGTGAGGTATTGGGCCCCCGGCACTCTCACTGACCGTACGAAACACAAGCAGGATTACTGCTGCTTCACGCCGGTGTTCTGTGAGAGGGTGGTACTGCCCCGGACGAGCCGGCCCATTCGTGATGCAGCGGCTAGCTACAACATGGCTCTACCACTACTGAAAATTGCTTTAATTCAAGTTATTATAGTCACCCATCCTATTATTGTAACCCTTTATTGTCACTGAACTTATTGTAGTCACCCAACTTATTTTTGCCACTCTTTATTACTCAGAGTCAAAGACAAAATTACTCAATTTAGCTATAACAAGCACTTAATGTTGTAAGGCAAAATCTACCACTGGTTCGGAAAAACCCTGTTGAAGATAATCCGGCAAGAAATTCAACAAGATATTTTTTTCAAATCAGATCTACTATACATCCAAAGTATTATTTACAAAATATAACAAATAAAAATAATACAAAAAACTAGATTTCTTAGGCTTACGCTTGTAAAAATAACTTTCCTGAAATGGGCACTTTCTTTAGAGGTGCACTGCCCAATGGGTATTTTTTCTTAAAAAGTGAACTTACTCAGATAGAGCATCTTTCTAGAAGGTACACTTTCCAAAGAGCCGTATTTGTGCATCCATACTATAATATTATAAATGTGAAAGTGTGTCTGTCTGTTACCTCTTCACGCTTAAACCGCTGAACCGATTTAGATAAAATTTGATATGGACATAGTTTGAGGCCCTGGGAAGGACATAGGATAGTTTGAACCTCGAAAATTGCATAGTTCCCGCAGACGGAGTTGCAGGCAAAAGCTAGTATTATATAAACGGCCGTCATGTAAACATGTACATTTTGGGAAAATGCACATATTGCGCATGTGCACAAATGCTATTAAAGTGTGCATCTCCAGTAAATGCCCTAATTGAGAAAGTGTATGGTGCAGGAGTGTGAAAAGGAAAGTTTATTTACAATTATTACGCTATACATTGTTCAAAATGGGGCCAAAAATGGCGGCTTGCTCAATGTGCCGTCTAATTACTGTCTATTAAGCTATGCAAATTAGTAGAATCACAAACAGTGGGAATAGAAAGTACAATGGGAGGTGAAATGCTGGGTTTAAGTATGGAGCGAGCTTTATTTGGTAGAGCAATGGGAAAACTAATTGTTTAGACTTTTAAGGTGGAGACTATACATCAGAAGCCGTTTATTAACGATTTTAACCAAGCGGTTAAAAATGGATTTTTCGTTACTAACGGTTATGCTTGTTATGGTAAAATACCACCAAAGAAATTGTCCAAACCTTATACTACGAAAATCGATTTTTCTACTTTGTATCATGCCGTTCCGTTCTTGGTAGTAGTATTACACAGGGGAGTATTAATAAGGGACCACACATTATGATATTCTAATTTCGTAGCAGCAAAAATAAGATGGGTGATTATAATAAGTTGGGTTATTATAATAGGTTGGGTGATTATAATAAGTTGGGTTATTATAATAGGTTGGGTGATTATAATAAGTTGGGTGATTATAATAAGTTGGGTGATTATAATAAGTTGGGTGATTATAATAAGTTGGGTGATTATAATAAGTTGGGTTATTATAATAAGTTGGGTGATTATAATAAGATGGGTGACTATAATAAGTTCAATTGAATTAAATTACATTTTTAAATTATAGCTTCATTGATAGTATCTATGTTTCCGCCACTGTCGAGGTTAGCAAAGACTATCGGTATATAATAAGTTGGATTTCACGATATCCATCAGATACGTTTTTGGTCTGATGCGGTTTTCGTCAGTTTCGTTAACCGTTATTTCATTTATTTGACAGATAAATTTTTCGTTGGATCCGTATACCGTCAGATTTGTTTTTGTCAAAACCTTAATTTGTCATGTTCCTTACCGCTTGTGAATTATGTGATGAATAAAACAAATTCGACGGTGAATCCAACTGTTAAATAAATAATCTGAGGATTAACGTATCTGACCGAAATCGCATCGAACTAAAAACGTATCTGAAGAATATCGTCAAATCCAATAAGTTGGACGGTTGTAGTATTAGCCAACTCACAAATGTCATTTGACTATTCTAAAGTAGCTTTGTCTCTAGCAACTTCCGGAGCGCCCGGCTGAATGAGGAAGAAATCAGCTCCCAATCCTCAGACGAGAAGATGGACACCGGCTCCGAGTCCTTCCACTCGCGGCAGCACACCCCAAGCTCGAACCTCTCATCAGACTACGAGGACTCAGAACAGCTCAACGGTTCCTGCGAAGTCCTCCGTCTCCAAAACCACGAGGTCCTGAGGCTTTCCGAACCCAAAGAACTCAACGACAGCTTGATAAAAAATATGAACAATCTGCAGATCAGTTCCCCCACCGAAACAAGACCGAAGCATTTGAGCGTCACGAAATTCAGTTCAACATTAATGTCGACGACAGATCACCCCTTAATGGGTTTGGGGAGCCCTGATGAAAACTATCCGGATTTGATTCCAAAGAAGTATAAAGAGGACGAGAAAGATCTCAGTTTATCTAGCATAGAAGACGAACGGGCGAACGATACTAATGGCTACCTCTACAGCCCCCAACGTAATACTAGTAAAAACAATTTGTACTTCAACGAAAACTTTATAACGGCGGAAAGTCATATTTTAAGTACAAGTCTAGATGTAACTAGTCCTCCTGATGTCGCCAGAGGTATTGAGAAGCGGAAGAGGTTTGAGAAAGAGACGCCTCGTTTGAATCGCGGTGGTTTGGAGGCTAAGAGTGAGAGGGATAGCTTGAACAGGATTGAGGCTTTGAAACTGCAGTGCAGTACACCGAGGACGGTGGGTGCTGTGGATATACCGGAGGTTGAGGAGTTTCATACTGGGGTGAGTTATATCCAGAGCTCCGAAAGGGTGAGGTATTCTTACGTCATTAATGTCATGTGTAGATATGAATATGGATACATCCTGAAAATAAATATTAAAAGAAAAAACTATTAATTATGAATAAACTAAAATTAAAAAGCATTGCAAAACAAGTTCTAAGCTTTTTTATTCTATTTTATTCTAAAGTTTCTGTGTGATTGCAATAAAGGACTATCAATTTTTCTATATTTTCTATTTTCAATGCATTTCTTCTTGACATTTTCACTTATAGATAGAAAGGATCTTTCTACATCCACTGAAGTGAGTTGAATGAAACTGTACATTAAAATACTGTCCACATCGTTCCTTCCTTTCCGAAGCTGTGCAAAATAGAACAATCTCATTCCGTAGATTCTAATTAATGACGTAAAGCTCGTAGCAGAAAAGCAGCCTAAATAAAATCATTTCATTAGCAATTTAATGACATCTACCTTCCATTAAATGACAAGGTATGTCAATGAAGTGTATTCTGAAAACAGCTCACCCTTTCCGAGTTCTGGTTGTCTCTAAACCATAAAAAAATACAAAGCTGAGACTGAGATGTCTATGATACGTTTAGTATTAGTTTTACTTCAGGATTATATCCTACTAGTATTATAAATGAGTAAGTTTGCTAAGCTGTTCGGAAGTTTGAATGTTTGTTAGTCATTTACGCGTTTTAGTATGGCCGACCCTAAGTAAATAGGGAGAAGAAGCCACAATCACGCTAAATTTGCTCGTACGTTTATCTGTCTCTTAGTGAAATGTTTCCATAAACTTGCTTCTTTTTATATTGAGCCAGACTGTGGGCGTATAATAGTTGAATGTATGTTTGTATTTATATGTTTTGCCAGGTGGCCGACTGGTGCGAGTCTCCGTCCCACCTCCGCACTATGCCAAACTTTGATCTGCCCATCGAGATGAAGACAAACATCGCCGTCAGCAAAGTAAGTCTTGCGTCATATTAATAAGTTGAGTGAGTGCAATAAATTGAGTGACTATACTAAGTTGAGTTACATTATAGTTGGGTGTATAAGAAACGATGGCAAAAATAAGTTGAGAGCCTATACTAAGTTGAGTTACATAGTAGTCAGAGGAATAATAAAAGGCGGCAAAAATATGTTTGGTTAATAAGTAACTATAATAAGTTTCGGTGTCTACAATAACTTCACTGACTATAAGGGGTGACAAAAGCTGGATGGGTTACTATGATAATATGTTTCATGGCTATAATAATTATAGTTGACTACAACAAACAATAAGTTCAGTGAATATAAAGGATGTCAAAAATCTTGTAGTTAACCACAATAATGTGAGTGACTAGAATAAAAGGTAAAAAAATGAGTTGAACGACTACAATAAGTTTTGTGATTATATTAATTTGAATGATTGTAATAAGTTGAGTGATATAATAGTCGGGTGAATATAATAAAGTGGGCGACCAGTGTTGGAAATAATCAAGATAATTAGGTTAATGATAATTATCCGGTTATTATTCAACAAAATAACGTTTAGTAAAAGTTCGTCAATTGACAACATTTCATATTTCTAAGACTATAATTTGATTCGTTCTCTGTATTCTGTTTGGAAAGAGAAAGACGCTGATAGTTTTAAATTTTCACTAGGATTATTAATTAATTTGTTACAATTTTTTAAAGATGTGCTTATTCTAAAAGAGCGCAACGATAGAATAGATCCATTACTTTTGTCTAGACTCTATTAAAAAAAAGTGATGACGTAAATTTGACGTTAAGGTTGTTATCTAATTTAAAATTATGACAGCTCTTTTTTCTAGAGAAAAGGGTAAAGGAAACAGAACTATTCTGTGGATGTATTTGTAAGTACATAATATGTTTTTAAATTTGTTGTATTTTTTAAATATGGAGAAATAAATTATAATAAATATTTTTCCGTGTTCAGGAGGCGAAACTCTTTCGATTCCTGCAGTAATTTTCAGGTGTTAAAAAAATGAAAGGTTGTCAATTGTTACATTTCTCGTGTTCGGATATACTCAATCCACGTGATACTGAAAAAAATACAACCTAATTGATAACCTCCTCCTTTTTTAAGTCTATTTTAAAAGTGACGCACAACATTACCCGCGTTCTTATACACACGATAAACTTAACGCATAATATTACATGCAATTATAAACATTATTAGTACCTGTTGATAACTATCAGTATGTAATTATTGGGAAAATTATCATTTGTAATTATCTTGATAGTTACTATCGTGATAATGAACATTGATTTTTTTATTATTTTTTTATTTTATATTATCTTCAATTACACTATCATTATAGGAATTAAACCTAATGCGATATTTATCTTGATAGTTATTATCTTTATAATTATCTTTGATAATGACGATTGATATTGATAATTATTTTGATAGTTATTATCTTGATAGTTATAATTGACCATTGATAATTACCATTATAAAGAACATTGATAATTACCACTGCACCTTTGATAATCATCTTGATAATCTCGTTCAATCTCGTAAATGACTAACCGTCAATATCTTTTCATGAAATATTCCAAAGTTAATATTGGGAATGCATCTGTTATTTCTAATTTCTAGGACCTGGATTCCCCGGACGTGATATCTTCGTCCCAGGAGGACCGCTCGGCGTACCAGGCACTGTTGGACCCTTACACTGGCAGCGTCATGCTCAGACATACCCCTGCCAAGAGCCCTGGTGGGCAACGCCGCAGGATACAGCTGGTATGTACCGTTAGAACACACTTTCCCGAAACTCACTAGAAATAGTGCATTTTCCCAAATGTGCAATGTTCTAATTGGGTATGTATCAAATTAAGTAATAAATAAATAAATAAATATCACGGGACAATTCCTATCTAACATATAAAAATCTCGTGTCAACTTTGATCAATTATAACTGAAGATACACATTGCCGAACAAAATCCCCTTCAAAAAATGTCCGAACTTTTTTATTTGTTTGCATAACAATTAAAATCATCACCTACACAGAAATTTGAACCTAATCTTTACTTTATTACAGTTGAATTTCGGTTGACACTTGACAGCTAAACTTGACAATTTCACGCGACGTACTGAGAAAAAAGAAGGCCACTTTTATCAAAGTGGCGCTCATTTGGCTCGGACATTTTCGGGCGCGCGACTGTGGATCTACAGTTATAATTGATCAAAGCGTGTCACGGTGTTTGTTTTTGAACTCCTCCGAGACGGCTTGGCCGATTCTTATGTAACTTTTTTTCTCTGTATTCGGTAGGGCTGAGAATAGGTCGTAGGCTATTTTTCTTCGCAAACGGAGTCCCGGACAACAGCTAGTAATACAAATATAAACTTTAGCTGAATACTCACTAAAATACAGACGCGGCGGTCCCAATTTCACAATGGTTGTGCAACTCCACCGTGCCGTGGGAAATGGAACAAAGGCGAATGCGTGGTTTTTGTAAACATAATACGATTAGCGTTTAAGACGGTCCATTTGTCGTAAACACCACTTATTTCATCATCATCGTCGTCATTTCCGTTGAAAGAGGGAAGGATAACTGTAAATTAATAATTTAAAAAACCCTAACGCAATGGGGATTTTGACGCCATTAAAAAATTATTCGAATACACGACTCCAGTAAAAAACGCTTTATTTTTTCGATTAATTGCAAAATTGGATTTATTGTTGCTTTAAAATAAAAAAAATAGTTGATTGAGTTGGCGAACAAGTGACGTCATAAGTTGCTATTGCCATTCAAACTCTATGGGAGGATTGTGTTTTGACAGCTCATAAAAAGTACGTCAGTTGATTGGTGGTGCCAACATCCCTATTAGGTCACCCAGATTTTTGAAAATAAAGCAAATACCCATTACGCGTCTATGATCCCTTCTGCAGCTAACAAAAAAGCTGATAACTTTAAAACGGCTGAAACAACTTTGATGAAACATTTCTAAGAATCATGGCCAAAACACCTGATTTCAAATAAAAAAAAACCGCATCCAAATCGGTTCACCGAACTTCAAACTTATAACACCCCCTTTTTGTGTCGGGGGTCAAAAATAGTCAGTCAGTCTTTTTAACTGAATCCGGAATACTGTATTGTGTGAACTCGCTCATACAACTACATACGCCATCAAGTAACGGACCTGTAGAACGGATCGCTATGTGTACGCCCCCTAAGTTGGATTTTGAAGGTCAACACAAACTTGGAGCGCGGGGCGCCGATGGAGCGTGCCCAGTGCGCTCTATAACACTAAATCAAATATACGGTGACACACACCGGCAGCGCGGCACGCTGTATTTGATTCAGTGTTATTGACCGCTCTGGGCACGCGCCCCGCGCTCCCGGTTCGTTATGACCTTAAAGCTCCAAACGCACAGACAAGAGGAGGCGTGGCGGTGACGGTTGTAATATTCTAACTTGTATGAACGAGTTCGCGGTACAGTACCGCACAACCGTTCAAACAAGTTAGTCCGGTGTCTGTGTTTGGAGCTTAAGTTTGAACTCTTCGTAGACGGAGTAAGGGGTACAATACGTTTACTTTTAGTTTACCACTGACAGATGGCTTGCCTTCATTTCATTTCCAACTTTAACACCATACAAATAAAGTAGCTATTACAAAATCTGCAAACGTGGGTAATAGTATTCTAAAATTGGCTTTATTTGTAGGTCGTTAAAGTTGAATGTGAAATGAAGGCAAACCATCTGTCAGTGGTAAACTTTATGTAATTTTACTGTACAGCTAGTTTGACATGTTATTTCTCAGCCCCCGGAGGATGACCAGTGTAGCCTGGACAGTGCGAGCGTGCGTTCCCTGGAGTCTGAGGAGGAGCCCCCGGAGCCTTCGCCTCAGCCCTCGCGCTCCGCCAGCGCCCAGGACGACGACACGAGGAGGTATAGTACGATTTATTTACTTACTTTGTGTGTCCAAAAATTGGAGCCCAATTAAAATAAGTTGTGATTTCATAGTTTCCTTTCTTTTAATTTACTAAGTTTGTTAAAGAGATTTGATCCTTATGATTGACTCTATCGAATGAGATAAAAATAAAGGTTTTTTTTATGTTAGAGAGGCCAGACAAACGAACTAGTGGGTCACCTGATGTTAAATGATCACCACTGTCCATAGACACCCGCAGCGCTTTACGCGATGCCAGTGCGTTGTCAGCCCTAAGGAAAAAGGAGAGGGAGTAGAGGAGGGGGGAGAGGTATTAGGCCCCCGGCGCTCTCACTGACCATACGAAACGCAGCAGGAGTACTGCTGCTTCACGCCGGTGTTCTGTGAGAGGGTGGTACTGCCCCGGACGAGCCGGCCCATTCGTGATGCAGCGGGCTCTACCACTACAAAACTACTATTAGGTGCTATTTTTTCAGATTTTAGCGGCTAGATTTCGTCTGACTAAATTTTCCTATCTTCAGTATTTAGAGTACTTTCCCTGGAGGTGGTATAACAAAATTCCACCCTGTATACGTCCCCGTTTAATGGTTAACTCGTTTGAACAGATCGACGAACACACTCAGCGAATGCAGCGAGCCGATACCGGAATACTCGGCCGCGGACGAGCTGAGGGACGAGCGCTCGTGGCTGACTGTACCGCGCCCCGGCGGACGCGCCACCTGCGACATGAAGGCGAGTGTACACCATTAACCCTTAATAAGGCCTCATTTAAAAGAATAGAAAGAAAGAAAAACATTTATTCGCGACAAAAAAAATACAAAAAGAAGGAACGGAAACAGATACTTATTACATATATTCATACTAAATACAAACTGAAATATGGATGCACAGAAAAAACCCATAAAAAAGACCAGCGCTGGCAATCGAACCCAGGTCCTCAGCATTCCGTGCTGCGTGCTAATACCCCTACACCACCACTGGTCAGGAGTTTAGACACGAATTTTTCCTATACATTCATATCTCACTTTGTTAGATCATCACTTGCGTGATACAGCGCCATCTATGTTATACCCTCATCGAGAGATTTCAACACTCCTTCGGAACTACCCGCTCACCCGGACAAGAGATGTCGCTACCTGTCCAAACTTTAACATGTATCTTTTTGTATTTTATTTTTCAACTTCATTTTTATTACTTTTACGGTCATCATCAGCCTATATTCGTCCACTGCTGGACATAGGCCTCTCCCATGGCACGCCACTGAGCACGATCCTCGGCCACTCTCATCCAGCTCTTGCCAGCCGCCTTGCGAAGATCATCGCTCCACCGAGTCTGAGGACGTCCCACGCTACGTTTGCCGATCCGTGGTCTCTTTTACGGCCATCCCGTGAATACCATTTATTTAATAGGTACTAAATACAAACTGAAATATGGATGCATAGGAAAAACCCAGAAATAAGACCAGCGCTGGGAATCGAACCCAGCTTATAACATATTGTCACGAAATGGTCCCCACTCCGCATGATGTCGGCCTTGCAGCCGACGCTGGTCTTCCGTTAGCCATTTTACCCTCCGACAGTTAAACTTGGCAACAACAGTGAGCCCGGAAATATTTGTTTTAAACAAATGACTCCCAAACTTAACTTTGCTAAGCCCAAAATAGTTAACAACCACCAAAATTATCTATGTGTAAATAAATGAATCTCTCTCTTTCCATCCCTCCCCCTCCTCTCTCTCTCATATGGTGATGAAACACGTTTTCAAAAAAAATGTACACAAGAGGGTTTATACCTGCTGAGCTGGCAACGATGCATTTTTGTTACTTTTTCTCGATTATTCCATAAAAATTGAATGAAAATTAAAAATGTGTAAATTTTTATGGAATAATCGAGAAAAACTAACAAAAATGCAACGTTGCCAGTTCAGCAGATATAAACTCTCTTAAGAGATTTAATTAAGACAAAACTTTATTCATTCCTCTGTGTAACGAAAGTTGCCCATATAGTTTGTATGACTAAATATCGTTACACAAAGGACGCGATCGTAATTTTGTTTTTATTAAGTCCTTAACTGTGTTTTTTTTTGAAAATGACTTATGTGGTGTGCTGGCAAGGGGGTTTCACTCCGCAGTTTAGGTATGTTCGTGTGGCGCGCCTCCCGGGAGTCCCGGGCAGGCGTATGGCAGTAGGTTGTCGCTGGGCGTTCGGTTCGCACGCTAGCCGCGTCCCGCGTCATTAAGCATCTTTTTTTTGTGATTTTTGCAACAATCTCAACGATCTTATAATTAACTTACTTACTAAAGGTATTTTACTGAATTAATACACACTGTTTTCTTTCTTGATTTATATACCTACCTAAATATCGGCGAGTGGGAACCTTGTGCCCTTGGTTTCGGATCAGCGGTGCCCAACGGAATATGAACGTTCGTATCACACGATAAGTTTCAATTTCGCGTGCAATCAGTTAACGGTCGTAAGAGTAGGCACATTTTATACCTAAAGTTGACTTTTGATCGAGAGTGATCCTTCTGTACGCTAGTATGTACTATCAAGGATGATATAGACTGGATTAGCAATCGCCATAGCACAGATCGGCCGCGGAAAAATAGTTCGATTATTATATCTAGATGGCGCTGACATATAGCCCGAGGGTTTGAAAGCAAAACATTAAGACTACATATTACTGCAAATGTATTATTACGCAATATTTTTCAAAAATAATACATTTGTAGTAGTATGAAACATCTGTAGTCTTATTGTTTTGCTTTCAAAGCCTCGGGCTATATTTCAGCGCCATCTAGATTTAATAATCGAACTATTTTTCCGCGGCCGATCTGTACTATGGCGATTGCTAATCCAGTCTATATCATCCTTGGTACTATTAATTATTCTGGTGCAGGTGATCGAGCCGTACAAGCGCGTGGTGTCGCACGGCGGGTACGACGGCGGCGGCGCGGCGTTGATCGTGTTCAGCGCGTGCCACCTGCCCGACTCAGCGCGCGCTGATTACCACTACGTCATGGACAACTTGTTCCTGTGAGTTGTACTCCGTTGTGGTCTCTTGTAGTTGTAGGTTATAGTCAGCTGGGTATGTATTACAATACCGAAGTACGAAAGACCAAATGTATTAAAACATCGAATGGGTCAAAAGACCGACACGATTTTTTTCTGAAACCGTTAACTTTTTAAGATTGTTATAAAACAAACCTAACCTAACCTAATGGGTTCTGTATGATGCCGTTTTAATAAATTCTGAGAAGTTTACGGTTTTAGAAAAAAATCGTGTCGGTCTTTTGACCCTTTCGATGTTTTAATACATTCGGTCTTTCGTACTTCGGTATTGTAATACATACCCAGTCAGCTGTAGTCAATTGGGTATGTATTACAATACCGAAGTACGAATGACCGAATGTATTAAAACATCGAATGGGTCAAAAGACCGACACGATTTTTTTCTGAAACCGTAAACTTCTCAGAATTTATTAAAACGGCATCATAAAGAACCCATTAGGTTAGGTTAGGTTTGTTTTATAACAATCTTAAAAAGTTAACGGTTTCAGAAAAAAATCGTGTCGGTCTTTTGACACATTCGATGTTTTAATACATTCGGTCTTTCGTACTTCGGTATTGTAATATATACCCAGTCAATTATAGTCAGCTGTAACCAATTGACAAGATTTTATATTTCTAAGACTATAATTTGATTCGTTCTCTGTATTCTGCTTGGAAAGAGAAAGATTCTGATAGTTTTAAATTTTCACTAGGAATAACTAATTAATTTATTCAATTTTTTTAGATGTGCTTATTCTAAAAGGGCATAACTCCAAAACTACCACACAATAGATCCATTACTTTTGTCTAGTCTCTATTAAAAAAAAAATGATGACGTAAATCTGACGTTGAGGTTGCTATGAAATTTAAAATTATTACAGCTCCTTTTTCTGGAGAAAAAGTCAAAGGAAAATATCTATCCTGTGGTAGTATTGGTAAATTCAGATATATATTTTTAATTTCTTATATTTTTTTGAATATGGAGAAATAAATTATAATAAATATTTTGCCTCCTAAATCTCGTCAATTATAGTCATCTCACCCATTTACAATCAGACAGATGTAGTCAGGTCTAGTAAGTTGTAATCAGTTGTAGCCAGTTATAGTCTGATATAGCCAGTTATAGTTAGCGATATAAAAATCTATAATTTATTATAATGACATAGAACGATGTAAGTAATAATTTTAATGAGTTCTCAAAGTTAAACTTTTATTTGGTAGATAGACCTTATTACTCTCTAAAGGAATATTTCGAGAAGATTTAGGATTAATGTTTATGAAAATAGATAAAATTAATTTTATAAAATTTTGAATTATATTAATCAGTATTTAATAGTACATTACTGCAGAGGCCGTGAAGTAAGGGATTGATGGACGAGATTTGGGGTATACGGCCGAGTCGTAGACGAGGCCGGATAAAACGAGTCCAGCAATCCCTCTTTCGGCCGAGGATTGTATAGAGCTTTTCTCAAACATGCATCATCATCATCATCATCATAATCATCATCATCATCATCATCATCATCATCATCATCCATCCATCCAACCATCCATCCATCCGTCCATCCATCCATCCATCCATCCATACATCCATCCATATATCCACCCATACATCCATCCATACATCCATCCATACATCCATCCATACATCCATCCATACATCCATCCATACATCCATCCATCCATACATCCATCCATCCATCCATACATCCATCCATACATCCATCCATACATCCATCCATACATCCACCCATACATCCATCCATACATCCATCCATACATCCATCCATCTATCCATACATCCATACATCCATCCATCCATACATCCATCCATACATCCATACATCCATACATCCATCCATCCATACATCCATCCATCCATACATCCATCCATACATCCATACATCCATCCGTACATCCATACATCCATACATCCATCCATACATCCATATATCCATACATCCATCCATACGGATACATCCATCCATACGGATACATCCATCCATCCATCACCAGTAGTTTAGGCGGTTTTATAGAAATAAAAGAAGATAGATTTTTTTTAATGTCTTAAGTTGGCTGTATATAATTTTTCCTTGGTCAGTTTAGTGTTAGTAAGCAAATTTAAAAAGTTACAGCAGCGGACAATAATGGTTTTTCATACTTACTTTTATGGCCTAGGCCAAGAAGTAATGTAGGGAGCCATAAACAACAAACTTCATGGCTTCATTTCGTGACATTAACGCATACATTTCAAAGCATGTTTGAGAAAAGTTACTTACTTACTTATTGCACACATTTCAGTTCCCCAGTTTACACGCGAAGCCTAGTGTGAGAATGTTACCACACGTTGTACATTTGAATTTTATTGACGTGACAACGTCTAATAAATCGATGAACGCTGGCTGCATACACGACAAAGGATGACTCAATGTAACGTTACGTGTGTGTACATGTACGTACAGAGCAGCGAAGGCCATATAAGAGAGCGGCGAAGGCCAGGATGTACAATGCGGGGTGCGGCGGGGGGATGAAAATTTCATTGATTTAGCCGTAGGATGCACCGTTTTCAAGATATTTGACAAAACACCGGTTCTCGTCCGATCACCGAGGTTAAGCAACGTCGGGCGCGGTCAGTACTTGGATGGGTGACCGCCTGGTTTAATTTTTGTCTTTTGAATGTTTCGTTATGACGTTGTCACGTTAAACTATCGTCCGTAAACCGACTTCTTAGGTGCACGTCACACCGACACGTCACAGCGTTACGTCACAGCGCGTCACCGGTGCATCGCGAGTGCTTTATTATTGTGCAACGGCAACCGCGCCGCCAATAAAACCAATCAACGCGAGTGGCCAGTGCTTCTTTGACACCTAAACATCGGGTCATTAAGACATTTGGGATTAAGTAATTGTAAACACCTTTTTCTTTAATAAATTCATTTATTATTCTAATCCGCCTTGTGATTAATCTCCTCCGCTGCTGCCCACTCCATAGTTTGCCCCTAATACAATGTCACGTGACGTCCCCGGGCAGGTACGTGATCTGGACGCTGGAGCGGCTGGTGACGGACGAGTACGTTCTGGTGTACCTGTGCGGCGCCGGCGCACGCCGCCTGCCCACCGCGCACTGGCTGCGCGAGTACTACAAGCTGATAGACCGACGGTGAGCCCCCACTGAATGACGGAATGAATGAATGATTGAACGGAACAAAATACGAATAAATAAATTTGGTTGAACCGAATTTAATGATTATTGACATTGTATTATTTAACTATTTGTGTTTCAAGATTATTTTACACTAGCCTTCCGTACGTAGCTTCGCCCGCGATAAATTAATTTTCCCGTAGGAAAAGGTATTTTCCCGCGGTAAAAAGTAGCCTATGTTACTCAGTGATAATGTAGCTTTCTAACGGTAAAAGGATTTTTGAAATCGGTCCAGTAGTTTCGGAGCCTATTCAATGCAAACAAACAATCAAATCTTTCCTCTTTATAATATTTATTTTACATTGACTAATTTTAGGTGTATGTCTTGCATGCGAGCTACTGGTGAAATGTGTGTAACATCAATAACATAAATGTATACCATCTTTTGTACCAAGTTTTATAAATAGAATAAAAATCAAAATAATTTATTTCAGATCACAAAGAATCCATAGTTTTGGTTGTATAAATTTACATCGTGAGTGGATGAATGAATCAGCGAAACAGTGAAGGAAATAGTAAATGAGTGATTGATCGAATGAAAGAGTGAACGACTGAATGAGTGAATGAAATTAAAAATGTATTAAGAAATGAGTACATAAATGAATGATTGATCGAATGAAACAATGAATGGAATAGTTACAATGAACATGTGAAAGAGTGAATGAATGAGTAATTGAAGGAACTAATGAGTTGAAGATTGAATGAATGAGTGTTGGAATAGAAAAAATATATAAAAAAAAATAATCGAGTGAAATACTATCAGACTGAATATGTGCAAGAATAAGTGCACACTAACGAATCAATGAGTGAAAGATGGAATGGAAAATTATGACTAAATGAGTGGATGAATGAATTAATGAAATAGTTACGAATGAATGATTAAAAGAATGAATGTGTGAAAGAGGGAATGAATGACATTCTTCTAAAGCGCGTTCATTACGGAGGCAAACCATTCTAAAGCTCGATTTTTAGTTATCATAAATTAAATCTAAATCTGTTGGAGTTCCATTTATGATGTTGCTCACTTACCATCATGCCACTTGCCTGTTTTCCGCCCTATTTCATTAAAAACGTCTCAAGATAATTTAAATGTCAATTATATGAGCGAAATTCCTTATCCGCTTACCAAGAAGCTTGTTGTAAACTTGTTTATTTTTATCGCAGGTTAAGGAAAAGTCTGAAGCATCTGTACTTAGTGCATCCCACTTACGGATTGAAACTCTTCGTCGCGTTCGCCAAAGCGTTTGTGAGGTAAAAAACAATTTTTTGTCTTTTATAAGGGGTATGTATTATAATACCGAAGAACGAAAGACCGAAAATACCCAAGTTTTTTTTTCTGTACTATGTATAATCGTTTTATGATCGTTATAAAACTATAGTAACCACTTAACTAAAATGCCGTTTCAATAAATCCTCGGAAGTTTACGGTTTCAGAAAAAACAATCGGTATTAGGGTCATTTTCAAAAAAAAAATTACATAGTTAAGGACTTAATGACAACAAAATCACGATCGCTTCCTTTGTGTAACGAAAGTTAGTCATTAGACATACAAACTATATGGGTTTTGTTACACAAAGGAATCATTTATGTTTTGTTTTAATTTAATCCCGTAATTTTGTAAATTTTTTTTGAAAACGATTCATTATGACCCATTCTATATTTTAATACATCCGGTCTTTCGTACAGTCGGCCAAAAATATGGTCTACCACGTTTCGGTCGAAGTTCGTTTGTATGTCATGATTCATGATACAAAGAGATCGATTTTCCCTTGCAATAATAAGATGACAGTGACTAAAGACTTCACTCAGAAAAGTCAACCTTAACGATATTTAGATCTCACAGAAATTTTTGTTAAAACTGGTAGACTACTTTCTTGACCGACCGTACTTCGGTATTATAATTATTATTTCGTGAAAATCATTGTTCCACGAAATAATATAAAAGTAAACATACAAACCAATATTGTAAATCTGTCAACCACTCATTTTCCATATGAATAATTTCTTTTCAGTTCAAAATTCTTCCGCAAACTGAGCTACGTAAGGACTTTATCAGAGTTAATGGAACAGGTCCCTGTAGAGCCGAATGCTATCCCGGAATTGGTGAAACAGTATGACGCTGGCAAGCGATAGGGTAACCCAGAGTTGCCATGTTGAAAACTAAAACTAATAATGCACGTTTTAAAAATATCAAATGTATTTTGTCGTTAATTTAAACTTAATTTTGTTTCACTTACCTGACATCATGTGCAATATGAAATGGGTACAAACTTGATTTGAAACCGGGACCTCTAGTTTCATAGTCACTAACTAGACTATTTGGTAAGTAGTGGATATATCACCACGGCTGGATAGTTCATTTGAATGGTTGCATTTTATTTAGTAAATCGCCTGTATTACTAAATATTTAAGAACCGTTTTCTTTAAAATTGTATACAATTAAGGGATTTAATAAAAAAAAGTTATCCATATATTTTGTATGACTAACTTTCGTTACACAAAGGAAGCGATCGTGATTTTGTTTTCATTAAGCCCTTAACTATGTACAGTTTATTTTAAAATGACTTAAATTTTGTAACTGCGGTAATTATACCTTAAGCCAGTTTTTTTTGTATAGTTGACCAAAATATGAACATGATCAGAATAAAAACAATAAGGTTGATTTTCACATCGACTTGTGAGTGAAAATAGCCTGTGTGATGTTATAAGCTGTACAACTAACATTGAACCTTATGATGGTGAAGACATTATTTGATCGACTGTACCACGTCACAATTTTAAGAGTATAACAGTTCCAGTAACATACCTGGTGAAGTATTTTAAACCACATTGAAACGCCTTTTAAGAAAAAAGTATCTGTGTTTTTAAATTCAAAATCAAACTTTTAAAACAGCCGTGGTGGTAAATTTCCATAAAATTAGCGAATTTAATGAAGTTTTTAAATTGGTACAATAACGCTGAGTAAGAAATATTGAACAGAAACTACTAACAAGTTATTAAAAACACTGTTTTACCTACTATTTGTTACATAACTGGCTAGGTTATTATTGTTTTCTGTGGGTAAATGAGCCAAGAAACAAATTTTTACCCCCGGTTTTATTCAAATTATTATCTTCATTGTCCACGAAAACTATATTTATAAAGGGTACGTATCAAATCGCATAAAATTTAAAAAATAATAATTTACAATATACATAAATATGTAGTCATTTGATATAAGGGTGGTTTCTAAAAAAATGTTCATAATTAAGGGCTTAATATAAATAAACAAAATCGCGATCGCGTCCTTTGAGTAACGAAAGTTAGTCATACAAACTGTATGAGTAATTTTCGTTACACAAAGGAATCAATTAAGTTTTGTTTTAATTAAAGCCCTTAATTGTGTAAAATTCTTTTGAAAACCAGTCGTATGTAATTTTCTTTAAAATTGACAACTTTACAGGATTTTTATAAAATAAACCTAACCTAATACAAACTGATATGTGGATTACACGATCAGAAAAGTTCGTCTAATTTATTGTTTCGCCGAAAAAGACATTATATTATATCAAATGACCATTGTGTATTTCGTCCATTATTCTTTTTAAATTTTATGTTTTTGATACGTTCCCATTTACATATTACTCAAAAAGTTTCTGTAATTTAAGTTATCTGTGATTTTTAGGCTATATTATATCAATGTGAATTTCTCTACTCAGTGCGCTGGCGTGAACGTCCCCTAAAGGTCCAGCCCAAAAAGTACATTTATTTACATATTAAAATAAATCTATTTAGATAAAACGTTATGATATTTTGTTTAGTGTTTCTATAGGGTGTTCTAAAATTCAATGATATTCTGGTATCGGACGAAAGGGCAACGTATAACAGTTCTGCAAAAAATAAGAAACATCCATGTCACCTAGTTAAGCGATAGTCGTTTAAAAAAAATTACTCAAATAAGGGATTTAATAATAACAAAACTTAATTGATTCCTTTGTGTAACGAAATTGATCCATATATTTTGTATGACTAACTTTCGTTACACAAAGGAAGCGATGGTGATTTTGTTTTGGTTAAGCCCTTAACTATGTACTAATTTTTTGAAAACGATCCATAATAGACATTTTTTTTCGAAAATATCTAATATTGAAAGTGATATGTTATGTGATTCTATTATCGCTTAGTACACACTATCTAGGATTTTTTTTCTTAATTTTGTCAGACCTGGTGCAAGTTGTTCTCTCGCCTGGTAACAGGTTATCGTTGAGTTGTGGGACACCCTTTACATGGTTACGTAATTTGAAAACTACGTGAATTGTGTTAAATATGAAAATTGTTATTATTTATATGTTCAGTGCTCCAAAATAAAATTAATTTTAGCCAATTGTGTAGAGCACCTTTTAAAAAATATATGTACCATCGCCCCAGACGTCAGATACCCATTTTCAAAACAAATTTGCTTGCAGCCGTTGATGTTTATTGCTATGGATTGTTATGGACAGATGTCTAGCCACTGCACGCAAACTGGGCCTTTAAGGTGGTGATCTGGCGCTTGGGGCGATAGTACATGTACAAGGTGAAATTTTAAACGTGATATTACCACATTGGTGTTGCTAGCTCAATTGTTCAAATGAGTTAAAAAAATAGGATATTCATACTTTGTTAAAATTAAATCACAAACATAATGTATGGACACCCCAAATTCAATAAATCTAATTGTAAAACATTAAAGTTATTGCATTATATTCTCCAGCATTAACTGACCTAGAAACATTTATTTTGTAACACGTTTAAAATTTCATCTTTCATATCACTGACGATAGTCTTGTCTTATTAAAGAAATATAATAATTATACCTATTGATGATAAAAAAATATATGTTAAATGAATCGTGCGAGGGCGACAAATATAGCTGTGAAAAATAATCTCACTAAATATCAGTATTTTTTTTATTTAATATTCGAAATTTATTGAAACATTCCTGAACAAGATATTATTTTTTGTAAATTGTTTTGACATTTACTGTTTATAAAATTGCCATTTGACATTCCATGTCGTTTCAGTAATAATAGGTCTTATTTCACTCCTTATGATAATACAAGTACAGTCAAAATAAAATGTGTTCAAACATTTTTTTCAATAACTTATAAAAAAATCGGTCAATGAAATAGAAAAACTACCGTGGATAAAAATGTCCATATTTTGTTTATATGTCCGCTTCATGTATTAACTTGTATTTATGTTTATTGTGTTGTGAACGCCATAACTCAGATTAATGATTAATTATGGATTATTTCTTATGTCGATATTATTTTTTTTAAAACAAAGAAACAACAACGACACAACACAAACAAAACTATTCTAAAAGACAGTATTAAGTTTAATTTCATAATAATTTCATTATCTTTAGACATAGTTTATAATTGAAATGTATTATTTTCTTAAAAATTTTTGTGGGTAATAAATACAGTATTAACTTCATAATCGCAAATCCCTCAAGTATGTTAAGTTCGTCTGATCCTATAAAGACCTCTGAGAAAAAAAATCAATGGGTAAAAATCAATTTTACATAAAAAATGTGCCGAAAGCGTGTTTTTACTCATATTATTGGTCCAGTACAACGTTGTTGACCTTATAATAGTACTGGAACTTATTTGGGCTTTGTTTTGATAACAAATGAGCTATGCTATTAAGTCCTTAAGGGATTTGGGGTTATGAAGTAGAAGCTGTGTATCACGTTTATACCGGCAACACTCGCACAATTATTGTCATATATTGTCTTTAACAGTTTACAGTCTACTACACCGTGTATTTTTTTTATTTTCGTTAACTTCGATCGATAAAAACTACCTAGTATATGCTTTTTGGCTATCACCATCCCAGCCACGTACCACTGCAGGGCATAGGCCTCCTCTCGGAATGAGAAGACTTGGGCCGTAGTTCCCATGCGGTCCTTGTGCAGATAGGGAACTTCACACACACACCATCAAATTTATTTGCAGATTTTCTTACGATGTTTGCCCATGGTAAATTTCAAATGTAGACTCAGACTCTTGCCTCTGAGTCAATCGAAATTTATGTGCGAAATTGAATTTTTTAGGCAGGTCGAAAAAAAAAACATAAATAATAAATAAATATAAATATTGAGTTCGCAATCATTTTAAATGACCCTTCAAAGTTTTAACTTCGACGTCATCAATTAAGAACCTATTACATTGGTTTACCGCGCATAATCAATTAAATTTGATTCTTGATTATATTTTGAGCAATGAGTTACGATTGTAGTAGTATCTTAGAGAAATTAGCTTCATTTGACCTCAAGACTATTTAAAGTTAAAGGAAATAAAAAAAAACATGATGTATGGGTCGTTTGAAAAAAAAAAAGACATAATTAAAGGCTTAATAAAACAAAATCAAGGTTGCGTCCTTTGTGTAACGAAATTTAGTCATACAAACTTTCGTTACACAAAGGAACCAATTAAGTTTTGTTGTAATTAAATCCCTTAATTGTGTACAATTTTTTAAGCTGGTATGTAGATTAAGTCTATTTTAATGTTACACACTGCACCCAGAATCACTATGAAAAGAAATATTTTTTGAAATCACTTGTAGCATAGGCAACACATAAAGAGATAATAAATTTAGTGTTCAATGTCTATATATTTAAGGTAGTGAAATTGTGTAGTCTTTTTTTATGTGTACAAAAGTGAGTAGTACAAAGATGATATGATTATGACAAAGTTCCAAGAGTATGTTAGAAACTGTGAATACATATTTTTATTAGTCATCATCTGTGTTTTTAAACAGGTTTAAATGATTTACACCGCTGTAAAAGCTTTTTTAGGATTTTATTAAAATGAATAGTTATATCCAGATTCACTCGTATCCCAAAAGAGACTGGTGAATCCAGATTCGATGATTCTAATCCACAAGCGGATTCGCATCCTCATCGGCTCCTTCCAATTTTTCAGCGTCCTTTGTTATTCATCATCCCAGCCTGTATATAGGTAACGCCACCAGAGTTGAGGCCACGCACACAACCACATCTCATGTAATAACAGCGGGATTTTGACGTTGTGTTGACGTTTAACGACAACACAACGTCAAAATCCCGCTGTCATTACAAGAGATGTGGTTGTGTGCGTGGCCTCAACTCTGGTGGCGTTACCTCTACGTCCCACTGCAGGGCACAGGACTCCTCTCAGAATGAGAGGGCTTGGTTATTATTTTTTTATAATTCAGTTAGATTTTCAAAAAATATTGGATACGTATTTTTCCTTTTGTCAAACAGACAAAAAAGGACAAAGATAAAGCACGTCAAAGTTCCGTAGTGGGGTCCGTGACCTTTTTTTTGGGAAGTTTTAAAGTGAATGTCATTGACAATAAAAACTAATTATTTTCGTGTAAACGAATATCAGATTTATCAGTTAAAAATCCTGAAATTAATTTCTTACTGTTATAATAATCCGCATGTATGCTAAATTTGATGTCTAGTTAAAAAAAATATGTCCAATGAAAAACTTTTACAGGGGATGGTAAATTAGAAATTTACATCGAATTATCTGGTCGTACATTATTGTCGTTAATCTCGGGTCTACGATTGCCATCGTAAAGTAGCCGCACTATGTTGTACAACTATAATGCTGGAATATTTGGGATTAATTTTACAACATATTTTTTAATAATTACAACTGTTCTAACTGCCCTCTTGAGAGTAAGGGTGCTTTCCACCAGATATGTGCTATGCTACGTTGCTATGGATCTTCCTCGCATCGCATGGCTACATAGCTTAGCATCACTGGGGAAAGACACCTTTAACGTCGTAGTCTTAACCTGACCTTGCCAGTAACTGCATTTCGTAAACTACTTGTACATATAAATAATAATATTGAGCACAATAATATGTGTGTAGGTTTAAGTAGCAAATGCTTTAACTATGTAATATAATTGAGATGTGAAACAGTTTTGAAATTGGGTGCTGTTTTTAATTTTTGTACTGAAATATCGAAATCATTTGCGTTGAGGACAAATGTGTCAAGTTAAGAAAAAGATAAGTTTTCTTTTTTCATTCAGCATACAAGACAACAAATCACTAGTTTGTAATTAATACCACCCGGTACTTCATCACGACTACATACAGAGTGTCCAGTAAATATTGATCAAGCTCTATCCACCGACAGGGCACCTAAGGCTGGTCTCTAAAATGCACTTATATGAGTCGTTTTCAAAAAAAATTACACAATTAAGGGCTTAATGAAAACAAAATTACGATCGCGTCCTTTGTGTAACGAAAGTTAGTCATACAAACTATATGGGCAACTTGTGTTACACAGAGGAACCAATTAAGTTTTGTCTGAATTAAATCACTTAATTGTGTACAATTGTAAACGTCTATTATAGTATGTTTAGTAAATGTTTCGTGGTTTTAGAGATAATAGAACTTTTCTATATTATTATTTTATTAAAAAAAAAAAGTTGGATTATTTTGAAAACCACTGAACTTTTACTAAACCTATAAGTTCGTTTCAGAGACCAGCCTATGGTGGATAGAAGCTTGTCCATCATTTACTGGGCACTCTATTTCTAAAATTACCTTACTCTTGTTCGAAACATTATGTTATTATTATTAATTAGCCTGGAGAAGTGTTTCACTGCTTGGCAAAGTTTTCTCCATCCATCCCGATTTTGAGCGGTCTCCTTCTAACCCCTAAGGCACCTATCCATCTGCCGCTATCCATCTTGTGGTATCCAGTCCGTGGCTATTTTAGCCTACATCCATCCATGCAAAAACATTGTTACAATTTTTTTTTATTTAAGAAAAACTCGACGAGGTATCATTTTTACAAATAAAATAAAAATACTTACATCATCGACATATTTGTTCTTGACTATCAATTGTACGAAAATAATTGTAGTGATTGTTTAAACATAATTGAGTTCTTAAAATCACATTAAAGGTATTGCCATATTAGCTCGAATATGTGTCTCTCTCAAATATTAATTTCGAAATGTGATCTTGAGTAATTGTTCTGTACAGTCAAGGGCAAAAATATGTATACATTTTAGTACCTTGCCACTTTAACCACTGTGACAGTTCATATATGGCAGTTCAAATATGACGAAAATAGACAAGGTACTAAAGTGTATACATATTTTTGCCCTTGACTGTACACAACTGAGACGTTTTCAAAGCGATTTTACACAATTAGAGATTTAATTAAAACAAAACTTAATTGATTCCTTTGTGTAACTAACGTTACCTATATAGTTTGTATGACTAACTTTCGTTACACAAAGGACGCGATCGTAATTTTGTTTTCATCAAGCCCTTGTGTAATTTTTTCTTGAAAACGACAACTCAGTCTGTACTAACCGCATACAAGTCGTTTATCACCGTATTTACGAGAAGCATTCATGTTTTTATTATTAATTAACATAACTAGTGTTACTAATTAAACCTAGGTACATCTCGCACGACGAGAAAGCCCTGGGGATCATTAATTTATTACGTACGGTTCTCAAAAGGGGGCCTTCCCAAGCCATTCTTACGTAAGATTTTATAATAAATAAAATATTTTTCAGTAGAATTAATTCTTATCTAAATCTGAATAAAATCTTACGTGAAAAAAAATCCGAGAAATCTTACGTAATTAATAAATGGCTCTGGGGTAAAAAGTGAATAATTAAGTAAATGCCATATGTAATAGGTTGGGTAATGTATGTATAGTTGTTTATAGACGTGTTTGTACTGTGGGTAGACCGTGAATGTTAAAGCACCGCCTGCCTGAGCGCTGGGCGTCGCTTCAAGCTTAACGTCAGTAATGAAAAGTATCCGACCGAATTTTCGGTTTCAAAATTAACCTTTTCAACGCTCTGTGAAATGCAACAGCTCTCACTCGTACGCCATGACATCGGAATGTAAAATGTGAAGTTGAACCCTACAGAAATTCATGTAGGTAGATATATCAGTCGTTGGCGTAGAACCTGCTGTTTTAATGCAAAAAATCTCCCAGACTAAGTCAAATCGACCCAACTTAATGGTACATTTTTAGCTTGAAATAAGCTGAGGAATCTACATTTCAAATCTGTCGGATTGCGGCGGCCAGAATGGTTTTTCCTACGTTTGAGACATAAGGGTCGATTTCAAAAAAATTGTACATAGTTAAGGGCTTAATGAAAAATCACGATCGCTTCCTTTGTGTAACGAAAGTTAGTCATACAAACTATATGGGTAACTTTCGTTACACAAAGGAATCAATTATTAAGTTTTGTTTTAATTAAATCCTTTGTGTGCAATATTTTTTGGAAACGACTCCTAAACCGAAATTCGGTTTCTGTTGTTGATACTAATTTCGGTCGGATACAATTATTGACGTTAGGTACAGGTATAGCTCGAATAATAATTGTGATGTGATAGCGTTATTGCTATGTTAAAGCACTGATAGCATTTGAAAGTTATTGTAAGAAATGGCTTAATTTCAAGATTTTACGAGTTTTTTTAAACAAAAAAAAAATCGAAAAGGGATTTGAACTTGCGTGTCTTGGCTATACGTGCCGAGTCTGCAGTGCTAATACAGAGTGGAGAATCTTTTTTCGTTTTTTAAAAATCCTACATTTCGTTGAGAAAAAGTACAAGTCATAGAAACCAAAATAATATTATGGAATATATTTGACAACTGTACTAACTGTAACCAGTATATTTTTCCATGCGAACCAATTTTAGGTTACCATAACAAGATATGCTACTAGTGCTATATCGTAACATTAAAGGAAAATGTATTTATTTTTTAAATTTCTCATGCTTGAGTATTTTTTAACACGATTAAATAAATAAATACAGTAAAATAGCACGCTATTGCAGCGATTTGTGAATTGTCTATGAAATTTAAATGTGTTCGAGATCTGAATTGTTTTTTAATTATGTTTGCGACTGATTTTTTGTAAGTAATGTTTTGTTAAGTGCTATTACACGATGCAACTTTACATGTGGTTTCACTTTAAGCAGCAATTCTTTTAATAAATTCCTGGGTAGTGCTTCATCATTTTGTTCAGTCAGTAAATTCGATTCCTAAGCCACCATAGAACCCCGTCGGGTGTTATACGATAGATATACTTATCAACATTTAACCATCTTTTGGTGCTTTAACCCTTAAATCGTTACCAGCATTATATTTGCCGTCAAACAGAAATTAAACTCGATTCAAATTAGCAACATTTACGGTCCAAAATCGAATGTCTTGACAGGATTGTCAAATGGTTTAAGAGTTAAATCGACCTAAATCTCACTCATTCATAATCATCAGTCGAATGAATTCCACTGCTGAACATAGGCCTTCCCCCCACGGTTCGCCAAATAGATCGGTCCTGCGCCATCCGCATCCATCGCGTTCCCGCAACCTTGTTAAAAATGTGGTTGGATCCAGCTTTAGTTTTACGAGCGATATGCCTTGCCCACTGTCACTTGATTATACAGATTCTTCGAGGTAGTTTGTCGGTAACTAAGTTCTTGCGGGGATTTTATCATTTCTAATGTGACGTGATTTGAAAACGTTTGAAAGGTATTATTTTGCAGTGCTTGTCAAGTAACACATTATGTGTGTTACATATAAATGGTGCTTCCTTTATTTCTATACTATGTGGGTATGCGCTTTGTATTTAGTGCAGTATTGCCCATAATATCCATGTTATTTTATTTATCTGGCACTTCAGTTCAGTTCAGGTTAGGTTAGGTTTGTTTTTTAACAATCCTGAAAAGTTTACAGTTTCAGAAAAAATAAACATTTGGGAAATGAAACATTTGCCAAATGAATCAGTTTGGGAAACGTAATTTGCGAAACATTGGTAAACCGCCAGATAAATAAAATAACATGAATATTATGGGCAATATTGCACTAAATACAAAGCTCATACCCACATGGTATACATAATTATAAAGGAAGCACCATTTATATGTAACACACATAATGTGTTACTTGACAAGCACTGCAAAATAATACCTTTCAAACGTTTTCAAATCACGTCACATTAGAAATGATAAAATCGGTTTACTAATGTTTCGCAAATTACGTTTCCCAAACTGATTCATTTGGCAAATGTTTCATTTCCCAAATGTTTATTTTTTCTGAAACTGTAAACTTTTCAGGATTGTTATAAAACAAACCTAACCTAACCTACAGAATAGTCCTGAATTATATCCTGAATAGTTTACAGTTTCAGAAAAATAATCATTTGGGAAATGAAACATTTGCCAAATGAATCAGTTTGGGAAACGTAATTTGCCAAAAGAAAGTACACCGAATAACTTTCGTTACACAAAGGAATCAATTAAGTTTTGTTTGCGTATTTTTTTAAAACGACTCAGATTACTGTTATGATCTTTTCAAATTTAAACAGGTTCCCTGTCCTATGAGGCACATGCGCCTCATGTGTGACTACTGGTACATCACATGTGCCTCATGACTGTATGAGCGTTTAATGTCATTGTAACTATGGGGACGTGTCGATCGAACGCCGCACATTGCTTCTGGACAGAGAATCTGTTAACAGTTTTTCTTATATAGAGCACACACACATGGCTCTAACGACGACGACGACTCCATCATCATCACATTACTTACCAGAGTTTTTTTTTTTGCAAGATTTTACATTACTACTATGCCGCGTCGTTAATATATATATATATACTCGTGCAAAATTACCACTTCCTAGCACTAAGTCTCTAATCTGCCGCAGACGGAGACAGACGGACACGGCCAAACTAAAAGGGTTTCTTGTAAGACTACGGAACCTTATAAAAGGAAGTTAAGGTGTCTAACTTTTTGAACTCCTACAAGCGAACGAGCGACAGTAGGTTGGAATAAAAAAAAAAACAAAACAACATACAATTAGTAGTTTATTTTATTACACCCATAATGTGGTTGACATCAATGCCCGCTCATAAAATATTCAAACAATAAACAATACAAAATCGAACTCAAACCGATTTTAAACAAAAACAATAATTAGTTCTTTTATTTGGTCTCCTCCGAGTTAATGTGGATATACATTAATATAGATGTATCAAAAATTGTAGCTTGATTTATATTAAGTTATATTGCGTGCGAGCTATATGCTAAAGAATGTAGACTTAATGTATTTAAGTAGATATAATCATGATTTAAATTAAAAGTTTCAAATTAAAATTTCATAATAATAAGGCATGTAGCTCGTACGCAAATGTAAGTCTAAAATAATTATCAGATACATTTAAAGGTTACATAATACGATTATAATTACATTAATAAGACACCATTTTAGCCTGACGTCCTCCAACGTCACAATCATAAAGTTAAAATGACAATTGCAGACAGTTATCTTTATATATATTTGGGATAACTTTCTATACTTTGTCAGCAAGTATTGTACAGTTACAATACTGTAGACAATTTTTTAAAATCTACTGAGTATAGTTAATGCATATATGAATAGTTTTATCACTATGTTATACATATATCATATAGTATATCTAATTTGCTTGGTGTTGCAATACCTTCAGTGGACGAATCGCTTGCGCGGGCTCCTTACTTAGACTAAGTTATACAAAAATATTATATGTTTTCAAGCGAAAATAATTAAGGCACATTAATTAAAAACATACACAGGTTTCGCTTCACACCGCGGTCGACGTCGCCATTTTTATGCTACAAAAAACAAATATAGCATCATAATTTGGATTTCAAAAATATGTTAATTTGTTTTCGAAGAAAGCATTAAGTAGTGAACAAAATGCTTCCTTCGAATTATTTAGTAGAAGCTTATTACATTCATAATCTCAGATAATTAAATAATTATTTCATCTTGCCTTATTTTTAAATATGAGACTCTATTTAAATGCTTATGAAGTTTAAGCTAACCCTTTAACTGAGACTATGGTAGCTACCTAACAGTTAGATTATTATTTATTAGTAGACTTAACATCGTTATGAGAGCTCAACCGGCCATACCAACTGTATGGAAGATTGCGCTCTAACTAGCTATTGTAATTGTTCTTTAATTGTTAATTAAAATTACAAGTCGCTCCAAATACAATAAAATCACATTACACAAAAACATGTACTTGTATATACAACTATGGCGTATCATGGCACATTAGTAGAATTATTATTTAATTGTAGCTTTGTAAATATTTGCACAATCTCAAGGCACGCTAACTAAACTGTAAATTGGTACAATTTGTAATTAATTTTATATTAGACACGTTTTCTACGAGATGTTAAACGCGGTTCTCTTTAACACGTTCAGCTCCGGCATAGTTCTACTGAGCCCTTACGTTATGCCGACCGAAATGATCGTGTAGTCACGAATGTGTGTCACTAGGATAGGAATATGAATTTTGTTGACACACATGCGTGTCACGGCATAGGAGTAAGAATTTTTCGATCATAGAAGTCGTGTCACTGGCATTAAATATTTGATGAGCTGATAGTTCGACGCATCTACCAGCTTTTCACTAGTAGACTGAAGAAATTCCGGATGGATAATATGTAAAGTCGTGAATAAAACTGTTAATTTGTAATAACAAATTGTAAATCTCTAAAGTTTACTTAGCAGCAGCCTGGCTACTCAAAGGCATGAGCTGTTTAAACAGAGGACGATTAGAACAACAAGATTGTCAATGTCGACAAAATGTCGCGTTCTTTTATAACAAACCTGCTTTCGCCAGTTTCGCTGTAGAGGTCTGTACAATTAATTTTGTACAAGTCGTTTTAAAAAAATTACACAATTATGGGCTTTAATTAAAACAAAACTTAATTGATTCCTCTGTGTAACGAAAGTTACCCATATAGTTTATACGACTAACTTTCGTTACACAAAGGACGCGATCATTTTATTTTTATTAAGCCTTTAAATGTATTTACAATCTTTTTGAAAACTACTCGTGTTACTTGGACCTCTGCTTAACACTAGCGCCATCTCTATTCAGTTCCTTCATTAATTTCATAGATGGCGCTAATGTTCTGCTTAACACAATAATAACAACACAATTTAGAATCTTCATTATATTCATAGATGCCCCTAATGTTAAGCAGAGGTCAAAATTCAGTACATAATGAATGGTTACAGTACAGACACTTTTATAGGGAACGTGCATATAGACTGTGCTGCCAACTGGTGCCATCAATTTGACTGTTTTACCCTGATAAGTTTATTTTACTGTCTGCATAGTGTCTCTTCTGTCGCATTAGTGCTGCCGCCAATAGTTTCTGCGCGTTCCCTATAGAAAAACTAACTCAGGTTTATTATTTTAAATGATGCGACCATGTCTTATTTAATCATCCTTGGTTTAAAGATTTTATTTGACTCTTTATAATTACATATAGTGAGATACTAAGAGAGCGCTTACTCTAGAGCTGGCAGCTCTTTTTCGCTAAATAAGGCTCATCGGTGCGTTTAGCGCTGCGCTCGACAGACAAGGCGCGGGGAGCGATTCCATTCTTATGTTGTTAATATTCCGGTCATTCCCACGAAGCGCTTCGCTTCATATTTTATGGGTGAGATAGTACGACCTGAATTTTTCGGCCCTATTTAGGGCCATTTATTAGGGTTCATTTGAACGACCTGATAATTCCACCCTCAAGTTATAGCAAGGGTTTGAATTATAAGGTCGTGGTTTGTCGTTTTCAAAAAAAAATGTACATAGTTCAGGGCTTAGTCAAAACAAAATCACAATCGCTTCCTTTGTGTAACGAAAGTTAGTTACTAACTATTTGGGTAACTTTCGTTACACAAAGGAATTAATTAAGTTTTATTTTAATTAAATCTTCTTCTGTGTACAATTTTTTTGGAAACGACTCTTATTCTTTGTCGAAAAATATGTTATCGTGTTTAAACCGTACCCTATTTTATAACGCAGACTGCTAAGGAATGGAATTCACATCCGTCGGCTGGTTTTCTATTCAAGACCAGACTGATTAGGCTACTGAACCAGTTCTACTAACCGCTCCCTTAGATCTCACAGCATTCATCCCTTTCTAAAACTCCATGCGTGAAAGAGACTAACGCTCCAAGTAATTATTATCGGGTAGAAAAGGCACGGTTGTAAATAACACAATCTTTTAATGGCACACGTGGTTAAGGCTGTGATGTAGACGTGAAAATAAAAATACAAAAAGATACTCCAAAAACTATTCTTGAATTAATTTCAATACTAGATGAAAAAAAACCCGTCTGTATTATTCCCGTTCCCATGGGAATTCCGTGAAAATATCCTATGTCACTCGCGGAACTGAGACGATTCTAATGACACCTCACACTTCAAAATCCATTGAGCCGTTTAGGCTGCAGGACGTGCCAAAGAATGATACATAAATATACATACGCTCGAAAAACAAAACCCTCCTTCGACAGTCAGGTGATAAATAGATCAGTTTTAGGGCGAATAAGTCGTTATTTTATTTATTTATTTATTTCACAAATTGAAAAGGCAACAGGTGACACTGATAATTCGGTGTATATTTCGTAGCTAATAAACCCGGTGTGTGTTTGATTATTACTATTACACTGTACATAATTTAAAGAAATTGTGGGAATGACATCTGTCAAATGTAACATGGACATGTAGTAAATGTCCCTTTCTAACCAGTAGGCGAGTGCGAGTAGCTTTGTAGCTTTTGCTTTTCGGGTCTAGATACAATGTATACTTTTTTTACAAGTTGCAAGACTAATTAAACTACAAAATATATATTTTGTTTAATGATACTTGTCGTTAATTTAGTATTACTTTCACGTCTACATACTAGCTGCCTTTTTATATAGTTTCAAGTTAATAAATATATATTTGAAGGCAAAATTGTAAGGTGCCTCGTAGGGCTAGCACTTTGTGAATAGACCGGGAGCTATATCTTAAAAATTTCAAATTTCCATTTTAAATTTACACGTAAAACTTAACATACAGACATTACTATTATTATGTTATGTTAATACCTTTTTCAACTGTTACTTTATTATTCAGTTATTGTAAAGTTGTTTTGTTATTAAAATGTTATGTTGTTGTTGTTGTTGTTGTGTTGAAACGCCAAAACCAAAATTAAGTTACATATTGATTCAAATTTTGACATGTCGCTTCCGGTCTAAATTATATTTGTATAGCAAATAACTTTTATAGAATTTTAAAATGGAAACAATCTTCTTATATTCCAGTGTTTCTAAGGCCAATTTTACATAGGCACTACGTTTTTAATAAATAAATTTAATCAAATCTAGCACCGCAGATTAAACTACGCATATAAGAGTCGTTTTCAAAAAAAAAGTACACAAATAAGGGATTTAATAATAACAAATCTTAATTGATTCCTCTGTGTAACGAAATTGACCCATATAATTTTGTATGACTAACTTTCGTTACACAAAGGAAGCGATGGTGATTTTCTTTTGGTTAAGCTCTTAACTATGTACAATTTTTTTGAAAACGATCCATAAATTAAAGGAAATTATGACGTGTTCAATTATCGAGACATTCTAAAAAAATTAAGGCAGTATTTTTTGTACTTAAAACTAAATAGAAATTGAACGCGTCATAATTGTCATAAATGGTTGTAAATAAATCTATTTTTCATCGTGCTATATTCACTCACATGTTTCATAAGAATCATTTTCACGTATTAAAGCACACGTTAATGCCATAAGGTCTTAAGTGTACCAAGCTAGTTAGCAGCCACTAACGATCACAACATCTACTACGACCACTATAAAAAAATTTTTTTTTTTTCTAATATTGAAAAAAAATTTTTTTTTCTAAAATGTCTATTATAAGTCATCCACTAAAAATCTTTATTATGACGTGCGAAATCTCAAAAAAATTGCATAGTCCATCTAATTTTACTTTTTCAAAAAATGTTCTAGAATCCCACATAAAAGGGTAGAAATTAAACGAAAGCGCTACCTTCGCAACTGTCACATTTTCAACGTGAAATGCTTGAATATTTAGTCGCTATTTCATTCTTTATCTACTCTTACTGTGTACTCAAAAAAAAGTTTTTTTTGTTTACTTTAAAAAAAAAAATTTTTTTTCGGTATGCTCTAGATTATATCCCTCGTGGATGAGAAAATGCCGAGAGACACGCATGTCCCTTCTGCGTCTCCCGCCCAACAACACCGGCCAAACTAACTACAAAGCGTTACCTTCAAAAGTTCCCAAACTTCTTGGTGACCGTCGAACTAGTTTCGGACTTGTGCGAGCTCGTCATCACGCTCTTACGCTCTATAGTTTCCGAGGATATCGTCGATTTAGAGAACTTCTTGTCAATACTGTCCAACTCCTTAGACAGATCCTTTTTCATGGTCTGCTGCGTGAACTCTGACGCAAATTCCGACGGACGCATAAATGATCTGCTGGTATCAGAGCTCATTTTAGATTCTAGAGTATTAAATCTTGAATCCAGAGTGCTATAGCGGCTATCATTGTCGAACGACCTCGACAGCTCGTCGATGCCTTCCAACTTGACAGGTTCGTATTTGGTATTAGTCGTGGTCAAGTTGACTGGGGACGAGCTGTATATTTTGGTCGTTGTTATTTTCTGCGTGCCGTTCGGGATTTCCTTGACTTCTGTGGTGGTTTCCTCCATGAAATTAGGGCCTCCGTAGCTGTGTATCTCTTTGCCATAAGGCGAGGACATTCTCTCGTAATCCGGAGTAGCAGCTTTGACTAGATCGGTCGACGTATGTTTGAATTCTTGGTTGAAGTCAGTTTTCTCGAATTTCGGCGTGGATGTTAGGAACGGTGATTTCGTTTCGGTTTTTATGTATTCGGTTTTGGGATAGCTCTGGTAGGATTCGCTTTTGACCGTGAATTCGGATTGTTTCGTTCCTCCGGGTATGGCTTCTGAGGTTTTTTGGTGCTCTGTGAACGTTTGGCCGACGCCATCGAATGGTTTTTTGAGTGTGGAATAGATGGGTTCCTTATCGTCGAACTTCAGGTCCCTGGCGTTGAATTTTGGGCTGAGAGGGGTGGAGACTTTGGGGGCGTCGTATCCGTACTCTTTCTTGTAGAAGTTGGATTCGTATTGTCTCTGCTCCTCTGTCTTGGAGTACTCGGTGGCTTGGCGCGGCGTGTCGTATAGGCGGGTCTCGTAACTGTAAAGTCACAGCGATTAGTGGGTGACCGGACGTTAGGCCTCCACCGGAAGAGACAGTCAGACAGACACCCATGCGCATGCAAGTTATGAGGCTGTTTAGTTACGCTGTTAATTTTTATTTACCGATTTAATTGCAACGGCGTTCTGTTGTAGACTGTAAGTGCTGCAGATTTGAATAAAAAAAACTTACAATTTCAATATTTCGTGCTGCGGTTTTCACATAAAACAGAGTAGCACAAATCATTATGACATTTTCAACTTGTTTTTAGTTGATAAAAGGCATAATTTTTATTACTTCATCCATTTTACGCAGTTTGGTTTTTATACGGCAAAGTATATAATGATACGGTGAATGATAATGTTTAACACAAAAGGAAGGGTCTATATATGAAAGTGTAACTTCTGCGTGATCCGTTTTTAAAGTGTGCGTGGTTATGTAATGTGGGAGTCACATCAAATCGACATATACAATATACATAAGAAATGGCACAAATGAGAATGTTTTAGAACGTTTTGAATGTATATGATTTAAATGAGTGAGTTGTGAGTAAATTGGTATTTTAATTTTGTAAGATTAATGATAAAGATATAAAATAAAGTTGAGAGGTTGTGCATTTATACACTTGGATGCCACCTTCAAAATCAAAATTTCCTTTTTGCCTAATTTTTGTCTCATATTGGCGACTTCAGCATAATAAATAATAATAATAATAATAGTTTATTTTCCTTAAACAAAAGTGCTTAGCATACAACAAGGTTGAGACCTCCTATTAAGTTATAAACTTGTGTCAGGAGGCCTCGCTCTTCTAAAAACTACATACATTTAAACAGTTTTACTAAAACTAAACTATTTTACTTAACCTAAACATATTATTTATGTGTGCGCGCGTGAGTGTGTGTAAGTATGTGTGTGTGTGTGTATGTGTGTGTGCATAGAGGAGACATTTGACTTTCTGGGCCCCATGAGGTCGGGGCCTCATGAGGTCGGGGCCCCGTGTGCCCCTATGTGAAAGACGATCCAGATGACACCTACGATGACCTTTGCCACACATTTGCCGCACAAAAACCAAACTGTAACCTCAATGATGGTGCGATGGCCTACCCCCGGTGAGAGAAAATGATATAACGAACCGCATTCACGGGCTAGCCGCGTCATACTTTAGCAGCGACGCGCGGCGCGGCGGCGGCGGCGGCCTCTCCCTCTTGTAGAACACTCTGTCTCCCTCCCCCGCCCGCTCGGACACTAGCACCGCCGTCCGCACCGAGGGCAGTCGCAACGACTTGACGGTCACCGTCTCTTCCATGCTCCTACTATGTTAGACACCCCATGCGAGTTAAGGAGAGAAATACATTAGTAAGAGGCGGGTCTGTTAACTGTTTACGTTTTAAGGTTTAGGTAAAACTCGGGTTTCAAATTGAATATCGAATGTTAAGAAGAGCGCACACGATTGCAAAAAGATCGATACGGCCAAAGTTGTAAAAAAATGGGACAATTGACACCTATTGATCTAGTCCGAAATTAAGCAAAGCTTGTACTATGGGTACTAAATACATATAAAACGTCCAAGACTCGAGAGCAAACAAACAAACAAGTTTGATGCACTGATATGAAAGTTTTGACTGAAAATCAGCGCTGTAGGAGGCACCTACTGCAGCTTAATGCTGAGTCTAATTCCTTTTAGACATCTTTAACTATGTTTTTTGTTTTTTTTTTATGTCGAATAAAGTTATGTCTATGTCTATTACTATTACATACAAATATTTGCCCCGACCGGGAATCGAATCCAGGACCTCAAGCTTCATTAGATTCTCTAATCACTTGGCTATACGGTTGTCTTTTTTATTGCTTTAACATTAAGGTCGTATATACATATTTTTGTAACTTGACATAGATCTTTTTGTAGCCGACTGTGCATGATTTTTAGAAACAGAGAAAACTAAATATTTTATTTAATTGTTTTTCTTTAAATGATTATTAAACACAATTACAAGATTTAAGAGAGAAGAAGAGTTCATCAAGATGGTATTCAATTAAAAACCCGAGTTTAACGAGTTCACGTTACATTTTTAATCATTAATCAAACCCGCCCTGAGTTAGTTAAGGTTAACTAAGGTTTTTTAAAAACAAAGCTTTAATGTTTAAAACATGGATATGTACAGAACGATGGTGTTCGAGTTCGCAACGGGGCATCGCCAACAAACAACTGTTTTTACACATCGACAAATAAGAATTTGTCGATGTACCTTTTAGCATTATATGTGACAGTACACAGTTCTCTATCGTTTGTCCGAATTTCTTATGCCATAGGGTATCGTTTTGCATAATTTTTATTTGTCATAAAGTAGTATTTTCTTCAGATATGATACTAAACTTACCTAACTGAACCTAATACATTCTATGAGATGAAATTTCAAAAAATCTTGGCACGCTTCTATATATTTTATGGCAAGTGAAAATATGCCAAATTAAATTAAAGTAAACGAAATGATTCTAAAAGACAGCTAATAAACGTCGAGAGCTTTGAAAATATTATTGACATTTACATTGATTTTTATAATTATTTTATATTAAACACAGTACATAGAGAGTAAATTCAAAGGTTCTTGTTGTAAAAGTGATAAAATAAAAACATCACACAAAGCTTAATTGAGACAATATAGTGGTATGTCTAACTAGCGTTATGTACAGAACCCTCTTGGAGCATGCCGGTACTTTTGAGCACCAACGAGCGTAAAAAAAAGGAATGACATTGACAACAAAAACGCATTATTTTTGCGTAAGCGAATATACCGGATTGTTGGGCACCGTGAGGCCGAGCCCCATGAGGTCGGGGCCCCGGGTACGGACCCCCGTGAGGTCGGGGCCCTGAGTATAGGCCCCGTGAGGCCCTATGGGACATACTATTACTTGTCAACTATAAAACGAGCGATAATTTTTGATTGTACTTGAGCGCTTAGCTCGAAGGGACCAGTAGCGTGTTGGTGAAATAACATCATCTAAAGTAAAGGTATCTTAGAATGAGAGGGCTTGGGTCGTAGTTCCCACGCGGGCCCAGTGGGTATTTGGGGTAGTGGGTTCGAGCACGGGCCCGCACCTCTGTGATGTCGGAATTTATGTGCGAAATTACTTTGAAACTTTGATCAATTATAACTGAAGATACACATTGCCGAACAAAATCCCCTTCAAAAAATGTCTGAACTTTTTTATTTGTTTGCATAACAATTAAAATCATCACCTACACAGAAATTTGAACCTAGTCTTTACTTCATTACAGTCGATATTCGGTTGACACTTGACAGCTAAACTTGACAATTTCACGCAACGTACTGAGAAAAAAGAAGGCCACTTTTATCAAAGTGGCGCTCATTTGGCTCGGACATTTTCGGGCGCGCGACTGTGGATCTACAGTTATAATTGATCAAAGCTTTGAAAGCTTTTTGAAAGCTCAAGCATTGCGGTCAAAATATCCTAGATAGTAATTATGGGGAAGCTGTACCTCCTGATACAGGCTTTTCTAAGCTTAAAAGGAGATAATCGCTAAAAATTGAAGGGATGTTTACAAAAACAACAATTATACTATAAAGGTTTAGTTACTTTACTAAATGTAAACGATGTCCGTATTATGCGACTAAACTAAAGAGTACGTCGAAAATGTGACGCGTGAAAGTCAATTACAAATATTGCATTTGGCTGGTTAACCCGAAGCCTTCACTTTTCGTCGTGTTGGCAGCTGATGTTTGTTTACATTTAGTAAAGTACCTACCTAAACCTTTATTATACAGGGTGTTTGGTAGCTAAGTACAAAGCTTTAAGGGGGTGATAGCCGAGGTATTTTTGAACATTTTTAGCCATATATGTTTAGCCGAAATTTGATATTTTTTTTTAAATTGAAGACTTAGGAATTTTAGGAAAATACCCAGAATTTGATAGTCACGAGTCAATATTGCCCCAATAAGCGTTAATTTAGAAACCAAATCTTTTATTTCGGATAGTTTAATGTGTATTGGACCAAATGTAATAATTTTTAAGTGTCTTTCTTGCCACAAAAACAAAATGGAGGCATTCGAAATTACTAAAAATGTCTTAGGTTGGAACAGAGTCATTTTTCTGTGCCATAAAAAAAAATTAAAAAAAAATCCTTGAAATGTTCAAACATTTTTAGAAACATGCCTGTTTATTGTTCTTTCTTTAAAGGTATCACTCATTGACATTGCTTGCTAAATTTGAGATAAAAAGTAAAAACCAAACTCAGGGAGCACTCGCTAAGAATGCACTAGTCTTGAAATTTAACTAGTAAATAGCATGTGAAAAATACAAGTCTGCGTCATTTTTCTGTGCCATATTTAAAATTTCCAAATTAACGCTCATTGGGGCAATATTGACTCGTGACTATCAAATTCTGGGTATTTTCCTAAAATTTCCAAGTCTTCAATTTAAAAAAAAAAAACAAATTTCGGCTAAGACATATATGGCTAAAAATGTTCAAAAATACCTTGGCTATCACCCCCTTAAAGCTTTGCACGTAGCTACCAAACACCCTGTAGTATTGACTGGTTGACGCCAGTAGAGAAATAATTTTACTGACAACAGATGTCAACCAGTCTAGCCAGTTATGCACCGAATGTTAATGGTTTTTTTTTTGATTGTCAGCGATTCATATATATGTTTAAATTGGAAAATTAGGTGGAAGATTCGTGTATTGTCACATAGAACGCATTTTTCAAACAAGGGGCCAAGCTAGCATTTGAAAAAGTCGCCACAAAATAGAGCCAAGTTGTTCGTTTAGTTCATTTTTAGTTGATCAACAATTTCACGAACAAAGTATCAAATGTAGTTAGAACAAATAAAATTTTGAATTGCATTTATTTTATTATAAAGTTAGATTTAGGTACTTCACAGGAGCATGTTTGAGATAGATATTTAGACTAAGCTTGTAGATCTCGACTTGCATTTTCATCTAAACGACATTTAAAAACAGTTATCAAAAACGTGTACATTATTTTCCCGCTTACTTTAATTGCCAATCAACGAAAATATGCCTATTACGAACATTTAACACTCAACAAGTTACAACGATAGACCATTAACCTCCTCAAGATAAACATCAATGCTCTAATCATTGTCTCTGAGTGCGATTTAACTCTATTAGTGGCGACCAAGCTCTGTACATGGACTTACGGCATCGTTCTGTCATTTCGGCCTTGTCTGTGAAGTAAAAAACATTAGAATATACTGGATATAAAGTACAAGATATAACATACACCAGGCAGGCGGACTAAGCCAGTATACTCGTACACCGGTCTGCGGTGAGCGAGACAGTATATCTTTACTAGTTTTCGACACGTTATAGTATGTCCACTGTTAAAGTGCAATCAACAGGATTCTTCTAGGACTTCTTGTGAATGTAAAAGCCTTTAAGCGATACTTTGAAGTGTGACGACGCGGGAAACCAACCAATAATTCCAAGGGAAATTATCAAAATACATAATAATAATTTTTTTGTCCATTATAATTTTTAAATTTTATGTATTTTGATAAGTATCCAATTCAAAGATACAGCTCTAATAAAATCTAGCTCTAATAGCTTCGAAATGCATAAATAGTTCGTTGAGTCGGTATAGCTGGAAAGCATTGGAACTGCATCCCAGCTGCAAGACGGCAGTTCGAGTGCAGTTCTGATGCAGTTGACTTGATTGACTATTTATTTATTACGGTTAATTGAAAATTAATCTGATTTTCAGGCTACAATAAAGTGTTTTTATTAGAGTTGTGTCTTTAAATTATTAGTTGCCAACTCAGTTGTCAAACGAATTTCGATAGGACCAATGAGTGCACTTTATAATTTTTTAATAGAACATTAAATATATAATCCAAAGACTACACAGTGAGTTTGTCTAGATAGTTTGTTGATAAATTAAAAGTAGAAATAGCGTTCAAGATTAAGTAAGGTGTATAGTATAAATTCATCGAAAAATGTAAAAAACTAGTAATACAAAGTTTCTTAATTAACACGAAAGGCACGGAAAAAGATTTTTCTCTAAAGACCTTTTTCTGGTGCAGAAAAACATGAAACAAGCGCTAAGCCATGCTTGTGATTACAGTGAATATAGTCTTAAATCTAAATTAACTCTAACTTTACGTTCATTTGTCAATCTACCCTCAAATTAAACAAAATAATTTGAAGTTAAATCAAACAGAACAAAGTCTTACGATTAAACACAGATAATATAAATTTTTCTTTATACTTCTTTCAAAATTCTTAACATACTTCCAAACTGTCCAAAATTTTGAGGCACATATTATAAGTTTTCTTCGAAGGCACTTCTTAACGAGTCAAGTTCCAAAATGTGGAAATCGATAGAATCATAATGTTATTGTGAATTTTGTCATATATCTTATATAACCACTCTATATGAGTACACTTATTACTATATATGTTTATATACAGGCGCTATCTTCTGTGGTCCAATGGCAGCGTGAAAGGAAGCGTTAGAAAGTTAAATTTTATATATTAGTCAGTCTTCAGAGTTTTCTTTGATTTTTCTAGGTATTAGGGGGCATGTTGAAACATGTAATTGCAGCGTGGCATCATAAGCAGTTAGAAAAGCAAGGCAGTAGTTATAGTGTTTTTTTAGGTTCGCGATTAAAATGGAGTTTTCGGTTTAACTCATTATTACCTTTTACTTTAATAAAACTGTAAGTCCTTTCAAGTGAGTAATTTATTGAAAAAAAAAGAAGTGTTAGGGCCGAGGATAGAACCTGGAACGAGTGGCTCAGCACTGCACTAAACCGAACTTAACACCCACGGCGTCTTAATAAGTTCTCGAGAAAGTTGCTATTTTTTAATTTGCGAATCTTTTGTCGACAAGCGCCATCTATGTGAAACGCATGTACTGCTCATATAGAACGCGTGACGCTGTTTTTAAAAGATAGATCACTATCTTACTTCAGTAATTATTTCCTGATTTTTTTTATTGAAATTTTCATGAATTATTTTACTTTAATAAATAATACTGTAACTAGAACACAAAAACAAACAGAAAAGAATCGGGACTCGTACCCGGGTCAAAAAATACAAAAATCAGGAAGTAAAATTTCAGAAGTAAGAGAGTTTTCACATTATCCGACCCGATATCGGTATCGGACGCCGATACGATATCGGGGCAAGTAAAATGTATGAAATATGATACGATATCGGATCGGATAATCTGAAAGACAGATACATATTTCATTCATTTACTTGTCCCGATATCGGTATCGGCGTCTGATACCGATATCGGATCGGATAATGTGAAAACGCTCTTAGGCGCATGCCACACAGAAGAGACGTGGGACGGGGGCGCGTCGCCCCTTGAATCTGTTTTCATACTAAATGTATAGAAGCGTTGCGATCCAAAGCAGACAGAAGAGACGGGGCGGAGACGCGGACTGGGAATGAACGACGCGGACTGCGACGCGCCTCCGACATATCTCTTCTTACGCCTTATTTAGTTTTACATTACATAATTCGGATTTATATAGAGCTGTAGACCATTTAATTTGGATATCGAAATAAAGGGAGATCGAAACTCAGACGGTGGGATATCTAGATGCATCCAAGATGCTTATGATATGAAATGGCAACTCAGTGCGATAGAAAATATAAAACGTTTTACTTTTAAGTTTGTGTACTTGATTGTGTGTGCTTGCAGTACCAAATAAATTAATAATCTATCTATCTTAGACGACAAGAGCGTTTGATCAGCAGCGAGAAGCGAGTTTATTTTTCAACATGCCCCCCTTAAAGACGAGAAAACCTCAAAACTCACCGAGTGGTGAACCCTTCGTAGTTTTGCTTGGGTTCCTCTTGAGGTCTGAAGCTCGAGAACGTCGGACTCTGCACAGTGTATTGCTTTTCTTCGTTCTTTCGCTCCAGAGTCTGACTATAGCCGTTGTTCTGGGATATATTCTGTGTTATATTCTGGGATAGATTCTGTCCGGTGTGGGACATGTTTGGCGAGTATCCCGGGCTTGTTGGGCCGTGTATGGAGTCGGTGAGATGCGTGGTATGGTGGGTGATATTGGTGGTGTTGAGAGTGTTGTGTGCCGAGTACGTGCTGTTTGGGCTGTAAGTTGTGTTTATGTAGCTGCTGTTCGGCGTCCGGGGTCTGGAATGAAATTACACATTTGTATAAAATAAAAATTGCAATTGTTTATTAAAAGAAAACCTTATTAATTATCGCTGATTATCTTGCGGTCCCACACTAGGCTATGCCTGTCACGTGGTGGCCTGATTCTATGTCTTCTTGTGTATATACAGGGTGTTTGGCAGTCGAGTGTAGGTATTTTATTTAAGGGGTGATAGTTACGGTCATTCTGAACATTTTTGATCACATTTACTATTATGCAAAGTTGCATAGTTTTTGAGATTTAGCAATTTCTTTTTTGAAAAATTTCTTTTTGCCAGAATTTTTCAAATTTATCATTTTTTTTAAATTTTTAGTGTTTTGCCTCCGCAATACCCTGGTTCTTCAAAATCAATTCAAATAAATGCCTATTACTGCTAGATTAATTAAAAAACTTCTTTAGACATGACGAGAAAAAGAAATCTCAAATACTTTTGTAACTTTGCGGGTCTACAAAAAAAAAGTAGCAGTGATTTACGCGAACAAATTACTTAATAAACTTCTTTGATTTACGGGCTTAACAAATAGCAAAATATAAAGTATTTCCAAAAAAAGATACCTCATTTCCATACAGTGCAAGTACACAAGTACGAATACGACGGTATGGGTTAGGGTGAAGTCACATCTGTCAGCATCGAATCGCATTTAGCTGGATGATTATGGACACACTATACGCAACGCAAGTTAAAGTATAGGTAACGCCACCAGAGTTGAACGTCAACACAACGTCAAAATCCCGCTGTCATTACACGAGATGTGGTTGTTGTGGTTGTGTTGCGTTACGCCGCAGTTGAACTTGAAAACCGTTATGGATAGTTCAACTTTAAACGTTAATGTCCTAGTGTGTATTCTAAAAACAATTAAAAGGAAAAAAAACGCAAAAGACGGAGGACGTGGATTAATCCACTATGGAAAACTAGGGGTACTTATTAATGGAAGTTTTGTAACACTTGTGGCAGATTTAAAGAAATGTAGTAAGTAGCCTTTCTCATCCGCAAGCATCCCGGCTCACGCTTAAGCAGCCGTTATCAAACGCAAGCACGCGTAATCAACTATTCTCATTCGCAAGCTTCTAGTCTCACGTCTTAAGCAGCCGTTCTCATGCTTTATCTTCAATAAGTATTCTTCAGTATGTTAAATGGATAGCTACACCAATACGCATTTAATGCTGAAGCTGAATCGATGCGGAAGGGTGAATTGATGCGGACGCATCGTCATACAATATTGCATTTTTGTATTACAAAATGCGATTCGATGCTGATAGATGTGTCTTCACCCCTACACGACGTCACTCATTCTTGCTGGAGGGCTACCCACACCAAGGTACTAGTTTTAGAGTCTGTGTGTCACCTGTTGGGCAGTCGTCCGAGCGTGACTTCGGCGTCGCTTTCGTCGGCGGAGGTGTCTCCCCGCAGCTTGTACTTCGCCTGTCGGATCGCGTTGAGCCGCCCCCGCGCTTCTTCCAGCTCCTTCTCTATGCGAAGGATCTCGGATCTGGGGAAGAACAATATTTTATTCAATCGGGGTAGAATCAACCTGTTTTGCGACCACATGTGCACTTATAGGGGCCAATCAACTTTTTTACCGACACTTTGGGCGACTCCTGCGTTACCAAAATTGTCTCTGGCGTTACCAAAAAATCGTACTTCCAACAAGATATTTCATGGTTTAACAGGTTAAGTAGGTGTGTCATCCGATATTGCGACTACAAATTCGTCCGGTCGTCCGATAAAATGCCGGATCAGATTTAGTGGCAACAGTATTTCTATACAAACATGCTCGGAAGAAGAATCCCGCAAAAAAAACGGTTGTCTGTAAAGCCGGTTTACGGACGATAGTTTAACGTGACAACGTCATAACAAAAGTAACAAAACATTCAAAAAACAAAAATGAAACCAGGCGGTCACCCATCCAAGTACTGACCGCGCCCGACGTTGCTTAACCTCGGTGATCGGACGAGAACCGGTGTTTTGTCAAATATCTTGAAACCGGTGCATCCTACGGCTAAATCAATGAAATTTTCATCCCCCTTTAATGCCCCCGCAACCCCCTGGCTGCAAGCTGGGGAGCGGGGGGAAGGGGGCTAAATGGTAGCGAGAGACTGAGCTATTACAAAATCTGCAAACGTGGGTAACAGTATTCTAAAATTGGCTTTATTTGCAGTTCGCTAAAGTTGAATATGAAATGAAGGCAAACCATCTGTCAGTGGTAAACTTTATGTAATTTTACTGTAGCTAGCTCCTAGAAAACCGGACGTTGTTACCTAGCCCCTTAGGTTACCTGGCGTCGATCTCCTGCGCGATGCCGCCCACCATGCGCCGGTTGAGCACGAGGCTGCGCTCCTCCTCGCAGTGCATGGCGTCCCGCGCCGCCCGCACCAGGTTGTCCGTGGACCGGATAACCTCCGCCCCCGCGCCTTGCAGCCGCCGGGTCGACTCCGACGACGGGTCGGCTTTCACCTGCAAACAAGGGGGTTGTTATTAGCAGAGGGCGGAATGAGGGTTTTCTGACAGGTGGAATATCGCTAGATGGCGTTAGTATCGTAAGGTCTGTTTGACGTTACACCCATACGACAAATGTCAAAGTTGTCAAACGGACCTGACGATACTGGCGCCAAATAGCCTCTCACAGAAAACCCTCATTGGGATGCACCAAAAAAAATAACCTATAGTTTTTATATTTTTTTTGGAAAGAATAGGATATTTTAACATACCATTTTCATCGATTTTGAATTTGGTCGAGTACTTAATTTTTTATAATTTTTTTAAGAAATACGTTGGATGACGTCACAGTGAGAGAGCCACCATAGTTTACCATATTTTTGGAATCTGATTTCTGAAAACTCTTCACAAAGCCTATTTCTCCAAACGGTTTTCGATTTATTATACGTTGTCAAACATTGGAACATCCCAATTGGGGATGTCTATTTTCCAAAAAAAAACCATTTCTTATATTTCATACTAAATACAAACTGAAACATGGATGCACAGAAAAAACTCCAGAAAAAAAATCAGCGCTGGGAATCGAACCCAGGTCCTCAGCATTCCGTGCCGCGTGCCATTCCCCTACACCACCACTGGTCAGGAGTTTAGACACGAGTTTTCCCCATACATCCATATCTCAATCTGTTAGATCATCACTTAATTATGTATAGTAGTGATACAGCGCCATCTATGTTATACCCTCATCGAGAGACTTCAACACTCTTTCGGAACTATCGCTCACCCGGACAAGAGATGTCGCTACTAAGCCAAACTTTAACAAGTTTTATATGAAGTATCTTTTGTATTTTTTTTTTATTTTTTCAACTTAATTTTTATTACTTATACGGTCATCCCGTGAAATTCATATATTTCATACTAAATACAAACTGAAACATGGATAACCAAAATATGAACCATTTCGAGATAAATGCCTTTTTCTACTTCTGTACTTTCTCTGATCTGTTTGTTACATGATCACGAACAATTTAATAAGAACAGATAATAAGACTTCAGAAAAGTCTATACTCTACTCCCCATAACAGCACCTGTGTCGTAATGTCGTTATAACGATACGCCTAGCTGCCACAGATTATTAAATGTAGGTTACACTCAACACTAAAATCCAGATTACACATGCCTATGTCCAGCAGTGGACATCCTATGGCGGAAAGGAAGATGATGATCATGGTGAGTGCGGGTCGGGGATGGTGAGTGTGTATCACGCGTCAGTTTTAGCAGGTCGGCAGTGGGTCGGGTCGTGTCTGATTTCATGGCTATGTATCACAAGTCAATTGGCATTGATCACTTTTTTGCAATGTGGTCTAATTCCAAAACCATTTCGAGGAATAGGTTTATTAAATCATTTTATAACATTGTAGTAAAAAAATATTAAATGATCGTGTGTATTTTTGCAAAATAATGTTTGACCTTTGTTTGACCTTTCTGTGGGCATTAACTTTGAAATTCTTTGCAACAAGAAAAAAAAAGCCGTCCGTCTAGTTTCTCTATAGTTATTATCTGTCACTTCGACGTAGTTATCATCTGTCAGTTTAAGGATACTATTTTGAAAAACATTCTTCACGTTTTTCATATTTTAATAATGGATTTATACAGGAAGTGTTTCATTCCTACTTGTGGAAATGATTCTGTTAATAGCCCAAACAAATGGGCAAACAAATGGGCCCAAACAGTTGAAGGGTATGAATGGTAGTATTTCCAAGTAAGTATTCATAGAAAAGGCATAACTATGAGAAGTGTATGTGTGCGGTGCGGGGATTGCGGTAGAGATTTTAAACTTCGACTGGAGAAGTAAAGAGATGTTTATTGAATAAATGTTAAACTCTAGTATAAAGTCCACTACAACTACGTTAGCTAAGAATGTTGAAAATGTTAAATGTTATAATTATTCGAATGCACCCGGTCGCGACTGTTTCCAAAAATGCACTAACTATTATTCACTAATAATATAACTAGGTCGCGGCGATCAATGAACCGATTGCTGATTGCTGACAGTGCGCACGCGGCCTTAACGCGTGTGTTAGGTGTATTGCACCGAACATCTTGCCGGGGGCAAACGATGAGATGAGTTGAAATTAAGATGAGAATTGACAAGATGATCAAACAATGTTTGCATTTATGTACTAAATTACTTTACGAAATAAATTTTATTATAAAATGGGGAGGTTCCCCGATCGATTTGTTTTAATTCGATCATTTCATTATCTTCATGACAGTCCCGAATTTTCACTCGCGCACTGTTTGGTTCATTATCACTACACTTTTTCTCTCGATATCGCGCACTAACACTACACTTATCACTATTGTTGCTGGCCGTCGACTGCGGGCCTTGACGGGGCGCCGGCCCTGCTCCATCCTTCGTCGCTGCTGCCGCCTCTTCTGGGACCTGTGCCTCCGGTGTTGAGGCTGCCAATGGTTTCCATTGACGGCTCGTTCTCCGCCACACGAAGACAATCACTATGATGCTCAGCACACCCCACAGGCAGTATATAGCTGTGTAATGATGCACGTCGTGAATGGAATAGCTTTCAAGGAGGGGCTGATTGTCTTGCAGTACTTTTATCTTTTCCCCGATCTTCTTTAACTCTTCTTCGTTATTTTTGTCGTCGTTTTCCAAACTGTTATTGCCAATGTGCTGCAGCGTGATATTGATGATGTTGTTAATGGGATCTATTTCTGGAGCTAATATGTTGAAGGTCAAGTCTACTTTACTCTCCATACTCTTATGTGTTTGTATCGTGAAATTATCTGTTTTTACTACACAACTGTCTGGTATATTAATTACGTTGGTTTTTGTCAACGTTGTAGTCGTAACCTGATCTCTGCATAATGTGCGAATCGGACACTTATCACAACAAAAGTATAAGTATTGGTTTATTTTTGATAGGTTTATCCATTTGTTTTCGCATCCAGCTACGTTTGTTTTGCAATTGTTGTTATCATTTTCATCTTTAATGCACAGATCTTTATCGGAATTCATCTTGTGGATGGGTGTTTTTAAATAACACATGTAGGTAAGTGGTTCACGTAAAGCGCAATGTTCCAAATCTTGTTCAGATGCAGGTAGGTATGCATCCTTTTGTAAATTAATCGCAATATACTTTTCAATCGGTACAATGGATATCATGTTTCTTCCTGAACAATGGGGTAAGGGAATAATGTTATAAAAGTCATAAGTATCTCGATTTATAAGTGGAATGCGGATCTCAAATATCATATATTGATCAGTAATTCTTGCCTTAATTTTCAATAGGTGGTAGATAGAATGTAAATTGGTTTGTGTGTTGTCGATGGGAAGGGTCAAATCGCTCTGTAGTTGTCTAGAAATAATGTTTAACTCACGTTGAAGTTGTTGTGGATCTATGATGTGTATATTCATTTTTCCATTATAAACGTTGGTAACAGTTTCTAGTAAAGTATCCTGAATAATCCGAAGATGGTTTAGTAAATTATTACTTGCTAAAGCGATGATTGAGAATTGGGCTATACATTCAGCGTTTGTCAATTCCTTTTGCATAGCGTTTGTGCCCTTTTCTAAATTAAGTAAATGTTGGTGTATCAGCTTATGTTGTTTTTGTATAGTGTCTTTAGTTCTTAAGAGCATGTTGTATTCGGCCTCTACAATCGACGTTTGATTTTTCCACAGAGTCGCTAAATGTTTCTCATTATTTCGGATAAGGCCAATATCTTTTTGGTATTGTTCCGCAAACCGGTCATCTAAGACACCGAATAGCGAGTTTGCAAGATAACCGATACCGTTGACTAGCCCACGGCGCCTGCGTGTCTTCTGTTTCAATTGATGAGTCATCAGGATACTGTTGTAATGTTGAAGTTCGTCATACGCGTGACGTAATTGTAGTGTGATGACGTCACAATGCGATAGGGTTTGCACTTGTTTACATATGGTTTCGAGTTGGTTGTTATATTTTTCGTAGGCTGACATACCTTCCCAAAATGGATTCATGTCGTAGTACGCTACTAGTTTCCAATTGTCTCTAACTAATTGCATAGTTCCCATTCTATCGAAGTATAATCCTTGGTTTTCGGTGACGGCTGTCGTTTTAACACATAGACCGGTTGTTAAAAAGGACATGAAGGTCATGAGTGACAGAAGTATTGCGCTAATTGTTGTGAAACATCCCTTTTTGGTTGTCCTTTTCGTTTTGTCTACGGCAGTTTTAACTGGCTCTTCTTGTTTATTATTTTGTTCTTGTTGGTCTAGCGGTAAAACTGACAATTTTACTATGGGTCGTTTAATTATGCCATTTTTTGTTTTTAATGACACGACTCTTACATAGCCGTCTTGGCCTGGGTGTACGTCAATAATTCGCCCAAGCGCCCATTTTCCTGCTGGTAAATTGTCATCATGAATTACTACGACTTCTCCTATCTTGCAGTTTTTCTGGGGACTTCTCCACTTTGGTCTAGCTGTTAGTTGACTTAGATACTCACTTTTCCACCTCTTCCAAATATCTTTAAATAATTTTTGTGTTAAATGCCATCGTGTTCTCGCATCTTCTTCTGTTTGAATGATTGTAACGCCGGCTCTTCCGGTTAAAAAATGAGCTGGTGTGAGAAAATCTAAGTCGTCTACACTTTCAGTAAGTGGACACAGTGGTCGCGAGTTGAGACAAGCTTCTAGCTGGGCTAAGATCGTGGAGTATTCTTCGTAAGTTAGTTTCTGTTCACCAACTACGCGTCTTAAGTGGTGTTTCAGTGAACGCACCATTCTCTCCCACAGTCCGCCAGCACTACTCCAAGCAGGTGCGTTAAAATGCCATTCTATCTCCATATCGGTTATTTCAGTTAGGAAAGTGTCATCAAAATTGTTTCGCAGTTGTTGCCATTCTTCCTGAAGTATTCTGTTAGCTCCAACAAAGTTTGTACCGTTGTCACTATAAAAGTGACGTGGAGATCCTTTTCTTGCCACCATTCTTCGTAGGGCTGCCAGGAAGGCGGAACTTGACAGCTCTGTTACAAGTTCTAAGTGCACGGCCTTCGTTACCATGCATACAAAGATCGCTACATAGCCCTTAAATATTTTGCTACCACGCCCTCTGTTGGCTTTGATATCCAGAAAACCTGTGTAGTCTACTCCTGTGTGATAAAATGGAGTAGCTTTCTGTACGCGGGCAGCTGGCAAGTCTCTCATAAGCTGATGTAGTGTTTTTCCGTCTATTTTTTGGCATTTTACGCACTGTCTTATGTGTTTTTTCACGGTATTGTAACCACCAATTAGCCAGAATTCTTCTCTTAGTTTGCACAGGGTCATTCGTGCTCCTCCGTGAAATGACCGTAAATGTGCCTGTTGGATGAGTAATGTTTCTAATCGCGAATTTTTTGGGATAATTATTGGGTGTTTCATCTCGTAAGATATGTTTGCTTCTGTCAGACGTCCTCCAACTCTTAAGATGTTTGATTTATCCAAAAATGGTTTTAATTGTAACAGCTGGCTCGTTTTGTTACAATTATTATAGTTGCGAATGTATTTTATCTCGGCCGTGAACTCGTTGTTTTGCACTTTCTTTATAATAGCTAATTTAGCGTTCTTCAATTCTTGTAATGTGAGATATGCAGGTAGCACGCGTCGCTTTGGTGTCAATGCCCGCAATATCCATGCAACTATACGAACAGTTTTATTGAATGAGCTGTGTTTTTGTAGTAATGTATTTATAATGTCGTCGTTGACGTTATTTTGTATCACATTTGATTTATAAGATCGCTTCTCTTCTTCTGTTGTATCGTATCTCGACAGCTGTTCTTGTTCTGTGTTAAATGTTGTTAACCATGATGGACCCTGCCACCACAGAGTATGATCCTTTAACTGAGGTGCAGTCAGACCTCTGCTTGCAGCATCCGCCGGGTTTTCAGATGATTTAACGTAGCGCCACTGATTTTCAGGTATCACTTCTTTAATTGGTTGTACGCGATTCGCTACGAACGGTTTCCAGCGGCTCGATTGACCTTGTAGCCAGCCAATCACAATTTTGGAGTCTGACCAGCCAAATGTTTCCGTTTTAATTTCATGTAATGCTGTTTTGATCTTTTTCATTAATTTTGAAAGTAAGTAAGCTCCGCTTAGTTCCAGCTTCGGTAAGGTTAATGTTTTGGTGTGTGGTACAAGTTTAGTTTTCGCAGCGATTAATACGACAGTAGAATTGTTCTTGATTCGTGCGTATACCACACATGCGTATGCGTCTAGGGACGCGTCAGAAAACCCATGTAACTCGATTACATCAGACTTATTGCATTGTATCCACCTCGGTATTTCCCATTCATCTATGTGATTGATGTTCGCTTGTAACTTCTCCCATTCTATATGAATGTCATCTGATACTTGTTCATCCCAGAGTGTTTGTTCTCGCCACACTTTTTGAAATATGATTTTTAGCTTAGTGCTTAATGGGGCTAACCAGCCTAAGGGATCAAATAATTTCGAGATTTCAGAAAGGAGTTTTCTCTTTGTTGGTTTGGATGAAAGTTTTGTTATGTTGCATTTAAATGTGAATTTATCAGTAGTTGGGTTCCAATACAAGCCGAGTGTTTTAGAGGTATTTTCTGTTTTGAATTTAAAGACCGTGCCCTCATTGTCTTGATTTGTTTTAATGTTTTCTAATATTTCTTCGTTGTTTGAAGACCATTTTCGCAGGTTAAATCCTCCTCTTTTTAATAAGTTATTCAGGTCTGTAACGAGTTTCTTCCCTTGTTCAATTGAGTGAGCACCATGCACTAAATCATCCATGTAAAAGGATTCTTCCAATACTTGGGAGGCCTCAGGATAGTTTTGCCGCTCATCTATTGCTAATTTTCGAAGTGTCATCATGGCTAAGAAAGGTGCTGCTTTTGTACCATATGTCACCGTGGTTAATTGAAATATTTTCAGCGTTTGTTCTGGGCTCTCTCTCCAAACTATCTTCTGTAATTGTTGGTCGATTTCGTTAACAAATATTTGTCGGTACATTTTCTCGATATCAGATGTAAAGGCGAATTCATATTGTCTCCATTTCAATAGTAATGTTTGTAAATTTTGTTGCAAATTGGGTCCCGTATACATTAAATCATTCAAAGATTTTCCACTAGTTGTTTTTGAGGAGCCGTTAAAAACAACCCTGTATCCTGTTGTAAGCGAATCGGTGCGTTCAACCCCGTGATACGGTAGATAACATTCATTTTTCGAGTGATTTGTTGAGAGTTTCATGTGTTCTAAATCGTTGTATTCTTTCATAAATATTTTATAGGCTTGAGCTAATTTTTCTTGCGTTTGACATTTCTTTTCTATGTTTCTGAACTGAGCTATAGCTTTTGTTTTTGATTCCCCAAGTTGTTCTTCAAATTTTGGTTTCATTGGAAGGCGGACTACATACTTGCCATCGGAGTTTCGTACCGTGTTTTCTTGATAATGTTTGATGCATTCAATGTCTTCTTGAGATAGGTTACCTTCCTCGGCTATCTCTTCTACCTCCCAGAATCGTTTTATGTCTTGCAAATTGTTTATGACTACGTTACAATGGTAGGTTTGAGCACTACCACACAGAAGCCAACCGAGCTGCGTTTGTTGTGCCATTGGTTGAGAGGCATCCTCACTTCTAATCATACCGCTGAGAAGGATATGTGAGTAAACATCAGCTCCCAATAGTAAATCCACGGGTCTGCTTATATAAAAGTCGGGATCTGCAAGATTTATGTTCTGTATGACCGACCACGAAGGCTTCAAAAAAGTTTTATTTGGTAGGCTCTTGATTAAGTTGTTCATAATGATTACTTCCTGGTTGAAGGTAAAGTCATTGTATATTGAAGTACATTGTATGTAGAGTTTTCCCTTACAGTTGTTTTCTTTCTGTCCTACTCCATAAATAACACCATTACATTTTTCTCGTTTTAAATTCAAAATCTGGGAGGCACGTTCCGTAATAAGTGAAATTTGAGAGCCCTGGTCAATAAGGGCCCGCATGACATGGTAGGTCCCATCAGATGCACGAATTTTTAGTTGAGCTGTTGCTAAAAGTATCTCTTTATTATATTCTTGGAGGCTTTGATCTGTTTTTGTTGTGTTTTCTAATTGATGTTTAGAAATGGTCGCGTTCGCTGACGGTGATGAGGTCGTTGACTGCCCTGCTGATGTTGCGCTTTTGACAAATGCTTCATGTAATAATGTGTTATGTTGACCCGTACACTTATGACATACTTTTGTTGAGTTACATGCGTTTCCATTATGGCTAAATAAGCAGTTAACGCAAAGTGCTAGTTTGTTCGTTGTCTGATATCGCTTTTCCACTGGCATTTGCAAAAATGCGCGGCATTTGTATATTCCATGCGGATTTGTACATAGCGGACATTTGATACTGGACGCGTGAAATGTTTTCGCAATCGTTGAAGTGGGTTGACCGCGATTGACCCTGTTATTAGGTTGATAATTGTTAGAATAAGTTCGATTATTCTGGGTTTGAAATGATTTACGTGTGTTTAAAGTTGATGGTTGCTGAAAGTATGTCTTTTGAGTTGCAGGTTCCTGTCTTTTACGAGATGATTCGAGACTCGTAAATTTTCCTTCCAGGAAATCTAATAGCTCTTGAAGAATGGGTAATTCGCGCGAGTTTTTTAATGATTGGATGTAGTCCATATGTGTTTCGGGATCTAACTTCTGCGATAAAATATGAACGATGATCGGGTCCCAAGTACTTATGTCAACGCCTAAATTCTTTATAGAATGTAAACACTCAGTGGTTGTATCATGCATTTTCTTTATTTGAACCATGGATTGTTGTTGCATAATAGGTATCCCAAATAGAAGGTTAATGTGAGAAGTAAATATTAATTTCGAGTTATTGTAGCGATTATTTAAAATCTCCCAGCACACAAAATAGTTATCGGAACTTATTTGTAAATGTTGAATAAGTCTTTCGGCTTCGCCCTTTACTTTAGACTTCAAAAACTGCATCTTCTGTGCGTTGGACAATGCAGGATTCTTATGTATGACTTCAGTGAACAAGTCCTTAAACGAAACCCAAGTGTTATAATTGCCATGGAAAGTAGGGATTTCCAGCATAGGAGTAGATTTTTCCCTGTGTGCCACCGACCAAATCTTCTTGTTTATGTCTCTTTTTAGACCGTTAAATGTTGTCTCATGTTTGATAAAGGTTGTTTCGTAGACTAAATCCGTTTTAACTGCTTCACTATCTATCTCCACATGCAAAGAATCAATTACTGACCAACGTGATTGTAATGATCTGAGCGCATCTTCCAATTCCCACTTATCTGTCAATATATCGACATTAATATTGTTAACTGTTCTTACAAACGCTTTCATGTTAGCGGATTGTTTGCGATACATCTCGTCCACCTTACTGGATGTGCCTGTCTCTGTTTTATTCTGTTGAGTGTCTTTTCCATCCCCAAATGTTATCTCTTCATCCGCATCCCGAAATTCCATCTCGAGTGCTTGCCCTGGCTCTGTTTGATGTAGTTTTGCCTGTTGATATCCTTTACTTAAAGAGTCTCTAAAGTTCAAATATGCTTCCTTTGTTGTTTCGTATGTAGAATTGATAAAATATGGATGATTCAAATTTTCTTCCACGTTAAGGTTGTCATGATTAAATTGGAATTCGTTCCACAACGTTGTCAAAGTTGTGAAAATTCTTCTAAAGTATTCCGGCTTCGACTTCCTTTCCGAACCATCTTTCTTAAAATTAGTAAAAAGCACTTGGATGCTCTGTACAATTTCTTCTTGTCGAACCACGCTCGCCATCTCAATTGTTATATAGTGTTAGTAAAATAAGAAAGATCTTACTTGAAGCTCTCTTCTTGGTGTGTCGATATCGAAAGCGTTACCCGTCGATTCGTATGTTTACTCCTCCAAGATTTGCACTGCAATCCTCACACTCAAATGTTCACCAGTTCTTACACTTCACCCGCAAACCGACAAACGATATAACGCGCGAAGAGACCAACAGTTCGAAGGACCAATGTGCGGTGCGGGGATTGCGGTAGAGATTTTAAACTTCGACTGGAGAAGTAAAGAGATGTTTATTGAATAAATGTTAAACTCTAGTATAAAGTCCACTACAACTACGTTAGCTAAGAATGTTGAAAATGTTAAATGTTATAATTATTCGAATGCACCCGGTCGCGACTGTTTCCAAAAATGCACTAACTATTATTCACTAATAATATAACTAGGTCGCGGCGATCAATGAACCGATTGCTGATTGCTGACAGTGCGCACGCGGCCTTAACGCGTGTGTTAGGTGTATTGCACCGAACAGTATGTTTGTGTCATTGTGTATAATGCATTGTTTTATTGGTATTGCCGATGTCGGTGCGTGCGGCGCAGCGCACAGCGTAATTCCACCTTCATATTAAAAATAGTAAGCAATAACAAAGGGCCGTGGCGCGCTGTGCCTACGCAGCCGGCACCGGGTTTGAATTTTTAATATAACCGGACCAAGTGAGTGTCGGAACCTTTATAGTAAGTAGTGAGAGTTATAAACTTTCTGCCAACAAACTGCTATGCAGTTTGGCAGATGTATTTTAGCATAAGTATTTCTGTACTTCTTTTGTTTGTTTTTGTGTAAATAAATTATAAAAATTAATTGTTCGCATTAGAGAAGATTTACAAGAGAAGTGGTGCCGCAAAGTCAATTCAAAGTTTACAAGATGTACTTATTGTTGCGAGGATCATTTTAATGTAAGTATGGATTAAATCCGCCAAAGAACTTTCAAGAGAACACTTCTGACCATTTTATTTTATACGTACAAAAAATACTATAGCCGTAAATCGTTTTTTTACCTATTCTCTTGGAAGAATCGGCAACTTTAGTGTTATTGTTATTGTAATGTAAAGTGAAATTGTCAGATGACAACTAACCATCGATTATGACACATTTTTTTTGTCATTATGTCTGTGGTTTATACACAGATTCAGCCGCGGCATGTAATTTACGAGAAGTCGTATCTCAAATTTTTAATAAATTATAAAAAAACATTGGAGTGATGAATTGCTGAAATATTCAAATTAGTTTCTTAAAATGCTCTATATTTTCGATAAAAAAAATAAAAAGGGGGGGTTAGAAAAAATGAACAATCCCAATTTTATAATGTATCGATAACGTTAAACATGGTACAGTAAAATTACATAAAGTTTACCATTGACAGATGGTTTGCCTTCATTTCATATTCAACTTTAACGACCTACAAATAAAGCCAATTTCAGAATGCTGTTACCCACGTTTGTTTTTGTAATAGCTACTTTATTTGTATGGTGTTAAAGTTGGAAATGAAATGAAGGCAAGCCATCTGTCAGTGGTAAACTAAAAGTAAACGTATTGTACGTACCTTGCAAGCTACCAGCAGCTGCGCCGTGGACGAGGCCACCTGCCTGGCGCTGCTGATGAGACGCTCCTCGGAGCCCGCGCCCTGGACTAGGGCGTTGGCGGCTTCCACCAGCGAGTGCGCCGCTGCTGCCACCAGCCGCGCCGCGGAGATCAGACCCTCGGACCACTGCCCGTCGTCGGAGGAGGACGTCGGCCGGCGGGCCACCTTACCCTGGAGACAACAGTCAAAACAAGTTTGGTTTGAAGTATCTTTTTCTATTTTTTATTGTTTCAACTTCAGTTTTTTTTTACTTTTACGGTCATCCCGTGAAGTCCATATATTTCATACCAAGGATGATATAGACTGGATTAGCAATCGCCGTAGTACAGATCGGCCGCGGAAAAATAGTTCGATTATTAAATCTAGATGGCGCTGATATATAGCCCGAGGGTTTGAAAGCAAAACAATAAGACTACAGATATTTCATATTACTGCAAATGAATTATTATGCAATATTTTTGAAAAATAATACATTTGTAGTAATATGAAACATCAGTAGTGTTATTGTTTTGCTTTCAAAGCCTCTGGCTATATTTCAGCGCCATCTAGATTTAATAATCAAACTATTTTTCTGCGAACGATCTGCACTAAGGCGATTGCTAATCCAGTCTATATCATCCTTGTTCATACTAAATACAAACTGAAACATAGATGCACAGAAAAAACTCCAGAAAAAAGACCAATGCTGGGAATCGAACCCAGGTCCTCGGCATTCCGTGCCGCGTGCTTACCCCAACACCACCACTGGTCAGGAGTTTACACGCAAATTTTTCCTATGCATCATACATTCCAGCCTGCCATCATCACTTATGCAGTGATACAGCGCCATCTATGTTCAGTTCTCATCGAGAAAAATCAACACTCCTTCGGAACTAACCGCTCACCCGGACAAGAGATGTCGCTACTAGGCCATACTTTTAATTAGTTTGGTTTGAAGTATCTTTTTGTATTTTTACAACAGTCAAGTTTTACATCCTACCGAGGACAGTTAAATCAAGAGGACTGTTTATGAAACTACCGTAAGACTCACACATAGCGAAAATAATAATAATAAAATAACAAAACAATAATAATATTGTGAGCGCGTTTGGCAGCCGCCGTGACGTGTGACTCCGGGAAGGGCTACGGATTAGCCCGAAAAATATCGAGTTAAACTCGTTTTAAGACGTGAGTGATCCGTTTATTTTCGCTATAGGACTGTTTATATCTTTTTTTGTTATTATGTTGGTCAGTATGGTACCTGGTCGATGAGTTCTCTCTGGGCGGCGGAGGCGGCCCGGACCAGCGCAGACGTCGCCGTGATGATGCATTTGGCCGCTTCTAGAATCATCTCGTCGAAGTTCAGGCTCTCATCAGCCTCCTGAGACAGACAAACAAACATTCAGCATTTAGCAAGTTAGCACCGTGCAAAGCACAACACGAAATATATCGGGAGCTGATAAAAGGCGTGAATCATCCAAAACTGTCAATAGGGATGTTGACGCCATTAAAAAATAATTGGATGCAACGACTCAAGTAAAAAAGCGCTTTATTTTAGCCCTGAAAAAAGATTAATTTTCGATTAACTGAAAAGTTAGATTTTTTTGTTGCTTTAAAACAAATAGATAGTTAGTTAATTGAGTTGGCGAACAAGTGACGTCATAAGTTGCTGTTGCTATTCAAACTCCATGGGAGAATTGTGTTTTGACAGCTCAAAAAAAGTACCTACGTCAGTTGATTGGTGGTGTCAACATCCCTATTTGGCGAACATCTGAAAAATACACACAATATTCAGGAATACACAACTAACCAAGTCGCTAGCGCAGCAAAGACTTATGGCACCGCAGGCGCCGAGTCTTCGGCATTAGTATGAGCATAATTAAAACTGTCAAATTCTCTTCTTTCACCGAAGTACTCTTGTCATTCTTCCTTTTTCTAGAACACGGGTACGTCGCTGCGCCACCGTCGCTGGGTAATATGTTTGATTCCCGGGTGATACAAAGAACAACCAAGAATATCAAACATATCTCAGCGCCGAGTGGCATCTTCATCATCAACGTCACAATTAGGTATTCCTGGATCTAAGACTGCGAAATCATCGATGTGCTACGTCTTTCTTCTGGCTTCTTCTTTATCATTGTTATGCTTTAAGTTTAAAATTTAAATTTGGTGTTAGCCGTAATTGGGAATGTCTAAAAAAAATTACCAGTGGTTTTTATATTTTTTTTTGTATAGAAAAGTCAATTATAAGGAACTAATTTCAATATTTTGTCATTTAGTTCTCTACTTTTTTCAAAATTAATTATTGAAACTGTTTTAGTTGATGACGTCAGATTATAATTGAGGGCTCCCACAATGCCAAATTTCTAAATCTATCTAAATGCGTACGATAAGGCAACCCCTTTAATTATTTTTTGCGTAGTGGTACACTGTAGCTAGTGTCACTTTACTGGCGCTAAAGTGCTAGATGTCAGACAGCGGGTCCAAATCAAACTCCGTAGTATAATCCACGCGTAAATTGTGAAGAATTCTAACCACACAGAATAAAGTACGACTTGAACCGGTCACGCAATTTACACCAATGTCAAATGAAGGTCATTGCTTATTTGTTATATAATAAATTCATTACATAATATTAAAATTAAATAACTACAGAAAACGAGTTAAAAAGCATTTATCTCGAAATGGTTTTCGATTTACTATACATTGCAAAAAATAGACATCCCCAATTCTTTTCTTCTCTAAAAGCGTAAATTTTTCCTTTGGTACCGTTTCGTAGCCAATTTTCGTAGCTGGCTACAAAATGGGAATCCGAAATACAAAATTGGGCCAGCGTAGTGCCGTTTGGTAACCAATTGGTAAGCTGGTGACCATCCGCGGTTACGAATCGGTAATGGAAAAGTTCCATTTTGAAGCCAGTTACGAATTGTTTTTTTTTCCCGTTTCGAAGCTGGTTACGAACTTTTAGCTACGAAACGGTACCAAAGGAAATTTTTCAGGAGCTTTGAAGTGGTCATCTTTTAGAACTCTTTTAGTTTTAGTTAAACTCGTTAGGTTAGATTTATTTTGTAACAATGCAGAATAATTAATAGATTCAGACAAGAAAGAGTTATGGCAAATGATCATTCTGGCAAATATTGGGTATTTATTATAATTCGTTTTTTTAGCATTAGAAAGAAGGTAAACGATCTTTTTATTGAAAAACACTTTTGAAAAATAATTCACAGCAAAGATGTAACAATTTGAAAGGAAATATGGTCATTTACACTCGTTTGGTTTCATAAGTAATAGTTACTATTTTTTTAAAGCTTTTTTTTTTCAATAATAAGACTCGTCCAGATTGTTTACCCTATTTCTAATGCTAAAAAAACGAAGTATAGAGCGTTTCAATCGCCACATTTATCTGGTCACATTTTTCAAGAAATGACAGATGATTCTGATACAGTTTTCAGTTATATGGTAGACGTACAGGGCCTCTAATATATAGCCGAAAGCCCCATCAATAACTACAGCCATTTCTTAAAAATGTGACCAGATAAACGCTCTAAACAATGCCCCATTACATTATGACTTTCAATATTTATGGATCCCATTATAGACCCAACTTAAGTATTTAACACATTTTTTTTTAACCTAAGACGCGCGTAATAGGGTAAATCGCCAATAACTTACCACCCTTCAATAACTGGCCCCCTCATACTGAAAATGAACTCTCTTCCCCTACAAACAGAATTCAATTTAGTCTAACGTGGCCAGTTATTGAAGGGTGACCAGTAATTAACACCTTATACTAAAAATGAATTCTATTCCAGGTGGATAGAGTTCATTTTTAGTATGAGGTGGCCAGCTTTAGGCGATTTAGCTTAGATTTAAATTCTAGATTTTATATATAAAACTAGAAAAAAAATGAGTATATACAGACCTGCACTTTCATGGTTTTCCTGGGGCGAAGGGACTCCAATTTCTTGGCAGCGGCGTCGATGGATGCGGCGGCACCCAGGAGCTCGTTCTCTGCGATTATGGTGGGATCATCGGGATCCACCCAGTCGGAGCCTGCAGCAACACACGATTAGGTCATGGACGGGGAAATATAGTCAGGGTACGGAAACCTTCGTCAGTTCATCATCAGCCTATGCTCGTCCACTGCTGGACATAGGCCTCTCCCATGGCACGCCACTGAGCACGATCCTCGGCCACTCTCATCCAGCTCTTGCCAGCCGCCTTGCGAAGCTCATCGCTCCACCGAGTCTGAGGACGTCCTACGCTACGTACCTAAACCTTCGTCAGTTATTTTATTTATTTCTCTAATAAACAGAATACATATTTTAGATTAATTATCTGCCAAACTGTCAAACTATTAGTAATCTTTTGACAATTGGGAAACGTCAATGCGATATTCTGTTTCGTTTGAAATGAAATGTTGACAGGACTGACAATTGCCTTTGTGCAAGCAAATTTGAATTTAAGGTGACGAATTCTTTCTTACCTCAACAACAAAATTCACTTCACATGATGATGGTGACTTAGTTACGCTCGATTCAAGGAAAGAGATGAAGAAGCTGTAGCATAGAATTTGAATGCAAAAGAGTGTATGGTGTACACGCGGAGCTCCTAGGTTTAACCGAATCTCGGCTTGTTATTTCTCCCGTAGCATCCATATGTCACTATGGTGCGCGCGCGGAGCTCTTAGGTTAAACCGAACCTCGGCTTGTTATCCCGTCGCCCCCGTACATCGTTATGATGCGCGCAGCGGAGCTCCTAGGTTAAACCAAACCTCTGCTTGTTACTACTCCCGTAGCGCCCGTACATCACTATGGTGTTCAGCTAAGCTCCTAGGTTAAACCGAACCTCTGCTTGTTTTGTTACTACTCCCATAGCGCCAGCACATCACTATGGTGCTCAGCGGAGCTCCTAGGTTAAACCAAACCTCTGGTTGTTACTACTCCCGTAGCGCCCGTACATCACTATGGTGCGCAGCGGAGCTCCTAGGTTAAACCAAACCTCGGCTTGTAATTTCTCCCGGCGCGGCCGTACGTATGATGCGCTCGGCGGGGCTCCTAGGTCACCTTTGAGCAGGTCGGCGGCGGCGATGATGTCCGCGACGGCGGCGGCGACGCGGCGCGACAGCTCGGGCAGCAGCCGCTTGCCGTATGATGCGCTCGGCGGGGCTCCTAGGTCACCTTTGAGCAGGTCGGCGGCGGCGATGATGTCCGCGACGGCGGCGGCGACGCGGCGCGACAGCTCGGGCAGCAGCCGCTTGCCGTATGATGCGCTCGGCGGGGCTCCTAGGTCACCTTTGAGCAGGTCGGCGGCGGCGATGATGTCCGCGACGGCGGCGGCGACGCGGCGCGACAGCTCGGGCAGCAGCCGCTTGCCGTATGATGCGCTCGGCGGGGCTCCTAGGTCACCTTTGAGCAGGTCGGCGGCGGCGATGATGTCCGCGACGGCGGCGGCGACGCGGCGCGACAGCTCGGGCAGCAGCCGCTTGCCGTATGATGCGCTCGGCGGGGCTCCTAGGTCACCTTTGAGCAGGTCGGCGGCGGCGATGATGTCCGCGACGGCGGCGGCGACGCGGCGCGACAGCTCGGGCAGCAGCCGCTTGCCGTATGATGCGCTCGGCGGGGCTCCTAGGTCACCTTTGAGCAGGTCGGCGGCGGCGATGATGTCCGCGACGGCGGCGGCGACGCGGCGCGACAGCTCGGGCAGCAGGCGCCTGCCGGGGCCGGCCAGCACGGCCTGCAGGAGCGCGCGGTAGGCGGCGGCCGCCTCGCGCCCGGCCTCCAGCGTGCGCGAGCGCAGCTCCTCCGTCTCCGCCGAGAACGCTGCCGCCTGGTAAACAAATATCACTAATATTAGTGACGTGAATGCGTGCCGATGTAGCATGTGGTTTATGGGTATTTCCAAATTAAAGTTTACCAACCGTTTCATCATCATCATCATCAGACATCCACTGCTGATAGGCCTCCCCCGAGGCGCTGATTTTCTTGTTTAAAATCACGAGTAGGTACTATTCTTAAAGAAAATGAATGCCAGCAAGTTCTGGATAATCTTCCTCCCCAGGTTAGCGGTGGCAGTGAGCTGGTGCTCCGCCGTATTCATTGGCAGAGGCTTATCTCCAGCAGCTTCTATTTGAGGGTCGACTTAACTTGCAGGCAACCAGCAACTCCTAGACAGTCTTCCTCCCCAGGTTGGCAGCAGCGGTGACCTAGTCCTGCCTGTTGCTACTCCCCGTTGTATTTTTAGGGGGATGCCTTTAACTGAGCGTTGCTCACCTTGCAGGCAGCCAGAAACTCCTGGACAGTCTTCCTCCCCAGGTTGGCAGCAGCAGTGAGCTGTTCCCTGCCGTATTCTTAGGGGTACGCCTATGACCAGCAGCTTCCACTCAAGAGTTGACCTACCTTGCAGGAAGCCAGCAACTCCTGGACAGTCTTCCTACCCAGGTTGGCAGTAGCAGTGAGCTGTTCCCTGCCGTATTCTTAGGGGTACGCCTATGACCAGCAGCTTCCACTTCAGGGTTGACTCACCTTGCAAGCAGCCAGCAACTTCTGGACAGTCTTCTTCCCCAGATCAGCGGTGGCAGTGAGCTGTTTTCTGCCGTGTTCTTTGGGAGATGCCTATATCCAGCAGCTTCCACTCGAGAGTTGACCTACCTTGCAGGAAGCCAGCAACTCCTGGACAGTCTTCCTCCCCAGGTTGGCAGCAGCAGTGAGCTGGTCTTGCTTGTTGCTGTTCCCCGCTGACACCGCTTTGGCTGTGCTGACGGTCATCTGTCGCGTGCAGCGGATCAGCTCTTCGGGCGTCGCCGTGTTCTTGGGAGGCGTGGGGTTCATCAGGATCTGTGGAGGGAGATCACGGAACGGGATGAGTTTTTTTTGTACAATATAGGCTTGCGTTTGACCGTAATCACGGCTGATGAAAATATATACGATGGAGCACGCTTGCCTAGTAAATGCTCATTCACTCTAGACTTGAAAACGGCCAGATTGTAGTGTTCAGGGAACACAGACGCCGGATTTATTTTATTTAGTTTTTGCGAGTTCTATAAGATCTACAACGGGGAATGCTCTGAGGAACTCTTTGACCTCATTCCAGCTGCGGGGTTCCATTACAGATCCTCCCGTCGTAAGCGTTCATTTCATCGACATCATGTTGATGAATGGCAGTCTTCGACGGTGCGTTTTAAGCGGTCTTTTTTGCCACGAACTTGCAAAATCTGGAACGAGCTTCCCGCTGGGGTCTTCCCATCGAGTTACGACCTGGGTGCCTTTAAGAGGCGAGTGTACAATTTTCTGCAGGGCCGACAACGCACTGGTATCGCGTAAAGCGCTGCGAGTGTCTATGGACAGTGGTGTTCAGTTAACATCAGGTGACCCACTAGTTCGTTTGTCTGGCTTCACTAACATAAAAAAAATGATTATCGTTTTAATATGTGAATGAGATTCTACCAACATAGACACAAGTTTATATCTGGAATAAACAATTTATTATTATTCTTATAGAATAAAGGATATGACACAATTAACATTTAAAATAAAAGTTTAAATAATATTATTTTAAAACAATATTATAATCACAATCGTAAAAAAAAATATTTTGTACTAAATTGAAATTAATAAAGTTAAAAATATTGTTACTGTCATGTTTACTACATTTTATTCTAGAAGAGCGGAATCTCCTGTAACATTTATATTCCAATACCTACTCGCTGCGGTCTCTAACCTTTTTGTATGTCTCTTTGGATATTGAAACAATACGTTTTCATTTAATTTTATTATTTAAAGCCTCACCTCAATCTCCTGCGAGATGGCTTCGATGGTGCTTTCGAGGGCCCTCGTGCCGCGAGTATGTTCGTCTTCCACGGCCTTCACAGTCTTCAGCAAAGACGTCACGTTCGTCACCATCACCTGAAACAGCGCTATTGTAATACGAAGCATGGGGAAGGACTCGACTCTATGAGTGACTTTGTGTGAAAAAAAAAGTTTTTAATACGAGATTTTTTGCCGGCTGTACCGTTTGTAAATAAATAAATAAATCACGGAATAATTGACACCATTGACCTAGTCCGAAACTAAATAAAACCCTGAAATTAAATGCAAAAAATCACAAAGAAAAAAATCCTAAAGTAAAATTCGTTAATTCGTATTTTTGAAGTCACTCACAGAATCGAGAAATCATAAAAGAGTATGCGGTGATACCAGTCGAGAAAAGTAAACCCCAGTGGTTCTGTGATGACGCAATATTAATATTTAAAGCTTTGGGTTGCAACTACTTCTGTTTAGGATGAGAAAAAACAAAGCACCATGCCTTAGCTGAAACCCATAAGCTTTCAACACCATGATATAAATATAACAATACATATACGTAATATACGAAGCTTTTGCATCAATATTGGACTTTTTATTGCTTGTGATATAATGAAAGCTTGTGGTTTTTGAGTTATTCACTGGACAAGCCAAGCTTGTAGTCCAATACCATGAGATGAGGTTTATCGAAATGTGTTTAGTGGGGCACGTGTATGAATATCGAAAAGTTTTCATTCAGAAACCGTAAACTTCTTACACTAACCTAACTCAATCGATTTCATACTAAATACAAACTGAAACATAGATGCACAGAAAAAACTCCAGAAAAAAGACCAGCGCTGGGAATCGAACCCAGGTCCTCAGCATTCCGTGCCGCGTGCTATTCCCCTACACCACCACTGGTCAGAAGTTTAGACACAAATTTTTCCTATACATCGCACATCTCAGCTTGCTAAATAATCACATTATGCAGTGATACAGCGCCATCTATGTTATACTCAATGGGATTCACACGATGCCGACGGTGTTTAAGCTTTCAGAAAAAAAAACTTTTCGATATTTTAATTTTAACCATTCGATAAATGAATTTTCGTTATTCAAAACGTCCGTTTAGTACTCCCTAAAGAAGTAAAACTGACCCATTTGGTGTACAGGTTACAAGATGGAGCACATTTGCAAATGTCTCTATCCTTTTGATAATGGTGTTGATTCACCCTCGAAAGCTGGATGAAAGCGGACGGTTTGAACCGCCGGGCTAGGGTAAAGGTCATGCCACACCACAACAAGACTAAACACATTTCTAGATGACACAAGACCTGGAAGTGACGGGAAGAAGTGAAGAACTTGTGTCCGAAACATAGAGATCATCAAAACAACAATTTAGATTCCAAAAACTTTTAAAATTTGATCAATACAGTGGTTGAGAGTTTACAATTTATTTATATTGAAATGGAGATATACATTTTAATTTTGTCTTTGGATCGTACGACGTCATATGCTTATTGGTTATCCGTTTATGTTTATTTACTTTGATGCTGCGAATTTATTTCCTCGCATAATGCATTGTGAAGCGTTGTACGATATACGTGTGAAATGTAGTGAATCCCCAACTCGTTTCGGTTTTAAAAAGCTCACTTCACTCGTTTTTACAAACCGGGAGCGCCGACGGAGCGTGGCCAGCGCGGTTAATAACACTGAATCAAATACGGTGTGCCACGCTGCCGGTGTGTGTCACCATATATTTGAGTCAGCGTTATAGAGCGCGCTGGGCACGCTCCATCAGCGCCCCGCGCTCCTGGTTTATTTTGGGCTGATGGTCCCAAAAGAAGATCAGCGTCGTTCGCAAGGCTGGCGCTTTGCTGATTTTTGACCATTTCGTGTATTGCGGATTTTTTTTTATTTTATCACGAATATAAATGTTTTCTTTCTTATTATCGACGGCCTATGTTTCGGACACGAGTTTAACAATAGTAAATTAATATGCACGACATCGATGTGACCCACAAGGCCATGCGTTAGTCGCAACTCTGACCGATTCTTTATTGTCCACCGCGACGTCTTCCGACTCCTTGAAGCTCTGACTCCTGACGTCCTCCAGCATACGCATCTGTTCCTCCATCCTGCTACTGGGTTTCCTCATCCTGTTCCTATACTCGACTACAGCTCTGATTCTTCTCAGCTCCTCGTCGGAAGTATCTTCCTTGTTCAATATGGCTTCGTAGAAATTCCACCAGTTGTCAATAGAACCGAATTGGTGCTCTCTGTTTTTTAGTATGTCTTCGTAGATCGACCACCAGTTGTTAGCGTAATATTCTTCTGGGTAGGTGCGAGTGAGGTCAAAGATTTCGATGCTGTTTCTAGAATTGTTGTTGTTTGTTTTCGAACGTTTCAGCGAGTTGCCATTTAGTATGGTCGAACTGCCGTAGTGGTTTATGTTCTTTGTCAGATTTTGGCTGGAATGTATGTTGAGGATCACGTTTCTGTGGTAGGAAGGCGGAGCGGATTGCGTTTCTTCGCGAGGGATACTAGGTGATCTATAGTCTCTCATAATATTCTCTTTATCGTACGTGTCCTCTTTATATTTTCGTATAATTTCTTTGTAATATCTTTCTAATAGACAGAGCTCTTCGTAAGTGTATTTGGATACGTCTATTTGAGTGTATATGTTGACGATCTCATTGATGTTAACTTTCTTCTTGCGAGCTTCTATTTGTATGTTGGATAACGCTTTTAATTGCTCTATGATAGGATCGAAACCTTTGTAGATGAAATCTTTTTTAGCGAATTCGATCAGTTTTAGAACTACATCTTCGTACTTTTTATCGTACTCTAGATCCTTTTTTACAGCTTTAGATTTATCGACATCATCGATAAACGTCTGCAACGTTTTCTTCTCTTTCTCGTATTTGTTTATTTCATTCTGGAATTCGCCTAGAACTAATTCATGGCCACTGAACCTCTCCAACTCACGTCTTGTCTCTTCCATTTTATCAATATTTCTCTTCGCTATCGCCTTCCACCATTCTGAATCATCGTTCAACAGTTTCTGAAATATCACTTTGACATCTTTGTGTACTACTTGTGGTGCGACTATCATTTCAGTCGAACCTTTTTGTTTTTCAGGACTAGTCTCAGGGCTAGGGCTTTTGTTTCCAAGACTGACTGGCCTCACTTTTCTAACTTTAAACACTGGACTCTTCAGTCTCTCTACTACTTTAGGTTTAGGCGCGGTTTGTATTGTCCTAATAGTCGTTGTAACTTCTTTGACATCAGTCTCTACTTCAGAGTCCATATCTTCAATGACTTGAGAGAGCCTCTTCATTTCATTATCCAGGTCATCGTTGGCTCTCAATCTGAGTTTCATCACCAGTTTCCTATCACCCTCCGCCTTATCATCTAAAACAACGAACAGATCCACCAATTTCTTCACTTCACCTAGCGAGATGTTTTCTCCATATTTGAGTACTCTCCAATCCATATCAACTAGACTGTTCTTCGCTGCCAGATTATATCTCAGATTCAGGTCTTCATTGGCCTTTCTTTTAACAACATTCTTCATTAACCCTTCTATGTACGCTATGATTTCTTCGCAGTTATCGTGGAAGACTGAAGGGGATACATCGTCATCTTGGCTGCTGTAGTCTAGGAGTTTGATTAGTTCTTCTTCCTGGTCGGATTGGAACAGGTCGGTTTCTGAGTCTGCTGAGTTGTACTCAGATTTGAGTGTGAGCGAGCGGCGCTTGGCGGGGAGAGTAGCGGCGCGGGCTGGGAGGCTCCAACGCTTGTCGGAGAGACGCTAGTGGAAACAGTGGATGTTAGGGCTTCGGTGACATTAGAGACATCTTTATACGATCGAAAAATAGTATGTCTCAGTCAAGATTAGCTTTAACCTTTTGAACGCCAGCTCGGTTATAGACGACAATACGGTAATACAAAAATGAACCTACCCGCATCCGCATAAGAATCAATTTTGTTCGTAGCAAAAACGATGTGTGACGTTCAAAATGTTAAAAAGAGATGGACGATGAACATCAACGCTCTAATCGTCTGTCTCCATTTTTACTATCTTTATTTCACGAATCGCATTTAACAATGTTCTATTATCAATTTTAGTGATCTTTAGAAGCCCATTGATATTAAAGTTAATAAATGGAAAAGATCGTGAACAGTGGCGGGATTCGAACCCGAGACCCGTCCTTCCCGAGCCACAGTGACATTGTGACGTCAAGAATTTTTCCATTCTCCGGTAAAAGTCCAATATTGAGACGCGAAAAATAACCTAAACACACACATTTAGCCCAAAATAAAGCAAATCAACAAAACGCAATTACACCAAAACCATTACACCATTTTAATTATTAGTTAACACTAATCCCAAATTATTAACACCATACGTAATCCAGGGAATCGAACCCTTTCAGTTTTTCACTTTTAACCCGAATACGGCGAAAGTTATTATTTTGTTTAAAACCCACTACAAAACCTTTCGTTTATAATCACAACCAATCCGGGATTGATTCACGCAAAATATTTCATTCCATTCATGCCGTGGTCTCGTGCGATCGGTTCTCTAACATAAGTATCCACTTTTATTGCAGTTAGTATGGAAAAATGGATACTTATGTTAGGGAATCGACTATACCACGGCCGCTGCAATGTCGCCGAAAGATCGAGGTAATTTTAACATTAGGTATTTTGCACGATGAGACCAGCTATCGCTCTCAACGAATTAGCTTTCAACGGATTATTTTATTTAACTATCATAGCAGCAGATTCAACTAGGAAAAGCTGTCAGTGTTTCCACAGCCACAGGGATCATTTTAGATTTAATTTCTTGATTTTGTCATATTATTTCATATCCCGCGGATTTTTTACTGTGTAAGAACAAAAAAATTGGCTAGCTTTCTATGCTGTGAACATTTCGAAAAATTCCTTTTGTATCTTTGTGATCCTCAAGGAAAATGTCTGCCACAACTCTCTAGCTCTAGTAGTTTTGGCTGTGCGTTGTGTCCGTCAGTCAGTTATTTACGGTATTTTCCTATTTTTATATTATAGGTATATGTAGATTTATTATTACACGATGAAGTCCCGGAAGTGGTTGTGATTATGGATGAAAAAAACCCGATCATTTATATCACTATACACCTATATATACAATTCTATTTACACCGCGCATGTAAAGAAACGTATTAAAAAATACAAGATCATTTTTAGTCACCATACAAATTTCGATATGTCACTCAGTATCGTCTGAACATTGTCCTCGCGAGTCTCGACTGTCTAGTAGTCTAAACCAAAAAGTACGTCGATAATTATTAAGCGACCAAACTAAAGTGTACGCCAATTACAAATATTGCATTTGGCTGGTTAACCCGACGCCATAACTGTTACTTGCTCATGTTTGTTCACATTTAGTTAAGTATGTATGTATGTATGTATGTAATATATTTATTCATAAAAAGTTACACTTTCATTTAAACCATGCCCCGCAAAACTGCTTACGCAGTTTGACTGCAGGTAACTCGCTTTATATAAACATAGCTTATAAATTATTAAAATAGATTAACCTTTCGTATGCCGGAATTTAAAAAAAAAAGTCGTGCATTCTAGCCTCAACAGTTTCATATAAATCCAATGATACAGATTTTAAAAAAAATACAAAAAGAAAGCCTTAAATTGGGTACGGATCCGGTACAAGGCATACGAAGGGTTAAATTAATACAATTTAATCTATTTTAATAATTGACCCTGGGGCCACAATGGACCAGAGTTGTGGATGACAGAGCACAGTGGAGACTGTTGGAGGAGGCCTATGCCAGAAGGCACACCAATATTAGAGATATTTTGTAACTATTTTGTAACTATTTGTAAAGTGTTAAGTAATTTGGAAATAAAGGGCATTATTATTATTATTATTATACATAAATGGTTACAACGAATTTAACAAATTTTTTTTAAGTAAACTTTTAAATTTAGCAAGTGTAGGCTCACGTCTTATGTCCTCGGGTAAACTATTGAGTAAGTATGGGACTCGTTTTTTTAACGTTACCTAACCTAACGTTTTTTAAGTACCTAAACATTTCTAGCATATAAAAAACTACTAATAGATTTTTTTTTTAAATGATGGGCCTTTTTGCGATCTTTGATGTTGAATCACATAAAACATTTGAATCATCATCATTCATCATTATGCACGTCCACTGCTGGACATAGTGCTCTCTCCAGTGGCACGCCACTGAGCACGATCCTCGACCACTCTCATCCAGCTCTCGCCAGCCGCCTTGCGAAGATCATCGCTCCACCGAGTCTGAGGACGTCCTACGCTACGTTTGCCGATCTGTGGTCTCCACTCAATTGGGAATGTCTAAAAAAAATTAGCAGTGGTTTTTGTATTTTTTTTGTATAGAAAAGTCAATTGTAAGAAACTTGTTTCAATATTTTGTCATTTAGTTCACTACTTTTTTTAAAATTAATTTTTGAAACTATTTTGGTTGATGACGTCAGATTATAATTGAGGGCTCCCACACTGCCAACTTTCTAAATCTATCTAAATGCGTACGATAAGGCAACCACTTTAATTATTTTTTGCGTAGTGGTACACTGTAACTAGTGTCACTTTACTGGCGCTGTCAAAGTGCTAGATGTCAGACAACGGGTCCAAATCAAACTCCGTAGTATAATATACGCGTAAATTTTGAAAAATTCTAACCATATAGAATAAAGTACGAATTGGACCGGTCACGCAATTTACACCAATGCCAAATTAAGGTCATTGCTTATTTGTTATTTTATAAATTCTTTACATAATATAAGAACTAAATAACTACAGAAAACGAGTTAAAAAGCATTTATCTCTAAATGGTTTTCGATTTACTATACATTGCAAAAAAATAGACATCCCCAATTCTGTTATATGGCCGGCCGATTGCCACAGCGGACTGGTTAGAGCACTTTACCAAAATCGGAATTTCCTTGTAGCAAAATATCCGTTAGCATTTTTTCTAAATGCTTTTTTTCTCGCTATGGTTTTTTACTGAAGCTTATTCTCACAATCGCGTTTTTTTCCCAACTTTAATCGACACAGAAACGTAGGTAGGTTTAAGTTATGTTAAGTTTTCATCGGCCCGAAGGGCAAAAAGCACATAGAACACACTGGTTATGTGTCAATTCAAATTGGGAAAAAACGCTTGTGAAAATAAGCTTCAGTAAAAAACTATGATGAGAAAAAAGCATTTGGGAAAATCTGCGAACGGAAATTTTGCTAGGAAATTACGATTTCTATCCAGTCCTTCAGCGTGCTAATGCGGTGGGCTATGTAAAAAAAATAGTGCGTGCAGTTCCTTCGCGCGGAAGAAGTGAAACTTCGTAATGTGGAAGTGAAAAAGGCACTTATACATCAATATGAACCTTATTGCAATAACCTAAAGAACTAAATTTACTTATGCATCTATGTGTTTAAATTACTCACTAGATGGCGCTTTTATCAAGTCTCATAAATTTGCACAGACAGTATGAGTTCTTTTTTTTTTTATAAAAAAATAGGCTTACGTTTGGCCTCAATCTCGCTTGATGGAAGGCGAAGATGGTACATGCTTACCTAGAAGGTGTCTGTTCACTTTGCACTATCGAAGTTTTTAACATCCGTTAGTATACAATGCGAGATGTTGTACCAAGTGTACTTGCTTCGGCAGTACATATACTAATGCTTTCATACCCCCTCCATGGTAGCGTTAAACGTTTAACGCAACCTTGTTGGAAGTCGCAAAGTTTCACTTCAAAAAATTGGATGGTGACTTTAAAATGATCTTGTACCCACTCGACCACCGTACCACGGGAACGTATCAAAATATATAAAGTTTAAAACGAATAATGGACGAAAAACATAATGGTCATAATACATAGTAAAATTTTCCATGAAACTATTGATTGAACGAACTTTTTCAATCGTGTAATCTACAGATTGGTTTAGGTTAGGTTAGGTATATTTTATGAAAATCCTGTAGAGTTGAGAATTTCCATGAAAATTGCTTTATATCAAATGACCATTATGTATGGTCAAGTGCAAAAATAAGTATCGATTTAATCCTCCCATCGTAACATACCTATACCTTAATTCTAGGACATAAGAGCTATGGGACATATTTATGAGCAAGTTGTGTGCACCCATATTTTTACACTCGACTGTATTTCGTCCATTATTAGTTTTAACCCCCGTACCACACGCTGTTGCCGCTCACCTTGGCAGCGTGCTTCAGCCGCTCCATGTCGGGGTGCGCGACCTGCTTCCCGCTGGCGGCGGTGGTGGCGGCCGCGAGGTCCCGCAGCGCGGCGCAGACGTCGCGCGCCGCGTGCAGGAGCAGCACTTGCGGCTCGGGGGACGACGAGCCCAGGGACATCGCGCCCTGCTTCACCACCTCGCACAGTTGCACTGGGGACGACTCGGTTTGGTTATGGATTATAAAAGCAAGGTCGGCTAAAGGGGCAATTTATACGTAAATAAATTTTTGGTAAAAAACTCATTTTTAAAGCAAGCTTTTTAGGGAACGTACCCATACTACGTGACCCGTTTAGGGGGTGGGAGGGGGTCACCAAAAATACCACGCCTAGCCACGGACGGGGGGGAGGGGGTTTAGGTTTTCATCACGTAGTCAACAAACTCTAGTCCTTAGTCTACCTATAGGCAAATCTCGCAAATCTATATTAATAAAAGACAAATATGAGCCAAATTATTATTTTTTAACTTTCTGTTTGCAAAAAATGATTTAAAATCATATTTATAAATTACTACGTGAAAACTAAAGGGGAGGGGGGGGGGGGGGTTTGTCTTGGAAAATACTACGGGCGGTCACCGAAGGAAGGGAGGGGGTAAAAAATTGCAAATAAGGGGTCACGTAGTATGGGTACGTTCCCTATAACTGTCTCTAGTTTTAGTTTACTGTACTTTCATTATACTGTTTTAAACTTTCGTTATTTTCACACATAATTACTAAACTAAACGGGACTTATCACGCAATAAATATTTATTTATTTACCTAGACGTTTCGGCCACATTGCAGCAACCGTGGTCACTAGTTAAGTCACGAGTGTGTCGTGTATCGTTGTACTTGCATTGTCATCTAACTTACATAAGTATACCGAAAGTAAGAAGAAGTAGTTTCAAGTGAATCCGACCAAAAATTCGACTCCCAAGATTTGACCCGTACTTACATAGATACATTGCAAGTTAAAAATAAAGCTTGTAAAAATTAATCTCCATTAGAAACGCTTCTTACTAATATTATAAATTCGAAAGTTTGTATGGATGGACGTCTTGATGTATGGATGTTTGTTACTATTTCATGCTAAAACGGTTTGACGGATTCTGATGAAAGGCAAACAGATAGTTTATAAATAACCTGGATCAAATGTTTTTGCTATGCTTTGGCGATCAATTAATACATTTGGTACAGTCGGTTCCCTAACATAAGTATCCACTTTTCTATGCAGTTAGTATGGAAAAGTGGATACTTAAGTTAGGGAACCGACTGTACTTTAATAAGTTTTTAAGCACTGTCATGATTAAAATAGATTGAATAAATGAGGATAACCAAAGAACCCACCGAATAGCGTAAGGTCGTGGGTTCGCGGCCGGGCTACACCCAAGCTCTCTCTGCTAGATCCTGCCCAGCAGTGGGACCTATAGGCAATAGATGAGACTCACCGATCGTGGTGACGGAGTTGTGAGCGGCGTGAGCGAGCTGTTCCTGAGTGCCGGCAGCGCCCCCCACCAGGGTCTTGGTGTCTTCCACCAGCGTCTTGGCTGTCTTCAGGATGTTCTCGCGGTGGTCCGAGAAAGTGTCGTTCTCTTTCTCAGAGTGCAGAGTGCCTGGGGAGGGAGGGAGATGGGTTAGTGCTTCTATAGCCTAGTTATACTGCCTTCCTGATGAGGCGTGTGCATGACAGGCTGACAGCACCAACAGCCTTGTGCGTAAAATGTAACGTTTCTTGCCGATAACTTCCCGCCTCCCAAGGTTTTTTACCTTGAGATGGAATAGGTTTTCTATTTAAAAGTTGAAGACCTTTTAAAAGGTCTTTGAGCGCTGGAGCATAGTAAGTTTCCTTCTATTTCACAATTCGAAATACGTTGCTGATTACATGAGTTCCATGTAAAATTGGCTACGTAATTTATAATAAACCAACTATCAACCAACCTCTAATCAACCATGTTTTGTCTGTATTATGCAGTGCAAATAAATAAAGTTACCAGAATGAAAATGTCAACTTCCTGTCTGGAATTGCTTTATTTATGAAACAAAATAGCTACTATAGCTAAAAAAAGTGCATTTTGAGGTTATAAACTTGTTTACTAAATAAAGACAAGCATGAATGAATGCAATATACAGGATGGAAACGATAAGTGATCTCACTCGATTATTTCTGAACTATTCAAGATATCGAAAAACTGGTTACTGATCCTGAAAGTGCTTCACGAGCTCTATCACACGGTATCATTAACAGATTACAGGATAAACTGGATCTATTCGAAAATTCAATGTTTCCAGCTTCCGTACATTTAGTACAGCTACATGGCACTCAGTGGCGTGCCTAGGGTATCAGGCTATGGCAAGCCGAGAGATATGTTTTAGTATTTTTTTAATTTAATGTAGGTAAATCCATCTTGTTGCCGCTTTACTCAGTTTGGGCAAGCTTACCAAAGCACACTTCATTCTATTACTAGACCGAATTTTAAATTTTACAGACTCATTCTCACACGCAACGCACTAAAACAAGAATACCTATTTATTTTGTAATTACATAAATTCACGCATTTTACAACGCCTTGCATGGTTTGGTCCACGATTCGATATAAACAATCGTGAAGTTATTCATCTCGCCCGCGCACTCGCGTTCTAAACCAAACGCAGCAAACTTCACACCGTAAGCCAGATTCAAAATTGCAAAGAAAGCGCTATATATGCAGCTATACATAGATATTTACAAAACTAACGTTTTCCTAAGTATGAAGAGAGCGTTTCGAAGCCCCGTAAAAGCCCACAAGAGCGAGCGAGATGTCATGCTATTTATAACGTCGCTACTATCGCCTATCGCCGCGTCGGCCGCCGTACAGCGCCGCTGGGCCGCGCAGCGGATTTGTTATGCAATTCTTGGTATTTTACGTAAAATAAAGCGCGTTATTATGAAAGTGATTTTATTAGAACTTTTTTCGTTTGGACGAGGTTTGGCTTTTATTTTAAATCTTGATTTGAGATTTATAAGGCAAGCCCGGCTTTTGGGCTTCTATGTAAGGATCGCCACTGATGGCACTCATCTCTTGATAATACCATAGCAAGTAAAGCCTAAAACCAATGTTTTCAAATAATTTTAAGGGGCTATCCATAAATTACGTCACACCAATTTCGATCAATTTGGACTCCTCCCGCCTTGTCACACTTGTTACTAAGAAAATCGCCATTATTTTGTTCTAGCGTCACAGATCGCTTGACACGCCCTCCCCCTCTCTAAATGTGTGACGTAATTGATGGATGGCCCCTAAATGGGCCAATCTGTCCGCGACATTTTTCAAACAATTGCAGATTTTTGTAAGTAAACATGTTTTTCTGTAATTTAATAGATGGTGTACAGTCGAGTTCTCCAATATCCGTACTGCCAACATTTCATAAATATCTATACATAGACCTTATTACGGTAACATAAGGTCTATGTATAGATATTTATGACAGGTTGGCGATGCATATATTGGTGAACTCGACCGTACATGAATACATGCTATCCTACGTAAGTTTAACCTATTAAACCGTGAAATATCTTGTTGGAAGTACGATTTTTTGGTAACGCCAGAGACAATTTTGTTAACGCAGGAGACGCCCAAAGTGTCGGTGTAAAAGTTGATTGGCCCAAATAAGAATGTAATTTCAGGATCAGTAACCAGTTCTTCGATATCACTTATCGTTTCTACCCTGTGGACTAAAGCGTCCGAGTCAGGATTCTGACGATGGTCTCACCGGCGCTGGCGAACAGTATGGTGGTGTCGAGGTCGCCGATGATGGCGGCGATGGTGGCCGCCGCGTCGATGCACGCCTGCGTGCCGCGTGAGCCCGCCTGCAGCGCCGCTAGGACGGAAACCACCTGGACACAATAAACAAGATTGATAGGTATAAAGAAAGGAAGAAAGAAGATATTTATTCACTTTTACAAGACACACAAATACAAGAAAGTACACACAATTTTATACAATAGTAGATTGTTCAACAAGGGACTAAAACAAGCCATAATGACACAAGATATTTTGGATATAATTCGCGTGTCATTATGGTAGTTTAGTCTCGCGTTAAACACTCTACTTTTCACTTTGAATGCGAGGAAAAAAACGATGTTTTATACAAATCTACAATATTACTTTTATACAACGTACGCTCAATACAAGCAATGGACGTCTGTTCAGAATTCAAATAGCAATAAAATATGTTCCGCGGTTTTTTTTTATGAAGTGACGCTTTAAATGTTTGCATATTTAGCCAACAGATTCAAATTTGAAAATTATTTTAAAGCTAATTGGACTTAAGTATGCATAATAAAATGAATTCATCCTTAATATAATTAAATAGATTAATATTCGTAATTATTCATCGTGTTTCACGAAATTATTATTTTTTTTAATATTTTTGCATATGACTAAAGTAAAATTTTAAGAGCATGAGAAGTGAAAATAAACAAAGATAACAAACAACGGAGTAATAAATAATGTACATACACAATTCTGCATGTGTGTCCCCGCAAAAGTGAATCAGATATAAATAAATAAATAAAATAAATAAATAAATATTAGGGGACAATCTTACACAAATCGACCTAGTCCCAAACTAAGCAAAGCTTGTACTATGGGTACTAGACGACGATAAACATATTTATATAGATAAATAAATACTTAAATACATAGAAAACATCCATAACTCAGGAACAAATATTCGTGCTCATCACACAAATAAATGCCCTTACCGGGATTCGAACCCAGGACCTCTTGCTTCGTAGGCAGGGTCACTACCAACTAGGCTAAAGCGGTCGTTCAAATAAATATATATCACGGGACAATTCACACCAATTGACCTAGTCCCAAAGTAAGCTAAGCAAAGCTTGTGTTATTGGTTACTAGGCAACGGATAAACATACTTATATAGATACACATATACTTAAACACATATTAAACACCCAAACCCGAGAACAAACATTCGTATTTTTGATACAAATATCTGCCCCGACGCGGGAATCGAACCCGGGACCTCAAGCTTCGTAGTCAGGTTCTCTAACCACTAGGCCATCTGGTCGTTAGATATAAAGTATCTTTTTGTATTTTTTTTTATTTTTCAACTTCATTTTTTTTATTACTTCTACGGTCAAAAAAAAATTCATATAAATCTCATACTAAATACAAACTGAAATATGGGTGCACAGAAAAAACCCCAGAAAAAAGACCAGCGCTGGGAATCGAACGCAGGTCCTCAGCATTCCGTGCCGCGTGCCATTCCCCTACACCACCACAGGTCAGGAGTTTAGACACGAATTTTTCCTATACATCCATATCTCAATCTGTAATGCTGAGGACCTGGGTTCGATTCCCAGCGCTGGTCTTTTTTCTGTGAATCCATATTTCAGTTTGTATTTAGTATGAAATATATGAACACAACATAATATTGTGTTGTCAGACAATATCTTACGCTACCCCCCTCTAACGCCCTCAAACGTAGCAGTTTGGAAGAATATTTATGTAACAGTACAGTCGGTCAAAAATATGGTCTACCACCCTACGGTTGAAGTTCATTTGCACGTCATGATACAACAAGGTCGATTTTCCTTTGCAATAATATGATGACAGTGACTAATGACTACAGATATCACACATACACACACACCCACTCAGATGCATACACTCAGACTCATTGCACTTTTTTCTTTTTTTTTATATATTTTATATACGTAATAATAATAATATATATTTTTTTTATTTCTCCGTACATTTTTAACCAAATAATCGCGAGTTGCGACCGCCCCTCTTCTAGGGACCAGTCTGAAAACCAGCGCTGGGCGTCGTGCCTAGCATACGCTGAGATTGGGACCCATTGCCTAGCCTAGCAGTACCTAAGTTTAGCATACTTAGTAATTTTTGTAGTGTTTTTAGTTTTACTTATCCTATTTTGCTTTTTTTTTTATTTTTTCTTTGTATTGATTTAGGTTTTGGCAATAAAGATTTTTTTACTTTACTTTAATGACTTACTCAGTTAGAAATGTCGACCTTAGCAATATTTAGATCTCTATCTCATAGAAACTATTGTCAAAACTGGTAAACCACTTTCTTGGCCGACCGTACCTAAGTTGTAATTAAAATAAATAAATTAAAAAAATAATAATGACATTTTGGAGGCTATGTTTGTTAGGCTGTAAATTCCTATGCAATTCGGAGTCCATAATGGCGTGAAGCAGCCTACCATGCTGCGTTTCGTATGGTCAGTGTGAGCGCCGGGGGCCTAATACCTCTCCCCCTCCTCTATTCCCTTTCCTTTTTCCTCTCCCTTTTAGGGCCGACAACGCACTGGCATCGCGTAAAGCGCTGCGAGTGTCTATGGGCAGTGGTGATCATTTAACATCAGGTGACCCACTAGTTCGTTTGTTTGGCCTCTCTAACATAAAATAAAAAAAAATGTACAAAGTTTTTGAGAAATGCTCGGATATGGGACCAATGAGGTGCTATTGAAAGTTTCGCGAAAGGCTGAAAGGGTTTCCAAGGAAAGTTTAGTCTCACCTTCTCGCTGACAGTTCGCGAGCAATCGGCGACGAGCCGGCGCGCTTCGCTCCCTCCAGTCAGCCGGCACTCGCCGCCCGCCTTGATGAGCTCTGACGACGCCTCTCCCAGTTCCACAACTGCTACGCGGATGCTGTGGGAAAAGTTTACAGTTAGTATAGGCTGAGTGGACATATAACATTGTCGGTTACCGTGTTTTTTTTTCTTAACATTTTTTAACTTTTCTGGTTTAAGTCACTAAATAAGAAACTAATGTAAATTAATAATTTAATTTAATAATATTTCACTGGCATTATAAAATTTGTAATATGATTAAATAAGAAAAAAAAAAACTCAATACTTAATTCTCCATGTATATGCTTTGATCATTTATAACTGAAGATACACATTGCCGAACAAAATCCCCTTCAAAAAGTGTCCGAACTTTTTTATTTGTTTGCATAACAATTAAAATCATCACCTACACAGAAATTTGAACCTAGTCTTTACTTCATTACAGTCGAATTTCGGTTGACACTTGACAGCTAAACTTGACAATTTCACGCAACGTACTGAGAAAAAAGAAGGCCACTTTTATCAAAGTGGCGCTCATTTGGCTCGGACATTTTCGGGCGCGCGACTGTGGATCTACAGTTATAATTGATCAAAGTGTATATGCCGTAATGTTTGGCTGAATGCGTATGTGTTCCATTGACAGCCAATGCCTTTATTTTTTTAAATTCATATCTACCCTAGGGAAGAAAATAATAGTTATCCTCCCGTATGTCAGATATGATTTGCCTCACTTTCCAAGTATGAGAGATGAAAATTAAATTCCTTGACTATACAGTCAAGGTCTATCTATACAACTCTATGTCACTAACCATAAGGATGGTCGCATATATTTGACGCGATGGCCGTATAGACAGAGGCCGTATAGAAGAGGGTACGACAGCGCACAACAAGCATCTGTTTTAATTTCCTCTTAATGTTAAATTAATTAAACTAGTTTAAAACAGTGTTTCATCAAAATAACTATAACATTAATATACCTAGTAAATCAAAGAAAGTGAAAGTGAAAACATAACTTAAAAATTCATAGTATTTCTGAAGAAATAAGCAAAAACATTCTATTGATGGAGTCATCATTTGAAGATATTTAAGTACAGTGGCATTACGCGTAAGTGACGCGATTTGCACGGCGCTTACGTCGTTCTTCTCGCGAACTATCAACATACTCGATCAATTTTTACCGATTTGTTTGAATGTTGGCTGTCTAAATTTCAACTTACGGTCGTTGTGTTTTAATGGCATAAAGCAAGCAAAAGACACTCACTACAATACTAGATGATGGCGCTTGTATGTGCTACTTGCAGTTCTAAAATACAGAATAAAGAATTTCTTAAGTGTTCAAAATGTACACATATCTACGATTTACGTTGTGCACGGAAGTCTTTAAGCCTTTTCTTTCTTATGTCAACGGACATTAAAAAGACATGGACCTGTTTGTCCTGCCGTCCTAATCAAAACAACACGAATGAGAATACAAATTCGACTAAAAAAATTATTTGCAATATGTATAAGCCAGATGAGCAGAACATAACGCTAAGGAAAAAATCTCCAACTACTGACGACAGTGCTATGAGCACGCCAACTATGTCAACCTGTTCTTATACACTTTTGGAAGAACGTACTAAATCACCAAGTGTACCGATAAAATCTAAATCCATCGAATTTCTCTTACGAACAGATTCCCCTGAGAACACTTACCTTTTTTCCGAGGACGAGTTATCCAAAAGTCTTGAACTAACAAACGATCTGGACATTGTAACAAAGTTAAAATCGGAAATCGATGCACTGAGGATTAACCTAGCGAGCACTGAACAAGAACTTCATAACACGATTATAGAGAAAAATGAATGTATGAGACAAATTGACAAATTAGTGCGTGAGGTAGCTGCGCTAAAAAATATATGCAGAACTCCTCAAAACTCAAGAGTGGATCATGAAGGCTCCAAGTTCGCTGACATCATCGTGGATGGTGCCTGCAAATCAAATCCGGAATGCTTAGTACAGATGTCCTGTTTGGAAGTTAAAATTGAACAGCTTCAAGATGAATTACTTGTTGCGCAAAGTGAAATTAGTAACTTAAATGAAGTCATCAAAGAGTTGGAACTAAAAATAACATTACCAATACAACCAGAAAAACCAGATGTTAACCACTATCACATAATCAGAGCACAAAATTCAACAGAGTGTAAGAATCAGAATAAATTATGCATAATAACCAGCAACAAAAGATACAGAATACTACAGAATACGGAAAGAAACCATGTTCTTAATCAATTTCAACGCTGTCATTACATTACTCCTCATGTTGGAATCAAAATTTTGCTTAAAGATTTAAAATCTAAACTTACTGGATACACAAAAGAAGATTTCTGTATTATTTTGCTAGGCGAGATTGATTTTTTTAAATCCATTGATTACTCCGAGCTTGTTCAAAATATGCGAAGTCATTTACAGGAAATAACTCACACTAACGTAATAGTAGCTGCTCCCACATATATTTGCGGTTCTCCCCTATATAACTATAGAGTCGAGTTGTTTAAAGATCTACTCTGTCGTGATATGTCAACTTATGAATATGGAATCTATTATGACTCAAACCTTAAATTGAGTCTTAATAATTTTTCTGACTTTTCTGGGAAAATTCTTAACAGTGGAACACAAAATGTTCTACGAAATATTGCAGAAATAATATTAAACTTACAAAAACCGATAAATAGCTGCCAAACAATGTGTGATAACAGCGTACCAGTCTGTCTTGACAGTGACCCAGAATTAAACAGATCATCATCGTTTTTTCGTGTATAAACACATAAACATACTACACCAAAACATATCTGGTCTCATAAGTAAGAGTGACGAGCTGGCCGTACATTTGGAAGAGCTGCGAAGTAAGGGAAGTGATGTCGACGTTATATGTATAACTGAACACAATATGACACCAGAGAGAGAAGAATTCCTGAAAATATCCAATTTTAACCTAGTTACAAGCTATTCACGGCCTAAGAAGAGAGGAGGTGCTTGTATTATGCTAAGACCTGGACTTAAATATGCAGTAGTTAAAGACATAAAAAATATGTCTAAAATGTGTATTATTGAATGTTGTGCTATATATTTGTGTGAACATGACATTAACATAGTATGTCTGTATAGAGTGCCTGGGACTAGTTTTGATATCTTCATGAATACTCTTGAACGTATTTTAAATAGATGTACGTTAAAAAACCAAAAAGTTATTATATGTGGAGACTTTAACATTAATTTTTTGATAGAAACTCCAAAATGTCGTGAACTACAGTATCTTTTAATGAGTTATAATTTGACAGTAGCTATAAAAGAGCCAACGAGAATTAGCAGTGGTACTTGTATAGATAATTTTGCTCACAATGTTAAAGGTTCTAAGGCACAGGTAATTGAATTGGCTTTATCAGACCATGCCGCCCAACTTTTAAAATGTCCCGTGAAAAGAACATGCTCAATTAAGTCATGGAAAATTAAACGTCGAGATCTTTGTAAAGAAAATATAAAAATATTTAGAGAACACATAGCTAATTTGACTTTCAATGATATACTTGCTTGTAATGATGCTGATGAAGCTTACAATGACTTCATGGACCTTTTCCAATGCATTTACGATCTTTGTTTTCCATATAAAATATTATCTAAAAGTACTATAGTAAAGCACAAATGGATGTCAAGAGGTATCAGGTTGTGTTGTAGAAGAAAAAGGAATTTGTTATGGCAGTATAGAACACATAAAAGTATGGCCAATAAATTAACTTTTAAAACGTATAGTGATAGACTAAGAAATATAATTAGACTCACGCAACGTTCTCAAAATGACTATTATATAAAGACTGCAAAAAATAAATCTAAAGCAACATGGAGAGTAATTAACCAATGCAAAACTATCCTGTATCGTGAACCAATATCTAAACTTACCATAAAAGGGAAGAGTATAATAAATCCCAAAGATATTGCTAACACTTTCAATGATTTCTTTATTGGTGAAATAGAAAGTACCTCTGCTGACCTAGCCAAAAAATACATATATGATATACCCAGTAATCTAAATTCTATATTTCTAACTCCAATTTCACCCGATGATGTACATAAAACCATGATGAGTCTAAAAAATACAAACAGTACAGGCTTTGACGAGATAAATACGCTGGTCCTAAAAGAAGTAAGTTGTCAAATTGCAGTACCATTGAGCCACATAATTAACCTGAGCTTTGCAACTGGAGTTTATCCGAGTAAACTAAAGTTGGTCATTGTTAAACCTCTATATAAAAAAGGTGAAAAGGACGTGGCTTCAAACCATCGTCCGATTGCTCTATCGTCCGTTTTCTCGAAAATTTTTGAGAAAATAATGTATCAAAAAATTTATAACTTCCTAGACAAACATCAAATCTTAGTTAAAGAACAAAAGGGGTTTCGTAAGCACACCTCAATTAACATGGCAATCTACGAACTAGTTAAAAGGTCTATAACTAATCTTGACAAAAGGAATCTGTCATGTGCAATCTATATGGATATGACCAAAGCATTTGATTATGTAAATCATCAACTGCTTCTAAAAAAACTGAACCTATATGGAATTAGGGGCAATTGTCTAAAGCTCATTGAATCCTACTTGGAAAATAGAGAACAATATACCGAAATAACTAGAGTATGTAGTGCTACTGGGAGGGAAGGGGTCTACAAATCACACCGTAGGCTAATTAAATTCGGTGTACCACAGGGTAGTGTATTGGGACCACTTCTTTTCCTTGTGTACATCAACGACATCACCAAGTCTACTCAGCACCCGATGATGCTTTTTGCTGATGATAGTACTATTTTTGTAGAATCCCATAGTAACTATAATTTGGAAAATGAAATTAATTCAGCTATTAAGAATGTTGTTGAATGGTTAAATTGCAATAATCTGAAAGTAAATTTAGCAAAAACTAGCATAATGTACTTTACACAGAGAAAGGCAGTACCAAGTCTAAACATATCCTACGAAAATACGTCTGTGAATAGAACTTTTAATACAAAATTTCTAGGACTCCATATTGACAGTAACATGTCATGGGAATCACATTCCATGGAAGTGTGCAAAAGGCTGTACAAGTTTTCTTTCGCTCTTTACAAACTGTCCAAAACAAATGACTTGAAAACTGTATTAGCAGCGTACCATGGCTATGTCAATTCAAACTTGAGATATGGAGTCATTTTTTGGGGCAATTCGTCTTGCAGAGATATTTTATTTCGAGCACAAAAAAGATGCATACGAGCAATCTGTAAATTAAAACCGGCTGAAAGCTGTAGCTCATTTTTTATAAAACTAAAACTGTTAACACTACCAAGCCTATACATATTGGAATGTTGTATGTTTGTAAAGTGTCACCCTGAATTGTTTCCTGAAAGAAAAACTACATATTATGCATCCAACTTGCGTCCAAGAAAGCATACGGTGCAGACGAATAGATGCAATACTGCCTTGATGGCTAAAAGTATTATTGGCATGGCACCGAAATTATTTAATAAGCTTCCTGAACCACTCAAGGCAGAAAACACAAATAGGTTTAAATATCTGTTGACGAAACGCTTAATTGAAAAGTGCTATTATAGTGTAAATGATTACTTGAATGACATTGCTTAGGTTAGTTGTTCTTCTTGTGCATCCTAATAATAATAACAAGATAATTTACATTTATTTTTAATTTAAATTTAATTTTGATTATTGGTTTTTTTTGACATTCTGTTATTGTTTTGATTATTTGAATTAGTGTATCCGATCTTAGTACTGTTAACTGACATTGTTTTTACCTATCCTCTATATTTCGACGCCGGCAGGCACATCATAGCTTGTTCTCTTGCATGGTTATCAATATCACCTAAATGTACCTATGTTGACGAAATAAATGAATTTGAATTTGAATTTGAATTTGACATTTATGCCTTCGACTGCACGTATGTAAATAAAAATAGTATACCTAGCGTGGAACAGCGAATAAATAATTTTCATCTCTCTTGTTTGGAAAGTTGAATTTTCATAGGTGCCGGGTGGAAAATTGCGTTTTCATCTCAAGGGTGGAAAGTTTTTTTTTAATTTTTACGTTTAGCCTCGAAGTCGAAGATAATTCAGTTATGTCAGTGACACTTTTTTTCACGTTTCGGCATGGCCACCTAGATGCACGTCGTGACCAAGGAGCTTATATACAACACTGGGGGTTGTACGCCGAACATCCGTTTGAAACAAGAAATTTGATCTTTATTACGTCACGAAAATATTCCATCTCTTTCTTTAGTTAGGTTAAGAAAGAGATGGAAGGCATTCGTGAAAATGTAAAAGAAAAATATAAATAAGTAATAAAGGTCAAAACTTCTTCGTTTGGCTATAAGTAAATTTAATTTATTATTATTCTCATTTTTTTGTAGTATTTACTTTCCTCACAGTCGAAATGAAAAGTAGAGTGTCTAACTCGGGTGAAATTACCCATTTCCCCTCGAACTATTGGCGAGCGCCAGAAATAATATCTCGGGTTCAATGGGTCACTTTCCACCCATGGTTATCAATCTACTATTGTTTAATGTTTATAGTTTCCTTTGATCAATTATAACTGAAGATACACATTGCCGAACAAAATCCCTTTAAAAGAATGTCCGAACTTTTTTATTTGTTTGCATAACAATTAAAATCATCACCTACACAGAAATTTGAACCTAGTCTTTACTTCATTACAGTCGAATTTCGGTTGACACTTGACAGCTAAACTTGACAATTTCACGCAACGTACTGAGAAAAAAGAAGGCCACTTTTATCAAAGTGGCGTTCATTTGGCTCGGACATTTTCGGGCGCGCGACTGTGGATCTACAGTTATAATTGATCAATGATAGTTTCTATTAAATTTAGTACATAAATCGGAAGTGTCGATAGTTGAGTTTATCGATAAAGGAACTATACTTGTCATTAAATTTTGCCCCCTAAATTCCTGTCTGGTAGTGACGATGTGCGGATGGGATCTGTTCACCTGTTAGCGACGTCGGCGTTGGGCGTGGTGGCGGATGCGCCGACGCTGTCCTGCGCGAGTTGTTCGTACTTCTGACAGAGCTCGTTGCCGACCACGACCAGACGACTGGCGTCCGTCGCCGACTTCGCCGTCTGCACCAAATAAATAAATAAAAATAAATAAATATTAGGGGACAATCTTACACAAATCGACCTAGTCCCAAACTAAGCAAAGCTTGTACTATGGGTACTAGACGATAAACATACTTGTATAGATAAATAAATACTTAAATACATAGAAAACATCCATAACTCAGAAACAAATTTCGTGCTCATCACACAAATAAATGCCCTTACCGGGATTCGCACCCAGGACCTCTTGCTTCGCAGGCAGGGTCACTACCAACTAGGCTAAAGCGGTCGTTATAAAAATAAATAAATCATGAGACAATTGACACCAATTGGGGATGTCTATTTTTTTGGAATGTATAGTAAATCGAAAACCATTTCGAGATAAATGCTTTTTAACTCGTTTCCTGTAGTTATTTAATGTTAATATTATGTAATAAATTTGTCACATAACAAATAAGCAATGATTGGTGTAAATTGCGTGACCGGTCCAAGTCGTACTTTATTCTGTGTAGTTAGAATTCTTCACAATTTACGCGTGGAGTACGGAGTTTGATTTGGACCCGCTGTCTGACATCTAGCACTTTGACAGCACCAGTAAAGTGACACTAGTTACAGTGTACCACTGCGCAAAAAAATAGTTAAAGGGGTTGCCTTATCGTACGCATTTAGATAGATTTCGAAATTTGGCAGTGTGGGAGCCCTAAATTATAATCTGACGTCATCAACCAAAATAGTTTCAATAATTAATTTTGAAAAAAGTAGTGAACTAAAAAATAAATATAAAAACCACTGGCATTTTTTTTAGACATTCCCAATTGACCTAGTCCCAAACTAAGCAAAGCTTGTACTACCTTACACAACGAATAAACATACTTATATAGATCAATACATACTTAAATATCCAAGACTTAAGCACAAACATTTGTATTTTTCACACAAATATCTGCCCCGACCGGGAATCGAACCCGGGACCTCAATCTTCGTCTCCCGGCCCCTTTGTCGTCATACACCCAAACCCGCGGGCGAGGACTCAGTCAAACGGTTTAGCTATAGCAACTTGCCTCAACAACAAGTACAAGTCCATTATTTACCCAAATAATAACAGAAAACACACTCCTGTGTCACCTCACAAGAGCGGTTTGAGGGAAGCAGCAGTAAAAGCCGTAAAACTCACCATGTCTGTGGCGAGTCGCGCTATCTCTTTCGCGACGCCGACCATTCGCGTCTGGTAGTCCACGAACGAGTCCGTCTCGTCGTACGAACCCACCAAAGACAACCTGTAACAAGTTGAATTATCAATCAGTGAAATATTTATGATAATGATTTGGCGGAATGAAAAAATCGTGCAGAAAGGAGCCAGCACATTTCGATATAATCTTCCCACTAATATATCCGCCTGAGTCCAAGCTTTTTTTAAGTGTGGTAGTGCTGAAAACCTAGATGAGAGTCCTAATTTTTTCTTAAATTTCGAGATTAATTAAGCATATTTAAAGTTTCTTATTCATTAAATCATTTGTACTTTATATAACACATTCGGCCGTTATTCTTACAATTGATTTTTTGTATGAAAAGGATGGATATTCTATAAAATGGATATGTGGATGTATGTATGTATATTACTCTTTGACGCTAGAAACGGTTTAACAAATTCTTATGAAATTTGGCACACATACAGTTTACATCCCGGATTAACATACAGGATATTTTTTAACTAGGGAAATTATATAGTTCCCCGGGGATAGCGCTCATCATTCCATTCTATGTATATACGTCTCATTGCAGGACACAGTCCTCGTCAGGTGCAGGTTTCCTCAAGATGTTTACCTTCACCGTAAATCACTGAGTAAATTTAAAATGTAATTTCGCTCGTATGTTCCAAGGTTCAAACCCACGACCCTCTGCTTGGGAGGCCGTAGGTCAAATTACTAGGCCACCGCGGCTTTTTTGTGACCCACGACGAAACTTTGTTTGGCACACTTGACCGCGTTCTCGTAACACTAAAGGCTATTGACCTCGAGCTCGGCGCGGCCATCTTGCGTTTAGTAAACACTGAGGCGTCTACCGCGCACTTGATTCACTCACTGACTGATTGCATGCAAGTTTATTCTATCTTTATAGTAGCTGCTGCCCGCGACTATGTCTGCGAAGAATTCGTATGCTATCCCGCGGGAACAATGCAATTTTCCGGGATAAAAACTATCCTATGTTATTCCTAAGGTCTCAAACTATCTCCATACCAAATTTCTTGTAAATCCTTTCAGCCGTTATTGCGTGATTGAGTAAAAAACATCCAAACATCCAAACATCTTCACAAACTTTCACACTTATACCCTAGCTGTTGCCCGCGACTCCGTCCACGAAGAATTCGTTTTTCGTAAAAGTATAAGTTCGCCTTTGTACATCTGTTTTTTCATGTTTTATGTGCAATAATAATAATAACAATAAATTGTTTATTTAGGCAATGATCCCAAAGAAAGAAAGAAACTAAAGTTTTGTATTGATGTATGGATGCTTTGATCAATTATAACTGAAGATACACATTGCCGAACAAAATCCCCTTCAAAAAATGTCCGAACTTTTTTATTTGTTTGCATAACAATTAAAATCATCACCTACACAGAAATTTGAACCTAGTCTTTACTTCATTACAGTCGAATTTCGGTTGACACTTGACAGCTAAACTTGACAATTTCACGCAACGTACTGAGAAAAAAGAAGGCCACTTTTATCAAAGTGGCGCTCATTTGGCTCGGACATTTTCGGGCGCGCGACTGTGGATCTACAGTTATAATTGATCAAAGTATGGATGTTTGTTGCTCGTTCACGCCAAAACGGTTTGACGGATCCTAATGAAATTTGGCACACGGATAGTTTATATCCTGGATATTTTTTAACCCGGAAAATTGTATACCGATAAAAGAATTCTTCGAACGGAGTCGCGGGCAGCTACTAAATCATAAATCTCAATGATATAATAAATGATCCAATAAGTAGCTTAGGTCATACTCCTAAGAATATCCCGAGATAAGATGCTCTTTGGCGTTCTGCCAGCAGTCGAGAGCTGGTGACCCAACGCTAAAGATAGAACCTTATGACTGTAAACATTGACCTTAAGCCCGGTTTAGATTTGCAGAAAATCGTGCAAGTTTGCTTTACATTCATTATCATCATCCCAGCCTATTTACGTCCCACTGCAGGGTCTGTGTGTGTGTGTGTGTGTGTGTGTGTGTTAATAAGTACCCGCCCTCTATCTCTCAGACCACCTGGATGATAAATATCTATATTGAGACACAAATGGCGTCGCATAATTGGGAAAGCCGACTGCGCGTATTATAAAACCAAACTTTAAAGAACCAGATTTAAAAGTACCGTTAGCACAACAATATTTACAATGAGTAAATAAATAACCGTAAGTCAGTCGATGATATATCTTGATAGTTTACGTATAGATAATATTAGAAGTATGCTTCATTTCATTATCATTATAATCAGTCACTACATAAATACAACTCTATTCTATTGGTAAATGTTATATATAATTTATGTAGTTTATAAAAAAAGTATTAAAGTGTTTGACAAATCTGTCCACTTAATTTTCATGTTATCGAATCGAATATATTTTTATATATTATTTATTTTATTAGCAGTACGGCTGCTCACCGAATTTAAGATTATTTAAAAGCGAAAAAGTTTTTCGGGTGCGCCGGTGGGATTCGAACCCACGTCTCCTGGGTATGCTGGGTATGTGGGTACTGTTGGCGTATGTAAGCGATTAAGAATTTCGGGGAAGTCGGTTGGATGCGATGTGTTTCAATTGGTAGAACACCCGTTGGGGCGCATACCCAGGAGACGTGGGTTCGAGTCCCACCGGCGCACCCGAAAAACTTTTTCGCTTTTAAATAATCTTGAATATATTTTTGTTTTAAACAATATGAATCGTGGTAAAGTATTAAACGGTCGGTACCGCAATACTTATTACCTTCAATCTTCTAACATATTCTTTGTATTTTATTTCAGTAAGTAATTTTTTTTTCAAGCTTTAGTACTGAAATAAGTCGTTGCATTAATCTGCACACTACCGTTGACAATGTCATTTCACGCATTAATTCAAAAACGACACATGTGCTCAATCGTGAAGTAACCGCGGTTTGATAATGACGGCAGTGAAGATGTAGACGGCACCTTAGATTATTTATGCACTAGATGGAGCGTCAGTAGCAAACATTGCGATACAAAACGTCCACAAATCCATTTGACAGCTTCATATTACGATCGCAATACGTCATTCCGGTTGTCACTGTGTGCGTGCTTAATGATACCAGTTAATTTCACATTCCCCAAAATGTGGGGAAAGTGAAGCTGATTGGGGAATGTGTGGGGAGAGCTTCAGTTCGGGGAAAATGAGGGGATTTTAAGTATGAACACAAATACGCGACATTTGACATCAAATTTCTGCTTGTCTTGATTAATTTCCTACAATTCATTATTCGCAACAGCTCTAAACTAAGTCACACGTGGGGAATTTCGACAATGCGATTGGGGATTTTAGCATATTACTATTGGCAACCCTGCAAATGACGCAAATGACATATAAGCCAACAGTTGGCTTATATTTTTACGGGACGTTTCCATGCCACCTAAGCTCTATCTAGTGCATAAATAATCTAAGGACGGCACCTACGAGTTAAGGTCTCTTCCCACTACACCGTATCATACCATGACTGTAATAGCAGCGTGTCAGGCAAAAAAATATTCTTTGTATTGAAATACATGAGACTATGCCGACGAGACCGTTCCGTCAGCGACCAACGTCGTCGCGTCGCATGTGTCGTGTTGCTTGTCGTGTCTGATACGTTCGTAGCACGGTCATGGTATGGGGTATGTATTACAATACCGATGTACGAAAGACCGAATGTATTAAAACATCGAATGGGTCAAAAGACCGACACGATTTTTTTCTGAAACCGTAAACTTTTCAGAATTTATTAAAACGGCATCATATAGAACCCATTAGGTTAGGTTAGGTTTGTTTTATAACAATCTTAAAAAGTTAACGGTTTCAGAAAAAAATCGTGTCGGTCTTTTGACCCATTCGATGTTTTAATACATTCGGTCTTTCGTACTTCGGTATTGTAATACATACCCATGGTATGATACGGTCTAATGCAGTGTTTTTCAACCTTTTTCATGATGCGACCCCCCTGGTATGAAAAAATATTTCGGGACCCCCCCTAACCTTCGCTTTTTTACCTACCAGGGGGTCGCGACCCACAGGTTGAAAAACACTGGCACAGAAATATATCGAGATAGAAGGAAAATGCTCGGCAATTTGTAGCGAGACCGAGCCTGTAACATCTTGCGTAGGTACTTTGACGTCACGAGTGTAATTTAGTGATGGGAAACATAAGCCGCGCGAAATCAATTCAAAAGCATCGATTCACAGATCGATTAGGGAACCGATTCTTATGCACAGAGGAAATGATAATTATTTTCGACAGAGGAAATGAGAAAGGTCAGAATTTCAAATCGAAAAATATAAATGTAGGTAGGTACCTACCTAACCAATAAATTGCTTTACATTTGTCAGTACCTACTATAGCCGCTGCAGTTATTCATCATCATCATCATCATTTCAGCCGTAGGACGTCCACTGCTGGACATAGACCTCCCTCATTGACGCCCAATCATTACGGTTGAAAGCGACTTGCATCCACCCAGAACCTGCGGCCTTCACCAAATCGTCCGTCCATCTCGTTGGTGGACGTCCCACGCTGTGCTAGCCAGTCTGTGGTCTCCATTCGAGAACTTTTGGGCTCTAACGACCATATGTTCTGCATGCTATATGGCCTGCCCATTGCCATTTCAACGAGCTAATCCGTTTGGCTACGTCGGTGACCCCGGTTCTTCTACGGATCTCCTCGCTTCTGATTCGATCCCATAGAGAAACTCTGAGCACAGTCCTCTCCATAGCTCGTTATTACCTACCTACCTATAATCGTACACGTATATCGTTTTAAAATAATATTTAGCCTTATGTAAATGTGTTCCTTTTCATCATATGACATCATCACTACATGCTAACATAAATAATCAAATGCAAAATACCTACACACCTAATGTTTTTAAGTAGATTTTGAATAAAAGGCAAGTAGTAAAACATTTTTTGTTCTAAAATAAGCACTTAAAATAACCTTAACACTATTTAATCCTATTTATTTTAAGACAGCCAATAACTTTTCTGAATCCAATATAGAAGTAAACATAACCTGTTTGTTAATAATATTTGCTTTGCACTACGTACATTATATAGCTACATAATAATATAAAAACTTAATTATCATTTCCTCTGCTTTCAAAATCGATTTTAATCGAGTAAGAACTGCGATAGTGTACTTGTACATCACTATTCTTACTTTTGACAGAAAAAATGATAAATTAACCTTGGACGTGACTCGATAGTTTGAATAGCTTATTTTTACATTGCTGGTTCTGAACGCACGCCATGTCTGGCTCGTCAAATTAAAGCCGCAATGGAAAGCTAGCGTGGACACACTATCGCCCGCTACTGTTCTGATGAAAATAATAAAATAAATCGTTTTTTAATTAATAACAGATATTTTAGGACAAATAGTACTTACCAATGAAAGGAAATACCTCGACTAACAGCTCTAACTTTATCTGTAGTATTTGAACAGTTAATTACTGAACAACGAGTCATTTTATTTTTAAAACCTGACGTCGCATGCAGACCGCGGTCGGGAGCAGACTGAAATTCGCGGCGAGCATTGGGGCTTATAAACTCCATTTGGCCAGTCGACGTACGTAAACTCTTTCCTTCTATCTCGATATATTTCTGTGAACACTGGTCTAATGGGTAGAGACCTTCAGGCAGGCAGCGGGGGCCTGTGTGTCTCTCTCTCTCTCTCTCTCTCTCTCTCTGTGTGTGTGTGTGTGTGTGTGTGTGTGTGGACCGACCTGCCGGGCGTGAGCCTGCACATGGAGCGCGTGAGCGAGTCCAGCAGTGGGCCCACGGCGCCGCGCTGCGTGCTCAGTGCGCGCGCGCACTCCAATAGCTCCGTCAGCGCGGAGCGGCAAAGCTGGCTCTGCGCGTCCACGTTCCGATGGGCGTTCACAGCCTAAACAAAAACAAGCGTAAAACATTAATTAACGATATGGACAAGATGGGAGGGTGGGGATTGCATGAAAATCAGGTTAGGTAGCAAAGCAGAGTTGAGGACTGCGCTCCTCTTCCTCACAATCGAAGTGGAAAATGTAAAACTCGGGCATTCCGGCCCTACCGAGTTTTTGGCCAACTGACTAGCAAAGCTTTAGCTTTGAAATTCATATGTAAGATATATGAGGATTCACTCTAGTGGCCAGTGTTTTTCGAAACACGATTACTTGTAGTTAGGCCGATAGAAAAAAATCCAAAGTCGTCCCAAAAAATAATTACTCCACGGCAGGTCATGACTTTGTGAATGTTAATAAAACAAGATGTTTTCCAGGGCCTAGTGTTACTACATTTTTAAAATATGCATTTGTTTTAGTAATACGATGAAAATACCAAAGTGCACGCGCGGTCCGACCAACCTATCTTGAGCCTACGTGTTTCTCCCTTGTCCGTATAGTTAGTTGCGTTAGTTTTCCTTCGGCCATCGAACGGGTAACTTGTGTCGCTTGCGCTTACGCACGGCTTTGATTCTAGCCGCTTTCACGCATACATACACGAGTGCATAGAATACCCGCAAGAAGCTCGGTAGGGCCTTAAATCCATTTTCCTCTCGACGTATCTATCCATGCTATACAGTAAAATTACATAAAGTTTACCACTGACAGATGGTTTGCCTTCATTTCATATTCACCTTTAACGACCTACAAATAAAGCCAATTTTAGAATACCGTTACCCACGTTTGCAGATTTTGTAATAGCTACTTTATTTGTATGGTGTTAAAGTTGGAAATGAAATGAAGGCAAGCCATCTGTCAGTGGTAAACTAAAAGTAAACGTATTGTACTCACCGTGGGGTTACCAGCTGCCTGGCTGGAGGCGTGTGTGACCAGGGCAAGTGTTTCCAGCACCGTCCGCGCATGCTCCACCAGCTCGCCCGACGATGATGATGACGTCATGTTGGAGGCGGCGCCGATGGTCGCTGACACCAGCGGCTCGCAGTACGATACCTGGTGACAATGATCATGGTCAACGATGCTCATTGACATGTTTTTCACGGAATAGAAAAAACAATGGTAATAAATAGTGATGCAACGATGCCGATACCGATTATCGTATACCGCCGATTATCGTATTTTATTACGATAATCGGCAGCGTAAGCACATTATACGATTTTTACGATACGATATTTGAAAGAAAACATACATGTGTGCGGTGCGGGGATTGCGGTAGAGATTTTAAACTTCGACTGGAGAAGTAAAGAGATGTTTATTGAATAAATGTTAAACTCTAGTATAAAGTCCACTACAACTATGTTAGTTAAGAATGTTCGCGGTCGCGACTTTCAAAAATGCACTACTTGTTCTTCACTAATAATAAAACTAGGTCGCGGCGATCAATGAACCGATTGCTGATTGCTGACAGTGCGCACGCGGCCTTAACGCGTGTGTTAGGTGTATTGCACCGAACACATGTTTTGCTTGAAACGAAACGCAACTCGGTGTTAATAATAGAGTAATAATTTGTATCCGAAACTCAAGAAATTGGCAAAAAAGTATTTGTCTATTAAGCCAGCCACTGTGGACTCAGAGAGATTGTTTTCTACAGCTGGTTTGATTCATACAGATATAAGAAACCGACTTAAGCCAGATAATTTAAACATGTTATGTTTTCTCAACAAAAATTTGTCAGAAATTAATTTTAAATATTAAAATTCATAAAGTATGTATGTAGGGTCTATAATGACTCCCATAAAATTTTTGTTCCGAATTTTCAAGACCATAACGTTTTCTGTCATAATTTTTCTTTGTCATATTATCGGAAGTCATAATATTAAACAACATAAATTGGAGCTACGATTTTCTTAAGTCATAATTATTGTAAGGACTAATAAGTAAACTCATATCATTCAGTGTCAAGAAGCACCACACTTCATAATATTAAAGGTACTAAAGTCACTCATAATAATTATTGCAAGGTCTTTTTTCGTAGGTCATAATTATTTTAAGGCACAATATTACTTTGTAATAACATTCAATGTCATGGTTGTATGACATTTCATAATATTAAAGGTAATAATCCTTTTCTGTGCTGTCATAAAAAAAATAGCTAACATCGAAGGCTAAGGCGGGAGCTACGCTTACGCTTCGCTCCCGCCTTAGCCATCTGAACCTAACCTGTCCGAGTCGCTTCTGCCCTGAAAGTCTTGCTCGCTCGCTTCGCTCGCTCGCTGCCAGCGATATGTCTTACAATGTTTCTGAATAATTATCAATGTTCCTTTGGATGTTATAGAATTCAATGTAGATGGTTAGTGCATTTTAGGTAATGAAAAATTATGACTAAAAACAATTATTACTTTAAGATATATGCCCTATATCGTTTCTGAATAATCAACGATATTCCCTTAAATATTATTGATATCAATATTATGACTTTTTAAAGTTATGATCAATGGGATTATGGCTCATTGCAGTTAGAACTATTAAGCGATATGCTTTACAAAAATTATGACCATCGATATTTATGAGCAAGAATATTATGGACATCAATTTATGACTTTCAAAATTCGGATAAAAAAGATTATGGGAGAAAAGGGGCACCCATGTATGTAGCTTAAGTAGACAATATCAGGAACAGACTGAAACAATATGTGTTCGCTACTAGTGTTATTAGATAGAATGAATAATTGGTAAGTTACCTGATGTTAAACATAAAAAGTACTTATATTAAAAACTATAATAGATGTTGATTTCAAAGAGATTTTTAGTTTTTATTTAAAGTATCGTAATGTATTCGTATCGTATCTGTATTCGTATTCGTATCGTAATGATATATCGTAATCGTAATAGCTTATACGATATTATCTGTATTCGTATCGGTATCGTAATAGAGATATCGTTGCATCACTGGAAATAAATTAATAATCTATACATATAAAATGCTTTGTCCTGAATGACTGACTGATAGTTAGACAGTTAAAATTTTCACAGATAATGTTATTTCTATTGCCGCTATAATAATAATAAATATCACAGGACAATTCACACCAATTGACCTTGTCCCAAAGTAAGCTAAAGCAAAGCTTGTGTTATGGGTACTAGGCAACGGTTAAACATTCCTATATATATATAGATACATACTTAAATACATATTGAACACCCATGACCCGAGTACAAACATTCGTACCTATTTTTCATACAAATATCTGTCCCGACACGGGAATCAAACAACAAATACTAAAAGTAAAATAATAATGAATAATGAAAAAAAGGGTATGAAAAGAATAATTATAAAATGTAAAGGAGATCGTCATACAAGAAACGTGTTTTTTTCAGCGTTTTAAACTCTATTATTATAATGGCGTTAACTAGACACTTGAAATTTTCACCGTTATTGTATTACTGTGGCCGGTACAACAACATATAGTAAAAATATAATTATATTTAATATTAAGGGGGTTCCTGACTAACCAAAATAAAATGATCTCACACTGCGTACATTTTACTCAGAAGCTGGGTTCTACTAACACTGGATTATTACAGTTACGGCTGTTTACGGCGTATATTTTGACATACTCGGTGCGCGAGTCCGACTCGCACTTGGCCGGTTTTTATTTTTACACAGTTTATTTTTGAAACGAGAACAATTCGAATTGTGCCAGTTTCGTTCTGAAGGTGCGAACGACGCGCCCCCGCCCCGCGTCCCTTCGTGTAGCTTGCGGCTTACGGCCCCGCGGGCGGCGAGTCCTCCCCACTGCTAAGGTTGCCATCCGTCCGGGTTTCCCCGGATTAGTCCTAGTTTAGAAGGCATCCGGGGATCGTCCGGGGGGGGGGGGGGGCTTCATTTGTAGTCCGGGTTTAAGAGGATACGATGCGCACCATTTCTCCATACAAACGTAGTCCCCTGTTTCCTCCCTGGATAATGGCTTTAGAGCCAAATTTTTTTTTACTGTGTAATCTGTATCTAACACAGCTATGCCCCTATGTTTCGTTTTTTTCCATATTTCAATTAACATAAGAAACATGAGCTTTCAAAAACTGAAAAAATTGCCCAATTTCAACGTCATTTTCAGACACTCATCAGAAAAGAATCCCCCATATAAACAAAAAAAGGAAAACATGGGCATAGCTAAATCTGTCCTCTAATTATTTTTGAAAAAAATAATTTTATTGGTCCAGTTTTCGAGAAGAAAACAGGGGACTACGAAATGCTGTTTTGATCAATTTTACGCGTCCATTAACGGTCTGAGCTGCAGTTGTCCCGCTCTCGCTGTACTGACACGGAGGGGTTCGGGCGAGACAGCAATAAAATACATCAATCATTAAAATACCTATTTCTCAAAAGTCTCTCAGCCATCGCAACCTCTTAAAAATTTAAAGTCGCTGCCCGCGACACACGCACACTTTACCGTCCCCCCACTCCCGTGACTATGTTTAAAAATACCTGTTGACATGTCCGGGTTCTGAACTCTAAAATCCGGGGTTTTCACGCGTCTTGTCCTGATTTCCAAATTTTAGAGATGGCAACCCTCCACCGGCCCAGCCAAGCTTACCAGTTGCACGACGGCGTGTCCCAGGTTCTCGGCCTCGCCCTTGGCAGCCACGCGGAGGGGTTCGATGCGCTCCAGCATTTCAGTGGCGCTGTTCTCGATCTGCTCCAAGTACCCTGGACGAGGAAAAGGCAAGTTTTAGTAACAATATTTATTTAATTCAAGTATCAAGGACTCGTGAGTATTATACCCTATTTAAGTTAACGAGCTAGTGCCTTAGTACTGAGGTAACAATTGCTCGTGATTGGTTCGAGAGTTGAATGATGTATTGAAAAAAGAAATGGTACCTAGTCATTTCGAACACCTACTAAAATAAATGAAAGGATATAAAAACAATGCATGTTATTAATTTTAGATATCATGTTTTATAGTAACATTTGCTGCTTAAAACCTACACAATCGATATCTAAATAGAAATAGTGTTAGTTTTGTTTTTCAAAACGTCCAGGTTCGATACCTGAGCAGAGTACAGATTTTTTTAAAATGTATGAATGCAGTTTTTCTTGTTTTTCTTGTTATTACCTGGGGCCTGTTGCATAACAAAGTACAACTTATATTACAAGCGGAACTCCCTTTCTAATTAATATAACTGAAGCGAGAGTTCCGTTTGTAATATTAGTTGTATTGCATTGGTTTTTGGAGTCTTTTTGTATTTTTATTTTTCTAATCCAAATTTTTTACTTTTACGGTCATCCCGTGAAATCCATATATTTCATACTAACTACAAACTGAAACATGAATACACAGGAAAAAAAAAACAGAAAAAGAGACCAGCGCTGGGAATCGAACCCAGGTCCTCAGCATTCCGTGCTGCGTCCCAAACCCCTACACCACCACTGGTCAGGAGTTTAGACACAAATTATTCCTATATATCGACATTTTTCAGTTTGTTTTTCTATAGTCACTTAAGCAGCGACATCTATGTTAATATTCCTATCGAGAAACGTCAACACTCCTTCGGAACTATCCGCTCACCCGGACAAGAGATGGCGCTCTTAAGCAATCTTATCAAGATTGATTTTTTGGAGTCTTTGTACATATTCAAATTGCGTTGGACGTGGATGACGCAGGACCGGTACGTTTGGCGACCCTGGGGGAAGGCGTATGTTCAGCAGTGGACGTGTTGCAGCTGGGACGTAGACAGCGTACCTTGCAGCGAGTGTCCCTGCATGACGGGCAGCTCCTGGGCGACGGCCTGCAGCGCGGCCTGGTCCAGGGCGCGCCGCTGCCGGCCCAGGGTCTCCAGGGACGCCGCGCACTCCCGCTGCCCGGGCGCCTTCTCTCTGCAGGAACATCATCATCGTCGAGTCAAAGGCGAAGTCAATATTTTCATTTTTAGCCTTGAATTGAAGTGCCTATGAACGTCGAAGAATCTACCACCGGTTCGGAAAAACCCTGTTGAGAAGACTCCAACAAGAAATTCAACAAGTTATTATTATCTAAAGTATTTAATAAAACTAATTTTTGTAACACAGTAGATGGGCATTTTCAGAAAAAAGTGTACTCTGTACTTTTTTAAAAACCTAACAAACTTTGGGTTATTTTTCTACTCAGAATCACAAGCACTAGCGATTTATGCAATAAAAAAGTGTCTCTCCTTTAATTGTCAGTTTTGTGACGCAGTTAAGTATGTTGTATGGACCGTCACAAAACCGACTAATAAATTTTGTATGGAAAATTAAGGATAATTAAGGCAAAACGGGTACATTATTTTCCGAAAACCCCCAGGTACGCTATTTGAAACTAGGAATCGGCAATGCGGATCGGAATTATTTCCAAACATCCCATGATATAGTAATTTTATAGCACGCCTTTGATATTAATGTTTTCTTCACAATGGATTTGCAAACAACAACGTGTTCAACGTGATTCAGTCCCCTTGACTGTACGAGTCCCGCCTGCACTCGGTCAGTTTGTTTTCTATTGGAACCTGTCGTGTTTATAAGACAGGATGGCTGGGCTGTCCCCCAGTGAGTGGCACTGACCTGATGTCTCCCAGCAAGGCCTTGATGCTGTCGGACACCGTCTTGCTGTGCTGCGCCAGCGCCTGCCACTGCGGGCGCGCGTCGGGCGCCACCGCGAGGGCCTTCGCCGACTCCAGCATCGAACACGACCCCAAGATTATGTTCCTGGAAACGAAACATTCAAGTAGGTTCCTGTGATTTCAATATTAATACGTACTCACTTAAGTCTTTTAGCTATAAGTCCTAACTTTCTCATCCCATCGTCGCATCTTATAGCAGAAGATCCGAACCTACATCGACCTTCACCGACCTGATAATAGAATGAAACATATTTTACTAGCGCAATAGAACCCAAAAAAATGTTTTTTAGAATTATTGTCTGTTTGTCTGTTTATCTGTTTGTCTGTGCGTTTGTGCGCGCTAATCTCAGAAACGGCTTAACTTAGAAGGATGCGGTTTTCACTTGAATCGGTTTGTTTCATTTGAATCGGTTCACAAATAAGAAAGATACGTCTATTTTAAGAATTTATAGAACAGTTTTTAGAAGTAGTGACTTGGGAGTAGGTACGGTGGTGAATGTGAACGCGGGTGTGCGGTGGGGGGTCGGTGAGGGGGGGGGGGGAGGGGGGGGGTAATTTTTTTTATATCGAGGAACTAAGGAGAGCCATAATTGATGAAAAAGCAAATTGGATAAAAAAAAAATAAGCTGCCCAAATTACTAATTCCACGCGGACGGAGTCGCGGGCAAAAGCTATCACGAATAAATGTTTTCTTTCTTTCTTTCGCTCACCTCCCGCTGTGCAGTATGGGCGCCTGGCTTTGTCTGGCTTGCGGCGAGATGCGCGCCGGCACGGAACTGAACTGGGGACTGTCCGCGAACTGGCACAGACTGCGCACTGCCTCTTGGAGCGGGCCCGTCGCCGCCGCGCACCGCCCGCGGTTGCTCTGGACAAATAAAATGATTTTTTTGAATTAGCCTAATGGATGTCCCACTGCTGGGTAAAGGTCTTTCCACCCGTCTCTGTCCCTCGCAAAATCCAGCCAAAATGGGTCAAAACGGTCCAAGTCATCCCGCCATCTCCCTTTAACCCTTTATAGGTTAACGATCTCAAAAAAGACCTCCCTGTAACAACATCTTTTTGCATTTTTACCTTGTACAAAATTTTTAGGACTAAAGATTGGCGATGAGGCTTGAATTGAGGATTTTACACAATAACGTCATTCTGCCTACTTGTGCATTTCACGACCTAGACGTTTTGCTAAGTAAGTCTTCCTGGCATTATACATACAGTGGTGGTCATACAATTAAGAACGATTTGAAGTTTCCGATTTTTTTTTATCTACATCATGTCATATGTCTAGTTGTGTTCCTTCTTAGAAGTAACAAGTTATGTTATAAAATAGCCACATGGATAGAGCAAACGGGATTAATAATAATAGTGTATAATTGCTAACATTTTTTTTTACAAATTTTATTTGTTCTCTATTCTAATAAATTCAAATAGTAATGAAGCTGGACAAATAATTAAGAACGATTTATTAAACTGCTCGAGAGTTGTTTTATATGAAACTTAGATTAAATAAATCATATTAATGTGAAGTTGGTATAGAAAAAAAAGCAAATTAATACATTTGAACTAAAATTAATAGTTAGTAGCATGTCCACGGCTTTTAATTACGGCTTTACACCGGCGAGGCATTGAATCTATCAATTTTTGACATTTCGCAAGAGAAATAAGAGTTCCATTCTTCTAAGAAAACGTCGTACAGCTCTCTCAAATTGCCACACTGTCGATTTGAAACCTTTTTCTTGACTTCGCACCAAAGATGCTCTATTGGGTTAAGATCTGGGCTGTTGGCTGGCCAATCTAAGACTGAAACTGATTGTGATGTGAGGAATTCCTTAACGGTGCGTGCAGTATGCTTTGGATCATTGTCGTGCTGGAATGTCCAAATAACCGGAAGCACGTCTTCGGCATATGGTAACATTGTTTCTTGCAGTATATTTTTGTATTGGAATTGATCCATGTTTCCTTCTATCAGCCTAACAGGTCCAACGCCATGTCCAGAAAAGCACCCCCAAATTTTCACATTTCCCCCGCCATGCTTTAATGTCACTTTTGTGTACTTTGGGTCGAATGCTTTATTCGGAGGGCGTCGTACATATCGTTTTCCATCAGAACATACCCTATTTATTTTTGTCTCGTCAGAAAAAAGAACGTTTTTCCACTGTCTGACTGTCCAGTTTTCATACCTTCTTGCAAATGCAAGTCGGGCTTGCCTATGACATCGTTTCAACATAGGCACCTTCCTTGCTATCCTTCCGTTCAACTTATTTTCTACCAAACGCCTTCGAATAGTGCGTGCAGAGATTGCTGAAGGGTTGTTTTCGCCAAAATATTCTTTTCTCAACTCATTAGACCCTTTAAAAGGATTTTGTTTTGCCAAACGAACGATATTTCGATCATCTCGACGAGATGACTTTCTCTGTCTAGGTCCACGCGGAACGTTTGAAGTAGTTTGATACGTGGAAAAATGCTTTACGGCTTGGAAAACCATTGTTTTTGAACATTGCAGATGGTCGGCTATCATTTTATACGACCAATTCTTCTCGCGAAGTTTTATTATTACTTCTCTTGTAGATTTATCACAACTTTTATTTTTCCCCATTGTTTTTATACGAAGTAATCACTTTTAAGACTTTAACAGCACGAAATGGCGCCAAAATTATACGAATAATAATCTACAACCACAGAGCCACACAGTGTTCTCTATTTAAATTTGAAAAAATAATAAACTATTCAGCGTTCTTAATTACGTGACCAGCCAGTAAGTACTAATACTAGGTTCAGATCGAATGTATAAAGTTTCTCTATTAATTTTTTAGCCAACTATGTTGCATAAATGAATGTACCGGTAGTACGGAAAAGTTTCGCAATACCGAGAGAAATAAAAAAAATACGGGCAATTAGTTATACTTGTTACTTTGAAAAAATCATCTCAATAAATAATCGTTCTTAATTATATGGCCACAACTGTATAAACAAGTCATTTAAACGACCACTTTAGCCTAGTTGGTAGTAACCCTGCCTACGAAGCAAGAGGTCCTGGGTTCGAATCCCGGTAAGGGCATTTATTTGTGTGATGAGCACGAATATTTGTTCCTGAGTTATGGATGTTTTCTATGTATTTAAGTATTTATTTATCTATATAAGTATGTTTATCGTCGTCTAGTACCCATAGTACAAGCTTTGCTTAGTTTGGGACTAGGTCGATTTGTGGAAGATTGTCCCCTAATATTTATTTATTTATTTATTTTGCATTTGGTCAGTGTATGTACTACTGAGCCGTTTTGCTCGCCAAGGCTGCTGCAAGTGAGGCCAACGAGACCCGACCCATTCTTTCTCGTGGTGTCCACTCACCTCGCTGTAATCGCTGTCGAGCGCCTTGATCTCTTTGACGAGCGCGGCGGTGGAGTTGGCGACGTCCTTCGCCGCTTGGACGAAGTGGCGCTTCGCTTGCGGCTCGGCGGTCTTGCCGGACGCCACGCGGCACGCGTTGCAGAGGGCGCTGGTGTGCTTGGCTATCACCGTCGCCGCTGACAGCACCTGGGGGGATCGTCACGCTGTACTAATGTCAATCATTGTTAAATTACCCCCATTTATTTCTAGTTTTATCTGTGAATAATTCGTTTATCGCTATTCTGTGGGAATTATGCAATTGTCTGGAATAAAATCTATCCTATGTTCTTCCCAATGAGTAAAACTATCTCCATACCAAATTTCATCATGATCGAATGAGTACTTTAAGCGTGAAAATCCCTAGCGAAACTATCACTTATGGCACCGCAGGCGGCGAGTTTTTGATATTAATTAAAGACATTATCGTGGGGCGAAAAAACGACAGTCATTTTACTTTTGAGTGCATAACGATGACAATATTTAGGACCCATTTATGAGTCGAAGAAGTTCGTTCACAGTCTACGGATGACATTGGACTTTGGAGCGTATTGTAACATTGTAAGGAAGTCTTTACTGCATGAAACAAGGGGTCCTTAAAACGACATGCGTTCTTCGGACCCTTGTACATAATACTGTAGCTTTGACTCTACAATCTGGACGTCCCGCTGAGTTTCTTACAGTCTAGCAAAACACATTCGAATACGAGAAATGTGCCCTGCCCACTGCCACTTCTGTGATTCTTCGAGCTATTAATGTACGCGGATGGCGCAGGAGCGATCCTTGGGGTGGCGTATGTTCAGCAGTGGACGTCTTTCGACTGAGATGATGATGTGTTTCTGTGGCGGGCTAGTATACCTGTTGCTGGTCACTGGTGGGGTCCGCCAGGGCCTGGCAAGCCTGGTCGATGGCGACGGCGGCGCGGGCGAACTGAGCTTGGTCGACCAGGCCGGGCCGGCCCGCTACGCTCGTCTCGTCGGACACCGCCACCTGAGATACATAACACAGATTAATAACGGTTTACGCTTGACTTATCAACATATACAGTCTGAAAAACCATACTGCAAAAAGTAAAGAAAATTATCGTTATACTAGCATAGGAGCTCCGCCGTGCGGAGCTTTTATTCTACGTATTTTTATTACAACTCTAATGTAACATAAATTAAAATTGAAAATTCATAATTTGTGATCATAATAATATATTTGATCTATGAATAGAATAAAAAAAAGCTGTGGTGGCCTAGTGGTTTGACCTATGGCATCTGAGTTTTTCGGAATTTACGTGCGAAATTACATTTGAAATTTACTATGAGCTTTACGGTGAAGGAAATCATCGTGAGGAAACTTGCATACACCTGCGAAGAAAGCCGCACTGGGGCCGCGTGGGAACTATGGCCCAAGCCTTCTTAATCGGAGAGGAGGCCTGTGCCCTGCAGTGGGATGTATACAGGGAGGGTGTAACATTTAGATCGATCAGTATGGAAAAGTCAGAAACTATAAGAATGTTGAATTGAAAAAAAAAATGGTAGTCATTTCGAACACCTACTAGAATAAATGAAAGGATATGTTACGTAGTTAGAAATAGTGTTAGTTTTATTCTTCAAAACGTCCGGATTCGATTCCCGAGCTGAGTAAAAGTTTTTTTAAAATGTATGAATGCAGTTTTTCTTGTTACTAAAATCAATGACATGATTCCTAAGAACAGATCTTCGTGTGTCTTATAGTTTCAGACTTTCCCATACTGACCGATCTAAATGTTACACCCTGTATAGACAGGCTGGAATGACGAGGATGGTGATAGACAATAAATAACATAAACAGATGGTTAAAATAATGCTGATGAGAACTAACTCCCACTATATTATATGTACCTATTTATTTGTTACACACTTTTTATACAGAATTTGTTTGTGCTGATTCCGGTCCAACAAGTTTGATGCACGGAACTGCAGCTTTTAATGCTGAGTCAAATTCCTTTTCGACATTTACAATTATGTTTTTTGTTTTTATTGTTATTATTGTTGTTTTTATTTTTTCTCAGTGTATTAGTCAGTGTATTTTCTTTTTTGATGTCGAATAAAGTTATGTGTATGTCTATGACGATGTCTCGTCTCACCCAGTAAGCCGCCTGCGCGGTGCACTCGACCAGCCCCAGCACGGCGTCGGCGACGGTGCGCACGCAGCGCGCGAACTGCTGGTGCTCGGAGTGTTTCACCGCCGTCGCCATGCCCGACATGCCCTCGCCTGGTGACAAATAACTTTATGTTGAAAAACCGACCAAGTGCGAGTCGGACTCGCGCACGAAGGGTTCCGTACTAGCGATGTGCCGAGTACGGCTTGACTCGAGTCAGACTCGATTCCTGCTTAGGACTCGCCTACTCGAGTACAAAAATATTTTGATTCGAGTACGCCAGACTCGTTTCGGTACTCGAGTCAGAGAGAATCGGTTTCGTACTCGCTGACTCGATTCTATTATGCGAGTACAATTGACTCGAGTCTAGTATTTGATGTGTTTTTATTTGATGTTTATATGTATATTAAAAAAAATGATTTATTAACGTTGTGTCACTATGCTAAACCTATACTATGTGCTGTTTGAAGATACTCCTTTTCGATTTTTCCTTTTTGCTATAAAATTGGTAACGGACTTGATTTCTGGACTCGAATTTCTTGACTCGAGTAAACATTCGAATAGATACCAAACATAGACTCGAGTAGGTCTTCACTGGACTCGAATCGCGGAATCGAGTCAGGATTTGAAAAACATATTAACTGACTCGAGTCGCGGAATCGAGTCAGGATTCGAAACGTAAAATGACTCGAGTCGACTCGATCCACCAAAACAGCGACTCAGCACATCACTATTCCGCACCATTATCTACAAAAACGGCAAAAAAACCACAGACTTAGAATATAATAGCAGACTTGACATAAGTACGTGTGTGTGCGTACATATTTCCTATTCCCTCACGCTACAATGTTCAGGAATATTGTCATCCCGTTTTCTCATGTGTCGCAACACTGTCCAAGAAAGCTTGAAGAAAATGACACATGCTATGTTTTAAAAATTACCCGCCCCCGCACCCAACACGCGCACGCGGCACGCGGGTACCTAAGGTACCTTTCATCGGTAAGTGTTTGTGTGATAGAGATGTGTGCGTTTTTGCCATTATTTGGACTCGTTATGTCAAGTCTGCTATTATATTCTAGGTCTGTGAAAAAAACACGTTTGTTGTATGGGAGCCCTCCTTAAATATTTGTTTTATTTTAATTGAATTATTTATTTTTAAAGCGAATATATAGCTAAATATGCTTTGGGCTTAAAACCACTAAATTTCATAATACCTCATTCACTAATACTCATAATTTTCAAATTACCATGGGCTCATAATTCCTAAAATTTCAAATTTTTAGAATGAGACAATTTGAAATTTTAGGTATTATGAGGAAATTTTAGGTATTATGAGCTCATGGTAATTTGAAAATTAGGGGTATTAGTGAATAAGGTATTATGAAATTTAATGGTTTTAAGCCCAAAGCCTAAATATTCTGTGATCCTTGTTCGGTTTCGGCCGAAACTGAGACCGTTGCCGAAATTTGGTTTCGGTTTCGATCGGATACTTGTAATATGTGGGTGAAGGCTGGCCTTACTGAGCGCCTTGCTGTGGCCGACGCAGCTGTCCACGCAGGCGTAGTACGACAGCTCGCTGACGGGCTGCGCCGGCGCGTCCAGCAGCACGCGGGAGCCCTGGATGCTGCGCACGGCGGCCGCGCACTTACTGAGCGCCTTGCTGTGGCCGACGCAGCTGTCCACGCAGGCGTAGTACGACAGCTCGCTGACGGGCTGCGCCGGCGCGTCCAGCAGCACGCGGGAGCCCTGGATGCTGCGCACGGCGGCCGCGCACTTACTGAGCGCCTTGCTGTGGCCGACGCAGCTGTCCACGCAGGCGTAGTACGACAGCTCGCTGACGGGCTGCGCCGGCGCGTCCAGCAGCACGCGGGAGCCCTGGATGCTGCGCACGGCGGCCGCGCACTTACTGAGCGCCTTGCTGTGGCCGACGCAGCTGTCCACGCAGGCGTAGTACGACAGCTCGCTGACGGGCTGCGCCGGCGCGTCCAGCAGCACGCGGGAGCCCTGGATGCTGCGCACGGCGGCCGCGCACTTACTGAGCGCCTTGCTGTGGCCGACGCAGCTGTCCACGCAGGCGTAGTACGACAGCTCGCTGACGGGCTGCGCCGGCGCGTCCAGCAGCACGCGGGAGCCCTGGATGCTGCGCACGGCGGCCGCGCACTCCTTCTGCCCGGGCGCCGCCTCCGTGCACACGTCCACCTGTGGGCGAGCTCATAACTCACTTGGAATTCACACCGTAGACGTTTCCAAAAACCGGTTGTCTGTGAAGTCGGTTTACGGACGACAGTTTAACGTGACAACGTCATAACAAAACATTGATGAAATGATTGCATACTTTTGCCGATTGTGCCTTGCGCTCGCTCGTGCCGCGCTCTCGCTCCGATCGTTCATCGGTTCGAGCGTAACGGGACAATGTGTTATGTACGTTACACTGAGTCATCCGTTTTCGTGCGCGCAGCCGGCGTTCATCGATTTATCAGACGTTGTCACGTCAAAAACTTTTTTTATTATGAGAGGGAGGCACACGAGCAAGAGGGTCATCTGATGGGTTAGTTTAGGAAATTAGTTACTGTGGTTAAATAAAAAAAGGTTTATTTTTGCTTTTCAGTTTTACGGCGGTGTAAACAAAAAAAATGTTAAAAACCTATTATTTTATATGCTTTTTAGTTTTTTCGCATTACTGACAGTATTATCGTAAGGTCGCTGGTGAGCAAAGTAATTGTTTCAGTTCATTAATGCAAGTATAGTCAGCAAAAAAGATTGCATTGAAAATGAAATTTTTAACGAAAACTTATTTGTCGGTACCGACACAAATTCGGCGTCGGCCAAGTGTGAATAGCTTCTTATAAAATGTTCTGCCACTGGAACATCTGGGCATCCGACAAGTGGGAACCAGCTCTTAGTGGCTTCTTACGACATCCAAGGAAGATATTTTGATAGGAATGAGTACTAACCAGTCGGTTGATGCTTTCAGTAACGGCGCGCGCGGCGGCCGCGAGTTGGTTCTTGGCGTTCGGTCTCGTCAGATCCTGAAACAAAAACAATAAAATATTACAGGATCCGTGACAGATTCTCCTTATCTCAAGCGTCACGAAACCATAATCCAGTAACGATTTTTAAAGCAACGATGACAGTATTGAGACGTGAGATGTTGACGCCATTAAAAACTAATTCGAAGACACGACACCAGTAAAAAAACGCTTTATTTTAGCTCTGAAAACCAGATTAATTTTCGATTAACTGCATAATTAGATTATTTGTTGCTTTAAAACAAATAAATAGTTAGTTGGCGAACAAGTGATGTCATAAGTTGCTATTGCCATTCAAACTCTATGGGAGAATTGTGTTTTGACAGCTCATAAAAAGTACGTCAGTTGATTGGTGGTGTCAACATCCCTATTGAGATGTGAGCTAATTGTATGTACTTTATCTCATATCTGCCTAGATACGTCCGTGGGTACAGGTCTCTTACAACGAGAGGGCTTGGGCTATAGATTGGGAACTTCACACACACCATTTAGGCTCAGTTGCATTCACGCTACTTACCTGTAAATTTCTATGAAAGTCAGAGTCCAAAATTAAATGTATAGTCAACCAAGAAATTTATTTCCCGCCCCGAGGTTCAATGTCAGTTGTACAGTTTAAATTTTAACCCTTTTCCCGGCATAGTGCATATACGACCTTGCTCCCTTTATAATATGGTAGCAAATGAATTGAATTTGTTTAAAATATGCTTCCTTTTTAAATTAATTCTGCATAAGTAAAACCATATAACACAATGATTAATTTTGTATAAGCGTATCTAAATAGACGGGACCTGGAAAAGGGTTAAAACATAAAATACCATTTTCACTTACATGCCAATGTGACAGTCGGCCATGTTTTTATTCTGATGTAGGAACTGTCAAAAATGGTAAAGCTCTTACTTGGCCGACATACAAAGTTTTTGAGAAGTTCAGCGAATCATTACCTGACTGACGGACTTGGCGGTGGTGAGCAGCTTCGAGGAGTTGATGGTGACAGACTTCATGGAGTTCACCATCAGGGTCTGCGCCTCGCGGTCCTGAAACAAACGAAACGATCACATGTACACGCGGACTCATGAAACACGCTTTCAGGTATTTCCAAATTGCAGTGTATCATTTAGTCCTTTTTAAATGAACTTTGGTTGGGTCTTCTTATTCGAAATCACGAGTGTATAATTTGAAATTATTGAACAAATAAGTAAGTAAGTTAGGTACCTATGAAGTATCTTTTTTTGTATTTATTTTTAACTTCATTTTTTATTACTTTTACGGTCATCCCGTGAAATCATGTATTTCAAACTAAATACAAACTGAAATATAGATGCACAGAAAAAACCCCAGAAAAAAGACCAATGCTGGGAATCGAACTCAGGTCCTCAGCGTTCCGTGCTGCGTGCTTACCCCTACACCATCACTGGTCTAGAGGTTAGCGACGAATTTTTCCCTTACATCGTACATTTCAGTCTGTTATAAATAATCACCTTATGCAGTGATAAAACGCGCATCTATGTTATGCCCTCTACCGAGAGACTTAACACTCCTTCGGAACTAACCGCTCACCTGGACCAAGAGATGGCGCTACTGTGCAACTTGCAGCATTGGTCTTTTTCTGGGGTTTTTTCTGTGCATATCTATATTTCAGTTTGTATTTAGTTTGAAATAAATAAGTAAGTGTTATACCATTTTGTAAACTACATTAGCTTGGCATAATTTTAATAGGCAGCGCCACTTTAGCGTAGTTATTTTTTTATACCATGGAGGACCAAAGTTACGGGATGAAACAGTAAAATATCTGAAAAATGTCTGTTAAGTCGTTTTCCATCCAAGTTTGTAAATAAAGTAACATCACGTTTAAAAGCCCATCTTTTCTGCAATATTTATCAGTAATCAGGGCCCAATTGCATAACAAACTACAACTAATATTACAAGCGGAACTCTCGCTTCAGGTATATTAACTAGAGAGGGAGTTCCGCTTGTAATATAAGTTGTAATTTGTTATGCAATTGGGCCCAGGTTTACTAAATTCGGTCATCTGAGGCTGTGGCAGACGAAAAACTCAACACAGGGAGAAAAATCGAGATTTTTGCAAAAATGTCAATATCTCGAAGACTAAAAGATTTTTATTGAACCTAAAATGTGATATTATGGTAGGTAATTAGTAGGTCTATCAGCACTTAACGGATTATCGTCGGTTTCTAGGACACCCTGTATATAAATCTGGTGTCACAGTGCCTCCGAAACGGGTTGACTGATTTTTATGATTGTTTTTTTGTCTATATTTGATAGGTCTGAGAATAAAGCTATTTTTAACCCCTGTTGTTCGCAGACGGATTCGCGGGCAACAATTAGTTCTATGTATAGATTTTGACACGTTCCCATTTAAAACAAATTATATTTTCACTTCAAAGTTGCCCTGTCTCCGTAACTATAATTATTATAGACTTCGGCTAAAATTAGGAGCAAAAAACCGATTTCAGGATTTTTGTGGAAATTCCCACAGGATAAAAAAACGCGATTTATATATCATCTACTGATATCGATGACGATGACGATGGATTTTAATATTTTTGCTTTATTCAATGAGAGATGAAAAATCTTTACCCCAAATATAAATTCTGCGCGGACGTCGCTAGCATAAAACTAGTTAAACATATAAATATCTGACCTCTGTCTGACCGGCCATCTCCATGCCCACGCCCAGCAGCCGGTTGAAGGCGTCCCCGAAGCGGCGCGCGTCGTCCGGCAGCGCGCCCGGCGTCTCGATGCCGGCCACCACGTCCGACGACGCCGTGTTAAGGTTTACGGCGGCCGTGTTCAGTTCCGATTGGAGCTCGCTGAAGGACAAACGTGTGGTTTTAGACCTTGGTGTACAGGGTTTTTGGCAGCCGGGTGTAGGGGTTTTTAAAGGATCATTCTGAACATTTTTAACCACATTTACTATATTGTGCCAAGTTGGACGGTTTTCGAGATATAGCTATTTTTAATATTTTTTTGAAAAATCACTCTTTTTGGCAGATTTTATTTTAATTAACATCCTGTTTAGCTTGTGAAGGCAAAACACTAAAAAATAATCCAATACAAAACAATATAGTAGTTATTTTCTCTTTTTTCTTTTTTGTATGTCCGATGGGACTATGTGTGGATTTACTGCCCTATTGTTACACTGTAATTGTCGGCGTGAACCTGTAATTGGCTTGCTGTATTTACTGTAATGTCTAAGATGTATGTACAAACTTTTGGTTCACCATAAATAAATAATAATAATGATTTTTCAAAAATATTAAAAATGGCTATATCTCGAAAACCGTTCAACTTGACATAATAGTAAAGTTGTCAAAAATGTTCAGAATGACCCTAACTATCACCCCTTAAAACTCCTACAACCGACTGCCAAACAGAATTTAATGATGGATAATGTGTTCGTATATCGATAGTAGTTATTTTTGTGACTGGCGTATAATGAGGGATTAAATCAAGAGTGTGGTTTTATGAAAAGAACCGAAGGTGAGCTTCGTAATAAGATCACACGAGTGTTTTGACCCTAATTATGCGCAGTCGCATACTTTTTTTTCTTTCTCTTTGTGTGTATGTGTCCGTGTGTTACCCGTAGGAGCGGTCGCAGGGCGGGAACTCTCCCATGTTGAGGATGTTGAGCGTTTCCGAGATGTTCTCCATGGCTGCTTCCAGCTCCGAATGCGACGTCACTGCCTCCAGCGACGAGTCCAGATTCTAAACAGAAATACATGTATAAGGGACCATTCACCATCTCTGTCGTCGTATTCACCAGGGATTTGGCGTCCCGCTCTCACCTGCGAGACATCCTTGGCGATGGAGACGATGGACGCGATGTCGACCTGTTCCGAAGTGGACAGGTACGTCTTGACCGTTTCCACGAGGGTCAGCGAAGAGTGCAGCACCTGGCGACCGGACGACGTCAGTCTGGATGAGGGAAATTACATTAGTCAGTTACAGTAAAAGTACATAAAGTTTACCAATGACAGATGGTTTGCCTTCATTTCATATTCAACTTTAACGACCTACAAATAAAGCCAATTTTAGAATACTGTTACCCACGTTTGCAGATTTTGTAATAGATGGTGTTAAAGTTCGAAATGAAATGAAGGCAAGCCATCTGTCAGTGGTAAACTAAAAGTAAACGTATTGTACAGCGTAAGGAACAAATTTGTCTATCTTGTGGATGTAAGATTAGCGACTCAGAGTCGGCAAACTTAAGATCCATTTAAACTGGCCTAAAGTTGGACAGGCATCCCACAGCCGATGATGATGATGGATGATGAATTTTTGTCATCAAAAAAATGTGCATGTCCCCAACCGAGTTTTCAAGTTAAGCCAAGAATGGCCCCGCACAGGGCCGTATTAACTATTAGGCAGAATAGGCAACTGCTTAGGGGCCCCGCGCGCGGCCAAAACAATATGAATAAGTTTCATACAATGAAAATTTTATTGGAAAGTTATCCTCAATGACGGTAGGTATTATTGTTTTTTTTCGACGCGGGCTGTCGAAAATTTGATATGACGAAATTTAAACTTGAAATGAGCTCTTCCAACGGCTGAAAAAGGGACCCGAGAATTGCATCGCCTAGAGGCCCCCACATGGTTTATCCGACCCTAGCCCCGCAGTCGGGTGGCTCGACGCACCGCGGCTGTGCGCGTGTGTTACCGACCTGGCAGCTGTGTTACCGATCTGGCATATATGTTACAGACCTGGGAGCGCGGTGCGGATCATGGGGCGCGTGTGTTACCGACCTGGGCGCGTGATGGGGATTATGTGGCGTGTGTTACCGACCTGGGTGCGTAGTAACGGTCATAGGGCGCGTGGTGGGATCATGGGGCGCGTGTTATCAACCGGGGCGCGTGATGGGGATTATTGGGCGTATGTTAACGACCTGGGCGTGTGATAAGGATTATTGGGCGTGTGTTAACGACCTGGGCGCGTGATGAGGATCACGGGGCGCATGTGTTACCGACTGATCGCGTGGTGGGATCACAGGGCGCGTGGTGTAAGTCATAGGCCGCGTGTGTTACCGACCTTGGCGCGTGAATGGAGTCATGTGGCGCGTGTGTTACCGACCTGGCTGCGTGGGGCGGATCATGGGGCGCGGCGGCCCTGAGGCCGGCGGCCCAGGCGCGCAGGGCGGCGGCCAGGCCGGCGGCGGCGCCCCCGCAGCCGGCGGCCTCCCCGCGGCGCGCGCACGACACCAGCTCGGCGGTGCTGCCGGCCGCCGCACGAGAAGCATTCGCCATCGTGGACCGCGCCCACTCCGCCTGGAACGCACACCGCTCGAGTCTTTGGAAAGGGTAACCCTTGTTTCTTCCAAAAAAAAATGACAAGTTATCACTTCCCAAACAATTATTCGTAAAATGAATATCGTAAAAAATATTTGCATTAATTTTGTTATCCAGTAAGGAAACAGGGGACTGTTTGTATAGAGAAATGGTTCGCATCGTATCCTCTTGAGAGGGTACTGCCGGTTCGCCGAAATCATTTCCCAACCTGATTCATTTCAGATTGTTTTCTTGGAGACTTTTTGTATTTTTATTATTCAACTCCAAATTTTTTACTTCTACGGTCATCCCGTGACCAGCGCTGGGAATCGAACCCGGTTCCTCAGCATTCAGTGTTACGTGCTGTTCTGACCAGTGATGGTGTAAGGGTTTGGCACGCAGCACGGAATGCTGAGGACCTGGGTTCGATTCCCAGCGCTGGTCTCTTTTTCTGGGTTTTTTCTGATTCATTTGCCAACTGTTTTATTTCACAACTGTTTATTTTTTCTGAAACAGTTATTCTATTCAGGATATATTTCAAAACTAGCTTGTAGGTTAGGGTAGGTTTATTTTAGAAACAATAAATAGTTGGAAAATTAATCATTTTGGAAAAATATACTTGCGAAACATTAGTAAACCCCTCTTTACCACTCGCGTGCTTCTTTGCATTTACTGACATTTTTTGACAAGCGATTTTAAACATGTTTTGGGGGATAAAGCTGTTCGCGTCCGTGGGCTTTAGCTCTAGTTACCCACACGTGTCCCCTGGGTAGCGCCAAATGAACAGCCTCTTTCTGGTGGTAGGCTTCGGCCGTGGCTTGTCACCACCCACCTAGCTAAGCCATGCCGCCAAACGGTCTAGGCCGTGTTTCGGCATGAAGTTTGGTGTAGCCATTTTTTGGGAGGGCGGGTCTGTGCGGAAATTTGCGTGTGAACCGTTTTCGGTACCGTCGGTTTTGCTGCGCCGGGTGTCTGTTCGTGGAGGGTAGCGGGATCCGAAGCACGGTGCTCCGCTGGCCGACCGCAGTTAGTAGGGGGCCCAAGTAGGGGTTTCGCCAGCCTTGAAAGGCTGCCCCGCCAACTTGCGAAAAATCCTGGAGACGCGCTGTAGTGCCGGTTGGCGACCGGAGAGAGGACCCGACAGCCGTCTTTGGGGGGGTTCGGGCGTCCCCGCGCGCTCCAGACCAGGCTTCCTGTGCTGTGGCTGACTTTCGCGTGCTGCTGGGTGAGCAGCATTGTATCTGTTCAACTGCCGTCTTCCCTAACCCTATTCACTCATGTCTTTCTCACCTCCTTCTTTTTGAATAAATATGGTTAAAGCTATTAAAAAGAGCAAGTGCCTACAGCGGATGCACATCCTCTCACTAAAAGTGCACCTCTCAAATATTCGAGGTTTGCACTCCAATCTCGCTGCAGTCCACCATCATCTTGAGACTGAGAAGCCTCACTTGCTCTGCCTCACCGAGACGCAGATAAAATGTCCCTTAGACACCGCGTACTTGCACTACCCAGGGTACACCCTGGAACATGCTTTTAAGCCTCGTGCTGGAGTTTGCTTGTACGTTCGGGATGGCATTTGTAGTCGGCGTCTCTGTAACCTTGAGGATCCTAGCTTTTCCATTCTTTGGCTGCTGATGGACACGGGCGTTGAACAAACGGTTTACGCTCTAATCTATCGGTCGCACAGCGGTGACCAGGAGACGTCCCGGCTCTTTGACCACCTCAGTGTTGCGGCGGGTGTGGTTCAGCAGCGGTATCCTCGTGCGCAGTTGGTTTTCTTGGGGGACTTTAATGCTCACCACGAAGACTGGTTGTTCCCATACCAAGTCACGGATCATGCGGGAAGAGAGGCACGCAAGTTTGCACTTTCGCTAGATCTCACCCAGCTTGTTCAACAGCCGACTCGCGTCCCGGATGTTGCTTCGCACACGCCAAACTGCCTGGACCTTCTGCTGACGACTGATCCGGATAGGTACAATGTGTCAGTGTCTTCCCCTCTGGGTACTTCTGACCACTGTCTGGTTAAGTTTGTGTCGCAGTACTCTCCTCCCGATTGCTCAATCGGTTCTCGGCGCGTATGGCGATACAAATCGGCAGATTGGGATGAGATGCGTCATTTCCTTGCATCCTATCCCTGGCAGAAAGCTTGTTTCTCCAGTGATGATCCGTCGAGCTGCGCGGAGGCTGTTACCGATGTGTTGCGTCAAAGTATGGAATATTTCATTCCTTATTCTGATGTATCTACTGGTAGCAAAGCTCGCCCATGGTTTAACACCGAATGTGCTCAAGCTGAGGCTATTAAGCACTCTGCTTACTTATCGTGGGCTGATGCTCGTTGTCGCAAAGCTCCGGATGTGCAAGTTAAGAAACAGCTTTTCAACAAAGCTGCCAAGTCCTGCAAAAAGGTCATGCAGAAAGCGCGATTCCTCCATGTTGGTCGTATTGGTGCCAAACTTGCTTCCTACCCCTCTGGGAGTAAAGCGTTCTGGTCTTTGGCTAAATCGGTGGAGTCCAATTTCTGTCGCCCGTCACTGCCGCCGTTGCTGAGGTCGGATAAATCGCTAGCTCACACTGCAGTGGAGAAGGCGAATCTGTTTGCTTCTTTATTTGCGGAAAATTCACGCCTCGATGCTGGAAATGCGGTGCCTTCCTCCATACCTCATTGTGGAACTTTTATGCAGGAGGTTAGAATACACCAAAAGGAGGTTTTAAGAGCACTGCGTTCTTTGGACGTGAATAAAGCTAGTGGCCCTGACGGTGTGCCTGCGATTGTCTTGAGGACATGTGCTCCGGAACTGTCTCCTGTTTTGACACGTCTGTACAGGCTTTCTCTCAGGATGGGCCAAGTCCCGGTATCGTGGAAGATTGCCAATGTGCAGCCTGTACCTAAAAAGGGCAGTCGTGCCGACCCGTCAAACTATCGACCTATCGCAATCACCTCCATACTGTGTAAGGTTATGGAGCGTGTATTGAACGCCAAACTCCTGGTATACCTTGAAGGTAATGATCTCCTCAGTGACCGGCAATACGGGTTTCGTCGTAATCGATCTACTGGGGACCTCCTGGTATATGCCACTCACCTTTGGGGCGAGGCTGTTGAGAAACATGGTGAGGCTCTTGCTGTGTCTCTTGACATTTCCAAGGCGTTCGATAGGGTCTGGCACGAGGGCCTTCTTGGCAAACTCTCTGCGTATGGGATCCCTGCTGTCCTTTGCTCTTGGATCTCTGATTTCCTGAGGCATCGATCTATACGAGTCGTCATTGACGGGTGCTCGTCGGATCTCATGACCATTAATGCTGGGGTGCCTCAGGGATCGGTTCTCTCTGCTACTCTTTTTCTGCTGCACATCAACGATTTGCTCATACCCGGTATCTATGGGTACGCCGATGACAGCACAGTCACAGAGAGGTACCTATCTAACAGCCGAGCCAGTGGGGACGAGATCGGTTCACTCAGGGAGGCTATGGTACAGCGGACGAATAGGACCTTGGAGGCCGTGTCCGAATGGGGATCGGCCAACTTGGTCCAGTTTAATGCTGCCAAGACACAGGCGTGTCTGTTCACCGCAAAGCGGAGTCCATTCACCTTGGCTCCTACTTTCCGAAATTTATCCTTACCACCCAAAGACCACCTTGAGCTTCTTGGACTGAGCGTGCCTTCTAATCTCAACTTCGGCGCGGCCATTGAGTCCAGGGCGAAAACTGCTGCTAAGAAACTTGGTATCTTATATAAGGTGGGACGGTATTTCACGCAGGAGCAACTTTTTACCTTATACAAAGCACAGATAAGATCATGTATGGAATACTGCTGCCACCTTTGGGACGGTTCTGCCAAGTATCAGTTGGCGGCGTTGGATTCGGTGGAGCATCGAGCCCGAAGACTCATTGGTGATAGTCCGACAATCGGTGGTAGGCTACAGAGCCTCGAGCACCGACGTCGAGTTGCTTGTCTTTCTGTTTTTTATCGGATACATTTTGGAGAGTGTGCGCAGGAATTACATGATTTAATTCCTCCATCTCCATTTCACCAACGGACATCCAGGCGGGGGGAGCGTCTTCATCCTTATGTGGTTAGTATTCCAGTAGCCCGTACGAAGCGGTTCGCGTCTTCCTTCCTAATGCGAACTGCTAAAGAATGGAATTCGCTCCCGTCGTCTGTATTTCCTGATAAATACAACCTGGGTCTCTTCAAGGCTAGAGTGAATAGGCTGTTACTGAACCAGTGAGGTACACCTTTGGCTTCATCTACACTTTCCATCAGGTGAGATAGTGGTCAATCACGGGTCAGTTTTTTGTAAAAAAAAAAAAAAAAAAAAAAAAAATTGTCATTATAGACTTGCTTAAGGTATAAATTTGATTGAAATAAATAAATAACTTGGCAACAGTAGTTGCACAAAGCATGTAAGTGGTTAAGTGGCTATGGCTTGTAGAGCCGACGGCCGATTTGTATGGTTCTACAGTGGCTACCGTGGTAAGACTAGGCGACTCACGGTCTGTCCAGGCAGCGGCTTCAGCTCGAAGGCCCTCGCTGCCGCCTCCAGCTCGTCCAGTTCGTCCTGGAGGGAGCGGATGATCTCCGCAGCCGCGTCTAACTCCAAGCCCTTGCAAGAAATCCTGGCGCGGTTCACTGCCGACCTGAGGAGTAACGATACATCAGCATCAGCATTCACGGCCCAAAAGTTCTCGAATGGAGACCACGGACCGGCAAGCGCAGTGTGGGACGTCCACCAACGAGATGGACGGACGATTTGGTGAAGGCCGCAGGTTCAGGGTGGATGCAAGTTGGTTCCAACCGTAATGATTGGGCGTCAATGAGGAAGGCCTACGTCCAGCAGTGGACTTCCTACAGCTGAAATGATGGTGAAAATAAACATTTCTGATTTTAGGGATACATACCTGAGGTCTGCGCAGCTGGTGGTGAGCTGTTGTGTGGTGTGAGACAGCTGTTTGGCGGCGGGAGCGTCTGTGACGGTGGGCAGCGCCGCGCGCGCCGCTTGTATCACGTGCCCGCTCGGCTGGGGAACGAGTACATGAGTCAATAAAGCTGCTGCCTTCATCTCCATTTTATTATAAAAACCAAAACAAGAACCTGATTTTAAAGTACCGTTAGCACAACAATATTTATAGTTAGTTAAAACCTTTGATCAATTATAACTGTAGATCCACAGTCGCGCGCCCGAAAATGTCCGAGCCAAATGAGCGCCACTTTGATAAAAGTGGCCTTCTTTTTCTCAGTACGTTGCGTGAAATTGTCAAGTTTAGCTGTCAAGTGTCAACCGAAATTCGACAGTAATGAAGTAAAGACTAGGTTCAAATTTCTGTGTAGGTGATGATTTTAATTGTTATGCAAACAAATAAAAAAGTTCGGACATTCTTTGAAGGGGATTTTGTTCGGCAATGTGTATCTTCAGTTATAATTGATCAAAGGTTAAAACGTATACATTTAGATCGGTCAGTATGGTAAAGTCTGAAACTATAAAACATACGAAGATCTGTTCTTAGGAACCATGCCATTGATTTAGGTAACAAGAAAAACTGCATTCATACATTTTAAAAAACTTTTACTCATCTCGGGAATCGAATCCGGACGTTTTGAAGAATAAAACTAACACTATTTCTAACTACGAAACATGATGTCTAAAATTAATAAAATGCATTGTTTTCATATCCTTTCATTTATTTTAGTAGGTGTTCGAAATGACTACCATTTTTAGGGTTCCGTACCTCAAAAGGAAAAAACGGAACCCTTATAGGATCACTTTGTTGTCCGTCCGTCCGGCCGTCCGTCTGTCTGTCAAGACCCTTTTTCTCAGGAACGCGTGGAGGTATCAAGCTGAAATTTATATCAAATACTCAAGTCTACTGTCCCTTGGAGCTGTGAAAAAATCAAACTTCTAAGCCAACGCAATCAAAAGATACAGCCGTTTATGACGCAAATTTCCGCATATTTCCGAAACTCGCAAGGGAATCAAAACCTAAAGGGTACTTCCCGTAAACTCAGAATCTTGAAATTTGGTACGAAGCAAGGTCTTATAGCACAGATAAAGGAAAAATTGCGAAAAGCATAATTTTTTTTGTCTGTCTGTCTATATCAGTAACCAATCTACAATGATCCCACACTGCGCACATTTTGCTTAGGTGCAGGGGTCTGCTAAGACTGGATGTTCATAGATACATTTAAATCTGTACGGAACCCTCGTTGCGCGAGTCTGACTCGCACTTGGCCGTTTTTTTTTCAATTCAACATTCTTATAGTTTCAGACTTTTCCATACTGACCGATCTAAATGTTACACCCTGTAGATAATAGATTTAGAAGTATACTTCATTATAATCAGTCACTACATAACGCTCCTTTAGAACAACACTGACACAATTACAAATTATTGTCATTTCAAAACTAAACTTTACGTAAAAAGAAAAACAAGTTTAGTTTTGAAATGACAATAATTCTGTGTCAGTGTTCTTTCTAAAGGAGCGATAATTACAACTCTATTCTATCGGTACATGTTGTCATTTATTTTATAAAAAATAGTATTATTTTTTCGACTACTTATTTATCGCTGTTTTACCCGTGGAGCGTCCCGCTCTAAAAATCCTAAACTGTTGTGTGCACACCCGTGCGCACAGGACACTCGACGGGTTTGATAGTGACAACTCAAAATTCTAGGGCATAACATTTTAAAATATGTCACTATTCAATTAAAGTTCAGTTTTAACCCTTTCAACGCCAACGACACATATAGGTGTCACAAAGTACAGTGTCAAAGTGATCTTGACACAATGACATAAGATTCAAAGCAGGTTTACATTTTGTCGAGGCGTGGCGTTGAAAGGGTTAAAGGCCCTTTTATTTTGGATTGTGTCACTATCAAATTAAAGCAGCGTTATGGTCACCTGGAGGAAGGCGTCGGCGCTGGCGATGAGGTCGAGGCGTGCGGCGGCGCGCTCGGAGCCGCGCTCGCACACGCGCACGCAGTCCACGACGCGCGGGATGTGGGAAGACAGCACCTCGCACTCTTGCAGGAGTGACTCCTGACCACACCACAGTAAATAACATAAGCGTTCATAATAGGGATGGTGACGCCATTAAAAAATAATTCGAAGACACGACTCCAGTAAAAAATGCTTTATTTTAGCCCTGAAAACCTGATTAACTTTCGATTAACTGCAAAATTAGATTTTTTTATGCTTTAAAACAAATAAATAGTTAGTTGATCAATGATATTATATAACAAAAAAGAGGTAGATACGCCACCAACGCACCACAACGTGTGCCGCGAAATGGTCCTCATTGTGACCATTGGAATCAGTCGGAACTCCTGTGACGTTTGCTTACACTTGCGCGCAAGTGATAAACTATCTTTGTCTTTTTTCTTCATATCGTCTTAATGAAGCCATCTCTCTTATACCGTCTGTCAATGTAATAAAATGTAAGTAAAATGAAACGTGTATGTGTGTGTACCTGCCACCGCGTGCGGAGCATTTTTTTGGGCATCATGTGAGCATATAACGTATCTACACTTAAAATATCATTGTAGTTGATTGAGTTGGCGAACAAGTGCCGTCATAAGTTGCTGTTGCCATTCAAACACTGTGGGAGAGTTGTGTTTTGACAGCTCATAAAAAGTACGTCAGTTGATTGGTGGTGTCAACATCCCTATTGGAGGGTTCTGTAAATTTTTAAATTGGGGTGAATCAACTTTTTCGTGTTGTTTACTCAGTCCCCGGTAGTTCAAGTGACATCTACATACTGTTTAACAGAATGCTTAGGTCAGTGGCGTGCCTAGGGTATCAGGCTATGGCAAGCCGAGAGATATGATTTAGTATTTTTTTTATAATTTATTGCAGATAATTCCGTCTTGTTGCCGCTTTACTCTTCAATCTTCAGTTTGGACAAGCTTACGAAAGCACACTGAAGGCATTCTATTAATTGGGATTGTTCATTTTTTCTAACCCCCCCTTTTTATTTTTTTTATCGAAAATATAGAGCATTTTAAGAATCTAATTTGAATATTTCAGCAATTCATCACTCCAATGTTTTTTTATAATTTATTAAAAATTTGAGATACGACTTGTCGTAAATTACATGCCGCGGCTGAATCTGTGTATAAACCACAGACATAATGACAAAAAAAATGTGTCATAATCGATGGTTAGTTGTCATCTGACAATGTCACTTTACATTACAATAACAATAACAATAACACTAAAGTTGCCGATTCTTCCAAGAGAATAGGTAAAAAACGATTTACGGCTATAGTATTTTATGTACGTATAAAATAAAATGGTCAGAAGTGTTCCCTTGAAAGTTCTTTGGCGGATTTAATCCATACTTACATTAAAATGATCCTCGCAACAATAAGTACATCTTGTAAACTTTGAATTAACTTTGCGGCACCACTTCTCTTGTAAATGCGAACAATTAATTTGTTTGGGCTATTGACAGAATCATTTCCACAAGTAGGAATGAAACACTTCCTGTATAAATCCATTATTAAAATATGAAAAACGCGAAGAATGTTTTTCAAAATAGTATCCTTAAACTGACAGATGATAACTACGTCGAAGTGACAGATAATAACTATAGAGAAACTAGACGGACGGCTTTTTTTTTCTTGTTGCAAAGAATTTCAAAGTTAATGCCCACAGAAAGGTCAAACAAAGGTCAAACATTATTTTGCAAAAATACACACGATCATTTAATATTTTTTTACTACAATGTTATAAAATGATTTAATAAACCTATTCCTCGAAATGGTTTTGGACCACAGACCACATTGCAAAAAAGTGATCAATGCCAATTACTAGACAGAATTTTACAGACACATTCTCACACGAACCGCACTAAAACAATAATACTTATTTGTTTTTCGAAATGTAATTGCATCTAATCACGCATTTACAACGCCATGCATGGCCCACGATTCGATATAAACAATCGTGAAATTCTACACAATCACCCTATATAATTCCGTCCCTTTACAATGGAACAAGTCACACCTATCGGCAACAAGATTCAGCGCGTGTATAGCTTAGTTCTAGCTATAGTTCTGAGTCTATAAGCACTGACCTGCGAATATTTGTTTGTGTTGTGCTGCGCCGCGTTCTGCGCAGACGTGATGAGTTGCGTCGCGCTGGAGGCGGCGTGTCGCGCGGTTTCCTGCAACAACACACATATAAATATGCGTCGCTAATGCGGCGCGTGCGCGACAGCCCCAACACCATCCTATCAATGATTGCGGACAAGATTGACTGTCCGTACGTTATGCACTGTTGTGGACTTCACAGGCCCAGTAACAACAGTGTAAAATTGTAAAATGTATCACTAACATAGTTTTTAAGTTTTATTGTAACTAACATAATTATGAGCCACGAGCTTGAAATAAACGTATTATTATTATTATTATTATTATAAAGCCTCTTGTACGGTCAAGTGCAAAAATAAGTATCGATTTAATCCTCCCATCGTTATACAGTGGTGGTCATACAATTAAGAACGATTTGAAGTTTCCGATTTTTTTTTATCTAAATCATGTCATATGTCTAGTTGTGTTCCTTCTTAGAAGTAACAAGTTATGTTATAAAATAGCCACATGGATAGAGCAAACGGGATTAAGAATAATAGTGTATAATTGCTAACATTTTTTTTTACAAATTTTATTTGTTCTCTATACTAATAAATTCAAATAGTAATGAAGCTGGACAAATAATTAAGAACGATTTATTAAACTGCTCGAGAGTTGTTTTATATGAAGCTTAGATTAAATAAATCATATTAATGTGAAGTTGGTATAGAAAAAAAAAGCAATTTAATACATTTGAATTAAAATTAATAGTTAGTAGCATGTCCACGGCTTTTAATTACGGCTTTACACCGGCGAGGCATTGAATCTATCAATTTTTGACATTTCGCAAGAGAAATAGAGTTCCATTCTTCTAAGAAAACGTCGTACAGCTCTCTCAAATTGCCACACTGTCGATATGAAACCTTTTTCTTGACTTCGCACCAAAGATACTCTATTGGGTTAAGATCTGGGCTGTTGGCTGGCCAATCTAAGACAGAAACTGATTGTGATGTGAGGAATTCCTTAACGGTGCGTGCAGTATGCTTTGGATCATTGTCGTGCTGGAATGTCCAAATAACCGGAAGCACGTCTTCGGCATATGGTAACATTGTTTCTTGCAGTATATTTTTGTATTGGAATTGATCCATGTTTCCTTCTATCAGCCTAACAGGTCCAACGCCATGTCCAGAAAAGCACCCCCAAATTTTCACATTTCCCCCGCCATGCTTTAATGTCACTTTTGTGTACTTCGGGTCGAATGCTTTATTCGGAGGGCGTCGTACATATCGTTTTCCATCAGAACATACCCTATTTATTTTTGTCTCGTCAGAAAAAAGAACGTTTTTCCACTGTCTGACTGTCCAGTTTTCATACCTTCTTGCAAATGTAAGTCGGGCTTGCCTATGACATCGTTTCAACATAGGCACCTTCCTTGCTATCCTTCCGTTCAACTTATTTTCTACCAAACGCCTTCGAATAGTGCGTGCAGAAATTGCTGAAGGGTTGTTTTCGCCAAAATATTCTTTTCTCAACTCATTAGACCCTTTAAAAGGATTTTGTTTTGCCAAACGAACGATATTTCGATCATCTCGACGAGATGACTTTCTCTATCTAGGTCCACGTGGAACGTTTGTAGTAGTTTGATACGTGGAAAAATGCTTTACGGCATGGAAAACCATTGTTTTTGAACATTGCAGATAGTCGGCTATCTTTTTATACGACCAATTCGTCTCGCGAAGTTTTATTATTACTTCTCTTGTAGATTTATCACAACTTTTATTTTTCCCCATTGTTTTTATACGAAGTAATCACTTTTAAGACTTTAACAGCACGAAATGGCGCCAAAATTATACGAATAATAATCTACAACCACAGAGCCACACAGTGTTCTCTATTTAAATTTGAAAAAATAATAAACTATTCAGCGTTCTTAATTACGTGACCAGCCACTAAGTACTAATACTAGGTTCAGATCGAATGTATAAAGTTTCTCTATTAATTTTTTAACCAACTATGTGGCATAAATGAATGTACCGGTAGTACGGAAAAGTTTCGCAATACCGAGAGAAATAAAAAAAATACGGGCAATTAGTTATACTTGTTACTTTGAAAAAATCATCTCAATAAATAATCGTTCTTAATTATATGGCCACAACTGTATACCTATACCTTAATTCGACGACGTAAGAGCTATGGGATATATTTATGAGCAAGTTGTGTGCACCCATATTTTTACACTTGACTGTACATAATCTGACGACTTCTACGCCATATCGCGTAAACGAATCGCCTCGTTACTCTGCAGGGTACAGTAAGATTATTTCCGCTTTGACACTCGGGACGTCTCAGTTTTAATCGTAAAGGTTCGTGTTTCCTCATACAGTACTTATATAAAATCCTAGAATTTAATCACATAAAGTATCCAAACCAATTAAATGATTCCGATCTCTCTCGCTGTATGTCGAGAATTGCCGAGTGTCAAAATGAAAATAATCTTACTGTACGGGCCAGCTCCAACCCCATTCTGAGCACTACAGCTGTCAGATAAGACTTCCCGATCATGCGGCAATTTGAAAGCGTGGTGACTGCCGTCAGATGAAATGGTCATGCTTTTTTTTTGTCAACTAACACCTAGATTATTCAATGAGTGATTACATTTTTAATAACAAAATGGATTGTAAAGTCAGAAAATATATATTATTACTAGCTGACCCCGCAAACGTTGTTTCGCCATAAGTTATAGCCTACGACCTATTCTCAGACCTACCGAGTATAGACAAAAAAGTTTCATAATAATCGGTCGATCCGTTTCGGAGGAGTACGGTAACAAACACCGTGACACGAGATTTTTAAATATTAGATTATAATTACAAGCTGTTGCCCGCGACTCCGTCTGCGAAGAATAGAGGTAAAAAAAATAGCCAACGACCTATTCTCAGACCTACTGAATGCAGACAAAAAAGTTTTATAAAATCTGTCAAGCCGTTTTGGAGGAGTTCGATAACAAGCACCGTGACACGAGATTTTTATATATTAGAAGAAGATTATTATTATTTAATATTGCTTGTAGTTTTGTTGTGCAGTGGGTACATTAGTAGTGTTGAAGAGCAGTTACCTGGAGGCGAGCCATCTGCGAGCTGACGATGTCCTGTCCCTGCGCGTAGTCGACGGTGATGTACCGCAGCTCCTCGGCCGCCTTGCGAAGGTTCTCCTGCTTCTCGCGGTCCTGAATAACAATCATTGTTAATGTTTAGACGAACAGATGGCCTAGTGGTTAGAGACCCTGACTATGAAGCTTGAGGTCCCGGGTCCGATTCCCGTGTCGGGGCAGATATTTGTATGAAAAATACGAATGTTTGTTCTCGGGTCTTGGGCGTTTAATATGTATTTAAGTATGTATCTATCTATATAACTATGTTTATCCGTTGTCTAGTACCCATAACACAAGCTATGCTTAGCTTACTTTGGGACTAGGTATATTGGTGTGAATTGTCCCGTGATATTTATTTATTTAATTAGCTTATAGAAATGTCCGATTCCTGAGCAAAGGTTCCCCCCATTCATTCCGATTTTGAGCGGTGTGCTTCCGGTTTCTAAGGCACACGTCTAAGTCGTCCCGCCAACGTCTCCTGGGCATACCTCGTCGCCGCCATCCGTCTTGTGGCATCCAGTCCGTGGCCATTTTAGGCCACCGATTTGGATTTGAGGTGGCGTTGGCGATGACGGTTTATAATAAATAAAAATAAGTCACTGGACGATGGACGCCAATTGACCTAATCCCAAACTGAGCAAAGCTGGTACTATGGGTACTAGATAAACGGATAACCATACTTGTATAGATAATACACTTAATTTGTGTGATGAGCACGAATATTTGTCCCTGAGTTATGGATGTTTTCTATGTATTTAAGTATGTATTTATCTATATTAGTTTATTTATCTATATTAGTATGTTCATCGTCGTCTAGTACCCATAGTACAAGCTTTGCTTAGTTTGGGACTAGGTCGATTTGTGTAAGATTGTCCCCTAATATTTATTTATTTATATATATTTCTCAATGATGCAATGAAATGTTAACCTTACGTTCCAAATAATAGGCCGGGGCGTATCACGCTGCGGGCGCGGTTAGACGAGTGCTATGTAATGGATTTTCATACAGAATTGCAGGCCTGGGCCGGGAAAGCGATCGTCTATTGTTGCTTTCTTTGCAATTTTAATTTCTTGAAGTTTTTTATTTATTTCATTGCATGTTTGAGAAAAGCACTATACAGGCCTCGGCCGGAACAGGGGTTGCCGGCCTCGTGTCAAACTTACTCGCCCGGCAACCTCTTACTTCCCGGCCTCTGTAGTAATGTACTATTAAAGATGCAAGACTCGAGCACACACATTAATATTTTTATACAAACGTTTGGTCTTACTACAAAACGATTGCAGCCGAAACGTCGTGATTTAGACAACGTTTCAGCACGTAGTTAAGAGCGTTTATACCTGGTGAGCTGGCAACGTTGCATTTTTGTAAGTTTCTCTTGATTATTCCATAAAAATATAGTGAAAATTAAAAATGTGGTGTATACGAATTGTTCTAATATATAAGTTAATGTGTCTACTGCAATAATTATTCGTGATAGACTTTTATTTTCTTTAAAAACGAACAAATTATTACCTAACGGTTTTAATTTTCATGGAATAATCGAGAAAAACTTACAAAAATGCAACGTTGCCAGCTCAGCAGGTATAAACGCTCTTAAGCTCCGTGCTTGCGCAGCCCGTCCGACGCGAGTAGTGATGGACATACCTTGGGCGCGCTGGCGCACTGCCGGGCGGCCTCGACCATCCTGGCCGTAGCGTCGGCCAACAGTTTAGCGGCGGCGAGCAGCTTCCGCTGCCCGTCTGACGGCTGCTTCTCCGCCTCCGTCTGCAAACCACCAGCATTAGCCATTCGATCTCTCCTCAATCGAAACTCATTCGCGTAAATGCTAATTATTGTTTAATTTTCTTTGACTGCTTTTCTCTGTGGGTCTCTATCGTTTGTCCGAATTTAATAAGCCATAATTATCGTTTAGCATAATTTTAATTTGTCATAAATTAGTTTATTTCTGAAACAGTATTTTCTCCAGATTTTTTTCCATTGTTATGGTATAGGGGGCAAACGAGCAGACGGATCGCCTGATGGTAAACGATTTCCGTCGCCCATGGACACCTGCGACACCAGAAGCGTCAGAGACAGAAGAAAGCGAAGACAGAGTTTTTTTTTTTATTTTAAGTAGGAGTACGCTCTTTTTTTGAAAGCTTGAAGGTCATATCGGTCCGGGAATACCGCAGCAGGTACTTCATTCCACTTTAGTGAGAGAGAGAGACAACAATATCTCTCTGCAATGCCTATATGCACACAATACCACTACACATGCAATTCCACGCTCGCGCTCATCACAGTCTGCCGGAGCGCTGGTCCCGCCTGCAGTCTGCACCCACCTTGATGCTGGTGATGAGGTGGGCAGTGGCCTGTCCCAGCACGCGCGCCTGGCGGACCATCTCCGCGGGATCGCCGGCCTGCACGACGCGCTCGCTCGCGCTCATCACAGTCTGCCGGAGCGCTGGTCCCGCCTGCAGTCTGCACCCACCTTGATGCTGGTGATGAGGTGGGCAGTGGCCTGTCCCAGCACGCGCGCCTGGCGGACCATCTCCGCGGGATCGCCGGCCTGCACGACGCGCTCGCTCGCGCTCATCACAGTCTGCCGGAGCGCTGGTCCCGCCTGCAGTCTGCACCCACCTTGATGCTGGTGATGAGGTGGGCAGTGGCCTGTCCCAGCACGCGCGCCTGGCGGACCATCTCCGCGGGATCGCCGGCCTGCACGACGCGCTCGCTCGCGCTCATCACAGTCTGCCGGAGCGCTGGTCCCGCCTGCAGTCTGCACCCACCTTGATGCTGGTGATGAGGTGGGCAGTGGCCTGTCCCAGCACGCGCGCCTGGCGGACCATCTCCGCGGGATCGCCGGCCTGCACGACGCGCTCGCTCGCGCTCATCACAGTCTGCCGGAGCGCTGGTCCCGCCTGCAGTCTGCACCCACCTTGATGCTGGTGATGAGGTGGGCAGTGGCCTGTCCCAGCACGCGCGCCTGGCGGACCATCTCCGCGGGATCGCCGGCCTGCACGACGCGCTCGCTCGCGCTCATCACAGTCTGCCGGAGCGCTGGTCCCGCCTGCAGTCTGCACCCACCTTGATGCTGGTGATGAGGTGGGCAGTGGCCTGTCCCAGCACGCGCGCCTGGCGGACCATCTCCGCGGGATCGCCGGCCTGCACGACGCGCTCGCTCGCGCTCATCACAGTCTGCCGGAGCGCTGGTCCCGCCTGCAGTCTGCACCCACCTTGATGCTGGTGATGAGGTGGGCAGTGGCCTGTCCCAGCACGCGCGCCTGGCGGACCATCTCCGCGGGATCGCCGGCCTGCACGACGCGCTCGCTCGCGCTCATCACAGTCTGCCGGAGCGCTGGTCCCGCCTGCAGTCTGCACCCACCTTGATGCTGGTGATGAGGTGGGCAGTGGCCTGTCCCAGCACGCGCGCCTGGCGGACCATCTCCGCGGGATCGCCGGCCTGCACGACGCGCTCGCTCGCGCTCATCACAGTCTGCCGGAGCGCTGGTCCCGCCTGCAGTCTGCACCCACCTTGATGCTGGTGATGAGGTGGGCAGTGGCCTGTCCCAGCACGCGCGCCTGGCGGACCATCTCCGCGGGATCGCCGGCCTGCACGACGCGCTCGCTCGCGCTCATCACAGTCTGCCGGAGCGCTGGTCCCGCCTGCAGTCTGCACCCACCTTGATGCTGGTGATGAGGTGGGCAGTGGCCTGTCCCAGCACGCGCGCCTGGCGGACCATCTCCGCGGGATCGCCGGCCTGCACGACGCGCTCGCTCGCGCTCATCACAGTCTGCCGGAGCGCTGGTCCCGCCTGCAGTCTGCACCCACCTTGATGCTGGTGATGAGGTGGGCAGTGGCCTGTCCCAGCACGCGCGCCTGGCGGACCATCTCCGCGGGATCGCCGGCCTGCACGACGCGCTCGCTCGCGCTCATCACAGTCTGCACGGAGCGCTCGGTCACGCTCGCCTGCGCGCGGCGATCTGACAAACAGACAATCAAATCTTCATCATCATCCCAGTATACGACCCACTGGACACAGGCATCCTCTCACAATGAGTGGGTTGGGCCGTGGTTCCCACGCGTGCGGATTGGGAGCTTCACACACACCATTGAATAGGGATGACGAATGGGTTATAAATATGTCATTCTATTTAGTCCGTCAGTTAGATTATGGAAAGTGTGGGACATGTATTTTTTGGTTTATCAAATTGTTAAAAATCGACAAAGTTCAAACACGAAGTGACTGCGACAAGGTAGTAAAGTGTCAAGATATCTTTGACCTCGACTGAACAGTAAGACTATTTCCACTTTGACACTCGGGACGTCACAGTTTTAACCGTAAAGGTTCATGTTTTCTCATAAGGTACTTATATAAAATCCTAGAATTTAATCATATAAAATATCCAAACCTATTTAATATAATTAATAACAAAACTTCAGCCTAAGTATTGCACTTCCGATCTCTCTCGATGTATGTCGAGAATTGCCGAGTGCCAAAGTGGAATAGTACATTACTGCAGAGACCAGTAAGTAAGCTATCCTGGACGAATAGAAGAATGATACGAGGCCAGGATGGCGATTACTGGGCGAAGCTTGTATAGTGCTTTTCTCAAAAATGAAACAAGTTGATAAAAATAAAATAAAAGTACAATTTGAAAAAAATAAAGAAAATCTACGAACCGCCATTTTAGCTACTTACTCGCTAACGGTCTGTAGTCTATGGTATGATTGTTTTTTTAAAGGTACCGGGCGCGATGTTTAGATATCAGCCAACTTTAAATTACAAACGTCACTATGCATATCAGTTGTGTACAATACGTTTACTTTTAGTTTACCACTGACAGATGGCTTGCCTTCATCTCATTTCCAACTTTAACACCATACAAATAAAGTAGCTATTACAAAATCTGCAAACGTGGGTAACAGTATTCTAAAATTGGCTTTATTTGTAGGTCGTTAAAGTTGAATATGAAATGAAGGCAAACGGTCTTTTTTGCCACGAACTTGCAAAATCTGGAACGAGCTTCCCGCTGGGGTCTTCCCATCGAGTTACGACCTGGGTGCCTTTAAGAGGCGAGTGTACAATTTTCTGCAGGGCCGACAACGCACTGGTATCGCGTAAAGCGCTGCGAGTGTCTATGGACAGTGGTGTTCATTTAACATCAGGTGACCCACTAGTTCGTTTGTCTGGCTTCACTAACATAAAAAAAAACCATCTGTCAGTGGTAAACTTTATGTAAGTTTACTGTACTGCTGTAGCTCACCAGTGTGGCAGTGCTGCAGCAGCCGGTCTAACTCTTCGCTGACGCGCCTGGCGGCCGCAGTCAGCTGTTCCACGCCGGCAGCGGCGCCCGCGTCGGCTCCCCGACAGCACTCCACGAGCCGCTCCACGGCTCGGGCCACCAGCCGCGCCGCCGCCGTCAGCTGCTCGCGGCATTGGGGGTTGTGGAGCGTCGGGGCTACCACCTAAAACCAAAAATTGTAACATTTTTGACCAATTTAGACGCGATTATGTGACTGCTGCATAATGTACATTAACATACGAGTGTAATTTTATGAAACGAACCGAAGGTGAGTTTCGTTATAACTACACGAGTGTTTTGATTCGTAATTATGTACAGTTGCATGCATAATTTTATCAACACGCATATCATAAGTTTCTGTTATTACTCATTTTTTCACCGGTTACTTCACATTACAAAACGCACCCCTAACCGAATAAAGCGGTAATATGAAATGCCTTAGTTTGTAAACTAAGCTTTATCCGGTCGCTTTGTCTTAGTTTGTAAACTAAGGCATTTCATATTACCACTTTATTCGGCTGGGGGTGCGAAAATACGGTAACCTTTCAAATAAATGTTTTGAATTAGAATTTTGAATTTGTTCTTTGACAGTTTGATTTCGAAACAAATGACTGACATTGTAATATGTATTTTTAGGATTCCGTACCCGAAGGGTGAAAACGGGACCCTATTTTACTGAGGCTCCGCTGTCCGTCTGTCGCCAGGCTGTATCTCATGAACCGTGTGACAGACAGTTGAAATTTTCGCAGATGATGTATTTCGGTTGCCGCTATAACAACAAATACTAAAAACCAGAATAAAATAAATATTTAAGGGGGCTCCCATACAAAAAACGAGATTTTTTTTGCTCGTTTTTGCTCGATATTGATAGCGGCAACAGGTAGACGCTTGAAATTTTCGCAGAATATTCACTTTAAAAATAAATAATTAAATTAAAATAAAACAAATATTTATGGTTAGCTCCCATACAAAAAAACGTTGCCGTTTTTATAGACTATGGTATAGGTAACGCCACCAGAGTTGAGGCCACGCACACAACCACATCTCATATAATGACAGCGGGATTTTGATAACGACAACACAACGTCAAAATCCCGCTGTCATTACATGAGACGTGGTTGTGTGCGTGGCCTCAACTCTGGTGGCGTTACCTATATGGGTCCCATCGTGCGCGAGTCTGACTCGCAATTGGCCGGTTTTTATCACGAATGAGACTTTGTGGGGCATGAGAATTGATATTATATTGAACCAAGGCTATCCAACATTATGTATGACTATACATGTAGGATACAACTCGACTAGAACATGTCCGGACAGTCAAACAGAGAAGGATTGCCTACCTCGGGTATGAACTGCGGCATGATCGGTATTCCCTCCTGCAGACCATCATGATGGGGAATGTGCCCGGGAAGCGAAAGCCAGGTAGACGTAAGATGTCTTGGCTCCGTAATATCAGGGAGTGGACAGGGATCAAGACCGTCGAGCAACTGTCCAGATTGGCGCTTGACAAGAAAAGGTACAAGGCGCTGACTGCCAACCTTCAGTAATGGAGTGGCACTTGAAGAAGAAGATGTAGGATACAAGCAGAGTCCCCACACAGTCCGTCTAATAAAGCCCGGTGCACACGAGGCGATTTTAGTTGATCAACTTAAATCGGTTCACAAATTGGCTAAGTAAAGTTTTTTGAAGAGGTGCTAATTATATTTTTTTTCGACAGTGGTCGACTTCAACACTAAGAAACTGCAGGTGTTTTATTTTTATCTCCTTTTATTTATTGGAAATATTTTTTTAAGTGTTCGAGATGACATTTGTGAGATTTTACGGCTGAAAAGCGGTTCGTGCTCAGTACTAACTTAAGAAGAAATAGAAAAAAAAAAACGAAGTCAACTGTCGCTTCTGTCAATGTCAAATGGAATATAACCGTTTGCGTTTCGTTTGCTTTGCGTTGTCCAAGAAGCAGTTCCAAAAGAGTGATCGAAAGTATTCAATCGTGATCCAATTAACGTGCATAGGTCGTGGAGAAATGCGGTAAAGTTGAAAGTCCGGATTTTATGCGGAGGTCGATAAAAATAGTCCAAAAATCACACTGAGCACACTAAAACGCAAAGCAAACGAAACGCAAAAGATTTGACATTGACAGAACTGACAGTTGACTTCGTTTTTTTTTCTATTTCTTCTTAGTACTGAGCACGAACCGCTTGTCAGCCGTAAAATCTCACAAATGTCATCTCGAACACTTAAAAAAATATTTCCAGTAAACAACAGTAGATAAAAATAAAACCGCTGCAGTTTCTCGATCTCCAGAACGCCGACTGTCGAAAAAAAAATATAATTAGCACCTCTTCAAAAAACTTTACTTAGCCAATTGAACGACAATCGCTAATGAGAACATGTTTTCAATAAAAATTGATCAACTTTTATTGAACAACAAAAAGTCAATTCCCTCTCAACTTTTGGTGTGCGAGTCGGTTCAGTTTGATGGCGTCACCGTGCTAGTAACAACTTTTCGAACGTGAGAACGATCCGTTCAAGTTGAAAACGATTTTTATCTGTGGTGGCAGTATTGTTTGCTGACGCCATTTTGAAGCAACTGCCCGTTCGGTCCGATTATCGGTGCGACAGTGAGAACGCAAATCGTATCGATACTTCTTGATCAATTGAAAGTTGATCAACTAACATCGCCTCGTGAGAACCGGGCTTAAGTAAGCACGTACCTTGGCACAGGCAACCAGCTGGCTAGTGGCGAGCGCGCAGTGCGTAGCGGCCGCGATAATACTGTTCTGCAGAGGCTGGTCGTCGCGACACTGCGCCGCCACGTTCTTGGCCTTCAGCACCAGCGCCGCCGTCGTGTTGGCCACCGCCTTAGCCAGCGAGAGGAGTATGTCCTGGAGCAAATCATATCAATTTACCCTGTAACTTTTTGCAAGCTGCATATGTCGTGAAATTCAAGTAAGACATCTTAGATTCGTACATTCATTTTAGATTATTAGTGATTGTTAACAACGAGCAGTTTTCATAGCAAAGTAAGGTTGGCAAAAAATATTTGCATATTCGTCGATATGAAGAGCTATGGTAGATTTTACACTTTAGATGATGTAACTTTTATCTGAATGTGATATTATATTTTTTTAAATATAAAAGGTTGAATAAGGTTTAGTAATCTATACATGTATTGATTTTTCTGAAATGAAATATTTATTTGCTGGAATACGTCATATACTTCGCTTTTTTTGTTTTCGCCATGAAAACTATTATGTTGGTGTGGTGCGGTAACAACTCGATTCTTACCGGATAACCTACGTTTTAATTACTAAATTACTATCGTAGAGTTGCTTGTTTACCTGTTTTTTACTGGACACAATTAGGTGAGTGTGCGCAGGAATTACATGATTCGATACCCCCATTTTACCAACCGACATCCAAGCGGGGGGCGCGTCGTGATCCTTGTCCATTGGCCCGCACGAACCGGTTCGCTTCATCTTTCCTAATACGAAATGCTAAGGAATGGAATTCGCTTCCACTGTCCGTATTTCCAGATAGATATAATAGGACTTGTCAAGGCTAGAGTGAAGGCTGTTACTGAACCAGTGAGCTACTTTGGCCTCATCTGCACTTTAGATGAGAGATAGGGGTCAATCACGTCACTCACAACTACTACAAATACTCACACCTATATCCCACTGGAGTAAGCAGAGATTACAGAATACCAAACGCTATGATCCTTGACATCTCTTTCGTTTCAACCGCTCAGTACCGAATCGTCTATGTAGCAAAATGTCCAGTGACGCAAGTTGACCAAGAAGCTAAATGTCAGACGTCCTATTAGCCTTTTGTCAAATTAGTATCCATAACGCAGAACATCAAAATAGCAATTAGTCCGTGTAGCATAATGTCCAAACTACATATTGTCGAACATGCTATCACCCAAAAAAGCAAATCGTCAAATCTTATTGAAAGCAGTTAGCCGGAGTAGCATAATAACCAAAAAGTGTGTTCAGGTTTCAAGTGGTCGGTTATATTAATAAATTTAGATCTACATATTCAACCCAAACTCTTTATATCATGAAATACGCGTCATTTTATTTTTTAGGCGTTCTGCGATTTTGGCGTTCAGCTTTCAGGGCGTGTTGCTATCTGACCGTGTTCGGCGTGTTCCTTCATAGACGTTATGCTAATTGGGTATTTTACGATTAAGGCATCTTCACACAATGGACAACTTACATAATTGGACATGTGCTGTTTAGACCATCAGAATCATGGTCATTTTGCTTCATAGACGATTCGGTACTGAGTGGTTTCAACTACGTTCATACATCTTTTCCTACAAGTTCGTTAGCTACAGCTACTCCTGACCTGGCCATTACAATATCTGCGATATTTGATCAGCGTACCCTCGCCTCAGTAGCCCTCCTCCAAATCCTCTTTATCAGTCTACTTCCACTCGTTCTCTCAACATAATATCAATAAATATCACGGGACAATTGACGCCCATTTTGATTTTTATTCAATTAAAATGATACGAAATAATCCCAATTTGTAAATATACTGTTATTCTAGATCGAAACTTGTGCAGCAACAAGAAGTACCTAAGCACTTCTTAAGGCCTTATTGACATCCGTAGTCCCAAATTAAGCAAAGCTTGTGTTATGGATCAACTATTTCTTACCTAGCAAATAGTACAGTACAATAGTCTGGGAGCCGCAAAATAAAATTGTTTTAATGCCACATTATTTGCGTGTTGTCAATTGTTACTCTAGTACAAATTGTAAAGAGATTACAGTTCACGAGCCGCAATATAATGTTGTTGTGCTTTTCAATGCTATATTAAATGAAGTATAGTGGTTAGAAAACTTGAAAACGAAGCTCGAGGTCCCAGGTTCGATTCCCGTGTCGGGGCAGATATTTGCATGAAAGATACGAATGTTTGTTCTCGGATCTGGGTTTTTAATATGTATTGAAGTATGTATCTATCTACATAAGTATGTTTATCCGTTGCCTAGTACCATAACACAAGTTTTGCTTAGCTTACTTCTGGACTAGGTCAATTGGGTAAGCATCTTTTAATATATTTGATGAGACTTGGGGTGGTAGGTTAGTATGCCCTATACACATTTATGTATACATTCCAACTGGCAATTTAACAATGATTTTTACCTCAAAACTTCTAGCAAATTAAAAAAAACAATCGAGTCATTGACACGTCAAAATGTACTAAGTCACATTTTCAGCGTACCGAAAATCAAACTCTATGCCTTGTAACATAGAGTCGAATTCCGATTACATAAAAATGACACGTAGAACGTTTTGAAAAGCCAGATTTTTGCCACTACATTTACTTGCGGAGCATGTTAGTAAATAAAACCCAAGATCCTCTTCAAGCAAATGTATTAACAAAAATATTGACATGGCATTATGGCGTGCAACTTACAGCTAACCGACACCGGAACAAAGATGGCCGCTTTAAAGATAAGTATTGTGTTTAAAACAACAGATCTTTTGACATTAGGTAGATAGTAGAGTAAGTTAATTAAAAATACTAGCTTATTTACACAACTAAATATAACATCAGAAATTTTACTTTCTAATTTTTGCATTTATATTTACGATTGTGCTGTTAAGAATTATGTAATTTTTAAATAAAGCTGCAGCTAAAATGCATTGAAAAGACCAGAAAAGGAAATGGGGCGGGAATCGAACCCGGGGCTTCGTTAAACTTGTACGATTTTCGTTGAACGTTTGTCTTTTAAGCACTTACCTAATCAATAAAGCGGCTATTTTAGTAAAATATAAACTTTTTGACAGTAAATATGTAAAAAAAATATTTATAAAATATGGCTATCAAAAAGTGACTCATAGGTAACTAATATGAATATGTAACAAAAATAAACAATATTATGACTATGAAATTTATGAACAAAATAACTGCAACTAAAAAGAAATGAAAATAATTTTCGATTTGGTGATTAAATTGTATGGTAAACGGAATCGCATCTCGGTGTGAAACGAAACCCATTTTAACCTTTTCAACGCCAACGACACATATAGGCGTCACAAAGTACAGTGTCAAAGTGACCTTGACACAATGACATAAGATCCAAAGCAGGTTTACGTTTTGTCGAGGCGCGGCGGTGAAAGGGTTAATAACTTAATTATATAGCAACAAATACTTTTACAGTAAAATTAATCGTTTTAGTCAATTTTAGACTTATACATTTAGGAACGACACTTCATTATTTGTTAAGTGTTAATTAATGTGCCCATTTTTTGTTAATTCTTTGTTTAAGTTTCATTACAACTCATTAATGCATCTTTAGAGTTCAAAGTAGTTACACACTCGGCAATTTTGTTTGACACTCATCCCAGCATTATATAAGTCCCATTGCAGGGTACAGGCCTCCTCTCAGAATGCATTACACTACAAGCGAAACAGCATGTATGTATAGACTCCGATTAATTCTCAAAGATACTACATGGAAATGTTTCTCATTGAATTTCTATGAAAGTGGATCGTTTCGAGGTAAGCAGAGTCTATAAGAGTCCCCTCCCCATATCTGTCGACGCGGATTCGGCTTCAGACGTTCGAAAGAAACTTTATGTCGACGCAATAAGAGCGAAAAAGACGTTGATATAAAGACGCGATATAACTACAAAATATCTATTTTCATTTTAATAACGTTCAGAAGATATAATGAACGTTAGCTATAACAACAAAAAGTATAATTTTTAAACCTATAACGCTTAAATTATATAACGTTATTTTTATATAACTTCAATTTGTATAAGATTAATATGGACTAATTTCTTTTAACATAACAAACATTAGGTATAACAGTCATGATATATAATAATATGTGTAAATGTAAAATTAAGTGGCGCGAGCGAGCAAGACTTTTCGGGGCAGAAGCGACTTGGATAGGTTAGGTTCAGAAGGCTAAGGCGGGAGCGAAGCGTAGCGTAGTTCCCGCCTTAGCCTTCGATGTTAGGTTTTTTTTTGTAACAGAGCGGAAGAAATGAATGGATTGCTTGATTGTTTGCTTGCATTAAAGTTTTTAATGAATTTATACGTTTTAAATCTTAGGTGTTATGAACATTATACGCTTTGGTCGTTATATCAATTGATATTATATATAAATAACGTTATACGTTACAAAATTAGATATTTTATAATTATACTTTTCGTTCATTATATCCAGTGAACGTTATACTAAACGAGTTTATATAAAGTGAGCGTATATATTATGAATATTAGATAATAAGTTGTTATATCTCGTATTACACACCCGATCGGCTCGGCTATGCGGGCCGAACTGAGCCAAGCCGATCGACATCATTTTCGCTCTTATTGCGTTGACATAAAGGTTTAATTCGCGTCGATAGTAATGGGGAGACCTTTAGGCTGCGTTTCCACCAGAGATGTGCGAGGATGCGTTGCGAGGGATGTGTTTGTCATGAACCAATAGAAACACTTCATTCACTTAGGACCTTTTAAATGAAGTGTTTCTATTGGTTCATGACAAACAAAACAGCTCCGGTGGATACGCAGCCATACGCTATGGTCTCCTATAAACGCCATCGATCACTTAAAGTAACCAGTGGTCCACCAGTGGTCCGCAGAAGCCAAAATATGGTCAGCGAATGATTTTAAATTTTAATTTCCCATTGAGTTTTTTATTAAAGTTTCAGTTTGATTATTACAGTTTATTATTTTTATTAGGTATACACCTACATAGTGGTCCCTGCTAACAAGAATAATATAAAAGTGGTCCCTGACCAAGAAAAGGTTGGGATGGGAACACCTGACTTAGAGCGTCACGTCGTACAATGCGTCAAAATGCTTACTATAGAAATGAACTTTTGTGGTATTTTTCACACGTCGACATTGGAGTCTTGACGTCGTACGCGGCATTTGAACTATTATCGTCGCGTGTCTATTTCCGCTCGTTATAGATTAAGAAACTAGGCGTTTCAAGTACATTGTGTTTTACAAGCCTGGTGACTTCATCATCTGGTAGAGCTTGTCTAGTTTGAAATGGCGCGCCCCACCACCGTGTTTGCGCACGGGATTTGGAGCTCAATTTGAGCTACAATAGAGTCTATTGTAGCTTGAATTGAGTTTCGAATCCTGTGCGTGAGTGCGGTGGTGGGGCGCGTCATTTTAAACTAGACAAGCTATATTATGGGAATTCGGTTTGGAATGGAACATGGTGTAATGAATAATTAATGAAAACAAGCTGTTTTGACAATTCGATATAGAGAAAAACACGGTGACAGGAAAGTTTGGTATTCTGGGAAATTTAAATAAATTTAAAATTTATATAAATAAATTTAAATTCTGGGTGTTTTAGAAATAGGGTAAGTCAGAAATCTAGTATTTTGCAATTCTGATATTTAGGGAACGAGCGGTTATTTCGAAACATTGCAGCGTCATTTTTTTTATACTGAAAGGGAATGGTCTGGCCTACCCCTGCACTCGGTTACGTATCAAAATATCTAAAATTGAAAACCTAACGTATAATAACCTACGTTCAAAATACCTAAAATCTAAATACCTAATGATTTATTCACTTATATTAAAAATACCGAAAGCTTAAAATGCCTACGTATTGCAATGTCTAAAATTAAAAACCTAACGTAAAATAACCTACGTTCAAAATACCTAAAATCTAAATACCTAATGATTTTTTTACTTATATTCAAAATACCGAAAGCTTTCGTATATCCTAACCGGTATCTCGCTGGCAGCGAGCGAGCGGAGCGAGCGAGCAAAACTTTTTAAGGCAGAAGCGACTCGGATAGGTTAGGTTCAGAAGGCTAAGGCGGGAGCGAAGCGTAGCGTAGCTCCCGCCTTAGCCTTCGATGTTAGGTATTTTTTTTGTAACAGCACAGAAAATGATTATTTCCATTAGGTATTATTGTCTTTAACATTATGAAATGTACCTAAATGTAAATCATATACCAAATTTTATCAAACAAATTAGATTTTTCACGTAAAAAATAAAAAAATAACTAAAACCAAAGGCTAGCGGGAGCTTCGCTCCGCTACGCTCCGCTACGCTCCCGCATTAGCCTTTGAACCTAACCATTCCGAGTCGCTTCCGCCCCGAACCGTCTTGTTCGCTCGCCGAAAATTAAGCGATGTTCATTTCATTTAGGTATTTTGACCATTTGGTATTTCAAATGTTGGTGTATCAAACTTAGGTGTCATAGCTGTTGATATTTTAAACATTAGACATTTACTCATTAGGTATTTTAAACTTAGGTAATTCGTAGGTAGGTGTTAGTTGCTTAGGTATTTAAAATCATTAGGTATTTAGATTTTAGGTATTTTGAACGTAGGTTATTTTACGTTAGGTTTTTTAATTTTAGATATTTTGATACGTAACCCCTGCACTCTCGCCACCACGTCATTGTTTGTGTCCAAATTTGTTTATGTTTCTGTGTTTTCGTTTTGGATCTATTAAGTGGCAAGGGCAAAGGCATTCGGTCTACGCATACACCATTGTGCGTATTGTTTTCTTGTATACCTATTATAGTTAAGTCTTTTTGTATTTTATATTTTTTTGGATTGCTTAGTGATAAAATTTTAGTTTTCGGTTTCACTGGACAGCTTTAACAGTTGAATTGTGGGTAAAAGTTGCAACGGAAGACCAGCGTCAGCTGCAAGACCAACATCATGCTGAGTTGGGACCATTTCGTGACTTTTTTTTTTATACAATATAGGCTTGCGTTTGACCACAATCACGCCTGATGGCAAGCGAAGATGAGGCCTACGACGGAGCACGCTTGCCTAGCTCAAATAAACCTCATTCAGGCGCAGTAAATGCTCATTCACCCTAGACTTATACAATATCGCTGTGTTTTTCTTTTGTTAATTTAAAATTGTGTCACGAAGAAATGTTAATGTACTAAAACAATTACTTTGCTCACCCGCGACCTTACAATAGTTACGTTTATGCAAGAAATGTGTGTTCATGCAGTTCCTCCACCTCCACACTGTACGAACACACACAAATCACATAAACACGACTATCACCACCACCAAGCTACACTGACGCGTTTCGAACTCAACCAGAGCTCATCCTCGGAGTTACCACAACCGTATGCTATGCTACCAAATGTTAAAGTGTTAAAGTTTTTTTTAACATTTGGTAGCATAGCATACGGTTGTGGTAACTCCGAGGATGAGCTCTGGTTGAGTTCGAAACGCGTCAGTGTAGCTTGGTGGTGGTGATAGTTGTGTTTATGTGATTTGTGTGTGTTCGTACAGTGTGGAGGTGGAGGAACTGCATGAACACACATTTCTTGCATAAACGTAACTATTGTAAGGTCGCGGGTGAGCAAAGTAATTGTTTTAGTTCATTAATATGGACCTCCGCAAAGTAACGCCTGATTCAATAAATGTTAATGTTTTCGTTCTTTCTTTTTCTTTTAAGTCGTGTCTCCAGCGTTATATAAAAATATAGAGAAATCCACACGAGAAACGACTGAAACGTCTTCGTCCTCTGAGGACGTATACTGACGACGCTGTGAGTTGCGTCCAGACGTGGTTCGGAAGGTCGACGTTGACGTCAGACGTCGCGTGTAGCATAAAATAGGAGACCATAGCCTAAGGAGTCCATATCGCTTGAAGTGTAAGGCACAAGTTACTAATGTTCAAACTACTTTGACTCTGAGTGTACATATACACACAAACAAATAATACTGATAATTTAGTTAATCAACACCGAATATTTGTAAATAACCAATAACTTAAATAAATTATAACAACAAAATATAATAAGACTAGATTAGTTAAGCGATTAAATTAATATGTTAACAAAAATAAATGATAACAATGACAAAAATCAGGTAAATCATGGCTCGTGATTTGGCAAGACTCGAGTCTTGGTATAAACAAAAATATACAGGTCGATAACCTTACACGGAAAAGCTATTATATATTTAATTTCGCTTAACTGCTAAGATTTAACTTTTTTAACAGCTATGTAGAATTTGTACAAAAATAGAACACTAATAAAATCTTTCAACAAATATAACTCGTCCTTTTAGGCAAACTTTTGGCAGAATCTAAAGAAAACTTTGTCCTAAATTGAAATAAAAACAATTTTACGAAATGAAATATATATGCTTTTCTCTTTTAAGCAGCTCAACCGAATACAGTTACCATAAAAAAATTGGAGTCGAATAGCAAGCTCAATATATTTCCATGGTGACTGTATTTACAGCTCTTAGAACTTTGTCACTTTATTTTTCATTAAACTTAAATACTAAACATGTCATTTGGCAGTCTTTTTCCTTATACTTTCTCGTCTTTTTTCAAGGGTAAACAGCTCATGGAGCTATGAGATAATATTCAAAGTAGCTTGCGAAAAGCAGAAGGAAAATGACAGCTTTAAAATAAAATAACGTCATGCAAAATGGCAACATAAATGTCATGGACTTTGTACATTTGACTTGATAAATATCAAACTCCAATATGTCCACCGTGCGATTCTTGATTTTTTAATGAAAATAGAATAAAATAATGAAAATAAGGATTACATCTCCATGTTATTGCGGACATATTGGACATTGATATTTATCAATCAACTCATTTGGAAAACTAAGAAATCAAAATTTCGAGAACTTAAATCTAAAAATCTACAGTTATTTTTGATATTTTACTGAAAAATAAAGAATAAAAAGAACGAGTAATTAAGTCTCTTAGACGAAACTATCAACTAAAAACTTCGACGTGCTAAAGCAATAACTCAAAAATATAATATTCATCGTACAGAACCATAAAAATAAACGTCTCAAACGACAATGTTTATTTCATAGTAAGAAAGAAGCATGTCATTGGCGAATCTGTTAAATACCATCTACCAAAAATGTGATAAGTACTACCAAAAAAACAAAAATGAATAAAAATCAGACCCATAAAGTATAAGTACTTAGTAAAAAGTCGACTCGCACTCAAATCATTCACTAACGGCTAACCAGGCGATAGCCGGAAGCAATGCCACCACCTCTCCATACCACATTTCCAATCTCATAGCCATAACCGACTTCTCTACTTAAATAAATAGGCAGTGAAACAAAAAGAAGCTATGGGCGTAGGATTTCAATTATGAATGGTACCCTAAAATGTTTCAGCATCAATCTTGTCATTCTAAAAATTTCAGATTTTCAAACAAAACAGGTCAGACTTCTTCGGTGAATCAACTTTATCTTGCTACTCGTTGCTATGGTTACGCAAATATTGACTCATGGACACCCTAGGCGTTCTTCTATGAATCAGAATGAAGATGTCATTTGGATAACTAGGGACCGAGTAAACACGAAAAAGTCGATTCACCCCCTTACAAAAGAAGCTTTAAATTTGAATCAATTATTAAAGCAATTTAAATTCCAGTGGCCAAGATTTCCGCACATTTCGCTCGTCTGTTACAACCATATAACTCTACATCATCTCAAAACACTTCCCATCAACTTGCGTCCCATTCTCGCACACGTCTTTAGAGACGAAACACTGCACAAGCACCGCGAAAAAGACAACAATCAGAGCCAAAAACAGTAAAATATTCAACCAATTCTCCTTCCAGATAGCTTTCAATTCCAACTCCAGACAAACGCATTTCGGACAACACTTTTCCTCAGTCCGCGGACATTTCCGTTTGCAATACTGACAAAAACCTTTCAAAAAATTCGCGCCTATATTACGAAAGGTAGGATTATAGACAATACGTATTTCAGTTTTGCCTTTTTGACGTGCGTTATTCAATTCTACGGTAGTATTGCGATCTTTAGTTTCCGTGGTATAATATTTCTCGCTTTTCTTAATGAAAGTTTCGAAATCATCTTTGACCCGTTTGTTTATCTCGTTTTTCGTGAAGCTGGCTTCGGCTTTTTCCATGAATGTCTCTGTGGTGGTGAGTACACGGTTGTACTTGTCTAGATTGTTCAACAGTTTCATGTTTAGGGAGCCAGATACCCTGACATCGGGACCTTTACGAGTGACGTCATTCCTAATGCTATGACACTCGATTTTAGCTCCATTCTGTTTGTTGATCTGCTCATTAATTTTATTCTTGCTATCAATATTATCAGCGAAAAAGCGTTCGCGCAATATTTCATTTTTAGTCTTTACGTTATCATTTTTAATTCTATCATAGTTTATATTGACATAATCATGATTAGAAAAATCTTTTTTGAAATTGTAAATCTTATCTGAAACAGTTTTGGGGTACAATTTGGGGCTCTCATTCGCGTTATCAACAGCTTCCACGTTACTATCCAACACATTGACATCTTTACGATCTACATCCAAATAACCTTCACAATTGTTCAAAATGGCTTCGTAATCGCTACCTTTACCCGGACTATCATCCTTCATTCTACTCTGATTGATCTCATCTATCGTCACCGGTTTCCCTGGCCTAAAGAACGCATTACAATAATCTAGACTCCTATAATAATCACTATCAGATTCTTCTTGGATAACATCAAGCCCATTCCAATGACGCGTATCTATATCTTCATAGATCCCATCGTCATCATACTTATCGTTCTCAAAGTTGGTGTCGTACTCTTTTTCTTTGTCGCTAAAGAAGACTTTATAGAAGTTGTCGTAGCAATAGTTGAGTTTGCGGTAGAGGAAGGACTTCTTCCTGTCGTTTACCTGGGTCTCCTTGTCTTGCTCCGTTTCCTCTCCGATGGTGTAGAGGACCGATGTGGAAGCTTCGCCGACGCGCGACGCGGCATTCAGGAGGTTCTGGCGCGGCTGGAATTAGCATAGGAGGGGTTTGATTACTGCTGCTAAACAAATCAGGTCAAGAGCTAGTCCATAATAGGTTCCCAAAGGGGGCGGTAGCGCCCCCCGGTGGGCGCTGGAGTTTTTCGCGGGGGCGGTAACGGGTCCAAATAATTGTTAATTTGCGATTAATAGATAAAAATATAAAATTGGTAATTTGCTAATCCGTAAAGGGAGGTGTTAGAATTTTTTTTCTTGTAAAAGCGGCGGTAGTCCATAAAAGATTGGGAACCTATGAGCTAGTCGCAATCGCGCCTAAAGGGTGCCGGGATCGAAAAATCGTTAAAGAAAAGTCATTTTAGTTTTTAGTTAGTGTAATGCAATTTAAGAGTCTACTACGCTACGCTTCGGCTTTTTTCGTTTGTCAATCTAAAATTAGATTAAGTACATAAATAACTTCAGATTGACTTAACGAAAAGTTAGTAAAAACTCATCAACCACCATCAACTTTGCCGTTAATATGGAGTTGTCTTTTTGATTAAGATGTCACCTCACCTCTTTGGTCTCAGGTTCAGCAGCCTTGAGCAGGTCGCTGAAGGCGCTGCAGAGTTTCCTGGTGGCGTCCAGCAAGCGGTCGCCGTTGTCATCGTCTTCCATCAACGCTGCGATCATCTGGACGCCTGTCCAAAACAACCACATAAGATAAGCATCTACTGTTGCACTGTCACCCTAGAGTTGAAAGTTGTCACACGGCGGACACGACGTACAAATACGCGTTCTTGAATCTACATAAGCACGACGACGTCTGTACACGCGTACGCCTACATACATCGCGCGCGCACTCTTCTGGTTTCTGGCGGTTTCCGGCTATCTGCGCCTTGAGGGGTGGGGTAATTCGAATCGGTGCGGGGCGGACCGTTTCCATTCTGTACGTCAGTACTATTATATATTCTGTGGTAGTGTCCAGGGAACACAGACTCAGGTAGAGAATTCCCTAGATTAATCTCCTTTCTCTAGTGGTAGGCTTCGGCCGTGGCTGGTATCCACCCTATAGGTTGAGCCCAAGGACCGGAAAACCCCTTCATTTGCTTAAGCTTTTTCATAGGGCCTATTGACCCTTTCAACGCCAACGACACATATAGGTGTCACAAAGTACAGTGTCAAAGTGATCATGACACAATGGCATAAGATTCAAAGCAGGTTTACGTTTTGTCGAGGCGTGGCGTTGAAAGGGTTAAACTGCTCTATGGTATGGTAAGCTTATCGTTGTGCTAAGCCTATCATTACGGAAACCGTTTTGAATAAGGTTAACCGTTTTCTATATGGTTTCAGAGTCGAATAGGGTGTAGATAACTTGATTATTAAACCACTTACCCTTTCTCGTCTCTTTTTCAGGCATTAAGGCAGACGATTGCTATTTCATGGCAGCATTTTACCTATTTACATTGAAGATCGAGTCGGGTCCGAATCGAACCGAATTCTTTGCACTTAAAGTTTAAAATAGCATGATCGCGTTTTAAAATCACGGAATACGGTAACCCTATTAAGGGTTTTTTTTTTTAGTTTTGGTAAGTGCTTACCAGAATTAACTATGTTATTAAAGTCAGACTTTCTTTCGGGTAACCCGATGATATGCTTACCAAATTGGTAGGGTTTGTAAAAAAAATTCTATAAAATACCCTATCCAATACCCCTTTAGTGGTAACCGGTTCCGGTCCTTGGTTGAGCCAGGCCGCCAAGAGGCTCGTCGTGTTCCGGCCTGTTGCCTATAAAAGCCATTCTGGAGTAGAGTCTGAGCAGTAGTATAGCGCGCGCGTACCGGTTCCAGTGCCCCGTATTTGCTGTACGGTTTGCAGCTTGGGGACGCGCGCAACACGCAAACAACTGCCGCGCTTCCTGCTTATTACCCTAAATCCAAGTCTAGGGTGAATGAGCATTCACTAGGCAAGCGCGTTCCATCGTAGGCCTCATCTTCGCTTTCCATCAGGCGTGACTGTGGTCAAACGCAAGCCTATGTTGTATAAAAATGAAAAATAATCTAGATCTTAAAGACAGAATCATGACAACTTACCCTTGGTCATCTCGGGCAGGTTGCTGGTGATGGTCGTGATGGCAGCTCCTACCGCCGTGTGGTCAACTTCCTCCGTAGTTCCTGGTGAAAAAACATACGTTATATTTTAAAGAGTCTCTAATAGGTTTTCTTGCAGTCAAAGCTGAAATATGGTCAACAAAATGTAGTCTATGTATCACACGTCGACGTTCCGAGACTGGATGTTTGTTATTATTATTTCGCTCTGGACAAGCATCTATAAAACAGGAGACAAAAATGGGTGCCCCTTTTTTCCCATAATCTTTTTTATCCGAATTTTGAAAGTCATAAATTGATGTCCATAATATTCTTGCTCATAAATATCGATGGTCATAATTTTTGTAAAGCATATCGCTTAATAGTTCTAACTGCAATGAGCCATAATCCCATTGATCATAACTTTAAAAAGTCATAATATTGATATCAATAATATTTAAGGGAATATCGTTGATTATTCAGAAACGTTATAGGGCATATATCTTAAAGTAATAATTGTTTTTAGTCATAATTTTTCATTACCTAAAATGCACTAACCATCTACATTGAATTCTATAACATCCAAAGGAACATTGATAATTATTCAGAAACATTGTAAGACATATCGCTGGCAGCGAGCGAGCGAAGCGAGCGAGCAAGACTTTCAGGGCAGAAGCGACTCGGACAGGTTAGGTTCAGAAGGCTAAGGCGGGAGCGAAGCGCAAGCGTAGCTCCCGCCTTAGCCTTCGATGTTAGGTATTTTTTTTATGACAGCACAGAAAAGGATTATTACCTTTAATATTATGAAATGTCATACAACCATGACATTGAATGTTATTACAAAGTAATATTGTGCCTTAAAATAATTATGACCTGCGAAAAAAGACTTTTCAATAATTATTATGAGTGACTTTAGTACCTTTAATATTATGAAGTGTGATGCTTCTTGACACTGAATGATATGAGTTTACTTATTAGTCCTTACAATAATTATGACTTAAGAAAATCGTAGCTCCAATTTATGTTGTTTACTATTATGACTTCCGATAATATGACAAAGAAAAATTATGACAGAAAACGTTATGGTCTTGAAAATTCGGAACAAAAATTTTATGGCAGTCATTATAGACCCGACAAAAATTGGCACGATTATTAATTTTTCGAATGAACTGTAACAATTTAACAAATCGTAATTTTCCGAAACCGCAAACGTTAACGGATTTCCGGCAATAGATGAGAAAATTCCATTTTTTTTTCTTGAAGCCACAAGACAGGTTTATGATATAAGTTGGTTGGTATCCTTACCGGAGGTGAGCGTGACGACTTGCGCAGTGGCAGCGTTCATGGCGGCGATCTGTGACGTCACCACTTGCTTGCTAGTGTCCATTGTGACTTGCTTCCACTTGACAGAAGCGGCGTCCTGGCCCAACGATGGGAGCGTCGCCTGGGTAGAGAAAGAAGCAAGATTAATATTAAAAGTAGATATACGACAGCGATGGGGAGGGCTATCCTCGGAGTTTCTCTGCGGGATCGCATTAGAAATGATGAAATTCATGCAAGAACTAGACAACGACATAGCTCGAAGAATCGCCAGACTCAAGCAGTGGGCAGGGCTCATTGCTCGTAGAACTGATGGCCGATGGCGCCAAAAGGTTCACCAATGGCGTCCACGGACCGGAAGAGCATAAAGAGCCATTTTATGCAGCATTCTCTCGACGTAAAGAATCAGTTTACGAGCATGAGAAGTGAAAAAGTATATTTTCAACGTAAACTTAGCTATTTTGCATCACTACTGCTTAAATTAAATTAAATTAATATAGCGTTTATTTTAGCATGGAATCTATAGATCGGTTTAGCTCAGGTTAGGTTTATTTTATAACAATTCTATAAAGTTGCCTATTTCTGAGACAACTGTACTATATATAACAAATGATCATTATATATTTTGCTGGTGTCAGGAGTCACTTGCTAACCTAAAGCGACCCGTTGCCAGAACCGAAAAATATAATAAATTAATAATAAGTATCACGGGACAATTCACACCAATTGACATAGCCCCAAAGTAAGCAGTGTTAAATTATGGCAATGTAATTATACTCTTATTTTTAGATGGTAACACTAAGAGCATTTAAAGTTTTTTTGACACTTCCGTCTGTGGGTGCATTGATCTGTACTTGTGCTAAGTAATTGGTTATAAGAAAATAAAATAATTTCGCTGGCAAAAACTGTTTTCTTCGTCAAATATTATCACAAAGCTCGTCTTATGGGTACAAGGCAACGGATAAACATACTTAAATAGATATTAAACATCCAAGATTCGAGCACAAACATTCGTATTTTCCACACAAATATCTGCCCCGATCGGGAATCGAATCCCGGACCTCAAGCTTCGTAGTCAGATTCTCTAACCACTAGGCCGTCCGGTAGTCGATAAATAGATCGAATATGAAGAAGAACAACAGAATATGATGTCAGTTACCCTGCTAAGTCCTTCTTCCGTCTGCTTGATGACCTCCCGCCCGCTGGTGATGGTGGATAGCAATGCCCGCTGCGGCTCGCTCATGATAGAAGTCACGCGCGTCTGCTGCACTTGGGACGCCTGTGTAAGAACCAGACAATGTCAGCTGCCAGTAAAGCTACCTCTAAGTTTCCTTCAAGCGATTCAGTAGGTCAACTAGTACTCTTTTTTTGTATTAGAAAAGGTAAACAATCTTGACGAGTGTTTTTACTGAAAAAAGCTTTTAAAATAGTTCACACTTAAAGCAGCAGGCATTTTAACCGACTTCAAAAAAATGAGGTTTCTAATTCGGTTGTAGTTTTTCGTTACCATATACATAAATAGAGTTGATTTTTTTGTATTAGGTGGATATTACATCCCGCTTGTTCCCATTTCAATATAAAGAAAAAATACCATTAAGAATGAAAAAAAAAAAAATTTTTTTCTAAATCAATTTCTTTGAAGTCAGTTTTTTTTTGTGAAATGAATAATTAGAAGCACTGTTAGTATGTACCTACACAGCCCATCTCGTAGACTACGGTCCGAGGCGAGTGCGTGGAACAAGATAATGTAACTGTTAGTTGTTTATATTATGTAACGCAGAGAAGGCAATTAAAATTATACCTCGACAAGGTCGTGCGCGGCGCTCGGCGGAACCCTGTCGCAGGGAGCCTCTGCTGTCCTCAACAAGACTGTTATTAATAAGTGCGGCAAATACTAACTGCGACAGGGTTCCGCGGAGGGTCGCGCACGACCTTGTCGGACTATAGTAGGACCTAGTTTCGAGACATTTATCTATTTATAAAGCAGTTATGACGAAAGCGATATTAAGGACGTATTGGGGATGCGAAAGCGAATATTTTGTTTGGTTAAGCTAAAGGTCCCTCATAGCTATTATTACGCCCGGGATTTAAACGCGGCTATTTATCACTTAGGTTAGCTTGAAAATATCCCTTTAATTTGTCCCTAATAGATCCTTTTAATAATTTTAGCAGTAAATTGTCACCGTTCAAGAGTCTCCCCACATCCACATCTATCGACGCGGAGTTGGTTTCAGCCGATCAGAAAACCTTTATCTCAACGCAATATCAACGCAACGCGGCTCGGAGTCGGATATAATGTAAACACCAACCTTATCTAGTGATAAATTAAACTAAATTAAAATTAATTTATTTCAAGTACAAGTAAAGAGGTGTACAGATATTTTTGACTTCTGACGTTCGTGTGTTTGTGACCTTGATTGTATACACAAAAAAAGACTTCTTAACTTATAAAATCTTTTTAAATTAAGATTATTAGTTAAGATTATGAATGCAATATTGTAATTTTTACTGAAATAAACAGTTTAAAAAAAAAAAACAAATAAATAAGAGCGAAAAAGTCGTTAATCGGCTCGGCTACGCGGGCCGAATTGGGGATGTCTATTTTTTTGCAATGTATAGTAAATCGAAAACCATTTCGAGATAAATGCTTTTTAACTCGTTTTCTGTAGTTATTTAATTTTAATATTATGTAATGAATTTATTATATAACAAATAAGCAATGACCTTCATTTGACATTGGTGTAAATTGCGTGACCGGTTCAAGTCGTACTTTATTCTGTGTGGTTAGAATTCTTCACAATTTACGCGTGGATTATACTACGGAGTTTGATTTGGACCCGCTGTCTGACATCTAGCACTTTGTCAGTGCCAGTAAAGTGACAGTGTATAGTGTACCACTACGCAAAAAATAATTAAAGGGGTTGCCTTATCGTACGCATTTAGATAGATTTAGAAATTTGGCATTGTGGGAGCCCTCAATTATAATCTGACGTCATCAACTAAAATAGTTTCAATAATTAATTTTGAAAAAAGTAGAGAACTAAATGACAAAATATTGAAATTAGTTCCTTATAATTGACTTTTCTATACAAAAAAAAAAATAAAAACCATTGGTAATTTTTTTTAGACATTCCCAATTGAGCCTAACGGATCGGCATCTTTTATTTATTTATTTATTTTTTATTTATTTATTCACTGTATAGTTATGTACATTTCAAAAGATGTTATAGTTGTATAAGTCAGTCCACGACGCCCTGCAAGGGCGCACAATAATACTTAGAACTAAATTAAACATTTCATTGTATCGTATTTATATTAAAATCATGCATTTACATTATAAATTCATTATGATTATGTTATTTCAATTTTCAATTTAAGCAGGTGTACCTATTTAGGTATTAATACTTACTGGGAGGTCCCAACCTTCTCTAGCTTATAAAAGGATGTCACCAATAAAACAAATTTTGAATTTTTTTGAATTTTTGAATTTTTTTTTGAATTATTTATACATCTAATGCCATGTAAGGACAAAGCAATATCAGAGGGCCAAATTGAGTATTTTGTTTACAATTATATTAGACACATTAATTCTATTTTTCGCTCTTATTGCGTTGACATTAAGGTTTTCCGATCAGCTGAAGCCGATTCCACGTCGATAGATAAGGGGAGACCCTATCAATAACTGGGTCATTCTACTAGCGTTACAACCACTATCATTTGGAGTTTAAAATTTATTTTTTATCACAACCGCACTACGGTTTTACGGAAACCTATCACTATACTTCGTTTTTATTTGCATTAGAAAAAGGGCAAACAATCTTGAAGAGTCTTTGTATTGAAAACCGCTTTTATAATAGTAACTATTACCCATGAAACCAAAAGAATGTAAACGTCCTTGCTGATTGTTACATATTTGCTGTGATTTATTTTTCGAATGCGTTTTTCAATAAAAATACAAGGTGACATCTGAGACGTACCGTAATACAAAATTATATTTCCTGGATCCACTCATGATTAAATACGATCAACTTTTATTATGGGAGTGATATCGAAATCGGTAGAAAAAAATTGAGCCTCCCATACTAAAAGCAATCAACTGGTTTCGCAATTTGTATGGAGACGTCGATTTTGTGTTTTACGTTTTCGAACTTGGTCCCATAATAAAAGGGGTATGTATTACAATACCGAAGTACGAAAGACCGAATGTATTATAACATCGAATGGGTCAAAAGACCGACATGATTTTTTCTGAAACCGTAAACTTCTCAGAATTTATTAAAACGGCATCATACAGAACCCATTAGGTTAGGTTAGGTTTGTTTTATAACAATCTTAAAAAGTTAACGGTTTCAGAAAAAAATCATGTCGGTCTTTTGACCCATTCGATGTTTTAATACATTCGGTCTTTCGTACTTCGGTATTGTAATACATACCCAATAAATTAGTGGATCTAGAAAATATAATTTTGTATTACGTCTTAGATGTCACCCTGTATACGTCAACATTGCTTACCTTCTTTCTAATGCTAAAAAAAAAACGAAGTAACTATAGGTGTGGTTCATTTTTCAATATATGCGACAGGAAACGTATAGCATTCAAATTGCTAGTGGCACTACTATATTGCCATTGAGAATCGCGTAAGGGTCTCCCCACACCTCGATAAGGTAAGACATCGATCGGCTCGGCTCGGGCCGATCTTTTTCACTCTTATTGCGTTGACATAAAGCTTTTTACCAATTGGCTGAAGCCAATTCCGCGTCGATATATAAGGGGAGACTCTAAGTTAAACACATTCTAAAGACATCTCCAGTCATAACTGCTTAGTTAGTCACGGACACCAAGACCCCAATAAAGAAGTGAACCCACTGCCGGCGGAGTGTGGCCCGTGATGACCTGGCCGGACACTGTAGTCTGCTGGGCGCCCGTCATATGCCCGACCGCGAACGGTTTGGCACCTAAATTCAAATCAAATAAAAACGTAAAAGAAAATCAAACAAAATAAAAGAGAAAAAAATCTACTAAGTAAAAAACAAGGGTTTTTTTTTTAAATTAACAGTCCTCGTGATTTTAAATAAGAAAATCTTAAAATTTCCTCATTAAAAGAAATAGTTGACTTTAATTAATTTATTGAATCAGGCGTTACTTTGCGGAGGTCCATATTAATGAACTGAAACAATTACTTTGCTCACCCGCGACCTTACGATAGCAACGTTTATGTATGAAATGCGTGCTCATGCAATTCTTCCACCTCTACACTGTATACACACAAATCACACAAACCCAACTATCACCACCACCAAACTACGCTGACGCGTTTCGAACTCCACCAGAGCTCATCTTCTCTCTTCGGTACTCTGAAGATGAGATCTGGTTGAGTTAATTGTTTCAGTTCATAAAATAAAAGACAGAAAAAATTACAAAACTGACTAAAAAATTGGGACTTTTTTTAAATTAATAGTACTCGTAATTTCTAATAAGAAAACCTTGAAATTTCTTCATTAAAAAAAAAGTAAACAGTATAATTTTAACTGAAAATGCCCGAATATACCGGGACGGTGAAAAGGGTCAGAGGACATCGTCAATGTTGACCTACCTTCGGCTCCAGGACGCATGACGGCGGGCTTGGCCACAGACTCCGTGCTGACTTTGCCGGACTTGAACGTGTCGTGTTGGATTATGTTCGCCCTGCACACAAACACACACGTCAATAGGGATGTTGACGCCATTAAAAAATAATTCGGAGACAAAACTCCAGGAGAAAAAATCCGGCAACAGATCAGTTATTCTCTCTCTTGTGCTCTCTTTGAGTTATTGATGTTTATGGGCGGTGGTGAATGTGGTGATCATTTTCCATCAGATGACCCGCTTGTTCGTGTGCCTCCTTCTCATAATAAGAAAAAAATTACGATTTTATCCTTTAAGTGTTATGGGTTATATGGTGTCAAACTGTTATATGGTATCAAATAGTTTGTAATGATATCATTTCTCAGCTCATCACGAGGCTTTTCCGTACCCGGTAACCATACTAACATGAAAGGCGATGGACTCCTCGTCGCTTGTCAAATAGTGTCATACATATCGTGTCAAGTAGTGTCAAATAATGCCTATTAGTGTAATCAAGATTGTTTTTTTGGAGTCTTTTTGTATTTTTTATTTTTTCAACTCCAAATTTGTTACTTTTACGGTCATCGCGTGAAATCCATATATTTCACACGAAATACAAACTGAAACATGGATGCACAGAAAAACAATCTTGATTAGATTGCTAAAAAAGGGGTACGTATCAAAATATATAAAGTTTAAAATTAATAATGGACGAAATACATAATGGTCATTTGATAAAATGCAATTTTCTTGGAAATTCTTAACTTTACAGGATTATCATAAAATAAACCTAACCTAACCTAAACCAATCTGTAGATTACACGATTAAAAAATTTCGTTTTATCAATAGTTTCATAGAAAATTTTAGTATATATTATGACCATTATGTATTTCGTCCATTATTCGTTTTAAACTTTATATATTTTGATACGTTCCCCTTAAAAAGCGACATCTCTTGGTCCGGGTGAGCGGTTAGTTCCGAAGGAGTGTTGAGGTCTCTCGATGAGAGCTAACATAGATGTCGCTAGTGTCGCTGCTTAAGTGACTAAAAGCTGAGATTGATGTATAGGAAAAAATTGTGTCTAAACTCCTGACCAGTGGTGGTGTAGGGTTTAGCATGCATCACGGAATGCTGAGGACCTGGGTTCGATTCCCAGCGCTGCTCTCTTTGTCTGAGTTTTTCTGTGCATCCATGTTTCAGTTTGTATTTCGTGTGAAATATACCCATTAGTGTTATTTCACAGCCTATCATGGCTTCACCATACTAACTTGGAAGGCGACACGGAGTCCTCGAGCATGGCTGATCCCTCGTCTCCCTCGATGCCGAGGTGGTCGGCCGCGCGGCGCTTGCGCACGATGATGTCTATGTAACCGGCTATCACTTGGAGGATCTGCTCAGCTTCTGTAGTCTGCACGGAGTAGTATTGGTCACTGCAAACAAATAATACCAATTATTCTTATTGTATGTTGACTGGTTGTTGGGGTGCCGAGGCAATACTCTTTTTTAAAGAAGTGTGGTGCCGTCTTCGTGAGAGAGGACTTGACCATCGTTCTGGGTCGTTCGCTAACATTTGGTAGCACAGTTAACGTTTGCGGTACTCTGAAAATCGCGCCAGTGTAGTTTGGTGGTGGTGATAGTTGGATTTGTGTGTTCATACAGTGTGGAGGCGGAGGAGATGCGTTAACACGCATTTTCTACATAAACGTAGCTATCGTAAGGTCGCGGGTGAGCAAAGTAATTGTTTCAGTTCAATGATTTAATTCTCTTCGTCTTTATTGTAACTTTTTTATAGTGCAACGGTACTCATTGCCTAACGGTAATCATAATCATTCAAAATACGCTTTGTGTAAAATTTACCATGGTCTCCTTTTGGAGAAAACAAAAAAATACACACTTACAATAAAATACACACTTACAAACAAAGCTGTAGGCGATCACTACTACTCGTATAAGGGAAAAAAGTCGATAGTTGAATTTATCGATTAAGGAACTCTCTGTCTGTTATTGAAAATATAACTACCGTGAGAGTCGCTCATAGCGAAAAAAAACGCTACCCCTCCACCCATACCTGTCATTAAATTTTGCCCTCTATATCTTGGCTTAAAGGTCTTGTAACCAAGTCAAAATCTCCAAAAAAAAGCCCTCTAAATTCCTATATCTGATTATAACGTTGTACCTGTAGTCCCCAAAGTCTAGAGTGAAGGTGTTGGGGCTGGCGCACCAGCGCCGCACGGTGGTGAGCGGCCAAGTCTGCAGTATCTCCTTGGTCTTCTCGTCGAGCCGCAGCACCGAGTCTTTGGTGACGCCCAGCAAGCGCGGCACCAGTTTGTTCTTGCCTTTCATTTTTTCCTGGAACGATGTGTATGGGTAATGCTACGGCTACACACATCGCGGTAACGCGAATATTCGCATTATCGCGATGTATGTAGCCGAATATTCGCGAATACTTCGGCACTTCGCCCGAAGCCGCAGGCCCTTCGCCCCGCTGTCGGTAAATTTGCGCACATCAAAGGCTGCTAAACTAAACTCTGCGGCATTGCTCTCTATAGCAGTGTGGCTACATTTGCTGTAGGCCGAAGACGAAGTTTTATCGCGATGTATATAGCCGTAGTATGAGTGCACGATGATCTGTTTTGGATTAATTTTGGAGCACTGGAGTCGATAAAGCAATCCCAAAAAAAACCCGACTGCGTGAATATTACAACAAGAGCGGAACAAGTCATTTTACCCGAGACGTTCATAATATAGCCACCCGAGCCAGTACGGGGCGAGGGTGGAGACTTGTCGAGGGGAAAATAGGTTTAATGCTCGAGTTTTACACTGTGTTTTTCACTTCGATTGCAAGGAAACTAAACAGCAACATTGGAAATAAATTGCAATTACTATAATAATGTATAGTACAATACGTTTACTTTTAGTTTACCACTGACCAAACCATCTGGTTTGCCTTCATTTCATTTCCAGCTTTAACAACATACAAATAAAGTAGCCATTACAAAATCTGCACACGTGGGTAACAGTATTCTAAAATTGGCTTTATTTGTACGTCGTTAAAGTTGAATATGAAATGAAGGCAAACCATCTGTCAGTGGTAAACTTTATGTAATTTTACTGTACAAATAAATAAGAAGCCGCGGTAGCCTAGTGATTGCCTTTCAAGCAGAGAGTTCGGAATTTATGTGCGAAATCACATTTGAAATTTACCATGAGCTTTCCGATGAAGGAAAACATCGCAAGGACACCTTCACGCACCTGAAAAGAAATTCAATGGCGTGTGTGAAGTTCACAATCCACGCTGGGCCTTCTGAAAAGCCTATGCCGTGGAGTCATAAGCTGGGAGGATAATGATAGCATGTATACTCCGTCTCCCCTCACCTTGACCAGGAAGAACGCCACCCCGTAGGTGGGCAGGTCCCTCGCGTTCTTGGTGTACAGGACCTTAGCATCCAGTTCAGACAGACCGGCGTGGCGGCGATGCTCGCGGAACACCTTCTTCTCCGCGCCCTTCACTTTCACGTAGGAGCCTGGCAGGAACTCCTTCAGGCTGTTGACAAAGAACAATTTGTTGAATAGTAGATTGTACAACAAGAGCATAATACGTGCCATTTTACGCGAGGCGATTTTTTTAGTAGTGGTAGAGCCATGTTGTAGCTAACCGCCGGCATGGGACGGCTCGTCCGGGGCGGTACCACCCTCTCACAGAACACCGGCGTGAAGCAGCAGTACTCCTGCTGCGTTTCGTATGGTCAGTGAGAGCGCCGGGGGCCAATACCTCTCCCCCTCCTCTATTCTTTATGTTTTTCCTCTCCCTTTTAGGGCCGACAACGCACTGGCATCGCGTAAAGTGCTGCGGGTGTCTATGGGCAGTGGTAATCATCAGTGATCGGATCTAGGATGCAATTTCCCGGGGTTTAAGTCCGTTATCATAACTTGGATATGACTAACAATACCGCGAGTCTGGGAACCTATCGATGTTTAGAAACTCCTTTACTCGAATTTCATTTATCCGGAAACGGTTCTCCGACTTTTTAAAATCCATATGTTTTGTTTTTCCACAACTTCACAATGCCACGGATTCATTTAATCACAGTTTTATTTGCCAACAAATTCAAAATCCCGAATTACAATAATCCATTTTTTTATTTACCAACCTAATCAGTTGCCATATTTTCATAATCTAAATGTAACGAAAAGCCGAAAGTAAGTTTTTAATATCTACCTAACCTAACATCAGAGTAAGACAACATTGCTTAATTTTTAGCGAGCGAGCGAAGCGAGCGAGCAAGACGGTTCGGAGCGGAAGCGACTCTGATAGATTAGGTTCAAAGACTAATGCGGGAGCGTAGCGGAGCGAAGCTCCCGCATTAGCCTTTGGTGTTAGTTATTTTTTTTATAACCACCTACATAACCCCCTAACCCACATAGCAAACTCAATAAAATATTTGGGCAACATTAAACAACAAAATGAATATTACGCTCCACACATAATTGTATGGTCGCCTTTTGTATCTCTGACCTTTGCGGAATAAATATATATTTGGCAAATGATCCTACGGAATTTCATGCAGTTGGATTTTGAATCATTTGGCAAATAAAAAAATGGATTTTAAAACCTTTCGCAAAAGAAAATATGGTAAATAAAATTTCGGACAAACAATAATTTGGAAAATGAAAAAAAGGAGTTTCGTTTTCGGAATTTTAATATTCGGAAATGAGCTTTTCGAGAATATGATAGGTAACCCGCGAGTCTTTTTGTTACCTACCTTTATAAAACAGTAAATAACTTTTAATTTTAAATAGTTTACACTAGAAAATAAACGATATATTTAAAATAAACGTAACTTGCTCGTCTAATCTTTTATGGTTTTTTTTTAATATTTTTATCTGTTTACCAGTGTATGAAGGTAAATTAAAGTAATAATTATATAAACACGACTACAAAATAGTACTTTTAATTTATTTTTAGGTTAAGTTTTTGTCATGTTACTATTCCTTTTGTCTACGAGTAGGTATTATTTTTTATCATGTAAGGGATATAATGAGTATGCTATTGTGTTGTATTATATGGTAATAAAATGTTTATTTTAAATTTTGTTTCAAAAAGTAGTAACTCGTTTATTTATAAAATTACACTTCTGCTTAAGAGTAGGTATCTAAAATATTTTTTTAAAGTTTATGTAAAATAAATTAACCTGTTCCATAATAGGTTAATTTATTTCACATAAACTTTAAAAAAATATTGTTTGCTATCTATATAGCGTATAGCAAACATTTTCATTTTGTTTAACCCTCGACAAAAGTTATTAATTTTTAACATGAACAATAACCCATTTCCCAAAATCCCGGGAAATCCCGAGTCACATCCATGTTAAGCATAACGTTTGAGGTCGTTCACCCCAAATTGCATCTAGATCCGATCACTGGTAATCATTTAATATCAAGTGACCCACTAGTTCCTTTGTCTGGCCTCTCTAATATAAAAAAAAGTTCATATATCCACTTGAGCCGGCACATCGAGGGGAAAATGGGTTTAATGCTCGAGTTTTAGACTCTACTTTTCACTTCGATTGCAAGGAAAGTAAACAGCAACATTAAAAATAAAAATTACAAGCTTTTATTTTACATGCATTGCAATTTCTATAATTAATGTACTAGATTTGCCTTGTTTTATTAATTTCGTAATATAAAACACCGGTTTAAAAAAAACCATGAAACTTATCTATATATATAAAATTCTAAACTGACTGACTGACTGACTGACTGACTGACTGACTGACTGTTGATATATCAACGCACAGCCCAAACCACTGGACCTAGAGACTTGAAATTTTGCACATAGATACCTTATACAATGTAGGCATCCACTAAGGAAGGATTTTTGGGAATTTCCACGGGAACGGGAAAAAACGGGATTTATAGATTCGATTCCGAGTGACCGTATCTCAGTAACTATAATAACTAGACTCTTCAAATTTGATACACAAGTAGGTATTACAATAATGAAAACATCAATTTCAGGATTTTTCAAAATTCCCACGGGATAAGGAATAAACGGGATTTATATATTCAGTTCAACGGAATCCTATGAACTATAATTACTAGACTCTTCAAATTTAGCATAGAAGTAGGTAATTATAATAGTAAAAAACAGTTTTAAGGATTTTCGGAAATTCCCACGGGATAAGGAAAAAACGGGATTTATCGTTTTACTGGTCGTAGAAAGCTGAAATTCGGCATATAGGTTGCTTGGGGAGTGCAGAGGAGCATTGAGAGAGGACTTTCCAAAATTCCCACGGGAACGTGAAAAACGGAATTTTTCGTTTTACTGGTCGGAGAAACCTGAAATTCGGCATAAGGTTGCTTGGAGAGTGTAGAGGAGAATTAAGAGAGGGTTTTCCAAAATTCCCACGGGTACGGGAAAAAACGGGATTTTTCGTTTTACTGGTTGTAGAGAGAGAGCTAAAATTCGGCACGTAGATTTCTTAGGGAGTGTAGAGGAGGATTGAGAGAGGGCTTTCCAAAATTCCAACGGGAACGGGAAAAAACGGGACTTTTTGTTTTACTGGTCGTAGAAAGCTGAAACTCGGCATGTAGGTTTTTTGGGGAGTGTAGAGGAGCATTGAGAGAGGACTTTTCAAAGTTCCCACGGGAACGGGAAAAATGGGATTTTTCGTTTTACTGGTCATACAAAAACTGAAATTTGGCAAGTGGGTTCCTTGGGGAGTGTAGAGGAGGATTAAGAGAGGGATTTCCAAAATTCCCACTGGAACGGGAAGAAACGGGACTTTATGTTTTACTGGCCGTAGAAAGCTGAAATTCGGCATGTAGGTTGTTTGGGGAGTGTAGAGGAGCATTGAGAGAGGACTTTCCAAAATTCCCACGGGAACGGGAAAAACGGGATCTTTCGTTTTACTGGTCATAGAAAGCTGAAATTTGGCAGGTGAGTTCCTTGGGGAGTGTAGGGGAGCATTAAGAAAACATTTCCCGAAATTCTTACGGGAACGGGAAAAAACGGGATTTTGCGTTTTACTGGTTGTAAAAAGCTAAAATTTCAAAATGCATAAGTTTATACTGTAAATAGGCCGCAAAGGGCTCTTTAACCGACTTCTAAAAAAGGAGGAGGTTATGCATTCCACTTTATGTATTTTTTTATGTAGGTATGTTCACCGATTTCTTGGTCAATTGTGGACCTGCTTGCTTGCTTGCCTGTATGCTTGCTTGCTTGATATCTTGGTTCTTTGGAATACTCATGGTACACGCGAGCGAAGCCGCGGGCAAAAGCTAGTATTTTATAATATTAGTATTTTATGCATTTCTATTGTTCGTGGCTGTTTGCGCCCGATTGCCTTGGTCTTAGACGTAGATTTTACTTGATGCACTCACTAGTGCATAAAAAGCCATTTTATGCAGCATTCTCTCAACATAAAGAACAACTTTACCAGCACGAGAAGTGAAAAATCAAGAGGTTCACACTTCAAAGAGTAAAGCTTTTTTTGGGTGAATCAACTTTTTAATGTTGTTTACTCTGTCCCCAGTTGTCATGACACTTCATACTGTTTCATAGAAAAATGCTTAGGTTGTCCAGGGGACAAAATTTGTGTAACCATAGCAACGGGTGGCAAGAAAAAGTCAATTCACCCTTTTACACACAGGTCTTCAATTCAATCAATAGGGATGTTGACACCACCAATCAACTGACGTACTTTTTATGAGCTGTCAAAACACAACTCTCCCATAGAGTTTGAATGGCAATAGCAACTTATGACGTCACTTGTTCGCCAACTCAATCATCTAACTATTTATTTGTTTTAAAGCAACAAAAAATCTAATTTTGCAGTTAATCGAAAATAGCTTACAGGATGGTTTTCAGGGCGTTTTTTTTACTGAAGTCGTGTCTTCGAATTATTTTTTAATGGCGTCAACATCCCTGTTACACCTGACCAATCTCAATTTTCAAATTTACGTTATTTTTAACTCTTTCTAGTCAACCCGACAGTCGAAATACTCACTCTAGGAATCCGATGGTGTGCTTGTCCTCCTTGTGGTCCCCAAACTGGATCTGACACTGGATACCGGCGAACTCGCAAGCTGGGAACAAGGTTTTTTTTTAAATAATGGTTGGCTAACGAACAAGGCGTTATGGTCACTGCCACATCGGACATTACAGATACGTCGGCATCTTAAGGACGGAGCGTGCCCAGCGCGGTCAATAACACTGAATCAAATACGGTGTGCCGCACTGCCAGTGTGTCACCGTATATTTGATTCAGTGTTTTAGAGCGCGCTGGGCACGCTGCGTCGGTGCCTCGCGCTCTTTTTTTGTGGTGGCCTTTAGACGGCGAAGATAGAATGCCTCTTGCGCCGATAATTTAACCGGCCGTCTTACTTCAAATGAATACCAAATCTTACCGGACAAATGAAAAGAATTAGAACTTTTAATTAATTTAAATAGTAAACCAGGGTGTCCACTACAAATCCTAAAAAAAATCCCTGACTTTTCCCTGACCACATTTCTAAATTTCCCCGACTAATCATGTACATTTCAAAGCAGGTTCTTATGATTTTTTTTACTGCCCGAGATACTAAGCTAGACCCGATGATGGGAATTCACTGCAAATGTATTTGTCATAATGTAGATCACTCCAAACCTGAAAAAATTGCTTCAATAGTCTGGTTAAAGGGTCAAACTAGAGCATGAAATATTTCCCTCATTTTACATCATTGGGAAAGTACGAGTTTTTCCCTGACTTTTTGGATTTCTAGCAAATTTCCCTGATTTCCCCTGACTTTCCCTGACCACCTTGAGCTTCCCTGACTTTTCCCTGACATTCCCTGACTTTCCAAAAAGTGGACACCCTGTAAACAGAATAAATGGCCAACCCTCATCTACAATTCTAAATAAGACACTTGTGGACCTGTATTTGAACTATTTACATAATTTCATGATCGTAAGTAAACTCACCTTTATCCTGGGTGATAGGGTGCGTCCCATCCAAGATGGCGTCCCTAGCTTGCACGTACAGCAAGTTAAGTTGCACAGGGTCTCTGGAGTCCACGTTGCGGTCGGAGAAGAAAAGCTTGCGCCGCAGCAGCAGCGTTTCGGTGACGTCGATGCCTTGCTCGCGGAGGGTCTTTGCTGGCTCCACCCAGTTCACTGCCAAAGGACGGAATGGCTGAGCGGTTGGTGGAAACTGTTAAGAGTATGCTCTTGGAGTTGGGTTTGGAAATAAGGGTAGACGAAGGGTAGGGGGAAGGGTAGAGCGGACCATCAGGCGAGGGATTTTTATGTACTCAATAGGTGTGTTTTCCTATTAAAGTTGAAAACCGTAGATACAGTTGTTTTGCAAATGACTAACAGCAGAACGAACTTTTCAAGTAGTCCGCCTTTTTTTGGGGTTCCGTAGCCAAAATGGCAAAAACGGAACCCTTATAGTTTCGTCATGTCTGTCTGTCCGTCCGTCTATCCATCCACGGCTTAGCTCAGAGAATATTAGGGCTAGAAAAAAAAGACGTCCTATAGACGTAAAGTGGGGTTGATTTTTTTCCTCGTCTAACCTTATAGTGTGGGGTGTTGTTGGATAGGACTTTTAAAATCATTACGGGCGCGGGGTTGTGAAGACGATTTTTCGTTATAGTGATTAGTTTGCGAAATTCTCAACTTTAAATTGTATTTTTTATAACGGCTAAGTTTGCTTGAGAATTATCGGTAGTTTAGGAGTAAATAGCAGCAAATTAATAAGATATGCAAGGATTTTTTCGTAACGGCTGCGGAACCCTATCCTGGGATACAGCGAAGTCTCAGTAATAGGGACCCTTTGAGTACGGATTACGGAACCCTTTGAGTAAAAACACTGAATCACCCATCTCACTGGTTCAGTAACAGCCTATTCACTCTAGCTTTGAAGAGCCGCCTGCGGAGACCCTCACTCCTGTCCTTACCTTCATCGTCAGTCCGCAACTTCTTCCTGAGCTGATCCATCTTGGCGTCCCGCTCCTTGTCCTGATGCTTCCTCTTCAGCGTTAGGGTCCCGTAGTTGGGCTTCTCGCATGGATCCGGCTCCTCCTTCTGCTCTTCGCGGACCTGGAAGGGCATAACTTCATCACCAAAACGCTTGAGGGTATTTATTTGGATGGCCATTTGTGACTTTTCAAGCGACTTTAAAAAAGGAGGTTCTTAATGAGATTGTTTTTTAAGTTTGTCTCAGAACTCCGTCACTTTTGAACCGATTTAGGATCTTTTTATGGGAATGTTTACTTTCCGTTTGGTAATAATAATAAAAACATTCGTATTTTTCATACGAATATCTGCCCCGACGCGGGAATCGAACCCGGGACTTCAAGCTTAGTAGTCAGGGTCTCTTAACATCTAGGCTATTTGTCCGTCAATAGCATAAAAAAAATCAAAACATTTATTCTACACAAGCTGCTGCCCGCGACTCCGTCCGCGAAGAATTCGTTCCCGCGGGAGCTATGCAATTTTCCGGGATAAAAAGTATCCTATATGTTAATCCGGATTATAAACTATCTGTGTGCATGAACTAAAACAATTACTTTGCTCACACGCGACCTTTCGCGGTCGCGGGTGAGCAAAGTAATTGTTTTAGTTCATTAATATGGACCTCCGCAAAGTAACGCCTGATTCAATAAATTATCTGTGTGCCAAATTTCATCAGAATCCGTCAAACCGTTTTAACGTGAAAGAGTAACAAACATCCATCCATCCATCAATACTTACAAACTTTCGCGTTTATAATATTAGTAGGATAGTAGGAAGTCGGCCGCAACGAGCTTTTATCTTTTTTTTAATTACTAGCGCTTTCGGAAAAACCATCGTTGCCAAAAAGAATGCGCCGCAAGAAACAGTCATTTTTTAAAAAGAAAATAAAATAAATAATTATAAACAAAAATAATATATAAATCATTCACCATAATGGCATAGTGTGTGTGTACTTACCAGTCCGTACTCATCGTAGTTGGTAATCCCGATCTTGGTGCAGATGACCACCATGAGGTTGGCCACTATTTGGCTGTCATCCACCAGAAGCGTCTTCACAGAACCTGTACCAAAAGAGATATACAATAAGACTAAGACTTTATTTTTTCGAGAACTCGCATTTTCAATACACCCTTTTGTTGTTTTGCTGTCGGTTGTTGCCACTAATACTCTAAACAGAATGTCCCGTAACTACGACAAACTTAAAGGGGAGATAGGTGGGCAGCCCATCTACCAAATATTAAAAAAATAAATATCCAGCGTAAATTATCCCTGGCTATAACATGGTCAAACTTCCTGGACCCCCAAACATTTCCAGCTATAAACCCTACTCACCGTCCAACATGCGCACACGCAAGTTCCTCGTCTTCCGACTGTACTCGAGCAGATCCCCGTTGCGCAGCATATAGTAGTCCAAACTGCGGGACGACTCCAACCAGATTCCTTTCTTGTTGTCCTCCTCTGACGCGAGGAACAGCCCGTATTCTTTCGCTGGGGGAGAGAGACAGACATTATGGACTAGTTTTGACCCTTAGACGGGCCTTACCAAAGAGTATTGTAATATTATATGAACAAGAGTGGCAACTCTATGGTCAAAAATGCATGTATGGAAGGTGCTGCCGCCCTACGGCAGCTCAAGAACTAATGTGACGTATGTATAGATATATACCTATCTATATTTATATGTTGGTAGTGATGTACAGCTATAGATACGCGTACCTATAGCAATGTGCAGTCAAGGATTTTAATTGATAGGCTAATTGCCACTATTCGTATTTTAGCCGTCTAATTCAAATCAGCATATACGAAGTATAAGCAGCTAAACCCGATTTGCATTATACGGCTAAAATACGAACATTGGCAAGTGACCTATCAATTAAAGTCCTTGACCGTACAATTTGGTACGCCATGGCCATGGCCGATGAATGACAACTGACAAGTTTGACAAGTCAACCAAGATGGCCGCTAATTTAGTTCTTCGGCAAACACCAGAGATCGCTGTAGTCGCATGAAAAGTGATGATATATGTAAGTGTGCCCCCCCTGGGCCTTACTAAGGCGCAAGCCACATAGAAGAGACGTGGGACGGAGGCGCGTCCAGTCGCGGCGCCTTTTGAATCAGTTTTCATATTAAATCATCGTAGACTGTGGTGGCAGGGTCTTGACCACTTTGCCTTCCTCCAGGGAGACCTTGAGAGACGTGTTGGCATTGCTTTAGCTACTCTAGTACTCACGGTCGCTGGCGCTGGCTTCTAGAATCTTCTCGCGAATGACGCGGCAAGCATCGTAGACTGTGGTGGCGGGGTCGAACTGGATGGTCTTGACCACCTTGCCTCCCTCCAGGGATATCTTGAGGGACAGAGTCGCCATGTTGCTTAGAGAACGCGCTCTGGAACGAAAGACGTTTTATTTTTATGGAAAATGCAAAAGAGTTTATTCGGTAACTTAATCCACCTGTTCCTTTCATCCACCGGTCGACCAGACCAGTAACAGTATTCCCAAAATCCAGAAAGCGTTTTCGCTCTTCCTTCATCAACCGTACAGCTAAGGAGTGGAATACCCTGCCTGCGACTGTGTTCCCTGAACACTACAATCTGGCCGTTTCAAGTCTAGGGTGAACGAGCATTTACTAGGCAAGCGTGCTCCATCGTAGGCCTTATTTTGGCTTTCCGGTTACCTATCATATTCTCGAAAATTTTTTTCCCGAATATTTAAAATCCCGAATGCTTCATTTATCCGAATGCATTTTTTTCTGAAACTGTAAATATTTCAGGATTTTTATAAAACAACCCTAACCTAACCTAAAGGGTTCCACGATGGCCCTGAAATAAAACCTGAAATATTTACAGTTTCAGAAATAAATGCTTTCGGACAAATGAAGTTTTCGGGATTTTAAGCCTTCGGAAATATAATTTTCTAAACATCGATAGGTTCCTAGGGTTCCGTACCCCCGTACGATGTTCTAAAAACAGTTCAGTAAAAAATCGCTATAATGTAAAATCGCAAATTTATAGGTAGGGTGACATCCGAACAACATAAAGTAGCTCGCGTTGCCAAGCAACCTGCCGGCTGTCACCTAGGCCGCCTAGTAACGCTTAGCAACGGAAAAACGCTGAATAATTATACGTTTCTGGTTTGACGACTCCCTTTAATTTTCAACTCTATTACGATTCAAGAGATGCCCTGGGACAGACGGACAGACAGCGGAGTCTCAGTAATAGGGTCTCGCTGGTACAATCAGCAACAAAAATATGAATACACTTAAAGTACCAAAAATATGTATACACGCCTTTATTGCCTGGTAATAGAGTCGTGGATGCATATTTTTGGTACTTTGGGTGTATTCATATTTTTGTTGCTCACTGTACGCTTTGGGTACGGACCCTAAAAAAATGTTGCGATATTACTGACCTGTGTGCAGTGACAGTGGCGAGCTCGGGGTCGAGATCTAGGTCGAGGTCGCTGGCGCGGCGGCGCGGCCGGCTGAACGAGCGGAGCCGCTGTCTGGGCTCGGGTGTCTGCAACAAAACTGGCAGTTAACATCTTCGTTATTTTTACGTTCATCATCATTCAGCCGTAGGACGTCCACTGCTGGACTTAGGCCTCCCTCATTGATACCCAATCACTACAGTTAAAAGCTGCTTGCATCTAGCTTAAACCAGCAGCCTTTACCAATTCGTCCGTCCACCTAGTTGACGGACGTCCCACGCTGCGTTTGCCAGTCCTTGGTCTCCATTCAAGAAGTGAGTCGGCTGGTAGGTGAATATAGCGGCTGTCAAACGCGAGTGTCGCATCTGTTACGTAGTAACTATTATGTACTCTGTGACTGCTAATAGCACCGTTGGCGGTGAGCCGGCTGGTAGGTGAATATAGCGGCTGTCAAACGCGAGTGTCGCATCTGTTACGTAGTAACTATTATGTGCTCTGTGACTGCTAGTAGCACCGCTGGCGGTGAGCCGGCTGGTAGGTGAAAGCGGCTGTCAAACGGGGACTGACCTCGTGCGTCAACCGTCTCCAATCGAGGAGCGCGTGTTGGATACGCGCGCGCAGGGAACGTCACGGGAGCGGCGGTGTTTGCGGTGCGGCGTCTGGGTGTGTCTGCAACAACACAAACAATTCAGTATAGACAAATAAATAATTAAAAAGACATTCTAATAATAATTTAATATTTTAACGACCGCTTTAGCCTAGTTGGTAGTGACCCTGCCTACGAAGCAAGAGGTCCTGGGTTCAAATCCCGGTAAGGGCATTTATTTGTGTGATGAGCACGAATATTTGTTCCTGACTTAGGATGTTTTCTATGTATTTAAGTATTTATTTATCTATATAAGTATGTTTATCGTCGTCTAGTACCCATAGTACAAGCTTTGCTTAGTTTGGGACTAGGTCGATTTGTGTAAGATTGTCCCCTAATATTTATTTAAATAAATATTTATTTAACATAGCAGAAACAAAAACGTTACAAATGTGTATGTAGCTATAGACTCAGGCTCAGCATACATGTTGCCGGTTGAGAAAGTGGCTCATACAAGTTAAAAGATAACAACCGTTACCGCCACCGCACTGCCACGCCTCAGCTGTCTGTGCGTTTGGAGCTTAAATGGCTATAGTATAAGTCTTCCCAGGTGAATTTTTCGCTTCGAGCCGTTACATTAAATTTGAACCTTAATACTATGACGATACCGTTTGTTTTGAAAGATAAGGGCTCGAAGCGAAAAATTCACCTGGGAAGATTTATACTATACCTATTGCGACCAAATTTGGAAGCGCCGCAATGCAACTTGCACGATTTTTCTAGCAGGTCTAAACCGGGCTTTATGTTTTGATCGGCGCCACCTGCGCGCGCGCCGTATTGTGCGTATAAATAGATCGCGCGTGACAGATGGCTGTCAAACGCGCGCCGTTCACCGTTTAACGCTAATGCTGGGTATCAAAACATCTTGATAGATCTGAGGTAGGTACAGATGTAGTGCATAATGGTTTTCCGTCGTATTTTATCGGAAAAGTTCGTATTTATCGTGCTCTCAATTAGCTTCGAGTAGGAGAGCTGATCAACGTGCTATGGAAAGGGCTATGCTCGGAGTTTCTCTAAAAGATCGAATTCGTAACGAAGTGATCCGACAGAGAACCAAAGTTATCGACATAGCCCACCGCATTACCAGGATCCACATAATATCAGCGTCGAGCCACCCTTAGTGACCCGACGAGTGCTGAGTGGACTCCTTTTTCGTATAAGTAGTTTATCTCTATTATCAATTATTGTTTTTATTTTTTTTTCTTTTTAACATGTACCGTTACTTATGCGAAATAAAGATTTCTTATTCTTATTCTTATTCATTAGCACGCTGAAGTGGCAATGGGCAGGCCATATAACCCGAAGAACCGATAACCGTTGGGGTAGACGAGTTCTTCAGTGGAGACCACGGATCGGCAAACGTCAGACTCGGTGGAGCGATGATCTTCGCAAGGCGGCTGCCAAGAGCTGGATGAGAGTGGCCGAGGATCGTGCTCAGTGGCGTGCCATGGGAGAGGCCTATGTTCAGCAGTGGACGAACATAGGCTGATGATGATGAGGAGAGCTGATAGATATTTTTGAGTAGGTATTTGAGGCACCCTGAAAGCTTGTCTAATCGTCATCATCTAAGGCGTTACAGCCGCGGGTGGGCCTTTTCCTGGTTCAGTAAATCTCTCCAGTCTGATCTATTTGCGGCCTCTCTAGGTTATCTTATCACCCTTAGGTTCTTGGTGTCCTGTTTGACGCCGTCCAACCATCTGAGCTTGGGCCTGCCTCTACTTCTACGGCCCTCCGGCCGACATTCCAGAAGGCGTTTGGGTAAAAGCTTGTCTAACGCTTCTCCTATAATACCCAAACACAGTACCACGGACCTGGCTGACGGGTAGCGGGGCGGGGCTTAGTCAGCCCTCATATTTTTAAAGATACATATTTTTTGCAACAAAATATCATTGAGGCATTTCGAAAATTTCAAATACCTACCCAAAAATGTCCATCAGCTCTTGGACCACAAATGTGTATGGAACCCTCGGAGCGCGAGTCCGACTCGCACTTGGCCGGTTTTTTAATAGGTTCGATGCCAGCCAGATTTTAAATATTGTAAGTTCGATGGTTGCAACGCTTACACCTACCTATTGCTATCCATCCAACAAACTTAACCAGAATCATGCTTCTATCGCCGTGCTATATTTAGCATACATGAATGAACCATTTTCGTGGAGTTACGAGGCTTATGGGTCAATGACTTCTGAGAAGTTTGCTTTAGTAACTGAATAGTTGCTTTGTTGAAAAGGGTACGGTTGGGCAATGAATTGAATTACCACAGTATATCGGCGCGGCACGCCACCAGTAGCGGGGCCAGCATTTTCTCTGTACGCTTTAGGCTTGTGTAGTAGGCACACGTACTTAATTACTAAAAAAATTGAAATTTGAAGTTAAATAAAAGCTTGTAAAAATAACTAGTCTATGACATAATCATTTTCAACCTAACCTATATACGTCCCACTGCCGGTCACAGGGCGCAAAATGTAAGGGCTAGTAGCGGGCCCAGTGCGGATTGGAAACTCCACACGCCATTGATTTTCTTCGCTGGTGTGTGAAGGTTTCATCACGACGTTTTTCTTCACCGTAAAGCTCATGGTAAATTTCAAATGTAATTTCGCACATAAACAGCCCAACTGCCTTCTTTCTGCTTATTCCCCTAAATTCAACTCAATGTGAATGAGCATTTACTAGGCAAGCGTGCTTTATCGTAGGCCTCCATCAGCCGTAATTGTAACCAAACGCAAGCTTATACAGGGTAATTTTTTAATAAGTGCACAAATTTTAATATGTGATACAGTGTCGTTAAAATAACACAGCATTTTTCGTTATAATTTTTATCACTTATTTTTTTTATTTTTCATCCCAATTTCACAACGTAAAAAAAATCTTGAACTGATAATCATGATCTATTTAACGATAATGAATCACGTATCAAAATTTGTGCACTGATTAAAAAATTACCCTGTATTGTACAAAAAAAAAAAACAAAAACCCAGAGGTGCGAGCCCGGGTTCGAGACCACGACCCTCTGCTTGAGAGGCCATACGTATAGGCAAAGAGTATTGTAATATTATATGAACAAGAGTGGCAACTCTATGGTCAAATTTGCATGTATGGAAGGTGCTGCCGCCCTACGGCTGCTCAAGAACAAATGTGACGTTTCTATAGATGTATACCTATCTATATGTATATGTTGGTAGTGATGTACAGCTATAGATACGCGTACCTATAGCAATGTATAGTCAAGGATTTTAATTGACAGACTAATCGCCACTATTCGCATTTTAGCCGTCTAATTCAAATCAGCATATACGAAGTATAAGCGGCTAAACCCGATTTGCATTATACGGCTAAAATACGAACATTGGCAAGTGGCCTATCAATTAAAGTCCTTGACCGTACAATTTGGTACGCCATGGCCATGGCCGATGAATGACAACTGACAAGTTTGACAAGTCAACCAAGATGGCCGCTAATTTAGTTCTTCGGCAAACACCAGAGATCGCTGTAGTCGCATGAAAAGTGATGATATATGTAAGTGTGCCCCCCCTGCGTATAGGTAAAACCACAAGCCCACCACGAAAGTACAAAGGCAGAAGGCAAGGCAAAGGGGTAGGCAGAGACTATATGTTTCCACCTGCTACGATCCTGACATACATCTTTCGCTTCCACAACACTCATCAATCTTTTCAATTGTGTGTGTGTGAAATTCCCAATCCGCACTGGGCCTGCGTGAGAACTGCAGACCAAGCCCTATCAAAGAGGCTTGTGGTCTGCAGTGGGTGGGATGTATATAGCCTGGGAATATTGGATCCCTTTGCTGGGAAGGATGCGTGTATGTATGTATGTATCGTATCTATATGAATATCCTTTGGACCCCAGAGCCATGCAAGTCATTAACAGCGGGCGAGCCGTTTATAGCCCAGTTATTGCGGAGTTTTGCATAAAAACGTTAAAGTGCATGCGAGGGAATGTGGATGGAGCATTTCGGAGGCTTTATTGTTATGATGGACGTCTGGCTGGCTTTAATTTGAGCACTTTAAACGGATTAAATTGACGAAAGGAATGCCAGTTGGGTTAGGATGTATGGTGTAATATGCTGAAGTGTTTGGCGATAGTCCACGGAAAACGTTTTAGGAAAGGTTTTAGGGTTCTGTAATCAAAATGAAAAAAGTGCGAGTCAGACTCGCGCACGAAGGGTTCCGTACCATTATCTATAAAAACGGCAAAAAAAACACGTTTACTGTATGGGAGCCCCTCTTAAATATTTGTTTTATTTTAATTTAATTATTTATATAAATATACTGTGAATATTTCAAGCGTCTACCTGTTGCCGTTATCAATATCGAGCAAAAACGAGCCAAAAAAAATCACGATTGTTGTATGGGAGCCCCCTTAAATATTTATTTTATTCTGTTTTTTAGTATTTGTTGTTATAGTGGCAACCGAAATGGTTTACTAATGTTTCGCAAATTACGTTTCCCAAACTGATTCATTTGGCAAATGTTTCATTTCCCAAATGTTTATTTTTTCTGAAACTGTAAACTTTTCAGGATTGTTATAAAACAAACCTAACCTAACCTAACCTAACCTGCAGAATAGTCCTGAAAGATATCCTGAATAGTTTACAGTTTTAGAAAAAATAAACATTTGGGAAATTAAACATTTGCCAAATGAATCAGTTTGGGAAACGTAATTTGCCAAACGAAAGTACACCAACCGGGTTACATAATCTGTTAAAATTTTAACTGTCTAGCTATCACGGTTCATGAGATACAGCCTGGTGACAGACGGACGGAAAGCGGAGTCTCAGTAATAGGGTCCCGTTTTTACCCTTTGGGTACGGAACCCTAAAAAAGAACGCTTTGATTCGAACCCAGTTTCACACTTTGAGCTTTTCGAATCTATGTCAGAACCACAGCTACTCTTAAAGCCCTCTCATTCTAAGAGGAGGCATCCGCCCAGCAGTGGGACGTAAATAGGGTGGATTGGACTCAGGCCTGGGGGCTTACCATGATCTCTTAATACGATTCAGATTAGGCTCTAAACTGAACTGCATCGCTATTTCGTACCACGACGTTACTTTTGCGATTCAGTTCAAGTGCGGTTCAGCGATAGCGATGCAGACGTTTTCATTCACTCACTTCAGTGGTTTTCGTACCATGACGCTTGAGTGGGAATTGAATCGTTTTAGTGTCAAATGGTGTCAAATTTAGCGATTGAGTATAAGTTACTCATTACGCCTGTCAAAGTTTGTTATTACGGGTGCCAAAAAAAAATTACATTTAATATTTAACTATTAATTTCATATTTAATACAATAGAAACGTATTGGCCATGCCACAGTGTTGCGCAGTCCCGTTTTGCTCGGAAAAGGAAGGCGGACATAAGTTTCCGAAAGATAAAAGTGTCTCAAAGCAGTGGTAGTAGCGATTCGCATGGTCAACTATGTCCCTCCAAAACATTCACGTGTTTGTAAAAAACATTTAAACCTTGACGATTATGCATTAGGTACCTAAAGAATCAAATACAGAAAATCGTAAGTAATGATTTTTCTTATTCCTAAATACCGTGCTTGCATCAGACATTTGATTTACCCCAACCTTGAAACTGAGCAAGTTTTGCATACTTTCATCTTTTGTTAAAAATTTTCAGCTATTCCTACTAAAACCAAAAGCGGTGCCTAGTCGATTTTCCTGGAACCATGAAAGTGAAGAGAGAAAGGAAATTAAAAGAAAACGTACCGAGGAAGCTCTTTAACGTCAAAAGAAACGTGAAACTGCAACACTTGCTTCAAATAAAGAAGAAAATCAATGTGAACAGCAACATTTTGTAAGTAAATGAAAAACTTCCTTCATACACATTTATCACAGCAGCTTTTGTCGTCATAAACTGCGTATCGTATCTTAATAATAATAGTGTTGTTAGGAGTACCTATTTCAATGTAAAAAATAAATTTTAATTTTTTTTTTCCAGTTTTTTGAAGAAACATTTGAAGAAATAAGTACAGAAAATTCAAATAAAGATGTCTCAGTACAATGCTCTTTATGCAAATGTGAAGAGAGCTTAACTAATACTGCTAAATTGTCAGAACATGGAAGTAATAGAAAAAGCACATCAAACATGTTTCGCATTGTAAATCTTAAAGAGAAGCCTGATGTGATGTCATACAATTTTACACTGGTTTTGAGAATTATAACCATTTAATGTTCGTGTTCAACCTTTCTGGTGATGAAGTAAACAATTTAAAGGATCCATCAATGCAGCCAGCTCGAGTAAAACATGCAGTGACATCAACAGATCAGATTTATTTAACACTATTAAAATTGCGAAGAAATATGTGTAACCAAGAGCTATCTTTCCATTTTGAAATAAGCAAAACTTCTGTGAGCAAGTACTTCATAACATGGATTTATTATCTTTACTGTAAGTTCAAGGATCTGAATGTATGGGTACCGAAGGAAACAATTGATCAAAATGTATTGTATCAAAGGAAGATTAATAATAACTGTACAAGTAATAAAATAATAGATTGCACAGAAACAAAAATTGAAAAACCACAAAACCCAGTATCACAACTAGCTACATTATTCTAAATACAAATCAGCGAACACATTAAAAGTATTGGTAAAAATTTCTGGCTCTGGATGTGTGACCTTTGTTTCAGATGCATAATATGATGGATCTGTCAGTGACAGAGACTTATTCGAAAAGTGTGGCATAATAAATTTACTTCAAAAAGGGGACAAAGGGGACATTATTCTTGGTGATCGTGGCTTTAATATTCATGATCTTGTTTCACATATGGATGTTACAGTAAACATGCCACAGTTTCTGAAAAAAAGGTGTAATCAGTTTGAAGCACACCAACTCAGACAATCAAATAATTTATCATCTGAACCTATCAATGTTCAGCATGTCATTGGTTTAGGAAAAACATTTAAGATTCTTAGTAATAAGTTATCATCTAATTTAGTACCACTTGGAGGAACAATCATATTTGTATGCTTTATGCTCACTAATTTCAGGAAAAATATAAATGAACTAATACAATTACTTTGCTCCCCCGCGACCTATACCTATGGTCGCGGGTGAGCAAAGTAATTGTTTTAGTTCATTAATATGGACCTCCGCAAAGTAACGCCTGATTCAATAAATTATGGAAAAATATAATGTAAATAAGTATTTTGGACAGTTAATTATAGGTACTTAAATAAAAGCAAAAATAAATCATCTAAACTTTTTATTTATCCTTTCAATACATAATCATCCCTATTATCTACTATAATAATTAACTATACTTGAAAGTTTTAGGTAATTAACTAAATGTAAATATGTGTGTTAATATAATATGTCTTAAATACTGTAATTCTCCCATTAAACTATATAAACATTTACATTTCTGTATTAAAATACGTCAGTCTAGTTTGTATTACAATGATAGATAAATAAAATGTTTTGAATCCTTGAATGTGCCAAATTTGGAAACTGAAGTTTGTTTACATTTAGTTAACTACCTAAACCTTTCAAGTATAAATAACACATGAAATAGACACATATAACATAGTAGAAGAAGAGTAGGTAGGGTTTCATTGTACTAATTTAAGGTAATTATGGTCATTAGATATTCCATGCAGGGAAGCAACTTCAAACACACCACTTTATGCCCAGCCGTATTTTCTCTAAAGAGCAATAGTTTATTACATTGTTCCTAATATTATCATACCATTGTACAGTGCTGCAAGTGTTATCAGGATGTGGATCAAAACACATATTATTTCGTTTTGGTTTGGTGACATTATATTTTTGTATTTCAAATGTAAGATTTTCAGCTTTTTTAGGAGACAAGTTAATTTTCTTTTTTTTCGGCTCATGCCATATCTGTTTGTTTTCTGTGGGTGTTTTCTTAATACGCCATTCAGACTACTTTGCTTTTTGCTTTGCCTTTGGTCCCATACCTGCTGGTACACACACACATGGATTGAACAATTTTTCCATCTTATTCAAAGGCAATGCTCATAAAATATGATAAGTCAGGTGATAAGTACACTTCTCGATGTTACACTGCTGTACGAACTGTTTGAAGGCCACTCAACAGTATGTACGCCAAATTGGTTTTTAGTATTTCATCTCCTATGTTTCCAACAAAATTATTATTCCTATCATAGTCTTGAAGCCTGCAAAAAGAAAAAAACAGCTGTAATCTAGGTAAACAAGCAAATTTTAGACAAAAAAATAGTTTGTTTATAATAGTAAAAAACTAACCTCTGAATTGCTGTTCTTTCAGACCGTTTAATTTTGAACCTCTTTTTCTTAACTCCGCTTTTAAAGCAATCACATTCATTGATCCGTAACTTATGTTTGCCATAATTAATCTAACGTATTACTAAATATCGCAATATTAATATAAATAAAAAACAGTGACATTTGACATTTCGAAGACCTCAAGCTACACTAGCACCTCCAGCGGCGAATTCATACGCGATAGCCCTCGCGTTCCGAATCTTAGCTGCAGATTGCTTAAAATGTAAAGCAAAGAGAATATAACCACTACATTTTGTACAAAGGTTTCACATCCACTGTGTTAAAAAATTATATTTGGTTATAAAAAAAGCCATATTTTATGACAAAGAAACATTATATAAGGAAGTGAGTTTTTTTTTAAGTTTTCAGTACTTTAAAAATGAAGAAAAAATCAAACCGTAAGCTAACTTTAGAAGTACTTTGGGTTTCGAACGTCCAAACGTCAGTCGAGACTAAAAGAGATAGATATATTTGGTTTGCATATAGCAGCATCCCTTTCGCGACTTAGCGTTTCAGTTTCGGACCAGAGACAATATCTGTCTTTCATTCACTTGTAAGCGATTGAGACTCAGCTCTGAGACATAGACGTCGTGGTACCAATTTCACGATTCAGTTTAGGTGCCTAAATTGAACTGCTCTGCGTTTGGATCGTTTATTTAAAGATCATGGTAAGCCCCCTGCTCTCAGAATAAATTGGATCGGGGCGTAGGCTATTTTTATACTTCGCGGACGGAGTCGCGGGCAACAGCTAGTAATGCATATAAAAATGTTAAATTAAAGTCTCTTGTCATATCTAAAGTGCTAGAGTGCCAACATAAAGACGAAAGTCAATCAAAACAACACAAATTCCACCATGTCACTTAGATGAATGTCAAACATAATGTGACAGTGAATTTAAAATAAAATTCACAATATAAAGCCCCTAACGTCATCAAACGCTGTCATAAAACGTTGCAGGATGCATTGTTGTGGAAACCAATAACTTGTGTCTTGTGTTAAACGGCAAAGCTACCAACAGGCAAGCTGCGCTAAGCGAGACAAAAAAAACATCGCACACCCCACAACTCATCATCATCATCATCATTTCAGCTGAAAGACGTCCAAACAGATCGGTCCCGTGCCATCCGCATCCAACGCGATCCCGCAACCTAAACTTGTCTTCCGGTCCGTGGACGCCACTCGAGAACCTTTTTGTCCCTTCGGCCATCAGTTCTACGAGCGATGTGCCCTGCCTCTGGCTATTCTTCGAGCTATGTCGATGTTGGTACGATGCGAAGAATCGGACCAACTCGCACGTCTATCATAGAAATTCACACTAATAGACCTAGTCCCAGCAACTTTGTACAGGGTACAGGCAACAGATAAACACAATTAAATACAAATAGAAATACCAAAGAAGTTAGGCGACATTACAGGAGACCGAAGAGCTGGAAGCTAACTCAGACAAAGAAGCTATTAGCTTAGCTATTCAAAGGGGGAACGCTCCCAGCACCTTTCAAACCTAAGAGAACTCCTTTTCATAATATTGTTTAGTTTTTTCTCTTAAGTTACCTTTACTTTAGGATAGTTGTATATACGTACTACTTACTAATATTTTGTGTGAATGTGTAAATAGCTAAACCATTTTTTAAATGTTCGTATTGGTCAATTTTGTTGAACATTATTAATTGAATATGCATTGACAAACGATTGTCTTAAAAAGAAATGTTACATAATAAATAAGTATACTTTTTACGATCAATGCCAACTCATAATTCCCTGGCTTTTCTCGGAGATAACGGATCTCTTCCATCATTTGAAATTCCATAGGCTGGGAGATATATCGCTCGTCTCGCTGCCGCTTTCGTGGACTGCCAACTTAACTTATTATACATGCAGTCGAAATATTTTTGGCACGGCCATTAAGCGCGGAGGGGTTGTCTTATATTGTGCAGTCAATAGCAGGTTTTCAATTGTTTTATGTGAATTTTAGAGACGGGTTGTCTTGGGGCTAAACTGTTTTAACCTTAGATTATTTATGCACTAGATAGAGTGTCAGTAGCAAACATTGCGATACAAAACGTCCACAAATTTCTTTTGACAGCTTCATATTACGATCGCGTTACGTCGAAGGGAGGCAAATGACATATAAGCCAAGTTGGCTTATATTTTTCGGGACGTTTTCATGCCGCCGAAGCTCTATCTAGTGTATAAATAATCTAAGGTTTTAACGGAGTCCGGAAAGAAGAGTTCGGCCGTTTGTTTAGTAATCATCATCATTCATCCTAGCCGATTGTAATGTGGTTTTCGTTATCACTTAGCTTAATTCTCAGGGAAAATTTTAATGATTTTAAGCACGGTGCGGGTCAATACTATTCAGTCAGATACACTACCAATTTCGTTAATATTTTGTTACGAAATGGGAATGCCGACGAAATGGGAACGCGGACGAAATGGGAATGTGGACGAAACGGGAATGTTGACGAATTGGGAATTGAATTTGGACGAAATGGGATTGCCGACGAAGTGGGAATGTGGACGAAGTGAACCTAAACGTATCGAGCGTCCCAGCGCGCGCGATTTACTCCAAGTGCCCGTTTTGTCCTCGCCACGCGCCCCTGATGTGTCGTGTCGCGACAGTTCAGCCACGCGTGAGCGCGCACTCCACGCGATGACAGATTGACAAGTCGGGGTGGTTTGCCATTTATTTCCTACCCCTTTGGGGTGAGGTTAAGATACATACGACTTAGTTTTAGGCTAAGATGTAGATTTGACTAAAAACCGGCCAAGTGCGAGTCGGACTCGCGCACGAAGAGTTCCGCACCATTATCTATACCAGAGGTTCCCAAACTTTTTTTTCACATACCCCTTTCAAAATTTAGCTGGTTCCGGTGGACCCCTTGCAGCCCCGTTGCCTGCTTGATTTCTACCATATTCCCAAATCCTCCATTTTTATCTCGCCAATGTAGACCCCCCCTCGAGTCTCCTGTGGACCCCTGGGGGTCCACCTGGACCACTTTGGGAATGTATGATATATACTAAAAAAACAGCAAAAAAAATCATGTCTATTGTACATATGTGAGCCCCCGTATTTGTTTTATTTTAATCAAAATTTAATTTAATTATATATTTTTAAAGTGAATGAATATATAACTAAATATTCTGTGAATATTTCAAGCGTCTACCTTTTTCAATATATCAAGCAAAAAAAAATCACGTTTGTTGTATATACATATAGTTTTTTAGTATTTGTTGTTATAGCGGCAACCAAAATACATTATTTTTGAAAAATTTTAACTGTCTAGCTATCACGGTTCATGAGATACAGCCTGGTGACAGACAGACGGACAGTAAAGTCTCAGTAATAGGGTCCCGTTTTTACCCTTTGGGTACGGAACCATAAAATTGAAACATTCAGCCGAGTGAATAATCCTTATATCACCTGCTCAGTTTACATCTGCAAGAAAAATTGTGCTAGTTGCATTACATTGCGGCGTCCGAATGACCACTCCAAACGCGTTCGCCTTACAGCATCGCAATGTATTGCAACTTGATCAAGATTGGTTTTTTGGAGTCTTTTTTTTTGAATATTTTTTTTTTTCAACTCCAAATTTGTTACTTTTACGGTCATCCCGTGAAATCCATATGTTTCACATGAAATACTAACTGAAACATAGGGGTTTAGCACGCAGCACGGAATGCTGAGGACCGTTCGATTCCCAGCGCTGGGTCTCTTTTTCTGAGCTTTTCTGTGCATGCATGTTTCAGTTTGTATTTCGTGTGAAATATATTGCAGCTTGCACAATTTTTCTTGAATATCTAAAGTTGGCTTTTTGGCAATACTGCGCCCCGACCTAGTTAACGGCGAGCGTCGCGCCGTCGCCTAGCAACGAGGACCTCCTAAGGCGCTACACTGTTCTCCAAACTGCTAATGTTTTCTTTACTACACCTAACTTACTTGTATGTAGTATAGTCGACCAAGTAAGTTCACCTTTAACACATTTGCCATTTTTGATTACAGTTCCTACATCAGAATAAAAAAACCGGCCAAGTGCGAGTCGGACTCGCGCACGAAGGGTTCCGTATACCATTATCTATAAAAACGGCAAAAAAAACACGTTTGTTGTATGGGAGCCCCCCTTAAATATTAGTTTATTATAATTTAATTATTTATTTTTAAAGTTAATATATGTATAACTAAAATATTCTGTGAATATTTCAAGCGTCTACCAGTTGCTGTTATCAATATCCAGCAAAAACGAGCAAAAAAATCACGTTTGTTGTATGGGAGCTCCTTTAAATTTTTTATTTTTATTGTTTTTTTTTTGGTACCTATTTTTTGTTATAGCGGCAACCGAAATACATCATCTGTGAAAATTTCAACTGTCTTAGCTATCACGGAAAAGTTACATAATTTTTGTTTATGTTTTATTTAGGGCTATGGCCAAAGGAAACACCAGTTTGGTTGACAGATTTATTCCGACTAATACCGTACGTCAGACGATAACATTTTATGATGTACCTACATATATAACACCTCCACCTTTAATTTATACCTTAATATTGCCCACTTACATCTAAAATTTATACATTTGGTTCCTTAATGCTAAGTTACATTTCGAAAAACATCCTCAAACCCATATCTACGGGGGGGCTTTCGAGTCCTAGTCACCCCCGGAGCACCTCTAGGAGAGGATTGGGCCCCCGCAGGTGGGTCCGGGTCCCGCGATGGACCTGCTGATGTGTGAGGAGTCGATGTGTGTGCGGGCGAGGGCGCACGCGTGTCAGTCGCCGAACAATCCAAGCTGCGGTCACCCTCGACGCTCTCACCCACCCCGGTCCCGGCCGTGCCCGCTAACCTTGATTCTGTCAGCCCGGTTGGCTCGTTACTGCCAGGAAATATAAGGGAATAGCGCTTGGTTTCGATGTTACCTTTTTCATTTTTCATCGTTCGCCTAGTCTTTAACTGGTCTATATGTCGATGGATCCCTCATATTGTCATCCAATGTCGACCCAAAATCACAGTACTTAGACGCACTTTTTAATTCGGCCATAAAATTTGCGACTAATTGACCGTTACTTTAACGACACTGGCGAAATTTAAATCGTTCTGCAACTACCGACGGCTTTGGCTGTAAATGATTCCCCATTATTTCAATTACTTCGGCGTATCTGCAATCGCATGGTTTTCGCGGGCTACAAAGATTCACCATCAGCTCGTATGCAGCGTCTCCTATCACACTTATTAACGTCGGCAGCTTCAAGTCATCGCCCACCTTGTTGACGAGAAAATACATATCCAGCCGGTCACAATACGTTTGCCAATTGCCGGTCTCCATATCAAAGCAGGCGACACTTCCCACACTTTTAGCCATCTTCTTCTTGCAATAAACTTAATCCTCGTCAGCCAATGTTTTATTTAGGGCTATGGCCAAAGGAAACACCAGTTTGGTTGACAGATTTATTCCGACTAATACCGTACGTCAGACGATAACATTTTATGATGTACCTACATATATAACAGTTTAACTTTAGTCGAACCCAGAGAAGGCTGACATCTGAGGCGAGATTGTGTCCGCTTTTGTAATATGTTTTTGTAATATGTTTTATGTGTTTTATGTTGCATTTAATGTAAATAATTTTGTATTTACTTTCTTTTGTATTTATTTAGTTATCACTATTATTATTGTTATTTTTTTTTTCCTTTCTCTTTTGAGTATTTCTGTTTTTCTTTTTACCGCACGTATTTTTAACTGTCTGCTTATCCATTATATATTAAATTGTCTTCTCTTAACTAGGTTAGCTGGAAGAGATCCCTTTTTAGGGATAAGCTCGCCTTTGTTCTCTTCTCTGTTTATTTGTATTTTTATTTTTTATGTGCAATAAAGAGTTTACATACATACATACATACATACTTGCTAACATTTTACTATATTCACACAATCTATTTGTACAACGAAAGACGAAAACCTTGATCGTTAGCAAAACGTGTATCTTAATACTATGTACACACAAGTAACCATATCATCCACATAACTAACATAAATAGAACACCAATTGAAGCAAACCCTCACAAAGGAACAAAGAGAACCCAAGTGACAGGCGACGGGCAAGTGACACAGACATTAAAGTATCGGGTTGCCAGCTATTTGTCGGTGTTGCTCGTAATGGAGATTGAAAAGAAAAAGATAATGGGGGTAATCGATAGGAGAAAATTGAAAATAATAAATATAACATAGAGAAAGTTGCTATAGCAACTACGAGTAAGACAATGTAGATGGGAGAGAGAAGTCAAAGAAATATATATATGTATATATGAACACCAATTTGAGGTTGCAATTATGTTGCGGTCCTGTAGGCGTAAGTCTTCAGTTAAATTATTAAAAATTAAAAGTATTAAACCTTGTAAAAAATGTAAATAAACGTACGACAAAACCATTGATCTCGACGAAGCACATCGTTTAAGACGGAAATCAAGGAATGATTAAAAAAAGATGCATATACATACAGCAGTGCGTTCTCACACCACGATCAAATAAACACTGATTGAGACTTTAATTGAAAGATATATGGATAAGATAATATATTATAATCACACAAGTACATACATAATACAAGTCAGTTACCTCTCTAAGGATTATATACTCACAGTACATAGCCAAGAAAATCTATAAACCCGTGGAAATCTGCGCAAACAAGCACTACGCATGCGTCACCCCCACCTTCAATGGTGGGGGAGATCGATAGACTCTGGCGCCGGCAAGTCTGGCGCCTGCGACGCAGCCGCCGGCTCCCTTACAATTTGGGAAGATAATGGGGGAGAAAAGGACGGAGTAGGGTGTGGCTGTTTGAAAGACGCGTGTAGGTTTTGAAGATCTTGGAGGTGAACTGATTACCTTGTTCCAGCAATTTGAAAAAATGGAAGAAATTGGTTTCAACGGAAGAAATTATAAGAGTGGGTATCTATTTAGGATCCCCTTGGTAATTATGATAACACTGAACATTGAATTACTATTAAAAAGCCATAAGACCTAACACATGGCATAAAATCAAAGATACATGAAGAACGTAATCTCAGAATTGCTGATGAAGATGACTTGGCGATGGAAAGAGCGAGTGTCGTTAAAAGAAATAATGTTATGCTTATTATTGATAGTTATGTCTTCTTGGACATTGACAGGGATAGTTAATGTATATCCCATTGTAAGCTAAAAGCAAAATCTCCCATGCCCATCGTCGCCATATTGCACTTCCGGTGCCCGCCGGAAGTCGTCACGCTGTCCGGGGAAATCGGATAGTCTGTTTTCTATTAGCGGATTAGGGGATGAGCGGACGTCGGGGGATGATGTAGTGTAGTGGACCGTTGATGCGTGTTTTATTGGAGTTAGGAGAACATTAATCATGAAATTATTCGGAATGACTGAAGCATTTCTTCCCTCGCCTATTAGAAAGAATCTTAGTATAGTCGACCAAGTAAGTGCTGTACATTTTTTGGGACAGTCAAATTACTAATAGTTTTCAATGTATTGAGCCGTACAAATGACATTGGACTCTAGATTGGTGTTCGACAATCTATCAGTTCCGACAAACCACTATAAGCTTGAACATCAATAAAGTTTCCTTTTCCATTATGAAAGGTACAATATTATTAACGTTTTTAAGGACATAATCACTAAACACATGCATTACACACCCATTGCCGCCCATTGCTTAGGTACCTTATACATATATTTCTTCATATTCTTGTTTTTCTGTATTGTATTATTTGTGGTGTACAATAAAGTCATTGTATTGTATTGTATTAACAAAGTTATGAATTTTACTTTCTTTGTTTTTCTCCTGCCACTTTGGCAAGTAAAAATAAAAATGTTCAACAAATAGAACAAAAAACTTCTACTACATCAAGTATTTAAGTTGCTACTCGGACCAGTTTTGAAGTTCAAGGAAGACAACGTTTAAACGTATCTAATTTTAAAACCAACTAACATAAATATTATACAGTCATTTTCATACAACTCGATAACGTATGTGTTTTACCGCTATTTTAGAATAGGTAAACGCAAAAACTGAATGCCTCAATCAGCTTGACATGGGAACGGCAACAAATATACTCAATCACCCCATAATTGGCTAAAGCTAATAGAGGCCCGAACCTGCAATTTAGCAATTACTAGTCGATCAATCAACGGAACAGTAAGACTGCCTGCTGAGAGCAATGAAGCTGATTTAAATAAAGATGAGGGACCCCGCGGAGGTAAAGAAGTTTCTGAACTAATTGACGAAAGATGGAAAGGAAGAAGTAAGGGATATAATCAAAGAAAATGAACGAAGAAATAGCGGTTACGAATACAATGACAAGTTATTGTGATATGAAAACAGTGGGATGAAATATATCAGCTAACGTGAAAGAAAAACGTGTAATGAATTTCCACCAATGTGTCGCCAAGACTGATACAGATGCTATTAAGGAGTAACCACAAGAGCAGGAAATGTGATTCGTACACTTCTATCGCAATCTCTTGACGATAGATTAATTACTGACTGGATTGAATAGAGTTTGGAAAACCTAAATTAGTAAAGGAATAACGTTATCAAAAACCTGTCATTATTTTCACACTAGACTCGTTTTAAATGATAAACAAGTGAAAATTGATAATGACAACGATATCACACGTCATTTAATTACATACAAGGTTGAAGCCGACGTCGATGTAGCCCGTCGCTGCTGTAAAGGGGCTCTAACGAACTGTAATGACAGAGTGCAGCGGGACGCGGATATTATTCTAATGCTAACAAACAGATTAGAGGGCGACGACCCTGATTTAATTAAGCTATCGGCCAATGACGTTGTTAATAAAGCAGCACAGAGCTTTTTATTTGCAGTGAACACAGATTTATCAGAGATTAAATAAGCAATTAGATACGATATGTTTTCTTGTTCTATTAGACGATAACAGGTCTATTTGGCATATTACAAGCAATATATCAGAATAAATTCACTACATCTTTGATAGTTTCTGAGCGTCTTCTGAGAGGCTAGAGACGAAAATTGAAAAGGAGTTCTAATTCTATGGTTGTGTAGTCTTTCAAAAGAAATACAGAAGTTAATATTAGTTTAACCAAGTTGAGATGGACAGGACTATGTATCGTTTTGAACTAACAATAATTGTTACAATAACTATGAAACTTTCAAATAACGAACAATTAACACCGGATGAAGCAGTAAAGGTTTACAAAGCCAGTTGATGGTCGAAAACGTGACTCTACAATGCAAAGGCAACGAGGGCTTCGAAAGTGCCAAATAACGGCTGAAACTGGCAAACTAAAAGTTGGAGCACGTGGCAAGTGGCACTTACCTCGGGGAGCGGCGAGCCATCGCGTCGTCTCGTTCCCACTTTAGATGTAATACTTGCTCCTCGCTCTTTCACGCACTGCAAAGCTTGAAACTGAACTGGTGATAAAGCTTGGTTGCTGAGTGCAGCTAAGTTCTGTTGCAATGTGCAGTAATGTGAAAGAGCGCGGACCTCCGCTTTCGCGGACGGTCCATGGAGTAATGTCTCGCGACCCCAACGTCTCGGCAGGACCTCAGACTCACTACCAAACTCTCTCTCAACTCAGGGGGTGAACCGCGCATGCGTGGTAACCACCCTCCGTCTCACCCGAACGCGCGAGTTAAACAGAGAGGGCTAGAAACTTTAGGGATGATTTTCGGAGGGTGAAAAGACGGTGAAAGATGGAAATGCATCTCGGAGTCCGCTCGGATTTCCGTGATTTTGCTTATTGATTCGTGGGGACTGAATTATTAATATCCTTATTATGTCACGATATTTAGTGGACGATAAAACCTGAACAGTGAAAGTCGGCATTTCGAAAATATCGTCAACATTCACGTCTCTAAATGCCACTATTTTTGAAACTTACCACACAAAAATGAACTTTCAATCTATGTAACTTAGTTTGCAGTAGCAATGGTAACTGAAGTAAAGTAATTCAAAAACAAAAAGGCGCACGGTTCGCAATTGTTCAAAAGCAACCTAAATCCAACGCAATTGAGACAGTTGAAGATGCAACTAGGGTTGATATTGCAAACATTACAGATTAATCAATGAAAAAGAGTTGTAATATTGATGCAGTAGAGTCTAATGTGGTGGTTGATTGTGAAAGGGGTAGTGTTGTGGACAATTATGAATATTTGCGCAGCGAAGCGAGCGCGGCGACGTGCCAGAAGTAATGGGTGGTGACGCAGGGGTTAGGGGACAATACGATTGATACAACGTTTGTTATAAACACACGCGTTTGTGCAATCTATTGGTTTAGCTAAAAGCAGGGAAACATGCGTGATTGTAAGAGTTGCTTGTTTGTCTTTTAATTTAACATTAGATCTCAAAGTTATGACATCAAGTGGTTTGAATAATTGAAACAGCTTTAGTCTCGGTTTTGATACTATTTTTTCGAAGCTTTTATTTGATTTCTACTTCAGTATTTATGTATGAAGTGACTTAAAATTACTTGAAAATAAGGAAGTACGGACATGTAGATAAGATGAGAATGCAAATATAGTTAAAAAAAGGTCAGCAAAAGAGTTTGTATTTAACTTATTATTAATTGTATCGTCATCATCATCATCCCGGCCTATATACGTCCCACTGCAGGGCACAGGCCTTCGCTCTGTATGAGAGGGCTTGAATCGCAGTTCCCACGCGGGCACAGTGCCGATCGGGAACTTCACACACACCATTGAATTTCTTCGCAGGCATGTGTGTAGGTCTCCTTACTATTTTCCTTCACCTTAATTGCTCATAGTAAATTTCAAATAACTCAGAGATAAATAATAATTAATTAATTAGAGCATTAATTGTATTGGTTTTTCTTTTTGGTAACAAAAAAGATGCATCGCCTCAACAATTCGCCCTGAGTCCACGAGTATGTAACATTGTGGAGTGGCTAAGAGCTAATAAGTGGCGGCAACCCTTCCGAGTCAATATTGTGTCAGCTCCACGTGTCTCACGGGGCGCGCGTGCCCGTTGTAACGGACGATACGATACGACAAAATAAATAATGATATTATTAGTGATCGTTATCAACGTGCAGTTTTCGTAGCAAAGTAAGGTTGGCAAAAAATACACAAGTATTTTTAAAATTATATGTTACACTTATTAAAATTAAGGCGAAAAAACAATAAAAAACCAGTTCAACGGATATTGCTGTCAGTTTGACGGAAGCTACCAGAAGGCAATTGAAGTGTTCAAAATGTAGCACAAGAGAAGAATTATATCCTGAAGAAGTAAAGATTTTACAGTAAAAATTAATATTGAATTTTCATAAGTACCTACTGATTTTTTTTGCAAACCATATATATACTTTGCTACGAAAACTGCACGTTGATAACTGATAACGATCACTAGATATTGTAAAACGGGCTTTATAATACGAAAATCGATTTCCGAACTTCGTATCGTGCTGTCTGGAGCCACTAAATGTAATAGACAGAATAGGGATGTTGACACCACCAATCAAATGACGTACTTTTTATGACCTGTCAAAACACAACTCTCCCATTGAGTTTGAAAGGCAATAGCAACTTATGAAGTCACTTGTTCGCCAACTCAATTAACTAACTATTTTGATGTTTTAAAGCAACAAAAGATGTACCGAAAATTAATCTCGTTTCAGGGCTACAATTAAGCGTTTTTTTTACTAGAGTCGTGTCTTCGAATTATTTTTTAATGGCGTCATCATCCCTATTGTGGGTGCTACAGCTAAAATTTGGCATACAAGTAGCTATTACTATTATGACGTAGGCATCCGCTAAGAAGGGATTTTTTGAAATTCCCACGGGATAGGGAATAAATGGGATATATATTTTCGCTTAAAACTAACTCTATCTCTGTAACTATAATTAATAAAGACTTCAAACATGCTATGCAAGCAGGTGATTACAACTGTAAAAAAAACTAATTTTAAGAATTTTGGGAATTCCCACGGGATAAGGAGAAATCAGGATTTATTTATACAATTCAACGGGACCCTATCTCAGTAACCATTCCTTTAGCATCATAGAGGTGCAATAAAAAGGTATTTCTGGAATTTCCCGCGGGATAGAGAGCGGGAGTTGACCGTAAATTTCATTTGTGCGCGGACGAAGTCGCGGAAAAAAGCTAGTCATCATAATAAAAACAATGAGGCTGATTGTCACATTGACTTGTAAGTGAACATAGCCTTTGATGTTTTAAGTCATGGAAATACTTGGTCGACTATACTTACATAACATAAGAGTAGTTTCAAATAGTTTAACCGATATTCAAACGTTTGCATTTGGTTAGTGATAAGTGTTTGTTGTTGATGTCAAACATGAGAGTAGCGAATTAGAAATGGCACATTTGTTGATCATATTGATCATGGTTGAGAGTATGCTAAGCAAATATTTGCTATTAAGCTCCATTTCATTACAATCTGAAATTTCGTAGACACTTACTGTCAACTGACATGGACACCGTATTGTCCAAGACTTTCGTGATTAAAATCTTTATTTTTATTGGTTTTCGATTATAATCATACCTGGAACCTAGATAATATAGTGTTCATGTCAGTCGGCTATAGATATAGTCGAATAAACTGAATTACATACCAGGGTGAACCCTTTTCATTGTTGACATTCAACAAAGCCAAAGAAATCATCGTGAAATTGATTGTGAAAAAGCTCCACCCTAGTACGTGATTCAGTTTCCTTGACTGCATTTAAGAGATTGCTAGATTCTAATGAAATGAACTTAAAATCCAACACAAAGTGATTCAAAGTTGTGTCAGCTGGGCTACTTGGGCTGGACACCTGACTGTGACTAGCAGGATTTTTAATTGTGGTTGATAACCGTTTTTTTTATTTTTTATTTTAGAAAGGCCAGACAAACGAACTACTGGGGTCACCTGATGTTAAATGATCACCACTGTCCATAGACACCTGCAGCGCTTTACGCGATGCCAGTGCGTTGTCGGCCCTTAAGGAGAGGGAATAGGGGAAGGGGGAGAGGGAAGGGGTGAGGTATTGGGCCCCCGGCACTCTCACTGACCGTACGAAACGCAAGCAGGATTACTGCTGCTTCACGCCGGTGTTCTGTGAGAGGGTGGCACTGCCCCGGACGAGCCGGCCCATTCGTGATGCAGCGGCTAGCTACAACATGGCTCTACCACTACTAAATCCTCCTCATTCCTATTCATTGATCGATGTCCAAAGCAGACCGCGATAAACTACAAACTAGAGAACATAAACTCACAAGTTAACACACGTCCATTGAATACCAAAGTTTTCGTGGTAACACCTTGGTAAGACGGAACGAGTCTCGAATGCTCTCGAATGTATGGCATATTAAATCCTCAGTTTGAAAGTCGACATCTCAAACCATTAGGTTACCACGTCATTTTTATAAATATAGAGGATTTTTGGAAGCAGTTTGCGAGATTTTTCGTCGTTAGAACCCCATGGCTACCGCGCTGGCAACACTGGATCCCGCTGTGCCGCATACATTATACCGTGTCTCCAAAATACCCTCTTTGTTAGGCTTTTTCTGCTAAATTTAAATATGTCACAGCGACGGGCAAGGCTCTCTTTACACTCAACCCCTTTGTCTTTTGTGTACGCTACAAAACTATGTGACCGCTTCTACTATCCTAAGCGATCAGACGTTCGAGGAAGATCCATGATCGAGGAATCGCCGTGCTTGACAGGCGGTTTGGTGACGTATGTTGCTTTGTTACTGCAAGTACTGGTTGTAGTTTTAGGACATAATAATCCTAATCTAAATTAAAAGCTCCATTCGAATAATTGTTAAAAAAAGGACTTACCAAATATGTACAAAAATAATCGTTCGTTTCTCAGTCGTTCGTGTTAAGTCACTTGTGGTTGCGTACGCGCAGTTTCGTTATAAATAAGGCACTTGTTTTGGCGTGTTTCTGTCTCTTTCACATCGCAGTTATACCTGGGGAAGAATGAGACACGGTTAGTATTTCCATTAGTTTCTGACAACATTCAAAGATTAGTCCCATGTTGGGCGCCACTAGAAATATCGCGCGATCTAAAATCACGTGGGACCAGGAGTTAAATGGGATCTTTATCATTTGTACGAATTTTATATGCCATAATGTATGGTTTTTCATAATTTTCATTTGTTTTAAGTAATTTACTTCAGAAACCGTATTTTCTTTAGGATTTTTATTAAACTAACCTAACCTACCCTACCCACTGCATTCTATAAGATTAAATTCCAAAAAAATCCTGACAAATTTATGGCAAACGTTAGTATGGCAAGTGAAATTATGACAAAAGAAATTATGGGAAACGAAGTGATCCCATCCCATTAATACTCGTATTATAAACGTGAAAGCTTGTATGGATGGAAGTTTGTTACTCTTTCGCGCTCAAACGGTTTAACGGATTCTAATGAAAAATGGCACACAGATAGTTCATAACCTGATGCCGTATTTCTAACGCTCGGGCGCTTGCCTTCGCTTTCACCATCTCTTTCTGTCACCATCTTATATCGCTTAACAGAAAGAAAAAGTGATTGCTAAAGTAAGCGTCAGTGCGTTAGACAAGAAACCTGCTGGATTAACATATAGGATACTTTTAATAATGGAAAATTGCGTTCCCGCGAGATATCGACAAACCAATCCTCGGCAGTGGAGTCGCTCTATATTCTTTTTAACCGACTTCAAAAAAAGGAGGAGGTTTGTATGTTATTTTTCTCTAATCGCTCCACTAGTTTCGAAGCAAATTTGTGACAGACGGAAAGGCAGACAGACACACGCGTTATCCTATAAGGGTTCCGTTTCATCAATCATCTGAGTACATCTGTATGGTACCCTAAAAAACACCCCCTAAAACTACCGCTGCATAAAACCATGTTTACCAACCTCGAAACCATAAACTTGTTCGCCACGACGATAACTTACCACGCCCAAAAGAAACAATCGCGCATTTAATGCGGCAATCCGATCAAAACACATAAATCTATAAAACCCCTTTGCGGCTCTCATAGGGTTGTTATGCAGTCCGAGTCATATAGCAGCTGAGTTATGGTCTCAAAGACGTTAGATAGAACATACGTATATCATGAGGCTGTTATTTAAGTAACTCTCCAGTACAATTCGTACGGTTCTCAGAGCTTGGTCAAAGGAGTGTAATGTTTGAGTTGTTGCCGTGTGAAATATATATATACGATAGAGTTACGTGACACTGATTGACCGACTGACAGACAGACAACGCACAGCCTAAACCACTCGAGCTAGAGACTTGAAATTAGGAGATATATTCCGGTGCACTAAAAGATTTTAGGAAATTTCCACTGGATAGAGATAGACAAGTTTTTTATTCTTCCAATGGAGCAATGCATCGGGAATAAGGAATAATCGAGATAAAGATGAGCTAATTCTGAGCCAGATGCCTCTTTCATAAAATGGAGCGACCAACGAGCAAGTGGGTTATTTAACTAAAGGATTGGCATTCCAATGCCAGCTTAGCTTGTAAATACACTGAATTTGTTATCAACTCCGAAACACAACATAAGCAAACACTGCTGCTACGCCGCTCTATTAAACTCATCGAAGTATCCAAAGCTCATTAAAAGTAATCGCAGTCTAGATCCCTTAGAAAATGTGACTGAAATCGTCGTTAGAAACTGTTGATCTATTAAGTGTTTAAAAGCCTCAAAATCCTGTGATATGACAATGTAAGGAAGAGTTAATAAACCTAAAGTACAGTTTAGACCTGTAAGAAAAATCGTGAGCAAATTGCATTCCATTGCAGCGCACGATTGACCACTTCGCAATGTAACACGAATGCAGATCTAAGTTCCCCTTCCTATGTGAATTCCGGGAAAATATATATTCTATGTCACTCTCGGAACTGAGACGAATTTAACGACACATCACACTTCAAAATCCATTGAGCCGTTTAGGCTGCAGGGCGTGCCAAAGAATGATACATATATACATAAATACATACGCTCTAAAAACATAACGCTCCTTCGACAGTCGGATGAAAAAGATCTCTAAGACAACGTGTCCATAGTCAAATTGACGTTCTAAATTGACACTTTCCGTTATGTGCAGTCGAACCATTTGAATTCTGACCCATAGTAAAACTTTTTCACAGTAAAGCGTCATAATGATTTTAGCAATGCGATGTCACCGTGACATTTTATGTAAAAAGGTTCCACAGTGAGCCACGATTCAGTTCGTTCGACTGTCCACACTACTACACGCAAGAAGTGCTTTTTTAACCCTTAATAAGGTAGAGCGCTTTAGCGACCACATGCATTGAGTTGGAAATTCAACCTTATTGACTTCACTATACGTCACAATTTCCATTGTAATTATTGAAAATACGACTAGCTTTAAAAATATCCTTTGTCAGGTATGCATTCGATAGCTGCATTTGATTCTGTACTAGTATGCACCAATAAACGGGGCCTTATTAAGGACTAAGTTAAGTTGTTCGCGCTGGCAGAATTTCGGCCACAGCGTCCCCGAATTCCCGGGGCTTATATAAGAGGCTCCAGGGCGGCGGCAGACGGGCCGCAGACGGCGCCAGGCGGCCGGGCGCCGCGAGAGGACGGAGTCCCGCGCAGGATCGGTGGCGCCCAGCCTAGGGCGGCCTAGTTCGCCCCGGGCGGGCGGCATGTTGGAAGCTTAAGTTAGACGAACCAAGTTGAATTTCGTTCAAGTTTTTTTTAGTAAAAATTGACTATTGTATTGTAATAAGATCTGTGTACATACATTTTTAAGGTATTTTGATTTAGTATTATTATGAATTTAGTAAACATAATATTATACAGGATGCTAACAAATTAGGTACCAATATTTCTATGGCTTACTCTATTCATCAAAACAATTCACTTTTTAACCCCCGACACAAAAAGAGGGGTGTGGCATCATAGCTCTTAAACAGGTGCACCAATTTGTATGCGGTTTTTTTTAATAGAAAGCAGGTTTCTTGGCGATGGTTCTTAGATATTATTCATCAAAATCGGTTCAGCCGTTTCAAAGTTATCAGCTCTTTTGTTAGCTGCGGAAGGGATCTTAGACGCATAACGGGCGTTGACTTAATGTTCAAACATACGAGTGACATGATTGCGTTGGGGGTTTTTAAAAATTTTATATTGCACCAACTTTTTAAAATTTGAAAAAAAATATCTTGATTTTCCATTACTAATTACTTGCAGTAATCCGTTTGGATGGATATGTATGAAAAGTTTGCGTTTAAATTTTAATTTTGAAAAGTGGTCTGAGTGAAAGTGACTTGTTTTGATGAGTAAGTTGCGCCCTGTAAACATTAGTACCTAATTTATTAGCACCTACATACATTCCCTTGCAATACTGAAGTATACGTAGGTAGATTCTTGTCCTACTCTAGCTAGACCCTATATACTTTTATTATTTATTTATTTTAATTGAGTTGATAAATATGCAGCGTGCAGTGCAGCGAGCAAATGACGGCCTCTCGGTCTCACCGGAAGACCAGCGCTGGCTCTCGAGCCAGCATATGCTGAGGTGGGTCCGATCGTGTGTGCAGCGAGCAAATGACGGCCTCTCGGTCTCACCGGAAGACCAGCGCTGGCTCTCGAGCCGGCATTATGCTGAGGTGGTTCCGTTTCGTGGTAGTTGCTTTCTTACGTTGTTATCTCGTATGCCTGCCGTTTATGTAACTGTCACGAATAAATGTTTTTTCTTTCTTTCTTTCTTTAAATATCAAACTCCAATATGTCTGCAATAAATTACATGTTGATATACCTAATCCTTATACTGATGCAAATAAGGATCATATCTCAGTGTAATTTATTGTGGACATATTGGAGTTCGATATTTATAAAAACTCAATTAAATCGTACTAGTTAAGTGTAAATATGTCCAGTTTGTGATTAAGTTGCCTTTAAAAACCGACCTAGTGCGAGTCGGACTCGCGCACGAAGGGTTCCGTACCATTATCTATAAAAACGGCAAAAAAATCACGTTTGTTCTATGGGAGCCCCCCTTAAATATTTGCTTTATTTTAATTTAATTATTTATTTTTAAAGTGAATATATAACTAAATATTCTCTGAATATTTCAAGCGTCTACCTGATGCAGTTATCAATATTGAGCAAAAACGAGCAAATAAAATCACGTTTGTTGTATGGGAGCCCTCTTAAGAGGATACGATGCGCACCATTTCTCCATACAAACGTAGTCCCCTGTTTCCTCCCTGGATAATGGCTTTAGAGCAAAATTTTTTTTACTGTGTAATCTGTATCTACCGCCCCGCCAAGTTACAGGGAGGTCAACAGTGACGTGTGTTGCTTTAAGAAAAGGATGGTAGCCCCCAAAATGTCAAGCACAGCCGTGCCCTCTGATACACAGTAGATAAATAAACCAAACCTACACAAAATATTCTATTTTCATTGCTAATTCAAGTGTAGCCCTTTATACTTTAATAAGGAACCCAAACGCAGCACGGGAATTTGGTGGTCGCAAAAAAATTAAAGTAGCATATTTTTACGTGGGACAATCTCCATTTAACCATAGAACATACAAACATTGCTTCACACAACTCCACTGAGATAAAACGGTTCGTGTTATTGAGTACAAACTAACTGATAAGCCCGACAAAGCGACCACAGTAGCGCATGGGTGAAGAGTAAAGGCACGTATACATTGGTCATTTTTTTATACAATATAAGCTTGCGTTTGACCACAATGACGCCTGATGGAAAGCGAAGATGAGGCCTACGATGGAGCACGCTTGCCTAGTAAACGCTCATTCACCCTAGACTTGAATTTAGGGGAATAAGCACGAAGAAGACGTTTGAGCGAGGTGTTGCAAGCAGTGCAAACCGTGCAACAAGTACAGGGCACTGTAACCGGTACGCGCGCGCTTTAAAACTGCTCAGATCGTTCCTCCAGAATGGCTTCTATAGGCAACAGGGCGGAACACGACGAGAGTCGCTTGGCGGCCTGGCTCAACATATGTATAGGGTGGTGACCAGCTACGGTCGAAGCCTACCACCGGAGTTGTATCGCTCGTTCAGCACCACCCAGGGGTCACGTGCAGGTCTCGAGGGTAAACCTACGGACGTGAACGATTTCAACCCCTCTGATTCCACGATACTCCTACCTCTATTATCGTGTAACTTGCAAGCTTTCATAGAAGTAGAGTTGGCTAAAAACGTGACATTCCTTTCGCTGTGACTTTCGTTACAGTTCCGAAAAATCACAGTGAAATATAATAGTGACTTCTTCACGCTGATCTACATAACGACGAACATACGTTTTCGCAGATGTTAGACGTCACAAAATCACATTTTGTGAATCAGTTTAATCGTACCGTCGGAGTACTCGGAGCGATAACATATCATCGGCCCGTACTTGAAAAATATAACAACCATTGGTAATTTTTATTACACAATCGTGACACAATCCGATCTGTTTGGCGAGCCTTGGTGGAGGCCTATGTTCAGCAGAGGACGTCTTTAGGCTGAAATGAGGATGATGATGAATCCCAACTCCGAGAAACCCAGAGGTGTGAGTCGACTTGAACCCAAGACACTCTTGAGAACACTTCATCTGGTCATCTGGCTGGACTCGTAGAGCTAGGAACTGTCCAACGGCCAGGGCAATTGCGCTGTTAAATGAATTTCTGTCCGAAATCCAGATGCTAACGTGCTTACCGATTGTTGGGGAATACTTTTGTCTAAAATAATGTTATTTTTAGCATAATAATAATAATTTTAGCAATTTTTTTGTATGTTAACGAGTTAGGCGTTTTGGAGCAAACTGTAAGCCTGACTTTGTATTGAATTGAATAAATAAATAATAAATACCACTAGGCTACCGCAGCTTCTATAGGTATAGATGGATTAATATAATACTAGCTGTTGCCCACGACTCCGTTTGCGAAGTATAGGGGTAGGTATACAAAAAATAGCCTACGACCTATTCTCAGACCTACCGAACACAGAGAAAAGTTTCATAAAAATCGGTCAAGCCGTCTCGGAGAAGTTCGATAACAAACACGTGACACGAGATTTATATTATATATATTAGACTAGCTGTTGCCCGCGATTTCATCCGCGAAGAATAGAGGTAGGTATACAAAAAATAGCCTACGACCTATTCTCAGACCTACCGAATGTAGAGAAAAAAGTTTCATAAAAAATCGGTTAAGCCGTTTCGGAGGAGTTCGATAACAAACACCGTGACACGAGATTTTTACATTTATACTAATATTATAAAGAGGAAAGATTTGATTGTTCGTTTATTTGTTTGTTTGCATTGAATAGACTCGGAAACTACTGGACCGATTTCAAAAATTCTTTTGCCGTTAGAAAGCTACATTATCACTGAGTGACATAGGCTACTTTTTACTGCGGGAAAATACCTTTTCCTACGGGAAAATTAATTTATCGCGGGCGAAGCTGCGGACGGAAGGCTAGTATATTAGATTTCCGCTTGTGTGCCCCAGCGCTTATGATTCCAGTAGCTCGCACGTGCGCGTGCGCCGGCACGCGACAACGGCGCCTTGTGCCGCGCGCCGCCGATAATCCAATTTGTTAATTTGGTTACTGATATAGACAGACAGACAAAAAAAATTATGCTTTTCGCAATTTTTCTTTTATCTGTGCTATAAGACCTTGCTTCGTACCAAATTTCAAGATTTTGATTCCCTTGCGAGTGTCGAAAATTTGCGGCATAAACGGCTGTATCTTTTGATTGCGTTGGCTTAGAAGTTTGATTTTTTCACAGCAGCTCCAAGGGACAGTAGACCTGAGTATTTGATATAAATTTCAGCTTGATACCTCCACGCGTTCCCGAGAAAAAGGGTCTTGACAGACGGACGGACGGGCAACAAAGTGATCCTATAAGGGTTCCGCTTTTACCTTTCGAGGTGCGGAACCCTAAAAACAAGGTGTGATACTAAAGGGGCTTCCGCCCCGGCAATTCACGTGTGCACTCACATCACTTTATATGTTGTCAGAGATTTTCCACCATAGTTTAAAACCCGTGGGCGTTTCCTCCCACCTTAGCGCGGCCGTTCTATTTAAATAAACGCCATGAGGTGAGCATAATGCCGGCTAAATATGTCAAAACTGTTAATATATGCAAGAATAAACAGTGATCTAATAAGTCGTGGTTATTCTCGGTCTGACTAAAACGGATTGTACAGTCAACGTCACAAATAAGTGATCACTTTTGTACCTCGTCGCTTTCAGTCGTTGCATAATTTCGTATGGCTTTTCAAACATGACGTTAAAGTGACAAGGTACAAAAGTGATCACTTATTTATGACGTTGACCCTACAGTCAACCAATTTGATTCCTATCACCTATTTGATTACTATAGAACCATGTCTTAAGAGGCTGACAACACCTAATTTTGTTGAAATTGATGTCATTTAAACAGTTTTTTAAGAAAAACTGCTTGTTCTAGCACATCAAAAAAATTATATGTTAATATTCATCATATTTCAAAGACCGTGGACAGACTCGATACATAATTGGACGAAATCGGCTCGATAGAAAATAATTGCAAAGATAGGTCTTAAAATCATCATTAAACGGTTCTATGTCTTTATTTTTTTGGCGTATGCGTCTGCAATTAAAAACATGAAGTCAACATATTCATACCTAAACCGCTAACGAGTCATATTTCACAAATAATCCACAGTTTTTTTTTAATTAAATATTTGCCCGATAAATTTCAATATACGGCTGCCCAGTAATAGCGGCATCTCGTTTACTCCGATACAAATAGACAGTGTGCGCCGACGTTAGTGTTGACAGCGTCTTAATGAATCAATTTGTTTATCTTTTACGACAGTGATTATTGCGTGATGTAAGTCATGAAGACATCTCGATGTTTCGGAATTATGTGTCAACGATAATGAATAAGGAAGGAGTTTGCTTGTGCATTAATAACTTGAATTGTCACTGTCCGTTTGTCAATACTTCTTTTTCTTCTCATGTCATAGATAGAGCGAAAACGTTTATAAACTCTTTACGTTTATGGCATGTTGTGATCGGAGAGTTGATAATCCTTTGACCCACACTGACGCTGTAATTATGTATAGTTAATGCAACAAGGTTCTATAGTGGCCTAGGTATCAAATTGGTTGACTGTACATACATTATAGCGTTTTGCCTAAACTTCAATCTTCAGTGGCATTAAGCCTTGCACATTATTTCGCTGGTTGACTCTAACATGTAGAAAACTGCCTGTTTCAAGATCGTGTCTAACTCTCTAAATGACACTATTAAGGTAAATGTCCCTGTGCTCGACACTGATCCAGTATCTTAGACGGGACAATCGGCGTCCCGCGTACAGCGTACACCTTTTGCGGGACGCATACTCTAGGTCGGCTCTAAAAACGGCACGTCCTGCGTATAGTGGGACGGTTGGCAACCCTAGGCTTGCGTTAAAGCAGACAGAAGAGACGGGGCGGAGACGCGATCTGCGAACAAACGATGCGTAGTAATGCGGACTGCGATGCGCCCCCGCCCCACGTCTCTTCTGAGGCTTGCGCCCTAGACGCACTGCCCACCTCACAGCAGCGCTGGCCCTTCGGAACTTTCGCCAGCCCTAGCCGACCTTTGCGGCGCGTGGGACGCGCCTGCGCACCGGACGTGTCGCAAGCGCATACGCGAAAGTGGAGCGACCAGCTTTGTCTTACGTTTATAGCGCAGGTACACAAAATGTGACAGATCTACAGTCTTTTACCATGTGTGTTTATTTTTGGAGAACCAACAGCTTATGAGTCACAGTGAGAAACAAAAGTCTCTCCTGTGGACACAAAATTAGCGACTCAGAGTCAGCGAATTTAAGATTTAGATTTATTTAATGGGTACTATGGGTAAGTAAGCCGTCGTGGCCTAGCGGTTTGACCTATGGCCTCTCAAGCAGAGGGTCGTGGGTTCAAATCCCGGCTCGCACCTCTGACTTTTTCGGAATTTATGTCCGAAAATACATTTGAAATTTACCATGGTAAATTAAATGTCCAACTGTTTTTTTTTTCTATATCTAACTTACTCAATATTGTTAATTTTATAAGTGTTTTTTAGTTTACCTACTTACTAAATATTGTTATTTATTATTGATGTTAATTAATTGTGAAGTTGGTAATTCTCAGTTATTAATTAAGTTATCTGGTTTCTCTGTATATTGGTTCGCTGTAATGCAGTGTAAATAAATTGAATAAATAAATAAATCATCATCATTTTTGCCGAAAATCGTTCACTTCTGAACTTAGGCCTCCCGCAACCTTAACTAGGCTTATTGTTTAACGCGCTGCTTGCTTTCGCATTCACTATTTCTTTCTGTCAAACTATAAGACGGTGAAAGCGAAGGCATGCGCCTACGCGTTAGACAATACGGCCTCAAGCCGCCGCTCCATCTTGTTGGAGCCCTACCAACACTACGTCCGGTCGGTCGACGCCATTCAAGAACCTTTTTGCCCCATCGGTCATCAGTTCTACGAGCGATGTTGCCCGGCATCCTTTTTAATTACATGAAAGTTGTTGATATTTATGGGCAGTGGTGATCATTTTTTATCAGATGACCCGCTTGCTCGTGCTCGTTTGCCTCCCTCTCATAATAAAAAAAAACCGGCTGTCTGTAAAGTCGGTTTACGGACGATAGTTTAACGTGACAACGTCATAACAAAACATTGATGAAATGATTGTATACTTTTGCCGATTGTGCCTTTCGCTCGCTTATGCCGCGCTCTCATCGTTCATCGGCTCGAGCGTAACGGGCAATGCGAGCCTTTATGTACGTTACACTGAGTCATCCTTTTTCGTGCGTGCAGCCGGCGTTCATCGATTTATTAGACTTTGTCACGTCAAAAACAACTGACGAGAAACTATATTTACCGCAAAACATGTTACGTCATTTAATGAGATGAAGGATGACGCCATGACCATTCATGACCGCTTAATGTTAAATTGTCAGTGTCACTGATTCATTCTAATAATAAGGATAATATTTATTTATGTCAATGTGTCAAGGATGGCAGAAAGGGAAAATTCCCATAATAATTAAAATTTACACATGAATCAGTTTAATATGCGGTCAAAATTCGGAAAATAAATCGAATTATGAAACGGTTTTAGTATTAAGGAAAATTACATCTGTTTTGTGTAAACAGACATTTGATTGAAAAGGAAAAATACTTTCATCCGCAACTTCGACTGCGGAGAATAATTAATAAATTAATTTTGTTGAATAAAGCAAAAATCCGGAACAGCAACATCCAAAAATCTATCATTCTAACCATCGGCACAGATTACTTAATAGTTACCATCGGTTCGGTATCAGTTAGTGAATTATCCCGTGGGAATTTGGAAAATTCCTGAAATTAGTTTTTTACGTAATTTCGTGTTGCAATTTCGTTTTACAAAACATCGATTTTGCGTCCGCGGCCGTGCCCCGGCGCTTCTAGCTTCTAGTTATGCTCATTTTTTTTTAAATTGCTAACCCTAGGTTAAGGTAAATTATAATTAACCATTATGGTTTTGTTATGTTCCGAATGTTTTATGTTTTTTTGTGTTTTTATGTTGTTTGTTTTATGTTGTGGGCAGGCCATAAAGCACGCAGAACAGATGGCCGTTGGGGCCCAAAAGTTCTCGAGTCGAGACCACGGACTGGCAAGCGCAGCGTGGGACGGTGGGACGTCCACCAACGAGATGGACGGACGATTTGGTGAAGGCCGCGGGTTCAGGGTGGATGCAAGTCGCTTCCAACCGTAATGATTGGGCGTCAATGTGGGAGGCCTATGTCCAGCAATGGACGTCCTACTGAAATTATGATTATGATGATGGTGTTCCGAAATAATGTGTCTGAACTTGAATGACGTCACCCGTGCCAAAGTTTCGCTCCCCGTTCATATAATATCACAGTGGTAGGTCGTATGCGCACAAAGAACGAGCAGCGAGCTGCGTATGCGCATCCAATCTACTAGCTAATCAGAGGAAGCTGCCTAGTAACGCACTACTGGTTAATTAGTAATTACTAATGCGGCCTGCCTTATTCATCATTAATCTGTTTTGCAATTGAATTATGAGTCTGCCTGCAGACTAATGAGAGTCGGGCGCAGTGTTGCCAACATTAGTTTTAAATAACTATAAATTAAAAATTTAAAAAACCCCCAACGCAATTAGGTCGCACATGTTTGAAAATAAAGTAAATGCCCAGTATGCGTCTAAATCCCTTCCGCAGCTGACAAAAGAGCTGATAACTCTGAAACGGCTGAACCAATTTTGATGAAACGTGTCTAAGAACAATCGCCAAGAAACCCGCTCGCAAATAAAAAAAAACCGCATCCAACTCGGTTCACCCATCGGTTCGGTTCATTTCAGCCGTAGGACGTCCACTGCTGGATATCGGCCTCATAGATATCCAGTCACTGCGGTTGGCAGCGGCTTGCATCCACCATGAACCAGCGGCCTTCACCAAATCGTCCGTCCACCTCGTGGGTGGACGTCCCACGATGCGTTTGCCAGCCCGTGGCCTCCATTCGACAACTTTTCGGCTTTTTTTTGCGACTTTATCATCATTTAACTAAGTGACACGGATTTTTGTCTTATTTTTGTACCAGTACAACTTGACCTGACCGTGACCTCTCCGGGTAGTAGGTTATCGTTGAGTTTTGGAACAGCAAAGCATATACATATACTAGCTATTGCCCGCGACTCCGCCCGCGAAGAACAGGGGTATAAAAAATAGCCTACGACGACCTACCTATTCTCAGACCTACCGAATACGGAGAAAAAAGTTTCATATTAATCGGTCGAGCCGTTTCGGAGGAGTTCGGTAACAAATACTGTGACACGAGATTTTTATATATTAGATTTTCGTATTTTCGGTTGTTATCCTCTTCGGGTCGCATTTCTCAACCGATCGCCATTAAACTTTGCGAGTAGGTTCGGTAATTATTACATTTTTTTTCAAAATGACGTACAATATTTGACAACAGAAAAAATATATATCAGCCATCTCGCTCTGAGAGCCTCTAGTAAATAAATCTCAGACAATCAAAATACTCCGACGTAACACAGTCATTCTAAACTCTCCATACATACCCGTACAGAGCACTTTGAACCATCTAGACAACCGACACTTGGCATACTTTATGCTCTAGACACTATCAGTAACATCGGCACTAAGCATTTTCGCTGTCCTTTGCGCGTCGGCGACGCTCGCAGAACAGTAGTTGCCTGACAGAACACGCAATGGATAAAGGACACGCTGCTGCATCGCCGAGCGCTATACGTGGTAAAGCCGTATAGAACTTCAAACACTACAACTTTGGCGGACGGCCAACGGGTGGTTCTACAATATGGATTATGATTATGACAGAGTATGAGTCACTAAGTACTTAAAACAGGAGTAGGCACGCGTGTTTTCCTCTTAAAGTGCATGAGCTAGGTCATGGCTGCACAATGCTGGGACGTCGAGCACGAAACAGCGTTCTAGACCTCGCCATAGCCACTCTTCAGGCCTTGGTATTTACACCTCCGTGGAATAAATGCAGACTCAATCGACTATTTTATTTGTTTTAAAGCATGATAATTCTGTTTTTTTTTCTAATCGCATCTTCGAATAATTATTTTATGGTGTCATCATCCTCATTAGAAATGGATAAAAATAAGATCATAGGATTTCATAACAAACATGGTTATATCAAACAGTTTCGAAGTAATTCCAATCTGCATTGGCAGGGGTTTCAAACAGCGTATCTATAAAAAATAGTAGTATAAAATACATTGAAAAAAAAAAATTAGATAGCTTGTTGACTTTCTTACTTGTTATAGCCTAAATTAAACAAATATATTTTGACTTTTTGAGAATTAGTCTCGCCAACTCCCTTAATAAATGCTTCAAGCTATGACTCAATGTGAGGAAGCTTCAGGTTCGAAAAGGTGCTTCGAGACAATTAATTCAATCAGAGCCAAGTAACTGCGAAAACTATGTTTGGGACCGTATTTACGGTTAGTGGAAAAAACGGAACACTCACGTATTTTAAGCTTGAGTTACACCAAGTTACTACGTACTCGTATAACGAACGATAACCAATGTAAAGTCAGCGTAAAATTTCTGATTAAGAAAATTTCTACAAGTCTCAAAACTCTTCAACGGTTTACGGTATCGCCAAGCGACTCGTCGTGTTCCGGCCTGTTGGCTACAGAAGCCATTTCGAGAACCTTTTGGCTACATGGGCCATCAGTTCTACAAGCGATGTGCCCTGCTCACCGCCACTGGAGTCTTGAGTGAGCGGTTTTGTTTAGCCTTGAAAAGCTAACAAATAGAAACAGCGTCAAATTTCCCTTTGTAATATCTCGTTGATTTCTAAGAAACATATATGACGCATCCCTCAATATAATTTACTCTCAATAACAGAGACGTGACCATTAAGATAATGCAACAATGCGTCATCACCAGTGATCGTAGATTTTGTAGCATTTTTGGTGCGATTACGTCAAATGACACACGACAGCGACCTAGGGTTGTCGACTTATATAATAATTATTGACGTTTAAACTAATGTAATATTATGTTGTCGTTGAAAATTAAACGCTAAAATTCTTACTTAATCAATTATTATAATTTTGTGTATAATATTTACTACTGTAACCCAAAATTCCTCAAATTTTTCGGAGGGTATGCTATGGTAAGAAACAAAATAAATAAATAATAAAATAAATAAATAAATATCAAGGGACAATTCACACCAATTGACCTAGTCACAAAGTAAACTAAGTAAAGCTTGTGTTATGGGCACTAGGCAACGGATAAACATACTTATATAGATAGATACATACTTAAATACATATTAAACACCCAAGACCCGAGAACAAACATTCGTATTTTTCATACAAATATCTGCCCCGACACGGGAATCGAACCCGGGACCTCAAGCTTCGTAGTCAGGTTCTCTAACCACTAGGCCATCTGGTCGTTAATGACTTATATATTTATGGACTGCCATTACACATTATACCGTCTATGTAAATATATAGCAGAAAAGTTAGTATATCAATTTGTAATCATAATTAATTATAAACTATAAATTATGGGGATAAGGATTTATTGCAACTGCGTTAGACATTTTCTCATATAGTAAATTAACCCTTCATTTCATTATGCATATTGGGTTGCGCTTTACATGTTCTAAGAACATTTTCTGTATTTTCGATTTCTACTGCACACCTCAAAAAAGACATAAAAATACAAGTTAATAAAAGTAGAGGTAGATAACAGGCAGTCTTCAAGACGAGACTTAAATCATTTATTTCATTACCAACCATCTCTACATTATTAATTTTTAAGTTATTACTTAGTTCTAAATGCCTTTGCCCACCCAATGATTTTGAATTTCCCAATCCGCTCTGGGCCCGCGTGGGGACTACGGCCCAAGCCCTCTCATTCTGAGAGGAGGCCTGTGCCCTGCAGTGGGACATATATAGGCTGGGATGATGATGATGTTGAAATGCCTTTGATTTTATTTGATTCTTGGTTCAAACAAACTAATATTGGGCAATACTGACAACCCTAGCACTGCACCAAAAATGCTACAAAATCTACGATCACTGGTCATCACATCATGGTCTCGGTGGCGTAATTCCGTGAATCGTCATTCTGAATTGTTGGTTGGGGGTCAAGAAAACAGTCATCATCATTAAAAGTGACAAACAAGATATCTCTAATATTATTTATTTTTTATTAGCAGTACGGCTGCTCACCGAATCTAAGATTATATAAAAGCGAAAAAGTTTTTCGGGTGCGCCGGTGGGATTCGAACCCACGTCTCCTTTCTTCGCTTCACTTTTTCGCTTTTATATAATCTTAGATTCGGTGAGCAGCCGTACTGCTAATAAAAAATAAATAATATTTGAATAAATAGATGTGGTACATCATTTCTTACGCATTTCCAATGTAATTTGGAACGTAGGAGTCGTAGCTTCTAATAGTTGCGATGGATGTTACCACACGCTACTGTTGGCGTATGTAAGCGATTAAGAATTTCGGGGGAGTCGGTTGGATGCGACGTGGTTCAATTGGTAGAACACCCGTTGGGGCGCATACCCAGGAGACGTGGGTTCGAATCCCACCGGCGCACCCGAAAAACTTTTTCGCTTTTATATAATCTAAGATATCTCTACAAGCAAAACATGAGTTTGTTTAATGTACATTTTAAATTCCGATTACAGGGGCTAAATACAGGAACGGCCCAACACGATTTGCGAGCGGCAATTCAATAGTTTGAACTGGTATTCAGGAACGCCAAAAATCACTGGTTTGCGAGAGGTTTGGACTTAGCTTGGGATGAGCCTTATTTATTTATTTAAAAGTCTGCACTAAAACAATTACTTTGCTCACCCGCGACCTTAAAGGTCGCGGGTGAGCAAAGTAATTGTTTTAATTCATTAATATGGACCTCCGCAAAGTAACGCCTGATTCAATAAATTAAAAGTCTGCGTTTGTCGCGTCACCTCTTTTCGAGGGCACTCCTCTTGCTAACACAGCCAGTATCGGAATCCTTGGTATTGACATCTCGAGTGAAGTCCAGTCCGCGACCATTTGGAGAGTAAGGCTAAATTAGCCTCGAAGAAGCTCGGCGTGCTCAACAGATCGAGACGGTATTTCACTCCAGCCCACCGCCTCCAGCTTAATAAGGCGCAGGTTCGCCCACATATGGAATACTGCTCTCATCTGTGGGCGGGAGCTCCCAAGTACCAGCTTCTCCCTCTGGATCGCATACAACGGAGAGCGACTCGAATAGTCGGCTGCCAACGAATTTCTGATCGACTTGACTCCTTGGCGCTGCGTAGAGATGTAGCTTCACTGTGCATCTTCTATCGCATGTACAACGGAGAGTGCTCCGAGGAGTTGTTCGGGTTGATCCCTGCCGCATCCTTCCGCCATCGCCCTACGCGACAACACTTCCATCCTCACCATCTGGATAGTTGGCTGTCTTCTACTGTGCGTTTTTCCAGAAATTTCCTGCCTCGCACGGCTAAGCTCTGGAATGAAGTACCTGCTGCGGTGTTCCCGGACCGATATGACCTTCAAGCTTTCAAAAAAAGAGCGTACTCCTATCTAAAAGGCCGGCAACGCACTTGTGACTCTTCTGGTGTCGCAGGTGTCCATGGGCGACGGTAATCGTTTATCATCAGGCGATCCGTCTGCTCGTTTGCCCCCTATTACATAAAAAAAAAAAAAAAAATTTATTTACAAAGCGAATTTAACAGGAAAATAAAGCTCATCCCAAGCTCAGCCCATTCCTATCCTCTCCCAAACGATTGAATTACGGCTCGCAAACCGTATTGGGCCGTTCCTGAATTTAGCCCCAGGTCATTTGCTTAAGTTTTTCACCTATAGCCCTGGATCAACATTGTGCGATATGTTTTTATTACGTTCTCGTACTAAAGTGCGAAGAGGTAGTTCAAGTCGAGAATTGGTTTATTAGTTTAATTTACACAAATCTTAAGTTTGAAATATATGGTTTCATGGGATGACCGTAAAAGTAATAAAAAATGAAGTTGCAAAAATAAATAAATAAGATACTTCATATCTGACTTGTTTAAAGTTGCACAGTAGCGCCATCTCTTGGTCCAGGTGAGCGGTTAGCTCCGAAGGAGTGTTAAAGTCTCTCGGTAGAGGGCATAACATAGATAAGCGCTTTATCACTGCATAAAGTGATTATAACAGACTGAAATGTACGATGTATGGGAAAGATTCGTCGCTAACCTCTAGACCAGTGATGGTGTAGGGGTAAGCACGCAGCACGGAACGCTGAGGACCTGGGTTCGATTCCCAGCATTGGTCTTTTTTCTGAGGTTTTTTCTGTGCATCTATATTTCAGTTTGTATTTAGTTTGAAATTACACAAATCTTTTAATTCCATTTTGACCTACCTCCCGCGGTACGGTTTGAGGAATTGACGTACTAATCTAAGGGTAGGTACGGTATTGCCCTGAAATTTGGCAAAATTCGAACTCGATGCCAACAAAAATCATGCGAAATTATTATTGGCAAAATCTTTAAAATAGTGGTCAATAAAACTATATCCAGGCCGGACACATAAATCGATCAACCTTCAAATTCAAATACTTTAATTGCTTTTTTTTTTTTAGTTACGCCTTCTAAAACGGGGTGATGTATAATTTGTCACCATCATCATCTCACCTAGGTATATACGTTCCACTGTAACGCCTTCTCTCAGAATGAGATGGTTAGGGCTGTAGTTCACACACGGGCCAAGTGCTGATTGGGAACTTCACACACTATTGATGAGGCGAGAGCCACATTCTTTAGCATTAATCTTGTGCATGTGATAGCCGTGATAGGTTAAGATGTAGTTGGTCACGTAAGACCAATAAGGCATGTAGATAGATAGTGTAGATTTACTGAGTAGATTATTGTATAAAATTCAATGGTGTGTGTGAAGTTCCGAATCCGCACTGGGCAAGCGTGGGATCTATGGTCCTATAGCCCTCTCATTCTGAGAGGAGGCCTGTGCCCTGCAGTGGGACGTATATAGGCTATAGGATGATGATGATGATGATGCTCCACCCTACTGACCAACCGTCGTGAAAATGAGCCAATAAGAATAGCCGTGTAAATAGTGTTTGTAAACATCGTATCTAGACCGCCGCGTTCCAATTCTTCTCGCGAGCTATCAACCTTCGTGCACGTGGAGTGTGTGTGATGCAAGGCAGACGACGTAGCGATTCTTGAAATTAATGCAGAATGATCAGGGGCTAAATTCAGCGACGAATTCAGTTTGCGAGCGGTAATTCAATCGTTTACGAGAGGATAGGGATGGGCTGAGCTTGGGATGAGCCTTATTTTCCTGTTAATTGCTTTGTAAATAAATAAATAAATAAGGCTCATCCCAATCTCAGCCCAAACCTCTCGCAAACCAGTGATTTATGGCGTTCCTGAATAGCAGTTCATTCCTATCCTCTCGCAAAACGTCTCAACTTGCGGGAGCAGGCATAATAATACCCAAGATGAATGTTCGAGAGGCTATACCTTTAGGCAGATATGCCAGTGTGTTTCAGGCTGAAGTGTGCGCAGTGTTGAAGTGCGCTCAGATTATACAAACGAAACTGAGTGACTATCGTGGTGTAGGAACAGTGGTGATTTACTCTGATAGTCAAGCAGCGCTGAAGGCATTAAACAAGCCGACAGTTAACTCCTCTTTGGTAAGAGAGTGTAGAAATGCACTCAATAGACTAGGGGAGAGTACGATGGTTACGGTGGCCTGGGTCCCGGGACATCAGGGAGTGACAGGTAATGAGAAAGCTGACGAGCTAGCAAGGGAGGGAGCGGATACGGGATTTATAGGTCCTGAGCCGGTACTTCCAATATCTGCAGACGTCACCAAGGGGGTAATAGATAGATTGAAGGAACAGGAAGCAAACAGTGATTGGAGACAGGCTGTTGGGTGCAGACAATCGAAGGTGATGCTGGATGGTATCAACCACAGAAGAACTAGGTATCTCCTAAATCTAGGTAAGAGTAGCTTGAGAACTATAACTGGCATAAATACGGGCCATAATTTGTTAAATAGACACTTAAGTATAATAGGTATAAAAAGTGACCCCTCCTGTCCACATTGTGGGAAGGAGGAAACGAGTGAGCACATCCTAGCCGAGTGTGTCATGTACGCGGCAGCGCGGCGTGATGTATTCGGGAGTGACGAGCTGAGGGAGGAGGAGCTAAAGGATGTCAGTCTCAAAGATGTCCTTATGTTCAGCAGGAGAACGAGAAGATTCGAGGACAGATGCTGTGTGAGAGCGCTGCTGGGACAGTAACCGTCGGCTCCAACCACGGGGAACTGGGCTGAATGACTGTGCAAAACGGTCGACAGCCCGCCTGGCTCAGCGAGGCGTCCCCATACATCATCATCATCATCATCCTCTCGCAAACGATTGAATTACCGCTCGTAAACCGTGTGGGGCCGTTCCTGAATTTAGCCCTAGATCAGTGATACATAAAGTATTTACCGACTACCAGGGGTCGACGAAGAACTGCGAGCGGTCTACGTAAAAAAAAACTTTTTTTATCGGTCCGAATCAGTGCAACTAATTGCATAATATCTTTCGTTATCACTGTACACAAAGATGCGCGAAACATTACAAATTCAATATCTATCTGAACAAACGTGTACATACTCAGGTGATGAGAAGATTTAGCGCTAGCTAAAGGCAACAATTTCAGTGAACAGGCACAGCCACAGAATATGACTTGGCCTAGGCTTTTGATTGAATCAACACTTAGTTATTAGGTAAGTTTTATAAAACGCTGTAGTGATAAACTTAGGCCAGCAGCAACGCCGCGAGAGCCTCTGTCATTGCCGTCAGAATTCTCGACGCCGGCCCAATTGCCTCGACTCGCCGTTTCATTTTCGAATTAAGGACGAATTGCGCAAGGCACTGTGCTAGGTACTTTCGATTACCTCAAATACTACAACTTTCAACCGATCATGTGGAAGACAAAAGAAATTTATGGCTGTAAAAATGGCCAAATTTAGGTAGTGAATAAGCGTACAAATTTCAGTGTAATGAATTGTAAATATCGCCCAATATATTTTCAAATATGTATCAAGTTTAGGTAAGCACATAAGAGCTTGTTTGCTGTACAACTATTTGTCGTATTTGTGGTGAGATTTTGAGCGATTTCGAGCACAAAACACGATAGCGAAAGTTGTAGACAGTTAAACATAAAGGGGACAACTTTTGAATATGTTATAGCCATTACTAAAGATGGTCTCTTGTATTTATGATAGGTACGCCTACAAAAACGGTCCTTCAAAAGAACAGCTTAGTAGGTACATATATTGATTGTGGGTTCAGTTTCTGAAACACAGAAGAATAGGTGTATCAAATGTAATTCAATGAAGCTTTGTTAATATAGAGAATATAAAATTATTTAATCTACCTCATTTATAAGTTCTTCCATCTATGTATATTTCAATGACTATGTTTGTCTCCTAGGATATACAAAACAACAGTGGCATCATACAAATATGTAGGCATGATATTGTTACCTACTACATAGTTACGGATGATTCATCACTGAACTGTTTGTATAAAGTGCAAGTTTATAACTTTTTTGTTGATAATTTTTTAATACAAGTATTTTTTGCTGACAAACTTCAGGTCATTTTGACCACTGGTAGCGGGTGAAACATGACTTTTGGGACAAGGTTCTATATTGGGCAATTTAGACTGCCATTACTTTTAATGAGCTACCAATATTTAGACTTATCTACGAGCATCATAGAGCATCATCCCATAGAAAATATGTCTACAGTAATTAACAATGAGTCATTAAAAACTTTCAATTGATTTAACAGTATAGTAACTGGGATTATCAACCAAAAATTAAATAAGTCATTAAACACGCATAATAACCATGTGAAGATTAGATCAATTGGTATTTTACACATCATGTGCACAGTATAAAATTGAAAATTACAATACAATAGGTTTATCAATCAACGGTGCCATAATTAATCAACTTTATTTTACAACCCATCCATTGCCTTTTATAGTTGCGTTATCAAACCTATTTTAACTAACAAATTGAACTCATTTCAAACTTAATTAAGCCATAGCCAAGTTTATACGATAAAAAAAATAGTTTTTTACTACTTAATTGAATTTTATACCTACTTTATTAGTAAACTAGATAGCTAAATGTAAATAGGTGTAAAATACCTAAGGCTGTATGTATAGTAAGTATACTAAAATTAAGAAGTGGGTATCTGGCTGTATGAGATCAGACTTTAGTCTAGGTTTTAAAAAAAACAACTCAGCTGTTTCTAATGTCATTTGTTTCGTCGACGTTTGAGGAATGTTTAGTATTTTTTAGGAACGAACGAAAGCCAAGCCCCTAACATTGCCGTGTAGAAGCTACTCGCACTAAAAACACTGTATTCGTACAATTCTATTTAAAATTTGTGATGTCACCTCTTATGGACGATGTAGGCGCGGAAAGCAAGGCCAGAGGAACATGCTAACAAACATCGAAGAAACCTTGAAAGAATCTATTAGACAACCCATTAAGGCAACTTTTTTGAGGCGTCAGCCGCAAAAAAACTAAAGAAAATCAACTTTTCAGGACCAAAGTGCGAGATTCCTTATGTCAACAAAGCGTAATTTAGCTTTTATAGAGGACTCGTGAACGCGGAAACTATTAAGACGAGCTCGTAACATCAAAGGTTCGTCGAAAACGCATATTGAAATGGAATTAGGTTACAGAAAGCTGCCGATCGATATATTTATACGAAATCCTGAAAGCTCGACACAAGATGGCGGGAACATAACCCGACCAATTAGAAAAGAACGGGAGCAAGAGGAAGTGCACCGCCGCCGACGCGACCTAAATTCGGCCGGGCTATACGTCTGATCGAACATATGTACGGTTTCTCTATTTTAACGCTTTATCTGACGACACTACATTTTTATGGCTATTGTAACGGATAGAAAATATAATTAACTCACTGCACTCGGCGTTTTCATTCTCCATTAGCTTCTAAAACATCACAAAACACAATTTTTTTGCCACAACCACTCACACGCCCATTCATGTAATAACATCACGGGTACACTGCTGCGCCATCTGTGTTAGTTCGGGCGCAATGACCACCTGCAGCTATGCTCACGGCAGTGTTAAATATAATTTCGGTCGCAATTAGTGATGCAAACTTTCAATTTAGGCTAATAATTCTATAACAAGAACAGTACTGACGCTCTTGTTGATTGTTTTTATACATTTGTCCGTTTAACAATGTGTTCAGTTGATGTTGCGACCGTATTGTTTCCTTGTAGACGCGTTACTATTGATTTTTCCCTGCAGCTGATTCATTTAGACGCCTACGTGAAACCGTAATCTGCTGTTTCGCGCAATTTTGTAACCTATTTCTCTAATTTCCTTAAGTTTACTTACTGGTTAAACGAGCGAGTATTCACAAGGGCATAACCGTAATAGGAGAGTTGTCAGCGATGTGGTTCGCAATGCTTAGTGACTTGCTATTCAGATTGTGTTTGCGACAAGGTCTGGGTTTGCTGCCTACCGTAGTGTAAAATGACGCATGTGTCATAAAAATAAGGAACACATACGTCTTTTTACTTACGGTGGTCGGGTTGTCATTTGCGGAATCAACCGTATCTTTTCCGCCGTACAGTACCTACCTATTTACAGCATAATAAACATGTATGCATAAGAAGTATGTTCTATTTAAGTACGTTATGAGATCGGGTCAGCGATCAGAGTTCGATTGAGTGCAAGATATCTAGAATTCTAGATTGGTCAGTAGGTAGATAGGTAGCTATTATTAAAAGTTATTTTCTGTGATTAAAATCTAGCAAATCGACTTTTACCGACTTGTAATTAGGTGTAGTTTGGATAATAATGGAAGTACTTACTTCAAAAAGCTTCTGTTACAGCTTTGATCAATTATAACTGTAGATCCACAGTCGCGCGCCCGAAAATGTCCGAGCCAAATGAGCGCCACTTTGATAAAAGTGGCCTTCTTTTTTCTCAGTACGTTGCGTGAAATTGTAAAGTTTAGCTGTCAAGTGTCAACCGAAATTCGACTATAATAAAGTAAAGACTAGGTTCAAATTTCTGTATTTTGTTCGGCAATGTGTATCTTCAGTTATAATTGATCAAAGTGTTACAGAGTAAAATTCTAAAACGTACCTACTTACATGAAAAATAGGACACTGATGAAAGAGGTACTAAAAATATTCATAACTAATTAAATGCTAGTTACGTAGACTTGTGTTAATCTCTACAACGCAGAATAGTAACCGCTACTGCATAAAATAAATGACAAATACGAGCTTATCCCTTCAAGGGATCTAATCTTCGAGCGAATCCTTGTAGTCACGGAAAAAATAATGGAACATGTTTAAAAAGCGCCTGAACAAACTTATTAGCAATGAGCCATAGATAGAAAACTGTATGCTTTTGGTATAAATACAGGAAGCAGAAGTTGATGTGAGTTTGTGTTGTGAAATTCAAAACACGGGTGCGGTTAATGTAAGAGCTGTAATTGACGACCCGGAATTAACGATAATAATGTATGCCCTAATAATTCGTACTCTTATGGTAAATTACATGAGAGCATGAATTACAGGTCGTACAATCCAGTTCGATAAATACTTACTCGGTCGTTCATTAACCGTACTTCTCAAAATTGTCTACATAACCTCTTATTACCTTGGTAGTTGTCTGAAAGCACGGTCAGCATCAACAGTAGCTGGTCACTTTTATACTTTGTCGTAATAAAATAACACTACAAAATATTGTCAATCATGTATGACTTTTGATGTTGACTTTACAGTGTCATTTTGAGCACCACAAACTCTCATTCAGTTTTGCTGGTTATATTAAGTAAACTTTGCCGATTTATTTACCTTGGAAGTTGTCTGAAAGCGGAACACTCGTCATTTTGAGCACCACAAACGCTAATTTATTGTTTTGCTGTCTATATTAGTAAACTTTGCTGATTTTATTTACCTTGGAAGTTGTCTGTAGGCAGTACAGTCGTCATTTTGAGCACCACAAACTCTCATTTAGTTTTGCTGTCTGTACTAGGTAAACTTTACCGATTTCAATTTGACATTGTGCTTCTTAGTTAATGTTCGGGAAAATAAAAATGAAAGAAAAAAAAACCGAAATATTTCTTTCTCTTAGTACGGTCTTTATAACAGCGCCATCTCTTGTTGAGTAGATGTAGCAGTGGAAACTTTGTAAATGGCGGCTGGGTTCTTACGGAGAGGCCTTCTTTTCTTCAACTCTTAAGCAAAATTAGTTGTAAGTAATTATTTGCATGTTTTTAATAACATGGGATGAAAAGACGTGGTAGTCTACCTACAACTATAAAGGTTTAGGTACTTTACTAAATGTGAACAAACATCAGCTGCCAACAGCCAAATGCAATATTTGTAATTGACTTTCACGCGTCGCATTTTCGACATACTCTTTAGTTTATAGGTAGTCGCATAATACGGAGTTTGTTTACATTTAGTAAAGTACCTACCTAAACTTTATAGTATAGAGGTTAGAGGAAATTACATACGAAATTCGCCATGAGCGGTACGGTCCAGGAAAACATCGTGAGGAAACATGTATACACCTGCGAAAGAATCCAATGGTGTGTGTGTAGTTTCCGTCCGCACTATACCCGCGTGGGAACTATGGCCTAAGCGCTTTCATCCTGACAGGAGGCCGCAAGGCGCGCGAGCGTGCCGCTGCAGCGACCAGCGAAGCAACAAGAAACATACTGCTCCGAGATTTTATACTCAGATTTACCAAGGGTTACCTATCATATTCTCGAAAAGCTCATTTTCGAATATTAAAATTCCGAAAACGAAACTCCTTTTTTTCATTTTCCAAATTATTGTTTGTCCGAAATTTTATTTACCATATTTTCTTTTGCCAAATGTTTTAAAATCCATTTTTTTATTTGCCAAATGATTCAAAATCCAAATGCATGAAGTTCCGTAGGATCATTTGCCAAATATATATTTATTCCGCAAAGGTCAGGGGTACACAAGGCGACCATACAACTATGTGTGGAGCGTAATATTCATTTTGTTGTTTAATGTTGCCCAAATATTTTATTGAGTTTGATATGTGGGTAGGGGGTTTTGTAGGTGGTTATAAAAAAAATAACTAACACCAAAGGCTAATGCGGGAGCTTCGCTCCGCTACGCTCCCGCATTAGCCTTTGAAACTAATCTATCCGAATCGCTTCCGCTCCGAACCGTCTTGCTCGCTCGCTTCGCTCGCTCGCTAAAAATTAAGCAATGTTGTCTTAGTCTGATGTTAGGTTAGGTAGATAATAAAAACTTACTTTCGGCTTTTCGTTACATTTAGATTATGAAAATATGGCAACTCTGCCCTGCAGACCCTAAAACGCAGTTAGAGCTAAAAAGCGATTAGACCATAATGTTTCTTACGCTGTGCTTATTATAGTTCAATATTCAACAAACGTAAAAACCCTCTTACTGCGTTTTAGAGTCTGCAGGGCAGAACTGATTAGGTTGGCAAATAAAAAAATGGATTATTGTAATTCGGGATTTTGAATTTGTTGGCAAATAAAACTGTGATTAAATGAATCCGTGGCATTGTGAAGTTGTGGAAAAACAAAACATATGGATTTTAAAAAGTCGGAGAACCGTTTTCGGATAAATGAAATTCGAGTAAAGGAGTTTCTAAACATCGATAGGTTCCCTTTACCAAGTTTTTTTAATGCTATGGTTTAGGACTCGTGTCGTGTTGGAAGAGTATGATATGTCAAACGATACATTTGACTAAATACTTAAAATGGTTAAATGAAACATGGCCAAGTAATTAAATATTTGTTAAACAATAATTTGCCAAAATCAACTTTTGCTAACTGTAAAAATGTGATAGTTAAGTTTTTATGATAATTAAGTATGACAAATGTTTTTTTGCCAAATTAAAATCTGAGTTTGATAGTTTGCGATGTGTTATTTTGGGGTCTCTATGGTTTCTTCATATAATTTAACATTAGTCATAATGTATCATTATTCATAATCTACGTTATTTTTTATAAAACGAACCTAACCTAACCTATTGCATTCTATAAGATGGCATTTAAAAAGTCCTGAAAAAATACTGTTTCGGAAATAAATCACGGTGTGACTACAGTTGATTACGATTATGACTTATTAAATTATGCGAATCCAAGGGATCCCAATATTTTGAGAAAGTTTTTTGACCTTACATTAGCAATCCCCGGTTTCTTATATATGTAGTACATAATGTAGTTGAGTTAACAATGACGACTTTTATGGATATCTTTGAGAAAAATTATCAACAACAAGCAACCAGCAACCACCCTCTCTACTACATGTGTAGTGGCAACAGTGGCAATCATAAATCGCAAACACGTCAACATTCGATTCAAATATATCTGTTACGACCCCCGTTAGATATATCTCAGCAGCGACCCCCGCTGTCGCATATTCCTCTTTTTCAGAGATTAAATCGAGTGTCTTTGTCTGATTTATTTGCGTCGATCCCTTTTGAATTTACCTATACCTAATTCTAAGACAAAATGATGGTGTTATTTTTATTATTTTAAGATAATTATTTTGAAGGGTTCACGGAAAGATCATGTCTAGTCAACTAAGCAACTTTTTGAGTTCTAGCGGTTTGAAAGTTAGTCATCACGAACAATTACTATGGTAACCATTTCTTTGAAGCTGGCCCCGCAAACGTTTTTTTGCCATATATCACCTAGGGGTATAAAAAAATAGCCTACGACCTATTCTCAGACCTGCCGAACAAAAAGGCTTCACAAAAATCGGTTTAGCCGTTTTGGAGGAGTTCCATAACAAACACCGTGACACGAGATTTTTATATATTCGAAGATTAGATTTACTTATTTGTATTTAATTTTATGGTCATGGTTTGGTCACTTTTTGAAATAAAATCCGTGAAAATGTCTTTCAAAGAGAACAAGTAAACCTATGGCCAGCAGGCGACGGTCTTTTAAGTAGTTAACAAACAATGATTATGATTTCATCATCAATCATACTGTAAACTTACGAATTCTTAATACGAATTGTGTATTCTAATTTCAAATCTTGTAAGTTTTAACTCATGAACTAGGTAATTAGTAATCGATTTTAGACCAAATAAAACAAGATAGCATCCCTACAAGCAATTCAGAGGTCAACCGCCACCCCAACTACCCCAACTAATAACATCAGATATCGGCAAATTGTGTTGCAGCGCGAGCTATCGCGAACTTCTCTAATGGACGCATAAATCCATGTGGAAATAAAAATAAAATGGAAGAAACTTTGTTTTCTACAGCAACGATGGTAGACAGATTGCTACGAACGATGAGATGGCAATCTCCCCATGTTTTTGGAATTACGAACAGAGGAATAATACATGTTGGCCTGTGGCCTAGCCAATGGTAAATAGTCGACTAAGTTCTTCACCATTTTTATGTCAACAATTCCTACATTACATATATAGGTACCTACTGTTTTAAACTTTCTTGATTTTCACTCATAATTGACGAGATATCATTTTTTTGACACCTGAAAATTACTGCAGGAATCGAAAGAGTTTCGCCTCCTGAACACGGAAAAATATTTATTATAATTTATTTCTCCATATTTAATAAAAATACAACAAATTTAAAAAACATATCTAAATTTACCAGTACCACAACCTTTACCTTTACGTTTCCTTTACCTTTTTCACCAGAAAAAAGAGCTGTAAAATTTTTATCTAAATTTGACTGAAATTTGATAACAACCTTAATGTGGAAGCGCACGCTCTAGGCGCGAAATTCAAACTTTTACAGTTTTTAATTATTATTTATTTACAACACAATTGGCAATGTCTAAAAAAAATACCACTGGTTTTTATATTTTTTTTTTGTATAGAAAAGTCAATTATAAGAAAAAAAAAAAAAAAAAAAAATTATAAGAAAACTAATTTCAATATTTTGTCATTTAGTTCACTACTTTTTTCAAAATTAATTACTGAAACTATTTTGGTTGATGACGTCAGATTGTAATTGAGAGCTCCCACACTGGCAAATTTCTAAATGTATCTAAATGCGTACGATAAGGCAACCCCTTTAATTATTTTTTACGTAGTGGTACACTTTCACTTCTGTCACTTTACTGTCGCTGTCAAAGTGCTAGATGTCAGACAGCAGGTCCAAATCAAACTCCGTAGTATAATCCACGCGTAAAATTTTGAAGAATTCTAACCGCACAGAATAAAGTACGACTTGGACCAGTCACGCAATTTACACCAATGTCAATTGAAGGTCATTTCTTATTTGGTATGTAATAAAGTCATAACATAATATTAAAATTAAATAACTACAGAAAACGGGTTAGAAAGCATTTAACTCGAAATGGTTTTCGATTTATTACACTACACATTGCAAAAAAATAGACATCCCCAATTTAATTTCATTTATTGTGGGTAAACGGTGTAACTGTTTAACTTCATATGGTACTTGCGCTTGCAAAACAGTGTTATTATTGTGTAAAGTTTTTTAAGAATAAAGCTATTAGCTTGAAATACAAGTTGTCAAAACGTTGAAAGTCCGAATTTCTATGTTTGACAACTTTTATATCAAGCTAACAGTTTTATTCTTAAAAAGCTTTACACAATAATATAAAGAACACTGTTTTACAACCGCAAGTACCATATCAAGTTAAACAGTTACACCGTTTACCCACAATAAATTAAAAACTGTAAAAATTTTGAATTTTGCGCCTAGAGTGTTTCGTTCCACCTTATTACGTCATCACTTTTTTTTTAATAGAGACTAGACAGGTTTTGGAGTTACGCCCTTTTAGAATAAGCACATCCTTAAAAAATTGTAATAATTTAATTAATAATCCTAGTGAAAATTTCAATCTATCAGCGTCTTTCTCTTTCCAAACAGAATACGAGAACTTAGTCTTAGAAATATGAAATCTTGTCAATTGTTATACTAAACGGGACGTTTTGAGTCAACTCGTGACCACGGCTGCGAATTATCTTTATCTTTATATATATATATATATATATATATATATATATATTAGGGGACAATCTTACACAAATCAACCTAGTCCCAAACTAAGCAAAGCTTGTACTATGGGTACTAGACGACGATAAACATACTTATATAGATAAATAAATACTTAAATACATAGAAAACATCCATAACTCAGGAACAAATATTCGTGCTCATCACACAAATAAATGCCCTTACCGGGATTTGAACCCAGGACCTCTTGCTTCGTAGGCAGGGTCACTACCAACTAGGCTAAAGCGGTCGTTTTTATCAAAAATTGATGTTTCTTTTAAGTTTATACTGCACCGCGGTCCTGAGAAAAAAGGTCTTCACAAACAGACGGACAACAAAGTGATCCTATAATTAAGGGTTCCGTTTTTCCATTAAAGATACGCAACCCTAAGAAAACAAAAAAGGCTGATTGTCACATCGAATTGGAAGTGATAATGGTCTTTGATATATTAAGTTAAGCCCTACAAATGATATTAAACCAGTATGGAAAAGACAATTGAAAGTACGACTTACGGAAAGTACGACATGTCTACTTGTCTAGTCACTTTTTTTGAAAATGAAGTGCTTGCAAAGTACCTACTAGGTATTAACTTACCAGTGGATTAAATATGGATGATAGCGGTGGACTCAATCAATATTTTTTTATAATTGTTTAACAATTTAATGAAAGTATTTTTGAATGAATTAAAATGTAATCAACAATTTGCAATGTAAAAAATAAGATTTTATATAAAAATAAAATAAGAAAAGAATACTTTATGATTATTTAATGATTGTATAGTTGCTATGCTTATTTATTAAGGTATTTTTATATCAATAGTAGTCGGTAATTTGATTAGAAGTACAGACTTAAAAAGGCGCTGCAATCAGTCAAACGGTCATTATGGTTGAAATTTTCAAAGTATAAGCATCGAAATAAAACGTCTATTGTCGACCAGTTAGAAGACCAGATGGCCTAGTGGTTAGAGAACCTGACTACGAAGCTTGAGGTCCCGGGTTCGATTCCCGTGTCGGGGCAGATATTTGTATGAGAAATACGAATATTTGCTCTCGGGTCTTGGGTGTTTAATATGTATTTAAGTATGTATCTATCTATATAAGTATGTTTATCCGTTGCCTAGTACCCATAACACAAGCTTTGCTTAGCTTGCTTTGAGACTGGGTCAATAGGTGTGAATTGTCCCGTGATATTTATTTATTTTATTGTTAGATTCAGTGTTTGACTTCCCATCATGGACCATCCTCTAACATGGATATCTCAAAATAATATGTATTTTTACAGTTTTAAAGAAATGGTTAACCATAGTAATTGTTCGTGATGATGATGACTGACTTTCAAACCTTAGATTTGATTTATTGACGATGGATTTGAATTTTGTACCTTTTTGGTCGGTTATTTTTGGAATTATACAGGGTTATTTGTAATTCACTAGCATCCTTTTAACCCTAAACTCCTACCACTTAAACAAATGTTTTTTGTTTTACGGCTTTTGTCATAACTTAACATTTTTGGTGTAATAACGTTTTGAAAATTTGATTCTGCCTCTTATTTTATTACGATACTCTGTGTATTTGTATGGAAAAAAGTGCTTCATTTTTAAAAGTCGTAAAACAAAAAACATTTGTTTGAGTGATAGGAATTCAGGGTTAAGAGGATGTCAGTGAATTAAAAATAACCCTGTATTATAAAAACGAATTTTGTTTTTAGCCAGTCTGTAAGATGGAACTTAAAGCTAGCCTTTGGGTTATCGATGTTAGTAAAAAAAAACATGTTCTTTCTTATTTATTTCAAATAAATATATCTTCACAAAGAGTGATGGATGATTTCACAATTCGACAATCCAATTTAAATTTAAAAGTTACTTCTGAAATGGATCCCCGAAGCATCGTCAAAACGATTAGTAAAGTGGAACAATCCAGAAATTAACAGCCCTTACGTTCTTCCCCGTTAACAAACTCATAACTAACGCCATTTACACAAATTAAACCCCCCTTGATAAAAATAACAAACTAAATCTAAGTGATAGCTTTTTGCCACCCCTGTAATAACTATTCATAAATGTTCTTCGTCGCTTTCTGCTTGTAAGGCAACGAGTTGATTGGAGAGAGAAGGATATAAATGTATCAAAATTGAGGGGTCTCGAGATACTTATCTTGATAAAGTTGTTTTGTTGCGTTTGACAAATTTGTTATCCTCGAAATATGTAAAAGCATAAGTAGGTATAAGCGTCGGTTGACAACGGTACCCTATTACTGAGACTCCACTTGTCTGTCAGTCTGTCCATTCATCTGTTGTGTTCATTTGAAATTTTCCCCGATTATGTTCTACTGTGGCCGCTATACCATATAGCTATAAATTAAAAATTTTAAAAACCTCCAATGCAATTATGTCACTCGTATGTTTGAACATTACATAAGTAAATGCCCATTACGCGTCTAAGATCCCTTCCGCAGCTAACAAAAGAGCTGATAAGTAACTTTGAAACGGCTGAACCGATTTTGATGAAACATATCTAAGAACCATCGCCAAGAAACCTACTTTCTAATAAAAGAAACCGCATCCAAATCGGATCACCCGTTTCACACACACACACACATAGCGGTCAAACTTATAACAACCTTCTTTTTGCGTCGGGGGTTAAAAATACTAACTATAAGATAAAGTTAAAAAAAATTAAAGGGGGTCGTCATAACAAGAAACGTGTTTTGTCAGCATTCTAACTCAATCTATAGGTAAGGGGCTAATAAATTAGGTAGGTACCAATATTTCCAGGACGTAACTTACTCATCAAAACAAGTCAGTTTCACTCAGACAACTTTACAAAATTTAAAAAAAAAACGCACACTTTTCATACAATTATCCATCCAAACGGATTACTGCTTTAGTAATGGAAAACCGCGTTTTTCTTTTCAAATTTTAAAAAGTTGTTAGTATAAAAGTGACTGACCTACCGCTCGCAAACCGTGTTGGGCCGTTCCTGGGGGGTTACTACGAAATTCGAAGTTCGAAGTTCGGATCGTGCGGTCCCTCTCACTCTCGTAATAAATACCATTAGCGTGAGCGGAACGGCATGAAACGAAGTTCGAATTTCGCGCTTCGTAGTATAGGGCCTGATTTTAGCCCCTGATTAAGCCATAGAAATATTGGTACCTAATCTCAGTCTTAAATTTCAAACTTGGACTTGGTGACGGTCTCGGCCTCGGCCACGATCACGGTCGATCTGTCACGATCTCGGTCTAAGACTCGGTCTCGGTCACGGGCACGGGCTCGGTCTCGGGCTTGGTCTCGGTCTCGGCCACGATCACGGTTGGTCTGTCACGATCTCGGTCTAAGACTCGGTCTCGGTCATGGGCACGGGCTCGGTCTCGGTCTCGGGCTTGGTCTTGGTCTCAGCCACGATCACGGTCGGTCTGTCACGATCTCGGTCTAAGACTCGGTCTCGGTCATGGGCACGGGCTCGGTCTCGGTCTCGGGCTTGGTCTCGGTCTCGGCCACGATCACGGTCGGTCTGTCACGATCTCGGTCTAAAACTCGGTCTCGGTCATGGGCACGGGCTTGGTCTCGGTCTCGGCCATGATCACGGTCGGTCTGTCACGATCTCGGTCATGGGCACGGGCTCGGTCTCGGTCTCGGGCTTGGTCTCGGTCTCGGCCACGATCACGGTCGGTCTGTCATGATCTCGGTCTAAGACTCAGTCTCGGTCATGGGCACGATCTCTGTTTTGGTCACGACCAATGTCTCAGTCTCGGTCTCGGTCATGATCTCCGTCTCGGTCATGGGCACGATCTCTGTCTTGGTCACGATCAATGTCTCAGTCTCGGTCTCGGTAACTTTGGCCACACAAAGGAATCAAATCTTTCAAACCAAAATCAAAATAAAAAAAGACAAATTAAGTAAATGTCTTTGGAAATTGGGAAAAGTAGTGGGTCCAGTCTACCGTTGGTACAGTCAACGTCATAAATAAGTGATCACTTTTGTACCTTGTCGCTTTCAGTCGTTACATAATTTCGTATGGCTTTTCAAACATGATGTTAAAGTGACAAGGTACAAAAGTGACCACTTATTTGTGACGTTGACACTGCTTCTACGGCTTCGAGGAACGCATTCACCGCCACTTCGAATAGTAAAACGCAAACTTCTAGGTTTATCTTTGATTTTTCTATTAGCACCCTCAGCGCGAGTCCGATGTGCACTTGGCCAGCTTTTTACGATGGTCTGTTCAGTGTCGCGACTCGACGAACCGCCCCCCAAAACCCTCGGTCCCGCAAATGTAGGATCACATGGCCATCCGATCCGTACGACATAGAGACACTGGATAAGCTATAAATCTATCTAATATCATTAAGAAGTTGGGTTTGGCAGAAAAAACACGAAAGTATGATAAATGCTGTGGAAATGAGAGCATTAAGTAGTGTGATTGGTGTGAACTTGAGTGACCGAATGAGGAATAGTCTAATAAGGGAACGTTGTGGCATGAAAGATGATGTTGTGACTCGTATAGAGAAAGGGATGTTAAGTTGGTTTGGACATGTGGAGAGGATGGACGAAGGAAGAATTACGAAAGAGATATATAATGCGAGTGTAGATGGAAATATTGGAAGAGGGAGACCAAGAAGGACATTTCATGATCAGATTGGGGATGTCTTGAAGAAGGGTCAGGTCAAGAGTACCCGAAACCGGCGAGCATGTATGAAAAGACTAATGAGTGTTGCTGAAGCGAAGGATGTATGTCAGGATCGTAGCAGGTGGAAACAAATAGTCTCTGCCTATCCCCTTGCTGGGAAGAAGGCGTGATTGTATGTATGTATGTATCATTAAGAGAGAAATTCATAAGTAATTTAACAGCTTTTTATTAACTTGCAATGTATGTAAGTATTATTATGTACGGGTCAAATCTTGGAAGTTGAATTTGACCCACTTCCAGTGGTCGGATTTACTTGAAATTTGGTATGCTTATGTAGGTTGGGTGACAATGTAAGTACAGTCAACAAAAAGTATAGTCGACCAAGTAAGTGCTTTACCATTTTTTGTGACAGTTCCTACATCAGAATAAAAATAATAAGGCTGATTGTCACATTGACTTGTAAGAGAAAATAGCCTTTGATGTCTTAAGTCATACAACTGACATTGAACTTTAGGGTGGTAAAGGAGTTTCTTGGTCGACTATACATTCAGCGGAAAAGCTTGCATTGCAAATGAAATTTATAACAAAAACTTATTTATTCACTAGGTGGTGCCCGTGACTTCGTTTGCGAAATTTCGCTTATCGCGATCCTGCCGGAACTTCTATTTTCCGGGATAAAAATATCCTATGTTCTTTGGAGGGTCTTAAATACCTCCCTCCATACTAAATTTAAGGCCGTACCGAGCTTCTTGCGCTAATCGATTTTAGTATTCTATGCACTCGCGTGTGTGCGTGAGAGCGGTTAGAATCAAAGCCTTGCGTAAGTGCAAGCGACACAAGTTCCGCCGTTCCAAAGTAGCTCTTTTGTTAGCTGCGGAAGGGATCTTAGACGCAGAATGGGCATTTACTTTATTTTCTAAATATGTGGGACCGAGCGGCCCCACATATGTAGCGGGAACGCATTGGATGCGGATGGCGCAGGGCCGATCTGTTTGGCGAGCCTTGGGGGAGGCCTATGTTCAGCAGTGGACGTCTTTCGGCAGAAAATGATGATGATGATGATGTGGGACCAAATTGCGTCGGGGGATTTTATTTTCTTTAATTTATAGTTATAGGTCGGTCTCTTCCAGTGCGTTTAACCCATCTGTCAATAAGCTGAGTGCAGCTCAATATTTGCCCGTCGCTGCTCGCTGTGTTGACACATAACAAGTATCACTCGGCTTACGGAGGATTACACTAAGCCATAATACCAAAAAGCGGTAGTGGCCTAGTGGCTTGACCTATTGCCTCTCAAACAGTCATGGGTTCGACTCCGGGCTCGCAACTCTGAGTTTTACGGAATAATATAATATATATATATTTTTTATTTATTTGAAATTTGCCAGCTAGCTTTGCCAGGTGAAGGAAAACATAGTGAGTTCCCGATCCGCACTGCGCCCGAGTGGGAACTTCGGCCCAAGCCCTTTCGTTCTGAGAGGAGGTCTGTGCCCTGCAGTGGGGCGTATATAGGCTGGGATGATGATGATGATGACAGGGAAACCAGTGTTCCTATTTGATACCTTTTTTACTTTTTGTGTTTTTTTATTTTGTTTGATATTGTATGTTTTATGTAGTTTCACAGTGTATTAGTGTAATTACTGTACTTAATGCTGTGTAAATAAATTGATGTGTAATAAATAAATGATAATACTTACCAACTATTGGCTCTGCGAGCTGCAGACCTGAGATGAGCTGAAAGACACGAGAAATACCCCAAGCCTAATTCTTCGGTCTTCAACTAAAATCATCCCAAAAATTAACGTTACGTAAACAACGCCCGTGCCAAATTAGTACTAAAATCGGGGAATTTAAATTCGACAACAATTATACAATTCATAAAGGTTAATAAAAACATAAAATGCTCACCAGTCTAGTTTAACAATCCGTGTACACAGATAAACTTCAAAAGAGAAAACGGGTTGGGTCCCATTGGCCTTACTTGCTTTTAGCCTTGGCAAGCAAAACGGCTCAGTAGTATACTGACCAAGTATGCAAAATGACTTGGTTATATAATGCCATGGTTACAAAATTGTCTTAGTTTCAGGAAGACTTACTTAGCAAAACGTCTAGGTTGCTAAATGCACAAGTAGGCAGAATAACTCAATTGTGTAAGGTCTTGATTGTATTAAATAGATTTTCAAGACCAGACCAGACCATTTACCTACTAAAACATTATGACATTAAGTTGTTTTACAACCAAGTCATTCCGTCTACTATGGCTTATAGCAATGAGGGTGTTTTACAGACCAAGGCATTTTGCTACCCGGACAAAATACAATTAAGGTGCTCTGCTCGCCAAGGCTAAATGCAAGTAAGGCCAACGGGACCCAACCCGAGAAAACTTCTTGCAACATTTATTCAAAACAATAAAAGAGTATAAAACACAAAACAATAAAATGATTCAAAATTCAATACAAAAATCGTGCTGTTGACCTTCATTTGCCGGGACATTTCCAACCTAAAATTGTTCTAAAAACAAATAAGCTTAGGACAAGAACATTTCTTTAATTACCCGTAGAACGTGGTATGTGTGGTCTTCAATATCCAGTCACTGTAAAATGAAACGTTAGTAAATATGGCCAGTTTTATATCACAGTCTCTGGGTTTGATAGCTAGGACTCCAATGACCCTGTCATTCGCAAAAATAGGCCCAAATTCAGTGACGAAGCAGTCGCTATGAAACGACATGTCAACACAGATCATGCTATCGTCTATATCCACACCATAACCTTCATAGCATTTGGATGAATCTACTATTGTCATATCGAATTTAGCGAAATCGTTGGTCAGAAACATTTTCTTATCCATCGTAGTGACAGTCTTCCACACACTAGCTTCAATATATCTGGCTGATTTGTCGTCGAAAATTGATGGTCGTGTTGAAAAAGGGTTCTGATCGACATTTAGTTTAGCAACAGCTATGTCGTACTTCGGTGTCATGCTGCTCGCGTTAAACTTCTCATGTATCCTCCAGAATAGAATCGGATACGTGTGCGTGTAGTTCCTAGCGAAATCGTAGAAGAGGAGCACTCTGTGGGTGTACCCAGGTTTTCTGCAGTGTGCGGCGGTGACCATCCATTTTATGAGAATGATTGCTCCAAAGCAAGTGAAGCTCCAAGTCCCAGAGTTGTTCCTTGTGATGGCTGCGACGTAGGGGAACCTTTCTGATATGATCATGGACTGGTTTTCATTGAGAGCGATGACGCCTAAATTCCTCGAATACTTGTAAACCCCGCTGGAAAGGAGCTCGCGTTTTCTTTCTTCCACGGTTATTTCTGTAGCGAATTTCACCATACAGACGACCGCCACGATGGCCACTAGTATTATAATGCCAAGGATTATGCATGCTGCTTTCATTTTCTGGTAATTTTTGGGAATTACGGACATTCTGTTGACATGGTGAGAGAACCAGTGACAGAAGTGACGGATTGCACAGATTAAAGAGAAGGTCTTGTCTTTCGTCTGAAACGGATTTATGTGGGGTTATTTAAGCATAGAGAGTTGATAGAGAGTAAGAGTAGACGGTAGACACTAAAGGGCATTTATAGACCGGAGCTCGCATTGGAACCTTTTTCTTAGTCTTATCTTTTTCGTACTTAGCAGAACACTAGTTCGAGTATTAGGTAGTTGTTGTCTAAGAATCAGTATGATTACAAAATTTCTAATCGTCTCATCTTTCCTAATACGTCCTGCTAAGGAATAGAATTCTCTTCTATCGTTATATTTCCAAACCCACACAACCTAGGGCTCTTAAAGGCTAGAGTGAAGGATGTTACTGAACCAGCGAGATGCATTTTTAGTCTTATCTGCACTTTTCAACAGGGGTAAATCACGGGTCTCTTACGTCTCAAGAAATTAATGCCAGTCAGCATTAAAAGCTTGTCACAAGAACGAATTTTTTGAAAAAAAAACTTATTTTAAGAAGGATAGCTTGAGACGATCATGAATTAAAGTTCTCATCGGTAGCCCTATACTTCATTTAATTTAGAATTAGAAAACAGAACAACATTATATTGCGGCTCGTGAACTGTAATCTCTTTACAATTTGTACTAGAGTAACAATTGACGACACACCAATAAAGTGGCATTAAAACAATTTTATTTTGCGGCTCCCAGACTATTGTACTGTACTATTTGCTAGGTAAGAAATAGTTTCTGACCAGACGCAATATAATGTTATTGTGGTTTCTAATTCTAAATTAAATGAAGTATACTTTGCTTATTTCATATCCCCTAATATTTGACGTATTTGTCCTTTCGAGCCTCGCAGAGGTCATCGACCGGCCCGGCTCGTATTTAACAGCCCCGTTAATTAGTTCGGCATCGGATTGCTGTTTTATTGCGGGGGTCCAGCTCCGAAAGTAATGTGGTATTCTTTGGTCACTCACTACACTATCCAATTTGGATCGGCTTCGGTGCGCGTATTTGTAATGAATGGCTTTCCACCAATGATGTTCTACGCAGCTATTCTGCGAGGATGTCTGTTACCTCTACACGCTTAAACTGTGTTGAACCGATTTAGATGAAATTTGGTATGGAGATAGTTTGAAACCCAAGTTGATAGCAATAAACAAATTCTTTGCAGACGGAGTCGCGAACAGCTGCTAGTACTAGTAGTAATATATATATCACTGTCAATAAAATAAATACCTGTCTTCTATACGTTTGGGCAAAAATATTCGTAGATGAGATAGAACCTCTTATTATATATATATATATATATATATATATATATTTATTTTCTGTTCTTAAAATACAGCTACATGTCTCTCGTCAGGTCTGCAACCGACCTTACCCAAAGGCTCAGGCTAAAAACCAGCGCTGGACTGTCTGTCCAGCACATGCTGAGACGGGACCAATGGCCTCAAAAGTGTTTCTAAACTGTCCTTATACTTGTATTTTTTTTTGTGATTTGTAAATGTTTTGTTTATTTGTAAATGTTTTGTTATGTTTGTGTTGTGGCAATAAAGCAAATTCTTGTTCTTATTCTTATTCGGTTACGCAGAAGGAAATTAATTAACAAATTAGATACAAACTATGCCTGCCGTTTTTAAAAGCATTTTTGTATAAAATAATCTCGATATAATGTCACGGACAACTGTGAACTGTGACGTTGGTATAACAGGGGCTATATCACCGGCACCTTTGCCTTTGTAAAGTTTACAAATGGAGGCATCTCTCCAATCCTGCGGGATGACTTCACACTCCCATATTTTCAGGACGAGATCGAATAGCCTGTTACTTATGTGTGGACCGCTATATTTGAATAATTCAGCTGGTATACAGTCTATCCCGGGTGCTTTGGAATTCTTCATTCTCCTCAGCGCAGCCGTAAAATCATCAAAAGATGGAGGCACAGCCAGATCTTCAGCTACAGGCTCGAGAGAATCTATATATAACAAGTCAGTGGTCTGAGTACTGGGATTCAAAATTTCGTCAAAATGTTCTGCCCATCGGTGTAATATATCTCGCTTTTCAGTCAGCCGTCGAGACTTGTCACTGTTGAAAATTGGTGCTGTTTTTTTGGTTTTTGGACCAAAGACTCCTTTTAAACACTCAAAGAATCTACCAGATTGGTTTTTATCAGCATATGACTGGATTTCTCTGGCCTTGTCCACCCACCATTTGTCCTTAAGAGCACGCACTTTAACTTTAAGACTATGTTGAGCTTTCCTGCGATCAGAAATATTTTGCGACAGAAGAGTGCGCCTGTGCTCCTGAACGAGGTTCTTGATTTCCACTTCGGAGTCATCGAACCAATCCTGGTTTTTCCGCACTGGTTTTCCAACAACTCGTAAGGCACAGCTATGGAGATGCTTAGCGTATAAGCGCCAGCTATCATCAACAGAATCATCCTCTCTCCCTTCAGCCCCCGACATACTGGCAGCAAAAGCGTCATCTAGCTCGTCTATTAGTTGTGCGTTGCGGACTAGCTTTTCGCAACTTAACTTCGCAGGAACCTTGTGAGTTGCTCTACGGGGTGCTTTCAATTTAATCCTCAGTTTTGATCGAACAAGCCGATGATCGGTCCAGCCAAGGGCACCCCTCATTGATCGAGTGATCAAAACTTCACTGAGATCCCTCTTGCGTACCATCACATAGTCCAGGAGATGCCAATGCTTTGATCTGGGGTGCATCCACGTGGTCTTATACTTTTCTGGCAAGCGATAACATGTGTTCGTGATGACGAGACCAAATTCAGCGCACAAAGTGAGAAGATCAAAGCCGTTGGCGTTACATTTCCCAACTCCATGGCGCCCCAGAACTCCATCCCAAGCACCGAAATCCACGCCAACTCGAGCGTTGAAATCACCCAACAGAAGTATCCTGTCCGCCGCAGGTATTCTACCCATGACTTGACTAAGATCATGATAAAACTTAGCCTTTTCTTCATCCGGAGACGGCAATGTGGGGGCATAAACACTTATTAGGTGGATATACTTGTTTATCGAAATTTCAAGTCTAAGTGTAATAATTCGATCATTGATGCCCTTTGGTAGTTCTTGTAGCGTACATACTAGACGGTTTTTAATAGCAAAACCTACCCCACTGGCAGCTCTTTCAGAGCTTGGTTTGCCACTCCAGAAGTAAGTATAGCCACCAAGCTGTTCCCTAAGCTCACCACAGTCACTCAAATGTGTCTCACTTATTGCAGCAATATCTATGCTGTATCTACCGAGTTCTCTCGCTATCAGCGCTGTCTTCCTCTCTGGACATGAGTTCGCATCACCGTCCAAAAGGGTACGAACGTTCCATGCTCCAACTATTAGGTCTTTAGTTTGCACTTTGTTATTAGTTTGTGTTGCTGTATGTCTATTTTTTCGACCGCGTTAAGTTGGTGAACAAATGATCGCGGTTTACCTTAGGTCCATTTTGCATATTAAGTGGCAAGACCGTATCCCGAACACCGAAGTGCTGCGCCGCACCGACTTGCCAGGGGTAGAAGCGCTTATAATGAAGCAGCAGCTTAGATGGAGTGGCCACGTTCTTCGCATGGATGAGGGCAGATTGCCGAAGGCAGTGTTCTACTCCGAACTTGCCTGTGGTAAGCGCAGACAGGGTGGACAGTATCTGCGTTATAAAGATGTGCTCAAGCGTAACCTTATAGCTTGTGACTTACCGCCTGATTGTTGGGAGGAGCGTGCTCGTCAGGGACCGGAGTGGCGTCGTACTGTGCAGAAGTCCGTGGCCACATACGAGGAGAGGCGTCTAGAAGACCTTGACAATAAGCGTCAGTTTCGCAAAACTCGACCGAAGCCTTCTTACACCTACACGTATAATCCAGCAGGTCAACTTCACTGCGCACCGTGTGGTCGTATTTTCAAAACCAAGTTCGGGTTTGCGAGCCACATTAGGGCCCGGCATAGCCACAACTTGAATTGGACATAAGGGGAGTCGCCGTCGCCGGATACGGCGTGGACGACGATGATGATGATGATAACAAGGGCCAGGAATCATCCCAATATTTAAGAAAACACGCGTAATTAACCCAGCATTCAACACAAAGGCTGTAGACATACTTAATCCATTTTTAAGAGGATGACAAAGCGAAATGAAAATTAGCAATAACTGAGTAGTAAACAAGACAACTGCAACAATATTTATGACTGAATCCGGCCACGGTATAACTTAATGTCCTAACTTAAAACTTTTCTTACGTAACTTCATATTACAGTTCCGTATTCTCAAAGTCTCAGAGTTGAAATTTGTACGTCATTCATTTTAATAAATGCCTCATTTCCCTCCCTTAGTATTCAACAAAGATAATAGAAGAACTCGCAAAAAATATATGCAATCTTATTCCAATACATTAAGCTACAGTTTTCATTAAAAGTAATTTCGCCAGCTGTATATGTCCTCGTTACTGCAAACGTAGAAATGCGGTTGGCTGTCTTTTACTTGCGCCGTATTTCCAAATATTTAGGGTACATTTTTCAAGTGGCAAGTATCATCGGAAGTTTGTTTTAGTAGTGGTAGACCACAGAACTAACAACAACATTAAATAGAAATGACACTTGAGTTAAATATGTGAACATCACATTATGGGTAATTTTCTTTTTATTATTTTAATATTAATTTTAAATTTAGCCGAAAACTTTGAACATAAACTAACTATTAAGGCGTAGTAAGTAAGTTAAAGGCTTGGAGTGGTGTAGCAGTCTAGCGCAGCGTCTTGTATTGACGAAAACCCGGGTTCAATCGCCAGCATTTACTTTCAGATTTTTTCAATGTGTTTTAGAAGTAAACAGCATTATTAAAAAAAATCTTAACGGTAAAGCCGTACAATTAACTACAAAAATCAGAAACTAAAATTTCTGGAGTTATTTAATACTAGCTGTTGCCTGCGACTCCATCTGCGAAGTTGTCGTCTTCTTCTAACGCTATTCCGGGGGAACTATGCAATTCTCCGCCATAAAAAGTACCTACTTATCCTGTAATTATAGTAATTAAGGCCAAGTGCGAGTCGGACTCGCGCACCGAGGGTTCCGTACAAATTTATATGTATCTATGAACATCCTGTCTTAGCAGACCCCTGCTCCTAAGCAAAATGTGCGCAGTGTGGGATCATTGTAGATTGGTTACTGATATAGACAGACAGACAAAAAAAATTATGCTTTTCGCAATTTTTCCATTATCTGTGCTATAAGACCTTGCTTCGTACCAAATTTCAAGATTCTGAGTTCACGGGAAGTACCCTGTAGGTTTTGATTCCCTTGCGAGTTTCGAAAATTTGCGGAAATTTGCGTCATAAACGGCTGTATCTTTTGATTGCGTTGGCTTAGAAGTTTGTTTTTTTCACAGCTCCAAGGGACAGTAGATCTGAGTAGTTGATATAAATTTCAGCTTGATACCTCCACCCACCCGTTCCTGAGAAAAAGGGTCTTGACAGACAGACGGACGGACGGATAACAAAGTGATCCTATAAGGGTTCCGTTTTTTCTTTTGAGGTACGGAACCCTAAAAACATCCACACATCCATCCACTCCACCCGTCTCAAACAATACAATATTAGTAGGAGTAGAATTTCTATTTCACTTATTAATAGTTCTGTGGGGAGACCAATGAAGCGTAGATTTTTATTGTAGCCCGATGATTTCACGTTTTCTCATCTCTTTTGTTGGCAGTATTCTCTATGAGGTCGGGAATGTTAATGTTGACGGTACGCTGCGGCGGGATCTCGTAACGAATTGATATCAATTCAACAGAAATTAACTACATTTTGGGTCATCTAGTGATCGCAAAATGTAGCTAACAATATCTCCCATTTCAACTAAGTATACGAAGGGAAAAGCCCCTGTTGAATTAGCAGAAATCAAAATGGTGATACAAAATGAGTCTCTTACTCAGTTAAGGGGGTACCGTGTTTTTGGCGCATTTATTGCATTCATTTAAACTCGTGCTGTATCATTACTAGCAATGCTATAGTCCTGAAATTCATATGTAAGATATTTGAGGATTCACTCTAGCGACTAGTCTTTTTCGAAACACGATTATTTGTAGTTCGCTCGATAGAAAAAATACCAAAGTCGTCTCTAAAATATAAAATAAATTCGTAGTACGACGCTAATACTGCTCGGCAGGTCATGACTTTTAGAATGTTAATAAAACAAAATGTTTTCTAGGGCGTAGTGTTGCTACATTTTTAAAATATGTATTTGTTTTAGTAATAAGATGAAAATACCCAAAAACACGCGCAGTCCAATCAACCTATCTTGAGCCATTGTGCCTCCCCCACGCCCGAAATCGCCCACCCAAAATGGATTAGCGCGAAAAGCTCGGTAGGCCCGGTAGGCACTTAAGGTGTCCATGCATTAAGTTCGTTTCAGACTAATTTTAACAATTGAATTAACGCGTTATGTTGTCCAGCATTAGCTGAGTAAGAAACAATAATTTTGTATCACCATTTTAATTTCACCCGGATCCAGTGCAATCAATCAATCAATCAAAGTATTTATAGTGTGTGCCACAGGTGAATTATACAGGTCTTACAATTTATATTTATGTGTCTCTGTAACATGTCAAAGCGACATACAATTTATCTTATAAATAGAAAAGGTTTTCTGAGTTTAATTTATCATGACATTCATTACGACTCAATTCAAAGTTTTATATCAAATAAATTAACACTATAACTATAAATAAAATAAAACTAACTGAAACTAAATAAAATTAACAAAAGGTTCCCCCCGCGGCATGGACCCAAAGACACTGGCAGCATTACCTCGCTGTACAGCAATGCTGATACGTTGTGCGAGGTATCTGCCAGCTCTTCGGTCCCCTGTAGTGTCACAAAGCCGTTTACAAATATCTTCGTAAAGACTTTTTGCGCTGGAGCCCCACGGACCAAAGGTCTCAACCCCGAATGGAACAAAGTTGTATTCAGAGCCAAGACCTTTGTATTTGTTTTTCTTAAGTTTTTCTGCCGCTTCTGCTGCTGCACCAGCTTGATTTGCTGTTCCGCGGACGTGGGACGGAGCTAGTGTGTCTACACAAGTAGCGTCCCACACCAGCACACGACCCAGTTTCCACGGAATCAATGACATTCCGTCTGGTCTCTTGCCATCATCTCTGGCGATGCCCGATGGCTCCAGTAACGCAGGCACTTTGACGGTGGCAAGAGAGCGACGGATAATGTAGGATAATTTTCTTATAAAATAGGTAGTAGTCGAAGTTAATAATAACAATCTTAATAAGGTCGAATGGAGACTTTTAACATTTAAAATTAAATTAGGTAGGTTAGATTGGGAACTTCACACATACCGTTGAATTTCCTCGCAGGTATACCTATCGTAAAGCTCTTGATAAATTTTAAATGTAATTTCGCACGTGATTCCGAAAAACTCAGAGGCTACTTGAGGGGCTTTATAAAACTATTGTATTGTATAAACCCAAATAATGTTTAGACATATTTATTCAATAAATACAAAATGCCCACTCGTAGTTTATGTATTATGAACGCTGAATACAAAATTGTGTTTGAATTCCTTTCAGCTAACAATACAACAATTATTAGATCCTAAATTTTATAATAGTGTGTAGGTATATGCTTAATAAATATTTGATCAAGTGGAAAAAAATATATTGTGGAATGGAGATGGAACTATAAGCTTCCCTGTGTTTCTAGTATTGGCTTATCGACGTTAGTGGGAAAATCACATATGTTTTTTCTTACATACATGATTATTTCAAATATATTTAACGACGGCAGGGTTAGGATACCTATTTCTTTAAAAAAAGATCTTAAAGAATCGCGTGTCCTTAAGTTATATATCGCTCTGATAGCCCTCTTTTGCAAAATAAAAGTTGATTCCAAGTCTGCAGCAGATCCCCATAAAATAAGGCCGTATGAAATGATGCTATTGAAGTAGGAAAAATACACCAACCGTGCCGTCGCCACATCGGTTAGCTGCCGTATCTTTCTGACTGCAAACGCAGCAGAGCTTTTCGTAAAGGCTTAAGCTATGATAGTTTTTCTATTAAATTCGTTAAGTATAGGAACATATGTATTTAGAAAGGACAAACTCTACATATACAGGGTGTCCCGTAAGTAGTACGACAAACGGAAATGGGAGAGGTGGACAGGTCATCTACCAAATATCAAAAAATGATCTCCGTAAAAGTCGCACCGTTTTGGCGAAATTTCGATTTTTCTGATTTTTTTGCATTCTTTTTGATCGATCCAATTCACCTAACAACATCGTTGACAGTTAAGCTGTAGAGGGAGGGAAGACACGTCTGGACCGTATTAGCATTTTACAGCTTAATATTTTGCTAACGGATAATAGCGTTGTGACTAGAATATTAACACTGTTCGGTTTTTTAGCAAAATTCGAGACCTTTTAATCATAGTACTTAAGTATTATAGCGACTACCCCGCTGGAATCAATGCGCAAGCGCTCCGTACATGCATGACATATCAATCTCCGTTATGATAATTTAACGACATATATTGTAAAATGTCGGCTGTACCGAGGGACCCTTGTCTGGGGGCAGGAGACATAAATAAAAAAGTTTGTCGCCCCTCGAACACTTAATAGATGCATTGGAACTTTACTGATTCTGATAAGTAAACCTATCTACTTGGAAAATAAGAGGAAAAGCAACAATATAAAATCAAATGAATCTAAACAAAGCAAGACGGCAATTCTAATAAAAAGAATTGATTTGAATGTGTCTGACCTACAATCAAACGGTATTAGAGCCTGTCTAAGCAAAAATGTCGCGCACCCCTCTGAATCAGTTCATTTTGATCGCGGTATCCACTAAGTAGTATCCACTAAGTGGTACAATTATTGTACCTGGGGGATCGAATTAGGTGATCCTAGTGGATACCGCGATTTTGATGTATGCATGCAATTATTAATTACAACTCTGCATCTGTTCGAGTGCGTCGACTATTCTGTGAACTATAATCAGTGTGCAACATCACAATCGACAAATCGCATGTAAAATTCTGTGCGTAAACGCGGTGGTAAGATGCGTCATTTTAAATTAAACAAGCTCTACCGTACGCTGTTGAGTTGATTTGTGCAAGCAGCGTATACGTACTTAAAGATGAAATACTTCAAAAAATTATACTTAAATTCGGTTGTATTTTGTTTGTTTGTGTTTCTTATTCTTCCTTTAGTGCCGCTTCATTGTTGAACTTAAATCTTCATCCTTAAACCTCGTCCTGTCCATAGCCAGTTTAAATAGCTGTTCTACAGTCTTGATGCCGGTTCACTCCCTACTTATGTTACCAATACTATGGAAACATGACATTTTCGTCTCCTGACCTTACGTTTTCCGGCTATTTTGTCCATCATGGTCATTTTCGGAAGCCTGGTTATCTACTTATGTATCAACCAATTTAAATTTATTTTATTTTATTAGTAGCTGTTGCCCGCGACTCACGAAGAATACGGGTAGGTATACAGAAAATATATAGCCTACGACCTTAGATTATTTATACACTAGATAGAGCTTCGGCGGCATGAAAACGTCCCGAAAAGTATAAGCCAACAAGCCTACGACCTATATATTCCCAGACCTAAAAAGTTTCATAAAAATCGGTCATGCCGTTTCGGAGGAGTTCGATAACAAACACCGTGGCACGAGATTTTTATCATCACCACCAGCCTATATACGTACCACTGCAGGGCACAGGCCTCCTCTCAGAATGAGAGGGGTTGGGCCGTAGTTCCCACGCGGGCCCAGTGTGGATCGGGAACTTGAGATTTTTATATATTAGACATATTTCATTGTCAAGTCATGTTATAGTAAGGATGTTCCATTGATAAAAAACAGTCTATGAACGGCCTGTATGGGTACATAATACTTTTAATAATAATCTATACATATAAAATCCTTTGTCCTGACTGACGGATCAGCGCACAGCCTAAACCGCTGATCGTAGAGACCTGAAACTTGGAGGGTGTGTTCTTTGTATGACGTAGGCATCCGATAAGAAAGGATTTTCCGTAGTTCTACTTCTAAGGGGGTAAAAAAGGGGGGCAAAGTTTGTATGAGACATCGTGATTCCTTGGTCCAATCTACTTCAAATTTTGCATAAACATTCTTTAACAAAATTGATGGAAGACGTGACTCGTATTTTATTGAAATTCATCCCTTGACGGGGTCAAAAAGTAGTAGAAAGTTATTTTGGGGGTGATTTGCTTCGAAGTTGATATCAATACTCCTTAGTGCTTTTGATTTAAATTACATTTTATTTTGACACATTGTAAACGAAACGAAACTTCAAATATTGCAAACCATTTTTGTCTACGTTTGTCAACCACGTCTTGATCTGATCTCTGATAATAGCTAATTATATGTATTAAGTATTTGCATTTCACCAAGCTTTTGATTTTACAAGCGCAGCGTGGGACGTCCACCAACGAGATGGACGGACGTTTTGGTGAAGGCCGCAGGTTCAGGGTGGATGCAAGTCGCTTCCAACCGTAATGATTGGACGTCAATGAGGGAGGCCTATGTCCAGCAGTGGACGTCCTACGGCTGAAATGATGATGATGATGAAGCTTTTATGCGAGTTCAACCTTTTTCGAATAAAATCGAATTGAGTATTCAAATATCATTGTTGAACTCGCATAAAAGCTTGGTGCAATGCAAATACATATAAAATGCTTTGTCCTGAAGTCCTAAATGACTGACTGCCGGATTAACGCACAGCCTAAACCGCTGTATGTAGAGACCTAAAACGTGGAGGGTGTGTTCTTTGTATGACGTAGGCATCCGATAAGAAAGGATTTTCCGGAATTTCCACGGGATAAGGAATAATCGGGATTTATATATTTCATCAAGAGTGACCCTATGCCCATAACGAAGATTACTAAATTGTACAAATTGGGCATGCAATTAGACTATTAGAATATAAAGCGAATATAAAGAATTTTGAAAATTTCCACGGGATAAAGTTAAATCAGGATTTATATATGTAGGTACTCAAATCAACTGGACCATATCTCCGTAACTACAATTACTAATCTTTTCAAATACAGTATTAACGAAAATGACCATAACAACAAAAAAACTTATTGCAGGATTTTTGGAAATTCCTGTGGGATAGATAATCTCTGAAACTTCCGAGCCGATTAAAAAAAAAAAAACTTTTACCAGTAAAAAGTTACACTATCCTTTATTGACATAGGCTACTTTTTTCCGGGGAAATGCAAAATTCCCAAGGGATAGAAAAAAGAAAATTCAACTTCGGAGCTCATTTTAAAATGTCTTACACCAATAGAAAAGATGCACTGTCCTTGGTTAACATAGGATGCTTTTTTCCGGATAAATGCAAAATTCCCACGGTATAGAAAATAGTAAAATTAACTTCGGGGCTGAGTTTAAAAAAAAATCACCAATAGAAAGCTTCACTATCCTTTATTGGTATAGGCTACCTACTATTTATTCGGTAAAATGCAAAATTCCCCTGGGATATTAAGAAGTGAATTTCACTTCAGGGCTGATTTGAAAATTTCTTTCACCTATTAGTGAGTAGCTACACTAACCCTTACTTACATAGACTATTTTCTCCGTGAAAAATCAAAATTCCCACGGGAAAAAAATAAGTGAACTCAACTACGCGGCTGATTTTAAAAGTTCTTTTCTCGGGGAAAATGCAAAATACCCGCGGGATAAAAATAAGTGTAATTTTGCAAAGAATAAGGACAAATTTGTTGAAATTCCCGCGGGATAGGGAATAAACGGGATTTATAATATTCACTAACTGATACTCATGATGAAATGATAATAATGATGGATGTTGCCGGTGCCGGATTTTTGTTTTATACAATGAAAGAGATGAAGAAGCTTTACCACAAATTGGAATTCTACGCGGACGAAGTCGCGGGCAAAAGCTAGTTAATAACTAAAATCTAGGAAATATACATTAAACAGTTCTGATTTCTGATTTAAGACACATGCTGTCAATTGAACAGAATTGGTCAAAAGCAATAGCGCTCTTTTCACTCATCAACTCATTTAAAAAACCGGCCAAGTGCGAGTCGGACTCGCGCACGAAGGGTTCCGTACAATTATCTATAAAAATCACGTTTGTTGTAAGTATGGGCGCCCCCTTAAATATTTTTTATTTTAATTTAATGATTTATTTTTAAAGTCAATACATAATTAAATATTCTGTGAATATTTTAAGCTTCTACCTATTGCCGTGATCTATATCGAGCAAAAACGAGCAAAAAAATCACGTTTGTTTTATGGGAGCCCCTTTAAATATTTATTTTATTCCATTTTTTAGTATTTGTTGTTATAGCGGCAACTGAAATACATCATCTGTGAAAATTTCAACTCTCTAGCTATCACGGTTCCCGAGATACAGCCTGGTGACAGACGGACAGACGGACAGACAGACGGATGGTCGGACGGACGGACAGCGGAGCCTCAGTAATAGGGTCCCGTTTTTACCCTTTGGGTACGGAACCCTAAAAAATGAGTTGTATACGTAGAATTTTTATTGAAAACGCCCAAATTACATGAATTGAGCTTTACGGTGAAGGAGAACTTCGTGAGGAAACCTTGCATACACCTCAGAAGAAATTCAATGGTGTGTGTGAAGTTTCCAATCTACACTGGGAGGAGGCCGGTGCCCTGCAGTGGGACGTATACAGGCTGGGATAATGAAGATGAACATTTTTTTTTCTGAACATTTCATTCAATGTATACCTATCTATTTCATGAGTATACCTAATGATAGATTATTCGCTACGCTTCACGACCTCGCACAGCTCTGATGCGTGTACAATCAAAGCATCTCCATATATTCAAATGAAACGTCAGCCAGGACATTAGCGGGGGCTACGATTCATCACGGCGCTCCTCCCCGGCGATCAGAGCCTGCCGCCTCATTGAGCACGGCTCCGAGGGCTAGCCCGGCTGCGAAGAGGATGGTTCCATGTTTTTAAAGAAAGATTTAGTGTCCACGGTAGTTCTTTTGTAAAGTACTCTAGAATTGGGATGTACCAAAAAAAATAACCTATAGTTTTTATATTTTTTTTGGAAAGAATAGGATATTTTAAGATACCATTTTCATCGATTTTGAATTTGGTTGAGTATTTAATTTTTTATAATTTTTTTAAGAAATACGTTGGATGACGTCACAGTGAGAGAGCCACGTTCCATTGCCTACAATAATTCAAGCCGTACATAACATAATCTGTAGCACTACTGATTTGTCATGTCACTGTCAATAATACAAGCACGGCTTAGGGTCCTAAATGAACCATGACAAATAATTTTATTTATTTATCTTCTTTTAGCTTCGATTATTCCTGTTTGTTTAATGGTGAAATAGTAAATAGATATTTTTTACTAAAATCTGATATTTAAATTCTTTCATATTTACTTGTAACGTAGTAATTTAATAATTAAATTTGTAAAAATACATTGCGAGTATTGTATACATTTCGGACTTCATGATAAATGACAACTGTTTAAAGCCAGGTGCGCATCATGTGATTAAAGTTCTGTCTTTGTCACTCTTTGCTATTATAAGCAGAACAGCAAAATTTCAAACTGTCAATTTGCTTTAGAGTGTAGACCTGCTTTATATCTGCCTATGTGACGATTTACTGCAGGGGTCAAATGAAGGTCATTACTTAAATTTTCTTTATTTAATTCAGTTTATCATATTTCTGGAATCTGATTTCTGAAAACGATTCACAAAGCCTATTTCTCCAAACGGTTTTCGATTTATTATACGTTGTCAAAAATTGGGACATCCCAATTAGTTTTATAAGAATCGGAATTATTTCCAAACATCCCTGTCCATGACTATGCAATGGACAGGGATGTTTGGAAATAATTCCGATCCACATTGGCCATGTTGTACTTGAAAAAATAAAAAATACAAAAAGACTCCAAAAAACAACCTTGATCCGATTTTTGTGCTCTAGCGCAGAGTTTCTGAACAATTCGTCCCCCCAACTAAAACCGACGCTTTTAGCCTCTAAAAGTTAAAGTTAACTGAATTACCACCTCGTTTATAAATCACGTGTACAGTTTACTCTACTGCAAACTGTAAGGTTTTAGCCATAACTATGCGCGACCGGTAGACGGATTCTCAAATACATTGCATGTTTTGCCAGTTATTCATGGAACTGAGAGTGTGGCGAACAAGCAATGAACAGAGAATGAATGCGTATGGTCGTGTCCAGGCCGTTACAGCGTTTTGGGGTTGTTCTGGATGGAGGCACAGGGCTGCGGTAATCCAATGAAAACAGACATTAATACAAATTACTGGAGGGTGTCGGGTGTACGATTGAAATGCCATCGCTATCGGTTTGAGGCTTGGCGAGGAATTTGAAATACTCGTATGTTTAGCGATGATTTTTACAAGACGGCTGGCGAGTGCTGGAGTGTGGCCGAGGATCGTGCTCAGTGGCGTGCCATGGGAAACGCGCCTATATCCAGCAGTGGACGAGCATAGGCTGATGATGATGATGATAGCGGATTGTTTGTGTGTCTTATACCGCAGTCATCATCATTAGACCCCGTTATCAAGCGGGCAGTTTGGTGGCAGTTTAATTAAATCACGATTCATCATTTATTTAATCGTCAATAAAAAAATTGAGTAAAAAACCAATGCGCTGTAAAATTCAATAATAATTTATTATTATTATTATCCTTATCCATTATCTTTAGCCAAAAAAAAACAGTCATTTGATCAAATCCCTAAATCTGTTTTGAAATGACAAAATCAGCCAAAAAGGCAACTCTTATTTCACCAGATTTGTTTAGTGATTTGATAAAATCGTAGAAACAGAGGCCATATTGTCTAACGCGCGGGCGCTTGCCATCGCTCTCACCATCTCATTCTGTCATCATCTTTATAACGTTTGACAGAAAGAAATAGTGAATGTGAAAGCAAGCGTTCGCGCGATACACAATGCGGCCTCAGGTTAGTGAGTTGCCGAACCGAATTCGCCAAGTCAACTCGTTTTTTTTATGATAGGGGGCAACGAGCAGGCAAGTCGCCAATGGGCACCCACAACACAAGTTGAATTATAGATGCGTTGCCGAACCTTTGAGAAGACTCGTTTTCTGAGGATCCCCAAGTTGTACCGGCCCGGAAATACCGCTGCAAGCTGATTCCAAAGTTTCACCGTAAAATTTCCCATGACACTACGGTAGTGCCAAGTAAGGTAATAAATAAAAAATAAAACCTCCTTCAAAAAACATCCAAAAAACTATGAAATAATAATTGAACCGAACCGACCACAATAAGCATGAAAATATCTTTCTTCTAATCTGTTTGAAGTCGGTGCCTCAGCTCGAGTCAGCAGGAGTGGACCTAGTAATCTAACTTACCTAGGTACATACCTACGTGCAAACTGAAAGTTTCGGGAATACAAAAAATGGACCAGCGTAAACAGTTAAATGTAAATTTACTGTTTTTTAAAGTATTCTCCAAGCATATTTATACATTTTTTCATTCGCTTAGACCAATTATTGAAACAGTTATTCCACTCCAAAGATGTAGTCCCCGAAATGGCACTTATGAAGGTGTCCACTGCTGCTTCGAGTGACAGAAATCGCTGAACGCGTAGCTTATCTTTAATTTTAGGGTATGTATAGAAATCATTAAGACTACAAGTCGCGGCTGTATGGTGGATGGGTCATTAATTCGGCGTTATAATAGTCCAAATACTCATTTGTTTGACGAGCAGTGAAGTCGCTAGCGTTGTCGTGATGAGAACGATGCATCGGTTGGAGTTTACTATTTTGAGTATATCAACGATTTCAGGCAGACTATTTATAGTACATCAGTCTGCATTAACCGTTTTGCGATCCTCAAGTGCAATAGTCGCAACTTGCCCTGATTTCGAGACAAAAGTGGCGATCATCTTTTTCGCCGTGCTTCGGGAGCAAACAATCTTGGTCGGTCGCAGTTCGTTTTCGAACACCCAAACTCGTGATTGGATTTTATTTTCAAGTTCGTAAGCATGTATCCACGTTTCATCACCCAACACGATTTTATATACTGCGTTGGAAGTTCCTGTGTTAAACCTTTCTAAATTTATTCGGCACCAATTGACCCAAGCCCCCTTTTGTTCATCAGAAAGTTGGTGTGGGACCCAACGGGAAAATTGCTTTCTCACGATCAGTTCTGTTTGCAAGGTAGTTTGGATTTGACTCATTGCAATCCCTAAACATGACTGAATTTCACGATATGTGACATGACGATCTTTGTTGATCAGGTCCCGCACTGCATCGACATTTTCTTGAGGAACCCCAGATTTGGACCGCCCTTCACGAAAATCAACACTGAGTTTCACACGATCGCGGTAAAATTCGGAAAACCAGCGATACACAGAAGTCTTTCATGCAACTCCCTCCCCAAATGCATAAATCGTCCGATCAAGGCATTATTTTTGAGATAAACCACTTTTAAAATCATAAAAATTCATAGCTCTTAAAATTTTTCGCGTTACTTCAATTTTGGCGGCAACAACTCCGTTTTAAAAAACAATTACTAAAAAGTGTCTACTTTTTTTTTCAAACTGCCTGCTGTAATGTGTTGACAAGACCTCTATAGTTATAAAAAGGTTAAATTTGAAACACTATTGTACCATTAAATAATCGATTCCCGAAACTTTCAGTGCAGCCTAGTACTATCTATAGGGCTTCTACACCCCTGCTGGCTCGTGCTGAGGCACCGACTTAAAACAGATTAGAAGAAAGATATTTTCATGCTTATTGTGGTCGGTTCGGTTCAATTATTATTTCATAGTTTTTTGGATGTTTTTTGAAGGAGGTTTTATTTTTTATTTAAATTTTTTTATTTTTTGCTTTTTAGTTGTTTCCGTATAAAATAGATGCGTAGGATAAAATCATCAGTTTGACTTCGAAATAAGTTTATGTTGAAAATTTTACTTTTAATACTCGACAGGGTTATGTCGTTTTATTACAGAGTTCCATGATACTTTCTGAATGCAAATGCTCGACTTGTCACTGAAAATACTAAAATCGCTATACGTTTCTCTTGAATTTTTGAGGAGTTTCTTCAATTCCTCATGGATCCCATCATCAGAACTGGATTTTGGTAACAACGGGACCAACCTTGAAGCATGTGCTTTCAAACAACGAAAAAACTTTCCAAATCGATTCATAAATGACGGAGTTCTGAGGTAACACACGTTAAAAAAAAAAAAGAACATACAACCGAATTGAGAACCTCCTCCTTTTTTTGAAGTCGGTTAAAAAAAGGTTCAGACATGTTCAGTGATATAATAACGTCTCTACTAGCTGTATGCCTAACTAACAGTAAACCTTAGCGTGGTAAAGAAACTTGTTCTTACAGGGCCACATGTCACAGTCTCACTGCGACAAAATCCTGCTTTTTGGTGTTCCTAAATCTTGTTTTATAGCTTTAGCAGCGAAGCCAGTGTCTGCATCAGCTCCCCTCGCAGACAATCCATATAGATATGGACAATAAAACTGCAAATTGATACAAACGGGGAGACGGGGTGACAAGGACATGGGAAAAAAAATCGAGTGAATCGTGTTGACAAATTGTTGTTCGTCTATCCGTTCCAAAAATTTGCTAGCATAACCCTACTATCTACAAGGTGAAATCTAACTGGTATTTTATTTGATTGATACAAAATTATTGTTTCTAACTCAGTTAACGCTGGGCAACGTAATGCAATGCATTAACTCAAAATTGTTAAAATTAGTCTGATAATATTTAGGATGTTCATACTTAGTTGAAATAAAATCACATACTCAATGTAAGGACACCTCAAATTAAGTAAGACTAATTAAAACAAAATAATGAGTTTGTGCATTATATAGTCCAGCATTAACTGAGTAAGAAACCATTTTGTATCACCATTTACATTTCACCCTGTATATCCATTCTACGCATGAATAAATGTATTGAGGTTAAAATATTGCGCTCAAATGCTTCGTCTATTCACTGATAGATACTTAGATAAAACTTTTATTTGGTAATGCAAGCACACAATCAAGATTACAGAGACCGATAGAAAAAGAAAATAATGACCGAGTTAAAAAGCGTGGAGTTTTGTCAAAATTAAACAAATTCTTAAGCCAGCTAAAAATATCCAAAAAAGAATGCTGTCCTATATTTCCATGTATTTTTGGCCGCCCTACTCGTCTCCTTCCGGCGTAGTGACGTCACACCGGAAGTCGTTCGCCGGAAATGCTGCCATTTGCAATTTCTCCGAAAACTACACTTGTACGGGAACGTTTTATTTTCGAAGGAGATAAGGTTTTTTACTAGTGACAAGTTTAAGTTAGTCTTACATCTATGAATGTTGTTATTTTATTAGTTTAGATAAGATGAAATTCAGAAGAAGTCAGTTTTAATTAATAAAGTATTTTGAATATAATTTGTAATAGGGATGGTGACGCCATTAAAAATAATACTCCAGTAAAAAATCGCTTTATTTTAGCTCTGAAAACCAGATTAGTTTTCTATTAACTAACTGCAAAATTTGATTTTTTGTTGCTTTAAAACAACTAAATAGTTAAGTGACTCATGATTTTAAATAAGCAAAACGCAAATTAATTCCTCATTTTAAAAAGAAGACAAAGATTACCTTACATAAATAGTATGACTAAATTTATTGAATCTAAGAATACAAATATTAAGAAAAAATAACAATGAATAAAACTTAACTAATAAACTGAATATTTAACTTAAAAACTACTAAGTAGATTAAGTCTAAACTAAATTAAGGCATAAAACCGGCCAAGAGCGTGTCGGACACGCCCAAGATAGGGTTCCGTAGCCATTACGAAAAAATCAAGTAATATTTTTCTAAGGATTTCGTATGTGTACGGAATCTTCCAAGTTAGGTATCATCAATACTTTGAAAAAAGCTCGTATCTCAAAATCTTTAATCTGGCAAAGTGAACTTTATTACGCGCATATCAAGGTTCAGTTTTGTTCACATGCTGATTTGAGATACGAGTTTTTCAAAGTAGTGACGGTATGTTTAATACCTTAGGCTACTATTTACTCTTAAACTACAAATAATTCCCAAGCAATCTTAGCCGCTATAATTTTCCTTGTAAATTTAATATATTTACTACCATTTTGAATTTTTTCAAATTTTTCCACCCAACAGTTTAGATTTTAGAGGGGGGGGGACGGTCGATTTTAATGAAATTTTTCACTTTAAAGTTGAATATTTCGCAAACAAATCACTGAATACAAAAATCATGTAAGCAACTCCGCAATGGTTTTAAAAGACCTATCCAACGATACCCCACACTACACGGTTAGTCGAGAAAAAAATAATCACCCCCACTTTACGTCTATGCAGGTACCCTAAAAAAAATTTTTTAGTTTTTTTTATTTAACCACTTTGTCAGCGTGACTAATATATATATTCATGCCAAATTACAGTTTTCTAGTACTAACAGTCTCTGAGCTTAGCCGCGGACAGACAGACGGACAGACATGGCGAAACTATAAGGGTTCCTAGTTGACTACGGAACCCTAAAAAGGCCCCGTGGCATCGTACCCAAAAGGCTGGCATGACAGCATTATCGTTGAATGGCGATAGCGATTCGTTGAGAGAGATAGATAGCTGCCAGCCCTTTGGTCTCCAGTGGTGTCGACCAAACGCTTTTGCACTTCTTTAATCAAGTTTAAATGTTTGAATAAATAAATAAATAAATAAAGTTGTGTGCGCCGGGACCCCAAGAATCCAGAGTCTCAAAACCGACAGCAACAAAATTGTAAGCGGAACCGAGACCCTGGTATTTTTGACTTCACGTGAAACACAGCCACGCCTACACGAAATACATTTATGTTATTCGAACAAGTTAATTAGCAAACTAACGCTTAATTCCTTACATAATTTACTCGTACTAACCATAATTAAACCATTTCGATATTACAAGCTGGCAAAAAACCTAGCATTTAAAACATCATCGTCATGGCGCTCAAAAACAATAACTGTCATTATCTTTTGTCTATACCCTCTTCTGTGGCCTGTGGCTTCGCGCCAATATTAGAGCATCAAACCAACTGGAGAGGTCAACAACGGGTTTACGACTAAGAGATACTGTGGGCGAACAAATTAAACGAAGATAGGTATAACATACTTGATGTTTATTGAATCACAATTATAAAGCAACTGACTAGGCTCTGCTGTAAGCATTCGATACAATATTTTTAAATTCAAATTCAGCGCTTGGGTGCCAGTAATAATATCAATGCTTGCAATGGAGTTTACTTTGCAGTACCCACAGCCAAAAGCACTAGACAAGCGATCATACTTACTCATAATCATAACAGTGTGTTGAAGCAATGTAATCGAGAAATGCTTTTGACGTGTGGTATTGTCCAATGTGCAGATTTTTATCTAGAAATGAGTGCGTAGGAATAGCTAGTCGGATATATCCTCATGCGGTCGAACTTTATGGTGTTCCCTGGCAGGAGGCCCTCAGGAAGCATAAAGCTCAAAAGCACAAACAACAACAACACAACCAGGGCAGATAAGTACATCCCAGCAGAAGCCCTAGTAGTAGTAGTAGTCTAGGGAGTCAGACAGGGGGTTTTCTATGAATATTTTTTGACTAGCTGTTGCCCGCGACTCCGTCTGCGAAGAATAGGGGTAGATATAAAAGATAGCCTACGACCTATTCTCAGACCTACCGAATGTGGAGAAAAAGTTTCATGAAAATCGGACAAGCCGTTTCGGAGGAGGTCGATAACAAACACCGTGACACGAGATTTTTATATATTAGATAATTTTTGATACATATTTGTTTTAATAAGTAAGTTAGTTTAATTTCGTTTTATTGTGTTGTGTTTTGTTGTATTAAAATTGTACTTATTGTTTTATTGTGATAATAAGATTAAATAAACATACCAGGTACTCAGTTTCTTCTCGATATCGGCGAAATTTAAAAGGTTCAATTGCGAATTCTATGGAGTACGTATTACGCCTCCAGTTCGTTAAATACTTCAAGCCTGCGGCGTACTGCCAAGCGTGACAATTAAAAAGCTGTTAATGGTTAGAATAACAAATGGCGGGGAGGGGGCGATTGCGGTTGTTTTTCTTTAATAATGCGACGAATGACAATTTGTATGAAGCGTCGTTTGTTTGTGTTTGTGACAGCCCTTTTTAGTGAAAAAATAAATGATTGCAGCGAAATTATTTATATATTTATAATTTTATCATATTTATTATAAATATAACTTTAACTTAGTTTCATCAGAATTATCTTCTGAGGTTAATTTCTGTAGAAGAATAATTGACTCAGAAGTTATAGGTACTATCTTTGATCATTTATAACTGAAGATACACATTGCCGAACAAAATCCCCTTCAAAAAGTGTCCGAACTTTTTTATTTGTTTGCATAACAATTAAAATCATCACCTACACAGAAATTTGAACCTAGTCTTTACTTCATTACAGTCGAATTTCAGTTGACACTTGACAGCTAAACTTGAAAATTTCACGCAACGTACTGAGAAAAAAGAAGGCCACTTTTATCAAAGTGGCGCTCATTTGGCTCGGACATTTTCGGGCGCGCGACTGTGGATCTACAGTTATAATTGATCAAAAAATAAACTATCTCAGATGGGGTAGGCCACTTGCCACTGTTCGTATTTTAGCCGTGTAATGCAAATCGGGTGAAGCCGCTTATACTCGTATATGCTGATTTGCATTACACGGCTAAAATACGAACTGTGGCAAGTGGCCTAGGGTGGATTTCATCAAGAAAATTTTCACCATACATTAAAATCCTTGACTGCACTGTACAGTATTCCACCTCTGTACCTCTGTACTGTACCTCTTGGTTTTAAAAAAGTCATATTTTTACATTTGGCCATTTTTATTTTAAATGGCGCAGAAAACTTTTTTAAATGAAGAATATTTGATTTTTTCTTACTCGGAATCACACAATCAAACGTACCTATTTAATTCAAAAAGCCGCACTGTTTTCTTCTCTAACGACTATAAGCAGGATCCCCAGAAAAACAGTTAAAATAATGTAGTTAACAAAGTTACTATCTTAAGTTACGCTGCAGTTATTTTGAACAGTTTAATTGCTGTCTCAATAAATGATATTGATGGTCTCCCAGACCCTCGCAGTTTATGACGACGGCCGTTAAGGTCCCCCTAAAATATAGGGCTCCATTACTGTTACCCGATTTGGCGAAGCATTTTGCTGATTGCCAAGACGCTGTTTTGAAGAGTTTCTAACGAAATTAAATATAACAATCTACAATCACGTCGCCCAATAATAATAATTCTTTCCAAAATATATATTTGCGGACAAGTATGTGGCAAGTCCTCTAAGCAGCTCTAGTTCGCAATTTGAATCTAACGCTACGATTTCCCTTATGTTTTTTCTCAAACATGCTATGAAATATTGACGTTATGTTCCTTATAATACGCCACGAAGTGTCACGTTGCAGGTGCAGGTGCAGCCGGTGGTGGGGGACCGCCTAGACGAGAGGTCAATAATGGAATTTCATACAACTTTGCAGGCCAAGGCCAGCAAAGTGATCGTCTATTGTTTCATACCATGACGTTTATAGGTCTATGGCATCATAGCATTTAGCCATTAAAAAAAAATTTATTAGCAATATTTGCGTTTTGGTTCATTAAGACATTCTGCCAATACGCTTATTTAAGGTAAGGTAAGATGATGATGATGATGGTGTGATGATGATGGTGATGATGATGATGATGATGATGATGATGGTGATGATGATGGTGATGATGAGATGATGATGGTGATGATGAGATGATGATGATGATGTTGTTGATGATGATGGTGATGATGATGATAGTGATGATGATGATAGTGATGATGATGATAGTGATGATGATTATGATGATGATGGTGATGACGATGATGTTGATGATGATCATTATGGTGATGATGATGATGGTGGTGATGGTGATGCATGTTTGAGAAAAACTCTATACAAGCCTTGGCCACGAACAGGGATTGCCGGCCTCGTATCTCTAGATGGCCTCGTTAACACTCGGCCATCTATAACTACTCGGCCGGCAATCCCCTATTTCGCGGCCGCTGCAGTAATGTACTATTATACATTACTACTTTTTTTGCTTGTGTTGCCCGCGACTCCGTCCGCGAGAAAATGGGGTGTAAAAAACAGCCTGCGACCTATTCTCAGACCTACCGAATAGAGATAAAAAAGTTTCATAATAATCGGTGAACCCGTTTCGGAGGAGTTCGATAACAAACACCGTGACACGAGATTTTTATATATTAGAAGAAAATAATCTGTTTTGTTTTCATTTCAACTTCGGTTCTAATAGAACGACTTCCATAACATCTCTAGTCCCAACCTCGCATCCTTCTATCTCATAGGATGAGGGCACGAGAAACAGCTAGTCACTACAGGAACTTTGTATGCTTATACACTCGTACCACTGTAGAGAAGCAACCGCGAACGCGCTATATAGACCATTTTTATGATTTATGAATCGGGGGAGCATGATAAGGGAGAAAAATCCGCCGTCGTAACTTTTATGTAGCTGTATCTCCTTTGTGTATTCTGGGTACAGTCTGAGAACTAAGTATATTGCGAAGTTGAGGGACGTTACTTACCAATATTTCATGAACAATCGTATTAGAAAGAAAGAAAATAAGTATAGTTAAAACTAGCATCTGTCGGCGCAGAATCCAAATCTGTGGTAAAGTCAAAGTTAATATCTATATTTAAGCTACAGCAAGCAAATTATGAAGGCAATTATCCGAACCGGTGGTAGATTTTTTCGACATCCATAAGAGCTTCAATTGAAATATTTTAACTTGACTTGAGTTCTCTGCATGTCTTTCATCCAATTGGGATGTACCAAAAAAAATAACCTATAGTTTTTATATTTTTTTTGGAAAGAATAGGATATTTTAAAATACAGTATTCATCGATTTTGAATTTGGTTGTGCATTTAATCTATATATATAAAATTCTAAACTGACTGACTGACTGACTGTTGATATATCAACGCACAGCCCAAACCACTGGACCTAGAGACTTGAAATTTTGCAGATAGATTCCTTATACAATGTAGGCATCCACTAAGGAAGGATTTTTGGGAATTCCCACGGGAACGGGAAAAAACGGGATTTATATATTCGATTCCGAGTGACCGTATCTCTGTAACTATAATAACTAGACTCTTCAAATTTGATACACAAGTAGGTATTACATTAGTTAAAATATCAATTTCAGGATTTTTCAAAATTCCTACGGGATAAGGAAAAAAACGGGATTTATATATTCAGTTCAACGGAATCCTATGAACTAAAATTACTAGACTCTTCAAATTTGGCATAGAAGTAGGTAATTATAATAGTAAAAAACAATTTTAAGGATTTTTGGAAATTCCCACGGGATAAGGAAAAAACGGGATTTTTCGTTTTACTGGTCGTAGAAAGCAAAAATTCGGCATGTAGGTTGCTTGGGGAGTGTAGAGGAGCATAGAGAGAGGACTATCCAAAATTCCCACGGGAACGGGAAAAAACGGGATTTATAGATTCGATTCCGAGTGACCGTATCTCATTAACTATAATAACTAGACTCTTTAAATTTGATACACAAGTAGGTATTACAATAATTAAAACATTAATTTCAGGATTTTTCAAAATTCCCACGGGATAAGGAATAAACGGGATTTATATATTCAGTTCAACGGAATCCTATGACCTATAATTACTAGACTCTTCAAATTTGGCATAGAAGTAGGTAATTATAATAGTGAAAAACAGTTTTAAGGATTTTCGGAAATTCCCACGGGATAAGGAAAACACGCGATTTTTCGTTTTACTGGTTGTAGAAAGATGAAATTCGGCATGTAGGTTGCTTGGGGAGTGTAGAGGAGCATTGAGAGAGGACTTTCCAAAATTCCCACGGGAACGGGAAAAAACGGGATTTTTCGTTTTACTGGTCGTAGAAAGCTGAAATTCGGCATGAGGTTGCTTGGGGAGTGTAGAGGAGCATTGAGAGAGGACTTTCCAAAATTCCCACAGGAACGGGAAAAATGGGATTTTTCGTTTTACTGGTCGTAGAAAGCTGAAATTCGGCATGAGGTTGCTTGGGGAGTCTAGAGGAGCATTGAGAGAGGACTTTCCAAAATTCCCACGGGAACGGGAAAAAACGGGATTTTTCGTTTTACTGGTCGTAGAAAGCTGAAATTTGGCAAGTGGGTTCCTTGAGGAGTGTAGAAGAGAATAAGAGAGGACTATCCAAAATTCCCACTGGAACAGGTTGCTTGGAAAGTATAGAGGATTGTGAGAGGACTTTCCAAAATTCCCACGGGAACAGGAAAAAACGGGATTTTTCGTTTTACTGGTCCTAGAAAGCTAAAATTCGGCATCTAGGTTGCTTGGAAAGTATAGAGGATTGTGAGAGGACTTTCCAAAATTCCCACGGGAACGGGAAAAAAACGGGATTTTTCGTTTTACTGGTCGAAGAAAGCTGAAATTCGGCATCTAGGTTGCATGGAGAGTGTAGAGGAGGATTAAAAGAGGACTTTCCAAAATTCCCATGGGAACGAGAAAAAACGGGATTATTCGTTTTACTGGTCGTAGAAAGCTGAAATTCGGCATGTTGGTTGCTTGGGGAGTGTCGAGGAGGCGACTGAGAGAGGACTTTCCAAAATTCCCACGGGAACGGGTAAAAACGGGATTTTTCTTTTTACTGGTCGAAGAAAGCTAAAATTCGGCATGTAGGTTGCTTGGGGAGTGTAGAGGAGCATTGCCACTTTCCAAAATTCCCACGGGAACGGGAAAAAAAACGGGAGTTTTCGTTTTACTGGTCGTAGAAAGCTGGAATTTGGTATGTAGATTGTTTAGGGAGTGTAGAGGAGTATTGAGAGAGGACTTTCCAAAATTCCCACGGGAACGGGAAAAAACGGGATTTTTCATTTTACTGGTCGTTGAAAGCTGGAATTCGGCATGTAGATTGTTTGAGGAGTGTAGGGGAGCATTGAGAGAGGACTTTCCAAAATTCCCACGGGAACGGGAAAAACGGGATTTTTCGTTTTACTGGTCATAGAAAGCTGAAATTTGGCAAATGGGTTCCTTGGGGAGTGTAGGGGAGCATTAAGAAAGCATTTCCCGAAATTCTTACGGGAACGGGAAAAAACGGGATTTTGCATTTTATTGGTTGTAGAAAGTAAAAATTTCAAATTCATAAATTTATACTGTAAGTAGGCCGCAAAGGGCTCTTTAACCGACTTCAAAAATAGGAGGAGGTTATGCTTTCCATTTTATGTATTTTTTTATGTAGGTATGTTCACCGATTTCTCGGTCAATTTTGGACCGATTTAAAAATTCTTTTTTTATTCGAAAGAATATAATATACTCCTGAGATGGTCCCATTGTCACGCAAGCAATCTTGCTTCATGCTTGCTTGCATGCTTGCTTGCTTGCCTGTATGCTTGCTTGCTTGATATCTTGGTCATTTGGAATTCTCATGGTACACGCGAGCGAAGCCGCGGGCAAAAGCTAGTTTTTTTATAATTTTTTTAAGAAATACGTTGGATGACGTCACAGTGAGAGAGCCACGTTCCATTGCCTACAAAAATTCAAGCCGTACTAACATAATCTGTGGCACTACTGATTTGTCTTGTCACTATCAATAATACAAGCACGGCTTAGGGTCCTAAATGAACCATGTCAAATAGTTTTATTTATTTATCTTCTTTTAGCTTCGATTATTCCTGTTTGTTTAATGGTGTGATAGTAAATAGATATTTTTTGCTAAATCTGATATTTAAATTCTTTCATATTTACTTGTAACGTAGTAATTTAATAATTAAATTTGTAAAAATACATTGCGAGTATTGTATACATTTCGGACTTTATGATAAATGACAACTGTTTAAAGCCAGGTGCGCATCATGTAATTGGGATGTCCCAATTTTTGGCAATGTATAATAAATCGAAAACCGTTTGGAGAAATAGGCTTTGTGAAGCGCTTTCAGAAATCAGATTCCAAAAATATGATAATCTGAATTAAATAAAGAAAATTTAAGTAATGACCTTCATTTGACCCCTGCAGTGAATCGTCACAAAGGCAGATATAAAGCAGGTCTACACTCAAAAGCAAATTGACAGTTTGAAATGTTGCTGTCCTGCTTATAATAGCAAAGAGTGACAAAGACAGAACTTTAATCACATGATGCACACCTGGCTTTAAACAGTTGTCATTTATCATAAAGTCCGAAATGTATACAATACTCGTAATATATTTTTACAAATTTAATTATTAAATTACTACGTTACAAGTAAATATGAAAGAATTTAAATATCAGATTTTAATAAAAAATATCTATTTACTATCACACCATTAAACAAACAGGAATAATCGAAGCTAAAAGAAGAGAAATAAATAAAACTATTTTGTCATGGTTCATTTAGGACCCTAAGCCGTGCTTGTAATATTGACAGTGACAAGACAAATCAGGGGCAATACTACAAAATTCAAAGTTCGTATCGTATCATCCCTCTCACTCTCGTGTCAAATCATATTAGCGTAAGCGGGACGGCATGAAACGAAGTTCGAATTATGCACTTCGTAGTAGGGTCTCAGTAGTGCCGTGGTAGTGCCACAGATTATGTTATGTACGACTTGAATTTTTCTAGGCTATGGAACGTGGCTCTCTCACTGTGACGTCATCCAACGTATTTCTAAAAAAAAATATAAAAAATATATACTCAACCAAATTCAAAATCGATGAAAATGGTGTCTTAAAACATCCTATTCTTTCCAAAAAAAATATAAAAACTATAGGTTATTTTTTTTGGTGCATCCCAATTAAAGTTCTGTCTTTGTCACTCTTTGCTATTATAAGCAGGACAGCAACATTTCAAACTGTCAAATTGCTTTAGAGTGTAGACCCGCTTTGTATCTGCCTATGTGACGATTCACTGCAGGGGTCAAATGAAGGTCATTACTTAAATTTTCTTTATTTAATTCAGTTTATCATATTTCTGGAATCTGATTTCTGAAAACGATTCACAAAGCCTATTTCTCCAAACGGTTTTCGATTTATTATACGTTGTCAAAAATTGGGACATCCCAATTCCATCCAGTCGTTTTAGCGTCAAGAAGTAACAAGCAAACACAGGCAACACTCACGACCTTCGCATTTATAATATTAATAAAACGAAAGTGTTATAAAACAAAAATCTAGCCATTTGTAATATCAGAAGCGAATCTCAGTCACCCAACTTACTGGCGAAATGAAAAACTGTCATGTCATAACTTAGGCCGCTACTCGACCAAGTAATTCCTTCACGTTTCACCTCTATTCCCATTCCGTTAAGGTTGAAACTGAAGGCATTAATAAGTCGGCTAAAAGATACTTATACTTATGAATGTTCCCGCGAGAACCACTTTACTTGATTAATCCGAAACATTCGCTGTTTCGATTTAGTTGCATACAAAGTATACAGACTTAGGATTAAGTAAGTCATATTTTCTAAGGGGATGCCGCAATACCTTTGATCTCCTAAACTAATTAACTAACCCTGATTATGGGAAGGTCAAAAAGGCGTGTACTGATAGATAAGTATTAACAACATTTTATAATATAGGTAATTCGATTTAGGTAGGTACAGTCAAGGGCAAAAATATGTATACACTTTAGTACCTTGTCTATTTTCGTCATATTTGAACTGCCATATATGAACTGTCACAGTGGTTAAAGTGACAAGGTACTAAAGTGTATACATATTTTTGCCCTTGACTGTACCTACTAAAGAAGTAAAATTTCTATTACTATTTTATATAGGTAGAATAAACCTAACCTTTTTTTTTTTTTTTTTTTTTTGGTGTGGAAAATGCACCTTATGCATCTCCCCGTTCAGGGAAACGGGGAGTATGTGGGGCTCTCCTCTCAACAGGCATACCCACTAACGACCACACGGATTCCCTTATTTGTCATTGTGAACGCCACGGGAGAATAAGAGACACCGCGGCGCCCACTGACCACCCCGGGATGGGGCCCCTCACTGACACCGTTTAGCGCGGGTTCGGTTCTCCCTGCCCTCCCCCGCTGGTGCCGGATTTTTTATAGAGGTTTACTCCTCATAGCCCCCGCAGCGGCCCACGTTCCCGGCGCCTACGGGCCGGGGTTACGTGCCCTCACGTCGGCTTTCATGTCCTCGTGTCCCACTCTGCAAGCAGAGCGTTACAGAGCACATGATCGCTTCCGTCCCCATCGGCACCCCAAGGCACCGCCCTCTGGATTTTTTATAGAGGTTTACTCCTCGCGGCTCTCGTCTTGAAAAAGACAACAGCCCACGTGTCCGACGCCCACGGGCCAGGTTACGTGCCGTCCGGGAATGACCGAGGTCATCCCAAACCGCGGTCGGGACCCTTACGGATCGCACCGCTTCGACGGCAAGCTTTCGCCTGCCGCCCGCGTGAGGTTCACCCTTGCCGTTCTGTTGCTCGAGCCACAAAGCAATTACTTGGTTTAGGCTCACCTCCATCCCTCACCCCCAAAGCTAACCCTCCCCATCAGGTGTTTGGCGCCTTCAGGCGGGTTGCAGAGCGGAGAACCTTTCGGTAGCCCAGGCCGTGTGACCAGCACGGCGGGGATACTTACTAAGCCCAAGGTTGCAGAGCCCCATTTTTTGTTGCCTAATCCTTCCAGCTACCGAACGCCTGTCCCTCCTACGCTATCCCTCCCCATATAGGGCGTAAGCAACATCCAGGCGGTTGCAGAGCGGAGAACCTTTCGGTAGCCCAGGCCATGTGGCTAGCACGGCGGGGATACTTACTAAGCCCAAGGTTGCAGAGCCTCATTTTTTGTTGCGATTCCTGTCAGTTACCTTACGCCCGTCCTCACAAAATATATACATAAGATACATAATGGCTCATAAAATACATATATACTTATCCCCCCCAGTCAGTCAGTCAACCCCACAGGCCATGGGCCCAACCGCTACTCTTCTCCCCCTTAACCACTAGGGTTAACAGGGGAGAACCGCAGCGGTCGTGCAGCCCGGATGGTAGTAGGTCAAATTACTACCGCCCAGGCACATGTGGAGATGGCTGACCCCCCACCGAGGCTCCCTCTCGCTTTTCCCTGCTCGGGCCACAGAGCAGGTACTAGGTTCAGGCTCACCTCCAGACTTCCGTCCTCCTCAAAACCCCAAGGCTATCCCTCCCCATCAGGCGTTTGGCGCCTCCAGAAACCTGCCAGTCCTTGAACCTTTCGATAGCCCTGGCCGTGCCCGCGGCAGGGCTAGGTACTCAGAACAAGGTTACAGTATACCCTTTAGCAACCGAACGCCTATCCCTCCTATGCTTTCCCTCCCCATATAGGGCGTAAGTAACATCCAGGCGGTTGCAGAGCGGAGAACCTTTCGGTAGCCCAGGCCGTGTGGCGAGCACGGCGGGGATACTTACTAAGCCCAAGGTTGCAGAGCCTCATTTTTTGTTGCGATTCCTGTCAGTTACCTTACGCCCGTCCTCACGAAATATATACATAAAATACATACATGGCCCATAAAATACATATATACATATCCCCCCCGGTCAGTCAGACAACCCCACAGGCCATGGGCCCAACCGCTACTCTTCTCCCCATTAATCACTAGGATTAACAGGGGAGAAACGCAACGGCCGTGCAGCCCGGACCGTCTGGGCATGATGGCCGGGCACATGTGGAGATTGCTGACCGCCCCCCCCCCTCCCCCCCAGTCGGATATTAGCCACCGGTAAGATAATGTACGAATACATTAGCTTACCGTTGTTGCCCAGGGTGCACCGTCCCAGGCGTTACCCTTCCCCACCCCATGAGGCCTACGCCTCGGATAGAAGGGAGTGGTAACGCCCGGGCACTCGAGGAGGTTTCCGACTTCGCACCCCAGAATAAACCTAACCTAACGCAATGCATATTAATTAAAATTAATGATAATCCTTGAAAGTTTAATTCTTGAGTAAATCGAATTATATGAAATGAGCATAATGCCAAATGTTACAGTTAAATCAAAATATAGTTACTTGTTATATTTATCGAACGGCAGCCCATTAAAGATTCTTCTCTAGCTCTAAAACATCTCGTTGATATTATCATGTGTACTGCCTGTCCTAATTTACAATGGTAAAACATGGTCATTGACGGAGTTACAAAAGACCAAATAAGGATGTTGACACCACCAATCAACTGACGTACTTTTTATGAGCTGTCAAAACACAATTCTCCCATAGAGTTTGAATGGCAATAGCAACTTATGACGTCACTTGTTCGCCAACTCAATCAACTATTTATTTGTTTTAAAGGAACGAAAATCTAATTTTGCAGCTAATCGAAAAATAATCTGGTTTTCAGGGCTAAAATAAAGCGTTTTTTTACTGGAGATGTGTCTCCGTATTATTTTTTAATGGCGTTATCGTCCCTATTGTAGTTTCGCCAAAGAGCAATGGCAGTATGCTTGGGGTGACGCGGGTTGACCGGATCCGAAACATTTGGTTGGTTCTGGAGGTTCGTTGGATTGGCTCTGTGTGGAGGGAACTTCACACACCCTATTTACACCCTAGTTTCTTCGCAGGTGTGTACAGGTGTTGTCACGATGTTTTCCTTTACCGTAAGCTTATGGTAAGCTTAATTTGAAATGTAATTTGACAAGCTTTTATTTAAGTTGCCGTGTTAGTAAGGTATACTCCCCTGAGTTATCTTAAAAGCCGAATTTAACACATTTTCTGGTGTTCGGATTTACTTCAAATGATATAACTACATAATATGTAAGGTGGACGACGATGCTAGTGCATACAGTCAACAAAAAAACTTTTTTTATATTATTTGAAGTACAGTGGGCTGCAAAAGTGCATGGACAAAGCAAAACAAAAATCCTATGAAGGTAAAATGAGTGCCAGTAGCTACCATATAAGCCGTACTAGTTCAACCGGATCTTACTAGATGGCGTTGTAATTATCATTCAATGAAAAAAAACTTTCGCTCGGAATCTTCTTTCTTCTTCACAATTAATATTAATTTATAAGTATTGTAATAATTCGTCATGTCAATGTTTAGCAATTATTTTGCTTTTTGTAGTTTTTCGGAATCTGTAACATTGATACAGACACGCAGAACATTGCCAAGTATGAAATCTAACAAAAACATTTTTCTTAACCTCAAGCCGGGGGGGATCGAACCCTATTTACTCTGGCCAGCCAATGCATCCGTTAGCATCTTCGCCCGCTCTCTTAGCCACTCGGCTATGGAGACATTATAACAACTGGTGAAACTAATAATCTTATATTTTACTTAATCTTTGCATCCTTGTCTAGTTAATGCGTATAGATTAGATACAGATAGATAGATTATGTTTGTTGCCGATTGTTGGACTACCGTAATTTAACTTCAGAGATTTATTGAAGACTGCTGTATTTATGCGCTACTTAAGGTTGAATGTTGAATAATATACTTGGATATGCTTACACGCCTCGTTTGCTAAACTGAGGGTAATTTTTATAATGACTTCACAAATCGTTAGATTTCTTGTCAATCACCTTGTGTGAGTATCCAAATTATCAATTTCTCGAAAATATTTTACTATGATTCGATTAACAACGTTTTTGAAAGCAAAAATTATTGTTCTCTGGGAACAAGAAAACTTATAAAGAAAATAGCTCGAGATATGAGCATAACGGTAAGATTTTACATATATTAATATTTCTTAGTGCAATGTTGCTTACAAATTGCACTATTCATGATCTAATGTTAAGTATTTATTATTTTGTTTTTTTTTTTTACAGAGAAACACAGTCAACTTTGCCATTCGACATTTAAATTTCGATTGGGAAAACGAAATCGTTATATTTACCGACGGAAAGTGTCGGATAAGAATGGACGTAAAAATTTGTAAAGTCAAAAAATAATTTGGACACTGAGGTAAACAGAACATGGGAACTGATGCGAAATAGTGATATTATGTTTCAATATATTATGGTTTCGAGCATGAAAACTCGACTTCAAGAAGTGATAGATAGTGTAACGGCTATCCTCTCCGTTACTAAGAAACAAATTGACTTTGTAACTTAAATTGTTAATATTTCCCGATACCATTATTTTGTTATTAATCTGTTATGAACGAACCTTTATTATTTATTAATAATCCAGTTACCAATGTTTACTTATTGTTATTCTTATAGTGAATGATTCACCATCTGATCTCACATAGGTATTGCTTTTGAAGTTGTGTCAGAAGGGTTATTAGAAATTGAGATAAAAGAGAAAGATATAAATTGCTAAATATATGCATGTTGGTTATTTTTCAGTGAGAAGCACAATTAATAATGTTACAATTAATGTTAAGTAAACTGTTACTTGACATTTAGTGCAGACCGGGTTAATATCTAGCCATTATGTTAGTAGTTATAAGTGTATAAAATTGAATGCAATTTAGTTTTCAATTCTTTATGAGTACTTATTTGTTCCCTATTTTTTAAGTGTAAATTGTTTTTTTTTTGCTATTTTGGAAACACAACACACTATGTTTTGAAGTTACTCGAACATAAATTATCGCCAAGTAAGTGTTCAATACTTCATACTGAACATAAATTACATAATTAATATTATGCATTCATTAATTATATGTTAACCCGGTCTCCAATTTAAAGATCTAGTTGCTAATAATATTATTTCTTTTTATTGTGGTGATGCTTCAATCTTCTTTCCAATAAATTTTGGAAACGAATACTTAAGCTAAGAATACCTCAATAATTTTTTAGATGGCTATAGGGAATGAGCACATAGACGGTGCTGCCAACTGGTGCCATAAATTTTGACTTGATAAGTTTCTTTTACTGTTCGCATAGTGTCTCTTCTGTCGCACAAGTGCTGCCGCCTATAGTTTCTGCACGTTCACTTACATCGGTGAAAACGAAATAATATTAATGATTGAGAAATTGCTCTTTTATGTTTTAAATAAAATGTTTGATATCAAAAGGTTGTATTATTTTATTTTCTGATCAAAGATATTTTTTAATTAAACAGATAATTAAATACATATTTAAAAAAAAAACAATAAATAAAAAACAAAAATAACACTCTGACCTGGGATTCGAACCATAAACCAACTCCACATACCAGTACTTGACTCATGCGTATAACCGTTAAGCCACAGCTACTAATAGAAGATCATTCGAAATAGCAGTTTAGTTTGGTATATAAACTAGATGCAGATAACGGCCACTACGCTGCATCAATTCACAACGCCATCTAGTTAATTCTCATCGAAACATGAACACAAACGATCAAACACTGCTCATGCGATTATCGCCCCGAGATGTCCATGCACTTTTGCAGCCCACTGTACATTCCCGTTGCGAACTGACGTCTAACAATTTCAATGGTAGAGTTGCCATCGACAAAACTTATTCAAATTTAAATAAACACAACAATTTAATAAAGACGATGACATTATTAATTCATATTCTGCGTCGTTCTAAAAGATCATTGAATGTTTGTGATGTCCCGTAGTTGTTGACCCGAAATGAATGACTGAAATACACGACCTGACAATTGACAATCGAATCTCTTACAGCAATTACATGAAAAGGCCTTAATAATCAGGGTGCATTGTCATTCATCCCGGGTCAATATACTAGTACACATGCACCCAGATAATTTACCGATACCTGCCGTACATAAAGAATCATCTAGTCCCCCCTAAATATCTACGCGGCCTACCGCCCCTAAGGTGGCGGCCAATCGCACTGCGCCTCAAACAGGTGGGCGCGACGCCATCTTGGAATTTTCACTTTTCCGCGTCGTATCGATTGAAGGCGTTGGCAGGCAGAATTCGACGAGCGGATTAACTGCACAGGATGAAATTTTTTAAAGCTAGCTGGAGGGGAAATAAATGCAAAACGGATAATTTGCTGAAGGAAAATATTCCTTTTGTTGTGTTGTTATTTAATTACACCACCTGCTTAAATCTGTTTTCAAAGATTAAAGTACTCTGCGCCGATAAGTCTGTCCATTTCTTACTGAATTCTTACGGCATCGATCGATATAGAGTTAATCATAAAAATCAAATCTGTAGAAAAAACAAAAACAACAATTAAATGACAGGAAAACCATGGACTCTAAACTTATTTAGTTTAACACCACAGACTTTTAAATTTATTAACCTAGGAAGGTCGTTTTTGCAATTTTAAAAGTGTAAATTTTTTGCTAGTTCCTCTGGTTGTAAATAAAAGAAAAATGAAAAACTAAAAGTTTATTCCTTAAAAAAACAATAAATGTAAATAAACATCAGGTTATAAAACACTAAATAAAATTAAATGGTTAAAACATTGTATATTTAAAAAACTTACGTGCTTGTTTATTTAAATGCGTAGTTAAGCCCATAGCAGTTACATGGTCGATACGGTACAGACGGCTAAGTACCTACAGCCACCCGGCAATAATATCTGATAGAAAGTATCAAACACACCTAACACAACTTTATCTTTATACCTCAAAAATAAAATGTATTAACAAATTAGTTAACCATTGACTGGCTTAGATTAGGTTAGGCTATTTATCAAATGGCAACATAAAAACCTCAATATTGGCAAAATCATGGATTACCTATATCAAAGAAACCATAATGACTTCAGACATGCTTTGGATACCAAGACTATCTATGTAAGGCTTGTCTTTTTTCCCATGAGGCTGACATTGCTACATTGGGTTTAATTATTCGTTGAAAATTTAGAAAAAAAGGCTAGAAACCTATGTTGTTAACGTCTTCAAATTTAACAGTGGCGTAACTTGCCCTAAATTCGACATGACAATGTATCAAAATTTGTAGGGGGGCCTTTGAACCTATCGTTAACAAATTTTTGCTTATATTTCTCGGGCCTCCTGTGGCTGAGGGGCCTTCTACAGTATGACCGATAGTAGGTACCTATTACTGTAGCTTGCATATTTTCGTACAAGTATTAAAGTAATAATAATAAAATTTGTTTATTAAAAGAAAACCACGTTTACCTACAATTAGTTTCAGATTAGCAGCGCGGTCCCACACTATACTTCGTTTTATTTAGCATTAGAAATAAGGTAAGCGATCTTGACGTGTCTTTTAATTGATTGATTGGTCGCGGGTGAGCAAAGTAATTGTTTTAGTTCATTGAAAAAACATTTTTGAAAAATAAATTACAGCAAATATGTAACAATTAACAAGGAATGGTTATTTACATTCTTTTGTTTTTATAAGTAATAGTTATGGTTTTAAAAAGACTCATTAAGGTTGTTTACCTTACTTCTAATGCTAAAGAAAACGAAGTATAGGTATAGCCTCTCATTTGGTAACCGTAGTAGTAGTAGAAGTAGCTTACATGCTACTCTCATATTTTGATACAACGACAGTAAGTACGCTCTTAGTACTCTGTCTTCCATTTATTTATCATTTATCTGAGGATAGCGACAGCAAGTCCGATGCACCAGAACGGTGCACGCAGACGCCGCGCGGCGTTGCAGTAGGTACCGGTGCACACGCATGCGTAGAAGCGCGCGAAGAGCGAGATGCCGCGCGAGAACGGCACGAGGGACGCCTGCGCGCTGCCAATGCAGCCGTCGTCCATCATCTGAAAAACGACACTTCAATCATCATCAGCCGGGAGACGTCAACTGTGAAACAAAGGGCTCCCTTTCAGAACACCAGAATGAACCGTTATTTAATATTCTTTTAAATATCATAGTCATCATCATCAGCCTACATCAGTCCACTGCTGGACATAGGCCTCCCTCAAGGTTCGCTAAACAGACCGGTTCCCTTCATGCCGTTAATATACCATGATTTACTACGGAACAACTCGGCTATGCTTTTAGGCAGCCGGAGTTTTAATACTTGTTCTATCAACCCTCTCAGTTTAGCCGTTGGTTTGAGGTAGTCGAGTAAATGCATCGCATATCGGGGTGGAATCTTTACACAGTCAATTTCACGATGATTTCTTAGACAAATATCTGGAATGTCAACATGAAATTGCAGGATAAAGGTTCCACCTCGATTAGATTATACTCCGAAGCAACGCCGCTATGCTTTTAGGCTGTCTAATAGCTTTGAATTGCTCTATGAACCCTTTCGGTTTAACCATTGCTTTTAGGACCAGGGAGGTGTTCTTACGTTGAGCGCATACTCCATCTTGGCGAGCCGCTTGCTGACGTAATGCCTCCCGATGGCGGGCTTGTGCCGCGCGCGGCAGGAGCGCTGCGTGTACACCCCGGAGAGGTCCACCCAGCGCACGGAGCAGCCGCCGTCCCACTGGCCCCACATCGTGCGGCCCTCTGTGCCGTTGACGTGCCACGTCGGCCTGCAAGGATGTTGAAGCTTAGAGCTCTGAGGCTATAGGAGTAAAAAGGTTTTAGCCGCAGTGGCACATTGTCAAATATTTTGGATACAAAAAAACTATAAAATAAAAATTGAACTGTCTCCAAAAAACCTTTAAAATACTTTCGATCAGAAGAAAACTTTGAAGTTTGTTTGAAGTCGATGCCTCATCATCATCACGAGCCAGCAGGAGTCGATCTATTCATCTACCTTACTTACATACTGACTATTGGGTGTCGTGAAGCGACAGTCAAAATGAAAAGAAACCTAACCTAAACTATGAAATGAAAAATAAGATTTTAAAAATTGAAATTTTATTTACAGTATATTTAAAAGATATTTACAGACGAGTATAAAAGGAGGAGACGGGTGTAGAGTGGTGTACGGTAGTATGTGGATGAGTATGTGTGTCGGTAAGAGTGGAGATGTAGGGATTCCAGTGGCGATGAAGGGCAGCCTCGGGGAAAGCGCTGTTGGCGCTTGGGCAGGCTGCGCTGATAGCGCACGATGTGGCAGCAGGCACAGAGTATGAGCGTCAATCAGAGCAGGAGCAGGACTCTCGGAGTAGGTTCGGGCAGTGCCCGAACTAGGCGTGATAGCGCGCAGGTCAGCCGCGGTCAGCAATACACGGAGGACAGCAGGCTTGCAGACGAAGCAACGCACCGACAAGGTGCAGGCAGCAGGCACGGGTGGGCACGAACGGTGCACGGCACAGATGCGGATGTAGATGGAGGCGGGTAAAGGTGGAGATGGCGCCTAGTGAAGGCGGACACAGCGCTTGGTGAAGGCGGAGGCGACGCCTGGAGATAGCGGACACAGCGCTTGGTGAAGGTGGAGACGACGCCTGGAGATGGCGGACACAGCGCTTGGTGAAGGCGGAGGCGATTTGGCACTCGCGGAGGCTTCGGGCAGGTCACGGAGACTTCGGACAGGACGCGGAGACTTCGGACAAGACGTTGACGTATGACGCGAGGCTAGCAGGACCCCGGGACCACTTCGGCCCCGGGATTAGGCCTTTTCGACTTGTTCCTTATTAGGAAGCTGGCGATAAACTGACTAAAGTCGGGATTTGTACTGGCTTATATAGCCGTCTGGCGGAGCTCCGCTCCCGAGGGCGACTCGGAAATCAGAACGTATGAAATTTTAAATTAAAAGTAAATTTGTACAAGTGGCCAAATATATTTATTCATTTTAGAGGGAGGTTTAATCTAAAATATTGTTTTTCTGACATGAAAAACGTAAATGCTTGTCATGACAACCGAATAAACATGCTTGTCATAACATGTCAGTTTTTGTATTAACGAAAATAACAATTTTAAGGAGCCATGAAAATAATTGTTATTAGATTAAAAACGCAGGAAAAAATGTCACGCATCAGCACGTGCGAAGCCCGAATCTCCAACATAACCGCAACACATAGAAAAAGACCGAAAAAGTTAGTATCCGTTTTCATCGAATCAAAAAGTGATTGTAACGTGAAAATACGTAGTGAAAACCAAGTGAAACTGTGTTATTTAGCTTTTGTGATTTCGCAGGACCCTGCAGAAATGAAGGTGACGCGATTCTAATGATATTAAGATCGACGACAGGACGTGAAAAAGATACGATAAGTGAGCTAAAACACGATATAACGGTAAGTAAACAGCGCAAAACGCTACATTTTCCCCCCGACCCTGGAAAATTTTTGACTCAGCAAAAATTTTGAAATATATAGCTAAAGGAAACAATAAAAACACAGCTTTACAGAAACAGACATCACCAAGCAAAGTCAGATATACTATCTCTAACATTCATCATCTTCATTCAGGTAAGGGTGGAGTTCACAGTCAATGACTACCACTCTAAAAGTGTGTTTTAAAAGGACATTAAGGCTTATTTAAGGAGTAGTCGTCCGCTCCAGAGTGGAGAAAAAAAATTACTAATCTAAGGCTCATTAAGCCTTAAGAGAAATTAGTCTTAAGCAAGCTTTAGTCACTAAGACTTAAGAAAGATAAAAGAAGCCTAGAGCTGTAGAGCTCAAAGCTATAAATCAGCCACATCAACAATAAGATGTGTCTTGATAGTAAAGAAAGTCCAGAGCGGTAGAGCTCAGGACTAGAAGACAGCCACATCAGCAGCGAGATGCGTCTGAAACATAAAGGACGAAGACAAAACAACGAATATTAGGTTCGGAGTTTGATTTAGCAATACATGCTTAGGGGTGTTTAAGAACACTTATTCCACGGAGAACTAAATAACATAAAAAAAAATGAAATGATGATGATATCTATACATATATACAAATTTAAAGTTAATAAGTACCGAAAGATTTTTTATGCTTTCACATCCTTAATGTGCCACTTGCCTCTAATTCCATAAGGGTCTTCCAATATGTATACTAATGGTGATAGTTTATCTACCACTTTACATTTGATGAATTTAGGGGCAAGTTTTGCACTAAAGTATGCGCCAGCATTACTTAATACGTGGTTTTTACGCCAAACAGTATATCCCACGTTAAATTCTTTAAAAGACCGGTGAAGATCATAGCGAGCGCTATTCCTAGCGTGAGCTATGTGTAGTTTAGTCTGGACTCTGTGAAAGATAGATGTGAGGAAACCTGCATTAGTCGCGTAAATATCACGGGGCATAAAGATTAATTCCTCGAGATTAAGAGTTGGAGTGTAGAAGGAACCGCAAGGAATTGTTTCCCTACCAAAGACCAAAAAATCTGGTGTAAAACCAGTCGCAACATTTGTAGCACTGTTCATAGCTAATTGAATTTTCGAGAGATGGTTATCCCAAGATCTGTGATCTTCTCCTACTAGGGATGCTAGGGCTGTAATAATTGTATTATTGAATTTCTCTGTTGGATTGACCTGTGGACAATATAATGCTGTATGAAAAATACAAGGGACATTATACCTGTGTAAAAATGAATGGAACTCCCGAGATTGGAATTGAACAGCGTTGTCCATTATAATAGTTTGAGGAACGCCATGAACTAGAAAAACAGAATTTTCTAATATATTTATAATATTTGCGCTTGTAGCGCGCTTAAGAGGAGCAATAATAGTATATTTAGTAAAATTACAGTTAATTACTAAAATATACTGATTTCGTTTACGAGTCATGGGTAATGGACCCATAAGATCTAAAGATATAGTTTGAAAAGGTCTGGAGCAAAGTTTAGGTTTACCCATAAGACCATAAGGAGAATGATTAGGATGTTTGTAGGATAAGCAGGTTTCACAACTTGAGATAAAATTGGCTATGTCTTTAAACATACCAGGCCAATAATATTTCAGAGATATTTTTTTATAAGTCTTGAAGATACCAAGATGTACATCTGAAATAGAGCCATGGTTAGCTTCAATAAGTGCATATCTGTCTTGAGGTAATGGAACTTCTTTCCAAATAAAGTCGTCATTCAGACTATCAGGAGAGTGAATGCAGCGATAAAGTTTATTATCTCTGATGGTATAAATAGGGTATGCGTCTGGGTTGTTAGAGCATCCGAGGTATATCTTGTTGTAGTGTTCAAGTTCGCGATCAGGTTCTTCCAATGCGATAGGATGTATACCTTGAGGTGTAGTTTCTTGTGTATCAGGACATTCTTGAGACTTGTGTCTTGATAATAAATCTGGAACAACATTATCTTTTCCTTTTTTATGTTTCAGGGCGAAGTTGAAGCATGATAAGCGAAGAGTCCAGCGCGCGAGTCTTCCTGATGGATTTGATAAGTTCTGGAACCATTTAAGTGCGGCATGGTCAGTGTATATCGAGAATTCTTTACCATTATCTAGATAACAGCGCCAATGTTCTAAGGCAGTTAGTACAGCTAACGTTTCTCGTTCTGTAGTTGAGTAGTTTTGTTGGTTTTTATTTAGTGCTTTACTCATATAAGCAATCACGACTTCTTTGTCATCTTGATGTTGAGTAAGCATTGCTCCAATGCCGCAGTTAGATGCATCGCAGTGTACAGAGAAGGGTAGATTGAAATCGGGGCAGGCCAGGACAGGAGCAGTTACTAAAGCTTCTTTAAGTTTCTGGAAAGCAGCTGAAGCTTCTGGATTCCATAGAAATTTAGGAGCGTTTTTCCCAGAGCAGGTTAAACGGTTGAGTGGAGAGGCAATAGTGCTAAAGTTTGGGATAAATCTTCTGAACCAGCTGCAGGTGCCAATAAATCTTCGTACTTCTTTTCTGCAAGTAGGTACAGGGTATTCTAGAATTGCTTTAATTTTCTCAGGATCAGCACGTAGACCATGTTCATCCACTAAAAAGCCAAGGTATTTTAGTTCTTTCCTGAAAAATTGACTTTTCTCAAAGTTAATAGTTAAATTAGCATAAGAAAGTTTTTCATGAACTTTCATGAGAAGGGATATGTGTTCATCGAAAGTTTCGCTGATGATGATGATATCGTCCAGATAGCAAAATACCTTATTTTCAAATTCAGGAGTAAATAGCATATCCATCAATCTTTGTTGAGTTGCTGGTGAGTTAGTGAGACCAAAAGGCATTACTTTGAATCTAAACATGCCTCTTCCAGGTACATAAAACGCTGTTTTATCTTTGTCAGCAGGATTCAGAGGTATCTCCCAAAATGCTTTCGCAATGTCAATGCTTGATAGGAATTTGGCATTCCTGAGGTTGTCCAAAATTTCGCTTATAAGTGGTAGACTATAAGCATCACGACGTGTGACTGCGTTAAGCTTCCTGCTATCTACGCAGAAACGCCATTCACCATTCTTCTTCGGAGTGATGAGTACTGGAGATAGCCAAGGACTTTCGCATTGTTCAATGACGTTCCATCCCAGCATCTTGTCAACTTCATTTATTAAAGCCTTTTGTTTTTCAGGAGACAGTCTGTAACATCTTTGTTTAATTGGAAGAGAGTCACCAGTGTCAATCTTGTGGGTGATCAAATGCGTGCTCCCCAGAACACCTCTTTCTTCAAAAGAAATTGTCTTGAAGCGTTGGATGATGTCATTTGCAATGTTCTTCTGGTTAGAAGTTAAATGTTCATAAGGTAAAACTTTAATGTCTTTAGATTCGATAACGGAGCATTTAGGATCTGTAAAGTTAAGAGAATATAATACTGGGTAAAAGATTAAACTTCATCCAGAAGTCAATACCTAGTATTAGAGAAGGAAATATTTCCGGGAAAACATAAGCTTTAATTAAGTGAGTTTGATTATTAAAATTAACAGGCAATTCAAAGTAACCTAAAGAATTAATTTTTTGATTACTAGCAGTAGAGACAGTAATAAAATCTGACTTGAAGAGTTTGCAGCCCAGTTTAAGAATTTCCAAATGAGAATTATTACCTAGAATAGTAATTGAGCTGCCAGAGTCAAGTAACCCAGATAAAGTTAAGTCATAAACTTTGATATTAACGAATGGACGTTTAAAATCTTTTTCTTTAGAGTAGAGTGTAGAAGAGATTTTATAGCATGAAAAGAAGTTTCGAAGAGTTTTAATCCAATTAGTCCAATCGTCATTATCAAATTTTGAGTTACTCTTCAAGTCAGTATTTAGTTTTTTGAGCTAGTATTGGGTTTGGGAGAGCAGTTAGGGCAGTCTGCAGTTTTAAAGCCCTTAAGACCACATTTGAAGCAAATCAAAAATCGAGGTTGAGTACAAGTGTTCAAAGTATGACCTTGTTTGCGGCAGCGAACACAATAGGAAGTTTCTTGAGGTCTAGATTGAGCGAGACTATTAAGTTGTCTAGGAGGGTATTTATTATAATTTGGGTTGAATTTATTCGCAAAGGGAGGAGGAGGGGGTCGAGAATTGATAGAGGGATTGGAAGTAACAGCTGGACTTGAAGTTGAATGTTTATAATTGAATTCAGCAGCTAAAGGATTTTGTTGTAAATTTGGTTCTTTAAATTGTTTATCTCTATCTAAGAATTTTTCATAGTTTTGGCAAGTAGCCAGAAGAGAATCGATAGAGTCAATGTCCTTTAGTGCTACAAAAACTGAGTAGCATGGTCGAATATTTCTTAGAATAATCTGTAATTGTTCCATTTCAGAAAGTTTCATCGAGAGGCGAGAGAACATTCCAGACATGATGGAAATATAGATGACAATAGGTTCATCACGACCTTGAGTACGATTCCTGATAGTTTCGAGAAGCTTATGGTCATAATCGAAACCACCAAAGTCTTTAATTAACAATGAAGAAAGTTCATTCCAAGTTAAGTTTGGATTCTGATTGTATTTAAATCTAAACCAATGAAGAGCGTTGTCTGTAAAAATTTCGAAAGCTTGAGAAATTAATAGATCTTTGGACAACCCTCGGACTAAGCAGTATTCATCAATTTTTTGAAGGAATGATCTTGGGCAACTTTTACCATTGAAGGTGTGACGTTTGAGATCTTTGAAGAGGTTAACTGGAGGAGGAGGTCCAAGAGGCGGAGGATATGGCGTATGGATTTGAGCAGGAGTTTGCAAAACCATAGGAGGTTCCATAGCGGTCGTTATAGGAGCGCCAAGAGAAGAAGAGTCATTTGCAGTTGTATTTGGGATCAAAGATTCGAACTGTTTATAAATTGAGTCATATTTCAACTTTATAGTCTCGAAAATAGGTTTATAGTCCGGAAGTAAGTCGATATCAATGCGATCCAATCTGAAAAAGGCATGATTAATATAAGTTTCAATTAATTTTAAATATTTAGTTTCACCCTGTATAAATCTCTCGATTTTACGCTCTACGTATGTCAAAGTAGCAGCAATTTGGTCTAAGTCCTCTTCAATTGGGATCGGAGAAGTTATAATATCTTCAGGATGGGAGTTTGAAGTTAAACGTACTATTTGCTTTTTTAAAAGCAAGACAGTATTAGCTGGTTCCTCACATCTAATCCTTACTTCATATTCCAGCTCAGTTTTGTTAAGAAGTTCGTATCGAATTAATTTACTCATTGTAAAACACTGTTAAGAAATAAAGATTTAAGTTAATTAAATATACCTTTCAATTACCTGTAAAAAGGTTAGTAGTTATGAAGGTGAGTGAAGTGTGAAGTGTTGGATGTTGGCCGAAATTTATGCCAGATAATTATGAAAACACTAGATGAAGTGTTGTTTTAAAATTTTGAAAAGGTGAAGGATGAATACGTCAACGAAAAAGAAAAAAAAGACCACAAACAACAATGGACAGGAGAAAAAGACAAGGCGCAGAAAACGTGAAGAAATTAAAAAAATAAAATTTAGAGAGAGAGAGATATAGAAAGAGAGAGAGAGCTAATTTCCGTTGGGCGCCAAAATGTCGTGAAGCGACAGTCAAAATGAAAAGAAACCTAACCTAAACTATGAAATGAAAAATAAGATTTTAAAAATTGAAATTTTATTTACAGTATATTTAAAAGATATTTACAGACGAGTATAAAAGGAGGAGATGGGTGTAGAGTGGTGTACGGTAGTATGTGGATGAGTATGTGTGTCGGTAAGAGTGGAGATGTAGGGATTCCAGTGGCGATGAAGGGCAGCCTCGGGGAAAGCGCTGTTGGCGCTTGGGCAGGCTGCGCTGATAGCGCACGATGTGGCAGCAGGCACGGAGTATGAGCGTCAATCAGAGCAGGAGCAGGACTCTCGGAGTAGGTTCGGGCAGTGCCCGAACTAGGCGTGATAGCGCGCAGGTCAGCCGCGGTCAGCAATACACGGAGGACAGCAGGCTTGCAGACGAAGCAACGCACCGACAAGGTGCAGGCAGCAGGCACGGGTGGGCACGAACGGTGCACGGCACAGATGCGGATGTAGATGGAGGCGGGTAAAGGTGGAGATGGCGCCTAGTGAAGGCGGACACAGCGCTTGGTGAAGGCGGAGGCGACGCCTGGAGATAGCGGACACAGCGCTTGGTGAAGGCGGAGACGACGCCTGGAGATGGCGGACACAGCGCTTGGTGAAGGCGGAGGCGATTTGGCACTCGCGGAGGCTTCGGGCAGGTCACGGAGACTTCGGACAGGACGCGGAGACTTCGGACAAGACGTTGACGTATGACGCGAGGCTAGCAGGACCCCGGGACCACTTCGGCCCCGGGATTAGGCCTTTTCGACTTGTTCCTTATTAGGAAGCTGGCGATAAACTGACTAAAGTCGGGATTTGTACTGGCTTATATAGCCGTCTGGCGGAGCTCCGCTCCCGAGGGCGACTCGGAAATCAGAACGTATGAAATTTTAAATTAAAAGTAAATTTGTACAAGTGGCCAAATATATTTATTCATTTTAGAGGGAGGTTTAATCTAAAATATTGTTTTTCTGACATGAAAAACGTAAATGCTTGTCATGACAACCGAATAAACATGCTTGTCATAACATGTCAGTTTTTGTATTAACGAAAATAACAATTTTAAGGAGCCATGAAAATAATTGTTATTAGATTAAAAACGCAGGAAAAAATGTCACGCATCAGCACGTGCGAAGCCCGAATCTCCAACATAACCGCAACACATAGAAAAAGACCGAAAAAGTTAGTATCCGTTTTCATCGAATCAAAAAGTGATTGTAACGTGAAAATACGTAGTGAAAACCAAGTGAAACTGTGTTATTTAGCTTTTGTGATTTCGCAGGACCCTGCAGAAATGAAGGTGACGCGATTCTAATGATATTAAGATCGACGACAGGACGTGAAAAAGATACGATAAGTGAGCTAAAACACGATATAACGGTAAGTAAACAGCGCAAAACGCTACATGGGTTCCTACCACTCCTGCTGGCTCGTGCAGAGGCACCGATTTTAATCAGATCAGTAGATATTGCATTGTTGATATTGTAGTGCAGCCCAACCAAGCTGGATTCACCGAGAGACTTCTTTCTAGAAGTTGCTACCTAACTGGACAGTTCGTCCAATGTACATAATCGTCGACAACTTCAAGTGTGGTATCTTCAAATTTCAAAGATGTGCGTCTGACTAAGTTCGACATGATTGAAAAGATCGGCAGAGATTTAAAAGAAAGGCTAGTAGTGAAACTGGTTCTCACATGTCGAGGTACTTGCAGTGCTTCTTATACCGGCTGACGTGCGTGGGCGCGTAGATGAGCGACGCGCCGGGCATGTAGTCCGGCGCAAATGCGTCTGCGCACTGCGACTCGCGCGGAATGCCCGGTACGTCCATGCCGCACACGAAACACTGGTGACAACGGAAGATTTATCACGAATGCTATATCCGCACGCTTGTCGAGCTTCGACAGCCTTCCACAAGCACAAGCGTGCAAACAAGGGTGTTTGGCTTGGCTCGCGAGAGTTTGCAAGAGCTTCTCGCCAATTCACGGTGAAGGAAAGAATCGTAAGGAAACCTGCATACACCTGCGAAGAAATTCAATGGTGTGTGTGAAGTTCACAATCCGCACTGGGCCCGCGTGGGAACTACGGTCCAACCCCTCTCATTCTGGGAGGAGTCCCGTGCCCTGCATTGGGACGTATATAGGCTGGGATGATGTTGATGACTGTCCAATATTAAAAAATAAGTAAAATGGAAAACCTTGGCTATGAGCTTCCCCGTGTTCTCGGTGATCGGCCAGGATTTGGGCGTGGTGGTGGTGGTGGCGCGCGTTTGCGTGGACGGGCAGTACGGGTACCCCTCCAACTCCAGGGTCTCGTTGAGGCGGTCCACCACGTCCGTTTCGTAGATGTACGTCAGGTTGTCCAGGATCATCAGGATCTGGTGGAAGCAATATTGTCAAAAATTAAATCGACAACACAAAAAACACAAGTGACAAGCTTTTACTGCTGACTGTAGGTACTTTTCTTTGTACGGTCAGCTGCAGGGAAAAGTTACCCCTCTGTAACGGGAGCAACCACGCCAACGGGGAACCCTTTTCCTTTTATTATTATTATTTTCTGTGCAGCTGGCCGTACTACTCATCAAGACTCATCAAACGAGCCCAAACACGATGGGATCATGTTGAGTTGTTGAAGAGTTCCTATGGGCACCTTCTGTCTCTATCGTGAGATCAGTATTATGGTATCTACTACAATATTGTATTGTCACCGGACTTTCATATTTTTATGCCAAATTTAAACTCAATCGGTTGAGGATAAAAGCTTCGGTTGGAGTCGAATACATTAGATTGCAAGTTAAATAAAAGCTTGTAATGTTACCGTTAAGGGCTCCTTGACATGTATTTTGGGTCTACCAGCGCTGTCGGTAAGACCAGACCAGACCGTGATTGTCAAGAAGAATGCGCCGTAAGAAACTTGGTACTAAGTCATTTTTTATATTAAAAAAAGATTAAGTACAACTTGATCATTACACATTAAATACCATTTCATGCATTATAAATATAAATAAATAAATATAAATATCACGGGACAATTCACACCAATTGACCTAGTCCCAAACTAATCAAAGCTTGTACTATGGGTACTAGACAACGGATAAACATACTTATATAGATAAATACATACTTAAATACATATTAAACATTTGGATGTTTAGACTCGAGCACAAACATTCGCATTTTTCACACAAATATCTACCCCGACCGGGAATCGAACCCGGGACCTCAAGCTTCGTAGTCAGGTTCTCTAACAACTTGGCTATCCGGCCGTCTAAACACAAAAAAACTCACTGAACAGTTAACAAGACAGCATTTTACGAACAAGTTTAACCAAGTTACTTACTTACTCCGTTGGCGCAGCGACCCAAAGTGAATCTTGGCTTCCGATACGAGACAGCGCCATATCTGTCGATCTTGCACAGTATTCCGCCAATTATAAAGTTGTTATAAAGTAAATACCCGGTCGATGTCGTTGGGCTCCCGGACGGTAGACCGCCTGATCCAAGGCAACCGCCGCGTCCTCTTCGTCGTCAGCGTCGTCTCCGCCGTGTCGGTCTCCATGGTCGTAGTCAACGTGAAGGTCGTCGTTGACGTCGTGGGCGCAACCGTCGTGTTCAAACCCGTCATGTTAACCGTAGTCGCATTAGGGTCTCCGGTCGTCGAGAAAGTGGTGATAAATGTGGTAGAAGTGGTCGAAAATGTTGTCGTTCTTCTTGACTTCTTGGTCCTCTTTGTGGGCTTGGTTTTCCGCCTTCGGCTCCGCAGTGTGGTCGTTGATGCCTTCGTTGCGTTGGTGCATCGTACCCTGTTGCAATGTGAAAGATTGGAGTATAATTTTGTATTAAGCTGCGATTGTAATTCGAGGCAACCTTCGCACATCAAATTCGAGCATCGAAAATTGACACTAAGTATTAGAGCTTTTCAATAAAATGTACGGTCTCTTGCGTCTCTTTTTTTTAATAAGGAAATTTCGTGTATTCTTACTCAGAATCAAGATTGATTTTGATGGTTAAAAAAATATTTTTTATTGATATTTTTACTATGCCCGCGGCTTATTCCTCGCTGTTTTTTACATGAAAACGTGTCCCTGACAATTACGAACACAAAACAAAAGAATTATCCAATTTGATGCAGTGGTTCCCGAGTTTTGAGCTCACATAATGGCGATTTATTTTTATTTATACACATTAAGCTTTACGTCACAGATGCGGGGAGTTTAATCCAATAAAGAAAGACTTTCAATATTGAATCTCACCTGTAACCCAGTTCATCAATGCACACCGTAGTCGGAGTGGTTGAAACCGTCGTCGTTGTCCTGGTCCTTCTCGTAGTCGTACTAGTGGTGGCCCGCGTCAAGACGGTAGACATGGTGGCCGGCGTCAAATCGGTAGACGTGGTGTCCCGCGTCAAGACGGCAGACGTGGTGGCTTCAGTATTCTTATCCACATAGACATAGATGTCTGCAGTAGTGACAAGATTGCCAACCTCTCTACCTGACTTAATAAAATTCCTTCTCGGCACATTAGGCATCCATCGATACAACTCTTCTATCCTATTGAGCACATCACCTTTCTGCTTCAGACGCTCAGCTTCTGGAGCGTTTTTGGGGAAATACTTGGATGGTCGTGTAGCGGTTGTGTAGACGTGTTCTTCTGTAGCGGGGATAACTGCTTGTATGTTGGTTTGTGTGACGGCTTCGTCGATATCTTCGAAGATAGAAGGCCGGGTAGGGTCTGTTAGAGCTCGTGGCAACATACGACCTCCTAACAGCTTCTGAATGTTACCTGGCAAATTAGAACGGAAATAGAACCAATGGATACTCGACTACACGGGCAAGGTAGCTGCGTTTAAGCAAAGTCGAATTGATTTATTACTCATGTGTTATAAATAAGTAGGTACATAGATCTTATAATCTTATAATTTTAATAAAGAGGAAGACCCGTCATGTGCCACTAAGACTCAACAATTTGCAACACAATACACGAAATTACTTCATAAGTATATGTTTGAAACTTTTTCAAGATCATTCTTAAAGATCCATTCAGTACGACCGTTCCTTAACAAGTCAAATGACATTAACGTCGTTTCCTCAAAAAGGTATTGGTCATTTCAGGGAAAAACGTCTCAGAAAAATGTTTATCTAATTATATTGAATGGTTAAGTACCTAATTGATTTTCTTTTTTACATAAAACTGACCCGTGATTGATACCTATCCCACCTGATGAAAATTGCAGATGAGGCCAAAGGTATATCTCACTGGTTCAGTAACAGCGTTCACTCCAGCCTTGAAGTTCCCCACGTTGTATTTATCTGGAAATACAGACGATGGGAGCGACATTTCCATTCCATTCCTTGGCAGTTCGTTTTAAGAAAGAAGAACCGTTTCGTGCGGGCCTATGGGATACTAACCACATATGAATGATGACGCTCCCCTCGCCTGGATGTCCGTTGATAAAATGGAGATGAAGGAATTTAAATCATTTAACGATTGACTCAGGCGTAACTTTCAGAGTTCTAAATCAATGAACCACAACCCTTTACTTTACTTCTTGCTCTTTGGTAGCTAAGGAGCTAAGTAAAAGTGTTGCGGTTGACCAGAATGGTTGTCAACCTTGGACTTTCAGCAGCGCGTCAGAGGCGACGTCAGGACCTTTGGTCTTCTCACGATGCATCGGGTCTTCGGTTACCGGCGTGGCTGAAGAAGCAATGTCCTCTGGAAGCAGTGGATACAATAATTTTTGCCCCAACGGTGGTTACTCCAACCAGAGGAATTTATTTTCTTTCAATGCAAGGAAGGCTCTCAAACAGAGGGTCGTGGATTAGAGCTTGGACTTATAACTCCAAGTTTTTGCGGATTTACTGTGAAGGGAAACATCGTAAGGGAACTTGCACATACCTACGAAGAAATTTAATGGTATTTGTGAAGTTCCCAATCCGCCTGCGCCGCGTGAGAACTACGGTCCAAGATGTCTCGTTCTGAGAATAGGCCTGGCCCTGCAGTAGGATGTATATGGGACGAGAGTCTTTGTCAACCTGGACATTGACAGAATCATCGATAGTATCGATGAAGCATATTTATAAATAATTGAATTGAATTGACATGGACTCAATGGAAGAGCCAAAGTTCAGATTAGCTCGTAAGGCCAAACCAACAGGTTCAGGTTAAAAAGACATGCCATTCCAAAGCCAGGGAATCACTTGGAGACGAGTGACCCACGACAACTATCCCCAGCGGGCTCGAGCGAAGTGGCAGAACGTTGCCGTACTTCGCTCGACATGTCTGGCAACATTATTTACATGGGCATGTTATGTCGAGCGAAAACCGCAAACGTTGTGCTACTTCAAGCTACCCCGCTGGCTACACGTGTCGCGGAATATTTGTCTCCTAGGCTTAAAGAAGGCAGAACTAGAAAAGCGAGACCAGCAACTCCGGACCACTCTCTGTCTATAAAATGTGTCTTCTATTTGTTCTGGTTTTGGTCTGTTCTGTTGTCTATAAGAGCTCTGTAACTGCAAACAATAAAACTTGCCAGAAGAATAAGCATATCCTCCATAGTCCTCGTACGGGAGCATAGCGAACGTAATTTTCAGCAGAAAAATAAATATGATTTTAAACATAATTCATGTGAAACAGATTCACATTAAAACAATAAATCATATAAAATAAACATAGTGTTAAAAAACAAACAGTAAAATTATTGACACTAATATTATGTCATTACATGACGTGATACGCAAAGATGAAAAGCAAAGCCAAAAGTTCTACCATTAAATGTTGCCGAAAAGGTTGTTCAAAGAATTAACGTATCTTTTAATATCCAATAGTCCAATAAAGATGAAACCTTGATGAAACGGACAGAAAGTGTCTGTTTTATGTACAGTCGAGGAAACTGAATGGCGTACCACGATGGAACCATTTTGTAGCAAATGTCATGATAACATTCCCTACATCTGCCAAGGAAATCATCGGGAAATTGATTGTGACGAGATTCCACCCTAAGTACGCGATTCAGTTTCCTCGACTGTAACTTCAAATGTGGGGTGGGGTGTGTGTCCGTCCAGTGCCGGCGTTAAGACCACTAAGCTGACACCCCTGACAAGAATATTGTGGTGCCCACTTAAGGCAATCAAAATCGAGTGCTAGTGTGGCGGGGAAGCATCCCACCCCCACCGATCGCCCCCTGAAATTTGGCGCCCCGGGCCGTCGCCCCATCGCCCCCCCCCCCCTCCCCCCTAACGCCGGCGGGTCTCATTCTAAATCCCTAACATCGTTTGTCCTAATGATCGTTTGTCCTAACACTTTTTTTCTCGGAAGCCGTGAATTTTTCAGGATTTTTTTTGTGATTATCCTGTAGAACTCTTTAGGTTAGGTTAGGTTTGTTTTATAAAAATCCAGAACAATTAAAAGATTTTAAATAAAAAGAGTTAGGACAAACGATCATTAGGACAAACATTACATTAGGACAAATAATCATTAGAGATTTAGATATAGAGCCAACGCCGGCACTGTGCGTGTCAAATAACCTCCTCACTCGTGAGTCCGTGTGTGTGTGAGCTCTGTCTGTCCGGGAAAAGCAGTACTTGCGCTGGTGCACCCTGAGCATCATTCAATGATTTCCTGGCCAATTTTGGATCATCATCGACCGATGGCTAATAACCCAAAAGAAAGGAGGGGGGAGAGTTATTACTCACTCTCTTTCCCTTTCTTTTCACTTAAATTTATCCCAGTACCTTTGGCCGCGGATACGAAGTCAGCGGGTAGTTAAGTGGCGGCGAGGGCGGCATGGGAGCAGCGTGTTCAATCGAATAGATTTCTATGAAACCGGCCACGACGGCAGCGGCGCGGGGCGTGCTGCTCCTGTTCCACCACTGGTACCGCCTCAGGCACGCAGGCGTTCTTAGTGGTTCAATATAATGTAGCAACGGTATATGAACCTACTGTAACGTTCAAAGCACTAAAAGATTATATTATTAATTATACTTATACAGAAATAAAACGAAACACGAGTACAAAATGAGTTTATTGGCACTTGATTTTCTTAAATTAACAAACGATACAATCACAAAGACAGGAAAATGTACAAAACAACAAACAAAAACACGACGTCGAACATTTAAATATGTCCCCCTTTCCTTCAAGACATGTTTTACAAAAGGCCACTAGGTAGGTATTTATAATTTTCTTGAATTAAAAAGACAACGATGATGATTGTTATCTTTCTCTCAGTTTTCCAGTCCAAGTCCAATCACCCTGGCCTTTTTTACACGACTATGTATGTATTTATGTAACGCTTTCTTTACCGGGTGATATGCTAAAGAAATATTTGCTCCGGGAAGTAGACCTTTTACTTCTTCTTCAATCATTGCAACTTCAGAAAGACCATTGTAAAAGACTCTACCATAATCACGAGTATTCTCTCATAGTTGCACGTGTCAGGTCAGTAGACAACCTCTTTCTTCTGGCGTTACTGATCGAACAGCCATAATATTTCAATAGAATAAACTGCCAATAAATTTTGACAGTATAGTACAGTACTCCTGGCGTCTTCAATCCACACCTTGAAGCCTTAAACCCCTTTATCGTTATCTAAGAACTGTAGTCAAGAATACCATGGTAGCCCATCCTGGCATCTTCAAGCGACTCACACTTGGTCCTGATCCCCTCGTATTACCTCAGGACTGCGGCTAAGAGTGCCATGGTAGCCCAGAGTCCTTGCAGGCTGGTCGGCCAATGAGCTGGGTTACACCAGTTCGCGCTGCAGACGCACACGTGCAGTCGCGCGTAGAGGGACACGCCGCGGGAGAACGGGACCAGGGTCGCCATCGGACTGAGCATGCAGCCGTTGTCTACTTTCTGAAAGACAAATTAGACTGTTACGCGCAAGCCACACAGAAGAGACGCAGGACACAGGCGTGTCACAGTCGTGGCGCCTCTTGAATCAGTTTTCATAATAAATGTATAGAAGCTTCGCGATCCAAAGTAGTCAGAAGAGACGGGGCCTAGACGCGGCTTGGGAGCAAACGACGCAGACTGCAACGCTCCCCCGTCCCACGACTCTTCTGTGTGGCTTGTGCAGAAAAGGCAAATGAGAAATGTGGGTATTGAGTAATGAAGGTCACAGGAGACGATGGATGTCGGTGGCGTAGGAGTAGCAATTGCGGCGTATGAGAGAGGCCTAAAAGCAGTTATGGTTCAGTTAGCGATGAAATTGTTGCTGATAGTGTTGTTGACCCTCAGCGCAAATTAAAGCTTGGCCAGCCACTTGACGACCTGGAGTAAGAAAGACACTACTTTATAGCAGCGGGTGAATTAAAGGCAAATGATATGTGGGCAAGCGGTGTAAATCTCGGGTGGGAATGGAGTAGTAAAGGTCACAGGACTGGCCGTTGTGACGTGTGGGAGAGACCTAAAAGCTGTGGTGTTGGTAACGATGAAGTTGCTGATAGTGCGACTGACCCGGAGTGCAAACTCGAGCTTGGCCAGCCGCTTGCTGACGAAGTGGCGGCCGATGGCGGGCCGCTCGCGGATGCGGCACACGCGCTGAGTGTACACCCCGGAGAGGTCCACCCAGCGCACCACGCAGCCGCCGCTCCACTTGCCCCAGATGCCGGAGCCGTTGATGTACCACGGCTTCCTGGAAAACTTCCACTCAGTACGTCCATCGCTAGTACACTACTAAAAACCCATTTAAATTACGAAAGTTTCTCGTACAAGCTACGTCAGGCAGGTCGTGGTCGCCAGGGGGTAGTGTTTCACGAGCCTGGTGATTTCACTATTTGGTATTATGGAAATTCGGTTTTGAATGGAACATGGTGTAATGAAATGATGCGATACTTGTTATGCCAAATACGGACATTAAAAATTTTGCCAAATAGATGGCGCCCAATGACGATTGGGACTGGACCTAACAGCACCCACATGTTCATGTAGTTGCAGTATTTCCGGAACCCTTTCCTCTTGGTCTCCGCGATGTGGTCGGGCATGGCTGGCGGCAGCAGTTCCTTCGCGAACGGGTCCGCGCAGTGAGCGTCGCGTGGGATACCCAGCTCCTCCATACCACACACGTAGCACTGCGTAGAAATCAAAATCAATCATTTATTTCTGTACGAGTAAGTAAGCACTCTTTATATGTCTCCTTTTTGGAGTCTAACAGCGCTTTCGGAAAAACCATGGATTGCCAAGAAGAATACGCCGCAAGAAATATGGCACATTACTATTTTTCAAACATACATACATTATAATACAATCACACGTCCTTCCCAGCAAAGGGGTAGGGAGAAAAATATATTTTGTTTTCATATAGGCTTGCGTTGGACCACAATCACGCCTGATGGAAAGCGAAGGTGAGGTCTACGGCGGAGCACGCTTGCCTAGTAAATGCCACCTGTACCACTAAGACCTATTGTATTTACTATGTTCTGGCAATAAACGTATTTGTATTTATGGCAGACAAAATTCTTCTATACAGTGTCTATTAACGAATTCATATCTATCGTAATACGGCCGCCAGTATGTGCGGAAAGAATATTTTGTCTGTGCGCGCGGTTCATGGCCAGCGTCGGACTGGCCATACATATAGTCGAAGTGGCATTTGCCAGCCGGGCTCAGCCTGCGTGGGCCCCTCAGGGGCCTGGCTTGAGGGGGGCAGTATTTTCCGATAGTAGGTATTCCATCTACCATCATATATATTCATAGGGTCCAGTATAATAACGTATTCAGGATGATGATGAAACTGCCAAGACGCTGTAGCGCGTCGGGTATGTTCGCAGAGGCGCGCACTGACGGCTTCCACGCCATCAGACGGAAGAGAGTCGCGTCTCTGCTGAACAGAGTGCGCGGCAGTTCCAATATCATTCTGAATATGTTTGCCGCCCGCCTGGACTGCCCTATGACAAAGTACTGGGTGAAGATCGTCACTGGTCAAATTAAGTGACGATCTTCACTCAGTGCCGCGCAATTATAATTTTAATATTCTTAATTTTAATTTTAATTGTTATTATTTTAATTTCATTTAATTTTTATAATTTTATCTTGTAATATGGGTTCTGCCTGAAATAAATTGTTTTTATTTTTTTTTTATATAGTCTCGGACCCCGGGCTTGTGGTCAGCCACCCGGGCCCTTCCGACCCAGTCAGACCCTGTTCATGTCTGTACGTACGTGTCTGTGGCTATCTACCGGGTCAGTGTGAATAGGGTAGCGGAACCGACTTTTGTTCTTGACGACGGTGTCTGTCTATGTCTGACACGGCACGCTTCTGCTAGATGTGAATAAAACGGAGTCTGTTCCGGCAATAATATGTCTGATGCGCTTAATATCTAGATATAAATAAACGGTATCTGTCGGTGTCTGCCACGGCACATGTCTGCACGCTAAATGTCTGTAGATATGAAACCTTCAGCCCTGACCTTGGCGATGACACTCCCGGTCTTATCACTTGGCTCGTAGTCGTACATGGGTGGCGTGGGCGGCGGCACCGTCGTCGTGGTGGTGGTTTCCGTGGTGGTCGGCGGGCAGTTCTTGTAGCCCTGCCACACAGCAACTTTGAAGGTCATCAACGGGGATTAAACATCCACCATGTTGTCATATGAATGAAATGGAATGGATTGGTCAAGAGTACGACTGGATTTGAGTAGACTGGAATAGAATGGTTTGGGATGGATTGAAATAGACTGGGATGAAATGGGTATAAAGTTGGGTTGAAATGGGCTGGAATGAAATGGTCTGGACTGGATTGAAATGGATTGGGATGGAATGGTCAAACCACTAGGCCAAAACGGCTTTTTTTGTAACTATGTACCGTGTACTTTGATCAATTATAACTGAAGAAACACATTGCCGAACAAAATCCCCTTCAAAAAATGTCCGAACTTTTTAATTTGTTTGCATAACAATTAAAATCATCACCCACACAGAAATTTGAACCTAGTCTTTACTTCATTACAGTCGAATTTCGGTTGACACTTGACAGCTAAACTTGACAATTTCACGCAACGTACTGAGAAAAAAGAAGGCCACTTTTATCAAAGTGGCGCTCATTTGGCTCGGACATTTTCGGGCGCGCGACTGTGGATCTACAGTTATAATTGATCAAAGACCGTGTATATAGCATTTAGAGACTGACCTTCTTATGTAGCGTGATATTCATGACGGAGGTGAGGTTAGTGTCGTAGTCTTGGACGAGGCTCGACAGCATCTGGAGCAGCTTGGTCATGTCGAGGTACGGCGTCGTCAGCCGCGGCGCCGTCGTCGGGCAGGACACCCTGGCGACAAGGCAGACGAGTCAGTTCCTGTGCTCAGTGGGGTAAAGATGTAGAACATTAAGGTTTTGCGGGAGGACGCAGGCTAAAAATCAGCGCCTCCGGCTTCCTCAAACGGCAGCATTTGCTGAGCCTGCGCCTATAGCCACGATGATACCTATGTTATTTTGTGCGTTTCTGTATTATTTTTTCTGTTTCTTTTTAAATGACTTTTTTCCATCGTATTTATCGGAAAAGTGCGTATTTATCGTGCTCTCTCAATTAGTTTTAGTACTCTCTTTTGATATATACGGCACTAAATAATGAAGTCCCATGTTAATTGATATGAAAATGTCACTCATTTAATACAAGAAAACACTTGGGGTATCGTCGTATTATTTAGATCCGATTTTTCCCGATAGAAATACAATAACGCACTAAATCTGTAACGTAGCAGGGCCGGAGTGGAAGAAAATTTTACTGTCCTTTTATTTGAGGTCATTTCGGCCTATAGGTATACGCCCCTCTGCAAAGTACAGGCCTCTCAAAATGAGACGGCTTGGGCCGTAGTTCCCACGCGGGACCAGTGCAGATTGTGCACATCACACACACCATTGAAAGTTCTAAGCAGGCGTGTGCAGATCTCACGACGTTCTTCACCGTACAGCTCACGGTAAATTACAAATGTAATTTCGCACATACATTCCGAAAAACCCAGACCCTCTGATTGAGAGACTATAGGACAAACCACTAGGCCACCACGACTTACTAAAGATATACGAGTATGAACGGTTAAAGCCGATTTACATTACGCGGCTAAAATACGAACAGTGGCAAATTGTTCAACAATCAAAGTGGTTCACTGTAGTTGCTTACCGATACTTCTCTCTGTCGAAGCACATAGTCTTGCAGACGTCGGCGCTCTCGGTGCACAAAGTGTTGAGGGTGGACCCGACGGTGCGGCGCGTGTGACGCGTGCGGTTGTCGCCGACGCGAAACTGCACGTCGGAGGCGTCGGATGCGTCGGAGACGTCGAGAAGTCCGGGGGTGTAAGCAAGGGAGGAGCTGATGTTAGCTGCGGAAGTGTCAGATTGTTTTAATATTTTTAGAAGCTTTTATCTGTGGCTGGCGTGAAACTACATGTGTGGAAAATGGCTCTAAATTCCGGGATTGTTATGAATTTTCACGGGAAATCCCAACAAAATCTTGTTTGGGCTTTATTTACATTGAGTAAAAAAGATTTGGGAAAAATTTCAAGTTTCTAAGATTTAGCGCCTGAGATTTTGGCATGTTTAAAGGAACGCGACGTTTAGACATTGAAAGTCTAAAAGAACGGTGGAGTTGCAAATTAGAATAGGAAAATTCAAATTCAAAATTCAAAAATATTTATTTCGGATAAATGACACATTTTGGGACATCATCCATAGGTGTTAGTAAAATATAGTCAATATATAGACTAGTGTTAATAAAATAAAATAACATTACATTAAATTACATTAAATTAAATTAAATTAAACATAATAATGGGGGTGTATGAGACCCCATCCAGTGCCGCAACATTGGGGAATCCCACCTGCCAACTAACACGTCCAGGATGGTGTTTGGGCTGCCGCGCAGGCGGGCCAGCAAGGAAGCGCAGTGCTTCCTCATGATGGCGTAGAAGCCGTCCGTGCCGTTCGCGGCGAACATGGCCGAGGCGCTGCAGTGCCGCGGCAGCCCGAACAACACCCTGTACGCGTCGTTGTACTGGACGTGTAGAACGACTGGCAGTAGGCTTTGAACAGCGTCACCTTAACGTCGTCGCTACATCGCGCGAACCTACGGGCCAACATGTTGCAGCGCACAGCCAGCGCCCTGCGCTCCCTCTCTATGTCCCGATTATCGCACAGGTCCTCGGTGACCCAGTGGGCCAAATACTTTACCTCCTTCACCCGTTCCAGAGGAGTTCCGTTAAGAGTTACAGGGGAGACTGATGGATATAACTTGGTGCCCGCCCTAAACACCATGAACTCACTCTTTGAGGCATTGTATTTGAGCCCATGAGTCTCCGCATATGACTCGCAGGTGCGCAGTAACCTACGCAGTGCCCCGATCGATGGACTCAGCAGAACCAAGTCATCCGCATAGCTAACAATGACCAAGGCAGTAAAAAAACGGACTATGTTCAAGTACGCTGGTCTGTTTTATTTACTCTCACCTCACCTCATAGCGACCGTGACAGGCCTTGTTCCTTGTTGGATGATTGTTTCGATCGCAAATTTCTTATAAAATTGGATTAGTGAGTTTCACATGAGTTTTCTTAAAGAAGAATAAATTACCATTATCCCATGCTGGCGTTTCATCCCGTCCTACTTGACCCCCCGTCATGGCAAAGGTTCTAGCGGGATTCGAAGCCTCAACAACAGGGATGGGCGGCGGCGGCCCTTCCGAGCTGACCACGGCAGGGTATTCGAGGTCTTGGCTATCAAACCAGCCCAGCTTCGGTGCCGCGTCTGAGGAATCTATAACTATAAAGAAATAATATAATTTTCATATCATGAAATCAAAAGGCTCGAGGAAGAAAAGAACCTTCATCTTCATCATTTCAGCCAAAAGACGTCCATTTCTGAACTATAGGCTACCCCCAAGGTTCGCCGAACAGACCGGTCCTGCGTCATCTCATCTGCATACAACGCGTTCCCGCAATCTCAAACAGGACGTCGCTCCATCTTTTTGGACGCAGGAAAGACCTGGAAGGACCCGGGTATGTCCTAAAACTTTTGCCAGTAATACCGGAGGACGGGCAGCAGTGTCCTCGATATATATACTGTTTACCCTGCCCGCGCAATTGTTAGGTTATACCTACAATAGTCCCGGCGGCCCCCCTATTCCAGGAACAATACAATTTTCTTAAATTATGATGAAGATGGTACGGGACCGATATGTTTGGCGAGCCTTGGGTGAGGCCTATGTTCAGCAGTGGAATTCATTCGGCTGAAATGATGATGATGCTGATGATGATTATGATGATGATGGTCATAGCGATTACACCCGTAACGAATGGATCCAAATTAATACCCATGGGTTCCGTGAGATGGCCATCGATGCAGAGGCAGACTGAAAGGGATGGCGGGATGACCTGCAGAGTCGAAGGCATCATATCTATACAGTCGTCGTCTCAAATATTATGCCAACACCAACTTTATGGTTAGGGGCATACCTAGACTTATATACATATTTTTGACGCCTTGGTAACGTACAGTCGAACAGGGGCTCCCAACTCTGAGTTTTTCGGAATTTACGAGCGAAATTACATTCGAAATTTACCATGAGCATGATGAATGAGGAAGATATTGTGATAAAACATGCACACACCTGCGAAGAAATTCAGTGGTGTGTGTTGTTCCCAGCCCGCACTGGAGCCACGTGGGAACTACGGCCCAAGCCCTCTCAATCTGAAAGTCTTGTGCCCTGCAGTGATGCATGGGATATACATAGGCTTGGATGATGATGTGATGAGACATTGAAAATTATTGAAAGACACAAAAACAAAATAACCATTTGGCGTTTCCTCCGTGCTTGCCGTTTCTTGCTTGTCAGGTGGCTCGACCTTATCAAGTCTATCAACGTCAGACTGGTCGATATCAGGCGCTTCAGGCACCATCCTGTAGGGCTCGGTCAGGCTAGACAGGAAGGCCGTCTTCGTGGGGCTCTGGGTGGGCTGCTCAGTGGACGGGGAGTGCGTCGGCGTAAGCGGCGCCTGCTGCATTATGCGCTCAATCTTTTCCCTGCCCAGGAGTTTCTTTATTGCGCCTGTGAAATAATGCGGTCATACGGAGAATGTGTGCAGAAATGAACTTGTTACATCGCCACCGTGCTACTGTCGTACGACCAACGAGGGGAGCGACTGAATCTTTATAATAAGTATAAGTACGTTATACACTGTGTTTTATTTGTATTTCCTTTAACTTTGATATAATATCCGACTGCTGCCGTGTCATGACAAAACACTGTAACTTGAGTTACAGTGTTTTGTGCTAACACCGTTAAATTAACTATACGGACCCTAATCTATATATGCATGCTTAGAGAAACTGATTTTCTATCAAAAACATTGAAAAACGTCATTGCAATTTACACTGTAACTCTTAAAACGTAGGGTCTTGATTAGACTAAACACTGTATTATCTCCAGATACCGTGTTTTGCCAAAACAAACTCACATTTTCTTAGTATAGTATCAAGAGTTACAGTGTTTTGTCGCAACAATCACACGAGAAATTAGTCCAAGTCCTTGTTTATTTTAAGTCGGGACTTCTTCAAGGTAATCATCCTTTCTAAAGACTAAGAAATATATATTAAGATGAGAATGTTGGTTTTATGAATAGTGATGTTAGCAATATATTACTAAATTAAATTTAAAGTAGCATTTTCTTATGATTATATGTCATTAAGTATCACGTTACAGTGTTTTGTTATAGCAACTCTCATATATTATTGATAAAGGACATAACGACATAACACGTTTTTGCTTGAAAATTCATGTAAAAAGTAAAAATATTAATATTATTTTTCTTTGTCCACTTCTAGTAGCACATTATCCGTGATTTGTCCAAATTTTATTGCAATCAGATCAATATTCACTGTTCTGTAGCCAATTAAAGAAAGCAAAAGTTTTTTGCGATTTCTGAAAAATAGGTGTTTTTTAGATACAGTGTTTTGTCATGACACGGCAGACTGGGGGATGGGGTCAGCAGTCTCCATATTATGTACCCGGGAGTAAATTAATCGCTATGGTCTGGGCTGCACGATTGTTACAGTTCCCCCCGTTAACCGGGATCGTTAAGGGGGTAAGAGCAGTAGATGGGCCTATTTATTTATTTATTCATTTCATTTCATTGCACATCACATCACACTTATCAATAGTAGGTGTTACCTATGGCCTATGACGATTGACTGACTGGGGGAGGGGTGGTGAGGTGAGGCTACTTGTTTGCGGGGGATCCGAGCCAGCGGGCTCATTTGTGGGCTCGCAGTGAGAACGACGTCCTGTCTTAGAGCGGACGTCATTTTGACCGAGGCGAGCCTAACCCAAGTAAGTACCTGCTTCCTACTGTACTGAGCACAGTCAACTTCGACAGGGAATGTAAGAGTGAGCCTCAGTGGGTGGAAGCGATCGTGTCCTGGTACTGTTCTCTTTCGAGAGCAGGACACGAGGGCACGAGAGCTAACGTGAGGGCACGCAACCCCAGCTTGCCGGGAACGTGGGCCTCTTCGGAGGCTACGAGGAGTCAACCTCAATAAACAATGCGACACCAGCGGGGGAGGCCGGTGAAAGCTGAACCTACGTTGCACGGTGTCGACCAGAGGAGCCCCATTCCGGGGCGGCTAGTGGGCATCACGGTGTCACTCCATGCTCCCGGGGCGTTCACAATGACAACGAGAGAATTCGTATGGTTTTTAGTGGGTATGCCCTTCGTGGGAGAGCGCCACATACCGTCTGTTGCCCAGAACAGTGCTGGATGCATAAGGGGCACTTTCCGCACCAAGAATAAGGCTACTAGTATCTTAGAGAAATTAGCTTCATAAGACTCGAAGAAGCTTCCGTTAAAGTAAAAGGAGATCAAAAAAACACAGCATAATATTGTATTATGGACCTCGGTCCCTGACGTAACATCTGCCTAGAGAAATATTTCTCTATTGTAGCTTAAATAATCATAATATTATTAAATAATCATATCTGACCTCTTATGACTTCGGCGTCATCAGGGTGGATGTTGACGGTCAGGCCCTTGCGGACGGGCGCCTCGCCGACCGCCTCCCGCGGCTCGGCCAGGATATCCAAGTCAGCGACATCTGAAGACACGTCTCATCACTCTAAAGAGTCTAAAAGATCGACTACAGCGGTGCTAAAAATACGCTAAAGCACCGTAAACGCAGTGACTTGACTCATGGGTATTTTAAATATAAAGTGTACCATTTACTTTTGTTCATGTTCATTCAAAATCACGAGTAGGTACTATTCATTTTCCTGAAGAAAAAAGTGTCCTTTGTTTGGAGTCAGTTTTGTGACTTTTTTTCATACAGTTTTTATGGCTCATCACAAAAATCATACGGAAAATTATAATAGGTAGCGCTCTTGATTCTGAATAAGAAAACTCCAAAACTACCTAATCCTGAAAGAAAGTAGCAGGTTCATTTTAAATTGAAAATGCCCTCGTACGATTAAGTCATGCATGTTTTATAGGTGCACCGTACCTACCTCAAAATACGCTGACGCACCATAAATCAATGCCTATTTGAAGCACCGGTTTGGAAGTTACACGATACAAGTGACGTGTGAAGCACGTCAATGTGTTTACGGCGCGTCATAGCGTATTTTGAACGTCGTAGTCGATCCCTTCCACCTGAGCTTCCACCACGTTAGGTTTGGTTACGTACCACCTTCATACTGTAGCGCAAGGGTAGCTTCAAAAATAAAACACAGCACAATTTCGACCCGCATGGCGGAAAAGGGGGAGTAACTGTTAATTTACAAACATTATACTAGAAATCAACGTGAAAATATAGAATTTAGTAGCATACAGACATTATACTAGACGTTGTAGACAGACACTGACACTAATAGTTTAGTTCTTTTGATTTGACAGAAAATGATTGAAAGGAAAGGAGATCACGTCATTCTTCGTCCAGTCTGATTCTTTCATCCCCATTATTATTTGTAAGCTGTAACGAAACTATTTTAATTTTTTTAATGTATAATGTACTCGTACACTAATTTCAGTTGGCTTACAACACCACATGACCAGCTATTTATCAACATCGTCCATATTTCAAGTTCCAAACTCATCCGGCAAAATGTACTTATGTAAATAAACCTAATTCTCGCCCTAAGGGAGCATTCGCAAAAATTATTACATAATCTGCAAGTTGGCAGTAACGATAAATTAGCCAACATAATAGGCCTAGCGGAAGCCGGCTGAATGGCTCTCGCCCGTGCCTCGCGGCAAGATGGCGCCGGCCAGTCTGGCGCCAAAACTTTCCCGCCTTCCATAGACAAACGTCATAAGCAGCTCGAAGAGTGCAAAGGAGTTTCACCCATACAACAAGTAACTCGAGTACGATTTCGTTCAACACGAAACTGCATCACAAGTATTGACTTTTCTATATCCATTTTCTCTATGCATTTTCTACCACGGGATACATGGATTCTTGTCAATTGATTTCCTACCCAAATAAAGTGAACTTACGGTTGATTTTTGGTGGTTAGTGGCGATAACAACAGTAAAAGGAGAATTATTTTTCGTTGTCGGTCTGTCTGGGTGGTGCCAAAAGTTACTGAAGTAGTATTTAATGCATTTCAGTTCTTATTTCTTTGTGAAAAGGGTGATGTTTGTTGGGATAAGGGCAATAGAAAGGGAGTGGAGTTAAAAAGTTACATCGCGATTGTCTGAGTAATGCGATGTTATATGTGTATCTTGGGAGTAAACGTAAAATATATAAGTGCGTTGATATGGCAAGGGATGGCAGCTTTGTTTTCGTATTTAAAAGGTTTTTTGGCAGATGCGGCGGCGCGGCGGCTTTTTAAATTATATTGAAAGTATGTGTACGTTGTTAGGAGCTTATGTTTTATCGTTGGCGACAGTCTACCGACACTACTGCCGGTTTAAAAATTGAACAGACTCTTCTGCTACGTCAAAGTAACTTTAGGAAAAGCTTAAATTATACTAGTACTACAGAAAACACAACATATTTTGGCGGCAAATTACGTATCTCAATGAAACTTTGTTTACAACTTTTTCTTGCCACTAGAAATGAAGATCTGCCGAGTACTACCAAAATTTAGGGGTCCTACCCCCTCCCTGAGTTTAAGCTATAATATAGGTTTCTCAGGATCACTGAGAGCAATCAGTATTACCATCACATCCACATCTTGAGAAACTATTGTTGGTAAGTGATGTTTAGATTGTTCTATGGCTGTTCAACAAAAACCCTTCATATCTTATAAAATATTGATCCTAATATAATTGGCGCAACACCTCGCTCAACTGCCTTTTTCCTACTTATTACCCTAAATACAAGTCTAGGGTGAATGAGCCTTTACTAGGCAAGCGCGCTAAATTGTAGGCTTCATCTTCGCTTTCCATCAGGCGTGATTGTGGTCAAACGCAAGCCTATATTGTACAAAAAAACTCGAAGATACTTGTGTCCTAAATCTTGCTAAAAAAAAACAAGGATTAAATTTTATTAATCATGCGAGGTACTACATATAAATTGCGGAGCGCGACATAGCTCCAAGAATCGCCAGACTCAAATGGCAGTTACCAGGGCACATCGCTCGTAGAACTGATGGCCGATGGGGCAAAAAGGTTCTCGAGTGGCGTCCACGGACCGGAAGACGGAGTGTAGGTTAATATCTCTTCATTTCTCCTGTCTGTTGTTTCCGCCACCTACATAAACCTGTTCATATTTGTATATGTATCCAGTATTGGTTGTCTGGAAGAGATCGCTTTTCAGCGATAAGACCGCCTATTGTCTGCCTGATTTTTTAATGTTATTATTTTTTTCTGTACTTTTTTTTGGTGCTCAATAAAGAATATTTGTATTGTATTGTATTGTAGGTAGACCTGCAACAATATGGAGCGACGACCTGACTAAGGTTGCGAGGCGCGTTGGATGCGGATGGCACGGGACTGATCTGTTTGGCGAGCCTTGGGGAGGCCTATGTTCAGCAGTGGACGTCTTTCGTCTGGAATGATGATGATGATGGAGTTGCGGACTGTATTTTCCATACGCGGAGCTAGCCCTGCTCGTTTCTCCGCCTTGTTCCTCCGCTCCTCTTCCTCGCTCCTTTCCCAGGTTATCTATGAATCTTTAAACTAGTTTTGCAACTCCCCTGTCTACTGTAGTACTAAAGAGGAGCGGTATTTTATGTATAGAGGTACTAAATTCTGAAGTGATTATTTTCAATGAGGCGGTACCACGATTTATGCATATTTTAAATTAGGAAACTGTCGTGAATGATTATAAAGTACCTGGGCGACCAAGCTCCGTTTGGGCTGTATGTGACTCGGTACCAAGCGTTTTCCCAGAAATAAGACCAAGCTAGATCAATTTTTCATCCCCGAAAACCCCCACATACAAAATTTCATCGAAATCGTTGGAGCCGTTTCTGAGATTATATATACATATAGTATATACAAGAATTTTTATTTAATTTATTATTAAAAAGGAATCAATTAAATATTAATAAAAATAAAATAAGTAATAACATAAACACATGAAATTAACAGTTAAAAAGAAGATAAAGATAACTTAACTAAGAAAAATTGACTAAATATACAAGAATTGCTCGTTTAAAGGTATTAGATTTGATGCAAATATATCGGGATGATTTTTTTACAATACCTAATAAAATAATACTCGATAAATACTATTATAATGAAAAACGTCGAACACTCTGTTGCCTAAATTTTATTAAACAATAAAAGTAGGTACAAAAACAGAGACTAATATTAAAATTAACATAAATAAAACTAACTTAAAATACTAAACAAAAATTATAACTTAAAATTACAATCTAAAACTAAACTAAACTCCATTTCAATACAATTTGACAATTTCATAGACACATGAATGGTCCAGGTCCTTAGTGATATGTTTTTTTTTTCGATTATAGTCAAAATCAAAAAAATCGTTTAATGGTATCAAAATTACAGAATTTTGATAGTGGTTGACACCTCTTTTTAAGTATGAAATACCTGTATTAAGAGGCACCTTTCTTTCGTTATTACAGTTAGAGTTATTACAATTTGTACCAATTAATTAATTAATAACATAACAATTACTATGTACTTGAAATAGCAAGCTTAAACAGAAAAGAAAAATAAAAATTTTAAATAAAATCGAGCATCAAAAATATAACTTAGACTAACATGCAATCGTATTTATGTGCGTGTGTGTGTGTGTGTGTGTGTGTGTGTGTGTGTGTGTGTGTGTGTGTGTGTGTGTGTATGTGTGTTGGTGTATATAAATAAAATAACTATTGTTCAGAAAGTAGCCCCGGTCAGTGTCAGTGTTTTAAACGTTTTGGAATAGGTTTTCAATTTCATAGTAGTTTTTGGTTTTTAACCAATTATTAACTTTATTTTTCAATTCATAGTAGGTCACGGAGCAAATACTCATCTCTTTATTAAGAAAGTTATATAGTCTTGATGATTGAGCAGCCAGCTGTCTTCTAGCAAATGCTGACCTTGTGCGTACGTGCGAAACCACATTCCGCACCCTACGGCCCGTCGAAGCAAAGGCAAAGTGTGGCATCGACTTGTGTCGTTTAAGAATAGTACACAGAACATACAACCCCCTAACCGAAAGCAAACCACTTAGAGAATACAGATCTTGGGTGGGAAAACGGTAAGGTTTGTGGTACATTACCTTAAGAAGAGATCTCTGGGCTCTCTCAAGTTCCAAAGATTTCCCTTTCGAAAGGCCTCCCCATACTGGTATGCAATAAGTTAATATTGACTGCACTAGAGAGACATAAATCTGATTCAAGAGCCCGGTGGAGGCCACATGCCTTAGAGTTTTAAAAACCCATATTAATTTTCTCACCCTGCCGACCACCAAATCAGCATGAGGATGCCACGACAATCTCTGGTCCAGCATAACACCAAGATACTTTACGTACTCCACCTTGGCTATGGCAGGACACAAACAAGTAGAGCTCATTACATCACCACAACCGTGTATTTTGATGTTGAAGTCCGATACAGGCTGAGTGCTCACATATTTAGAGAAACAAATGTACTTAGTTTTGCCTGTATTGATAGTAAGGAGATTAGTCTGCAGCCAAGCAGCAACCCTGGAAAGGCCGACCTCCGTGGCCAACTTCACCTCATCCCATGTTGTTCCAGTAAAAACAACCGCAGTATCATCGGCATAGGATACCATGTACCCTCCATTGACTCTCATACTACAAAGAGTGTTAATGTAGATCAGGAAGAGGGTGGGCCCAAGAACACTACCCTGAGGAACCCCATATGTTATTTCAGCCTCCTGACTAACATACGTCCCTATTTTAACTTTTTGTTTCCTATTGCGAAGATAATCTTCTAAAAGGAATAATGGTTTACCTCTAATTCCTATATTTTCCAGGCGGTTCACAAGAATGGGAATAGAGACCGTGTCAAAAGCTTTTTTGAGGTCGATGAAGACAGTCATGCATTTTTTATTTCTGTCTACATGATCAATAATATGCGAGGTTAGAGCTGTAACTGCGTCTTCAGTCGAAACTCCGCGCCTAAAACCAAATTGAGTCATCGAGAGGATGTTGTATTTATTGAGATAGCTTATCAGCCGAGTATTTAAAAGTTTTTCAATAATTTTGGATATTGCAGAAAGAACAGAGATTGGTCTGTAGTTGTTTACGTCATCTCTACTTCCACTCTTGTGAACCGGGGTTATGATTGCTTTTTTTAGAGCATCAGGAAATACACCTCTATCAAAGCAGAGATTCACAAGGCACGTGATGATGGGAACAACCTCCGAACTGGCAATTTTTAAGAACTTAGTTGGAATGTTATCATGACCAGGGGCACTATCAGACTTCAAACTCATTAAAGCATCAAATACTTCATCATTGGTAGTTCCAAGGAGCACAAAAGAATTAACTTGCGACACCGGTTCATCAACAGATGGCGGTGATGTGGTTCCCGATTTAATACTGTCAGCCAGCGTTTTGCCAATATTAGAGAAAAAATCATTTACAGAATTAGTTGAGTCTAGGGGAGTAGATTCCATATCTAATAGTTCAAAGTTTTTTATTTTTACAAATTTACGGCAAGTGATATTGTTAATAGTTTTCCATAGAGTTTTAGGGTTTTTGCTTGATTCTTGCAATTGTTTTTTGTCATAGTTTTGTTTAACCTTTTTTATTAAATTGTTACAGTAGTTTCTATATCTTCTATATGTAATTTTCAGTGTTATGTTTTCAGGTTCTCGTCTAAGCTGTTTTTGCATATTATTTCTATATCGATAAAGATACGTTTCTAAAACTAGTTTGATTGCGACTCTCGATATATTTCTGTGATTGCGACAGTTTTTTGTTTTGGCGGTTTTGGCGTGAAAATTCCGACCTCTGCTCATGGGAAAGGGAACGTTAAGTCAAGGAAAGTTCCAATAAAAAAGTAGAATTTTGAAATCAATATTTATTCTTTATTCACATTAGTAAAAAAAACTAACAATTTACATCACACGTGTAGCAAGTTAACCAGTTGCTTTTATTTCTACTGCCGCTCTGATAATGGCTCTAACCGGCGTACTCAAGAACATCAATTAATTTAAAAACAAGTTAAGTCCTTCCATTTAGAAGTGATCTTTTCGCCAGTTTGGTATTTACTGACCTCATTGAATAATGTTCGACGATTGAAATGAGAACATATTACTTTAAATGGCAATAATTCTTAGACTTTTTAAAAACGTTACTCGCATTTGTGCATTTTTTTGAATGTATGTTCGTTAACATATTTGCCGGAAGTAAACCGATTTTATGTTAGTAATTATTTTTGTCCAAAACCTGGCGCATAACATCTCAAGGTTTGGTCTCGTGTTCATCAATGTCATGACATGAGCAATCATAATTACCTATGTGTAAACATATAACATATATTCTATTCACATTTCATTCGAAAGAAATCTATGTATATCAATGCCGCCTTAAATCACGTCAGAGTAAATATCATTTTTTTCGTGTTTCGTTGCAGTAATCTTAAGGCTTTTCAAACGGGTAGTAAGGCGAGTCCTTCCAAACCAAAACTGCGATGGTGCGGTACCCGCGATCGAACTTCTGGAGGACATTCTTCTCCGCGGGAGTGAGCGAGAAGTCGAACAGCTGTATGTTTTGTTCCACGCGCGACTGCGTTACTGACTTCGGGATTGGGATGACGCCCAGGTCCAACTGCAGAGGAAGAGAGTAAATAATTGTATTGTACAATAAAAAAACCGGCCAAGTGCGAGTCGGACTCGCGCACCGAGGGTTCCGGGCAAATTTTTAGGTAAGTATGTCAAAGTGTACACCGTAAACAGCCGTAACTACAATAATCCAGTGTTAGCAGAAGCCAGCTTCTAAGTAAAAGTGTGAGATTATTTTATATTGGTTAGTCTGGTAATAAAACACGAAAGTAAGAAAAAAACACGTTTATTGTATGACGACCCCCTTCCACTTTATTTTATTTTTAGTATTTGTTGTTATAGCGGCAACAGTAATACATCATCTGTGAAAATTACAACTGCCTATCTATCACGGTTCCTGAGGTACAGCCTGGTGACAGACAGACAGACAGACGGACGGACAGTGGAGACTTAGTAATAGGGTCCCGTTTTTACCTTTCGGGTACGGAACCCTAAAAACAAATTTCAAAGAGGTAAACTTGATATACGCGCAGTTTGAAAAATCAGATGCTTAATGCTGCTACTCGCTGCTAGATGGCGCTAACCTTAAAAAACAAAATTAGGGTACCCTACCACCAGAGATGTGCTGCAGCTATGCTACGAGGATGTGAAAGCTACGCTACGAAACTATGTGACCGTTGCCACTGATGCTAAGCTATGTAGTACCCGTTCAAGGAACATTCTGAGTGTACATCTAACGAGCTGGGGGGGGCGATTACTGAAATCATATCTGTGAAAATACCACTCGAAAAAAGCAAAAAATAAAAGTGAAAGTGCTAATAGAGCTACTACTATTATATCTATCTTTAAGATTTAATTATTATATTTTTAGAAGATTGACATTGATAGGTATAAATATTTTTATTTTTCTGAATTAATCTTTAACATAAATTGTATTGACATAAAATAATTTATCCATGCATGCATATAACGCACGCTTACGCTTACGCTTTATTGGACGCTATGGTGTATTCTGTAAGTCCATAAGAATTTATGAATAAAGAAATAAAGAAAAATTGTTAGAATAGATTGACATTCTATGCCCTGACAGGGTGTCATGTACCTACCATCTTGTAAAACTACCTACCATCTATTAATGTAATGAACATGAATCTAAATGAATATGTATATGAAAAAATCTATGAATCACTACACCAGTTACCTATCGCTTTAACAAAATTTTGTACCATTTAAAATTACTAGCTGTTGCCCGTGAGTTCGTCCACGAAGAATAGAGGTATAAAAATAGCCTACGACCTATTCTCAGACCTACCATACATTGCCAAAAAGTTTCGTGAAAATCGGTCAAGCCGTCTCGGAGGAGTTCATCATCTAACCGCGGCAATCAAATAAAGTATAAACACATACAGTACCATCTCTACGTATCTATAGGAAACTATTACAGCGCTATCTCTTGGTAATAAACTTTGAAATCGCCATGTATAGTTTCGCCATGTCTGTCTGTCTGTCTGTCCGTCCGCGGCTAAGCTCAGAGATTGTTAGTACTAGAAACTTACTAGAAAGCTGTAATTTGGCATGAATATACATATCAGTCACGCCGACAAAGTGGTAAAATAAAAAAATAAAAATAAATTTTTTTTAGGGTACCTCCCATAAACGTAAAGTGGGGGTGATTTTCTTTTTCTCGACTAACCCTATAGTGTGGGGTATCGTTGGATAGGTCTTTTAAAACCATTGGGGGGTTGCTAACATGATTTTTCTATTTAGTGATCTGTTTGCGAAATATTCAACTTGAAATTGAAAATTTTCATTAAAATCGAGCGTCCCCCCCTCTAAAATCTAAACTGTTGGGTGGAAAAATTTGAAAAAATTCAGAATGGTAGTAAATATATTAAATTTACAAGGAAAATTATAGCGGCTAAGATTGCATGGGAATTATTTGTAGTTTAAGAGTAAATAGTAGCCTAAGGTAAAAAACATACCTAAACTTGGAAGATTCCGTACACATCCGAAATCCTTAGAAAAATATTGCTTGATTTTTTCGTAATGGCTACGGAACCCTATCTTGGGCGTGTCCGACACGCTCTTGGCCGGTTTTAAAGTAGTTACAGCAAACTATGACGGCGCCATCTTTTGCTATCCACGCGCTATCTCTTGCTACACTTGGTAGATATGACAACGAGAGCGACCGTAGTCGGCCCTCGGTAGGTAATCACATACAGTGCCATCTCTACGTAGCTATAGTAAACTATGACAGCGGCATCTCTCGGTCGCTACAGCAAACTATCCCAGCGCCATCTATGACTCACCAGGTACCGCAGCGCGACTTGCGGCACGGTCTTGTTGTACTTGGTTGCCATGGCGACGAGCGCGGGGTCGTCGACCCGCGGCGGCGGCGCGTGCGGCGCGGCTTTGCTCGGGAACAGCGAGCCGAACGGAGTGTACGCTGTCACTTTTATGTTCTGTTGGCGACAGTAGGCCAGGAGGGACGGCTGTTGCAGGTTCAAGTTCAGCTGGAACACAAGTGGGATCAATCGTCGGATGGGCATTTTCAATTAAAAAGTGTTATCATCATCATCATCATCATCGCTGCCTTTATAAGTCGTATAAAGTCTTCTCAGAATGAGAGGGCTTGGGTCATATTTCCCACGCGGGCCCACTGCGGATTGGGAACTTCACGCGCACCATTGAAGTTCTTCTCAGGTGAGCGCAGGTTTCCTCACGATATTTTCGATTCGATGGTAACAATCAAGCCGCGGTGGCCTAGTGGTTTGACCTATGGCCTCTCAGCAAAGGGTCGTGGGTTCGCGTCCTGGCTCACACCTCTAATACTTTCGGAATTTATGTCTTTAGATACGTTGAAAATAAAAGGTGTAGGTACCCTTTACTTTAAATAAGAAAATTTGGGAGTTTTCTTACTCAGAATCAAAAGCGCAATTGATTTTGATAATTAATAAATGTCCCTAATATTCCATACAATTTTTTGTGTCAGTTTTGTGACGTGCCATATAAATTGTATGAAAAAAAGTCAGAAAAACGCATATCTATAGCCTATCAGAACTACGGCCCAAGCCCTCTCATTCTGAGAGGAGGCCTGTGCCCTGCAGTGGGACGTATATAGGCTGGGATGATGATGATGATGATAGACTATCGATAGGCAACACTACATCTGTGGGCTAACTATAAAATATAAATAAATAAATAAATATTAGGGGACAATCTTACACAAATCGACCTAGTCCCAAACTAAGCAAAGCTTGTACTATGGGTACTAGACGACGATAAACATACTTATATAGATAAATAAATACTTAAATACATAGAAAACATCCATAACTCAGGAACAAATATTCGTGCTCATCACACAAATAAATGCCCTTACCGGGATTTGAACCCAGGACCTCTTGCTTCGTAGGCAGGGTCACTACCAACTAGGCTAAAGCGGTCGTTAAAAGTATACCTCAACTTGGAGCATGGCGGGCACCACTGGGCTGCTGACGGCCAGCCGCCGCAGCATGGCCTCGTTGAAGTTGGAGACGCCGATGGAGCGCGTGAGGCCCTGCGCGCGCGCCTCCACCATGCCCTGCCACGTCTCCACGTAGTCTATGGTGTCCAGCGAACCGTTGGGCTGAAATAAACATACATGACACCCTGTACAAATAAAATATCTATATATCTATACAGCAATATAGTCTTCTGGAAACCATCATTATGGGCTAAATAGCCAGAAAACCACAGAATATATAATAGTACTGACGTACAGAATGGAAACGGTCCGCCCCGCACCGATTCGAATTACCCCAGCCCTCAAGGCGCAGATAGCCGGAAACCGCCAGAAACCAGAAGAGTGCGCGCGCGATGTACGTAGGCGTACGCGTGTACAGACGTCGTCGTGCTTATGTAGATTCAAGAACGCGTATTTGTACGTCGTGTCCGCCGCGTGCAGAAAACTTAAAGTAAGGAGAGGAAAAGGCACCGTAACATAAAAGAGTGGACCAGCATTAAGAGGGTAGAACAGCTATTTAAGCTGGCCATAGATGATGAAATTTAAGGAGCTGACTGAAGAGCTCTAATAACGAAGTGGACTATAAGAAGAAGCGCTGGAATTTACAGTGAAAAATAGCACTATAAACATGTTTCGGTTACTTTTATAAAGCAAATTTGTGACATAAACATTGCAGACAGCACTACTTTAGTACCTACCAAAAAAGAGTTTCTCGATACTTTTACATTTCAACTGTAGAGTTAATTTATCACCGTGAAAGCATTTACGTACCTAATACTTAAATGTAGAATAAATCAGTGATAAAACTAGGGCCTGTTTGTGGTTTTGTAAATGTTCACAATACCATTTCAGTGCTAATCATGAACAATAGTTAGCACGCTCCAAACCGTTCTCCGGACTTTTATAGTACTAAATTTTGTTACTTGGGTTGTGAAGGCAATTATGTACTTACGAAGGTGGCAACCGGCCAGTGTATGAGGTACAAGTCGACGTATTCAAGGTCGAGCTTGAGCAGCGACGCGCGCAGCGCTGGCACCACAGCCTCGCTTGCATGCTTGTCGTTCCACAACTGAAGATCAACAGACATAAATAAAAGTCATGGAACAATGTATCTCCTTCTAAGGCATTTCCATCAGAGACGTCCAATGCTAACGTTGCTATGGGTACATAGGTACGTTTAAATTTTGATTTTCACCAATTTGACGACCAGATGGCCTAGTGGTTAAAGAACCTAACTACGAAGCTTGAGGTCCCGGGTTCGATTCCCGTGTCGGGGCAGGTATTTGTATGAAAACTACGAATGTTTGTTCTCGGGTCTTGGGCGTTTAATACTGAAGTACGTATGTATCTTCAAAAGTACCCATAACACAAGCTTTGCTTAGCTTACTTTGGGACTAATCAATTGGTGTGAATTGTCCCGTGATATTATTTATTTTAATTTTTATTATATTACGCGAGACTCAGTGGCGTGGATATCTTTAATTGTACATGTGCATTGCTTAAAAAATCGTTTAAGTAGACGCTAGTAATCCTTATTCTTAGCGTCTACTTAAGCGTATCATGCCTATTGTTATTTTAGGTTAATGGTTGCATTTTCTTTTTGATATCTAATAGGTACCTATTTTTACCTCTGTATGTTATGTATAACTATTTGTTATACAAGAAATGCAATTGAATAATGATTAATTGAATAATTTAGTTATCAATGGAGATGGATGTTTAAAAAATTAACTTATCCCTTGATCTATTGATTCTTGGGATTGGTTTTTATTGTGTCGTTTTATGGAGTGTTTAAGTTTATATAATAATATGTATATTTCAATTGTTACCTTTTGGCCACGTTTTTCTTTAACCAATCGATTAAGGAAACTATAGGTCTGTTTACTGTTATCTATTTAAATTTCATATTTATGTATGACTGTTTGTTTCTCAATAAAAAAAAAAAAAATAAAAAAAAATTATTGGTCCACATATCATAGCACTCGTGACCTCACCTTCGTAGTGATGAACAGGTCTTCCCTCTTCACCGTCCCGTCAGCTATTTTCTTCTTGATGGCCCGCCCCACCTGCAACGGTAAACATTTCGAAACAGTGGTTTTAGTCATTCAACACCCTAATATAAATAAAACAGGGCAAGTGCGAGTTAGACTCGCGCACCGAAGGTTTCGTAGGTAAGCATATCAAAATATACGCTATAAACGGTCGTCTCCATAATAATTTAGTGTTAGCAGAGCTCTGCTTCTAAATAATAGGTGTTCAGTGTGAGGCATTCTATACTTAGTGGTTGGTTGTTACTTCCCTGTAGCTTTCAAACTTACGTTCGTCTACAATTGCCATCATAAACATCAAAGCTGTCTAGATGCTCAAAAATATTTCCACGTGCACTTACGAGATTGACAATACATGAGTTCAGATATTAATATATGTACCTAATACATTTATTGAAACTAAGAATACAAATATTAACAAAATATAACAATGAATAAAACTTAACTGTGAACTAAATATCTAACTTAAAAACTACTAGAGTCAGTTTGCCCCCGTAGCATCGTACCCAAAAGGCTGCCAGCATTCCATCGTTGAATCGGCGATGGAGATTCGCTGAGAGCCCTGCTGCTGATATATGCCAGCCCTTTGGTCTCCAGTGGTGGCGAAATAATAATTCGAACACTTCTATTACTATTATTTAAAAAAAACGTAGGCGTCTTCCAGTCCAATATTTTAATATGTTAGATGTAACTTTTTATATATTCAATTCAGGTGCGCGTCCGTGCCAGGATTACCTGTGTCTCTGTGTCGTAGATGTGAGCAGTGTCGATGTGTCGGTAGCCGGCGTCGATGGCCCACGACACAGCATCCTCCACCTCGTGGCCCGTCGGCTCTACACGACCACCCTGTAGGTAGACACAAGAGTTAAAATAATTTATACAATATAGGCTTGCGTTTGACCACAATCACGCCTGATGGAGAGCGAAGATGAGGCCTACGATAGAGCACGCTTGCCTAGTAATTGCTCATTCACGCTAGACTTGAATTTAGGGGAATAAGCAGGAAGCGCGGCAGTTGTTTGCGGTGTTGCGCGCCCCCAAGCTGCAAACCGTACAACAAATACGGGCTCTGCAACCGGTACGCGCGCGGCACAACTGCTCAGACCCGACTCCAGAATGGCTCATAACTCTTATCCAATGGTAAGTTATAGTAGAGGTACTTTACGAAGTCTACATTATGAAATTAAAAACATTCTAAAGGGTGACTAGACAATATGTTGTTTCCGTGTAGCGTGTACCCTTCTCGTGATACTGGCCAATCTATTATTTAAATATCCTAGAGTTACCTGGGAGGAGAAGCCGAGCCAGGTGCCAAGCCCAAAGCTGGGCACGCTGCGACCGTCGTTCAGCTTCACTAACGGCGCCACACCGTTGCTGCGCGCGTCCTGCAACAACGAAGATGTATCATAGAGTTGCCATACACGTCGGGACATATCCCAGTTTCAGGTGTGGTCTAGTAACTTCTTAATTGCTGAAATAAGGTCCATATGAATCCATAAATAGTGCCTTTAGTGGGACAAGGGCATAGTTGTCCAAAAATCGAAAAATTTGGTATGCTATTAATCTCGCCTCATTCGTTTTTCGTTTAATTCTTATTTCGTCTCATTCTGTATTCGTCTTCATCTTGTTCGCTATCCGTTACTATCTTTTTGGGCAAATTCTGCAACTTGCCTATCTCTTAAATACGTCTTATTCGTTTTTCGTGACGGTCTTCCTTGGACTCATTCGTGGTTCTTCCGTTTCGATTTTTGTCTCATTTACTTATTCGCCAAAATTATTTCGATACGTTCGGTGCTGTTTCGTAAGTAAATGAGACAAAAAACGAAAGGGAAGAACGACGAATGAGTCCAAGGAAGACCGTGACGAAAAACGAAAGGACAAGTTACAGAATTTGACCAAATAAGATAATGATGGATAGCGAACAAGACGAATAAAGAATGAGACGAAATAAGAATTAAACGAAAAACGAATGAGGCGAGATAATAGAATACCAAAAATTTAACCTACTTGACAATTACCTAAAACAATGAACCCAAAAAAAAATTAAAATGTCTCCCTTAAAATTACAAAAAATGGAATTATGCCCCTGTATTGCAGCTGAATTCTTAACAGTGCGTATCTAAACAAGTCTGAGAAGTAGGTAAAATGTCTCGCCTTTTTCCAGAGCTGTAAGGACTTTCCGACTTCTTTTTTTACCTCACAATGGCAGAATTTAACGGACTTCCTCTTCACAGCGGAGTAAGCTTTGACCCTGGACAGCGTGGCCGAATCCATTCTGGTGGCATGGGCCAAGTCTTCCTCCAAGTTGGGGTTAGGACGAAGGATCTTTTTGGAGTCCATTGTAGACACTAGTCTTATTTATAAAGGTAATACAGACAATTAATATTTTGCTTTCATTTTTATTGATCGGTTTTCGACGGTTATTTTGCTATAGTCAATTCAATTCAAATTTAAAATTAAGAAAAACTGAATGTATTTGTGGACACTTGTTGTGTTGTTTTATAAATTTGACGGGACATTTGTTGTGACAGTCAAAGAAAGGAGAATCGAGAAAGTAGAGCGCTCAATGAGAACTCTACAGAGCATGGGCGCAGGGAGAGGGGTGCAAGGAGGTGCCCTTGCACACACCTGGCATAGAAAAAGTACAAAATATGTCTATGGTATAGAATAATACCTATAATATAATTATGAAGAAGTTTGCACCCTCTTTCTCTTTGTTTCAGTAGCACAATTAAATTTCTGTTATATTACCGTCTCTAAACAATACTAAACATAGCTTGTCTAATTTCAAATCCTCAGGATTTCAAATCCTGTATGTCAAATGCGGTGGTGGGGCGCGTCATTTTAAATTAGACAAGCTCTACTAGAGATACTTTTCTCTATAATATATCTCTGCTGAACTTCATAGCGGTTTGAGGGCAGAAATGTAGACCTATTCACTATTTTGACCGAGCAAGCGCAAAGCGTAAGCGAAGCGTCTCCGTTTTAGCTTGATTTAGCTATTTGATTTAGTTAAGTTTGTATGTTTATGGCCAACGTATAGATCGCATTTCTCAACCATTCTCGTGTCGATCCATATCTTTGTACATTTAATTTTCGACTGCGAAATTTAAAAAAAACTGCTTTTTTTTTTGAGCGAGTCGCCAGAGCGTTTAAAGACGCAAAGTCCTTGCTTTTATTTACTTAAGGGTAGAAAGTGTGACTTGTGTTCGGGAAAAATCCCTGCGGACGAACTGGGAATGGAGGGCCCAGTCATTGGTGTCCGACTTGCACGGACTAAAAAACCCGGCCAACAAGTCCCCTTCTCCATAGATTGTCAAAAAGAAAAATAAGTGCTTTTAATTTTGAAGAGAGGAGTGGAAGGGAGGGGACTTAATCTACCCACAGTGTCTTGCCTCAGCCATTTGCTGGAAGGCCGGGAGAGGAGCACGCATTCTCTCGCTGGGCACTGTGGGGTGCTCAGGTCGGTCTTTTATGTTTTTACCCATTGGTTTCTTCCTTGACCGAATCTTATTACAACCATTAGCCTTGCAAAACGCCCTAATTTAGCAAAAATAAAGGGTCGGTTACAAAAATTACGAGAACTAAAAAACCCGCTGTGATAGCTTCTTCGAGTAAAATGAGTTTAGTAAAGAGTTTTATTCTCAATTAAACTTTTTCTTGTTAAGAATAAAACTCTTTACTAAACTCATTTTACTCGAAGAAGCTATCACAGCGGGTTTTGTAGTTATCGTCAATTCTGTAACCAACCCTTTATTTTTGCTCGTCAGTATATTTACATATGTATATACATATGTCTTTTCACAAAGTCTTTTGAGAACAGAACCAACAGGTATAAAATATTTGTTGTGTTTCGAGCCCTGGAATTAGCTTACTTAGGACGATCAAGTGGATAGACCGGTTCGGTTGGTCGTCACAGGTACCGCTGGAGGGACGAGGTGCAGAGGGATCTTTCGGATCTCAGGGTTGAGGCTGGTAAGAGCTGCACCAAGACCGCGAAACATGGCGAAGTCTGGTGTCGGAGGCCCAGACTTCGATCACTGCTCTCAGCAAGTATCGAGGTAAATATTTGCTAAACAGAAGTCTAAGTTTTTGTGGCGACACGGATGTCTGTCTTTAAGAAAATAAATGTTATTGTACTAATGTTTAACCGATTAAGTAGTTACTGAATATTGTTTAAAACCTCGAGTTTATCTCAATTAGGATGACCTTTAGTATAAAAAGTAAAGATAAACACATACAGATACCGGCGCGTAAAGCGTAAAGTAAATAATAAAATAAAGTCTACTAGTACCTGTATGACAATGTATTATTAACAAATGTCAAAGTTTATGGTGTGTTTGACCATTTCACGCTAAAACTATTAGTTGAATTATAAAAGGGTCTAGAAGGCTAAGCTAAAAAGAATGGCCTCCAACGATAGTCCGGGAGGCAGCGGCTTTTTAAACAAGTCATTTTATGCCTGCTGATGTTAATATAGAAAAGAGAATGCATGTGGCTCATGACGAAATCGATCGTCAGCTGGTCCAGTTGTGGTGGATGCGAGAGTGGGAAGCTGCGGAATACGTTAAAAAAAAAATCCGAAAAATATTTTATACCACATGAAATTTTTTTCATGTGTAATTGACATTGATTAGAATTAAAAAAAAATAGTCAGCTGCACGGCAGAGGCGAGATTATGCGTCAGCTGAGCGTGCGAACTTGCAAAAAAAATTAGGAAATAAAATTATTTTATGCCAATTGAAATTTTTTTACATGTTTTTAGACATATACAGAAATGTGATATTGATAATCAGCTGCATATATAGTGGGGGAAAGACCGTCAGCTGGAGTATTTAAAATTCCGCGCGTCGTAGAGATATATGCGCGCAGTGATACATTCCTGCTCCAGCTGATGGTCTTTCTCCCACTATATATGCAGCTGATTATCAATATCACATTTCTGTATATGTCTAAAATCATGTAAAAAAATTTCAATCGGCATAAAATAATTTCATTTTCTAATTTTTTTTGCAAGTTCGCATGTTCAGCTGACGCATAATCCCCCCTCTGTCGTGCAGCTGACTACTTTTTTTAATTCTAATTAATGTCAATTACACATGAAAAAAATTTCATGCGGTATAAAATATTTTTCGGATTTTTTTTTGACGTGTTCTATGGGGTCTCATAGCAAGCGCCCCCGCAGGTGCGTCAGCTGACCTTCACTTTCCTTATTAGGGACAGCTTCTTTACTAGTATTGTGAAGTAAGGATCGGTATAAAAACACTAATCAAAATAGCCTCTGCCTCTACATTGGGTAAATTGTTGAAAGACCATATGAAATTTATAAATATTATAGTTTTATTATATAGAAAAAAGAAAATATTCATCAGCTGATTGAACTTTGGGGGGAAAGTCGTCTGTCGGAGCATTTAAAATTCCGCGCGTCGTAGAGATATATGCGCGCAGTGATACATTCCTGCTCCAGCTGACGGTCTTTCCCCCACTATATATGCAGCTGATTATCAATATCACATTTCTGTATATGTCTAAAATCATGTAAAAAAAATTCAATCGGCATAAAATAATTTTATTTTCTAATTTTTTTTGCAAGTTTGCATGTTCAGCTGACGCATAATCCCCCCTCTGTCGTGCAGCTGACTACTTTTTTTTAATTCTAATCAATGTCAATTACACATGAAAAAAATTTCATGCGGTATAAAATATTTATCGGATTTTTTTTTTGACGTGTTCTATGGGGTCTCATTGCAAGCGCCCCCGCAGGTGCGTCAGCTGACTTTCACTTTCCTTATTAGGGACAGCTTCATTACTAGTATTGTGAAGTAACGATCGGTATAAAAACACTAATCAAAATAGCCTCTGCCTCCCGGACTACGAGGGATTTGGTCATTCTATCAGGCATTATTTTTTGTGTTTTTTGTGATCGGTATGTATGTGCTATGGAAATCTCCATAAAAGTTAATTAAAACAGATAGTTACGGTTGCAAGACGCGTTACATTATCATACACATGAATAGTATTGAAGCAACATTTTTCTGCCAGTGGAGAATTCCGCGTAAATAGAGTGAAAAAAAAAACAGACCAAGTGCGGTATAGATGAAAAACTTAAGTAAATAAAATAACCTGTTGTATGTAAGTAGTAGTGATATGGAGCTTAAGACCAATTGTCAGCCCATACAAGAACTGTCAAAATGAACGCGATGGCGATTGCGAGGGAGTTAGACAATTAGCCAGCAGGTCATTTACTTAAGTTTTAACCTATAGAAACTTATATATGTTTGCTTGCTTTTAAAGTATATAGTCGACCAAGTAAGTGCTTTACCTTTTGTTTCTATATCGGAATAAAAACAATAAGTTGAGTTATGAATAAAAATAGCCTTTGATGCTTTAAGCCGTACAACTGACATTCAATCTTCAGGCCCCTATTTCACCAACGTGACATAATTGTCAGTGACATAATATATCACTTTGTCGAGACTATTGTACCACTAGCGGGTTCTTGGCTGTGATACCTCATTTACACTCTCGCCTTGTGCTTCGTCTCGTGTCTCGGCTCGGCGTCTCGCTCCGGACGCTAGCGTTTGGAATCACGAGACGAGGCGAGACGTTTTTTTCTAGTCGACATGTTTGTACATTTGTCGGTAAATCTTGACATGAGATCAAAGCTGTGTCAGTAGCAATGGATGGCCGATGGATGCAATATGATGGCGAAAGCATAACATGGATAAGACTTTCATTAAATTCTGAGTAATATTTATGTATAAAATGCTTTCTCAAATAAAATGGAGACAGTTATAGACTATCGCCATAACTATTTCATAAGAAAGAGTGACGGCGATAAATTTCCAAATAATGGTTAAATATAACTTTATGAATACTCACCTCTTACATCTGTAGATGCAGAAAGGTCACTTCCCCTACATTGTAAGCGGATAGTGAACTATAAAACGAATGGACTTAAAATATCTAATATAGAAAAAAATATGAATTTACTTATACCTTGACAAGCGCGTGCGCGGCGCTCGGCGGAACCCTGTCGCAGGGAGCCTCTGCTGTCCTTAACAAGATTGTTTTTAATAAGTGCGGCAAACGCTGACTGCGACAGGGTTCCACGGAGGGTCGCGCACGACCTTGTCAAAATCAAAATCAAAAATCAAAACGTTTATTCTGCAAGTAGGCCGCAAAGGGCTCTTTTAAATGTCAATTTTTTTAAACTACCAGCGCTTTCGTAAGGACCATCATTGCCAAGAAGAATGCGCCACAAGAAACTTGGCAGAAAGTCATCTTTTCAAATTAAAATATAATAAATTACAAATTAAAAAAAATCATACAAATATAGAATTAAGTAAATAAAAAAAATAAAAAAAAATTATATAAAAAAACAATACAGGGCTGTATTGGGTCCCTTAGTTAAAAAAAAAACTAAAACAATACCTACATCTTAACTATATCTACGTTAAGTGGAATAGTAGAATGCTTCCACCGTCAAAAAAAAAAAAATTAAAAAGGAAAAAATAAAAATATTGGAGATGTCTTCCAATGTCACAATAATTAAAAATGATTATGTTAAAAACACATTTCAGGTCTAGTAAACATTAAACTTTTGGATTCCAAAGGCAAACGCTTACGCCTGCCGCCCCCAAAGTTGGCTCACACGCACTCATGTCATGCTCTGAAAGCAGAGCGGTACCGAGAGCATGTATCGCTTCCGTTCCCATAAGGCTTATGGGACCGTCTTAGGAACTTCGACGTCGCGGGCCAGTGACTAGTTAATAAAGTATTAATTAAAATATAAAAGTTGAAATCCATAAGCTTAACAATATACAGCCTTAAATATAGCAAAGGGATATAAAAGAAAGTCCCCGAGTTAATAATAAATAGAAAATACTTCATCTAAATTTAGACTATAATGTCGGACTATAAACAATAAAACTCTATATATTTTTTTGCAACTGTGCTCTCATTTTTTAAAACAGTAGTCATATCCATATTACGTATATCGTTCGATATTATTTTGACATAATTTGCATCCGTCAGCCGCCCATTAGTCAGTAGTATTGCGTTACAATAGTAGTATTTACATGTCTTAATATTATTTACATGTAATTAAGGTGCGACAATTATAACGTTGGTGAAATAGCGTTTTTCCAGAAATTTCCTGCCTCTCACAGCAAAGCTCTGGACCGATATGACCTTCCAGCTTTCAAAAAAAGAGCGTACTCCTACCTAAAAGGCCGGCAACGCACTTGTGACCCTTCTGGTGTCGCAGGTGTCCATGGGCGACGGTAATCGTTTACCATCAGGCGATCCGTCTGCTGGTTTGCCCCTATACCATAAAAAAAAATAGGGGCCAGAGGCCGTATTGTCTAACGCTGCCGACACTTGCCTTCGCTTTCACCGTCTCTTTCTGTCATCCTTTTATACTGTTTGACAGAAAGAAATAGTGATTGCGAAGGCAAGCGCCAGAAACGTTAGACAATAAGCCTGCAAGTGGTAAAGGAATTTCTTGGTTGACTATACAAAAACCAAAACAAACCAAACGACCAAAAACCTCCACAAACAAACTGTGGAATCAGCTTAAGGCAGCAGGTGTTTCCAGACAACTATGACATTGGGGCTTTCAAGAAAAGGGTTTATACTTACTTACTTTAAAGGCCGGCAACAGATTAACGACTCTCTTTGAGTTGTTGATATTTAATGGACGGTGGTGATCATTTTCCATAAGATGACCGCCGCTTGCTCGTTTGCCTCCCTCTCACAATAAAAATAACCCCTATTGCGCGACCCACACTTAGCTGTGTTTGTTTATAAAATGAAGCTTGACTATACCAGCAATTATAAGCTAGTTTATTTAAGTCTGGATGCAATGATGCGTGTGAGCGGAGGCCAGTGTTGAAGAGTCTAGTCACGACACACTGGTCGGCCTTGGCAGGCGAACTTAATGTAAGTACATATATGTTGGGCCTTTATGAAGATATCCAATACTTACTTAGCTTTTTGTTCTAAGGCATATCTTTATTTCTCACTATCGACCTTGGCATTTTTGCTATACAATTTTACCTTTCATGGGTACGGTTTTCCCGCTAGAATTTTATCTTTCAAATTTAATACTGGCTATAAGTAGAGCCAATATAAAAATCAGAAAGTAATATACTTAGCTGAGGCTACGAAAAAAGTATTTACCTAGCCCATAATAATTAGAGAAAGTGTAGCTTATTTAACTCGGTTCGTTATTCTAGAAATTAACTGCAAATATGTTTCAAAAATTTAATTTTCGATGCAAGCTTTTTCGCTGACTGTACCTACTTACATTGTCATCCAACCTACATAAGTGTACCAAGTTTCAAGTAAATCCGACCACTGGAAGTGGGTCAAATTCAACTTCGAAGATTTGACCCGTAGGTACATAACTACATACTTACATACATTGCAAGTTAATAAAAAGCTTTTAAAAAACTTAGAAATTGTGCAAGACGAACAAGACGTGTTAATTTGTTGAATCTTTTTAATTAAGTATTTATTATTACGAAGACAAAAATGGTTTCTTCAATTTACAATCCCACAAAATAAAAAAAAAACGCGTTTATTAAAATATGCTTGAGTAAAAACCATAGTGGGAAAAAAGCATTTAGGAAAATATGCGAATGGAGATTTTGCTACTACGAAATAATAGTTCTGGGAAATTGATCTAACCGATCCTAGGGTTAATCCTATTTGGCTTTAGATTGTTTTTGTTATTATTGCAACACGTTAATACTCACCGGCGCAAGCGCAACCAATATCACCGCGATTGCCAGCATCGTGTCGCGTCCAGCCGCCATCTCTGCGCGCGCGCCACTAACTATACCTACCTACTAACTAAAGCTTGGCGTGACTTGCACTATAACCACTTATGATAAATAACCAATGTCAAGTCGGCTGGACGACTTCGTCGACAGTCCTATTTTGTCACTCTCATAAATCATCCTTATTGTCATATGGTCTACTGTTCTGATTCGCCAACATTTCTATATCGTCACTTTCCTATTTTGTCCGTTTGATTTACTATCATTAGGTACAAATGGAAAATCGTCCACGTGAAATGGCCATTTTGAATTTGGGTCAAAAGTAATAGTATCCAAAGTGAATTAGTCAAAACGCAATTGTTCTCAAAAATATTAACAACCAAATTTATTTTCGTTGAAAATTAATTAAGTACAAATGGAATTTTGTCCATTAGAAATAATGAACAAAATTAAATACGCACCAAGTGAATGTAGTATAATATGAATTAAGACCAAAATATAAATTATTGTCCTGATATACTTTCTACCAACCCTTTTTCTTGATTATACCAACGACGTACATATTTCAGATGGGACTTATTTACTATTGGTAATCTCGCTCACTCGGGCCCAGTGCGGATTGGGAACTTCACACACACCATTAAATGCCATCGCAAGTGTATGCAGGTTTCCTCACAATCTTTTCCTTCACCGTAAAGCTTAAAGCTCATGGTAAATTTCAAATGTAATTTCGCACATAAATTCCGAAAAACTCAGAGGTGCGAGCCGGGATTTGAACCCACGGCCCTCTGCTTGAGAGGCCATAGATCAAACCGCTACTTGCCATCACGGGTTTAAAGCACTGTTTTGGGAAACATAACTATGTATAGGTGAAAAACTTAAGTAATACCAAGGATGATATAGACTGTATTGGCAGTCGCCATAGTACGAATCGGCCGCGGTTTTTGTAGTTCGATTATTAACTTGGTGCTGAAATATAGCCAGAGGCTTTGAAGGCAAAATAAATATATATAGCCTAGATATATTTAGATATAGCCTCTGGCTATATTTCAGCGCCATCTAGATTTAATAATCGAACTACAAAAACCGCGGCCGATTCGTACTATGCCGACTGCCAATCCAGTCTAAATCATCCTTGGTAATACGTTGTCCAAGTCTCTTCTTTGTGCCTTGCACCTAAGTATTTAGATCCTTTATGTCTGTGTTCACTCGTGGTGAAAGCCCTTCCTAATCAAGACACTGAGCATCACGTGGATAAAGGTTGAACGAAATAACAGAACATTTGTTATTACTTATCAATATTTTATTTCATAAATTGTTGCTTTTAACTATCACTACACGTATAGTCCACCAAGTAACTTACCATTTTTAGGACAGTAAATGTTAAGAATCGTTTAAAATAATAATTAAATTAGTTTTTTTTATCCTTAATTCTTATTTAAATTTTCAAATTATACATATAAAATCAAATAATTTACATTAAAGCTACTTAAACGTAGCTAGTAAAATAATATAAATAAATGTTTTAATCGAATGCAATCAATGTAAGCCTCACTACGTTAAATGGAGTGCTTGTATGTATTAATAATTTTTTACTATAGCAAAATCGCATGTTTTTTAACAATTTTTACTTATCATTCATGTCAACGTATCGATTCAACTAATCCAACTACTGTAGGTACCTAACGTTCTTACAACTGATTCCGATTATACCAGCAAAAATCTAGTCTCTTTTATTCAAAACCACATCCCGAAGAAACTGAACACAAGTTTAGGGATTTTTACAGTAAATCTGAAATCGGCCAAGTGCGAGTCGGACTCGCGCACCGAGGGTTCCGTACAAATTTTTAGGTAGGTCAAAACATACGCCGTAAACAGCCGTAACTATAATGATCCAGTGTTATTAGATACACAGCTTCTAAGTAAAATGTACGCAGTGTGAAATCATTTTATATTGGTTAGTCAGGACACCCCTTAATATTTAATTAGATATGATTATACATATATGTATAGTATTTTTATTATTTATTGTTTATTTACTGTTTGGCCACAGTACATAATCGGTAAAAATTTTACAATTCACGCCATTATAAAGATAGAGTTAAAAACGCTGAAAAAACACGTTTCTTGTACGACAACCCCCTTTAATTTTTAACTTTATTTTACATTTAGCATTTGTTGTTATAGCGGCAACAGAAATATATCATGTGTGAAAATTTCAAATGTCTAGCTATCACGGTTAGTGAGATACAGACTGGTGACAGACGGACAGACAGACGGACGGACGGACAGCGGAGTCTTAGTAATAGGGTCCCTTTTTACCCTTTGGGTACGGAACCTTGACAATAAGGCTGACTGCCACATTGAGTCGCACGTTAAAATAGTCATTGGGTCGTCGTTTAGAAAACGTGAAAGTAGAAAATTACATAATACAGGGTTATTTGTAATTCACTAGCATCATTTTAACCCTAAACTCCTACCACTTAAACAAACGTTTTTTGTTTTACAGCTTTTGTCAAAACTTAATATTTTTGGTGTAATAACGTTTTGAAAATTTGAGATTCCCTCTTATTTTTACGATACTCTGTGTATTTGTATGGGAAAAAAGTGCTTCATTTTAAAAAGTCGTAGAACAAAAAACATTTGTTTGAGTGTTAGGAATTCAGGATTAAGAGGATGTCAGTGAATTACAAATAACCCTGTATATCATACTAAATACAAACTGAAGCATGGATGCACAGAAAAACCCAGAAAAAAGACCAGCTCTGGGAATCGAACCCAGGTCCTCAGCATTCCGTGCTGCGTGTTAAACCCCTACACCACAACTGGTAGTATATGGATTTCACGGGATGACCGTAAAAGTAAAAAAAATTGGAGTTGAAAAATAAAAATACAAAAACACTCCAAAAAACCAATCTTGAGAAAATTACACCTCAAAATAATTTTAATTGCTCAAAAAAGTTCAAATTGGTGCAGTCATTCTGTATCAATGTACAGATTTTTACCACTTTCGAGTTTGGATATTCGGAAATATCATCATCATCATCCATACGTCCCACTGCAGGGCACAGGCCTCCTCTCAGAATAAGAGGGCTTGGGCCGTAGTTCCCACGCGGGGGCAGTGAGGATTGAGAATGTCGCATACACCATTGAATTTTTTCTTAGCTTCGTTTTCGATCGGAAATATGGATTTCGAAAATTGGTCCTCGATTGTAATTAAATTAATGGTATTTAATTTAACTAAGTTAAGGTTAAGTGTAGAATTATTAAAAATAATAATAACTGGAACATTAAATTATTAAAAGTAATAGTAACTGAGATGATAATAATTAATACCTACCTAATGTTACGAGTAAATTATACAAAAGCGTTGCACACGCTAGGGGCTGTTTCACCACTTTTTTTAAAGTTCGGATTAGCTTGATCATAACCTTATTTGTCACATGGAATAAAAATTTCTGTTTCACCAGTCTTGATTAGCGCTAAGTGACGGACAAACTATTTCATAATTTGACCATCAGATCAGGTGGCATTTAGCATTTTTATCCGTCACATATCTTTTTAATTAGTTAGTTTATTTTTTTGTGGCCATGGTTGGAGAGCCATTCAGCCGGTTTCAGAAAAAGAAATCAAAGTATTTTTTATTTTTTAAAGAAAGAACTCATGCTAAATAGCAAACGAGAATTTAAATATCAAGATTTGAATAAAAAATATAGGTACGCTTTTAGTATTTAAAAATAAATCCAAAATTTCGTAATATTTTATAATTACAGACTTTTTTTCAGTGGCACAATCGTTTGTTCTACCTGAACTTGTACATCGCCATTAAAAAAAAAGTTAATCTGTCAAAGGGTTTGGCGCCACTTTTCGATTCGTTTTACGTGATTTTATTTTTCTTTGTTATTGTTAACCAAAGTATCGTAAATAAATACCGTTTTTGGATTAATTATAATGTTACACATTTGTCTATGCAAAAAAATAGATGTGTTTAAAAATTACATAGTTTACGATTTATTTTGCTTTAATAATGAGCGACTCTTTGAACGAAAATATGCGAACAGGAACCCGTGGTCGTGAAATGGGACGTTGCTATTCCGACTTTTTGTTATACCGACGATTAGTTAAGTGGTACTTAGTTTGCACAGGACCGGAGTGGTGAAACTGAAAAAAAACTGGCCGACAGATTTGTGCAGTACTTAGTTTATTCATTGGTTACGTAACCAGTAGTTTGACAATAAGGTAGTGAAACAGCCCCTTAATCTAATAGCGGAACACATTGACTTGTTTTCCTGCTCTCTGGATGAATTCACTAAGTCAGCCCATTTACATTATACAACTTTCTTGCTCTTGCACTTTCATACAATGAAATTGAGGCAATATGGAGGCAATAAAACATTGCTTAGTCTAAACCTATTCATAATATTATATTATGCTATAAGCGTAGTGAGATAGATATAATAGTTGGCAATAGTATATGAGTAATAAATGTAATGATAGAAATAGTTACACTATTGTTTTAGACTTAGTTCCTGTAAAATAGTTGTAAGCGTGGGAAATAATTAAGTAAATAAATAAAATTACAAAATTATGGTACTTTTAACTCTGAATATTAAATTATTAAAATTAATAGTAACTGAACAGCCAGAGGGTCTCTCAGAAGGCTCGTCTGGCTGTGCATAGGGGGGTGTTAGTTCCGACACTTATGTATGGAAGTGAAAGTTGGGTTTGGCAGAAAAAACATGAAAGTAGGATAAATGCTGTGGAAATGAGAGCATTAAGGAGTGTGATTGGTGTGAACTTGAGTGACCGAATGAGGAATAGTCTAAGAAGGGAACGTTGTGGCATGAAAGATGATGTTGTGACTCGTATAGAGAAAGGGATGTTAAGTTGGTTTGGACATGTGGAGAGGATGGACGAAGGAAGAATTACGAAAGAGATATATAATGCGAGTGTAGATGGAAATATTGGAAGAGGGAGACCAAGAAGGACATTTCATGATCAGATTGGGGATGTCTTGAAGAAGGGTCAGGTCAAGAGTACCCGAAACCGGCGAGCATGTATGAAAGGACTAATGAGTGTTGCTGAAGCGAAGGATGTATGTCAGGATCGTAGCAGGTGGAAACAAATAGTCTCTGCCTATCCCCTTGCTGGGAAGAAGGCGTGATTGTATGTATGTATTGTAAGCGTTATCACAATTTTTACTAGACATGATTTGATTAAACGCCCCTCTAGCGCTAGCTCGCCCTCTAGTGTTACAATATGGAGTTAAAATTTATACTAATGTGAAGTCATATGTATAACATTGTTATAAGCATTTCAATTAATATAATATGTTTAGTAAATTTAGAGCCAGTTATTTCAGTTATGTTACAAGTAGTAAATGTAAAATAACAACTTTATTAGTATAAAAGAGTTTAATTGACTTGAAATCTATTACTATGTTTCCTGTTGGCGCCATTTTCGCCAGCTCTTGGGTGGGGATATCGAACCTTCCCTGAGCAGATCTAAGATGGAGGCTTTCGGTTATGAGACCACGAAGTGTGAACATATCTGTACATAATTAATGTTGAAGTGTTAATTGGACAAAGTAAAAGTTTATTATAAGAATAAAAATAGTTTTACTTCATCTATAATCAGCGACCGATTCCCTGACATTGGGTTTTTACAAGTCAGAAGTGGGATACATTAAGAACTAATAATGGACAATGAAGGTGCAACTCCACCTACTGGGCATAGACGCAGCAATATACGCACTCCTCGTACACGCGTCTTGCGTAGCCCCTCACGGCCCAGGGAAGCGAGGCGACGTTCACCATCAGCTAAATCACGCTACCATCTACGTCAAAAGAGTACCAGAAGCCGGAGCCGCTCTTGCGAGCATGACATCAGGATCAGAAGCCACCATAGCAAACCCCGTGCATCACGTCGTCACAGCAGGTCCAGGGAATCAATGCGTCGCTACGACCGGTCCAGGGAGCCGTCTCGACGCATAGACAGAAACTGGGAGTTTCTACACAACGGCAGTGAGTCTCCGCGTAGACAGCAACGATCTCCAAAAGCAGAAGATGCTCCACGTGAGTTTTTATCTCAATTTACGAAGCTGTTGGATAGTATTGGATCCACTCGTAAGAATACTAAAGAAACCTTTTCGAATGTTAACGTAGTGCCAGAGTTTGACCCTTCACTTAAAAACCAAACTATATCGAATTGGTTAACAAAAGTGAACGAATGCGCAGTATTATACGAATGGTCTGAACGTCAGATAATTCATTACGCATTACCAAAACTTGTAGGCGTCGCGAAAAAATGGTACGAAGGATTGCCGACACTTTTGTTTTCCTGGAGCGAGTGGCAGGCCAAACTTAGGTCTGCATTCCCATCTGAAGAAAATTATGGACAAATGTTGACGGATATGTTAGCAAAGCGAGCTAGGTTTGGCGAGCCACTCGAAGAATATTACTACGAAAAAGTCTCTTTATTAAACCGTTGCGACATAGTAGGAAAAAGAGCAGTGGAGTGTATTTTGTTCGGAATAGATGATAGATCAGTTCGCCTTGGGGCTGAGGCAGCACAATTCACAGATACTGATAAGCTTTTAGCATATTTACGAAATGTGAAAACTGCACCTGCTAGAAATTTTCCCAACCCCAATAAAAGGTTTAGGGATTCCAAAACTACTACTACAGCGACTATCATAAATAGATCGAACCCTAACATACGTTGCTACAATTGCAAGCAGGACGGCCACCCGTTGTCGAAGTGTCCTAAACCGATAAAGAAATGCACAAAGTGTTCCTTGATTGGTCATCTCGAGTCTGACTGTCACCGTTCCAAAAATGAGAACAATCACGATGAAAAAAAAGATAAATCAGTATTACTAATCAATGAATCACTACGGCAAAATAAGTCAAAATATGTGCAACAAGTTTTATTAAACGGGCATGAGACAACCTGTTTGGTCGATCCTGGTAGTGACTTGACGTTAATAAGAGAATGTGAGGCGAAACGAATATTTGGCAAGTTTGATACTAACATTAGTCGACAAATGATAGGATTTGGAGGTGCGGTTGTGAATTCTTTAGGGTCTTGCGCAGCAGAGATTCAAATCCAAAGTGTAAAGGCTGAAATTACGCTCATTGTTGTGCCCGATCAATACCTTAAATATCCATTGTTAATTGGACAGACGTTCACTGAACAACCGCATGTTCAAATGCTAAAAACAGAAAAAGAGTTAATATTCACTAGCAATTATAATACGGAGGTGACTAGTAAAGGTTTAGTCGAATTACGAACAGTTGATGAGGTCTCTATAAAAACCGTAGATGTGTTAGAAGTTGAATGCAATTCTGTATTGTCCGGGGACGTATATGTTCATGGCAGCTACAGAGGTCAACCAGGTAGGGAATATCAAATTGAAGAAGGTATATATTCGTTTAAAGACGGAATAGGACACGTATTAGTGACCCCAATGACCAAAAATCCAATCATTTTTAGGAAACATGAGTTGATTGCTAGAGCAGAGATTGTTATGGAATCTTTTGGGTTTAGTGAAATTAATAGGATTGAAAATAAAGAATCGCTTGAACCGTTTACTTTAAAAGATTTAAACGTTGGTAATATTGCTGAAACACAAAAAAATAAATTGTTAAATTTAGTTAATGCCTACCGGGATTGTTTTGCTACCTCACTAAATGAATTAGGATGTACGGACTTAGAAAAAATGAAAATTGATTTATGCGATGATCAACCAGTAGTTTATAGACCATATAGGCTCTCTCAGAATGAAAGAGAGGAGGTGCAAGGTATGATAGACGAGTTGAGCACCAATGGAATTATCAGAGAGTCTAGTTCTCCCTATGCCAGCCCAATAATACTAGTTAGGAAGAAGACCGGTGATAAACGTCTTTGTGTTGATTACCGGGCATTAAATAGGAAAACTATTAAACAACATTACCCTCTCCCATGCATGGAGGATCAAATGAATAGGTTGTCTGGTTATTCTTTTTATTCAACTTTAGACTTGGCAAATGGCTACTATCAAATAGAGTTAGCGGAGGAAGCGAAACCAAAAACTGCATTTATAACTCCAGACGGCCAGTGGGAATTCAATAGAATGCCGTTTGGTTTGGCCAACGCCCCAGCCGTATTTCAAAGGGCTGTAAATAAGGCTTTAGGGTCACTCCGATTTAATACGGCCGTGGCGTATATGGACGATGTCTTAGTACCGTCAGCAACTGTCGACGATGGACTTGCAAAACTAGAATCCATTTTTAAAAGATTAAGGGAATTCAACTTAACACTGAAACCCGCTAAATGTTTTTTCTTTCAAACCTCTGTCGACTTTCTTGGGTTCGAAGTAACTGCAAGCGGTATCAAGCCGGGTTCCAAAAAGATAGAAGCCGTGAAATATTTCCCGGTACCAAAAAGTGTTCATAATGTCCGTCAATTTCTTGGACTGGCCAGTTTTTTCAGGAAATTCATTAAAGGCTTTGCTGTTATAGCTAAACCTCTCACAGGTTTACTAAAGAATAATGTACCTTGGGTTTGGGGCAGCGAACAAGACAGGGCTTTTAATGAATTAAAGGAAAAGCTTATATCTCGACCGATACTAGCGCTGTACAGTCCGTCATTGACAACAGAGTTGCATACCGATGCAAGTAAGTGGGGGGTAGGAGGTATTTTACTTCAGAGGCAAGAGAACGGTGATTTGAAGCCAGTAGCGTACTTCAGTCGCCAAACGTCATCGGTAGAACAACACTTTTCGGCCTATGAGTTGGAGACTCTGGCGGTTGTATCGTCCTTAGTAAAGTTCAGGCCTTACCTTCTTGGTATGCCATTCACTGTCGTAACGGATTGTAACTCACTTCGCGCTACCTTTATGAAGAGAGATATGATTCCAAGAGTGGCTCGTTGGTGGAGCCTTATTCAGGAATTCAATTGCGAAATTAAGTACAGGGCTGGTCAAGGTATGAGTCACGTGGACGCTTTAAGCCGTAACCCCATATGTAGTGGACTAAATGACACCCTGGTCGATTTGGAATTGCCAACAGTTTTTACTATCTCTGATGAATGGTTAAAAACAGTACAATCAGCTGATAGTGAGGTAGAACGAATCAAAAACATTTTACAGGATCCTGAGGCCAATAACGTAGTAGATGTGAAGCAAAATTTTTGTATAAAAAACAACAGCGTGTATAGAATCACGAGTGATGGTAACAGATGGTTGGTACCCAAGGGAGTACGTTGGCATATATTAAGGGCATGCCATGATGAGATCGGACATTTTTCTGTGGAAAAGACTCTGGGCAAAATCAAAGAAAGTTATTGGTTTCCGAAGATGAACAAGTTTACTAGGAAATATGTCCAATCTTGTTTAGAATGTGCACATAGTAAAACACCTTCGGGAAAAAAGTCTGGTTATTTACACCCGATACCTAAAGTTTCTAAACCCTTCCATACCCTGCATGCTGACCATCTGGGACCATTTAATGCGAGTAAACGTAAAAATAAGTATTTGCTTGTAATTATAGATTCTTACAGTAAGTTCATTACTTTGAAACCCGTCAAAAGTACGAAGTCATTCACAACTATCAGAATTTTCAAAGAATATTTTTCCACCTTTGGGTGCCCCTCTAGACTGATAACGGACAGGTATTCTACTTTTACGAGTAAGAAGTTTGCCAAATTCTTAAAAGACCTCGGTGTTAAGCATATAATGAATGCGGTTGCCACTCCACGGGCAAACGGGCAAGTGGAGAGATATAACCGTACGATTCTGGATTCTTTGACAGCTATGAACCATGGGCACGATGAAAATGAATGGGATAGTAAAGTTTTAGATGTCCAGTGGGGTTTGAATAACACAACTAACAAAGGTATAGGACATACACCCGCGGAGGTATTGTTCGGATTTAATTTGACAAGTATGGCTGAAGGAAAACTACGGTCTACAATCAATAAAGAAGTTCAACAGGATAGTAATAAATTGGTGGAAATTAGGGCTGACGTTGATAGACATGTTGAAATTACACAGCAAAAACAAAAAGATCGCTTTGATAAAACTAGATGCCATCCCCGGGAATTCAAGGTAGGAGATTTGGTTAGGGTAGAAAGGTCCATTCTGTGCCCTGGGAAAAGCAAGAAACTCGTAGCTAAATGTTTCGGACCATATAGAATTGTCGAAGTAATGAGTAATGACAGGTACACGGTAGAAGATACTCAAATAACCAAGCGTAAAGGAAAATCAATTTATAGGGGTGTATACCCAGTCGAAAAGATACACCCGTGGTTAAACTTTAAAAGATCGGAATATGATTCAAGTTCGGATGAAGTGGAGGAAGATAATAGTTAATTTAATTACAGCAAGTTTGTTAGAGGATCCATTATAAAGAAAAGAAAAAAAAAAAACTGAACAGCTGTAAAATGAGATAAAAACATTATAAAATGTGTTAAAGGATGGAAGGATGATTTGTTGCTATTGTTAATGGTTAAATGTTGGATGGAAGGATGTTAATCATATTTTTTTCAGAGGGATATAACCTGGATTGGATGTTATATTTACATAATGGATATATTGCATCTTGTTGGAAGGATTTGGTTAATGATATGGATATGGATATATGGATATATGGATTTTGGATATGGTTTTTAAAGGAAGGATTTTTATTGAGCGGTATGAGAATGAAATATGTATATGTAATATAAAGGTCTAAAATAACAAATTTTTTTTTGGAGAAGTAAATTGTTAATTATTTAATAAAAAAATAATTAATAATTGAAAACGGTATTCAGAAAGCGGGAATTAAGAATTCAAATAACATAATGGGTTGTATAATTAAATATATAACAATATTGGTTGACTTGATTATCTTACTTGTTACTTATGAAAAAATTATGGATTAAAGATAAAAAAAAAATTGTATTTTTTTGCCAATTTGAATTTGTTAATGTTACTCATATTTAACCCCAATTAATAGTGATAACTTGAAATTGTATTCAATATTTTAAAACAAATTATCAGTAACAATTTGAATTATTAATCATTAAATAGAACGGATTAATATATTTGTTTAGATATTTACGGTACGAAAATTACAAATTGCACTAAATTCACGAGGGCGTGATAGCAGTAGTCAGGATGGACGAATCTGTAAGCGTTATCACAATTTTTACTAGACATGATTTGATTAAACGCCCCTCTAGCGCTAGCTCGCCCTCTAGTGTTACAATATGGAGTTAAAATTTATACTAATGTGAAGTCATATGTATAACATTGTTATAAGCATTTCAATTAATATAATATGTTTAGTAAATTTAGAGCCAGTTATTTCAGTTATGTTACAAGTAGTAAATGTAAAATAACAACTTTATTAGTATAAAAGAGTTTAATTGACTTGAAATCTATTACTATGTTTCCTGTTGGCGCCATTTTCGCCAGCTCTTGGGTGGGGATATCGAACCTTCCCTGAGCAGATCTAAGATGGAGGCATTCGGTTATGAGACCACGAAGTGTGAACATATCTGTACATAATTAATGTTGAAGTGTTAATTGGACAAAGTAAAAGTTTATTATAAGAATAAAAATAGTTTTACTTCATCTATAATCAGCGACCGATTCCCTGACATTGGGTTTTTACAGTATGTATGTAATAGTAACTGAAATAATAATAATTAATAGTGTTAAATTATTAAAACTAAATTACAAAATCGTGGTAACTATGATGATACATCCTAACTATCCTAAATTGCTACTAATAGAAAAAGTGCCTTATAAGGCTGGCATGCGCATTATAATAATATGATTACTAAAAATAAAACAAGTAAGAAAAAATAACAATGAATAAAACTAAAAAATATAACATGTCATGTCATGTCATGTCGTCTAATTTCTAATATAATCATTTTTTTCAAATATTAATGTGTTTTACACATATTCACCAGTAATATAATATACATTTAAAAGAAGAAAATCAGTACATGTTTTAGAATAAAACATTTTTTTCTGAAGTTTTGCCCAAACTGAAACAAAGACGCTTTGCTAGATCGCGTCCATTTTAAGGACGCTGAAATGGGTTGAAAACCTATTTTGACTCCGAGTCTCCCGCATGCGCCCGCTTGTTTTGACGGAGCCCCTTCAATCAAATCAGCTGTCAACCAATTTTTTTACCAGTGTTGTGTTTTTATTTCCTAAATATTTAATTGTGTTCCTGGTTTTGTAATTTTGAGTGAATGCAGAGCGCAACGCAGCCCGCAGATGGTACGTCACACATTCATCCCATTTGCCTAAGATCTTTTAATAGTCTCAGAGGCTTGAACATTCACAAATCAAAAGTACATAAATGCCTAAGTCAAAATGCCCCACCTTTGTACCTAAATCCAGTCACCCCCCTCAACAATAGTAATCCTACTAATACAACTGTTTTGTCATTTCATCATCATTTGAGCCTATTAAAAAATAATGTTCATGTGGTGAAAAGAATCCCCCGTGGCGCCCGGATCTCCGTCGCTACTCATCTTACACATCTTTTAGTAAAATGCTTAGACAGCAATAGTATTACAGACTGGCATAACCTTTTACTTTTTCCTTACGACTTTTCTCTTTCTCTGACCCAAAAAATTAAAAATAATTGCTCAAATCCCACTGCTCCTTCTCATTTCAATAATAGAATTAATAATAATATTAAAACGTATAATCTTAAAAATAAAGTTGAAGGTAAAGTTACCGACGGAGATTTGAAAGGCGCTGCGCGATTACTTTTCTCCAGTGACGTATTATCTCCGGATACAAGTGACACTCTCTCGGCCCTACAGAGTAAACATCCCCCAGCTCCATCATCTGCAATTTTCTTAGACCCGCCTATTTCGCCTGATACTTGTTTGTGTGTAAATGAGAAAGACATAGTGAATGCGATTATTTTATTCAAAGTCGGTCCTGCAGCAGGCCTTGACGGACTCTCACCCCAACACCTCAAGGACCTAACCTCTCACTGTGTAGGCGATGCAGGCCAAAATTTAGTTCTGGCTTTGACAAAATTTGTAAACCTCATGCTCTTAGGTAATGTTAATCCTGAAATAATCCCCGTTCTTTATGGAGCCAACCTGATTGCTCTTACCAAGAAAGACGGTGGAGTCAGACCTATCGCAGTTGGTTCTATTTTTCAGCGCTTAACGTCTAAAATTTCAGTTAGGCACATTCTATCTAAATTACAAAATCAATTCGAACCTATACAATTAGGATTTGGAACCAAAGGTGGATGCGAAGCGGCAGTTCACGCTTTACGCACCTGCCTTAATAATGGTCAGTGTGAGGTTTTACTCAAAATTGATGTAAAAAACGCTTTTAATTCGGTAAACAGGGACACCCTGTTGAATGAAATTAGAAATAATATACCGGAAATTTATAACTACCTACTTAATTGCTATCATGAACCTTCAAAATTAATGTACAAAAGTCACGAGTTATCTTCAGAAGTGGGTTGCCAACAGGGTGTTCCCCTCGGACCTGCCATTTTCAGTTTAGCTATTAACCCTATAATTCAAAATCTAAAATCTAAATTTAATGTGTGGTATCTTGATGATGGAACTCTTGGAGGTGACGCAAATACAGTACTTTCAGATCTTTCAGAAATTTTAACTAAATTTAAAGCGATTTGTTTAGATTTAAATTTTAATAAATGTGAACTTTACATAGATAACATTAATAACACCTCAAATCTTTGCCAACATTTTAATATGCTTTGTCCAAATATTAAAATTGTTAACAAGCAAAGCCTGGGGTCACCAATCTTCGAAGATGCAATTCCAGACATAATCGCCAAAAGTATATCAAAATTTCAAAATTGTACCGACCGGTTACTTGAAATCAGTGCTCATCCCGCTATTACTATTTTAAAATTCTGTTTTTTTGTACCTAAATTCACATATTTGCTTCGCTGTTGTCCCTTCTGGAAACATCAAAATTTATTAACTCCTATAAAATTGATTCTCTCATTAAAAATTCTTTAGAATCCATTGTTAATATACAACTCAGTGAGCATTCTTGGACCCAGGCATCCCTTCCTATCAGATATGGTGGGCTTGGGATCCTCAAAATTTCTAGTGTCGCACTGCCAGCTTTCTTATCATCAGTCCACAGCACGTCCAATCTCGTAGGTAAAATTCTAAAGGATTGTCCTTTAAACTACGAGACGACGGGTTTGGTCGATGCTAGGAATGCTTGGCTTATGGCTTGTCCGAGTCAAAATCTTCCCTCCCATCCAAATTATCAACGGAGCTGGGACGACGTACTTTGCAAATTAACTTATTCTGAAATTTTAAGTTCCAGCTCAGGCCCAGATCATGCAAGGCTTCTCGCTGTAGGAAAGAAAGAATCTGGTGAGTGGCTTCAAGCCTATCCTTCTTTTAATACTGGAACCTTCCTGGAGCCTGAAACCTTGCGAATTGCAGTTGGGCTGAGGTTGGGCGCTGCTTTGTGTTCTCCACACCGCTGCCCCTGTGGTGCCAATGTCGACCAAATGGGCCACCATGGGCTTTCCTGCCAAAAAAGTGCTGGCCGCTTTTCCCGACACGCTGCGCTGAATGATATTATCCGCCGGTCTCTTGCCACCATAAACGTGCCGTCAATATTAGAACCAAATGGCATTGCGCGGGATGATGGCAAAAGGCCGGACGGTATGTCTCTGATTCCCTGGAGGATGGGTCGGGTTTTAGTTTGGGACGCAACCTGCGTGGATACCCTAGCCCCTTCACACCTTCAGGGTACAACAAAAAAAGCTGGCGCAGCGGCTGAAGCGGCCGAGAGCAGGAAAGTATTAAAATACCAGGGTCTCGGTTCAGCTTACAATTTTGTTGCTGTCGGTTTTGAGACCCTGGGTCCTTGGGGTCCTGGCGCACACAACTTAATTAAGGAAATACAAAAGCGTCTGGTCGACACCACTGGAGACCAAAGGGCTGGCAGCTATCTCTCTCAACGAATCGCCATCGCCATTCAACGAGGGAATGCTGCCAGCCTTTTGGGTACGATGCCACGGGGGCCTTTTTTAGACTTAGTTTAGTAGTTTTTAAGTTAGATATTTAGTTTACAGTTTTAAATTTAGTTTGTAATATTTAGTTTATAGTTTAGTTTTATAATATGATTAATAATTATTATTTAAAAAAGTAACTAGAGTCAGACCAAGATAAGTCTGCAACGATTTTGATAGCACACGCAGTGCAAGTGTTAAATTAAACGTCAAACTTCTATGAGACTATGACGTATAAATAACACATACACTGCTTGTGGTATCAAAATCGTTACAGACTTGGTCTGATATCTACAGGCAACGAGCATGTCAGACACGTGCCGCGGCGGGTGTGTTTTACAATACCGAAGTACGAAAGACCGAATGTATTAAAACATCGAATGGGTCAAAAGACCGACACGATTTTTTCTGAAACCGTAAACTTTTTAAAATTTATTAAAACGGCATCATACAGAACCCATTAGGTTAGGTTAGGTTTGTTTTATAACAACCTTAAAAAGTTAACGGTTTCAAAAAAAATCGTGTCGGTCTTTTGACCCATTCGATGTTTTAATACATTCGGTCTTTCGTACTTCGGTATTGTAATACATACCCGCCGCGGCAGACAAAATAATATTCTTCTATACAGTTTCTATTAACGAATTCATATCTATCGTGACACGACCGCGCAGACTCGGGCCGTGCCCGGCCAGTGTGCCAGAGTATTGTAAAGCACGTGTCTGACACGCTCGGTCTCTGTAATTATTATTATATTTTTTTGTTTGTAATTATTATTTTATTTTGTTTTGAAAAAATGACTTTCTGCCAAGTTTCTTCTTCGCAATGATGGTCCGTACGAAAGCGCTAGTAGTTTAAAAATAACGTGACATGTAAAAGAGACCTCTGAGGCCTACATCCAGAATTAAACGTTTTCATTTTCATGTGAATCGAGCCTAAGGCGGAGAGGTCAAAATGCCATACCGAATGAATGGTACAGATAAATCTCTATAGTAAAGCTAACTACAGGAAGTTTATTATTTTAAAGGAGCGCATTGTACAGACATTAGCGGTCCTTTTGATTTAATTGCCCTCGTTAAACTAAATTATTGATCATTTATATTCCGAACTGTCATGAGGTATCACCAGTAACATCGAAAGGAAATTTAGAAATAACATGCCTCGTACTTATACGAAATACAATACAACGTGCCCACCAGGTTTCCGCGAGAGTCAAACCACGCATTCCTGAGGCCATATGGAGTAATAAATGTTATCTGAACCTAGGTCGAATTATGCTTTTTAACTTTTTTATTTTTTCATACAAAATAAATACGCAATCCCAGCATCTCCACCACTTTCATAGTAAAATTTAAACATAACAATAGAAATATCTCAAAAACTAAGCATATTTCGACCTAGGTTCAGATAACATTCATTGGATATGTATTACAATACCGAAGTACGAAAGACCGAATGTATTAAAACATCGAATGGGTCAAAAGACCGACACGATTTTTTTCTGAAACCGTAAACTTCACAGAATTTATTAAAACGGCATCATAAAGAACCCATTAGGTTAGGTTAGGTTTGTTTTATAACAATCTTAAAAAGTTAACGGTTTCAGAAAAAAATCGTGTCGGTCTTTTGACCCATTCGATGTTTTAATACATTCGGTCTTTTGTACTTAAGTATTGTAATACATACCCCATTCATTACTCCATATGGCCTCAGGAATGCGTGGTTATACCTACTCTCGAGGAAATCTGGTGGGCACGTTGTATAAATTAATTAAATTGGAATTAGAGATCAATTTTTTGAGCGGAGTTCTCAACGAGTCCATTACACATTGCGGGCCTCGAACAATCCATCACATCGTAACTAGTTCGATAGCCCGCAATCTAAGCTACTCGGATAACTTTACTCGTATTGTGTACCCTTTAGTAATACCCGAAGGAGGGGTCGTAATTTTTGGCAAATTTAGGCCCGACGTCCAGAACGCGCTCTTGGCAAGTTAGATCCATGTCGTCCGTGAAATCATGGCCACACAGCGTCAGAATAAGGTCGTGCACCGGATTGTAGTAATCCAGACACGGGGGCTGGGTGACATCATACTGTTTGTACGCGTGGTGAGGCATCCCCATCTTGGTCGGTCTGGCTGTCGACGGGGTCTTGTAAAACGGACAAGAGGTCGGCCGGAATGTCGTCGTCGGCGTCGAGTGGTTGCCGAAAAAGTCTTCCCAGACCTTGTACTTGTGAGTGGATGATTCCATGTGCTGGAAATGTGCACGCTGTTTTAGAGTGTTCAGCTTTTAATCTACATACATTTGGACATTTTCACTTTAACCCTTAAGCCATTTGACAACACTGTCAAGACATTCGATTTTGGACCGTAAATGTTGCTAATTTGAATCGGCTTCGATTTCTGTTGGACGGAAAATATATTGCCGGTATCGATTTAAGGGTTAAAATGTATTTACCCGCTATTTTTTTAAGAATTAGGTTGTTTTATGGTTTTATTACTCAGAATTCAGAATCAAAAGCGCTATTGATTTTGATGATAAAAAAATTATAAAATAAAGATTTCAGAATTATAATAAGTAGTTCTCATGCGGGTCCAGGGCCAATTGGGAACTTCACACAACCTTGAATATCTTCTTAGGGGTATGCAGAATTCCCACGATATTTTCTTTCATCGTAAAGCTCATGCATGATAAACAAATTTCGCACATTAATTCCGAAAAACTCAGAGATGCGAGCCGGGGTCCGATCCCACGCACGACCGCTTGAGAGGCCAGGCCATAGACACTCGGCTACCTACCACGGGAAAAAAACTTAAGTCAGTAGGTATGTATTATATGTACATAATAGGAGCGTCCTCACTGAGAGCATTCAGGTCGATTCATATATTATGTTATGTTATTTGCATGATTTTACTAAAAAAATGGATGTAATTGTATGAGCAAATAAATAAATTATTATTATTATATCTACAGACACCGAGCGTGTCAGACGAAATAATATGGTGTACTGCCGTTTGGCAAATTATTTTTCCCAAATATGACTTCCCAAATAACTTATCGCAATAGTTTCCCAAACGAATGTTTAGCAAAGTTACATTTCGCATTTTATTCCTTTGGTCAAATCATCATTTGGCAAAGTTTCACTTCGTCAAGATTTTATTAAGCCAAAAAATGTTTGCCAAATTTGTCACTTCCCATGCTCAACTTATAGCAAAAGTTCGGCAAATGATAATTAATTTTTACTGTTGCAGAAATACATTAGTAGGGATCTATACAGGAATTTCAAGTATGAAACGAACAAATGGCAGAAATAATTGGTGACCCCTGTCGTATTCCATGCAATATTATGTTGTAGATATACAATAGTATAGGTAACATTGTTAGGCATATCGCTGGCAGCGAGCGAGCGAAGCGAGTGAGCAAGACCTTTCAGGGCAGAAGCGACTCGGACAGGTTAGGTTCAGAAGGCTAAGGCGGGAGCGACGCGTAGCGTAGCTCCCGCCTTAGCCTTCGATGTTAGGTATTTTTTTTATGACAACACAGAAAAGGATTATTACCTTTGATATTATGAAATGTCATACAACCATGACATTGAATGTTTCCCATGCTTTAATTTAGTAGTCATAGATACAGTACACTTCTTCACTTTATCCCGCCGTAATTCACAACACCAGTATTTTTCATTTTTATCCTACGCACTACTCATATTGGGATATAAACCGTATGCCATGCAATGTTTTGGGATTGGTATGTTATGCCAAACGATACATTTGCCAAAGAAAATTTGGAAAAATAGAACATGACCATGTAATTATTTGCTAAACAATCGCTTGCCAAAATAGAGGTTTGCTGACTGTAAAATTGCGATAAGTAGTTTTGACAATTGAGTTTTTTCCAAATAAAAATCTGGGAATAAAAGTTTGCGATGTGACACTTTGGTAAACAGTTTTTGCCAAACATTAGTAATCCAATAATATTCTGCTATCCGTAACGTAACACGACCGCAGCACGGGTCGTGCCCAGCCGTGCCACGGGTCGTGCCCGGCCGTGCCACGGGTTGTGCCCGGCCGTATGCGCGGGTCATGTCTGTACGTGTCTGTGGCTATCAGTGTGAATAGGGTACCGGAACCATACAGACCACTTTTAACGACGACGTCTGTCGATGCCTGACACGGCATCCAGATCTAGATGTGAATAAAACGGAATCTGTCCCGGCACGTATCTGGTGCATTTAATGTCTGTACTCGTAGATATGAATATACGGTGTCTGTCGGTGTCTGACACGCACGGCGTCTGTAGATATAAATCGACATTTACCCGAGCATTTGTAAGGCTCCGTCTCCACTGAGGCGGAGATATGCGGAGCGGAGAGGAGACGTGTAGGGATCTACCAATCATATTAGTTGAAATCCACATCTCATCTCCGCACCGCTTCAATGGAAACAGTCAAGCGGAGCCTCACTTAACTCTTTTCATAGCTCTGCTCCACTCAGCTCCGCCCGTCTCCGCCTCAGTGGAGTCGCAGCTAAAACGAACAGTCGCCGGCGCCGCGTGTATGCTCGGTTCAACGTTAATAAATCGAATATTAATAAATCATGGAACAATTAACAACAATTGACCTAGTCCCAAATTAGGCAGCTTGTAATATGGTTATAAAACGGATAAACATACTCACATAGATAAATACATTCTTAAATACATATAAGACATCCAAGACTCGAGCACAAATATTCGTATTTTTATACAAATATATCTGCCCCGACCGGGAATCGAACCCGGGACGTCAAACTTCGTAGTCAGGTTCTCTAACTACTAGGCTATCCGGTCGTCGTATTCGACGCCGAATGCTCATTAATTACACGCGAATGCTCTCAGTGGCGACGCTCTTTATAAGGATAAAATAATAACTATGGTTTTACCTGTGCTACGGGTTTAAATCCTTCTGGATCGGAGTCTAAGCAAGACTCGTAAGCCCCGCGCAGGATGGTGCGGTTGGCGACCCGAGCAATGTCGTTGGTATTGCCGATGTTGCTGGTGTTGCCGATGTCGCTGATGTTGCCGATGTTGCCATTGTGGCTGGTGTTGTCAATGTCGCTGGTTTTCACAATATCGCTGGTATTAGAAGTGTCACTGGAGTTCACATTGTCGCTGGTATTTAAGATGTTACTGACAGCATCGTTGTTGAGGAATTCATCATTATTGTCGCTAAAGTTGTCGAAATTAGTGATGTCGCTGGTATTTGTGATGTTAGCCGTGCTGCGGTAGATTTCGACGCCAATGTTAGCAACGTCGCTGTCGTGGCCAATGTCGCTGATGTCGGAGATGTCGCTGTTGTAACCGGGTTCGCTGTTGTTACTGTTGTCGATGATGTTGAAGAGGTCGGCTAGGTCATCCTTGGCGCGCCTTCCGCGCCTTTCCTGTAGTCGACACCACACCAAACAAAGTTACTTCTTGTTTGCTTAAAAATACCTGAAACGTGTATACAACTTCCCTATTTTAATAATTTAAAAGTAAAGGATTACAAGATATTATCTTACTTTTTTATCATCATCGTCATCATCAGCATCATTATTGTCAGGTGTGTTCAGGTTTCCTCACGTTGTTTACTTTCACCGCAAAGCTCATGTTAAATTTCAAATGTAACTTCGCACGTTAATTCCGAAAAACTCAGAGGTGCGAGGCGGGCTTGAATTGAACCCACAACATTCTGCTTCAAAGGCCATAGGGTAAACAACTATACCATGACCTCAGTATTTTTTGTATGATGTATTTTCTTTTAAGTTTCATTTTGTCTCATCCAATTTTGTGGAAATCCTAAATTCTACTGATTGAAATGGGAAGTTAGTTTCTATCAAACGTTAATCAGGTAGGTATGTGATTTTTCAGCAATTTTCTTAACATTTCAACCCTGCAATCATATCTGCGCTACCGTGTAAAACGTCAGATTTTTATTCAAATATCAGATGCCTTTTTTAAGAATCTGACGCGCTCGAGTCGCTTTTGCAATTTATTACAAAAGAGTTTTGACAACTTGCAATTTACGTGAAACGAGGAGAAATCTTTCCCTTGCAGTTAAGAAAGGTTATTTTTACAATGAACTGTCCACCGATTTCAAAGGAATCAAAATGACTTATTTTCAACAAAGGTTTTTTAATAGTTATTTGTGTCACAAGGGAGCAAAATGATGTATTTACGGCGAGGGCAGTACATTGAATCCAGAGTAAGGCGAAGGATTCTACAATAGAATCCAGAGCGCAGCGAGGGATTCTAAGTTAGAATCCTGAGCGTAACGAAGGATTCAAGTGTTAACGCCCAAGACGAAAATAATTTTGCTCCTGAGTGACACATACAACTTTTGACACCGACTATGAGGAAAATGGATTGTTGTGATATAGGTAGATAGGGAAAGGTCACCACGGATAAAGTATTCCTGTGCTACTTTTAACAATGTTAAAAATAATCGTTTGGAATCGAATATTACAATGGTATCGGATAACAAAATTCATTAAATCACCATAACAATCATCGATAGTGTTCATTTTAAGTAAAACGTATAATTTATTGTGACATTTTTTTAAACTATTACGAAAAATTATTCAATTTCATATAACGCTGTTAAAGTGAAAACATGAAATATGTTCGTCTTTAATCGATTACGATGAAATTACAATCGATTATTTTATTAAGGTCGGTGTTCATTGGCACATTTCGTAAATGATACGTGCCAATGTATAGATCAAAAAAGTAGCCTGAACAGAAAAGTAGCATTTTGATCCCTGTCGTCAGGGAGCAAAATCTACTTTTCCGAATGAAAGGTGTAAAAATAATTTACCATCATCTTATCTAAAGCTTATAAAGGAGGTAAAGATGTTACACTCGTTGATTCAGAATCTATAATCAATATACGAGTAGCACCTAGGCCCAATTGCATAACAAAGTACAACTAATATTACAAGCGGAACTCTCGCTTCAGTTATATTAACTAGAAAGGGAGTTCCGCTTGTAATATAAGTTGTACTTTGTTATGCAATTGGGCCCTGGTTTGGTTTTATTTGACGATACAAATTAGACTAAGCGAGAGCTAGCTAGCTAAGCTAGATAGGAGATGAAGAAAGTTTAAAAAATACTTCAAGTTTCATACTAGTAAAAAGATGTAAAATATACGACCACTTTAAGCAGTTTTTACGATGTTACAAAATGGAATTTAAGTAATAAAGTTGCAAGAAATATTAAAAATATGTAAATTGTTATCTGGTTTTGATTGAATCTTAGGAAACCTAACAAACGCGTTACATTTTTCATTAAATTATAAATAAAACTCTTCAATAGTAGCTAAATGCATTTATTCAATGTCTACTAGCATTTGGGTAAGTTATTTCTTTACATAATAGGTAAGAAAGGTTGTCATTTTAAGTGTATTCAGCTAAGTGACAGGTTTTTGATCAATAAAAATCAACCTATGCTACCAACAACTAGGGCAGTGGCGGGGTGTGAAATTTTTCCCAAGTAAAGACGGAGCTATAAATACCTAAAAACTCCATTTATCCTCTTCTTGAAAGTGCAGTAATGGAAGAGAAGCGTTTGGTAACTTCGAACGTTTAGTGAACCCGGGGGGAATCGGGTGGTTAGTACCCTTCGCCACTGAACTATGGACATGTTTTTTGAAATAAATAAATTATTATTATTATTAAATGCAAGAGACTTAAAACTAATGGTAACGATGTTACTAGTTTTGTTAAATCTACGTTGGCAAAAAGCTAGCTAAACAGGTCGTAGTACACAGTTCTTTTCAAATTTCTCACTTTATACTTTGATAGTATTGCCTGAATTTCATCTTGAGCATTTATAATATTATTATCAGTAAATTTACGCAAACTGGATGCAACATAATGCCCAAACGCTTCCAAATCATCCTTGAATCGCTTTACTCTCGTGTCCTTATCGTCTTGTTTTCTCATGGCAAATGCAACATCCAACGGCGATGATAAAGATTTATTTTTACTGTCTGTTTTACTTTGTAGTCGCCATACTCTTTTTTCTTTTGGTTTTAGTATCATTGGTGTCATTTCTTCTACATCGATATCTGAGTCTATACTATTATCCGATTTCTCTGAGTTTTCATTTTCTAAATACTGTGTATCATCTGAATCAGTTGCTGATTCAATCTGACAGTCATACTTCAGACACTCCAGTGCATTGGATTCGGAATCGTCTATCTGAAAGTAAAAATATTCGTTACATTTCTGAGATTGGTATAGTCGACTAATTCCTACACCACCCTAAGATTCAATTAGATCTAAGGTCAGCCTTAATGTTTTCTTTTCTGATGTAATAACTGTCAACTGTAGACACAATGGAAAATGGTTAGACACATTTTGATGTTAAAATGGGTTTGAGATGGATGAATAAGCTTCAAATGAGGTTAAAAACCCACACCGACCGGGAACACTCGTGCACGAGAATAAGTAAACTAGAAGCAATGCATTCTCGGTTCACGCGGTTCCTATAAGTTCTCGTCGCGAGTCTGAAAGGGCTATGGCACTCTTAGTATCGCATTATTATTGTTTTGTCTTAAAGTAAGTATTGTTTGATGGAAAGGCGAGTATCGCGGGAAAAGTGTGGAGTAAAGCAAACTTAATTATACATTGCATGTGTACTATACAAAAAATGTCTCGGTACTTACTAGATGCGGGGGAGATGTCCAAAATTCATTAAATAATTGACTTCGCTTGTGTTTATTTATTGCCATTGTTTCCATCGAGCCGTGCTCCGGAACTCTCTGTTCTCTCGCATACGCATCGAAAATATTTCTTGCCACGCGTTTTTTAGATTTTTTATGCTCAATGATCCGTAGGGGGGATTTCTACAAACAATTAATTTATATTGGTAGCTGATAAGAGTTTAAATTATTTTCATGTTGTTTTATTAGGGTGCGCCAAAGTTGAACTAATTTTTCAATGTCGATTATTGGAAGACCGAAAATGTTGTTCCTAAAAATTTACATCCTAATAATCACTACTCATAACTACTCTGTTCCTAACGTTCTGAATTCCTAATCATTCAATTTCATAATGTCCGTTGCAATAAACATCTATCATAATACTATTTGTTTTCCTATATTTTCTCAACATAACCATCTTTTACACTATTATTCATAATTATATCTTTTTTATGTAGATTTGTTTTTATTCATAAAATTGAACATTATTATACATTAAACTTCATAATGTCCGTTGCAATAAACCGAGTCGCTTCCGCCCTGATAGGTCTTGCTCGCTCGCTGACTCCAATTAGCGATTGAAGCCAGCGAGCGAGCGAGCAAGACCTGTCGGAGCGGAAGTGACTCGGTATACTTAGTTAGGTTCAAAGGCTAATGCGGGAGCGTAGCGCAGCGCAGCTCCCGCATTAGCCTTTGGTATTAGTTATTTTTTTTATGACCACCCGGAAAATCTAATTTGTTTGATATCATCGCGTAAGAAAACACACTTGGCTAAAATACTTTACACAATGAAAGTAAAAAGAAATTCTCTTTGTAAATATTCTCTCCTTTTGAACAACAGAATAAGACTCAAGTAAATAAATAAACTCTTAGAGACATGGAAATGTTTCGAATTTTTTAAGGATTTATTTTATTTAGGTATTCACTGTGTTTTAAAATCAATCCTGTATTTCAAACAATGTATGGGAAAGTCAGACTCAACGCCATCGCTAATACCAACGTATGTAACGCGTCAAAGACATTTTAAATGAATTATTTAGATAAAAATCTCGTGTTAATTCTGTAAAAACTTTTATAATTTAGCATCAAACTCGCTCTTGAACGTGAATATACAGCTATATTCATACATATATTATACATTCAGAAAGATTAGAACAGGAAAAGATAATAATTCACATTTGTCCGTAAGATTGTTGCCATGTCCAAGTACTTTCAAAAATCTGACAGTTACGTGTTAAATGGACTATCTTTGTTCTCAATCGTTGTCAAAGTGTGAGTACGTACCATTTTCGTGGTCTGTTCAACAACGGAGAAGCGCACAAGCTCGGGCAGCCGCGAGGGCTCGCCGTCATACACTACCAGCGCCAACTCCGGCAGCGCTGGCGACTGCAAACAGACCACATGGAAACGTAACTTAAGAGCCAGATTGACAGTAGAGATAGGGCGGTTACAGATTAGCTTTTTTCTTCGCGTATATGGCGGTTTTGACACACCGCTTACCCGCGCGCTAAATTTCACGCTTCAAAAACCGGACTCGCGTACACCGGTTTATTCTAGCGTGTTCACTCAAATCGGTAGATGATGAGGTGATGACGAAGGAACATGTACAACTCACTAACGCATCAGTAGTGAAGTGAATATTCAGCGTTTTTACGAAATTTTTTGTCATTACTCTGTGAGAAATTTTGTTGAGCGATTATGCTCAAATTATTCCTTTGCGAGAAAATGAAAGGCAGCACTGATGCTGAGTCTATGTAGTTTGATCCAAGTTGTTGCGAGTTATGATGATTTACATATGATTATAAAATGTCTTGTTTAGTGGGTAATAACGCAATGAAAATGTGGCACTACATTGATTTTGAGAATTAAATGATAACTTTTCAAGATTTAAAATAAAGAGAATTACTTAGAGGAACCCCTGAACTCAATCATACTCTGGCAGTTAAAGCAAACTTAACTGACTTTATAACAAACACTTACATGTTCAAGACTGGACGCAATATTTTTCTTAATTAGTACCTAATCATTTATTTTACGTAATAGATGTTACACTAAAACCTGCTTGTTTGCAACATTTTTTGTTACTAGCGGGATCTTTGAATGAAACAATAAGTACTTTAAGACAAAACAATAAATGCGATACAAAGTAGGTATACTTACGGAAAAAAAAATCACCTCAATCAGACATAGGCTAAAAAGTAACAGGGTTCGTTTGAGAATTAGGCGTATAATATAAATACACGCCTAATTCTTGCTTAGTGTAAGTTCCACAAAAACTTTGGCTTCATCTACAGTCAGAGTAGGAAAACCTTCGTTAGTTATTAAGTTGATTCCATTATCAAGACCTAGACTCTTATACCTTTTCAAAAATAGGAAACGTCAATGCGATATTCTGTTTCGTTTGAAATTTAATGTTCACCGGACTTATAATTGAATTTATGCAAGCAAGTGTCAACTTTAAGGCGACGAACCTTTTCCTGGTTACCCTGACTGTAAATGACACCAGTAAAATTGTTTGTGCCAATAACATTACATTAATAACATTAAATTATCAATTCAGCGCCGCTGCAGCGCTATAAGCACAGTATGATATTACTGGCACCGTTTATATAAATTTAGTGCGTAATAAATCTACACCGTGGCCAACAATAACGTGTCAGATTTTAACTAAATTATATTCCTCGGGCTATTTCAGGCCAAAAATTACTACATAGACTAGTAAAGTCAGGTCGATTTGGCTTAGTTTGGGAGATAATTTTTTTGTTCCATAAATAATCTTGAAAAATTCTGCAATGCAATACACCGGAATCCAACAATGGGCAACGTTGCCGCTCTTGAATCCTGACAAGTATTTTTGTAACAGATAACGTCTTAATAAATTGGAATGCTCCAGCTCGTTCTAAGGCCTTGTTATCTTGAAGTTCGAAATTAATAGGTACTAACTAAGTATTTTTTGTTTGAAAAATGAACGTTTTTTTACTTCCAAGGGACTCGGAAATAGTCTGTCAAATGACTGGCGAATTTGTCGTTAGGTAACCACGGTACATGCGTAGCCAATTAACCACAATATTGCCAAACATTTTATACGTGCAGCCTGTGGGCCAAATGTACGCGACGATCACTTGATGCCTTACGCGTGCAATATAATAATGGTTTTAGGATACTGTTGGGGCTGCCCCGGTTCTGCAGTGCGTCAGGTATGTTCGCCGGCGCGCGTGGACAGTTTTCAGTCCATCCTGCGCAAGCGCGTGGCCTCGGTGATGCGGCGCGTGCGGGACAGCACCAACAGTCTCTTGAACACCGTATTGGAGCGCACAGATTGCCCTATTGTGAGATACTGGAATGCGTGTCATATGCGCTCCGGAGTAGCCATATTTAATATTAAATAAACACCATTACTAACATAGTTTTTAAGTAAAATTGTTACTAACCTGATATGAACTACATGTTTGAAATAAATGAATAAATAAATAAATAAAATATTTTTACTTCTCCGGCAAAAACGAGTTACGAAGAAACCTGGTAGTGAAAAAGCAAGTTAAAAATTGCAGATAGTTGATTGATTAATTTATTTACCTGCGTAGTCGTTTGCTGCTCAGGTGGGAGAGCGAGGAATGGCAGCCGAGTTTGCATTCGCTCAACGCCGATCCGCTGGACACACTGGAAACAGACGTACTTTTACAACTGGTAGATCAATTAACAGTACATACACTACAGCTACAGTTGAAAAAAATACTTTTATTTAAAGACGGAGCAAACAAAACAATTAAAATTTTTGAAAGCTTGCTGCGTATTTAATCATTTATTTCTGTTAACAACAAAATGGTGTACAAACAAATTGTTGAGACCTTCTAGTAGGCATACATAATGCCTGTGACAGAAGACCTCGCTCTTCCAAAACAAATATGTGGTTTCATTCTGATGTTAAACAATACTAAATCTTAACAGTAAACTTATAACTATTGTACATATTTGTGACTTTTTTATATATTCAATACTTTAAAGCCATTAAAACCCCCATCTTAGGAGTACCTATAAACTGAGATTTATATTGAATATATAAATCTCAGTTTCCTCATAGTCAAGTTTAGTTAACCATTCAGCAAGTTTATTTTCACCTCACTAGCTCGGAAAGCCCTTTTTGTTTGTTTGACATCTATTGAGAAAATCGCTTTTTATCCACATGTGAAGAAAGAGTTTTGACATTTGAGGGCAGCTTAAGTGATATTTTGACAGCTAACAAAACGTAAAACGTTAAAAGCGCTGAATTTTTAAAATCACAATTAATAAATAAATTAATTCGGTAGAGGGCATAAACATAGATGAGTGCTTTATCACTGCATAACGTGAATATAACAGACTGAAATGTACGATGTATGGGAAAGATTCGTCGCTAACCTCTAGACCAGTGGTGGTGTAGGGGTAAAGCACACAGCACGGAACGCTGAGGACCTGGGTTCGATTCCCAGCATTGGTCTTTTTTCTGGGGTTTTTTCTGTGCATCTATATTTCAGTTTGTATTTAGTTTGAAATATATGGTTTCATGGGATGACCGTAAAAGTAATAAAAAAATGAAGTTGAAAAATAAATAAAAAAGATACTTCATATCTGACTTGTTTAAAGTTGCACAGTAGCGCCATTTCTTGGTCCTGGTGAGCGGGTAGCTCCGAAGGAGTGTTAAAGTCTCTCGGTAGAGGGCATAAACATAGATGAGTGCTTTATCACTGCATAACGTGATTATAACAGACTGAAATGTACGATGTATGGGAAAGATTCGTCGCTAACCTCTAGACCAGTGGTGGTGTAGGGGTAAAGCACACAGCACGGAACGCTGAGGACCTGGGTTCGATTCCCAGCATTGGTCTTTTTTCTGGGGTTTTTTCTGTGCATCTATATTTCAGTTTGTATTTAGTTTGAAATACGCAATTAATGAATTGCATCGAGTATTATTTTTCATAAATATCAGCATTCAACATTAACCTTCATTCTTGTTGTAAAAACGGAAACGGTTGAAATGTTATGACAGTCCAAGTAAGTCGATGTGCGAACAAAACGCATCCGAAATAATAAAAAAAAAACTTAAGTCAAAACTTTTCAATTAAATATTCGCATGTTTTTCTAATTATTTTCCTCGCTGTAGTGAGGTGAAAAGTTTTGTGTTATACACGGGTGAAAAGTTATTTTACGTCTCGTGTGTTGAAACACTCACTATCGAAAGGATTCTATTTTTGAACCACTCGCTTCGCTCGTGGTCAATCATAGAATCCTTTCGATAGCTCTTGTTTCAAATGAACACTCGCTAGTAAAATACAACTTTCCCCCCTTGTATAACAAATAACTATTTTACAATCATGTAGGTTCAACGGATGTATATTAATTTCTTTACAAATTCTATTATATAGGTGAGCAGATTGCGCAGCAAATTGTCTTTTCGCATACATTGATTTACTGTTGGGTACAGGTGCAACCGTGCAACCGCATTGACTCTTCTTCGGTTAGGCAATAAGGGGTCAAAGATCAATTTCCTGTGGAGTTTCAAGACTACTGCTTCGATGTACAACTTCCGCATCGTTAGGTGCTCACAATGTTTGTATAGTTCAACCATGGGATATCTGTATGGCTTAAAATACATAGTTTTCAACAAACATCTCTGTCCCCTCTCCACTTCCAAGAATTTGGATTTTGACGCCCCACCCCAGACAGAGATGCAGTAAGACATTACAGACTGCGCTAATGCAATGTATATCTGCTGCAGCAGATTTCTCGTGGCAACATGCCTTAGTATTTTAAAAATCCATGTTAGTTTACGTATTCTGTTATTAATATATTCTACGTGAGGGTGCCATGATAGCGATTGGTCGATGATAAGCCCTAGATACTTTGTCGATACAACCTTTTGTATTTGTGTACAACTAGCGTATGATAGGAATATTACTCGTTCCCGTCAGATTGTAGCCTGATGTAAATTCTTGAATATTTCTGACAGTCAGTGGGAGATTATATTATTTCTACAGGTAGGTGTGTTTGTTTTAAGTTTATCTTTATTTCACTGACATTTACTCCTTTAACCTTTATTTTCCTTTCAAATTGATTCATATTATTCATATTCGTTCTCATATTCGTACACATACTCATATTGATATTTATATTCATAGGCAGGGTCAACGTCATAAATAAGTGATCACTTTTGTACCTTGTCACTTTAATGTCATATTTCAAAAGCCATACGAAATTATCTACTTAACGACTGCAGCGACGAGGAACAAAAGTGATCATTTATCTATGACGTTGACTGTACTCATACTCACATTCATAGTCATATTCATACTCATGCTCATATTCATACTGATGGTGATACTCATACTCATTTTAATATTCATTTTCATATATTAATTCGGTCACCTTTTACGACATCACCTCTTTTACTACAACTTCCTAGCTAGCAAATTGGTACCGGAGAAGAGGCGCTGCCCGGGGCACGGCGCACAAGGAACGGCAGCCGGGAGGGCGCCCGCCGCCCCCCGCGCCCCCCGCGCCCCCCGCGCGCCCGCGCCGCCAGCGGGGCCCCGCGCACGCGCACCGACCACTGCAAACACAGACTAACTTTAAACACAGAAACAACTTATTTACCCCAAAACTACACACACTTGCACAGTCAAGGATTTTAATTGATAGGCCACTTGCCACTGTTCATAATTTAGCCGCGTAATGCAAATCGGGTTTAGCCGCTTAGGTATACTCGTATGTGCTGATTTGCATTACGCGGCTAAATTACGAACAGTGGTAAGTAGTGGCCTATCAATTAAAATCCTTGACTGTATGTTACAATCGGCCAAAAATATGATCTACCACCCTACGGTTGAAGTTCATTTACCGGTCATGCTCATGATACAACGAGGTCGATTTTCCCTTGCAATAATATGATGACAGTGACTAATGACTTCACTCAGAAAGTAAACTTTAGCGATATTTAAGGATTTGCCACACTGGATGCGTTCTGCGGTCGCAGTCAGGACAAATTGAACGCAGCCGCATTATGTATCTATGAACAACATTGTCGGTTTCTATATATTTTCTATAGATATGCGATCTGAACGGTCAGGTCACACGGTCAGATCGCATATCTATACAAAATATATAGAGACTGACAATGTTGTTCATACATAATGTGGGCTGCGTTCAATTTGGCCTGACCGCGACCGCAGAACGCGTCCAGTGTGGCAAATCCTTTACTGAGGCTGTTCCTGAGGTATGGGAGGGGTGACAAGTGACGTTCCGTAAACACACCCCCGCGGGCGTCACTTGTCACCCCTCCCGTACCACTCCCATACCTCAGGAACAGACTCAGTTAAAGCGTTAGACCTGTAGCTCTTGTAGTGACAGTTTGCTATACGATATTCTAACTTAGGTGGGTTGGAAATTAAGCTCCTTGACTGTACCGTAAGTTGGAAAAGTGTAAGTTCACTCACCGACACAAGTACACACAAAACGAACAGCGTTTCGAACTTCATCATGTGCATCCGCTCCTTGGTCGGAGTGCACCACAACTGCTGTCCTCGGGCAGCGAACAATAGATATGTTGATCTCAACCCCTGTTTATTATAAAATCAATTGAATAAAGGTAAATCCGAAAAAACGAAAACATTCGTGTGTATTGTTATAAGTTTGGGTGAGTAAATAATTGTTAGCAACTCACTGAACTTCCAGTTATCACGATATTTGCCTCTTCATCATTTCAGTCGAAAGACGTCTACTGCTGAACATAGGCCTCCCCTATTATAGTTCAACAAACAGACCGGTTCTTTTTTTATGGTGTGGAAAATGCGCTTATGCATTCGTCTCTGTTCGGGGAACAGGATATATGGGGTTCTCCCACAAGGGGCCTATATACTCTCTAATAACTATAAATTAACAATCTTAAAAACCCCCAACGGAATTATGTCACTCGTATGTTTGAACATGAAGTCAATGCCCGTTATGCGTCTAAGATCTCTTCCGCAGCTAACAAAAGAGCTGATAACTTTAAAACGACTGAGACGATTTTGTAGTGGTAGAGCCATGTTGTAGCTAGCCGCTGCATCACGAATGGGTCGGCTCGTCCGGGGCAGTACCACCCTCTCACAGAACACCGGCGTGAAGCAGCAGTAATCCTGCTTGCGTTTCGTACGGTCAGTGAGAGTGCCGGGGGCCCAATACCTCACCCCTTCCCTCTCCCCCTTCCCCTATTCCCTCTCCTTTAGGGCCGACAACGCACTGTCATCGTGTAAAGCGCTGCGGGTGTCTATGGACAGTGGTGTTCATTTAACATCAGGTGACCCACTAGTTCGTTTGTCTGGCCTATCTAACATAAAGAAAAAAAAATAAAAAAAAATGAAACATATCTAAGAACCATTGCCAAGAAACCTGCTTTCTATTAAAAAAAACGCATCCAAATCGGTTCACCCGTTCATCTATGATGCCACAATCAGACAGACAGACAGACAGACACACACACACACACACACACCCACATAGCGGTTAAACTCATAACACCCCTCTTTTTGTGTCGGGGGTTAAAAACCGCACGGATTCCCTCGTTGACATTGTGAACGCCACGGGAGCATGAAGAGAAGCGACACCGCGACGCCCACTGACCGCCCCGGGATGGGGCTCCTCTGTCGACAACACCGTGCAATGCGGGCTCGGCTTGAACAGCCCGGTGCTGCGGCATCCGCATCCAACGCGTTCCCGCAACCTTAACCAGGTCCGCGCTCCATCTTGTTGGACCTACCTACCATTGTCATGTTATTCAGGAATAGCCGTGTGCCTAGTACTGATAGACCTTTCCTAAGATCTACGGAGACACGATTGAATTTATGTATTAATTTACCTACTTTTAGTTCAGGGTAGCTGTAAATAAGTAGGTAAATAATTATTCAAACAAAATAATGCTTTGTGATGTTTATATAAGAGAAGCTCCTAAATACACGGTTAGATAAGGATAGCAAAGGTCAAGAGTAGCGTCTATCTCGTCGCGGTTAATATACGCCCTGGAAAGTACGCCCCTAAATATACACCCTACAGAAAATTAAGAACAATAGAAATGTCATCGCTAGCTTTTTTTGGTCCTTCTAATGGCATCTGTTTTTTAATGTGTTTTTAGTAAACTACGGTAACATAATTTAATTATTTTCAGGGTTCCTTAAAAGGTGATAAAAGGCACCGTATATTAATTAATGGCACTACATTGTACGTCTGTCTGGTTGTCTGTTACAGGGCAAACGGAAAAAAGCCCTATTTGTCATATTTTTACCAAATTTAACGACTAATCCGTATTCGGAATCAGTAAAATTCATTATAATCTCAATACGTCCTGGCGCAGGGCATAGGCCTCCCCACAGAATGAGATGGCTTGGAGCTTAATTTCGCATTTCTGCTTGAGAGAACATACCTACTTAGGTCAAATCACGACTTTTTAAGTAAAAATAAAAAAAAGCAAAAAATAGTAAGAACTTAGATTATTTATGCACTAGATGGAGCGTCAGTAGCAAACATTGCGATACAAAACGTCCACAAATCCATTTGACAGCTTCATATTACGATCGTGTTACGTCATTCCCGTTGTCACTGTGTGCGTGCTTAATGATACCAGTTAATTTCACATTCCCCAAAATGTGGGGAAAGTGAAGCTGATTGGGGAATGTGTGGGGAGAGCTTCAATTCGGGGAAAATGAGGGGATTTTAAGTATGAACACAAATAAGCGACATTTGACATCAAATTTCTGCTAGTCTAGATTAATTTCCTACAATTCATTATTCGCAACAGCTCTAAACTAAGTCACTCGGCCCACATAATTTTTCATTCCCCACACGTGTGGAATTTCGACAATGCGTTTGGGGATTTTAGCATATTACTATTGACAACCCTGCAAATGACGCAAATGACATATAAGCCAACGTTTGGCTTATATTTTTACGGGACGTTTCCATGCCACCAAAGCTCTATCTAGTGCATAAATAATCTAAGAGTAAGAATTGTTAGTTTTATTTACGGTACGAATTAAACAGGGGACTTAAATTATCAGGGCGTGGGTGAGGTCGTAAATTCCAGGGCAATACAGAGACGTACATTATAGCTCAGTATGCCGGGTCAGCCAGTAACTGCGCACGCGTCGTCGCGATGTATCTACCTGTGCTGTTACTGACCGTCGCATTTGCTGTAAGACTTGCTTTATAATTTTTATTAAAAGCCATTATTTGGAACTAAAGAACTAAAACAATTACTTTGCTCACCCGCGACCTTACAATAGTTACGTTTATGCAAGAAATGCGTGTTCATGCAGTTCCTCCACCTCCACACTGTACGAACACACACAAATCACATAAACACAACCATCACCACCACCAAGCTACACTGACGCGTTTCGAACTCAACCAGAGCTCATCTTCAGAGTAACCACAACCATTATTTGGGTCAATTAACTAGTGCTAGTGTTAGTGTAGATTAAGCCGCGGCCTAGTGGTTGGAGCTATGGCCTCTCAAGCAGAGGGTCGTGGGTTCAAATCCCGGCTCGCAACTCGTGAGTTTTTCGGAATTTATGTCCGAAATTACATTTGAAATTTACCATGAGCTTTACGGTGAAGGAAAACATCGTGAGGAAACCTGGATACACCTGCGAAGAAATTAAATTAAATTAAATGGTGTGTGTGTGAAGTTCCCAATCCGCCTCGTTCTGAGAGGAGGCCAGTGCCCTGCAGTGGGACGTATATAGGCTGGGATGATGATGATGATGATGAATGAAACTAGTGCCTTTGTGTTAGATCTCGCGAGTTTTTCGAGGCTTAAATATGATATTTTTAAGTTTTCAACCCCCACAGCTAATTCCATGCGGTGGGACGATAAGGTGTTAATTGGAATAATTAAGATATAACTACAAATCTGAAATTATAACTAGTAATTAAAACCATGACGAAACCGATGATGTCTATGGTCTGTGCTAATACTGACGTAAAATAAATAAAAAGATTTTTTGAAAATAACCGTGTCCAAAAGCTTATTTTGATGTTAAAAATTCGTAAAACATGCACATTTCAAGGACAGTTTCACAGTACTCTATTCATTTAATTGCTGTTCGTCAATTGCTCATTAAATTATAAATACTATTGTTTATCCGAAAAATGGTAATGGTGATCTGCCTAGAGAAATATTTCACCATCAACATCATCATCACTATCATCTCCATTATCATCACCATTATCATCATCATCATCATCATCGTCATCATCATCATCATCATCATCACCATCATCATCATCATCATCATCATCATCATCATTCATCACCATCATCATCATGATTGAAGCTTCAAATGCTTGGCTAGCTGGAACGAGCCCAAATCTTCCATCCAGACTCAAAATTCAAAGGGCCTGGGATACCATAGCTTCCGAGGCAACCCTAAATTCCGTGATTAATACCGCCACAGGCAGAGACCGTGCCAGACTCTTGGCTGTTTCTAGACCTGAAGCAGGCCACTGGCTCCATGCCTATCCATCACCCAACATCGGTACATTTATAGACCCATGCACACTCCGAATAGCCGTCGGTCTCCGGCTTGGTGTTGAGGTTTGCGTGGACCACAGTTGTGCCTCTTGTGGGGCCCCCGTAGATCACCTCGGCCACCACGGACTCGCTTGCTCCTCGGGTGCCGGCCGCCTGTCCCGCCATGCCGCCCTAAACGACATCCTCAGAAGAGCGCTCGTCAGTGCCAACGTTCCTGCTGCTCTGGAGCCCCAGATCGTGCGGAGTGATGGCAAGCGCCCTGACGGGATGTCGTTAATTCCATGGAGGATGGGCCGTGCACTGGTGTGGGACGCCACTTGCGCCGACACCTTGGCAGCGTCCTACCTCCCAACAACGAGCAGACGTGCCGGTGCAGCGGCGGACACCCGAGAACGGCTCAAGGCCATTAAATACGAGTGTCTCGGCGCCCAGTACGAGTTCGTCGCATTCGGTGTCGAGACACTCGGTTCGTGGGGCAAGGGCGCACGAGGGCTCCACGGAGCTATAAGCAAGCGCCTGAGAGAGGCAACAGGTGACCCTCGCGCAGGCAGCTTTCTCGCACAAAGACTTGCTATAGCAATTCAACGTGGGAATGCTGCCTGCGTGATGGGCACCCTACCTAAGGGTCTAAATTTAGATTGTAATTTTTAGTTTTAATTTTTGTTTAGTATTTTAAGTTAGTTTTATTTATGTTAATTTTAATATTAGTCTCTGTTTTTGTACCTACTTTTATTGTTTAATAAAGTATTAAGTGTTGTGTTACTTTGGGCATGTGATGAGAAACGCCAAGTACGGGGTTCTCCAGCTTATTATCCAGGGGAAGATTGCCGGAAAAAGAAGCGTGGGCAGGAGAAGACACTCGTGGCTGAAGAATTTGCGTGTTTGGTTCAACTGCAGTACCACATCCTTGTTTAGAGCAGCGGCCTCCAAGATCAGAATCGCCATGATGTTGTCCAACCTCCGATAGGAGAGGAATGAGAAGAAGAAGAAGAAGAAAGTATTAAATCTAAAAATCATCATCATAATCATCATCATTATCATTCATCACCATCATCACCATCATCATCATCATCATCATCATCATCACCACCATCACCATCATAATCATCATCATCATCACCATCATCATCGTCACCATCATCACCATCACCACCATCATCATCATCATCATCATCACCATCACCATCATGATGACGACGACGATGATGATGATGATGATGATGATGATGGTGATGGTGCATGTTTGAGAAAAGCACTATACAAGCCTCGGCCGGAACAGGGGTTGCCGGCCTCGTGTACCACTCGGCCGTCAACTTAGATACTCGGCCGGCAACCCCTTAAGTCCCGGCCTCTGCAGTAATGTACTATTCCTCCGAATTTGCTTCCAATTTTTGCCATGTTGTGCGCTGCGATCGTTTTCTGTACCACCACCCGCTTCTGGCTACGTGCACGACGGTGGCGCCACGTAGCGTTTACAACATTTCCTCCTCATTTACTTCCAATTTTTGCCATGTTGTGCGCTGCGATCGTTTTCTGTACCACCACCCGCTTCTGGCTACGTGCACGACGGTGGCGCCACGTAGCGTTTACAACATTTCCTCCTCATTTACTTCCAATTTTTGCCATGTTGTGCGCTGCGATCGTTTTCTGTACCACCACCCGCTTCTGGCTACGTGCACGACGGTGGCGCCACGTAGCGTTTACAACATTTCCTCCTCATTTACTTCCAATTTTTGCCATGTTGTGCGCTGCGATCGTTTTCCGTACCCCACCACCCGCTTTGCACATAGCCAATAAGCTTGGCGAGAATCTCGCACCACACGGATCCGTGCCTAAGGCATACCTTTATAAGCACCAGAAGACGGGAAACCACTGAGACTCGAGTGTCATGTTTTACTGTCTGTTTCCAGCGCGCGCAGCGACCAGCGCCGCTGCTGACGCTCCGCGATGGCCACCAGATGCCGGCGCTGGCACTCGGCACCTGGCTAGGACACGCCTACACGGTACAGCATCAGTAAATGCTGGATGGCTTAGCAGCTGTCACACTAACCAGCAATACTGTGATAGTTTTACATATGAACTGAAACAATTACTTTACTCACCCGCGACCTTACGATAGTTAGGTTTATGCAAGAAATGTGTGTTCATTCAGTTCCTCCACCTCCACACTGTACGAACACACGCGTACGGAAAATGAGCTCTGTTTGAGTTCGAAACGCGTCAGTATACGAGTAGTTTGGTGGTGGTGATAGTTGGGTTTGTGTGATTTGTGTGTGTTCGTACAGTAGCCAGTTCAGTTTTTATTTTTATTTATTTCATTTCATGTTTGAGAAAAGCACTATACAAGCCTCTGCCGCGAACAGGGATTGTCGGCCTCGTGCTTATATCTAGATGGCCTCGTTGACACTCGGCCATCTATAGCTCGCCGGCAATCCGCTATTTCGTGGCCTCTGCAATAATGTACTACACTGACGAGCAAAAATAAAGGGTCGGTTACATAAATGTCGATAACTACAAAACCCGCTGTAATAGCTTCTTCGATTAAAATGAGTTTAGTAAAGGGTTTTATTCTTAAAAAGAAAAAGTTCAATTGAGAATAAAACTCTTTACTAAACTCATTTTACTCGAAGAAGCTATCACAGCGAGTTTTGTAGTTATCGTCATTTTTGTAACCGACCCTTTATTTTCGTTGATTTCCCTCTCAGTTGTTTTAGCGATGAAGTGTGGTAAATAAATATCCACAGTACGCGGCTGCCACTTGACCCAATGTAAGATGGATTGTCGCGCGAAGTCGATACGTTTCATATGTATCTTCAGACACTGAGCGTGTCTGGTCAGACACGTGCGGTATCAGACAAAATAATTCTTTCCGCGCATTCTTTACGTCTTTATGGCTGGGCTGGGACGCTACGATGTACAGAAACTGGTAAAATAGATGTTAGCTGACGTACGTGAGTGTATATCGGGAACCTATCGATGTTTAGAAACTCCTTTACTCGAATTTCATTTATCCGAAAACGGTTCTCCGACTTTTTAAAATCCATATGTTTTGTTTTTCCACAACTACACAATGCCACGGATTCATTTAATCACAGTTTTATTTGCCAACAAATTCAAAATCCCGAATTACAATAATCCATTTTTTTATTTGCCAACCTAATCAGTTGCCATATTTTCATAATCTAAATGTAACGAAAAGCCGAAAGTAAGTTTTTATTATCTACCTAACCTAACATCAGAGTAAGACAACATTGCTTAATTTTTAGCGAGCGAGCGAAGCGAGCGAGCAAGACGGTTTGGAGCGGAAGCGACTCGGATAGATTAGGTTCAAAGGCTAATGCGGGAGCGTAGCGGAGCGAAGCTCCCGCATTAGCCTTTGGTGTTAGTTATTTTTTTTATAACCACCTACAAAACCCCCTACCCACATAGCAAACTCAATAAAATATTTGGGCAACATTAAACAACAAAATTAATATTACGCTCCACACTTAATTGAATGGTCGCCTTTTGTATCCCTGACCTTTGCGGAATAATAATTTTGCGGAATAAATATATATTTGGCAAATGATTCTACGGAATTTCATGCAGTTGGATTTTGAATCATTTGGCAAATAAAAAAATGGATTTTAAAACATTTGGCAAATGAAAATATGGTAAATAAAATTTCGGACAAACAATAATTAGGAAAATGAAAAAAAGGAGTTTCGTTTTCGGAATTTTAATATTCGGAAATGAGCTTTTCGAGAATATGATAGGTAACCGTGTATATCATGGCGTCCCAGCCCCGTAGACACGACGAACTTGCAGCGTGCTCGTGACGAATAGATTAGGTACGCATTAGTGGCAAATCCGTTGCGCAAACGCAGCGGACACACTGCGCGTTCCACAGATATAGATACACATAGATAACGCAATGCTCACGATTTGTATTGAAACCAAGCGCGTCGACTTTTTATTTAACACTACTATGATGTCACAGCTGAAATTTAGTGATGGGAAATTCAAACCACAGTCTGAATTATACTTAAATACAACGCAACAAGGCATTTTCTTAGTTTTCGCGGACGTCCGGCTGCAACAACTGACGCACGCGAACTGTCAGTAGTGGCGGCCAACACGACGCTTTGTCGGGGTTCGGACACGCGAAGTAGATGCATTTGCGTCTCTGCTTCTACCTAATACGTTTGCAAATTGCCAGTGAGTTATGGTTCTTACGATCCCTGGTCATTAAGCCCAGCTCACTCTGCCTCCAGAGTCACCTGCAGCCTGACTCCGCCGAGGTGGAGCGCGCGGTGACCTGGGCGCTCCAGGCCGGGTACCGGCACGTGGACACGGCGGCCCGGTACCAGGTCGAGGGGCAGGTGGGACGCGCGCTGGCAGCGCTGCCCAGGGAACAGCTGTTTGTTACCACTAAGGTGAGACATGTCGTGGGCAGTAGTGTGCCGGATAGTTAAAAATGTATGTCCGCGGATACGGACCCGAATACGGATATTTGGTGTCAAGATCCGCGGATACGGGGATACGGATACGGATCTTAACTTTCTTACTCATCGGTGCCAATGGGCGAGACCTTGAGTCGACAGTTGACGCCACGCCCGCCGTCATGACTGGCAGGACATGTTTCGACTTCCATTGCGCGGGTCTTTCTTTTGTTTACACATCACAGTACCGCATATCCATACAAAATAATATTATAAAGAGGAAAAATTTTGATTGTCTGTTTGTTTGCATTGAATAGGCTCTGAAACTACTGGACCGATTTCAAAAATTCTTTTGCCGTTAGAACACACATTATCACTGAGTGACATAGGCTACTTTTTACCGCGGGAAAATACTTTTTCCTACGAGAAAATTAATTTATCGCGGGCGAAGCTGCGGGCGGAAGGCTAGTACAAAATATATAGAGACCGACAATGTTGTTCATACTTACATAATGCAGGCTGCGTTCAATTTGACCTGATCGCAACCGCAGAACGCATCCAGTGTGGCAAATCCTTTACCCTACATTCTATCCGTGTGCAGCTGTGGAACGACGCGCATGCGCGGGACGCGGTCGCCCCGGCGCTGCGCGCGTCGCTGGCGCGGCTCGGGCTTGGCTACGTGGACTTGTACCTCATGCACTGGCCAGTCGGACAGTTTGTGAGTATCAAAAGTAACGGCCCTTTTGTCGCATATGGTCCCGTTTGCAAATCGTCCCGTTCGGCAATTCGTCCCGTTAGCAAATCGTACCGGAAACGAATTCAAAACGGGACCGTCGCGAACGGGACGAATTGCCGAACGGAACGAATTGCGAAGGGGACCATATGCGACAAAAGGGTAGCATCCATCCACATAAGATAAGATAAGACTTTATTTTTCAAAACACAGGCACACACAGACAAAAATACATAGTAACATCAAGGACCATAAAATATTTAATACTAGACGTTAACAGAATAAAAAAGAGTGGATTAAAAAATACAAGAAATAAAACACCACTAGCAACAAAAAAAAGTCACATCACTTCAGTAATGGCATTTTTGACGTTTTGCTCCCTAAATATTAACAGTAAGTATGAATGAACCGGCGTTACTTTGCGGAGGTCCATATTAATGAACAAACTGATCCATATTTATGGTTTTTGTTCATTCATAATATACTTACCTAATTATCTTGATAATTTCCAAACATGCCAGTAAAAGTTAAATAAATAAAACTTAATAAAATACCTTGATTCAAAAATAAACCCTTTAAATATTGTGTCAATTAATATTAGGTCCATATTCAAAAATTTTGATAACTTGATGGTTACACTTTAGGATACCGTTAAACATTTTGACGTTTTAATTCTAACAGAATGTAGGATTAAAAATCGTAAACCGAATCAAACAATTCAAGGGTACACGAGAATATGTTCTGACATAAATCCCATTCAAAATGATGGAGTGGTCATGTTTATACAAAATGGCATAAGTTTTTCGTATACAGAGATTGAACTAATTGGGGCTAACTGTCTACGGGTTGACATTAATGACTGTAGCATATTCGGTATCTAAAGATCGCCCTCCTCTTATAATATAGAGGCATTTTTAGAATCGCTCGACAAAGTTTTAACTGAAGCCAAAGGCACGCAAAACCTGATCTTGATGGGTGACTTTAACATCAACTTTCTACACTCATCAGGAAGTAGACATCCACATGCTGACGAATATATTGATGTACTAACTTTGCATAAATTTAGAATAGGGATTAATAGACCCACAAGGGAGGATAGCTGTTTGGATCACTGCATGATTAAGTCAAAAAACCTTAAACATGAATGTGTGATCTACGATGTACCAATAACCGATCATATGTTAACCTTGTGTATATTGGAAAATGGTTCGGTGTCTAAACACAATACGTTGTCTAAATTAGAATTAAAAAAAGTTGATCAACAACAGCTTGCGTTCGCTCTTGAAAAGGAACGGTGGAATGATGTGTATTGTAGCGATAATTTAGATACTTAATGCTTTTGAAAGATTCACTAATACATTAAACAAGCACATTGAGAACAACACTACTGTTATGGTGATAAGTTTGAACAAGAAAAAACCTCTTAAACCATGGATCACACAAGGGCTTGTATCATGTATTCGCAAAAGGAATAACCTACATAAGATGTTTAAGAAACATGCCGATAATCTAACATTAAGGCATGATTACATAGAGTACCGAAGGATTTGCAATTTATTTATTAAAAAGGTGATTAAAAATCGTAAACCGAATCAAACGATTCAAGGGTACACGAGAATATGTTCTGACATAAATCCCATTCAAAATGATGGAGTGGTCATGTTTATACAAAATGGCATAAGTTTTTCGTATACAGAGATTGAACTAATTGGGGCTAACTGTCTACGGGTTGACATTAATGACTGTAGCATATTCGGTATCTAAAGATCGCCCTCCTCTTATAATATAGAGGCATTTTTAGAATCGCTCGACAAAGTTTTAACTGAAGCCAAAGGCACGCAAAACCTGATCTTGATGGGTGACTTTAACATCAATTTTCTACACTCATCAGGAAGTAGACATCCACATGCTGACGAATATATTGATGTACTAACTTTGCATAAATTTAGAATAGGGATTAATAGACCCACAAGGGAGGATAGCTGTTTGGATCACTGCATGATTAAGTCAAAAAACCTTAAACATGAATGTGTGATCTACGATGTACCAATAACCGATCATATGTTAACCTTGTGTATATTGGAAAATGGTTCGGTGTCTAAACACAATACGTTGTCTAAATTAGAATTAAAAAAAGTTGATCAACAACAGCTTGCGTTCGCTCTTGAAAAGGAACGGTGGAATGATGTGTATTGTAGCGATAATTTAGATACTTAATGCTTTTGAAAGATTCACTAATACATTAAACAAGCACATTGAGAACAACACTACTGTTATGGTGATAAGTTTGAACAAGAAAAAACCTCTTAAACCATGGATCACACAAGGGCTTGTATCATGTATTCGCAAAAGGAATAACCTACATAAGATGTTTAAGAAACATGCCGATAATCTAACATTAAGGCATGATTACATAGAGTACCGAAGGATTTGCAATTTATTTATTAAAAAGGTGAAGGCTTAAAAAGGCAAAAAATGATGTTAAAAAAATCTGGTCTACAATTAATGAGGCTTCGGGTAGAAATAGAATCAGTGACAAGACTATTAAAGAACTTGTAGTTGGGAATGAACGGCTGCTAATGCTTTTAATTCTTACTTTACCGGCGTTGGGCTAGAGTTGGCTACTAAACATCTTGAACAGCTAAGCGTTTCAGAAACGCAATTGACGAACCAATTGGAATTTGCCTACCAAACTGAAACTTCTTTATATCTAAAACCCACCTGTTCAAAAGAGGTTCATTCAATAATTAAAACACTTAAAAATAATAATTCTTGTGGGCTTGATGGTATTACAGGAAATACACTTAGAAGCGTGTCTGAGTACTTGGTGCGACCGCTGGTTCATATTATAAATCTTAGTCTAAAATTTGGTATATTTCCTAGAGCGTTAAAAACAGCGGTGGTTGTCCCCATTTTTAAAAAGGGGAAGGCTACTAATCTGTCAAATTATGTCGAGAAGGTTATTAAAGCAAAAGTTATTAAAGTTATTAAAGGTTATTATTTTGACAAGAATAATATACTTTCAGAATACCAATTCGGCTTTAGAAAGGGACATAGTACTAGTGACGCCAAAGCCCAATTGTCAAAATTTGTAATTGACGGTTTTTGTGGATCTAGCGAAGGCATTCGATACCATCTCACACAAGATACTCTTAAAGAAGCTGAGAGCCTACGGTGTCGTTGATAGGGGGTTGAAATGGTTCGAAAGCTATTTATCGGATAGGAAGCAGCTGGTAAGAGTAAACAGTGTTGTCAGTGAAGAGAAAAGTATTAACTTTGGTGTGCCACAGTGTAGCGTACTGGGCCCAATACTATTTAATATTTATTTAAATGACTTCTGCTCCCTGTTACAGTCAAGCACCTGCAATTGTATGCTTTGCCGATGATACGGCTATCAGTTTTGTTGGTAAGTCTTGGGATGAAACTGTTAATCGGGCATCTGAGGGTTTAAGATTGGCTGGACGTTGGTATGACAAGAACTTATTGACCTTAAATAAGTATTTCTAAAACCAACTTCATATGTTTTTCACTAAATAAGGCTGGACAACCCAAGCAAAACATCGAAATCAAAATCCACAAATGTCAGAAGGATACTGATGGTGTTTGTGCTTGCACTAAAATAGAGCAAGTACATTCGCTGACTTACCTAGGTTTAAAGATTGATGAGAACTTGAAATGGGACCTCCACTGCCAGTATATCGCAGCTAGAATTAGGCAAACTGCTTATGTTTTTTTGGAACTACGCAATATTGTTGATCAGGAAACGCTCGGATCTGTATATTATGCATTGACTCAGACAATTCTATTGTATGGAATTATAGCATGGGGTAGCTGCGGTTCGCAACTAATGAAAAAATTAGTAGTAGCACAGAAATTGATATTAAAGATAATAAAAAGAAAATCGAGGCGTTATTCCACGGAATCAATTTATAGGATAACTCAGGTAATGACTCCACGACAACTTTATATCTGGCAATTAATAGTATTCTTTGGAAGACACATTAAAGATATACCTTTAAGGAAGAATCCCGAAAATCTCAGAAATACGAGAAGTAGATACAAGGTACCATTTAGAAATAGTAGGTCGGCTCGGAAGCACTTCTCATTCATTGGACCTAGACTCTATGATAAATTGTCCATTGAACTGCAGGAGCTGTTAAAAATGATGAATGATCACAGTGTATCAGGTGACAATAATCCCTTAAATATTAATAATAGCTTAAACAATAAAAGTAAGAAGTTTATCCTAGGCTTCTCTTTTTCGGAATTTAATACCTTCTACCAGAATTTGTTTCTATGACTGTATGAAATTTCGTCGAAACTAACTTATGGCTTACAATACCTCAACATTTGGTGGATTTTGTATCTCTTTATTGGTTAATTTAGTGTTTTTATTTTATTAATTTTTTGTTATTTTGCTTTATTTTTAATTTTTATTATTGTTTTTTTTTATTTTTTAAACTAACCATATTTTATAGTGAACATTGATTGCTCTCTTCGAACCACGACACTACTGTGTAACTAGCCCTAACACAGACTTCGGTCTTTTTGGGCTGTTACTGCACACTAGTCTTTAGGCGCTTATCTGGATCGGTAACTAATCTTAATACTAGTGGAGTATTAGCTGTACGAGTGTTGTTAAATAAATAAATATCTCCAGGCGAACCTGACATACGACTATACGGACTACCTGGAGACGTGGCGCGCCATGGTGGCGGCGCAGCAGCAAGGACTGGCCAGGTCCATCGGCGTCTCCAACTTCAACCAGGACATGATGGAGAGGATCCGGGAGCACGGGCTGCCCACGCCGGCTGTGCTGCAGGTGGAGGTGAGGCGAGGGTTGCTAAAGATTTAAACATGACTCTACCGTGAGACTCACTCATAGTGAAAATATACGTATCATTCAAGTCTTAAAACGAGTTTAACGCGACATGTTTGGGGCTAATCCGTAGCCCTTCTTCCCGGAGCCACACGTCACGGCGGCTGCCAAACGTGCACTACGTTGTCTTGTCTACGTTGCTAAAGATTGTTGCACACAGCCGCTCGGCACCGTGTTGCTTCATTGCCTCGCCGTCAACCAGGCGTCAAATAGTGTCGCCTATGCCTATCGATAGTCCAAATGCCGATAAGTGTGCATTACAGTATGGAATTTTACATAAAAAATAAACGACTCGCGATAAGGTGGTGCCGACCCGGTAGCGAGCGGTTATGTGTGCGTCAACCTTCTCGTTAGTGTTAATTCTGTATTCTAAGGTTGAATTATAAAGGCCAAAGCGCTCCTTAAAAAAATAGGGAGGCGGTACGGAATCGCAGTGCGCAGTAACCGATTTTATCGCATGTCCTCCACACCGTTGCTCAGACACGTGCCGTGAACGTCAGACTTTACCGCATGCTCTCCATTGTAAAGCTGTGGAGGGCATGCGATAAAACGGTACGGTACGATGCGTCACTGCGATTTCGTAACGTCTCCGTATTTTAAGCAGCGTATGAACGAACCTTAAACCTATCTCGCTTGCTTCTACTCATTAAATCACCGCTAAACTTAATATTTACGATTTCTCTGCGGGATCGGATTAAAAATGATGAAATCCGCGCAAGAAGTAGTCACGGACATAGCTCGAAGAATCGCTAGAATTAAGTGACAGTGGGCACTAGTGGGCAGAGCACATCGCTCGTAGAACTGAAGGCCGATGGGGCCGAAAGGTTCTCGAGTGGCCTCCGCGGACCGGAAGACGCAGTGTAGGAAGACCTGGTTAAGGTGGCGGGAACGCATTGGATGCGGATGGCGCAGGGCCGATCTGTTTGGCGAGGAGCCTTGCGGAAGCCTATGTTCAGCAGTGGACGTCTTGTGAATGATGATGATGATGAATCTAAATACGATATATTTCAGATAAATCTAAACCTGCAGCAGCCCTCTCTCCTCTCGTACTGCCGCGCCCACAACATAACCGTGATGGGCTACACGCCGTTCGGTTCGCTGTTCCCGAGCAAAGCCGCGCCGCACGCGCCGCCGCCGCGGGTCGACGACCCCGCGCTCGTCGCCATGGCAACCAAGTACAACAAGACCGTGCCGCAGGTCGCGCTGCGGTACCTGGTGAGTCATAGGTGGCGCTGGGATAGTTTGCTGTAGCGGCCGAGAGATGCCGCTGTCATATACTGTTTTAAACTTTCGTGATATTCACTTAGGGAGTTATCTATCACGCAATTAATATTTTCCTCGACGTTTCGGCCACATCGCAGCAGCCGTGGTCACGAGTTAACTGAAGTGTAGGATGTCTAGTTCGTTTTTCCGCACGAGTCATTTCGAACTACCCGCACTTGATCAAAATTTTTTAACGGCACCCCATCACATGCCTACTGCATAATGTCACCATTAGGTAGTAATGAACATGATTTATAAATGAAACATTTATTAATGGGGTAATCAACTTTTATGTGTTGTTTACTCTGTCCCCGGTTGTCCAAGTGACATTCTTCATACTGTTTCATAGAAAAATGCTTAGGTAGTCCACGGGACAAAATTTGTACAACCATAGCAATAGAGGTGTGCGCCGATGGCTAAATCATCGGCGGCGGCGTCTGGTCCATAATCGACCGGCGGCGGCGCGTAATCGGCGTGATCGGCGTAAATAAAACAAAATTAATTATTAATGAAAATAACAGTTTAGGTACTTGTTATAAAATTGTTATAAAACTAACTACAGACATCTGGTGACGTAAGCAACGGTTTAGCCGCACCTTAAAGTTGTAAATGTATTGCGCCGATTTCACGCCGTTGCAATGACCGGCGGCGGCGGCGTGCGCCACGCCGATCGGCGCACACGTCTGCATAGCAACGAGTGGCAAGAAAAAGTTGATTCACCTAAATAACTGTTCTGTTTTAATCATACATCGTTACCGCGGGGGCAAAAACGATTTGACAGTACTGAAAGATTATGAAAATTAGCAATAACAGAAGCGACACTGATATCGAGCAACATTTATGACCAAGAGTTCAAAATTTATCAACTATATTACTAATATCAGACCTCCATACTTGACTTGATTACTAATACATACATAAAAAATATAAATTACGCAATCGCAGCGTCAAACTCTTCACCCACTTTTCTTGCTTGACATCGTCATTTATTAATTATTCGTAATAATAACTGTGTTTACAACATAATTATTTGTGATCTATTACGAAATCCAAATAAAATCCGAGTAAATATACGTTAATAAAAATTGGGATGCACCAAAAAAAATAACCTATAGTTTTTATATGTTTTTTGGAAAGAATAGGATATTTTAAGACACCATTTTCATCGATTTTGAATTTGGTTGAGTATTTAATTTTTTATATTTTTTTTTAGAAATACGTTGGATGACGTCACAGTGAGAGAGCCACGTTCCATAGCCTAGAAAAATTCAAGTCGTACATAACATAATCTGTGGCACTACCACGGCACTACTGAGACCCTACTACGAAGTGCATAATTCGAACTTCGTTTCATGCCGTCCCGCTCACGCTAATATGATTTGACACGAGAGTGAGAGGGATGATACGATACGAACTTCGAATTTTGTAGTAGTGCCCTTGATTTGTCTTGTCACTGTCAATATTACAAGCACGGCTTAGGGTCCTAAATGAACCATGACAAAATAGTTTAATTTATTTCTCTTCTTTTAGCTTCAATTATTCCTGTTTGTATAATGGTGTGATAGTAAATAGATATTTTTTATTAAAATCTGATATTTAAATTCTTTCATATTTACTTGTAACGTAGTAATTTAATAATTAAATTTGTAAAAATACATTGCGAGTATTGTATACATTTCGGACTTTATGATAAATGACAACTGTTTAAAGCCAGGTGTGCATCATGTGATTAAAGTTCTGTCTTTGTCACTCTTTGCTATTATAAGCAGGACAGCAACATTTCAAACTGACAATTTGCTTTAGAGTGTAGACCTGCTTTATATCTGCCTTTGTGACGATTCACTGCAGGGGTCAAATGAAGGTCATTACTTAAATTTTCTTTATTTAATTCAGATTATCATATTTTTGGAATCTGATTTCTGAAAACGCTTCACAAAGCCTATTTCTCCAAACGGTTTTCGATTTATTATACGTTGCCAAAAATTGGGACATCCCAATTACACACATTGCTGGCTTATTATTCAAGTAGACACATTGACTTCTATGTATGTAAACGTTTAAACAGTAAGTATAAGACAAATTTGATTGACCTTTTCCAGCGAAAACTTTAGTGTTACTAAAACTTCTTAGATGCTTAGAACTTGTAGGCAGAATATATCCGTATACTAAACAGATATTCTGTTATACAGGGTGTTTGGTAGCTACGTGCAAAGCTTTAAGGGGGTGATAGCCGAGGTATTTTTGAACATTTTTAGCCATATATGTCTTAGCCGAAATTTGATATATTTTTTTTAAATTGAAGACTTAGAAATTTTAGGAAAATACCCAGAATTTGATAGTCACGAGTCAATATTACCCCAATAAGCGTTAATTTGGAAATTTTAAATATGGCACAGAAAAATGACGTAGACTTGTCTTTTTCACATGTTATTTACTAGTAAAATTTCAAGACTAGTGCATTCTTAGCGAGTGCTCCCTGAGTTTGGTGTTTACTTTATATCTCAGATTTAGCAAGCAATGTCAATGAGTGATACCTTAAAAGAAAGAACAATAAACAGGCATGTTTCTAAAAATGTTTGAACATTTCAAGGATTTTTTTTTTATTTTTTTTTATGCCACAGAAAAATTACTCTGTTCGAACCTAAGACATTTTTAGTAATTTCGAATGCCTCCATTTTGTTTTTGTGGCAAGAAAGACACTTAAAAATTATTTCATTTGGTCCAGTACACATTAAACTATCCGAAATAAAAGATTTGGTTTCCAAATTAACGCTCATTGGGGCAATATTGACTCGTGACTGTCAAATTCTGGGTATTTTCCTAAAATTTCTAAGTCATCAATTTAAAAAAAATATATATAATTTCGGCTAAGACATATAGTATGGCTAAAAATGTTCAAAAATACCTGGGCTATCACCCCCTTAAAGATTTGCACGTAGCTACCAAACACCCTGTATATGTTCTTTAACTGATTTGTTCTTGCTCCCGCGATAACGATGTATGGTTTTAATCAATTCCAGGTCGAACTAGGCGTCGTCCCGATACCCAAGTCGGTGACCAAGACCCGAATCGAGCAAAACATCGATGTATTCGACTTCAGTCTGAGTGAGAGCGACAAGGTCCTCCTGCGGAGCTACGACCGCGGCTATAGAACCATACCGCAGCTCAAGTGGCTGGACCACCCGTACTACCCGTTTGAAAAGACCATTGGGAAAACAAGATAGAACAAGACTGCTAGCTAAGACGTCTTAAGCTCGTAAAGCCCACTTTCCCAAAAAGTGCACTTTCTCAGATAAAGCATTTTCTCTGATGGTATATTTTCCCAGAAAAATACACTTTTCTAAAAGCAGTATTTGTGCATATTATCAAAGACAATTATACAAACTTCGTATCATAAACGTGTATTTTGGAAAGTGTGCGTTTGGAAAAAAGTATTTTCTGGGAAAACGCACTTATTGGGCAAGTGATCGTGAGGTGGTGTACATTTGAGAAGAAAGTGTACGTTTCAGAAGTGTACATTTTCCGGAAAGTGTACTTTTGGGTTAAATGCTCATTTCGGGATAATGGATTTTACGAGCCTAAACAACTATTTTTAATCTAACTATTTCGTTTTACCTAAAATAATCTTGTACCTATTAGGAATAATGGGATAGATGTTTAAAATAAAACATTAAAACATTTGGCACACTTTTATTGTTGAACAATAAACAATGCATTTTTTATTAAAACTCTTCTTAAATTCGATATGAGAAGTCGCTGCGCGTGCAAACAAGATTTTGAAACAACCAAATACAATTACAGCTCGTGGATACTAAGACAGTCAACAGTATCTCGAGAACACCATTCATGTCTCGACAAGAACAGTAAAATCTCAGGTGAACCATTAAAAGTCTCACGAGAACCATTTGCGTCTCGATACTACCAATGATATCTCGACAGTTACAATAAAATCTCAGGTGAACCATTAAAAGTCTCACGAGAACCATTTGCGTCTCGAAACTACTAATGATATCTCGAAAGAACCGAAGGTATCTCGACAAGAACAATAAAATCTCAGGTGAACCATTAACGATCTCGCGAGACTCGTTTATTTCTCAAAACTACAGATGACATCTCGAGAGAACTAATGTTACAATACAAAACTAGTGTCTAGGAATTAAAAACATATAAGTTATAGTGCTTAAGCTGGCCATTTAAATAGGCAGATTGAAAATGAGATGATATGATGATGATGATGATGATGATGATGATGACTTGGACACATCAAATTGTTTAAAAAGAGTGGGGAAAGAAAGTTTCGCCCAGCAGTGGGGCACTCGATGAGCTTAAAAATGTACTTTTTTAATTCCTAGGCGCTATAAAAGACTAATAAGCAAGAATACTGTCTCGAAGACAGCCAATGACATTTCGTTAACAACCAAGTACTTAAATGCGAAGTCTTTAAAAAAATACATTACAACCACGTTCCAGTTCTGTCATTCAATAAATTTCATAGAAAAAAAAATCAGTTCCAGGCAAAAAAAAAAACAAACTATAAAGACGAAAGTATAAATATTATTTACAAATTATTTATTTCTTAATTACTCCCTTTCGCGGTAAAAAAAGAATTGCTACGCGGCCCGCCCGGCTGTCAAACTGACAGCTGTCATTCCACAGACAATCCGGCGAGCGTCTGTTTCCAAGCACCCTCTATTTCATAGACATTTCTTAAAGAAACGTTCGTAATAATACTGATACCTGAGGCCGTATTGTCTAACGCTTCTGACGCTTGCCTTCGCCTTCACCATCTCTTTGTCATCAACTTATACCGTTTGACAGAAAGAGATAGCGATTGCGAAGGCAAGCGTCAGAAGCGTTAGACAATAAGCCTGCTGGTCGGTTAATTTTGATCCTGATCCTGAGTGTTGAGTGTTAATAACATGTCAGGTAATTTTTCTAGTGAATATCCTAAATTCGTAGTGTTCTAAAAGTGCTAACACAATGTTTGTGACTTTTTTTTAAGTGGTAATGGTAATATAAACTACATATAGTTGAAAAACTTAAGTAAATTACCTGTTGTATGTAGTAACGTGTCCGTAGGTATAAAAATTGAAGTTCTTTTAAAAAATTACTTGAGCTCCACATCAATTCTGTGTACTACATACCACAGGTCATAGTATAAAACTTGGTTTTTCTAGCAATAGAAATGACTGCACAATGTAGATTTGTTTTTATTGAAAAATACTATAAATTGAGGACGAGTAAAATCAAGCGAAAATTAAATAATGTCACATAATCATTCATATTGTTACTTTGTATAATACGTCAATGCTCAGAACAACAGTCGTAAAACATGCTCCGAACTCAACGGCAGCACACATACACGCTTTTTATCCTTTTTTAAAGGCATACGGTTGTCCTTTTCTTCACCGTCAATTAAAGCCAGAGACAACAATTGTCGCCTTTTTCAAGTTTCATTTTTCATTCTTTTAATGCATTCGCTGTCAGACTCGAGACTTCATCAGGCGCCACAAACGCCCATGTGCGTTCAAATGCCTGCTGAACTATAACAGCGGTACTAAACGAAAGGCACGAAAACGCATATAGGCGTTCCCGGCAGTGAATTAATTTATAAAAAGTGTTTCTCAATAAAAAAGCGGGACTATTTTTTAACCCCCAACACAAAAATATTCTGTCTGTATGTGTCTGTGTCTGTCTGTGGCTTAATAGCTCTTAAACGGGTGAACCGATTCGGATGCGGTTTTTTTTATTTGAAAACAGGTTTCTTGGCGATGGTTCTTAGACATGTTTCATCAAAATTGGTTCAGCCGTTTCAAAGTTATCAGCTCTTTTGCTAGCTGCGGAAGGGATCTTAGACGAAGAATGGGCATTTACTTTATTTTCAAAATGTATCACCAAATTGTGTCGGGGGTTTTCAAAATTTTTAATTTAGTTTGTAATTTCTATTGCTAAAAAACCGAAGTATGTTTTTTTTATACAATAGAGGCTATCGGGCTTTTACCGGGTGGAGTAATAGGTTCAACTATATTTTAATCTCTGAAAATCTACTATGTTCACAACATACAGTATTAAAATGTTACCTATAACTTCATTTGAGACAAGAAGGGCGAACGAGCTCTGCTCTGGTGGACCCATGCATGCAACAAGAGGGTGCGTTGCCGACCTAGGTTGTTGGTCAGGTTTGTTTGTATGTTTGTATGCTTGTTAGTGAGGGTAGTTCGGAAACAGGGGGCTTCTGGCTCCTCAGAAGAACTTCTTGGCTTGCGCTTCCTTTCGTTCTCTGAAACAAATAAAATAAATATCACGGGACAATTCACACCAATCGTCCTAGTCCCAAACTAAGCAAAGCTTGTACTATGGGTACTAGACAACGGATAAACATACTTATATAGAATATATACTTAAATACATATTAAACGTCCAAGACTCGAGCACAAACATTCGTATTTTTCACACAAATATTTTCCCCCAACGAAAATCGAAATGATCGATGAATGATGATTGATGATCGAAATGAAATAAACTTTAGTTTAGATTCAATACGAATAGTTTAATGGAATAATGGGGAGTGTGAGAATGAAATTACTCTTGTATTAAAAGGAATCCTGTAATATTCATTTAGAAAAGGGCACGTTTTAGGTGAGTGTTGCTCCTGTTGAGAAGTGCGCGTTTTGAGTAAGTGCTCATAGCGAGAAGTGCACGTTTTAAGTAAGTTGTCCTACTGAGAAGTGCATAAATTTTAAATTAGTGGTCTTATTGAGTAGTGCACGTTTAAGTGCTTATTGGGAAGAGTATGTTTTATGAGCTCGTATTGAAAAAAGTACGTTTTAAATAAGTGCATATTAGAAAGAGCACGTTTTAAGAGGGTTTTAACCTGCTGAGCTGGCAACGTTCCATTTTTGTTAGTATTCTCGATTATTCCATAAAAATTGAATGAAAATTAAAAATGTTTTGTATACAAATTGTTCTAATATAATAAGTTAATGTGTCTACTGCAATAATAAGCAGGTATAAACCCTCTTAAGTAAGTGCTCCTATTAGGAAAAGTACGTTTTAAGTAAGTGCTCCTATTGCGAAGATTACGTTTTAAATGAGTGCTCCTATTGCGCTGAGTACGTTTTAAGTAAGTGCTTATTGGGAAGAGCACGTTTTAAGTAAGTGCTCCTATAGGGAAGAGCACGTTTTAAGTAAGTGCTTATTGGGAAGAGCACGTTTTAAGTAAGTGCTTATTAGGAAGAACACGTTTTAAGTAAGTGCTCCTATTGGGAAGAGCACGTTTTAAGTAAGTGCTCCTATAGGGAAGCTTAGAAGACCACGTTCTCATTGAGAAGAGCACGTTTTCAGTAACTCTTAGTACTGTATTTGCTTACTTGTACAAGTTGTAGAGGAACATCACAGCCAGCTGCGACGCGACCACCACGAGCAGCCCCGTGAAGCCGACGCAGCCCGGGTCAGGACACGAAGCCACCGCCGGGTTCAGCGGCGCCGTTAACCTGGACAGATCATTACTTATTATTATACCTAGATATTTTCCTAGCACGAATGAATATTTTTCCTTTTAATACTTAGTTTATCGATGTCTTATAAGTGGCATTATATCAATGAGACACGTTTGAAAATATAAAACACTAGCTTTCTGTCCGCAGCTTCGCCCGCGATAAATTAATTTTTCCCGTAGGAAAAGGTATTTTCCCGCGGTAAAAAGTAGCCTATGTCACTCAGTGATAATGTAGCTACCTAGCGGCAAAAGAATTTTTGAAATCGGTCCAGTAGTTTCGGAGCCTATTCAATGCAAACAAACAAACAAACAAATCTTTCCTCTTGATAATATTAGTATAGAAGAATACCAAATCGAATCGATGTTACTATTATGTCAAACACTAATCACAAGTTGTTCGTGGTAGAAAAATCTCTAGATATTCTTACTATAGGGGGTACTGATAAATGACTGACAGTAGTAACAGTCTGTCCTTCGTCAATAGTTATTTTATGTGACTGCTAATAATAATAATAATAAATTATTTATTTCATTCCAACTTAGGTGGTAAATACAAAATGGTCGAGACTTCCTATTAGGTATAGTGTACCTGTGTCAGGAAGCCTCGCTCTTCCAGCATATAGTACAGTCATGCGTTAGAATGCAAGAATAACATAAAAAGTAAAAGTTCTTAATAACTAAATAGTACTTAATGGGAATAATGTGTGTAATGACATTGTGTTATTTGTGTGTGCGTGCGTGTGTGTATGTAACGTGTATGTGTGTGTATGTATGTGTGTGAGAACGTGCGTGAGCGTGCGTGTGTGCATGCGAGTACGTTCATATCTCGTTAAAATTCAACGTTAAACCTTATGTATACAGTACATTTTCAGTTGCTACATAATCAAGTTCACTTATCCAATTTAGTATCGCTTTTTTACAGGCATGGTAGTTCATAGTATAAATATTCAAAATCCTGTTTACTTTATTATACATAATTGCAGAGAGAACATCATACTGCCTCCTCGCAAAAGCCGACCCACTCCAAGGCACAGTCACCACTGTGTGTGCTTTTCTTTTATTTAAACACTACCACTACTTTTCTGCTACATAATGATAGGCATTAATAAACGAGTGTGGTTGTACCACAAGTGTTTTAATTCCTAATTATGTACAGCTGCATACGTGGGTGAATCAAGTTTTTAGTGCCACCCGTTGCTATGGTTACACAAATTTTGTCCCTTGGACAACCTAAGCATTTTTCTATGAAACAGTATGAAGTGTCACTTGGGCAACCGGGGACAGAGTAAACAACACAAAAACGTACATGCACATAACGACGGTTCTCTGACTCAACCTCGTATAAGAAATTGTACTAAATTGGGAATGTCTCAAAAAAATTGCCAGTGGTTTTTATATATTTTTTTTCGTATTGAAAAGTCAATTATAAGAAACTAATATCAATATTTTGTCATTTAGTTCACTACTTTTTCAAAATTAGTTATTGAAACTATTATGTTATTTAATTTTCTTACTCTATTTTACTTAACACTAATGTAAATCTTGTTTATCCGCACTAGCAGACTACCAAGATACAGGCTTAGCCTAGTTTGGAGTCTGATGGACAACTACCCTTATGTAAAAAGTGTTTTTGTGAAATAAATCATTATTATTATTATTATTATTATGTTGGTACGGATTTCCGATCACGGGCCCATGGGGACCCGGTCATTTGAAAGGCATTCATGGGGCCGAAGCGAACATGAAGAGGCCTTTGGTACCATATAATATAAATGAGATGGGCGCAACTATGGAGGTCTATCCCCTAATACACCATGAGGATGTGCTAGCGGACAGTCCTCCACAGTTGCCAAACTATTGCCAGGTAGGAAGCGACATGGAATTGGCTATGGGGTTGGGATGTTGTGGACAGGATTACCGGGCTATGGAGTGAGATAACGGACACCTACCATTTCAATATCTCATAAACTGAACTTTTGGTAGGCGGTGACTCGCCATTCACTAAATGGGCCCCTCAAACTATTGCCCGCTCGGGGCAACGAGGCGGCAACATTGGTGTGAACAGCTAAGGATGGAGAGGTGTCCCTGGACTATTATTATTATTATTAAACTATTTTGGTTGATGACGTCAGATTATAATTAAGGACTCTCACACAGCCAAAATTCTAAATTTATCTAAATTCGTACGATAAGGCAATCCTTGTATTTTTTTTTTTGTGTAGTGGTACATTGTAACTAGTTGCACATTACTGGCGCTGTCAGAGTGCTAGATGTCAGACAGCGGGTCCAAATCAAACTCCGTAGTTTAATCCACGCGTAAATTGTGAAGAATTCTAAATAATGCTATTCCACACCGATTAAAGTACAACTTGGACCGTCTACGAAATTTACTTCAATGTCAAATGAATAAATTCATTACATTATATTAAAATTAAATAACTACAGGAAATAATTTTAAAAGCATTTATCTCGAAATGGTTTTCAATTTACTATACAAGTAGACATCCCCAATTATTGATAGTTATAAAATGTAGATAAATATACAGTGGTGGTCATACAATTAAGAACGATTTGAAGTTTCCGATTTTTTTTTATCTACATCATGTCATATGTCTAGTTGTGTTCCTTCTTAGAAGTAACAAGTTATGTTATAAAATAGCCACATGGATAGAGCAAACGGGATTAATAATAATAGTGTATAATTGCTAACATTTTTTTTTACAAATTTTATTTGTTCTCTATACTAATAAATTCAAATAGTAATGTAGCTGGACAAATAATTAAGAACGATTTATTAAACTGCTCGAGAGTTGTTTTATATGAAACTTAGATTAAATAAATCATATTAATGTGAAGTTGGTATAGAAAAAAAAGCAAATTAATACATTTGAACTAAAATTAATAGTTAGTTGCATGTCCACGGCTTTTAATTACGGCTTTACACCGGCGAGGCATTGAATCTATCAATTTTTGACATTTCGCAAGAGAAATAAGAGTTCCATTCTTCTAAGAAAACGTCGTACAGCTCTCTCAAATTGCCACACTGTCGATATGAAACCTTTTTCTTGACTTCGCACCAAAGATGCTCTATTGGGTTAAGATCTGGGCTGTTGGCTGGCCAATCTAAGACTGAAACTGATTGTGATGTGAGGAATTCCTTAACGGTGCGTGCAGTATGCTTTGGATCATTGTCGTGCTGGAATGTCCAAATAACCGGAAGCACGTCTTCGGCATATGGTAACATTGTTTCTTGCAGTATATTTTTGTATTGGAATTGATCCATGTTTCCTTCTATCAGCCTAACAGGTCCAACGCCATGTCCAGAAAAGCACCCCCAAATTTTCACATTTCCCCCGCCATGCTTTAATGTCACTTTTGTGTACTTTGGGTCGAATGCTTTATTCGGAGGGCGTCGTACATATCGTTTTCCATCAGAACATACCCTATTTATTTTTGTCTCGTCAGAAAAAAAGAACGTTTTTCCACTGTCTGACTGTCCAGTTTTCATACCTTCTTGCAAATGCAAGTCGGGCTTGCCTATGACATCGTTTCAACATAGGCAGCTTCCTTGCTATCCTTCCGTTCAACTTATTTTCTACCAAACGCCTTCGAATAGTGCGTGCAGAGATTGCTGAAGGGTTGTTTTCGCCAAAATATTCTTTTCTCAACTCATTAGACCCTTTAAAAGGATTTTGTTTTGCCAAACGAACGATATTTCGATCATCTCGACGAGATGACTTTCTCTGTCTAGGTCCACGCGGAACGTTTGAAGTAGTTTGATACGTGGAAAAATGCTTTACGGCATGGAAAACCATTGTTTTTGAACATTGCAGATGGTCGGCTATCATTTTATACGACCAATTCTTCTCGCGAAGTTTTATTATTACTTCTCTTGTAGATTTATCACAACTTTTATTTTTCCCCATTGTTTTTATACGAAGTAATCACTTTTAAGACTTTAACAGCACGAAATGGCGCCAAAATTATACGAATAATAATCTACAACCACAGAGCCACACAGTGTTCTCTATTTAAATTTGAAAAAACAATAAACTATTCAGCGTTCTTAATTACGTGACCAGCCAGTAAGTACTAATACTAGGTTCAGATCGAATGTATAAAGTTTCTCTATTAATTTTTTAGCCAACAATGTTGCATAAATGAATGTACCGGTAGTACGGAAAAGTTTTGCAATACCGAGAGAAATAAAAAAAATACGGGCAATTAGTTATACTTGTTACTTTGAAAAAATCATCTCAATAAATAATCGTTCTTAATTATATGGCCACAACTGTAGTTTACCTCTGCGCGACGCCGTTGACGTTCTGCTGTATCTTGTTGATGCTGTCCCTCATCTCGGAGAGGAACTGCGGGTTGATGGCGCCCCCCGCGCCCCCCGCGCCGCCCGCCGCCACCCCGTCCGTCTTGCGGGACACCTCGATTATGAACCCTCTGCGAAACACGTAAGGTTCAAATAAGGTTTAATTAGGTCACAGAATATATAATAGTACTAACGTACAGAATGGACACGCTCCGCCCCGCACCGATTCGAGTTACCCCTCCCCCCAAGGCGCCATTGCTTGTCGCCGCTGTTCACCAGTGTGGTGCGCGCGCGATGTATGTAGGCGTACGCGTGTACAGACGTCGTCGTGCTTATGTAGATTCAAGAACGCGTATTTTGTACGTCGTGTCCGCCGCGTGATTAGGTTGTGCTAAATAAAACGCGCGAACGAAAGTTTCTGTTGTAGTACCTACTGTTAACAATTTGTAAAAAAAATGAGTTCGAGTAAGCGACATTGTAGTTTTAATCTGAAAGCGTTAGAACTGACGCAAAACATATGTAAACCAAGGGAACATATCTGTCATAATGTAATTTTATAGTGTGATAATAAGCCGTGGTGGCCTAGCGGTTTCACCTATGGCAAAAGGTCGTGGGTTTAAATCCCGGCTCGCACCACTGAGTTTTTCAAACCTACCACTATGCACACTGCACCTATGTATGTGCAAAATTAAATTTGTAATTTACCACGAGCTTTACGGTGAAGGATAACATCGTGAGGAACCTGCATACACCTGGGAAGAAATTCAATAGTGTGTGTGAAGTTCCTAATCCGGAATGGGCCCGCGTGGGAACTACGGCCTAACCCGTCTCATTCTGGGATGATGATGAGAGTATATTATCTAAATATTCGTGTTATGTAGGTATTAGTGTCTAGCGCTAGTAGGTATTAGTGTTATAAACGCCTCAGCATTATGCTGAGCCAGGGTCCGATTTGCAACCGCAATGACACACCATCTTTATTGTTCATGCTGTCTATTTGTAATTAATTGATGTGTCTTGTGGTGTTGTAAATAAATGTATTTTCTTTCATTCTTTTCTTTGTATGATTTTTTTCTATACAATATAGGCTTGCGTTTGACCACAATCACGCCTGATGGAAAGCGAAGATGAGGCCTACGACGGAACGCGCTTGCCTAGTGAATGCTCATTCACCCTAGACTTGAAAGCGGCCAAATTGTAGTGTTCAGGGAACACAGTCGCAGGCAGGGAATGCCACTCCTTAGCTGTGCGGTGATGAAGGAAGAGCGAAAACGCTTTGTGCGGATTTTGGGAATACTGACGTCGAAAGGGTGGAGACCCCGCCAATAGGTAACGCCACGAGAGTTGAGATCACACACACAACAGCATGTCATGAAATGACAGCGGGATTTTGACATTTATTCGTACCGACAGCAAGTTCAACAGAATCAACAGTGAATTACAAGATTGACTAAAAATTTATTTAACCTATTTCGTTAAGAAATATGTAGGAAAATACATCTAATTCAAACAAAACAGAAAATAAAACATTTTGATCCATTTTATTTAAATCAGATAAGCAAATTTGATTTGGGCGCATAACGTCCCACTCGCAAAACGTCCCTCCACCAAAATTACGTCCCATTCGCAAAACGTCTTCTCTGCAAATGGTCCCTTATGTAAAATACCCCATTCGCAAAACGTCCCTTTCTCAAAAGGTCCCACCCATTTCGCAAAACGTCCCTTCTGAGAAAGCCCCTTTCGCTGAAAGTCCCTACTGCATAACGCCCCTTTCGCAAAACGTCCCGTCTGCGAAATGACCCATTCGCAAAATGTCCCGTCCGGAAAAAGCTTGTTTCAGTAGAGACTAGGAGTCTACGAAGCAATAGGTCCTGGGTTCAAATCCCGGTAAGGGCATTTATTTGTGTGATGAGTACGAATATTTGTTCCTAAGTTATGGATGTTTTCTATGTATTTAAGTATTTATTTATCTATATAAGTATGTTTATCGTCGTCTAGTACCCATAGTACCAGCTTTGCTTAGTTTGGGACTAGGTCGATTTGTGTTAGATTGTCCCCTAATATTTATTTATTATTTATTATTATTATTATTCTCATGGGATAAGAGATGGCCAATCGAACGGGCCATTTTGCGAAAGGGACGTTTTGCGAACGGGACTTTATTTATGTGCAGGGACGTTTTGCGAACGGGACATTTTGCAGAAGGGCCGTTTTGCGTAAGGGACATTTAGGAAAGGGACATTTCGTGAAAGGGATAAAGGAACATTATGCGAGTGGGACGTTATGCGCTTAAACCGCAAATTTTACGCTATTTATGAAAACCGATTTTTTTGTTGCAAATATTTCGTATCAGTTTGTTTTATTTAAAAAATAGGTTATATGAAAAAACAAAAATAACATGCATAGTATTGCGTAGGTATTTCATCATAAGATCATATAACTCACATTTTCATTCACTCACTCATTTCATTCATTCACTACTTTAAGGTGCGATTAAACCGCCGCTTAAAAAACGGTGACGTTACGGAATCGCAGCGACGCACCGTAAACGTTACAACTTTACTATGGAGAGCATGCGGTAAATTCTGACGTTTATTACGGCACGTCCCTGCGATTCCGTAACGTTTCCGTATTTTAAGCAGCGGTATGGCCGAACCTTTACTCGTGGCGTTACTTATACTTCTGGTCGCCCTGTGGAAGGAAGGAGCAGATGGTGGTACTGACTTGAGCTCCGCGATGGTGTTGATGATGAGCTGGTTGTTGGCCACGAGCGCGTCCCAGTCGTGGCGGCCCACCGGCAGCGCGCCCATCTGCGCACACGCACACATTTAATTATTTATTCGTCACCACAAATAAAAAATACAAATATTTTTATACTAAATACAAACTGAAACATGATACACAGAAAGAACGCAGAAAAAGAGACCAGCGCTGGGAATCGAACCCAGCATTCCGCATACAGACACCACCACTGGTCAGGAGTTAATAGATCTGAGTATTTGATATAAATTTCAACTTGATACCTCCACGCGTTCCTGAGAAAAAGGGTCTTGACAGACGGACGGACAACAAAGTGATCCTATAAGGGTTCCGTTTTTTCCTTTTGCGGTACGGAACCCTAAAGAACGAAGTATAGGCCTCTTCACAGAGTACATTATATATAGTAGGATAGAGATATCACTCTATTCAACGGCATAACGCCATCTAACGCAAATTCCCGTAACTACTATTAGGAACCATACCTATAATATCAAGGACCAATAATCACACGTACCAATACCAGCCCTGCTGCGCCACTGCCCATGGGCCACTGCCACAGCTTTTTTGAAACTAGAATTTAAAGTTGTTTTCATCTATTTTCTACATGATTTGATAAATAATATCGCCATCTAGTGCAAGTTGACGGAACTAAAAATAGACATTGTTGGAAGTGAAAGGACCGTGGGCCTCTTTAAGGCTAGAGTGAACTGTCACCGAACCAGTGAGAGACACGTTTGGCCTCATCTGCACTTTCCACCAGGTGAGTGAGACAAAGACAGTTTCATACAAAAAAAATAACTGACCGGCGGCGCCTGACCCGGCTGCGCCTGCGCGGCGGGCTGGCCCTGCGCCTGGCTGTACACGGCCGACAGCATGGACAGGGAGTTCATCTGCTTGCCGATCACCTGCAACACAACATATTATATTAAGGGGCTGTTTCACCACCTTATTGTCAAACTACTGGTTACGTGACCAATGAATAAACTAAGTACTGCACAAATCTGTCAGCCAGTTTTTTTTTCAGTTTCACCACTCCGGTCCTGTGCAAACTAAGTACCACTTTACTAATCATCGGTTTAACAAAAAGTCGGAATAGCAACGTCCCATTTCACGACCACGGGTTCCTTGTTCGCATATTTTCGTTCAAAGAGTCGCTCATTATTAAAGCAAAATAAATCGTAAACTATGTAATTTTTAAACACATCTATTTTTTGCATAAACAAATGTGTAACATTATAATTAATCCAAAAACGGTATTTATTTACGATACTTAACAATAACAAAGAAAAATAAAATCCCGTAAAACGAATCGAAAAGTGGCGCCAAACCCTTTGACAGATTAACTTTTTTTTTAATGGCGATGTACAAGTTCAGGTAGAACAAACGATTGTGCCACTGAAAAAAAGTCTGTAATTATTTATTTTTATTTATTTATTTATTTAAAAAATATTACGAAATTTTGGATTTATTTTTAAATACTAAAAGCGTACCTATATTTTTTATTCAAATCTTGATATTTAAATTCTCGTTTGCAATTTAGCATGACTTTTTTCTTTAAAAAATAAAAAATACTTAGATTTATTTTTCTGAAACCGGCTGAAGGGCTTTCCAACCATGGCCACAAAAAAATAAACTAACTAATTAAAAAGATATGTGACGGATAAAAATGCTAAATGCCACCTGATCTGATGGTCAAGTTAAGAAATAGTTTGTCCGTCACTTAGCGCTAATCAAGACTGGTGAAACAGAAATTTTTATTCCATGTGACAAATAAGGTTATGATCAAGCTAATCCGAACTTTAAAAAAAGTGGTGAAACAGCCCCTAAGAAAACATTAACATCTAAGGCGTACTATTAAATTAATGACTATATCATGGACAGGGATGTTTGGAAATAATTGCGATCCGCATTGGCGATCTCTAGTCTCAAATAGCGTATGTACTGTTTTAAAAAATTTAGATGTATGTAATTAATTTATTAAAAATGTAAATCTGTTTGAAAAAAAAAATACTTTGTCGAGTTTCTTGCCGGTTTCTTCTCAACAGGGTTATTCCGAACCGGTGGTAGATTCCTCGACGTTCATAAGAGCTTCAATTAAAGTTTAAATTGAGTAAAAATTTTTGACTTCAATATTCAGTTATTAAATATTTACTTCTGGTATTTATTAGGTCCAATCCAGGATCTAGACGCCTTTGAATGCCTTTCCACCAGGCGTTATGTAGCTATGCTGCGAGGATGTGGCTTGTGGTGTGATTTGTGGCGTGCCACATGTAGCAAGTGGGATGTGACTATGTGTGGCAAGTACGTGTGGCATGTAGCCTGTGGCGTGTGGCATATAGCGATTGGCGAGTGATGTGATTTGTGACGTGTCACATGCAGCACGTAGCGTGTGGAATATAACTTGTGCTCTGAATTTTAGTATGTTAACATGAACATGACTTTCTTATTCATATTTATTTTAATATCTTACCTCGTCGATCTTCTTATGCAGATCGCGCAGCACATCGTGTATCTGTCCCTGTCCCTGGAAGATCTGTCGCAGTTCCCGCTGCCCGTCCGACTCGAACCAGTCATCGAACTCGCCGTCCTTGTCGCGCACCTGAGGTCAGAACGGGACAACATGACTATATAGTATAGAAATATTTATTGCATAAAGTGTGAGGAGTGTATAAAGTCGATGTGGTACAAAGTATCAACAGCTACCCGTTACGGGCATACAATATGTTCAGATATACTTTTATAAGTATACCTAAACTACAATATGACTATAACTTGTAGGGACAATAATAATTACAACAACAATGATATCATAATAATTAATGATCCCTATAGAACTCATTCAAATTGTAAAATACCCTATCCATCAGCCACTTTTTAAACTCTTGTGTTGAATTTTATCCCTTCAAGCACTTCATGTCTGAACGCTGACAAAGTTACATTACCTTTTGAACGCCAGCGTCGGCTATAGACTACAGTACGGTAATACAAAATTAAACCTACCCGCATCCGCATAAGGATCAATTTTGTTCCTAACAAAAACGATGCGTGGCGGTCGAAAGGTAAATGCTGCGATTTTTTTTCGATTTTACCATTAATCAATATACCAGGTAGTTTCTGTTAAATGTACCGAGCAACGTGTCGAATTTGAAGGAAATCAAAAAACAAGTATGAAAACTGATGCCAGGGGCTGTGCAACTGCGCCGCGCCCCCGTCCCACGTCCCCTCTGGTGTGGCGCGCCGGCCGTATCCACCGGAGCTGTGCGAGGATCCGTTGCGAGGGATGTGTTTGTCATGAACCAATAGAAACACTTTACTAACCTATCCTTGCTCAACTTAGCTCTGGTGGGAACAGCTCAGCGGAGCGAGGTTTTTGTACATACAAAAGAAGGGAAAGATGTGTGCAAGGAATGTGTTGCGAGGGATGTGTCGCGAGGGATGTGTTGCGAGGGATGTGTAGCGAGGGATGTGTTGCGAGGGATGTGTTGCGAGGGATGTGTTGCGAGGGATGTGTTGCTAGGGATGTGTTGCGAGGGATGTGTAGCGAGGGATGTGTTGCGAGGGATGTGTTGCGAGGGATGTGTTGCGAGGGGATGTGTTGCGAGGGATGTGTTGCGAGGGATGTGTTGCGAGGGATGTGTAGCGAGGGATGTGTTGCGAGGGATGTGTTGCGAGGGATGTGTTGCGAGGGATGTGTTGCTAGGGATGTGTTGCGAGGGATGTGTAGCGAGGATGTGTGCGAGGGATGTGTTGCGAGGGATGTGTTGCGAGGGATGTGTTGCTAGGGATGTGTTGCGAGGGATGTGTAGCGAGGGATGTGTTGCGAGGGATGTGTTTGCGAGGGATGTGTTGCGAGGGATGTGTTGCGAGGGATGTGTTGCGAGGGATGTGTAGCGAGGGATGTGTTGCGAGGGATGTGTTGCGAGGGATGTGTTGCGAGGGATGTGTTGCGAGGGATGTGTGCGAGGGATGTGTTGCGAGGGATGTGTTGCGAGGGATGTGTTGCGAGGGATGTGTTGCGAGGGATGTGTTGCGAGGGATGTGTTGCGAGGGATGTGTTGCGAGGGATGTGTTGCGAGGGATGTGTAGCGAGGGATGTGTTGCGAGGGATGTGTTGCGAGGGATGTGTTGCGAGGGATGTGTTGCGAGGGATGTGTAGCGAGGGATGTGTTGCGAGGGATGTGTTGCGAGGGATGTGTTGCGAGGGATGTGTTGCGAGGGATGTGTTGCGAGGGATGTGTTGCGAGGGATGTGTTGCGAGGGATGTGTTGCTAGGGATGTGTTGCGAGGGATGTGTAGCGAGGGATGTGTTGCGAGGGATGTGTTGCGAGGGATGTGTTGCGAGGGATGTGTTGCGAGGGATGTGTTGCGAGGGATGTGTAGCGAGGGATGTGTTGCGAGGGATGTGTTGCGAGGGATGTGTTGCGAGGGATGTGTTGCGAGGGATGTGTTGCGAGGGATGTGTTGCGAGGGATGTGTTGCGAGGGATGTGTTGCGAGGGATGTGTTGCGAGGGATGTGTTGCGAGGGATGTGTTGCGAGGGATGTGTTGCGAGGGATGTGTTGCGAGGGATGTGTAGCGAGGGATGTGTTGCGAGGGATGTGTTGCGAGGGATGTGTTGCGAGGGATGTGTTGCGAGGGATGTGTAGCGAGGGATGTGTTGCGAGGGATGTGTTGCGAGGGATGTGTTGCGAGGGATGTGTTGCGAGGGATGTGTTGCGAGGGATGTGTTGCGAGGGATGTGTTGCGAGGGATGTGTTGCGAGGGATGTGTTGCGAGGGATGTGTTGCGAGGGATGTGTTGCGAGGGATGTGTAGCGAGGGATGTGTTGCGAGGGATGTGTTGCGAGGGATGTGTTGCGAGGGATGTGTTGCGAGGGATGTGTTGCGAGGGATGTGTTGCGAGGGATGTGTTGCGAGGGATGTGTTGCGAGGGATGTGTTGCGAGGGATGTGTTGCGAGGGATGTGTTGCGAGGGATGTGTTGCGAGGGATGTGTTGCGAGGGATGTGTTGCGAGGGATGTGTTGCGAGGGATGTGTTGCGAGGGATGTGTTGCGAGGGATGTGTTGCGAGGGATGTGTTGCGAGGGATGTGTTGCGAGGGATGTGTTGCGAGGGATGTGTTGCGAGGGATGTGTTGCGAGGGATGTGTTGCGAGGGATGTGTAGCGAGGGATGTGTTGCGAGGGATGTGTTGCGAGGGATGTGTTGCGAGGGATGTGTTGCGAGGGATGTGTTGCGAGGGATGTGTTGCGAGGGATGTGTTGCGAGGGATGTGTTGCGAGGGATGTGTAGCGAGGGATGTGTTGCGAGGGATGTGTTGCGAGGGATGTGTTGCGAGGGATGTGTTGCGAGGGATGTGTTGCGAGGGATGTGTTGCGAGGGATGTGTTGCGAGGGATGTGTTGCGAGGGATGTGTTGCGAGGGATGTGTTGCGAGGGATGTGTTGCGAGGGATGTGTTGCGAGGGATGTGTAGCGAGGGATGTGTTGCGAGGGATGTGTTGCGAGGGATGTGTTGCGAGGGATGTGTTGCGAGGGATGTGTTGCGAGGGATGTGTTGCGAGGGATGTGTTGCGAGGGATGTGTTGCGAGGGATGTGTTGCTAGGCGGCGTTGCTCCGCCCGCGCCCGCTTATTTGAAAAGAGCCCGCTACACATCCTCGCTACGCATCCTCGCACCGCTCAGCTACCTCGCACATTTCTGGTGGAAGCGCAGCCTTAGACTGTGTAGTTACAGTGTGTGCCCACCTCATCAGGATGCTCCTTCCGGTAGTCCTCCTTCTGCTGGTCCAGTTTCCGCTGGTAGTCCTGGTACTCCTGGGAAAGCTTCTGCTGCTCCGCGCTGCTGATCTGCTGGCCCGCGCCTGCGCACACAAACATTACATTTCAATAAACACAGTACGATTGGGAATGTCTAAAAAAATAACCAATGGTAGTAGAGCTGACTGGTGTGTCCCTAGCACCCATGACTTATGGCACCGCGGGCGGCCTCGACATTAGTTAGTGGTGGTGCTACTGGGTGTTTATAACTAACTAGTCTGTCCCTAGCGCGCTCAAAACTTATAGCATCATGTGTTTGTTAGTATAGTCGACCAAGTAAGTGCTTTACCATTTTTTATGACAGTTCCTTAATCAGAATAAAAATAATATAGCTGATTGTCACATTGGCTTGTGAATGAAAATAGCCTTTGTTGTTTTAAGCCGTACAACTGACATTGAACCTTAGGGTGGTAAAGCAATTACTTGGTCGACTATACTTTAGCTTAAAAGCATAAATTCCTTGTAAAGTTTCACCGAATCGCATTTCACCTCGATCATTTATTTGATTATCGCTTTGCAACTCAATCGTCATTTTTCTTTGTCGCCGTCAGTTTTAGTCGCATTTCATCTCGACCGTGCATTTAACTGTCGCGTTGTGTGTCAATCTTTGATCAATTATAACTGTAGATCCACAGTCGCGCGCCCGAAAATGTCCGAGCCAAATGAGCGCCACTTTGATAAAAGTGGCCTTCTTTTTTCTCAGAACGTTGCGTGAAATTGTCAAGTTTAGCTGTCAAGTGGAGTTTTGCCGCTACCGAAATTCGACTGTAATGAAGTAAAGACTAGGTTCAAATTTCTGTGTAGGTGATGATTTTATTTGTTACGCAACCAAATAAAAAAGTTCGGATATTCTTTGAAGGGGATTTTGTTCGGCAATGTGTATCTACAGTTATAATTGATCAAAGGTGTCAATCGTCTATTTTTCTAGTCGCTATCTATTAGTTTCAGTCGCGTTTAACGTCGATCGTATATTAAATTTTTCCTTTTTTTATTTATTACTCACCAAGATAATATTTCAATGATTTTGATAGTACTTACTTCATGAACTACAGCTACAAAACTCGTTTAAAAAACTTTTCAGAATTTTAATGCAAACTTATATTAACGCGTCCAACTAAATGAAGTCTTAAACAAACATCGATCGCGGCGAAATACGTCTAAGGTAAAATATTACACAGAAAATGAAAAGCTACAAATAAATTATACTAATGTAAATGTAAAAGCCACGCGAAATATTACCTCAAGTAAAAAATTCTAGTGAGTTTTTGTTCATTCAAGGTGATATGCGATTCGGTGAAACGCTTCAAGGAATATATGCTTTTAAGGTAAAGTACTAACAAACGGCACCATGGGCGGCGAGTTTTCGAGGATTCTACTATAGAGGGTTCTACAGGGTGTTTCTAGGACACTAACCAGTAGAGATTCTAAAGGGTGTTTCTTCAACATTAACTAACAAAGGTTTTACAGGGTGTTTCTTTAACACTAACTAGTAGAGATTCTACATGGTGTTTCTTCAACACTAACCAGTAGAGATTCTAAAGGGTGTTTCTTCAACATTAACTAACAAAGGTTTTACAGGGTGTTTCTTTAACACTAACTAGTAGAGATTCTACATGGTGTTTCTTCAACACTAGCCAGTAGAAATTCTAAAGGGTGTTTCTTCAACATTAACTAACAAAGGTTCTACAGGGTGTTTCTTCAACACTAACCAGTAGAGATTCTACAAGCTGTTTCTTCGACACTAGCCGGAGGTTCTACAGGATGTTTCTTCGACATTAATCTACAAAGGTTCCACAGGGTGTTTCTTTAACACGAACCAGTAGAGATTCTACAGGGTGTTTCTTCAACACTAACCAGTAGAGATTCTAAAGGTTGTTTCTTCAACATTAACTAGCGATTCTACAGGGTGTTTCTTCAACATTAACTAACAAAGGTTCTACAAGATGTTTCTTTAAAACTAACCAGTAGCGATTCTACAGGGTGTTTCTTCGATACCAGCTGGAAGTTCTACAGGGTGTATCTTCGACACTAACTACAGCTTCTACAGGGTGTCCCTTCAAACTAGCCGGAGCTTCAACAGGGTGTGTGCCACTGACCGGTCTGCTGCGTGGAGTGCAGCGACGTGGTCAACAGGTGCACGACGTCGTGGTCGTCGGCCAGCCCGCCCGTGGCGGCCGACAGCCCGAAGAGCCCCCCGCGCGGGAGCACCACGTTCTCGGCGCGGAAGCACAGCTCGTAGTCCGCCTCGTTGTTGGTCATGCCTGAAGAAAACAAAAATTTTTTTTTTTTTTCCATTAGCCTGTTTTGGTGTCCCACTGCTGGGCAAAGGCCTCTCCTCTCTCGCTCCACTCTTGCCTATTCAACGCGAGCTCCTGCCATCCCACGTGATAAACATCTGGATCTAGATAGAAAAAATATCACTGGAAAATTCACACCAATTGATCTAAAAAAAAAAAAATTAGGGGACAATCTTACACCAATCGAGCTAGTCCCAAACTAAGCAAAGCTTGTACTATGGGTACAAGACGACGATAATCATACTTATACAGGGTGTTTAATAGCCACGTGCAAAGCTTTAAGGGGGTGATAGCCGAGGTATTTTTGAACATTTTTAGCCATATATGTCTTACCCGAAATATTATATTTTTTTTTTAAAATTGAAGACAGAAATTTTAGGAAAATACCCAAGATTTGATAGTCGCGAGTCAATATTGCCCCAATGAGCGTTAATTTGGAAACCAAATCTTTTATTTCGGATAGTTTTATGTGTATTCAACCAAATGAAATAATTTTTAAGTGTCTTTCTTGCCACAAAACCAAAATAGAGGCATTAGAAATTACTAAAAATGTCTTAGGTTGGAACAGAGTAATTTTTCGGTGCCATAAAAAAAAAATTAAAAAAAAATCCTTGAAATGTTCAAACATTTTTAGAAACATGCCTGTTTATTGTTCTTTCTTTTAAGGTATCACTCATTGACATTGCTTGCTAAATCTGAGATAAAAAGTAAAAACCAAACTCAGGGAGCACTCGCTAAGAATGCACTAGTCTTGAAATTTTACTAGTAAATAACATGTGAAAAAGACAAGTCTACGTCATTTTACTGTGCCATATTTAAAATTTCCAAATTAACGCTCATTGGGGCAATATTGACTCGTGACTATCAAATTATGGGTATTTTTCTAAAATTTTTTAAGTCTTCAATTTAAAAAAAAAAAACAAATTTCGGCTAAGACATATATAGCTAAAAATGTTCAAAAATACCTCGGCTATCACCCCCTTAAAGCTTTGCACGTAGCTACCAAACACCCTGTATATAAAGATAAATAAATACTTAAATTAAACGATTGGCCAGATTTCGCTCAGGACAGGGAGCTGTGGAGGACCCCCGAGACCTTTGCCCAGCAGTGGGACACAATTATAGGCTAGTAAAAAAAAATAAAAAAATACTTAAATACATAGAAAACATCCATAACCAAGGATGATATAGACTGGATTGACAGTCGCCATAGTACGGATCGGCCGCGGTTTTTGCAGTTCGATTATTGAATATAGATGGCGCTGAAATATAGCCAGAGGCTTTGAAGGCAAAATAATAAGACTACAGATATTTCATATTACTGCAAATGTATTATTAAGCCACATGATACGAACGGCGGGTGAACGATGGACGAAACTGGTCACAACATGCAAAGGTCCAAACCAAAAGGCAAGAGAGCCGGGGGCAGACCTATAGGCCGTTGGACTGATGATCTACGAAAGGTGGCGGGAGACAATTGGATAGAGTACAGTGGAGACAGTTGGAGGAGGTCTATACCCGAGAGGGGCCATGACTTGATTTAATACTATAATTTAGATTTAGTTTTTATTGTATTTTGTTATGTTAGTATTTATTTAAAAGCGAAAAAGTTTTTCGGGTGCGCCGGTGGGATTCGAACCCACGTCTCCTGGGTATGCGCCCCAACGGGTATTCTACCAATTGAACCACGTCGCATCCAACCGACTCCCCCGAAATTCTTAATCGCTTACATACGCCAACAGTGGCGTGTGGTAACATCCATCGCAACTATTAGTAGCTACGACTCCTACGTTCCAAATTACATTGGAAATGCGTAAGAAATGATGTACCACATCTATTTATTCAAATATTATTTATTTTATTAGCAGTACGGCTGCTCACCGAATCTAAGATTATTTAAAAGGCCACCGGCGCACCCAAAAAACTTTTTCGCTTTTAAATAATCTTAGATTCGGTGAGCAGCCGTACTGCTAATAAAATAAATAATATGTTAGGATTTAGTCAAGGAACAAATAAAGGCTTATTATTATTATTAGTAATATGAAGTTTTTCACTGACCGTTGTGGAAGCTCACTGTGAGCGTGTTCTGGTAATACTCGATGCGCGCGCGCGTCGGGAACGGCTTGTTGCGGAAGTCGCGCAGGCATCCTGACAGCATCTGTTGCGAGCCGTCGCTGCACACACACGGCTCAGTTTATACACGGTGGAAAAAACGAACACCACAGTAGGGCGACTACAGGGTAATTTTTTATTAAGTGCTAATATGTGATTCAGTGTCGTTAAAATAACAAATTTCAGTATTTTTCGTCATAATATTAATCACTTATTTTTTTTGTTTTTCATAGTAACTCGACCAATTATTGGATGAATTACTATCATATGAACAAACCAAATTTCAAAATTAAAAAAAAAAATCTTGAACATATCGTGATCTATCAACGATACTGAATACGTATCAAAATTTGTGCACTGATTAAAAAATTACCCATAATAGCTAAACCGTTTGTGTCCTCGGCCGCGCTACAGGGGCTGGCTATGACGACAAGGGCGGGCGGGGAGGCGGGTTTAAACGGTCTAGCTATACCTTGACGCATTTACTGCGGGGAACGCATATGTACGTTTTCGTGACTTTCGCCTAGCTCAGCAGTCGTTTGAACGCACATGTGCGTTTGTGGCACTTAAAGAAGTCTCGAGTCTGACAGCCAGCAGCCTTTTTTTATAATATTAAAAATACCACATTCTATGTAAAAGAGGCTTTCTTTTATTTTTAATAAAAACAATAAATACTGCATTAATGGATTATTGAAAAATCGTTTGCAATAAGAATAAAAACCGGTTGTCTGTAAAGTCAGTTTACGGACGATAGTTTAACGTGACAACGTCATAACAAAACATTCAAAAAACAAAACTGAAACCAGGCGGTCACCCATCCAAGTACTATCGGACGAGAACCGGTGTTATGTCAAATATCTTGAAAACGGTGCATCCTACGGCAAAATCAATGAAATTTTCATCCCCCCATTAACACCCCCACACCCCCACCCACACCCCGCATTGTACATCCTGGCGCGCGCTGCTCTCTTGTACATCCTGGCGTTCACTGCTCTCTCTTGTACGGGACATGTACGATACATTGCGTCATCCATATTCGTGCGTGCAGCCGGCGTTCATCGATTTATAAGACGTTGTCACGTCAAAAATATTGATCGATTGATAAATAAGGTAGCTAACCTCTTGTGGTCGAACACTTTGGTGCCGTCGTTGAGCACGGCCATGATGTAGGGGTTGTTGTGCTTGTTGTCGTTGTCGAACGAGTCGAAGATGACGGCCAGCCCGTTCCAGCGGTCCGAGGAGCCGAACACTTCGCCGGTGTAGTCGCCGCGCGCCGACGTGTACCAGAACGCCTGCGGACGTAGGATATGTTATACAGGCTGCTGACAAATTAGGTACCAATATTTCTATGGCTTAATCTACTCATCAAAAAAACCGGCCAAGTGCGAGTCGGACTCGCGCACCGAGGGTTCCATACAAATTTATATGTATCTATGATCATCCAGTCTTAGCAGACCGCTCTTAAGCAAAATGTGGGCAGTGTGGGATCATTGTAGATTGGTTACTGATATAGACAGACAGACAAACTAGATCTCGTTCAAACCAATTTTCGGTGGAAGTTTACATGGTAATGTACATCATATATTTTTTTTAGTTTTATCATTCTCTTATTTTAGAAGTTACAGGGGGGTTACAGTGTCTCTTTAGAAAAAAGTGATATTAGAAACCTCAATATCATTTTTGAAGACCTATCCATAGATCCACACGTATGGGATTGATGAAAGAATTTTTTTTTGAGTTTCAGTTCTAAGTATGGAGAACCCCCAAAATTTATTGTTTTTTTTTTCTATTTTTGTGTGAAAATCTTAATGCGGTTCACAGAATACATCTACTTACCAAGTTTCAACAGCATAGCTCTAAAGGGGGTGATCCATTGGCAAGCAGAACCGCCGGTACGCCAACGAACTCGCGAGCCAAAGGTCTAAACCGCCAATGGAGCACTTAAAAGTCTGCGGACTTTAGAATTTCAAGTGCATAAAGAGCCAGCGAGCAAATCCTACGGTGTTTAAGTCCGCAAATGGATCACCCTCTTTATAGTTTCGGAAAACAGTGGCTGTGACATACGGACGGACAGACAGACAGACATGACGAATCCACAAGTGTTCCGTTTTTTGCCATTTGGCTACGGAACCCTAACAAGTCACTTTTATTCTAACAACTTTTGAAATATAAAAAAAAATATTCCGATATCTGTTCATAGATGGTACAAGGTGTGGCGCTCACCAGTCCGTCGGCGCCGATGCGCCCGCGGCCCGTGACCTTGAACATGACGTCGACTTCCCACCAATCGAAGTTGATGGGCTGCCGCGTCCAGATCGCCCCCTTCTGGCTGCGGAGGGAGGGCGCCAGCCGGACGCTCTCGCCGGACGCTATCGCATCTGGAAATGTTAAAAAACTATGTTATAAAATGGGCCCCGATGATAATCATCATCCCAGCCTGGGCACTGGCCTCCTCTCAGAAATTCCCACGGGGGCCCAGTACGGATTGGGAACTTCATACACACCACTGAATTTCGTTGCACGTTTAAATATTCAGGTTTCCGACGATGTTTTCCTTCACCGTAATTACTCATGGAAAATTTCAAATGTAATTTCGCAAATGGGTTGATCAACTTTTCATTGTCACTCGTTGCTATACAGACTGTCTCCTGAGTAACTCTTTAAACCGTAAGTTTATCTGATTAAAATTTGCCAAACATGCATTTTTGTGGTAGTATTAATCCCCTTCTACAATTTGGTCATCTAATAAGCATGTTAGTTAATGTGACACAACATATTTTCTTCTAATCAAACTGTACTACTTTTGTCCCCTCGCTGACGGGACAGAATAACAACAAGAAATAGTTGATCCCCCAAATAAATTCTGAAAAACTCAGAGGTGCGAGCCGGGTTTTGAACCCACAACCGCCTTGAGAGGCCATAGGTCAAACTGTAGACCACCACGGCTTATTATTTAGTCAAAAAATAATTCTAGATAAAATTCTAATTGATAAAGGACAATTACCTTTTACGAAAACCAGCTACTGGTGCCAAATGACGTAACACGTATATCATGACCGGTGAATGATAACATCCCAATCTTTATGACCAATTATCAGTTTAATCCACATTTTACAGCTCTGCATAATCATGCAAGTGAATTAAAAGTCCTGTTTGTGTATGCATACCGTAAAATTAGCTACTGTGGTCTGATACAGTCAATGACGAACATAATAGAGTCAACAAATACAGTCATTGGGTCCGATGCCTTTGTTTTCCGTAATTTTATTTGTTATATCTTATTAATATTATGAATGTGAATGTTTGTATGGATATAAGGATGTAAGGATGTATGTTTATTACTCTTTCACGCTAAAACGGTTTGACGGATTCTGATGAAATTTGGCAGACAGATAGTTTATATTATAACCTGGATTAACAGATGTAGTGGCGGGCAACAGCAAGTTTGTATAATTTTATTTCCCATAACTTTACTTATCATTCGTTTTCCATAATTTTATTTGCTATAAAATATATTATATGTAAAGCATGCTGTTTTCAGGAGTTTTTGAAAGTTCATTTCATAGAATGCAGTAGGTTACTTTATTTATAACTCACAACAAAATACAGTTTCAGAAACAAATTACTTTAAATAACTATTATCACGCAAACAATATTTACCTCGACCTTCAGTCAACTTGTGACCACGGCCACTGCAATGTGGCTGAAACGTCGAGGTAAATATTGTTTGCGTGATAAGTCCCGTTTATTGTAATAGTTATGACTGTCAATGAGTGAAAATCACAAAAGTTTAAAACATTAAATTACTTTATGACAAATTAAAATTATTGAAAAGGATACATTATGGCATATGAAATTCGGGCAAATGATAGAAACCCCACTTAATACTTTTATTGATCTACTCCGTCATACCTTATGAAGTGAGAGAAGAACTTGCGCACAGAAAAGCCCAGAAGTGCATGAGATTTGTTAAGTCATTTTAAGATTTTTGGTAAATTTTCTTCTTGTTCACAATACAGGCTCAATATTTCTTTTTGTGGTACAGAACTAATAAGTATTGAAGTAGGTTGTTATATTATTATGTATTCCGTTTAATATAATCATTTTATTATGTCATGCTAACTGGAATAACTTACGTACATAAATACTGCCACTGGTGGCATTTTACAATCATACCAAGTGCTATTGCTTCATGGCCTACATAACTACATGCTGGTCATCATTTATTGAAGTCAGCAAATCATTTAACAATGCACTTTAACTCTGTGCAATAAAGCAGTTTTTGTTGCAAAAACATTCATAGTCTGTTACTAATCTGTTATTATTAAATCTGTAATATTATGATCAACTCCACATAACTTTCAACAAAATGAAATATGAATCTGAGATTTTCCACTCTTTGCATGCATGTAACCCAACAATTTTACAAGTAATTTTGCATCTCAAGTCACTTTTTGTTAAAACTTTTGTTTTTGTTTTTATTGTTAAACCTTGTCAAACCCTGGCCATTTTTGATACTGTGTATGTTTTATATAAGACTAGTTGTTGTTCACAAATCCATCTGAGAAGAATTAATTTATCGGTATCCCACGGGAACTGCAATTTTCTGGGATAAAAATAATCCTATGTCCTTTGTAGGATCTCAAACTGTCTCCATGCCAAAACTGAACCTTGAAAGGTAACGGACAAACAGATACAGTTACTTTTGCATTTATAATATTAGTAAAGAAGTAAGGATTAGAATATTACTCTCTATTCATTTTTGTCTGTAGTCTTCACTTCATTCTTGTCTTTGTTGTTGTTGTTTATTGCCAGTTGACAGTAAACTCATTATTTTACACTATAAACTCTGGAATTTCCTTCAAGTTTTTTCCAGTGTGTTGTTGTATATGGTTGACTACCAGTGGTCATCAATAATTTCAATGATTAACTTACTTATCAACAAACTGTAATTAACTGCATACAAAGTAGTGTTGTGGAATTACTTTGTTCATAGAACATAAACATTATTAACTACAATAATGTGAATGTGTTATAATCGCTGCAAAGATTTTGATAGTGTGATATTTTTTTTAGATAATTTACTTGAAACAACTATGAAGTTTGTTCCAAGAATTTGCAGAAGGTGAAATGACCTAATTATCTACGTGTACGAATTTGTAGTTTTTCGGTAATGAGTCTCATTTTTATTCATAAAGCGGGTAATTCGCTTGTCGAGTTGGAACGGAAAAAACATGGGCTTTGACACGTCGCCGTCTCGCTTGCACGCGGCGCGACCCACATACGCCCGTCACTGTCACGCCTGACAGTTTTTACTGACGTGTCTGGCTCTCGCGATAACAACCGTAACAATAAACTAAAAATATTTCATTAAAACGTTTTTATAACACAAAATATTGAAGCCACGTCAAGAATAACCTTCAGGCAACAAGTTGCATCGACTTTAAAAATGCTATGTTAGTTTTAAATAGCAAAAATATGCTGAAAAGTCAGAATACTCACTGCCACCATACTCCCAGAAGGGAACCGAGCCGTCTTTTTGAGCTAAATAAGGCGGTTTAAATGAGTATTTGTACTCGAATCGTCTATGCACCGTCTGGCTGTTGGCACGCACTGAGAAGCATAATATTAACGCACAGAATAATAGTTTAATTGAAAACATTTTCGTCGACCGACTCCTATCGTGTCACGTCAAAACTGAACCGTGTGAAGTTTGCCGATTTACAAAATCTAACGTGGAGGGCTAATGCTGCCAGGTGTAAAATTAAATTTGAATTGTTTTCATTAATTGAAATGATTGGCAAGAACGCCACATCTTCAATAAATAAAATGTGATAATAGTGAAATCGACCCCAAATGCAGTTTAAATACATTTTGAAAGGGCGTAGAAATTTAGAAAAATCATTACGAATAAAACCGGTATCGCATTTTTAGGGTAGGGCGTACGTCACTATTTATTGTTGCTGGTTACCCCGACTTGTTCTAGTCTAGTTGAAATTTGGAATTGGAACTAAAGAATATTGTTATTTGTTATGTTACTATAAAAAATATTAGGTAGGTAGGTAGGTATAAAAATGATTGGAACTGAGATTTGTCTAGAAAAGCTGCATGCCAGGCCGTAGTAATCATTTCAAACAGGTAGTAGGTCCATGTTTCAAACACAAATAATAAAAAGTGTAACTGATGACGAGGCGATATGGTCCCAGACCATAGCCTGTCCAAACGGACGAACCAGAAAAAAAAAAAAAAGAAAAACTGACAGTGACGTGACGTTTCGTTTCGGTCTTCTTCAACGAAAAACAAATACCCGAGTCTGCCGCAAATATAAAGTTTCCATGAAAAGTTCATAAAGTTCTACTTCTAGCAATACAAATTGTGTGCGGACACAGCTTTCAATAAAATTATCGGTGCTTAGCAATGGCTGCGGCGTTCAAAACCTCAAAACCCGACCTGGTTGCAATATACCGCTTAGAATTTTATAAGAAACAGAAAAATTGGAAGTTTTGTACCACAGAACGAAAGAAGGAAGAAGAAACAAAAAAAGCAGCGAAAAATGCGAAGTAAGCGGTTAACATCTAAATGTAAACATCGGAAAACTGGCTTGATCTCAACATTTCAAAGTTTTAAAACTTTCACGCGTGCCTATCTAGTCTAAAATTAAAATTAATTAAATGAACAGGCAGAAATTATAATTTTTTAAGCCATAACACTAATTCAATTTTTAACCTATTGTTTTTTGCTGACACAAATATGGGTCAGGTTTAATTATTTTTCTATTAATATCAACTTCTTAAATCATCTTCAGAGCCAAACTAAATCAGACATATAGCATCGAATCAGCCCCTGAAAGAGACAAGGACACACCCACAACAGAGAAAGAGGAAGTCAAACTAGAGGAAGAAGCAGAGAAAGTACTAGAAGAGGTCCAGAAGCAGGATGCAGAACCAGTAGCTGTAGAAGAAGGAACAGACAATCTAAATGAGGCGTTTGTGGACACAGAGACTGGTAGAAATAAAATAAATAAGTTTTTGTTATAAATTTCATTTTAAGAGCAAGCTTTTTAGCTGACTGTATTTTTACTGACTGTACTTGTACTTACATTGTCGTCCAACCTACATAAGTATACCAAATTTCAAGTGAATCTGACCACTGGAAGTGGGTCAAATTCAACTTCCAAGATTTGACCCGTATATTGCAAGTTATTATTATGCCTAGTACCCATAACACAAGCTTTGCTTAGCTTACTTTGGGGCTAGGTCAATTGGTGTGAATTGTCCTGTGATATTTATTATTTTGTTATTATTATTACTGTTTCTCAACATGGGAGATAAAACCCCCTATTTACATCTGACATTGCTCCAAATTTGTTTAAGTAAAACAAATATGAAGTCAAAACCATCCCCTCAAAAACTACATGCAGTGCAATGCGGTATTTACTTATCATAGATAAGATTAAATCGATAACACCATGATAAAATCTCTGAACAAATGAACATTTGTTATTACAGTCAAAACCTTTTATAGCGACACCAATTACAACGACATATTGGATGTAACAACCAAGAAAAAAACCCAACACAATCTTATATACCAAAGTAACACTGGTTACAAAGACCAACCGTGTTTAACAACCAAATTTTGCTGTCCCTTGAATGTCGTTATAAACGGTTTTGACTGTATTACCTATTTGTGGTTATTTATTTTTTTATTGAGAAAAAAATTGTCTTTGACAGATGACAACACAGCACCAATAGCTGACTACGTCCCCACCGGCCCTTATTCCCCCAAGTGGTCCGTCCAGCAGTGGGCAGCGAGGTGTCGTCCCGCGTGGAACTGTGAACCATTGTGCCCCGATCCACAATTTGCACCAAGTGGCCCCGACCAACACCCTGTATGGAGCAACCCTGCCCCATATTTAACAAAAGACCCCACACTGCCTTATCAAGAAACCATTCTTGAACAAGCTCTCACTCACTATGAGGAGGAACTGTTTTTAAGAAAAAGTAAGTTTATTTAATTATTTAATAGCTTTTTAATAGTTTTTACCTGTAGCTTTTACCTGCTTGTTTAAACCATATAGTGTTGCTTTATAAAATTAGATGACACCAGCATCCTTAACATCAGGTTATCCATCCTGGACATAGGGCTCCTCCAGTTCTTGCTATTTTTTTCTGTCCCTTGCAGTTCTTTGGAATCCTTTGGGTAGGTCATCCTCCCATCTCTTGCATTGTCTCCCTCGAGTTCTTTTGCCATCCCTGGGGTACCAAAGTGTGACATCCTTAGTCCATTTGTCCCTAGCTGACCTTATCACATGGCCTGTCCATCTCCATTTCAGTCTTCTTATCTTACGGGAGACATCTGTTTCTGATTTTTGTCAGTCTCCATTTGACACTGAGTCTTATATGTAACATGCTCCTCTCCATTCCCTGTTGACATACTTATTATCTTGTGGCTCAGTTTCTTTGTTAGACCCCAGGTTTGGCAGCCATTTGTGAGGACAGGTAGAATGCACAAGTTGTACACTTTGCTCTTGTGTGCTATAGGAATGTGTTTATTTTTCATTATGATTTTGAGTGTCCAATAGCGAGCCCATTAGCAGTCACTTAACTGCTAACGAATGGGATTCCGAAAAATTACTTTATCGTCTTCATTTGCACTGTATGACTAACACCCGTGCGAAAGTCATGTCTCTAAACTTAGTGGTTAAGATTTTGGAATTTTCATGAATCCCATGAGAGTAGCTGTATAGTTGTTCCAGACGTCTAGCTATCTACATACCAAATTTCACAACACACACACACACAAGTACACACTAACTCCCAAAAAATCGCATTTTAGTAGGAACTGAAACAATTACTTTGCTCACGCTTACGTTCCCCTACCATCACACTAACTGAAGCGTTTCGAACTCAACCACAGCTCATCTTCAGAATTCATTCATGGTAATTAGTCTATCAAATCCAGATTTTATAATATTCTGATAGTAAGTACTGCTATACTAGCATTGTCTCCGTCTGTCCAGACATCCCCTACTCAGACACCGATGTGCCCCACGGGGCAGTGTACACCGGCCGCGGCTGCGCGGGCGCGGGCTGGCCGCGGCACTCGCAAGTGTGGACCAACCGCCACGACGGCTGGTTCGAAGGTCAGATTCATTGATGCTGTCTATAGGGTGTTTGGTAGCTATGTGCAAAGCTTTAGGCTGCGTTTCCACCAGAGATGTGCGAGGATGCGTTGCGGGGGATGTGTTTATCATGAACCAATAGAAACACTTCATTCACTTAGGACCTATTAAATGAAGTGTTTCTATTGGTTCATGACAAACATCCCTCGCAACGCATCCTCGCACAGCTCCGGTGAATACGCAGCCTTAAGGGAGTGATAGCCGAGGTATTTTTGAACATTTTTAGCCATGTCATAGCCGAAATTTGTTTTTTTTTAAATTGTAAACTTAGAAATTTAAGGAAAATACCCAGAATTTGATAGTCACGAGTCAATATTGCCCCAATGAGCGTTAATTTGGAAACCAAATATTTTATTTCAAGACATTCTATTTGTAAAATTCGTCCCTTACATGCTAGCATACTAACAGATGAAGTTAAAGAAAAACCAATTAGCACCTTTCAATTTGATTCGCCCACTCAGAAATATGTGACATCCCGGAAGAAGCGATAGAGGCTTTGGAGGAGGCGGAGGCGGAGGCGGAAGCGGGCGCGGACGCGGACGCGGTGGACTGCGCGGAGTGCCCGGCCGCCGAGTGGGCGCTTCTCGAGCGCGCCGGTGATTGGCTCATAAGCTCCGCTTCTCTCGACAAGGTACAATACGTTTACTTTTAGTTTACCACTGACAGATGGCTTGCCTTCATTTCATTTCCAACTTTAACACCATACAAATAAAGTAGCTATTACAAAATCTGCAAACGTGGGTAACAGTATTCTAAAATTGGCTTTATTTATAGGTCGTTAAAGTTGAATATGAAATGAAGGCAAACCATCTGTCAGTGGTAAACTTTATGTAATTTTACTGTACACTCAACAAAACCGAGGCCTGCCCAGTTTCAAAACAAATTTGCTTGCAGCCGTTGAAGTTCATTGGTATTGACAGATGTCTTACTCTGTCTATTTAACAGAGTTAGAACTAGATAGATGGTTATATTATGTCAATTCTAAAGTACGGTATAATAATGTGGGGTAACTCTGTCAGCGCCGATCGTGCCTTTATTGTTCAAAAAAAGTGCATTAGAACTCTTTGTGGAGTAGACGCAAGAGAATCCTGTAAACCCTTTTTTATCAAACTTAAATTGCTATCCTTACCTTGTGTCTACATCTACGAAATAGCCACGTTTGTAAAAACCCATTCGGACCTGTTTGCCTTTGTCGAAGATAAGAAAACAACAAGGAGTCACAGGCGATGTAGATTAGCACTACCAACTTGCAACAAGCTTGTACTTAGAAGAAAATGTGCTCATAATATGTGTATAAACATTTTTAATAAATTACCAAGCGCCCTTAGAATATTACCTTGCCAGGAATTTAAAACCAAGTTGCGCAGAATGTTGACTGAAAAGTGTTTCTACAGTATCAATGAATTTAAAACCAAGTTGCGCAGAATGTTGACTGAAAAGTGTTTCTACAGTATCAATGAATTTTTAAACTACAAATTTGAAGAGATAGTGCTATTTGTGTGCTGTTTAATTTATTTTTGCTTCAATATAGGGAAATTTATCTGACAATTCATAATTCAAGCTCAATTGACATTAATTTAATTATAATTTTTAATGCAATTATTATTTTTTTTTTTCGTTAAATTTCCATTTTAATTTTTAGGCATTTTATAAAAGTTAATTTATTTTACATAAAAACGTGGTTTACAAAAACAGTTCTTAAAAATAATAATGTTTGACATGCTCTGTTGCTAAGACAACACGTAAAATACAATACAATAAAATAAAATTAATTGAGCAAAATTATAAAAGCAAAATGTCAAAGGTACCAGCAACAATAATCATATAATTAACAAAATAATAAGATGTCAGTATCAATTTAAAATAATACTAATTAATTCACTTTACACATTTATCATTAATTAACATTAAACTGCACTAGGAGAGTTAACTACATTTTAAACACTAAGTAAAATTAAAATGAAAACCAACAAAATAAAAAAAAAAAAACCCCTAGAAGTTACCCGTCCGCATCGTACTTGGCCCAAACGTGCCCATCACCCCAGCGGCATTGCCCCGCTGTATGGCCAACGAGATCCGCTGCACCAAGTACGACCCGGAACGGGGGTCACCGCCTCTGTCCCGCAACCTACGACCCAACTCCCCGACCAATGACCTGGCATCCACCCCCCAGGGACCAGCCGTCTCGACCGCAACAGGCACGAAGTCGTACGCCGACTCCAAGGCCGAGTATTTCAGGCGCTTAGACCGCGCGGCATTTTCAGCCGCGGAACCAGCTACCCTCGACGTGTGACTCAAGTGAGATGGTGCAAAGGTGCTTACGCACGTTGCATCCCACAAAAGACACCGCCCTCTCCGCCAAGGAACCAACGTCAACCCATCAGGCCTCTTGCCGTCACTACGGCTCAAACCCGGAGGCTCCAACACGCAAGGCACATTAGCCGCCCCCATTGCCCTGTGGATCAGGTCATTTATCGAGTGATGCCTCGAGAACCGCCCAGCACACCTTTGACAACTAAGTCCGTGGTGGCCATCTTCCTCCACCATCACCCCACACACACAACGATGCTGCTCGCAAACCTTACACCCCAACCTGAGCGCAACGGCTATCCGGAGAGAATCGTTGTCCAGTAAAGTGCCAAGTTGGGAAGATGGTAAGGCCTGCAGCCACGCCCCTGACTCGGGGCTAGCGGAAGCCCTAAGCCGCGCAATATCGGTCCCCGAGGCATCCCTCAACAACCCCTCACTAATCCACCTACACCTAATGTCGTCCCACTGCCTCTGCCTGGCCCGATCCTCAGGCCACTGATCGAGCGCGCACGACGATGCCCAATCCGCCAGTGCCTCCGACACTAATGGTAAAGTGTCCCCGCTGCCATTTAAAGGGAGAATGCGAGCAACAAGATCCACCACACCATGAGCCGAAGCCAAAAACGCGACCAGTCCGACATCACGCACGCGCCGCACTCCCAACCCGCCATACCGAACAGGAAGAGCTGCCTGACACCACTGAGAATCGTCCAAGCAAACATTTAAAATACTCTCCAGTGCGACCCTAATCGTATCGTCCAGCAACCCCACGTCATCCTCAAATAGCCAGGTCGGAGAGGTTCTCAGAACATAAATCATTCGTGGCATCGCAAAACAATGCCTCAAAAGAGTCAGTGAAACATGCGCTGATAGCTGCATAAGATGTTTTTGGGCCGCAACCAGCGCCTGCCTCTTAGCCTCAAGGATAGAAGGAACCCCTTCGGGAAAAATTGGTGCACCAAGCAACTTTAAACTCGACTCATCCAGTACTCTTATACCCGGGACCAAAGACCGAAAGTCTTCTAAAGATTCCCCGCCCAATGCACCACACGCGTAAAGCTCACACTTTCCCGAATTGATCTCCAGCCCCACCTCCCTCAAAGCAGGCACAAGCTTACTAAGATCAGCTAACACCACATCCGGATCCCCGCCTATCGTGCCATCGTCCAAATACCATACATTTAAAGGGGAGTCCAAACTTGTAATGATATTATGCATCGCAAGGCAAAAAATTAAAGGCCCCAATGGATCACCCTGCTGAGCACCCACCTGCGACGCTACCGATTTACCATTGAAGTAAAGATGACTTGCGTCGCGGTAACATTGATGCAAAAAGGGATATAAAGAAGGGACTTTATCCAACACCTCTTTCAAAATTTTATTGGTTGCATTTTATTGGTTGAGTATCTTTTATCTTTAATTTTTTATCTTTTTACTAATAATCTTTTACTCAATTAATTATGTTGGGACATTGTAATTACTAATTATTATTGACCAAGTGATTGATTCACTGAGCTCAAATTTTCACATGCCTAACTTGGCTGAACACGTCATGGGAAGCAATACTATACAATTTAAGACCTTATGTAACCATATGTTCATTGTGAATAAATAAATTTCATTTCATTTCATTTAGAAAACAGAAAATGCACGTAATTGGTCAGCGATAAGGACGATGCACCGGCACATACGTCCCACTGGTCCCACTGCAGGCCACATATTTAAATATTATCACTATTATAGTATAAAACAAAGTCGCTTCCCGCTGTCTGTCTGTCTGTCCCTATGTATGTGTAGGAGCCATTTAGCGCCCTACACTTCTTTGTAGTTGTAGTTAGTTGTTGGAGTGCAAAGAAAGAACCTTCGTTAAGTTCCCGTAGTTTATTTAAAGTTATGTAAAGTAAACAGTAAAAAATAGGTATACAGTTAGCGATTCTTTCTCTTGATGTGTATCGCACGCGAGTTAGTTGTGCACTCACCAATATGACTAAAAATATTATATTATTAAATGCGCGACCCGAAAGTAGGTCGCAGCGTAAACAGAAAAATGTACGGTGTAAAAGACCGTACAGTATGCTTAGATCTTAAAAACGACGCAACGGATTTTGATGCGGTTTTTTTTAATAGATAGAGTGATTCAAGAGGAAGGTTTATATGTATAATACATGCATAATAAAGTTGCACCCGTACAGGGTACTTCCCGTGAACTCAGAATCTTGAAATTTGGTACGAAGCAAGGTCTTATAGCACATATAAAGGAAAAATTGCGAAAAGTATAATTTTTTTTCTCTTTCTGTCTATATCTACAATGATCCCACACTGCGCACATTTTGCTTAGGAGCAGGGGTCTGCTAAGACTGGATGTTCATAGATACGATGGGCTGCAAAAGTGTTTGATCGTTTGATGTTATTAACATACCCGCGCGCGCGCGCGCTCACGCGATTATCGCCCCGAGATGGCCATGCACTTTTGCAGCCCACCGTACATATGAATTTGTACGGAACCCTCGGTGCGCAAGTCCGACTCGCACTTGGCCGGTTTTTTTATTTATATTATAACAAATGACAACATTTTATGGAGTCCAACTATGCAAAGGATACTCTGTAAATCTATTAATTCTATCAATAAGTGTCTGAATTTATGAAGATATCAAAGATTGACTTATGTTTAATCATTTATAAGTAGAGCTTGTCTAGTTTGAAATGACGCGCCCCACCATCGCGTTTGCGCACGGGATTTGGAGCTCAATTCGAGCTACAATAGAGTCTATTGTAGCTCGAATTGAGTTTCGAATCCTGTGCGTGAGAGCGGTGGGGGGGCGCGTCATTTCAAACTAGACAAGCTATACTGTATTACTAACGGTACTCTCGAACCCCGTTGTTATTTTGATTTTATAATACATTTGGGTCAGGGCGCGCTGTGTCGCAGCGACAGCCTCCAGTCGGTGTCGAGCGGCTCGTTCGCCCGCGGCGCCGCGCTCGCCGCGCACTCCACGCAGCTCGACCTCGGGGCGGGGGCGGAGGCGGGAGCGGGAGCGGGAGCGGGCGCGGGCGCGGGAGCGATGTCGCCGGCGGCGCTGGCCTCGGCGGTGGCGGGGCACGCCGCCGCGCTGCGCGCGCTGCTCAGCGAGGCCCGGCGCCGCGATATACAGGTAGCCAGACACGCAAACAGGCGCGTACACTTGAGCGGTGGCGCGTAGTGTGCGTTATGCGACCGCCGTGGCGTTTATTATTATTTATTTATTTATTTATTTATTACAGAGATAAATCAAATTTTACATAACAATAATATAAGACCATCGTTAAACCAGAGTGGTTTGTCTCGATGCTCCATTCCGCAGTTACTTAAAGTCTACTAACAAAATCATGCAATAGTTACACAAATACCTATTTTACAATTCATGATGCAAAATTTAAGTCTAACACACAGTGCACTATTTATTTATTAGTTTGTTATCGCGGCGCATCGGCCGGTCGCTCTGTCAACGAGCAGAACCGAATACTCGAATATGTCGAGCTAAATTCAATTAAAGACCGCGCGGGCGGGTCCGGTATTGGTTGTCGGGAAGAGATCGCTTTTGAGCGACAAGACCGCCTATTGTCTGCCTGATTTTTTATTGTTATTAATTTTTTTTGTACTTTTTTTGGTGATCAATAAAGAGTATTATTTGTATTGTATTGTACTGTAAAGACGTGAGTTATCCGTATATTTCACTGTAAGGCACACACATAGACAGACACACAGTCATACAGATAAAAGATCATCTGAGGTCCATCAGGATGCTACGACTATCCTACTCTCTAATCCTGTCGTCAAGTATCAGTACTTTTTCAAAATCGATTCGAAATAATGTTTGTTTGTGTCTAATGTTTTCAGTCTGTCCCTAAGTAGGTAAAAATACATAAAAACAATATGGGTATGGACACAATACGGATGCAAAAACATCTCAAATAAAGATTTATTTATTTTATTTATTTAAAAACTATGAGGACTCTTCTTTAGTTACTTAGATGTGTAAGTTAGTTTTAATCATGTCGGAGACTGAGGGTCTCACCAAATCTATCGACGTGGAATCGGCTCTAGCCGATCGGAAAAATCTTTATGTCAACGCAATAAGAGCGAAAACAACGTCGTTCGTCTCTGCTACGCAAACCGAATGGAGCAGAGCTGATCGACGTCTTTTTCACTCTTATTGCGTTGACATAAAGATTTTTCCGATCGGCTAGAGCCGATTCCACGTAGGTAAATTTGGAGAGACCCTGAGAGCCAGCGGACTCGCTGAGTCTTAATTTATTATTACCTACTTACGCTGTTGTAATTTAGTGTGGATAGTAAAAGAGTTAGTCATTGTGACGTTCTTTGGGAGGCTCTTATGTCTAACGACGATGATAATGAAACTAATCAACACTACAATTTTATTGGTATGTTAAAAAATCGAGCTTCAATCTAACAATGTACCGTTTTGCCCCCCAGGTGTCCCCGCCCCCCGCGGAGCGTCTCTATAGCTTCGACGAGTACCCCACCCGCGACGTCGGCCCCTCCCCCCGCGCACACGATGTTGCCTCCCCCTCCCTCTGCCCACACCCCCCCGAGCCTTCCTCCGTGTACACGCATAACCCAACCATCGTCAACGACCTGTTTGTGGCAGGTTCGTACAAAAACCGACCGGATTTGCGCGGACAGACTGAAGAATTGGGGAGGGGCAGGGGCAGAAAAGTCAGGGTCGTTGGGATAGAAATGGGCAGGCCTTATAGATTGTAACTAGGCCATTTTTTTTATCCGAAAAAATCGCTCTTTGTACAGTTTATTGTAGCTACACGTGATCATTCCCAAAAAATATCATCAACCGGAAGACATCTGCTGCTGAGCAAAGGCGTACCCCTTAAAACACCACAGTAAATGAGGCCAGACTCGTCACACCAGGTTGTAACACCAATGCCATTCTACGGAGCCCTGACTGCGGCAGGGCTCCTAATTCTAGCCTGTTTGCCCTTCGGGCATCTATAGATACCTAAAGGCCTGGATTCACATTGATTAGTGATTAGGAGAAACCAAGTGTGGACAGCGACTGATTAGTGCAGGTGATTAGTTGGCTGCGTAGTAACGTGATTAGCAGCGAATAGAACACTATTTTTTGCGAGTGAACTGCGAGTAGCCACGTCCAGCGCGCCCTCCCTTCCCCCTCACTCGCAGCGTGCCTGCCACTAAACACGTCTGGTTTGGAATTTACTTAACAGAGCCAGAACAAGAATTGGACACTACTTGCACCACACACCTGCACTAATCATCCTCAATTACTAATCACTTGCACTCGCACTAATCAAAGTGAATACAGGCCTTTACGAACGTAACCTACCTACTTTTGCGGAATAAAAATGATTTCTGACGAATTTCCGACGAAAGCGAAAGGATAAGTCTCTATAGTGGTGTGACAACCTGGTGTGACCATGAGTCTGCCCCTCAGTAAACGACATATTTTCGTACACCCGGTTGCCTGCAACTCTCGCTATGTCGGTTTACCTAGTGGAAAGCCTGCCAACCATTCCGGTTCTTGATCGCCACTCGATGACCTTTCCCCAAAGGTTATCTGTTCTTCGAGTGATGTCTGCCCATTGCTAGCAACCATTGAATATAAAAACAAGAGGAAATGTTCTAAGTCCCCGGTTTGTACCGAAACTAGCGGCGCCAGAAATACTCACATGCGCATTGATATACAATTTGAAGTCTTGGCGATTATTGGTGCTAGTTTATATTCAAAAACACTAATAGTTCTATACTTCTAAACCAGTAGCATAATTAGAACTTTTAAGACAACGATATATCGTCGAGTCTATTGCACGAATATGTAAATGAAGATTACACTTCCACCCGACGTGGATAGCGGAAAATAAATTGACAGCTGTTTGTTAAAAAAAATGTAGTCATCACTTAATAGATATCTCTGAAATATTACATTGCAAAATGAACTCTATGCGGAAAGCACAGATTTATCATGACTGAATACATAGATTCAGAACTACCAGTTGCTACTCGAATTATCAAATTTGACAATGAAATCGACGTAACTATACTCAGTTGAACTTATTCATGATCAGCGTGTCTCATTGACATGCTATTTCCTCTTGCTTTATCTATTCCGTAAATTCAATTTACAAAAAAAAAAAAAAGTGTGAAAAACTTTAGTAATAACTCTTTTCCAGGCCCCGTCTGTTTAGATACGGTACAGCAAAATTAATCGTCATGTTATATTGTTTACCTGATTAATTTAAAAGAAAAGCTTATTTTAAACAAATTCAATTTATTTTCGTAAAGGTAGCAAGGCCGAATCTTTGTGTAGATTTGTGTGGTTGCTATATGCACTGTGCCTGGAAAAGGGTTAAATTCTTTCGGAATACCTGCAGTTAGCCCTTAAATCGATACCGGCAATTTATTCGCCGTCAAACAAATCAAAGCCGATTCAAATTAGCAACATTTATAGTTCAAAATCGAATGTCTTGGCAGGGTTGTCAAATGATTTAGGGGTTAGTAATTAATTGGTGTATAAGTTAACCCCATTCTGGGGTAATTCGAAGCATGAAATGATTTGAGATTATTAGGTTTGGGCTAGTTTTGCCAAATTATTGTTTATAAAGTAGAAAAAAATCTGCTCAAAGTCTATGCCAAAATTAAGTATAATGTTGTTACAAATATGTATGTAATACCCAAGTCTTGTGTATACATTGTTTTGTTGTTTTTATTGTCTTTGTCAGTGGTTAAACCCAATAAAGAGACTGTATAGACTGAAAATTCCTAGCATTTGTATGACAGATATCTGTACTGTCATTTCTGTTAGGATAAATAGAGACAGCATCACAGATATCTGTCACATAAAATACCAAGATTTTATCAGAGAGTAGTACAACAAGCCATAAATGTTCAAACTTGCCCCTGCGCTCATATTTGCTACCTCAATGTAGAGCTTTCGTTTATTTTTATATCAATATTACTATATGATAGCGTAGTTTAAATGCAAACCAAACAGTATTACTATAAGCGTGACAAAATACATAACGTTCTAACATAATAATCGAAAGTCCCATATAAATCTACAGCGATTTCTTAAAAAAATGTGACGTGATGAATGAGGTGGTTGAAATGCTCAAACAAACGCCCGGCTACTTTTAGCAATTTTAGGTTTAAAGTTAGATAAAAGTGGTACAATAGTGATAGGTTGCTAGCCTATCGCCTACAATATAACAATTTCCTTGCATATTTCTTTAGGTTAGGTTTATTTAATAATAATCCTGTAAAGTTCACAATTTCTGAGACAATTATAGTATGAACTGAAACAATTGCTTTTGCGCAAAAGCAAAGCAAGCAAGTAATAAGTAATTGTTTCAGTTCATTGATATGGACTTCTGCCAAGTAACGCCTGATTCAATAAATTCAATTGGCTAAGTAAAGTTTTTTGAAGAGGTGCTAAATATATATTTTTTCGACAGTAGTCTTCTTCTAGACCGAGAAACTGCAGCTGTTTTATTTTTATCTCCTATTGTTTACTGGAAATATTTTTTTAAGTGTTCGAGATGACATTTGTGAGATTTAATGGCTGACAAGCGGTTCGTGCTCAGTACTTAGCAGAAATAGAAAAAAAAACGAAGTCAATTGTCAATGTCAAATGAAATCTAACCGTTTGCGTTTCGTTTACTTTGCATTGTCCAAAAAGCAGTTCCAAAATAATGATCAAAAATATTCAATCGTTTTTCAATTATCGTGCATAAGTCGTGGAGAAATGCGGTAAAATTGTAAATCCGGATTTTGTGCGGAGGTTGTTAAAAATAGTCCAAAAACCACACCAAAACGCAAAGCAAACGAAACGCAAACGGTTTGACATGGACAAAAGTGACAGATGACTTACTTTTTTTTCTGTTTCTACTAAGTACTGAGCACGAACCGCTTGTCAGCCATTAAATCTCACAAATGTCAACTCGAACACTTAAAAAAATATTTCCAGTAAACAATAGGAGATAAAAATAAAACAGCTGCAGTTTCTCGATCTTCAGAACGCCGACTGTCGAAAAAAAATATAATTAGCACTTCTTAAAAAAACTTTACTTAGCCAATTATAGTATGTCAAATGACCATTATGTATTTTGTCCATTATTATTTAAAAATTATATGTAATTTAATAAGTACGCATTAAATTTAAAAGATTTAGTACAAACGTGTGCCATGACCATAATGTAAGAAGTTTATAAATAAAATAACAGTCTATGCTTTAATATAAGTACTCTAAATTTATGTTTCTAAAGAATGGTTCCTAAAATGTTATTTTGTTTTTCAAATCTTTATATAGTTTTTGTTTGTTATATAATGATAATGTTTATGTAGTGGTAAGAAAACCCGAATGCGGCTCGTTTCAAAATGTGGCTTAAAATCGTCAAACATACTTTACCAAAATGTAACACTTCAAAAGATGCATTTCCCGATAATAATTTTCTATGTAATTTTATTGCATATTTGTGCTATCTTCTAAATTCCATGTCAAAGACTTGTGCGAGTTATGAGAAAGAGTATATTTTGGGAAAATGCACGTTTTTGAAAAGTGCCCACGCGTAGCGAAGCGCAGTGTATGTGATGGATGGTGAACACGACGAGTGTTAGTGTTTTGTAAGACTTTTGTACAAATTTATACGATAACTCCGGATTAACGGAATAAAAAGAATCTCGAAAATTGTCTTTTATTTTATACTAGCCTTTCTTGAAACATTATTTCTGACAGTTGAAATAGAAATTCCGAAATTTTACTTGCATTACGATGCGGACATTCCGAATCATTACGATAATCTTATGATGATTGGCATCAATACAGCTCTTCAGAAATTACTTCGAGGAATACAATCACCAGGAGCACGGGCGTAGCCAGGTTTCAGTATCGGGTGGGGGGGTTCAGAAAGTGGGTTCAAATCCCGGCTCGTACGTTGCCCAGCATAAACTGGGTTACAAACACCAATTTTGTATCACCATTTACAAATTCACTCTGTTAGGTAGGATAGAATAGGATTATTTAGTAGCATTAAACCTCGTTTTTAGTTTAAGCTTAAACATATAATCAGTCACTATCTGTGAGATCCTGTAATTGGCTCTGTGTTACTATTGATAATACCTATATTATGTTATAAGCTGGTGGTTCTCCTTAATAAATAAATAAATTAGCAGGACAGGTACCAAGGTATTTTGTTTATAAACGAGAAAAATCCAGTGTTACCAAATTTATTTATTTATGCTTTAGATTTTCAAAATATTTGCTAGCGTACCCAACTGAATACAAAACATCCAAACGAGATAACAATACACATTCGGATTAATAAATTCATGTGAAAACTATACAAAATAATAAAATGTAGGTACAACAAGCGTTTCTGCTAATTTTTTTTTGTGTTCTTATAAAACACATTGAATTTATAATCATAGATAAATAATTGAGTTGATAATTATCACACTCCAATATGTCCACCCTATGGAGATTCTTGATTTTTTAGTGAAAATAGAATTAAATAATGAAAATAAGGATCATACCTCCATGTCATTTATGCAGACATATTCGAGTTTGATATTTATTTAACAACTCAATTGTTGGTTAGGTTCCAATTTTATGCTACGTTTGCACGCTTGTCAAGCTTCCACAACCTTTCATAAGCACTGAGCTTACAAAAGCTTGTCACCGATCCTGTCGATTTTTAAGCATACATCAAAAAAGCTTGCGGCAAGCGCTTGTGACGTATTTACACGTTGGCGCGTGTTTAGTGACGCTAAACTCAAAGCCGAAGCAACTTGGAGGTCCACGTCTACCATGTGTCTTGTCCCGACCGAATACAATTGGGATGTCCCAATTTTTGACAACGTATAATAAATCGAAAACCGTTTGGAGAAATAGGCTCTGTGAAGCGTTCTCAGAAATCAGATTCCAAAAATATGATAAACTGAATTAAATAAAGAAAATTTAAGTAATGACCTTCATTTGACCCCTGCAGTGAATCGTCACAAAGGCAGATATAAAGCAGGTCTACACTCTAAAGCAAATTGACAGTTTGAAATGTTGCTGTCCTGCTTATAATAGCAAAGAGTGACAAAGACAGAACTTTAATCACATGATGCGCACCTGGCTTTAAACAGTTGTCATTTATCGTAAAGTCCGAAATGTATTACGAGTATTTCCAATGTATTTTTACAAATTTAATTATTAAATTACTACGTTACAAGTAAATATAAAATAATTTAAATATCAGATTTTAATAAAAAATATCTATTTACTATCACACCATTTAACAAACAGGATTTTACTACGTTACAAGTAAATATAAAATAATTTAAATATCAGATTTTAATAAAAAATATCTATTTACTATCACACCATTTAACAAACAGGAATAATCGAAGCTAAAAGAAGAGAAATAAATAAAACTATATTTTGTCATGGTTCATTTAGGACCCTAAGCCGTACTAACTTGTATTATTGACAGTGACAAGACAAATCAGAGGCCCTACCACGAAGTGCATAATTCGAGCTTCGTTTCGTGCCGTCCCGCTCACGCTAATATGATTTGACACGAGAGTGAGAGGGATAATACGATACGAACTTCGATTTTCGAATTTCCTAGTAGCCCCTCAGCAGTGCCACAGATTATGTTATATGTACGACTTGATTTTTTCTAGGTAATGGAACGTGGCTCTCTCACTGTGACGTCACCCAACGTATTTCTTAAAAAAATTATAAAAAATTAAATACTCAACCAAATTCAAAATCGATGAAAATAGTATCTTAAAATATCCTATTCTTTCCAAAAAAAATATAAAAACTATAGGTTATTTTTTTTGGTGCATCCCAATTAAGACCACAACAAGCCGGGAGCGCGATCAATAACACTGAATCAAATATACGGTGACACACCCCGGCAGCGCGGCACACCGTATTTGATTCAGTGTTATTGATCGCGCTGGGCACGATTCGTCTTCTCCCCGCGCTCCCGGCTTGTTGTGGCCTTAACGCACTTGGAGGCGTATAATTAGCGTTCAAGGGTTCAAGCTTGGAGCTTCTAGACGTTTGCAAAGTTTCTGTAAGCGCGAAAATGTAGCATCAGAATATGTTCCTACAGACTGAGCCATCTCAGCCGGACGTATAGTCCCATCCTGCTTAGTCTGTAAGACTACCTGATACTCTTATTGAATAATATTAGCCTAATAAGTACACTTAGCTTGACCAGTGCGAGCGCTGCTCCGAAATGATTAATCGAAAATAGCCTTTTGACAGTACATTGTAAGCTGAAAATACCGTGAAACGAGGCAATTTTATCTTTACTAAACAACTTTACCATAGTCCAAAGCTTAGTTGTAAATGTGACCATAATCATAATCACTAGCCGGGTCTCCACTGAGCGAGCTGCCTCGCGAGGCAAGCGCATGAGGCATGATTTTGTCCTACACAAAGCTCAAAATCGCACCGAACATGGCTCGCTCAGTGGAGACTCCGCTATTTATTTGCATAAAAACATGCCATAGTTAACTTCATGACCCACGTCAAATTTTTAATACCTATCTGAATTTGGAACTTAAAAGTAAGTTTATATCTACAGACATAATATTAAGTATGTTCGACCGTGCCGTAGCACACAAAATAGTATTCTTCTATTCATTGTCTATTAATGCTCAATGTCTGTATATAAACCGACCTAAGCATGCAAAAGGCTTCATCTCGGGGCGGTCGCTACGTCACAAATATTATTCACGAAACGTAAAAATTAATAATATTTTTTTGTTAACTGTAGGTACTTTTGTATTTTCATCGTCATACAATATACCGACCGAAGTCTAAATGACCACTAGAAGTGGACTAAAATATAATTATAAAATTTGAACTAATAAATATGCTTATTGTTTTTTCCAACAATGTTAAAAGGTACATAAAAACTTGCTCAAATGTCATTATTATACCTCGAGATTTTCCTGGCGCGAACGGCGTGTGATCACATCGGTTCGGTTTGGTATTATTGTTCATAGGTACATTTTCAAACGTGTCACACTGATATTATGCCACTTTAAGATATCGATAAACTATGTATTAGAACAACATATTTATTGGTTAACTAACATAAATACATGACATAATAAAATTAACTTTAAATAAATTAACACTATAATTAAAAATAAAATAAAACTAATAAATAGTTCCACCGCGGCATGGACCCGAAGATACTGGCAGCATTATCTCGCTGTATAGCAATGCTGATACGTTGAGCGAGGAAGCTGCCAGCTCCTCGGTCCCCTGTGGTATCACAAAGCCGTTTCGAAAGGTCTTTATAGAGATTTAAAAGAAGGAAGTCACTAGCATTGCATCGTTCGTGCCAGGAAAATTTATATAGTTAGTATCCCAGGGAAACAGGGGAGCAGGGGACTACGTTTAGAGTTTGGAGAAATGGTTGGTATCGGATCCTCTTAAGATAACAGGAGCTTAGCAGAGCGACACAGGGGGTTGGGCCAGTTAGACTCGTGATGTGTGTCGGTGACGCGGTGGTTGCGGGCATCAGTCGGCGGCGCTGCTGTCCGACGCGCTGGAGTCCGACGGGCGCGCTTCCGGCGCCGGGATCACCAGCTCGTCCGGCCCCGGACTGAAACAACACGTGTCAACATCAAGGCGTTTGTGGTACAGTCGAGTTCACCAATATCAGTACAGCCAACATTTTGTAGCGACTACTAGCGCCACCATCTAGTCATCACATAAGAAACTAATTAAAATAAATAAATAAATAAATATTAGGGGACAATCTTACACAAATCGATCTAGTCCCAAACTAAGCAAAGCTTGTACTATGGGTACTAGACGACGATAAACATACTTATATAGATAAATAAATACTTAAATACATAGAAAACATCCATAACTCAGGAACAAATATTCGTGCTCATCACACAAATAAATGCCCTTACCGGGATTTGAACCCAGGACCTCTTGCTTCGTAGGCAGGGTCACTACCAACTAGGCTAAGCGGTCGTTAATTTCTACAATCCTGCATCGCGCTATCGAAGTTTCTCAACTCGGCTGCATAAATACAACTTCCAACTTTCATCCATTGGACTTTGGTCCCCAGGCATAACATCTGCCTGGAGAGAGATCTCTCTATTGCAGCCTACCCCCAAATTTTCTTTAATTGAAATGTAAAGTAGTACATTAATTTAATCATATCACCGTAAGTAATAAATAAATACCACAGGTAGCCAAAGCCGTAATGTTTTTTTACTATCGACACGAACAGCACTGTCTGTGGCAACATTTATTGAGCAAAATGAATTGTCAAAGTTATCTCTCGAATTATGGCGCCGACTATAATTTCCTTGCAATCGAAGTGAAAAGTAAAGTTCAACACTAAAGCATTAAACCCATTTTCCCCTCGACGTGCCTATTCCCTCTCGCCGTATCAGCTCGCGCTAAGAACGTCTCGGGTGTAATGGCTCGTTTTATCTTGTTGTACAATTTACTATTTAGTGTGACACGGGTTATCTTCGCCCCTAACGATGGTCCTCATAAGAAAGCTCAAAGTCACTCAGAGGGCGATGGAGATGGCTATGCCCGAAGTTTCTCTGCGGGATCGCATTAGAAATTATGAAATCCGCGAAAGAACTTAAGTCACCGACATAGCTCGAAGAATCGCCAGACTCAAGTGGCAGTGGGCTGGGCACATCGCTCGTAGAACTGACGGCCGATGGGGCCGAAAGGTTCTCGAGTGGCGTCCGCGGACCGAAAGACGCAGTGTAGGTAGGCCTCCAACAAGATGCAGCGACGACCTGGTGAAGGTGGCGGGAACGCATTGGATGCGGATGGCGCAGGGCCGATCTGTTTGGCGAGCCTTGGGGGACGTCTTTCGGCTGAAATGATGAATGATGATGATGGGTTATCTCCGACCTTTGCGCCACCTGTAAGGGAGTGGTCTCACTTGTCGCGCCGCCACGAGAACAGCTCGTCTCCCAGGTTGAAGGTGAGGTTGCTGCGCATCACCAGCTTCACCGCGGCGCCCCCCGCGCCCGCCGCGCCCCCCGCGCCCCCCGCGCCACCCGCCACTGAGCGGCCCGTCGCGCGCGGCGCTGCCTGCTGACAAAACAAGGTACAGTAATAGTACATTACTGCAGCGGCCGCGAAATAGGGGATTGCCGGCCGAGTAGTTATAGATGGCCGAGTGTTAACGAGGCCATCTAGAGATACGAGGCCGGCAATCCCTGTTCGCGGCCAAGGCATGTATAGAGTTTTTCTCAAACATGCATCACCACCATCATCATCATCATGATCATGATCATCATCAACATCATCATCAACATCATCGTCATCACCATCACCATCATCATCATAATCATCATCACTATCATCATCATCATCATCATCATCACCATCATCTCATCATCACCATCATCATCATCATCATCATCGCCATCATCATCATCATCACCATCATCATCATCATCATCGCCATCACACCATCATCATCACACCATCATCATCATCATCATCATCATCTTACCTTACCTTAAATAAGCGTAGTGGCAGAATGTCTTAATGAAACAAAACGCAAATACCTATTGCTTATAGTTTTTTTTTTAATGGCTAAATGCTATGATGCCATAGACCTATAAAGGTTGATATAGCATGTTTGAGAAAAATTACATAAAATAAAATAAATAAATAAAATAAATATCACGGGACAATTCACACCAATTGACCTAGTCCCATACTAAGCAAAGCTTGTACTATGGGTACTAGACGACGGATAAACATACTTACATATATAGATAAATACATACTTAAATACAATATTAAACATACAAGACTCGAGCACAAACAAACTTATTGTACATTGATAGGATAAGAAAATTTTAGCGCGCATATGATTCTGCTTTGCCGTCGGTAGATCGAAGTTTCCCGCGCTTAAAAATCTGCCTTCTGCGCAGGTACATCGAGATTATGAGTCGAACTGTAATACTGATTAATTTTATAGCAGCATATCTATCTAAAGAGGCCTATGTCCAGCACTGGACTGTTTTAGGCTGATGATGGTGATGATGATATCTAACCAAACGGGGCTTGGAAAAGGGTTACTAACTAAAGATTTTTTAATAGGAATATTGATGTCATTAAAAAACAATTTGAAGATACGACTCCAGTAAAAAACGCTTTATTTAGCCCTGATAACCAGATTAATTTTCGATTAACGGCAAAATTACACTTTTTTGTTGTTTTAAAACAAATAGGTAAATAGTTGATTGAGTTGACGAACAAGTGACGTCATAAGGTTGCTATTGCCAAATTTTATGGGATAATTGTGTTTTGACAGCTTATAAAAAGTACGTCAGTTTAAACATGAAACTACCGTGAGACTCACTCATAGTGAAAATAAACGGGTCACTCACGTCTTAAAACGAGTTTAACTCGTCATGTTTCGGGCTAATCCGTAGCCCTTCTTGTAGTCACACGTCACGACGGCTGCCAAACGTGCACACCCGACACAATCGCACCTTTAGAATTAGAGCGACACAATTCGAATTATTCTACTTTCAAAAATAAACCTGTTTTTCTTTTGACACTAAGTTTATTTCTGAAATGAGAATAATTTGGATTGTGCCAGTCTCATTCTAATGCCTTGATCACACCTACAGAGTAAACGGGCGAGACAATGATCTCGGCCGAGTACTCGGTGCGTACAGTAAAATTACATAAAGTTTACCACTGACAGATGGTTTGCCTTCATTTCATATTCAACTTTAACGACCTACAAATAAAGCCAATTTTAGAATACTGTTACCCACGTTTGCAGATTTTGTAATAGCTACTTTATTTGTTTGGTGTTAAAGTTGGAAATGAAATGAAGGCAAGCCATCTGTCAGTGGTAAACTAAAAGTAAACGTATTGTATTAGTTGTAATACCTCGTCGTCGTCTTCCCCCGGGCCCGGGTCCCCCCCGCCGCGGGCGGCGCTGGCCAGGCGCGCGCGCGCCGCCAGCACGCGGCTGCGCGCCGGCGCAAGCGCGCGGAACTCGCCCGAGCGCGCGTCCGCAGACACCACGCGGAACCTGCGACACGAGACACTAAGTATCAGAGGCGCGCGCGGGCAGCACGCGGCTGCGCGCCGGCGCAAGCGCGCGGAACTCGCCCGAGCGCGCGTCCGCAGACACCACGCGGAACCTGCGACACGAGACACTAAGTATCAGAGGCGCGCGCGGGCAGCACGCGGCTGCGCGCCGGCGCAAGCGCGCGGAACTCGCCCGAGCGCGCGTCCGCAGACACCACGCGGAACCTGCGACACGAGACACTAAGTATCAGAGGCGCGCGCGGGCAGCACGCGGCTGCGCGCCGGCGCAAGCGCGCGGAACTCGCCCGAGCGCGCGTCCGCAGACACCACGCGGAACCTGCGACACGAGACACTAAGTATCAGAGGCGCGCGCGGGCAGCACGCGGCTGCGCGCCGGCGCAAGCGCGCGGAACTCGCCCGAGCGCGCGTCCGCAGACACCACGCGGAACCTGCGACACGAGACACTAAGTATCAGAGGCGCGCGCGGGCAGCACGCGGCTGCGCGCCGGCGCAAGCGCGCGGAACTCGCCCGAGCGCGCGTCCGCAGACACCACGCGGAACCTGCGACACGAGACACTAAGTATCAGAGGCGCGCGCGGGCAGCACGCGGCTGCGCGCCGGCGCAAGCGCGCGGAACTCGCCCGAGCGCGCGTCCGCAGACACCACGCGGAACCTGCGACCTGCGACACGAGACACTAAGTATCAGAGGCGCGCGCGGGCATGATGGTTAAAAATTGTTTTTATCGATGTCAATAAACTTAGTCGATTTTGAATGAATCACTAGCACTGGTACATTTTTGCCTTCGTCAATCCGGTGTTTGTTCATGAGCCACCATGGAACCATTTCACAGTAAACGTTATAGTAACATCGCATTAATTAACAAGGAAAATCGTAATGACTATTCTTTTGAAAAGGTTCCATGGTGGCTCATGACATGAATTAAAGTCCTTGACTGTACATAGTTTCGTAGAACAGCTGCATAACACATCTCTAGTAGAAAGACAGCCGAGCTAAAACGAATAGGTAAATCAAGTAACATTAAAAACAGACCTGGCGTCATGGTTGAGATCGGATCTGTGCGGCTCATGAGTTTTGGGGATGGCGTGCTCGTGCGACGCGTCGGGCGCGTCGGGTGCGTCGTGCGCGTCGGGCGCGTCGGGCGCGTCGGGCGAGTCGTGCGCGTCGGGCGCGTCGGGTGGGTCCGAGTCGTCGTGCGCGCGCGTCGGGTGCGCGTGGGTAGAGTTACGCGCCTTCGAGGAACCTGTAGTCGTTAACTTGATTTGTTTGTTTTTTTTTAGTACCTATGGTGAAATAAATCAGTAGGTATGCTTAGTATAAGTTTTACTTCACCAAATACTTCTCGATCGCATTTACGTAAAAATTTCAATTCTATTCTATTCTTTTCCATGTTTCCATAGTAATTGATTATTTGGTGAAGTAAAACCTCTCACTGCAGCCTCTGGGCAAGCTACACACAGAAGTCTATAGGCGTCCTTCGAGTCCAATATAATAACGGCTTTAGGGTGCTGATGGGGCTGCCGCGGTCTTGCAGCGCGTCAGGCATGTTTGCGGAGGCTAGGACGGATGACTTCTATGCCATTATGCGCAAAAGGACTGCCTCAATGCTTTGTAGGTTGTGGGACAGTCCCAACACCATCCTAAAGACTGTGGCGGCGAGATATGACTCCCCTTGCATGCGCCACTTTGCCCAGGTGCTGATCAGCAGAAGATGATTTCTCCTGTGGCCTCAAAGTCAAAGTCAACTAAAGTAAAGTAACTGAATAGATTAGATATTTGTTGAAATCTTTATTCTGGCCGTTCCCTGCGTCATTATACGTCTCGCTGCTGGATACGAAATAAATAACAAATAAATATCACGGGACAATTCACACCAATTGAACTAGTCCCAAAGTAAGTTAAGCAAAGCTTGTGTTGTTGGTACTAGGCAACGGATAAACATACTTACAGTTGTGGCCATATAATTAAGAACGATTATTTATTGAGATGATTTTTTCAAAGTAACAAGTATAACTAATTGCCCGTATTTTTTTTATTTCTCTCGGTATTGCAAAACTTTTCCGTACTACCGGTACATTCATTTATGCAACATTGTTGGCTAAAAAATTAATAGAGAAACTTTATACATTCGATCTGAACCTAGTATTAGTACTTACTGGCTGGTCACGTAATTAAGAACGCTGAATAGTTTATTGTTTTTTCAAATTTAAATAGAGAACACTGTGTGGCTCTGTGGTTGTAGATTATTATTCGTATAATTTTGGCGCCATTTCGTGCTGTTAAAGTCTTAAAAGTGATTACTTCGTATAAAAACAATGGGGAAAAATAAAAGTTGTGATAAATCTACAAGAGAAGTAATAATAAAACTTCGCGAGAAGAATTGGTCGTATAAAATGATAGCCGACCATCTGCAATGTTCAAAAACAATGGTTTTCCATGCCGTAAAGCAATTTTCCACGTATCAAACTACTTCAAACGTTCCGCGTGGACCTAGACAGAGAAAGTCATCTCGTCGAGATGATCGAAATATCGTTCGTTTGGCAAAACAAAATCCTTTTAAAGGGTCTAATGAGTTGAGAAAAGAATATTTTGGCGAAAACAACCCTTCAGCAATCTCTGCACGCACTATTCGAAGGCGTTTGGTAGAAAATAAGTTGAACGGAAGGATAGCAAGGAAGGTGCCTATGTTTAAACGATGTCATAGGCAAGCCCGACTTGCATTTGCAAGAAGGTATGAAAACTGGACAGTCAGACAGTGGAAAAACGTTCTTTTTTCTGACGAGACAAAAATAAATAGGGTATGTTCTGATGGAAAACGATATGTACGACGCCCTCCGAATAAAGCATTCGACCCAAAGTACACAAAAGTGACATTAAAGCATGGGGGGGGAAATGTGAAAATTTGGGGGTGCTTTTCTGGACATGGCGTTGGACCTGTTAGGCTGATAGAAGGAAACATGGATCAATTCCAATACAAAAATATACTGCAAGAAACAATGTTACCATATGCCGAAGACGTGCTTCCGGTTATTTGGACATTCCAGCACGACAATGATCCAAAGCATACTGCACGCACCGTTAAGGAATTCCTCACATCACAATCAGTTTCAGTCTTAGATTGGCCAGCCAACAGCCCAGATCTTAACCCAATAGAGCATCTTTGGTGCGAAGTCAAGAAAAAGGTTTCAAATCGACAGTGTGGCAATTTGAGAGAGCTGTACGACGTTTTCTTAGAAGAATGGAACTCTTATTTCTCTTGCGAAATGTCAAAAATTGATAGATTCAATGCCTCGCCGGTGTAAAGCCGTAATTAAAAGCCGTGGACATGCTACTAACTATTAATTTTAGTTCAAATGTATTAATTTGCTTTTTTTTCTATACCAACTTCACATTAATATGATTTATTTAATCTAAGTTTCATATAAAACAACTCTCGAGCAGTTTAATAAATCGTTCTTAATTATTTGTCCAGCTTCATTACTATTTGAATTTATTAGTATAGAGAACAAATAAAATTTGTAAAAAAAAATGTTAGCAATTATACACTATTATTATTAATCCCGTTTGCTCTATCCATGTGGCTATTTTATAACATAACTTGTTACTTCTAAGAAGGAACACAACTAGACATATGACATGATGTAGATAAAAAAAAATCGGTAACTTCAAATCGTTCTTAATTGTATGACCACCACTGTATATAGATAGATACATACTTAAATACATGTTAAACACCCAAGACCTGAGAACAAACATTTGTATTTTCATACAAATATCAAAAATCAAATCAAAATCAAAATTGTTTATTGACCAAAATAATTTTACATTAAGACGCTGTCAACACTAACGTCGGCGCACACTGTCTATTTGTATCGGAGTAAACGAGATGCCGCTATTACTGGGCAGCCGGGTATATTGAAATTTATCGGGCAAATATTTAATTAAAAAAAAACTGTGGATTATTTGTGAAATATGACTCGTTAGCGGTTTAGGTATGAATATGTTGACTTCATGTTTTTAATTGCAGACGCATACGCCAAAAAAATAAAGACATAGAACCGTTTAATGATGATTTTAAGACCTATCTTTGCAATTATTTTCTATCGAGCCGATTTCGTCCAATTATGTATCGAGTCCGTCCACGGTCTTTGAAATATGATGAATATTAACATATAATTTTTTTGATGTGCTAGAACAAGCAGTTTTTCTTAAAAAACTGTTTAAATGACATCAATTTCAACAAAATTAGGTGTTGTCAGCCTCTTAAAATACAGTATCTAGTGGGCCCCAAACTAATGTTAGCCTGTATCTTGGGGTCCGAGAGTGCAGTTGACAATAATACAGTATAGGACTACTAAATTTAATCGGTAATTTAAAACTTAAGTATTATATCTGCCCCGACACTGAAATCGAACCCGGGACCTCAAGCTTAGTAGTGAGTAGACGTGTGCGCCAATCGGCGTGGCGCACGCCGCCGCCGCCGGTCATTGCAACGGCGTGAAATCGGCGCATTACTTTACAACAGCTTTAAGATTTTAAAAAACTGTTATTTTCATTAATAATTAATTGAACTTACCCGTCCCGGCGTTCCAATAGTCATCGTCGGTTTCATCGCTGGCGCGGCGCACGACGTCCGGCGCGTCCGACGCGTCTGGCGCGTCCGGCGTATTGTCCGGCGCGTTGTCCGGCGCGTCCGGCGCGTCCGGGCCCAGCCGCTTGCTCACGAGCAGGGGAGACTCGTCGGAGCGCTCGGGCTCGGCGGGCGGCGGGAGGCGCGCGCGCAGCGACGCAGAGTGCTTGTGCTTACGCTTCTTCGAACGCTGGGGCACAAACACCAATACAGGGTGTAACATTTAGATCGGTCAGTATGGGAAAGTCTGAAACTATAAGACATACGAAGATCTCTTGTCGGGAACCATGTCACCGATTTTAGTAACAAGAAAAAGTGCATTTATACATTTTAAAAAAACTTGTACGCAGCTCGGGAATCGAACCTGGGCGTTTTGAAGAATAAAACTATTCTTAAGCAGCAAAATAAATGTTACTATGAAACATGATGTCTAAAATTAATAAAATGCATTGTTTTCATATCCTTTCACTTATTTTAGTAGGTGTTCGACTACCATTTTTTTTTCAATACAACACTCTTGTAGTTTCAGACTTTCCCATACTGACCGATCTAAATGTTACACCCTGTATTTAGATAGACATATTTGCTAAACTACAATTACATTTAATGAGCTCCCGACGTATCCGAATTGAAATAAGTTTTTCTTAAAAAAACATTTTTGCTTACTGTACTTGTTGCCCCTGGTTACACGAATCAAACGAGCCCAAACTCGATACGGACAAGCCGTTTTATCACAGAGTTCCTATGGCCACGCGTAAAAATAGACAATCTAAACATACCTAGCTATAATCTTCCATGTATATTACATTAAAATGTAACATACCTAGGTGAAAAATACGGCAATTCTTCTTAAAATTCGCTATAATCTTCATCTCTTCAATGTAAGAATTCGCTCGTACAGTTGAACCAGTTCAATAATGACCCTCAAACCTCATGCTTAACGTTATAATGATTTTACTGATCAGGCGTTGCGATGTCACTTAGACAGACTTAAACTACACCTTGTCACCCAGCCGCCAACGGTTTAGTCGAGCGGTTTCATCGACAACTTAGAGACTATTGAAACTGCCATAGCAACGTGGTCTAATGATTTGCCAGTCATGAAGACGATGAGCCTCCAATTAATTGGTTCAAAAGTACCTACTTATAAATAGTTGAGTAAATGATTCCACAGATCTAAGTACTTCGTCAAAATCAGCTTTTGTGAAAATCTTTTCATCAGAATTGTTCTAATTCCTGACGCCGTATTGTCTAGAACGCATGGATGCTCGCGATTGCATATACCTTCGCTATCTCTTTCTGTCCTCATCTTATACCATTCGACTGAAAGAAATAGTAGATGCGGCCTCTGGTAAAGTGTTTTTTTCTTAGATGACTTTAAGAAGATGAAGATGGGATCGAAAAACCTGTTACTAAAGGCACAAGGAAAACTATAATTTAAATTGAAAAAAGTTTTATTTCACAATTATTTGTACTTTAAATTATGGATAGCTCAAAAATTATCCGTGGATAGACTCATTGGCTACAATTCAAAAAGGCTAACTTCTTGTCAAGAATAATAGCGGGCGCGGTTAGAAGTGTCTTAAAATATCGGTAAACTGTCTATTTTTGGGTTTATTTCAAGATGTGTTAGGGGATTTTTATTTTAAAGTGTGCCAATTGCTTTTTTTAATGAGGAAATTTTGGGATTTTCTTATTAAAATCACGAACACTATTAATTTTCATAAAAAGGTGTCTTTATTTTTGAGTCAGTTTTGGGACTGTTTTTATTTTTACACAGACGGACACAAAAAAAATATATGGAAAATGTGGGACCTTTTTTTATTATCAAAATCAATAGCGCTATTGATTCTAAGTAAAAAAACCGCAAAATTTCCTCATTGAAAAAGTAAGTAAATAGCGCACTTTAAAATGAAAATGCCAATTGGTGAGTATATGTCTTTTAGACGAGAATCGTGGCCCCTGCGACCTCCCCCCCTAACCATACCCACAGTTGATGTCGTGTTTGTACTTGGGATCCTGTCCGCAGAGAGGTATGGTTCGCTCGAAGAGCGGGTTATAGTACATGACGCAAGGGGGGGCGGTGGGATCGTACAGCTGGTAGGGCCGGAATTTGATGCGGGGGGTTTTGGTCCTGTGGCGGCGGGGGGGCCGCGTGGGGCGGCGCGGGGGGGCACGAAAGCGGCATCTCCGTCGTCGTAGTGGTTTTAGGTTTTTTTGTCTTCTGGCGAGCGGCTTCGTACCGCCGCAGCGGGAGCCAAGTGACGCTGTTCCGCTTGCGGCGCGAGTGGCTTACTTTGGGGGCTGCGTAGGCGGCCGGCTTGATCTCGACGAAGTCTTCGATGATGATGCGTTTCGGCTGCGCGGTGGAGTCCTCGGGCTCGGCGGAGGGCGCGGGCCGCGCGCGTGACTTCTTGCCGCCCGGCCCGCCGGCGCGCTCCACCGATTTCTAGAAAAAAAAAAATGTTCAGTTCTTCTAGCCCATATGTTACAGTCGGAGTAAAAAGGTCACCACTAAAGTGACATTTGCTTGCACCAAGGCAATCAAGTTCAGGCTGTCAACATTTTATTTCAAACGAAACAGGATATCGCATCGACGTTTTCCATTTTTCAAAAGGTCACCTACTAAGAGTCTTTGACTTGATTAGGAAATCAATTTAATAACTGACGAAGGTCTTCGTACCCCGACTGTACCTACAATCTCAGCACTGTAGGTACCTACTTTGTTTATTATGTTGAAGTTGTGACCTATTATACGGCCTACAATATTTAGTAAATACGAGTTTTAACATAATAATTAAACTGAACAACTAAATCGCGTGCGATGCGTATCAAGGAAAAGAACAAGCAGCTATTTTACGTATAACTTTAACATATTATCGTGAATAAACCAGCGTCAAGACATCGTTTTTAGGGATCCGTATCCAAAGGGTAAAAACGGGACCCTATTACTGAAACTTCGCTGTCCGTCCGTCTGTGCGTCTGTCACCAGGGTGTATCTCACAAACCGTGATAAAAAAAAATGATTTTGAAATGGTTTTGAATGATGAAATGAGTGAAATTTTCACAGATGATGTATTTCGGTTGCCGCTATAACAACAAATACTAAAAAAAAAAGAATAAAATAAATATACAAACGTGATTTTTTTTGCTCGATATTGGTAACGGCAGCAGGTAGACGCTTAAAATATTCACAGAATATTTAGATTCACTTTAAATATAAATAATTAAATTAAAATAAAACAAATATTTAAGGGTCCCGTACAACAAACGTGATTTTTTTTGCCGTTTTTATAGATAATGGTACGGAACCCTTCGTGCGCGAGTCCGACTCGCACTTGGCCGGTTTTTTCTTTGCGCTCCAGAAACAACCGCCTCAATTACTATACAGTATACAAATCTAACTGGATTTTATACCATAGGTAACTTGGGGGATAACTAAAGGACACCCCCTCCGTGTGTGCATAGAAGACTTTCAAGGTCAGAAGTCCAAGTTTGGTGAGACGACGCACTGACCTCCGAAGCGGGCGGCGGCGGGGCGGGCGCGGGGGGCGCGGGGGGCGCGGGGGCGGTGCTGGGCGCGTCCAGGTCCAGCTTCTCCAGCACTTTGGGCGCGCGGCCCAGCTGCGTCACGCGGTTGCGCTCGAACACGCGCCCGTTGTTTATCACCTGGAGATACAGGACGTTTACTTTTAGTTTACCACCGGCAGATGGCTTGCCTTCATTTCATTTCCAACTTTAACACCATACAAATAAAGTAGCTATTACAAAATCTGCAAACGTGGGTAACAGTATTCTAAAATTGGCTTTATTTGTAGGTCGTTAAAGTTGAATATGAAATGAAGGCAAACCATCTGTCAGTGGTAAACTTTATGTAATTTTACTGTACAAGTGGTCAACAAAATACTGGCTGCAAATCACATCCTTAGGGACGACATTGTTACTTGAAACCAAACGGGAAGTAGAGAAAAAATATTCTTCAAGATCAATTCTTCAACGACGGAGTTCTGATATAACATAAAATTACAACCGAATTGAGAACCTCTCCCACTTTACGGTTAAAATTAAAATGGATGCCGCCAAAAACGTGAAGGTGATAAATTTTCAATATTAAAAATATTTTTGGTGGTGCATTTCACCGATACAACATTGTCTGATCTTTCATCATCATCATTTCAGCCGAAAGACGTCCACTGCTGAACATAGGCCTCCCCCAAGGCTCGCCAAACAGATCGGCCCTGAGCCATCCGCATCCAATGCGTTCCCGTCACCTGATAATCAAAAAAATAACAAGCGTCTAAACGTCTGATATTTAAAAATGAAATAAATTCTTAACTTGAACTGTCGAATAATTGACACAAAGTATAGGTATAGATAGCTTGTGTGCGACAAGTCAGAAAATACACAACGTTTCTGAAGAAAGATGTTTCCTTTAAATCCTGGCTATTATCCCCAGTATTCTCGCATGATAGATAGAAAGTTAAAAAACTTTAATCACCACAACACGTACTGGCTTAATTAATAACAATGATAAAGTGACTTAAAAAATATAAAAAATAACATGGAAAACTTAAAAACTTAAGCATGTATCAGTCTCACCCCTATGTATCAGCCTCACCCGTATGTATGTCAGTCTCACCCGTATGTATCAGTCTCATCCGTGTGTATCAGTCTCATGGTGTGTTATTAGTCTCACCCGTAGGTATGACAGTCTCACCCGTATGTATCAGTCTCATCCGGTGTATCAGTCTCACCCGTATGTATCAGTCTCACTCGTATGCATCAGTCTCACTTGTATGAATCAGTCTCACCCGTATGCATCAGCCTCACCCGTATGTACCAGTCTCACCCGTGCGCATCAGTCTCACACGTATGTATCAGTCTCATCCGGTGTATCAGTCTCACCCCTATGTATCAGCCTTACCCGTATGAATCAGTCTCACCCGTATGCATCAGTCGCACCCGTATGTATCAGTCTCACCCGTATGCATCAGTCGCACCCGTATGTATCAGTCTCACCCGTATGCATCAGTCTCACCCGTATATATCAGCCTCACCCGTATGGATCAGTCTCACCCGTATGCATCAGTCGCACCCGTATGTATCAGTCTCACCCGTATGCATCAGTCTCACCCGTATGTATTAGTCTCACTCGTATGCATCAGTCTCACTTGTATGCATCAGTCTCACCCGTATGCATCAGTCTCACCGGGTATGTATTACAATACCGAAGTACGAAAGACCGAATGTATTAAAACATCGAATGGGTCAAAAGACCGACACGATTTTTTTCTGAAACCGTTAACTTTTTAAGATTGTTATAAAACAAACCCAACCTAACCTAATGGGTTCTGTATGATGCCGTTTTAACAAATTCTGAAAAGTTTACGGTTTCAGAAAAAAATCGTGTCGGTCTTTTGACCCATTCGATGTTTTAATACATTCGGTCTTTCGTACTTCGGTATTGTAAAACACACCCGTCTCACCCGTATGCATCAGTCTCATCCGTATGTATCAGTCTCACCCGTATGCATCAGTCTCATCCGTATGTATCAGTCTCACCCGTATGCATGGCTCACCCGTATGTTCTTCTCGTTGAGGATGGTGACGAGGTCGCGCACGAAGCTGTTGTTGGGCAGCAGCCGCCGGTGCGCGCAGTGGATGTCCACCTCGAGGTGCTCCCGCGAGTTGTTCATCAGAGTGCGCTCCACCACCAGGATGAACTTGTTCTTGTGGCTCTTCTGCTTCTAGTTTAGTAAGTCGAGACGCATTGAGGCAGGATATCAAGGACACCGGTATCATTAATAACTTAATAAGACAGGCCGAATTGTCTAACCGCCCGGCCACGACTTCGCGCGTTTGGCGGCGCGGCAAGCGTTTTCTGTGTTCATTGCGCGGCCGAGCGCTCGCCGTACAATGGTTACCTAGCGGCACACGCAATGAACTGATAAAACGCTTGCCGCGCCGCCAAACACGCGAAGTCGTGGCCGGGCCGTAACGCCCACGCCCAAGTGGCTCATGAATAAAAGTCCATGGCCGTATAATAAATTATTTTATTTATTGATTCTCTTACACAGGCACGGTTACGGCCACTTGCGCTGTCCAGGATTAATAAATTAAACCGTTACACCTCGGTTAGGATTGGCATGTCCATACTCCAGGTTCCGCGCAAGCCCGCCTTACAGTGTTTTTCTATGCTACGTTACTACCTATAAGTACTTCGTTTTTTTAGCATTAAAAAGAAGGTGAAGGTGTGTGTGTTGCCAGTGATGACTTATGGCACTGAGACGTGGCCGCTAACGATGGGTCTTATAAGGAAGCTCAAGGTCACTCAGAGGGCGATGGAGAGGGCTATGCTTGGAGTTTCTCTGCGGGATCGCATCAGAAATGATGAAATCCGCGCAAGAACTAAAGTCACGGACATAGCTCGAAGAATCGCTAGACTTAAGCGGCAGTGAGCAGGGCACATCGCCCGTAGAACTGACGGCCGATGGGGCCGAAAGGTTCTCGAGTGGCGTCCGCGGACCGGAAGACGCAGTGTAGGTAGGCCTCCAACAAGATGGAGCGACGACCTGGTGAAGGTAGCGGGAACGCATTGGATGCGGATGGCGCAGGGCTGATCTGTTTGGCGAGCCTTGGGGGAGGCCTATGTTCAGCAGTGGACGTCTTTCGGCTGAAATGATGATGATGATGATGATGAAAAAGAAGGTATGCGATTTTGAAGTGTCTTTTTGGTGAAAAACACTTTATACTGTCACAATTAATAATAATAATAATAATAATACGTTTATTTCGCATAAAATGTGGTACATAAAAGATGGCAATGTTATTTAGTTACAAACGTTTCACACATTTAACCAGGAGCTGGCACGCAAACATTTTTTCCAATAGGTGAATTCTAATTAAAACCTACATGTACAAAATAATAATAATAATATAGAGGACAATCTTACAATCATAAATCAACCCAATCCAAAGAAAAAATAAATAAATAAAACAATGTCATAATTTGCAACAATCAATAAATAAGTCAATTAATAATATTTAAAACAATTTACAAGTTATAATATCTATTTAAAATAATCAAAATATTCGTTTATAGAGTAAAAACATTCTTTTACTAACCATTTCTTAAGCCTACTTTTAAATATGTTCAGAGGTAAATCCTTTATGTCATTTCCCAAACAATTATAGATTTTAATTGACATGCAATATGTGTTCCGACCATACAACTTCGTATTTTTGACAGGTATTACGAGTCTGTTTGGGTATCGTGTGTTAAATTTACAGATGTCTTTTTTTGTTTTAAAAATCGAGTAGTGTGCTTTAGTAAATAAACAGACCTCGTATATGTACATGCATGGCACCGTGAGCAATCCTAATTCTCTGAACAGTGGCCTACACGAGGTAAAACTATCAACGTTGCAAATAGCTCTGATGCATTGTTTTTGTGCTATCAACACCCGTTTTGCTTCGCATGAATTACCCCATAGGAGAATACCGTAGCGGAGTTGTGAGCAAATATAGCCATGGTACGCCTGGATTGCCATTTCCTTAGATGCTACTTTTGGGAGTCGCCATAGTGCGTACGCAAAAGAGTTTACTTTATTGCACACTTTCATTATGTGTTCATTCCAAGAGCATTTGTCATCTAGACACATACCCAAAAATGTTGTCTGATTGGATTCACAGATCATTTCACCCGCAAGCGTAATACACAGAGAGTGTTTACGTGCATTCTTATTGATAAACTGTATGTATGTAGTTTTGTCAGTGTTTATGTTTAAATTATTTTTGGTAAGCCATGTAACAATATCCATAACTGTCAGGTTTATGTCCTCATTGTAGGTCCTAACATTATGACATGGTATTACGATTGACAAATCATCTGCAAACAGTGTACAATCATATTTCGTTATGTTTGGAAGGTCATTGACATATAATAAAAATAATAATGGACCCAAAATACTTCCTTGGGGTACACCAACCCGATTTATTTTAGTGAGCGAAGTATACTTAGTTTCTACCTTGTCACAGTTTATTTTGGATACTTCAACAAACTGGGTTCTAGCTTGCAAGTAGTGCCTGAGCCAATCATTCGCTATACCTCTTATACCATAGAACTCGCATTTAGCCAGGAGTAGTTCATGTGATACAAAGTCGAAAGCCCGGCTCATATCAAAGAACACTGCAGTTACCGGAATTCTTTGATTCATATTACTTAAGATGTTGTTTGTCAGGCAGAATGCAGCTAGGGATGTTGATTTCCCTTTCTGGAAGCCGAACTGTTCCGGTTTTATTATTGAAAATTTATTTAGAAATGACGATAGTCTTGTATGCAATGCCTTTTCGAATATTTTTGACATGACAGGTATTAAGGAGATTGGTCTATGATTTTGCAAACTTTCTCTGTTCCCTTTTTTAAAAAGCGGTTTAACAAGGGACTTCTTCAATTGCTCAGGAAAAACACCATTTGCAAAAGAAAGATTAACCAAATAACTTAACACATGGGCGATTTCAAATTTACATAACTTTAAAACATGTGTTTGGATTTCATCGTAACCAGTAGATCTAGTAGATTTTAATGAGTTTATTATTTTGATTATCTCGTATTCATCAGTAGGAACTAAAAACAAATTATTATGATTTGAAATTATGTGGGAGAAGTCAGGTTTTCCATTATTTATATTATTGTATGTCGTATTTAAATAAAAATTATTAAAAGCATTTGCGATATCAGAAGGGTTTATTAAAATTTTATCATCAATTACTAATTTCTCAATAGTAGAGTAAATAGGCTTATTCTTAGTCGTGTCTTTAATGATGTCCCAAGAAGCTTTACAAATATTTTTAGATTGGGATACGTATTTAATATTGGCTATTTTTTGAGCTTCGTTTATACACCGTAAAAATAAGTTAGTTTAGCAAGGAAATATGGTTATTTATACATTATTTTGGTTTCATAAGTAATGGTTAATATTTTTTTTTCAAGCGTTTTTCATCAAAGACTCAGCAAGATTGTTTAACCTATTTCTAATGCTAAAAAAAAACGAAGTAGGTATATGGATGGGTACGTTTGATATCCACCAATCATGTTGTTCCATATAGCAAGCAATGGTGGAAACGATTTCAACTAAGTACAACATCTAAGTTATGCTTTTTATGTGAAGAGATGCGTGCTCTGGAGCTCCCTCGAACGGCTACATAGCGTAGCGTAGGTTGCATATCCTTGCAGCATAGCTGAATAGCACGTCTCTAGCGGCAAAGCACCCTTAGAAGGCCCCGTGGCGATTAGACTCTTTTAGATAAGTACCGGTAAACTGGGGTTACTTTAGGAAATTTTTGGGGCTTTAAAATGGTTATAACAACGCAAATATTCATTGGTCGATTGAGCAAATGACGTAAAAAGTTAGGTAATTTATCAAGGTAGTTACTTCACTGCCACAGATGGTCTAAACCAGCGGTTCTCAATCTTTTTTGGTGACGGAACCCTTTTGGAAAGCGAAATACTTGACGGAACCCTACAACTAAGTTTGGCTGCGCTCGATTCACGTGATACGCCGCGCGTCAGAACGGTAGACCAGAGAGAGGTGTTTTGAATTTTTTTTTCAATTCTTGTGGAACCCATACAGGGGTATCGCGGAACCCTGGGGTTCCGCGGAACACACTTAGAGTATGGCTGGTCTAAACAAATAAGGACACGGCGTAAAAAACTGTTTTCTTCTTCTGTGTTTGGATTTTAATTTACTAACATAGTCGTACAATATATTTAATATTACTAACAATCTATGGACATGTGTTTGAAATAAATGAATTATTATTATTATTATTATTAAGTACGCATTTCAATGTAACCCCAGTTTACGGTACAGTCAACGTCATTAATAAGTGCACCTTTTCGCTTTCAGTCGTTACATAATTTCGTATGGCTTTTCGAACATGACGTTAAAGTGACAAGGTACAAAAGTGATCACTTATTCATGACGTTGCCCTACAAGTTTTTTATTTACATACCTAAGGGCCAATTTTTATTTTGTTGCATGTTTTGACTTCTTGTCATTTGGAAAATTGTACGTGATTTCTACTCAGTAGTACAGTCTTTTTAGATTCTACTAGGAGAAAAAAATTGTCCCAAAACTCTCATACAATTTTCAACTCTTCCATTTAGTTACGGTCATACTTATGTCATGAAGTCTATAAAAAAATGGTAACCCAACGGAATAAAACTTGGGACACTTTTGTTCTTCTAGTAGGATCGAAGAAGCTCGTGATTCTGAGCAGATATCACATAAAATTTTCCTAAATAAAAAAGTCAAAAATACAAAAAAAAATATTGGCCCATAAAACTGACTCATGATTGGCCTCTATCTCTCCTGATGAAAATTACAGATGAAGCCAAGTGTGCATCTCACTGGTTCACCTATTCACTCTAGCTTTGAGGAGCCCTAATTCTAGTCCTAGGTCCTTATCGTCCATGTTTCCAACTCTAAATTCCATGTGTATTATACTGTCCAGGATATTGTTTTGCATGTGAAACTCCTTCATTATTCCAGCCTATATACATACGTCCCACTGCAGGGCACAGGCCTCCTCTCAGAATGAGAGGGGTTGAGCCGTAGTTCCCAAGCGGGCCCAGTGCGGATTGGGAACTTCACACACACCATTGAATCTCTTCGCAGGTGTATTCAGGTTTCCTCACTATGTTTTCCTTCACCGCAAAGCTCGTGGTAATTTTCAAATTAATTTCGCACATTAATTCCGAAAAACTCAAGAGGTGCGAGCCGGGATTTGAACCCACGACCCTCTGCCTTTGGCCAAATCACTAGGCCACTATGGATTCCCAAATCACTAGGCCACTACGGTTTTTCAGAGGAACTCCTTACCGATACTTTAAAGGCGCGTTGTGTAGTTATCCAGTCATATCTGAAGAGCCACTGCCACGTAATTTTCTTGCATACCTGAATACTTACCTCCTCCAAGGTTCTTACAAGATAAACAAGGAATTTGTTTTGTTTGAAAACTCCACAACACTGGTGCCAACACACTGGTGAACATGAGAAAATGGATTATTCACGGCGGTTCCTTTGGCTATTCCTTCAAAGGAACTAGGGCAGATGCCCCATTTCTGGCCACATTAAGACCATAGACTTGTCAAGTTGTCTATACCTTAGTAAACTCAACTTAAAGTTGAAAATGGCCAAAACCGGCCCGTGGCCAGAACTAGTTCCTTTGTTCCTTTGCTAGAACTGAAGGTTACTGCGACAAGGAACAAAGGCGAAAAAATGAACGCAGTTCTTCCTTCATCTCTTGTGAAGGAACTGGTGCGAAAAAAACGCAATAATTCCTTCGTAGGAACAGCCAAAGGAACTGCCGTGAATAATCAGAGAAAATCGGTGATAGATTGTATTGAAATAGATTTTGTACGGTCGGCCTCAGAAGTCGGTGAACACTTTAGTACTTTATACTGCTTTAAACTTTCGTGATTTTCACTCAACTCAGTTTTTCCAGTTAACTCGTGACCACGGCTGCTGCAATGTGGCCGAAACGTCGAGGTAAATAAATAAATATTTATTGCGTGATAAAGTCAAAGTCAAAGTCAAAGTCAAAATTCTTTATTCAATTTAGGCATCAAATTGATGCTCCTATGAACGTCGAAAAATCTACCACCGGTTCGGAAAAAACCCTGTTGAGAAGAAACCGGCAAGAAACTCAACAAGGTATATTTTTTTCAATCAGATCTACATTGTTATTAAATGACATACATCTAAAGTATTTAATACAATTAAATTTTTTAACACAGTAGATACGCTATTTGAGACTAGAGATCGCCAATGCGGATCGGAATTATTTCCAAACATCCCTGTCCATGATATAGTCATTAATTTTATAGTACGCCTTAGATATTAATGTCTTCTTCACAATGGATTTGAATTTTGTATCAGTTTGTTCGGTTATTGTTTTCGGAATTTTATTATAAAAACGTATGCATCTTCCCAGAAACGACTTTTTAGTTTTAGCCAGTCTGTAAGATGGAACTTTAAGCTTCCCTGTGTTTCTAGTAACCTTTGGCTTATCGACGATAAGTCCCGTTTAGTATAGTAATTACTTTAGTAGGTACTTTGACTCTTTCATTAACATGACATATTTCAAATTGGTTTTTGCGACAAAGTACTAAAGTGTTCAGCTACTTCTGAGGCTGACTGTACACATCGTAAGATCTGTAAACAATCTATAGTTTATTGTCTTTGAGGTGGTTTTAGTGGTGGTCAAGTTAGGAGCGTTTTGCTGTAGCAACTTCAAGTTATCGCAGTAATGTTGGTTATTAAGAGTTGAAGGTACTTTTGGGCCTTGAGTATAGCATATACATTGTACAGGGAGGAATTCCTATACCTACCCATTCCTGATAAACCTCGTTATTATACTTACTCACTGCTTATGGATCGCCATCTCCTATATACGTCCCACTCCAGGATCCACGCCTCTCATAATGAAGACTTGGGCCAAAGTTCCCACGCGATCCAAGTGCGTATTTGGAACTTCACACACACCATTGAACTTTTTCACAGTTGTGTGCACTGTGCAGGATTCCTCACGATGTTTCCCTTAGGTCGGCGTATAGAAGCTTGTCAATTATTTGGACATTTAAAAAAAGGATGAAATTTTCGGATTTTCTTATTCAAAATCCCGCGTCATTTTCAGAAAAAAAAACGTGTTCTTATTTTTTGAGTAAGTTTTGTGACGGTATAGTTTATACTTTTATATTTATGGCTCGTCAAAAAATGGAACAAAAAACACCACGGAAAAATAGGGAAATACATATTTAAATCATCAACAAAATCAATAGCGATCTTGATTTTAAGTAAGAAAGCCTCATAATTTCCTCATTTTTTTGAATTAAAGGGTGCATTTTATTGAAAATACCTATTAACTGGGTAACCCGTAGACGCATATGGTTTTCGGTTCATTCTATATTTTAGGCTTTCGACAGACTTTGTAGAAGTTAGACCCACAGAGGAAAGCGCTCGTACCCAAAATACCACGTTCCCAAAATACCAGATTTTTCAAAATACTATATTACCTAATCATTACACTCCCATTATACCAGATGTCCAAAATAAGACATTCCACCAAAAAAAATCACTTCCTTGATTAATCCTTGATTTTATAATGTGTTGCGAAAAAAAGAACATACAGCCGAATTGAGCATCGCCTCCTTTTTTGAAGTCGGTTAATAAGAATGAAGTAAGCTGGAAATAGTGAAAGTATACGGATTACTCACGTCTTAAAACGAGTTTAACGCGACAAGTTTCGGGTTAATCCCTAGCCCTTCTTCTAGGAACCACACTTCACGGCGGCTGCCAAACGCGCACTGTTGAGTTAAACTCGTTTTGAGACGTGAGTAATCCGTATACCTTCACTATGAGTGAGTCTCATGGAAGTTTCATGTTTAAAGCTAGAAATGTGGTAAATAGGTAATGTAGTATTTTGAAAAATCTGGTAGCCCTTTCGAACCCATGAGTACCTATGAAAAGTGTTACAATAATGGACCTTGTGAAATGTACTTATTTTTAAATTTAGAATCCTCAAAATAAAGTTCAAATTTAATTGCCATTAGAGCATTTTCTCAAAAAACTGCCAACTCTATTTTTTTATATTCTAATATTTTCATGTTATTTCTACTCAGAACCACGAGCTCTTTCAATCTCAAAAATGTCCCTATGTTTTTTTCCCTATTTTGTTACAACTTACAGTTAGTAAGTATGGCGTAACAAAAAGGAAGAACATAAAAAATGTATAAAATTTTCCGGCCATTTTTTCTCTCCTACAGCGATGAAAAGAGCTCGTGATTCTGAGTAGGAATAACATAAAATTGTTGGGAATATAAATTAATTACAACATTAGATGAAAAAAACCGCCTGTATAATTCCCTTTCTCATGGGAATTCCGGGAAAATATATATATATATATCCTATGTCACTCGTAGAACTGATACGAATCTAATTACACCTCACATTTCAAAATCCATTGAGCCATTTGAGCCGTTTAGGCTGCAGGGCGTGCCAAAGAATGATACATACGTACGCTCGAAAAATATAACCCTCCTTCGACAGTCGGGTGAAAAAAAGTGGCTTTTTTTTGAGAAATGTTAACTTAACGTCACGATCGAATCCACCCGGTTCGAAAAGGATTTCGGGAACGTAGTATTCAAGGCTGGTCGCAGAGGAGGGAAGGAAGAGCACACGTGCAGTAAAACAGGGCGTATCGCAACGGGTTTATTGGCGCGCGTCAGCTGACCTTCTTGCGGCCGCCGCGCCGCTTGTGCCGCGCGCGCCGCGCCGGCGCCGCCGCTACCTCCATCGACATCAGCGACCGGGACTTGCGCCTGCGCACACACCCACGAAACTCAAACTCACGATATACATCGGGGTAAAAAAGGTGGACCTTAATGCCTTGATCACACGTACGGTCGGCCAAGAAAGTGGTCTACCTTTTGACAAAAGTTTCTGTGGCATCTAAATATCGTTAAGGTTGACTTTCAAACTGAGTGAAGTCTTTAGTCACTGTCACCCATTTATTTCAAACGAAAATCGACCTCGTTGTATTGTGATGTGCAAATGAACTTCAACAGTAGGGGGGTAGACCATATTTTTGGGTGATGGTACCGAGTAAACGGGCGAGACAGTGCCCTCGGCCGAGTACTCGGTGCGTATAAACAAGCGCTGCCTTGTTTATACGCACCGAGTACTCGGCCGAGAGCACTGTCTCGCCCTTTTACTCGGTACGTGTGATCAAGGCATTAAGTTGATATTTCTGCGTTTCTGTTGTTTTGCTTTGCAATGCAATTGCTCTCTCTATCTCTTAAATTTACGTTAGGATACTTTTATGTTTTGTGATTGTCTGCACGGATTCACTGAAAATCAGTGTCGTTGCACTTAACAATGTATCGACAAATGCTGAGTGAAATCCTTTTTTGGAATCACCTCAACAATAAATTTACTGTGCCTACTTTTCTTAGATTTAAGCTAAACATTGTAATTATTGTTGCGTTGTATTTCCAAATAAATCATTCATTCATTCATTCATTCATTCGCTTGCCAAGGCAATAGGGATGTTGACGTAACCTTTTAAACGCCAACGACGGATAATATGGGTCACAAAATACAACGTCAAAGCGATCTTCACGCAATGACATAAGGTTCAAAGTAGCTTTACGTTTTGGTTAGGCTTGGCGTTGAAAAGGTTAAAAAATAATTCGAAGACACGACTCCAGTAAAAAAACGCTGCATTTTAACCCGGGAAACCAGATTGATTTTCGGTTAACTGCAAAATTTGATTTTTTGTTGTTTTAAAACAAATAAATAGTTGATTGAGTTGGCGAAAAAGTGACGTCATAAGTTGAAATTGCCATTCAAACTCTGTGGGAGAATTGTGTTTTGACAGCTCATAAAAAGTACGTCAGTTGATTGGTGGTGTCAACATCCCTATTCTGTCTATTACATTTAGTGGCTCCAGACAGCACGATACGAAGTTCGGAAATCAAATTTCGTATTACAAGGCCCGTTTTATAATATCTAGTGATCGTTATCAGTTATCAACGTGCAGTCCGTGCGGTCCCTACTTTATTGTCAGTCCCAACAACATTTTACTTCAAATGAAACATTGCATTAACGTTTCCCATTTTCTAAAAGGTGCTAAGAGCCTATGGCTTGATAAATTTAATAACTGACGAAGGTTTTCGTACCCCGACTGTACAGTCGGCAGCAGAACTGGATGAGCGGTTTGTGGTGCTCAAAATGATCTACACCCTTATTAACTTGGCAGTAGTCTTGTGTAGGTCATTGTGAGCACCGTGACCGTTCATCCACTTCAGCTGCTGACTGTACATACATACACACATACCGCCTGTATCCCAAAGGGGGTAGGCAGAGCACACCAAACGCTACATTTACGTTACGGGACTACTTTTAGCAATATATTTTGTCTACAATAATCAATAGTGGGAATTTGGCATTTTCCCGGAATAAAGTTATGTCAATCAAGGATAGTGTAGCTTTCTAATGTTGAAAGAATTTTTAAAATCAGCGTAATAGTTTCCGTGCTTCCGCTACAAGCAAAGAAAGTTTAGATATTTTTCTATCCCATGGGAATTTTTAAAAAAAGCCAAATTTCAAGTCTCTAGCACCAGTAGTTTAGACTGTGCGATGTCTGTCAGTCAGTCAGTCACGGTACTGTTTTATAGGTATAGACTAGCTTTTGCCCGCTACTTCAGAATTCAAGTTTGTGGTAATGCTTCTTCATCTCTTTCGTTGAATAAAACAAAAATCCGGCGAAGTAACTAACATCCATAAACCTATCATCATCAATTCATCATCATCGGTATTAGTTGGTAAATTAAATCCCATTTTTACCTTTTGTCGTAGGAATCGCTAAAAATCCTGAAATTATTTTTTAGCTGTTAGTATTACGTATTTGCATGCCAAATTTGAAGGGTCTAATTATTATAGTTACGGAAACAGGGCTTTCAAGCAGGGATTTTAGAAACGATTTTGAATGGTGAATGAGACGCGGTTTCAAATGCAGCCAATAAGACCCATTAACTTCAGCGTTTAGGAATAAGCGAGTGTAATTCTTAACCATAACGAAGCGGGATGATTGATAAGAAAAATATAGTTTGTGTGTTATGCGAGTATAGGGATGGTGACGCCATTAAAAAATAATTCGAAGACACGACTCCAGTAAAAAATATTTATGCTTTATTTTAGCCCTGAAAACCTGATTAACTTTCGATTAACTGCAAAATTAAATTTTTTGTTGCTTTAAAACAAATAGTTGATTGGGTTGGCGAACAAGCGACGTCATAAGTTGCTATTGCCATTCAAACTTTATGGGAGAATTGTGTTTTGACACCTCATAAAAAGTACGTCAATTTATTGGTGTCAACATCCCTATTGTCGTGTTGTGCGATGGCTGTCGCTTACCGCTGTCGCTTTAGCATCTGCAGCCTCTCCTCCTGATCAGCGTTCAGCAGCCCGTCTGCAACAAACCGACCACTCAGTTGCAACCGAGGGAAAACCTTATAATTCGGATTAACATTGGGCAATTTTCATGACGGAAAAATAATGTTCCAGAGTATAATACCAAAATCGTGGCTGAAAGTCCCATGAAAACGTTGTCTTGGCATTTTATTGCTAATTAAATTGACGACCGGGTGGCCTAGTCGTTAGACGTTGAGGTCCCGGGTTCGATTCCCACGTCGGGGCATGTACATATTTGTGCGAAAAATACGAATGTTTGTGCTCGAGTCTTGGATTTTCATCCATTGTCTTGTATCCAAACACAAAATACAAGCTTTGTGGGGCTAGGTCAATTGGTGTGAATTGTCTCGTGATATTTATTTATTTTATTTAATATGCATCCGATACCGTTGCCGTTCCAGTAACCGTCAGTCGGAGCTAATGTGAACCAGCTCTGTTGGCACGGCGGCTCACCCCCCGCCCCGCGCTCTAATACGAATGTTTGTGCTCGAGTCTTAGATGTTTTAGTACATTGTGCATCAAGGGCCGTAAGTAGGGGATTACAAACGAGAGCCTATTAGAAGCCCGACGCCGGAGGCGGAGGGCTTTTAATGACTCGAGTTTGTAATCCCCTTACTGCCCGTGATACACACAATGATTTTCATCACACTGCGAGGAAAAAAAATCCAAAAATAAAATTATTTTGTCTCTAAACACTTAAATTAAATAAATAATGGCTACCCGCCAATACAGATTGTCACTTTTTTGAAGTCATCTACCACAGATAAAGTAAACTGTGTTTAGAATTCGAATGGCCATACGGCCACATTCTACCAGCATGTTAAAAAAATACTTACTAAAATTATTGCAAAACTATTTGATATAAATTTAAAATATAAAAATAACGAAGTTTCATGAAGCGTAGACAAGTTTTGTGTAGTAAAATTGGGTTATAGCTAAGTTTTAAACATATAAATAAAACGTTGGCTGACTTGAAACCTCCTTAGTCTGTTTGCAAATTTTAAAACTAAAGTTAGAACTCCCTTGGGATGAAAAACTGTACGTAAATCCATAACTCCCTTAAGAACAAATTAGGCCTTTGACATTTAGTATACAGGCATGGAATAACGCCATTGACGAGCAAGTGTGATGAAAAATAAGTATTTAAGTATGTATTTATCTATATAAGTATGTTTATCCGTGTTAAAGCCGTTTTACTTAAGTTTATTTGTGTTTACTTACGCCCACATGCATGTTATATCTATTACGTATTGATTGAAACACACGTCAGTCTGCAATAAACCAGAGCCCAAGCAACACACATTTGTTTAATTACAATCACTGCAAGATCAAAATCAACCTTAATACAATCACCAATCTGTTGTCTAGTACCCACAGTACAAGCTTTTAAGTTAATTAGTTAATTTAGTTGAAACTGTATTTAATACTTTAGATGTATGTATGTAATTTGGTAACAATGTAGATCTGTTTGAAAAAATATACCTTGTTGAGTTGCTTGCCACTTTCTTCTCAACAGGGTGTTGCGTTCGCACACATAATATTTAGATTTTTTTTTTTTTTTGTAATTTGGAACGCATCTGTTAGTGACAGTTTTTCGCGGTAGATATAGTTTTTTTTTGTTATTAATGCCAATTGAAGGTAGATATTGGAGTGGGCGGCTCATGGACAGTCGCATTTTCGCTGTGTCTTTCGTGTGTCGTATCGGATAAGTAAGGAGCACTCAAAACCAGCCCAATTTGAACCTCTGGAAGAGATTCCCCTGCAGCATCAGCTCGTGAATCCAGGACGTCGGTACCGACTGGACTGCAGACCACGAAGGCGCTGGGTGAGTCGGCCTGCACTTTCTATCTGCTTTCACTGGCACTCTATTTTGTTTCGTTTCGTTCTTTCTCGTACATCAGGTCCTTCACCAATAAAAATTTCGTTTAATTTCGTTTCAAAAATACGGTTTCCCGGCTCGCGGGCGACTGTACATTTGGTCTTTCGAACGCGGATCCTCCTCAAACCGAGTACAGTCAATCTGGCTCGGGGCCAGGAGTGACCATAGAACCAAAATATCGTCTAGATAAAACTTTCACTAACATTTATCGTTTCGTATCGTATCCATTTCTAGCATAAATATATACTTACCTTGCCTATCGTTTCGTGTTTCGTCATCGTGATCTTAAAAAGAAAAACTAAACCTCATTGTGTCTTTGTCGTAGTTGAAATATCGTTCCTACCAGATTCGACGAATTTATCGCATTTATTAAAAAATTGTAAGATTTATTAACCAGAACAGTGATGCAACCATTGCACGACCAAATTATGTATTCATTAAATTAGGTACAAGCCATGTTAATGTCGTACACTTCTGAAATTAGTCGGGTTATACTTTACCATGTGCCATTTATAACCTCAACTATTTAATTAATATAGGAATAGCAAGACTTTACAAATAACAATTTCACCGCTGAATTATTGTTATTTTGTTAGTTGAATAGTTCGCAGATAAGTAAATATCTTGGAAGAAAATATTTATAATTCATAATATTTTTTCATTACTATTCTGGAACGTAACTAAGTACCTATTTACTATCATTGAACGAATATCGTTCGTTATTTTTGAGTAACGTTAACAGATGTTTGTTTATTTATTTTACACTATTCACACTTTATTGTCAAGAAATTATTCCGTTATTACTGGTAAATAACTAAATAACCTAAACATAGATAGTGGTACACGGGGGTAATAATTCCAAGCATTTCGGCAAGGGTACTCGCATTACTCATAGTACCTGAGTGACCGAGCTTTACTCGAAGTTATTCCTTTTTCTAAAACTCGAAAATTTCGTAAGTAGTTAGTTCGTTTTGCCAGAGATTTGTAGTTCGCGTTCACCCGAAATTTCCACATATCAAATTCCATCCAAATCGTTTTAGCCGTTTCCGAGATCCCGAGATGAGTAAATAAATATGTATATAACCGTAACCCTGCCTTATTGTTCTTCAGAGTTTGGATACTTGACATCGTAAGTTGGGGAGTTATCGCCAATTAATTTAAACTTTACTAAATTCACTTTAAAGATTAGGTAGGTACCTTTGTAAACAAATAATATCGTTCGTAAAATTGTTGTAATATAAAATAACCTAACGTCTTGATTTGTTTTTCGTTATTGATAAACATAGTTTCGTGGAGCGAGCATAGTAAACCTTATAACTTTGTAGTTAGGTTGAAATTCCCGAAATAGAATTTTTTGAGAAATTATATTTACAATTGTTTGGTAGAATATTTAACTGTATAGGTACAAAATGTCGAAAGCGATTGCTCGCCGTAGCTTGCAACTTAAGCGCGACATTTCAATCAAACGCGTCGACGAGTGCTTAGCTGTGGGCCTACAAGCTAAAGTAGACGCCTCGCGACTGTCAGTGTTTTTTTCGCGATTTAGTAAATTAGAGAGTTATTGTGCTAGCTTTGAAGCGCATCATCTTAAACTTATTCTTATTATTTTTATTATTTTTTTTATTTACTTAAATCTATATTTGTATGATTTTTTTAATTTGTAATTTATTATATTTTGATTTGAAAAGATGACTTTCTGCCAAGTTTCTTGCGGCGCATTCTTCTTGGCAATGATGGTCCTTACGAAAGCGTTGGTAGTTTAAAAAAATGACATGTAAAAGAGCCCTTTGCGGCCTACTTGCAGAATAAACGTTTTGATTTTTTTTTTTGATTTTTTTTTGTTCGGAACTAACTGAGGTTAGCGATTTAAATGAGGAAGACTTGATACGTCAAGACTTTGATGATAAATACTTTCAAATTATTGAGATTCATTCTTTTTTGTCGTCAACGGCCGGTACTGAATGTGAGACAAGTAGAACGGACCTATCCGTGAAGTTACCTCGATTGAATTTAGTGCACTTTGATGGTGACATTAAATCTTGGGGTACATTTTACGACATGTTTAACACAATGGTGCATCAAAACAAACGGTTGTCGAACATTGAAAGATTTTCAATTCTTATTTCACTTCTCACGGGTGAACCTTTGCAATTGCTGAAGGGATTTCCCCTCTCGGACAGTAATTACTTAGACGCCTACTCAGCTTTGGTTGATAGATACCAAAGCAAACGAAAATTAGCATTTCGACATTGGGAGGAGATTCAAAACGCTAAACTGAAATGTAACTCGCCTCGTGAATTACGTCGATTGGTTGATACATTTAAAGAAAATTTGGCCGTATTGAAAAATTTGCGATTACCAGTCAAGGATTGGGATTTCCCACTATTTTATCTGTTGATCAATAAATTGGATCAGGACACTCGTCGTCGTTTCGAATTACAAAACGATAACAAGGACATACCGTCGTTCGAAACTTTGCTTGAATTTGTGAGCAAGGCTGGACAGGCGCTGGAGCTCGCCGAGCCCTCGGAGTGCGCGGCGCCCCCGCACCCCGCGCGCCCGCGCACCGCGCGCCCGCGCACCGCGCGCCCGTGCTCCGCGCCCCCGCGCGTGCCTGGGGCGCCGAGACCGCCGGGCCCGCCTATACTGCCGCTCCTGGCTCGACACGCAAGGCATTGATGGCTAGTAGTGCCGCGCCAAGTGAACAAACTTGTGTGTTATGCCGGTCTAATCACGACGTCGCTAAATGCGTGTCTTATCGTAATAAGTCTCCTCATGAACGCTTCGCTGTCGTAAAAGACAATAGACTTTGCGTAAATTGTCTTCGTCCTGGTCACGTGGTCAAATTTTGTCCGTCGCAATTTCGTTGCTTAAGGTGTAATGTTCCTCATCACACTAGTCTACATTTCGATGACAGTGTCGCTGGTCCCGGGCCCAGCGCCGGTGCTTCGTCGGCCAGCAGCGGCCCCGTAGCGTCGCCGCCTTCATCCGCGACCTCGCGTGACCCTCATCTTGTAGTCAACAAGCGAGTGAACATGCTCGCGTCCGGATCGCTCCCGGCCAGTCACACTTCTCTTCTTGCTACTGCGTCCGTTGAGATTTTGGATAATTACGGAAGCTATCAAAAAATTCGTGTCGTTATTGATAGCGGAAGCCAATCGAACTTTATCACAAAACGTTGCGCACAGCGTCTCGGACTTTCATTTCGTAAAACCACTGCCGCCATTGAGGGTATTGGTCAATGTTCCTCTTTGGCCACTACTTGCACATCGCTTCAAATTCGCAGCACTAAGACTCCATTTGAAACACAAATTGAGGCTTTTGTCACCCCCAAAATTTGTAGTGAATTGCCTACTGTGGAAATCAACACTGATCAGTTGTCCCATGTATATGAACTCGACCTAGCCGACCCCAACTTTGCCACACCCGGCTGTATCGACGCCCTGGTAGGAGTTGACTTGTTTTGCGAAATACTTTTAGGCAACCGTCACGACTACGGCTCGACTGGCCCCACTGCATTCGAAACCAAATTTGGATGGATTGTCATGGGAAAGGTCTCTTGCGCGCGAAAGGTCTCTTGCGCGCGTACTCATTCCAGATCATCGTTGTTTTGTTCGTTTGAGACCCTGGATGACCAAATTCGTAAATTTTGGGAGATAGAGAGTCTTCCCATAGCCTCACCCGTCACTGATGATGAGGCCATGTGCGAGAGAATATTCGCCTCGACTCACGCACGTGACTCTGACGGGAGGTATATCGTACGCTTACCCTTCCGAACAACTAATCCTCAACTCGGTCAATCATTAGCACTCGCTAAGCGTCGCCTATTCTCGCTAGAAAAAAGACTTGCTCGTGATCCCAAGCTCCGTGATGACTACAATAGCTTTATGCGTGATTACTTGGATGCTGGCCACATGGAGCCGGTTAAACATCGTGCCGCTGGACAGGTGTATTATCTGTCGCACCACTGTGTGCTGAAGCCCAGTAGCACCACTACTAAACTGCGAGCGGTTTTTGATGCCACGGCTCAGCCCGCTGGAGGTCCGTCATTAAATGATCAATTGCTTGTTGGTCCCAAATTGCAAAGCGATCTTATTTCGATTCTTCTTCGCTTTCGTTTACACGCGGTCGTGTTTACGGCAGATATTCGTCAGATGTATCGTCAAATTTTAGTCTCTCCCGCTGATCGTGATTACCAACGAATATTGTTTCGATTCTCTTGCGATGAGCCTATACAGGAGTTTTGTCTCAACACCGTTACGTACGGGATGGCTTCATCTAGTTTTCTGGCGATTCGCGCCATAATTCAGCTGGCAATCGATGAGGGTAAAGAATATCACCCTCGTGTAGCTGACGCCTTAAAAGGGGATATTTACGTCGATGACGTGGTGACCGGAGCCGATTCTATTGAATCCGCTCGCGCATTGCAATCGCAAATCATCGGAATATTGAGTAGAGGTTGCTTCGAACTTAGAAAGTGGTCGAGCAACTGCCCCCAACTGTTAGAGAATCTTGATCCAGCTCATTGTCATAACAGCCCTCTTTCATTTGACCAAACTTCTGGGTCTTCATCGCCGGTTAAAGTGCTGGGCATGGAGTGGGATCCTTCTCGTGACGTCTTTTCGTTTACCGTCAGTCCACTTCATGAGAAATGCACAAAGCGGAACATTCTCTCGGAACTAGCTCGAATTTTCGACCCACTCGGTTTTCTAACTCCGCTGACTCTTGCATTTAAACGCATAATTCAAGAGCTTTGGACTCTCGGCTTGGACTGGGATGAAACAGCACCCATCCACGTTGCACAGAACTGGTCTCGTTATCGCATGGATTTGAGCGCTCTGTCCAACCTCGAAATTCCTCGTTTCGTTGCATCGACAGACTCATGCGGCGTACAGCTGCATGGTTTCTGCGATGCGTCTGAGGTTGGTTATGCCGCCGTTATATTCTTTCGAATCACTCATCGTGATGGTACTGTCACGAGTCAATTGATTATGTCTCGTTCAAAGGTAGCACCTTTAAAAAGGACTTCAATCCCTCGTCTGGAGCTATGCGCTGCTGTATTGTTGACAGATCTCCTTGAACAAGTCAAGAATATTTACGCTGACGACATAGAATTTCAGGACATTTATTGTTGGTCAGATTCCACCGTGACGCTCGCTTGGTTGCGTTCCCCTTCCCATCGTTGGAAGACTTACGTAAGCAATCGTGTGAGCCACATACAGGAAAGAATTCCTGCTGCTCATTGGCATCACGTTAGATCCCAAAGCAACCCTGCTGACTGTGCCTCGCGTGGGATAACTGTCCAAGAGCTTATTCAGCATTCGTTGTGGTGGACTGGACCAGTTTGGTTATCCGCAGAAAAATGTAAATGGCCAACGCTGTCATCACCCCTCGAAGAAGACATCAATATCGTTGAGGAGCAAAAATGCCCTAAAGAAATGTCATTATTCGTCGCTGTTGATAAGTTTGATGATTTTTTACAAAGACATTCGAGCTTCGCCAAAGCCAAGCGCATTGTTGCTTATGTTCGTCGTTTCTTATTCAATTGTCGTAACTCGAACCATCGTGAAACCGGTCCTTTAACTCAAGTTGAATTAAACGATGCCCTGAATATTCTCGTCAAGTTGGCACAGACTGACGCATTTTCAACCGAAATTAATGCAATTGAAAGGGGCAACAAATTGCCTAAACCTCTTCGAAAGCTTAGTATTTTCGTCGACAAGGATGGTTTGTTGAGGGTGGGCGGCAGGCTCAAGCACTCTAATCTCGATTATGACTGCAAACACCCTCTTCTATTGCCCAGTAAACATCGTCTCACAATGCTGATCATTGATCAGGTTCATAAGGATAATCAGCATCCAGGCTTACGCACTTTGGGTTTCTTGATAGCACAAAACTTTTGGATAATCGCAGCGAAACGTGTGATAAGGAGTCGTTTGTCCAAATGTTTAAAATGTTTTCGCGTTGAGCCCAAGGCATTAAGTCCTCGCATGTCGGACCTCCCTAAAGTAAGGATATCACAGGTCAAACCCTTTTCGTGTGTCGGTGTCGATTTCGCAGGCCCGTTCCCCACGTACATTAAGCGCTACCGTGGGGCTCGACCTTTCAAGACCTATATTTGCCTTTTCATTTGTTTCGTCACCAAAGCCGTTCACGTGGAGCTTGTCATCGGATTAACAACGGAGGCCTTTCTTGCTGCACTTCGTCGTTTTATCGCTCGTCGCGGCCGATGTCAACGTATACATTGCGACCGTGGCACCAACTTCGTAGGCGCTTATAACATCTTGCTGCCTCTTATGCAGGAAGCAAGTGCTCTCGAAACTATTGAGTTCCGTTTCAATCCACCGGCAGCACCCCATTTCGGTGGTCTATGGGAGGCAAATATTAGGTCTTTTAAAACTCATCTCGAGCGCGTCGTCGGAAGTCAGATATTGACTTATGAGGAGTTCCTTACAGTGTCAACTCAGATTGAGGCCGTCTTGAACTCACGTCCACTTTGTGAGATGAGCTCTGACCCTAATGATATGTCTGTATTGACTCCTGGCCATTTCCTCACCCTCGAACCGTTAACCTCCTTACCGGGACCTCAAATCCATGATGATAACACGACTCTCTCGAATCGATGGCACTTAGTACAAAGACTTCATCATGATTTTTGGAAACGATGGCACATGGAATATTTACACACTTTAAATCAACGCTCGAAATGGCACACTGATTCTACGGAACCTAGTATCGGCTCCCTGGTGTTGATTAAGGATGAACAAATTAAACCGCTCAACTGGTCTCTCGGTCGAATTACTGCTCTGCATCCCGGGAAGGATGGAGTCGCTCGCGTTGCAACCCTAAAGACACAATCGGGTTCAATACAAAGGCCACTGGTAAAGTTGTGTCCTTTGCCTATTTCTTAATCGTATAAAATACGTTGTATTTTGGTGGGCGGATTGTTGCGTTCGCACACATAATATTTAGATTTTTTTTTTTTTTTGTAATTTGGAACGCATCTGTTAGTGACAGTTTTTCGCGGTAGATATAGTTTTTTTTTGTTATTAATGCCAATTGAAGGTAGATATTGGAGTGGGCGGCTCATGGACAGTCGCATTTTCGCTGTGTCTTTCGTGTGTCGTATCGGATAAGTAAGGAGCACTCAAAACCAGCCCAATTTGAACCTCTGGAAGAGATTCCCCTGCAGCATCAGCTCGTGAATCCAGGACGTCGGTACCGACTGGACTGCAGACCACGAAGGCGCTGGGTGAGTCGGCCTGCACTTTCTATCTGCTTTCACTGGCACTCTATTTTGTTTCGTTTCGTTCTTTCTCGTACATCAGGTCCTTCACCAATAAAAATTTCGTTTAATTTCGTTTCAAAAATACGGTTTCCCGGCTCGCGGGCGACTGTACACAGGGTTTTTCCGAACCGCTTCTTCGACGTTCATAGGAGCATCAATTGATGCCTAAATTGAATAAAAAAACCGGTTGTCTGTAAAGTCGGTTTACGGATCATAGTTTAACGTGACAACGTCATAAAATATAAAATATTCAAATCCCCCCCCCCCTGCTCTCTTGCAACTGGCCTTCGCCGCTCTCTTGCAACGGGCCTGCCTCGCTGCTCTGTCGAATGTAACGTTACGTAACGTTACATGTATGTATGTATGTAAACTCTTTATTGTACAAAAATAAGGAAAAAAAAAAAGAAATACATTATTGACAACCGTTGAAATGCATGTACAGTCACGAGCATTAATATATATACGTTTCCTAATTTGCAAAATAATATATCTATGTAAGATTTCCTAACTAAATACACATACATAACGTTCAAAATATTGTATCCAAAAAACCCACCACAGTAATGTACACAATATTTGTAGCAAAATTAAGTCAACACCCTCGATCACAATATTGTATACGCCATTGCTCCCTTTTTGAAATATACGTTATAATTTCAAAATAATGTCTACAACGCAGTGCCATTAATATGTAAACAATTATGTTTGCTCAATATTTCATAACAATGTATACCAATACAATGATTGGAACATTTTTGTTCATTTCTTAAGTCATTATACAAACCGGTCAAGTGCGAGTCGGATTCGTCTGTGAAGGGTTTCTTACCTCCGTACAGTTTTTTTAAATCATCATCATCATCATCATCCCAGCCTATTATACGTCCCACTGCAGGGCACAGGCCTGCTCTCAGGATGAGAGGGCTTGGGCCGTATTTCCCACGCGGAAAAAAAAATACTGTTCAGTAAAAAATGGAAAAATGTAAGCATCAAAATCGTAAACTTAATGCTAGGCAAACGTAGGTACGTCGCCGGAGTTAAAAACGCTGAAAAAACACGATCCGATTTGAAAAATTCTTTCAGTGTTAGATAGCCCATTTATCGAGGAAGGCTATATAGGCTATATATCATCACGCTACACGGTTGAGAGCGAGTTGGGGGCGGGTTGGGAGTGGGTTGGGGGCGGATTGGGAGCGGGTTGGGAGCGGGTTGGGGGCGGGGTGAGAGCGAGTTGGAGGCGGGGTGAGAGCGAGTTGGGGGCGGGTTGGGGGTGGGTTGGGAGCGGGTTGGACAGTTAGGAGCGGGTTGAAAGCGGGTTGGGGGCGGGTTGGGAGCGAGTTGAGGGCGGGTTGAGGGCGGGTTGGGAGCGGGTTGGGGGCGGGTTAGGAGCAGGCTGGGAGCGGATTGGGAGCGGGTTGGTTTATTAGGAAGTTTCAGTTCTTCCGGAAGGAACTAAGGAGAGCCATAATTGATGAAAAAGCAAATTGCATAAAAAAATAAGCTGCCCAAATTACTAATTCCACGCGGACGGAGTCGCGGGCAAAAGCTATTTGAATGCCAGGAAAGGACAAAGGAGGTTTTTATTTCAGAAATCACCCTTGAAGGGGGCAAAAAGGGAGGTGAATGTTTGTATGGGGATATATACCTAACCGCTGAACCGATTTAAATGAAATTTGGTATATAGACAGTTTGAGTCCGGGGAAAGGATATAGAATGGTTTTCCTAACATTTAAATTCCCGCGGGACAAAAGTAATTAATTCAATTTCGAAACTGATTTAAAAAAAAAACTTTCACTAATAGAAAGATGTATACACTGCTTTTGATTGTCATTTAAGAATTTTCAATATACGTAGGTCAAAACAGTTATAAACCCGCGGGAACCTTATACTTTCTCGGGATAAAAGCAGCTTACGTCAATCAAAAACAGTGCAGCTTTCTATGAGTGAAAGCTTTTTGATTTGTCTAAATGTAGAATTCTCTTATTTCTGTGCCCCGGGAATTTTGCGTTTTCCCGGGGGAAAAGTAGTTATCCAATGTCAGTCAAGAACTGTAGCTTTTCTATTAGTGAAAGTTTTTTATATCGATCTAAAAAAATATTTCTATCCCGCGGGAACTTTGCACTTTCCCGGGAAAAAATAAGCCTATTTCATTCAGGGACAATTTAACTTTCTATAGAATTCACTTATTCCTATCGCGCGGGAATTTCACATTTTCCCGAATTTATCCTATGTGTTAATCCACATATTACATCTATTCTGTGTGACACATCCAAACAAACGTGACGTAGACAAATTTGAAATATTTGATCTGCATCTATCTCTTATACTTCATTCATTTGAGGGTAGATTCACAAAAAAATGAAAATGACTGTCGCCTTTCCTTGCAAATTACGAGCAATGCTAAGACCACGCGTATACGTTGTTATGAAAAATGAACCAAACTTAATTGTTTACATATTAATGATACTGCGTTGTAGACATTATTTAGAAACTGTCACGTATATTTCAAAAAGGGAGCAATGGCGTATACAATATTGTGATCGAGGTTGTTGACTTAATTTTGCTACAAATATCGTGTACATTACTGTGGTGGGTTTTTTGGATACATTATTTTGAACGTTATGTACATATGTGTATTTAGTTAAGAAATCTTACATAGATATATTATTTTGCAAATTAGGAAACGTATATATATTAATGCTCGTGACTGTACAAAGGCGAACTTATCCCTTTAAGGGACACATGTATGTTACAATGAGTCATGTTTTTTCGTGCATGCAGCCGGCGTTCATCGATCTATTAGACGTTGTCACGTCAAACATTTGGCTTTGGTTTGACTCACTGTGGCTGGTGGCGTACTCGCCGTAGTCGAACGCCCACTGCTGGGAAGGCACGTCGCGGCAGGAGCGCGCGCGCGCGTCGCCGCCCCCCGCGCCCCCCGCACCCCCCGCGGCGCCCGCGTCGACGCACAGCCCGGACTCCACGTGTTGGAGCTGCTTCGTCGCAGGCAGGTAGCGCCATTGCTGGAAAACGATGGCTACACTCAGACGAAATCACGTTTATAATGATACTGACACTATACGAAATTATTCTCGTTTCAAAAATAAACTTTGTAATAATATATGGATTTCACGGGATGACCGTAAAAGTAATAAAAAATGAAGTTGAAAAAATAAAATTACTAAAAGATACTTCATGTCAAACTTGTTAAAGTTTGGCTTAGTAGCGACATCTCTTGTCCGGGTGAGCGGGTAGTTCTGAAGGAGTGTTGAAATCTCTCGATGAGGGTATAACATAGATGGCGCTGACGCTGCAAGTGATGATCTAACAGATTGAGATGGGAACGTATCAAAATATATAAAGTTTAAAACGAATAATGGACGAAATACACAATGGTCATAACATACTATTAGGAATAAATAAGACTTGCAACACCACTGCGTTGATTTTAGAGATCGTCAATTGACTTCCGTCGCCGTTATGTCAGTGGTGAGCGCCGGAGCTCAGTCTCGTGAGCCATTCTTACCGGGCGCTTGGCATAGGACGGTCGTATTGCTCTGAGCTTATCCTTTCGCGCCTAATTTTAAGATTAGAAAGTGTTTTCTCCATATTTTCGTTCGTTTTGCAATTATTTGTAACTTTACCTATTGTGATTAAATAAAATTAGTAGTTGTAATTTTTCGTTTAATTTGATCATCCCTAATAATACATATACTAAAATTTTCTATGAAACTATTGATAAAACGAAACTTTTTAATCGTGTAATCTACAGATTGGTTTAGGTTAGGTTAGGTTTATTTTATGATAATCCTGTAAAGTTGAGAATTTCCAAGAAAATTGCATTATATCAAATGACCATTATGTATTTCGTCCATTATTAATTTTAAACTTTATATATTTTGATACGTACCCATTGGATGTATAGCAAAAATTCGTGTCTAAACTCCTGACCAGTGGTGGTGTAGGGGAATGGCACACGGTACGGAATGCTGAGGACCTGGCTTCGATTCCCAGCGCTGGTCTTTTTTCTGGTTTTTTTTTGTGCATATGGATTTCAGTTTGTATTTAGTATGAAATAAACTTTGTATTAAAAGAAAAACAGGTTTATTTTTGAAATGAGAATAATTTAGTATAGTGTCAGTATCATCATAAACGTGATCACATCTTTAGACAGAATAATGGCACGGCCACGACTTCGTGCGACCGGCGGCGCGGCGAGAGTGTTCCCTGTTCATTGCGCGGCCGAGAAGCTCGCGGCACCGTAGTGACCTGGCGGCACACGCAATGAACTGATAAAACGCTCGCAGCGCCGCCGGTCGCGCGACATCGTGACCGAGGTATGAAACAAAGTCGCTTCCATATCTTTCTGTTTAATACCCAACTCCTAAACCACGTGACGGGGTTTGATGCGGTTTTCACCATCACTTAGATGCCAGCGCGTTAGAATAGGAGGCCTGTATCCTGCAGTGGGGCGTGTATGATGAACCGCCGTACAAACATACGAACGTTGCAAATTAAATAAAAGCTTTTGAAATAGGGACGTAGATAAGACATGTGGTATTTGCATGGCGGGAACAGGCAACAGGCGTACCTGCGAGCGTTGCTTCCCGCACGTGACCATGACCAGGGCTCGAGAATCGTCCTCCACGGATTCATCCGCACTGCGCCTGAAAAACAATAACGACATGTTACAACACTGACAACAGCGACAGTAGATTGTATTACAAGTGCGTTAAACTGGGTTTTTAGTTTTTAGATTCAAGTTGGCTGACGACATTTTGACGCCGAACGTGAATATTTTTTTGACGTGATAACGTCTAATAAATCGATGAACGTATGTCCCGTACAGAGCAGTGAAGGCCAGGATGCAGGAGGTTGAGGGGGGGAGGGGGAGAATTAAAAGGGGATGAAAATTTCATTGATTTTGCCGTAGGATGCACCGTTTTCAAGATATTTGACAAAACACCGGTTCTCGCCCGATCATCGAGGTTAAGCAACGTCGGGCGCGGTCAGTACTTGGATGGGTGACCACCTGGTTTAATTTTTGTTTTTGAATGTTTTGTTATGTAATGACGTTGTCAACTTGTCACGTTAAACTATCGTCCGTAAACCGACTTTATTTATTCAAAGGGGAGGAAGTCGTCCCGTGGCAGCGTGGCGTGGCACGGCACCGCCCGCGGCGCGGCGTGGCACTGACCGTGTGTACTGCAGCTCGGCGCACTTCTCCTCGTCGCGCAGCTGGCCGCGCAGCGCCAGGCTGAGGTACTGCGTGGCCGCCAGCGTGGCGTGGCACTGACCGTGTGTACTGCAGCTCGGCGCACTTCTCCTCGTCGCGCAGCTGGCCGCGCAGCGCCAGGCTGAGGTACTGCGTGGCCGCCAGCGCGGCGTGGCACTGACCGTGTGTACTGCAGCTCGGCGCACTTCTCCTCGTCGCGCAGCTGGCCGCCAAGTGCCAGGCTGAGGTACTGCGTGGCCGCCAGCGCGGCGTGGCACTGACCGTGTGTACTGCAGCTCGGCGCACTTCTCCTCGTCGCGCAGCTGGCCGCGCAGCGCCAGGCTGAGGTACTGCGTGGCCGCCAGCGCGGCGTGGCACTGACCGTGTGTACTGCAGCTCGGCGCACTTCTCCTCGTCGCGCAGCTGGCCGCGCAGCGCCAGGCTGAGGTACTGCGTGGCCGCCAGCGTGGCGTGGCACTGACCGTGTGTACTGCAGCTCGGCGCACTTCTCCTCGTCGCGCAGCTGGCCGCGCAGCGCCAGGCTGAGGTACTGCGTGGCCGCCAGCGCGGCGTGGCACTGACCGTGTGTACTGCAGCTCGGCGCACTTCTCCTCGTCGCGCAGCTGGCCGCCAAGTGCCAGGCTGAGGTACTGCGTGGCCGCCAGCGTGGCGTGGCACTGACCGTGTGTACTGCAGCTCGGCGCACTTCTCCTCGTCGCGCAGCTGGCCGCGCAGCGCCAGGCTGAGGTACTGCGTGGCCGCCAGCGCGGCGTGGCACTGACCGTGTGTACTGCAGCTCGGCGCACTTCTCCTCGTCGCGCAGCTGGCCGCCAAGTGCCAGGCTGAGGTACTGCGTGGCCGCCAGCGTGGCGTGGCACTGACCGTGTGTACTGCAGCTCGGCGCACTTCTCCTCGTCGCGCAGCTGGCCGCGCAGCGCCAGGCTGAGGTACTGCGTGGCCGCCAGCGCGGCGTGGCACTGACCGTGTGTACTGCAGCTCGGCGCACTTCTCCTCGTCGCGCAGCTGGCCGCGCAGCGCCAGGCTGAGGTACTGCGTGGCCGCCAGCGCGGCGTGGCACTGACCGTGTGTACTGCAGCTCGGCGCACTTCTCCTCGTCGCGCAGCTGGCCGCGCAGCGCCAGGCTGAGGTACTGCGTGGCCGCCAGCGTGGCGTGGCACTGACCGTGTGTACTGCAGCTCGGCGCACTTCTCCTCGTCGCGCAGCTGGCCGCGCAGCGCCAGGCTGAGGTACTGCGTGGCCGCCAGCGCGGCGTGGCACTGACCGTGTGTACTGCAGCTCGGCGCACTTCTCCTCGTCGCGCAGCTGGCCGCCAAGTGCCAGGCTGAGGTACTGCGTGGCCGCCAGCGTGGCGTGGCACTGACCGTGTGTACTGCAGCTCGGCGCACTTCTCCTCGTCGCGCAGCTGGCCGCCAAGTGCCAGGCTGAGGTACTGCGTGGCCGCCAGCGCGGCGTGGCACTGACCGTGTGTACTGCAGCTCGGCGCACTTCTCCTCGTCGCGCAGCTGGCCGCCAAGTGCCAGGCTGAGGTACTGCGTGGCCGCCAGCGCGGCGTGGCACTGACCGTGTGTACTGCAGCTCGGCGCACTTCTCCTCGTCGCGCAGCTGGCCGCCAAGTGCCAGGCTGAGGTACTGCGTGGCCGCCAGCGTGGCGTGGCACTGACCGTGTGTACTGCAGCTCGGCGCACTTCTCCTCGTCGCGCAGCTGGCCGCCAAGTGCCAGGCTGAGGTACTGCGTGGCCGCCAGCGCGGCGTGGCACTGACCGTGTGTACTGCAGCTCGGCGCACTTCTCCTCGTCGCGCAGCTGGCCGCCAAGTGCCAGGCTGAGGTACTGCGTGGCCGCCAGCGCGGCGTGGCACTGACCGTGTGTACTGCAGCTCGGCGCACTTCTCCTCGTCGCGCAGCTGGCCGCGCAGCGCCAGGCTGAGGTACTGCGTGGCCGCCAGCGTGGCGTGGCAGGGGTACAGCCCCAGCGGCGCCGCCTCCTGCTCGCGCTGCATCGTGTCCAGGCAGAGACCCGTCGCCTGGTTCTGGACCCTGCCGCACAGAGCAACGATACCACATTACACACCCAGGGCGGCAAAAGAGTCATTCAGATCACAGATATTTCGAGCGCTAACCGAAAACATTAATAAATTTCCCATCAGATGAACCGTTTGCTCGTTTGTCTCCCTGTCATAATAATAAAAAAAATGAACGATCTAAGGCACAAGCCGCACGGAAGAGACTTGGGACGGGCGCGTCGCGGTCAGTTTCCTCAGTCAATCTGCTTGCGCCAATGTAGGTGGTTTGACTTATTTTTAATAAAACTGCATGAGAGTGTCCTATCCCATCCTTTTCTAACATGCGCACCCGTGTACATAGACGATCTCGCTCTCGTTCGATGTGAAGAGTTGGACGAATCGTGTGTTGATGTTCGCTAACCGCCGCCGTGGCAGCAGCTATTGGTTTTAAATCTACGAAAAACTCTAAAAGTGCTATCCATCCGTTAAAATTTGGATAAATATATATATCAGAACGCTTCTGTGTTTGTGTGAGTGACTGTATTTGTTGGACAATCTTAATTACGGCAGAGATCTGTGTCCTTTGATCCCATCACGTGCTGTTGGAGTGAGTCAAGCCTCCCCTTGGGCTGCCGATGGACTATCAGCCAAGGTCCTAGCGCTGGAGTAGTGGAAAGAAGCCGAACCTGTAAGTGCGCATGTGTTTTACTCCAATTTTCCTTACTCTCACGCAGTTCAGTAAGTCTCTGTAACCGTGGTTCTTGATTACCGTTCAATTTCCTATGGATCTTCGTCATCAGGGGTATTTTTGGTTGTCCCGTACTAAAGTGGCATAGTTTGTAAGAAAAAGCCTCACCACAATCAGTTTTCATACCAAATGTCGCGATAGAATGCAGACGGAAGAGACGGAGCGGAGACGCGGCCTGCGAACAAACGTCGCGGACTGCGACGTACCCCCATCCCACGTCTCTTCTGTGTGGCTTGCGCCTGAGCTTCTGCCAGACCCGTACCACAGGCCCCGCACTCTCAAGTAACGACCTACGTTCTGCCCTCGGCACGCAATGCTATTGCTATTTTAGTTGTCGGTTTCACTGAACAGTTAATGTTTGAATTGTGGGTAAAATGGTTTCAACGGAAGACCAGAGCGTCAGATTCACGACCGACGTCATGCTGAGTTGGGACCATTTCGTGATAATGTTGTATCTGTTACCGTTTTCCTCTGTTAATTTAAGGTTATGTCACGAATAAATATTTTTTCATCACACTTGCTCGTCAATGGTGTTATTCCATGCTTGTATACTAAATGACAATGGCCTAAATTGTTCTTAAGGGATTTATAGATTTACGTACAGTTTTTCTACCCAAGGGAGTTCTAACTTTAGTTTTAAAATTAGCGAACAAGTCATTTCAGACTAAGGAGGTTTCAAGTCGGCCAACGTTTTATTTATTATCTTTAAAACTTAGCTATAACGCAAATTTTACAACACAAAACTTATCTACGCTTCATGAAAATTAGTTATTTTTATAATTTAAATTTATATCAAATAGTTTTGCAATAATTTTAGTAAAAATATTTTTTTAAATAATATGTTGGCAGAATCTGGCCGTATGACTTTTCGAATTCTAAACTAAACACAGTTTACATTATCTATGGTAGGTGACTCGAAAAAAGTGACAATCTGTATTGGCGGGTAGCCATTATTTAATTTAATTTAAGTGTTTAGAGACAAATTAATTTTATTTTTGGTTTTTTTTTATCGCAATGTGATGAAAATCATTGTGTGTATCACGGGCAGTAAGGGGATTGCAAACTCGAGTCATTAAAAGACCTCCGCCTTCGGCGTCGGGCTTCTAATAGACTCTCATTAGTAACCCCCTACTTACGGCCCTAGATGCACTGTAGTGTGAGCTGCGCCACACACACACTCTCCCACTATATAGTATATAATTGTTGTAACCTTATTAAATACAGACAGTATCTACTCGACTCTTGGTCTTTTAATACAAACATCCTTACATGGAGTTCTTTATCTAATTTTTCCTGGCAGGAACGCCATGTAAGGATGTTTGTATTAAAAGACCAAGAGTCGAGTAGATACTGTCTGTATTTAATAAGGTTACAACAATTATATACTATATAGTGGGAGAGTGTGTTTGTGGCGCAGCTCACACTACAGCACAATGTACTATTCTTTCTTTTCCTTTGTTTCTATTACCGACCTGCCGTAGGCGCTGACGTCCCGCACGGGCACGAACTTCTCCTTGTAGACGTTGTCGAGGTACCAGCGGAAGCTCTTGCAGCGCAGCTTCTCGCGCAACACGCGCCGGTGCGTCACGTCGCCGATTATCGGGTTCTTCTGCGCTCACCAAACAACCATTGTTAAGTTAACGAGTGCGCCAGTGTCGCGAAATAGCAGATTGTACAACGAGAGCATAAAACGAGCTGTTTCACCCGAGACGATAATGTCGCCATCAGAGCCGGTATGGCGAGGGTGGACAGACACGTCGAGAGGAAAATGGGTTTTTATTAAACGAGCCTGCAAATTATTCAACAATGACGAAATACTCAGCGACGTGGATTTAATTGTACGCACGCATTTTATTTGATAATTTTGTTTTTAGTCTATACACTGTCTTTGTAACTATTATAAAAGTAGATGTGATAATAAAATAATTTGACAATATCAGTATATTTTCAAATCTATTATCACATAACATCAATTTATTGTTAAACTGAATGACAATCTCAGTCAATGTACTGCTCATTTCAAGTGGTCATATCGATTAATGAAAGAGGTTGATAAGATGTAATTGTTTACGTAAAAACCATTCGAAATCACCTACGTGTGGTTCAACGTCATCGGCACTAAAAGTTGGAGCCCTAATGATAATGTGAACTGCATTGAATAAACAATCTAACAATTAAAACAGCAGTTGTTAAGCTTAACACTCACGCGCAGGTCGGGGCGGTGCAGGTAGAACAGCTCTGCGTACTCGTCCATCCACACCTCCGCCATGCGCGCCGTGTTGATGCCTGCGCAAGCGCAACTTTACAGCCTGTCCAGGGCCCAATTGCATAACAAAGTACAACTTTTATTACAAGCGGAACTCCCTTTCTAGTTAATATAACTGAAGCGAGAGTTCCGCTTGTAACATTAGTTGTACTTTGTTATGCGATTGGGCCCGGGTTAGGCGTTCTGCGAGAGTCCACTCGCGCGTAGATGCTCGCGCGTTTCCGAGACACTGGAGCTACATATGTCCCGCGCAGATGCCGCGCGTTACCTCACTCGCGCGTAGAACGCGTGCAACAAGCGGGACTCGAGACTCGCTCATTTTACGCGCGAGTTGAGATTTGCGAGCAGTAAATAATTCAATCGTTTGCGAGAGGATAAGAATGGGCTGAGCTTGGGATGAGCCTTATTTTCCTGTTAATTCGCTTTGTAAATAAATAAATAAACAAATAAATAAGGCTCATTCCAAACTCAGCCAAAACCTCTCGCAAACCAGTAATTTTTGGCGTTCCTGAATAGCAGTTCAAACCAAACCCAACCCAAACGATTGAATTACCGCTACCAAGCCCGTGAAGGCCCGTTCCCGAATTTAGCCCCTGTACTACGCACGAGTCCGTGGCGAGTAGACGTGTTGTTGGTTCGAAATGGAGCGTGATAACTTCGATACGCGTAGCGTAGAAACGCGCGCAAAACGCGGTATCTCGACGCAATATAAATTTAAGCGCACGATTGGACTCGCGCGCGGAACGCCTCATCTGGTCAGGCTGTTTTATTTAGATTTAAAATTTGGTATGTTTAAAATGAAATAGATAAATGCGATTTGCTCCTCTACTCTGACTCAACCTCGTATATGAAATTTTATGAATTTGGAATAACCACTTCAAGCCTTGTGTCTAAAGTGGTTATTCCAATTTAGTAAAATTTCATATACGAGGTTGAGTCAGAGTACCGTCGATATCCATTTCATTTGAAACGACTACATAATCTTGGATTTCTATCCTTTGTGAATAGTCGCCTATTACCGCCCTAGGGTTGTAAGGTGCGCTTACCGTGCGTGTCGGAGTCAGCGGGCATCCCGTAGGGGTGGAACGCGCGGAACACGTGCCCCACGCGCGAGCACGGGATCGTCTCCAGCGTGCCGCCGCCTAGGCACACCAAAGTAACAGAAAAATAATTACAAAAAGTTGAGTTGGTCCTTCTTCCCAGTAGGGAGGAAACTTGTACACATCTGCGAAGAATTTCAATGGTTTCTGTGAAGTTGCTAATAAACTACGGCCCAAACTCTCACATTCTGAGTGTAGGCTATGCCCTACAGTGAAACTTATCCTGGGTTGGATGATGATGATCACCAGTTCATCCTTACATAGCTTCTGGCATTCAGTACCAATCAAGTCGTCTGTCAGAATCGGAGTTCCGAACTAGCCCAATTGGGAATGTCTAAAAAAAAATACCAGTGGTTTTTATATTTTTTTTGTATAGAAAAGTCAATTATAAGAATCTAATTTCAATATTTTGTCATTTAGTTCACTACTTTTTTCAAAATTAATTATTGAAACTATTTTGGTTGATGACGTCAGATTATAATTGAGGGCTCCCACACTGCCAAATTTCTAAATCTATCTAAATACGTACGATAAGGCAACCCCTTTAACTATTTTTTGCGTAGTGGTACACTGTAACTAGTGTCACTTTACTGGCGCTGTCAAAGTGCTAGGTGTCAGACAGCGGGTCCAAATCAAACTCCGTAGTATTAAATCCACGTGTAAATTGTGAAGAATTCTAACAACACAGAATAAAGTACGACTTGGACGGGCCACGCAATTTACACCAATGCCGAATGAAGGTCATTGCTTTTTTTTATGTGATAAATTCATTACATAATAATTAAATTAAATAACTACAGAAAACGAGTTAAAAAGCATTTATCTCGAAATGGTTTTCGATTTACTATACATTCCAAAAAAATAGACATCCCCAATTAGCTGTTCGATTAAGAGCCTGACCCTTTTACTAAACAACACACCGGTAGGTTTACTTTAGCTTCCTGAATAGTATTCATACAAAATTTAATAAATATACGGGCGAATCAACTATTTTGTGGTGTTTAGTTTACTCTGTCCCCGATTTTCCAAGTGACATCTTCATAGTGTTTCATAGAAAACTGCTTAGGTTGTCTAGGAGACAAAATTTGTGTATCCATAGCAACGGGTGGCAAGAAAATTTATTCACCCATAAACATAACAATAGTTAGCTAACCTAACCTTGTACACGTCCTTCCCCCCATACTCATACTGGGTCTATAATGACTCCCATAAAATTTAAAGTCATAATGTATCATTAGTCATAATCAACGTTAGTCATACAGTGATTTATTTCTGAAACAATTTATTTTTCGGAATTGTTATAAAACAAACCTAACCTAACCTACTGCATTCTATAAGATGGCATTTAAAAAAGTCCTGAAAAAATACCGTACAAAAATAAAACAATTTAAATTATCTCTAAGGAATTTTAACTATCTATATTAACTTTTCTACTTGATATTCCGAATCCAAATAACCGATCACTGATTATGACTAATGATACATTATGGCTTAAAATTTTATGAGAGGAAAGGGGCACCGTACTCACACTGCCAGACGCGGAAGCTCATCTCGAGGTTCTCGCCGCCCCAGCCCGTCATCTGCTCGTCGTACGCGCCCAGCTCCCAGTAGTACGCGCGGGACACCGCGAACAGCCCGCCCGCCATCGTCGGCGACCTAAAGCCACACGACAATAATACTACCGTAAAACGGGGTTACTTTAAAATGCAGGGGCGACTTTGGAAAACAGTTTTTACGCCGTGTCCTTATTTTTTTTTGACCATCTGTGGCAGTGAAATAACTACCTTGATAAATTACCTAACTTTTTACGTCATTTGCTCAATCGAGCTATGAATATTTGCGTTTTTATAACTATTTTAAATCTATCAAAGTAGCCCCAAAATTTCCTAAAGTAACCCCAGTAAACCGTACATTATAAGTACTTACAACAAGGGCATCCCACCATCGTCGGCGACCTGACGCCACACGCCAATAATACGTGTCGTTTGGCCCGTTGAAGGCTAGAGCGATGAGGCACCGCGCTTTACTTACTGCACTAGCTAATAAATAAGTAATTCGGTGAAGAAAAACATTGTGCGGAAACCTACACACACCTGAGAAGAAATTCAATGGTGTGAGTGAAGTTCCCAATCTATACTAGGCCCGCTCTTTCTATGAGGACTTTGCTCTGCAATGGGACGAGCTTGGGATGATGATAGTGATGAAATAAATCATGGGACGATTCACAAAGCTTGTAGGTAGTATAGATACTGAGCAACGGATGAACATACTTACAGAATGAACGTTAAGCGCCGATACAAAAGGACTGCATTCCAACTGCAATGTAACTGCCGACTGCCCATACATTTTCCGGCAAAGCTGCACGCTAGCTGCTACTGAAATGAATGGGCAGTCGGCAGTTGCAGCTACGTTGCAGTCGGAATGCAGTCCGTCTGTATCGGCCCTTAGAGCCTTCACAGACGGACTGCTTGGAGCAGTAAGTGCCAACAGCTTCAAACGGTCGCTGTTGGATCTGCAGTTTCAATACAACATTCAGAGCATTCGGGTTGAAGTGGACTCCAACCGCAACATGACTGCTTCCGTGCCGTTGGTCTCGCCTGCTCCCAGCAGTCCGTCTATGGAGGCCCTCAGTTTAACGGGTACTGGGGCTTAGGGTTCATTAAAACAAAATTGCATAATGCCTTCCTTATTAACTAATTTGACTAAATTTCAAATGGCCATGATCCCATAATGCCTAAATATCAAATTGACGCATTATTAAAATGAACGAAAGTCATAATGACTTTGACCGAAAACGTCCAATTCCCGAAATTACTAAATATTGATATGTACATTTCCTTCAAACACCGGAAAGGCAAAATGTCAGTCTCAAAATACCTAAATTTTTCTACAAGCTTTTATCTAGTTTAACTGTCATGATAACTGTTATTATTTAGGTATTTTGGGATTTGGTTGTTTTGCGATGAAGGTGTTGTAATGATTAGTTTTTATGAGACAATGACATTTTAAAATTCAGTCGTATTAAAAATCCGGTGTTTTGAGAAAAGAATATAGGTATTTTGGGATTCAGCCATTTTGACACCAAGTTATTTTGAGATCTAGGTATGTTACAACGAAATCAAGGTAAAATGAGAACTAAACGTACAGGTCGATTCAGAAGAGCTGGCACGAATGGATTGAACGAAAGTAATGAATGTGACTTTGACATTTTTGTTGAATACACATAGATACATTCGAATGAAAGCGAATGCTCATTCGATCCATTCGTGCCAGCTCTTGTTCGACCGTGCTGGGTACTGACCATGTGGGCGCGATGTCGGAGCCGCGCCGACGCTTCTCCCGCTCGGGCACGTCCACCCACGTGAAGTGCCCCACGAACGTGAACCCGCCCACCTGCGCACACGCACAAGTCACACGGGGCCCGGCTCCATCTGACGTGGCGTGGCGGGACAAGTCAGAACGCCGGTTGCATATACATACTTAATGGTGAGGTTAATAGGAGCTATCAATAAATTACGCCACGTCAATTTTACTCCAATAATTAAGCGCTATAATTAAATAGCTAAATTAGATATAGAAATAAATTTATTCGACATTAAATTTCCTTTTCATCAGTTCGGACCATCAGTCAGGCAGTCCGAGAGGGTTGCACGATCATTCTCTCGTCATTCTGACCAGATATTTAGATGGACTGAACTGACGCCAGAACTAGCGTGTAACCGAGTTTTGTCACAGAAACCCCTATTGCATATGAAACTGATATCGTTCTGACGTATCACGGCACACCACATTAGATAGGTATTTTTTTAATAATAAATATCTTGATGATCTTCTTTGCTTAATAAAGATGGTTTTATCTTCATAACATCTTGCACATCAGTTTAAAGTTCCTGTGTAATCAGAATCAGTTAATAACGTACTAAATTCTTTTAGCTTTGCCTCCATAGCGTGCGCCAGCGCCGAAATGACACTGCGCATACCAATGCGACCGGAACATGCCGCCCGTGCCCGGAATGATTCTGCGCGTAGCATGAACGGGGCATTCCGCGATGTTTTTTTTTAACAATATCACAATCGAATTAACTATTTTTTTTAGAAAAAAAGAAAGTTTTCTTAGAACTAAAACTAACGGATAATATGGGCCGATGCAGACGGACTGCATTCCGACTGCAACGTAACTGCAAATGCCGACTGCCCATACATTTCAGTCGCAGCTGGCGTGCAGTTTGCGCGCAGTTTTGCCGACTGCAATGCAACTGCAATGGAAAATGTATGGGCAGTCGGCAGCTGGCAGTTAGGCTTGATTTCCTCCTACGCTGACGTTGGTCGCTGACGTCGATCGAGCGTACCGTCGGTCGCGTATGACAAACGCGCGGCCATCAGCGTCGCTGTGCGGTGCCCCATAGAACATTGTGTTTATTCGTACGCGCGACCGACGTCAGCGGTCAGCTTCGCACTGAGCGCGCGATAGTGGTGTATAGCGCGTCAGCGCCGTCAGCGCACCGACGCGCGCGGCGCTTACGAGCGAGACCGACGCCCGCCATCAGCGGCGCGTAGCAATAAATCTGCGGCGGACGTCAGCGTCGCTGTGCGGTGGCCCATAGAGTATTGTGTACATTCGTACGCGCGACCGACGTCAGCGACCGATGTCAGCGTAGGAGGAAATCAAGCCTTACCTTGCAGTTGGAATGCAGTCAGTCTGTATCGTCCCTAACTAAAGTTAAAAAAAATGAGGTACCTTCCATTTTTCTAATTTCTATGGAACTTTTTTTTAATTACATATCTGTTGCCAGCCTAGACTGTGGCAAGCGACATGTGAAAAGTTCCAGAGACTAACGAAAATTACAACCGAATATTCAAATTAACCTTTAGTAACCGTTTGGTAACCAAAATTTCGTAACTGCCAACAGCCACAGCTGGCGTACTGGGTGGTTACGATATTTTGGTTACCAAACGGTACCAAAGGCAAGTTAAGATGCTGATTATTAGTTAGAAATACTCGCTATCTACAAAGCTGGTTATTAAACACTAACGGTAACTATGTTTAGTGAGGTGATCTAGCGAAGTATCAAGCTAGAAGGCTACGTGCAGTTGTCCCGGAAGGTGGAACCCCAGAAAGATAGCAAGAACTGTAGGACATTTCGTCGATGAACCTGCAATCCGCGTAACTAGCTTTTTCCATAAGGTTCAACTTGTAATGAAATAATAGTGAAAATTAGACAAATTAGACCTTATGGAAAAAGCTAGTTACGCAGTATTGCAGTTTCATCGACGATTTTCACTTTAACTGGCGCATTGGCGTGTTTTTTATGAGGAAATTTTGGTGTCTTCTTACTCAGAGAATCACGAGCACTATCTATTTTTAAAAAGAGACTAGCTGACCCCGCAAACGTTGTTTTTCCATAATATCACCTAGGATTATGAAAAATGGCTCCATATCTAAATCCCTAATGATTATTTGTCCTAATGTAATGTTTGTCCTAATGATCGTTTGTCCTAACTCTTTTTATTTAAAATCTATTAATTGTTCTGGATTTTTATAAAACAAACCTAACCTAACCTATAGAGTTCTAGAGGATAATCACAAAAAAGTTCCTGAAAAATTCACGGTTTCCGAGAAAAAAAGTGTTAGGACAAACATTACATTAGGACAAACGATGTTAGGGATTTAGAATGAGACCCTGAGGCTATTGCCTACGACCTATTCTCAGACTTACCGAATATAGAGAAAATGGTTTAATAACAATCGGTCAAGCCGTTTCGGAGGGGTTTGATAACAAACACCGTGACATGAGCTTTTTGTTTATTAGAAAGAAGTGAAGTATTCTACCACACGCAACGACGAAGTGCAGCATTATATTCCTATGGTTCACATTGTCAATATTCAGAAACTTGGGATGGAAGCGCGTCGCAGTCCGTGTCTCCGCCCCGTCTCTTCAGTCTGCTTTGGATAGCGACGCTTCTACATTTAGTATCAAAACTGATTCAAGTGGATCCGCGACTACGACGCGCCCTCGTCCCACGTCTCTTCTGTGAGGCTTGCACCGTAGACGTAAAAGGAACCAAATCCTACCGCATTCAAGTTAGTACCCGTACCAATACTAATGTTATTAGCGAGCTCTGCACCGTCCATTACCCAGTTTTCATCTCATGCACGTTTATTATCCAAATCTCAAAAGCAGTAAATCCATCCATAATCAATTTCTCGGAAACATTAGTTTCATTGTTATTTATGCGTTTAGTTGACTATTCCAGCCATTTTTTTATCGAGGACCATTCCTTCAAGTTTTGACTTAAAAATAATCAATGGAATAGGTACAGTTCGCCCCCCCAGATCATCAGAGCGTCAACTCGAAGTAATTTAGCTTCTCAAATGCCGTCCACGAACCGGAAGACGCAGTTTAGGTAGGTCTACAACAAGATGGAGTAAGGACCTGGTTAAGGTTGGGGAACGTGTATGATGCAGATGGCGCAGGATCGGTCTGCTTGGCGTTTGGTGGAGGCCTATGTTCAGTAGTAGACGCCTTTAGGCTAGTAATGATAGATGACGATGACATAGTTAACTCTGATTCGGGCAGTCCACCCCAGTACACATCAGACTTTGAGGTAATCTATAAGTTTGTTAGCTTAGCACCTTTGTATTTTACACAAGCAAGCAACAACTTCGCATGGTGCGAATCTAGTGTTAAGTTAGTCGTTCGTTGGTTAGATGACGATTAGGCAATTGAGGTCTGTTTCACCACCACCTTTATTCAAGACAAGCAACAGGCACTCCTGGTTACGGCATTTCACAGTGTTAGAGGTCCGAATACAGCAGGTTAGCACAAACGCTTGCTATCTGCAAACGTGTAGTTTCCAACACCATTCTATTCTAGACAAGCGATCGACATCCTCGATCAGTATTTGTGTTAGTCTTCTAACTACATGAGTACAGGATAGCACAATCTCTGTAGCTTTAAGTCCAATAAAGGCTATGCGCGACCACCACCAGTGGATACTCATCATGATTAGATCTAGAAGTGCTGGTGATTAGTATCCTAATTACAGATAGCACAACCTCTGTCTGTAGCTTTAAGTCCACATTGGAAAGGGCTATGCTGACCACCACCAATGGATACTCGTTATGGTTAGATCTAGAAATGCTGGTGGTTAGTATCCTAACTACAGGATTGCATAACCTCTGTAGCTTTAAGTCCACATCGGAAAGGGCTATGCTCGACCACCACCAGAGTTTATTCGTTATGGTTAGATCTAGAAGTGTTGGTGGTTAGTATCCTAGCTACAGGATAGCACAACCTCTGTAACTTTAAGTCCACGTCAGAAAAGGTGCTCGACCATCACCAGTAGATACTCGTTACGGTTAGATTTAGAAGTACTGATGGTTAGTATACAAATTACAGAACCGCTTCTTCTATAAAGTCCGCATGCTAAGGGGTGATGCTTGTCGAGGAGCATCTTTCGAGCAAGGGGTCCTCGTTATGTTTAGATCTGGAAGCTCTGGTAGTTAATATCCTATAGCACAACCTCTGTAGCTTTAAGTCCACATCGGAAAGGGCTATGCTCGACCACCACCAGTGAATACTCGTTATCGTTACATCTAGATGTGCTGATGGTTAGTATCCTAACAACAGGATAGCACAACTTCTGTAGCTTTAAGTCCACATCAGAAAGAGCTATGTTTGACCATCACCAGTGGACACTCGTTACGGTTAGATTTCGAAGTACTGATGGTTAGTATACAAACTACAGAACAGCTTCTTCTGTAAAGTCCGCATGCGAAAGGGTGATGCTTGACGAGGAGCATCTTTCGACCAAGTGGTCCTCGTTATGTTTAGATCTGGAAGCTCTGGTAGTTAATATTCTACAGCACAACCTCTGTAGCTTTAAGTCCACGTCGGAAAGAGCTATGCTGACCACCACCAATGGATAATCGTTATGGTTACATCTAGAAGTGCTGATGGTTAGTATCCTAAGTACAGAACAGCACATCTTCTGTAAACTTCGCATGCGAAAGGGTGATGCTTGACGAGTGGCATTCTTCGACAAAGTGGTCCTCGTTATGGTTACATCTAGAAATGGTAGTTAGTATTGTAACTACAGGATAGCACAACCTCTGCAGCTTTAAGTCCACACCCGAAAAGAGTACGCTTGACTAGCACCAATGGGTACTCCTCATGGTTAGATCCAGAAGTGGTGGTAGTTAGTATTCTAACTACAGGAGAAGACAACCTGATAGAGCGATGCTCGTCTACTCCACCAACGGATACCGGTAATGCTTCAGAAGCATTCTTCCACCAGCGGGTACCGGTCATGCAGAAGCATCGGTCATTCTCGGACCTGGAAGTGCTGGTGGTCAGCGTCCAGCTGGAAGGTGGTCTCGTGTAGGACGTCGATGACGGGCGTGAGCACGGCGTCGCGCTTGTGCCGCAGCCGCTGCAGCAGCGGGCGCAGCCAGTCGGGCTGGCCCTCGCAGTGCGCGTCCAGGAACACGAGCGCGTCCCCCCGCGCCGCGCGCGCGCCCGCCAGCCGCGCCCGCATCAGACCCTGCCTACCACGCAACTTTATTGCCTATTTGCTATTAGAGACTTAAAACAAAATTTAACTCAAGTTGTGTATTATTTAGTATAGATGGCAACACTGCCCTCGCTATTGTTAACTAGTTTTTCTTGCTGTGTTATTGTGCGTTGGAGTTAATTAAAGATTTGGTGAACTAATCCTGCTTTGATTACTAGAAAATCCTATAATCTCAAGTGGTTATGGGCCCAGGATACTCTGGAATTAGAAGTACAGAAGAAATCTGCAAAGAAAAAGTTACAATCGTCGTTGAAAAGTCTTTGGCAAAATAACCTCAAAATGGACGCCGCGCGTTCAATGAATCTTGAAAAATTCGATGGAAATAATTTCCGACAGTGGAAATTTCAAATAAAATGCGCTTTAAAGGCTAAAGGAATTGATATTGCGCAACCAAAACCGGAAATTAACTATAGTGAATGGTCGAAAAATGATGGCATGGCGATGTTTATCATAACGTCTTCAATGGATTTCAAACAAATTACATTGATAGAGAATTGCGAAACTGCAATGGAAATAATGTCGAAGCTTGAATCAATATACGAGCAAAAGAGTGAAATGTGTAAAATGTTGATTCATGAGAAATTTTATCAATACAAAATGTCGCCCGGTGACAGTGTAGCCCAACACATCTCAAAAATAGAAACTTTGGCTAAACAATTAAAAGAAAGTGGTGAGAGTGTCAGTGAAATGGCCATAATAACAAAAATATTAGGAACATTGCCACCAAAGTATAGGTCATTGCGACAGGCCTGGATGTCATTAGATCCAAAGCAACAGACTATTGTTAATTTAACTGCACGTCTGTTAGATGAAGAGGCGAGTTTAGCCTGTGAGGAAGAACAAGAAACAGCTCTCCTTGTTGCTAATAAAGGATGGAAGCCTAAACCTAAACAAAATGAACAAGTGCCGGGTGGTAGCAGCACAAATCAAAATAAAATGACCAAACATAGATATGAATGTTATAATTGTGGAAAAAGGGGTCATTTTTCTAGAGAATGCCGGTACCCAAGAAAATCCAAGTCTACAAAACCTCAACAAGACGATCCAAATATGTTAGCGTTTTATGTGGAGAATAATGCATGTAATAATGAAGAGAATACTTGGATCCTAGATAGTGGAGCTTCCGCCCATATGACCTACAGGAAGGATTTCTTCATGGAACTTTTTGAGTGCAAACAAAAGTCATTGACATTGGGAAATACACAATCAATTGAAGTATCTGGTATTGGCAAAGTATTGATAAAACGGCTTGTCAATGGACAGTGGGAGACTAGTGAGCTTGAAGGAGTTTTATATGTTCCAAGTTTGAGAAGAAACTTATTTTCAGAGGGTGTGATTACACGGAAATCCTATTCTATTGTCAAGAAAGATAAATGTGCCTTGATTTATAAAAACAATAAAGTGGTAATGAGTGCAAATATTACAGAAAATAACTTGTATATGTTGAACATTAGAACAGTGGTTCCAGATACATGTAACTTGGTTCAACATAATCAAAGTGACATTAAAATATGGCATGAAAGGTTAGGACATATTAATTTAAAACAAATTAAGAACATGAGTGCAAACAAAAGTGTTGGGGGTTTAGAAGTGATTGACAATGGGGAACCTAATTTTATTTGTGAAGCTTGTGCATATGGGAAGCAGTGTAAGTTCCCATTTCACAAATCTGAGCGAGGAAAACTACAGCCAGGTGACCTTGTGTATAGCGATGTCTGCGGACCCATGAGCGTCCCTTCAATACAAGGTATGAGATATTTTTTACTGTTCAAAGATGCTGCAACAAGTTACAGGCATGTATATTTTATCAAGAATAAAAGTGATGTCTTGGAAATGTTCAAGAAATATAATGCTATGATTAAAACTAAATTCATGCATAATGTCAGAGTTTTGCATACTGATAATGGAGCTGAGTATGTGAACAAAATGTTTAAAGAATATTTGGACAGAGAAGGGATTGTTCATGAGCGTACAGCCCCATATACGCCTGAACAAAATGGTCGTTCAGAAAGGGAAAATAGAACCATAGTAGAGAGTGCACGTTCTATGCTATATGCCCGAGATGTCCCACTTGAGCTGTGGTGTGAAGCTATTAACTGTGCAGTATATATATTAAATAGAACTTCATCTACACAAACTCCCAATACAACACCTTATGAATTGTGGGAAGGCATTAAACCTCAATTAGGCCATGTAAAGGTGTTTGGTAGTATTGGTTATGTCCATATTCCAGATCAATTAAGAACAAAGTTGGATAAGAAGAGTAGTAAAATGATACTTGTTGGATATGACAATACCAACTATAGAATGTATGACACAAATACAAAGAAAATAAAAATATCAAGAAATGTAATATTTGACGAACATCAGATTTCAATCCCAAGAAAGAATATTGCACAGATTAATATTGGTGATGATATTACTCATAGTGAAACTGAAACAGAAATAGGTCAAGCAGAAGCCATTAATATGGAAAATACTCTAACTATGCATTCACCAACAGGAAGTGAAGACAGCTTGTTGAGTTGTAATAGTGGCAACAGTGATGACCCAACTTATGAACCTTCTCAAGAAATAGAACCAGATAGCTCGGCACGGGTTATAAATTTGAGACCACGAATTAGAAGAAATTTGGAAGCAAATCTTGTGGAGTTGTCATTGCCTCAAACATATGCCGAAGCACTGAATTGTCCACATAAAGATGAATGGTCTAAGGCCATTAAAGAAGAATTATCTGCACATGAAGAAAACAATACGTGGACTCCAGTTAAACAGTCTGGTCAGCGAACCCTTAGCACAAAATGGGTTTTTACTGTGAAGAAAAATGAGAATAATGAAGTTGATCGCTACAAAGCTCGTTTGTGTGCAAGAGGGTTTAATCAGATCAAGGATATTGACTATCAAGAAATATTTTCGCCTACTACCCGTTATGATTCTATTAGAATAATGTTTTCTATTGCTGCAAAATATAATTTAGAGATTCAGCAATTTGACGTTCAAACTGCTTTTTTAAATGGATATCTCGAGGAGGACATTTTTATCGATATACCTGAAGGTTTGATAATGAAAGATGATATTGTATTAAAATTAAATAAATCATTGTATGGTTTGAAGCAGGCATCTCGGTGCTGGAATAAAAGATTTACTGAGTTTTTAACAAAATATGGTTTTGTACAATCTCAAGCTGATAATTGTGTTTATGTTGGTTTTTTTAAGCAGACTAAAGTATTTCTAATAATATATGTTGATGATGCTCTTGTGCTCTCATCAAATGGGAAGATTATTAAAGAAATAATAGAGTATTTAAAACAAGCTTTCAAAATAAAAGAATTAAAATTAAAATATTTTGTTGGCATGCAAATTGAGAGAGTAAGTGATGGTATTTTTATCCATCAAGAAAATTACATAAACCAAATTATCGAGAAGTTTGGCATGAGTGATGCAAATTCAGCTAATACTCCAGCAGATGTCAATGTTATTATTACAAAGAATGTAGATGGAAATGTTGTTAAATTTCCTTACAGAGAAGCTATAGGTTGTTTATTATTTTTAAGTTCTGTTTCAAGGCCTGATATTTCGTTTTCTGTCAATTTATTGAGTAGATATGTAAACAATCCTAGTGAACAACATGTAAATGCTGTCAAACGAGTAATTAGATACCTAATAAACAGTAAAAAATTAGGCATAAAATTTGGAGAAAGTAATGGTCTTGTTGGATACTCAGATTCAGACTATGCAAGTGATGTAGACACTCGCAAATCAACAACAGGATACATTTTTATGATGAATGGAGGACCAATCACATGGTCTAGTCAAAAACAGAAGACCATCGCTCTCTCCACAACAGAGGCAGAATTTGTTGCTGCATGTGAATCCGCCAAGGAAATATTGTGGTTACAACAACTAATGTCAGACTTAGGTGAAAATTATAATTGTATAACATTAAATGTTGATAATCAAAGTGCAATCAAACTGATTAGCAACCCTGTATATCATAAGAGAACAAAGCATGTGGATGTGAAGTATAATTTCATAAGAGAAAAGGTTGAGTTGGGGTTAATTAAAATTAAGTACATTCCAAGTAAAGGTCAATTAGCTGACATATTGACCAAACCGTTACCTACTCAAACTTTTGCCTGTCTGAGAGACCAAATTTTGTATGGTTAATATTTTTTTTTAAATAACTATTTAGAGTTAAATTTTAGTGGGAGTATTAGAGACTTAAAACAAAATTTAACTCAAGTTGTGTATTATTTAGTATAGATGGCAACACTGCCCTCGCTATTGTTAACTAGTTTTTCTTGCTGTGTTATTGTGCGTTGGAGTTAATTAAAGATTTGGTGAACTAATCCTGCTTTGATTACTAGAAAATCCTATAATCTCAAGTTTTGCAAACTGGGTGGTGGGGAACGTCGAATCGATCGCAGCGCGCGATGTGGCAGAAACGTGAAGTAACACCGGAGTGTAGGGATTCGATTTGTAGCATTCGAACATGGCGGATGTAGACAGTAGGTATATAATTTTTATAGTGTTTTATGCGGCGATTAACCTTAATTAACAGTGATCGCAAAATTCTATATTGCTCTCGTGTCTGACATTTATTAATGCGCAAGTTGTCTCCACGTGGTTTCTGGGATTTTACTATCAAGTTGCAAAAACTACAATCACCGTACAACGTCCCTCCCAAAGAGAGCTTACTTTGACACTGGCGAAATTGTCCTAAAATAGGACAGAAGCCATATTTCTAAATAAATAAATAATAACCGGGGTGTCATGGCCCATGGCAAGTGTCAAATTGCTATATTTTCATAGAATTTCCATACTAACATTACTAAAAATTTTTAAGTAAAAACGTTAAACTTCGCGATATGTGTCACGGTACATAAGTGTACACAGTGTTGCAAAGTGTAGAAACAATGTGATGATCAGCTCGGCGCCATTCGGTCCGCGTAGCCGAGCCGATCGACGTCTTTTTTGCTCTTATTGCGTTGACGAAAAAAAAATCCGATCGACTGAAGCCAAATCCAAGCCAAGTCGGCCAAATCCTGTGTTGGCAGGTTCTTGTGTCCGACTGTACCACAAATTCAGTTGGACACAAGAACCTGCCAACACAGGATTTGGCCGACCACTTTTTTAACTGTCCTCAAAAGGTCTCTATCCTATCAATACAAGTTTCATTCTATTTTTCTATGAGTTTTTTTTTGCACCACTTTTTTTTTATTTGCGCAAAATTTGCCAAGTTAAGCCGCGACCGACCAAGAGCAGTTGAAGCTACTAAAAGTCAGCTACCCCTATAGAGTAGGTATTTTCTATTTTTTTATAAGGTAGGGTTTCTTGCAGTCGGCTCCCGGACTATTATGTGTCGTTTATCCGAAATAAATATTTTTGAATTTGAATTATTACTCAATTTTATAGTTGACAACCTAACACACACGTTTTTTATCTCTTAACTTTGACCTATATTTGATTACCGATTTCACTGGCTAAACTAGAAGGTTCACATAGTAATATCAATTTTTAAAGTGTAATCTTAAAGATAATTGTAAATATGTTGTAAACCATAAGGTGCCCGTGGAAATACAGTTTCTAAATTAAAGCACATTTTGCACACCTCACAAACAAACGAAGACACCCCAAAAGCCCAAAAAAAGAGTGAAAAAAACAATGATGAATTTCACACAACACGTTTGACTGTGGTGCATTGATGAGAAAATCTCGAAAATAAGATGATAACTCATTTGTAAAAACCTTACTTACCAACCTCTTATCACAAATAACCATTACTTATTAGTCGACTATTAATATCGACTCCATAGTTCAAAGTTCAGAAATCGAACTTAGTTTTATATGGCCAGGGCCAATTGCATAACAAAATACAAGTAAGCAGTATTACTTAGTCAATTTCAATACAAAATCGCTAATACTATTTACTTGTACTTTGTTATACAATTCGAAAGTATTCGAGCGCACGAACTGACTTACCTATCTGTTTATCGTGTTTATTCTTTTGAGAAATTGCGTAGGGTCTTACTATAGGTATCCTAGGTTTGCCAAGAGGAGTATTATTTACAAGGAACAGCCGGTAGTGCGGGAGCTTTCTAGTATCGTTTTCCGCCCCGTGCAATACGTGTAGACAAGAACCGCATTTTGTGAAAAGCAAGTGCCTCTTGAGCCTTCTAGCTTTCAGTGCTGGAAGTGTCTATCAAACGGCGGTGGGAGTGCGTTCGCCCGCACCTGGAATACGCGTGGGTCCTGCACGCTATAGTAGAAGTTGCCGGAGTCGAGCACGTCTATAATGGGCACGACGACGGCCGTCGATTGGTCCTTCACGCGCTGCAGCAGCGGCCGCAGCCAATCAGGCTGGCCCTCGCAGTGCGCGTCCAGGAATATCAGCACGTCGCCGCCCGCGAACCGCGCGCCCGCCAGCCGCGCGCGCGTCAGCCCTACCCTGCAGCAAGTTCGGCCGTTGGGCGACAGGTGGCGCTTATATCACAACCTGTAGTGCATCTACTAGATGACAGATGGCGTTCTTTTATCGTATGGTTTATTTAGGCCAGATATAACGCTGTTACTTTAATTAACAAAACGTCTGCAGTTTTGTCAATTTTTTTAGTGAATTTTGCTACATCGATGCACTGCACCTAGTTGATAACAGATGGCGTTCTGACCACGCGGTAAATGCGTTAGACCAGAGATGGCGCTGTACGTTTGACTAAAGAAATGCCTGCAGGCTGTTTGTCATTTTGTGATCTACTATTGTTTTTTGTTTATTGGTATAGTGATTTAGCTCGAACTCGATTGGGGCGTCCATTTATCACGTGGTGTTCGAATCACCATTAAGAATTAGATTCACCATGGTAGGAAAATATCATCAGGTGATTTATGAACTTCCCCAAATTCGTCACATAAAAAATGCGTATTAAATAGTAGCAGCGTGCGGTTGGCATTTATTGGAGGTAAAAATGACGCAGTAATTGAGGTGTTTGAACGCGCGCCTGTTAATCCTGCTGTTAAACATGATGGTATACGGATTAGACACCCAAAAAGGCAACCCCAGAGACCCGAATCTAGCCTCACAAACTGCACCCCGATGATATACCATCTAATTCAAATGAAATGAGACAAAATGGAACTAGCTGATCCCCCGAACTCTACAAACCCAATGTTCTAGGCGAATCACCTCGAAATTGACCGCATTAGAGCCGTGTTCGTACTCGAGCGTTTTGGAATCTAGCATGTCGATGATTGGCTTCACTACAGCATGAGGCGCTTGCTTGAGCCGTTGTAGTAGCGGCCGCAGCCAGTCGGAAGAACCCTCGCAGTGGGAGTCCAAGAATACCAATACGTCGCCCGTCGCCACGCGCGCGCCAGTTTGTCGCGCGCGGATCAGACCCGAGCTACCGGACGACAGATGGCGTTGGAATCAATTAGCTAGGTGTTGCGGTAAGTAGTTCGAGGCGACGCCGGTAGATGGCGCTGATGTATCGAGGTTTAACGAACTGCGCTGCGTGCCTGTTGGACCGTGTCGTCATGCCTGTACTTCATTGGAGCGGCATGCAATCTACACTTAGGATTTAATTAAACATACTTCGCCGAAATTACGTTACGGTTTGATGTACAGGCGTTGACTGGAGCTCCGCGGATGATCACGCGAAAGCTTGAGGTAATTTCGACAAATGTCTTGCTACTGATTGAAATAGTACGCAGGCGTTATTAAGCGCTAATCGCTGATCACGGTGTCTTGTATTTCCGCCGTTATGGCGTGTCATATCAACCGAATACGTCGGAATGTAAAATCAGCCGCGGGGTTTCGGTCGAATATTCGGCACAGCGTGTTTCGACACATGACGCAACAACAATCCAACATGGACGCCCGCAATTTCCTCCTGCTGTCGCGAAGTTTCTTGTACCTTTGACGTATAGTATAGGTTAGATATCCAGAGAAAGCGGTCGGGTCGACAATGTTAGGCATAGACGCATTACGCGTCTACGAAATGCGCGTCTTCTACGCACAAAAAATACGTCTTGTAGACTGAAAACGGGTAAGCTAAGCTATAAAAGTAAACGATTATGATGGGCTAGCTTGTGTGTGTGTGTGTGTGTCTCACTGACCGGTCGGGCAGGCGCACGACGCGCACGAGGCCGGGCGGCAGGCGCGTGCGCACGTAGTGGCTGAGCTTGCCGCGCAGCGCCGGCAGCGTGGAGTTGTCGTCCACCAGGATGATCTCCTTCAGGTACACGAACTCCGACGCGGGGTCCTGGCCGCGGTAGCCTGCACACCATGCAGAGGTTAGAGATGTTAGACACGTTGCACGTTCATTCTGGCGTCAGTTCAGTCCATCAGTGGCGGGACGTGAAAATTTTTGCAAGTAAAGCCGGAGCAAAAACCTAAAAACTCCAGTTATCCTTTACGTGCAAGTGCAGTAAAGGAAGAGAAGTGTTTGGTAACTTCGAAAGTATAGCCAATCCGGGGGGAATCGGGTTGTTAGTACCCTTGGCCGCTGCAGTCCATCATCCTGGTCAGAATGACGAGAGAATTATCGTGTAACCCTCTTGGAAGTCTTGGACTGATGGACTGATGGCCGGACTGATGAAAATTCATTAGTTTAAATGATGTTCGTCAATACGTTGTGAATGATAGAAAAGCAGAATGATGGACTGAACGGGCGCCAGAATGAACGTGTGACCGATATTTTAAGTAACTCGTTCTATCGGAATCGGAGTCGGAGTCGATGGCGGACGCGGAGGCAGAAAAGAGATATGTAAAGGACAGGTCAAATAAAAAAATACAAAGCAAACATGTTTTAACCTAATTAATTTCAGTGAAAGGGAGGTTGTCCGCGCGACATGTATTTTTTCGTACGCGCTGGCTGATCAGGGGGACTAGGGAATTATTGCCGGCAACGCGAGGGGCAGCGGCAGGGGCTGAATGTAAATGTAGTATTACACGTAGCAGGAGCAGCCATAGCTACGACCAGCACTCACCCAGCTTGGCGGGGTCAGCGGGGCTGGCCTGGCGGTGCCACGGGACTGTTCGCGGCACCACAGAGGCTCGTTGTGGAGGATGCTGCCTTTGCACGTGGCGTGGCAGTGAGCACTCACCCAGTTTGGCGGGGTCAGCGGGGCTGGCCTGGCGGTGCCACGGGACTGCTCGCGGCACCAGAGGCTCGTTGTGGAGGATGCTGCCTTTGCACGTGGCGTGGCAGTGAGCACTCACCCAGTTTGGCGGGGTCAGCGGGGCTGGCCTGGCGGTGCCACGGGACTGTTCGCTGCACCACAGAGGCTCGTTGTGGAGGATGCTGCCTTTGCACGTGGCGTGGCAGTGAGCACTCACCCAGTTTGGCGGGGTCAGCGGGGCTGGCCTGGCGGTGCCACGGGACTGTTCGCTGCACCACAGAGGCTCGTTGTGGAGGATGCTGCCTTTGCACGTGGCAGTGAGCACTCACCCAGCTTGGCGGGGTCGGCGGGGCTGGCCTGGCGGTGCCACGGGACTGTTCGCGGCACCACAGAGGCTCGTTGTGGAGGATGCTGCCTTTGCACGTGGCAGTGAGCACTCACCCAGCTTGGCGGGGTCGGCGGGGCTGGCCTGGCGGTGCCACGGGCGGTCGCGGCGCGCGGTGTTGAGCACGCTCCACACGGTGCGCAGCACGACGGAGTACGGCTCGTTGTGGAAGATGATGATGACGGAGGCCGACGGCAGCTCCGCGTCATACGTCACGCGCTTGCACGCCGGGTTGCGGTGGTCTGCAGACAGACAGATGCCGTTAGGCTATGCATCCTCCAGACTCCTTTCCTTACTATAGTATTTCAGGGACTCTACCCACCTTGTTGTCACGCGCCCACGTGGCTGAAACACGAGGACCTCACTCTTGGGCACATTGTAGTACAATACGTTTACTTTTAGTTTACCACTGACAGATGGCATGCCTTCATTTCATTTCCAACTTTAACACAATACAAATAAAGTAGCTATTACAAAATCTGCAAACGTGGGTAACAGTATTCTAAAATTGGCTTTATTTGTAGGTCGTTAAAGTTGAATATGAAATGAAGGCAAAAGGTCAGTGGTAAACTTTATGTAATTTTACTGTACCTGAGCGCCTAAGCCCATGAGCACCGGTGTACCTCTCGCTCTTACACAGCAGTGTATTAATGGCACATGTAGAGGGCCCCGGCAACACCATGTCGTCAACGTAAACAATGTTGTTTACAATTTTTCCGGCCACACAACATCAGACTCTGGTACCGCTGTGGTCCTTCATCAGTGCATTCACGTACAGGTTGAAGAGTCGAGGTAACAGAGGGTGATCTCTCCCCCCTGTCTCACTCCACGCTCCAACAATACGCATCGGACACTGCATCCTAGCAGTTCTCAGTGCGAAAAAAAGGTACGGACAATATGCGGTATAGCACAGGAGACCCTGATGCGAGGATAAAAAGGTAAGTTTAAGAGTAAGAATAAATTTTCTCCTAGTTCATCTTTCTTTCGTGCCTACAAATGGTATCGTCAATACGCGAATGACCAGTAAAATAATCAAAACATTCTGTTCATTGCGGCTATTGGTCCTATCGATCATAGCAAGGTACAAATGTACATATTTACACAGAAACATGTCCATGAAAATATTGATTACGCAAAATAAATGATAGATGTCATTACACACATTATTCCCATTAAGTACTATTTAGTTATTAAGAACTTTTACTTTTTATGTTATTCTTGCATTCTAACGCATGACTGTACTATATGCTGGAAGAGCGAGGCTTCCTGACACAGGTACACTATACCTAATAGGAAGTCTCGACCATTTTGTATTTACCACCTAAGTTGGAATGAAATAAATAATTTATTATTATTATCTATATATATAAAATTCTAAACTGACTGACTGACTGACTGACTGACTGTTGATATATCAACGCACAGCCCAAACCACTGGACCTAGAGACTTGAAATTTTGCACATAGATTCCTTATACAATGTAGGCATCCACTAAGGAAGGATTTTCGGGAATTCCCACGGGAACGGGAAAAAACGGGATTTATAGATTCGATTCCGAGTGACCGTATCTCAGTAACTATAATAACTAGACTCTTCTCTCTTTGAAATTTGATACACAAGTAGGTATTACAATAATGAAAACATCGATTTCAGGATTTTTCAAAATTCTCACGGGATAAGGAATAAACGGGATTTATATATTCAGTTCAACGGAATCCTATGAACTATAATTACTAGACTCTTCAAATTTGGCATAGAAGTAGGTAATTGTAATAGTAAAAAACAGTTTTAAGGATTTTTGGAAATTCCCACGGGATAAAGAAAAAACGGGATATTTCGTTTTACTGGTCGTAGAAAGCTGAAATTCGGCATGAAGGTTGCTTGGAGAGTGTAGAGGAGCATTAAGAGAGGAATTTCTAAAATTCCCACGGGAACGGGAAAAAACGGGATTTATATATTCGATTCCGAGTGACCCTATCTCAGTAACTATAATAACTAGACTCTTCAAATTTGATATACAAATAGGTATTACATTAGTTAAAATATTACAATCAGGATTTTTCAAAATTCCCACGGGATAAGAAAAAAACCGGATTTATATATTCAGTTCAACGGAATCCTATGAACCATAATTACTAGACTCTTCAAATTTGGCATAGAAGTAGGTAATTATAATAGTGAAAAACTGTTTCAAGGATTTTCGGAAATTCCCACGGGATAAGGAAAAAACGAGATTTTTCGTTTTCTGGTCGTAGAAAGCTGAAATTCGGCATGTAGGTTGCTTGGGGAGTGTAGAGGAGCCTTGAGAGAAGACTTTCCAAAATTCCCACGGGAACGGGAAAAAACGGGATTTATCGTTCTACTGGTCGTAGAAAGTTGAAATTCGGCATGTAGGTTGCTTGGGGAGTGTAAAGGAGCATTGAGAGAGGACTTTTCAAAATTCCCACGGGAACGGGAAAAAACGGGATTTTTCGTCTTACTGGTCGTAGAAAGTTGAAATTCGGCATGTAGGTTGCTCGGGGAGTTTAGAGGAGCATTAAGAGAGGACTTTCCAAAATTCCCACGGGAACGGGAAAAACGGGATTTTTCGTTTAACTGGTCGTAGAAAGTTGAAATTCGGCATGAAGGTTGCGGGAGTGTAGAGGAGCATTGAGAGAGGACTTTCCAAAATTCCCACAGGAACGGGAAAAAACGGGACTTTTCGTTTTACTGGTCATAGAAAGCTGAAATTTGGCATGTAGGTTGCATGGAGAGTGTAGAGGAGAATTAAGAGAGGATTTTCCAAAATTCCCACGGGTACGGGAAAAAACGGGATTTTTCGTTTTACTGGTTGTAGAAAGCTAAAATTCGGCATGTAGGTTGCTTAGGGAGTGTAGAGGAGGATTGAGAGAGGGCTTTCCAAAATTCCCACGGGAACGGGAAAAAACGGGACTTTTTGTTTTACTGGTCGTAGAAAGCTGAAACTCGGCATGTAGGTTTTTTGGGAGTGTAGAGGAGCATTGAGAGAGGACTTTTCAAAGTTCCCACGGGAAAGGGAAAAACGGGATTTTTCGTTTTACTGGTCATAGAAAGCTGAAATTTGGCAAGTGGGTTCCTTGGGGAGTGTTGAGGAGGATTAAGAGAGGGATTTCCAAAATTCCCACTGGAACGGGAAAAAACGGGACTTTATGTTTTACTGGCCGTAGAAAGCTGAAATTCAGCATGTAGGTTGTTTGGGGAGTGTAGAGTAGCACTGAGAGAGGACTTTCCAAAATTCCCACGGGAACGGGAAAAACGGGATCTTTCGTTTTACTGGTCATAGAAAGCTGAAATTTGGCAGGTGAGTTCCTTGGGGAGTGTAGGGGAGCATTAAGAAAACATTTCCCGAAATTCTTACGGGAACGGGAAAAAACGGGATTTTGCGTTTTACTGGTTGTAAAAAGCTAAAATAAGTAATAAGTATAAGTATTGTAAGTTTATACTGTAAATAGGCCGCAAAGGGCTCTTTAACCGACTTCTAAAAAAGGAGGAGGTTATGCATTCCACCTTATGTATTTTTTTATGTAGGTATGTTCACCGATTTCTTGGTCAATTGTGGACCTGCTTGCTTGCTTGCCTGTATGCTTGCTTGCTTTATATCTTGGTTCTTTGGAATACTCATGGTACACGCGAGCGAAGCCGCGGGCAAAAGCTAGTCTATATATATAAAAGAAGAAACTGACTGACTGACTGACTGACTGACTGACATATCAACGCACAGCCCAAACCACTGGGCCTAGAGATTCCAAATTTGGCATGTAGGTTCCTTATAAGGTCTAGGGGTGCACTAAGAAAGGATTTTTTAAAATTCACTCCCTAAAGGGGTGAAAAGGGGGTCCAAAGTTTGTATGGGGAAACAAGATTAGTTCGACTATTTTATTCGAAACTTTACAGAAGTACTCCTAATGGTAAATGAGTAAACACGTGTTTCAGGTTTTTTGAGAATTCAACCCCTAAAAGGGGGGAAAGGGGTAACAAAGTCTGAAAATCAACATGGGTGTTGTTTCTATGGTTTATCGGGTCGCTGGTTATGAAAACAACAACGGTTTTAAAATCCGACGTGGCGGACGTAAAAAACCATCTCCCTGGATGGGGTGCGATGGGGTTGAAATGTCTAAATAAACTAAATGACTGTTGATATATCAACGCACAGCCCAAACCACTGGATCTAGAGACTTGAAATTTTGCACATAGATACCTTATACAATGTGCCTACATGTGGGGTTTGGGCTGTGCGTTGTAAAGAAGGAACCACAAGGAAGGATTTTTGGGAATTCCCACGGGAACGGGAAAAAACGGGATTTATAAATTCGATTCCGAGTGACCCTATCTCAGTAACTATAATAACTAGACTCTTCAAATTTGATACACAAGTAGGTATTATATTAGTAAAAACATTAATTTCAGGATTTTTCAAAATTCCCACGGGATAAGGAAAAAACGGGATTTATATATTCAGTTCAACGGGATCCTATGAACTATAATTACTAGACTCTTCAAGTTTGACATAGAAGTAGATAATTATAATAGTAAAAAACTGTTTTAAGGATTTTCGGAAATTCCCACGGGATAAGGAAAACACGGGATTTTTCGTTTTACTGGTCGTAGAAAGCTGAAATTCGGCATGTAGGTTGCTTGGGGAGTGTAGGAGAGGATTGAGAGAGGACTTTCCAAAATTCCCACGGGAACGGGAGAAAACGGGATCTTTCATTTTACTGGTCGTAGAAAGCTGAAATTCAGCATGTAGGTTTGCGTGGGGAGTGTAGAGAGAAGCATTGAGAGAGGACTTTCCAAAATTCCCAGGGGAACGGGAAAAACGGGATTTTTCGTTTTACTGGTCGCAGAAAGCTGAAATTCGGCATGTAGGTTGTTTGAACAGTGCAGAGGAGCATTGAGAGAGAACTTTCCAAAATTCCCACGGGAACGGGAAAAACGGGATTTTTCGTTTTACTGGTCATAGAAAGCTGAAATTTGGCAAGTGGGTTCCTTGGGGAGTGTAGGGGAGCATTAAGAAAGCATTTCCCGAAATTCTTACGGGAACGGGAAAAAACGGGATTTTGCGTTGTACTGGTTGTAGAAAGCTAAAATTTCAAAATTCATAAGTTTATACTGTGAGTAGGCCGCAAAGGGCTCTTTAACCGACTTCAAAAAAAGGAGGAGGTATGTTCACCGATTTCTCGGTCAATTGTGGACCGATTATGAAAATTATTTTTTTATTCGTAAGAATATAATATAGGTACTCCTAAGATGATCCCATTGTCACCAAATCAGGATCTGATGACGGGATCTCAGGGAATTCGAGGGCAACCCTCAAATTTTGTAGACACACATTACGTTTTTCATATATTTTCTCAAGCTGTTTAAGTGTTTGCGTCTGGTAGACATCATCTCATGTTGATGAGCTGATGATGTAAGGTAAAACTCCTTAACGGTTAGGAGTTGAGGAAATTTTTTCAAATATTATAGGTACGTATAGACTAATAGTTGTATTCTTTCAGGTTATCCAGGTGAGCTGATGATGGAAGGTTAAACTCCTTAACGGTTAGGAGTTATAGGAAGTTTCTTTAAATATCATATGCACGTATAGACCTTTAGTTGTATTCTTTCTGGTTATTCAGATGAGCTGATGATGGAAGGTATAACTTTTTAACGGTTAGGTCACACAACACTTTAACAAAATACTATATATAATATGTATAATATCAATGCTAAGTAGGTACATATCGCTTCCAGTTACTCAAGTTTCCGTAGAAGGTAAGAAAACATTGAATTATACCTAATGCAGGACAGGGGATAGTAATAATAGGTTTTATATTATTAACAAGCCTGGTTATTTTAGTGCCCGCTTCCGAATTAGCGAAAAACATTGTACAAAAATATAAAGAAATACTGTAAAGGACCGTATCTACCTGTAGTCGGGCTTGCTTGCACGCTTGCTTGCACGCTTACTTGCACGCTTTCTTGCACGCTTGCTTGCTTGCGTGCATGCATGCTTGCTTGCATCTTGCTTGCATGCTTGCTGGCATGCTTGCATGCTTGCTTACTTGCCTGTATGCTTGCTTGCTTGATATCTTGGTTCTTTGGAATACTCTTGGTACACGCGAGCGAAGCCGCGGGCAAAAGCTAGTTTATTATATTATTAGATCGCTCCAGGGATTATTCTCTGTATTTTATATTGTTTTATTTTGCTATTTTAAGTGTTAAACCAATAAGCCACGTTCCTCACAGTCATCGATTGTGTTAAGACGCTTGCTGTGTTTGCCTGTTATTGGATTACCTTTCTTTTATTATTATAAACGCATTGTTCTTTTGTTTATTTTATAGTATTGTACCTGTAGGCGAACCAAAATAAATAAATAAGTACCCTGACTGTACATCTTCAAGCAGAGGGACGTGGGTTCGAGTCCGGATTCGCACCTCTGAGTATTTCGGAATTTATGTGCGAAATTGAGATGAGCTTGACGGTTTAGGAGAACAAGGAGAGGCACTGTAGTGCTAGTGCTTTGACGGGTAATATACGTCGGTAATCGCGATTCACGGTGTTTACTGTTAGTCACGCATTTCACGAGCTCTGATGAAATTTGAATACGCGAATGTCAGGTTTCTGTTGCTGCATATTGCGTGCATTTGTAACTGGAATTATTTGAAGTTTTTGTCGCACGTTCACTGCCTCGCATCATGTGAAAAATATACAGACGGTTGAGAACTTCATGGCACGCGACTCGTCGCTAGAAGTGGTTCTGCTGCAGTGCGGAGATACCTAAAGCCAAATTTAGACCAGCAACAAAAATTGTGCAAGATGCATTACATTGAAAAGCCGTGGTGGCCTAGTGGTTTGATCAATAGTCTCTCAAGCAGAGGGTCGTGAGTTCGAGTCCGGGCTCGCGCCTCTGCGTTTTTCGGAATTTATGTGCGAAATTAAATTTTTAATTTACCATGAGCTTTAGGGTGAAGGAAAACATCGTGAGGAAACCTGCATACAACTGATAATTCAATGGTTCTGAAGTTTTCAATTCGCACTAGGCCCGCGTGGGAACTATAGTCCAAGCTCATTCTGGGAGTAGGCCTGTGGCCTGCAGTGGGACGTAAATAGGCTGGGATGATGATGATGAAGGCGAACAAGTTTGAAGTGGTCAATCAAGCGCCGCTATGTAATGCAACTAGCACGTTTTTTCTTGCAGGTGTAAAGCTGGGCTTACTCATAAATCAGGAGTGGCCACCCAGCCCCGGATCTAAGGGGGGTTGAGACAAATAATATTATTTCGAAATATCAAACAAGTGAGGGAGGGGACGCCACTACCAAGTTTTTGCCCCGGTTCGAACAAATCGTAGATCCGGGGCTGTGGCCACCTACATTAGAACTAAGATCTACAGTCTTCATCACCTCAGCCTATCACACTAAACGTCCCACTGCACGGCACAGGACCCCTCTCAGAGGGAAAAGCCTTGGGGCGTAATTCAGGTGTATACAGGTTTCCTGTACGAAAAGCTCATGGAAAATTTCAAATGTAATTTCGCACGTTAATTCCGAAAAACTCAGAGGTGCGATCCTGGGTTTGAACCAACGTCCCTCTGCTTGAGAGGCCATAGGTCAAACCACTAGGCCACCACGGCTTGTATTCTCTGTCATCATCATCATTTCAGTCGAAAGACGTCCACTGCTGAACATAGGCCTCCCCCAAGGCTCGCCAAACAGATCGGTCCCACGCCATACGCATTAACTATGTCGTCGTTCCATCTTGTTGGAGGCCTACCTCTTAGGTGTTCTCTGTACGACAGATAAACCTCAAAATGCAGTACCTATTTTGTAACACACGCGGCATGCCTAATGGGACCATGAAGCAATTATATCAACTACTTTAGAATTCGATACACTTCATTATCACTATTATTGCTGAATTTCAACCAGATAAAACGTTGGTAAATAAAAAATAAAAAATAAAATAAAATTTATTGGAAACGGTGAAAATACAGATTTCATAAATTAAATTTTGCACAGGAACAGTTTCACCGTACTTAATTTTTATACAGATAGTGGTTACCCGTGTCACCTACACTAGGCCACGCCTGTCCCGTAGGATGACACAAAATGAATGATCATGATGAAAATAAATGCTACTTAATTACAAATTTTTACTTATTTTAATCCAAAAGTTTAAGTGAATAGAAAAAGATAATGGATGCGGGCCCGTGCGTGCGTGTTTGCGTGTGTGTGTGTGTGTGTGCGTGTGCGTGTGTGTATGTGTGTGTGTGTGTGTGTATCATAAAAGCAAGTTCTCCGTTTCATTGTAATCTATAGTGCTCAACCAATTTTTAACTTTGAATTTAACCTCTCTTGGTGGACAAGCCTTAATATTACAATGCTGGTTAACTCCCTTATATATGTGTAAGCAGACGTAGGCTCCCAGTCTCTTTGCATATCAAAATTGTCTCATTCCTAAAATGAACAATTATTATTATTAGCCTATTCTGTCCCACTGCTGTGGAAACGTTGGGGGAGGCATTTGCTCAGCACTGGGACAGAAAATTAACAAATGTCATAATAACTTTGACTTAATACCTCTCATGTCCGATATGCCTAAATATTGAAATGTGCACTTCCTTAAAATACCTACACCTACATTTCAAAATAACTTAAACTGAAAACTTCACAAAGGCAAAGAAAAAAGTTAGGCATTCGGGAAGTTAGGTATTTTGACACTAATAAGTCCTTTTGAAATCTAGGAGTATTGGTAAACGGGTAAAATGAAATTGAGACGTAAAGAGCCCTACTCGTAGCTTTGACGGCCTCGTAGCTAAGCTCTGCACAGCACATCTCTGTAGGCTTATTGTCTAACGCTTCTGACGCTTGCCTTCGCAATCACTAATTCTTTCTGTCAAACGGTATAATATGATGACAGAAAGAGATGGTGAAAGCGAAAGCAAGCGTCAGAAGCGTTAGACAATACGGCAACTGGTGGACGGTATCCAAATGTTTGAACGCATCAAATGCGGTCGTGAGGGTTCACGATTTACTCCGATGTTATCAATCTTACGCTTACGCATTAGCCTCAGTAGTAAAGTGCATTGATAAGAGCGCCATTTCATGCACCGCGATATTCGCAATGCCGACACGCCGTATCATTACCGGCGATTGCTGATAACGGAACATTTCTTTATTAAGCAGAATTTTTAAAGTCCAGTTGGGCCAGGAGGAAAATCAACGAGATGCTTTACATTGCGGCCTTCGGTTGACCGCTTCAGAATCGTTCTCTTTACGGCCGCGCAATGGAGGCGTGTTCCTAAGATTCGGCTATCTGCATACCAAACAGCCAAATCCGTCGTCAAATCGTCGTCGTCGTCGTCGTCGTCATATCGAGTTGTTTATCTCAAATGTGCACAAAGATACGACTGCAGAGGACATTAGCGAATACATACTTGAAACAACGCAATTACGAGTGACCTTAGAAAAAGTATCGATGAAAAGGCAAAAAAGGCATAACGCATATAAACTTAGTGTGCCTTCCTACACGTTGAGATTGTTTTTGGACGACAACTTATGGCCTAACGGCATATCTTTTAGGAAGTTTATTCATTTTAGACCTAAGCCTAAAGAAGATACTCCGACTTTGATAAATGGATAGGTCAAATGATTGTAATAAAGTGCAGGACACTGTGTTAGTGTCCTACAATTGTAAATCCATCAAGCGATCGGTCGACGATATAAGGTCACTCTGTAAAATGGCCGATATCATAGCTATTCAAGAAACATGGCTTTTACCGACGGACTTAACTTATCTCACGTCCATTGATGAAGAATTTGGCAGTACAGGGACATCTGCGGTCGATACAGCTAAGGGTATGCTGTTAGGGAGACCGCATGGTGGAGTAGCCCTTCTGTGGCGCAAAAGTGTTTTTTCGTGCGTTTCGGTTGTGCCGTGCGTTAACCCACGTATTGCCGCAATTGAAGTGTCTATGTGCGATAAGACCGTGTTGATCATGACAGTTTATATGCCGGTTAACTGTATTGATAATTTAACTGAGTTCACTGATTGCCTAGGTCAGTTGAATGCAATTGCCGAAGACAGTAGAACTGAAAATATAATAATTTTAGGGGATTTTAACTCCCATCCAAATGAGCTATTTTTTAACGAGCTAGCTAGTTTTAGCGACGAGCAAAAGTGGATATGTGCCGACGTAAAAAAGTTAAGTATGGACTCTGAGACATTCACTTTTATTAGTGATGCACATGGGTGCAAGAGATGGTTAGACCACAGCATAGTCACACAATCAGCATGGTCACTAGTAAATAAAGTTTACGTTAAATACGATGTTTACAGTTCTGATCACTTTCCTTTGTTCTTGCATTGTAGATTTAATGTTAGTCAACATAAAGTTGTTTATCGCTCGCCTGAGACTGACAATATACGTTGGGGAGTAAGGTCGCCGGAACAAGTAAAAAACTATTGTAACTTATGTAATAATGGTTTAAGAAATATCGACATGCCAGTAGATTTGATTAAATGTTGCGGATATTTTTGTAATGAGCCTCATCATAAGAGCCTAATAAATGACTTATATGAAAACATTGTTTCTTGTTTATGTTTTGCTTCAAATAGTACCTACTGTTCTGGTAAACACCGGCATGGAAAGTGTGTGGCGGGCTGGAATCGACACGTGCGGAGTGCTCACGGGGAGGCTAGGTCAAAGTTTAGGCTGTGGGAGAAGCACGGGTGTCCATCATCGGGTCAGCTATTTGAGGAAATGGTTAAGGCGAAAAAGATTTTTAAAGGTAAACTTAAATGGTGCCAAAATCATCAAGACCAAATAATAATGGACAAACTTGCTTCTCACCACTCCAGTTCCGATTTTGGTAACTTTTGGAAGAGTACTAACAAGTTAAATGTGTCACATGGTGTGCCAGTGAGCGTGGGTGGCGTGTCTGGGGCACAGGATATTGCTAATATCTTTAAAGATTGTTTCACTGTTAAGTCTCCTCTGGGCCCTGCGCAACCTGGCACTAAGGATGAGCGCCGTAGTGGGCCGGTTCCTACCCTGATTAAAGCGCAGGACATTCGTGTTGCGCTAAGAAAAATGAAGAAAGGGAAATCACCGGGCCATGACGGGCTTAGTATTGAGCATTTAAAATACGCCGGGGTGCATTTGTCCAGAGTATTGGCTTTACTATATAACCTGTGTCTGGGTCATTCCTACCTGCCGCCGTCGCTTATGCGCACATTGGTGGTGCCTATAGTTAAAAATAGGACGGGTGACGTGTCAGACAAGTCGAACTATCGACCAATTTCGTTGGCAACTATAGTGGCAAAGGTGCTTGACAGTGTGCTCAACACACATCTAGACAAGTACGTTCGATTGCACGATGCCCAGTTCGGATTCCGGCCTGGGTTATCTACTGAAAGCGCAATTACCGTGTTGAAGCATACTGTCAGGTACTACACCGACAGGAAGACGTCGGTATTTGGCTGTTTCCTCGATCTCTCAAAGGCGTTCGACTTGGTCTCATACGATATCCTGTGGGATAAGTTGGAGGCGGCCGGAGTACCACTTGACCTATTGACCATTTTTCAGCATTGGTATGGTAATCAAGTCAATGTTGTGAGGTGGGCGAATTCACTGTCTTCACCATATGTGCTCCAGTGCGGTGTGAGGCAGGGGGGGCTGACTTCGCCTAGGCTATTCAATTTATACATGAATGCGCTGATCGAGGAGCTAAGCGGTGCTCATGTGGGCTGTTCTATAGACGGGATTAACCACAATAACATAAGCTACGCTGACGACATGGCACTCTTAGCCCCATCGAGAGGTGCGCTGAATGAATTGATTAGAATATGTGAAAAATATGCTGCCTCACATGGGCTTGTGTACAATGTTGGGAAGACAGTTTACATGATATTTCGGGCTCAGGGTGTGGAGGCCCCGGACGTGTCACTCCCTGTTTTATTAAACAGAGCCCCAGTTGCTAGAGTAAATCAGTTTAAATACTTGGGCCACTGTTTGACTGATAACTTGAAAGATGATGCGGATGTTGAACGGGAGCGCAGGGCGCTGGCGGTCCGGGCGAACATGCTGGCCCGCAGATTTGCTCGGTGTACAGAGGCAGTCAAAATTACGCTCTTTAGAGCATACTGCACTTCTCTGTACTCAGGAGCTTTGTGGACTGTCTGTTCGCAGCGTTCCCTCAGCTCTCTGCGCGTCCAGTACAACGACGCCTTCAGGGCACTGTTGGGGCTGCCACGTTTCTGCAGCGCCTCCGCCATGTTCGCGGAAGCGCGAGTGGACAATTTCACTGCCGTCTTGCGGAAAAAAATGGCGTCCCTTTTAATTAGGATACGTGGCAGCCCAAATAGTCTCCTGAAGACTTTAGCTGTAAGAAATGAGTGCTCAATAATGCAACATTTAATTAAAAATACCCTTTCTCTTGCTAGCTATAAGTACTAACATAGTTCTAAGGAAAATACTAACAAAATATGGATCATGTTGTCTGAATAAATAATGATTATTATTATTATTATTATATCAACATGAAAGAGTACCATAAGCCAAAAATATGGTCTACCTCCCTACGGTTGAAGTTCATTTGCACATCACAATACAACGAGGTCGATTTTCGCTTGAAATAATTGGGTGACAGTGACTAAAGACTTCACTCAGTTTGAAAAGTCAACCTTAATGATATTTAGAAGTCACAGAAACTTTTGTCAAAACTGGTAGACCACTTTCTTGGCTGACCGTACCAAACATAAACACACTGTCATTGTAAAAGGTCCGTAGCAGAATGTCTAAATCAAACATCCTAAATACGATATTTCTAAAGATAGAACTCGCAATGTCTAATGTGCGAAATTCTTAAAGATGCATGCCCTAATGCACTTTAAAACGAATGTTCTCAAATAATTTATTGAATCAGGCGTTACTTTGCGGAGGTCCATATTAATGAACTAAAACAATTACTTTGCTCACCCGCGACCTAGGTCGCGGGTGAGCAAAGTAATTGTTTTAGTTCATTGAATGTTCTCATTTTCGAAAATCAATATTCCTTTGTACAAAATGCCTAACTCTCCACTTATAAAGTTGTATCCGTTGTGTCATAATCGGTCTTTCTTCCCAGCAACTGTGGTTGAGATTTTCAGCTTAACGTAGGACAAATGTCGTTCGAAATTTCGCACTTTATACATTTTAAAAAACTTAGGTTAACTGGACGTAGGAAAAATAGCGTTAGAATTTTCATGCACTAGCAGTAACATTAGAAATTTTAAGAGTAGGTCAATTGACCGTAGGCGATGCATCTTTAGGAATTTCGTACAATAGAAATTTTAATTTTTGATGTTTTATTTGTTTTAATTTTAGAAATATTGCTACGGAACCTATACATATAAATACATATTAGTAGGATTTCCGTTGGATTTGTCTTTAGATCGAGAACACAGTTTTAATACGGTGCACGGTGCATCTGTTCTGTGTGTACTTAGATTAGGTAACCATGTGTACCAATTAAACAAAAGGGACTCGCCCACCCAGGCTCCCGCCATACCACGGTCCTACAAGAACATAATAATATGCGAGCATCAGAAGGTGCACACTTAGTCAAATAAGGCTTAAGAACAGGCAAAACCGGTTAAAACAACAATAAAATTGTCAGGGAATGCAATGTTTACGATGTTCGAATCGTACATACCATCAGCCAAAAATATGGTCTACATTTGTACATCATAAATGTCATAATACAACGAGGTCGATTTTCCCTTGCAATAATATTATGACAGTGACAAAAGAAATTCACTCGGTTAGAAAAGTCAACCACTCACAGAAACTTTTGTCAAAACTGGTAGACCACTTTCTTGGCTGACCGTACTAATCTTTCTGAACTAATAATATAAATTAGCCTTTTCCCACGACTTCGTCCGCGTAGCGTTCGTCTATCGCTATCCCGCGGGAACTATGCAATTTTCCGGGATAAAAACTATCCTATGTCCTTCCCAAGGTCTCATACTACGAGTATCTCCATACGAATTTTCATCTAAATCGGTTCGACGGCTTAAGCGTGAAAAGGTAACAGACAGACAGACCGACACACTTTCGCATTTATGTATAATATTAGTATGGATGTGAAGTATGGATGTGAAGTATGGATGTGAAGTATGGATGTTAATCCATGTGTGTGTAATAGATTTAACTATTTGTGTGTGGAATTTCATCAGAACCCGTCAAACCGTGCGTGTGTGTGCGTGTATGTATGTTCGTGTATGTGTTTGATACTCCTTGACGCTAAAACGGCTGGACGGATTTAAATGAAAATTGGTATGCTGATAGCTGGATAACGCGGGACGATTAAAATATCAACAGTTATATCTAGAGGCATGAAATTTGCGATGATTCTTCATGAAACATAAATGAAAAAACTACGTAACTTTTGTGAATTTCGACTTTGAAGTAAAACTACAGGCCTAACGCTTAACTGAGTCTGTTCCTGAGGTATGGGAGCGGTACGGGAGGGGGACAAGACAAGTGACGCCCGCGGGGGTGTGTTTACGGAACGTCAAACGAAGTGTACGAGCTTCATTCAGTCGGGCGTCACTTGTCACCCCTCCCGTACCGCTCCTATACCTCAGGAACAGAGTCGGTTAAGCGTTAGACCTGTAGCGTGAGACACAGATGTAATTACTACAATAAGAAACACGACACTCGATTCGCTTCAACTCGGCTGCCAGATCAGTTTTCGCGAGCGCAGCCGTGGATGAAGGCATGTTTCTAATATTATCAATTCTCTTTTTGATTCCAAGAGAATTCCAGCGCCCGCGCCGGATGGAAGGCTGTATCACGGCTAGGGTTGCCATCTCTAATAAAATAAATAATCAAAAAGCCAAACTTGCCCATCATAAAATCCGGACCTTTTGGTCACAAAGACATTATAAAAAAATTAAGGATTTTGGACAAAAATATTGAATAAAACATTTAAAAGTCAGACTTTTGAATTCCAAAGCCGGATGCTAAATAAAGGGATTTTGGAGTGTGTGTGTGTGTGTGTCCGTGCGGTGCGGGCGGGGGCGGTGTGGCAAGACTGAGCTAGGCCGTGCACGGGTGCAGCGCGATAGTAATAAAAAGCCTGACAAAAGCCGGACGCAGTCAAATTTGGCCGGACAAGAGGTCAAAAAGCCTAAGACTGTCCGGCTTTATCCGGACGGACGGCAACCCTAATCACGGCCATTAGGAACCTGTTCGTGATTTATATGGCTCAAGATGACTTCATCCACAGGCCCATTTCGTCACCTTTTTAAATCGTCCACAGTGCCATGTTGTCAGCCTCCAATTCCTAGATCGTCACCTTCCTATCTCGTCCACTTTCTGATATGGTCAATATCCCGTTTTGTCTACATTCCTATTTCAACCACAGTGCCAACTGGTCCATTTTCTTTTATCAACCACAGTGCTGCTTGGTATAAATAGGAATGTTGATGAGTTAGCGCTGTAGTCAAAATAACAATCTTGACCAGTTAGCACTGTGGTCAAAATAGAAATTATAGTGAAAATAAACGGATCACTCACGTCTTAAGAGCTCAGCGGGTCCCGCGGGCGTCCCTTGTCACCCCTCCCGTACCGCTCCCATACCTCAGGAATAGACTCAGTTAACACATTCACTGCCACCTGACTTCCACAGGTGCCACCGGCGCACATGTGCGTTCAAAATGCGTTAATTATGACAGCGGCACTGGGCGAAGTCCCGAAAACGCGTATATGCGTCGGTGGCAGTGAATGCATTAAGCATTAGGCCTGTAGTCATATGGGTCATCCAATTCCGAAACTCATTATTGACTTGTCACTTAAAGGTGATATCAGACGATACTTGAATGAATATATTCACTCAAGTGCATACTTAATTTTTTGTTCATTCCAAGTTCACACGGTTTAGCTGGAATGATGTTTCTTTCAATATGGTATCTTCAAATGGCTTTGAATGGTCTTTCAAATGGCCGAATCTGAGTGAACGTATTCTATGTGTTAATTGTTTTTAAATTTAGGTTTTGGTAATTTTCCAAAATAGCGGAGCTATGTGGTTAAAAACGTAAATGACTCGCAAACTCAAAGAGCAATTAGTTTATTTGTGTTTAAAGAAGGGTTAGTCAATTATACTTGGCTTATAAAAATCCCAGTAGAGTTATTGTTTAATACCAGCTGTTATCCAAACTTAATCAAAACATTACTTGTCATCTATCTTAATGATATGCAATGGATCATCTTACAATTTCAATGTTTCCACACATGGATTGATGTTGAATGATAACAAGAGTACAATTGAAATAATTATAAAGAAGTGTCCTAAAAATAATGTAACTATGCACACAATTTGCCTAAGCAAGGACTGGTTCCTGTAGAAGAATGCCCATAAGCCTGGCAGCATTTCCACACTTGATCATGATGCCAATACATTGAGCATGATATTTTTTAATTTTTAACAATTAATGTTTTATTTGGCTGAGAAATTTAGATTAATTGAAATTTGCATCCCCAACCGAATAAAGCGGTAATATGAAATGCCTTACTTTGTAAACTAAGCTTTATCCGGTTGTTTTATGGCTTAGTTTGTAAACTAAGGCATTTTATATTACCGCTTTATTCGGTTGGGGGTGCGAATTATTGATTTTAGTTTAGATTCTTTGTAGGTACTTTAGTTTTCAGGGACCTTTTTGGTATCTTGCATGATCCTGATTTTTCCAGGATCCTGCAGGACTATGTTATCTTAGTCCTGCCAAGACTGGGCTTTGTATATTGCAGCGGGATTGCATTAATTAAACTAACTTCATGTCTTCTTTTACAGTGTGAAATGGATTAACACACAAAAAATCACAATCAAGTGTAGAATATTAAAAAAGTAGAAATAAACAGCTTCACACTTAATGGGGGTAGCAATTTAAACTATATTCAGGCTTTAATGAAGTCTGGCTAATGCTCAATCCAATGATTCACCTCACAAAATCAATTTTCTCTCATAAAACTAGAAATCAGAAGCACAGAAACGCAACGTAAACTTCTCATGCTCTGATTGCGATGCAAAATTGCCTCCTACGCATTGGCAGCGCAATTTACATCTTTCTACACTAATTGTGGCCACGTACTGATACTGTGACAATAACGTTTATTTTTTAGCCGGAATACGGATAAAAACAAGTTACCTTTGAGAGTTCTGTTGAACGAGATGCGATCGCTTAAATAGGTGTTGATGGCGTATTTCTTCTCGGACGCGGCGCCCAGGGCTTTCTCCGCGGGGCTGAGGTAGGCGGGCGCTCCGCCCTCGCCCAGGCCGGGGATGATCCGGGCCTCATCCTCCAGGATCTGACGCTCGTATTCCTCCTCCGTTGCATCTGTGAACTGAGCGCGAGCCGCGCGCTTTCCGCCGCGCCATTGCTCGAAAAGGCTCAAAATGGTCACGACTAACATGAGTAACACACATACTTTTGCTAGGAAATAGCATTTCTTTACGGGTAATTTTAGCATTTTAATTCAAATACTTTAACGGGACCGCCGCGCGCGGCCGAACGACCGAGTTTGACGTTGACGTTTCGCCGGCCATGTTTGTTTATAGTTTGATTTTTTAAACAGGAAAGGCGGCTGTAAACATTCTTTTCAGCCTTATCTTATTCGGGTTCTTTTGATTTGTTTACAAAAAAAATGTGAATGCGATCAAGACTGATCAATTAAAATCGATACAGTAAAAATTAAAAAAGGAATTATTGAGAGATGTAGAATTATACATTTTATTGATACAAATTCCTAGCAAAGAACATATGCTGTCAAAAATAAATTACTGTAGATTTTATGTAATTGTTATCAATGAGACTAACTATTAATTGTTTTAAAATATGTTCAGTAATTTAAATAAAAATAAAATAAATAAATAAATATTAGGGGACAATCTTACACAAATCGACCTAGTCTCAAACTAAGCAAAGCTTGTACTATGGGTACTAGACGACGATAAACATACTTATATAGATAAATAAATACTTAAATACATAGAAAACATCCATAACTCAGGAACAAATATTCGTGCTCATCACACAAATAAATGCCCTTACCGGGATTCGAACCCAGGACCTCTTGCTTCGTAGGCAGGGTCACTACCAACTAGGTTAAAGCGGTCGTTAAAAACAACTAACCGGAACATTTTAAGTTTTTGTTAATATTTACGTCCTTTTGATAAGTTTATTTTGTGGTTATTCACTTTGATTATTAATATCCCTTAACTTCTACATTGATTAGAAAAGGCCGGGACTTAGGAGGATATACTTAATCAAACAAGTAAGTCGACTGAAAAAAATATTCTCGTTTGAGAGAGAGAGAGAGAGAGATGTTTATTTACACATAAATAAATAAATATTCGATACAAACACAGAAAAAAAATTCATTTGACAGGAAATTTACAAATAAAAAATATCGAATAGTATAAATTGGGCCCCACTCAGCATAATGTTGTGGCAAGCCACAACGCTGTTTTTCAGTGGGACTCACAACATCATTGTTATTTTATTAACACATTCAGTATGCTTAGTATAAGTTTTTACTTCACGAAATACTTCTCGATCGCGTTTTCGTAAAAAAATCAATTACTAGGGAAACATGGACAGTATGCTTAGTATAAGTTTTCCTTCACTTCAATACTTCTCGATCGCGTTTACGTAAAAATTTCAATTCTATGGAAACATGGACGCGCGCGCGCGGAGGCGCTGTCCATGTTTCCATAGAATTGATTTATTTACGTAAACGCGATCGAGAAGTATTGAAGTGAAGGAAAACTTATACTAAGCATACAGCGCCTCCGCGCACACGCGTCCATGTTTCCATAGAATTGAAATTTTTACGTAAACGCGATCGAGAAGTATTTTGGTGAAGTAAAACTTATACTAAGCGTACTGTACCAACAACTCGCTAGTGGTACAACAGTCTCTCGAGTCTCGACATTGTCACGTTAGTGTAATAGAGGCGACCATATTATCGCCTCGTCATCAGTTAGAGCGGCATGATACCTAGTTCAAAAATCGATTTTCGTAGTATAAGATAAGGCTTGTTTAGACCTGCAAGGAAAATCGTGCAAGTTGCATTACATTGCTGCTCTCGATTAACCACTTAAAACTTGTTCTCTTAGCGACTTCGCAATGAAATGCAACTTGGATGATTTTTCTTGCAGGTCTTAAGGCTTAAGAGTTTGAGGTAGTTAAGGTAAAATAAAATACGACTTGAAAAAAAAAACTCTAATGGAAAATATAGAAAATACATTGAAAACTTGTCTGTGGAATGTTGCTGCACACTTTAAACTTAGCCTACGAGACAACTTCACTCATAGCTATTAGAAATAAGTCCAATAAATACTGATTTAATTTCAATTTAAATAATACGTCCATATACAAAAAAATTAGGCTAACTATGTAAATATTTCAAATTATAAAAATAAAACTATTAAATTAGTGCTCAGACTAGCATATGCTGATGTTAAATATTATTTAAATCCATTTCCATATACCGTGAAGCCGTGGTGGCCGTGGTGGCCGTGGTGGCCGTGGTTTACTCTTAAGCAGAGAGTCGTGGTTTAGAACCCGGGCTCGAACCTCGAGTTTTTCGAAATTTATGGGCGAAAATAAATTTTAAATTTACCATGAGGTTTTCGGTGACCTGCATACACCTGAGAAGAAAATCAATGGTGTGTGTGAAGTTCCCATACGCGAAACGAAAATCCGCGAATTGATAGACTTTTTAGATAGGCTACTACAGAATTAATCATTGTGTTACACCGTTTACTTACGAATAATTTAAAAGCAAAGGATATTTTAAACAGATTCAATTCATTTTGTACCATATTGTAAAAGGAACAAGGTCGATTGCTTGTGTTTTATGTTGTTAGTACTCTGATCGTACTCTGTCTGAAGCATTCTGGGTCCCATGGTCCATTTTCTCGAATGTCCATATTCCTTGAACATCCATTTCCTCGAATATCCATTTTCCTGGAATACCATTTCCTCGAATGTCCAGTCACCATATGTCCAATACCGGTATTAATTAAAATCGTTTTCTTATCTTTGTCAGTGAAAAATTAAGGTAGATACGGGGAACTGGACGTTAGAGGATTGGACGTAAGAGAATTTGGGTAACTGGACGTTAAAGGCCAGACATTTGATTACTGTCTCGAAACCCTTATTTCAACATCTCTCTCATTCGCAATGTAAATAAAAAACTGGTAAATCATTTCACAGTAAATGCCAGAATAGTTTCCTCGTGAGGCATGGGCTACGGGCAAAATATTATGTTTGAAAAGATTCCACAGTTGTTAAAAATTGGAGCGGTGCGAGAGTACCTAGAAGACCGGACTACTTGTTGCCCTCGCTGTTATTCTTCGTCGTCTGCTTGAACAGCGCGTCCAGAGAACTTAGTTGGGCCTTCGACAGTTTTGCCCCTTTCATGTCCAGCACTTTGTGGAATTCCGCCAAGGAACACTCCCCTAGCAACTGCACGAATTGCACTACGAAAGCTTCAGCATTACCATCCAACGGAGCCATCACCATCTTCAGAATCATCTCGGCTTTCGTCATCAATTTAATGACAACTTTGGTGTACGTCGCGGGCGCCGGTCGCTTCACCTCGGAGCCGATAGACGGCAGCTCCAGCAGCGCGGTCTTCAACATGTGCGTATCCAACAGAAGCTGTTCGGAGCCAACAGTGGAAATAGGCTTGCACTTGTAAATATTCTGAATAAACTTCGGTATGAAGGAATTGGCGAAGCGGATGCAGAATTGCGTGAAGTATTTTCGGGAAGACGAAAGGTTGTCTCTGAGGGTGGGGACGGTGTTTTTCAAGTGCATGATTATCTGGGTGACGTAGGAGCTCTGGTCGCCGACGGTGTCAAAGTGCAGCCAGGATATCTTGGTCATAGAGACTAGTGCGGGCTCGCAGGCGGCCTCCAGGTCTTGAACCAGCAGCTGGATGCAGTCGGTGATGATCTTGTGGAACAGGTCCTGCTCGGGCGTCAGGTCGACGCGGCTGGCCAGCGCCGGCGCCACCTTCTCCTTCAGCTTCTGCTCCAGGTGGATGGTGGTCTCGAGGCAGTACTCCGCTGTCGTGATCACGCTGGTGATCTTCGACGTCTCCTGCTTGGTGTACCTGGTGGGGAAATTGTGCTGGGTTAGTGAGGAGAATACTTCAGATTGTTTCTCAACGTGGTATGGTGGTGATGGTGGTCTGATAGGGGACGCGATCTCCACCAAAACTGTGTTTCTGTAGGGGGGGGGGGTCCACTTGCTGGACAGCTAATTTGCTGGTGAGGATGGGGGAGACGGGAGGCTCAGCTGTTTGAGGGTTAACGTTCTGGTGAGGATGGGGGGAAGGGCTGATTTGTTGACGAGTACTTGGGGGAGGAGGGTAGGCTCACCAGTCGGAGAGGGGGAGTGGGGGCTCACCTGCTGGGGGGAGGGGGGCTCACCTGCTGGGAGAGGGGGGCTCACCTGCTGGGGGAGGGGGGCTCACCTGCTGAGGGGGGGAGGGGGGCTCACCTGCTGAGGGGGAGAGGGGGCTCACCTGCTGGGGGGGGAGAGGGTGCTCACCTGCTGGGGGGGGAGAGGGGGCTCACCTGCTGGGGGGGAGAGGGAGCTCACCTGCTGGGGGGGGAGAGGGGGCTCACCTGCTGGGGGGGGGCTCACCTGCTGGGGAGGAGGGGGCTCACCTGCTGAGGGGGGGAGGGGTGGCTCACCTGCTGGTGGGAGGGGGGCTCACCTGCTGGGGGGAGGGGGCTCACCTGCTGGGGGGAGGGAGCTCACCTGCTGAGGGGAGGGGGCTCACCTGCTGAGGGGGGAGGGGGGGCTCACCTGCTGGGGGGGAGGGGGCTCACCTGCTGAGGGGGGGAGGGGGCTCACCTGCTGAGGGGGGGAGGGGGGCTCACCTGCTGAGGGGGGGAGGGGGCTCACCTGCTGGGGGGGGCGGCGTGCAGCTGCAGGTTGTGCACCAGGCCGAGCGGGGCGGCGGCGCGGGGGGCGCCCCCCACAAGGACAAGGCTCGCGTACTCGCGTAGGTACTTCTGGAACACTCCCGCCAGCTCTGCGGGACCACACCACTGACGATAAAGACCGATACAGACAGACGGACTACATTCTGCAACTGCAACGTAACTGCTCCTGCCGACTGCCCGTACATTTCAGTCGCAGCTAGCGTGCAGTTTTGCCCACTGCAATGCAACTGCAATGGAAAATGTATGGCCAGTCGGCAGTTGGCAGTTACGTTGCAGTTGGAATGTAGTACATCTGTATCGGCCCTTACACCATTACAAAACACTCTCAGGCCGCGAACGCGAAGTCTTCGGACTGCGGAGTGGGCGGCGGCGCGGCGAGCGCATCTCTGTCGATTGCGCGGTCGCGACACTCCCCACACAGTGGTTGCCAGGCAGCACACGTAATGAACAGAAAAATTGCTCGCCGCGCCGCTGCCCGCCCCGCAGCCCGATAACTTCGTGTTAGAGAGATGACATTTGTGAAATTTTATGGCTGACAAGCCGTTCGTGCTCAATTTTTAGTAAAAAGAAACAGAAAAAAAAAATTAAGACAACTGTCACTTACGTTAGTGTCAAATAATTAAGATCTTGAAATTTTATGTACACATGACTTAATAAAAAAGGTCAAAATTTTTAGTTTTCTTTTGTTTTAATAATAGCTAGCTCTTATGGTGACAGTTAGTTGTACGATACAAACTTTGTTTCTTTGTTTGTTCAAAGTTAGGTGGGTTGGAAATTAAATTCCTTGACTGGTACTTTGATACAGTCAATCCATACGACATCTTTGGTGGAAAGGCACCCTAAAATGTATAGGCAGTCAAGTTGCAGTTGGAATGCAGAACGTCTGCAACAGCCCCAAATGGGCGATAGTTACCAATCATAGGCTCCCCGGTGCTAAGCGAGGCGCACTGCACGAGGCACTTTTTATAGAACAGGAACAGATCCGCGCAGCTGGACAACACCGCGCCCGCCTCCGCCGCCGCTCCCGCTCCCGCTCCCGCCTCGCTCGAACTCTTCGCGTCCTGCATTTTCAATAAAAGTGTCCAGGCGAAGGCACACATAATCTACTTATACAGCCATGGTATCAAATATATCTAAACACCTTATGATTAGCGGATTTTACTGAAAATTGACACGTATACGGCCGGCTTTACCTAGGGAGATAAACACGCATCGAAAGGATTATTACCAGTGATCGGTTATTTGGATTCTCCCTCGCGGGATATCAAGTAGAAAAGTTAATATAGATACGACAGTTTCCCGCGATACCGAACAAACCGTACAAAAATAAAACAATTTAAATTATCTCTAAGGAATTTTTTACTCTTACATGGCAACCAGTTGAGACTAAAACATCTATTCTTTTCCTAATCTCTACACTTTATTTTAAGCAAAATATATTAAAACCTCCACAAAGCTTATATCTGCCATGATGGAAAAAATACTTCAAAACCTTTCTTGACATTGACATTTCATTATTTTCTCTGGATTTCAGTTCTAATTATTTGCTTCTAAGGATTGCATAAATAAATAGGTATTAGCTGTATAAATTATACTATTGTTAGGGTAGTACTAAACTTCGTATGGTAGGAATCTGTGACGTCACGGCAACTTCAATAAAACTAGGTGTCAGTTCGTTTACCGGGCTTTTTACCGGTCGGTGCTCGCGCGGAGAGGTTTCAGCTAAGTGGTTTATTTTGTGGCTATTTTCTGTGAATTATTGTGTATAGATGCAGTAGATTGTTTCCTCTAAAAGATGTGTGATCTTTAACATTAATAATAAAGGCCGTAGCAGGATAAGGGAAGAAAAAATGCCCTTTATGATTAAGAGCTGGTTTTTTTTTCTATAGTTGCTTACATGTAGTAGTACAATTGTATAAAGTTTTGATGAAAAATTCCCAGTGATTCAGCCGGAAATAAATAAAAACCGAATTCATGAAATATGACTTTTCTCATAAAGTATTGAACTTTATAATACCATCTTTTTTCATTTTGGTTAACTAAATAGTATATATGTCCAAAAAGAAAATTGAGTCTCCATCTTTAACATTTCTGTAAAAAACACGTAAGACAAAACTTCAAAAAAAATTTTTTTTCATTCCTGAATGAGTGACCACTCTAAGTGACATTTCTAAAAAAGCCTTATTTAAAGATCTGTCAGCCATTTTAGTTTGACGGTTAAAATCGAAAAGCAACAGTGTCAAAATTTAAAAAATATGTTGGTTGGATTTTGTTACATTTTATTCTTATACCATTCCAACCCTTGTTCCTCGTAGATAACCAAGTTTGATAACTAGTATTCTACTAGGAAAAATAATTCTTCCTAGCCAATTAGGTTATCAAACGGGATTATTTATTCCTCGTAGAAAACTACGAACATAACATATATTCTAAACTAGAGTTGTCAAATTGAAAAAATAATCCCGTTTGATAACCGAGTTAGCTAGGATGAATTATTTTTCCTAGTAGAATTCCAGTTTATCAAACTTGTTTATCTACGAGGAACAAAAGGGCATTCCAACACCGCCAAATAACTTAAAAATAAATCCTCTTTGTACAAAAATAACAATAAGATTAATTTTTGACATTTTAACGACCGCTTTAGCCTAGTTGGTAGTGACCCTGCCTACGAAGCAAGAGGTCCTGGGTTCAAATCCCGGTAAGGGCATTTATTTGTGTGATGAGCATGAATATTTGTTCCTGAGTTATATTTATTTTATTTATTTATTTATTCATAAAAATACAGAATATAAAACATGAACATGAAATAATCTTAGGTCTAGATAGTAAATTTAGTTTAGTCTAAGCTAGGTTACAAGTGTAACCTGTGTTATAGACAAAAGGAATCTAAAGAATTAAAATACAACTCGAGCATTTAACATCGCAACACAATATCTTAAAACATAATACTTATATGTTATGTTATGGATGTTTTCTATGTATTTAAGTATTTATTTATCTATATAAGTATGTTTATCATCGTCTAGTACCCATAGTACAAGCTTTGCTTAGTTTGGGACTAGTTCGATTTGTGTAAGATTGTCCCCTAATATTTATTTATTTTTTTTATTTTTTATTTTATTTACATTAATATTGGCTTGAAAATATATTTATGTCATTTGTCGCCAGTTCAACTTATGAAATAAAACTACCTATCCTTATTTTAATCACTATCGCTATCTTCATTTTTAGGGTTCCGTACCCAAAGGGTAAAAACGGGACCCTATTACTGAGGCTCCGCTGTCCGTCCGTCCGTCTGTCACCAGGCTGTATCTCGGGAACCATGATAGCTAGAGAGTTGAAATTTTCACTGATGATGTATTTCGGTTGCCACTATAACAACAAATACTAAAAAATGGAATAAAATACATATTTAGGGGGCTTCCATACAACAAACGTGATTTTTTTGCTCGTTTTTGCTCGATATTGATAACGGCAACAGGTTGACGCTTGAAATATTCACAAAATATTTAATTAGGTTTATATTGACATTAAAAATAAATCATTAAATTAAAATAAAAAAAATATTTAAGGGGGGCTCCCATACAACAAACGTGATTTTTATAGATAATTGTACGGAACCCTTCGTGCGCGAGTCCGACTCACACTTGGCCGGATTTTAAGTTATTTGGCGGTGTTGGAATGGTATAAGAATAAAATGTAACAAAATCCAACCAACATATTTTTTAAATTTTGACACTGTTGCTTTTCGATTTTAACCGTCAAACTAATATGACTGACAGATCGTTAAATAAGGCTTTTTTAGAAATGTCACTTAGAGTGGTCACTTATTCAGGAATGAAAAAAAAATTTTTTTCAAGTTTTGTCTTGCGTGTTTTTTACAGAAATGTTAAAGATGGAGACTTAATTTTCTTTCAGGACATATATACTATTTAGTTAACCAAAATGAAAAAAGATGGTATTATAAAGTTCAATACTTTATGAGAAAAGTCATATTTCATGAATTCGGTTTTTATTTATTTCCGGCTGAATCACTGGGAATTTTTCATCAAAACTTTATACAATTGTACTACTACATGTGGGTAACTATAGAAAAAAAAAACAGCTCTTAATAATAAAAGGGCATTTTTTCTTCCCTTATCCTGCTACGGCCTTTGTGATTGAAATATTAAGTAAACTAGCCTGACAATTGTTTTTTATTTCATATACGCCTCTGGTTCCTAAAATCAGAAGTGGGATTCACTTTTGTCCACAATATTCGATTTGTACTTTGAAACAATCCACTACTATCGCCGTTTTGTATAATGCCTCGATCGAAATCGCGTAGTAAGTCGGTCGACGCATCCCACCCTCACAGGCGTAAAAAACCTCGTGAGCGGTCACGCCGAAGACGAAATTCGGATGAAAGTTCCCTTTCGGATGAATCCTATTGTGCCCGCCGTCGATCTCGTGTACCCTCGCGTCGTCATTCTCGCGAACTACCCCACCGTCGTAGTGATGAACAATTTCACCCTAAACGTTGTGAATGGTCTCGCTCCCGTTCTCGTTCTCGTTCTTGTGGTCGGACCCGGTCTCGTTCTCATCGCGTTTCACGTTCGCGAGCCCGTTATATGTATGTCGCGAGAGCGGCCTAATCGTAGATCTCATAGCCGCGAAAGTTCAGTAAAACAAGCGTTACTTGCGGTCAGGTTAGGCCGAGTGACCGATATGAGCTCAGGCTATTGGCCGGTGCTCGAAGCAAGATGAAACAAGCTGTGGCTCAATATATGGTGCCGTGGAAGGGTAAATGGTGTCCTGAAAAGTTTTCCTTTGTTTTTTTGAACGTGAGTGATGTTTTTATTGGTTCACAGATTGCTGTGAATGATAAGGAGCGGTTGTGGCCTGTTCTTGGCGGCCAGCCGAGCAGACCTGTTAGTCCTGCAACCAGATGGTGTGGCTGCAGAGCTGACCAGCAGCTGACTAGTGGTGCACTGCGGTGCTCCCGTCTTGCGTGTTTAATATGGATGAGTGCTGCGGTACTATCCAAAGGGATTTGGACATGCGCTGCGGTGCCTCTGTCTTGCAGACACGGCTTGTACGTGTACGGTCGGACATGATTACTGTGGTATCACGATCCTAATCATGTGTAGAATGCGCTGCGGTGCTTCTGTCATGTGTGCTTAATGTGGATGAGTGCTGCGGTACTATCCTATGAGATCTGGACAAGCGATTCAGTGATGCCTCTGTATGTCACCTGGACAAGCGATTCAGTGATGCCTCTGTCTGTCACCTGGACAAGCGATTCAGTGATGCCTCTGTATGTCACCTGGACAAGCGATTCAGTGATGCCTCTGTCTGTCACCTGGACAAGCGATTCAGTGATGCCTCTGTCTGTTTGCCACGTTCTTGGTATGATAATGTGTGATGCTGAGTGAAATAGATAGATGGACGTCAGAACATGTCTGTGACTGTCTGAAAGTGATTAGATTCCTTAGCTGATTTGTGTCAATGAAAGAGGGCCTTGAATGTGTGATGAATGGCTGAGTAGGCAATAATGAGCTTTATTTTCCCTGCTAATATTAACTTCATTCTTCCAATCAAGAATAATGATGATGACGATGCGCAGGCAGGACCCCCTACCGAGCCACATGTGAGCCAAGATGAGGATCCAGCCCAGAATGCTTCAACTGAAGACGTGCCCGAGGACGGCGCACAGTCAGGAGAGGCCGTGTTAGGGTAGTACTAAACTTCGTATGGTAGGAATCTGTGACGTCACGGCAACTTCAATAAAACTAGGTGTCAGTTCGTTTACCGGGCTTTTTACCGGTCGGTGCTCGCGCGGAGAGGTTTCAGCTAAGTGGTTTATTTTGTGGCTATTTTCTGTGAATTATTGTGTATAGATGCAGTAGATTGTTTCCTCTAAAAGATGTGTGATCTTTAACATTAATAATAAATTTGTGATTGAAATATTAAGTAAACTAGCCTGACAATTGTTTTTTATTTCATATACGCCTCTGGTTCCTAAAACTATAATATTAGGTCACAGGTTATCGTATAATTGCAAATACATAGATCTTATAGCTCAAAGGCGATCCAATAAATAAGTATCCACGTTAAGTTCGCACACTATGATTTATGGTTCAATTTTCATTTCATCGACTTGTATCATGGACTCTGAGATTGTCTTTTACGACAACTGTGGCTTACTCTAATTGAACTTTTGATTCGCGTATGATTGGAATATTCTCGGGGAGTACTAGACCGTAAGGCAGTGTTACATACTAGTTGACATGCCGCGAAAACCTGTTCGATTTAGACAAAAGAACGGAGAGTAAGTACTCGTCTATCAGCTACTTAGATGTTTTAAAGTGTAATAAAATAAACACATTGTATTTTTTTGCCTTTTCTAACAACATAAAGCCCGGATTCCCGGGGCATAACCATACTAACATAATGATTGAGGTCGTTCACCCCATGTCGAATGCAAAAAAACCGATCACTGATTATTACAGACCTAACGCTTGAGTCTGTTCCTGAGGTATGGGAGCGGTATGGGAGGGGGGACAAGTGACGCCCGCGGGAGTGTGTTTACGGAACGTCAAACGACGCTTAACTTCAGTCGGGCGTCACTTGTCCCCCTCCTGTACCGCTCCCATACCTCAGGAACAGACTCAGTTAAGCGTTACACCTGTAGAAGAAGAAGACAGCTTCTGGATACCTACCTCTACCTCTTACTGGATACTTTAGATAAAACTGTCCCGATGCCTGAAGAGTTGAAGGCGATGACAAAGACCATGAATGATGTGGAAACAAATAGTCTCTGACTACCCCTTTGGTGGGGAGGAGGCGTGATTATGTTTGTGTAAGTATATCATTTTCACAGCCACGGACTACCGCCACCGCCGCGCCCGGCCCCTCGGTCACTTCCGCTGCGCCACTCTGGTATGTTTGTTCCCGCCAAGCGCGACGCGTGACGTTTACATCCAAATATTCAATCCGCTCACTCATTTCCGGTCTCGTGACTTCGGAAAGTTGCGCGCGGGCATCCCTCGCTCAATCAATCACTCACCAAATTAACATTGTCACGTGAGGATCTTCTTTTCTTTCGATTTGCAGGTAAAAGTGTTCGTGATATAGTGATAGTACAGTGACAATACTTCAGCTCAATTCTTGGTGAAAGTAATCACCACCCTCAGCTCATCTGCATCTCCCGCCGTACGACGCCATCGTCATCTCTCAACCTCAACGTCGAGTGTTATCGCCCCCAGCGGTAACAATGTTGATGGACTCACCTGCACGAACCGCTGCATGAGCGCAGCCAGGTTGGCATCGAGGCTGCTGATGTAGAGGCTGAGGTACGGCTCGAAGCAGCCGCCGATCAGCCCCCGCCACGCCCCGCCCGCCGCGTCCCGCCCCGAGCCCGCTTCTGCTGCTCCAGTCTGCAGGGACACAGACTGTGATATCGGTGGACCCCACACATTGAAGATCAGGGTCCAATTGCATAACAAAGTACAACTAATATTACAAGCGGAACTCTCGCTTCAGTTATATTAACTAGAAAGGGAGTTGCGCTTGTAATATAAGTTGTACTTTGTTATGCAATTGGGTCCAGAACACGAAACTATTATGACACTCCCTCATTGTGAAAAAAGTTTTTTCCTGTGCAATTCCTGTTTCCACGGGAAGACCGACAAAAAGTATGGCCTATGTCACTCTCGCAACTGAGGCTAATTAAATTACACCATACACTTTAACTTTAAAATCCATCGAACCGTTCAGGCTGCAGGGCGTGCCAAAGAAGGATCATCTCGAAAAATATAAATCTCCTTCGGCAGTCGGACGAAAACGACAGCGTTCGAATAGATACCGAGTGCCTCAACAAGATTCGCGACAGTCTTTGAGTTAAACAATTTAGGAGCTATTTTTCAAAAAGTTGTGGCCGAAACAGATGCACTCACATCTTTCTCGTCCGCGCCTAACACGCTCTGAGACTCTGTGGTTCCCTCCGGAGATTCAGAGGATTGATCAGTATCTGAAATTAGAAGTATACACATTAGAAATATACAAATGAGAAATATACACATTAAATTATCTTACACACTGCTGAGTTCTCGATGTTCCGAACATATCTTTCTGCCGTGCCAATTGTGGGTGGGTGTTATGGGGCAAAAAAAAAGGTAGTAAAAGTTCTTAGCATGATTTGAAGAGACGTGGAATGCGAACGAACAATTATCTCACATGATGATAGGATCGCGACAAGATTCTCGCTCCCCCCCCCCCCCTCACCCCCAACGCTTTGATAACAGCACGAAAAGGTACGAATGGGTGGAAACAAAACGACGAGACCCCTAATACTGTCAGCAGCATAAGTAGACGAGCAGTTCGAGTGCTTAAAATTATCTACACACGACTCAATCTCCAAGGTCATCAGAGAGTGCACATCATTTTGAGCACAAGAACTGTTCATACAGTTCTGCTGCTGGCTGTACAAGTAAGGCTTGATTTCCTCCTACGCTGACATCGGTCGCTGACGTCGGTCGAGCGTACCGTCGGTAGCAATCTACGAATAAATCTGACTCACGGCCATCAGCGTCGCTGTGCGGTGCCCCGTAGAATATTGTGATTATTCGTACGCTCGACCGACGTCAGCGACCGATGCCAGCGCAGGAGGAAATCAATCAAGCCTAATCTGTTGAGTGTCGAGTGGGGGGTTGCGTGCCTGCGTCCAGCTGGAAGCGCTGATGCAGCAGTTGCTCGAAGGCGCCGGTCTTCTGGATGGCGTACAGCAGCAGCTTCACGTCCACCTCGCCGCGCCGCGCCGCCAGCAGCGCCGCCAGCTGCGTGCGCGTTATCTGCGGAAGGACCAGCCTTCAGACACTTGTCGTACTGGCGAACTCATCACGCATAGGCCTGGGACACCATGCTGTACAAAAACTGAAGCGATCCCCTTCGTACCTGGCAGAAGTGCGTGGCGATGCGGCGGCTGAGGCGCCAGGCGCGCGGGAGCACGCTGCCGGCGCCGTCCTCGAAGGCCAGCAGGTGCCGCTTGAGCCAGGCGTAGCGCCGCTCCACGTGCGGCAGCCACGCCATCTCCTGCTCCGCCGAGAACAGGTGCTCGTACTCCTGGAACACAGCGGCAGGGTTATTTTCCAGGAGGGGTTTGGCCCCTGAGATGTCATAGCTGTAAAGGTGCAACACGCTTCTGAACACACCCCCGCTTGCCATTACATCGACGTCAAGACAGAAAGACTCCTCGACACCGACATGCAGTAATTTTCATTCACTACGATATCCCCCAACTTTAATGATATCTGGGTCGTCGTCGAAAGTTGTGCAGGCCACTCTGTCATTTTTATTAGGCTGCTAATTTGTTGCAAGTGATGGCCGTTGAAGCCGATGTGTTCTTGAAAGACGGCCATGTACCGGAAGACGCAGCGTGAGTAGCGTCCCCAGAGGATGAACTGATGACCTGGTAAAGCTAGCAAGACTGATGGATGCGAGCGGCCCAGAACTCCTCACTATCGTGTTCTTTGGTGGAATAGAAGGAGACATCTTTCGGCTGACGATGACGAAGATAACCACTCTATTACACTATAATATCACCAGGTATCTCCAGGTATGGCTAATATTGCCACGACATTTTGATCACATACCTGACAATCGCGATAGCTGAAAGCATTTAACTCTGTTACTGTCCATTGTGATAGGCAATTTCAAAGGTATTGGTCTATTGGTACCTGCAGCTGCGTGCTGGTGATCCAGTGCAGCAGTTCCTGCTTGACGCGCGGCTCCAGCGCGTCCACCACGCCGCACGCCTCCGCCAGCGTGCGCGCCGACACCGTGCTCGCCTTGCCCGCTGAGGAAACACTTCGCCGTCACACTTGAAGCTGGACACTTAACCATCTTTACAGAACACTCCAACATGCCGCTCGTATGCGGACACTTTGCAGATTTTTTTTTTACATTTTTTTGCGATTGGGGTCCATTTCACTTGATGGTAAACTTTAAGGGGCTATTTCACCACCCATTGATTAATTTTAACTGTAAACGTGATGACGTCTCCGTCTATTCGAGCAAAACAAACAGAGACGGAATTTGATCAATGGATGGTGAAACAGGGGGTAAATGTAATTTCACATTTAAGGTGGAAGCGCACGCTCTAGGCGCGAAATTCAAACTTTTTACAGTTTTTAATTTATTGTGGGTAAACGGTGTAACTGTTTAACTTCATATGGTATTTGCGCTTGTAAAACAGTGCTCTTTATATTATTATGTAAAGTTTTTTAAGAATAAAGCTATTAGCTTGAAATACAAGTTGTCAAAACGTTGAAAGTCCGAATTTCTATGTTTGACAACTTTTATATTAAGCTAGCAGTTTTTTTCTTAAAAAGCTTTACACTATAATATAAAGAACACTATTTTACAACCGCAAGTACCACATGAAGTTAAACAATTACACCGTTTACCCAAAATAAATTAAAACCTGTAAAAATTTTGAATTTCGCGCCTAGAGCGTGCCGTTCCACCTTAAACGAAAAACTGTGAGGCCCTTTTAACTGTCTTTACAACACTCTCCAACATGCCGTTTGTATAGGAGATGAGTTTTTAATTTTATTTTTTAGCGATTGGCTTCTATCTCACCTGATGGAAAGTGCAGATGAGTTCACTAGTTCAGTTACAACCTTCACTCAGCCTTATAACCCAAAATTTTATGTATTCGGAAAAACACGGAACTGAATTTCATTCTTTGGTAGCATAAAAAGTAAAGCAAAGCGCTTTGTACGAATGAAGAAAAATAAACACGTCTTTTTCATCTCCAGAACTCTTGGATCGCCTTATGCCTTCAAATGGCATAGCGAAGAGTATCGTAAAGATTGTTAACGTCTTCGCTACCAGCTGTCAGACTCGAGACTTCTTCAGGTGCCACAAACGTACGTGTACATTCAAATGACTCCCAAACTATAACAGCGGGACTAGGCGAAAGTGACGGACACTCTGTATTTCCCAGTTGTGAATACATTAAGCGATTGACTCATGTGCCTATTTATGGTTAGTTGCACCGACCAGTGAAAGCCTCCTTGAAGTCGTTCAGTATCTGCGTGCCCAGCGACTGCCGGAGCGCCGTGACGTCGTCGCGGAGCGCGTTCAGGGAGCGGATCTCGCGGTACCGCTCGAAGTGTTGGAGGACCTGCGGAAAACCAGCAGAGCATTACAACTGGTACGCCTTCTACTTTACAACAAGGTTTCAGTTTTCATTTTGTTTTTATTTAGTCTGTCATAGTGTCCCATTGCTGGGCAAAGACCAGGGAGGCCTTAACCACCACAACTCCCGGTCTGGCGCAATGTCAGGCCAGTCCTTTACTTACACGTCCAAATAGTCCCGCCAACTCCTTCTTGGTCTGCTTCGTCTTCGCTGGCCGCTCTCCAGCACCCACCAAATAACTGTGTGAACCAACCTTTGTGCATGTGCGGGGGCATGCGACAATGTGGCCAGCCCAGTCCCATTCTAATTTAACATTTTTTACCAACGTCGGCTGTGCATGTTTTTGAGCGCAGCGTGTTGTTCCCAATTCTATCAATCCTTCAGTTGTTATAAAAGCTTTTTTGCTCATTAACTTGCATTGTCACCAAACCTTCATAACTCAAATTTCAAGTCAATTAGACTGCCTAAAAGTGGATTCAATTCGACTTTCAAGATTTGACTCATACTAACAGAGCTAGTTAAATAAAAGTTCGTAAATACAAGTAAAATACTTGTGCGGCCCGTATCCTGTCGCAAAGTTGAGTCAAAATCCAATTGGATCCAGCTCGGTAAAAAACCAAGGAAGTTGCGTAGCTTAATAAAGTTTTAGATAACTGAATAGGGAACGTAGAAGTTACACCTTCTATGAATTTTCTTACTTAAAAATCGATCTCGCATAGACACTCCTAGCATAGCTCTTTCCAGAGTGGAATAGGAGCCCCGCAGCGGAGATCGCGGCCTGGCGGCTGGTCTGCCCGTACCTGCATGACGGCCTGCAGCGGCGGCAGCAGCGCGGCGTACTGGCCAGCAGCCAGCCCGCGCAGCGCGGCCGCGGCGCACAGCATGTACCTGCATGACGGCCTGCAGCGGCGGCAGCAGCGCGGCGTACTGGCCAGCAGCCAGCCCGCGCAGCGCGGCCGCGGCGCACAGCATGTACCTGCATGACGGCCTGCAGCGGCGGCAGCAGCGCGGCGTACTGGCCAGCAGCCAGCCCGCGCAGCGCGGCCGCGGCGCACAGCATGTACCTGCATGACGGCCTGCAGCGGCGGCAGCAGCGCGGCGTACTGGCCAGCAGCCAGCCCGCGCAGCGCGGCCGCGGCGCACAGCATGTACCTGCATGACGGCCTGCAGCGGCGGCAGCAGCGCGGCGTACTGGCCAGCAGCCAGCCCGCGCAGCGCGGCCGCGGCGCACAGCATGTACCTGCATGACGGCCTGCAGCGGCGGCAGCAGCGCGGCGTACTGGCGCGCGGCAGCCAGCCCGCGCAGCGCGGCCGCGGCGCCGCACAGCATGTGGTAGTGGTTGAGCGCCGTAATGGCGGCCGTGAGGTTGGTCTTGGCGCGGTCCAGCTGCTTGATCTCGGCCGTGATCTCGCGCACCATGCTCTCGCTGCGCCCCGCCTTCTTGTTGATGTCGGCCACCTGCGGGGAGAGGATTAGTATCAATACAAATCAAAAATTTATTTGTTCTTCTAGATCAGTCTATCGGTTTGAACTCGTCGGTTACCTGCAGCGCCAGCTCGGCTATGCACTGGCGGGCCTGGTGCAGAGCGCGCTGCCCGTCCAGCCGCAGCGCCGCCTGCTCGCGCACCAGGCGGCGCGCGTCTGCCTGTACGTTGTTACCTGCAGCGCCAGCTCGGCTATGCACTGGCGGGCCTGGTGCAGAGCGCGCTGCCCGTCCAGCCGCAGCGCCGCCTGCTCGCGCACCAGGCGGCGCGCATCTCCCTCGACGCCGCTCAGCCGCAACGCGCATCGCGCCGCCGCACTCTCCACTCCGGCCAGGGACTGCTCCGTAGGAAACACGCGGTTGATGTATGACACCGCATCAAACTGAAACATAATACCGCATAATATAGACAGTCTATTATACATCCTACTACAGGGCACCGACCTCCTCTCAAAATGAGAAGAGTTAGACCTTAATTCCAAAACGGGCCCTTTACAGATTAGGATCTTAACCGTAGATTCACTTCATACTGAGATGCATAATTATTATTATGGGCACCAAGAGAGGTCCAAGAAGATGCACTTGCGTATAAAAAAGGAGATGCACTGGCAACCTCCTGGCATAAAAAAGTAAAGAACATGAATATGGTGGTAGAATAAAACCTACAATTATGAAGAAGTATGCATGGATTTACGGAAAATAAATATAAAATTCAAAATTAAAACAGAATCTTATTTTGTCCAGATAGTGAGATTTCTCTGGAAAACGTTTGTATTCTTAGGTCCAAAAGTGTCTTTGTAAGGTTTGACTATTTTCTCTACTCGCAATGACCACATTCAAATTAAAGTCACAGTAATTAAGTATGGGAGATGCTTGTGTTATTGCAACTGTAATATTCGCCTCAAGGAAGCTGGTGGAGTAAGAAATTGGGATTTGTTTACGTGCCTCTTCGCTGTCGAACTGCTCAGTGCCCCCCATGAGCTCTTCGATGCGGCTCGCCACGGACTCCGGGAAGGTGACCTGCACCTCCGGCCCCTCCTTATCATCTAGTAATCCGTTGGACTCCATATTTCAGATGGGAAATCAAGAAAAATTTGCTGAAATCATTTCGGTTTCCTAACTCCTCAAATTATCTATCTGTCAAACAAGGCTGTCACTAGTGTCATTCCAATAAAACGTCATTCATTCGTTTCGTTTAATTTCACTGCTCTAATTTATTTTATTAACACGCGTTAAAATAAAATTCAAATAGATCTTTCGTATTTCATCAATTTTCTGGAATTTTTATCAAATAATAATTGGTTAAATCGTCTCCCTCATGATGGACATTATTTAAAAAAAAATCTGACTGCCCCAGTCTCGGCCGGTTTCTGGAAACAAATAATATAGTATTTTATTTTATTTTAACCGCAAAATAAAATGATCACTACTTGTAACAGACTTTTTTTCATTATGAAATGTAATACAACTTCTTTGATAATAATTTTATTGATAAGCTACGAAACGCAAAAATGACATTCGTTCGTGGAGCGTTTTTTAAAATAATCCCAATAGCTCAAATGAAAAAAAGGAAAGTTCATTACGCCAATTACATTCATATAAAATACCATTAAAATACATAATGGAAAAACGATGATTTCACCATTCGTTTTCATTGTATTCCACATATATGTTGTGTGTGTGTGTGTGCCTTCGTCTTAGGTGTGTGCACACAAATAGTCATTGGGGTTAAATTCCAATTAATGCCTCTTCAAAGTGACAGACGGCGGACGGGCGACGAGCACGATCGTGCATTGTTTTCAGTTTTTGTTCGCGCTCGCTTCGTGGCCGTCGTGACCGCAGCAAGATGCGAGGCGGCGACCTCGCGCCGATCTGAACAAACAAACCGCCGTGTTCTTTTATATTAAACTTATACTCAAACGTTGTGAAGTGAAGTGTTGTGACCATGGCTCGCTTGACCGAAGAAATGGTGATAGCTCGCTCGAAGCAGTCGGATCTGTCCTCTATCAAGAAGCTCAACTGCTGGTGAGTGTTCGGTAGCTCCAGAGGCGATTAGGGTGTTATTAAGGGCACTGTGCGTGGATAATTGCAGTCGTTCCGGTGCTGCGTCCGGCGGAGCTCGTTCGGTGGTGCGTTCACCCGGACAGACCCATTGGGACCACGCACAACGGTCTTGAACTCGTTTTTGCGACACTGCGGGCTCGAGTCACTAGCGCAACTCTAATAAGCCTCTTATTATTAGACTTAGAGGTCGCGCTGACGCAGTGAGTCATGGAATGTTTACTTCTGATAACATGATGCGTTTTTTGTGGAATCATTGTGATATGACTGGGACAAAACTGCAACTGGTGTCGTTTTTGCTAAATTTAACAAGATAGGTAATTAATCACTCAAATATTCTTACATTCTGTCAAGAGTTTGTAAACTTTACGGGACTTCTAGATATAAAATTTGTTACAAATGCTTTCACAGTTAAAAAATACTATACTTGAAATTGAAGAAAAATACAAGTTGCGTACAGGGTATCCCAAAACTTAACGATAACCAGAGATTGGCTGAGAAGTCAAGTTATGAGTTATTTTTAAAAAATTTGTACACAATTAAGGGGTTTAATTAAAAAATAATTAATTGAGCCCTTTGCATAACAAGAGTTATTCATATAGTTTGTATGACTAACTTTTGTTACACACAGGCAGCAATCCTGACTTTGTTTTTATTAAGCCCTTAGACACATTTGCTGCAGCAATTAGTATAACTTGCAGTTAACTGTACACACACAGTCACATTGACCCAATACCACAGTGAACGTGTTAACTATGTACATTTTTTTTAAATTACCCTTATACAAATTCTGCAAAAAATAAAAAAAAAAATCTGTCACTAAGTTTCTTTTTCTAGAACCATTATAACTTGGCCTTTCGCCTAGTACCAGGTTATTATTGAGTTTCAGGATATCCTATATGTACACCTTACACATTGTCTTATTAAATAATTGAAAAAACAATGTATTATGTATCATAACAATTTTTTGTTCCACTCAAGTGTGAAATTACCCACTGTTCTAGAAATCCCACACATTCAAAGCACCACACAACTCATTTAACACTGATGAGTTCTGAGAACCCAACACAGCTAAATCCTATTTAAACTTTTACGACTTTAAAATGATTCAGAAAAACGCAACAACCCACAAATTATATGCAGATTGAATCAGTTAGAAATAACTCTTGCCGCATTGGAATTAAATTTATAAATGCACTAACAAACAAATTAAAATTGTTGCAAAGTAGCTCTTGTTGTTCAACAATAAAGTCCAACAGTTATAAATAGGATGATCTCAAATATTATGTAACACTTTCACTTTCAAATGCTCTGCTGTTGGAGGCTGGGATATATTGGACGGATGAACATGTGTGAAGTTGACAAACTTGATTAGAAAGTTATTATTAAACTAGTTCCAAGTATGTTTTGACAATGTGGCCTTTATATATACAATGTTTTCGGCCCAAGTGACAGTGGGCAGGTCTCCACAACTTGAGTATTTATTCAGCATCATATCCTAGTGCTATTTGCAAGTGGGGGCTGGCCCTATGAGAGGGATTGGGCCGTAGTTCCCATGCATGTAGATTGGGAACTTCACACATACCATTGGATTTCTTCTCAGGTGTGTGCAGGTTTCAAATATAAGTTAGCACATAAATTCTGAAAAACTCAGAGGTGTAAGCCCAGGATTGAACCCACAAGCCTCTGCGTGAGAGATCATAGGTCAACCCACTAGGCCACCACGGCTTACTGACTTGAATATTAGGTTTTAAAGCAATATGTCGGCAATCAGCACAATATCCAAAACCAAAGGCCCCTAAGTAAATACAGATAATGTAGATAAAACCATTGATATGTTAGGCGGCCCCTAAACGGTCAATTATATTGCACAATATTGCGAATTGTGCAATATTATTGACCGTTTAGGGTTAATATTGAAGATTGCGCAATGATTGACCAAAAGTTTGAGCGAGTTTAATTTTTTTGCACAATATTTTCCATTGCATTGTGTAGGGTCAGTATTGTGCAATATTTTAGTATCCGACTGAACACGAAAACATTGTGCAGTTCGTATTATTGTGCAATATAATTGCTTGTTTGGATTCAGAGCGCCTTTCAATCTTATTGTACAATAAAAAGTATTGTACAATGTTATTGTAGGTGTAGGGGCCGCCTTACAGTGTGTTGTCCACAGATATCCATATACTATACGGGTACGTATCAAAATATATAAAGTTTAAAACAAATAATGGACGAAATACATAATGGTCATAATACATACTAAAATTTTCTATGAAACTAAAGATTAAACGAATTTTTTTAATAGTGTAATCTACAGATTAGTTTAGGTTAGGTTAGGTTTATTTTATGAAAATCCTGTAAAGTTGCGAATTTCCAAGAAAATTGCATTATATCAAATGACCATTATGTATTTTGTCCATTAATTGTTTTAAACTTTATATATTTTGATACGCACCCTACTATACTGACTGTAGATTCAGATCCACCCACACTATCCTTTTAGGCTGGTGTCAGTGACATGTGGCCACTGCGGTCATTGTCTTTGTGTAAAATAAGAGATTTATTGGGATGGTTTCACATTTACTTGCAAATTTAGGCATCTTTACTGTGCAGGTCATTCACTCTTTCCTAATGACTGCTTGGAATAACTTCACCAATGAAAATACTTATTAAATAGGTTATTGTTAAATCCCAATGAATTGCTGAATTTAATTGACAGTGGGTGGGGGTCAATGCTTCGAGAACTGACGGCCATTGGACCCATGTTTTCTTGAATGGCGGCTAGATACTGGAAGACTGGGTAGGCCGCCTGGTGAAGACCACAGGAGTGATAGCGGCTTCCTCTGGTCGAACCTCCATCAGTATGCTCCATATTACAAATAAGGATTTCAACTTAAGTTTAATGAGTCCACTATTGACATCATATCCCGAGAATTTCTTTTATCTGTTATCCAAACCCAAGTTATGAGGGTTAAAAAAACGACGAAGCGCTTTGAGAAAACGTAGTAAGGCTGCGTAACCACCGGAGCTGTGCGAGGATGCGTTGCGAGGGATGTGTTTGTCATGAACCAATAGAAACACTTCATTTAAAAGGTCCTAAGTGTATGAAGTGTTTGTATTGGTTCATGACAAACACATCCCTCGCAACGCATCCTCGCACATCTCTGGTGGAAACGCAGCCTAATGCCCTCTTCGCTTGTCTCATCTTGGCGGGGGCACTACCGTGCCTCCAGATACACGCAAAGAGAACAACAAAGCAACTCGCGATAACTTGTACTTGTCGTTCCGAATGGATGACACGCGCTCCCGCTCGCTTGCCGGTCAGGGGTCTGTTGCATAACAAAGTACAACTAATATTACAAGCGGAACTCTTATGCAACAGGCCCCTGGACGTTTTTCACCTCACCAATAAAGCGGCCGAGTCGTCGCCTTTACGTGTTCGCCGCGACGTTTTTGAAGTGATAAAAACTGTCATCTACATCAATTTTTTGCACTGACATGGACACTGATATGTCTAGCTACAGACACATTGTTATGAAAAAAATAGCTATTACGATAACTACGAATAATTACATGGCTCTTGGCCACTCTTGGCCATGCCAGTGCATTGAAGTAAACAATGTTGTTAGTATTCCATTGCATTGCTTCACCTTTCCTAATAAATATGATAAAATTATTAAAAGCTTCTAATAGTTGTGATGGATGTTACCACTGATAAGGAATGAAATTCACTCCCGTCGTCTGTATTCCCAGGTAGATACTTAGGGCTCTTCAAGGCTAGAGTGATTAGGCTATTACTGAACCAGTGAGATACATACTTACCTTTAGCCTCATCTGCACTTTCATAAGAGATAGAGGTCAATCGCGGGTCAGTTTTATATTTAAAAAAAAGTCTCTAGGGAAGCGAAGGCATCGTTTATGATAATTTTATTGCTCAGAATGCCTGCATCGCTGGGAGGCTGTTGCAAACAATCAACAATTAATACAGTCATTATGATTTTATGATACGAAGCAGGAAACTGGCGAGGTCGTTAAGTTTTGAATTATGTTGTGGATCGGACGCGTTACTAAGATCGGTACATTTTACTGTGGTTGATTTTAAAGATAATCCTTTTGCACAGATAGATAAATGAAATGAAATTATTTAGCTGGAACATACACATGTGTTACTTATACATGTTAGTTGGATGCAGTTACATAATGATGTATCGTTGAGCACTAGATTGTCAAACAATGTCTAAATTGTAAAATCGAGACATCGATTTTTGAAAATGCACTTCGTAAGTACATTAGTGGCACTGGCCAGTGGCGGGGCACGACCTTTTGGTGTGGGCAAGGTATTTTACGAGGTCCTATGATGGGCCACCACACATTAGACGGGCGTTTAAATGAGCAAAAAAACAAGAAACATCCGAAACGAGACCCCTCAGACCGCGAGGCCTTAGCCGGTGGCCCACGTCGCCTACACGGTACACCTAGCTAGACCCGCCTTTGTTAATGAATATAAATCTGTAAATTACTATAAGACTACAGCTCAAATTGCATTTGGGACTGGTCGACAATGAAATCGACAAGATTAATTGGGAATTGAGCACAATTTATTACCATTTTCGAAGTATTTTGAGTGACTTGGTTTTAATAATCGGTTCCCAGAATATCTCATCTTATATTGTTATTAGGGGATCTTCGGATCCACTTCGACCCTTAAGGATCGTTTGCGTATTTGCTTTGCCATCTCGTCCATAAATTGGACGATTTGAAGTCTCCTGGTGCGGGACATCTCCGTCGCCAAACAGTATCATTCATTCTTTGGCGAAGGCATCACATTCACACATGATGTCAGGTGGAGCAGAAGTAGGCGGGGTCTCCATCCTAACGTTGTCATTATTCCCAAAATCCGCACAAAGCGTTTTCGCTCTTTCTTCATCAACTGCTCTCTGCCTGCCTGATGCGATGCCTGCGACTGTGATCCCTAAACACTACAACTTGGCCGCTTTCAACTCTAGGCTGAATGAGTATTTACTAGGCAAGCGTGCTCCCATCGTATGCCTCATCTTCGCTTTCAATCAGGCATGATTGTGGTCAAACGCAAGCCTATGTTGTAAATATAAAAAAATGTGGTCCCCAGCGTAACTACTTGAACCGATACGCCTGCTAATTCAAATACCGCTGCCCTTGCGGCCGCGGCGGCGCGTGTTGCAACAGCTCGCATTAGGTACACGGCTGCCGCACCGTCGCTAAATGCCTTACGTGCCTCTTGCGGCCACAACTCACAAGCCCGCTCAGTCAGTGCCTGCAGTTCACTTAATACGTATGTCGGTCAAAAATATGGTCTACCACCCAACAGTTGAAGTTCATTTGCACGTCATCAAACTCAAACTCAAACTCAAACTCTTTATTGCAGTCATGATACAACGAAGTCGATATTCCATTGCAATAATATGATGACAGTGACTACTAAGACTTCACTCGGTTAGAAAAGTCAACCTTATATATTTGCTGATATTTAAATCTCACAGAAACCTTTGTCAAAACTGGTAGACCACTTTCTTGGCCGACCGTACGTACTCCTACAGTTGTAATAAAGTCGCTACAAACAAATAACCAGCTGTTGCTCGCGACGCCGTCTGCAAAGAATTTGTTTATCGCTATACCGCGGGAACTATGCTATTTTCCGGGATAAAAACTATCCTATGTCCTTTCTAAGGACTCAAACTATCTCCATACCAAAACCGAAATCTTTTCAGCGGTTTAAGCGTGAAGAGGTAACAGACAGACATGAATATTCCAACCAACCAAGCCACCAATCGCCGTATCTTTACACAGTTTTGAATCTTAATTAAAATTAATAACCAAAATCTAAATTATATTTAATCTTATAACACTTAAAACTAAAAGCATAACTTCATGCAGTTTCTCGAACGTGCATCGCTTTCGCGATTTCGTTGTTTTATAGACACATCGTTAAATTCACAAACCTTGTAATTAGCTGACATTAAACTCGTTTGAAGCGAGCACCGAACTCGACTCGGTTCCGAGGCAGAGTGCGCACTGCGCATTTTGTACATAATTCATAACTCCTATTTATGGCAAATTCATCTGTTGTATCTGTATGTAGCTTTCTGGGCATCTCCAAGAAGTCAGCACCTGCAAAGGTGATTGAATCTCGTTTGAAGCGCGTTAACGAGCGTCACTTACGCTGGCACTACACGATGGGCCATCGCGATTGTCCACTATGATGGGCCAGCATGTGGTGGGCATAGTGGGCATAGTGGATTGCTTATGGAGCGTGCGATGGTCGTGGGATGGCGTCGGTATCGGTTTTTGGCCGCACATCAAAAGAATCAAAAGATTGCATGCAACTGAACGTCGCCATCGTGTAGATGCGTTCCAGCCATCGCTGGGCCATCGCACCGACCATTTAACGGCCCATCGTGTAGAGGAGCTATTACGCAATAATGCGTTGTGTGCGTAGGCTCTAAGTATAAGCCAGCTATACCTCTATATGTATTTTTATAAAGCTTCAGCCGAACTATATTCACTTGTTGTACGAAATATTAGAAAGGAAGCCGAACTAAGTGTACATGGTGATGTTGCCAGACCGTGGCGTGGTATTACAAATGTAATTTCGCATTGTAATAAGACGCAAGATTATAACATATCTCTCATCACACGGCCACGTTTGTTCAGTAGGTTTGCCACAACCCTAAAGTTCAAAGATTGAAAACATTAAAGACTATTATCAATTTATCATTTACTGCCTTAGATATTAATGTGACAATCAGCCTTTTTGTGACGAAGGAAAAAACGGTATGGCATTTAGGCATTTAGATCAAGAGTACATCAACTCCAAATAATACCCCATTTTAATTTAGACTATTTACTGTCAGGAAGTTCTAAATTAAAATAGCTGATTGTTTTGAGTTGATGTCGATGTTGATGTTGATTGTTGACCCTTTTCATTGCAAATTTCACGTTGACATTCCATACATCTGCCAAAGAAATCATCGTGAAATTGGTTGTGAAAAGGTTCCACCCTGGTACGCGATTCAGTTTCCTTGACTGTACTCTTGATCTAGGTGCGTTCGTATTCGATACACAGGATAAAATACATTTGGCAGGTAAAGATACAATAAAAACATCGAATAGTCTAAATTAGGCCCCATTCACTATAGGCCGATACAGACGGACAGTATTCCAACTGCAACGTAACTGCCGACAGCCGACAAGACTGCACGCAAACTGCACGCTAGCTCTGCGACTGAACTGAATGGGCAGTCGGCAGTTGGAATGCAATCAGTGGGACCCATTTAAAAACAAAACATAAAAACATACACGCCGTTAGCTCCTACTATGTCCACATTAGGCGACCGAGCGGCTCTCGACTCGTATGGGCATTGCCCAAGGATTTTGCGTAAAGCCGTAGGCTCCGTGGATGTAGGCGGCAGGCAGGCGGCAAATGTGCCCATCTACGGCAGAGTCGAGGCGAGGTTGCCGGCCGATTCAGTACGTATACTAGGTTCTAAAAAAATAGCAGCCGCTTTCGTAAATTGTTTAGATACAAATAAATATGATTATTTAAAAGAAAGCATGAAAGAAAATACATTTATTTACAACACGACACATTAATTATTATTACAAAAGGGACAACGCGAGGGCTAAAGATAGTGTGTCATTGGTTTTAAATTGGATACTGGCTCAGCAAAATGTTGATTTCTAACGTTTGGTAGCAATTCTAACCTAACTTAACTTATATTATTAAATGTTTGTATGCAAGTCTTTTGGAAATTTTCAATCTAATTTTCAAAAAGCTTCCTGATTCTCTCAATTTAACTTTGCATGTATAGTATGTTCCAGTTAAAATGACGAAAATGCACTTAACATGGGATTTTACAATTTCTTTTGTTGCTGAATATGAAAGGAAAAGATAACAATGATACGTAATAAAACTGACCGAACCGAAGTATGGCCTACCGACCGATACACCTGCATAATTGTTTTACAACCCCACTTGAAGATAACAATTAAACAATAGATGTTGGTTTTGTTGTAAATACTTATACTGTACTGGCTAATCTAAATTATCTTTAATAGGTATTCAAATAATGTTCTATTTTTTATTATGACTTTTCTTATTTTGAATATCTTAAGTCACTTCAATTATACCATCTATACAAACAACACGTCTTTATATTTTTTCTAGCATATAATAACGCCAATCCAAACCAAAATCACAACACGTTATCAGCACGAAGGTGTGCGTTATTTATTGCATTGATTTATTTTTCGTGTGTGTTTATTTTTCGCATCCTGGAAAAGTAAAAGTTCCGTGACAAAATGTCAAGCGAAAGTGGAGATAGTGGTAATGTTTACAAACAGTTGCAGTCCGGAGTTCCCTCATTCTGCCTTAAAAACAGAGATGGGTATCCAACGTGGAAATTTAAAATGCGAAATTTTCTTATCCACGAAGATTTATGGTATGCCGTAATAGGATATCCCGAAGGCGATGGAACATCCACATCATTAAAGGCAAGGTATGATTGTAAGGCACTTGCTAAAATATGTCTTACAGTAGACGGTGCTGCTATCACTCACGTAAAGGGAGCAAAAACTGCAGCCGAAGCCTGGAAGTCCTTACAGAAAGCCTACGAAGATAAAGGTAATAAGAAGACAAATGTTTTACCTAAGAAAGAAGCTTCTTCGTATACAGCACTGAATACTTCTGGTTCAGAAAAGGATGTGTGGTACGTTGACTCTGGTGCTACTAAACATATGACTTCTAGACGAGATTGGTTTAATAGTTTTACAACTTCAGATAATGGAAATGTTACTGTCGCAAATGGCGAACGAATTAAGTGTTGTGGAGTAGGCAATATCTCCATTAATACACCTGATAAATCGGTGGACATGATACGAGATGTAGCTTTTGTACCAGAATTAAAAGCTAATTTATTATCTGTACAGAAAGCAGTTCAAAAGGGCTTTATATGTATTTTTGATAATAATGGTTGTACTTTCTATAAAAATGATGCAAATTTTTGTGTTACAGGTGATTCAGTTCTTCATGCTTCGCCCTGTGGTGGTCTGTACACATTAGATTGCACTGTAAATGTTCCCCGGGCAAATGCAACACAACATGAGCACTCTGACTGTCCGAGTAACTACAGACTCTGGCACAAACGGTTAGGTCACTTATGTCGTATCGGAATGAGCATGTTGAGGAATCATGAGGTAGGTATAAGCTTTACCGAGGTAGACAAAAATAATTGCATCGCTTGCGTAGAAGGCAAACAAGCCAGAAAACCTTTTAAGAAGATTGCACACAAAAGAGCATCTTCACCTTTGGAATTGGTCCATAGCGATCTCTGCGGGCCAATGTCCACGTCATCTTTCCAAGGAAATAAATATATTTTAATTTTTGTAGATGACAATACACGTAAAATTTTTGCTTATTTTATTAATTCTAAGACAGAGGTAAAGAACAAGTTCTGTTTATTTCAAGCTTTTGTTGAAAAACAGTTAGGCTCACAAATAAAGGCTATTAGGACAGATGGCGGTAAAGAATATGTAAATAAAGAATTTGCTGATTATCTCGCTTCTAAAGGGATCGAGCATCAAACTACAGTTAGGTACAGTCCGCAACAAAATGGGACTGCGGAGCGAACTTTTCGCTCAATTGTAGAAAAGGCAAGATCGATGTTAGCTGAGAGCTCATTACCTAAAGCATACTGGGAAGATGCATTCAAGGCAGCAGTATACTTGAAAAATAGGTCTCCTCATAGAGCCTTAGACGGACAGATACCTTACGACCGATGGTGTGGTCGTAAAAGTGATTTGAGTCATCTAAAAGTGTTTGGATGTAGAGCTCTTGTTCATATACCTGATTGTCACAGAAAGAAACTAGATTTAAAAGCTGAGGAAGGCATATTTGTTGGATATTCAGAAGATCCCAACACGTACTTATTCCGTGATCCTAAAAATCCTAGAAGGGTAATAAAATCTAGAGACGCAACATTCTTTGAGAATCGTTTTGCATCTCTGAAGAAAAGGGAACCTGATTCACATGTTGAATCGAATCCCATCTTATTATTTGATGCTGAAGAAGAAGGTTCGCAATACTTCGATTGTATTGACAGTTCCAACTCAGGTGCTGAATCTTCTGTTCCCGTGAATCCAGTGAGAATGGAGACGGACTCTGAGAATATTCCAGAGAGAGTGGAAACAGAGACAGCGAATGTGGAACACCCTGAAGTTTTGTGTGAGTCAAGATATCCATCAAGGAATCGAAAACCACCCGATTACCTTTCGTATCAAGTGTCAAATAACGATATGGATGAACCAACTAGCTATTATGAAGCTATTCATGCCGATGATGCTGCAAAGTGGCAGTTAGCCATGAATGATGAGCATAATTCGCTTATGAAACTTCATACCTGGGAATTAGTGGAGAGACCTAATAAAAAGGTTATTCCATGTAAGTGGGTATATAAAGTGAAGAAAGATGCGTATGGAAATATCACCAAATATAAGGCAAGACTTGTCGCAAAAGGTTATAGTCAAACAAAAGGTGTGGACTATCATGAGACATTTGCGCCGGTAATACGTCATTCTTCACTACGTACTTTATTTGCATTAGCTGCAGAAATGGGTTTAAAGATGAGGCATATGGACGTGGATACTGCATTCCTTAACGGCGATTTACAAGAAGAAGTCTACATGGAGCAACCTCTTGGTTTTGCGGCAAAAGGCCAAGAAAATAAGGTTTGCTTATTAAGGAAATCGCTCTATGGTCTTAAACAGGCTCCACGCGCCTGGAATAAAAAGTTAAATGAAACTCTTTCGAAAATAGGTTTTATTGTAACGCCCTCTGAACCTTGCGTGTATACAAAACTTTTTGACAAGGAACTTGTATTGTTAAGTGTTTATGTGGACGATTTGATTATCTATTACTCCTCTGACAAGACATTTGAAATTGTCAAAAATGATTTGTTGACATATTTTTCCCTTAAAGATTTGGGCCATTTGAAATCTTATTTGGGCTTGCAAATAGAAAGCAACAAAGATTGCATTAAAATAAATCAATCAAATTTCATATTGTCAATGTTAGAAAAGTTTAATATGAGTGATTGTAAGACGACAGGAACTCCTTTAGCGCAATCTAAATTGCAAAGGAATTTAAATAGTGAGTCACCGTTATTGCCTTACCAAAACCTTATTGGTTCTTTAATGTATTTGGCAGTAAACTCACGGCCTGACATCGCATACGCGGCTAGTTATCTTAGTCAGTTCAATACTTGTTTTACTAAGGAGCATTGGAATGCTGCGAAACGGGTGTTACAGTACCTAAAAGGTACTTCACAGTATTCTTTAACTTACAGAAGAACAGGAAACCTTCTGAAAGGATACGCTGATGCGGATTGGGCTAATTGTCCGATTAATAGGAAGTCGTACACGGGCTTCGTGTTTAAGTTAGCTGACGGACCGGTGGCATGGGAATCAAAGAAACAGCCCACCGTGGCTCTCTCATCGACAGAAGCTGAATATATGGCACTTACAGCAGCTACAAAAGAAGCCTGCTATTTACGTCGCTTTATTTCGGAAATCACAGGTATACTTAGTTCAGTTACATTAATGTCGGACAGCCAGAGTGCCATTAACTTAGTACTCAATCCAGTGCACCACAACAGGACGAAGCATATAGATACTCGTTTCCATTTTATACGAGAAAAAGTATCTGACTGCATCGTTACCCTTAATTATTTAAAGAGTAGTGACATGCCTGCAGACGTTCTAACAAAACCTCTTGGGCCTGTTGCACATAAGAGATGTACAGCTAGCATAGGTTTAGTTGTATAGTTCTTTGTATTATTTTATTTTGCTCTTGGGATAATTTCGATTAAGGGGGAATGTTGTAAATACTTATACTGTACTGGCTAATCTAAATTATCTTTAATAGGTATTCAAATAATGTTCTATTTTTTATTATGACTTTTCTTATTTTGAATATCTTAAGTCACTTCAATTATACCATCTATACAAACAACACGTCTTTATATTTTTTCTAGCATATAATAACGCCAATCCAAACCAAAATCACAACAGGTTTTATGTACTTTTCGTCATTTTAACTGGAACATACTATACTGTCGTCCATTTGTACTGTCGAACAGTGGTATGTCGCACTTAACCACTTCACACAATTGCATTGTCGTTCAATAGGAATGTCGCACAATTGTATCTACATTATGCACTCGGGGTCTCGATTCCGAAAACTCAGAGCTGCGAGCTCGGGCTCGGGCTCGAACCCACGATCCTCTGCTTGGGAGGCCATAGGTCAATCAAACCACTACGCTAATGTTGGATTTTATGACGGAACGACAATGCTTTGAGAGTACATCTTTTACTGGTCTACTTTTCACCCGACTGTCCAAGGAGGGTTATTGGATGGCTTGCTAATTGACAACCTTTCATTTTTTTAACACCTGAAAATTACTGCAGGAATCGAAAGAGTTTCGCCTCCTGAATATTTATTATAATTTATTTCTCCATATTTAAAAAAATACATGAAATTTAAAAACATATATGTACTTACAAATACATCCACAGAATAGATATGTTTCCTTTACCCTTTTCTCTAGAAAAAAGAGCTGTCATAATTTTAAATTAGATAACAACCTTAACGTCAAATTTACGTCATCACTTTTTTTTAATAGAGACTAGACAAAAGTAATGGATCTATTCTATCGTTGCGCTCTTTTAGAATAAGCACATCAAAAATTGTAACAAATTAAATTAATTAATAATCCTAGTGAAAATTTAAAACTATCAGCGTCTTTCTCTTTCCAAACAGAATACACAGAACGAATCAAATTATAGTCTTAGAAATATGAAATGTTGTCAATTGTGATCGGTTTACAATGGCTCGGGTGACCGCTGCGACGGATCTGGCCGGGGTATCCGCTTGTGCGAAACAATGCCACAAAGGACAGGACTTCGGGGTCCGGGTGGCTGACCTCAGGACACAATAGTAACGCCCGCTCGGTCATCATCATCATCATCCCAACCTATATACGTCCCGCAGTCCCACTGCAGAGTACATCCTCAGATTAAGAGGGCTTGGGTCTTAGTTCTCACGCGGGTCCAGTGCGGAAACTGAATTTCTTCTCAGGCGTGTGCAGGTTTCCTCACCATGTTTTAAAATTACGAATAACTCAAATGTGCGAGCTCGGGTTCGAACCCACGACCGACTTAGGTCTTACCACTGGGCCACCACGGATTTACGCGCCACAGCCCCGTTCGGTTTTTAAGTTTCTTTATCTCCGACTGTAATAAAGTTTGATATCCGGGAACGAATATTATAGTCAATCTTGAATTAAAAACAAAAAGGAATGAATTGCTTGAGTCGTTCTGTGGTCCGGAGATCGTATTTGGTAGTGCAAGTGAGCCATCCGCTCCGCTCTTTATTCTTTCCCTCGTTCACTCGGTTTTGCTCATACCTAGTCTGTAGTAGTTCCTTCTGTGCCTAGACAGCAAACAAAGACAACAAACCCTTTGTACGCGAGCCTTTGGAGCTGAGTCAGAGCACGCCTCTCACGCGCAGGCGTGGGCGCGCCCATGTAATGAATGGACGAGGTGCGCAATGACTGCTCATTCAGAGGTCTGCCTGAAGGAGGCCTTGCGGCATGCTGTGTTATCATCCTTACGTCAGGCCTTAAGGCCGGCGCAGACCACTCACACTCACCAGTTGTAATAAATGAATATGTAAGAAAGATGGCGCACTAGATGCGTGCACATGGTGTGCCAGTTTCATTCATTAATAATAATATTTAATAATAATATTTATTCAAAATACTTTCTTACAATACAATATAATTTATCTAGGAGACTTATAGGAAAAAGAAACACATATGCCTGAACTAGGATGATCCTGTGTTTCAGGCGTGAAAAATAAAAATTACATTAATATCCTTAAAAATTAACACTTGCATATAACATAACAAAACAAGACCTTAATACCTAAGGTGAATTATAAAATAATATAATTTTACCTTAATACAAAAAAAAAAGAAAAACTTAATATTACATGTAAAACATTATGGTCTATGTCATTATAAGTCTATCTATCTTGAAAAGAAAATAAAAATGTTCATTTAAAAACAGTCAACAATTTCTCTGTATCTTCGTAGGAAAACTTTTGGAGTTCTTCTTGGAGGGTTTTCTTAGCACGAGAGTAACTAAGTGAAAATATACCCCATTTGGCGTTTAATCTGTTGTAGAGAAAAGGCCCTAGGAATACGTAAAATCTAGAAGAGAAGGCATGTTTTTTCTTCCCCATATTACTTGGGCAAACTATATCTTTTCGTCTCTTGTTAGTAGTGTTAGTATTGTAGGGGAGTGCAGCATGCTGTTTAAGAACTGTGTGCATTATAAATATTTGTCTAACGGTTAATACATTACACGATTTATAAAGAAGGTTAGTGGAGTAGAGGAAAGGTCGAAAAGTAGAGACCTTTAGCACCGCACGCTGGGCTCTCTCTAGGGTAAGTAATGAGGTTTTTGTTGAGCCACCCCATGACGTAATGCAATAAGATAATATTGACTGACATAAGGCCAGATAGACTTGCCTGATTATTTTTAAATCCATTAAATTGCGTAGTTTTTTAAAGACGTACATTAATTTCCTAACTCGGCCACTTAAAGCTTCAATATGAGGCCTGAACGACAGAGTTTCGTCAATTATAACACCCAGATATTTTATTTTGTTAGTAAAAATAATATTTGGACACTTGCACTGCATAATAGCAGGGTCTATACAGTGATGGGCGAAGAGATTTTGGTTAGGTGGAACCAAATTTGATTTACGCATTGCAAAATGGATGAAATTAGTTTTATCTGTGTTTAGAGTTAGTAGATGTTGCTGAAGCCAGTTATTTACGACATTAAAGCCTTTTTGTGCATAATAATAAACCTCTTGTTCTGAAGCTGCTGAAAACAACAGAGCAGTATCATCTGCATAGGATATGATTTCACCTGCATCCAACTTTAAGTTACAGAGATCATTGATATAAATCAAAAAGAGGGTGGGTCCTAAAATGCTTCCTTGGGGAACCCCAAAAGAGGTGTTTTTTAGGTCGGAACTGATGATATTGCCAATTTTCACACATTGAGTACGCCCATCCAAGTAACTTGCAAATAATTTAAGTTGGGTGCCTCTTATACCTAGAAAATCAAGTTTTTGCAATAGTATAGGTATGGAAACTGTGTCAAAAGCTTTCGCAAGATCCAGGAATATTCCCACCGTCCGCTTGCCCTTGTCCAGGGCCTGTACTACATAGTCAATACATAGTCTACATTACAACTGGTACGTGACACGCACACGCATCTGGTTTGCGCCGGCCTTTATACTACGAATTTCGATCGTGCCGTCTCGTCTTGCTTACGCTAATAGTATTTTACAGGCTTCGATCAACAATATCAATAATGATAATGATCGAAGTTGACAGGAGAGTAAGCATGAGTTGGAGACAAGTTATTTTAACTACCAATGTCTTACATTTAAAAAAAAAGTAAAGGGAAATAAACGACAATAAGTAAATGGATGGCCCGATAATTCAGACTCTTATGGCAATGTGTTTAAGCTGCATGACATTTCTATTTCTCTCAATAGTTCTGTGGCGCACACGCTCGTGCGTATGTCTCGCCTTATCTCTACAACGTGCGGTGGCAGAACACGACCTGCGTGCTGCGTGACGAATGTTAATGTACGGAATGCTAATCGGCTCGCGATCCGATCTACACTTAATAACGTATAAATAAATACATTTGGCGGTAAGCGGTGGTTGATTGGTAAACAACGCGGTTGACTATAATGGCCATTATTAATGAATGCGACCCCGAATGTGCGATGTTCGATTCTGCGACATTCCTAATTGAATGAGAATGAAATTCTGCGAAGTGATAATATGCGACATATCACTGTTCGACGGGATCCAATTTGATAGCATAATTTTTTTACGCATAATTTATCATTTCGCATTACTCTTTTTTATTAGAAACCATTAATTATTCAGGAATTTTGAAATGATTATCTTGCAGGACTCTAGGTTAAGTTAGGTTTATTTAACAATTCTGAATAATTAATGGTTTCTGAGAAAAAAGAGTTATGCGAAATGTCACCATTTTTTACGACTTGAAATTTTATGCAACCCAAGATGAACCTCTGTTCGACAATATAATTGTACGGCAGTATCTATAAGCGAAGATAGATTGTAAAAATGACTAGATTTAATTTCGAACGGAAAGACTTGCATACAAATATCACAAGTTAAATAAAGCTTGTCTGTGGTGTAAAGGTACCCTATCTTGAGTTTAAACCAGCTAGAAAGATCGTGCATGTTGCATTGCGGCGCTCGATCGATCACTTCAAACTAGTTCGCTTTACAGCCGCGCAATGTATCGCCACGAATTTTTTGCAGGTCTAAGTCGGCTAGCCCCTTTGCGATAGGTCACAACACAGCTTCGGGGATAGATCTTCTATCTTGGAGGCACGTTTCTTGTCTAGGTTATCGCTATCTCCAAAGATACGTTATCTAAAAGCCGTGACTTTGATGTTCGTCGTATGCTCTACTAGTGATCTTGAACTAGGTCTTAATCTTAAGCCGAGTTTGTCGGTTGTGGTGTTCTCATGAGACGGTTCCCACGGCTTTGTTTCATGAGCTATGTAACAGTACAATATGAGGGAATCTAAATCAAGAAAAATGCGAGCAAAATTAACACTGATATAAGTTAAGTAAACAGCAGTAGGTACCGCAAGGAAGAGGGAGTTAGACAATTAGCCTGCTGGTTGATATTGAATTAGATATTATACATTATGCTGATTCCAATTAGGGTCATACATAACTTCAATATCGCCCAGGATGGCGCTTTGAATCAATTTGCTTTTTAACCGTCGGATTAGGGTCCTCCAGTTCACATTGGGCGTTCTCATTATGAGCGGGGCGACGGGCGACCCAACAGTGGGATAACCCGGAGATGGTGATGATTCGATGATTTTGCTAGTTTCGGTGACACTTCCAGAGCAATTAAATATAGAATTTTAGAACCAATGAAATCGATACGATTCCCGTAAAGTGGGTAAGTATCGGATGGGACAGCTCTAGCTTTATCTGCGAAATTCGATTTTCTAACTACTTATCGTGCCGTTCCATTCACGCTTATAGTATCGAATAGGAGTGAAAGGGACAGCACAATACGAACTTCGAATTTCGTAGTAGCCTCCCAGATCACGGCATTCCAGCCAGAGTGACTCAGGCGCCGGCGCGCGCGCAAATAATATTTATAACCCGACCAGACAAGCTAGCAGTAGCGCCCTATTGTTCTTATGATATTGTTGTATTAGGTATTTCTGGTATTGTATACCGATTCTAGATGTTAGTGTCAGTTAGGCAATGACAAAATCGTGTACAGTCAGTATCAAAAGTAGCTGATCACTACCTTTTACAGTCGGGTGCAAATGTCATACATGATTGTCATTTGTGTTATTACGACAAAGTACAAAAGTGACCAGCTACTTTTGATGCTGACCGTACCAAACAACAAGATGCCAATTTTTGAGATAATCACGCTGTTCAGTTTGAACATGGAACTACCGTGAGACTCACTCATAGTGAAAAAATATGGATAACTCACGTCTATGCTATGATCGAGTTTAGCCCGATTCGGGCTAATCCGTAGCCTTCCTCTTGGAGCGGTGGCGCGTAGTGCGCGTTTGACAGCAGCCGCCGCCGTGGCTTGTGATCCAAGAGGAAGGGCTGCAGATTATCGCGAAATATGTCGGCCTAAACTCTATCATAGACGTGAGTTATCCGTATTTTTTCACGCTGTTCAGTTCATTGTTAAAAAAACCGGTCAAGATGCAATGTTTGGCGCGCTTAATAACATTATATCTACCGACCTCTTTAAATTCACACATAATATCATTGTTTATATGTAATCTTGCGCTTATAGTGGAAGACTTACTAGGCGTATCGATCGCCGCCATTCCTCATAACTAGATATTATTAGGTTATAACATTGACTCAATGGACTACGACATTTGGATAGATAAGTAAATAAGAAATCTGCGACCTTCCGCATACCGCTGCTCGAGGTCGTGACGGCTGTCATTGCCCCCGCCGGCAGGGTTGTCATATCTCACGATCTTTAGACTTTCTTTAGCATTACGGTTGGATTATACAGCTAAGGAGTGGAATTCCCTACCTGCGTCTGAGTGAGTAGGAGTAGGGCTCGACATCACGTCTCAATTTCATTTTATCCTTTTACAAGCCTTTTACCAATACTCCTAGATTTCAAAAGGGCTTAGTGTCAAAATACCTAAATTCCAGAATGCCTAACTATTTTCTTTGCCTTTGTGCAGTTTTCAGTTTAAGTTATTTTGAAATGTTGTTTTGTATCTGTGATTCGGTATTTTAAGGAAAAAGTACGTCTACGTAATGTATATGTGTAATGAGAAGTTTTAGGTCAAAGTTATTATGACAATTGTTAATGTTAGGAATCAGTCTTTTTTGATATTTGGGTATTATGAGCCCATGGCGATTTGAAATTTAGACAATTTAGTGAATCGGGCATTATGCAAATTAAATGGAATAAACCCTACTCGTCTGAGTTCCCTGAGCTGAATCCGTTTTCAAGTCTAGGGTGAATGAACATTTACTAAGCAAGCGTGCTGCGTGCTCCATCGTAGAGCTCATTTTCGTTTTCCATCAGACGTGATTAGGGCCAAACGCAAGCCTTTATTGTATATAAAAAATATTATTGTATATAATATGTACTTAAATCTACGAAAGCTCAGGATTTTCTGAATTTTCAATAAAATAGATTAGATTAGATTTGATTATTACTTAACCAAATAAACGACTCTTGAATCTTGATTTTTCCTGTACGCTAAAATATAACATTGTATGTCAGGCCCGCAGTCCGCGGTGTCGCAGTGTTCAATGAACGTATATTATCGACGCGGCGCGTGTGTGGGCGCAGTGTTCCTATGGGGTTCGCGGCCTTCAAGCCTCGACCTTGAACATGTTTACAGTGGCTCATAGACATTAGGTACCATAATCATAGCCACCCTAGTCTTTATACCCTTTTCTGTGGGAAAATACGCCTTATGTAGGATTACCATACCTCAGGAACACGGTCGGATTTTGTAAATCTCAGGGCTTAGGCTCGTAAAACCCACTTTCCCAAAACATCCACTTTCTAAAAGCTTAATTTTAACACTTCAATAACTCACCTACACTTTTTCAATTAGGGCATTTTCATGGAATGCACACTACCATGCGTGCACTTGCCCACAAGTGCATTTTCCCAAAAAGTTCACTTTTACAAAATGCACACTTTCCCGAAATATAAACGTTTATGATCGGACACGGCCGTGTCTATAATACAGAAATGTAGAAATACAGCTTTTTAGAACAATTGATCTTCTGGGAAATTATACTATCAAAGAAAATGCTTTTCTGAGAAACTGCACTTTTTTGGAAATAAGGAAGTCCACTTTTTGAGATAGTGCACCTTCGGTAAAATTAATCCTTCTAAATAAGTATACATTTAAAGAAAGTACAGGCTTCGGGAATATGGGTTTTACGAGCCCGAGCCACCGAGTGTGGATGTTTCAGCTGTGTGTAGTAACTACCACGGCGTTCACTGGTTACTGCTCCTCACGTGTAATGCAGTCTGCCCTACCCAACACGGAGACAAATGTCCCGCCGCTCCTGTACACAGATGACGCAGATTACGATGCTTCATTACCCAGGCTGGAGCCGCCGCCAAGGCCGAGCCGCTGCTAACCGAAGGCCGCGGTGATGTAATTGGGCAGTGCCCTATCTTGATCGATGAGCGCTGTGGCAAGCTTCGTTGACTTGTATCGAATGACCTATTTGTTTCACCGTGTCACTCCTACAGTCCTTATTATGACGAATGCTGAATTAGTGCTGCAAACCATTCGTCATTCGCTTTGAACTTTTGACTTTATAACTTAATCCATATCCTCTTTACGCTTAAACCGCTGAACCGATTTAGCTGAAATTTGGGAGATGGTTTAAGACCCTGGGAAGGACATAAGATAGTTTTTATCCTGAAAAATTACGTAGTTCCCACGGGATAGCGATAAACGAATTCTTTGCAGATGGAGTCGCTGTATTACAAATCCCGCTGTTCAAATGCTAAAACTCGAAAGATTAGATATTCAATCTAGTTAATATAACATTGGGTAATAAGATAACAGTTAAAATAATTTATTGAATATTTTACGGAAGTCCATATCAATGAACGAAATACACCACAATGCGGAGGATCTAGGTAAAACGTTGTAATTAAAATAACTTAAAGAAATAAAGCTAATGTGATACTTTTAACTTCAAAAGGTCTAATTAGCCCAGCACTGAGCAAAGAGCCATTTGCCGTGGCACAGTTCCTGTAAACAACGCAATTCAAGCTGACAGGAAAACCTTAAAACTCGTCATTTTAACGACACGCAATCAGCCCGAAGTTTGGCAACAGCCCTATTGTCCAAAGCGCTTGAAGAAAGCCGGCTCTGAAGCAATCGGAAGCATTAGGTCAGGCTATTCATTAACTGCTCGACGTAACGCGACAACGACCTCGTTTAGTATTTGTGCAAGCTCCTGAACTCCCACGCAACCCCAATGGACGAAGGGAACAGTCAAAAGCAAACGGTTGAGGCGCTCCGTTGTTCTGTTGGCAGGTGGCCAAGCAGGGGTTATTGACGGGGAGTGGCTGATACACAAGGCTACTTAAGCAATTAGGGTTGGGGAAAGCTCTGTGATTTATGCGTCCCTGATACGTTGTAATATCCTGCAGTATATCGTTAAGTCAGGTCACTAATATGATAAGATAAGATATTATTTGTTGTCCGACATCCAGGCGAGGAGAGACTCTTTATCCTTATGTGGTTAGTATTCCATTGGCCGGCAGTTCGGTTCATCTTTCCTAATACGAACTGTGCCCTCGCCGGTTATACTTTTTGTAGCGAGATCCCTGCAACAACCTATTATGGTACTACTATTCGTCTTATACCTATTAGTTCTAATTTCCTTGGAACCTGAAACAATTCACCTTCAATATTACATCCGCTAGTACCAGTTAAATGCTTGTTTGTTTGATTAGGTGCGTGGGCGGTCAATGGCGTGAGCGATGACGCGTCCTCTGCTCCTTGCATCATCAAGGCTCCGTCTGATGACTCGCTCACAGTTACAACGCTGCCGTAGATGGGCAGATCGCTTGGTCGCTGTTATTTAGAGGCCAGGCTCTGGGTCTTCCCAGGAAGACGATTGGTTATACCTCATCATCATTTCAGCCGAAAGACGTCCACCGCTAATAGGCCTCCCCCAAGGGTCGCCAAGACCGCTCCTGTGCCATCCGCATCCAACGCGTTGCCATAACCTTAACCATAGGCCGTATTGTCTAACGCGCGACGCTTGCTTTCGCTTGCACTATTTCTTTTTGTCAAACGGTATCAGATGGTGACAGAAAGCTCTCGTCCCTAAAATACCACATTCCCAAAATACCAGATATTTCAAAATACTACAACATTACATTACCTATTTAGTACATTACATTCCCATTAAACCAGATGTCCAAAATAAGACGTTCCACTAAAAACACTTCCTTGAGCGATCTTTGATTTTGTAATGTGTTACAACGAGAATCTGGTAAGCGAGAAGTGTGGTAAATAGGTAACCTAGTATTTTGAAAAATCTGGTATTTTTGGAAAGTGGTATTTTAGGCATGAGCGACAGAAAGAGATGATGAAAACGATAGCAACGCCCGCGCGTTAAACAATACGGCCTCAGGTTTCTCCAACTTGTTTTGAACCTTATCTTATCTGATCTTGGGAAATGTGTGCGATTTAGAAAAGTGTACTTTTTGAGGAAGACGCTTCTATTGGGCAAGTGGACGTACGGTAAAATGGTGAAGTGTACATTTTGGGATCGTCATTTTTACGAATCTAAGCCGACAAAGCTAACCAAACGCAGGTTTTCTAAAGCTTTCCTTTCATTGTAGAGTTTGTAATAGAAGTTAGTGGTTATATTTCTTCGCGTTAAATTGTTAACTTGAACGCTTGTTTATTTCTAGTTTGTTGCGTCAGTCGGCGGTGGTTTTGCTGTATTATTTACGGCTAACTTTGACCTAGAGCGTGATCGATTTTCAACTAGCCAGTCGATTAGGGTATTAATAATTTCGATTGCGTTTCGGTTTCTTGTGAAGGGAAACGTCTATGGCATGGTTTTTTCAATTGTACCAATTCTGGGAAAAATAAGAAACGTTTAAGGATGTTTATGCGTTAGTAGCCATAACACAAGCTTTGCTTATTTTGGGACTAGGTCAATTAGTATTTATTTATTCCTATGATCGTAGGCCCGCGTAGCCGAGCCAATCAACGTCTTTTCCGCTCTTATTGCGTTGACATTTTGACATAAATGTTTTTCCGATCGGCTGTAGCCGATTCCGCGTCGATAGGTGTGGAGAGACCCTAATTCTATGGGATCGTCGTTCATTCAGGAGATGCAGAGCGAAATTACTAATAAGTAGGTAAAGTTATAGTAATCGAATCGCATTCTTTTATTTCAATTCTCAAACGTACATACAGCGTAGATTTAGATGTACCTATCTCATTATGTAATTTATACGCGACCTATGACAACATCGGCACGAGTGAGCAACAAACGTAACTTTAAATATATTTATATGTTGACGACACAATGAGTCAATGCTTTTTGTACGGTTCAATACCGTCTAAAATTTACCGTAGTTACTCGTGTCCTACTTTGCTATGCGTCAGAGCGCCGACTATAGCAATATTTACCAAAAACTGCAATAATATAAAACACCTTAACGCCTTAACACTTATTCTGTTACTCGATAACAGGCATCAAAGATACACGGCCTCACTAATTCGCTATACTTTTTATTTAGGGTTCCGGAGTCAAATTGGCAAAAACGGAACCCTTATAGTTTCGCCATATCTGTCTATCCGTCCGTCCGCCCGTACACGGCTCAGCTCAGAGTTCAGAGACTATTAGGGCTAGAAAGCTGTAATTTTTTCATTGACTTGTGTAGCAATTTTCCGGATTAACAGAAAAAAAAAATTTAGTTGTGAAGACGATATTTCGATATAGTGATTCTTATGCGAAATATTGAATTTTAAGTGCATTTTTTGCTAAAATCGAGCGTCCCTACCCCCCCCCCTCTAAAAGATAAACTGTTCGTATAAAATGCATAGGTACACACGTACATACAATCACGCCTCCTTCCTAGCAAAATAACAATAATTTTTCTTTTGTTGTTTGGTATAAAAATTTTGAAAAAAAATCAGGATGAGAGGAAATGTGCTGATTTAATAATACCAGAACAAAAAACGTTCCCATGAATAAACCGCATGCCTAATCCAGTAACTAGGTGATTCCAACAGAGCTTGTGACTCGTCAGAAGTAGGGCGCTCGCGATCATCGATCACAGGAGTTGGCCGCCGGCCAGCGCGGGTGAGCGATCTCCCGGTCTCGAGCCTGCGAGACGCGGCGGCGCGCGCGCCACGCCATAGGTGACTCCTGAACACGGAAATCTAAATAAATAGGCAATTTGGAACAGATTTACATTAATTCAAACAGATTCAGATTGTAATTAAAGTCGCCAAACTTGTGGCCAACTACTGGCCAACGAACGTCGTCTTCACTACTCTGCTCTTTACACTTTTGAGGTCGACTTAGTGTAATTGCCGCTATAGGCTTGCGTTTGACCACAACCACGGCTGATGGAAAGCAAAGATGAGGCCTACGATGTAGCACGCTTGCCTTGCGAATGAGCATTTACTAATGCTCATTCGCCCTAGACTTGAAAACGGCCAAATTGAAGTGTTACCTAAGACACCTAAGATATACATCTGTAAAGCAGTTCAACGGTGTGAGTCCAATCCGCACTGGGCCCGCGTGGCTCTTATTCTGAGAATTCTCTAACAGTGCAATTTCCGCAATATGTAGGCACACTACCGAAACGTAAACTTTCTCAATCAGGGCATTTTCTCGAAATGAACACTTTACCATACATGCACTTGCCCAATATTAAGTGTATTTTCCCAGAGAGTACACTTTCCAAAACTCACACTTTCCCAAAATCGACAATTGATAGGCCACTTGCCACTGTTCATATTTTAAGGCCCATTTAGATTATACAACTTTCTTGCACTTTCCATAAAATAAAATTTAGGCAATAAAACATTGCTCAGCCTAAACCTTAGAAACCTTAGGTTTATGTTTTATTGCCTCAATTTTATTGTATGGAATGTGCAAGAAAGTTGTATAATCTAAATGGGCCTTTAAGCCGTATAATGCAAATCAGCATATACGAGTATAAGCGGCTAAACCCGATTTGCTTCACACGGCTAAACTGCGAACAGTGGCAAGTGGCCTATCAATTAAAATCCTTGACCGTACCCATTGGGAAGTGCACTTTTGAAGATAGTGCTCCTTCCATGAAGTGATTCCTTCTAAGGAAGTGACAACCCATTTTGGGTTTTAGGTGCCTAAGTCCAGCACATGACCGCCAAGTTATAATTGCCTGCTGAGTACAGCGAAGAATCTGCACACGAAATTCGGTTAGAACTTCAGAGCATCAAACCCTAGGTCTTGTTAATTTAACTACCTATAACTTCTCCGACGACTAACCGACTCCAATTCCCCTGTGCGCAGCGGCGGCGCAATGCAGACGAAACTTGGCTGGACCATGAAACCATACTTTATGAGCTGGCGCAGTAATCCCTTGGTAGTTCTGGAACAGTCATCATCTTCCCAGCCTGTATACGTCCCACTGCAGGGCACAGGCCTCCTCAGAACGAAAGAGTTTGGGCTGTAGTTCCCACGCGGGCCCAATGAGGATTGGAAACTTCACACACACCATCTTAGATTATTTATACACTAGATAGAGCTTCGCCGGCATGAAAACGTTGGCTTATATGTCATTTGCCTCCCTTCAGTTTGAATGACGTAACGCGATCGTAATATGAAGCTGTCAAATAGATTTTTGGACGTTTTGTATTGCAATGTTTGCTACTGACACTCTATCTAGTGCATAAATAATCTAAGCACACCATTAAATAAATATAAATAAGTGTCACGGGACAATTCACACCAATTGACCTAGCCCCAAAGTAAGCAAAGCTTGTGTTATTATTATTATTGATACAAGGCAACGGATAAACGTACTTCTTATTTCTCACACAAATATCTGCCCAGACCGGGAATCGGACCTTGGATATCGAATGAATCGAAGACCTCAAGCTTCGTAGTCAGATTCACTAACCACTAGGCCAAGGCCAAGTGTGCTGGATTCCTCACGACGTTTTCCTTCATCGTAAAGCTCATGATAAATTTCAAATGTAAACTAATTTCGCACATAAATTCCGAAAAAGTCAGAGGGGCATGCCCGGGTTTAAACTTACCACCCTCTTCTTGAGAGTCCATAGGTCAAACCACTAGGCCGCCACGGCTTTTTTTGCTTATTTTTGCGGGTTCTGGAACAACACAGCGTAGCATTACGACGAGGCGTCTGTATTGCGTGACAACGTTAAGTAGTTAATGGAGGGGCGATGAACTTTGCAGGCTGATACTAATTTTTCATTGACGATAAGGCGTGCCGACTGATGTCGCCGATAGTAAAGGATCTTTATTGTATTTACTAGTGTTAAAGGCATTGCCATTGTTTAGTCGACCAAGTATGTGCTTTCAACAATAAGGGTGATTGTCACATTGACTTGCGAGTTAAAAGTTATCGTCATGGGTCGCCCCATTCGATTTTTGTCTAGTTCGTGATTCGTCTCATTCGCCTTTCGTCACCCATTCTTCATTCGTCACTTTCGATGGTAGTTTTGGTTGTCTTTTGTCATATTTGTTGTTTGTTTTATTCTTATTCAGGTTCATTCGATGTTCGGCACTTCTTCAACGAAAGTGACGAATGAAGAATGGATGACGAAAGCAAAATGAGTTGAATTAAGAACTTGGCAAAAAATGAATGGGACGACCCAAGACGATACAAGTAGCCTTTGATGTTTTAAGCCATACAACTGACATTGAACTGTACATTTTGAGCACCTTTTCTATAGCATAGTGAGCAAACTAGCATGCGGGTCATCTGATAGCAATAGCACACTCGGCCGCCCTCTTACAAGTTGACACTGATCGTATACTTCGTAATAGGCTAATGACTTCACTCCGGCGCCAAGAGTGGAGCGGTCCGTCACCGGGTGACAGGTGTCACGCACGTGCGCGGGCGCGTCGCGTGCGCAGCTCGCGTGCGCCTGTCAACGTCGCTCGCGACGATAACATTCATTAGTGACTAGCTTTTGCCCGCGACTCCGTCCGCGTGGAATTAGTAATTTGGGCAGCTTATTTTTTTATCCAATTTGCTTTTTCATCAATTATGGCTCTCCTTAGTTCCTCCCGGAAGAAGTGAAACTTCATAATAAACCAATCCATTAGTGATTGCGCAGCCTGCTGGTGCGACCCGAGCAGAAGGTCATGAGTTCGAGTCCAGGTTCGCTCCTATGAGTTTTCCCTTGGTCCCTTGCAGGTCAATTGGTGTGAATTGTCCCGTGATATTTTTATTTTTTATTTAATTTCAGAGATGACTAGATAAGGTTCATACTAGTTTGTAGGGGTACAGTCAAGGGCAAAAATATGTATACACTTTAGTACCTTGTCTATTTTCGTCATATTTTAACTGCCATATATGAACTGTCATAGTGATTAAAGTGACAAGGTACTAAAGTGTATACATATTTTTGCCCTTGACTGTACATCCAAATGAAGACACAAACTTTGTCTCTATAAATGGCGTAGGTTGGTAGTTTGTTTAGCAACAGATTGTAATATACGTAGTACTAAAAACTAAAAACTAGAATAACAAACCTACCTACATTATATATATTATACATCTCACAGATGTGTGCTCGGATGTTTGGAGCTTTGAAGATGATTCGTGGAGAGTTTGAAACGCGTTAGTATTATGTGTGGTCTTTGTGATATTTGGTACCGGGCGAGAGAACAAGTCATACAAGTTCTGGAAAAATAAGATAAAACTCCATGTCCTCCATCTATCCATCTTTCCATAAAAAATAGCTTAGTTGAACCAGTCTCCATCAGTGCTATGATAAATGGACTAATTGGTGGATCCATAGCAACGTAGTACGCGTAGCGTCGCACGTAGCACGACTCTGATGAAAAATCACCCTCAATCCGGAGTAAAGTATAAGTATTTATTGTCGCATCGATATATCGCACATTTATAACTTAACTTTAATGATACTGACACTATACGAAATTATTCTCATTTCAAAAATAAACCGGTTTTTCTTTTAACACAAAGTTTATTTTTGAAATGTTATTTTTGCTACGCTCATGCAATTAAGCAAAGTGAACTATCATAGCACATGCTATCTACAGCATTTGCAGATACCTTATCAACCGGTCAGGCGATGCCCTCGATCCTCGGCTAGTGTCCTTTACGATCCTCTACGGATAGAAAAGGACAGTTGGCGTGTAGACGGCTCGATTATAATATGCAGGGAAGGGCTGACTAATGGGCCGCGGGCGCGCCTCTGTGTACCAACTAATCACAACTAATATAGAAATGTCGCACGAGCCAAAAACGCGAGGCGTTCGTATGGCTAAAACGATAACGGTTTTTAAATGATATTTAATTTTATTATCTACCTACATCTGCACCTACTTACAAACAATGCTATTCTATTCGTTCTTCAAGCAGCACCATGCGGAACGCTTGTCAATGTTTCCAATCTAAAATACAGGGTGAAATTTTGAACGTGATACAAAATTAGTGTTTCAAGCTTAGTTAATGCTGCTAACATAATGCATTTACTCAATTTTTGAAATTGGTGTCATAAAATTTTGGATTTTCATACTTTGTTGTAGTTAAATTATGAACTAAATGTATGGACAACTCAAATTTAACAATACTAATTCTAACAACTGGATAAATGCATTATGTTGTCCAGCATTAACTAAGCTAGAAACACTAATTTTGTATCATGTTCAAAATTTCACCCTGTATTTCTCGAGCGGGAATTTTCCGACTTGATAATTCTTTTTGTACAGTTTTGCGTGTTCGACTTATACATTGTCAGCAAAACACTTCATTCAGATTAAACTTGCGAATACTTGTTGCTTTACAAACTTCGTCTCCTTAACGGCCATTTTGTATCATGGAGTGCCACCGCCACCTGCCGTAATGGGGTGCTCCTGACACGACATCGCCTGTTGCCACTCATCAATCACTTTACCCCACCCCAGGGTGAAATGACCCTTGATATGTACCTTTTCAGTTCATTCTCCCTTGGCTCACCTAATGCGCCATTCTATGAACGACTAGAGACGTGCCATGCCAACTCGGAAACACGATTCGAGTTGACTCGAGTTAAATGTGAGGGTGTCTGTGAGTGTCTGCCTAAAAGTATTTACTTGGTCGACTGTACCCCAGCTTAATAAATTCTAAAGGTGACATCACATCAGAAGGTTCACTTGAATGAATCACTCCAGTGAATGCTTAATTTTTCTTTAATGCCGTGTTCACACGGCTTATCAGGAATGATGCAAAAATAAACATTCATCCATAGATTCTATCAATATGGCGTCGAATGAAGTTGTGCGTCTCATTTGAGTCAAAGATGCGAAATGAAACAAGAAATTTTCTGCAGGGTCGACAACGCACTGGTAACGCGTAAAGCGCTGCGAGTGTCTATGGACAGTGGTGTTCATTTAACATCAGGTGACCCACTAGTTCGTTTGTCTGGCCTCTCTAACATAAAAAAAAATGAAAGAAAAATTACCATTCTGATACACCTTAATTTGGTTCAATCGAAATCGAATCAACTTCAGCTAAGCGCAATTCAAGTTTGGGCCATTACAGACTGCATACCAACTGCAACTACCGACTGCCAATACATTTCAGTCGCAGCTGACGTGCAGTTGGAATGCAGTAGGTACGTCTGTAACGGGCCTTAGTCGGGGTGTCCACATCACTATGGTCGTCATTTGTGGTGGCGAAGTGTCGCGGGGCGCGCCTCGCCAAGTATTGACTAAACATCCTAAGACGCCGGTTGTCTACAAGTCGCTGTGTATAGTCGGGTCGGAGTACGAAAACCTTCATCAGTTTACCCTTAAATCGATACCAGCAATATATTTGCCGTCAAACAGAAATCAAACCTGATTAAAATCAGCAACATTTACGGTCCAAAATCGAATGGTTGTCAAATGGTTTAAGGGTTAAATCGATTCCTTTATCAAGTCATAGACTTAGTACCTTTTAAAAAATAGGAAAAGCCAACGCGATATTATGTTTCGTTAGAAATAAAATGTGACAGGACTGACAATTGCCTAGGTGCACGCAAATGTCAACTTTATGGTGACGAACCTTTTTTACCCCGACTGTACGATAGAAAGGGCTAAAGCAGCCAACCTCAACCGCAATCACAATATGGCTCAGCAAACCACGGTATTGAAAACTAAAATGGTGGCTGTATTTTGTTAAATATAATTTTTATACCGGGTGGGCCAGTGATAGAAGCCTGGTTTACTAATTTTTTTAAACATTTTCTTTCCCATAAACCTTGTCTTGTTCTCTTTTGATCAGATATTTTGCAAATTATTGTATGATAAATTGATAACCTCCGTTGTTTATTACAGATTGTAGTCATGCGATGTTTTATAATAACTTCCATTTCTAATTCTATTATATTTACTGCATTTCTTATAGTTTATCGTGAACACTTGTAATATATATAATCTAAGTGAACACTCGTAATCGTAATACTGTTGGTATGTTGTTGTGCGTAACGGAACTCGTAGAAACTCCTGCGCGGCGCGTTCTGCGGTCGCCAGCTATACAATATTTTCATTTCCATCGACCGAGACCGCGGAAATGATTTACACGATGGCGTCGTGACTCGTGATAGTTCACGCGAAGAGGGAACTGCGGCGGGCCCGTCCCGCCGCCACGACAAACACGAATGCACGAAGCTACTAGGCCGGTCTTATAATCAGAATCAGACATGGGAATTTAGGGGGCAAAATTTAATGACAGGCAATAGGGGGATCCTTTATCGATAAACTCAACTATCGATGTATGTTTAGTTTAACCACGCGGCGGACACGACGTACAAATACGCGTTCTTGAATCTACATAAGCACGACGACGTCTGTACACGCGTACGCCTACATACATCGCGCGCGCACTCTTCTGGATTCGGGCGGTTTCCGGCTATTATCTGCGCCTTGAGGGGTGGGGTAATTCGAATCGGTGCGGGGCGGACCGTTTCCATTCTGTACGTCAGTACTATTATATATTCTGTGGTTTAACTGGAAAGCGAATTTAACAGTTTAACTTCTAGTGGTCGAACTCACTTATTTATTTAGTACCTAAATATACTTAAGTAGGTTGGGTGACAATGCAAGTACAGTCAACAAAGGATACAGTCAAAAATGTTTTTTTTTTTATATAAAAGTAGTGGCGTCAATAGGTAAACTATTGGTTAGATTAGATGGTCATACTCGCTTTCCCCGCGACAGTAGTTGACAGCAGCTTAAAGGTGAATGGCCATCGGCATCGGTTATGCTAATTCTGCTGATTCCGGCGGACGAGGGCAGAAGTTATCAACACGGATCTAAGTCAAATATCGTTGGAACTTTCTTTTATTGGTAGACTAGCTGACGCATTTGGCCTCGCCCCCGCTAAAGTTTTTCCATTCAATTTGGTGCAGTGGTTCGAGAGTTTTGCGCTGAGCAGCACATTTGGCGTTTCTTTATTAATTACATGCATATATGTATAGATAACGCGTAGTACTGAGGGCTCTACGGGCTCTTCAAGGCTAGAGTGAATACAGTATTACCACTTATATAAGTTACATCGGCAATAATCGTTTGCGCAGAATAGTGCAACCTAACACCGACTGAAACCGAACGTGAATACCAATGACATTAACACATTATTTTACCCAAGAATATTAAAAAAAAACTGGATGTTGCCAGCCGAACTATGAGTTGAAGCCAGGTTCATTCACCTTTGCTCCTATGTTCTATCTCTTTTCAACACTGTGATATATTGCCAGGTTATTTATAGAAAAACCTTATTTTTTTTAGAAATACGAATTATCTGGCATCACCTAATTAATTTACTTTAAGCTAATTTCAACAGAAATTTATATAATTTATTGAATCAGGCGTTACTTTGCGGAGGTCCATATTAATGAACTAAAACAATTACTTTGCTCACCCGCGACCTTACAATAGTTACGTTTATGCAAGAACACACGTACGTAGGACAGACAGGCCGAAGTTTTAATACTAGATTTAAAGAGCATGTTTCGGTATATAGGAATGAGCATCCAGATAGATCGAATTTTGCAAAACATTTGTTGGAATCAAATCATTCATTGTCAGATTCAGATTCTTATGAAGTGTTACATTATTGCGGCAAGGGGTTGCGTCTGGATGCTCTGGAATGCATGGAAATAATTAGGTACAACACTATGGGGTCTACTATTAATGAACAGGTAAATTTAGTTTCTTCTCCTTTACTGTGGCTTGGGTCTATTTTGAACAGTTAGTATTAATAAAATATGCCTTATACAGGGTTATTGGTAATTCGACCTATTCCCGTTAAGGAGTTATGGGGGAGGTCATTTGCAATCATTTTTGTCCCATAATGCCCTATGCAAAAATGAACCATTTCTGAGATAATTGAAATTTAAGTTTTTTGAAAAAAAAGTCGGAAACGCATCTTCAAAAATTTATTTAAAAAAAGTTGGCCATTTAAGTAAACTTTTTTTATTTTTTTATGTACAAGATAAAATAGCTGTTTTTATGCAATATTAAAAGTATAATTATCTGTACACGTTTAAGAACGCAAGACCAAAAAGTAAAAAAAATATGATTTTTTTATAAGGTTGTTCAAAATGAATGGCACAATAAAAGAAAATTTTACTACTACATTTGGCGTGCAGATTGTACGGAAAACATGCACGTATTTCTAGCTTTCTATCAAGCTACTAAAACTATCATTTTTGTAAATGGTTGCCAGAAAAAAATAATCACAAAGGACGTAGGAAGAAAATCACGACCGAACATTTCTCAAAATCAACTCATCAATGAAAAATTTATTAAAAAAAAAGTTGACCATTTAAGTCTTTTTTTTTTATTTGGTTGTGTACAAAATAAAATAGCTGTTCTTATGCAATATTGAAAGTGCAACTATCTGTATACGTTTATGAATGCGAGACCAAAAAGTAAAAAAAAATATGATTTTTATCAGGCTGTTCAACATTAATGGCACAAAAATAGAAAATTTTACGTATGCATTTGGCGTGCAGATTATACGTAAAACGTGTTCGTATTTCTAGCTTTCTAAAAAGCTATTAAGTAATAATATGATTTTTGTTAATGCTTGACAGAAAATAATTAGCACAAAGGACGTAGGAAGAAAATCAAGTCCGAACATTTTTTTAAATTAACTCACACTGAATCTATCAATAATAACTGATATAAATACAACTAACAACAATAACTAATGTAAAATACCAAATTGAAACAAAAAAACAATTAAGTTTGAAATCCGACGATGTTTTTATTTTATTTACATTTGATACCCATCATAAATGTTCCTTATTTGTTGCAGTTGCTGACTACGAAATTTGTAAGAACTTCCATTTCAAATTATAAGAAATAAAGAAGCAATTTGAAAATGGAACTCCTTACTTTGATAATCTTATTAAAAAAACATTTTGTATTTTTGAAAATCGGCGGCAAATTCGTTTAGTTAATGCACAACATTTTATTTACTAAGCAGATTACTATGTCTGGGATCATAATAATTACGAAAAATAAACACAGTTAATTATTTTTTTATAAGATTATCAAAGTAAGAAGTTCTATTTTCAAATAAGTTCTTTATTTCTCATAATTTGAAACAACAAATTTTAATTTTTTGTGTTTTTGTGCCATTAATGTTGAACAGCCTGATAAAAATCATATATTTTTTTACTTTTTGGTCTCGCATTCATAAACGTGTACAGATAGTTGCACTTTCAATATTGCATAAGAACAGCTATTTTATCTTGTACACAACCAAATAAAAAAAAATGACATAAATAGCCAACTTTTTTTTTAATAAATTTTTCATTGATGAGTTGATTTTGAGAAATGTTCGGTCGTGATTTTCTTCCTACGTCCTTTGTGATTATTTTTTTCTGGCAACCATTTACAAAAATGATAGTTTTAGTAGCTTGATAGAAAGCTAGAAATACGTGCATGTTTTCCGTACAATCTGCACGCCAAATGTAGTAATAAAATTTTCTGTTATTGTGCCATTCATTTTGAACAACCTTATAAAAAAATCATATTTTTTTTACTTTTTGGTCTTGCGTTCTTAAACGTGCACAGATAATTATACTTTTAATATTGCATAAAAACAGCTATTTTATCTTGTACATAAAAAAATAAAAAAAGTTTACTTAAATGGCCAACTTTTTTTTAAATAAATTTTTGAAGATGCGTTTCCGACTTTTTTTTTCAAAAAACTTAAATTTCAATTATCTCAGAAATGGTTCATTTTTGCATAAGGCATTATGGGACAAAAATGATTGCAAATGACCTCCCCCATAACCCCTTAACGGGAATACGTCGAATTACCAATAACCCTGTATAAATAAACAAAAATTCAAGGTAGTTTTATAATATGTCAATAAAAGTTAATTTTTGTGGGGTAGTTTGAGAGTAAGAAAAATAAAGTGGGTACTTGTGAAGTTACAGTAACAAGTTAAAACATTTGTTTTGGTTTGTTAGTTTAACATTTGGTAGCATAGCATACGGTTGTTTTAACTCCGAAGATGAGCTCTGGTTGAGTTCGAAACGCGTCAGTGTAGCTTGGTGGTGGTGATGGTTGGGTTTATGTGATTTGTGTGTGTTCGTACAGTGTGGAGGTGGAGGAACTGCATGAGCACACATTTCTTGCATAAACGTAACTATTGTAAGGTCGCGGGTGAGCAAAGTAATTGTTTTAGTTCAGAAATTTATATTTTTGTTATAAAACTTTCTGCAATAAAATTTACTTAGTTTTCTTTGTATTATACAAAAAAAAGAACCCAGTCAAAATCCTCATTTCACCGGTATGCACCTGCTGCGTACTATGGCAACACTAAATGGCCGATATGTCAGAATCACGTCAGAATTGTCAGAAGTCATTCACTCATTTCAGAGGATTTTTACGTTAAATAAACGTTTTTCGTCTATTTACTTGGGTTATGCGCTATGTATTGCATAGTAAAGCATTGTAGGAGTAATTGGAGGCCGAAATCCGACATAAAACTTCACAGGTGAGTACTTATTTTACGAAAATGTTCATAAATCTTAGTGACAATCAATTTTCCTATATTTTGCTTCTAAGCTTTGTTAGTTTTTATTCAAAAACCCCACGATTAGGTTTATAATGTTAAGTTAGAAGTATATTTTGTTTATTTGGATTTAAACATGACCTTAAATGAAAAATTGAAGAATGTGTGGTTTTACTACTAGGGTGACCAATCCTTTTTCATGCATGGTATTTATTCGTATTGAATGGAGCTAAATCTATCAACTTGGTACGGTTTCAATCTTCATAATTCATATCACAGTATATAATAACATGTTTATTGTTTGTGTCTTTACAATTTACATGAATAATATTTTACATTGCAGTTTTCCAAAAGATGAAAGAAGGAGGCAAAATTGGCTGTCGATTGTACCGATAAAGGGAAAGGTGTAGACCGTTTGACAATTTGCAGCTTGCATTTTAAGCCTGAAGATAATGACTATGACCCAGAAAGGCCGGGACGCCTACTCGGTACAAAACAATATTATTCTCACATGTGTAGAAAATAAAGAAACTGTTATAATGTCCTAGTATTTTATTATTTTTTTCCATTGACAAATACTTCCCTTATGTTTTGCAGTAAGTATTTGTAGCGTTCTCAGGTAAAAGGTAACCTTTTGCCGGATATCAGTAAGGCCGAGTAACTGCAGAGTGGCATAGAAATGCAACCAGAAATGGACCTTATATTGACGACTGACAAAAAAATTGGTAGGTAACTTTTACTTGAGTTTGTGAGGATGGATGTTCACTTTCATGATAAAACGGTTGGATAAAAATTTAATAACAAAACCGGCCAAGTGCGAGTCGGACTTGCGCACCGAGGGTTCCGTACAAATTTATATGTATCTATGAACATCCAGTCTTAGCAGACCCCTGTTCCTAAGGAAAATGTGCGCAGTGTGGGATCATTGTAGATTGGTTACTGATATAGACAGACAGACAAAAAAAATTATGCTTTCTGCTTGCAATTTATGCTTGCAATTTTTCCTTTATCTGTGCTATAAGACCTTGCTTCGTACCAAATGTCAAGATTCTAAGTTCACGGGAAATATCCCTTGCGTGCGAGTGTCGAAAATTTGCGGCAAATGGCTGTAGATATCTTTTGATTGTGTTTGGTTAGAAGTTTGATTTTTCACAGCTCCAAGGGACAGTACAGTAGACTTGAGTATTTGATTTAAATTTCAGCTTGACACCTCCACGCGTTCCTGAGAAAAAGGGTCTTGACAGACGGACGAACGGACAACAAAGTGATCCTATAAGGGTTCCGTTTTTTCTTTTTGAGGTACGGAACCCTAAAAAGTGAATTGAATTGAAATTGGCTGAATTTAATAAATTACAAAATCAATCTGTTGTATAAAAGTATGCCAAATTCCGCGGGATATTCCTAATGTATGCTTAATTATGGACACCCTAAAGAAAGAGATGCAAGATCGGCGTGACGTAATTCAAGGTCATTTTTTCTGGCTTCAAAGGAATGAACGGCATGCAAAATCCATTTTTTTTAATATTCTTGATTTTACCTTATGGCTTCAAACACAAGAACAACACGGACTCATGCTATCTCGCTCTTAATATACCTAAGTACATGTGAGGTTTTTCTGACGTGAGGCATCGAATTTATTGTATAAAATAGCACAGTAAAATATCAATGGAATCTTTACCGAATTTACTCAATCTTTGTTATGACAGCATAAACAAGCTTGGTTGCTAACCACTAGAAAACAAATAAGTAAATAAATAAATAAATAAATAAACCATAGATGACAGGGCAAATATGGCGCGTACGAAACAACCAATAGTGGACAGTCAATGACGCACGTACGCGTGGTGTGCTATGATTGGCTGAAAATTTTTCGCTCCACATCAAAATAAGTTTTCTGCGCAGGTACATCGGCGTAACTTAAGTGGTAATACTGTACGATATCGATATCGTGGTTATGGCAAAATCGATGGAAGAACTCAGCACGATGCTCGAAGGCCTCAATCGAGTCTCTCGACGGGTAGGACTAAGAATGAACATGGACAAGACGAAAGTTATGTCTAATGTTCATGTTGTCCCTGCCCCCATTGTGGGCGAGAACTCGGTTCTTGAAGTTGTTGACGCATATGTATACCTAGGACAGACCGTCCAGCTAGGTAGGTCCAACTTCGAGAAGGAGGTCAATCGGCGAATCCAACTCGGATGGGCAGCGTTCGGGAAGCTCCGCAACATCTTTTCGTCCAAAATACCTCAGTGCCTCAAAACAAAAGTCTTTAATCAGTGTGTGTTGCCAGTGATGACATATGGATCTGAGACGTGGTGCTTCACTATGGGCCTGATGAATAGGCTCAGAGTCGCTCAGCGAGCTATGGAGAGGGCTATGCTTGGAGTTTCTCTACGGGATCGAATCAGAAACGAGGAGATCCGTAGAAGAACCGGGGTAACCGACATAGCCAAACGGATTAGCTCGTTGAAATGGCAATGGGCAGGCCATAAAGCACGTAGAACAGATGGCCGTTGGGGGCCAAAAGTTCTGGAATGGAGACCACGGACTGGCAAGCGCAGCGTGGGACGTCCACCAACGAGATGGACGGACGATTTGGTGAAGGCCGCAGGTTCAGGGTGGATGCAAATCGCTTCCAATCGTAATGATTGGGCATCAATGAGGGAGGCCTATGTCCAGCAGTGGACGTCCTATGGCTGAAATGATGATGATGATGATGATGAATACTGTACGCTGTTACTGAACCAGTGAGATACACCCCTGGCCTCATCTGCACTTTTCATCAGATGAGATAGAGGTCAATCGCGGGTCAGTTTTATGTACAAAAAAGTACTACGCACTTAAAAAAAAATACCTTGTCAAAGTAGAACGTAGAAGCGCGGCAGACTTTTAATGACTGTGAACTGTACTGTACCCCACTGGATAACAATTTAGTACATTGTGCATCAAGGGCCGTAAGTAGGGGATTACTAACGAGAGCCTATTAGAAGCCCGACGCCGAAGGCGGAGGGCTTTTAATGACTCGAGTTTGTAATCCCTTTACTGCCCGTGATACACACAATGATTTTCATCACACTGCGAGGAAAAAAATCCAAAAATGTAATTATTTTGTCTCTAAACACTTAAATTAAATAAATAATGGCTACCCGCCAATACAGATTGTCACTTTTTTCAAGTCATCTACCACAGATAAAGTAAACTGTGTTTAGAATTCGAATGGCCATACGGCCACATTCTGCCAACATGTTAAAAAAATACTTACTAAAATTATTGCAAAACTATTTGATATAAATTTAAAATATAAAGTTTCATGAAGCGTAGACAAGTTTTGTGTAGTAAAATTGGGTTATAGCTAAGTTTTAAACATATAAATAAAACGTTGGCTGACTTGAAACCTCCTTAGTCTGTTTGCAAATTTTAAAACTAAAGTTAGAACTCCCTTGGGAAGAAAAACTGTACGTAAATCCATAACTCCCTTAAGAACAAATTAGGCCTTTGACATTTAGTATACAGGCATGGAATAACACCATTGACGAGCAAGTGTGATGAAAAAGTGTTTTGTAATGTTACGCGTGTGCCGCGTATTTGGAGCGTTGGGGCAGCAAAGGTTTCGCCACAGCCATTGTCTCCGCGGCGCGAGCCGCGCGCGCATCCCGGCCGTATGCGAACGTTTAAAGGTCCAACCTATACAGGTTCCCTGTCCTATGAGACACATGTGCCTCATGTGTGACTTTACTGGTACGTGCATGAGGCACATGTGCCTCATCATGACTATGAGCGTTTAATGTCATCGTGACTATATGACACATTGCTTCGGGGCAGGGAATCTGTTAATATAGGGATCTTTTGTGTAATTAACCCGCCTTCGCACTTCACTGCTTCTGTCACCTCGTCCATAAATTGGATGATTTGACGTAGCGGTAGTGCCTTGAAGTCTCCTGGTGCGGATTATCCGTCGCCAAAGAGTCTCATTATTAATCTGGCGAGGGCGTCACATTCACACATGATGTGTTCCATTGTTTCGTCTTCCTCGCCACATATTCTACAATCTTCATTGTCCTGTAGTTCCAACTTTACTAGTATGTGTTTAGTACTTGTTTAGTATCGAAGTGACCTGTAAACTCCCCGTAAAAGGCAAACTTAATCGTAATCATAACCATTTTTTGCTTTATTTGCTTCCAAGGTGTTACAAATAAAAATATAAAATGTCCCAATATAATCTGTAAGGACACAGCAATTCTAATAATAGATATCGTGGGACAATTGACACCAATTGACCTAGTCCCAAACTAAGCCAAGCTTGTATGTAATGTACTATGGGTACTAAGCAACGATAAACAACTTATATGTATGTATAGATACGTACATATTAAACGTCCAAGCCTAGAGAACAAACATTCGTATTTCCCATACAAATACTTGCCCCGACCGGGGATCGAACCCAGGACCTCAAGCTTCATAGTCAGGTTATCTAACCACTTGGCTATCCGGTCGTCAATTATACATAAATTAACTGTTATAAACTCATTAAAAATAGTAGGTATATTTTCTTATAAATTACTTAATATCAAAATGCGATCCAAAGCAGACAAAAGAGACGAGGCCGCGTCTCCGCCTCTCGCGACGCTTTCCAAGTCAAAGTCAAAGTCAAAATTCTTTATTCAATTTATGCATCAATTGATGCTCCTATGAACGTCGAAAAATCTACCACCGGTTCGGAAAAAACCCTGTCGAGAAGAAACCGGCAAGAAACTCAACAAGGTATCTTTTTTTCAATCAGATCTACATTGTTATTAAATGACATACATCTAAAGTATTTAATACAATTAAATTTTTTAACACAGTAGATACGCTATTTGAGACTAGGGATCGCCAATGCGGATCGGAATTATTTCCAAACATCCCTGTCCATGATAATTATAGTCATTAATTTTATAGTACGCCTTAGATGTTAATGTCTTCTTCACAATGGATTTGAATTTTGTATCAGTTTGTTCGGTTATTGTTTTCGGAATTTTATTATAAAAACGTATGCATCTTCCCAGAAACGACTTTTTAGTTTTAGCCAGTCTGTAAGATGGAACTTTAAGCTTCGCTGTGTTTCTAGTAACCTTTGGCTTATCGACGTTAGTGGGAAAATCACATATGTTCTTTCTTACATACATGATTATTTCAAATATATACAACGACGGCAGGGTTACATTTACCCCCTGTTTCACCATCCATTGATCAAATTTATTTGACGGATGAATGTGATGCCGTCTCTGTTTGTTTTGTTCGAATAGACGGAAACGGCATCACATTTATCCGTCAGTTAAAATTAATTAATGGGTGGTGAAACAGCCCCTTAGTGTAAAAATTGTTTCAAGGGGCGCCGCGACTGTGACCCGCCCCCGTTCCACTTCTCTTCTGTGTGGCTTGCCCCCTTGGCTACCACGACCCTTTGGAAATACTGCGATAGTATAAAGCATAAATGTGTCGACAAAGCAAACTGCGATCAGATCACCAGTGCAGCCGGGGCGTCGCTTGTTGTAATGGCCCGGCCGGTCACGAATGCGTGCGACTCGGCGGGCGTTTTCTTCTTTCATTGCGCGGCCGAGACGCTCGCCGCACAGCGGTTACCTGACGGCACACGCAATGAACTGACAAAACGCTCGCCGCTGCCGCCGATCGCGCGACGTCGTGGCCGGGCCCGTAAGCGCCAGTCATCACTCATCACCAGCGCGCGGTTGTTGACTGGCGAAAGTGAAACTGGCGCCGGCGCCGCGTACCGCTCCACAACAACACATCCCCCCCTCTTACCTCCCGCGTCGCGCGTACGCTACACTATCCATCTACCCAAACACATGCCTATCAGAGCTATAAACCATAGAATTCAAAGTCAATCAAAATAATATCTTTATTCAATTTTGGCCTTGTTCAGCATAAGAGTACCTCCAGCGAATATGAGCACTTCATGTGGGGGGGTTTGCCTGGGGCAGAGGGGCACCCCGTCAGAATACTTCGTAAAAAACAGATTTCACTCCGGCAGAAGAAGTGAAAACTGGAACTTGTGGCGTCTTACGAACCCCCCTCATATAAATAAATAAATAAATAAATATTAGGGGACAATCTTACACAAATCGATCTAGTCCCAAACTAAGCAAAGCTTGTACTATGGGTACTAGACAACGATAAACATACTTATATAGATAAATAAATACTTAAATACATAGAAAACATCCATAACTCAGGAACAAATATTCGTGCTCATCACACAAATAAATGCCCTTACCGGGATTTGAACCCAGGACCTCTTGCTTCGTAAGCAGGGTCACTACCAACTAGGCTAAGCGGTCGTTAACTGCCCTGACTAAAGTTTATTATTCAAGGTGAAAATTTTAACATAATACAAAGTTATGCTGAACAATATAATGCATTAACTTAATTGTTAAATAAAATTACTAACTCAATGTATTATTTATGTTATCCAACATTAACTAAGTTAGAAACACTAATTTTGTATCACATTTACAATTTCACCTTGTCCTGAGCTGAGACCTAAAGCAGATGTTTTCAGTGTCTCGTTAATGAGCGAAACGCCCTCACTGAACCAATACAAACAGACTCGCTACTCACAGTAGCATTCGCGTCAAACCATAATTAATTGCAGATGTAGAGGCGATTTAGAAACACTGAGAATCATCCAGTTCTCATTCGTTACTGTCACTGTTTTTGTCTTGGTGATACCTGTGTCGAGACGTGATCTGGATTAATCTTAACCAACTCGGTTATTATATCTTAGGCTAGCGTTTCGCAGCAGTACTCGTAAATACGATGGTAATCTGCACCGTCTCGTCTTCCCCGTAAGGGCACATGGGATGAAACCCGTGGCCAGCGCCGCCGACATCACGGGGCCTCGCTTGAAAGTCATCTGACTTTATCTGACTAAACGAATAGGTACATCTGTATTACACGAAAATAACTAATCCTTGCTGTATAGTAGACCAAGAAATTCCTTTTCCACCCTCTCTCTCTCTGTTCAAAGTCAGTTGTACGACTTAAAACATCAAAGGCTATTTTCACTTACAAATCAATGTGACAATCAGCTTTATTGTTTTTATTTTGATGTATAGTTCCTCTTGCTAAGTCAATGAAACGCGGGTTAGAATCTGACTGGTTTATTGATAGCCGAGAGATGTCTACCTTACAATTTCGATATGCATACCCTACATTTTCTCCCCTTTAAATATACAATAATATGCACACAAGAACAACACATATATGCTCGTACCTACATACATATATAACAATCGGTTTTGTTTAAACCGTTTAAAGCTAAGCCGAACACGATACGGTGCAAAGGTAGACCTAACTAATAACATATACTTAAATCTAGATTTTTCGCCAAGTAGTACACATGCAACACTACTAGTCTTGAACGTAAGTTCACGGAGCCACTGCTCTTTGAGCCCGATGCTGTGCACGCAGTGCGCGGGCCGATGCGGCGGGCGAGGGCGGAGGGGGCGCCGGCCCGGCCAGCGCGCAGCTCGCTCTCGCTGGCGAGCGCGCCGACTGCGGTAGTCCGGGTGACGGCGGCCGCTCCTCGCCGCCCGACGCATCTTTGAATTCGTCATCTGCATCGTACTCAGCCGTCCGGGACTCATCCATGCCGCTCTCTCGGTCTTGGTTCGTGATACTCGTGCGTGTCAAAGTATATCTATGTTTATTCACAGGTAATATTTGGTCCACGTGTCTTCGCCACTCGACACCTCCACCCATGTCCACCGTATAAGATACCGGTCCCTTTTTCGCCACGATCTTGCCCTCAGACCACTTTTCCCCTCTGACGGAGTAGTCACGCGCGAGTACCGCGTCCCCGACGTCGAGTGTGCGAGGCGTGCCGCCGGCGGCCACAGCTTGGCGCTCCTGCGCGGCGCGCACGCCGGCCGCGCGGTCCGGGCGCAGCGCGTCTAGCCGCCCGCGCAGCCGCCTGCCCAGCAGTGCTACCGCCGGAGACACGCCTGTCGTCGCGTGCTCGCAGTTGCGATATTGGAATAAAAACTTATTGAGCGCCTCAGACACCTCCTTGCCTTCATGTAAGGCCCTCTTGATCGCTTTTTTTATTGTTTTGACGGCATTTTCTGCCGCCCCGTTCCCCTGCGGCCGGTACGGTGCCGATGTCACGTGCTTAATCACATTTCTTTCACAATAATTTTTAAACTCTTGCGAGAAAAAAGGGGGCCCGTTATCAGTAACGAGCTGTGTCGGAAGGCCAAAACGTGCGAAAACAGATCTCAACACGAGAATCGTCGACCGGGCATCTGTACTTTTCATCGCAACCGCCTCTATCCACTTGGAATGGGCATCGACCATGATGAGGTAGCGCTTCCCCCCACAGTCAGCGAAGTCTGCGTGAAGACGCAGCCAAGGGTGTTGGGGGAACTCCCAGCAGTGCAGCGGCGCCCTGGGCGGCGCGTCCCGCACGGAGCGGCACGCGTCGCAAGCGCGGCAAACCTCCTCGATATCACGGTCGATGTCGGGCCAGTATACGTAATTACGCGATATATTTTTCATTTTTCGTATACCCAAATGCCCCTCGTGAATCTCGTCCAAAACCTGCCTTCTCAGTCCTGGAGGAATAACTATCCTATATTTGTACACTAAACAACCTAAATCGACAATTAATTCCTCTTTTCTACAAAAATAAGGTTTTTCTTCCTCACAGCCCGCGACTGGTGGCCAACCGAAAAGGACATAACCGTAAACCTTACTCAATACCTTGTCCGATTGGGTACCTTTCGCAATGTCCTTAAAATTAACAGGTAATGTTTCCTCTATTAATTGTATATAACTAACAACGGCCTCGGAGGCGCGAACCTCGTGGGGCAGAGGCAACCGGGACAGGGCATCAGCCGGACCGTTGTCAACTGAGCGGACGAACTCCACCGAAAAATCATAAGCCGCTAAACGTGCCGCCCACCGCTGTAAGCGGCTCGCAGCCGTCTGCGGAATTCCACTCTTTTCACCAAAAATATAGCTTAACGGCTTATGATCGGTTCGCAGAGTGAATCGCCTCCCAAACAAATATTGATGGTGTTTAGTAATACCGTAAAATATCGCGAGTGCCTCTTTATCGAGCTGGCTGTAGCCGCGCTCGGCCGCGTTGAGCGTGCGCGAGACGCAGCTGACGGGCCGCTCGCTGCCGTCGGCGTAGCGGTGCGCCAGCACGGCGCCCAGCCCGTACGCGCTGCTGTCCACCGCCAGCACGAGCGGCCGCCCCTCCGAGTAATGCGCCAGGACGCGCGGTCCGGCCAGAGCTCTTTTGGCTTCTGAGAAAGCCCGCTCGCAAAGTGGATCCCATTTCCAGCTGACCTCCTTTCTTAGAAGACTATGTAACGGATGCAACAGGTGGCTCAGATTTGGTATGAATTTACCGTAATAATTTAGCATACCTAAGAAGCTTTTGAGTTGCGAGACATCTTGAGGTCGCGGGGCGCTGGCGATGGCCTCCAACTTTGCAGGGTCCGGTCGCAACCCGTCCTTATCGATTATAAAACCTAAATAATTAACCTCATGTTGCAAAAACTTACATTTACTCAGTTTGACAGTTAATCCCATGTCACGTAAACGTTCGAGTACCGCTTTCAAATTTTTCAGATGAGACTGTTTATTAATACCGGTTACACAAATATCATCTAAAAACACTACGCAATTCGGGATCCCGCGCAACGTCTCCTCCATTATCTTTTGGAACTTTTCAGGGATACAAGAGAGCCCATACGGGGTTCTCCTGTACACGAATGTACCTACATGAGTCGTAATTGCTGTATAGGGTTGGGAATCTTCTGTTAATAAGCACTGCTCGTACGCGTGTCGCAAATCGATTTTAGTGTATGTCTCCCCCCCACTAAGATTAGCGAATAACTCCTCAATACGGGGTAGCGGGTAATAATCCCGTTTTAGCTTTGGATTAATTGTAATTTTGTAATCCCCACAAATTCGCAAGTCCCCATTTTGTTTTACGACCGGCACAATCGGGGTTCCATAGTCGGAGTGGTCGACGCGGCACAGGGTCCCGTCGCGTTCGAGCCGCGCCAGCTCGCGTTCGACGCGCGCGCGCAACGCCAGCGGCACGGGCCGCGCGCGCACGTATACCGGTTCCGTGTCGGTCAGCTGTAATCGAATGTTTTTTTTACAAGTCCCTAATCGATCGGAAAATACTTCCGGGAATTCGCCGCATAACTGATTCACAAACCCGTCGTCGGTTATTTCGTTAAAATTGATTTGGTTAATTTTTAAGGCTCGCATCCACTCTCGACCGAGCAAGGGCCGTCCCCCATTTTTAATAATGTATAATGGCAAGCTAGTCGCTCTAACGTCGTTTAAAATGACATCGACTGAAATATATCCCAGGGCGTCAATTTGTGAACCAGTGTAACAGCGTAAGATGAGGTTATCTGCTATTATTGCCTTACTCGCAAACATCTGTTTATAAAGTTCTTCGCTAACGGCCGAGATGCGGCTGCCCGTGTCGATCTCACAATCGATGCTATGTCCATCAATGTTCAACTTAATAAAGTACGGCTTGTTACCTTGCGACGTCACCCGTATGTTAAACAAATCCTCTTCGGACTCCTCGCTTATAAAATGCTGCCGTCCGACCGGTCGCTCCCCGCGACCGCGCACTTTATCACACATCACCTTTAAGTGACCGCGTTGATGACATTCGTCACAGTTGTAATGTACATATTTGCACTTTTCCGGCCGGTGCGCCTTCCCGCACCGCCAGCACTGCGCCGAGTCGCCGCGCGCCGCGGCCGCCGCGCCGCCGCCGCTGCCGGGCCCGCGCCCTGCCGCGCGCCTGCCGCGCCGGGCACTCGCGTGGTGCAGGCCGTCACCCACGCCGCCGCCGCCGCCGCCGCCCGAGGTGCTCGCCGCCGCCGTCGCGGCGCTCACCTCCGCATGCCTCTCCGCAGCCTCGAGTGCCAGAGCCAATGCCACCGCTTCCTTGTATTGTACATTTTTCGTTGCAAATATTCTTGATCTCATGGCTTCGCTCGCCAGCCCCGACACGAACTGATCCCTCAGGTTTTCCTCGAGCATGGGGCCGAAGCTGCAGGTGCTCGCCAGGTGTTTCAGGCTCTGCAGATATTCAGCGAGCGGTTCGCCTGCGCGTTGCCGGCGTAGCCGAAACAAATGGCGTTCGGCGATCTCTGATCGCTGTGGTTCTAGGTGTTCCGTCACTAAGCGCACGAGTTCATCGAATGTTTTACTTTCGGGGTCCGCCGGCGAACACAAATCGCACATTAACGAATACGTGGCTTCCCCGACTACCGTAATTAGCATCGGTACTTTGAGCGCGTCCTTGATTTCGTTCAACAAAATAAATTGTTTTACGCGACGGATGTAGGCCGGCCACTGTTTCGAACTCAGATCAAATGGTTCCAATTTACCGATAGGCATTGTTTAAGTGGAAATTAACACTGATTCAACCGATAAATTAATTAAAAATCCCGTAATCGTCGCCAGTGCTAAGTCAATGAAACGCGGGTTAGAATCTGACTGGTTTATTGATAGCCGAGAGATGTCTACCTTACAATTTCGATATGCATACCCTACACCTCTTTCTGTGTATCATTATGTAGTTCTTCTCTTCTGTAGGTCATCAAAAATTGTAAAGCAATTACTTGGTCAGTCGACCAAGTACAGTCATACTTTATCACTTACCAGCATCGGAGCACCATATTCGTTGGTCGCTATAGACCCCAGTATGCCCTAAGACGGCTCTGGTGGTTAACGACTTGGTATACATTTACTTCGTTATGCATGGGTGTCCTAAATCACCGTATTTACTTATGTACTAGTGTAGTCCTCTACCTTCTTTGTTTTGCGATGCGTTAACTTTATTTACACGCCGTGAGAACGACACGTCCACCGCATGTACATACCGTAGAGCGGCTGTAGAGTCGGCAGCTAAATATTTCGTAGTACGAGTATTCTGTGAAGAACAATAGTTATTTGTTATACAAGGGGGGAAAGTTGTATTTTACCAGCGAGTGTTCATTTGAAACAAGAGCTATCGAAAGGATTCTATGATTGACCACGAGCGAAGCGAGTGGTTCAAAAATAGAATCCTTTCGATAGTGAGTGTTTCAACACACGAGACGTAAAATAACTTTTCACCCGTGTATAACACAAAACTTTTCACCTCACTACAGCGAGGAAAATAATTAGAAAAACATGCGAATATTTAATTGAAAAGTTTTGACTTAAGTTTTTTTTTTTATTATTTCGGTTGCGTTTTGTTCGCACATCGACTTACTTGGACTGTCATAACATTTTATCCGTTTTTACAACAAGAATGAAGGTTAATGTTGAATGCTGATATTTATGAATTAAAATAAAGTTGTAAGACTGTATTTAGTGTTTTTTACTCGATGCAATTCATTAATTGTGATTTTAAAAATTCAGCACTTTTAACGTTTTACGTTTCGTTAGCTGTCAAATATCACTTAAGCTTCCCTCAAATGTCAAAACTCTTTCTTCACATGTGGATAAAAAGCGATTTTCTCAATAGATGTCAAACAAACAAAAAGGGCTTTCCGAGCTAGTGAGGTGAAAAGTTGTTTTTTTTTGCGTGATGAAATGAGACAAAAAACGAAAGGGAAGAACGACGAATGAGTCCAAGGAAGACCGTGACGAGAAACCAATAAGACGTACCTAGTTATTAAGGGATAGACAAGTTGCAGAATTTGACCAAAAAAGATAGTGACGGATAGCGAACAAGACGAAGTCGAACACAGAATGAGACGAAAAACGAATGAGGCGAGATAATAAAATACCCTCAATTCATGTAATTTATTACGGATAGTTTGAATTCTTTAGTTTTTTAGTTTTTACACGACTGCCCGAAGAAAAGAGTTTATTGAGAGTGTTGTTGCTGCTGTCCGTATTTGCGCACGCGCTGAATATCAATGAGATCACATTGTTCATCGGCGCCATTGTAGCGCAAGCAGTTGCGTGACCTTGACGGACGCAGCCTGCGTGCTGATGGGTATGTGAGCTTCCGCGAGCCGTTGATTCCTTATTGACTATTATATTATGTCATTACGTAAAGTCGAGAAAACTGAATGGCGTAGTAGGATGGCACCTTTTCACAATCAATTCAATCAATTCGTTTCCACCAGAGATGTGCGAGGATGCGTTGCGAGGGATGTGTTTGTCAGGAACCAATAGAAACACTTCATTCACTTAGGACCTTTTAAATGAAGTGTTTCGATTGGTTCATGACAAACACATCCCTCGCAACGCATCCTCGCACAGCTCCGGTGGATACGCAGCCTTAATCGTCTTTCAGATATACCTATTACCTAGGGCTCTTCAAGGCTAGAGTTAATAAGCTGTTATAGCTTGTCTAGTTTGAAATGACGCGCCCTAAACTAGACAAGCTCTACTGAAACTGGTGAGATACAGCTTTGGCCACATTTGCACTTTCCATTTGTTTATAAACAAAATAGCCCTTTAGAATGTCTCCACAAGCGGTCTCGTGAAGCAACCCCCGTAACACCGTGTTGTCTGTTGCAGGGGCGCGGAGCTGGGCGACGTGAGTCTGCTGCGGCGGATGCCCAACGTGGAGGTGCTGGCGTTCAGGTAAGCAGCTCCTGCCGCCTCCAGCTCATGCAGCTCATACAGACACCAGGTAATCCGTTAGTATACAGTCTTCGGTAAACCAAAAGTCTAGACACCAAGATCCGCTAGTTTATAGTCTTCTGCCAGAAGACTATGGCAATCTGACAGTCTACAGTCTTCTGATGATTCATCAGCTTTACAGTCTTCCGTTGAACCGATATGCTGTTTTCTGGTGAACCGGCAATCTATGTATAGACACCAGCAGCCTTATTGTCTAACGTTTTTGACGCTTGCCTTCGCCATCGCTATTTCTTTCTGTCAAACGGTATAAAAGGATGACAGAAAGAGACGGTGAAAGTGAAGGCAAACGTCAGAAGCGTTAGACAATACGGCCTCAGGTGGTCCGTTATTATACAGTCTACGGTAAACTGAAAGTCTACAGACACCAAGAGATCCTCTAGTTTACAGTCTTCTGGCAATCTGACAGTCTACAGTCCTGGTGATTCATCAGCTTAACTGTCTTCCGATGAAGCGACAGACTGTCTTCTGGTGAGCCGACAGTCTGCAGTCTTCTGGTGAACGGATAGTCTACGGTCCTCTGGTGAACCGACAGGCCGTCTTCTGGTGAACCGACGGTCTACATCTTCTGGTGAACAGAAAGTCTGTAGTCTTGAAAGGTGAAAGAATAGTCTGCAGACATCACGTGATCCGCTAATTTACAGTCTTCTGGTAATCTAGCAGTCTACGGTCTCCTTGTGATTCATCAGTTTCAAAGGCTTCCGATTAACTGACTGTATACGATCTTCTGGTGAACCTAAAATCTACAATCTTCTGGTAGGCCGAAAGTTTGTATTCTTCTGATGATCAGAGAATCCATTGGTACACATTAACTGGTGTACGGACAGCATCGTCTCCGTCTACGAGATACTGCCCGATGATGCATTGCTTTACGTCGTGGGTGCTGCCGTTATTGATACCCAACTCAAGGGTATTCCCGCTAGCCTATACCTCTTTGCTCTCCAGTGAGAGCAAATTAGTGTATTTTTAGTTGTTCAAAATACGGACAGTTGGAACACAATCAAATGAGAAAATATATTGCCATTTGCCATCCTCTAGTTCGCACTCATACTCAGTGTGCAAATATGTAATGAGATTTTTTCTGTTGTTTGCCGTGTAAGCAAAAGGTTGCGGACAAGCCTAACAAGACTAGAACATCCAAGTCAATTCGGTGTCATGTTACATTTGTGTCGCAACACTTGTAACTCTGGATTCTCGTTAAAACGGGCGGTGTCGTTGAACAATGTGTAATGGTACCTGACTAACAGAGACAATGTTATGGCTCGCGGTAATCCAATGAGCGGGGTCGCGGTCGCGACCCGTCTGCTAGCTGTACTGCTATCTAAGCCCCGGGGATAGGGATATTGGCTGTCTAGCGTGGATAGAAATTGGCTGCATGTTAGGAAGAGTGCCACTGCGCTATCTTTAGGTAAACCTTCGTAAACACAGTAAATGGTACAGTGACTCAGTATATGCGCCGTTTTAAAAAAATGTACACATAAAGCTTAATGAAAACAAAATCACGAACGAACGCCGCTAAATTTAAATTCAAAATTCAATAATAATTTTATTTATCATTTGTTTATTTAACCACACCCGAATGAACGGTAAGATTGGGTTCAAATATGAATGAGTATTAATTTTTTTTAATAAAACACGCGAAATTTAGTTTTTTTTTTAATAATTTATTTAGTTTTGCATAGCTGCTGAATTTAACCAGAGTGCATTCTGATCCACCTTGAGCCTCAACTTAGATAAAGTGGTAGTACTGGCTTAAGGAGATTTGTAGGGTAGGTACTACTTAATGCTTTGTATGGAGAATTTAATTCCTCTAAATATTTTTTGATAAGTTTTTTATCATTTTGAATGTTAAATGGACATTTTTTAAGGTAGCACGCTAAACAGTTGTCGTGTAATTTTTTTTCACAGTGATAGATCAAATCTTGACCAAAGTTTAGGAAAAGAGGCAAAATTTGAATTTAAATAAAAATAAATAAAAAACTGCAATAGTTTTTAAAAATGGTTTTTTGCTTCTGATAACAAAACTATTCAAGATTATTTTCCAATAAATATAAATGCAAAAAATTATTAATTCCGAATATCACAACTCAAAATCTTTGTGCAGGTGTACATTTTTCAAAAAATCAGGAAAATCGAATTTTCTCGAAAACGGTGCCTCTTTTATTGAGGTCTTTTTTTGATATTTGGTAGATGACCTGCCCACCTATCTCCCATTTTCGTTTGTCGTATTACTTACGGGACACCCTGTATACATAATTTCAAATGAACGTGGTGCAGTGAGCTGCGGCAATGCGCGAGCGGCCGGCGATTGGGCAACGCTTCCCGCGCCATGCTCTGATTGGCCGCAACCTTGCCACCGCCGCAATGGCGGAAGCCCGATAACCCGGCGTAATGCGCGCGGTGGGTATCTGAGTCGTTTTCAAAATAGGTGTACGTAACACAAAATAAACACAAAAGAAATTTGTTCCTTCGTAACACAAAAAACACAAAGGATTTTATAAGGGTCAGTTCATCATTTAGATATATATTGGATTTTACTACAAACATAGCTCTTAAATTTAAGAAGAAGAAGACGTATGTATTCCCAAAAGTGGTGGGCAGAGCACACGAAAAGTTACACCGAAAACAAATCCATGTACATTTCGAGGCCACTTTTAGAGATAAAAACGGTATAATAGTGACAGGTAGCTTGCCTATCGCCCACAATATATACCGTAACCTATTCCCATAGTCGCTTCTTACGACATCCACGGAGGAAATGGAGGGGTGTTATTCAAGTTGTATAATAAATTTTTTCTTAGTTCTTTCGGCATTTTCCTTTTTCATACGTACAAATTTTTCAGGATTTTCAATTTTTAATTTTTCTCTGTAGCTCCTTTGACGTTCTTTCTGCTGGAGTCATTGGAGACATTTTCAATTACCTAAAAAGTGTGCAGCAAGTTCTACACTGTTTTTTTTATTTCCGTTAACTTCAACTTCGACATTTGGCTTTTGATAGGTAGACCTGAAGTTTGTTTTTGTTAATATTCAAAAAAAACGTAAATTACACCTACTGAATTGGCAGTCAATAATAATATTAACTCTATTAACACTTTTACACAATAGTTAGTGTCAAACATGACAGCATTTGAGCTTCACACTGGGGGGCGACGGAAATAAAATAACAGTGTATTTTACTTCAAATTATTTAGATAGGTACCTTACCTACCAAAAGTAATTAACTTATTAGTTTTTTTTTCGCGGACGTGATATTTATAGTAAATATACCCTATGTCCCTCCCACAACTGAGAATAGTCTAATGATAACTCCATAATATTATATAAAAACAACACTCGAAAAAAACTACCCTCCTTTTCTTCGGCTGTGGGGTAAAAAAATACAGACGTGAAACACAGCATTGTGCAGTATATATACAGCCTTATCTTTTGTGTAACGTCACACAGCGTAACACATAGTGTGTGTTACACTCAGTGTCACACAAAAGAACAGTGAATTTATGGCGGCAACATGTCCTCCAAGAAGTTACAGAAAAATCTTACTAGATAGCTGTATACTTTTATTAACCATACGTTATAACTATTGAAAACTACATTATCCATAGCACGACTTCACTTTTCAAATTTTACTTACCCGTGAAATCCACGTTATACAAGAGAATAATTTTGATGACAAAACATGAGCACAACACGTTTGGGTCCATGTCAGCGAAAACAAAATGGCTACGCTGTCATTTGTTACGTTGGTAGTACCTTACAGTGTTGCTAGACTAAAAAATATTATGGATGCGTTCCTAATTAGATCGAATTTATTGTTATCATCGTAACACATAAGAGTAACACAAAGTAATAAAAAAGTGGACTTGTAATAAAATTAGATTTTTAGTGTCATTTTTAAAGTTATATGAATTTACCTTGTATTTTAATTAAAACACTATCTCAGATAACATGTTCAATAACAAATTATATGTGTAATTGAAATAAATATAGGCATTAAGAGTATTCAAACTTGCAAGAGTACTAGTGGGACAACTGTATTTTGTATGAACCACTTAAATTCTTATGTTTTCTTTTGTGCTACATTATTTTATGAAATAATTATTTGAAGTCAAAAAGTGATTTAAACTATTTGTCTTAAGTATAAATAACATTTATTATGAGCAAATTAATTCCATAGGCCCGGTATTATTTATAACATAATATTTTTTAAAGGAGACAGACAAAATAGAGTAAAAGTACACCTATTTTGAAAACGACTCATCTAACATCTAATGTGGGAACCTTGATGGCTACTTGTAAATGAGACCGCGGTTTCAGATCGTAAATGGTTATGTTGCTTTTTAGACGCATTATTAGGAGCAGCATCTAACTTATGATGTTTGACTGGAGTGCGGTTGAAGTAGGTAACATGTTTGTTAGACGCAAATCTTGCAAGTTGAATTTCTCCCATTGGAAATGCAGACAGCAAAAATGCTTGTGTTACAAGTATTTTATTTTTTACAAATAGTTACTTACTAATGATACTAATTAATGAGTGTTTTGAGAAATATTTTGCTAATCTCGCAAAGCACTTGCCTTCGATAATCAAAGATGACTCTAAGCTTGTCCACCGTTACGAAACTTTTATCTTTTCAATTGAAAAAGTAAAGGAAAAAGTTGGTTGACCAAACTCTGCAGCTGTGCCCCTTTTTGCAATATAATGTGGAGAAACTTTAAGTAACTTAGACCGCCAAGCCGCCGATATGTCAGGAACTCGGCGGCTTAAGTGTGTAGAGGGGCCTAATAGCTAGGTATTACAGACGAACTGTATTCTCACTGCAACGTAACTGCCAACTGTCCATATATTTTCAGTTCGATTGCAGACGTAAATCTGCCTTTCCAACAGATATATGTGCTATGCAAGGTCTGGTGGAAAAGCAGACTTATCTTGCGGATGGAATGCAGTCCGTCTGTCACTGCCTTGGGCCTCTTGTACTCCTACGTTTTTTTGCCGTAATAATCCGCGGTTAATAATCCGCGTCTAGACACGGTCTCCAATTTTGTACGGGATACTATGGAGGTTTGTACACGGCCAGGATGAATCAACTTTTTTGTGTTGTTTACTCTGTCCCCGGTTGTCCAAGTGGTACTACTTCATGCTGTTCATAGAAAAATGCTTAGGTTGACCAAGGGACAAAATTTGTATAACCATAGCAACGGTTGGCACTAAAAAACTGATTCACCCGCCATGTTTGTAGCACGGCGCGAGTACGCCGCCGTGTGCGTCGAATCGTACCGATGTTGTGCCTTCCGCAGTTTCACAGTGTCGTGTACAAGCTCGGCACGGTTTCGGTGCTAGGTCAAGCCGTGCCATGTAGCCTTAAGCATTTAGCAATGTGTGTCTGTGTGTCCAGCATAAACAAGATCCGGTCGCTGGTGGACTTCGCGGGCTGCCGGCAGCTGCGCGAGCTGTACGTGCGCAAGAACGAGATCCGCGACCTGCGCGAGATCCGGCACCTGCGCCGCCTGCCCGCGCTCGCCTCGCTCTGGCTGGACGAGAACCCGTGCACGCACCACCCCGAGTGAGCCCCACACATCATCATCAACATCATCATCATCAGGCTAACAGAGAGTTATCTGTCAAAATGGGTCAGCAGGGAGAAATCAGGAACTATAAGGGTGAAACCAGACGAGCGTAATTTTGTGAGTCGTGAGCGGCAGAATTTCGGTTGCGCCATACATTGTGTCAGGTGATGACCTGCATATTGTATGGCGCGACTGAAAATCTGCCGCTCACGACTCACAAAATTACGCTTGTCTGCCTTCACCCTAAAGAAACTAGCTGTTGCCCCCAGGAGCTATACAATTTTCCTGGTTAAAAACTAATCCAATGTCTCAATCTATCCCTATACCTTTCATCTAAATCATGTCAGCGGTTTCAATTGGGATGTCCCAATTTTTGGCAACGTATAATAAATCGAAAACCGTTTGGAGAAATAGGCTTTGTGAAGCGTTTTCAGAAATCAGATTCCAAAAATATGATAATCTGAATTAAATAAAGAAAATTTAAGTAATGACCTTCATTTGACCCCTGCAGTAAATCGTCACAAAGGCAGATATAAAGCAGGTCTACACTCTAAAGCAAATTGACAGTTTGAAATGTTGCTGTCCTGCTTATAATCGCGAAGAGTGACAAAGACAGAACTTTAATCACATGATGCACACCTGGCTTTAAACAGTTGTCATTTATCATAAAGTCCGAAATGTATACAATACTCTCAATGTATTTTTACAAATTTAATTATTAAATTACTACGTTACAAGTAAATATGAAAGAATTTAAATATCAGATTTTAATAAAAAATATCTATTTAGTATCACACCATTAAACAAACAGGAATAATCGAAGCTAAAAGAAGAGAAATAAATAAAACTATTTTGTCATGGTTCATTTAGGACCCTAAGCCGTGCTTATAATATTGACAGTGACAAGACAAATCAGGGGCACTACTACAAAATTCGAAGTTCGTATCGTATCATCCCTCTCACTCTCGTGTCAAATCATATTAGCGTGAGAGGGACGGCATGAAACGAAGTTCGAATCATGCACTTCGTAGTAGGGTCTCAGTAGTGCCGTGGTAGTGCCACAGATTATGTTATGTACGACTTGAATTTTTCTAGGCTATATGGAACGTGGCTCTCTCACTGTGACGTCATCCAACGTATTTCTAAAAAAAAATATAAAAAATTAAAAACTCAACCAAATTCAAAATCGATGAAAATGGTGTCTTAAAATATCCTATTCTTTCCAAAAAAAATATAAAAACTATAGGTTATTTTTTTTGGTGCATCCCAATTAGAGTATTAGAGCCATTACAGATGGAATGCAATCCAACCGCAACGTAACTGCCATCTACCCATATATTGTCTATTGCAGTTCTGTTGCGGTCAGCAAAACAGCACTCTAGCTTTGATTGAAATGTATGGGCAGTTGCCAGTTACGTTGCGGTTGGAATGTAGTCCGTCTGTAATGGCCCTAAAGTATGCAGTTTAGTAGTAACGAACCCAAAGCGTATTGCAGTAAAGTAGTGTGAGTGCAACGTGTTGCCTGTGTGCACCAGGTACCGCATGACGGTGCTGCGGAACCTGCCGCAGCTGGAGAAGCTGGACAACGTGGCCGTGGGGCCCGACGAGCTGCAGGAGGCGCTGCGGCGCGGCTCGCTCATACCAGACTCCGACGACGAGGGATACTCGCAGCCACAGGTCTAATCTCATCTTCTAATATACAGGGTGTCCCGTAAGTAGTACGACAAACTGAAAAGGGAGATAGGAGGTTAGGAGGGCAGGTCATCTACCCTACCAAATATCAAAAAATTACCTTATTAAAAGTCTCACCGTTTTCGAGAAATTTCGATTTTTCTGATTTTTTGAAAAATGTATACCCGCACTAAAATTTTGAGTTGTGATACTCGGAATTAATGCAAAAAATAATTACTTAATTATTTTTTGCATTTAAAGATTTGTACGAGGCGTTGTTAAGTTTGCAGTAATCTTGTAGTTCGAAAATGCAGACTTTTTGAATAATTTGAATTGTGTTATACGATACGACAAATTTAAATTAATTACCTATCCTCCCATTTAAGTTTGTTGTACCTACTACCTACTTACGGGACACAAATCTCGTGTCACAGTGTTTGCTATCGAAACGGCTTGACCGATTTTTATTATTTCTTGTCTATATTTGATAGGTCTGAGAATAGGTCGTAGCGTAGGCTACTTTTATATCCCTCTGCTTCGCAGACACCTAATAAATAAAAAATAAATATCACGGGACAATTCACACCAGTTGACCTAGTCCCAAAGCAAGCAAAGCTTATGTTATGGGTTCTAGTGTTATTTGTATCGCAGGAGGCGTACGCGGAAAGCGTGCGCAGCGGCGGCAGCGGGGGCGGGGGCGGGAGCGGGGGCGGGAGGCGCGCGCGCCGCTGCAGCGACTCCAGCCCTGAGCGCGAGGAGCCCTACCGGGAACACCCGCGACACGACCAGGTAACGGCTGTGGGATCACTAAAACTTGGAAGTTGTTAGGCCAGGTCGAAGTTGCTGACCTGCCGACGTCGCGATCGCGACATATGAATTGGAAAGTTCTGAGCTGGCACGTGTTGTTTAATATGAGGCCAACTGGATTCATTTAGGACACTGGCTTGAATAATAGGCCGGCACTCTATGCCCGCCTGTGCTGGCAGCCAGCGCTGGCTTGTCTTGATGGCTCAGTTTCATTAGACTATAGGGCCTGCATTCGGGGAAACGTTTTCATTGGTCGATTGGGCCCACATGCGGAGTGCGGTAGATTTCCATAACGCATGCCATAGTGCCTGCATTCGGGGAACAGTTATCGACATAATGAGTTTCACTAATCGTTATACCGCATGCGAGAAGTCATCGCACGCTGTATATCGACCGAATTATCGACAAAGAAACTGAGCTTTGAAAAAGTTTACCGTCAGACATTATGAAGAAGCGGTAAATTTATTTCGACCATTTCGAAGATACTTTTAATAAACCATCTTTATTTTGCTTAAAATGTGGTATAGGTCACAAACAAAAAGTTTCACACATTTCACCAGTATTAGGCATGCAAAATATAATTGGACATAAAAATACGTTTGATTTTCTTAAGGGGCTGTGAAGTTAGAAGCGAGGTGGGCTGTTTTATAAACCAAGACTGATTCTTTGGACAGGCTCAGAAGTTTTCAATTCACACACTCCTAACACACTCGGGACTTTGTCATCTCATCATTATCTTTGTTAATAAATAGTGACGATTTGTATCTGTATAATGTGTACTTTACAAGTACCTATGTATTTTATTACCGTAAAGTCGGTTTACTTTGACCCAAAATAGGGTAACTTTGGTCTATATGAAAACAACATAAGGAAGGGTCTAATATAAAACATAATAACGCGTGGCTAAAACCAATCATACGGCAATGAACCACAATTTCAATGTAATAATTAATAATGAAATTTTGACCAAGTTAATAACAGTGCCTAAAGTTATCCTTCAATCGCAACACACATAGAGGGCGGGTGCGGGTCGAGAGCGGGTCGGATCGTGAGTGTGGCGGGCCTATTTACATAGTCGGTATATGAACAACATCACACCGACGGCGGGCGCGGGACGGGCGGGTAACGGGATCGGGGCGACCTTAAATTAATGTTTAATGTTTATTTGGGCAAAAAACGGCACAATATAATGAGTGAACTTAAAGAAAAACTTAAGTAATACATAGGCCAGCAAATATGCCACAGTTAATTTATGCTAATGAAGTAACACGTAAAAATACAAACAGCCGAATTACTCTTAATTCTCACGTTATTACGATTACAGCCACATATCCTTTTTTTTCTGAGGTCTATTTCTCAAAATAAAGATACAGTAATGCCTTTCCTTGTCTGTCTCTTACTCTTCCGACATCGGCAAACACACTGCCTCTCGATAGCCGCTGTGGGCCCACCGCCGTCCCGCAGGCTCTTGCGTCGAAAACTATCAGACTCGACCCGACCCGCACCCGTGCTCTATATGTGTTGCGCTTCTGTGTCAAAATATCCCGACCTTACGATGTCATGACATACATGAGTGACGACTTAATACAATGCGTGTGTTATTTGGCTTCCAACTAATATTTTTGTCGGAATGTTCATATATTCATGCTAACACTATACTGTATGCGACGTGTTTGTGTGTACTAACGATTGCGCGCGCGCAGGGCAGCGACAGTTCGGAGGGCGCGCCGCCGGAGCCGGAGCGCGCCGAGCCGCAGGTAACAGCCCCCCCTCCCCATCAACCCTAACCCCCAGCCCAGGACTCCCACCATCCAACCCCCCGCACCTTTAAAGTACAGGCTTCCTTGAGTTACATCACACTAGATTAAGGCTTCTTATCTACAGACACCGAGCGTGTCAGACAAAATTATATTCTTCTTCAGTTTCTATTAACGAATTCATATCTGGGCCAATTTTTATTTTTTATATTATTTTTTTTTGTTGTCTGTTTTGACTTTTTTTTAATTTGGAAAATTTTATGTTTTTTTCTGCTCAGAATCACGAGCTTTTTCGATCCTACTTGGAGAACAAAAGTGTCCCAAGTTTTTTTTCCGATGACTTACCATTTTTCATAGACTTTTTTATGACCGTCACTAAATGGAAGAACTGAAAATTATATGGAAATCATGGGACACTTTTTTTCTCCTAGATGAATCGAAAAAGCTCGTGATTATGAGCAGAAAGCGCATAAGATTTTCCAAATTAAAAAAAAAGTTTAATCGGACAACAAAATAAAAATTGGCCTATTATCTATCGTAACGCGACCGCGCAGACACGGGCCGACGGCCGCGCCCGGCCAGTAGAGGTAACGCCACCAGAGTTGAGGCCATGCACACAACCACATCTCGTGTAATGACAGCGGGATTTTGACGTTGTGTTGACGTTTAACGACAACACAACGTCAAAATCCCGCTGTCATTACAAGAGATGTGGTTGTGTGCGTGGCCTCAACTCTGGTGGCGTTACCTATACGCGCAAAGAAAATTTTGTTGGTGTCTGATACGGCACGTCTCTGACACGCTCGGTGTCTGTAGATATGAAGCGACCTTTATTGCGTGGACATAAAGCCTTTTTTGATCGATTTTGCGTCGACAGATGTGGGAAGACCCCTAAGACCTTAGGTCTGTGGGTGATATGGGGCTACGGCCCAACACGGTTTGCGAGCGGTATCTAATTCAATCGTTTGAGAGATGATAGGAATGGGTCGAGCTTGGGATGAGCCTTATTTTCCTGTTAATTCGCTTTGTAAATAAATAAATAAATAAATAAATTAGGCTCATCCCAAACTCAGCCCAAACCTCTCGCAAACCAGTGATTTTTGGCGCTCCTGGATAGCAGTTCAAACCAAACCCAACCCAAACGATTGAATTACCGCTACCAAACCCGTGAAGGCCCGTTCCTGAATTTAGCCCCTGTTTCTAGTAACGTATTGTTTTGTTAATAAATCGCTTTTCTCAATGTGTGTTGTAACTTGTGATGGCACTAGCACCACTAGCCACCAAGGTCCCACAACATTCCAGTACCTCTACCATGAGTTACACTAGTTTACAGTGACCGTACTCGCTAGCGACGGCGTAAATGATTTGTATGGAGAATTGTACTTCCGTAAGTGACCGCTAGAGGCGTTGTACACAATTCTCCATACAAATCATTTACGCCGTCGCTAGCGAGTACGGTCACTGTAAACTAGTGTAACTCATGGTAGAGGTACAGGTAGCGCTACAATGGCACGGCGGGCGGCTCCTTCACAGTATCTCTGAGGTCTTGAGGACGCATGCTCTCGGGATTTGCTTTAAACTTAACGTTATTTATTGTTCGCTTGTATCCATTATTATTTTTGGTAACAGCACCAAGTAAAGCACAAATATTATAGGTATTTTACTTTAACTTTTTACCCGATTACGAAAGGTTATTGACTTAGCAGTCTATGTATGTTTATTTTCTTATACATATTTACCTACTAACACTAGCTTATGGTGTAATCAATGCAGCTTCAGCCCTGTGATATGTGGATTTGACAGCTGGGAGCTGTCACAGGGCCCAATCTATATTGAATCCACCATAAATGCTAGTAGGGTCAACGTCATAAATAAGTGATCATTTCAGTAACTGGTCACTTTTACGTCATGTTTGAAAAGCCATACGAAATTATGTAACGACTGAAAGCGGCAAGGTGCAAAAGTGATCACCTATTTATGACGTGGTCTGTACTATGTACCTATTCGGTACTTGTTTCGTAATTCCAAATGACTTCTAGTTTTCTTAAGTTTTCGTCTGATGTCAAATCCACAGTTTTTTTTTTCACTGTCTGTTCTATTCTGTAAGTACAGCACAAGCACAGTTTTTTGTTTCCTTGGTGTATTGAATCATCATTAGTTGCTTATGTACTTTTAATTCGGGATTTTATTTTTAGGAAATAAATTATTCGAGAGTGTACCGGTAACCGATTATGCCATAGTATTATTAGGCCAAAAAAGATTATGCGATATGAGTTTCGGCGAAATTGTAATTATGCCAAACGATAATAGGCCATACGAGTTTATGACAAAAAAGGTAGAAGAACTCTTCGATTGACTTCGCCCATCGAATCTCGTACCTACTTCATCGTGCGTCGTCGAGCAGTGGGGGGTATAACGTGTGGATATGGCGCCTAACGCTGTTAGTGCGTTGCAGTTCCTAAACTAATGTAACTGAACGAACGATGACGTCACAAAATGTCCTTTTGACAGCTGTCTCTTCGGCTGACCACCCTTTTACCACACAGACGTATGATCACTACTGTTAATTATTTTAGTTTACTATAAAGCCTGAAGACCTCAAACCATCCTTGTAACAACAATACGGTTAGTGAGTGTTGTAATATAAGTTTGCCCCGCAGCCCTGCCCGCTGTCGCCGCGGCGCGCGCCCCAGGCCTCGCCCGACGACGAGCGGCTGGAGCACCCCGCCATGACGCGCTCACACTACGACGTGAGTCGCACACGCACACACACACACACACACACACACACACACACACACACACACGCCTTTATACAGGGTAATTTTTTAATCAGTGCACAAATTTTGATACGTGTCTCAGTATCGTTGATAGATCACGATTATCTGTTCAAGATTTTTTTTTATATTTTGAAATTTGGGTTGTTCATAGTAATTCATCCAATAATTGGTCGAGTTACTATGAAAAACAAAAAAAATAAGTGATTAATATTATAACGAAAAATACTGAAATTTGTTATTTTAACGACACTGAATCACATATTAAAATTTGTGTACTTAATAAAAAATTACCCTGTATAAAGAGTGTACCCTTTATTTTTTTTTTAAATAAGGATATTTTTGGGTTTTTCTTATTTAAAATCACGAATACTGTTCTTTTTCATAAAGAAAAAACGCGTCCTTAATTTTTATGTCAATTGTATGACTGTTTTTACGTACAGTTTACCTAGGTATATAGCTCGTCACAAAACTGTATTGTAAGCGCTTCGTTTATGCGTTATTTGTCTATGACGAGCAAGTGGAATTACCTAATGGTGAGACACTGTCTTCGTAGAACCGCAATACCGCAGCGCAAGCATTGGTGCTTAGCGGCAGGATGAGGGAATAAGATGGTCCTACCACCCGATAGTGTAGCATACCTAACGTGCATCCCAAAAAATATCGTCATTACAAAAAGTAAAAGTATTACACAATATCTAGCAATCGCTGCAATAAATGGTTAGATTAAGGCTGCGTATCCACCGGAGCTGTGCGCGGATGCGTTGCGAGGGATGTTTGTCATGAACCAATAGAAACACTTCATTTAAAAGGTCCTAAGTGAATGAAGTGTTTCTATTGGTTCGTGACAAACACATCCCTCGCAACGCATCCTCGCACATCTCTGGTGGAAACGCAGCCTATGCAAGGCTGAAATGTGTGATGCATAGGAAAAATTAGTGTCCAAGTCCCGACCAGTTGTGGTGTAGGGGTATAGCACGCAGCACGGAATGCTGAGGACCTGGGTTCGATTCCCAGAGCTGGTCTTTTTTCTGGGTTTTTCTAAGCTGTGCATCCATGTTTCAGTTTGTATTTAGTATAATATCTAGTTCGCAACGCCTCGTGTAACATCAGAGATCAAGCTGTATCTAAACCCCACGCTCGCATCCTCACTTCAACCGAATGGCCATCAACTTGATCATCAGAGTATCTAGAAAGTTGTTTAATGCAGCAGTAATCTCATCTTCAATAACATACGAGTTGATAAATATCAAACACCAACATGACCGTCATAAAATAAAAAAAGATATGATCATCATATCAGCCGGAAGGTCCGCAGTTTGACAAAGGCCTCCCCCAAAAGGTTCCACAACGATCGGTGATGCGCTGACCGTGTTCTTCTGTACTCTTCTGTGCTCTTCTGCCCGGTTCCTGCCGTTACCAGATCGTTAGTCCTTCTTGTTGGGGGCCTTCACATGCCATGTCTTCTGGTCCGCGATGTGTTTATATTATAACAAATAAGATTTTCTTCTTTTTTCGGGTGGGCATAATTGGAGTTTGAAATTTATCAACGCATAATCATAATATAACGGTTTGGAATTCGTGTTGTGATAAAGCTCGGGATCGAAAGCTGCAGAATTGCATTCTATCTAGTTAAATTGATATGCATAAATTACTATACTAAACTTATCACGCAATTAATATACGTATTTACCTCGACGTTTCGGCTACATTGCAGCAGCCGTGGTCACGAGTTAACATAAGTGATAAGTCCCGTTTAGTATAGTAATTTAATTATGAGTGAAAATCACGAGAATTTAAAACAGTAAATTGATATGCAGCTTTAACACAGTCTGATTGGGCCTAAACATGGTTTAAGAAACCGCGTATCGTCTCTTCACTTGCGAAGGCGCATTCTTCTAACTTATATTTCGGGACTTCCTGCTACAGGTATTACAATACTTACTAGGAAGTCCCAACCTTGACACTATTTATGCACAATTATTGTTAACGAAAATAAATATTTTCATTTTTTTCATTTTCATTTTCATATCGATGTTTTTCCCCAACACGGATTCGATCCGCTTAGCTAGTAATGCCGCATTTACATTCAGCGAAATGGGCAGGGAAGTGCAGGACGAGTGTGTGAACATCATACTTCTCATGCTACTGCCATTGCCACTCGCGCTGCCCGGCGCTCCCCAAAAGAGCTGTTTCTTGTGCGGAAGTCAAGCAGGCAGTGCGAGCGGCAGTGCGTGTTTACACTCTGCTCCGACGCTCCTTTTTTATATTTTATTTGATATTTTTTTTAAATATCGAACATTATTGTCAATCGCAAAAAGACAGCGGCTGTGGTTATGATCAATTACCAGAATCCTTATTTCCTAGCTAGCATAACTTTCATTCGCATTTTTCTCACTATGATTTTTTACTGAAGCTTATTTTCACAGTAGGTTTTGGCTCTTCGGGCCGATGCAAGCTTAACATAACTTGAGCCTACCTGTTTCTATGTCGATTGAAATTGGGAAAAAAGGCGATTATGAATATACAGTGGTGGTCATACAATTAAGAACGATTTGAAGTTTCCGATTTTTTTTTATCTAAATCATGTCATATGTCTAGTTGTGTTCCTTCTTAGAAGTAACAAGTTATGTTATAAAATAGCCACATGGATAGAGCAAACGGGATTAAGAATAATAGTGTATAATTGCTAACATTTTTTTTTACAAATTTTATTTGTTCTCTATACTAATAAATTCAAATAGTAATGAAGCTGGACAAATAATTAAGAACGATTTATTAAACTGCTCGAGAGTTGTTTTATATGAAACTTAGATTAAATAAATCATATTAATGTGAAGTTGGTATAGAAAAAAAAAGCAATTTAATACATTTGAATTAAAATTAATAGTTAGTAGCATGTCCACGGCTTTTAATTACGGCTTTACACCGGCGAGGCATTGAATCTATCAATTTTTGACATTTCGCAAGAGAAATAGAGTTCCATTCTTCTAAGAAAACGTCGTACAGCTCTCTCAAATTGCCACACTGTCGATATGAAACCTTTTTCTAGACTTCGCACCAAAGATGCTCTATTGGGTTAAGATCTGGGCTGTTGGCTGGCCAATCTAAGACTGAAACTGATTGTGATGTGAGGAATTCCTTAACGGTGCGTGCAGTATGCTTTGGATCATTGTCGTGCTGGAATGTCCAAATAACCGGAAGCACGTCTTCGGCATATGGTAACATTGTTTCTTGCAGTATATTTTTGTATTGGAATTGATCCATGTTTCCTTCTATCAGCCTAACAGGTCCAACGCCATGTCCAGAAAAGCACCCCCAAATTTTCACATTTCCCCCGCCATGCTTTAGTGTCACTTTTGTGTACTTTGGGTCGAATGCTTTATTCGGAGGGCGTCGTACATATCGTTTTCCATCAGAACATACCCTATTTATTTTTGTCTCGTCAGAAAAAAGAACGTTTTTCCACTGTCTGACTGTCCAGTTTTCATACCTTCTTGCAAATGCAAGTCGGGCTTGCCTATGACATCGTTTCAACATAGGCACCTTCCTCGCTATCCTTCCGTTCAACTTATTTTCTACCAAACGCCTTCGAATAGTGCGTGCAGAGATTGCTGAAGGGTTGTTTTCGCCAAAATATTCTTTTCTCAACTCATTAGACCCTTTAAAAGGATTTTGTTTTGCCAAACGAACGATATTTCGATCATCTCGACGAGATGACTTTCTTTGTCTAGGTCCACGTGGAACGTTTGAAGTAGTTTGATACGTGGAAAAATGCTTTACGGCATGGAAAACCATTGTTTTTGAACATTGCAGATAGTCGGCTATCTTTTTATACGACCAATTCTTCTCGCGAAGTTTTATTATTACTTCTCTTGTAGATTTATCACAACTTTTATTTTTCCCCATTGTTTTTATACGAAGTAATCACTTTTAAGACTTTAACAGCACGAAATGGCGCCAAAATTATACGAATAATAATCTACAACCACAGAGCCACACAGTGTTCTCTATTTAAATTTGAAAAAATAATAAACTATTCCAGCGTTCTTAATTACGTGACCAGCCAGTAAGTACTAATACTAGGTTCAGATCGAATGTATAAAGTTTCTCTATTAATTTTTTAACCAACTATGTTGCATAAATGAATGTACCGGTAGTACGGAAAAGTTTCGCAATACCGAGAGAAATAAAAAAAATACGGGCAATTAGTTATACTTGTTACTTTGAAAAAATCATCTCAATAAATAATCGTTCTTAATTATATGGCCACAACTGTATAAGCTTCAGTAAAAACCATAGTGAGAAAAGCATTTTTCTCAAACATGCTATGTAATGTTTACGTTGTGTTCGTTAAAACAGGCTTCAAAATACACCGTTGCAGGCCTAGGCCGGCAATGCGATCGTCTATTGTTTCATGTCACACAGCACCATGATGTTTATAGGTCTATGGCATCATAGCATTCAGCCATTTAAAAAAAAACTATAAACAATATTTGCGTTTTGGTTCATTATGACATTCTGCCATTACGCTTATTTAAGGTAAGGTAAGATGGTGATGCTAATGGTGATCTGCCTAGAGAAATATTTCACCATCAACATCATCATCACTATCATCACCATTATCATCATCATCATCATCGTCATCATCATCATCATCATCATTCATCACCATCATCATCATCACCATCATCACCATCATCATCATCATTCATCACCATCATCATCATCATCATTCATCACCATCATCATCATTCATCACCATCATCATCATCATCATCATCATCATCATCATTCATCATCACCATCATCGTCACCATCACCATCATCATCGTCACCATCACCACCATCATCATCATCATCATCAACATCACCATCCCCATCATGAAGACGACGACGATGATGATGATGATGATGATGATGGTGCATGTTTGAGAAAAGCACTATACAAGCCTCGGCCGGCAACCCCTTAAGTCCCGGCCTCTGCAGTAATGTAACTATTGTGAAAAAATGCGAATGGAAATTTTGCTACTAGGAAATAACGATTCTGGTTAGTTGATACGCTAAGGACCAAAATGCACAAAACGCAAAATGTACAGAGCGCATATTGTGAAACACGCAGAACTTACAAAGAGCTAAAAGTACGTTCTCAAATAAAACATTCCGATTTGTACATTTTGCGAATGTATTTTTTGGTTTTGTACGTTCTCTGTGTTTCACAATATGCGCTGTGTACATTTTGCGTTTTATGCATTTTGCTCCGAAGCCAATTGATATAACCAACCGCGGCAAAAGGGCTGAATGTAGATGTAGTATATGATAAGGTGTAACGACGTGTGGTAGCTCGTTGCCAGCTTGTTGTGTCCGCAGCCCCGGCGCCGCGACGAGCCGCCGCTGCGGCACTCCGTCTCCGCGCACAGTGTCAAGGTGATCGCGCCCACACACACACACAGATACACACACGGCCAGATAATCGAGGGTCGGATAAACGTCCGTCATTTTGAAAACCTTTTTTTTTTTAACGAAGTGGAAATACTTTTAAATCTCATAATACTTTTTCACTAATACCCCTAATTTTCAAATTACCATGGGTTCATAATACCTAAAATTACAAATTTTAAGAATAAGACAATTTGAAAATTTAGCTATTATGAGGAAATTTTAGGTATTATGAGCCCATGGTAATTTGAAAATTAGGGGTCTTAGTGAATAAGGTATTATGAAATTTAGTGGTTTTAAGCCCAAATCATGGTTACGTGGGGCTCTCTCTGCCATCCTCTTCCCCTAACGGAAAGGGGAGGGGGGGAGTATACCCACTAAAACCACTCCGACGTTGCCCTCGTGCCGAAGTTGGTAGGCGCCGTGGGATCCCAAAGATTTTACCACGACCAAAGATTCTACCACGAGTCATTTTGAACACCTAACCCTAGGGCCGCATCCTATATCGTTTGTCAGAAAGAAGTATAAGTAAGGCACAAGCCACACAGAAGAGACGTGGGACGGGGGCGCGTCGCAGTGCGCGTCGTTTGTTCGCAGGCCGCGTCTCCGCCCCGTCTCTTCTGTCTGCTTTGGATCGCGACGCTTCTATACAATTAGTATGAAAACTGATTCAAGGGGCGCCGCGACTGCGACGCGCCCCCGTCCCATGTCTCTTCTGTGTAGCTTGTTGCGCCTAAAAGCCATTGTGATTTCGATTGCGTGAGATAATTATCTGTTTCGTGTCGTACAGACTTCCTTACCATGTTACAATATGCTCCAATATGCTCCAATAATATTCGTAGATTATCAAAATTCTTTTTGACGCATAAATGGGTTCTAAATTGTCGTCGCTATGCACTCTTAAAAAAATGACGGACGTTTTTCCGACCCTTAAAAACAAAAACACAGTTTGTTTCCATGGTTAATTACATGACGTCGGGAATAATGCAAATCGGCATTGGACAATTCCGTTTTATCTGACAAATTGAACCAAGTTCCAATTTTTCTTTAAAGTAAAACAAATGTGAAGTTAAAGCTATCCCCTGTAAAATTATCTACATGTATTGCAGATGCGCGGTATTTACGTATGGTAAATAAGCGGATTAGTACTATTCCTGACGATTAGACATTATTTTCTATGGAACGTAGACCACGGTTATTTTAATGAGGTCCCGATGATCCTACACAATATTAACTGGCTCTTCAGCCTGCTTGTGACCATAACGCTGGTAGATCCGTTAAAGTTAATTGCAGTCTACATCCCTTAGCAAAAATGTCTTACATAATAATACTAGACAATATTAAACATGTATGCAAATTGTGACATAGTTATTCGCAAAGCTTTTGATTCTGCCACGAGGCACGGTATGAACTAACATCTACCTCACATTTCATCAGTATTACAAACCACTATAGTAGAATAGAATAGTTGTACAATGACCCCTGTGACATATGCAATAATAACTGTTAAAGAGTTACGTGAAAATGTCCATACACATTACGGTATACACTCATTTTCATTTTAATCATTAAGGTAAGCTACGTACGAGTAACATGTATTTCTTAAAGAGATGAACCACATAATGTCTGTAGCTTAAAGCTTCGCAGTATTTCTGCCAATTGTTTTTGCCTCGTCATTTATCCTCACTGGAAAAACGACCGTCATTTTAAAAACCTTACCATTTCGTTAAGTGCAGACTTTGATTTTGAAGTCATAAATGGGCCCTACACCGGGCTAGTAGCTCTGGGTCTGATTAGCAAGCAATTCGCCTATATGGAGCTACCTGCGAATTTAGCAAATGGTTTATATCGTATTTTGCAGTTCATCTAAAAATCAATTGGTCCACAGTTTTTTTGAGCAGCAACTCGTCAGCAATTTAAGTAGGCTTAAAGGCTCTTAGGCTTCTTCGTCCTTACATCAGCCCAGAGATCTCCAAACTGTTACTTTGTGATTTAAATCTTCAAATGTGTATTTTTGCGTACGTACACTACACCCTTCGCAGTTCTTCGTCGACCCCTAGGGGTCGATATAGACGACTTAACGTATCATTGTTACACTTTCAAAGGGCGGAATCGTTTAGTGGTTGTAACCAGTTGTTAAATGTTGGTGTTGTTGGTTTCCAGGAGTACGCGTATGCGACGAACGGCGAGAGTCGCTACAGCGGCGTGGCCTCGCCGCCGCATCCCGACGCCTACTACGAGCGCGGCGACAGGTCAGCCCTTATACCACGAGATTTCAAATTCCAAGGTCGTATCGTGCCGTCCCGTTCCTGCTAATAGTACTTAACAGATGATTGAAAGGGACGGCATGATATAAGGTTCGAATCTCGTAGTAGCCCTCAGATTAGCTCCATGCTACGAGACATATCGTGTGAGTCGCGGTACATTGCTGTCGATGAACGGTCCCCTTAATAAAGCTCCATTTTATTGGAGCACACTAATCAAAAGCAGCTATCGAATGCATACCTGACAAAGGATATTTTTAAAGCTAGTCGTATTTTCAATAATTACAATGAATATTGTGACGTGTTGTAAAAGCAATAAGGTTGAATTTCCAAAGCAATGTATGTGGTCGGTAAATCGCCTCTACCTTTTTAAGGGTTAAAGCCGTAGCCGCGTATAGGATCACGAATTAGATCGTGTATTATTGTCATTCAATACGGGGTCGTACAGTAATCGCACCCATTCGGAGTCCGTAATTAAATGTACAATGTTTTTGAGGAACGCCAAGTAACTTGTTCATCGGAGCGCGGCAGTTGACTTATCCGTTACAAGATGGCGCCATCGTCGCTACAACACCGACTCGTGTTTCAGATCGGAGTACGGCGGGGGCGGGGGCGGCGGGCGCGGCGAGTGGGAGCGCGAGGGCGCGCGCGAGCGAGACAGCATGAGCGCGGCGAGCGCGCGCGAGCGGGACAGGGAGTACCCGTCCGCCGTCATGGCCGAGCACCGCGGGTTCACGCGCCGCCCCGTCACACGGGTCAGTCGCTACACTCCCCACACATCGTACACAGTTAAACCTGAAATAATTTCGTTATTACGTCAGTGTGCATTTTAACGGTTTGCCATCATGTTTATGAAATGATGGAAAGATGAAACTGATCTGACTGAATGATGCTGAATGCTGATTTACTCACGTACGTCAGCCTAACAACTATTGTACCCACTACGTCCCACTGCAGGGCACAAGCCTCCTCTCATAAAGAGACGGCTTGGGCCGTAGCTCCCACGCGGGCCCAGTGCAGATTGGGAACTTCACACACACCATTGAATTTCTTCGCACGTGTATATTCAGGTTTCCTCACGATGTTTTCCTTCACCGAAAAGCTCATGGTAAATTTCAAATGTAATTTCGCACATAAATTCTGAAGGTGCGAGCCGGGATTTGAACTCCGACCCTCTGGTTGAGAGGCCATAGGTCAAACCGCTAGGCCACCACGGCTTGTATTACAAGCTTTAATTTACCTTCACCGGTCCCGTTGTCTGTGTGTCATCAAATCTTGCAAGTTAAATTTGACCCACTTCTTGATATCTGATTGAGCTGAAATCTTGCATAAATGTGTAAATCGGATGACAACATAACATAGAGCCGATCTGATGATGGAGCTGAAAGGCGGCCATAGGAACTCTGTAATAAAACGACACGATCCCGTCGAGTTTAGTAGGCTCGTTTGATCCGTCTTGACGAGTACTTTGGTCCTAGGTGATAACAAGGGGCAAAAAAATATAGTCAGCAACAAAGCTTGTACTAAAAATGGAATGATTTATTTGTTTGTTTTGTTATGTGGTGTCGCAGAACTCGAACCTGCTGTCGGCGCTGCTGTGCCTGGTCAAGGAGCTGGACTACCCCAGCCTGGAGGTGGCCGAGATGGCCGTCAGGTAACTGCATTACAAGGAATGAGACTGAAAAAGAGGCTAACGTCGAACTTGCCCAAAGATGACGATACCGGAATGAGCCGGAATAAGAAACAGACAAACCACAAATATGACAAAGACTACCAACGAAGCTGAGGAATGAAGTAGGGATGACTGAAGCAGAATGAGACGAATCCATGCTAATATTATAAATGCGAAAGTGTGTCTGTCTGTTACCCCTTCACGCTTAAACCGCTTAATCGATTTAGATGAAAGATATACAGGGTGTTTGGTAGCTACGTGCAAAGCTTTAAGGGGGTGATAGCAGAGGTATTTTTGAACATTTTTAGCCATATATGTCTTAGCCGAAATTTGTTTTTTTTTTTTAAATTGAAGACTTGGAAATTTTAGGAAAATACCCAGAATTTGATAGTCACGAGTCAATATTGCCCCAATGAGCGTTAATTTGGAAATTTTAAATATGGCACAGAAAAATGACGCAGACTTGTCCTTTTCACATGCTATTTACTAGTTAAATTTCAAGACTAGTGCATTCTTAGCGAGTGCTCCCTGCTGCTTAAAAGAAAGAACAATAAACAGGCATGTTTCTTAAAATGTTTGAACATTTCAAGGATTTTTTTTTAATTTTTTTTTATGGCACAGAAAAATGACTCTGTTCCAACCTAAGACATTTTTAGTAATTTCGAATGCCTCCATTTTGATTTTGTGGCAAGAAAGACACTTAAAAATTATTTAATTTGGTCCAATACACATTAAACTATCCGAAATAAAAGATTTGGTTTCCAAATTAACGCTCATTGGGGCAATATTGACTCGTGACTATCAAATTCTTGGTATTTTCCTAAAATTCCTAAGTCTTCAATTTAAAAAAAATATATCAAATTTCGGCTAAGACATATATGGCTAAAAATGTTCAAAAATACCTCGGCTATCACCCCCTTGAAGTTTTGTACATAGCTACCAAACACACTGTAGATATAGTTTGCGTCCCGGAAAAGGACATAGTTCTCGAGGGATAGCGATAAACGAATTCTTTGCAGACGGAGTTGCGGGCAACAGCTAGTTAAGAATAAAAAGAAAAACAAATGGGACGAGCTAAGATGATACCAAGTCATCTGTGAAAACTTGGAAATTATAGTTCCCAATTTTTGTATTTATTTTTATGGTTTTCCCGTTAAGGTTTATTTTACGTAACTATACAGTAATTAGAACAAATTAAAAGAAAGGCTAGGGCTGGGGTTTCGTAGTGATATAAAGGTAACGCCACCAGAGTTGAGGCCACGCACACAACCACATCTCATGTAATGACAGCGGGATTTTGACGTTGTGTTGACGTTTAACGACAATACAACGTCAAAATCCCGCATTCATTACATGAGATGTGGTTGTGTGCGTGGCCTCAACTCTGGTGGCGTTACCTATACCTATGTGTTGAAAACAGCGCCATCTCTCGTTCCAGATGGGCAGTATATGCTCTATGCTATGTCGTACAGATACTTCATATAGATGGCGCTTGGCGACAAAAGATTCGCAAAGTAGTAACTGCCTCGAGAACACGCTGGGGAATGTCGACGTGTATGCCAGCGTTCGGGTTGGTGTGTACGGTGAAGCACACAGCACTCGGGTTCGATTCAGCCAGTCTTTTCTGTTCTTTTTTTTGTTGAAATGCCGTCATTTCATGAAATGGTCGAAGTCGACGAAGTGAACAATTCTACGATTTGGCCACGATTTAGGTACACATAGAAGTTTAATGCGATAGTGAATGTGTTAATAACTGTTGCAGATGCCGCATGGACGAGCTGGCCAACAGCCAGTGACGCGCGGCCCCCGGCGCCGCCCACGCGTGGGCCGCGCCCGCCCGCCCCGACCAGACTCAAGCCTCCGCTCAAACACCTAGCTAGGGCAGTCGACACTTCAATACAATCTCCTTCCTACTGAATGAGACCTTTGTTCGGGTGCGATTACTGTGCCCAGAATGAACGGTATTAATGCACGACTTGATAATTCATGCTCTCATGTAATTTGGCATAAGGGCACGAACTATTAGGTTGCGCAAACGCCATCATAAACATCAGAGCATTCGAGGTGCTCAAAAATATCTGAACGCGCACGTGCGCGATTGTCAGTACGGTCGTGTTGAATTATTTTTAAACACCTTGAATACTCCGATTAACAAATAAATTTAATGCAACAAAAATTTGTATTGTATAATATTGCAATGACACGTTCACTGTCCCCGTACAAATGATTTGGCAAAGTCACACGGCCAAGTATGCTCTAACTTCGAAGTTGTGACCCATAGTGGCAGCACAGACTCCTGAAAAAAAACTTCATGACCCCACATGGGGGCATCCGGACAGAGAACGTGTTAATAGGACTCTATTTTAAACAAGGGATGTTATAAATAATTACATTGAATTGTATTTCCACTTTACCGAGAAAACTTATCTCTATTTTCTTCTGAGATATTTGAGCGGACGAACTCGGCACGTGGACATTGGAGGGGAGACAAGACGTGCCCTCACACAGCCCCGTGGCCGTGTAGTTACACGGACACACGGCCACAGGGGACTAGTGGCCATGGACATGGGCTTTCACCCGCCAGTACACGCGCCAAACTTAACCATTGAGTTCCAACGTCAGCCAGCCCGAAAAACTAATCTGGATAAGCAACATTATTTATCATAACATCATTAAATTCACCGAACATCAGCAGGCTTATTGAATAGCGCACACCATCGCTATTTAGCTGACAAATAGTATAAGGACGGAGTTAAAAAGTTGGACATTTTACACCGATATTTAACCTCTTGAGTCCTGATTTTTTTCTAACAGATGTAGAGCTTAAGACCTAGAGAAGAGTTGCCAGTTTTAAAATTGGGTGTTTGGGGACGTGAAGCATTTCAACCGCCGTGACCCGTGTGTTACCAAAATCGGGTAATAGCACGTCCGTCAACCAAAAATCTTAGTGACCACCACCACGCGTGGCGTGGGATCGCAGAAATTGTAATTAGTTTTAATTCATGGACATTATCTTTAGATTTGCGTAACATAAGGGGGCCGTTGAAACACTTCGCGGCCACACCCTATTATGAAAATATTTCAAATATTTAAAGTTCTTTGATCAATTTGTACTTCATTCGTTACATTCGATGGTGGCTTAGCTAGGACTCTCAAGGTTAAAAATAGTGCAATGAATCATACAGTAAAGTTGTGAGAGTTATTTTAGTGTCGTACTTTTTTTAGTCGGTTTTTTTGATTAACTACTGGTTGCTAATGCGATTGCTATTGCGAATGCGTTAAACAATAATGCCTGTGCCTCCACATTAAATAGGCAGTTTCCTACTCTCTTTTATTTTTATAGCTTATTTATATCAAACCAGTGAATGTGAAACCGGTTTTTACCATTAATAATACGGTTTTTTGTCAATAACCGTTTCTTTTTAAGGGATAAAAGGTTTTGCGTTGCCTGTTCCAAAAACATCACATTTTGTAATTTCGAAACATTAAACATCACGTTACTTTTAATTAAGTATGTGTAGAGTGGAAAGCTGCCGGAGCCGTTTTCAGCTGCCAGTGGAAAATGTAAATAACAAACTAGCGGGAAACTACGCGATTTGTAACGACTCCTATACTGGCCTGTTAATCATGCATTGAACGCATTTAAATTGTACCGTAAAACCACATAACTATAGTCCTAGCCTGCAACAATAGTCCAAATTTCGTCCTTATATTATCCTTAAAATATTATAGCTTACTGCTATTATTTCTGGGTATATAATTATGTTGTTAGGCCTAAAATAATTTGCTTTAGTCTAGCCATGTAGCTATGAAAATTGGACTATTGTTGCAGGCTAGGACTATGGTTATGTGGTTTTACGGTAATCTAACATCCAGGAAAAAACAATTTTGTGCAGAGGGACATCAAGTGAATATGATTTTATTATTAATTATGATGATGAACGAAATATTAGAGCACGACTCGTGACGCGACCGAGATGCGACGGACGTTTGTGATACGCGACGGGCGACGCCGCGCCGCTGCGCTAGTTTGTATATAAAGTTATGTTTCTATTATGATTGAGCCTTATTGTTAAGTAATGGAGTCTGGTCTAGATGGCGCTGTTTTATGTATGTTATCGTTGGCGCCATCTAGTGGACGTTTAAGGAAATTCGGTTATGAAATATTCGTGGAAATTGTGATGTTATAATTATATTATAAAAGTGCAAAGGTGAGACGAGGCAGTTGGGGTATTTATATGCAATGTTAAAATCTTGCCCAATCTTGGCTAAATAACTAAATACGACTTTACGATAGTTTATATCCATGCGGTTGATGTACGTTAGAGTGATAGTTGCCGCGGAATGTACGACCTAATAAAGCACGTCGTAATTAGTACACAGTACATAAATTATCAGGGCGAACATTACTATAGGTCGTACATTCCGGGATGTAAATTCCGGAACCTACATTAACCGCACGTTTCGATTGACTTAGTATTGCCATGGAAAAAAATTGTAACTTGCCTCGGTTCGGTTCGCCCTTGCAGAAGGCGCGAAGATTGTCAATTACGCTGCCGAGCAATAATGGCCCGTGTGACATTGTGTTAGGGTCGCAGCAGCGCGTCGCCCCCGTCTCCAATATACAACTTGCCCTTACGATGTTGTTTCATTGACCACTTCCTGACCTACACCCATTCCATATTCCGCTACAGTAACAGTTAGCTAGCTATCTAATGTTGAGCTACCCATACTACTAAAACACGTTCCCTGTCCCCATACAAAGGGTAAAATCCTCAAGTCCACTTCAATATTTATTGTGTTTTGATTATTGGATTTCATATCCTTTTGGATGCATGGACTTGTGGGTAACACAGTTTTTGCATCCAAGTGTATACACACACAGGACAGGGAACGTGTTAAAACTATGTCTACGGAAAGAAAGAAAGAAAACGTTTTAAGTGACAATACAATACAAATAATTCTTTATTGATCTGATCACCAAAAGCAGTACAGTGACATTACAGAAGTCACGACAAAAATGATAGAAAAAAGAAACTGAAACAAAAATCATCAAATGCCACTCTTGCGGCAATGGTCTCTCGTTGATCACTCTTTGAATATAAGTTACCCCAGTTATAACACGACTTCTGTAACCTCTGGTATGTCCAGACACAGATATGTGCCAAATTTAAAGCTAATGCTAATTTAAGGCTAATTTTATACTAAGTTCTACACATGGCATGGCTTAATTAAAGTAATAATCAAAATCAGTTAGAATAGAATAGAATTTATTAACTCTTAGAAAAAAAAAAGATACAATATTAAAAGTCTACATTGAACCTATAACTAAGCGTGTTAAATGGATTGGACTCAGCGTGTGCTGTGGATGCATGCCCACGGAGGTGCGCACGCACACAGCGCTGGTTTTCAGTCCAACCCTTCACACTTTTTTTTTCAGATCTGTGGGTAAGCTCGAGTACACTTTTATTTTAATATAAAGAATTTTATATTTAATAATATACATCAAATGAGTGCTAAAATGTGAGCCAGTAGGAATAATTATAGTTCAGCCACCCGGGTCCTAAATGTATGAACGTGTACTAATTTTATTGAGATATTTAAATAGCTTGATGCAGCTTTTAGTAAGATGAATTATAAAATAGAAAATACACAATAAAATAGAAAAAATACATAATTTGCATACATTTTTTAAATATCTACAACAATAGCTCCGAATACGTTCATACAATTAGTAAGCATTTAGGACCCTGGTGGCTGAACTGATTTTGATTATTACTTTAATTAAGCCATGCCATGTGTAGAACTTAGTATAAAATATGGTATTATCAATTATAATTTTAATGATTGTCAGTGTCACTGTGGCTGTTTCTTTGAACAATAACAAAAATGCCCAAAACGATTTGTAGTCAACAACGGATCATTGTAAATAATGTTTATAATAAACTACTGGAAAAAAAACGCTTGGGGAATGAAACTATTTCGCTACAAAAACTTTCCAAATTAACATCAGAGCTAACAGGTAGGCAAACATTGTAAAATCGCTGTCAATTGAAATTGCGAACAATGTAAATAAACCATTTAATGAAATATCCATATTCTAGCACTTGTTTATTGTTTTAATGGTTTAGGATAGTGTTGTGGTAAGTATTGATTAAATAACACACGGATTTAGCAGTATTTAATGAGGGAAAATGGAAATTAAAGACATTTTAGGCCCATACTAACGACCGCTTTAACGACCGCTTTAGCCTAGTTGGTAGTGACCCTGCCTACGAAGCAAGAGGTCCTGGGTTCAAATCCCGGTAAGGGCATTTATTTGTGTGATGAGCACGAATATTTGTTCCTGAGTTATGGATGTTTTCTATGTATTTAAGTATTTATTTATCTATATAAGTATGTTTATCGTCGTCTAGTACCCATAGTACAAGCTTTGCTTAGTTTGGGACTAGGTCGATTTGTGTAAGATTGTCCCCTAATATTTATTTATTTATTTATTTATACTACACAGGCGGTTCTTCCGCCGCGGGAAACCGCTTATGAACCGCCACTAGACACAATTTTATATGGAAGTTGTATGGTGCAAACTACACTGCGCAGCTCTGTCGAGCGGTTTCCCGCGGCGGGAAACCGCCCGTGTAGTATGGGCCTTAAATACAAGGTTTGTTTACATTGTTTGCAAATTCCATGGACGGACTTAATAAGGTAATTCTGAGTGGAACGGAAAGCATGCTGTACCGGTTTTTGGAAGCTTTAACACAACTGACACAACACTAGTTAATGATTGGTATGTCAACACTGATCGCACCGCGCCATCTTTCTTTTCGCTTCTGTCATTTCCGTGATTCGCGTGATTATTATAGGTTAGCACTCGTTTTATTCCAAAATAATCTTTATAAAATCCGATCAACATTCTAAACAGTGTCAAATTGTGTATTTCAGATAATCAAAATGCAGAACGACGCCGGTGAATTCGTTGACCTGTACTGCCCCAGGAAATGGTTAGTGTCATCATGTTTTAGGTTACTCGCAAGTTTTAACCATACTCTTGACTCGTCATACTGATTGAAACAATACGAAGACCGATAGAGGGGTGTAGATTGATTTTTTAGGGTTGTAAACAGTGCTAAGTGTTGTTGTTATGGTCGCAGCTCTGCGAGCAACCGCCTGATCCACGCCAAGGACCACGCGTCGGTGCAGCTGGTGATCGCGGACGTGGACCCGGCCACGGGCCGCGCCGGCGACGCCGCCAAGATGTACGTTGTCTGCGGGGCCATCCGCCGCATGGGTGAGAGCGACGACTGCATCGTGCGGCTCACCAAGAAGGACGGCATTCTCACCAAGTTAGTACACAACTGTGCAGACACATCACTAGTTAGGAAATGAAAGGAAGGTTCACTGCGGAGTGAATGTCTAGCTGACTGTATGCAGCAGGCCACTTGTTGATATAAAGAAACTTGCTGTACAATATTATTGTCAAGTCATTTTGATTTGGCACAAAGGTCTTCTTTCCGTTCCCCAACTTAACTTATTTACTTTATATCATTTAAACTGGCTTTGCATTATACAAATGGGATTTTTACTCAATTCTAGGAATTAAATCTTGATTTACTATGTGTAGTCAAATTTTCAAATTGGTAGGGAAGTATCAAGACATTGATTTAGGTATTAAGTATTATTTAGGGAACTACAAGCTCTGTGACCTTTATTGGATATGAACGGAACCAATTGTTGTGAAACTCTTTGGGGGAGGCCTTTGCCCAGCAGTAGAAATCTTTTAGCTGATATGATAAAGCTTTGAAAGCCATAAAATTTGTTGCCCCTCATCTAACCTTTTGTATGCGGATCCGTGCCAGATTTTAATTTTGTATTTTTGTATTTTAATTTTAATCTGTAATATTGATACTTTTTAAAACAAATGAGACTAGTTAGTTAGTTTATAAGAGTTTTGATTTTTTTACTAACCAATTTTGTTGACATGTAATAAGTATGAAAAAAAAAAAAAAAAAAAAATGAGACTAGAATGCAGGTTTTTTTTCACTTTTGGCATACAAGAGGTTGAGTTTAGTAATTCGGCATCAATAAATATGGAGAAAATCAAGCTGGATTGTACATAACATAATACTTTCAATGAAAATTAATTTGTTTGAACAACTTAGTGCTGTTTTTCACTTTCAGTGATATTGCCCAAGTACCTGTCCTGCATGACAGGATGTAGCTAACTGCCTCTTTTTTCCTATGAGGATTCGCACCTACAGAACGAGACTGATACAATTCAAATTATTCTCATTTTAAAACTAAACCTGTTTTTCTTTTAACATGGAAGTTGTTCATAAAGCTTTAAAATTGGTGTTGCAATTATAATTAACCTTTATTCTGTCCACAGAACCCTCCATTATGTTGATATACTGTTTTTCTGTGTGTTGTTGATAAATAACCAGTTGTTTTTATTGTTGCAGGAACTACTGATGCTGTTAGTCTTGTAAGGATAATTTTATAAAATAAAAAAAAAGTATAAAATTGTATCGGGTTGTTTTATTCCAAACTCATTTATGTTACAACAAATATGTCCGGGTATTGCAACTGGGCATTTTTATTTTTTCTTGTACCTTTTGACTTTTTTTTTAATTCGGAAAGTTTTATGTGGTTTCTAGACTATTATGACCGTAACGGAATGGAGGAATCGAAAATTATATGAAAGTTTTGAGCAGAAATCACATAAAACTTTCCGAATTTAAAAAAAGTCAAAAGGTACAAGAAAAAATAATAATGCCCAACTGCCAGAACATTTTGAGGGCTGCATTGTCAAACTTGATGAGTCGAAATAATTCACTGTTGAAAAAAGAATACTAAGGTAAACAAACCAATGCTCGACACCTCATCGCCCAGTAGATAACACCCATCTATCCACCTCTCTTACTATGACAAGATTGAAGGTGGCATGTATTGGGTCAGTGTGGAGCACAGGGATGTAAATTATCTAAATTCATTAGGTATTTAAACATTAGATTGACTTACCAGGTTTGACCATACATCAATAGATTAACTCTTCGTATGACTTGGGACTGATCAGTGCCACACTGTCGTATGCCAAAGCACTGATCAGTGACAAAGTCACTGAATAAATGTGTCAAATTAAATGAGTGAGTTTAATAAATCAAAATTCAATAAAATGTAGCTTTGTGATTCTGGCACTGATTGATCATTGCTCCGGCACTCGATAGGGGCAGCATTGAACAGCATCAATTCATACTAAGGGTTTTTTTTTTAATCTAGTATTTTAAAGAGGCTTGAGTACACCTAAAATGTGACTATGTCAGCCTCATGGGAAGCCACAGTAAACTACAACACACTTAACTGTTGCCTAGCTCAGAGATGGAGTCTCTGTATAATACTAAGGGTTAAGTGAGTTAGTTAAATACTTGTATGAGATATTAAGGAGTTCACTTTCTTATACACAATTTACCTAAGCACATAATAATACTACTAGCCGCTGCCCGCGACTCAGTCTTCAAGGAATTTATTTATCGCTATCCCGCGGGAACTAGGCAATTTTTCGGGATAAAAAGTATCATCATCATCATCCCAGCCTATATACGTCCAACTGCAGGGCACAGGCCTCCTCTCAGAATGAGTGTGGAACGTGAGTTTGTTGTGTCAAATCTTGCAAGTTTAATTGCATCTATTTTCAGTGATCGGATCGACATGAAATTTGGTGCAGAATATAGTTTGGATTACAATGCAAGTTCAGTCAACAAAAACACAGTCTGAAAAAAGACGGTACATATTAAAAATGTTAATAGTTAATAAATTATTTACTTATGGCTGCGAAAAAATTCAATGGTGTGTGCCGTGTATGCCAATGAAATGAAATGAAATGAAATGTTTATTTGCGGAATATGGGTAACATAAGATTTTACGATTGTGATTTCTATTCTACCATACTCTGCTCTAATGAGCATGCAAAATATTATATTCCTGTATTTGCTGAAAACATAAAGCAGACAAATGCAGGATTGTTCTTATTTCCAAGTTCCCAATCCGCGTGGGAACTACGGCCTGTGTCCTGCAATGGGATGCTTAAAGGGGTGATCCATTGGCGAGCAAAACCGCCGGTACGCCAACGAACTCGCGAGCCAACGGTCTAAAACCGCCAATAGAGCACTTAAAAGTCTGCGGACTTTAGAATTTCAAGTATGCAACAGCGAGCCAGCGAGCAAATCCGACGGTTTTTAAGTCCGCAAATGGATCACCCCCTTTATAGACTGAAATGATGATGGCGCGGTACCATAGATAGTTTTATATTTTACTCTTAAGGTAATAGTATTATATTTTACTTTTAATTTATTGTGGGTAAACGGTGTAACTTCATATGACATTTGCGCTTGTAAAACAGTGTTCTTTATATTTTTGTGTAAAGTTTTTTAAGAATTAAGCTATTAGCTTGAAATACAAGTTGACAAAACGTTGAAAGTCAGAATTTCTATGTTTGACAACTTTTATATCAAGCTAACAATTCTTAAAAAGCTTTACACAATAATATAAAGAACACTATTTTACAACCGCAAGTACCATATGAAGTTAAACAGTTACACCGTTACCTCAAAATAAATTAAAACCTGTAAAAATTTTGAATTTCGCGCCTAGAGCGTGCCGTTCCACCTTAATAGCACAAAATTGTAAGCGCCTGAATAAAAATAATATCAAAGTATATTTTCTACCATTGACCAAAACTTTATCTAGTGGGAAACGCCTAATTCCGCTTCAGAGCAAATTGCACAAAACGCAAAATGTACACAACGCATATTGTGAAACATGCGGACCGTACAAAAAGCAAAAAAAACATACTCGCAAGATATTCAAATAGGAAAATTTATCTAATTATTTATTCATTTTTCGTTTTTCGATTTGTACATATTGCGAGTGTAATTTTTGCTTTTTGTGCATTTAGGGGTAGATGCAATAGAGAGATCTCTCTCCAGGCAGATATGCCTGGGGACCGAAGTCCGATGGATGAAAATTGGAAGTTGTATTCTTGTATTTACGCAGCTGAGTTGAGAAACTTCAATAGTGCGTTGCAGGATGTTGTAATTAGTTTATGTGACGACTAGATGGCGCTAGTAGTCGCTACATACATTTTGCGTGTAGTGTGCATTTTGCTCCGAAGTGCCTAATCCATCTAGATCCAAACTAAGTTAAAGGAAACAAATAACGCGCTTTTTATAACATTTTATTTGTTGACATAATTTCCAATGCGTCTACTTCGTAAACTAGCAGCCCTGGGGGTGCGGTCGCGAGGCGCTCTGGAAACAGACAAACAAATTAATAGTTTAAAAGCGCTTTGGGCTTAAAACAACCAAATTTCATAATACCTTATTCACTAATACCCCTAATTATCAAATTACCATGGGTTCATAATACCTAAAATTTCAAATTGTCTCATCTTAAAATTTGAAATTTTAGGTATTTTTAGGTGTTATGCCCATGGTAATTTGAAAATTAGGGGTATTAGTGAATAAGGTATTATGAAATTTGGTTGTTTTAAGTCCAAAGCTTAAAAGCTGCTTGCATGGTCCAGGATAAAAAATATATCATCACCTGGGTTAGGGTTGACAGTGACAGTCATATATTTTGACACTATTCAACCCTGGCCTGGGTGAGTATCTGAGTACTTGGTTAACTCGTAACTCGTAGTTCAAAGTAAACTCCGTACGGCCAGCGCAAGTCCACTGCCTTCAAAGCAGCCTTAGTTCGGCGCCGCAGTCATTTGAACGCACATGTGCGTTTGTGCACTTGAAGAAATCTAGAGTCTGACAGCCGGCAGCGAATGCGTTAAAAGTTAACTGTGGGCTACGCAAGTCCCTCTTATTACCTAAATCAAAATATATGTATACATAGGTAGCCTAGGTACGAGGGCAGGTCTAAAAGTTTCCGGCCTAAGAAAGAAAAGAAGTACATATTTATATTTACAAAACATCTTTTATTTTTCGATATAGTCTTGCTTCCTCTATTTCAATTCAATCTGAAAAGTGCATTGAAATAGAGGGAGACTATATCGAAAACTCAAAGAAGTTTTGTGAATATAATATGTACTTCTTTTCTTTGTTAGGCCGGAAACTTTTGGACCTGCCCTTGTAGGCCGTAAAGGCGTTCTTCAACCTTTTCCACGCCAACGACGCACATATCCGCACCGCAGGCTATGCTCTACGCCATCGACGAATACCTACTACACGTCACGCATGCAGAGCGATATCTATCTACCTACATGCATTTCTGTAGGGTTCAACTTCGCATTTGACATTCCGGTGTCATGGCGTATGAGTGAGTGTTGTTGTATTTGACAGGGCGTTGAAAATGTTAACAGGTCTTTTCTTGACAATACCAGCTCTTATGCAGTAGCGTAGCGCGCCTTGGAGAGGCCCAGTATCAAATTTAGTTTGGGGGCTTTCCCGGGAAGCACGAGATAGTGACATTGTGGATAACATTTTACTATTTTTTCTTACACACGTTAGGGGCCTCTGTAGCCCGGGGGCCCCGTATCATCGATATGGCTGATACGGCGGTAGGATAGGCGGTATTGGCGATTTTTTTTTTTTGGTATTTGTTCCGATTTTCTTTTGCCAACTTACGTTAGCCAGACTCTGATCTAATTTTTGATAGCATTTAAATGCTATCAAAAATTATGGTTACGTATCAAAATATTTAAAATTAAAAAACCTAACGTAAAATAACCTACGTTCAAAATACCTAAAATCGAAATACCTAATGATTTTTTTACTTATATTCAAAATACCGAAAGCTTTCGTATATCCTAACCGGTATCTCGCTGGCAGCGAGCGAGCGAAGCGAGCGAGCAAAACTTTTTAAGGCAGAAGCGACTCGGATAGGTTAGGTTCAGAAGGCTAAGCCTTAGCCTTCGATGTTAGGTATTTTTTTTGTAAAAGCACAGAAAATGATTATTTCCATTAGGTATTATTGTCTTTAACATTATGAAATGTACCTAAATGTAAATCATATACCAAATTTTATCAAACAAATTAGATTTTTCACGTGAAAATAAAAAAATAACTAACACCAAAGGCTAGCGGAAGCTTCGCTCCGCTACGCTCCCGCATTAGCCTTTGAACCTAAGCATAATTCATAATTCATAATTCATAATTCATAATTCATTTATTGCATAATCATAATAATAATCATGTCGTACGTAAGATCTTAAATAATAAATAGTATCCAGACATGAACCCTGATGGGCACAGCAATTTATAATACATCCTTATATCACTAAATACTAAGTTCTTATACTACCTAAGTTCATTATAAATGTTTCATTATTTTACATGCATAAGATAACAATTTTTAAACAAAATACAATTAATATCTAATCATGTCAATGATTTAGTTTAAGTAAATGTCATATCATTCATAAATTCCTCTATTGAGTAGTAACATTTATTGATTAAAAATTCTCTTAATTTTCTTTTAAATACGTCGTCTCTCGTTTCGGCTTTTATTGCATCGGGTATTTTATTTGCTACTAATATACATCTATAATAAGGACCATTTTTGTACATTGCTAATTTTGCTACCGGTAATTTCAATTTATTTTCATTTTGCCTTCTTTGTGATGTAACTACCTTCTTTGTAAACAAATGTGAATTTTTCCTAACAAAGATAGCCGCTTCTAAGATGTACAGAGAAGGTAATGTTAGAATCTGTAGTCGAGTGAAATGTGGACGGCAACTATGTGGCACCCGTGTGTTAGTTAAGATGCGGATGCACTTCTTCTGCATCACAAACAGTTGGTGAGCATCAGTACTGGCCCCCCAAAGTATCACACCATACTGGAGCCATGCGTGTGCGAAGGCAAAGTAAGCTGACAGTGCTGTTTCCAAGTTAGTATTTATTTTGAGAACACTTAAGGCGTATACAAAACTTGACAATTTTGATTTAATATTTTGTATGTGTGATTTCCAGTTGAGACTCGAATCTATTTTTATGCCTAATAATTTAAATTCACATACTTCTTCTATTATATTATTATTTATTTTAAGCGTCATTTCTAAAGGCCTCTTTTGTATTGGCTTAAACTGGATTATCTTAGTTTTTTTTAGGTTCATTTCTAAATTATGATCATCAAACCACTTGGCAATGTCTGTGGATACTTGTTGCAAGCGTTCGTTACATTCCGCGCTGTTATTACAATTTAAAATTATAGACACATCGTCCGCAAACATTACACATGTTGAGTCTATTATTTTTGGCAAGTCATTTATATATGCGAGAAACAGAATGCATCCTGTTACACTTCCTTGAGGAATGGAACAACTGATATTACGCATTTCTGAACCTATTTCCATAATTTCACCAGAGTTTTTGTCGTACCAATCAATTTGTACATATTGTTTACGGTTTGTTAGGTACGACTCAAACCACTGGTGGACATGGCCTCGGATGCCCATGCCGTATAATTTCCTCAATAAAATATCATGGGACACCCTATCATAGGCTTTGGTCATGTCCAAGAGCAACCCTACGCCATATTTTTTTGAATTTAGTTGATCAAGTATGTCTTGAACATAATGATATACAGCAAGGGTGGTGGAGTGTCCTTTCCTAAAACCGAATTGATTTTTATCTAGAACCTTGTATTTCTCAAAGAAACTATAAAGTCGATTTGTCATTGCTTTTTCAAAAAGTTTAGAAATAGCTGGGAGGAGGGCAATGGGCCTGTGTTGGCTTGGGTCCCTTGCACTGCCTCCTGGTTTTAAGATAGGTCTAACTTTTGAGATTTTTAATAAGTCTGGGAACACGCCTTCTCTAAAAGACTGATTTATAAGCAGTCTTATTGGCTTTGCAAGTTCAGTACTACATGTTTTAATTAATATAGACGGGATTTCATCAATACCGAAACTTGTTTTAGTTTTTATTTGGCGCATTAATTTAATGATTTCCCTGTCGGTTACCTCGCTAATTTTTAAGGAGTTAACTGTAGGTGTAATCACAGGTCGACCGGTCGCCAGGGTTGGTGTTCGGACTCCTCCCGACTGGGATGACTCACCTACTGAGGCGAAGTGTTCATTGAGGGTATTTGCTATCTCTTCGGGCGTTTCCACTACTGCAGTTCCAATTTTTAGGCTGGGATTATTATGTTTCGGGACCTTGTGTCGGGCCGTCATATCCTTTATTATGCTCCACATTGTTTTAATTTTGTTACTCGAGTTTTTCATTTGATTTATAAAGTTTATTTTCTTTGATTTACATACACATTTTTTTAATATTTTTTCATACTTTTTATAATATAATATAAAATCTTTGTTTTTGGTATGATTTCTTACAACTCTAAGGAATCTTTTGTTTTTGCATGCCTTTTTCAAACCGGTGGTAAGCCATGGTTTATTATTTTTTTTATTTTTTATTTTTATTCGTCTTACAGGAATGTGCTTATTTAATAGTTCTTTCAATGTATTGTGGAAATTGTTATAGTTTTTGTTGATATCATTGTGTGGCAGTATTTGATCGTCCCAGTTTAAGTCCATTAGTTCTGCCCTGAAGTTATGCATGTTTTTTTGGCTGAAAATACGTTTATAACTATACCATATCTTGTTTTCCACGGGTAGTTTGTGTGCTTGGTATTCACATCTAAGCAAGACGCTTCTATGGTCAGAAATACCATGATCTTGTACTACTACTGAATGATCTGTTTTATTAGTAAATATGAGATCGATACAGGTAGAAGATTGATTGTTTACTCTGGTCGGTTCTTTTACTATTTGTCGCAAGTTACAAGTAAGCATTTCATTTAAGAGAGTTTGTGTGGATGGGGAGTTTGTCAAAACATTTATATTAAAGTCTCCCCCGACTATAATGCCCACTTTTTGTTGTTTAACTTTTATTTTATCTAAAATTTTCCCCAAAGTATCAAAAAAAATTTGTATATTTCTATCAGTTCTATATATGTTAATTATACAAAGTTTATATTGTGGTATTTCTATTGCGCAACATTCTATAATCATTTCGACTGATAATTCAGAGATATCCCTTCTTTCAACGTAACTAATACCATCTCGTAACAGAATCGCCACACCACCACCAGAGTGGTCGCGCCGAAAATAGGCAGCTGCAAATTTGTAACCTTCAATTTTTATTAAGTGTTTTTGGGGGTCAGATATCCAAGTTTCCGTTAAACAAAGCACTTGATAGTGTTTATTATGTAGAAACGATTCCAAAATATATGTTTTGTTCTTTAAGCTTTGCATATTTTGGAATAAAATGCTATAAACATTTACATTAGTTTCAGGGTTTTGTTTCAAGGTGCTGTCTGTTCGGTTCAGCAAGTCACACTGATCGAAAGTTGATAGGATACTAGTACAAGTTTCGAAAAAAAATATTTTTTGACAGCTGGTCATCCTTTGAACTAGAAAAGTAATCCGTAATGCTTTTTTGAATACAGTTCTTAGGTACCCTAGTATTATCATTTGTAGGGGGCTTAATCTTTTCAAAATAGTATGGTATTGTGCCCTTCTTGTGGTGTGCGCTAGTAGACTGCATATCTAGATTTTTTGGCATAGTTCCGCTGTGCTTAATTCTAATGAATTTATTACAGTAATATCTATAATCTATAATGAAATTTATTTTATAACATAGCTTTTCCAAAAATTTAGCATCAGAGTATTTTAAGTTATTCATGGACAAGAATTTACAATTTGCAAAATTATTACAATAGTTATTTAGAGTGGCGTTGAGTGTTTTTTCCTTTAGATTTAGGCTGTTTAGTACACCTGTTACTACGACAAACGGCTTGTTATGCAATTTCAAGAAATAACTAAGTTCTGCAATCAATTTAATCGGGTTAGGGTCGTATTCGCCTATGTTAATAATAATTACATCATCTTCTGTAGCCTTCAGTGTATCTGTTGACTTTAATATTTCTTCGGTGCGGGCTCCTGGTTTTATATATGAACTAATTATATATTTCTCGTACGTAGTTTTTTCTCTCGAGTGTATCAATCTAGAAGCCAGTCCTTTGCACATATCCCCTCCTAAGATATATATATTTTTGTAAGTGTCTTTACTGGCGTTCGATTGTTCGGATCTGGAGCACGCGGGATTTTCTTCACTCGAGGTGGTTATGTTAAGGTGTTCCTTATGTTCTTCAGTGTTTTGGTGTTTTACGTTTTTTTCCCTTCCTTTTTTTCCCATTCCATTTTCTTCCTTGAACAGGGGTCTTAGGATAGTTGATTCACTTAAAGTATAGATCTTTGACTCTTTAGTTGACATAGGTGTAGATTTACAAATTTCTTTTAATTGTTCTATTTGTAGATTAAGGTGTGAGATCTGCTTCTTTAGGTCTTCATTTTCTAGCAGTAGTTTCGTACTAAAGTTGTCTGATACGGCCAATTTATCTCGTAATATCTTCATCTCGCCCTTTATTATTTCTATCTCACCTTTGTAATTTTGTGTGAGATCTGAGGCCGTATTGTCTAACGCTTCTGGCGCTTGCCTTCGCTTTCACTATCTCTTTCTGTCAACGTTTTGTACCGTTTGACAGAAAGAGATAGCGATTGCGAAGGCAAGCGTCAAAAACGTTAGACAATAAGCCTACTGGACAGCTTCGGTTTAAATTATCATCATTCCTGATAATGTAGCTATGTAGGCTCTCCTCATCAGATAACGACTCAAATGAGTTTTTGACAGGTATGTTGTGTCTCCGAATTGTAATATTATCAGTTGATTTTTGAAGTCGTTGGTTTTGTTGAGGCTTAAAAATTACTGGTGAAGCACCCTCAATATTGTCACCATTCGCGGATCCTTCTAGGTGCCACTGCTGCTGGGCTGAATAAATTACTGGCGAACTGTTCGTGTTCTCCAGTGTATCTTTCTCATGCCGGTTCAAATTATGTTTACTTGATACTGGGGGAGTTACATGTTTTTTCGAAGTAATTGGTGTACTCGTTTTCTGTTGTAATTTTATCTTTCGGCATTTGATACAAATCCAGTTTGTTTTACTCATTAGGTTGTAGAGTTTCTCTCTTTTAGCACATTTTAGGTCATATGAATCTTGGCAAAGTGAGCAGACAAGGTAATGTTTAACAATTATTTCTTTATTACATCGTACACAGATTGGTTTAGCTTCCATTGTAAGTACTTAGTTCTTTATATATTTGAAAATTTAAATATTTGAAAAGTAAGAATAAAAGTTCTATACAGTCAAATGCATTAATATTACCAATTTCTTAGCATTTGGACGGTACCTCGTACCACGATGTCACTTCTTGCACTCCGAGTCCGAGCATTCCGAGTCGCTTCCGCCCCGAACCGTCTTGTTCGCTCGCTTCGCTCGCTCGCCGAAAATTAAGCGATGTTCGTTTCATTTAGGTATTTTGACCATTTGGTATTTCAAATGTTGGTGTATCAAACTTAGGTGTCATAGCTGTTGATATTTTAAACATTAGACATTTACTCATTAGGTATTTTAAACTTAGGTAATTCGTAGGTAGGTGTTAGTAAAATTTCGACTAAAATATTAAAGCAATTTAAGCACATACTGGTGGCACCACTTACTTACATTTTTAGAAAATGCTTGGCTGATGGAATTTTTCCTAATTGTTTGAAAAAAGCTGTAGTTGTTCCTGTTCATAAAGCTGGGGACAAAGATAAAATAACAAACTATAGGCCTATTTCGTTACTACCAGCTATATCTAAACTATTGGAAAAAATTATAAATAACAGACTTGTCCAATATCTAGAGAAAAATTCCATGTTGTCAAATAGTCAATTTGGTTTTCGGTCGAAACTGTCGACTGCGGACGCTGTACATAACCTCACTGACTATGTAGTACAGGCCCTGGACAAGGGCAAGCGGACGGTGGGAATATTCCTGGATCTTGCGAAAGCTTTTGACACAGTTTCCATACCTATTCTATTGCAAAAACTTGATTTTCTAGGTATAAGAGGCACCCAACTTAAATTATTTGCAAGTTACTTGGATGGGCGTACTCAATGTGTGAAAATTGGCAATATCATCAGTTCCGACCTAAAAAACACCTCTTTTGGGGTTCCCCAAGGAAGCATTTTAGGACCCACCCTCTTTTTGATTTATATCAATGATCTCTGTAACTTAAAGTTGGATGCAGGTGAAATCATATCCTATGCAGATGATACTGCTCTGTTGTTTTCAGCAGCTTCAGAACAAGAGGTTTATTATTATGCACAAAAAGGCTTTAATGTCGTAAATAACTGGCTTCAGCAACATCTACTAACTCTAAACACAGATAAAACTAATTTCATCCATTTTGCAATGCGTAAATCAAATTTGGTTCCACCTAACCAAAATCTCTTCGCCCATCACTGTAAAGACCCTGCTATTATGCAGTGCAAGTGTCCAAATATTATTTTTACTAACAAAATAAAATATCTGGGTGTTATAATTGACGAAACTCTGTCGTTCAGGCCTCATATTGAAGCTTTAAGTGGCCGAGTTCGGAAATTAATGTACGTCTTTAAAAAACTACGCAATTTAATGGATTTAAAAATAATCAGGCAAGTCTATCTGGCCTTATGTCAGTCAATATTATCTTATTGCATTACGTCATGGGGTGGTTCAACAAAAACCTCATTACTTACCCTAGAGAGAGCCCAGCGTGCGGTGCTAAAGGTCTCTACTTTTCGACCTTTCCTCTACTCCACTAACCTTCTTTATAAATCGTGTAATGTATTAACCGTTAGACAAATATTTATAATGCACACAGTTCTTAAACAGCATGCTGCACTCCCCTACAATACTAACACTACTAACAAGAGACGAAAAGATATAGTTTGCCCAAGTAATATGGGGAAGAAAAAACATGCCTTCTCTTCTAGATTTTACGTATTCCTAGGGCCTTTTCTCTACAACAGATTAAACGCCAAATGGGGTATATTTTCACTTAGTTACTCTCGTGCTAAGAAAACTCTCCAAGAAGAACTCCAAAAGTTTTCCTACGAAGATACAGAGAAATTATTGACTGTTTTTAAATGAACATTTTTATTTTCTTTTCAAGATAGATAGACTTATAATGACATAGACCATAATGTTTTACATGTAATATTAAGTTTTTCTTTTTTTTTTTTTTGTATTAAGGTAAAATTATATTATTTTATAATTCACCTTAGGTATTAAGGTCTTGTTTTGTTATGTTATATGCAAGTGTTAATTTTTAAGGATATTAATGTAATTTTTATTTTTCACGCCTGAAACACAGGATCATCCTAGTTCAGGCATATGTGTTTCTTTTTCCTATAAGTCTCCTAGATAAATTGTATTGTATTGTAAGAAAGTATTTTGAATAAATATTGTTTATTTAGTTGCTTAGGTATTTAAAATCATTAGGTATTTAGATTTTAGGTATTTTGAACGTAGGTTATTTTACGTTAGGTTTTTTAATTTTAGATATTTTGATACGTAACCAAAATTATGCTTTAAAGGTTTATGTGCAGTCGAATATGCCTAACTTAAAAAAATCTGTAGAACTACGGATTTTTCTTCAGGTGATTTACGGAATTCCACGGTTTTTATCGCCTGGAGCTACGGATTTACATGTTATGTGTGTTGTGCTCACCACTTGGGCGCGGGCTTGCGGCCGCCGCATCCGGGCGGGGCGCCGGGCGGCGGGCGGCACACGGTCTTGGTCTTGCAGGCCGCCGCCACCAGCGCCAGGCACAGCCACAGCAGCGCGCTCACCAGCCCGCCCCACTGCGCACACGCACACACACGCACACGTCAGCTGCCATCGGCAAACAAATACATCCCTGCCTTAGGTACAACTTAACCTGTTCAACGCCAACGACACATAAAGGTGTCACAAAGTACAGTGTCAAAGTGATCTTGACACAATGACATAAGATTCAAAGCAGGTTTACGTTTCGTCGAGGCGTGGCGTTGAAAGGGTTAAAGGCTGCGTTTCCAGCAGAGATGTGGGAGGATGCGATGCGAGGGATGTGTTTGTCATGAACCAATAGAAACACTTCATTCACTTAGGCTTAGCCTAGTGTGGAGCCACCGGATAATCAGTGTATGTTATTAAGGTGGAACGGCACGCTCTAGGCAGGAAATTCAAAATTTTTATAGGTTTTAATTTATTGTGGGTAAATAATGGTGTAACTGTTTAACTTCATATGGTACTTGCGGTTGTAAAACAATGTTCTTTATATTATTGTGTAAAGATTTTTAAGAATAAAACTGTTAGCTTGATATAAAAGTTGTCAAACATAGAAATTCGGACCTTCAACGTTTTGTCAACTTTTATTTCAAGCTAATAGTTTTATTCTTAAAAAACTTTACACAAAAATATAAAGAACACTGTTTTACAAGCGCAAATACCATATGAAGTTAAACAGTTACACCGTTTACCCACAATAAATTAAAAACTGTAAAAAGTTTGAATTTCGCGCCTAGAGCGTGCGCTTCCACCTTAAGGTTTTCTTTTAAAAAACTATTTTTTTTTTACCTTTTAAGTAAATGAAGTGTTTCTATTGGTTCATGACAAACACATCCCTCGCAACGCATCCTCGCACAGCTCCGGTGGATACGCAGCCTAAGGGTACCCTATACCTTGACAAGTTCGTGTGACACTCGGTAGAACCCCGTCGCAGGAGCGTCCGCTGTCCTTATCAAGATTTTTTGATAAGTGCGGCAAATGCTGACTGTGACAGAGTTCTACTGAGTGTCACGCACGAACTTGTCAAGGTGTAGTCGCTACTTTATACTACCAACAGATAGACGTCACGATTAAGAGCAAAATCAATGATGTTTCAACAAATTAAGTAGGTAGGTATATCACTAATATTGAAAACGCACACAAATAATCATTGATTATCCAGGATATCCAAGTTATAAACTACACTAATCATAATAGGATAGTTTGGGTTAGCCCTTCCTCCAGGACACTTTTTGCCTTTATGTAAATGAATACTTACTTACTCAGGATTTGCGATTTAGAATAAGAGAACCGCTAAAATTCCTCATGTTTTAAATTGAAAATGTCCAAACACAAATGATAACATTTGCATTCTTCCTATAAAGCGGCAGTTCCGCTACCTCGTTCACCTATTCAATTCAATTTATTTATTGCATATCACATTACAAAAAAAATAGATGTTATAGGTAAGCAGGTATACATGTGACGCCCTGTAAGGACACAGCAATATTAGAGGGCCAATTGAGTACTTATTTCATTATACAATTTTATTAGGCACAATTATATTATACAATTAAAAAATTATATTTTACAAAATATATTAGGCACAAAATATATTAGCGTTATTTCTATTCACTTATTGACATCGTTGAAAAATTCAGTTAAGCTATAGTAACATTTATTGACTAAAAACAATTTAAGGTGTTTACAAAACAATTTTGAGCTGTCCAGGTTTTTTATTGAATTCGGAAGGTGATTATAGATTTTAATAGTCATGAAATGTGAGCCACATGAGACAAGTTTTAATTTAGAAAATGGCATTTTAAGTTGATTCTGATTACGATTATTTCTTTTAATTTTATTTGTTGCTTTTGGTGAGTACAAATTCGTGTATTTTCTGACAAATTTACTTGATTCAAGAATGTACATGGAGGTAACGGTTAATATTTGAAGCTTGATAAAATAGGGTTTGCAAGATTCCATTTGGTCTATGTTAACTAAGATTCTTATACATTTTTTTTGCAATATAAAGATTTTATCAATGTCACTACTACTACCCCATAAGACTAAGCCATACGATATTCGCGAGTAAGCGTACGCATAGTATGCAGCAAGAGCTGTCTTTAGATCAGTTATACGCTTAAGATTACGAAGGGCATAGATAAAAGATGACAATTTTTTTGCTAATTTATTAGTATGGCATTTCCAGCTCATATTGGATTCTAATTCAACACCCAATAGGGTGGAAGAGCTCACGACTTCTAATTTTGAATTTTTGTATTTATAATCTATTGGCAGTGCTATTTTTTGGTACGGTTTAAATTGAATTATTTTTGTTTTATTCATATTAAGTTGTAAGTTATTCGACTGTAACCAGCTAGTAATTTTATTCAACGTAGAATTTAATTTACTCTGTATTTCGACAACATTAGAGCAAGGAAATAATAAAGATATGTCATCCGCGAAAAGCACGCAATGTTCGTCTAATAATATGTTAGGGAGATCGTTTATGTAGATAAGAAACAGGACACATCCTAAAACGCTACCTTGTGGAATAGAGCCCTTCACGGCGACTCTATCAGATCTAATATGTTGTATTATGCCTGTATCGAAGTCTGTATGTTCTACTTCCACATATTGAAAGCGATTACTTAGATAGGACCTGAACCATTCAAAAGCAGTGCCTCTAACTCCTGTACAGTACAGTTTGTCCAATAATGTTTTGTAGCAGACTCTGTCGTATGCTTTGCTCATATCAAGCAAGAGCCCTACCGCATATTTTTTGTTACTGATAATGTTTGAGATTTCTTGAACATATTTATAAATTGCTAGGGTTGTAGAATGATTTTTCCTAAAGCCATGCTGACTCTCATGAAAAATTTTATATTTCTCATAAAAGCCATAAAGGCGTTTTACCATCGCAGTTTCGAATACTTTTGCTGATGTTGGTAAAAGAGCAATTGGACGATGGTTATTTATATCTGAGTGTTCTCCGCTTTTGTAAATGGGTTTTATTAATGAAATTTTTAGTGCATCCGGAAAAATGCCTTGGGAGAAGGATTGATTTATGAGAAGAGTATATGGAATGGTCAGGAACTCTGCACAAGATCTTACCAAAATGGGCGGAAATTCATCTATGCCAAAAGATGATTTATTCTTAAGATTTTTTAGGATTAAATTTACTTCTTTAAATTCAACCGGGGAGAGGAATATTGAGTTATTTAGCGAATTTAATAAAGGAAACCTATTGACAGGAGCGGAGTTTGTATTTCCAATGGTGGAGAAGTATGTATTAAAGCTGTTTGCTATTTTTTTCGGATCACTTATTAGATTTTGATCCAATGTTTTGATTTTAAAGTTTGATTTATTTTTTGATGTTTTTTTATACATCTCTTTGTTTATTATTTGCCACATTGATTGAATTTTATTATGAGATTTTTCAAATTGTTTTTTATTATATATTTTTTTAGACATACATACTGCTTTTTTAAGTATTTTACAATATTGTTTATAATGTTTCTGTAAGGTTTTACTTTTGGATTGAGATACCAATAACTTTAAAAGTCTCTTATTACGGCATGATACTTTTAATCCCGGTGTTAGGTGTGATTTTTTAGGATTTATCTGTATCCTTTTTTCAGGAATACAGTTATTTAATATTTTTTTCAATGTTATGTCAAATGAATTGTAATTTTCGTTTACGGTTTTATTTGTTTTGATTACACTATCCCAATTAATATTTTGGAGTTCATTTTTGAATTTATCTATGTTCTTCGCATTGAAAATTCTTTTTCGGATAACCCAAGACACCGCATTTACTGGAGTAGAAGATGTACTCAACAAAATACCCCTATGATCAGAGAACCCGAACTCCTTGACGCTTAACACTGAATTTTTAACATTAAAATTGGTAAACAACAGGTCAATACATGTTGAACTTGAAAGTGTCAGCCGTGTGGCTTCTTGAACTCTTTGGTGAAAATTATATGAACACATCAAATTAGACAATCTAGTTTTTTCGCTACTATCAATTAAAAAGTCTACATTTAAATCACCTCCAATTATAATATGTTTATTATTGTCCTTCCGAGCAATTAAATTCAACATTTTGTCCAGGCACATGTAGAAAGTTTCGATTTCCCTTTTGCTATTTGGCCAATACATATTTATGATTAACAGATTATGTAGTGGCAATTCCACTGCACAAACTTCAAAATTTAATTCCAAAGACATAGCTGAAATATCGGGTCTTTCGTAATATTCAAAGCCATTTTTTATTAATATTAAAACACCGCCTCCTGCATGGCTTTTACGGCAAAAGAACGAGCATATGTCATAATTAGGTAACTTTAATAAGTCCTTCTTCTCCTCGTTCAACCATGACTCAGAAACACATATTACATGCATATTTGGAATATCCTCCACAAATGACTGCAACAGGTGAATCTTGTTCCACACACTCTGCATATTTTGGTATAGTATATTCAATTTATTTCCGAAAAAGCGAGTTTCTAGCAACTTCATTATTTGGGGCCTGTATTGTTGAGTTTGGGGTTGGGGTCAATGAGGTGGTAAAAAGAGATATTTGTTGAGGTGTAGTGGTTTCTGAACTTTGATTCATTTGTGGCTGTTCAACCTGAGAAGCAATGTACTGTCTAGATTTTCCAGCGTCATTAGTCAAAAAGTTTTCAAGTTCTGATGGATAAACTTCCTTACCATTGATAATTAGCTGATTATTTCGAATTATGGCGTGCTGTCCTTGTTGTCTTGCTGCTTGTAAGATACGATGTAGTTCTCTTTTTTTTTCCAAGTCTGCACGACTAAGATATTCTGTTACATTATAGCCTGCTTCCTTAACGTAAACTTTGTTTTCCAATATATATTTTTTCATCCTTTTGCTTATGAGCTCAATTTTAACAGGCCTAACTCTTCCCTTTTTCCCAATAAAAGTAATTTCCTCAATGTATCCGGCCAAGTTTATATTCAGTAGGTCAGAAAATATATCCGTTATTCTATTTATTACATCATTCTCAGTGTCCCAGTAGTTTTCAGCTAGGCCGTGAAAGACTAGTACTTTATCAAAGGTTTCCTTAATTTGTTCACCATTGTTATTTTTATTGAGGTACTGAATGTGTGTTCGCAAGGTTTCGTTTTCAGCTTGAAGGACACAGTATTTCTTATTCAGGTTTTCAATTGTAGAATTTATTATTAATATATCATTTTTAAGTTCTGACTGTTCTGTGAGAATTTTTTTATAATTTAGTTGAATATTAGACTTTATTTCAGATATGGCGTTTCCTATTTGAGTTTGGAAGGATGTCTGCAATATCGATAGAAAGTGTTCATTATTTTCTTCTACAATAATTTTAATTTTTTTGAGTAGTGTTTCATCATCACTTTGCAAATTTTCGATAGACGAGGCAGTTGGTTTTGGCATTTGAATTCTTGGTGGGGATTCATATAAGAAAGTATGGCCCTGGGGAGAAATTGTCGAATCCTCGTCACTCAGTATCTCAGTTTTATTTAGTGAGGTCGGTCTTTTTCGGATGGTGACATTAGAATTATCCACTGGGTCGTACAAGATTAAGTCGGTCGAGTTTTGCACGGCAGATTGTATATGTGAACGAACGGGAGTGTCTCTATTGTCACCTCTTGGCTCATTGGAGCGGCAATGTGGGCATTTCCAATTTTTTTTTTTTTACGACCTGGGGACATGATGTTATCAAATATTTTTTCAGGGACTCTCACGCAGTCCAGATCATAATTTTGTAGGCACGACGAGCATGTCAGGTATCTCTTTTTTCCTATTTCCTGACAGCATCCTGCACACATGAGCGTCATCGTATCTCCTATATTCGAAACTCAGATGGAGAACAAGTAATATTGATGATTTATGTTGGTATTTCTCCGCTATGTTAATAGATGGCGCTGATCTCAATACTATGATGAAGTGATGAATTTCGTTTTTGAAGTAGAGGTTATATATTTATTCTATTGAATTCACCTTAAGAAATAAGTATTCTTCGAATCTCTAAATAGATATTTCCACTCTTCTTGTGAAGCAATAAAAGAACTTCCTCACGCAACAGGGTTATTCAACCGCAAACTACAAGACTAAGCAGCGATAAGTATTCACTAAATTTGACGCACATACACTTAATTTTAAAAAGATAACACTACTGCACGTCAATCATTACCATAGCTATGCGAATAAGCACTTTTCTAATTGATATTCGTAATTTCCACTTTTTAATTTGATATTATTCACCGAGCTAATGTTTACCTAATGCGTTCGCTGAACTTGTTTCAAACTCTTCAGCGAACGCACGTCGTCTTTCCGTCTTTATAGTCTGTCCGCCTGCTGCGGCGGCCATGCTGAGGCGGAGGCAGCTGTCGCTCGCCGAGTGCGGCACTACCAGTTGGTTCTTCACAAGTTGCGCCACCGGATGTTGCGTGCGGCGATTGACTCAGTGAGTGGGTTTTACAGTGACGCTTTCACCAGCGCGGTTGGTAAGCGTCGCGGGCCACAAGCTTTGCGTCTCGTGGATCGTTACACATAAACTATGTAACGATCCAAGAGATGGCCTGTGACGCTTGCCAACCGTGCTGGCGAAATCGTCACTGTAAAACCACACAAATTGCGCATTTTTAGTTGTGTTCACTCACCATGCTACTAGCGGGTTTCAGGGTCAGGGGGCGCGGAGCGGGGGTGCGGGCGGTGGGCGGGGGGCGGGGGTCACCAGTACTTGGGCTTGCAGCCGCCGGGGCAGCGCGGCGGCCGGCAGCCCGGCTTCTTCTTGCCGCACGCGAGAGCACTCACAACCTGCACCACACGCTACGTAAGAGCTGGTCCACGTCAGGTCGGACCGACAGTTTTGCCGGGCCCGATCGTAGGGACATGCTTTATACTATAGGTTGTCGCACACGGAACCGCTCGGTCTCACCAGCTCGCCGTCAAGCACACGCAAGCTCGTGACAGAAGCGGCTCGGCACCTTCGAGGCGTCCGCGCGGCTACAGCGGGCTTACCGCAAGTAGGGTTGCCGTGCGTCAGGATTTGTGGATAAAAGACCTCATTTTCGAGTGAGCGAATATATCAGACTTTCGGACCCCGAAGGGCCGGGAGCTCTGAGGCCCCGTGTGCTCTTTCGGACCCCGTAGGGCCTGGAGCTCTGAGGCCCCGTGTGCTGTTTTGAGAAAGATGGTAGGTACTCTTTACAAATGCGTGATGATTTTGAATGTGGGCGACGCGTCCGCGCGTGTGAACCTAACCTACTATTATTAAAGAAATTTACTTATAATGCAATGGCACAAGCTTCTGACTCTTTTCTGATTCAATCTTCATTCTAACTCTTAAGAATTGATGGCATTAGGTAGTTATAAAGTACATACGTAAATGGTTACATTGTAATTGTAACCAACACCAATACCGTAAGTTCAACGAGGACGAAGATATCAACCTGAAGACCTAGAAGCTATCGCTTGCGAAGTGTCAGCGCTGTCAGCAGCAGCAAGCAGGTGTCAAAGCGCCAATTCATTTAAACAAACGGAGAATTATTAATGTGCATTTCACTGAGCGTAAACTACGTAGCCTGGTATCAGCACATGCCCTAAGCCAGGCCCCGACCTCGGGCGGCGGCGGTCGTCGCACCCACCTGCACGAGCAGAGCGAGCAGCCACCAGAGCGCGAGCTCCGACCTCTTCATGTTTGTCCACTCTCTTTATATTACGTCACGTACATTATGCGTTTACGGCTTATTTACTATATTATTTACACATGGAATTTTGCTTGATTCATGGCCGGGATTTCTTTTGTTCTGCTTGTGTCACTTTGAATCGCGTGACAGCAGAGAGTGCACTGGCCAGCAACGAGACGAGACGCCGCAAGCAGGCTTTATAGCAGAATCATCGGGGTGCTTTAAAGGTTCGTTTCTACCAGAGAAGTTCTATGCAGCTATGATGCTAGGATGTAAAAACTACGTTACGAAACTACATATGTGACCGTTTTCACTACTGCCAAGATACGTAGATGCTCGAGGAATATCTAAAGCATGCATCCAGAGCACGCATGTATTCGTATAAAAAACATACCTTAGTTAAACCCGTCTCCACCAGTGCTATGCTATGTGAACCGATGAATATGATTGGTGGATATCAAACGCTTCCGTAACAACGTAGTGTACCTAACACATCTCTGGTGGAAAGGCACCCTTAAGAGGAGATGACTGATTTATCTAAAATCAATAAAGGCCGGCGCAGACCAGATGCGTGCACATGGTGTGCCATCTTTCTTACAGTTTCATTCATTACAACTGGTGCGCGACACGCACACGCATCTGGTTTGCGTCGGCCTTAAAGCGTACTACGTCAGAGCTAGAGCGCGCAGGCGCATCGAAGACCATGAACTTAATGAATTAAATAAATAAATAAATAATGGAAGTAAAACCCACCGGTAGCCCACTGGTGGTCCTGATTCAAGGCACGCTGCCCTCAAAGTTAGCTATTTCTGATTTATTTTGAACTGGATACAGTCGAAGACATACTTTTCGATTATTAAGGAGGGAGGGAACTGACAGGATTTGTCTATGGACGATAGGGATCTGTGATATCCTGATAGGACTAGATAAATTTATGTTCATAGTTATTTCTGTGCGCATCTCTATATAGCGTGCAGTCGTTTGTTTACTTCACACCAGCCCCGGATCTATAATTTTTCGAACCGGGGAAGAAAAAGAAACTTAATCATGATCACTCTTAAGTTCTATTCTCTATTGCAGCGTTTTCTACAACATCTTCAGCGTCAAACCAGTTTATGAAAAGCTTAAAACCAACTGGATACCGTGTAAAAACAGTGTGGAAAGAGGCCGCAATAAAGAAATCTCTTGCCAGACGATGTTGTGGTCAGGCAGGAACAGGGAGGACCGAGGTGAGAAGAAAGACAGTTGGAAGTTGTATTTATGCAGTCGAGTTGAGAAACAAGCAGTGAGCCCATTTGATGTCTAAGTGGCGCTGAGGCCGCTGCAACAGTAATAAAGACCTTCGGTTAGATCTGCTCTAACTTATTCTATCCTACAATGAAGTTTGCGCATCAAGGTGAATGAATAATGGCACAAGCACACTGCAAACTATTTATTTATAATAAGTAAAAACGATATTACAAAGACCCATCTAAAAATATTATAATAGCAAACAATTTACAAAACATCACTGGACGTAGAACAACACAGTAGAGTCGCTGTAACCACACGATGACGCCGAGCGCCGAGCTCAGAGCCGAGCGTCGCGCGCGCACTACAAGCGCATGCCGGCCAGCGGCGCGGTGAGGCAGCGGCGCGCGAGCCGCCAGTAGCCGCGGCACAGCGCGCACAGCGAGGGCTCCTGGGCCGAGCCGAGCGCCGAGCCGAGCTCCGAGCCGAGCTCCGAGCGCGCGCGCGCCGCGCACTCCGCACTGGCGCTGCGCGCGCGCCGCGTCGTCGCGTGCATCGCCTGCAGCCGCTTCGCTTGCGCGTACAACTGAAAACAACAATCCCGAGCATCAGGTTCGTTTCGCTACCGGTACGGTATATCACCGATACACCTCGTTCAAAGTATGTTGCTTTGCCAGAACGCAAAAGGTGTCAGGTGGATATATGTATATTATACATATTTATAATGCATACATGCATGCATACCGGCATACATGCATCTCCGAATCTACAACAACATCTGTAAGGTTCATAATCTTCAGCAGTCCACTATAAGTCAAGTGCAGTCAATTTTGAAAAGGTGGCTTATACTTCTGTCTTATAACGATACGGAAGCTCTTCTTAATACACGTACTTGACACACACACACACACTCTCACTCACTCACACACACATACACACTCACGTACACACACATACGCACAAATACACAACCACACATTAAAGTGCCGACTGTTTTATCCTTTTGTTTGTATCCATTTAGTTTGATTAGTTTTAATTAGTATTTTTATTTTTTGTTTTTCTCTCTTATAAAATGTAATCAAGTAATTATTCTGCTTAATTTTAATTTTGTTAACGCACTCCTTGGGCCCCGAGATACAGGTCTCTGCCTAGTTCGGGGTCCGCCGGATATCATTCTACAATTGTATTTCTCAATAATGATTTTATAAATAAATTTATTCTTATTCTTATTCTTATAATGCTACATTAACACGCTTGCCGAGACATGGCAAACGTCTACAAGTTCATACAAACGCTTGGATGCCATTTACATGCTTGCAAGTGCGTTATTTAATTCCGGACAGGCAAACATGGCAGACGTTGGACCTCATAGTTGGTTCGGCGCTCTTGTGATTGGCTTGACATATTTTTTAAGGCCATAGTTTCGTCGCCTGTTCAAGCACTCAAAGTCAAGACTCAATTGTATATGGCGGAGCAGTGTGTACAGCGAGGCCGTAAGTGAGCCGGCGGTGACCCTGGCGGTCCGACCTGACGTGAGGCAGCTTCAGGTGTGTCCCGCTGAGAGCTGGGGATGGCTGGTGGGTATCTTACGTGCACGGGGTCGTCGAGGTCGAAGCCGCCGCGCAGCGCCGAGCCGCCGCTGCCCGCGCTGGCCCCCTCGCTGTCCTCGCTGCTGCGCGCGCGCGCCACGCTGCAACATGTAACCGTATGTTATGCGTACTTAACTTACTACGCTGCGACCGGCTCATACGCAACGCGCACTCTTGGATTGGGAAAGAGCCAGTCCAGACGAAGCGCATGCTTTTATTTATTTTGCGTCCAGATGCCGCGTCTTACGTGCGTTCCTACACGTGAAATAAAAATTCCGTATCGAAGTTATCACGCTCCATTTCGAAAAAAAAAAGGTCCATTCTCCATGGACTTGCGTGTGCTACTGAAACTGTACGCTTAGTTTAAGTTTTACTTCACCAAAATACTTCTCGATCGCGTTTACGTAAAAAATCCCTTGTACCTTGCAAATAACCATGGAAAGATAACTGGTTATCTTAGAAGATTTTTTTTCCTCAGAGATAATTAGTTATCTCTAAGGATTTTATTTTCTTCACAAATAACTATGTTTTTTAACAGTTATATACAAGGAAAATTTATTCCTCGGAGATAACTAACTATCTCTAAGGATTTTATTTTCCTCGCAGATAACTGAATTTTTTATCAGTTATTTACAAGGAAAATCCATTCCTCGGAGATAACTGGCTATCTCCGGGGAATAGATTTTCCTTGCCGATAACTGCGTTTTTTTAACAGTTATTTACTAGGAAAATCTATTCCTCGGAGATAACTAGCTATCTCTAAGGATTTTATTTTCCTAGGAGATAACTGTTTTTTTTTAACAGTTATCTTGAAGGCTAACTATCCAACGTAGTATTTTTTAAATACTTTAACAAGCACAAACATAAATAATAGCAAAATTATCAAGTTTTTTTTATAAACTTACTAGCTTTTGCCCGCGACTTCGTCCGCGTGGAATTAGTAATTTGAGTAGCTTATTTTTATCCAATCTGCTTCTTCATCAATCTGCTTACTATTTAATTTCGGAGATCATTTTATATCCTTCCTAACTATCTCCATTCCATATTTTGTCTAAATCGGTTAAGCGGTTATTGATTTTCCATACAAAGTTTCACCCCCTTTTCATCCCCTTAAAGGGTGAATTCCGGGATAAAAACTATCCTGTGTCCTTTCCCGAGACTCAAACTATCTGTATACCAAATTTCATCCAAATCGGTTCAGCGGTTTAAGCTTGAAGAGGTAACAGACAGACATAATATATAGTATAGTATAGTATAGTATAGTATAGTATAGTATAGTATAGTATAGTATAGTATAGTATAGTATAGTATAGTATAGTATAGTATAGTATAGTATAGTATAGTATAGTATATTATAGTATGGATAACCGGAAATTTATCAGTCAACCGGCTACCGAAAACTTGATTCGGTTATTGACCGGTAATGAAAAACACCCGGTTATTGTATTCCCTAAGTTTAACAGTCAACTCTTAATTTTGATTACGGGGAAAGTAATTTAGAAGAACGAAATTTACCTATAGGTTGCAACTCGCGATTAAACCGAGTATTTTGGTGAAGTAAAACTTATACTAAGCGTACTGAGTGCTTAGTATAAGTTTTACATCACCAAAATACTTTTCGATCGCGTTTACGTAAAAATTTCAATTCTATGGAAACATGGGCGCGCGCGCGCGGAGACGCTGTCCATGTTTCCCTAGTAATTGAAATTTTTACGTAAACGCGATCGAGAAGTATTTTGGTGAAGTAAAACTTATACTAAGCGTACTGAACGCAGCAATAGCGCCAGAGTATCTCGTCTCGCGCGGCGAAAGCCCACTTCAGAATTTTCACGATACTGTGATACTGGTCAATAATGTCGTGATGTGGATTCTGATAAGCGTGTATCACATGACAGTAACGATAATCTAGATGTACACAACTGATATGGCTCACCGATGTAATGTACCTGCGCAGAAGACGAGTTTTAGAAGCGCGGGAAATACAATTGATCAATCGGCATGCTCCACGCACGGCACGTCTTTTTCCTGTGCCGCTATTGGTGGGTTACTGCCGCCATGTTATAACGCGCATCGCGTACCATGTTAGACAGCCCTCATACTTCCGAGTGATTGAGACGGATAATTTAAAGTTTGAAACGTATCTTCGTTGTCATCGGCTAGTTCGTTCATGTCTGCGCGATAAAAAATGCACGACGCGCCATATAAAGAGTGCACTACTGTAATCCGTGCCAATGGACCCCCTCTGCCCAGCCAGGCGGAGTTCGGAGTACTCGCCTCTCGGTGGCCCCGGTGGAGCGCGGCGGGATGTCGATGCTGTGCGCGCAGGCGATGACGTGCGCGCCGCCCCGCGCCGCGCCCGCTCCCGCGCCCGCTCCCGCTCCCGCCCGCGCGCCCGCGCCCGCCTCCGCGCGGCACTCGCCGCCCGCGCCGCGCTCCACGAGGCGCTGGCTCGACGCGCGCCGCCCGCTGCCCTGCACCGCAACCAAACATGACCATCACGATGAAACGCCGCTTTACATGGTTCAATATGGGTAACTCTAAAAATATTATAACATGTAGAAAGATCTGTTCTGACGAACTATTCAGGGTGATCAATCCGAATGGGTCAGTATGGAGAAATCAGAAACTACGTAATATATGATCGTGAAATTTGTTCTTAGGAACCTGGCTTCGATTTTAGATTTAACAAAAAACCGGCCAAGTGCGAGTCGGACTCGCGCACGAAGGGTTCCGTACAATTATCTATGTATAAAAATCACGTTTGTTGTATGGGAGCCCCCCTTAAATATTTTTTTTATTTTAATTTAATGATTTATTTTTGAAGTCAATACATAATTAAATATTCTGTGAATATTTCAAGATTCTACCTATTGCCGTTATCAATATCGAGCAGACGAGCAAAAATATCGCGTTTGTTGTATGGGAGCCCCTTAAATATTTATTTAATTCCATTTTTTAGTACTTGTTGTTATAGCGGCAACCGAAATATATAATATGTGAAAATTTCAACTCTCTAGCTATCACGGTTCCCGAGATACAGCCTGGTGACAGACAGACGGACGGACGGACAGCGGAGCCTCAGTAATAGGGTCCCGTTTTTACCCTTTGGGTACGGAACCCTAAAAATTGCATTCAAACATTATTTTTTACTCTCAGACCTAGCGGTAACCGGGTTCCTAAAAATATTGATGAGATCGCGGTCGCACCTGCTGCGGGAAGTCGGTGGCGACCAGTTTGTCAGACACGGTGACGGACCCGGAGGAGTCTCCGGGGGCGGCGGGGGCCGCGGGGGCCGGCGCGGCGGGGGACGCGGGCCGCGCGCGCGCCGCGAACAGCCGGTTCAGCTCGTCCAGCTTCGACATTATGATCTTGTACGTCTTGCACTCCGAGCTCTGGAAAAACACCGACGCGCTCGCTCTGACACGTATTGGCAGACAGGGAAAGAAAGTAGATCATTCGTTCGGGACATCACAAAGATTACAACCAAATCGAAGAAATAGAGACACAGGAACAGATTAGGATGAAGGGCCCCAACTCGCATAATGCCGGTCGACTTGAGCTCATTGATCGTATACTCGATTTCGCATCAGTTCGATCCACGACCTAGATTACTAGCAGATGACCTTCAGCCGTCAGCCTAACTGTTCCGCAGCTGAACGGCCTCCTCTCAGATAGCTGACGACCTGATGCCAAACTGAGCGTACCTAATGTCTCAAAACGTAAGTATGTAGTTCCATTGCTGTGAATGAACCTATGCGGACAAGCAGCCAGGAACGTCGGATACCTTTGCGAGAACGGAGGGTGATCCAGTTCACCACGCGGACGGAGTTTTTTTTGGCGACCATGGTTCTCTTATCAGTTCACAACTTCAAATTGGACAGACACTTGGACGTACAAAGTTGACAAAGGTTCGGAGAATTTTGAATCGGCAAAAGATTCGGAGGGTTTCGAGCTTCGATCAACATTGTATTGTTGATCGAAGGATTCGAGAGACTATGCGGGGGAAGAGAGCCCCGGGAAGCCGTGAGGCGGGAGGACGATGGAAGGCGGACGGGAGATGTTCTCGTCTCGCGAACGTACCCGATGCTTGTCGGCGTGGCGCGGGTCCCGCGAGCTGCAGCTGCTTGAAGACAGCTCCGTGGAGTCGGTGGGCGTCTTGCGCGGCGCGCGGCGCTCGGCTCGGTGGTCGGTGCGGCGCTCGGCGCGGCGGCCGGCCTGGCGCTCGCAGAGCTGCGCCACGCGCGCGATCTGCGCCTGCTGGTCGCGCAGCGCGCGCTCGAGCGAGGCGCGGAAGGCGCGCAGCGACGCGGACGAGCGCGCGCCCCCGCCCGCCGGCGCCGACACCTGCGTGCCGCCCACGCATCTGCACGCACACACGACAAGTATAATCGTGCGAGCACACCTTAGATTATTTATACACTAGATAGAGTGTCAGTAGCAAACATTGCGATACAAAACGTCCTCAAATTTCTTTTGACAGCTTCATATTACGATCGCGTTACGTCATTTAAACTGAAGGGAGGCAAATGACATATAAGCCAACAGTTGGCTTATACTTTTTTGACGTTTTCATGCCACCTAAGCTCTATCTAGTGTATAAATAATCTAAGGAGCACACATTATTAGCAAAGAATAACAGGACGAGTCAGACCGTTTTCAAATTTAGGTGCCTAACGTTAGCAGAGGCTAAATTCAGGAACTGGCCATCACGGGTTTGGTAGCGGTAATTCAATCGTTTGGGTTGGGTTTGGTTTGAACTGCTATTCAGGAACGCCAAAAATCACTGGTTTGCGAGAGGTTTGGGCTGAGTTTGCGATGAGCCTTATTTATTTGTGTATTTATTTACAAAGCGAATTAACAGGAAAATAAGGCTCATCCCAAGCTCGACCCATTCCATTCCTATCCTCTCCCAAACGATTGAATTACCGCTCGCAAACCATGTTGGGCCGTTCCTGAATTTAACCCCTGGTCGATAGTCGCACGGCTAAAGAACGAACTTCTCGCAGCTCGAAATTTCGAATTCATTCGAGGCCGTTCTTCTTGTAAGTGCCTATCCAGATGAAGCGATTTGCGCGCGAGGACAATCGCACGCTTCAATTTATATTGCGTGCAAATTTATTTTCTTGCGTGTAATCTGAACTGGGTAGAACTTGTGTACCTGTGCGGGCGGTGCGCGTGCGGGCGGCGCGCGCAGCTCGTGTCGGAGAGGCCGGAGTCGTGCGAGAAGCGCTTCCCGCGCCCCCCGCCCCCGCCCCCGCCCCCGCCCCCGCCCCCGCCCCCGCCCCCGCCGCCGCCCTCCCCCCCGCTGCTGCGCGAGCTGGGCGTGGAGCGCGCCGCCGCCGCCGCCGCCACCACCTTGCGCGCGCCCAGCCCGCCGTCCACCACCAGCGGCGCGCTGCAACACCACGCACGCTACACTACACGCTGCAACACCACGCACGCTACACTACACGCTGCAACACCACGCACGCCACACTGCACGCTGCAACACCACGCACGCCACACTGCACGCTGCAACACCACGCACGCCACACTGCACGCTGCAACACCACGCACGCTACACTACACGCTGCAACACCACGCACGCTACACTACACGCTGCAACACCACGCACGCTACACTGCACGCTGCAACACCACGCACGCCACACTGCACGCTGCAACACCACGCACGCTACACTACACGCTGCAACACCACGCACGCTACACTACACGCTGCAACACCACGCACGCTACACTACACGCTGCAACACCACGCACGCTACACTACACGCTGCAACACCACGCACGCTACACTGCACGCTGCAACACCACGCACGCTACACTACACGCTGCAACACCACGCACGCTACACTACACGCTGCAACACCACGCACGCTACACTGCACGCTGCAACACCACGCACGCTACACTACACGCTGCAACACCACGCACGCTACACTGCACGCTGCAACACCACGCACGCTACACTGCACGCTGCAACACCACGCACGCTACACTACACGCTGCAACACCACGCACGCTACACTACACGCTGCAACACCACGCACGCTACACTGCACGCTGCAACACCACGCACGCTACACTACACGCTGCAACACCACGCACGCTACACTACACGCTGCAACACCACGCACGCTACACTGCACGCTGCAACACCACGCACGCTACACTACACGCTGCAACACCACGCACGCTACACTACACGCTGCAACACCACGCACGCTACACTACACGCTGCAACACCACGCACGCTACACTACACGCTTTTCGCACATTTTCAAAAACTCACGAGGTGCGAGCCCGGGCTCAAACCCACGACCCTCTGTGCGAGAGACGATAGGTTAAACCACTATTAAATATGTATAACGGGAGGATACGCGACCAGTGACAAAGCCAGTTAGTTGCACACTGATTTATTCCAATGCAGGTAAACGTTAATACGGGGCGCAGCCCGCACACATGCATACACAACAACCACTAACAGCTTTGCCGTCCAGGACAGTGACATGATAATGTTTAATATTATTTAGTGAAGCTACATTTGTCGCTGACCGCGTAGCTGGGGTATCCGAAGCTGATCGTTAGTCCCGGCAGGGCTATTCCTAGTCCGCACTGTTCGCCTCGCGGGCGGATGAAAAGAAACCAGTAGTCCGCCCTCACCACAACTCAGCAGTGCGCTGCGGCGCTCTAAAGGGGAGGACTCTGATCAGCAGTGGACGTCTTCCGTCTGACGATGACCAAGAAATTTTTAAGATATTTTAAAGTAAATTCGGAGGTGTTACTTGATGTTGTCGGGTCTAGGCGGTGCGCGCGCCGGCCGCGTGCCGCGCATGTAGCGGTCCAGGTCAATGATGTCTCCCGTGCGCCCGCCCGCTCCCGCTTCCACTCCCGCTATCGCGTCCGCACCCGCTCCCCGCCCCACCGACCACGACCCTGACGACGTGCGCGGCGTCATCGCGAACAAATCCTGCCGATCAAATAAGGGTGTGTTTAAACACTTATTTTGTGTGACAGATAAAATGTCATACCATCCCTGTTTAATCGAAGAAAAAACACCGTGTTCTGATAACAGTGAACATAGTGATAGTGAGTGAAATAGCCGTAATATAATATGGTGATACAAAGGGTGACTCGACCAAAAAATGTGGGCATCTCGAAAATCGATGTAAAGCCGGTGGAGCAAGAATGATGCGACTCGATAACTCGGACTGCAGAAAATAGAATGAGGCCTTCACGGGTGGCACTGCTTGCTGCGTCGACCAGACGGACGCCTAATGTTATTTTTTTTGTATTCCGTTTTGTATTGCGTTCCGTTATATCCGTTCGGGCAACCATCTGAGGTGGTGTTGTGACATTTATGCATCTACAAGATGAACCGACCCTTAAAGTTCGTCCAGACGAAGCATTTTACGTGTAAGTGCCACTTGCGCATACACACGTGCGCGTTCCGAGGTACTAGCTAGAGCTACATACACTCCGTCCGTACAGATGCTCTCACGCATTTCCATACCCGCGCGTAAAACATGTGCAACGCACGGACTCATGACTCGTTCTTCTTACGCGAAGCGAAGGCGAGCGTCGCGAGAGTCGTGATACTCTGGTGCCATCGCCATTGCAGCGTTCAGTAGGTAACATGCCTGAGTCCGTGGCGAGTGGAAGTATTTCGTTCAAAATGGAGCGTGATAACTTCGATACAGAACTTTTAATTGACTCGTAGGAATACATCTGACACGGCATCTGGACGCAATATAAATTGAAGCGCGCGAGTGCCCTCGCGCGAAAACAGCTTCGTCTGGACCGGCTCTCAACAACACTCGTGGCAAGGAAATCGTTCTGGCGACCACCTGAGCTAGGACACGGATGCTAAAGGTTCACGGAAGTGGACGGCCCTGAGCGGACGCGTCTGTCCTGGAGCCGGACGTGATGACAGAACGCGTCCATTTGACATAAGAGAGCTTGTCGATGGCGCACACAACACTTTTTAAAGTGCTACCAGGATAAAATAATACTCTGACCCCATTCTGACCCTAAGATATTGCGGTTAACAAAATGACATCAACAAAATGATTGATCGAGTTGAGATAGATTCAGTGATTCTACAGAAAAAGAGCACAAATCTAGCTAAGAGGCGCTTTGACGGGTAACTGAGTGTGACAGCGTGTCAGTCCAGTTTAGCGATGTGCGGCCGTACCAAGAAAGTGTCTGTGTTCGGCAGCGTGGCGTCACCGTTAGTGGTCGCGGCGGCGCGGGCGCGCAGCACCCCCGGGCTGCGGGCCGCGCTGCCGGTGCAGCTGCCGCGGCCGCATGTTGCTGCTCACTGCCAGCTGCCAGCTGCCAATCGCCGCCGCTGTCACACTGACGGGACTCACGACCCCTCTCCCCCCCGCTCAACCCCGCTTTCTGGAGTATATGTAGGTGTTAAGGAGGTTGTAAATAAACTGATGTGAATTTCGTTATACATAGATGATTAGGGTGCCTTTCGACCAATGTGTTAAGTATGCAGCTATTCTGCGAGGGTGTGAAAGCCATGTCCAATAACACTAAGCTATGTAGCCACTCGAGGAAGATCTAGATCTTTCCATGTACATTTAAAAACATAGATTAGGTTGAAGCCGTTTCCACCATAGCTATGTGGATCGACGAATATTATTGGTGGATATCAAACGCATCCATAGCAACAAGCACAGCCTCGAGCACAGCACATCTCTGGTGGCAAGGCACCCAACCCAACATCCCGCCATGATATTCTCAACGTGACAGTTTGTATGGATGGATGTGTGATGTTTTGATTCTTTCACTCTAAAACAGTTTGACGGGTTCTTATGGGCACACAGATAGTTTGTAACTAGAGGCTGTATTGTCTACCGCGCAGGCGCTTCTCATCACATTCAATGATAATATTAATAAGCGTCCGCGCGTTAGATAAGACGATCTCTGGCTGGACTAACGTATAGAATACTTTTTATCCCAGAAAATTACCACTTCTAAAATTCAACCTTTTTGAAATGAAACTTTTTGACGAAATTTTTATTAATGTAACCTCAACAAACCATTCTTAAAACTGACTTCTTTGACCCATACCTAAAGGGTAAAAACGGGACTCTATTACTGAGGCTCCGCTGTCCGTCTGTCACCAGGCTGTACCTCAGGAACGGTGATAGCTAGACGACAGTTGAAATTTTCACAGATGTATTTTGGTTGCCGCTATAACAACAAATACTAAAAACCAGAATAAAATAAATATTGAAGGGGACTCCCATACAGCAAACGTGATTTTTTTTGCTCGATATTGATAACGGCAACAGGTAGACACTTGAAATATTCACAGAATATTTAGTTATATCTTCAATTTAAAAATAAATAATTAAATTAAAATAAAACTAATATTTTTAAGGGGGGCTCCCATACAAAAACCGAGATTATTAAGCCGTTTTTATAGATAATGGTACGGCCCTTCGCGCGCGAGTTCGACTCGCACTGCCGGTTTTTTTAAGAATAACGCATGATTTAAGTAAAATCGCTGTCAATTGAAATTGCGAACAATGTAAATAATCCATGTAATGAAATATCCATATTCTAGCACTTGTTTATTGTATTAATGGCTTAGGATAGTGTTGTGGTAAGTATGATTAAATAACATACGGATTTAGCAGTATTTGATGAGGGAAAATGGAAATTAAAGACATTTTAAATACTTACAAGGTTTGTTTACATTGTTTGTAATTTCAATTGACTGACAGTTTAATTAAATATATAAGATCTGTTTTCTATTTGTAGTGATTTGGACGACACAGTTAATTAATACACAACTGAGTTTCTCTGTAAGAAAAGTATTTATTGTTATAATTTGCATGTATGGTTCACAGAAATAAACGATATCAATAAACAGTAACAAAACTTTACCTGTAAGAAAAGAAACGACATTTAATGTTATTAATCGCAATGTCGATTCCTAAATCACAATTACGGTTCGTAGCTTATTTTAACTAAACAAAATTCTTTATCTTTAATTAATTGCTTTCTCATGACAGTTGACAGCATTTGTCGGTTATTGTTATATCTTAGGATGTGGGTAGAATCTGCAGGGTACCCTCAGACTTGAATCTAACCCAAGTAAGTAACAAACATTACAGTTATAATTCACCATAGATTATAAAGTAAAAATCCCTCTGCATATGTCAGTCTGTCAAGATGACAATTGATTCGCGGGAATATTTAAATTAAAGAAAACTATATTTTTCTTTACAAATATACCTACTATAAATGTTGCGGCGCACGCCTAATTTGAGACTGATAGAGTGTGGTGAATTGTTGTGACATTGCCATTAAGCTGGCTCTAGGCACTTTGCCTTTTTTTTGGTGATTTTTACTTTTAGTAGGCCTACCGGCCATTCACTTTTTTACAACTCTTTACGAGACATCTAGTCGCATCACCTTGTACCTTTTTAATATTATAATTTTATTAAAGTTATTTAAGTTCAATCTGGGTTTTAATCAAGGCTCCGTTGTGTATCAAATACAATAAATTCCAAACAATAGGTCAAATTAATAACCTGACACACCTGAGCATAACTACAATGGTTTGTTTGAAATTCCCAATCCGCACTGGGCCCGTGTGTTTTTAAGCCGAAGCCCTCTGATTCTAAGAGGAGGCCTGTGGCCTGTGTGTGAGGCTGGGATGATGGATGAGGACACCATGAATAAAATTATTGAGTAGTTGAGAACGTGGACTACAGTTTACTTTTGGGTGGTATTTTTACAATAACCTATGATTACAAAAATCGAATCACAAAATTATACCTATCTCTTTGAGTAATACAAAAGGCCAAGCCCGAGTCGGACCCGTGCATCGTGGGTTCCGTACAAATATTTAATTATGTCAAAAATTACGCTGTAAACAGCCATAATAATGCAAAATCCAGTGTTAGTTGAGCCCTGCTTTTAAGTCAAATGTACGAAGCGTGGGATCATTTTATATTTGTCAATTATCTTTCCATTGCTGCGGCTTGCGGCTTTGTCTGTGATAAACTTCGGGGTGTCCTTCAACACGGTGGGATTGCTCTTAGAGCCGCCAGGAGGAAAAGTAACCCGGGTCTAGCCGAATGCGCGAGTTTGGCCGGCTTTTTCATAATTTAACGCTATTTTTCGAGTAAATAAAACATACAAATCGAAAAATACTATTCATAAAGATACCTAAGAAGGTTGAATTATATATCAAAAGACGTAAAAAATTAATATCCTCCCGCTGCAAATGATAAAACCCGCAAAATATGGGAATTTTGACCGTAAATTAGAAAAAACGTGTTAAATACCTACCGACCGAGGTGATGTAGCTAAGCGTTTGACCGGAGGGTGGGAGAGGTGGGCCCGTTTACTAGGCCGCGCGGAAGCCCTTAAGAATAAAAATGTCACTAACACTATCAGAAATACTAATTAATACACAATAAAACCTTTCTATTATTAATAATAATGTTACTAATGTTATGTACGCGGAAGTTTGTATAGATGGATATTTTGTTCCTCTTTCACACTACAACGATATGACGGATTCTGGTGAAATTTAGCACGCAAATATGTAGTTAAGGATGTAAATTAAAATATAAGATACAATGAACTAAAACAATTACTTTGCTCACCCGCGACTTTACAATAGTTACGTTTATGCAAGAAATGTGTGTTTCATATAAGATACATTGTATAACGGAAAAATTGCATTGTTTCCGTGGGATAGAAAAAAATCTTCGCAGAAGGATAAAAAGAAATATACAAATGAAAGTCTCTATTATTCGATTATTAAATCGAAATAATGTTTATTTGGATGAATGTTTGTAACTCTTTCACGGGAACACGGTTTGAAGGATTACGATCAAATTTAGTATACAGAAAGTTTATAACCTGTATTAAAATACTCAATACTTTATATCCCAGGCTATTGAATGGATCCCGCGAAATAGCAAGAAACGAACACAAACAGAGTCGGGAACTTAATTCTTTGGAACCTAACATTTTAGAACCTAACTTTTTGGAACCTAACGTTTTTAAACCTGCCGTTTTGGAACCTAACTTTGTGGAACCTATCGTTTTAGAACCTAACTTTTTGAAACCTAACGTTTTTAAACCTGCCGTTTTAGAACCTATCTTTGTGGAACCTAACGTTTTGGAACCTCACTTTGTGGGACCTAAGTTTTAGAACATAACTTTGTGGAACCTAACGTTTTGGAACCTAACGTTTTTAAACCTGCCGTTTTGGAACCTAACTTTGTGGAACCTATCGTTTTAGAACCTAACTTTTTGAAACCTAACGTTTTTAAACCTGCCGTTTTAGGACCTATCTTTGTGGAACCTAACGTTTTGGAACCTCACTTTGTGGGACCTAAGTTTTAGAACATAACTTTGTGGAACCTAACGTTTTAGAACCTAACTTTGTGGAACCTAACGTTTTCAAACCTAACTTTTTGGAATATAACTTTTTTATAATCAGACATTTTAAAACTTAATTTTTGGTACCAAACCTTTTGAAACCTAACGTTTCGGGACATCCGGGACTGGGAAGTCAATATGAAAAAATGTTCAACGGATGGAATGTGCAGGGGTCAAAATGTCTACACGGATTGGCTGTCTATGGGGCAAAAAGTAAGAACGTTCAAAATCAAGCTCAAGTGTCAAAATCATCGTAGTCACAATATTTTAGAGACAAATGGTACACAACTCAAAATGCAAATACGCAAAAGAGTAATGATAATGCGATATTGACTATCATTCTCGAGACTAAATGAATAAACTGTCGAAATGTTCAATGTTCTACTTTGCAAACAGAGTCGGGAACTTAATTCTTTGGAACCTAACATTTTAGAACCTAACTTTTTGGAACCTAACGTTTTTTAAACCTGCCGTTTTGGAACCTAACTTTGTGGGACCTAACGTTTTGGAACCTAACTTTGTGGAATCTAACGTTTTAGAACCTAACTTTTTGGAACCTAACGTTTTTTAAACCTGCCGTTTTGGAACCTAACTTTGTGGGACCTAACGTTTTGGAACCTAACTTTGTGGAACCTAACGTTTCAGAACCTAACTTTTTGGAACCTAACGTTTTTAAACCTGCCGTTTTGGAACCTAACTTTGTGGAACCTAATGTTTTAGAACCTAACTTTTTGAAACCTAACGTTTTTTAAACCTACCGTTTTAGAACCTAACTTTGTGGAACCTAACGTTTTCAAACCTAACTTTTTGGAATATAACTTTTTTTATAATCAGACATTTTAAAACTTAATTTTTGGTACCTAACCTTTTGAAACCTAACGTTTCGGGACTTCCGGGACTGGGAAGTCAATATGAAAAAATGTTCAAAGGATGGAATGTGCAGGGGTCAAAATGTCTACACGGATTGGCTGTCCATCGGGCAAAAAGTATGAACGTTCAAAATCAAGCTCAAGTGTCAAAATGTACACATCATCGTAGTCACAATATTTTAGATACAAATGGTACACAACTCAAAATGCAAATACGCAAAAGAGTAATGATAATGCGATATTGACTAACATTCTCGAGACTAAATGAATAAACTGTCGAAATGTTCAATGTTCTACTTTGCAAACAGAGTCGGGAACTTAATTCTTTGGAACCTAACATTTTAGAACCTAACTTTTTGGAACCTAACGTTTTTTAAACCTGCCGTTTTGGAACCTAACTTTGTGGGACCTAACGTTTTGGAACCTAACTTTGTGGAATCTAACGTTTTAGAACCTAACTTTTTGGAACCTAACGTTTTTTAAACCTGCCGTTTTGGAACCTAACTTTGTGGGACCTAACGTTTTGGAACCTAACTTTGTGGAACCTAACGTTTCAGAACCTAACTTTTTGGAACCTAACGTTTTTAAACCTGCCGTTTTGGAACCTAACTTTGTGGAACCTAATGTTTTAGAACCTAACTTTTTGAAACCTAATGTTTTGTAAACCTACCGTTTTAGAACCTAACTTTGTGGAACCTAACGTTTTCAAACCTAACTTTTTGGAATATAACTTTTTTTATAATCAGACATTTTAAAACTTAATTTTTGGTACCAAACCTTTTGAAACCTAACGTTTCGAGACTTCCGGGCCTGGGAAGTTAATATGACAAAATGATCAACGGATGGAATGTGCGGGAGTCAAAATGTCTACACGGATTGATTGTCCATGGGGCAAAAAGTACAAACGTTAAAAAACAAGCTCAAGTGTCAAAATCATCGTAGTCACAATATTTTAGAGACAAATGGTACACAACTCAAAATGCAAATACGCAAAAGAGTAATGATAATGCGATATTGACTAACATTCTCGAGACTAAATGAATAAACTGTCGAAATGTTCAATGTTCTACTTTGCAAACAGAGTCGGGAACTTAATTCTTTGGAACCTAACATTTTAGAACCTAACTTTTTGGAACCTAACGTTTTTTAAACCTGCCGTTTTGGAACCTAACTTTGTGGGACCTAACGTTTTGGAACCTAACTTTGTGGAATCTAACGTTTTAGAACCTAACTTTTTGGAACCTAACGTTTTTTAAACCTGCCGTTTTGGAACCTAACTTTGTGGGACCTAACGTTTTGGAACCTAACTTTGTGGAACCTAACGTTTCAGAACCTAACTTTTTGGAACCTAACGTTTTTAAACCTGCCGTTTTGGAACCTAACTTTGTGGAACCTAATGTTTTAGAACCTAACTTTTTGAAACCTAACGTTTTTTAAACCTACCGTTTTAGAACCTAACTTTGTGGAACCTAACGTTTTCAAACCTAACTTTTTGGAATATAACTTTTTTTATAATCAGACATTTTAAAACTTAATTTTTGGTACCTAACCTTTTGAAACCTAACGTTTCGGGACTTCCGGGACTGGGAAGTCAATATGAAAAAATGTTCAAAGGATGGAATGTGCAGGGGTCAAAATGTCTACACGGATTGGCTGTCCATCGGGCAAAAAGTATGAACGTTCAAAATCAAGCTCAAGTGTCAAAATGTACACATCATCGTAGTCACAATATTTTAGATACAAATGGTACACAACTCAAAATGCAAATACGCAAAAGAGTAATGATAATGCGATATTGACTAACATTCTCGAGACTAAATGAATAAACTGTCGAAATGTTCAATGTTCTACTTTGCAAACAGAGTCGGGAACTTAATTCTTTGGAACCTAACATTTTAGAACCTAACTTTTTGGAACCTAACGTTTTTTAAACCTGCCGTTTTGGAACCTAACTTTGTGGGACCTAACGTTTTGGAACCTAACTTTGTGGAATCTAACGTTTTAGAACCTAACTTTTTGGAACCTAACGTTTTTTAAACCTGCCGTTTTGGAACCTAACTTTGTGGGACCTAACGTTTTGGAACCTAACTTTGTGGAACCTAACGTTTCAGAACCTAACTTTTTGGAACCTAACGTTTTTAAACCTGCCGTTTTGGAACCTAACTTTGTGGAACCTAATGTTTTAGAACCTAACTTTTTGAAACCTAATGTTTTGTAAACCTACCGTTTTAGAACCTAACTTTGTGGAACCTAACGTTTTCAAACCTAACTTTTTGGAATATAACTTTTTTTATAATCAGACATTTTAAAACTTAATTTTTGGTACCAAACCTTTTGAAACCTAACGTTTCGAGACTTCCGGGCCTGGGAAGTTAATATGACAAAATGATCAACGGATGGAATGTGCGGGAGTCAAAATGTCTACACGGATTGATTGTCCATGGGGCAAAAAGTACAAACGTTAAAAAACAAGCTCAAGTGTCAAAATCATCGTAGTCACAATATTTTAGAGACAAATGGTACACAACTCAAAATGCAAATACGCAAAAGAGTAATGATAATGCGATATTGACTAACATTCTCGAGACTAAATGAATAAACTGTCGAAATGTTCAATGTTCTACTTTGCAAACAGAGTCGGGAACTTAATTCTTTGGAACCTAACATTTTAGAACCTAACTTTTTGGAACCTAACGTTTTTTAAACCTGCCGTTTTGGAACCTAACTTTGTGGGACCTAACGTTTTGGAACCTAACTTTGTGGAATCTAACGTTTTAGAACCTAACTTTTTGGAACCTAACGTTTTTTAAACCTGCCGTTTTGGAACCTAACTTTGTGGGACCTAACGTTTTGGAACCTAACTTTGTGGAACCTAACGTTTCAGAACCTAACTTTTTGGAACCTAACGTTTTTAAACCTGCCGTTTTGGAACCTAACTTTGTGGAACCTAATGTTTTAGAACCTAACTTTTTGAAACCTAACGTTTTTTAAACCTACCGTTTTAGAACCTAACTTTGTGGAACCTAACGTTTTCAAACCTAACTTTTTGGAATATAACTTTTTTTATAATCAGACATTTTAAAACTTAATTTTTGGTACCTAACCTTTTGAAACCTAACGTTTCGGGACTTCCGGGACTGGGAAGTCAATATGAAAAAATGTTCAAAGGATGGAATGTGCAGGGGTCAAAATGTCTACACGGATTGGCTGTCCATGGGGCAAAAAGTATGAACGTTCAAAATCAAGCTCAAGTGTCAAAATGTACACATCATCGTAGTCACAATATTTTAGATACAAATGGTACACAACTCAAAATGCAAATACGCAAAAGAGTAATGATAATGCGATATTGACTAACATTCTCGAGACTAAATGAATAAACTGTCGAAATGTTCAATGTTCTACTTTGCAAACAGAGTCGGGAACTTAATTCTTTGGAACCTAACATTTTAGAACCTAACTTTTTGGAACCTAACGTTTTTTAAACCTGCCGTTTTGGAACCTAACTTTGTGGGACCTAACGTTTTGGAACCTAACTTTGTGGAATCTAACGTTTTAGAACCTAACTTTTTGGAACCTAACGTTTTTTAAACCTGCCGTTTTGGAACCTAACTTTGTGGGACCTAACGTTTTGGAACCTAACTTTGTGGAACCTAACGTTTCAGAACCTAACTTTTTGGAACCTAACGTTTTTAAACCTGCCGTTTTGGAACCTAACTTTGTGGAACCTAATGTTTTAGAACCTAACTTTTTGAAACCTAATGTTTTGTAAACCTACCGTTTTAGAACCTAACTTTGTGGAACCTAACGTTTTCAAACCTAACTTTTTGGAATATAACTTTTTTTATAATCAGACATTTTAAAACTTAATTTTTGGTACCAAACCTTTTGAAACCTAACGTTTCGAGACTTCCGGGCCTGGGAAGTTAATATGACAAAATGATCAACGGATGGAATGTGCGGGAGTCAAAATGTCTACACGGATTGATTGTCCATGGGGCAAAAAGTACAAACGTTAAAAAACAAGCTCAAGTGTCAAAATCATCGTAGTCACAATATTTTAGAGACAAATGGTACACAACTCAAAATGCAAATACGCAAAAGAGTAATGATAATGCGATATTGACTAACATTCTCGAGACTAAATGAATAAACTGTCGAAATGTTCAATGTTCTACTTTGCAAACAGAGTCGGGAACTTAATTCTTTGGAACCTAACATTTTAGAACCTAACTTTTTGGAACCTAACGTTTTTTAAACCTGCCGTTTTGGAACCTAACTTTGTGGGACCTAACGTTTTGGAACCTAACTTTGTGGAATCTAACGTTTTAGAACCTAACTTTTTGGAACCTAACGTTTTTTAAACCTGCCGTTTTGGAACCTAACTTTGTGGGACCTAACGTTTTGGAACCTAACTTTGTGGAACCTAACGTTTCAGAACCTAACTTTTTGGAACCTAACGTTTTTAAACCTGCCGTTTTGGAACCTAACTTTGTGGAACCTAATGTTTTAGAACCTAACTTTTTGAAACCTAACGTTTTTTAAACCTACCGTTTTAGAACCTAACTTTGTGGAACCTAACGTTTTCAAACCTAACTTTTTGGAATATAACTTTTTTTATAATCAGACATTTTAAAACTTAATTTTTGGTACCTAACCTTTTGAAACCTAACGTTTCGGGACTTCCGGGACTGGGAAGTCAATATGAAAAAATGTTCAAAGGATGGAATGTGCAGGGGTCAAAATGTCTACACGGATTGGCTGTCCATCGGGCAAAAAGTATGAACGTTCAAAATCAAGCTCAAGTGTCAAAATGTACACATCATCGTAGTCACAATATTTTAGATACAAATGGTACACAACTCAAAATGCAAATACGCAAAAGAGTAATGATAATGCGATATTGACTAACATTCTCGAGACTAAATGAATAAACTGTCGAAATGTTCAATGTTCTACTTTGCAAACAGAGTCGGGAACTTAATTCTTTGGAACCTAACATTTTAGAACCTAACTTTTTGGAACCTAACGTTTTTTAAACCTGCCGTTTTGGAACCTAACTTTGTGGGACCTAACGTTTTGGAACCTAACTTTGTGGAATCTAACGTTTTAGAACCTAACTTTTTGGAACCTAACGTTTTTTAAACCTGCCGTTTTGGAACCTAACTTTGTGGGACCTAACGTTTTGGAACCTAACTTTGTGGAACCTAACGTTTCAGAACCTAACTTTTTGGAACCTAACGTTTTTAAACCTGCCGTTTTGGAACCTAACTTTGTGGAACCTAATGTTTTAGAACCTAACTTTTTGAAACCTAACGTTTTTTAAACCTACCGTTTTAGAACCTAACTTTGTGGAACCTAACGTTTTCAAACCTAACTTTTTGGAATATAACTTTTTTTATAATCAGACATTTTAAAACTTAATTTTTGGTACCTAACCTTTTGAAACCTAACGTTTCGGGACTTCCGGGACTGGGAAGTCAATATGAAAAAATGTTCAAAGGATGGAATGTGCAGGGGTCAAAATGTCTACACGGATTGGCTGTCCATCGGGCAAAAAGTATGAACGTTCAAAATCAAGCTCAAGTGTCAAAATGTACACATCATCGTAGTCACAATATTTTAGATACAAATGGTACACAACTCAAAATGCAAATACGCAAAAGAGTAATGATAATGCGATATTGACTAACATTCTCGAGACTAAATGAATAAACTGTCGAAATGTTCAATGTTCTACTTTGCAAACAGAGTCGGGAACTTAATTCTTTGGAACCTAACATTTTAGAACCTAACTTTTTGGAACCTAACGTTTTTTAAACCTGCCGTTTTGGAACCTAACTTTGTGGGACCTAACGTTTTGGAACCTAACTTTGTGGAATCTAACGTTTTAGAACCTAACTTTTTGGAACCTAACGTTTTTTAAACCTGCCGTTTTGGAACCTAACTTTGTGGGACCTAACGTTTTGGAACCTAACTTTGTGGAACCTAACGTTTCAGAACCTAACTTTTTGGAACCTAACGTTTTTAAACCTGCCGTTTTGGAACCTAACTTTGTGGAACCTAATGTTTTAGAACCTAACTTTTTGAAACCTAATGTTTTGTAAACCTACCGTTTTAGAACCTAACTTTGTGGAACCTAACGTTTTCAAACCTAACTTTTTGGAATATAACTTTTTTTATAATCAGACATTTTAAAACTTAATTTTTGGTACCAAACCTTTTGAAACCTAACGTTTCGAGACTTCCGGGCCTGGGAAGTTAATATGACAAAATGATCAACGGATGGAATGTGCGGGAGTCAAAATGTCTACACGGATTGATTGTCCATGGGGCAAAAAGTACAAACGTTAAAAAACAAGCTCAAGTGTCAAAATCATCGTAGTCACAATATTTTAGAGACAAATGGTACACAACTCAAAATGCAAATACGCAAAAGAGTAATGATAATGCGATATTGACTAACATTCTCGAGACTAAATGAATAAACTGTCGAAATGTTCAATGTTCTACTTTGCAAACAGAGTCGGGAACTTAATTCTTTGGAACCTAACATTTTAGAACCTAACTTTTTGGAACCTAACGTTTTTTAAACCTGCCGTTTTGGAACCTAACTTTGTGGGACCTAACGTTTTGGAACCTAACTTTGTGGAATCTAACGTTTTAGAACCTAACTTTTTGGAACCTAACGTTTTTTAAACCTGCCGTTTTGGAACCTAACTTTGTGGGACCTAACGTTTTGGAACCTAACTTTGTGGAACCTAACGTTTCAGAACCTAACTTTTTGGAACCTAACGTTTTTAAACCTGCCGTTTTGGAACCTAACTTTGTGGAACCTAATGTTTTAGAACCTAACTTTTTGAAACCTAACGTTTTTTAAACCTACCGTTTTAGAACCTAACTTTGTGGAACCTAACGTTTTCAAACCTAACTTTTTGGAATATAACTTTTTTTATAATCAGACATTTTAAAACTTAATTTTTGGTACCAAACCTTTTGAAACCTAACGTTTCGAGACTTCCGGGCCTGGGAAGTTAATATGACAAAATGATCAACGGATGGAATGTGCGGGAGTCAAAATGTCTACACGGATTGATTGTCCATGGGGCAAAAAGTACAAACGTTAAAAAACAAGCTCAAGTGTCAAAATCATCGTAGTCACAATATTTTAGAGACAAATGGTACACAACTCAAAATGCAAATACGCAAAAGAGTAATGATAATGCGATATTGACTATCATTCTCGAGACTAAATGAATAAACTGTCGAAATGTTCAATGTTCTACTTTGCAAACAGAGTCGGGAACTTAATTCTTTGGAACCTAACATTTTAGAACCTAACTTTTTGGAACCTAACGTTTTTAAACCTGCCGTTTTGGAACCTAACTTTGTGGAACCTATCGTTTTAGAACCTAACTTTTTGAAACCTAACGTTTTTAAACCTGCCGTTTTAGAACCTATCTTTGTGGAACCTAACGTTTTGGAACCTCACTTTGTGGGACCTAAGTTTTAGAACATAACTTTGTGGAACCTAACGTTTTGGAACCTAACGTTTTTAAACCTGCCGTTTTGGAACCTAACTTTGTGGAACCTATCGTTTTAGAACCTAACTTTTTGAAACCTAACGTTTTTAAACCTGCCGTTTTAGGACCTATCTTTGTGGAACCTAACGTTTTGGAACCTCACTTTGTGGGACCTAAGTTTTAGAACATAACTTTGTGGAACCTAACGTTTTAGAACCTAACTTTGTGGAACCTAACGTTTTCAAACCTAACTTTTTGGAACATAACTTTTTTATAATCAGACATTTTAAAACTTAATTTTTGGTACCAAACCTTTTGAAACCTAACGTTTCGGGACATCCGGGACTGGGAAGTCAATATGAAAAAATGTTCAACGGATGGAATGTGCAGGGGTCAAAATGTCTACACGGATTGGCTGTCTATGGGGCAAAAAGTAAGAACGTTCAAAATCAAGCTCAAGTGTCAAAATCATCGTAGTCACAATATTTTAGAGACAAATGGTACACAACTCAAAATGCAAATACGCAAAAGAGTAATGATAATGCGATATTGACTATCATTCTCGAGACTAAATGAATAAACTGTCGAAATGTTCAATGTTCTACTTTGCAAACAGAGTCGGGAACTTAATTCTTTGGAACCTAACATTTTAGAACCTAACTTTTTGGAACCTAACGTTTTTTAAACCTGCCGTTTTGGAACCTAACTTTGTGGGACCTAACGTTTTGGAACCTAACTTTGTGGAATCTAACGTTTTAGAACCTAACTTTTTGGAACCTAACGTTTTTTAAACCTGCCGTTTTGGAACCTAACTTTGTGGGACCTAACGTTTTGGAACCTAACTTTGTGGAACCTAACGTTTCAGAACCTAACTTTTTGGAACCTAACGTTTTTAAACCTGCCGTTTTGGAACCTAACTTTGTGGAACCTAATGTTTTAGAACCTAACTTTTTGAAACCTAACGTTTTTTAAACCTACCGTTTTAGAACCTAACTTTGTGGAACCTAACGTTTTCAAACCTAACTTTTTGGAATATAACTTTTTTTATAATCAGACATTTTAAAACTTAATTTTTGGTACCTAACCTTTTGAAACCTAACGTTTCGGGACTTCCGGGACTGGGAAGTCAATATGAAAAAATGTTCAAAGGATGGAATGTGCAGGGGTCAAAATGTCTACACGGATTGGCTGTCCATCGGGCAAAAAGTATGAACGTTCAAAATCAAGCTCAAGTGTCAAAATGTACACATCATCGTAGTCACAATATTTTAGATACAAATGGTACACAACTCAAAATGCAAATACGCAAAAGAGTAATGATAATGCGATATTGACTAACATTCTCGAGACTAAATGAATAAACTGTCGAAATGTTCAATGTTCTACTTTGCAAACAGAGTCGGGAACTTAATTCTTTGGAACCTAACATTTTAGAACCTAACTTTTTGGAACCTAACGTTTTTTAAACCTGCCGTTTTGGAACCTAACTTTGTGGGACCTAACGTTTTGGAACCTAACTTTGTGGAATCTAACGTTTTAGAACCTAACTTTTTGGAACCTAACGTTTTTTAAACCTGCCGTTTTGGAACCTAACTTTGTGGGACCTAACGTTTTGGAACCTAACTTTGTGGAACCTAACGTTTCAGAACCTAACTTTTTGGAACCTAACGTTTTTAAACCTGCCGTTTTGGAACCTAACTTTGTGGAACCTAATGTTTTAGAACCTAACTTTTTGAAACCTAATGTTTTGTAAACCTACCGTTTTAGAACCTAACTTTGTGGAACCTAACGTTTTCAAACCTAACTTTTTGGAATATAACTTTTTTTATAATCAGACATTTTAAAACTTAATTTTTGGTACCAAACCTTTTGAAACCTAACGTTTCGAGACTTCCGGGCCTGGGAAGTTAATATGACAAAATGATCAACGGATGGAATGTGCGGGAGTCAAAATGTCTACACGGATTGATTGTCCATGGGGCAAAAAGTACAAACGTTAAAAAACAAGCTCAAGTGTCAAAATCATCGTAGTCACAATATTTTAGAGACAAATGGTACACAACTCAAAATGCAAATACGCAAAAGAGTAATGATAATGCGATATTGACTAACATTCTCGAGACTAAATGAATAAACTGTCGAAATGTTCAATGTTCTACTTTGCAAACAGAGTCGGGAACTTAATTCTTTGGAACCTAACATTTTAGAACCTAACTTTTTGGAACCTAACGTTTTTTAAACCTGCCGTTTTGGAACCTAACTTTGTGGGACCTAACGTTTTGGAACCTAACTTTGTGGAATCTAACGTTTTAGAACCTAACTTTTTGGAACCTAACGTTTTTTAAACCTGCCGTTTTGGAACCTAACTTTGTGGGACCTAACGTTTTGGAACCTAACTTTGTGGAACCTAACGTTTCAGAACCTAACTTTTTGGAACCTAACGTTTTTAAACCTGCCGTTTTGGAACCTAACTTTGTGGAACCTAATGTTTTAGAACCTAACTTTTTGAAACCTAACGTTTTTTAAACCTACCGTTTTAGAACCTAACTTTGTGGAACCTAACGTTTTCAAACCTAACTTTTTGGAATATAACTTTTTTTATAATCAGACATTTTAAAACTTAATTTTTGGTACCTAACCTTTTGAAACCTAACGTTTCGGGACTTCCGGGACTGGGAAGTCAATATGAAAAAATGTTCAAAGGATGGAATGTGCAGGGGTCAAAATGTCTACACGGATTGGCTGTCCATCGGGCAAAAAGTATGAACGTTCAAAATCAAGCTCAAGTGTCAAAATGTACACATCATCGTAGTCACAATATTTTAGATACAAATGGTACACAACTCAAAATGCAAATACGCAAAAGAGTAATGATAATGCGATATTGACTAACATTCTCGAGACTAAATGAATAAACTGTCGAAATGTTCAATGTTCTACTTTGCAAACAGAGTCGGGAACTTAATTCTTTGGAACCTAACATTTTAGAACCTAACTTTTTGGAACCTAACGTTTTTTAAACCTGCCGTTTTGGAACCTAACTTTGTGGGACCTAACGTTTTGGAACCTAACTTTGTGGAATCTAACGTTTTAGAACCTAACTTTTTGGAACCTAACGTTTTTTAAACCTGCCGTTTTGGAACCTAACTTTGTGGGACCTAACGTTTTGGAACCTAACTTTGTGGAACCTAACGTTTCAGAACCTAACTTTTTGGAACCTAACGTTTTTAAACCTGCCGTTTTGGAACCTAACTTTGTGGAACCTAATGTTTTAGAACCTAACTTTTTGAAACCTAATGTTTTGTAAACCTACCGTTTTAGAACCTAACTTTGTGGAACCTAACGTTTTCAAACCTAACTTTTTGGAATATAACTTTTTTTATAATCAGACATTTTAAAACTTAATTTTTGGTACCAAACCTTTTGAAACCTAACGTTTCGAGACTTCCGGGCCTGGGAAGTTAATATGACAAAATGATCAACGGATGGAATGTGCGGGAGTCAAAATGTCTACACGGATTGATTGTCCATGGGGCAAAAAGTACAAACGTTAAAAAACAAGCTCAAGTGTCAAAATCATCGTAGTCACAATATTTTAGAGACAAATGGTACACAACTCAAAATGCAAATACGCAAAAGAGTAATGATAATGCGATATTGACTAACATTCTCGAGACTAAATGAATAAACTGTCGAAATGTTCAATGTTCTACTTTGCAAACAGAGTCGGGAACTTAATTCTTTGGAACCTAACATTTTAGAACCTAACTTTTTGGAACCTAACGTTTTTTAAACCTGCCGTTTTGGAACCTAACTTTGTGGGACCTAACGTTTTGGAACCTAACTTTGTGGAATCTAACGTTTTAGAACCTAACTTTTTGGAACCTAACGTTTTTTAAACCTGCCGTTTTGGAACCTAACTTTGTGGGACCTAACGTTTTGGAACCTAACTTTGTGGAACCTAACGTTTCAGAACCTAACTTTTTGGAACCTAACGTTTTTAAACCTGCCGTTTTGGAACCTAACTTTGTGGAACCTAATGTTTTAGAACCTAACTTTTTGAAACCTAACGTTTTTTAAACCTACCGTTTTAGAACCTAACTTTGTGGAACCTAACGTTTTCAAACCTAACTTTTTGGAATATAACTTTTTTTATAATCAGACATTTTAAAACTTAATTTTTGGTACCTAACCTTTTGAAACCTAACGTTTCGGGACTTCCGGGACTGGGAAGTCAATATGAAAAAATGTTCAAAGGATGGAATGTGCAGGGGTCAAAATGTCTACACGGATTGGCTGTCCATGGGGCAAAAAGTATGAACGTTCAAAATCAAGCTCAAGTGTCAAAATGTACACATCATCGTAGTCACAATATTTTAGATACAAATGGTACACAACTCAAAATGCAAATACGCAAAAGAGTAATGATAATGCGATATTGACTAACATTCTCGAGACTAAATGAATAAACTGTCGAAATGTTCAATGTTCTACTTTGCAAACAGAGTCGGGAACTTAATTCTTTGGAACCTAACATTTTAGAACCTAACTTTTTGGAACCTAACGTTTTTTAAACCTGCCGTTTTGGAACCTAACTTTGTGGGACCTAACGTTTTGGAACCTAACTTTGTGGAATCTAACGTTTTAGAACCTAACTTTTTGGAACCTAACGTTTTTTAAACCTGCCGTTTTGGAACCTAACTTTGTGGGACCTAACGTTTTGGAACCTAACTTTGTGGAACCTAACGTTTCAGAACCTAACTTTTTGGAACCTAACGTTTTTAAACCTGCCGTTTTGGAACCTAACTTTGTGGAACCTAATGTTTTAGAACCTAACTTTTTGAAACCTAATGTTTTGTAAACCTACCGTTTTAGAACCTAACTTTGTGGAACCTAACGTTTTCAAACCTAACTTTTTGGAATATAACTTTTTTTATAATCAGACATTTTAAAACTTAATTTTTGGTACCAAACCTTTTGAAACCTAACGTTTCGAGACTTCCGGGCCTGGGAAGTTAATATGACAAAATGATCAACGGATGGAATGTGCGGGAGTCAAAATGTCTACACGGATTGATTGTCCATGGGGCAAAAAGTACAAACGTTAAAAAACAAGCTCAAGTGTCAAAATCATCGTAGTCACAATATTTTAGAGACAAATGGTACACAACTCAAAATGCAAATACGCAAAAGAGTAATGATAATGCGATATTGACTAACATTCTCGAGACTAAATGAATAAACTGTCGAAATGTTCAATGTTCTACTTTGCAAACAGAGTCGGGAACTTAATTCTTTGGAACCTAACATTTTAGAACCTAACTTTTTGGAACCTAACGTTTTTTAAACCTGCCGTTTTGGAACCTAACTTTGTGGGACCTAACGTTTTGGAACCTAACTTTGTGGAATCTAACGTTTTAGAACCTAACTTTTTGGAACCTAACGTTTTTTAAACCTGCCGTTTTGGAACCTAACTTTGTGGGACCTAACGTTTTGGAACCTAACTTTGTGGAACCTAACGTTTCAGAACCTAACTTTTTGGAACCTAACGTTTTTAAACCTGCCGTTTTGGAACCTAACTTTGTGGAACCTAATGTTTTAGAACCTAACTTTTTGAAACCTAACGTTTTTTAAACCTACCGTTTTAGAACCTAACTTTGTGGAACCTAACGTTTTCAAACCTAACTTTTTGGAATATAACTTTTTTTATAATCAGACATTTTAAAACTTAATTTTTGGTACCTAACCTTTTGAAACCTAACGTTTCGGGACTTCCGGGACTGGGAAGTCAATATGAAAAAATGTTCAAAGGATGGAATGTGCAGGGGTCAAAATGTCTACACGGATTGGCTGTCCATCGGGCAAAAAGTATGAACGTTCAAAATCAAGCTCAAGTGTCAAAATGTACACATCATCGTAGTCACAATATTTTAGATACAAATGGTACACAACTCAAAATGCAAATACGCAAAAGAGTAATGATAATGCGATATTGACTAACATTCTCGAGACTAAATGAATAAACTGTCGAAATGTTCAATGTTCTACTTTGCAAACAGAGTCGGGAACTTAATTCTTTGGAACCTAACATTTTAGAACCTAACTTTTTGGAACCTAACGTTTTTTAAACCTGCCGTTTTGGAACCTAACTTTGTGGGACCTAACGTTTTGGAACCTAACTTTGTGGAATCTAACGTTTTAGAACCTAACTTTTTGGAACCTAACGTTTTTTAAACCTGCCGTTTTGGAACCTAACTTTGTGGGACCTAACGTTTTGGAACCTAACTTTGTGGAACCTAACGTTTCAGAACCTAACTTTTTGGAACCTAACGTTTTTAAACCTGCCGTTTTGGAACCTAACTTTGTGGAACCTAATGTTTTAGAACCTAACTTTTTGAAACCTAACGTTTTTTAAACCTACCGTTTTAGAACCTAACTTTGTGGAACCTAACGTTTTCAAACCTAACTTTTTGGAATATAACTTTTTTTATAATCAGACATTTTAAAACTTAATTTTTGGTACCTAACCTTTTGAAACCTAACGTTTCGGGACTTCCGGGACTGGGAAGTCAATATGAAAAAATGTTCAAAGGATGGAATGTGCAGGGGTCAAAATGTCTACACGGATTGGCTGTCCATCGGGCAAAAAGTATGAACGTTCAAAATCAAGCTCAAGTGTCAAAATGTACACATCATCGTAGTCACAATATTTTAGATACAAATGGTACACAACTCAAAATGCAAATACGCAAAAGAGTAATGATAATGCGATATTGACTAACATTCTCGAGACTAAATGAATAAACTGTCGAAATGTTCAATGTTCTACTTTGCAAACAGAGTCGGGAACTTAATTCTTTGGAACCTAACATTTTAGAACCTAACTTTTTGGAACCTAACGTTTTTTAAACCTGCCGTTTTGGAACCTAACTTTGTGGGACCTAACGTTTTGGAACCTAACTTTGTGGAATCTAACGTTTTAGAACCTAACTTTTTGGAACCTAACGTTTTTTAAACCTGCCGTTTTGGAACCTAACTTTGTGGGACCTAACGTTTTGGAACCTAACTTTGTGGAACCTAACGTTTCAGAACCTAACTTTTTGGAACCTAACGTTTTTAAACCTGCCGTTTTGGAACCTAACTTTGTGGAACCTAATGTTTTAGAACCTAACTTTTTGAAACCTAATGTTTTGTAAACCTACCGTTTTAGAACCTAACTTTGTGGAACCTAACGTTTTCAAACCTAACTTTTTGGAATATAACTTTTTTTATAATCAGACATTTTAAAACTTAATTTTTGGTACCAAACCTTTTGAAACCTAACGTTTCGAGACTTCCGGGCCTGGGAAGTTAATATGACAAAATGATCAACGGATGGAATGTGCGGGAGTCAAAATGTCTACACGGATTGATTGTCCATGGGGCAAAAAGTACAAACGTTAAAAAACAAGCTCAAGTGTCAAAATCATCGTAGTCACAATATTTTAGAGACAAATGGTACACAACTCAAAATGCAAATACGCAAAAGAGTAATGATAATGCGATATTGACTAACATTCTCGAGACTAAATGAATAAACTGTCGAAATGTTCAATGTTCTACTTTGCAAACAGAGTCGGGAACTTAATTCTTTGGAACCTAACATTTTAGAACCTAACTTTTTGGAACCTAACGTTTTTTAAACCTGCCGTTTTGGAACCTAACTTTGTGGGACCTAACGTTTTGGAACCTAACTTTGTGGAATCTAACGTTTTAGAACCTAACTTTTTGGAACCTAACGTTTTTTAAACCTGCCGTTTTGGAACCTAACTTTGTGGGACCTAACGTTTTGGAACCTAACTTTGTGGAACCTAACGTTTCAGAACCTAACTTTTTGGAACCTAACGTTTTTAAACCTGCCGTTTTGGAACCTAACTTTGTGGAACCTAATGTTTTAGAACCTAACTTTTTGAAACCTAACGTTTTTTAAACCTACCGTTTTAGAACCTAACTTTGTGGAACCTAACGTTTTCAAACCTAACTTTTTGGAATATAACTTTTTTTATAATCAGACATTTTAAAACTTAATTTTTGGTACCAAACCTTTTGAAACCTAACGTTTCGAGACTTCCGGGCCTGGGAAGTTAATATGACAAAATGATCAACGGATGGAATGTGCGGGAGTCAAAATGTCTACACGGATTGATTGTCCATGGGGCAAAAAGTACAAACGTTAAAAAACAAGCTCAAGTGTCAAAATCATCGTAGTCACAATATTTTAGAGACAAATGGTACACAACTCAAAATGCAAATACGCAAAAGAGTAATGATAATGCGATATTGACTATCATTCTCGAGACTAAATGAATAAACTGTCGAAATGTTCAATGTTCTACTTTGCAAACAGAGTCGGGAACTTAATTCTTTGGAACCTAACATTTTAGAACCTAACTTTTTGGAACCTAACGTTTTTAAACCTGCCGTTTTGGAACCTAACTTTGTGGAACCTATCGTTTTAGAACCTAACTTTTTGAAACCTAACGTTTTTAAACCTGCCGTTTTAGAACCTATCTTTGTGGAACCTAACGTTTTGGAACCTCACTTTGTGGGACCTAAGTTTTAGAACATAACTTTGTGGAACCTAACGTTTTGGAACCTAACGTTTTTAAACCTGCCGTTTTGGAACCTAACTTTGTGGAACCTATCGTTTTAGAACCTAACTTTTTGAAACCTAACGTTTTTAAACCTGCCGTTTTAGGACCTATCTTTGTGGAACCTAACGTTTTGGAACCTCACTTTGTGGGACCTAAGTTTTAGAACATAACTTTGTGGAACCTAACGTTTTAGAACCTAACTTTGTGGAACCTAACGTTTTCAAACCTAACTTTTTGGAACATAACTTTTTTATAATCAGACATTTTAAAACTTAATTTTTGGTACCAAACCTTTTGAAACCTAACGTTTCGGGACATCCGGGACTGGGAAGTCAATATGAAAAAATGTTCAACGGATGGAATGTGCAGGGGTCAAAATGTCTACACGGATTGGCTGTCTATGGGGCAAAAAGTAAGAACGTTCAAAATCAAGCTCAAGTGTCAAAATCATCGTAGTCACAATATTTTAGAGACAAATGGTACACAACTCAAAATGCAAATACGCAAAAGAGTAATGATAATGCGATATTGACTATCATTCTCGAGACTAAATGAATAAACTGTCGAAATGTTCAATGTTCTACTTTGCAAACAGAGTCGGGAACTTAATTCTTTGGAACCTAACATTTTAGAACCTAACTTTTTGGAACCTAACGTTTTTTAAACCTGCCGTTTTGGAACCTAACTTTGTGGGACCTAACGTTTTGGAACCTAACTTTGTGGAATCTAACGTTTTAGAACCTAACTTTTTGGAACCTAACGTTTTTTAAACCTGCCGTTTTGGAACCTAACTTTGTGGGACCTAACGTTTTGGAACCTAACTTTGTGGAACCTAACGTTTCAGAACCTAACTTTTTGGAACCTAACGTTTTTAAACCTGCCGTTTTGGAACCTAACTTTGTGGAACCTAATGTTTTAGAACCTAACTTTTTGAAACCTAACGTTTTTTAAACCTACCGTTTTAGAACCTAACTTTGTGGAACCTAACGTTTTCAAACCTAACTTTTTGGAATATAACTTTTTTTATAATCAGACATTTTAAAACTTAATTTTTGGTACCTAACCTTTTGAAACCTAACGTTTCGGGACTTCCGGGACTGGGAAGTCAATATGAAAAAATGTTCAAAGGATGGAATGTGCAGGGGTCAAAATGTCTACACGGATTGGCTGTCCATCGGGCAAAAAGTATGAACGTTCAAAATCAAGCTCAAGTGTCAAAATGTACACATCATCGTAGTCACAATATTTTAGATACAAATGGTACACAACTCAAAATGCAAATACGCAAAAGAGTAATGATAATGCGATATTGACTAACATTCTCGAGACTAAATGAATAAACTGTCGAAATGTTCAATGTTCTACTTTGCAAACAGAGTCGGGAACTTAATTCTTTGGAACCTAACATTTTAGAACCTAACTTTTTGGAACCTAACGTTTTTTAAACCTGCCGTTTTGGAACCTAACTTTGTGGGACCTAACGTTTTGGAACCTAACTTTGTGGAATCTAACGTTTTAGAACCTAACTTTTTGGAACCTAACGTTTTTTAAACCTGCCGTTTTGGAACCTAACTTTGTGGGACCTAACGTTTTGGAACCTAACTTTGTGGAACCTAACGTTTCAGAACCTAACTTTTTGGAACCTAACGTTTTTAAACCTGCCGTTTTGGAACCTAACTTTGTGGAACCTAATGTTTTAGAACCTAACTTTTTGAAACCTAATGTTTTGTAAACCTACCGTTTTAGAACCTAACTTTGTGGAACCTAACGTTTTCAAACCTAACTTTTTGGAATATAACTTTTTTTATAATCAGACATTTTAAAACTTAATTTTTGGTACCAAACCTTTTGAAACCTAACGTTTCGAGACTTCCGGGCCTGGGAAGTTAATATGACAAAATGATCAACGGATGGAATGTGCGGGAGTCAAAATGTCTACACGGATTGATTGTCCATGGGGCAAAAAGTACAAACGTTAAAAAACAAGCTCAAGTGTCAAAATCATCGTAGTCACAATATTTTAGAGACAAATGGTACACAACTCAAAATGCAAATACGCAAAAGAGTAATGATAATGCGATATTGACTAACATTCTCGAGACTAAATGAATAAACTGTCGAAATGTTCAATGTTCTACTTTGCAAACAGAGTCGGGAACTTAATTCTTTGGAACCTAACATTTTAGAACCTAACTTTTTGGAACCTAACGTTTTTTAAACCTGCCGTTTTGGAACCTAACTTTGTGGGACCTAACGTTTTGGAACCTAACTTTGTGGAATCTAACGTTTTAGAACCTAACTTTTTGGAACCTAACGTTTTTTAAACCTGCCGTTTTGGAACCTAACTTTGTGGGACCTAACGTTTTGGAACCTAACTTTGTGGAACCTAACGTTTCAGAACCTAACTTTTTGGAACCTAACGTTTTTAAACCTGCCGTTTTGGAACCTAACTTTGTGGAACCTAATGTTTTAGAACCTAACTTTTTGAAACCTAACGTTTTTTAAACCTACCGTTTTAGAACCTAACTTTGTGGAACCTAACGTTTTCAAACCTAACTTTTTGGAATATAACTTTTTTTATAATCAGACATTTTAAAACTTAATTTTTGGTACCTAACCTTTTGAAACCTAACGTTTCGGGACTTCCGGGACTGGGAAGTCAATATGAAAAAATGTTCAAAGGATGGAATGTGCAGGGGTCAAAATGTCTACACGGATTGGCTGTCCATCGGGCAAAAAGTATGAACGTTCAAAATCAAGCTCAAGTGTCAAAATGTACACATCATCGTAGTCACAATATTTTAGATACAAATGGTACACAACTCAAAATGCAAATACGCAAAAGAGTAATGATAATGCGATATTGACTAACATTCTCGAGACTAAATGAATAAACTGTCGAAATGTTCAATGTTCTACTTTGCAAACAGAGTCGGGAACTTAATTCTTTGGAACCTAACATTTTAGAACCTAACTTTTTGGAACCTAACGTTTTTTAAACCTGCCGTTTTGGAACCTAACTTTGTGGGACCTAACGTTTTGGAACCTAACTTTGTGGAATCTAACGTTTTAGAACCTAACTTTTTGGAACCTAACGTTTTTTAAACCTGCCGTTTTGGAACCTAACTTTGTGGGACCTAACGTTTTGGAACCTAACTTTGTGGAACCTAACGTTTCAGAACCTAACTTTTTGGAACCTAACGTTTTTAAACCTGCCGTTTTGGAACCTAACTTTGTGGAACCTAATGTTTTAGAACCTAACTTTTTGAAACCTAATGTTTTGTAAACCTACCGTTTTAGAACCTAACTTTGTGGAACCTAACGTTTTCAAACCTAACTTTTTGGAATATAACTTTTTTTATAATCAGACATTTTAAAACTTAATTTTTGGTACCAAACCTTTTGAAACCTAACGTTTCGAGACTTCCGGGCCTGGGAAGTTAATATGACAAAATGATCAACGGATGGAATGTGCGGGAGTCAAAATGTCTACACGGATTGATTGTCCATGGGGCAAAAAGTACAAACGTTAAAAAACAAGCTCAAGTGTCAAAATCATCGTAGTCACAATATTTTAGAGACAAATGGTACACAACTCAAAATGCAAATACGCAAAAGAGTAATGATAATGCGATATTGACTAACATTCTCGAGACTAAATGAATAAACTGTCGAAATGTTCAATGTTCTACTTTGCAAACAGAGTCGGGAACTTAATTCTTTGGAACCTAACATTTTAGAACCTAACTTTTTGGAACCTAACGTTTTTTAAACCTGCCGTTTTGGAACCTAACTTTGTGGGACCTAACGTTTTGGAACCTAACTTTGTGGAATCTAACGTTTTAGAACCTAACTTTTTGGAACCTAACGTTTTTTAAACCTGCCGTTTTGGAACCTAACTTTGTGGGACCTAACGTTTTGGAACCTAACTTTGTGGAACCTAACGTTTCAGAACCTAACTTTTTGGAACCTAACGTTTTTAAACCTGCCGTTTTGGAACCTAACTTTGTGGAACCTAATGTTTTAGAACCTAACTTTTTGAAACCTAACGTTTTTTAAACCTACCGTTTTAGAACCTAACTTTGTGGAACCTAACGTTTTCAAACCTAACTTTTTGGAATATAACTTTTTTTATAATCAGACATTTTAAAACTTAATTTTTGGTACCTAACCTTTTGAAACCTAACGTTTCGGGACTTCCGGGACTGGGAAGTCAATATGAAAAAATGTTCAAAGGATGGAATGTGCAGGGGTCAAAATGTCTACACGGATTGGCTGTCCATGGGGCAAAAAGTATGAACGTTCAAAATCAAGCTCAAGTGTCAAAATGTACACATCATCGTAGTCACAATATTTTAGATACAAATGGTACACAACTCAAAATGCAAATACGCAAAAGAGTAATGATAATGCGATATTGACTAACATTCTCGAGACTAAATGAATAAACTGTCGAAATGTTCAATGTTCTACTTTGCAAACAGAGTCGGGAACTTAATTCTTTGGAACCTAACATTTTAGAACCTAACTTTTTGGAACCTAACGTTTTTTAAACCTGCCGTTTTGGAACCTAACTTTGTGGGACCTAACGTTTTGGAACCTAACTTTGTGGAATCTAACGTTTTAGAACCTAACTTTTTGGAACCTAACGTTTTTTAAACCTGCCGTTTTGGAACCTAACTTTGTGGGACCTAACGTTTTGGAACCTAACTTTGTGGAACCTAACGTTTCAGAACCTAACTTTTTGGAACCTAACGTTTTTAAACCTGCCGTTTTGGAACCTAACTTTGTGGAACCTAATGTTTTAGAACCTAACTTTTTGAAACCTAATGTTTTGTAAACCTACCGTTTTAGAACCTAACTTTGTGGAACCTAACGTTTTCAAACCTAACTTTTTGGAATATAACTTTTTTTATAATCAGACATTTTAAAACTTAATTTTTGGTACCAAACCTTTTGAAACCTAACGTTTCGAGACTTCCGGGCCTGGGAAGTTAATATGACAAAATGATCAACGGATGGAATGTGCGGGAGTCAAAATGTCTACACGGATTGATTGTCCATGGGGCAAAAAGTACAAACGTTAAAAAACAAGCTCAAGTGTCAAAATCATCGTAGTCACAATATTTTAGAGACAAATGGTACACAACTCAAAATGCAAATACGCAAAAGAGTAATGATAATGCGATATTGACTAACATTCTCGAGACTAAATGAATAAACTGTCGAAATGTTCAATGTTCTACTTTGCAAACAGAGTCGGGAACTTAATTCTTTGGAACCTAACATTTTAGAACCTAACTTTTTGGAACCTAACGTTTTTTAAACCTGCCGTTTTGGAACCTAACTTTGTGGGACCTAACGTTTTGGAACCTAACTTTGTGGAATCTAACGTTTTAGAACCTAACTTTTTGGAACCTAACGTTTTTTAAACCTGCCGTTTTGGAACCTAACTTTGTGGGACCTAACGTTTTGGAACCTAACTTTGTGGAACCTAACGTTTCAGAACCTAACTTTTTGGAACCTAACGTTTTTAAACCTGCCGTTTTGGAACCTAACTTTGTGGAACCTAATGTTTTAGAACCTAACTTTTTGAAACCTAACGTTTTTTAAACCTACCGTTTTAGAACCTAACTTTGTGGAACCTAACGTTTTCAAACCTAACTTTTTGGAATATAACTTTTTTTATAATCAGACATTTTAAAACTTAATTTTTGGTACCTAACCTTTTGAAACCTAACGTTTCGGGACTTCCGGGACTGGGAAGTCAATATGAAAAAATGTTCAAAGGATGGAATGTGCAGGGGTCAAAATGTCTACACGGATTGGCTGTCCATGGGGCAAAAAGTATGAACGTTCAAAATCAAGCTCAAGTGTCAAAATGTACACATCATCGTAGTCACAATATTTTAGATACAAATGGTACACAACTCAAAATGCAAATACGCAAAAGAGTAATGATAATGCGATATTGACTAACATTCTCGAGACTAAATGAATAAACTGTCGAAATGTTCAATGTTCTACTTTGCAAACAGAGTCGGGAACTTAATTCTTTGGAACCTAACATTTTAGAACCTAACTTTTTGGAACCTAACGTTTTTTAAACCTGCCGTTTTGGAACCTAACTTTGTGGGACCTAACGTTTTGGAACCTAACTTTGTGGAATCTAACGTTTTAGAACCTAACTTTTTGGAACCTAACGTTTTTTAAACCTGCCGTTTTGGAACCTAACTTTGTGGGACCTAACGTTTTGGAACCTAACTTTGTGGAACCTAACGTTTCAGAACCTAACTTTTTGGAACCTAACGTTTTTAAACCTGCCGTTTTGGAACCTAACTTTGTGGAACCTAATGTTTTAGAACCTAACTTTTTGAAACCTAATGTTTTGTAAACCTACCGTTTTAGAACCTAACTTTGTGGAACCTAACGTTTTCAAACCTAACTTTTTGGAATATAACTTTTTTTATAATCAGACATTTTAAAACTTAATTTTTGGTACCAAACCTTTTGAAACCTAACGTTTCGAGACTTCCGGGCCTGGGAAGTTAATATGACAAAATGATCAACGGATGGAATGTGCGGGAGTCAAAATGTCTACACGGATTGATTGTCCATGGGGCAAAAAGTACAAACGTTAAAAAACAAGCTCAAGTGTCAAAATCATCGTAGTCACAATATTTTAGAGACAAATGGTACACAACTCAAAATGCAAATACGCAAAAGAGTAATGATAATGCGATATTGACTAACATTCTCGAGACTAAATGAATAAACTGTCGAAATGTTCAATGTTCTACTTTGCAAACAGAGTCGGGAACTTAATTCTTTGGAACCTAACATTTTAGAACCTAACTTTTTGGAACCTAACGTTTTTTAAACCTGCCGTTTTGGAACCTAACTTTGTGGGACCTAACGTTTTGGAACCTAACTTTGTGGAATCTAACGTTTTAGAACCTAACTTTTTGGAACCTAACGTTTTTTAAACCTGCCGTTTTGGAACCTAACTTTGTGGGACCTAACGTTTTGGAACCTAACTTTGTGGAACCTAACGTTTCAGAACCTAACTTTTTGGAACCTAACGTTTTTAAACCTGCCGTTTTGGAACCTAACTTTGTGGAACCTAATGTTTTAGAACCTAACTTTTTGAAACCTAACGTTTTTTAAACCTACCGTTTTAGAACCTAACTTTGTGGAACCTAACGTTTTCAAACCTAACTTTTTGGAATATAACTTTTTTTATAATCAGACATTTTAAAACTTAATTTTTGGTACCAAACCTTTTGAAACCTAACGTTTCGAGACTTCCGGGCCTGGGAAGTTAATATGACAAAATGATCAACGGATGGAATGTGCGGGAGTCAAAATGTCTACACGGATTGATTGTCCATGGGGCAAAAAGTACAAACGTTAAAAAACAAGCTCAAGTGTCAAAATCATCGTAGTCACAATATTTTAGAGACAAATGGTACACAACTCAAAATGCAAATACGCAAAAGAGTAATGATAATGCGATATTGACTATCATTCTCGAGACTAAATGAATAAACTGTCGAAATGTTCAATGTTCTACTTTGCAAACAGAGTCGGGAACTTAATTCTTTGGAACCTAACATTTTAGAACCTAACTTTTTGGAACCTAACGTTTTTAAACCTGCCGTTTTGGAACCTAACTTTGTGGAACCTATCGTTTTAGAACCTAACTTTTTGAAACCTAACGTTTTTAAACCTGCCGTTTTAGAACCTATCTTTGTGGAACCTAACGTTTTGGAACCTCACTTTGTGGGACCTAAGTTTTAGAACATAACTTTGTGGAACCTAACGTTTTGGAACCTAACGTTTTTAAACCTGCCGTTTTGGAACCTAACTTTGTGGAACCTATCGTTTTAGAACCTAACTTTTTGAAACCTAACGTTTTTAAACCTGCCGTTTTAGGACCTATCTTTGTGGAACCTAACGTTTTGGAACCTCACTTTGTGGGACCTAAGTTTTAGAACATAACTTTGTGGAACCTAACGTTTTAGAACCTAACTTTGTGGAACCTAACGTTTTCAAACCTAACTTTTTGGAACATAACTTTTTTATAATCAGACATTTTAAAACTTAATTTTTGGTACCAAACCTTTTGAAACCTAACGTTTCGGGACATCCGGGACTGGGAAGTCAATATGAAAAAATGTTCAACGGATGGAATGTGCAGGGGTCAAAATGTCTACACGGATTGGCTGTCTATGGGGCAAAAAGTAAGAACGTTCAAAATCAAGCTCAAGTGTCAAAATCATCGTAGTCACAATATTTTAGAGACAAATGGTACACAACTCAAAATGCAAATACGCAAAAGAGTAATGATAATGCGATATTGACTATCATTCTCGAGACTAAATGAATAAACTGTCGAAATGTTCAATGTTCTACTTTGCAAACAGAGTCGGGAACTTAATTCTTTGGAACCTAACATTTTAGAACCTAACTTTTTGGAACCTAACGTTTTTTAAACCTGCCGTTTTGGAACCTAACTTTGTGGGACCTAACGTTTTGGAACCTAACTTTGTGGAATCTAACGTTTTAGAACCTAACTTTTTGGAACCTAACGTTTTTTAAACCTGCCGTTTTGGAACCTAACTTTGTGGGACCTAACGTTTTGGAACCTAACTTTGTGGAACCTAACGTTTCAGAACCTAACTTTTTGGAACCTAACGTTTTTAAACCTGCCGTTTTGGAACCTAACTTTGTGGAACCTAATGTTTTAGAACCTAACTTTTTGAAACCTAACGTTTTTTAAACCTACCGTTTTAGAACCTAACTTTGTGGAACCTAACGTTTTCAAACCTAACTTTTTGGAATATAACTTTTTTTATAATCAGACATTTTAAAACTTAATTTTTGGTACCTAACCTTTTGAAACCTAACGTTTCGGGACTTCCGGGACTGGGAAGTCAATATGAAAAAATGTTCAAAGGATGGAATGTGCAGGGGTCAAAATGTCTACACGGATTGGCTGTCCATCGGGCAAAAAGTATGAACGTTCAAAATCAAGCTCAAGTGTCAAAATGTACACATCATCGTAGTCACAATATTTTAGATACAAATGGTACACAACTCAAAATGCAAATACGCAAAAGAGTAATGATAATGCGATATTGACTAACATTCTCGAGACTAAATGAATAAACTGTCGAAATGTTCAATGTTCTACTTTGCAAACAGAGTCGGGAACTTAATTCTTTGGAACCTAACATTTTAGAACCTAACTTTTTGGAACCTAACGTTTTTTAAACCTGCCGTTTTGGAACCTAACTTTGTGGGACCTAACGTTTTGGAACCTAACTTTGTGGAATCTAACGTTTTAGAACCTAACTTTTTGGAACCTAACGTTTTTTAAACCTGCCGTTTTGGAACCTAACTTTGTGGGACCTAACGTTTTGGAACCTAACTTTGTGGAACCTAACGTTTCAGAACCTAACTTTTTGGAACCTAACGTTTTTAAACCTGCCGTTTTGGAACCTAACTTTGTGGAACCTAATGTTTTAGAACCTAACTTTTTGAAACCTAATGTTTTGTAAACCTACCGTTTTAGAACCTAACTTTGTGGAACCTAACGTTTTCAAACCTAACTTTTTGGAATATAACTTTTTTTATAATCAGACATTTTAAAACTTAATTTTTGGTACCAAACCTTTTGAAACCTAACGTTTCGAGACTTCCGGGCCTGGGAAGTTAATATGACAAAATGATCAACGGATGGAATGTGCGGGAGTCAAAATGTCTACACGGATTGATTGTCCATGGGGCAAAAAGTACAAACGTTAAAAAACAAGCTCAAGTGTCAAAATCATCGTAGTCACAATATTTTAGAGACAAATGGTACACAACTCAAAATGCAAATACGCAAAAGAGTAATGATAATGCGATATTGACTAACATTCTCGAGACTAAATGAATAAACTGTCGAAATGTTCAATGTTCTACTTTGCAAACAGAGTCGGGAACTTAATTCTTTGGAACCTAACATTTTAGAACCTAACTTTTTGGAACCTAACGTTTTTTAAACCTGCCGTTTTGGAACCTAACTTTGTGGGACCTAACGTTTTGGAACCTAACTTTGTGGAATCTAACGTTTTAGAACCTAACTTTTTGGAACCTAACGTTTTTTAAACCTGCCGTTTTGGAACCTAACTTTGTGGGACCTAACGTTTTGGAACCTAACTTTGTGGAACCTAACGTTTCAGAACCTAACTTTTTGGAACCTAACGTTTTTAAACCTGCCGTTTTGGAACCTAACTTTGTGGAACCTAATGTTTTAGAACCTAACTTTTTGAAACCTAACGTTTTTTAAACCTACCGTTTTAGAACCTAACTTTGTGGAACCTAACGTTTTCAAACCTAACTTTTTGGAATATAACTTTTTTTATAATCAGACATTTTAAAACTTAATTTTTGGTACCTAACCTTTTGAAACCTAACGTTTCGGGACTTCCGGGACTGGGAAGTCAATATGAAAAAATGTTCAAAGGATGGAATGTGCAGGGGTCAAAATGTCTACACGGATTGGCTGTCCATCGGGCAAAAAGTATGAACGTTCAAAATCAAGCTCAAGTGTCAAAATGTACACATCATCGTAGTCACAATATTTTAGATACAAATGGTACACAACTCAAAATGCAAATACGCAAAAGAGTAATGATAATGCGATATTGACTAACATTCTCGAGACTAAATGAATAAACTGTCGAAATGTTCAATGTTCTACTTTGCAAACAGAGTCGGGAACTTAATTCTTTGGAACCTAACATTTTAGAACCTAACTTTTTGGAACCTAACGTTTTTTAAACCTGCCGTTTTGGAACCTAACTTTGTGGGACCTAACGTTTTGGAACCTAACTTTGTGGAATCTAACGTTTTAGAACCTAACTTTTTGGAACCTAACGTTTTTTAAACCTGCCGTTTTGGAACCTAACTTTGTGGGACCTAACGTTTTGGAACCTAACTTTGTGGAACCTAACGTTTCAGAACCTAACTTTTTGGAACCTAACGTTTTTAAACCTGCCGTTTTGGAACCTAACTTTGTGGAACCTAATGTTTTAGAACCTAACTTTTTGAAACCTAATGTTTTGTAAACCTACCGTTTTAGAACCTAACTTTGTGGAACCTAACGTTTTCAAACCTAACTTTTTGGAATATAACTTTTTTTATAATCAGACATTTTAAAACTTAATTTTTGGTACCAAACCTTTTGAAACCTAACGTTTCGAGACTTCCGGGCCTGGGAAGTTAATATGACAAAATGATCAACGGATGGAATGTGCGGGAGTCAAAATGTCTACACGGATTGATTGTCCATGGGGCAAAAAGTACAAACGTTAAAAAACAAGCTCAAGTGTCAAAATCATCGTAGTCACAATATTTTAGAGACAAATGGTACACAACTCAAAATGCAAATACGCAAAAGAGTAATGATAATGCGATATTGACTAACATTCTCGAGACTAAATGAATAAACTGTCGAAATGTTCAATGTTCTACTTTGCAAACAGAGTCGGGAACTTAATTCTTTGGAACCTAACATTTTAGAACCTAACTTTTTGGAACCTAACGTTTTTTAAACCTGCCGTTTTGGAACCTAACTTTGTGGGACCTAACGTTTTGGAACCTAACTTTGTGGAATCTAACGTTTTAGAACCTAACTTTTTGGAACCTAACGTTTTTTAAACCTGCCGTTTTGGAACCTAACTTTGTGGGACCTAACGTTTTGGAACCTAACTTTGTGGAACCTAACGTTTCAGAACCTAACTTTTTGGAACCTAACGTTTTTAAACCTGCCGTTTTGGAACCTAACTTTGTGGAACCTAATGTTTTAGAACCTAACTTTTTGAAACCTAACGTTTTTTAAACCTACCGTTTTAGAACCTAACTTTGTGGAACCTAACGTTTTCAAACCTAACTTTTTGGAATATAACTTTTTTTATAATCAGACATTTTAAAACTTAATTTTTGGTACCTAACCTTTTGAAACCTAACGTTTCGGGACTTCCGGGACTGGGAAGTCAATATGAAAAAATGTTCAAAGGATGGAATGTGCAGGGGTCAAAATGTCTACACGGATTGGCTGTCCATGGGGCAAAAAGTATGAACGTTCAAAATCAAGCTCAAGTGTCAAAATGTACACATCATCGTAGTCACAATATTTTAGATACAAATGGTACACAACTCAAAATGCAAATACGCAAAAGAGTAATGATAATGCGATATTGACTAACATTCTCGAGACTAAATGAATAAACTGTCGAAATGTTCAATGTTCTACTTTGCAAACAGAGTCGGGAACTTAATTCTTTGGAACCTAACATTTTAGAACCTAACTTTTTGGAACCTAACGTTTTTTAAACCTGCCGTTTTGGAACCTAACTTTGTGGGACCTAACGTTTTGGAACCTAACTTTGTGGAATCTAACGTTTTAGAACCTAACTTTTTGGAACCTAACGTTTTTTAAACCTGCCGTTTTGGAACCTAACTTTGTGGGACCTAACGTTTTGGAACCTAACTTTGTGGAACCTAACGTTTCAGAACCTAACTTTTTGGAACCTAACGTTTTTAAACCTGCCGTTTTGGAACCTAACTTTGTGGAACCTAATGTTTTAGAACCTAACTTTTTGAAACCTAATGTTTTGTAAACCTACCGTTTTAGAACCTAACTTTGTGGAACCTAACGTTTTCAAACCTAACTTTTTGGAATATAACTTTTTTTATAATCAGACATTTTAAAACTTAATTTTTGGTACCAAACCTTTTGAAACCTAACGTTTCGAGACTTCCGGGCCTGGGAAGTTAATATGACAAAATGATCAACGGATGGAATGTGCGGGAGTCAAAATGTCTACACGGATTGATTGTCCATGGGGCAAAAAGTACAAACGTTAAAAAACAAGCTCAAGTGTCAAAATCATCGTAGTCACAATATTTTAGAGACAAATGGTACACAACTCAAAATGCAAATACGCAAAAGAGTAATGATAATGCGATATTGACTAACATTCTCGAGACTAAATGAATAAACTGTCGAAATGTTCAATGTTCTACTTTGCAAACAGAGTCGGGAACTTAATTCTTTGGAACCTAACATTTTAGAACCTAACTTTTTGGAACCTAACGTTTTTTAAACCTGCCGTTTTGGAACCTAACTTTGTGGGACCTAACGTTTTGGAACCTAACTTTGTGGAATCTAACGTTTTAGAACCTAACTTTTTGGAACCTAACGTTTTTTAAACCTGCCGTTTTGGAACCTAACTTTGTGGGACCTAACGTTTTGGAACCTAACTTTGTGGAACCTAACGTTTCAGAACCTAACTTTTTGGAACCTAACGTTTTTAAACCTGCCGTTTTGGAACCTAACTTTGTGGAACCTAATGTTTTAGAACCTAACTTTTTGAAACCTAACGTTTTTTAAACCTACCGTTTTAGAACCTAACTTTGTGGAACCTAACGTTTTCAAACCTAACTTTTTGGAATATAACTTTTTTTATAATCAGACATTTTAAAACTTAATTTTTGGTACCTAACCTTTTGAAACCTAACGTTTCGGGACTTCCGGGACTGGGAAGTCAATATGAAAAAATGTTCAAAGGATGGAATGTGCAGGGGTCAAAATGTCTACACGGATTGGCTGTCCATCGGGCAAAAAGTATGAACGTTCAAAATCAAGCTCAAGTGTCAAAATGTACACATCATCGTAGTCACAATATTTTAGATACAAATGGTACACAACTCAAAATGCAAATACGCAAAAGAGTAATGATAATGCGATATTGACTAACATTCTCGAGACTAAATGAATAAACTGTCGAAATGTTCAATGTTCTACTTTGCAAACAGAGTCGGGAACTTAATTCTTTGGAACCTAACATTTTAGAACCTAACTTTTTGGAACCTAACGTTTTTTAAACCTGCCGTTTTGGAACCTAACTTTGTGGGACCTAACGTTTTGGAACCTAACTTTGTGGAATCTAACGTTTTAGAACCTAACTTTTTGGAACCTAACGTTTTTTAAACCTGCCGTTTTGGAACCTAACTTTGTGGGACCTAACGTTTTGGAACCTAACTTTGTGGAACCTAACGTTTCAGAACCTAACTTTTTGGAACCTAACGTTTTTAAACCTGCCGTTTTGGAACCTAACTTTGTGGAACCTAATGTTTTAGAACCTAACTTTTTGAAACCTAACGTTTTTTAAACCTACCGTTTTAGAACCTAACTTTGTGGAACCTAACGTTTTCAAACCTAACTTTTTGGAATATAACTTTTTTTATAATCAGACATTTTAAAACTTAATTTTTGGTACCTAACCTTTTGAAACCTAACGTTTCGGGACTTCCGGGACTGGGAAGTCAATATGAAAAAATGTTCAAAGGATGGAATGTGCAGGGGTCAAAATGTCTACACGGATTGGCTGTCCATCGGGCAAAAAGTATGAACGTTCAAAATCAAGCTCAAGTGTCAAAATGTACACATCATCGTAGTCACAATATTTTAGATACAAATGGTACACAACTCAAAATGCAAATACGCAAAAGAGTAATGATAATGCGATATTGACTAACATTCTCGAGACTAAATGAATAAACTGTCGAAATGTTCAATGTTCTACTTTGCAAACAGAGTCGGGAACTTAATTCTTTGGAACCTAACATTTTAGAACCTAACTTTTTGGAACCTAACGTTTTTTAAACCTGCCGTTTTGGAACCTAACTTTGTGGGACCTAACGTTTTGGAACCTAACTTTGTGGAATCTAACGTTTTAGAACCTAACTTTTTGGAACCTAACGTTTTTTAAACCTGCCGTTTTGGAACCTAACTTTGTGGGACCTAACGTTTTGGAACCTAACTTTGTGGAACCTAACGTTTCAGAACCTAACTTTTTGGAACCTAACGTTTTTAAACCTGCCGTTTTGGAACCTAACTTTGTGGAACCTAATGTTTTAGAACCTAACTTTTTGAAACCTAATGTTTTGTAAACCTACCGTTTTAGAACCTAACTTTGTGGAACCTAACGTTTTCAAACCTAACTTTTTGGAATATAACTTTTTTTATAATCAGACATTTTAAAACTTAATTTTTGGTACCAAACCTTTTGAAACCTAACGTTTCGAGACTTCCGGGCCTGGGAAGTTAATATGACAAAATGATCAACGGATGGAATGTGCGGGAGTCAAAATGTCTACACGGATTGATTGTCCATGGGGCAAAAAGTACAAACGTTAAAAAACAAGCTCAAGTGTCAAAATCATCGTAGTCACAATATTTTAGAGACAAATGGTACACAACTCAAAATGCAAATACGCAAAAGAGTAATGATAATGCGATATTGACTAACATTCTCGAGACTAAATGAATAAACTGTCGAAATGTTCAATGTTCTACTTTGCAAACAGAGTCGGGAACTTAATTCTTTGGAACCTAACATTTTAGAACCTAACTTTTTGGAACCTAACGTTTTTTAAACCTGCCGTTTTGGAACCTAACTTTGTGGGACCTAACGTTTTGGAACCTAACTTTGTGGAATCTAACGTTTTAGAACCTAACTTTTTGGAACCTAACGTTTTTTAAACCTGCCGTTTTGGAACCTAACTTTGTGGGACCTAACGTTTTGGAACCTAACTTTGTGGAACCTAACGTTTCAGAACCTAACTTTTTGGAACCTAACGTTTTTAAACCTGCCGTTTTGGAACCTAACTTTGTGGAACCTAATGTTTTAGAACCTAACTTTTTGAAACCTAACGTTTTTTAAACCTACCGTTTTAGAACCTAACTTTGTGGAACCTAACGTTTTCAAACCTAACTTTTTGGAATATAACTTTTTTTATAATCAGACATTTTAAAACTTAATTTTTGGTACCAAACCTTTTGAAACCTAACGTTTCGAGACTTCCGGGCCTGGGAAGTTAATATGACAAAATGATCAACGGATGGAATGTGCGGGAGTCAAAATGTCTACACGGATTGATTGTCCATGGGGCAAAAAGTACAAACGTTAAAAAACAAGCTCAAGTGTCAAAATCATCGTAGTCACAATATTTTAGAGACAAATGGTACACAACTCAAAATGCAAATACGCAAAAGAGTAATGATAATGCGATATTGACTATCATTCTCGAGACTAAATGAATAAACTGTCGAAATGTTCAATGTTCTACTTTGCAAACAGAGTCGGGAACTTAATTCTTTGGAACCTAACATTTTAGAACCTAACTTTTTGGAACCTAACGTTTTTTAAACCTGCCGTTTTGGAACCTAACTTTGTGGGACCTAACGTTTTGGAACCTAACTTTGTGGAATCTAACGTTTTAGAACCTAACTTTTTGGAACCTAACGTTTTTTAAACCTGCCGTTTTGGAACCTAACTTTGTGGGACCTAACGTTTTGGAACCTAACTTTGTGGAACCTAACGTTTCAGAACCTAACTTTTTGGAACCTAACGTTTTTAAACCTGCCGTTTTGGAACCTAACTTTGTGGAACCTAATGTTTTAGAACCTAACTTTTTGAAACCTAACGTTTTTTAAACCTACCGTTTTAGAACCTAACTTTGTGGAACCTAACGTTTTCAAACCTAACTTTTTGGAATATAACTTTTTTTATAATCAGACATTTTAAAACTTAATTTTTGGTACCTAACCTTTTGAAACCTAACGTTTCGGGACTTCCGGGACTGGGAAGTCAATATGAAAAAATGTTCAAAGGATGGAATGTGCAGGGGTCAAAATGTCTACACGGATTGGCTGTCCATCGGGCAAAAAGTATGAACGTTCAAAATCAAGCTCAAGTGTCAAAATGTACACATCATCGTAGTCACAATATTTTAGATACAAATGGTACACAACTCAAAATGCAAATACGCAAAAGAGTAATGATAATGCGATATTGACTAACATTCTCGAGACTAAATGAATAAACTGTCGAAATGTTCAATGTTCTACTTTGCAAACAGAGTCGGGAACTTAATTCTTTGGAACCTAACATTTTAGAACCTAACTTTTTGGAACCTAACGTTTTTTAAACCTGCCGTTTTGGAACCTAACTTTGTGGGACCTAACGTTTTGGAACCTAACTTTGTGGAATCTAACGTTTTAGAACCTAACTTTTTGGAACCTAACGTTTTTTAAACCTGCCGTTTTGGAACCTAACTTTGTGGGACCTAACGTTTTGGAACCTAACTTTGTGGAACCTAACGTTTCAGAACCTAACTTTTTGGAACCTAACGTTTTTAAACCTGCCGTTTTGGAACCTAACTTTGTGGAACCTAATGTTTTAGAACCTAACTTTTTGAAACCTAACGTTTTTTAAACCTACCGTTTTAGAACCTAACTTTGTGGAACCTAACGTTTTCAAACCTAACTTTTTGGAATATAACTTTTTTTATAATCAGACATTTTAAAACTTAATTTTTGGTACCAAACCTTTTGAAACCTAACGTTTCGAGACTTCCGGGCCTGGGAAGTTAATATGACAAAATGATCAACGGATGGAATGTGCGGGAGTCAAAATGTCTACACGGATTGATTGTCCATGGGGCAAAAAGTACAAACGTTAAAAAACAAGCTCAAGTGTCAAAATCATCGTAGTCACAATATTTTAGAGACAAATGGTACACAACTCAAAATGCAAATACGCAAAAGAGTAATGATAATGCGATATTGACTATCATTCTCGAGACTAAATGAATAAACTGTCGAAATGTTCAATGTTCTACTTTGCAAACAGAGTCGGGAACTTAATTCTTTGGAACCTAACATTTTAGAACCTAACTTTTTGGAACCTAACGTTTTTAAACCTGCCGTTTTGGAACCTAACTTTGTGGAACCTATCGTTTTAGAACCTAACTTTTTGAAACCTAACGTTTTTAAACCTGCCGTTTTAGAACCTATCTTTGTGGAACCTAACGTTTTGGAACCTCACTTTGTGGGACCTAAGTTTTAGAACATAACTTTGTGGAACCTAACGTTTTGGAACCTAACGTTTTTAAACCTGCCGTTTTGGAACCTAACTTTGTGGAACCTATCGTTTTAGAACCTAACTTTTTGAAACCTAACGTTTTTAAACCTGCCGTTTTAGGACCTATCTTTGTGGAACCTAACGTTTTGGAACCTCACTTTGTGGGACCTAAGTTTTAGAACATAACTTTGTGGAACCTAACGTTTTAGAACCTAACTTTGTGGAACCTAACGTTTTCAAACCTAACTTTTTGGAACATAACTTTTTTATAATCAGACATTTTAAAACTTAATTTTTGGTACCAAACCTTTTGAAACCTAACGTTTCGGGACATCCGGGACTGGGAAGTCAATATGAAAAAATGTTCAACGGATGGAATGTGCAGGGGTCAAAATGTCTACACGGATTGGCTGTCTATGGGGCAAAAAGTAAGAACGTTCAAAATCAAGCTCAAGTGTCAAAATCATCGTAGTCACAATATTTTAGAGACAAATGGTACACAACTCAAAATGCAAATACGCAAAAGAGTAATGATAATGCGATATTGACTATCATTCTCGAGACTAAATGAATAAACTGTCGAAATGTTCAATGTTCTACTTTGCAAACAGAGTCGGGAACTTAATTCTTTGGAACCTAACATTTTAGAACCTAACTTTTTGGAACCTAACGTTTTTTAAACCTGCCGTTTTGGAACCTAACTTTGTGGGACCTAACGTTTTGGAACCTAACTTTGTGGAATCTAACGTTTTAGAACCTAACTTTTTGGAACCTAACGTTTTTTAAACCTGCCGTTTTGGAACCTAACTTTGTGGGACCTAACGTTTTGGAACCTAACTTTGTGGAACCTAACGTTTCAGAACCTAACTTTTTGGAACCTAACGTTTTTAAACCTGCCGTTTTGGAACCTAACTTTGTGGAACCTAATGTTTTAGAACCTAACTTTTTGAAACCTAACGTTTTTTAAACCTACCGTTTTAGAACCTAACTTTGTGGAACCTAACGTTTTCAAACCTAACTTTTTGGAATATAACTTTTTTTATAATCAGACATTTTAAAACTTAATTTTTGGTACCTAACCTTTTGAAACCTAACGTTTCGGGACTTCCGGGACTGGGAAGTCAATATGAAAAAATGTTCAAAGGATGGAATGTGCAGGGGTCAAAATGTCTACACGGATTGGCTGTCCATCGGGCAAAAAGTATGAACGTTCAAAATCAAGCTCAAGTGTCAAAATGTACACATCATCGTAGTCACAATATTTTAGATACAAATGGTACACAACTCAAAATGCAAATACGCAAAAGAGTAATGATAATGCGATATTGACTAACATTCTCGAGACTAAATGAATAAACTGTCGAAATGTTCAATGTTCTACTTTGCAAACAGAGTCGGGAACTTAATTCTTTGGAACCTAACATTTTAGAACCTAACTTTTTGGAACCTAACGTTTTTTAAACCTGCCGTTTTGGAACCTAACTTTGTGGGACCTAACGTTTTGGAACCTAACTTTGTGGAATCTAACGTTTTAGAACCTAACTTTTTGGAACCTAACGTTTTTTAAACCTGCCGTTTTGGAACCTAACTTTGTGGGACCTAACGTTTTGGAACCTAACTTTGTGGAACCTAACGTTTCAGAACCTAACTTTTTGGAACCTAACGTTTTTAAACCTGCCGTTTTGGAACCTAACTTTGTGGAACCTAATGTTTTAGAACCTAACTTTTTGAAACCTAATGTTTTGTAAACCTACCGTTTTAGAACCTAACTTTGTGGAACCTAACGTTTTCAAACCTAACTTTTTGGAATATAACTTTTTTTATAATCAGACATTTTAAAACTTAATTTTTGGTACCAAACCTTTTGAAACCTAACGTTTCGAGACTTCCGGGCCTGGGAAGTTAATATGACAAAATGATCAACGGATGGAATGTGCGGGAGTCAAAATGTCTACACGGATTGATTGTCCATGGGGCAAAAAGTACAAACGTTAAAAAACAAGCTCAAGTGTCAAAATCATCGTAGTCACAATATTTTAGAGACAAATGGTACACAACTCAAAATGCAAATACGCAAAAGAGTAATGATAATGCGATATTGACTAACATTCTCGAGACTAAATGAATAAACTGTCGAAATGTTCAATGTTCTACTTTGCAAACAGAGTCGGGAACTTAATTCTTTGGAACCTAACATTTTAGAACCTAACTTTTTGGAACCTAACGTTTTTTAAACCTGCCGTTTTGGAACCTAACTTTGTGGGACCTAACGTTTTGGAACCTAACTTTGTGGAATCTAACGTTTTAGAACCTAACTTTTTGGAACCTAACGTTTTTTAAACCTGCCGTTTTGGAACCTAACTTTGTGGGACCTAACGTTTTGGAACCTAACTTTGTGGAACCTAACGTTTCAGAACCTAACTTTTTGGAACCTAACGTTTTTAAACCTGCCGTTTTGGAACCTAACTTTGTGGAACCTAATGTTTTAGAACCTAACTTTTTGAAACCTAACGTTTTTTAAACCTACCGTTTTAGAACCTAACTTTGTGGAACCTAACGTTTTCAAACCTAACTTTTTGGAATATAACTTTTTTTATAATCAGACATTTTAAAACTTAATTTTTGGTACCTAACCTTTTGAAACCTAACGTTTCGGGACTTCCGGGACTGGGAAGTCAATATGAAAAAATGTTCAAAGGATGGAATGTGCAGGGGTCAAAATGTCTACACGGATTGGCTGTCCATCGGGCAAAAAGTATGAACGTTCAAAATCAAGCTCAAGTGTCAAAATGTACACATCATCGTAGTCACAATATTTTAGATACAAATGGTACACAACTCAAAATGCAAATACGCAAAAGAGTAATGATAATGCGATATTGACTAACATTCTCGAGACTAAATGAATAAACTGTCGAAATGTTCAATGTTCTACTTTGCAAACAGAGTCGGGAACTTAATTCTTTGGAACCTAACATTTTAGAACCTAACTTTTTGGAACCTAACGTTTTTTAAACCTGCCGTTTTGGAACCTAACTTTGTGGGACCTAACGTTTTGGAACCTAACTTTGTGGAATCTAACGTTTTAGAACCTAACTTTTTGGAACCTAACGTTTTTTAAACCTGCCGTTTTGGAACCTAACTTTGTGGGACCTAACGTTTTGGAACCTAACTTTGTGGAACCTAACGTTTCAGAACCTAACTTTTTGGAACCTAACGTTTTTAAACCTGCCGTTTTGGAACCTAACTTTGTGGAACCTAATGTTTTAGAACCTAACTTTTTGAAACCTAATGTTTTGTAAACCTACCGTTTTAGAACCTAACTTTGTGGAACCTAACGTTTTCAAACCTAACTTTTTGGAATATAACTTTTTTTATAATCAGACATTTTAAAACTTAATTTTTGGTACCAAACCTTTTGAAACCTAACGTTTCGAGACTTCCGGGCCTGGGAAGTTAATATGACAAAATGATCAACGGATGGAATGTGCGGGAGTCAAAATGTCTACACGGATTGATTGTCCATGGGGCAAAAAGTACAAACGTTAAAAAACAAGCTCAAGTGTCAAAATCATCGTAGTCACAATATTTTAGAGACAAATGGTACACAACTCAAAATGCAAATACGCAAAAGAGTAATGATAATGCGATATTGACTAACATTCTCGAGACTAAATGAATAAACTGTCGAAATGTTCAATGTTCTACTTTGCAAACAGAGTCGGGAACTTAATTCTTTGGAACCTAACATTTTAGAACCTAACTTTTTGGAACCTAACGTTTTTTAAACCTGCCGTTTTGGAACCTAACTTTGTGGGACCTAACGTTTTGGAACCTAACTTTGTGGAATCTAACGTTTTAGAACCTAACTTTTTGGAACCTAACGTTTTTTAAACCTGCCGTTTTGGAACCTAACTTTGTGGGACCTAACGTTTTGGAACCTAACTTTGTGGAACCTAACGTTTCAGAACCTAACTTTTTGGAACCTAACGTTTTTAAACCTGCCGTTTTGGAACCTAACTTTGTGGAACCTAATGTTTTAGAACCTAACTTTTTGAAACCTAACGTTTTTTAAACCTACCGTTTTAGAACCTAACTTTGTGGAACCTAACGTTTTCAAACCTAACTTTTTGGAATATAACTTTTTTTATAATCAGACATTTTAAAACTTAATTTTTGGTACCTAACCTTTTGAAACCTAACGTTTCGGGACTTCCGGGACTGGGAAGTCAATATGAAAAAATGTTCAAAGGATGGAATGTGCAGGGGTCAAAATGTCTACACGGATTGGCTGTCCATGGGGCAAAAAGTATGAACGTTCAAAATCAAGCTCAAGTGTCAAAATGTACACATCATCGTAGTCACAATATTTTAGATACAAATGGTACACAACTCAAAATGCAAATACGCAAAAGAGTAATGATAATGCGATATTGACTAACATTCTCGAGACTAAATGAATAAACTGTCGAAATGTTCAATGTTCTACTTTGCAAACAGAGTCGGGAACTTAATTCTTTGGAACCTAACATTTTAGAACCTAACTTTTTGGAACCTAACGTTTTTTAAACCTGCCGTTTTGGAACCTAACTTTGTGGGACCTAACGTTTTGGAACCTAACTTTGTGGAATCTAACGTTTTAGAACCTAACTTTTTGGAACCTAACGTTTTTTAAACCTGCCGTTTTGGAACCTAACTTTGTGGGACCTAACGTTTTGGAACCTAACTTTGTGGAACCTAACGTTTCAGAACCTAACTTTTTGGAACCTAACGTTTTTAAACCTGCCGTTTTGGAACCTAACTTTGTGGAACCTAATGTTTTAGAACCTAACTTTTTGAAACCTAATGTTTTGTAAACCTACCGTTTTAGAACCTAACTTTGTGGAACCTAACGTTTTCAAACCTAACTTTTTGGAATATAACTTTTTTTATAATCAGACATTTTAAAACTTAATTTTTGGTACCAAACCTTTTGAAACCTAACGTTTCGAGACTTCCGGGCCTGGGAAGTTAATATGACAAAATGATCAACGGATGGAATGTGCGGGAGTCAAAATGTCTACACGGATTGATTGTCCATGGGGCAAAAAGTACAAACGTTAAAAAACAAGCTCAAGTGTCAAAATCATCGTAGTCACAATATTTTAGAGACAAATGGTACACAACTCAAAATGCAAATACGCAAAAGAGTAATGATAATGCGATATTGACTAACATTCTCGAGACTAAATGAATAAACTGTCGAAATGTTCAATGTTCTACTTTGCAAACAGAGTCGGGAACTTAATTCTTTGGAACCTAACATTTTAGAACCTAACTTTTTGGAACCTAACGTTTTTTAAACCTGCCGTTTTGGAACCTAACTTTGTGGGACCTAACGTTTTGGAACCTAACTTTGTGGAATCTAACGTTTTAGAACCTAACTTTTTGGAACCTAACGTTTTTTAAACCTGCCGTTTTGGAACCTAACTTTGTGGGACCTAACGTTTTGGAACCTAACTTTGTGGAACCTAACGTTTCAGAACCTAACTTTTTGGAACCTAACGTTTTTAAACCTGCCGTTTTGGAACCTAACTTTGTGGAACCTAATGTTTTAGAACCTAACTTTTTGAAACCTAACGTTTTTTAAACCTACCGTTTTAGAACCTAACTTTGTGGAACCTAACGTTTTCAAACCTAACTTTTTGGAATATAACTTTTTTTATAATCAGACATTTTAAAACTTAATTTTTGGTACCTAACCTTTTGAAACCTAACGTTTCGGGACTTCCGGGACTGGGAAGTCAATATGAAAAAATGTTCAAAGGATGGAATGTGCAGGGGTCAAAATGTCTACACGGATTGGCTGTCCATCGGGCAAAAAGTATGAACGTTCAAAATCAAGCTCAAGTGTCAAAATGTACACATCATCGTAGTCACAATATTTTAGATACAAATGGTACACAACTCAAAATGCAAATACGCAAAAGAGTAATGATAATGCGATATTGACTAACATTCTCGAGACTAAATGAATAAACTGTCGAAATGTTCAATGTTCTACTTTGCAAACAGAGTCGGGAACTTAATTCTTTGGAACCTAACATTTTAGAACCTAACTTTTTGGAACCTAACGTTTTTTAAACCTGCCGTTTTGGAACCTAACTTTGTGGGACCTAACGTTTTGGAACCTAACTTTGTGGAATCTAACGTTTTAGAACCTAACTTTTTGGAACCTAACGTTTTTTAAACCTGCCGTTTTGGAACCTAACTTTGTGGGACCTAACGTTTTGGAACCTAACTTTGTGGAACCTAACGTTTCAGAACCTAACTTTTTGGAACCTAACGTTTTTAAACCTGCCGTTTTGGAACCTAACTTTGTGGAACCTAATGTTTTAGAACCTAACTTTTTGAAACCTAACGTTTTTTAAACCTACCGTTTTAGAACCTAACTTTGTGGAACCTAACGTTTTCAAACCTAACTTTTTGGAATATAACTTTTTTTATAATCAGACATTTTAAAACTTAATTTTTGGTACCTAACCTTTTGAAACCTAACGTTTCGGGACTTCCGGGACTGGGAAGTCAATATGAAAAAATGTTCAAAGGATGGAATGTGCAGGGGTCAAAATGTCTACACGGATTGGCTGTCCATCGGGCAAAAAGTATGAACGTTCAAAATCAAGCTCAAGTGTCAAAATGTACACATCATCGTAGTCACAATATTTTAGATACAAATGGTACACAACTCAAAATGCAAATACGCAAAAGAGTAATGATAATGCGATATTGACTAACATTCTCGAGACTAAATGAATAAACTGTCGAAATGTTCAATGTTCTACTTTGCAAACAGAGTCGGGAACTTAATTCTTTGGAACCTAACATTTTAGAACCTAACTTTTTGGAACCTAACGTTTTTTAAACCTGCCGTTTTGGAACCTAACTTTGTGGGACCTAACGTTTTGGAACCTAACTTTGTGGAATCTAACGTTTTAGAACCTAACTTTTTGGAACCTAACGTTTTTTAAACCTGCCGTTTTGGAACCTAACTTTGTGGGACCTAACGTTTTGGAACCTAACTTTGTGGAACCTAACGTTTCAGAACCTAACTTTTTGGAACCTAACGTTTTTAAACCTGCCGTTTTGGAACCTAACTTTGTGGAACCTAATGTTTTAGAACCTAACTTTTTGAAACCTAATGTTTTGTAAACCTACCGTTTTAGAACCTAACTTTGTGGAACCTAACGTTTTCAAACCTAACTTTTTGGAATATAACTTTTTTTATAATCAGACATTTTAAAACTTAATTTTTGGTACCAAACCTTTTGAAACCTAACGTTTCGAGACTTCCGGGCCTGGGAAGTTAATATGACAAAATGATCAACGGATGGAATGTGCGGGAGTCAAAATGTCTACACGGATTGATTGTCCATGGGGCAAAAAGTACAAACGTTAAAAAACAAGCTCAAGTGTCAAAATCATCGTAGTCACAATATTTTAGAGACAAATGGTACACAACTCAAAATGCAAATACGCAAAAGAGTAATGATAATGCGATATTGACTAACATTCTCGAGACTAAATGAATAAACTGTCGAAATGTTCAATGTTCTACTTTGCAAACAGAGTCGGGAACTTAATTCTTTGGAACCTAACATTTTAGAACCTAACTTTTTGGAACCTAACGTTTTTTAAACCTGCCGTTTTGGAACCTAACTTTGTGGGACCTAACGTTTTGGAACCTAACTTTGTGGAATCTAACGTTTTAGAACCTAACTTTTTGGAACCTAACGTTTTTTAAACCTGCCGTTTTGGAACCTAACTTTGTGGGACCTAACGTTTTGGAACCTAACTTTGTGGAACCTAACGTTTCAGAACCTAACTTTTTGGAACCTAACGTTTTTAAACCTGCCGTTTTGGAACCTAACTTTGTGGAACCTAATGTTTTAGAACCTAACTTTTTGAAACCTAACGTTTTTTAAACCTACCGTTTTAGAACCTAACTTTGTGGAACCTAACGTTTTCAAACCTAACTTTTTGGAATATAACTTTTTTTATAATCAGACATTTTAAAACTTAATTTTTGGTACCAAACCTTTTGAAACCTAACGTTTCGAGACTTCCGGGCCTGGGAAGTTAATATGACAAAATGATCAACGGATGGAATGTGCGGGAGTCAAAATGTCTACACGGATTGATTGTCCATGGGGCAAAAAGTACAAACGTTAAAAAACAAGCTCAAGTGTCAAAATCATCGTAGTCACAATATTTTAGAGACAAATGGTACACAACTCAAAATGCAAATACGCAAAAGAGTAATGATAATGCGATATTGACTATCATTCTCGAGACTAAATGAATAAACTGTCGAAATGTTCAATGTTCTACTTTGCAAACAGAGTCGGGAACTTAATTCTTTGGAACCTAACATTTTAGAACCTAACTTTTTGGAACCTAACGTTTTTTAAACCTGCCGTTTTGGAACCTAACTTTGTGGGACCTAACGTTTTGGAACCTAACTTTGTGGAATCTAACGTTTTAGAACCTAACTTTTTGGAACCTAACGTTTTTTAAACCTGCCGTTTTGGAACCTAACTTTGTGGGACCTAACGTTTTGGAACCTAACTTTGTGGAACCTAACGTTTCAGAACCTAACTTTTTGGAACCTAACGTTTTTAAACCTGCCGTTTTGGAACCTAACTTTGTGGAACCTAATGTTTTAGAACCTAACTTTTTGAAACCTAACGTTTTTTAAACCTACCGTTTTAGAACCTAACTTTGTGGAACCTAACGTTTTCAAACCTAACTTTTTGGAATATAACTTTTTTTATAATCAGACATTTTAAAACTTAATTTTTGGTACCTAACCTTTTGAAACCTAACGTTTCGGGACTTCCGGGACTGGGAAGTCAATATGAAAAAATGTTCAAAGGATGGAATGTGCAGGGGTCAAAATGTCTACACGGATTGGCTGTCCATCGGGCAAAAAGTATGAACGTTCAAAATCAAGCTCAAGTGTCAAAATGTACACATCATCGTAGTCACAATATTTTAGATACAAATGGTACACAACTCAAAATGCAAATACGCAAAAGAGTAATGATAATGCGATATTGACTAACATTCTCGAGACTAAATGAATAAACTGTCGAAATGTTCAATGTTCTACTTTGCAAACAGAGTCGGGAACTTAATTCTTTGGAACCTAACATTTTAGAACCTAACTTTTTGGAACCTAACGTTTTTTAAACCTGCCGTTTTGGAACCTAACTTTGTGGGACCTAACGTTTTGGAACCTAACTTTGTGGAATCTAACGTTTTAGAACCTAACTTTTTGGAACCTAACGTTTTTTAAACCTGCCGTTTTGGAACCTAACTTTGTGGGACCTAACGTTTTGGAACCTAACTTTGTGGAACCTAACGTTTCAGAACCTAACTTTTTGGAACCTAACGTTTTTAAACCTGCCGTTTTGGAACCTAACTTTGTGGAACCTAATGTTTTAGAACCTAACTTTTTGAAACCTAATGTTTTGTAAACCTACCGTTTTAGAACCTAACTTTGTGGAACCTAACGTTTTCAAACCTAACTTTTTGGAATATAACTTTTTTTATAATCAGACATTTTAAAACTTAATTTTTGGTACCAAACCTTTTGAAACCTAACGTTTCGAGACTTCCGGGCCTGGGAAGTTAATATGACAAAATGATCAACGGATGGAATGTGCGGGAGTCAAAATGTCTACACGGATTGATTGTCCATGGGGCAAAAAGTACAAACGTTAAAAAACAAGCTCAAGTGTCAAAATCATCGTAGTCACAATATTTTAGAGACAAATGGTACACAACTCAAAATGCAAATACGCAAAAGAGTAATGATAATGCGATATTGACTAACATTCTCGAGACTAAATGAATAAACTGTCGAAATGTTCAATGTTCTACTTTGCAAACAGAGTCGGGAACTTAATTCTTTGGAACCTAACATTTTAGAACCTAACTTTTTGGAACCTAACGTTTTTTAAACCTGCCGTTTTGGAACCTAACTTTGTGGGACCTAACGTTTTGGAACCTAACTTTGTGGAATCTAACGTTTTAGAACCTAACTTTTTGGAACCTAACGTTTTTTAAACCTGCCGTTTTGGAACCTAACTTTGTGGGACCTAACGTTTTGGAACCTAACTTTGTGGAACCTAACGTTTCAGAACCTAACTTTTTGGAACCTAACGTTTTTAAACCTGCCGTTTTGGAACCTAACTTTGTGGAACCTAATGTTTTAGAACCTAACTTTTTGAAACCTAACGTTTTTTAAACCTACCGTTTTAGAACCTAACTTTGTGGAACCTAACGTTTTCAAACCTAACTTTTTGGAATATAACTTTTTTTATAATCAGACATTTTAAAACTTAATTTTTGGTACCTAACCTTTTGAAACCTAACGTTTCGGGACTTCCGGGACTGGGAAGTCAATATGAAAAAATGTTCAAAGGATGGAATGTGCAGGGGTCAAAATGTCTACACGGATTGGCTGTCCATCGGGCAAAAAGTATGAACGTTCAAAATCAAGCTCAAGTGTCAAAATGTACACATCATCGTAGTCACAATATTTTAGATACAAATGGTACACAACTCAAAATGCAAATACGCAAAAGAGTAATGATAATGCGATATTGACTAACATTCTCGAGACTAAATGAATAAACTGTCGAAATGTTCAATGTTCTACTTTGCAAACAGAGTCGGGAACTTAATTCTTTGGAACCTAACATTTTAGAACCTAACTTTTTGGAACCTAACGTTTTTTAAACCTGCCGTTTTGGAACCTAACTTTGTGGGACCTAACGTTTTGGAACCTAACTTTGTGGAATCTAACGTTTTAGAACCTAACTTTTTGGAACCTAACGTTTTTTAAACCTGCCGTTTTGGAACCTAACTTTGTGGGACCTAACGTTTTGGAACCTAACTTTGTGGAACCTAACGTTTCAGAACCTAACTTTTTGGAACCTAACGTTTTTAAACCTGCCGTTTTGGAACCTAACTTTGTGGAACCTAATGTTTTAGAACCTAACTTTTTGAAACCTAATGTTTTGTAAACCTACCGTTTTAGAACCTAACTTTGTGGAACCTAACGTTTTCAAACCTAACTTTTTGGAATATAACTTTTTTTATAATCAGACATTTTAAAACTTAATTTTTGGTACCAAACCTTTTGAAACCTAACGTTTCGAGACTTCCGGGCCTGGGAAGTTAATATGACAAAATGATCAACGGATGGAATGTGCGGGAGTCAAAATGTCTACACGGATTGATTGTCCATGGGGCAAAAAGTACAAACGTTAAAAAACAAGCTCAAGTGTCAAAATCATCGTAGTCACAATATTTTAGAGACAAATGGTACACAACTCAAAATGCAAATACGCAAAAGAGTAATGATAATGCGATATTGACTAACATTCTCGAGACTAAATGAATAAACTGTCGAAATGTTCAATGTTCTACTTTGCAAACAGAGTCGGGAACTTAATTCTTTGGAACCTAACATTTTAGAACCTAACTTTTTGGAACCTAACGTTTTTTAAACCTGCCGTTTTGGAACCTAACTTTGTGGGACCTAACGTTTTGGAACCTAACTTTGTGGAATCTAACGTTTTAGAACCTAACTTTTTGGAACCTAACGTTTTTTAAACCTGCCGTTTTGGAACCTAACTTTGTGGGACCTAACGTTTTGGAACCTAACTTTGTGGAACCTAACGTTTCAGAACCTAACTTTTTGGAACCTAACGTTTTTAAACCTGCCGTTTTGGAACCTAACTTTGTGGAACCTAATGTTTTAGAACCTAACTTTTTGAAACCTAACGTTTTTTAAACCTACCGTTTTAGAACCTAACTTTGTGGAACCTAACGTTTTCAAACCTAACTTTTTGGAATATAACTTTTTTTATAATCAGACATTTTAAAACTTAATTTTTGGTACCTAACCTTTTGAAACCTAACGTTTCGGGACTTCCGGGACTGGGAAGTCAATATGAAAAAATGTTCAAAGGATGGAATGTGCAGGGGTCAAAATGTCTACACGGATTGGCTGTCCATGGGGCAAAAAGTATGAACGTTCAAAATCAAGCTCAAGTGTCAAAATGTACACATCATCGTAGTCACAATATTTTAGATACAAATGGTACACAACTCAAAATGCAAATACGCAAAAGAGTAATGATAATGCGATATTGACTAACATTCTCGAGACTAAATGAATAAACTGTCGAAATGTTCAATGTTCTACTTTGCAAACAGAGTCGGGAACTTAATTCTTTGGAACCTAACATTTTAGAACCTAACTTTTTGGAACCTAACGTTTTTTAAACCTGCCGTTTTGGAACCTAACTTTGTGGGACCTAACGTTTTGGAACCTAACTTTGTGGAATCTAACGTTTTAGAACCTAACTTTTTGGAACCTAACGTTTTTTAAACCTGCCGTTTTGGAACCTAACTTTGTGGGACCTAACGTTTTGGAACCTAACTTTGTGGAACCTAACGTTTCAGAACCTAACTTTTTGGAACCTAACGTTTTTAAACCTGCCGTTTTGGAACCTAACTTTGTGGAACCTAATGTTTTAGAACCTAACTTTTTGAAACCTAATGTTTTGTAAACCTACCGTTTTAGAACCTAACTTTGTGGAACCTAACGTTTTCAAACCTAACTTTTTGGAATATAACTTTTTTTATAATCAGACATTTTAAAACTTAATTTTTGGTACCAAACCTTTTGAAACCTAACGTTTCGAGACTTCCGGGCCTGGGAAGTTAATATGACAAAATGATCAACGGATGGAATGTGCGGGAGTCAAAATGTCTACACGGATTGATTGTCCATGGGGCAAAAAGTACAAACGTTAAAAAACAAGCTCAAGTGTCAAAATCATCGTAGTCACAATATTTTAGAGACAAATGGTACACAACTCAAAATGCAAATACGCAAAAGAGTAATGATAATGCGATATTGACTAACATTCTCGAGACTAAATGAATAAACTGTCGAAATGTTCAATGTTCTACTTTGCAAACAGAGTCGGGAACTTAATTCTTTGGAACCTAACATTTTAGAACCTAACTTTTTGGAACCTAACGTTTTTTAAACCTGCCGTTTTGGAACCTAACTTTGTGGGACCTAACGTTTTGGAACCTAACTTTGTGGAATCTAACGTTTTAGAACCTAACTTTTTGGAACCTAACGTTTTTTAAACCTGCCGTTTTGGAACCTAACTTTGTGGGACCTAACGTTTTGGAACCTAACTTTGTGGAACCTAACGTTTCAGAACCTAACTTTTTGGAACCTAACGTTTTTAAACCTGCCGTTTTGGAACCTAACTTTGTGGAACCTAATGTTTTAGAACCTAACTTTTTGAAACCTAATGTTTTGTAAACCTACCGTTTTAGAACCTAACTTTGTGGAACCTAACGTTTTCAAACCTAACTTTTTGGAATATAACTTTTTTTATAATCAGACATTTTAAAACTTAATTTTTGGTACCAAACCTTTTGAAACCTAACGTTTCGAGACTTCCGGGCCTGGGAAGTTAATATGACAAAATGATCAACGGATGGAATGTGCGGGAGTCAAAATGTCTACACGGATTGATTGTCCATGGGGCAAAAAGTACAAACGTTAAAAAACAAGCTCAAGTGTCAAAATCATCGTAGTCACAATATTTTAGAGACAAATGGTACACAACTCAAAATGCAAATACGCAAAAGAGTAATGATAATGCGATATTGACTAACATTCTCGAGACTAAATGAATAAACTGTCGAAATGTTCAATGTTCTACTTTGCAAACAGAGTCGGGAACTTAATTCTTTGGAACCTAACATTTTAGAACCTAACTTTTTGGAACCTAACGTTTTTTAAACCTGCCGTTTTGGAACCTAACTTTGTGGGACCTAACGTTTTGGAACCTAACTTTGTGGAATCTAACGTTTTAGAACCTAACTTTTTGGAACCTAACGTTTTTTAAACCTGCCGTTTTGGAACCTAACTTTGTGGGACCTAACGTTTTGGAACCTAACTTTGTGGAACCTAACGTTTCAGAACCTAACTTTTTGGAACCTAACGTTTTTAAACCTGCCGTTTTGGAACCTAACTTTGTGGAACCTAATGTTTTAGAACCTAACTTTTTGAAACCTAACGTTTTTTAAACCTACCGTTTTAGAACCTAACTTTGTGGAACCTAACGTTTTCAAACCTAACTTTTTGGAATATAACTTTTTTTATAATCAGACATTTTAAAACTTAATTTTTGGTACCTAACCTTTTGAAACCTAACGTTTCGGGACTTCCGGGACTGGGAAGTCAATATGAAAAAATGTTCAAAGGATGGAATGTGCAGGGTTCAAAATGTCTACACGGATTGGCTGTCCATCGGGCAAAAAGTATGAACGTTCAAAATCAAGCTCAAGTGTCAAAATGTACACATCATCGTAGTCACAATATTTTAGATACAAATGGTACACAACTCAAAATGCAAATACGCAAAAGAGTAATGATAATGCGATATTGACTAACATTCTCGAGACTAAATGAATAAACTGTCGAAATGTTCAATGTTCTACTTTGCAAACAGAGTCGGGAACTTAATTCTTTGGAACCTAACATTTTAGAACCTAACTTTTTGGAACCTAACGTTTTTTAAACCTGCCGTTTTGGAACCTAACTTTGTGGGACCTAACGTTTTGGAACCTAACTTTGTGGAATCTAACGTTTTAGAACCTAACTTTTTGGAACCTAACGTTTTTTAAACCTGCCGTTTTGGAACCTAACTTTGTGGGACCTAACGTTTTGGAACCTAACTTTGTGGAACCTAACGTTTCAGAACCTAACTTTTTGGAACCTAACGTTTTTAAACCTGCCGTTTTGGAACCTAACTTTGTGGAACCTAATGTTTTAGAACCTAACTTTTTGAAACCTAACGTTTTTTAAACCTACCGTTTTAGAACCTAACTTTGTGGAACCTAACGTTTTCAAACCTAACTTTTTGGAATATAACTTTTTTTATAATCAGACATTTTAAAACTTAATTTTTGGTACCTAACCTTTTGAAACCTAACGTTTCGGGACTTCCGGGACTGGGAAGTCAATATGAAAAAATGTTCAAAGGATGGAATGTGCAGGGGTCAAAATGTCTACACGGATTGGCTGTCCATCGGGCAAAAAGTATGAACGTTCAAAATCAAGCTCAAGTGTCAAAATGTACACATCATCGTAGTCACAATATTTTAGATACAAATGGTACACAACTCAAAATGCAAATACGCAAAAGAGTAATGATAATGCGATATTGACTAACATTCTCGAGACTAAATGAATAAACTGTCGAAATGTTCAATGTTCTACTTTGCAAACAGAGTCGGGAACTTAATTCTTTGGAACCTAACATTTTAGAACCTAACTTTTTGGAACCTAACGTTTTTTAAACCTGCCGTTTTGGAACCTAACTTTGTGGGACCTAACGTTTTGGAACCTAACTTTGTGGAATCTAACGTTTTAGAACCTAACTTTTTGGAACCTAACGTTTTTTAAACCTGCCGTTTTGGAACCTAACTTTGTGGGACCTAACGTTTTGGAACCTAACTTTGTGGAACCTAACGTTTCAGAACCTAACTTTTTGGAACCTAACGTTTTTAAACCTGCCGTTTTGGAACCTAACTTTGTGGAACCTAATGTTTTAGAACCTAACTTTTTGAAACCTAATGTTTTGTAAACCTACCGTTTTAGAACCTAACTTTGTGGAACCTAACGTTTTCAAACCTAACTTTTTGGAATATAACTTTTTTTATAATCAGACATTTTAAAACTTAATTTTTGGTACCAAACCTTTTGAAACCTAACGTTTCGAGACTTCCGGGCCTGGGAAGTTAATATGACAAAATGATCAACGGATGGAATGTGCGGGAGTCAAAATGTCTACACGGATTGATTGTCCATGGGGCAAAAAGTACAAACGTTAAAAAACAAGCTCAAGTGTCAAAATCATCGTAGTCACAATATTTTAGAGACAAATGGTACACAACTCAAAATGCAAATACGCAAAAGAGTAATGATAATGCGATATTGACTAACATTCTCGAGACTAAATGAATAAACTGTCGAAATGTTCAATGTTCTACTTTGCAAACAGAGTCGGGAACTTAATTCTTTGGAACCTAACATTTTAGAACCTAACTTTTTGGAACCTAACGTTTTTTAAACCTGCCGTTTTGGAACCTAACTTTGTGGGACCTAACGTTTTGGAACCTAACTTTGTGGAATCTAACGTTTTAGAACCTAACTTTTTGGAACCTAACGTTTTTTAAACCTGCCGTTTTGGAACCTAACTTTGTGGGACCTAACGTTTTGGAACCTAACTTTGTGGAACCTAACGTTTCAGAACCTAACTTTTTGGAACCTAACGTTTTTAAACCTGCCGTTTTGGAACCTAACTTTGTGGAACCTAATGTTTTAGAACCTAACTTTTTGAAACCTAACGTTTTTTAAACCTACCGTTTTAGAACCTAACTTTGTGGAACCTAACGTTTTCAAACCTAACTTTTTGGAATATAACTTTTTTTATAATCAGACATTTTAAAACTTAATTTTTGGTACCTAACCTTTTGAAACCTAACGTTTCGGGACTTCCGGGACTGGGAAGTCAATATGAAAAAATGTTCAAAGGATGGAATGTGCAGGGGTCAAAATGTCTACACGGATTGGCTGTCCATCGGGCAAAAAGTATGAACGTTCAAAATCAAGCTCAAGTGTCAAAATGTACACATCATCGTAGTCACAATATTTTAGATACAAATGGTACACAACTCAAAATGCAAATACGCAAAAGAGTAATGATAATGCGATATTGACTAACATTCTCGAGACTAAATGAATAAACTGTCGAAATGTTCAATGTTCTACTTTGCAAACAGAGTCGGGAACTTAATTCTTTGGAACCTAACATTTTAGAACCTAACTTTTTGGAACCTAACGTTTTTTAAACCTGCCGTTTTGGAACCTAACTTTGTGGGACCTAACGTTTTGGAACCTAACTTTGTGGAATCTAACGTTTTAGAACCTAACTTTTTGGAACCTAACGTTTTTTAAACCTGCCGTTTTGGAACCTAACTTTGTGGGACCTAACGTTTTGGAACCTAACTTTGTGGAACCTAACGTTTCAGAACCTAACTTTTTGGAACCTAACGTTTTTAAACCTGCCGTTTTGGAACCTAACTTTGTGGAACCTAATGTTTTAGAACCTAACTTTTTGAAACCTAATGTTTTGTAAACCTACCGTTTTAGAACCTAACTTTGTGGAACCTAACGTTTTCAAACCTAACTTTTTGGAATATAACTTTTTTTATAATCAGACATTTTAAAACTTAATTTTTGGTACCAAACCTTTTGAAACCTAACGTTTCGAGACTTCCGGGCCTGGGAAGTTAATATGACAAAATGATCAACGGATGGAATGTGCGGGAGTCAAAATGTCTACACGGATTGATTGTCCATGGGGCAAAAAGTACAAACGTTAAAAAACAAGCTCAAGTGTCAAAATCATCGTAGTCACAATATTTTAGAGACAAATGGTACACAACTCAAAATGCAAATACGCAAAAGAGTAATGATAATGCGATATTGACTAACATTCTCGAGACTAAATGAATAAACTGTCGAAATGTTCAATGTTCTACTTTGCAAACAGAGTCGGGAACTTAATTCTTTGGAACCTAACATTTTAGAACCTAACTTTTTGGAACCTAACGTTTTTTAAACCTGCCGTTTTGGAACCTAACTTTGTGGGACCTAACGTTTTGGAACCTAACTTTGTGGAATCTAACGTTTTAGAACCTAACTTTTTGGAACCTAACGTTTTTTAAACCTGCCGTTTTGGAACCTAACTTTGTGGGACCTAACGTTTTGGAACCTAACTTTGTGGAACCTAACGTTTCAGAACCTAACTTTTTGGAACCTAACGTTTTTAAACCTGCCGTTTTGGAACCTAACTTTGTGGAACCTAATGTTTTAGAACCTAACTTTTTGAAACCTAACGTTTTTTAAACCTACCGTTTTAGAACCTAACTTTGTGGAACCTAACGTTTTCAAACCTAACTTTTTGGAATATAACTTTTTTTATAATCAGACATTTTAAAACTTAATTTTTGGTACCTAACCTTTTGAAACCTAACGTTTCGGGACTTCCGGGACTGGGAAGTCAATATGAAAAAATGTTCAAAGGATGGAATGTGCAGGGGTCAAAATGTCTACACGGATTGGCTGTCCATGGGGCAAAAAGTATGAACGTTCAAAATCAAGCTCAAGTGTCAAAATGTACACATCATCGTAGTCACAATATTTTAGATACAAATGGTACACAACTCAAAATGCAAATACGCAAAAGAGTAATGATAATGCGATATTGACTAACATTCTCGAGACTAAATGAATAAACTGTCGAAATGTTCAATGTTCTACTTTGCAAACAGAGTCGGGAACTTAATTCTTTGGAACCTAACATTTTAGAACCTAACTTTTTGGAACCTAACGTTTTTTAAACCTGCCGTTTTGGAACCTAACTTTGTGGGACCTAACGTTTTGGAACCTAACTTTGTGGAATCTAACGTTTTAGAACCTAACTTTTTGGAACCTAACGTTTTTTAAACCTGCCGTTTTGGAACCTAACTTTGTGGGACCTAACGTTTTGGAACCTAACTTTGTGGAACCTAACGTTTCAGAACCTAACTTTTTGGAACCTAACGTTTTTAAACCTGCCGTTTTGGAACCTAACTTTGTGGAACCTAATGTTTTAGAACCTAACTTTTTGAAACCTAATGTTTTGTAAACCTACCGTTTTAGAACCTAACTTTGTGGAACCTAACGTTTTCAAACCTAACTTTTTGGAATATAACTTTTTTTATAATCAGACATTTTAAAACTTAATTTTTGGTACCAAACCTTTTGAAACCTAACGTTTCGAGACTTCCGGGCCTGGGAAGTTAATATGACAAAATGATCAACGGATGGAATGTGCGGGAGTCAAAATGTCTACACGGATTGATTGTCCATGGGGCAAAAAGTACAAACGTTAAAAAACAAGCTCAAGTGTCAAAATCATCGTAGTCACAATATTTTAGAGACAAATGGTACACAACTCAAAATGCAAATACGCAAAAGAGTAATGATAATGCGATATTGACTAACATTCTCGAGACTAAATGAATAAACTGTCGAAATGTTCAATGTTCTACTTTGCAAACAGAGTCGGGAACTTAATTCTTTGGAACCTAACATTTTAGAACCTAACTTTTTGGAACCTAACGTTTTTTAAACCTGCCGTTTTGGAACCTAACTTTGTGGGACCTAACGTTTTGGAACCTAACTTTGTGGAATCTAACGTTTTAGAACCTAACTTTTTGGAACCTAACGTTTTTTAAACCTGCCGTTTTGGAACCTAACTTTGTGGGACCTAACGTTTTGGAACCTAACTTTGTGGAACCTAACGTTTCAGAACCTAACTTTTTGGAACCTAACGTTTTTAAACCTGCCGTTTTGGAACCTAACTTTGTGGAACCTAATGTTTTAGAACCTAACTTTTTGAAACCTAATGTTTTGTAAACCTACCGTTTTAGAACCTAACTTTGTGGAACCTAACGTTTTCAAACCTAACTTTTTGGAATATAACTTTTTTTATAATCAGACATTTTAAAACTTAATTTTTGGTACCAAACCTTTTGAAACCTAACGTTTCGAGACTTCCGGGCCTGGGAAGTTAATATGACAAAATGATCAACGGATGGAATGTGCGGGAGTCAAAATGTCTACACGGATTGATTGTCCATGGGGCAAAAAGTACAAACGTTAAAAAACAAGCTCAAGTGTCAAAATCATCGTAGTCACAATATTTTAGAGACAAATGGTACACAACTCAAAATGCAAATACGCAAAAGAGTAATGATAATGCGATATTGACTAACATTCTCGAGACTAAATGAATAAACTGTCGAAATGTTCAATGTTCTACTTTGCAAACAGAGTCGGGAACTTAATTCTTTGGAACCTAACATTTTAGAACCTAACTTTTTGGAACCTAACGTTTTTTAAACCTGCCGTTTTGGAACCTAACTTTGTGGGACCTAACGTTTTGGAACCTAACTTTGTGGAATCTAACGTTTTAGAACCTAACTTTTTGGAACCTAACGTTTTTTAAACCTGCCGTTTTGGAACCTAACTTTGTGGGACCTAACGTTTTGGAACCTAACTTTGTGGAACCTAACGTTTCAGAACCTAACTTTTTGGAACCTAACGTTTTTAAACCTGCCGTTTTGGAACCTAACTTTGTGGAACCTAATGTTTTAGAACCTAACTTTTTGAAACCTAACGTTTTTTAAACCTACCGTTTTAGAACCTAACTTTGTGGAACCTAACGTTTTCAAACCTAACTTTTTGGAATATAACTTTTTTTATAATCAGACATTTTAAAACTTAATTTTTGGTACCTAACCTTTTGAAACCTAACGTTTCGGGACTTCCGGGACTGGGAAGTCAATATGAAAAAATGTTCAAAGGATGGAATGTGCAGGGTTCAAAATGTCTACACGGATTGGCTGTCCATCGGGCAAAAAGTATGAACGTTCAAAATCAAGCTCAAGTGTCAAAATGTACACATCATCGTAGTCACAATATTTTAGATACAAATGGTACACAACTCAAAATGCAAATACGCAAAAGAGTAATGATAATGCGATATTGACTAACATTCTCGAGACTAAATGAATAAACTGTCGAAATGTTCAATGTTCTACTTTGCAAACAGAGTCGGGAACTTAATTCTTTGGAACCTAACATTTTAGAACCTAACTTTTTGGAACCTAACGTTTTTTAAACCTGCCGTTTTGGAACCTAACTTTGTGGGACCTAACGTTTTGGAACCTAACTTTGTGGAATCTAACGTTTTAGAACCTAACTTTTTGGAACCTAACGTTTTTTAAACCTGCCGTTTTGGAACCTAACTTTGTGGGACCTAACGTTTTGGAACCTAACTTTGTGGAACCTAACGTTTCAGAACCTAACTTTTTGGAACCTAACGTTTTTAAACCTGCCGTTTTGGAACCTAACTTTGTGGAACCTAATGTTTTAGAACCTAACTTTTTGAAACCTAACGTTTTTTAAACCTACCGTTTTAGAACCTAACTTTGTGGAACCTAACGTTTTCAAACCTAACTTTTTGGAATATAACTTTTTTTATAATCAGACATTTTAAAACTTAATTTTTGGTACCTAACCTTTTGAAACCTAACGTTTCGGGACTTCCGGGACTGGGAAGTCAATATGAAAAAATGTTCAAAGGATGGAATGTGCAGGGGTCAAAATGTCTACACGGATTGGCTGTCCATCGGGCAAAAAGTATGAACGTTCAAAATCAAGCTCAAGTGTCAAAATGTACACATCATCGTAGTCACAATATTTTAGATACAAATGGTACACAACTCAAAATGCAAATACGCAAAAGAGTAATGATAATGCGATATTGACTAACATTCTCGAGACTAAATGAATAAACTGTCGAAATGTTCAATGTTCTACTTTGCAAACAGAGTCGGGAACTTAATTCTTTGGAACCTAACATTTTAGAACCTAACTTTTTGGAACCTAACGTTTTTTAAACCTGCCGTTTTGGAACCTAACTTTGTGGGACCTAACGTTTTGGAACCTAACTTTGTGGAATCTAACGTTTTAGAACCTAACTTTTTGGAACCTAACGTTTTTTAAACCTGCCGTTTTGGAACCTAACTTTGTGGGACCTAACGTTTTGGAACCTAACTTTGTGGAACCTAACGTTTCAGAACCTAACTTTTTGGAACCTAACGTTTTTAAACCTGCCGTTTTGGAACCTAACTTTGTGGAACCTAATGTTTTAGAACCTAACTTTTTGAAACCTAATGTTTTGTAAACCTACCGTTTTAGAACCTAACTTTGTGGAACCTAACGTTTTCAAACCTAACTTTTTGGAATATAACTTTTTTTATAATCAGACATTTTAAAACTTAATTTTTGGTACCAAACCTTTTGAAACCTAACGTTTCGAGACTTCCGGGCCTGGGAAGTTAATATGACAAAATGATCAACGGATGGAATGTGCGGGAGTCAAAATGTCTACACGGATTGATTGTCCATGGGGCAAAAAGTACAAACGTTAAAAAACAAGCTCAAGTGTCAAAATCATCGTAGTCACAATATTTTAGAGACAAATGGTACACAACTCAAAATGCAAATACGCAAAAGAGTAATGATAATGCGATATTGACTAACATTCTCGAGACTAAATGAATAAACTGTCGAAATGTTCAATGTTCTACTTTGCAAACAGAGTCGGGAACTTAATTCTTTGGAACCTAACATTTTAGAACCTAACTTTTTGGAACCTAACGTTTTTTAAACCTGCCGTTTTGGAACCTAACTTTGTGGGACCTAACGTTTTGGAACCTAACTTTGTGGAATCTAACGTTTTAGAACCTAACTTTTTGGAACCTAACGTTTTTTAAACCTGCCGTTTTGGAACCTAACTTTGTGGGACCTAACGTTTTGGAACCTAACTTTGTGGAACCTAACGTTTCAGAACCTAACTTTTTGGAACCTAACGTTTTTAAACCTGCCGTTTTGGAACCTAACTTTGTGGAACCTAATGTTTTAGAACCTAACTTTTTGAAACCTAACGTTTTTTAAACCTACCGTTTTAGAACCTAACTTTGTGGAACCTAACGTTTTCAAACCTAACTTTTTGGAATATAACTTTTTTTATAATCAGACATTTTAAAACTTAATTTTTGGTACCAAACCTTTTGAAACCTAACGTTTCGAGACTTCCGGGCCTGGGAAGTTAATATGACAAAATGATCAACGGATGGAATGTGCGGGAGTCAAAATGTCTACACGGATTGATTGTCCATGGGGCAAAAAGTACAAACGTTAAAAAACAAGCTCAAGTGTCAAAATCATCGTAGTCACAATATTTTAGAGACAAATGGTACACAACTCAAAATGCAAATACGCAAAAGAGTAATGATAATGCGATATTGACTATCATTCTCGAGACTAAATGAATAAACTGTCGAAATGTTCAATGTTCTACTTTGCAAACAGAGTCGGGAACTTAATTCTTTGGAACCTAACATTTTAGAACCTAACTTTTTGGAACCTAACGTTTTTAAACCTGCCGTTTTGGAACCTAACTTTGTGGAACCTATCGTTTTAGAACCTAACTTTTTGAAACCTAACGTTTTTAAACCTGCCGTTTTAGAACCTATCTTTGTGGAACCTAACGTTTTGGAACCTCACTTTGTGGGACCTAAGTTTTAGAACATAACTTTGTGGAACCTAACGTTTTGGAACCTAACGTTTTTAAACCTGCCGTTTTGGAACCTAACTTTGTGGAACCTATCGTTTTAGAACCTAACTTTTTGAAACCTAACGTTTTTAAACCTGCCGTTTTAGGACCTATCTTTGTGGAACCTAACGTTTTGGAACCTCACTTTGTGGGACCTAAGTTTTAGAACATAACTTTGTGGAACCTAACGTTTTAGAACCTAACTTTGTGGAACCTAACGTTTTCAAACCTAACTTTTTGGAACATAACTTTTTTATAATCAGACATTTTAAAACTTAATTTTTGGTACCAAACCTTTTGAAACCTAACGTTTCGGGACATCCGGGACTGGGAAGTCAATATGAAAAAATGTTCAACGGATGGAATGTGCAGGGGTCAAAATGTCTACACGGATTGGCTGTCTATGGGGCAAAAAGTAAGAACGTTCAAAATCAAGCTCAAGTGTCAAAATCATCGTAGTCACAATATTTTAGAGACAAATGGTACACAACTCAAAATGCAAATACGCAAAAGAGTAATGATAATGCGATATTGACTATCATTCTCGAGACTAAATGAATAAACTGTCGAAATGTTCAATGTTCTACTTTGCAAACAGAGTCGGGAACTTAATTCTTTGGAACCTAACATTTTAGAACCTAACTTTTTGGAACCTAACGTTTTTTAAACCTGCCGTTTTGGAACCTAACTTTGTGGGACCTAACGTTTTGGAACCTAACTTTGTGGAATCTAACGTTTTAGAACCTAACTTTTTGGAACCTAACGTTTTTTAAACCTGCCGTTTTGGAACCTAACTTTGTGGGACCTAACGTTTTGGAACCTAACTTTGTGGAACCTAACGTTTCAGAACCTAACTTTTTGGAACCTAACGTTTTTAAACCTGCCGTTTTGGAACCTAACTTTGTGGAACCTAATGTTTTAGAACCTAACTTTTTGAAACCTAACGTTTTTTAAACCTACCGTTTTAGAACCTAACTTTGTGGAACCTAACGTTTTCAAACCTAACTTTTTGGAATATAACTTTTTTTATAATCAGACATTTTAAAACTTAATTTTTGGTACCTAACCTTTTGAAACCTAACGTTTCGGGACTTCCGGGACTGGGAAGTCAATATGAAAAAATGTTCAAAGGATGGAATGTGCAGGGGTCAAAATGTCTACACGGATTGGCTGTCCATCGGGCAAAAAGTATGAACGTTCAAAATCAAGCTCAAGTGTCAAAATGTACACATCATCGTAGTCACAATATTTTAGATACAAATGGTACACAACTCAAAATGCAAATACGCAAAAGAGTAATGATAATGCGATATTGACTAACATTCTCGAGACTAAATGAATAAACTGTCGAAATGTTCAATGTTCTACTTTGCAAACAGAGTCGGGAACTTAATTCTTTGGAACCTAACATTTTAGAACCTAACTTTTTGGAACCTAACGTTTTTTAAACCTGCCGTTTTGGAACCTAACTTTGTGGGACCTAACGTTTTGGAACCTAACTTTGTGGAATCTAACGTTTTAGAACCTAACTTTTTGGAACCTAACGTTTTTTAAACCTGCCGTTTTGGAACCTAACTTTGTGGGACCTAACGTTTTGGAACCTAACTTTGTGGAACCTAACGTTTCAGAACCTAACTTTTTGGAACCTAACGTTTTTAAACCTGCCGTTTTGGAACCTAACTTTGTGGAACCTAATGTTTTAGAACCTAACTTTTTGAAACCTAATGTTTTGTAAACCTACCGTTTTAGAACCTAACTTTGTGGAACCTAACGTTTTCAAACCTAACTTTTTGGAATATAACTTTTTTTATAATCAGACATTTTAAAACTTAATTTTTGGTACCAAACCTTTTGAAACCTAACGTTTCGAGACTTCCGGGCCTGGGAAGTTAATATGACAAAATGATCAACGGATGGAATGTGCGGGAGTCAAAATGTCTACACGGATTGATTGTCCATGGGGCAAAAAGTACAAACGTTAAAAAACAAGCTCAAGTGTCAAAATCATCGTAGTCACAATATTTTAGAGACAAATGGTACACAACTCAAAATGCAAATACGCAAAAGAGTAATGATAATGCGATATTGACTAACATTCTCGAGACTAAATGAATAAACTGTCGAAATGTTCAATGTTCTACTTTGCAAACAGAGTCGGGAACTTAATTCTTTGGAACCTAACATTTTAGAACCTAACTTTTTGGAACCTAACGTTTTTTAAACCTGCCGTTTTGGAACCTAACTTTGTGGGACCTAACGTTTTGGAACCTAACTTTGTGGAATCTAACGTTTTAGAACCTAACTTTTTGGAACCTAACGTTTTTTAAACCTGCCGTTTTGGAACCTAACTTTGTGGGACCTAACGTTTTGGAACCTAACTTTGTGGAACCTAACGTTTCAGAACCTAACTTTTTGGAACCTAACGTTTTTAAACCTGCCGTTTTGGAACCTAACTTTGTGGAACCTAATGTTTTAGAACCTAACTTTTTGAAACCTAACGTTTTTTAAACCTACCGTTTTAGAACCTAACTTTGTGGAACCTAACGTTTTCAAACCTAACTTTTTGGAATATAACTTTTTTTATAATCAGACATTTTAAAACTTAATTTTTGGTACCTAACCTTTTGAAACCTAACGTTTCGGGACTTCCGGGACTGGGAAGTCAATATGAAAAAATGTTCAAAGGATGGAATGTGCAGGGGTCAAAATGTCTACACGGATTGGCTGTCCATCGGGCAAAAAGTATGAACGTTCAAAATCAAGCTCAAGTGTCAAAATGTACACATCATCGTAGTCACAATATTTTAGATACAAATGGTACACAACTCAAAATGCAAATACGCAAAAGAGTAATGATAATGCGATATTGACTAACATTCTCGAGACTAAATGAATAAACTGTCGAAATGTTCAATGTTCTACTTTGCAAACAGAGTCGGGAACTTAATTCTTTGGAACCTAACATTTTAGAACCTAACTTTTTGGAACCTAACGTTTTTTAAACCTGCCGTTTTGGAACCTAACTTTGTGGGACCTAACGTTTTGGAACCTAACTTTGTGGAATCTAACGTTTTAGAACCTAACTTTTTGGAACCTAACGTTTTTTAAACCTGCCGTTTTGGAACCTAACTTTGTGGGACCTAACGTTTTGGAACCTAACTTTGTGGAACCTAACGTTTCAGAACCTAACTTTTTGGAACCTAACGTTTTTAAACCTGCCGTTTTGGAACCTAACTTTGTGGAACCTAATGTTTTAGAACCTAACTTTTTGAAACCTAATGTTTTGTAAACCTACCGTTTTAGAACCTAACTTTGTGGAACCTAACGTTTTCAAACCTAACTTTTTGGAATATAACTTTTTTTATAATCAGACATTTTAAAACTTAATTTTTGGTACCAAACCTTTTGAAACCTAACGTTTCGAGACTTCCGGGCCTGGGAAGTTAATATGACAAAATGATCAACGGATGGAATGTGCGGGAGTCAAAATGTCTACACGGATTGATTGTCCATGGGGCAAAAAGTACAAACGTTAAAAAACAAGCTCAAGTGTCAAAATCATCGTAGTCACAATATTTTAGAGACAAATGGTACACAACTCAAAATGCAAATACGCAAAAGAGTAATGATAATGCGATATTGACTAACATTCTCGAGACTAAATGAATAAACTGTCGAAATGTTCAATGTTCTACTTTGCAAACAGAGTCGGGAACTTAATTCTTTGGAACCTAACATTTTAGAACCTAACTTTTTGGAACCTAACGTTTTTTAAACCTGCCGTTTTGGAACCTAACTTTGTGGGACCTAACGTTTTGGAACCTAACTTTGTGGAATCTAACGTTTTAGAACCTAACTTTTTGGAACCTAACGTTTTTTAAACCTGCCGTTTTGGAACCTAACTTTGTGGGACCTAACGTTTTGGAACCTAACTTTGTGGAACCTAACGTTTCAGAACCTAACTTTTTGGAACCTAACGTTTTTAAACCTGCCGTTTTGGAACCTAACTTTGTGGAACCTAATGTTTTAGAACCTAACTTTTTGAAACCTAACGTTTTTTAAACCTACCGTTTTAGAACCTAACTTTGTGGAACCTAACGTTTTCAAACCTAACTTTTTGGAATATAACTTTTTTTATAATCAGACATTTTAAAACTTAATTTTTGGTACCTAACCTTTTGAAACCTAACGTTTCGGGACTTCCGGGACTGGGAAGTCAATATGAAAAAATGTTCAAAGGATGGAATGTGCAGGGGTCAAAATGTCTACACGGATTGGCTGTCCATGGGGCAAAAAGTATGAACGTTCAAAATCAAGCTCAAGTGTCAAAATGTACACATCATCGTAGTCACAATATTTTAGATACAAATGGTACACAACTCAAAATGCAAATACGCAAAAGAGTAATGATAATGCGATATTGACTAACATTCTCGAGACTAAATGAATAAACTGTCGAAATGTTCAATGTTCTACTTTGCAAACAGAGTCGGGAACTTAATTCTTTGGAACCTAACATTTTAGAACCTAACTTTTTGGAACCTAACGTTTTTTAAACCTGCCGTTTTGGAACCTAACTTTGTGGGACCTAACGTTTTGGAACCTAACTTTGTGGAATCTAACGTTTTAGAACCTAACTTTTTGGAACCTAACGTTTTTTAAACCTGCCGTTTTGGAACCTAACTTTGTGGGACCTAACGTTTTGGAACCTAACTTTGTGGAACCTAACGTTTCAGAACCTAACTTTTTGGAACCTAACGTTTTTAAACCTGCCGTTTTGGAACCTAACTTTGTGGAACCTAATGTTTTAGAACCTAACTTTTTGAAACCTAATGTTTTGTAAACCTACCGTTTTAGAACCTAACTTTGTGGAACCTAACGTTTTCAAACCTAACTTTTTGGAATATAACTTTTTTTATAATCAGACATTTTAAAACTTAATTTTTGGTACCAAACCTTTTGAAACCTAACGTTTCGAGACTTCCGGGCCTGGGAAGTTAATATGACAAAATGATCAACGGATGGAATGTGCGGGAGTCAAAATGTCTACACGGATTGATTGTCCATGGGGCAAAAAGTACAAACGTTAAAAAACAAGCTCAAGTGTCAAAATCATCGTAGTCACAATATTTTAGAGACAAATGGTACACAACTCAAAATGCAAATACGCAAAAGAGTAATGATAATGCGATATTGACTAACATTCTCGAGACTAAATGAATAAACTGTCGAAATGTTCAATGTTCTACTTTGCAAACAGAGTCGGGAACTTAATTCTTTGGAACCTAACATTTTAGAACCTAACTTTTTGGAACCTAACGTTTTTTAAACCTGCCGTTTTGGAACCTAACTTTGTGGGACCTAACGTTTTGGAACCTAACTTTGTGGAATCTAACGTTTTAGAACCTAACTTTTTGGAACCTAACGTTTTTTAAACCTGCCGTTTTGGAACCTAACTTTGTGGGACCTAACGTTTTGGAACCTAACTTTGTGGAACCTAACGTTTCAGAACCTAACTTTTTGGAACCTAACGTTTTTAAACCTGCCGTTTTGGAACCTAACTTTGTGGAACCTAATGTTTTAGAACCTAACTTTTTGAAACCTAACGTTTTTTAAACCTACCGTTTTAGAACCTAACTTTGTGGAACCTAACGTTTTCAAACCTAACTTTTTGGAATATAACTTTTTTTATAATCAGACATTTTAAAACTTAATTTTTGGTACCTAACCTTTTGAAACCTAACGTTTCGGGACTTCCGGGACTGGGAAGTCAATATGAAAAAATGTTCAAAGGATGGAATGTGCAGGGGTCAAAATGTCTACACGGATTGGCTGTCCATGGGGCAAAAAGTATGAACGTTCAAAATCAAGCTCAAGTGTCAAAATGTACACATCATCGTAGTCACAATATTTTAGATACAAATGGTACACAACTCAAAATGCAAATACGCAAAAGAGTAATGATAATGCGATATTGACTAACATTCTCGAGACTAAATGAATAAACTGTCGAAATGTTCAATGTTCTACTTTGCAAACAGAGTCGGGAACTTAATTCTTTGGAACCTAACATTTTAGAACCTAACTTTTTGGAACCTAACGTTTTTTAAACCTGCCGTTTTGGAACCTAACTTTGTGGGACCTAACGTTTTGGAACCTAACTTTGTGGAATCTAACGTTTTAGAACCTAACTTTTTGGAACCTAACGTTTTTTAAACCTGCCGTTTTGGAACCTAACTTTGTGGGACCTAACGTTTTGGAACCTAACTTTGTGGAACCTAACGTTTCAGAACCTAACTTTTTGGAACCTAACGTTTTTAAACCTGCCGTTTTGGAACCTAACTTTGTGGAACCTAATGTTTTAGAACCTAACTTTTTGAAACCTAATGTTTTGTAAACCTACCGTTTTAGAACCTAACTTTGTGGAACCTAACGTTTTCAAACCTAACTTTTTGGAATATAACTTTTTTTATAATCAGACATTTTAAAACTTAATTTTTGGTACCAAACCTTTTGAAACCTAACGTTTCGAGACTTCCGGGCCTGGGAAGTTAATATGACAAAATGATCAACGGATGGAATGTGCGGGAGTCAAAATGTCTACACGGATTGATTGTCCATGGGGCAAAAAGTACAAACGTTAAAAAACAAGCTCAAGTGTCAAAATCATCGTAGTCACAATATTTTAGAGACAAATGGTACACAACTCAAAATGCAAATACGCAAAAGAGTAATGATAATGCGATATTGACTAACATTCTCGAGACTAAATGAATAAACTGTCGAAATGTTCAATGTTCTACTTTGCAAACAGAGTCGGGAACTTAATTCTTTGGAACCTAACATTTTAGAACCTAACTTTTTGGAACCTAACGTTTTTTAAACCTGCCGTTTTGGAACCTAACTTTGTGGGACCTAACGTTTTGGAACCTAACTTTGTGGAATCTAACGTTTTAGAACCTAACTTTTTGGAACCTAACGTTTTTTAAACCTGCCGTTTTGGAACCTAACTTTGTGGGACCTAACGTTTTGGAACCTAACTTTGTGGAACCTAACGTTTCAGAACCTAACTTTTTGGAACCTAACGTTTTTAAACCTGCCGTTTTGGAACCTAACTTTGTGGAACCTAATGTTTTAGAACCTAACTTTTTGAAACCTAACGTTTTTTAAACCTACCGTTTTAGAACCTAACTTTGTGGAACCTAACGTTTTCAAACCTAACTTTTTGGAATATAACTTTTTTTATAATCAGACATTTTAAAACTTAATTTTTGGTACCAAACCTTTTGAAACCTAACGTTTCGAGACTTCCGGGCCTGGGAAGTTAATATGACAAAATGATCAACGGATGGAATGTGCGGGAGTCAAAATGTCTACACGGATTGATTGTCCATGGGGCAAAAAGTACAAACGTTAAAAAACAAGCTCAAGTGTCAAAATCATCGTAGTCACAATATTTTAGAGACAAATGGTACACAACTCAAAATGCAAATACGCAAAAGAGTAATGATAATGCGATATTGACTATCATTCTCGAGACTAAATGAATAAACTGTCGAAATGTTCAATGTTCTACTTTGCAAACAGAGTCGGGAACTTAATTCTTTGGAACCTAACATTTTAGAACCTAACTTTTTGGAACCTAACGTTTTTAAACCTGCCGTTTTGGAACCTAACTTTGTGGAACCTATCGTTTTAGAACCTAACTTTTTGAAACCTAACGTTTTTAAACCTGCCGTTTTAGAACCTATCTTTGTGGAACCTAACGTTTTGGAACCTCACTTTGTGGGACCTAAGTTTTAGAACATAACTTTGTGGAACCTAACGTTTTGGAACCTAACGTTTTTAAACCTGCCGTTTTGGAACCTAACTTTGTGGAACCTATCGTTTTAGAACCTAACTTTTTGAAACCTAACGTTTTTAAACCTGCCGTTTTAGGACCTATCTTTGTGGAACCTAACGTTTTGGAACCTCACTTTGTGGGACCTAAGTTTTAGAACATAACTTTGTGGAACCTAACGTTTTAGAACCTAACTTTGTGGAACCTAACGTTTTCAAACCTAACTTTTTGGAACATAACTTTTTTATAATCAGACATTTTAAAACTTAATTTTTGGTACCAAACCTTTTGAAACCTAACGTTTCGGGACATCCGGGACTGGGAAGTCAATATGAAAAAATGTTCAACGGATGGAATGTGCAGGGGTCAAAATGTCTACACGGATTGGCTGTCTATGGGGCAAAAAGTAAGAACGTTCAAAATCAAGCTCAAGTGTCAAAATCATCGTAGTCACAATATTTTAGAGACAAATGGTACACAACTCAAAATGCAAATACGCAAAAGAGTAATGATAATGCGATATTGACTATCATTCTCGAGACTAAATGAATAAACTGTCGAAATGTTCAATGTTCTACTTTGCAAACAGAGTCGGGAACTTAATTCTTTGGAACCTAACATTTTAGAACCTAACTTTTTGGAACCTAACGTTTTTTAAACCTGCCGTTTTGGAACCTAACTTTGTGGGACCTAACGTTTTGGAACCTAACTTTGTGGAATCTAACGTTTTAGAACCTAACTTTTTGGAACCTAACGTTTTTTAAACCTGCCGTTTTGGAACCTAACTTTGTGGGACCTAACGTTTTGGAACCTAACTTTGTGGAACCTAACGTTTCAGAACCTAACTTTTTGGAACCTAACGTTTTTAAACCTGCCGTTTTGGAACCTAACTTTGTGGAACCTAATGTTTTAGAACCTAACTTTTTGAAACCTAACGTTTTTTAAACCTACCGTTTTAGAACCTAACTTTGTGGAACCTAACGTTTTCAAACCTAACTTTTTGGAATATAACTTTTTTTATAATCAGACATTTTAAAACTTAATTTTTGGTACCTAACCTTTTGAAACCTAACGTTTCGGGACTTCCGGGACTGGGAAGTCAATATGAAAAAATGTTCAAAGGATGGAATGTGCAGGGGTCAAAATGTCTACACGGATTGGCTGTCCATCGGGCAAAAAGTATGAACGTTCAAAATCAAGCTCAAGTGTCAAAATGTACACATCATCGTAGTCACAATATTTTAGATACAAATGGTACACAACTCAAAATGCAAATACGCAAAAGAGTAATGATAATGCGATATTGACTAACATTCTCGAGACTAAATGAATAAACTGTCGAAATGTTCAATGTTCTACTTTGCAAACAGAGTCGGGAACTTAATTCTTTGGAACCTAACATTTTAGAACCTAACTTTTTGGAACCTAACGTTTTTTAAACCTGCCGTTTTGGAACCTAACTTTGTGGGACCTAACGTTTTGGAACCTAACTTTGTGGAATCTAACGTTTTAGAACCTAACTTTTTGGAACCTAACGTTTTTTAAACCTGCCGTTTTGGAACCTAACTTTGTGGGACCTAACGTTTTGGAACCTAACTTTGTGGAACCTAACGTTTCAGAACCTAACTTTTTGGAACCTAACGTTTTTAAACCTGCCGTTTTGGAACCTAACTTTGTGGAACCTAATGTTTTAGAACCTAACTTTTTGAAACCTAATGTTTTGTAAACCTACCGTTTTAGAACCTAACTTTGTGGAACCTAACGTTTTCAAACCTAACTTTTTGGAATATAACTTTTTTTATAATCAGACATTTTAAAACTTAATTTTTGGTACCAAACCTTTTGAAACCTAACGTTTCGAGACTTCCGGGCCTGGGAAGTTAATATGACAAAATGATCAACGGATGGAATGTGCGGGAGTCAAAATGTCTACACGGATTGATTGTCCATGGGGCAAAAAGTACAAACGTTAAAAAACAAGCTCAAGTGTCAAAATCATCGTAGTCACAATATTTTAGAGACAAATGGTACACAACTCAAAATGCAAATACGCAAAAGAGTAATGATAATGCGATATTGACTAACATTCTCGAGACTAAATGAATAAACTGTCGAAATGTTCAATGTTCTACTTTGCAAACAGAGTCGGGAACTTAATTCTTTGGAACCTAACATTTTAGAACCTAACTTTTTGGAACCTAACGTTTTTTAAACCTGCCGTTTTGGAACCTAACTTTGTGGGACCTAACGTTTTGGAACCTAACTTTGTGGAATCTAACGTTTTAGAACCTAACTTTTTGGAACCTAACGTTTTTTAAACCTGCCGTTTTGGAACCTAACTTTGTGGGACCTAACGTTTTGGAACCTAACTTTGTGGAACCTAACGTTTCAGAACCTAACTTTTTGGAACCTAACGTTTTTAAACCTGCCGTTTTGGAACCTAACTTTGTGGAACCTAATGTTTTAGAACCTAACTTTTTGAAACCTAACGTTTTTTAAACCTACCGTTTTAGAACCTAACTTTGTGGAACCTAACGTTTTCAAACCTAACTTTTTGGAATATAACTTTTTTTATAATCAGACATTTTAAAACTTAATTTTTGGTACCTAACCTTTTGAAACCTAACGTTTCGGGACTTCCGGGACTGGGAAGTCAATATGAAAAAATGTTCAAAGGATGGAATGTGCAGGGGTCAAAATGTCTACACGGATTGGCTGTCCATCGGGCAAAAAGTATGAACGTTCAAAATCAAGCTCAAGTGTCAAAATGTACACATCATCGTAGTCACAATATTTTAGATACAAATGGTACACAACTCAAAATGCAAATACGCAAAAGAGTAATGATAATGCGATATTGACTAACATTCTCGAGACTAAATGAATAAACTGTCGAAATGTTCAATGTTCTACTTTGCAAACAGAGTCGGGAACTTAATTCTTTGGAACCTAACATTTTAGAACCTAACTTTTTGGAACCTAACGTTTTTTAAACCTGCCGTTTTGGAACCTAACTTTGTGGGACCTAACGTTTTGGAACCTAACTTTGTGGAATCTAACGTTTTAGAACCTAACTTTTTGGAACCTAACGTTTTTTAAACCTGCCGTTTTGGAACCTAACTTTGTGGGACCTAACGTTTTGGAACCTAACTTTGTGGAACCTAACGTTTCAGAACCTAACTTTTTGGAACCTAACGTTTTTAAACCTGCCGTTTTGGAACCTAACTTTGTGGAACCTAATGTTTTAGAACCTAACTTTTTGAAACCTAATGTTTTGTAAACCTACCGTTTTAGAACCTAACTTTGTGGAACCTAACGTTTTCAAACCTAACTTTTTGGAATATAACTTTTTTTATAATCAGACATTTTAAAACTTAATTTTTGGTACCAAACCTTTTGAAACCTAACGTTTCGAGACTTCCGGGCCTGGGAAGTTAATATGACAAAATGATCAACGGATGGAATGTGCGGGAGTCAAAATGTCTACACGGATTGATTGTCCATGGGGCAAAAAGTACAAACGTTAAAAAACAAGCTCAAGTGTCAAAATCATCGTAGTCACAATATTTTAGAGACAAATGGTACACAACTCAAAATGCAAATACGCAAAAGAGTAATGATAATGCGATATTGACTAACATTCTCGAGACTAAATGAATAAACTGTCGAAATGTTCAATGTTCTACTTTGCAAACAGAGTCGGGAACTTAATTCTTTGGAACCTAACATTTTAGAACCTAACTTTTTGGAACCTAACGTTTTTTAAACCTGCCGTTTTGGAACCTAACTTTGTGGGACCTAACGTTTTGGAACCTAACTTTGTGGAATCTAACGTTTTAGAACCTAACTTTTTGGAACCTAACGTTTTTTAAACCTGCCGTTTTGGAACCTAACTTTGTGGGACCTAACGTTTTGGAACCTAACTTTGTGGAACCTAACGTTTCAGAACCTAACTTTTTGGAACCTAACGTTTTTAAACCTGCCGTTTTGGAACCTAACTTTGTGGAACCTAATGTTTTAGAACCTAACTTTTTGAAACCTAACGTTTTTTAAACCTACCGTTTTAGAACCTAACTTTGTGGAACCTAACGTTTTCAAACCTAACTTTTTGGAATATAACTTTTTTTATAATCAGACATTTTAAAACTTAATTTTTGGTACCTAACCTTTTGAAACCTAACGTTTCGGGACTTCCGGGACTGGGAAGTCAATATGAAAAAATGTTCAAAGGATGGAATGTGCAGGGGTCAAAATGTCTACACGGATTGGCTGTCCATGGGGCAAAAAGTATGAACGTTCAAAATCAAGCTCAAGTGTCAAAATGTACACATCATCGTAGTCACAATATTTTAGATACAAATGGTACACAACTCAAAATGCAAATACGCAAAAGAGTAATGATAATGCGATATTGACTAACATTCTCGAGACTAAATGAATAAACTGTCGAAATGTTCAATGTTCTACTTTGCAAACAGAGTCGGGAACTTAATTCTTTGGAACCTAACATTTTAGAACCTAACTTTTTGGAACCTAACGTTTTTTAAACCTGCCGTTTTGGAACCTAACTTTGTGGGACCTAACGTTTTGGAACCTAACTTTGTGGAATCTAACGTTTTAGAACCTAACTTTTTGGAACCTAACGTTTTTTAAACCTGCCGTTTTGGAACCTAACTTTGTGGGACCTAACGTTTTGGAACCTAACTTTGTGGAACCTAACGTTTCAGAACCTAACTTTTTGGAACCTAACGTTTTTAAACCTGCCGTTTTGGAACCTAACTTTGTGGAACCTAATGTTTTAGAACCTAACTTTTTGAAACCTAATGTTTTGTAAACCTACCGTTTTAGAACCTAACTTTGTGGAACCTAACGTTTTCAAACCTAACTTTTTGGAATATAACTTTTTTTATAATCAGACATTTTAAAACTTAATTTTTGGTACCAAACCTTTTGAAACCTAACGTTTCGAGACTTCCGGGCCTGGGAAGTTAATATGACAAAATGATCAACGGATGGAATGTGCGGGAGTCAAAATGTCTACACGGATTGATTGTCCATGGGGCAAAAAGTACAAACGTTAAAAAACAAGCTCAAGTGTCAAAATCATCGTAGTCACAATATTTTAGAGACAAATGGTACACAACTCAAAATGCAAATACGCAAAAGAGTAATGATAATGCGATATTGACTAACATTCTCGAGACTAAATGAATAAACTGTCGAAATGTTCAATGTTCTACTTTGCAAACAGAGTCGGGAACTTAATTCTTTGGAACCTAACATTTTAGAACCTAACTTTTTGGAACCTAACGTTTTTTAAACCTGCCGTTTTGGAACCTAACTTTGTGGGACCTAACGTTTTGGAACCTAACTTTGTGGAATCTAACGTTTTAGAACCTAACTTTTTGGAACCTAACGTTTTTTAAACCTGCCGTTTTGGAACCTAACTTTGTGGGACCTAACGTTTTGGAACCTAACTTTGTGGAACCTAACGTTTCAGAACCTAACTTTTTGGAACCTAACGTTTTTAAACCTGCCGTTTTGGAACCTAACTTTGTGGAACCTAATGTTTTAGAACCTAACTTTTTGAAACCTAACGTTTTTTAAACCTACCGTTTTAGAACCTAACTTTGTGGAACCTAACGTTTTCAAACCTAACTTTTTGGAATATAACTTTTTTTATAATCAGACATTTTAAAACTTAATTTTTGGTACCTAACCTTTTGAAACCTAACGTTTCGGGACTTCCGGGACTGGGAAGTCAATATGAAAAAATGTTCAAAGGATGGAATGTGCAGGGGTCAAAATGTCTACACGGATTGGCTGTCCATCGGGCAAAAAGTATGAACGTTCAAAATCAAGCTCAAGTGTCAAAATGTACACATCATCGTAGTCACAATATTTTAGATACAAATGGTACACAACTCAAAATGCAAATACGCAAAAGAGTAATGATAATGCGATATTGACTAACATTCTCGAGACTAAATGAATAAACTGTCGAAATGTTCAATGTTCTACTTTGCAAACAGAGTCGGGAACTTAATTCTTTGGAACCTAACATTTTAGAACCTAACTTTTTGGAACCTAACGTTTTTTAAACCTGCCGTTTTGGAACCTAACTTTGTGGGACCTAACGTTTTGGAACCTAACTTTGTGGAATCTAACGTTTTAGAACCTAACTTTTTGGAACCTAACGTTTTTTAAACCTGCCGTTTTGGAACCTAACTTTGTGGGACCTAACGTTTTGGAACCTAACTTTGTGGAACCTAACGTTTCAGAACCTAACTTTTTGGAACCTAACGTTTTTAAACCTGCCGTTTTGGAACCTAACTTTGTGGAACCTAATGTTTTAGAACCTAACTTTTTGAAACCTAACGTTTTTTAAACCTACCGTTTTAGAACCTAACTTTGTGGAACCTAACGTTTTCAAACCTAACTTTTTGGAATATAACTTTTTTTATAATCAGACATTTTAAAACTTAATTTTTGGTACCTAACCTTTTGAAACCTAACGTTTCGGGACTTCCGGGACTGGGAAGTCAATATGAAAAAATGTTCAAAGGATGGAATGTGCAGGGGTCAAAATGTCTACACGGATTGGCTGTCCATCGGGCAAAAAGTATGAACGTTCAAAATCAAGCTCAAGTGTCAAAATGTACACATCATCGTAGTCACAATATTTTAGATACAAATGGTACACAACTCAAAATGCAAATACGCAAAAGAGTAATGATAATGCGATATTGACTAACATTCTCGAGACTAAATGAATAAACTGTCGAAATGTTCAATGTTCTACTTTGCAAACAGAGTCGGGAACTTAATTCTTTGGAACCTAACATTTTAGAACCTAACTTTTTGGAACCTAACGTTTTTTAAACCTGCCGTTTTGGAACCTAACTTTGTGGGACCTAACGTTTTGGAACCTAACTTTGTGGAATCTAACGTTTTAGAACCTAACTTTTTGGAACCTAACGTTTTTTAAACCTGCCGTTTTGGAACCTAACTTTGTGGGACCTAACGTTTTGGAACCTAACTTTGTGGAACCTAACGTTTCAGAACCTAACTTTTTGGAACCTAACGTTTTTAAACCTGCCGTTTTGGAACCTAACTTTGTGGAACCTAATGTTTTAGAACCTAACTTTTTGAAACCTAATGTTTTGTAAACCTACCGTTTTAGAACCTAACTTTGTGGAACCTAACGTTTTCAAACCTAACTTTTTGGAATATAACTTTTTTTATAATCAGACATTTTAAAACTTAATTTTTGGTACCAAACCTTTTGAAACCTAACGTTTCGAGACTTCCGGGCCTGGGAAGTTAATATGACAAAATGATCAACGGATGGAATGTGCGGGAGTCAAAATGTCTACACGGATTGATTGTCCATGGGGCAAAAAGTACAAACGTTAAAAAACAAGCTCAAGTGTCAAAATCATCGTAGTCACAATATTTTAGAGACAAATGGTACACAACTCAAAATGCAAATACGCAAAAGAGTAATGATAATGCGATATTGACTAACATTCTCGAGACTAAATGAATAAACTGTCGAAATGTTCAATGTTCTACTTTGCAAACAGAGTCGGGAACTTAATTCTTTGGAACCTAACATTTTAGAACCTAACTTTTTGGAACCTAACGTTTTTTAAACCTGCCGTTTTGGAACCTAACTTTGTGGGACCTAACGTTTTGGAACCTAACTTTGTGGAATCTAACGTTTTAGAACCTAACTTTTTGGAACCTAACGTTTTTTAAACCTGCCGTTTTGGAACCTAACTTTGTGGGACCTAACGTTTTGGAACCTAACTTTGTGGAACCTAACGTTTCAGAACCTAACTTTTTGGAACCTAACGTTTTTAAACCTGCCGTTTTGGAACCTAACTTTGTGGAACCTAATGTTTTAGAACCTAACTTTTTGAAACCTAACGTTTTTTAAACCTACCGTTTTAGAACCTAACTTTGTGGAACCTAACGTTTTCAAACCTAACTTTTTGGAATATAACTTTTTTTATAATCAGACATTTTAAAACTTAATTTTTGGTACCAAACCTTTTGAAACCTAACGTTTCGAGACTTCCGGGCCTGGGAAGTTAATATGACAAAATGATCAACGGATGGAATGTGCGGGAGTCAAAATGTCTACACGGATTGATTGTCCATGGGGCAAAAAGTACAAACGTTAAAAAACAAGCTCAAGTGTCAAAATCATCGTAGTCACAATATTTTAGAGACAAATGGTACACAACTCAAAATGCAAATACGCAAAAGAGTAATGATAATGCGATATTGACTATCATTCTCGAGACTAAATGAATAAACTGTCGAAATGTTCAATGTTCTACTTTGCAAACAGAGTCGGGAACTTAATTCTTTGGAACCTAACATTTTAGAACCTAACTTTTTGGAACCTAACGTTTTTTAAACCTGCCGTTTTGGAACCTAACTTTGTGGGACCTAACGTTTTGGAACCTAACTTTGTGGAATCTAACGTTTTAGAACCTAACTTTTTGGAACCTAACGTTTTTTAAACCTGCCGTTTTGGAACCTAACTTTGTGGGACCTAACGTTTTGGAACCTAACTTTGTGGAACCTAACGTTTCAGAACCTAACTTTTTGGAACCTAACGTTTTTAAACCTGCCGTTTTGGAACCTAACTTTGTGGAACCTAATGTTTTAGAACCTAACTTTTTGAAACCTAACGTTTTTTAAACCTACCGTTTTAGAACCTAACTTTGTGGAACCTAACGTTTTCAAACCTAACTTTTTGGAATATAACTTTTTTTATAATCAGACATTTTAAAACTTAATTTTTGGTACCTAACCTTTTGAAACCTAACGTTTCGGGACTTCCGGGACTGGGAAGTCAATATGAAAAAATGTTCAAAGGATGGAATGTGCAGGGGTCAAAATGTCTACACGGATTGGCTGTCCATCGGGCAAAAAGTATGAACGTTCAAAATCAAGCTCAAGTGTCAAAATGTACACATCATCGTAGTCACAATATTTTAGATACAAATGGTACACAACTCAAAATGCAAATACGCAAAAGAGTAATGATAATGCGATATTGACTAACATTCTCGAGACTAAATGAATAAACTGTCGAAATGTTCAATGTTCTACTTTGCAAACAGAGTCGGGAACTTAATTCTTTGGAACCTAACATTTTAGAACCTAACTTTTTGGAACCTAACGTTTTTTAAACCTGCCGTTTTGGAACCTAACTTTGTGGGACCTAACGTTTTGGAACCTAACTTTGTGGAATCTAACGTTTTAGAACCTAACTTTTTGGAACCTAACGTTTTTTAAACCTGCCGTTTTGGAACCTAACTTTGTGGGACCTAACGTTTTGGAACCTAACTTTGTGGAACCTAACGTTTCAGAACCTAACTTTTTGGAACCTAACGTTTTTAAACCTGCCGTTTTGGAACCTAACTTTGTGGAACCTAATGTTTTAGAACCTAACTTTTTGAAACCTAACGTTTTTTAAACCTACCGTTTTAGAACCTAACTTTGTGGAACCTAACGTTTTCAAACCTAACTTTTTGGAATATAACTTTTTTTATAATCAGACATTTTAAAACTTAATTTTTGGTACCAAACCTTTTGAAACCTAACGTTTCGAGACTTCCGGGCCTGGGAAGTTAATATGACAAAATGATCAACGGATGGAATGTGCGGGAGTCAAAATGTCTACACGGATTGATTGTCCATGGGGCAAAAAGTACAAACGTTAAAAAACAAGCTCAAGTGTCAAAATCATCGTAGTCACAATATTTTAGAGACAAATGGTACACAACTCAAAATGCAAATACGCAAAAGAGTAATGATAATGCGATATTGACTATCATTCTCGAGACTAAATGAATAAACTGTCGAAATGTTCAATGTTCTACTTTGCAAACAGAGTCGGGAACTTAATTCTTTGGAACCTAACATTTTAGAACCTAACTTTTTGGAACCTAACGTTTTTAAACCTGCCGTTTTGGAACCTAACTTTGTGGAACCTATCGTTTTAGAACCTAACTTTTTGAAACCTAACGTTTTTAAACCTGCCGTTTTAGAACCTATCTTTGTGGAACCTAACGTTTTGGAACCTCACTTTGTGGGACCTAAGTTTTAGAACATAACTTTGTGGAACCTAACGTTTTGGAACCTAACGTTTTTAAACCTGCCGTTTTGGAACCTAACTTTGTGGAACCTATCGTTTTAGAACCTAACTTTTTGAAACCTAACGTTTTTAAACCTGCCGTTTTAGGACCTATCTTTGTGGAACCTAACGTTTTGGAACCTCACTTTGTGGGACCTAAGTTTTAGAACATAACTTTGTGGAACCTAACGTTTTAGAACCTAACTTTGTGGAACCTAACGTTTTCAAACCTAACTTTTTGGAACATAACTTTTTTATAATCAGACATTTTAAAACTTAATTTTTGGTACCAAACCTTTTGAAACCTAACGTTTCGGGACATCCGGGACTGGGAAGTCAATATGAAAAAATGTTCAACGGATGGAATGTGCAGGGGTCAAAATGTCTACACGGATTGGCTGTCTATGGGGCAAAAAGTAAGAACGTTCAAAATCAAGCTCAAGTGTCAAAATCATCGTAGTCACAATATTTTAGAGACAAATGGTACACAACTCAAAATGCAAATACGCAAAAGAGTAATGATAATGCGATATTGACTATCATTCTCGAGACTAAATGAATAAACTGTCGAAATGTTCAATGTTCTACTTTGCAAACAGAGTCGGGAACTTAATTCTTTGGAACCTAACATTTTAGAACCTAACTTTTTGGAACCTAACGTTTTTTAAACCTGCCGTTTTGGAACCTAACTTTGTGGGACCTAACGTTTTGGAACCTAACTTTGTGGAATCTAACGTTTTAGAACCTAACTTTTTGGAACCTAACGTTTTTTAAACCTGCCGTTTTGGAACCTAACTTTGTGGGACCTAACGTTTTGGAACCTAACTTTGTGGAACCTAACGTTTCAGAACCTAACTTTTTGGAACCTAACGTTTTTAAACCTGCCGTTTTGGAACCTAACTTTGTGGAACCTAATGTTTTAGAACCTAACTTTTTGAAACCTAACGTTTTTTAAACCTACCGTTTTAGAACCTAACTTTGTGGAACCTAACGTTTTCAAACCTAACTTTTTGGAATATAACTTTTTTTATAATCAGACATTTTAAAACTTAATTTTTGGTACCTAACCTTTTGAAACCTAACGTTTCGGGACTTCCGGGACTGGGAAGTCAATATGAAAAAATGTTCAAAGGATGGAATGTGCAGGGGTCAAAATGTCTACACGGATTGGCTGTCCATCGGGCAAAAAGTATGAACGTTCAAAATCAAGCTCAAGTGTCAAAATGTACACATCATCGTAGTCACAATATTTTAGATACAAATGGTACACAACTCAAAATGCAAATACGCAAAAGAGTAATGATAATGCGATATTGACTAACATTCTCGAGACTAAATGAATAAACTGTCGAAATGTTCAATGTTCTACTTTGCAAACAGAGTCGGGAACTTAATTCTTTGGAACCTAACATTTTAGAACCTAACTTTTTGGAACCTAACGTTTTTTAAACCTGCCGTTTTGGAACCTAACTTTGTGGGACCTAACGTTTTGGAACCTAACTTTGTGGAATCTAACGTTTTAGAACCTAACTTTTTGGAACCTAACGTTTTTTAAACCTGCCGTTTTGGAACCTAACTTTGTGGGACCTAACGTTTTGGAACCTAACTTTGTGGAACCTAACGTTTCAGAACCTAACTTTTTGGAACCTAACGTTTTTAAACCTGCCGTTTTGGAACCTAACTTTGTGGAACCTAATGTTTTAGAACCTAACTTTTTGAAACCTAATGTTTTGTAAACCTACCGTTTTAGAACCTAACTTTGTGGAACCTAACGTTTTCAAACCTAACTTTTTGGAATATAACTTTTTTTATAATCAGACATTTTAAAACTTAATTTTTGGTACCAAACCTTTTGAAACCTAACGTTTCGAGACTTCCGGGCCTGGGAAGTTAATATGACAAAATGATCAACGGATGGAATGTGCGGGAGTCAAAATGTCTACACGGATTGATTGTCCATGGGGCAAAAAGTACAAACGTTAAAAAACAAGCTCAAGTGTCAAAATCATCGTAGTCACAATATTTTAGAGACAAATGGTACACAACTCAAAATGCAAATACGCAAAAGAGTAATGATAATGCGATATTGACTAACATTCTCGAGACTAAATGAATAAACTGTCGAAATGTTCAATGTTCTACTTTGCAAACAGAGTCGGGAACTTAATTCTTTGGAACCTAACATTTTAGAACCTAACTTTTTGGAACCTAACGTTTTTTAAACCTGCCGTTTTGGAACCTAACTTTGTGGGACCTAACGTTTTGGAACCTAACTTTGTGGAATCTAACGTTTTAGAACCTAACTTTTTGGAACCTAACGTTTTTTAAACCTGCCGTTTTGGAACCTAACTTTGTGGGACCTAACGTTTTGGAACCTAACTTTGTGGAACCTAACGTTTCAGAACCTAACTTTTTGGAACCTAACGTTTTTAAACCTGCCGTTTTGGAACCTAACTTTGTGGAACCTAATGTTTTAGAACCTAACTTTTTGAAACCTAACGTTTTTTAAACCTACCGTTTTAGAACCTAACTTTGTGGAACCTAACGTTTTCAAACCTAACTTTTTGGAATATAACTTTTTTTATAATCAGACATTTTAAAACTTAATTTTTGGTACCTAACCTTTTGAAACCTAACGTTTCGGGACTTCCGGGACTGGGAAGTCAATATGAAAAAATGTTCAAAGGATGGAATGTGCAGGGGTCAAAATGTCTACACGGATTGGCTGTCCATCGGGCAAAAAGTATGAACGTTCAAAATCAAGCTCAAGTGTCAAAATGTACACATCATCGTAGTCACAATATTTTAGATACAAATGGTACACAACTCAAAATGCAAATACGCAAAAGAGTAATGATAATGCGATATTGACTAACATTCTCGAGACTAAATGAATAAACTGTCGAAATGTTCAATGTTCTACTTTGCAAACAGAGTCGGGAACTTAATTCTTTGGAACCTAACATTTTAGAACCTAACTTTTTGGAACCTAACGTTTTTTAAACCTGCCGTTTTGGAACCTAACTTTGTGGGACCTAACGTTTTGGAACCTAACTTTGTGGAATCTAACGTTTTAGAACCTAACTTTTTGGAACCTAACGTTTTTTAAACCTGCCGTTTTGGAACCTAACTTTGTGGGACCTAACGTTTTGGAACCTAACTTTGTGGAACCTAACGTTTCAGAACCTAACTTTTTGGAACCTAACGTTTTTAAACCTGCCGTTTTGGAACCTAACTTTGTGGAACCTAATGTTTTAGAACCTAACTTTTTGAAACCTAATGTTTTGTAAACCTACCGTTTTAGAACCTAACTTTGTGGAACCTAACGTTTTCAAACCTAACTTTTTGGAATATAACTTTTTTTATAATCAGACATTTTAAAACTTAATTTTTGGTACCAAACCTTTTGAAACCTAACGTTTCGAGACTTCCGGGCCTGGGAAGTTAATATGACAAAATGATCAACGGATGGAATGTGCGGGAGTCAAAATGTCTACACGGATTGATTGTCCATGGGGCAAAAAGTACAAACGTTAAAAAACAAGCTCAAGTGTCAAAATCATCGTAGTCACAATATTTTAGAGACAAATGGTACACAACTCAAAATGCAAATACGCAAAAGAGTAATGATAATGCGATATTGACTAACATTCTCGAGACTAAATGAATAAACTGTCGAAATGTTCAATGTTCTACTTTGCAAACAGAGTCGGGAACTTAATTCTTTGGAACCTAACATTTTAGAACCTAACTTTTTGGAACCTAACGTTTTTTAAACCTGCCGTTTTGGAACCTAACTTTGTGGGACCTAACGTTTTGGAACCTAACTTTGTGGAATCTAACGTTTTAGAACCTAACTTTTTGGAACCTAACGTTTTTTAAACCTGCCGTTTTGGAACCTAACTTTGTGGGACCTAACGTTTTGGAACCTAACTTTGTGGAACCTAACGTTTCAGAACCTAACTTTTTGGAACCTAACGTTTTTAAACCTGCCGTTTTGGAACCTAACTTTGTGGAACCTAATGTTTTAGAACCTAACTTTTTGAAACCTAACGTTTTTTAAACCTACCGTTTTAGAACCTAACTTTGTGGAACCTAACGTTTTCAAACCTAACTTTTTGGAATATAACTTTTTTTATAATCAGACATTTTAAAACTTAATTTTTGGTACCTAACCTTTTGAAACCTAACGTTTCGGGACTTCCGGGACTGGGAAGTCAATATGAAAAAATGTTCAAAGGATGGAATGTGCAGGGGTCAAAATGTCTACACGGATTGGCTGTCCATGGGGCAAAAAGTATGAACGTTCAAAATCAAGCTCAAGTGTCAAAATGTACACATCATCGTAGTCACAATATTTTAGATACAAATGGTACACAACTCAAAATGCAAATACGCAAAAGAGTAATGATAATGCGATATTGACTAACATTCTCGAGACTAAATGAATAAACTGTCGAAATGTTCAATGTTCTACTTTGCAAACAGAGTCGGGAACTTAATTCTTTGGAACCTAACATTTTAGAACCTAACTTTTTGGAACCTAACGTTTTTTAAACCTGCCGTTTTGGAACCTAACTTTGTGGGACCTAACGTTTTGGAACCTAACTTTGTGGAATCTAACGTTTTAGAACCTAACTTTTTGGAACCTAACGTTTTTTAAACCTGCCGTTTTGGAACCTAACTTTGTGGGACCTAACGTTTTGGAACCTAACTTTGTGGAACCTAACGTTTCAGAACCTAACTTTTTGGAACCTAACGTTTTTAAACCTGCCGTTTTGGAACCTAACTTTGTGGAACCTAATGTTTTAGAACCTAACTTTTTGAAACCTAATGTTTTGTAAACCTACCGTTTTAGAACCTAACTTTGTGGAACCTAACGTTTTCAAACCTAACTTTTTGGAATATAACTTTTTTTATAATCAGACATTTTAAAACTTAATTTTTGGTACCAAACCTTTTGAAACCTAACGTTTCGAGACTTCCGGGCCTGGGAAGTTAATATGACAAAATGATCAACGGATGGAATGTGCGGGAGTCAAAATGTCTACACGGATTGATTGTCCATGGGGCAAAAAGTACAAACGTTAAAAAACAAGCTCAAGTGTCAAAATCATCGTAGTCACAATATTTTAGAGACAAATGGTACACAACTCAAAATGCAAATACGCAAAAGAGTAATGATAATGCGATATTGACTAACATTCTCGAGACTAAATGAATAAACTGTCGAAATGTTCAATGTTCTACTTTGCAAACAGAGTCGGGAACTTAATTCTTTGGAACCTAACATTTTAGAACCTAACTTTTTGGAACCTAACGTTTTTTAAACCTGCCGTTTTGGAACCTAACTTTGTGGGACCTAACGTTTTGGAACCTAACTTTGTGGAATCTAACGTTTTAGAACCTAACTTTTTGGAACCTAACGTTTTTTAAACCTGCCGTTTTGGAACCTAACTTTGTGGGACCTAACGTTTTGGAACCTAACTTTGTGGAACCTAACGTTTCAGAACCTAACTTTTTGGAACCTAACGTTTTTAAACCTGCCGTTTTGGAACCTAACTTTGTGGAACCTAATGTTTTAGAACCTAACTTTTTGAAACCTAACGTTTTTTAAACCTACCGTTTTAGAACCTAACTTTGTGGAACCTAACGTTTTCAAACCTAACTTTTTGGAATATAACTTTTTTTATAATCAGACATTTTAAAACTTAATTTTTGGTACCTAACCTTTTGAAACCTAACGTTTCGGGACTTCCGGGACTGGGAAGTCAATATGAAAAAATGTTCAAAGGATGGAATGTGCAGGGGTCAAAATGTCTACACGGATTGGCTGTCCATCGGGCAAAAAGTATGAACGTTCAAAATCAAGCTCAAGTGTCAAAATGTACACATCATCGTAGTCACAATATTTTAGATACAAATGGTACACAACTCAAAATGCAAATACGCAAAAGAGTAATGATAATGCGATATTGACTAACATTCTCGAGACTAAATGAATAAACTGTCGAAATGTTCAATGTTCTACTTTGCAAACAGAGTCGGGAACTTAATTCTTTGGAACCTAACATTTTAGAACCTAACTTTTTGGAACCTAACGTTTTTTAAACCTGCCGTTTTGGAACCTAACTTTGTGGGACCTAACGTTTTGGAACCTAACTTTGTGGAATCTAACGTTTTAGAACCTAACTTTTTGGAACCTAACGTTTTTTAAACCTGCCGTTTTGGAACCTAACTTTGTGGGACCTAACGTTTTGGAACCTAACTTTGTGGAACCTAACGTTTCAGAACCTAACTTTTTGGAACCTAACGTTTTTAAACCTGCCGTTTTGGAACCTAACTTTGTGGAACCTAATGTTTTAGAACCTAACTTTTTGAAACCTAACGTTTTTTAAACCTACCGTTTTAGAACCTAACTTTGTGGAACCTAACGTTTTCAAACCTAACTTTTTGGAATATAACTTTTTTTATAATCAGACATTTTAAAACTTAATTTTTGGTACCTAACCTTTTGAAACCTAACGTTTCGGGACTTCCGGGACTGGGAAGTCAATATGAAAAAATGTTCAAAGGATGGAATGTGCAGGGGTCAAAATGTCTACACGGATTGGCTGTCCATCGGGCAAAAAGTATGAACGTTCAAAATCAAGCTCAAGTGTCAAAATGTACACATCATCGTAGTCACAATATTTTAGATACAAATGGTACACAACTCAAAATGCAAATACGCAAAAGAGTAATGATAATGCGATATTGACTAACATTCTCGAGACTAAATGAATAAACTGTCGAAATGTTCAATGTTCTACTTTGCAAACAGAGTCGGGAACTTAATTCTTTGGAACCTAACATTTTAGAACCTAACTTTTTGGAACCTAACGTTTTTTAAACCTGCCGTTTTGGAACCTAACTTTGTGGGACCTAACGTTTTGGAACCTAACTTTGTGGAATCTAACGTTTTAGAACCTAACTTTTTGGAACCTAACGTTTTTTAAACCTGCCGTTTTGGAACCTAACTTTGTGGGACCTAACGTTTTGGAACCTAACTTTGTGGAACCTAACGTTTCAGAACCTAACTTTTTGGAACCTAACGTTTTTAAACCTGCCGTTTTGGAACCTAACTTTGTGGAACCTAATGTTTTAGAACCTAACTTTTTGAAACCTAATGTTTTGTAAACCTACCGTTTTAGAACCTAACTTTGTGGAACCTAACGTTTTCAAACCTAACTTTTTGGAATATAACTTTTTTTATAATCAGACATTTTAAAACTTAATTTTTGGTACCAAACCTTTTGAAACCTAACGTTTCGAGACTTCCGGGCCTGGGAAGTTAATATGACAAAATGATCAACGGATGGAATGTGCGGGAGTCAAAATGTCTACACGGATTGATTGTCCATGGGGCAAAAAGTACAAACGTTAAAAAACAAGCTCAAGTGTCAAAATCATCGTAGTCACAATATTTTAGAGACAAATGGTACACAACTCAAAATGCAAATACGCAAAAGAGTAATGATAATGCGATATTGACTAACATTCTCGAGACTAAATGAATAAACTGTCGAAATGTTCAATGTTCTACTTTGCAAACAGAGTCGGGAACTTAATTCTTTGGAACCTAACATTTTAGAACCTAACTTTTTGGAACCTAACGTTTTTTAAACCTGCCGTTTTGGAACCTAACTTTGTGGGACCTAACGTTTTGGAACCTAACTTTGTGGAATCTAACGTTTTAGAACCTAACTTTTTGGAACCTAACGTTTTTTAAACCTGCCGTTTTGGAACCTAACTTTGTGGGACCTAACGTTTTGGAACCTAACTTTGTGGAACCTAACGTTTCAGAACCTAACTTTTTGGAACCTAACGTTTTTAAACCTGCCGTTTTGGAACCTAACTTTGTGGAACCTAATGTTTTAGAACCTAACTTTTTGAAACCTAACGTTTTTTAAACCTACCGTTTTAGAACCTAACTTTGTGGAACCTAACGTTTTCAAACCTAACTTTTTGGAATATAACTTTTTTTATAATCAGACATTTTAAAACTTAATTTTTGGTACCAAACCTTTTGAAACCTAACGTTTCGAGACTTCCGGGCCTGGGAAGTTAATATGACAAAATGATCAACGGATGGAATGTGCGGGAGTCAAAATGTCTACACGGATTGATTGTCCATGGGGCAAAAAGTACAAACGTTAAAAAACAAGCTCAAGTGTCAAAATCATCGTAGTCACAATATTTTAGAGACAAATGGTACACAACTCAAAATGCAAATACGCAAAAGAGTAATGATAATGCGATATTGACTATCATTCTCGAGACTAAATGAATAAACTGTCGAAATGTTCAATGTTCTACTTTGCAAACAGAGTCGGGAACTTAATTCTTTGGAACCTAACATTTTAGAACCTAACTTTTTGGAACCTAACGTTTTTTAAACCTGCCGTTTTGGAACCTAACTTTGTGGGACCTAACGTTTTGGAACCTAACTTTGTGGAATCTAACGTTTTAGAACCTAACTTTTTGGAACCTAACGTTTTTTAAACCTGCCGTTTTGGAACCTAACTTTGTGGGACCTAACGTTTTGGAACCTAACTTTGTGGAACCTAACGTTTCAGAACCTAACTTTTTGGAACCTAACGTTTTTAAACCTGCCGTTTTGGAACCTAACTTTGTGGAACCTAATGTTTTAGAACCTAACTTTTTGAAACCTAACGTTTTTTAAACCTACCGTTTTAGAACCTAACTTTGTGGAACCTAACGTTTTCAAACCTAACTTTTTGGAATATAACTTTTTTTATAATCAGACATTTTAAAACTTAATTTTTGGTACCTAACCTTTTGAAACCTAACGTTTCGGGACTTCCGGGACTGGGAAGTCAATATGAAAAAATGTTCAAAGGATGGAATGTGCAGGGGTCAAAATGTCTACACGGATTGGCTGTCCATCGGGCAAAAAGTATGAACGTTCAAAATCAAGCTCAAGTGTCAAAATGTACACATCATCGTAGTCACAATATTTTAGATACAAATGGTACACAACTCAAAATGCAAATACGCAAAAGAGTAATGATAATGCGATATTGACTAACATTCTCGAGACTAAATGAATAAACTGTCGAAATGTTCAATGTTCTACTTTGCAAACAGAGTCGGGAACTTAATTCTTTGGAACCTAACATTTTAGAACCTAACTTTTTGGAACCTAACGTTTTTTAAACCTGCCGTTTTGGAACCTAACTTTGTGGGACCTAACGTTTTGGAACCTAACTTTGTGGAATCTAACGTTTTAGAACCTAACTTTTTGGAACCTAACGTTTTTTAAACCTGCCGTTTTGGAACCTAACTTTGTGGGACCTAACGTTTTGGAACCTAACTTTGTGGAACCTAACGTTTCAGAACCTAACTTTTTGGAACCTAACGTTTTTAAACCTGCCGTTTTGGAACCTAACTTTGTGGAACCTAATGTTTTAGAACCTAACTTTTTGAAACCTAATGTTTTGTAAACCTACCGTTTTAGAACCTAACTTTGTGGAACCTAACGTTTTCAAACCTAACTTTTTGGAATATAACTTTTTTTATAATCAGACATTTTAAAACTTAATTTTTGGTACCAAACCTTTTGAAACCTAACGTTTCGAGACTTCCGGGCCTGGGAAGTTAATATGACAAAATGATCAACGGATGGAATGTGCGGGAGTCAAAATGTCTACACGGATTGATTGTCCATGGGGCAAAAAGTACAAACGTTAAAAAACAAGCTCAAGTGTCAAAATCATCGTAGTCACAATATTTTAGAGACAAATGGTACACAACTCAAAATGCAAATACGCAAAAGAGTAATGATAATGCGATATTGACTAACATTCTCGAGACTAAATGAATAAACTGTCGAAATGTTCAATGTTCTACTTTGCAAACAGAGTCGGGAACTTAATTCTTTGGAACCTAACATTTTAGAACCTAACTTTTTGGAACCTAACGTTTTTTAAACCTGCCGTTTTGGAACCTAACTTTGTGGGACCTAACGTTTTGGAACCTAACTTTGTGGAATCTAACGTTTTAGAACCTAACTTTTTGGAACCTAACGTTTTTTAAACCTGCCGTTTTGGAACCTAACTTTGTGGGACCTAACGTTTTGGAACCTAACTTTGTGGAACCTAACGTTTCAGAACCTAACTTTTTGGAACCTAACGTTTTTAAACCTGCCGTTTTGGAACCTAACTTTGTGGAACCTAATGTTTTAGAACCTAACTTTTTGAAACCTAACGTTTTTTAAACCTACCGTTTTAGAACCTAACTTTGTGGAACCTAACGTTTTCAAACCTAACTTTTTGGAATATAACTTTTTTTATAATCAGACATTTTAAAACTTAATTTTTGGTACCTAACCTTTTGAAACCTAACGTTTCGGGACTTCCGGGACTGGGAAGTCAATATGAAAAAATGTTCAAAGGATGGAATGTGCAGGGGTCAAAATGTCTACACGGATTGGCTGTCCATCGGGCAAAAAGTATGAACGTTCAAAATCAAGCTCAAGTGTCAAAATGTACACATCATCGTAGTCACAATATTTTAGATACAAATGGTACACAACTCAAAATGCAAATACGCAAAAGAGTAATGATAATGCGATATTGACTAACATTCTCGAGACTAAATGAATAAACTGTCGAAATGTTCAATGTTCTACTTTGCAAACAGAGTCGGGAACTTAATTCTTTGGAACCTAACATTTTAGAACCTAACTTTTTGGAACCTAACGTTTTTTAAACCTGCCGTTTTGGAACCTAACTTTGTGGGACCTAACGTTTTGGAACCTAACTTTGTGGAATCTAACGTTTTAGAACCTAACTTTTTGGAACCTAACGTTTTTTAAACCTGCCGTTTTGGAACCTAACTTTGTGGGACCTAACGTTTTGGAACCTAACTTTGTGGAACCTAACGTTTCAGAACCTAACTTTTTGGAACCTAACGTTTTTAAACCTGCCGTTTTGGAACCTAACTTTGTGGAACCTAATGTTTTAGAACCTAACTTTTTGAAACCTAATGTTTTGTAAACCTACCGTTTTAGAACCTAACTTTGTGGAACCTAACGTTTTCAAACCTAACTTTTTGGAATATAACTTTTTTTATAATCAGACATTTTAAAACTTAATTTTTGGTACCAAACCTTTTGAAACCTAACGTTTCGAGACTTCCGGGCCTGGGAAGTTAATATGACAAAATGATCAACGGATGGAATGTGCGGGAGTCAAAATGTCTACACGGATTGATTGTCCATGGGGCAAAAAGTACAAACGTTAAAAAACAAGCTCAAGTGTCAAAATCATCGTAGTCACAATATTTTAGAGACAAATGGTACACAACTCAAAATGCAAATACGCAAAAGAGTAATGATAATGCGATATTGACTAACATTCTCGAGACTAAATGAATAAACTGTCGAAATGTTCAATGTTCTACTTTGCAAACAGAGTCGGGAACTTAATTCTTTGGAACCTAACATTTTAGAACCTAACTTTTTGGAACCTAACGTTTTTTAAACCTGCCGTTTTGGAACCTAACTTTGTGGGACCTAACGTTTTGGAACCTAACTTTGTGGAATCTAACGTTTTAGAACCTAACTTTTTGGAACCTAACGTTTTTTAAACCTGCCGTTTTGGAACCTAACTTTGTGGGACCTAACGTTTTGGAACCTAACTTTGTGGAACCTAACGTTTCAGAACCTAACTTTTTGGAACCTAACGTTTTTAAACCTGCCGTTTTGGAACCTAACTTTGTGGAACCTAATGTTTTAGAACCTAACTTTTTGAAACCTAACGTTTTTTAAACCTACCGTTTTAGAACCTAACTTTGTGGAACCTAACGTTTTCAAACCTAACTTTTTGGAATATAACTTTTTTTATAATCAGACATTTTAAAACTTAATTTTTGGTACCTAACCTTTTGAAACCTAACGTTTCGGGACTTCCGGGACTGGGAAGTCAATATGAAAAAATGTTCAAAGGATGGAATGTGCAGGGGTCAAAATGTCTACACGGATTGGCTGTCCATGGGGCAAAAAGTATGAACGTTCAAAATCAAGCTCAAGTGTCAAAATGTACACATCATCGTAGTCACAATATTTTAGATACAAATGGTACACAACTCAAAATGCAAATACGCAAAAGAGTAATGATAATGCGATATTGACTAACATTCTCGAGACTAAATGAATAAACTGTCGAAATGTTCAATGTTCTACTTTGCAAACAGAGTCGGGAACTTAATTCTTTGGAACCTAACATTTTAGAACCTAACTTTTTGGAACCTAACGTTTTTTAAACCTGCCGTTTTGGAACCTAACTTTGTGGGACCTAACGTTTTGGAACCTAACTTTGTGGAATCTAACGTTTTAGAACCTAACTTTTTGGAACCTAACGTTTTTTAAACCTGCCGTTTTGGAACCTAACTTTGTGGGACCTAACGTTTTGGAACCTAACTTTGTGGAACCTAACGTTTCAGAACCTAACTTTTTGGAACCTAACGTTTTTAAACCTGCCGTTTTGGAACCTAACTTTGTGGAACCTAATGTTTTAGAACCTAACTTTTTGAAACCTAATGTTTTGTAAACCTACCGTTTTAGAACCTAACTTTGTGGAACCTAACGTTTTCAAACCTAACTTTTTGGAATATAACTTTTTTTATAATCAGACATTTTAAAACTTAATTTTTGGTACCAAACCTTTTGAAACCTAACGTTTCGAGACTTCCGGGCCTGGGAAGTTAATATGACAAAATGATCAACGGATGGAATGTGCGGGAGTCAAAATGTCTACACGGATTGATTGTCCATGGGGCAAAAAGTACAAACGTTAAAAAACAAGCTCAAGTGTCAAAATCATCGTAGTCACAATATTTTAGAGACAAATGGTACACAACTCAAAATGCAAATACGCAAAAGAGTAATGATAATGCGATATTGACTAACATTCTCGAGACTAAATGAATAAACTGTCGAAATGTTCAATGTTCTACTTTGCAAACAGAGTCGGGAACTTAATTCTTTGGAACCTAACATTTTAGAACCTAACTTTTTGGAACCTAACGTTTTTTAAACCTGCCGTTTTGGAACCTAACTTTGTGGGACCTAACGTTTTGGAACCTAACTTTGTGGAATCTAACGTTTTAGAACCTAACTTTTTGGAACCTAACGTTTTTTAAACCTGCCGTTTTGGAACCTAACTTTGTGGGACCTAACGTTTTGGAACCTAACTTTGTGGAACCTAACGTTTCAGAACCTAACTTTTTGGAACCTAACGTTTTTAAACCTGCCGTTTTGGAACCTAACTTTGTGGAACCTAATGTTTTAGAACCTAACTTTTTGAAACCTAATGTTTTGTAAACCTACCGTTTTAGAACCTAACTTTGTGGAACCTAACGTTTTCAAACCTAACTTTTTGGAATATAACTTTTTTTATAATCAGACATTTTAAAACTTAATTTTTGGTACCAAACCTTTTGAAACCTAACGTTTCGAGACTTCCGGGCCTGGGAAGTTAATATGACAAAATGATCAACGGATGGAATGTGCGGGAGTCAAAATGTCTACACGGATTGATTGTCCATGGGGCAAAAAGTACAAACGTTAAAAAACAAGCTCAAGTGTCAAAATCATCGTAGTCACAATATTTTAGAGACAAATGGTACACAACTCAAAATGCAAATACGCAAAAGAGTAATGATAATGCGATATTGACTAACATTCTCGAGACTAAATGAATAAACTGTCGAAATGTTCAATGTTCTACTTTGCAAACAGAGTCGGGAACTTAATTCTTTGGAACCTAACATTTTAGAACCTAACTTTTTGGAACCTAACGTTTTTTAAACCTGCCGTTTTGGAACCTAACTTTGTGGGACCTAACGTTTTGGAACCTAACTTTGTGGAATCTAACGTTTTAGAACCTAACTTTTTGGAACCTAACGTTTTTTAAACCTGCCGTTTTGGAACCTAACTTTGTGGGACCTAACGTTTTGGAACCTAACTTTGTGGAACCTAACGTTTCAGAACCTAACTTTTTGGAACCTAACGTTTTTAAACCTGCCGTTTTGGAACCTAACTTTGTGGAACCTAATGTTTTAGAACCTAACTTTTTGAAACCTAACGTTTTTTAAACCTACCGTTTTAGAACCTAACTTTGTGGAACCTAACGTTTTCAAACCTAACTTTTTGGAATATAACTTTTTTTATAATCAGACATTTTAAAACTTAATTTTTGGTACCTAACCTTTTGAAACCTAACGTTTCGGGACTTCCGGGACTGGGAAGTCAATATGAAAAAATGTTCAAAGGATGGAATGTGCAGGGTTCAAAATGTCTACACGGATTGGCTGTCCATCGGGCAAAAAGTATGAACGTTCAAAATCAAGCTCAAGTGTCAAAATGTACACATCATCGTAGTCACAATATTTTAGATACAAATGGTACACAACTCAAAATGCAAATACGCAAAAGAGTAATGATAATGCGATATTGACTAACATTCTCGAGACTAAATGAATAAACTGTCGAAATGTTCAATGTTCTACTTTGCAAACAGAGTCGGGAACTTAATTCTTTGGAACCTAACATTTTAGAACCTAACTTTTTGGAACCTAACGTTTTTTAAACCTGCCGTTTTGGAACCTAACTTTGTGGGACCTAACGTTTTGGAACCTAACTTTGTGGAATCTAACGTTTTAGAACCTAACTTTTTGGAACCTAACGTTTTTTAAACCTGCCGTTTTGGAACCTAACTTTGTGGGACCTAACGTTTTGGAACCTAACTTTGTGGAACCTAACGTTTCAGAACCTAACTTTTTGGAACCTAACGTTTTTAAACCTGCCGTTTTGGAACCTAACTTTGTGGAACCTAATGTTTTAGAACCTAACTTTTTGAAACCTAACGTTTTTTAAACCTACCGTTTTAGAACCTAACTTTGTGGAACCTAACGTTTTCAAACCTAACTTTTTGGAATATAACTTTTTTTATAATCAGACATTTTAAAACTTAATTTTTGGTACCTAACCTTTTGAAACCTAACGTTTCGGGACTTCCGGGACTGGGAAGTCAATATGAAAAAATGTTCAAAGGATGGAATGTGCAGGGGTCAAAATGTCTACACGGATTGGCTGTCCATCGGGCAAAAAGTATGAACGTTCAAAATCAAGCTCAAGTGTCAAAATGTACACATCATCGTAGTCACAATATTTTAGATACAAATGGTACACAACTCAAAATGCAAATACGCAAAAGAGTAATGATAATGCGATATTGACTAACATTCTCGAGACTAAATGAATAAACTGTCGAAATGTTCAATGTTCTACTTTGCAAACAGAGTCGGGAACTTAATTCTTTGGAACCTAACATTTTAGAACCTAACTTTTTGGAACCTAACGTTTTTTAAACCTGCCGTTTTGGAACCTAACTTTGTGGGACCTAACGTTTTGGAACCTAACTTTGTGGAATCTAACGTTTTAGAACCTAACTTTTTGGAACCTAACGTTTTTTAAACCTGCCGTTTTGGAACCTAACTTTGTGGGACCTAACGTTTTGGAACCTAACTTTGTGGAACCTAACGTTTCAGAACCTAACTTTTTGGAACCTAACGTTTTTAAACCTGCCGTTTTGGAACCTAACTTTGTGGAACCTAATGTTTTAGAACCTAACTTTTTGAAACCTAATGTTTTGTAAACCTACCGTTTTAGAACCTAACTTTGTGGAACCTAACGTTTTCAAACCTAACTTTTTGGAATATAACTTTTTTTATAATCAGACATTTTAAAACTTAATTTTTGGTACCAAACCTTTTGAAACCTAACGTTTCGAGACTTCCGGGCCTGGGAAGTTAATATGACAAAATGATCAACGGATGGAATGTGCGGGAGTCAAAATGTCTACACGGATTGATTGTCCATGGGGCAAAAAGTACAAACGTTAAAAAACAAGCTCAAGTGTCAAAATCATCGTAGTCACAATATTTTAGAGACAAATGGTACACAACTCAAAATGCAAATACGCAAAAGAGTAATGATAATGCGATATTGACTAACATTCTCGAGACTAAATGAATAAACTGTCGAAATGTTCAATGTTCTACTTTGCAAACAGAGTCGGGAACTTAATTCTTTGGAACCTAACATTTTAGAACCTAACTTTTTGGAACCTAACGTTTTTTAAACCTGCCGTTTTGGAACCTAACTTTGTGGGACCTAACGTTTTGGAACCTAACTTTGTGGAATCTAACGTTTTAGAACCTAACTTTTTGGAACCTAACGTTTTTTAAACCTGCCGTTTTGGAACCTAACTTTGTGGGACCTAACGTTTTGGAACCTAACTTTGTGGAACCTAACGTTTCAGAACCTAACTTTTTGGAACCTAACGTTTTTAAACCTGCCGTTTTGGAACCTAACTTTGTGGAACCTAATGTTTTAGAACCTAACTTTTTGAAACCTAACGTTTTTTAAACCTACCGTTTTAGAACCTAACTTTGTGGAACCTAACGTTTTCAAACCTAACTTTTTGGAATATAACTTTTTTTATAATCAGACATTTTAAAACTTAATTTTTGGTACCTAACCTTTTGAAACCTAACGTTTCGGGACTTCCGGGACTGGGAAGTCAATATGAAAAAATGTTCAAAGGATGGAATGTGCAGGGGTCAAAATGTCTACACGGATTGGCTGTCCATCGGGCAAAAAGTATGAACGTTCAAAATCAAGCTCAAGTGTCAAAATGTACACATCATCGTAGTCACAATATTTTAGATACAAATGGTACACAACTCAAAATGCAAATACGCAAAAGAGTAATGATAATGCGATATTGACTAACATTCTCGAGACTAAATGAATAAACTGTCGAAATGTTCAATGTTCTACTTTGCAAACAGAGTCGGGAACTTAATTCTTTGGAACCTAACATTTTAGAACCTAACTTTTTGGAACCTAACGTTTTTTAAACCTGCCGTTTTGGAACCTAACTTTGTGGGACCTAACGTTTTGGAACCTAACTTTGTGGAATCTAACGTTTTAGAACCTAACTTTTTGGAACCTAACGTTTTTTAAACCTGCCGTTTTGGAACCTAACTTTGTGGGACCTAACGTTTTGGAACCTAACTTTGTGGAACCTAACGTTTCAGAACCTAACTTTTTGGAACCTAACGTTTTTAAACCTGCCGTTTTGGAACCTAACTTTGTGGAACCTAATGTTTTAGAACCTAACTTTTTGAAACCTAATGTTTTGTAAACCTACCGTTTTAGAACCTAACTTTGTGGAACCTAACGTTTTCAAACCTAACTTTTTGGAATATAACTTTTTTTATAATCAGACATTTTAAAACTTAATTTTTGGTACCAAACCTTTTGAAACCTAACGTTTCGAGACTTCCGGGCCTGGGAAGTTAATATGACAAAATGATCAACGGATGGAATGTGCGGGAGTCAAAATGTCTACACGGATTGATTGTCCATGGGGCAAAAAGTACAAACGTTAAAAAACAAGCTCAAGTGTCAAAATCATCGTAGTCACAATATTTTAGAGACAAATGGTACACAACTCAAAATGCAAATACGCAAAAGAGTAATGATAATGCGATATTGACTAACATTCTCGAGACTAAATGAATAAACTGTCGAAATGTTCAATGTTCTACTTTGCAAACAGAGTCGGGAACTTAATTCTTTGGAACCTAACATTTTAGAACCTAACTTTTTGGAACCTAACGTTTTTTAAACCTGCCGTTTTGGAACCTAACTTTGTGGGACCTAACGTTTTGGAACCTAACTTTGTGGAATCTAACGTTTTAGAACCTAACTTTTTGGAACCTAACGTTTTTTAAACCTGCCGTTTTGGAACCTAACTTTGTGGGACCTAACGTTTTGGAACCTAACTTTGTGGAACCTAACGTTTCAGAACCTAACTTTTTGGAACCTAACGTTTTTAAACCTGCCGTTTTGGAACCTAACTTTGTGGAACCTAATGTTTTAGAACCTAACTTTTTGAAACCTAACGTTTTTTAAACCTACCGTTTTAGAACCTAACTTTGTGGAACCTAACGTTTTCAAACCTAACTTTTTGGAATATAACTTTTTTTATAATCAGACATTTTAAAACTTAATTTTTGGTACCTAACCTTTTGAAACCTAACGTTTCGGGACTTCCGGGACTGGGAAGTCAATATGAAAAAATGTTCAAAGGATGGAATGTGCAGGGGTCAAAATGTCTACACGGATTGGCTGTCCATGGGGCAAAAAGTATGAACGTTCAAAATCAAGCTCAAGTGTCAAAATGTACACATCATCGTAGTCACAATATTTTAGATACAAATGGTACACAACTCAAAATGCAAATACGCAAAAGAGTAATGATAATGCGATATTGACTAACATTCTCGAGACTAAATGAATAAACTGTCGAAATGTTCAATGTTCTACTTTGCAAACAGAGTCGGGAACTTAATTCTTTGGAACCTAACATTTTAGAACCTAACTTTTTGGAACCTAACGTTTTTTAAACCTGCCGTTTTGGAACCTAACTTTGTGGGACCTAACGTTTTGGAACCTAACTTTGTGGAATCTAACGTTTTAGAACCTAACTTTTTGGAACCTAACGTTTTTTAAACCTGCCGTTTTGGAACCTAACTTTGTGGGACCTAACGTTTTGGAACCTAACTTTGTGGAACCTAACGTTTCAGAACCTAACTTTTTGGAACCTAACGTTTTTAAACCTGCCGTTTTGGAACCTAACTTTGTGGAACCTAATGTTTTAGAACCTAACTTTTTGAAACCTAATGTTTTGTAAACCTACCGTTTTAGAACCTAACTTTGTGGAACCTAACGTTTTCAAACCTAACTTTTTGGAATATAACTTTTTTTATAATCAGACATTTTAAAACTTAATTTTTGGTACCAAACCTTTTGAAACCTAACGTTTCGAGACTTCCGGGCCTGGGAAGTTAATATGACAAAATGATCAACGGATGGAATGTGCGGGAGTCAAAATGTCTACACGGATTGATTGTCCATGGGGCAAAAAGTACAAACGTTAAAAAACAAGCTCAAGTGTCAAAATCATCGTAGTCACAATATTTTAGAGACAAATGGTACACAACTCAAAATGCAAATACGCAAAAGAGTAATGATAATGCGATATTGACTAACATTCTCGAGACTAAATGAATAAACTGTCGAAATGTTCAATGTTCTACTTTGCAAACAGAGTCGGGAACTTAATTCTTTGGAACCTAACATTTTAGAACCTAACTTTTTGGAACCTAACGTTTTTTAAACCTGCCGTTTTGGAACCTAACTTTGTGGGACCTAACGTTTTGGAACCTAACTTTGTGGAATCTAACGTTTTAGAACCTAACTTTTTGGAACCTAACGTTTTTTAAACCTGCCGTTTTGGAACCTAACTTTGTGGGACCTAACGTTTTGGAACCTAACTTTGTGGAACCTAACGTTTCAGAACCTAACTTTTTGGAACCTAACGTTTTTAAACCTGCCGTTTTGGAACCTAACTTTGTGGAACCTAATGTTTTAGAACCTAACTTTTTGAAACCTAATGTTTTGTAAACCTACCGTTTTAGAACCTAACTTTGTGGAACCTAACGTTTTCAAACCTAACTTTTTGGAATATAACTTTTTTTATAATCAGACATTTTAAAACTTAATTTTTGGTACCAAACCTTTTGAAACCTAACGTTTCGAGACTTCCGGGCCTGGGAAGTTAATATGACAAAATGATCAACGGATGGAATGTGCGGGAGTCAAAATGTCTACACGGATTGATTGTCCATGGGGCAAAAAGTACAAACGTTAAAAAACAAGCTCAAGTGTCAAAATCATCGTAGTCACAATATTTTAGAGACAAATGGTACACAACTCAAAATGCAAATACGCAAAAGAGTAATGATAATGCGATATTGACTAACATTCTCGAGACTAAATGAATAAACTGTCGAAATGTTCAATGTTCTACTTTGCAAACAGAGTCGGGAACTTAATTCTTTGGAACCTAACATTTTAGAACCTAACTTTTTGGAACCTAACGTTTTTTAAACCTGCCGTTTTGGAACCTAACTTTGTGGGACCTAACGTTTTGGAACCTAACTTTGTGGAATCTAACGTTTTAGAACCTAACTTTTTGGAACCTAACGTTTTTTAAACCTGCCGTTTTGGAACCTAACTTTGTGGGACCTAACGTTTTGGAACCTAACTTTGTGGAACCTAACGTTTCAGAACCTAACTTTTTGGAACCTAACGTTTTTAAACCTGCCGTTTTGGAACCTAACTTTGTGGAACCTAATGTTTTAGAACCTAACTTTTTGAAACCTAACGTTTTTTAAACCTACCGTTTTAGAACCTAACTTTGTGGAACCTAACGTTTTCAAACCTAACTTTTTGGAATATAACTTTTTTTATAATCAGACATTTTAAAACTTAATTTTTGGTACCTAACCTTTTGAAACCTAACGTTTCGGGACTTCCGGGACTGGGAAGTCAATATGAAAAAATGTTCAAAGGATGGAATGTGCAGGGTTCAAAATGTCTACACGGATTGGCTGTCCATCGGGCAAAAAGTATGAACGTTCAAAATCAAGCTCAAGTGTCAAAATGTACACATCATCGTAGTCACAATATTTTAGATACAAATGGTACACAACTCAAAATGCAAATACGCAAAAGAGTAATGATAATGCGATATTGACTAACATTCTCGAGACTAAATGAATAAACTGTCGAAATGTTCAATGTTCTACTTTGCAAACAGAGTCGGGAACTTAATTCTTTGGAACCTAACATTTTAGAACCTAACTTTTTGGAACCTAACGTTTTTTAAACCTGCCGTTTTGGAACCTAACTTTGTGGGACCTAACGTTTTGGAACCTAACTTTGTGGAATCTAACGTTTTAGAACCTAACTTTTTGGAACCTAACGTTTTTTAAACCTGCCGTTTTGGAACCTAACTTTGTGGGACCTAACGTTTTGGAACCTAACTTTGTGGAACCTAACGTTTCAGAACCTAACTTTTTGGAACCTAACGTTTTTAAACCTGCCGTTTTGGAACCTAACTTTGTGGAACCTAATGTTTTAGAACCTAACTTTTTGAAACCTAACGTTTTTTAAACCTACCGTTTTAGAACCTAACTTTGTGGAACCTAACGTTTTCAAACCTAACTTTTTGGAATATAACTTTTTTTATAATCAGACATTTTAAAACTTAATTTTTGGTACCTAACCTTTTGAAACCTAACGTTTCGGGACTTCCGGGACTGGGAAGTCAATATGAAAAAATGTTCAAAGGATGGAATGTGCAGGGGTCAAAATGTCTACACGGATTGGCTGTCCATCGGGCAAAAAGTATGAACGTTCAAAATCAAGCTCAAGTGTCAAAATGTACACATCATCGTAGTCACAATATTTTAGATACAAATGGTACACAACTCAAAATGCAAATACGCAAAAGAGTAATGATAATGCGATATTGACTAACATTCTCGAGACTAAATGAATAAACTGTCGAAATGTTCAATGTTCTACTTTGCAAACAGAGTCGGGAACTTAATTCTTTGGAACCTAACATTTTAGAACCTAACTTTTTGGAACCTAACGTTTTTTAAACCTGCCGTTTTGGAACCTAACTTTGTGGGACCTAACGTTTTGGAACCTAACTTTGTGGAATCTAACGTTTTAGAACCTAACTTTTTGGAACCTAACGTTTTTTAAACCTGCCGTTTTGGAACCTAACTTTGTGGGACCTAACGTTTTGGAACCTAACTTTGTGGAACCTAACGTTTCAGAACCTAACTTTTTGGAACCTAACGTTTTTAAACCTGCCGTTTTGGAACCTAACTTTGTGGAACCTAATGTTTTAGAACCTAACTTTTTGAAACCTAATGTTTTGTAAACCTACCGTTTTAGAACCTAACTTTGTGGAACCTAACGTTTTCAAACCTAACTTTTTGGAATATAACTTTTTTTATAATCAGACATTTTAAAACTTAATTTTTGGTACCAAACCTTTTGAAACCTAACGTTTCGAGACTTCCGGGCCTGGGAAGTTAATATGACAAAATGATCAACGGATGGAATGTGCGGGAGTCAAAATGTCTACACGGATTGATTGTCCATGGGGCAAAAAGTACAAACGTTAAAAAACAAGCTCAAGTGTCAAAATCATCGTAGTCACAATATTTTAGAGACAAATGGTACACAACTCAAAATGCAAATACGCAAAAGAGTAATGATAATGCGATATTGACTAACATTCTCGAGACTAAATGAATAAACTGTCGAAATGTTCAATGTTCTACTTTGCAAACAGAGTCGGGAACTTAATTCTTTGGAACCTAACATTTTAGAACCTAACTTTTTGGAACCTAACGTTTTTTAAACCTGCCGTTTTGGAACCTAACTTTGTGGGACCTAACGTTTTGGAACCTAACTTTGTGGAATCTAACGTTTTAGAACCTAACTTTTTGGAACCTAACGTTTTTTAAACCTGCCGTTTTGGAACCTAACTTTGTGGGACCTAACGTTTTGGAACCTAACTTTGTGGAACCTAACGTTTCAGAACCTAACTTTTTGGAACCTAACGTTTTTAAACCTGCCGTTTTGGAACCTAACTTTGTGGAACCTAATGTTTTAGAACCTAACTTTTTGAAACCTAACGTTTTTTAAACCTACCGTTTTAGAACCTAACTTTGTGGAACCTAACGTTTTCAAACCTAACTTTTTGGAATATAACTTTTTTTATAATCAGACATTTTAAAACTTAATTTTTGGTACCAAACCTTTTGAAACCTAACGTTTCGAGACTTCCGGGCCTGGGAAGTTAATATGACAAAATGATCAACGGATGGAATGTGCGGGAGTCAAAATGTCTACACGGATTGATTGTCCATGGGGCAAAAAGTACAAACGTTAAAAAACAAGCTCAAGTGTCAAAATCATCGTAGTCACAATATTTTAGAGACAAATGGTACACAACTCAAAATGCAAATACGCAAAAGAGTAATGATAATGCGATATTGACTATCATTCTCGAGACTAAATGAATAAACTGTCGAAATGTTCAATGTTCTACTTTGCAAACAGAGTCGGGAACTTAATTCTTTGGAACCTAACATTTTAGAACCTAACTTTTTGGAACCTAACGTTTTTAAACCTGCCGTTTTGGAACCTAACTTTGTGGAACCTATCGTTTTAGAACCTAACTTTTTGAAACCTAACGTTTTTAAACCTGCCGTTTTAGAACCTATCTTTGTGGAACCTAACGTTTTGGAACCTCACTTTGTGGGACCTAAGTTTTAGAACATAACTTTGTGGAACCTAACGTTTTGGAACCTAACGTTTTTAAACCTGCCGTTTTGGAACCTAACTTTGTGGAACCTATCGTTTTAGAACCTAACTTTTTGAAACCTAACGTTTTTAAACCTGCCGTTTTAGGACCTATCTTTGTGGAACCTAACGTTTTGGAACCTCACTTTGTGGGACCTAAGTTTTAGAACATAACTTTGTGGAACCTAACGTTTTAGAACCTAACTTTGTGGAACCTAACGTTTTCAAACCTAACTTTTTGGAACATAACTTTTTTATAATCAGACATTTTAAAACTTAATTTTTGGTACCAAACCTTTTGAAACCTAACGTTTCGGGACATCCGGGACTGGGAAGTCAATATGAAAAAATGTTCAACGGATGGAATGTGCAGGGGTCAAAATGTCTACACGGATTGGCTGTCTATGGGGCAAAAAGTAAGAACGTTCAAAATCAAGCTCAAGTGTCAAAATCATCGTAGTCACAATATTTTAGAGACAAATGGTACACAACTCAAAATGCAAATACGCAAAAGAGTAATGATAATGCGATATTGACTATCATTCTCGAGACTAAATGAATAAACTGTCGAAATGTTCAATGTTCTACTTTGCAAACAGAGTCGGGAACTTAATTCTTTGGAACCTAACATTTTAGAACCTAACTTTTTGGAACCTAACGTTTTTTAAACCTGCCGTTTTGGAACCTAACTTTGTGGGACCTAACGTTTTGGAACCTAACTTTGTGGAATCTAACGTTTTAGAACCTAACTTTTTGGAACCTAACGTTTTTTAAACCTGCCGTTTTGGAACCTAACTTTGTGGGACCTAACGTTTTGGAACCTAACTTTGTGGAACCTAACGTTTCAGAACCTAACTTTTTGGAACCTAACGTTTTTAAACCTGCCGTTTTGGAACCTAACTTTGTGGAACCTAATGTTTTAGAACCTAACTTTTTGAAACCTAACGTTTTTTAAACCTACCGTTTTAGAACCTAACTTTGTGGAACCTAACGTTTTCAAACCTAACTTTTTGGAATATAACTTTTTTTATAATCAGACATTTTAAAACTTAATTTTTGGTACCTAACCTTTTGAAACCTAACGTTTCGGGACTTCCGGGACTGGGAAGTCAATATGAAAAAATGTTCAAAGGATGGAATGTGCAGGGGTCAAAATGTCTACACGGATTGGCTGTCCATCGGGCAAAAAGTATGAACGTTCAAAATCAAGCTCAAGTGTCAAAATGTACACATCATCGTAGTCACAATATTTTAGATACAAATGGTACACAACTCAAAATGCAAATACGCAAAAGAGTAATGATAATGCGATATTGACTAACATTCTCGAGACTAAATGAATAAACTGTCGAAATGTTCAATGTTCTACTTTGCAAACAGAGTCGGGAACTTAATTCTTTGGAACCTAACATTTTAGAACCTAACTTTTTGGAACCTAACGTTTTTTAAACCTGCCGTTTTGGAACCTAACTTTGTGGGACCTAACGTTTTGGAACCTAACTTTGTGGAATCTAACGTTTTAGAACCTAACTTTTTGGAACCTAACGTTTTTTAAACCTGCCGTTTTGGAACCTAACTTTGTGGGACCTAACGTTTTGGAACCTAACTTTGTGGAACCTAACGTTTCAGAACCTAACTTTTTGGAACCTAACGTTTTTAAACCTGCCGTTTTGGAACCTAACTTTGTGGAACCTAATGTTTTAGAACCTAACTTTTTGAAACCTAATGTTTTGTAAACCTACCGTTTTAGAACCTAACTTTGTGGAACCTAACGTTTTCAAACCTAACTTTTTGGAATATAACTTTTTTTATAATCAGACATTTTAAAACTTAATTTTTGGTACCAAACCTTTTGAAACCTAACGTTTCGAGACTTCCGGGCCTGGGAAGTTAATATGACAAAATGATCAACGGATGGAATGTGCGGGAGTCAAAATGTCTACACGGATTGATTGTCCATGGGGCAAAAAGTACAAACGTTAAAAAACAAGCTCAAGTGTCAAAATCATCGTAGTCACAATATTTTAGAGACAAATGGTACACAACTCAAAATGCAAATACGCAAAAGAGTAATGATAATGCGATATTGACTAACATTCTCGAGACTAAATGAATAAACTGTCGAAATGTTCAATGTTCTACTTTGCAAACAGAGTCGGGAACTTAATTCTTTGGAACCTAACATTTTAGAACCTAACTTTTTGGAACCTAACGTTTTTTAAACCTGCCGTTTTGGAACCTAACTTTGTGGGACCTAACGTTTTGGAACCTAACTTTGTGGAATCTAACGTTTTAGAACCTAACTTTTTGGAACCTAACGTTTTTTAAACCTGCCGTTTTGGAACCTAACTTTGTGGGACCTAACGTTTTGGAACCTAACTTTGTGGAACCTAACGTTTCAGAACCTAACTTTTTGGAACCTAACGTTTTTAAACCTGCCGTTTTGGAACCTAACTTTGTGGAACCTAATGTTTTAGAACCTAACTTTTTGAAACCTAACGTTTTTTAAACCTACCGTTTTAGAACCTAACTTTGTGGAACCTAACGTTTTCAAACCTAACTTTTTGGAATATAACTTTTTTTATAATCAGACATTTTAAAACTTAATTTTTGGTACCTAACCTTTTGAAACCTAACGTTTCGGGACTTCCGGGACTGGGAAGTCAATATGAAAAAATGTTCAAAGGATGGAATGTGCAGGGGTCAAAATGTCTACACGGATTGGCTGTCCATCGGGCAAAAAGTATGAACGTTCAAAATCAAGCTCAAGTGTCAAAATGTACACATCATCGTAGTCACAATATTTTAGATACAAATGGTACACAACTCAAAATGCAAATACGCAAAAGAGTAATGATAATGCGATATTGACTAACATTCTCGAGACTAAATGAATAAACTGTCGAAATGTTCAATGTTCTACTTTGCAAACAGAGTCGGGAACTTAATTCTTTGGAACCTAACATTTTAGAACCTAACTTTTTGGAACCTAACGTTTTTTAAACCTGCCGTTTTGGAACCTAACTTTGTGGGACCTAACGTTTTGGAACCTAACTTTGTGGAATCTAACGTTTTAGAACCTAACTTTTTGGAACCTAACGTTTTTTAAACCTGCCGTTTTGGAACCTAACTTTGTGGGACCTAACGTTTTGGAACCTAACTTTGTGGAACCTAACGTTTCAGAACCTAACTTTTTGGAACCTAACGTTTTTAAACCTGCCGTTTTGGAACCTAACTTTGTGGAACCTAATGTTTTAGAACCTAACTTTTTGAAACCTAATGTTTTGTAAACCTACCGTTTTAGAACCTAACTTTGTGGAACCTAACGTTTTCAAACCTAACTTTTTGGAATATAAATTTTTTTATAATCAGACATTTTAAAACTTAATTTTTGGTACCAAACCTTTTGAAACCTAACGTTTCGAGACTTCCGGGCCTGGGAAGTTAATATGACAAAATGATCAACGGATGGAATGTGCGGGAGTCAAAATGTCTACACGGATTGATTGTCCATGGGGCAAAAAGTACAAACGTTAAAAAACAAGCTCAAGTGTCAAAATCATCGTAGTCACAATATTTTAGAGACAAATGGTACACAACTCAAAATGCAAATACGCAAAAGAGTAATGATAATGCGATATTGACTAACATTCTCGAGACTAAATGAATAAACTGTCGAAATGTTCAATGTTCTACTTTGCAAACAGAGTCGGGAACTTAATTCTTTGGAACCTAACATTTTAGAACCTAACTTTTTGGAACCTAACGTTTTTTAAACCTGCCGTTTTGGAACCTAACTTTGTGGGACCTAACGTTTTGGAACCTAACTTTGTGGAATCTAACGTTTTAGAACCTAACTTTTTGGAACCTAACGTTTTTTAAACCTGCCGTTTTGGAACCTAACTTTGTGGGACCTAACGTTTTGGAACCTAACTTTGTGGAACCTAACGTTTCAGAACCTAACTTTTTGGAACCTAACGTTTTTAAACCTGCCGTTTTGGAACCTAACTTTGTGGAACCTAATGTTTTAGAACCTAACTTTTTGAAACCTAACGTTTTTTAAACCTACCGTTTTAGAACCTAACTTTGTGGAACCTAACGTTTTCAAACCTAACTTTTTGGAATATAACTTTTTTTATAATCAGACATTTTAAAACTTAATTTTTGGTACCTAACCTTTTGAAACCTAACGTTTCGGGACTTCCGGGACTGGGAAGTCAATATGAAAAAATGTTCAAAGGATGGAATGTGCAGGGGTCAAAATGTCTACACGGATTGGCTGTCCATGGGGCAAAAAGTATGAACGTTCAAAATCAAGCTCAAGTGTCAAAATGTACACATCATCGTAGTCACAATATTTTAGATACAAATGGTACACAACTCAAAATGCAAATACGCAAAAGAGTAATGATAATGCGATATTGACTAACATTCTCGAGACTAAATGAATAAACTGTCGAAATGTTCAATGTTCTACTTTGCAAACAGAGTCGGGAACTTAATTCTTTGGAACCTAACATTTTAGAACCTAACTTTTTGGAACCTAACGTTTTTTAAACCTGCCGTTTTGGAACCTAACTTTGTGGGACCTAACGTTTTGGAACCTAACTTTGTGGAATCTAACGTTTTAGAACCTAACTTTTTGGAACCTAACGTTTTTTAAACCTGCCGTTTTGGAACCTAACTTTGTGGGACCTAACGTTTTGGAACCTAACTTTGTGGAACCTAACGTTTCAGAACCTAACTTTTTGGAACCTAACGTTTTTAAACCTGCCGTTTTGGAACCTAACTTTGTGGAACCTAATGTTTTAGAACCTAACTTTTTGAAACCTAATGTTTTGTAAACCTACCGTTTTAGAACCTAACTTTGTGGAACCTAACGTTTTCAAACCTAACTTTTTGGAATATAACTTTTTTTATAATCAGACATTTTAAAACTTAATTTTTGGTACCAAACCTTTTGAAACCTAACGTTTCGAGACTTCCGGGCCTGGGAAGTTAATATGACAAAATGATCAACGGATGGAATGTGCGGGAGTCAAAATGTCTACACGGATTGATTGTCCATGGGGCAAAAAGTACAAACGTTAAAAAACAAGCTCAAGTGTCAAAATCATCGTAGTCACAATATTTTAGAGACAAATGGTACACAACTCAAAATGCAAATACGCAAAAGAGTAATGATAATGCGATATTGACTAACATTCTCGAGACTAAATGAATAAACTGTCGAAATGTTCAATGTTCTACTTTGCAAACAGAGTCGGGAACTTAATTCTTTGGAACCTAACATTTTAGAACCTAACTTTTTGGAACCTAACGTTTTTTAAACCTGCCGTTTTGGAACCTAACTTTGTGGGACCTAACGTTTTGGAACCTAACTTTGTGGAATCTAACGTTTTAGAACCTAACTTTTTGGAACCTAACGTTTTTTAAACCTGCCGTTTTGGAACCTAACTTTGTGGGACCTAACGTTTTGGAACCTAACTTTGTGGAACCTAACGTTTCAGAACCTAACTTTTTGGAACCTAACGTTTTTAAACCTGCCGTTTTGGAACCTAACTTTGTGGAACCTAATGTTTTAGAACCTAACTTTTTGAAACCTAACGTTTTTTAAACCTACCGTTTTAGAACCTAACTTTGTGGAACCTAACGTTTTCAAACCTAACTTTTTGGAATATAACTTTTTTTATAATCAGACATTTTAAAACTTAATTTTTGGTACCTAACCTTTTGAAACCTAACGTTTCGGGACTTCCGGGACTGGGAAGTCAATATGAAAAAATGTTCAAAGGATGGAATGTGCAGGGGTCAAAATGTCTACACGGATTGGCTGTCCATCGGGCAAAAAGTATGAACGTTCAAAATCAAGCTCAAGTGTCAAAATGTACACATCATCGTAGTCACAATATTTTAGATACAAATGGTACACAACTCAAAATGCAAATACGCAAAAGAGTAATGATAATGCGATATTGACTAACATTCTCGAGACTAAATGAATAAACTGTCGAAATGTTCAATGTTCTACTTTGCAAACAGAGTCGGGAACTTAATTCTTTGGAACCTAACATTTTAGAACCTAACTTTTTGGAACCTAACGTTTTTTAAACCTGCCGTTTTGGAACCTAACTTTGTGGGACCTAACGTTTTGGAACCTAACTTTGTGGAATCTAACGTTTTAGAACCTAACTTTTTGGAACCTAACGTTTTTTAAACCTGCCGTTTTGGAACCTAACTTTGTGGGACCTAACGTTTTGGAACCTAACTTTGTGGAACCTAACGTTTCAGAACCTAACTTTTTGGAACCTAACGTTTTTAAACCTGCCGTTTTGGAACCTAACTTTGTGGAACCTAATGTTTTAGAACCTAACTTTTTGAAACCTAACGTTTTTTAAACCTACCGTTTTAGAACCTAACTTTGTGGAACCTAACGTTTTCAAACCTAACTTTTTGGAATATAACTTTTTTTATAATCAGACATTTTAAAACTTAATTTTTGGTACCTAACCTTTTGAAACCTAACGTTTCGGGACTTCCGGGACTGGGAAGTCAATATGAAAAAATGTTCAAAGGATGGAATGTGCAGGGGTCAAAATGTCTACACGGATTGGCTGTCCATCGGGCAAAAAGTATGAACGTTCAAAATCAAGCTCAAGTGTCAAAATGTACACATCATCGTAGTCACAATATTTTAGATACAAATGGTACACAACTCAAAATGCAAATACGCAAAAGAGTAATGATAATGCGATATTGACTAACATTCTCGAGACTAAATGAATAAACTGTCGAAATGTTCAATGTTCTACTTTGCAAACAGAGTCGGGAACTTAATTCTTTGGAACCTAACATTTTAGAACCTAACTTTTTGGAACCTAACGTTTTTTAAACCTGCCGTTTTGGAACCTAACTTTGTGGGACCTAACGTTTTGGAACCTAACTTTGTGGAATCTAACGTTTTAGAACCTAACTTTTTGGAACCTAACGTTTTTTAAACCTGCCGTTTTGGAACCTAACTTTGTGGGACCTAACGTTTTGGAACCTAACTTTGTGGAACCTAACGTTTCAGAACCTAACTTTTTGGAACCTAACGTTTTTAAACCTGCCGTTTTGGAACCTAACTTTGTGGAACCTAATGTTTTAGAACCTAACTTTTTGAAACCTAATGTTTTGTAAACCTACCGTTTTAGAACCTAACTTTGTGGAACCTAACGTTTTCAAACCTAACTTTTTGGAATATAACTTTTTTTATAATCAGACATTTTAAAACTTAATTTTTGGTACCAAACCTTTTGAAACCTAACGTTTCGAGACTTCCGGGCCTGGGAAGTTAATATGACAAAATGATCAACGGATGGAATGTGCGGGAGTCAAAATGTCTACACGGATTGATTGTCCATGGGGCAAAAAGTACAAACGTTAAAAAACAAGCTCAAGTGTCAAAATCATCGTAGTCACAATATTTTAGAGACAAATGGTACACAACTCAAAATGCAAATACGCAAAAGAGTAATGATAATGCGATATTGACTAACATTCTCGAGACTAAATGAATAAACTGTCGAAATGTTCAATGTTCTACTTTGCAAACAGAGTCGGGAACTTAATTCTTTGGAACCTAACATTTTAGAACCTAACTTTTTGGAACCTAACGTTTTTTAAACCTGCCGTTTTGGAACCTAACTTTGTGGGACCTAACGTTTTGGAACCTAACTTTGTGGAATCTAACGTTTTAGAACCTAACTTTTTGGAACCTAACGTTTTTTAAACCTGCCGTTTTGGAACCTAACTTTGTGGGACCTAACGTTTTGGAACCTAACTTTGTGGAACCTAACGTTTCAGAACCTAACTTTTTGGAACCTAACGTTTTTAAACCTGCCGTTTTGGAACCTAACTTTGTGGAACCTAATGTTTTAGAACCTAACTTTTTGAAACCTAACGTTTTTTAAACCTACCGTTTTAGAACCTAACTTTGTGGAACCTAACGTTTTCAAACCTAACTTTTTGGAATATAACTTTTTTTATAATCAGACATTTTAAAACTTAATTTTTGGTACCAAACCTTTTGAAACCTAACGTTTCGAGACTTCCGGGCCTGGGAAGTTAATATGACAAAATGATCAACGGATGGAATGTGCGGGAGTCAAAATGTCTACACGGATTGATTGTCCATGGGGCAAAAAGTACAAACGTTAAAAAACAAGCTCAAGTGTCAAAATCATCGTAGTCACAATATTTTAGAGACAAATGGTACACAACTCAAAATGCAAATACGCAAAAGAGTAATGATAATGCGATATTGACTATCATTCTCGAGACTAAATGAATAAACTGTCGAAATGTTCAATGTTCTACTTTGCAAACAGAGTCGGGAACTTAATTCTTTGGAACCTAACATTTTAGAACCTAACTTTTTGGAACCTAACGTTTTTTAAACCTGCCGTTTTGGAACCTAACTTTGTGGGACCTAACGTTTTGGAACCTAACTTTGTGGAATCTAACGTTTTAGAACCTAACTTTTTGGAACCTAACGTTTTTTAAACCTGCCGTTTTGGAACCTAACTTTGTGGGACCTAACGTTTTGGAACCTAACTTTGTGGAACCTAACGTTTCAGAACCTAACTTTTTGGAACCTAACGTTTTTAAACCTGCCGTTTTGGAACCTAACTTTGTGGAACCTAATGTTTTAGAACCTAACTTTTTGAAACCTAACGTTTTTTAAACCTACCGTTTTAGAACCTAACTTTGTGGAACCTAACGTTTTCAAACCTAACTTTTTGGAATATAACTTTTTTTATAATCAGACATTTTAAAACTTAATTTTTGGTACCTAACCTTTTGAAACCTAACGTTTCGGGACTTCCGGGACTGGGAAGTCAATATGAAAAAATGTTCAAAGGATGGAATGTGCAGGGGTCAAAATGTCTACACGGATTGGCTGTCCATCGGGCAAAAAGTATGAACGTTCAAAATCAAGCTCAAGTGTCAAAATGTACACATCATCGTAGTCACAATATTTTAGATACAAATGGTACACAACTCAAAATGCAAATACGCAAAAGAGTAATGATAATGCGATATTGACTAACATTCTCGAGACTAAATGAATAAACTGTCGAAATGTTCAATGTTCTACTTTGCAAACAGAGTCGGGAACTTAATTCTTTGGAACCTAACATTTTAGAACCTAACTTTTTGGAACCTAACGTTTTTTAAACCTGCCGTTTTGGAACCTAACTTTGTGGGACCTAACGTTTTGGAACCTAACTTTGTGGAATCTAACGTTTTAGAACCTAACTTTTTGGAACCTAACGTTTTTTAAACCTGCCGTTTTGGAACCTAACTTTGTGGGACCTAACGTTTTGGAACCTAACTTTGTGGAACCTAACGTTTCAGAACCTAACTTTTTGGAACCTAACGTTTTTAAACCTGCCGTTTTGGAACCTAACTTTGTGGAACCTAATGTTTTAGAACCTAACTTTTTGAAACCTAATGTTTTGTAAACCTACCGTTTTAGAACCTAACTTTGTGGAACCTAACGTTTTCAAACCTAACTTTTTGGAATATAACTTTTTTTATAATCAGACATTTTAAAACTTAATTTTTGGTACCAAACCTTTTGAAACCTAACGTTTCGAGACTTCCGGGCCTGGGAAGTTAATATGACAAAATGATCAACGGATGGAATGTGCGGGAGTCAAAATGTCTACACGGATTGATTGTCCATGGGGCAAAAAGTACAAACGTTAAAAAACAAGCTCAAGTGTCAAAATCATCGTAGTCACAATATTTTAGAGACAAATGGTACACAACTCAAAATGCAAATACGCAAAAGAGTAATGATAATGCGATATTGACTAACATTCTCGAGACTAAATGAATAAACTGTCGAAATGTTCAATGTTCTACTTTGCAAACAGAGTCGGGAACTTAATTCTTTGGAACCTAACATTTTAGAACCTAACTTTTTGGAACCTAACGTTTTTTAAACCTGCCGTTTTGGAACCTAACTTTGTGGGACCTAACGTTTTGGAACCTAACTTTGTGGAATCTAACGTTTTAGAACCTAACTTTTTGGAACCTAACGTTTTTTAAACCTGCCGTTTTGGAACCTAACTTTGTGGGACCTAACGTTTTGGAACCTAACTTTGTGGAACCTAACGTTTCAGAACCTAACTTTTTGGAACCTAACGTTTTTAAACCTGCCGTTTTGGAACCTAACTTTGTGGAACCTAATGTTTTAGAACCTAACTTTTTGAAACCTAACGTTTTTTAAACCTACCGTTTTAGAACCTAACTTTGTGGAACCTAACGTTTTCAAACCTAACTTTTTGGAATATAACTTTTTTTATAATCAGACATTTTAAAACTTAATTTTTGGTACCTAACCTTTTGAAACCTAACGTTTCGGGACTTCCGGGACTGGGAAGTCAATATGAAAAAATGTTCAAAGGATGGAATGTGCAGGGGTCAAAATGTCTACACGGATTGGCTGTCCATCGGGCAAAAAGTATGAACGTTCAAAATCAAGCTCAAGTGTCAAAATGTACACATCATCGTAGTCACAATATTTTAGATACAAATGGTACACAACTCAAAATGCAAATACGCAAAAGAGTAATGATAATGCGATATTGACTAACATTCTCGAGACTAAATGAATAAACTGTCGAAATGTTCAATGTTCTACTTTGCAAACAGAGTCGGGAACTTAATTCTTTGGAACCTAACATTTTAGAACCTAACTTTTTGGAACCTAACGTTTTTTAAACCTGCCGTTTTGGAACCTAACTTTGTGGGACCTAACGTTTTGGAACCTAACTTTGTGGAATCTAACGTTTTAGAACCTAACTTTTTGGAACCTAACGTTTTTTAAACCTGCCGTTTTGGAACCTAACTTTGTGGGACCTAACGTTTTGGAACCTAACTTTGTGGAACCTAACGTTTCAGAACCTAACTTTTTGGAACCTAACGTTTTTAAACCTGCCGTTTTGGAACCTAACTTTGTGGAACCTAATGTTTTAGAACCTAACTTTTTGAAACCTAATGTTTTGTAAACCTACCGTTTTAGAACCTAACTTTGTGGAACCTAACGTTTTCAAACCTAACTTTTTGGAATATAACTTTTTTTATAATCAGACATTTTAAAACTTAATTTTTGGTACCAAACCTTTTGAAACCTAACGTTTCGAGACTTCCGGGCCTGGGAAGTTAATATGACAAAATGATCAACGGATGGAATGTGCGGGAGTCAAAATGTCTACACGGATTGATTGTCCATGGGGCAAAAAGTACAAACGTTAAAAAACAAGCTCAAGTGTCAAAATCATCGTAGTCACAATATTTTAGAGACAAATGGTACACAACTCAAAATGCAAATACGCAAAAGAGTAATGATAATGCGATATTGACTAACATTCTCGAGACTAAATGAATAAACTGTCGAAATGTTCAATGTTCTACTTTGCAAACAGAGTCGGGAACTTAATTCTTTGGAACCTAACATTTTAGAACCTAACTTTTTGGAACCTAACGTTTTTTAAACCTGCCGTTTTGGAACCTAACTTTGTGGGACCTAACGTTTTGGAACCTAACTTTGTGGAATCTAACGTTTTAGAACCTAACTTTTTGGAACCTAACGTTTTTTAAACCTGCCGTTTTGGAACCTAACTTTGTGGGACCTAACGTTTTGGAACCTAACTTTGTGGAACCTAACGTTTCAGAACCTAACTTTTTGGAACCTAACGTTTTTAAACCTGCCGTTTTGGAACCTAACTTTGTGGAACCTAATGTTTTAGAACCTAACTTTTTGAAACCTAACGTTTTTTAAACCTACCGTTTTAGAACCTAACTTTGTGGAACCTAACGTTTTCAAACCTAACTTTTTGGAATATAACTTTTTTTATAATCAGACATTTTAAAACTTAATTTTTGGTACCTAACCTTTTGAAACCTAACGTTTCGGGACTTCCGGGACTGGGAAGTCAATATGAAAAAATGTTCAAAGGATGGAATGTGCAGGGGTCAAAATGTCTACACGGATTGGCTGTCCATGGGGCAAAAAGTATGAACGTTCAAAATCAAGCTCAAGTGTCAAAATGTACACATCATCGTAGTCACAATATTTTAGATACAAATGGTACACAACTCAAAATGCAAATACGCAAAAGAGTAATGATAATGCGATATTGACTAACATTCTCGAGACTAAATGAATAAACTGTCGAAATGTTCAATGTTCTACTTTGCAAACAGAGTCGGGAACTTAATTCTTTGGAACCTAACATTTTAGAACCTAACTTTTTGGAACCTAACGTTTTTTAAACCTGCCGTTTTGGAACCTAACTTTGTGGGACCTAACGTTTTGGAACCTAACTTTGTGGAATCTAACGTTTTAGAACCTAACTTTTTGGAACCTAACGTTTTTTAAACCTGCCGTTTTGGAACCTAACTTTGTGGGACCTAACGTTTTGGAACCTAACTTTGTGGAACCTAACGTTTCAGAACCTAACTTTTTGGAACCTAACGTTTTTAAACCTGCCGTTTTGGAACCTAACTTTGTGGAACCTAATGTTTTAGAACCTAACTTTTTGAAACCTAATGTTTTGTAAACCTACCGTTTTAGAACCTAACTTTGTGGAACCTAACGTTTTCAAACCTAACTTTTTGGAATATAACTTTTTTTATAATCAGACATTTTAAAACTTAATTTTTGGTACCAAACCTTTTGAAACCTAACGTTTCGAGACTTCCGGGCCTGGGAAGTTAATATGACAAAATGATCAACGGATGGAATGTGCGGGAGTCAAAATGTCTACACGGATTGATTGTCCATGGGGCAAAAAGTACAAACGTTAAAAAACAAGCTCAAGTGTCAAAATCATCGTAGTCACAATATTTTAGAGACAAATGGTACACAACTCAAAATGCAAATACGCAAAAGAGTAATGATAATGCGATATTGACTAACATTCTCGAGACTAAATGAATAAACTGTCGAAATGTTCAATGTTCTACTTTGCAAACAGAGTCGGGAACTTAATTCTTTGGAACCTAACATTTTAGAACCTAACTTTTTGGAACCTAACGTTTTTTAAACCTGCCGTTTTGGAACCTAACTTTGTGGGACCTAACGTTTTGGAACCTAACTTTGTGGAATCTAACGTTTTAGAACCTAACTTTTTGGAACCTAACGTTTTTTAAACCTGCCGTTTTGGAACCTAACTTTGTGGGACCTAACGTTTTGGAACCTAACTTTGTGGAACCTAACGTTTCAGAACCTAACTTTTTGGAACCTAACGTTTTTAAACCTGCCGTTTTGGAACCTAACTTTGTGGAACCTAATGTTTTAGAACCTAACTTTTTGAAACCTAATGTTTTGTAAACCTACCGTTTTAGAACCTAACTTTGTGGAACCTAACGTTTTCAAACCTAACTTTTTGGAATATAACTTTTTTTATAATCAGACATTTTAAAACTTAATTTTTGGTACCAAACCTTTTGAAACCTAACGTTTCGAGACTTCCGGGCCTGGGAAGTTAATATGACAAAATGATCAACGGATGGAATGTGCGGGAGTCAAAATGTCTACACGGATTGATTGTCCATGGGGCAAAAAGTACAAACGTTAAAAAACAAGCTCAAGTGTCAAAATCATCGTAGTCACAATATTTTAGAGACAAATGGTACACAACTCAAAATGCAAATACGCAAAAGAGTAATGATAATGCGATATTGACTAACATTCTCGAGACTAAATGAATAAACTGTCGAAATGTTCAATGTTCTACTTTGCAAACAGAGTCGGGAACTTAATTCTTTGGAACCTAACATTTTAGAACCTAACTTTTTGGAACCTAACGTTTTTTAAACCTGCCGTTTTGGAACCTAACTTTGTGGGACCTAACGTTTTGGAACCTAACTTTGTGGAATCTAACGTTTTAGAACCTAACTTTTTGGAACCTAACGTTTTTTAAACCTGCCGTTTTGGAACCTAACTTTGTGGGACCTAACGTTTTGGAACCTAACTTTGTGGAACCTAACGTTTCAGAACCTAACTTTTTGGAACCTAACGTTTTTAAACCTGCCGTTTTGGAACCTAACTTTGTGGAACCTAATGTTTTAGAACCTAACTTTTTGAAACCTAACGTTTTTTAAACCTACCGTTTTAGAACCTAACTTTGTGGAACCTAACGTTTTCAAACCTAACTTTTTGGAATATAACTTTTTTTATAATCAGACATTTTAAAACTTAATTTTTGGTACCTAACCTTTTGAAACCTAACGTTTCGGGACTTCCGGGACTGGGAAGTCAATATGAAAAAATGTTCAAAGGATGGAATGTGCAGGGTTCAAAATGTCTACACGGATTGGCTGTCCATCGGGCAAAAAGTATGAACGTTCAAAATCAAGCTCAAGTGTCAAAATGTACACATCATCGTAGTCACAATATTTTAGATACAAATGGTACACAACTCAAAATGCAAATACGCAAAAGAGTAATGATAATGCGATATTGACTAACATTCTCGAGACTAAATGAATAAACTGTCGAAATGTTCAATGTTCTACTTTGCAAACAGAGTCGGGAACTTAATTCTTTGGAACCTAACATTTTAGAACCTAACTTTTTGGAACCTAACGTTTTTTAAACCTGCCGTTTTGGAACCTAACTTTGTGGGACCTAACGTTTTGGAACCTAACTTTGTGGAATCTAACGTTTTAGAACCTAACTTTTTGGAACCTAACGTTTTTTAAACCTGCCGTTTTGGAACCTAACTTTGTGGGACCTAACGTTTTGGAACCTAACTTTGTGGAACCTAACGTTTCAGAACCTAACTTTTTGGAACCTAACGTTTTTAAACCTGCCGTTTTGGAACCTAACTTTGTGGAACCTAATGTTTTAGAACCTAACTTTTTGAAACCTAACGTTTTTTAAACCTACCGTTTTAGAACCTAACTTTGTGGAACCTAACGTTTTCAAACCTAACTTTTTGGAATATAACTTTTTTTATAATCAGACATTTTAAAACTTAATTTTTGGTACCTAACCTTTTGAAACCTAACGTTTCGGGACTTCCGGGACTGGGAAGTCAATATGAAAAAATGTTCAAAGGATGGAATGTGCAGGGGTCAAAATGTCTACACGGATTGGCTGTCCATCGGGCAAAAAGTATGAACGTTCAAAATCAAGCTCAAGTGTCAAAATGTACACATCATCGTAGTCACAATATTTTAGATACAAATGGTACACAACTCAAAATGCAAATACGCAAAAGAGTAATGATAATGCGATATTGACTAACATTCTCGAGACTAAATGAATAAACTGTCGAAATGTTCAATGTTCTACTTTGCAAACAGAGTCGGGAACTTAATTCTTTGGAACCTAACATTTTAGAACCTAACTTTTTGGAACCTAACGTTTTTTAAACCTGCCGTTTTGGAACCTAACTTTGTGGGACCTAACGTTTTGGAACCTAACTTTGTGGAATCTAACGTTTTAGAACCTAACTTTTTGGAACCTAACGTTTTTTAAACCTGCCGTTTTGGAACCTAACTTTGTGGGACCTAACGTTTTGGAACCTAACTTTGTGGAACCTAACGTTTCAGAACCTAACTTTTTGGAACCTAACGTTTTTAAACCTGCCGTTTTGGAACCTAACTTTGTGGAACCTAATGTTTTAGAACCTAACTTTTTGAAACCTAATGTTTTGTAAACCTACCGTTTTAGAACCTAACTTTGTGGAACCTAACGTTTTCAAACCTAACTTTTTGGAATATAACTTTTTTTATAATCAGACATTTTAAAACTTAATTTTTGGTACCAAACCTTTTGAAACCTAACGTTTCGAGACTTCCGGGCCTGGGAAGTTAATATGACAAAATGATCAACGGATGGAATGTGCGGGAGTCAAAATGTCTACACGGATTGATTGTCCATGGGGCAAAAAGTACAAACGTTAAAAAACAAGCTCAAGTGTCAAAATCATCGTAGTCACAATATTTTAGAGACAAATGGTACACAACTCAAAATGCAAATACGCAAAAGAGTAATGATAATGCGATATTGACTAACATTCTCGAGACTAAATGAATAAACTGTCGAAATGTTCAATGTTCTACTTTGCAAACAGAGTCGGGAACTTAATTCTTTGGAACCTAACATTTTAGAACCTAACTTTTTGGAACCTAACGTTTTTTAAACCTGCCGTTTTGGAACCTAACTTTGTGGGACCTAACGTTTTGGAACCTAACTTTGTGGAATCTAACGTTTTAGAACCTAACTTTTTGGAACCTAACGTTTTTTAAACCTGCCGTTTTGGAACCTAACTTTGTGGGACCTAACGTTTTGGAACCTAACTTTGTGGAACCTAACGTTTCAGAACCTAACTTTTTGGAACCTAACGTTTTTAAACCTGCCGTTTTGGAACCTAACTTTGTGGAACCTAATGTTTTAGAACCTAACTTTTTGAAACCTAACGTTTTTTAAACCTACCGTTTTAGAACCTAACTTTGTGGAACCTAACGTTTTCAAACCTAACTTTTTGGAATATAACTTTTTTTATAATCAGACATTTTAAAACTTAATTTTTGGTACCAAACCTTTTGAAACCTAACGTTTCGAGACTTCCGGGCCTGGGAAGTTAATATGACAAAATGATCAACGGATGGAATGTGCGGGAGTCAAAATGTCTACACGGATTGATTGTCCATGGGGCAAAAAGTACAAACGTTAAAAAACAAGCTCAAGTGTCAAAATCATCGTAGTCACAATATTTTAGAGACAAATGGTACACAACTCAAAATGCAAATACGCAAAAGAGTAATGATAATGCGATATTGACTATCATTCTCGAGACTAAATGAATAAACTGTCGAAATGTTCAATGTTCTACTTTGCAAACAGAGTCGGGAACTTAATTCTTTGGAACCTAACATTTTAGAACCTAACTTTTTGGAACCTAACGTTTTTAAACCTGCCGTTTTGGAACCTAACTTTGTGGAACCTATCGTTTTAGAACCTAACTTTTTGAAACCTAACGTTTTTAAACCTGCCGTTTTAGAACCTATCTTTGTGGAACCTAACGTTTTGGAACCTCACTTTGTGGGACCTAAGTTTTAGAACATAACTTTGTGGAACCTAACGTTTTGGAACCTAACGTTTTTAAACCTGCCGTTTTGGAACCTAACTTTGTGGAACCTATCGTTTTAGAACCTAACTTTTTGAAACCTAACGTTTTTAAACCTGCCGTTTTAGGACCTATCTTTGTGGAACCTAACGTTTTGGAACCTCACTTTGTGGGACCTAAGTTTTAGAACATAACTTTGTGGAACCTAACGTTTTAGAACCTAACTTTGTGGAACCTAACGTTTTCAAACCTAACTTTTTGGAATATAACTTTTTTATAATCAGACATTTTAAAACTTAATTTTTGGTACCAAACCTTTTGAAACCTAACGTTTCGGGACATCCGGGACTGGGAAGTCAATATGAAAAAATGTTCAACGGATGGAATGTGCAGGGGTCAAAATGTCTACACGGATTGGCTGTCTATGGGGCAAAAAGTAAGAACGTTCAAAATCAAGCTCAAGTGTCAAAATCATCGTAGTCACAATATTTTAGAGACAAATGGTACACAACTCAAAATGCAAATACGCAAAAGAGTAATGATAATGCGATATTGACTATCATTCTCGAGACTAAATGAATAAACTGTCGAAATGTTCAATGTTCTACTTTGCAAACAGAGTCGGGAACTTAATTCTTTGGAACCTAACATTTTAGAACCTAACTTTTTGGAACCTAACGTTTTTTAAACCTGCCGTTTTGGAACCTAACTTTGTGGGACCTAACGTTTTGGAACCTAACTTTGTGGAATCTAACGTTTTAGAACCTAACTTTTTGGAACCTAACGTTTTTTAAACCTGCCGTTTTGGAACCTAACTTTGTGGGACCTAACGTTTTGGAACCTAACTTTGTGGAACCTAACGTTTCAGAACCTAACTTTTTGGAACCTAACGTTTTTAAACCTGCCGTTTTGGAACCTAACTTTGTGGAACCTAATGTTTTAGAACCTAACTTTTTGAAACCTAACGTTTTTTAAACCTACCGTTTTAGAACCTAACTTTGTGGAACCTAACGTTTTCAAACCTAACTTTTTGGAATATAACTTTTTTTATAATCAGACATTTTAAAACTTAATTTTTGGTACCTAACCTTTTGAAACCTAACGTTTCGGGACTTCCGGGACTGGGAAGTCAATATGAAAAAATGTTCAAAGGATGGAATGTGCAGGGGTCAAAATGTCTACACGGATTGGCTGTCCATCGGGCAAAAAGTATGAACGTTCAAAATCAAGCTCAAGTGTCAAAATGTACACATCATCGTAGTCACAATATTTTAGATACAAATGGTACACAACTCAAAATGCAAATACGCAAAAGAGTAATGATAATGCGATATTGACTAACATTCTCGAGACTAAATGAATAAACTGTCGAAATGTTCAATGTTCTACTTTGCAAACAGAGTCGGGAACTTAATTCTTTGGAACCTAACATTTTAGAACCTAACTTTTTGGAACCTAACGTTTTTTAAACCTGCCGTTTTGGAACCTAACTTTGTGGGACCTAACGTTTTGGAACCTAACTTTGTGGAATCTAACGTTTTAGAACCTAACTTTTTGGAACCTAACGTTTTTTAAACCTGCCGTTTTGGAACCTAACTTTGTGGGACCTAACGTTTTGGAACCTAACTTTGTGGAACCTAACGTTTCAGAACCTAACTTTTTGGAACCTAACGTTTTTAAACCTGCCGTTTTGGAACCTAACTTTGTGGAACCTAATGTTTTAGAACCTAACTTTTTGAAACCTAATGTTTTGTAAACCTACCGTTTTAGAACCTAACTTTGTGGAACCTAACGTTTTCAAACCTAACTTTTTGGAATATAACTTTTTTTATAATCAGACATTTTAAAACTTAATTTTTGGTACCAAACCTTTTGAAACCTAACGTTTCGAGACTTCCGGGCCTGGGAAGTTAATATGACAAAATGATCAACGGATGGAATGTGCGGGAGTCAAAATGTCTACACGGATTGATTGTCCATGGGGCAAAAAGTACAAACGTTAAAAAACAAGCTCAAGTGTCAAAATCATCGTAGTCACAATATTTTAGAGACAAATGGTACACAACTCAAAATGCAAATACGCAAAAGAGTAATGATAATGCGATATTGACTAACATTCTCGAGACTAAATGAATAAACTGTCGAAATGTTCAATGTTCTACTTTGCAAACAGAGTCGGGAACTTAATTCTTTGGAACCTAACATTTTAGAACCTAACTTTTTGGAACCTAACGTTTTTTAAACCTGCCGTTTTGGAACCTAACTTTGTGGGACCTAACGTTTTGGAACCTAACTTTGTGGAATCTAACGTTTTAGAACCTAACTTTTTGGAACCTAACGTTTTTTAAACCTGCCGTTTTGGAACCTAACTTTGTGGGACCTAACGTTTTGGAACCTAACTTTGTGGAACCTAACGTTTCAGAACCTAACTTTTTGGAACCTAACGTTTTTAAACCTGCCGTTTTGGAACCTAACTTTGTGGAACCTAATGTTTTAGAACCTAACTTTTTGAAACCTAACGTTTTTTAAACCTACCGTTTTAGAACCTAACTTTGTGGAACCTAACGTTTTCAAACCTAACTTTTTGGAATATAACTTTTTTTATAATCAGACATTTTAAAACTTAATTTTTGGTACCTAACCTTTTGAAACCTAACGTTTCGGGACTTCCGGGACTGGGAAGTCAATATGAAAAAATGTTCAAAGGATGGAATGTGCAGGGGTCAAAATGTCTACACGGATTGGCTGTCCATCGGGCAAAAAGTATGAACGTTCAAAATCAAGCTCAAGTGTCAAAATGTACACATCATCGTAGTCACAATATTTTAGATACAAATGGTACACAACTCAAAATGCAAATACGCAAAAGAGTAATGATAATGCGATATTGACTAACATTCTCGAGACTAAATGAATAAACTGTCGAAATGTTCAATGTTCTACTTTGCAAACAGAGTCGGGAACTTAATTCTTTGGAACCTAACATTTTAGAACCTAACTTTTTGGAACCTAACGTTTTTTAAACCTGCCGTTTTGGAACCTAACTTTGTGGGACCTAACGTTTTGGAACCTAACTTTGTGGAATCTAACGTTTTAGAACCTAACTTTTTGGAACCTAACGTTTTTTAAACCTGCCGTTTTGGAACCTAACTTTGTGGGACCTAACGTTTTGGAACCTAACTTTGTGGAACCTAACGTTTCAGAACCTAACTTTTTGGAACCTAACGTTTTTAAACCTGCCGTTTTGGAACCTAACTTTGTGGAACCTAATGTTTTAGAACCTAACTTTTTGAAACCTAATGTTTTGTAAACCTACCGTTTTAGAACCTAACTTTGTGGAACCTAACGTTTTCAAACCTAACTTTTTGGAATATAACTTTTTTTATAATCAGACATTTTAAAACTTAATTTTTGGTACCAAACCTTTTGAAACCTAACGTTTCGAGACTTCCGGGCCTGGGAAGTTAATATGACAAAATGATCAACGGATGGAATGTGCGGGAGTCAAAATGTCTACACGGATTGATTGTCCATGGGGCAAAAAGTACAAACGTTAAAAAACAAGCTCAAGTGTCAAAATCATCGTAGTCACAATATTTTAGAGACAAATGGTACACAACTCAAAATGCAAATACGCAAAAGAGTAATGATAATGCGATATTGACTAACATTCTCGAGACTAAATGAATAAACTGTCGAAATGTTCAATGTTCTACTTTGCAAACAGAGTCGGGAACTTAATTCTTTGGAACCTAACATTTTAGAACCTAACTTTTTGGAACCTAACGTTTTTTAAACCTGCCGTTTTGGAACCTAACTTTGTGGGACCTAACGTTTTGGAACCTAACTTTGTGGAATCTAACGTTTTAGAACCTAACTTTTTGGAACCTAACGTTTTTTAAACCTGCCGTTTTGGAACCTAACTTTGTGGGACCTAACGTTTTGGAACCTAACTTTGTGGAACCTAACGTTTCAGAACCTAACTTTTTGGAACCTAACGTTTTTAAACCTGCCGTTTTGGAACCTAACTTTGTGGAACCTAATGTTTTAGAACCTAACTTTTTGAAACCTAACGTTTTTTAAACCTACCGTTTTAGAACCTAACTTTGTGGAACCTAACGTTTTCAAACCTAACTTTTTGGAATATAACTTTTTTTATAATCAGACATTTTAAAACTTAATTTTTGGTACCTAACCTTTTGAAACCTAACGTTTCGGGACTTCCGGGACTGGGAAGTCAATATGAAAAAATGTTCAAAGGATGGAATGTGCAGGGGTCAAAATGTCTACACGGATTGGCTGTCCATGGGGCAAAAAGTATGAACGTTCAAAATCAAGCTCAAGTGTCAAAATGTACACATCATCGTAGTCACAATATTTTAGATACAAATGGTACACAACTCAAAATGCAAATACGCAAAAGAGTAATGATAATGCGATATTGACTAACATTCTCGAGACTAAATGAATAAACTGTCGAAATGTTCAATGTTCTACTTTGCAAACAGAGTCGGGAACTTAATTCTTTGGAACCTAACATTTTAGAACCTAACTTTTTGGAACCTAACGTTTTTTAAACCTGCCGTTTTGGAACCTAACTTTGTGGGACCTAACGTTTTGGAACCTAACTTTGTGGAATCTAACGTTTTAGAACCTAACTTTTTGGAACCTAACGTTTTTTAAACCTGCCGTTTTGGAACCTAACTTTGTGGGACCTAACGTTTTGGAACCTAACTTTGTGGAACCTAACGTTTCAGAACCTAACTTTTTGGAACCTAACGTTTTTAAACCTGCCGTTTTGGAACCTAACTTTGTGGAACCTAATGTTTTAGAACCTAACTTTTTGAAACCTAATGTTTTGTAAACCTACCGTTTTAGAACCTAACTTTGTGGAACCTAACGTTTTCAAACCTAACTTTTTGGAATATAACTTTTTTTATAATCAGACATTTTAAAACTTAATTTTTGGTACCAAACCTTTTGAAACCTAACGTTTCGAGACTTCCGGGCCTGGGAAGTTAATATGACAAAATGATCAACGGATGGAATGTGCGGGAGTCAAAATGTCTACACGGATTGATTGTCCATGGGGCAAAAAGTACAAACGTTAAAAAACAAGCTCAAGTGTCAAAATCATCGTAGTCACAATATTTTAGAGACAAATGGTACACAACTCAAAATGCAAATACGCAAAAGAGTAATGATAATGCGATATTGACTAACATTCTCGAGACTAAATGAATAAACTGTCGAAATGTTCAATGTTCTACTTTGCAAACAGAGTCGGGAACTTAATTCTTTGGAACCTAACATTTTAGAACCTAACTTTTTGGAACCTAACGTTTTTTAAACCTGCCGTTTTGGAACCTAACTTTGTGGGACCTAACGTTTTGGAACCTAACTTTGTGGAATCTAACGTTTTAGAACCTAACTTTTTGGAACCTAACGTTTTTTAAACCTGCCGTTTTGGAACCTAACTTTGTGGGACCTAACGTTTTGGAACCTAACTTTGTGGAACCTAACGTTTCAGAACCTAACTTTTTGGAACCTAACGTTTTTAAACCTGCCGTTTTGGAACCTAACTTTGTGGAACCTAATGTTTTAGAACCTAACTTTTTGAAACCTAACGTTTTTTAAACCTACCGTTTTAGAACCTAACTTTGTGGAACCTAACGTTTTCAAACCTAACTTTTTGGAATATAACTTTTTTTATAATCAGACATTTTAAAACTTAATTTTTGGTACCTAACCTTTTGAAACCTAACGTTTCGGGACTTCCGGGACTGGGAAGTCAATATGAAAAAATGTTCAAAGGATGGAATGTGCAGGGGTCAAAATGTCTACACGGATTGGCTGTCCATCGGGCAAAAAGTATGAACGTTCAAAATCAAGCTCAAGTGTCAAAATGTACACATCATCGTAGTCACAATATTTTAGATACAAATGGTACACAACTCAAAATGCAAATACGCAAAAGAGTAATGATAATGCGATATTGACTAACATTCTCGAGACTAAATGAATAAACTGTCGAAATGTTCAATGTTCTACTTTGCAAACAGAGTCGGGAACTTAATTCTTTGGAACCTAACATTTTAGAACCTAACTTTTTGGAACCTAACGTTTTTTAAACCTGCCGTTTTGGAACCTAACTTTGTGGGACCTAACGTTTTGGAACCTAACTTTGTGGAATCTAACGTTTTAGAACCTAACTTTTTGGAACCTAACGTTTTTTAAACCTGCCGTTTTGGAACCTAACTTTGTGGGACCTAACGTTTTGGAACCTAACTTTGTGGAACCTAACGTTTCAGAACCTAACTTTTTGGAACCTAACGTTTTTAAACCTGCCGTTTTGGAACCTAACTTTGTGGAACCTAATGTTTTAGAACCTAACTTTTTGAAACCTAACGTTTTTTAAACCTACCGTTTTAGAACCTAACTTTGTGGAACCTAACGTTTTCAAACCTAACTTTTTGGAATATAACTTTTTTTATAATCAGACATTTTAAAACTTAATTTTTGGTACCTAACCTTTTGAAACCTAACGTTTCGGGACTTCCGGGACTGGGAAGTCAATATGAAAAAATGTTCAAAGGATGGAATGTGCAGGGGTCAAAATGTCTACACGGATTGGCTGTCCATCGGGCAAAAAGTATGAACGTTCAAAATCAAGCTCAAGTGTCAAAATGTACACATCATCGTAGTCACAATATTTTAGATACAAATGGTACACAACTCAAAATGCAAATACGCAAAAGAGTAATGATAATGCGATATTGACTAACATTCTCGAGACTAAATGAATAAACTGTCGAAATGTTCAATGTTCTACTTTGCAAACAGAGTCGGGAACTTAATTCTTTGGAACCTAACATTTTAGAACCTAACTTTTTGGAACCTAACGTTTTTTAAACCTGCCGTTTTGGAACCTAACTTTGTGGGACCTAACGTTTTGGAACCTAACTTTGTGGAATCTAACGTTTTAGAACCTAACTTTTTGGAACCTAACGTTTTTTAAACCTGCCGTTTTGGAACCTAACTTTGTGGGACCTAACGTTTTGGAACCTAACTTTGTGGAACCTAACGTTTCAGAACCTAACTTTTTGGAACCTAACGTTTTTAAACCTGCCGTTTTGGAACCTAACTTTGTGGAACCTAATGTTTTAGAACCTAACTTTTTGAAACCTAATGTTTTGTAAACCTACCGTTTTAGAACCTAACTTTGTGGAACCTAACGTTTTCAAACCTAACTTTTTGGAATATAACTTTTTTTATAATCAGACATTTTAAAACTTAATTTTTGGTACCAAACCTTTTGAAACCTAACGTTTCGAGACTTCCGGGCCTGGGAAGTTAATATGACAAAATGATCAACGGATGGAATGTGCGGGAGTCAAAATGTCTACACGGATTGATTGTCCATGGGGCAAAAAGTACAAACGTTAAAAAACAAGCTCAAGTGTCAAAATCATCGTAGTCACAATATTTTAGAGACAAATGGTACACAACTCAAAATGCAAATACGCAAAAGAGTAATGATAATGCGATATTGACTAACATTCTCGAGACTAAATGAATAAACTGTCGAAATGTTCAATGTTCTACTTTGCAAACAGAGTCGGGAACTTAATTCTTTGGAACCTAACATTTTAGAACCTAACTTTTTGGAACCTAACGTTTTTTAAACCTGCCGTTTTGGAACCTAACTTTGTGGGACCTAACGTTTTGGAACCTAACTTTGTGGAATCTAACGTTTTAGAACCTAACTTTTTGGAACCTAACGTTTTTTAAACCTGCCGTTTTGGAACCTAACTTTGTGGGACCTAACGTTTTGGAACCTAACTTTGTGGAACCTAACGTTTCAGAACCTAACTTTTTGGAACCTAACGTTTTTAAACCTGCCGTTTTGGAACCTAACTTTGTGGAACCTAATGTTTTAGAACCTAACTTTTTGAAACCTAACGTTTTTTAAACCTACCGTTTTAGAACCTAACTTTGTGGAACCTAACGTTTTCAAACCTAACTTTTTGGAATATAACTTTTTTTATAATCAGACATTTTAAAACTTAATTTTTGGTACCTAACCTTTTGAAACCTAACGTTTCGGGACTTCCGGGACTGGGAAGTCAATATGAAAAAATGTTCAAAGGATGGAATGTGCAGGGGTCAAAATGTCTACACGGATTGGCTGTCCATCGGGCAAAAAGTATGAACGTTCAAAATCAAGCTCAAGTGTCAAAATGTACACATCATCGTAGTCACAATATTTTAGATACAAATGGTACACAACTCAAAATGCAAATACGCAAAAGAGTAATGATAATGCGATATTGACTAACATTCTCGAGACTAAATGAATAAACTGTCGAAATGTTCAATGTTCTACTTTGCAAACAGAGTCGGGAACTTAATTCTTTGGAACCTAACATTTTAGAACCTAACTTTTTGGAACCTAACGTTTTTTAAACCTGCCGTTTTGGAACCTAACTTTGTGGGACCTAACGTTTTGGAACCTAACTTTGTGGAATCTAACGTTTTAGAACCTAACTTTTTGGAACCTAACGTTTTTTAAACCTGCCGTTTTGGAACCTAACTTTGTGGGACCTAACGTTTTGGAACCTAACTTTGTGGAACCTAACGTTTCAGAACCTAACTTTTTGGAACCTAACGTTTTTAAACCTGCCGTTTTGGAACCTAACTTTGTGGAACCTAATGTTTTAGAACCTAACTTTTTGAAACCTAACGTTTTTTAAACCTACCGTTTTAGAACCTAACTTTGTGGAACCTAACGTTTTCAAACCTAACTTTTTGGAATATAACTTTTTTTATAATCAGACATTTTAAAACTTAATTTTTGGTACCTAACCTTTTGAAACCTAACGTTTCGGGACTTCCGGGACTGGGAAGTCAATATGAAAAAATGTTCAAAGGATGGAATGTGCAGGGGTCAAAATGTCTACACGGATTGGCTGTCCATCGGGCAAAAAGTATGAACGTTCAAAATCAAGCTCAAGTGTCAAAATGTACACATCATCGTAGTCACAATATTTTAGATACAAATGGTACACAACTCAAAATGCAAATACGCAAAAGAGTAATGATAATGCGATATTGACTAACATTCTCGAGACTAAATGAATAAACTGTCGAAATGTTCAATGTTCTACTTTGCAAACAGAGTCGGGAACTTAATTCTTTGGAACCTAACATTTTAGAACCTAACTTTTTGGAACCTAACGTTTTTTAAACCTGCCGTTTTGGAACCTAACTTTGTGGGACCTAACGTTTTGGAACCTAACTTTGTGGAATCTAACGTTTTAGAACCTAACTTTTTGGAACCTAACGTTTTTTAAACCTGCCGTTTTGGAACCTAACTTTGTGGGACCTAACGTTTTGGAACCTAACTTTGTGGAACCTAACGTTTCAGAACCTAACTTTTTGGAACCTAACGTTTTTAAACCTGCCGTTTTGGAACCTAACTTTGTGGAACCTAATGTTTTAGAACCTAACTTTTTGAAACCTAATGTTTTGTAAACCTACCGTTTTAGAACCTAACTTTGTGGAACCTAACGTTTTCAAACCTAACTTTTTGGAATATAACTTTTTTTATAATCAGACATTTTAAAACTTAATTTTTGGTACCAAACCTTTTGAAACCTAACGTTTCGAGACTTCCGGGCCTGGGAAGTTAATATGACAAAATGATCAACGGATGGAATGTGCGGGAGTCAAAATGTCTACACGGATTGATTGTCCATGGGGCAAAAAGTACAAACGTTAAAAAACAAGCTCAAGTGTCAAAATCATCGTAGTCACAATATTTTAGAGACAAATGGTACACAACTCAAAATGCAAATACGCAAAAGAGTAATGATAATGCGATATTGACTAACATTCTCGAGACTAAATGAATAAACTGTCGAAATGTTCAATGTTCTACTTTGCAAACAGAGTCGGGAACTTAATTCTTTGGAACCTAACATTTTAGAACCTAACTTTTTGGAACCTAACGTTTTTTAAACCTGCCGTTTTGGAACCTAACTTTGTGGGACCTAACGTTTTGGAACCTAACTTTGTGGAATCTAACGTTTTAGAACCTAACTTTTTGGAACCTAACGTTTTTTAAACCTGCCGTTTTGGAACCTAACTTTGTGGGACCTAACGTTTTGGAACCTAACTTTGTGGAACCTAACGTTTCAGAACCTAACTTTTTGGAACCTAACGTTTTTAAACCTGCCGTTTTGGAACCTAACTTTGTGGAACCTAATGTTTTAGAACCTAACTTTTTGAAACCTAACGTTTTTTAAACCTACCGTTTTAGAACCTAACTTTGTGGAACCTAACGTTTTCAAACCTAACTTTTTGGAATATAACTTTTTTTATAATCAGACATTTTAAAACTTAATTTTTGGTACCAAACCTTTTGAAACCTAACGTTTCGAGACTTCCGGGCCTGGGAAGTTAATATGACAAAATGATCAACGGATGGAATGTGCGGGAGTCAAAATGTCTACACGGATTGATTGTCCATGGGGCAAAAAGTACAAACGTTAAAAAACAAGCTCAAGTGTCAAAATCATCGTAGTCACAATATTTTAGAGACAAATGGTACACAACTCAAAATGCAAATACGCAAAAGAGTAATGATAATGCGATATTGACTATCATTCTCGAGACTAAATGAATAAACTGTCGAAATGTTCAATGTTCTACTTTGCAAACAGAGTCGGGAACTTAATTCTTTGGAACCTAACATTTTAGAACCTAACTTTTTGGAACCTAACGTTTTTTAAACCTGCCGTTTTGGAACCTAACTTTGTGGGACCTAACGTTTTGGAACCTAACTTTGTGGAATCTAACGTTTTAGAACCTAACTTTTTGGAACCTAACGTTTTTTAAACCTGCCGTTTTGGAACCTAACTTTGTGGGACCTAACGTTTTGGAACCTAACTTTGTGGAACCTAACGTTTCAGAACCTAACTTTTTGGAACCTAACGTTTTTAAACCTGCCGTTTTGGAACCTAACTTTGTGGAACCTAATGTTTTAGAACCTAACTTTTTGAAACCTAACGTTTTTTAAACCTACCGTTTTAGAACCTAACTTTGTGGAACCTAACGTTTTCAAACCTAACTTTTTGGAATATAACTTTTTTTATAATCAGACATTTTAAAACTTAATTTTTGGTACCTAACCTTTTGAAACCTAACGTTTCGGGACTTCCGGGACTGGGAAGTCAATATGAAAAAATGTTCAAAGGATGGAATGTGCAGGGGTCAAAATGTCTACACGGATTGGCTGTCCATCGGGCAAAAAGTATGAACGTTCAAAATCAAGCTCAAGTGTCAAAATGTACACATCATCGTAGTCACAATATTTTAGATACAAATGGTACACAACTCAAAATGCAAATACGCAAAAGAGTAATGATAATGCGATATTGACTAACATTCTCGAGACTAAATGAATAAACTGTCGAAATGTTCAATGTTCTACTTTGCAAACAGAGTCGGGAACTTAATTCTTTGGAACCTAACATTTTAGAACCTAACTTTTTGGAACCTAACGTTTTTTAAACCTGCCGTTTTGGAACCTAACTTTGTGGGACCTAACGTTTTGGAACCTAACTTTGTGGAATCTAACGTTTTAGAACCTAACTTTTTGGAACCTAACGTTTTTTAAACCTGCCGTTTTGGAACCTAACTTTGTGGGACCTAACGTTTTGGAACCTAACTTTGTGGAACCTAACGTTTCAGAACCTAACTTTTTGGAACCTAACGTTTTTAAACCTGCCGTTTTGGAACCTAACTTTGTGGAACCTAATGTTTTAGAACCTAACTTTTTGAAACCTAATGTTTTGTAAACCTACCGTTTTAGAACCTAACTTTGTGGAACCTAACGTTTTCAAACCTAACTTTTTGGAATATAACTTTTTTTATAATCAGACATTTTAAAACTTAATTTTTGGTACCAAACCTTTTGAAACCTAACGTTTCGAGACTTCCGGGCCTGGGAAGTTAATATGACAAAATGATCAACGGATGGAATGTGCGGGAGTCAAAATGTCTACACGGATTGATTGTCCATGGGGCAAAAAGTACAAACGTTAAAAAACAAGCTCAAGTGTCAAAATCATCGTAGTCACAATATTTTAGAGACAAATGGTACACAACTCAAAATGCAAATACGCAAAAGAGTAATGATAATGCGATATTGACTAACATTCTCGAGACTAAATGAATAAACTGTCGAAATGTTCAATGTTCTACTTTGCAAACAGAGTCGGGAACTTAATTCTTTGGAACCTAACATTTTAGAACCTAACTTTTTGGAACCTAACGTTTTTTAAACCTGCCGTTTTGGAACCTAACTTTGTGGGACCTAACGTTTTGGAACCTAACTTTGTGGAATCTAACGTTTTAGAACCTAACTTTTTGGAACCTAACGTTTTTTAAACCTGCCGTTTTGGAACCTAACTTTGTGGGACCTAACGTTTTGGAACCTAACTTTGTGGAACCTAACGTTTCAGAACCTAACTTTTTGGAACCTAACGTTTTTAAACCTGCCGTTTTGGAACCTAACTTTGTGGAACCTAATGTTTTAGAACCTAACTTTTTGAAACCTAACGTTTTTTAAACCTACCGTTTTAGAACCTAACTTTGTGGAACCTAACGTTTTCAAACCTAACTTTTTGGAATATAACTTTTTTTATAATCAGACATTTTAAAACTTAATTTTTGGTACCTAACCTTTTGAAACCTAACGTTTCGGGACTTCCGGGACTGGGAAGTCAATATGAAAAAATGTTCAAAGGATGGAATGTGCAGGGGTCAAAATGTCTACACGGATTGGCTGTCCATCGGGCAAAAAGTATGAACGTTCAAAATCAAGCTCAAGTGTCAAAATGTACACATCATCGTAGTCACAATATTTTAGATACAAATGGTACACAACTCAAAATGCAAATACGCAAAAGAGTAATGATAATGCGATATTGACTAACATTCTCGAGACTAAATGAATAAACTGTCGAAATGTTCAATGTTCTACTTTGCAAACAGAGTCGGGAACTTAATTCTTTGGAACCTAACATTTTAGAACCTAACTTTTTGGAACCTAACGTTTTTTAAACCTGCCGTTTTGGAACCTAACTTTGTGGGACCTAACGTTTTGGAACCTAACTTTGTGGAATCTAACGTTTTAGAACCTAACTTTTTGGAACCTAACGTTTTTTAAACCTGCCGTTTTGGAACCTAACTTTGTGGGACCTAACGTTTTGGAACCTAACTTTGTGGAACCTAACGTTTCAGAACCTAACTTTTTGGAACCTAACGTTTTTAAACCTGCCGTTTTGGAACCTAACTTTGTGGAACCTAATGTTTTAGAACCTAACTTTTTGAAACCTAACGTTTTTTAAACCTACCGTTTTAGAACCTAACTTTGTGGAACCTAACGTTTTCAAACCTAACTTTTTGGAATATAACTTTTTTTATAATCAGACATTTTAAAACTTAATTTTTGGTACCTAACCTTTTGAAACCTAACGTTTCGGGACTTCCGGGACTGGGAAGTCAATATGAAAAAATGTTCAAAGGATGGAATGTGCAGGGGTCAAAATGTCTACACGGATTGGCTGTCCATCGGGCAAAAAGTATGAACGTTCAAAATCAAGCTCAAGTGTCAAAATGTACACATCATCGTAGTCACAATATTTTAGATACAAATGGTACACAACTCAAAATGCAAATACGCAAAAGAGTAATGATAATGCGATATTGACTAACATTCTCGAGACTAAATGAATAAACTGTCGAAATGTTCAATGTTCTACTTTGCAAACAGAGTCGGGAACTTAATTCTTTGGAACCTAACATTTTAGAACCTAACTTTTTGGAACCTAACGTTTTTTAAACCTGCCGTTTTGGAACCTAACTTTGTGGGACCTAACGTTTTGGAACCTAACTTTGTGGAATCTAACGTTTTAGAACCTAACTTTTTGGAACCTAACGTTTTTTAAACCTGCCGTTTTGGAACCTAACTTTGTGGGACCTAACGTTTTGGAACCTAACTTTGTGGAACCTAACGTTTCAGAACCTAACTTTTTGGAACCTAACGTTTTTAAACCTGCCGTTTTGGAACCTAACTTTGTGGAACCTAATGTTTTAGAACCTAACTTTTTGAAACCTAATGTTTTGTAAACCTACCGTTTTAGAACCTAACTTTGTGGAACCTAACGTTTTCAAACCTAACTTTTTGGAATATAACTTTTTTTATAATCAGACATTTTAAAACTTAATTTTTGGTACCAAACCTTTTGAAACCTAACGTTTCGAGACTTCCGGGCCTGGGAAGTTAATATGACAAAATGATCAACGGATGGAATGTGCGGGAGTCAAAATGTCTACACGGATTGATTGTCCATGGGGCAAAAAGTACAAACGTTAAAAAACAAGCTCAAGTGTCAAAATCATCGTAGTCACAATATTTTAGAGACAAATGGTACACAACTCAAAATGCAAATACGCAAAAGAGTAATGATAATGCGATATTGACTAACATTCTCGAGACTAAATGAATAAACTGTCGAAATGTTCAATGTTCTACTTTGCAAACAGAGTCGGGAACTTAATTCTTTGGAACCTAACATTTTAGAACCTAACTTTTTGGAACCTAACGTTTTTTAAACCTGCCGTTTTGGAACCTAACTTTGTGGGACCTAACGTTTTGGAACCTAACTTTGTGGAATCTAACGTTTTAGAACCTAACTTTTTGGAACCTAACGTTTTTTAAACCTGCCGTTTTGGAACCTAACTTTGTGGGACCTAACGTTTTGGAACCTAACTTTGTGGAACCTAACGTTTCAGAACCTAACTTTTTGGAACCTAACGTTTTTAAACCTGCCGTTTTGGAACCTAACTTTGTGGAACCTAATGTTTTAGAACCTAACTTTTTGAAACCTAACGTTTTTTAAACCTACCGTTTTAGAACCTAACTTTGTGGAACCTAACGTTTTCAAACCTAACTTTTTGGAATATAACTTTTTTTATAATCAGACATTTTAAAACTTAATTTTTGGTACCAAACCTTTTGAAACCTAACGTTTCGAGACTTCCGGGCCTGGGAAGTTAATATGACAAAATGATCAACGGATGGAATGTGCGGGAGTCAAAATGTCTACACGGATTGATTGTCCATGGGGCAAAAAGTACAAACGTTAAAAAACAAGCTCAAGTGTCAAAATCATCGTAGTCACAATATTTTAGAGACAAATGGTACACAACTCAAAATGCAAATACGCAAAAGAGTAATGATAATGCGATATTGACTAACATTCTCGAGACTAAATGAATAAACTGTCGAAATGTTCAATGTTCTACTTTGCAAACAGAGTCGGGAACTTAATTCTTTGGAACCTAACATTTTAGAACCTAACTTTTTGGAACCTAACGTTTTTTAAACCTGCCGTTTTGGAACCTAACTTTGTGGGACCTAACGTTTTGGAACCTAACTTTGTGGAATCTAACGTTTTAGAACCTAACTTTTTGGAACCTAACGTTTTTTAAACCTGCCGTTTTGGAACCTAACTTTGTGGGACCTAACGTTTTGGAACCTAACTTTGTGGAACCTAACGTTTCAGAACCTAACTTTTTGGAACCTAACGTTTTTAAACCTGCCGTTTTGGAACCTAACTTTGTGGAACCTAATGTTTTAGAACCTAACTTTTTGAAACCTAACGTTTTTTAAACCTACCGTTTTAGAACCTAACTTTGTGGAACCTAACGTTTTCAAACCTAACTTTTTGGAATATAACTTTTTTTATAATCAGACATTTTAAAACTTAATTTTTGGTACCTAACCTTTTGAAACCTAACGTTTCGGGACTTCCGGGACTGGGAAGTCAATATGAAAAAATGTTCAAAGGATGGAATGTGCAGGGGTCAAAATGTCTACACGGATTGGCTGTCCATGGGGCAAAAAGTATGAACGTTCAAAATCAAGCTCAAGTGTCAAAATGTACACATCATCGTAGTCACAATATTTTAGATACAAATGGTACACAACTCAAAATGCAAATACGCAAAAGAGTAATGATAATGCGATATTGACTAACATTCTCGAGACTAAATGAATAAACTGTCGAAATGTTCAATGTTCTACTTTGCAAACAGAGTCGGGAACTTAATTCTTTGGAACCTAACATTTTAGAACCTAACTTTTTGGAACCTAACGTTTTTTAAACCTGCCGTTTTGGAACCTAACTTTGTGGGACCTAACGTTTTGGAACCTAACTTTGTGGAATCTAACGTTTTAGAACCTAACTTTTTGGAACCTAACGTTTTTTAAACCTGCCGTTTTGGAACCTAACTTTGTGGGACCTAACGTTTTGGAACCTAACTTTGTGGAACCTAACGTTTCAGAACCTAACTTTTTGGAACCTAACGTTTTTAAACCTGCCGTTTTGGAACCTAACTTTGTGGAACCTAATGTTTTAGAACCTAACTTTTTGAAACCTAATGTTTTGTAAACCTACCGTTTTAGAACCTAACTTTGTGGAACCTAACGTTTTCAAACCTAACTTTTTGGAATATAACTTTTTTTATAATCAGACATTTTAAAACTTAATTTTTGGTACCAAACCTTTTGAAACCTAACGTTTCGAGACTTCCGGGCCTGGGAAGTTAATATGACAAAATGATCAACGGATGGAATGTGCGGGAGTCAAAATGTCTACACGGATTGATTGTCCATGGGGCAAAAAGTACAAACGTTAAAAAACAAGCTCAAGTGTCAAAATCATCGTAGTCACAATATTTTAGAGACAAATGGTACACAACTCAAAATGCAAATACGCAAAAGAGTAATGATAATGCGATATTGACTAACATTCTCGAGACTAAATGAATAAACTGTCGAAATGTTCAATGTTCTACTTTGCAAACAGAGTCGGGAACTTAATTCTTTGGAACCTAACATTTTAGAACCTAACTTTTTGGAACCTAACGTTTTTTAAACCTGCCGTTTTGGAACCTAACTTTGTGGGACCTAACGTTTTGGAACCTAACTTTGTGGAATCTAACGTTTTAGAACCTAACTTTTTGGAACCTAACGTTTTTTAAACCTGCCGTTTTGGAACCTAACTTTGTGGGACCTAACGTTTTGGAACCTAACTTTGTGGAACCTAACGTTTCAGAACCTAACTTTTTGGAACCTAACGTTTTTAAACCTGCCGTTTTGGAACCTAACTTTGTGGAACCTAATGTTTTAGAACCTAACTTTTTGAAACCTAACGTTTTTTAAACCTACCGTTTTAGAACCTAACTTTGTGGAACCTAACGTTTTCAAACCTAACTTTTTGGAATATAACTTTTTTTATAATCAGACATTTTAAAACTTAATTTTTGGTACCTAACCTTTTGAAACCTAACGTTTCGGGACTTCCGGGACTGGGAAGTCAATATGAAAAAATGTTCAAAGGATGGAATGTGCAGGGGTCAAAATGTCTACACGGATTGGCTGTCCATGGGGCAAAAAGTATGAACGTTCAAAATCAAGCTCAAGTGTCAAAATGTACACATCATCGTAGTCACAATATTTTAGATACAAATGGTACACAACTCAAAATGCAAATACGCAAAAGAGTAATGATAATGCGATATTGACTAACATTCTCGAGACTAAATGAATAAACTGTCGAAATGTTCAATGTTCTACTTTGCAAACAGAGTCGGGAACTTAATTCTTTGGAACCTAACATTTTAGAACCTAACTTTTTGGAACCTAACGTTTTTTAAACCTGCCGTTTTGGAACCTAACTTTGTGGGACCTAACGTTTTGGAACCTAACTTTGTGGAATCTAACGTTTTAGAACCTAACTTTTTGGAACCTAACGTTTTTTAAACCTGCCGTTTTGGAACCTAACTTTGTGGGACCTAACGTTTTGGAACCTAACTTTGTGGAACCTAACGTTTCAGAACCTAACTTTTTGGAACCTAACGTTTTTAAACCTGCCGTTTTGGAACCTAACTTTGTGGAACCTAATGTTTTAGAACCTAACTTTTTGAAACCTAATGTTTTGTAAACCTACCGTTTTAGAACCTAACTTTGTGGAACCTAACGTTTTCAAACCTAACTTTTTGGAATATAACTTTTTTTATAATCAGACATTTTAAAACTTAATTTTTGGTACCAAACCTTTTGAAACCTAACGTTTCGAGACTTCCGGGCCTGGGAAGTTAATATGACAAAATGATCAACGGATGGAATGTGCGGGAGTCAAAATGTCTACACGGATTGATTGTCCATGGGGCAAAAAGTACAAACGTTAAAAAACAAGCTCAAGTGTCAAAATCATCGTAGTCACAATATTTTAGAGACAAATGGTACACAACTCAAAATGCAAATACGCAAAAGAGTAATGATAATGCGATATTGACTAACATTCTCGAGACTAAATGAATAAACTGTCGAAATGTTCAATGTTCTACTTTGCAAACAGAGTCGGGAACTTAATTCTTTGGAACCTAACATTTTAGAACCTAACTTTTTGGAACCTAACGTTTTTTAAACCTGCCGTTTTGGAACCTAACTTTGTGGGACCTAACGTTTTGGAACCTAACTTTGTGGAATCTAACGTTTTAGAACCTAACTTTTTGGAACCTAACGTTTTTTAAACCTGCCGTTTTGGAACCTAACTTTGTGGGACCTAACGTTTTGGAACCTAACTTTGTGGAACCTAACGTTTCAGAACCTAACTTTTTGGAACCTAACGTTTTTAAACCTGCCGTTTTGGAACCTAACTTTGTGGAACCTAATGTTTTAGAACCTAACTTTTTGAAACCTAACGTTTTTTAAACCTACCGTTTTAGAACCTAACTTTGTGGAACCTAACGTTTTCAAACCTAACTTTTTGGAATATAACTTTTTTTATAATCAGACATTTTAAAACTTAATTTTTGGTACCTAACCTTTTGAAACCTAACGTTTCGGGACTTCCGGGACTGGGAAGTCAATATGAAAAAATGTTCAAAGGATGGAATGTGCAGGGGTCAAAATGTCTACACGGATTGGCTGTCCATCGGGCAAAAAGTATGAACGTTCAAAATCAAGCTCAAGTGTCAAAATGTACACATCATCGTAGTCACAATATTTTAGATACAAATGGTACACAACTCAAAATGCAAATACGCAAAAGAGTAATGATAATGCGATATTGACTAACATTCTCGAGACTAAATGAATAAACTGTCGAAATGTTCAATGTTCTACTTTGCAAACAGAGTCGGGAACTTAATTCTTTGGAACCTAACATTTTAGAACCTAACTTTTTGGAACCTAACGTTTTTTAAACCTGCCGTTTTGGAACCTAACTTTGTGGGACCTAACGTTTTGGAACCTAACTTTGTGGAATCTAACGTTTTAGAACCTAACTTTTTGGAACCTAACGTTTTTTAAACCTGCCGTTTTGGAACCTAACTTTGTGGGACCTAACGTTTTGGAACCTAACTTTGTGGAACCTAACGTTTCAGAACCTAACTTTTTGGAACCTAACGTTTTTAAACCTGCCGTTTTGGAACCTAACTTTGTGGAACCTAATGTTTTAGAACCTAACTTTTTGAAACCTAACGTTTTTTAAACCTACCGTTTTAGAACCTAACTTTGTGGAACCTAACGTTTTCAAACCTAACTTTTTGGAATATAACTTTTTTTATAATCAGACATTTTAAAACTTAATTTTTGGTACCTAACCTTTTGAAACCTAACGTTTCGGGACTTCCGGGACTGGGAAGTCAATATGAAAAAATGTTCAAAGGATGGAATGTGCAGGGGTCAAAATGTCTACACGGATTGGCTGTCCATCGGGCAAAAAGTATGAACGTTCAAAATCAAGCTCAAGTGTCAAAATGTACACATCATCGTAGTCACAATATTTTAGATACAAATGGTACACAACTCAAAATGCAAATACGCAAAAGAGTAATGATAATGCGATATTGACTAACATTCTCGAGACTAAATGAATAAACTGTCGAAATGTTCAATGTTCTACTTTGCAAACAGAGTCGGGAACTTAATTCTTTGGAACCTAACATTTTAGAACCTAACTTTTTGGAACCTAACGTTTTTTAAACCTGCCGTTTTGGAACCTAACTTTGTGGGACCTAACGTTTTGGAACCTAACTTTGTGGAATCTAACGTTTTAGAACCTAACTTTTTGGAACCTAACGTTTTTTAAACCTGCCGTTTTGGAACCTAACTTTGTGGGACCTAACGTTTTGGAACCTAACTTTGTGGAACCTAACGTTTCAGAACCTAACTTTTTGGAACCTAACGTTTTTAAACCTGCCGTTTTGGAACCTAACTTTGTGGAACCTAATGTTTTAGAACCTAACTTTTTGAAACCTAATGTTTTGTAAACCTACCGTTTTAGAACCTAACTTTGTGGAACCTAACGTTTTCAAACCTAACTTTTTGGAATATAACTTTTTTTATAATCAGACATTTTAAAACTTAATTTTTGGTACCAAACCTTTTGAAACCTAACGTTTCGAGACTTCCGGGCCTGGGAAGTTAATATGACAAAATGATCAACGGATGGAATGTGCGGGAGTCAAAATGTCTACACGGATTGATTGTCCATGGGGCAAAAAGTACAAACGTTAAAAAACAAGCTCAAGTGTCAAAATCATCGTAGTCACAATATTTTAGAGACAAATGGTACACAACTCAAAATGCAAATACGCAAAAGAGTAATGATAATGCGATATTGACTAACATTCTCGAGACTAAATGAATAAACTGTCGAAATGTTCAATGTTCTACTTTGCAAACAGAGTCGGGAACTTAATTCTTTGGAACCTAACATTTTAGAACCTAACTTTTTGGAACCTAACGTTTTTTAAACCTGCCGTTTTGGAACCTAACTTTGTGGGACCTAACGTTTTGGAACCTAACTTTGTGGAATCTAACGTTTTAGAACCTAACTTTTTGGAACCTAACGTTTTTTAAACCTGCCGTTTTGGAACCTAACTTTGTGGGACCTAACGTTTTGGAACCTAACTTTGTGGAACCTAACGTTTCAGAACCTAACTTTTTGGAACCTAACGTTTTTAAACCTGCCGTTTTGGAACCTAACTTTGTGGAACCTAATGTTTTAGAACCTAACTTTTTGAAACCTAACGTTTTTTAAACCTACCGTTTTAGAACCTAACTTTGTGGAACCTAACGTTTTCAAACCTAACTTTTTGGAATATAACTTTTTTTATAATCAGACATTTTAAAACTTAATTTTTGGTACCTAACCTTTTGAAACCTAACGTTTCGGGACTTCCGGGACTGGGAAGTCAATATGAAAAAATGTTCAAAGGATGGAATGTGCAGGGGTCAAAATGTCTACACGGATTGGCTGTCCATCGGGCAAAAAGTATGAACGTTCAAAATCAAGCTCAAGTGTCAAAATGTACACATCATCGTAGTCACAATATTTTAGATACAAATGGTACACAACTCAAAATGCAAATACGCAAAAGAGTAATGATAATGCGATATTGACTAACATTCTCGAGACTAAATGAATAAACTGTCGAAATGTTCAATGTTCTACTTTGCAAACAGAGTCGGGAACTTAATTCTTTGGAACCTAACATTTTAGAACCTAACTTTTTGGAACCTAACGTTTTTTAAACCTGCCGTTTTGGAACCTAACTTTGTGGGACCTAACGTTTTGGAACCTAACTTTGTGGAATCTAACGTTTTAGAACCTAACTTTTTGGAACCTAACGTTTTTTAAACCTGCCGTTTTGGAACCTAACTTTGTGGGACCTAACGTTTTGGAACCTAACTTTGTGGAACCTAACGTTTCAGAACCTAACTTTTTGGAACCTAACGTTTTTAAACCTGCCGTTTTGGAACCTAACTTTGTGGAACCTAATGTTTTAGAACCTAACTTTTTGAAACCTAATGTTTTGTAAACCTACCGTTTTAGAACCTAACTTTGTGGAACCTAACGTTTTCAAACCTAACTTTTTGGAATATAACTTTTTTTATAATCAGACATTTTAAAACTTAATTTTTGGTACCAAACCTTTTGAAACCTAACGTTTCGAGACTTCCGGGCCTGGGAAGTTAATATGACAAAATGATCAACGGATGGAATGTGCGGGAGTCAAAATGTCTACACGGATTGATTGTCCATGGGGCAAAAAGTACAAACGTTAAAAAACAAGCTCAAGTGTCAAAATCATCGTAGTCACAATATTTTAGAGACAAATGGTACACAACTCAAAATGCAAATACGCAAAAGAGTAATGATAATGCGATATTGACTAACATTCTCGAGACTAAATGAATAAACTGTCGAAATGTTCAATGTTCTACTTTGCAAACAGAGTCGGGAACTTAATTCTTTGGAACCTAACATTTTAGAACCTAACTTTTTGGAACCTAACGTTTTTTAAACCTGCCGTTTTGGAACCTAACTTTGTGGGACCTAACGTTTTGGAACCTAACTTTGTGGAATCTAACGTTTTAGAACCTAACTTTTTGGAACCTAACGTTTTTTAAACCTGCCGTTTTGGAACCTAACTTTGTGGGACCTAACGTTTTGGAACCTAACTTTGTGGAACCTAACGTTTCAGAACCTAACTTTTTGGAACCTAACGTTTTTAAACCTGCCGTTTTGGAACCTAACTTTGTGGAACCTAATGTTTTAGAACCTAACTTTTTGAAACCTAACGTTTTTTAAACCTACCGTTTTAGAACCTAACTTTGTGGAACCTAACGTTTTCAAACCTAACTTTTTGGAATATAACTTTTTTTATAATCAGACATTTTAAAACTTAATTTTTGGTACCTAACCTTTTGAAACCTAACGTTTCGGGACTTCCGGGACTGGGAAGTCAATATGAAAAAATGTTCAAAGGATGGAATGTGCAGGGGTCAAAATGTCTACACGGATTGGCTGTCCATGGGGCAAAAAGTATGAACGTTCAAAATCAAGCTCAAGTGTCAAAATGTACACATCATCGTAGTCACAATATTTTAGATACAAATGGTACACAACTCAAAATGCAAATACGCAAAAGAGTAATGATAATGCGATATTGACTAACATTCTCGAGACTAAATGAATAAACTGTCGAAATGTTCAATGTTCTACTTTGCAAACAGAGTCGGGAACTTAATTCTTTGGAACCTAACATTTTAGAACCTAACTTTTTGGAACCTAACGTTTTTTAAACCTGCCGTTTTGGAACCTAACTTTGTGGGACCTAACGTTTTGGAACCTAACTTTGTGGAATCTAACGTTTTAGAACCTAACTTTTTGGAACCTAACGTTTTTTAAACCTGCCGTTTTGGAACCTAACTTTGTGGGACCTAACGTTTTGGAACCTAACTTTGTGGAACCTAACGTTTCAGAACCTAACTTTTTGGAACCTAACGTTTTTAAACCTGCCGTTTTGGAACCTAACTTTGTGGAACCTAATGTTTTAGAACCTAACTTTTTGAAACCTAACGTTTTTTAAACCTACCGTTTTAGAACCTAACTTTGTGGAACCTAACGTTTTCAAACCTAACTTTTTGGAATATAACTTTTTTTATAATCAGACATTTTAAAACTTAATTTTTGGTACCAAACCTTTTGAAACCTAACGTTTCGAGACTTCCGGGCCTGGGAAGTTAATATGACAAAATGATCAACGGATGGAATGTGCGGGAGTCAAAATGTCTACACGGATTGATTGTCCATGGGGCAAAAAGTACAAACGTTAAAAAACAAGCTCAAGTGTCAAAATCATCGTAGTCACAATATTTTAGAGACAAATGGTACACAACTCAAAATGCAAATACGCAAAAGAGTAATGATAATGCGATATTGACTAACATTCTCGAGACTAAATGAATAAACTGTCGAAATGTTCAATGTTCTACTTTGCAAACAGAGTCGGGAACTTAATTCTTTGGAACCTAACATTTTAGAACCTAACTTTTTGGAACCTAACGTTTTTTAAACCTGCCGTTTTGGAACCTAACTTTGTGGGACCTAACGTTTTGGAACCTAACTTTGTGGAATCTAACGTTTTAGAACCTAACTTTTTGGAACCTAACGTTTTTTAAACCTGCCGTTTTGGAACCTAACTTTGTGGGACCTAACGTTTTGGAACCTAACTTTGTGGAACCTAACGTTTCAGAACCTAACTTTTTGGAACCTAACGTTTTTAAACCTGCCGTTTTGGAACCTAACTTTGTGGAACCTAATGTTTTAGAACCTAACTTTTTGAAACCTAACGTTTTTTAAACCTACCGTTTTAGAACCTAACTTTGTGGAACCTAACGTTTTCAAACCTAACTTTTTGGAATATAACTTTTTTTATAATCAGACATTTTAAAACTTAATTTTTGGTACCTAACCTTTTGAAACCTAACGTTTCGGGACTTCCGGGACTGGGAAGTCAATATGAAAAAATGTTCAAAGGATGGAATGTGCAGGGGTCAAAATGTCTACACGGATTGGCTGTCCATGGGGCAAAAAGTATGAACGTTCAAAATCAAGCTCAAGTGTCAAAATGTACACATCATCGTAGTCACAATATTTTAGATACAAATGGTACACAACTCAAAATGCAAATACGCAAAAGAGTAATGATAATGCGATATTGACTAACATTCTCGAGACTAAATGAATAAACTGTCGAAATGTTCAATGTTCTACTTTGCAAACAGAGTCGGGAACTTAATTCTTTGGAACCTAACATTTTAGAACCTAACTTTTTGGAACCTAACGTTTTTTAAACCTGCCGTTTTGGAACCTAACTTTGTGGGACCTAACGTTTTGGAACCTAACTTTGTGGAATCTAACGTTTTAGAACCTAACTTTTTGGAACCTAACGTTTTTTAAACCTGCCGTTTTGGAACCTAACTTTGTGGGACCTAACGTTTTGGAACCTAACTTTGTGGAACCTAACGTTTCAGAACCTAACTTTTTGGAACCTAACGTTTTTAAACCTGCCGTTTTGGAACCTAACTTTGTGGAACCTAATGTTTTAGAACCTAACTTTTTGAAACCTAACGTTTTTTAAACCTACCGTTTTAGAACCTAACTTTGTGGAACCTAACGTTTTCAAACCTAACTTTTTGGAATATAACTTTTTTTATAATCAGACATTTTAAAACTTAATTTTTGGTACCAAACCTTTTGAAACCTAACGTTTCGAGACTTCCGGGCCTGGGAAGTTAATATGACAAAATGATCAACGGATGGAATGTGCGGGAGTCAAAATGTCTACACGGATTGATTGTCCATGGGGCAAAAAGTACAAACGTTAAAAAACAAGCTCAAGTGTCAAAATCATCGTAGTCACAATATTTTAGAGACAAATGGTACACAACTCAAAATGCAAATACGCAAAAGAGTAATGATAATGCGATATTGACTAACATTCTCGAGACTAAATGAATAAACTGTCGAAATGTTCAATGTTCTACTTTGCAAACAGAGTCGGAAACTTAATTCTTTGGAACCTAACATTTTAGAACCTAACTTTTTGGAACCTAACGTTTTTTAAACCTGCCGTTTTGGAACCTAACTTTGTGGGACCTAACGTTTTGGAACCTAACTTTGTGGAATCTAACGTTTTAGAACCTAACTTTTTGGAACCTAACGTTTTTTAAACCTGCCGTTTTGGAACCTAACTTTGTGGGACCTAACGTTTTGGAACCTAACTTTGTGGAACCTAACGTTTCAGAACCTAACTTTTTGGAACCTAACGTTTTTAAACCTGCCGTTTTGGAACCTAACTTTGTGGAACCTAATGTTTTAGAACCTAACTTTTTGAAACCTAACGTTTTTTAAACCTACCGTTTTAGAACCTAACTTTGTGGAACCTAACGTTTTCAAACCTAACTTTTTGGAATATAACTTTTTTTATAATCAGACATTTTAAAACTTAATTTTTGGTACCTAACCTTTTGAAACCTAACGTTTCGGGACTTCCGGGACTGGGAAGTCAATATGAAAAAATGTTCAAAGGATGGAATGTGCAGGGGTCAAAATGTCTACACGGATTGGCTGTCCATGGGGCAAAAAGTATGAACGTTCAAAATCAAGCTCAAGTGTCAAAATGTACACATCATCGTAGTCACAATATTTTAGATACAAATGGTACACAACTCAAAATGCAAATACGCAAAAGAGTAATGATAATGCGATATTGACTAACATTCTCGAGACTAAATGAATAAACTGTCGAAATGTTCAATGTTCTACTTTGCAAACAGAGTCGGGAACTTAATTCTTTGGAACCTAACATTTTAGAACCTAACTTTTTGGAACCTAACGTTTTTTAAACCTGCCGTTTTGGAACCTAACTTTGTGGGACCTAACGTTTTGGAACCTAACTTTGTGGAATCTAACGTTTTAGAACCTAACTTTTTGGAACCTAACGTTTTTTAAACCTGCCGTTTTGGAACCTAACTTTGTGGGACCTAACGTTTTGGAACCTAACTTTGTGGAACCTAACGTTTCAGAACCTAACTTTTTGGAACCTAACGTTTTTAAACCTGCCGTTTTGGAACCTAACTTTGTGGAACCTAATGTTTTAGAACCTAACTTTTTGAAACCTAATGTTTTGTAAACCTACCGTTTTAGAACCTAACTTTGTGGAACCTAACGTTTTCAAACCTAACTTTTTGGAATATAACTTTTTTTATAATCAGACATTTTAAAACTTAATTTTTGGTACCAAACCTTTTGAAACCTAACGTTTCGAGACTTCCGGGCCTGGGAAGTTAATATGACAAAATGATCAACGGATGGAATGTGCGGGAGTCAAAATGTCTACACGGATTGATTGTCCATGGGGCAAAAAGTACAAACGTTAAAAAACAAGCTCAAGTGTCAAAATCATCGTAGTCACAATATTTTAGAGACAAATGGTACACAACTCAAAATGCAAATACGCAAAAGAGTAATGATAATGCGATATTGACTAACATTCTCGAGACTAAATGAATAAACTGTCGAAATGTTCAATGTTCTACTTTGCAAACAGAGTCGGGAACTTAATTCTTTGGAACCTAACATTTTAGAACCTAACTTTTTGGAACCTAACGTTTTTTAAACCTGCCGTTTTGGAACCTAACTTTGTGGGACCTAACGTTTTAGAACCTAACTTTGTGGAATCTAACGTTTTAGAACCTAACTTTTTGGAACCTAACGTTTTTTAAACCTGCCGTTTTGGAACCTAACTTTGTGGGACCTAACGTTTTGGAACCTAACTTTGTGGAACCTAACGTTTCAGAACCTAACTTTTTGGAACCTAACGTTTTTAAACCTGCCGTTTTGGAACCTAACTTTGTGGAACCTAATGTTTTAGAACCTAACTTTTTGAAACCTAACGTTTTTTAAACCTACCGTTTTAGAACCTAACTTTGTGGAACCTAACGTTTTCAAACCTAACTTTTTGGAATATAACTTTTTTTATAATCAGACATTTTAAAACTTAATTTTTGGTACCTAACCTTTTGAAACCTAACGTTTCGGGACTTCCGGGACTGGGAAGTCAATATGAAAAAATGTTCAAAGGATGGAATGTGCAGGGGTCAAAATGTCTACACGGATTGGCTGTCCATGGGGCAAAAAGTATGAACGTTCAAAATCAAGCTCAAGTGTCAAAATGTACACATCATCGTAGTCACAATATTTTAGATACAAATGGTACACAACTCAAAATGCAAATACGCAAAAGAGTAATGATAATGCGATATTGACTAACATTCTCGAGACTAAATGAATAAACTGTCGAAATGTTCAATGTTCTACTTTGCAAACAGAGTCGGGAACTTAATTCTTTGGAACCTAACATTTTAGAACCTAACTTTTTGGAACCTAACGTTTTTTAAACCTGCCGTTTTGGAACCTAACTTTGTGGGACCTAACGTTTTGGAACCTAACTTTGTGGAATCTAACGTTTTAGAACCTAACTTTTTGGAACCTAACGTTTTTTAAACCTGCCGTTTTGGAACCTAACTTTGTGGGACCTAACGTTTTGGAACCTAACTTTGTGGAACCTAACGTTTCAGAACCTAACTTTTTGGAACCTAACGTTTTTAAACCTGCCGTTTTGGAACCTAACTTTGTGGAACCTAATGTTTTAGAACCTAACTTTTTGAAACCTAACGTTTTTTAAACCTACCGTTTTAGAACCTAACTTTGTGGAACCTAACGTTTTCAAACCTAACTTTTTGGAATATAACTTTTTTTATAATCAGACATTTTAAAACTTAATTTTTGGTACCAAACCTTTTGAAACCTAACGTTTCGAGACTTCCGGGCCTGGGAAGTTAATATGACAAAATGATCAACGGATGGAATGTGCGGGAGTCAAAATGTCTACACGGATTGATTGTCCATGGGGCAAAAAGTACAAACGTTAAAAAACAAGCTCAAGTGTCAAAACCATCGTAGACACAATATTTTAGAGACAAATGGTACACAACTCAAAATGCAAATACGCAAAAGAGTAATGATAATGCGATATTGACTAACATTCTCGAGACTAAATGAATAAACTGTCGAAATGTTCAATGTTCTACTTTGCAAACAGAGTCGGGAACTTAATTCTTTGGAACCTAACATTTTAGAACCTAACTTTTTGGAACCTAACGTTTTTTAAACCTGCCGTTTTGGAACCTAACTTTGTGGGACCTAACGTTTTGGAACCTAACTTTGTGGAATCTAACGTTTTAGAACCTAACTTTTTGGAACCTAACGTTTTTTAAACCTGCCGTTTTGGAACCTAACTTTGTGGGACCTAACGTTTTGGAACCTAACTTTGTGGAACCTAACGTTTCAGAACCTAACTTTTTGGAACCTAACGTTTTTAAACCTGCCGTTTTGGAACCTAACTTTGTGGAACCTAATGTTTTAGAACCTAACTTTTTGAAACCTAACGTTTTTTAAACCTACCGTTTTAGAACCTAACTTTGTGGAACCTAACGTTTTCAAACCTAACTTTTTGGAATATAACTTTTTTTATAATCAGACATTTTAAAACTTAATTTTTGGTACCTAACCTTTTGAAACCTAACGTTTCGGGACTTCCGGGACTGGGAAGTCAATATGAAAAAATGTTCAAAGGATGGAATGTGCAGGGGTCAAAATGTCTACACGGATTGGCTGTCCATGGGGCAAAAAGTATGAACGTTCAAAATCAAGCTCAAGTGTCAAAATGTACACATCATCGTAGTCACAATATTTTAGATACAAATGGTACACAACTCAAAATGCAAATACGCAAAAGAGTAATGATAATGCGATATTGACTAACATTCTCGAGACTAAATGAATAAACTGTCGAAATGTTCAATGTTCTACTTTGCAAACAGAGTCGGGAACTTAATTCTTTGGAACCTAACATTTTAGAACCTAACTTTTTGGAACCTAACGTTTTTTAAACCTGCCGTTTTGGAACCTAACTTTGTGGGACCTAACGTTTTGGAACCTAACTTTGTGGAATCTAACGTTTTAGAACCTAACTTTTTGGAACCTAACGTTTTTTAAACCTGCCGTTTTGGAACCTAACTTTGTGGGACCTAACGTTTTGGAACCTAACTTTGTGGAACCTAACGTTTCAGAACCTAACTTTTTGGAACCTAACGTTTTTAAACCTGCCGTTTTGGAACCTAACTTTGTGGAACCTAATGTTTTAGAACCTAACTTTTTGAAACCTAACGTTTTTTAAACCTACCGTTTTAGAACCTAACTTTGTGGAACCTAACGTTTTCAAACCTAACTTTTTGGAATATAACTTTTTTTATAATCAGACATTTTAAAACTTAATTTTTGGTACCAAACCTTTTGAAACCTAACGTTTCGGGACTTCCGGGCCTGGGAAGTTAATATGACAAAATGATCAACGGATGGAATGTGCGGGAGTCAAAATGTCTACACGGATTGATTGTCCATGGGGCAAAAAGTACAAACGTTAAAAAACAAGCTCAAGTGTCAAAATCATCGTAGTCACAATATTTTAGAGACAAATGGTACACAACTCAAAATGCAAATACGCAAAAGAGTAATGATAATGCGATATTGACTAACATTCTCGAGACTAAATGAATAAACTGTCGAAATGTTCAATGTTCTACTTTGCAAACAGAGTCGGAAACTTAATTCTTTGGAACCTAACATTTTAGAACCTAACTTTTTGGAACCTAACGTTTTTTAAACCTGCCGTTTTGGAACCTAACTTTGTGGGACCTAACGTTTTGGAACCTAACTTTGTGGAATCTAACGTTTTAGAACCTAACTTTTTGGAACCTAACGTTTTTTAAACCTGCCGTTTTGGAACCTAACTTTGTGGGACCTAACGTTTTGGAACCTAACTTTGTGGAACCTAACGTTTCAGAACCTAACTTTTTGGAACCTAACGTTTTTAAACCTGCCGTTTTGGAACCTAACTTTGTGGAACCTAATGTTTTAGAACCTAACTTTTTGAAACCTAACGTTTTTTAAACCTACCGTTTTAGAACCTAACTTTGTGGAACCTAACGTTTTCAAACCTAACTTTTTGGAATATAACTTTTTTTATAATCAGACATTTTAAAACTTAATTTTTGGTACCTAACCTTTTGAAACCTAACGTTTCGGGACTTCCGGGACTGGGAAGTCAATATGAAAAAATGTTCAAAGGATGGAATGTGCAGGGGTCAAAATGTCTACACGGATTGGCTGTCCATGGGGCAAAAAGTATGAACGTTCAAAATCAAGCTCAAGTGTCAAAATGTACACATCATCGTAGTCACAATATTTTAGATACAAATGGTACACAACTCAAAATGCAAATACGCAAAAGAGTAATGATAATGCGATATTGACTAACATTCTCGAGACTAAATGAATAAACTGTCGAAATGTTCAATGTTCTACTTTGCAAACAGAGTCGGGAACTTAATTCTTTGGAACCTAACATTTTAGAACCTAACTTTTTGGAACCTAACGTTTTTTAAACCTGCCGTTTTGGAACCTAACTTTGTGGGACCTAACGTTTTGGAACCTAACTTTGTGGAATCTAACGTTTTAGAACCTAACTTTTTGGAACCTAACGTTTTTTAAACCTGCCGTTTTGGAACCTAACTTTGTGGGACCTAACGTTTTGGAACCTAACTTTGTGGAACCTAACGTTTCAGAACCTAACTTTTTGGAACCTAACGTTTTTAAACCTGCCGTTTTGGAACCTAACTTTGTGGAACCTAATGTTTTAGAACCTAACTTTTTGAAACCTAATGTTTTGTAAACCTACCGTTTTAGAACCTAACTTTGTGGAACCTAACGTTTTCAAACCTAACTTTTTGGAATATAACTTTTTTTATAATCAGACATTTTAAAACTTAATTTTTGGTACCAAACCTTTTGAAACCTAACGTTTCGAGACTTCCGGGCCTGGGAAGTTAATATGACAAAATGATCAACGGATGGAATGTGCGGGAGTCAAAATGTCTACACGGATTGATTGTCCATGGGGCAAAAAGTACAAACGTTAAAAAACAAGCTCAAGTGTCAAAATCATCGTAGTCACAATATTTTAGAGACAAATGGTACACAACTCAAAATGCAAATACGCAAAAGAGTAATGATAATGCGATATTGACTAACATTCTCGAGACTAAATGAATAAACTGTCGAAATGTTCAATGTTCTACTTTGCAAACAGAGTCGGGAACTTAATTCTTTGGAACCTAACATTTTAGAACCTAACTTTTTGGAACCTAACGTTTTTTAAACCTGCCGTTTTGGAACCTAACTTTGTGGGACCTAACGTTTTGGAACCTAACTTTGTGGAATCTAACGTTTTAGAACCTAACTTTTTGGAACCAAACGTTTTTTAAACCTGCCGTTTTGGAACCTAACTTTGTGGGACCTAACGTTTTGGAACCTAACTTTGTGGAACCTAACGTTTCAGAACCTAACTTTTTGGAACCTAACGTTTTTAAACCTGCCGTTTTGGAACCTAACTTTGTGGAACCTAATGTTTTAGAACCTAACTTTTTGAAACCTAACGTTTTTTAAACCTACCGTTTTAGAACCTAACTTTGTGGAACCTAACGTTTTCAAACCTAACTTTTTGGAATATAACTTTTTTTATAATCAGACATTTTAAAACTTAATTTTTGGTACCTAACCTTTTGAAACCTAACGTTTCGGGACTTCCGGGACTGGGAAGTCAATATGAAAAAATGTTCAAAGGATGGAATGTGCAGGGGTCAAAATGTCTACACGGATTGGCTGTCCATGGGGCAAAAAGTATGAACGTTCAAAATCAAGCTCAAGTGTCAAAATGTACACATCATCGTAGTCACAATATTTTAGATACAAATGGTACACAACTCAAAATGCAAATACGCAAAAGAGTAATGATAATGCGATATTGACTAACATTCTCGAGACTAAATGAATAAACTGTCGAAATGTTCAATGTTCTACTTTGCAAACAGAGTCGGGAACTTAATTCTTTGGAACCTAACATTTTAGAACCTAACTTTTTGGAACCTAACGTTTTTTAAACCTGCCGTTTTGGAACCTAACTTTGTGGGACCTAACGTTTTGGAACCTAACTTTGTGGAATCTAACGTTTTAGAACCTAACTTTTTGGAACCTAACGTTTTTTAAACCTGCCGTTTTGGAACCTAACTTTGTGGGACCTAACGTTTTGGAACCTAACTTTGTGGAACCTAACGTTTCAGAACCTAACTTTTTGGAACCTAACGTTTTTAAACCTGCCGTTTTGGAACCTAACTTTGTGGAACCTAATGTTTTAGAACCTAACTTTTTGAAACCTAACGTTTTTTAAACCTACCGTTTTAGAACCTAACTTTGTGGAACCTAACGTTTTCAAACCTAACTTTTTGGAATATAACTTTTTTTATAATCAGACATTTTAAAACTTAATTTTTGGTACCAAACCTTTTGAAACCTAACGTTTCGAGACTTCCGGGCCTGGGAAGTTAATATGACAAAATGATCAACGGATGGAATGTGCGGGAGTCAAAATGTCTACACGGATTGATTGTCCATGGGGCAAAAAGTACAAACGTTAAAAAACAAGCTCAAGTGTCAAAACCATCGTAGACACAATATTTTAGAGACAAATGGTACACAACTCAAAATGCAAATACGCAAAAGAGTAATGATAATGCGATATTGACTAACATTCTCGAGACTAAATGAATAAACTGTCGAAATGTTCAATGTTCTACTTTGCAAACAGAGTCGGGAACTTAATTCTTTGGAACCTAACATTTTAGAACCTAACTTTTTGGAACCTAACGTTTTTTAAACCTGCCGTTTTGGAACCTAACTTTGTGGGACCTAACGTTTTGGAACCTAACTTTGTGGAATCTAACGTTTTAGAACCTAACTTTTTGGAACCTAACGTTTTTTAAACCTGCCGTTTTGGAACCTAACTTTGTGGGACCTAACGTTTTGGAACCTAACTTTGTGGAACCTAACGTTTCAGAACCTAACTTTTTGGAACCTAACGTTTTTAAACCTGCCGTTTTGGAACCTAACTTTGTGGAACCTAATGTTTTAGAACCTAACTTTTTGAAACCTAACGTTTTTTAAACCTACCGTTTTAGAACCTAACTTTGTGGAACCTAACGTTTTCAAACCTAACTTTTTGGAATATAACTTTTTTTATAATCAGACATTTTAAAACTTAATTTTTGGTACCTAACCTTTTGAAACCTAACGTTTCGGGACTTCCGGGACTGGGAAGTCAATATGAAAAAATGTTCAAAGGATGGAATGTGCAGGGGTCAAAATGTCTACACGGATTGGCTGTCCATGGGGCAAAAAGTATGAACGTTCAAAATCAAGCTCAAGTGTCAAAATGTACACATCATCGTAGTCACAATATTTTAGATACAAATGGTACACAACTCAAAATGCAAATACGCAAAAGAGTAATGATAATGCGATATTGACTAACATTCTCGAGACTAAATGAATAAACTGTCGAAATGTTCAATGTTCTACTTTGCAAACAGAGTCGGGAACTTAATTCTTTGGAACCTAACATTTTAGAACCTAACTTTTTGGAACCTAACGTTTTTTAAACCTGCCGTTTTGGAACCTAACTTTGTGGGACCTAACGTTTTGGAACCTAACTTTGTGGAATCTAACGTTTTAGAACCTAACTTTTTGGAACCTAACGTTTTTTAAACCTGCCGTTTTGGAACCTAACTTTGTGGGACCTAACGTTTTGGAACCTAACTTTGTGGAACCTAACGTTTCAGAACCTAACTTTTTGGAACCTAACGTTTTTAAACCTGCCGTTTTGGAACCTAACTTTGTGGAACCTAATGTTTTAGAACCTAACTTTTTGAAACCTAACGTTTTTTAAACCTACCGTTTTAGAACCTAACTTTGTGGAACCTAACGTTTTCAAACCTAACTTTTTGGAATATAACTTTTTTTATAATCAGACATTTTAAAACTTAATTTTTGGTACCAAACCTTTTGAAACCTAACGTTTCGAGACTTCCGGGCCTGGGAAGTTAATATGACAAAATGATCAACGGATGGAATGTGCGGGAGTCAAAATGTCTACACGGATTGATTGTCCATGGGGCAAAAAGTACAAACGTTAAAAAACAAGCTCAAGTGTCAAAATCATCGTAGTCACAATATTTTAGAGACAAATGGTACACAACTCAAAATGCAAATACGCAAAAGAGTAATGATAATGCGATATTGACTAACATTCTCGAGACTAAATGAATAAACTGTCGAAATGTTCAATGTTCTACTTTGCAAACAGAGTCGGAAACTTAATTCTTTGGAACCTAACATTTTAGAACCTAACTTTTTGGAACCTAACGTTTTTTAAACCTGCCGTTTTGGAACCTAACTTTGTGGGACCTAACGTTTTGGAACCTAACTTTGTGGAATCTAACGTTTTAGAACCTAACTTTTTGGAACCTAACGTTTTTTAAACCTGCCGTTTTGGAACCTAACTTTGTGGGACCTAACGTTTTGGAACCTAACTTTGTGGAACCTAACGTTTCAGAACCTAACTTTTTGGAACCTAACGTTTTTAAACCTGCCGTTTTGGAACCTAACTTTGTGGAACCTAATGTTTTAGAACCTAACTTTTTGAAACCTAACGTTTTTTAAACCTACCGTTTTAGAACCTAACTTTGTGGAACCTAACGTTTTCAAACCTAACTTTTTGGAATATAACTTTTTTTATAATCAGACATTTTAAAACTTAATTTTTGGTACCTAACCTTTTGAAACCTAACGTTTCGGGACTTCCGGGACTGGGAAGTCAATATGAAAAAATGTTCAAAGGATGGAATGTGCAGGGGTCAAAATGTCTACACGGATTGGCTGTCCATGGGGCAAAAAGTATGAACGTTCAAAATCAAGCTCAAGTGTCAAAATGTACACATCATCGTAGTCACAATATTTTAGATACAAATGGTACACAACTCAAAATGCAAATACGCAAAAGAGTAATGATAATGCGATATTGACTAACATTCTCGAGACTAAATGAATAAACTGTCGAAATGTTCAATGTTCTACTTTGCAAACAGAGTCGGGAACTTAATTCTTTGGAACCTAACATTTTAGAACCTAACTTTTTGGAACCTAACGTTTTTTAAACCTGCCGTTTTGGAACCTAACTTTGTGGGACCTAACGTTTTGGAACCTAACTTTGTGGAATCTAACGTTTTAGAACCTAACTTTTTGGAACCTAACGTTTTTTAAACCTGCCGTTTTGGAACCTAACTTTGTGGGACCTAACGTTTTGGAACCTAACTTTGTGGAACCTAACGTTTCAGAACCTAACTTTTTGGAACCTAACGTTTTTAAACCTGCCGTTTTGGAACCTAACTTTGTGGAACCTAATGTTTTAGAACCTAACTTTTTGAAACCTAATGTTTTGTAAACCTACCGTTTTAGAACCTAACTTTGTGGAACCTAACGTTTTCAAACCTAACTTTTTGGAATATAACTTTTTTTATAATCAGACATTTTAAAACTTAATTTTTGGTACCAAACCTTTTGAAACCTAACGTTTCGAGACTTCCGGGCCTGGGAAGTTAATATGACAAAATGATCAACGGATGGAATGTGCGGGAGTCAAAATGTCTACACGGATTGATTGTCCATGGGGCAAAAAGTACAAACGTTAAAAAACAAGCTCAAGTGTCAAAATCATCGTAGTCACAATATTTTAGAGACAAATGGTACACAACTCAAAATGCAAATACGCAAAAGAGTAATGATAATGCGATATTGACTAACATTCTCGAGACTAAATGAATAAACTGTCGAAATGTTCAATGTTCTACTTTGCAAACAGAGTCGGGAACTTAATTCTTTGGAACCTAACATTTTAGAACCTAACTTTTTGGAACCTAACGTTTTTTAAACCTGCCGTTTTGGAACCTAACTTTGTGGGACCTAACGTTTTGGAACCTAACTTTGTGGAATCTAACGTTTTAGAACCTAACTTTTTGGAACCTAACGTTTTTTAAACCTGCCGTTTTGGAACCTAACTTTGTGGGACCTAACGTTTTGGAACCTAACTTTGTGGAACCTAACGTTTCAGAACCTAACTTTTTGGAACCTAACGTTTTTAAACCTGCCGTTTTGGAACCTAACTTTGTGGAACCTAATGTTTTAGAACCTAACTTTTTGAAACCTAACGTTTTTTAAACCTACCGTTTTAGAACCTAACTTTGTGGAACCTAACGTTTTCAAACCTAACTTTTTGGAATATAACTTTTTTTATAATCAGACATTTTAAAACTTAATTTTTGGTACCTAACCTTTTGAAACCTAACGTTTCGGGACTTCCGGGACTGGGAAGTCAATATGAAAAAATGTTCAAAGGATGGAATGTGCAGGGGTCAAAATGTCTACACGGATTGGCTGTCCATGGGGCAAAAAGTATGAACGTTCAAAATCAAGCTCAAGTGTCAAAATGTACACATCATCGTAGTCACAATATTTTAGATACAAATGGTACACAACTCAAAATGCAAATACGCAAAAGAGTAATGATAATGCGATATTGACTAACATTCTCGAGACTAAATGAATAAACTGTCGAAATGTTCAATGTTCTACTTTGCAAACAGAGTCGGGAACTTAATTCTTTGGAACCTAACATTTTAGAACCTAACTTTTTGGAACCTAACGTTTTTTAAACCTGCCGTTTTGGAACCTAACTTTGTGGGACCTAACGTTTTGGAACCTAACTTTGTGGAATCTAACGTTTTAGAACCTAACTTTTTGGAACCTAACGTTTTTTAAACCTGCCGTTTTGGAACCTAACTTTGTGGGACCTAACGTTTTGGAACCTAACTTTGTGGAACCTAACGTTTCAGAACCTAACTTTTTGGAACCTAACGTTTTTAAACCTGCCGTTTTGGAACCTAACTTTGTGGAACCTAATGTTTTAGAACCTAACTTTTTGAAACCTAATGTTTTGTAAACCTACCGTTTTAGAACCTAACTTTGTGGAACCTAACGTTTTCAAACCTAATTTTTTGGAATATAACTTTTTTTATAATCAGACATTTTAAAACTTAATTTTTGGTACCAAACCTTTTGAAACCTAACGTTTCGAGACTTCCGGGCCTGGGAAGTTAATATGACAAAATGATCAACGGATGGAATGTGCGGGAGTCAAAATGTCTACACGGATTGATTGTCCATGGGGCAAAAAGTACAAACGTTAAAAAACAAGCTCAAGTGTCAAAATCATCGTAGTCACAATATTTAAGAGACAAATGGTACACAACTCAAAATGCAAATACGCAAAAGAGTAATGATAATGCGATATTGACTAACATTCTCGAGACTAAATGAATAAACTGTCGAAATGTTCAATGTTCTACTTTGCAAACAGAGTCGGGAACTTAATTCTTTGGAACCTAACATTTTAGAACCTAACTTTTTGGAACCTAACGTTTTTTAAACCTGCCGTTTTGGAACCTAACTTTGTGGGACCTAACGTTTTGGAACCTAACTTTGTGGAATCTAACGTTTTAGAACCTAACTTTTTGGAACCTAACGTTTTTTAAACCTGCCGTTTTGGAACCTAACTTTGTGGGACCTAACGTTTTGGAACCTAACTTTGTGGAACCTAACGTTTCAGAACCTAACTTTTTGGAACCTAACGTTTTTAAACCTGCCGTTTTGGAACCTAACTTTGTGGAACCTAATGTTTTAGAACCTAACTTTTTGAAACCTAACGTTTTTTAAACCTACCGTTTTAGAACCTAACTTTGTGGAACCTAACGTTTTCAAACCTAACTTTTTGGAATATAACTTTTTTTATAATCAGACATTTTAAAACTTAATTTTTGGTACCAAACCTTTTGAAACCTAACGTTTCGAGACTTCCGGGCCTGGGAAGTTAATATGACAAAATGATCAACGGATGGAATGTGCGGGAGTCAAAATGTCTACACGGATTGATTGTCCATGGGGCAAAAAGTACAAACGTTAAAAAACAAGCTCAAGTGTCAAAATCATCGTAGACACAATATTTTAGAGACAAATGGTACACAACTCAAAATGCAAATACGCAAAAGAGTAATGATAATGCGATATTGACTAACATTCTCGAGACTAAATGAATAAACTGTCGAAATGTTCAATGTTCTACTTTGCAAACAGAGTCGGGAACTTAATTCTTTGGAACCTAACATTTTAGAACCTAACTTTTTGGAACCTAACGTTTTTTAAACCTGCCGTTTTGGAACCTAACTTTGTGGGACCTAACGTTTTGGAACCTAACTTTGTGGAATCTAACGTTTTAGAACCTAACTTTTTGGAACCTAACGTTTTTTAAACCTGCCGTTTTGGAACCTAACTTTGTGGGACCTAACGTTTTGGAACCTAACTTTGTGGAACCTAACGTTTCAGAACCTAACTTTTTGGAACCTAACGTTTTTAAACCTGCCGTTTTGGAACCTAACTTTGTGGAACCTAATGTTTTAGAACCTAACTTTTTGAAACCTAACGTTTTTTAAACCTACCGTTTTAGAACCTAACTTTGTGGAACCTAACGTTTTCAAACCTAACTTTTTGGAATATAACTTTTTTTATAATCAGACATTTTAAAACTTAATTTTTGGTACCTAACCTTTTGAAACCTAACGTTTCGGGACTTCCGGGACTGGGAAGTCAATATGAAAAAATGTTCAAAGGATGGAATGTGCAGGGGTCAAAATGTCTACACGGATTGGCTGTCCATGGGGCAAAAAGTATGAACGTTCAAAATCAAGCTCAAGTGTCAAAATGTACACATCATCGTAGTCACAATATTTTAGATACAAATGGTACACAACTCAAAATGCAAATACGCAAAAGAGTAATGATAATGCGATATTGACTAACATTCTCGAGACTAAATGAATAAACTGTCGAAATGTTCAATGTTCTACTTTGCAAACAGAGTCGGGAACTTAATTCTTTGGAACCTAACATTTTAGAACCTAACTTTTTGGAACCTAACGTTTTTTAAACCTGCCGTTTTGGAACCTAACTTTGTGGGACCTAACGTTTTGGAACCTAACTTTGTGGAATCTAACGTTTTAGAACCTAACTTTTTGGAACCTAACGTTTTTTAAACCTGCCGTTTTGGAACCTAACTTTGTGGGACCTAACGTTTTGGAACCTAACTTTGTGGAGCCTAACGTTTCAGAACCTAACTTTTTGGAACCTAACGTTTTTAAACCTGCCGTTTTGGAACCTAACTTTGTGGAACCTAATGTTTTAGAACCTAACTTTTTGAAACCTAATGTTTTGTAAACCTACCGTTTTAGAACCTAACTTTGTGGAACCTAACGTTTTCAAACCTAACTTTTTGGAATATAACTTTTTTTATAATCAGACATTTTAAAACTTAATTTTTGGTACCAAACCTTTTGAAACCTAACGTTTCGAGACTTCCGGGCCTGGGAAGTTAATATGACAAAATGATCAACGGATGGAATGTGCGGGAGTCAAAATGTCTACACGGATTGATTGTCCATGGGGCAAAAAGTACAAACGTTAAAAAACAAGCTCAAGTGTCAAAATCATCGTAGACACAATATTTTAGAGACAAATGGTACACAACTCAAAATGCAAATACGCAAAAGAGTAATGATATGCGACATTGACACAACATTCTCGAGACTAAATGAATAAACTGTCGAAATGTTCAATGTTCTTGTTGTGTAGTCATATTATCAATGTCCTTGTTGTGTTGTATTATCGCATGCCTGGTGCATGAACAGGGCCATAACTTGTAATTTTATTATTTGAAATGATTTGTTTATGTACTGTTGACAAGTCTAAACAAATAAATGAAACTGAGTGTATCTAGTCTGTGAGAATCCTGCAATATTTTTTTTTTTTTTTTTTTTTTTTCCTTAAATCAATAGTTTAAACCAAACTAAACATTTGATGCTTTTACGACTTCTTGCTCATACATAGGTACAACAAAAATTGCTCGTCCATACAAAGAAGAACTATCCGGAATGAAAATATTTTCGCGTACTCTGCGCTTGAATCAGTTCAAGTACACTTCCTGGTGAATGGGCGATTCATTTCGTCAAGCGAATCCGTATGCGATAGCGTAGTATCTTTAGGTTCGGCATCTCTCTCTTCTCTCTTAGGTTAGGTTAGGTTAGGTTAGGTTAGGTTGGGGTGCGATGTCGGAAACCTCCTCGAGTGCCTGGGCGTTACCACTCCCTTCTGTCCGAGGCGGCGAGGCCTCATGGGGTGGGGAAGGGTAACGCCTGGGACGGTGCACCCTGGGCAACAACGGTAAGCTAATGTATTTGTACATTATCTTACCGGTGGCTAATATCCGACTTGGGGGGGGGGGGGTGTGTCAGCAATCTCCATATGTGCCTGGTCGGTATTGGATCATACCGCCTGGGCTGCACGACCGTTACGGTTCTCCCCTGTTAACCCTGGTGGTTAAGGGGGAGAAGAGTAGCGGATGGGTCCATGACCTGTGGCAATTGACTGACATACTGGGGGGTAGGGGTGGTGAGGTGAACCCTCAACTAGTTGCGGGGGATCCGAGCCAGCGGGCCCATCCGTGGGTCCGCAGTGAGGGCGGCGTCTCGCCCTTGGGCGGACGCCTTTGACGGAGGCGAACCTTAGCGAAGTACCTGTCCTTTGGGCAGGGAAAGCGAGGGTGAGCCCATCGGGCGGAGGGCGTAAGCCCAGTGATGCCGGGGCGACGTAGCCCTTTTAAGGGCTGTGGTCGCCGGACGTGACGACTGACTTCTTCGACGTGACTGGGGTGGGGGGGTGTTGGTCTGGCAAGGGGAGCCCAAAGGCAGAGGGCCACCGGGTGAACCCTGCCAGCCAACGGGCCTGCGGGCCCAAGAGGGCGGCGTCGAGCCTTCGGGCCGACGCCTTTTGACGGAGGCGAGCCTGAGCGAAGTACCTGTCCTTTGGGCAGGGAAAGCGAGGGTGAGCCCATCGGGCGGAGGGCGTAAGCCCAGTGATGCCGGGGCGACGCAGCCCTTTTAAGGGCTGTGGTCGCCGGACGTGACGACTGACTTCTTCGACGTGACTGGGGTGGGGGGGTGTTGGTCTGGCGGGGGGAGCCCAAAGGCAGAGGGCCACCGGGTGAACCCTGCCAGCCAACGGGCCTGCGGGCCCAAGAGGGCGGCGTCGAGCCTTCGGGCCGACGCCTTTTGACGGAGGCGAGCCTGAGCGAAGTACCTGTCCTTTGGGCAGGGAAAGCGAGGGTGAGCCCATCGGGCGGAGGGCGTAAGCCCAGTGATGCCGGGGCGACGCAGCCCTTTTAAGGGCTGTGGTCGCCGGACGTGACGACTGACTCTTCGACGTGACTGGGGTGGGGGGTGTTGGTCTGGCGGGGGGAGCCCAAAGGCAGAGGGCCACCGGGTGAACCCTGCCAGCCAACGGGCCTGCGGGCCCTAGAGGGTGGCGTCGAGCCTTCGGGCCGACGCCTTTTGACGGAGGCGAG